>OY720345.1:54480527-60090527 GCA_963082975.1 Labia minor
TACTGTGTAATAAACAATTTCGCTCAAGAAAAACATTAATTCAACATTTTAATCAAATTCATAGAATAGATTCATCATATACATGTTTAAAATGTCGAGGAACATTCACAAATTGTTGGGATTTTCAAAAACATATACAAGAAAAGCACCCAATCACCACGATAATGTAATATTAAAAAATAATGTTAAACTCCAATTTTCATTTATTAAATTTTATTTATTTCATATTTTATTTTTCTCTATCTACGTAACATTTTCAATGGTTAATAAATAAATTTAAATGATTTTTGTTTAATTTGTTTTTAATAAATATAATACAATCTATAATTTCTCTTCAATGTTTAAATTAATTAATTAATTAATCATTATTTATTATGTTAAATCCTATAATTGTTTTGTAATAATAAAAAAAAAATTGTTAACAAATATTTATTTTATTTATTTATTAATTTATAACTAATTTATTTTTTCACTCAATTTTCTTACCACTATTCAGAGATTTCCATACTTTATGTTATTATGCTTTTCTATATATAATATATAATCATTGCGCCCTCATCTAATTTAATAAAATAATAAAAACAAATTTTATGATGTAAAATTTATTAATACGCACAAAAAATAAAATATAATTAAAAAAAGGTTTTCATTTATTCTTATCGTTTGGAGAATATTCTCTTTCAGAATCAAACTATTCAAAATGAAATGATAAAATGCTAATAGTGGTATTTTATATTAATAATACTATAATTACTTTAGAACTCAACAAGAGAATAAATGAATCATTATTAACATATAAAAGAAAAAAGTAAACCTGGATTATATATATATTTTATATATAATATAATTTTATAATGAAAGGATCAAAAAACAAAGATTCATAAATACACAAATTTTCTCAATATGGTAATTGTTATTGAGACAGGTCACCTCTCAGATTTTGATAAAACTTAGCAAGATGATTCCTTGATTAATTATAAGAAACTTTTTCCTTATGCAATTTAGGGAGGAAACTTCTAGTTTTTAAGATAAAAAGGATTAAAGTTTGGATATAAATCCATTGATATTCTATATAGCTAGCATGTTTTATCCATTTGACAAACAGAGGGCAGAATTAATTTTCGGTTTTTTTTTCAAAAATTAATTAATTAAATAATTTTCCTATATCCAAACCGAAAATTAGTGAATTAGTCAATTACTTAATGTCTGCTCATTTCGACGTTCATAACCAGATCTTTCAAACTTAAAAAATATTTATTTATCTCGAAAACTAAAAGTTTTCCCTCTATATTGCCAATGGAAAAAGTTTCTTAGAATTAACCAAGGAATCAACTGGCGAAGATTCATCAAAATCTGAGAGGTAACCTGTCTCCATAACAATTATCCTCAATATTTATAAACATAAAGATACTGAATACATATACTGTTGTTTTTAAACAATGAAAGTAAAAATTGTTACAAATACCTAAATTTTTCTCTTTTATTAAAATCTCAAACCCTTAAGACTCACAATTGTATGTGTATAACAATAAAAAATAATTCTATAAACTAATTATTAACTATGTAAATATAGAATTTCTAAAATTCTATTACAATTATTTTCTTTATTTTTTCGCCAATGAATCACATATTTGTTATAATTTAAATAACTTGCCTTTGAAAATAAAATGATTTAAATTGTGAAGATAGTTACATATTTTCAATTATCAACAATTATCAAATTTGACGTTCGATGTCTTATTTGAAAATAACCAATGGCCTAATTTAAAATTTTAAATCATTTTAAATAGAAATATTGAAAAAGGAATAAAAAATAAAAAATACCGATGGCACAAATATTGGATGTTTCAGTAACAGAGCCAAGAATTCATAAAAAAGGATTCACAATTTATAAAGTTAAAATAAAGGTTGAGATAAATAACATTTTAAATTTTGTTTACCTTTATAATATCATCATTCTATTCTTCATTTTAGTTTATACATCATTCAGAAAATACAATTGATGCCACTATTTGGAAAAGATATAATGACTTTAAGCATTTATACAAAGAATTAAAATTACTTTATGGATCTCTAAAAAATAATCAAGAACCATATCCACAATTTGTTAAATCTAAATATTTTGGAAGGTTATTCAAAATTTATTGACTTTCATCTTTTATTTATAATTCTGTGTTTATAATATTTACTTCATTCTGGTTGAGAGCTGTCTTTAAAACCCTCTAAATTTCATATTTTTTTGTGAATATCACAAAAATAAAGTGAGAATTGTTAAAAATTGGAACAAATAACAATGTTTTCTGAGTTAATTATTAAATAATATTTATTATTACTTACAACAATATCTTCTATTAAATTACATTTAAAATTTAATTGAGATTTTAAATATTTAGTATATATTATTTATTTAATAGCATATAAATAATATTTTTATTGATAAATAAAAGAAGATATTTTTAAATGATCTTTTCTCTCAATATTATCTCAGTTTAATTAATTATTTATAAATTAATTTGTTAAGATAGTATTTAAAATCAGTAATATATCTTTAATTTTGTTTCAGATTTCAACAAGAAGTAATACAGGAAAGATGCAAATGGTCATCTATTTTTATTAAATTCATACTAAATCAGCCCATACTCAGACGTTCTACAGTCTTCAAAAAGTTTTTGGAGGTCATTATATTAGATTTTATTGTTTAAAAAATAATATTTATAAAACTTGACATTGTTTTTTTATTTATTTTTGTAATCTTTCGTCTACATATCTTTATTACCTATAAATATATGTGTTTGTTATTTACTTTATGATTTATTTAAATCACAGAAAACGAAAAAAATATTTTTTTTCTAAATGTAATACTATACAATTCATATTAAATTTAAAATTTATAATATATATTATACAATTTAATGATTCTATCAAGTCAATTTTAAATCATCTTTAATAATTAAATCTTATTTATTTTAGACAAGTCATCCCGTTGATGAGATAATCTCTTCTGAATCTCAGGAAGATCAAATAAAGGACGTTGATAATGCTCCTGCAATTGTTATTCATACCGTGAATGGTTTAGTTCCTGATAGATATATTACTGGAAACGAAAATGAATATTTAAACAACACTGTAACATTCAAGTAAGAATAATATTAAATTTTTTTCATTCTTTTAATTGATTTTTAATTTTTTAATTTACTTAATATTTTAAAAATTATATCCTGTTATTGATATTTGATGTAAAATAATTTTAATTTTAGTATAGATTCAAATTCTTCATTAAAATTAGGAGGAACATGGAATTTCCCACAATTATCCGATACAATTTCGATCACCTCAACAAGTTCCGATGATCGAACTTCTTGTACCGAATCGGATTCTATACTAAGCGAAACACCAAGTCCTACTAAAAATATCACATCATTAAACGATTATATTGGATCTGAAATTGCATCTTCTTCAAAAGTTTTGACCCCAAAAAATGAATATTCTCCCTCTACATCAACTACAAATCAGCACCCTCCATTAGATTACATGCTAGAAGCGGCATGTCATATCGGACAAGCACAACGATTAGAAGCTGATGGCGAACCTGAAGGAGCATTTGCTCTTTATAAAACAGCCATTGCTTGTTTACTAAGTGGTGCTCAAGATGACCCAGATAGCAAACGAAGACTTTTAGTTCAAATTAAAACTGCACAATACTTATCTAAAGCGGAAAAAATTTACGCGGAACACTTAAATCCAGCAGCAGATCCTTCTATAGATAGATGGAAATGCAATCAACGTTTATTACAACATGAAGTTAATAAATCTCAATTACTCAGGCCTCTAAATGAATTAAAAGCATATAAAGTTATCAAAGTAATTTACAATAAAGTAATGTTAGTAAAAAATCTTATTGAAGATAAAATTTATATTATTAAGGTAAGTGTAATTTAAATTTTTAAGATTTAAAATTTATAAATAACAAACTTTTTATTTATTCATTATTGTTAAAAAAAATTCAATTATTAGATAACTCTCTTATTAATTTATTTAAAAAAAAGTATTGGATCATATAATTATAAATATTTTTGAAACATTTAATATTTAATAATCATGTTTTATTTTATAATTTTATGTTTTTGTTGTAAAGTTTATAAATTACATTTTTTCTTTAATTTTAATTTAATACAAATTTTTAAATCCTGACAATTATGTTAAAGAAAAAAATATAAAATGAAATATTAAGATAATTTATTATTGTTTTCTTCTTAAAAAATCATGCCAAGAATTATTTTTTAGGTAATGTTAAAATCACCTTGTCCTTTGGAGAGTCAACAGGGTTCCATTATGCCTCAACACATTCCATTTATGGTAAAATTATATAAATATTTTGAAACTGATTCGGCCTTTTATCTTATTCTTGAATATATTAGGTTAGTACAATAAACTTATGATAATTTATGATTATAATATTCTATTTTTCTGATATTAAATTAAATTATTTGTTGTTAAATTGTTTCTTAGCTCTGGCAGATTATGGGATCAAATATACGGATATCTTGAATCAGGTCCTGCAACCCCTGTTAAACATCAGAGATATTCCAATCAAGCAGAGATAAATCGATATCATGGACGAAAAGTGTCAAATAATATAAAAAATACTAAACAAAATTCGTTGGATTTAGTTTGTAATCCTAGTGAAATGGATACCACTGATCTAGTTAGAAATGCTCAAAAACTTATTGAATCCGTTAGCAAAACATTGAAACGTAGTGAAGAAATTATGGTAATTTATACAAATTATTCAATTTATTCTTAAATAGAAAAGTAATAGATTAACCAATCACTTCATTTATAAAAAGATTTAATAATTTTTATTTATATATATCAATTTTTCTGGTTTAATAATGAAAAAAAAAACAAATAGTTATGATCGAAATTGACTTGATTGCTTTTTAAGATAAGTAAGACAAGCATTAATAAGTTGCATAAACACTTAGTGGTTTAAAAGATTTTTTTTCGTTGGCTCTCACATAATCTAGCAAAGTCTTAAAAGAAGACTCGTGTCGATTGATGCAAAGTAATGTCGTAGAAAAAATACATCCATAATAACTGTGTACATCTACCCAAGTGATGATTCATGGAGAAACAGCAATCGACTATATGAAGAGGTTGATGCATTCAAATCGCATATTTTGGAATTACCTCAATCGAAGTGAAAATTGATTCACACGCTTGCTAAAGTATTTTGATGGAAAATATTTTGAAAGGCAATAAAGTCAATATCGAACATAACTATTTGTCTATTTTTCATTATTAGACTAGAAATGTAAAAATAAAAGAGTTGGGAAAATAAATTTAGCTTAATTCAAATATCTTTATAAATTTATTTTAATTTTTTAGGTCCCTCAATCACCATCAAAAATAAACAAAGTGGAAACAAAAACAAATCGAGAGGTAAACATTGTTTATGAAAAATATACGTTTAAAAATGCAATTAATTGTAAGATTTTTCCTAAAAGGATGTTCCTATTCAAAGTGGAGGAAGTCGAGTTCGAGCAGCATCAGGCTCCTTAGATCGTTCGAGTAGATTGTCTCGTTTAGTTGGTACTCGGAGACGACCTCTTCTTCCAGAAAACCGAGTACGATTCTGGGCTGCCCAAATTATTGTTGGCCTTGATGCACTTCATCGTCAAGGACTTATTCATCGAGATCTAAATCCTGCACATATTCTAGTCCATTCCCATAACGAAGAGGGAGAGATTGAACGAATAGTTCTTGGTTATCAATGTATTATCGAAGGAGTGGATGCTATTCCTTCTACAACAGCCATTCGAGCCCTTTATGTAGCACCAGAAGCATCGACTGTCGGACATCAACCTCCTGGACCTGCTGCTGATTGGTGGTCCCTTGGTGCTATTATTTATGAATTGCTAACTTCTAAGGTATAATTTCTATTTGGACTATTATTATTCTAATAATATTGGAATACTATTAAATTAATTTTTAAAAGTTCTAGCAAAATTTAATTTATACATGATAATTTATGTTAAAATTTTAAATATTTTATTATATCATCTATTTTTAATAGATTTAAAGAAATTCACAATTGTTGTCGAATTTCAACAATAAAGATATCAAGAGAAATATCTCTTAAAAATCCAGTAAATCGCCTTTATTAATTATTTAAATTAAGAACAAAAAATAATGATAATAGTATTAGAAATATATTTTACGTCCGAAAAGAAAAGGTGTATAAAAGTATCAAGGACTTTCTTTACGAAAATGTTTGAAGATTTATGAATTTAAGATTATAATTTTTTCTGTTTTTTCGTTTACTTTATATTTTGAACTTTATTTATTGAAACTCGGTATTTTAAATTGTACATTCTAAAATATTTAGCATATCATCTTTCCCTTTTCTTTGTCTTTATTAACTTTAATTATTTATTTATCTATTTATAAACGATATCAATTTCAGAGTTTAATCTCTTGCCATCCTGGAGGAATTCAAATTCATTCATCTCTCTGGCTTCCTGATTTTTTATCAGAAGAGGCAGCTTCTTTGCTTAAAGGGGTATTTATTAAATTTTAAATTTATTTTTATAATCAATTTCTTTCTCTAATATTTTCCATTAAAATTCATTATAAATTTAATAAAGAAGTTTTTATTTTCAGACAGAATTATTAGCTGTTTGAAATTTAAACACAATTGCTTCCAATCATTTAGTTATATTTATTACATTAATCTGTAAAAAAAATTTATAAACAATTCAATCGTAATGCTTTTTATTTTGTAGTTACTACATTACAATCCTCAAGAAAGATTAGGATATGCTGGGATTGAAGAACTGAAAGCACATTCCTTTTTTAATGATATTGACTGGTTGAGTATTTTAAATATGGGTTTATCTTAATAGGATAACATATTATGTTTATAATATTATATTATTTTAATTATTCTGAATTCTCTTAGAATATCAAACATTTAAGACAATTTCAAAAGACCTTCTCTTTTTAACTATTTTATTTATTATTTAAAGCAATTTAAATTCTTCAAATCGTTTATATCGGTTTTTAAATAATGACGTTCACTTTCATTTCATTTAAGACTTTAGTTAAAATTTAATTATTTACTTAAGTTAATAAAACCAAAGATCAAAGAAAAAATTATTTTTTATATAACTTAAATAAAATGACTATCATAAATTTATTTTTGCAATTAAATATATTTAAAAACTATAGATTTCTCATAGGGTGTTAAGAATTTATAAGGGACATATTTTATCCTCAGAGGCTTTCAAAAATTTCAAATAAAAAATTTATTAATTATATCGTACTAAGAAAAATATTTCAAAAAACAAACTAATCAATTTTAAAAATTAAGGCGTCTAAATTATATCTACTATTTTCCAGAGGTATTATAATAGGACAGTGGTTCTTTAAGTTGATGAAACCCTAAAAATTAAAGAAAAACTGTTTTTCCTACATAAAAAATTATATAATATATTAATTATCATATTTCATACTATAATAATTAGAAATATATTTTTTTAGTTATAAGGTTGAGAACCACTGATTTAGAAAATATACCAAAGACCAAAGATAAATATTTTTATTTACATTTTGAAAGAATTCATGAATATTGAAACATTCCAGTAAAAAAAATAAGCATATGATTTTTTATTAATCTCATGAAGACAAGAATATTCTACAAACTTACATTATATTGCTTTTTTAAGGAGACTAATAGTGAATAATATATCACTAGAACATAGCTAACAGTATTTCTGTATTTTTGATGTTTTCTATTATAATTCTAATATAATTGTGTAGCATATCATATTAAAAATTAAATTGCTATATGTGTGAATTTTGTAGAAAAAAATTGATCATATAAAAATTCTATCGTAAACTAATCCAACGTAATGAAGAAATACAATTTTTTGGTATAAGATAATTTTTAAAATATTGTATATTATAATATAAAAGAAAAATTTGAATTCAATAAGTATTCAACTTAAAAAATTAGAATTAAAAGTATATAATTCGACCAGGGTTTTAAAGAGCTTTTTCTTACAATAAGGATCAAATATTAACAATTTTGTCTTCATCATATTATTAATTTCTCTTTTAATAAAATGATATTCTTTCTAGATATATACATTCAATAAATAATTTAATATTTTAACTGCGAATTTTAACTTATGGACAAAATTAAAAACGAAATGTTTTTAAAAAAATTCAATTCTAAAATTTTCTTATTCTGGTTTTACGATCAATATAATATATATAATATGCATTAATGTATTAAATACACAAATATTAGATAAAAGCATAGTTTTTTTAGTGATTGTGTGAAGATCATATATTATATATATAGATAAAATTGATTTATATTCCATAAATGTATTTGAAAGTGTGTTTTTCAAAACTAATAAGAATATATTATATAAGTATTTACTAGTATATTAGAAACTACCAATATAATATACTGGTGAATAGTATTTATAATATTTACTAGTCATTATATATAATCCTCAAGAATATTATCTTATAATGTAAATCTTAATATATATTTTGTTATGTATTCCTGTAAATTTGTTTAATTACAATTTTTAATCAAGGTCGGATTTATAGCCTTGCCTCCTCTTTCCACAAGATAAATAAAAGTGAAATATTTTTTAAATATTATAATTTTTAATTTAATTTAAATATTAAAAATTTAAAGATTTTTCGTTTAATTTTATAAATTTATTACTCTAAATCTTTTTAATTCTGCGAATGTATAAATTTACTAAAATAACACAATAAATCAATTAAAATGTATGAATGTTTAAAAGTACATATTTTTGAACTTAGAATTTATTTATTAACTTTATTAATTCGCCCCTCTTGATCTTGAGGCTCTATGCTGTAGGCTATGTATCTGAATAGTCACGTCGATTTGACGTCTAGACAGACCTTTTAGACGTCAGCTAGACCTCGAATCGTCGTGAAATTCTGGCTGGGAAGATAATCTGGTCTTGTTAAAAATTCATTAAAATATATATTTAACTTTGTTTTAAATATAAAAATTGTTTTTCTTTATATATATATTTTATAATACTTTTTTATTTCAAAATAATAAATATCTTTTTTTATTTTTATTTTTTTCTATTTTCTAATGAAATATATCCTCTTTCTTTCTATTAAAAAACATTATATGAAGATTCCAGAAAAACTTTTTTTTTTTTTAAAAATAAGCTTGATTGTTAAATATAGAATTATTTAATTTAAGATATCTTTCATTCAGTGGCGCAACCAGGATTTGATCCTGGGGGGGTTTTGACTAGCCGCTCCACCTTCCTATGGCGCGCCCCCCCCCCCCCGGCTCTCTCAAAGACAAATTTTTCATTAAGATTTTTTTTTATATTAAATATTTAAAAAAGTTTTGTAAATGAAACACTGATTTTACAAAATCTGGCAAAAAAATTTAATTTTGTATTTTATTTACTCGTATTCACAGTTTTAGAAAGAAAATATTTTTTTCCAGCTATAAGTAAATTATTTTAGCTTTCCTCATGAAATAAGGATAGCTTATACGATGATCGGAAAATTTTGAAAATTTTTGCTCCGAGATTCTTTGAGATTTTCACTTTTCAGACGGTTCTGAATCCAAAACTGCAAAAAAAATTTTTTGAACCGGCTCGTTACCGAGATTACGTCTAAACAAAATGAGATATTGTATTGAAATTTGATATTTAGATGTTTTTTTTTTGGGAATGATGGGCGGGGATTGGATTGTTGTTGGACAAGATCGGACCATAAGTAAGGGTAGTTTAAAGATGTGTCAAAGCATATTTTATTGATTTTCTCAATAAATACCGATTTTTATGAGAATTATCATACTATCGTATTAAATTTATAGGGAATCGAATTTACTAAAAGTTTCATTATATTCATTTTTACCTAATCTTAATAATAAAGGAGTTATTTATAAAAAAACTATTAGGTTGTCTCATAAGTTTTTTCCGCGTCATGCTATGAATGAATCTAACTGCCTATGTATATATATATATATATACTAGCTGCTCAGAGCGCCTTCGGCGCTCTTCACACCTAGACGGGGGCTCCGCCCCCTGTACCCCCGAGTGTTACATAGTATTTGGTGGTTGAAAGTAGTAAAAGGTTTTCATCCATTTTGTTTCAATCAGTATATTACATAAAACATTCATTTCTTTTTGTGTTCTTATTTAAAAAATATATTTTAATTTAATCACTATATTAATTATATATTATTATTGTATATGCTATATCTATCTACCTATGTGGCTCAAAGATACTCGAAAGTTCTTAGCGGCAACAACCACATTTCTCCAAGTGTCCCTATCCTGAGCCCTTGTTCCATCTCTCTTACGTCCCTTCCTACGCGTTTTTTTCCAAGCGGACGTTTTCCAATCGGTCTTCCCACCAATATCTTTTTCCTCTCCCATTCTAGCCACGTGCCCTGCCTATCGCAGCTTTTTCCCTTTTATAACCCTAACTATTTCTGAAGATGCAGAGAGGCCATGCAATTTCTTGTTATGTAGTCTCCCCCATACCCGGTGACCTCATCTTTCTTTGGCCAATAAATGCAGGGAAGAATCCTATTCTCAAATACTCTGAATCTACTCTCATCTCCAAGGGTCATAGACCATGCCTCCCACCCATATAATGCAACAGGCAAAATAATCTTTTTATATATTCCCTTTGATAATAATTTTGAAGAGATAAGCCTCTTTATTGCAGATAACAGGCGTTTCCCGATTGCAACCCCGATTTAAATTCTTCTCAAATATTATTATCCTTCGTGTTTACATTCAATTTTTCTACATATTCAAATTCTACATTTTGTATCTTAAGATTTTCTATGTTAATACTCTTCCTCTTTGTTACTAAATATTTTTTCTTATCACTATTAATTTCAAACCTCCATTAAATTATCTGTAATTGCAATTGCCGAATCTCCTATTATATTTAAGTCGTCTGGGTAACCTAATATTTTACAATTGATTTCCGCATCTTATTCTTTCTTTACTACCTTCAAGACAAATTTGAAGATTGAAAATTTGAAAAAGTTTATCCGGATCTATTGAGTCATGCGTATGTTTTACTAAAGTCTACAAATAATTAGTGAATAGAAATATTGAATTCGCGGTTTTTTTTCTAATATCTGTCATAATGAAAATATCTTAATTAATGTTGGTCGATTTGGCCTGAACCCGCAATGATATCTCCTAATATTTCCTCCGCCTATGGTTCTTAAGTATTGTATATGTTATAATAGTGAAATAGAGTATAATATTTCTTGATCATTACATTTTGGTATTTTATTTTCATTGCTAGATTATTATTGAATATTTTTAATTATAATGAAACTTGAGAAAATGCAAAAATAGAGACTTGAGACCAGGGCCGCGGCGTGCACGTGTGCAAGGTGGGCGCTGCCCACGGGCGCCTGGTGTAGGGGGCGCCAAACTGACCATTCTTTTTTATTTTATTTTAAGTGTTTTAAAAATGAATCAATATAATTGTGGACGTGAATCCTACGACACGTTTAAATATATTTTCCAAATTTGTTTGTTTTACTGCGTATCTTTCTAACCTTGCCCGTAACTGTAGCTTCGGGTGAACGAAGCTTCTCTAAGTTAAAAATTATAAAAACGAATTTGCGTTCGACATTGTCGCAGGAGCGCTTAACAGATCTTTCTATGATAGCAATAGAAAATGAAATCATGGATAACTTAGAAATATATGATATTATTAAAGGTTTTGTAGCTTCAAAGGCTCGAAGAATCCGAATAGTATAGTTTTGTGATGGAATTTCATATTGTATTATGTTTTCATTTTTGAATTTTTTTTATGTTTATTGTTCTAGAAATTTAACCTTGTTTCTATTGTTAATGAGTTAATTATTTTGTTATTTCCTATTATTATGTAGATAAATTCCTCTGTATTCATAAACACAGTTTTCAAAATTAAATGTTTTATTTGATTTTATTGTTCTATTGATAGAGGGGGCGCTTTTTAAAAATTTGCACAAGGGCGCTTTGCACCCACGTCGCGGCCCTGCTTGAGACAATTTATAAAAATTAACGGTATAAAACTATAGATAAATGACCAATATATACATTCATTAATAGTATTAATTTAAATTAATTGATTTATTTGTTTTTTTATTATTAAGTTCATTTATTAATTTTTTTAGATCATAGTTATTTTCCTTAAAAGAAACTTAAATTCTGTGGTGCTAGGGGATTTGAAAATCATTCGTCGCAATATGAAGATTTCGCTTACAGTTTCTGTCATGTCCGACCTCCATCCAACAGTTATTTTCTGCATATGATTGATTACATGTGTTAAAATTTAAAAAAATTCAAATATTCTAATTTTTATATTTATATACAATTTAATATTATTTTTTATTAATATCATATCAAAAAAAGAGAATTTATTAAAAATTAAAAATAAAAAAAGAAGCCTATTAATAAAAAATTGAATGGTGATTTAAATATTTTATTAAATTAATTAAAATGAGACCTTTTAGAATAAATTATTTAATTGAAATGATATTTAAATATAAGAATTTAAAAAAATATTATATTCTTTGTTTGGCAATTGTTATTTAATTATGTGCAACATGATTCGACTTGCACAGAGCATCGTTATTTTTTATTAATATCACATAATAAAAATGAATCTTTTAAACATAATAAATAAAAAAGACATTTTAATAAATTTAAAAAATATACCCAATTTAAAAATGTCAAAAATTTAAAACAACTTTATATCATCATATTTTAATTTTTATATAATATATATATATATTTAGTAATTAATAATAGAGTAATTAAATTAAAATAAAAAACAAAGATAATATAATTCAGTCATTTTAATTCAGGTTAAATAATATTTTTTTTTATTATTCAATGATAAAATTTATATATTATTATATATATATTATAGAAAAGAAGAAATATTCAATTAAATAAAAAATAATTTAAGATAAAAATATGATCTAATAAATATTTTAATTAAATTGAGAACTTTTAGAATAAATTATTTAATTGAATTGATATTTGTATATTAGAATTTAAAATAAAAAGTGAAATATTATAATAATTCTTCGATTGGGAATCGCTATGATAATTCATTGTTTGAAATGATTCCGCTAGGCCGGCAGTGAGCCGCGAGCTGCTCTTGAATGAACAACACGGAGAATTATATAAACTTTAAAAAATTAATTTCTGCGGTTATTGTTGACATATAAATAAAATTTATAGCCTATGTTACTCTAGGGGTATATAAGAATATTGTGATGTAATTTCAAAGAAATCGGTTCAGCCAATTCTGAGTCTATAAAATAGTAATTTTCCGGACAGACAGACCGACAGACAGACAGACATGAAAAATTCTAAAGTCACTTTTGGATTCTAGAGGTCATGAAACGCGAAGATATGCAAAAATTTTTAAATTCTGAGCAATGTGCAGACAAAAACCTTTTTTTATATATATAGATATAAACGGCTAAGAGATAAGCCTGCATGTTTATATATAAACATGCAGGCTTATCTCTTAGCCGTTTATGGCATCTTATTTAATCATCCCAGAGCTTTTTCAGAATTCGTTTCGTTGGTGACAAAGTCTCTTTAAAATTTTTCTACTATGGAGAGCCAAAAGATCATTTGCGGCAGAAGAGATTTGCACCGTTTACGGGATTGGTGCTTCGACTATTAGGACCGTCCGCAATTGGTTTAAGAAATTTAGAGCTGGCCACCCAGCAACGACGGATATTATCAAGACTGTGCTTTCTATTTGTAATATAGTACATGATATACAGCAATGTATATTTTTTTCTCTCCTGGGGGGGGGGGGGTTGACCCCCAAAACCCCCCCTGGTTGCGCCACTGCTTTCATTTATAATAAACTTGGCTTTCTAATTGTGAAATTTTTTAAATTAAATTAAAAAATATTTTTATTAGGCATGATTTTTTTGAAAATATCTTTATTATTTTTTAAATAGTTATTTAATAAAGAAAGATGGTTGACCGAAATTTAAAAACATCCATTAAATCTTCTATATTAGTAAAATTAAATAAGTACAAAAAATATTATAGTTTGATTTTATATAGGTAATATTTATAATATCCTAAAATAAGGTTGAAATAAATATGAAATAGGAAAATACATTAGTGTAATGGCTAGACTGACTTTTAGTATAAAATAGGTCGATTAGGGAGGTCATGATTATATGATCGACACTCTGTGTCAATGCAAGCTTAACCGCCGATACTTCAATTCACATATGTTTCACGCCTAATTCATTCATCGCCTCGTCGAGTTTGGAGATTAATTCACCACAATGAATATCATTCGGCAGCAGAATTTCTCTCTCTCCTATTCCTTTTATTTATACGATATACTTATACACACATCTATCTCTTGAATATTTCAACTGTGAAATTAGAAAAAAATATAATATAATTTCTATTTCATGTTCTAAACATATTATATAGAAAATCTTTTTCATTAATTCTTATTTAAAAGAAGTATACAATTCTTTGAAAGAAAAGAGAAGTTGTAAGATTTTTATACTATCATTAGGCCTCGTAACTTTTAAAGAACATTAAGAGAAAAAATATAACAATTACCATAAGTAATTAGAAAGTAATTATATTAAAAATAAGTATATGATTATTAATTTCAGTCCGTTTGCTCCTCAAATAAGTGTGGAGAAGTCATGTGACGCCTTCCGTAGTTGTTCTCCATGAAGCTCGGTCTTGGGCCATGTGGATGGATTGTTGAAGAGTTCGGCCCACAGCCTGCTCCACCTGATCAGCCCATCTTTTCGAGGAGCGCCCTCGCGACCTTCCCCTCAATAACGAGTCTCTCTAAGCCGTCTTGGATGTTGAGTTCTTTAAGTATTGATGCATTTGTCCTGTGAGCGGTCCAGGGAATCCACTGCTCCTCAATTTGAACAGTTTATAAGAGGTTTCAAAATTTTCGGAGTGGCCCAATGGCGCAACCACGATTTGTTCCTGAGGGGGTTTTGACTAGCCGCTTCACCTTCCTATGGTGGGGTCCCCCCCGGGCTCTCTTAAAGACAAATTTTAATCTAAGATTTTTTTTTAAATTAAATATTTAAAAAAGTTTTGTAGATGAAACACTGATTTTACAAAATCTGGCAAAAAAATTTAATTTTGTAATTTATTTACTCGTATTCACAGTTTAGAAAGAAAATATTTTTTTTCCAGCTATAAGTAAATCATTTTAGCTTTCCTCATGGAATGAGGATAGCTTATACGATGGTCGGAAAATTTTGAAATTTTTGCTCCGAGATTTTTTGAGATCTCCACTTTTCTGACGGTTCTGAATCCAAAATTGCAAAAAAAACTTTTGAACCGGCCGGCCGGCCGTTCGTTACCGAGATTACGTCTAAACAAAATGAGATATTGTCTTGAAATTTGATATTTAGATGTTTTTTTTTGGGAATGATGGGCGGGGATTGGATTGGTTTTGGATAAGATCGGACCATAAGTAAGAGTAGATTAAAGAGGTGTCAAATCACATTTTATTGATTTTCTCAATAAATACCTATTTTTATGAGAATTATTATACTATAGAGAATCAAATTTACTAAAAGTTTCATTATATTCATTTTTACCTAAACTTAATAATAAAGGAGTTATTTATAAAAAAAACTACTTTAAGATTTCGAAAGCTTTTCGTCCGCCCGTAGTGACAGCATATTTTGAAAAAAATTAATCTTCGCTTCATAATTTTTATGAAATTAGCAATTGATGTATTAATAATAAGAAATATTTAGAATTTGAGTAATATTTTTATTTAATTTATATTTAAATAATGGTCAACTTTCATAATCATCTAGTAATCTTATATTAAGTCTTTTGTTTTTTATATATAAAATAATTTCTTATATTAAATTCTGTACGAAAAAATAAGCAATTATTATTTTTGTTAAAATTTTTTAAAATAAAATAAACTTATTTTTTATACACTAAGTTATACTTTAAGAATTTTTTTTTAAATAAAAAGGATTATATTTTTTCTTTTCTATTTGTAATATAGTACATAATATATAGCAATTTGAATTTGTTTTTCTCTTCTGGGGGGGGGGGGGTTAAAACCCTAAAAAAAAACCTCGTTGCGCCACTGGAGTGGTCATATGGCCACTAGTGACGCTGTTGCAGCGGAATCCGCATGACTTTTTTAATGCAATATTAAATTAGCTGGAGTGTCTCCACTCGACTATCTCGCATTTGAATTGGATTAAATAACATAATATATTATATTTAAATTAAATTTAATTAATTATAAATTATAAATAATAAATAATAAATATTAAACCAGCGCATGTTTGGCTTTTTGTTGATGACACCACGTCACGTGTTGGCGCGGGAGATTTGCAGTGTTAAAAAATTAATTCTGGTAATTTCAGCGAATCAATCAAGCTGAAATTCTATATATAGCAGTTTTATACAATTATTAATTATGTGAAAAATTATCAAACATATATCTTTATTTTTACGGTCACTTTAGAGGAAAAAAAATCAAAACGTTGTAGGTAATGACCCTCTTCCGGTTGAGCTACATTTCTCAAAAGTTGATAGAAAACTATGAATTTTGAATAATGTCCATGTACCAAATTTCATCATTCTAGCTCAAACCGTTTTTGCGTAATCTTGCCTACATACACACACACACACACACACACACACACACACACACACACACACACACACACACACACACACACACACACACAGACATTTTTCTCAACCTTAGTGAAAATGATTCAGGAACCTTCAAAACGTATAAAAACATCAAAATCTCAACATCGAAAATTTTCGTGATCGCAATACTATCTCTGGCGAGATAGTAAAAATGATGAACCAAATTTTTTTTTCAAATTTTCATTATTTACTTTCTCTCTATTTCCCTTAAATTGTAATTAAAAGATACGATTTCCGTTGATATTATTAATGAATTTTAATCATAATCACATTCATTAGGTATTATGCAGCTGAAGTGCAAGGAATATTATTTTTTTTAAGTCTTTACCATATCTAATTTGATATAAACCAAATGTATTTTGAAGGAACCTTTGCAATTTTCCATTTGAAAAAAAAAGAATTTCAATGCTGTCAGAAGTTTATGGTTATTATATTCCATCAATTTCAACACCTAAGAACTGGCTGGTCGTGACGCTAATAAAATGCTGATTTTCATGTGAAAGATAAAGAACAGTCAAGAAAAGTTTTTAGATGTTAAAATGGAAGGTAAGTTGAATAAAGACACAAACAAAAACAACATGAACATACTAAAAAATGATTGTCATTATTCTAGGGATTAGAATTACTTTTAATTTTGTATTCATTATCGAACATATATGGTCAAGTTGATGTCTGTATTTATTGGACGAACCGAATGTTATCATTATCCTCCAATCCAATATCTTATCATATAATCTATTTATTCTTAGCAAATAGATGATCATTTATAAGTAGGTTTACTTCTGATGAAGCCTCTCTGACTCTGTAGCTCTACGGAAATCGAAAGTTTTTTTCCGCAGCAACCACATTTCTCCAAATGTACCTATCCTGAGCTACAACCATCCAACTCCTATTTTCTCCAATCTCTCTTATGTGAATAGTGCAAAGCTTTATATAAATTCTTATTAAAGGATTTATATCAAATTTTCAATAATTTCTAAGTTTTTGAGTATACCTATGAATGATAATCTATTTGCTATGAATAAATAAGATATTGGATTGGAGGATAATGATAATATTTGGCTCGGCCAATAAACAAATACAGAAATATTCATAAAAATTTTTTTTTTTTTTTTTTTTTTTATTATTTCAGAAAATATACAATCTGCCTATTTTAATATAGGCAATAAGTAATTTTTATAAAATATGAAATACACACAATACATCCATATCATTGGCAATACAATATCATGCCAAGCAACATATTTGCACTTAACATATTAGTTTTAAATATTATACACTAAACACACACACTCATCCCGAACATTTCATAAACACGCACTTCACTTTTTCACACATGAATGTCAAAATTTTCAATTAACGAGATCCAAAATATCATAACTTTTTAATCTCTTGATTGTATCATCCCTAACAAGTAATTTTTTAACTAACACATTTGGATGGTTTTCCATTTTTTTAATATACTTTTCACTTAGGATGTTTATTTCATCATTTATGTTTTTAATTTCTAAGTCCCTTTGTATGAATCTAATTGGAACATACCACAGGGCTCTTACAAGATTTTTAAGTGTTTTGTTTTGAAAACTTTCAATTTTTTTTATGTTAGTTTTTGAGGCTGATCCCCAGAGTTGGATCCCATACATCAGTTTTGGTTTGATTATGGATTTGTATAGAAGAGAACTTTGCTTTCTAATCCTAGGCTAGAATGTCTCCCTAAAAGCCAATATAGTTTTCTATACTCTTCCCTTGAGTGGACAATTCTAGCTGAAATATGTTTTTTCCAAGTCAAGCGCCTATCTAGATGGATTCCTAGTTATTTTGCCTCATCTTTTTGCGGAATGATAGATTTATTCATGTATATTGGTGGGCATGTTTGCCTATTAAGGTGTAGGTGACAAATATAGATTTGGTTGCATTTATCTTTAACCGCCATCTTTTAAACCAAAGATATAACATATCGAGATGAGTTTGAAGTCTTTCAGATACAACATTATGATTTACATTTGTTGAAATGATTGCAGTATCATCAGCGAAAGTTGCTATGTCATTATAAGGAGAGAGAGGCATGTCTATCATATATAATAGAAAAAGGGCTGGCCCTAGAATACTACCCTGAGGGACTCCTGCTCTAATTTGCATTAAGTTGGAGGAAGAACACCCATATTTAACAAAAAAGTGTCTATTCGATAGATAAGACTTTAATAATTGATAAAATGTGTCTGGTAAATAGTTTTTAATTTTATAAATTAACCCTGTGTGCCAAATTTTATCAAAAGCTTGTGTTATATCAAGATATACTATTCCAAAGTAAGATTTACTTTCAAATGCATCTTTAATTTTTTTAACTACCCTATGCACCTGTTCAATAGTAGAGTGTTCTTGACGAAAGCCGAATTGAGATTCAGGAATTATATTTGTTAAGTAAGGCTTTAATTCTCGGAATAAAATTTTTTCCAAGATCTTTCCCAAAATTGGAAGAAGACTAATAGGCCTATATGATGTTAATTCATTTGGATTTTTACCTGGTTTTGGTATCATTATAATTTGAGCTACTTTCCATAATGTTGGGAAGTAATTTAATTTAATTATAGCATTATAGATATTTGCAATAAAAATAAAGGCTATTTTGGGAAGTTCTTTTAATAATTTGCCTGAAATCAGATCAAATCCAGGAGATTTTTTATCTTTTATATTTTTAATTTCGTCAAGAACCTGCTCAAATTTGATTTTTTTAAATCTATGAGGGTCTTTATGTAATTTACTAGTTTTTATGATGATTTCATCACACTTGTATTGATTTTTATTTTCAGGGGGTTCATTGAACACATTAAATAAGTGCTTAGCAAAAGTATCTACTTTTTCTTTCTCACCTCTAGCCCATCCCTTAGAAGTTTTTATTGGAGGAATTTGGGTTTGGGGTCTTTTTAAGGTCTTAGTAGCCTTCCACAAAGAGTAATTGGTTTCTTCCCCTGGACTAAGGTTTCTTAAGTATTTCTGAATACCTTTTTCTTTTTCAATTTTTAACATATTTTTTAAATTTTTTATACATTTATTTAGAGTTTTTTATCCGTAGGGGACCTTGTCTTTTGCCATCTCTGTCTAGCTTTGCGTTTTTCATCTATTTTGTCCTTAATTGATTGAGAACAAAGGTTTTTTTGATTTTTAATATTTGCTATGGGGGTAGATTGCAAAGAAGCTTTTTGAATTATTTTTGTTAAGTTGTTTATATTATCCTCAATATCATGTTTGTCTTTTATACAAATATTGAGGTTTATATTTTTTGTTATTAAATTTCTTTAGTGGTTCCAATTTGTATATCTATTGAAAAGGGGAACATTTTTTACTCTTTTATCTAATTGGGTTGATACAGTTAAAATTATAGGAGAGTGATCAGATGATAAATCCAAACTAGATTCAATATTTAAGCAATCAAGAGAAATACCTTTAAAAATACAAAAATCTAATAGATCAGGGTTTTTTTTGGTTCTGAAGGCCAGTAGGTTGGTTGACGAGTTGAAATTTCATTCAGATTTCTTTCTTGAATAGCTTGGTAAAGTTGCCTCCCTCTAGGTGTTGTCAATCTTGAGCCCCAATGGGTGTGCTTAGCGTTGAAATCTCCACATGAGATGAATTTGTGGCCCAAGGTATTAAAAAACTGTTTAAAATGTTCACACTCAATTTTAGTATCCGGCGGGCAGTAAACTGCAGATAGTGAAAGTTTCCCTAGCCATTCATCAATTTCAATTGTTGTTGCTTGAAGATGCTTTTCCGAATAGCTATTTAATTGATGGTGTTGAATATTTTTTTTTAATTATAATAGCAGTTCCTCCTCTAGCTTTTCCATCCGGATGCTTAGTGTCATATATATTGTATTGGGGTATTTTAATGTAGCTTCTATTAGTTATATGTGTTTCACTTATGAGCATAATATCAATGTTAATTATAATAAATTTTTTGATTTCGAGCAAATGATTAAATAAACCATTTGCATTCCATATTACAATTTTAAGTGTTTTTCTATCCATTATGCCATTTTAGTTACAAGAACTGTTAGAATATCTAACATTTTGTCCATTTTAACCATCATTTTAAGCATAAAATCTTCAAGTTTATGTAAATTTGATTCTTGAACATTTACTGGTGTAGGTTTCTCTTTAGTCCATGCATTATGTAAGGGTGGAACACTCTCAATGGTCTCATTTTTGGAATTGGGGGATACTTTCTCTTTTGGTTGTTGAGATACCTTTATCCTGGAAACTGTTTATTTTTTAACTCTTGATATATTGTACATCCTTTATAACTTGCTGGATGATTTTCGCCGCAGTTAGCACATAAAGGAGTTGTATTGTTATCATTAATTTTGCAGTCTTTTGTTAAATGTGCCATAGCACATTTCACACATTTGGGTTTTCTTGCACAAAAATTTTTTGTGTGGCCAAAAAGTTGACAATTAAAACATTGAGGAATTTCTCTTTTAGGATATGGTGGTTCAAATGTGACAATTGTATTAAGGATATTTTTAATATTGTATATATCTTTATTACTAGGTTTAGGTTTAAGGTCTATAAAGAATAAAGGTAGAGGGTTTTTATTTTTATTTTTTATATTGTGAATATTTATTACTTCATGTCCATGATTTAGTAGTGCCTCTTGAATATCTTCGGAAGGCATTGAATGATGCATGTTTCTTAATACAACTTTAAATGGCCTATCTTTCTTTAGCTGATATGTATGGAATTGTGTGTTTTTAGATTCCAACTCTTTAATAATTGATGTATAGATATGAGGTTCATATGGTTGGATCTTAACCTCATTTTCTTTCAAACATTTTATATTAAAACAATTTGGTCCCATTTTATTTAATAGATTCATTAGCGGTTGAATATTTTCAACTCCCGCTACAAAGATCGGAGGAGGTTTTACTGCTTTTCCAGTTGTTTTTTTATTTACAGTTTCAACTTGAAGATTTTCAAAACGATTTGCCGTTTTTACATTTGGATTGTTTAACCAATATGATTCAGTAGTTTGCTGTTTAATATTTCTATTATTAGATTTTTCAAAATTGTCCTCTTTATTTTGTAAATTTTCCGGAGAATAAAAAGTTTTCCTTTTTTTATTCCCATATCTATTTACCGTTGACCATCCTATTTCATTTTCCAGTTCCTCTTCGTCCGTGAGATATACGATTGCATTGTCAGAAGTTTTCAAATTTTGCTATTTAGTGTCTACTTCCTGTTTATCAGATGTAATTTAAGGGCAAGGATTTTCTAAGATCTTGCTTTTAATTTCTTGAAGATCTTTTGTGAGATTTTTTATCACCTCTTTTAAATGACTATTTTCATTTTTTAAGATTTCATTCTCAGATAATGTTTCTAATTCATTATTTGAATTTTC
Source organism: Labia minor (assembly GCA_963082975.1). Taxonomy (NCBI): domain Eukaryota; kingdom Metazoa; phylum Arthropoda; class Insecta; order Dermaptera; family Spongiphoridae; genus Labia; species Labia minor. Next base: position 54,502,682 of record OY720345.1, read on the forward strand.
AGTAATTTCCCTATTTACCTTTATTTACCTTTATCTTCCTTCTTATACACATCTTCCATTTGAGATTTGAGCGGCGGGGTTCTCTGTAATTTTGTCCCTTGGAAAGGGTTTATTGACTCCTTATCCAAGTTCATGCCGACTCATATTATAATAAAATAAAAACAATAATTATTCCTATAATCTATTTAATTATCTATTTACTTATTGTAAAGAAACAAAAATATATACAAATATATACATTTATATAAAAGGTGTGTACAAGGGAAGGATATGGGGGGGAGGTGAGAGGATAAATTTTCTTCACACAGCCCTGGCTCTTTGGTGTGACTGACCTTAGGAGATAAAGCCTTGGAAAATTAAAGATAAACTAAAATTCAAATAAAATCTTTAACTAGGATTTGGAATAAGGCGATTTAAGGATAAAAATATAAAATAAGAAAGTATTTAACTAACAATCCTATTATTTAGCAAGAAAATTTTAGAAAAAATATATAAAATTTTTATAAAAACACAACAAAATTGTCAAAATTTGACAATTCAGTTTGTTTCATTTAAGTAAATATACATATATACATGCGTAGTGAATCAGATCTCACCAAAATTGGCAGACTTGAAACAAAAGGAGCTAGAACGTCCCACAAATCCACTTCGGGAGCAGGAAACCGATTTAACACATCCAATCTATTCGAGAGCTACTCACTGAATGATTCATAAAAAATGAAACCTTTTTTTAAAATACACATTTTTTAAAGTACCTAGCTTACCAAATTCTATAATATATGCATAATAACTACAATATTTATTTATTATTTATAAGATGATTTTCAAAAGGAAAACACAAAACTATGTTTTATTAAAAAAACTCCTGCTTTTATTCTTTTATAAATTTAATGACAAGGAAATGAAAAGCTAGACTATTAATTCCAAAACTCTGGTTCATTTACTTAGCGTTCGTCTTCTTATGCGTTCGTTTTAAGTCCAAAGAATGGGATAGAGTTTAGCAAATGAGCTTAAGGCCTGCAACGGTTGGTTTTATTTTAAGATAAGAGAATCCCACCGCCACACAAATTAACTTTCATAATAATCTTATTAGATTTTTCTTCTCTTACCCCTCTTTCTTTTCGTGACTATTCAAAAGAGAATATTGTGACTTGATACAGAGGCAAAATGTCCATTTAAATAATTTCCATTTAGAATACATGAATGGTTTAATTTATTTTATTAAAAATTGAATTAATTAATTCTACATAATTGTCTTAAATATATTGTGGAGATCTGTACTCTACTGGACCCGCTTTCTAGGAGTATTTTTAACATTCGGGTTGTACGAGGGCAGGCCAACAAGTCTGTGACTTTTTGAATTTCACTCTCTTAAATGAAATGGTAACACTTCTCCTATCAGCAGGCAACTATCAGATGACTCCTGTTGAAATTTGAACCAACTGGGTATTTTAGTTTTTGTTTGACATCCATTAATAGGTGACTACTTCGTGATTTAAGAAGAAAATGGAAAAAACTGAATTTCCATGAAAATCCATGAATTGCTTCTAAATCCACCCTATTCTCCGTATTTAACCCCGAGTGATATTTCTTGTTTCCAAACCTGAAGAAATGGCTCGGCGGAAAGAGATTTGACTCCATCGATGAAATCATCTCACAAACAAATCTATTTTGATGTCTTCGACAAAAAGTTGGAGGAAGTGTATAGAGATCAAAGGAGACTACGTTGAAAAATAAAATAATTTTTTTAACCAAAAACATGTTTCATTCAAAAAGTCACGGACTTATTGACCTGTAAAATTGTATTTTATTAATTTGTCGAAATGTAAATGGTGTTTATTAACTTAAATTTGGATAACACACTCCATGGCGTCTTCAAAATCTACAAAATTAAATAGAATATAAGAATAAGCAACATGTAGTTGAGTTTTTAGCTGATAACCGTGTTGAAAATTTCCACCCTTTCCATTTCTTGTTTCCAATCCCATCCCTTGTCACTCAACTGTCCAATGAAGTGGGTTTAAGTGTAAAGAGAAATTATCAACTTTCTCTTCTATTAAGGAATAGACCAATCAATGAACCAACTGATTTCTCCCAAACCTTTAATTTTTGTATCATAATAAAATAGATATGAAAACTAACTTATTAAAAACAAAATAAATAAAATTAAAAAAAAAAATATTAACTTCCCTTCATAATAATTTATTAAACGTGTCAGTTGAGATTTAGAAAATTCCATTTTATTCTAGCTTTATTTCTTGATTGTTTCCTCGAAAGGATTTTTTTTGTTCCAGCTCCATTCAATTGGATCTGACTCTCTGAATTTTTTTTTTTCAAAAACTTCTTCACAGCCAAATGTGTGTTGGCTTGGAGCCGAAGGTAATCTTTAATGATAGTGGACATGAAAATGCGTGTGTATTTTTCAGTTTTTTTTTTATACTAAATGAATTCGAGCCAAAACATTAATTCCATGAAATGACAACCCTTCTAATGTTCAAAAAGTGAGGTCTATAATATGATGGAACAAAAGAGAATTTCTTTCTGTTATTTAAAATGATTGACTAAAAATCATTTCAAACAAATATTGAGATTCTTTCATTTAAGATACAAAAATAAAATTTAAAGTAATTATTTATTTCTTATTTTATAAAATTTTTTTACAAAATAAACCGTTTTTTATTAACCACTTAAGGATCTCAATTGAGACCCTCTCGCGCATGAAATGTGGTCCGATTTGTGCTATACCGAGTACCTCTCGCCACTTATAAATATTATGTTTATATGTGTATTTTGCATATTTTAAGTGTATTATTTTGTAAATATTTTTTATTTATTGTTTTTGAACCTAATGTAAGTAATTTTTACTTTGACCTCATTTCTCAAAAAAACCCCTAGCATTAAGTGGTTAATAAACTAATGCTGAACTCGTCTATAGTGGTCTTCCTAGTCTAGTTAGGGGCTGCACTCTTTTTACTAGTATTTTAACTGTAAGAATATACAAGGCCGGATAAAGGGGTGAGTAAACCGGACGACTGCCAGGGGCGCCAATATAAAAATAAAATATTATTTTACATTCATTATTTTTTCTATAATTGTAATTTTTTGTATTTTTTACTACTTTTTTAATTTTCATGAAATTTATATATTCTTATATAAAAGATCGTCACATTTTGTTTTTCCCGGGGCGCTCAAAACTCTAGAACCGGCTCTGAGTAGGGACACGATATCGAAAGCAAAGTATCGATTCTTAGCATTGATAGTTATCGAAAGGCTAAGTATCGATTCTTCGATAGTATCGGACTCTAAAGTATCGATACTTTGGTATCAGTATTTTTTTCCCGCCATTTTATGACTTGTCCCCAGGTGGGGGCTTGAGGGGTTTTTAAATTTATTTTTATTTAGAAGGAATAATTGGAATAAAAAAAAATTTGAAAATCACAGTTAAATGAAAAATTATTTATTTAGAGGTAAAACTGACATTTGATCAAAAAATTTTTATTTTTTGCTGAAACGTTGATTTATCTCCAAATAAATGATTTGTCTCTTAACTGGGATTTTCACAATTTTTAAATTGCAGCCTGGAAATTTACACATATAGATAAAAAGAGTAATGTTTTATATTTAATATATTTATTCAAAAAAAGATAAAAATTACAATAAATTATTAACAATATCTGTGACTGTCTCACAGGCCAATTTCAATAGAAAAATAATAACACACATAAATGTTTAGGAAATATATATAATTATGAAAAATATATGTACATGTATTTTCTATGCCAAAACAAATAATAATAGCATAACTTAATATAAACTCAATATGAAATCATATAATAAAAGTACTAAATATGACTTAACAAATAAAGGCATAACTTATAAACTAAAATCTAACTTACAACTAAATAATAACATCTAATCTAAATCTAAATTTTACATACTAAACCATTCATCTTTCTCTAGCGAGCCTAAAAATAATAGTTTGGACAATCGTCACTCTTCGGCGGAGACATGTTTTATATACAGTAAAAGTCCATTAGTCCGGCATCCAACAGTCCGGAATGTCCGATAGTCCGGCATCGCTCCGGAAAATTGTAAAAATTTTGGTTTTCTCCAAAAGTGTGTCTTTAAAGCAAATAAAAACGCTCGAGAGCTATTCCCCTTTTGTGATAGGTAAATCTTCAAAACCCAGGGCTTTTAAGAATGCACACTTGCCTGTCCAATACGATACTCAAACAAATGCGTGGATGACTGCGTTCTCTTTAAAGACTTTTTTACACCACTTTCTGAGGTCAAGGAATCCTTCAAAAGCCTTTGTCTACCAGAAGATACTAAAGCCATCCTTCTATTGGACAATTGCAAAGCCCACCTGCCAGTAGATGAGTTAGTTTGTGGGAATATTGTTGCTACTCTCTGCTCCCATTTAACATAAAATCTTTGATTCAACCCATGTACCAAGGGGTTATTCAAAATTTTAAATGCTTTTATAGAATGTCTTTTATTCAAGGCCTGTTAAATGCGGACTGTGACTAGCTACAGTGCTTCAGAAATTAATGATTTCCATATCATTAGAAATAAATTTTATACTAAACGCCAAAAGTCAAGAAAACCTAAAGACTTTTTTAAATCAAAGTGAAATATTTTTTACAGTATGTGTATTACACATATATGAAATGTAAAATAAACTTTTTTGTATTTATTTGCATACTGTATTTTTAGTTTAATTATTAACCTAATTGTTCTTATAATTACCGCCCGATAATCCGGAATTTCCGGTAGTCCGGCACCGAGCCGGTCCCGAACGTGCCGGATTATCTGACTTCTACTGTATTAAGATTGAACTGGCGTGTTTAGAACGGAAGGTCTCAACTCAACGAAATGACCAAAGCACAGATCATCCGTTAACAGACCTGGCGTAGTTGCTAAATCTTAAAAATTTTTTTAAAAAAAGTGGTGGGGGGCTGTGGCACGTTTTTTAAATTTATTTTTATTTAGAAGGAATATTCGGAATTAAAAATTGTAGAATTTTCAGTTAAGTGAAAAATCATTTATTTGGAGATAAAACTGACATTTCAGCAATCAATTATGCATGCATCTTTTGGGCATCTGCAGCGCCGTCTGTAATTGCTGAATTGCAAAAGTGTGTTTCAAGAGCCTTCATCTCCATGTCCGGGGGTTGGATCCACAGAGCATCCTGGTTGGACCAAATGACTAAATGGCCGAAATAGCGTCGGCTGGTTGGCTCCTTGGCTCAAAGATCAGGAGAAGAGAGAGGACATTCCGCTGTCTTCTTGTCGGCTGCTAGGTGCGCTGATTACCATTCGATACTTTTTTCCGGTACCAGTAGTGGTATGGGTATCGATGCTGTACTAGTATCGGAAATTAAAGAATCGAGTACAAGTTTCGATAGTATCGGAAGCAAAGTATCGATACTTTTTTAGTGTCCCTATCTCTGAGTATATTTAATATATACGTAATCAAATTTCAAGTTGGTTAGGATTAGGAGGATAAAATAAAAACATGTGTCTATTAATATTTTTATTTTTATTTTTACATTTTAAAACTGATAATTCGTATATGTATACTAGCTGCTCAGAGCTCCTTCGTCGCTCTTCACATCTAGACGGGGGCTCCGCCCCCTGTACCCCCGAGTGGTACATAGTATTTGGTTGAAAGTAGTAAAAGGTTTTCATCCATTTTGTTTCAATCAATGTATAACATAAAACATTCATTTCTTATTGTGTGATTATTTAAAATATATTTTAATTTAATCAGTAAATTAATTATATATATTTTTATTGAATATGTTATAACTATCTACTCGAAAGTTCTTGGCAGCTACAACCACATTTCTCTAAGTGTCCTTATCCTGAGCCTCTGTTCCATCTTTCTTACGTCATTCCCTGGTGTCCTCATCTTTGGCCCATAAATGCTGGGAAGAATCCTATTCTCAAATACTCTGAATCCACTCTCATCTCCTAAGATCATAGACCATGTCTCACACTCATATAATACAACAGACAAAATAATTGTTTTATATATTTTAATTTTCATTCCCTTTTATAATAATTTTGATGAGATAAGCCTCTTTACTGAATGATAACAGGCGTTTCCCGATTGCAACTTCGATTTAAATTCTTCTCAAATATTATTATCCTTCGTGATTACATTCAATTTTTCTACATATTCAAATTCTACATTTTGTATGTTAATACTGCTCCTGTTTGTTTCTAAATATATTTATTTATCTTTATTAATTTCAAACCTCATCTCTTTTCCTACCTCGATTAATTTTTCCTAGCTATCTGTAATTGCAATTGCCGAATCTCCTATTATATTTAAGTCGTCTGAATCACCTAATATTTTACAATTGATTTCCGCATCTTACTCTTTCTTTACTACCTTCAAGATATATTTTAAGATCAAAATTTGAAAAAGTTTATCCGGATCTATTGAGTCATGCGTAGGTTTTACTAAAGTCTACAAATAATTAGTGAACAGAGATATTGAATTCGCGGTTTTTTTAATATCTGTCATAATGAAAATATCTTAATTAATGTTGATCGATTTGGCATGAACCCGCAATGATATCGTCTAATATTTCCTCCGCCTATAGTTATAAGTATTGTATATGTTTTAATAGAGTATAATATTTCTTGATCATTTCATTTTGATATTTTAATTTCATTGCTTGATTTTTATTGAATATTTTTAATTATAATAAAATTTTAGAAAATGCAAAGTTAAAGACTTGAGGCAATTTATAAAAATTAACGGTATAAAAGTATTGATAAAACTAAAGATAAATTAACAATATATACATTCATTAATAGTATTAATTTAAATTAATGGATTTATTTGATTTTTTATTATTAAGTTCATTTATTAATTTTTTTAGATCATAGTTAATTCCCTCCCTTAAAATAAAAGAAGTATTCAAATATAGAAAGAATAAATACAAAATAATTTAAGTTAAATATGATTTAAATATTTTATTATATTAATTAAAATGAGAACTTTTAGAATAAATTATTTAATTGAAATGATATTTGAATATTAGAATTTAAAATAAAAAGTTAAATATTATAATAATTCTTTGATTGCTAGTTATATACATTGTGTAAAATGAGTCCGCCAGTCAGTGGGCCACGCCTGGCTCTTGAATGAACAACACGGAGAACTATATAAACTTTAAAAAATTAAATTCTGCGGTTATTGATTAGAATTAGATATTAATAAAATCTATAGCCTATGTTACCATAGAGATATATAAGAATATTGTGATGTAATTTCATAGAAATCGTTTCTTATTTTTTGATGTTCATAATTCTAAATTACCGGTAAAGTGTCGGTTAAGTAGGAAATTTCTTTTTTGTTTGTTTCTATGACAGCAAAAAAGTAAACAAATTACATACATATATATATACATACATACATACAAACACTCTCCTTTATATATATAGATGATGATATTTAAGATGATTAATTAAAAGTAGATATTATTATTAACTATCATAATTTATATTTAAACTATTTTTGGCATAATAATTGGTTAGTTTTTGATGATAAATAATAAAGACTTCACTAATGATTATATAATTTGATCTAGATTATTTATATTTATATTTTCATAATAATCCGATTAGTGAAAAAATGTATTTCCAAGAGTAATTAAAGGATTATCGCTCTCTGCCTCCTAATTAGACTTTAACTATAAAAATATATTTTGACATTGAATTAGTATTATATATTGAGGACTATCCTAAAAGAACTTGTTTTTAGAGAGCATCTTCTATCTATCTTCTATCTATTATTACTATCTCGCCAGAGATAGTATTGCGATCACGAAAATTTTCGATGTTGAGATTTTGATGTTTTTATACGTTTTGAAGGTTCCTGAATCATTTTCACTAAGGTTGAGAAAAATGTCTGTGTGTGTGTATGTGTGTGTGTGTGTGTGTATGTAGACAAGATTACGCAAAAACGGTTTGAGCTAGAATGATGAAATTTGGTACATGAGCATTATTCAAAATTCGTAGTTTTCTATCAACTTTTGAGAAATGTAGCTCAACCGGAAGAGGGTCATTACCTACAACGTTTTGATTTTTTTCCCTCTAAAGTGACCGTAAAAATAAAGATATATGTTTGATAATTTTTCACACGATTAAAGATTGTATAAAACTGCTGTATATAGAATTTCAGCTTGATTGATTCGCTGAAATTACCAGAATTAATTTTTTAACACTGCAATTCTCACGCGCCAACATGTGACGTGGTGCCATCAACAAAAAGCCAAACATGCGCTGGTTTAATATTTATTATTTATAATTTATAATTAATTAAATTTAATTTAAATATAATATATTATGTTATTTAATCCAATTCAAATTGCGAGATAGTCGAGTGGAGACACTCCAGCTAATTGTGTGATTGTGTTTGTTTCTCTATTGGACAGATTAATAAGTAGACTGAACAGAAAAAAAGGTATAACGATTTCCCCATTGTTTTATTATATTTGTATGACTAAAAGAGGATCTCAAAGATGCTAGTTATGTGAGCAACGAGATTTGGTTTGGCTCTCTCTTTAATTCTACACTAAATTGAGTCAGCTGCGACATTCGTGGGATTAAACCTCCACGTTTCTCAGATCAGATGAGCGTTGCGTGTAGTGGATCGCGAAAACATTATAATTTATAGTTCTGCAAAGACTAAGGGCCACAGTGCGAAAGAGAGTCAGGAAGTTCCAATTTAAGCAATTGCAAAAGTTGAGAAAGCAATACTTTGCTTCAAGAGCTTTAAAAACAGATCACATTAAAAGAAACAATTATTATGGTATAATCATATGCGATTGGAGAATAATAAACTTTTAGAAAAATTGGATATAGAAATCATCACAAAGAAGACCTCGAACTCACAGGATTTGCACAACAATGAGACAAAGGCAAATATCTCTAAAATAATTTTAGGGTATAGAAAAGATGGAAATTAAGATACAGAAAACAGCCTCTTGAGCTATAAAATATAGCCTTTATAATAAATATTTCATTGTTATTATTTACAAAACACGCTCAAAAAGAATCTCTTTTCCTCCATTGTTCTTGGGAATATGATCTGTGATAAAAATAAATTAATTATTGAAATCGGACTTTTTTTAATTGATTTCTGAAAGGAATAAAAATCTCTAATCTATAGACTTAACTAAAGATTTAGAATCTTGGAACAAGAATACTGTTATCTGTCCTGAAACTTTTCTGTTATACTCTTTTAAGATTTTAAGATTTTATTTAATTCAATCTTATTAAGTCTATTTATGGGTAGATCGATTGGAATAGTACGCGGTAGGCAGACAATGTAGGAAGGGACGTAGGAGAGAGTAGGATGGAGGAAAATAGAAATTGGATGGTTATGGCTCACTTGGAGAAATGTGGTTGCTGCGACCAAGAACTTTCGAGTTTTATATGGCCACAGAGATAGATAGAAAGATAGATAGAATTCAATTTTATTTATTATAATAATATTGAATGAACAGGCGCTTGGTCTGTAAAGAAAGGAGAAGAAGAAGAAGATAATATAATATTGTAATTGTCCTTAGTCTTGTCTTTAGCTATTATAATTTGAGAATCAAAAGAGAATTAATTTAACTTAAATTTGAATTTATAGTTTGTTTTATAAATCAGGAGAATGGGGTCTTTAAAGTTTTTAAATTATTTACTGGATGTGTACTGAAGTGGTATTCCAGTCTTATTATAAAATAAGACTGGAATAATAGAGAAAAAAACCATGAATAATTTAAAAATAATATATAATATAATATATTAAATAAAATAATTAATTTAATTTTGAGCAAATTTTTAAAAATTTTGAAAATATTTAATAAGTAATTTTTTTTAACCAAAGCTGTTGTTTTTGTGGCACCATTTAAAGTAAAAGAGCAAGAGAAGTGAAGAGAGTGTAGGAGGGGGTGAGAGAATGGAAGGGTGAATGCCATGAGTAATGACGAGCGCTAAGAGGGCTTGACAGTTCATGTATTTTTCCTCCAGATGAAAAGTGTAGGCTGTTGAGAAATATATATGCCTTCGTTTATGGCTGCCTTCTTGTGTCAAAATGGACATTCTTCATTTAGCCACCTCTATTCTCCTATTTTCTTCATTTTTTTTTTGTTTTTAGTTCGTATATAATAAAATCCCGAAATATATTCAAAATAGCACTCAATGTTTTATTTTCCATTAATCTTGGTTATTAATCATACTTGAAAAATATTAGATTTACATTTCAAATGGGTGGATAAAATATGACCCAAATTACTTGAGCAAAAGAAATGAAACTTTATTTTAATATTCCATATATATATAAGAATCATATATTATTTGTATTTAATAATAATTTTTATTTTTATCTTGTTACAATAAATTTTTTATTGAAAAAAAGAGATCTATAGGCAGGCACAGAACCGACCGATGATTTAAAAATAATTAAAAACAACATATTTATATATGTATTTTTTATTTCACCAGTTAGTTTAATGTAATAAAAAATTTCCGACAATGAATATAAAATTAATACCTTGTGAATACACCAAAAGTTGATAAAAACATGCTACTGATGCATTAAGTAAATATATCAAATTTTATCAAAATCCATTGTACACGTCTCTACGGACACAGAATGGACGGGCGAACAGATATGATGCTAAAAATACTATTTTCTGTTAACAAAATGCATGATTCGTAGAGATATGTTAAAATCTCCACATGTGAAATTTGGTGTGAAAACAATACCTTCCCTTCTTATCGTCGGTCGGTAAAAATTATTTTAAATAATTAATGTTCAACATGTTCAACACAACTAAAATTATATCTTAAAGATATTTTTTTTCAGAAATTATTACTATCATAATAACTAATATGTCAACCAGTCTCACTAATAATATCCGGTAAGATTTTTCGAAAAAATCTCCGTATTAAATCATGACTAAAAATGTTTAGAGAGAGATTATTTTTATTCTTTAATAAATAATAAAAGAAGAGGGAAAAAAATGAAAATTAATCAAAACTGATGTTTTTCTTTAAGTATCCATTTTTATTTTATTATATTTATTTTTGTATTTGTGTATTTTGTCCAATTGAATAAAATATCTATTTGGTTCATTGTTTTAATTATTCTTTAATTAATTCCTTAATTTCCTATACTCACAATTTCAATCAAAATCTCCCACTGAAGAGGATCAACTACGATCTATCTTTAATATTTTTTAATTCAAAGTTGAAAACTCATATAATTTTACAAAAAAGTCTCTAAACGATATCATACTAATATTGAATTATAAATTCTTAAAATATAGTCTTGTGGTGCTAATCTTAGTTAATTTAAATAAATAAGACATTATAGAAAGATGCCTAATCGTTATGCTACAGGCGCATTCATGATTGATTAAAAAACTTATCTTGATGTATTATTATTTAAGGAAAAACTTAATTTTATTTATTTATTATGGAAAACACACAATAAAACATGTATTGTGAAAATTATAAATAAATATTAATTGCATAACAAATTTACATAAAAATCTTAATTCTAGGGTTGAAAATTTAAAAATAAAATATTTATTAATATAATAAATATAAACCTATTCATTTTATTATTGTTTTTATTAAAATATTGGTATTATTAATATTATTAATAAAAAGGTGTTTCCAAAGTGTTATTAAAAAAAACATATTTGAAAATATATATATTCTATGATAATCTTTAAATTCATTTCAAAGTTATTTTTAACCGGAATCAGTAAAGAGAAAATAAAAATGCCAAAACAAAAACGCATCAATAAATCTTTCAATTTAAATCATATAAATTACGCCTAGGTTTTATCTCTTTACTTATACACATATTTAATATAGGTTGTTTTTCTCTCCCTGTTGATAAGAAATTAAAAAAAGAAAAGAAAATGTATTCAAAAACATTCTTGTCAAAATTTATCTTAAAAAAATAATGAAATATGGGATTTATTGTTATATATAAATAACATATATAAATATAGATATTTGAATTAAGCTGAATTTATTTTCCCAACTATTATGACATTTCTGGCCTAATAATGAAAAATAAAAAGACATGATCCATATTGACTTTATTGCTTTTCAAATTATTCTCCATGAAAATACATTGAACCAATTTTCGAAGTACTTTATTCACTCCGCGCGCGCGATTGAGGGAACTACAAAACATAAAATCGACAACACTAAACCTCTAACGACACAAACACAAACCAGGACTTGGAAGTGTGATAGAGATAAACTCATAGATCACATAGACACTATACTCACCCTTTTGACTCCTGAGAATGACCAATGGATCGTATGCTTAAAATTTCATTATGGAATGCGAACGGCCTATTGAGGCTATCCTGTCAACTAAAACACTTCTTGGTAGATATAGACCTTATGATTATTGCTAAGACTCATCTCAACTCTCGAAGTTGTTCCCCACCAATCACCCAGACGGAGAAACAAAAATTTCACATAATGAAAGCCCACTCTTTAACAAAAACTATTTAAAAGCAACTTCCTTAACAATCCAAGACAAAAACGTACCTATTACAATCGCTTCTACTTGCTGTACGTCTAAGCATCGAATTTCGTCCAAAGAGTTTACGAACTTTTTTCAGACTCTAGAGGCGAATACATCGCTAAACACACCGATTATGGATCTCGGCTTATTACACTAAGGGGTAAAAATCTTTTTAAGACAATTAACACATATATCCTAACACACAAACAAAAGATTCTGATCAGCATGTTTCTCGATATAACTAAGACTTTTGATGAAGTTTGGCATGGCGCTCTTTTTTGGTTGATTTATGACATACTTCCAGTGATTTATTATAGACTGCTGAGTTCTTGCCTTGATGGCAGAAGCTTTAGAGTTAATACGAATGACACCATTAGTGAGGTTTTTCCCATTAGATCAGGCGTCCCATTTTATATTTACTACAAATGAGACTTAAACTGAACAAATTATACTGGCTGCTCCAACAAAAACTTGAACTGACTATAGACAACAAACAACTGATCTACAAAGTGATCATGAAGCCCATTTAGACATATGATATTCAGATATAGGGCTTTGGTAGTCAATTAAATAGATACCAAATAGAGCAGTTCCAAAACAAAGTACTAAAAATATTCATAAGTGCTCCTTGGTATGTCCATAACAGTCATATATACCTTGGAATAAATTTGACAGATACTGAAATAAAAAAAATCAGTCTTCGATTTAACGATAGTCTCTTTAACCACCTCAATCCCAGAGTACAATTCAGAAGATTAAGTAAATTTAAACCACATGACGAGATAAAGTAAACCCGAAGATGGTGCCTTTCATAATAATCGGTGACATCCTCCCTTCTTTTTTAATTTTCCTATTCATCATATATCGAATGATTTCCTTCGCCTAGGTGATCCTAAATATAATTAATCCTTTTACATTAAAATAAATTTGTAATTAAAAAATAGTTTTTATTTAGCGATCTTTTCTCCATCCCGAATCTTTAATATCTTAAAAAGACCTTTTTATACAGTCCACCCAATTTTCAAGGTGCGATAGAAGTGAAGAGGTATCTATCATATTTTTATTAATCCCTTTTTTTAGCCCTTCGAGCAAAATTAATAGATATTAAGGATTCATCCCACTCAATTTCATCCCCTTTCGAATTTTCAGGAATAAAAGTTTTCTTTAATTATTTAGGCTATTAGATGTATCAAGCGGATAGTGGTACTATTGTCTTCATGAAAAAAATATTTATTTAGTACATCAATTTAATAAAACAATTGTAATATAAGTATGCCATTTTATATATTTGCTACCTATCTAAATAAGTATTTATATAAATTGACAAATTAAAGGTACATATACCCTATCGATTATATTATCACTATGGATTTCTATGTATTTATTATTTATTGAATCAAATTGGAAAAAAGAGGAAAAACACTCTCAACTGAAATTGACTTTAAAATATTAATGAAGGGCGTTTTATAAGATATTTAAGGAAAACAAAAGAATCAAGTGGTGAATGGGTAGGCAATACGAGGAGAATTCAATTTAAAGACTGAACAGTTCCATTTCCTTCTTCTTTCCAGCACCAATTTTGTTGATATACACAAATTCACTCTATTCTTTATAGCATCTCATCTCCCCATTGAGTCAATGTTTCGGGAATGACGAAAAAGGCATTTTACAGGGCATTCAAGTTCACAAATTAAGGCCTAATTTCAATTGGTATATATACACTTAACATTTAAAGTGAATTGAATTTAGAATTTGATTTAAAACACAGAATATCAATTAATATTTGAGACCTTTTCGATAGTGCGCGGCAAAAATAGCTATATTTTTAAAATTCACTGTGGGGTCCCCCAAATAGGTAGAAGGATACCCTCGGTTCCAATAGATAGGATACATCGTACATCATATTATTTTTAATCATCACCAAACCGTGGTTGGGTGAGGATTTAAGTTTTTGAGTTGAGGCTTATTTCAAAAATGGTGAATCTGTAACTTCGATGCAGAGAGCGTTTCGTTTAAGTGCTAACGATGGTATTCCAGACCAAATAAAGGTTTTTGATTTGTGTTTAGAGAGTAAAAGCAACAGGATCTGTACTTAAGAAGAAATCCTATGAACGTCTCAAAATTGTTAGAACATCAGAAGAAGATTGCTGTTGTGAGAGATTCAATTAAACTGTTTATACTAAAACATGCCTCAGCTCTTCGGATTTCAGACAAAACTGTACGGTGAATTTTGCATAGACCTGTCCATTTACACCCATACAAGGTAATGTTTAGCCGCGTGAGAGTTGTTCCCAAATCGAGTGACCTTCATGAATCAATCCTCTGACCACCTCGCTCACTCGATATAAGTCCTTGTAACTATTTTCTATGGAGTACCTCAAGTGAGGCCATACTCCATTCCTTAAACGCCCTTTCACAAACAATTTTTATTTCTCTCTCTCTCTCTTATTTGACCAACCAGCTAGCTGATCACTTTCAGCCCCTTTGACTGATCTATTATAATTATCCTTTTCATATTATTAATTATTATTTTAAAGTCATATTTAATACATTTATGTAATATATAATTATATATATTCTGTAGAAGATTAAAATGCATTATTAATATTATAATTATTTTATAGAGCCTATTATATTAAGATTATTATATATTAGGGTGTAAATTGAAACATATGTTTTTTTCACACACTCCATTCAGTTTCCTAGTGCTTAATAATGTTTCCTGGGTGGATTATGTTCAAATGACTCTCCCCCCTCCACTTCAGGCCTTTCTGATTAATCTTCCCTTCAAGTCGAATGTCAGATGATAAGATCAAAGAGGTTCATTATCAGTGCATCAGAGGATCAAACTCGGTAATCAAAGGGATATCCTTGCCATAAACAGACAATATTATATGTATACCCTCTCTCTATTCCTATGGTGTAATATTAAATATTCTCGGTTTTGTTACACTAATGTTACATTTCTAATTATCTCCATCAATTTATAATTGATATGGAAATTCAATTAGAAAATTTAAAAATTAAAATGAACAATTAACACAAAATCTAATTTTTTTAGTTTTAAACGTTTTAAAATTCAAAATATATAATTATTATAAATTATTACCGACCGACGATAGTAAGGGAGGTATTGTTTTCACACCAAATTTCACATGTGGAGATTTTTACATATCTCCACGAATCATGCATTTTCTTAACAGAAAAAAGTATTTTTAGCATGATGTCTGTCCGTCCGTCCGTCCGTCCGTATAGATGTGTACAGCCTGAACGGCTCAACCGATTTTGATGAAATTTGGTATATTTACTTAATGCATCAGTGGGATGAATTGATCAACTTTTGGTGCAAATCCGGAAACCGGAAGTGGTAGTTTTAGCGATCGACGATAGGAAGGGAAGGGTTATTTTCACACCAAATTTCACATGAGGAGATTTTTTATATATCACCACGAATCATGCACTTTGTATTGGTTTTATCCTCGGGAAAATCATATTTATTAGTTTTTTCTTGATTTAAAATTATATGACGTCATCCAGCCATTCATGACGTCACAGCCTGGCCTATATTATAAATAAAATAAAATTAAAAATGTTTATATTTATTATTTATGTATGCCTATCTGTTTTTTATTACATTAATAGATATATTAAAATTATTTGAAATTGTTTCTGTAGCTGCTAATTAATTTACTTCAAACCGTCGGTCGGTTCGGACCTGGCCACAGGTCAACTTATTTTTATTTTAATATTTTATTATAAGATATACTTCGTATACTTCAATTAATAATACAATTAAGATGATCTTAAAAAAATAATAAATTAAAATTATTCAAATATATAAATAAAAAAAAAAAAAATATTATTTATATGTGTATCTTAACTTCAATAAAATATATTATGTAAAATTCCCTTAGTTGGTTTGACACCCAAGCAAAGTTGTTAATTTCCTTTGACAAATAGATTTAATTAAAAATTATTTATATTATATTGTTAAAACGTGTTTAATTTTCACTATGTATATAAAAAAAAAATTATAAAGTGAATAGAATATTGTTTGTTGAAGGGTAAAGAGAGAAGTGGACTAACAGATGTTCCAATCCCAAGGGAAATAGAACGGGAGAGGAGATGGAAAGGGATCATACACACATAGATACGGAAGCGATGAATATATAGGTTAGAATAAAGCACATCCCCCCCCTGTGGAGGTGGTTGGTTGAGGGAGGGGGAGTGGCTTTGGCCAATTATAAACACCCGATGAATTTTAATTACCCGCTGGTGGCTATATACGTTAAATATCCTATCTCCCATTCTATACTTTCCCCTTTCTCCTCTCTGTCCATGACTCTTTTATTCCCTTTAGGCAAAGGTTTAGAAAAATTTATGAATATATATAAAAATATATTTCAACAAATTATGAAAATAAATATTTTATTGTTGAAAACAGTTATATGCAAATCTATGCAATTTTGTTAAATTATAAAATACATTCCTAGATCATTCTATGATTTTTAATTTATATTTCATATATAAATGACTGTAGTAAAGAAGATCAGTTCAAAATTAAATAAAATATCTTCATTTTTTTCTGTTAGGTTTTACTTACTTATGTTTTATTGTTATTATATTTTATTTTACAAATTGTATTATTATTGATTATTTAATATTATATTATTAAAAAAAAATTAGGAAGGTATTTAATATATTTTTTTAATAATGAAATATTAAGGGAATATCTTAGAAGATATCTAATATGGGATTCTTTATTTTATTTTTTATTTTTTTTTGTAGAGTATCTTGTTGGCTAATACTGTTTGTTTTTCTAATAATATTTGTAAGAAGAATTTATATCAAATTTGCAATCGGGTAACGCCTGTTATCATGCAGGGGCTTATCTCGTCAACATTATTATCAAAGGGAATCAAAATTAAAATATATAAAACAATTATTTTTCCGGTTGTATTATAAGGGTATGAGTCATGGTCAATGACCCTAGGAGATGAGAGTAGATTTAGAGTATTTGAGAATAGGATTCTTGGCAGCATTTATGGACCAAAGAAAGATGAGGTCTCCGGGGAATGGCGGACACTGCATAACGAGGAATTGCATGACCTCTATGCATCTTCAGAGTTTAGAGGGTTAGAGTTATCAGTTAGAATTATAAAATCGAGAAAGCTGCGATGGCTAGAATGGGAGAGGAATGAATGGCGAAAAATATATTGGTGGGGAGACCGAGTGGGAAAAGCCCGCTAGGAAGACCAAGTTGGCGGTGGTTGGATAATGTAGGAATGGAAGTTAGAGTGATGGGAAAGGTTAGGGGTTGGATGGTTGTGACTCAGGATAGGGACACTTGGAGATATGTGGTTGCTGTGGCCAAGAACTTTCGAGTTCCGTAGAGATAGATAGATAGAATAATTTTTGTAATTTCATCTACTACAAATTGTTACAGTGCTGTTCACTTTTAAAGATTTAACTTTTTATCTGTAAGTAAGTGTAGAG
The DNA here is from genome assembly GCA_963082975.1 of Labia minor. Classification (NCBI taxonomy): domain Eukaryota; kingdom Metazoa; phylum Arthropoda; class Insecta; order Dermaptera; family Spongiphoridae; genus Labia; species Labia minor. The sequence continues at coordinate 54,520,742 of OY720345.1, forward strand.
TTAACATTTATACAAAACATGTTTAGTTTTATACGTAAAATTTATTGGAAGGGGTGAACCTGATGGTTAAACAATACATTCTCATCATTTGGCATCAAGATAGTAAAGTTAAATTAAATTTCAAATTTTCTGTGTTACATGTTCCTTTAATTTGTTAGAAGATGAACAACCGCGTTACAACGCATATGCTCTATGTATGGAGAACCAATTAATAACGTTTTCCTAAAATTTCTTTTTGCAGGATAAATAACATGTATATATGTCTTTTTGAATCCTATTGTTCTTACCTTGTAACACTGAGTTGTACTCATTAAATTTAGTAAACCAATCTATAGGGCATTGACTAAATTTTATTGTAAAATGGTACTATGACTGACTAAAACACATAATACATTTTGGTTTAAATTTTTTATTTCTTTTTCATAGTAGTGTTGTAATAAACCAGTTGAATATATGTGGTAGCCCCTAAATGACTTTTCAATCGATATATACAGTATTTTAAATATACATATTTATTTCCATTGGTTATCATCTTTTTAAATATATTAAAAACAATGTTTTAAGAGATAAAATAGTAAAATATTTAAAAAAAAGTATATTAGGAAAAAAATAAAAAAATAATATTATTTAAAATTGAGTAAAATGTAAAAAAATATTATCTATTAAAGAGAATTTGAAAACCATTAATAGAATCGAATTATAGTATAAAAATTATTGAAAAAAAAAAATTGAGTGGACGATTAAAAGCAGAGTGAGTAAGGTTGAGCGGAATGAGAGGGTGAACACACGTACGGACATGATCATTTTACTTTATTAATGCAAATATATGTTGGTTATTTAAAGTCTGACAAAAATTTTTCATAAAAGATTAAATTTGTAAAATAAAATTCTCTATAAATTGTTTCATATAAAATTTTCTATATTTTTTATATTTTATGACATATGGTCATTTTACTTTTTTAATAATTATTTATTTATTTATGAATGGATTTTTGAGAAAATGTTGCCAGGTGGTTATGACTCCAATAGAATCTGATATATAGAAAATTTGTGCCACACACACAGACACACATATATGTCAACGGAGAAACCTCTTTTTTGAAATCAGAGTGACTTAAAACATGGAGATCTGTCAAAAATCACATATTATTAGTCTCAATCTGGATTCCAGTACCTTTACTCTCAAAAATTTTAGAAATTTTTTTAGATTGAAAAATAAAAATAAAAGATAAATATTTTTATTATAATTAGATTTACTATATTAATAGAAGTGATTCCTGATCTAGAAATATGTTTTTACTTGCCACCGCCTTATCACAAGATAAATTTATTTAACATTGAAAAAGTAAACTAAAACTACATAGGACTAATAAGAATATTAAACTACCAATTTCCTTCGCCATGATTAGCGTTATTTATCCAAATTTAAGGTACACTACTATAATTTTATAAAACAAAAAAATAAAATTATATTGATCGAATTTAACTTAAAACACAATTCATTCTATTTCAATCAATTTTAATGTTGCAATACTTAATGAATATCAAAAAGACCTAAAATTTAAGCAATTTAAAAATTAATATTATAAAAAATTTGTTAAAAAAATATTTTACACTTATTTCGCTTTAGTTAATAGAATTTGATCCAGAATCATAGTTATATATATAGATATATATACTTATAAATAATATAATAGTAGTACTAGTAATAGAATCTATAATGTTAAAAACTTCTTCTAAATATCTCCCTCGAGAACTCTATTCATACTTAAGAAAAAGTTCTTGGACACCTGGGGGATATTTTGTATGCGTTGAATGAATCTCTCCAGAGATATTAACATCTGGAAAAGATGTGTCATATCTTTTAAAAGTAGAATCCAGAAAAAATTTGAATTTCATGTTGATTTTTATTTCTCTCTTTCTTTTATTATTTTTAATCTGATCTTTAGCAATTGATATTTCCTTCCATAAATTTGTTTAAACGAAATATTATATTATATAAAAACAAATTTCTAATTAACTTTCTAAATGAATTTCAAAAACCCCCATCATAAAATAATATTTTTCCTTATTTAAAAAAAATCACTGATTAAAAGATTTCATATATGATTATAGAGTTTTTAAAAATTTTTGAAATTTTTTTTGAAACATATTTTTTATTTTTATTTTCATTGAATTCTTTTTTTCCCATGTTTTAAAAGAAAATCTATTTTTATATTCGATTCAAATGTTTTTTCTCTTCCAAGTTAATTTATTTGAACTTAAGAAAATTATTTAGTCCTAGGGAGTGTGTTAATTAACATTTTAACCCCATTGGATAATCATATACGAAAAAAAAACATTCAGAAAACAAAATAAAATTAAATTTGCATTCCAAGTTAAAACTTGATTATCCTTTTCTCTCTCTTTTTAGTATTCTTATTTTTCTTTAAGAGAGTTTTCGTTTATAGAGAAGTGCATTTGCATACCCTCTCATACTCTGGAACTCATACTCCACTAACATCCCCCACTCTTTTCCTCCCTCATCTAACTCACATTCCCACGAACACGTCTCTACCTCTTTTTCTTTTGCTATTTTAAAAGGACATAATATATAAGGATTTTATTTAAATAAACTTGTTTTAAATTAGTTCGTTCTTTTTTTTCTCTTTTCTTTAAATTTTTAACTTTCTAATTTAATAAATAATAATTTATTTAAAACTATTTAACTCTATCAATTTCATTTATATTATTACAATTTTTTACTTCTTAATATTAAATATTATTATGATCATAAAAATATTGGAATTTTATTTACTCTCTTAAACTTGACATTCTAATACATTTTATCTCGAACTTCAATATAATATATTTCTTCTCCATAATTAAAAAATTTCAGTAGTTTTTCTGGTTGTCTACTTTCTAGGCGCGTCCAATGAAAAAATAACTATTGCTATAATTTTACCATTACGTTGTATAGATGTAAAATGTTTTATTATAAATGAAAGTAGTTTATTAATTAAAATAAATTTTTTTGAACAATTTTTGAAAATTTAATCGTATTTATCAATTTTTCAATATGTTTAAATCAATTTTTAAAATTCGAAGGGACCCATATATTCCGGATTTCTCTAAATGAATGTCGGAGTTTTAACGCTTTATATTATTTAATATTTATAATACTAGCTGATCAGAGCGCCTTCGGCGCTCTTCACACCTAGACGGGGGCTCCGCCCCCTGTACCCCCCCCCCCCGAGTGTCCCTATTCTGAGCTATAACCATCTAACTCCTACACTGTCCCATCTCTCTCACGTTCCTTCCTACATTGTCCACCCTGTTCACAATTGGTCTTCCAAACGGACGTTTTCCAATCGAACTCCCACCAATATATTTTTCCTCTCCCATGCTAGCCATGTGCCCTGCCGATCCCAGCCTTCTCTATTTTATGACCTATATCTAGAGATGCATAGAGGTCATGCAATTCCTTGTTATGCAGTCTCCGACATTCCCCAGTGTCCTCATCTTTCTTTGGCCCATAAATGTTGAGAAGAATCCTATTCTCAAATACTCTGAATCTACTCTCATCTCCCAGGGTTATAGACCATGCCTCCCACCCATATAATACAATTAATAATTTAATAATTTTGATCCCCTTTGATAATAATTTCCAGATTGCAACCTCGATTTAAATTCTTTGCAAATATTATTCTCTCTGATACTAATTATTTTGTCTTATCACTATTAATTTCAAACCCCATCAATTTTCCTGCCTCGATTAATTTTTCTCTGCTACTTTAAATGTTATTAATTTATTTAAAAAAAAATCAGAGTAAACAAAATAAAAATAAAATATAAAATTAGCATAACACTAAACTACTATAAAAATAATGTTAAAAAATATATTATATATTAAAATCTTACGTGAAAATCCAATTATGAGATCAAATTTTCTTAATTAAAATAATTTACTCACATAATCTTAAAAATTAATAGTATTAAATTATAGCCGTAATGTGAATGTTTTCAAAGTTTAAAAGGCCAATAAGATCAATTGAGATATTGTAAATATCAATAGATATATAAAAAGATTTTTATCTGCACATTGCTCAGAATTTAAATTACCGCCAAATTATCGCCACCAGCGCCTCTATGATCTAGTATGGTAACTAAACTATTTTTAATTAATATTCTTTATAATTTTTTTAAAATTTTTCTAATTAAAAGGTCTGGTGGCCAGCCCCTTTGTGCTTCCGTGTAAAAAATTCCATGTCCCTGCGTGCGATAGATTTGCCTGGAGAGCTCGGTCAGACAAACAGACACACACATTACACTTGCTTTTATTATTATAGATTTTGTAATATTTAATAAATCATATGTCAAATGAAAGAGCAACTAAAACAGTTTTACCAAGAAGCTTATAAGTGTTCAATGTGAGCACCATTTATCACACAGCACACATCTAGTCTATAATCGAGTTATTCCCAAACGTTGATCAGTGTGTTCTCAGTAATTGTTGCTACAGTCCTGTTTCTTAATTCAGGTAGTACTGCTGGTAGCGGAGAAGCCCCAAAGATAGAAATCAAATGGCGTCTCATCGGGTGAGCGTGGAGGACATGCATAACAAGCTTTGTCGATAGATCTTGTCTATTGTCTATTGTCTTGGATGTACCGTGCTCTTCCCTTTACAAAGGCAGCCGGTATCTTAAAACTGATGATACTATCTTCGATTGTTATTATTATCACAACCGAACTTAATCGGGAGCGCACGTTTCACAGAAACTATAGATTCGTTCTTTGCAAACTGTATAACACAAAACGCTTTCTGTTCTCTAGTCGCCATCTTTGCTACTTCCGCTGTTTAGCGGATTGCTTGAAAACTGTTTGAGTTGCTCTTTCATTTGACATATCATTTATCACTGTAAGTTTAATATACTAAATATTAAAAAGCGTTAAAACTCCGATATTTTTTTAAAGAAACCCCATATATATATAAATTTATTTTAAAAATCGAACCTAGTTCTGTTAAATGATTAGTAAATGATCAGTATATATTTTTTCTTAATTATAAAGATATATATAAGTTTTTATGGTTTATTATTGTTAAAAACTTAAATTTTTTTTTACCCTACTCTATAATAATTTTTTGATCTATCTAAATAAATATTTGAAAGAAACAACAACTAGTTTGATCATTTTATAAAATAATAAAAACTAATTAATAATTATTTAAACACTTATTATTATTAAAATTTCAAACTTTTCATGAATCAATTATGATATTTAAGCTGAAATTGTATTCCTCAATTTAACATCAAATCACAATTCATCATATTTCTGACACTTTTAATATTGTTAAATTATATAACAACATTTATATTCAATTAATATAATAAATTATATATATATATATTAATTTATAAAACTATATGTATAATTAGATTTAACTGTAGAAATAAACAGCAAAAATAAAAAATATAAAATATTCGAATTAGTCCTTTCCTTTGACATCATTAACGATAGACAATAGTGGTATAGGGTTGTGGTCAGTGGTCTTTGTACGGTCCTATGCACTTCTAAGCGATGCCTTCAGAAAAAGGATCACAACTCAAAATCTCAAACAACCATTCCCGAGAGGAAAGGAACTCTTTGACAATTAAGTGAAATTCCCTTAGAAACAAACAATTTATATTTACAAGTAGAATTGTCTCTTTGGGCAAAAGAAAAAATAAAGGAGTTGGAGAGATGCAACAGGAGAGTTAATTAAAACACTTGTGTATAGTATTTTCTTCCATTTTGTTTTTCTTATTCTTAATTAACTATCTGAGAAAATGAGTTATTAAATGCCAGATGCCGTCGCTGTTGTTGCTGCTGTTGTCATAGAATCAACTCATTTACGCAGAATTAATAATATTTTGAAGAGAAAAAGGGTTGTCGACTCTTTCTCTTCTCTCTTACTACTCTTTCGTTTTCTTAAGAAGGCTTTGGAATTGTCCAGAGAGAGAGAGAGAAAGAGTGAGTTCGCCTATTTCCTTCCCGTTTTTTGGTCAAGATAAGAAGAGATTTCCTCCTCTTGTCCTCACTTTTTTTTGTGTCTTTTTTCCGTTGTGTCGTCGTAATAAACGAACAAGGCCAAAAAGGGAAAGAGAGATAGAATAGAAGTAGCAAGAGTGAGGAGACTGTCTCTCGTTATTAAAAGCTTAAACGATTTACTCTAGGCTTTCTTTATTTCTTTACTTTACGCAAGTAACAACCAATATGTAGGGTTTTGTTGTTGTTTTTTTTTTTATTTAGTCTCATAAATTGCTTTTAAGTCTGTAAAATTCTATTTTATTGATTTCTCAGAAAATATATTCAAAATTTTTCTATTAAACACAATTTGTTTTCATTAATAAAGAAATCAAATCTGGTTCATTGTATTATTGATCTAATTGTATATTATTCCTATAATATAAGAAAATATTTACCGATTTTTACTATATTACCAGAGATATTATTGCGATCGCGAAAATTTTCGATGTCGAGATTTTGATGTTTTTATACGTTTTGAAGGTTCCTGAGTCATTTTCACTAAGGCTGTGTGTGTATATGTAGACAAAAGTAAAAATAAAGATATATGTTTGATAGTTTTTCACATGCTTAAAAATTGTATAAGACTGTTATTTATAGAATTTCAGCTTGATTCAACCGCTGTAAATAGCGGAATTAATTTTTTAACACGTTGACTGGAATAGTATTAACACACAAAGTCTTAACATACAAAATGTAGAATTTGAAAAAGTATAAATATTTAAATACTTAAGATCTGTAATCATAAGGATAATCTGTAAGGATAATAATATTCGAGAAGAATTTAAATCGACGTTGTAATCGAGTAACACCTGTTATTATGCAGTAAAGGGGCTTATCTCATCAAAACTATTATCAAAGAGGATCAAAATTGAAATATAAAAAAAAACAATTTTTTTTTTTTGGTGGGGGGTTCAATTTTTCAATGTTAAGATAAGGTAAGACGTATCCATATCCCTTGTGCACGCAATGCGTCATATCACTCCTTCGACACAATTTTAGATAAAGACTTGCAAATAATAAACAATGAGGAATATGAGAATAAATAACTCTTAATCTATATATATAAAAAAAGGTTTTTGTCTGCACATTGCTCAGAATTTAAAAATTTTTGCATATCTTCGCGTTTCATGACCTCTAGAATCCAAAAGTGACTTTAGAATTTTTCACGTCTGTCTGTCTGTCTGTCTGTCTGTCTGTCTGTCCGGAAAATTACTATTTTATAGACTCAGAATTGGCTGAACCGATTTCTTTGAAATTACATCACAATATTCTTATATACCTCTAGAGTAACATAGGCTATAAATTTTATTTATATCTTATCAATAACCGCAGAAATTAATTTTTTAAAGTTTATATAATTCTCCGTGTTGTTCATTCAAGAGCAGCTCGCGGCTCACTGCCGGCCTAGCGGAATCATTTCAAACAATGAATTATCATAGCGATTCCCAATCGAAGAATTATTATAATATTTCACTTTTATTTTAAATTCTAATATACAAATATCAATTCAATTAAATAATTTATTCTAAAAGTTCTCAATTTAATTAAAATATTTATTAGATCATATTTTTATCTTAAATTATTTTTTATTTAATTGAATATTTCTTCTTTTCTATAATCTTCTATATATATAAAAAAAGGTTTTTGTCTGCACATTGCTCAGAATTTAAAATTTTTTGCATATCTTCGCGTTTCATGACCTCTAGAATCCAAAAGTGACTTTAGAATTTTTCACGTCTGTCTGTCTGTCTGTCGGTCTGTCTGTCTGTCGGTCTGTCTGTCCGGAAAATTACTATTTTATAGACTCAGAATTGGCTGAACCGATTTCTTTGAAATTACATCACAATATTCTTATATACCCCTAGAGTAACATAGGCTATAAATTTTATTTATATGTCAACAATAACCGCAGAAATTAATTTTTTAAAGTTTATATAATTCTCCGTGTTGTTCATTCAAGAGCAGCTCGCGGCTCACTGCCGGCCTAGCGGAATCATTTCAAACAATGAATTATCATAGCGATTCCCAATCGAAGAATTATTATAATATTTCACTTTTTATTTTAAATTCTAATATACAAATATCAATTCAATTAAATAATTTATTCTAAAAGTTCTCAATTTAATTAAAATATTTATTAGATCATATTTTTATCTTAAATTATTTTTTATTTAATTGAATATTTCTTCTTTTCTATAATATATATATAATAATATATAAATTTTATCATTGAATAATAAAAAAAAATATTATTTAACCTGAATTAAAATGACTGAATTATATTATCTTTGTTTTTTATTTTAATTTAATTACTCTATTATTAATTACTAAATATATATATATATTATATAAAAATTAAAATATGATGATATAAAGTTGTTTTAAATTTTTGACATTTTTAAATTGGGTATATTTTTTAAATTTATTAAAATGTCTTTTTTATTTATTATGTTTAAAAGATTCATTTTTATTATGTGATATTAATAAAAAATAACGATGCTCTGTGCAAGTCGAATCATGTTGCACATAATTAAATAACAATTGCCAAACAAAGAATATAATATTTTTTTAAATTCTTATATTTAAATATCATTTCAATTAAATAATTCATTCTAAAAGGTCTCATTTTAATTAATTTAATAAAATAATTAAATCACCATTCAATTTTTTATTAATAGGCTTCTTTTTTTATTTTTAATTTTTAATAAATTCTCTTTTTTTTGATATGATATTAATAAAAAATAATATTAAATTGTATATAAATATAAAAATTAGAATATTTGAATTTTTTTAAATTTTAACACATGTAATCAATCATATGCATTAAGAATGGAAAATTTTTAAAATCAACTTGCTATTAAATTCAGAAAAAAAATACTGATATATAGAATATATAGACTATTCGAATATAATTTAAAACTCTTTCTCTCCTTCTATTTTAAATTAAAAAAAACGGAGTTTTAAGAAATTTAGATGCCATATGCAACATGGGTGGGTAAATGAATTGGGCTGGAAGAGGAGGCAATTTATAATTTTCTTCTAATTCAGATTTAGGACAAATCGTACAACATTATATCAAATCTCGCTAAGAACATTCAATATTTTTGTACACAAATTATTCAGAGTATTGGCTAAGCGTATCACTCACAATCAGTTTAAATTGAAATTTATATAAATTAACAAAGTGAAAATTTTTATGTGTTTAAATTTTATTATAATGAATCAAAAAAAATTAAATATATAGATCACATGATTAAGAGAAGCAAAAAACTTGAGAAAAATAACTGTTGGATGGAGGTCGGACATGACAGAAACTGTAAGCGAAATCTTCATATTACAAAGAATAATTTTCAAATCCCCTAGCACCACAGAATTAGATAAGTTTCTTTTAAGGGAGGAAATTAACTAAAATCTAGAAAAATTAATAAATGAACTTAATAATAAAAAAAACAAATAAATCAATTAATTTAAATTAATACTATTAATGAATGTATATATTGGTCATTTATCTATAGTTTTATACCGTTAATTTTTATAAATTGTCTCAAGTCTCTATTTTTGCATTTTCTCAAGTTTCATTATAATTAAAAATATTCAATAATAATCTAGCAATGAAAATAAAATACCAAAATGTAATGATCAAGAAATATTATACTCTATTTCACTATTATAACATATACAATACTTAAGAACCATAGGCGGAGGAAATATTAGGAGATATCATTGCGGGTTCAGGCCAAATCGACCAACATTAATTAAGATATTTTCATTATGACAGATATTAGGAAAAAAACCGCGAATTCAATATTCAATCTGTTCACTAATTATTTGTAGACTTTAGTAAAACATACGCATGACTCAATAGATCCAATCAATCTTCAAATTTGTCTTGAAGGTATTAAAGAAAGAATAAGATGCGGAAATCAATTGTAAAATATTAGGTTACCCAGACGACTTAAATATAATAGGAGATTCGGCAATTGCGATTACAGATAGCGAGGAAAATTTAATGGAGGTTTGAAATTAATAGAGATAAGAAAAAATATTTAGTAACAAAGAGGAAGAGTATTAACATACAAAATCTTAAGATACAAAATGTAGAATTTGAATATGTAGAAAAATTGAATGTAATCACGAAGGATAATAATATTTGAGAAGAATTTAAATCGGGGTTGCAATCGGGAAACGCCTGTTATCTGCAATAAAGAGGCTTATCTCTTCAAAATTATTATCAAAGGGAATATATAAAAAGATTATTTTGCCTGTTGCATTATATGGGTGGGAGGCATGGTCTATGACCCTTGGAGATGGGAGTAGATTCAGAGTATTTGTGAATAGGATTCTTCCCTGCATTTATTGGCCAAAGAAAGATGAGGTCACCGGGTATGGGGGAGACTGCATAACAAGAAATTGCATGGCCTCTCTGCATCTTCAGAAATAGTTAGGGTTATAAAAGGGAAAAAACTGCGATAGGCAGGGCACGTGGCTAGAATGGGAGAGGAAAAAGATATTGGTGGGAAGACCAATTGGAAAACGTCCGCTTGGAAAACCAATGACGCGTAGGAAGGGACGTAAGAGAGATGGAACAAGGGCTCAGGATAGGGACACTTGGAGAAATGTGGTTGTTGCGGCTAAGAACTTTCGAGTATCTTTGAGCCACATAGGTAGATAGATATAACATATACAATAATAATATATATAATTAATATAGTGATTAAATTAAAATATATTTTTTAAATAAGAACACAAAAAGAAATGAATGTTTTATGTAATATACTGATTGAAACAAAATGGATGAAAACCTTTTACTACTTTCAACCACCAAATACTATGTACCACTCGGGGGTACAGGGGGCGGAGCCCCCGTCTAGGTGTGAAGAGCGCCGAAGGCGCTCTGAGCAGCTACAGTAAAAGTCCTATAATCCGGCACGTTCGGGACCAGCTCGGTGCCGGACTACCGGAAATTCCGGATTATCGGGCGGTAATTATAAGAACAATTAGATTAATAATTATACTAAAAATATAGTATGCAAATACATACCACAAAGTTTATTTTACATTTCATATAATGTATGTACACGTACTGTAAAAAATATTACACTTTGATTTATAAAAGTCACGAATGTCTTTTTGTTTTCTTGACTTTTGGCGTTTAGTATAAAATTTATTTCTAATGATATGGTAATCAATAATTTCTGAAGCACTGTAGCTAGTCACAGTCGGCATTTAACAGGCCTTGAATAAAAGACCTTCTAGAAAAGCATTTAAAATTTTGAATAACCCCTTGGTCCATGGGTTGAATCCAAGATTTTATGTTAAGTGGGAGCAGAGTAGCAACAATATTCCCAGAAACTAACTCATCTACTGGCAGGTGGGCTTTGCAATTGTCCAAAAGAAGGATGGCATTAGTTTCTTCTGGTAGACCAAGGCTTTTGAAGGATTCCTTGACCTCAGGCACAAAGTGGTGAAAAACACAGTCTTTAAAGAGGACGCAGTCACCCACGCATTTGATTGAGCATCGTATTGGACAGGCAAATGTGCATTCTTAAAAGCCCTGGGTTTTGAAAATTTACCTATCACAAAAGGGGAATAGCTCTCGAGCGTTTTTATTTGCTTTAAAGACACACTTTTGGAGAAAACCAAAATTTTTACAATTTTCCGGAGCGATGCCGGACTATCGGGCATTCCGTACTGTTGGATGCCGGACTAATGGACTTTTACTGTAGTATTAATTTTAAAAAAATGTGCAAAAACATAGAATACATTATTCTTGCAAAAATTGTAAAAAAAAAACAAATTAAGAGGCTTTGAAATAATTATGATGAAATTTCGCTTGTGTTGATCTTTAAGATGGCGGACAAAACAAATCCTCCTTGCACGACGGTTCGCTTATAAATAAGGTAAACACACTTCATCAAATCGGGTCTGTGGCTATTATCGTCCCCTAATGCCATTTCCACTCCAAAAAGTCTAGTTTTTGAGATATAGAAAACAGGTCATATCCCTCGGTTTATCTCTTTAAAATTGATGATTAAACATATAATACTTTATATAAAAAAAAAACTTTTTTAAAAAACCACGTTTTTAACGCACTAAAAAGAAGAAAATAATTTTTCTGAAACCCCATAGGTACTGACATTACAAACAAGAGATATGATTTGAAGAAAATTTTCTATAACGTAAAACGTGGGGCGCAAATAATAATAAATTTTTTAAATGCAATATAATTTCTTTGATTAAATTATTTCAATATCCATGGATTTATATTTTAAGTTTTATATTTTTTACCAGACTTTTTGTAAAAGGGAATATTATTAGTAATCCAACAGAATACTTTTATTAATGTAAATTTTTTTTGGAAAATTAATTCCTTAATATTAAATAAACATCTTCAATTTACACTTTAGAAATTTTATTAACATAAATATTAAATATTTGCTAGAAGTTTTGCAGTAGCAAAATTTAGTTTTAGATTTCTTCAAGTTAAATTTCTTATATTATTTACCAGAATATTGTTAGGATGTCATTTTTTATCAGAATTTTTTAAAAGTGAATATTATTAGTAATCTAAAGGTAATCTTTTCATAAATTAAATTTACCTCTTTTAAAAATTTCGATAAGTTATAAGCTTTACTTTTTGAAGCTAATTAAAATATGAATTCATTTATCCTATTAATTTGTACCTAATAACATTTATTTATAAATTTTTATACGATACAGAATATTTTAGCCATAGTTGCGCCCCACGTTTTACGTTATAGAAAATTTTCTTCAAATCATATCTCTTGTTTGTAATGTCAGTACCTATGGGGTTTCAGAAAAATTATTTTCTTCTTTTTAGTGCGTTAAAAACGTGGTTTTTTAAAAAAGTTTTTTTTTTATATAAAGTATTATTTTCTACTTTTTAGTCTTCATATATTGCAATCGATTTCACTTGACCTATACTACTTTTAAGTTTTTTGATTGACTTTAATAGTCATGAAATACTATTATCCTGAAAGTAATAAATTTAAATTGAATTATAAAGAGAAATTTTTAAATTTGTCATATTTTAATTCTTTATTGCCTAAAACTCATCATAAATTTAAATTTTGTTTTCTAAATTACAGTACAAAACATTAATATACCTTCTTTCAAATTTATTTACATTTTAAATATTATACATATTATATTATTCTTTTAACGGGTTTTTAACGGTTTTTTTCAAATTTAAATATTTACACTTTTTGTTTTGATTTTCCCATACAAAATTATATTCATTAATTATGCTCTAATTAAACACTTGCAAGCTACGAATGTGTTATTTTATTGTATTGTCATCCAGAATACATTACTCTGAAAAGTTTCAGAGCGATTGGATGACTGGAAGTGGTCGAAATTTCGATTGCAAGATTTGACCCGAACAGATAAATAAACAAACAAACAAACAAGAAAGCAAGCTAAGAAAAACGTGGTAAAATACACTCAGTTAGCAAGAGTGCTAATGATGACTTGGTGAGATGCAGAGAGCAAATGATAGCTGAAGGAAATTGAGGGTGGCGTTTAAGTCGAAAAAAGGTGTGTCGAAACAGGCAACCAATCAGAAGACCCGTTAAGTAAAAATAAGAAGAGGGGAGTTTGAACCTTTTTTCTACCTCCCTATTATATTTTTTCAATATTTTGATTTTATTAATTTTTTATCTCTCTTTGTAAAGACGAAATTATAACTTTAAAATGATTTTAAATGTAATCAATCAAAAGTCAGAAATTATAATTTAAAAAAATCAAAATTCTTCATAAAAAAAAATGGCTTTTTATTTTTTCTAATACATTTACCGTGTATATAATATATAGAGATTCTTTATTTCATTAGATTGAATATTATTTATTAGTAATTCATTTAATAAATATCTAATCGTTATTTGAAATTTATTTAATTATTATTTTAGAATTTATGATGCTTAATCCAAATTTAATTCGCAGCATGGAACATACGATCAGGACTGTCATTTAGTTGGAGGGGAGCGACCTGAACATTTTTTCAAACTTCTTATTTAAACGGATTTTAATATTTTGATTATTATTATTAATCAATGTATTATATTTGCATCCCGCCTCGTTTTTGTATTAGATATTGTATCAATATTTTTTATATTTAAAATATTTTAAAATTTTTTAATTAATTTCGAAAGAAAATTAAAAATATATTTATACAATTTTTGCTAGTATAATAAAATAAGATCTAATGAAATATATTTATTTTTATCGTCAATTCACAATGTGTCATTTATTATATTATTAATTTGTGAAATGATTACAAATTTTATGTAAAATCCATTCTCTATTCGTTTAGATCAAAAATAATATATTTAATATTTAATATATTGAATATATTTAATACATACTAGAATCAACTCTTGAATATTTTTTTAAACAAGCGGACTATGGACATCTGTATTATTTATTTTTAATGTTTTGACAAAGTCCCTTTTGTTGTTTTCTTCTTTTGTATTATGTATTGAGAAAGGTAAGTTTTGGAAAGGGCCTTTTGTTGTATTATTATTGTTTCTCCTTTTTAAGTTAACAAAATACAAATATTCATTAATTATGCTCTAATTAAACACTTGCAAGCTACGAATGTGTTATTTTATTGTATTGTCATCCAGAATACATAACTCTGAAAAGTTTCAGAGCGATTGGATGACTGGAAGTGGTCGAAATTTCGATTGCAAGATTTGACGCGAACAGATAAATAAACAAACAAGAAAGCAAGCTAAGAAAAACGTGGTAATAAAATTTAATAAAAAAAATTTAATAAAATAAAATTTAATAAAATAAAATTTAATAAAATAAAATTTAATAAAATAAAATTTAATAAAATAAAATTTAATAAAATAAAATTTAATAAAATAAAATTTAATAAAATAAAATTTAATAAAATAAAATTTAATAAAATAAAATTTAATAAAATAAAATTTTTTATAGACATATTTATAAATAAATAATTTGATTAATTACTTATTTTAAAATGTAGATTTTCAATTTTGTATTTTTATACAATCAGACTAAACCACGATAAAATTAAAATCTCAATGAATCAATTTCCTAATTCTAAAAATAAAAAAATATTAGACAATTTTTATGAATGATCAAGTGTGAATACCAAAACATTCCAAAAATAGGTATATAAATTTATATAAAGTGATTTAATAATAATTCTAAATTTTTGATAAGATTATAGTTTAATAATTAAAAGAATAATTAAATCTATTATTTTTTATTTTTCTATTATTTATAACAAAAGGATTAACAAGAAATATGACAAAAATTTTAGTATTTTGTTATGAAAGGTTTTTTCTATTATTTTCTTATTTTAAACTAGCTGCTCAGAGCGCCTTCGGCGCTCTTCACACCTAGACGGGGGCTCCGCCCCCTGTACCCCCGAGTGGTACATAGTATTTGGTGGTTGAAAGTAGTAAAAGGTTTTCATCCATTTTGTTTCAATCAGTATATTACATAAAACATTCATTTCTTTTTGTGTTCTTATTTAAAAAATATATTTTAATTTAATCACTATATTAATTATATATATTATTATTGTATATGTTATATCTATCTACCTATGTGGCTCAAAGATACTCTAAAGTTCTTAGCCGCAACAACCACATTTCTCCAAGTGTCCCTATCCTGAGCCCTTATTCCATCTCTCTTACGTCCCTTCCTACGCGTCATTGGTTTTCCAAGCGGACGTTTTCCAATCGGTCTTCCCACCAATATCTTTTTCCTCTCCCATTCTTGCCACGTGCCCTGCCTATCGCAGCTTTTTCCCTTTTATAACCCTAACTATTTCTGAAGATGCAGAGAGGCCATGCAATTTCTTGTTATACAGTCTCCCTCATACCCGGTGACTTCATCTTTCTTTGGCCAATAAATGCAGGGAAGAATCCTATTCTCAAATACTCTGAATCTACTCTCATCTCCAAGGGTCATAGACCATGCCTCCCACCCATATAATGCAACAGGCAAAATAATCTTTTTATATATTCCCTTTGATAATAATTTTGAAGAGATAAGCCTCTTTATTGCAGATAACAGGCGTTTCCCGATTGCAACCCCGATTTAAATTCTTCTCAAATATTATTATCCTTCGTGATTACATTCAATTTTTCTACATATTCAAATTCTACATTTTGTATCTTAAGATTTTGTATGTTAATACTCTTCCTCTTTGTTACTAAATATTTTTTCTTATCACTATTAATTTCAAACCTCCATTAAATTTTCCTCGCTATCTGTAATTGCAATTGCCGAATCTCCTATTATATTTAAGTCGTCTGAGTAACCTAATATTTTACAATTGATTTCCGCATCTTATTCTTTCTTTACTACCTTCAAGAGAAATTTGAAGATTGAAAATTTGAAAAAGTTTATCCGGATCTATTGAGTTATGCGTATGTTTTACTAAAGTCTACAAATAATTAGTGAACAGAAATATTGAATTCGCGGTTTTGTTCCTAATATCTGTCATAATAAAAATATCTTAATTAATGTTGGTCGATTTGGCCTGAACCCGCAATGATATCTCCTAATATTTCCTCCGCCTATAGTTTATAAGTATTGTATATGTTATAATAGAGTATAATATTTCTTGATCATTACATTTTGGTATTTTATTTTCATTGCTAGATTATTATTGAATATTTTTAATTATAATGAAACTTGAGAAAATGCAAAAATAGAGACTTGAGACAATTTATAAAAATTAACGGTATAAAACTATAGATAAATGACCAATATATACATTCATTAATAGTATTAATTTAAATTAATTGATTTATTTGTTTTTTTTATTATTAAATTCATTTATTAATTTTTTTAGATCATAGTTATTTTCCTTAAAAGAAACTTAAATTCTGTGGTGCTAGGAGATTTGAAAATTATTCGTCACAATATGAAGATTTCGCTTACAGTTTCTGTCATGTCCGACCTCCATCCAACAGTTATTTTCTGTTAAGTTTTTTGCTTCTCTTAATCATGTGATCTATATATTTAATTTTTTTTGATTCATTATAATAAAATTTAAACAAATAAAAATTTTTACTTTGTTAATTTATATAAATTTCAATATAAACTGATTGTGAGTGATACGCTTAGCCAATACTCTGAATAATTTGTGTACAAAAATATTGAATGTTCTTAGCGAGATTTGATATAATGTTGTACGATTTGTCCTAAATCTGAATTAGAAGAAAATTATAAATTGCATTAAAATGAGACCTTATTAAATAATTTAATTGAAATGATATTTAAATATAAGAATTTAAAAAAATATTATATTCTTTGTTTGGCAATTGTTATTTAATTATGTGCAACATGATTCGACTTGCACAGAGCATCGTTATTTTTTATTAATATCACATAATAAAAATGAATCTTTTAAACATAATAAATAAAAAAGACATTTTAATAAATTTAAAAAATATACCCAATTTAAAAATGTCAAAAATTTAAAACAACTTTATATCATCATATTTTAATTTTTATATAATATATATATATATTTAGTAATTAATAATAGAGTAATTAAATTAAAATAAAAAACAAAGATAATATAATTCAGTCATTTTAATTCAGGTTAAATAATAAATTTTTTTTATTATTCAATGATAAAATTTATATATTATTATATATATATTATAGAAAAGAAGAAATATTCAATTAAATAAAAAATAATTTAAGATAAAAATATGATCTAATAAATATTTTAATTAAATTGAGAACTTTTAGAATAAATTATTTAATTGAATTGATATTTGTATATTAGAATTTAAAATAAAAAGGGAAATATTATAATAATTCTTTGATTGGGAATAGCTATGATAATTCATTGTTTGAAATGATTCCGCTAGGCCGGCAGTGAGCCGCGAGCTGCTCTTGAATGAACAACACGGAGAATTATATAAACTTTAAAAAATTAATTTCTGCGGTTATTGTTGACATATAAATAAAATTTATAGCCTATGTTACTCTAGGGGTATATAAGAATATTGTGATGTAATTTCAAAGAAATCGGTTCAGCCAATTCTGAGTCTATAAAATAGTAATTTTCCGGACAGACAGACAGACAGACAGACAGACAGACAGACAGACAGACAGACAGACAGACAGACAGACAGACAGACAGACAGACAGACAGACAGACGTGAAAAATTCTAAAGTCACTTTTGGATTCTAGAGGTCATGAAACGCGAAGATATGCAAAAATTTTTAAATTCTGAGCAATGTGCAGACAAAAACCTTTTTTTATATATATAGACTAGCTGCTCAGAGCGCCTTCGGCGCTCTTCACACCTAGACGGGGGCTCCGCCCCCTGTACCCCCGAGTTGTACATAGTATTTTGTGGTTGAAAGTATTAAAAGGTTTTCATCCATTTTGTTTCAATCAGTATATTACATAAAACATTCATTTCTTTTTGTGTTCTTATTTAAAAAATATATTTTAATTTAATCACTATATTAATTATATATATTATTATTGTATATGTTATATCTATCTACCTATGTGGCTCAAAGATACTCTAAAGTTCTTAGCCGCAACAACCACATTTCTCCAAGTGTCCCTATCCTGAGCCCTTATTCCATCTCTCTTACGTCCCTTCCTACGCGTCATTGGTTTTCCAAGCGGACGTTTTCCAATCGGTCTTCCCACCAATATCTTTTTCCTCTCCCATTCTTGCCACGTGCCCTGCCTATCGCAGCTTTTTCCCTTTTATAACCCTAACTATTTCTGAAGATGCAGAGAGGCCATGCAATTTCTTGTTATACAGTCTCCCTCATACCCGGTGACCTCATCTTTCTTTGGCCAATAAATGCAGGGAAGAATCCTATTCTCAAATACTCTGAATCTACTCTCATCTCCAAGGGTCATAGACCATGCCTCCCACCCATATAATGCAACAGGCAAAATAATCTTTTTATATATTCCCTTTGATAATAATTTTGAAGAGATAAGCCTCTTTATTGCAGATAACAGGCGTTTCCCGATTGCAACCCCGATTTAAATTCTTCTCAAATATTATTATCCTTCGTGATTACATTCAATTTTTCTACATATTCAAATTCTACATTTTGTATCTTAAGATTTTGTATGTTAATACTCTTCCTCTTTGTTACTAAATATTTTTTCTTATCACTATTAATTTCAAACCTCCATTAAATTTTCCTCGCTATCTGTAATTGCAATTGCCGAATCTCCTATTATATTTAAGTCGTCTGAGTAACCTAATATTTTACAATTGATTTCCGCATCTTATTCTTTCTTTACTACCTTCAAGAGAAATTTGAAGATTGAAAATTTGAAAAAGTTTATCCGGATCTATTGAGTTATGCGTATGTTTTACTAAAGTCTACAAATAATTAGTGAACAGAAATATTGAATTCGCGGTTTTGTTCCTAATATCTGTCATAATAAAAATATCTTAATTAATGTTGGTCGATTTGGCCTGAACCCGCAATGATATCTCCTAATATTTCCTCCGCCTATAGTTTATAAGTATTGTATATGTTATAATAGAGTATAATATTTCTTGATCATTACATTTTGGTATTTTATTTTCATTGCTAGATTATTATTGAATATTTTTAATTATAATGAAACTTGAGAAAATGCAAAAATAGAGACTTGAGACAATTTATAAAAATTAACGGTATAAAACTATAGATAAATGACCAATATATACATTCATTAATAGTATTAATTTAAATTAATTGATTTATTTGTTTTTTTTATTATTAAGTTCATTTATTAATTTTTTTAGATCATAGTTATTTTTCTTAAAAGAAACTTAAATTCTGTGGTGCTAGGGGATTTGAAAATTATTCGTCGCAATATGAAGATTTCGCTTACAGTTTCTGTCATGTCCGACCTCCATCCAACAGTTATTTTCTGTTAAGTTTTTTGCTTCTCTTAATCATGTGATCTATATATTTAATTTTTTTTGATTCATTATAATAAAATTTAAACAAATAAAAATTTTTACTTTGTTAATTTATATAAATTTCAATATAAACTGATTGTGAGTGATACGCTTAGCCAATACTCTGAATATTTTGTGTACAAAAATATTGAATGTTCTTAGCGAGATTTGATATAATGTTGTACGATTTGTCCTAAATCTGAATTAGAAGAAAATTATAAATTGCATTAAAATGAGACCTTTTAGAATAAATTATTTAATTGAAATGATATTTAAATATAAGAATTTAAAAAAATATTATATTCTTTGTTTGGCAATTGTTATTTAATTATGTGCAACATGATTCGACTTGCACAGAGCATCGTTATTTTTTATTAATATCACCTAATAAAAATGAATCTTTTAAACATAATAAATAAAAAAGACATTTTAATAAATTTAAAAAATATACCCAATTTAAAAATGTCAAAAATTTAAAACAACTTTATATCATCATATTTTAATTTTTATATAATATATATATATATTTAGTAATTATTAATAGAGTAATTAAATTAAAATAAAAAACAAAGATAATATAATTCAGTCATTTTAATTCAGGTTAAATAATATTTTTTTATTATTCAATAATAAAATTTATATATTATTATATATATATTATAGAAAAGAAGAAATATTCAATTAAATAAAAAATAATTTAAGATAAAAATATGATCTAATAAATATTTTAATTAAATTGAGAACTTTTAGAATAAATTATTTAATTGAATTGATATTTGTATATTAGAATTTAAAATAAAAAGGGAAATATTATAATAATTCTTCGATTGGGAATCTCTATGATAATTCATTGTTTGAAATGATTCCGCTAGGCCGACAGTGAGCCGCGAGCTGCTCTTGAATGAACAACACGGAGAATTATCTAAACTTTAAAAAATTAATTTCTGCGGTTATTGTTGACATATAAATAAAATTTATAGCCTATGTTACTCTAGGGGTATATAAGAATATTGTGATGTAATTTCAAAGAAATCGGTTCAGCCAATTCTGAGTCTATAAAATAGTAATTTTCCGGACAGACAGACAGACAGACAGACAGACAGACAGACAGACAGACAGACAGACAGACAGACAGACAGACAGACAGACAGACAGACAGACAGACGTGAAAAATTCTAAAGTCACTTTTGGATTCTAGAGGTCATGAAACGCGAAGATATGCAAAAATTTTTAAATTCTGAGCAATGTGCAGACAAAAACCTTTTTTTATATATATAGATGAAATGTTAGTTTTTTTTTTTTTTGTGGTTTTATTTTTGCAAAAGATGTATTATTAGTAAATAAAAAGAATCTATATTTAAAAAAAAAAATAATGGTTGAATTTGTTGTTATTATTCTAGTTTTTTTTTTTGTTTATTATGTAGGAAAGGTACAAAAGGATCTATTCAGGTAGAAGGAAAGAAAGGGTAGGTTGATATTAGATACTAGATACTATCTATATATATATATAAATTATATTCATTAATTATGCTCTAATTAAACACTTGCAAGCTACGAATGTGTTATTTTATTGTATTGTCATCCAGAATACATAACTCTGAAAAGTTTCAGAGCGATTGGATGACTGGAAGTGGTCGAAATTTCGATTGCAAGATTTGACGCGAACAGATAAATAAACAAGAAAGCAAGCTAAGAAAAACGTGGTAAAAAAATCAAAGAATCATAATAACATTATTTCAATTTTAGATACTAAATTTATTTTACTAGTTATTCAAAGAGTTGAAAATATAATTCTAATAAATAAATGAATGAAATATAGTAAATGTACCTAATCATATATATATAATACACGTATACCTAGTTTTATTTAAGACCAAGAGTAATAATCAGCAAAAAAATTAATAATTTTCTTCTAATTGATTTTCTAATTAACTTTTAATTAAAGTGGAATTCATTAAAACTTTTCTTTTCTCTTAATTAATTTATAATTTTTTAAATGAAGAATATCGTTTTTTATTATTCTTTAATAAGACCGTACCGATTTTTCTTACTTATATAATTGAAAATTTAATATTAATAAATTGTTTTTTCATTTCACTGCTGAATTAATATAATTTTGATAAAATTTAATTATTTTTCTTCTGAAATTTCATCTTAACTCCGAGGTAGGCCGACATTAAGTCAATTAATTTACCGTCAAATTAACATTCTTTTTTTCCTTTTAGTCTACACAGTAGTTCTTTTTGAATAGTATTACCTATTTTTTAAAATGATTATATTGTCAAATATTAGGATTAGCAAATTAAAAATAACATTTTAGTTTTCATTTTAATAAAATTTTATAATACAAAAACATATATAAGTTTTCAACTTTTAAACGTATTAAATTAAGTTTTCTAACTGAATAATGGTTTAAAATTTTTATTAATATAATTTCTAAGAAATAATTCAAAATATAATAGTATTATAATTAAATAAAATAAAAATTAAATTTATTATTTATTATTATTATGGTTAAATATAAATATTATTTTCAAACACCACAAATATAATAACTGTAGGCCATAAAAATGAAACACTAATATTTCTTTAAAAATAATTATTAAAATATAAATATAATACAATTAAAGTGAATATAACTTTTGATATGATATGTTTTAACATTTCTTAAATCTGACATCAATTTTATTTACAAATTACAATAAAATACAATAAAAATGAATAATTTCATATCTATCTTTCGATCTTCAACTAGATAAATTAAGCTCAATAGCATGTGTTCTCCTAGTGCACTTACCACTGCTGCAATTCTTATTATCCCCTAGATTAGACCCCTTATATCGTCCTGAGGAATAGTGTCCCATTCTTCGACAAGGGCTACTTTTAGTTCATCCACAATTCATATTCCAAACATGCTCGATGCAACTTCAGAGCTGGCCAGTTCAAGATCACAATTCCAACCTCTTCTACAAGGAAGTTTGAAACACAATTAGCAGCATGGGCCTTGGTATTATCGTGCATATGTAAGTATAAAATTATCGCCGAAATGAGAAGAAAAGGAACAATATGTTTCTGAAGAACTTCCTCAATACGAGGTGTGTTCGAAAAGTAAGGTGACTTCAAATTTCACGGGCAACGTACTTCAATTATCGATTTCAATTATGGCTTTTAAGCATATTATTAAAAGAAAAGATATTCAAAAATGAATAAATATCAAATTATTCATTTTTATTTTTAAATAAAGTGTATATCATTGAGCTAGAATAATGAAATTTTGTATACGGGCATTATTCAAAATTCGTAGTTTTCTATCAACTTTTGACAAATGCAGCTCATTCGCAAAAGGACCATTGAAGCTAAAAGCAGTTGAAAACAAATACATTTCATAAATTTGCTAAACTCACAAAAATATAGTATTAATACAAAAAGTCTTCTTATTTCAACAAAATGTTATCAGTGAAAATTTTGTTAAAAACTTTAAATCTTATGATCGGATAGATAGAAACACACACCTCATTCAATACAAAAGGGGGTGGATGATCTTTTTTACCCCACTGTCATTTAAAGAGAAAATATGAAACACTAATTAACTTATTAAATAAAGTAAATTTTCAACTTTACTTATTCTTAATAATCACCTATACCTACTGGCATAGATTGGTATAGACTTAAGGTACATTAATAAATTTTGTATAAATTTTGTTTAAATTTTCTTTTTTATCTCGTATTAAATCATCTTTTGATAGCTCTTTACTTTTCTATTTTTATTAATTCTATTTAAACCCATTTATGAAAATATCAAAACAATATTCCAAAAAAACCTAATATATATGATATATCTATCATCTTGATATTATCTTTATATTATACTATAATTCATATTTTAGTTTCCAATAGTTTCTTTTAAAATTTTTATTTGTTTATTTTTTTCTGAATTCCATTAAAATTGCTAACCATTCGTTTCTTATATTAGAAAATTCAAATATATAAATTTATTTTAAAATTTTTGCATGCTTATTAAAAATTTTTATGGAAATATTAGATGCAGAATTAATACGATTAATAATTAATAATAGAGTACATACTATTTAAATATTTCAAGTTTAAATTGGGTGGCTTGTATTGCAGATTGCCTAAATGCCAGGGGCTCCTAGTCGAGTCAGTCAGTCAGTCGATTTCGTTGTGTGAGTGCGCATGCCAACTCAAACCAGGCGGGCGGCGATGACGCTCTTTCTCTCTCTACTATATCAAAAGGGTAAGTGTATTTTCTATTGAAATTATCATAATTCACCAATATAAAGCGATCAATTAACATCACCTCTATCATCATTGTAATAAAGTCTCAAATGATTTACTGATTTTTTTTAATAATTATTTTAATAGAAAAATATCATATTTGTTTTTTATTTCATATTCATATTATAAATGATATTTTATTTATAAATATATATATATATATATATATATTTTTAACTTGATATATCTGCACATTACTCAAAATTTAATTTAAAATTATTTACACAATTTATTAGAATTTGAAAATGTATATATCTTCTTTTCTTCTAAATAATCTCTTTTCTATCTCATTTTTCTCATGTCATTTAATATAATAGGATATATTATATATCGTACCCTATATATATATATATTGGTATATATATTTCTATTTATTATTATTATTCTATTTTTTAATATTTTCTATTCACAATATGAGTTGATTTTTTTAATATATATTTGGATATTATTATTCATTTAAGTAAATATAATTTTTTTATTTTCAATTTGAAGTGACATTTATTCTAGAGACGCCCAAACGGCAGGCCTAATTTATTTTCTTTTTTTCTTTTATCTTGTAATTTACTGTTTAATTTATCTAAAAAAATGATAAATTCTGATAAATATTTATTCTTTCAATATCAATTATTTTCTGAGAATTCTACATGATTATCAAAATCAAAAACCAATTGAAATTTAAATAGAAATGATTTTAACATTCTCTTTTAATTATAGATAATAGAAAAGGTCAGTTTTTAATATTTTCATTTATTAAACAAGAATTTTATTGTGTCTTTGAAATATATCTAAATATTATTATATCATTAAAAGTAATACTAACGAAAAATTAATATGTGATACATTGATTAACAACAGTTTCAAAGTATTAAAAAAAATACAACTGATTATAAAGGCAGATATTTTATTAGAATGAATTAATTATAAAGTTGGAAATAATTTTAAAGCTCGGAAGCTTCTATTAGCTAAATAGCGTAGGCGTTACGTTATATATATTATATATTACTCGTATTCTATATTCTATTGTATATATGTCGAGACAACTCCCAATATATTTACTTGTTTTTCTTATCTTGATGATTTCAAGCAAGAGTTATTGAACTAATATATATATTTTCATGTTATCTTTTTTATAATTACACACAAAAAAACATCTGATCAGTTAATTTATAAAATATTTCAGTTAAATAGAATTTCTATGGTGAATTTAAATTTAAATATAAGAAATAGAACAATTTTTTTCACTTAAAATATAGTTGTAATTAATAATTGAAACAAAAACAAAAATAATATAGTCATTTTAATTGACGTTTTGAAAATATTTTTGTATTCATAAAACAGTAAAAATAATATATTCTTTTTTTTAACCTTTCACTTTCAAATAGAAAAGAAGAAATATTCAAATATATAGAAAGAATAAATAAAAATTAAGTTAAATATGATCTAAATATTTTATTAAATTAAATAAAATGAGAACTTTTAGAATAAATTATTTAATTGAATTGATATTTGAATATTAGAATTTAAAATAAAAAGTGAAATATTATAATAATTCTTTGATTGGGAATCGCTATGATAATTCATTGTTTAAAATGCTTCCGCTAGGGACAGTGATGGCTGCTCTTGAATGAACAACACGGAGAATTATATAAACTTTAAAAAAATAATTTCTGCGGTTATTGATTAGATATTAATAAAATGTATAGCCTATGTTACTCTAGAGGTATATAAGAATATTGTGATGTAATTTCATAGAAATCGGTTCAGCTAATTCTGAGTCTATAAAATAGTTATTTTCCGGACAGACAGATAGACATGAAAAATTCTAAAGTTACTTTTGGATTCTAGAGGTCATGAAACAAGAAGATATACAAAAAATTTTAAATTCTGAGTAATGTGCAGACAAAAACCTTTTTTTATAATTATATATAGATTTTTTTATAAAATTCTAAGTGTTCCGCTTTGTGGCCGGCGATATACTTATTAAGAGAATTCTGAGAAATTTTCATTTAATTCGATTAATTCCAATTACTATGATAAATAAATATTGAAGAATAATGTTATCTGAATAAATTTTTATTTTCCTAAAATTTAATTCATTTTCGTTTGTAGTCTAAACAATAGTAAACAATCAACAAGTTGTAAATAAATCCATAAATGTCCTGAAAGAGAGATATTGAATTTAACTAGCCGACTCTCTCAAGTGAGCATATTCGTTTATTTGTTTTTCTCAACCTCTTTTGAGATGATCCTATTGACTGACTGATGCACGACATAAAAGAAGTCACGTTGTTGTTATTGTTGTCGTTGTCGTTGATGGCATTGTATATAAGATGATATATCGTCCTTTAATCCACTCTCTGGATGGCCTGAGTGTGTGCTGTGGATTCGATTTTTCTTTTTTCTCTCACTAC
Source organism: Labia minor (assembly GCA_963082975.1). Classification (NCBI taxonomy): domain Eukaryota; kingdom Metazoa; phylum Arthropoda; class Insecta; order Dermaptera; family Spongiphoridae; genus Labia; species Labia minor. The sequence continues at coordinate 54,547,452 of OY720345.1, forward strand.
TTTTGTCCATGTTGAATTATAGAAAGGAAGAAAAGGAAAAGCAATGTCAGATACTCTGCAAAATATTTTTAATTACAATATGAACAAGAGATATAATTTGACAGATGACAAGAATACAATAATACGAAAAAACACAATTGGGTATCAGAGATAAATGGGTTTTTTTCTTATAAAGAAACAAAGATAATACAAATAAAGGAAGGGGAAGAATTGATAAAATATTAATGGGAAAAGAAGATATGCCTATATATATATATATATATATATACCTTAAAAACACTTTCTACTAAATAATTCAATATAGATTAATTTTAAATTTATCAAATTAACAATAAACCTTATTATTTAAAAAAAAGTAGAGAATGAAAATTGATATCATCGAAAAGGCAATTTCACAGAAAACTGTTTCGAGGTAAATTCAATGTTTTTAACATTTTTTTAAACAATAATTTATTTATTTATTTTTTTTTGAGGGGTAAAAATACTTATAGGATTACCTTCGCTTAAAGATCTTGGTGCACAGAACTGTGCCGGACCTCTACTGACTAAACTCCCCCCTCCCCTTCCCCAACTCCGGCTTTGAAGTTGAAGCATCGCCTTAAGGCATTACTTCGAGTTACACACATAATTTATCATTAGTTTGATAAAATCTTAAACTTTGAATTTTTTCAAATTAATATAATGTTAATTTAATATATATATATATATTAAACTACTGTTAACGCCTGTTTTTGGTTATTGGCGTTTTGACTTGATAAGTGTCAAGTTAAAACAATTCTCTTTCATATCTTCATTTATCCCCGAACGGCGCTGCCGTCCGAATGGATATTGAAGTGTTTCTCTCTTTTTTCACCTCTTTTTTGAACGTCGGCAGACGCGCAGGCCGTCCCACCTCCATTCAAGTTTCAAGTTTCGTTCAAGTTTCGATTCGTTTTTCGTTCTCGTTATCGTTATATCGCTCGCTATTCGTTTCCATCTCGTCAATTCCACACATCTCTTGAATCGTTTCCATATTTCGTTTATCTCGCTTTATTAAAAGCATTTCTCTAAATATATTTAGAATAATTCTTTCCCAGAGGTCTTGGTTGACCTGCTCGGATCGAATATAGGTTGAATCCTTTTTTAAGGTTCTTTTGATTTGCTTTATTGAAAGCATTTTGCTAAATATATTTAGAATAATTCTTTCCCAGAGGTCTTGGTTGACCTGCTCGGATCGAATATTGGTTGAATCATTTTCATGATTCTTTTGACTTGCTTCATTGAAAGCATTTTGCTAAATATATTTAGAATAGTTCTTTCCCAGAGGTTTTGGTTAACCTGCTCGGATCGAATATAGTTTGAATCATTTTCATGGTTCTTTTGTCTTGCTTCATTGAAAGCATTTTGCTAAATATATTTAGAATAGTTCTTTCCCAGAGGTTTTGGTTAACCTGCTCGGATAGAATATCGTTTGAATCATTTTCATGTTACGTTTGTCTTGCTTTATTGAAAGCATTTCTCCAAACGTATTTAGAATAATTTCGTTTCTCGTGGTATTTCTTGACCTGATCGGATCGAATAGCTAAAAGTATCGGATTTCTTTTAATAAATCCCTTCATGGTACTTCATGCATGTAAAAAAGGAAAATCCAAGACTTGGTCTTTTGGTTTCGATGTATTATCAAGGTATATCAACATTTTCTTTTTCCTTTTTTGCATCTATTTCGATTAAAGAATATAACGTTAATTTAATTTATTATCTATCTTCATTTGAATTGAATTATATCGATTATAGGATATTCTAAAAACGGATATCTTATAAAATTGTCTTTACATAGAATATTTAGTATTATGAATTCTATGTAATCAATTGTTTGGTCAAAAACCAAACAGTTAATTTCGTTTCGTTATTTTAAGCAAAAATTATATAATTGTAATTATACCATGACTTATATAATTTTTCTTATGATTTCCTTAAAGGATCATTTCTATTTTATTTCGAATCAAATTTATTAATTGATTTTCTCTTAATTAATGATCGAGAGAGGCTTCTCTAATTATATACAGATATTTCCATTATATCTTGGTATATACACTCGTTCTATGTGAACGTTTGTTTTCATTAAATTATTTATCATAATAAATCTAAATGTATTATTAAATTTCTTAACAAAATAAAGCTGATGATTTTGTATTATTATCAGTTTTGTTTTATAAATATAAAATTATACGATTGTGTATTTTAAAAAGAATAATCTATTTCTAGGATTATTCAATCCTAATTAATATATTATATTGTGTTTGAAAAATTTATTTCTTTTCTTAACATGAATTATATTTATAATAGTAAATTTCTAAATTTAAATCTTTTTATTCTTTTAATAATTTTAGGTTCTATAAATAAAGGATTATCTAATCTTTAACTTTAAAAACAGCTGAGTTTTTTCTAAATTTAATTTTTTATATTAGTTTAAATAAATATTACATTTTTATCTATTCGACCAATATAATGTATTTCTATAAAAATATTTTCTTAATTTATTTAATATAATAATTGCAATCGTGTTATTTAATCTCTAATGGAAAAATATAGAATTAATGATTTTGTACATTTATTAATTCTATGATTTTTATTTAAATTTAATTATAAAATTATTTAATTGTATTTTCAACGAGTAATCGAATTGAAAGATTATTACGTTTCTATTAATATTATATATTGTATTGTTGATAATTATTCTTTTTAATTAAAATTAATTATATTTGTAAATTTCAAGCTATTAATTGCTTAATAATATCTCTTGCTTTTAACATAAACTTTATTTCGTTATCAAAGATTTATTAAACCATGAAATCTAAAATCTTTGAATTTAAAATTTTACATTTTTATATTATCTTAATGTACATTTTCTATTTATTAAAATATTGTAATTTATTATTTATTTTAAAGAGATATTATAATTATAACGTTATATGAAACCATTGTCTTTTATTTTATTCTGAAAAATACCTGTCTCTTTTTCATTACAAGGACCCTAACAGTTCCCGTGGTTTTGCACAAGTGAAGGGATTAAGGAACAAATCTGCATTTTCAGGATCCTTCATACGCAAGTGATTTTATCGGCTCCGTATGAAGTCAGTTGGGTACTCCATCGAATACCCTTCATCTCGTTAAAGTCGTTTAGGCTTTAACAACTACGTTTAATTATTAAAAATTAAGTTGAAACTTATTTATCTTCATTTAATATTTAATAGTTTTTACACTTAAATGTTTAAATTTATAAACATATCGACATTATTGATTTTTATATGCTGGAACTATTTAACGATAAATACCTATTATAAGATAACAACACGGAGAACTATATAAACTTTAAAAAATTAAATTCTGCGGTTATTGATTAGAATTAGATATTAATAAAATCTATAGCCTATGTTACCATAGAGATATATAAGAATATTGTGATGTAATTTCATAGAAGTCGTTTCTTAATTTTTGATGTTCATAATTCTAAATTACCGGTAAAGTGTCGGTTAAGTAGGAAATTTCTTTTTTGTTTGTTCCTATGACAGCAAAAAAGTAAACAAATTACATACATACATACATACAAACACTCTCCTTTATATATATAGATTAATACACTTATATATGTACAGTTCTAAGAATGAGATATTAATATCAAAAATTAACTCTACGCGATTTTTTGGAAGCAAAGTCTTCAATTGCTTCTTGAAAACTCAAATTATCAGCAATTTCATTTTCAATCGCAATAATTGATAAATTACTGAGAGGTTCTTGAGACATTGAAGTTCTCAAGTAATTTTTAATTTTGAAAAACTAATGAAAACCGAAAACTAATGTTACATTGTGCATTGATACACGAGTATTATGTTTAAATTGGACTGAAAATGTTTTCAAAATTAACGTAGATTTTTTCAATTTTCAATAAAAGAGAATTGATGTTTTATAACACCATACTTACTTTGCTTTGCTTTTTCCTCTTCGTTTGTTAATTTTTAATTAATTGTTAATGATCATTAATCTCCAACATGTGTCTAGGGTATTAAACAAGTTATTATACTATAATATAAATTATATTGACCTCAACCGATATACAAAACCGTTTTTATATGAGTTGTAGATATTATTCTCATACGAGTACGTATAACATTGTAGTCTCATATTATATATATAAAATATATTTCATCGAATACATTTTCAGCAAGTTCGTAATATAAAATAAATAGTTAATACAAAAATAAAGCCAAAGTGACTGGGATGAAAAAAAAATTGGCGTCTCTAAATATGTGACGTTCGGCCGCCTTTTAATTCGGCCGCCTGCGTGCGGTGCACGCAATGAACGCTGGTCAGGCACCTGCTTTCATTAAATGTATATTGTAAATTGTAGTTCGTCATAAGCGAAAAATAATAAAACCATAGTCCTGAAGAAGGTAATGAGACGAGGCCGAAACGTCGAATTGTTTTAACATGCAGTTTTATTTCTCTATTTCTTTTTTCTATTAACTATCTACTAACTCATAATTCAATTTATATTTCCTAATTAATTAGCTAATATCACCATAAAACTATAATTGTAATCTTAAATCTGCTTATTGGTTTTTTTTAATCCTTTTTTTGGTTTATGAACATTATATCAATATTTATTGCAACTTCATTTTTAATATCCAATGAGCGCGCAGTGCTTTAGAGGCTAAAGTGAGGCGGTCTCTTGCCTTGACTCGGAACTAAAAATTAATAATATTTTATAATAATATATTTGTATTGAATATGTATACTATTTGAAATATTTATTTAAAAATTTTGAATTTAGTATTATTCAATTGAATTGAAAAAAACTTAAAATAAATTTAAGATTCTGGTTAAACTTGAAGATGAAAAATTAAAAATTCCTTCCAGATTTATTTATTAAAAATTTGTTTATAGACGATTAAAAATTTTATGAGTAATTAAATTTTTATAAAGTATATCAAAGCAAGTCCAATAACTATTGATATTAATTTAAAAAGATTGAACCGACTTTTATAGTCAATTTGGCACATAATAAAAATAAAATATGCAGTTCGAAAAATACATAAATCGGTGTACTTGATATCTGATCTAAAAAAAAAAAAATAATTGACGCAGGAAAATTCTTTAGAGATAAAATAAAGAAGCGCTCCATCTTCTATAAAAAGAGAAAGATTACTTTTTTTTATTAATAATTGATAGATATATTGAGAGATGTTGAAAAATAATATTTTTATGAACATGTCAGCTGTCTCGATAGACTTAAGTTAGGAGTGTGATGAAGATGAAACGGCTCTCACAGACTTAATCCTTGATGCTTTTAGGGAAACCGATATAATAGATAATAATTAACCAATTAATATCGAGTTGTCAGAACCATCAGAATATTTTCTAGGGAATTTGAAAATGTGAGAATTCAACCATTAAATAAAGATATTGCTACTGTTGGGCTCATTATTCATTTAAAATTAATCAATAATTTCTCGAGACTAAAATATATTATGGTAGAATTGCAACAATTGTATTAATGATTGTAAAGACCTCTCCCTATCCACGAATGATGGACATGTCATTGATAGTTCTTGTAGATTGATTTATATATATAGTGAACTACACTAAAAAATTAAATGAGTTATGTGTTTACCTTACCCGGTGGGATTGTGGGTAATTAAATATATTTTTCTTTCTTTGATCAAATCTTGCCTTTTATTTTACTTATTTTAATTTGTGAACTAATTAATTAAGAGTTACAATCATTAAAGGGCCGAAAGGGAAAAAATGGTGTCGTGGATCACTAATGTATACATGTCTACTGCACTGTTCTGTTTCCGTCTCCACGACAGCTTATTTATATTAATTTAAGTAGAGCTGAGCAATGTGCAGACAAAAACCTTTTTATATATATAGATATATATTATAATAAATTATTATTTATATTAAGTAATAATGGAATTGTCATATCTACATTGTTGGTTCTATATATTTTCCTGGGATGTATTTAAATCATTTATTTATTTTTGTTTATGTATATTATTCAGGTATTTTATTTAATTAATATACATTTTACTCAAATAGTTTTTCATTTTTATTTCATATTCTCTTTAATTTGAAAATGAACAAAAAAAAAAATAATAATTTTAAAAGTTTTCTTCAATTTTTCAACTTATTTATGATCATTTGACGTTTTCTTCTAAACTTTAATCCATGTAATTAACGTTATCTTAATTTATTGTTGGTTTAATTAAAAATTTAAATTTTAAATTCATATCGCTTTCTATCTTTTAGTTCGATTCATTAAAACGAAACAGTCTGGGAGAGAGAAAGAGAGAAAGGAAGTAGAGTACGGGAAAGATAGAAGGAGAGAGGATCTTTTAATAGGCCCAGTCATCCTGTGATGTGATTAAAAAGACAAGAGGGTGGTTTATATAACAGGCGGACCTCTTTTCAAAATATAAAGCATCTTATTCTTCAACTGATTTCAATTTCGTAATGGGGAAGATGTTGAATTTCAGATGCAAATTGGCCTTTCGCTTTCTTTTCCCTTTATTTTCATCTATATATATATAATAGATATATTCCAAGTAAAGGTAAAAAGATGGAAAAATTCTTTCCATTTACTTTTTACCTTTAGAGCTTTTTGATTAATCCAGCAGCCAATATGTAATCAAATTTCAAATGAGTTAACTTTAATTGACAATTATAAAAAAAAAGAATATTAATGCATAAAAGGAAATTAGAACAGAAAACTCATGATAATTAAAAATAAGTTGACCTGTGGCCAGGCACAGAACCGACCGACGGTTTGAAATAAATTAATTTCCAGCTACAGAAACAATTTAAATTAATGTTAATTAATTAATGCAATAAAAACAGATATGGATATAACATAAATATTTTTAATTTTATTTTATTTAAAATATATAAGGAGCCGCTAGCTGTGACGTCATGAAGGACTGGGTGAATCATATAATAAGAAAAAACTAATGAAGATGATTTTTCCCGAGGATAAAACAAATTTCACATGTGGAGATTTTTACATATCTCCACGGAAAGCATTAATTTTTTGTTTTCATTTAAAGAAAAATGCTGCAGAAACGCATCGAATGCTTGTCGATACATATTTGATCAGAAGCAACATTCAAAAGATGGATTCCACGGTTCAAAAATAATGATTTTGATGTGAGGAATGAAGAACGTGCAAGACCTCAAAAAAAGTGGTTGAAGATGAGATTCTTTGACACAAAAGCAAATGGCAGCAATGCTAAATGTTGCACACAAAACAATTTCTTCCGTTTAAAAGTTATGGGTAAGATCCAAAAATGTAGAAAATGGGTGCTACATGAATTGAACGAAAGACAGATGGAAAATCGAAAAAACACTTGTGAAATTTTGCTTCAAAGACACGAAAGAAAATCAGTTTTTGCATTGAATTGATACTGGCGATGAAATGATTTATTTTAAGAATCATGGGTTAATCCGATACAACCATCAATATCGACTGAAACAAACAGACCATTTGTTGTTTGTAGCGATTAGTATTAACAGTTTCATCAGGTTTTAGAAGCTCATGATACACCACACCTTTTTAACAGTGTATTAATCAAAATTAGTATTTCACTTTTACAAAAAATACTTATTTCGTACCGGTAGACCTAGTTCTATATTACTTTCAATTTTTTACCTTGCTTGAGTTTGATTCTACTATTATAAATTGGGAAGCATCAATTAATGTGTCTGTAAACTATTGACTTGTATTATTTATATTTAAAAGAAAAGTATTTCCTCTCCAGAAAATAATTAATTTAAAAGATAAAGCCACAGGTAAAGACATACTTTTATCTATAAATACTTCTATGTTTATTTTCACTTGACAGTAATTTTTTAATAATAAGCAGTTTTTGACATTTGACGATGACTTTGGAAAAGTTAAGAAATAAGTCCTAAAAAATACAATGTTGTATGGGCTTTAATCATACTTCTCATACAAACTACTCATATTTTTATCAATGTTGGATCCAAGACTTAAATTAACTTTTTTTAAAATCTGTTATGAACCTTGCAAATAGAAACAGTCAGACAAGGAATCCCAAATCTACAAGTTGAGATTGGGTAAATTTACTTGAATGAGAGAAGCTCTACTAAAATAAAATTCTTTCACTATAATTAAACAAAGAAAATTTCAAATCCAAAATCATCAATTTGGAATAAAAAGGAACTACAATTGAAATGCGAATAGTTTAAATAGAAGAAAAAAAACTCAAAAACAAAATAAATCATCACTGAACTTATATAATTAATAAATAATCCCGGAATTAGTATTGCTATTAGGAAAAATAGTCAAATTAATAACAGAAATTATTCTAGCAACATATGGAGCTCAACGTTTACAAATCATTATGGAGAAAGGACTATGAACTTAAGTCTTAACTTGTATTCTCAATATACTTAATTAGAATTCGAATAGCTTAAATGATAAAATAGAAGAATTAATTAATTTTATAAAATTAAGAAATATTCATAGGATAGCCATATTTGGTACTATGTAGATTAAAATCAGAATCAAATATATAAGACTTTATATTCCCAGTTATCTAATATTTAGGAAAGACAGCACTCTGGCCACTTTTTTAGTTCTTTTGGTAGTCAAATCTAACCTTCACTTTCTTAAGGTGTTCATACAAACTCTTCATATTTGCATCAATGCTTGGTCCACTAAACAATCCTTCAGAATGATAATTTTCAGATATAAAGATTTCTTTAAGCCTTATATTCAAGCGATTTGTAAGTTTCTACCATATTTAAAAAATTAAATATCGATTTACTTAATATATTTATGTAATACTCAATAATAAATTAACAATACGTTGCATGAAAATTAAATTTTAATTTTCTTTTGAAATACTTCTTTTTCAATAGTCTTGCTTAAAAAAAACGTTTTAGTTAATTTCGAGTCCGAGTATATAAATTAAAGTCTTTTAAAAGTTTAAAGCCATTATAAGAAAATGTTTTCTAACTGGGGCTAACAAAAGAGCTAATTTATTGTAATTTAATTCAGTGAGGAACCTGTAAAAAAATCAATCAAATAACTGTTACGAGAGAGAATCCCCTTAAAGATATATAAAAAATACATTCATTTATTAAGTTGTTTAGGATCTTTTCAAAAAATATCCTATTATTATTATTATTCCATTTGTTAAACTTACTTAACACTTTATTATTATTATTATTATTTAAATTTAAAGATTAGACTGACAGCTCTCTTTGAAACATTGTATCTATTTGGAAATTTAATTGAAATTTTCAATTTATTAAAAAATCTGTAAAAATTATAAAATAAATCATAAAATCAATAGGTTAATGGTAAATGATTAAAAACACTCCGTTTAAAACTTTAGGTTTCAATATAAATTTTATTAAACTTTATGATCATTTCGACAGTTAGGTTGTCATAAAATTTATATTGAAACCTAAAACCGAGTGTTTTTAATAATTTACCATTCATTTTAATAAATTGAAAATTGTTAAAAAAAATTCCTGGTTAAATTTTCACATTATTATTATTAATATTACATTGAGGAATTTGTTATTAAAAAAACTTGATTTGAACATTTTTATTAATTTATTTGATTATTAAAAGTTTATCAAATTGATTTTAAAATTATTAAATTGTTTCTTATTCTAAAATGAGAAAACATTGAGTGTGTGTTGTATATTTGCAAAATTCTGAGGCTCACTGGAACCCTTCCGAATAGAATGATTCATTAAAATATTTCTTTGACCATTTATTAATATACTTATATATATTCTATTTTGATCATAATTGTATCTGACCCTAAATTAGATAAGAATCTAATCAAACTAGATTATAAATAATAAATGTAAATGGTTTAAGTCCTAAGGCAATTCTTTTATGACAAATTGACATCTCTCTTATTCTATTTAAAATTAATTGAAATATTTATATTTGTATTTGTTTAGTGTTTTGTTAAATATTTTTAAGGAGTCCAATTCGCTGTCGCTTTTCTAGCCAGAACAAAGCTCTCACTTTTGTCTTTATCAATCATTTATTCGTTGATTAATGTCAATTTAAAATAAAATCTCTTCGCCATTTGTCTCGCTTTTCTCTCTTTTCACTCAATCTCTCTTTGTCCCTCGCTCTTGTTCTCTCCCCTCACCCTTATTTTTTTTATTCTATCAATCTTTCACAGTTTAAAAACGACGATCGACATTCAACTGACGACGTCGGCGCCGATGTCGACGACGACGCCCAAAATTTGTTCTGATTAGACTTATAACCACCCATCAAACCCCCAAACCTGCCATCAAACACCCGTTTTTTCCTGTCTGTTCTTTCTTTTTCTTATAAATAAATTAATCATTTTATTCATCCAAAGAATATATATATATATATATAAAATATACAATACCATTTCAATTAATTGAATTAGAAATCATTTTTTTTTAAATAAATTACATAAATTATTTAAATGATAATTTAAACATATATCAAGCAGATTAGAGTAGAAAAAGAGTTAAAAAAAATTATTATTAATGTCTGACGGTTAGCAATTTGCGACAAATGATGTAATAATGACGTATTAATGTAATTAGAAAAATACGGTAATATATAATTGCAATATAATGAGATAAGATTAATGGTAATGATATCTAGAAAAAAATATGATTCGCTTACATAATGTGGAATTCAAAAATTATTTATATATGGATATGCTCGTTATTGAAATTTTTCCACTCGTAGTAGTTTTGGTGCCATTTGATGTCAGGGTTGCTTTATTCAGTATCGTTGGCTTTCTGGAGTTAAAAGTTGCAAATAATTGGATTCATTTGCTTGAAAGATGTGATCTCTGGCAACGTATGGAACGGAGAAAGTGGGAAAATAAGAGAGGTATCTTTCTCATTACATTTCCTCTGATATTAAATTTTAACATGAAATCACGTAGAATTCGAAAAAGTAAAATAAATAAATAACAATATAAGTATGTATATATATTACATCTCAATGATTTACCTATTTAAAAACATATGTTGTTTATTGTAATTAAATGTTTATATTAATTGATTTTATGATTGATCATTTTTGGTACGAGTACGTGTAAATTAAAAAAAAAATAATAAAAATTGATAAACTAGGATTTACTAAAAATTCTAAGGATAAAACTCATAACTTTTGTAAATCTTATGAAAGAATAGGCTATCAAGTTGGTTGTCGCCTAAGTAGGTTAGAGGTTTTGTGTGATCAGTACAACGGATCCTCTCAATTTAAGGATAAAAATTTCATTTAATATATATTTATCGTTTAGTCGAGATATGAAAAAAGATCGAAATCTATTCTTTAATCTATTTTATTGAAATGATTTATACATTAAATTTGATATCCCAAAAATTATCTAAAACAAATTTGTGATATAAAATTTATTTTTCCTTGGAACAATCTTCAGATGAATATAATTTCCTCTAAGGAATTATACATCTATCTCTACATTTCAAACTAAATGCGTGACATTCACCACAAAATCTCGAAGGTACAAACTCTAAGTTGAGAAACAAATAATTCAACATGAAATTCAAGTTAAATATCAAATCTCTCAAACTCTTGTAATATTGAAAATGAAATAAGACAATTAACACCACAAGTAAACATGGAGAAAGATAGATGGATGGCTTTCAATGATTCATTATTCAAACACCTACTATTCTAGTATAAACTATATGAAAGATATATTGTATGGAAAAACATTCAACTATGTATTCAAATATTTCATTATATTGAAGAGATTGATAATAGTAATACCTTTTGAAAACATTTATTAACACATTATTATAAAAGGTTTTACTTATAATTTTTATAATATATATTATTTTTAATATACTAAGGATAAAATTTCATGTAGACCAACACAAATTTAAATTAATATCTTAATTAATATAAAGTATATATTGTGTGTAAATATATGAAGAAATAAATTTAAAAAAGACAACATAAAATTGAAAATAATAAAAAAAAAAATAAAATAAAATTTCGTTGAGACCCACATAATTGACCCTAATAAAGAGTTACATAAATTAAAATGAATTATAATAATAATAATAATATATTATAAAATTAAAATATATAAAACAATTATTTTGCCGGCTGTATTATATGGGTGTGAGGCATGGTCTATGACCTTAGGAGGCGAGAGTAGATTTAGAGTACGTATATGAGAATAGGATTCTCTCTGCAAAGCATTTATGGGCCAAAGAAAGATGAGGTCACTGGGGAATGGCGGAGACTGCATAACAAGGAATTGCATGACCTCTATGCATCTCCAGATATAGTTAGAATCATAAAATCGATAAGGTTGCGATGGGAGAGGAAAGAATGGCGAAAAATATATTGGTGGGGAGACCGAGTGGGAAACGCCCGCTTGGAAGACCAAGGACGCGGAGGGTATAATGTAGGAAGGGACGTGAGAGTGATGGGAAAGGGTAGGGGTTGGATGGTTGTGGCTCAGGATAGGGACACTTGGAGACTTGAGGTTACTGTGGCCAAGAACTTTCGAGTTCCGTAGAGCCACAGAGATGTAGATAGAATAATAATAATAAAATAATACAAATAAATAAAATTTTGCTATATAATAATAATCAGTTAAAAAGAGATTTATTATAATCAAAATATATAAACTAAAAATTTAAATTCTTTAAAAATTAATTAATATTTTTTTAAATTTAATAGTAAGTATATATTATTGATATATATATATTTAATTAAATTATTATTATTCTACTTCTAAAAAAGTACTTTTTGAAATACATTAAGTTCCTCATATGTATAGTCGGTTTGAACAGTAATTTCTATTTATTCTATTACGTTTATTAATATGAATATACCTATATATATATTTATAGTTGATAAGAAAACATTCTGGAAACACAAATAGATCAATAGAGGTTTCAATTGTATAAAAAACGTAAAAAGGTAAAATAAAAAATAAATCAAAAAATATCTCGAGAGAAAGAGAAATAACCTGGAAATAGGATCAAAAAAGATAGAGAGGAAAATATCTAGGGAATAGATATGAATTTTGAAATAAAAATTTCAAAGGTCTAAAAAGAACCCTAAGACAAAGCAACTGAACATACATATCTATTTTCATAATATAATTAAGAAAATACATTAAGAAATCTAATCTAATATATATATATATATATACCTACTCTATTTAAATAAAATTATATATTCATTTTCATTTCATTTGAAGTAGATAAAATTATTATTACAACTTTGTTCTTTTAATTCAATAAATATTTATTTTCTTAGACATATACTATAATATATTTTAAAGTAATTTTGTATAAAGTATACAAATGAAACAAATTTTCTTTGTATAAACTTTCTAAATGAAAATTTAATAAAATTATGTTTCCAAGTTTTACTTCTTTTTGTTTATTAGGCTCTGATTTCATCATTAAAAATTTTAATATTTAATATAAGTATATATTTATGGAGTTGGATAAACTAATTTTATTTATTTAAAGTAAAAATATTTCAATAATAAAAATATGCATTTCGTGTGTATATATTTTATGCATATACATATATAAAATTATAAAATTAAAATCATTAATTCTTTATAATGGCTGGTTATTTATTCATAAATCAATGATTGTCAAATTTAAACGGAATCCATCTTTGTATATTAAAAGTGAATTATTTTAAAAACATTGTTAACAACACCTAAAGTATTTTTTTTTTAAATTTATATTGAATATCTATATATCTATCTCTTTGGCTTTACGGAACTCGGAAGTTCTTGGATGCAGCAACCACATTTTCCCAAATGTGCTTATCCTGTGCTACATCCATTGAATTCCTATTTTATCCCATCTCTCTTCCATATTCCTTCCCACATTGTCCACCTACCAGGTTCTTGGTCTTGCAATGGGAAGTTTTCCAATAAGTCCTCACCAATATATTTTAATTGAAGAGGTTTGAAACTAGATATGAGATGAATTCAACTTTTTATAAATACATTGAAAAATTGTCCCCGTAGATAATATATATATATACGAGGCGTGTCTAAAAAGTTCGGTGAATGGTATGATAAAAACATAAAAAGAGAATGTTAATTGTAAATACCTATATATTGTGACCTTCAAAATACTCTCCAATAGCCACAACACACTTCTGACTACGTTCGTATAACGCTTGAAAACTTTTGGAGAAGTCTTGATGTGGAATCGTTCTCAGAGTAGCCGTTACAACGTTCAGACCAGCAATCCACAAGCAGGACACCAGAAAACACTACTTACTGTGTCTTTGCTAATACCCAATTCTTCTGCTATTAGTCGCAGAGTAAATCGCCGGTAGCATCTCTCGTACACGATCAGTGTTTTCTGGTGTCCTGCTTGTGGATTGCCGGCCTGAACGTTGTTACTGCTATTCTGAGAACGTTTCCACATCAAGACTAATCCAACAGTTTTCAAGCGTTATACGAACGTTATCAGAAGTATGTTGTGGCAAGTGGAGAGTATTTTGAAGGTTAATAAAGGTATTTACAATTTACAAAGGTATTTACAATTCTCTTTTTATGTTTTTATCATACCATTCACCGAACTTTTTAGACACACCTCGTATATATATGGATTTATTTCTATTACAGAAATTTTCTAAGAATTAATATATTTGATAAATATCAATTATACGATACACAAAGAGAAGTAGAATAATGTTCAGAACAATTTACAATTTTTCTCTTTATATAATCGAATAATAAAATTTCTTAGATTATCTGTTTCTAGAAATATGAACCATTTCAAAATACATTTATCGTTATACAAGGGTAGGTCAATAAGTCCGTGACTTTTGGAAATTCCCATTTCTTAAATGAAATGGCAACATACTCCAGACAGCAGCAACTATCAACTGACTCCTTTCGAAATTTTAACCACCTGGGTCTTTTAGGTTTTGTTTGTCAATAATAATAGCAGACTACCTCGTGATTTGAGAAGAAAAAGAAAAAAAGTGAATTTCCATGAAAATCCATGAATTGGGATACGAATTGCTCCCTCATCCGCCCCATTTTCCGGATTTAGCCCCGAGTGACTATTTCTTGTTTCCAAGCCTGAAAAAATGGCTCGGTGGAAAGAGATTTGACTCCATCGGTGAAATCATGTCACAAACAAAAAGATGTCCTCGACAAATCTTATTTTTTGGAAGGGATAAAAAAATTGGAGAAACATTGGACGCATTACGAACAAAATATTGCTGCTTTTATTATATTATAATCTAATTTTTTTCGGTTAAGTTATTTTAATATATTATTATATATGGTAAATGAATGAGTCTATTTGAAGAAAAAATCAATAGCGAATTTATTTCTATATTACTAAACATCTACTAATTTTTGTAATAAATTTTTTTCTAGGAACAATGAAATTCCATATATACTATGTTATTAAGATCAATTTCCAACTTTAAAATAGTTACTTTATTTAGTTACAACAAATAAACTTTTGAAATTAAATCTAGCAAAATAGATATGTGTCGTGAATCTTACTTTAAATAAATTTTCAAAAAATAAAGAATTTAGAAACAACACAGGGAAAGCAAAATTAAATACATATTTAAAGAAAAAAAATTTAAATATAAACTTTTAGAATAACTAAAGAAACTGAAATCAATAATTATTTATTATTTTTTTAAATCATATATAGGACAGTATTTTAATTAATAAAAGTTATCTTAATTTTAGTTGAATTTAAGAATTGAATACTAAAATTGAATAAAAGACTCTGAGTTGGCCCTTTATATTTCACTGCTACCTTACTTTTCCAATAATTTCATAAAATGGCTTATCATTATATTATATCGTATCATATAAAAATATATTTCTTTCTACATCTATTAAATTGATAATTTGAAATATTGTATTTATTAACGCTATAAAATCAGACCGGCAGAAAGATCTTAATCAATTAATTAAACTTAAAAAAAGGAGAAATGGGAAAATTCTATAATAAAAATACCTAGGTAAAGAAAAGAAAAGTCAAACCCAACGCAGTTAAATCGAACATGGTATTAATGCGAACTGATATGCTTCAAATTAATATAAGAATTATATTATTATTATATACCTAAATGTTTAATCTTTAACCCTCTTCTTATTAACAAATTGATCCTTTGTTTTTGTTATTTCTTACATGCTCGTCATTGTGAATTTTACAATATGATAAATATGAAATTCAATTATAATTTTAATATATTGTAAATTTTGGTTTGGGAACTAACTGGAGTTTAAACTATAATCTAATTCAGCATATCCCTACTGAGCTTCTTTTAAATATTTATAAAATAAGCGGGAGTGTCCTCCCCTAGACTTTCCCGCATATAAATAGGTATAAAGAGTTGTGAATGAATATTTAGAATGTGTAAAGGGCTGACTGTGACGTCATGAAGTGCTGGGTGACGTCATATAATTTTAAATTAAGAAAAAACTAATGAAGATGATTTTTCTCGAGGATAAAACCAATACAAAGTGCGTAACACGTGGAGATATGTCCTCACGTGAAATTTGATATGAAAATAACCCTTCACTTCCTCTCTTCGATCGGCAATACTAGCACTTCCGGTTTCCGGATTTGCACCAAAAGTTGATCAATTCATCCTACTGATGTATTAAGTAAATATACCAAATTTCATCAAAATCCGTTGAGCCGTTCAGGCTGTACACATCTATACGGACGGACGGACAGACGGACGGACGGACAGACATCATGCTAAAAATACTTTTTTCTGTTAAGAAAATGCATGATTCGTGGAGATATGTACCTAAAAATATCCATAGGTGAAATTTGGTGTGAAAACAATACCTCCCTTACTATCGTCGGTCGGTAAAAAAGAAACGCTACTTGTATAGGTAAAATGTCACTTCCGGTAGTCAGATCATGATGAAATTTGGTATCTCAATTTTTTTCATATTTCTAAATCTATATACAAAATATGAAGCAAATATCTCGAAGCAAACTGGTACTTTACTTGAAAGGTAAACGCAACCAGTGTAGGTAAAGTACCACTTCCGGTTAACCGATTTTGACGAAATTTTGATAGAAATCTACAAACTGTGAATAATATCGGTGTACCAAATTTCAAAGACCTAGCTTGATTAGTTTTTGAGTAAATTTGCTTACAGACATTACATACATACATACATACATACATACATACATACATACATAAACACACACAAACATAATTCGAAAAATGGTATTTTCCGACTCAGGGAGGTTTAAAACGTCAAGATCTATCGAAATCTCGAAGTCGAAATTTTTGACGATTCCAATACTTCCCTTATACGAAGTATGCGGGAAAGTAAAAAAATGTCTGTTTAAAAGTATATTTTTTATTTGTAAGTCTAATATTAATATAAATATTAGACTTACAAATAAAATAAAAGATCATACTTTAATTGAAAAAACATATAATTATTGACAATATTTTATATTGCACCATATAATATTTATTACAGTTATTAAATTGATGTTATCTACAGAGAAACCTTGGGTTACGAGTGTCACGGGTTACGAGCTTGAGTCCTCTGTTTCGAACAAATTTTCTGGTTACGATCACATGGCAATTTTTATGTACTGCGCATCAGTGAATGTGCTTGCCTTAGATCAGCAACATTGTACATTACTTAAAACATAGAATAATTACTTAAAACATAGAATAATGAGGATGTAAAAGAAAACCATTCTGATAAAGCAGCATCTATTAGGGCTATTAATTTATTTGACATGACTCATTTCAACTATTTGCTAAACGTTGTCAAACGTTGACGTATGTGTGTGTGCACAAATTTTATGAACAAAATTCCGGTCAAATGGTAAAACAAATGATAACAAAATTTTTTAATCTTTTTTTCAATCTATAGTACTAAGTAATTTAATATTAAATAGTATTCACTAATTTATATAAATTTCTTAATTATATAATATAAATTATAAAAAATCAATATTAAAATTAAATACATTAGAAATAATTTAATAATTATATTAATATTAATATATTTCTTGTGTATTTTTTTATTAATAATACTAACTAACCTACCCTTTGCCGGCGGCATAAAACTCTTCTTAGAGGGACAGGCGGCTTCTAGTTTCAAATACTTACAAAACCACATAATGTTTAAGTTTAAATATAAAATTATTATTTACTCAAATCGTCGTAAAAATTTTTGAAGTGAAAACTTCTTTAGCGGCGTTGAGCACTTTTTTATTTTTTTTATTTGACACTTATTTAATTTAACAAAACAAAATTTAAAAAAAAATGAAGTTAGTTACAAATTAAATTAATTTTGACAATTGGTTTGTAACTAATTTCATAATGTTACAGACATTATATATATACGACGGAAATTATATATATTGATAATTATATATTTAATATTATAATAAATATGTTATCCGATGATTCATATAATAATATTGTACAATACATATGAATTATTATTAATATTATTGATTTGCATAAAAATTATATATGGTAAATTTCTATGGACAGTGAACGGGTCTCTCCAAGGCAATTCGAGTGTCTTTTTTTCCATCCAACAGCGATAAGCGACTTAGCCAATTCATTGAAAATAGATAAATAAAAAATAAAATAAAATATTTTTTAGTTTGAACACTGAATTTGACAAGATAACAAGATGGCTGACTTGAGTGGGTGATCATAAGTGATTATATCTATTTTAAATTTTAATTATTTCTTATAATTGAATTAATTAATTTTTTATACATTTTATTCTTTTACCATGTATCAATCATTAAGTCATTCTAAATTTTTTTTATTGTGTCCATCATTCATATCCCCAATGTAGAATGTATGCACTACTCCTGAAAAACCGTAGATTGATTCTACCAATTATTTCTTGAAAGTCGATTATACCATTAAACAGTCTATGCAGAAATAATTCATTTATTCTTTTTGGTCAAGCCAATATCATAAACCTTATTGCAATTTTCCCAGAATGTCAACTTCAGATCATGTAAATAAAAATGAAAGTAAAAAAATTATAGGCTAGTATTTTAGCCAAGACAAAATAAAAAAAGGGTTTAAAATAGACAATTAATTGCAAACTTAAAGTTTACACTTTCCACAAATAAACTTTGTTTTGACTTCACTACTAAAATATGTATAAATTTTCGGATTTTTTATATTTATCAAGTTTAAAGGAAAAATATAAAATTTTGGAAATTATTCAAGTAAACGCATTTGGATAATGCTTGACTAGTGGGTTTGTTTTGCAATTCCAAATAAATTTTTCTTATGGAATTTTTTCGGACCTCTTCTAGTTTATGAGATAAAAATTATTAAAATTTGCATATAAATCCATTGATATTCAATTTAGCTGAAATGTTTTATCCGTTTGACTACCAGAGGGGGCACTAAGTAATATACAGTATAATATAATACTATAGGTACATAGGTATTATATATATATATATATATATATAATAAAATGTATCCTTACAGAAATTACAAAGAATTTCTTATTTTAGAAAAAGAAAACAAAAAAATAGGGATGGTGGATTTTCTTATTAAGTTTTATATAGTTTCAATTAAATTGAAAGAGAAATTACTAAAGAGAGTTCCGAAAGTCTTAAGAATGTCCAACTCTTGGAGCTAATGTAATAGCACTTCTTAATTATTTTTAAAACGCCTCTTACCTTGAACGTAGCGTAGCTTAAGAGAGATTAAAACTCTCTTTAATGGACTCTAATGAGGAAACATGGGGGAATTAAAGTGGCGCAATACATCAACGACAAATCTAATAATGTCATGTTCGTGCTCTATTGGACACCTTACAGACTGGCTAAAGACAGAACCACCCTTATCCTTAAATTATTATTTCCATTCGTCAATGAATAAGCGTGGTTGAAGGGGTGGCGGCAAGCTAAGGGACATTTGGCCCGGGGTTTCCTTCCTCGTTCAATACAGCGGTCTGAAGAGTCACAGCCAACTCTCTTCATCTCTCAAAGATGATTTCAAATGAACAAAAGTTATACAGTACCTGATAAAGTTATTATTTTTTACCGACCGACGATAGTAAGGGAGGTATTGTTTTCACACCAAATTTCACATGTGGAGATTTTTACATATCTCCACGAATCATGCATTTTCTAAACAGAAAAAAGTATTTTTAGCATGATGTCTGTCCGTCTGTCCGTCCGTCTGTCCGTCTGTCCGTCTGTCCGTCCGTATAGATGTGTACAGCCTGAACGGCTCAACCGATTTTGATGAAATTTGGTATATTTACTTAATGCATCAGTGGGATGAATTGATCAACTTTTGGTGCAATTCCGGAAACCGGAAGTGGTAGTATTAGCGATCGACGATAGGAAGGAAAGGGTTATTTTCACACCAAAGGAGATTTTTTTATATATCACCACGAATCATGCATTTTGTATTGGTTTTATCCTCGAAAAAAATCATATTTATTAGTTTTTTCTTGATTTAAAATTATATGACGTCATCCAGCCATGCATGACGTCACAGCCTGGTCTTGCATATATATTATAAATAAAATAAAATTAAAAATGTTTATATTTATTATTTATGTATCCATATCTGTTTTTTATTACATTAATAGATATATGAAAATTATTTGAAATTGTTTCTGTAGCTGGAAATTAATTTATTTCAAACCGTCGGTCGGTTCGGACCTGGCCACAGGTCAACTTATTAAAGATAGACTTTATATTTCAAATTATTATCCTAAAAATTGTTTAATAAAATGAACATTTTTGCATATAATTTAGATTAGTAGTAAAAAATGATAAATATTTTTTTGTTGTTAATAATTATAATAAAATAATTAAGAATTATAGAAAATTCGAATCATTTATTTGATGAAATATTATGGATGATTTTTTTTCAAATCAAGAATATCTGCATTGATAATCTCCAAATCCCACATGGTTCTTAATATTAAAACATCATATAATAATTGACCATTAAATTATAGATAATTTATTTTAATTTCTTTTTTGATAATTGAATTAGATACAGCTAATTTAAATTATTTTTTTTTTATCAAAACCCTAAATTATTGAAATGATTAATATATTTGATTAACTTATATATTTGTTTTAAAATATAAAATATAATCTAATTTTATATCTGAATTGTTTTTCATTTTAAAATAAATATATAGGAACTTAAAATTTTTCCAATTTTTATCTACTTATATTAATTTGTTATTTCAGTCGGCATACGAAGTTTCTTGAGATACCTTTTTCACCTTCGGCCTGGCCATTCTGGGTCAGAACCCGATCGAACAGCAGGTCTTAACGAGACAGACCGTGCTCAGATTTCAGAAAGAATTCACACAAACGCGTGTTTGGATCTTTGTTGATAGTATCACGTCACGTGCTGGTGCGTGATTAGCAGAATGAATAATTTTAATCTCAGAAACTAGAAGTGATCCAGAAATATTGCATAAGGAAAGTTTCTTTGGAATTAAACAAGGAATCCACTGGTAAAGTTTTATTCAAATCCATGACATATATACAATTACCCAATTATAAAATATTTGTTGTTTCTATTAAAAATCTTAAACTATTCATGCAATTTCATCTATCTATTTAAACTTAAATTCCAGCCTACATATAAATAAAAAAATAGTAAAATAAATGTTAGTGAAATTAACAAGGGTATAATATATATCCTCTAAATTAATTAAAAAATATTTTCAGTTGCCTTAAGAAGAATAAAAATTTGATAAAACTCTTGAGGGTCTATTGAAAAGTCATTCTTCCTTCATTTAAATTGGATAGGTATGGATACACAATCCAAATGTCTTTTACATTCCTTTTGTTTCATGAAGTAATCTATATCCAAATACAAAACTGTTAAGAAGGAATCTAATAAAAGTTTATTGATTGTGAAACAGAAATATATATATATACCATATTCTTTGGGAAGTTTTTCTTTTTCCTCATTCGATTTCTTTTACTTTCTTTTTATTATTATTATTATTATTATAAATGAAATAAGAAAGGGAAAATTTATGTATTGGAAAAATTCAATTGGCATTTGCATTATATCCAAAGCAATTATATTTGTTAAACAATTTTGAAATCTGGGTATGAGGGATAAAGAAACAGATATTTAAATTCCAATGTATATTCAATCAATAAATTGGTGTATTTTTATTGGACAAAATAACAAAAATAAATAAATAAAAAAATAAGGATACAATCAGTTCACTATTCTAATAGATTTAATCAGTGAGCTATTAATAATTTGAAAGTTGGAAAAAGATTGAAGAGATTTGAATTTTAAAGCCACTCCATTAGAGTAACGAATAACACCAAAGTTATGCTTAACAAATTGTTTGGACCAAGAGCATTGATATTGTGGTATTGTTTGTTCTTTGACGGACAAGTCTTTAATACATACATAATGGATTGAAATTTGTTGTAAGAAGACGTGAAGAGGTCGATTCATTTCCGACATTGAATATAAAATTAATAATTCTAGCAATTCCCATACAATGAATGATTATAATATTTAAATTTTTATTTTAATTTCTAATATTCAAATTATATTTGAATTATTTAATTTATACTAAAAGTTCTCATTTTAATTAATTTAATAAAATATTTAGATCATATTTATCTTAAATTATTTTTTATTTATTCTTATTTTATTTGAATATTTCTTTTTTTCTATTTAAAAGTGAGGGCATAAATTTTATTTATGCCTTATACAAAAAACAACAGAAATGATTTTTTTTTTGGTATTTTATGAAGTCAAAAACATTTTTCAAACTACAATTAAGTTCAATCAGTTAAGTAACTGTCTATATGTATTATTCTTATATTGCCAATGTTTCAATTAAAATTATGATTGTTTTTAATAGTATGAATGACAAATACGGTCGTTTGTTATTCGTTTTTAATGAAAAGTTGATATTCACGCAACATGATATTTTCAAAGGAAATTTTTTCTTTTTGATTATAGCATGATTTAAATGGGTTGTTGGGAATAAAAACAATTTTTATCTTTTGTCTTATATTTAATGTTGTGGTTAAATTATAAACCAATTCCTAAATCAAGAAACTATTTTATATAATGAATTTAATTTTCATTTAAAAAAATCTATATAAAAGTTGTCAATATATCATGTAAATAATAATAATGATATATTATGTTATATCATTGAATTGTGAAATAAATCTATTGATTGACATAAAACAAAAATGGAGATTGCTAATTAAAATAAAATAAATTTCTCTATAAATTGTTTCATATAAACTTTTCTATATTTGTTATAGGTTTGGAATATGCGATCTTTTTAATATTTGTTTGTGAATGAATATATTTAAAGGAAAATGTTGGCAGGTCGTCTGATATCAATAGAATCATATATATATATAAAATTTCGTTATGATCAGTTTTTCGCAATTTCGTTGACAAAATTGTGCCATAGACATACGTTAACGGAAAAAACACTTTTTGAAATCAGAATCAACTTGAAACGTGAAGTTCTGTCAAAAAGCGCATTCGCATAGTCAACGGGATTACAATACATTGACTCAAAAAATTTAGAAATTTTTATTAATTGAAAAATAATTAGTTGGAGTGTCTCCACTCGACTATCTCGCAATTTGAATTGGATTAAATAACATAATATATTATATTTAAATTAAATTTAATTAATTATAAATTATAAATAATAAATATTAAACCAGTGCATGTTTGGCTTTTTATTGATGGCACCATGGCACGTGTTGGCGCGTGAGATTTGCAGTGTTAAAAAATTAATTCTGGTACTTTCAGCAATTCAATCAAGCTGAAATTCTATATATAGCAGTTTTATACAATTATTAATCATGTGAAAAATTATCAAACATATATTTTTATTTTTACTTTCACTTTAGAGGAAAAAAAATCAAAACGTTATAGGTAATGACCCTCTTCCGGTTGAGCTACATTTCTCAAAAGTTGATAGAAAACTATGAATTTTGAATAATGTCCATGTACCAAATTTCATCATTCTAGCTCAAACCGTTTTTGCGTAATCTTGTCTACAAACACACACACACACACACACACAAACACACACACACACACACACACACACACACACACACACACACACACACACACACACACACACACACACAGACATTTTTCTCAACCTTAGTGAAAATGATTCAGGAACCTTCAAAACGTATAAAAACATCAAAATCTCAACATCGAAAATTTTCATGATCGCAATACTATCTCTGGCGAGATAGTAAAAAAGTTGATTTTCATATTTTGTAAACTGAACCCAAATCTCTATATTTTATTGTTTTCGAGATAGAAACAATGTTGAATTTAATATTAAAAATTAAATTATAAAAATATCTTTTTCCCATAATATATAAAATACTAACTGATCCGGGCACGCGTTGCTGTGACTAAGGTTTTTATTATACATATTACATTGTAGTAAACTATTTAAGAGGAACAGTAAGAGAACATGTCATGGGGACCACCGTGCATTTACATAGATGCCACTTGTAAAAAAATATGGCGACCTCCATTCTCTGTTATGCTATTAACAGAGATCGAAAAAGAATTAATTTTAATTAAGTTATTATTTTTATATAAGTTTGTAACAAATGAGTATATTACAAAGTTGTTAGTAAATAATATGTGACACTTAAACTTATGAATGAGGTAGGTAGTGCAGATAGTCTTAAATCTTCAACAATAATATTTATTATTTTGAATTATAAATACTTTTAATTTCAATTTAATTAAGCACTAATCGGTGGACAATATTTTTGGTTAACCTGCTCGTAGATTCGACGGTTTCCCTACACGTAAACATGCAACATATAGTTGCCCAAGAGAAAAACATGAATTTTCCAAATCTATATTGACATTGTTTGGCCTTGAGACATTCGAAAAGCTAAACGAATTGGAAACTGTAGCCTTCTGAAGGGTATAGTAGAATCTGATCATTGGAATACGTGGCAACAGGACCACTTTTCCTTTAAACTTTCCCGTTAAAATGGTTGCTTCAAGAATATTTCCGGTGATCTTTTTGATGACCAAACGCGTATCGTTGCATAATTGTGGTGGATTCAAATTACGAAGGAGAATGATAGGGGAACCAATCTTTAATCGAATGGCATTCCAGGCAAGTCTAGTGAATTTAAAAATTCAATTGGAAAATTAACACTTTCATTTTCATTAACAACAGTATCGATTGATTTAAAAGACATGAGATCGCCTGGTAACAACTGTTGTATTTGGAAGTTAATTTCGTCAACATCATCAACATTTTTGGCTGGCCTATGACTGAGCCAGTTATAATGCAAGAAATTATTCTGTATCAATTCATTTTTTCCTGAAGAACAGTGCATAAATTGTCTGGTAGTTTAATGAATTGCGTATTTGGTTGCAGTTCTATTTTACCGTTCCCAATATCTAGTATTTGTGCTGATGGATCATTGAAGAATATAGTTATGATGAAAAAAAAATCTGTCTTGAATATAATTTAATAATGAATTTATACTTATAGAACAGAAGGGGGAAATTGAATATTAGTTATTTAACAGAAATTTAATTATAAAAATAATTAAATTTTATTAGCACAAATATAACTATATAAATTAATATAATAATTAGTGATTAGCATTTAATAAGAATTCAAAAAATTATTTATAAGTGAAAAATTATTTATTTGAAGATAAAACTGACATTTTAGCTATTAATTATGCTTTTCTTGTTCTCTAAATTATTTAATATTATAATTTTATTAGTAATTATTAGACCAGATTTATTCAACAATTTATTTTTAATAAAATATTTTTAATAATCATTTTAAATGAATATTAATTAAAGAAATTATTAAATTATTCTTAAAATGTTTGCAAAACAAATAATTTTAAATATAACAACTGTCAATATAAAAGTGCTGTTTGCGTGGTGATTTGACGAACTGTAACTAACATGTCATTTAAATCTTTATAAAAAATGTAAATGAATATTAATTAAACACCTAGAACCCCAACTCTGATTTTAATAAAAATTTGCAAAAACCTTCCCGGGGATATATAATATAATAATCCCAATTTTCACGGTGATTGGATGTATGGTTTTTGAATCCATAATGGACAGACAGACACACATTCACTTATATATATATATATATATATTAATTCTCTAAACAATCCTAAAAGTATGTTTTTGCATTCTATTCACTAGTCAGTTCATATTGTTATCGATTTTTTCATTTGCTCAAACATAAACAAACAATATTAGAATTTATGGGTATATTTCATGTTGAGAGACTGCGCTGACAGTAAATAAATCATCGTTGCATAATATGCCCATCAGTGCATTCAGTGACGAGAGAGATATAATAAAGGAAGAAAACCAAGTCGTCTATGGACTCAATTGTCAGTTTATAGAGATAATATATGTAGTTGGGTTGAATTTTTGATGATAATGGTTCATTGGTTGAAATGAAGAGATTTGAAAAATATTCCATTTTATCATAGGATTTTTTTTAAAATTGCAAAAATTATTGTAAATTGAGTATAATAAATTATTTAATGCAATTTGATAGTTTAAATAAACTAAAAACCCATAAAATATGTATTGATTTATTTTTAAATGATTTTTACCGATCAACGATAGGAAGGAAAGGTATTGTTTTCACATCAAATTTCACATGTGGAGATTTTTACATATCTCCATGAATCATGCATTTCGTTAACAGAAAAAAGTATTTTTAGAATGGCCTGTCCGACCGTTCGTCCGTCTGCCCACTGTGTGTCCGTATAGACGTGTCTAGCTTGAACGGCTCAATGGATTTTGATAAAATTTGATATATTCACTTAATGCATCAGTAGCATGAATTCATCATCTTTGGGTGTATATCCAGAGACCGGAAGTGGTAGTTTACAAAGTATTAATTTTATATTCCTTGTCGGAAATTTTTCTCTTTAAATATAGTAGTAATTAATAATTGAGTAATTAAACTAAAAATAAAAACCAAGATAATATAATTTAGTTTTTTAATTCAAGTTTTAAAAATATTTTTTTTATACTTTATGTATATATATACGTATATAATGTTGTTTGGAAATTAATTTATTTCAAATCGTCGGTCGGTTCTGGCCACAGCTCATTTTTATATTTAATAATGATATTTTGATAATTGTCTATTTTGTTATACAAAGAAAATATCTTTTTAGTGTATTGGAAAGTAGATTACTCCCCTTTTATTGATCCATTAAATAGAATTTATAATTTATAATATAATCTATATATATTAAATATTTCATGCAATACACCCCCATGGAAAATGCAATATCATTAAATAATTCTCCAATTAGCTAATTATTATAAATCAACATTAATTGAATTTCGAAAATTGTTAATACAATGTTTCCTATTGAATGCTTTTAGAAATCATATCAAAAGTTATTAGAAATCAATCGTTTGAATATTAACTATTGACCATTTATCGTGAATAGAGAAATTACACTATTGCTCTATTAATGATATATAAGTTGAATATATACCTATAACGGTTTTAATGATGTATTATTATCAGGAGGTGGTAATGATAAAGAAAAAGTAGGGCTAAGATCTTCTAATTAGAATAATATCAAATGAAAATAAAAAGGAATATGAAATCCCCTCTTCAGTTTATTTTCCATATTTGCTATTAGACTAAAACTATAGAACAAAGAGTTGGTAGTTCATTTTAATCCCTTCTTTTTTCAATCAATCCGTTCAAATTGAATATAAAGTGATTTGGGATTTCATACAAAAGATTAGATCCAATGCATTTATATTTAGTTGGAAATATCATCTTATATAATTATTAAATTTAATCAAATGATAATTATCTTTAAGAAGTTAGTATTAATAGATTAATTTATTAATTTACTTTAAAATTAAGAAAATAATTAATCTGCTCTCTTTATTTTGAAATTTTTCCGATTGAAATGTAAATGTATAATTTTAAATATTCTATGTATTATTTCGAATATCATTATCAAGGAATAAATCAAAACTATATTATTTCATCTAATTTAATTTGTTATTATTGGTATTATTATTATTATTATTATTTTTAAATCTCTTGTGGAAAATTTGAAATCTGATTTATTACTATCGAATCGAAAAAACACTTGAACATCTGACAGTTAGTAAGTTAGAAGTTAACCCACCCCCATATTTTTTTCAAAATATAATAATTTAAATAATGAACTTAATAAAATATTTCAATAAAAATTAAATTTTGTAAATGTTATAATAATTTAATCTACTGATATATTACTTATACGAGTAGATTTATGCACATAATTCAATTTTATTAAAAGATTAATGAAAAAACTATTTAAACATTAAAAATTAATCTTTAAGATGTTGGTATTATTTGCCGATATATTTTTAAATTTTAAAGAATTTTAGTTAATTAATATCAATATTTTTTTTAATTTATCATTTCTATTCGATTTGATTAAAAAAATATGTACTTATAATTTATAATAGGTTCGTTTATTTATTTTTTTTATTTATTTAAATTTCTTCTGGCCAGTTTTAATAATCATTAAATGCATATTCAATTAAATTTTTCTTATAAAATTTTTATAAGAAATCTTTATAGGACGAAGGTTAATAACTCTTTAACTTTTTCAATGAAACAGGTTTTGGAATAAAAAATTATTTTAATTTTCAACGTAGTCACCTTTGAGCTATATACACTTCTCGTCTAACGTTTCTCCCTTCCAAATAATAAGATTTGTCGGGACATCAAAGTAGATTTCTTAGTGAGATGGTTTTATCTTTGGAGTCAAATCTCTTTACGCCGAGCTATTTCTTCAAGTTTAAATACATGAAATAGTCACTCGGAACTAAATCCGGATAATAGGGCGGATGAGGGAGCAATTCGTATCGTAATTCATAGATTTTCATGGAAATTCACTTTTTACCATTTTCTTCGACCTAGTCTGCTATTAATGGATGTCAAACAAAAACTGAAAGACCCAGCTGGTTCAAATTTCGACAGAAGTCAGCTGATCTATTATCTAAAACTTATATATCTAAATTTTTGTTAAAATAATAAGAATAAATTAAAATTAAAGAAATGATATACTTGCTTAATTTAGACATGTATTTTCGTATTACCTTATATTCTAATTTCATCGTAGTATTTTTTTAATTCTTCATATATTCAAAATTTATATATTAAATACTTTATTCCCATTACCATTATTAATGAAACCTGAGTATAATAAATAATTCCTCTAAGATAGAAAATATTTTAAAAATTTAAAATTTTTTCTTTCTCCTTGATAAACTTCCAATATGGTTAATTTAATTATAATATTTTCGTGAATATTTAAAACATCAAAATTAATTAAACAAAAACGTTCTCAATTTTATAGAATTAATAAATCAAGTTTTTCTTTTTTTTTTGTGTTATTTTTGTTATTGACACGATTAAACTTCATAAAAAAGCTATTTCTTTTTGCCATAATAACTTGATTCTTTCTTCTAGCAGTTCTAAAGGAGTGTACATGTTATAATAGACCATATTAAATAGTTGAAGGTTGCTGTGAAGTGTTTGAAACGTAGTTCCCTCTCCGTTTGAAGTAAGTACTAATTAATTTGCGTATGAATAGCTTTTTCAAGCTAATTAGTCGATGGAATGGAGGGAATCTCAAACATCTCTTTTCATTGAGGGATCTTAAAAGGGTTTCCTTCTCTCGCTCGTCCCAACCCTTCTATCTCTTTCTACTTTACTTAACTGCATAAGACAACACTATTAAATAATAATATCTATCTTAACGTTGTTGGAAGAAATTTTCATAATTAGAATACGAGGTAAAAAGATCAATTTTCATTTATTGTTCATTCCTAGGATTTTGCAACACGATTCAATTTTGCACTTTTAATTGAAATTTTAAATCATTTGCATTAAATATCAATTAAAGCTAATAATAATAATAATAAATTTTTAATAAATACAAGAAATATATTTTATATATTAATACAATTTTCTTTAATGCCATATAAAATGTTAATCACAATGCATTATTCTTTCATTTTTTAATTAAAATATCAACCGAAATTTATAGTAAAACTTGCTAATTGTGATTGAAGCACTTTAAAACTAATTCCTTGTTAAAATTTTAATGAATCAATTGTAACTCACATTTTTTTTTTGTTCAAAAAATACTTGTTTTATAGCTAAACAATTTTAAGAGGATACTCGTGGTTTTGAAACTCTAAAAAAACTTATTCAACTCCTGTTTACAATTAATTAATTAAATAATATTAAATTTCCATTATTACTATTCTTTTAATAGTCTTTTTGTTGACCTTATAGTAAAATTTTGGAAAATGAATGTTTAAAAAATGTTTATTGTAAAAATTTTTCAAAACCTTTTAATATAGTTAAAGTTAATTTCTTTAAATAAAATTTTAAATATAAAAAAAATATTTTTTCAGTGGACTAAATAATCAGAATTTCTTACTAGTAGGCTAAACATTAATAGTTACTAGTGGGAATTAAAAATTACTCCTTTTTTTTAAATTGAAATTTCTAAAGCTAGTCAGACAAACTTTAGTACACGTATATAGGCAAATACATAGATAAATAAGTGAAAATAAAATTCATTAGTATTCCTAAGGAGCTTTCTAAGTCAATTAACATTCTGTGTCCCTTCACAAGTCTTGCAAATTATCAAACACCTTAATTATCTTTAATTAAATGAAAATGGTTAGAAATCTACTCAGCACTACCAATATTTCATGAACTGATTGATATAATTATTCTCATACAGGGCCCAATTTGCATATCTTTTTCTAAAGAGTAAAATAAAATGAAAATAATTTGGAGATCTAGATAAAATGGACAAATTCGAAGAATAAAATGATAAATGAATGACAAATTTAAAATAATACATATTTAGTAAGAGTGTATAAGAATATTAAATAATATGAGTTGTGGCCAGACACAGAACTGACCGACGATTTGAAATAAATTAATTTCCAAACATTATATATATATATATATATATATATATATATATATATATAGGAGTATAAGTATAAGGTATAAAAAAAATATTTTTAAACCTTGAATTAAATGACTAAATTATATTATCTTCGTTTTAATTTTTAATTTAATTATCAATTATTTATCACTACTATATTTTAAGTGAAATATTTGCTGACAATAAATATAAATTTAATACTTTGTAAACTACCACTTTCGGTTTCCGGATATACACCAAAAGTTGATGAATTCATGCTACTGATGCAAAGTAAAAATACCAAAATCAAAATCCGTTCAGCCGTTCAAGCTATACACGTCTCTACGCACACACAATGGACGGACAGACAGTCATCATGCTAAATATACTTTTTTCTGTTAACAAATTGCATGATTCATAGAGATATGTAAAAAAATCTCCTCACTTGCAATTTGGTGTGAAAATAATCCTTCCCTTCTTACCTTATTGGGTGTTCCCTTCCTATCGTCGGTCGGTAATACTACCACGTCCGGTTTTCAGATATACACCAAAAGTTAATGAATTCATACTACTGATGCATTAAGTAAATACACCAAATTTTATCAAAATCCGTTGAGCCGTTCAAGCTGTACATATCTATACAGACGGACGGACAGACGGACAGGCATCATGCTAAAAATAATTTTTTCGGTTAACAAAAGGCATGATTCGTGGAGATATGTAAAAATCTCCACATGTGAAATTTGGTGTGATAACAATACCTCCGTTACTATCGACGGTCGGGAAAAATTAAACATCGATTTAAAGCATTTTTCTATTATTCTTTTTCAATCTCAATCACTTCACCATATAAAATCAATTCCAATAAATTAATTTTTATAAATTATTTTTTAAATTAGAGATTTACAATTTTCTAATTAATCATCATTAATTTCTATTTTATGTAGATTAATATTTGTTTTTATATAGAAATTCAATATTTTCATTTTTTTTTATAAATTTTAAACCTACTGAAGTTTGTATTAAATTATTATTTAAATTTTAATCATTAAATGCCTAAATATTTTATTTTACCCACAATATTTCAATTTATTTATAAAAAAAATATAAAATAATAATGTAAAAATACAACTATTGGTTTAAAGTATATATATAAAATATTACATACACATCTCAAAAATGAATAAATAAAAGTTCAATCGAAAAAAATTATATTTCCAATGAAATATGTATTCATATGACATTATGAATATAAAGTATTGTGTTTTTTAATTATCATCAACGTTATAATTTTTAATAAATACTAAAGATTATAAGTGATATTTTATATTGAATTCTTTTTATTTAATACACAATATTTTAAATAGTTATTTTATTAATAAATTTCCATGTATGATAAATATTTAATTATCAAGATGCAATAAAACCAAAGATTTAGTACATGATGAAAACGAATTGGATTAAACAAAAAAAAATAAGATAAAGACAGATCCCTTGTGGGATATTCAAGTCGCCGTATTGTTCAACGAGAATCGTTATACAATAGAAGTTAAGTCTTTTCTTATATAGGTCGACTAAATAGGCGATAGGTTGGCAATGTGTTCGATTTAAGAGATTGTCGATGAAGGCTTCGCCAAATACACAAAGAAAAAAAAATTATTACTCGTTTTTACCTTTTTTTTGTTCTTCGACTGTCTTTCTGTTCAATAAAATAAAATTTTTTATTTAATTTATTAGAAATGAAATTATTTCAAAGGACATTTTCTTTTAACGGTTGGAAGGAAAAGAAAAAAAAATTAAATAAATGTGTTTCGTTTTTCGAAGATATTGACATTCACTTCAAAGCTTTAGTAGAAAGTTCATTCCTTATATTTTTATTTATTTTATTTTATTTTTTTTTCTCACATCAATTACTATATTTTAAAGTAAATTTATATCTTTTCAATTAGTAATATGATTTATAGGAATAGATTATTCAATAGATAAATCAATTTAAAAAAAATATATATTTAATGAAATAAAATATTAGATATTGATGCTATTTGATATTTGATATTTCTCGGTAAAATATAATTTTTTTTTAATTTTAATTATAAATAATAAAAATAAAATACCATTTATTAGGTATATCCTATTCAATAATAAATTGAAATATAGTTAATATATATATATATATATACAGGGCCGTCTTAAGGAATTCGGCGCCCATGGGCTACTAAAAATAATGCGCCCTTCTTCATAAGAAAATACTATATCGCAAATAAAAAATTGCCGCCTCAAAAGGCTTGCGCCCTGGGGCTATAGCCCATTTAGCCCTGTGGTTAGGGCGGCACTGTATATATATATATATATATATATATCTTTATTATTATTTATCTATATTCTCAGCTCAAAAACGGTTTTTTTGATTCTTACAAAATTCAGTCTATTTTTCAACAAAATCATCCCACATAGTTTTCTTCCAGCTTCCTAAACTGATCCGTGATAAGCTTCAAAAATTGGGTTGGGAGGTCTTACCTCATCCTGCTTATACTCCCGACTTGGCCCCATCTGATTTTTACCTCTTTGGATCACTCGTGAAAAAAGATTTGCTAACGATGAGGAAGTTAAGGAAGCGGTGCAAAAGTGACTTCGGGGAAAATCGACAGAATTCTTCACCAAGGGAATTTGGAAACTGCAAGAAAGATGGGATAAGTGCATAACTGTGTGTGTGGAGGGAGGGGGGATTATGTTTAAAATAGCCTGAATATTGTAAGAAATCAAATAAACTGTTTTTGAGCTATGGCTATTTGTCTATTTAGTTATTGAATGGTCCTCGTGTATATATATATATATACTAGCTGCTCAGAGCTCCTTCGTCGCTCTTCACATCTAGACGGGGGCTCCGCCCTCTGTACCCCCGAGTGGTACATAGTATTTGGTTGAAAGTAGTAAAAGGTTTTCATCCATTTTGTTTCAAACAATGTATAACATAAAACATTCATTTCTTATTGTGTGATTATTTAAAATATATTTTAATTTAAATAGTAAATTAATTATATATATTATTATTGAAAATGTTATATCTATCTACTCGAAAGTTCTTGGCAGCTACAACCACATTTCTCCAAGTGTCCTTATCCTGAGCCTCTGTTCCATCTCTCGTACGTCATTCCCTGATGTACTCATCTTTCTTTGGCCCATAAATGCTGGGGAGAATCCTATTCTCAAATACTCTGAATCCACTCTCATCTCCTAAGATCATAGACCATGTCTCACACTCATATAATACAACAGACAAAATAATTGTTTTATATATTTTAATTTTCATTCCCTTTTATAATAATTTTGATGAGATAAGCCTCTTTACTGCATGATAACAGGCGTTTCTCGATTGCAACTTCGATTTAAATTCTTCTCAAATATTATTATCCTTCGTGATTACATTCAATTTTTCTACATATTCAAATTCTACATTTTGTATGTTAATACTGCTCCTGTTTGTTTCTAAATATATTTATTTATCATTATTAATTTCAAACCTCATCTCTTTTCCTACCTCGATTAATTTTTCCTCGCTATCTGTAATTGCAATTGCCGAATCTCCTATTATATTTAAGTCGTCTGGGTCACCTAATATTTTACAATTGATTTCCGCATCTTACTCTTTCTTTACTACCTTCAAGATAAATTTTAAGATCAAAATTTGAAAAAGTTTATCCGGATCTATTGAGTCATGCGTAGGTTTTACTAAAGTCTACAAATAATTAGTGAACCGAGATATTGAATTCGCGGTTTTTTTAATATCTGTCATAATGAAAATATCTTAATTAATGTTGATCGATTTGGCCTAAACCCGTAATGATATCGTCTAATATTTCCTCCGCCTATAGTTTTTAAGTATTGTATATGTTATAATAGAGTATAATATTTCTTGATCATTTCATTTTGATATTTTAATTTCATTGCATGATTTTATTGAATATTTTTAATTATAATAAAATTTGAGAAAATGCAAAGTTAGAGACTTGAGACAATTTATAAAAATTAATTTATTAAAATTAACGGTATAAAAGTATTGATAAAACTAAAGATAAATTAACAATATATACATTCATTAATACTATTAATTTAAATTAATGGATTTATTTTATTTTTTATTATTAAGTTCATTTATTAATTTTTTTAGATCATAGTTAATTCCCTCCCTTAAAATAAAAGAAATATTCAAATATAGAAAGAATAAATACAAAATAATTTAAGTTAAATATGATTTAAATATTTTATTATATTAATTAAAATGAGAACTTTTAGAATAAATTATTTAATTGAAATGATATTTGAATATTAGAATTTAAAATAAAAAGTTAAATATTATAATAATTCTTTGATTGCTAGTTATATACATTGTGTAAAATGAGTCCGCCAGTCAGTGGGCCACGCCTGGCTCTTGAATGAACAACACGGAGAAC
The DNA here is from genome assembly GCA_963082975.1 of Labia minor. NCBI lineage: Eukaryota > Metazoa > Arthropoda > Insecta > Dermaptera > Spongiphoridae > Labia > Labia minor. The sequence continues at coordinate 54,582,971 of OY720345.1, forward strand.
TATATAAACTTTAAAAAATTAAATTCCGCGGTTATTGATTAGAATTAGATATTAATAAAATCTATAGCCTATGTTACCATAGAGATATATAAGAATATTGTGATGTAATTTCATAGAAATCGTTTCTTATTTTTTGATGTTTATAATTCAAAATTACCGGTAAAGTGTCGGTTAAGTAGGAAATTTCTTTTTTGTTTGTTTCTATGACAGCAAAAAAGTAAACAAATTACATACATACATACATACATACATACAAACACTCTCCTTTATATATATAGATATATATATTTGAATTTATAAAAACTAATTTCAAGATATATATATAAAGGGATGGAGATTTCGTTCTTTTAGTTTGTTTCCTAATACATTCAATTTAAAGAAAACGAATAAATTTTCTAGTTAAATAACAACCGACCATATATCAAGCCAATTCTTAAATAAAGTACAACAAATAAAGAATCAGGGTCCGATTGGCATCTTTAGTAGGCCAATATCATGTTGTCTTTTTATTCGGTTTGTTTTCTTGTTCAATTGAAATCAAACGACTAAAAAGTATAGAGGTATTCAATTCTGGTAAATAATGAGATTTAATAACGGAAAGGCTTAAAAAATCACCATCTATTATTTAATTTATTTAATAGATATTTTTTGATATTATAATTATCTTTTTCACAATTAAAGTTAAACTTAATAGATTAATCAATAAGGAAATGAAAAAAGGATTTATAGTTGTGAAATGACTCCTTCATATATGTTATTTTGTCGATTTTTAGTGATAAAAGAGTGGGTAATCTTAAAGACTTTAATAACAACTTTTAAACAATCCAAATAATAAAATTGTTGTTAAATTGTTTTTGATGGAACAGATTCCGAGAGAGAATTGAAATTCAGCGCATATTTTTGCGGATTCTAACGAAATACTTAAATTTTCAATGTGATATCTATGTTATCTTATTATACTAGCAAAAATTGTATATATATATTTAGTATATATTTTTGAGATATTAAACCGCTCTAATGATTTTTTTGAATTTCACACCATAGATATTATATATAAAGAAAAATTGATCTGTATTTGTTTGGCCGCAAGAAATACTTTATTAGTAATTTAAATTAATTTAAAATAGTAAATTTAAATGACGTCATCAACTACGCTATCCATATTTGCCTCTCGCCATTCTTTTTTAATTGATATTCTATTAATATTTTTTATATTTAAAATATTTAAATTTTTTTTTTAATTTCGAAATAAAATTAAAAATATTTATTTTAATAATATTTTGGAATAAGATTACGAAATATCCCTTACCCAAAAAAAATATTCATCAAGTTTGCAACATTTAATACATATGAAAAATTAAGAAGGAAGGAATTTCAAATAAATTGTTAAATAAATTTGATCTAATAATATTAAATAAATTATATTTTATTAATTAAAATATTTTTTAGTTTAAATTATAAATAATATAAATGATATTTGATTATTATAAATTAAAGAAAATAATATAACCTCATATCTTAATTAAAATATAGACAAGCCAATATAATTTCAGAATTTATATTATTATCCTATTTATCTAAATAAAAAAAAATAGAGAAATAAAAAACAATTTTGAACATTATACATTATTTAACATTCAATATGGAAATGTAAAATAAAAAAATCTTTTTAAATCAATTTTTTTGTAAATTAGTTTTTATTTAAAGATTCAAGTGAAATGATAAATAAACAACAATCAGTATAGAAATATAAATATTAATCATATTAATAATATTATTGCGTTGAATACAGTGACAGAGATAGGTATTAATTAGTTATATTGACAAAATGCCAAAATGTTGGAAATCATCCATGACATCAAATAATATATTATTATTAGAGATGCTCGAAACCATAACAAAAAGACAAAGAGGGTGAATAAAAAAATAAATAAATAAATAAACACATCCCTGTTGAATATTGACTAAATGTCATGTGAGTCCTGTCCACCATTTGAAATTTTATTCATATATATATTTAAAAAATTATAATAATAATAAAAACAAACACCAGTTAAAATATTAAGCCAAATGTAATAATAATTCATTTTGGGCCTGCCTTATTGACGTTACTCAGTATACAATATATTCTATTCACTTTCAGAATAAATACATATAAAGCTAATAAATTATAAACTTAGAAATTATCTTGTTTATTTCTTTGATAAATATAATATATTATTTATAAACGATGATATAATTTAAAAAAAAAAAATTATTCATGACTATATTAAAATATTTTTATCAATAAAAAGTCCGTAAGGACTCATTTATATAATCTTTCTATATCAAGTAATATATAAATACTCGTAGTTAAAAATATTAAATCATTTTATCTAATTCATACTTTATTCAAAATTGTGTTAAACTGTATAAATTAATGAAATAATAACGACCTTTGAAATTATTATTGATAAAAACTACATATGAAAGAGGTGATAATAGAGTTAAAAATATTTACAAAACACATCAAATCATATTTTTATAATTTCTGTTCTTATTTTCTCACTAGTTTTTTTATATTTAGTTATCTCTTGAAAGAATAATTTTAATTCCTATTAAATTTAAGGTATATACATATTGGTTCTTTGGTGTCAACGAAACCCCCCAAAATCTACAATTATTCATATGCTAAATAAATTTTTAAATACATTTTAATGCCAAAATGGTCTGTTTTAAAAATAATTGCAATCCTGTCTCCATTTATAGAGTGTATTCTTTTGAATTCTTTAAGAATAATGAGTATTGATTAACTCACCAATTGTGACATTAACAGATTAATTTAATTTTTTTTATAAAATTTCTAAAATTTAGGACGAAAGAATTTTTCTGTGTAGGTATATTTTAAAGCTAAAGAATTATTTAAATATTTATGAATTTTTACTTTAAATTTATTAAAATTAATTCTATTTTGAATATTAATTTATTTATATTACTATTATTATTAAAAATAATATTATGGGTTGATAAACTGCCACTCATAACACTCATAGGACCTTATCTTGCAACTCGATAAAATATAAACACACACATAGAGAAATACATCTAATATTCATTCAGTCTTTAACGGATGTTTTAAAAATATACTTTTTAATTAATCAATTCCTGCTTAATCATTTTTTAATCAATTGGTCGATTAAAAAATTTTTTTGTAAGTGTGCAAAATTTTGAGTTAATAAATTAATTGGAAGGAAGTTAAAATTAGAGTAAAAAATTTGGTCCATGCAGAAAGTATAATAATGCTAAATAGAAATAATAGATGAAAAAAATTAAAAATTGAAAACGAAATACATAAAAATTTTAATTAAAAAAAATAAATTTTCTCAAATATGATTTATAAGAATTGTAATATATTACAAGAATATTTGTGTAAATTGTATTAGATTAAAAGAATTTCTTTAATCTCTAAAAAATTATCTTCTAATTTATTCTATTTTTATTAGGAAAAATTTAATTAACCGTCAGCTGTTGTTTCACTTAACTAAATTTAAATGAATATTCATAGTTACATATAGACCTGTATACCACATACGAGTATATAGTTATTTATTAAAACAAACAATATATATATATATATATATATATATATATACATATATATACGTATATATATTGATAATTATTTATTTTTTGACATTTGAAATATACGCTATTTAAAGAAAAAAGTATTCGGATTATATTGAATATAATATATAATTATAATTGTAAAAGTTTAATTTTTGAAATGTATAAATTGAATTTATATTATTATACATATACTAGCTGCTCCGAGCGCCTTCGGCGCTCTCCACACCAAGACGGGGGCTCCGCCCCCTGTACCCCCCGAGTGTCCCTATTCTGAGCTATAACCATCTAACTCCTACCCTGTACCATCTCTCTCACGTTCCTTCCTACATTGTCCACCCTGTTCACAATTGGTCTTCCACACGGACGTTTTCCAATCGAACTGCCCACCAATATATTTTTCGTCTCCCATTCTAGCCATGTGCCCTGCCGATCCCAGCCTTCTCTATTTTATGACCTATATCTAGAGATGCATAGAGGTCATGCAATTCCTTGTTATGCAGTCTCCTCCATTCCCCGGTGTCCTCATCTTTCTTTGGCCCATAAATGCTGGGAAGAATCCTATTCTCAAATACTCTGAATCTACGCTCATCTCCCAGGGTTATAGACCATGCCTCCCACCCATATAATACAATTAATAATTTAATAATTTTGATCCCCTTTGATAATAATTTCCCGATTGCAACCTCGATTTAAATTCTTTGCAAATATTATTCTCTCTGATACTAATTATTTTGTCTTATCACTATTAATTTCAAACCCCATCACTTTTCCTGCCTCGATTATTTTTTTTATGCTACTTTAAATGTTATTAATTTATTTAAAAAAAAACAAAGTAAACAAAATAAAAATAAAATATAAAGAAATTTGCATAACACTAAACTACTATAAAAATAATATTAAAAAATATAAATTAAAATCTTACATGAAAATCCAATTATGAGATCAAATTTTCTTAATTAAAATGATTTACTCACATAATCTTAAAAATTAATAGTATTAAATTATAGCCGTAATGTGAATGTTTTCAAAGTTTAAAAGGCCAATAAGATCAATTGAGATATTGTAAATATCAATAGATATATAAAAAGATTTTTATCTGCACATTGCTCAGAATTTAAATTACCGCCAAATTTTCGCCACCAGCGCCTCTATGATCTAGTATGGTAACTAAACTATTTTTAATTAATTAGCACCCCCTGGACACACCTTAACAATTAGCGGTTTTCTAAAGGAAGTCTGACATGCCCTGAGACCTACTGAATATACATAAAAAATTTCATAAGAATCGGTCCAGCCGTTTCGGAGGAGTATTCTGTCAAAGTTTTGTGACACGAGAATTTTATATATAAGATATAAATTCGCTTCTAAGACCACCTAAGAGTAAATTTTCATTTAATGGATTAATTTAATAATCAATCCTTCCCATTCTCTAAAATCAATTTTAATTCCTCGGTATAAACTACTGAAAATAACGGGTTTCAAATAGATCCATTTATAAAGATGAAATATTAAGAAATTTGCGACCCTCCCATCAGGTAATGAATTCTTTCATACAATTTCTAAATCAGGCTTTCCATCGGGCTCTTTCTTATTACTTCTTCTCCCCAGTATATTCCACTTTCGACTACTACCATTAGATAGATTTCCAAACTTCCACTTGTATAGATATATATGAATAAAATAATAATATTCACATATTTGTATTTGGTTATTCTCAATTTCATATTTTACTCTTGCCTATCCCTTTAATTTAAATATTAGATTTAAATTCGTGTTCATTAAATTAATTATTAGTTATTATAACTCTCTAATAAAAGATATGCAGATTAGAATCTTGAATATAAACAATAGAGAATAAATCTATACCTCATAAATTCAATATATTGTAAATTCGTATGATTTGAAAATTGAATTCCTAAAGTATAATTATTATTCTACAATATTATTGAATTAGATCTTATAGATTGTTAACATATTGTTAGCAAAAAAATTAAATTATTTTGGAACAATTATATACTAAATCAGGGGTTCTCAATTTTTACTATCTCGCCAGAGATGTTTTATACGTTTTGAAGGTCCCTGAGTCATTTTCACTAAGGTTGAAAAAAATATCTGTGGGTCTATGTAGACAAGATTACGCAAAAACTAGAATAATGAAATTTGGTACACAAGCATTATTCAAAATTCATAATTTTCTATCTTTTTTTTGAGAATAGTAGCTCATCCGGAAGATGGTCATTTCCTCTAAACTGACCGTAAAAATAAAGATATACGTTTGATAGTTTTTCACACGATTGAAAATTGTATAAAATTGGTATATATAGAATTTCAGCTTGATTGAATTACTGAAAATACCGGAATTATTTTTTTAAATTTTGTCTTAAAAATGAAGGTAAAGGTTTTAATTTTAAATTGAATAACAATACTATACTGTAAATGTAAATTTTTTTAATTAATTAATTCACTAATCCAATTTTATCATACTCAATTTATAATTTGATTAATTAAATTTAATTTAAATATATATGTGTTAATTAATCCAATTCAAATTTGCAATATAGTCGGGAGGAAACACTCGAGATTTTTTTGAAGTTGGTACCATAGAACCATCCATCAATGAGTTAATGTATCACTAAAATGATTTCTTTACTAAAAGTAACTGTAATGTAGGTTATGTACCACATTTTAAGAACTTCTATACTAAATCTGATTGGGTGTTTCTATATTTTTAAGAATAAATTAATATTTAACATATATTACACTTTTCATATAAAATCTTTAATGTAAAATGAGTGATTGGGCATAAAGCTAATTTTTTTCCTCAAATATATTTTTAGGTGAAATCTCGATTTATCTTTACAAGTTGTCATTGAATCTGATAAGTTCAATTATTTCTTTCTCTTTTTTTCCTCCATTCATAAATTAATCAACATCAAAAAGAGAATCGAATTATATTTATTTTGCCTTCTCTATCCTTCTTACTCTTATTCCACTTAAAAGAGAATAAAAAAGGTGGGTGGGTCAGAAGGATGGGAATGATGCTTTTTATATCCATCCTCTGGTTTGGTTTCTGGCTTCTCATATATTCCTTTGAAAAGAACATTTTTATTTAAGATAAAAAAATTATATATATATATTTGAAAAAAGTGAAAAAAATCCATCTTGGGAATTGATCAAATTTTACTCTTTTTTTTTTATTTTATTTGCAATATATATATATAATCACTTTTTATATTATTGAAATTAAATATCATGGCAAATAATTCACCTTGAACTTTGATTTCCATTTCTTAAATCATATGCATGTTTATATCTTTTTATTAAGAATATATAATAAATTTAATAAATAAATATTAGATAAAATTTAATACTAACTGATCTATTATTGATTGTTTAAAAAAATAAAATTATATATAACGTTAAATTTAAATTAAAAATTAAAAAAACCTTAATAAAATAAAAAACTTTCGACCGTGACAGGACTCGAACCTGCAATCTTCGGATCCGAAGTCCGACGCCTTATCCATTAGGCCACACGGTCATTTTAAATAAATGGCCTCTATATTATAGCCTCTTCTTAAATAATGAACTTAAAATGTTTGAAAAAGATTGTTTTTAATTAAAGCAATATATATTTCTTTAAAAAAATATTGAAGCTATAAATAAAACCAATGAAATTTTTAAAGTTATTTTTATGAATTGATTAAGATGATATACTAGTTACATTTTATCCATAAAAATATATTTAACTTAAGACTTATTCCGAACAAAAGATTTTTTATTTACTGGTGTATATACTTAAATAAGAAATATTATTATTTAATTTAACAAATAAAAAATAAATTAAATAACAGTCGCACTAAATAAAGAGTAATAATAGTGTACAATATAAAATATAATACAATTTAAAAGAAAATATAAAAGAAAAAAAAAGTTCTAAGATCAATGTTTATTTTACTTTGACAAAAATATTATTCGAAATTGAAATTAAATATTTAAGATATGTATTTTTATGGAATATTACAGAAAGTTAACATCGGCTAACAGAAGTGCCATTTTAAATTAGTGTTTTTAAACCTTTTTCAGTTTTCTAAAAAACGACTCTAACAATCTTAATTATCAATGTTAAATAAAATTCCTCGTTTATTGAATATAAGAATATTTTATCTTTTTTTGAAGTACTCTGAGTGATCGTAAAAGCGGAATAAGCTTCTTCTAAACTTACTATAATTTTTTTTATACAAGGACAGGTCATTAAGTCCATTACTATTTGAATTTCCTGTCTCTTAAATGAAATGGCAACACTGCTCCTGTCAGCAGGCAACTATCATCTGCTCCTGTCAAAATTTGAACCAGCTGAGTCTTTTAGTTTTTGTTTGACATCCATTAATAGCAGATTACCTCGTGATTTGAAAAGAAAATAGAAACAAGTTAATTTCGATTGCTCATTAAGCATTATTTTTTTCGGGAAAAAACATCACTGAAACCAAGTTTTTGCGCCGTTTCGTAAACGAGGATCCACCACAACACACCAGAGACCAAACAGCAGTCAACACAGTGGGTTTCTCAGGGTTAATCGGCACAAAAGATGTCCTCGACGAATCTTAATTTTTGGAAAAGATAAAAAAAATTGGACAAACGTTGGAAAACCCGTTTCATTCAAAAAGTCGCGGACTTATTGACCTGCCCTCGTATAACAAACTTTCTTATATTATTAATACTAGTAGAAGATGAATAAATATCAACTCTAAACGAATTAGATAAGTATGATCAAGAGAAAGTCATAAAGGCAGTTGTAAAAGTTTTACAGTTGTAGAGTCTTAAGTGAAAATGAATTGTGATGTACTATTATATATTTTAATGATGTGTAAATTATACCTACAAAAATAGTCATTTTTTTAAAAAAAAAGTATTTTTCATTTAAATTTACTGAACATATTGCGATTTTGTTAATAATTTTATTTAATTTAATTGTTATTTTAAAAAGATAAATGATGTAAAATTATTAGCTGGTAAATATTGTCTGGTCTCGAATTTATAGCTGGATGAACGATCTTTGATATTAGCTGCAGGGTATATATAAACCCCTTAACTTGTATTAGATCTAGATTAGTATCATATATCGAATACCTAGTGGCTCTTACTAAAAGGTCTCTGCGTGGGCAGAGACAACTCCAACAATGTCATCATAATCCTCCCCCGGTCAGAGGAAAGAGAAGACCTCAACCAAACTCGTAACAGCTAATCGCTTTATGTCGATCGAATCTTCCAGGATCAAATGAATTAGATGTTAAGCTTCAATTAATTCGCCGAAAGAAAATGTCCTCCTCTTTGCTGTACTTAATATTTATTAATGGCGATGCTTAATTTGAACGCTTGACTTGAAGTCTGATATACCAAGAATCATACTTTATAATTCTAAAATCCCCATTAAGATAAATTATACTTTAATTAGGCAAATATTCTATTTATTTTACTCTCTTAAATTAATAAGAAAATGTTTATTTAAAAAATATATTTTTTAAGATTTAAGTAATAAAAATAAATCAAATAAATAATAATAAACTTTAAATATCAGAAATTGAGTCTTTTTTCATCTGGGTATACCTATATGTAATTTAGAGAAATAATAAATTGCATCATATCATAATTCTTTCATGTATGATAACCAATAATAAATTAGCTGGAGTGTCTCCACTCGATTATCTCGCAATTTGAATTGGATTAAATAACATAATATATTATATTTAAATTAAATTTAATTAATTATAAATTATAAATTAAAATTAATAAATAATATTTATTAAACCAGCGCATGTTTGGCTCTTTGTTGATGGAACCACGTCACGTGTTGGGGCGTGAGATTTGCAGTGTTAAAAAATTAATTCTGGTACTTTGAGCGATTCAATCAAGCTGAAATTCTATATATAGCAGTTTTATACAATTTTTAATCATGTGAAAAATTATCAAATATATATCTTTATTTTTACGGGCACTTTAGAGGAAAAAAAATCAAAACGTTGTAGGTAATGATCCTCTTCCGGTTGAGCTACATTTCTCAAAAGTTGATAGAAAACTATGAATTTTGAATAATGCCCATGTACCAAATTTCATCATTCTAGCTCAAACCGTTTTTGCGTAATCTTGGTTACATACATACACACACACACATACATACACACACACAGACATTTTTCTCAACCTTAGTGAAAATGATTCAGGAACCTTCAAAACGTATAAAAACATCAAAATCTCTACATCAAAAATTTTCGTGATCGCAATACTATCTCTGGCGAGATAGTAAAAATTAATTAATTTTATACAAACGGAATAGGCTGTATAACAACCGCATTATATAAGGTAAAACCGCAATTCGAGTTTTGGCCAAATCTCAAAAGCTAATACCTATTATGACACAATTATTGGGGTTAATGATACTTATGACCAGCGGTCGCCAAACTTTTTGACCTCACGGACCAGTTAATTCATAATTTAAATCCCGCGGACCACTAATAGGATTTTTTAAGTGTTAAATATATTTATAAATAAAAATTGTGATCAAAGAATACATAAACATTGAGTTTTTATAACTTATCACGTATAGTTATGAATTGAATCATGTTTTAATGCATCTTAAAACATAACTTAACATGATGAGTAAGTATATTCCTCATTTTTCTGCGGACCAGCGAAATTTTCCCGCGGACCACCACTTTGGCAACCTCTGCTTATGACTATTAGGTATTGATGCGCGCGCTTTATACTTAAAATATACAAAAATAAAAAAGTCAACTTTTCGGCAATATCACAGGAGTGGGGATATTGCTTATGAGAAATTACATACAAAACAACAATGAAATGTTTAAATATCTAATTAGGTATGTTTTAAGAGTTAATAAAAATACATAACTTAAATAATATATTTACCCAAGTTTCTGACTAAAAATATTTCCCTCATCTTACTAAATTTTTGGGAGGTTCAAATTTTCTATGAATATCAAATATCTTTGAATTACTACCAAGAATGAAAAACTGAATACCCTAGTATTATATAAATGAATTACTAAATTACCATTCTATCTGATTGAATTTATTTTTATATTTTAATTTTTAATCCTAATATTTCTATAATTATCTAATTATTTAATATATTAAGTATTATTTAAAAATTTAAATAATATTAGTATCTCAAAATATTTATTTTTAAATTATATCCATAGTATCTATTAAAAATAAAAATATTTTTAATTCATTTATATTGGAATTTACTATCGTATTCTATTCTGAATCTTTTTCAATTAATATGATCATATTATATCGTATATATGTAATATATATATATATAAATATTGGAATAAATGATAGTATTCGTATTCATTTAGAAAACCACTGCATGCCCTCAGTTGAATGTAATTTTAATACGTAAATCCATCTTTCATTTTAATATTTCGAATAGAGGGTAAAACACCCCGCTTTATCCGTTTGCCACCGAGATGAATATTTTTTTAACAAGGAGAGATATTTTCTATTTTAGTAGATGTCATCTGTTATACGGCAGCAGAAAGAAGCGGAGAGGGGCTTAAGCTTCATTCTGTCTGTGAAAAGGTTTACCTTTGGTTAATTACATTCCATTTGTCAGCAGAGCCGACGTAATTAAAAGCACACACACTCATACACCCTTTTATAATAAAAGACACAAACAAACAAACACACACTATCATACTATATGCACCCATATATACCTATAACATTTTATATTTTTCGTTTAAAATTAAGTTCTGTATATAATAAATATTCGTTTTTTTTTATTTATGTAAATTATAAATGCTCACTTCTTCAATTATTTGATATTACTCACATTAAAAAAAATTCTTCTATTTAAAAGAGGTAATTAATTTTCATTTACTTTTCTAACATACATGTACCATATACTTATATAAATGGTTTAAAAGAATTCAAGATGAATATTTACAGAAAAATTACAGGTTTTTATCTTATAATGCATAATATTGAATTATTGTTTTATATTTATTTTAATTATATTATAAATTTATATAATTAATATATAAAATATGAATTATGATAGTTTTTAATCAGAAGGACTGTTTTGAAGAATTGTAAATAAATTATAATTTTATGGGAAATCGGCATATCAAAGAATACGAGGGCAGGTCAATAAGTCTGAATTTCCCGTCTCTTAAATGAAATGCAAACATTGCTGCTGTCAACAGGAAACTATGAGCTGACCCCTGTCGAAATTTGAATCAGTTGGGATTTTATCTCGTGATTTGAGAAGAAAATGGAAAAAAGTGAATTTCTATGAAAATCCATGATTTGGGATACGAATTGCTCCCTCATCCGCCCTAGTCTCCCGGATTTAGCCCCCGAGTGACTATTTCTTGTCTCAACAAACATTTTATTTAAATTAAATAATATAATCGTCAGAAAAAAATTTTATTCCAAAATCTGTGTTTCATTCATAAAGTCTGGGACTTATTGAACTGCCCTCGCATTTAATTTAAATTTTTTTGTTGTTTGTTGAAAAACTGTTAAATTTAAATCAGAACTTATACCTGATCTATTTTATAATTCATTTTCATTTAATTTATAAACAACATACTTATACTGTTTTTTCTTTTTTGAAAGATTTACAAATACACATTAAATAAACAATTAAGTTGCTGAATAAAAACAGAGAGTCACACACACCATAAAAATTAAGAAAAACAAACACAATTAATGTAAAATGGACCAATATTCTTTTTGTCTGCTCTAAAATATTATATTTTTTTTCGAGAAATGGTTGGTTTCATTGAAAAATAGATCAAATCAAAACTGATTAATGTTTTGGTATTTTATATAAGATACTCCCAAACTTCTCCATGTTCAAGATAAATTGAGTAAGCAAAAATCGTCCAGTGACATAGAGAAACCTCTTGAAAAAACAACAAAAAAAAAATACGATTTCTTTTTTCCTTTCGATGAAATACATTTGTCTTGTCTCAACAAACCTTTTATTTAAATTAAATAATATCATTAATCAAAAGACAGGTCCCTTAACCCTTCATTTCTCACTTATCAATATATAACTCGAAATATAGAGAGAGTCTTATAAGAAATGAAGAAATATTATTTATTAGTTAAATGAAATAAAATTACAAATTAATATAGATTCTTTGAATCAGGTCGATTAATCAAGATGATTTCAACTTTCAAATTTTAAGTTATTTGTATAACTACGTCATTTAATTTTTATCATTAATGAGGGCAGATCAATAAGTCCGTAACTTCAAAATAGGTATTTGTTTATTAGAATATTTCATCGTTGGAGTCAAATCTCTTTCAGCCGAGCCATTTCTTCAGGTTTAGAAACAAGAAATAGTTACTCGGGGCTAAATCCGGAGAATAGGATGGATGAGGAAGCAATTCGTATCATGGATTTTCATGGAAATTCACTTGTTTCCATTTTCTTCTCAAATCACGAGATAGTCTGCTTTAAATGGATGTCAAATAAAAACTAAAAGACCCAGCTGATTCATATTTCGACTGGTTGCCTGCTGACAGGGTAGTGTTTCCATTTAATTTAAGAGAAGGGAAATTCAAAAAGTCACGGACTTATTGACTTAGACTCGTATTTTTATTCAAATATCACATCAACATAAGCATTCGGTATTTAAGAATTTTTTTGAAGGAACTCTTTACAATTAATTTATTCATTTTCTCGTTTAATTTCTATCTAATTTTCTTTTTTTTTACTAAATTCTTAAAAAAATTATTGATAAAGTATAAAAATAAAATTTATATGAAATAAGCTAGACATTTTAATTAATCTTAAAGTATCAAATTGTATTTAATTATTTTAATATTTCCAATAAAACTAGAACTTCCAATCAAGAAAATCAAGATTCAGGTTAAGAGGACCTGTTCTACTGATCATAGAACACCTTTATCCCACATAATCGCTGCTCATTCATATGAGGTTTATATATATTTTTAATATCTCCAATTTATATAATTATTTTCATAAATAGTTAATAGTTAAAAAATATAATATAAAATGATGAATTAGTTGTTTTAGCATATAATTTAGCATATAAAGAGACTTTTGATTTTAAGTTAAAACCGCAAAGCAACCAAATCGGGGCGATAAACAACCGCAGCCTAATTGGAATAATTAAAAATAAGTATATACATTTTTTTAAATATATATATATATTTATATATATATATATATATTTATATATATATATATATATATATATATTTATTAATAAAATTATATATAAAATAATTGCAGTTTATCAAATGAAAATTAACTTTAAAATACAATCAATAAGATTCTCCAATGACAATCCAAATTTCATATATTTTTTTTAAATAATATTTCTATTTCTGTTGAGTTTACCATCATTCCAAAAACGTTCCTTTTTCTGTTGAATCATAAAAAAAATAAACATTTTTACCATCTCACTGCTGCCAAATAATATTGAATCAACTCGTAGTCGTATTTTTAAATAATTTTTTTTAACTTTTCCATATTCATCAGAGAAATGGAAGAATGGTGGAAACTGGAAGGAAGGGGTGAAGATCCAATGACCAACGACACTCTTAAAACTCCTATTTCTAGGAAACGTGAATTTAATTCAAATCTATCGGAAGAATTGTATTTTTTAAATTCACTTTTTTATTTAATTTTTTATAATTTTTTTATTTTTTTTTTAATATAAAGTTAAGAAAATATTTTTTTCCCTTACTGATAGACACAAAAACTCTTCTTTTACTTGGAGACTTTATTTCAAATTAAGGTTAAGTTGCGAATGGATTCTCTCGGGTGTTTTTATAGAACTTAAACAAATATGACCTCTCATCTTGATCTAAATATTATTTTATGAAAATGATTTTAATGTATAAAATATTTAAATGAAGCCAGCGTTAATATCTCCCTCCCTCATCCTCCTTCTTTCAACTCATTCCACTCACTCCGGTTTGCCACCATCATCCACCAAGCATTTAATTTAATTATAAAATAAAATCCAAAGATTAAGATTATAAATTATAAACTAAGCTGTTGTTTAATTTATATATGTTTTTTTTCTATTAAGTTTAGTGTTTTACAAAGAGAGGTTGCTGTTGTCAGCACCGAGAATAAGCCCCTCTAAATACGCTCTTAAAATCTTCTCTTGCTTTCTCTCGCTTTTTTTTAGTGTGGCCAGCCTCGAAAAGTTAATTAAACCAACGAGAGACCTGAGACTATTTTATTAACAACAAACAAGATTTTTTTAAAGTTTACTTAAAGAGTCTTTATTCAATAAATTTTAATTGCTATTTAACGAGATCATGAATAGAAATACTAAAAATTTAATATATTTTTTTTTTGGTATAAAAAAAATATATAGATATACACATTTCCCAGGTAATTTTATTTTCATTATAAATTTTTTGACATTGACTTGTTGATTTTTCCTCTTCTAACATCGTTTTTTCCGTTTAATGTTTTAAGAAAAAATGTTATTTCGTAATTTTTCCGTTTCTATCTAGAATTTTAATGATAATTAAAAGAAATGATGAAAAGGTTTGTTTAATTACTGTAAATATACTACTTCCGTGTATTTTGTAAAAATAAAATTTAAAAATTATTTCATGCAATAATATTTAAAGATGTTTGACAGAGACAGGCTTTAAAATATATTTTTTTTAGTCAATGGAGTCAACAAACCTTACATCTAGATAAAGAATTTAGAGTGTGGTTAGAGACTTGAGGATATTTTTTTCAATGTTACTTAATATATTATGAAATATTGAATATATACTGGTATGTATATTTCACTGATTTTTCGAAATAGTATATTAAGTAAATCCAAAATAATTAATTAAAATAATCAATATTTTTAGCATATCCTTCCACCTCGAGCAAAAATTTAAAAAGTTTAATTTCCAATTTGGATTATGACTGAAAAAACACGTGGTCTACGAATCAGTTTAAAATTAAAAAAAGACATAACAAAACTTCCTTTCGGTCTCGAAATATAAGACCCGGACTTATATGCACAGACCCATAGACAGTGCCGTATAAAGGTGCGTGCAAGCCTTAAGAATATATTTTTTTACATTTCTTATTTAAAAGATGATTTGTATGAAAAGGCGCCAAATTTTGTTTTTTCGGGTCGCTTAAATCCCTAGAACCAGCTCTGCCTGCACTTGACATTTGGGTCCCAACTATCTCGAAGTTATTTTGGAAATTAAGCATATAAAATTCACTAGTATAGAGCATATGATTTTAATCGACATTAATGACTTTAATAAACATCAGAATAATTCAGTTTATATTACTATAGTTACGATATTCTGTCAATTTATGTAAAGATTCCGCCACCTCAACTTTAGGCCAAGGCAGAAATTGGTGACTACAAAAGATAAAAATTAATATTTGAATAGAGGGTCAATTCCCTCAAACCTGCTATAACTGTATTTTTTTGTTTATTGTATTGTATAATAATTAATACACAATAAATTATGTATTTATTTATATTCATTATATCATTATGATCTAATTGTATGGGGCATACCTACACTTTATTGACATTCAAATAATATATAGTGTATAAAAAAGAAATTAAATAAAAATCCATTTTTTTACATTTTAAGCTAATTTTATTCGAATCTCAGGATATTTGTAATTCTAAAATTACTCGTATATAATAAACCAATTGTTATTATTGTATTATATTTACTTATATTTGAAGCATACATTATTACTTACAATAAGAATGAAATTAGTATATATATATATATATATATATATATATATATATTTAGTTGAACTTTTAAAGAATTGGCTTTGAAAAATTTATAAAAAGAAAATCTAACATTAAAAACGTCAAGAGAGAAGAAGAATAGAACCTAAAGATTCATCCTTTATAACTTCCTAGGAAGCATTATTTGCGTATTTTCTCCTCTTCTTTTTAGGCCCTATTTTAAAGGAATCCCCAGGAAATAAGTCCAATAAAGAAGAGTTGAGCATCGAATAAACGAGCGGAAACATTTGAAGAAAAATAGAAGAGGAACTCTTGTGTTCAGATTAAAAAAATACAAAATGGAAGGCAAAACCTTCCCCTTCTTACTATTTCAAATAGTCCTCTAGCTTATTCATTCACCGAGAATTCATAAAATAAAACTAATTTATTTTATTTTCCTATTGGAAATTATATAAAGGAAATAAATACTTCTATAAAGATTATCAATAGAAGAAAGTTAATAAATATTAAAATACTTGAAAAGTATTCTTTATTTATTTGAATATTTATAATAGTTTTTAAAATAAATAGTTATTATTAGTTATAAATAAATTATATTTAAAAACAAAATATTAGTATATTATTTTGGTATTTTAATATTTTCATTAATAATTAATGGCCCACGTAGGGTAGACAATAAAATAATTGGATAAAAATTAAAATATTAATGATAATATATATATTTATATGTAAATAATATGAGAAACGCAAAGAAATTTGATTTGTTAAATAATATTCTGGCTTGAGTTAGATTTGGTTTAGAACAAAGAAAAAGATCGCACTTAAATGTTATCAGTGCAAGGATATCATCTCGACCCTCTCTTGGCAGGTCAGAGGGGCGGTCAACACATTTTTGGGAATCTCTCCATATTTCCAGGCTGCCAAGCAAGGCAGCACCTCAAGGAAGCCAAACTCACAGGAAGAATTACCCACATTTAAAAATAACAATTTATCTTAAAAATAAATAAATTAATTAAATAAGTTTCGCCCGTTGCAGCATATTATTTAAAAATAATCAATAAAAAATTTACCAACTTAAGAATATAACTCATTTCAATATATATAAAAAAAAGAATATAACCAATATAAGAAAAAAAAATTATTTATATACGAGGTAGGGTCAAAAAGTTCGCGGAATGGTCGTTTATAGTCAAGTATTTCTTAGCTGAAAGGGAAATTTTTGTTTGTGAGGTTGGCATAACTGGTAGTGAATGTGCTTTTGAGGTTAGCAGGCAGTTGTAGTTGGTTCCGTGCGTTCGGTGTTTAATATTGTAGATCGTAGTTTCTTTCTTTCATCGGATTGTGCAATGTCGTCATTAGAGCAGCGTGGCAATATTAAATTCTGTGTGTTGCTGGAGAAATCACCCTCGGAGACTCTTGAGATGCTAAAAAAAGCATACGGAAATTCTGCGATGAAGAAAACAGCAGTTTACGAGTGGCATAAGCGTTTTCGCGACGGTCGCACAACAATTGATGATGACGTTCGGACTAGGCGGCCTTCCACTTGATTACCGTGGAGTGATTCATTATGAATTTATTCCTGAAGGGAGAACAGTAAATAAAGAATTGTACACAGAGATCTTAAAACGGCTACGAGATGCAATTCGACGAAAACGACCTGAAAAATGGGCAGAGAATGACTGGTGTTTGTTGCACGACAATGCCCCAGCACATTGATCCCTAATGGTGAAACAATACCTTGCCAAGCATAATGTTACCACTCTGGAACATCCTCCATATTCTACCACCAGATTTCTACCTGTTTCCAAGGTTAAAAATGGCATTGAAGGGACATTGTTTTGCTGATTCGTCAGAGGTGATTGAAAATGCGACGGAGCGGCTGAAGGAACTTTCAAAAAACGGCTTTCAAGAGTGTTTCCAACAATTATATGAACGGTGGAATAAATGTGTAGATGCAGGAGGAGAGTATTTTGAAGGGAAATAATGTAAGAATGTTATAAATATTTTTAATAAATTTTTAATAACCAATTCCGCGAACTTTTTGACCCTACCTCGTATAACCAATATAAGAAAAAAAAATTGTAGCCTAAATTAAAATTATCTACCAGAAATCTGTTAATTTTATATATATATATATATATATAAGGTAAATGTACCAGTGGTGGGCCATGTTAAGAGAAATTTTCATTAAAAAACACTATTATTCTGTAATATAAGTGAGAATAACAACAAAACAAGTGCTAACATATTGTACAACTATTTTTAATTATCACTACAACACAAATATTCGGTTAATTTATATTTAAATATTTTTTTTAATTTTTTTCAAAACGTATTTTTTGTTCTAGAAGTGGGCCATCTGAAAATCGAAAGATTCAGTAGTGGGCCCCTTTTTGATCCAGTAATGGACCATTAACCTAAAATGGGTTTAAAATAAATAAATGGAATAAAATTCACTAAGGATTGGTTTTATTAATATTTTTTATAATTTCTTAAAATTTTTTATAATTTATTTTAATTATTCTTTATATTTACAGTTTGTTTCTATATATTCACAATTCTTATCTATTCAAACGTGCAGTTTTTAAACAAGAAAGGTTAGTTAATGCAATCGAAAAGAGAAAGATAATGACATTAATATAATATAAAAAATATATTGGAAATTTTAGTAATATTAATTTAATAAAAATTATAATTATTCATATTAATATAATAATAAATATATTTTATGAAATTTATTATTATCAGTAATAAGATGTTTAAATATAATAAAAATTGTTGTTGATTTAATTTCATAAAATAAATTTATAAATTTAATAATGTTTATAAATTGGGAATTAACCTATTTACACAATTTATTATCTGCATAAAATTTAGTTATCTAAAGGAATCTGATGAAAATATAATTTAAGCTGTAAAGATTTAGTGATTAGCCATGTTTATTTCAGTATTTGGCCACTTGATCCACTACTGAATAAAATTGTTCTAGACACTTAAAACAAAAAAATTTAGCAATCATCACATTTATTTTAATAAAAAACAAATGATTTTAGTAAAAAAAAAATTTAATCGTATTTTTTAGTAATGGTCCACTTCTGAAAAAAATAAGATATTTGTTTCATTAAATGACTCCCCCCTTAATAATTTATAATCATCACATAAATTAAATATTTCAAGCTGATTAATATAATTTGTAGTATCAACTATTGAATTCAATTTTTGGATTGAAATTATTATTAAATAAAAGATAATATATTGAAAATAAAGTGAAGCATATCCTTAACGTTTTGCATAAGAAACTAACCTTAAAATGCAAGAACGCTTGTCTCGTGTTTTAAAAAATTCATAATTATAATATAAATGCAGCGATTGGTCTCTGTATCATTGTTAAGCAATCCGAAAAAGGCTCTTCTTGATTTTTATCGATATCTCAAGTTTAATTTGAAATTAAAAAGCTTATTTTGATCAAAAATCTATTAAATGGTCCATTACTGGTACAGTGGTCCACGACTGGTACATTTACCTTATTATTTTATTAATATACTAAAATATTTGATTTAGGTATATCTAATCATTACCTTCCGTTAAAATATTTTTGTAAAGCGAGATCTTTGGAGGTTATGTTTACTATATTTTTGTAAAGCGAGATCTCTTTGGAGGTTATGTTTACTTTTGTTTAATTTTTTGGGAATTAAGAAAAAATTATTTAAATAAAAAATAAATAAAAATTATTTAACCAATCAATCTATTGTTAATATGATTTCTTTTTAGCTTTATATTAAAATATACTCAATTCTTAATTTCATTCTCACACTGTATTTTCATTTTTTTCATTTTGAGTGTTATATAGTAATATTATCAATTAAAAATAATAGATATTTCATTCAATTATTTTTAATTTTCCTCTCCATCTAAAACAATAGTAATGGTTTTAATGGGAATTCAGGCGAAAACATCACCTCCGGTCATAATTAATTCTCATAGCTTTGGAAATTTGAATTAAAGAGTTTTTTAATGCACATTGTATTTAAGAAAAGTGTAATAATTGTAGTTTCTCATTAAGCTATCTCCTTTTTTTCAACGTACAGAAATATAAACCTTGTTTCGTTAGGACGATTTCATTTCCTTTTTAGAATCAACTTCCCCTTCCCCTTCCATTTTTTTGTTCCCTTTCACACTACCTCTCTACCGTCTTATAAAACCACCCTATTTGCAATTTTCATTTTCCCTCTCTCTCCCTCCACTTTTTCACCTGTTTATATTTCTAATTACGTTTTATTTATTTCTGTCTCTCTCCCTCTCGCCTGTTTCTCGAACTTGTACGTTCATAAAATAATCTTGGAAATTTGATCTTACATCTTGATAATATTAATTAAATAAAATTGAGGTCGGCGAAGAGAAATATGATTAGATTTGAGCGAGGAAGATGGCAAAAAAAAATGTTCTTTACAGAGTATAGGAATCATTTTCTGAATTTCAAACTCCATCATTTAATTAAAAAAAAATCCATCCATTCGATTAAATTAATATTAAACAGTCGAATAAGTACATGATTTATTGTAATATCGTCCTATAACTCTCCAATCCATTTAACTATTAGTAATTTCTCAATAAAAAGTTAAATAATTCATTACTGGCTGAGAGACTACATAAGATAAATATCCTAAGATAAAATATCAAATAATTTATATTAATAAAAATAAATCTACCTAATTTTAAATAAAAATACTATTATAACTAAGTTTAATTAATAATAAAAGATAAGATAAAATTAGAATTTCTAAAATAAAGTTAATTTTCATAAAATTACTTGGAAAAATGAATTATTAAAAAACATTAATCGGAATTTTTATTAAAATGAAAATTTAAAAAGAAAATCGTATTTTTTATAATATCTATCTATCTATCTATCTATCTATCTATCTATATAAAAGGCAATGTCTGTGTGTCTGTGTGTCTGTCTGTCTCTTATAGACTCAAAAACTACCCGTCCGATTACGGTGAAACTTTCAGGGATTGTTGTGGGCATCCCAGGGAAGGTTTTAGTGTAGTTAAATCCAAAATTAATTTATCCAAAATTAATTTAATTAGTAATATTTTGGTAAAAGTCTGTAGTTACACAAAACTATCGACAGATGGCGCTACATATAATTTTCCAAATTCAAATATTTTTAATTTTTTTTAAACTGTCAAAAATAACATATCCATAATAACAGTTGTAATAAAAATAGAAATATAAATCACATTGTAAGTAAAATATTGAATCGTTTTATTTATATTGTTTCAATTATTGTTTGAATATATATTAAATTTATATATAGATTTATTAAGTATAATAATTCCATTTACTTCAAATTTTTTTAATTTTTTATTTAAAATTATATTCAGCATTGAAATTGCCATTAAATATGCAGGTAATTAGAACTCCAACATGTAATATTAGCAAATATTCTGGGATGGGAAAAATACTAAGATCATGTCATGTCCTATTAAATATTTTGAATTTTATTAATCAATCTAATATAATGAAAATAAATTAATACTAAGATCATGTCATGTCCTATTAAATATTTTGAATTTTATTTTGAATCATACAATGGTAATGAAATATTGTAGGTAGACTTTTGAGACAAACAATAAAAATCTCTATAAAATAAGAGAATATACTTATTCCGAAAACTGTTAATTAAAATGTAATAACTATTAAGAATTAATAAAGTAGAAATAATTTTCGAACAAATAAAAATGTAATAATTATTAACAAAAAAATAAAAAATAAAAATAAATTATTAACAAAATAAGTTGACCTGTGGCCAGGTCCGAACCGACCGACCGGTTTGAAGTAAATTAATTTCCAGCTACAGAAACAATTTCAAATAATTTTAATATATCTATTAATGTAATAAAAAAACAGATATGGATACATAAATAATAAATATTTTTAATTTTATTTTATTTGTAATATATATGTAAGACCAGGCTGTGACGTCATGAATGGCTGGGTGACTTCATATAATTTTAAATTAAGAAATATTCGTGGAGATATGTAAAAATCTCCACATGTGAAATTTGGTGTGAAAACAATACCTCCCTTACTATCGTCGGTCGGTTAAAAATAAAATTAAAAATGTAATAATAAAAAATAAAATTTCAATTATATTAATTTAATAAATTATTATTATTATTATTTTCACGTATTAAACGGTATATAATTATTATTATTATTATTTGTAATAATTCCAATAAAAATAAATAAAAATAAAAACCAAAAAAATTTCAATTTCAATTATATTCATTTAATACATTATTATTATTATTATTAAGAGTTCAGTTATCATATACGTAGATATATATGCAGACACACATGCAAATATTGGGAAACATCCGGTGGAAGACCAAAGATCAAGGTGGGTGGACAATGAAGGAAGGGACATGGAAGAGATGGGACAGGATTTGGTTGTAGCTCAGGATAGGGACTCTTAGAGAAAAGTGGATGCTGCAGCTAAGAACTTTCGAAAACTGTATAGACACAGAGTTAGATAAATATAACATATGCAATAATAATATATAATTAATTTACTGATTAAATTAAAATATATATTTTCTAAGAAAACAAATATATGTCTTATCTACTTATACTGATTGAAACAAAATGGATGAAAACCTTTTACATACAGACTTTCAACCAAATACTATGTATCACTCGGGGGTACAGGGGGCGGAGCCCCCGTCTAGGTGTGAAGAGCGCCTGGAAGGCGCTCTGATCAGCTAGTATATTTATAAAGTAGGGGACTCTGCTCTTGTACTCCCGAAGTAATACGTATTATTTGTTTGAAAGTCTTTAAGTAATAAATCAAATTTTATTTCATTTTCATTTATTTGATTTATTAAACTAAAACAATCTTTTATAACTTCTTTTAGCTATGACAATACACAATTTAAATAAATTCAAATATTTATTTTTTATAATTTAAATTCGATTAAATTTAAATTTATGATAATAATTTATGAACAGAAATATTGATTGTTCGTTGTGAGATTAAATTTGATCTAATATTGTCTAATTTGGTCTTAATTAATTATACTCCTAAAATTAGAAGAAACTTATAAATTGATCCCTACCCCAGTCGAATTCATTTACTCATCCATGTTGCATGGGGGAACTCATTATTATACAATAATACTAATATTTTAATATTATCTATCTCTGTGACTACGGAACTCGAAAGTTCTTGGCCGCAGCAACTACAACCCTCCAAGTATTCCTATTCCGAGCCACAACCTTCCAGTCCCTATCCTCTCCCATCTCTCTCACATCCTTTCCCACATTATCCACCCACCTACCAATATATTTTTCGCCATTCTTTCCTCCCCCATTCTAGCCACGTGTTCTGCCCACCGTAGCCTTCTCGATTTTATAATTCTAACTATATCTGGAGATGCATAGAGGTCATGCAATTCCTCGTTATGCAATCTTCGCCATTCCCCGGTGACCTCATCTTTCTTTGGCCCATAAATGCTTCGCAGAATCCTATTCTCAAATATTCTAAATCTACTCTCGTCACCTAAGGTCATAGACCATGACTCACATTCATATAATACAACCCGTAAAATAATTGTTTTATATATTTTAACTTTTACCCCCTTTGATAATAATTTTGATGCGATAAGCCCCTTTATTGCATGATAACAGGCGTTTCCCGATTGTAACCTCGCTTTAAACTCATCTCGAATATTATTATCTTTCGTTATCACAGAACCTAAGTATTTAAATTTTTCTACATTTTCAAATTCTATATCTTGTATATTAAGATTTTGTGTGTTATTACTATTCCTCTCTGTTACTAAATACTTTGTCTTAGCATTATTAATTTTCCTGCTTCAATTAATTTTTCTACGCTATCTATAATTTCAATTGCCGAATCTCCTATTATATTTAAGTCGTCTGCGTAACCTAATACTTGAATTTTTTTGTTTAATTCGATTCCGTTTGACCTCTCCCCAATTTGTCTAATTACTTATTCCATAACTAAATTAAATAAAATTGGTGATATTGCGTCTTCTTGTTTTAACTCATTCCGAATTTCGAAAGTTTCTGACAATTGATTCCCGCATCTTACTCTTCCTTTACTACCCACAAGACAAATTTGAATCATACGTACTAGTTTTTTTTGGAATTCCCATTAAGATCAAGATTTGAATAAGTTTTTCCCGATTTACTGAGTCATATGCTTTTGTAAAGGTAGACTAGCTGGTGAACAGAAACATTGAATTCTCTTTTCTATTCTAATATCTGCCTTAATTAAAATATTTGATCTATAGTGGATCGATTTGACCTAAACCCACATTGATAATCTCCTAGTATCTCCTCCGCATATGGTCGTAATTTTAATAAAACAATAATATTTTAATATTATAATTAAATATTCAAATTTTAAAGTATTATAATGGAACTCATATTTCTGAATTTAATATCAAACTGAATTTATTAAACATAATAAATAAAAAAAGAAATATATACCATAAATAAATTATAATAGAGTATAATCATTTGGATTTAAAACAAATTTACAAATTGATACAATTTTAAAAAGAGAAAATTTTAAAACAACTTTATATCATTTGTCTAAACATTCATATTTTGATTTTAAATAATATATAAATTATTTTTGCACTTAAAATATAGTATTAATTAATAATTGAGAAATTAATAAAAACAATAACAAAGATAATTTAATTTAGTCATTTTAATTAACGTTTTAAAATATTTTTGAAAAAAAAATAATTTCTGTTTTTTTTTATGAGCTATAAATAAAATTTAAGCCCTTCACTTTTAAATAGAAAAGAATAAATAAAATATAATTTAAGATAATTATGATCTAAATATTTTATTAAATTAATTTAAATGAGATCTTTTAGAATAAATTATAAATAATTGAAATGATATCTGAATATTAGAAAATAAAATAAAAATTTAAATATTATAATCATTCTTTGTCTGGGAATTGCTAGAATTATTAATTTTATATTCATATTCGGAAATGAATCAATACCCTTACTGAGCTTGTGAGGCTCTGAATGAACAACATAGAGTATTATTTAAATTTTTAAAAATTAATTTCAGCAGTTATTGATTAGATATTGCTAAAAATTGTTATAACCTATGTTCAAACAGAGATATATAAGAATATTGTCATGTAATTTAATAGTAATAGGTTCAACCAATTTGGAGACACTAACATCGCAATTTTCCGGGCATACATATGTACTTACATAGACAGACTGACAAACAGACAGACACATGAAAAATTCTAGCCACTTTTGGATTCTAGAAATAATGAATCGTGAAGGTATATGCGTAAAATTTTAAATTCTGATCAATGTGAAGATAAAAACCTTTTTTTATATATATAAATTATTGAAAAAGGCAAGAATTTTAATTATAAAAATATAAAAGTATTCTTTGTCCACTATATCATTTTTTATCTATAAAATTCAAATCTACATTAATTTTTGAAAAAACTTATAAATAAAATTTTATTATTGATTCAATAAAATTAAATAGTTTTATTTAAAAGTAAATATATTATTAACATAATTAATTTATGATCTTTATAATGATGATCTAATTTGAATAAAAATATTTTAAACAATTTTATTTTACATTTTTATCTATCTATTTATATATTATTTATTTTATCCATTAATGTCTTTATTGGCATTTTTTTACTTTTTCCGTAAACATCCCTTTCATGCCAACATTTTTTTTCTTACATAATAGTTTTTCGTTTTCATTCACCTTATTTATCTCTTTATTTTTTTTATTCTCCTTCCCCCTCTTATATTTAAACATTATTTTCTCTCTCCCTCTTTTTTACTTTATTATACTAATATGAAATGTACGATACACCACCGGTTCATTTTTCAAATATTTTTCTATTTATTGATATTGAAAATAATAAGAGACGAAAAAACCGATGCAGTGTGTTACGTTGTAAATATATTCTAAAAATGAGAATATCATATGTATATATATATATATATATTGTCAGATATTTATAAGGAAGTGGTTGGGAAGAAAAAAAAAGATGGTGGAATTCATGGAAGGAGTGAGTGGGTGGGAGAGAGGAAGTGGCGTGGGGTTAAAAAAATAAATGTAGGTGGGCCCTTTTGAAAAGTTGCATCATTTACAATACAAACGAGTTTAGGCTGTTTGCCAGACGCTACAGAACGACATTATATATCTATATACATATATGTAGTATGTATGTATATAGCAACATCTAGAACAGTGGTTCTTAAACTGTGGTCCGCGGACCCCTGGGGGTCCGCGAAGCCTTTACTGGGGGTCCGCGGTCCTCGGAAAAAAATCATCGTAAAAATATATACATATATAAATATTTAAAGTTCATTGTTTAACTATATCCTCCTAGAGAATTACGGCTATAATTTAATACTATTAATAATACTATTTTATTTTATTAAATTGATAATTATGTCAATTAATTTTTTGTGAATAAATAAACATATATAAAAAACTATATATAAAATTTGAATTTTCATCCATTCATTCATTTAAAATCATTTTTCGATTGTTCCTTTAAAATAACCCCTCTTAGGGGCTCGGAAGGGGAGGCATATAAGGGAATTTTCTTTCACTTTGTTATTGGGGAAAACCAGGGGAGGGGACAGTCTTACCCGGAAAAACCCAAATTGTCAGCGTCCACTCTGGGGTTTTAAACAGTTTTAAAGCAAATGTTAATTATAAGTTCATTTCTCAACGAGTTGTATCTTTAAATTATTTTTATTAATGTTAATTATAAGTTCATTTCTCAACGAGTTGTATCTTTAAATTATTTTTATTAATTTAATTAATTATAATTAAATTATAGCTAATAATAGTTTATTATAGCTAATATTTTTTTTTAATTTTTAGTGTAATTTGCATGATCATTATTTTATAAAAACACTAAACACATTTTGCAATTTCCCAGAAAGGCTGTTTTTGAGAGTAAGTATAAGTTAGTTTTATGAATAAAAAATATTTATTTTAATAATATTTTAGAATCAAATTACGAAATTAATAATATTTTAGAATCAAATTACGAAATTAATAATATTTTAGAATCAAATTACGAAATATATTTATTATATAAATTAATATTCATTTAAAATGATATTAAATCATTTATTTAAAATGATTTAAAACATTTATTAAAATGATTTAAAACATTCATTTAAAATGATATTAAAACATTCATTTAAAATCATATTAAAACATAGCTAGTAAATAATAATTCGTTATATTTATATTATATTTATATTATATTTATATTATTGTAGTTCAATGTTAATAAATTACTCCATAAAATGGATCGTTGGCTACAAACTGGTTCAACACAGAAACGGAAAGAATCAGATGATGAGGCATCAACAGCAAACTCTACCAAGAAACGCAAAACTAGAAAATATTCGGATGATTATTTATCATTTGGATTTACTTATATTTGCAACAATGATGTGGAAAGACCAGTCTGCGTTCTATGTCAGGAAAGTTTATCCAATGAAAGTATGAAACCTGCTAATCTCAGACGTCATTTACAAACAAAGCACAGCGAGCATGTTAGTAAGTCTATCGAATTTTTTAAAATGAAAAAAGAAGAACTTAATTCAAGTCAGAAATTGATGGTAAAGACGGGATCTGGTGGTATGAGTAAGAAAGCAGTAATGGCATCATATGAAGTAGCTCTACTTATTGCTAAAGCAGGAAAGCCGCATAATATAGCAGAGCAATTAATTCTTCCTGCTACAAAAGTAATTACAAATATAATGTTAGGAACTAAAGCAGCAAACGATATAAATTTGATTTCATTATCAAATGATACGGTTAAGAATAGGATTGAAGACATGTCATGTAATATAAAAGAAGAATTAATATCGAGAGTGCGCAAAAGTCACTATTACTCATTACAATTGGATGAAAGTACTGATGTCACTAATAATGCCAATTTGTTAGCTTTCATTAGATATGAGTTTGAAAATCAAATACAAGAAGATGTATTGTTTTGTGATTCACTACCTTCACGAACGACAGCTAATGACATATTTAACAGTTTGAATAATTTTATAACCGAAAATGAAATAGAGTGGCCAAAATGTGTTGGAATTTGCACTGATGGTGCTCGTGCAATGTCAGGTACAAGAACTGGATTGATTGCTCTTATTAAAAATGTTGCGCCTCAGGTTGTTTGGAATCATTGCTGCATTCACAGAGAATCATTAGCAGCCAAAAATATGTCACCAGATTTGAAAAGAACATTAGACGAAGTAGTTAAAATTGTCAATTTCATTAAGGCTCGTCCACTTAATTCCAGAGTTTTTAAAATTTTGTGTGAGGAAATGGGTAGTCAACATACACATTTATTATTACATACAGATGTACGTTGGTTGTCCCGCGGGAAAGTACTCATTCGCCTTTTTGAGCTTCGAGATGAAATACGATTGTTTTTAATAGATGCGCATTTTGAACTGACCGAATGTTTCAATGATTTTATCTGATTAGCTAAGGTGGCTTACTTGACTGATATTTTTACAAAATTGAACGAACTTAATTTGAGCCTGCAAGGTACTGTTGTAAATATATTTAAAGTTGAAGATAAAATAGAAGCAATGATTAAAAAAATCGACTTGTGGTCGAAACGCATCCAGAACGGTGTATATGAGTCTTTTCCAACTCTCAATGATTTCATAGAAAGCTCCAGTGAAAAATTGCTTAATCAAACGCGTCAATTATTTGTTGAACATTTAATTACTTTGAAAAGCAACTTCAGGAAGTATTTTTCTACTCCTGATCCTTGCAATAACTGGATCAGAGATCCATTTAATATGGAAATTACAAATGCTAAACATTTATCTGCACCTGAACAAGATATTCTCGTGGAATTATCATGTGATACAACTTATAAACTAAAATTTAACAAAACTGAATTGAGCAACTTTTGGTTACTTCTCAGGTCAGATTATCCTGCGCTTGCAAATAAAGCACTTCAACACTTGATTCCATTCTGCACAACATATTTATGCGAACAAGCTTTTTCGGTACTATTTTATATTAAGTCTAAATATAGAAACAAATTAAATGTAGAGCCGGATCTTAGATTAAAAGTTTCCAATATTAAGCCAGATATTGAGATTCTTGTTTCAAGAAAACAACTGCATACATCTCATTAAATATGTAAGTTATATTTAATGAGATAGATGCAGTTATTTTTTAAAATATTTCTTATTTAATATTTTCTGAAAAAAATTATAAAATATTTATATGAATTTAATGTAAGTACCCATTATAATTTGTGAGATTTGTTGCTATGACAATGTTTGTATTTTCTTTCTTCAATATTATAATTTCTAATAAAATGTGTTCTACAATATGCAAAAAAATCGTTATTCACCAATCACTGTTAGAAATATTCATCATATATCCTTGTCCTTATGAGATCGTAAGCCAGAAATTAATTAATAAAATGACGTAAAGTACCTAAAGTTGTGATGGGGGTCCGTCAAAAAAAATTTTTTCAAGTGGGGGTCCGTGGAGTACATAAGTTTAAGAACCTATGATCTAGAACATATAGTATTACCTTTTTCTCCTAGAGCCTCGTTTTCCTTTGGCGATAACAAAATGACTTTTACCTAATGGAAAAATAAACATTCATTAATTTTTTTTTTGTTTTCCTTCCCTGCAACCATCCATCGATTTTATTAATAAATAAATAAAAATTGATAAATTCAAAAATATTAATTGGAAATGTTGGACAAATATAATAAGTGAATGATTTTATTTTGGTGAAGGTGAAAAAATTAGTTTGAGTTGAATTTTTCTAATAATCTTGAAAAAAAAATTTAAATAAAAATAATGGAGTAATTTTTTTTAAAAAGATGTACTTATTTATATGTCTAAGAATGGAAGTAGACTAAAAAAAGTGGTAAGCTTCTTTCTTCTTTCTACTTCAAATAAATGTAATCCTGGTAATTAGTTTTGGGGGGAATATTTATTATTTCTCAGTTACTTATATTTTTTTTTTTGTGGAAAATTAAGAAGTTATGAAGAGGCGGAAGTAGCTTAGAATCTCTATACTATTAATTGTTAAATTTCGTAAAATTTTCATAAATAAATAATCCAATTTAAAATCATTTTCATAATATAGGGATGATATTAAAAATAATTATTTTTAATCAGAATATATAAACTTTTAAAATTAACATTTTTGAAGTAAGTGAAAATCTTCATAAGTCATTGAGCAACCTAAGTGATTTTTCCTTAACCATCTCTCTTTGCCTTTAAATTCACTGCATCCTTCGATCTATTATGCAGAACATATTTTCAGCTCTCCGTCAGCTCAATTATAAGACTGTGGGGCTTATAGTACCTCTTTAGGGACCATATATACTTTTTAGATGTGACAGCCTTTATGATATTTTAAATTAAGCCACTCGTATAGTCGTATGTTCAGCTGATTCCATTTCTATAAGGAAAAATCTATAGTAATTATCGTACTCTGCTCCTAATGTCTAGAGAAATTATATTACAATACCCCAGTAATGGTTTTTAAATTCTTTTTACTCATATTAATTAAAATAAACAACATTCCAAACAATTCATTATAACAGATCAATACAGATATGGAAAATGATTAAAATATAGATTCTTATTAAAAAATCATCACACTTGTGTTATTGTTAAATTTTTGTTTAAATTAAAAAAAGGTCTAATTGATAATATTTAGAATGTGATTACACTAACTTATCGATAGTATTTATAATATTGTAAAATTAAATTTTTTATCGATTGACACTGGCAAGAAATAATACAAGACATTACTATTGAATTTTCCACTTCTTAATTACTTGGGTTTTTTTAACCTAATTTTATTGTTTAGTTAAATAACTAAAATGATCGTAGCCAAAAACGGAATTATATACCTTATTATATCTTTAAAAAATTTCCAATAATTGTAATTTCTACGATAGTCATTCATCAAGTAAAGAGACAAATGGCTATAGTTCAAAAACGGTTTATTTGATTCTTACAAAATTCACTATATTTTTCAACAAAATCATCCCCCACAGTTGTCCTATCTTTCTTGTAGCTTCCTAAGCTGACCCGTGATAAGGTTCAAAAATTGGGTTGGGAGGTCTTACCTCATCCTGCTACAGTCCGGACCTCGCCCCATCTGATTTTTACCTGTTTAGACCACTCAAAGACGCCCTGCGTGGAAAAAGATTTGCTAACAATGAGGAAGAAAGCGGTGCAAAAGTAGCTTCTGGGTAAATTGAAAGAATTCTTCGCCAAGGGAATTGGGTGGCTGCGAGAAAGATGAGACAAGTGTATAACTGTTTAGGTGGTTGAGGGAGGGGGTGATTATGTTGAAGAATAGCCTGAATTTTGTAAGAATCAAATAAACTTTTTTTGAGCTATAGCTAATTGTCTTTTTATTTATTGAATGTTCCTAGTATTATTTTCAGATTAAGAATTTATTTTAAAATAAATTTTAAAATTAACGATATTTTAATATTAAATTAGGTTAGAAATGATCTCAATTGTAACACCCTATTTAAAGTAAAAATTATTTGTTATATCAAACAAAAAGTAAGTCATAAGGTAATCTATATTATTGAATGACCCCTCTTATTTTTTAAAATATTTTACTTAGGTTCATTATAATAAATCTTATAAGATTTTTGTTTTATAATAAACTTAAAAAGTCTTAACTGAATATTTTATCCAGAAAATATAGAAAATCATTCCAATCCAATCCTTTTAAAGATATTTTTAAAGATTGATAATGGAATTGTGTTGAAAAGAAAAATTAATAAACATTCATTTTATTTACATAATTTATAATACAACAACTGAATTACATCAAAGTTAACAATCATTAAATTTGTTATTAAAATGAAACATAATTTTCATTTATATGAATTGGAATATTAACAACAGATAATTGTATTAAAAAAAATATAACCACCAAACAAATGAATAAATTTTAATCTTATTTATTTATTTGTTTGTTTGTTTTTTTGTTATTTCATCTCTAGTTGTA
The DNA here is from genome assembly GCA_963082975.1 of Labia minor. Taxonomy (NCBI): domain Eukaryota; kingdom Metazoa; phylum Arthropoda; class Insecta; order Dermaptera; family Spongiphoridae; genus Labia; species Labia minor. The sequence goes on from OY720345.1 coordinate 54,615,432, forward strand.
TAGAGTTTACGAGTTTTTTGATCCTGAAGGTGAATAAAGCAACAACATATTATCTCGCCTCAAAGTTGTTTTGTCAGGTCACTACGTTTTGCACAGGGCCACTTTGTTGTTTTATAGGTGTATCTATGAGATGAGATCAAATAATACCAGTCTTAAAACTTTATTATTTAAAAATTATTCTGCAGTTGTATTATTAACATCAAAACACTATAATAAAGATAAATAAAGGCGAGAAAAAGAAAAAAAAAATCGTTATCATATTTATTATGAAAAAGGGTATAAAATATCTTGGTAAGTCTTTCGAGAAATCTTTATGTGGAAGTTGAAAGAAAATGTTAAGATTGGTCGGAGTGGGGTTAAATTTTTTTTTTAAATTTAAATTCTTTTATATTTATTAAAAATTGCTTCAGGACACAACCATTTAGCCAAGGTTTTATTTATATATATATATATCTAATTTGTAATTTGTATCGATTTTATAATTTAAGAAGAGGAGGAGATGAAATTGGAGGGCTTTAAAGAATTCTTACTTTAGTACAGTTTCTATAATAACAAATGTTGATAATATTATTAATAATATAAAAATACGTTTAATCATTCCCCATGTTCTTGTTAATTAAAAATAAAATTAAAATAAATGATTTACCTTTATTAATAACAAATTTCTATAAGGAATTTATTATTTGTGCTCTTTCTCGTCTATTCTCTGGTTCCAAGTAATCTTCCCCGATGAGGATTAGTAAGCAATTGTGCCCGGATATAATAGCGGCATGGGACAATGCTTCTGTAAAACCAGATAGCGCTCAGTAAGGGGTGATAAATAGAGGTGAGCCACCATTTGTCTATAAGTTAGCATATCCATCCAACATTATCTATAGGTAAGGGAACTAGAGGTGGCTCTCATGAAATATAGTTTAGTATCCGAGACAACCAAGCAATTCAATTCGTGAGACTATATCCTTCGTTAGGTGAAAATTGAAAAATAAAATACAATCATAAAAAAAAAATCTGTATTTATAATAATCTTATTAATTAAAATATAATTATTGGAAAAATGAATTTTTTAGTAAAAACTTAAATTTTCAATTTATATTAATGATACAACGGCAGGTCAATAGGTCCCTAACTTTTAGAATGAAACACATGTTTTTGGATAAAAAATTATTTCATTTATCAATGTAGTCTCCTTTGAGCTCTATACACTTCGTCCAAAAAAATAAGATTTGTCGAGGACATCAAAATAGGTATTTGTTTGTGAGAAGATTACATCATTGGATTCAAATCTCTTTCAGCCGAGACATTTCTTCAGGTTTGGAAACAAGAAATAGTTACTCGGGGCTAAATCCGGAGAATAGGACGGATGAGGAAGCAATTCGTATCCCTATTAATGGATTTAATGGAAATTCACGTTTTCCATTTTCTTCTCAAATATTATTATTAATGGGTGTCAAACAAAAACTAAAATTTTGACAAGAGTCAGCTGAAATTGCTGATGGGAAATACAAAAAGTTACGGACTTATTGTCCTGCACTCGTAATATCAGACAATTTAAAAAATTTCCTGAAAAAATATCTGATAAAGAGTATCAAATATTATTTGAAAATCGGTTAATTAAAATATTAAGTGATCGATTTTTTTTTTTTGATTCATTAAATCAGCAGATTCACCTTCATGATTTGATCATTTTTTTTAATCAAATTAAATTTACTAATTCAATATTAATTGTATTTTTATAGGAAATATTCAATGTACAATTATTTTATATCCAATTATATTTTAATTATAAAAATTTTGATTTTAAATTGTAATTTGAAATACATTTTATAATGGAATGGTGGAATCTCATTCAATCCATCACTTAAATTGTGAGTTTTAAAGTTTCTTTTTTTAAACATACATATATATAGACATATAAACATATATTACATATCATCAGATTCCTCTTCTTTCTCATTTTATTATTATAAATAATATTTTTTATTTTATTTAAAAGAATGGAAAAGTTTTACTGTTGGCAATATAAATCGATTGATTATTTAATAAAAAAAATGTAGAGATCAGTGATTCTTTTGCAATACGAGTTTATACTATGAACAATAAACAAAACCATTCTGTTTACTTGTTCTATAGGTTTTCGTTAAAACTCAATCTACCTCTGTAGTAAACAGAGAATTTATTGTAGAAATCTAAAGGCCTCGTTTGAATGTAAACAAATATATATTTGCGTAACTAACATAATTTTCTTGAAATACAAACTTACTTTAATTAATTTAATTATACTATAAATATTACTGATCTTGTTGGTTTATTGTAAATTAATGCAAAAACAAGGAATTTTACTATCCTTCATTCTGATTCAAGTGAAAGGAAAACAAATGAGTAAATGGACAATACTCAACCTGGAAATATGTTTTGTAAAAGATAGATAAATTACTTGTTAATATTAATTAATCTTTTTTTTCTTTTAGATGAATACCAATAGATATAATATTTATATAGATTATATATGTAGTTACTAATTATAAGATAATAATTAAATTAGGCAGAAATAGAGATATTTCATGGAGTGAACTAAAGGACATGACTATTATCTCATATTACTAGAATTCAAAGTTTGTCATGGGCGAGGATAATCTTCTCTTCAGGAAATGTCTGATATTATTAATAGCGTAAAATCAGGTAAGAAGCTTATAGTTGCTGGCGACTGAATCCCATAGGTGATTCAGCCTTGAAGATTCTATGCACACAATCTTAATAAATTAACTGGTTGAAGATAATCTGGAGGTAATGTGCCCACCTTGTCTAGATAGAGGTCAGATGTGTGGTATCGAAGTCTCTATGGTTATGTTCCAAGTCCTGAATGTGAAATCTCTGAACGATCATAGATTGATTTCATTTTATATAAGTGAAGTGAATAGTCCGAATATGATAGTAGAAGGCTTATTATACCTAAATACAACAAGATGACGTTATTTCAAAAATAAATAGAAGCAACTTATAAATGGAAAAAGTTCTCATTAGTATCGAAAGTTCCAATATTGCTCTCATTACCAGGTTGAATTAAGACTTCAAATTCCCAAAGCTAGTTAAAGAATAATTGGATTTCACCTTATGGCTATAATCTCTTCTTACAGGAAATGTAAAATAATCAGGTCCACTTGCATGGATATGAGTAACTATATTACTTATATTATGAGGCTGGAAGTTACTCTAAGATGCTAAACAGAGGTTAGCTGCATGAACGGTGGCATGGTTGATAACTTTTTAGATTTAGATCAAATTTGAAAAATCACTTCAAAAAAAAAAGTCGAATTGGCAGTCGTGGGACTGGCCGACAGAAGTGAAAACTTGTGCGTAAGAAATTTGAAAGCAGACGGAATGCGCACCAGCTTCACGAGAAAAATGAAATTTATATACGTATATATATATATATATAAAATTCATAATTATTTTTTTCAGCAAACTGATTATTATTACAAAAATATTAAAAATACGATGTGTATGAATATATATATATATGTCTGTCTGTGTGTGTGTCTGTCAAATACTCAAAAACTACCCGTCCGATTGCGATGAAACTTTCAGGGATTGTTGTGGGCGTCCCAGGAAAGGTTTTAGTGTAGTTAAATCCAAAATTAATTTATCCAAAATTAATTTAAATAGTAATATTTTGGTAAAAGTCTATTTATGGTTACCATGGTTACATTGAAAAATTTACAATAAATAAATAAAAATAATTGGAAATCTTTTCAACTTATTATTTTGATAAATTTTATTAATATTTTTAATTTTTTTTAAACTGCCAAAAATAACATACCCATAATAATAGTTGTAATAAAAATAAAAATATAAATCACAATGTAAGTAAAATATTGAATCGTTTTATTTATATTGTTTCAATTATTGTTTGAATATTTATTAAATTTATATATAGATTAATTTACATGTTTAAATGTATATTTAATAAATTTATTTATTGATTCTTAATATTAATAATTCCAATTACTTTCTTGAAATTTTTTTTTATTTAAAAGCATATTCAGCATATCTCGCAAATTTGAATTGGATTAAATAACATATATTAATTTAAATTAAATTAAATTAATTCAATTATAAATTAAAATTAATAAATAATATTTATTAAACCAGCGAAAGTTTGGCTCTTTTTTGATGGCACCACGTCACGTGTTGGCGCGTGAGATTTCCAGTGTTAAAAAATTAATTCTGGTACTTTCAGCAATTCAATTTTCGATGTTGGATTTTGATGTTTTTGATGTTATAAATAATATTTATTAAATTATAATTTAATTAATTTAATTTAATTTAAATTAATAAATATTATTTAATCAAATTCAAATTTGCGAGATAGTCGAGTGGATAGTGGAGTGTTTGGCTCTTTGTTGATGGCACCACGTCACGTGTTGGCGCGTGAGATTTCCAGTGTTAAAAAATTAATTCTGGTACTTTCAGCGATTCTATCAAGCTGAAATTCTATATATAGCAGTTTTATACAATTATTAATCATGTGAAAAATTATCAAACATATATCTTTATTTTTACGGTCACACACACACACACATATTTAAAAATTAATTTATTAAAATATATATTATATAATATATTATATATAGTATATAATTTAATATATATATATATATTCTGAAATTAATTTTAAATTATATAAATATATTAGAAATTAATTTAATATAATTTAACACATAATAATATATTAAAATATTTTATTTTATATATACATAATATAGTAATACTGATTATTAATGTAAATATAAATAATAATATTTAATATGGCAAATATGTAAAATTTTGTAAAGAATGTATCAGAAGTTTAGTGTCTAACATTCTGGCGTATTGCGCATGCGTATATCGGTCGGTCGGTCGGTCGGTCGTTCGGTCGGTCGTTTTGGAATCTCACGCGAAATCTATATTTTTTCCGCAAAAGTGCTCAACGCCGCTAAAGAAGTTTTCACTTCAAAAACCCTGAAATGTCACCTTTTAAGCACATGTTCATTTGGGACAACTGCGTGAATGTTGTCCAATACATAGGCATCAAAACCATCTAGTGGAAAAAGACTAAATAATAAAATGGAAATATAAAAAAATGAATTTTTTTAAATCAATAGTTTAATCAAATGTATTTTGGGTTAAAAACGAGTTTTTTTTTAATTAACAGATAAAAGTTACTTTGAAAATCATTTTTATTTTAACGACATTTCATTAGGAAAGTATATTATTCTAATAATAATAATTCCTATTTAGGTTTTGAAACATAAATTAGTGAAGAAAGTTTCGTTTATTTGATTCTGACAGAACAAAAAATTTAAAGATTTCTTAACAAATGACAATATATATATATATATATATATATATATATATATAGGTACCAATTGCAAAAAGATTATCAAAGTAAAAAAAATAAAATAAAACCAATTTTATAGAGAAGGCGACTCTGCAAAATAACGTCAAATATTCAGAAGGATTATATATACATATATATATATATATATATACTATTTGTACGAATATCATGTTAACATATGACCCAAATCCAAATTTGTTCTAAATGCATAGATACATGGAATGAATTTATTGTTTCACTGTAAATTTGAGAGAGAATGGTTGAACAAATAAGAGTGTTGAAAATCAAAGGAGTAAAAGAGACGAAGAGATTAATTAGATTTTAAGCAATTCTATTTTAAAAATTGGCCATCTTAAAGGGAATCGAACACGATGATCGCTTGTGAATCAGTGCATATGGGTTGAGTGCTATCTGACCTATACTACTATCTCCAGCAAGCAAATAGCATTGAACGAGAGAGAGGACGAAATGTTTAAAGGGAAAGGGTGTAATGGTTTTAGCGGTTGCGGTTTAGCGATAGGCAGGGCGGAGTAAAGAGCGAGGGTGGATGCCATCGATCCACTTTAGGCTAACTAACACTCTATACGCTTTAACTTATTGCTTGCTTTTTTTTCACAATCATTTGAAAGAATTTTAATTCCATTTACATGATACGCACATTTATCTGCGCTTTCGCTGTCAATATCTACGAAAAGTACGGCCTTCCAAAGGATTAAGAACATGAAACGTGTCCGATATTCTAACAAATATAATGGTTAATTGGTTCAGAGAGCTCTCTCGGGATATCTTATGAAACAAATTTAAATATGGATTTTGAATACACGAGGGTCAACAAATACACAATAAGCCTGAAATATTATATGTAAATATTATATTACAATGTGTCTATGACTATTATTTATTTATTATACAATTTTTGACAATTTATACTAATTTATACAATGATTGATTCATAAATAATGACCATGATTCTATTTATTATTTAAAAGTTTGAACTGTGAACATAAATTACAGAATTATTGTACAACTCTATTGATAATTTTAGACTTTAGAGTACGTTTATTTCGTTCAGTTTTTGTTCTCTTTTCACTCTTATCGAATTTAATTGGTGGAAATGAATATCTTGGTAACGAATTGACAATGTCTCTTTTCATTAACATATTACTATGATTAAAGCAGTGATTAATCACAATGGTAGAAAGAAGGCAATATTTTTTCTTTACAACACTGTAAATGTGATGTCAAGTTCATATCTAATATTTTTGAAAAAACAAACAAAAATAATATAATAATACATGTATAATATCACTTTTATTGTTAGAGTTTATTAAAATTTCTTATATTAGTTTATTTCAGTATTTCACCAAATACATTTTCTTTTTATTTGATTTATCTATCTCCTTGAAACAACCTAACTCGAGTGTTTAAGGTATGAGTATCGAAATTTCATCATGGAATTTCTAATGATACAAAATTATTATTTTTTATTATTTATTTATTATTATATTTTATTTTATTATTTATTTTCATCGCTCTTTGAAACATTTTTTTTTTCGTTAAATCTTTTAAAATATTTTACTTTATTCGATGTAATAATCTTACTCGATTTATATATAAATCAAAACATTATTTTATGTATTTGATATACTAAAACAGGAAAGTGATATTTTTTAATTCTTATCTGAAAACGAAGAAAGTATAAAATAAAAATGACAAAACATTAGTTTGTTTTTTCTAAATATACCTACCTACCTAACTCGGTATATATTTATATTTATTAAATGTATATGCAATTTAGGTTATCACTAATGAGGAGTTAAAAAGATTAAAATATTACATATTAATCTATAATATATTTAAAATAAATTGAATAATAAAAAAATTAAATAAATACGAAATCATATTGAAAATATTAAAATTGTAAAAAAGTCGAAATCAGTGGTATAGCGTGGGATTGCGCCGCCAAGGGCGGAAGCCATATTTAACGCCCACCATTAAGATACATTAATTGAAAACCCTCCAAATACTACTCAAACTAATTTTTCAACAAAAATAATTTTTTTATCGTGCAACGCACAGGGTACAAATAAAGATGACATGAATATATATATAACAGTTTTCCATTTAGTATTATTGAATTATTCAGAGTATATATAGACGCTAATCATAAAACGCTCAAAATTGCATTTTAAAATTCATTACTTTTGTTGTTTGATTTTAAGAAATCTGCCGCCAAAGCATATTAAACACTTTTAACGATTTAAAAATGGTGATTTTGTTGTTAATGACTGTTTAGGCCAATGATTGGATTAAATGATTGTCTTAAATATTACTTCCCTTCTCTGACTCTAGAGGGAGCCCGGTAGAGCAAAGGAGTTCACCATCTAATAACCTTAACATATCAGTAACCAGTCCTTCCACAAATCCATTTATCATACTTCCAGTAGATCCAAATCTTATTCCAGTAGCAGTACCCATTTCCAGTGAATCTAGTTCTCCTTCATTCTCTTCAACTCAACTACAAGATCGTATTACAAACAGAAACACATCCACATTACAAACGGATTGGGAATCCGCCATCCACTACAAGACTACAAACAAAAGGCGATCCACATCCACAACGAGTCACACCATAAGGGAGAGAATTTCACTGGCTTTGGAGTCATCTGCTACGTTTAAGTATCATTGGATTCCACTTCTACGACACCCAGGATTTGGTTACAGTTTTCATTATTTATATTTAGTCATATATATCATATTATGATTTGTATTATTTTATAATATCTATTAATTTGTCTTTATACTAATTAAATTATTGTTAAGGAGAGATCAGAGTTGCTTTATTCATTTGTATCTTGAATTGCACCCTGATCGGAAGTTAACGGCCCCTGATTTATCTCAGCTTTTATCGAAGAGGTAATTGCTGTGCCAAGTACAAACTAATAAGATCTGATTTTAATCAATCGAAGTTGGGAATTGTCACATTATATGCTTTGATAATGACAAAGAACGGCTTGTAGGACCAAAAAAATTTAAAGTCTTGCAGGCTTATTGGACGAGAACTTAGAACAATCTTTCAAAGATCTCTCACACAGTTTACCAGTTTCAAGAAGTTTACATACATTGGAAATAATCCAAAAGGAGGGAAAATGGCTACCATATGAATTGACTGATAATACTATTTAGAACCGTTTCAACATCGAGGATTCTTTGCTTTCCAGAATAAAAAAAGAAGAGTAGTTTGTGGCGTATTGTGATTGGCGATAAAAAGCAGATCTACTACTACAATCCCAAGCGCAAAAAGTCATGGGTTACTCCAGCCACATCGACACCAAAACGGAATATTCTTGGCCAATTGTTTCTGGGCATTTGATTGGAGCAGCAAGATGTTCACGTGTTGTGTAATACAAACGGCTAAAACGTGATGAAACTGTAAATGTAGATGACTACGTCAACTAAACAAATTGAATTAAGTATTGTTGCTAAAAAGACTAGCGATCCACTTGAATGACAATGCTTGGTCATATGTTGTAAAGGATACACTGTTGCAGATCGAATGGGATGTTCTGCCTCACCCAGCGTACTCACCAGACATAACGCCTTCTGATTACCACTTGTTCAGATCTAAGCAGCAGGGCTTGGCTGGCACATGGTTTCGAAATGATGAAGTACGAAAATGGATCGATAATTGGATCGCTGCCAAACCAACCAGTTGCAAGAAAGACGAGTAAAAGTTGTAGAAAATGATAGAATATTTTGATTAATAAATATTGTTTCAATTTTTCTGAATAAATTTCTTTTCAAAGTGAAAAAATGATCAGAATACATGCAAGTACCTAATAAATCCTCAATCTCAATCCGGCTCATAAGCAATTATATTTAACAAATTAATCAACCATCTCAAGAATTATTTTCAAAATTTGGTTCAAAAGCTTGGTTTGTGCCACCACTAGTAATTCAAAGTAAAAATGAATAGATTCGATCCACGGAGTATTTGAACAAAATTTTTAACAAATTTTCCCCAATATTTTGAAAAATTTAAAAAAAACAAAGGTTTATTTTAAAACTATTTGTTAGGCTTTATTTAAGAATGTAGAGAATTAAAAATAAACTAACCCTCAAAATGAAATAAGTTGACCTGTGGCCAGGTCCGAACCGACCGACGGTTTGAAGTAAATTAATTTCCAGCTACAGAAACAATTTCAAATAATTTTAATATATCTATTAATGTAATAAAAAACAGATATGGATAGAACATAAATATTTTTAATTTTATTTTATTTATAATATATAGCTGAAGTAGCCGGCGTTACCCGGCGTTACCCGAGGCTGTGACGTCATGAAGGGCTGGGTGACGTTATATAATTTTAAATTAAGAAAAACATAATGAAGATGATTTTTCCCGAGGATAAAACCAATACATTCGTGGTTATATGTAAAAAAATCTCCTCATGTGAAATTTAGTGTGAAAATAACCCTTCCCTTCCTATCGTCGATCGCTAATACTACCACTTCCGGTTTCCGGATTTGTACCAAAAGTTGATCAATTCATCCCACTGATGCATTAAGTAAATATACCAAATTTCATCAAAATCGGTTGAGCCGTTCAGACTGTACACATCTATACGGACAGACGGAAGGACGGACGGACGCACGGACAGACATCATGCTAAAAATACTTTTTTCTTTTAAGAAAATGCATGATTCGTGGTGATATATAAAAAAAATCTCCTCATGTGAAATTTGGTGTGAAAATAACCCTTCCCTTCCTATCGTCGATCGCTAATACTACCACTTCCGGTTTCCGGATTTGCACCAAAAGTTGATCAATTCATCCCACTGATACATTAAGTAAATATACCAAATTTCATCAAAGTCGGTTGAGCCGTTCAGGCTGTACACATCTATACGGACGGACGGACGGACGGACGGACGGACAGACATCATGCTAAAAATACTTTTTTCTGTTAAGAAAATGCATGATTCGTGGAGATATGTAAAAATCTCCACATGTGAAATTTGGTGTGAAAACAATACCTCCCTTACTATCGTCGGTCGGTAAAAATCAAAATTATTTTATAAACTTATAATTAAATCTTTATTTTATTAATGATGAGAAGTTAATGAAGGAAACTAGAACGATGTTTAATAATAGTGTTAATTAAACAAAATAACCTCAATTTTATTTACTAAATATTAAAAATAAATTTATCCACAATCTAGTACTTTAAAAATAATTTATTTGAAAATTATTTTGAATATTTGTTCAAATAATTCTGTTGGTGTTAACGATACAATAGTTGGCAAAGGTTCAATGCATTGATAGCTAGAAAGAACAATACGAAGAAAGAGTCAATGTGATGGATGAGACCCTTTTATCTTGTTAGAAGGAATTCCATCTAACGAAATCCCTTTCCTAATGGATTTATCTATTCTAGCCATGTCGTGTATAGATATAAACGGGGCGTCAAGAGCTGATGAAAAGTGGCAGAGTTAACCACATTTCCAAAATAAGTTTTAGGGAGACTTGACTTCGGAATTCCTAGTTAGTCACTTCGACCTGTTCTAAGTTGTAGTTAAGATGTTAGATGGTAAAATCAAAGGGAATAAAACTATAACCGTTTGGGGTTAGAGCAAACTTTACTGGAATTGACAGTTTCGAGACGGAGAAACTTTTGTAATTAAAAACAAATCGCAATATGTGTAAATATTGACTTGTAAATTTAGCAATCAATCATCTTTAATTATCTGATTTTTACTAAAAATAAACTTAAATATTAGTAAATTGAGACTTGCAAAATATTTCTTTATATTTAATTATTTTTCTACTATTTGACTTCAAATTCATTAAAAAATAAGATTAATCTAACCATTTCCAAATTCCTATATATTTCTAATTTCAATCAGATTCAATGAGATGCAATAACTGGAATTAGATCTCCTTCTTGTACTTGAAAAGAGATTAGAACCCGGAAAAGGTTCTATATCTATATATCTAATAGATATATAGATATTCGATGGTTAAATAAGGAGGACAACCACGGTCACTCTTTAGATGAATTTCCCAACTTAAGTCATCAATCTTCTCAAAGCTCCACCAGTATCCACAAACTTTCTGAAGATACGAGAGTATATTATATTTAATTGAGATTTCAGAATAAACAAAATATATAATCTTCATCTTGAATTAGAATAATATACAAAAATAAGATATATGTATCTTTAATTTAAAATTTTTACTAAAATTGATCAATAAAGATATTTTATAAGTTATTGGGTGTAATTTATAAATCTATTCGTATTCAAATATTAAATTTAGTAATCATTATTGTATTTTAAATCCTTAAGTACCTGGTTCACCGAGCCACCATTCAAATAATTTAAAAGAACATAAAATTGTGATAAAACATATACACCTTAAACGTATATATTAATGCTCCGGAAGACAGAAAAGTATGGTCTGTTGATATAACATAATATATATTCCGTAATTTGATTTAATATAATATATTTTGTATTTACGGAAGCGCTGCCTGGTGAAGTTGATGACGTCATTTAAATTTCCTATTTTAAATTAAGAAAAAACTAAACTGTAAAAATTTCAAATAATTTAAATGTATGTATTAATGCAATAAAAAACAGATATGGATATAACATAAATAATTTTAATTTAATTTTATTTATAATATATTTTATATATAAGGAAGTGGTGGCTAACGCAGTTGCTGACGTTATATAAATTTAAATTAAGAAAAAACTAATGAAGATGATTTTTGAAAGAAATACAGATCGATTTTTCTTCATAAAAATTATCTATAGTGTGAATTTTAAAATCATCTTTAGAGCGGTTAAACATATCCAAAATACAATATATATATACAATTGTTGCTAGTATAATAAGATAAGATTGAATGATTGTATTATTGTTGTCGGGAATATTTTTGGCTAATAATAAATGGTTTTATAATAAATTAAATGATTTTACCATACATTTTTAGTGTTATATTTTGAAAGGACAAATTTGATAAATTTATTTAATAATAACATATGTATAATGTATCATAAATATTCATTTTAAAAATTAAAATAAAAAATGAAAGTAGTTAAAATAAAATAGCAATAAAGTCAATCATTTAAATTATTTTTAATTAGTATATGTTAAATAATACAATAATAATTAAACAATTATAAATTCTGATAAAATAAAATAAACAATCATAAACATATTTTTAAATTTATATCTTAAATTTTAAACTTAATTAAAAATACAACAATATATATATATATATATAATATACATATATATATTTTCCTACAAAATTGTTTTGATTTATATATACTATTTATTTATTTTGTTGTTGATTGATGTTTACTTCTGCTTAAAAACGAGCAGCACTGATTGGTTGAATTCAAATTAAAAATAAATATTTATTTTCATGTGTTTCAATTAAAAAAAAAAAAATAAATACATGTATAATTAAATATTCAGGCGAAGGAAAAATGGCTATACATATTGTCAATTCAGGTTGTTTTTAGAAAATTTCCTTTCAATGGCAAAGTCATGTGATTATATTTAAAAATGGTTATGAGAATACAGGGAATTCTTCTGATCATTGTCAGAGAATTAATTTCCAATTTAGACTCTTCAGTGGAAAGTCTTTAAGTTGGGCTACACAGTGTTCCAGAAATGCTGCAACAAGCTTTTAGTATAGGCAAGGCAATACATAAAAATTAAGTTTTATATGGTAGACTATGCCCGAAAAAGTCAGGTACATTGCCACAGGTTGCTGAACATGTACAGAATTTATCATAGAAAAGAAAACAGATTTATTTTTACATTTCTTAAAAAAAATACAAATAAAAATATGAATATAAAATAATTGAATTTGGTCTGATATTTTTCAGTGATTAAAAATTAAAGAAAAATATCTGGAGTGACTCCACTCAACTATCTCGCAAATTTGAATTGGATTAATTAACATATATTATATTTAAATTAAATTTAATTAATTATAAATTATAAATTAAAATTAATAAATATATATTAAACCAGCGGATGGCACTACGTCAAGTGCTGGCGCGTTATTTGCAGTCGTTTTAAAAAATTCCAGTACTTTCAGTGATTCAATCAACCTGGAATTCTATATATAGCAGTTTTATACAATTTTTAATCATGTGAAAAACTATCAAACATATATCTTTATTTTTACGATCAGTTTAGAGGAAAAAAAATCAAAACGTGGTAGGTAATGACCCACTTCCAGAAGAGCAACATTTCTCAAAAGTTGATAGAAACCTACAATTTTTAAATAATGCCTATCTACCAAATTTCATGATTCTAGCGTTTTTGTTTAATCTTGTCTACATACACCCACATATACACCCACCACCCATTTTTCTCAACCTTAGTGAAAATGATTCAGGAACCTTCAGAACGTATAAAAACCTCAAAAAATTTTCGTGATCGCAATACTATCTCTGGTGAGATAGTAAAAATTTCTAAGTTTGTTGAATAGATATTGGTAAAATCTATAACCTTTGCGAAATATGGATGGAAGATAGGGACATGGTCATTTTTTTATATTTAATATTATATTAACATTATATTTATATATTATATGCGATTTTATGTGTAGTGAATTCAATACATCATAAAATTTTATGAATGATGAAAAAAAACAACAAAATTTCAAATATTCAGTTTTATCTATATTTTTTGCACTGTCTTTCATTTTTAATCTTAATAAAATTTCGAAAATATATCCATTCTCCATTTTGGTTAATTTTTTTAGATCAGCCTTTCTCGAAGGCATATCATATTAGATTATGACCATCATCATAGCACCCTTTCTCACCCTCTTTAGCCATCTATAAGGGGATGGATCCTTGTCGGCAAACCCTCGACCTCGACGTTGTCGTCGTCGTCGTCTATGCTAATCCGGCTTTGTGTTCCGACGCCGCTCTACAATGGCTCCATTGGGGCCGTCCTCATTTATCCAGAGACAAGCCCTTTGGGGTGAATGGGCAACCCCTTCAACACCCTCTCCTATCCACCCTTTTCAAAAAACCTACAACGTCGACTCTCGCAACTAAACCTAATCTTTTTCTCGTATTCCAAGAGGTTTTCTTGTCTCCTGGGACAAACGCCAGCCAAAGATCTTTTCCCCAATGATTTCCTTCGTAAACACCTTTCTAATCAATGAACAAATATTTCGACATTATTTTTTTTTTATTTAACTTACAATTATAAATTAGGTTTTCAAATTCTACCTTTCTAATATTAAGTAATAATAAAAAACAAATTAAAATGTTTAAATAAAAAAACTCACTAAAAGATTTTGAATTTTGAAGGTTTGAAATATGAAATTTTAACAGAAATAGAATTAAAGTTAATATTGATCAAAAAAATCTTTATTCAAATACAAAATTATGTGTTTGTCTCGAGTGAAATTTAAAAATTCTACAAAACTTTTATACATATCCACTCTTTTAAGGACCTAGAATAGAGGTCGGCAATCTTTTGAGGCAGAAGAGCCAAAAGTTGCAAATTACAAAATTTCCTTGTTATTATAGAGCCCCTAAATTTTCTTTTCAATATTATAGTATTTGAAAAGGATTTGGCTAGATGGTATAGATTTTATTTTTGATTTCGAATAACTAAATAAACTGTTTCTGTAGGTGTTGTTATGAAGTTTGCAGTATTTTTTTTTGTAAAATAATATTTTGGGTTTTGAAAATAAAATAATATAATTATTAATATTTACGCATGGAACTAGAGAGCTACATCATGATATAGAAAGGGCCACATGCGGCTCGCGAGCCGCAGTTTGCCGACCACTGACCTAGAAGCTGTTATAAAATAATTTACATTCAATTAACTATTTATTTAAATAATTATTTACATATTTTAGATACTTTTTTAATTTAAATTTCTTATTTTTTAGAATTCTCCAAACATTATACAATTTTTTATGAAATTCTTTTTTGCCTTTTAGTAATTTAAAATGAAATCTTCCTAATAATAAATATCTCACAAAGTCATTCATAAACAAATTATTCAAATATATAATTATAAATTATTTATTATTTATGTTTTTGTTTTTTGTTATTTTTTAGAGTGTAAATTCTTCAATTATTAATCAATGTGTTACTATTGTGATTCTAACGATTATTTACTTCTTAAATACTTAATCATATATATATATATATATATATATATATATATAGGAAGAAGAAAAGAGGAAATGTCAATTACTTTTGATTTAATCTTTTATATGGTTTAAGTTAGTCTAAAAAGTTTTTCCTGTCTTTTTATTTATCAATTTATTCAATCACTTTATCTGTTAGGGATAAAAAAAACGAAGAAATAAATAAAAAAGAGGGAAGAAAATGTTAAAGAAAAGAATTTATTATTAAATACATATTATTATCTACCATATATTAAGAGGTAAAATGTATTCTTAAATCCAATTCCACCAGACGAGTTTAATGATTTTGTGATGTTTTAAATTTATTGTGCCACATCAATTGGAAAAAATATCCAATTTTTACTATCTCGCCAGAGATAGTATTGCGATCACGAAAATTTTCAATGTCGAGATTTTGATGTTTTTATACGTTTTGAAGGTCCCTGAGTCATTTTCACTAAGGTTGAGAAAAATGTCTGCGTGTTTGTGTATGTAGACAAGATTACACAAAAACGGTATGAGCTAGAATAATGAAATTTGGTATATGGGCATTATTCAAAATTCGTAGTTTTCTATCAACTTTTGAGAAATGTAGCTCAACCAGAAGATTACCTACCACATTTCTTTTTTTTCCCTCTAAACTAACCGTAAAAATAAAGATAATGGGTTGTTCAATAAGTTCACGGAACTGAAATGAACCCATATTGCACACAGTTTTGTTGAAACCCAAATTAACATTCTAAATATTGCTCACTGTGCCCAATGAAATGCTTAAAGCCTCTGTTAAATCTCTTTCAGCCAAACGACGGTCTCCCAATACCATATCTTCTTGCTGCGCGAACTTACAATTACAATTAGTATATGTTTGATAGTTTTTCACATGATTCAAAATTGTATAAAACTCCTATAAATATATAGAATTTTAGCTTGATTGAATAGCTGAAAGTACCGGAATTAATTTTTTAAATGTTAATTAATGCTTATTTTTATATGTAAAAAAATCTGGACTCTCTCCACTCGACTATCTCGCAAATTTGAATTGGATTATTTTAATTTAAAATTTAAAAAATTAATTCCGGTACTTTGATTAAATAAGATATATTATATATATACTAGCTGCTCCGAGCGCCTTCGGCGCTCTCCACACCTAGACGGGGGCTCCGCCTCCTGTACCCCCCCGAGTGTCCCTATTCTGAGCTATAACCATCTAACTCCTACCCTGTCCCATCTCTCTCACGTTCCTTCCTACATTGTCCACCCTGTTCACAATTGGTCTTCCACACGGACGTTTTCCAATCGAACTCCCCACCAATATATTTTTCCTCTCCCATTCTAGACATGTGCCCTGCCGATCCCAGCCTTCTCGCTTTTATAACCCTAACTATATCTAGAGATGCATAGAGGTCATGCAATTCCTTGTTATGCAGTCTCCGCCATTCCCCGGTGTCCTCATCTTTCTTTGGCCCATAAATGCTGGGAAGAATCCTATTCTCAAATACTCTGAATCTACGCTCATCTCCCAGGGTTATAGACCATGCCTCCCACCCATATAATACAATTAATAATTTAATAATTTTGATCCCCTTTGATAATAATTTCCAGATTGCAACCTCGATTTAAATTCTTTGCAAATATTATTCTCTCTGATACTAGTTATTTTGTCTTATCACTATTAATTTCAAACCCCATCAATTTTCCTGCCTCGATTAATTTTTTTATGCTACTTTAAATGTTATTAATTTATTTAAAAAAAATCAAAGTAAACAAAATAAAAATAAAATATAAAACTAGCATAACACTAAACTACTATAAAAATAATATTAAAAAATATATTATATATTAAAATCTTACGTGAAAATCCAATTATGAGATCAAATTTTCTTAATTAAAATGATTTACTCACATAATCTTAAAAATTAATAGTAATAAATTATAGCCGTAATGTGAATGTTTTCAAAGTTTAAAAGGCCAATAAGATCAATTGAGATATTGTAAATATCAATAGATATATAAAAATATTTTTATCTGCACATTGCTCATAATTTAAATTATCGCCACCAGCGCCTCTATGATCTAGTATGGTAACTAAACTATTTTTAATTAATTAGCATCTCCTGGACACACCTTACCAATTAGCGGTTTTATAAAGGAAGTCTGACATGCCCTGAGACCTACTGAATATACATAAAAAATTTCATAAGAATCGGTCCAGTCGTTTCGGAGGAGTATTCTTTCAAAGTTTTGTGACACGAGAATTTTATATATAAGATATATATATATAAATTAAATTTAATTAATTATAATTTATAAATTAAAATTAATAAATAATATTTATTAAACCAGTGCATGTTTGGCTCTTTGTGATGGCACCACGTCACGTGTTGGCGCGTGATTTGCACTGTTAAAAAATTAATTATGGTACTTTCAGCGATTCAATCAAGCTGAAATTCTATATATAACAATTAAAATTAGATTTAAAATATAAAAAGAAAAGTAAATTTATATTTATTGAAATATTTGTTTATTTTATTTTGCTGTGACTAAACATTTTTAAGAGATCAACGATTTCCTCTATCTTAAGAGATGTTGGAAAATAGGAGTGGGATTGGTGTAGCTACGGATAGAGATACTTGGAGTAATGTAATTGCTGCGGCCAAGAACTTTTCAGTTCCTTCGAGCCACAGAGTTAGTTAGATAGCTAGTAATATGTAATAAGAAAAAAATAGTATGATTTACCTACTATCTCATTGAAGAGATTGCAAATTGAGGCATCTAAATTTCAAAATTTAATTACTCCTATTTACAAATTTATTATTATTATTTTAGATTTATTAATATTAGTATTTTTTTTTATATGGGAGTATTGACTTTCTAAAATTTATCATATTTTATTCTAAATATAGATACTTATAATATATTTGAATGTTTTCCTTAAATATTATTTTTGTTAAATATACTTAAACTCATTTTTCTAAATTTATAGTAATATCTGAACTCTAAAATGTTCTATCTAGTTATATTATTTGATTGATTATTTTTTCAAATATTTTTACCGACCGACGATAGTAAGGGAGGTATTGTTTTCACACCAAATTTCACATGTGGAGATTTTTACATATCTCCACGAATCATGCATTTTCTTAACAGAAAAAAGTATTTTTAGCATGATGTCTGTCCGTCCGTCCGTCCGTCTGTCCGTCTGTCCGTCTGTCCGTCCGTCCGTCCGTATAGATGTGTACAGCCTGAACGGCTTAACGGATTTTGATGAAATTTGGTATATTTACTTAATGCATCAGTGGGATGAATTGATCAACTTTTGGTGCAAATCCGGAAACCGGAAGTGGTAGTATTAGCGATCGGCGATAGGAAGAGAAGGGTTATTTTCATACCAAATTTCACATGAGGAGATTTTTTACATATCATCACCAATCATTCACTTTGCATTGGTTTTATACTCGAGAAAAATCATATTTATTAGTTTTTTCTTAATTAAAATTATATGAGGTCATCCAGCCATTCATGACGTCACAGCCTGGTCTTACATATATATTATAAATAAAATAAAATTAAAAATATTTATATTTATTATTTATGTATCCATATCTGTTTTTTATTACATTAATAGATATATTAAAATTATTTGAAATTGTTTCTGTAGCTGGAAATTAATTTATTTCAAACCGTCGGTCGGTTCGGACCTGGCCACAGGTCAACTTATTTTTATTAACATCAAATCACAAAAGAAAATTAAATATAATTAATTTATTTGTTTTTAGGTAACATAAAGTTAATTATTCAAAATTTGTATAAATTTTTAATTTTCAAAATATTTTTTTTTAAATTGTATACAATTTACGCGCATGTCGCTAGGTACATTTTATTTTATTTTCTTATCGTATTTATAATTAATACAATTTATTAATTGTAGAAAAGATTTTTTAATTTTTACCGACCGACGATAGTAAGGGAGGTATTGTTTTCACACCAAATTTCACATGTGGAGATTTTTACATATCTCCACGAATCATGCATTTTCTAAACAGAAAAAAGTATTTTAGCATGATGTCTGTCCGTCCGTCTGTCCGTCTGTCCGTCCGTCCGTCCGTATAGATGTGTACAGCCTGAACGGCTCAACCGATTTTGATGAAATTTGGTATATTTACTTAATGCATCAGTGGGATGAATTGATCAACTTTTGGTGCAATTCCGGAAACCGGAAGTGGTAGTATTAGCGATCGACGATAGGAAGGAAAGGGTTATTTTCACACCAAAGGAGATTTTTTTATATATCACCACGAATCATGCACTTTGTATTGGTTTTATCCTCGAGAAAAATCATATTTATTAGTTTTTTCTTGATTTAAAATTATATGACGTCATCCAGCCATTCATGACGTCACAGCCTGGTCTTGCATATATATTATAAATAAAATAAAATTAAAAATGTTTATATTTATTATTTATGTATGCCTATCTGTTTTTTATTACATTAATAGATATATTAACATTATTTGAAATTGTTTCTGTAGCTGGAAATTAATTTATTTCAAACCGTCGGTCGGTTCGGACCTGGCCACAGGTCAACTTATTTAATTTTAAATTTCATTTTAAATCTTTCATCATTTATTTTCTTATTTCGCTATTAAGTTATCTTAATTATCAAACATAATTAATTTTTTAATATATTTAATTATATATATACGGCATCAAAGAGTGAGAGATTATCGAACCTGCCTCACATTCTCGTGCTTCCGGGTTCAAGTCCCGGGCCTGGCAAGGGAATTTGTCTAGCTTGGGTCGATAGGACGGAGTCAACCTAGCCTCCGGGATCAAAATTGTGAAAGCTACTTGATAGCGCCTCCGATCAAAAAAATCAAGGTAAAGGTTGAAAGGACAGGTTGTACTGATCATAGGACACCTCATTGATATAACCGACTTGATAGGCGTTATCCTTGCGTAGGACGTACAAAGTCAGAGGTTTATTTATACTATGACATAAATTATTATTGGTTTAATTAAATTATCTTAAAAGAATTCTATTTTTTGATAATTAAACCATTTATATTTTAATCTAAGGAGTATTTCATCTTATTATATTAGGTAGAGTAATTGTGATATCCATTGGAGAATAATATTAAAATATATACTGAGCACCGAGATAGATCTCTAGGGATAATTCATTCTATAAATTTATCTAACGGAGATTGAATTGATTGGAAGGATTGTAAATAGGATGGTCGCAAGAGAAGAGATTTAATGTATAGGTAGGTATATGTACGTATATAGTGTTCATCAAACCATGAATTTTCAATCTATCTGGTTATAAATTTTCCAAAAAGAGCTTTAACTAGTTTTGATTGCATTATGTATATTCATTTGAAATTAATATTTTTTTAAAATTGAATAAAAAAATACTGAATCTAATAGATAAATTAAATGAAATTTATTTTTTTATATTTATTATTTATTTATAATTAGATACTATTATAATAAATTCAATTTTAACCATGGAAAAACATAAGAATAGTGTTATTTTTTTTTATCTTTTAAAAAATAGAGATAAAAATATATAAGGGATTTTCGTAGAGGTGAGAAAGAAATAGCATTGAAGGGGTATAGCACTAATCACCTTCTACACATGAGCTCATGAATTCTCTTTTTACTTTTCGATAGAAAATTTTTTTTTTAGAATAAAGGTATTGTAATCCCAATGCGTTTTTTTTACAGATATCCACGCTTCGTCATTCTGATTTTAAAAAAATCCTTTTCCGTTGACTTATGTATGTGTTTGTGTGTCAGAAATCTTGTGAACGAAATTCCGGTCAAACAGTAAAACCGATCATTACCAAATTTAATATTAAATCTACTATCTTAAATACATGCATATACGGGATTTGGTCAAAAGAAAAGCTGGATTTTGAAATTTTCGCGGGCTGTGTACATTCTATTATCGAAATATTTTTTTGTTTTGTTTTGTTGGTACACATATGTTTCTCATATGTCAATATTATCAGCCATTTTGGATTAGTAGTTTGTTTTTGAAAACTGAAAAAGTTAGTCACTTTTTTGCGTCGTCTTTGATTTTTTAAAGAATCTGTAAGATTGATAAAAATGAAATAAAGTGCTCCAACGTACTTAAAATGTTGACTGGGGCATTCGGCTGGTCTACTTTGTCTCAAAATAAAGGTTTTTAAGTGGTAAAAAAATGTGTAAAAAGCAGACCAAGTTCAATCAAATGTGAAGTTTTTACTCACTGTTTTCTTCGATTACAATGGCGTGGTGCATCATGAGTTTATGCCAACATGTGGTACTGTTAATAAGAAATACTACAAGGAAGTTATACAACGTTTGCGTGAAGCAATACGACTCAAACGATCGGAATTGTGGAAAAATAAATCATGGATTCTGAATCACGATAATGCACCAGCTTACACATCATTGCTTATTCGTGATTCTTTGGTCAAAAACAACACCGTAATCATGTCTCAACCACCGTTTTCACCAGATTTGACTCCGTGCAACTTTTTCCTATTTCCAAAACTGAAGATACCAATAAAAGGAAAGCGTTTTGCCACAATGCAAGAGATAAAGTCGGTATCGAAGAACGAGCTGATGGTCTAACGAAAAGCGCATTTCAGAAGTGCTTCGACGATTGGAAGAAGCGCTGCCATAAGTGTATGATATCTGAGGGGAAATATTTTGAAGGGGCCAATGAATAAATAAATACTTTTCGAAATAATTCAAAATTCACCTTTTCTTTTGAACAAACCTAGTATAAACAAAAATAAAATGGATATATTTATTTTTTGAAGTAGAGATATAAGAGATGCTCCTAGGTAAGGAGAAGAAATAGCATTGAAAGAACCATTGCATTCTACAGGCGAGTACATGATTTCCCTTTTATATTTTCACCTACTTCCGAAAGAAATCATATCTTTTATTTTAAATATCCACTCTTTCCTATTTGAATAATAGCTAGCTAATCATTTATAGATATCTAATTATTACAAAGCAAGACTCAAGGGATATGTTATGATTTCCAACCTATTAAATATTTATTTTAGTATTTGATCATAATGATCCATATTTTGGAGTAATTATTTATAATCTTCCCTGGATAAATAGTAAAATTTACATTTATGTATATTATATAATCTAAGTAAAATAAAAATAAACAGTAAAATGATTTTCATGTTTCATAAATGGATTCAATTAAAATTCAATGTACTTTGGTTGGAAAATACAATGAAATTAATTTGCAAATTTTATTTAAATAAATATTCTATTTTATAGTTATAAAAAATAAAAATCTTCTGTGAAATGTTGACTTTACATAAACATATAGATATACATATATTTATATAATATATAAGAAAGACTAAACACTAAAAAAATTATTCATTGGATGAATATAAATCATTTAAAAGGCAGGCAGCCGGGCGGTGAGACCTCCTCGTCGTCGTCCATTTTGATTTAACTTAAACCCAAACTCCCTTAAGTTGTCAATTGTGTATTCATATGCATTTATGTATTTCATTCTCCCCTTTCCTGTCTTTTCCCTTACGCTTTTCCGAATCCGAATGAATTCAATTAATATTTATAGAAAAATCAACAAGAAAAAAAAAATTAAACAAATAAAATTAAATAAAAAAAAATTATAAATCATATTTTATTTAAAATAAATTATAAAATAAAAAATAGGGGTGAGCATCGGTTTTAGAAAAATAATTGATAAAAAGAAAACCAAAAGTTTGGTAATAATAGAGTTAAAAATATTCAAAAATATGCCAATATAAGTTACTTATAAACAGGCCCTTCACATTTAATAGAGATTGAAATGAGAAAAACTTTCTAATCGATGTTGTTCTAATTTGTCGATTTTTTGATGGAATTAGATATAAATTATTGTTATCAGAAACAAGGGTTTCAAATTTCAAGACAATAACAAAAAAATAAACGGGTCTTTAGGGGATACATATTCTTACTATAGTGAAGCTCGACCTGGTTAATAAAAATTGATCTTTAATTTTAATGCTATAAAATATTTTTAATTATTTTCAAAATTAAAATCTATACAGAAATCAATATTTATGCTTCAAATAACATTGAAAACAATTTAACACTCCAAAACTAAAGAAGTTACCTTTATTCGCTAATTACATTTGATTAATTATAATACAATTACATTTTTTATTTATCTTCTAGAGACCCATTTAAATATTATAACTATAAAAATTTTCAGAAGCCTAGCTCAATTTTTTAAAATTAATGAAATATCGATTGCAATTCATTTGAGAGAAAACACAGACATTAAAAGAAGTTGATAAAAAATAAACGTTTTAATCAAAACAATAAATAAATTAATAAATTAATTTCCTGGAACCAATGAAAGTCTTGATGATTACAATTTTGAATGCGAGATGGCAAGAAGGTGAATTCCGGAAAAATAAAGTAAAAAAAGAAATTTCGAGTTCTTCATTTCTGTATGAAGTTTTTTTTTTTTACTTCTGCCGGAGGTTAATTGTACCAAATTCGTTTTATTATCTTTCATCTGGGTATGGGGATGTTTTGGAATAGAGTGAAATCGTGATTTATGGTTGTTGATTTTGAATTATTCTATAAATGCATGGAGCAGTGGCTTGAATAAATGTTGTTAAGATAAAGTGTTTCATCAATAAAATTATATATTGGTAATAATAAATTATATAACTTAAAACTAACTGTTTTATTTTAAATTTTGTCTATTTAAGTACGTTTTCCTTTAGGTATTTATATACTAGAAAATATATTGTTTATTTTATTATTTGTCTATAATCTAAAAATTATTTAGAAATAGGTTCTGTATGCAGCTCTTGATAGAGTAGAAGGTTATTACAACCATAATTAACACAGATGAGATTATATAACTGATCATATCAATTTAGGAAAATTATGACTTTCTATCTCTGTGGCTCTACGGTACTTGAAATTTCTTGACCGCAGCATCACCATTTCTCTGTGTCCCTATCGTGAGTCACAACCATCCAACTCCTACCCTCGCCCCCTTCCTTCCTACATGGTCCACCCACCGCGTCTTTGCTCTTCCAAGCGGACGTTTCCCAATCGGTCTCCCCACCAAAACATTTTTCGCCATTCTTTCCTCTCCTATTCTAGCCACGAGCCCTGCCTCTCGCAGGCCTTCTCGATTTTATAACCCTATATCTTGAAAAATTTGTCTCCCTTTACTTCTTTCTCTTTTCTTGATCTCATAATTGTTAATTTTTCTTGATTATTTTGTTTATTCATTGAAACTCATGTTTTTCGGCATTCTTAAGTGGATATTTTATATTAAAGATTAGTAAATATATAATATAAATATTATTTAACATTCAAAATTTTTCTCATAACAAAAGTAATGAATGTTGTTGTGTTTTGAATTAAAAAAAAAAAACAAAAATAAAAATAAGTTGACCTGTGGCCAGGTCCGAACCGACCGACGGTTTGAAATAAATTAATTTCCAGCTACAGAAACAATTTCAAATAATTTTCATATATCTATTAATGTAATAAAAAACAGATATGGATACATAAATAATAAATATAAACATTTTTAATTTTATTTTATTTATAATATATATGCAAGACCAGGCTGTGACGTCATGAATGGCTGGATGACGTCATATAATTTTAAATCAAGAAAAAACTAATAAATATGATTTTTCTCGAGGATAAAACCAATACAAAGTGCATGATTCGTGGTGATATATAAAAAAATCTCCTTTGGTGTGAAAATAACCCTTTCCTTCCTATCGTCGATCGCTAATACTACCACTTCCGGTTTCCGGAATTGCACCAAAAGTTGATCAATTCATCCCACTGATGTATTAAGTAAATATACCAAATTTCATCAAAATCGGTTGAGCCGTTCAGGCTGTACACATCTATACGGACGGACAGACGGACAGACGGACAGACGGACGGACGGACAGACGGACGGACAGACATCATGCTAAAAATACTTTTTTCTGTTTAGAAAATGCATGATTCGTGGAGATATGTAAAAATCTCCACATGTGAAATTTGGTGTGAAAACAATACCTCCCTTACTATCGTCGGTCGGTAATAATAAGATAATTCTTAATTTCACTATATTTGCTCTTTAGTTTGAAACTAAAGATTTTAATTAATACAATCTGTTTAAATAAAAGTACTTATTTTCTATTTAAAAAAAAAGTGAGTTGATCGGATTTCTTCCCCCCATAATACTCTCCATTTAACTGACAAGTTATTTTCTTCTAATTTATAGTGAAAAAATTAATTAATGTTTATGAATTAGTAAAATATTCCCTTTATTTTTTATTTGTTTTTTTTCACTAAATACGTTCATTTGGTTCATTAAATTCTCCTCTTCTCCCTTGTATCCTTTTGAATTCAATTATTCTTCTACCATTTGTATTCAACCTCCCCTTTTAATTGAACAATTTGTAATTTGAAAATCAAAAATTATAAAGATAAATACATTTTGTTAATTTATTATTTTTATTTATTTAATTTCTTTATTTTTTTTCTAATTAAATATTCTCTAATTATCGATATATAGTATTTATATGTATTCTATCTAATACACAAAATTTTATAATTAACTAATATAAAAAAAAATATGTTTATTCAAGTTATAACAGATATTGCATAATTCGTGTCCGATTAAAAAGACAAAGTTCAATAAGTTGATGGTTAAACAATATCGCTTTATTAATCAATTATATAATCTTTATTCTATTTGAGAGCAATCAACAAGCTTGCTGATTCCATTTTAAAAAAGAATCTTGACTTTTTTTGAATAGGGTTCGTTAGATACTTGACTAGCAGTATGTTCTGCTTCTTTTCTTGATTTTTTGTCCAGGTTCACTTTCTCCATATAGAATCCACTTTTCACCGTTTGTCACTAGTTGATCTAATAAAAGGGCGTGTTTGTTGAGGTCAAGATGAGTTGTTCATTTAGTTCAGTTTTTACTAATTTTACTTAGCCACCCAAGTATCCAAGATGAAAACGAATCCAAACTATTTTAAATAGTGAAAATCAGTTGAATCAACATCAGCTCTTGGTAATCTCTTCAGTTGTTATCATTTTGTGTTCATACTCCAAGGGACATGTCTTAAGATAACGAGTAGAAATTTCCATCTCGAAGTAAACCATTTTTTAAGAATATTTATTTATGTAAATACAACACATATTCGTTTTTAAACTCGTACTGTATCATATATATATATATATATATATATATATATATATATATAAAGGTTTTTTCTGCACATTGCTCAGAATTTAAAATTGTTTGCATATCTTCGCATTTCATGACCTCTAGAATACAAAATTGACTTTATTTTTTCATGTCTGTTTGTCTGTCTGTCCGGAAAATAAGGATGTTATAGACTCAAAATTGGCTGAACCGATTTCTATGAAATTACATCATATATTCTTAGATACCTCTATAGTAACATAGGCTATAAATTTTATTAATATCTAATCAATAACCACAGAAATTAATTTTTTAGTTTATATAATTCTCCGTGCTGCTCATTAAAGTGGCCCACTGACCAGGCGGACTCATTTTACACAATGAATATAAATTTCTCTAGCAATTCCCAATCAAAGGATTATTATAATATTTAACTTTTTAATTTAAATTCGAATATTCAAATATCATTTCAATTAAATAATTTATTCTAAAAGTTCTCATTTTAAGTAATTTATTAAAATATTTAAATCATATTTTTATCTTGAATTTTTATATTTATTCTTTATTTATTTGAATATTTCTTCTTTTTTTATAAAATATATAATAATATATAAATTTTATCAATGTTTATTGAAAAAATATATTATTTAGTATTTTATGAAGTTAAAAATTAAAATATGATGATATAAAGGAGTTTGTTTTAAATTTTTGACTTTTTTAAATTGAGTATTTTTTACCGACCGACGATAGTAAGGGAGGTATTGTTTTCACACCAAATTTCACCTATGGATATTTTTAGGTACATTTCTCCACGAATCATGCATTTTCTTAACAGAAAAAAGTATTTTTAGCATGATGTCTGTCCGCCCGTCTGTCCGTCCGTCTGTCCGTCCGTCTGTCCGTCCGTCTGTCCGTCCGTCCGTATAGATGTGTACAGCCTGAACGGCTCAACGGATTTTGATGAAATTTGGTATATTTACTTAATACATCAGTAGGATGAATTGATCAACTTTTGGTGCAAATCCGGAAACCGGAAATGCTAGTATTGCCGATCGAAGAGAGGAAGTGAAGGGTTATTTTCATATCAAATTTCACGTGAGGACATATCTCCACGTGTTATGTACTTTGTATTGGTTTTATCCTCGAGAAAAATCATCTTCATTAGTTTTTTCTTAATTTAAAATTATATGACGTCACCCAGCACTTCATGACGTCACAGCCAGCCCTTATATATTATAAATAGGTAAAATGTCACTTCCGGTAGTCAGATCATGATGAAATTTGGTATCTCAATTTTTTTCATATTTTTAAATCTATATACAAAATATGAAGCAAATATCTCGAAGCAAACTGGTACTTTACTTGAAAGGTAAACGCAACCAGTGTAGGTAAAGTACCACTTCCGGTTAACCGATTTTAACGAAATTTTGATAGAAATCTACAAACTGTGAATAATATCGGTGTACCAAATTTCGAAGTCCTAGCTTGATTAGTTTTTGAGTAAATTTGCTTACAGACATTACATACATACATACATACATACATACATACATACATACATACATACATACATACATACATACATACACACACACAGACATAATTCGAAAAATGGTATTTTCCGACTCAGGGAGGTCTAAAACGTCAAGATCTATCGAAATCTCGAAGTCGAAATTTTTGACGATTCCAATACTTCCCTTATATACGAAGTATGCGGGAAAGTAAAAATGAATAATATTTCTATTACCTATATATCAATTAAACAGAATAAAATCTTTGTGAAATTAATAATCATAATATATTATATATATATAATCATAATTAGTTTTCTGATGTTTTCTAATATATTTTTATTATATGTCTATTAAATGCGTATTATAACTTATTATAATCATGGTTCTATATAGGATGTAAAATAATTTTAGTATTTTAATATTACAGAAATAAGATAATATTTTTAAAAATCTATACACTTTTTTAATCCTATTTATATTATTTATTTATTTATATCTTATTTTTTTATTTCCTATATATAATATAAATATCTAATCTTAATTATTTTTTACTTTCCCGCATACTTCGAATAAGGGAAGTATTGGAATCGTCAAAAATTTCGACTTCGAGATTTCGATAGATCTTGACGTTTTAGATCTCCCTGAGTCGGAAAATACCATTTTTCGAATTATGTCTGTGTGTGTGTATGTATGTATGTATGTATGTATGTAATGTCTGTAAGCAAATTTACTCAAAAACTAATCAAGCTAGGACTTCGAAATTTGGTACACCGATATTATTCACAGTTTGTAGATTTCTATCAAAATTTCGTCAAAATCGGTTAACCGGAAGTGGTACTTTACCTACACTGGTTGCGTTTACCTTTCAAGTAAAGTACCAGTTTGCTTCGAGATATTTGCTTCCTATTTTGTATATAAATTTAAAAATATGAAAAAAATTGAGATACCAAATTTCATCATGATCTGACTACCGGAAGTGACATTTTACCTATTTATAATATATAAGGGCTGTCAATCAATCAACATTAATTAAGATATTTTCATTATGACAGATATTAGAAAAAAACCGCGAATTCAATATTTCTGTTCACTAATTATTTGTAGACTTTAGTAAAACATACACATGACTCAATATAGATCAGCATAAACTTTTTCAAATTTTGATCTTAAAATTTATCTTGAAGGTAGTAAAAAAAGAGTAAGATGAGGAAATCAATTGTAAAATATTAGGTTACCCAGACGACTTAAATATAATAGGAGATTCGGGAATTGCAATTACAGATAGCGAGGAAAAATTATTCTAGGTAGGAAAAGAGATGGGATTTGAAATTAATAGTGATAAGAAAAAATATTTAGTAACAAATGGGAACAGTATTAACATACAAAATCTTAATATACAAAATGTAGAATTTGAATATGTAGAAAAATTGAATGTAATCACGAAAGATAATAATATTTGAGAAGAATTTAAATCGAGGTTGCAATCGGGAAACGCCTGTTACCATGCAGTAAAGGGGCTTATCTCATCAAAATTATTATCAAAGGGAATCAAAAAATTAAAATATATAAAACAATTTGTCTGTTACTATCTCGCCAGAGATAGTATTGAGGTCACGAAAATTTTCGATGTCGAGATTTTGGTGTTTTTATATGTTTTGAAGGTCCCTGAGTCATTTTCACTAAGGTTGAGAAAAATGTCTCTGTGTGTGTATGTAGACAAGATTAGGCAAAAACGGTTTGAGCTAGAATAATGAAATTTGGTACTCAGGCATTATTCAAAATTCATAGTTTTCTATCAATTCAGGTACTTTCAGCGATTCAATCAAGCTGAAATTTTATATATAACAGTTTTATACAATTTTTAATCATGTGAAAAACTATCTAACATATATCTTTATTTTTACGTGCAGTTTAGAGGAAAAAAATGAAAACGTGGTAGGTAATGACCCTCTTCCGTTTGAGCAACATTTCTCAAAAGTTGATAGGAAACTACGAATTTTGAATATTGCCCGTGGACCAAATTTCATGATTCTAGCTCAAACCGTTTTTGCTTAATCTTGTCTACATACACACACACATACACACACATACACACACACATACACACACATACACACACACATACACACACATACACACACACACACACATACACACACACACACACACACATACACATACACACACATTTTTCTCAACATTAGTGAAAATGATTCAGGAACCTTCAAAACGTATAAAAACATCAAAATCTCGACTTCGAAAATTGACATCATCGCAATGATAGTAAAACGAATCTAAATTATTTTTCAAAATTTTAATTGAAAGAATTTGTATTCGATTTGTAGGAAAGTAATATAATGCTTTCATACCAGTTTATGTTTATAATCATATTTTTATTCTACTAACAAAGTAATTTTTATATTTAAAAAGAGTATATTTTTTTTTAGAAAATATTAAATAATATAAAAAAAATTCATTGTCAAATAATAAAACATTTTCATCATAATAAAAACAAACTCTATGGTGAATATTGTTTTTTTTAGATATTTCATTTTAATTTATTTGCAACGAGGGTTGTTTAATTTTTTTTTATCCCCATATCCCTAATAGTCTAATTGAATTATAAGCGTTTATCACGCTCTTTATAAGTTTGAGATTTTATTAGTTTAATTTTTTATTTTATGATTAAGGTCTATTTACCATATTTATACGTAAATACAATAATAATATATCTTTTAGTGTGTTTACATATAAATATCGAATAATCCGTATACATTAATTTAACGATGGTATTAATTTAAATGCCAGGGATCCTTTTGAATTTTAATATCATTTATTCAATTTTAACTGTTCATTTCTATGCGAATTTCACAAGGGTAGCGGATTTTAATAGAATTATTCCTCATTTCAATCTGAATTGCTGAAATGAAAAAGGGAATCAAACCAGCCATCGAATATTTGTATCGGAATATATTCCATTCCAATATTCATTCCTTTTTTTTCCTCCCCTCTTCTTTTTTATTTCGATTAGTTATGAAAAGGTAAATAGAACAGAACTGAATAAAAGCTGAGGTTAATTATTAAATATAACATTAAATAATAATAATAATAATAATAATAATAATAATAATAAAATCGAATTTCAATGGAATAGAATCAAAAGTATTGAAAATTATTTTTTCTTCGAATACTCAAAATATTAATTAAACATGACTAATATTTATACTTATAACATTTAAACACGCGTATTAAATAGAAAATAAATGCTCCAAACACAATAAATTTAAATTTATATTTCAGATCAAATACTATACAAATGAGATACTATATAACAAATAAATATAAATTTATGTTAGTTATACCTCTATATACAATAATGTTTATATTCCTATATCTATATATATCTATATATATAATATTATATATAATAATATTTTTAAATCAAATTGCACATATTGACAAAATTTATGTAAATTGAAAAAAGTTTTAATACATTGTGTTCATTTAATTTAGAAATTAATTATTTTAATGTTCTACAATAAAGATTTCTCCCCATTCTTAGATATACTTTTAATGACAATTTATTGTAATCTTTATTATTTTCATTAAGATAGTTAATGAACATCATTAGCCCTTAAAATATTTACTGAACCATTCTAAAATTAATTATTTGTTAATTATTTCACTTAATTTAATCGATTGTACCTAAAATCTTGGTCTTTACAATTTCTTAAATAAATAATACACTCAAAAACAGAAAGAATACTTATTTTTCCTTCATATATATAATTATATATATAGCTGTATATATACAATATGAATATATATAAGATGAACGTAACTTAATTGAAACTTTTACTTTTTTAAAAAGATACTTTACGTGAGATCATTTCTTGAAGACATAAAAGATAAAGAAAATAATCATTAGGTATATGAAGATTTTTTATTATAACTACGGGCTCTCAAACTATTTTAGTATGTTACAATTCTATTTCTATTTGTTTCAACTATTATATTAGTCATTTATTCATTATTTATTATTTGTGTTTATTTATCTACTTTTTTCGCCTTCTCCTCTTAAAGGAATGTAAATAAATTAGCCTTTCCATTTTTCTGACCTATTAAATCTTTATAATTTTTTTGGCAATATTTTAAATTAATTTGAAATTAAAAATTTTCTAAATCTCTCTCAACATCAATTGATAGAAAAATTTGTAAGTAAACTAAGACATATTCTATCCGTTTAAAAATTATTTCTTTGTAAAAATTTAAAGAGATCTCATATTATTTTTTAAATTAAAATAATGATCTATCAAACCTAATGAGTTTTTTGAACTTACAAGAGCAGGTCAATAAGTCCGTAACTTTTTGAAATTCCTGTCTCTTAAATGAAATGGCAACGCTGTTCCTGTCAGTAGGCATCAGCTGACTAATTTCGAAATTTGAATCAGTTTAGTTTTTATTTGAGACCCATTAATAGTAGACTACTTCGTGATTTGAGAAGAAATTGGAAAAAAGAGAATTTCCATGAAAAATCATAAATTGGAATACGAATCCACCCTCTTCTCCGGATTTAGCCCCCGAGTGACTATTTCATGTATTTAAACTTGAAGAATTGACTAGAGCGAAAGAGATTTGACTCCAACGATGAAATTAAGGACACTACGTTGAAAAATAAAATAATTTTTTATCCAAAAACCAGTGTTTCATTCAAAAAATCACCTGCCTTTGTATATTGATAAATATTTTTATAAGTTTTATTTTGATTTGATATTTATTATTAATTTTTAGTAATTCTATATTTCATTTTGATAAATTTGTAATATTAATAATATAGTAAATTTATAAAATAGATAATATTATTTTATATAATATATGCAGTAGGATACATTATCAAGATATTATGTAATAAAAAATAATATATAGGTATATAAATAAGTATATATATTAATGAATAAATAGATTAATATATACATATAATAAAATAGAGTATAATAATGAATAATTATATTTTATATTATATATTTATATTATATTTAAAAATAATATGAATTGTTTAACAAATTATTCAAATACAAATTTACTTTTATTCATTGGGCTAACCGCAGAAGCAACGAGGTCGAATAAAGAGATGATAAAAACAGACTCAAAAATTAGTATCTGTATAAATTTATATTAATATAGTTATTATTTATTTTGTTTTAACTTAATTCATAAAAATCTAGAATAAAATATTAATATTATATATTGTTTATACATAAATAATATTCAATTAATTTAATATAAATAAAAACACTATTTTTTTTTTCTTTAGTATTTCCATTTCAAATGGATTTAATCTTTTAGACATAATTTAATGAAAAATTAAAATGTTAATAAATAAATAGACTAATTTTTTTTTTAATGAAAATAAATCAAATCAATTTAAATAATTTGATTGTGGAATTAATATCCAATTTGATGATTAGAGTCAAGGCCTAAGCGACTATTTTCTACCTGAACAGTTCTAAAGTTTCATACCATCGGCTTTGAAATTAATTAATATTGAGAATAACGATTGGATTAGAATTGGAGTAAATTAGTATTTCACAATCCTATTCCTTTAGGAATTGTCCCTCCAATTGAATATCAATTGATGTTCAATTAAACTAATACGGGTAGGATTAATGCATTTGTGCAGAAAAAAGTATAACCTAGTTGTCAAGTTTCATTTCTAAATTACATTCCGATTCAGGGAAAGGATCTTCTATTAGCTTCCTCCTCACTCTCATCATTATAGAAACATTCCAGATCCATTTATACCATTTGCTTCCAATCTGTATTAATCATATTTTATTGAATGAAACATATATATATAAATGTCAAATAACAAGGAAAAGGAGATCAGATCATTCATTCATTAACCAAATAGGTATATCATTAAGCAAAATGTTTATTTGTAAGTTCTAGAAATGAGAGATAAATTTATTTCTAAAAGCAATATACTGAGAACTATTTTCTAAAATTAATAAAAAAAAATTAAAAAAATAAATCATATAATTATATTCATATTTATTTATTAAAATAATTGTTTTATTTCAATCGACTGTAAAAGGATGATAAACACTTAGATCAGTAGTTCTTAACAGGTGTTCCGTGGGATTAGGTTAAGTGTTCCGCCAAAATTAGATATTCAGAAAAAATATAGTATCATAAATATATTATATCATATATCATAAATATAAATAATTATTAATAATTAATATGAAGGCGCCATTGGGTGTGTGGGTAGCAAACCTGCCTCACATTCACATGGTCCCGGGTTGAACTCCCGGGTCTGGCAAGGGAATTTCCCTAGTTGGGGTCTTTGGGAAGGAGTCAACCCAGCCTCTGGGAACAACATTGGTGAAAAGCTACTTGATAGTGCCTCCGATCAAGAAAATCAAGGTCAAGGTTGAGAGGACCCGTTCTGATCACAGGACACCTCATTGATATAACCGACTTGATAGGCGTTGTCCTTGCGTAGGACGTACACAGTCAGAGGTTTTAAAAAAATACTTTGTGGAAATTTCAAGTTTACCTGAAACGTGATTAAAAGATCCAGTCCATTTGTTCTATGAATACAGACAAAATGTTAAAAATATTATCATAAACAATACAATCATGGATATAACCGGATTGATAGGCGTTGTCCTTGCGTAGGCCGTACAAAGTCAGAGGTTTTTTTTATTAATTAATATATAATGCATTTTTTTTATTTTGCTCTTCATTAAATAATCGAAAATAGTTCCGTCAAAAATATTTGAGCTAACAAGTGTTCCAACGTTACGATAAGGTTATTTATTGAAAACAAAGTACAACAAAGTTTTATACAAATAGGCATTCTCATTAATTTATATTTAATTATTAATTAATAAATCAAAGTATAAGTAATATTATTTAATCATTAATTAAAAAATTTTCTTATTGCAATGAAGAAGTGAAATATTTTAATTTAGATAAAATAAATTCTGTTTTTTAAAAGATGATTTTTTTATGCTATATAAATTTTTAGTATATATTTTTTCTTCTCACAAAAATTATAAATTTCTATCCATTCTGGTAATTATCATTATATTAAAAAAAAACGATATATATATATAGAAGTCACCACAGGTTGGGGGTCAACAACGTGGACTCACATTCTCGTGGTCCCGAATCAAAGTTCAGCTGGGGTCTATGGGACCTAGTCAACCCAACATCCGGGAACTAATTGGTAAAAAGTATCGCCTCAGATAAAGAAAATAAAAGTAAGGGTTGATAGGACCAGTTCTACTGATCATAAGACCTTAATTTATACAACCAACTTGGTAGGCGCTGTCCTTTCGTAAGATCTACCAAAGTCAAAGATTTTTTTAAAATATACTAGCTCCCCAGAACGCCGTCGGTGATCTTCGTACCTAGACTCTTGCACACTCTACGCTAATACGTATTATTTGGTTGAAATTCAGTATGAAATAGGTTTTCATTTATTTGAGTAATATAACTAAACTGCCTTGGGAAGGATATAAAAATGTTAGAGGTTTTTTTATATAATAATATATATATAATTATATACTTATTGTTATTTTTCACTAATTCTTATGCTTTAAGATTACCTCTATCGAATTTGATTTTTCTATGTTTAATTTATAGTATACTTATTTTTTGTTAATTTATCAAAAGACTGCTTCTCAACTACTATATTATAATGTTATTCTATACATAATACGAGAAAATAAATACCGGACATTAAAATGATATTATTTCCATTCTCAATAATATGCAAAAAAGGATTCACTTTCATTATGCCATATTTTATTTATTCATATCCATTTTGATATATATATAGGTAAATATATTAATGTTTTTTTATGTTTGTTTTTATTTATTTTATTTTTTTTCCATTTCCCTCTCTAATTTATGTATTATTCTCATGTTATTAAAAATTTGACATATTTTTCAACATATGGTTTTAAACAAGAGTAACAATGTTACATACAAATGAATTCAATATGCTCTAATAGATAAAAATATAAAAAACTCAACATATGTCAATCATACTAAAAAATATTAAACGAATTTGTTTTCTATTATCATCTTAAAACAAAACTAATTTAATCATTTTTTATTTGGATTTGAAATAAATAATACAAAAATTAAGTACTAATTTTAGATAATAATATTTCAAATAAATGTTGAAGGTTCAAATATTCCCAAAAATTTGGAATTAAGAATTTAGATAATAAGAAAATTCCCTAGAGAAAATGTTATTTCTACATATTAATAATACTAAATTATGTAAGCAAAAAGGTTGGTTAATTTAATTTATTGTTCATTTATGAAGGGGAAATTGAAATAAGGTCACTTTGATGGTTGACAGAATCCTATTAAAAGAGAATACTCAATCTTATATAAAATTTTTAATAAAAATCACACTAACTAAAAGAACCAAGGCAGTAAATAATCTCAAAACAATTATAATACCATTCTATATAAATTTCAATAATATTACCCAATAATAATTTTAATTAATCAATGATTTAATATCAATACAAATAAAAAAAACTTTCTAAACAACAATTCAAAAGGCTTCTCGCTTAAGAAAAAAATTCACTTGGTTATATAATATTATTGACAAAAAAAAAAAAAAAAAAAAATTATAAAGCATAACCAAAGTTCGAATCATTTTTATCAGGAAATTCATGTCAATCGAATAATCCATCGTTGTTTTATTGCAATTTAAAGTTCTATACCTCTAAAAGAAACACCCTTTATTTATATATGCTTCAAAATCCGATATAGTTATTTATAATTATAGTTATACTATTTACCAAGTCATACAGGGCCGTCCTAAGATTTTCAGCGCCCGTGGGCTCCTAAAATTTTGCGCCCCTTTTCATAAGAAATTACACAGAATGGTTAGTAAAAATATATAAACTAATAAAAAATGCCGCCCCCAGAAGGCTTGCGCCCTAGAGCTATAGCCCAATTAGCCCTGTGGTTAGTGCGGCCCTGAAGTCATACTTCGTTTCTCCAACCCGTTCTTGTCTTACTTATTGAACATTTGAGAAATCTATAGTGTCCCTGAGATACACGACCATCCAACTCTCTCTTATATCCCTTCATACATTGTCGGCCACCGCGTCCTTGGTCTTCCAAGCGGACGTTTCTCAATCAGTCCTCCCACGAATATATTTTTAGTCATTCTTTCCTCTCCCATTCTAGCCACAAGCCCTGCCCATCGCAGCCTTCTCGATTTTAAAACCCTAACTGGAGATGCATAGAGGTCATGCGATTTCTCGTTATGCAGACTCCGCCATTCCACGTTAACCTCATCTTTTTTTGTCACATAAATGCTGCGAATTCTCAAATGCTCTAAATCTACTATCGTCTCCCAAGGTCATATACCATGCCTCCCACTCATATATTACAAAAATAATTGTTTTTTTGAGAAATATAATCTCTTAAATTCATTCACCATTCAACATAATCCCTCTTGATTATAAAACTGTTTGAAAATGAAAAGAATTATGATTTGCTTCTTTTTCATTTCCTTCGAGAAAAACTATAATAATTATATACAACTGAATACCTTTCGATATAAATTAAAACCTTAAATTTTATTAATTTAATGAAATATAATCAATACTAACATCATCTTTTAATCATATTATATAAATATTATTCATTTACTCATAAAATGATTCAATATATAAATATAAAATATTTTTCATTCTTTTCAACCTAAGAGAAAAAAATTTAATTGTAGGATTAAGTAAAAAAAAAATAAAATATTTTATTTGAATTGTTACAGGCGATTAGAGAATGAAAACGAGGGTTGCATAGTCAACTGTTCAATTGTCAATGGCCCTAACCAAATGTCATCCGAGTGTAACTCCATATATTTTGATCTCGTTAGTGGACAGAATCAGGTCGAGCGATTAAACGACAAAATTTCTCTCTCCCACTTGAACGCTTGATCTTTTAATTCCGTTACGGTTATATTGAATTTAAAAATACTAAAGAAAAAGATAGAACGAAGAAGGGGGTGAGTTCTTTTTTTCCATTAGAAGATTAGAGATATCCAAATAAAAACAAAATCAAAGGTGAGGTCGTTGTGGTTTCAATTTCTTTTCAGTCAATTGAGATTCGAAAATGATCATTTGTATGCAAAGTTAGGGGAATAAAGGAGGTGGGTGTGGTAGATAGGTTGGTAGGTAAGAGATGGGATGCAACCACTTGAGATTCCCTCTAATCAGAATGATTAAACAAAGCTGTAGGGGGGATGGAGGGTTCCACTTCAAGTGATTACTCCCAACAAAAAAATCTAAATAAACTCAAAGTGATTATCCAGCTTCTTTTTTTTTATCTCTAGCTTAATTTTCTTTTTGTTCTTCAAGCAATCACCTATCGAGAGAGGCAACCAATTTTTGAATTGAATTCTACTGCAATTCTAGGTAGTTATTAATCAAAATGTAAAAATCTGGAGTGTCGCCACTCGACTATCTCGCAAATTTAATATTATATTTAAATTAAATT
This sequence comes from Labia minor, assembly GCA_963082975.1. Taxonomy (NCBI): domain Eukaryota; kingdom Metazoa; phylum Arthropoda; class Insecta; order Dermaptera; family Spongiphoridae; genus Labia; species Labia minor. The sequence continues at coordinate 54,654,268 of OY720345.1, forward strand.
TAATTAATTAAATTATAAATTAAAATTATAATAAATTATATTTATTAAATCAGCGCGTGTTTGGTTCTTTGTTGATGGCACCATGTCACGTGATGGCGCGTGATTTGCAAAATTAATTCCGGTACTTTGAGCGATTCAATCAAGCTGAAATTCTATATATAGCAGTTTTATACAATTTTTTTAATCATGTAAAAAACTATCAAACATATATCTTTATTTTTACGGGCAGTTTAGAGGAAAAAAATGAAAACGTGGTAGGTAATCTTCTGGTTGAGCTACATTTCTCAAAAGTTGATAGAAAACTACGAATTTTAAATAATTCCCGTGTACTAAATTTCATTATTCTAGCTACATACACACACACACACATTTTTTTAACCTTAGTCAAAATGACTCAGGGACTTTCAAAACATAAAAACATCAAAATCTCGACATCGAAAATTTTCGTGATCGCAATACTATCTCTGACGAGATATTACAATTTTAATATTGTCTCTGGCGAGATAATATATAAAAATATTATGTACATAATACAATCTAAAAATTAAAACAATGTTATTATTAATAGAGTAGTTCGTTCTATTAAAATAATGTTTTTGAATAGTTAAGAACTATACAAAATATTTAATATTATTTGGATAGGCAAACTACTTACAAACTACGTTTTCACATCTATTCCTTAAATCTTTTCTTTTAGATTTATTTTTTACCTGCTGATACACACAAATGTACATAATTTAGCAAGTTGATCGCAATCGTATCATGAAATTAAAATTGTGATTTTTATAATATAATGAAATATATATTTTCATTGTCAATACTAGAAATTCCTTGATTAATTTAAGTTATTAAATAAATCTAAATAAATATGTCACACTTGTCTCTTACAAATAAACCATATCTGTGTCAAATTTCATTCCAATCCGTCACTTAATAAAGATTTATATTATAAGGCAGAGATGATGAACGTATGGCGCGCGTGCCACAAGTGGCACATTTGAAAAATTTGGTGGCACGCACAAAGACAAAATTATTTTTTTAATAATTCTAACTTTTTTTAATAGAAATTAATTAAAATTTAACAATATACAATTCATTTGTAATTTATGGGATAAATTTGAAGAACTGAATATCAATCTATCTTAATAGGTTAAACAAAATCGGCAAATTGTACATTTTGAAAATGTACTACAGTTTATTATTAAGATATAAACCTAAACTAAGTGTATCAATATTTTTCAAACTTTTTGTACATGAGACATATGTATGTTGAAATTTTTTTGGATTCGGGTAACATAAAATATGTTAAAAGAGAATGTTATTGAATATATAACTAAAGAAAGATTAAATTAAAAAAATTATTATACATGTATTTAATGTTCATATTTTTAATGTAAACATTCTAAACATTTTCTTTATATTTATCATTAATATTTCTTCATTTTTAAATTTTTTTGAATTCAATTTTTTAAACTTATATTTTCTTAAAAATTTTCTTAAAAATTTCGAGATTACCCAAAAGTCAAGATTTTTCTAAATGAAAATTACAATATTATTATTAAAATAATATTCACAATTTTTATTTTGTAGAATTTTATTATGAAAAATAATTTAGATCAAATATTTTGGGCTCCCATTATCATTTTAGAAATAAAAATCTGTCAAAACTGTTAGGGAGCATTTTATTTAAAATCTAACAAGTTCACTCCAACCAATTCATACCGAAATCGTTCACGTCCAATATTATATTGTCTTTCCACATCATTCATGATCTATCTGCAAGTCATTTTACCTTAAATAAATTCCTTACAAGTGACTTGTCTCAACCATAAATTGGAAATGCATAGAGATAATGCAATTTCTATTAATGATATCATGCTATAATCATGCCAAGTTTATTGTTTGATTAAGAAATTCTAAGAAAAATCTTATTTTCAAATACTTTGTTACTATTTTAATTTCTTAAAATTATATAAGCATCGCTTTAAAGCAGAGGTTCTTAAACTTATGTACTCCGCGGACCCCCACTTGGAGAAATTTTTTTTGACGGACCCCATACGTCATTTTATTAGTTAATTTCTGGCTTACGATCTCATAAGAACAAGGATATATGTTGAATATTTCTAACAGTGATTGGTGAATAACGATTTTTTTGCATATTGTAGAACACATTTTATTAGAAATTATAATATTGAAGAAAGAAAATTCAGCTAAATATGAAGATGGAAACGGTAGCAATAGTTTTCTTGCACATTTCGTTGAATTTGGGTATTTGATCTCTGTTTCCTCACAAAGCCATGCCATACCTCCATTTATATTAAATAAAGTTTTAACTGACTCATCATTTTCTCGTGCACCTGTACGATGGCTTTGCGGACCCCCAGTAAAGTCTTCGCGGACCCCCAGGGGTCCGCGGACCACAGTTTAAGAACCTCTGCTTTAAAGCACTAAAATAATTTTTTTTAGATTCTATAATATTGCGAAGATTCCTCTTTTTCAAATATTTTAAATCTATTCTTATCCACACAGTGCACAATTAACGTTAAAAAAGTTTGCCCAGACAAATAATAAATTTATTTCGATAATATTTTTGATGAAATGAGCGTTTTTATTCCATTACAGGCTTTACACGATTTCCACCTTTGCAACAATAATTAAATTCTTTTTCAAGATTATTATCCTTTCTTCTTGATTAATTTCATTTATCTTTGTATTCTAAATATCATATTTATATAATTCTATAACAAAGTCATAACTTATGCAAGAAAATAATGTTATTTTTAGTTAAAACAGTTACTATACACTAAATTACTTATGTAAATCCAATTGCTTAAAACTTTTTCTTCTTGTTTTCTTTCTTATTATTTAAAAAAAAAATTTAAAAATCTATACTCTTTTTTTCTTTTACTCTAGTAAAGTTTTTAATTAATTCGCCTGATCCTCACTTGAAATTAATAAAATCGTCTTTAAACTTTTTCCCTTCTTGTAAAACAAACAAAAAAAATATATTCTACTTTTTTCTACTCTTAATTCAAATTTTTTTGTTGATTTGTTTTTATTTTTAATTTATATAAAATTTATTTTACAATATAAAGAATATAAAGAAAACCTCTGGATAGTTGGATAATCAGTTCTTTTGTTTAATTTCAATTTATTTTGTTATTTATGGTATTGATAAGCCCTGATTAAAATATAAAACAAATAAAAATTTGAATCTAATTAATTTCTTTTATTTGTCATTAATTAAATTTATTTTGTTTTCTGTGGTGCTCTCGTAAGTTATTGAGCCCTTCAACTATCCCTTCCTGAGTAAAAATTGTAATAAATATCTTATCTTATTATGCTAGCTAAAATTGTTTGTTTGTTTAGCCATGGGTTCTCAAAAACCGCTCTAACGATTTTTTCAAATTCACACTAGATATAGTATTTATAAAGAAAAATTGAGTTTTATTGATCACATCTCAGGAAAAATACATCTTCATTAGTTTTTCTTAATTTAAATTTATATATGGATGACGTTACAAATGACATTCATATTGAAATTTGACTCCTGCCTTTTTTTAAAGGATATTATTAATATTTTTTTTATATTTAAAATATTTTAAAAATTTTTATTTAATTTCGAAATAAAATTAAAAATATATATTTTAATAATATTTTATAATTATAAATTACGATATATATTTATCATTCTTCCAATAAAAAAAAATATTCATTCACTTAGAAACATACCTAATAACCCCAAGTTCCAAATAATTAAAGAATTGTATATTAATATTTTTTAAAGGGTCGAGCGAGAGCTCGGTGTCTCAGGTATTAATATTACCAGCCAAACCCAATAATAATGAATCATTTTTTTTAACTTAAGTACCGAGCCGAGGCTCGGGGTCCCGGTACTAATTCATAAAGATGATACTCAATTTTCACAATTAATTTGTATAGATGTATATTGAAATATATATATATATATATATATATATATATATATATTAAATAATATTATTACCGAAATAAATTTATATACATAATAATTTAATAATATATATTTAATATTTTTAGTTTGAATTTTTTTTTAATTGTTTCTAACATAATAATAATAATATTAAAATAAAATTTCATATTTTAAGTACATACCTATAATTTATTCAAATTTATAATTGAATTCCCTATTCGGTGTCCCACTATTCTTCTCACCTTGTTATTCTTTTCTCTTTTGCTACCCTTTTCTTTTTACCTCGTTCTTTATTTGTTATTAACGAACATAGAAAAAGCGTCTGTTGTGAAGGGACGAGTGTTCTTAAGTCTAATTGCTTTCTGGCTCTTTTGTGTCTACTAGACAAGTACAAGTGCCCAACGAACAAATAAACAATCTTGACATTTTTCATTTAGAATGAATTCTTATTGCATCTCATTTAATAAAAAAGAAAAGTGAAAGAAAGAGAAAGTAAAATATATATAACAAAAATAAAAAAATAATAATAAATAATATGTAAGTATATGGAAATAATAGGAGAAATTAATTTAAAATTAAATTTTAAATTTTATTTTAAGAATTTCATACCAAAGTGTACTGATTTTATGAAATAGTTACGAAGTCCGTGACCTCTCTTAAATGAAATGGTAAACTGCAGGCTACTATAAGGTGACTCCTGTCAAAATTTGAAGCAGCTGGGTCTTTTTGTTTTTGTTGTTGGACATCTATTTAGCAGACTACCTCTTGATTTGAGAAGAAAATGAAAAAAGTGAATTTCCATGAAAATCCATAAATTGGGATACGAATTGCTCTCTCATCCACCATATTTTCCGGAGTTAGCCCCGAGTAACTATTTTTTTGTTTCCAAAACTGAAGAAATAGCTCGGCGGAAAGAGAAACGATGAAATCATCTCACAAACAAATCTATTTTAATGTCTTCGACAAATCATATTTTTTGGAAGGGATAAAAAAATTGGAGAAACGTTAGTCGAAGTGTAAAAGAGTAGGTTGAAAAATAATTTTTTATCCAAAAACCTGTTTCATTCAAAAAGTTACGGAAGACAAAAAGAAAAGATGTGTTAGAAATAAATAAAAGAAGAAAGGAATTTTATAATTTAACCTAATGACAGTATTTTGAATGGAATTAAAGGTGCTTAAAATTCATATACAATGTATAAAAAAAAAAATTTTTTCTCTATACCATCTGAGGGGAAGAAACCCCTCCTCATGTGGCGATACAACTGATTAATAAGAATTCATCATTAATTTTAATGCTATTAAATATTTTTAAATACGTTCAAAATGAAAATCTATCTTGAAATCAATATTTATGTTTAAAAATCCGTTGAAAAAAAATTAATCGGAGCAATACAAAAGGAGTTAGTTACTAAAAGTGATTAATACAATTAATTATAATTCAATTATATTTCTTCTATACCTTCTAGGAATCCATTGAAATATTTATAAAAATTTTCAAAAGTCTATCTCAATAAAAAGTCGATGTAAAATCGATTTCAAATTGTCAAAAGAGTGAACATACAGACAAAGAGACAGACGCCAAGTGAAGTTGAGAAAAACGTTATAATATAAATAAGTTGACCTGTGGCCAGGTCCGAACCGACCGACGGTTTGAAATAAATTAATTTCCAGCTACAGAAACAATTTCAAATAATTTTAATATATCTATTAATGTAATAAAAAACAGATATGGATAGAACATAAATATTTTTAATTTTATTTTATTTATAATATATAGCTGAAGTAGCAGGCGTTGCCCGTGATCATAATACGGAGGCTGTGACGTCATGAAGGGCTGGGGGACGTCATATAATTTTAAATTAAGAAAAACATAATGAAGATGATTTTTCCCGATACATTCGTGGTAATATGTAAAAAAATCTCCTCATGTGAAATTTGGTGTGAAAATAACCCTTCCCTTCCTATCGTCGATCGCTAATACTACCACTTCCGGTTTCCGGATTTGCACCAAAAGTTGATCAATTCATCCCACTGATGCATTAAGTAAATATACCAAATTTCATCAAAATCCGTTGAGCCGTTCAGGCTCTACACATCTATACGGACGGACAGACGGACGGACGGACGGACGGACAGACATCATGCTAAAAATACTTTTTTCTGTTAAGAATATGCTTGATTCGTGGAGATATGAAAAAATCTCCACATGTGAAATTTGGTGTGAAAACAATACCTCCCTTACTATCGTCGGTCGGTAAAAACGGGAAGACATTTATCAGGACGCCGGGACAGAGCACCTAAAAACGGGACAATCCCGGAAAAACGGGACGTTTGGTCACCCTATATATATATATATAAACTTTGTATCACAACCTGAAAGTGAATACATTAATAAAAGTTATATTTTGGAATTGTTACCTTCAACATTGATCTAAAAACAAAAATTCTAGAATATTTATACAATGTATATTCTATAATGATTATACATTGAATATACATATATTCTATTTATTCGGAAACCAACAAACACACATATTTATTTGGTTAATGTTTTGATGAATATTCATTCTATTGACCTAAGTGCATTTAAATATGTTTATTTTAAAAATAAAAATATTTATATCTAGTTGAACATTTTATATTAATATTAAAATTATACTTTTATATACGTTAGAAAAATGAAATAAATACTAGTTTAATTCATTTTGGAATTGGGCTCGTAACCCGAAATGTTCATAAACCGAATTAAGTTTTCCCATATGTAAATGCAATTAATTCGATTCGGACAACAAAATATTACTAAGAAAAATAAATTATTAAAAATAATTTACAATATTGTTTATTAATGCCAATTAAGTCCTATATTTATATGAAATATTAAAACAATTGTTTATTGATCTAATTTAACTTTTTTCGATGATATCATCATCTTTTCTCTTAAAGACATTTGTCATTGGGAACTGAATTGGACGATATTTTTGAAGAAGTTGAAAATGAGATATTGTAAAAAGGTAAAATGTCTCGACTGCCCTAAGTGTACCTAATATTTTAAGGGTTATAGAGTTGGTAACCCTAGAAGCTCGTAACCCGAAAAAGATGTAATCCAGGATACTCGAATATATAGGTCTATGAATAGGACACAAGACACGGATATAGAAAGGTAGCTAGAGGCGGTCGCTGTCTTCATTTTATAAAGTCGTTAATGAACGCTGTTGTCCAGATTTATTAGAATTATTAGAAATTTTCTTTTTATACATTCAATTCGATAAATGCGGTTTTGTGATTTCAGAAATATTCAGTAGAATTATTATTTTTTAGACAAATCAATATATATAATTTCCGTCGTATGTATGTATGTATCTGAAACATTATGAAGTCAGTTACAAATTCAGTTTAAATTTAAATTTCAAACACTTTTGTATATTTCTTTTTAATGTAAATATAATAATAATAAAATTTCACAATGCCTGAACATTTTTTACATATTACTATATAATTAATTATATATCTATATTTCTTTCTATTAAATTTTACAAAATTAATTGTTAAATCTAATAATAAATTCAGAAAAAGGTAATGGTATGTATTGTTTAAGTCAAAGGTTAGTTTATCTCTCTCTACTCACGATTTATTTATTGGATTTTCGATTTCTAAAATTTATCATTAAAAAATTAATCACTTAATCCCTCTGAAAAGTTTTTTTCCATGCTTCAAATTAAAATCACTCCATTTTGTATAGCATTTAGTGGAAGGTTGTTGCAAAATTCAACATTGAACTCCAAATCTCGTTGGTGTCGGTTCAGAATATACCTCCCATTAATTTCCTAAAAATAAATAAATAAATTTTTATATAAAAAAACATTTAATAAATAAAGAATGAATCAACACCCAATTAGGGATAAAATAGTATTTATTGTATCGAAGTTGGATAGACCTGAAAAAAATGCATTATATATATATATATTATAATATATAAGTATAAAAATGCATTTTAATATACAATGGTGCGGCAACCTTCTAGAAAGATATTTTTTAACACATGTGGATGAATAAAGAATTTTGCTAAATTGGAGAATGAAAGACCTTTGGTCAAAAAACATCTGATCTCCAGATGTACAGAGACCCATGTGTCCAAAGTGGGGGAAGGGATGAAGAGTTTTCGTTGTTGGTGTAACAAGAATTTTGGAGTGAGTCTTGATTAAAATTGGAGAAGGAGACACCAAATCCCTTGCAGGAGTGACATCCCGGCCACCCACTTTTGAGGAGCGCTGCAGCCCACGAGATGTTCCAGAGAAATCCGCAGGGAAGACATACAAGACTCCCTCTCTAAGAATTCTCCATTCATTCCTATCACAATACAGCTAAGTGGTCGACCCTTGCTTATTAATATAATTGCAATTGCTTAATGAAATTAAATTTCATTTCATTTCTAATATTTCTAACGGTACCTTAATAAACAAACATCTCTTTATAACTACTTTGTTATCAATTCTTATAATATTAATTCTTTTATTTTATTAAATATTTAATTTTAGTTTAATTTTATATCTGCATATTTAATCTGAACGAATTCAATTTTATCATTTCCCTTATCATCCTTCGCGGATTCAATTCCCCATTTATTCTTCAAAATTAATGCAGAGTGCTACCAAATTAATTTAATCTTATTTTCAACCCATTTTTTTTCTACTAAAAAACCGGTTACCGAATTTCATAATTTTCTCCGAAAAACCGGTTTTTAAAAACCGACAAACCCTACTGTAAACGTAGCTCTATTAACATTCGGATGAGTTTGCAGGTTTGCTGTATTGATGATATAAAAAAAGAAACAATTATATAATTAAAAGATAAACATGAAAGTTTATTCATATAATAATAAATGTCGAGATAGTTGTTGTTCTATTGTATATGTATTTAATAACTTTGGTATCTATTGTCTTATTTAATAGGCATATTCAAAAACACAATATTGGACTTTTATAGAGACACGGTCAAATAATCCAATTTGAAAGACAGAAATAGAAAATTGTGATGGGAAAGAGGGTTGTGTAGGCGAAACAGTGTAGGGAAACCATCGCACAAATGTTTTAAATATTAAACTAATTTTCTAAATCGAAACAAATAAAAGTTGAAATTATTAAAGTTTTATTAGATTATTTACTATATCGAGTGGCTCTCACACCAACCAAATTGGATCCACTTTTACCCTTCTCTCTCCTTGAAATGTCATTTAAAATAAAGTTTTCTTGCCTTTTTTTATATATATAATTTATTTATTTAATATCTTTATAAAATTAGATAAAAAGTTTGTTGTCAATTTTCACAACAAAATTACTCCTATTTTGTTGCTTCATTTGAAATTAATATATCATAAAAAAATAAGTACTTGCAATGATTATTATAGTAAAAATGATAATATGATATAATAATATTCTCTTATATTTTATTTTTACCTGCTAGAATTAAGATAAATAAGAAAGTTCACCTTTTACTGAAATTCTTCAAATATAATATATTATATAAATTATGGTCTTTTTAATTGAAGTTTAAAGTTTTAATTACTTAAATTATTATTTTTATTTTAAATTATTTAATATATTTTGAATATTTATTTTTAATATTTTTTAAAATTTAAAAAATTTTATTTAAATATATAAAATTTAGTATATTTTATAGGATTAGAAAACAATTATTTATTCTATATATATATATAATTTTTCTTTAAATAATACTACTAAAAGTGTACAGATTACCTTACCTTAAAAATTATTCATTTTGTTTATTTTCAATTAAAATTCCTCTTGAAAAAAGGGAAAATAGTATTAGCAATTTAAATTTTAAATTTTCATTCATAAGAATATTTTGTCTTTAATATTTATAAATTTTTTCGTAATCGAGAATAATTCCAATTTTAATTTTGTTCTTTATTTTATAAATATTTGAAATTTATCTAATAATTCTCTTGATATTAAATTGAAATTATATTCTATATTTATTTTATACTATACCTATTGAACTAATATACTTTAACTATTTTATTTAATATATTATTTAAATCAGCTTAATTATTATTTTTATTTTTTGAATGTAGTTCACCTTACAATATATATAACCGCCCCCTGTACCCCAGAGTGGTATATAGTATTTGGTGATTGAAAGTAGTAAAAGGTTTTCATCCATTTTGTTTCAATCAGTATATTACATAAAACATTCATTTCTTTTTGTGTTCTTATTTAAAATATATTTTAATTTAATCAGTAAATTAATTATATATATTATTATTGTATATGTTATATCTATCTATCTATGTGGCTCAAAGATACTCGAAAGTTCTTGGCCGCAACAACCACATTTCTCCAAGTGTCCCTATCCTGAGCCCTTGTCCCATCTCTCTTATGTCCCTTTCTACGCGTCCTTGGTTTTCCAAGCGGACGTTTTCCAATCGGTCTTCCCACCAATATCCTTTTCTTCTCCAATTCTATCCACTTGCCCTGCCTATCGCAGCTTTTTCCCTTTTATAACCCTAACTATTTCTGAAGATGCAGAGAGGCCATGTAATTTCTTGTTATGCAGTCTCCCCCATTCCCCGGTGACCTCATCTTTAAATCTTATGATCGGATAGATAGAATCACACACCTCATTCAATACAACAGGGGGTGATTGATCTTTTTTACCCCACTGTCATTTAAAGAGAGAAAATATGAAACACTAATTAACTTATTAAATAAAGTAAATTTTCAAATTTACTTATTCTTAATGATCACCTGGAATAGACTGGTGTAGACATAAGGTACCTTAGTCAATTTTATATAAATTTTGTTTAAATTTTCTTTTTTTATCTCGTATTAAATCATCTTTTGGTAGCTCTTTACTTTTCTATTTTTATTAATTCTATTTAAACCCATTTATGAAAATATCAAAACAATATTCCAAAAAACCTAATATATATGATATATCTAACATCTTGATATTATCTTGATATTTATACTATAATTCATATTTTATTTTCCAATAGTTTCTTTTAAAATTTTTATTTGTTTATTTTTTTTCTAAATTCCATTAAAATTGATAACCATTCGTTTCTTATATTAGAAAATTCAAATATATAAATTGATTTTTTAAAATTTTTACATGCTTATTAAAAATTGTTATGGAAATATTAGATGCAGAATTAATACGATTAATAATTAATAATAGAGTACAGGGCCGCCCTAACCACAGGGCTAATTGGGCTATAGCCCTAGGGCGCAATCCTTCTGGGGGCGGCATTTTTTATTGGTTTATATATTTTTTCTTATTGTTAAATAGTAGTTTTATAGTAACCTCCAACCCGGAGTGACATCACTTCAAAGATTTTAATCATGCACATTCAAAATACATATCTATTTTTCTTATTCATTATATCCGTATAAGCATTGAATAAATAATTTTAATAAGAATCCTAACAGCAGCGATAATTGTGCAGTTTGAAAATGTTGACATATAACATTTTCAACTCAAATGACACTGTTTCAAATTTTATTGAAGAGTGTCTTTATTTTATGTGAATTTATTAAAAATATTTCTTATGAAAAGGGGCGCAAAATTTTAGAAGCCCACGGGCGCCGAAAATCTTGGACGGCTCTGATAGAGTATACTATTTAAATATTTCAAGTTTAAAATTGGGTGGCTTGTATTGCCGGTTGCCTAAATGCCAGGGGCTCCTAGTCGAGCGAACGCTCGCTCAGTCAGTCAGTCGATTTCGTTGTGAGTGCGCATGCCAACTCAAACCAGGCGGGCGGCGATGACGCTCTTTCTCTCTCACTATATCAAAAGGGTAAGTGTATTTTCTATTGAAATTATCATAATTCACCAATATAAAGCTATCAATTAACATCACCTCTACCATCATTGTAATAAAGTTTCAAATTATTTACTGATTTTTTTTAATAATTATTTTAATAGAAAAATATCATATTTTTTTTTATTTCATATTCATATTAAGAATGATATTTTATTTATTAATATATATTTAACGTGATATATCTGCACATTACTCAAAATTTAATTTAAAATTATTTACATATTTTATTAGAATTTGAAAATGTATATATATTCTTTTCTTCTAATTAATCTCTTTTCTATTTCATTACTCTCATGTCATTTAATATAATAGGATATATTATATATCGTACCCTATATATATATATATTGGTATATATATTTCTATTTATTATTATTATTCTATTTTTTAATATTTTCTATTCAATATGAGTTGATTTTTTTTAATATATATTTGGATATTATTATTCATTTAAGTAAATATAATTTTTTTATTTTTAATTTGAAGTGTAATTTATTCTAGAGACGCCCAAACGGTAGGGCTAATTTTTTTCTTTTTTTTATCTTGTAATTTCCTGTTTAATTTATCTAAAAAATGATAAATTCTGATAAATATTTATTCTTTCAATATCAATTATTTTCTGAGAATTCTACATGATTATCAAAATCAAAAATCAATTGAAATTTAAATAGAAATGATTTTTACATTATCTTTTAATTATAGATAATAGAAAAGGTCAGTTTTTAATACTTTCATTTATTAAACAAGAATTTTATTATGTGTCTTTGAAATATATCTAAATATTATTATATCATTAAAAGTAATAATAACGAAAAATTAATATGTGATACATTGATTAACAACAGTTTCAAAGTATTAAAAAAAATACAACTGATTATAAAGGCAGATATTTTATTAGAATGAATTAATTATAAATTTGGAAATAATTTTAAAGCTCGAAAGCTTCTATTAGCTAAACAGCGTAGGCGTTACGTTATATATATTATATATTACTCGTATTTTATATTCTATTGTATATATGTCGAGATAACTCCCAATATATTTACTTGTTTTTCTTATCTTGATGATTTCAAGCAAGAATTATTGAACTAATATATATATTTTCATGTTTTCTTTTTTATAATTACACATAAAAAAACATCTGATCAGTTAATTTATAAAATATTTCAGTTAAATAGAATTTCTATGCTGAATTTAAATTAGAATATAAAAAATAGAAAAATTCGTAATTCTTAAATGTTATACCATTATGTATTGCTAAATATACATTTATGGAATATTTTAAGTGTTTTATTTGTAATTTTTCAATTTTCACTTGTAAGTATATTGAATTTCTATTTATACAGAGACAATTATATATTATTTTTTTATTTAAATACTAGCGCTCTTCACACCTAGACGGGGGCTCCGCCCCCTGTACCCCCGAGTGGTACATAGTATTTGGTTAAGAGTAGTAAAAGGTTTTCATCCATTTTGTTTCAATCAGTATATTACATAAAACATTCATTTCTTTTTGTGTTCTTATTTAAAATATATTTTATTTTAATCACAGTAAATTAATTATATATATTATTATTGTATATGTTATATCTATCTATCTATGTGGCTCAAAGATACTCGAAAGTTCTTGGCCGCAACAACAAATTACATTTCTCTAAGTGTCCCTATCCTGAGCCCATGTCCCATCTCTCTTAAATTTCTTAAAATTCTATATATCAGTATTTTTTTTCTGAATTTAATTCCAAGTATATTTTCATAATTTTCCATTCTTAATGCATTTGATTGATACATGTGTTAAAATTTAAAAAAATCAAATATTCTAATTTTTAAATTTATATACAATTTAATATTATTTTTTATTAATATCATATCAAAAAAAGAGAATTTATTAAAAATTAAAAATAAAAAAGAAGTCTATTATAAAAAATAATTTTGATATAAAACAAATTTTAAAAAAGTACTCAAAATTTAAAACATCTCGTTTATATCATATGTCTAAATAATCATATTTTAATTTTTATATAACCAAGAAATCATTTTTTCACTTAAAATATAGTTGTAATTAATAATTGAAACAAAAACAAAAAATAATATAATTTAGTCATTTTAATTGACGTTTTAAAAATATTTTTGTATTCATAAAATATTAAAAATAATACATATATATTCTGTTTTTTTAACCTTTCACTTTCAAATAGAAAAGAAGAAATATTCAAATATATAGAAAGAATAAATCAAAATTAAGTTAAATATGATCTTAATATTTTATTAAATTAATTAAAATGAGAACTCTCATTTAATTCCAGTATTGTCGAACATACCTTACATATAATTTCTCCATCTCTCTTAGTTGGAGAACTTGTTCCTGTACTCCCTTTTCTCTTTCATATATTTTCTTTATATTTCATAATCTTAATAGAATTTTAATTTTCTTATTATAAGAATTTTTTTCCCACTTATTTTTACTATCTCGTAAGAGATAGTATTGCGATCACGAAAATTTTCGATGTTAATATTTTGATGTTTTTATACATTTTGAAGGTTCATGAATCATTTTCACTAAGGTTGAGAAAAATGTCTGTGTGTATATATATATATATATATATATATGTGTATGTGTATGTGTGTGTATGTATGTAACCAAGATTACGCAAAAACGGTTTGAGCTAGAATGATGAAATTTGATACATGAGCATTATTCAAAATTCGTAGTTTTCTATCAACTTTTGAGAAATGTAGCTCAACCGGAAGAGAGTCATTACTTACAACGTTTTGATTTTTTTTCCTCTAAAGTGACCGTAAAAATAAAGATATATGTTTGATAATTTTTCATTGTATAAAACTGCTATATATAGAATTTCAGCTTGATTGATTCGCTGAAATTACCAGAATTAATTTTTTAACACTGCAAAACTCACGCGCCAACACGTGACGTGGTGCCATCAACAAAAAGCCAAACATGCGCTGGTTTAATATTTATTATTTATAATTTATAATTAATTAAATTTAATTTAAATATAATATATTATGTTATTTAATCCTATTCGAGTGGAGACACTCCAGCTAATTTCTTTAAGATATGAACTTATCTTTTTTTTGGTTATCTTAAATATTTGGGAAAGTTTGTTTTATTAATATACTCGTATACTCCAATTAGAAGGAGATTCCTATATTATATTTTTTCTCATATAAACAATCATTATATCACAATTATAGTGTTGAATAAAAAATCTATAATAGTTTTCATTCCTGACCTTACTTTGGCTTTCTCCGTGCTTTCACTGATTGCTGATAGTCTGCATTCCTCTTCCCATTTCCCCCTGAGTGTGTGTACTTCAAAACGACAAGTAGGCCTCTTCATTCAACTGAATTAATCACAAAATCAATCAATAAATTTAATTTAATTATTTTAACATAAATTATTTACTATTCTCTTTTGTATGTTTCTTTTTTAAATAATAATGATAACATTGAAAAGTGTGTACCTTTTCTCTACCTTTTTAGTTCTATATAAATTATTTACATTACATTAAAATTTAACAATAAATAACATTTACTTAATTTCATTATTTTATAAAATATATTGTCGTATATTGGATGGAGGTTTAATATGGGTTGAGTTATCAAAAAAATAGGTTTTAAAATTAATAAATTTCATGTTTAATTTAATTTTGTAGCACTTTGGTATTTATGAATAGAAAATAGTTGGGTGAAACTAACGACGGTTGATAAGGAAAGAGGTAAATTTGAATTCTTTCAGAATAAAAAAATCCAATATTAAATTAAGATAAAATTAATATTTAATAATAAAAGAATTTGATATAAGGTTTTATTGACATCTTCTGTGGGCTGGCGACTGCTGGGGGGTTGGAAGTCGACCGTGATACCTGCTCCTGGGACTGTAATCCACTATGGGATGATTTGTCTCTACTCCGCTCTATTCGAAGACTAATGATCATTCATCCTTACATCCATAAGGAAATTTCTTTATCTCCCTCCAAGTATCCTTGGCTAATTTCAAATAACTCACCCCCTTCTTGCACACATGTGTTATCTAATCAATTCTCACAAATATTGAGTACATGCCATTTAATTTATTCGTTTTAAAAAGAAGAATTGATTAAATATTTTCTCTCTTCATTAATTGATCATATTTTTTTTATATTGTCGACTTTTTAGGTCTTTTGTTCTATTAATTTACAAAACATGTCATGTAATTTATTGAGGGTGTGGACTTGAGGATGTCAATAGTCGTTATAAATGTTTATTTATAGTATTTTAATTATATTTCCCTATTAAAGAGCGTTTTAATGCTTATATATTACAATATTTAATACTAGATTAATTAGCCTGAAATGTCTGGGGTGATTTAAAAACTTCTTTGGACCTGTGAATTGTGTTGAAAAGCCATAACCCCCAAGAACTCTTTAATTTAAATATATACAAATATATGTATATATATATATAAAAATAAATTATAAATCATTATAAATTTTAAATGATTTTTAACACAATAGATCACCATAGTCAAGTATTCAATGAAATTGTTCTAAACAAAATTCTATATATATAAAAATTCAATATTTTACATAATTTGTTTTTAATCTCTTAGAAAAATTATAAATAATATGTAACATATAAAAAATAAGAGTTAATCAAGTAAAGAAATAAAATTTGATATCGTGACTAAAAGAGAGTAATTTATACAATTAGTCGAAATTGAAATTTGATTATAGAAATTAGCTTTTCTAGTTGCCTAGATAGTATTACATGAAAAAGAGACACAAGGTGTTATTTAATAGAAGATTATTATCTATTTCCTCTTATAGGATACATTATCTCTATCCCTACAAAGTTTAATGAGCCCTTACAAGATCCATTGAAATTGTGGAAATTTGTAATGCCATTAAGTAATTGGCAAGTAATGATTTATCAGGTTTTAACTATATATAAAAAAATATTTTAAAAAAATATTGAATTTCCAATTTATTTTTTTAAATCTTACTTTTTGATTTATGATTATTTAATATTTTAATTTCATTTCTATTTTTGTATATCTCATTAATATTTATACATACTTTCTATGAATATCTTACTATTTATTTATTTATTTATTTATGAATATTTACAATTTTTCTTCATGGCAGTAATTATTTTTTTATACTACACATTTGAAAGTAACTGGAAAGTAAATTTCACAATTTTTATATACACTATTTCTTTAAATAATTTTACAAGTTTTTTTTTTATTTGAATGATCATGTTTCATTGGATGTTGTTTGTATTGAAAACAACTCATAATATACAATTATATTATCATTAGCTCGATTGGTTTTCCATTGGGCATTCAGATCTTCTCTTCCCTTTCTCCTATCTAGTTCAATTAAAAACTCTCAATGCCCCATTATATTCAAATCATTTTCATTATAATCGATAATTAGTGACCAGATTTTTAATTTCATTCACATGATTGTGTTTTTCAAAAAGAATAATAAAAAATTTCATAATGTTTCCTATGTAGGTATATCATTACTTATATATAAAATATTAATTATAAAAAAAGATATTTTGATGGTGCCAAAACATATTGATTACTTTTTCATTAGATCTGTTTACTTCATCTCTTGTCAAGTTTTTGTTGAACTATTTGCAATTAGCACCTTTTTTTAATCCATTTCTATCTCTGTGCTATCTATATAAATATTATGTTACATTGATCGAGCCAACAAATGCACCTGTGTCCTGGTACATTCAATTCACTGACGTCATTATTCAAATAAAACGTCATCAGGTTTGCAAATTTATGACTATTTGATTATTAAATGGATTTGCCAACGACCGGGATTATTTATTATTTTAAAAGTATCAAATGTCGAAATCCTGAAGGATAGTTTTCAAGAGAGGTGGGAGGGAATGGGTGGAGGGGATAAGGACAAAGAAATAGTAAAATATTATTATTGAATCGAATATGCTAAATAAATCATTTCTATTTTGAAAAATCGTTTTATTTTCTTAGAAAAATCTCTAATTAAAAAATAGTAGTAGAGAGGAAAGACAAAAGATATGCTCCAAAATATATCATTGTTCTTGATAATATTTTAAATTTGTAAATTTTGGAAAGTTTTCAACATTTTTCTTTTACAAAAAGTCAGAATTAGATAAATGGATAGGTCTCCACTTACAAATATTACTATAAAAGAAATTGATTTTATGCATAGTTGAAAAGAAAAACAAAATTTTATTAATAAATATGAATAAAAAAACAAATAATAGTACTAAAACAAAATATTTAGTATCAGAGAGGTATAACATTCAATACGTAGATTTTGAAAATGTAAAAAAATTTAAACACTTAGGTGCTGTAATTACGAAGATAATAATATTTGAGAAAAATTTAAATCGAGGTAACGCCTGTTATCACGCAGAAAAGGGACTTATCGTCAAATTTGTTATCAAAGGGAATCAAAATTAAAATATATAAAACAATTATTTTGGCGGTTGTATTAAATGCGGTGTGGTCCATTATTTTGGCAGACGAGCATAGTTTTAGAGTATTTGAAAATAGGATTTTTCGCACCATTTATGGGCCAAAGAAAGATAATAAAGTTACCAGGGAATAACAGAGACTACATAACGAGGAATTGCATGACCTCTATGCACCTCCTGACTGAATTTGAGTAATAAAATCAAGAAGTCAGGACACGTAACAAGATTGGAAAATGGAAAAGACTGACGAAAAGTCTATTTGTGGGGAGACCGATTGGGAAATATTTGTTTGAAAGACCAAGGATGAGGTGGACGGACAATGTAGGAAGGGACATGAGAGAGATGGGAGAAAAGGAGTTGGATGGGTATAGCTCTGGATCTCTTGGAGGCATCTGGTTGCTGCCGCCTAGTACTTTCGAGTTCCAAAGAGCCACAGAGATAGATAAATAAAAAAATATTATTTGTGGGTATATTAATTTTGAACGATTTGTAAATAAAATTTAAATTTTTCAAGAAGATTCGAGCATTAATCTAAACAATATTAATTAAAGTAGACTAGAGTAGCCTCATGTCCTTTTTCTAATTAAGAAGAATATGAGGAATATACTTACTCATGATTATCTTCGATTACATTACCACTAGAAGGAGAAAAATAGGGCCAAATGATCCATTTATTCTACTAAACAAGAATATATAGATCTTTCCCATGGAGAATGCTCACTTTTAGAAAATTCTTTATTAACCTTGCTGCTCTATTTCGATCATTTACTGTACCGATACTCATGTACTGTTTGAGTTCACTTTATATTAGTCCAATATAAATCAATTTAAAGCATTAATTAATTATAAAATATATTATTTACATAGATTAAACAATTTTAGATTTAATCACGAAAACAAAAATTATATTAATATTCATAAATATGTAAATATATATTGGATGTAAATAATTTAAATCATTATATTTAGAAAAATCATGATATTTGCAAACTTATCAACTACACTTTCCACAAATTAACTTTGTTTTTAATCCCGAACGTGGGGCCTCCCCTTACAGGTTTTAATTTATTAATTTATTTTATTTTATATCATAAAGGTCACACCTTCATTTCCATTGTCTAACCTCCTTCACATTGCCAAAAGAAAGTAATTTCTAGAAAAGATCTCTGGTATATTTATATTTTTTATGGCAATATAATTTTAATACTAATTTCTTCTTTTTCTTAAATGTTAATTATATCCTATTCATAACTTAAATCACATTTTTAATTTGGATTTATATTAGAAATCTCTTTATGTTTGATATTTTTAATTAATAAGTTACTTTTAATTAATTATTTACATATAATTATTATTGAAAAAAACAATAATATTTATTTATTGATTAAATTAATTGTTTTTATACATAATGATACAAAAAATGATAGAAGGAAAAGTCATTCTCGTCATATATATAAATATAATAACATATATATATATATATATATATGTATAATAACATGAACAACGTTCTAGTCAGAATGCAAGTGGAAAGGGAAGAGAGAAACTGGCAGTTTTTAGTGGTTTATGATATCTGGCCAATACTGATAAAGCTTATTTCCATTTTGTTGTCAGGTAATGAAAATGACTAATAATTTCAATTCTTGAAAATTTTACTTTTAGATAACCAACAATATAGATCAATGATTTATTTAACATGCATTTAGATTAAAGAAGATAATTTATTCTATTTATAATAAACAAATAAATATATATTTAATAAAAAATAGATTATTTATTTAATAATTAAACTTTTCAACAAATAATAATTAATTTGAAAAAATAATTGGTAAACTTAACCTATCATTTTTGTAAAAAAGCTTTATATATAAATTATTTGTAATATTTAAATTTTTCTGTCATAAATTGAGTAATTTTAAAGTTTTTCTAATTAATTAATTAAAAATAAAAATATAATTATATAAAAATATTATTATTAAGAGTTATTTATAATTTTATCATATGTAGATTTATTCCAAATATATACATACATATATATATATAATATATATGTATATATATATATGAATATCACAGACATTTTTATGACAAGCCCGTAATAAAAAAGAGTTAACGGGCTAATAAATTGATAATTGGCCAATATCTTACCCTTCTTTTATTTTTTTTCCATCTCTCGCCACTTTTTATTCACTTTATGATTTCTAAATCATAACAATCTACGATCTAATTAAATTTGTAATAAAAATATAAAAATAAAATATTATTAATAAAAGTTTATACACATATCTGCACTTCTAATTAATTGTATAACAAATTAAAAGAAATTTTACTATCAACCACTATGAATTGAGAGAGGGCAACAGAGAAAGGTGGAAAAAATTTAATTTAATTTTAATAAACCTCTCATCTTCAGGCAACAACCCGTTAAATCCTAATAAAGTTTCAGAATGAAAAAAATGAGAAAATACAAGAGAAAGTAATAAATTGTCTATATTAAAATACTATATACTATATAGATATAATAACATCATTTATTAATTTAATCTTGGCTCAAAGGTAAAAACTGAATTTATGAGTGCATGTGAGAGGGGGTGAGAGAGTTCCATTATATCTTTGAATTTCTCTAAAACGAGACGAACAAAAAAATTAAGCATATTTTGAGAAAAAAGGAAATGTATGAAATCAAGTCCCACACTTTGGGTTAAAATTTTCTTAAATTTTCTTCAATAACAACTGATATATATATATATATATAATATATATTTTTGTAATTCTCTTTCAATTTAGATTATGAAATTAAATCTTAATTCACTTGTAAATGAATAATGTATTATCGTTATTACCTGTAGATAATCATTATTATGCATTAACAAATGATTTGAATCATCCAATATTCGATTTGTGAATTAAATTAAAAGCTAATAATGAATATATGAATATAAGGATTTTCATTCCTTCATAAATTACTATCATTAAATTGTGTTTGGTATTAAAAAAATTAATTATTCGCGATTTTTTTCTAGTATTTGAGGTATTAAAAAAAGGTTTGATATTTTTCAATATTTTTAAAGAATTGAGAGGGCATCTTAAACTTTATAATTTTAACAATTCATTGTTGGTACAATATTACACATATCGCACTGAAACGGTTGGTTATTTTTAGAACCATTTAATGCATGCTTGTCTAAAGTTTGAGATGCGGCCCAAACGCAAATTATGAAAATATTTAAATTTACTCATTTCTACTAAAAATATTAATGTTTGCAATATTCATTTATAATTTTAAAAATATATCTAATTTAAATAAAAAAAGTATAATAAAAAGAAGTTATTTTATTTTAATAAAACTATATATACAGTAAAACCTCTCTATAAGGACATTCAAATCACTTAAAAACAATGTTTATTGTGAATTAAAATGAATGAAGTTAGTAAAGTCTATAGCAGTGATTCTCAACCTGAGCGATATCGCCCCCTGGGGGGCGATTATTTGACTATACGATTTTGGGGGACGATAAGTTATTTTTGGGGGGCTAAAACATTTTCAACAATAAAAATGGCTTTTTAAACATTTCTTTATTTTTTCAATTTTTTTCAATATGGTTCAAAAAAAAAAAAAAAAAGTTCAGATGATTTTGCAATCAGTTTCTGAAACTCAATTTTTCAATATGGCTCTAAGTATCACCTAGTGCAGTGATTCTCAAAGTGGGGGTCGCGACCCCTGAGGGGGTCGCGAAAAATATTTGGGGGGTCGCAAAAAAACTGATGACAAATTAATTTTTGTTTTAAAAATTTTATTAATTTAAAAATTGTTAAAAAATAAATTGTTATTATAAATATAAAAAAATAATAAAAATATTTTAATACGTGCCTGAATATAACATTCAAAAATTTGTTCGATATTGGGGAATCCCCCGAGTTTCTCCTCTCCGCCTAATCTATGATAGAATAATGTTCTCATTTGGAACAGTCTTACCAGAAAGACGCAGTAGGGTTCCCCCGCATCTCCCCCCTTCATATCTTTTTCATTTCTGGCATCACTGATTTGGAACCGTGTTCGCTAAGTTCGTTAGCCGGGCTACGTCTGTATGCATGTCGATTTCAAAATATTGTAATTCAAACTAAAAGTGCTCATTAACTATTTTTGTGTGTTTTATATACTGTTATATATGAAAATAAAGGTAAGTATTTGTTTTTGTATTTATTTATTTACTTTTATTATGTGGTGAATAACTTGGTAATATGAGTGTTAATAATGAACAACCTACGCTAAAATACCCGTAATAACGTCTTGAATAAAATTAATAACGGGAGTGCAAGCTTAGGAAGCTATTCTAATTGACCTTTCAAAATCAAAGTTGTTATGCCAAAACTGGTACATAGTTCCACACAAAAAAACTTCATTTAATAATTATTTAAATTGATTTTTATACCATTTAAATTTATTTTAGAATATTATTCCATAAATATGGATAAATGGTTGAAAAGGAAAGCTACGAGTGTAGATGCAAATGATCTTGCCGAAGCTGGAAGCAGTAAAAAAACAGAAATGGATCCAAAATCGGAACCAGCTTTTAAGAAAAAGAGAAAGTATAATGAATCATATTTACAATACGGATTTACATTTACTGCTGGTACACATGACGAACAACTACCATTATGTTTATTATGTAATGATACTTTTGCGGCTGAAAGCATGAAACCTTCAAAATTACTAAGGCATTTCAACATCAAACATGCTGCTTATACAACAAAACCTGTGGAATATTTTCAAAATTTATTGAAGGTATCAAATCAAAGCAAATGTTTGTTAGAAAATTATGCCTTTACTCAGGAAAAATACCTTTTAGCGTCGTACCAAGCATCATATCTAATAGCAAAAGCTAAAAAACCATATACAGTTGGAGAAGAACTTGTTTTACCTACTGCAGTACAAATTACAGAAACTATTCATGGAAAAAAAATATGCAGATGAATTGCGGAAAATTCCTCTCTCCAATGATACAGTTGCTAGAAGGATTTCAGATATTAGTTGTGATCAATTTCAGCAACTTATACAAAGAATTAAGGAAAGTCCGAAATTTGCAATTCAGCTGGATGAATCGACAGATATTACAAATTTGGCTCAATTATTAGTTTACGTTCGATACAGCCATGCCTTCAATATACATGAAGATTTACTGTTTTGTCGGCCAATGAAAAGTTATACAACAGGCGAAGACATATTTTTACAAGTTAATGAATTTTTCAAAGAAGAAGGATTGGACTGGAATAACTGTATTGGTGTATGTTCTGACGGTGCAGCAGCGATGAAGGGACACCGCGCCGGATTTCTAGCAAAAGTTAAATCTATTACAAATAGGCATATCATGTTTACCCATTGTATCATTCATCGAGAAGCGTTAGTAGCTAAAAAATTATCACCAGATCTTAATGTGGTGATAAATGATGCCATACGTATTATAAATTTCATAAAATGCCGTGCACTTAATAGTCGTTTATTTGCAAATTTATGTAAGGATATGGGAGCAGATTATGAACAGCTTTTACTACACACAGAAGTAAGGTGGTTGTCAAAGGGGCGAGCCTTAAAACGACTAATAGGGTTGAAAGATGAAGTAATGATATTTTTATCAGAAACAAAGTCCGATTTTTTAATTCTCTTCCACAATGAAATTTGGGTTTGCAAATTATGTTATTTGTCAGACATATTCGAGAAACTAAATGAATTGAATATGTCCTTGCAAGGTGAGAACACGAATATATTAATTTTGTACGATAAAATTCATGCGTTTATTAAAAAGATAAATTTATGGAAATCAAGTGTGAAAAATGACATTTTCGTAATGTTTTCGAGTACATATGATTTTATCACAGAAAATAATTTGGATAATATTTTAATTAAGAAAAGCATAATTGATCATTTATCATCTATGGAAGAACAATTTAAAAAATATTTTCTATCCGATTTAAATACTGAACAGTTCATCTGGATACAACAACCATTCCTTGTAAAAATGGCACAAGTGAAACATCTCACATTAAGTGCCCAAGAAGAATTTGCCGAATTTAGTTGTGACACAAATCTTAAAATCGAATTTAGTAAGCAAACATTAAATTGTTTTTGGCTTCGTCTGAAAACAAAGTATCCAATACTCGCTGAATTAGCAATGGATATTCTCTTACCATTTGCAACTACTTATTTGTGCGAAATGGCATTTTCAGTAATGACCAACATAAAAACAAAACAGCTTCTCGTCTTAGTAACATAGAAATTGCTATGAGACCTGCATTGACCGAACCCAATTTTAATTTATTGTGCCAAAATAAGCAAGCTCACCAATCGCATTAAATTTATTTTAAAACATGTTAAATAAACTCAATTAGTTATGTTAAGTTAATGTCAGAATAAAAGTATATAAGCATAAAATATTTTGTTCAAAGATGTACCAAAGATAAGTTATTAATTTTTATTGATACTAAAAATAAATTGGCTATGTATCAAAATTATGAGTGTTTCAATGCAATTAAACTAAAAAAAAAAACTCATTCTAAATGTAAATGATTTTCACCCCTTCTTCCTCCCTCTGAGATGTTTTCTACACATACCAATTCTTCGGGGGGTCCTTTGAAATTTTTAAGTGTAAGAGGGGGTCGCGGACCAAAAAGTTTGAGAAACACTGACCTAGTGTACCTACCTTATATTAGGGATTATCATGCAATTTTTATCTGTAAAAATTTATAGGGGGCCAATTAAAAAGCGGGTCTTACAAAGGGGGCGTTTGGTCCAAAAAGGTTGAGAAACACTGGTCTATAGTATAAGTAAAGTGTATAAAGAGGTTTTACTGTAGTTAATTTTATTTCCATTTATTGAAAAAATATTTATGTGCGGCACAGCATATTTTTTTTTGCATTGTAGCCCTCGATTTATCATATAATGTTTTTAATTATGATTGAATATACAGATAGGTTTTAAGTTTAAACTTTTTGAAAATATTGTTTCTAATTCGAGAGGCGAAATTAAAATTTTAAAATTTCAAAAATATTTTGCCATATTTTTATTTATTGAAATAAATATGTTTTTGTAAGAAAAATTCAAGAATTTTAGTATTGCCAATTATATATATATATATATGTGTATTTGGTCTAGCTCTAGATTATAAGACATATTTGATAGAAATAATTTAAATTTCATTAATTTTCAAAATACTATTTATTTTATTATAAATAATGAAATTATAATAATTTGTAAGATTTACAACTATAATATTAATTAACAGATTCAGTAGATCATTTATATTCATTTTGTTTCACCATTAAGAACAGATAATAGTGAAAATTTAGCAAATTAGATGGAAATAAAAATTGAAATAAAATGTGTCAAGATTCATCATTTCAATTCATTCTTTGTTGACTCGAAGATAAAATGTTCATTTAAGTGAGGCGTTTGTATATAGAATATATATATTTGTATATAGAATATATATATATATATATATACTAGCTGCTCAGAGCTCCTTCGTCGATCTTCACATCTAGACGGGGGCTCCGCCCCCTGTACCCCCGAGTGGTACATAGTATTTGGTTGAAAGTAGTAAAAGGTTTTCATCCATTTTGTTTCAAACAATGTAAAACATAAAACATTCATTTCTTATTGTGTGATTATTTAAAATATATTTTAATTTATTTAGTAAATTAATTATATATATTATTATTGAATATGTTATATCTATCTACTCGAAAGTTCTTGGCAGCTACAACCACATTTCTCCAAGTGTCCCCGGTGACCTCATCTTTCTTTGGCCAATAAATGCTGGAAAGAATAATCTGAATCTACTCTCATCTCCCAGGGTCATAGACCATGCGTGGCTCAACGGTACTCGAAAGTTCTTGGCAGCTACAACCACATTTCTCCAAGTGTCCTTATCCTGAGCCTCTGTTCCATCTCTTGTACGTCATTCCCTGATGTACTCATCTTTCTTTGGCCCATAAATGCTGGGGAGAATCCTATTCTCAAATACTCTGAATCCACTCTCATCTCCTAAGATCATAGACCATGTCTCACACTCATATAATACAACAGACAAAATAATTGTTTTACATATTTTAATTTTCATTCCCTTTTATAATAATTTTGATGAGATAAGCCTCTTTACTGCATGATAACAGGCGTTTCCCGATTGCAACTTCGATTTAAATTCTTCTCAAATAGTATTATCCTTCGTGATTACATTCAATTTTTCTACATATTCAAATTCTACATTTTGTATGTTAATACTGCTCCTGTTTGTTTCTAAATATATTTATTTATCATTATTAATTTCAAACCTCATCTCTTTTCCTACCTCGATTAATTTTTCCTCGCTATCTGTAATTGCAATTGCCGAATCTCCTATTATATTTAAGTCGTCTGGGTCACCTAATATTTTACAATTGATTTCCGCATCTTACTCTTTCTTTACTACCTTCAAGATAAATTTTAAGATCAAAATTTGAAAAAGTTTATCCGGATCTATTGAGTCATGCGTAGGTTTTACTAAAGTCTACAAATAATTAGTGAACAGAATTATTGAATTCGTGGTTTTTTTAATATCTGTCATAATGAAAATATCTTAATTAATGTTGATCGATTTGGCATGAACCCGCAATGATATCGTCTAATATTTCCTCCGCCTATAGTTTATAAGTATTGTATATGTTATAATAGAGTATAATATTTCTTGATCATTTCATTTCGATATTTTAATTTCATTGCTTGATTTTTATTGAATATTTTTAATTATAATAAAATTTGAGAAAATGTGAAGTTAGACTTGAGACAATTTATAAAAATTAATTTATAAAAATTAACGGTATAAAAGTATTGATAAAACTAAAGATAAATTAACAATGGATTTATTTGATTTTTTATTATTTATTAATTTTTTTAGATCATAGTTAATTCCCTCCCTTAAAATAAAAGAAGTACCTATTCAAATATGGAAAGAATAAATACAAAATAATTTAAGTTAAATATAATTTAAATATTTTATTATATTAATTAAAATGAGAACTTTTAGAATAAATTATTTAATTGAAATGATATTTGAATATTTGAATTTAAAATAAAAAGTTAAATATTATAGTAATTCTTTGATTGGGAATCCCTAGAGTTATATACATTGTGTAAAATGTGTCCGCCAGTCAGTGGGCCACGCCTGGCTCTTGAATGAACACGGAGAACTATATATAAACTTTAAATCTCTCTCTCTCCCGCTCACACACACTCCCACCTCTCTCCTCAGCCCCTCCACCTCTCATTTCTTAGTTATTTCAATTTCCACAAATTGTCTTATTTTTAAAATATTCACTAATTTACTTTCTATTTTTATTCTTTAATCCTTAAATAATATATTTTCTATTTTATATAAATAACTTACATTTTAACATATTACACTATGGCAGCAAAAAAGTAAACGAATTACATACATACATACATACAAACAGTCTCCTTATATATATATATATATATATATTCTATATAGAATAAAAATTTCTTCATACTACTTTCATTAAGAATCAATAACAAATTGTTTTATTTTTAAAAAAAACATTTAAATTAAATTAAATTTAAATTTAAAAAATAGAGTTTGTTTAGCAAAAACTACAATAAGTTGAATAAAAACTTGTGAGAAAGGAGTCTTTAAAAAAATATACATTAACCGAATATTTGTGTTATAATAAGAATTAATAATAGTTATACAATACGTTAGCACTTGTTTTGTTGTTATTCTCAGTTTTATTACTGAATAACAGTGATTTTTTTATGAAAATGTCTCTTAAGGCGGTCTCTTATATGCTTACCCCGATGTTATAATGAAAAATTTCAATGCAAACCTCATATATCATTCAACTACATTTCTGAAAAAAAATTGGGTTTATCATTTCATTTAAAGTTATTAAAAAATTATGAAATAATTGATAAACCTAAATAAAATTCTTTTAATATATTATATATTAAAATCAATATATATATTAAGAATTTTTAGATAAAAAAAATTCAATAATTTACTTTCTTTTTGAATTTTTATAGTCAGATTAAATAAGGTATATTATTTAAATGTTTCCATTTTGATATGCATATTTTATATAGAGAGATCATCCGTAAATCCATTTAATAAGAAAGGACGAGAGCCAATTTTTTTTATTCAAGCATAAATTTATTATCCAAGGGAATGGACATCTAATTCGTTGCTGTCTTTTATCTAATATAATAATATTATTTATAAAGAAAAATGGAAATAAATAAAGGATATTTTTTATTGAAGCACTCGATCCGTATTTTTTTTCCTCTCTTTTTGGTTTCTTCTTTTATTTGGCAATGTGTTTGATAGATGCCAAGCGATCAATCAATTCGATGTTTTTGCGAATAAAAATATTTCCATCTTGCATTCAATACAAAGAAATGAGAAAGAGCCTTCTCTTATAGTTTTTAGATTTTAGAAATCTCTCTCTATACATACATATATATATATATAATATATATATATACAATATAATAAATATATCTATGTATAATTTTTAAATACTCCATAAAAAATAGCATTGCTGCATAACAAGATTTTATATCAAAATATGTTTTTCTGATATGTTATTAAATTTATATATTTATATATAGGGAGAAATATTCATACTCTTTTAAAAATAATCCATCAATTCTCAATTATTGTGTCAAATGGCAGGATTTGGTAAAAATATGATTTTCTTTCTCCTTAGTTATTCTTTTTTCTTAGAAGATGAAAAAGAATAAACAAATAAGAGCAACATCCATTTATGTCTCATCTCTTAAAAGAATTTAAATGTCAAGGAAAAAGAAAACATATATTACAAACTTAGTGATATTTTACCCAACCAACTTACCCAACCAACCTACCAATTTGAAAATTAAACATAAATAAAATAAATTTTTACTATCTCGCCAGAGATAGTATTGCGACCACGAAAATTTTCAATGTCGAGATTTTGATCTTTGTATACGTTTTGAAGGCCCCTGAATCATTTTCACTAAGGTTGAGAAAAATGTCTGTGTGTATGTAGACAAAATAACGCAAAAACGGTTTGAGCTAGAATAATGAAATTTGGTACACGGGCATTATTCAAAATTCGTAGTTTTCTATCAACTTTTGAGAAATGTAACTCATTCGGAAGGGGACCATTACCTACCACGTATTCATTTTTTTCCTCTAAAGTGACCGTAAAAATAAAGATACATGTTTGATAGTTTTTTACATGATTAAAAATTGTATAAAACTGCTATATATAGAATTTCAGCTTGTTTGAATCGCTGAAAGTACCGGAATTAATTTTTTAAAACGACTGTAAATATATGTTAATTAATTAATTTAATTGAATAACAATACTATACTGTAAATTTAATTCATTAATGCAATTTAATTATACTTAATTTATAATTACTTAATTAAATTTAATTTAAATATAATATATGTTAATTAATCCAATTCTAATTTGCGAGATAGGTAGGGGAGGTATTGTTTTCACACCAAATTTCACATGTGGAGATTTTTACATATCTCCACGAATCATGCATTTTCTTAACAGAAAAAAGTATTTTTAGCATGATGTCTGTCCGTCCGTCCGTCTGTCCGTCCGTATAGATGTGTAGAGCCTGAACGGCTCAACGGATTTTGTTGAAATTTGGTATATTTGCTTAATGCATCAGTGGGATGAATTGATCAACTTTTGGTGCAAATCCGGAAACCGGAAGTGGTAGTATTAGCGATCGACGATAGGAAGGGAAGGGTTATTTTCACACCAAATTTCACATGAGGAGATTTTTTACATATCACCACGAATCATGACTTTGTATTGGTTTTATTCTCGAGAAAAATCATCTTTATTAGTTTTTTTCTTAATTTAAAATTATATGACGTCATCCAGCCTGGTCTTACATATATATTATAAATAAAATAAAATTAAAAATATTTATGTTATACCCATATCTGTTTTTTATTACATTAATAGATATATTAAAATTATTTGAAATTGTTTCTGTAGCTGGAAATTAATTTATTTCAAACCGTCGGTCGGTTCGGACCTGGCCACAGGTCAACTTATTTTGTTTTAAATAAGTCAAATTGAATTGAACAAAGCAATAATAGGTTCCATATAAAATAAAATAATATTATAAAACATATAAATTTGACAAATAGAGATGTTTTAAAGCATTTTAAAATTGAATTAAGTCTTCCTCCTGGTGACAATAAACATATTGGATTGTTTAACTGCCTACCCTTAAAGTAATCTAAATTGTTGAAATATTTTATTGAAAGGAAATAAGAGAATTAATTTTAATTCTAATTTTAAATGCAATGCTAAAGATCTAAATTTTCTGGTTCATAAAATCAGACCTTAGATAAATTAATTAATTAATTGATATATATATATATATATATATATATAGAAAACATATTGGGGTACTAATTAAATGAAACGTAAACATTACCAATACTATCAGGCTGTGAACCATTAAGCTAACGACTCAATTAGTAACTAGGGAGAAAAGGGAGAGGGAGATTTTATTCAGATAAGTTATTTAATGGTTGTTGTGCACGTGTCTGTCTATGTGACTGTGTCGCGATGTGAAGCAAAAATTAAACAATAATCATCATTTTCAGAAGTTTAGGAAGATAGTAATTGAAGAGACATTAGCTGAGCAGAAAACAGATGCGTTCTCAGGATGGATATTAAATGTTAAGTATTCAGGCCTGTTAAAATATTAAAATAACTCATAATTTCGCTAAAGACATTTCTAGGATGAGAAAATGTTTAATGTTATAGTTTACACCTCATTTCAGAAATCAAAATTTCTTACTAGATATCTTGAGTGGGAGAGGGGGTTATTAATTATCTTTATATTAAGACTATTAAACTGTTATTAATGATTTTATTTCATTTCTACTTTTAATTTAAATATCATTTATATTTTACGTTCCTCTTTGCTTATATAGTAGTTATGATAGTTCAAGGAAATATTTGGTTTTTATAAATCATAAAAATAAATATTCTATGGTAATTTAGATGAAGTTCTAGATATGCAACCCTTGAGAATGACAAAGTGCTCTAATAGTGAAGTCATTAAGTAATGAGAGTAGGCAACCCTATTTTTATATTCTCTTAAGCGCTCGCTTTACTTTGACTAAAGCTAATCACACGTCGTTAGCCATTTTGCTCATAACCACTGCACCTCAGTCCAAATCCAAATTTCTTTATACAAAAAATATTGTGTACCGCCAAGTATTTATTTTGATCTTGAATAGTCATTGCGAGTAACTCTATAAAAAAGTATTATAAAACACACAGAAATGATTTGTATAAAGAAGTTTTAGTCGAATCGGTGTGAGGCTAATCTTAAACTCCTCCCCAAATTATAAATATTCAATTATTTCTTTTAAATGAATGCGAATTATAAAAAAAAATTACATCTTAAAGCAGGGGGCGGCAAACCTTGTTAGGAAAGGGCAAAATATAAAATTTTTTAAAGATGTGGGGGATAGACATGTTAGAATATATATTTTACTGTCTAACAAAGAATCTAATAAAAAATAAATTTTAAATTAATTAATTAATTAAATAATAAATTTTGCATTAATGTGATGAATGAAATTGTTTTTTTTGAGATATTATTTCATCATAATTGGGTACAAAGTTATCACTTCCTATAATTAAGTCTGTTAATAATGATCTGTATTGCAATTTTGTATACTTCATTTTCGAAAATGTTCTTTCACATTGGAATGTACTTCCAAATACAGAAATAAACCCAGAAATGTATTTAATTGACCGTATTCATTCTCGGGAAGATAGTCTTAGAATTTTGTTGGATGCCTTTGAACTTCATTTTTAGTGTGTCATAATTTCGTATATTCTAACTGAAGTTCGTCAATCGTACGTACATTCAAATGGACTTTGAAATATAAAAATTTCTTTTGCATTTGCATAAAAAATGACAATATTTATACGAGGGCCGGATTTAGCCCGAATGCCGACCGCTGTTTTAAAGTACATATAGAGAAAACACTTTTTATTTACACTTGGTATTTTGGTAGGCAATTCACAGAATATTGGCAATGGAAGTTACTGACAATAAGAAGCAGGAGACAATGAATGTTTTCAACACCTTGAACAATATTTTAATGAAACTATGTTGAAATTCCTAAAAAACCCAAATTTTTTTCTGGAACAAATCAGTTTTCGTTAAATAATTGGTAACCATCCTGGTTTTTTTGCCTACCAATGACTTCTCGATGTTTTCTCCTATACAGCTCATTTAAATTCTTAAATAAATTTGTTCAACTTGTTAAGGTTCAGTCTCTCTTAAGTTCATCTTCATTAAGTTCAAAGTTCAGCACGCTTGCATATAAAATATCAATTAATCATATGAAAAGTATTAAAGACCTAACTATCAATTTTTTGTATTTTATATAATATATACATAATATATATAGTCAGGAATATAGTATCCATTTAATTCAAAAGTATGTATCTATTCTATTCCCTTTGCTTCGTCTCCCATATTGAGTCTGTTTTTTTCTACTTATAAATTTATATGTTATAAAAACCATTTAAAGCTATTCAGAATGCAAATTCAAAATGAATAAAAATCAAATTTGCTTGTCCCATAAATAAAGCTACCTCATCTTTTTTCTTCTTAAATTTATTCAGCCCCCATAAAGAATGCTTTTTTTCTCTTTTTATACCATTATTTTTTCCCATTAATAATCAATTCATTTCATCTTTTTTAATATTACCCTCATGCAGTTTTTTATATTCATGAAAAAAAAAAATTACAACTATAATATTATAGTAGATCATTTTTATTCATTTTGTTTCACTATTAGTTATTAATACTTAATGTGTCCAGGTATGTTTTTTTTTAAAACATATCTCATTTTTTATATTCCTCTTATAAATTATTTTTAAAAAAAATTTAATTATCACTTTTCTAGAAAAATTAAAAATGTCTTATAAATTATTCTTTAAAATTTTTAAGTATTCGTTTCGTTTTCAGTCCAATTATTCATTTGCCATATTAAATTTAACCTTTTAAGAACTCAGAATATCAAGGTTTTTTTTTAATAATAAATATATATATATTCTCTTCATAATTAGAAACAAATATTATTAACTTGTATATTTAAAACTATTTAAAATATTTAAAAATTTTCTTTTTTAAGAGTCCTTTCTCACAAGTTGAATAAAGGTTATTGTACAAACTCTATTTTTTTAATTTAAATTTAATTTAATTTAAATGTTTTTTTAAAAATAATTTGTTAATTGATTTTTATCAATTAACAAATTGTGATGAATGAAAATAGTATGAAGAAATTTTTATTTTTATTTAAAATAGAATACAAACGCCTCACTTAAATGAAATGAACATTTTATCTTCGAGTCAACAAAGAATGAATTGAAATGATGAATCTTGACACATTTTATTTAAATTTTCACTATTATACCAACTCTGTCCTTAAGTAGTAATTGTGAAACAAAATGAATAAAAATCTGAATCTGTTAATTAATATTATAGTTGTAAATCTTACAAATTATTATAATTTAATTATCTTTAATAAAATAAATAATATTTAAAAAATAAAATTATTTCTATTAAATATGTCTTATATCTGTAATCTAGAGCTAGACTAAATATATATATATATATATATATATATATATACTAGCTGATCAGAGCTCCTTCGGCGCTCTTCTCACCTAGACGGGGCCCCCTGTACCCCCGAAGTAATACATAGTATTTCGTTGGAAGTCTGTATGTAAAATGTTTTCATCCATTTTGTTTCAATCAGTATATTACATTATATTATCATTTCTGTTTGTGTTCTTATTTAAAATATATTTTAATTTAATCAGTAAATTAATTATATATTACTGTATGTATTTTTATATCTATCTATCTCTGTGCCTCTACGGATCTCGAAAGCAACCCCATTTCTCCAAGTATCCCAATCCTGAGCTATAACCATCTAACTCCTACCCTGTCCCATCTGTCCAAGTCCCTACATTGTCCACTCACCGCGTCCTTGATCTTCCCAATTCCACCAGAAGTTTCCCAATATTTTTCGCCAATTTTTAATCTACCATTCTAGCCATGACCCCTTCCCATCCCAGCCTTCTCTATTTTATAACCTTAATAACCTTAACTATATCTGGAGATGCAATTGCTCGTTATGCCCCGGTGACCTCATCTTTCTTTTGTCCTTAAATGCTGCGAACAATCCTAATATCAAATTCTCTAAATCTACTTTCGTCTCCCAAGAACATCGACCACCCATATAATACAACAGGCAAATATTTCAATTTTCATCCGTTTTGATAAAAGTTTTGATGAGATAACCCTCTTTACTGTATGATAATAGGCGTTACCCGATTTAAATTCTCGCTTTAAATTCTTATTCAATATTATTATCCTTTGTATCATAATTACAGAATTTAAGTATTTACATTTTTCTACATTTTGTATGTTAAGACTTTGTGTGTTAATAATGTATTAAATATTTTGTTTTATCCCTATTAATTTCAATCCCCATCTTATTTCCTGCCTCAATTAATTTTTTTATGCTATCTTTAATTGCAATTGCCGAATATCCTATAATATTTAAGACGTCTGCTTAGCCTAATTTTTGAATTTTTTTGTTTCTATGACAGCAAAAAAGTAAACAAATAACATACATACGAACACTCGATGGGTGGATAATGTAGGAAGGGACGTGAGAGAGATGGGAGAGGATGGAGGGTTGTGGCTCAGAATACGGACACTTGGAGAAATGTGGTTGCTGCGCCCAAGAACTTTCGAGTTCCGTAGAGCCACAGAGATAGATATAATTTTAAAAAATTCAAATCAAATAATAATAAATCTAGTATATTATATATATATAATAATGTTTTTAATTATGATTGAATATACAGACTGCAATTAAAAATATAGAATTCATAAATGATAGGATATCAATTTTAGTACTCAAGGGCAAAATTTATAATATGACGTTGATAAATGTGCATGCACCTACAGAGGATAAAGTGGGGGATTTTAAAGATAAATTTTATGAGGAATTAGAAGCCTTAATAGATCACGTCCCAAATTATAACAGTAAAATAATATTAGGTAATTTTAATGCCACAATCTGCACATTGCTCAGAATGTAAATTTTTTTTGCATATCTTCGCGTGTTATCAACAAAAAACAAAATACGCGCTGGTTTAATCAATATTATTTATTAATTTTAATTTATAATTTAATTAATTAAATTTAATTTAAATATAATATATGTTAATTCAATCCAATTCAAATTGACGAGATAGTCTAGTGGAGACACTCCAGATTTTTTTTATTTAAAAAATTATTTAAAAGTTTTGATTTTTTTCTTATGAAAAAAAGTTTAATTTATTTTATTCGATTTTTTTAAAATTGCAAAATATTTTTTTTCCCCTCGAGTTGTCAAATAATATAGTTTATAGTTTAATGAAAGATCTTGTTTCTCTTTTTCTCTACAAACATCATTGGAAATAATTTCTAGATAATAAATCCAATTCACTCTTTCGGAATAAATTGCATCATTTTTTTGCAACATCAAATCGTCTATGCCCACTAAGGAGTCATTTCTTTTATCTTTCTTGACCCGTAAGCTTCTTTCGAAAGTTTTATTTAGATTAAACAGTCATAAACTTTCATTTGAATTTTTATTTCTCTACCAAAAGAAGGTAATTGACCCAGATTTTTAATTCATATTTCCACTGGTTTATAAAATGAACAATTTAATTTCTCTAAGGGATTTCTCAACACTATATTTGATAACAGTGTAGATTTTTATGTTTAATGCCATAAAATTTCTTCCCTGTCACCTGGTGGTAATTTGATTTTTGAAAATAATCTTCTTATAAATATTGAATAAAATCATAAAGTTTATTTATTACTTCAATTGTCTTTATTGTTATTATTTTCTTCTTTATTATAATAATTAAATACTTGTAGGGAAAATATGAAAGTCCTTTTGTAATATCTATTTCTTTGTTTTTTACAAGTCTTTGCAAAAATTTTCATGCTATAGGCTTCTTCAAATAAAACTTTAACAAATAATCAAAAAATATCACTCATTAAATTTTTATTATATTTACTATTTAATTAAATTATGAATATTTAAAATTGTTTAGCTTAGAATGATTAAATTTATGACCTACACTAATTTTATATTAATGATTATATAATCCGCAAACAATTTTTTTTTTTATTATTTGAATATTCTATTTCATATATAAGAAAAATTTATAGTCCATTATATCAAGTTAATATGAAATGTTATCAGTTATTGTTCTTTAATTATTATCTTGAATATTAAAACATTAAATTTAAATTTTATATCATATTTAGATTTAATTTATTACATTGAAAGTATATATTTTTCTAGGTTTATATATATATATATATACTATATATCTATTCTTTCTTTGAAGATTCACTTTGTTATAAGATTTTTTTTTATTATCTCATTTAATTTACAATCTGTTATTTTAACAATAATTAAAATTTATAATTAATTAATAATAATGACATTTAGCAACTAACCCAGGAGTTATTTCCTTATTATTTATTTATTACATTCTATTAGTAACAATGTCTATTTACATTATTTACATATTAAAAAAATAAAATAAATAAATTAAATTATAATTTTGTTTGAAATCATTGAATTACATGTATGTTTTTATTATAACGTTTTTATCAACTCCGTCCGACTTTATCAAATGCTTGTCTAATATCTAAAACACTGTAGAACATTATTGTCTTTTTTTACGAACTTCAGTTATTTTATAGGTTATTCTATGTATCAAGGGTGAATCTAGGCGAACCATGAATATCCACTGCAAGACCATATCGTTTTGGAAAGAAAACAATGCTTTGCTTTTGAGGGAGATCAAAAGGTTATAATATATTATGAGCTACTAAAACTACTATACTTCTACACCTGGTAAATTTTCAACATTAAACCTAAAAAATTATTTTAATAAATGAAAATTCATAATATAAATAAATGAAATAAATAAATCAAAATATTCATTTAAATATAAACCATCTAAATTTAATAATTAATATGTATATACTTTAATAAGCAACTTAAAAGTGCAATTAATTATCATTAAAAAATTAAACTATTAAACCAGCCTTTTAACTAGTTACATGTGATCTATGAATTTGAAATATAAAATATTAAACCATTTTTTTTCAAATTTGTAATGTATATATACAATTTTTAAATCAATCGATTAAATATTTTGCTTAAAAGAATCTTCGGTTACTATTTTCTCTCTTCTTATTAATTAATTAGTGAATGTATGTTCGTTTGTTTTGATTAAATTAAATCAAATTAATTAAAATTAATTAAATTAAAATAGTTTAAGAGTAAAATTTATTTATAGTTATTTTTCATCTTTGATAATATAATTAATACAAAGATAACCGAATTGTGGGTGTTTTGACGGGAAATTGCACCACCTCAATGGTGGCCTGGCACTTCTTGGATAGTTAGAGAGTGTACTGATTGGACCTTCAGACATCCTCTTCACCCTTTACTTCGCTGCTTTTAGCAAGTTTGTAATTTAGCTTGAACCTTAACTCATGTCCTCTGTCTGTCTGTCTATCTATAGATATCCTCGACCCCTAAGCGAACCTCTTTAGAGAAACTAACTCATCTAAACTTTAGTCTAATCAATTACAACAAACAAACAAAGATAGACACAGTGAAATTCAATGAGCAAAACAACATACGAGTACTTCAAATATGCTAGATTGAAACTATTATTATTGGATATTTCTTAATTTAAAGTATTTATTTTATCTTTTCTTTAAACCAGTAGGTTTAAGTTACAATTATAATTTTATTATATAATAATATCTTAAAAATTCGTTTAAGAAAGGGTAAGTATGACCATGACCTAAATTAACGCAGAAACTCACTTAAATTGAAATGTTTATAATGGTGATGTGTAAAGTAAAAGTAATATGTAAAGTTATCGTCATGAAAGCCCATTGTCATTGCCCGCACATTGCAATGTTGTCTTAGTTTTGGAAAGAGAAGTCCGTGAAGATTTCAGATCTTAATGATTGTTATTGAAACTTTTGATTTAAAAATTGTTTATTATAATAATAATTAAAAAATTTATAAATTTAAGTAGTTATATTTTGATAAAAAGGTAGCGCCGTCGATCAAGAAAGTTAATGCAAAGGTTATTAGGAGGTTAGGTTTCCCATGATTTCAATTATTATGTTTTTCTAGCAGCTGTAAACGAAACTCGGTTTGGGTCATGTCGACTCTTTCTTCACCGGCTAGAATTTGTGGCATTCGATTAGCTAAAATCTCTTTTGACATCAAATTTTAAGCTTGACCATGCGTGTTCGATAGCATTAAACATTGGGCTATATGGTCCAATCAGTCGATGACCAACAAATTCATTTTCTTGGAAAACTTCTTCGATTGATGCATGACATGGTGCATTATCAGTTATTAATATAACTTTTGATTGATATATATTTTGAGCATTCCTGAGGCAATTACGCACGAATTCATTAGCTTCCGGCTTCTTAAAAGCACCTCTTCTAATTTCATGATAAATCAAACCCATATTCCTAATACATCCAATGACATGAATATTCTCCCCTTCGTTGTACACATATTTCAGCTGGACAACGACTTCCTTTTTTAAATCTTCCCTTTCTTCTTGATATGAATAAATTAAAGTTTGTCTCATCCATGTAGATTATGGGGATATTCTCTGCATGGTATTCCAAAAGTTGTTGAGCATAATTATGCCTTTGAATTTTATTTTCTTCACTGTTTGCTTTTTCAGGTTCCCTATGAATATTTTTAATGTAAATAACATACCATCTAAATGCTTCCGTAAACATTCTATAGAAACAATAATTCGATGATTTTCTTGAAATTTTTGTTTTAATTCTTTCAAAGTTATTCTTGGATTCTCTTCAACATACTGTTCCATAAAGACATGATGTCCAGCTGTAATTTTAGATCTTCGTTTTCCACCACGTTGTTTTTTGGTTTCTTATTGATTGATCCATCGATAAGTCGTAGATTTTTTCACACCTAGTGTGTTTGCAAATGTTCTCCAGTCACCATTGTTATTATGCAATGCACAAAGTTGTTTTTTAATATTGTCGGCTTGATGTATGACATTTCTCATTTACAAAGAAGACGTGTATTTATGTTTAAGAAAAATATTAATTAGGCATATTAAATTTATATGGTTTAATAAATATTATTTGTTAATTTTAATTTATAAATTATTTAATTAAATTTAATTTAAATATGATATATGTGTTAATTAATCATTGCAATTCAAATTTTTAAGATAGTCGAGTGGAGACACTCCAGCTTATTCTTTATGTTTTTATTAAACACCATCATCAAATTATAATAAAAAAAATATTATAAAATGAATATTAAGGTGTATTATTTCTCATTATTATATATACTCTTACAACATAGTATTTAATATAGTGATTAAATTAAAAAAATTTAATTTATAATTTAATTAATTAAATTTAATTTAAATATAATATATGTTATTTAATCCAATTCAAATTGCGAGATAGTCGAGTGGAGACACTCCAGCTTATTTTTTATCAGATATCATAATTTCAGTATGTCTGAACATAAGAATATAATTTATTAATATGTCCATTCCATTATTATTTCTAGTTTCTATTAATATGTTATTTATTCGTTCTGTCCTTGTATAGATCATTTTGTTGAGAAGTAAAGTCCTAAGAAGTTGACTTAGGGACAAGATGTAGAAACTACAAAGTAACCCACCCTCTAAGTTTCTATTTCGATCTCTATTTTCCTTTGCTTACCAACTCAATAAAGCATGAGTTGTTAAATTGTTAATAGAGTCCGTTTCGAGAGGCAATCCTTATTTTTCTCTCCATTTCTCTCTCTGTCTCAATCCGCATCACTTGAGTTGACAAAGAGAGATAATCTTCTTCTAAAATTAACTTGTTAATAAATGAGGATAAACAGAATCCTAGCTTATGTTTGTCATACAAGATATAATATTAACAAACAATCTAACTTGAAATAAGTTGACAAGCTTGAATGAATCGATTATATTTGTCTTATGGGATATGTAAAAATAATCAAATAAATATTTGCATAATTAAAATATTATTTAGTTCAGAACTATTATATTAATTTTTGAATTGATGTTATCCGTAAAATGCAACCTTCATCTTTTATAATCTGTGGCTCTACAGAACCCGAAAGTTCTTGGCCACATTTCTCCAAGTGTCCGTGTACTGAACCACAACCATCCCACTCCTTCCATCTCTCTCATTTCCCTTCCTACATGGTTCACCCACCGCGTCCTTGGTCTTCCAAGCGGACGTTTACCAAACGGTCTCCCCAACAATATATTTTTCGCCATTCTTTCTTCTTCCATTTTAGTCACGGACCCTGCCCATCCCAGCCTTCTCGATTTTACTATGTCTGGAGATGCATAGAGGTCATGCAATTCCTCATTATGCTTTCTCCCTCATTCTCCAGCGACCTCATCTTTCTTTAGACCATAAATGCTGCAAAAAATCCTATTGTTAAATTCTCTAAATCTAATCTCGTCTCCCATGGTCATAAACCATGCCTCTCACCCATATAACACAACAGGTAAAATAATTGTTTTATATATTTTAATTTTAATCCCCTTTGATGAGATAAGCCCCTTTACTACATGATAACAGGCGTTACTTTATTGTAACCTCGATTTAAACTCTTCTCG
Source organism: Labia minor (assembly GCA_963082975.1). Classification (NCBI taxonomy): domain Eukaryota; kingdom Metazoa; phylum Arthropoda; class Insecta; order Dermaptera; family Spongiphoridae; genus Labia; species Labia minor. The sequence continues at coordinate 54,695,403 of OY720345.1, forward strand.
AATATCATTATCCTTCACCTAATTATTTAAATTTTTCTACATTTTCAAATTATACGTAATGTATGTTAATGCTTTTCCTCTCTCTTACTAAATATTTTGTCTTAGCACTATTAACTTCCAGCCCCTTTCCAGCTTCGATTAATTTTTCTACCCCATTTCTCCAAATGTCCCTTTCCTAAGTCACAACCATTCAACCACTACCCTCTCGCAACTCTCTGACGTCCTTTCCTACATTGACCACCCACCGTCCTTGGTCTTCCAAGCGGACGTTTCCCAATCGGTCTCCCCACCAATATATTTTATCATCTTTTATAATTAAAATTTAATTTTCTTAGTCTTATTCCTAGGAAATTTTATCAGAGTGCCGCCCTCTCATAACGTTACAAAAATGTTTTATAAAAAAATTAGGTGATTAATATAGTTATCCATTTTAATTGTTATAAAAAATGGACGTAATTATATATAAGGATTTATTCACAAGAATTTTTTTATATCATTACCAACAGCTACGGTATCTGTTAAGTTAGTCTGATTACTTTACCTTAGTGAATACATACATTTCTAGTGCTCCAAATCAGTGCTCCGCAACTTTTTCTTACCTACGACACACAAAAATTGTTTCTAGAATTTTTCTGAACATCAAAAGCTGAAATATATATACTAGGTAGGGTCAAAAAGTTCGCGGAATGGTCGCTTATAGTCAAGTATTTCTTAGCTGAAAGGGAAATTTTGTTTGTGAGGTTGGCATAACTGGTAGTGAATGTGCTTTTGAGGTTAGCAGGCAGTTGTAGTTGGTTCCGTGCGTTCGGTGTTTAATATTGTAGATCGTAGTTTCTTTCTTTCGTCGGATTGTGCAATGTCGTCATTAGAGCAGCGTGGCAATATTAAATTCTGTGTGTTGCTGGAGAAATCACCCTCGGAGACTCTTGAGATGGTAAAAAAAGCATATGGAAATTCTGCGATGAAGAAAACAGCAGTTTACGAGTGGCATAAGCGTTTTCGCGACGGTCGCACAACAATTGATGATGACGTTCGGACTGGGCGGCCTTCCACTTCCACTACAGGCGACAATGTTGAGCGCGTTCGACAAATTGTGCGTGCGGAAAGACGAACAACCATCAATAATATTGCCTCTGAAGTTGGTATTTCACATGGGAGTGTTCACAGCATTCTTCATAATGACTTGAACATGCATCGTGTTTGCTTGCACTTTGTTCCAAAAATGTTATCCCCTGAGCAAAAGGAAATGAGAGTGACCATGTCCAGGGACTTGATTGAAATGGCTGATGCAGATGACATGATTTCTACCTGTTTCCAAGGTTAAAAATGGCATTGAAGGGACATCGTTTTGCTGATTCGTCAGAGGTGATTGAAAATGCGACGGAGCGGCTGAAGGAACTTTCAAAAAACGGCTTTCAAGAGTGTTTCCAACAATTATATGTACGGTGGAATAAATGTGTAGATGCAGGAGGAGAGTATTTTGAAGGGAAATAATGTAAGAATGTTATAAATATTTTTAATAAATTTTTAATAACCAATTCCGCGAACTTTTTGACCCTACCTCGTATATATATATATATATATATGTAGGTTTGTATGTAGAAATTAATTTAATATGTTTGTTTGCGCGAGTGTGTTATAAAGGTGACAAGCGCTTGTATTTATATTCTCAGAAAAATGACACTAATAGAAATGTTAATAAACTTACATATAAAATTATGCGAATTTCTAAAAGTTTCATTTGATCGCGGCGGCACACCTGATTCACCTTTAAGACACACCGGTTGCGGAGCACTGCTCTAAATGAAAGTGCACCAAGCTTATAATTAATCTCCAATTATTCAATCAGAAGAAATTTTAATTTTTATTTTAAAGTAGTAGAACGAAGTTATAAAGTTTAAATTTTTTCTAAAATCTGCCACAACTGTTAATGTTTCTCCCCACGCTACTAAGATATAATCATTATTTGAATTGGGGGAAGAAATTTAATTTTTTTTTTTTAGTAATATACAAACACTTTAATTTATAATTGATTCTATTTTTTAGTGCTTATAAATAAAATTGATAAAAAAGGTAATTTTTTAATTAAATAATTAAATTTTTACCGTCCAACGATAGGAAGGGAAGGTATTGTTTTCATACCAAATTTCACATGTGGAGATTTTTACACATCTCCACGAATCATGAATTTTCTTAACAGCAAAAAGTATTTTTAGCATGATGTCTGTCTGTCCATAGTGTGTCGTATAGACGTTTATAGCTTGATCGGCTCAACGGATTTTGATAAAATTTGGTATATTTATTTAATGCGTCAATATCATGAATTCATTATTTTTTGGTGTATATCTTGAAACCGGAAGTGGTTGATTACAAAGTATTAATTTTATATTCATTGATCTTAAATAATTGATTAATTAAACTAAAAATAAAAAGTAAGATAATATAATTTAGTCATTTTAATTCAAGTTTTAAAAATATTTTTTATTATACTTTATATATATTTCATATATAATGTTTGGAAATTTTTTTTAAATCGTCGATCGGTTCTGTGCCTGGCCACAGCGCATTTTTATAAATAATATCTTATTTTTTCTTTTTTTAAAATGACCAACGATCTTCTTTCTTTGTAAATCATAATTAAATCTCAGGTTATATTTCATTATTTATACTGCATGGATTGAGCGTTAAAATGGTGAAGAGATGGCAACAGATTAATGATAAAAATTGGTTGGTCTATGTGTAGTAATTGTAAAGCAACAACCACAAATAAAGATAATGGTAATTTAAAAATATGATTAAAGTTTATTAAAGTATTACAATAATACATTAAGAGAGCCCAAATAACTAGAAGGTGTGGATTGATTGTAGTCACTTCAAGGCAATATAATAATATATTATACAATATAATGTTGTCTTCTCTTTGATCTTAAAATCTTAAATTGAAAAACTTTTTTTTTATATATTTTATATAAAATTTTTAGATTATTGAATAATTTTGTTTCAGAATATTGAATTGATATTTACATAATTGTATTAATTTAAGGATATGAGTATGAATTAGGGTTAAAATATTCAATTAAATGTATATGTCGTTATTTGAAAAAGATAACATGTTTTAGTCTACCTTTTATCTATTATCTATGTGTGTTCTACTTTATCATTCCCGTTCTTTTTGTGGTTATCACCTTTAAGGGAAGAAAGAGGAGGAGAAGAATGCATAATTGTTGTTATTATTAATTCATAAGAACAAAAACTCCGGTCGATTCCCGGGATTCACCAGCAGCCTGCCGTTTGGTATTCGAATCAGAGAGAAGAGGGTCCGAGGCCATTATGGGTCGTACTATCCACCCCCGCAACCCGCCCGCATCCACTTTATCCAGTTGTTCGGTCCAGCAAGGCTACGAATGGAATGGCTAACGATCTCTTTGGCTAGTCAAAGAACGCAGAATGTGGGTGCTAAAGGGAGAATGAAGGGAGGGGTGGATTTTCTAGCTTATCCAGCACCTTTGGACTCGATAACAAGCACCGTGATGATGGCCGGTCAGGTAACCTGTCGATTCTTTATCATCATTGATATCCAAAAACAAAAAAAATAAAAAAAATAAAAATAACGTAGATGATAAACGAAATGATAATGATGATAATAATACTAATAATAATACAAAAATCAATAATAATAATAAATAAAATTGAAATTTTAACTTTATTTAAGCACTATTATATTATACAAAAATAATATATTTTTAAACATATATATTAATATATAATAAATGACAAGAAATGAAAAAAATAGTTTTTTTTAGAAAATGGCTTTATTTAAATATGTTTGTTATATACCAGCGTTTCCCAAATGGTTTTGACCGCGGCCCGGTACGAGATTTTAAAATTTTTCGCCGACCCACTTTATGAAAAAAAACATTTATTTACAAAATAAAGATTATTTTTTATAATGTAACTAAATAGGTACTTACAGTGTATGTTGAGATCCTCTATCGTGGACCCCTTTTTCACTTTATGGACCCCCGAATTTTTTTTTTTTTGCTGACTTAGACCCTTTGCAGGTTGTCATAGACCCCTGGGGGTCGATATAGAATCACTGGTTTATTTCATACATAAAATTACAAAATAATCATATAACAAAACATAAGTGATTTAAAAAATATCTAAAGTATATTCATTTGAATCTTTAGTAAATGAAGTAAACTTTGTATTACATATTTTGCCATTAGAGTGAAGGATGATCTTGTTTGTTATCACATAAAAATTTTAAATTAAATATTGGTACGCGGGAGAAAGCAGTCAAGTTCTACATATTTGCTATTTGAAAGAGTACAAATACAAACTTTGATACTATTTCTAATAACTATATAATCAATGTAAGAATATTTAAAATAAATTTTTTTGTGTTTTTTCAATTTTTGCTTCGCCCCAGCTGATTTTTTTTTCTGCGACATGCTGCCGGGTTATATAAAAATGAATGTAATTTATTGTTCTATAATTCACTTTTTAAGTTATATTACAAATTTATTCAGTATACACATCAATTATTTTATTAAAAATTTATATAATTTGTTAGGAAGGCGCCATTGGGTGTGTGGGAAGAGAACCTGCCTCACATTCAAGTCCCGGGCCTGGGTAGGGAATTTCCCTTGCTGGGGTCTATGGGACGGAGTCAACCCAACCTCCGGGAACAACATTGGGGAAAAGCTACTTGATAGCGCCTCCGATCAAGAAAATCAAGGTAAAGGTTGAGAGGACCCGTTCTACTGATCATAGGACACCTTATTGATATAACCGGCTTGATAGGCGTTGTCCTTGCGTAAGACGTAAAAAGTCAGAGGTTTTTTTTTTATAATTTGTTAGACCTATACAAATGATAATTTGTATATAAATTTGATTTATAAATAAATATAATATATCATAGGAAATTTAATTCTTCATTTTTCAATTTATAATAATATTTATTTATTTAATTTATGTTCACAAATTAACTCTTTCAAGTAGTTTTTGTGTGGGTGAGAGGAAAAACAGCTGGTGCGAGTGTGTTTTCTAGAGTGGTATAGTACCAATTTCAAAAGTATTAAAAGTGTTTCTGTTATCACTCTGAAACACCTCAGGCAAGTTTTAATGTAATGAAAATGCGGGATTTATTGAAAGTTTTTAATTTAGCACTTTACATTTTAAATTTTTTTTATATGATTTTGTTTAAACATGATCATTTACTTAAAAATTAATGTAAATCTATTTCTTTTCAAATACACGTCATTATTACCGTCATATGTGTTTATTAATTAATAATTTATTATTAGATAAAAAAAATGAAATAATATAAAAGTATTTTATATAATAGAAACTGCAAAGCTCTATTAAAATATAATATTATTGTTAATTTTAAATTTTCTAACGTAATATACGAAGATCGGTCAACTTTTTGAATTTACCATTACATACGTAAATGACACTGCTCCTGTCCGCAGTCAATCATCAGCAGACACCTGTCGAAATTTGGACCAGATGGGTGTTTTAGTTTTTGTTTGACATTTAATAATAGCTGACTACCTCATGATTTGAGAAGAAAAATGGAATTTTCTTGAAAATCCATAAATTGGGATACGAAATGCACCCTCATTCGCCCTATTCTCCGGATTTAGCCCCGAGAGATTATTTCTTGTTTTCAAAGCTGAAGAAATAGCTTGGTGGAAAGAGATTATCTCCAACGATGAAATAATCTCACAAACAAAGATAAGGACTTATTTACCTGTCCTCATATAATATTTTAATGTTATCTACTCTAATTTGATAAAATATAATTTGAAATATATTTGATTTTTATTATTATAGTAGTTTAAAACATATTTTAAAGAAACATTTTTATAATAGAATGGATCTTTTTGTCTAATCCAGAATCAAGGAAGATATTTAGTTGAAATGGCGAGGCAAGTTGAGAACATAAGACACATGAAGATTGAAAAATTAGCTAATTTGCATTAATTTAATGGAATTCAAGTTCCAGGCTCTTGGCTATGTGTGTGTATTATATAATCATGTTGGGAGAAGGGTGAGGAAGGATGAGGGATAGAAATAGGAGAGCAAAGGGTGTGTAAGAGATAATAGGGGTAGAAGAGGATTAAAGTTAAATAAGAGCAAGTGAGAGCGACTAATTGACAAGCGTCAAATCTCTCGTAGCTAATAATTTGTATGCACATGGTCTCGAAATTCACAAGTAAATGGCGTAATATTATATAATAATAATATTTTAATAAAATAAGAAAATAAAATAATTTTTTTATTATGTGTAATGAATACTAAACTTAAAATTAACAACTCATGAATTAAGTCATTCACAAAACGATAATTCTTATTTTTTCATTTAATTTAAAATTTGACTAAAATATGTATTTAATATTTATTTTTTGACTAAAATGTCCCGATTTTTGTATTTTATAGTTGGAAAAATATATAAATCAAATTCAAATTTGGATTTTAAGATTTTAGTTTTTTATTTTGATTCATACAGGAATTGATTGAAAAATTTATTATATTTTTACACAAAAATTGATCTTTTTACCGACCGACGATAGTAAGGGAGGTATTGTTTTCACACCAAATTTCACATGTGGAGATTTTTACATATCTCCACGAATCATGCATTTTCTAAACAGAAAAAAGTATTTTTAGCATGATGTCTGTCCGTCTGTCCGTCCGTCTGTCCGTCCGTCTGTCCGTCCGTCTGTCCGTCCGTCTGTCCGTCCGTCTGTCCGTCCGTATAGATGTGTACAGCCTGAACGGCTCAACCGATTTTGATGAAATTTGGTATATTTACTTAATGCATCAGTGGGATGAATTGATCAACTTTTGGTGCAATTCGGGAAACCGGAAGTGGTAGTATTAGCGATCGACGATAGGAAGGAAAGGGTTATTTTCACACCAAAGGAGATTTTTTTATATATCACCACGAATCATGCATTTTGTATTGGTTTTATCCTCGAAAAAAATCATATTTATTAGTTTTTTCTTGATTTAAAATTATATGACGTCATCCAGCCATGCATGACGTCACAGCCTGGTCTTGCATATATATTATAAATAAAATAAAATTAAAAATGTTTATATTTATTATTTATGTATCCATATCTGTTTTTTATTACATTAATAGATATATGAAAATTATTTGAAATTGTTTCTGTAGCTGGAAATTAATTTATTTCAAACCGTCGGTCGGTTCGGACCTGGCCACAGGTCAACTTATTTAAAATATATATATATATCAAGGTGAAATGGTCTCTCTCTCTTTCTCTCTCTCTATATATATAACCTATCTTATCATATCTTAATATACTAGTAAAAATTGTCTATATATATATATATATTTGTATTTTTGAAATATTAAACCGCTCGAAGGATTTTATTGAAATTAACACCATAGATAATATTTATAAAGAAAAATCAACATGTATAGGTTTCAGCCTCGGGAAAAATTATCTTTGTTAGTTTTTTCTTAATTTAAAATAGGAATTCTAATAATAAAAAAATTGGCACCGGGCAGCGCTTCCTTAAATACAAAATATTATAAATAAAATAAAATTATAAATATTTATTTTAATAATATTTTGTAATCAAATTACGAAATATATATTATGTTATATCCACAGGCCATACTTTTCGGTCTTTCGGTGCATTAATACGTACGTTTAAGGGCTGTATGTTTTATGAATATTTTTTTTAATTTATGTTCTTTTAAATTATTTGAAATTGTTTCATATATTTTGTCGTTTATTTATTTGAAATAATAATCTTTATCTTAAATATTCATAGTTCATAAGGAATATTTTTTTTTAAAGTACCGAGCGGCGGTTCGGTGAACCAGGTACTATTATATTAAATGAAATAATTTTATAATTTTTCTTAATATAATTAAAATAATTACAATATTCATTTCTATTTAATCTTTGTTTTGAAAAACAAATAATATAAATTCCAGAAAAATTTTATATAATTTTGTATATTTTGTATATATTCGTATAATTTGTTAATGAAAAAATTATTTTAAATAAAGATCTTATATTATACATAATATATAAGTTTATTAAGATCAATAAATTAATAATCCATGCAAAAATTTATTCTCTTGTACTTTTTGATAACAATAAACATAAAATAAGAAGTCATCTCATTAATAAAATATCTCTTAAAACTTAAATCTATATTATTCTAGTATATATAATAAATAAAAATAATAACAATAATTTATTGTTATCTATAAAACGTCACTGTACGTTTTAGAATATAATATGTTGCATTAAAAAGATAAAAAAATCAAAATGTTTTTTAAAATTTTAGTGTCTTAATAAGATTGTATAATCATTATCAAAATTAAACATTTCAATTTTATCACTGACCTCGGTTTTCAACAAGTGACATCATTTTATGCCATTATTTTCAAGATGAAAATACTTATATATATAATATTTTAATGAGAATAGAAAAATCAATATGATGATTGGGAGAGGAAAAAAGCGACTAAAGGACTAACAGTAAGAGTAGAGAAATGAAATGAGGGATAAGAGAGAGAGAGAGAGAAAAGGATAGAAAGGGTGAGTTGGTGGTGAAAAAATTAAAATTGATTTCATATTCTCCAAGCGTGGCTTCTAAGATTGAACTTACTTTATATTCTTTTATTAATATTCTATATAGTGAATTTGATGGACGCCCCCCCCCCATCGCCACCCTTTCTCCATTTTTTGAATCTTTTTTTAATCGATTCGATTTCTACTCGTCCGTCCTCGATGGGTGAATGGTCTAAAGGGGAGTGGGAGAGAGAAAGAGAAGAGAAAGAGTATACGTCCTCCTCTGCTTCATTGGGATCCCCGCCCCGGCCATTTTCTTTTGAAGTTTTTAAAATGTGTGCATTCAATTGGCTAACAGTTTTGTTCACCATTTTCGAATGCGCCCGTGAATAACTTGGTATTACTTGACACAATGCGTCTGAGTTGTGGAAAGGCGTGTGGGTAGAAATTGGGGGTGGGGGAAGCGTTCCATCGACGTGACTTGAATTCACAAATAAATTCACACGACAATGATGGTCGTGATTGTGTTCCAGTAAAATAAGGACGTGGGTTATTTGATTCCTTAAATTTCCCATTAATATTAACCAATGAAAAAAATTGTTTTCTAATATATATATATATATATGTATATTTTTTAATTTCAAATTCTACATACGAAATTTAAATTACAAAACAACCATCATTTTTTTTGGTTAATTAAATCACAAACACAACGAGTTTGGTCTTTTGGTTCACAAATTATGTGCTTTCAAGTCTTTAGAAATAACTATAGTTTTGTCCAGTGAGTGGAATTTAACAAACTCATTTATTTAATTTCTAATCATTGAATATGATATATTCTAATTACTATATAGGAGGACAGGTCAATAAGTTCGTGACTTTTTGAATGATACACAGGTTTTTGGATAAAAAATTATTTTATTTTTGAACGGGGTCTCCTTTGAGCTCTATACACTTCGTCCAACGTTTGTCCAATTTTTTTATCCCTTCCAAAAAATAAGATTTGTCCAAGGCCACAACTTAGGTTTTTGAGATGTTTTCATCTTTGGAGTCAAATCTCTTTCATTTCTTCAGGTTTGGAAACAAGAAATAGTCACTCGGGGCTAAATCCGGAGAATAGGGAAAATGAGGGAACAATTCGTATCCCAATTCATGAATTTTCTTGGAAATTCACTTTTTTCAATTTTCTTCTCAAATCACGAGGTAGTGTGCTATTAATGGATGTCATTCAGAATCTAAAAGACCCAGTTGGTTCAAATTTTGACAGGCGTCGACTGATAATTGACTGCTGTCGGAAGTAGTGTTGCCATTTCATTTAACAGTCGGGAAATTCAAAAAGGCATGGACTTATTGACCTGCTCTCGTGCTATACACTGTTATGATATTATTATATCCCACATTTTTCTTTATTATTATTTATTTAATAAAAATTAAATTAGTTTATATTGCTGATAATTAACATCGTACTATGAGAAAAGAACAAAGGGATATCAACATTAGCCTTTTATGAAATTTCAGAGATAAGAATTTATTGTATCGTTCTAGAACGTTCAAGAAAACGATTCACATTTATGTGACTATCAAAGATCAGAGATACGTTTTTTAAAATAAATAAGCACATTTTAGGACCAAACAAGGGAGATAAAAATTTCATCGAAACACCTGCATTGATAATTTTAAAAGATTAAAAAGGAGGATGAAAAATGAAGTTATATTATTATTAGTGTTCTAGTATCTAGCATCTCTCTATGATAGATAGAAAGAGTTCTGACAGGTTTACTTTTTCGTGGGAGGAGGGATTTTATCGTTAATCGTGTCTTCCAATTTCTGTACATGCAAAATATTATAATATAATACAAGCAGATAATAATTTTCTTAAAGTAATTCTGAATATTTAAGGCGATTAATTAAACAAAAACATTTTTGATCGTATATTGTTACTTTAACATAATAAAAACAAAATAGCAAGCTTTTAACATATCAAAGGCTTATCAAAAAAAAAAAAAGAAAAACAATATAATAATAAGCCAGGTATCAGAGAATTATGAATTCAAAAGCCCTTTTATATAACAATAATAAGGTTTAGAGTAAAATTAATAAATAATTATATTAATTATCCTTATTTTGTTTTAATATTTTAATTATAATAAATTTTTAAAATTAAATTTTGATAAATTTTTGAATTAATTATTTTTGCCTGTAATAAATCTCTTATCTAAAAAGAGATGAATAATTTTATTAAGATATCAATTGAACATTTGTATTATCCACATACATAGATTATTAAAATAAAAACCTTGTTGTATTAATACCAGACATCTGACTATTAATAACAATGGCTTTTGATTTAAAACATCCAAAGAGACATGATTTTAACATAAACTAGCAATTTTAATTAAAAAACGATTTTCATAAATCATTTGGACTCATTAAAATAAAGTTTGGAAAAATTATAATATTTACATTTTTAAAAATTTCATGCCTATTCTTTGTTATCTTCTTTTCACATTTCAGGTTTTTTACTATCTCACCAGAGATTGAGCTAGAATAATGAAATTTGGCACACGGGTATTATTCAAAATTCGTTGTTTTCTATCAAATTATGAGAATTGTAATTCATTCGATAGGGGGTCATTACCTACCTCGTAATCAAACAATCAAAGCACTTGGCTGCTCCTACCACATCCACCGTATTCACCAGGCTTAGTCCCTTCGGCCCTACCATTTGTTTTCATCGATGAAACGCATATTTTCTGAGCAGCACTTCGATTCCTACGAAGAAGTCGAAAATTAGGTATCTAGTTAGGTTAGGCGAACATTTCTATTGGGGTGGTTTTTCCTCTAAACTGTGTGATATATGTTTGATAGTTTTCACATGATTAAAAATTGTATAAAACTACTATATAGAGAATTTCAGCTTGAATGAAAGTACAAGAATTAATTTTTTAACTTTTGACTTAATGAAAGTAAAAGATTTATTTACGTTGAAAAAAATCAAAACAATCTTGATATTATTTGAATGCCTTCTTATTTCAATACAATATTATCATTGAAAATTATGTTAAAAACCTTAAATCTTATGATTCCATAGAATAAAATTTTAATTAATTTTCAAATATAGAAAAAAACTTGCTTTCCGAGATAGTCGAGTGAACACATTTTTCTTGAGTTCTTTTCTTTTCTCACTTATCCATCATATCTAAATTCTTGACCAGACCGGCTTGTACCCCTTTACCAGACCTCACATCAAGTATTCAATGTGCCTGTAAGGGATAAGCGATCCGCGGGCCGCATGCTGCCCACCGAAAATGTTAGTACGGCCCGCCAAACATAATAGTACAATATCATTTAACTTCTTTCGGACCACTAGATTACTCTATTAAGTTCAATATATATTATAATAATAGCTACAACAATAAAAGATCTTAAAAAACCGGACATTGGAAGAAACATGAATTATGGATATTGTTCATTAAACATTTATTAATAATAATTTATTAAGTTGTTCTGTTTTCGTCGGCGGTCCGCCAAGAAATGTCGAGCTTTCGTTTGGCCATTTGATAAAAAATCTGGAGTGTCTCCAGTCGACTATCTCGCATATTTGAATTCGATTAATTCACATATATTATATTTAAATTAAATTTAATTAATTAAATTAAAAATTAAAATTAATTAATACTATTTATTAAACCAGAACGGCTTTGACTCTTTATTGATGGCACCACATCACGTGCTGATTGGCAGTCAATGTGTTAAAAAATTATTTGCGGTACTTTCAGCGATTCATTCAAACTGAAATTCTATATATATCAGTTTTATTCAATTTTTAATTCCTTGTACTAAATTTCATTATCATACCGTTTTTGCGTAATCTTGTCTACATACACACAGACATTTTTCTCAACCTTAGTGAAAATGACTCAGGGCCCTTCAAAACATATAAAAATATCAAAATCTGGACATCAAAAATGTTTGTGATCGCAATACTATCTCTGGCGAGTAAATAATTAGTAAATATTATTGAAATACCTTAGAATACCTATTTATTTACAAAAATTGATATATGAAATACTTAATTGTGTCATTGTTCTGGTTGTCTTTTAATTTAATATTAAAAGAGTATATCTATATATTAATAAACTTTCAGAATATATATTATTAACAGTAGTAATCCTTGGTCGATACAGTCTATATATATAAGCTACTGTTTCTTTGAAAAAATATAAAACTGAAGCCACCTAAGTATAACAAATATTATATAATATAGGATCAAAAGTTGTATGTTTAATATTTTATCAAGTAAATTTGAATATTTTTTTTTTCTTATTGAAATGCCAATCGAGTTATTTTAATTAATTTGTATAATTTTTTGAAAACAAATTTTTGATCTGCCATTTTTATAAAACAAATTTAATAATTGTAATAAATAATTAAAAGATTGTAAAACAACACATTTTAAAGGGTTGAGCGATTGCTCGGTATTCCATGTCCTATGAATTTAAAAAGTGGAAAAATTTCAATAATCGATTGATTTGCTAGGAAAATTATTTTATTTAAGTAAAATACGCATTTTGTTAAATATTGTTCCAAAGGAGCTACACATTGCTCTGCTTTTATTATTTTAGGGTTATGTCGACTTCACTATTGTTACAATCATAGATCAAATTGTTGTTTTTGTATATTCAAGAGCGGAGAACTCTCATATTTGTGACTTATGAATAGTATAAATATTATAGTCTAGATCAGAGGTGGCCAACCCAAATGATCTTGCGGGCCACTTTGGAAATGCATCATAACTTCGCGGGCCGCATATAAAATTATACATACCCATTATAGATATTGTTTGGTGTGACAAATTGAAAAATAATGAATTTTTATTATGTTTACTATTATTTTTACATATAAACATATATAATTTAATAATAATGATACTGAATGCACATTGTAAAAAAAATATAATACTAAAAATAAAAAAAAAATCAACAAAATAAAAAAAATGAAATCATATTTATTTCACTAGTGCGATATTTGTTTCATGAGGGCGCAGAATATAAAAGTGTGATGAATCTCGCGGGCCGCAAAAAAGTTTACGGCGGGCCGCGGGTTGGCCACCCCTGGTCTAGATTATATATTTAAATTAGTCTTCTCATTCTAATCTAATTAATCAATAACTTAAAAGCACCTTTTATATGATCTTTTACATAAGTGAAGTTTAAATTATAATGATAAATTAATATAAAATGCATATTAAAGAGTACTTTATTCCATTATATAATACAATATCTTGTTCATTTAATGATGAAATTAAAAAAATAATTTAGAAATGCGTTATAAATTATGACTATAGAAATTCATGTAATTTGCTGTAAAGTTCAAACTAAAACAGGAAACGATTGAATTTGTGTCGTTAGATATAATCTTAATTATTTTGTAAATAATTGTATACATATTTAGTAAAAATTAAAATTATTTATAAATTTAAATGTAATATGAAATTAAATATTGTTCTGTAAATATAGGGATGTTCGAAACAAGTTAAATATCGTTTTAAAAATGGATTAATTTTATAAATTTAAATATTATGAAAATGATGACATCTATGAACGCTCGGCGCAATTCGGTGTTAAATTTCTTTTTTATGCCACCTAGCTTCGTTTCCACTAGCGTCTTGTCTTTCCGCCTTGTTATTCCATCATTCATTGTAAACGGATCAATTTGGTTATCTTACTCGATTCTAACGCAATCAAACATTATAAAACTTTATTAACACGAATTTAATTTAATAACGAATATCCTTGTATTTTTACCGACCGACGATAGTAATTTCACATGTGGAGATTTTTACATATCTCCACGAATCATGAATTTTCTTAACAGAAAAAAGTATTTTTAGCATGATGTCTGTCCGTCTGTCCGTCCGTCCGTATAGATGTGTACAGCCTGAACGGCTCAACGGATTTTGATGAAATTTGGTATATTTACTTAATGCATCAGTGGGATGAATTGATCAACTTTTGGTGCAAATCCGGAAACCGGAAGCGGTAGTATTAGCGATCGACGATAGGAAGGAAAGGGTTATTTTCACACCAAATTTCACGTGAGGAGATTTTTTACATATCACCACGAATTATATGCACTCTGTATTGGTTTTATCCTCGAGAAAAATCATCTTTATAGGTTTTTCTTAATTTAAAATTATATGACGTCATCCAGCCATTCATGACGTCACAGCCTGGTCTTACATATATATTATAAATAAAATAAAATTACAAATATTTATATTTATTATTTATGTATCCATATCTGTTTTTTATTACATTAATAGATATATTAAAATTATTTGAAATTGTTTCTGTAGCTGGAAATTAATTTATTTCAAACCGTCGGTCGGTTCGGACCTGGCCACAGGTCAACTTATTTATGGATAGATTGAACGTTTAAATAATAATATAAAACTTGTTTAATTATTTGAATCACATTCTACAATAGTGAAATGAATTATAATTTATTATATTAATTGGCATCATTTGAACTAGCAAAATATAATATAATCTTATACTGAAGTGATATTTAATTTATTCAGTTTATACGAATAATTGAACATAAATCCGTATGGATGCCTAAATACATATATTGCGTGTGATGCTTAAAAATCTACATATCTTAAGCATCTTGGATGAGTGACTCGGATCAGTGACTTATATTTATAGGATTAATAGAATCATATATTTTATAAAATAATATAAAATACATCCTTACACGAGTCACCACCAAAAATTTATTATAAAATTGCATCAAACGGATAATTAAGTTAAAATTGACCGAAAATATGGTTTACTCAAACAAACACTCCATTTTTATTTATAGGAGTAGAATATGTGAAAAAGAGAGGGTTAAAATGGCATTTATCATTTATCCCCTAAAGTAAATGTTGCAATTGTGAATTTCCAACAGGGAGGTAATTCATTAGTATATATAGCTAAATGAGTGGAACAAAAAAGATAAATATTACATTAAAATAAACCCCAGCAGTTTATTCTTAAAATATTAATATTATGTAAAAATTTTTTTTTACACCATATTTTTTTCTATTTAATTCCTCCGCCTCTTTTACTCTCTGTATTTTCTCCCTCTGGTCTCTTTTTTTTAATCTTACATTTTTTAATTAATTCAAAAAAAGTTAGTATCCGATTACAAACGGATAGAGTTCTCATTTTATTCCATTCATTTGATCTCTCTCTCTCTCCCTTACTCTAAAAAAGAGCGAGAGAAAGATAGAAAATGAGCAAAAAAGGCTTCATTTTGAAAGAGGAAAATAAAAAAAGAAGAGAAAGTAGTCTCCTATGATATTTGTTCTGCATTCGCTCTCTAATTAAAGGTTGGGGCCTTTGGCCCTGGTACATTTGGTCGTTCCCATCATGCACGCTACTGGTGTCAATTCTCCTCTATTTCGGCTACCTATCCCAAACCCTTTGATATGTTTGACCTCAAAAAACCTAATTCATTTGAAATAGAATATAGTTAGAAAGGTATTTTACAAAAAAATAAAATAAAATATAATCTAAAAAATAATTTCATTTTTTTTTCTCGATATTCTCAATAAATTTGATTATTAATGATACAAAGTTTTGCATTATTTCAAAAATGTTCAATTCATATATCATTATAATTAAATACTTCATAATATGAGGAGACGAACATTTGGAATATTCGAATACAAAATTTTTAAACTTAATTTACAGTTATATAGAAATTATTGTATTTTTTTTTATTTTCCAATAGATCCTGAGGATCATGCAGAACAAGAAAAATTATTAATTATTGAATTTCCCTAAGCCAGTGGTCGGCAAAGTGCGGCTCGCAAGCCGCATGTGACCCTTCCTTATCATGATGTGGCTCTCTGGTTCCATGCGTAAATATTAATAATTATATTATTTTATTTTCAAAACTCAAAATATTATTTTATAAAAAAAAATAGCAAACTTGATAACAACACCTACAGAAACAGTTTATTTAGTTATTCGAAATCAAAAATAAAATCTATACCATCTAGCCAAATCCTTTTCAAATACTATAATATTGAAAAAAAATAGTGGCTCTATAATAACAAGGAAATATTTTGTAATTTGTAACTTTTGGCTCTTCCGCCTCAACCTCTGCCCTAGGCCCTAACTCGAGACTAGTGTGGTAGACTGTCGTGCTAACCACTAAACCACTGAAGGGTCTAGAAATTATTTTAAATTATAATTACATATAAACTATTTTGTAAGGTAAGTTATGAATTCATAGAAGATAAATGATTTATATTCGTTTTTATCAGTTTTTAATCAATAATAACATAATATATATTTGTTTACTTCTTAACAATTATTTATTTTTTATAGGTGTTGTTTAGAAATGTATAAAAAGTTTTTGATTTCATAATTCATTGGATATCTATTTAAATTGCTAGTAAGTATTCTCTTAGGATTGAATTTAATTGACACTCCGTTTTCGCTTTTAGTTTACATTCATTCATTATTTAAAGATCGCATTGATATGTAATTTATACGTGTCGTGTGGAAGATAGTTTGGTGGAAATGTCATTCGAGAGCACATATGGAAGGGGGTGCGTCTAGATGATTTTCCCTAAGGAAATTTCCTTTCCTTGCCCTTCATTTTCTCTTTTATTTACCCATTTTTTATCTTTTTCCCTCTCTCACTTCTGTTATATTATAAATATATATTCTTTTTTGTCTTCTCTCTTTCTTTTTTTTTCTCTGTTTAACTTCTCCGTTTATACTCTTTTTGAGTATCTCCCATCAATCTATTCCCACTGTCAACAATAAAAATGAAAATGAGTTTATTTTTAAAATTAGGACCTGGAGATAGTTAAAAATAATTTCATTTTTATAAACATTCAATAACATTAGAAAATTATTTAAAAATTTATATAAAAGAAAAATTTTTTTTTTTTTTGTAACGTTCATTTCATTTAGTTTATTTGAAAATCTAATTCTAGCTAAAAAATTCTTCTTCAACTTAGTATTATTTTACCATTGTTTTGTAATCTGTCTCACAAATAATAATAATATTAATATTTCTGAGATGTATTTTTTTTTATTTTCTGTTTTAGATCATGTTTCATTTCTTTATATAATTTTTCAGTAATTATTTTTTTGTTTGTTGGTGCTACTATTCCATTTCCTACTTTTTACTTCCTACTTTTTACTTTTCTCCAAAATACTTTGATATTTTTTTTCATAATATAGTTTGATTACTTTTCTTTCTTAAGATCAATTCTATTTTCTGGTTACATAATTATTTTTTGCTCTTGCAGTTTTATATTTTAATTGTTTGAATTAAAACTCATTTTGATTTTCATTCCTTTATATTCTTTTCTGTCTTTCTTTTTTTAAATTTTTTTCTTTATCTTTGAGTTCATTTTTAAATTCCTCTCCTTTTAAGGGTTATATATTCATAAACTCATCTATATATTGAAATAATTGGATGAGCATCTTCAATTTAAACTCAATTTTGAATACTATATATATGAAAATATTCTATTTTTTCATCTATATATTCATTTTTTATTGTTTTATACAAATTTTTCTTTGTTGACAATTACCAAAACATTTACAAATGTTCCTTTACCCAAGTATACAAGTAAATTTTAATTTACAATTTCCTTTCCTATTTCTATTTAATATTCTCATTCCGTTCTTGTTACATAATTCTATTAGTGCCAATTGGCCTTTATTATTATTTTGTGTCCAACTAGGAACTAAACCATTGTTTCATTCTTTGATTTCAAATATTAGATTAAGAATATTCTTTATTGCATTGTTCTCTTTATTCTAATAGCATTTTTTAAATTAATATTAATTAAAATAATCTCAATGCAATTTTTAAAATTTAAAACTTTAATTATTCTTTTAAATAAATTTCTAATAGTACTATGCTGTTCTTTACTTTTTAATTTTACTTTTGCATTATTCCTTAATTGTTTATTTGATTCTTTCATTTGTGTTGTATGGAATGTTGTACGCAAGTAAATCAATTTATTTTTATTGTTTTCTTTAACAATTGTAAACAATTTTTTATTTACTTTTTATTTAATTTATTTAATCCCTTCTAGAATACTATTATTTCAGTTTCAATTCCTTTACTTTCTTTTTAAAAGAGCATCCTTCCTGATAAATCACAAATAGTGATTGACTTTTAATATTTCAAATCAAGGGAAAAGTTAATATGAGAAGTTATATAAGGAAATCTTGCATCACAAAAATTGTCGATGAGGTTACAAGAACAACATAATCTATTTCTATGATTACTTGATTACAAATGGCCATGAAGACAAAGTGAAGGGAACAATAACTACTACAATGTGGCCCATATATATGAATGATCATGTAAATTTTACTAAAATTATTTAAAAAATAAATAAATATTCTATGTCTACCGGTATGAAATGATCGTTTTTTGTTAAAATAAAACACTAATTTTGAATGGGAAAGAAAAAAAAAAATTAATTAAAGAAAGCATTGAGCATGGCTTTCTTCACATTTTGACCACCTTTATGGATATCATCCCAATAGAAATGTTCGCCTTTTGAAGCAACTACTACTACTACTACTACTATCTAGCAACTAGATACCCAATTCTTCGTAAGAATAGAAGTGCTGCTCAGAAAATACGAGTTCCAACGATGAAAACAAATGGTAGGGCCAAAGGGACTAAACCTGGTGAATACGGTGGGTGTGGAAGCAGCTCACAGCCAAGTTCTTCGATTGTATCCTGAACCAGTTTTTCTTTGTGTCCGGGTGCATTGTCGATTAATAAAATTACTTTTCCAAATTTTCTGGTTCATTCTGGTCGTTTTTTGATCAACATATTGTTCATATTGATCATTTGTGTGTGTGTGTTTTTAGCGATTAGTATTAACTGTTTCACCAGGTTTTAGAAGCTCACGATTCACCACACCTTTTTGAACCGTAGAATAGGCCTCGTCCGACATGAAGGTAAATGCTTACAAAGAATAACGAAGCTCCATTAGCATGTAAGGTTTGTAGAAGCCATCCATAATTTATATCACGACAAATATGAACTACGCTAGAAAAGGCGTAATCAATATGAGCTACTTAATGCATTGGCAAAAATAATCCTATGGCAATTTGTAACCCTAAACATAACCATAAAAGGATCCGAAATTTCATCATGCTTCCCACCAAACACAGATCATTGCCTTCTTACCGAATCGATCTGGTTTTACAGTCGATGTTGATGATTGTCTCATTTTAACTTTTTACGTTTAGGATTCTTAAAATAAATCTATTTTTCATCACCAAAAAGTCAAAGTATCATCTTCATCCAATATTACTCGCAATTCAACGTCTTCATACTATTTTGATGTTCCTCCCCGTTCTTCATTTCTAAACATCAAAATCATTATTTCTAAACTGTTGAAACATTCGTTTGTTTATTGCTTCTGAGAGCTTCATCACACCATATAGCTCAACAAGGATTTGATCCAACACTTTTCTTCAAACGAAAACAAAAATAATCACTTTCTGGTACAAAATTCGGCATTTTTATCAGGGAAAACTATGATGTGTGTGTTCAGTGACTTGATGTATATTAAATATCTATGATAAATACCATCAAAAAAAACAAAAAATGAAGGTTAGTTCACAACAAATGTCCTCTATCGACACATTTATATTTAAAACTCACTTTATACCGGAAGACCTGGTATATATATATATATATATATACAAATAAATACAAAAATGCTCTAATTTGAATAATTTCTTTTGATATTAAAATTCTACTTTAATATTAGTTTTAAATGAAAGTAGTGTGTGTATGTATGATGCTCCTTCTCCATTATAAATTGTTGTTATTCTATTAAATTTTCATTTTTGCAATCAACAATAAATATACCTATTTATATATAAATTAAAAATAATTTACATATATTAATTAAATAATTGGTGAGATATATGAGCCTATCTACAATTGTGCCACTCAGAAGCCAAACCGGTTTTGCTAGTAATGTAATGTAATGTAAGGTAATCTGCAACATATGAAGTGTATAATGAACTTGATTATCTTAATATTGCAATACAATATAAATTTTTCTGTAATCAATAAACCTGAATTTTCTACAAGCTCTTAACTTTCGGCTTCACTTTCTCAGTTTCTTTAAATGTGGAGTTAATCGCTTTGGAGTGGTATAATTCAAGAATATAATTTTAAATTAGATAAATTTATTTATTTGTAAAATTAACTTCATGACATTCTGGGTAACGGGGTTCTTGCTCCCACCTAGATGGATAATATGTTAATTAAAATAAAAAAAAAATATACTAATAATTAATGAGCTTTAGTGTGTTAAAACCAGACGAGCATCGTTTTTAACTTAGATGAATCCCCGGTGAGCCAGGTGTAATGCTTCATCTTGTCAATATTTAAAGAGAAACTCTGTCCCTGCATCAAGCTAACATTGACAATAACGAACAACCAGATACCGCATACATCGCTGCATTTCGCTGCCGTCATTTCGATAATACGAAAATTTTATGTTATGGTTAAAAAAAGGAAAAAAAATATACAAAATATATACATACAACAAACATATATGAAAAAGAGAGACAGGCAATCGATAACCATTGTAAATATTTAAATCTAATAACATATCGAATCACAGAGAAAAATAATACTGGATACATTTTATAAATTTCTATTCATACTATATTTTATATCAAAAAATTACCAATATTAATAAAATAAAATTTTCATTGAATATCATTTTAAAATTTTATTAATATTAGTATATTTATTATCATTGTTATTTTTAAATCGTAGAAATTCTCATTTATTTATATATTATATACTCATGGTATTCCATATTTTCTTTTTATTATCAAAATTTTCTGGAGTGTCTTCACTCGACTATTTTAATTGCATTAAATAACATAAATTATATTTAAATTAAATTTAATTAATTATAAATTATAAATTAAAATTAATAAATAATATTTATTAAATAAGCGTATGGCTCTTTGTTGATGGCACCACGTGAAGGCGCGTGATTTGCAATGTTAAAAAATTAATTCTGGTACTTTCAGCGATACAATAAAGCTGAAAATCTATATATAGAAGTTTTATACAATTTTTAATCATGTGAAAAACTATCAAACATAAATCTTTATTTTTATTGTCACTTTAGAGGAAAAAAAAATCAAAACGTTGTAGGTAATGACTCTTTTCCGGTTGAGCTACATTTCTAAAAATCGGGAGTGTCCTCCCCTAGACTTTCCCGCATATAAATAGGTAATTAGGTTATTATTATTATGTTTTAACAACAATAAAAATAAACAAACTAATTAATTTAAATTATAAAGTAAAATGGTTTAACACATATATTTATAATCTACACCTAACGCTACTTGTATAGGTAAAATATCACTTCCGGTAGTCAGATCATGATGAAATTTGGTATCTGAATTTTTTTCATATTTTTAAATCTATATACAAAATAGGAAGCAAATATCTCGAAGCAAACTGGGACTTTACTTGAAAGGTAAACGCAACTAGTGTAGGTAAAGTACGACTTCCGGTTAACCGATTTTGACGAAATTTTGATAGAAATCTACAAACTGTGAATAATATTGGTGTACCAAATTTCGAAGTCCTAACTTGATTAGTTTCTGAGTAAATTTGCTCACAGACAAACATTACATACATCCATACATACACACACACAGACATAATTCGAAAAATGGTATTTTCCGACTCAGGGAGGTCTAAAACGACAAGATCTATCGAACTCACGAAGTCGAAATTTTTGTCGATTCCAATACTTCCCTTATACGAAGTATGCGCGAAAGTAAAAAGTTGATAGAAAACTACGAATTTTGAATAATGCACGTATAGCAAATTTCATTATTCTAGCTCAAACCGTTTTTGCGTTTTCTTGTCTACATACACACAGACATTTTTCTAGTGACAATGATTCAGGAAACTTCAAAACGTATAAAAACATCAAAATCTCGACATCGAAAATTTTCGTGATCGCAATACTATGTCTGGCGAGATAGTAAAAAAGAGAATACCAATAAGAGTAAAAAGAATGTCATTTCGATTAAAATAATGTTTCGGAAAAAATTTTATATTTACATATATATTAAAAAAAATGTTTCTATGTTTAAGGAGTCAAATAAAAATTGAAGTTCAAATAAAACGACTCTTGGGTTGATTAACTAGATTTTTTTAAAAGACCTTTTAAATATGTTACTGTCTTTGCTGGCTAGAAGAAATTCCATGAAATTTAATTAATTGCTATTAGAGTGAATAGAGAAGATTACTTGGGACAATCCTATTATCCGCCTTGTCTTAAAACTTTCAATAAAATTAAAATATTCGCTATAAAGTTACTTTTTTTTGTTTTTGTTACCTTTTAGTTGAACATAACATCAAGGTTTGAAACGATATATATAAAATATAAATGAATAGAGTTTATTTCATACCTAGTATTTTAAAAAGAAAATATTTCTTAAATTTAACCATAATCTTCTATAAATTGTCTTTTCAGTTTTTTTTTTATTAGTATATTATAGTAATAAAATCCTATTTTCAAGCATTTTATCTTGTTTATAAAACAATATTGCTATTATTAAAATCTATCTCTAAATTGTCTTATTTTGTTTTATATACTTTTATAGAAAAAAATAATAAATTAAACAGTAATTAATTACCGACCGACGATAGTAAGGGAGGTATTGTTTTCACACCAAATTTCACATGTGGAGATTTTTAAATATCTCCACGAATCATGCATTTTCTAAACAGAAAAAAGTATTTTTAGCATGATGTCTGTCCGTCCGTCTGTCCGTCCGTCCGTCTGTCCGTCCGTCTGTCCGTCTGTCCGTCCGTATAGATGTGTACAGCCTGAACGGCTCAACCGATTTTGATGAAATTTGGTATATTTACTTAATGCATCAGTGGGATGAATTGATCAACTTTTGGTGCAATTCCGGAAACCGGAAGTGGTAGTATTAGCGATCGACGATAGGAAGGAAAGGGTTATTTTCACACCAAAGGAGATTTTTTTATATATCACCACGAATCATGCACTTTGTATTGGTTTTATCCTCAAGAAAAATCATATTTATTAGTTTTTTCTTGATTTAAAATTATATGACGTCATCCAGCCATTCATGACGTCACAGCCTGGTCTTGCATATATATTATAAATAAAATAAAATTAAAAATGTTTATATTTATTATTTATGTATCCATATCTGTTTTTTATTACATTAATAGATATATTAAAATTATTTGAAATTGTTTCTGTAGCTGGAAATTAATTTATTTCAAACAGTCGGTCGGTTCGGACCTGGCCACAGGTCAACTTATTTTAGGAATAGTATTATTTCTATGTCTAAATTCTGTATCTTTCTACATATATAAAAAAAGATTTTTGTCTGCACATTAATCAGAATTTAAAATTTTTTGCATATCTTCGCGTTTCATGATATCTAAAATCCAAAAGTGACTTTAGCATTATTTATATCTGTGTGTGTGTGTGTGTAGACAAGATTACACAAAAACGGTTTCAGCTAGAATAATGAAATTTGGTATACGGGCATTATTCAAAATTCGTAGTTTTCAATCAACTTTTGAGAATTGTAGCTCTTTTGCTAAAGGACCATTGCAGATAAAAGCAGTTGAAAACAAATACATTTCATAAATTTGCGCAACTCACAAAAATATACTATTAATCTAAAAAGTCTTCTTATTTGAATAAAATGTTATCAGTGAAAATTATGTTAAAAACTTTAAATCTTATGATCGGATAGAATAAAATTTTATTTAATTTTTAAATATAGAAATAAAGCTTGATTATCCAATTCAAATTTGAGCGATTGTAGAATGGAGACTGCGAGAATCACACACCTCATTCAATACAAAAGGTGATGGATGATCTTTTTTACCCCACTGTCATTTTTAAAGAAAGAAAATATGCAACACTAATTGACTTATTAAATAAAGTAAATTTGAAAATTTACTTATTCTTAATAATCATTTATCTATACCTACTGGTATAGACTGGTATAGACTTAAGGTATCTTAATCAATTTTGTATAAATTTTGTTTTTTTATCTCGTATTAAATCATCTTTTGATAGCTGTTTACTTTTCTATTTTTACTATCTCGTAAGAGATAGTATTGCGATCACGAAAATTTTCAATGTTGAGATTTTGATGTTTTTATACGTTTTGAAGGTTCCTGAATCATTTTCACTAAGGTTGAGAAAAATGTCTGTGTGTGGAGGTGTGTGTGTGAGTGTGTGTGTGTAGACAAGATTACCCAAAAACGGTTTGAGCTAGAATAATGAAATTTGGTATACGGGCATTATTCAAAATTCATAGTTTTCTATCAACTTTTGAGAAATGTAGCTCAACCGGAAGAGGGTCATTACCTACAACGTTTTGATTTTTTTTCCTCTAAAGTGACCGTAAAAATAAAAATATATGTTTGATAATTTTTCACATGATTAATAATTGTATAAAACTGCTATATATAGAATTTCAGCTTGATTGAATTGCTGAAAGTACCAGAATATATTTTTTAACACTGCAAATCTCACGCGCCAACACGTGCCATGGTGCCATCAATAAAAAGCCAAACATGCGCTGGTTTAATATTTATTATTTATAATTTATAATTAATTAAATTTAATTTAAATATAATATATTATGTTATTTAATCCAATCCAAATTGCGAGATAGTCGAGTGGAGACACTCCAGCTTATTATTAATTATATTTAAACCCACTTATGAAAATATATCAATAAAAAAATATTCCAAAAACACTTAACATGGGATATCTATCATCTTGATATTATCTTGATATTATACTATAATTCATATTGTGTTTTGCAATAGTTTCTTTTAAAATTTTTATTTGTTTATTTTTTTTCGAAATTCCATTAAAATTTATAATCATTCGTTTTTATACTAGAAAATTCAAATATATAAATTTATTTTAAAATTTTTGCATGCTTATTAAAAATTTTTATGGGAATATTAGATACAGAATTAATACGATAATTAATATGTTTACGATTTTAATATTACAAGTTTAAATTGGGTGGCTTGTATTGCAGGTTGCCTAAATGCCAGGGGCTCCTAGTCGCGTGAACGCTCGCTCAGTCAGTCAGTCGATTTCGTTGTGTGAGTGCGCATGCCAACTCAAATCAGGCGGCCGGCGATTACGCTCTCTCTCTGTCTACTATATCATATTTTCTATCGAAATTATCATAATTCACCAATATAAAGCGATCAATTAACATCACCCCTACCATCATTGTAAAAGTCTCAAATGATTTTATGATTTTTTTTAATAATTATATTAATAAAAAATATCATATAAGATTTTTTTTATTTTATATTCCTATTATGAATGATACTTTTATTTATTAATATATATATATATATATATATATATTTAACGTTATATATCTGCACATTATTCAAAATTTAATTTAAAATTATTTACACATTTTATTAGAATTTGAAAATGTACATATCTTCTTTTCTTTTAATTAATATCTTTTCTATTTCATTTTTCTCATATCAATTAATATAATAGGATATATTATATATCGTACCCTATATATATATATTTCTATTTATTATTATTATTATTATTATTCTATTTTTTGATATTTTCTATTCAATATGAGTTGGATTTTTTTAATATATATTTGGATATTATATATTATTCATTTAAGCAAATATAATTTTTTTATTTTCAATTTAAAGTGACATTTATTCTAGAGACGCCCAAACGGCAGGGCTAATTTATTTTCTTTTTTTCTTTTATCTTATAATTTACTGTTTAATTTATCTAAAAAAATGATAAATTCTGATAAATATTTATTCTTTCAATATCAAATATTTACTGAGAATTCAACATGATTATCAAAATCAAAAATCAATTGAAATTTAAAAAGCAATCATTTCAACATACTCTTTTAATTATAGATAATAGAAAAGGTCACTTTTTAATACTTTCATTTATTAAAAAAGAATTTTATTATGTGTCTTTGAAATATATCGAAACATTATTATTTAAAAAATTAATATGTGATACAGTGATTAATATATTTTGTTTGAAAGTATTTTGTTACTTTATATAATATATTTATTATATATGATATATTATATATTACTCGTATTCTATATTCTATTGTCTGTATCTCGAGACAACTGCCAATATATTTACATCTTTTACTTAATTCGATTTTAAGTAATAGTTATTGAACTAATATATATATATAGTTTCATGTTATCTTTTTTATAATTAAACACAAAAAACGTCTGATCAATTAGTATATAAAATATTTCAATTAAATAGAATTTTTATGCTGAATTTAAATTTGAATATAAGAAATATACTAAATATATAATTATGTAATATAATAATTATGTTATATAATTATGTAATATTTCAAGTGCAAGTAATCTCATCTGTAAAATTGAATTTTTATTTGTAAAATAATTCGTGAAAAAAAATTTATTTTTTTTTTTAATATAATTATGAATATTTAATTTTTAAATGATTTTTGTCAGAAATGATTCTGTGTGTCAGAAAATCTACTTTAAAAGGGGCTTTCATTATAAAACTTTTCAAATAAATCCATATAAATAAATAATATATATACAAGTAAAACTATTCCGAAATTGCAAGAACAATTATCAATTTATAATATTTTTAGATCTGCAATGAATAAGATTTCATCTACCTAAAATACAATACAATAAATATTATTAAAATAAAATGAAAAACTTAACATTCAATGGGTAAGTTTTTTTTTTATTTATTTACTATTTATTTTCTATTATTTTATTGAAATTGAAATATTATTTTAATTTTTTTCTATACTTACTTTCAAAATATTTCACTCATTTTTATAATCCTTATCTTATTGATATACCTCTACAACTATTTCTATTATTAATATCCTTTATTTTTTGAGAATATATTTAACCAGTAAATATTCATTGAATTGAATTTCTATTATTTATGATAGTTTATTTTATTTCTATAAAATGAAGAGATAATTAATTCAATTCTTTAATATTTCAAATATTATTTTTTAAGTTCATTTTTAATATAACAATTGGTCTTCTATTCCCATCAGATAGATACGCGTATCTTCATGCCCGTGGATGATGTAGTCTTATTTCTACCTGGTCAATAATAATGATGAATGATGCATTTCAAAATGAAGTACCAGCATGTAGGTATAATAATTAATACAATATCATTTCAATTATTTTTAAAATAATCCTTTTTTACTATACTATACTCAATGTTGAATATGTTGTAGATTTATATTACATAAAAAGATACTTTTAGATATTTCTACATTGAGGAATTTACAAAGATACTATTTCAATTACCTACTAATTGAATTTTTTATTTCTTATTTTTTTTTAGTCTTACTTAAAATATACCATTCAAGTTCATTTTATTGGAAAGAGAATAAAGAGCAGATCATCTGAAAGCAAGGGGTGAAAACCCCGCTGTAAGTATTTATGTTTTTGGTAAATATTTTAAAATTAATATTGGAATCTATTTTCAATCTTAATAATGTATGTCTTTTGTTCATCTTTTTCATGTAACATCGTTCGTTGTTGATGACTTTTGATCTTTCACCTTATTGGATCCATCATCAAAATGGTGAGTAGATATCCAAATATGAATTATTCCAGGGAGACATTATTTCATCTTAGTTTTTGTTTTCCAGAGAATGAAGAACAGAAGTGTGTTGAAAAATTTGTCGATAGATTCATTATCTACCATCAATAATCAATCAATTGTAAGTAATCTACACTTGCGTGCAGCTAAATCGACTCAAACCAAAAGCGCGAATACAAAGTCTTATTTTTTTGAAATGGCTAAGCCGATATTTATAAAATGTATATATTTTAAAAGCTTATTAATTTAGCTTTACATTGATATCAATATCAAGTAAATTGGTTGATTACTTTTTAAATTATTTGATCTGAATTACTGAACTGGAAAAAATGTTGTTCCTAGCTGCCGCTAATGCTTATTTACAATTGCCTTATAAAATTCCATACAACCAATTATTCTTATTAATCGCATTTCATATGTTTTTTGGATTAAATTTACACAAATTGACAACCATTTTTATCAGAAAATCATGGATACAAAACCAGAGGTTGCCTCTCAAGTTATTGTTTTGATAAAACAGGGTCATTGCCAAAGAGAAGTCGCTCGTCTGTTGAACTTAAGTCAGTCTGCTGTCTCAAGGATCTACAGGAGATTTCAGCAAACTGGTGGCTTTACTCGGAGACCAAATACCCGCTGCCGTCGGTCAACGTCTGCGAGAGATGACCGTTTTATCGTTACGACGTCTCTCCGAAATCGCCATCTCACTGCCGTAAGTCTTCAGCAGCAGCTGAGAGAAGTTCGAGGTGTGGCTGTCAGTCAGTGGACAGTGAGAAGACGCTTGAAGGAAGCCAACCTCACTTGCAAAAGACCTGCCACTGGCCCGAAATTAACCACAACCCACCGTGTAGCTCGACTTCAATTTGCTCGAGAGCATCTCAATTGGAGTATCGACCAATGGAGGGCAGTTCTATTCACTGATGAGTGTAGAGTGTGCCTTTATGGTAGTGATAGGAGAAGTCGAGTGTACAGGCGTCCGGGTGAGCGATTTTCCCAATGCTGTTTCTCTGAAACAGTCTCTTATGGTGGTGGTTCTTGCATGATTTGGGGTGGCATTTCCTTGGACGGAAAAACAGACATTGTTTTTGTGCCTGGCGGAGGCCGTGGAGGGGGTCTAACAGCTGACCGATATATTGCGGACATTCTCGTGCATCATGTTGTTCCCTACGCCGGATTCATTGGCGAAAATTTTTTATTGATGCATGATAATGCCAGGAGCCACACTGCGGTGGCCACTCGGAAATACTTGACTGAAGTTGGTATCGAGACCATGAAGTGGCCAGCGCTCAGCCCGGACATGAATCCAATAGAGCATATGTGGGTCCACCTCAAACAAAGGGTACGATCAAGAAATCCCGCACCTTCGACCATTGTTGAGCTCCAAAGAGCTTTGTTAGAAGAATGGGAGAACATCCCCCAAGATTTTATAAAAAATCTTATAAGGTCGATGCGGGATCGCATGAGGGCTGTCATTAAAGCTAGAGGGGGGAACACCAATTATTAAGAAAATAAATTTTCTTTATTATGATTAAAATTATTGTTTTATTTAAATTTTTAACATTCCTACTTTTCCTTTCCTTAACATCGTTTTTCACTTTCATTGTCATTCAAATAAAATAATTTAAAAAGTAATCAACCGATTTACTTGATATTGATATCAACGTAAAACTAAATAAATAAGCTTTAAAAATATATACATTTTATAAATATTGGCTTAGCCATTTCAAAAAAATAAGACTTTGTTTGCGCGCTTTTGGGTTGAGTCGATTTAGCTGCACGCAAGTGTATATATATTTAAAGAATAGTTATATATTGTTCTTTTATAGTTTAGTTTAGTTTAATTTTTAATAAAACTTAATTTTTTAGATTAAACAAGTGTTAAATTTAAATGAGTTTATTTGTCAACGCCACCATAAAAGAATAGTTATAGGTAAGTTGTTCTTTTTTTCTTATAGTTTAGTACATATAGATTATAACAATAAATTTCATATATGTATAAAGCATAGATATATGTATTAACTTGTAAAAACCAGCACATAATGATTTACCAGTATCATCTTGTTACAATAGGGTTGCCATACGTCCCGGTACACCGGGACATGTCCCGGTTTCTAGCCCAATGTCCCGGTGTCCCGGTCCAAGCCTTAATTGTCCCGGTCCATCAAAAATTTAAGCATATCACTATCTCTGCATTGGAATTGGAACTTTGAAACAAAGCGCCGCGCCGACGCCACGGACATCGCATCGTCGAGTCCCCGTTGAGTCCTACCACTCAAAAGTTCCCACTCCTCAACCCCCCCCCCCCACAAGAACACGTATTACTTGCAAAGCGCACGCGGCACACACACAGGCAGTCGAATTCAACTCTTCGCTTTTTTCATTTGGTTCTGTATTGTTGCTTGTTTTATGGAGACTGAAGCGTATGCATATCATAATGTAAAATTTCAGAACATCTTACAATAACTAATAAATTCACTTTTTTATTATTATTGTTGTGAAGACGGAACTGAAGATTGCATGGGTATTTAATTATTGTAATTTATATAGGAGGCATGCCAGTAATTATGATTAATTTTGCCTTTCAGATATTTGTTTGAACCTTATTAATAATTAATTTCAAATACCATCAACAATGCCAAAAAGAAAATGCCATTTTTCTGACGAATTCACCAAACAGTGGCCATGCATTAAAAGGTGGAAAAATGAATACGAAGCATTTTGTTCCATTTGTAATATATATATATCGGTGAGTCATGGCGGAAAATCCAGTATCAGGGACCATATAAAATCATCAAACCACAAGTCTAAATCAATTTCCGCATCTACATCAAAGGACGTATCTTCTTATTTTATTAAGAAAAATTCTCCGGAAAATATTTTAATAAGTGCTGTGGAATTAACGACAGCGTACAAAACAATCAAACACCACCAATCATTTAATTCGTTAGATTGCTCATCGAAATTGAATTCAATAATGTATCCCGATTCCGAAATTGCGAAGAAACAATCATGTGGGCGGACTAAAGCAACTGCGATAATTAAAAACATATTGGCCCCTCTTTCTGTAAATGGAATTCAAAATGAAATGCAAAATATTCCTTTTTATGGAATATCTACAGATTCGAGCAATCATACGCATAACAAAATGTTTCTCCTGCTCATCCATTATTTCACGGAAAACGATGGCTTGAAAGTGAAGCTCCTAGAATTGCAAACCTTGCCCAATGAAACGTCTAATACAATAACAGCATTTTGTATGGGTGCAATAAGAAGATATAATATTCCGTTGAAAGGCCTCGTGGCATTTGGGGCTGATAACACAAATACAAATTTCGGTGGAAGGGAGAGGAGTGGAACAAATAATGTTTATTACAAATTGAACCAAACATTGTCAGCAAACATAGAAGGAGTCGGTTGCCCTGCACATTCTACAGCTTCTACTGCCGCCGATGTATTATCGATTGATGTCGTTTTAAAATTATACAAATTCTTTTCAATATATACTGTGAGGAATGAACGTCTTAAAAATTTCTGCGAGTCTGCTGGGGTCACATATGCAAATATTCAATCTCATTCAAGAAGTAGATGGTTATCGCTCCTTCCAGCGATTGAAAGAATTCTACAATTGTGGGAGCCATTAAAAACATTTTTTCTGGAAGAAGAAAATCCTCCACAGGCTATAATGATTTTTTTTTCAAATCCTTTATCCGAAATTTATACCTTGTTTGTACACAGTCAAATGTTATTGCTTGAGAAGCAAATTAAAAAGCTTGAAAAGTCAATCATAGGCGTCATTGAAGTGAAAAATATTTTAGAGGACACAAAAAGACAATTAATGCACAGATTGACCAGCAAATTCCTGGGTATTCAAACCACCCAGAAATATAATAAACTGAAAATGCATAAGGAAATTACGAAGGCACAGAAACACGAATTTGAAAATAATGTAGAGAAATTTTTCAACGTTGGTATCATTTACTTAAAGAGGTGGTCAGTTCCACTGGTGAAATATGATGTTTTTTCTTAGATGCTTCTCCACGAAGAATCCGAATGGGAATAAGTTGAAAAAACCGTTGGGTATTTAAATGAACTGGGTATATTTTTTACGGATTCAATTTATGAGGAAGTAATGTATTTGAAGTCATTTATTCATAATAAAATCTGCAAAGAATGGGATAGCAAGGATGTGCACGGCAAATGGCAGTACTATTTTACAAAGACTGAAGAGTCCGAAAGGAAAGCGAACCTACTTAAAATATGCCAATATTTGTACGCCATTCCACAATGCGCATGTTGAACGAGTGTTTTCGTTAATTAAAGCTCAGTGGACAGATGAGCGCAATTTGCTCTCAATCGACAAAAGGATTTGCTTGAAAAAGCAACAAAATCTGATAAATACGATAAGAAAGGAGAATCAAACGAGGAAGAATCAAACTGATCAACCCATTAATCAGAGTATCAAACAATTAATTATTTAATTATACCCAGTATTGTTGTTTTGTTCTTGTTGTTGTTTTATTATTGTTTTCTGATTTTTGGTTTGAAATTAATAAAGACGTAAGCGTACGTATTTGCCAAGTGTTTTTTTTTGGGGGAGCTGGGTGTCCCGGTCTGAAGTCCAACAATTATGGCAACCCTATGTTACAAGCATATCCGGAGTAAAATTTTTTGTCAATTTTTGTCTCAAAGTTTCGCGAACATGCACTGACTTATTCAATTCGTTTCAAGTTCAAATCACTTTATAAATACAAATATGAGACAAATTATTCGTTTCCTAAATCTTAAAAAGGAAAGTGCTAAGAAAATATTCGAAAAAATATAAACTGGTAGTTAATGACACACAAAAACAGATTGGACATCATTAGCCGAGGAGATTTAAGATTAAACCTTACAAAATTGACGCCAAATGTTGATAATTTATTATTAAAGCATCAGGTTCCCACTAAAAGCATTTACTTATTGCTTAGTTTATTTTATATTTATTTTATATATTACGCATAATTTATATAACAATACAAAATTTTATTTTAAGTAGTTTTAATTTCAAT
Organism: Labia minor; assembly: GCA_963082975.1. NCBI lineage: Eukaryota > Metazoa > Arthropoda > Insecta > Dermaptera > Spongiphoridae > Labia > Labia minor. Next base: position 54,728,768 of record OY720345.1, read on the forward strand.
TCAAATAATATAAATAAAATATAAAACTTAACTGTGTTTTTCTTTAAGTTTTTAACACTAAACTTCACTAGTTAACAAAAAATCAATATTAGGTAAGTAGGGGGTCTACCCAAAACCAAAAAACATGGCAAGGGGCCTACGACACAAAAAAAGTTTGGGAACCTCTGTTTTAGAGCCTCCACATGCTCAGTGAAGTAGACGATTCATTTACTACAATGAATATAAAATGAATAATTCTAGCAATTCCCATATAAAGAATTATTATTATAATATATATTTAAATGTTTATTTTATTTAAATTTATTATAAAAATTTATTATAAAAGTAGTTCTCATCTATATATTTAAAAGACAGTCCTATCACATACTCCTCCTAAACGACTTATGCGATTTGGGCCATTCCAATGCCATTTGATAGCCCTCGGGCTAATCTATTAATAGCGCGAAATTCATTGGAAAACAATAAATACTTTTTGAGAAAAGTGAAAAAATAATTTTTTTCTTACTTTTTATTTTTGACGTCATTTGTGACGTCACATCCAGTGCCTCCTATATCTTATAATATTTTTCAATCTTTGCGTTTCAATTTCTTTGCGTGTGAGGGCTCTCACACTGGTCCGCTAATATATAATTAATTTACTGATTAAATTAAAATATATTTTAAATAAGAACACAAAAAGAAATGAATGTTTTATGTAATATACTGATTGAAACAAAATGGATGAAAACCTTTTACTACTTTCAATCAAATACTATGTACCGATCGGGGGTGCAGGATGAAGTCTAGGCGTGAAGAGCGCCGAAGGCGCTCTGAGCAGCTTGTTTTATTTAATTTAATTTAAATATTTAGAGATCATATTTTTCTTCCAGGATAAATATTTGGTGGGTGTGGTTGCTGCGGCCAAGAACTTTCGAGTTCCGTAGTCATAGAGACAGACAGACAGACAGACAGAGAGAGAGACATTTATCTTACATTTTTTTTTATTTATTCCGACGATAGGAAGGGAAGGTATTGTTTATTTAAAAGTGAAGAGTATAAATTTTATTTATGTATTTCTTATAAAAAAACAGAAATTATTTATTTTAGTGTTTTATGAAGTCTCAAAACCATATTTTTAAAACTTCAATAAAAATGACGAAATTAAATTATCATTGTTTTTGTTTTTAATTTAATTATTAAATTAATTACTACTATATATTTTAAGTGCATAAACAATTTATTGATTAATTAATTAAAATAAAATATTATTCCTTAGACAAAAATGATATGAAGGACTTGTTTTAAATTTTTATCTTTTTAAAATTAGGAAAATTTTTTAAATTTGTGTTAAATAAATTAAAAGGTCTCTTTTTTTATTTATTGTTTAATAAATTATCTTTTATGATGTGATATTAATAAAAATAAAATTAAAATTAAAAGTTTAAAAATTAGAATATTTGAATTTGTTTAAATTTTAACATAGATGTATCAATCATAAGGAAATAATATTTTGAAAATCAACTTGCTATTAAATTCAGAAATATGAGTTATAATACTTTAAAATTTGAATATTAAATTATAATATTAAAATATAGGTATCATTTGACAATATTTAGAATAAAATTAGAATAAAATTAAATAGAATTTTATGAAAATAAACTTGGTATTAAATTCAGAAATACGAGTTTAATTATAATACTTTAATATTTGTATATTTAATTATAATATTAAAATAGGGATATTATTTGAGAATATTTAAAATAAATGTATGTATATATTAATAAATTTATAAAACAAAATGAGCTGTGGATATATATATGTATGTATTTTTTAGTTTAATGTAATAAAAAATCTTCGACAATGAATATAAAATTAATACTTTGTAATCTACCACTTCTGGATTCTGGATAAACACTAAAAGTTAATGGATTCATGTTACTGATGCATTAAGTAAATATATCAAATGTTATCAAATTCCGTTAAGCTGTTCAAGCTGTACACATCTATACAGACGGATGGGCGGACAGGCGGACAGACAGCATGCTAAAAATTCTTTTTTATGTTGACAAAATGCATGATATGTGGAGATATGTAAAAATCTCCACATGTGAAACTTGGTATAAAAACAATACCTTCCCTTCCTATCGTCGATCGGTTAAAAGATACTTATATTAATACTCGTTAGATATACACTATCTGAATCTAATAAGAACCTCTCTTTCTCCGTCTATTTACAATTTAAAAAAAACGAAAAGTGTTCTACCAAAATTAAGAAATTTAGATACCACATGCAACATAGATGGGAAAATGAATTTATAAGTTTCTTCTAATCTCAATGCGGATTATGGCTAAATCGGACAGCATTAGATCAAATTTAAACTAGAAACTTGGGTAGTTTTGGTCAGATCAATTGAGAAGCCTGTCTAGGTGCGAAGAGCGATGAAGGTGATCTGAGTAGTTAGTTTATAATAGATTTTTAATTAATTTATTTTATCATTAAATTTTAACATGAAATCTATAGAAAATATTATTGAGATGATATAAATGGTTTTATTAAATTTGAAAAATATTTACATATAATTGTTTTCAAGGATATGTGTGTTAGAAGTAGAGTGCGAAATCGAAAATTGGGCATTTTGTGTAAATGTCTGGGTGAATTATTGATCAAATTCCCCTAACATAACGTCAGGAAGCTAATAGTTAATTTGTGAATCCGCTTCTGAATTAGAACTAGGTTGAGAGAAGAAAATGCTTGAAGACATCTCGTTATGTATGCGAGTTGAATTCAAGTCGAAGCAATTTATGTGTTATAAGGAAATGCTGACGATCTCACATGGATAACATTTCTTAGAGAGTTTATTTAGAATTGCTGACGATCTAATACATGAACACGGATTGAAAGATTGCTAGAAGAACTTGGAGAACAAATTTTCAAGGGAACCATTTTATAATTTTTCCTCAAATGAACAAACTGCTCTCTTTTTTGAAAATGTAATTTCTTAGTAATATGAGATTAAATATTCAGAAAATATATTTAATATCGAAAAGAGGTATCACAAATAAGAAAATAAACTAAAAATTATATTATTATAAATGAATAGTAGAGAATTAATAATAAAGTACATATTCTTTTTAATAATAATAATTTGATTTTTATGATATTATTTGATTCACTACAATATATAATTATAAAGAATATAAAAAAACGCTAGAATTGGTAAAATAAAAATTAATCTCTCATCATATTGAATACTATCATAGATGTACATATTTGATACTTTTAAAATTAAACAAGTACAGTAGAACCTCGGGTTACGAGCGCCCTGTGTTATAGGTTTTTCGGGTTACAAACTTGAGTTTTCTGTTTCAGGTTAAGATTTTGGATTACGCTTTTGGCGGGATTGTTTTCCATTGTGCTGTCTACGTACCATCCGCTATGTTTTTCATAGATCAGAACTGTAGAATAGTTGTTTACTCAATTTACTTACACTTTACTGTCGGTCCTGAGATCGAAAATAGCAGCAAGTTAATAATCTTCCTCAGAAAGTCATGCTACTTATGGATAATGAACCTGAAACACAAAGAGAATTCAAGATAATATTTTGGATGAGTTCAGTTTTATACAAATTGTATTTCTTTCACTCATCCAACCACGATGTCTTCTATATAAAATTCGATGAAAAAACAATTGTTTTAATATTTTATACAGATACATAAGTATTAATAAATAATATTCATTATTATTGAGTATAATTATTTTCATAGTATTAAAGGGTGTTTCATAAAGTACGCAGTTTTTAAAAATGCAATAAATCAGCTAATTCAAAATTTTTATAATTTCATTCAACATATACTTGGATTTAATAATGAAAAATGATATCGAGCATATGTCCACCTCCACTTTCTCTGCAGGCAGTCATCCGATCGTTGAAATTAACGAAAACTCGTTCGCAAACGTCCCTGTCGATTTCGCTGTTCACCCGTTGAATTTCCATCTTCAGTTCGGTAATCGTATGAGGTTTGTTCACGTAAACTTGTGACTTCACATATCCCCATAAAAAGAAGTCACAAGGTGTGAGGTCACATGACCTCGGAGGCCATTCTTGGTCGCCGCCGTGAAGTGAGATCAGACGCTGAGGGAATTTTTCACGAAGCGGGATGTGTGGCAGCTAGCCCCGTCCTGCTGAAACCACATTTCATCAATCTTCTTCGCCGTTTTGCATGATCTGCTGGTTTCAGCTCTTGTGTCAACTGAATCTTGTAGGGGTGCATATGAAGATCTCTTTTTTCAGTATTTATTTTGGGGACCGCAGTTACATTAATTCTTATGGAAAAAACTTGTCCCGGTTTACGAACATTCGAGTTACGAGCCATCTCCCGCGAATTTTACTCGTAACCAAAGGTCTTTCTCTAGACAATTTTAATTTTCAAAGTATATTTACCTACACTTTATGAAATTTAGTCTGTATGTATTTATGTATCCTATTTGATGTAGAATTGATGATTAATTAATTTGATAACAATTTTATTTATTAAATCAATTATAATAATATCATATTCTTTTAACATTCTAGTCTCTTTTATTTTGTTATATTTTGCAAGAAAAATTTTAAACTCTCATAATTAAAGTTACACACACAAATGTAACAGCAAATGTTCAAATCGTTTAAGTATGGCAAAAATCGCATAAATTTTAATATATCAGCTTTGAAAAATCAATAAAAATATAAAATTTATAAAATAAAAAATGAACTAACCAAACAGAAAATTGTTAATTAATTTTTTAAAAAATATTTTTTTATTAACCACTTTTTTTAATTACCCTTTATAATGAGAATGTATAAATTAGATAATTCATTTAAATAGACTAAGGTTGAACAAAAGACAGCACTTAAAAGACAACACAAACCATCTACAGCTGGCGTTCCTTCTCTTTCATTTGTTGTTGTTGGAGAAGGAATGAATGGAAATGATGTTCACCTTACTTCCTACGATGAACAATAAGTTTATTTTAATAGAGTGAGAGACGAGATAAGAAACTCCCTACTCCCTATTTCTAATGGGCTTTTATTCACAAATAATATGTACATACATGTATGTATATATATATATATTTTAATTAAATATTCATTAATACAATTGAATTTATTTGAATTGATAAATTGTAATATACATTTATTCATATAAAAATCTACATATAGGAAAAAGTTAAATAATCTATTACCTATCTGAATATATATATATAGAAATATATAGGTATTTTATATTATATTATTTTTAAATTATCATATATTGTGCTTGAAATGCCCTTACCTTATATATATTCCTCTGAAAATGAATAAGAATTAATGAAATAAAAATATTTTTTTTTAATTAATTTTTTTAATTTAATTTTTCTAGTTTCTTCTAATTTCAGTTTTAATATAAAAAAAAGTAAACAATATATCCTGCCTTCACGTAGCCCTATGATTTCCCAATTTTATTTTCAAATATTCTTAATGAAAAGAAATTATATTCATCAACATTTTCCCTTTTTACCGACCGCCGATAGGAAGGGAAGATATTGTTTTCACACCAAATTTCACATGTGGAGATTTTTACATATCTCCAAGAATCATGCATTTTGTTAACAGGAAAAAAGTAATTTTAACTTGATGTCTGTGCGTCCGTCCGTCTGTCAATTGTGTGCCATAGACGTGTATAGCTTGAACGGCTCAACGGATTTTGATAAAATTTGGTATATTTACTTAATACATCAGTAGTATGAATTCATCTACTTTTGGTGTATATCCAGAACCCGGAAGTGGAAGTTTACAAAGTATTAATTTTATATTCATTGTCGAAAAATATTTCACTTAAATTATTCTAGTAATTAATAATTTAGTAATTAAACTAAAAATAAAAACCAAAATAATATAATTTAGTCATTTTAATTCAAGTTTTAAAAATATTTTTTTTGATACTTTATATATACCATATATATAAATTTATTTCAAATCATCGGTCGGTTCTGTGCCTGGCCACTCCTCAAATTTTATTTTTTTTTCACAATTCATTGGATAAAAAGACAAGCCACAAATTCAATATATACTTAAATAATAATATAAAAAAATAAATTTAGATGAGTGAATCATTAGAATTCAAATAACACAAATTATAAACAAAATATATAGAAAATAATCAACAAATTTATAAAAATTAATTGTATTCAAGAAAAAAAAATATTTATTAAAATTTTTCTATTCCAATGGATAAATAATAACGATGAATATAATTTGATATTTTATTAATTAACTTCATAAAAATATTTTTAATATATTTTTTATATGTTTATGTATACGAATATCAAAAACATTAAAATAAAATTATAATTAGTAGAAAAACGATATTTTCTCTCTCATAATTAAATAAATTTTATTTTATCTGAAAAGTTGATGGAAAAAATATTTATTAAATTATTAAATTACCTCCACCAGTCAATTTTGAGAGGTACTTATCCAATTGTATATATGTGGGTAATAAACTTATTGTAAAATTGTATAATATAACAAGACTTAATTATTTTATTGTAGTTTTAATGGTTAATGTGAGGGTAAATGAGCCCATTCCAGAGGTCAATGAGGGTTTTATAGTCGGTCGATAATCCATCACTTTTTCTTCAGCCAATCTCCATTGCAGGGTTTTCCTAAGGGTAGTGTTTCCATCGTTGTTAGACATGCTCACTATCTTTTCCATTTTTAAGGCAATATGCGATTAGTGATTCATTTTCATTCATTTTAGCATTCAAGGTCAAATTTCATTCAATTTAGCATCCAAGGACAAATTTTAGTCCTGGGTTATTTTGAAATGGCTTACCATTGACTTTAAAACTTCTTCAAATATTTCTATTTGTTTCTGTAAAATGTTTGGGTCTTAAGTTGAACTATCCAGACTCTTTACTAAATTATATCAAATCTTTTTTTTAACATAAAAATTACAAATTTCACATTTAATAAAGTACAAAGGTAATAAAAAAAATATTTGTATTTTATTGATAAATGATACAATATAAAATAATTTAGATTTAGTAAAAGATTAATGTGTAGATTTAAAATACTTTATATAAAAAAAAAACTTTTTTAAAAAACCACGTTTTTAACGCACTAAAAAGAAGAAAATAATTTTTCTGAAACCCCATAGGTACTGACATTACAAACAAGAGATATGATTTGAAGAAAATTTTCTATAACGTAAAACGTGGGGCCATTTTTTACCAGACTTTTTGTAAAAGGGAATATTATTAGTAATCCAACAGAATACTTTTATTAATGTAAATTTTTTTTGGAAAATTAATTCCTTAATATTAAATAAACATCTTCAATTTACACTTTAGAAATTTTATTAACATAAATATTAAATATTTGCTAGAAGTTTTGCAGTAGCAAAATTTAGTTTTAGATTTCTTCAAGTTAAATTTCTTATATTATTTACCAGAATATTGTTAGGATGTCATTTTTTATCAGAATTTTTTAAAAGTGAATATTATTAGTAATCTAAAGGTAATCTTTTCATAAATTAAATTTACCTCTTTTAAAAATTTCGATAAGTTATAAGCTTTACTTTTTGAAGCTAATTAAAATATGAATTCATTTATCCTATTAATTTGTACCTAATAACATTTATTTATAAATTTTTATACGATACAGAATATTTTAGCCATAGTTGCGCCCCACGTTTTACGTTATAGAAAATTTCCTTCAAATCATATCTCTTGTTTGTAATGTCAGTACCTATGGGGTTTCAGAAAAATTATTTTCTTCTTTTTAGTGCGTTAAAAACGTGGTTTTTTAAAAAAGTTTTTTTTTTATATAAAGTATTATTTTCTACTTTTTAGTCTTCATATATTTACATTTACTTTATTCTTTTAACGGGTTTTTAACGGTTTTTTTCAAATTTAAATATTTACACTTTTTGTTTTCATTTTCCCATACAAAATTATATTCATTAATTATGTTCTAATTAAACACTTGCAAGCTACGAATGTGTTATTTTATTGTATTGTCATCCAGAATACATAACTCTGAAAAGTTTCAGAGCGATTGGATGACTGGAAGTGGTCGAAATTTCGATTGCAAGATTTGACCCGAACAGATAAATAAACAAACAAACAAACAAGAAAGCAAGCTAAGAAAAACGTGGTAAAAATAATAAAATATGACAGTTAAAAATATATTATTTAATTGAAATTCATTAGGATTTAGTTTAATTTACAAATAAGAGAAAATCTTCTTGTCCTCTATAACAGAGGTGGCCATATTTGATGATACTTAGAGCCATATTGAAAAATCGAAAATGTTTAAGAGCCAAATCGGAAAAAAATTTACTTTGGGGGGAGGGGGGTTCGTAGTTACAGAAGCAAAAATAAAGAATACGTGCGCGATTAAAATACCTAATTATATTAACAATAAGTCATACACCCCTCATGCAATAGTTCTACTGTTGCTATTGTAATAAAGTATAGAGTTGGGATAGTTCGGATACATTTTACAACAAAGTTTTTTAAACTTGAAGAAATAACTAAATTTTAAATTTCCTTTTAATAATTATATGTAAATAAATATGTGTCATGACGTAGGCTTTTTCCAGTTTAATATATGTAAATTCTAAATTGTGATAACTTTAAATTTTTTAATTGAGCCACAATAAACTCCAAAAGAGCCACATGTGACTCGCGAGCCAGGGTTTGGCCACCGTTGCTCTAGAATATGACAGTCCAGTGAAATTTATAAATTTATACTTTTTAAAAATAAAAAAATTGCAATCTATATTGAAATTGAAATTAATTTACACCATTTACCATTAATTTATAACCATATATATATATATAATTCTTGATTCATATTTATTTCAGTTTGTATTTTATCTCAACATACATAAGAGTCTTTCGCTCTCTCTATCAATCTTTTACCCTCCTCTGCCCTATAGTGATTGAAAAAAATGAATTTGATATTACTCAAAGAAATATCGTAGGGAAACTAAATGATTTAAAAAGATCAAAGAATTCCTAGACGATGAGTCAACATTTCTGCAAGGCCCTCTTTTTCTTAAGGTTAATCAGCAACCCCTGATATTCCTCCCTTTCTATCTATTAGATTATTATAATAGAAATGAAAGGGAATGGAGCAGTTGGCGTCTATTATGTACATTAGAAAGGATAATTATGACTTTGTTCCCTAGAACGATTTTAATGGAATGGAACGTCCCTTGATTGAATTAATTATTTCTTAAATCATATTACGATAGCTCTCTCAAGGAGGGATAAAAAAAGGAGGGTGAGTATAAAAGTGGGCCAATTTAAGCGTTCAGAAAAAGAAAGATGAATCAGAAATCAAAATTTAATAAAAAACAAAAAGGAGTGGGATGAAATTCAATATAATTGATAATTGTAGATTTTATATTGTAAATAGAAACATTTTATTTTTTTTTTATAAATTTTCTCTACTTTAATATTGTACCTTTTAGTTTAGTGGTTTATATGTAGATCTACCACCCACCATTAATCAGTGTTGAGATTAAAGGGAGTAAAGTCATTTGGGGGCGTGGTGTCCCTTCTTTGAGTATATATTACTCTCCAAAAGGTAATAGATGAAAAACAGAATATTTGAAAAACCAATAATATTAATAAAGGCTATTTATAATTTAGAAATTCAGAATAAAAATATTTAAAATAATTCTATAATTAGAATTATTATACGTTTTAAATTAAAAAAAAATACAATTAAATAAAAAAAATTTGAAAAATATTGTATAAACATTTATTTTTTGTATAACATATAAGAATGTATACTTTAAAATAAATTTAGTTTGATTAAAAAGATTCATTTCAAGAAGAAAATAAAAAATTTGTTGTAAGATGCCCTATGATGATATTAATTAAACATTGGTTTATTAAACCATGTTGATTTTTTTCACATCTATACAGAAGTTTTCAAACAATAAAAGAACGTGTTGTCATTGCTAATCTTATCTTATTATGCTAGCTAAAATTGTATATATGTATTTATCTATATATATTGGTTCTCAAAAACCGCTCTAACGATTTTTTTCAAATTCACACTAGATATAGTATTTATAAAGAAAAATTAAGTTTTATTGATGATATCTCTTGAAACATACAGCTTCATTATTAATTTCTTAATTGAAAATTATATATGGAAAACGTCAAAATTTTTAATACTGCCTGCTAAGACAGTAAAAAAATGACAATTTTTTATCTAAATACATATAGTCCAGCGGTTGGACTGATGTTTTAACGAGTGGATTTCGTCGGTTCGAAACTCGCCGGGTGAATCGTTATTTAAAAATGAAAATAATGATTTTGTTATTTTTTTTTCTTTTTATCTATTGTTTACTTTTTAATAAATTACTATTCTATATTTATTTATTCATTGTTCTTTTATTAATAAAGTTTTAGATAGTTTTATAAGTTTTAATATTTTTTCAATAAAATATTATTCAATATATTTATTAATATTATTTTATTTATTATTATTGAGTACCCGAAGTTCCATTCATTTTAATCAGATTGATGCAATGATGCAACAGTTAATAATTGTAATATTGTAATAAATTTCTATCTTGAAAATTGTTACATATTATTCAGGATATTTTAAAAACTATTTCTTTCTTTAATTAATATTCATTTTTTCTATAAGTCAGATATATTTCCAAATATTAAATAATTTTTGAAGTGAAAACTTCTTTAGCGGCGTTGAGCACTTTTGCGGGATGGGGAAAAAGTATAGAACTCGCGTGATCGTGACCAACACCATGAAACCATCTGCTTTCAAATTTCTTATAACAGAGCGCGAAATTTGAATTGTCATTAGAACTGTTTTATAAATTATCTCTAACATATAAATATATATTTATTATGTAAAGTTCATTTCATATATACATATATAATCAAAATTATACGAAATGAACTTCACATAATAAATATATATTTTATGTTAGAGATAAGAATTATAAAACAGTTCGTATTGCAATATTTTAAACAAAGTTGTGTATTTATATATATATAAATATAAGTTACAAATTTGTTTAAAATATATGTTTAAAATAATATATAAGTTATATATATATACATGCATATGAAATTCATCTTTCTCGTGAAATAGCGCGAATTTCGTCTGTTTTAAAATTTCTTACGCAGAAGTTTTCACTTCTGTCGGCCAGTCCCACGACTGCCAATTTTGCTTTTTTAATTCCGAAAAGCTGCAAAGCACGTTTTTTTGTCTTTAGTTTGTTTTATAACCACTTGGGGCGCTAAACAGTTTTTCAAAAAAACACTATAGAAAAAAAATATATGTACCTATATATTATATATTTATGTATTATTGAGGAGCACAAGTTCATTAATTTTAATCAGATTAATGCAAATGTGTAACATTTAATAATTGTAATAAATAATTAAAGAATTGTGTATCAATATTTTTTAAAGGGTAGAGCGAGAGCTCGGTGTCCCAGGTATTAATATTACCAGCCAAATCCAATAATAATGAATCATTTTTTTTAACTTAAGTACCGAGCCGAGGCTCGGGGTCCCGGTACTATGGTTTATAAGCAATTTAAAAGTCGGAAAAGAAAAATTCTACTCAAAAGTGATCAACAAAGAAGGAGTTTAACCATATATACTGAACCCCACTGGATAGGACCTTTTCACTTTATTTTAAATAAGAACACAAAAATATATGAATGTTCTAATATAATGATTGAAATAAAATGAATTAAAACTTTTTATATACAGACTTTCAAGCAGATACAATTAATTACTCCGGGAGTACAGGTCTAGGTGCGAAGAACGCAGTAGGTCTGAGAAGCTAGTTATAATATGGTATACATAAAATTATATACTTAAATAATTCTATTAATTATATGAATAATTTAAAATACTTATATAATCAATTAATAATAGTTGTAATAGTAAATTTTCAAACAAGATATCAACTTTTTTAATTTTTAAAATCTAAATATTTATGATCCTACCCACGTAATAGTAACTTTTAAAATTAATCTATGCGCACGGCAGTGCGCCGGCCAAGTTCCAGCAAGCCGCGCGCATGCCGTAAGTATATTTACACGAATGGTTTGGAGTCACTTTTGACCCCCCTGTATCTCAGTGCCTATTGCAAGTACAGAGATAAAATTTTATCTACGTAGTCATATACTAGAACTAAAGCAGTATGCCAAATTTCATAGTTATAGCTTCAGTAGATCCTGAAATATGACCCTGTGAAAATAGCTTATTTTGGAACTGATTCACTGATTGGTCAACAAAATTCTTAGGGTATTTCCAATTGTCCTAGCGCTATGAAATTACGTAACACTAGATTAATTGTATAATTATATTTATTATTTAAATATATAAATTAACCTGCTAATTCTAAGTATTAAAATTGTTGACGTGAATAAAGTGGCGTGTAATGTGCCTGGATGCAGGAGGCGGAGGACTTGGTGTGGGACTGAGTGTTTTGTACAGCACGAAAACCTGCCAAGTTCAAATTTCTAAGTATTATAATTTTAGATATTTTAAACAATGTACCTACGTATTTAACAACTATACCATATTTTAAGTTGGGTGTATGGTAAAGTGAATTTCGGCCAGATGGACCGTTGACGTGAATAAAGTGGCGTGCCTGGATGCAGGAGGCGGAGGACTGGGTGTGGTGGCGATTCTTTGGAATGCCAAATGTATACCAGTGGATCAGGCTGTTGATAAAAATGATTATGAATGATTTTGAAGTGCATCTAAACTTGGCATTGTGATGGATTTGAACCCTTTTTTAGGCAAACAAATAGCCGATAGGAACTTGGCCCCCTTTTTAACAGGTATGTTTTTGATTAGATTAATATTTTCCAAAAATGTAATGAAAAATATTTATTAATGTTGAATGAAGATTTTTAATTATTTTTAATATTTTTAAAAAATTAATTTTTATTAATTAATTTATAATTAAAAAAAAGATTTTTATTAATTTAATTTTATTGATTTTTAATGGATTTAATTTAAAAAATCTGGAGTGTACCTCCACTCGACTATCTCGTTAATTTGAATTGGATTATCAAGCTTTTTCTATATTTGAAAATTAATTAAAATTTTATTCTATCCGATCATAGGATTTATGGTTTTTAACATAATTTTTCACTGGTAATATTTTATTGAAATAAGAATGGGAATCATATAATATCAACATTGTTTTTATTTTTTCAACATAAACAAATTACGGTTGAGATACATCTAAATAATTAAAATTAAAATTAATTTAATTATATTTAATAAAATTTTTTGCTAAATTTCAAACCTTTACCTTCATTTTTAAGTCAAAATTTAAAAAATGAATTCCGGTACTTTCAGCTATTTAATCAAACTGAAATTCTATATATAGCAATTTTATACAATTTTTAATCATGTGAAAAACTATCAAATATATATCTTTATTTTTACGGTCAGTTTATAGGGAAAAATATGAAAACGTGGAAGGTCCTCTTCCGAATGAGCTACATTTCTCAAAAGTTGATATAAACTACGAATTTTGAATAATGCTAAATTTAATTATTTAGCTCAAACTGTTTTTGCGTAATCTTGTCCACACACACACACACACACACACACACACACACACACACACACACACACACACACACACCTTCCGAAAGGAAAAACCCACCTGATAGCCCATCATCTTACCGTCCTATTTGTCTGTTGGATGCAGCTGGGAAACTTCTTGAACGAGTTATATGCAATAGACTCGAGGAGAGTGTGGAACGCAAGGGAGGCCTTGCGCAACATCAGTATGGTTTTCGAAAAGCACGTTCAACCCTTGATGCGGTCAAGGTGGTCGTTGATACTGCCCGGTCGGCAATCGGTGGAAAACGTTGGAAGAGAGGAGCAAAGAAATATTGTGCTGTTGTAGCCTTGGACATCAAGAATGCATTTAACTCGGCGCGTTGGGACCGAATACATGAAGCACTCGAAAGATTCGAGGTCCTTACTTACATCAGAAGAATTATAAACAGCTATCTGAGTGATAGAATTCTCCTATATGATACAGAGATGGAGACTAAGAGCTATAGAGTCACGAGAGGAGTTCCACTAGGGTCGGTATTGGGCCCTCTACTATGGAATATCATGTTTGATGGTGTGTTGAGGCTCCAAACATCTGAGCAGACCAAAATTATTATATAGCAGTGGTGGTGACAGGAAAGTTTCTAGAGAAGGTTACTAGAATTTGCAATGAGACTGTCGCCACGATACAAGTTTGGCTAAAGTCTACGGGTTTGCAGCTTGCAGAACAGAAAACTGAGGTTTTACTCATCTCAAGCAGAAAGATTAGGGAGAGTATAACCGTTCAAGTTGGCGGGCACGAGATTGTTTCCCGACCATCCATTAAATATCTGGGTGTGATTTTGGACGATAAATTAGTGAGAAAGCGTCAAAAATAAATTTGGCTCTATCCCGGATTATGCCTAAAATGGGAGGTCCAAAACATAATCGAAGAAGATTATTAGCCAATGTAGTGACATCTGTCATGTTGTATGGAGCACCTATTTGGGCCGACATTTTGCGATTTAAATCATCTGCTCGCAAAATCGAGTCGGTCTACCGATCAAGCGCTATACGAGTGGCGTCTGCATTCCGTACAATCTCAAGGGATGCAGTCAACGTCATAGCAGGGATGCCACCGATTGTCATCTTGGCAAACGAACGCCGAAGAAGATATTTTAATAGAGATGAGCTGGTCGGAGTGATAAAATCCGAATCACTCGTAGAATGGCAGAGGACCTGAAACACCTCCGAAAATGGAAGATGGTCGCATCGGCTAATCCCAAATATAGAGAGGTGGATAGGGCGTCGGCATGGTGACGTCGAAATCTATCTTGCCCAACTCTTGAGTGGCCACGGGTGTTTTCGCCAATACTTACATAAGTTTGGCCATGATGATTCGCCATACTGTCCGGCCTGTGATGATATGGTCGAGGATGCGGAGCACGTGTTCTTCGTCTGTCCGCGTTTTGCTGTGCAGAGAGAGGAAGTCAAAACCTTATTGGATGTGTGGCCTGGCCCAGATAATATCGAGGAACTACTACTCGTATCCATCGAGGGCTGGGCGGCAATACGCCAATTTGCAGAGGACGTAATGATACAGCTCAGAACGATCGAGAGAGAGAGAGCCCAGCTCAGAATTACCGAGTGAGAAAAGCTTGTTAAAGTTATATGGCCTCTCATGTGATGCTATACCTAACGGTCGTCCCGCATGAGAAGAAAGATCGCTGGCGGCAAAGGGAGGTGGTTTTAGTGGGTACAAATCCCACACGCTGGTGAGTACGGGCTTATCAGTGTCTTTTGAAGATTTCCCCTACCCTCGTATAAAAAAAAAAATACACACACACACACAACGTTTTCTTTGAGTGTTCACGTTTTTGTCAACAACGAGATGATGTAGAGAAATCTATAAACATAGGAATCTATCCAGAGTCTATAGTAGAAGCAATGTTGTCATCAGAGGCTGCCTGGAACGCAATCAGCATATTTGCAACACAAGTTCTTACAGACTTGCGTTTCATAGAAAGAAAAAGAGCTAATGATAACAACTAGGAGAAAGGAAAAATAACACCTTAGCTACCTGAAGGAAGAGCAGTAGCTATGTCCTCCCCCCACGAAGTAATGCGTAACGGCGGTTCCCGTGAGGGATTGAGGTTGGAGGAAAGCGGAGGTTTTAGTCGGTATTAACATCTTGAGTCCGACATACTAGGCAAACATAATAAACCTAACGATACGTAAATGTATTTCCTTCGCTATACAAAACACACACACACACACACACACATAATGCAATTAAGGTTATTTATATTTAAATAATGCAATTAAGGTTATTTAAATTTATTATTGGTATTTTGGGACAGGAGATGGAAAGTATTTATTAAAAACATTTTATTTTATATTTTTTTTCTGAAATTTGTCTGTTATTCTTTGGAATTTAATATATTATAATTTTTATAAAAACAAAAAGTTTCAGTTCTTTAATTATTTATTCTTATACAAATTAATAAATAAAAATAAGAAAACTGAACAATTATTTATATGAAGTGAAAAATTTAAAGTAATCTTTAATGTACCAGTGCTGGAGAGCTTTATCATAGTTATATCTATCTACACATTTACCTTTTTGAAAATCTTGACATACATTTATTTACTAAATAAGTGGTTATATTGCAGACATGTGTACTGTACATATAAATCTATAAAAACTTAATAATAGGATGATTTTAAAAAAAGTCTATCATTGCTTTTTTGTCATCAATTGATTAAAATGATATAAAAACGTACAGAATGGTTGAAATTGAAGAGGAAGGATAGAGGATCAATTGGATTATAACAGCCAATGGGTTTGATGGCTCGATTCGATACAATGATGGATCGGATTCTAGGGACACAACAACAACAACAACAAACAACACCACGGTGCTTGGGACAATCAATGTTTCTCGACAATGATGGATGGATTAGGTTATGTCCAATGTCGGAAAAAAATAAATATATAATTAAAATATATTTATTGAATGGACATTTTTTCGGAAAACAAAACAAAATACGATCTATTAAAAATACATTATAATAATTTGTAGGAATTAATCATTTAGTTTTATATAATTTATTTATTTTGATTTTCATCTTTTTTCTTACCTGATTATTTAAGCGTGTAGAAAATTTTTTGCCAATTTTCAGACCTGCCACTCTTTTGGTGTCATATATTTTTAATTTAACAAATTAATTATATATAATATTACTTAATTAATAAGTATTTGATAACTTTTATGCATTTTTCATATTATAATTCGATATTATAGTCAATATAATTCAATTAATTATATAACTTTTTAAAAAGCAAAGTGAACTCTGCTATTTTTTAATAAAACTCCCACTTCCAACTTTTTATCAACACCTTAGAGCATAGGTTCTTAAACTTATGTACTCCACGGACCCCCACTTGAAAAAATTTTTTTTGACGGACCCCCATCACAACTTTAGGTACTTTTCGTCATTTTATTAATTAATTTCTGGCTTACGATCTCATAAGGACAAGGATATATGATGAATATTTCTAACAGTGATTGGTGAATAACGATTTTTTTGCATATTGTAGAACACATTTTATTAGAAATTATAATATTGAAGAAAGAAAATACAAACATTGTCATAGCAACAAATCTCACAAATTATAATGGGTACTTACATTAAATTCATATAAATATTTTATAATTTTTTTCAGAAAATATTAAATAAGAAATATTTTAAAAAATAACTGCATCTATCTCATTAAATATAACTTACATATTTAATGAGATGTATGCAGTTGTTTTCTTGAAACAAGAATCTCAATATCTGGCTTAATATTGGAAACTTTTAATCTAAGATCCGGCTCTACATTTAATTTGTTTCTATATTTAGACTTAATATAAAATAGTACCGAAAAAGCTTGTTCGCATAAATATGTTGTGCAGAATGGAATCAAGTGTTGAAGTGCTTTATTTGCAAGCGCAGGATAATCTGACCTGAGAAGTAACCAAAAGTTGCTCAATTCAGTTTTGTTAAATTTTAGTTTATAAGTTGTATCACATGATAATTCCACGAGAATATCTTGTTCAGGTGCAGATAAATGTTTAGCATTTGTAATTTCCATATTAAATGGATCTCTGATCCAGTTATTGCAAGGATCAGGAGTAGAAAAATACTTCCTGAAGTTGCTTTTCAAAGTAATTAAATGTTCAACAAATAATTGACGCGTTTGATTAAGCAATTTTTCACTGGAGCTTTCTATGAAATCATTGAGAGTTGGAAAAGACTCATATACACCGTTCTGGATGCGTTTCGACCACAAGTCGATTTTTTTAATCATTGCTTCTATTTTATCTTCAACTTTAAATATATTTACAACAGTACCTTGCAGGCTCAAATTAAGTTCGTTCAATTTTGTAAAAATATCAGTCAAGTAAGCCACCTTAGCTAACCAGATAAAATCATTGAAACATTCGGTCAGTTCAAAATGCGCATCTATTAAAAACAATCGTATTTCATCTCGAAGCTCAAAAAGGCGAATGAGTACTTTCCCGCGGGACAACCAACGTACATCTGTATGTAATAATAAATGTGTATGTTGACTACCCATTTCCTCACACAAAATTTTAAAAACTCTGGAATTAAGTGGACGAGCCTTAATGAAATTGACAATTTTAACTACTTCGTCTAATGTTCTTTTCAAATCTGGTGACATATTTTTGGCTGCTAATGATTCTCTGTGAATGCAGCAATGATTCCAAACAACCTGAGGCGCAACATTTTTAATAAGAGCAATCAATCCAGTTCTTGTACCTGACATTGCACGAGCACCATCAGTGCAAATTCCAACACATTTTGGCCACTCTATTTCATTTTCGGTTATAAAATTATTCAAACTGTTAAATATGTCATTAGCTGTCGTTCGTGAAGGTAGTGAATCACAAAACAATACATCTTCTTGTATTTGATTTTCAAACTCATATCTAATGAAAGCTAACAAATTGGCATTATTAGTGACATCAGTACTTTCATCCAATTGTAATGAGTAATAGTGACTTTTGCGCACTCTCGATATTAATTCTTCTTTTATATTACATGACATGTCTTCAATCCTATTCTTAACCGTATCATTTGATAATGAAATCAAATTTATATCGTTTGCTGCTTTAGTTCCTAACATTATATTTGTAATTACTTTTGTAGCAGGAAGAATTAATTGCTCTGCTATATTATGCGGCTTTCCTGCTTTAGCAATAAGTAGAGCTACTTCATATGATGCCATTACTGCTTTCTTACTCATACCACCAGATCCCGTCTTTACCATCAATTTCTGACTTGAATTAAGTTCTTCTTTTTTCATTTTAAAAAATTCGATAGACTTACTAACATGCTCGCTGTGCTTTGTTTGTAAATGACGTCTGAGATTAGCAGGTTTCATACTTTCATTGGATAAACTTTCCTGACATAGAACGCAGACTGGTCTTTCCACATCATTGTTGCAAATATAAGTAAATCCAAATGATAAATAATCATCCGAATATTTTCTAGTTTTGCGTTTCTTGGTAGAGTTTGCTGTTGATGCCTCATCATCTGATTCTTTCCGTTTCTGTGTTGAACCAGTTTGTAGCCAACGATCCATTTTATGGAGTAATTTATTAACATTGAACTACAATAATATAAATATAATATAAATATAACGAATTATTATTTACTAGCTATGTTTTAATATGATTTTAAATGAATGTTTTAATATCATTTTAAATGAATGTTTTAAATCATTTTAATAAATGTTTTAAATAATTTTAAATAAATGATTTAATATCATTTTAAATGAATATTAATTTATATAATAAATATATTTCGTAATTTGATTCTAAAATATTATTAATTTCGTAATTTGATTCTAAAATATTATTAAAATAAATATTTTTTATTCATAAAACTAACTTATACTTACTCTCAAAAACAGCCTTTCTGGGAAATTGCAAAATGTGTTTAGTGTTTTTATAAAATAATGATCATGCAAATTACACTAAAAATTAAAAAAAATTATTAGCTATAATAAACTATTATTAGCTATAATTTAATTATAATTAATTAAATTAATAAAAATAATTTAAAGATACAACTCGTTGAGAAATGAACTTATAATTAACATTTGCTTTAAAACTGTTTAAAACCCCAGAGTGGACGCTGACAATTTGGGTTTTTCCGGGTAAGACTGTCCCCTCCCCTGGTTTTCCCCAATAACAAAGTGAAAGAAAATTCCCTTATATGCCTCCCCTTCCGAGCCCCTAAGAGGGGTTATTTTAAAGGAACAATCGAAAAATGATTTTAAATGAATGAATGGATGAAAATTCAAATTTTATATATAGTTTTTTATATATGTTTATTTATTCACAAAAAATTAATTGACATAATTATCAATTTAATAAAATAAAATAGTATTATTAATAGTATTAAATTATAGCCGTAATTCTCTAGGAGGATATAGTTAAACAATGAACTTTAAATATTTATATATGTATATATTTTTACGATGATTTTTTTCCGAGGACCGCGGACCCCCAGTAAAGGCTTCGCGGACCCCCAGGGGTCCGCGGACCACAGTTTAAGAACCACTGCCTTAGAGTATGAAATGATGACTCGTTCTCTTTCTTAATTCAACCTTCTTGGGGTTAACAACGGGGCTTCCTTCAACCCTTATATAGGAGTATATTATAGCATTAATCAAGACATAGTTTCGTTGCTATAATTTCGAACAAATTAATTTTATTTAAAATTAATTTCTATATGAGTAAATCTTACTTTAGTTTAGTTTGAAAAAGGATGTTTATTAACCAATTTGTGATACATACAATTTTCTATCCCATAACATAACAAATAAGTTGAGCTGCCAGGCACAGAACCGACTGACGATTTGAAATAAATTAATTTCCAAACGACATTATATATATAAAGTATAAAAAAAAATTTTTAAACTTGAATTAAAATGACTAAATTAAATTTTCTTAGTTTTTATTTTTAGTTTAATTAATCAATTATTAATTACTACTATATTTTAAGTGAAATATTTTGGGACACGAATATAAAATTAATATTATGTAAACTACCATTTCCGGTTTGCGGATATACACAAAAAGTTGAGTAATTCATGTTACTGATACATTAACTGAATATATCAAATTTTATCGAAATCTGTTGAGCCGTTCCAGCTATACACAGAATGGACAGACTGACCGACGAACAGATATCATGCTAAAAATACTTTTTTCTGTTAAGAAAATGCATGATTCGTGGAGATATGTAAAAATCTCCAAATGTGAAATTTGTTGTGAAAACAATACCTCCCTTTCTATCGTCGGTCGGTAAAAAGGGTTTACAATACTTTTTACATTCAATTGGTTACTGATGGCCTTAATTAATATACATTTACATTTTTATTTTTAGAATTTCATTATTTACCTTATAGATATTTTATCTATTTTGAAATAATTTTTTATTTCACTCACTGACAAAGAAATATATGTGGTAGGACGTAGGGAAAGGGCAATTTTAGGAAAATACCATTTCCCCAGCCAAAAGCCATTTTGCTAAATCTTTGTTGGACAAATAGCATTACTTATATTTTCTATTAATTCCATAATTTAATTTCATTGTCCTTCCTATGATTTTATTCGATTTGCTATATGTACTCTTCACGGAGACAATGGTAACAAATTATTAGTTCATCGGAATCTTTTTTTGGTTTACCACAAATTAAATGGACATTTTTATTACATCATGCACGATCCGTACAAGCTTTACCGCGTACACAACATGAAAAATTAATACCATCTTCACAATCATTTTTTAATACACTTTACTTAACTCACACTGTCAGGATGTCCGTTTGTTTGTTGGTTTGTCCGCGGCATTTTATAATCGATATTTCAACAACTTCCCGTCATTCAATCAACTTGAAATTTTGCATACGCACTTGCTCCTGCTAATAATACACGATTCAATTGAAAAATCCACTGAATTATTTATCTGTTAGTGGTAATTAATTAACTAAACTTTCATATGCGGAATATGGAATAGTTCACTATTTCAAACATAGATGGCGATAGCAGTTCTATTAAAATTAAATGTCAAACTATTCTGTGGTTGTAAAAAAATGTTACACATGTTATTAATAAGAAATATTTAAAATAACAACTACATTTATTTACGTACGACTAAAAAATATAAAATAAATTTAAGTAAAAAGAAATCTTTTTGAAAAACACTACTTTACTTAAAATTGGTAAATATACGTATAGATATTACTGTTTTACGGTGTTATTATAATTTGAGCGCACACACTTTACAGTGATTTTATTTTTTACTTTTTAGTGCAATTTTAAGTAAAGTGTGTTTTTTAAAAATATTTCTTTTTACTTAATTTTTTTCTAATATTTTTGTAAAAATTATATCATTTGATGTACTAGCTAATGTTTCTTCAATGATAATGGGTAAATTAACTAATAATTCCTCAGATAATATTCCACCATTTGGTACATCTTCAGATTTTTTGACGTTTACATTAATTTAAAACTTAAAACTACACTGAAATTATGATAAGCTCAAGTTAGATAAATATACAATAAAGAATAAAAATTTTTTTGAATAATTTCGTAATTAGCTACTGTAATAGTTAAAGCTATTTGCCTAACAAAGATTTAGCCAAATGGTTTTTGTCTAAGCAAATGTTATTTTCCTAGTCAAATTAAAATGAAATTATAGTTAAAGCTATTTGGCCAGGCAAATGGCTTTCGCGTAGGTGAATGCTATTTTCCTAAAATTGTCATTTGCCTACGACATCTATAAAGAAAAACCTAATCTTACTCTACATTTACTATACAAAAAACTTACTTATATATTAATACTATTCTACTTTTCAATTTATTAAATATTATTATAATATTATAAATATTTCAATCATTAAATTTTCACGGGGTTTTATTATTTTTTGCCACCAGGAATTTCTCTTCGCTTAAATTGTTCATCATTAAATCATTATTATAATTAATTGTACGTACACTTTTTAATATGATAATTTTGCTTTATTTTTTATTAAATTGATATATTTTGTTATATTAAAACCATCAGCAATTGTTTTATTATTTTAATCCTTTATCATTTAAATTTTTGATAAATTATTATTATATGATTGTTAGCTGGGTCTCTTCGAATTTTCCTTGACGAAGTCCTATTGCCTTATTCAAAAATACATTTTTATAGTTTGCATATTTCCTATAAAATATTGCTGGCGAGAGAGAAACACACGGTCAATTATATATATTCATATCACTCGAATTTCTCTCATATTATTTTTATTCATTTTTATTTAACTTTCCATTTTCATTTAGATTATTCGCAAGGCAAGGAGTCCTTTTTACCTCTGAATTTTATTGTCTTTTTATATTTTAGTTCACAGGTATTTTTTTCAAAATTTCTTTTTGTTCATACACTCATATTAACACCTCCTTTCCTTTTCACTGATGATAAACTTTACCTTGAATTTTACAAATCATATTAAATTTTTCAGTGATTATACTATTCAAGAATCAAAAATCTATTAATAATGTTTTTTACGCTCTCTTCTTGAGTTTCATTGATAATAAAATAAAATAAAAAATGCGATTTTTTTTTAAAAGAAACAACAAAATGTACTAAATTTTTATTTATTTATTACTTTTTCCAAATATAGGGTAAATGTACCAGTAGTTGATCCCCTTTTTAGATAAATTTTCATAAAAAACCACTATTATTCTCTAACAAAAGTGAGAATAACAACAAAACAAGTGCTAACATATTGTATAACTATTTTTAATTACCACTATAACAAAATATTCGATTAATGTATATTTAAATATTTTTTTAAAATTTTTTTCTAAACGTATTTTTTGTTTTAGTAATTGATCCAGAAATTGACCATCAACCTTAAATGGATTTAAAATAAATAAATGGAATAAAATGCACTTCGAGGTGCCTACTATTCCAGCAGTTTTTGGACATTTCCATAAATCTTTTGAATTCTCCATCGATGAAATCGTAGCTTCTTCTTCAGTAAATTTTATGATTTTTTCGGGAAAGTAATATCCCATATAAAAAAAGAACACGTATTTGTTTAACTTTTTTCGAACATGCAACCATTGAATTTTAGAGCCTTCTGATTCTCCTCACTGATTTCAAAGCAATTATTTTCATCTGTGTGATATTTTAAAACTGAAGTCAGAATATTCAGAACTATTAACTCGTTCCTTACAAACCGTCTTTTCTTCCAACTTTTTCCTTCATTTCTTTTTCCTTTGCCTCTCTAAAGCTGCTCATTTTTAATCTTTTCTAATTATTCTTTCTTTTTTTACCGACCGACGATAGTAAGGGAGGTATTGTTTTCACACCAAATTTCACATATGGAGATTTTTACATATCTCCACTAATCATGAATTTTCTTAACAGAAAAAGGTATTTTTAGCATGATGTCTGTCCGTCCGTCCGTCCGTCCGTATAGATGTGTACAGTTTGAACGGCTCAACGGATTTTGATGAAATTTGGTATATTTATCAGTATGATGAATTGATCAACTTTTGGTGCAAATCCGTTAACCGGAAGTGGTAGTATTAGCGATCGACGATCACACCAAATTTCACATGAGGAGATTTTTTACATATCACCACGGATCACTTTGTATTGGTTTTATCCTCGAGAAAAATCATCTTTATTAGTTTTTTCTTTATTTTTAATTATATGACGTCATCCAGCCATTCATGACGCCACAGCCTGGTCTTACATATATATTACAAATAAAATAAAATTAAAAATATTTATGTTATATCCATATCTGATTTTTATTACTTTAATAGATATATTAAAATTATTTGACATTGTTTCTGTAGCTGGAAATTAATTTATTTCAAACCGTCGGTCGGTTGACCACAGGTCAACTTATTTCTTATTTAAATAATACATAAATTTAATAAACGGTATTTATTATTATATTAATACGAATATTTAAGTAATTGACCAATTTCTAAAAAAAATGTGAAATTTGTTTCAGGAATGTACCTTCTTCCCCTTGATAATTGTTAATGTTCACATTAATAAAATATTTCCAATTGATTAATATAATTTGTTATATCAACTATTGAATTGAACTTTTGATTTGAAATTATTATTAAATAAAACATAATATATTGAAAATAAAGTGAAGCATACTCTTAACGTTTTGCATAAGAAACTAACCTTAATTCTATTATAAATACAGCGATTGGTGTCTCTCTTTCATTGTTAAGCAATCCGGAACAGGCTCTTCTTGATATTTATCGATATTTCGAGTTTAATTTGGGTTAATAATCTCGAGGAACAAAAAACTAACCCACATATCCACACACCCACATAGCTATTAAAATTTAAAATTATAAAATTATTAATTGGAGGTATATTAAATATTTCATTACACATATCCTCAATGATAATAATATGAATTATAACGGATACATATTCCTAGATAAAGAATGATATATTGAAATTATGTTAGGGTTAGCGAGGACGGCTTTACAGGCGGATAAATTAATCTTAGTCGAGACTTCCATTTAGTTGCCATTGTATAATTGGATCTGCTTTATTTTTCCCTCTATTAATACAGATGATTATGATTAATTAATTGAATAATCTTACACTCTATTCTCCGTGTATAGAGGAGTAGGAGTAAGTGTTTCCATAGTAACCGCACAGTCAAGTGGCTCCACACCGCTCTTGCATATTGATGTTTCAGTCGAGCGTTAACGAAAAGGTCAAATTCAAACATGTGCATGCCAGAAACCTTTTCTGCACAGAAATGGAACAATTAATTTATTAATCAATAAATGACCAAAACAAACCACAATTCTAAATTATACATATCATATTAAAAATAATATTTATAATAGTTTGGTTGAGATTATATTTCTAATAAGATTTACTTCCTATAACTTGATGCTTTATTCTTTTAAAGCCCTTTTAAATTTAAATAAATTATTTTTCATGTTTTGTGTGAGTCAAACCTTAAATCTAGAGAAAAACACTAAAATTGATATAAATAGATTAAATATAATGCTAAAAAATGTAATAATTTGGTTGTATCGTTTTATCTAATGTAAGTAATTTTTCAAATTTTTTATTGTAATTTTTTTAGTATTTTCTGTAGATCAAACGTTTGAGTTTTATCTTTGATAGGTAGATGGGGCTAAAGAGGAATACATTTTGAAATATGCAATTAAATAATGAAATGTAATATAAGGAATAGTTTTACTTTTAATATTTTAATATGAATATGAATAATATTATAGGAAATTTTAAATCCCATAGTCAGATTAAATTAAATAATTGATTAAATAAGTATACTTATTTTTAAATTATATGTATTACATCTCATCTCAAGTCGTAATTATATTCAGTTTCATTTACAAAAATGAAATACTTATATTGAAAAAAATATAATAATTTAATTGACTATAATTTCTTATAAAAACTTGATAATAAACAACTTTTACATGGTTTGTTTGTAAAGTAACTAATAAAATATTGGATGCAACTTTTAAAGAAATAAGCTGGAGTGTCTCCACTCGACTATCTCGCAATTTGGATTGGATTAAATTACATATATTATATTTAAATTAAATTTAATTAATTATAAAATATAAATTAAAATTAATAACAAATATTTATTAAACCAGCGCGTGTTTGGCTCTTTATTGATGACACCACGTTACGTGTTGGCGCGTGATTTGCAGTGTTAAAAAATTAATTCTGGTACTTGCAGAGATTAAATCAAACTGAAATTCTATCTATAACAGTTTTATACAATCTTTAATCATATGAAAAATTATCAAACTTATATCTTTATTTTTACTGTCACTTTAGAGGAAAAAAAATCAAAACGTTGTAGGTAATGACCCTCTTCGGGTTCAGCTATCTTTCTCAAAAGTTGAGAGAAAACTACGAATTTTGAATAATGCCCGTATACCAAATTTCATTATTCTAGCTCAAACCGTTTTTGGGTAATCTTGTCTACACACACACACTCACATTTTTCTCAACCTTAGTGAAAATGATTCAGGAACCTTCAAAACGTATAAAAACATCAAAATCTCGACATCGAAAATTTTCGTGATCGCAATACTATCTCTGGCGAGATAGTAAAAATGAAAATTTGAAGGTATATTTTATTTTATTTTTGCATTGCTGTTGGAAAACTTAGACCCATCCCTAAGATGGAGTGGGATTAGACTCGGTTATTATTATTATTATTATTATTATTATTCAAAAACGGTCGACGTTCCATCTGTTTTTTTAAACAAAAATTTGTTTTTTTAACTGTTTTTCTATTTGATTATAGATCTAATGCATTTTTAGTCCTATTTTTCTACATATTCGATATAATTTCCCTCTAGGTATAATGATCATTTAACCATATATCATACATTTAGTCGCAGACTGCATTAAAAAAAATAAAAAATAAAATTAAAAAAACAGATATAAATTCCGATAAAATTGAATGAGCCGTTTTATTATTAATATTGTTGACACTATAATAATAATATAAAAATAGAAATGAATATTGACAATTTAAAAATTTCAATTTTATATTTATATAACAATTTTATATTAGTTTAATTGAATTTTGTAAATTCCGATTCTGGTTGATATAGGACTACTTTCACTTTTTATTTTTTTAAAGGGCGAAGGATGGGAGAAATAAGTAAGAAAAATATTTTTCAATATAATTTTTTGTTTTCAATAATAAATTTTATTTTTTAATCTATTTGTTTAATAAAAAGCAGGGGTGGGCAACCCGCGGCCCGCGAGCCAACTGTGGCTCAAGTGCACATAAACTGCGGCCCGCGAACATATTTAAAATTTATATGGTGGCCGGCCCTTATTCAAATGTTTTAATGATATTTATCAAATTATTGAGTTATTTCTAATGGCATTCATTACTAAAGTAAATAACATACCAAAAACATCATTTTTACCGACCGACGATAGTAAGGGAGGTATTGTTTTCACACCAAATTTCACATGTGGAGATTTTTACATATCTCCACGAATCATGCATTTTCTTAACAGAAAAAAGTATTTTTAGCATGATGTCTGTCCGTCCGTCCGTCCGTCCGTCCGTATAGATGTGTACAGCCTGAACGGCTGAACGGATTTTGATTAAATTTGGTATATTTACTTAATGCATCAGTGGGATGAATTGGTGCAATTCCGGAAACCGGAAGTGATAGTATTAGCGATCGACGATAGGAAGGGAAGGGTTATTTTCACACCAAATTTCACACGAGGAGATTTTTTTATATATCACCACGAATCATGCACTTTGTATTGGTTTTATCCTCGAGAAAAATCATATTTATTAGTTTTTTCTTGATTTAAAATTATATGACATCATCCAGTCATTCATGACGTCACAGCCTTGTCTTGCATATATATTATAAATAAAATAAAATTAAAAATGTTTATATTTATTATTTATGTATCCATATCTGTTTTTTATTACATTAATAGATATATTAAAATTATTTGAAATTGTTTCTGTAGCTGGAAATTAATTTATTTCAAACCGTCGGTCGGTTCGGACCTGGCCACAGGTCAACTTATTTTGTCAATTTTGGTTATTTTATGATAAATTTTCTTCACCGTTTTCTGAAAACATAATTTTCATTTACCTACACAACCAATGTTAATGGCTCGCTTAAGTTTGATTGTTTTCAATTTTGGCCCGCATTACAAAAAGGTTGCCCATCCCTGATATAAAGGAAGACTAAAATATTTTCATATTTTTTTTTCATATAAAACAAATAATCCATTTTCGTAATTTCTTTTACTTTATTTCTGTGACAAGGAGCTTCATACAATTTGTCAAGAATTGTTTATTCAAATATTTTAACACTTAATTGTTTCAAAAATTAACATTCACTTACTTACCTTTACATAACAACTGTTGAAAAGTTTTTGCAATCTTTGGAATACTAACATTGTCCAACTAAGTTTATCAAGTTTAGAGATTACTTTGTTAAAATAAACTTCAATTAAAATAACTAAATCCAAAGCAAAATACATAATAAGAATTTGTGTAATAGGTTAACTAATTAGAATAAACAGACTTGACGCCTCTATTTGCATCTTTCGTGTATGAAACAACCAACATCTTTTCTAAATGAAATAAAAAAAAATAATAGATTTTAAAATAAATTTTCCAAACTCTTATTCCTTTAGAGACTTTTATTTAAATTTTTAATATATAAATTTTATATAAAAAAATATGTGTTATTCAAAATTATCCTTAAGATATTCTTCCAAAGAAAATATAAATTATGATATCAACATTTTACAAAAAAAAAAAAAAGAAAAAGAAAAAAATTTTAAAATGTCTTTTAATTAAAAAAAATGAAAAAAATTCTATTGTAATCAAATGAATAGAAGCTTGATTTTATTGAGTACTCGCTTTTAGTACATTTTTTTAATAAAACGTTTTTGCTGACTGATGATGAAAGTAGGAAAAAAATAACGTAACGACCAAATGGTATGAGGGGTGATTGATCACAATTAAACAGCCTATTGTCTTACTTGTGAAATCATTACTAGAAGAGTCGGGGGTGAAACTTTCGGGTTGCCGTCGGTCAATTTTGTATTTCGGGACCTTTTTTTTTATTTAACATTACAAATCCATTTGATTTTGCTGGTCAAGCAGTTTCATCATGATATTATTATAAAATTTTTGTACAAAGAGAAAATTAATTTTAATATATTATTCACAGAAAGTGATTTGGCAGTGGATGGGATTGATCTCTCTCACTCATATATATATATATATCTTTTCCTTATTAATATAATTAAATTAAACACAAAATATAAAACTAATTAAGGACGCCACAAGGTGGTAAGTAGCGAAGCTGCCTCACATTCTCCTGGTCCCGGGCCTGACAATGAAATTTCTCTAGCTGAGGTCAATGGGATGGAGTCAACCCAGACTCCGGGATCAAAATTGGGAAAGCTACCTGATAGCGCCACCAATCAAGAAAATCAAGGTAAAGGTTGATAGATTATTTATTATTAATTATATAATTTTTCTACATTATAATAAGTTTGGTATCAAATTGTGAGGAGTTAAAAGAACACCAATTCACAAAATGTATAAATATATTCTATAAAATTATTAGAATATTTTTAAAAAGATTTTTTTATTATATAAATATAAATAGAAAATATATAGAAGCGATAAGATAAAATTTATAATATTTTTAATAAAATAACAAATCAGTTCAAATATTCATATAACATTTTTTTAGTCTTTCTTCTTCTATTTTGTTATTTCATATACATAACTCTCTAATATCCGTGAACCTCTGTATTGTATGCAGGCAGCATCAATGATATTAAATCATCACCGTTCATGACAAGTATTTATAAAATTCTAAATATATAAACATTGATTTATTTAATGGAAATATTAATACTCTTAAATTATAGGATTGTTTTAAATAATTTCAAAAATTAAAAAAAAACTTTCATTAGATTTTTGGATATTCAAATGTTGATAAGGCATGTATAGTGACGAAAAAATGTTATAACCATGTGGACTCTGCTGTCAGGCATTTAAGTGGTTGAGAAAGCCCCTTGCCCTCCATGGCGTTTACATTTTTCCTTCACAGTACATCTATTATATTACTTTCATTATTCAAAAATGTTTATTTTCTTTCAACTTTTGAGAAATGTAGAAGAGGTCCATTACCTACCCCGTTTTCATTTTTTTCGTCTAAACTCTCCCTAAAAATAAAGAAATATGTTTGATAGTTTTTCACATGATTAAAAATTGAATAAAACTGCTATATATAGAATTTCAGCTTGATTGAATTTTTTAACACGTTGACTGGCAATCCGGCGCCAGCACGTGACGTGATGCCACCAACAAAGAACCACACACGGGCTGTTTTATTAAATATTATTTATTAATTTTAATTTATAATTCAATTAATTAAATTTAATTTAAATATAATATATGTTAATTTATCCAACTCAAATTTGCGAGATAGTCGAGTGGAGACACTCCAGATTTTTTTTTTATAAAATTGAGAAAAATAAGTATTTAATATATAATATAATGTAATTTTTTTTATAATAAAAGATATCTTAAAAGATTATTTGATTTAATTGAATGATTAACTTATCTTTTTTTTATTCAATAAGATACATTAATTAAGAAAAGAATACAAAAATTATTTTAGTGAATTTTATAAAATTCTTGTATCTTCCGAGATCTGAAAGACATAATAGGAATACATAAATAGATATTCACACAATTTTTTTTCCTAGTTTAATAAGATAAGATGTAATGTAAAGGAAAGACCTCTGAAAGGGTGGATGCTTTACTACTCCATTTATAGCAAGTGTCTATTTTTTTACATTCCTTTATATCTGTATATTTTTATTTGTTTTTATTTTATTTGTGTAAAAAGTTAAATATCTTTTAATTTTTAATAAAAACAAAAGATGGCAGATATGCAATAAAATAATATAAATTCCCAAAAGTATAGTGGGAGAAAAGAAAAAAAAAACAAGAAAAGACAAAACGAGGTTATTATTTCAATTTTTTTCCCTTGACTTGAAGTTGACATGGAACAAAAACAAATAGCTGCTGCCTGTATCTCTATCCCAAAAGAAGGGGAAAGATGTCGTCTATTTATGCATGCATTTTTAAAGGTAGATATATATTTCTAGATAGATAATCATGTCTGTTTTACTGAAGGTTGTATCTGGCAGTAGAGAAATTTATCAAAATAAATTGAGAGTAAAGCTTATAACTTATTTAGAAAAAAAAAAAGTTGAATAAGAAAACAACAACAACAATATCAACAGATGTAGTGGAGAGATAAAAATAAGAAATATTTTTCAGTTGGTGAGTACTATATTATTTACTTTATTTATTTACATAAAGCCCGTGTGTTGGGATTATTCAATTGATCTACCTTTTATTGAGTGTCCTATTGTATTATTATTATCATCAGTTTTTGTTCCAAAGCATCTGGTTTTAAAATGTTTTGACATTTGACAAGACTAAGTGCAAATAACAGCACCAGCAACAACAACAACAACGATCCCGACAGAATGGTCAGTTTATTTCAATGACATTTCCATCTTTTGACCTTTGTCTGTGCCTCGTTTGTTATTGAGCCAACTAAACGCCCCGTCACTAATAACACTTGATGCATTGACCTAACAACGTTTCTCCCTCCCCCTTATTATTGTCTCTTTGTCCCATTCGCCATAAGCCCTTCTATTTTTTTTTTTTTTTGATTCGCACAACAGAAGACAAAAAAATCAGTTTTTTTTAATGAGAGGTATTTTTTTTTAAATAATAAAAGAAGTGACTTTATTTTTCAATTTATAAGGTGTTTTAATAAGAATAATTATTATATCTACTAATCCTTATAAAAATTTAATTCACCATAATAAATAATTATCTCATAACTTAAATAATAAGTATCTCGAACACCGAGTCATTTAACAATCGAACCTTTAACAAATTTATACAATATTCAAACTTTAAAAATTATAGAACATACATATCTCCACATGCATTTTGTTAACAGAGTATAACAAAGTATTTTTAGCATGATGTCTGTCCGTCCGGCCGTCCGTCTGTCCAACCTGTCTCAGTTTAGAGGTGTATAAGCTTGAACGGCTCAACGGACTTTGATATAATTTGATATATTTACTTAATACCTCAGCACAATTCATCAACTTTGGTGTATATCCGGAAAGCGGAAGTGGTAGTTTACAAAGTATTAATTTTATATTCATTGTCGGATTTTTTATTACATTAAACTAACTGGTGAAATAAAAAATACACACACACACACATATATATATATATATATATATAATGTTGTTTTTAATTATTTTTAAATCGTTGATCGCTTCTGTGCCTGACCACACAGCTCATTTTTTAATTAAGGTAAGTACGGTGAAGCACGCGCACGGGGTAAGTGCGAGTTAGGCTTCCAGAAGTCTTAATATTATTTTAAACTTGGCACGAATCTTTTGCATTTATTGGTGATTTTCTTGTTATGGCAGCTAAGTAATCTGTTGGAACCCCTAAGCAAACAAATCAAGGCAATTGACGTTTATGTGACACACATCCATTGACGGTCATCACACTAGTTAGGTGGGTACTTTTAAACCTAAATTATTTTCTCAATCAGTTGTTTTTATTATTTAAATTTCGATTTATTATCAATTTATTGTTTAAAAACTAGTGATTCTAAACCTTTTTATATCTTAAACACTTTCGGTTTGAATTTAAGAGAGGGGCTCGCACTTACCCTGGATTTTTGGCCTGGTGGGGTATGTGCGTGGGTCAAGCTTGGATAAGTGCGCGCCCCTATCCAAAAAGTCTTTTATGAGTTTTTATATAAGCTTAATAATAAATACTTAGTTATACATTGTTTGAGCAAGATCAAATTTCCCGCAAATTGGATATTTTTAAGTTTTGAAATGTCTAAGGTCATAGAAGACGGGACGGGTCACGTGACACAGGGTTGCAAAATTCGAATGTTTTTGTACCGTCTTGTTTCTTGGGTCTTTGGGTTTTTGGTCATTGCTTTCCATGTGGATATCTGCCTATTTTGTGTTTGGTCTGCCTGCTGAGAAGTTGAATTGGAAAACTTCTCAGATCGAACAGAAACCATTTTTGGGTTTGTAAAAATTCTCCTTTCTTTAATTCTTGCTGCTCAGGTTGTATTAAAATTACTATATTAATTAATTTGTTTAATGTGTAATTAAATCTTATTTCATAATTTCATTTATTTACATATTTGAGGTCCAGTGGAGAAATATTGTGCGATCTCCATTATATTTTATTAGTTAATTCTTTTATTAAATTGTTTAATTGTAATTTTAAATTAAGATTATTTGTTTTATATGTTTTAGTTGTTTTCATCTCAAACCTAATTGTATACTGCTTTTTTTTTATCTTTTTAACTTTTATAATATACATTGCTTTATATAAATATATCAGAAAAACGAAATTAAAATTGTTTTATTTGTTAATTATTTCTTGATACCTTAAGGAAATTTAGGTGGGTTGAATTGATTGTGGTTGGAGAGCTTCCAGTGTTTTTATTTCTTATTTTATTTAAATAAGAATTGGGAACCTCGTGTCTGCAAAATTCGGATCACCCAGAGACGATTTATGTATTTCTTATGATTTAAGAAATTATATGAGTCTAACTGGTCCATTGGTAAGTATCGTTTGAATTAAAAGGTTTTGTTAATTTTCCTTTTTGATAAAACAAAATTAACTGGCGACCTTGACTAAACCTATATTTGCATTTGTATTATATATTTATATAATAATAAAAACAACCACCCCCATTGTTAACGCAAAGAGGGGAATTGATTTATGCACTGAAGCATATTTTCAATTGGCACCTTCTTTGCCTTAACATAACTTAGCCCGGGATGGAAGGCCAGCAACACAAGAGACCAAGCCACCGAAAAAATGGGCTGACTGCTGGGCGTACTCTTCCCAAAAAAGACCTGAGGATAGTGAAGAAGAACAGGCCTTAGGCCTATAATAGAAGAAGAAGAAGAAGAAGATATTTATTAAATTAAATTAAATAAATATATAATCTTGAGTTCTATGCTGGGATTCGAACTCAGGCTTCCTGTGTAGAAATCTAGTACTCTACCCACTCAGCCATGCTGTCCCTAATTTTTATTAAGAGATCATAAAAAAAGTTGCATATAAAGTTGTTCAGAATCATTCAAGGAACACCTCAAAGTAAGTTTCAACCACCTACCTCCTTTCGCCAGTCTCCTGTACAATTACCCCAAAGGGTTCTTGAAATGGAAATTGGGTCGATGAAGGACAGCACAAAGTTTATTAATTATAGTTTATTTATATTATTATTATACATATTATTATTATACAATATATTATTATTATATATTATATATTGTATAAAATATATTATTATTTTAGTATAAAGGCAAATATGAGAATTGGGAGTTATTTGAGTGTTCGTTTTAACGTCATGACTACACTAACATGCCGACCCGTTTTGGGAGGTGATGAACTTGACCACAATGGTTCATCAGGAGAAGAATGATCTCTGCTAAGTAGCTATTAGCAGTATGCCGATCACCTTAAGACAGTGAATCAATGCCCTGGAGCTACCTGGCACTAGTAGACACGGACACGAACAGGGGTTAAAGAAGGTACTATACGTCGATGAGATGATATTGTAGCGGGAGTTGAGTGAGTGAATCGCCGATAAAAGATGGTTTGATGAGCCGATTTTGGATAACGACTAACACTCCAAATTAGCCGGAGTTGAGGGTCAATTGGATGTTGATTGAAGCCGAGCGACACGTTTATAGATGAAGGGGTCGCGGGGGACAATTTTATACTGGGTCAAAGTGACGTGGAGACGGCCTCGAAGGCACACTTCAACTGATTCGTTTTGGATGAGAAGTTGGTATTTTAAGGGTTTAAAAAAGTTGACGTTTCAATAATATAGGCGTTGGCTCAGGGTCTTAGGCATTAGTATATTAGTGTTAAGAATGATGAGTCTAGTTTCTGTGTGGGCGCTTATCTTATGTCGACTCTGAGCTTTAATATGGCCGGATGTATTATATTTATTTATTAATTAACTCAGCATTTTATGTAAGGCAGACAAATAAAAATAAAAATAATTGTTTTTATTTATTTCTTTAGATAGAGAATAAAAACCACGAGTCTGCTTTCTTCGGATCACCTAACGACGATTTAAATATTTCTTATAATTGACGAGGTATTTAAGTTCAACTAGTAAACTGGTAATAATTGATTTCTATTTATATTTAGATAAATATTAAAAGAATTATAAGGTTAAGCTATTCTCCTTTTAAAAAAAGATTGCTGGAGGCCGTGGATATATTACCAGTATTTGTATAAATTAAAAATCGTTAGTGCTAGTAGCATAATTTCTTTTGGTAGCCCCTTTGCGTTAACAACTCCTTTATAAATTTGTAATTGTATAAATGCACAAGATCTAATTAAATATAAATAATAATAATATAATATACACATTCCATTAAAAAGCATCATCATCATCATCATCTTTTACTTTTTACCGACCGACGATAGTAAGGGATTATGTATAATAAAATTATTAAAAATAGCATCTTCTATCTGAAATAAAATTTCTAAATTTATTTACTTGAACAGTATTCTATATAGGTGTATGTGTATTTGTATCAGATAGCGTGGGGGCATTGCTCCTTTACTTATGAAAGAAATAAAGAGTTAATTTTGCTCTCTTACCTAATTGTCAACTTTATTGAAGTAATATTACGTAGTATTTTCGTTCATTTATTGCTAGCAGGCTTACAATTTCATTTTAAAAAAGACACATTCGACTAAAATAATTATTGAAATTCTACGAAGAAGGATTCCAATTATTATAAGTTAAATTCATCAATGAATAAAATAAGAGAATTCATATTTGCAGAATAGAAGGGTGGAGAGGTGAAGCGGGGTTGTTCACACTGATTAGCTAAATCTCGATGAAGTCAGATGTTCGCCTGGCATCATGAAAAAACATTCATATAGAGAATGACATATAAAAATATATATAATGAATTTTCTGGAAAAAGTAATGAAGTATATGTGTATTTTCTATCTACATAAAATAATTGTAAAAATTGTCATTTACATTCATTAATAGATAATAATTTGACTCGTTTACCAAATTAATTAAAAGTAAATATATTAAGTAAATGATTTTTTTTCATTACGCTTCCGGAGTAGATCACATAAGTCGGGTGAAGTTTATTTTTTTTATCTTTGAAATTCACTTGATATATCAATCAGGGCTTCGAACCGGAACTCTGAACCGAAAACCGAAAACCGAAAAAAACCGGTATTTTTGTCGGAACGAAAACCGGAGCTGAACCGAAAAAAATAATATCGGTTTATTTCAGTTCAGTACGTGTTCAATCCAGAGTTACCAGAAGAGGTGTTTTGGCAACACACAAGCCCGAATTTTTTTCAATTAGTTATGCCTCGCACTGCATGGTGTCGCTATAAACTTTGTTTCAAAAATTAGTGTCCTAGTCATACTCTCCCTTCGGTTGTGTTGGCAGCGTCTCGTAGTCGCAATACAGAATTTAATGTTTTCATCGTTTGTTTAATACTGATATTTTGATTTAATGATAGTATTAATTTTTTAAATTATTTATTCCATTTGTTACAGGGTTATGTATTGATATAAAGAAAATGATTCATAAATATAAATAAAATTATTAAATAAATTTAAACAAATATTGAATAACTTTGACCAGGTACAAAGATTAGACAGTAAAAAACTTATTTTAGAATTTTGGGAGGAAAATAAAAATACATTTATACAAAATTGCAATGGTGGTTTTAGGAGCTACTGCAACACAAGTTAGTGTTGAAAGAGCTTTCTCTGATTTAAAGTTTACAATAGAAATAGTTTAAATAAAAATATATTGGAAGATATTTTAATAATTAGAGGTAATTTTCATCTTTTATAATTATAGTTATATTTGTAAGTAAATATATCCAAGAATCCTGTATACTTTAACATTAAATATACGAATTTGTTTCGTTTGTTGAGTGTTTGTGAAAGTAGAAGGATGTAAAAAAATATTCCTACTTATTTGTTATTATATTAACATCTTATATTATATACTTCTAATTATTATACCTTTAATTAATTATTATTATTTATATTATATTGTATCAATTCATGTAGTATGATTTAGGGTGGGAGCAAGAAATATTTTTCGGGCGCTAATTTATGGCAGACTCGGCATACCCCGACCTAAATTTCTAATACAAATAAAAGGTCTTTAAAATTAATTAATCGGAACTGAACCGAAAACCGAAAAAACCATTATTTTTGCCGGAACGAAAACCGGAACCGAACTGATATTTTTTTTTTATTGAACCGGAACGAAAACCGAAACGAAAAAAATAACGGTTCGAAGCCCTGATATCAATAGATCTCATTTTAAATTATGTATATACATTTTTGATTAAAGGTTACCAAACTGCGTTATTGGGGGAGCGCTTCGAATATTCATTTTTATATTTATATTATTTTTATTTCAATGTTAGATGTTCTTTGATAAAATGAAAGAACAGTAGGACCGCCGTTTCAATTAACCGCGTTTCCAAATGTTTGAACGAAATTTGAATTATGCCGCTCAATTTTGGTACCAGATCTCGAAGAAAATATCGATGAGACACAATCGTCTGCTACATTTGTTTCCAAATCAACCGAATCAATTTTGGTATCCAATTCAGAAAAAAAATATCAATGATTCTCAACCAAAGGAAACAATTGCCATACTTGACTCCGACGACGATTTTGATGTACCTCAACCTTCTACACCATGTTCTACACCACCGAGAAAACAAATTTTCTACGACCCCGAAAGTGAATGAACCTTTTTTTTTGTTCAACTAAGAATGTTGAATATTTTGAACTTGAGGGTTCAGCTCAAACTTTTTTTTGATTATGAAAGAAAGATTTGTGAATCTAGTCCTTTTTTCCTGTTTTTTTAAGAATTACATGTTGTAACGGGCGAACCATTTATTTTATTTGTAATTATATTTAAACCTGGTGAACCCATCCACTGGTATTAGCTCTCAGGAGGTGCTGCTCAGATGGAGCCCCCCCAAACTAAAAGGGATTCCCCAAAATATCTTAACCAGCCCTCAGCTCGCTATGAAAGACAGTCGTTGTGAAACCATTGAGCTGATGATATAGGACATGGTACCCAATCCTTAAATTTATGTTTATATGTTCCATGTTCTGAAATATTTTGTAAATTTATCTTTTCTTTTTGTTTTCTTTCATTCTATTAAACCCGTTAACAATATATAAATATTTTGTGAAAGTTTATTTTTATCAACCCTTATTATCTTGGCGCCCAAATTAAAGTTATATCCTTTATCAAATCATTATTATTATTACAATGTTATTGTTATTGAGACTTGAAATATTTCTTGTTTTGTTTTTTATAGATTTACATAACTTAAATGTTCACTTTCATTTAAACAAATATATGTAACGTACAATTACGTTTCTCACCTATCGCTTTTTTCGTTTTTTCACTGGTTCTTCTTTTAATGAATTCATGTTCCGATACGAACAGGACCTCATAATATGTTTGAAACAGCTGTAAAAATAATGCCGAAAATGGGTTATCATGTTCCCAGAAGTTTTTTCAACAGATTGTTAGTCTATTTTTAGATAGGATCTGAAGAAATGAAGCGGTGATTTGCCAATAAAAGATTATTTTTGTGTTCGCAATTATCCGCGGTTACGGCGGTCCTACTGTATCTTGTAAATTGTTATTGTATTTAATTTGAATTACATAATTCTTTTTATAAAGAAAAAATAACAAAATAATTCACTTTATAAAAAAGATTGTAAATAGATATATCGATAAAATTAAAG
This sequence comes from Labia minor, assembly GCA_963082975.1. Lineage (NCBI taxonomy): Eukaryota > Metazoa > Arthropoda > Insecta > Dermaptera > Spongiphoridae > Labia > Labia minor. Next base: position 54,767,891 of record OY720345.1, read on the forward strand.
GTAAATAGAAAACATTTACCATCTATTTGATTTAACATTCATTATTAATATGCTATTTTATTATTGAATTTATTTAATAGAAGAGGTATATTATAAGATTTTAAATATAATCATTTAAAACTTTCCATTTTATTATATAATAATAGATGAAAATTATTAATGTTATATTATTAGTATTATTATATCCTTAGTAATTCCACTTAGGAAATTATTAACTACAATAACTACACAACTCTCAATTCTCAATAATCTTATTATAACTCGAAATGTTTTCGTCTAGAAAATGAACAAGTCATGTATTAAGGATTAATCCATCGCTGTCATTATCGGCTAGGATAGAACAAAAGAAACGACTAATCAAATGGCATATTTGTTTTATCCTATAAATAGTTGGTCTGACAAAGACAGTTTATGTGAGTATGTGGAAAGAGGATTTTCATAATAAATCACTGATCGAATTGAGTGAAACTCGTAGCTCGACTCTCTTTTTTCTTTTTGCTTTATTGGTTGATTTATATTTTAAAGGTATATATGGTGTAGTAATATTAGTATAGTAGTAGTAGTTTGAGTGATGCTGAATGAAAGGAACATCAAAGATAGCATTGCAAATGAAGTGCTAGGCAACAGCAACCCAAATCATTAAATTTCTATGAATAACACAAAGAAATGTATAGAAAATTTTGAAATTTCATATTTACTCTCTTTTTAAAAAATTACCAATATATATATATATATATTTATTACAATTATTAATTTTTAATTAAACAAATTTTATATTATTAATATATCACGGATATCGGTCTACGAAATTTATATTACAGTCCATGAAAACCTTAGGAAGATAAATTAAAATTTGAAGAGAATGGATACTAAATTATTGACCTGATTTTTTTTTTATTTCAATTTTTAAATTCTTGTGTGATGTAAATTAATAGAGAATATACATTAAATATAATTCTATGAGAATTTAACTACATTGATTTCATAATTAAAATTTTTGATTTATTTGAAATATCTATTGTTCTCATTCTCTTTTTCTCTTTTGCAAAAATTCAATTTTAATTGAAAGATAATACATAATAAAATATATTCAATATTATAATTGAATGTTATTATTTTTACATAATTATTAAAGAGAAAAATTTTAAAAAATATAAATAAATAAATAAAAACAAAACAAAAAAGTATCCATATGCGTGCTTTAATTATGTTAAATTATAAATAATTTTATTTTTTTAAATTATAAATTGTTCAACGATAGAAAAACTGAATGATAAAGAATAATTAAATTCAACAGAATGAAAATACAATAAACAAAATTGTTTAGAGAAAATATAATATTACTAATTTATGGATATTAATAAACCCCTGTAATATGGTTTGCTATCTAATTAAGCATCGTTGAAAATGGCGTTATTTTGGGATTCAACAAATTATTTTAAATGATTTATATTAAAAAATTTTAATTATTAGGTAATTAATAAATCTTAACCAAAATAAATTAAATATTTAAATATCATCTAAATTAGAAAAATTAACGATAAAATTTGGTATGTATACATTCAAATCACCAAATATATTTGTTATCCAATTTAGTTATTCCTATAATATAAAGTGGAACTGAATGAAAAAAAAAGATTGTAAACGTTTAATTTAACTTTGGATCTTGAAATATTATAATATAATAATAAAGAGGACTGTTACTAGGTAGGAGGCCACAAACCCTATTAAAAGTAATTAAAAGACTAATAATTTTGTGTTTACATAGAATGTCATGCCAAATATATAACTAACTTGATATGCGCTGCCCCCCCCCCCCCCTCCTTGCGTAGGATCTACAAAAGTCAGAGGTTTAGATATATATATATTTGATATGAACCTATATGAACCTATTTGTCTGCAAAAACTAATTCCAGCCATAATTTATTCTTTTATATTGTATTTTTCAAAATACAAAATAAATAAATAAATATATATATGTATATATATATCAGACAAATTCATTTTGTTTGATATACAAGGTTGTTCAATAAGTTCGCGGAGCGCCATCTATTCGTTAATATTAGATCTAAAACAATCAATTCGGATTATTATTGTAATCTTTTGAATCAATTAGACGAAAAAATTCGTGAAAGATGACCCGGATTATAGAAGAAGAAAATAATTTTCCACCAAGATAACGCACCTGCTCACACAGCTCAAAAAACCTTTGCTAAAATATCTGAATTGAAGAATTAAGAATTGTTGCAACATCCAGCCTATTCACCAGATATAGCTCCCTACAACTTTTCATTCTTCCCACACTTTAAACAATATCTCCGTGAAAAACGATTTTCTTCAAACGAAGAGGTAATAGCTGCCGTGGAGCGATATTTTGCAGAGCTGCCGGAAAAGCACATCCATAAATTAGAAGACCGTTGGAATAAGTGAATTGGAGTTGAGGGAAACTACGCTGAAAAATAAAATCATTTTGACAAATAAAAATTGGTTTCTTCATTTCCGTTCCGCGAACTTATTGAACAACCTATTATACCTAATAGTCGTAAGAGGGGAGTATCTACAATTGATGAGGTTCATCTTCCATTAATTTAACAATAAATTTTTTCGTTTTTATTTTTGTCAATTGTCCACCATTTTAATTTCATGAATTTTTTTTATTATCCCCTCTTAAAATAGTTAGTATTACCTATATATTCAGTACCATGAAATACATATTAATTTCAAGGTTTTCAAAGTGATTATTTTACAATGATATTTCAATCTCTTAAATTTGTGAATAGCGGGATTTAAAATTAATAATTTGGTGGCAGATGGAGTCCGAATGGTTGTCGACAGCTTGAATAGAACCTCTAAACAATTGGATCATGTTTTTAGTCCATGTGTCTATTCTCTGTTGTTTTACTCAAACCTTCGCTATTTATTTACCAATCACTATACAAGTCAATTAAATTCATAATAAGAGTTTAATCAAACACAAGCAGAGCTTTTGTCTTCTCTTTCCCTAATCTAAGAATAATTTATAAAATTAACTCTCTAAAACTCCCTAAATAGATTCTTGTTATGTAAAATTCAACATTTATCTAATCCTTTAAATGACTTATCCTATATTCAGTTCTATGATTATAATAATATAATAATAGCTAAGAAAATAACTTAAATTAAATTGAACATAGTGTAGAATTCGTAAATAGCACAATAAATATTGATCTTTTAGAAATAATGTTTAACTTTCTTTGTTCAATTAAAAGGTTATTTGACATGATAAATTAGTTTAAAACATTTTGTTTATAAAACAAGTCTATTAATTAAATATTATGATTCAATTCATTGATGGAAAATTATTATTGTTTTTTAATTATAATTATTATTTATTCTTTAAGAAAATGATAAAAAAATATCAATTACTTTTATTTACATTTACTTCTGTATTCATGATGTGGAAAAAATGCATTTCTGTGATTTTTAATGTCTTGTCTGAAATATTTTTATAAGGTAAAACCGAGGGATTTGACGCGGTGAAAGATATGACCCGTTTTCTATATTTCGAAAACTAACCTTTATGGCATTGTGGAACAATAGTAACCACCAGGTGAAGCGAACCACTAAGTAAGGAAGATGTTTTTTTGTCCGCCATCTTGATGACAAACACAAGTGAAATTTCTTCACTTTATTTCAAAGGGTTTCATGAATTGCATCCTTCAGTTTGGCGAGTTGTTGAACATATGAACTGATCGTTTATTTTGTGGCATAAGTTCATAGCAGGAAATTCCTTTATAATCCCATCAGACTAAAGCATGATATTTTTTTTGGTGAATCCCTGCTGGTTCATTTTGCATCACCCACGATCTTTACAGATTAACGTTGTTATAAAATATCCACTTTTTCTCGCCAGTAATTAAGCTTTTCAGAACAATTTCGTTGCGTTTCAGAAACGAATCGCAGATGCTAATGCATTGCATCAAGTGAATTTCCTTAAGCTTTATCGAGTTTCTTGACATACCCAAACATTTTTAATTTTTTTTAATGCATGAATGTAATGCATATTCAACTTCTCTGCAATATTTAAGTAAAATATATTTTTAATTCTTAAAACTTTCCTAATCAAACATATTAACTTTAAGAGTTTTTTTTTTGTTTTACTTGATATTCCCCATAAGCAATATCCCCCACACTGACTTCGCAATATCCACACCCCTTAATAGGATATTGCCGTAAAGTTGACTTTTGGTTTTTGAAAATTTTAATAGTTCTTATTTTAAGAATAAAGCTTCGATTTTTGCTATGAATACCTAATAGTCTTATGTACCATTAACACGAATAATCATGTTATAATAGGTATTAGCGTTTGAGATTTGGCAAAAACCCGAATTGTGCATAAAATCCCTCAGTTTTCATTATATTATATGTATATAATTTATCTAATTTTTATAATTATATTGCTATTGTCCTTGTTTTTAATTTAGACATATAGCTACCTATTTCAATAAAACTATTTCATATTATCCATCATCTTATTGCGTGACTAGATTGTATTTTTTATTTTATTTTATTTTTGTATTTCTGTTTTTTGATTAATTAGTTAATTAGTAAAAATTATTTTTTAACCGTAGAAACAAAAATAAATATTTATCATTTTTTTTGTTATTTTATATTTTTTTCCTTCACATTATATATATATATATATATATATATATATATTATTTGTCCTTTAAAGTGTATTGATTCAATTTTTTACGTCCTTGGTTTCTCTCCTTAATTTCACTAGATGTTGCACGTTACAAGAAAAGATCACGTCAATTTTTTATAGCAAACTTTTTATTTAACGACCATTTGATTGTAGTTTATCATTAAAAACAGATTTAAATGTTAGATTTAAAATTGCGTTAAATAATTTTTTAAAAAATCTAATCAACTATATAAAATTAATCAACTATAACAATAAACTTAAAATACTATTTAAAAATATATATATCATTGACTTTAATTGAATAATACATTAATTTTCAAAACTCAATTAACTATTCTATAATTTTTACTATCTCGCCAGAGAGAAAATTTCCGATGTTGAGATTTTGATGTTTTTATACGTTTTGAATGTTCCTGAATCATTTTCACTAAGGTTGAGAAAAATGTCTGTCTGTCTGTGTGTGTGTATGTGTATGTAGACAAAATTACGCAAAAACAGTTTGAGCTAGAATCATGAATTTGGTAAATGGGCATTATTCAAAATTCGTAGTTTTCTATCAACTTTTGAGATATGTAGCTCAACCAGAAGAGTGTCATTACCTACAACGTTTTGAATTTTTTCCTCTAAAGGGACCGTAAAAATAATTATTTGATAATTTTTCACATGATTAAAAATTGTATAAAACTGCTATATATATAATTTCAGCTTGATTGAATCGCTGAAAGTACTGGAATTAATTTTTTAACATTGCAAATCTCACGCGCTAATACGTGACGTGGAGCCATCAACAAAGAGCCAAACATGCGCTGGTTTAATAAATATTATTTATTAATTTTAATTTATAGTTTATAATTAATATATAATATATTATGTTAATTAATCTAATTCAAATTGCGAGATAGTCGAGTGTAGACACTCCAGCTAATTATATTTCTTAAAACAATTTTTTGTTTATACAAAATTATATATTACCTGGAACACCCAGCTATCGCTCAACCCTTTAAGAAATTTATACAATTTATTATTATAAACTTTAAAAATTTTACAATTTCTTTATTATTTTAATTATTTTAATTATTTATTTTTACACTGTTAAGTAAATGAATTTTCTAAAAATGACCCATCAAATTGGGAAAGGGAATTTGCCGTCTCGCGTGTCTTGGATGATCGCCCTGCTGCAGATTGATTGTCAATTGATCCAGATATCAATTGACTTTGGAAACCCTTCGAGTTTGCAACGGATTAACTGGACCCCAACGGATCCATCGTGGCAGAAATGGTCCCCCTCAGGAACCAATGGGTTTGCCCTCTCGGAACAAACTCAGTAGCACAGAGCCGGCAGCTGAAGACTCTGTAGCAGCGTTGACGATCCCAATTGCACCGCGTTCAAGTTGTAAATTTGAACGGGCCAAATGCTAGTGAAGACAACAGGCGGCGGTGGGCGGGCCGAAAGTCTCCAGACAAAAAGGCAAGGGCGGCAAGACAACAACAAGGCTCTTCAGAGCGTTCGGTCCGCTTTTTTATGGAGATATTTAAGGGTGGGGAATGTCACTCATTAGGGGTGGTAAGGGGGGGGGTGGTCAAACTTATTAATTTATTACAATAAAAATAAATATTTAAAATTATAAATGAAATTAACTTAAAATTCTTGATATAAATTCCATAATTACTTAACACTAACATTTAGAATTTCTTAATTTAATTAATATATAAACATAGTCGGAGGGCGGTAATTCAAATTAATTTGAATTTAGGTTTCATGCGGAACCAGTCTGTTTCGACCAAAGATTACTTCTAATAATAATATATAACCTCTGGAATTTTATTATCATTAGCTCAGCTCAGTGTTGGTAATGATCGGTTCAATTTTTATTAATATATTTAATGCAAAGTACAATATTTGTATTGATTTTCAAAAATTTAAATGAGAAAAGTGAGTCTGTAATGTATTGTTTAAATTTACGTATTGTTTCACTTTAAATAAATGATTCGACTTCTGAAACAAATTATAGAGCGGGGATCCACTATATATAGATCTAAATACGAATATATTAAAACAGTACCAATTTTCTTTAAATTATAAATTAAATAATTACTTGACTTTTTGAATATCCCGTTTTATAAATCCATTAATTGCAGACCACCTCATGATTTGAGAAGAAAATGGAAAAAAGTGAATTTCTATGAAAATCCATGAATTAGGATACAAATTGCTCCCTCATCCGCCCTATACTCCGGAATTAATTCAGAGTGACTATTTCTTGTTTCCAAACCTGAAGAAATGACTCGGCAGAAAGAGATTGACTCCAACGATGAAATCATCTCAAAAACAAATCTATTTTGATGTCCTCCACAAATCCTATTTTTTGGAAGGGATTAAAAAATTGGAGAAACGATGAACGAAGTGGAGAATTCGTTGAAAAATAAAATAATTTTTTATCCAAAAACCCGTGTTTCATTCAAAAAGTCACGGACTTATTGTCATGTTCACGTACGTGTATTTATTCATATTTATCTCAATTCGCTTGAAATCTAAACTAAAGTATTCTTTTCCCCAATCTACAATTAAAAATTTTACAACTCATATTAGAAGATGAGAGTAAAGATTGAGGATATATAATTTATCTCTTCAATAAATCTCTAAAGCTAATTATACTAATATTTCATTAAATTATATTAACATCAAACTAGAGAGTAGCTATATTAATTAATTAAATCTCATATCCAATGTTTATTCATGAGAGTTTACTAGGATTTATGAATCTAATAAAATTTTTATAATTGAACAAACAATTTTAAGATAGAATACAATTGAATAATTGATTATTATTATACTTTCAGCTTAAAATAAAAAAACGAAATTATTGTAAATTTGGATTGTTAAATCAATAGTTTAATAAATGCATGTCGCTATTACACATATACATATTTTATGATCCTCTTTAAAATTTGTAATCTCTCTGGCTGTTCTGTTAAGGATTGCTCACCTGTTGATGATCTTCTACCATTTCTTAAAAATAGGATTCAATTTAATCTCTCTTTCTCTCTCTCTCTCTCTCTTTATAAGGTTTGTGTTTTGTTGATCATCTTATTTTTTTTCTTCGCCCCTTTTTGTATGTTTGTTTTTGCTTGATAGTGATTTTTTCAAATCCCTGTCGTCTAACCACAAACAAATAAGATTTTTCAACCTTTTTCTATTTATCTCCCCCTCTATCATTCTTTATATAAAAATACTAGTACGATTGAATTAGATTCTTTATTTAAGATTAAAGATGAAGAACAGTCAAAATTCCTTGAAATGGAAACTGATCAAATTTTTATTGTCCATTATTTTGCGCTTTAGTTGTTTCCGATTGTAAGCCATGAAGGTATAAAAAATTTCATCTCTAATAAAAATATATCAATTATTTTATAATAACAAGCTTATTATTTTGTTATATTAAAATATAATATTTTACATTTCTATTATTAATGATGTCTATTATGAATCTCACAAGAATTGTTATTTAAAAATCTGGAGTTTCTCCACTCGACTATCTCGCTAATTTGAATTAGATTAATTAATATATATTATATTTAAATTAAATTTAATTAATCTATATATATATAAATGAAATGTATGTATATGGCGTTGTGTACAGCTGTTGATTGGTCGAGGGATCAAAGAGGCGGAGATATAATTATCTGTTTAATTAATTTATTTTATTTAATTATTTAAATTAAATTAATTACTAATCATTAAATCATAGGAAAATGAAATATTTCATCTCATTTTTTTTCCTCATAAAGATTTAATCACTCAAGATCATAATTACTATCTCGCCAGCATCCACCCTATCACCGAGAAGGTCATGGTTAAGGGCACAAAAAAGATCAAATAATAACTTGTTTTTTTTCAAATGGGAGCCCCCTATTTTTTTAATGACGGGTTCGGAAAGATGGGAAAATGTTATGTTCAACAAGACCATGACCATGACCAGAGTTTGACCTCCAAGGTCAAATGAGGTCAAATTCAATTTTTTACAAGGGAGCCCCCATTTTTTATGACGGATTCGAAAATAGCGGATAATTTTACATAGGACCTTGGTCTTCATTCTTGACCATGACAATGAAAGTCATTCAAAAAAAAGTTTTCAAAATAGAAATTTATTCAATAAAAAGAGAATTGAAGGCTATGATAATAAGTTGACCTGTGGCCAGGTCCGAACCGACCGACTGTTTGAAATAAATTAATTTCCAGCTACAGAAACAATTTCAAATAATTTTAATATATCTATTAATGTAATAAAAAACAGATATGGATACATAAATAATAAATATAAACATTTTTAATTTTATTTTATTTATAATATATATGCAAGACCAGGATGTGACATCATGAATGGCTGGATGACGTCATATAATTTTAAATCAAGAAAAAACTAATAAATATGATTTTTCTCGAGGATAAAACCAATACAAAGTGCATGATTCGTGGTGATATATAAAAAAATCTCCTTTGGTGTGAAAATAACCCTTTCCTTCCTATCGTCGATCGCTAATACTACGACTTCCGGTTTCCGGAATTGCACCAAAAGTTGATCAATTCATCCCACTGATGCATTAAGTAAATATACCAAATTTCATCAAAATCGGTTGAGCCGTTCAGGCTGTACACATCTATACGGACGGACGGACAGATGGACAGACGGACGGACAGACATCATGCTAAAAATACTTTTTTCTGTTTAGAAAATGCATGATTCGTGGAGATATGTAAAAATCTCTACATGTGAAATTTGTTGTGAAAACAATACCTCCCTTACTATCGTCGGTCGGTAAAAAGGAAAAAAGAAGAATTAAACGAAATAAGTTGACCTGTGGCCAGGTCCGAACCGACCGACGGTTTGAAATAAATTAATTTCCAGCTACAGAAACAATTTCAAATAATTTTAATATATCTATTAATGTAATAAAAAACAGATATGGATACATAAATAATAAATATAAACATTTTTAATTGTATTTTATTTATAATATATATGCAAGACCAGGCTGTGACGTCATGAATGGCTGGATGACGTCATATAATTTTAAATCAAGAAAAAACTAATAAATATGATTTTTCTCGAGGATAAAACCAATACAAAGTGCATGATTCGTGGTGATATATAAAAAAATCTCCTTTGGTGTGAAAATAACCCTTCCCTTCCTATCGTCGATCGCTAATACTACCACTTCCGGTTTTCGGATTTGCACCAAAAGTTGATCAATTCATCCCACTGATGTATTAAGTAAATATACCAAATTTCATCAAAATCGGTTGAGCCGTTCAGGCTGTACACATCTATACGGACGGACGGACAGACGGACGGACAGACTGACAGACGGACGGACAGACATCATGCTAAAAATACTTTTTTCTGTTTAGAAAATGCATGATTCGTGGAGATATGTAAAAATCTCCACATGTGAAATTTGGTGTGAAAACAATACCTCCCTTACTATCGTCGGTCGGTAAAAAGATGGGAAAACATAGAAAAGTTAAGGAACTCTAATGATTTCTGAAAAACGATTAAAAAACTCAGAGGGGGTAATCAAACCGTAACAATTATTGAACGCGACATCTGGAGGGATCATTTCCAAAATGTTTTAGGTGGATCCGAAGTAAGAACTGTAACAGAATTCGATAAAATAAACGAAGAGGTTGAGAAAGTGGATGAGGGGCTGGATGGAGAAATTCAACCAGAAGATTTAAAGAGAGAAATAATTTACCTGAAAAAGAACAAAAGCCTAGTAAGTGACGGTATTATCAATGAGTTAGCAAAAGCACTGAACGAGGAAACAGAAAACAACTTGCTAATAAGTCTGAACCACTTTTGGAAGGAAGGAAAAATTGGGCGGAAAGGAGAACGAAACAAAAAACTACAGATGAATAACTCTTCTCAACACGTGGTTCAAAATATTAGCTAACAATATGGCAAGAAGACTGCAAGATTAGATATAGGAAGAGGGAAAATTAAGGCAATGGAAATGGAATGGAAAATCGGCAATGAAAAGATTGAAACAGCCAAAAAATATAAATACTTTGATTTCCATGTGTCTTCTGGCGGAAGCTGGGATCTCCATATCCGGACGCAAGCTGCAAAAGGGCAAAAAATAGCGAACCAGCTATGGGGTCTAGTAAAAAGGAGTGGGATGAATACCTTTCAGAACAAAATAAAGCTCTTAACACTGAGTATGCTGTATAGAGGGGAAATATTTGGAATGGGAAACATAGTAGAGAGAGAGTACAAAATATGTATATTAAGATGGCTGAGGACCTAGAGAGAAGTATTACAAACTATATATTGAGAATGGAAACGGGAAGAAATAAAATAAATATAGATTCAACGCGCTGAGAATATTTAAATTTATAATTGGAATTATGAAAATGGAGGAAGGAAGATGGCCGAAAGAATGACTCAGGGAGATAACCAGGGGATACAGAAACGAACAACCAGCACGATGGGGAACCTTCTAAAGAAAATTGCGGAAGAGACGGCACGTCCAGATCTTCTAATGAAGTTAGAAGAAGGAAATGAAGAAGAAACTATGAAGACCATGATAGACATTTTAGCAAGGTTGGAGGATCAAGACATGCAGACGTACTGGAAAGACATAGACAAATCAACCTCTTTTGTGTTTATTACAACGACATTAAGGACAATCCAATCAGAGAAGATTACCGAGATAAAACAGACATTAAAAAGCAGGACAAGACGGCATGGGTAAAGATGAGGTGCGGGAACGGAAGTTGGAGAGACTGTAGGCTATGTAAAGAAGGAAAAGAGACCCTGCCACATATCTTACAATGTAAAGGACTGAGAGTGAAACTAACAGAGAAAGAAAAAAGACTGACAATTGGGAAGCAGTTATAGGGGAACAAAAACGGAAGAGTAAAAGACAAAATTTTAATATACATATATGTAAAAAATCAATTTTGTAAATAATGTATTTTTGACCCTAAACCCAAAAAGGGAAAGAGCGGAACACAAATAAATAAATAAAATATTTAATTCGAATGTTTTTTTGTTACCCACAATAACCATTCCCCTCTCTTTTTTTCTCTTTCTCTCTCTTTCTCATTTCATCAATTAAAAATAATATCTTGTATTTTTAATAAATAATATAAGGGTTGTTTTCGTAATATTTTAATATGTCTAGACTTTAATTTAAAGTAATAATGAACTATCAACTTTGATAAATTTAATTTTCATTGATCACACCATATTTTGTTATTCACCGACAAATTCTTTTATTTTTGTCTTCATCATCTTTAACTGTCCTCTCAGAACGTGGTTCAAAATTTCTCGGATAAAAGTTTTTTGGTACTTTGTGTCAATACATCTTCTGAATATACATTGAATAAATTCCTTGCTTCAGTAGAAATATTTGATAGAACATCAAACACAATCTATTGTGCAAAGTTTTTTCAATTACATAACTTAATATATTCCTTGTTAAAATATTGTATCTAACTGTTAAAATATTTTAATTAATATTATTAGAAAGAAAACATTTTGGTTTCAATATGTATTGATATTTCTCTGTAAAAAGTAAATTTACATTAATTTAGTTGCTATTTCGGATCTTATTAAAATTAATATGCTATCACTTGTCTAATCAAGTTTCACCTCTTCTCCCCATTCCCCTTTCCTTATCTTGGAGCTTCTCAAATCCTTTCTCGCTTCTCACAAGTAGATTAGCTTGGTTGTGACAAAGTTGCATGAATCAAATTAACACACATTAAATCTGAATTCCAGTGGCGTTACGTATAATATCACAAAAGACATTAAATATTACTTTAAATGCAAATTCCAATTCGAAGTTTATTGTACTTTCTGAATTACTCTTAAAAATTTTTCTTTTTATTTTTTGTTTAATCTTCTTTTACATGTTGAATAATTTCTCTCTTTCTCATTGGTTAATTAGTTAAGATCTAAATTTTTTGATTATGGATGTTTCACATATTTTTGATAATTTTTATTAAAATAAAAAATAGGGTAAAGCATACAGTCGTGGGCCCCTTAAGTAACTCCTAGCAGTCTTTAATGCATCTGGGCAAATTGTTGAACAATCTGGGTAAAAATAGGTTTGCCGAACATAGATACTATGAGCATTTTGATGAATAAAACAAAATCCTAAAAAATACAATTATTGGCCCCCTGATATAGTTATTGGCCTAGGTATTCTATAGTGATTATACAACCATACAACAAACGATTACATAACCATAGGTAATAGCGCAATTTTTAAAATAAAAATCTCTTATTATTTGTGATAGGGAGCCAATGACTGCCTCAGGACCAACGATTGTATACTTTACCTTAACAATCCTTTTTTTCAATTTATTTTCATTAGTGAATTATGTATAGTATATTATAGTGAATTCGTATGCCAAAAATAATTAAGGAAATTAAATTGCCATCTTGGTGAAGTATTTTTTAAAAGTATTTTTATCAATTGTTACTGTTACTGTTACTTTTCTTTATCTGAAGCAGAACCGTTTTTTTATCCTACTATCTACCTTTATCAAAGAAATATAATAAAATTGTTAATTAAATGAAAAGATTTATATATATATATATATATAGACATTAAAAAAGAATAAAATTATTTAAACTATTAGGTTGTCAAGGATGAAATTTGTAGCTAGTAATATGGCCAACCTTAATAGCTTATAACTTGACATTGGCTGAATATTTTACCGTTATTTTTTTTCTGTCAATTTACACAGCTTGCTTGTTTGAAAGAATTATTATAATCCCTAAAAAGTGTAAAACGGTTTTTTTTTAAATCAATTTTGTTTAAAATGGAAAGGTCCGAAATTCGAACAATTATGAAGTATGAGTTCCTACGTGGAAATACGGCGTCGCAGGCCACGCGAAACATTAATACTGTATTTGGCTCTAGTGTTACTACGCAACAGACAGTATCTAATTGGTTCGCTAAATTTCGAACAGGTAACTTTGACCTCGCAAATGAGCCTCGCGGTCGCCCGAAATCAAAGGTGAATAATGACGATCTAAAGGTCACCGTTGAGTCTGACCCATCCCAAAGTGCATATGAATTATCACTAAAGTTTGGTGTTACCAAACAAACAATATTGACTCATTTAGCGCAAATCGGGAAGGTGAAAAAATTGGATAAGTGGGTTCCACGCAGGTGTAATCCATTATGAGTTCATGAAACCTGGCTCATCGATTACAGCAGACATATACTGCAACCAACTGGACGAAATGATGCAAAAACTTAAAGAAAAACAGCCCAGATTGGTCAACAGATCGACACCTATCCTTTTGCATGATAACGCTAGACCACACACTGGACAAATGACTGTGGAAAAGATACAGGAATTGGAGTATGAACTTCTCCATCATCCACCATACTCACCAGACCAAGCCTCCACTGACTACCACTTCTTCCGAAATTTGGACAACTTCTTGATAGGAAAAAAGTTTAATTCCGATAATGCAGTTAAACTGGCCTTCCAGGAATTCATTGACTCCCGTTCACCAGGGTTTTATACTAACGGCCTGAATAACCTCCCACTTAAATGGCAAAAGTGTGTAGACAATATGGGTGCATACTTCGATGATTAGAATAACTCCTTATGTTTGTAAGTTATCAATAAACTTTGTGTTTTTTTCTACAAATTTCATACTTGACGACCTGATAAATGTTTTTTATTTAAATATGGAGGATAGGTGGAAAGGGAGTGATATCATTCATCCAAGTTCATAAGCATTAATAGAAAATATTATTTTAGAATAGAATTAGCATACAATTAAGCAACTTCAACGTAAAAGTTAATAAACAAAAAACACAGGATTCGATGAAAGAAAGATGCGGAAGATTTCTCAGTCTAATTCTTAAAAAAGAGAGCCACACCACTTGTTTTAAATTACCGATCAAATCTTATCTTATTATGCTAGCTAAAATTGTATATATGTATTTATCTATATATATTGGTTCTCAAAAACCGCTCTAACGATTTTTTTCAAATTCACACTAGATATAGTATTTATAAAGAAAAATTAAGTTTTATTGATGATATCTCTTGAAACATACAGCTTCATTATTAATTTCTTAATTGAAAATTATATATGGAAAACGTCAAAATTTTTAATACTGCCTGCTAAGACAGTAAAAAAATGACAATTTTTTATCTAAATACATATAGTCCAGCGGTTGGACTGATGTTTTAACGAGTGGATTTCGTCGGTTCGAAACTCGCCGGGTGAATCGTTATTTAAAAATGAAAATAATGATTTTGTTATTTTTTTTTCTTTTTATCTATTGTTTACTTTTTAATAAATTACTATTCTATATTTATTTATTCATTGTTCTTTTATTAATAAAGTTTTAGATAGTTTTATAAGTTTTAATATTTTTTCAATAAAATATTATTCAATATATTTATTAATATTATTTTATTTATTATTATTGAGTACCCGAAGTTCCATTCATTTTAATCAGATTGATGCAATGATGCAACAGTTAATAATTGTAATATTGTAATAAATTTCTATCTTGAAAATTGTTACATATTATTCAGGATATTTTAAAAACTATTTCTTTCTTTAATTAATATTCATTTTTTCTATAAGTCAGATATATTTCCAAATATTAAATAATTTTTGAAGTGAAAACTTCTTTAGCGGCGTTGAGCACTTTTGCGGGATGGGGAAAAAGTATAGAACTCGCGTGATCGTGACCAACACCATGAAACCATCTGCTTTCAAATTTCTTATAACAGAGCGCGAAATTTGAATTGTCATTAGAACTGTTTTATAAATTATCTCTAACATATAAATATATATTTATTATGTAAAGTTCATTTCATATATACATATATAATCAAAATTATACGAAATGAACTTCACATAATAAATATATATTTTATGTTAGAGATAAGAATTATAAAACAGTTCGTATTGCAATATTTTAAACAAAGTTGTGTATTTATATATATATAAATATAAGTTACAAATTTGTTTAAAATATATGTTTAAAATAATATATAAGTTATATATATATACATGCATATGAAATTCATCTTTCTCGTGAAATAGCGCGAATTTCGTCTGTTTTAAAATTTCTTACGCAGAAGTTTTCACTTCTGTCGGCCAGTCCCACGACTGCCAATTTTGCTTTTTTAATTCCGAAAAGCTGCAAAGCACGTTTTTTTGTCTTTAGTTTGTTTTATAACCACTTGGGGCGCTAAACAGTTTTTCAAAAAAACACTATAGAAAAAAAATATATGTACCTATATATTATATATTTATGTATTATTGAGGAGCACAAGTTCATTAATTTTAATCAGATTGATGCAAATGTGTAACATTTAATAATTGTAATAAATAATTAAAGAATTGTGTATCAATATTTTTTAAAGGGTAGAGCGAGAGCTCGGTGTCCCAGGTATTAATATTACCAGCCAAATCCAATAATAATGAATCATTTTTTTTAACTTAAGTACCGAGCCGAGGCTCGGGGTCCCGGTACTGTATATATTATATTAGGCATATTATATAGAAATAGATTATATATATCTTAATTTATATATCTTAATTTAAATGAGATTCATTCAGGGCCAGACATATGCACAAACTATAATCCTTTGAGACTTTAGAGCTCATTTGAGATTCAAGTTGAAAAGAATACCGAACGTGACAAATACTTGTATGAGTGATGAAATCCTTAAAAGTGGCATTTATCAATTATAAAATGAAGAATTAGATCATATTTGGAATTCTATTCCTGATAATGACTGAAATAATTATTGTAATAAAAATTAAAAAATAGACTTATTATCATTAAGATCAATATTTGAAATCAGGGAGTATGAAGAAAAAACAGTCTATGTCTGATGTAATTCTTGGTAGAAGAAAAAAAAATAATTTTCTGAAATTAATAAGAAGAGAGATAAGTAAGTCCAAAAAGAAATGGATGGTAGACTACTTAGAAGAGAAACATGATTTGATACATTAGGAGAGTTGACAAAAATGATCAGGATTCGACCATTAACCGCATTTTAATATAATAATAATAATCTATCCTGACGATATTCAACAAAAAAAGACCCTATTCAACAAATAAAACGAAAACAGTTATAAAAAAATTAATAAATTGATGACTTCAGAAAGGTGAGCTCAGTCAAGTCAGACGCTTTTTCGTCTTTATGCAAATTGAATTGATAATGATTTTAAAATAAAGTCCTGATAATTTCAGTGAAATAATAACCAATCTCTAGAAACATCAAAACCAGAATATCAGACAATATAATACATATATGAAACAATTATAAAACATTTGAAAGGTCATTAAAGCAAGTAAAAAATTTAAAATACTCAAGATGCTGAATAACTTACTATATATTGAAACCCGAATGGGAAAAAATAATCCAGATTGGTTTGATTCCCTTACTCTTATAACAGAGTACCAAAACAGAGAAATTTGCTGATTTTTGTCAAACTTTACTAAATTGGAGGCGACATCTGAAGAAGAATATCTGTTTATATTTTTAAATATATATAAAATTTAAATTTATGTACCACTCGGGGGTACAGGGGGCGGAGCCCCCGTCTAGGTGTGAAGAGCGCCGAATGCGCTCTGAGCAGCTAGTATATATATATATATATATGGAAAATTTTCAATTAATTCAATTTATTGAATGGTGATGAGACAAAGCCAGAGAGGGAAAGGAAAATAAAATTAATAAAAATTCAGAAATGCTTAAATTTTAAATAGCGAAATCTTTTCATGTTATACCCATAGTCTGGCTCACTTTTCGCTTTGAAACAATCATTATTTTATAATTTTTTTTTCTAATTTTATTTTTTATTTATTTAATTATTTATTTGTTTTTACTTTCCCGCATACTTCGTATAAGGGAAGTATTGGAATCGTCAAAAATTTCGACTTCGAGATTTCGATAGATCTTGACGTTTTAGACCTCCCTGAGTCGGAAAATACCATTTTTCGAATTATGTCTGTGTGTGTGTATGTATGTATGTATGTATGTATGTATGTATGTATGTATGTATGTATGTATGTATGTATGTATGTATGTATGTAATGTCTGTAAGCAAATTTACTCAAAAACTAATCAAGCTAGGACTTCGAAATTTGGTACACCGATATTATTCACAGTTTGTAGATTTCTATCAAAATTTCGTCAAAATCGGTTAACCGGAAGTGGTACTTTACCTACACTGGTTGCGTTTACCTTTCAAGTAAAGTACCAGTTTGCTTCGAGATATTTACTTCATATTTTGTCTATAGATTTAAAAATATGAAAAAAATTGAGCTACCAAATTTCATCATGATCTGACTACCGGAAGTGACAGTTTACCTATACAAGTAGCGTTTCTTTTTTACTGACCGACGATAGTAAGGGAGGTATTGTTTTCACACCAAATTTCACCTATGGATATTTTTAGGTACATATCTCCACGAATCATGCATTTTCTTAACAGAAAAAAGTATTTTTAGCATGATGTCTGTCCGTCCGTCCGTCCGTCTGTCCGTCCGTCCGTCCGTCTGTCCGTCCGTCCGTATAGATGTGTACAGCCTGAACGGCTCAACGGATTTTGATGAAATTTGGTATATTTACTTAATACATCAGTAGGATGAATTGATCAACTTTTGGTGCAAATCCGGAAACCGGAAGTGCTAGTATTGCCGATCGAAGAGAGGAAGTGAAGGGTTATTTTCATATCAAATTTCACGTGAGGACATATCTCCACGTGTTATGCACTTTGTATTGGTTTTATCCTCGAGAAAAATAATCTTCATTAGTTTTTTCTTAATTTAAAATTATATGACGTCACAGCCAGCCCTTATATATTATAAATAAAATAAAATTAAAAATATTTATATTTTATCCATATCTGTTTTTTTTTGTATAAATTGAAACAGATTTACATTTCAATTTTTTTTGCTTATAAACCTTTAATTCCCTTCTCCAACGGCCACTCACCCCTATCTTTACTTACAATGAATGAATTCATTTTTAATAGGGTATCCTTCCGAAAAAGAACATTTGAAATATTCAAAGTGCTATTCTCGACTTATCGTTCTCTCTATTTTCTAGTCTTTATCAATAATACAACTAGAGTAATTTCTTTTATCTCTTAAGCTTGATTCGTATTACCATAAGTAAATTTATAATCAATAACACTTAAAAAATTTAAATTTATATTTTGAGAGTTATTTTTTGTAAATGAGTGTATTTTTAGATAAAATTAAATTTTTAGTTAATTTATATTATTGTTAGTGGGACTAAGCAATTTGATTTTTCCTATTCTCTTTTCAGTATTAAAGATTTTTATTTTTTACTATCTCGCCTACTTATTTTTATGGAAGCCGTAATTTCACTATTTTGGTTATGTATTCTTATAATATTTTTCAAGATTGATTGTTTATTGATATTAATTTTATCATAATTAAATTCATTTTTTAAATCGAATTCGTTTGAATTTTTTTTCTTCAATCTTTCGATATTCATTTTTAATATTTATCAGAGGTGTAGCGGGGCGTTTCGGGCGCTACTCACAAAGGAGCGCCAAATGATCTACAAAACAAAAAATTGCTGGTTAATTTTTATTTTTATTATAATTGGTTTCTGGAAAATATATTTTAAATTTAGTGACAGTGTTTTAAAAATATTTCTTTATAAAAATATGTAAAATAAATTATAGGGTTCTTTTGTGTACTAATTCTAGATGTTCATATACATTTCAAAATCTAGTCTTGTTCTCTCAACTACATTTTTTATCTCAAATTTGAAGCCTAGCTTGAACCTATGACTATTTATTTTTCTTTCTTTATTTATTAATTCTTATACAAAACAAACATATTGTACAAAATATAATCTCATCAAACATAAAGTAAAAAAAAAGTTTTATTAATATATTAATTTTAATTTTTCATCCTTCTTCTTCAAGTTACTAATTTTTCTGTAATTCTTCTCTCTATAGGTTCTCTCATAGATCTTTAAAGTATACGATGACTCAATAATCACTTCTGCTAGGCTGACTATTATTCTGTAATTATTTATTACTTTTTAAAAACTACAGATACAAATTTATAAGAAACTCATCCTCTTTAATAAAAGTTTTCTCACTGTGAATTCCCCTTTCCAATCTTTATTTCTAGAAGATGAGATTAGAACACCAACAAGTAGCGTTGTTTGAAATCAAAACTGAACTTGATCCACTTTCAAATGAGATTAAGATATTTTGAATAGGGAAGCGATGAGCATTAATTCATTAAAAGGCATAATTCTACATGCTAGGATAAATAATTCTCCTTCTTATCTGAGACAGTTGCAAATCAAATCCTTTCCTGCTTTTGTTTTACCTTATTGTATGTTCTTACTGGGATCAAAAGCTCCGTTATTTAGATGCTTCAAAGATGACAACGCCTACAAATGTTGTAAGATTTCTGTCCCAACAATAATATAATAATATTTCGTAAACTCCAAATTTTAATAAATATTAATTAAAATTTAAATTAAATAATAATAAAATAAAGATTTTTCAAATTTGTAAATTTAATTATAATTATTTAATGATAACACATTAGTAGAGTTCAACCAGAATAACTTCATTCACGTAAATCATTTTAAAAATATTACGATTTTAAATGTACCATCTATATATTTAATACGCTAGTGTCCGTCTGTACGCAAAAAACTCCAGAGCCTAAACTACAAGGAGTAAGGTAACCAAATTTTTCTGAGGTGAAGGGTACCTCAAATGATAAAAAATAAAAAAGAAATTAGAATCTTAGGTAACTCCTGAGCTGAGCTACGGGTGTTCCATTTTCCAGAAATATATATAAAGGAGAGTTTGTATGAATGTAATTTGTTTACTTTTTTGCTGTCATAGAAACAGATATATATATATATATAATTAGAACCTCTCTCTCTCCCTCTATTTAAAATTTTAAAAAATGGCGTGTTCTAGCCAAATTAAGAAATTTAAATGCCTTATGCAACATTAATAGGTAAATGAATTGGACTGGAAGAGGAGACATGTGATAAGAGAAATTGGGGAAAAATCAACCGAAATGTAATTAAACAAAAAATTCAAGAATTATGATACGGATACGACTTACATACAATTAACATACAAAATGTAGAATTTGAAAAAGTATAAATATTTAAATACTTAAGATCTCTAATCACGAAAGATAATAATATTCGAGAAGAATTTAAATCGACGTTGTAATTGAGTAACGCCTGTTATTATGCAGTAAAGGGGCTTATCTCATCAAAGAGGATCAAAATTAAAATATATAAAACAATTATTTTTCATGTTTATCGATGTTTAGGGTGACCATATTTCGAAAACACCAAACCGGGACAAACGGTATACCTTTTTTTTAGAACTAAATGAAAAAATTTTGAAAAAAAAATTACGAAATGACCTAAATATTGAAAAAACGGGACAGTAGGGTGTCCCGAAGACATTTTTGGGACAGAGCACCTAAAGACGGGACGTTTGGTCACCCTATCGATGACTCTGGGAGACGAGAGTAGATTTAGAGTATTTGTGAGATTATAATATTGTTTGCAGCATTTATAGGCCAAAAGAAGATGAGGTCACAGGGGGATGGCGGAGATGGCATAACGAGAAATAATGTCCAGATATAGTTAAAGTTATAAAATCAAGAAGGCTGGGATGGGAAGGGGACGTGGTTGGAATTGGAGAAACTAGAAATTGGGAGAAACCGATTGGGAAACATCCGGTGGAAGACCAAGGACCAAGGTCGGTGGACAATGAAGGAAGGGACATGGGAGAGATGGGACAGGGTAGAATTTGGTTGTAGCTCAGGATAGGGACGATTAGACAAATGTGGATGCTGCGGCTAAGAACTTTCAAAAACTGTAGAGACACAGAGTTAGATAAATATAACATATACAATAATAATATATAATTAATTTACTGATTAAATTAAAATATATTTTACAAGAAAACAAATACATGTCTTATCTACTTATACTGATTGAAACAAAATGGATGAAAACCTTTTAAATACAGACTTTCAACCAAATACTATGTATCACTCGGGGGTACAGGGGGCGGAGCCCCCGTCTAAGTATGAAGAGCGCCGAAGGCGCTCGGAGCAGCTAGTTATATTTAATGAATTAGTTGTTTGGATTACTATGGGCTGGGCTTTTGTTGTTCTGTGATTCCGAAAAGAACTCAGTGCCGCATGCAATGTTATATTTATATTTAAAATTTGTTTATAATTTATATTTTCTTTACAATATAATTAAATTCATATATTTTAAAAATCTGTATTTTTGAAAAATTCAAAATATTTCTTTTTGATTATTACAGTGTTATCGACTTTCAATATTCGTCTCAAATTTGAGCGAAATCGCTCAAATAGAAGTGGGTTAAAACCCAATTACAAATTTTGAACATAACAGTCAGACAGAAAAGTGAAGTTAATATAAAAAGGGTATAAAAATACCCCTCTGTCAGAAGATATTATCTCATTAATTACATTTCCATCTATATGGAAAAAATGTTAAATGATAAATTAAAGATTAGCAGAGTTTTTGAGTTACAATTCGACGAACCATGCATATTTAATTTCAACTATATAAGAGAGTAACGTTTAATAAAAAAACCCCTAACTTTTGTACATCCTACGCAAGGACAGCGCCTATCAAGTTAGTTATATTAATTAGGTGTCCTATAATCAGTACAACGGGATTATCTACCTTTAGAAATTTAATAATTTTTTAAGGATAAATAATGTTTTATATAAATAAAATATTAATTAAACTAGAAATTGTAATTAAATTTTTATAGTTAAAAAAAAACTTGAATCGTTTCATTTTAAATAAAATTATTTTTACGAGTCTCAATTTTTTTTAAAAAAAACAATGTTGCATTATTCCAATGAAAATGTCATTCATCTATGAGTTTTATTAAAATACCTTCCTATTAAATATTTCAAATGACATTTTTATTAAGCTTGTGCTCAAATCACGCCCAACCATCATCTTTATTTTAATAAGGAAGTTAGAGATTATTTAAACACATACTGTATATCCATCCTTCTAATTATTTTTTATTTTTAATTAGAACATAATTTTGCTTCAAGCGTTTTTTTAAATTATTTAAATAAATGTTGAATCTACAGGTTGTATAGTAGTAGTAGGAATAATTCACTAAATTAAGAGTTTTCAACTTTTTTAATTATTAATATCTTAAATACATAACTTCAAAACTTAAAAAAAGGCTGATTATAGATGACAAAAACAAATTCAACTATTTTTTTTTAAAATTCAGTTGAATGATAGCTGCAACAAGTTAATAATCTTTATAATTTTCATATAAAAGTACAAGATTTTTTTTTCTTTTTAAAAGATATTTAACCAAATTCAGTGGCGCAACCAGGATTTGATCCTAGGGGGGGGGGGGTTGACTAGCCGCTCTTCCTTCCTTTGACGGGGTTCCCCCCTCCGGGCTCTCTCAAAGACAAATTTTCATTAAGAATTTTTTTTTAAAATTTAAATATTTAAAAAAGTTTTGTAAATGAAATATTGATTTTACAAAATCTGGCAAAAAAATTTAATTTTTGTATTTTACTTGTATTCACAGTTTTAGAAAGAAAATATTTTTTTGTAGCTATATATAAGTAGATATCATTTTAGCTTTCCTGATGGATTACTTATAATGGTTGGAAAATTTTGAAAAATTTTGCTCCGAGATTTTTTGAGATCTCCACTTTTCAGACGGTTCTCAATCCAAACATGCAAAAAAAAAAAAATTTGATCCGGTCCCATGGAAATTCAATAAGTTACATGCTTATTGACCTGTCCTCATCCTAGAATATTCTTTGACTGTATATTTTTGATTTACTAAAATCCAAAATTATTTATATAAAACTTGTAAGGAGGCCCCACGGTGGGCGCCAATTTGTAAGGGATGGGCCCACGTTTGGGATGCCAGTAGGTCCCTTACAAGGAGAGGGGAAGAAGGGGGAGAGAAGAGGGAGGGAAAATATGATGAAAGGGAGGAGATGGGAAGTGGGAGAGGGAAAAATGGACTTTATGTGTGTGGAATGGAAAAAGGGTTTAGGTCTCCACAGGTAAGCAGGTGGGTATTTTCCTGAAGAGGGAAAATATTACAAGCACTTGAAGAGTCCAACCTGCCTTTCCTCCAGTGGTCCAGCTAGGATGTAGTTAGTTGGGTGCCATGCTATACACAAAGTAATGCAAATCGAAGAGACAGGACAATAAGGAGTAGGTAAATCAATTTAAACACGATTATAACTAATAAACGTATAATTATAAGAAGTTAAAGAGAATATTATATCAATTCTCCACCATGGGAGTCACAAATAATATAATTATAGTCCAGTTACAGGGGTTAATTGAATAAATATAAAAGGATGTTTTCCCCAAACATATGGGATTACTTGAGAACATTAATTATAGGAAAGAGGGTTACAAAAGATCCATCCAACATGGAGGGTCGCCTTTAAACACTAGGACACACGTCTTTACATAAAGAACGCTAAAAATGCCAAAGTCGTCAACGGCACCGAGGGCCAGTGGGAATCCCTTAGATGTTGCCATTTACCGCCTGGGGTGACTTTGTCATATTTATATATAAAAATATACATTCATTACAAACTCAAATATAAAAATAAATATCATATTTGATTTTGATCTTTACTCACGGTCGTATCTATTATATTAATTTAAAAAAAAAAAATTTTAAAAATAAAAATAATAGTAAATTTCACAAATAAAATATTACGTGTTTATAATCTCATGAATGGAGAAGTGTTATCTTCTTGAGGAGGCTTTGTTATTTTAGATGTTTGTATACCTATGTCTGTGATCTGTATAGCTAAATATGATCAGAAGAGATCCTTTTTATCAATTTATAATAGAGCGAGGAGAGGCGGGTTGGCTTGCAAGGGCGAACGTGCATGTCCCTGTAATTGAACTTGGAGGCGGGGCACATTATAGGTTCTACTCACGCAAAAACAATAAAAACACCCCTCCCCAACCCCTTTGTAGTAATGCTATTAGAGAGGGCCAACCAAGGCTTTACTAAGAACATGCTGGTCACACACACTCATGCATTGACATTTGAATCATTCACACGTCCTTAGATCAATCATTTATTACAAGGGACTTGGGATTGCGCCAACAGCCTCAAGTCTTAATTATTTCCAGAAAAAAGTTGGCTTGGAAAAAACACAAACAAGGGAAAAAAGAGATTATTTGTTAGAAATTCATCATTTGTGGACTTGTGGAACAAGAAAAAAAAAGCTTTATAAAAAATAATTACATATACATTCACTTAACACATTTATTAATAGATTTTGCAAGAAATATTTAAGTATGTTTTAAACCAGTGATTCTCGACCTTTTTTGTAACGTGACATACTTTTAACGGTTTAAAAAAATTTGGCGGCACACAAAGAAAAAAATAAGTGTAAAAGTTATTTACTTACATATAATAGACTGTGTAATATAGTTTATGATAATAATCAGGGGTCGGGAACCTTTTTCAATAGTCGGGCACATTTCTGAAATAATATAACATGGGTGGGCACACTTTGTGATACTTAGAACCATATTGAAAAATCGAAAATGTTTAAGAGCCTAATTGCAAAAACATTTTACCTTTTTTTACATAAAATAAATAAGCACTTTTTCTTAATTTGAACTTCACATTTGTAAAATTAGGCGGCACATTTTGAAAATTTCGCGGCACACAAAAGTGCCGCGGCACAGTGGATGAGGATCACTGTTTTAGACTAATTCACCTAAGAGAAATTATATTTAAAATATTTAAATATATTTCAATATTTTTTTAATATAAATATTTTTATTTTATAAATTTAAAAATTTCAATAAAATAATATAATACGAGTATAATAATTTTCTTTAAATCAAATACATAATATATATATATCTTATATATAAAATTCTCGTGTCACAAAACTTTGAAATCATACTCCTCCGAAACGGCTTGACCGATTCTTATGAAATTTTTTATGTATATTCAGTAGGTCTCAGGGCATGTCAGACTTCCTTTAGAAAACCGCTAATTGGTAAGGTGTGTCCAGGAAATGCTAATTAATTAAAAATAGTTTAGTTACCATACTAGCTCATAGAGGCGCTGGTGGCAAAAATTTGAAATCTTATATATACCCTTATAAGAAGCTTCCAAACAAAAGCGGTTCCTGGCCGAGCGAGCTAGCGCGTCTTCTTATGACTTTGCACCCTGAGTTCGAAACTTGCAAAGGCACATTTTTTTCTTTAAGTATTATATATTTTTTTTTAAAATTTATTAATTTTTATTATTATTATTTTAATATTTTATTAAATTAAATTTTATTATTAAAATAATTTTATTTTATTAAATTAAATTTTATTTTATTAAATTATAATATTAAATTTTATTTTATTAAATTAATAATTATGTCAATTAATTTTTTCTGCATAAATAAACATATATAAAAAACTATATAAAATTTGAATTTTCATTCATTCATTTAAAATGATATTAAAATATTTCTTTGAAATATAATAAATAATTAAATTAATCCCTACTAGGGCCTCGGGGGGGGGGGGGGGTAACTTTCTCTTTTTGGAAAAACCCATATTGCCATCCCCAGCTAGACTATCTATATATAAAAAAAAGGTTTTTGTCTGCATATTGCTCAGAATTTAAAAATTATTATAATATTTCACTTTTTATTTTAAATTCTAATATTTAAATATCAATTAAATTAAATAATTTATTCTAAAAGTTCTCATTTAAATTTATTTAATAAAATATTTAGATCATATTTAACTTAATTTTTATTTATTCTTTCTATATAATTGAATATTTCTTCTTTTCTATTTGAAAGTGAAAGCTTAAAAAAACTGAATATATTATTTTTAAACTTTTATCAATACAAAAATATTTTCAAAACTTCAATTAAAATGACAAAATTTTATTATTTTTGTTTTTGTTTCAATTATTAATTACAAATATATTTTAAGTGCAAAAATGATTTCTTGGTTAATTAAAATATGTTTTTTAGACAAATGATATTACGAGATGTTTTAAATTTATGTCTTTTTTTATATTGAGTATTTTTTTTTTAAATTAAAATTTGTTTTAAATCAAAATTATTGTATTCTATTATATTTTTTTATTAATAGTCTTCTTTTTTTATTTTTAATTTTTAAT
The DNA here is from genome assembly GCA_963082975.1 of Labia minor. Taxonomy (NCBI): domain Eukaryota; kingdom Metazoa; phylum Arthropoda; class Insecta; order Dermaptera; family Spongiphoridae; genus Labia; species Labia minor. The sequence continues at coordinate 54,794,831 of OY720345.1, forward strand.
AAATTCTCTTTTTTGATATGATATTAATAAAAAATAATATTCAATTGTATTTAAATTTAAAAATTAGAATATTTGAATTTTTTTAAATTTTAACACATGTAATCAATCATATGGATAACGAATGGAACATTTTGAAAATCAAGTTGGTATTAAATTCAGAAAAAAATACTGATATATAGAATATAATAGACCATTCGAATATAATTTAAAACTATTTATCTCCTTTTATTTTAAATTTAAAAAAACGGAGTGTTAAGAAATTAAGATGCCTGGATAGGTAAATGGACTGGAAGAGGAGGTAATTTATAATTTTTTTCTAATTCAGATTGAAATTAATGGTGATAAGAAAAAATATTTAGTAACAAAATCTATATACAAAATGTAGTATTTGAATATGTAGAAAAATTGAATGTAATCACGAAGGATAATAATATTTGAGAAGAATTTTAATCGAAGTTGTAATCGGGAAACGCCTGTTATCATGCAGTAAAGAGGCTTATCTCATCAAAATTATTATCAAAAGGAATCAAAATTAAAATATATAAACCAATTATTTTGCCTGTTGTATTATATGGGTGGGACGCAAGGTCTATGACCCTGGGAGATGAGATTAGATCCAGAGTATTCTTTCCAGCATTTATTGGCCAAAGAAAGATGAGGTCACCGGGGAATGGCGGAGACTGGACATCGAGGAATTGCATGACCTCTATGCATCTTCAGAAATAGTTAGGGTTATAAAAGCGAAAAAGCTGCGATAGGCAGGGGACGCGGCTAGAATGGGAGAGGAAAAAGATTTTGGATTGGAAAACGTCCGCTTGGAAGACCAAGGACGTGTAGGAAGGGACGTAAGAGAGATGGGACAAGGGCTCAGGATAGGGACACTTGGAGAAATGTGGTTGCTGCGGCCTAGAACTTTCGAGTTCCTTAGAGTCACATAGATAGATAGATATAACATATACAATAATAATATATATAATTAATTTAGTGATTAAATTAAAATGTATTTTAAATAAGAACACAAAAAGAAATGAATGTTTTATGTAATATACTGATTGAAACAAAATGGATGAAAACCTTTTACTCGGGGGGTACAGGGGGCGGAGCCCCCGTCTAGGTGCGGAGAGCGCCGAAGGCGCTCGGGGCAGCTAGTCTTATATATAAAATTCTCGTGTCACAAAACTTTGAAAACATTCACATTTATTTAATACTATTAATTTTTAAGATTATGTGAGTAAATCATTTTAATTAAGAAAATTTGATCTCATAATTGTATTTTCACGTAAGATTTTAATATATATTTTTTAATATTATTTTTATAGTAGTTTAGTGTTATGCTAATTTCTTTATATTTTATTTTTATTTTGTTTACTTTGTTTTTTTAAATAAATTAATAACATTTAAAGTAGCATAAAAAAAAATAATCGAGGCAGGAAAAGTGATGGGGTTTGAAATTAATAGTGATAAGACAAAATATATAATTAGTATCAGAGAGAATAATATTTGCAAAGAATTTAAATCGAGATTGCAATCGGGAAATTATTATCAAAGGGGATCAAAATTAAAATATATAAAACAATTATTTTTTCTGTTGTATTATATGGGTGGGAGGCATGGTCTATAACCCTGGGAGATGAGAGTAGATTCAGAGTATTTGAGAATAGGATTCTTCCCAGGCCAAATTTTCGGTTTTTATAAGTTCGGTTTGGATATAATAAAATTATTTAATTAATTAATTTTTTAATTTTCACATAATTCCAAACCGAACTTATAAAAACAGAAAATTAGTGCGCATTTTTTAAGTTTGACAGATTAGTTATTAACGCCCTCTTAAGGCCAATTCATGTCCATCTTTGAGTAACTTATGTGTTTAATTACCATTAAATTAAGTTAGGTAAATTATTTAAGTGCCAAGTTTTATTGCATTTTGTTATTTTGTTGAATTTTATAGTATATACAACAATTTTATATGTAACTTAACTGTTTACAAATATTGTGAAGAATTGTTATTATTTATATTTAAATATTTTTTTTTGTTAAATATTAATATTGAATTAAAAATATTTTTTTTTATGTAAATATAATATAGCATGTTGTTTACTTGTAACATTTTTATTTGAAAAATGGAAGGGGCCTATTTATTTTTTGCAGTTTTCAATAGTTTAACATGAGAATTGACTTTGTTTTATAAATATACATATATACATATATATATATATAATATAGAACAAAAACAATGCCTGAAAAAAAACAACATGGAAATCGCTAACAAAAATTTTGCCACTTTTGTTTCATGTAAAAAAAGATACACATATTTTTGATTCATACATACATATTATATTTATATAAATTATTTATTTATAAATCTCCTCATTAATAATTATTTAATAATAAATGTTATTAATTTTCATTTTTTGTCAAATCTACAAAAATGATCATTTAAATATTTAATGTTAATGAAGCTTTTTTATTATTTTTATTCACTATAAAATTTACAAATATATTTAATTAAATAATAATAATATAAAATATTAAATTTTCGCCGATAGAAGTTTAATCAATAATGTAATTTATAATATTAATAATATATTAATACATAATAATTTTAGGTATGCGCTTTTTCACAGATCTCCACGTTTCAATTCATTCTGATTTCAAAAAAGTCGCTTTTACGTTGACGTATGTGGGTGTGTGGAGGTGTTTCCCCTTCCTTTTCCCCTCTTTTATACAACCCAGCTGGAACTTACAAGCTAATGTTGCTTTTTTTACTCTCTCTTTATTTCTTTTTCAATTATTTATATACCATAATTCGTTTTTTTTTATTAATGGGTTTAAAAGTTCTTTGCAATAGATATAATATTATAATAAATATTATTATATTATCCGCCACCTGTACCCCCGATGTAATACATAGTAATTTGTTGAAATTCTGTTTGCGATTCTGTATGTCACCGGATCTGACCGAAATTTACCGAGAGTTACGGGACATACATACAGTGACGTGTGATTTTATTATTATAATAATAATTTTTTGAAATAGCCACTGAACCGAATATCACCGAATCTGAGCGAAATTTACCGAGCGTTACGTCCAGTGACGATTGGATATTATATATATAATAATAATTTTTTGAAATAGCCACTGAATTGAATATCACCGAATCTGAGTGAAATTTACCGAATCCAGTGACATGGAATTTTATTATTATCATATATATTATTATACATATTATTATTATAAATAATACTTTTTTAAATTTTTTTATTATTTTGCTGCTTAAAACATTTTTTTAATATATTTAAAAAGAGCATACATAGCCTATGAATACAAATATATTTATACTACTGAATATATATATATATATGGATTGGAAATCATATGGTGGCTACAACATATACCACACATTTATTCAATTGTTATTTTTAGTAAAATTGCTTTCGTTGTTCAAATTGTAGTGAAAATCTTCATAAAAATTTGTCGAATTATTTCACCAATATAATAGCTTTCAAAGTCTCAATGATTTTTTCTAATTTCCATATTTGCCATAGTGAAAATAGTTCCTGTTAAGGACAACACGTATTCCATAATTTTTAGTTCATTACTGTATGGAACCTGGAACCGAATTTTTTTCAAAATAATGAAACTTTTCTAACCAGTTCTTCTCTATTGTCATTTTTCATGATACCTAATATTTAACCCTTTCCTTATCAATATATTTTTTGAAAAATTAATAAGATCATTTTAGTAAATATTACTATATGGGAAATTTTTTAAAATGATAATCGAATGATTTTTTCAAATCATTCCAACTAAGTTCTTGTTTTAATGTAACCCATCGAAAATGATCAATATCATTTTAATGTCCCATCCACTCTTCTAAATATTCTTTGCAGATACTATAAAATTTTTGACGTGATTCATGCTACCTGTACGATTTATTACACCCTATTCTTCTAGCTGGCTTATACTGCTAATACAAAATTTAATTTTTAATTGTTTATTGTTTAATTCAACGGGAAAGTGTTTTCAAATCCTAACGACATCATTCGTTCGAATAAATATTATTTTATGTTTATTTTTTTTTAAATGAAATAAGATTATCATAAATATAAAATGTAACTATATTAATTTAATTTCTTTCCAAAAGTCGGGACTTTTTAAAAATGGTCGCGGGACAAATTGTTTAAAATCAAGACTATCTCACCAAAGCGGAACTGGATACATTATTTATAACAAAGATACAAAATACATCCCCTTCTTTCAAAAAACACATATATGCCTAGTAACAATAAAATATCAAAAATTTATCAGTTTTAAAAAATCTGTAGTGTCTCCACTCGACTATCTCGCAAATTTGAATTGTATTAATTAACATATATTATATTTAAATTATAAATTAAAATTATTAAATCAGCGTGTGTTTGACTCTTTGTTGATGGCACCACGTCACGTGCTGGCGAATTATTTGCAGTCGTGTTAAAAAATTAATTCAGGTACTTTCAACGAATCAATTAAGCTGAAATGCTATATATAGTAGTTTTATACAATTTTTAACCATGTGAAAAACTTTTGAGAAATGTAGCTCACCCAGAAGAGCATCATTACCTACCACGTTTTGATTTTTTTTTCCTCTAAAGTGACCGTAAAAATAAAGATAGATGTTTGATAATTTTTCACATGATTAAAAATTGTATAAAACTGCTATATATAGAATTTCAGCTGAAAGTATAGGAATTAATTTTTTAACATTGCAAATCTCACGCGCCATCACGTGACGTGGTGCCATCAACAAAGAGCCAAACATAGGCTGGTTTAATAAATATTATTTATTAATTTAATTTAAATTAATATATGTTATTTAATCAAATTTGCGAAATAGTCGAGTGGAGACACTCCAGATTTTTTTGTTTTATTTTTATTTCATTAAAATTTTTAAATATTATATAAAAATATTATTTATTATTTAATTTCAAGACGCCACAGGGTGGAAGGTAGAATAGCTGGCTCACACCTGGCAAGGAAATTTCTCTAACTGGAGTCTTTGTGATGGAGTGAACCTATCCTCCGGGATCAAAATTGGGAAGCTAATTGATAATAAGATGACCTGTGGCCAGGTCCGAACCGACCGACGGTTTGAAGTAAATTAATTTCCAGCTACAGAAACAATTTCAAATAATTTAATATATCTATTAATGTAATAAAAAACAGATAGGCATATAACATAAATATTTTTAATTTTATTTTATTTATAATATATATGTAAGACCAGGCTGTGACGTCATGAATGGCTGAATGACGACATATAATTTTAAATTAAGAAAAAAGTAATAAAGATGATTTATTGATAAAACCAATACAAAGTGATTCGTGATGATATGTAAAAACTCTCCTCATTTGAAATTTGGTGTGAAAAAAACCCTTACTATCATACTGAGCATTAAGTAAATATACCAAATTTCATCAAAATCCGTTGAGCCGTTCAAGCTGTACACGTCTATACGGATGGACGGACGGACAGACATCATGCTAAAAATACTTTTTTCTGCTAAGAAAATTCTTGATTCGTGGAGATTTGTAAAAATCTCCACATGTGAAATTTGGTGTGAAAACAATAACTCCCTTACTATCGTCGGTCGGTAAAAAGTAGCGCTTCCGATCAAGAAAATCAAGGTAAAGGTTGAGACAACTCTTGATTTCTTAATGTCATCACTTGATTATTTTTTAATCTAATTTCTTTTTTTCATTTTTTTTCTTCAATTGAAATTTCGTCATTAAATAGAGAGATTGTGGAAATAATTGTAGAATTGAGTAATTTGTCAAAGTTAATACACATACTAAAATTACGATAATAAATCTTAAATGTTTGTGTCTCCTGGAAGGGTTTAGAGGTTTGAATCGGGCATCGGATAGCGGGGAGGGGATCGTCAGGAAATGATGATGCAAGGGAGAATCGAAATTCACCGACATTAATTAGTCATCAATTAATTAATTATAACCCCGGCTGTTCCCCCTCACGGGATTCTATCGTATCATCCTATTGGAGTTGAATATAATAAATTAATTTCGAATGGAAATGCTTTCTAGTATAAAATATTCTTGGTATTAAACATGCATGTATTATCAAGTTATATTTATGTTAAGTACGATATTATCTAATAAAAATACCATCAAATTTCTTATTTTTTTTTCTATTAAGCTTTATAAATGAAATTCAATTTTTTCATATAAATAGTAGTTTTTAGGTTTTTCAGAGAAGTGTTACATTTTTTTAATATCCTATTTAAAGACCGATAATTCCTATATATAAGAGAGAGAAATAGAGTAGAAATTAGAATATATTTAAGTTCTAAATGTTGTTTTAAATTATACTTTTTTTATATTATATTGTTATTTATAGCCATTATAGTTTTCAAATTTAAATTTATTATTTACAAATAAATAAGTGTATTGAAATTGTTTGATAGTTACAGGGTAGACCAAAAGTCAGGTAACATTTGAATCGAGCGCTGCTTCGAATTGCGGTGGATAGGGCGTTACTAAACGCGAGAGCGGCTAGTCGGAATTCAGTGCCATGGCGTCGTTCAGCGGAGCACAACGCGCGTCTTGCGTACGCGAGTACTATCGCAACAACGATTCTGCGACTGAAAATTTTGTACACAGTACAACATACGAAATAAAAATCAAGCTCCATCAACTTATGCAATTAAAAATTGGGTTACAGAAGTTCGAGGAGACGGGTTCAACATTAAATCAACCACGATCCGGCCTACCTAGGACGTCGAGAGAGCCCGTAAAAATAGAGCATCTGTTAGAGAACAACCTGGTCTCTCTACTCGAAAGCGGTCTAGTGTTTTAAATGTGTCCAGGACATCTTTAAATCGTATTCTTCACAAGGATTTACATTTACACCCGTATAAAATTCAAAATGTACAGCAATTAAGGCCAAATGACTACATTTTTGGACAAAAAGTCATATCCAAAAGAGGTGACATTAACTGGCCACTCCGCAGCCCAGATTTGTCACCAATGGACTTTTTCTTTTGGGAATACTTCAAAAGTAAAGTTTTTAATAACAACCCTCAGTCTATTGAAGAATTAAAAGAAAATATACGCGAGGAAATTCAGAACATTTCTCCAAACACTTGTCGGGCGGTGATGGAAAATTTCCGCACTAGGTTACGGGGGTGCCAAACTAAACAAGGGGCACATTTAGACGACGTTATTTTTAAAAAATAAAACCCTGATATTTGGACTTTTATAATAAATAAACATATTTTCTCTCATATCTCTTATTGTATTTCTTATAATCATTTGAAATGTTACCAGACTTTTGGTCCACCCTGTACTTTACTACTGCCATCTACCGATAAAATAATGGATTTATTTTTCTCCAATTTATTATAATTATTATATATTTTATAAAGAATATGTTTATTTTACATATGAATTATATACATTTAGAGTTAGCTGATGACTTGGGCCTTCCCCAAGCGATTGCAGGTTCTTCCCTTTCTCACTTTAGTACATAGCGATCGGACCATCTTTTGAAATACCTTTTATCTTAATAATTGTAATAAATAATTAAAGAATTGTATATCAATATTTTTAAAGGGTCGAGCGATAGCTCCATGTTCCAGGTACTTTTATATTAAATAATAAATCCAACGATAGGCAATTGTTGAAATATTTGAATAATTTAAATATACAAAATTTAAACTAAAAATTTGATTTTGGCATTTGACAACTATTAAGTTGTATATTTTTAAGTTTATTTTAGTTCGTTATCTTTAAGAATTCTTCTTAAACTCCATTTTGCTTTGGTTGTTTTAAATAAATAATTTATCTAAATGTTTATTAGACATCCTTGTTATATTCAAATGATAATTAAATTGTTAAGTCAGTTTGGACTAATTTATATCATATATTTAAATAATTAAATTAGAAAGATAATATATATGTATAAATATTATTTTAAAAAAAATATATATTAAAAAAAAACATGAAAATTTAAAATCAAATAAAATTTATAAAACAAGGCGGAAATTATTAAATCTAAGTAACAATTAAATTAATTATGAAAACGTTTAATTAATGTTTTTATATTAATGTTTTTCTGAAATATAATAACACTAATATGAATCATGTTTTTCATTTTTTAGATAATTTCCTTCTTAATTAGTTTTTACATATATTGACCTAGATAAAGTACAATTTGAAATAATTTATTTACCAATGAATAGAAAATGCTATTAAGGATATAATATTTTTAAAATTATATCTAAATATATATATATATATATATATATATAATAAATAGAATATACATAATTTTATAAATAGCATTTCTGCCACACAAAATTAACCACTGTTGTTTCAATTACAAGTGAATCACGAAATCATTTTAAATTATAATTGATTAAACTTATTTCACCTAAAATCAAATATCAGATAATATAACTTAATTTCGATATAATTACTATTTATTATACTAACCATTATATGTTTCTTTACTATCAAAAAATAGATCTCAAACAAATTTGATTTGATTTGAATTTCAATTAAATGTTTGATTTAAATAATACTAGCTGCTCCGAGCGCCTTCGGCGCTCTTCACACCTAGACGGGTGCTCCGCCCCCTGTACCCCCGAGTGATACATAGTATTTGGTTGAAAGTCTGTATGTAAAAGATTTTCATCCATTTTGTTTCAATCAGTATAAGTTGATAAGACATGTATTTGTTTTCTTGTAAAATATATTTTAATTTAATCAGTAAATTAATTATATATTATTATTGTATATGTTATATTTATCTAACTCTGTGTCTCTACAGTTTTCGAAAGTTCTTAGCCGCAAAATCCACATTTCTCTAAGCGTCCCTATCCTGAGCTACAACCAAATCCTACCCTGTCCCATCTCTCCCATGTCCCTTCCTTCATTGTCCACCCACCTTGGTCCTTGGTCTTCCACCGGATGTTTCCCAATCGGTTTCTCCCAATTTCTAGTTTCTCCAATTCCAACCACGTCCCCTTCCCATCCCAGCCTTCTTGATTTTATAACCTTAACTATATCTGGAATTTATTTCTCGTTATGCCATTTCCGCCATCCCCCTGTGACCTCATCTTCTTTTGGCCTATAAATGCTGCGAACAATATTAATCTCACAAATACTCCAAATCTACTCTCGTCTCCCAGAGTCATCGATAGGGTGACCAAACGTCCAGTCTTTAGGTGCACTGTCCCAAAAATGTCTTCGGGACAGCCTACTGTCCCGTTTTTTCAATATTTAGGACATTTCTTAATTTTTTTTTTCAAAATTTTTTCAATTTAGTTCTAAAGAATACCGTTTGTCCCGGTTTGGTGTTCTCGAAATATGGTCACCCTATCATCGATCAACATGAAAAATAATTGTTTTATATATTTTAATTTTGATCCTCTTTGATGAGATAAGCCCCTTTACTGCATAATAACAGGCGTTACTCAATTACAACGTCGATTTAAATTCTTCTCGAATATTATTATCTTTCGTGATTAGAGATCTTAAGTATTTAAATATTTATACTTTTTCAAATTCTACATTTTGTATGTTAATTGTATGTAAGTCGTATCCGTATCATAATTCTTCAATTTTTTTGTTTAATTACATTTCGGATGATTTTTCATCAATTTCTCTAATCATATGTCTCCTCTTCCAGTCCAATTCATTTACCTATCAATGTTGCATAAGGCATTTAAATTTCTTAATTTGGCTAGAATTTTCATTTCCATTTTTTAAAATTTTAAATAGAGGGAGAGATAGAAAGGTTCTAATTAAATATATATATATATATATATATATATATATATATATCTGTTTCTATGACAGCAAAAAAGTAAACAAATTACATACATACAAACGCTCTCCTTTATATATATTTCTGGAAAATGGAACACCCGCAGCTCAGCTCAGGAGTTACCTAAGATTCTAATTTCTTTTTTATTTTTCATCATTTGAGGTACCCTTCACCTCAGAAAAATTTGGTTACCTTACTCCTTGTAGTTTAGGCTCTGGAGTTTTTTGCGTACAGACGGACACTAGCGTATTAAATATATAGATCTTTAGGAACAATAAATAGATAAAACTTTTGTATTGTCATTCATAAGATTTATTATATATATAATATGCATTTTTTTATTTATATAAATTTTTTCTAAATAATAATTTCATTATATATACTTTATAAAATTAATGACAAGCTTGAAATATAAAAATAGTAATTAATAAAATTGAAAAATGATCAATTTTATCCCTGGGAGTTATTTGGTTGATTTTCATTTTAAATTCAACTTTTCTAAAATTTCGTTTTTAAAATCTAAATTTAAACAGAATTTGGATAATATAAATAATTATTATCTATTGAATTAAAATAATTTAATACTAGTTAATATAAGTTGATAGTGTGTAGGGTATTGAATAGAATAGTGTACAAACGGTACAAATACATAAGAGAGAAATTATATAAAAAAAGATATTTTATTTAGATATCAATATTATAAACACAATATACAAAACATTTATATATATTACGGTACACATATATTTATTGTACAATCTAAGATACATTAATAGCCTAAGCTTAAACTTAGGTTGCTGGATAGAAACTCATCGGGGGGATCTACTGGTTTTTATTATATCCTCTAATACAAAAAACTGAATATATGAACGATAATAATATTAAATGGCGGTACGATACAGTAGTGCTGTCTTCTTCTTAATCTTCTTCTTTTGCGGTACTGTAAGTAGGTGTATTTTCTAGGTTTTTCAGCTATGGACTAAAAGCCATAACCTAAAACGGCCATAACCTAAAACTATAGTAACAAATTTCTAACTGGTACGGGAATATTATAAGTGTTTTTCATAAAGATATCAATTATAATTCACACTCACCGGTACGATATCTGATATGGGAGGCGGTATTTATTGCAGGTAAAATCACAACAATATATATATTTAATTTTTACAGACACTACGAAAGAGAAACATTCACGGTAGAATCTTCGATAAAACTCAACACATTAATAAATTCGATAGCAAAATATAATATGTCGTCCGCTGGACAAGCGAGAATATATTTCTTTTGTACTTCGCCCTACCACTTGGCTATATCTCCTCCAATCCACTGATCAGTCATATTGATTCCGACAGATGGCACTGGTATGTCCATTTGTACCTGTACGACTTTTCCTCTACTATTCAATCTGGGCGTTACAATAGTTATTTATAAATTTTATCAATTTAAATAAGTTGACCTGTGGCCAGGTCCAAACCGACCGACGGTTTGAAATAAATTAATTTCCAGCTACAGAAACAATTTCAAATAATTTTAATATATCTATTAATGTAATAAAAAACAGATATGAATATAACATAAATATTTTTAATTTTATTTTATTTATAATATATATGTAAGACCATGCTGTGACGTCATGAATGGCTGGATGACGTCATATAATTTTAAATCAAGTAAAAACTAATAAATATGATTTTTCTCGAGGATAAAACCGATTCAAAATGCATGATTCGTGGTGATATATAAAAAAATCTCCTCATGTGAAATTTGGTGTGAAAATAACCCTTTCCTTCCTATCGTCGATCGCTAATACTACCACTTCCGGTTTCCGGAATTGCACCAAAAGTTGATCAATTCATCCCACTGATGCATTAAGTAAATATACCAAATTTCATCAAAATCGGTTGAGCCGTTCAGGCTGTACACATCTATACGGACGGACAGACATCATGCTAAAAATACTTTTTTCTGTTTAGAAAATGCATGATTCGTGGAGATATGTAAAAATCTCCACATGTGAAATTTGGTGTGAAAACAATACCTCCCTTACTATCTTCGGTCGGTAAAAAAATGTAAACCGTTTGTCCCGGTTTGGTGTTTTCGAAATATGGTCACCCTATGTAATATGTTTAACAAAATGAATTTAATTTTGAAATTTGATGTTAACATCTTGACAATGACTAAATAAAAAAAAATATCCCATCAGAAAGTATCCTTAAATCTATTAATTAACACTATTATATCTATATTTATATAAGGCAATGTCTGTGTGTGTCTGTCAAAACCTCAAAAACTATCCGTCCGATTGTGATGAAACATTCAGGGATTGTTGTGGGCATCCCAGGGAAGGTTTTAGTGTAGTTAAATCCAAAATTAATTTAATTACTAATATTTTGGTAAAAATCTATTCATGGTTACCATGATTACATTGGTTACTTATAAGTAGGTATATACATAAAATTACAATACAATATTTATATATATATATATATAATATATATTATGTGTTTGAATTTTCATTTTAAATTCAATAATTTTACAATTTCAATTCTAATTAATAAATGATTCTACCTAAATAGTAAAATCTTTAAAATGTAAAAATGATTAAATTATATATTGAATATTTCAAAAAGAAAATAAAAAATTAAAGAAAATAATCACGATATTCAATTATTTTTTTTTTAATTCATAATAAAATAAAATAAGTTGACCTGTGGCCAGGTCCGAACCGACCGACGGTTTGAAATAAATTAATTTCCAGCTACAGAAACAATTTCAAATAATTTTAATATATCTATTAATTCAATAAAAAACAGATATGGGTATAACATAAATATTTTTAATTTTATTTTATTTATAATATATATGCAAGACCATGCTGTGACGTCATGCATGGCTGGATGACGTCATATAATTTTAAATCAAGAAAAAACTAATAAATATGATTTTTTTCGAGGATAAAACCAATACAAAATGCATGATTCGTGGTGATATATAAAAAAATCTCCTTTGGTGTGAAAATAACCCTTTCCTTCCTATCGTCGATCGCTAATACTACCACTTCCGGTTTCCGGAATTGCACCAAAAGTTGATCAATTCATCCCACTGATGCATTAAGTAAATATACCAAATTTCATCAAAATCGGTTGAGCCGTTCAGGCTGTACACATCTATACGGACGGACAGACGGACAGACGGACGGACGGACAGACGGACAGACATCATGCTAAAAATACTTTTTTCTGTTTAGAAAATGCATGATTCGTGGAGATATGTAAAAATCTCCACATGTGAAATTTGGTGTGAAAACAATACCTCCCTTACTATCGTCGGTCGGTAAAAAGCGATAATTTAGTAATAAAGAAGTTAATAAATGAAATAAATATATATTATCAATTAAAAGGATTATATATGTTTATAAAAACTCTATTATATATTTATTCTCTTTAAATAGTTTTCTAAAGCGCCCCATACACTGTCAGTTTAACTGAAGATAATCGTAAGGCCGTAGATCGGGATTGCCTACACATTTATCAGTTGATCTGAAGATAATGGACTGCAGTTTGCCCGGACTGAAGGTGTGTGGTCGCCGGGCAGGCGGGGATAGGATGAGAGATTCGCGACAGGCAGCGACCTGTCGGATAATGATCGCATGTGCCCCCCCCCCCCACACACACTGTCAGTTAGCCTGCAGGCAAACGATCTGTTGTCACCGTTTCCATCAGTTTTGCGTGAGATAATTTTCGTGAGATCATTCACCAGCCGAGATTGGACTGACTGGGGATCTCCTGCAGTCCTGTTTCATTGACCGACAGTCCGCCTGCAGGTACCGGACTGTAGTGTGTGCTATCATCAGGCTATCATCTGCAGTTCAGTACGGCTGCCTGAAGGCTGTTGACTGTTAGTGTATGGAACTCGGTGATATTGGTTTTACGATCGCCTGTTGAGGCGACGGCTTGCAGGCAATCGCATAGTGCAGTGCTCCGCAACCGGTGTGACGCGGCACACTGGTTTGCCTTAAAGGAGATACAGGTGTGCCGCCGCGATCAAATGAAACTTAGAAATCCGCATATAATATAATTATAAATCAAAAAAATATAAATTTCTTATATTCATGTATCTCCTTTAAGGCAAACCAGTGTGCCGCGTCACACCGGTTGCGGAGCACTGGCATAGTGTATGGCCCCCATAAGAGCATTTATTTATTTTACTTTATTTTTATTTTTATTTCCGTTATAGACTAAAATATATAAATATTTAGGCTTATCAATATCAACTTAAAAACCTAGAATGAATAATCTTGGAAAATATATAATTATTTTATATATTACAATAAATTATGTATTTATATTGTAGATATAACTGGAATTTATTTGCCTTAAAAAATTAAGCCATTTTTCTTTTTTAACTCGACTTTTTAACTGACTAACATTTCAATGAACATCAATCTCACATGTAATCAATCATATATTAATTAAAACTGATTATTAATTAATTATTTACATTATAAAATTATGATAAATTAAAAGAATTATTATTATTATTTAAAACAATCTCTAATTTCTGTCAATTTGAATTACCATAGTGACGTGCACAGGTAAGTAATTATTTATTTGAGATTTTTTGCTAGTTATCACTATAAATCACAGTGGGTACTACCCAGGTGGATGCTCCAGCGATCCATCGGGGATGGGCACAGGTGCATTTGAAGAAAAGTGTATTACCTTTTTATTCTGATTGATATTCATTATTTTAACAACAAAGTTTGTAAATTACATCTTTCTTTGAAAAAATTCGAAAAGTGATTATATAATTATATCTTTCTGTTTAATTGCTATTAAAATTTATTAAAAAGAACTTAATTTCCGGCGGTACTCCAAATAAGTTTTGGAACAACTATTCTAGTTGTATAGTTGAATAACAGTACATCCGACTTTTAAATTACCTCTATTGAAAAAATTAAAATGCACTAAAAAAAAAAAAAAATTAAAAACAAAAAAAAAAATCATTGATGAATTGATTGAGTATGGTTTATTATCATATGAATGATTTAAAAGTGATGCTGATAATTACTATCTCGCCAGGGATAGTATTGCGATCATGAAAATTTTGGATGTCGAGATTTTAATGTTTTTATACGTTTGAAGATCCCTGAGTCATTTTTACTAAGGTTGGGAAAAATGTCTCTCTCTCTCTTTGTGTGTGTGTGTGTGTGTGTGTGTGTGTTTAGACAAGATTACGCAAAAATGGTTTGAGCTAGAATAATGAAATTTGGTACACGGGCATTATTCAAAATTCGTAGTTTTCTATCAATTTTTGAGAAACGTAGTTCATCGGAAAAAGACGATTACCTACCACGTTTTCATTTTTTCCCTCAAAACTGACCGTAAAAATAAAGGTATATGTTTGATAGTTTTTCACAAGATTAAAAATCGCTGAAAATACCGGAATTAATTTTTTAAACACGTTGACTGGCAATCACGCGCCAGTAAGTGACGTGGTGCCTTCAACAATGAGCCAAATACGCGCTGATTTAATAAATATTATTTATCAATTTTAATTTATAATTTAATTAATTAAATTTAATTTAAATATATAATATATGTTAATTAATCCAATTCAAATCTCAGAGATAGTCGAGTGGAGACACTCCAGGTTTTTTTTGATACAATCACACATAGTATATATATGTATACAAATTCAAGGTGATTGCAAGTAATCTTCTGGACAAATTTAAATTGTTGAATGGAAAATGGGTAATGAATAACAAATATATTTACGAATATTAAAGGTATTCGTTATTTATTTTATCACAACTATATATTAATAAAATTAAAATTAAAATGAATAATTAAATAAGAATTCTCTTTATAAATTAGATGACATCATTTAAATGCTTGAACTTATTTATTATTTTTTATTGTTTTAATTAATTACTTTAATTAAAATAAGTTTGCCAGTAAATGATATCTCGATAGATCAATTTTGTTGATCATAAAAGTCTGTTAATAGAGACTTTTAAATATAAATCTCAGTGCAATTTCGAATTGAGATTATATATTCTATATAGTATATGCTCCCATAATATAATACATTATTGAATACTTAAGGTAAATTTATTTCATAAAAGAAAATTTTAAATACACTTTTATTAATTAATTATTTACTTATTACATAGGTATATAGGATAAAATTATGTTTAAGAAATATTTACAAAAAAATAATTTTTAAAAACAGTAGAGCGCTCACCTCCGCTCGTCCCGCTCGCCCCATCCCTTCATTCACCTCCGCTGCCTGGCCACCTCTTGCCTGCCGATCATATTCAGTTACAATCGTTGCCATTGGAAGACGCTGTGTGTGTGTGAGTGGCCTATCCACCATAATCATCCTTCAATCATTTGCTAATCAAGAATTAATTGGCAATTTATTTAATTTTATTAATTAAAAATAAGATTTTATTAGTATATGCATTTTTACAGCTTTTTACTGATATATTACTTATATATTATATTATATTTATTCCATTTTTATAAATTTTGTTAAGAATTAATTTTAAATATTCTTCCATTAATTCAATTTAAGATCTAATTAAGTAAATTTTATTTAAAGTTAAATGAGTTTTCAAATAAAATAATATATATATATATATATTTAATATAAATGGCCACCACAGATTATTAACATTGACCCGTCCTTGTTGAAAGACCCTATATATAGATTGTATATATATAAGCTTTAATTTTCTTTAAATAATATATATATCTTTAATTATATTTTTTATATGAAAATCATTTTAAGATGTTAGTATTATTTTTCGATAAATTGTTACATTTAAAAAAAAATTAATAAATTAAAATCACTAATATGAAATAGTATTTTTAAAAATCTATACATCTTTTGAATCATTTAATTATTATTATTATTTTATATCATTTTTCATTTTCTTGATATAAATATTTAATCTTACTTAATTTCTTAATTTTCTAGACGAGAGAGAAGAGACATCAATTGGTCTTCGAGTTGATCTTTTTCTAATATGCGCGATATATCAACCCTTTAATGACTTCGAGGTCAGTATTTATTATTATTTGATTTTTAATTTAATTTAAATTTATTTATTTTAAAATTTTATTATCTTAAAATTCCTCGATTTAACAATAAAATTCAAACACCAAATATATCATAAACAATGTATCAGGGGTCGAAAACCTTTTTCAAAAGCCGGGCACATTTTTGAAATAATATAACAGGGGTGGGCACACTTGATGATACTTAGAGCCATATTGAAAAAATTGAAAAAAAAAAAATCGAAAATGTTTGAGAGCCTGATCGCAAAAACATTTTACCTTTTTTTGAGAGCCATAATGAAGAATCGAATAATTTGAATGCGGATACTTGAAAATGACTTCGCGGATACCAGATTGCCGACCCCTGCAATATATTATATAAATATATATTTTTTTATTATTATTCCTTTTTAACTTACCAAATATAATAATATTGTAATATATATTGGAGAAATATTGTCTTCGTGTGATGGAAATGTATTATATTTGATATATTGAAAATTTATTATCTTAGTGTAATGGAAATATATTATTATGTTATCTTTAGAATGTGTGGGAATAGATTATATAAAATATATTATGTCATAGATTAAGAATGTGTTAGTATAAGAAGAAGAAAGATGAATTAGCATTTCATAAGCCTGGGAAATAATAATAATCGCTGCCCACACGTGTAAGGCGGCTGGGGGAGGATGGAATTTGCATACGTTAACGTCTGAGAGAAAATGAGTTAACTAATTAAGTTAAGAAAGATTATAATAGGTGGAAGTGAGATAGAGATGCTGGAGGGGTGAAGGGGGTGAGCAGCGACAGGAAAGGAGACAGCCGGAGTAATGCGAATCGTGTGGGAAGAAATGACTACCAATGTCCACACGGCTGGTCAAAGAGGGAATTTTGTCAAGAAAGGCGTGGGAAGATGTGTGCGTTGGCCATTCGTTCAAGGCTATGATTTTGCAAAGATTTGCATTACTTAGAGGAGCGACACTTGCATACGGGAAGAGAAAATATGAGTGAGAGGGGGAGAGGCACAGCGGGGGAACTGCAACAAAAACTCGGCGCTGGAGAGCCTCGGCAGTCAGAAAGTGAGAAAGTTACAAGGGTCGTAAGATGTGATACACGGAGGCCCCCCGGCAGGGGAAGAGTGGGGGTAGAATGGGAAGTGTGCAGTGTATGATATATTATAAGGGAATGAATTATTGTTAAGTGATTGTGAATGTTTATGTTAATATTTTTAATTATATCAAGTGTTAATATTTTTAGTTATATCAATAATGAGTGTTCGGCCGACACGACAACTAATTGTGAGTCTAATAACATGTATTTTAAATAAATTAAGTAAATTGTTTTCAAAAGATATTAATATCAAATTGAATAAAGTAATATACATTTGAATAAGTAACTTATAATTAAATTTTGTAAATTATAATTAAATGAATTTCTGATTTGAAATAAATTAAATGAAATGTTTTCAAAAGATATTAATATCAAATTGAATAAGTAATATAAATTTGAATAAGTAACTTATAATTAAACTTTGTAAATTACAATTGAATGAATTCAGAATATGAAATAAATCAAATGAAATATTTATAGATGAATTATAATTAAATGGATCAAAATAAAATTAATTAAATAAACAAATTAAATTATATGAATTATAATTAAATGGATTAAAATAAAATTAATTAAATAAACAAGTTAAATTAAATAAATTGTATGTGAACAGATTAATGATTTAAATTCTATTTATATTTGTATCCTAATTAATTGAACAAAATAAATAGATTGTGTTTGAATATATTAATGATTTAAATTTGATTTATAATTGTATCCTAATTAATTGAACAAAATAAATAGATTGTGTTTGAATATATTAATGATTTAAATTTGATTTATAATTGTATCCTAATTAATTGAACAAAATAAATAGATTGTGTTTGAATATATTAATGATTTAAATTTGATTTATAATTGTATCCTAATTAATTGAACAAAATAAACAGATTGTGTTTGAATATATTAATGATTTAAATTTGATTTATAATTGTATCCTAATTAAATGAACAAATTAAATAAATTATATTTTGACTGGATTAATAATTCGAACTTAGTTAATAATTGTATCTTGATTAGACAAATAAACTAACTTAAGCTAAATGACGTTTTCAATAATCAATTGGACCCGCTCGTTGACCTGGGTGGCATGATCTTGTTCCTTCCCTTCTAGTATTATGTACAAGTAAATGCTCGGCTTAAAAGTAAGTACTCGGCCCTATATTACAACTGGTGTCAGGTGTGGGGTTGAGGGTTTAGGGTTGGAGGGTTAACTAATGAAGCTCGGGAAAATTATTGGACGCTATCGGCTAACTGGAGGATAACAGATTTTCTTTCTTAGATGAGGGAGAGTACGGAAAAATTAAACCCTAGACCTGGTGTTTGCTCAATATCAAAGTTGAAAACACCCCCCACGAGAAATGGAGGAACAGATACATAATTAGGACAACGAGGCACACCAAGATCGATAACTCACAGCTATATGCTAAGTCAGCTATTAGGACATTTGGGATGGGAATGGGGATATCAGAAAATTTTTTTTTACAGTTAAAAGATATGGCCACTTGGGGAAAGAGAGAGAGAGTCACGATTGCCCATAAAACCATAAGAGAAGTGGTACCGTTGGTAGATGTTTTCATAAAGGGTTTACGGGGAGGTTTACATAGGCGAAACATGGGAAATAGAGGAGCGAGATAATCCGGAAGACAGGACAAGGGAATAGTGGAGGGGATGTCGCCCTGGGCGGGGACGGGGCCAATGGACCTATTCTTCAATAAGTTTGAGCAGCTGGCCACAATGAGTAACATACCCGACGACCAGAGGAAGGAGGTCGTGGAATGGAAGATGGAGGGAACGGCGTTGAGGGTCGTCCGAAGTTACCCAACGATATCACTTGGGATTGGGTGAAGAAACAACTGAGGGCGAGGTTTCAACCGGAAGACACGGCTCACGGGTAACCCTGCGAGTAGGGGCAGGTGTTACGAAGATGAACGGGAGAAACACAAGGCTCGGAGGGGAGAGAAGGGAGGAAGAAGTGTAAGACGACCTGGAGGAGTAGTTGGCCCTGATCGTGCTGACACGAAATTTGGAGCCATTAGTGGCATTTCGTCGGTCACCGAGAGAGAAGAAGGGCAAGAGGAGGTCGTGGGAGAAGGAGTCGTAGCACTGAACACGATGACACGGAATTTGGAGCCATTAGTGGCATTCCGTCGGTCACCGTGGTAGAAGAGGTGCAAGAGGAAGTTGTGAAAGCGAGAGCACTTAGCACTGAACGAGATGACACGGAATTTGGAGCCATTAGTGGCATTCCGTCTGTCACCGAGAGAGAAGAAGTGCAAGTGGAGAGCGAGCCAGAAGGGGAGGAGGAATCCCTCAGGATTGATGGAGGGGATTCGGAGTCTCGGCGACAGGAGACCGAGACTGGTGAGCAAATTAGTCAAGGGGAAACAGGACAAGCCTCGCGGGTAGAAAGAAGGAACAACGGGACTACGAAGCCATTGACGACCCTCACGAAGAAAGACCAGAAGTTCCACTATGGATGCCACGGTTAGGGGTGGCGTGGAGGCCCAGCTCAACACCAGAAGCCCGAGAACAAGCACTTCCCCAACAGCTGGGGCGACAGGGAATACTAGTAGTCGTAAACCACCCGTTGAGGTCCCACCAAAGGGAAAGGGGAGGGCGTTCGAAAAGAGAACCATTAGGAATTTTCACAAAAACGGGAGTAATGTATCTTTGTTCCTTCTCTAGCAGGTTAGACTATCGCTACGATGGGAAAGCAAGCGAGGGAGAGGGAGGAGGTAATGCCACTGGGAATTTATTTTGAACAAGTCGACGTATAATAAATTAATCTTTCTTTATTCATATATTAAAGAGAAGGTATCGGTCATCAGGGAGTCTCGGGAGAAATTACAGGATGACCGATACGCTCTCTTCGAAGGGGAACCGTTGAGGTTGATAGATTTTAAGGAGGATATGCCATATATTAAAACCAGTTTCGAGATGACGGAGGGGATTATTTCACATTTGAATGAGACGCTACCCCCGGCGCGAAGTCGACGTGGTTTGGTAAACGCGGGGGGCACGATTTAAAAATTCGTTTGTTTTTGAAACTCTAGATAATGAAGATCTGGTGGAATTGAATGCCAGAGTATAAAATTTAAAGGAAGTTAATGACCAAAACACGACGCCTGGGGCAAGCAGTAACGTCAGTTCGAAATTGGTTAGAGGATGTCCTCGAGATTGTTCAATAGGATTAATTATAGGTATAAGTAGGAACTCCTCGAAGGAAGGGAAAGGCTGACCCGCTGGAATTACGGTCTTTGATGGAAGAAGCGTGCACGGAGGAAGAAGGAGGACGGGAAGCTGCAGAATCAACTGGGAAGTGATGTGGACATAAACAAAACAGAGGAAGGGACGAACTGTTGAAAAGGATTGTTTCGTGAAAAATCTTTATCCCGAAACAATCTTTTTTAAAAGGTGGTGGAGTGTAATATATATTGGAGAAATATTGTCTTCGTGTGATGGAAATGTATTATATTTGATATATTGAAAATTTATTATCTTAGTGTAATGGAAATATATTATTATGTTATCTTTAGAATGTGTGGGAATAGATTATATAAAATATATTATGTCATAGATTAAGAATGTGTTAGTATAAGAAGAAGAAAGATGAATTAGCATTTCATAAGCCTGGGAAATAATAATAATCGCTGCCCACACGTGTAAGGCGGCTGGGGGAGGATGGAATTTGCATACGTTAACGTCTGAGAGAAAATGAGTTAACTAATTAAGTTAAGAAAGATTATAATAGGTGGAAGTGAGATAGAGATGCTGGAGGGGTGAAGGGGGTGAGCAGCGACAGGAAAGGAGACAGCCGGAGTAATGCGAATCGTGTGGGAAGAAATGACTACCAATGTCCACACGGCTGGTCAAAGAGGGAATTTTGTCAAGAAAGGCGTGGGAAGATGTGTGCGTTGGCCATTCGTTCAAGGCTATGATTTTGCAAAGATTTGCATTACTTAGAGGAGCGACACTTGCATACGGGAAGAGAAAATATGAGTGAGAGGGGGAGAGGCACAGCGGGGGGACTGCAACAAAAACTCGGCGCTGGAGAGCCTCGGCAGTCAGAAAGTGAGAAAGTTACAAGGGTCGTAAGATGTGATACACGGAGGCCCCCCGGCAGGGGAAGAGTGGGGGTAGAATGGGAAGTGTGCAGTGTATGATATATTATAAGGGAATGAATTATTGTTAAGTGATTGTGAATGTTTATGTTAATATTTTTAATTATATCAAGTGTTAATATTTTTAGTTATATCAATAATGAGTGTTCGGCCGACACGACAACTAATTGTGAGTCTAATAACATGTATTTTAAATAAATTAAGTAAATTGTTTTCAAAAGATATTAATATCAAATTGAATAAAGTAATATACATTTGAATAAGTAACTTATAATTAAATTTTGTAAATTATAATTAAATGAATTTCTGATTTGAAATAAATTAAATGAAATGTTTTCAAAAGATATTAATATCAAATTGAATAAGTAATATAAATTTGAATAAGTAACTTATAATTAAACTTTGTAAATTACAATTGAATGAATTCAGAATATGAAATAAATCAAATGAAATATTTATAGATGAATTATAATTAAATGGATCAAAATAAAATTAATTAAATAAACAAATTAAATTATATGAATTATAATTAAATGGATTAAAATAAAATTAATTAAATAAACAAGTTAAATTAAATAAATTGTATGTGAACAGATTAATGATTTAAATTCTATTTATATTTGTATCCTAATTAATTGAACAAAATAAATAGATTGTGTTTGAATATATTAATGATTTAAATTTGATTTATAATTGTATCCTAATTAATTGAACAAAATAAATAGATTGTGTTTGAATATATTAATGATTTAAATTTGATTTATAATTGTATCCTAATTAATTGAACAAAATAAATAGATTGTGTTTGAATATATTAATGATTTAAATTTGATTTATAATTGTATCCTAATTAATTGAACAAAATAAACAGATTGTGTTTGAATATATTAATGATTTAAATTTGATTTATAATTGTATCCTAATTAAATGAACAAATTAAATAAATTATATTTTGACTGGATTAATAATTCGAACTTAGTTAATAATTGTATCTTGATTAGACAAATAAACTAACTTAAGCTAAATGACGTTTTCAATAATCAATTGGACCCGCTCGTTGACCTGGGTGGCATGATCTTGTTCCTTCCCTTCTAGTATTATGTACAAGTAAATGCTCGGCTTAAAAGTAAGTACTCGGCCCTATATTACAATATTTAACTTTTCTTATTCATTGTGAAAAATATTTCATGCGAATCTATTATAAATATATTGTTATCGAATACTTTCCTTTACTAAATTTTACGGAAAAGGTAGAAATCTGAATACATAATTATATTTTTATGTTTAAAATTTACTAAAAAAAATAATTTTTAGAAGGCTGTGTAACATTTTTAATACATAGAGGGCGGTAGTCCAAAAAAATTTGGGAACCACAGCTATACATAAATATTATATTAATAAAAATTAATTTTATTTTTAATTTTAATATTTTAATATTATTCCTTTTTAACTGACTTAGATGTGTAAGAACATTTACCTGAAAAAGTCTTGATAATACAATTTTATTGTTATTTTCTCAATCCCACTCTTTATTTATTTCTTAGACCTATCCATTAGTTCATGTTAGAAGGAGACAATCAAAACTGACTTTCCTGTTAACTTGATTAATGACCTTTTTACATGCATCTTTCTTTCGTTCAACAATTTATTATTAATATTATAATAGAAAGCATAATAGACCAATTATAGATTACAGAAATATAATTAGATCAATTAAAGTAGAATATTCTTAAAATAAATTATTTGTGCAAATATTGTAATTTTCTCTTCTCTTTAAAATAGTTTATTGTTTTTTTTTCAATCCGTTGATAAATTTAAAATAGCAATTCACTGCCAATGGTTGTTGGTTAGAGAGGAGAGCGTCCACGTACCTTCACTTTATCATATACAACATTCCATTTTTATTACATTTTTTATGCTAAATATTTCCAGTTTCATATAGTAAAATATATTTTTTTTTTGCTTCGAATGTCATAAGAATTTTTCAAAATGAGTTTTACCTATCTACCTACTTTTTGATTATAATATTCCTTTCATTTTTTCTCCCCCCCTCTCTTATCTTTTGCTTTACTTGCACGAGTAGAGGCTTTATGTTGCTTCTCTTGCTTGAAATAACTGCTTGTTTTACCAAAAACGTTTGTATTAGGGGCAAATTTTCTTTTACCTTAACCATTTCGTTTGATGTGTTGAAAAGAAAAATCTTATTTGACCAAATATTAAAAAAAAAATCTGGAGTGTCTCCACTCGACTATCTCGCAATTTGAATTTGATTAAATAACATATATTATATTTAAATTAAATTTAATTAATTATAAATTATAAATTAAATTTGATAAAAATATTTATTAAACCAGCTGGTGTTTCTATCTTTGTTGATGGCACCACGTCACGTGCTGGCACGTGATTTGAAGTTTTAAGAAAATTATATATATATATATATATAAAATTCCGGTACTTTCAGCAAATCAATCAAGCTGAAATTCAATATATAGTAGTTTTATACACTTTTTAATCATGTGAAAAACTATAAAACATTTAGAACAAAAGAATGAAAACCTTGTAAGTAATGACACACTTCCAAATGAGCTATATTTCTCAAAAGTTGATAGAAAACTACAAATTTTGAATAATGACCGTGTAGCAAATATCATTATTCTAGCTCAAACCGTTTTTGCGTAATCTCGTCTACATATATACACACACACACAAACATTTTTCTCTGCCTTAGTGAAAATAACTCAGGGACCTTCAAAACATATAAAAATATCAAAATCTCGACTTCAAAAATTTTCGTGATCACAATACTATCTCTGGCAAGATAACAAAAAGTAAAAAATAAATCAATTCATTCTTATTTATGTACTAATATATATTATAAGAAAATAAACTAATGATTTATTTATTAAATAAACATTTTTGATACTTAAATTTCGTATTTAATTAGATTAAAAGAGCGGCCTTAAGCTTTTTTAACTGGCAATGTTTAAAACAATCACATTAATGTTCAATTACAATTTTCAACAACCTGGGGATTATTTTCAACCAAACGGATATTTTATTGTATCAAACTAAGGTAAAACATAAAAACGTTAAAATACTAAATACCTATACATTTATATATATATATTATCTTCTCAGCCCTTAGAGAGATTTCCAAACTTTATATTATTATATCTAACGTAAATATATTTAATTATAAAACTTCCCCTCTAATGTAATAAAATAATACAAACTCATTTTAGGAAGTCAAAAAAATGCATTATTATATTTCTTCCAGTATGGAAAATCATAATTTAACCAGAAGACTGTGTTTTATTGAATTCCCTTCTAGAAACTTTAAGTTTTTAAATAATTAACAGTTTATTCTTTATCATATTCAATATCTTTCGTCATCGTTTATTATAAATTAATAGTTATTAGATTAAAAAAGTAATTTGTATGACAAGGAATATATTAGAGAATAGTTTGTCAAAATAATTGCTATTTAAGTTTAACAAGAATGTAAAAAAAAGTCTCTTAAATGAAATGGCAACATTACTGTCGTAATTTGAACCAACTGGGTCTTTTCATTTTTGTTTGACAACTATTTATAGCAGACTACCTCGTGATTGGAGAAGAAAATGGAAAAAATTGAATTTCCATGAAAATCTATGAATTGAGATACGAATTGCCCTCTCATCCGTCCTATTCTCCGGATTTAGCCTCGGGTGACTATTTCTTGTTTCTAAACCCGAAGAAATGGCTCGGCAGAGAGAAATTTGACTCCAATGATGAAATCATCTCACAAACAAATCTATTTTGATGTCCTTGGCAAATTTTATTTTTTTGAAGGGATAAAAATAATTGGAGAAACGCTGGACGAAGTGTATAGAGCTCAAACGAGACCACAACAGTGTTCCCTCTAAGCTGTGCGAGTGTGCGCGCGCACACAAGTTTTAAACATATGAAAATTATTCGCGCGCACAAAAAATTTACTACTATTCTTGTACTGTCTTTTTTACCGACCGACGATAGTAAGGGAGGTATTGTTTTCACACCAAATTTCACATGTGGAGATTTTTACATATCTCCACGAATCATGCATTTTCTAAACAGAAAAAAGTATTTTTAGCATGATGTCTGTCCGTCCGTCTGTCCGTCTGTCCGTCCGTCCGTATAGATGTGTACAGCCTGAACGGCTCAACCGATTTTGATGAAATTTGGTATATTTACTTAATGCATCAGTGGGATGAATTGATCAACTTTTGGTGCAATTCCGGAAACCGGAAGTGGTAGTATTAGCGATCGACGATAGGAAGGAAAGGGTTATTTTCACATCAAAGGATATTTTTTTATATATCACCACGAATCATGCACTTTGTATTGGTTTTATCCTCGAGAAAAATCATATTTATTAGTTTTTTCTTGATTTAAAATTATATGACGTCATCCAGCCATTCATGACGTCACAGCCTGGTCTTGCATATATATTATAAATAAAATAAAATTAAAAATGTTTATATTTATTATTTATGTATCCATATCTGTTTTTTATTACATTAATAGATATATGAAAATTATTTGAAATTGTTTCTGTAGCTGGAAATTAATTTATTTCAAACCGTCGGTCGGTTCGGACCTGGCCACAGGTCAACTTATTTATATACGCATTTTGAAATTGCCGCACAAAAATTTTTTATTTTGGAAAACACTGCACACATATAAAAAAGTGCGCACACAGATCACGAAAAATTAGAGGGAACACTGGACCACAATCAAAAATAAAATAATTTTTCTATCAAAAATCTATGTTTCATTTAAAAAGTCACGGACTAATTGATATATAAATATATATATGTCACAAATGAGCATTAAATAAGCATTTAATAAATTAATTAAGAAATAATTTTCAAAACGTATTAAGAAAAGTTTATTTTAATTTTATAAGAAATTTATTTAATGTTATTTCTAATAATGGCTTAATTAAATAATTAAGTTAAGAGTGGAATATTGATATTAATGATAAAAGGAAAGTTTCATTCAATATGTACCTTATAAGAGACTTAATAAGCTAATTATTTAAATGAGAATAACTGAGTAAGTAATGAATATATATATATATATATATATATAAAATTAAGGAGTCATTGTTAGAAGGGATAAAGAAATTACAGCTCGATTTTCATCTTCCACATTAATTCGAAATTAAAATTTATTACTTTGTAAGGTGGATTAATTAATTAATAGTAATAACTATATGCATTCAGATTATTTATCTAGTCATGGGCCAGCTTGGCCAATTATTTTACATTTGTTCTAATATAGATATTTTTCAAGGAGGTCGAATTATTGACCAGTTTCCAACACAAGTCAAAGAAGTCGCCACATTTGGCAAATATATTTTGCATCTGGTTATTCTATGGGTAATTCAAGAATTCTGACCGAAAATAAATGAATGAAAGAAAAAATTTAAATTTATAGTCAAAGATTTATTAATGTATGTAACAATGATAATAATTTAATTATTTGAAAATATTAAATTTAATATTTTATTTTTCTTTAAAATAAATTTTCATAAAAATAAAAATTTAAACGCATTTAAACATTTTTCTAACAAAATAAATTAAAAAAAAATGTTTTTATATATTAAATATATATAGGTGTATATAAAATAATGACTTTTGTACATCCTAAGCAAGGACAACGCTTATCAAGTGGGTTATATAAATTAGGTGTCCTATGATCAGTAGAATGGGTCCTATCAACATCTGGCATGATTTTTCTTGATCGGTGGTGCTACTTTTTATCGAATAGCTTCCCAATGTTGATCCCGGAGGCTGGGTTGACTCCTGTCCTATAAAACCCCAATTAGAGACATTCTTTTACCAAGCCCGGGACTTGGACCTGGGACCACGAGAATGTGAACCAGCTACGCTACCTCTCACCCTGTGACGCCTTTATTTTTTTTTATAAACTTAATAGTTCTTAGGCCCGATTCACACACAAGTGGCGTATGGCACTGGCGTGGTTCTGGCGTGGTTCTTAAGATTATGTGAGTAAATTATTTTAATTAAGAAAATTTGATCTCATAATTGGATTTTCACGTAAGATTTTAATATATAATATATTTTTTAATATATAATATATTTTTTAATATTATTTTTATAGTAGTTTAGTGTTATGCTAATTTTATATTTTATTTTTATTTTGTTTACTTTGATTTTTTTTTAAATAAATTAATAACATTTAAAGTAGCATAAAAAAAGTAGCACAAAAAACACGTTTTTATAATTAAATGCTGGCAAAATATAAAATTTGATTAAAAAGTTGAAATGAATAATGAAATGGTCTAGAAGTGGCGTGCAAAGTCCCTACGAGCCACCGGTCGCGTCGGAGTGGAGTGGTCTTCGTGCCATTTTCCACGCCTCCAACACGCCATATCTGTGGGTATTGAGTCATAAGCTAATGCAATTACATTAACAAACCTGTTCCACGCCAGAACCACGCCAGTGCGATACGCCCGATTCACACACAAGTGGCGTATGGCACTGGCGTGGTTCTGGCGTGGAACAGGTTTGTTAATGTAATTGCATTAGCTTATGACTCAATACCCACAGATATGGCGTATGGCGTGTTGGAGGCGTGGAAAATGGCACCAAGACCACTGCAAATGGTCTAGAAGTGGCGTGCCAGTCCCTACGAGCCACCGGTGGAGTCGGAGCGGAGTGGTCTTCGTGGCATTTTCCACGCCTCCAACACGCCATATCTGTGGGTATTGAGTCATAAGCTAATGCAATTACATTACAAACCTGTTCCACGCCAGAACCACGCCAGTGCAATACGCCACTTGTGTGTGAATCGGGCCTTAGGTTGCCGACGATTGAAATCTATATTTTTAACCCTCCATTTAATTAATTTATTTCATTATTTGATATATAATCTAAATTAGTTTATAAAGTTTAAAAATATTGAAAGATCATTTAGTAAGATAGCGATTTCAAATCTTTATCCTTCCAGTACCTCCCCATATTTTTTTTTAATAGATATCATATAAATATATTTTAAATAAGTTTCATTTTGAAACTTCTATTTTAGTGAATTATTTCATGATAGAACTTTCAAATTTTTAAAAGGTGTTTGTCCAAATAAGTCATGTTCATTGTCAACAAATGTATTCTATTTTCATAAAAGAGAAATCAAGATCTTTGATACAATTTAAAAATCCAGTATTATTATTTATTTGTACATAGAATAGTAGAAAAATGAATTTTTTTATTAAAAGATTTTTGCGCCTCCCTTAGCAATAATCCGCGCCTCTCTAAGGAGGTACCCCTCCCAGTTTGAAAACCGCTGTATAAAGATAATTAATTAATCATATTGAAGACACTGATCCTTCATCTAAAAAAAAATAGAAAATTGAATCTTAGTTTATATCTATATTTCTTATTTGGAGCATAATTTGTTAAAATCTGTTAATATATATATATATTTCTAATTATATGATTGAACTATTTTAAAAATATTTCAGAAATTATTTAATTCAAGAAACCTTAATCAAGTTTATCCCTTTAAATTTGAATTTAAATTTAATTATCAAATACTGAAACATGAAACATTCGATATTTTATTTAGTGTGTTGCATTTTTTTCTCTTTTAATTAATCGCCAGCCCACCAGGAGCATTTAACCAAATAACCCACCAAATGCCCAATTCAATTCACATGTTTTAATAAACATTCAATTCCTGTTAATTATTTCACTATATTACATTCAATTTGCCATTGTAATTTATCTAAAAAACCTATAAGTGACCCAATTACATTTATAAATTTATGATAATTACTTTTTAAAACTTTTTCACCATTAAGAGATTAGAAATTAATCACACTTAAATTCTAAAAATTATTTAATATTATATTTTAGATCTAAAGAATCTATAATGTACCCAAACTATAATTATTTACTATACAGTGAACGCTCTATATAAGCAACCTCTCTATAAGCAACACATTCTTTATAAGCAACCTTTATAACAACATAACCTCAAATTGTAAAAATTGTTATTGGAATACGTTTGTGTTTTGTGCTGTCAGTATTGAAGTTAATTCCTGCTAATTAGAATAATTACTATAATTTCTGTTAGTTTCTGTTTATTAATATTTTTATGCTTCAAATACAATTTTTCCATATAAGTAACTTTTCCCAATAAGAAACTTTTTTATTGAAATTGGTTCAAATGAGTTGCTTATATAGAGAGTTCTCTGTATATTGTTTATTTTGAGTGGATGAATCATTTTTTAAAGGACATTTGCCCTATTAGGATTTTGTTGAAATAAATATAAATGTCAAAATAATGATAAGATTATATTCTTTCCACCTAACGACACTTTTATTTATTAATGATTTATAATTAATGTGTTTTATTGATAGAAGTTCAATAGAAGTTATTTTGAGTCAAAAAGTACTTATTGTTTACTACGAAACATATTTAATGATTAAGGACAATAGGCCTTCCCTAAAACCGATTTACTATCTAAATTGTTTTTGCCTGTCGAATTCATAGAAACAACTGTCTATGGGAATACCTCAAGTAGATCACTAATTAAACTTTTATTCCCCTTCAAGTGGACCATAAAACTAAAAGGGAAACTAACAGAAAAGGTTTTATTCTTCTTTTCCTACATTGCTAAATATTTAAGTATCTTCTGATAAATATAGAATGAATGATTGGTTGAGAAGATAGAATCCCAAGTAGCTATATTCCCTTCAAAATAAGTTCTACTTGAAAATATGTCTAATGTGATGAGTTATTATATTTTCATTTTTATTTGTATTTAGAGAAAATTCATGGAAATTTTATTTTTATCGCCTTAAATAAATTGTTAAAATGGGATTACATAGATATTTCTAGAATTTATATATACAGGGTGCTTCAAAAAAATGTATACACACTTTAAACTATTGTAGTTTTCCCGCTCTACAAGGCTAATGTTATATTTATTTTCAACAAGATGGTGCCCCGCCGCAATATCCCAGGGACGTACGAGCTTACCTGGATCAAAATTTGTCGGGCCAGTGGATAGGACGCAGGGGGCCAATCGAGTTTCCAGCACGCTCTCCAGACCTTACACCACTGGATTTCTTCTTGTGGGGCACAGTAAAAGATGAGGTGTACAAACATAAACCACGTAACCTAGACATTCTTTGGAATGAGATTCAAGCAGTGTGTAGAGAAATCTCATTGGACGTTTTGATACGATGTACAGAATCAGTGGTGACTCGTACTCAGAATTGTATTGATGCTGCAGGTCACCAATTTGAACAGTATTAACATTTGTTATTTATGTTTCATTTACATTGGACTTTCAGCTTTCTATTTTCCTGAAATTTAACTTTGTAGAACGGTAAATAAATTTTCTATGGAAGTTCAAAGTGTGTATACATTTTTTTGAAGCACCCTGTATATTATATAAAATATTATTATTATATAAAAAAAAACTTTGAATAAATAAATGTGAATGTGTAAGTGAGATGGCAAAAATTCATTCTTTGGTTGGATTTAATTATATACAACATAACATGTTAGACCACCCGATGCCTTTTTCGTCATTCCTCTAATTGGGACATTATATTTGAAATTTAACGGATTTCAATATTTTACGAATAATATAACAATAAGTTTAATAGTTTCACCCATCGGTGTCGATTATAAAATTTAAATTAATAGGCAGTTTACTCATGTACCAGAGAAATAGCCGCCCGTTGCTTGGACAAGTACTTTCGAAATATAATATTATTACGTATATATTATTAAAATTAATAACAATAAGAATTATTATTAGTATTATTAAATTTAAGATTATATGTCTAATAAATTTAATGATGTTTTTTTTATTTGTTTTACAAGTTTTTTTTCTTTAAATAAAATAAAATATACATAAATTAATTGAAATTTGTTTATTTTTAATATTTAATAATATATTATCATTTTTATTAATATAGATTTTTTTTAATTAATAACAAAGTACCTGGTTCACCGAGCCGCCGTTCGGTATTTTAAAAAAATTATTCCTTATGAACTATCAATATTTAAGATTAAGATTATTATTTAAAATAAATAAACGACAAAATATATGAAACAATTGCAAATAATTAAAAAGAACATAAATTTAAAAAAAAATAGTCATAAAACATACAGTCCTTAAACATACGTATTGTCAGAAAAGTATGGCCTGTGGTTATAACATAATATATATTTCGTAATTTACTTACAAAATAAATTAAAATAAATATTTTTAATTTTATTTTATTTATGATTTTTTATATTTAAGGAAGTGCTTTCCTACGTTGCCCGGCGACATTTTTTTTTATTATTAAAATTTCTATATTAAATTAAGAAAAAACTAACAAAAATGATTTTTCCCGAGGCTGAAACCAATAAAGATCGATTTTTCTTTATAAATATTATCTATGGTGTAAATTTCAAAAAATCCTTAGAGCTGTTTAATATCTCCAAAATATAAATATATATACAAATGTATATATATATATATATATACACAATTTTTGCTAGTATAATAAGATAAGATAAGATGAATTTTGATTACCCATAAATTTGTAGCCTGTTTATTTATTTTCAAATGAAATTATTTCTTTCTTAATTGTAGATAAATAAATCAAAATTGGAACTGCCTTTTTCAATTCAATTGAATATTAATTTAATGGAGCCACTCGGTATATGTTGATTTAAATTAATTCATGAAAATGATCTAACTCAAGATGGTAGGCGGCAGCTAAATGACAAATTAATTTTATCACGAACATAAATCCGTATGTGATGTCTATTACAGCTCTGAGGAGTAGATAACAGGATGTAAACTAATTTATACACGAGAAAGGAAATCAATGCAGGCTTCTTGTTATTCGACTCCTAAGTAAATTGAAGAAAATCGATAAACGAAAAACAAGCATTACATTTATTTTCTCTGATTCAATATAATTTATACATCTTATAATTTATTCAAGTTTATAGATCAGAAATGTGCTATTTATTTTATTTTATTTTTATTTTATTTACTGTTTTATTTTCTTATCATTTTCATTCAAGACTATTGTATTGAGCTAGAAAAAATATTTCTGCCATTTTCATCAATGTCTTCAGAAATATTTCACAAATATAATGTATTATTTAATTTAATATATAATTTATTGATTAAATATTGATGTTAAGACAGGCTTTCTATTAACTATCAAAATAAATTATTAAGAAAATTTGTTGGATTATCCCTTTGTTTCAAAATTAATTTGATTTGAAAATAAAAAAGTCATATTTTTTTAAAAATTTTCTTAAATAGTATTTATAAGCATGTATTCTGCTGTACGGAAGTCATGGCATCCCTGAAGTGACTGACCCAGTCGAGCCGCACGGTAATTGCAGCGCACGGCAAGTCTGACTACGAATAAATGCTACTCAAAATATTTATAATGCTACTCAATCTTTCGTTAATTTCGTGTTGATGATGTGTTTATTTATCGTACAACCCTTAAACTCTATCCAAGAATGATCAAAACCTGTCTAAAAATGTAGAAACTTGGCACAATTGTCCACCCCTCATAATTTATTTATACAACAAAATCCCGTCAATCCCGTCCACCATTTTCGATGACCATGTATATAATGTTTTTGGAAATTAATTATTTCAAATCGGTTCTGCATCTGGCCACATCTGTTTTATTTATTTATTTGTTTATTAAAAAGACATCCTAAATTAATTATATTACTTCTAAGAAGAAATTATTTCTTATAATAGTATGAATGTAAATTCATAGTGATAACTTCATAAATAGATTATTAATAAGTTTTATTAATGGTCATCCAATTATAATAAAAATAATATAATAAAAGATAGTATTTGAAAATCTATATTTTTGTAATTATTTTAAAATATTTCGGTATTTATATAAATAGTTATTCGTTTCAACACTTTGACTAATTAAATTTTGTTATAATATCAAAGTATAATATTCATATACGAGTATATATATTGTAATATATAAGCATAAAGGTGCATTTTGGTATGCAATGGTAGGGGCAAGGTTATTTTTTGAACACATGTGAGAGAATATAAAGAAGTTTTTGGGATGGAGAATGAAAGACCTTTTGGCGTAACCCATCAAATAAACCAACCGATAGAGACAATAGAAATATCTTCTATTAAAAGTTAAGATATTTCTTGAATTCTTGTTTTTAAAAAACTCATAAAAATGCATCCCATCTAGTCCCCATATGAGGTATACCTCTTCGTTACCCAAGAGGGAGTGAGGGGTAGACAATTGTGCCAAGTTACATTGGAGGGGATGATGAGCTTCTACATTTTTAGACAGTTTTTGATCATTTTTGGATAGAGTTTAAGGCCCGATTCACACACAAGTGGCGTATGGCACTGGCGTGGTTCTGG
Organism: Labia minor; assembly: GCA_963082975.1. NCBI lineage: Eukaryota > Metazoa > Arthropoda > Insecta > Dermaptera > Spongiphoridae > Labia > Labia minor. Next base: position 54,829,395 of record OY720345.1, read on the forward strand.
CGTGGAACAGGTTTGTTAATGTAATTGCATTAGCTTATGACTCAATACCCACAGATATGGCGTGTTGGAGGCGTGGAAAATGGCACGAAGACCACTCCACTCCGACGCCACCGGTGGCTCGTAGGACTAGCACGCCACTTCTAGACCATTTCATTATTCATTTGGAGTGGTCTTCGTGCCATTTTCCACGCCTCCATCACGCCATATCTGTGGGTATTGAGTCATAAGCTAAAGGGCCTAAGGGAGGTGATTTCATCAGACTAAGTGAGAAAAACTACAAGGATCATCCAGTTGAGCAAAGAAGGTGTTGCCTGCCCAGCTAAGACGGAAGATACATTACCTTGAGGAAATGGCCAAGAATCGTCACGTGAAGTCCCAGTGTTCCCCGAACTCATTATTGATTAAATAACAGCTAAGTGGTCGTCCCATATTTAAATAATTGCAATTACTTAATGAAACTCAATTTCATTTGATTTATAATCTTACTATTTATAACGGTACCATATCAACTCTATAATTTCTTTGTTATCTATTTTTATAATATTAATTCTTCCATTTTTATTAAATATTTAAGTTTAGTTTAATTTTATATCTACCTTTTTTTCTCTGGACGAATTCAGAGTTTTACCCTATCCTAAACCAACCGTCGCTTGATTCATTAACCAAATTATTATTCTAAATTTAACTAGAGTGCTACCAAATTAATTTAATCTGACTTTCAACCAATTTTTCTCATTAACCACCTTACCTAAGTCATCCAATATACCACAATATATTGTAAGGAGAGACATCGCCAACGTGTTCTACGATGGATGCGTCAATTTGGAGGAGGGGATGGCTACTCAGACCTTATAAGACAAAGGAGGAAAGGGAAAATAGAAAGAAAGTCGGTTGAGGGCCAGCTAATTTTTCTAAATTAGCAAAAGGAAGGAAATAATGAAAGAATAGTTGAAAAGGAGAGGAAAGATGATTAATAATAAATTTATAGGAAAAAGACAATGTCTTCTTAAAATCGAAATTGTATTTAAAAAAAATATATACACACTCTAGACTAGAATATAATTTTATTAATTATACAATTCTATGAGAAGGAATTTATCTTTAGATAATTTCAGGGACTGAGGAGGAAAACTAGCCTATTTTCGTTTCGCAATAGTAAATAGTTTAAATTCTTATTTTCAGTTATAGAAGGGAATGTATTTCGATTTAGTAAGAATTGTTAACACATCGGGAAATTAATCAAAAGGGAAGATTTCCATCTCCTCGTGAGGAAGTCTCTGGCAGGACTACTTTCGGGACTTTTTTGGAAGGTGGGTGTTCCTTTTTCCCAATGGTTTGAACCTGTCACTTGTTTTAAAAATCAGCCAATAATGTAATTGTTTTCATTTGTTTTTTTACCCCACTTGGAGTAATCGGTGATATTGGCGACAAAGTCGCGAAGGTCGGACGGATATTAACAAAAAGAAAAAAAAGAGAGGGTTGCCCTCTTACAATATATAAATATATATATAATTCAATAATATTTTGAGAATCATTGACTATAAATAAAATAAAACTAATTTTTTACATCATAAACAGGTGGTTTTTTTAGATATCGATTTTTTGCTTTTTTTTATATATCTCCTCAATTTCAGTTTTTCTTTCTTTCTTTTCTTTTCATTTTCTGATTTTTTACCGTCTTTAACAAAGTCAAGATTTGTTAAAAAATCTTGTTATAAACTTTGTTGTTGTTGCTGTTGTTGAGAAAGTCCAATAAAATAAATTCACCAAAAGATGAAGAAAGTAGTTAGGCTTTAGGGAAGAGAGGCGGGGAGTGGTGGGGTGAAAGAAAGAGTAGTATAGAACTTTAACCCAAACCAAAAAGTCCATTTGGCGATAGGATGGGGACACTGGAAGTTGAGTGGCTAACGGGAATGTGGAAGTGGCACCGTGTGTGTCTAATAGTCCATTGTGCTCCACCCTCACCTTAAGGCAATGCCAATTATAAGATATAATGAAATGGCTCACCCCTCTAGCAATTGAATTAATACCCGAGACAAAACCGAAGAGGAAGAGGGGATCCCCGATATGGTGAGATGCAATAAATTACTAAACTACCTTAAATTGATTAAAAAAAATAACAGACTAATAAATTATTAAGAGACCCAGGTGGATAAATTACCATAAATAATATTATTCATAAAAATTCAAACATTTTTTTTTTGCTTTTGCTTTTTCTTTTTTAATTAGCAATCGCTTTTTTTGTGTAACAATTTACTTTTTACTTTCCATTATAAATATACATAGGTATGTAATTTATTTTTATTTATATTTATTTTTTTCATATTTATATCTTTTTATTTGGATATAAAAAGTAGCCATAATGTTTTTAAATAAATAAAAAAAAAATGTTTTGAAATTTTAGCAGTGTTTAATTTTGTATAGGGGAAGTGGTGAATCCAAATTAATAATAATAGTGAACTATCAATTATAAAAGTGTTTTTGAGCCATCATTTATTTTAGATTAAAAAAAACTTTAATGTTTGTTTGTTTCAAAATAATATAAAATATTGAATGATTTTATAATTGATAAAAATTAAAAAAAAAATATTTAATAGTTTTGTTTTCATTAAATTTGTATTAGGTTTTTCTCTCGAGCCATCCACTCCAAAAATACTTAGGCATTTGATATAATTGTACCTATATATTAATTATATAAAATTAATTAAAATTAAAAATAAATTCATTTTCATTTCAAGTATTTTATTTTATCATTATTTGTAGGAGTATTTTCAATTGTATTCCTATATTTTTACCTTTCCTTAAGAAAATTATATTCCACTTAAAATTAACATTAACATATAGAATGGCAGTAAAACAACACAATGATAATAACGTTCCAAAGTAGAAATGAATATAAATCAGATTTCTTGAAAAAAAAAATCTAAAATTAAATGTGAACGAAAAATGTTTAATAAAGAACAATATGTTTCAAAATGAACATTCATTTGTTCCCCCGACCCCTCTGGAACTGTTAAGGGGAGTAAATAAACGAGGGGCGACTGTTGGTCCAACTTAGGGGTGTCAGAGGGAGAAAAAGAATTCCCTCATAGCTCGTTAATTAATAATTTTTCCTAAATTGATGTACATATATATAGAGGAATATATATTATTGGATAAAATGGAACAATTTTTACTGATTACTATAAAACGGTTGGGTGATGAAGGTGGGGTTAGGGAGGATGGGGATAGGGAGTGTCGGTGAATTTCTTTGATATCCCATTTATATCTATATAGATATAATATATATGAATAATGATGAAACTAGATTTATTATTTAAATGAAGGGAACGATTAAGGGGCGGGTGCATTGAAGGGAAAGGAATGAAGGTTGGGTTCTTTGGGCCCACTTGGTTCGCTAATGGAATGTTGAATTATGAACGAGCGGAGCATCATCGTCGTTATGTAACTAGTTAACCCAACTTGGAGGCGTTAGCGAAAAGGGACAAGTTAGAGGTGTTAAGGGGTTAAGGGCGGAATGTAAAGGGAATGAGTGCCATTCTACATCATTCTCTATTTAAAACAATAAATAAAATAACTATATACTATATACTAAATATTTTGAATTTAAACTTGAATTATATTATTTAATCTTTAGATGTGTGTAAGAGAAAAGGGAAGGCATTATCTTCACTCTTTTCCAGAACTTACCTATTATACAATTCACCAGAGGCGTGTGGCTAAAATGGCATATAATAAGATTTGATCAGAAAGTGATAATTTAATTGCAAATGGTCACTAAAGTTTAAACTCGATGTAGTGAGACAGAATGCTAGAAGGAGATAAAGAGAAGGGGAAATAGAGAGTAGATGGTTTTATCTATCTCAGCTGACTCTATTAGAATAAATGGATTTATAGAGAGATAAAGGGTAAGGATTGGAGGTGGGTAGGGAACTTGTTCTGAAATTTTGAACTTAGATTTAATGTATTCATATCAATTTAGAAACGTAGAAATGGGCAAAGTTTAAGAAAGAAAGAGTTAAGATTGTCATATTTTAGATTTTTTAAATTCCAATTTAAAAATTATAAATTCTAAAAGTTGAAAAATATTCGTCTAGTTTAGTCATTTTATAAGCGTAGATTTTTAAAAGAAAGCAATTATTTGTCTGTTATGTTATATGGGTGTAGTCTAAGGCCCTGGGAAATGAGAGTCGATTTAGAGTTTTTGAAAATAGAATTCTTCGCATTTATGGGCCAAAGAAAAATGAGGGTATCGGGGAATGGCGGAGATAGCATAACCAGGAATTGCATGATCTCTGTACATCTTCAGACATAGTTAGAGTAATAAAATTTAGAATACTGCAATGGATAGTACACGTGGCTAGAATGGGAGAGGAAAGAATGGCGAAAAATATATTAGTGGGGAGACCTACTGTGAAATGTCCTGTTGGAAGACCAAGACCGCGATGGGTGGACAATGTAGGAAGAGACGTAATAGAAATTGGAAAAATTAAGATTTGGAAGTGTGTAGCTTAGGGTAGGAACGCTTGGAGACCACCAATTTCAAGTTCCGTTGAACCATATAGAAAGTAAAATTCAAAAAAAAAAAAATAAAATAAAATGCATTAATGTTACTTTATTTTATTTCCCAAGAATATTTTTCCTTGAGAATTGTTATTGGATCGTAAAACTATTTACATATACTAGTTAAAGTGGATTTTCTGACTAGCAGCAACCAGTATTGAAGCGATAATTGTTGTGATATGATATCTCAAATCACTCAATTATTCACTAAGCTCTACAGAAAGAAGTCCAATCGAATCTGAAGATTTTATCAAGCAATTGGTCCAATACGAGTAACATGTTGGTAAATTGTGCATATTCCAAGAACGTGAGTTCAAACTTAAAGTATTTTGTAATATAATGATTGTCTGCGATTTCAATAAATAATTACAAATGATTGAAGTTGTATATTTATACATATTATGAGAAACCGGAGAGGCTCTCTGGACAAGGGAAAACTATCTGGTCGTTTTTAGATTAATACATTGTCCAAATTGATTATTTGTTGTTTGTACCGATTAGTAATAACAGTTTCATCAGGTTTTAGAAGCTTATCATACACCACCTCCCAAACTTAGAGCATTGGCTTCTTGCTAAGTCAATCTGGTTTTGCATTTAATGTGGATCTTTTTCTAGGATTAACCTATGATTTTTCAAGAAAATTTCACATGTTTTGTCGATTTTCCATTTGACTTAAGTTTACTTCATGTGGTACTATTGTTCAAACCCATAGCTTTTAAACACTTAGAAATTGTTTGTTGTGCAACATTAAACATTGCTGTCATTTGCTTTTGTGTCAAAGTATCATTTTCATCCAATAATGCTTGTAATTCAGCGGGTACTATTTTTTTTGATTGTCTTCTATGTTCTTAATTTGTCACATCACAATTATTATTTCTGAACCGTTAAAACCACCTTTTGCATGTTGCTTCTGATAGAGTATGATTACCATATGCCTCGGCAAGCGTTCGATGCGACTCTGCATTCCTTTACTTCAAATGAAAACCAAAAATTTATATCATATCCTCTCGTATCTGGTTAATACCCGTAGACCTGGTAAATATATAACCAATCAAAAATACTAATAAGATCAATCCACAAAAAAAGAACAACAATAATAAATTTGAAATTACAAATAATAAGCCATATGAGGTGAAGAAATTGGATTAAGAAGAGAGTAGGGAGAGAGATGCCATTGAAAAATGAGGCACTCATCATACGAGACCTTTGATAATAATTACTGAGAAACTCTTTTAAGAATATAAAGTGGCTGAAAAATGTTATCCCCATGTCGGACAATCAACTGATGAAGAAAGCCCATTACCAGTGCCTACCAAAAGCGCCGCCATGGCGATAACATTTTTCCATCACTATACTTCTCAATATACGCACAAAATTTTCGAGTAAAAATTTGTACTCATGTTTCGACATTTACACACGTGACTTACACAAACTCACTATCTCTAATTAAGTTTTCTCTGAAACATATTTAATTTTACAGAGATTCTTTACATAAAACAGAATGAGAGAAATAATAATTATTTTTATTAATGAAACTAATCTTGAACTTTATATTTCACATTTAATTTAAAATTTATTTAATTTTAATATGGAAACAATTTTTTAATTAAATAAAACATTCTTCTTGTTTACTCATTAATGGTTCCAGATATTAATGCTTCGAGTTGGTGGTAGAGCAGCGATTCTCATTTTCGTTCATTAAAAAACAAAAAGAAAAAATTCCTAACACCCCCGTGTGATATAGAGTTAATTTTTTTTAATAGATCTAAAATGTTTATTTAAAATATTTATTATCATTTGTACACGCGGTGAAATATAAAAAAAGAGCAAGAGCTTATGTTAGTGAACGTATAATGTTTATAAAAGGAGGGAGGCAAATGTGTTAGCAAGCCCGTGTGCGAATGGAGAAGATATTCCATACGAATAAATGTGTCTTTGGGGTTAGTTCGTCCCTTCCTGTTTTTATGACCTTGGAGGGTTGGTTTTCGACTTGTTTCCCGCTGCCCTTTCACTCTCTCATGGCAATTTAGGACCATTTATTCGCCTTTTAAATATCACACAACCGAAAATTGAGGAGTGAATAAATAAAAAAACTATCACAATAAAGTTAAAGAATTTTTATTTAATTTATACCTTGAATAATTTTTAAGCAAAATGCAACAAATGGAAACACACACATGTATACCCAAAATATTAATTTATTTTCATTAAGTTTCGTTAAGATATATTTATGTAAATTCAATAAGTCAGGTATTATAAAAATGTTATTGTTTTAAATTTTATATGAAATGATAAATATTAAAAATGTGTCATTTTTGCCAGTAATAAATAAAAATTAAATAAAAAAAAATATAAATATAAATTATAAAAATCTTATTGACTTTTGGACATTCTACGCAAGGGCAGCGCCTATCAAGTTGGTTATATAATTAAGGTGTCCTTTGAAGAGTAGAACAGGTCCTATCAACCTTGATTTTCTTGATCGGATGTCCTACTTTTTACTATCTCTTTTTACTATCTTCTTGAGCTAGAATAATGAATTTTGGTAAACGGGCATTATTAAAAATTCGTAGTTTTCTATCAACTTTTGAGAAATGTAGCTCAACTAGAAGAGGGTCCTTATCATTACTTACCATGTTTTGACTTTTTTTACTCTAAAGTGACCCTAAAAATAAAGATATATGTTTAATAGTTTTTCACATGATTAAAAATTGTATAAAACTGCTATATATAGAATTCAGCTTGATTGAATCGCTGAAAGTACCGGAATTAATTTTTTAACACTGCAAGCATGTGACGTGCTGCCATCAACAAAGAGCCAAACACGCGTTGTTTTAATAAATATTATTTATTCATTTTAATTTATAATTAATTAAATTTAATTTAAATATAATATATGTCATTTAATCCAATTTAAATTTGCGAGATAGTCGAGTGGAGACACTCCAGATTTTTTTTTATTAAATAGGTTTCCAATTTTGATCCGGGACCACGTGGATATACGTTCACACCATCAAACCCCAAGCTTCAATATATATAAATAAATAAAAAATTAATTAATATAAATAAATACTAAACCCATGGAATGGCTATAAAAAGAGGACCCTGGACTAACTAATCTATAAATAGTCTATAAATAAATAAAACTAATGTCAGTCAAAAAGACGAAACAAACAAAACAGTCTAACCAACTTAGTTGTGTGCCAAAAACGATGAGAAATACCTGTTGAATATATGTGGTAGCCCTCATATGACTTTTCAATCGATATATACAATAGTACAATATATTTGTATTTATTGACTATCTTTTTTTAAAAATATATTAAAAAAATTATTTTAAGCAGTATAATAGTAAAAATTATTAAAAAAGTATATTGAAAATAAAAAAATATTATTTAAAGTTAAATTAAAAATCCAAATTTTAAAATTTAACAAGTTGTAAAAAAATGTTATCTATTTCAGAGGACAAATAAACAAATTATGGTAAAGAAATAATTGTGTGGGAGTGGGGGGGAGGCAAAACACACACACACACACTCACACATTAGTAAATGGGAAAAGCACTTTTTTGGTATCAGAATGACTTGAAACGAGGTGTTAGATGAATGCATTCCGGAAATGAGTCGTGATTATGGATACATTATTATCGAAAAACAAATTTTCGAGTGAGAAGTAAAAAAATAAATTTCAAGAATAAATCACCTGAAACTTGTAATATATTGTTTAAATATTAAATTAAATTGTTGAATTTTAAATCGAAATAAAATAAAAATAAGTTAAATAGTCGATTACATTGTTAAAAATAATAAAAACTAAAAATTAAAATTAAAAGGTTTAACAAAATCAAATATTAGCCTAAAACAACTAAAACTGAAAAGAAATAAACTATAAAATTTTTGATAATTTATTATTTATTAATTTATTTTTTTAAATTACTTAATAAAAACAGAAATTCAAATGAATTATGACAAAACCATAAATACCAATCAGAGTTACTATCTATTCTATTCTATCGATTTAAAAGATATCATTGATGTTGTGGCAACAAGCACAAAACAGACACACAACATAGACCACCTATGACTACTCACGTGACATCCTAAAAACGTTTTGTGTGCCAGCTTCCAGCGGGGGTTAAGTAAAACTGCTGCATTACATCTTTCTCAAATAAACGATTTATTTCTTATAGCGTGTTATTATTAACCCCTATAAAATGTATTGCATTTTTTTAAAGTCCATTGGAAAATTTGAAAAATGATGTTCTCTTTCTATCACCTTTCTTAAACTAACTTATAAATCTGGATATATCATTTTAAAATATTTGATTTAAAATTATTTAGAGTTTAAATGTTGATAAAAGAATAGTCTCCAGAATTGATTATTTATTAATAATTTATTTACAATATTTAAAAAAAATATACTATAATTTCAAGAGATTTGAAGGAATTGGCCAAAAACATTAAATGATAAAACATAAAGAATAGAATAGTAGATCTGATATTATCAAAATACAGTATTTCAATAATTAATGTATTGTGGTTTAAATATTTGAAGAGACGTGGTTGGTATGACCAGACACAATCGCATTAAAGGAAAAAACAAAAAAAAAATCAATTAGTAAATCCCATATGATCTAACTAAATATAAATTAACTATTTGAATTATTTATATAATTTTGTTATATTTTTTTTTTGATTTATTTTAATGATGATTTAAATTAAATTTATGAAAAAATATATTTTATCAAAATTAAAATCTATTAAAAAAGTTAATTCATTATATAATAGCAGACCCGGCAAAGCTTCGCTTTTACATGTGTCTGTCTACATATATACGTATGTGATAACTGAACACTTAATAATAATAATGTATTAAATGAATATAATTGAAATTTTAGTTTTAATTGGAATATTTTTTGGTTTTTATTTTTATTTATTACCGACCGACGATAGTAAGGGAGGTATTGTTTTCACACCAAATTTCACATGTGGAGATTTTTACATATCTCCACGAATCATGCATTTTCTAAACAGAAAAAAGTATTTTTAGCATGATGTCTGTCCGTCCGTCCGTCCGTCCGTATAGATGTGTACAGCCTGAACGGCTCAACCGATTTTGATGAAATTTGGTATATTTACTTAATGCATCAGTGGGATGAATTGATCAACTTTTGGTGCAATTCCGGAAACCGGAAGTGGTAGTATTAGCGATCGACGATAGGAAGGAAAGGGTTATTTTCACACCAAAGGAGATTTTTTTATATATCACCACGAATCATGCACTTTGTATTGGTTTTATCCTCGAGAAAAATCATATTTATTAGTTTTTTCTTGATTTAAAATTATATGACGTCATCCAGCCATTCATGACGTCACAGTCTGGTCTTACATATATATTATAAATAAAATAAAATTAAAAATATTTATGTTATATCCATATCTGTTTTTTATTACATTAATAGATATATTAAAATTATTTGAAATTGTTTCTGTAGCTGGAAATTAATTCATTTCAAACAGTCGGTCGGTTCGGACCTGGCCACAGGTCAACTTATTTTTATTGGAATTATTACAAATAATAATAATAATAATATACCGTTTATTACGTGAAAATAATAATAACTAGCTGATCAGAGCGCCTTCCAGGCGCTCTTCACACCTAGACGGGGGCTCCGCCCCCTGTACCCCCGAGTGATACATAGTATTTGGTTGAAAGTCTGTATGTAAAAGGTTTTCATCCATTTTGTTTCAATCAGTATAAGTAGATAAGACATATATTTGTTTTCTTAGAAAATATATATTTTAATTTAATCAGTAAATTAATTATATATTATTATTGCATATGTTATATTTATCTAACTCTGTGTCTATACAGTTTTCGAAAGTTCTTAGCTGCAGCATCCACTTTTCTCTAAGAGTCCTATCCTGAGCTACAACAAAATCCTGTCCCATCCTTCATTGTCCACCCACCTTGATCTTTGGTCTTCCACCGGATGTTTCCCAATATTTGCATGTGTGTCTGCATACATATCTACGTATATGATAACTGAATAATAATAAATTTAATATCATTTTAAATGAATATTAATTTATATAATAAATATATTTCGTAATTTGATTCTAAAATATTATTAATTTCGTAATTTGATTCTAAAATATTATTAATTTCGTAATTTGATTCTAAAATATTATTAAAATAAATATTTTTTATTCATAAAACTAACTTATACTTACATCTCAAAAACAGCCTTTCTGGGAAATTGCAAAATGTGTTTATTTTTTTATATAAATAATGATCATGCAAATTACACTAAAAATTAAAAAAATTATTAGCTATAATAAACTATTATTAGCTATAAATTAATTATAATTAATTAAATTAATAAAAATAATTTAAAGATACAACTCGTTGAGAAATGAACTTATAATTAACATTTCCTTTAAAACTGTTTAAAACCCCAGAGTGGACGCTGACAATTTGGGTTTTTCCTGGTAAGACTGTCCCCCCCCCCTGGTTTTTCCCAATAACAAAGTGAAAGAAAATTCCCTTATGTTGCCTCCCCTTCCGACCCCCTAAGAGGGGTTATTTTAAAGGAACAATCGAAAAATAATTTTAAATGAATGAATAAATGAAAATTCAAATTTTATATATTTTTTATATATGTTTATTTATTCACAAAAAATTAATTAAATTGTAATTTAAATTCTTATAGTTTTATTAAATAAATCATTTTTAGTTATAATTTTATATAAGCATTTTTTAATTGAACCTATTCAATCTTGTCACTCCCTAATCAACATACGCGGTTTCAATAACCCTTTTAATTATTCTAAATTCAATCCAGAGTGCTACCAATTAATTAAACTTATTTTTAACCCAATTTTTCTTATAAAATACCTCACCCCTAATATCTTATACACGACAATCTATATATAAGATGGTAGGTTTAATCAAATGGACTATAGAGAGATTTGTTTGCTAAAAACATCTTATTACATTAGAAAAATTTTAAATAATTACAATAAATAGAATAATATATTCTTACCTAAAAACAAATTGGTTTTTATAGTCAACAATTCTTATCTTGTTAATAACTAAATAACTTAAGAGTATAACTAATGGTTTTCAATTTATAAAATCTAATTTAACACACAACAATTCCGTCTCATTATTGTATTGTAATACAAAGTTAGAAATATTAAGTTTAAAAAAAATTAAAAATATTTGAATTTGGAAAATTATATGTAGCGCCATCTGTCGATAGTTTTGTGTAACTACAGACTTTTAGCAAAATATTACTAATTAAATTAATTTTGGATAAATTAATTTTGGATTTAACTACACTAAAACCTTCCCTGGGATGCCCACAACAATCCCTGAAAGTTTCACCGTAATCGGACGGGTAGTTTTTGAGTCTATAAGAGACAGACACACAGACAGACAGACACACAGACATTGCCTTTTATATATATAGATAATAATACTAATAATAATATTAATTTATTAAATGAATATAATTGAAAATTTATTTTTTATTATTACATTTTTATTTTTATTTTTTTACCGACTGACGATAGTGAGGGAGGTATTGTTTTCATATCAAATTTCACATGTGGAGATTTTTACATGTCTTCCCGAATCATGCATTTTCTTAACAGATTAAGTTGACCTGTGGCCAGGTCCGAACCGACCGACGATTGGAAGTAAATTAATTTCCAGCTACAGAAACAATTTCAAATAATTTTAATATATCTATTAATGTATTAATAAAAAACAGATAGGCATAATACATAAATATTTTTAATTTTATTTTATTTATAATATATATGTAAGACCAGACTGTGACGTCATGAATGGCTGGATGACGTCATATAATTTTAAATTAAGAAAAAACTAATAAAGATGATTTTTCTTGAGGATAATACCAATACAAAGTGCATGATTCGTGGTGATATGTAAAAAATCTCCTCATGTGAAATTTGGAGTGAAAATAACCCTTCCCTTCCTATCGTCGATTGCTAATACTACCACTTCCGGTTTCCACCAAAAGTTGATGGAATGAACTTAAAAAAAAAATATTTTATTAAAAATTACATTTTATAAAATGCATTTTATATAACTTTTTACTGATATATTAATTATAATTAAAAATTTTATATTAAAATCTTAAAAGAATTTAATTTAAATATTGTTTCTATAGGTTCGATTTAAAATCTATATAAAAATACCATTAATTATAAAAAAATTAATATTTATGTTTTTCTTTAATTAATATAATATTTATTTGTAATAAATAGCAAGAAAAGCTTTCTGTAAAATGTTCACCTCCGCTCGATCCCGCCCGCCCCTCTCCTGTCTCCTCCGCCTGACCCCACCTGCATGCCTGCCGGCCGATGCGCTGCTGCCTCGAACGCATTCAGTACTCATTCCCCTTTCAGTGCAAGACGCTCACCGTCCTATTCACCGAAATCATCCCTTGAATCATTCACTAATCAAGAATTAATTGAAGATTTATTTATTTTATTAATGAAAACCCCCCAAGATATTTTATTAGTAAACTTTCAAAAAAACAAAAAACAATATTTCAATATTTTTCATTGAATTAAATTAAATTAAATTAAAATCATCTTTAAAATGTTAGAATTATTTTTAAATTTTCTTTAAAAAAAAAAATTTGTAATAATTATTAAATCTTTCGCTATTTATTTTTAAAATTAATATAAAAAATAAATTTAAAATATTTTATTTATTATTTCTAATCTCATTAATACATCGCTCTTCAGTGTGGAAATCAATTTCTTCGTGTTGAATCCATGAATATAACACTGCAACATCAATCAATCAATCAGTTGGTAAATTACCATTCAATTTTAATCAAGTTAATATTTTCACTTACCAACATCTCATCCTCTTTAATAATAATTTTGTTCTACGATTCTCGTATTATTATTTTATTGGAGTTTCTATTAAAAAAAACAAAACAAATTTTGGATAAATTGAATGAAAAATTTCTCAAATCAGTTTTATTTAATCTCAATTTTTATTCCAGTGTCTTTATCACAGACTTTGTTCGATGAAAATGCTTCGAATAATTAAAATATTTTTTTTTTAATTTGAAAACAAAACATTTTAAATCTATTATAGATATTTAAATCCATTTATTTATTTTAACATTTGAAATATCATTGCAATTTTCAAAATTTAAATTTTATGCATATATTAAAGAACAACATTGCTTTCAATGTTTCAATATAAAATGATATTCAATTTGTAATCAATATAATAATAAAATTAATATCATATAAAAATAAAGTGAAATAGTATAAATAAGCCTTTATCATTGATTGTCAGTGATTGACATAGGTGATTAGAATAACATTATCAAAAAAATATATACAATACTACTTTATAGGGCATTTATATACCTATTCATACTTAATAACATCAATAAAAAAAACAATTCTTATAAAATTTCTTAAAATAAATAAATAAAAGCAATTTAATAAATTAGAAAAGAAATATTCAAATGAAAAATGAATATTATTTTGTCAATTTATTATTATTATAATATAACACTTTTGGAAAGTAAATTAAGGGTATTTCTATTATATGTCAATTACACAGAAGAATATCTTCATGAAATTAATAAGATAAATGTAATTTATTTCCACTGTGGCATCCCATAATCTTTTTAATATTTAAGAAAGAAGAGATTTTTAGTTTTGTGGCGTTTTGTAGGAAATTTTTTAATGACTATTAATTGAGTATAATAACTTGTAAGTATTTCTATTAAAATCCACTCAAACACTTATGAATTTATTCAACCATTCATAAAATGGAGTGGCTCTAGGATAATTCTAGAATTTTAGTATTTTAATGTAATATTACGGAAAAAATAAAATAATATTTTTTTAAAACTTACACCACTCCAATCATTATAATGTTATTTATTTTATTTTTATATCTATTATATTTTTCTTTTTCTTAAATGACATAACTAATCTTATTTAATTTCTTTTTTATCCAGTCGAGTGAGATGGAATATCAATACAAGTCTTCGAGTTTAATCTGCGAGTTATATCGAATTTTATTAACTTCGGGGTCAGTATTTATTATTGATTTGATATTTATTCAATTTATAATTATCTATTTTAAAATTTTATAATCTAATATGTTATTTTTTTTCTTCCATTTCATGATTCCATCTTCGTTCCTTCTACTGGATGTTGATTCAAATTTTTGATTGTCTTCTCCATCTCTGATGATGATGAAATGACCTTCATACAGCTCACCAAATGTAAGTAATCATCGTTATTTATTTATTTAGCATGGCACAAATTCAAATAAGAATAAATTTTATTAATTTCAATTTCTAAATAAAATATTTCAAGTAAAATTTAATTATATTTGATTTATGATTGATTGAGTTTCTTTATTTTGATAATATTAATTAGAAAATTATAGGAAAATATATTCTAGAAGTTAGTGAGATTAGGGGATTTCAGATTACATCTCTCAAGAATGAGTATCATTGATAAAGGAAGCAGAAGAGAGAAAGGTAATTAGAATTGCGTTACACTGGGGGGGGGGGGGGTTATCATTGGAATATACTTATATTTTGTTGTTAGAGATTTTCAGGAGGTTGCTTCCTACTTCCATCGAAGGATGCTGGTTCTCATCCTACTAATCCATAGATTAGTTTAGAATTATTAAATAGAAAAGTGTGGGTGGATAAAGCAAGTGCCATGCCAATATTATAAGAGAAGGGTTGTATTAATTGCATGCCATGTCTGAATTGTGCCTTTTTGTATTGCTGAGAATGTATTTGAGGTGGATCGAATGAACGAGCATTCGGGAAGGTAATTCAGCACAGTTCCGAAATGGGAATAGCCTGAATAGGAACAAATTGTTGGATACCTTTTGAGCGTAGGATAAATTCGATTAGCATGGGCGATCCACTCCTAATAGTGGAGACCATGCATCTTCTTAGGTAGGCAGGTTTTATTTCAGGTTGCCCCGAATGTGGCGGTTTCATTTCGAAATCCAAAAAATCAAAGGCATTCTCAGCTGATTCAAAAAGGTGTACAGACCAAACGCCTTATTTTTTTAATATTTTTTTTTAAGGCGAACTTTCTTTTTCATTACTTTTTCCAAATTCCGTAAGGAGAGGCTTGGAAGGGCTAATTTATGGGGATAGGAGGAGGCCCTATTAAATATTCAATTGTTTTTTTATTTTATTATGAATTAAAAAAAAATAATTGAATATCGTGATTATTTTCTTTAATTTTTTATTTTCTTTTTGAAATATTCAATATATAATTTAATCATTTTTACATTTTAATGATTTTACTATTTAGTTTGAATCATTTATTAATTAGAATTAAAATTGTAAAATTATTGAATTTAAAATGAAAATTCAAACACATAATTTATTAATAATATATATATATAAATATTGTATTGTAATTTTATGTATATACCTACTTATAAGTAACTAATGTAACCATGGTAACCATGAATAGACTTTTACCAAAATATTAGTAATTAAATTAATTTTGGATTTAACTACACTAAAACCTTCCCTGGGATGCCCACAACAATCCCTGAATGTTTCATCACAATTGGACGGATAGTTTTTGAGGTTTTGACAGACACACACACAGTCATTGCCTTATATAAATATAGATATAATAGTGTTAATTAATAGATTTAAGGATACTTTCTGATGGGATATTTTTTTTTATTTAGTCATTGTAAAGACGTTAACATCAAATTTCAAAATTAAATTCATTTTGTTAAACATATTACATAGGGTGACCATATTTCGAAAACACCAAACCGGGACAAACGGTTTACAGTTTTTTACCGACCGGAGATAGTAAGGGAGGTATTGTTTTCACACCAAATTTCACATGTGGAGATTTTTACATATCTCCACGAATCATGCATTTTCTAAACAGAAAAAAGTATTTTTAGCATGATGTCTGTCCGCCCGTATAGATGTGTACAGCCTGAACGGCTCAACCGATTTTGATGAAATTTGGTATATTTACTTAATGCATCAGTGGGATAAATTGATGAACTTTTGGTGCAAATCCGGAAACCGGAAGTGGTAGTATTAGCGATCGACGATAGGAAGGAAAGGGTTATTTTCACACCAAATTTCACATGAGGAGATTTTTTTATATATCACCACGAATCATGCATTTTGAATTGGTTTTATCCTCGAGAAAAATCATATTTATTAGTTTTTACTTGATTTAAAATTATATGACGTCATCCAGCCATTCATGACGTCACAGCATGGTCTTACATATATATTATAAATAAAATAAAATTAAAAATATTTATGTTATATTCATATCTGTTTTTTATTACATTAATAGATATATTAAAATTATTTGAAATTGTTTCTGTAGCTGGAAATTAATTTATTTCAAACCGTCGGTCGGTTTGGACCTGGCCACAGGTCAACTTATTTTAGAACTAAATTGAAAAAATTTAGGAAAAAAGTCGGAAATGTCCTAAATATTTAAAACCGGGACAATAGACTGTCCCGATGACATTTATCGGGACGTCCTGACATAGCACCTAAAACCGGGACGTTTGGTCACCCTAATATTACATAACATTTTTCATTATTTTATATTATTAAATTTTCTATATATATATATATATGCTTTAATACCATTTAATAAAAATATTTTATAAATTTTAATGAATATTCTTTAATTATGGATTAATTTTTTAATTATTTAATTATCAATTGTATTTACATAATATTAAATCTTATATATAAAAATGAATTGCAAAATGTGTTTGTAACCGCATCACTCAATAACGCTTGGACCAATTTTGCCAATTCCTTTTTTAAAATGTTCGTTGAAGTCCAAGGATGGTTTTTTCGGCGAGAAAAAATCGAATAATTGTCGGGAAAACCCTAAAAATAGCCCTTTTTTCACCATACATATTTTTCAATATTATGCAATATGTAATTACTAATTGATAAAAATAATAACTGATAATAATGACCTGGAATGAACCAGAATATTGCATTGTCATCGGAGTTACATATGTATGCGAAATTTCAGCTCATTCGAACATTGGGATTTGGGTCAAATTCACGTTGGAAGATTTGACAACAGGATACGGGTTGAAACTAAATAAAATTTTTAAAAAAAGGTTTTTTTCTGCATATTGCTCAGAATTTAAAATTTTTTGCATATCTTCGCTTTTCATGACCTCTAGAATCCAAAAGTAATTTTATAATTTTTCATGTCTGTCTGTTCGGAAAATAAGGATGTTTTTTTGACCGATTTCTATAAAATTACATCACAATATTCTTATATACCTCTATTTGAACATAGGCTATAAATTTTATTAATATCTAATGAATAACTGCATAAATTAATTTATAATATTTATATAATGATCCAAGTTGTTCAAGCTTATCTCATCAAAACTATTACCAACGAGGATCAAAATTGAAATATATAAAACAATTATTTTTCCTGTTGATCGATGACCCTGGGAGACGAGAGTAGATTTAGAGCATTTGTGAGATTAGTATGGTCTCAGCATTTATAGGACAAAGGAAGATGAAGTCACAGGGGGATGGCGGAGATGGCATAATGAGGAATTGCATGATCTCCAGATATAGTTATGGTTATAAAATCGAGAAGGTTATAAAAATATATTTGGGAGAAACCGATTGGGAAACATCCGGTGGAAGACCAAGGACGCGGTGGTTGGACAATGAAGGATGGGACAGGGCGGGATTTGGTTGTAGCTCATGATAGGGACGCTTAGAGAAATGTGGATGCTGCGGCTAAGAACTTTCGAAAACTGTAGAGACACAGAGTTAGATAAATATAACATATACAATAATAATATATAATTAATTTACTGATTAAATTAAAATATATTTTACAAGAAAACAAATAAATTTTTAATGTATTATACTGATTGAAACAAAATGGATGAAAACCTTTTACATACAAACTTTCAACCAAATACTATGTATCATTCGGGGGTACAGGGGGCGGAGCCTCCCTCTAGGTGCGAAGAGCGCCGAAGGCGCTCTGAGCAACTACATGTAGTATATAATATAAATATAATGTAAAGATACATTCAGTAGATTTAATAAAAAAAATTATAGATGACAAAATGTATTTTATTTTTATAGAGAAATTTTAAAAAAATAAAAATGATTCTAATGCTTAAGATTATTTAGAAAGTTCAACATTTTAGAAAAGAAAATTGAAGTGAAGATTATATGAATACTATTGAATTTTTACCGACCATAGTAAGGGAGGTATTGCTTTAAAGATGTCACAATAGATAAAAAAAATTATTTACTTTTTATTTAATCTTTTGAAAATCATTTGAATTTTTATCTTATTTAAAATATCAATTAAAAATAAATATAAATTATGTAATTATTATTAAAAAATAATTTAATTTCAATATTAATCAGCATTCGTTGGCGAATGTAATAAAATAAATCTTAATTCTTTCTTCATTTGATTGATTTAATTACAGTAGTAATAGTAATAGGGAGAGTATCATTAATACTATGTTAATTAATTATATAAAAGGAAAAAAAAATATTTCATTTGTTTCCTAATAGATTTTTAGAAATCAGAAAATACCATTTATTATATAAAATCTTTAACTTCATTTATCATATATTATTAGGAAAGTAGTAAAGTGATTTAACGTGAAAGATTTTTTGGCATTGGAATATTTTTTATGCCGATGATTCCTTTTTTTCGCTTTTTCAGAAATAATAGATTAAAGGGTTCACTTCACTCATATTTGCCTCTCGTCAATAAACATTATTAAATTAAAAATACAAAATTGAATCATAATAATAATAAAATAATTGAATAAAGAGTTGAGGTTATAAAACATAGTTTTTTAAAAATAGCTTTTTAATAGGTTAGAAAAATCTTTAACAATAATTTTGGAAACATTCAAATGGCAAACACATATAAAAACTCAATTAGAATTCCTAAAATAAATAAAATTTTGATTTGATAGTAATTTACAGAAATATAATATTTTTTTAATATCATTTTAATAATCATAAATATATTTTAAGAATTAATAAAAAAATCCTACCTATTTTCCAATTTTTCTATTTTATATATTAAAATTTAATTTAATTTAATTAAAATTAAATGGAAATTATATTCTATCTCTTTAAAAGGAAATTTGCACTCTCTTAGGTCCATTATAGTACATTTAGTGTAAGTGGTTCGTTGGGGCTCTTTCAAATTTCACTGATTAATTAATCATAACAGCGGCTCTCATCAGTTTCAACTGAATTTCTCTGAGATCATCTTAACATTATCGTCTTTCCACTCAAATCTTAAACGACTGGTTTAATTTTCAACAAATAAAGAAAAAAAAACTCTTTCGAGATCAAATGAATAATCACAAACATATACAAATAATATAATTATTGAATTATTTTATGAAAATATCTTAAGAAAGAATCGATATTCATTTCAAGATTTAAAGCATCGTTTCTCAAACTTTGAGAATTAGCGGCCCATTTTTACCGACCGACGATAGTAAGGGAGGTATTGTTTTCACACCAAATTTTACATGTGGAGATTTTTACATATCTCCACGAATCATGCATTTTCTAAACAGAAAAAAGTATTTTTAGCATGATGTCTGTCCGTCCGTCTGTCCGTCTGTCCGTCTGTCCGTCCGTCTGTCCGTCTGTCCGTCCGTATAGATGTGTACAGCCTGAACGGCTCAACCGATTTTGATGAAATTTGGTATATTTACTTAATGTATCAGTGGGATGAATTGATCAACTTTTGGTGCAAATCCGTGAACCGGAAGTGGTAGTATTAGCGATCGACGATTGGAAGGGAAGGGTTATTTTCACACCAAATTTCACATGAGGAGATTTTTTTATATATCACCACGAATCATGCACTTTGTATTGGTTTTATCCTCGGGAAAATCATATTTATTAGTTTTTTCTTGATTTAAAATTATATGACGTCATCCAGCCATTCATGACGTCACAGCCTGGTCTTACATATAAATATATACATATATTATAAATAAAATAAAATTAAAAATATTTATGTTATATGCCTATATGTTTTTTATTACATTAATAGATATATTAAAATTATTTGAAATTGTTTCTGTAGCTGGAAATTAATTTACTTCAAACCGTCGGTCGGTTCGGACCTGGCCACAGGTCAACTTATTCAATCATAATTTTCAATCCGTCCCCCTCCCCCCCCCACTTATAAAATGTATACAACAATAATGTATATTGAGTATTTTGAATTCTGATATTAAATTATTTGCCAAATCAAGAGATTTTCTATGTGTATGTGTGCTTGTCTTTTAGTTGGTTAATCCATTTTTTTAAAAAGAATATTTTCTCACCCCTTTTGAGGGCGCGCCCCACAGGCTAAGCATTGCTAATTTAAAGATCATTTTTTCAACTACAATTTGAACTTATTAAATAAAATGTTTCATATCTTGAAAGAATCATTAAAAAATGAATAATTAATAATTTTATTTTAGTTATTATTTTATTATAGTTCTATTTATTTATGATTGAAATAAGAATTAGGTAAAATTTGTTTATGCAACTCGTGTCTATTTTTTCTTTGATCCTTTGATATGGTTAATAAAGGAGTAGAAGGAAATTTCATTTTTACTTATAAAATCTCGACTATCTGGTAGAAATATAAATATATTCTATTATTCATTTTGCTTCTCTATACTACCCTTTCACTAAAACTAATCCAATTTGCAATGATTGCAAGAACTAAGTAAACTTTCAAATTGAATATTAAAGTGGATGTTTCTGTCAGCGTATTTGATACGCGAGCGTAGCATTTTTTATTTTTTTTTATAAGAATATATACTTAATACTATTCCACCCCCTTGCTTGCCTATTCCCAATCTCATGTTGACTTTCCTTGACGAATTCGATTTATAAAAGAAGGCATCATTAGTCAAATGCGTTTTACTTTCGACTCGGATTCCTTTTAACACATTGCCTCTGATTTATAAATAATTCTTTCAACAATCCAAAAAAAAAAATTGTTCTTTTTAATTTGTTAAAAGAGAAAATAATATTTTTTTTTCAATTAACAATGATAATAAGTAGTTGAAAATATTAGGAAATACAAAATTTAAGACTTTCAAGATAAAAATTCTATTGTTATTTTGAAGTAGTTTTTATTTATTTATCAAAAACCTTGGTGATATTTTTTATTTAAGTTCGTGACTTTTTGAATATCCCGTCTCTTATGGTAACACTGTTCTTGTCATTAGGCAACTATCAGCTGTCTCCTGTCGAAAGTTGAAATAGCTGGTTTTTTTAGTTTTTATTTGACATCCATTAATAGCAGACTAATGATTTGAGATGAAAATGAAAAAAAGTGAATTTCCAAGAATTGAATACCAATTGTTTCTCATCCGCCTTATTCGGCGGACTTAGCCCCGAGTGACTAGTTTAAGAATCTTGTTCACACAGACTTACTCACACAAAGATAGTGTTAAATTTAAAATTTATCAAAAAACAAAATAATATTTTGGAAAGATTATAGAAAAATTTTTCTTAGATTTATTTTTATTTTACTTTTTATTTTACTTTTTTTAATTACAATTAAAAAAAAAATAATCAATTAATAAAATCGATTTAATAGCTAATTAATATAATATTTCAAAATGAATTTTATTAAAAGTCAATACCATTTCAATACGAAAAAATGCCAAAAAAAAGTAATTATTAATTATGATCACCTTCAACAAAGGGTTTCCCCCTTTAATTGAAAGTCATATACAATACAAACACGCCCTAAAAACATTTCAATACCATACATTTGATTTTGATTTTAAATATATCACAGAATATTTAAGAAAATTATTCATTATTATTTATATGAAATAAAAAATTTTTAAAAATTTAATTTTAAATTACTTAAGAAATCATAATATAGGATTTTATTTTATAGTGGAATTTTAAATGTGCTAATTCAATTAATATCTAAAATCTTATGAAGCAAATTTAATTTATATTATAGAATTCTACGTGTATTCGGTTTGTAAGGAATTTCCATAAATTATATACTATATATAAATGTTTATTGCCAATGCAAGTTGAATATTATAAATAAATGAGCACAATTCCACATAATTAAATAAAATAATGAATTTTGAAATAGATTATAAATTTAAAATGACCACCATAAAATGTAACTTAATATTATTAAAATATTTTTAATAAGTGTTTTAAACGATTGAAATAATTGAGTATCTTGAATAATAAATATAATTCCAAATTAATTGATATATTATTGAATAATTTAACATATAAATTCAATAATATTAAAAATATTTAAAAAAATTTCTACTGATAATTAAAATGAAAATATAAATGTGATGAGAAGGTAAAAATCTATAAAAACGGGGAATTCAATGAATAATCATAAAATTTTATTCATGGGCTTGGATTTTGCTTACGTGCTCCTTAACAGCTATTTTAGTTGATGGGTAGTTTAGATTGTTTGAGAACCTTTATCTATCTTTCTCTTTCTCCTTTTCATGTAACATCTCTAAGGAATAAAAAAATATGATAATCACTTTAAGAGATATATTTTTTGAATAGGAAAAGAACATACATACTTACAATGGAAATGCATTTTGGTAATTATTTTAAAAATAAATCAATTTTAAAAATTAAAAAGAATGAAATTAAAATTTATTGAAAGTTGTTAATTTTTTTTTTTTTTTTTTTGTATTATGTAATAATTTGCTAGTATTATTACGCGCGTATAAATACCTGCTTCACCGAGCCGCCTCTCGGTACTTTAAAAAATTAGCTGGAGTGTCTCCACTCGACTATCTCGCAATTTGAATTGGATTAAATAACATAATATATTATATTTAAATTAAATTTAATTAATTATAAATTATAAATAATAAATATTAAACCAGCGCATGTTTGGTTTTTTATTGATGGCACCATGGCACGTGTTGGCGCGTGAGATTTGCAGTGTTAAAAAATTAATTCTGGTACTTTCGGCGATTCAATCAAGCTGAAATTCTATATATAGCAGTTTTATACAATTATTAATCATGTGAAAAATTATCAAACATATATCTTTATTTTTACGGTCACTTTAGAGGAAAAAAAATCAAAACGTTGTAGGTAATGACCCTCTTCCGGTTGAGCTACATTTCTCAAAAGTTGATAGAAAACTATGAATTTTGAATAATGTCCATGTACCAAATTTCATCATTCTAGCTCAAACCGTTTTTGCGTAATCTTGTCTACATACATACACACACACACATACACACACAGAGAGAGACATTTTTCTCAACCTTAGTGAAAATGATTCAGGAACCTTCAAAACGTATAAAAACATCAAAATCTCAACATCGAAAATTTTCATGATCGCAATACTATCTCTGGCGAGATAGTAAATATGAGCTGTGGCTAGGCACAAAACCGACCTATATACCGTTTCTTTTAAGAAGAAGAACGAAATATTAAAAGTGAAATGCTCAACCAACAATCAAATAAAAAAATATCAATTAATTTAAATTAACTTTAAATTAAGTTATATTTTAAGAATACATAACTAATATTTTTTAGTAAAATGTTAGTTTTCGTTTCATCACGTTAAATATATACCCACGTCTCTTTATTTAAAATGTTTTAAATTAAATTATACACCATTCGTCAAATTATAATAATAAGTATAATAAAATAAAGATTAGAAATATTGAGTTCTATTATACTTTATAATATTTAATTTAGTGATTAATTTACAGAAAATCAAACAAAAAGTAGTATACTGATTGGAACAAAATAAACGTGAAACTATTACATTCAAACTACAAACTTCATATATTAAATATGCTCTTTGATTATTATTATTATTATTATTATTCTTTAAGTCATTGCAAAACCCCTGGGATACAGAAGGCAGGGCTTATATACTAAAAGTATTTCCATCAAAAGATAGAAAAAATATTATATTATAAAGTGGATAATTAAAGATTCTATATCAATAATGTATTTATATAAGATCTTCAAAAGAGAAACGTCTTAAGATTAAATTAAAAAAAAACGGAAATTGATAATCTCTAAAAGGACCTTAAAAAAATAAGTTGACCTGTGACCAGGTCCGAACCGACCGACGGTTTGAAATAAATTAATTTCCAGCTACAGAAACAATTTCAAATAATTTTAATATATCTATTAATGTAATAAAAAACAGATAGGCATAGAACCTAAATATTTTAAATTTTATTTTATTTATAATATATATTTAAGATCAGGTTGTGACGTCATGAATGGCTGAATAACGTCATATAATTTTAAATTAAGAAAAAAACTAATAAAAATGATTTTTCTCGAGAATAAAACCAATACAAAGTGATTCGTGGTGATATGTAAAAAATCTCCTTATGTAAAATTTGGTGCGAAAATAACCCTTACCTTCGTATCGTCGATCGCTAATACTACCACTTCCGGTTTCCGGATTTGCACCAAAAGTTGATCAATTCATCCCACTGATACATTAAGTAAATATACAAAATTTCATCAAAATCGGTTCAGCCGTTCAGGCTGTACACATCTATACGGACGGACGGACGGACGGACAGACATCATGCTAAAAATACTTTTTTCTGTTAAGAAAATGCATGATTCGTGGAGGTATGTAAAAATCTCCACATGTGAAATCTGGTGTGAAAACAATACCTCCCTTACTATCGTCGGTCGGTAAAAATATAATATAATATGATTTAAGAACAAAAAACAATTTTTGGTATTGAATATAGAATAAAATATATTCCGAAGAATTTCAAAAATAGTTTAAAAGAAACTTGGTTTTTTATATTTATTTTATTTCATAGTTTTGCTATATTGCCAGAGATAGTATTGCGATCACGAAAATTTTGATGGTTTTATACGTTTTGATGGTCCCTGAGTCATTTTCACTAAGGTTGAGAAAAATGTGTGTGTGTGTGTGTGTTCGTAGACAAAATTACGCAAAAACAGTTTGGACTAGAATCATGAAATTTGGTGCACTGGAATAATTCAAAATTCGTAGTTTTCTATCAAATTTTGAGAAATGTAGCTCATTCGGAAGAGGATCATTACATACCACGTTTCGATTTTTTTTCCTCTAAAGTGACCGTAAAAATAAAGATGTTTGATAGTTTTCACATGATTAAAAATTATATAAAACTGCTATATATAGAATTTCAACTTGATTGAATGGCCGAAAGTACTGGAATTGATTTTTAACACTGCAAATCACTCGCCAGAACGTGACATGCCATCAATGAAAAGCCAAACCCTCGCTGTTTTAATAAATATTATTTATTAATTTTAATTTATAATTTAATTAATTAAATTTAATTTAAATATAATATATATTATTTAATCCAATTCAAATTTGCGAGATAGTCGAGTGGAGACACTCCAGATATTTATATAATTATGATCAGAAGTAATAATATAATTTCTAATATGTTTATAATTCTCAAAAATTTAACATTTTATATATCTTCAGATATCAATAATTAATACTATAAGATAAACCAAAATTATATAAAATATTAAATTAGCAAATATTTCTATACTTGAGAAGGTAGGGTGATATCAAGCCGATAAAGTTAAACGGGCTGTCCTAATGAAAGTTCGTGTGAATGACCGGCAGAGTTGTTAAGATAATAAAGGTAAATAACCTATTTGACTGGATTAAGGAAGGGCTTGAAAGAGGGTAATTGAGTGGAAGGAGGTGGAAACGGAAAGCGTTTTGTTGGATACCTTGAATTTCTATTAATCAGCCAAGAGAGCGAAAGTGAAAGAGAGGAGAGAGAGAGAGGCAAGACACCGCCAAGTGATTAGTGACGATCAATAAACAGACAAATGGAGATCTGCATTTTTTAACATTCCAATCTTCCAATCTCGTTGGGATATTTACTCGTTTCTTAATAAATGATGCCACCGCTCATTAACGAAAGGCAAAATTTTCTAACAATTAGGTTATTTATTCATTCTGTTGACGGGGTTTGCGAATAAAGTAAAAAGGCAAAAGAGAAAGAGAGAGAAAGAGCGAAGAAGACGACTTGTGGGAGCAAAAAAGGCAGGCAAAATGCGCGTTAGGGCTCCATTTGCTCTATCAAACAAGAGCCGTCTCGACACGGTGCCCAGGGGAGTCACATTTCATCCTTTACTTTGTAAATATCTCAACATATCATCAATAACCTTCTTTTATATATATATATATATATATATATATTTATACTTGAGCTTTCATGTTATAATAATCTGAAAATATTGAGAAGGAAAAAAAATAAATTTACTTAAAAATCTTATAAAAACATCCAATTATTTAGAAAGCAAATTTTTATGTTTTATAACTAGCAATTTCGAGGTCTTTTCAGCCTATAAAACGATCTCTTCAAGTTTTCAATCGAATAAATAAGAATTTTAAATAGGATTCATTGGACTTTCTATAATTGAAAAAAAAAATGTTAATACATATATAATTAAAAATGTTTAAATAAAAAGGAAAATAATATATATAGATGATGTATTTTCTTAGAATTAGATTTTAATTAATTTTAATTCAACTATAAGTATTTAAACGATAAAAGTTTAATTTTTTTCAAATTTAACACTATTTAATCTTTCTTGCAGCTTAATAATTCTCTTTACGAATAATTCTTTCGATTTACCCCGCTTCCTTAACTTCCTCATTGTTAGCAAATCTCTTGGGCGTCTTTAAGTGGTCCAAACAGAGAAAAATCAGATGGGGCGAGGTCTGGACTGTAGGCAGGATGAGGTAAGACTTCCCTGCCCAATTTTTGAAGCTTATCACGGGTCAACTAAGGAAGCTGAAAGAAAGATGGGACAAATGCATAACTGAGGGGTGATTATGTTAAAAAATAGCATGGCTTTTGTAAGAATCAAATAAACCGTTTTTGAGCTATACCCATTTGTCTCTTTACTTATTGAATGACTCTCGTAAAATAAATTAAACCTTTTGATAATTTAGTAAATTTATATTTTATTTTATAGGAAATAACCAATACATATGCAGAGGGAGAAATATTTAAAAACTTCAATTTTGTTGTGGAATTATTAATTCAAAAATGTATCTCGTGTGTGAAATATCCCTGACTTCTAATGGTCCATTTAATAAATATCATTATTGTTATATTTGTGTTATGGAAAATGAATTTATAAGCTGCAAATGAATTTTTTTTAATGACTTTTCCAATTCCAATTTTCAACAAAGAGTTTTAATAATTTTTATTTATTTTATATTCAACCTTATCCACTTTTCCTAAGTGGAGGATTTAATTAATACAAGACAACAAGAATTTAGAAGTAAAAAGAGTTGTTATTGTTACGTTTAACGTTGCAGCTGATTGTCATTGATTTTGATTAAATTAATAATAACGTTGATGTCAAGTGGGGGAGTAGAGAATAGGATCCTGTTCAAATTCCAACTGAAGAGTGCTTGAGAATGAGAGTCCGAAATGTCATAAATTTTATTAAAATACTAAAGTTTCATACAATTATATATGGTTTTTGTTTTCATCATTTATTTTGCTAAAGGAAAAATAAATAAAATGACAATTTTATTAAATCAACATAATTATAAAAATGAAATTAATAAAGATGATTTTTTTAGCTTATAAATAATAATAGAGAAGTATTTTATTTGGATCATCTATGAAAATAATTAAATGTTGTATGAATATTATTTAAAATCAGATTGCAATAAAATTTCGTATAGAAATTGTTTAATTATAAAATCGAAAAAAGATATTATGTGAGTTATCAAGAGAGAAAAAATATTAATGCGAAATTTATTAACTGGCAAACCAATTAAGAACTAATAGATGGATACTTCCATGAAAGGACAAAATTGGAATAAAGAAATTGAGACAAAATTAAAGATTTTGCTTACGATGACCAAGAATATTCGCATTAAATTAAAAAATCAAATGTGATTTATTGAAATAAATAAAATCTAAATAAAGTATTTAGATAATTAATGTTGGTATGGCTTTTATTTGAAATAATGATATTGTTATTAAACATAATATTATAATAATAAAGTAAAAAGAGAATATTGTCAGAATCTCAACCTTTTTCTTAAAATTGAACAAAACAATGAATTGTAAGTAATTCATGGTTTTAGATATACCGTATATTCTCCTTTTTTACTATCTCGCCAGAGATAGTATTGCGATCACGAAAATTTTCGATGTCGAGATTTTGATGTTTTTATACGTTTTGAATATCCCTGAGTCATTTTCACTAATGTTGAGGAAAATGTATGTTTGTGTGTGTGTATGTTGACAAGATTACGTAAAACGGTTTTAGCCAGAATAATGAAATTTGGTACTCGGGCATTATTCAAAATTTGTAGTTTTCTATCAACTTTTGAGAAATGTAGCTCATCCGGAAGAGGGTCATTGCCTACCACATTTTCATTTTTATTCTCTAAATTGACAGTAAAGATATATGTTTGATAGTTTTTCATATGATTAAAAATTGTATAAAACTTCTATATATAGAATTTCAGCTTGATTGAATTGTTGAAAGTACCGGAATTAATTTTTTTAACTGCCATCAACAAAGCCAAACACGCGCTGGTTTAATAAATATTATATATTAATTTTAATTTATAATTTTATTAATTAAATTTAATTTAAATATAATATATGTTAATTAATTTAATTCAAATTGTGAGATAGTCGTGTGGAGACACTCCAGATTTTTTGTCATTAGACTAATAAGGATAAAACACATAATGGACACTTTCAATGGTTCATTTGGACTGAAAATTTGACCTGTAGTATTCCAACGTATTTTATCAAACGTAATCATTCAAAATTCATTTAAATATTAGTAATAATAATGTGAGTATACCCCACAATTTAAAATCAATTAAAGAATTTTCAAACTCTAAAAATAAAATATTTTTAGAAAATTTTTATCACAAATACATTTCAAATTGAATATAATGTATATAATATTTTTTTTAATATAAATTTTAATATTTAAAAGTATCATATTTTCACTGGACTTTCAATCGGTCTCTCTACAAATAAGCTTTTCGTTAGTCTTTCCTCTCCCATTCTGGCCACGTATCCTGCCTTCTCGCTTTTAATACGTTATGTCTATAGATGTATACAGGTTATGCAATTCTTCGTTATCCAGTCTTCTTCATTCTTCGGTAATTCTTCATTTTTTACCCATAAATCAGATACTAGGTGCTTTAGAGTAAGACCACCAACTTTAAAAAAAATTACTCCTTTTTTACTATCTCGTAAGAGATAGTATTGCGATCACGAAAATTTTCGATGTTGAGATTTTGATGTTTTTATACGTTTTGAAGGTTCCTGAATCATTTTCACTAAGGTTGAGAAAAATGTCTCTCTCTGTGTGTGTATGTGTGTGTGTGTGTGTATGTATGTAGACAAGATTACGCAAAAACGGTTTGAGCTAGAATGATGAAATTTGGTACATGGACATTATTCAAAATTCATAGTTTTCTATCAACTTTTGAGAAATGTAGCTCAACCGGAAGAGGGTCATTACCTACAACGTTTTGATTTTTTTTCCTCTAAAGTGACCGTAAAAATAAAGATATATGTTTGATAATTTTTCACATGATTAATAATTGTATAAAACTGCTATATATAGAATTTCAGCTTGATTGAATCGCTGAAAGTACCAGAATTAATTTTTTAACACTGCAAATCTCACGCGCCAACACGTGCCATGGTGCCATCAATAAAAAGCCAAACATGCGCTGGTTTAATATTTATTATTTATAATTTATAATTAATTAAATTTAATTTAAATATAACTAGCTGCTCCGAGCGTCTTCGGCGCTCTTGAGACCTAGACGGGGGTTCCGCCCCCTGTACCCCCGAGTGATACATAGTATTTGGTTGAAAGTCTGTATTTAAAATGATTTCATCCATTTTGTTTCAATCAGTATAAGTAGATAAGACATGTATTTGTTTTCTTGTAAAATATATTTTAATTTAATCATTAAATTAATGATATATTATTATTGTATTTATCTAACTCTGTGTCTCTACAGTTTTCGAAAATTCTTAGCCGCAGCATCCACATTTCTCTAAGCGTCCCTATCCTGAGCTACAACCAAATCCTACCCTGTCCCATCTCTCCCATGTCCCTTCCTTCATTGTCCACCCACCTTGGTCCTTGGTCTTCCACCGGATGTTTCCCAATCGGTTTCTCCCAATTTCTAGTTTCTCTAATTCCAACCACGTCCCCATCCCATCCCAGCCTTCTTGATTTTATAACCTTAACTATATCTGGACATTATCTCTCGTTATGCCATCTCCGCCACCCCCCTGTGACCTCATCTTCTTTTGGCCTATAAATGCTGCGAACAATATTAATCTCACAAATACTCCAAATCTACTCTCGTCTCCCAGAGTCATCGATAGGGTGACCAAACGTCCCGTCTTTAGGTGCTCTGTCCCAAAAATGTCTTCGGGACACCCTACTGTTTTTTCAATATTTAGGACATTTCGTAATTTTTTTTTTCAAAATTTTTTCAATTTAGTTCTAAAAAAAAAGGTATACCGTTTGTCCCGGTTTGGTGTTTTCGAAATATGGTCACCCTAGTCATCGATCAACATTAAAAATAATTGTTTTATATATTTTAATTTTGATCCTCTTTGATGAGATAAGCCCCTTTACTGCATAATAACATGCGTTACTCAATTACCACGTCGATTTAAATTCTTCTCGAATATTATTATCCTTCGTGATTAGAGATCTTAAGTATTTAAATATTTATACTTTTTCAAATTCTACATTTTGTATGTTAATTGTATGTAAGTCGTATCCGTATCATAATTCTTGAATTTTTTTGTTTAATTACATTTCGGTTGATTTTTCCCCAATTTCTCTAATCATATGTCTCCTCTTCCAGTCCAATTCATTTACCTATCAATGTTTCATAAGGAATTTAAATTTCTTAATTTGGCTAGAACACTCTATTTTTTAAAATTTTAAATAGAGGGAGAGAGAGAGGTTCTAATTATATATATATATATCTGTTTCTATGACAGCAAAAAAGTAAACAAATTACATACATACAAACACTCTCCTTTATATATATTTCTGGAAAATGCAACACCCGCAGCTCAGCTCAGGAGTTACCTAAGATTCTAATTTCTTTTTTATATTTCATCATTTGGGGTACCCTTCACCTCAGAAAAATTTGGTTACCTTACTCCTTGTAGTTTAGGCTCTGGAGTTTTTTGCGTACAGACGGACACTATCGTATTAAATATATAGATATATTATGCTATTTAATCCAATTCAAATTGCGACACTCCAGCTTATTTTGTAAACTTTGAGGTAACTCCAAAAATGTGTTAGGAAGAACAACCTAATAACCTAATCTTATTTTCTTAATATAACTAAAATTATATGTAATTATTATATGCACATATTTAGTTTTGGCCTCAACAATCACAATTCTCCAACTAACCAATTCTTATCTGTATTTCCTTTATAGTGCACATTTATCAAAGAAATTTTGTAGTGGTCTAAAATTTATTATACATTCCAATTTCTTAATCCTAATAATAATAATATCCTTTTAATAGTGTAACATAGGTATTTCAATATTTGTATTTTTTAATACACAAAACAAATGCACTGCTCGGTTTCAATTCTTCTTTCACTTCTCTATCTAAATTTATTTTTTTCATTTGTTAAATATACTGGTACAACAAGCTTTGTAGATTCCAGATTTCTAGTTTTAATTCCCCTATTATATCAACTAAGTGCCCCTATAATATGGTAACTGTTTCATGATTGAATTTTTTTCTGGGAAAAGTAATCACCTCTCTGTCCAACCATTATACAAAAGAATAAAAACAAACTAGCAAAAATAAACAATTTTTACCAATATAATTGAATGGATTGTAAAGAGAATATAAAAGAAAACCAAATATATAAACAATCAAAATATAAATTTAAAACTGAATTTATTATTGTTTGATTGATTATTGATTGAATGATTAATTAATCAGCTATTTAACACCAACAAAAAGATGAATTCTTTGCTGTTGTTTTTTTGGATGATATTTCAGTCAGGTAAATATTTATTTTAAATTATAAAAAGTGTAATCAATGTTGAGTGCAGCGAATTGAAAATTATTAAAGGCCGCTCACTCATCTTTTGTATCGGAAAACTGTTGACATAATCTAGACTACATTTTGGTTATCCAAATGCAGAGGGGGCATGGTTGCCTAATGTGCTTTCATTACCCAAAGGAACACATAAAGGAACACATTGGATGAGTTATGGAATCTAAAGTTAAAGCCCAAAAAAATACAAATATATAGATAACAAAATATGGACAAAATTCCACTACACTCTTAAATATGTGTGACATTTTGGTGTAGAGGGACAAAGTAGGTATTACTACTTAATCTATAAATCACAAATAACTTTTTTGTTTTTGGGAATTGGTGTAAATTATTATTGCTTCAAAACATATTTTATTTAAATTTTCATCTATTTTATTAAATCATAAAATAATATTTATTATGTTATTCTCAACTTCGCTTGTTGTCTTTCCCGATGTCTGTTCGCTCTTTTGACAAATTGAAATCGACTTTTAATCAGCTTTAAACAGACTTTTGGAAATTCTTATAGATATTTCAATTGTCCCTAGAAGATATGGAAGTAATATAATTTAATTATAATTAATTAATTTTTATGCAATTAGCAAATAATTCTTGAAATAGAGATAGTCAACTATCTTTGTCGAAATAAATAAAATAAATATTAAAAGTCATCATGGCTCAACGAATAATCGCTCTCTCTTATGAATTTGCCTTCGCGATTCCAATCTTACTAAAAACATTTTTTTTTAACTGTTATATATTTTTTTTACAAATTTATTAATTTTTTATTATTTTAAAAGGCAAATTAAACTTATAATTATGTCAATTAATTTTTTGTGCATAAATAAATATATATGTAGATAAATATTGATTGAATTTCATTTTAAAAAAATTCAAAATAATTTTAAACATTAAATTAAACATTTAATTAATGTTGGATTGAGAGAAGCGAAAGGAAGAATAATGACTTTAATCATGAATTAATATCGATTGCAAAATTATACTAAAAAGTATAAAATATTTAAAATATAAAAAAATGAAGATATAAGAGTAAAATAATCCATATTTACAAAATGTCACTTTTTTAATTGTTTATTTACAAATATATTATTATAATCATAAAATTTGTATTTAAAAAATATAGTTATGTCCGCGTCCCTAAACATTCTCGGACTTGTTCACACAATAGATTAAGTGTATTAGAAATTGGCAAACTTATAAATACTCAATCATTTATACTTAAAAATTCTTTATAACATCATTTTTTCTAAACTTCTTGTATATTAAATAAATTTATAGAATTAAAATTGCACTAAAAAGATTAAAATAATTTTTCTATAAGTCTGACAAAGTTTATGGATGAATTTCTTCATATACAACGAAAAAAGTTGGGAGCATTTTGTTTACATTTGCTTTCTATGCAATTAAATTCCTTTATAGAGCTATAATTTATATAAATACTTGCATACCAACTAAAACATTTAATTAACAAGTAACACTATTTCTTTTAATATAATCAACTGTTTTGACTTTGATTGATAATATGTAAATTTAAGAAAATAATCATTCGTTTAAAATTTGTTACATAATTTGATATAAAAATATTACATTGAAATATAATAAAATATTAATTTCTTAAATCTTATTCTATCAATTCTATTGCATAATAAAAAATTTTGTTATTTTATGTGTTTAATAAAATTTTTATTATTACAAAAATTTGACTTGATGTTTTATAAATACATTTGACTAAATGCGCCCAACGTTTTTCGTTGTATATGAAGAAATTCATCCATAAACTTTGTCAGGCATATAGAAAAATTATTTTATTCTTTTTACTCCATGAGAAATACGTTATTATATAAACATTTTGTTATATTTATATTCATATATTTAAAATTATGTTGCTCAAAAAAAAGAAGAAAGAAATAAAAATTAAAAAAAAATTATTATTTTATTTCTAAAATAAATAAATGGACGTTTATTTTTATTTATTTATTTATTTCTTAAAGGCAATTCTATTCAGAAAGTTTCCATTTTTCTTTATTTGCTTTCTAGATGGTTTCGGTTAGATGTCATTTATTGGTCAATACACTTGGGACACGAATTGAATTTAACAATCAAGTTCTTAGCTCCAGCGGTAAAACGGTAATCTCTTTTCAGTTTAACAATTCACTACGGGGGTGTTTAACTCCCTTGGGAGTGTGTTGCGATCTAAATTTCTGGACTGCATTAAAAATACATTATTTTCTTTTTTTTTTCTTTTATTTTTGCTTACATCGTTGAAAATATTTATTTGAAAGTGTTTTAAATGCATTGCAAAAAAACAACGAAAAGAAAAAAATTAACAAAAATATAGTTTCTTCAATGTGAATGTCTATAAATTTCAATCCGTTCAAATTTAAATTTATTTAACAATGATATTAAAACAATTGTTCACTGGAAAATACATATTAAATTAGTTTAAATTGAATTAATATATTCAAATATATTATCTTTATCTTTTTCTTTAATATTGATAGAAACCTCGGCATTCATGCACATAAGAATTTCATTTGAGTGAGGGGGTGAGAAATTTAAATATAATATTCTTAGAGAATTAATTAAAATATTTAATGTGAACTTTATTTAATTAATTTATGATTGTGTAGAGTTGATTTCTGTCTGATAAAAGAATGATTTTTTTTTGGGCCTAGGGAAATTCAATAATTAATAATTTCTGTTTAAAAGCTATGCGTGATCTTCAGGGTCTATCAGCAAATAATGTAACAATAATAATAATAAAATTTATTTAAATGAAGAATAATAAATAAAGGATATTAAAAAAAATCATTTATTTTTTTTACCGGTCAGGAAATTAACCTGGATCAAAAATGGTGAATAGGGAGGGAGGGAGTAAGCTATGGTCAAGGTTGTACTGTAATGTTTGAATGAAATTAAAATTTTAAGAGAATTTTCTATAATTACAACACTTTTGTATAAGAAATTAATTATAATTTAATTTTATTTCTTTTCATCATTTTATAACCATTAATTATTATTTTGATTTCTAAGAGGAGTATATACTATCCTCCTCCTTCTTCACCTAAAATTTCTATTTCTAAACTTAGTAAAAAAAAAATTATTTATTTTAAAATAATATTTATATTTAATTATTTATTTTTTGAATAACAAGTTATTTCAATTCAAAATAATAGGTTTTTCGATTACCCCGTTGATTATTTCGTTTTCTTTTTTTTTTTAATCGAATTCATTCAAATTGAAAAGAATCGAATATTGTATTGAAAAGGATTTCAAATACTCTTAATAAGAAGAAGAATGGTCTCTTCGGGGTGGCCAATGAATATTTTTTGGGCAGTGACCCTCCCTTACAGTGTAGTTAAAGCGCATGCGTCCTCTCCCATTGACGGGGTGGATGAAATGGGTGGGGGTGCGCCAGAGAGATGTTGCGCCCCTGAAACTCGCCAGTCCGCCGAGCGCTCGCGTTAATTTCACTTCGAGGGTTCTACTCTATCCTGGATCTATCTATCTATCTTTCTCTCTCTATCCATCTATCGATATCTATCTCATACATACAAACACACACTCACTTTTATTCTCTCACTTCCATAAACATCCTACCTCCTGTCTTTTGATTTTCGATTAATTATTGTAGAACTTAATTAAACAGTGAAATGATATAAATATTATTTTTTACATTCACATACAATTAAATTAAAATTTAAAAAAATAAAAAAAAAAACTAGTTGAAGTGACTGGAAGATAATTTTAAGTGATTGGTGTAAAATATAAAAAAAAATGTTTCTAAACAATTGATAAATAATATAATTATCCATTGACCCGTGGTGTTAACTTGAATTATATTTTTATTTATTTATTTTATTATTTTAAACATATCTATATATATATATATTTATATATATAATTATTTATTTATTTTTCTATTTTATTTGTTCTTCATTGTGCATGTATGTGTTGTGAATGATTATCATGATGGTGTGGTTTATGAAAAAGTTGGTGCCACAACGACTACAAATAAAAACGAAATATTTTCTATTCACGCTGTACTTGTTCATGTTTCTTGTGATGAAGAAGACGGGGGCTGCCAAAGACGGTGAGCACCATAAACCCTACCACCCTACCAACCCCCCACCACCTCTCAGGGTAAAATAATATTATCGTTACTCCTATATGAAAACAAGCAACACAAGCAAGAAGAGTGTCATTCCTATTATTCAAAATAAGAATAAACAAGAATTAAAATTTTATTAAAATTCCCAATAAAAAAAATATAATAGAATGTTTTTGGATAATATTTAAGATTAATGATAGCTATTTTTTGATGTTTTATGACTATCTTCAGGAATTTTTCGCAATTTTTGGCGAAACATAAATTCTTTTTTAATCCGAAAGAATTCCATTATATATATATATATATATATATATATATATAGATAGATACTCTTTAGAAATTAAAATCTTTATAAGAAACGAAAACAGAGGAGGGGTAAAAGATGTGGGACAAATAAATTAACAATTTTACTTTAATATAAAAAGATTGAAAATATAATCAAGAAGTATTTTTAATCTATAAAAATTATTAATTCAATAATTTTTATTTTTTTAATATATCAATTAATTAATTTGGAGGATGTCAAAAAGATATTAACCATCAATGATCATTTTAAAATTGACCTATTCATTTTTAAATATTCATTTCAAAAATGATTTTTTTTTTAAATGTAATAAATCAGCTATCAATCTTTTCTATATTGAAGTTTTAATTATCAAGTCGAACAAATATTTAACCGCGAGTATTGCAAGTCCAATCAAACAAATAAAAAAAGCTGTTTTTCCATTTAATCCTATTTTTAATGCTTAACCTTGTCTCATATAGATCCATTTATTCATTCAATTACAGAAATAGTGAATAAAACAAAGAATGACAATGAATGATTAAATTAATAGCATTCTCTGTTTAAAGTAAAAATTAGGCTTTAATATTTAATTTTTTTAATATATTATATACTAAATATATACCATCTATAATTAATCATTTTATGAATAGATAAAAAAAATCATTTATTTATATCATACAGAAAAATAATTTCCAATTCCAAAATATATCCATATTAACAAAAATTTAATTAATAATCCATATAATATTATCTTTTTTCAGTTATTAATAAACACTATTTGCATTTATTAATATTAATAATATTAAATTTATTAAAAAAAAAAAATTGTAAAAACTAACTTAAGTTATCATAATTGTGAAATCGAATTAAATAATTAAATAAAGATTATTCTTTTTTATAATTAAACAACTTTAATTAAATTAAAAATAAATAACTATACATAGACTAACTATATGTTACATATATTTAATCATAATAGTAATATTTAATTTAATAAATATTGAAATCTTTATTCAATGGATTTATTTTATCTATTTTTTTTTTTTATAATAAATTTTCTAATTTAATTTCAAAGCTATTCTATTGTATGATTAAATAGGTATAATAAATTATTTATTAGAAATTGAAAAGGTTATTTTCCAATATCAAACAAAAGAAAGACTCTTCGGTGATAAAAATACTAAATATAATCATAGTACTTGTATATATAATCATATTTTTTATTCAATGCAATGAAATTATAATTCATTCTCCATTGCCATGTTTTTTTTATTATATTTAAAGAATATACAATTGTGAAAAACATATTTAATAATAAATTATCTTTAATCATCAATGATGGGACTATATTTTATTTTATTTATCTAAATACATTATTATAGTTATAGTAAATTCCAAGAAAAATTTTGGATTCTTGTTAAGAGCTCATAATCGTCAGAGAAAATCGAACACTGTTCAAATAATATTACTGAATTCAAGGTATTTACGATAAAGTGTTGACCATTAGAAACTATTTAATATTTTCCAATACTAGTTATCAGAATGATAAAGATTTTTTAAATAAAAATACTTATATTATAAACAAATTTCCAAAAATTCAAAAAAAAAAAAAATAAAAACTAAATATTAGACATTTAAAATTAAATCATAATATCATTTTTGAAAAATAAAATAAATTAATATAATTTGGGTTTGAATATATATATATATATATCACTGAAAACTAAAAAATGATTTTTTATAACAAGAACATTTATCTTCAATGCTAATTTTATATTGGAATAATAATTTACCAAAGAGATATAATGCTGAAAAGTTAGTGCCTCGTCTAAGTCTTCCCCCCTCCACCCTCTGTTTCATCCGCTTCCAAATTTAATCATGAAACTTTCATAAGTTTTGTATGACTTAGGATTTAAATATTTTTTGGACATAATTTCATTTTTTGTTTTATATATATATTTTATTAAAACTTGTTCAAATTTTTCAGTGATAAATTTTAATTTTTTTTATAAAATTGCACTACATTTAATTTCATATTTTTATTGAAAGTGAATTATTACATTCCTTTCATTTAATAAATAATTTCTTAAAATAATTATTTTTATAATGAAATTCAATTAAATAAAATCATCACTAAAAATGGTAAATAAAATAGCAATTCTCAGTTCTATTTAATATATATATATTTTTAAATGACAAAAAGGCAGCTCATTTTAATCCAAATTAAATAATATATAACTTCAGTTTAAAAATAAATCACTTTCACATTTTATGAAGAGCACGAAAGTTAATTTTTCATAAAATAATCAAGATTTATAGGACTCGTCAACAACTTTGCATATTCCACTTTATATTTATAATTACACACAATTCAACAAATATACTTTTATTTGACATCCTATAATTTAAGAATACATATACATTATTTAAATAATCATGAGTTCTCGTTGGAAAGGGGGATGCACACAATACACCATATATAAAGATTACATTTGATATGATCAAGCTTAATATGTAGTTATTTTTCGAAAGTTAATAATTTTAATTATAATAATTATTTAGATTAATACAATTAATAAAATTCAAAAATTAATTTTGTCTTAAATTTTTTTTTAAATTTTTTTGTTACTATTTTCAGGTATTTACTTAGTCATCGAAAAAAGTTGAATGACTAAAATAAAATAAAGGTATATATTTATGAATTTTTTTTTTTTTTTTGTAATATAAAATGAAGATATTGAAATTTTGTCTTTATAAATATTTATCTATAATAAGGTAAAATTTATTTTTAATAGATTTAATTTATTTTTTATTTAAAAAT
Organism: Labia minor; assembly: GCA_963082975.1. Lineage (NCBI taxonomy): Eukaryota > Metazoa > Arthropoda > Insecta > Dermaptera > Spongiphoridae > Labia > Labia minor. Next base: position 54,869,416 of record OY720345.1, read on the forward strand.
AAGTAATTTATTTATTTGGATTTTTTATTAATAAATTAAATAAATTAGAGAGTATGATTTATTATTGAGAATGTTTTGAAATGAAACAAAAAAAAAAAATAAAATAAAACAATGCCCAGCTCCTAAATGACATGTTTGAAGGCAAGTCAGTTAGAAAATGAATTTTTCTAGTTTTAGAAATATCTACTTCTGGACGCGATTCAAGTGTTAGACTGGCATAACATATACACAAACTAAAGAAAAGATCGATCAGACAGAGGACATGAAAGATTTTTTTTCTTTATAAAATGAAATAAACAAAGCCAAAACTTATTTGTTTAATTTAGCTGTCCAGTGTATAATGATTTGTTTTTTATGTTAAACAAATTTAAGAATACAAAAAAATGAATCTTATTAGGATGATAGATCTATATTGTATTCAAGAAAAGTAGTAGTTTTTTATATCTCTCATCCAATATATGTTAATATATCAGGTGGATTTGGTATTAAAATTTATTATATCTCCATTTTTTATAAATCTTATCTTATTATAGTAACAAAAATTGATATATACTTAAATATATTTGTATATTTTTGAATTAGTTTATTAATTAACCGCTCTAAGAATTTTTTTTTTGAAATTCACACCGTAAAAAATATTTATAAAAACAAATCGATCTGTTTTGGTTTCAGCCTGGACAAAAATAATCTTCATTAGTTTTTTCTTAATTTAAATACGTCATCCATATTTACCTTTTGCCATTCTTTTTTTAATTTAAAATGTATAAATATTTTTTTATATTTAAAATATTTTTAAAATTTTTATTTAATTTTGAAATAAAATTAAAAATAATTATTTTAATAATATTTTAGAATCAAATTACGAAATATATTGATTAATCTTTCACCAAAAAAAAAAAAAATCAAAAAGTTATCTTTATTTGCTTTGTAAACATTGTAAGTTTATTTATGATATTTTTAAAACAATATTTTAATCTATTTTGTCGTTTAATTTTTTGTTAATTCTTATAAATTTTTAATAGTCATTTTATATTTTTTTAATCTATTTTCGCGTTTATTTTTTATTAAATTAGTAATTTATATTTATTTATTCATTGTTTTTTATTAATTAACTTTTAGATTTTTATAATTTGTATTATTTTTCACTAAAATATTATTTATTATTTATTATTATTATTATTGAGGACCCCAAGTTCCATTCATTTTAATCAGATTGATGCAATGTTGTAATATTTAATAATTGTAATAAAATAAATAATAAATAAATAAATAATTAAAAAATTGATTTTCGATATTTTTTAAAGGGTAGAGCGATTGACGGTGTTCCAGGTATTATATATTATCTATTATATTTATTCTTCAAGTTAATAAATTTGGTGAAGTTTGAGCCCTCATCCTTATATAAATTGAGTTAATATGAATATACCACCGCATTCTACTAACATTTCATCTATATTATATAATTATTTATTAAATTAATTTATATATAAATAAAATTATAATTTTATCGCTATTATACAAAGGAGATGCGCCATCTTCTATATCGGTATGTGAATATTAAATAACTTAATAAAATAATTTTTATTTAATTTATTTAATGCAATTTCAAGCCCAAATTAAATAAAAATACCTCATGTTCATTTTTTTTTAAGTTATTCAAGATTCACATTCCTACATAAAAAATGGCGCAGGATAGATATCCATTAAAATATAATGTGACTTTAGTGGAATTGGAATACATCTATTGATTAGAGATTATAAAGAAAAAATAATAATAATAAACATGCCAAATAATCTATACTATATCTTTATGGTTTGCTGGTGTTTCCGATGTAAGTGAAAGGGAAATTTTTATGTCCCCTTTTGGTCGTGATCTTGATACTTATGAATTAATAGATAAAATTCATTAAATATTTTATTTGGTACCTTTGCCAGTATAATAAAATCGTCCTTCTAAATATAGACATAAAACTAAATAATATATTTATATTAAATTAAAATCAACGAGTTGTAATTTTTTTATATTCGGCATTGTCAGAGAAAAATTATTATTATTTCATATATAGTGGAATAAAAATAATGCAATTAACTTAGGAAAAAATGTTATATCCTTCCAACTTGATGTATCCTGTTAATTTTTCATTCAATTATAATGATGAGTGGTGTAAACTAAATATTAATTATTCTGTTTCTGTCTTCAGGTGTGAAGAGAAAGGGATGGTGGGGGAGAGAGACAGCGGAGGGGGGGGTGAATATTACCATTGAAATGAAGGCCCGTATTCATATGATTGAATTAGCCAACCCAAGTGGAATTGAATTATTCCCTGAACTAATACTATTAATAATAAATAATCCTATATTCCAGGCCATGAATTTATCAAAATTCTCCCGGTAGCTGTTGATTTGACATGGTCAACAGGCCAGTCACAAAAAGAGCATTCAAAGGAGTTTTATTCATATTTGGAAGGTAATATCTCGATAGTGGCAGATGGTGGGAGGATTAATTCTTAACAACATATAACTAAATGAACGAGTTAACCTCAATTTATTAGAGAATATTTTCTCACTAAATCATTCTATGGTGGAGGGGGTCAGGTGATTAAGTTTAAGAAAAATTATAAAATATAGGATCAAAAAATTTACCATATCTTATCAAATAGTGTAATTATTATCAAAATCATTTTCTCGTTAATGAGACAAAAAGAGATATGAAAAAAAATCATATCTAAATGGTAGGATGGTTTGAAAAATACTGAAAACACATATTATCAAATGTAATAATAAAAAATAATTAATATATTAAATTAGATTTATGAAATTTTAAAATCAATGTTAAAGTAAATTGTTTCTATCTTAAAGGTCTGAAAGACAAAAACCTTTATTTACACCCGGTTAATTTTGTATCATTATTTTCACATCACTCTTTTTTCACGCCAAAGATAGTATTGCGATCATTAAAATTTTTGATGTCGAGATTTTGATGTTTCTATACGTTTTGAAGGTCCTTGAGTCATTTTCTATAAGGTTGAGAAAAATGTCTGTGTGTGTGTGTATGTAGTAAAAACGGTTTGAGCTAGAATAATGAAATTTGGTACACGGCATTATTCGAAATTCATAGTTTTCTATCAACTTTTGAGAAATGTAGCTCATCCAGAAGAGAGTCATTACCTACAACGTTTTCATTTTTACCGACCGACGATAGTAAGGGAGGTATTGTTTTCACACCAAGTTTCAAATGTGGAGATTTTTACATATCTCCACGAATCATGCATTTTCTTAACAGAAAAAAGTATTTTTAGCATGATGTCTGTCCGTCCGTCCGTCCGTCCGTATAGATGTGTACAGCCTGAACGGCTCAACCGATTTTGATGAAATTTGGTATATTTACTTAATGCATCAGTGGGATGAATTGATCAACTTTTGGTGCAAATCCGGAAACCGGAAGTGGTAGTATTAGCGATCGACGATAGGAAAGGAAGGGTTATTTTCACACCAAATTTCACATGAGGAGATTTTTTTATATAACACCACGAATCATACACTTTGTATTGGTTTAATCCTCGGGAAAATCATATTTATTAGTTTTTTCTTGATTTAAAATTATATGACGTCATCCAGCCATTTATGACGTCACAGCCTGGTTTTACATATATAAATTATAAATAAAATAAAATTAAAAATGTTTATATTTATTATTTATGTATCCATATCTGTTTTTATTACATTAATAGATATATTAAAATTATTTGAAATTGTTTCTGTAGCTGGAAATTAATTTACTTCAAACCGTCGGTCGGTTCGGACCTGGCCACAGGTCAACTTATTTTTTCTCTACTGACCGTAAAAATAAAGATATTTGTATGATAGTTTTTCACTTGATTAAAAATTGTATAAAACTGCTATATACAGTTTTGCTGTATTGCTGAAAGTACCGAAATTATTTTTTTAATTAGCATTGTCAATAACACCTTTGATTTTTTTACTCTAAATGGACCTTTAAAAATAATTATATATGTTTGATAATTTTTTACATGATTAAAAATTGTATAAAACTGCTATATATATAATTTCAGCTTGATTGAATTGCTGAAAGTACTGGAATTAATTTTTTAACACTGCAAATCTCACGCGCTAATACGTGACGTGGTGCCATCAACAAAGAGCCAAACATGCGCTGATTTAATAAATATTATTTGATAATTTTAAAATTTATAATTTATAATTAATTAAATTTAATTTAAATATAATATATGTTAATTAATTCATTTTGCGAGACACTCCAGATTGTTTAGAAATAATTTCGATATCCTAAATTTTCACAAGCATCACTCTTTTTCTGGAAATAAAACTATTTCAAGATTATATCTAAAATTGACCTCTCTCTGGCATACGGGGAATTCATTAAAGACTAAGCTCCTGGCTAAAAAATCTACTTTAAATAAAAAAAAATGATACCTATCAATTATATGAAGAGTTGATAAGTAATTCTATATAAATATATATATATGTTTCAAAATATATTATGTGCTTTGTTTAGATTATTTGTCAACAAAATAACCAAAGCAATATTCATTTATTTTTTTAATTTATTCTATTTACAAATGCATCTATATATCATATATTCCATATATATATTATTTTACTTTATTTTTATTATTTTTTTTAATAATTTCATTTATATTTCATTTTTGTTTATTCATTCAGCCAGGGGGCCCTGCTTTTTATTTTTACACCACCCTCTCGATCCTACATTTCTCCCATAAAACAATGCCAATGAATGAAACCCATTATCGCAAATTCATTAATTAATTTTTTTTAATTAATAAATAAATATAAACGTGATTTTGTCATTTTTTATTTTATATATTGCTAGTGTACATTAATAAAATATTTATTAAAATATATTTGTGTAATTACTATTAATTAAAAGTAAAATTATTGGACGTATTTTGTTAATAAATTATATATATATAAATATATATATATTATCTTTAAACTATTAATTAACTTATAATTATTTATAATTATTGTCTATTTTTTTATTTATTAAATAATTTAATATTTTCAATAAATTTAATTTATAAATAAAAACCTTTTTTAAAATTAATTATATCTAATTTGAATCTTATGCATGTACATATAATCAATTAACTTGAAATTTCACCGAGTGTTCAATTAAAAATTATTCTTATTGATTTTTATATTTACTATCTCGCCAGAGATAGTATTGCGATCACGAAAATTTTCGATGTTGAGATTTTTATGTTTTTATACGTTTTGAAGGTCCCTGAATCATTTTCACTAAGGTTGAGAAAAATGTCTGTGTGTGTGTATGAGTGTATGTATGTAACCAAGATTACGCAAAAACGGTTTGAGCTAGAATGATGAAATTTGGTACATGGACATTATTCAAAATTCATAGTTTTCTATCAACTTTTGAGAAATGTAGCTAAACCGGAAGAGGGTCATTACCTACCACGTTTTCAATTTTATTCTCTAAATTGACAGTAAAAATAAATATATTTGTTTGATAGTTTTTCACATGATTAAAAATTGTATAAAACTTCTATATATAGAATTTCAGTTTGATTGAATCGTTGAAAGTACCGGAATTAATTTTTTTAACTCTGCAAATCACGCGCCAGCACGTGACGTGGTGCCATCAACAAAGAGCCAAAAATGCGCCGGTTTAATAAATATTATTATTAATTTTAATTTATAATTTAATTAATTTAATTTAATTTAAATTAATATATGTTATTTAATCCAATTTAAATTTGCGAGATAGTCGAGTGGAGACACTCCAGATTTTTTTTATATATTTTCAATTTTAATATTAGTTTACCTAATGTTTGAATATTATATTTGTCTTTCTCCTCTATATCATTAATAGAATATTCATTTTTCGAATTTTATAAAATTAAAATTAATGTAGTCTCTTTTCTTTTTAAATTATTTTTAAGCAAATAATTTTTATAATTATAATTTGATTTTTAATGTACTCCTTTTAATTTTATAATTTAATTTGTATGTTTTTTACTATTTCTTGAAAATATTTTTAATTTGTCATCATATGATTGTTTTTTTATGATTTAAATATATTTATTCAAAAAATTTTTTAATAGGATTCTTCTTATTACTTATTAGTCAAAAAAAATGTGCGAACAATGTGGAATGAAGAATTGCATGATCTCTGTGCATCTCCAAATATTGTTAAAATCGTGAAATTAATGAACAACGTTTGGCAAGACGTTATTTAATCGGTTAAAGAAAACGAGAGATAATTGAAATCCAATTGAGAAACGACATAGAAATGTAGTGATCTTCAGCAAACAATATTAAGGTGTACGTGAGAGAATTAGGAAAGGGTAGGCATGTGTGTGTGGATCTTCCGGACAACAACATTTGGGTTCATATCCAAATATATAATATAATCTAGTTTGTGTTAGAGTTTAATGGCTAGTTTCAGAATGTTCTCTACCAAAATGAAATATATGAAATTTTGACACGACCTGTATTTACATCCAAATGTAATATATTATAATATATTATAATATTTATTAATGAAAAAAAAAAAAATTCTAATTCAGGAAAAATCTATAAAAACTGTAAACAAAAATATTTAATTAATCAGTATAAATTCAAAAAATTATCATGTTTCTTATTTATTTTTCTATTTATTTCTCTTTATATTTTATATGGAGAGCCTCTCAAATGATTCAAATAATAAATTAATTAAAAATATTTTTGTTTAAACAATTTTATTTAAATTTAATAAGCAAATTGAGTAAATTTAATCATTTATTTTAATGATAAATTTCTAATGAATTTTAAATAAATATATAATTTCATTTGAAACGTTTTTTTTTTAAATGTTTGCATTTGACAATAATATATTTTTTTAAATTTTACATATCTTGATTAAATCAGGATATAATGCATGAATTAATTGATGGGTGTTAAGTAGAAATTATTTGATTTAATATTTTAAAATTGTTTATAACCAATTATACGATAAAGAATTAAAATAATATCAATGATAATTAAAATAATTAATAGAAGGATAATTTATATAAATTTTGAACTTGATTGAACAGAAAATAATAGAGAAGGAAAGAAATAAAAAAATATTATTCGAATATATGTTTTACAATCAATCAGAGGTGATTGGTATCGACATGGTTAGGGTTCAGGCCTCACACACACACACACACACACACCAAGTTGAGAAATGTAAAATTATGAAATATATCTATGAAAACTATACATATAAAAATATTGTTACTAAATTCTGGTTTCATGATTACCCTAACAGGAATAATAAAATTTTTCAAAAATTATTTAAATAAATAAAATCAATCAAAAATATTGTATTTAAAAAAGATAAATTTAAAAAATTATAGATTATTAATTTGATTAAAAAGAATCTGGAATAGAATATTAGAAAAGTGTGATATAAAAATCATCATTCCTTTTAACTATTCGTACCACCTCCATTGAATTCTGCTCTACTCCCAATTCCCTTGTATATAATTTTTTAATATCAACTTCCCAATTTAAAGTAAAACTTAATTCAAAATTTAATTATAACTGTCAACTTTATATATATATATATTTGTTCATTTAGGTTTTCGTGAATATTTTTATGATTATGAGAAATTATTTCCAGGTTATTTTCACTTTTAATTGGCAGATTTGTGTCTTGACGTTTCGGCGCCTATTATGACGCATTTTTTCTTATTACTAAACTATCACTGATACACGTCTGCTCTCGGCGACATCTAGTCTATCCTAAATAAACTCTCTTGAAAATAACGCCAAAATATTGAGATCCAATTATCACAATTAAACGTGAAAATAATCCGGAAATAATTTCTCATATATACATATATATATCCTTATAAAATGTATTATAAGAAAAAGGGTAAGAAGTAACATTTAAAATGTACTCATTATTTGGTTGCAATCTTACATTTTATTTCTGATTAAATTAATATAATAGTATCTTGAAATTATTTTTCATCAAAAGACGATGAAGATTCTATATAATCATTATAGAATCCCCTAAGGCTAAAGAAAATGATCAAATGGCATTGATTTTTGTAATAGTTGGTTATATTAGTGCGAAAATCTCCAATGAAAAGTGATTACTTTTAATTTTCCTTAACAATCTCAATGTAAACATTTTTGTGATATTTTTTAACAATTAAAAAACAAATCTTATACAGTTAACTTATCTTACAATCTTACAAAGTTAATAATTAAAGTAGAATTCCAAACAGAAAGTATGAAAAATTCTGTTACATGTTTCTTGTATGATTTTTATCTCCCATTCAAGCCATTTATTTCTAAAATTCCACAAAATTATAGAAAACAGATATGGATATAACAAACATTTTTAATTTTATTTATAATATATATGCAGACCATGGCTGTGACGTCATGAAGGACTGGGTGACGTCATATAATTTTAAATTCAGAAAAACCTAATGAAGATGATTTTTTTCGAGGATAAAACCAATACAAAGTGCATGATTCGTGGAGATATGTAAAATATCTCCTTTTGTGAAATTTGGTGTGAAAATAACCCTTCCCTTCCTATCGTCGATCGGTAATACTACCACTTCCGGTTTCCGGATATACACCAAAAGTTGATCAATTCATCATACTGATGCATTAAGTAAATATACCAAATTTCGTCAAAATCGGTTGAGCCGTTCAAACTGTGTACACATCTATACGAACGGACAGACGGACAGATATTCTAAAAATACTTTTTTCTGTTAAGAAAATGCATGATCCGTGGAGATATGTAAAAATCTCCACATGTGAAATTTGGAGTGAAAACAATACCTCCCTTACTATCGTCGGTCGGTAAAAATGAAATGAAATAATATTATATTAATTAACTTGATTTATTGAAAGAAAATATTCTCTGTTCACTGATTAGAAAAATCATATTTTATTCAATTAAAATTATACCATTTTTTATTTTTTATTTTATTTTATTTTTTTTTTCTTCAGCTTTTGTTCTAGAATGTCTGTTTGAGGTGGGCATAACCAACCTTGCACTTTTCAAAGAGCTTTTACTCCTTAAAATTACCTCAAGGAGGACTTTTTGCTACAGTTGACAGAGTGCCAGAGGCAATGCGTCAAAGATTACGGTTCACTCTTTCTCTTGCATAATGGAGGTTTGCAAGCGAAAGAAGTGAACGCACCTTCCAATGGTCTTCTTTATGTAGTAGATTTGCAGATGTATTACATATGATTTATGATAGGGTGCAAAGTAAAAGAATTCGTTTATTCATACTTTTCAACCATGAATTAATCTTAGAAAGAGTCAACTAAATAATTATTTCTGTTAATTAAATGTCAAATAATAATAATAACGAAAAAAAAAATTTAAAAACTATCAATATAGAAAAAACAAAATGTTCAATTTTATTTCAAATAAAAGAAAATGAAATATGTTTATATAAGAATATTAGAAGTGATGATATATTGAAATGGAAATAAAATACTATTAAAAAAAACAAGACAAGTTAGGGTGGTTATTTTTTATGATACAACTCTACAAATCAATATCGCACTTTCAATCATAATACTGACAAATTTTTTAATTCTTTTAAGTGAAAGAACTATTTCTGCCAAAAAAAAAAATAATCGGATGATGCCTATTACAATCACTTTTTTATTTCCTATTTAATTAAATTGTTCAAACGATGTCCTGGAATTTCAGTTTTGCAAAAATAGAGGATTTAAAATACTGATTGTATATAATATATAATATCTCCTCCATCACACTGAATTAGGTTATTTAATATTAATTTATTATTTATAATCAATTCCTGACGTAGATTATTATTATTACTATTTGTGGATATACTCTGAGGATCACGTAGAGCTTTAAAGAGGAATTATTAATTATTGAATTTCCCTGGGCCCGAACTCGAGTCTTTACTGCGGTAGAGTGTTGTTAGTTTATGTTTATTAGCTAATTTGTGATTTATAAAATATTTTATCCCATAACATAATAAAAAAGGGGTTATGATACAATAATTTTTACTTTCAATTGGTGATTCATGGTCGTAATTAGTGCGGTAGAGAGTCGTGCTAACCACTAAATCACTGATCACCAATCGTACATTATAATATATAATATATATATATATTATCAGATTTATCAGGGATATAATCACGTATTTTTGTGAGATTGTTTTCTCGACGTTTCGGCACCCATTTTGGCGCCATTTTCAAGAGATTATTTAGGTGGGAATATTTTTGGGATTCTGGGTCTTAGTCTGTGTGACCAAGGGTTAATATCGGGATTTTGGGTTGATAGGTTGGGTGGTTTTGTACTCACTGCGTTGCTGTAGAACTCCGAAGAATCCTGGGCAATCCTGAGACCAGCACACGTCCGCACTGGACAACAGTCCGAGGCCAACTGAGGACTGATGCTTGTGATTCTATCTGAGCTTGCTACCTGCGCATGCGCAGTGGGCTTTTGTGTACTTAGGTGGGCGGAGCTTAACTTAATGTCGGGATTTATATTGATTCTGGATCTGAGGCGGGAATTCAAGCTGTTTGTGCGATCAACTTTGTTATTGGCAATATTTTTAAGATTTTGTGAATTGTTTTGGGTTTGAGTTTTTATGGGAGGTTGGGAGTGTGATTTCAGAGCTAATTTCCAGGACGGAGGCAGGTTCAGGGCGTCGTCCCTTGTGTTGAGGCAATTGGGACGTTTTTCAATCTCAATTGCTTCACGCAGGAGTCTGGGATATTTGAGTTGGATAGGAGCTAAGGTTTTGGTTTCGGAGAAATTGATGTTGTGACCGGTCTCGTTGTGGTGCTTGGTTAAAGCCGAGGCCGGATCTAATCTCCTTAGAGACAGCTCATGCTCATAAATTCTATTTTGTATTCTCCTGTTCGTCTGTCCTATGTATGATCTCGGGCAGTCTGAGCAGGGAATCTCATAGACACCTAGATTCTAGATTCATAAATTCTATTTTGTATTCTCCTGTTCGTCTGTCCTATGTATGATCTCGGGCAGTCTGAGCAGGGAATCTCATAGACACCTAGATTCTAGATTCATAAATTCTATTTTGTATTCTCCTGTTCGTCTGTCCTATGTATGATCTCGGGCAGTCTGAGCAGGGAATCTCATAGACACCTAGATTCCCTGCTCAGACTTTAACCAAGCACCACAACGAGACCGGTCACAAAATGGGTGCCGAAACGTCGAGAAAACAATCTCACAAAAATACGTGATTATATCCCTGATAAATCTGATAATAATAATAACAATAAAATTCACGGAAACCTAAACCAACATATATATATATATGTAGGGAATTTCGTTGTCTAGGGGTTGTTTAGCAAAAAATATCTGTTTTGTTTAAATGGTTGCAAAAATATCGTTTTATTGAATGAATATGAACAAGATAAAAATACAGTGTAAAGATAAATGAAATCGTAACTTCTTCGTTTCTTGAATACTTCTTGCGATGTACAAAAGACTGAATAAACTCTTAACTGTAAACTGACTGAAATCTGACTATATACTAAACTCGAATCGTGCCGGTGTCCCTTTTAAAAGGAAGTCCAAACAGCTGGAACTCGGTTGCTATTGGTCGGTGGCGTGGAGTGGGAGAATGGCGGCGACGGTGATGGTAGCTCATGGTGGGGAGGCGGCGACGGCGTCTGGGGCGCTCGCTGCTTGGAGCGGCGTTGAGAGGAAGCACCAACTCCGATGATATTGTGGTTGAGAATGGCCGACCCTGAGGCAGTAAGATGTGCCAGGCTTTTGATGATTCGGACGGTGATGAGCCAAAAGGCTCCATTCCCACATTCGGCCGTCCTGCGATGTATTCGGCCTCGAATACGTTAATCTTCTTTTCCTTATCTCTCCACTTCGCCTTCGTTTTTCGATATTTATCGATTTTTTTCTTCACGTAAAATAGTATATCTTGTGATTTGGATAAATCATTTATGCCTGTTTCTAAATTTAAATCCACATTAAAATCTTCATTTTCTTTATTTAAAACACTATCTTCAGTTTCAACTTTACTTGCAGTTTGTGTTTTATCATTATCGTTAGAACTTTCTTCTTTAATTTCGTCTAATTTTAAAAAAACATTTTCTAAATTTAATTTTGTTTCTTTATTTCCTTCATTTGCTTGTTTTTCATAAATCACTTTTGCCAATTTTAAAGCTTTCCAGGCGAATTTTGAATTAGTAACGTCATCTTCTTCACTGTCTTTCTCACCATCTTCACTTTCAGGCATTGTTTCATCAAGATAAAAAATTTTATCATTGGGATCAATCTCTTCTTCACGAATTGTTTTATTTCGATCTTCTGAAGTGCTTTCATCCTTATCAACTTCCATTGATTCATCGTCATTTACTTTATCCTCTTCATTAACTTCACTTTCGGTCTTTTTTTCATTATCAGTCGTTAGAGATTCTTTATCTTCATTGTTTTCTTCTTTGACTTCCTGTTTTTCAGTCTCTCCTTTTTTATTAGATTCTTTCTTTTCAGTCTCTTCTATTTTCTCCGATTCTTTCTTTTGAGTTTTTTCTTTTTTATTAGATTCTTTCTTTTCAGTCTCTTCTTTTTTCTTAGATTCTTTCTTTTCAGTCTCTTCTATTTTCTCCGATTCTTTCTTTTGAGTTTTTTCTTTTTTATTAGATTCTTTCTTTTCAGTCTCTTCTTTTTTATCAGATTCTTTCTTTTCAGTCTCTTCTTTTTTATCAGATTCTTTCTTATCAGTCTCTTCTTTTTTATTAGATTCTTTCTTTTCAGTCTCTTCTTTCTTATCAGTCTCTTCTTTTTCTTCTTCTTCATCATCTTCGTCCAGTGTACATAACCAAGATAGAATGTTACCTCTGATTAGTTCGTCGCTGTCTTGCTCAGGAAGATTGAGTATATTAGATGTTCGACGTAGTTGCTTACTGGTAAGTTTTTCCTTTAATTCTTCATTTTTCTTTTCGTATTCCTCAGAACCTTCAACAAAGTTGAACCCTTCAAAGTTGAGTAGGGTTTTTCTACTGAGGCGGCATGTTGCGTCACCGGTTATTATTGTTTTTAGTCCTTTCAATTCATTTGGTTGGGCCTGCATTATGTTTTTTGCGATTTTTGGAAAACGAGCCAATTTCGACATCTTTAATATATTTTTATTTCTTTAATCTTCACTGTATTATATCTTGTATTTTCTTTCTTGATGATTATTCACAAAAAAAAAATCTTGAAAGTGAATAAGTTTTCAATCTTAAATCTTGAATCTTTTCCTTGACAATTATTCACAAATATCTTGACAGTAAATAAATCTTCAATCTTGAATCTTGTATCTTTTTCGTAAGAATTATTCACAAAAATCTTGAAAGTGAATAAGACTTGAATCTTGAATCTTGTATCTTTTCTTGAAGATTATTCACATAAAATCTTGAGAGTGAATAAGTCTAGGAATCTTCTTTTGCCCGAACGATAAACGAGTTGTTTTCAATCACGGACTGAGCCTCCAATTTGTAGGGAATTTCGTTGTCTAGGGGTTGTTTAGCAAAAAATATCTGTTTTGTTTAAATGGTTGCAAAAATATCGTTTTATTGAATGAATATGAACAAGATAAAAATACAGTGTAAAGATAAATGAAATCGTAACTTCTTCGTTTCTTGAATACTTCTTGCGATGTACAAAAGACTGAATAAACTCTTAACTGTAAACTGACTGAAATCTGACTATATACTAAACTCGAATCGTGCCGGTGTCCCTTTTAAAAGGAAGTCCAAACAGCTGGAACTCGGTTGCTATTGGTCGGTGGCGTGGAGTGGGAGAATGGCGGCGACGGTGATGGTAGCTCATGGTGGGGAGGCGGCGACGGCGTCTGGGGCGCTCGCTGCTTGGAGCGGCGTTGAGAGGAAGCACCAACTCCGATGATATTGTGGTTGAGAATGGCCGACCCTGAGGCAGTAAGATGTGCCAGGCTTTTGATGATTCGGACGGTGATGAGCCAAAAGGCTCCATTCCCACATATATAATTGGTTAATTGGTTAAGATTGTTACAATTTAATCCTTTTTCGACTCAAAATTATTTACTTCCAAATTTTTTTTTTAACTATATTATGTATTCTAAGACAAAGTTGAGCAGCTCTCCCAATCCTTCCAGAACTGACGGTATAATGCTTAGAGAATTCATTAAGAATGTGCTCTGTTTAGTCCTTTTCCCCCTCCGGTCTCATTTAGACATTCCTTGAATCTGCTTGAATTAATTGATGAGGTCCCTAAGGATATATTTCTTCTAACGTTCAATCTTCATTAGAGTAATATGCTCCCACAAAATCATTTACAATTACTGATAAAATAACCACTTAAAATTATGAGGATTAAAAATTAAAAAATAAAAAAAAAACAAATAAAAAATAAAAAATTAAAATCTCTTCGTTTTAAACAACTTTTTTTATACCATAAACATTTTTTTTTTTCAAATAAACAAAATAAATATTTTATTAAAAATTAATTTAAATTTATCAACATTCATGTTTATTTATATTTTGCAACGTTCCAATTAAAAATTTGTTAAAATAAATTTATATTAAACTGAAAGGATTGGAAATCTAAAAATAAAAATAAATACAAACTAACTAAATTCGATTTCATTCTATTATTCGCAATTAATATTGCTAATAAATATTGGTTTTTGTTTAATGTAATCAATGAAAATTTCAATGTTCAATTCAACCAAACGTTTTTGTTTTAGATGAAAAGGAATGTTGATTTTTCTTAATCATTGAAAAAAAAAAAAACTGTCCGAAGGTTATAAAGGTTCAAGTGGAGGTGAATGAGGGAGGGGTTGGTACGACAAGAGAGGAATATGAAGACAAGTGACCTACGACACTAAACGTTCCCCTCTCAACCAGACTACGTGGAAATCATTCTAATTTCTTGTCTTCTTGGCAATGTCGTCGGGTTCTTTGCTATGTCCTTAATTGATAAATTGTTCGAATGGGATGACATAAACAGAAACAAAGCGCTATTAATCGCAACGGGTTAAAAAAAAAGAAATTAGACTAATGTATTCTCGCGAAAACTGTTCTTTTCTTTTCTCTCTACTTAAACTTTATAATATATTAATGTATATTTGGAAAGTGCGTTTTTTTTCACTTTCGAAAAGACATTGTGAAGAAGAAAATTCATTAATGATTGAATTAAAACAGTCCTTTTTTTAAGTACTTTTTAAACTTTTCTAAAAGTTTGTTTTTTTCGTTTTTATAAAAAAAAAGAAATATTATTTTAGTTGAGTTTAATCCTATAATAATTTAACAAATATAACTTAATAAAAATACTAAAGTTTATAAAAAAAATCTATTATAATTAAAATTAAAATTAATATATAAACTAAAATTATTTTATTTTATAATTTCAAACTTACACGATTTTTTCAAGTAAAAATATATTAAAGGGTTTCATAAAATAATAAATTAAAAAAAAAGAAAAGAAATATAATATATAATACGAATCTATATATGTATGATAATTAAGAGATATTAATTTAAAAAATATCAACTTTTTTTGAAATCAGGGCCGGTTTTAGGATAAAACCAAATTTGGCGTCTTTTCATACAAGATTATACAAATTTATTGCAAATTAAAAAAAATAGTAAAAAAAGACAAAAAATCAAAATTACACAAAAATAATGAATGTAAAAAAATATTTTAATTTTATATCGGCGCCCTTCAAAATTTGGCGCCCGGACAGTCACTTTTTACCAACACTGTTTGAAATGGATTATCATTTATAAAATATTTTAAACAATAAAATTGAAGCTATCTGAGAAAATGAAACTTATTTTTGAGTATAAGAATTTAATGAAAATTCTGTGGAGAGCTTAAAATTATTATATAAGTAATAAATAATATTATATATATATATTTTAGCATGAAATGTTTTAAAAATACATTTTAAATAAAATTTAAAAAAAAATCCATCTATGTCTTAGTTCTTAGTCAATTAATCCTTTTTATATTCTACTTTCAATATGAATGAACTGACATCACAAAGGAATAATTTTTATTAAAAAATGATAAAATTGGAGAGGATTTATATATCTAGGAATATATAGATATTCTATCTATCTTCTCTTCATTTCAATATCAATATATATGAATATTTACTAACTTTAAATGAAAAAAATATAATAAAAAAATTCTATAAATTTTGCACTGTTGTTCTAAAAAAGAATAGATATTAAAAAAGAAGTTTAAGCAATGAGGCATGTTTAAAGCCCTTCTAGAGTATTTACTATTATTGTATAGATATAAGCGATTAAATTTCACCCCTAATGATGTTTTAATGATAATTATCATCATCATCACATTAATATCAAGTCAATTAGCAATTTTAATTGAAACAAATAATCAGGGTAGACCATTTTATTTATTTATTTATTTTTTCATTATCATTTGTGATATTTTGATTAATTTCATATTACATATCCGATTGAACTTATTGGTATTAGTATTTTATAATGTCCTGTGATTATCATTTTTGTTGTTATTATTAATCGAAAGGAAAATCCCTATGTTGAATTAATTTGTAATATTTGAAGCTATATTCATTTTATTTTGTTGTTCTGCTGTTCTGATGGTCACATCTGTTTTTTATATCATTCATTTCACCAATTATATTTTTTCTTTATATATAGATATAATTCATTTACTAATACTAGTGCTAATGAATGAAATGGAGACCATGTAATGGACCAATTGAATGCAATTATTCAACCGGAGGTGGTTCTGATGGCTGGGTGGTCTCATACGGAGCGTGAGGAGGAGGGTAGTGTGTTGCATTTTCTGCCAAGTGATTAATAAATTCCAGTTCGCTATTTTATTTTATTTGATTTGGATATCAAAAACCAGTTCATTTAGCTTTCCATTTCCACCAGGAAAATTAGTCGGTTGATGATCCTGACTCCCCCCACGCCCTCCCCACCGCTCATCCCAATACCTCCTTCTCCACTCCTGGTGTTTGTTCGTCAACCACACCAGACAGCCCTTGTTGAAGCATTTTATCAATTACAATTCATGTTGAAGAGTCTATGCTATTGTTATAGTAGCGTGCAACCAGTCATGAAATTGGCTAAAAATAATAAAGAGTTTGATAGGCAAATATCCGAACCACGTATTCCATCGTTAAGACCCATTTCAAATGACGATACTACAACATGATTTAGAACAAATAACTAAAAAACAAAAACAAAAAAAGTGATCGCATTTTGTTTCATGTTGATGGAAACAAAATGGTTTCGCGTGATTAACTTATAAAATAGTTCTTGCTTGTCTAAACATTTATTACTTTTCATTAAAATTTCTATCTAAATTTGTCTTTATATATAAATATATATAGTGTACCTGGTTCACCGAACCAGTCACTCAGTACTTTAAAAAGATTATTCCTTATGAACTATGAATATTTAAGATTAAGATTATTATTTAAAATAAATAAACGATAAAATATATGAAACAATTTCAAATAATTTAAAAGAACATAAATTAAAAAAAAATAGTCATAAAACATACAATCTTTAAACGTACATATTAATGCAATGAAAGACAGAAAAGTATGGCTTGGGGATATAAAATAATATATAATTTGTAATTTAATTACAAAATATTATTAAAATAAATATTTTTAATTTTAATTTATTATAATATTTTGTATTTAAGGAAGCGCTTTGGGCGTTGCCCTGTGCCATTTTTTTATTATTAAAATTCTTATTTTAAATTAAGAAAAAACTTAGAGCCGTTTAATATCTCAAAAATATACAAATATATATACTTTTGTTAGTATAATATAAGATATATATATATATATATATATATATATATATAGTGTGTACAAATTTATCTTTAAGAGATTTATTAAAATAAAATTTGCTATATATAGAGTTAAATACAATGAGAGGCATTTACTCTAGAAATTTTTCACATAAATTCAATAAATAAATATATATATATATATATATATATATAAAATTGACATTAAATATTTAATTAACTTTTTTTTCTAAATTATTTAATCTAAATTTCTATATTTTAATTGAAATATTTGATAGAGTTATTTTATATAGAATTTTAAATATTTGTATTATATATATTTCCGATGATTTTGTTTTTTTTTATAAAATATTATAATATCAATATGAAATACTACGAGCAAGTATGAGCGAAAATGAGATTGGGGAACAATATGCAAGGGGGAAAAGGCTGGTTTGAAAAGACTGAATGTAGAATGTGTGGAGATGAAAAAGAAGATCTTGACCATGTCTGATGTGTGATGAAATGAAAGATGTGATTTGCTCAACGCGATTAAAAGAGGACTTGTATGAAAAGATGTGTAAAAGTTGGTACGAATTGGAAATGAGAGTGAATAAGGTGATAGGAAAGAAAAAAGAAGGAAAAAACAAATATGTAATAAAATGTATATAAATATGGAAATAATAAAAGAGCATGTAGCCTAAACCCAAAGAGAGTAAAATAGAATTCCAAAATAAATAAATAAATAAATAAAATACTACGATAAAAACTAAATATGAATTGTTATGTATATATATATATATATATTAATCTCAGAAATTAATTAGTTATTTAATATTATATTAAATACAAAAACTCACCGTTTGTGAGGGAATCTTATAATTGAGAGCTGCCAACATTATGAAAGCCAAAAACAAAAAATTTTAAATTAATCGAGAATATAATAAATTTATAATATAAACGTAAATAGTATATATAGTTGACATGCTTCAGTAGTGCTAATCCTGTATCTCTCAAAAGATAACACAAATAAGCTCGTTTTTGCGCGTTTCGCTCTAAGAATAAAATCACCCACGTATTTGGACCGTATTTGCTTAAATCTTGTAACGTTCTACTTTTTTATGTTAAATTCTCTGGTGTTCCCTCTCCTATAAACTACCCACTTCTAGAATTTATCTATTTTCGCACAACGAAGAGTTTCAATCTCTCAAACATGCTTTAAAGGTGTAGCCAAGTGTAGAATAGATGGTGGGGGTGGATTGAGAACGTAGCTGTGCAGTTGTATGAGTGTGTTTTCAAGCTTCTCTCCTCCTAACCCTTTGGCCCTTTTCGTTTTCTTTTGCATTGAAAATCGCACAGTTCGTCTTTCGGCCCATCCAAACATACGAAGAACGAATCCGTTACCTTTCTTTGTCTTTTCGACTTTTCAAAGATTACCATAAACATTCCTCTTATTTTATAGGTATATACATATATAAATTTGAAAACATATATATATATATATAAATAGATAAATACAATACGCTTTGAATTATTTGATAAAAAAATAAAATATTTAAATAAAGTATAAGAGTAAACGATACAAACTGTTAGAGAGGCATTGAATGGGAGAGGGGGAAAAGCGGGAAAGTGAGGGAGACAGAGAGATTCTATTGAATATTTATAACGCAATGGATTATTCATTTTATTTGATAAATCTTCCACTAACGTTAATAAATTCAAATTAAATATTATTTAGTGACTCGGCATAATATTTCCAAATATAATTTATTGGTTAAATATATTAAATACAAAAAGCTGAGTGTATATGTATGGTGATAGACGAGAAATGAAGGATGAGTGAATGGAGATCGAGGGGGGGGGGGGGTTGGTAAAAATAAAACAAAAAAAAAATTTACCCATAGAAATCCTATTTATATCATCATGGAATTAAATCAAATAATTCATCTTCTCTACAGCATATCAATTTGAACATTTAACAATAAATATAAAGCATAAAATATATATATTTTATTAAAATCAGAAAAAAAATATACAATTTTAATTTTAGGAAATATTCACTTGGAAAATCATTTTATTTTAAGGACACTTTAAGACGATGGCAAGTCAATAAGCCCGTAACTTCGAATTTCCCGTCTCTTAAATGAACACTATCAGCATGCAACTATCAGCTGACTCTTGTCGAAATTTGAACAAGCTGGGTCTTTTCATTTTTGTTTGACATCCATTAATAGCAGACTACCTCGTGATTGGAGAAGAAAATGGAAAAAAGTGAATTTCCATGAAAATCCATCTTTTGGAAGAGATAACAAAATTGGAGAAAAGTTGGATAAAGTGTATAGTATGTATGTTCAATTTGAATTATTATTTAGTTGAAAGTTTATATCAAGATAATCTACAGTATCAATCAAAGAAAATATTTAATACATTTTAATTATATAATGATTAACATACAATCAGAAATAAACGCATTAGTATTGAGAAGAATTAGTTATTTACTGGATTTTATATTAAAATTAATATATTAGAATTTTTGGGAGAGTTGAATTTGCAATAAAATTGATGATTAGTCAAATATTATGATATTATATATTATTTAAATACTCTACAATTGAACAACTTAATTTTCTCTGGGTAAATAATAAATAATCAATACATTTTATTGATAAAATAGAGTGGATAATTGTTTCTTCTTAAAACACCAATAAGACACATGTACCAATATTAAGTAATTTAAGTACAAAAGGGTAAAATACACATTAGTTCTCCAAACGTAAGCTTCTAAACAATTGTAAGTTAACTCCGGTTGTTTTTCTTTTTGTGTTGCTTGCCAACAACAATTGATCACTCTTGAATTATTTGCTGAAGCTTTTAGTTAAATTTGCCACATTTTATCTGAAATAAAATAAAAATAAAAAGTAAAATAAATTAAAATAAAAAAAAAGACATTTAAAAAATGTTAAGATTTATTTGTATTCATAAAAAAATGAACGAATGAACATACTTTAATTTATCACAAAGAAATATTAAATTATAATAAATATATGAATAAAATAATTAATAAACATAAAGAATAATTTTCCGAGAGAATCAGAGAAGAAAGTTTCATGAAAAGTTTATTTAAGGAAAAATTAAAAGACCAATGAGTGAGATGAGAAAATAAAAATGAGCTGTGACCAGGCACAGAACCGACCGATGATTTAAAAATAAGTAAAAACAACATTATATATTTTTATATATTTATTTCCCCAGTTAGTTTAATCTAATAAAAAATTTTCAACAATGAATATAACATTAAGAATTTGTAAACTATCACTTCCGGTTTCCGGATATACACCAAAAGTTGCTGGATGCATGCTACTGATTCATTAAGTAAATATATCAAATTTTATCAAAAACCAAGACCACTTGACAATTACACTGTATGTATTTTATTGAAAAATGAATATTTGAATTACTTTAATTTCAAAAAAATGTATATGTCATCAAAAAATGAGCTGTGACCAGGCACAGAACCCACCGACGATTTGAAAAAAATAATTTCCAAACAACATTATTTACATGAGCCACTCAGATGCCAAACCGATTAACTGAGAACCCCAAAGTTCACAGTTTGTATTAAATTCAGGATTATTGATTACAGAAAAATGTATATTGAATTGCAATATTACGATTATCAAGTTCAATATTCACTTCATATGTTGCAGATTACATTACATTACATTATTAGCAAAATTTTAAAAATTGGAGTAAATCGGTTTGGCTTCTGAGTGGCTCACATATATATAAAGTATAAAAAAACAATATTTTTAAAACTTGATTTAAAATGACTAAATATTTTTATCTTTGTTTGTATTATTAATTACTAGATTACTACTATATTTTAAGTGAAATATTGTCTGACAATGAATATAAAATTAATACTTTGTAAACTGCCACTTCTGGTTTCCGGATATACACGAAAAGTTGATGAATTCATGCTACTGATGCATTAACCAATGTATACCAAATTTTATCAAAATCCGTTAAGCCGTTCAAGCTAAAATCATCTCTGTCCGTATAGACAATGGACAGACGAACGGACGGACAGACATCGTGCTTAAAATACTTTTTTTCTGTTAACAAAATGCTTGATTCGCGGAAATATGTAAAAATCACCACATGTGAAATTTGGTATGAAAAAAATACCTTCCCTTCCAATCGTCGGTCGGTTTAAATAAAAATCTAAGGGAACTAGGAGAGAATAAAAATTGAATGGAGTTGGATAACTATAACTAAAGTTGGAGGTCAATGCTTTTTTACTTTAAAAAAAAAAAAAAAAAAAATAAAAATAAAAATAAAATAAAAAAAAAAAAAATTCCAAATTAACATTGTTAAATAAGGAAAAAATAAGGTATTATTAAGAAAAATTGACTTTTTCTCTTATCCAAATGTAATAACAAAAACAAAAATAATAATTGGAAACAAATGAAATAATAGTATTATTCTAGTCTGAGGGTTAATTGGTATTTTACCTCTTCTAAACAATATATAATTAAATTAATTACATCTTTCTTACACAGATTAATCTTCCTCGGCTAATAATTTTGTGACGAAGTATAATTTCATTTTATTCTTTTATATTTGAAGTTCGCGAACAAAAATATATACAGTATATATCTTTTACAGAAAAAATTAAAAAATAATAAGGACACCCATATTTTTAATGATTATAGGCCAATTTTTTTTATTTTGTTATAAAAATGTCGCCAGTTGCATTCAATTCGAGAGTAGAACGAAAAAAGAATTGAGGGTTTTGGAATTTTTTTAATTAAAATGGCCACAAGTGTTGAATGAAAAGAGGCGCTATACACCCCTCCTATCCATCCCCGTTATCCATGAAACCGCCTTTTTTATATGCGGCTAAAGGAGACTTATTAGAAAAAAAGTAAATATGTATGCGTATATACATATATATATATATATATATATATATCATTGTTATACATATGCATATATTTTAATTAACGGACAAATAAGAATAAAAATTAAAGTAATATTTTTTAATAGGTTACATTGACAAATAATTGTATAGATTTAGAATATAGTCAACATGTTTCATTTTAAAAAAATAAAACCATTTCTTTTGACTAAAAGAAAGAAAAGATTCATTTATTATATTTTTTTTTATAAATCTTTTAGATTATAAATTACAAATGATATATTTTTAAAGATAATTTTTTTTTGTAGAAGGTATAAAAAGAGTTTAGAAACACCTTTTATAAATGCAGGTGGTAAACAAGAAGTACAAATGGAAGTCGATAAGCTACGTTACGAAAAGACTCCCTGTTTATTATGGTTCCACACTAAGTCTATATAATCTACTTGCAACACTCTCACAAATACATACGGTTACAATACGATCTTAAAAGGAATTTTATGAATATTCTTTATTTAGGGGGGATTACTTTTTATTTACTTAAGAAATGAAAAGAAAATCTTGTATAGAAAGGATTTATTAGTTAATTAATTTATAAAATATTAAAATGAATAATTTTTTTTTAACTTTTATAAATACGAATATACCTACATTCTACTATAATTATTATTATTATTATTATTATTATTATTTGCCTATAGATCCTGATGATCACGCAGAGCTTTAAAGAGAAATGATTAATTATTGAATTTCCCTAGGCCCGAACTCAAGTCTTCAGTGTGGAAGACTGTCGTGCTAACCACTGAAGAGTTTCTATAATAATAATAATAATAATAATAATAATAATAATAATATAATTTAACATTTTCAAATTCTCATTATGCACATTTACTCTTTTTCTCAAATTCCATAACCCTTTCTATATATTTAAACAATTTATTATTCAATTACTTAATTTAATTCAATTTTATATACTATATAAAAAAAAATTAAAAATGAATATTAATATAAATATTAAAGAATATTAAAAGGTACAATATTATTAAAATGCTTGCATCGAACAACTTTGTTCAATTTGTTTCCCTTATGATCTCAGGTTATTATTAACCCAAAACTAGAAACTTTAAGACATGTTAGCATATTGAGAGAATATATCACTCCCCAATGAGTTTATTTATTTTATTATTTTTTTCTTTTTTTTTTTTGAACTACTTTTATTTTCTTTCTCGTTCTCTTATTTTTTTTAATGTTGTTTTGCATAGGGAAATTGGTCACCCATTGGGTTTTAAAGGGTGAAAGGAAAATAGGGCGAGTGAGCGAGATGGCTGGAGTGTTTATGGCCCTCCTGGTGGCCATCTTCTACTTGTTTGTTCCTCTGATGTTTCCTACCCTTTCTTTTCTACTTGTTGTTTCCTTTTATATTTTATTTTGTTTTAAAATATTCATCAAGATAATAAATTTCATTTTTATATTATTCTTGGGGAGTAAATTATCATACACTGGTATATATCAAAACCATGATATAAGGTGTAAAGAAAAGCAGAATGTAATTTATAAGTATGAAACAAGTTTTGAATGAATTAACAAAAAATTAGATTTTAATTTGTTTTGGGATATAGTTACCACTCTTCAATAATTAAATACAAAGTTTATATATAATTTTTTTTTTTTTTTAATTTAAATAAAGAAATTATATTATTTTACCTAAAGAGTATAAGATCCATATTTATAATTATCTAAAATGATCAAAATAATAATTATTAAATATTAATTTAAAATTTGTTGGAGATTCAACAAATAAATTGATGAGTTTGTTGTTAATTTTTTTAATTCAGGAGATTGGGAATCAAACACACAATTTTTTGAAAACAGTTCTAAATACATGTTCTAATTTTGGAATTGTCTGATTTAATAACAAAATAAATTTTCAAACATAAAGAGTAAATAGGAATAAGATAACTATAATCTCTAGTTTACTCTTGGAAAATTTTATATAAGGTAAACGTACCAGTAGTTGACCACCTTAAGAGAAATTTTCATAAAAAAACATTATTATTCTGTAACAAAATGTATGTATATTTAAATATTTTTTCAAAATTTTTTTTCTAAACGTATTTCTTGTTCTAGTAATTGACCATCTTAAAATCTAAAGTTTCTAAAGATTTTTTAACACCAAAATCTTCAATTTATAATATTTTTATATAAATATTTATGGATTATAAAAGGTTAAAATTGTGTATATTTACAGGGGCCACGATCAATATGGCGCTACATAAGCACCCACTTTTATACCTATTTTCTATTTCAGTTAGCACTTAAATCTCTTTGATAAAATATAAACATATGAAAAGAAACAATGATGTTTATCTTCCTAACCAATATTGTAAGAGTACATATCTATTAAATATAAAAAAAATGTCTATCAGGAGTTAGAAAAGGGCTCAGACCCCTGAATAAATGAGAAAACCACCTTATATGGGCTAATCAGCTTCTTGATAGCTAATATTTATTTATTCATTAATTTCTTAAGTAACTAAATTTATTTGCTTGCTTACTTAACTCCTTTTGGCAAACCTTATCAGCTAATTTAGTAGTATTTTCTATTTCAGATAATAACGGATATTTCATATTTATGTTATCTGATAAATTTCAAGCTCTAATTTTCTAACCGACTAGGTTTATGCATGTAATTAGAATTACAAAAAAAAAAAATTAAAAGAACTCTTTAAATTATCATAAATCTCGGATTTTCTCTACTTTTTGTGTTCGGTGAACCTTTAATATATTTTTTTCTTTAAAAACAACTCAACCCCAATTTACCGTCTTCAATTATTGCCTAATTTGTCTTTTCTTTTAAAAATTTCAACTCATTATCCCTCCCACCACAACCCTTTCCCCCTAATATTTCTCCTAATACTCTTATCGATTCGCTCAAACCACTCCGCGCCGCTTTGGTCAAAAAATATTGATTAAAAATACCTTATAAACTTTCATTAAACAAAATCTTTAAATTTATTTTATAGAAAAAAAAGGGAGAATAAGGGTTGTAGACGCAGGGTGTAATTTGATCTCTCCTACTTTTTCTTTTTCTTGTTTTTTTTTTTTTTAAACTTAACGAGAAAGTTTTCATAAGACAACTCTTAATGTGCACGTAAGAAAGCGGGGAGTGTGAAGGGCGGATTTTAGAATGAGAGAGAGAGAGAGAAAGAGAAAAAGAGAGAGAGAGAGGGAATAGAGGAGAGAAGTTATATATAATTGAATGATTGATTATATTTCATTAAAACATAAAATGGAGAAAATTAATAATATCTAGTCTTTCATATATATATTTTATATATATTGAATTTAATTAATTACTTAAAAGTCATTTGCAGCTGATTTCGATTTGAGATTAATTTTAAATATATAGATCTTAAAATAGATTATTTCAGTGGGGAAAAAAAAAGATTTTCTAAGAATTAAAGCATAATGAATTTAAAAATTTTGATTAATTTATTATTGCATAGAATTGTTAACGAGAAAAAATTACATAATGATAAATAGGGAGTAATTATTATGGTGCGCCCTTTATATGCCCTTTATTCATGTTTCTTACAATATCTTGTAGATTTAACTTCGAGAGAGAAACTTTTATAGTAAATTATTCTTTATTATTAATTGTATAATCTGGGTCATTTGCTAATTTAAAACAAAAAAACAATATCTAGCTATGATTAATGTTTTAAATTTATTTTAATAAACATAGTTGAATCATTATAATATTATGATTTGGATACCAATAGATATTTATTGACACCTGTTGATGAAATTACACATCTATTTACCTTTTAAAGTTTAAAATAGTAAAAAGGACGAGAAATTGTTTTATATTTATTATTAAAAAAAGTTGAAGTGTCCCCGCTCGACTATCTCGCAAATTTGAATTGAAATAATTAACATATATTATATTTAAATTAAATTAAATTAATTAAATTATAAATTAAAATTAATAAATAATATTTATTAAACCAGCGCATGTTTGGTTCCTTGTTGATGGGACCACGTCACGTGCTGGCGCGTGATTTGCAGTGTTAAAAAATTAATTCCGGTACTTTTATCCATTCAATCAAGCTGAAATTCTATATATAGCAGTTTTATACAATTTTTAATCATGTGAAAGAAAATCAAACATTTATCTTTATTTTTACGGTCACTTTAGAGGAAAAAAAATCAAAACGTGGTAGGTAATGGTCCTCTTCTGAAAGGACTACATTTCTCAAAATTTGATAGAAAACTACGAATTTTGAATAATTCCAGTGTACCAAAATTCATTATTCTAGCTCAAACCGTTTTTGCGTAACCTTATCTACATACACACACACACACACACACATACTCTCACTCTCTCTCTCTCTAACACACACACACATACACAAACACACATATATATATATATATATATAGACATTTTTCTCAACCCTAGTAAAAATGTCACAGGGACCTTCAAAACATATAAAAACATCAAAATCTCGGCATTTTGTGATTGCAATACTATCCTTGTCAAGATAGTAAGAAGCAAGAATAAAGGAATTTAATTATTTTTATTTTTTTTTAATTATTATTTTTTTAATAATTATTAATTTATATAGAAATATAGAATCATTATTTTAAAAATCATATTTATAAATTAATAATTATTTATTAAATTAATATATTTTGGGTATGAGTACAAGGGGTGTAAATATAGTTTCCTGTATATTGTATATAGCTGAGACAACATATGAAATAGCGATTGAATCAGATTACCGAAATGGAGTAATTAATAGACAGCTGCTGATGATCAATTAAACCTCTCGTAGTGACAGTCAGTCTAAGAGCCCCTTATATTAGGCAACCGCTACGATCAAACTAAACTTAACACTTTATAGCATATTTCAATACATTTATCTTCTTTCATATATTGAGATATTATATATTTAAAACTTAAATGAAAAATAAGTATTTGATATTGTTTTATTATTTATATTGAATTTATAACACCAGAATGAACTGAAAATATGAATATAAATATTGGCGAAAGATAAATTTGTGATATAAATACAAATACTTAATTTTTTTAAAATATGATTGTTGCATAAATTAATAAGATAAGATTATGTATATAATACTATATCATATAATGTATGCATGTCCAAACCTAATTAGAATAATCATATAGAGAAGGTTGTGATGGACAGAGATCATGGGGGAGAAACAATTAGCATGAAGGGTATTCACTGGTAAACTAGGAGACTGCATAGAGGTTCAAGAACCGGAATAATATTTAATCAAACTGATAGAGAGAAAAAGAAGAAAAATATAGTTTGTTTTGTATGATTTATTTACAGAAACGATTAAATTTATAGATTTTTGAATATTAATTTTTACTATCTCACCAGAGATAGTATTGTAATCACAAAAATTTTTGATGTCGATATTTTGATGTTTTTATACGTTTTGAAGGTCCTTGAGTCATTTTCACTAAAGTTAAGAAAAATGTCTGTCTCTCTGTGTGTGTGTGTGTGTGTGTATGTGTATGTAGACAAGATTACGCAAAAACGGTTTCAGTCATAATAATGAAATTTGGTACAAATTCGTAGTTTTCTATCAAATTTTGAGAAATGTAACTTATCCGGAAGTGGGTCATTACCTCCCACGTTTTCATTTTGTTTCCTCTAAACTGACCCTAAAAATAAAGATATATGTTTGATAGTTTTTCACAAGATTAAAAATTGTATAAAACTGCTATAAAATTGTTTTTAGCTTGATTGAATCGCTAAAAGTACCGGAATTAATTTTTTAAATTTTGATTTAAAAATGAAGGTAAAGATTTTACACGTTGACTGCCATAACGCACCAGCACGTGACGTGGTGCCATCAACAGAGCCAAACACGCGCTGGTTAAATAAATATTATTTATTAATTTAAACTTAAATTTAATTAATTAAATCTAATTCAAGTATAATATATGTTAACTAATCCAATTCAAATTTCCGAAATTGTTGAGTAGAGATTAGAATATGATAATGATTAATTATTGTTAAATTATGAATTTGTCTAGTGAGTTTTAACTATGATTAAAAAACTGCCCTTTATATCGGATGTTTTGCTATATAGATAATATATCAGATTATATAATATATATGTACTATATATACTACATATATAAGGTCAAGGTTTTTTATAAAATGACTTTTAAATATCAATTTTCCTAGTCATAATTAGTGATTAAGAGACAGAGAAAAATAAATTAAAAACGTATAAATAACAAAATAATAAACATTTTTTATCTATAATATATAAATTTAAAACTAACATTGAAACATTTAATTAATAAAATAATTTTGAGATCAAAAAATAAAGCTATTATCTTTCTTTATATATTAAATGTGATTTTATTAAAATTGCCTTTGATGTTTAATAATAATAATTTTTAGAATTAATTATTGAAAAGCAACACGAATCGTTGTTTCTTATAGAAGTTGATTCTAATGAAAGGGTGAAGATGTTTTGAAAGAATGGATTACCTTGTTATGTCTACGTGACAAATGAGACTATAGAAAAACCCTCCTACTACTTTGAAGAGTTTAAATAAAAGTAAAATGAGAATTTTGTATTGTCTTAGAAAATAGAATACGTGTACAATTAATTAAGCTTGCTCTCTCGGTAATTAATTCAAAACGAATTTATAAATAATTGATTTGCTTTATAAATAAAAGTATTTCTTACGCTTTTGACAAGTTAGATATTACTTTATCTTTAATTGTTGAGTATTAACCCTTTAACTAAAAATTGAAAATACTTATTTTAAATATCATCAAATTGTATTTTATTCATTTCTCTTATTTCCCTAAAAATTAAGTAAATTAGGTGAGAATTGTACTTTTGAATTTACTAGCAGCATAGAGATTGAAATTTGGTGTAGTAACTAAATGTAGAGTACTTTTCATTAAGAATCTTATAAGGAGGAGAGAAATTTAATTAGAAAAACAAAAGTATATAATTTTATTTTAAATCAAATTAGAATTTTAGTCCTTGAAAGAACAAAATAAATCATTGTTTTATTGTAAACAGGTTTGCTTCGATTTAAAATTGGAAAAAAAAAAATTATCTTTGTAAATACTCCAAACTAAATTTAAAATAATTATCCGATTGTTTAAGCCCTATGATCTACAATAAAGAGTGATATGGTTTTTGTGGCATTTTGTTTGGTTTGAATTATAATTTTTTTTTTTTTTTTTTTTATTTCAATGTAATTCCGCCTTTTTCAGTAAAGAGCAAAACGAGAAAAAAAGTAGCAAACGAGCAGTGTGCTAATGGACTTCTCTTTTTGTACATTTTATTTAGCCCACCGTGTAATACGTTTGTTTTTCCCTCTCACTTTTCTTTTATTCGACTATATTTTAGTACCACTGTGCGACCATTTTATTTATTTCCACAAGATCGAAATTCAACAAGAATGAATAATTTTATATACATTTATTTATTAAATATATATATTTATATATATAAAATGATAAAGTTCAATGATAACACAAAAATACATACATAGACAAATATATAATGAAATAAATTCACCATTGCGTTAAATAAAAATAAGAGAAATGAATCTCTATCGAATTCATTGGTCTGTAAATTCAACCCTGCATAGATCAAAAATTGATAAGCAGATTTTTAGGCCAATTTAACAATTTTATTGTTTGATGAATTTCATTTCATATTTATATATTAAGAATAATAAATAATCAAAATAAAAAAAAAATGTATTCTGGAACAATAAGCAAAAGATAAAAGATTAATAGTAAAAATACAAAATCAACAGAGTGAAAAAATTATTTATTAATAATAATTTGTGAACCAACAATAAACGGGAAAATATAAATGACGATATTACACTTTTTTTTATTTATATTTATATATTTTTGATTATAAATAAATAAATTCTCCTATTTAAATTATATAATATATATATATATATATTAATATCATCACTTATTAAATGGAAATAAATATTTATCTATAGTTTCCTGTTATTTTTATCTATAAATAATATAATCAATCTATTTTTTTTTTTATCTCTCATATTTAAAAATTGGTAAATGTTTACAAAACGGGAAGCTTCAGGGATTTGGATGAAACTTTGCTACTAAATTCCTTTTCTAATACCAAAGAAACTTTCTTTATGCAATGTTTCTCGGTCTCTTCTAGCTTACGAGATAAAAATTATTAAAGTTTGACAGATAATCTAGTTATGAATGAGCAGAACTTTATTAATGTTATATTGACTAATTCACTAATTATTCACTTATTCACTAATTTTCTGTTTTTTTGGATATTGAAAAATTATATAATTTAATTTAATTTTTTAATTTTCATATAAAACCAAACCAAAATGAATCCCCCCTGAAAATTAATGGAACCTTCTGCTGGTCAAATTAATAAAACATGGTAGCTAAATAGAATACCAATGGATTTATATGGAAATTTTAATAATGTTTATCTCGTAAACTAGAAGAGAGCAAGAAAAATTTTATAAGAATTTATTTGGAATTAAACAAGGAACCCACAGGGTGTCATCCAAATCCCTGAAACTAAACAATTACCTAAAATTTTTCTGTATATACCTCTCGTTTACACTGATATTGTTAAATCTCATACTTAATTTATTTATTTAAAGAAAAATAGTCTTGTAAATATCACTTATGAAAAAAAAAATGAAAATCGAAAAAAAAACAATGAAATCTTATTTGTTTTATTAATAAAAGAGTAATCGATTAGAGAGAAAGAAAATTAGATTTAAAAAAAAACATTTTCTATATCTCCCTTTCTCCAACCATGCCAGGTATATTCTATTCTTTTATAAATCTAGAGCCAATTTTTCTTTGTCTAATGGAATTTATTGTCCAAACAAACGTTATACTTTTGTTCAAAGATAAAAGGATATATTATTAATGAAATTTAACAAAAGGTTTGCGCAATGGGAAATAAATTAGAAATATATATATGAAAAATATACTTATTTCTCTATAAAATTTTAATTAATAATTAATTATTAAATTAATTATTATTAATAATAGTATACTTTTATCTGTTCATGCTCATATAGGCAATTCATTTGGTTATGTTTTTATAAATTCAAAGATGGACTATCAAATGTAGATTTTTACAAAAATCTAGCCATTACCATATCCGTATATTTTTTTTTAAGTCTTTGTATAAAATTCATGAGAAGGAGAGAAAATAACATCTTCATAAAATATTCTTATTTCATTTAATTAACTATGAACTGGGATGCATATAAATCAGCGTCTTGAATAGAGAATAACTCTAATTAAGAATATGTCTAGAAGAACCAATAGGGAAGCTTTTGAAATCTAAAACAAAAAAAAAGGAAAGAGAATATTTAATATTTATTACTTCTTTTATTTTTAAACGCATTGGATTTCATTCTGGACAGCTTTCCTATTCTCTATTAATAAATGATCAAGATCGCTGAAATCAAAGGATTGGAAAGGAAACGATCTTTTTCAGCTTTTTGTTGTAATTTTCACCAAAAATATGATAATTTTTAATCTCCAATTTGGTTATAAAATCTAAAATATAAAAATAATATTTTTCTTCTAAATAATATCCAGAAAATGAATCAGATTTGATATAATAATGGATTATTCTAATATAATTGTTTGAATCCGTTTCCATCCAAAAGTTAGAATTTCATAAATTTTGAATATTTTAAAATAAAAAAAAATAATAAAAAAATGAAATATTATTAAGAATAATATTTTTTTTAATAAATAAGCTTTAATAAATTTTTATTTTAAGTAAGCTTCAAAAGTATATAAATAAAAATAAAGTAGATAAAAATAAATGTTGGTAAAAATTAATTAATTGTATAATATTGGTAGTTGAACCCCTACCTAACTTTTAATTAGGTTTGTGGCAAGGTTAAAGTTTGACTCTCAAGTTAATTTAATAGATTTTTTTTTAAATTAAATGAAATGAAAAGTTCTAGAAGCGGTTTTTGTTATGATTAATCTTTAATTTGACTTTTGTATTTTATATTTTCTTTGAATCAATAAAATTATTTATAATAATAGATTAACTTAATTAATAAAATCTAGGTATATTCAAGATTAAATAAATAAATATAAGGAATAATAGATTAAAAACACTTTCTTCTGAATAAAAAAAAAATAACACTAAAAGATAAATACACTATTAATGAGTAAGGTATATCGATTTCTAATTTCAGTCAATATGGCTCAGTTATCATGACAAAGGATCGGAGGTTGGGAACCCGACAGGAAGTGGGGGTGTTATCAAAATCTGAAATCTCTGTGATGTTTCGAATAACATTAAACAAATCACTCTGGCACACCCTTTCCCTTTGAAAAGGAAAATGAAATGAAATCGGTTGGAAATTATATATTAATGAACTAAAGTTGATAATATTCTTATGTTGGTTAAAATAACAAATAAATAGTTAATATATTATATATTATTTTTTATTTGTTAAAGTTAATTTTAATTATTTATTATCATATTAAATATTTAATTAAAATAATATTAGATTATGTAAATAATATAATCGATTTACATATTCTTTAATTCTTATTTATATTTTAAATTATTTTTTTCCATATAAAAACAAATATAACAGATCGATAGGTTAAAAAAATATAAATGAACAAAATAAGAAGTGTTTATAGTCCGTATTTATATTTCTTGCATAATAATAAGAAACAAAAACAAATAATTATGATCGAAATTGACTTTTTTACTTATCAAAATATATTAATTGATTATAACTATTTGTTTTTTATCGACCGACGATAGTAAGGGAGGTATTGTATTCACACCAAATTTCACATGTGGAGATTTTTACATATCTCCACGAATCATGCATTTCTTAAACAGAAAAAAGTATTTTTAGCATGATGTCTGTCCGTCCGTCCGTTCGTATAGATGTGTACAGCTCAACCGATTTTGATGAAATTTGGTATATTTACTTAATGCATCAGTATGATGAATTGATCAACTTTTTGGTGTATATCCGGAATCCGGAAGTGGAAGTATTACCGATCGACGATAGGAAGGGATTAATTTATTTCAAACCGTCGGTCGGTTCTGTCCCTGATCACAGGTCAACTTATTTATTATTAGGTCAGAAATACAGAAATATATAATTATATATAAATATATTTTATTATTTTAAAAAAATGCATTTTAGAATATTATTCATCATAATATACAAGTATAGAATTGCTATAGATTGCTATGTTTCCTAAATCGTACCACTGTGGAGTTTCCTAAATGGTACTGGCATCACCAGATTTCCCAGTTTCCGTAGATAAAGAAGACTGGTTTTGTACATTAAGCAAAGAATCTCGGCTTGAGAATATGATTCAATGCATAAAATGTAAAAGATGGGTACACGAGGCATGTTGCGGTGTCTTGGCTGGTAAATTTACTATTGTCCTAAATGTCCTAATTAAATTAAATTTAATATATAATTACTGCTAAAATAATTAATATTTAATAAATTATTTACATTATATATTGAGACCTTATTACTTATTTTATTTTATTACTTAAAAAATAGGTCTGATTTTGGAGATACCCCAGTACGATTTATGATACTCGTTGCCAAAATCGTATCTTTTGACGTATTTAAAGAAAAAGTGAAAATATTATTAATATGTTATTATAAATAAAATCATTGTCCAAGCAAGAATAGGATGTCCTAAATATTTGTTTAAATAAGTAAATGAAATTTGATTGAAGATCAAATTTCCTTAAGGGGTATGATTTCAGCAAGTCTCCCGAATATATTCTAAGTGTAGGATCATTTCTTACAAATAAAAAGAAATCAATATTTATTTATATTTATAAATTATATTGATTTGATTTGAATTTGTTCCTCGTGATTATTTTACCATTCATTTTTATTTAATTTTTAAAAAACATCTATATATTTTCTATTTATCTAAAAAAAAAATAATTAAATTCTAAATTTTTATACTTTAAACTATTATTTACACATTAGTTAAGTATAAAAAAGTTAAAAATTAAATAAGTATAGAATTAATTCAAAAATTCAAGACCGATAGTATTATTTGATATACCACTACTTTAAATAGAATTCATATATAAAATATACTCTATGTTAGATGAAGGAAAAAAATTTACAGACCATCATGTATCA
The DNA here is from genome assembly GCA_963082975.1 of Labia minor. Classification (NCBI taxonomy): domain Eukaryota; kingdom Metazoa; phylum Arthropoda; class Insecta; order Dermaptera; family Spongiphoridae; genus Labia; species Labia minor. The sequence goes on from OY720345.1 coordinate 54,904,366, forward strand.
TGAACTTTTATACATATATTAATATAATTTACAATTCTAATAGTTTGTTGTCTGTTATTGTTAATAAATAAAAAAAACAACACTTTTTCAGTTGTTTTCAAAACCAGAAGCTTTTAAAGACCTTATAAAAAAATTTCCTCTGTATACCTAGAGTAAAAGACATTATGAAACTTTGCAACATTTAACTCTATAAATAGACAAACAGAGTTTGTATTATAGTCGACCGAGCATAACTAAAGTGGCAGTGACACAGGTGCAGTGGAAGGGAGAGAAAGAATCACAAACTTAAGATATAAAACTTTGGGATGAAGGAAAAAAAAAGAGAAAGTTTATTATAAAGTCGATTGGAAGCAAATTTCAAAGTCTCTTAATTATTTTGCCGATAAGCGATAGTAATAACAGAGAGTTGGTAACAATAATTCAATAATGATGATTGTTACGGTATGAGGTTAGTGATAAGGAATTGTTTGTCCTCTCCATGGATTTCCTACTTACGAGGGGGAAGTCCCCAATGTTTGCGTTTGATTACCAAAGTCAACAAATTTTACAGGCAGAATGTAGCGGACAGACATTCAATCTATAAACCTATCAAAGGACAATCTTAACATCGGGAATCTTGCTGGAGTGATAAGTTAGGAGAACAATCGAATAGATTTAGTCCAAACACATTGTTAGGGGGAATTAATAACCAATTGATTATATAATTATTTATATAAGTAACAAAGATTGAAATTGATTATGGATTTAAGAATCAATTTATAAATATTACTAAATAAATATTTTTCTTTTATATCGATAAGAAATCAGAATTCTTTATGTATTTACTCGTAGAATAATATATTCTTTTTAAAATTTTCACAAAGAAATTTTAAGTATAAAATGTATGATTTTCGTTCACCATTCTCCCATCTTTTCTATGTAATTTAAACTAAAAATTGAAAATTTAAGAACATATTTGTAGTACATATACATATATATTCCCTTCTTGTATTATATTTGATTCAAACACAAACTAAAAAAATACTTTTAAGTTGTCCCTCACATCCCTCATTAAAAATTAATCAAATATCGATTTTTTCAAATAATTAATAGATTTTTTTTATTTGTATCTCAGAGGATTTATTTATTTATTTAATTTATTCCAAGTGTTTCAAAATTTATTTTAGGTTTTTTTTTTCTACAAAATAATTGAAAATTTGTGGAGAAGTAAATCTATTGAAATCATTCATAAAATCTTTTTAGTTATGTAATACCAACTAATAAGTTTTTATAAATTATTAAATTTCATAACCTAGGTCTGTATAAAGATAATATTAATGAGAGGGATTGTGGTTTAGCGAGAGCACTCTATTTTATGCATAGAAAGTCTCTGGACAGCAATGCATCTGGAATACTAACAATCATTTAAAAGTAAAGCACACTGAATCTATCATTTACATCTATAATAACTGCTATTGCAAAATATAAATCTTAAAAATTCTTATTATTAGCTTCAATATATATATTCGTCAATGAAAAAGATTAGAAATAATATCAAAAAATATTTTATGAAGATTTTAAAAATTTCATTCATTTATATTTTAATATTAGACTATTTTATTTTTATGTTTTAAATTATTAGAAAATCTGATGAAAATTGAATTCTAAATCTTTCGACCTATATTCATTGAATCTTGTAGATAAGAACAGTCTCCTGGTCATTTAATTTCAAATATAATCGGTATCGTGTAAATGCCGAGTTGGTTAGATAGAAGATGGTGTGGCTAGGATCCCATTAAACTGCGGCCTTTTGGCAAACAGGAAAGTACTTGCAGGGATAATTGATCTTTAGATTTGGACACAGAAAATTCCAAATGCCGTCTTCAGAGAGAAGAGTGGTGAAAGAATAAGAAAGAAGAAGCAATGCATGTTATATTTTATATTTTATTTATTGGTTGTGATATAAGTTGGTTGCTATGGTAAATCAAGATTTAATAACTAAAATATTTTATATACTGTTTGCATGGCTGTGCCCCCAATAAAGTGGGCGCTAATCATTTTAATGGAATATTTATGATATGAATAAAATTGAATAGGAATATACAATAAATAAATATAGATGATTAATGGGCGACAGTAATTGCTTTAGCTTCTGATGTCTACTTAAAATTTTAACATTACTTTTATTTGTAAAAGTACATTTTTCAATTTCTTTCTTTGTTATTAATAATTATTTTATAGTCCTATATATTATTAATAACAAAAAAACAAGAATTGCAATATCAAATATCTTTATTAGATCGTTTATCACGAATGAACTACACACGCAATATTTTTTTTTTAATTATATTTTTATCTTGAACCATTTCAGTTCAATTTGTCTAAATTTTTTCTGACAGTTTATCTGTTCGTTGTTATCTGTTTCCTGAATGTCTTTTCTTTTGTGATTTTCTGCAAGTGTTAATTCGATGATTAGAGAATGTTCCAAATGGTGTGAGGTTAAAGGAAGTTTCAGCTTTAAAAGCTTAGGAAGGAGATAGTGGATCGACACCGAAGAGAGTGCCAAGGGGATGAAGGGCGGTGACGCAAACCACAATTCAAGTCCACCATCCATCTTAATCAGATGTCTAATAAAGAAACAACGATGAAAATGGACATACAGATAAGAAAATGATCGAAATAATGAAAATATACCAGATAGATATTGATTATATTTTAGTTTTAGTTTTCAATACAACATTGAGGTTAGAATACAAGAGCAATATACTAATATGTAAATAAATAGTCTCCTTTGGTTTCAATCTACCTTATGTTAAGGGGAATCAATAAAAAAGAGCAAAACTTAAAAAACCTATATATATATATATACATATATATCATAAAAATGAAGAAAATGTGCATTTATTTGTTTTGGAAAATGATTTAATAATTTAAAAAAAAATGAATTAATTAATAATATTGAAGAAAAATAACTAAAAAATACCTTAATTCTATATATCCCTTAATATCGAATAATAAAAACAAGAAGATTATGAGGATATGCAGTCAGAATGTCTGAATAAATTTTAACGCCAATTTTGTTTACAGGGATTCAATTGAGAAACGACCGGTGAATAAAAATCAGGAACTACATTGGTGACATTTTAAAAGTTGGAATAAAGAATATGGGAAAGGAATTGAATGAAGATGGAATATTTGGGGAATGTGATGTGGACACCAATATCTTTCAAATTAAATATCACATCAGAGTTATATATAAACTTTTTGGATGCACTATTTATCCTTTTTAACGGAAAATATGATAGCAAAATTTAATTTAAAATATAAAATTAACCTTGAATATTTAATATTAAAAAAAATGATATAAAATGAATTAGTCTATCGATATATCTCGAGTTGGAAGGGAAGATTGATACCCTTTAGCATAGTTGCAAAAGAAAGACATAATAAAAAAAATAAATAGAGAATATTAGATGGATAGGGATATAAATCATCGTCATCTTTCATATTTGACGTCACACAAAAGAGTCGATCTTTTTAATGATGTTACACACAAATAGATCAAACATTCGTACGAAGTACGAAGAAACGATTTCAAAGTTAGGGGTATGAGGGATTTTGTACAAAAGTAATTCATCGTAACTGACAAACAAATTCCTATAAAAGAGATGGCCAATTCTCCTTACTTTTCAGATACATGTTTGGAGTGAATGAAGGGAATGAATATAATGAAATCTTATTCGCGATTAAATATATAATCCATATATAATGATAGAGTTATAACATAGTTTTAAACGTTTTTAATTTGATAATTATTTTATAATTTTTACTTTAAACGAAATTAAACAAACCGTCATTTAAAAAGATATAGGCACGAGAAAACTAAAAAAATAATGTTTATTCACTCTAACGATATTATTATAAAATAAGCTGGATGAGTGTCTCCACTCAACTATCTCGCAATTTAAATTGGATTAAATAACATATATTATATTTAAATTAAAATTAATAAATGATATTTATTAAACCAGCGTATGTTTGGCTTTGTTGATGGCACCACGTCACGTGCTGGCGCGTGATTTGCAGAGTGAAAAAAATTAATTCCGATATTTTCAACGATTCAATCAAGCTGAAATTCTATATATAGCAGTTTTATACAATTTTTAATCATGTGAAAAACTATCAAACATATATCTTTATTTTTACGGTCAGTTTAGAGGAAAAAAATGAAAACGTGGTAGGTAATGGACCTACTTCCGGATGAGCTTCATTTCTGTTGAAAATTTAACACCATCTAAAATGGCTAATTTAAAATTTAGTCCATTAACCTCTTGTGAAGTTGAACGCACATTTTCAATATATAAAACAATTCTATCAGATAATAGAGCATATTTTACCAGTGAGAATCTTGAAAAATACTTAATAATAAATTATAATGCTAAATATTTAAACAAATAAACATGTCAATATTTTACTATTATTTTCAAGTTTCACTTTGTTTTTAAAGCTTTGTTTAATTAAAATAAAAATATGTTCGATAAGTAAAATATTATTTACGTATTTTATATCATTTTATTTACAATTGTATATCACCCTAAGGGGGATTTTTCTAAACCAAATTTTAAGCTTGGATCTAGTTTTTAAACAAGATATTAAACATAAATCGAGTTCAATATAAGAGCTAGTTTATATATAATTCTCTGAATAATAACTTTGAAATGACTTAATCTAAGCATTTTATCACATTTTTGTGTAAACATAAAAAAAAAAAAAAAAATAAAATAAAAAGTAATTTGAATTGAATTTACAAATAACAAAACAAGTTTATTTTTATTTAATTTCCCCTGAATTGAAGTTTTAATTTCCGTTTGGAGATTAAATTTTATTTAGAGCAGGTCATAAGTTGTCTTTTCATCCTCTATCCATTCCTCCATTTGCTTTTTCTCATCCCGATTTAGTCTGTTGTTAGTTTTTGTTGTCCATTTTTTTTATTTTATGGAATGTTTGAGTATTTGACAAAGCCATTGATCCTTGTTTTCTGTCGTTTTAATGTCATCAACCGCTGAGACATGATTAACATCACTAACATGTAAATTTACATGAATGCTGTCTACTTAATAAAATATTGTAACGAGCCATCTCCGTTCCTCGTATGGGTGCCTCCATCTTTTATTTTATTCATATATATATATATATATATATTATTCAAAAAGTTTTGATGCAATAATCAATTGTAGGAATGTGATCTTTAAATTGGCAATACCTCTAAATAAATTCATATTATTTCCAGAACAAAATTTTTGAAGAATGTTTATGTGTAAATGGGGGGGGGGGGGAGAATGTCATACCATCATATTTCTTAACGATATCGAAAATATGTCACAAAAAATGTTGATGATTATTAGCAAGATGATGAAAAGTTATTTGATGTAAAATTAGTTATCAAACAACGTTGACATGATTTCATCCAAAGAATTTGACCTCCTAACAGCTCAGATCTGAACTTCTTTATAATGAACATGAATGAAAGGGTCACTCACAAGTGCAGATGACCGAGTTTGGCATCATTGACGCAAGCTTTTGAAGCAACATTCGCCAATATTGACAGTAATTCATTAAAATGGACCTTTTGGAAGCTCATTTAAGGAAAATATTCAAGTAGAAGAGGATTAAGTAAATGTCCTCTTATCCCTTCTAACCATCAATTAAAAATTATTCAAGTAACTATTTCGGTCTCTTCTGGTGTTGGAATACTTTAGTTTGATCTTTGACCCAGAGATATAACTAACCCAGATTGTTGACATTTCTTTAAAAATCTAGCTTTAAAACTTATAAATTTCAAAATTAAATTAAATATAAACTATATAAACTTATAAATATAAACTTTAGAAAATTACTATAAATTAAAATAAAAAACTATCAATTTTATTAAAGTTTAACTCTAGTTAAACTTCAAATTCAGCAAAGAACCACATAGAATTGTTTTTTTTTAATTTTACACCTAATATTTTAAAGAAAACTACTCAAAAATTTTTCTTTTTTTAAATTAATTGATTGAATGGTTTTGAAATTTATATTATTAACTAATATTGACAAATATTTAACTAATTTTAAAGAACATAACTATTCTATTTATTCATACAATCCTTGAATTAATTTTTAGTAATATTATAAATATGGTATCAACAATAACTTACAAGGAAATAATTTTTATTAAAATAAAATGATAATTAAATAACTATTTTTGTAATTTCTTTAATCATTATATTAAATGTGACTAGTAGATTTATTTATTTTTTTTTTCTTTTTAAAGAAATGTTCTGTTTTATTTTTACCTCTACTTTTTTAATTCTTGACCTAGGTATTATCTAACAATGCGATCTTCTTTTTGTTAGTGATTTTTTTTTATAAAAAATTGCGCATAAAAAATGTCTTTTCACAAGTACACACACAAATAGCACGTATACATCTACAAGCTCACAAACACATTCACAGGCCCAAACAAAGTCTTAAATCTCTTTCATCTTTCTGAGATTTCTTCTGTTTTTTTTTTTTTTGTTTTTTTTGGTTTTGAGAAAGAGAAAAAAATCTGCGATTTATTTCGCCTTAGCCAAAGACTGAAAGAGAATGGGGCGGAGGAGAAAGTGCCTTTTGCAGAAGTAAAGAGAAAAAAAAAAGAATAAAAAAAAAGATAGAGAGAAATGAATTGAACTTTTAACTTGTCATTTCTAATAAAAATAATAAAAAAAAAAATTATTCTCAATATTATATATATATTGTATATATAAGTAAAAATATATAATTTAAATTTTCTTCTTATTAAAAATTTTTTTGATTTTTTTTTAAATACTTATAAGTCAAGCTTAATTTCTGAGACACTGATGAAAATTGTGCTGGAAGTATATAATAAAATAAAATCTAAACTAAAATTCCTACATAAAGAATCAATTTATTAATAGGTATTAGTAAATAAATAAATTATTAATATTATAAGAAATAATAATAATTAATATTAATAAATATTAGATATTAAATACAAATAAAATCTTTGAATTGTATAATTATTTTTATTTACTATATACAATGGAAAATTATCTATTATCAAAGGTATCTTTGGAAGAATAAAAAAAAAATTCTCTCCATTTCCTGCTACCACGTTACTTCCGCCCGTTTCCAGATTGAGGGGAAGGTGACGGATCTTCGTCACTCAAGTTTCAACAACCTTGTGGTTTATGGATGACTCCTGAGGGGACGAAGAAATATGACTTATATAACGTTGGGGTGTGTGCTATCAAATAATTTCACTTAATTCATTCATGAAAGAGAAACCATTCACTTTTCTCTGTTATTGTAACATTGAGCAAGGCCATTTTAAATTAGATTTAATTAATATACAAAATTATACTGAATAGGTATGTAATAAAATGTCATTGGTTTGTTTATTAAATTGAAATTGAATGCATTTAGTTGCATTGTGTCTTGTAGTTCAATTACCTCAATTACATTGTAATTAGAGAGTTAATTTCATTTTAAAAGGGTTAACGAGCTCAAATGCCTTTTGAAAGAGGCATTCGTATTTTCCTTTCAATTACGTTCTTCAAAAACCTCAAAATTTCAATTTATTCATTTTCACTTAATATAATAGAAATTAATTAAAATGTTTTATCATTTTTGTTTTTTATATAGAACAATATGAAATTATTCTTAATATAAATTAATGTTTTTCGAATAAATACATTAAAACATTCGAATATCTAAAGATCAAATTAAATTATCATAGACATTATATTACATATATGCTATATATTGATATTTGATATCTATTTAATTATTTTATGATTAGATACTAAACAATTGCTCCTATTAGGATTGTTAGAATTTTTTCATGATTTTCTTTCAAATGATTTTGATTAATTTTTATTCATCTGACAAAAGTACAGTTTTATTGCATTGCTACAAGGGCAGGTCAAAGTCCGTGAATTTTTGAATGGAACACAGATTTTTGAGCTTCTTTGAGCTCCATACACTTCGTCCAATGTACAATTTTGTTATCCTTTCCAAAAAATAAAAGATTTGTCGAGAATATCAAAAAAGGTATTTGTTTGTGAGATGATTTCAACGTTGGGGAGTCAAATTTATTTTTGCCGAATCATTTCTTCAGCTTTAGAAACAAGAAATATTCACTCGGGGCTAAATCCGGAGGATAGGGCAGATGAGGGAGCAATTTGTATTCCAATTCATAAATTTTCATGGGAATTCACTTTTCACCAATCACGAGGTAGTTTGCTATTAATGGATATCAAACAAAAACTAAAAGACCCACCTGGTTCTAATTCCGTCAGGAGTCAGCTGATGGTTGCCTGCTGACAAGAGCAGTGTTGCCATTTCATTTAAGAGACGAGAAATCCAAAAAGTCACGTATAATTTATATCAAAATTGAAAACAAGAGTGAGTTTAGATTTAAATTTTACTCAGGGTGGTGAATTTTTAGCACATTCCATAGAAATATTACTTAATGTTAATTTATAAATAATTTTTAATTATTATGTAAAATTATGAAGTTGAAATATTCAAATATAAATATTATTATACGAATGAATATTATCATATGGATCACATATAACAATCAAACCTATTGGTTTCTGATTAATGGATTGACCATATGAGAAAATAAATTCAACAAAAATCAATTAAAAAAAATTATAAGATTAAAAGATCTTAAAGTAAAAATATCAATTATTCTATTTTTGATTAATAATATATAATGTCTCTATTTGTTTTTAAATTATTAGGGCTGATTATAAAAGGACTTTACAACTTTGAAAGCACCTAAATATTTATTGAAATTACTTTCAGAATTGAGAAAGGTGTTATTTTATTACAAAACACTTCAAGTTGAACATATGAGTGTCATTTTGATTTATTCTGTACGTAATTTCAATAAATATCTATGTGCTTTCAAAGTTGTAAAGTCCTTTTATAATCACCCTGTACATCTTTTATTTTGAAATACAATTAAAAGTCTTTATCAAAATCTATATCTTTTATTATAAATTTATTTCTTTTCTAAACCAAAATTTTCTTAACTTATTTCATGTCAAATGTCATATTTTTCTGCTGCTTTTTTATTCACCAATACATTTCTTATTTCTTTATTCATTCATTAACCTCATTCTATATATTTTATCGACATTTTTATTTTAATTCTATATTTTGTTATTTATCAAATTGTATTCTTTTTTTTTTTATAAATCCTGCAGCTCATTTCTTTTAATATTTTTAATCTTCTTTACGAGGACATTTTTCAAAATTTTCAAGACATAATTTAAAGCAAAAGCACTGCTAGATGGTTATTTAATCCTCTGGTATTTATCTCGAAAAATTCATGTAAATTGCTAGATGTCAATTTTTAATGCAATTTTAAACCCCAATCAGATTCACCCTCTCGCTCTTTCCATTTCCCCCATCTCTCTTACTCCCTATTTCTCTTTCATATTCTCACACCCTATCGTTATTGATCGAATCATGATAAATTAGGGCATTAGAAGGGCGTTATAATATGTTGTTGTTGTTGTTGTTGTCGTTGTTGTCCTGAAGGCTTTCGAATGCTCCATGGATGGATGGATGGATGGATGGGGAAGAGGTGCAGCAAGTAATTCAATACCACACCATATAAATGCTTATTAAGCTCTAGCATGCATAGCATAGCGCTCTGGATTATGCTTGGCTAAAGGGCCTTGAAATCTATTTAGGCCTAAATATGTCTACTCTATTGAGAGATGGAGCGCATGCATATCTATCTCATTCTACCAGGAGATGCGTCTCTCTCCTGTCATGCAAAACAAGGTGTGTATAATAAGATAATAACAACCTTCTTACCCATTATAACCCATATTCAAAAAAAAAAAAAAACAAAACAAAAATAATACTTAAAAATTATTTTAGAACTTAATTAATTTTTTTTGAATTGATTTCAATCAAATAATTAGAATAGATCAATAATTTATTATAATATTAATAATAATTTATAATAATTAGTAATAATAACATAATTAATAATCATAATAGAATACGAGGGTGGTTTCAAAAGTTTCCGACCTGGCCAAGAAAAACGATATTTTTCAATTTTTCTTTTGTTTTATTTTTCAAGATAGCTGAGACCTGTACGATGTCAGCTGAACGGGTGCGAAGTATTTTGCAAAACCATTTGAATATGGAAAGCTGTGTGCAATGTGGGTGCCGCATTTCCTAACGTTAGACCAAAAATTGCTTCGAAAAACCATTTCTAACGACAATTTGGCGCTGTAGGCGTAATCTAAACGCATTTTTGCGTCGATTCATAACTGTTGATGAGACTTAAATTAAATTAAATCAAATTTAATTAATTAATTAATTTAATTAATTAATTAATTTAATTAATTAGAACACCGTTATGAGAAATGTATCAGTCTTGATGGAGATTATGTTGAAAAATATAGCAAAAAAAAAAAATTTAAAAACATCATTTTTCTTGGTTAGGTCGGAAACTTTTCATCCCTCCATTGTATATTATAACAATAAAATTATTTAAATCTTTTAAATTAAATAATAGCAACTTCAAGTTAAGTGATCGAATTTAAGGCCTATAAGTATTATAATCATAATATAATATAAATAATATAATTGCAAATAAGGACTAAGATTCCATTCCAATAGTCAATAAATCTTAATAAAAAAATAAAATATTTAAAAAATTTTAAAACTAATAGAAAACAAAAAGCGATCTCTATTTTTGATGTTATGATGATCAGTTGTATTTTGTAATATTGCTTCATCCCTGTCACAAAGATCCCGAACTACCACCACTCATTTGCCATAGTTTCAAAGGTGGATTGCAGACCGTCTCGACATATCCCTCAAAAATTAAAGAATAAAAAGAATGATTAAAAAAAACAATATTTTATATTAATTAATAAAAAAAAATATTTAAAAAATTTGAATAACTAATATAAAACAACATAAGTTTATAAGTTATGTTATTCAATAAGTTTATAAGTTATGTTTTACAATAAGTTTATAAGTTATGTTTTACAATATACATAATCTTTTTACTTTTCAATCGAAACAAATATCTCAGTTAGTAGAAAGAAAAGAACTTGTAATCCTCATTCACTACCAAAATAAGTTTTTTCACAGATATCCACGTTTCAAGTCATTCTGATTCTAAAAGAGTTTTTCCCGTTGACGTGTGTGTGTGACGGAAATCTTGTGAACTAAATTCCGGTCAAACGATAAAACCAATCATAACCAAATTTGATATTTATGCTTCATTTGGGTGCTCCCAACCTGGCCAAATTTTTTCTTAAATATATTCCTAAATAAACAAATAAATAAATATTATTATAAAAAAGTAAAAATGCCAATATTTCTTAAACTATAATAAATATAAAAAAAATTTTATGAAACAAATTATAGAAAAAATTATTCTACAAATTTCATCTCTTATGAACAATTTTGTAAGAAATTAAATAATAATTAAAATGAGACTTGTTTGATTACCTATTTACACATATTTATATATACCAGTAAGCCGATGTGAAAATTTTCAAGTTTCATGATTAAAATAAATTAAAATTATATTAAATTATTTTTTTAAAAAAATAATTTGAATAAAAATATATCTCTTTTATTTTGTGGTTATTCTTACATATGTTTGAATTTCCAATATTCATTGAAATAATGACAATGCTACAAATATTTTCGAATCTTTTAGTTTTAATCATTTCCCACTCTAAATGTACTACATGTTCTACTCTCGTATTACAACTGTTGTATCTATTGCCTTGAGCACAGCTTTTTGGTTAAATCTTCCCCAACCCTAATGAACCTGCTCTGATTAATTTGCTCCAAGCAATTTTTGTTTTTCATCTCCTATCTCACTCACAATATACATATGCTTTATTTTCGAAATTAATTTTCATTAAAAAGCCCTTTGAATTTTCATTTTTTTTGTATTTTACCAAAAAAACAATTTAAATACCAATTCATAATTTATATTAGTTTTTTTAAAAGGAAAAAAAATACATATAAAGAAACAGAAGAAAGACTGTTTAATATTTTGCGAGAAATTTTTTAAATATATTCTGTTTAGTTTTTATAATATTATATATTATATTATATTATAGTATTGATAAAAATCTGGAGTGTCTCCACTCGACTATCTGCAAACTTGAATTGAATTAATTAACACATATATTATATATTTAAATTAAATTTAATAAATTATAAATTATAAATTAAAATTAATAAATAATATTTATTAAACCAGCGCATTTGGCTCTTTGTTGATGGCATCACGTTACGTGCTGGCGCGTGATTTGCAATATTAAAAAAATAATTCCGGTATTTTCAGCTATTCAATCAAGCTGTAATTCTATATATAGCAGTTTAATACAATTTTTAATCATGTGAAAGACTATCAAACATATATCTTTATCTTTACGGTTAGTTTAGATGAAAACAAATCAAAACGTGGTATTTCGATTGAGGTACATTTCTTAAAAGTTGATAAAAAACTACGAATTTTGAATAATGCCCCTTGTACGAAATTTCATGATCTAGCTCAAACCGTTTTTGCGTAATCTTGTCTACACACACACACACACACACACACACACACACACACACACACACACACACACACACACACACACGCGCACCCACGCACACAGAAAGACATTTTTATCAACCTTAGTGAAAATGACTGGGGGATTTTTAAAACGTATAAAAACATCAAAATATCGAAATCGAAAATTTTCGTGATCGCAATACTATCTCTGGTGAGAAAAAGGACTTTAAATATACATTTTCTTATACATCAGAAACAGCCTTGATACTCCCTTTCATGAACACTGCAGTTTACTAATTACTTATTTATATAAAATTTAAGTAAATATTTTATTTATTATATATTTTCAATTTTATTTTAATTTAAAACCTTACATGAATACCCGTTATATATTTTATATAATTATAAATATAATCCTCTTCTTTTTCAAAATTAGAAATTTATTTTTAAATGTTCAAATATGTAAATTAAAAAAGTTTTTACTTTAAAAATGTGAACCACGTTGCAAGTTTTTGTTGATTAAAGTTGCACAACGACATTGTATAGTTTGAATCCAAAAACTTCATTAATTCCAATACTTAATGTTAGATCCCCGTTTTTTTTTCTCCTACCCCGAACACATTTCAATTCTCGAGTGGCTCTTTATAAGAGAGATTGCATTTTTTCCTCCCTTTTTTTCTAATATTATTTTTCTTCATTTCCACACCTTTTGCGTCCCCCGAATGCATAGCGAATCTAAACACTGACTTTTAAACACTTTCGTAATGTTTTTCCTAGAACCTAAATCAAACAAAGAATGAGTGAGAAGTTTGTATGTTGAGAGAATGACAGTGTGTGTGTGAAAGAGAGAGAGAGAAAGTGAATGGAGGGGGGAGTGAGAAAGTGAAAAAATAGAGCTGGAGTTAGATGAGCGTTTCTAGTGTCGATCTAAGTGCCCCCGAAGGGCCTGACTGGGACACAACAATTCACTTAAGCTTTAGACAGGTGTATGTGTGGGTTACCTCGTCTTCCCCCACACTCACTACCCCCTTACACTTTTACTTTAACCAAAAACCCATTTCCCATTTGACCCTTTTCTCTCTTTACAAGATAACCACCTCTTTTTTCTTTTTCGAAATAATTTGAAGTAGTTGCTGGCATATCCCTTGGCTTTTCCTTTAATTACAAACCCCCGAGGCTATTAAATTCGCATTTATCCATTAAGCTTACTAATTTCAAATCAATTGGTCCTTCAGAGAGAGTTATATAATAATATATACATATCTATAGCTGCCAATTTTTTAATTAAATAGAAATTTCATTTAAATTGATAATATCGCAATCAATCATTTATATTAATTATTACTGATAATAATTTTAATAATAATATATATATATATATATATATATATATATGGATTTTATTTTAATTTGAATAGACAATTCTCTGATAAATTGAGGATCTCTGATCATTTAATTTAATTAACAAATATATTATTACTATATTTTATGAAAATTATTTAATTTTAAATTAAAAAACAATATTTTTTATGTAGGAAATTCATGAGGGTTGTTGATTTCTTAAATTTATTCAACTATAGATGTCTTTCGTTAATAATTTTTGATTTATATGCTTGTTTTCTTCTTTCGTTTATCTTAAGTTTAAATTGAAGAAGCTTGTAGAATTCATGGCAAACTCAACATCTTTAGGAAGGAGATCAAAAAGAAAAAAAAAACTTTTATTCCAACTAGGCAAGGAAAAAAGATGAAGAAGAGAGGTTAAGAACCAAGTTTTTTAATCTTTTTTTTTTTGTATAAAAAGAGCCTATTTCATTATATTATGCTTAATTTATAGTTTATATTAATTTAAATATAAAAAAAAATCAGTATATTTTTTATTTTATAATATTCTAGAGGAAGATAATTTAACTTTATCAGAAGTAAATCTTTCTATTAGGTTTATGGGGAGATTTAGGATAGGTTTTTCAGTTCCTTCTTTACTTTAAATGAAACATTATAGGCATATATTAAAGAAATTCTAGTGAATATACATTTTTTATGCAAAAACTGAAATTTTATATTAAATTTATAAATTTTATCTTAAAAAGTTCTATGTTCTTATTTATATACATACCTATAATAAAAAAAAAAACTGATATTTAATATATTCCTTTTTCCTCTCAAACAAAATTCCAAGAAATCTCTGCTCATAAATGGTTCTGGGAATATATTTTTGTAGATTCTTTTGAGATATAAAATAATATACTTTATCCATACTTCTATATCTAATCTAATTTCTTTTCAAATTAATGTTTAGTAATTCAACTTTTATAAGGTATTAATAACTTTTAAATTTTATATAATAATTAATTTATTCGACACAATATATGTAATTCAAAAGAATAAAATAGGTCAATATTGTAAAATCCTATTTCTATCTATACTATTGTTTTATACATTAATTATTAATAATCTATTGATATCAAGTTTTTAATTTCTAATGAAAACTTTTCCATAATTAGTATTTTCGTCTTATAAATAAATTAATTAAGAAATAAAAAAAGACAATTGAGAAAAGTTTTGAAATTATATATTTATTATTTATATAATTACTTAGTGAGATGTTTGCATGTACTTATTATGGAAATTGATTTCGTTTAAATATTAATCATTTTGTGTTTTATTAATTAAGGAAGGCATTTCTATATTATGCAAAGGAGAGGATAATTAAAAACGCAGAGAAGAGGGAGAGAGGGAATTAGAAAATGAATTTAAATTGAATTTGATTTGTGTTGATGAAGTAAAAAAATAAATAAGTGATGAATTTGTTAAAGATTTTTTTATTTAACCGTCTCTACAATTAAATTTATTAATTCATGGAAAAAATAAAGAGAGTAAATAAAATAGAAAATTCTACAAACTGACAATTTAATTTGTAACATATAGAAATAGATGAATAAAGGTAAATAAAATTGAGTATTGAAAGGGATTTTAAAACATTCATGATTGTCCTCTTTTTGAATTAATGGTAGACATGAAAGAGAAAAAAAGAAGAAGAATGTTAAATTAATCAGTGCCACAAACAATTAATATATACAATCATAAAAATAATAATAAAGCTATTATATGGTGAAGTAAACTTGAAAATCAACAGGTACTTGCTTCTCTTGTATAAGAGGGTAAAGCATATATAGAGAAGAAAAGAAAGAATATAATTAAAGTGAATTCTGTTTTATTGTAAAGAACTATTATGTCAAACTTAATTGATATTATAGGTCAAAATGTCTATGTTATATTTACATACTTCAATGTTTTATTGTATAGAACTATTATGTCAAATTCATATGATATTACAGGTCAACATGTCTATGTTATACTTGCATACTTCAATCCCATTAAATTAAAGTACTTATATATAAAATATTACTTAAAATAATGAATTAATAATTAGCAGGCCGTAGCAACATATGAAGTCAGGTCAATAAGTCAGTGCCTTTTTGAATGAAACACAAGTTTTTGGATAAAAAATTATTGTATTTTCCACTTGTCTCCTTGAAAATTCACTCTTTTCCATTTTCTTCTCAAATCACGAAGTCTTCAAATAATGAATGTCAAACGAAAACTAAAAGGCCCAGCTTGTTCAAATTTCGTCAGGAGTCAGCTGATGGTTGCCTGCTGACAGGAGTAGTGTTGCCATTTCATTTAAGAGACAGGAAATTCAAAAAGTCACGTACTTATTGACCTGCCTGGTAAATATTGGTATTGGGTGTGTTTGACATGACTGCTACCAGAATACATAGAAAAAAAGAAAAAAAATTGATTAGGTTGATATGTAAAACAAAATATAGAAATGAATAAAAGTGCAAAAATAAATTCTAATCTTGGAGATATATTCTAAATATCGGTTTGCTACCTCTAAGATTACTGATCTAATCCTAAGACTCCATTTTATCAAATGGAGGATTATCTTATGTTTCTTATCTCCTATGAAGACGCCATTGGGTGAGAGGCTAGCCTCGCTGTCTCACATTCACCCGGGCCTGGCAAAGGAATATCTCTAGCTGGGGTCTATGGGACGGAGTCAACCCAGCCTCCGGGATCAACATTGGGGAATAGCTACTTGATAAAAAGTAGCGCCTCCGATCAAGAAAATCAAGGTAATGGTTGAGCGTTCTACTGATCATAGGACACCTCATTGATATAACCGACTTGATAGGCGTTGTCCTTGCGTAGGACGTACAAAAGTCAGAGGTTTTTTTTTTCTTCATCTCCTTTTGTTTCACAAATTGAACTCATTGCTTGTTATCGCAAAAACTAATAAAAACAGACATCCACGCACATAGAACGTCTCAGGTTTCTAAAACAGCCTAAAACATCACATTAAATCAATATTACGCATATCCCACTCAACTTTAAATGATTAATTCACATTCTATAAATTACATAAAAAAGATAACCGGAATTGTTTGATAAATAACCTTTTTTCCGAAATAAAAATGTATTTTATTTTTATAATTAAAAATGGTTGACTTAGCAAAATTGTAATTTTAATAATTAATATCGCGGTTTGGAAAGATAATAAAATTAAAGTAAATTAGTATTAATATTACTCTCTCTGTTACATTCCCTCTTTCCCCTCTTCACTATGTCATGTGCGAGAGGACCGTGTCACTCTTTTCTTCGCAATTTTGATATAAAATAAGCAAATCTTTTTTTAATTAATATTTCAACATTCTTTTAATGTGGAATTTTTAATTAAATTAATATTAAGTAAATATAAGAAAAATTAATTAAAATAAAGAAAAAAAATGTTCAATTACTTTAAAAAAATTAGTTTACATATCTTCCAAATATAAATAAATTTGGAATTTGAATTAAATATTTATCTGAATGGTAATACATTAATGGAAAAGATTTAAGCCTCAATCTCATCATTCTGAGTTAAAATCCTAAGACTAACACAAGGGGGGCCGAGGTTTACTCAGACTACGAGATCAAAATTGAAAAGCCACTTAAAATAAAAAGTAATGGTCTTCGATAAAAAAAATCAAAATTAAGATTGAGATGATACGCTATACTGATTATACAACAGCTTTAACTGGTTTAGACCTCAACCAAATGATTAGCACTGTACTTTCATAATAAATATAAAAAACAAAATTTATATAAAATTTTGATTTAAAAATGATAGAAAACTTTAGAGTTTAGTCTATCTATCTATCTCTGTGGCTCTACGGAACTCGAAAGTTCTTGACCGCAGCAACCACAGTTCTACCCTATTCTGAGCCTCCAGTCTCTACCCTCTCCCATCTGTCTCACATCCCATCCCACATTAACCAGCCACCGCGTCCTTGGCCTTCCAACCGGACGTTTCCCACTCGGTCTCCCCACCAATATATTTTCCGCCATTCTTTCCTCTCCCAATCTAGACACGTGCCCTGTCCATCGCAGCCTTCTTGATTTTATAATTCTAACTATGTGTAGAGGTGCATAGAGGTAAAATTTAAATATTTATTTATTTAAATATCAAATCATCTTTGTAAGGGTTTTCTTAACCCAATGATATAAAAATTAAAAAAATAATTTGTTTTTTCTTTATTCTATCTTTTTTCATTTATTCTTAATAATTTTATTGGTGATATGTTTTATTTTAATAAATATTAATATAAATTAGTATTTATTAAAGCTTTTGTGGTTATTTTGATAATTATTAAGAGAATTTTTATTAAAAGACCACATTATTTGTATAAAATTATTTATTAAATTAAAATAATTGTACAACGTTTCAACTGCTTATTCTGCAGTCGTTTTCAAGTAACCGTACGCTTGCTCCGATTCAAGCGGACTGATGCATGTCGGGACACGTCACCTCTTATATAGGCAGTGATATTGGCGCCAATTTTTGGCTCCAATTTTTACCGCCAATTCTTAATCTCAACATGAAGTCAGCAGCAATTGTCAAAGCAAGCGTTTACAATCAAGAAGTATGATAGTGCATTATGTCTCTAAAATGAAGATACTAAATTATTTCCATAATCAAGATATATACACAAATACACATTAGATTAATTATATTTAATTTAATTTGACAAATTTTACTCATCCAACACTATGTTCCACATCTTATTAAGTCTATATCCATCCTCTTTGTTAATATTATTGGGATGATTATCAATTTCTATAGATTCTTTTATTTTTCTTTTCCACCAATTATTTTCAATATGAAGTGTTTCTACATTATCTAAATTTATTTTATGTCCTGTTGTTAAGGCATGTTCTGCAATTGCTGATTGATTTGGATGTTTCAATCTAATGGCTCTCTCATGTTCAGACAGTCTTGTAGAAATCTTTCTACTTGTTTCACCAATGTATACTTTTTTGCATTCACAAGTTACCTTATAAACTCCATTATTTTCGTTTTTAATTTTGTCTTTTATATTTGAGGTGAGAGAAGACATTTGTTTATGAGGTTTATATGTTACTCTGATGTTGTGTTTCCTCAATTTTGACGCTATTTTTTCTGTTGTTCCTTTTATATAAGGTAATGTTATTTGTGATCTGTATATTGGTTTTTCATTTTCATTTTTGATTTCTGTCTTTTTTGTTTTACTGAATTTCCTAATTTCATATTCCGAGAAGCCATTGTTTATGAAAGCTTCCTTCAATCGTTGTTTTTCTTTTTTAATGTTTTCATTTGAGCATATCTCTTCGGCTCTTTTGTGCAGTGTTTTTATCACTCCATATTTTTGTGATGGATGGTGGTGGGAATCTGCGTGGATATATCTGTTGGTGTGAGTTGTTTTTCTGAAAATGTCAAACCTTAATCTATTCTGTTTCTTTTTAATTAATGAATGGGAAATAAATGAAGAGTTACCGTTTCTTGATGTATTAATTAATTTATGTAATTAATTAATTTACATAAAAATATAAAACTAAGCGTTGAATGGGAAATAAATGAAGAGTTACCGTTTCTTGATGTATTAATTAAAAAGAAACAGAATAGATTAAGGTTTGACATTTTCAGAAAAACAACTCACACCAACAGATATATCCACGCAGATTCCCACCACCATCCATCACAAAAATATGGAGTGATAAAAACACTGCACAAAGAGCCGAAGAGATATGCTCAAATGAAAACATTAAAAAGAAAAACAACGATTGAAGGAAGCTTTCATAAACAATGGCTTCTCGGAATATGAAATTAGGAAATTCAGTAAAACAAAAAAGACAGAAATCAAAAATGAAAATGAAAAACCAATATACAGATCACAAATAACATTACCTTATATAAAAGGAACAACAGAAAAAATAGCGTCAAAATTGAGGAAACACAACATCAGAGTAACATATAAACCTCATAAACAAATGTCTTCTCTCACCTCAAATATAAAAGACAAAATTAAAAACGAAAATAATGGAGTTTATAAGGTAACTTGTGAATGCAAAAAAGTATACATTGGTGAAACAAGTAGAAAGATTTCTACAAGACTGTCTGAACATGAGAGAGCCATTAGATTGAAACATCCAAATCAATCAGCAATTGCAGAACATGCCTTAACAACAGGACATAAAATAAATTTAGATAATGTAGAAACACTTCATATTGAAAATAATTGGTGGAAAAGAAAAATAAAAGAATCTATAGAAATTGATAATCATCCCAATAATATTAACAAAGAGGATGGATATAGACTTAATAAGATGTGGAACATAGTGTTGGATGAGTAAAATTTGTCAAATTAAATTAAATATAATTAATCTAATGTGTATTTGTGTATATATCTTGATTATGGAAATAATTTAGTATCTTCATTTTAGAGACATAATGCACTATCATACTTCTTGATTGTAAACGCTTGCTTTGACAATTGCTGCTGACTTCATGTTGAGATTAAGAATTGGCGGTAAAAATTGGAGCCAAAAATTGGCGCCAATATCACTGCCTATATAAGAGGTGACGTGTCCCGACATGCATCAGTCCGCTTGAATCGGAGCAAGCGTACGGTTACTTGAAAACGACTGCAGAATAAGCAGTTGAAACGTTGTACAATTATTTTAATTTAATAAATAATTTTATACAAATAATGTGGTCTTTTAATAAAAATTCTCTTAATAATTATCAAAATAACCACAAAAGCTTTAATAAATACATTTATGAGAAATATAACCTAAAAATTCAAAAGCAGGTAAGGAGTTATGATGGATTAATTGTTAAAAAAGCAAAATTATTAAGTTCTTTGAATTTCTTAAAAAGATGTCGTGATCAAGATATTATACCAAAAGGCTTTTATATTAAGCGAGTTGTATACACAAAAAGAGCGACTAGCATATATAATAATGCTAGTTTGGCTCTGTTACGAGAACGCATCACAAATATCAGGCAAGTTTTATTTACATTAGACACTGATTTATTCAATATATATAATAATCTAAAATCTGTTTTAACCCAGGAAGAAATTTCTTATTTGCAGCACGTATCCCAGACACACTTTAAATTTACACATAAAAAACAAACCGATATTCAAAAATCAAAATTTGATAAACTTTCATTCAATAAGACTAAAACATCTATTCAGAATTTTGATAATAACAAATTAGTAGTCAATCTATCAAATAAAAGTCTTGACAAAAATACCATCTCAGTGTTAGCAAAAGGACCAAAGTTCTCCATAGCACCGAATAAAATTCCAAAAATTGAGATAGTTAGTTCAATTGAATCATCCTTATATAACTTACCAAACAACATTGCAGAGGAAATTAGATTTGATACGATTAACATACTGAAAAATGCTAAACCACCCAAACCAAATTTGACCAAATCTGAGATGCGTGCTCTGAAGGAAGTTAGAAACGATGACTCTCTAAAGATTATCCCTGCCGACAAAGGTAACGCCACTGTTGTAATGAATACAGCGGATTATAAACAAAAAATGGAAAATATTTTGAATTCTTCTACCTACGAAATACAGAAAAAAGATCCAACGGATAAATTCTGTAGAAAACTAAAATCAATAATAAAGAATCTACCTATTGAGGAAAAAGATAAAGATAAATTAAAACCGAAAGATCCACAAATACCAAAAATATACGGTAATCCCAAAATCCATAAAACCAACAAACCTTTAAGACCAATAGTTAGTCAAATCAATTCAGTGACTTACAACTCATCAAAATATCTAGCACATTTGTTAAAACCATTTACAGGTACTAATTTTTCATACGTTAAAAATTCCACCCACTTAGTAGAAATGTTATCAAAAGTAGAAATTACAAAAAATGATATATTGGTGAGTCTGGATGTGGACTCCTTGTACACAAATGTTCCTATTGACGAGACCATTGAGATTATAAAATCAAACATTACATTAGATAAAAATACTCTCGAATTAATAGAATTTTGCCAAAAATCTACATACTTTATTTATGATAAAAAGATTTATAAGCAAAAAGAAGGATGTGCTATGGGTAGTCCACTAAGCCCAGTATTCGCTAACATATTCATGGAAGAATTTGAATCAAAATTGATCAATAATGCAATAAAGAAACCAAAACTGTTTCTTAGATATGTGGATGATATTTTGATGATTTGGCCTCATGGTAAGGATTCTTTAGTTAAATTTGTAGAAGCAGCAAATAATTTACATAAAAATATAAAACTAAGCGTTGAATGGGAAATAAATGAAGAGTTACCGTTTCTTGATGTATTAATTAAAAAGAAACAGAATAGATTAAGGTTTGACATTTTCAGAAAAACAACTCACACCAACAGATATATCCACGCAGATTCCCACCACCATCCATCACAAAAATATGGAGTGATAAAAACACTGCACAAAAGAGCCGAAGAGATATGCTCAAATGAAAACATTAAAAAAGAAAAACAACGATTGAAGGAAGCTTTCATAAACAATGGCTTCTCGGAATATGAAATTAGGAAATTCAGTAAAACAAAAAAGACAGAAATCAAAAATGAAAATGAAAAACCAATATACAGATCACAAATAACATTACCTTATATAAAAGGAACAACAGAAAAAATAGCGTCAAAATTGAGGAAACACAACATCAGAGTAACATATAAACCTCATAAACAAATGTCTTCTCTCACCTCAAATATAAAAGACAAAATTAAAAACGAAAATAATGGAGTTTATAAGGTAACTTGTGAATGCAAAAAAGTATACATTGGTGAAACAAGTAGAAAGATTTCTACAAGACTGTCTGAACATGAGAGAGCCATTAGATTGAAACATCCAAATCAATCAGCAATTGCAGAACATGCCTTAACAACAGGACATAAAATAAATTTAGATAATGTAGAAACACTTCATATTGAAAATAATTGGTGGAAAAGAAAAATAAAAGAATCTATAGAAATTGATAATCATCCCAATAATATTAACAAAGAGGATGGATATAGACTTAATAAGATGTGGAACATAGTGTTGGATGAGTAAAATTTGTCAAATTAAATTAAATATAATTAATCTAATGTGTATTTGTGTATATATCTTGATTATGGAAATAATTTAGTATCTTCATTTTAGAGACATAATGCACTATCATACTTCTTGATTGTAAACGCTTGCTTTGACAATTGCTGCTGACTTCATGTTGAGATTAAGAATTGGCGGTAAAAATTGGAGCCAAAAATTGGCGCCAATATCACTGCCTATATAAGAGGTGACGTGTCCCGACATGCATCAGTCCGCTTGAATCGGAGCAAGCGTACGGTTACTTGAAAACGACTGCAGAATAAGCAGTTGAAACGTTGTACAATTATTTTAATTTAATAAATAATTTTATACAAATAATGTGGTCTTTTAATAAAAATTCTCTTAATAAATTAGTAGATATTATTTATTATAATAAACTAAAAATTCTTTAAATGTAAAGTTATATTCCCATATTTTCTTATACTAGCATAATGGGTATTATAAAAAAATGAAACTTTACAATGAAAGCGTCGATTAGCCCCTGGCAAGAGTGAGAGATATATATGAAGCTATTCTTGTAGAATACAAAGTTAAAATAATGTCTTTCATCAATAAATATCAACATTTTCCCTTAATAAAAAAAAAATTATACAAAAAAAAAAAAAAAAAAAAAATAAAGAAATTCGATATTGAACATAGTCGGTGTATAAATAAGCTAAACGATTGTTTTAACTTGTTGCTTCAGATTACTAGAGATGAGATATTGAATATGAAATTAAATTATACCAATAGATAATATATCTTATTTTCTACTATGATCTAAATTATTTCTAATTAATCACCTATCTTATTCTTTTATTGAAAGGGTAAATATAAAACTATTTGAAATAAAAACAATACCTCCCTTACTATCGTCGGTCGGTAAAAATTAGCTGGAGAGTCTCCACTCGACTATCCCGCAATTTGAATTGGATTAAATATAACATATATTATATTTAAATTAAATTTAATTAATTATAAATTATAAATTAAAATTAATAAATAATATTTATTAAACCAGCGCATGTTTGACTCTTTGTTGATAGAACCACGTCACGTGTTGGCGCGTGAGATTCGCATTGTTAAAAAATTAATTCTGGTACTTTCAGTGATTCAATCAAGCTGAAATTCTAAATATAGCAGTTAAATACAATTTTTAATCATGTGAAAAATTATCAAACATATATCTTTATTTTTACGGTCACTTTAGAAGAAAAAAAATGAAAACGTTGTAGGTAATGACCCTCTTCCGGTTGAGCTACATTTCTCAAAAGTTGATAGAAAACTAAGAATTTTGAATAATGCCCATGTACAAAATTTCATGATTCTAGCTCAAACCGTTTTTGCGTTATCTTGTCTACACACACACACACACACACACACACACACACACACACACACACACACAGAGAGAGAGAGAGAGACAGACAGACAGACAGACATTTTTCTCAAACTTAGTGAAAATGATTCAGGAACCTTCAAAACGTATAAAAACATCAAAATCTCAACATGGAAAATTTACGTGATCACAAAGAAAATCATTAATAAAATTGTCGGTTGTTTTTTAGATTTATAAAGTCTAAAAATACTATAATAGTTGCTAATAATTAGGATGATGATCGCCCCTATTGCAAATTACATTTGGAGATTTTTTTTAAAGTTTTTACCGACCGACGATAGTAAGGGAGGTATTGTTTTCACTCCAAATTTCACATGTGGAGATTTTTACATATCTCCACGAATCATGCATTTTCTTAACAGAAAAAAGTATTTTTAGCATGATGTCTGTCCGTCCGTCTGTCCGCCTGTCCGTCCGTCTGTCCGCCTGTCCGTCCGTCTGTCCGTCCGTATAGATGTGTACAGCCTGAACGGCATAACGGATTTTGATGAAATTTGGTATATTTACTTAATGCATCAGTGGGATGAATTGATCAACTTTTGGTGCAAATCCGGAAACCGGAAGTGGTAGTATTAGCGATCGACGATAAGAAGGGAAGGGTTATTTTCGCACCAAATTTCACATAAGGAGATTTTTTTACATATCACCACGAATGTATTGGTTTTATCCTCGGGAAAAATCATCTTCATTATGTTTTTCTTAATTTAAAATTATATGACGTCACCCAGCCCTTCATGACGTCACAGCCTCGGGCAACGCCGGCTACTTCAGCTATATATTATAAATAAAATAAAATTAAAAATATTTATGTTCTATCCATATCTGTTTTTTATTACATTAATAGATATATTAAAATTATTTGAAATTGTTTCTGTAGCTGGAAATTAATTTATTTCAAACCGTCGGTCGGTTCGGACCTGGCCACAGGTCAACTTATTTAAGTTAAATATACCTAGATCTCCCTTTTCATATTATTGTATTTATATGTGTGTAGAATATGATTTATTATTTGAGTAATAATTAGTCATTTTCTTTACTTATTTTATCACCCCACTCCCAAACCCATACCCACCTGCACAATTAGCACTTTACTTTTTTTATCATTTAATTTTCACTACTTACAAAATACTTATTTATACAATACATACAATGTATTAATCAATTAAAGATGGTATACAAAATTCAAAAAAACAAAATAAAATTCTAAAAAGATCTTAAATAGATATTTTAATGTTAATTTAATTATTCTGATTGTTTTTATTAAATTTTTCTTTAATTTTCTAAAACATATTCTTATTTCATTGAGATTTTTGCCATTTGACACTATGTTATTTCATGTGTGTATAATTGGATGTCTACTATATATATATACAATTTATATGAATATTAAAATATCTGTTAATAAATAATGGCAAAAATCCAAAAAAAAATTATTATAACATTTCTAAAATTCCTTTATCCACTATAATCTTTTATTCATTTTTTTAGAACGAACCTTTAATGCTTATTTAATAACATTTATATAATTCATTCTTGCTACTCACACCTGGCCAAGTTGATTTCCAACGCAACAAGTAGTATACATTTTAATATTAAATTTAAATAATTTATACACTTGGCTATTGGGTAATTACGTAGAGAAAATCTCATCCCTTTTAAAAATTCTCTCAACAAAAAGAGATAGAAGAGTAGTTATTCGATCTTGTAATCTATTATGAGAGAGATGTTAATAAATACTAGACAGAGAAATTAATTAACTTTCTTATTCATTTTTAATTAACAAACTCTTTTTTAATTTTGAATTTTTAGTTTTGAATATTATAAGAATGTTTTAAAATTTTTATTTTATTTTAAAAAGTCAATATACTAATTATTGTTAAAATTAAATAAAATAAAAAATGAAAAATTCATTTATTATTTTAATTTTTAATTGATTTAACCATTCAAGAATGTTATGTGATATTATTAGTGCTCTAGCATTTCCTTTTTCAACAATGCGAATCGTATAATATTACAAAATCTTCAAACAACCCCTAAAAGGACTTAGTAGTTTGTTGAATATAACTTTCCTAACCGCAAACCCTTAATCTAGTACAGATGACACCGGCAGTTAAAAGTTAATACTGTATCATGTATCAATAGCGCATCGTAAAAGAGGGGAGAAACTCTGGTAAAGATGCTTGACATCATTCATGTAATTATCCTCGATTTTCATTCTAGCTTGAGAAACTCATAAAAATTATATATGACATGAAATAATGTATAATTTCTCTAATATCTTTAACTCGTATTCTATCTATCTATCTTTATGGCTCTACGGAACTCGAAAGTTCTTGGCCGCAGCAACCACATTTCTCCAAGTACTCATATTTTGATACCCAACAAACTTCTATTTTCGGAAATCTCACGTCCCTTCCTAAATTGTCCATCCACGGCGTCCTTGGTCTACCAACCTGACGTTTCCCTCACCAATATATATTTCGCTAAGCGCGCCCTACCCATCACGTCATTCCTAACTATATGCCTGGAGATGTATAGAGGTCGTGCAATTCCGCCCGCTATGCAATCTCCGCCATTCTCAGGTGACTTCATCTTTCTGTGGCCCATAAATGCTGCGAAGAATATATTAAATATACTAAGTCGTCTACGTTACATAATACTTGAATTGTATTTTTTTAATAGAATTTCGTTTGGTTTTCCCCAATTTGTTTAATAACGTATTCCAGTACTAAATTAAATAAGTTGACCTGTGGCCAGGTCCGAACCGACCGACGGTTTGAAATAAATTAATTTCCAGCTACAGAAACAATTTCAAATAATTTTAATATATCTATTAATGTAATAAAAAACAGATATGGATAGAACATAAATATTTTTAATTTTATTTTATTTATAATATATAATTGAAGAAGCCGGCGTTGCCCGTGAGGCTGTGACGTCTTGAAGGGCTGGGTGACGTCATATAATTTTAAATTAAGAAAAACATAATGAAGATGATTTTTCCCGAGGATAAAACCAATACATTCGTGGTGATATGTAAAAAAATCTCCTCATGTGAAATTTGGTGTGAAAATAACCCTTCCCTTCCTATCGTCGATCGCTAATACTACCACTTCCGGTTTCCGGATATGCACCAAAAGTTGATCAATTCATCCCACTGATGCATTAAGTAAATATACCAAATTTCATCAAAATCCGTTGAACCGTTCAGGCATCTATACGGACGGACAGACGGACGGATGGACGGACAGACATCATGCTAAAAATACTTTTTTCTGTTAAGAAAATGCTTGATTCGTGGAGATACGTAAAAATCTCCACATGTGAAATTTGGTGTGAAAACAATACCTCCCTTACTATCGTCGGTCGGTAATAAAATTGGTGATAGTGCGACTCCTTTTCGAAAGTTTTTGATAAGTTTACTACACTGTTAAGGCAAATTTTGAATATTTATATTTGTATAAATTAATATGACAATTTTTCCTAAATCATTATTTTTTTAAATTTTTTATATTAAGTTTCTTTATTCTTTCATAGAATATATGATTAGTGAGTATTGAAATGTAAGGGATAAACTGAGGGATTATAGTATAAAAGAAATTTATTCTCTAAATCTCATAATCACTTTAGGTTTTAGTTCACCATTAAAATATATACAGGAATCTATCTTTATATTATATATATATTGTATATATTATATTATATATATTTATGGAAATAGTTCATGTAAATAGCAATCGTAATCCTTCATGTCGTCATCTGGTTAAATAAATTGTCAGAGATATTTTATAGTTAATATTCTGTTCCTATATCATTAACAAAATGATAATTATTGCATACAATGACATACCTCTAGTAAATAATATTATCCTACATTCCCACTTTGACTTTATTATTATATATATATATAAAGTGACATTAATAGTTTTAAGGACTTAGTATAGAGAACAATTAAACCAATTAGTTTTGTCAAGTTAGATCTATTATCTTAAGCAATCGAATTATTTATTTAATCATTAGGTTTGCATATTTATCTAGTTAAAATTATTATTATTTTGTTTAAATTATACTTATATATAGGTATGTATATTATAAATGAAACGTGAAAGAATGAATGTACAATTTTTTGATAAATGTTTAATTGTGATGGGTCTAAGCTATAAAAAATGAAGTCATATGACGCCTAGTTACTATACTAATTAGAGGTTATTATCTATGTTTTTATTTCATGCAATCAATAACGTTGATGATTGTAATTCAAAAACACGGTGTAGTTGATGAATGAACCATGAATTATGTCACACAACTAATCAATGACAACTAACTGCATATAAATATTGTTGCTATTAATATAAAATAAAGGTATATGTATATATTTACTACTCTTTCTCTTGATTTAAAGATACACATCTTATTTAGACTCTCATCAATAATATATATATATGTAAGTTAACATTGATAAATTAGGTAAATTGTTTAATATTCTAATAAATTATTTACTTGACAGTTAGAAAATCATTAATCTGGAATTATTTGAGAAAATTATTAAAATATTGTATTTTAATTAATTATATGTAATTGTAAAATATTGTAATTACTAGATCGATGGTGTATATTTAATTTTAGAAAGCTAATTTGAAATATTTAGAAATACTTATATTCGATTAAAAATATTTTAGATCAAACTTAATATTATTTACCTTTGAAATGTCAATCAGAAAATATTTAAACAATATATATATATATATATATATAGTTGATTAATTAATTGATTTATTTGTATTTGTGGGTGTGTGCATGGAAGACTTTGTTGACGTTACACTGTGTATACTTGTATGAAAAGTGAGGGATGAGTCGCTCAATAGTAATGTACGTATAGAGAGTGGGGGTTGATTGGATATCTTGATCCCTATTCTAGACAGTATAATTGATAATAAATATTTGCAATAAATTTTGTAATATTAGAGTGAAATCTATTGCACAATATATGGATCCTATAATCTATCTAAATATAAATTATATGCCTACTAGTATAAATAAATGTAAAAACGCTACCTTAGAGTATTGGAGAATAGGATTCTTCGTAGCATTTATGGACCAAAGAAAGATGAGGTCACCTGGAAATGGCGGAGACTGCATAACGAGGAATTGTATGACCTCTATACATCTCCAGATATAGTTAGAATTATAAAATCAAGAGGGTTACGATAGGCAGAGCACGTGGCTAGAATTGGAGAGGAAAAATGACGATAAATATATTGGTGGGGAGATCGAGTGAGAAACGTCCACTTGGAAGATCAAGGACGCGGTGGGTGGATAAGGTAGGAAGGGACGTGAAAGAGATGGGAGAGGGTAGGGATTGGAGGGTTGTGGCTCAGAATAGGGATACTTGGAGAAGTGTGGTTGCTGCGGCCAAGAACTTTCGAGTTCCGAAGAGCCATAGAGATAGATCTATCTATCTATCTATCTCTATCTCCCAAAAAATTTAAGAAATATTTGCTAAATTTTTTGTTGTGTTTCGTAGAGCCTTAGTGATAGATAGAGAGATAGCTACGCTACCTCCCACCATGTGGCGCCACTTGCCATATTCAATTATCAAATATTTTTTTGATTTTTAAAAATTGTTTATTTTTTCACAAAAAAACCGAAAAATTCATGTTAACGAATTAATCCAAAGTTTTGTATTCATGTATCTCGTAGAATAGGAGAAGATAATAATAAAGGAAATTAGTTATCAAAGAAATATTAAATAAATAAATATAATTGTTATTATTTTTATAATATTTGTTTTTTAAAAAAGTTAATTAAATAAAATTCTCTTTTATGATTTTCTTTATAGTATTATGATTGTATATTTTTTTTCACTTTTTTTAAGAGGAGATATAAGTAGGGGATGTGTGAGGAGAGAGTGAATGGGTGGGTGTGTTTACAAAGAAGTAAAGAAAAGTCCTTTAAGAAGTTTTGATGAATTTTCTTCTTACCAGATAGATGGATTAATGTTGAAATATATTAGAAAAAGTTTTATATTTCTTAAAAAAAAGAAAGAGTGAAAATGATGCAATAATTTATACTACAATATAATATATATATATATATATATATATATATATATATAAGATGTATATATATTATATATATATAATGTCAAAAACATTATTCTTAAACAAACTGTGATTTGTCTTAAGATCTGGAATTAAAGAACAATTTTAAGTTAAAATCAAGTAGCTGGAAACTTGAAAGGGCTGTCGACTAAAAGGGTGGGGAAAATTAGCAAAGACTTTTTTAACAACGGACTCTGCCTGGCTCTTGGATGGGCGTTTCATTAACAGAACAAACATGCAAAGGGTATTTTTCTGTGCATTACCAACCACTACAATATTATAAATAAACAAAATATTATAAGTATAAATTATATGAAAAGTGAAAAGCAAAAAAAAAATAATTAATTAAATTAATTTTTAACCAAAGCCCATCCTTATATATATATACAAATGTTTAATTCTTGAATTCTTCTTTTATTTGAATACTTAATTTTAAAAAAGATACTGGGAAATCGTAATCTTGCATCCACACTACCAGTACTTAGTACTTATTTGTATAAAAATAAATTAATCAATTAATAATTAATTCAAATAAAAAAAATG
Source organism: Labia minor (assembly GCA_963082975.1). Lineage (NCBI taxonomy): Eukaryota > Metazoa > Arthropoda > Insecta > Dermaptera > Spongiphoridae > Labia > Labia minor. Next base: position 54,935,452 of record OY720345.1, read on the forward strand.
ATTTTTACTTTAAAAGATTTAATTTAAGTGTTTTAAAGTTTTGTTTTTCTTGGTGTATTACCTATAATCAAAAAATATTGAATTGACTGAAACCTCTATGAGCCATCTGGTAGTAATGTAATGATTGTTTTTGAACATCAAATATAGTACAAAAATATAATATAAGAACAATATTTTTATTTTATGAGATACATAAAAACACAATCGACTATCTTTCGCATTGAGATTGCCTAAAGTGGAGAAGAAGGAACAGCTGACCGATAAAGCCAAGTTGGATGATCAGATATTTAATGATGATGAAATATATATATTTGTTCTTGTAATCGATGATTTTTGCACTGAAACAGAAAGTGTACCAGATGTCTTTTTGTAATCATAAACTCGCGCTTGGACAAAGTAATTTTATGTTATAAAATTTATTAAAATAAAACAGAGCATTAAAAAAATTTTTAATTAAATAGACTTATGAAAAAATATTAGATTTAATGAGCTTTTTACACATTTTTAGAAAAGATATAAGAATAGAATGTGCGTGGAAAGCGGGGGAAATGAAGAAAATGAAGAAAAAATCATTTAAGAACTAAGAATTTTTTTAATTATAATTTTCAGAATCTATATACTATAGATATATTACAAACCATCATCCATCCCAAAAAAATAAATAAATTTCTAATTTTAATAATTTTAATCAAAATAACCAATTTACACATGACATGAATTTCTACAATATCGAATTAAAGAAAATTAAAAAACTTGTAGGGAAATTATACAAGCACCTTTTATATTCCCATAAAATATTATTTATTTTAAATTCAATTATACTCTATTTAATAATGTTATGCATGGTATTATGTTTTTGTTATATATTATGTTGCGTTAAGAGGTAATTACAGGTGAGCTCTTTAAATTTGTCACTTTTCATGCTCAAATAAAATAATTTCTTCATGTTGTGACCCTTCAAGTAAAACTTATGTCACCTTTGTTTAAATTTGGTTTACGAGGGCGACTTTTTGGTTTGTTTGCTTTTGTTAATTAATTTAAAAATATTCAATAAAAAGAAATTGATTGAAACCAACTGTTTTATTATCATTATTATTACCGACCGACGATAGTAAGGGAGGTATTGTTTTCACACCAAATTTCACATGTGGAGATTTTTACATATCTCCACGAATCATGCATTTTCTTAACAGAAAAAAGTATTTTTAGCATGATGTCTGTCCGTCCGTCCGTCTGTCTGTCCGTCCGACCGTCCGTATAGATGTGTACAGCCTGAACGGCTCAACAGATTTTGATGAAATTTGGTATATTTACTTAATGCATCAGTGGGATGAATTGATCAACTTTTGGTGCAAATCCGGAAACCGGAAGTGGTAGTATTAGCCATCGACGATAGGAAGAGAAGGGTTATTTTCACACCAAATTTCACATGAGGAGATTTTTTTATATATCACCACACGAATCATGCACTTTGTAATGGTTTTATCCTCGAGAAAAATCATCTTTATTAGTTTTTTCTTTAAAATTATATGTCGTTATCCAGCCATTCATGACGTCACAGCCTAGTCTTACATATATATATTATAAATAAAATTAAATTAAAAATATGTATGTTATATGCCTATCTGTTTTTTATTACATTAATAGATATATTAAAATTATTTTAAATTGTTTCTGAAGCTGGAAATTAATTTACTTCAAACCGTCGGTCGGTTCGGACCTGGCCACAGGTCAACTTATTTTTATTTAACTCGAAATATGTCGATTTTCTCGCCGTATATTGGATACACCGCCTAGTACGAACTCTAAACTGACAGTGTTCTTGCATATACAAGTGTCAACTAACCTAAAACTAAAAGTGACACAACTGCCATATTTCGGACAAATCTAGAGTTACAGACATGCCATTTATCGTGCTTGTAGTTGTATAACAGATACATTCACCAGTGTACTTAACTCAAAATCGGGAGTTTTTAGTTGTGTCACTGTTCTTGCCCGGGTGCGATGTATTTGAACAAATAAATTAAATAAAATTTCGTATTTGTTTGAAAATTGAAATTTGCTCAACTGTAAATGTGAAAACTTAACTATTAGTTAATATTCAATTTAAAGTACATCCCACAACAAATTAAAATATATTCTGAGCTTATAGGAAAGAACACTAATTATATTTACATCTGGTATTTTGGTAGGCAAATCGCAGAATGTTGCTGAGATAAAAAGAGGGAATCATTTTTTTCAAAAGTTAGATTGATTATAAATTTTTAAAACCCACTTAAACAACAGCTTAATGAAAAGGATTTGAAATTCGAAAAAGCCTATATTTTTTACAAAAACTATTTTTTCTATATAAATTTTTTCTTAAATATATTTACTCTAAAAATTCCTAACCCTGCCGGTTTCTTACCTACTAGTGACGTCAGCGAGTTCATCCTATACACATAGAGCATCATTTGTTTTAAAAAATAGTTTGTTTGTTTTTTATTGATGATATCAAAATGACGGTTACAATTTATTTAAAAAAAATTTAGAGATTGAAAAAAGATTGAAAAATGATGTTAAATATCAAATTTCATGTTAAAAAAATCTATTAAAAAATCCATTTCTTTTTGAGATGAGCGACATTTAAAATGAATGAAGCGATAAAATAGTTCCAAGTAATATTTGCACTTGACACTTTCTTTTTATGATTATGGGAAATGATTTGATTTCAAATTTAAGCTCATCTGTGCAATCTTCTTTCTCTACTTATCGAAAAGAGACCATATACTACCATATACACATGTTTATTTTTTTTTTTTGTTTCTATTTTATTCTACAATAAAAAAGTCTTTATCTAATCAATATTCTTTCACAGTGGTTTTGAAAGGGTTCGAAAATTATTCATTAATATAATATCTATCTATCAACGTCGCCAGTTTATAGACCATTATAAATTGAATGTAATTCTTTATTCTGAGTAATTGAAGTGTTAAAAGAACCCAAAAAAAAACTTTCATTTGCTACTAATGCAAGAAATAAACTCAAGCTTAGTAAAAAGGGGGAATAAAATTAGTTAGTAAAGAAGAATCGAATAAACAAACTGTGCTAATAAAAAATAAAAAATAAAAGTTCTTATATAAAAATAAAACATATATGTTTAATATGTATATAATTTAATGATATATATTAGGCTTTGTCTAGCGTTTCTCCAATTTTTTATTCATTTTAAAAACAAGATTTGTCGAGAACATCAAAATAAGTATTTATTTGTGAGATGATTTCATTGTTAGAGTCAAATCTCTTTCCGCTGAGCCATTTCTTTATATAGGTTTGGAAACAAGAAATAATCACTCGGGGCTAAATTCGGAGAAATGGGCTGATAAGAGAGCAATTCGTATCCCATTCGTGAATTTTCATGGGAATTCACTTTTTCCATTTTCTTCTCAAACGATGGGGTAGTCTGCTATTAATGGATGTCAAACAAAAACTAAAAGACCCAGTTGGTTCAAATTTGGACAGTCATCACCTGAAATTCAAAAAGTCACTGACTTATTGACTTACCCTCGTAGTTGTCATCGTGAAATAAAATTTTTAGAAAGAGAGAATCGAGTAAACAATAATTAAATTATTGAAAAAGAGATTTATTATTGGATATTTATATAATATATTTTGATTTAATTTTATTTTTTGAAATTTTTGAAAAATAATAATTATCAACAATTTTTATCTTAATTAAAAATTAATTAAAATTATGTTTGATAATTAAAAAGTTTTTTAATATATTTAAATTAAATTGTTTGAAGGAGAAGAACAAATCAGTCATGAGGTCATCGGATAGAAAGGATTTCAAGATGAGTGGAGAAGTGATGGGATCTTCAATGTCAATAAAAATCTTCCTTTATAATATCAATATATAACCCATATAAACTATTTTAAGAACTATCAAAGAAGTAGTTCATAATTAACTTTATATATATATATATATAAGTTAATTATGAACTACTTCTACTATATAAACGATTTTTTATTTTCTTAAAATTATCTGTTCAGTTAATAATTTTTTATTAGATAAAAATACCATATCAGTTAGTTACTGATTTGTCTACTTTAAAACGGAAATATAATCAATGTTATTTTCCTCATATAATTCTAATATACAACTAAAATAGTTATTTTTTATAGATTGAAATAGGATCTCTTAATTTAGAAGAATAATATAATCAAATAAGAATAAATTTATTTATTTGCCCTTTAATAATCTAAAAGGAAATAATTTAGATTATTAAAAAACTCTCAAGGAAACTTGGATTAATACTAATTTAGAATTTTTCTCTCTCTCTCGCTCTGCCTCTTAAAGCAGGGGAACCCCTTGACTATATATAGATTTTTCTTTGCATGTTTACATGAACGATGGCGTTCTAGAATTTATGCGATTCTAAATCAATAAGATTTTCAGCTGATACCTAACCAGGTGAGCTGTCCAGAGGGACTTGTCAAATTCATTTTTGGAAATTAGGCCAAACTTATTAGAAAAGTTCGATCATAAATGAATAAAAAATACATACATATAATAAATAAAATATAATAGTATTACCATTAATAAAATATTTATAATAATGTAATCAATAAATTATATTCCATTAAATTATTTATTATAGAAATTTTGTTAGTTTATTTTTTAAAATTTAATACAACTACTTTGCTCCCTTCCCTTCGATTTTTAAACCTTTATTTATATTGTTTATTTGGCAAAAACAATGAAGGATGAAGGGGTAGCATAGACTGATTAATTTTGATGTAATTTGAACAGTTAAGAATATTTAATTAAAAATAAATAAGATAATTTATTAAAACTTCAAATACATTTTATTTGTTATAATTATACTAATAATAATATAGAATTAAATTTGATATTTTATATTTTGAAAATAAAATGGTTTTTTATTCTTTTAAGAATTTATTAATTCAAACATTAAAAAAAAATTGATAAATTTGATATTGTTATTTTTTTACTTCATACTTTACTTTATTTTATAATTTACTTCCAATGAATTGATAAGTGCATTGATAAGTGGATATATATATATATATATATGGTAATACCTATATGGTAATACTTATAAACGAGACAGAATGATCATCGCAATGGAGAGAAAATAGGACGTGAGAGAGGAATAAAATCTATACATGTATACTACTGTCCGTCCATTATTAGGAGATTGATTAGGTTGACATGTGGAAAATTCAAATATTTAACAGAGAGAGAGAGAGGGGGAGTTGATTAACTTAATATAATATACATATAAACGTATTATAGAAATGGCCATTAAACAAAAGAAGATAAAGAAAAATTTATGAATATTTATTTATGTATATTTTCACGTTACTAACGTTAATTAATTAAATATAAATTTCAATTACTAAAAAATATTTTCCTTATTTATTTTTATTTCATAAGGCACCACAGTGTGAGAGGGCTCACATTCTCGTGGTCCCGGGTTCAAGTCCCGGATCTGGCAAGGGAATTTCTCTAGCTAAGGTCTATCGTCGGGGGCAACCCAGCCTCTGGGATTAAAATTGGGTAGCTACTTGATAAAAAGTAGCGCCTCCGATCAAGAAAATCAAGGTAGGGGTTGTTAGGACTCGTACTACTGATAATAGAACACTTAATTAATATAACCGACTTGATAGGCGTTGTTCTTGCGTAGACTATACAAAAAGTGATGTTTTTTTCATTATTTTTAGAAATGTGTATTTATTATATATTTCTTTCTGTAATCTCCATTCTCTCGCTTAATTTATTAAATTTATGTTGTTTTGATTGAATAAAAAAAACAACGTAAGATAAAATCAAAAAAAATAAAACAATTATAAATTACTATTCATTCATTATTTTATAATGAAACAACATAAACAAATGTGTTACCACTTATTTTGAAAATTAATCCCATTTATAAATATGTATGAGATATAAATTTTTATTTAGCCCCTCCATTAGAAAAGTATAGAGCAAAACAAATCTTCAAAAACTTAGAATAAAAAAAAAAAAATTATCGACTATATATCACAATTATTTCTTTTTAATTAAATTTTCTGCAAGCGATGAGAGTAATTGGAGTGGTGGAGTGGAACTCTCCCTTGAAAGAGGAACGAGAATTGAATTGAAATGACCAATCTTTCGTTATCATTACAGCGTATTCTATGGCTGTTAGTAACCCTCCTGTGCCATTGTGTCATCAGAGGATATGTGGAATTGAATCAACATAAAACGTGACCGGATTGATTGAAACATCTCCATTAGAGATCATCATCTTCCTTGATAATGAATTTTAGAATCATGTTGGAAAGGATGGACAGCGAGAGACGAGATGAGATTTTATTTTCCACTAATATCCAATGAAATGCTTCTATTTTATCTTTAATATGCATTTAATGCTATATAAAGATATTTTATTAAAATGTAAAAAGGACTAAACGTGGAATTTTAAAAGGGTTTTCTAGTATATCCATAATTAAGGGCAGATGGCATGCTGAGAGCAGATGAACTGATTAGATTTTTACTAGAACATACATAAAGTGACTTGGTAGTTGAGGAGAGCCACATACGAGATAACTAAAGCCATCTATCCAATATATAATTTAGAGAAAAAGAATATGCCTTGATAGAAAAGATGGAATTTGATGTCACGAAGAAAAAGAGCTCTGTGTTATCTTTAACACACCTTAGAGAAAATATTTATTTCCTTTTTTTTAATATTACTAAAACAATGTTTTTCTGTTTTTTTAAATTATTAAATATATTTATGCAATTTAACAGTGTGTACTAATTAAAAAATAAAAAATGAGCTGTGGCCAGGTACAGAACCGACCGACGATTTGAAATAAATTAAATTTGAAACAACATTATATAAGGATATACTTATATATATATATAAATTTAAAACGTTAATTAAATGTCTAAATTATATCATGTTGGTTTTTATTTTTAGTTTAATTATATACTCAATTATTAAATACTACTATATTTTAAGTGAAAAATTTCCGACAATGAATATAAAATTAATACTTTGTAAACTATCACTTTCTGTTTCCGGATATACACCAGAAGTAGATGAATTCATGGTACTGACGCATTAATTAAATGTACCAAATTTTATCAAAATACGTTGGGCCATTCAAGCTATACCTACGGATAAACAATGGACAGACAGACGGACGGATGGACAGACGGACATCGTGCTAAAAATACAATTTTCTGTTTTCAAAATGCATGATTCGTGGAAATAAGTAAAAATATCCACATGTGAAATTTGGTGTGAAAACTATACCTTCCCATCCTATCATCGGTCGGTAAATAAGACAAACAAGTCTTTAACTTACTATTCACACTTTCTCTATCTATCTATCTCTGTGGCTCTATGGAACTCGAAAATTTTTGGCCGCAGCAACCACACTTCTCCAAGTATCCCTATTCCCTATTCTATTGGAGCCACAACCCTCCAATCCCTACCCTCTTCTATCTCTCTCACGTCCCTTCCTATATTATCCACCCACCGACGCTCTTCCAAGCAGGCGTTTTCCACTCGGTCACCCCACCAATATATTTTTCGCTATTCTTTCCTCTCCCATTGTAGCCACGTGCTCTGCCCAAATTAATAATTCTAACTATATCTGGAGATGCATAGAGGTCATGGAATTCCTCGTTATGCAGTTTCCGCCATTCCTCGTTGACCTCATCTTTCTTTGGCCCATAAATGCTTCGTAGAATTCTATTCTCCAATACTCTAAATCTACTTTCGTCTCCTAAGGTCATAGACCATGCCACATACCCATACAACCGGCTACAATTCACACGAATACTAGTAATAAAAGAGAAACAATATACAATATATAAATGCGGAAGAAATAGAATATGGATGAAGAGAACAAAATGTAAAATGAAAATGTAGAATGAATATAAAATGTAATAGTTTATTTTAAATTGAAGACCAACTAATGTATTAAAAAACTAACTAACTATTAAAAAATAAGATTGAAAAGAAGAAGAATACTATTTCTTAATGCAAAGTGGAAGGTGGATGGAGAAATCAAATGATCACCTGAGAACAGAGACGCGACATCTTGAAGATGATATCATCGTTAAATAAAGATCTGCACGTTACTCTATTCTTCATTTCGAGTAAAAAATTTATAAAAAAAAAAAAAAATAAAATTATCTTAAACATTATCTTAATAATTTTAAATCCAAATTTAGTTTATTTTTGACTTTGATTTAGTAAAAATTTAATTAATATGATTTAATAATATAATAAAAAATAATAGGATGAAATTTATATCTGTATCTACATATTAATCTCTCTAAATAATCGACATGATGATTCTTCATTTATATTAAAAATAATTATAACTAGCTGCTCCGAGCGCCTTCGGCGCTCTTCACACCTAGACAGGGGCTCCGCCCCCTGTACCCCCGAGTGATACATAGTATTTGGTTGAAAGTCTGTATGTAAAACGTTTTCATCCATTTTGTTTCAATCAGTATAAGTAGATAAGACATATATTTGTTTTCCTGTAAAATATATTTTAATTTAATCAGTAAATTAATTATATATTATTATTGTATTTATCTAACTCTGTGTCTATACAGTTTTCGAAAGTTCTTAGCCGCAGCATCCACATTTCTCTAAGCGTCCCTATCCTGAGCTACAACCAAATCCTACCCTGTCCCATCTCTCCCATGTCCCTTACTTCATTGTCCACCCACCTTGGTCCTTGGTCTTCCACCGGATGTTTCCCAATCGGTTTCTCCCAATTTCTAGTTTCTCCAATTCCAACCACGTCCCCTTCTCATCCCAGCCTTTTTGATTTTATAACCTTAACTATATCTGGACATTATTTCTCGTTATGCCTCATCTTCTTTTGGCCTATAAATGCTGCGAACAATATTAATCTCACAAATACTCCAAATCTACCCTCGTCTCCCAGAGTCATCGATAGGGTGACCAAACGTCTCGTCTTTAGGTGCTCTGTCCCAAAAATGTCTTCGGGACACCCTACTATTTTTTCAATATTTAGGACATTTGGTAATTTTTTTTTCAAAATTTTTTCAATTTAGTTCTAAAAAATACCGTTTGTCCCGGTTTGGTGTTTTCGAAATATGGTCACCCTAGTCATCAATCAACATGAAAAATAATTGTTTTATATATTTTAATTTTGATCCTCTTTGATGAGATAAGTCCCTTTACTGCATAATAACAGGCGTTACTCAATTACAACGTCGATTTAAATTCTTCTCGAATATTATTATCTTTCGTGATTAGAGATCTTAAGTATTTAAATATTTATACTTTTTCAAATTCTACATTTTGTATGTTAATTGTATGTAAGTCGTATCCGTATCATAATTCTTGAATTTTTTTGTTAAATTACATTTCGGTTGATTTTTCCCCAATTTCTCTAATCATATGTCTCCTCTTCCAGTCCAATTCATTTACCTATCAATGTTGCATAAGGAATTTAAATTTCTTAATTTGGCTAGAACATTCCATTTTTTAAAATTTTAAATAGAGGGAGAGAGAGAGGTTCTAATTATATAAATATGTTTCTATGACAGCAAAAAAGTAAACAAATTACATACATACAAACACTCTCCTTTATATATATTTCTGGAAAATGGAACACCCGAAGCTCAGCTCAGGAGTTACCTAATATTCTAATTTCTTTTTCATTTTTCATCTCATTTGCGGTACCCTTCACCTCAGAAAAATTTGGTTACCTTACTCCTCGTAGTTTAGGCTCTGGAGTTTTTTGCGTACAGACGGACACTATCGTATTAAATATATAGATTGTTCTTAATAAAACTAATTTATAACAGGTGTCACACACACACACATTAAATATATAGAAAATCAAAACATCACCAAAATCTGTTTATATCAATTATTATCTATACCTTTATATATTAAAATCCGTTTCATATTTTTATTTCATTTTTATCAGGCATGTATGAACGCATATTTACAAATGTAATATCAGGTAAAAAACAAAAGGACATTATAATTTTAAATATTAAAATTTATATTTGATAAATAAAAAAACTTATTTATTTTAAAAATTTAAATTTTTAAATTTTGTATTTTTTTGTACTTATAATTTATTTATTTTTTGTTTCAGGTAAGAATCGAGTTTTATTAAAAATATGAAATCTTCATTCCGGTAAATATAAATAAATAATATTAATTTATATTAAATAACATTTCATATATTTCTCTTCTAGATGCAATCTATTAAGTATTATTTAAAATTCTAGACGTATATATATGTGCCATTCAGAAGCCTAAGCGATTAATTCACAGCTTGTAGAAAATTCAGGTTTATGCATTTAAAATGTATATTGCATTGCAATATTAAGATTATCAACTTCATTATTCACTTCATATGTTGCAGATTACCTTACTATACACTACTAGCAAAATTTTAAAAATTTGAGTTAATCGGTTTGTTTTCTGGGTGGCTAATATATACTAGCATAGGTTTATATACTAGCCGGCGGCATAAAACTCTTCTTAGAATTTAAAATTATTCACTTTATTCAAATAGTCGTAATAATTTTTTTATTTTTATTTTTTTTTTCAATATTTAATAATAACAAAACAAAATTTAAAAAAAATGAAGTCATTTACAAATTAATAATTTTGACAATTTGTAACTAACTTCATAATGTTACAGACATCACATACATACGACGGAAATTATATATAATGATATGTTTTTTTTGGCAATTTTTTTTCTCCATTCTAAAAATTGATTTATATAATTTGTTTTATATAGTACAAATTCATTAAAATAATATTCTTAAATAATGTTATATTAAAATTAGTTTTTTTTAACTATTAATATTATTATTTTTTTCATATAAATTTATTTTTTATGTTAGTTTATAATGAATACTAGAATAGATGCGCTACTCTTGAAATATTCGTACTTATATTTGATTTTATCTTTATCTATTTAAAATCTAGTTATTACATATAATAAAATTAATTACCGTTTTTTTTTCTTTTAAAATTCTAAGAATCACTTTTTAAGTTGGCTTCACGAATATTTGCAAATCGCGTGTTTCACGAAAAATTTAGTTTAAACATTAGTAGAATTGAAAATAGCCTTTAATTATATATTAAATATTACATTTTTATACTTTATTGACAATTTCATACGTTAATTAATATTACAAATCGATTAAGTTTGATTTTGATTGATTGAGTTCGAAAAATTACAAACTAATTATAAGTTTTATAACTTTTCAAGTGAAAATCTTTTTTTTTTATTATAATTATTATTAAAAAATCATTTTTTATAAGAAAAAAATATTAAATAAAAAAAAAAAACAAAATTGAAAATTTTCAAAAGTAAAATTTAATACATTAAATTAATTGGCTTCTGGTATATTCAATTAATTTTGAATATAAATTATTTATAGCTGAAGAGACCATCGGAAAAGCAATAATAACTGTAAACTCGAAATAGAAATTTGCTTTATGTTGATTGCTAGAAACCAAGAGGAGGGACTTTCAATAATTCTTCCCATTCCCCATCCTCCCCTCTGTGGATACAATTCATTAGCAAGACAAAATTAAATGGAAGTTTGGTTCCCTTGATCCTCTCTTGGTCAAACATTAAAGGACCTCCTTTTTGGTAGATATTACAACCGACGAACAAAATGCTCGAAACAAATTAAATAAAATTATTTTATAAAATTTCGAAATTAAATTTATTATTATAAATGAACAAAAATTAATTCCATTGAATTAAATAAATAAATTTAATTAATTATTTAATTTTACAGCAAATATATGTAAAATTTAAAGTATGGTTAACCAATTAACAGATTGACTTTAATATTTACACACTTTCTTATTCTCGAGGATAATACATAAATCGATTAACTAATCGAATAAAATTGATTAATTCAACATTTCATTTTATATAAATGATTTCAAATGTTAGACGACTAATAATAGTGAGATGCTATCAAAAATTGTGTTATCTAAAAGTGTGTAACTTATCAATTTCAATGAAATTTAGTATAGTGGTAAATATCTAGTAACAAATGTATATGAGAAAATTTCACTAAAAATAAATTAATAATTTTTTTATTTTTTGTTAAAAATAAAAATTGTTTATTAAAATAAAGATAAAGGAAGATTACTCCTTCCAAAGAAAAAATGACAATAAATTGGTGATGATATAGTTAAATGTTTATTCAAATTTATCAATAGTTATTAAATTTGCTGGCTGAAATAAAATATAGGCTGAAATGAAAAAGAAGTTTTTTGCAAAAAAAAAAAAAATCTAGACTCGACTATCTTGCAATTTGAATTGGATTAAATAACATCTATTATATTTAAATTAAATTTAATTAATTATAAATTATAAATTAAAATTAATAAATGATATTTATTAAACGAGCGCATGTTTGGCTCTCTGTTGATGGCACCACGTTACGTGCTAGCGCGTGATTTGGAGTGTTGAAAAATTAATTCCGGTACTTTCAGTTATTCAATCAAGCTGAAATTTTATATATACAATTATTAATAATGTGAAAAACTATCAAACATATATCGTTATTTTTACGGTCAGTTTAGAGGAAAAAAAATGAAAACGTTGTAGGTAATGATCCACTTCCGGATGAGCTACATTTCTCAAAAGTTGATAGAAAACTACGAATTTTGAATAATGCCCGTGTACCAAATTTCATTATTCTAGTTCAAACCGTTTTTGCTTAATCTTGTCTATATACACACACATACATACACACACAGACATTTTTCTCAACCTTGTTAGTGAAAATGACTCAGGGACCTTCAAAACGTTTAAAAACCTCAAAATCTCGACTTCGAAAAATTTCATGATAGCAATACTATCTGTGGAGGGATAGTAAAAAACAAACTAATTAACTTTATTAAAGCAGATGATAAAAGAAGAGCTATGAACTGATATTTTAAAAATGAAGACCTTAGAGCGAAACAATGGTAAGCCACTTTTGTAGAAAATTGTTTTATTCTTAATTATATATATCTAAGAAATAATAGTTGCTGACTTTTTCCCTTTACTGATATTACATATTGAGCAAATTTGAAATATATGCAGTAAACCCAATGTTTTCTATCTTTTTTCTACACTGCAATATCTCAACATTTTGATTTTGTGGCTTACCACTGTTTCGCTCTAAGGTCTTCAAATATTACTTTCTCAATTATCAAAACTCCCTTTAATGTTTTTATCACATATCTTTATCAGAAGCGTTGCTTTCTATTTTTTTTTTTTTTGTAAATTTTATAAACTAATAATGCAATTGTAGAATTTAATGTATTTTCGAAGTTAAATGAAAAAAAAATATTTTAAACAATTATCAATACGTTTTACAAAAATATAAATTATTTCTTGTACCAATCTTTTAGTATTTTGTGTGTATAAAATTTACATACATAGTCATTATGAAATTAATGTCTGAGTAGAAAATTTTAAGATTCCTCAATTCATATTATATAAAAAATATAAATTATTTTTTTATTAATTACCATCATTACACTTCTTTATAATTACATTGAATACTCATATAATGTAAATTAATAAACTAATTTAAATTCTGATTTAAAAAAATAATTTAAAAATAAACAAATAAAAAATATTATCTGAACGAGAATTGCATTTTACGTCTAGAAAAATAATTACTTTAATAAAATAAATAAATAATTAAATGAAAAGATTCAATTCATATCAATTTATTTACAAATGTTTTTTTTTTCAAATATCTTTGTCAAAGGAAACTAATGTCCTTTCATTCTAAACTATATATATATATATTACATTAACAATTTTAATTCTTAAAAAAATAAATAAATATAAAAAGATTTTAAATACGACAGAGAAAGGGAGAGAGAGAGAAATGAAAAATTATGCTCTTTTAAATCTACCACCATCGAAAAACACATTTTCTCTTGTCCTATTTCTATTTACTTTTTCATTATATACATTTATTTTATCTTATAAATTAAAATTTGTCATGAATAATAATGTCAAGCAAGATTTGTCTTTCTTATGATTTTCAGAGGGTTTTGGAAAAAGAAAGATTAAATACACAAATCTACTTGGGCAAATAATTTAGTTAGACATTTTTGAATTTCAGATTTGTTAATGAAAAAGAACTGAATTTTTTTAATGTGATAACAAAAATTATAATAGAAATTACATAATAAAACATCTGGGAATGCTAGGAAGCATTACTATCAACGAACTTTTATTCATATTTATCACAAAATTGCATAAATAATTTCAATTTATATGATCTTAATATATTGTGAAAATGAGATAAATAATGGAGATTTTTTTAATGTTTACAATAATGTCTAAATATTTTTTTCTTTACAATTTTACAATATAATAACACTATATATATGGGAAATTTTCAACTTTGACCGCCGATTTTACCATATTCCCAACCGAATTTTAAAAAACCAAGACCACTTTACAATTACACTTTTTTAAGCTCTACTCAAATCTAAAATCAAAATTTAAAAAATCGAAAATTTTTAGCGACAGAAACACAGACATATAGATTTTATAAACGAACTAAAAGTTCGTTGAATATAACTAATAATTGTATATTTTTTTTAAATATAGTTATATATATTTTAAATTTACCAATTCTTCTTAGTGCTACAGTCATTTCCCCTGATAGATATGTATTTTGTTGAAAAATGAATATTTGAATTACTTTAATTTCAAAAAAATGTATATGTCATCAAAAAATGAGCTGTGACCAGGCACAGAACCCACCGACGATTTGAAAAAAATAATTTCCAAACAACATTATTTATATGAGCCACTCAGATGCCAAACCGATTAACTGAGAACCCCAAAGTTCACAGTTTGTATTAAATTCAAGATTGTTGATTACAGAAAAATGTATATTGAATTGCAATATTAGGATTATCAAGTTCAATATTCTTTTCATATGTTGCAGATTACATTACATTACATTATTAGCAAAATTTTAAAAATTGGCTTCTGAGTGGCTCATATATATATATAAAGTATAAAAAAAAATATTTTTAAAACTTGATTTAAAATGACTAAATATTTTTATCTTTGTTTGTATTATTAATTACTAGATTACTACTATATTTTAAGTGAAATATTGTCTGACAATGAATATACAATAAATACTTTGTAAACTACCACTTCTGGTTTCCGGATATACACCAAAAGTTGATGAATTCATGCTACTGATGCATTAACCAATGTATACCAAATTTTATCAAAATCCGTTCAGCCGTTCAAGCTGTACATATCTATACGGACACACAATGGACGGACGGACAGACGAACGAACAGACATCATGTTAAAAATATTTTTTTCTGATAAGAAAATGCATGATTCGTGGAGATATGTAAAAATCTCCACATGTGAAATTTGGTGTGAAAACAATACCTCCCTTACTATCGTCGGTCGGTAAAAGACGGGTAGCGGGTAGGCCCTTCTCACGATCCTAGTCAGGGATGCGACCCTGCCCACGCGAGTCATGATTGTTTCTTAATTCTACTCATTGAGGGAAATCATGTCCGAACCTATATATTCCTAACTATTATCCCAGTACCCCACTTACATCATCCCCCTCATCAACTCTCAATGGTCAACGTGATGAGACAATGGCTAAAATTCGCATAATGATATGAATGCAAAAGAAATAAGGCCTTTAGTCTCCGTCGACTGACTTTGCACCAACCAAGCAAGCTTAGAGGGTGCGAAGAATCTCCGAAAAAGATTAGACTATCGAAATAGACTATTAAAGCATATTGTAAGACAACTATAATACGAGAACTTTGTCATCATTATTTAAGCTAGAATAATTAGAAGGAGAATTAAAACATTTGAAATGAGATAATGTATTTCGTAACAGAAGAATGCCCACTCAGTCAGACAACCACACTGAATAGGTGCAGTCCAGGACAGAGAGGGATGGGGATTATTACCTTAAGCTTATATCCAGCACTAGATCATGATGATGATGTCATCAAATATACAATAGAAAATAATCAAACAAACAAACTAATTATATTATTAAATTTATTAATTTGAGAAATTAAAAGAAATAATGAAATTAAACGATAATAGTGAATTAAAAACTAATTACAATAACAAATATGATTTATTTCATATAATTAATAACAAAATGAATATTATAGTTGATATATTTTTATATATAGATTATTTTATTTTTTTCTTACTTATTTCACTAAAATTTATCTTCTTATTTGTAATTTTAGTAAAAATATTACCATTTATTTTTTCCACTAACTCAGGAATAAATCAATATAAATCTATTTTTATAATAAGATAAAATTAAAATTCCATTATAAAAGTTTATTCAGGGTGAAAAACAAGAGAAAGAGAAATTCCCTAAACGTAAAGTAAGAAAGGGATAGAGATAAAGAGAGAAAGAGAAAGAGAGAAACATAGAGAGTGAGAAAGACTGTGTGTCTACAGAGTAAAAGTGAATGAGAAATGGAAGATTAATTTATCATCCCTATGAAAATTAATATTCCTTTACAAACTAACAGAGGGAGCCAAGTCAGTTTTAGAAGAGACATATTAATAGCAGTATTAATAATAATAGTCAGAACATAAGGAAAAGTTTCACTCTCCATCTCTCTATTTCTCTCACTTGCTCATATACAAGAAAATGAAGAAGGGTTACGAATTGAGGAAACTGTGACGGAGAGATTAAGGAAATGAGAAATAGAATGAATGGAATTTGATGGATCCGTCAAATGAAATTCGAAACAGATAGATTTCGAGAAGACATTTTTTATATTTGTTTTGTTTATATACTTTCATTTTGTAATAATTTTAAATTTAAAAATTTAATTTTATATAATAAAATTATAAATTCAATCATTCATAGGAATTTCAAAAGGTGTACTAACGCCTATTTATCCCTCGACATCCTTTACTCTCTCCCATACTCCACCAACACATCGTTTCTATTTGCTTTTCCTTCAGGGCATCCCTCTTTAGCATGGGATGAATTTTCTTTCACAATTTTTAAAACAGATCTTGACTTAATGATTTTAATTTTTATAAGCATAGATATTATCATTATTTAAATAACATGACAAGTGTTCTCTGTTAAAACGGCTTAACAAATTTAAACAATATTCGATTTCTCTTAATACCCTATGGTGTTATTGGAAAAAATTATCGAAATTGTTCAACAAGTTTTTGAGTTTAGTTAGTTGAAAAACTTTACTTTTATATTGATTATTCAACTACACCTCATCTAAGAAACTGAAATTAATTAAATTTATGAATCTTTATTTTTGTTTTTATCGTAATTGTCAATTATTTTATATGTAAAAATGCTTTAGATATTACATATTAAATTTGTTTTAAATTTTTTAATTTTGTGATATTAGATTTATGAGATAACTTTTAATAACATATGTTGATTAAGCCAATACATCATTTTTCAGATTCTATTTATATTTGATTAAAATAAAAATTAAATATTTTTTTTTTAATAATTGTAAAATTGTAAAATTTTCACTCTGGTTCACGAGTCATATTTAAATTAAAAAGATATTTTAATTAAATTTTCTTAAAATAATAATCATTAATATATACTTTTATTATTATTATTAACCGAGTTTCTGCACTTACTCGGCACAAAGTGCCGATAAACTTTTGAAGATTCAGATGGTGAGGGAAGGAAATTCATTATTATTTTTGTTTATATTTTTTATTTATTATTTTTATTTATTTATTTAAGTATTAATTATTATTTTTATTGTTATATTATTATTATTATTATTAATATTTTTAGAAAAATAGATGGGGAGAGAGAGTGTGTTAATTTTTTTTTAATTATACTTGTAAATATTAAAGTTTAAATATTAATATATGAAAGCCTCCATCTCCCGATTTTGAATAAATAATCATTATCTACATGACTACTGATATTCATCATAAAATGGACACATTCAACATTGTTTGACCAGATTTAAGGCATTTTGCTCTTTAGTTAATTTCAGGCTTAGAATGTTACGATGAGGTCAGTTACTGTCATTATTTTAGAGTTTATATCCACCATCCTCTCTAGTAATTACCTTTCATTCATTGAAGTGAAGAGCTGCTCGTAACTAGAAACCTTTTGTTCACCTAATAGGGTCTCGTTTTGCAATGAAAGTCACTTTTTTACACCTATTTCTTAATCAAAATATTAAAATCCTATCTAAAAACAAAATGTTTTTAAGATAAGGAAGCCAATATCATCGTGATCATAATCTGGTATGCAAATTTTGTAAAGTTTCGTATCAAGTTTCATTCATTCAGAACAAAGTATTTAAGGGTTATGAACATAATTGAATTCAATATCAAATCAATATCATATTACAAGATAATTTCTTAAAATTTGAATATTTAATATTAAATAGGAGTAATTTTATAAATACCTAATATTTTTTGTTGATGTCTGATTTATTGTAGTTTTTAAGGTATGGAGAAATTATTGGGGGTGGAAGGATGATTCATGACTACTTGGACGCTCCGACTGATGGGCGCCTTTTTGGGTAATAGAAAAGATCTATTGACGATCTATTGGAGCCTTAACCTAATGAATCACTGTCTTCTAAAAAAATTCATGACAAACTGTTATTACAACGTCATAGATCATTTTTTATTTAATATCATATAGTAATCCATATACTACTAAAAAACTTTTACTTTTAAATTTATTTACAATTTAGGAATCTTCTATAACTAATTAATTTAATATTTTAAAAAAAGGTAACTATTCCTAATAAATTGATCAAATTCAAAAAAAAAAATATTCCTCATTAAAAATTTGATCCTTTTTTGATAATTTTATTTATTATTATTTATTTTTTTTAATTTTCATAACTCACTGTTCACATTAGAATATTAAATAAATAATTAAATAAAAAAAAATCTACATTTCCTTTTTTCCCCACCCGTTCAAATTAATTAATATTCCTGGACATGGTGTAATAAGAAGTCATAGTCAGTCATGAAATGGGTTTTCTGTTTTACTATAAAACCCATCTTAATTAATAATTATATTTACATTTTATTTACATATTTTATATATTTAAACCTGAAAAATAACCATAACAGTGATGATATATTATATATAATATATTATCTCTATATATGTGTGAACAACTCTCATAATTTATATAAATCATCCTTTATCCCTCTCTATATTTGTTATATTGTGTACACATACACTTGAAATTTAGAGAATGATGTTAAAACCCCTCTTATATGTTCTACCATCTCTTTTAACCTTTCTATTTTATAATGTTATTAAACCACTTGAATACCCACTCATCTAATAACAAATTGAAAATTCAGATAATTCTCATTATTATTATTATTATTATTATTATTATTTTAATCTATCTATCTATCTATATATATATATATAGATCGGTCTATGGTTATTTTCTTTACCTGGAAGATAATAGCTTGTATAGGTATATTATAAAAACAATTTATTTATAAAAATTATGTATATACAAAACTTCTTCAATCTTCAAGCAGTAGATCGTTCTTATGATGACATTCAAAGTAACTTTGATTGGCCCTCGGTCAAATATCTGTTGTTTATGGATGGTCGAAGCGATCTGCAGTTCTGAGCAATGCACTAGGTTTTTTTAATAATATTTTAACTTTTATTATTATTATATTAACCTAGTGTCTGCACTCGGCACAAAATGCCGGTAAACTTTTATCTACCCTTTTGATTTTTTATACCGAGAAGACGCAGACGGTTAGGAAAGAAATTAATTATTATTTTTGTTGATATTTTTTCTTCTGGAGTTCTGCGCAATGCGCTGGATTTTTAATAACGACGCGTGATCAATGGTTAACGCGCCTTAGCCAATGAAAATCCAATATTAGCTAATTTTTCCTATTCATAAAAGAACTTAATCTGAATTCTCATATATTTCACTATCTGACACCAATCCATGTTCACGCATGACGTTTTTAATAAACCAAATAACAGAGTTAGTATTTTTTTAAAAATCGGGTTATTAAAATCCCATATATATTTGAATTAGCATTTTTCTATCATATTATAGGGTATTGCTCAAAACATTCAAATTCTCAAAAACATTTGAGACATGATAATATTGTAAATCAAGTAATTAATCATCTTTATAACTCAAACACTTTCTTATATTCATGATATGTTTTACTATGGGATTTTAAAAACAAAAATTTAGTCTTAAGTTTATTACTATAATTCTAGAAATTTATATTACTTTACATCTTATTTTGAACTTAAACATTAAAATAGCGCATATATGTTTTATTTTAATTACTATACTTAGAAACGAAAATAAGAAAAAAAAATAATACCGACACAGTTATGAATATAATTGATTACTTATGGGTACCCCTAATATATATATATATATCGTAAATTGTTCAATAATTCTAGAATCAATTATCAAAAGAATTAGATTAAAAATAGAAAAGATTATATGTATTTTTTTTTATTTTTTCTCTTTGCATAGTTACTAGTCTTTATTTA
Source organism: Labia minor (assembly GCA_963082975.1). Taxonomy (NCBI): domain Eukaryota; kingdom Metazoa; phylum Arthropoda; class Insecta; order Dermaptera; family Spongiphoridae; genus Labia; species Labia minor. The sequence continues at coordinate 54,956,055 of OY720345.1, forward strand.
TTTTTATAAATTTATAATAAATTGTAAAATATGAATTTAATAATAATTTAATTTAATTTAATAGAAAATAATAATATTTATTTGAAAAATTGGAAAAGTTTTTCGAAAAATATTACCGACCTTGATAAAAATCTAAAGATCTATTATACTTTCTTTCTTTATTATATGATATAATATATTAACAACACGCGTGAAAACTAGTTTATTATTTCACGAAAAAGACAAAATTATATTTAAAATCAATATTTTAACAACTTGTATACGTTCATGTTAAGTAAATAGAAAAATTGTTATAGAAAAGCTTAGTAAGTTTATGAAATTGAGGTAAAAGAAGGTTAAAGAAGAAGGAAAAAAATGTAAACATTTTATTGGCATGTTTTACAAAATATTTCTTGGGTGGTCTCACGTGCTCTAAGATAAACTAAAAAAAAGTTAAGATTTTTTCTATTAAATAACCTTTAATTAAGAATAATTTATATAATTAGGGTTAAATTTAAATATAATAAGACACATTAATCTTTTTCATTTAAATAATTCTATGGGTATATAGAGAGAAGATATTTAAAAAACTAAGGATAATATTTCATATCCTCTGTGATTTTTGTAAGATGAGCAAATAGAAAATTAAAAAAAAAATAGAAATGATATAAAAATTATCCCTCTATGAAACAATTAAATATAATGGATTAGTGAGCTTAATTGATAACAGGAAAATGTATGATCAGCGACGGAAAAATGTTATCGCCATGAGGGCGCTCTTTTCAGATAATCAACTCAGCCCATTGCCATTGCCTGTTAAAAACGTCCATGGCGTTTACATTTTCCGTCACTGTCCAACTCATACATTCAAAAAAAATACTTCGATATTCGTTATTCACAATGTATGTATATTATTTAACAAAGTACCTAGCTCAATCCTCCAGAAAATTTTTTAAGTATAGTATAACTCGTAGATAAATAAAAATTTTGAATATTCATTGGATATAATTCAATCTTGTTTCTTATTTTTCCATTTTTGTTGTATTGATCAATTCATTAAATTGTTTTAAGATTTTTGGAAATCTGACCACGAATATTGTGAAGCTAAAGACTTATAATTCATGTCCATCACATTATATTTATCATATTTTCAAAAAAAACTAGAAATACGTTTTTTTGCATAAAATCCTTTTTTAAAAAGGAAGAGAAAATTAATATTAATATTAGCAAATCCCAGAAATATTTTATTTTATTGTTAATATTATTTTTCTATTTTTAACTATATAATATAGAAATAGATTAGATGACGGTTATTTTGATCTACGGTAACAAATAACAGTCAAATATTTCTTGAACAAAAGCAGTTATGAATTGGAACCAAATCAAATGTATAATTATAAAAATAAAATCTGTTTTTTCTTGTATTAGTTAGTTCGATTTATAACTCTTATAATATTACCATGTAAACATATGCGAAATTGGGCATAATACTAATTTTATTGAGATTAACCGAACGACTGTCAACTTAGTGATATGTGTTAATACTTAACGGGTGAGTTCAGTTTAAGGTCATTTATAATTAATGAATGATGCGATGTGGGACATGGATTTGAAAATAATATTTATATCTGCAAATATGTTACTAAATTTGTGGTTTGTTTCTTTTTTTATTCAGTATATTTGAATTCATATATTATACATTTGAATAATTGAAAAATTGAATTAAATAAATAAATAAAAATAAATAAAATTGTTTTTTTTTTGTAATTTCTCATGATAAAATATTATTTAAATTTGTTTATTTATTCTACCTGTTATAATTTACTTTAATTAAGAAAATAAACAAATAAATTGAATTTGTGCATAAATGAAATATTTTTCTCCAAAACAACATAATAGGTGAAAAATCCTGTAAATAATTTTTCACTAGTATAATATTATATTAGGAAGACAACGGACGAGATGGAGATTTTTTTCAATTTTTCTTCCGTAAAAACCTTGTACAAGGAATTAAGAATTTAATTAAAAAAAAATGAATGAAATCGGTAAAGCCGATGTCCAATAATGCGATGATCAAGAGAAATAGGGATTCATTATATATATAGTCGTATATAGTATGGTTTAGTATGGGTTGGTTAATGAGAAAAATGGGATTAGAAAATAATATTTCATTAACTGGATAAATTTTGAAGAATATATGGCTAATGAATCCACGAAGGTTGATGAGGGAAAGGATAAAATTGAACTCGTTCAGAATAAAATGCAGATATAAAATTATAATAAAATTGAATATTTAATACTAAAGGATTGATATTATAATAATTGATAAATAGTAATTATAAAGAGTTGTTTCCTGATAAAGTATTTGTGAATATTATAAATTAAATTAAATGTTTAAACTTAATGAGCAATTGGAATTTTATACGTAAACAAGGGTCGACCACTTAGCTGTATGATTGATATGAATAGTTGGAGAATTATTAGAGACTTGAGTCTTCTGGATCTTCTTGAGGATTATCAGAACATATCCTTGACTACGGAGGCTGCTGAGGGGTATGCGGGTTCATGCGAATACGTTACAATATATATATATATATAATGAATTCTTACTTATATTTATATATAAGTAAGAAGATTAATTTAATTAAGTAATAATAATATACTTAGTTTAATTAAATTTTAATTAGTCTGTAAAAAGGAATAAAATAAAATTAAATCAATAATAATGAATTAATCTAAAAAAATTAATTAATGAAAAAATAAATATGTAATTATTATAATTAAAGTTAAATTAAAACAAACAAATAAATAAATAAATAAAAATTTTGTGCTTCTAATGTAAAAAAAAATTACTTTATTTTTAGATATTCTATAATTTCATTTTTAGTAAGAAATATAAGATATGTTATTTTAAGATGTCTATCTAAGATCATCTTCATAGAATCTTTAAAATATCTGTTTACATTTGAATTGCTTTAAAGATAAGTTAAACAATGCCAGAATACACCTGGAAGGCACGTTTCCAAATATTGTCCTATACATCAGATGTCGGCGCAAAAACAAAAGATTTTAGCCTAAGGTGATACATTCTAATATCATTTCAGTTTGAAAATATCTATACTGACCCTTGGCATCTACATAACAATATTATTACTTTTTTCTTTTGATCCAATTTTATATTTTGTTTATAATATTTCATTTTTTTATGTAATCTATTTACATTGATATATAAAAATGTATTTTCATGAAATTTATTTTTCTAAATGGAAAAATCATTCAAACAAGAAAAAAATTGACAAGTTTTAGAATTTAATAATATATATATATATATATATATATATATATATATATATTAACTCAAAGTGGTTACCAAATGAAAATTATGCTTAAACGCATAAACAAATCCTATTTAACTATTTTTAAATTATATAAGTCCTGGTAAATCCAACCGTCGTCAGCAGTCTTTTTTTATAAAGGAGACTAGCTTAACCTTTAAATTAATTTAGTACTTACCTAAATAAATAAGAATCAATTATTACCAGTTTACTAGTTGGACTTAAATACCTTTTAATTATAAGAAATATTTAATTCGCGTCGCTAGATGCGGTGTTGTATTGGGAGGGGAACGCGGTGGAACAACGTTCCCTTACCTTTTTTCAGAACCGGAACGCGTTCTTTGTGTACGTTAATACTTTGTATAGAAAGAATAAGAAAAAATAAAAACTTATATGGAAAACAATATTTAGCTGAAAATAGGACTTATTGCTCCCACTATGCGTTCCCTTACTTCATATTTTACCAATTCATCACTGGCTAGATGATCTGAAAAAAAGCAGACACGTGGTTTTATTTTTTATCTATATATATAAAGGAGAGTGTTTGTATGTATGTATGTATGTATGTATGTATGTATGTATGTAATTTGTTTACTTTTTTGCTTTCATAGAAACAAACAAAAAAGAAATTCCCAATCAAAGAATTATTATAATATTTAACTTTTTATTTTAAATTCTAATATTCAAATATCATTTCAATTAAATAATTTATTCTAAAAAAGTTCTCATTTTAATTAATATAATAAAATATTTAAATCATATTTAGCTTAAATTTTATTTTGTATTTATTCTTTCTATATTTGAATACTTCTTTTATTTTAAGGGAGGGAATTAACTATGATCTAAAAAAATTAATAAATGAACTTAATAATAAAAAATCAAATAAATCCATTAATTTAAATTAATACTATTAATGAATGAATATATTGTTAATTTATCTTTAGTTTTATCAATACTTTTATACCGTTAATTTTTATAAATTAATTTTTATAAATTGTCTCAAGTCTCTAACTTTGCATTTTCTCAAATTTTATTATAATTAAAAATATTCAATAAAAATCAAGCAATGAAATTAAAATATCAAAATGAAATGATCAAGAAATATTATACTCCATAGGTTCTTAAACTTATGTACTCCACGGACCCCCACTTGAAAAAATTTTTTTTGACGGACCCCCATCACAACTTTAGGTACTTTACGTCATTTTATTAATTAATTTCTGGCTTACGATCTCATAAGGACAAGGATATATGATGAATATTTCTAACAGTGATTGGTGAATAACGATTTTTTTGCATATTGTAGAACACATTTTATTAGAAATTATAATATTGAAGAAAGAAAATACAAACATTGTCATAGCAACAAATCTCACAAATTATAATGGGTACTTACATTAAATTCATATAAATATTTTATAATTTTTTTCAGAAAATATTAAATAAGAAATATTTTAAAAAATAACTGCATCTATCTCATTAAATATAACTTACATATTTAATGAGATGTATGCAGTTGTTTTCTTGAAACAAGAATCTCAATATCTGGCTTAATATTGGAAACTTTTAATCTAAGATCCGGCTCTACATTTAATTTGTTTCTATATTTAGACTTAATATAAAATAGTACCGAAAAAGCTTGTTCGCATAAATATGTTGTGCAGAATGGAATCAAGTGTTGAAGTGCTTTATTTGCAAGCGCAGGATAATCTGACCTGAGAAGTAACCAAAAGTTGCTCAATTCAGTTTTGTTAAATTTTAGTTTATAAGTTGTATCACATGATAATTCCACGAGAATATCTTGTTCAGGTGCAGATAAATGTTTAGCATTTGTAATTTCCATATTAAATGGATCTCTGATCCAGTTATTGCAAGGATCAGGAGTAGAAAAATACTTCCTGAAGTTGCTTTTCAAAGTAATTAAATGTTCAACAAATAATTGACGCGTTTGATTAAGCAATTTTTCACTGGAGCTTTCTATGAAATCATTGAGAGTTGGAAAAGACTCATATACACCGTTCTGGATGCGTTTCGACCACAAGTCGATTTTTTTAATCATTGCTTCTATTTTATCTTCAACTTTAAATATATTTACAACAGTACCTTGCAGGCTCAAATTAAGTTCGTTCAATTTTGTAAAAATATCAGTCAAGTAAGCCACCTTAGCTAACCAGATAAAATCATTGAAACATTCGGTCAGTTCAAAATGCGCATCTATTAAAAACAATCGTATTTCATCTCGAAGCTCAAAAAGGCGAATGAGTACTTTCCCGCGGGACAACCAACGTACATCTGTATGTAATAATAAATGTGTATGTTGACTACCCATTTCCTCACACAAAATTTTAAAAACTCTGGAATTAAGTGGACGAGCCTTAATGAAATTGACAATTTTAACTACTTCGTCTAATGTTCTTTTCAAATCTGGTGACATATTTTTGGCTGCTAATGATTCTCTGTGAATGCAGCAATGATTCCAAACAACCTGAGGCGCAACATTTTTAATAAGAGCAATCAATCCAGTTCTTGTACCTGACATTGCACGAGCACCATCAGTGCAAATTCCAACACATTTTGGCCACTCTATTTCATTTTCGGTTATAAAATTATTCAAACTGTTAAATATGTCATTAGCTGTCGTTCGTGAAGGTAGTGAATCACAAAACAATACATCTTCTTGTATTTGATTTTCAAACTCATATCTAATGAAAGCTAACAAATTGGCATTATTAGTGACATCAGTACTTTCATCCAATTGTAATGAGTAATAGTGACTTTTGCGCACTCTCGATATTAATTCTTCTTTTATATTACATGACATGTCTTCAATCCTATTCTTAACCGTATCATTTGATAATGAAATCAAATTTATATCGTTTGCTGCTTTAGTTCCTAACATTATATTTGTAATTACTTTTGTAGCAGGAAGAATTAATTGCTCTGCTATATTATGCGGCTTTCCTGCTTTAGCAATAAGTAGAGCTACTTCATATGATGCCATTACTGCTTTCTTACTCATACCACCAGATCCCGTCTTTACCATCAATTTCTGACTTGAATTAAGTTCTTCTTTTTTCATTTTAAAAAATTCGATAGACTTACTAACATGCTCGCTGTGCTTTGTTTGTAAATGACGTCTGAGATTAGCAGGTTTCATACTTTCATTGGATAAACTTTCCTGACATAGAACGCAGACTGGTCTTTCCACATCATTGTTGCAAATATAAGTAAATCCAAATGATAAATAATCATCCGAATATTTTCTAGTTTTGCGTTTCTTGGTAGAGTTTGCTGTTGATGCCTCATCATCTGATTCTTTCCGTTTCTGTGTTGAACCAGTTTGTAGCCAACGATCCATTTTATGGAGTAATTTATTAACATTGAACTACAATAATATAAATATAATATAAATATAACGAATTATTATTTACTAGCTATGTTTTAATATGATTTTAAATGAATGTTTTAATATCATTTTAAATGAATGTTTTAAATCATTTTAATAAATGTTTTAAATAATTTTAAATAAATGATTTAATATCATTTTAAATGAATATTAATTTATATAATAAATATATTTCGTAATTTGATTCTAAAATATTATTAATTTCGTAATTTGATTCTAAAATATTATTAATTTCGTAATTTGATTCTAAAATATTATTAAAATAAATATTTTTTATTCATAAAACTAACTTATACTTACTCTCAAAAACAGCCTTTCTGGGAAATTGCAAAATGTGTTTAGTGTTTTTATAAAATAATGATCATGCAAATTACACTAAAAATTAAAAAAAATTATTAGCTATAATAAACTATTATTAGCTATAATTTAATTATAATTAATTAAATTAATAAAAATAATTTAAAGATACAACTCGTTGAGAAATGAACTTATAATTAACATTAATAAAAATAATTTAAAGATACAACTCGTTGAGAAATGAACTTATAATTAACATTTGCTTTAAAACTGTTTAAAACCCCAGAGTGGACGCTGACAATTTGGGTTTTTCCGGGTAAGACTGTCCCCTCCCCTGGTTTTCCCCAATAACAAAGTGAAAGAAAATTCCCTTATATGCCTCCCCTTCCGAGCCCCTAAGAGGGGTTATTTTAAAGGAACAATCGAAAAATGATTTTAAATGAATGAATGGATGAAAATTCAAATTTTATATATAGTTTTTTATATATGTTTATTTATTCACAAAAAATTAATTGACATAATTATCAATTTAATAAAATAAAATAGTATTATTAATAGTATTAAATTATAGCCGTAATTCTCTAGGAGGATATAGTTAAACAATGAACTTTAAATATTTATATATGTATATATTTTTACGATGATTTTTTTCCGAGGACCGCGGACCCCCAGTAAAGGCTTCGCGGACCCCCAGGGGTCCGCGGACCACAGTTTAAGAACCACTGTTATACTCTATTATAACATATACAATACTTATAAACTATAGGCGGAGGAAATATTAGACGATATCATTGCGGGTACAGGCCAAATCGATCAACATTAATTAAGATATTTTCATTATGACAGATATTAAAAAACCGCGAATTCAATAATTCTGTTTACTAATTATTTGTAGACTTTAGTAAAACCTACGCATGACTCAATAGATCCGGATAAACTTTTTCAAATTTTGATCTTAAAATTTATCTTGAAGGTAGTAAAGAAAGAGTAAGATGTGGAAATCAATTGTAAAATATTAGGTTACCCAGACGACTTAAATATAATAGGAGATTCGGCAATTGCAATTACAGATAGCGAGGAAAAATTAATCGAGGTTGGAAAAGAGATGAGGTTTGAAATTAATAATGATAAATAAATATATTTAGAAACAAACAGGAGCAGTATTAACAAACAAAATGTAGAATTTGAATATGTAGAAAAATTGAATGTAATCACGAAGGATAATAATATTTGAGAAGAATTTAAATCGAAGTTGCAATCGGGAAACTCCTGTTATCATGCAGTAAAGAGGCTTATCTCATCAAAATTATTATAAAAGGAAATGAAAATTAAAATATATAAAACAATTATTTTGTCTGTTGTATTATGAGTGTGAGACATACTATATTTAGAAAAGACCAAAAATAGGCAACTTTTTAGTTGAAATTAAAATTGGCATGTTGAAGAAATTCATTTGAATAAAAAAAATCTTAAGTGTGAAGAGAGGGAATATCAAAAACAGAGTTGAAAAATTACAAATTTAATGTTATGCTTTTCAAAGATTAAAAAAATTATCGGGCAGTAGAGTTAGAAATGTACAATACATCGTACAACACAAATGATAGGATATTTAATCATTTTTGATGTTCTCAATGAACGCCCATCCAAATATCTTTGTTCTGCACAGAAAAAGTGTAACTGAAGATGTAATTGACAAAAGAATAACTTTCCGATTTGGACATATTTTAAAGGCAAAATGATGAATCCACCGAAAGTTCATTTGAAAAAAAATCCCCATCTGCCAACTAGACAACATAGTCACACAACTTTAGGGTCAGTAGTACAAGACAACTTATGCTACCCCAATCTCATTTCAAAAAGGAAGCTTGCTATTTCTTGTTCACTAATTTCATCAAAAATACTGGTAGACTAAGAAAAATTTATAATTAAAACCTTAAAAAAGTTTCTCTCATTTTTACACTTTTTAAATAAATTTTATGAAAAAGAAAATATAAAATTAAAATAATAAAATAACATTTACTGAATATTGAAATGTTTTTAAAAAGTGAAATGTATTTTATTTTAATTAATTTGTTATTTTAATTTGAAAGAAATTATTTTTTCAATTCGTTTTTATACCTGTATTTTTTTTCTTTCTGTACGCGGATTCTTTTGATTGTTTTATATCGCCATCATAAACTCTTGATCTCCCTTATTTTCGATATTTTCTTTTCACTTTTTCATATAGAAAAAGAAACAAGTTTTTTTTCGCCTGGCAGTCTCTTTATAGGTCTGTTTATATCTAATCAATCATTCAACTCTTAAGTGGAGCTTTATTCTTTTTTATGACTTTCTACCTGAAAATAAAATCAATAAAAAAAAGTTTTAGATATGCTTCAAACAAAACATAAGTGATTTTGTTTTGTTTTTGATTTTTTTTTTGTTTGTTTTTTGAATAAGTAACATTCATTTTATTTCATCATAGTAGTTGAATTTAATCATTGAGCTGAAAATGTTGAGAAAGTCATAGAAATTAAATAATGAAGAATTATAATATCTATTATATATTGATATTTTTATAGAGTTTATATAAGTGCACATTTTGTAGTATTCTTATGGAGATTTGAAAAGATAGAACAAAAAATTTAGCAAATATTTCTTAAATTTTTTGGGAGATAGAGATAGATAGATAGATAGATCTATCTCTATGGCTCTTCGGAACTCGAAAGTTCTTTCCCGCAGCAACCACACTTTTCCAAGTATCCCTATTCTGAGCCACAACCTTCCAATCCCTACCCTCTTCCATCTCTCTCACGTCCAATCCTACATTATTCACCCACCGACGTGGTGTCTTCCAAACGGGCGTTTCCCACTCGGTCTCCCCACCAATATATTTTTTGCCATTGTTTCCTCTTTCATTCAAGTCACCTGCTCTGCCCATCGAAGCCTTCTCAAATTTATAATACTAACTATATGTGGAGATGCATAGAGGTCATGCAATTCCTCGTTATACAGTCTCCACCATTCCCCCGTGACCTCATCTTTCTTTGGCCCATAAATGCTTCGCAAAATTTTATTCATAGAGATAGATATATAGAATAAAATAAATAAATTAGTTATAACATCTTTCAAATATATCCTCAGTTTTAGATCATAAACTTTAAACATTTCAGGCATTTTCAGATGATGAACCAAAATAAAAATAAGTTGACCTATGTCCAGACGTAGAACCGACCGACGGTTTGAAGTAAATTAATTTCCAGCTACAGAAACAATTTCAAATAATTTTAATATATCTATTAATGCAATAAAAAACAGATAAATATTTTTAATTTTATTTTATTTATAATATATAAGTAAGAGCTGGCTGTGACGTCATGAAGGGCTGGATGACGCCATATAATTTTAAATTAAGAAAAAACTATTGAAGATGATTTTTCTCGAGGATAAAACCAATAGAAAGTGCATGTTTTGTGGAGATATGTAAAAAAATCTCCTCATGTTAAATTTGGTGTGAAAATAACCCTTCCCTTCCTAACGTCGATCGCTAATTCTACCACTTCCGGTTTCCAGATTTGCACCAAAAGTTGATCAATTCATCATACTGATGCATTAAGTAAATATACCAAATTTTATCAAAATCCATTGAGCCGTTCAAGCTGTACACATCTATACAGACGGACGGACTGACGGACGGACAGACATCATGCTAAAAATATTTTTTTCTGTTAACAAAATGCGTGATTCGTGGAGATATGTAATAATCTCCACATGTGAAATTTGATGGGAAAACAATACCTCCCTTACTATCGTCAGTCGGTAATGATACCAAATGATAAGAAATTTGAATCATCTTTCTCTTTCAAATTGTATATAATTTTATATTAAAATTATCATTTAATATAATAATTAAATAATTATTATTATATTATTATTATTATATTAAACAATTATTCATTTTATAAATTGTTTATTTTTTATTTATAAATGTAATTCTTTTATTATAAAAAAATAATGAAAAGGGAAATAACGAGGAGTGAATACGCTTTCTCTTTTAGGAGAAACAAGGAAACAGGTGGTGACAAGTGAATGACGTCAAACCATCTCAGAAATAAAGAATAGGTTGACAGGGATGAGAGAAAAGGAGAGGATGAAGAAAATTATGACAGGGTTTAAAAATAAAATAATGAAAAAAAAAGAAGCAAATGTATTTATATGAAGAAAGGAAATTATATATATATATATCTTTTGAAAAATTCATTCGCTTAGCAAACAAGTACTTAAAATACGATAGAAAATTTTAATTTCAATTTACTGAAGAGGAGTAGAAAATGGGAATGAGAGAGATGGAGGGAGTGTTAAGAAAGAACTTTTAGAGGGATTAGGACAACTGTTGCATTCAAAGAATCCCTGAATTTTATCAAGATAGTAATGACTTATAATCAATTTTTTAAATTTGAAATTTATTTATTTATATGGGAAATTCTTAAAGTGAATTAAATAAAATTTTACTTTATGTTCTCTACTGGTTGAAAATTAATTCAATTTCAAAATTATTAAATTATTTTAATTAAATTAAGGATTTGATGTGGATTTTTTTTTAAGTTTATTGGAAAATATTAAATCAAATTGGTTTTGTTCAATATTTTTTATAAAAAAAAAAATTACATATGAAAGAAGAAGAAGATGACTTGTGACGATTAAACAGTTTAGACCAGTCAACTCTTTGTAGATTTAGAATTTATTTATGTTTTTATATTTAACATTTTTATCATACAAAATAAGAGGTAAGAACCTTATCATCAGCGTCCGCTCTATTCGGTACCCCGGGCAATAGAATAACTTGCCGGTTCTATATTTTTAAAATCTATTACATTCTTAACCAAAATGGCGCCCTCTAAACTTGCCGCCCGGACAAATGCCTGGTTTGCCGCCCTCTAGAGCTCTGTTACCATTCAGCTATTTCAATTAGATAAGATAATTATCTATCAATTATATTTTAATTTATTTACGATGTAATTACTTAAACACAATATTAACAAAATAAAAATGATCCAATTTTATTACGTAATACTTTTCAGGGTTTCGAATTCAATATATAGATAGAACAATAAATATTATAAGGATTCTGATCAATAACAAAGTATCATGTGTCACTAAAGTGATGAAATGGACTTATATTATTTATAAACAAAACTAAAAATCTAAAAAAAATACTAAAATAATAAATTGATTTTATTATCTAATAATTAATTAGAATCTTATTGTTGGTCATGTTCTTGTCGTTTTTAAAATATGTATTTAAAGTAAAATTTTGTAAAATATTTTAATCCATTTTTAAGAATGAATTTTATTCCAAAAATAATAGAATTTCAAAGAAAAAAAAGATTTAAAATATATAATTACAAATTAAAATTGATGAAAAATTATATAATGTAGAAATTAAATAAATATGATACAGATTAATTTTTGTTAAAAAAATATATACATATTTTAAAGGAAAAAAATAATATATTAAGCTTAATAATCAAAATATTCACCTTTTTTAGTTTCCATTTCACTATCAAAAGTATCGTTTATTGTTTAATTAGGGGGTACGACACAATTTTACTCTAAATAAGGGGTCACAAATGAAAATAGTGACATTAGACAATAAATTGAATTCTCTGATTACATGGAGTAATTTAAATATCTATTCTAATGCTATTGATAGTAAATACTACAATTTTTCAATACAGACTAAATGGGCGGAGCCGTCAGTAAGAAAAGAATTTTATGGATTCACCGGCCGCTGCTCTTTTCGATAGCAAACGTTACTGGATTCTGCAGTTTCAATGACGTCACTAATGCGGACTCAGCAGGGAAGGTTATTCGCATATATTAATCACTTGAACAGCTTACGACTTTGTCTCTACTCCTTTTTATAATAATAAATATTACAAAAAATATCAATTATGAGTAATTTATCAAAATTATTTTTAAGATTAAACAATTATTAAAGATATTAAAAACAAATTATGTTATTGAAATGGTATACTCTTTATATACATAATATTAATAAAAATAACTGCAATACCAAGTTCCTTAATAAATATCAGTGGTGTTGTAGAGGTTGCTACTGCAGAAGCAGATGCCTCATTCACTCATTGAATTTTCAATAAAATTTTATTTTATATCAATCCTTAAATAAAATTTAATGGTAATAGATGTTTTAGTAGTGAATATTCAATTATGAGCAATAAAACCTTATACATTGGCATAGCTTTGATTGCCGCCGCCTGGGGCAAGCCAAATTTTCCGCCGTTTCATTAAGGTACAATAAATTGTATGTCTAAAAATTACAGACTCTCAAAGGAGTTTTTCATGAAAAATAAATTCTTTATTCTGTAATGTAAGAATACAAATAAAGATGACATAGGTAGATATTATTTATTGTGAAATTTTGCCGCCCTCAAAAAGTGCTGCCCAGGGCAGGTCACCTCTACTATGCTATTCCACAGGCCTTATAATAACTTTAAGTTTATTTTATTATAAAATTGAATTAAAGTATAAATTATTTCTTTATTCAAAATCTTAAAAAAATTATTGATATTACTAAATAATGTGAAATGAATAGATTGTTCTAATTAATATATCCAGATAACAAAACCATAACCTAAATTGATTTCACAACTGCTCATCATCTAATAAGCATTGTTGATTTTAAATTTTTTTTTTTTATTTTTTTATTTTTATTTTTTTTTTTTTTTTTTATCTTGTAAAACTTTTTATAATTTCTTTTAAAATCTGCCTCATCAATCAAAGTGAGGCCCGAGGCGAATGCCTCCCTTTCGCTGCGCTACTGTAAATATTGTAACAGATACATTTTAGAATTTATTTAAGGAGATCATTCTCATTTTGCTGATTTAACATTATATTTTTTCAAAATTATAAGATTCATCTAGAAATAAATTCTCTCTCACACTAATGTTGAAAACAACCCCACTCCATCAAAATCAAGAAAAGAGAAATCTTAAAAAAATAAAATATTAGAGATAGAAGAAAGTTGTCGCAATAAGAATAGCAGAAATTTATAGTTAGAAACGAATTAAATATATCAAATAGGGTTATCAGGCACGGTTAGAATTAATTTGAGATAATAATAATAATTTAATACTAAACGTGAGTGATACTAAAAATAGATGGAGGGACTTTTTTGAAAAATTATTAAACTCAAATAGAGAAAAAAAGAATACAAACCATAACGGTAAACTCAGTAGAAATTAATTTAGAAGAACTGATGTTATATGAGATAGAAATGATAATGGGGAAATTTAAAAATAATAAAGCACCGGGAATAGATGGTACCTAAAGAATTAATTAAATGTATTTGGGAAGAAAAGATTAGTACATATGATTCAAATTTGTCTTGAAGTAGTAAAGAAAGAGTAAGATGCGGAAATCATTGTCAGAAACTTTCGAAAATCGTAATCGGTTAAAACAAGGAGACGCTCTATCAACAATTTTATTTAACTTAGCATTAGAATAAAAAAATAAAGCATAAGGTTACGCGGACGATTTAAATATAATAGGAGTTTGGGTAATTGAAATTAAAGAAAGCGTCAAAAAAATTAATTGAGGCAGAAAAGACGTGGGCCTAGAAATCAATAATGCTAAGATAAAATATTTACCAGAGAGAAATAGTATTAACACTCAAAATCTTAACATACAAAACATAAGTTAGTAGGTTAACCAGGAAGGATAATAATATTCGAAAAGAATTTAATTTAATCGAGGCTGCAATTGGAAAACACCTGTTATCATGAAGTAAAGGGGCTTATCTCGTCAAAAGTGTTATCAAAGGGAATCAAAATTAAAATACATTCGGGTTGCATTATACAGGTGAAGCGTGGTCTATGACCTTGGGAGACGAGAGTAGATTTAGGGTATTTTAAAAGAGGATTCTTAGCTGTATTTATGGGCCAAAGAAAGATGAGGTCACCGGGGAATGAGCGTGCATATCAAGGAATTGCATGACCTCTATGCATCTCCAGACATAGTTAGAGTATTAAAAGTGAGAAAATTATGATGGGCAGGACTCGTGGCTAACGAAAAATATATTTGTGGGGAGACCGATTGGGAAATGTCCGGTAGAAAGGCCAAGGCCGCGGTAGGCGGACAATGTAGGAAGGGACTGGAGAAATGAGAAAAATTAGGATTTGGAAGGGTTTAGTTCATGGTAGGGACCCTTGGAGATCACCAAGAACTTTCGAGTTCCGTAGAACAACAGAAATATAGATAGATTATAATTATAAATTAAATATTATAGATTGAAAAGAAAAAAGTAATTCTGTAAAATTCATATCAATCAATCAAGTGACTCACTAATAACAAAATCATGCAAAATTAAAAAATTATAATAAGAAAAAAATTGAAAAAAACTTGGAAAGGTCGGAGCTCGACTTTTAGCGTGTGCTCCAGTTCAGAGCTCAAAATTATATTATATATCAAAATATTAACTTGAATTTATTCACTGTTTCATTAGATGAGTGAGGAATTGAATAAGTAAGCAAATATAGATAAATATTTCTTTTTAGTCATTTTTCAAAGTCTAATTTGTGAATAAAACATTTATTTGCCTACAAAAACAAATAGAAAATATAAAAAAATAATACCTATTTTTAATATATACCTATATACATATTTAAACGTAAAATTTGACTACCCTCACTGTACAAGACAATTTTATAATTAAATAAAATTCCAAAAAATCTAGATAACAATAATTCAATTAATAAAGCGGTATAAAATGACAATTATGAAGAAATTAATTATTTAAATTAAAAAGTTAACCATTCCGTTTTGATTGAAATGGCTAAAGAAAAAAGAAAGAAAGAAAGAAAAAAATAGAATGGAGAGGACTAAAGGAAAGAGATGAAAAAAGAACACCAAGACAGTGGGAAACAATTGATATTAAATTAATTGGCGCTTCATGGAATGGAATAATTAAGATGAATTTAATTCAATTAGGAAAATGAAAAAGATGGAGACAAATTACAATATTTCCAAATTATTATAATATCATCAAAGAATAATTGTATTTATGGCCCTAATTCACTTTTTAGTCAAATGCTCACTGTTATTAAAATATCAACAAAGACGATTAATTATCCAATTTTCCACAAAAATAAAAGTAAAATAAAATGATATAAGTGAAAGAATTAAAAAAAAAATTCCTGATCTATTAATATTAAATTAAACAATTTATATTGTTATCATAAGGTAAATCTATGGGAGGGTTATTTGTATATCTCAAAAATCAAACCTTTTGGTTTGGGAAAAGGATTGCGGTACGATAGTAAACACCTATGCGGTCAGATTAAGCGTGTCTACCTTAGTTTTAAGCTAAGGAGGATTTTATTTTGTTCGCCATCTTCAAGATCAACATGTGCGAAATTTCATTAGATCACATTCTTTAAAATGATTATCATTCGCATATTCCTCATGTTTGCAAGTGTTTTTCTAAAATTGTGTCGAAGGAATAATCGGTGTCTTACTTCTGCTTAACAGTGAAAAAACATTTTAGTATGACGAAGGAAATATTCATAGTCCCGGTCTTGTGTAAATATATTATTTAAGTTATGTAATCTTTTGAATTTTTATACTTAACTTAATTAAATATTTTTAAACTTTATGAGTTTTATTTTTGTTTTACTTGTAATTTTCCATAAGCAATATCCCCCACACTGGCATTGCAATATCACCACCCTGGTAAGGGATATTGCGCGAAAGTTTATTTTTTTTTTTATTTTTGTAAATTTTACTAGTTCTTATTTTATGAATATCTATGATATATATAATATTTTATGAATATTTAATAATCCCAGGTACCACATTAACACCAATAATAATCTCATAATAGTTATTAGTGTTTGAGATTTGGCAAAAAACAGAATTGTTCGTCACATCCCTCTGAGAAAGTAAATAAAAGTAAGTAAATTGTAAGATTTTAAATGTTAAATTTTAAGTTTCAGGGTTTAAACATGAAAAATGAATTCAGGGTACAGAAATTTACTCAACAATATTTACACCTATGTAACGCGTCGTAAGTGAATATAATGGAAGGTTTTAAAACAAATAAAATTCCATTTACATGAGGAGTCAAACAAAGGGATATCCATTTCTCCAAAACAAATAATATTTAATATCTGTATAATGTTTCCAGTAATGATGTATCTAATGGAAACCATGACACTCACACACACACATCATCAAATAGGCTACTAATGACAATGACACAAACACCAAAAAGACTAGCCATATTAATTCTTATTTTACTATAGATGAAATTACTTTTTAAAATTCTCTTTTATCTTTCCAGTTGATTATGTATTTCGAGGAAAGCGCATATCATGGATAGTTAGATCAAACAATTTCATATATACATATAATATTCACGTATAATCTTACTATTAATGGTCTTACTTTTATTGAAATTTGGATTCTATTAAAAGATAATTAAATAGTTATTAATCTATTAATAAATACATATTTAATATTATATATTTTTATATTATAATTTATGTATATATTTTATCTCATTTTTCTAAAAATAAAAAAATTATATCACCAAAATCTTAAAATATCTCTAAAATAAGAGTTGAAAAAAAAACATTTATTTTATATTTTATTTTTATTGTTTTCTATAAACAAATATTGATACTAAAATGTGCGCAACTGTTTTGAATCTAAATTTGGGAGAATTCATTTGTATTTTATTAATTTAATATTTATTTATTCATATTATTAAATATTACATTTATATTTATATATTTATATATAATTTTATAAAATATTGTAGTTTTTAATAATAATATATGCTACATTATATACCTATATAATAAAACTGTAAAATAAATGTTGATATATATGCATACAACTAACGAGTGGAAGAATAAATTGGAACAAAATATATTTTCAGGCCCATTAAATAAATATATTCGGTTAGGAGATAAAAATGATGGGTTGTCAAACGGTAATAAAATTCACTTTTTATGGGCTTTGTTTTTATCTCTTGTAAATTTACAGGAGGCATAAACCCAAGACTAAGGTTTCTAAGTAGCATATAAAAAGAAGAAAATACATACTGCAAAAGAAATTTTAATATAAAAGAAATTATTAATATTTATTTTTCGCAAAGAATTTGTAGATAGACAGTGAAAATTTTTTGTTGATTTTACAAAATAAATAAAATAATAATAATAATAATAATAATAATTGAGAAAGTTCTTGTCTTAAATCGATTTGATAATACTTCGTTTCCTATTATATATCCCAGCGACTGAAAACAACAAATTAAATATTTATTTTCAAACTATGATTGATTATTCATGAAAAACATTAATATTATCTTATATTAAATAATGCTGAATAATTTGTTCGTTTTTCCAAAGTAGACTTTTTGAAAAATATATATATACCTTCTATATATTTTTACATATGTATATTATTTGAAAACTGAAATTGTATTTTTAAAAGTCTTTTAGTGTAGTTTACAAAAAAAAATGTCTATTTTAAAGTTTTTATATAATAAATAATCTTATATTTTAAGGATTAAAATTACTTGATAACTTTTTTCTTAAGTTTTCAAATAACCATACAATTATAGATTAAGAAAATTTTAATTTATTAAAATTTATTCACTATTTAATTTGAGTATATAGTTTTATAATTTTTAGTGTCTGTCATATATCATTTATATATATGGTAAAGGCACCATTGTATGACATTCATAATTTTTGTCACTTTGAACTTCAATTTCAGACAGACTGCTCATTCAAAACTGAACAACATGTTCAGCTGATAAAATAGTTTTAGGAATAAGAGGTATAGTGTATAGGGCTTTGTATTACACAAAAAAAAAAAATTTATTAACAAAAAATACAAAAATGATTAATTACCCAGTTATTGACAGTTTTTCCCAGTGATTGACATTTAAAGTTCCAGTCTCACAATGGATCTTTAATGATCAAAAACTGTCCAAATCTAAAGATTAACTTTTTAACACGGAAAATTTGTCGTCTCTTTCTTGTCTGGCAAATAGAGGAAATTCGGGTCCAGGTCATTTCCATAGTCTTCCGGCTGGTGCTATCGGAGTCGCAGACACTCCTTCTTTCAATTCTGACCAATATTTTGTAAGAATGAACTTTTTTGAGGGGGTAGAAATTATATTTCTTCATATTATAATTCTTTAAGAAACGTATAGAAATAAATTTCAATACTAGTTTATAACCTTTCCCCCACCTAAAGATCAATTAACTAACTGTTACCTGCTCTCCGAACGTGTGGTTACATTAACTACAAATTCTAAAATTCTAAAAGTATTTTTTTAAGAAATAAATGCAACTTTCAAACACTGAACTTTTTCAGTGTTTGTAAATGACAATAAGAGTAAGTTACTTTTATTCTCAAAAAGACAGATAAACAAAATATTAGAAAATTATAATTAAATTATATATGCAGATTTCATTCGATTAAAGTGAAAATTAAATACAATGTGAATTGATAACAATCTAATACACCTTATAGATATTGCTAACAACTACTTATAAACTTACTAGCTTTCAGTTTTTATTTTCTTATTCTTAAAAGCCTTCAATAATCTAGATGGTTAGTCATCCATTACAGTTGGCAGATTTATGGCACATACCAAGCCAAAAATATATAATAGCCTTATATTAGAGGGATTTTTAACCAATTGACATACAATTGGAATAGAATCATAGATATATATATATATATGAATTTCTAGTTATTATACTAACCCATTTGTAGCCAGCGTTCCCAAATGGAAACAAAAGAAAAAATCTAAATAGCGTTTGTAAACTGTTAAATTTGACACCAAATTTGTGCTAGTGTAATCATGTTATAATCTAACTTTTGTTTTAAAAGTAAGGTGACCAACCGTCATCCTTTTGTAAGTGTCCTCCTAACTGTCTTCCTTTTTGATATCTGTCCCGTTTTTTGAAATATTTAGGACATTTCGTACTTTTTTTTTAAATTTTTTCAAAAAAGCTCAACCGTTTTTTGGACTAAGCTTTTGAACATTTCCGAATTTTTTCCAAAATTTTTTTCAATTTTCTAAAAAAAAAAAAGTTAAAATGTCCTGATTTGGTGTTTTCAAAAAATGGTCACCTTATTAAAAGTATATTTGATTAGTACTTGCTTGCAACAAAAACAAAAAAATATTTGAAAAATTAGTAATTGTGATTTTTAAACATATGTAAATTCATGATAAGGTATTATTGTTTTATTGTTTTTATAAATTGTTTTTTATTTCTATTTCTAGTTCAAATAAATAAAAAAATTTCATTTGAAATTTACAAAACATCAAAAAATAAATTGTTACCAAATGGAGGTGTACGACCCTTGAACAAAGTGGAAGAAAATTTTTTCTTTGTTTGGGAACCTATGTTTTTTTTAATTTTTTATAATTCTAAAAACATAATTTGATGTTTTATAAATGCAATTCTTAATTTTACTTGCTTGAATGACCAGCGTTCCCAAATAGGAACATTTATTTTTATACACCAAAAACCCTTTCAAAAATATTTTTTTGTAAAAATATATTTTTTTCTATATTTACCGAAAAAAAAAATTAAAATAAAAAATTTGGTCCCCAATGGGTTAAGATAAAATTATTATATCACCAAAGTCAACTAGTACTAGTATATCAAACAACTTTAGTTTGTTAATATATGAAGTTCTAGAATGTAAATGGTAACTAATTATTGGCTTACCCACATTTGAAAATATTAAAATAAATATTGTATTTATTTAAATGTGATATATATATAAAACCTAGGTAAATATAAATATTGTTTTCCTGTCAAATTAATAAACAATCTTGAATTATAAGTCACTTTTGACATTATATTACTTTGATTAAGAAAAGAAATAAATAAAATTGTTTTGTCCACAAAAATGCCATCTATACCTACAAATCGATTATTCAACTTCAAAACTCATAATACGTGAATTTCAAAAAAATCCGGTGGTCCGTTTTAGATTAGAAAAACAAACATATATAGCTATGTAAATATTACTTTTACAAATACTCATACAGTTTTCGCTCGTATAAGATTAGATTGTATCGGTGGAAATAAAAATAGCTGAATTATGAGGATTAAAACAATTCAATTTTATTAATAAAAATCATATATCTATATAAAAGTATATTGATATTCTAATTTTAATTGAATTAAAATATACTTTATATATATAAACGAAAATCCATATTGTTTTTTAAAAATATAGGTATAATTCAAATGATGAAAAAATGTTTTATTGAAATTGAATTCATATCTTACAAGTAAGCTTATTTACAAGAGAGTGAACAAATATATATATATATATATATATATATATATATCAAATATTCATTAAATTTTATATTGCTTAACTTGAAAGAACAAATATAAACGTGAACTTTCAACAAAGAACGAAATATGATTAATTAATATTTTCAAGATAATTATTAATGAAGCTATAAATTCAAAAAAAAAAAAAAATAATGTTAATGTGTCATTCTTTGATGTTAAACATTAATTATAATTTTTTTATATTAGTACTTTTTAATGATTGTTTTTCTAATGTCATGTTTAAACTTCCTGAAATCTAATTAACTCATATTCAAGCACTAAAATGGACAGTGGAACATCCAAAGAAAGTCAAATGAATAGGAATTTCCTATTAAAATGAACGTTTAAAGCATTTAAGAATTAAATTTAATTCTATCCTCACTGACTGATTACATCTTCTCTTTTCATCTTTCCCTATTTTAACATCTAACCTAAAATTGAATTTAGTTTATTTGCAACTATCAAATTGTTTTTTTTTCTTTTTTTTTTAGTGGATGAAGAGGATAACTATAAAAAACTAGAGATTCAATTTTGCAATCGTAAAAATGGGAATGACTTTTAGAAAATCCGATCTGAAATGTGTTTTTTCTTTACACCTTCCTATTTATTTATTACATCTTTCTATTTATCTAATACTAGATAAGATTCTATTTACCTACCATACCTTACACGAAGGTTCTATTCATCCCAACTCGTACATGCTTCTATTGCTTCTAATATCTTTTAATTTAATCATCTAAATTGAATAATCTTGAATTTTCCATGAATTAAACTAAGATAAGAGGTGAGTTGTACTCTTCTATAGAAGCAGTTCATTTTAAATGCAGAGATTGACTTCACCACATCGAGAGATAAACACACCTTTACGCGAATTTCTTATTCGTGCAATGTTATTGGTTCTCCGAAGAGTAGAAAATTCATTGTGTGATTCGTACAAGCATGAAAAGACTAATTTAGTTGGAGAGTTCCATGTCAAGTCAACTTAGATCAGATATCATATTTCTTGTCCTGACATTTTAAATCAATGCTTGTGATTCATCTGTTGTCATCCTAAACCAATCAATTGATTTTATACAAACTCCTATTCCAAATCAAATATAAAGGTGCATCTATCCAAAAATGTTTTATTTTCGATATAAATACTAACTTTATAATAAATAAATAAATAAATAAATAAATAAATATAAATATATATATATATGTATATATTATTATTATTATTTATGCAGAGACTCTGAGGAGGACTTTAAAGAGAAATTATTAATTTTTGAATTTCCCTAGGCCCAAACTCAAGTGTGGAAGAGTGTCGTGCTAACCACTACACCACTGAAGAGTTATATCTATATATATATACGAGGGTGGGGTGAAAAGTTTCCGGCTGACTAAGAAAAACGATGTATTTAAATTTTTTTTTTTTGGCTTTATTTTTCAACATAATCTCCATCAACACTGATACATTTCTCATAACCGTATTCTAATTTAGTTATGCCAGTTTTAAAGGTAGATTCGTCAAGCTCCTCAAAATTCTGATTTACAGCTTCGATAACTTCTTCGTTGTTCTTAAATCTTTTAACGTCAAGCTATTTTTTGATAGTCGCTGGGGGCTAAGTCTGGGGAGTAGGGAGGATGCGGCATCAATTCAAACTTCAATTCGTAGATTTTGGACATGGCAACAATCGACGAATCCGCTAGTGCGTTATCCTGATGAAACAAAATTTTTTTCTTCGCCAAATGCGGTCGTTTAATTTGTACCTCGTGCTTCAAACGTTGCAATATTTCTCTTGTATCTGTAATGATTAGCTAAAGGGATTCTAAACAATGCATAATTGATATAATGTAATTATATTCTTTCTTTACACAATAAATTATTAAAAAATAGCAAAATCACTCTTGTTCTAGTGGCTTCTTGAAAACTTATGCTTCTTGCAAACTTATATCTGTTGAGTAATGAGATATCTTATTAAATAAGAATTTGCCAAATATTGAGCTATAGAAATCTTACAATAGATCCTAATCCTATTTTCGATCTAGCCACCTAACATGACAGGACATTAAGTCCTATTCCATTTAGAGTCTTACCATTAGTATGATCTCGCTAAGATGAATAGGACACCTGACAATTAAACATAAGGACTAATCATGCAATGTCATGCAAATATATCCGATGCAACTCAATATATATATATATCATTTCCATCCTAGACTCCCAACAAAAGAATAGGATTCAAACATAATCTCATTTTTAATTAATTAAAGCAAGTAGATACGTTTAAACTAATGGACAACAATATAATACATATAAACAATATATAACGATATATGTATTTGTATGTATTTGTTTAGGTAAATTTACAATTTAAATAAAAGATAACCTACTAAAAATCAATTGATTAATTTTATAATTTACTAATATAATATAAAACTTTTTTTTATTTTATTTATTAATTTACTTTGACTTATAAAAATTTTAGATCGATCTTTGAATATATTTAATAATCATTTTATTTACATTTTTTTTTATATTCTCATTTGTTGGGTTTTGAAGCTGATTAACTGAGAGTACACAATTTTATCCCTGTGATCACATAAAGTGACACTAGAAACATTTCGTTAGATCTATTAAATAATATGAAGAAATAATATTACAAATAATGTTTCATTTAAATAAATAATTTAATCTCTTATATTCATATAAAAAATAATATAATTTATTTTAAGGAAATGTATATGAAATTCAACTAATGTTTAAAAATAGTTCTTCAAATTTAAAGTATTTTTTTTCAAATTCAAACTATATTAAAAAATTTATATTTTTAGAAAATATTGAAAAAATCAAAAAATAATTGATTAATTATAATGTGATAAATGAGCATTTGATAATTTTAGTGGAATGGACTTCTTGTAAGTATTTATTTATTCAATAAAATTTTGAAAAATAAAATAATTTAATAAAATATTATATTAAATTAATTATCCTTAATTATAATAAATAACAATGAATGGATCATTATTTTTTCTTTTAATCTTTTATTAAACTATTGTAAAACTTTTCTATTTTCTTATGTAAATGTGACAAAATAAATAAATAAATAAATTTAAAAAAATGAAGTTCAAAACTAAAAATCTGAAAATTAAATGCTAAGAGAATTAATTTTAACTCACATATTCATATTTGCATTCATTTCATGATGATGGATTTGTTAAATGTTAATTCCATATATTCACAGTACATTTTTAAATATTCAAATATAATATATATATATATATATTCAAACATAATATTAAAATAATAATTAAATATAAATCTAATAATGAATAAATAATTTTTAAATGTCATTTAAAGCTAAAATTTAAAATGAATTAAAGTAATAAATTTCATGTATTCATTTTTTACAGTCTACTTCAGAAGTGTACATTGGGAAAAATGTAGTTTAGCATGGCCAGCTTTTATTTTTCCTTTTTATCTGTTAAAAGAGGATTTGTTAAACTTTTATCCCTAAAAAAAAAATCTTAAAGTTTTGTTGGTATTGAAGTTAAGTAATTGAATTACATTTTTTAAGAGAAGAATAGGACAGAATGAAAATACTCAGATAAAATTGATTGGAGTATTGTGAATGAGATCTATTAAGGAATCGGATTGGAAAGAAAAAGACATTCTTTTAGGTATTAATATAAATTCCAAAAATAAAATAAAAAAACATTATTAGAGATATATATCTAATCTTGAATTGAAAAAAAGAGATTTCCAATTATTTAGAATCCAAAGAAATATTATTTTCACTAAATAAATATATTGTATGGAAATAGTTGCTTTTTATTACAGATATAACTAGGGTGACCAAACGTCCAGTTTTTCCGGGATTGTCCCATTTTTAGGTGCACTGTCCCGGCGTCCCGGAAAAAGTCTTCGGGACAGCTTATTGTCCCGTTTTTTTTTAAATATTTAGGACATATAGTACTTTTTTCAAAATTTTTTCAATTTGGTTTTAAAAAAAGGTACTGTTTGTCCCGGTTTGGTGTTTTCGAAATATGGTCACCCTAGATATAACCCCACTCTGATATATGGTTTTATGAAGAGTTGAGGCTAAAGTTAAATTAAAAAAGAAAAAAAATATTTTAATTTTTCAAATAATAGGTATTTATTACAATAGTCCTTATTATAATTTCTTCAAATATGTATGTACTGCTGGTGATAAAAAAAATATCCATTTGGTGTCAAAAAAACAAAAAACAATTAGTGGCTATCTATCTCCGTGGCTCTACGGAGCCCAAAAGTGGTTGGCCGCAGCAATCACATTTCCCCAAATATCCCTATCCTGAGCCACAATCCAACTCCGACCCTCTCCCACCTCTCTCACGTTCCTTCCTACCATCTTTCTAATTATTATAAAAAATAAGACTGAAATTTTTTTAAAATAATTTTAAAAAGATTTGACTATGTTTAGGTCTGTAAAAACTTATTTTGTAGTGAGCGGTTACCGAATTCATAACAAATTATAATAATAAATTAACACGCATTGAAGAAGATCAAGTGGTCAAAGAATACGACACTTCACAATTAACATTAATAAGTAATTTTTTAAAATACTTTAGTTTAAGGATCATTTTACAAAATAATTTTGAATAAAAAAATTAAAAATTAACAATTTTTATTATTATTTTCTTATTAGTCTTATTTTTTAATGAAACCAAAAAGTGGTTTGTAGCACGGCTAAAATTTGTCTACGCTTGCTTAATTATTATTTGTGTGTGTGTGTGTGTTTATGATAGCAAATGAAATGTTTTAGTGCTTGCAGTGATACAAATTAGAAAAAATACTTTTCTTTATTACATATTATATGAACGTCCGGTCTAATAGTTTATAGGGCATATATAACCTTAAAAGGAGTAAGAACGATGGCATAGATAGTATAGTACTTCTGCCTCTGTGAGTTTTAATGGAAAATCTGCGTTGACTAATTATTAATTCATTTTTAAAAAATGTATATTTAATAATTTTTATATCTACCAAAATACATTATCCTTTAGAAATTTATAAATGAGCAAAGTTTAAAATGAATATGTTCAATTTTTCCACAGCTGTCAATCTATATTGTTTTTTTTAAGGGAAATAAATTTGTTTAATTTATTCAGTCATTTGAAATATTAATCGCTTAATTTTTTTTCTGAGCCCTGCCATGATTGGAGAGACCATTGGGAAATGGCTTTGATTCCTCTCGTTGCTCACCAATACCCTCCACCCTTAACCCATGGATCAGTTGAATGTTATTGCCTTCTGGTTATAAGCGCACCCCAGGGCTCACTCACACACCCCTACCATTCGGCAAACATATCACGTAATCAGAGGTCAATTAATGAATGAACATATTCAAACATTGTTCAATCTATATATATATATATATATATTTATATATATATTGGATTAAATGAATAGTTTAAATTAGAATTAACTTTTTGTTTAAATAAATCATTTATTTATTTTTTTATCGTTTTATCAAATCACAAAGAAATTTTTAGAGAAATTTGTAAGAATACTATGATAGTATGGTACAGTCCATTTTAAATCTACCATAAATAAATCTATAATAATTATTTTATTTTATTTGTTTTATTATTAAAAAAAAATACTTTTCAAATAATTAATTAAAAAATGAAATTTGATCTTTTCATCTTTCTGCATCACACTAATTATTTCTAAGAGGATATTATTTCTTATTATTTGTTAAATGGTTTAATCAAAGGTCTACAGCAGTGTTTCCAACCATTTTTCTACACCCCTTTTAAACTTTCTTTTCGTTTAATAGACCTCTATTTTTGATGCAATATAAGTATAATAATTAATAAAGTTTAACATAGAATATGCTGTGAGCATTTAATAGAGTATAATTTTAACAATTTTATAACAAAGTAAACATTTTTATTACATTGGTAGTAATAAAGCTAATATTATATAATAAACTTTACATACAATATTTTTTAAATTAATAATATCATAAATGATTAATTGGCCTGATTGAAAAAAATAATGTGACTGTTGAAGCTGATGTTTTTTGACAATGTATTTGATATCAGGTTGAAATTTTGATTAATTTTCGTATATGATAATATTATCAAATATTTTATTATATAAAAATTTTATTGGAAAATAGTAATTTACACAAAAATTAAAACTATATAAATTAAATGATATTTTATTTAGATTAAAAACAAAAATTCCAATACCTTAAAACAAGGGGCAGCAAACTTTTTTAGGAAAGGGCAAGTATTAAAATTTTAAAGATCTGGGGGTAAGACATGTTAGAATATATATTTTACTGTCCTAACGAAGAATTTAATAAAAAATTTTATTACTATAAATTTTTTATTAACAAAGTATTTGCAATTATAAAATGTATTAATAATAACATCATGTAATATATTTATTTTGTACATATACTCGTACAATGATGCTAACTATAAATTCCACAGTTTCATAAATAAATCAATTTAAATAATAATTTCCTAATAAACATATTGCATTAATTTGATGAATGTAATTGTTTTTTTTTTAATGTAAAGGGGGAAATTTCGCAATCGACCCCAATAGCTCCCTCAGGTTCTGTCGATCCTAGATGCCCAAGGGGTACACCTGGACCTCGTTGGGAATTCCTGGTCTACTGGTATTTTCTCTAGAAGAGTTTAACATTTCATACTATATTACATATATTATTTACATACTGTTTTATTCAATCTAACACGAGAGTAGAAAATTTGTCATCAAATAATAAATTTTAACTATAGTTTAATTTTTCATTTACAATCAATATTTAATAATAGAATGTATATTTATTTTTGGTTTGTTGTGATTTACTTCTAAACAAAAGCGAATTGCGAATAAAGTAATGTTTTCCTAGTTAATGGACAACATGTTTAAGTGGATCTCAGAATAGTAAATAAAGATAATACTAATAAGACTTCAAGGATTGATGAACATAAAGAAGCCAATTCCCCACTTCTCATGATTGTTCATTTAGCAAATACGGAGATTCTCTTTAAAACAGTGAAAATAGAAGAAAAATTATTATTTTAGAAATAACCTACATTGTGCTCACGAAAAAAATTATATTTAAACTTAGTTATTATAATATGAAAAATTGTTGGGATAAATTATAAAGTCATGTTTAATATAACCTCGATCCCAAAATATGATTATTTAATAAGATCAATTACTATATATTTTACTTACACAAGCGTAATGGTTCAAAATATCAAAATATTCGTAGACATTACAACATCACTGTATATTGTAGAAAATATAAAAAATAAAAATTGCTCTACATTCCTTTATAGCAGTGATTCTCAACCTTTTTTTACCGTGGCTCACAAAGAAAGAGATAAATGTAAAAGTCTGATTCCATTATGAAAAGAAGTCGGAAATGTTTAAGAGCCTCCTTTACATTTTGATAATCTCGCGGCACACAAAAGTGCCGCGGCACAGTGGTTGAGAATCACTTCCTTATAGAATATATATATATATATTATTAATGATAATTGATTGATTTATCTATTTTTCAAGTTTAAACGAATCATATATAATAATAATTTAATTATTATTAAAATATAAACATATAATTTTTTTTATAAAACTTTCTAATTTTAAATAATTAATTTATACAATATTATATTATTATGATGATTGTCCAGGCAACAAGATCTTTTTCTATTTGGTAATATATTTAATATAGGGAGGCCTGACAGATATTACTAATATAATACAGTATCTAACAAATATTATTTGAACAAACCGTATCTAGTATATAACATTACAGAAATAATTCACAAAGTTAATATTGTGGTGCCATGTCCAAAACAAATTTCGCATGACCTTAGGAGGAATCCGGTTTTAGTTGCTTCAGGGTGTTGTGGCTATGCTGCAGTGAATTTACATTATATTTTGATTTACCTTATTTTATGTATTTGTTTGTTTTTCCATTGAACTCAAATGACTGATTAAATTCTACTCAGTTTACACATACTAATTCAATAAATTATTTTATAATTATTAATGGATGGTTGTAAAGTTTGATAATACTGAAATAATTTTAAAATTAATATAAGTAAAAAGGTTCAATTCTTTTTATGTTAATCAACATTAACATAGAAATATACATGTTATTTTTAAAATTACAAGATGAGGAATTAAATATAATCATATGAAAACTCTATTTTTATTCTTAAATTTTTTTGTCCTTTAGCTAACAATATTTTGAAATGTAACAAATTTAAAAATATAGATGTAATTTTTAATGTGTCTGCTTTTAGCTCCAACAATGGTTCATTTCGGACTTAGTGCTCATTGTTTTTATACATTCTTTATTAACACGAGTTTTATAAGACGGTCCAGACTCTTTTGGAATGTTCATAGTTTCCAGCCGAAAAATTTGTTTCACAAAGACTTCAATAAGACTTCTAAAACTGTTTTTACTTGCTACACACGGATACTCCTGTTGATCACCTAACGGTGTAAATCTTGGAAAGAAAATAAACATATTTTGTTTTCCAACATTGTTCATTTGTGAATGAAACCCCCTTCAGAAAAAACAAATTGGACCATTCTTTTGATCATTTCATTCTGAAATTTTTGTATTACAGAATCAGTTCGTGCGCTTTTAGTAATTTAAAAAGTTTTAGTATAAGTTCATTTTGAAATTTCGACCCCTAGTTTATCAACCATCTTTGCCAGAATATTACCAGAATTTGGTTCAATTTGTTTGAGAAGTTTCTGATTTTAATATTATTATTTCTTCATAATGTTTTTATGATATGACCTATGAATGCTTTGATCACTTTTTAACTATCGCCTTTTGCTAAATGCCAGCTACACAAAAGGGTTGAAATTCAATCTTTCAACTTTTTCCACAAACCACAAATAAAATATTTCTGTACAAGTATAAACAATATAACCACAGGGTATATTTTAAAATAATTTATAATGTCAATTTAAAATTAAGTTTAATTATCAACAATTCTAAAATAATATTCTAAGTCAAAAGAATTAATTGTTTAAAAAGTTTCATTGAAGAATAAAAAAAAAAAAAAATAAGATTATTCATTCAAAGAGATGAAATCATATGAAAAACAATCTTAGTAAATAAATAAACATCAAAGTATAATCAATTGAATTGATAGTTTTTTGACACCTTGAAATTTAGAACAAATACAAAAACAGGCGTGTATTTCTCCATCAGATGTTTCACGGCCCAACAGGCAAGCTAATCTAATCCGGACCCTTTGTATTTTTTCTACACGCAATTTACTCAAAAAGGGATCGAATTACAGAAGGGTGTAGGCCTAGGGGACTAGCACTGAGACTAAAGGAGCATATGTCCCTCGGGTTTAATATTTGATTATGCCTACAAATAAAGTATTAAATTGCATATCAAAATATGTCTTATTTTCCATTAAATCTTGTCATTAGTAGTTAAGTAGAAATACATTTCAATAAGTTAAAATAAACAAATTGATATAACTAGACGGAATATAATTCTAGTAGATACAACACAACAACAACATTCGGGATTTAATTATAATTTCAATTTATAATAGAAATTGTATTAAATATTCTCACATTTTAGTTTGTGCTATAAATGCATTGCAATGCATAAAGTTATATTCAAATGACAAGCATTAATCGAAGTCATTCATCTCTATAAAATTATAAATGATGTTGATTGATATCCTATTCGAAAAGCTCAAGTAATTATCATTATTTTTATTATTATCTACTAATAAAATAAAATTAACATTTAATTAAATTAATTTCTAATTGCTAGGATTAAGTGACTAGACATCAAATTCATTATATTAATTATTTAACTAATGACTACAAATTTAGTTGAAAATTTTAAGTATTGGATACTTGAAATAATAATCTTTAAAATAAAAATGGAATTAGAAAAGAAAAAAGTAAATTCAATTATGATAACTACTGTATTTTTTTTAAGTTTGTTTATTTTTATATCTAGGAAGGTAGAGGATTATTCCAACAAAAAACAAAAAACTATTTGTAATTTTATTATGTACAGGCAAGTTATTATGTAGAATTCATAAAAATCAGAATTTTTCATTAAAAATTTTCTCCTAAATGTACCTATATATAAAAAAATATCTCTATTGAATTTTGTTCTCCCTTTTAATTTTATAAAAAAATATAAAATATGTTATGATGTATATATAACACGTTCTTTATATGACCCAAGACACTTTTTTTTTGAATGAATGAGTCACATGAGAATGAAAAGGTGAGACACCCCTGATATAAAATATAAGCTAAATGAACTTTCATAATACGTTTTTTTATCAAAAACTCAAACTTGCTTGACATCCCAAATATTAATGAAAAACCAATTAAATAGATCTATTTAATTTAGATACAAGTAACTATAGTAACTATAGTTTTTGCCTTTTATTCATTTTACCTAGATTTGGATTAATATTTACAATATATATTTCTGAATCTTTAAATGAATTTGCCAAGTTTTGATTTCTTATTTGTTTGGTGTAGGCTTCGCAGATAGAAATTTGACCATCATGTTTTTTGGTGTGGACGCAAACACCGAGCTTCTTTTTAAATCCAACTTTGCGCAAATCGTTTAAAACTACTTTATGGTCGATCTTAAGCTCCTGGGCAATGCTACGACTACCAACATGCCGGTCAACTTTGATTCGTTCTGAGATTTGGTTGACATTTTCGACGACGGGTCTGCCTTTGTGAGGTGCATCTTTAACATCAAAAATGTCTGAACGAAATCGACGAAACCAAAATTACGCATAATTAGCTGTTACAGTATCGACACCATAAACACCACCCACAATTTCAGCAGCCTGGCTTGCATTTTTTTCTTTATCAAAGAAAAACTGTAAAATGTACCGAATTTTCTCTTTGTTGACTTCCATTTTTATCACTCTGTAACTCATAACTTAATGGAAGACACAGAAAAGGATAAAATAATTTTTTTTAGTGCGAAATCTCATCTTGACAACGGGCATAAATTTGAAATTGTTTGATTTATACTTTACGAGATATCGTTCATTACAGCCGAAAAAATAATGGATTTCTTTTTCCTCAACCTATTCTATATTATGATAAAATTTTCCTGGATTATGTTCAAGTTTAATTATAAAATTTTGGTCCCGACTTTTCGGTACCATTTTCAAGGGTCTTAAAATAATATCCGTATCTCACAATTAAACGTGAAAATAACCCGGAAATAATTTGTAATAATAATAAAAACTTTCCCGGAAACCAAAACGAACATATATAATTATATATTTTAAAATATAAAATTTTTTTCTTTTATTTTCCAGGTAAGTTGCAGAATATCTTCAAAAGTAATGCAAAAAATAAACAATGAAATAAGAAAATACATTTAAAATCTGGTTTATTGAAATTGGAAAAAAAGTAAGTGAGAACAAACTTATCAATTTCTAAATTTCTTCAAATATGTTATGTGATTACTATAAATAGAATAACAAAAGTTCATAATAATTATTTATGCCTCAATTCAGTAATTATTTTTATTTGCAAGTCCGAAAATGTAAAACAAATATTACATTAGTATAATAACTAAACATCAATGGTGTTTACTTTTTTATTTATCATTTCAGTTTAAAATTATCCAAACAAAATTAGGCAATAAAAATAACGATCAAATATGATGTAAGCAAAAATATTGCGGACTTATTAAGTATTTTTATTTATTTTATATTTTACTCATAAAACTTTCCGAAACAGAATTCATTATTAGGACCAAACTTATTACTCCTAACAAATAATCAAATATTGATTATAATAAGTTTAATATGGGATTAATAGAAGGAGGAGGGGTGATGAAATCAGTTGGAAAATTTCCTTCATGTCAAATTTTGGACGTTATTCAATTTATAATAATAATTTATCAAAAAGAAAAAAAATATTTATTTTATTTTTATGAGTTAGGGTTTAATCCCATTAGTCTGATTTTCAAAACAATTTCCCCACATTTTATTATTCCTCGCTCTTCTAATAAAAATTATCAATTTGTCCCCTCCCCTCCTTCAAAAAATCTAAAATTATACTTCTCCACCTCCTCTCCGTAGGCTATCATTAATGATTAATGGGCAGCCATTGAAAAAACAATTTTCCCTCATCCGCCCCCTCATCAGGATATATTTTGGTTTTGTCCCTCTTTTTCATCTTTTCAATCATCGCCGTTGAATCCCAATACGATTATTAGTATTATTAATGTTGTAGGTTCGAACAGATGGCAGAGAATGTTAGGCCGCCGATTAGAGTTGGTACTTCCCCTTCCATCCTATTTCGCTAACTCCCATCTATGCCTACCACACATTCGTACTCCCTTGGTAATAATTATCCTCTCCACCCCTGCGAAATATGACACGATCTTTCCTTCTTTCATGTCAAATTCAATAAGCACTTGTCAAAGAGAGTGGTATAGTAAGAGGATGGGGAGAGTGAATGATAAAGACACGAATGCAATTTTCACACACTCTATTTTAGCATAATTATTCTATTTATTTTATATAATATATTATACTTTGAATTAAACTGAAAATTTTTAAAATAATTTTCCATAAATATATTCTCTTTTTGAATACATAATAATATTTTCAATGGATTTAATAATTCAATTAATTAAAAAAAAAATAAATAAATTTTAATTTGAAAATTGTGTGTACCAAAACATCATCAGATATATTTATTTGTGGCTTATCATTTAAATCTTTATTTTAAATCTCTTTGATATTTTATTTTTATTTAGTTAGTCTCAAAAAAGGATATTGAAATTTTATTTATAACCTCCATTGAATAATTATCAATCTGAAGTGGTGTCTGTGTTTAAATCCCTAATCTCGTATGCATCTATAGTATAAATGATATAATGTTATCAATTAAAATATAATGTTTAGTTAAATAATACGAGAGCAGGTCCGTGACTTGTTGAATTTTCCGGCTCATGAAATGGCAACAATGCTCCTATCAGGAGGCAACCAGCAGCTGACTCCTGTCGAAATTTGAACTAGCTGCGTCTTTTAGGTTTTTTTTGACATCCATTAATAGCAGAGACTACCTCTTGGTTTGAGAAAAAAAAATGGAAAAAGTACGAATTGCTCCCTCATCCGCCCTATTCTCCGGTTTTAACCGCAAGTGACTATTTATTGTTTTCAAACCTAAAGAAATGATACGGCGGAAAGAGATTTGAATCCAACTATGAAATCATCTCACAAACAAATCTATTTTGATGTCATCGACAAATTCTATTTTTTGGAAGGGATAAAATAATGAAAGAAACGCGTTGGACGAAGTGTATAGAGCTGAAAGGAGACTACGTTGAAAAATAATAAATTGTTTATCCAAAAACCTGTATTTCATTCAATAAGTCACGGACTTATTGACCTGCCCTCGTATTAATGAATTTAAAGCTATTTGACGGCTTATGACTTTATGTCATTAAAAAAATTTCATAAATTATTATTATTATTACTTTCAATTAGAGACACACCAAGAGCAATGTTTAATATAATAACTTTTTAGATTATAAATTAATGTATAACTGGAATTAGTATATATATAGTAAGATATATTTAATAAAATATTATTTTTTAATAACGAATTTTTTTATTATAAATTTCATAGATTAGACAGATAAATAAAACTTTATGTCTTAACATATCAGCAAAAATTTACTATTTCCCGGCGAGTCTATTTAAAGCTTAAACAAAGCTAATCGAAGGGAATGGTATATACCCTCCGATTATTTTTTACTTCCCCCTTTCCCTATTTTTATGTCTTATTCCCTTCACGTGACCAAAATATTTAAAAAATTGTTACCGTGACATTTATGCATTTTATTTATTTGGATATTTGGATAGAAAATATAATAAATCCCAAAATCATTTCATTCATTGGTCGATTTTGTTGTGTGTGAAGAGGGTATATATATCATTCCACAACAATTTTTAGATCTCACAATAAGATTTATTGTTTCTCTAGGACTATATATAAATATATAAACTATATATATTCTAATATCGTATATCTTATAAAACATATAAATTTTCACCAAATTCAATTCAATTCAATTCAAAATAATAAATAATATATATATCTGTGGCTCTTCGGAATTCGAAAGTTCTTGATGCCCTCCAGGTACCTCATCCTGAGCCACACCCATCCAACTCCTAATTTTCTCCAATCTTACGTCCTTTCCTACCTTGTCCTCCCACCCCAACCTTGATCTTCCAACTGAATGTTTCTTATTCGGTCTCCCCACAAATATATTTTTCGAAAGTCTATCATCACCCATTCTTGATACGCATCCAGCCATCGCAACATCCTTGATTTAATTACTCTATGTCTGGAGATTCATAGAGGTCATGCAATTACTCAATATGCACGCTCCGTCATTCCACGGTGACCCCATTTTTCTTTGGACCATAAATGCTTCGAAGAATCCTATACCGTAAATACCGTAAATCTACTCTCGTCTTCCAAAGTCATAGACCATGCCTCAGAACTATACATATAATACAACCGTCAAAATAATAGTTTTATATATTTTAATTTTGATTCCCTTATAATAATTTTGACGAAATAAGCGCATTTACTGCAAGACTACAGGTGTTGCCGTTCAATTCTTTTCGAATATTATTATCCTTCGTGATTACAACCAAAGTATTTAAATTTTTCTGCATTTTCAAATTCTACGTTTTGTTTATTAAGATTTTATGTGTTAATACTATATTCCTCTCTGCTACTAAATATTTTGTTTACTATATATACTATTTTTAAAATTAATATTAATTATTGTCTAGATTATCTTTATTTTATTTTCTCTTTTTTAAAACATATCTCTAAATTGATGTTCTTTTCTTATCTATAACAGCCCTTTATATTTACCTACCATTGTATGTGTGTGTAAATAGGATATCCATTTTTGAAACTTTATTCTCTATCTTGAATTATTTGATCGTCTATTTAATGAAATGAGTGGGAAAGGTAAACGAACCATTGCTGTTAATTTGTTAAAACGCTCTATCGGATTAGATAATTCTTTTTTTTTAACACCTCCCCTACCATTTCATCTAACACACGTGCTTAATCTCAAGATTATCTTTTATGATTCCATTTATTTACCTTTATATTTATCCTTCTAAAGTTGTCAATTTATTTATTTTTTTTTATTTATAAATATGATATAAATGTATGATGTATACATCTAACAATAAACACCTTTAGGAGTA
The DNA here is from genome assembly GCA_963082975.1 of Labia minor. Taxonomy (NCBI): domain Eukaryota; kingdom Metazoa; phylum Arthropoda; class Insecta; order Dermaptera; family Spongiphoridae; genus Labia; species Labia minor. The sequence goes on from OY720345.1 coordinate 54,992,732, forward strand.
TATATTTACCTATATAATTTATATATATATATATATATATATATATATAAGAGTTTGAAATTATATGTGAAAATGATTTATTTTGTGTTTACAAGTCTATTTAACAAACAAATTGTAATAAGATACAGATAATTTAAAAATACTTAAGTTTTTATAATAATCGAAATTTCAAAGTAGAATATATAAAAAATTAAAGTTTTTTTATTTTTTAAAATAATGTTTTTTACAAACTTAAATAAATATTATATGATTTATTATTAATATAATTATTATTTTCTTTATTTTTCGTTGTTATAAATGTAAGTAACAAGGTTCTTGAGGATGTATAAATTTATAATTTAATTAATTCATTTATTATAGTTAAGTATATTGACAGATTGGTAAGAGGACATTATTCTTAAAAAATTGTACGATTATTAATCTATATATTTAATACGCTAGTGTCCGTCTGTACGCAAAAAACTCCAGAGCCTAAACTACAAGGAGTAAGGTAACCAAATTTTTCTGAGGTGAAGGGTACCTCAAATGATGAAAAATAAAAAAGAAATTAGAATCTTAGCTAACTCCTGAGCTGAGCTGCGGGTGTTCCATTTTCCAGAAATATATATAAAGGAGAGTGTTTGTATGTATGTAATTTGTTTACTTTTTTGCTGTCATAGAAACAGATATATATATATATTTAATTAGAACCTCTCTCTCTCTCCCTCTCTATTTAAAATTTTAAAAAATGGAGTGTTCTAGCCAAATTAAGAAATTTAAATTCCTTATGCCACATTGATAGGTAAATGAATTGGACTGGAGGAGGAGACATATGATTAGAGAAATTGGGGAAAAATCAACCGAAATGTAATTAAACAAAAAAATTCAAGAATTATGATACGGATACGACTTACATACAAAATGTAGAATTTGAAAAAGTATAAATATTTAAATACTTAAGATCTCTAATCACCAAAGATAATAATATTCGAGAAGAATTTAAATCGACGTTGTAATTGAGTAACGCCTGTTATTATGCAGTAAAGGGGCTTATCTCATCAAAGAGGATCAAAATTAAAATATATAAAACAATTATTTTTCATGTTGATCGATGACTAGGGTGACCATATTTCGAAAACACCTAACCGGGACAAACGGTATACCTTTTTTTAGAACTAAATTGAAAAAATTTTGAAAAAAAAATTACGAAATGTCCTAAATATTGAAAAAACAGTAGGGTGTCCCGAAGACATTTTTGGGACAGAGCACCTAAAGACGGGACGTTTGGTCACCCTATCGATGACTCTGGGAGACGAGAGTAGATTTGGAGTATTTGTGAGATTAATATTGTTCGCAGCATTTATAGGCCAAAAGAAGATGAGGTCACAGGGGGATGGCGGAGATGGCATAACAAGAAATAATGTCCAGATATAGTTAAGGTTATAAAATCAAGGAGGCTGGGATGGGAAGGGGACGTGGTTGGAATTGGAGAAACTAGAAATTGGGAGAAACCGATTGGGAAACATCCGGTGGAAGACCAAGGACCAAGGTGGGTGGACAATGAAGGAAGAGACATGGGAGAGATGGGACAGGGTAGGATTTGGTTGTAGCTCAGGATAGGGACGCTTAGAGAAATGTGGATGCTGCGGCTAAGAACTTTCGAAAACTGTAGAGACAGAGTTAGATAAATATAACATATACAATAATAATATATAATTAATTTACTGATTAAATTAAAATATATTTTACAAGAAAACAAATACATGTCTTATCTAATTATACTGATTGAAACAAAATGGATGAAAACCTTTTACATACAGACTTTCAACCAAATACTATGTATCACTCGGGGGTACAGGGGGCGGAGCCCCCGTCTAGGTGTGGAGAGCGCCGAAGGCGCTCGGAGCAGCTAGTTATTATTAATATTTATTTGTCAAAATCAATTATCTTATATAAATTGTAGATAGGGACTTACAATGGTATTTATCATACTATATAAATATATTGACGTATATTGGAGGCTTAGTATGGGTTGAGTTATTAAAAAAAATGGGTTTAAAATTATTAAAATTGATCTTTATTTTAATTGGTTGCACTCTGTTTAACATTAATATAAAAAATTGGGTGAATCCATCGAAGGTCGATTAGGGAACAGGTAAATTTGAATTCATTCACATTAAAATAAAATATTAAATTATAATAAAATTGACATTTAATAATATAATTATAATAATTATCATATAAAATTATAACTTATAAGTAATTTAACTATAAAATAAAGTTCATTTCTTTAATGTTGTTAATATATCAAGTTTTATCTTATTCAGAAATTGCAAATTTTAGAGGATTGACCACTTAGCTGTTCATTGTTAATAGTATAGAGTTCAGTACAAAGCGAGATTAGTGTTGATTCTCCGTACGGTCTTCTTTGGGGTTTCTTCCAGGCATTCATTGATACATCTTCTTTGGGGCAGTAGCTTCTAAGTTTGTTCCTTGCACTATCGAGTGATATCTCTCTGTCCTCATCCTCTTAAACTCTTCCTACCATCCAGCAGAATGCATCTCTACCCCTTCATTGCAGACCTTTGCTACTCTTCAAATAACTCATCCCCTACACTGCACTCAGGTGATCAATAGTCAGTTCTCCGTAGTTTTAAGAAAGCTATGTGCAATTTATGAGCGCTTGGAACGGTCAAAAACATGACACAATGTCGCAACCTATTTCAATTATATTGTCCTCTTTTTAACTAAAATGTGAGTGAACGTGAGAATGTTGATATTTGTTTTAAATGTTTATTTATGGTATCTTAATGACATTCCTATATTAAAAGGTATTTTTATGCTTACATATTACAATATACCATATATATAAAATGAAAAGAGACATTATAATTAATATATACAATTAGATTTAATTGAATTATTTCAATGAAAATTAGAATGTAAAATGAACTTTATGAACAAATTTAATTTCTACTGTTTCAAATGTAGGTGGGCGATGGAAGGCTGCCAGAGTTATTTATGAAGTCTATTAGGGTGGAAATGGGAGTCGATGGGGTGTTCGTACGAATGTGCATCATTCATTCTGGGCGTGAAATAAAAGAAGGGAGCTTTTATATGAATTTAAGGGAAATGACTAGAGAGTATATGGATCTGGGTGGGAAGCTGGAGAATGGGATGGTGGTCCGTTACAGCATAAAGTCATATCCACTCTAACCTCTCAACCTCCCCCCCCCCCCCACTCTACGATTCGTTTCATTTCAATCCGAATATCCAATCCAATAGACAGAATGACAGGATTCATAAAGATTTTCAGGAAAGCTTGTAGGGGTGAGAATTTGTTAGTAGTTTAAGGGTGGATATTGACTATGAGTAGTGTATATGTGTATGACGCACCCTTCTGTCTATCATGGAAAATGAATAGTACGTTGAATGAATGAATAATCTCTCCCAGCCCTTTATTCACCTACATAAACACACACTATGTAAGCAATCTTTAGCCCCGCACCTAAATCTATCAAGTGGATACAAGCATAATAATATCTAGATAAAGGGGTAATGAAAATGAAATTGGATAGAGGGATGAAAAAAAGGTGTAAAAACCTAATAAAACGTGTGATATTTAATTTGTTTAATCCTGATGCCAATAAAAAGTTATTAAATATCGATTGCTTAAAACATAAAAATGTTTCATTTAATCACAAAAACATTTCTTAAATACATATTTGTATATAATAAAGAAGATATTTATTTTTTATTGAAAGTATAATAAAATATTGATTCGAAATCTATCAAAGATGATTAAAAAGAAAGAGAGAAAATTGTCTTTCGATGTTTTACAACAAATCCAATCAAAATAAAGATTTTTTTTAAACGTATTTAATTCAAAAATACCTTGCTTTAAAAAGATCAATTACATTGTAAAAACAAATTGAAACAAAAGCATTTGTTTGAATTCTTATTTAGTATTCAAAGAAGTTGAAGAGGATATTTCCCTCTTGCGAAAGAATAATTAATTACAAGTATAGTGAAAAAAAATTTCTAAATAAGCACTAACAATTTAAGATTTATTTTTTTTTAAAATGAAGAATGGAATCTGTTTTTGGAAAACACTTTTGATTGAATAATTTTAAATGAAAATAAAATTTTACATCATAATTATATTTCTTTTTCTATTAAGATAAGCTACATCATTTAAAATGAAATAAATGTCATTTATTGAAATCTATCTTTAGATAGATAATACATAAAATATATAATATAATATATTTATTACTTAAATATATTTTCATATATCATAAATATATTTCATATAAATAGATTTGTTAAATCATGAAGCATTGCCTTTCAGTTATCATAAAAGATGTAATATAATATAATAAAATACGATAGGTTTTAATAATAAAAATTGAATTAAATTTTTATCTAAATTTTTTTATTTTATTTAATTAATATTTATAAAAAAATATTTCACTCTTACTATTTTTAAATTGATGGCTCAAATCATGATATATACATTGATGTATTGGTAAAATAAGAAGTAAGGGAACGCATAGTGGGAGCAAAAAAAAGTCCTATTTTCAGCAAACTATTTTTTTCCATATAAGTTTTTATTTTTTCTTATTTTTACTAAACAAAATATTATCGAACACAAAACAATAAATTCTAACAGTAGATTTAAGTTGGAGTTGTCGGGACATGAAAAAGTACTGGAAAGCGTTCCGGTTCTGAAAAAAGGTAAGGGAACGTCGTTTCCCCGCATTCTCCTCCCAATACACCACTGGATATATATCTCGTTCTCTTTTTCAACATTTCCATTATTGTATCACTTTAATTCTCTTTAATTCTATTCTATTGATAGTTGATTTATGTATTAATCTAAACTAATATATAAAGACATAAAATGTTTTCTTTGGACTTCTATTTTTAAATAACCGAATTTAATGATTATTAGATTTTTTGAAAAACAACTAATAAATAATTCTCCAATTTTTGCTTTTCATAGATAAACAAAATAAAATTTTTATATTTATAAAATAATAGGTTTATGATTTTATTATCTTTTGTTAAAGAAACCAAAATAAAATAGTAAGTAATAGAATTTATGATGTTAAATGTTATATTTATTTTTTAGGTACATACATCTTTTTCTTCATTTTGTATTATTATTCATTCATTTGTATTATAATTAATTTTCATTTCTCAAGACTGACCCTCCTATTTTGTCGAATATCTTCATTTTGTCTCCGTGAATCTACAGATCACTTTGTTACTTTGTCACTTCTTCTTTACTTCATTCTACCATCTTCTCTCGATAGATCTTTTTGTTGGATGTTTTGGATGGGTCGGTCACAGCCACAGCTTTTATTAGTTTAATATACAAATATTAATTACAATTGATTAGTATTTGACGGAGGCCTGGATATGTGTATGTGTGACCCAAGAATTCTTCTACATTGTTTCTTTTGAACTCGTGATGGTTTGGGTCTCGGAGTTTGGCTGATTGCCGCTTGGAATGCTGGATGGATTGGTTACCATCTGTGGTATTGTTGTTGTTCATCTCACTTGTTCTAAAGTCGTGCTAGTGTGAAGGTTTTTTTAATAATTAGAAAATTTCTAGTTCTCGGTTAAACTTGAACTCGATTTCTGATTGCTTAATGTCAATCCTGGTCCTTTTCTTACTTCATTTTATAACATAAATAAAAAAAAAATCTGAAGTGGCTCCACTCGACTATCTCGCAAATTTGAATTGGATTATATAACTTATATTATATTTAAAATAAATTTAATAAATTATAAATAATATTTATTAAATCAGCGCGTCTTTGGCTCTTTGTTGATGGCACCAAGTCACGTGCTAAATTCAAAAATTAATTCTGGTACTTTCGGCGATTCAGACATTTTTCTCAACCTAAATGACTCAGGGACCTTCAAAACGTATAAAAACATCAAAATCTCGACATCCAAAATTGCGTGATCACAATACTATCCTTGTCGAGATAGTAATAAATATTATTTCCATTAAAAAATAAAATGTCTTTTTATATATTGAAAATATTTGTTTATTAATTATTCACTATTGAACAAAATAATTTAGATAAAAGGTGTAATTGGAATTATTTCCTAGAACAATGTCCATATAATATTTATTTAGAACTGGACCTAATATTACTAAAATAGAATTAATTGTATTTTTTAATATTTAAATAAGTGAAAATTATTTATTAAAAAAAATATATATATTTTTAGTAAAATGACGATTAACTGTTAACAATTCGATAATAAACTCAACATTTCTCGGAAGGATATCTAGGATAAAAAAATTGAGCATTGTCAGGAATAAAAAAATATGTTGAAACTATTAGAAAATTCCAATCTGGAAAATTTGTTTTTAACTCAATATTTTAAATCTAAACTAATTTTTCTAATCTTAATTAATAATATAATCACCGAACCGAACCGTACCTAACCGAACCGAACTGAACTGCTATATATTGTATGCTTATAAGTAATGTTGTAAGGAACTAATCGAGCCAAACGTTGGGCTGCCACTTTGTAAGGAGGACCGTTTCAAGTTGGGGTCACTTTGTAGACGATCCTCTTACGTTGGGTGCCAATTTATAAGGGGATCTAAGTATGGGGCACTTGTAATGACCCACGATGACCGTGAATTGTTAATTATGTTAAGTTATTGATGGGCGCCAACTTTGGATATCCCAAAGTATAAAATAGTGTTGAAAAATTAAGGGAAAAGGGAAAACACAATAATAATGTTCACATTAATTTACTTTAATTAAATAGATAAAAATTAACAAATTAAATATACAAATTTTAAATAGAAAAATAAGAAAATGTAATTCACTAATATCACTGGAATTAGCGGAAATAATTATCACAGGGGGTGATGATAAGGATTATACACAAATAATTATATCACGGGACGTGATAAGTATAGGTTATATCAGGATGATATCACTTGTTCGACTGTATCACAGGGTGTGATAAAAATGATTATGTACAAAATAATTATATCACGGGACGTGATAAATACCAGGTCATATCGGGATGATATCACTAGTTAAACTGTATCACAGGGTGTGATAATAAAAATGATTATATACAAAATAATTATATCACGGGACGTGATAAATACAGGTCATATCAGGATGATATCTCACTAGTTCCACTGTCCATTCTCAACTGTTAAAAAATATTAAAACTTGGAGGGATGGATCCTCCCCTTATGTCGAAATATCTCTATATATATATTACATTTTAAGAATAATGCGACCAAATAACTTTGTTAAAAAAATAGGGGAATATAAAAACAAAATAAACTAAAAAATAGATAAACAAAATAAAATGTATAATAAAAAAAAATAACTAAGAATATAAATACTTTGTCCGTTACATCCTCCCCCTCTGATTCCGAGGTCTTTTGATTGAGGGATCAGCCTTAGGAACGGACAATTTTTGGCCTTCCTCGCTTACTTAGAGGAACTACTGGAGTAGAACGCGTGTCGTGGCTTAGACGCAATGCTGATGTATGAGGGGGAACAAGTCCTTGAGTAAATAATTGTTTTTGAGTTTGTGGTGGCTCCATAACTCCTGGTGGGCCCCGATGGGCTCTCGGAGACCCCACCAGCTGTCTATATCGGACAGCAGGATCTTCTTTGCTGATATTGGTACCGTCCATGGGATCGACGGCCCTTTGCAGTCCATTCAAGCAACCGCCTGTGTTTATATGATGTTCAGCGAAAGCAGTTGGCTCTCCCCCTGGTTGAAAGACAGTTTCATGTTCTTTTAATAAATGGGCAAGTTTTATGTTCTGTTCCGCAGATAGCTGAATAGTGTTTTCAACAACAGTATTATTTTCTTCAGTGGTGCAGAGATTTTCTCGAATAAATTTGTATTTTCTCTTAGGATAATTATGAAAATACCAGCGATTGTTTCGCATATCTAATACTAAACCTGCTTTTCTGAGGAAGTCAAGACCTAATAGTGATCTATTTCCACTAACATTGGGTAGGAATATCATTTCTATATGTATTATTTTATTTTTGATTTTTACAGGAACTGTAGCTAATAACACGGAATGTATACGCTTTTTCCCGTCAGCTAGAGTTAAGGAAAGTTTTTCTACTTTAAAATGTTCTCCTCGTTGTCTTAAATAGCTGAGAAGACGCTGACCGCCAATTGAGCGAGTGGCCCCGCTGTCAACGCAAATAGAACCAGAAGCTTCATAGATGGAGGCTTCTATTAGAGCGAGTTTAGTATCTCCATTTGTAGTGACGTCACACTGCAAGGCGTGTGCGTTGGTAATTTCCTGATTCGGATTGCAAGTTGGACACCTAGGTTTGGTGACTCCTGGAGTTCCGCAGCCGTAGCAACGAATTATTGAAGAGTCAGTCTCTTCTTTTTGTTTTTCACGAGGTTGTGAGTTTTTAAAGGGTTTCCGATCATAATATTTCGATTTAGGGGGTTCGATAGATTTATTTGAAGTAATTGTTTTTGAAAATGGGGCCCTTAAGTTATCATAGGAGTCGAATTTTTCTGCGAGATCGAGGGGATCTACCAATGTTTCCCAAGAGTCGAGGAAGTGATCTTTGCATTCGGATGAACACTTTCTCTTCATTTGATCAGCTAGGATCAAATTTTTAAGTTGATCAAAATTTTCAATTTTTAGATCGGATAGCCAGGCTTCTAGATAACCGCGTAGATTGAAGTAAAAATCTTTCCAAGTGTTTTCCGATGTCTTCTTGGAGGTTGAGAAAAGTTTTCTTATTTTATCCGTAGTTAATTTAAATCGGTGAAGTAGGAGCTTCTTAATATGTTGATAGTCTTGGGCGACTTCATTTGGTTCTCTAATTATTAGAGTAGTAATATCTGTGGGTAAGACCGAAATAAGATAAGTGACCCATGCATCCTCAGATATGCCAAGAAAATTCATTTGTCTTTCGAAAAGACGCAGATACGTATTAATATCGTCATCGTTAATTTTAAATAGAGGTAAGAATTTCAATATATCTACTTTCGGTTGAAGTGGGGTTGGTGATTCTACCTGGTTCACTACGGTTTGAATTCGGAGTTTCTCTAGTTCAAATTGTCTTTCCTTCTCCTTTTCTCTTTCTTCTCGGTCTCTCTCTCTTTCTTCTTTTTCTTTTTCTTCTTTTTCCTTCCTATCCTCTATGATGGTCATAAGTAATTCCCGTGTAAGGTCTTCATCATAATCAGGCAATGATGTGATATCATTTTTTATATCGATCCTACGAGAATCTAAATTCATAACTATTCCTAATTCCTGTGCTAAAAGGATAAGATCCTCCTTTTTCCCTTTGCCGAAAAATGACATTTTTAATAGGATAATTAAATTTAATGTTAACCAAAGAGAAATAAAAAAAATTAATTAATTAATCAAAATTAAAAGTTATTTAGTCGCGTACAATTGAATTATACAATGTTTAATTATAAAATAAGATAATTGAAATATAATTTAAAATATGTAAAAGTATTTAAATATTTGAAAATATAGTGATATTTTATCAATTTTATTAATTCATTAATTTAAATATAATGTAGTTGAATAAAATTTAAAAATTAAAAAAAAATTACAAATTAAACATATAAATTAATTGATTATAATTAATAATAATATTAATATATTCAAACTATTTTTATTGAATTAGAATTAAATAGATAAATATTCTATTTGTTAGATAAATGTGAAAATTAAAAATAAAAAAAAAATTAACAAGTGTTAAATATATTATTATAATAGACAAGGAGATATGATTTATTTAAATTTAAAGTATAAAAGTAAAAGTTTTAAATTTTTATTTTATTAATTAAATATTAAATTGTACTATAAGTCCGTTGAGATGAAAAAGTGATGATACTGCTCACCAAAGATGAATAATGTACTTTTCTCAGGAGCCGTGGTGTACTAATCGGGCCTCAGGTTGGGCTGCCACTTTGTAAGGAACTAATCGAGCCAAACGTTGGGCTGCCACTTTGTAAGGAGGACCGTTTCAAGTTGGGGTCACTTTGTAGACGATCCTCTTACGTTGGGTGCCAATTTATAAGGGGATCTAAGTATGGGGCACTTGTAATGACCCACGATGACCGTGAATTGTTAATTATGTTAAGTTATTGATGGGCGCCAACTTTGGATATCCCAAAGTATAAAATAGTGTTGAAAAATTAAGGGAAAAGGGAAAACACAATAATAATGTTCACATTAATTTACTTTAATTAAATAGATAAAAATTAACAAATTAAATATACAAATTTTAAATAGAAAAATAAGAAAATGTAATTCACTAATATCACTGGAATTAGCGGAAATAATTATCACAGGGGGTGATGATAAGGATTATACACAAATAATTATATCATGGGACGTGATAAGTATAGGTTATATCAGGATGATATCACTTGTTCGACTGTATCACAGGGTGTGATAAAAATGATTATGTACAAAATAATTATATCACGGGACGTGATAAATACCAGGTCATATCGGGATGATATCACTAGTTAAACTGTATCACAGGGTGTGATAATAAAAATGATTATATACAAAATAATTATATCACGGGACGTGATAAATACAGGTCATATCAGGATGATATCTCACTAGTTCCACTGTCCATTCTCAACTGTTAAAAAATATTAAAACTTGGAGGGATGGATCCTCCCCTTATGTCGAAATATCTCTATATATATATTACATTTTAAGAATAATGCGACCAAATAACTTTGTTAAAAAAATAGGGGAATATAAAAACAAAATAAACTAAAAAATAGATAAACAAAATAAAATGTATAATAAAAAAAAATAACTAAGAATATAAATACTTTGTCCGTTACAATGTGAATTTAAAAGTATTGAAAGTTTAATTTCTTTATTTTCTTTTAACTAACTGAGCCACAGTAACAAGAGGCTGAATAAGCTAATATCTATATAAATTATTAATTAAAAATAAAAACTACTCCAAGAATATCTAAGTGCGATATTAATGAAGTCATTTGATTAAATTATAATTAAATTATCTTCTTCTATAATCTCACCCTCGGCACAGTTAAGTAGAAAACTGACTTTCCCTCCACTGACGAAATGTATGTATATTAAATTAGGAAATTCGATATCTGAAAATTATCCTAACTCAACTGTAGTCTCTTCTTGCCACCTCTATAATCTCACTCACTATTCTTATCAGATTTTCCTTTCCTTTTTAACTAAAAACGACCCCCCAGGCTGAAGAGTTATAGAAATGAAAATTAATTCGCTGAATTTCAAAAGACGCCCTGGGATAGAAAAGTCTTTGCCATCCGCTTCTCTACTCTACAGCCTGTTTCTTCCTCACTAACTCTTTGGAATGTTAAACTTGATAACCAACCCCTTCCAACAAGGCCCACACTCTCACACTTTCACCATTCCTCCCCATCCTCCATGCACCATTCTTATTATTTTTATATTTCTTATCTTCTATGCCTATATCTTTACGATTCTTTTTTTTTATCTCTTAAACTAAATTAAAATTCCAAAAAGTAGAGAAGTTTTTTTTCTTTCCTACTCCTCTATTTTTTTTTCTTTTTTTTTTTTGCGTTTCTCTTTACCTTCATCTGGCCTCGACAAACAAACATTTTTGTCTAGATTTGATTTAACTTTAATTAAAATACACTTTGCAAATATAAATTCTTTTTTTTTCTCTTTTCTCTTAAAAGTTTTTTGGTAAATTTTAATTACTTTATTTGTTTTGTTTATTTTTTTTTAAAAGAAAAGTACTTGAGAATCTTGTTTATGTTTTCTTTTTTTTTTTTATTTTTGTGTTTTTTTTTTCTTCATTGGGAAAACATGTTTTTATTCAATAGTTGAAAATTTAGATTAAAATTATTCACCTCAATAAGCTCTGTGATTTGTATTGCTAAGGATTGATCTTCTTTCGTAAATCGAAATGGAAGAGTATAAAAAAGGGGTACTGGAATACCAACGGAGTTTATATTTATATATTGTTGGCTGATCAGTCATTTCAAAAGATAAAGATATTTCTTAAAAATTCCCTATTCTTTTTTCTTCCAATCATTTACTTCAACTTCAGTTACCATTTTAATTAAAATTTGGAACACAAGTTAATTTGAATAAAATTTTTTTATTATTAATAATACATTTCCAATGGTTAAAATTTCAATTAAATTAAATAAAAATTAAATATAATAAATTTCATATTGTTGAATATTTTCACAAATTTCATTCATCAAATTAATATCCCTTTCCTAATTAAATAATCTCTGTTACGATTTCAAATTATAGAAAATAAAGTAATTATAATAAATCTTCTCAAAATTCAAACAATAAATGTTCTTAGGGAATGGATCTAATGAACACTTATACAAAAATAAAATAAAAATTATTAACTAATAAACTTCATCATTCTCTTTGAAAATTAAAATTAAAATATCAATATACAAAAGATAAACTATTTTTCTTTTAAGTTAGGTAATATATATTATATTTTTAATATTTTTATAATATTTTTAATCACTTTTTCTTCTTCACCATTGAAAGAAGTAGTTTTAATAGATATTAATTATAATTGATAAAGTTTAAAGAGAGAAAATGGATTCCAATTTTATAGACATTTGACTTAAAATTAAGAATCTTTTGTAATTATAGAAGATACATAGAATAGAGTACTTTATTTAAACGAATTAATTCATTTGAAAAGTTCATAAAGTCAAAGATCTTCAATTTGAAAATCTTAGATCGATAACAATATTAATTTCAACTAAAATACAAATTAATATATTTCTATATAATATTTTCATTCCTTTTATTATATTTTAGAAATACATTTCACAATACTATTTGTGTCCGATAGGAGGGTTAATTGGGTTAGTGAGACTGTACAAGGAATTTTGGGTTGTAATGACAGCTACCGATCCATCTAAATTAATAATAATTAATCTTTTAGATCTAAAATACTTTGTCAATGTACAACGCACAATACATTAACAAAAACATCTATAATAAATGTGATTAACTTATTTCATTTTTTCACTGGCTTAATAAAAAAAAATAAATAAATAATTTTTAAAATTCTTCATTTATTCATTTAATCAGTATGATTATTTTTTGATATTATGTAATAAATATTTATTTATATTGAAAATAATTAAGCCTAAAATATTAAACATTGGTTTTACAGTTTGTATTCATTGTTTTTCACAAATATATTTATTCATTAAATGTGTCAAAATATATGAATAATTTTACTAATAAATCACAAAGTATCAAAGGGAAAAACAGATTTTACATATATGCAATATTTTGGATCAATATAATAAGTTAGTTGGAATAATAATATAATAATATAATATAATATAATATTCATATAAGACTTTCAGAAATATGTAATCAAAAATTTTATAAAAGAACAAATTGATAGATGTTTAATTATTTTCTCTTTCAAAAAAGTTTGAATTGATTATAATAAGAAGGAAATAAAATTACTTACCCCCATTGAGGTGTCATTCTAATTGTAAGTATAATTTGTCTAATAATAAGAGAAAAAAAAATTCAGGCCCAAAATTCAAGGATAAATGATTTAAAAAACTTTAATGAAAAATGAAATGTGACGGGAACAGGCAATACTCTAATGATATTTATACTTTCTAAGTAACTTTATCTAGTTAGAAAATTACTAAAATTATGAAAAATAAAACTCTTAATTAATATTTAAATATATTCATATAAAATTAATTAATCATTTTGAGAAAAACATTTTTATAGAATATTTTCAAAAACTAAAAATCAAGTGTATTTATATTTTTTAAAAGATTGTAAGGTCTAGGTAAAAGCATTTGATTTTGTAATATATAGGTATATAAATTCAATAAAAAGAACAAAATAAAAAGTCTCCCTTCTATAATTGGAAGTTTAGTTTAATTTTTTTTTTTTTTCTTTTTTTTTTTTGTCAGTTCCCTTCAATTCTAGATATTCTTGCACCCTCATGTATGTGTCAGCTGACAAAAGGTAAGGGGAGATTGAACCTCCGCTCTCCCCTAAGCACCCGCAGCAAGTTCACTCATTGGGCAGGCATGCTATTAGCAGGATATTGAAACCTCCCGAACCCACCCTTAACTTTCACTCTACGGTTTTTGCTTTGGTCTAAGACACCTCTTGATCTCTCTAGCCCCCTGTAAGATGGGAAACCCTCCTCTTCTTTCTTTTCTAGAACCACCCACCACAATGGCCAACAAGGAAGGATCCCTCTAAGCCGGTTCTAAGCTTTACTATATAAGTCTTCATGTTCGGTTTCTGAAGGGTGGCAGAGGATCAAATGCAACGAAAATACCACGTGATTTATTATCCACTTTACTTGGTTGCTAATTCCAGATGGATTTTCGCCAATTAGAAAAGATATCCATTTTCAATATATATTAATTAGTATAAGAGGATAATAGGGATATTTTTACATACACACACATACACTCATCAACATATAGCTTTACATATAATTTTTTTTTTTATGGATAAAGAATCCAATTACTTAACATAAATAAATTAAATCTTTTTAATTGAATTTCGAAACTTAATGATAAAGGTTATATTTTTAATTATAAATGCATTTTGGGCATATATATAGATATAGATATATATAAAATATATATGGTAAAAAAAGATCAATAAGTATCATTCAAAATGGACACAAAAGATAGTTAGTATATTAATAATACTATTCTTTATTTTTATAAGGTTTTAGATGAATGGCCTTGAACAAAAAAAAAAAAAAATAAATAAAAACCTGTAGTATAGGGATATAAAAAAATATGAAAGCATAAACGTGCTCATAAATTATGAATCCCCATCTTACTTTTTGCGATAAACTTTTAAATGACTTCAGTAACTGAAACTTCTAGGTGAGAGTTAACCCAGTGGATGAATGAGTTTTTTTTTTAATATATGATGATTTCGTATTCAATAGCACACACATAGAAAATTTTTAAAATAAAATCTCTTAGAAATAGTATAAAATATATATCTGATTTTTGTTATATATTAAAAAATATTTAATTTCATTATAGGATGATTCATAGGATGAAAATAAAAATACTATGTTGATGGTTTTACAATCTAATTTTCTTTTATAAATAATAATAATAATAATATTTATAACGATGAGAGATTCATTTTTTTCGATTTTTAGTTTTTTTAAAATTTAATTATTTACAATAATTAATAATTTTTAAAAAAATTTATAGTAATTTTTCATATAATTGAAAATTTTTTATTTAACTATTCGTGATATCTTAAATAATAACTTTTTTACAAAATTATAATGAGTTTACTAATTCATTACCAAATGAGTATTATAAGAATTTGTTAAAATTAATCTGAACAAATGGTAATTTGTGGCTAGAAATTCTTAACAATAATACTAGATCTGTCGGAAATTCTTGGTTTTAATTCGTTTCAATTCAAAAAAATAAAAATATACAAGTAAATATGTTGTTACTAAATTCCTAAATTGATTGCCAGGCTAGAATATCATAAAATTTAATATAATATACTAAATAAATCCCGAAGAATGATTACTAAACTTTGATCTCGATGGATAAAATCACTTTAAAATAAAATAAAAATAATTTCACTGATTGAAAATTATCTTAACATCCTTTGTACTTTAATGGAATTGATTTTATAATATACGAGAACTAACACCATTTTGGTGGAAAAACAGCAAAAGTGTATTGAATATTCATTATAAAAATTTTGTTTTGTTTTGATCTGATGAAAGGATATTTCATCTAAAAAAAGAACAAAAGGGTGTTAAAATAAATACTAAAAACACTAGATGAGTATTTTAATCATCCATGTCAAATTTAATAATTCAAATAAGATTTTAGCAATTATCTCTATAAATAGGATTTTTCCCAACTGCTTAATACTATAATTAGATTTATTTCAAGAATCTTGTGCTTGTTTTTGTTTTGTTTAATTTAATCCTTGTGATTCTTATTAAAAATGCCTTTCCTACATGAAAAAATAAATAAATAAATAAACATGAACTTTTTGAAATTTGAAATAAAATATAACAAACTCAGTATTTTTATTATTATTTTTTTGTTTTAAATAGCAATTTATTTTTATTTTTTTATTACTCTCGAGAGAATTAAATGAAGAGAATGGGAAGAGGGGGGGGGATTGAAGAAGGAGTTGTTTGTTTTATTTTGAAATTTAATCTTTGTTAGAGCATGTTTACTTTCTCTTAGTCATTGAAATGTAATGATATTCAAATAACGAAGCACACCCATTTTATTGGGATTTATATTTATTTCCAAAATAGAATTGTATATTTGAATATTGTTTTTTTGTTCTTATTGATCCCATTAGGTGACTCAAAATACATTCAATTAATTGAATACTTCAACACATTAAATATATAAATAGGAAATGTGTTTGATAATCAAGGAAAATTTATGTGTATTTACATACACTAATTTGAATAATGCCCAGCGAATTGAGAAAAGGGTTCGTTGCATGAGCAATACAAATCTTATTAGGAAAGGAGCTACCCAGGGGGATGGGGAAGGGTAGGTGAAGAGAAAGGGGAGTGAATAGAAATGGGTAGAGAGGATTTAGTTTGTGGTCAAATTGGCAGAGGAATGGAGTGTAAAAGGGTCGCGTTTAAAAGGTCTCCGGTGAAACGAAGCACCAAGAGGGTGGTTGGTAGTGGATGGAGGGGGAGAAACAGGTCTGTTGGTGCTTTATTTAAATGTAAAGTCTTTTGACATATAGAAAGAATTTATATTTCTAATTGGCTTCCTTTATATACGAAATAGATAATAAATTATTGAATGAAATGAACAAGTAAAGGATTATAGACGTTTGGTAAATATATATATATATATATATATATATATATATATATATATATATATATATATGTAGGGTTGGTGGCTTCAATAGTGAAGA
This sequence comes from Labia minor, assembly GCA_963082975.1. Classification (NCBI taxonomy): domain Eukaryota; kingdom Metazoa; phylum Arthropoda; class Insecta; order Dermaptera; family Spongiphoridae; genus Labia; species Labia minor. The sequence goes on from OY720345.1 coordinate 55,009,689, forward strand.
AGATGTATTAAAAAATATCGTTTTTGTTGAAAAATGTAGCAAAAAATATATCGTTTTTATTGAAAAGTGTAGCAAAAAATATATCGTTTTTGTTTAGAAATATATACACAGGAAAAAATAAACGTCTTGGAAATCTTCGGATATTGTCGTCGGTCTTCGGATATGTTCGTCGTTCTTCTTAACGTCTTGAATCACAACTGACAACTGCTCAACTGCCAACTACCCAACTGCTACTGCCCAACTGCTACTGCCCTCAGCTAGCCTGTTTCACGACTTTTTATATCCGGCTGGTGACATCTAGGCGGAGTGGTGGGGACTCTCGACGACTAATCGCGTGTTAGGCGCTGAACGAAGACCCAATAGATGGCTCGCTTATTATTGCCAATCGTAGGCTTCTAAGAGGGGGTAGCGAGGTTTTAAATATATGTCCCAGCGCAACATGAATTTGCTTAGTCGCTCCGAGAACATCTTCATGAGAAAATAATAAAATAAATTTCATTTTTTTTTTCAGATCCTATATATATATAGATATATAGATATATAAATCTCAATTATCTCTCCTTCTCTCTATACTACTATATGTTCTATTAAAATTCACTTTAAATATCACTGTCAATTCAATCTAAAAGGATCAAAGCGGAGAAAAAATATTCAATAGACAATTTTGTTTCTCTTAATTTCATATTTTTTAAAAGATTTCCTTTAACCAGAATTGATTGGAATTATATAAAGTCAAAGTTAAACATTCGATATTAGATTTATATATATGTATATATATATATATATATATATATATATATATATATATATATATATATATATATTTGTCTTTGAGTAAAGAAAGGTTTTTGAATTTATGAAATTAAAAAAAAACAAATACATTACTTCTATTCATAGTTTTAGAGTTGATAAAATTGGAAAAATATCGTTTGAATAAAAAATCTAATTATGTTAAAAATATGATATTAAAAAAGCTTTTGCGAAATATCTTTAAAGTTCTTCGATTTAGTTACTTGGTGGGACTCTTTTTAATTTTATTTCCTTTGAAAAAGCTGGAGATATTATATTATATACTAGTATGTTAAGTTTTAATATCTATTAATAAATTATAAGTTATCTTATAATTATGTAAACTTAATTTCTTAGATTACTCTTCCACTCTCTCCCTCTCAGATAACAGTTTGGAAAATTTATTAATAAAGGATTTTATTATTAAGATTAATTTTTATGAGGTCATATAAATAAATAAGTACAAAATATATTTAGTTTATTGATTGCTAAATCACTATTTATCACAAATTATAATTAATTATAAGGTAAAATTTTAAAATATGAAATTCAGAACAAATATATTATAAATTATAACTACTACTAAGTGTTAAAAAGAGTATTTATTAAACTAAAACTTTTATTTTTTATTTATTATTACCATCTAACTACTAGTTTAGCTAATAAGTAATTTTATTTTATTACATTAAATGTATTATATTTATTTATTTTATTTATTTATTATTATTACATCCCTATATTCACATAGGTGTTTGTTTTCCTTATTTTTTTCCCCCTCTCAATAAGGTAAAACTAAAACTTATTGTAAAATTAAATAAAATTAATTTAATGATATATGTAAATAAATAATTAAAAAAGTAATTTTAAAAATTATAAATTGGAATTGAATATTTCTGTTCCCCAACTTTTTGTAGACTTTACAAAAGCATATGACTCAATAGACCGGGAAAAACTTTTTCAAATCTTGATCTTAATTGGAATGCCAAAAAAACTAGTACGTATGATTCAAATTTGTCTTGTCGGTAGTAAAGGAAGAGTAAGATGCGGGAATCAACTATCAGAAACTTTCGAAATTCGAAATGGGTTAAAACAAGGAGATGCATTATCACCAATTTTATTTAATTTAGTTCTGGAATATGTAATTAGACAAATTGGGGAGAAGTCAAACGGAATCGAATTAAACAAAAAAATTCAATTATTAGGTTACGCAGACGATTTAAATATAATAGGAGATTCGGCAATTGTAATTATAGATAGCGTAGAAAAATTAATTGAAACAGGAAAAGAGGTGGGATTGGAAATTAATAGTAAGACAAAGTATTTAGTTACAGGGAGGAATAGTATATAGATATACAAGATATAGAATTTGAAAATAGGTTCTGTGATAACGAAAGATAATAATATTCGAGATGAGTTTAAAGCGAGGTTACAATCGGGAAACGCCTGTTATCATGCAATAAAGGGGCTTATCGCGTCAAAATTATTATTAAAGGGGATAAAAATTAAAATATAAAAAACAATTATTTTACCGGTTGTATTATATGGATGTGAGGCATGGTCTATGACCTTAGGTGACGAGAGTAGATTTAGAGTATTTGAGGATAGGATTCTGCGAAGCATTAATGGCCAAAGAAAGATGAGGTCACCGGGGAATGGGAGGTTTTATACCAAGTGGGTAACGTCCACTTGGAAGACCAAGGACACGGTGGGTGGAAAGAATGTGAGAGAGATGGGAGAGGATAGGGACTGGAAGGTTGTAACTTAGAATAAGAATACTTGGAGGGGTGTGGTTGCTGCGGCTAAGAACTTTCGAGTTCCGTAGAGCCACAGAGATAGAATATTATAATAATATATTATTTATTTATTAAAATAAAAAATATAAAAAAAAATGAATTGCATTTCATCAAATATTTTCATTTTCATATAAATTTAGTATGTAGATTTTAAAATATACGTTACATTATATTCTATATTTATTAGAATAGAATAGAATTCTTTTAAAATTTTCCATAAAGAAAGTGAAATAAGTTTGTTGGAAAAATCGAAGTTTCAAACAAAAAAATAAAATCGATTTATTCTTATAATTTTCATCAAGTTTTTTGACACCTGGGAATTATTATCATTAGTTATTTTATTTATGATACGATTGCATGTTCTCACAATGAAATGAATAAATTGAAACGAACGAATTGGTATTAAAATTTTACACCCCTTTATTTTATTTAATAAGGATGAAAATTGATATTGTAATAAAAAGTCTCTGGTGGAACAAAAATATATATACCTATATACATATATATATATATATATATAGAGAGAGAGACCTGAAAAAGGGATTGGGTGTGCTAATTCTGCTAAAACTTGCAATCGTATCATTAAATTTAATATCTATCATGAAATATAATAGAATTAAAAGAAAAAAAATGGATAAAATTTATATTAAAGACAAAATAATAATAATAATAATAATCATAATTATTATAAAAAAATGAAGTTAAAAATTAGAAAATAAATAAAATTATTTTAGAGAAATATTGTATGAATGGTAGATATCAAATATTGAATTGCAATTAATATTTATCGTACTTAGATGCAAAAAAATATTAAAAATATACTTTTAAATTTAAAAATACTTATTTTAATTATAATTTTAGTATATGAATTATAAATCCAAAATTTTAAATAGGCACTGTATTAAATTAATATTTAATTATTATTCTTAGACGAATTTGAAAAAATTAACACTGATTTTTTAAAAAAAAAATATACGAGTAGAATTTCTCAAAAGATTTATTTATTTTGTTTTTATAAATTATAAATTCATCTATTATATCATGACAATGCTTTAAATAACTCTTTAACTATTTTAAAATAATAATTATTATATGAATCAAAATTAAATTAAAAAAAATTAAATTAATTATAAATTAAAATAATTAAGTTTTAATAATCTATTTATATGCATATTCCACATAAAATCTCAGGTTTCATGACTTGGAGAATCCAAATTAAACTTTAGAATTTTCATGTTTACCTGTGCAAGAGATTGTTTGCCATAAGACTTAAAAATTAACTGGAACGATTCCATATAATCATCATATAAATATTATTCTTAAACTTTAGCAAAACCTAATATATTGCGAATTTGTTTTTTAAATTTGATTTTATGTTCAAGAAATATAATATTTAACATTTAAGAGCGCACTATTAAAAATAGCTTAGGAGAATTAATTTTATTAATAAAATACTTATTAGTTTGTCTACGATGTTTTTCCCGTTGATTGAAATATCACTTCGATCTTAAAATAATTTTTTCAAATCTCAAAGTTCAAAGTATTATTTTTTCTTTTCTTTTGAAATTAATAGTTTTATTAAATTATTATTTAATATCTTTAATAAAATAAGCATAATCTGCTTTTAAATATTCATTTAAATATTAAAAGTTTAAATTGGGTGGGCAGTATTTCTGGTTGCCTATATACCAGGGGCTCCTAGCTGGACGAACCTTCAGTCAGTCAGTCGATGTCGATGTGTGAGTGCACACGGAGTGGGCGACGCTCTCTCTACACCAAAAACGTAAGTCAATTCTCTATTGAAATTATCATAATTCACTAATATCAATCAACCAATTAACATTACCCCTACCATCTATACACAAATATCGTTGTAAAAATGTCTCATTTCATTTATTATTATTTTTTAATATATAAATAAATAGAAAATAGTTTTTTTTGTATTCGTATTATAAATGGTAGTTTATTTATTCATATATCTTATAATATATAATATCTATATCTATATATGTATATACATTATCTAGGTGTGAATTTGTATAATTTCTAGATTCTAGATGTTAGAAAATCGTGTTTTTAAATATTTGACATTAAAATCTTTCGCGACCCCAGAATTTTGCTACGCGACCCCTTCATCTTCAACTTTCCTCTAGACCGGACAACTGCTTTCCAAGAAGTCACTAGCTGCCTTTAGTCTTTAAGGAAGGATAAGTGGATTCGATTGCAAATCACCTTCGATCTACACATCGCTTTCATATAAAAGGGTATCGTTTTATCACCTTAACACTGAACATTCATACTAAGAAACACACTTATCACCAGTTTCCCCTATTCACTAGATATAAGATTATTATTTAATTTGCATATATATATATATATACATATATATTTAAGTTAGATATTAAGTTATTTATTAAGTTTTCTAAAAGAATTTTTATCAAATTAATAACAAATATTTTAAGTGTTATCTTAAATGTAAATGATTCAACAGTTATCAACTAATAGCTGTTGAAAATATTATCTCTTTATTAAAATAACGCAACTACTTTGTTCTTTTATCAGAAAAAACTGACTTTCTTCTTTTTATTTATTATTGCCTTTAATAGCACAATCTGAGCCCTTTTTTCAGAGCTTATCACAGGAATATATAAGGACAAATAGTCATTAACTATTATTTAACCTTACTCTTACTCATTTATTATTAAAATTATTATTAACAACAATTTTAAATATATTTAATAATATTATTAAAAAAGACTATCAAATCATTATTGAATATTATTATAGTTGAATATTAATATTCAATTTTCATATTTCTATCCATAGAATATATATTTAATATAGACAATTCGGTATAATTACAAATAATATTAAGTTATTAAAAATTTTGATTTTCAAATGTTAGGTAAGTAAACATTTTTTAATTAAAATACTTTTTAAAATTGAAAATTGAATCATATATCTCAATCAACAAAATATGAATTTACAAGGAAAAAGAATGCATAAAAATACTTGATTTAAAACCTTTAATAGATTTTAGAATTCATTAATTAATCTTTATTGGTTCAAATTAAAATTGGTGTCTCTAGTTGGAAAAAATTTCAAGTAAATTCATTTTATTTAACCTTTAACAATTTAAATAAAAATAAATGATCTTTTAATGTTTTTTTTTATTAAAATATAAATTTTAAAACTAATTCATATTAGAAAGATACAATAAAAGATACTAGAAAAGATTTTTATCTATATTTTATTGTTTTGAAAGCGAATCAATTTGTTCAATATTTAAATTTTTAAAATTAGTATGTACTTTCATTTTATAATAGTAAAAATATTTCATTTTTAAATTTAAAAAATAAACAAATTTTAGAATGAACAAATTTTAAATTTTGATTCAATCAAATGTTATTCCATTAATGCTAATAATCATATATTATTTATTTATTAATATATTTATTAATATAGTATATATATATTGTTACTTATATATTAAAAAAAAGTGAAGGAATTAAAGTCTTTCTAATATTACAGATAATTGTAACAATAATGGTTAACGAAATTGAAATATTGAAAAAAAATTACTTTAAATTGCTGACTTTTCGTCAAGAATCCTTAAAGAGATTCGTGGTTAATGATTCGATTGAATCCTGGATGAAAAGTAATAAAAGTTAACTCTCTATCGTTCTGTCGTAGCTGTGAGGTGGTTCCGATATCGAAAGCAAATCGTTGGAGGGGGCAGGGGGAAGGGAGTATAAAAAAATGCGAAGTTTGCGTGACCAGACTTGATTACAAATCGAAAATATTTATATAATTTTGTTTTTGTTTTACTCCTAAAGATATATTGTTTCAAAGATGTGATTTTCTAATAATTATTACATTTTATTTAAATTTCATTGGAAATTATCAAACATTGAATTTATTCACCGAGCTGCCGCAGGGTACTTTTAAAAAAAAATTATAAACTATGAATATTTAAGATTAAGATTATTATTTAAAATAAATAGTCATAAAACATATAGCACTTAAATTTACGTATTAAAACACTGAAAGACAGAAATGTATGGCCTGTGGATATAACATAATATATATTTCGTAATTTGATTACAAAATATTAAAAAATAAATATTTTTAATTTTATTTTATTTATAATATTTTGTATTTAAGGAAGCGCTGTCTTGCGTTTCCCGGCGACATTATTTTTTTTTTATTATTAAAATTTCTATATTAAATTAAGAAAAAACTAACAAAAATGATTTTCCCCGAGGCTGAAACCAATAAAGATCAATTTTTCTTTTTAAATAATATTTATGGTGTGAAGTTCAAAAAAATCCTTACAGAGCGGTTTAATATCTCAAAAATTCAAATATATACTTATATATATTTATATATATAATTTTTGCTTGTATAATAAGATATGAAAGATATTATATAACAAAAGGTATCATTAACAAATTCTCGGATTTTTCTCGAGGATGATTATTTAAAACAATGAAACATAGACACAGAGAGACAAAGAAAGAGTGAGAGAGATAAGTAATATAAAAACACCAATGGAAACATTTGCCAATTTCAAATATTAATGAAATTTTCATTTATACAATTTTTTTTCAATTTATATAAATAATATATTTTGTTTTGTCTTTTAAAACAAAAGTGAATTGTATTTTTAAGATGTGATTACGTCAGTCAATCTTCTAAGCTTTTATTATCGAGAGGAGGAGGAGGGGAGAATTCTATTTTCAGCCCTACTATTTGGAAGTTTAACAGAGCAACTTCTAGAGTACTAAATTGGACTGAGCATTAGAAGATTTGTCAGTCTCTTAGTCCTTCTCTTTCACAATTTATCTCTCACTAAATCTCAAGTTTTATATTTGTTTTATTATTAAATAGTTCTTTAAAAAAAAAAGAAAATATTTAATTAATTTTTTATTTTTTAACTATTATTATTTAAAAATATTTAAAAAAAACATTTTCTTAAAATAACAAAAAAAAAAAAAACTAAAAATGTAAGTGAAATTATTTCAATTTATTGTTCAAATTAGAGTTTGTCGGTTTTTTGGAGAAAATTATGAAATTCGAAAACCGGTTTTTTAGTAGAAAAGAATCGGTATTCAATGTATGAATAACACTTAAAAATAAATGACCTGTGGCCAGGCTCAGAACCGAGCTAAAAAGCCAAAAGCATGTGAACAATAGCGAGTCCTAAAAGCAAATGGATGATAAACTTTTTGAAGCCAAGGGAAGAAGCCCTTAGCCAAAACTTACCAAATGCAGCAAGTTGATTGGCTGTAAGGGATCATGTGACCCTTTTGCATAGTCAACTTAGCTACAAAACAATCTGACCACGTGTTTGCATATAAATATACAAAAAAATATATATAAAAAGAAAAACTTATAAAAATTATATAAAAATAAATTGATATTAAAATAAATAAGTCTAAATCAGGGAGAGGTTTTAACAATATACCATATTTTATCAAAATCCGTTGAGCCGTTCAAGCTGTTCACATCTATACGAACGGACAGACGGACAGACTTTTTTCTGATAACAATATGCATGATTCGTGGAGAATCTCGACATGTGAAATTTGGTGTGAAAACAATACCACCCTTACTATCGTCGGTCGGTAAAAATTTGAAAATGACAAATGTAGCCAAATGTACAGAATGATGGAAAGTGTTGAAAAAAATAATATGGTTATTATAAAAAAATTGAAATTAAATGTTTTTTTTTATTCGAACCCTTTGCATTCATTTCATTATTATAAGAATATTTACATCCTTACAACGAATAATTGTTTTTAAAATTATTTAATGCTGGCCAACTATTATTTTTTGTTCTACTAAATTGCATAACTAAATTTTACTATCAATAAAATTGAACAGTAAATAATTTCAGTCAAACACTGCTTTTAATCGCTCTAAATTTTCTTATAGGAGTTTAAAAAAAAATATTTATTGATAATAAAAGTAATAAGTTAATTACATAATTCTTGAATTTTTTATTTTAAATTTCCCTATTATATCTATCTATTCTAATCTATTTTTTTTATCTTCTTTTACGCTCGCCCTGACCTTTATTTGTACAAATGGTCTGTAAAGGCTTATTATTCGAAACTTTCGAAGCTCATCCAACTGCCTTCTTACGGGCAGTAAAATCAAGAGGCCCTGCTAAACTATTCGCACATCATTAAGGACATTCGCCTCATTGAACCAATATAATTATCTACAAATAAATTCTATTTATTTACTAAATTATACAAATACAAAAAAAATATGAAATATGAAACATAAAAATATATTTAATAAAAAATTCACTTTATTTTTTAGTATCATTTCTATTTTCAATTCTTATTCATTTTTTTTAAAATTATATTTTAAAATGAATTCTAAAAAAAGCTTGAAGCCCTATTTTATAAAACAAACATTATACTTTTACAAAGTGAAATTTGCATACACTTAAGTTTATATATTATATGTAAATGATACGTCAATATTGCAATGTTGATCTTTTGCTTGGATAAAATTTATATATATATATATATATATATATATATATTATAGGTATATACTTTTTTAAAATAATAAATGTTTTGGTTTTTTTTCTGTTTCAGGTAAGAGAACATTTTCGTTGCACTGAAGGTTCTAAGAAATAAACCAACGGTAAAATTTATTATATTTTTATTAATTTATTTATTATTATTAATTATTTATTATTATTGATATCCTGGTTTCATATAAATATAAATTAATTTAATAACAAAATAATTAAGGTTCAAATTAATGAATTTTTATTTTTAAGATTAGTTGATATTTTACAAAAATTTCTCGGAAATAATTATCTAAAATATTTATTATTTAAATTCAAACTTCTTTTTTAAGAATTCAAGGAACCATGAAATCAAAATGTTTTTATTTATTTTTTTCAATCTTAAAGCCTTTTGGTAGTTAATTAATGTATAATTACTTTTTTATTACAATATTTTTTTTCTAAAATTATTGATCTTTGGATTAAATCTTCATTTTATCCAGCTTTCTCAGAATTATTGTGTATTATTTTTATTTATTCTTAAATCTAAATAAACTTGGTGAAGTTCGATTCATCGAACACAAGTTCGGCAGACCAGGATTAAACCACGCGACTACTCTCCTGGCCTGTATAATAATTATTCATAAATTTTTTTATTAATTAATTATTAAAACAAACTCCGACTTGTGTACATCCTACGCAGGGACAGCGCCTATCAAGTTCTTTATATAAATTAGGTGTCCTATGATCAGTAGAACGGGTCCTATCAACCTTTACCTTGATTTTCTTGATCGGAGGCGCTACTTTTTTATCAAGTAGCCTCCCAAGTTTGACCCCAGCTGGGTGGACAAATCCCAGCAAGAGAAATTCCCTTGCTAGGCAGGAACTAGGACCCAGAACCATAAAGATATAGGTTAACATTGTTAACCCCGAACCTACGAGACTTCATTAATTAGTGTTTTTTAATATTTCATTATTTTTTTATTTTAATTATATATTTTTTAAATTTAATGTTTTCTGAACTTGATGGGGTTTGAACTCTCGTCCTCAATTTCTTATAACATTATTAAACCATTATTTAAACAATTCTTTTTAATGTCTTTAAATTCAAAACAAAACAAAAACAAACAAAATAAACAAGATAAACAGGAATATAAATGATTTAAAATATCAATATTTGAAGGGATAGATTATTATCTTATGATTGTTTAATGAAAATTTAGAATATATATATAATATTTATAAGAAAAATTCATATATCTTAAACAAATAACAGCAAAAGTTAAATTCTGATATAGTTATTTCCTTCCGCTTTCCGGGATTTGTTCTTCACAACTCCGATATAATAAACAAAACAAAAGCAAAAAAAAAAAAAAAAAACATGGGAGATTATAAATTTTAATATTATTAGGAGGAGTAATGAATTATTTCATTTCTATTTAAAAAAAATGAAAATAATTTAAAACATTTATTTCTCGTTTGCTTGAGAAAGAAAAAAAATTTCCATGGAAAGAGAGAGAGAAAGAGAGGGAGAAAAGCACAATCTAATGAGTTTTTCTTTATTGTGTGAAATAAAGATTAAAACCAAATGTTAGAAGAAGAAAAAAGGGATAGCTAGAGGTGTGGAGACCGAGAGAGAGAGAGAGAGAGAGAGAGAAAAAATGGAAAGAAGAGAATAATTTTCACACCATATACATATATAAGCATGGGGGTTGCTCTCTATCTGTCTGTTTGCGGGTAAAACGACATGATTAATGCTCCATCATATCATATCTCGTCGAAACAACAATAACATCCTCAAACTGAACAACATCAGCAGCAACAACAAGTTTGCCAAATGACAAGAGACAATATTTAACAAAAATCAGCATTGGATCCATATTTATTTTGTTGGCTGATTGTATGCGTAAGCGATGAGTGGATAGAAAGGAATATTAATTAAAACAAGAAAATTAGTTGAGTGTTTAGTTAATTTTTCTCGTTGGTTGGTTTGTTGATTGGTGTATAGCCAACGGTGGCTGTGGAGAAGTTTGCAAGGGACGTTCGTTGTCTCTTGTAATCAACATTTTGAATCTCCCAATTACCCGGGACGTACTATCATGATATTGGATTCCTTAATGAAAAAGCAATTAAACGTTGAATTTGAAAAGAACTTGTGTTAATTATGAATTCAATGAGTAGAACAACCGAAGAGAGGGACAGAGAGAGAGAGAGAAGGAGAAAAAAAAGAAAGAGTGAGAAAGAGATGGGCAGAAGAAAAACACTTCAGTAAATCATTCTTTCCACCTTCTTCATTTCCTTTTCAGATGCTATTCATTTATTTTCCTATATATATAAAAAAACATTTAAAAAAAAAAAATAACGAATACAAATTATCAATAAATCAAAAAGCGAATGAAAGGAAGTTCGTTTATGGAATCCATTTCGTTAATTGAATCATAATTGAATAGTATACATCTTTCGAAATACTAGCAATAAAGATTCTAGATAAAACAAATATATGGATCGCATGTCTCTCTAATTAATACAATGACAAGTGTTTTTAGATCTAAAAAAAAGAGAGAAAGAGTGTAAAAATGTTTTTATTTTTGTGATCAACTAATACAATTGAATACTTTTGAGAATAAGATATCAATTTAAAACATTTTCTATACAATGATATAATATATTTTTTTATAAATTAACTCTTTATATCATTAGGTAAATAAATAGTTTGTTAATTCTTTAATGTGAAGGGAAAATTCCTTTTCAAAATAGACTTGTTGGTTCATTTTCTAGTAGTAATCCACAAGAAGCTAAGTTTGTATAGTTTTGTCTATAATTATTTGAATTGAATTAGTTCGTTCTTAATGACGTCACTTTAATCGAATGTAATCAGATACTCTTAGTTAAATTGACCTCAATCAGATCTTGATGGCATTGAGGTGGGGGAAGGGTATAGAGAAGGGGGAGCACGCTGAGAAAAGGGTTTAATTTCAAATCCTTTACTAGTACCTTTGCGTGGGGTAGGCAACCCTTTAAGACTTAGTGAACAAACCACAATTAGGACACAATTTAGAACGAGGCTAATTTCTAATTTAACTAAAAACAATGATGATGATGTAGAATAATTATAGGAATAATAATGAGCGAAAGAGAAGGGTGACGAGTGGGGAGGGTGGAATGAGGAGTGGAATGGGAGGAGGAATAGGAGGACTGATGGTTGGTCCTTTTGCATGGCCAGTGACATTTGTAAGTGACATTTCATTTGCAGTCCCCGCCGACTCTTCCCTTTTCTCTCATTAGCAGAGCATTTTGACATAAAATACATTTTGAATAGGAATGAGAGAACAAACAAACCCGACAGTCGGCATAAGGACCATACGGATTATATAATTAATGTTAATTATTAAGTATTTATTTTATATCTATATATATATATATATTAAAGAATCGAAAAGATGGCGGACTATTTAAAAAAGAAAGAGACATGATTTTTATTTCGTATTATTAAAAAAAAAAAAAAAAAAAAATTAACGAAATTAAATTTATTTAAAAATTCAAGTATAATAAAATAAAAATATTAATCATCTATGGAATTTATACCTATATTTTGAAATAATGTTTATGGTGTATTTCAATATACAGGGAGGTGATTATGATTCACTATTTACATTTTTTGCGTGCTTATATATCAATTTAGATCTAATCAGGACGATTATGACATAATTGGCATACAATTTAGTGACGAAAAGTTATTATTTAGATAATTTTCAAGCGGTTAGAAAACTGACAGCTTGACGCTATCATTTAGCGGGGAGCCTAAATTATATTTTATGTTAAATTTATATTTAAATGTGTTGTCCTAAAAACCTAAATAGAGAGTGGCATATATCACTATATCTCAAATTTGTAAACTGTATTTTAAAATTTTTAAAAAGTATTTAATTAATTGAAAGATTTCAAAATTTCAATTTTACCCCTGGAAGGTATACAATCACTGAATCATGCTGGGTAGAGAAGAGATGGTTTGATATATTGAAGTATTAATTTTAATTTCTCTATCTGATTTAACCTGATTATTTGAGTTTATTAAATTTAAAATAAATTTATAAACATCAATTCACGCTGAACATTAAATATATATCAACATATATGTAGGTATGTTTACACAGACTATGAAAAGTTATGATATACATTGTTAAATTTTCGAAATTTATCTTTATTTGATTTCTGTAAACTGTAAATTACATAAGAGTTTTTTTAAAGAAAAAATATTTTCATTTTAATTAAACATCTATAAAGTTAATTATTTAATCTAAAACCACGAAGTTCAGTATAATAATTTTGTTTCCGTGAACGGATATAAAGAGGGAGGGAGGGTGGATTATTTGGTTTAAATCTGAATTAAATAGTATTTGGTTAGAAACTACATTTATATATATAGGATTTATTTCATTTCGTTATTTGTAATAATATATTTTAAATTAAAAGAAAAGTAAGAAATGACTAATTTAGTTAAATATGAATTTATGAAAAACACATGCAATACAAATAAGGTATAAAAAAATGTAAAAAAAGTGGGAACTGATTTATATTAAAAAATATGTTTTAAGACCCTTTATAATATATTTTGATTGAAGACCGTTAAAATTATAAAAAAAAAATGATATTTTGTGTTAAAGATGACAAAATACCTGATAAGTATAAAACTTTTCATTTAGAAAACTTTTTTCAACTTAAAATAAAAAAAAAAAAATATTTTCATAATTCACACTGTGCTTGAATCCAGGTGCGCATTAACTCAGTCTCTAATTTTCAGCTGTACAAAAAACTCCAAAAAAAAAGAGAAAAGAAAATATTAAAAAAACAACATGATTTTGTTTAAAATTGAAAGAAAAGAAAATATTTATTAATCTAAAAAATAAAACAATTTTTTTTCTTTTTTTCTCCTTATTAAAATAATAATATAAATATATTATTACTCAGATTTTTGAGGGTTGAGGAGAGATCAGGGGTGCGTAATTTGTGAATACCTTTGCCTCGGGTGTTTTATTCCCTCGTCTGTTAAGGGTACTTGTTTACAAAAGATAGTACTAGTGATATTTTTCTTAAATAATGTTTTGTTTAATTTTCGTTGAATTAAACAAATTTAGATTAAAACTAATATACTCGATTATATTAAATTCCTAAAAAATGCCGATTTGTTTTCTTTTATTTTGTATTATTTTTTTTTTTAAATTAATTCTTCCTTTTACTTTTTTTCGAATAAAAATCTAAATATTTAAAAATGTTTCCCATTGCTTGCAAGTTCCTCCCCTTTTTTCAGTTTGCTTGTTATGTTCCCTTGTTTGTCTATCTGTCAAATAGAAGAAGAAACATTTTAGACGATGACACTTTTTATAATCCCTCAGGCATGTAAATAATACTAAAGAATACATACAACTAGACAGACATCTAGAATAAAAAAAAACAACTCAAAGAAAAAAAGGAGAGAGATAAAGATAAAATAAAAAATGGATTATTTTAGACTAGAAGTTAGAAATGGGAGTCCGTTATGGGAGGTGGGTGGGATGGACAAACTCAAGTCGATAAATATTCCTTCAACATGCCTCAACTCCAACTTTTCACTAATTAAATATTCTTCACTTGACTCTTTCATTATTATTATTAAACGCTAAATAGAATATCTATTCCCAGTTGTTGAATTATTTATATCCATGAACTTAATTGAATATTAATTTTTTATAATAATAATATTAATTATTATTATTAACATTTTTCATAAATATAATTGGCTGACGTTTATCTTTAGTTGACCTAACAAATCATTTCACCACTCCATATTTTATTATCTCGCCAGAGATAGTATTGCGATCACGAAAATTTTCGATGTCAAGATTTTGATGTTTTTATACGTTTTGAAGGTCCATGAGTCATTTTCACTAAGGTTGAAAAAAATGTCTGTGTGTATGTAGACAAAAATACTCAAAAACGGTTTGAGCTAGAATAATGAAATTTGGTACATGGGTATTATTCAAAATTTTTGAGAAATGTAGCTCATTTGGAAGAGGACCATTTCGTATCACGTTTAAATTTTTTTCCTCTAAACTTACTGTAAAAATAAAGATATGTTTGATAATTTTTCACAAGATTCAAAATTGTATAAAACTGCTATCGTGTATATAGAATTTCAGCTTGATTGAATCGCTGAATTAAATTTTTAACTCGTTGACTGGCAATCACGCGCCAGCACGTGACGTGGTACCTTCAACAATGAGCCAAACATGCACTGGTTTAAAAGATATTATTTATTTATTTTAATTTATAATTAATTAAATTTAATTTAAATATAATTTATGTTAATTAATCCAATTCAAATTTGCAAGATAGTCGAGTGGAGACACTCCAGATTTTTTTATTTATAAATAACATTACACTTTCATCCAGTGATATTAATTCAATAAAATAAATTTATTAAATGTATCACACAGCGTGAAATTTAATTTTATGTCATTAAACACAAAACCTTTTTATAAGATAATGATTTAATATAAATAATAAATAATAAGTTTAATATAAATTTTAATAGCTTTATCTATTTGAATATAATATATGTTAATTAATCCAATTCAAATTGACTATATATTAAAAAAATAATCATTAATTATAGAAAAGATTCAATGTTCTATTCTATTAAATAAAATATTATTTTAATTAAATTAAAATTACATTTAAAAAAAAATAAATTTCTCTCTCTGTCTTGAATTTTTGTTCTAAATATGATTAAAGGCCTTAGGAATGTATAATTTTTGACAGATAATTATAGATTTGAGGGGTGCATTTTTAATCGATCAGCCCATAATAATAACTTCAACTCTTTCCACTCATAAATATATTTGACAATTTTGCCTACCAACTCGAAATTGATTTCTATTTCATTTTGACCAAAAGAGAATATTGTTTAAAAATATAATAAAGAAGGATGCTGTTGATAAATCAAAAGATACTATTTGTTCTTTCATTACACGAATTAAAATTTATTATACAATATGAATTCAAAAAGTAATTAGAATTTTCGTTATTATTTTTGAAAGAGTTTTCAGCGATGAGTTTTTTTTTTATCTAATCTATACTATCTATCTGCGAGTTTAAGGATCTATTCTGTATTTTTGAGAACAAAAAGGTCGTTAGTTTGAAAAATCCTACATGAAATATGCACCATTCTAATTTTCTTTAAACAAGAGCAGAAATATAAATTTCAGCATTCAAATACATCCATTATTTACAATCAAATTAAAATTACTAAACTTATAGGACTGAAAAACCTTTTCAATAACGTCACCATTTATTTTTTCCTAAAAACGGAACATTTTTTAATTTTCGATAATAGTTTGAAGAGGCTATGAAGAAAACGTATATTTTTCATTATTTCTGTTTATTATAATGAAAATAACTGAAAAATATAGTAAATAATATAACAAAAACTTAGTATAATAATATAATAATAAATTTAAAATAAGGGACAAGTTACCTGAACACGGGACGTATGGTCACTTTACTTTTCAATCGAATAGTAATATTTTAGAAATAACATTCAATTTGTTGCCAATTTTATTTTATTTTTTATGTAAAGTAAACAGACAAGGTGTTTAAAATGTTTCTTATTTATAATTAAACAATATATAATATAAACAACTTGTGATATAATATCCTTTTGATATATACAATAATATTGATATTTTTGTTCATTCGATCCAGCTACAAGAACCACAAAAAAACTTTCAAATGTGACATGTAACACAGGTTTCATGTTAGCATCTGAAAATTAATACCTAGTTATTTCATGATATAAATTTATATTGAAATAAAATTAGAATATTCAATCCATATATATATATATATATATATATTAAAGATGATATTATTAAAAGAAATATTATAAATATATATAAAATATCTTTATATTGTCATATTTATTAATTATATGTGTGTGTGTGCTATAATATTATTATTCTATTAATAACTTCTATAGAATAAAATCATATAAGTATCTTCAGACATAGTTAGGGTTATAAAATTGAGAAGGCTGTGATGGGCAGGACACGTGGCTAGAATGGAAGAAGAAAGAATGGTGAAAAATATATTTGTGAGGAGACCAAGGACGCGGTAGGTGGACAATGTAGGAAGGGACATAAGAGAGATGGGTGAAAATAGGATTTTATACAATTTTTTAATTCCCGACATTCACAATATTCCTTCATAAAACCAGGTCCGAACCGACCGACGGTTTGAAATAAATTAAATTAATTTCCAGCTAAAGAAACAATTTCAATAATTTTAATATATCTATTAATGTAATAAAAAGAAAAAAAAAGAGAGAAAAAAAAACCACACAGACACACACACAAAGCCCGCTTTTTTATAACGTTTTTTATAAAATTAGTATTGGGACGGAACTACCAGATGGCGCGATGTGCTAAAACTTTGTTTCAAAATTTAACCCAGAGTGAGTGCATCTTATAGATAGTCTGTGGGTTGTAGCTCAGGATAGGGACACTTGGAAAAATGTGGTTGCTGCGGTCAAGAACTTTCCATTTCCGTAGATCCACTAAGATAGATAGATAAATATAGAATAAAACTTTAAACTCTGAGTAATATTCACATCAATAATCAAGAAGATCAATTTCTCTCTTTTTACTATTCATGCAATTGCCCTAATACATGTATTAGTGTATGTCTCATATTCCCTTTCCACTTTCAAAATCATTAACATTAAAGTGTTTACTTTAAGATATAATAGAACATGATAATTAATTTCTGCTTTAGTCTTATAATAGACAGATATGTCTCCCTCAATTGATGAAGAATGCACCTGTGGATCCCTAACAAAAAACTATTAAAATATTAGAGAAAACTTTATAAAGACCATTGATATATATATATATATATATATATATATATATATATACATAATGGGTTGGTCACTAATTAATTGCTTATTTCACTCACGGATAGCTTTAGTTAAATTTTTAGGTTTGCTGCCGTAATCGAAATGTCAAACCCATTTTGTTATTTTATAGTTGGTACTTCAACTGTCAATCAGTTGAAAATTTTTTTGATCGGTTGTGTAGTTTTTTTGGCATCTTTGAAAAATGGAAAATCAAAGCGAACATTTTCGTCATATTTTGCTTTTTTATTTCCGGAAAGGAAAATGGGCAATATATTACACAGAATGATATTATTTTTATAGTCATGAGGGCGATGTTGTCGGGTAATTAAAGCCCATTCCTATTGCCCATCAAAAGCGCCCCCATGGTGATGACATTTTTCTCTACCACTTTCTAAAGAAATAGTAAATATAATTAAAATATATTAAAGATATCTTAAACAAGAAAGAATTCTATTCAATAACATTGAATAAATTTAAAGGAAAAAAAGCAAGTTTAATTAGAATAAATTATTTGAAAAGAAATGGATGATAAATTTATGTTAAAAAATACTAAAAAAAGTTTTTTTCATCGAAGTTAGCAAATGAATAGAAACGATATCATCTTTCTTTTTTACTCGATGTGAAATAGAATATTAATTAAATTATATTAAAACGATAGAAAAATGATTTATTTTTTAAAAAATAAAACTTACTTATCAATGAATAATTTATTAAATAAATATCATCTTTATCAGAACAGAAACATAAAGATGAAATAATCTAAAATCTAAATAATAATTTATGGAATTTTACTTATACACTTCGTCTAACGTTTCTCTAATTTTTTATCCCTTCCAAAAAATAAGATTTGTCGAGGACATTAAAATACATATTTTTTTGAGATTATTTCATCGTTGGATTCAAATCCTTTCCCCCCAGCCATTTCTTCAAGTTAGAAAACAACAGTCACTCGGGCTAAATCCGGAGAATAGGGCGGATGAGGAAGCAATTCGCATCCCAATTCATGGATTTTCATGGAAATTCACTAATTTCTTATATCTTCTCAAATCACGAGGTAGTCTGCTATTAATGGATGGCAAACAAAAATTAAAAGGCTGGTTCAAATTTCAGACAGTTGGTAGCTGATAGTTGTCTGCTGTCAAGGCATTGTTGCAATTTCATTTAAAAGAAGGGAAATTCAAAAAGTTACAACAAAATTTGAGGGTCTTAAGAAAAATAAATTGACTTTAGACAACAATGACTAAATTTCCAAAAAAACAAATTGCTATAATAAATTTTTCCAACGATTTAAATAATTAAATAACTATTTCTGAAATAAATTGCTTAATTAAGAAATATTCAATATTTTTTTTCTGTCTTAATCTTATTAATCTCTAGAGTATATTTTATTTTTTTTATTTTATTCTATAAACCACATAATAATAATTTTTAATTTCTATATTAATTGCTTAAGATTCTTTTTTGTTCTATTATGTGATTTAGATTCATTTCAATGGTTGGTTAATAAGAGTTACCAACTCTGACATTACCATGGATAGGATTAAAAGCAACGTGCAGTGTATAGCGAACGAACGGATGAAAGTTTATTGCCTGAAGAGCGTAGGCGACGACGTCGACGACTTAGCTTGTATTTATTTGAAAGGCGGGATTTGAAAGACTTAAAACGAGACAGCAAAGTCTTAGAGATTTTCTACAATTTGACGATGTCGAAAACGACGACGGCATCGTCAACGATGATGATGATGATGATGATGATGATGTGATACCCCCTAACTCGTTCATCTGTTCCAAAGCAATTTAAATACGAATGCCGTTGATATAGGATGAAAAGGATCTTACTATCACTGAGTGATAGTCAATCCTTCACTACCTAACACTTTATAAACATTCAAATATGCACATCTTTTGACTTTCTGCTTGAAAGTGAAATATATATATATATATATATATAAGATTTTGTTGATTTTGTTAAAATTATTAGAAATGGAATGAAAAGGAAGAAAAATAATGATTATATCTTTTATAATTA
Source organism: Labia minor (assembly GCA_963082975.1). Classification (NCBI taxonomy): domain Eukaryota; kingdom Metazoa; phylum Arthropoda; class Insecta; order Dermaptera; family Spongiphoridae; genus Labia; species Labia minor. The sequence continues at coordinate 55,029,761 of OY720345.1, forward strand.
TTAAAAAAAAATTCAAAGGAAAAAGTACATCAATATATCGTATAAAAAACATATTTTCAATTATAATATGCTAATTAATAGCAGGAAAATATTTGTGAGTAAATAAAAGTATAATTATTTAATTATATATATATATAACAGGGACGATTCTTTTTTTTTTTCTTTAATTTATATAAAAATATATAAGTACATATATGTATAAGAAAAAAGAAAAATATTCAAAGATTATTTTATTGCAATATTTTAATGATTTTAGGAACCCTGAACTCAGTGCCTTTAAAGTGGAGAGTTTTTTTGTGTGAGATGCATACTCCTCAGATATAAATAACAATATAAATTTATAATAAATCTTTATTTTTAAGGGAATTTTGTAAATAAAACCACATAGTGATATTTTATTGTAAATTTATTCAAAAAATATACAAAAAATACACAACGTTTCGATTGCTCCTTCTGCAATCGTTATCAAGCAACTTCACTGTCCGAGCATCCAAGGCCGACAGTATACAGTATCGAACAGATTAATTGAAACAAAAACATTTTCTTGCATTTTTGCACTTTGTCGCCCTTGTTACTATTTGTAATGGCAATACTGTGGTTATTTTTATTTTTGACACAATGTAACAAGCATTGCTCAGTGTGTAACACGTGTTTTAATATCGGTTGGGTGATTTTTTCTTATTTTTTGTTATTTTAAATAAAAGTTGTTAAATTTCAGCATTTTTCCCTTACCTACAAAGATGGATGTATCGATGAATAAACGAGTAATGATCGTGACATGGCTACAGTCAATTGGATCTTCAATCGCCATAAGGGGTCAGGGAATATCTCAGTGAAGACAAAGAGGAAATGTCGCGCAAAAAGAACGACAAATGAACGAGATGACCAGCGATTACTGAATTCTAGCCCAAATGATTACTGTAAAACTGCAGTAGACCTTCCTCGAGAATTGGCTGAAACTGGTGTCCACATAACTCACATGATTGTTCGTCAAAGACTTCTTAAAGGGAAAAGACCAGCAAAGAAACCTGACAAGAAACATCTTTAAACAATGCCAAAAGACTTGCATGGGCCAAAAAATATGAAAATTAGATAGCTGAAGATTGAAGAGTCTTGGTTTCTTAAGAGAGTCACTTCATCGTGCAAGGCCAATAATTTCGGTTCATTCGAAGGGGAAAAGAAAAACTGAGCTCGTCACTCGTCATCTAAACCAGCTGATCTTAAACTGTGGGTCGCAACCCCCAGGGGGTCGCGAGACTACTGAAAGGGGTGGCAAAGATCTGATACTTTTGAATCATTATAAATAAAATTTTAAAATTATTAAATTATATATATGTGAAATTAATGGGTATGTATTCTTTAATCCTTATTTTATTTACATTGTAAAATAGTGCGATATTACATCTACATCTACGGTTAATATGTATTTCATTATATGGAGGAGGGGGTCGTTTAAAATTTCCTAAGCTTGAAGGGGGTCGCTATATAAAAAAGTTTAAGAAGACCTGATCTAAACCACCAAACACCCCCTTAAAAATGTTCTGAGGGTGTTTCTCAAATTATAGTCTAGGGCCTGTTGCATGTATGACAGGTATGATAAATAGTGAAAAGTACCAGTCCATATTGGTAGAAAGAATGATACCAGAATTGAAAAAGGGAGGTCACTTAAAATGTTAATCGTAATAATTTGTTTCTATTATTGAAATGGATGATAAATAAAAAATTTTATACAAATTTTCATCTTGTTTCAATTAATCTGTTCGATACTGTATATGTATTTCACAAAAAAAAACTGAGTCCAGCCGGCACTGGACGCTCGAACATTGCAGTCGCTTAAAATATCTACATAGTGTGTTTGCAAGCGTTCTGCAGTCACCATTGTTATTATGCAATGCATAAAGTTGTTTTTTAATGTTGTCGGCTTGGAATTTCTCATTTATAAAGAAAACGGGTATTTATGTTTAAAAAAAATATTAATTAGGCATATTAAATTTATATTTTCCCGGCTTACTTAATTTGGTATTAAGTATTCCATTTTGTTATGTTTTTTCAGCTTCAAATTAATTATTCCCAATATGAAAGTGTTTATTCCCAATTTGAAAGTGTTTAAGCTCAATTTGAAATTATTCCCAATAAGAAAGTGTTTATTCCCAATTTTTTAGTGTTTAATCCCAATTTGAAAATGTTTATTCCCAATTTGAAAGTGTTTATTCCCAATTTGAAAATGTTTAGTCCCAATTAGAAGTTGAAAAGGTATATATGTGATTTTATTTACAAAACTCCCTTATAAATAAAAACAACCACCAAAACTTTAACAATTTAATATCTTAATAAAAATTAAATAAAAATAATTAAAATAAATCTTTATATTTATTAACATGTCATCTTTCAATATCATTAAGCATGATATGAAAATTAATTTTATTCCATAAAATATATATTTTCCAGGAATAAAACTTAATTTTGATATTTTATTTATTTTTAATAATTAGGGATAAATAATTACATATTATTTTATTATAATAAAATAAAATTATAAAATTATAAATAGAATATATATATATGTATATGTATTTCACAAAAAAAATTTCTTCTAAATAAGCTCTCTTGAAAATGGCACCAAAATTGGCACCGAAACGTCGAGACCCAAATCTTCTGATCTAACCTGAAGATAACCCGGAAATAATTTCTAAAAATAAAAAAAAATGTTTTTTCAGCAACCTAAACGAACAAATATATATATATTTAAATATATACTTAGTTTAATGGAAGAACTATAAAGAAGTTATTTAAAAAAAGTGGACATATCTCAAGGGAATGAGAGACTGAGAGAAAAGGCATTCAAGGCAAAGGAGATGGCCATCTTCAATTAGATAATGAGAAACCAGAAGGTGAGATGAATAGAGCTAATGAAACAAGGGTGGAAAAACAAACATTTCTACTGAAATGATTTTTACCTTTTAATCTTTTTTTTCACTAATATGTACTCGTATTACCCTTCTTTTCTTTCTATTTATCAAGATGATACGCATTTTCAAATATTTTCATCAATATCCCTACTCCAACTTCTTTTTAGTAGGTAACTTGAAAAGATTATTGTTAATGATGGTGTATAATTTAATTAAAGATTACAGTTCCCCTTCATAAGATACCCTTAGACAAAATAACGCATTGTTTATTATTGTAAAGAACACCGACTTTAGATCAATTAATTAGTTAATTTTACGGTCTGATTTAATTCACAGAAGGGGAGAAAAAGGAAAATAAACTTCTTGACCTTTTTGTTTGAAATAAAGCATGTTGGTATAATTTTTGATAAAAAGGAAAATAATATAGGGAGACGAAAATAATGTTGTTTCTTAACATGCCATTATTTGATTGTCATTTTCTGCTCATCCGATCGATTCTACACTTTTTAAGTGGAAAAATTTGGATAATATCCAAAATATCAATAGAAGATATATATTCTATTCAAAAACCAATTGATCTTTATTGATTCGGCATTGAAAATTTTTACACTAGAAAGGTTGGAAATGATGAGGATGTAATATCATTAATTAAAAATAAATTATTTTATAAATTTGAAAAGTCATTACTTTCGGATAACAATAATAATATTAATAATTGAGGAACACGATTCAATTCGAATTCTACCCATAATTAGAAATTTCGTACTGAAATGACAGTTCAATAATAAACCAAAAAGTTCAACCCAAAATGTCCAAACCAAAAAGTTCAAAGAGTAAATGTCCAAGCCAAAAAGTACAAAATAATTTTATTTTAAAAATTTTATTCAAAATTTCAGAACATTAAAAGTTAATTTTATATGGCATTAGTGCTATTCAAGTTATGGCTTATCGCTTTAATATATTCATATTCTCGAAAAAGTGGAGAAATTACTTAAGTAATATTTTAAATTATCACTAAAAGAAAATAAACCTAACTGCAAACCGAAAACTTGAAAAAATGACCTAAGTAATATAACTGATCTTTATCTAAACAGAAATAAACCAAATTAAAAACATAAAAAGTGAGAAATGACTTTAGTATGAATTTCACTTTTTTTTAAAAAAAATAAACCGAACTGTAAACCGAAAAAGTGTTAAAATAACTTAATAATAACTTAACCTAAAATAGATATTTTTAAATAGTTCTAAAAATAATAGATTTTTCTAAAAATATTTGTGGATCTAATAGATTTTGACTTTTTGGTTTGGACTTTATGTCCTCCTAATAATTGAAATAATAATATATTGATATTTTTTGTAATTTATAATAATTAATATTCAAAATTTTCTATTCAATTATTATTTTGTTAAAAATTTACAAATTACTAGAAAACTTATTAGTCAATTTATTTGTTATTTTTTAAATATCATGAATTTTTAATAAAATTGTAGTTTTAATGATGACATATAATTTAATTAAAGATTTCTGTTCTTAAGATTCCTAAAGCAAAATAAGCCCATATTTTCATAAGATTTTAATAGGTAATTAAAATATAGACGAACTTGATAAATTACTGTAAAATATTCGTTTTTATGCTTTTTAAAATAGATTTTGATAAAATCTAAAACGCAGATTCAAATCGAGGTGTAGATAAATTCTGTGGGGGAAATTTAGAGTAATGAGTTTATCCATTACTTAAAATTGGCTCACACTGACGCACATAAGTGACATTTACAAATTTTATTTCACTGATATAACTTTTGATATATACCTAAATATTAATTAAGATAGAAGAAATAATTTACTGATTTTTTTTTGCTTAATCAATTTTTTCATTATTTCATTTATTGATTGATTTGAAAATTTGATTTGAAATTTAGTAAATCGAAAACAAAATTTAAATTGGAACTTGTACATAAAGAAAGAAAGAGAGAAAGAGATCAAAAGAAAAGCTGAAACGAGATTTTTCTCTCCCATTCCCAAAGGTAGAGAGAGAAATCTATCTTTCTATCATATCTGTCTGTCCAGTATAGAAAAAAAAGAAAAGCCCAACAGGCAAAAGAACACTAGCAATGGGATCGAGATGGAAACCAATAGACACGTTTAATATTCCATCTCTTTTTTTTTGTCTCTGTCTCGTTTGTTGAGCACTAGAAAAGCATTGACTTTAATCAAAAAGTTCATATATATTTATATATATAAAACAACACAACAACAAAACTTATTATCAGATCTGAAAAGAAGAAAAATATGAAATGGGTGGGGGAAGAGAGAGAAAGAAAGCATATGTGTGTAGATGGGCATCGGAGAAAAATATTAAAGAAAAAAAAAATAAAAGATTGTATTTCCAATTTATAGAAAAATATAAAAAAAAACTGATAATATCTTCTGAAATTTGTGAATAAAATGTAGGTATATATTTTAATTTAAACTTTGAGAAAAAAATGATTAAAATCAATTCTTGTTAAATTATTATTTTTATTATTATTATAAGAACCTTTTTATATTAAATTTGAACTTTAAAATTTAGCCAGAGTGAGACCCTAAGGTTACTTCAATAGTCAAAAAATCACAAGATAAATTGAAAAAGACATTTAAGATTTTTATTTTCTTTTATTGTATCCAAACTTTAAAATTAAAAATGTGTTTTTAAAATTAATAAACTTGATCTTTAGTTTAATTGATAACACTTTGTTTATTATTAATAGAAAATAATTGGGTGAATCCATTCAAGGTTGATTAAGGAAGAGGTAAAGTTGAATTCATTTAGATTAAAATAAAATATTATGTTATAATAAAAATTACATTTATTGAAATGTTAAAGAACGTTATTATTAATTTAAAGTGATATTTACAGAAATTAATAATTAAAGAAATTAATAGCATTAATATATCAAATTTTATTTAGCAATTGCATATTTTAAAGGGTCGACCAATAAGCTTACTCGTAATCAGTATTCCCTCTAAGCTGTGCGCGTGTGCGCGCGCACACTAGTTTTAAACATAAGCGCACATGAAAATTATTCGCGCGGACAAAAAATTTACTACTATTCTTGTACTTTCTTTTTTTATATAAGGTAATGGCACCTATAGCGGACACATTATAGCCCATTTTTCATCATTTTTGTACCTAGAATTGAAGTAACAATTGTGAATAGAGAAACTAATGGTTTTATTTGAGGTTCATTTATCATTCTTAGAGATAGTAATAATTACTTAACTATTTGCTAATCCCTCATATTAAATTTTTAATTTTAAAAAAATTTTACATTTGCACCTAAGGCGGACAGTGAAAATTTCAACGGAACCTAAAGTGGACATTTGAAGAACCTAAAGCTAACATTAAGATAAACGTCAGTAAATAAATCAAAAATTTAATTTTCAATATTTTATTATTAAATTAAATCAATTATAAATCAATAGAATATCAATTAAAAATCATTATTATAATAATTATTTCAGTTTTTCAAGTTCTGGCACTGAAAATAATTCCCTTCGCCTGCTGAAGCGGGTGGGTTTGGCCAAGTGGCCCAGAACATCATCCCACAAATAGAAGAGTTCGACATCTCTGTCTGGCCACTTCCATAAACTGCCACTCCTTATCATGGCCTTAACTTTTATCCCGTCAGGCAATATTTCCGTAATGATTCCTGGAAATAATTAGCACGTGTAGAACCTGCCTACGTTTAGAACCTGAAACGGACATTAGTGGCAACTTAAGGTTCTGAATTGAATTTTTTTATAATTTTAAGATTAAACGCCATCAAATGAATATTTCTCTAAGTTACATTTAATTTTATACGTACACAAACCTGAAGCGGACAGCAAGTGTCCGCTTCAGGAAAGCCATATAAATTTGGAACCTAAAGCGAACACCACTTTAAATTTATCAACAACAAGTCACTCTGTCAATAACACTTTATAATTTGCTTCTTTATTCTATAAATGTCAGTTTAAACTAATAATATAGATTTAAAAACATAATACGAACATATAAAAGCTTAATTACAATGACCACTAACCTTAAAAATTTGCTAAGAATTCACAAAAAATATGTGGAAGATGAATATGAAATTTTTCGTTTCTCCATAAAATTGTCAATTTGTTCAGTGAAGCCAACTTGACCACTCCAATATGTTTTGGAAAGAGTAAATTATTCGAAATATTAGACGGAATGGAGAGAAATTTAAAATAACTTTTATTTTAAGTAAAAATTTTCCATTTGTGTCCGCCTTAAGTCCCTGTCCGCTATAGGTGCCACTACCTTACGCATTTTGAAATTGCCGCACTAAAGTTTTTTATTTTGGAAAAAACTGCACACATAAAAAAGTGCACACACAGGTCACGAAAAATTAGATGGAACACTGCTCGTAATATAGAGAACCGGGCAAGGCGAGACAAGTGTTGATTCTCTGGGGTTCCTTCCAGACTTTAATTCTCTTCTCTGGGCAGTAACCTCTAAGTTTGGCCTCGATATAGGATCCTGGCACTGTCGTATCGGTTAGTAATGATGACTCTCTGTCCTCTCCAATATATATCGGCTTTCTCTTTGAATAATAGAATAATATGTATATTCAAAATTCATTTTATCAAATCTATTTATTTTTTATAAAAAATATAACATGTTTATAGAAATATAAAATTTTACAAATATATCTATAGAGCATATAAGCAACTCATTTGAATCAATTTTAATAAAAAAGTTTCTGTCAACTCAAATATTTAGTAAATTAAACCACATATTGATATTTGTTATTGTAAATTTATTCAAAAAATACAAACATATACACAACGTTTCGATTGCTACTTCTGCAATCGTTATCAAGCGACTGCACTGTTCGAGCGTCCAGTGACACTTGTCACTTGCAGAAGTAGCAATCGAAACCTTGTGTATATGTTTGTATTTTTTGAATAAATTTACAATAACAAATATCAATATGTGGTTTAATTTACAAAATTCCGTTATAAATAAAAACAACCACCAAAGCTTTAATAATTTAAAATCAAATATTTAGCTTTAAAAAAATAAGTTGCTTATACAGAACAGTTGAACTAATCAAGGTTGCTTGTATAGAGGTTTCTTATATAGAACGTTCACTGCATTTTCAATACATTTAAGGTATGCCCTTATTGATAAAAAGAGAATCTACAATTTATTTTATATTTTTATCTGTAAATCTGTATTTTTGTTTTGGTGATTTCATTTATTTATTTATTTTTATTTTAATAGTACCACAAGGAGATATAAAAATGATATCGGAAATAACTTCGTTGATCCTAAAAGAGTTTTCTTGCCGCTTCTATAAATCAAACGGCTCAGTGTTGTTACTAATCAAATATTATTGCTCTTGATAAAAATTGATATTTTTTTGTTTTATTTTGTTTTGTTGAATCTCCAAATAAAAGATTAATAACCAGAAGTTTGAGAAATGTTAAGAAATTACTTGAATATCTAAATTGCTCTAACATTTAAAAAATATTTTGAATGATTTTTTTTTTAGAGTTTTTCTATTATATTTTAAAATAAATACTCTGTAAAATTTTTCTATAATACATTTAGTTATATTTTCAATAATATTTTCGGTAAAAATGAATTTATTAAAAATTTATTAATAATGTTCTTTGTAAACTGAGGGGAGAATATTCAGAAGGTTAATATCTACTTTTATTATCTTGGAAAAGTATTGTCATATTTTTTAAATAATAGTTTATAATAATTTACTAATACTTTTAGAAATATGTACCATATAATAATTAATGTTGAATTTTGAATTGAAATAGGTACTTTTTTATAAGATTATTAAATACATTTTCCTACAAAAGATTTTTATATTTTCGTTTTTTTCAAAATAATCCATTTCTGACTTTTTCATTATTTCTCGACACCCCACTCCCTCTCTTACATCCCGTCGATATTTGATCTTCTTTTTTGAGAAACAAAATCTTTTATTCTTCTCTTTGGCAAGATAGTGTCTGTACTCTCTTTGAAATTGGTGCAAGATGTCGATTTGTCTACCTTTGTCCAATCTATTTCAAATACCTATTTTATCTCTGTCGATTTGAATTGATTTTATCTTTTGCTCTCATACTTCTTTTCATTCACATTCCCCTCCTCCTTCTTCATCGACACTTTTTCCTTCACTTACAGTCAAAGTCTGATGTATGCGATTTATATTCTCTCATTCTTGTTGAAGTTTCTTATAAAGATTTTCTATTTTCTTTTAAACATATTTGGGAGGTCCTAAATGTTAAATTAAATTCATTTGTAAAAGAAATTAAACTCTTTTGTCATTAGGATTATTATTTTAGATTTTGCAGAGTAATAATATCTTATTGAAAGTTTAATCATATAAATTAATATTCCTTATAATTGCATTCATTTAAATATAATATTTAATAAAATAAATATTTAAAGAGCTAAATTTCAAGGATCTATTCTTCATATAATTGAATTGTATGTAGTATTTTATATATTTTCTATATTGAATTGAAAAATGTTATTCATCATATATATAATTTATAGACATATCAAGCAATTAAAAAAATAGTTAATTTGTATATATCTTTTCATTTCCACCAATGAAAAATCGGTACAGAAAGAGAAAAAAACAAGTTAATTTGTTTATATGAAAAATTAGTAAAAAAAAAAAAAATTATGTATTTTAAATGATAACTATGTTTTAACTGAATCGACATGCCAAGTATTTTTCAGTTAATACTAGCTGCTCAGAGCTCCTTCGTCGCTCTTCACATCTAGACGGGGGCTCCGCCCCCTGTACCCCCGAGTGGTACATAGTATTTGGTTGAAAGTAGTAAAAGGTTTTCATCCATTTTGTTTCAAACAATGTATAACATAAAACATTCATTTCTTATTGTGTGATTATTTAAAATATATTTTAATTTATTTAGTAAATTAATTATATATATTATTATTGAATATGTTATATCTATCTACTCGAAAGTTCTTGGCAGCTACAACCACATTTCTCCAAGTGTCCCCGGTGACCTCATCTTTCTTTGGCCAATAAATGCTGGAAAGAATAATCTGAATCTACTCTCATCTCCCAGGGTCATAGACCATGCGTGGCTCAACGGTACTCGAAAGTTCTTGGCAGCTACAACCACATTTCTCCAAGTGTCCTTATCCTGAACCTCTGTTCCATCTCTCGTACGTCATTCCCTCATCTTTCTTTGGCCCATAAATGCTGGGGAGAATCCTATTCTCAAATACTCTGAATCCACTCTCATCTCCTAAGATCATAGACCATGTCTCACACTCATATAATACAACAGACAAAATAATTGTTTTATATATTTTAATTTTCATTCCCTTTTATAATAATTTTGATGAGATAAGCCTCTTTACTGCATGATAACAGGCGTTTTCCGATTGCAACTTCGATTTCAATTCTTCTCAAATATTATTATCCTTCGTGATTACATTCAATTTTTCTACATATTCAAATTCTACATTTTGTATGTTAATACTGCTCCTGTTTGTTTCTAAATATATTTATTTATCATTATTAATTTCAAACCTCATCTCTTTTCCTACCTCGATTAATTTTTCCTCGCTATCTGTAATTGCAATTGCCGAATCTCCTATTATATTTAAGTCGTCTGGGTCACCTAATATTTTACAATTGATTTCCACATCTTACTCTTTCTTTACTACCTTCAAGATAAATTTTAAGATCAAAATTTGAAAAAGTTTATCCGGATCTATTGAGTCATGCGTAGGTTTTACTAAAGTCTACAAATAATTAGTGAACAGAATTATTGAATTCGCGGTTTTTTTAATATCTGTCATAATGAAAATATCTTAATTAATGTTGATCGATTTGGCCTGAACCCGCAATGATATCGTCTAATATTTCCTCCGCCTATAGTTTATAAGTATTGTATATGTTATAATAGAGTATAATATTTCTTGATCATTTCATTTCGATATTTTAATTTCATTGTTTGATTTTTATTGAATATTTTTAATTATAATAAAATTAGAGAAAATGCAAAGTTAGAGACTTGAGACAATTTATAAAAATTAATTTATAAAAATTAACGGTATAAAAGTATTGATAAAACTAAAGATAAATTAACAATATATACATTCATTAATAGTATTAATTTAAATTAATGGATTTATTTGATTTTTTATTATTAAGTTCATTTATTAATTTTTTTAGATCATAGTTAATTCCCTCCCTTAAAATAAAAGAAGTACCTATTCAAATATGGAAAGAATAAATACAAAATAATTTAAGTTAAATATGATTTAAATATTTTATTATATTAATTAAAATGAGAACTTTTAGAATAAATTATTTAATTGAAATGATATTTGAATATTAGAATTTAAAATAAAAAGTTAAAATTTATAATAATTCTTTGATTGCTAGTTATATACATTGTGTAAAATGAGTCCGCCAGTCAGTGGGCCACGCCTGGCTCTTGAATGAACAACACGGAGAACTATATATAAACTTTAAATCTCTCTCTCTCCCGCTCACACACACTCTCACCTCTCTCCTCATCCCCTCCACCTCTCATTTCTTAGTTATTTCAATTTCCACAAATTGTCTAATTTTTAAAATATTCACTAATTTACTTTCTATTTTTATTCTTTAATCCTTAAATAATATATTTTCTATTTTATGTTAAAATGTAAATAACTTACATTTTAACATATTAAACTATGACAGCAAAAAAGTAAACGAATTACATACATACATACAAACAGTCTCCTTTATATATATAGATAAACAATTAAAATCAAATATTAAACAAAAATTTCAAATTGTATATTACCAATTATTTTTTTTTTATTCATAATTTTAAATAGATTGGATTTGTGATCAAAGGCTGATTAGCATCATTAAAAAATATAATAAAAAAAAAACAAAAAAAAAAAAAACGTTTATTACTGGCCCAAATCAAAATTAAATGTAAAAATAAAATTAGAAAATTAAAAAAAAAAATTAAATTAACTCTTTCATATAATACCTATCTGTGAGTTGTTTCCATTTTTTAATTTATTATAATTATAATGTTATTATATCAATTTAATTATTTTATTTTAAATGTTAATTGCTTTTTTATAATTTTTATTTTTTTTTTGTAATATCTTTAAAAATTCCCATCATCATAATCATCTAAATTTAAAGTATATTTAATGTATTTTTATGTTTTTAGTGATGTATTAGTAATTATTTAAATATATTTTCAAAGAATAAAACATGTTTTATTTTTCTAGTACTGGTAAATATTATCATATAAAAGAGAAAAATCGAATATATTCTTAATTACATCGTTTAATGTGAAAATAATATCGTTTTTTATTATTCGGTTTGAGATGAATTATATAAAAATCAGTTAATAATTGATAGCTAATATAATATACCAATATTAATAGAAATATATTGTGCTTAGAATAAATTTTAATTAATACACAACATATGGACGAGATGTTATAACTAATAGAGCTACAAATTATAATTACTATATAATAACAATACTAATCTTATAAATAAAAATGACTTTTGTAATTGCATCACTCAATAACGCCTGGACCAATTTTGACAATTCTTTTTTTAAAATGTTCGTTGAAGTCCAAGGATGGTTTTTCCGGCGAGAAAAAATCGAATAATTGTCGGGAAAACCCTAAAAACAGCCCTTTTCTTTACATTTTCTTATTGATGACGTCACAGCAAGGGAGGACGAACATCTTATAAATAAAAATGACTTTTGTAATTGCATCACTCAATAACGCCTGGACCAATTTTGACAATTCTTTTTTTAAAATGTTCGTTGAAGTCCAAGGATGGTTTTTCCGGCGAGAAAAAATCGAATAATTGTCGGGAAAACCCTAAAAACAGCCCTTTTCTTTACATTTTCTTATTGATGACGTCACAGCAAGGGAGGACGAACATTTGGAATAAAAGTTGTGCCTATCTGACCTCCCTTCCTCCCCGAGAAATTCCCATTCCCACTAAAAATGTTTATAATATTTTTATTTATTAAATCAAACTAAATATTATTTTTTATTTCAATATTTTTAATGTTAATACAATAATTTTTATTTATAATCTATAGAATAATTTAATTATTTTAAAAAACGGCGGTAATCATTTTTTTTTACTCTCTACTGACTGTGACTGTAAGGATGCTCTGTGCTGTGAATCCCTTCCTTCTCAGTGTCGAATAGAAATAGATGATATTACTTGGATAAATAATAATAAGATAATTAATTAATTTTATCAAATAAATATCTAATTATTTTCAGTTAATTTTATATATATTTCAATATTATTATTATAGTTTTAATTTTTTTAAGTAATTTCTTTTTATTTTAATTTTTATATTTAAGCTAAATATCATTTAATATTTTTTAAATTTAATAATTTAATTAAATACATTTGTTTAAAATTGTTTTTCATAATATCAATTAGTTTTAATTTCTATTTAAAACGTTTTATTTATTTAATTTAATTTTATTTATTTTTTGATCATATTATTTGTATTTTTATATTAATAATTGTTTTTTTTTAGATAATTTAAAACATTTCAATTGCCTTTTTTACTTGATTAATTTTGAATTTTGATTTTATTTATTTATTTACTTAAAAATTTAATTTTATTAAATAAATATCTAATTATTTTCAGGTAAGTTTATATATTTTTTAATCTCATTATGCTAGCTAAAATTGTTTGTTTGTATTATTGAGGACCCCAGTTCAATTCATTTTAATCAGATTGATGCAATGATGCAAAATTTAATAATTGTAATAAATTTCTATCTTGAAAATTGTTACATATTATTTAGGATATTATAAAAACAATTTCTTTCTTTAATTAATATTCATTTAAAATGATAATTAAAGAATATCTTATTCAAAATAAACTATTGAATAAATATGATCTAATATTATTAAATCTTATCTTATAATATCTCTCTTATAATCTTATCTCTTATAAATCTTTTATTTTTATTTTGTTTACTTTGTTTTTTACCGACCGACGATAGTAAGGGAGGTATTGTTTTCACACCAAATTTCACATGTGGAGATTTTTACATATCTCCACGAATCATGCATTTTCTTAACAGAAAAAGTATTTTTAGCATGATGTCTGTCCGTCTGTCCGTCCGTATAGATGTGTACACCCTGAACGGCTGAACGGATTTTGATGAAATTTGGTATATTTACTTAATGCAACAGTGGGATGAATTGATCAACTTTTGGTGCAAATCCGGAAACCGGAAGTGGTAGTATTAGCGATCGACGATAGGATGGGAAGGGTTATTTTCACACCAAATTTCACATGAGGAGATTTTTTTACATATCACCACGAATGTATTGGTTTTATCCTCGGGAAAAATCATCTTCATTATGTTTTTCTTAATTTAAAATTATATGACGTCACCCAGCCCTTCATGACGTCACAACCTCCGTGTTATGATCACGGGCAACGCCGGCTACTTCAGCTATATATTATAAATAAAATAAAATTAAAAATATTTATGTTCTATGCCTATCTGTTTTTTATTACATTAATAGATATATTAAATTTATTTGAAATTGTTTCTGTAGCTGGAAATTAATTTATTTCAAACCGTCGGTCGGTTCGGAACTGGCCACAGGTCAACTTATTTTTAAATAAATTAATAACATTTAAAGTAGCATAAAAAAATAATCGAGGCAGGAAAAGTGATGGGGTTTGAAATTAATAGTGATAATGCAAAATAATTAGTATCAGAGCGAATAATATTTGCAAAGAATTTAAATCGAGGTTGCAATCGGGAAATTATTTTCAAAGGGGATCAAAATTAAAATATATAAAACAATTATTTTTTCTGTTGTATTATATGGGTGGGAGGTATGGTCTATAACCCTGGGAGATGAGAGTAGATTCAAAGTATTTGAGAATAGGATTCTTCCCAGCATTTATGGGCCAAAGAAAGATGAGGACACCGGGGAATAGCGGAGACTGCATAACAAGGAATTGCATGACCTCTATGCATCTCTAGATATAGGTCATAAAATAGAGAAGGCTGGGATCGGCAGGGCACATGGCTAGAATGGGAGAGGAAAAATATATTGGTGGGGAGTTCGATTGGAAAACGTCCGTTTGGAAGACCAATTGTGAACAGGGTGGACAATGTAGGAAGGAACGTGAGAGAGATGGGACAGGGTAGGAGTTAGATGGTTATAGCTCAGAATAGGGACACTCGGGGGGGTACAGGGGGCGGAGCCCCCGTCTAGGTGTGGAGAGCGCCGAAGGCGCTCGGAGCAGCTAGTAATATTATAAATATAAGAAAAAATATTTTCGAGGTATTTTCACGTTTAATTGTGTATGACTTGGGCCTTGACGTTTCGGTGCCCATTTTGACGCGATTTTCAAGAGGAGGGAATTTTTGGGATTCTCGGTCCCTTAACGCGACAGCTCGAGGTCGATTGGAGCAGATGTCTGTCAGTGCTAGTGTTAGTGCTAATAATTCTTTGAAGCTTCGGAACAACTAAGTTCAAAATCACAACATTGACTCTTGGTCACACACACGAAGACCCAGCCAAAATGGGCGTAGACACATGGAGACCCAAATTACCCAATTAAACGTGAAAATAATCCGAAAACAATTTCTCATAATACTAAAAACTTCCACGGATACATAAACGAAGAAATACGGTATATTGTGTTAATCTTTTACTCTCTACTTTACATTTTATTGATAATATAGATAAAAATTATTAATTAATTAATATTAGATATATATATATATATATATATATATATATATATATATATATTAATTAATATTTATAAGTTGTTTTTTATTTTTATATTTATACTACAGTAATTTAAATAATATTTAAAATATTGGTAAAATCAAATTATTAGTAAATAAATAAAGGAAAATTACAAGAATTAAAATTTTAATAAAATGATGTCTCAGAGTAAATGTCGAACAATTAATGAGACATAAGTCTTTTTTTTAAAACATCTATTTAATGTTTTTCTTTTTAATTTATTTGTCCATTTAATTGATCAATCTTTTATAAGACTAAGACAAATATTCTATCTTATATTATGACATTTCTTAAATTTTGCTAAACTAAAAAGAATTATTTTAAAAACATTAACTTTTTAATTACTTTTCATTTTCTTTATCTAATTTTATCTATTATCAGTAGTTGCTGATTTAAAATGATTATTTTATTTTTATATTTTTTTTTATTAAAACTTTCTTTTAATAACGATTTTTATTGTTTTACTGGTGTCGATCGTGATCTGTTAAATGATTGAGGCTCCATCTGCTGGAATGAAATTCATATTCCATATTTGATCGATAATTTTGGAAAGAAACTAGCAATCTTCATGTCATATTTCCTCTGAAAGTCTACTTCAATGGATTCTTGCTTGCTTTTCCATTCACATTCATGCAATATTTTACAATCCTCCACTATCTCAATTCCCCTTCCTCTCCTTAATACTATTCAAATTCTGATTTTATACAAAGGCGAAACTCGCCCTTGTTTCTTCCTGATCAAATCCCGACTACTATCGATGAAAGCATTTCTCTTCTCACGAACTATTTCAAAAGTAAATTCAAGACTCAACTATGTTTGAGCTGACTTACTTGATTTTCACCATCTAATACAAATGTCTTTCAAATATCCTTTCACTTTTACTCATAAATGCATGACATAGATTCGTTGAAGTCAAAATATTAAATTGATTCTATTCCAGGGTTTATTTAGTCTTCATCTAATCATTTCTCTATTATCATCAGCCAGAACCAGACAGCTACCGATTATTACTTAAGCTTCCCAACTTTGTTACCGATATGATCAAGTCTGGTAGATCTTTGCATTAAATTAATTAGAAATTCGATGATTATGTTTTGAGGGGGAAATCATATAGGGATAATAGAAGCGGGATTTAATAAATTCCAAAATGCGAGTGAGTGTATTTGTTTTTGACAGGTGACTTGTGCTGCTAATCTGTGATTATTGTGATTATTTTTACTACAAAGATAAATGACAAATTAATAGTTATATTATATTGTTATTTTATCAAAATAGGTGCGTCGAAAATCAACAGCTTTTTTCCCTACATCGGTGCACCATGTGATTTCCTCAAAACTATTAAAACATTTCTCTGTTTAGAAGTATTTATTTGATCAGATACATGAGAAAAAATAACTTTACCATCTATAATCAAATACTATTGTCTACTTTAGGTATCAATAGTTAACAAACAAGTACTTATAGAACATCATTATATTTTTGTTAACTACGTTTCATTGATTATAGGTTTAAAGAAATTTCTACAAAAATTGAAGGTCCTGGATATTAACGATATTTTCCAAATGTTCCTAATTTATGATTAAATAATAAATAAAATACTTGTTTGCGAATTTATCTTTATTTTTTTTTAATTACAAAATTATAATAAGTTTTATATAAATAAATATATTTTATATAGAGAAATTAAAATTTGCCGGTTGTATTATATGTGTATTATAGCTGTGAAGCGTGGACTATGAGGAGAAGAGACAAAACTTAGAATATTTGAAAATTAGATTCTTCGCAGCATTTATGGGCTAAAGAAAGATGAGGTGACTAAGGAATTGCGGAGACTGCATAACAAGTAATTACATGACCTCTATGCATCTCCAGACTTAATTAGCTTCAAAAAAATCAAGAAGATTGCAATGGACAGAGTACGTTGCTAGAATGGGAGAGCAAAGAATGACAAAAAATAGATTGGTGGGGACATCGATTGGGAAATGTCTGATTGGATGACCAAGGGCGCGGTTGGCGGACATTATAGGAAGAGACGTAAGAGAGATGGCATAAAATAGGGGTTGGAAGGGTTTATTTTAGGATAGGGACATTTGGAGGAATGAGGTTGCTGCATCCAAGGAATTTCGAGTTATAGAGATAGAGAGATAGAGAAATTAAAAATCACTAAATCTACTGAAATTTAATCTAGTCTCTTCAGGGGAAACGTCTTACTTCCAATGAAAATAAATTTATATTTAAAAAAATATATTTTATTTTTAACGGATTAATGATATTTTTGGAATATCATTACAATATATCATATAATTATTTTTATCAAGATATCTATATTATTGGTTATATTTTAAGTTATTCCTATAATTTTTGAAACAGAGATTATATAAAGATTTTTTGGAAAATTACTTTGTAATTTTGCATTCATTGAGAGAAGCAGAGAGATCTAATAGCAATCATTCTCAATAGATCCCTCTATAGTTGGGTAGGTAGGTATAAAGAATTCAAACCAACTCTCTCAAAGTAGACTTTAATTGCAAATCGAAAATCGATTCGTAACTGATACATTGATTTGAAACTTTATCCTCTTGATAGTAATCAACAAAGGTGTTTTTAGCTTTATCAGTTCACTGATAACATGAAAGCATTGAGAATTAATTGACTGAAGAAAAATTACATTTTTATTTTATTTTATTTTACTTTTTTTTTTTTTTGGTTTTTATTTTTGTTTGTTTTTTGATTACTTCTATACTTTTATTTCCTCTTATCTCCATTTTTTCCATTGGTGTTATCTTCATTCAAACGGCCATTTTGATTGAAGACAGCTTAATCCAATATATATATTAAATATTTATAGCTTTGGACTACCCACCACTCCCCTTTGGTACCTGATATTTTTGCTGTTATTCCCACCAATGTTTGAAATCCAAATCTCATGATGATTCAATCTAAAAAAAAACAAAAAAATAAAAATAAAAAAAAAAAAATAAAAAATAAAAGAGCACAAAAAATAAAAATAAACCAATTTGGACGTGGGTCCCTCTGTGTCTTTCACGTTGCCATTTTTCCTAATTAGCCCCCCCAATGTCACTCAATCAAATGTCAACAGACACCCCATCCCACTCCACTCAACCCATCATTCTATCCTCTCTATTTTCGACCGTTTGAAATGACATTTATTCCAATTAAAATTTGATATTATTTATTTTTATTATATACTGATATTATGTTTAAAATATGAAAGAATATATTTTACAAAAAAAAAAAGAAAGAAAAAAAAAAAAAATAATGCTGTATTATCAAAGATATTAAATGTTCATTATTTTATTTTTATACATACAATAATTATTATGAAAGAAAAAAGTTTTATTAATTTGATTAATTACTACCATCAAAATTAACAAAAGACTTTTGTATAAACTCGAACCTATAACTTGATGAAAATAAAATTTCTAATTTTAAAAATGTAATTCAAAACATTTATATACCTCGGCCTTTTCCTTTGGGGAATAATATTTTTTACCATTTACTATGTATTTACATATTAATGGTTAACAAAATATTTTTTACGTATATCCAATGAATATTCAATTTTATTTAATGTTCATAATGGGAAAAGAGACAATATTAAAATAGCTGTAGCGACATGGGTTAATTGATCATATTTGCAGTGTTCGACAAAAGTCCTGGGCCACAACCATCCCCCATCTCTCTCACGTCCATTCCTACATTGTCTTCCAACCGGATGTTTCCCAATCGGTCTCCCCACCAATATATTTTTCGTCATTCTTTCCTTTCCCTTTCTAGCCACGTGCCCTCCACATCGTAGCTTTCTCGATTTTATAATATGGCGATGCATAGAAGTCTCCGCAATTCCCCGGTAACTCTTTCTTTGGTCTATAAATGCTGCGAATTCTATTCTCAAATACTCTAAATCTACTCTTATCCCCAGGGTCATTGACCATGCCTCATACCCATATAATACAACCGGCAAAATAATTGGTTTAAACATTATATTTTAATTTTGATCCCCTTTGATAATAATTTTGATGAGATAAGTTTTACTGCATGATAAAAGGCGTTACGCGATTTAAAAAATACATAATGCATGAAAAGCAATAAGATTGGGAAAACATTCTTCACTTAAAGAAACCCATCTATTTCATATTTATTTCCATTGTATTGTCCTCTTTTTATTCTAATTCATTCCCCTATTAAGAGACAAAAGAAACTAAAGAAAGTAAATTATAGCTAGAGAAATAGGTATATATTTTATTTAAAAAGAAAATTGTGATAAATATCAATACTATTCTATGTGAGTCACGTCATTCATTATTTTTATAATGGAACCATGATATAATTTTATTAATAAATAGACAAAAAGGTATAAATTTAAAAAAAAATAAAAAATAGTAATTTTGTAGAATTTTAGAACTTTCCGATTTATTTAATAGTTATTATTGATAAGTGGCAACATAATATCCTCTAGTTTTAAAATATTTAAGTGTATAATTAAAGTATGTAAGCTTGTAATAAAACCCACCCTTGTAGGTAAAACACTACCAATACTCCATCCATCCGTTCCTTCTCACAATGTATATAAAGTATTCAAGTAATCAATAGTTAATGTAAAAAAAAAACATATATACTTATATATATATATATATATATATAAAAAATGATGGAGGGTGCTTTTGATTATCAAAACGATCGGGAAAGAATTGATCACGCAACAAACGGTCAATGGCTAGAATTTGTCACGCGAACACGCTAAGATGAAAAATGTAAATAAGAAAATAGCCCGCGATTAGTTTTGAATTTAACCTTTAGACTGATCAACACTGATTATAAAAAAAGGGAAAAAATAGAATCACTTAAAAGGTGGGAAGAGGTAAGAGAAAATATTAAATGAAAGTGAATGTTTTCAGCAATTGATGTATTTTTGGTACAAAAATTGTAATTTTAAATACACCTATATTCCTATACCTATAAGTAAAGAATTATATATATATATATATATATATAAATATTATTTAAAACAAAAATATCTACTAATTCTATATTTTATTCAAATATTATATATTCCTTAATAATAATAATATTATAATAATCGATTTTCATTCACGAAATCCATTTAAAAATAAAATAAATTAAATTTATGAAATAAGTTATATTTATCTATGTAGTTTCTATCAACATACTAATACTATATATATATAATTTTAAATTAATATTAACACATTTAGTTTGAATTTCACAAAAAAACATTTATTGTATGAATAATATTAAGAATACACTATTTTTAATTTATTTAATTTAACTAATTTTTTTTTTTTTACATATTTTAATTTAATTATAAAATACATTGACGACAGATGGCAGCATCAATCAATAACAACTGCAACATAGGCAAAAGACATTACTGTAATAGGTATATTTAATTTATATTTATTTATATCGTGTTAAGTAATAATAATTTATTAGTATTCTGATGATCCCCATATGAAAAGTATATTTAAGATTTTCTTTAAATTATTAAATTTCATGATAAAATTGTTCTTAAGAGAGTTCAGAATGTGTCCAAAATATTTTATTTGTCTGCAAACCGTAAACAAATGAAAAAATTCAAACCAACTTTTGAAGATATAATCATAACTTATAATTATTTAAAATCTAATTTTCTAAATTGTAGTTATAAATCTAATATGTAATACTACATTTCTAGAATATTAGGCTATATAAAATAAATAAAAATAAATTAATCAACCATCTATATAATTTTAATGAAAGTTTAAAGTTTATTAGTAAATTATAATTTATATATTAAATTTGAAAATTAAAACAATTAGGGAGTCTAAACTCTAATTATTTATTATATCAATAGTTGATAAATGATGTCAAGATATGAAAAAAATATATTCTTTTGGAAATGACCATCCAAGTCTATTAGTTTTCCTGTCATCATAATTTCGTTTACATATCATATCGTGATCAAAGCAGAAATATTGTAAATAAATAAAGAAGAGGGTATTCTGCTGAAAGAATATTTATATATAAGATGAGTAATCATTTTATAAAGTTTAAATTTTTTATATATGTTATGAGTGGAGCAATAAAAGAGCTTAAGAAAAGAGATAAAGAAAATAAGTCCCTAATTTTTTTTTCAATTCATTTATTTCTTTAGAGTCATTCTAAATTGCTATCAGGCTCTAGCAAAAAGCTTGATTTTAATTTAAAACTCCAATTTTCCAACGCAGTCAAACTGAAATATGAAAAATAAAAATATTATTGTTAATTTTATTTGAGAAAAATAAATATAGATAAAGAAAAAAATCATCCTTCCTGATCTTAATATAATACTAATTTGTGCTATTATACACTAAACTCAATTTAGAGAAAATTTTATAGAAATGACTATAAAATAAGAAGTTAGTTTGTTTGTCTGTTTATCTGTTCACTATACATTTCCATAGAACTGCACTGATTGTGACCAAATTTGGTACTTGGTCCTATGGTGCAAATTCCAGTTGATTTCGATACAAATGATTGACGGAGACTGTTTAATGAAGAATTGCATAATCTTTATGCATCTATAAAGATAGAGTTATACAATCAAGGAAGTTGTGATGGACTTAACATGTGTCTAGAAATAGTGAGGAAAGACATGCTAGAAACTTGGTTTAGGAATCCTATAAAATTTTAATTCTATATAACAATATAATAATAATAGATTCTGATGAAAAACTGCTGGAAATAATTAAAGTGCTATTATAGGTGTGAATTACGTTATTAGAAGTGTTTTCCGTTATATTATTAATTCTAAAACTTTATTTTTTTTATGGAATTGATATATATATATATAGTAATATTATTCTTATATTTCAAATGGATTCCCATAACGTGCAATGAATCATGATTTGGGGTGAAAAAAACAATATATATAATAGAAAAGTATTTCAGAATCTGTTACTTAAAAGGATTAAAAGTTTAAATTTATGTTTGGTAGAATAATTAATTAAAAGTAGTAGGAATAGAATATATATATATATATATAAGATAAAAATGAAAAAAAGAAATAGAAGAAAGAGGGGAAGAGGGTGTTGTTGTGGTTTCGAGTGAAGGATTAAAGTATTAGAATGAAGATGGAAGAAAAAAAGAAGAAAAACTGTAGAAGAAGCAGATGACGACGAAGAAGAGGAAGAAGAAGTCGAAGGCTTTTTAAGCCTTACTCTCATCATCACGAGAAACATCTTTCTTTCATTTTCTCTCTCTCTCTCTCTCTCCTCCTTACTCATTGCTTTTAGTAAAATTGAAAAATGAAAGAAAGAAAAGGAATAATAACATGAAAAATACATATAAGAACGACTCTTTCTCTCTGTCTATATATATATATATACATATGGAATATATGGATTTGAATGAGAAATGAAAAAATTAAAATCATTTGGAAATCTTATTGACTCACTAATTGAACATCTCCTAACTGTCAAGAATCATCATCACCAACGTAATGTTTACCTGGATTAAAGAATGAATGAAATTGAAGGGAGAAGTTCAGATTTTTATTTTTCTAAATATCAAAATTTAGAACGCTTCAAATTAATAAAATTTCATTTTAACGACAACATCGATGAAAAATTAAATTAATTTTAATTCTGTTCTCTTTCTGTTCTTTTAGCTATCAGTTGTTTAGCATATATTGCATATTTATATGAATATTATTATTTTTACTATTATCCGAGTTGTGACTCTTAACCGACGTGATATGTCGGTAAAATTTCATCTGCCTTTTGGTCTTGTTTTGGGCTAAGCTCGGACCATAATAAGAGGAAATTTACCCTAACCCTTAGGCCATTCGTTGTGATTTACTTTTTGGTAGATCATTACACGTCTGTCCCAATAAAGAATTGAATCATTTCCTTCTACAACTTTTACTGAGGTATTCTTATAAGAGAGTGGTGTTGCTTTCCTATTAAGTATCCCATATTTAAACCCAATTTCTTGGTGGATTGATTAGCTTGGCTAGTTGGTTGTATTGGGAAAGATATGCATTGTCAACAAAAATAGGGCATCCCACCATGATGTGTTCTATGGTTTCACCCACCATATTACTAGGTTGTTCAATAAGTTCGCGGAGCAAGAGGGACGTTCAAAAACTGAATCAACACCCGAAATCATCGGAAAAATAAAAGATATGGTATTGGAAGACAGTCGATTGACTGAAAGAGATTTAACAGAAACTTTAGGCATTTCATTGAGTATAGTGAGCAACATTTAGTAATTTTTCGTTCTGATGACACGATCTTGGATGGAGAACATGAACTCGTTGGCTTTGGGGAAAATAAATTATTAAACCATCTCAATAAGTTAATTTTGATAACATAGAAATCACATCAAGAAGCTTAGAGTACTTTCCATGTAGTAATTTATCACACTATGAATCTATTTCATTTTCTAAGAGTTGAGATTGTTCTTCTCGTTCAAACGTTCGTGTATCCTCTCTTTCTCTAGGAGGTGAGTCAATCCTGTGAAGAGAGTATTAGTTTTGTGCTATTTACTTGGGCTCTGCATAGATTAGAAATATTTATTAATTCTCTTTCATCTTCACTTCTAGGTTCGTATTATTTTATACAGACATAAACATTTTTAGCTTAAATACAGTGAACAATCTAAAGAATTGAAAAAGCTCGAATAGCTCTATTTCGTTAATGAGGGGGGGGGGGCAGGTCAGCAATTCAATACATGCAATCAATGCAATCTCCTATTCTTAATAAAAGTAAAATAAATTTAAAAATCGACAACAAAATAAGTCCACATCTATTTTATACAATAGTTATCGAGTTATGTTTTATACTCGTATCTATAAATATCATGAAAATAAAATTTAAAACCACTTGGAATAATATAAATATTTAAAAAAAGCTTTTATAGAAATAAATCTGAAAATTCATAAACTAAAACAAATATTATATATTATAAATAATATTACTGTTATTTTATTAAAATAATAATAAAGAATATTCATCTGGGAAAATAGATTTGTATTTGATAAACTACATTGAAAAATAAGATCTCTTTTTGAAAATTTTTTAAAATAAAAGGGAATTTAATAAAGTAAAAAAAAAAAATTATTTAATTTATGGAGGTTCGAGGATGAATTTAAAATATCATACTTAAATTTTCCTCTTAGATTTTGTATAAAATGGAAGAATCTAAGTATTTGTTTTTCAAATCTATAGTTTCAATCAAAGGCTGACCGGTGGTAGTGGGGAGGCTCACACACACACACACAAGTTCTCATCCATTTGTCAATCATCAATTATAATTACAAGAAAGATTTAAAAATGAAAAAATAATTACTTTTTATTGAAAATAATGATTTTTTAGGATAAAAATAAAAATCTTTTTCCAATGGGCATCGTTATACATTTTAAATTAAGAAAATTCTTTAGGGAAATTGAGTTAGTATTTAATTAAAAATATCGATTAAATTTAGATAGAAAAAATTATATATTATTGATTATTTTGGTCATTATAAATTACTAATTAGACCCTTTAAATATCTAATGAGAATTACTGATGCATTATTACTATTTAATATTAATCATATGAAATATAAAACAAACCAAATATTTCTTACTAATATAAAAAATAGTTTAATTTCACAATACAGTAATAATAAAAATAAAAAGCGAAATTTTCAATTCAATCATATTACCAATGAGATAGATAAAAACTACAAAAATAAAGATTAATAATAATATAATAATAAATAATAAAGATTTTTTTCTTTAGATCAGTGATTCTCAGTGCCGCGGCACTTTTGTGTGCCGCGAGATTTTCATAATATGCCGTCAAATTTTACAAATGTAAAGTTCAAATAAGAAAAAGTAGTTATTTATTTTATATGTATGTAAAAAAGGGTAAAATGTTTTTGCGATCAGGCTTTTAACACTTTAACACTTTTTCTTTTGTGACGCCAAATTTTTAAACCATTAAAAGTGTGCCGTTGAGAATCATTGCTTTAGATAAACAACCTTTTACATTGATATAATTAATTTTTCCACTATATTATAATTCTAAACTGAACTCATAAAATCATAATCAAATACTATATTAATTTCTGTCTGGCTACTTTGTTAGTTATAATTAATATTTGTATTGTTTCTATCCAATTAATATTGAAGTAGAATATAAATATATATTTATATTATTGTATAAAGATTTTTCAATTATTGTGTTTAAATGGAATGGTGGACATAATGTTGATTTTCTAATTAAGTAATTTAAAATATTTATAGATCCATTTGATGTTATTAAATTTTAATATATTTTTTTTTTGTTGCCAATGTTGTGCAATGGATATATTACAATTATGTTATTTGAAAAAATATATTTATGAATAGTTAATACAGTGATATGACTGTTTCTATACATATGGGCATTACACATATTAATAATGATGAATATAAATAAAAAAAAATTGTTTAGAATAATTAACAAAAATTAATATTATAAAAGAGAATTTTTTATTAAATAATATACATTTGAAAAATAAATAAAAAAAAAATCTGAATGGAAAAGTTTCATTATATAGTATATGAAAATTCAGAAATAATCATTGTTGAGATTTTTCAATTCCATTAGTGTTATTTTTGAGCTTTAGTACTGTTATCTAAAAGTTAAGAGGGATTCTAGGAACAGAAAGTATTCACATTTATATTTGATCATATTCTCAATAAAAATAATTTAAACTAATTTTTAAAAATACAATAAGAGGGGATAATAAAATAAGATTGATAAATAATTAAAAATATATAATTTTTTTTATTAAAAATGCAGAGGAAAAAACACACAGATTTATTATACTAGTATATTATATTTATATATTCAATTATATAGATTGTATTGTTTTGGATTGATTTATACATATACATGTATATTTGTTTAAAAAAATATTAATAAATTATTTTATTGTTTTTATAAATAATTAAATGCACCTCTTGTAAGGTATATTTTAAAAAAATTCAACATAAAATATTTTTTTTTTTTTTGCATAATTTTTTGCATAATTTTATCAAAATTATATAAATATTAAAATATACTAAATAAGTTTTTTTTAGTTATTATTCAATAAAAAAACATGACAACAAAATAAACAATTTACAATTCATACCACAGATTGCCTTTCAGTGTTAGAAAATATCTAACTCCCTTGGTCCCTCTAACATTCAGAGCATAAAAGTTCACCCACCTATAAAATACAATAAAAATAAAAATAATAATAAAAAAATATATGCTTCTATTTAACCTATCGTCGTTGTACCTTCTTCCACCTCGTACCATTTATACAATATATATATTGCAATCTTTATTCTGGGAAGTTGGTCATAAAATTCTTTAATCTAGCCTAGAATGGTTATGATAGTGAAGGTGAAACGAATATGCTAACATTCACTTAGGACGGTTAGATTTATCTAAACGTTAAATAAAAATTCAGACAATCACAAAGAAAGAATAAAATTAACAATATATAGAAAATGTCGGACATTTATTGGTCCGATGACAGATGAACAAGACACACGATCAGTGTATTCGTCTGACTTCTTTGCATTCCGTTCTTTGTAAAAGTAGCAAACCTGGAAAAAAAGTGGGAGGGAAGAAAGAGAAAACATACCCAAATATTATTTATTTTCAAAAAAATCTTTTAATCAATTAAAGCAATTTAATAAGGTAACGAGTAATTTTGTAATTGGTTACTGTAATAGTTAAAGCTATTTGTCCAACAAAGATTTAGCCAAATGACTTTTGTCTAGCAAATGCTATTTTCCTAGTAAAATTGAAATGAAATAATAGTTGAAGTTATTTGGCCAGACAAATGGCTTCTGCCTAGATAAATGCTATTTCCCTAAAATTGCCATTTGCCTACGACATACCATATATATAAAAGGACTGTGAAGGATCTTTGGTCAAATGAATAAAAAGTAATCTAGAGGTGTATTGTACTTTACTTATGACATCTGAAATATCTACAAATTATAATTTATAATAATAATATATCTCAATCTATCGTTGTGATATATGGAACTCGAGAGTCTTTTTCGCAGCAACCACATTTCTCCTAGAGTCCTTATCCTGAGCTATAACCATTCAACTCTTACCCTCTCCCATCTCTCTCACATCCCTTAATAAATTGTCCTCCCGCCGCGCTCTAGGTCTTCCAAGCGTGGACGTTTCCCAATCGGTCTCCCATCCAATATATTTTTCACCATTCTTTCCTCCTCCATTCTAGCCACGTGCTCTGTCCATCGCAGCCTTCTCGATTTAATAACTTAGCTTGAGATGCATAGAGGTCAAAATATCCCGATTACTATGGTAATTCAAATAAATATCATTTAATTTCTAAACTAATTTTTCTTTTTAGTTACTTTAATTAACTAAATTTGTCTGTTTTAATGGAATTTCGTTAAATATAAGAAACAATGATAAACCATAATTTATATTTATTATAATATTCCGAAAGAAGTTTTTAAAAATTCACAATACGAAAAACGTACTTTATTGAAAATTGTACTCAAAATTCAAAAATAATGGGGGGAGGGGCAAAGAAAATTGATATAAAAATGTATATCAATAACATAAATTAGGTGCGGATTATGTAATTATAAAAATGAACCGGAAAACATTGTGTCTCGCAAGGGATATTATATTAGTCATAAAACTCGACTATCTCGCATTTTGAATTGGATCAATTAACATGTTAAAAAATTAATTCCGGTACTTTCAGCGATTCAATCAAGTTGTAATTCTATATATAGCAGTTTTATACAATTTTTAATCATGTGAAAAACTATCAAACATATATCTTTATTTTTACGGTCAGTTTAGAGGGAAAAAAAATGAAAATGTTGTTGGTAATGACCCTTCCGAATGAGGTGGATTTCTCAAAAGTTGATAGAAAACTACGAATTTTGAATATTGCCCGTTTACCAAATTTCATTATTCTAACTCAAACACACACACACACACAACCTTAGTGAAAATTATTCAGGAACCTTCAAAACGTACAAAAACATCAAAATCTCGACATCGAAAATTTTCGTGATCGCAATACTTTCTCTGGCGTGATGGTAAAAAGGGAGGTAAGTTATAAAAATATTTAGAAATATTAGAATAAAACCACCTGTGTGGAAAAATAAAATAGAATTGTGGACATACTACTACAATTATATACATTATCGAAGTAAATACATGCTTTTTGATTTTATTTCTTATTGAATTTAAATAATAAAAATTAATTAAGATATATATATATAAATTATATATTGAAATTTTAAATATATACTTATATTAAATAATTTTATAAATTTTATATTCTCTATTTATTAAATTAATTTTTAATAATAAAAAAATAAAAAAACTTCCTGCCAATTTTACTTTTAACTAAAAGTTATTATGATTAAAAACAAACGCATGCAGAGAGTTAAAGAGAGAGAGAGAAAGAGATAGGGAGAGAGAGAAAGTGGGAGGATAAATTAATTAAATCTTATATGGAACCTATATTTTTTTAATTGAATTATATTTAAAAAAAAAACTGATGGGAAAAAACAAATTCCAAAAGGCCAGACTTGTCAGGTGAATTCTGAGACAAATTAATCTCTTCACCCCTCATCACGTTATAATAATTAAATTAAAACCTGAAAAATATGAAGGTGGTTGTTTTTTATAAAGAGAGAGAGAGATTCGTATATAAAGATTTTCTTATTTAACTATATCTAAAAAAAGAATTTATGTAAATATCTATTAATGCATGAGTATAATAATAATTGAATATAAAATTAATGTGTGTAAATGTTGACGAAAATTATTTTAAAAATATATTACTTGAAATATGTTTTGTTAAAAAAAATTTTATTTAAAATTCTAATAACCAAGATTAAAAAATATATCTGAATGAAGGGCACCAATACCGACAGACTAGCTGGATTCATGATTGGATAAAAGTTCCTGTCATTTAGGCAAACATAATTATTAATTTCAACAGAATCTTTAGAAATTTCTTTCAATTATTGCGCCGAGACGTTTCGATCTCGTATCAGCACTATCTTCAGGATTTAGTTTTGTTAGTTTTGTTATATATGGTATTCAAATACGAATGATATATGATCATTATATATATATATATATATATATATATATATATATAAAGAAAGAGAGAGAGAGGTCCGATAAAAAGTTTTTCTTGTTATGAAATTACTTTTCATATAAATATAATGTAAATCACCAGTGACTTGGATATTTTTCTTTTTTATCTTTTATCTAATTATCTATTATGATGTAATTTTTTATAATTTAAAGTATTATCAGTTTTTTATTGCTTAATCCACTAAGATTTCAAGATTCATTTTTATTTTTTTTAACAATCTCTATTTGATATAAAATTATCAAAGATTTAATAAATGTTTTTAATGAGTTTGAAATAAAATTATATAATATTTATTTCTAAATTTCCTGTATACATGATGAGTGAGTATTATTGATAAATTATTACTAATTGAGATATATAGAAAAAATTAAATATATATAACTCAACTCAATAAACATCAATAAATTAAACGATTGGATTCAATCAACTAATCAATAATTTCTTGATAGTAGTTTTAAAACTAGTCAATTAAAACTTTAAATTTATGAAATTTACTTAGTTATATAATATTATAATTTATTATATTTATTTGTTTATTTATAATATTTATTTATTTATTTATTTATATCCTTTTTCAGATTTACATTATTTAAATAAACATTTTACGTATACATTTATTTACAATCATTACAATTACAAACTAAAATAAATATATATGCATTTTTTTATAATATTATATTTATTTAATTGTAATAATATATACTTTATAATATTTATATATTTATTTATTTACAGCCTTTATTGAGATTGATTTTATAAATAAAATATTATCTTAAACATTTTTTCACTAATTATTTTTTTTTCTAAACAACTTATTTTATTATTGCAATTTTATTTAATTTATTATTGTGGGCCCGGCCTTCTTGGGTCTTGGTCTCTTTCTATTTTATGCATTTCAGTATTCCTCTTGTCATTTGGGCTCAAGTCACATCTTTTTAACTGCCTTCCTTTTTTCCTCTTTATACTTAAGGGTATCATTTCTTCACGATCTAGGTCCATCTTTCGTCCTTCTTGATAAATCTCCCGCCCAATTACATTTCATTTTATTAATTATATATTGGAATTAATATTGGTCAATTTTGTATTATATAACATTTGTGTTTTTTAATTCTATCTGTTCCCCTGGACCTCTGGTTCCCAATCAAGTCATTTAAATATCTTTTCCAATACTGAATTGAATAATAGAGGGGAAAGTAGGTCTCCCTAACTTCTCTTCTGACAGGGAACGGACGGACGGACAGACATCATGCTAAAAATACTTTTTTCTGTTAAGAAAATGCTTGATTCGTGGAGATATGTAAAGATCTCAACATGTGAAATTTGGTGTGAAAACGATACCTCCCTTACTATCTTCGGTCGGTAAAAAGACCGTGTAAAAACAGAATTAGGTGTATATGGTATATAATTTGTAGAAAATTTTTTCTGTTCCCTGGGAAAATATATTTTCGATCAATTGAATCAAAAGCCTTAGCGAATCATACATTTTGTTAACTGAAAAAAGTATTTTTAGCATGATGTCTGTCTGTCCGTGCGACTGTCCATTGTGTGTCCAAATAGACCTGTATAGCTTATAGCTTGAACGGTTCAACGTATTTTGATAAAATTTGGTATATTTAGTTCATGCATCAGTGACATGAATTCATCAACTTTTGGTGTATACCCGAATGTAGTTTACAAAGTATTGATTTTATATTCATTGTCAGAAATTTTTAATTAATAATTAATTAATCTAACCGGAGAAATATATATATATATGTGGGAATTGGAATTAAGGTCAAGAGATCTTCGTCGAGGGTATCCTCACTCCATTTCCTTGTTGACACCATTTGTTGTAAGATGCAACCGTGAGCCCTTCATATGGCCAGGGTTACCCTAATCCTTGGTGGCGGCCAGAAAAAAGTCTTCCACCCCATTCGCCCGACAACGGATGCTCGGGAAGGGATAGAATTAAGATATAAATTGCAGCGCGGATCCTCGTAAGGCCCGATTCACACACAAGTGGCGTATGGCACTGGCGTGGTTCTGGCGTGGTTCTGATCAGCTAGTAAAATATATATATAAAGATATATATATGAAAGAAAAAATTATAAAAATTATATAAAAATAAATTGACATTAAATAAATAAATCAAAATCAGAGAGAGGCGTTAACAATGATGATAACACAAAAAACACGTTTTTAAAATTAAATGCTGGCAAAATATAAAATTTGATTAAAAAGTTGAAATGAATAATGAAATGGTCTAGAAGTGGCGTGCCAGTCCCTACGAGCCACCGGTGGCGTCGGAGTGGAGTGGTCTTCGTGCCATTTTCCACGCCTCCAACACGCCATATCTGTGTGTATTGAGTCATAAGCTAACGCAATTACATTAACAAACCTGTTCCACGCCAGAACCACGCCAGTGCCATACGCCACTTGTGTGTGAATCGGGCCTAAGGGATTCTTCTTCTGACATACGTATTCATTGGGACCCTTAGGCCCGATTCACACACAAGTGGCGTATATCACTGGCGTGGTTCTGGCGTGGAACAGGTTTGTAATGTAATTGCATTAGCTTATGACTCAATACCCACAGATATGGCGTGTTGGAGGCGTGAAAATGGCACGAAGACCACTCCGCTCCGACTCCACCGGTGGCTCGTAGGGACTGGCACGCCACTTCTAGACCATTTGGAGTGGTCTTCGTGCCATTTTCCACGCCTCCAACACGCCATACGCCATATCTGTGGGTATTGAGTCATAAGCTAATGCAATTACATTAACAAACCTGTTCCACGCCAGAACCACGCCAGTGCGATACGCCACTTGTGTGTGAATCGGGCCTTAGATGATTCGATTCTTGGCTATGATGACGAGAGAGTATTTGTATGTTTATATGTATATTTGTAAATAAACCATTTTATAGAAAAGCCCAAACAAGAAGTCTTCCTGTTGCTCTATAATTTACCCTAGACAACCAACCCCTTCCACATTTCTACATATATAATGTTGTTTTTAATTATTTTTAAATTGTCGGTCGGTTCTGTTTCTGGCCTCAGCTCATTTTTATATTATGGTGAACCACTTTTTTGTGCATTATTATAATTTTAGTTTTTTGTCAATTATTTTAATTTTTAATGTATTATTAATATTGGTTTCATTATCATTTCCAAAGATATTATTGTTTCATTAATGAATCTATGACGGATTATTTTTTTTTTCCTTTTTCAGATTCATAATTAATTTTAATATTTCTAGGTACTAAATATTTAGATTAATATATAAATTTCATATTAATTTCTAAGTTGGAAAGGTTTAAGATGCCTTCACAAATAAATAATAATAATAATAATAATAATTTAAATCTATTATAATTTATGAATTTTTTTTTCTTTCTACTATGTTGAGTGCTTCAAGGTTACTTAAGTTTTTTTCTCATAGTCTATATGCAAAATAGAAATGACCGAGTTATAGACTAGAAGAGAGAGGAGACTGGGGAAGGATTGAAAAAGGTCGTTCAGTTGCGATGGGCTTTCCTTCCAACCAGCTCTTTTTTCATTTTTATTTTATTTTTTTTCTTTCTTAAAGCAAATCTCGTAAGTGGAATAAAAAAATGAACCTTTTAGCTCTAGACTATATATATACATATAAGTATATATAAACGACTGGAGCCACTTCTTTTATCATTTTTAACTTTATAAATGCCAATCCTATTGATAGATTAAATTTAAGATACAAAAATAAATCAATAATAATAATAATAATAATAAATAAATAAAAACTCTTTAAGCATGAAAGTTTATATGTTATATTTTTCATTTAACAATAACAATTCCTATGAAATAATATAAAATTCTTCCAAAATATTCTGAAATATCAAATTTAAATCCAAGTTTAAGATCTTTCTCTTTCTCCATGGTATATTTATTCTCCTAATCCTTTAAATTTATATCCACAGATCCTGAAAGATCTCATAAATATTTATTTATGTAAATTGAAAATTATATATTAAATTTAATTTATAAATTAATATTTTTTTTAACCTTTTTAGGGTATCAAGATTTTAAACAAAATTATTAATAATTTTGGATTCCCAAGCAAAGGTTATATTTTGAGCCATTTATCAAACGAATTCAATTATTTTTAATTCTAATATCAATTTATAAGGGAATGATTTTTACATAGGTATATACTAGGTTTGTTCAAAGGAAAAGGTGAATTTTGAATTATTTCGAAAAGTATTGATTTATTCATCAATATCCATTTTGTTCCTTTAATTCACTTATGCCAGCGCTTCTTCCAATCGTCGAAGCACTTCTGAAATGCGCTTTTTGGTATTTCGATTCCAGCGTTATCTCATCAATTGTGGCAAAACGCTTTCCTTTCATTGGTCTCTTCAGTTATGGGAATAGGAAAAAGTCGCAGGGGGCCAAATCTGGTGAATACAGTGGTTCTGGCATGATTACGGTTTGTTTTTAGCCAAAAAATCACGAACAAGCAATGATGTGTGATCTGGTGCATTATCGTGATGCAGAATTCATGATTTGTTTTTCCACAATTCCGATCGTTTAAGCCGTATTGCTTCACGCAAAAGTTGCATAACTTTCTTGAAGTATTCCTTATTAACAGTACGACCTGTTGGCAAGAACTCATGATGCATCACGCCATTGTAATCGAAGAAAACAGTGAGCAAAACTTTCACATTTGAACGAACTTGGCATGCTTTTTTTAAGCGCTTGTACCACTTGTAAACATTTTTTGAGACAAAGTAGAGTCGCCGAATGTCACAGTAAGGGTGTTGGAGCACTTTATTTTATTTTTAACGCAAAATTTAATACAGATTAAAAGATCGAAGAACACATAAGAACGTGTTCAGTTGTCTAAAACAAACTACTAATCTAAAATGGCTGATAATGTCAATATATGTACCAGCATAACAAAAAATTTCAATAATCGAATGTAAACAGCCCGCAAAAATTCAAAATTTTCCTTTTCTTTTGAACAGACCTCGTACATAAATTAAATTTTGAATAAAATATTAATACTGTTTTCAAATTTAATAACTGAACTTATATGTTTATAGGTCACATTGTAAAAAAATGAAATTCAAAAGTGCATTTACACAAGAAAATAATGGTAATAATAAATCTCTATTTACCCGAACAATGGTCTCAAAAAAGTGATTCGAATCAGAGGGAAGGACAATCAATCAATTTTCTTGTTAAATTTATAAGGTACTAATTGGCCCTCAATCATTCTAGTGCCTTCACAAGGGGTAAATCCATTTTAATTTATATTTCAGTAAAATTATAAATTAATTTACGAATGACTTATAAAAAATAAGTTTATATTTAATAAATTAATATTCCTTTTTTTTATTATTTTTAAATTGAAATGTCATTCGATGATTTTATCAATAATACATAAAAAAATAAACACACCGACATTAGTTCTATAAAATTAAATGAATATCTTTTGCTTTTAAACAATCGAACAATTTTATATTGAATAAAGGAATTGATAGAAAAATATATATAATTCCACGTCTAAAATAAAAAGGCTTTTAACTAATAATGATCATATTACAT
The DNA here is from genome assembly GCA_963082975.1 of Labia minor. NCBI lineage: Eukaryota > Metazoa > Arthropoda > Insecta > Dermaptera > Spongiphoridae > Labia > Labia minor. The sequence continues at coordinate 55,065,277 of OY720345.1, forward strand.
ATTGTGTATATGTATATATTTAATATTATACATATAAATAAATGAATATAGTAATTTGGATATTTAATATGAACCAGAAAAGAATTGATGTAATTTAAATGTCATGTGAATTTCCAAAACTAGAAATGACAATAAAATAACGGAGAAAACAAAAATAGAGTTTGTTCAGAATAAAATAAAAAAAAAAAGCGAAAAAAAATAAAATATCTTGACAAGATAACACGATGACAGTAATTGAATAACTGAGGCGACATAGTTATTTTATTCAATTCAAACCTTTTAAAATGAAATAAATACAATAGGCTGACTATACCATATAGCCTACTAAAAAAAGACATTTTATTTATAATTAATAAAATTATTTTAGCTAAGAAAAAATAAATTAATACACAAATAAATTATACCCTAATTTTTTATTTTAATACTTATACCTTAAGTAAAAGATATTAGTATAAGTTAAACCCGAGGGATATGACAAACAATTCGGGTTTTTGTTAAACCTTAATATCTATTATGACATGATTATTGGTGTAATGAAAACTAGGAATATTAGGTATTGATAGCAAAACTTACAACTTTATTATTAAAATAAGAACTACTAAAATTTACATAAACAAAAGTCCTAGCAGGAGTGATGATATGGCGAAACGGGTGTGAAGGATATTGCTAATGGGAAATTACATGTAAAACAAAAATAAATATTCATCAAATTGAAATATTTAATTAGGTAGTAAGTTTTAAGAATTAAAAAAAGTATATAACTTAAATAATATATTTACACAAATCTGTTATTCAATGCACCATATCCCTCGTACACGCAATGCGTCATATTGCTCCTTCGACACAATATTAGATAAAGACAATGAAATAGTAAACAATGAAGGATATGTAATTAAATAAGTTTTAATATTAATTTTAAAGATTGTGCAAAAACGTAGAATTTACCATACTTCCAAAGATTGAAAAAGAAAACAACGAGCCTTTGAAATAATTATGTGAAATTTCGCTTGTGTTGATTTTCAAAATGGCGGACAAAACAAATTTTCATTTTAGGGCGGTTCACTTATAAATAAAGTAGCCACGCTTCGCCTCGTCGTGTATGTAGCTAATTTTCGACATATATAAAACACGTCTTATCCCTAACCTCGTTATACCTCTCGGTTTTTTCTTATACTTATTAATTTTAATTTTTTCATGACTTTAACTCATTATAGACTTGGCTCTGTTCTTAAATAAATAAATATTATTAAAATATTGAAATATATGTATCAATTGGTTTATTTGTCTTTTAAAAGTAAAAAAGAATATTAAGAGCTTTATACATATATACTAAAATGTTGAGCTATAGTAGAACAAATAACAGAATTAGTAACAATACAAAAAGATATAAATTTACTATGTTGTCATTTAATATACAATAATAGAAACTAATAGAACCGAATAAATTCACATGATGGCACTACTAATACTGACTAATTTTATTTCAAGCCTTTAGTAAATTGGATTTAATACCACTAGGGATTAAAATTTCAGAATAAATGATTACTGATAGATGAATGGCATATGTCATGTGAAAACCTGCAATTTGGATTCTATCCGTTCCTTCCAATCAGAAAGATAAATATAAATATTATTGATATCAAAATTTGTATACATATCTAGGTATATATAATTGTCTTAATATATATTTTATTCAAATATCAAATAAGTTTATTTTTAACAATAATTTAGAATTAGAATCAAATTTTAATTAATTAATTATCGTAGTAGTTTCACATTGAATAAAAAAAGGATATCCTCTAAATACTGATAAAATATTTATATTTTCTGAGATTGGAGTTAAAAATTTGGAAATATTTTTCTCATATATTCTATTTATCACTGAAATATTTTTCATATATTAATAATTTATTTAATTTATATAAATTAATTTATATAAATATATATATATCTAAGATCAAATGCAAAAATCCATGTCTCAAAAATCTAACTTTTAATATTTATAAATTATAATTAATATTCATTTTATATTTGCCTTTTATTACGAGATACATTCTACCTACCTAACTAATATGAATTTTGTATTTACGATTTCATTTAATATTTCAATGGATAATATTTTTTTTTAGATATTATATATAATTTTTTTTAATTTATAAAGTAAAATTAATTACAATGGACGACCTAATTTCTAAATGGAAAATCGATTGATGAATGAATAATATCTAATCCCATACTATTATAATAGACTATCCATTTTTTTATTTATTTATTTTTTTATACTCTATTTAGTTCTCTCGAATAAATATGAAATGCCCATTGACGATGGCTTTATTGGATAATTGCTATTCATAATTCTACCCCCATCCGTATTCAACCAATCAATTCCTTCTCGTTAATATAATTTTTAATAATCTATTAAAAAAATATATTTATTATCGATTCTCTAATATATATATACATATGTTCTATATGATATGTATATAAAAAAACATAGATTATCCACTTTTTTATATTCTTCATGATATAAAAAAGGGGGAAATTTGTAATCTCACACATCTTTGAATTTATACAAATTTAGAATGTATTTTTTTTTTATTTTTGAATAAAATGTAAAATAGATATTTATCTAAAAGAATAAATAAATTTATTTTTTTTACTTTTTCACTTTATCAAAATATGATCATTTGTTGTAAAGAATAAATTCGCAGCAATGAACCTAAAGGATTAAATTTTATTTCAGTCCCAAAAAAAAACCAACAGAGGACCAGACAAAAGTGTAAACAATAAGAGTAATTTATGATTTATATATTTCATTAATTAATAGATGAATCGCTCGGCATCTCTCTGAAATACCCTTTGATATGGTGGTCAAATATTTGGACCATATTACTAGAGAGAACCATTCTACAAAGTAGAGTTGAGGGCATGAGAAGGAGAAGCAGATCTTCAGAAAAAAAAAGTACAATTTGACATCACTTGCCACAAGGCAGCAGCCTTGGTTCAAAATAAGTCTAAATCTTAAGCGTGGTGGTTATAACGAATCACTATACTTCTGCTAAGATATCAACGAGATAGAAGATGGAAGTAGGACTTAGATTTGAATTTTGAAGAATGTTTCAATGTGATATTTTTTTTCTAATAAAATACTACTACTGCTATTAATAATAATAATAAACACAAATTCGTCTTCTACATGAAAATGTATATATATATATTACTAGAAACAATAATTAAATTTTATGAGCCTCGAATTAAATTAAATTTGGAAAGAAAGTTAAAAAAATCTGGAGTGTCTCCATTTGACTATCTCGCAAATTTAAATTGGATTAATTAACATATCTTATATTTAAAAATTAAATTTAATTAATTAAATTATAAATTAAAATTAAAAAATATTTATTAAACCAGCGCGTGTTTGGCACTTTGTTGAAGGTACTTCGTCACGTGCTGGCGCGTGATTACCAGTCAACGTGGTAAAGAATTAATTGCGGTACTTTCAAACTGAAATCCTCTATATATCAGTTTTATACAATTTTTAATCATGTGAAAAACTATCAAACATATATCTTTATTTATACGGTCACTTTAGAGGAAAAAAAATCAAAACGTGGTAGGTAATGGCCCACTTCCGGATGAGCTACATTTCTCAAATGTTGATAGAAAACTACGAATTTTGAATAATGCCCGTGTACCAAATTTCATGATTCTAGCTCAAACCATTTTTTCGTAATCTTGTCTACATACACACACATATACAGACATTTTCTCAACCCTAGTGAAAATGACTCAGGGACCTTCAAAACGTATAAAAACATCAAAATCTTGACATCGAAAATTTTAGTGATCGCAATACTATCTTGACGAGATATTAAACATGGTTAGGATTTTTGAAAATTTTCAAAATCAAGGACCACCAATTTAAATACAAGAATAATTCATTTCAAAATGATTCCATATAAAGAAAATTGTTGAAATCTATTTCCCCATTGGAAGAATCCGTTTTCGATTCCTATTGCTTGAATGGGGATCGAAATGAAAGGAGGGTGAAAAAAAACCAACCCGCGATCCCTCGGGAATATTTCTCGAGCCTCCCAGTGGTGTAAATCTCCAATTCACATCTTCTACCACCCCCCACCCTTCCATGCCAAATATTCAACAAATGCCAATTCTCACCAAACTATATTTTAACCTCCCTCCTCCAAACCCCCCCCCCCCACCTTCTCCTCTCACATTCCTATCTGCATTCATTCACTCTTTCTGATTGTTGATAACGAGATAATAAATCTCTTCTCAATATGCCACAAGGGTTTTATGATGTTTTCATCCGTCATAATCTTTTTCTATCTCATTTATTGATTAAAAAAAACAAATATCATACGATAGGACGACTAAAATATCAAACATATTTTAACAATTTTTAATATAGATATGTGTTTTCGAGAATATGATGCTTTAATAAAGACCTCCATCGGTTTATGAAAAAAAAAATATATAGCTATAGTTGAAGTGAAAAATGAATTCTACCTTTAATTAAATAATGTTTTTTTTTGTTTTTTATATTATATATATTTTAAATTTTGCCAATTCAGAAATTTATATTATTCTCTTTTTTTTTTTTGTTTTCAATGACTTTTAAGAGGAAATATCCTATTTGACTAATTAAATTTAATATTTTAGAATAAAATGGTAGAAGTTTAAATAAATAAATGTTAAACTACACATACAAAAAACACACAAAAGTAGTATAAACAAAATATAAATTAGAATTATTTCTACGAAAATATATCAATTTAATTTATTGGCTCGAAGTATTAATAATATTAAACTTCATTTTTACTCAAAAAATACGATAGATACTTTGAACATTATATACCAAAAATCATAAAAAATGTTTATTACTGAAGATATGGGATAAGCCTTTGTAAAATACTACACTTAAATTAATAATTTTATTATCCAGGTAAAAACAAACTCTTGTATATATATATATATATAAATCTTTTGAATAATTTTATATTTTTATTATTCATAATATAAACACATTTTCATATTTTTCATATTTATATAATAAATAGAAAATATTTTGGTAGTGTATTTTAATGTTTTAAAACCCAACAAGAGCGGGTAAAAAAATATTAAATAAATAAAAGGAAAATATATATATAATGATATGTTATGGTAAAATAAAATAAAATATATTTTCCCTATAATTGTCTCGAAATAAAGAATTTATTTTAAAAAATCGGTAATGATTATCAAACTTAAAATCCTATCTATAAATTATATTGGTAATTTAACTTTATCACTAAAATGAAATTATTTATAATAAATTATAATTAAACAATTAACAAATATATCTTTTGTTGAATTTTTATAAATGTTATTTTTGAACACATTGATCCTGAAATCACAAATTTAATTTAAGATTTGAAATGTTGAAAACAACTTTCCATTTGTATAATAGCTATTCCAAAAATAACGATAAAATAATAGTTTTGATGTTGTGTCAATCAAATTCAATTTGTGTTACACTAATCAATTTAATAATTTCTGATTTCTTCTAAATTTTGGATTGTTACAGATTATTTTTGGATATTATAAAATTTACATTTATTTATTGGCTGGCATATAAAAATAACGACAATATTTATATAATAAAATAATATATTAAAGAAATTTAATATAATACTTGTTTTATTAATATAACATTGTTTTATTTCAATTTCAAATAAATATATAACTTTCAATGATTGATCGATAATTAGATAGAGTGCATAGTGATATGACATAAAATACAAATAATTTATTAAATTTTCCATTTCCTAAAAATAACTCCATTAGGCTTAAAATATCTCTTAATAGAGTACTCTCCATCTTTATTATTTTTAATCGAAGCATTAGGACATGCACCAATGATTTTATGTATATGAATATTTTAAGAAAATAATTATCAAAATAGATACAGAATTTAATTTTTTTTTTATTATTAATTTTTAAATTTAAAATTATTAACTTATAAAATACTTAATACTTGATATATTATAATATTTTGGATAGAAATAAAACATAAGAATTAGAAAATAGAAAAATAATTTAATAAAGGACAATTTACTATTTGTACATGGAAATATTTAAGAAGGTTTCAATTCATATTTCTGGTTTAATAATAAAAAAAAATAAATAAATATTTGAGATCGCATTGGTTTTAATACTTTTCAAAATATTCTTTATCAAGGTAAATAGTTTTTTATATATAGACAACAATTTGCTTGGGCGTGCTCCTTCCCTAAACAATTTTTGTTGGATTTGGTTTGTCTTAAAAAACATAAAATTGATTGTTGTTTTATTTTCGGGCACATATCCATAACTTATATTCATGAGTATTCTAGTACAGTGGTTCTTAAACTGTGGTCCGCGGACCCCTGGGGGTCCGCGAAGCCTTTACTGGGGGTCCGCGGTCCTCGGAAAAAAATCATCGTAAAAATATATACATATATAAATATTTAAAGTTCATTGTTTAACTATATCCTCCTAGAGAATTACGGCTATAATTTAATACTATTAATAATACTATTTTATTTTATTAAATTGATAATTATGTCAATTAATTTTTTGTGAATAAATAAACATATATAAAAAACTATATATAAAATTTGAATTTTCATCCATTCATTCATTTAAAATCATTTTTCGATTGTTCCTTTAAAATAACCCCTCTTAGGGGCTCGGAAGGGGAGGCATATAAGGGAATTTTCTTTCACTTTGTTATTGGGGAAAACCAGGGGAGGGGACAGTCTTACCCGGAAAAACCCAAATTGTCAGCGTCCACTCTGGGGTTTTAAACAGTTTTAAAGCAAATGTTAATTATAAGTTCATTTCTCAACGAGTTGTATCTTTAAATTATTTTTATTAATGTTAATTATAAGTTCATTTCTCAACGAGTTGTATCTTTAAATTATTTTTATTAATTTAATTAATTATAATTAAATTATAGCTAATAATAGTTTATTATAGCTAATAATTTTTTTTAATTTTTAGTGTAATTTGCATGATCATTATTTTATAAAAACACTAAACACATTTTGCAATTTCCCAGAAAGGCTGTTTTTGAGAGTAAGTATAAGTTAGTTTTATGAATAAAAAATATTTATTTTAATAATATTTTAGAATCAAATTACGAAATTAATAATATTTTAGAATCAAATTACGAAATTAATAATATTTTAGAATCAAATTACGAAATTAATAATATTTTAGAATCAAATTACGAAATATATTTATTATATAAATTAATATTCATTTAAAATGATATTAAATCATTTATTTAAAATGATTTAAAACATTTATTAAAATGATTTAAAACATTTATTAAAATGATTTAAAACATTCATTTAAAATCATATTAAAACATAGCTAGTAAATAATAATTCGTTATATTTATATTATATTTATATTATATTTATATTATTGTAGTTCAATGTTAATAAATTACTCCATAAAATGGATCGTTGGCTACAAACTGGTTCAACACAGAAACGGAAAGAATCAGATGATGAGGCATCAACAGCAAACTCTACCAAGAAACGCAAAACTAGAAAATATTCGGATGATTATTTATCATTTGGATTTACTTATATTTGCAACAATGATGTGGAAAGACCAGTCTGCGTTCTATGTCAGGAAAGTTTATCCAATGAAAGTATGAAACCTGCTAATCTCAGACGTCATTTACAAACAAAGCACAGCGAGCATGTTAGTAAGTCTATCGAATTTTTTAAAATGAAAAAAGAAGAACTTAATTCAAGTCAGAAATTGATGGTAAAGACGGGATCTGGTGGTATGAGTAAGAAAGCAGTAATGGCATCATATGAAGTAGCTCTACTTATTGCTAAAGCAGGAAAGCCGCATAATATAGCAGAGCAATTAATTCTTCCTGCTACAAAAGTAATTACAAATATAATGTTAGGAACTAAAGCAGCAAACGATATAAATTTGATTTCATTATCAAATGATACGGTTAAGAATAGGATTGAAGACATGTCATGTAATATAAAAGAAGAATTAATATCGAGAGTGCGCAAAAGTCACTATTACTCATTACAATTGGATGAAAGTACTGATGTCACTAATAATGCCAATTTGTTAGCTTTCATTAGATATGAGTTTGAAAATCAAATACAAGAAGATGTATTGTTTTGTGATTCACTACCTTCACGAACGACAGCTAATGACATATTTAACAGTTTGAATAATTTTATAACCGAAAATGAAATAGAGTGGCCAAAATGTGTTGGAATTTGCACTGATGGTGCTCGTGCAATGTCAGGTACAAGAACTGGATTGATTGCTCTTATTAAAAATGTTGCGCCTCAGGTTGTTTGGAATCATTGCTGCATTCACAGAGAATCATTAGCAGCCAAAAATATGTCACCAGATTTGAAAAGAACATTAGACGAAGTAGTTAAAATTGTCAATTTCATTAAGGCTCGTCCACTTAATTCCAGAGTTTTTAAAATTTTGTGTGAGGAAATGGGTAGTCAACATACACATTTATTATTACATACAGATGTACGTTGGTTGTCCCGCGGGAAAGTACTCATTCGCCTTTTTGAGCTTCGAGATGAAATACGATTGTTTTTAATAGATGCGCATTTTGAACTGACCGAATGTTTCAATGATTTTATCTGGTTAGCTAAGGTGGCTTACTTGACTGATATTTTTACAAAATTGAACGAACTTAATTTGAGCCTGCAAGGTACTGTTGTAAATATATTTAAAGTTGAAGATAAAATAGAAGCAATGATTAAAAAAATCGACTTGTGGTCGAAACGCATCCAGAACGGTGTATATGAGTCTTTTCCAACTCTCAATGATTTCATAGAAAGCTCCAGTGAAAAATTGCTTAATCAAACGCGTCAATTATTTGTTGAACATTTAATTACTTTGAAAAGCAACTTCAGGAAGTATTTTTCTACTCCTGATCCTTGCAATAACTGGATCAGAGATCCATTTAATATGGAAATTACAAATGCTAAACATTTATCTGCACCTGAACAAGATATTCTCGTGGAATTATCATGTGATACAACTTATAAACTAAAATTTAACAAAACTGAATTGAGCAACTTTTGGTTACTTCTCAGGTCAGATTATCCTGCGCTTGCAAATAAAGCACTTCAACACTTGATTCCATTCTGCACAACATATTTATGCGAACAAGCTTTTTCGGTATTATTTTATATTAAGTCTAAATATAGAAACAAATTAAATGTAGAGCCGGATCTTAGATTAAAAGTTTCCAATATTAAGCCAGATATTGAGATTCTTGTTTCAAGAAAACAACTGCATACATCTCATTAAATATGTAAGTTATATTTAATGAGATAGATGCAGTTATTTTTTAAAATATTTCTTATTTAATATTTTCTGAAAAAAATTATAAAATATTTATATGAATTTAATGTAAGTACCCATTATAATTTGTGAGATTTGTTGCTATGACAATGTTTGTATTTTCTTTCTTCAATATTATAATTTCTAATAAAATGTGTTCTACAATATGCAAAAAAATCGTTATTCACCAATCACTGTTAGAAATATTCATCATATATCCTTGTCCTTATGAGATCGTAAGCCAGAAATTAATTAATAAAATGACGTAAAGTACCTAAAGTTGTGATGGGGGTCCGTCAAAAAAAATTTTTTCAAGTGGGGGTCCGTGGAGTACATAAGTTTAAGAACCTATGTTCTAGTATATAAAAGCTGTCCAGGAAGTAAGGATGAATTTCAATTTGGCGCCATTTTATCTCACGACGATTGGCACCTCTGGTTTAATCATGTTTGTTATCTGTTATCTTTTCATCAATATCCTGATAGCTTTTGTGTGGTAGGATAACAGACAACAAACATGAAAAAACCAGGATTGGCAATCGTATGTTAAAATGGCGCCAAATTGAGATTCGTCCTTACTTCCTGAAAACCTTTTAGATTATATTCACTAGTTTTTATGAAACTACAATGAAACTACAAATCGACACAAGCCTTTTTTACGACCAAATGTTCATGCAATATCTTATTGATGTTTCTCTTATTAATGTCTAAAAGTCACTAAGATAGCTAAGATGTCTGTTCTAAACCAAGTGTGGTCCACGAATGTATTCGTTTTACAAGCTTTTTACACCGCTTTTACACTTTATACAGAACATTAAAAAATTAAATTCATCAATGGACTCTTATCTTAAAAAAATATCACACAAAAATTTTCATTACTTAATTCCATTTTTTATCAAGTTATTACGTTGATCAGAAAGTATTTTCGTTTTTTTGCATTTAATTTCATTTTTTCAAAATCAACTTCACACTTAAGCAGCCTAATCATTATATGTTTGGAGAGCTGTATGGATGTGTGTGAAAAAGTTCAATTGAATCTATGCAATATTTTATTGTTGGTGCTCTTTTAAATATGAATCATAATTTACTTTTTTCTTATAGAAAAGGTAAAAATGGTATTCATACCATAAAGAAATTAATGGATGTGTATGGAGGAGATGTTTTGACATTATACCAATAACAGAACTAGATTGCAAAATTTAGATCCAACAAGTTTTATGACGAAGATGCACCACAAATTGACGGGCGGTTGAAGTTGTTAAAGACAGGATAAAGCCATTAGTTGATCTTTTGAACGGTAAAATGATCACTTCAAATGAAGAGGTTAAAAAATCATCTGGATCAGTTTTTTGCCAGGAAATATATATATTATTTGAAATATGTATTTCAGTTTTACAAAAAAATAATAAAATTATTTTCCAAACTTCCAATCTTTACTAGCATAAAAGGCTTGATGATAAAAGTTCTGATCAATGTTAAGTTTACTTATTTAAAGCTGTCATTTGGAATATAAAAATGGTGTTTCCAAGGCTAGAAATATAAATAACAATATTCATATATATTTTTAGTATTTAATTGACTTTATAATAAAATTTATTTCAGAAATTTAAAAACATATTACTTTCATTGTTACTAAAAGCAATTTATTTTCATTTTTACATAATTTCAAACAAATCAAATTCCAATAAAGTAATAAAGTGAAAAGAGATTTTACAAAAGGAAATTTCCGCCTCAGAGAAATAGTTTCCTTTATATTATGTAGGTATATTTAGTGAAGAATATGAACAGGGCAAAAAATATATCAAACATAACTTTTATATATATATATATATATGTATATATATATATATATATGTACCTATATATTTATTTTATATAATACTTAGTAGAGATCAAAGGTTTGCGAAGCTTATTTTTTCATACCAGGCTTTTAAAAAATATTAAATTTTGTTTTTTGATTGATTGATTTGTAATTAATTAAAATTAATCATTAAAATGTTCATAGAAATTTAAATTCAATCAATTTATATTTATCAGTTTTGTACAATCAAAATAGTTGCACAAAATTACAGTAAAAGCAATTAAGCATGCCTAAATTAATACAAAACGATTTCATATCCACCTTGAGCAACCTTGCAGGATATCCGTTCCAAACCATTGATCCATCAGAACCACTTATAACCTTACATTGAACACATGCAAACATACATTCTCTTGGTATGCCCCATCTCATTCTCTAAATTCTAAATTAATAACTATTCTAAAATACTCTAAATATGTATAAATATGTTTAATCATATAAATATTTTTCAAAATAAGATGAAATTGATAATTCATAACACAAAGATAACATATTAAAAATACATGTTAATTAAATTAATAATTTCAACAAAATTAAATGACAATTGTAATATAAAATTTAGATTTTGTGGTATTATACTTGGGAAAATGTTTGATTTTACTTTCTACCCCCCTGCCCCTTTATTTGAAATATTAATTAATTGAATTTTCAACTTAACACTATCCGTAATGAGAGTTTTGAAAATTTCCCTAAAAGTTAAAATAGAAGAAAAGCGATAACCTTGAAGACAAAAAATAAAATGGTTTAAAAAAACAAAACAAAATGTAAATAAATAAACTAGATGAATTTTGTCATAAATTCTTAATAAAAACGATTATTATCTATTTAGATACATGTATACTTGTTTATTTTATATGAGGTGTTAATTGACTTATATAATTCCTTAATCTCAAACATTATGAAGCTTCAATTTTATTTATAACTAGCTGCTCAGAGCGCCTTCGGCGCTCTTCACACCTAGACGGGGGCTCCGCCCCCTGTACCCCCGAGTTGTACATAGTATTTGGTGGTTGAAAGTAGTAAAAGGTTTTCATCCATTTTGTTTCAATCAGTATATTACATAAAACATTCATTTCTTTTTGTGTTATTTAAAAAAAAAGCAAAATGTGCAGCATCGTACACGTGGCGGAAGTGAAACTTCTTACAATCTAGAGAATAAGATAAATTTTAGTTGAGAGTGTGAGTGAGAGAGAAATAGAGAAAAATAAAGGGATCATTTCGAAAGACATATAACAGTATAAAATTTTCGTAACAAATATTCGCTTTATTATTATTATTATTATCTACTCTATCATCATATCTACATTGCCTGTACTATTGTCGGTTGGTGCTTCAATTGGTAATACTGATATTAATGGCTTGTGATAACTAAAATAAGATATATATGTTCGTGATTCGATATTTTCTATATAACGTGTAAAAACAGCATCTATTGTAGTTCCAGATTTTGTTGTTGATTCCTTGGGATCGTTATTTATAAGCAGACCAAATGTTTCTCGAAGAAAGTTGATCAACGGCAACGAATCATCTCAGATCCAAAATTTACATTAAAATCTCCCCCGAGAATTAGAGGGATTTTATCTTCGCCTCGTTCAAGTGCATTAGCACCTGTGTGGCTATAAACCAGTAGTGAACGGTGTATGAAATAAATAATATCGTCTAAATTTTGGTCGTTATTTTTTTTCGGCATAGTGAAATCTGTGGAGTAGAGAAAAGCAGTTTTAAATGCAATAATAATTTTAAATCGATTTAGTAGTGTTAAAGTAATGTTGAGATTCGGATAAATAACGTGAATGGTCATCGACGCACATAACTGTATGTGTTGGCGTGTGAATCGCCGACCATGTTCACACACACAATTACATGCGTCGGTATGCGTGCACGCTGTATATTTGACTTGAGAATTTTAATTATTTCACGATATATATCTTATCTTATTATGCTAGCTAAAATTGTATATATCTATCTATTTATCTATAACCATTGGTTCTCAAAAACCGCTCTAACGATTTTTTTCAAATTCACACTAGATATAGTATTTATAAAGAAAAATTGAGTTTTATTGATTACATCTCTTGAAACTTACAGCTTCATTATTAATTTCTTAATTGAAAATTATATATGGGTGACGTAAATGGCATCCATTTTGAAATTTTACTCCCGCCTTTTTTTAATTTTGTATTAATATTTTTTTTATATTTAAAATATTTTAAAATTTATTATTTAATTTCGAAATAAAATTAAAAATATTTATTTTTAATAAAATATATATATATATTTATTAATCCCGCTTTTTTTTTAAATGATATTGTATTAACATTTTTTTATATTTAAAATATTTTAAAATTCATTATTTAATTTCGAAATTTTATATTTAAAATATTTTAAAATTTATTATTTAATTTCGAAATAAAATTAAAAATATTTATTTTTAATAAAATATATATATATATTTATTAATCCCGCTTTTTTTTTAAATGATATTGTATTAACATTTTTTTATATTTAAAATATTTTAAAATTCATTATTTAATTTCGAAATTTTATATTTAAAATATTTATTTTTAATAAAATATATATATATTTATTAATCTCTCTCAAAAAATATGAAATACGTTTAATATTAAAAATAAATAAATATACATATGAAATTTGTTATTTTTTAATATTAAAAAATATTTAATTTGAGATTAATTATATAAAAAATTTTAAAAAATTCAAAAAAACTTAGCTATAATATTTGACATATGATAAGGTTAATTACAATTTTTTAATAGACATCCTTAATAAATAGAAAAATAATAATTTTTAAATAATATAAATAATATTTAATTATAATCTAATCAAAGAAAATAAAAGTTTGAATCTATTTGATAGTTGATCTTTTTACATATAATTAATCTCAAATTAAATATTTTTTAATATTAAAAAAAAATAACAAATTTCATATGTATATTTATTTTTATAAATGTTTAGGCAAATTTTGAAATTAATATATATTTAAATTCAAATTGTATTTAATTGCGATATCTACTGGACAAGGTGGAGATCTCGCCCTCTTTTGATCATAAGTCATACTAATTTTTATTCTTTGACCCAGTAGAAGCTGAGAAATATTATTCCGGGTCAACGTACTGGCGCGCATGCGCGCCATGGACTTTGGACCTAGCGAGAGGGTATTAGAACGAAAGACAGCACAAAAGCAACACGCAGATAGCCTCTTTCTCAAGACCGAAAGACCGGACAAAAGAAAGACCCAGATAGCCTCTCTCTCAAGAACGAAACACCGCACAAAAGAGAGACGGAGATAGAGGCTATCTCATTCTCACTCGTTATATCTATATCTTTTTTCTCTCTTGCGTTTCGTAACGCGTTACGAAATTTCAATTTTTCAATTCACTCTCCATTCTCAACCAAATGTCAGGACGCCGCTAAAGAAGTTTCACTTCAATATATTTTAATTTAATCACTATATTAATTATATATATTATTATTGTATATGTTATATCTATCTACCTATGTGGCTCAAAGATACTCGAAAGTTCTTAGCCGCAACAACCACATTTCTCCAAGTATCCTGAGCCCTTGTTCCATCTCTCTTACGTCCCTTCCTACGCGTCATTGGTTTTCCAAGCGGACGTTTTCCAATCGGTCTTCCCACCAATATCTTTTTCCTCTCCCATTCTAGCCACGTGCCCTGCCTATCGCAGCTTTTTCCCTTTTATAACCCTAACTATTTCTGAAGATGCAGAGAGGCCATGCAATTTCTTGTTATGCAGTCTCCCCCATACCCGGTGACCTCATCTTTCTTTGGCCAATAAATGCAGGGAAGAATCCTATTCTCAAATACTCTGAATCTACTCTCATCTCCAAGGGTCATAGACCATGCCTCCTACCCATATAATGCAACAGGCAAAATAATCTTTTTATATATTCCCTTTGATAATAATTTTGAAGAGATAAGCCTCTTTATTGCAGATAACAGGCGTTTCCCGATTGCAACCCCGATTTAAATTCTTCTCAAATATTATTATCCTTCGTGATTACATTCAATTTTTCTACATATTCAAATTCTACATTTTGTATTTTAAGATTTTGTATGTTAATACTGTTCCACTTTGTTACTAAATATTTTTTCTTATTGCCGAATCTCCTATTATATTTAAGTCGTCTGAGTAACCTAATATTTTACAATTGATTTCCGCATCTTATTCTTTCTTTACTACCTTCAAGAGAAATTTGAAGATTGAAAATTTGAAAAAGTTTATCCGGATCTATTGAGTTATGCGTATGTTTTACTAAAGTCTACAAATAATTAGTGAACAGAAATATTGAATTCGCGGTTTTTTTCCTAATATCTGTCATAATGAAAATATCTTAATTAATGTTGGTCGATTTGGCCTGAACCCGCAATGATATCTCCTAATATTTCCTCCGCCTATAGTTTATAAGTATTGTATATGTTATAATAGAGTATAATATTTCTTGATCATTACATTTTGGTATTTTATTTTCATTGCTAGATTATTATTGAATATTTTTAATTATAATGAAACTTGAGAAAATGCAAAAATAGAGACTTGAGACAATTTATAAAAATTAACGGTATAAAACTATAGATAAATGACCAATATATACATTCATTAATAGTATTAATTTAAATTAATTGATTTATTTGTTTTTTTTATTATTAAGTTCATTTATTAATTTTTTTAGATCATAGTTATTTTCCTTAAAAGAAACTTAAATTCTGTGGTGCTAGGGGATTTGAAAATTATTCGTCGCAATATGAAGATTTCGCTTACAGTTTCTGTCATGTCCGACCTCCATCCAACAGTTATTTTCTTTTAAGTTTTTTGCTTCTCTTAATCATGTGATCTATATATTTAATTTTTTTTGATTCATTATAATAAAATTTAAACAAATAAAAATTTTTACTTTGTTAATTTATATAAATTTCAATATAAACTGATTGTGAGTGATACGCTTAGCCAATACTCTGAATAATTTGTGTACAAAAATATTGAATGTTCTTAGCGAGATTTGATATAATGTTGTACGATTTGTCCTAAATCTGAATTAGAAGAAAATTATAAATTGCATTAAAATGAGACCTTTTAGAATAAATTATTTAATTGAAATGATATTTAAATATAAGAATTTAAAAAAATATTATATTCTTTGTTTGGCAATTGCTATTTAATTATGTGCAACATGATTCGACTTGCACAGAGCATCGTTATTTTTTATTAATATCACATAATAAAAATGAATCTTTTAAACATAATAAATAAAAAAGACATTTTAATAAATTTAAAAAATATACCCAATTTAAAAATGTCAAAAATTTAAAACAACTTTATATCATCATATTTTAATTTTTATATAATATATATATATTTAGTAATTAATAATAGAGTAATTAAATTAAAATAAAAAACAAAGATAATATAATTCAGTCATTTTAATTCAGGTTAAATAATATTTTTTTTTATTATTCAATGATAAAATTTATATATTATTATATATATATTATAGAAAAGAAGAAATATTCAATTAAATAAAAAATAATTTAAGATAAAAATATGATCTAATAAATATTTTAATTAAATTGAGAACTTTTAGAATAAATTATTTAATTGAATTGATATTTGTATATTAGAATTTAAAATAAAAAGGGAAATATTATAATAATTCTTCGATTGGGAATCTCTATGATAATTCATTGTTTGAAATGATTCCGCTAGGCCGACAGTGAGCCGCGAGCTGCTCTTAAATGAACAACACGGAGAATTATATAAACTTTAAAAAATTAATTTCTGCGGTTATTAATAAGATATTAATAAAATTTATAGCCTATGTTACTCTAGAGGTATATAAGAATATTGTGATGTAATTTCAAAGAAATCGGTTCAGCCAATTCTGAGTCTATAAAATAGTAATTTTCCGGACAGACAGACAGACAGACAGACAGACAGACAGACAGACAGACAGACAGACAGACAGACAGACAGACAGACGTGAAAAATTCTAAAGTCACTTTTGGATTCTAGAGGTCATGAAACGCGAAGATATGCAAAAATTTTTAAATTCTGAGCAATGTGCAGACAAAAACCTTTTTTTATATATATAGATTTCCAATCAAACTTAAATAATTTAATTAAGAAATGGGGAGCAGGATAGCTTAAATGGTACCGCATTCAACTAGAAAACCAGGATTAGCAACAAGAGCAAAATTTTCAATTCAAGAAAAATTGTTTCCCAGGCTCAAAGTAGCGGGTATAACACTCTATGATCCGGATAGAGGTAGGTCCACTTCAGGGAACTCAGAAGCAAAGCAAGCCTTGACTTTTCCTCACCTTCACTTGAGTAAGTCACGTCCCAAGCCTTAATCAAATCAATTCAATATTAAAAATCCTTTACAATTCCCCCCCCCCCCACACACACACACTCCGACATCTAACTCTCGCGACAAGTCGACTGGAGGTTTTCTTTTGAGTTCGCTACAAAAATGGACAGGACCTTTGGAGGTTGTCGAAAGAAGACCCCACAAGGGATAAATTCTATGAACAAGAATATAATAAGAAATGAAATTAGCTGGAGTGTCTCCACTCGACTATCTCGCAATTTGAATTGGATTAAATAACATAATATATTATATTTAAATTAAATTTAATTAATTATAAATTATAAATAATAAATAATAAATATTAAACCAGCGCATGTTTGGCTTTTTGTTGATGGCACCACGTCACGTGTTGGCGCGTGAGATTTGCAGTGTTAAAAATTAATTCTGGTAATTTCAGCGAATCAATCAAGCTGAAATTCTATATATAGCAGTTTTATACAATTATTAATCATGTGAAAAATTATCAAACATATATCTTTATTTTTACGGTCACTTTAGAGGAAAAAAAATCAAAACGTTGTAGGTAATCACCCTCTTCCGGTTGAGCTACATTTCTCAAAAGTTGATAGAAAACTATGAATTTTGAATAATGTCCATGTACCAAATTTCATCATTCTAGCTCAAACCGTTTTTGCGTAATCTTGCCTACATACATACACACACACATACACACACACACACACACACACAGACATTTTTCTCAACCTTAGTGAAAATGATTCAGGAACCTTCAAAACGTATAAAAACATCAAAATCTCAACATCGAAAATTTTCGTGATCGCAATACTATCTCTGGCGAGATAGTAAAAATGAAATCTAAATTACTATCATTAAGCAAAAGTGGATGAATTATACAAATTCAATCACACTCAATTCTTTCTAATCAAAATTCAACCATTCAAAATTGATTTTTTTAAGTGCAAATTAAAAATATATCATATATTTTCTTTTTATGATCATAGATGTTTACCATAAATTGTAGTATTAATATAACATATTAATTAAATAGATTAAAAAAAAATATTTTTACCATGAATTGTAGCATTAATATTATTTATTAATTAAATAGATATAAATATTTTAAAAGGTTCTTTTAATAAATATTTTTTTACTATTACTTTAAATGTGTATAAATTCTTTCCATAGACTTCATCCATTGTGATATGTGATTGTTTTGTTTTATATGTAGATAGCATTTATATTTTTTTTTTTGTTTAAAAATTCATTTCTCACATATATGCGATGAATTTCTCATCATAGCTGCTTAGTCTTTTGTTTAAATACAATACGCATTGCCTTCTCTTAATTTTTTTTTTTTTTTTGTTTTTGTTTTCATTTTCGTTCAAACTCTTTTATGATTAACGTCTTTTTTGCCTGTTTAACTTTTTTTTATTTTATTTTCAACCCCCCCCCCCCTCTTCTCTCCTTTTGTAATTAAGTGAATGTGAAACAAGTATTATCGATTTTCGGGCGGATGTTTTTGTTTTATGCGCCAAAATAGCTGGACCAATTTCAAGAGAGAGCTTCTTTTTAAAGATGATAAGACACGCTTCTCGATTTTGGCTTTGTTTTATTTGTTCTTTAAATTTAATTTTGTAAAAATAATAATTGATTTTTGTATTAATGAACTTAATTGGCTTAATGTATTATTAACAAAAGACGAAAATAAATACATAAATAATTTTAATAGTGAAAGATGTAATTTATTATTTAATAAAGGATAATACAATAGAATTATTTATTTAATGTTAATTGTTTTATTTAGATTGACAAGAGAGGTTAAAGTTAAAAAGGAATTTGTGAGTAGAAATGTGGTTTACAAAATAAAAATAGTAATATTTAAATTTAAAGCAGAAGAAAAGATAGAATTCTGTGACCGAAGGGAAAGACATATATATTGATAATGGGGAGAGGGGGAGAATTAGAAATAAGTACATTAAAAGAAATCATTAGGCGATAAGCTATTTAAATAATCAATACAATTTTAAAATTGATCATTAGTATGTATATTCAAACTATAAATAATATTAAGTTGATTTTTTTATATTCAATAAAATGAACATTTCTTTTATTTTATTCATAAATACTTCTATAATTTGTATTTATTTATTTATTTATTTTACATACAAAATCCTTTCTTTTCGCGATTTATTTATTTATTTATTTTTAAACTGATTTCGTAAATCTTCTGTTTCTTTTTCGACGTTAAAGTCCCTCTTTTCAGCCAAAACTCACCCCCTCCGTATTGCTACTCGTTCGCTAACACACCATATATAAAGTATAAACTCAGCTAAAGGGAGAAGGAGAGAGAGAGAGAGAGAGGTAATATTGTATCAGATTCATGAAATGTCACTCAATTTGAAAACGTCTTATGGTTTCTATTCGTCGACGTGCGCCACATCATATCCTTCTCTCCCCTCCACCCGTCTCAAGCTCACTCATCCTTTTTTCAAACACCCATTCTCCTTTCTTTATATATATATATATATTTGAAATGTTGCTGTTTCTTTTTTTTTATTCAACCCTGTTCGTTGGTGGTGCTGCTGTAAGTCGCAGCTGAACTGAACGTCGCCTTCATCCTCGGCGTCTTCTTTTGATATATTCCCTTAAGGGAGAGGAGGAGCCCCTCCTAAAAAGATACTCTTCTTTTACTTCTTTTGGCATTGACAGTATAGAATATATATGTATATATAAAAGAACCAACAACGTCACTTACAACGTCCATAAGGATTATAAATATATACGATATTAAACTTAAAAAAAAAACTTCTAAAATTGAAATAAATTCATAATCTTCTTTAATATAGTTATATGTTTCATATATATATATATATATAGAAAAGATACAAGATAATCTGATTATGCCTATTACTTTGAATCATATTACATTAAAGATATATTTTATAAGTCTTAAGATCTTGACTTTAAGATATCATTAATAAAATTTTCAGATAAAAAATTAAATCAAGAATTAGTATTTTTTTTATTTTTTTGTTATTCCCATTCTAGCATTTGCTGTGTGCATAAATAAATTTCTTTATTTTTAACATTTCATTAAAGTGAATTTTTGCAAATTTTAAACCTCAACAAATAATGGAGATAATTAATTTTTAAGATAAAGAAAAAATAATTTCCATCATCTGTTGGGTCATTCCTAATCTGAAATAAATGATGAAAACAAAAAATGATAAAATCATGATTTATCATAGCGCAGATGTTGGGATATTACACTCAGTTATCTGATTATCTGATGCCTATAACTAGGGGATTGTCTCATTTTTAAGTGCTCTGTTCCAGCGTCCCGAAAAAAGTCTTCGGGATAGCCTATTGTCCCGATTTTTTTAAATATTTAGGACATTTTGTACTTTATTTTAAAATTTTTTCAATTTGGTTCTAAAAAAAAAAAAAAATATGCCTCAGTTTTCAAAATATGGTCACCCTACCTATAACCATGTTCAAAGTTAACTTTTAAAGAACATATCTTACATAAATAACTTTACAAAAGCAAACCCCGTCTGAAAATTTTTACATACATTATATACAACTATAATGTTATAAAAAAATTTAAAAAAATAATAATTTGCATCAATTTCATTGAATATGATTCAAAGAGTAATCTTCAGATCTTATAGATTTTCTATATTTATATATAATATATATACTATATAAATACATATATATAATTTTAAATCTTCTTTGGGTCGTTGTATAGGGTTATTTTTTTCATAAATATACTTTATTATTATTTATCTGTGTTTTTTTTTTTATAAAATTTATTTATTAAAATATTAAGATTCGATATAAGACATATAATATTAATAGGCAACGTTTCGTTATATCAGCTTTAGTCTTTTTTCATTCTTTCCGTTTTCTATTCTCTATTTTTTAACGATCCATCTCTGTGGCTCTACGGAACTCGAAAGTTCTTGGCCGCAGCAGTTAATGCTAGGTTTTTTTTAAATAATTCTTCTTAACCGCGTAAATTTATTTATTCTATTTATTAATTTGTTAAGCTTCCATTCTTATTCGGGTTATTCTGTTAGAAGCATTTTCATGGTATATTTAATGTGTTTTTACATTTAAATTTTTAGATTCAAATATTAAATCCAGGTAGAAAATCATTCTTTTATTAAAAAAAAAAATTCACTTTGGGAAAAATTTAAAATGAATGGTCTAAATAAAACAATATAAATTTATATGGTATATAAAAAATTAACAATTGGACTCTTCAGTGGTTTAGTGGTTAGCACGACTGTCTACCGCACTGAAGTTTCGGGCTTAGGGAAATTCATTAATTACTAATTTCTGTTTAAAAGTTTTGCGTGATCCTCAGGGTCTATCCTTAAATAACAATAATAATAACAATTAAATGTATTTTTCGTGGAAGATTTCAAATATCTTCTTTTTCTTTAATATATAAATAAATATATATTTCTTGTTTACTTCTAAAAACAATAACATCCGGTTTATCAAATTATATTCTGGTCTCTTCTAAGAAACAATTCCAAGATAATAGAGTTATTTTATTGTGAAATAAAATGGAAGAGAGGGGGCTTATATTTATTAATAAAATAGGAAACACGTACTCTCTATTTATCTATTGATTATCTTTCTTCTATCACAATAGTTAATAGATACTTTTTTTTTGCTAAAAATATCATGATAATAAAATAAATTTGTATTTTTCTTGTTCATCCCTTGGCTATTGTTTTTAATCACAAGAGATTATATTGATAAAATATTATTTTGTTTTTTATATGTATAGTACCTATATTTAATTTTTTATACCTTATATTGATAAATTATATTATATATTATTTATATTTACTAAAGTATATATGTATATATAAATGAAACGAATGATATGTATATCTAATCTATTATTAAAAATAAAAAACAAATTAGAAATATAATTACAGTCGTTTGAATGGGAGAAATAAATAGATTAAAATTAATTTATTTTTATTTTTGTATACTTAATGTTAGAAGATGGTGGATTATTATAATAGTTGAATTAATACAAGAGTATAAATATTTCCCTGATGACAGAACTTTAAAATAAAAAAAAATCCAAATCACATAATAAATAAATCTTTTACTTTTCAATATATATACTTGATTAAACACTTTTGGGATGACTAGGTTTATATAGGCTATAGGCGAAAATTAAAAATAAAGAGGGATTCTAGGACGTTCGATTGATGCTGGTCCCTTTACAGTTTGCAATATAAAACCTATCTCGTCCCACATAATATACCTGTTACATTTATAATGACCCAATGGAATTGAAACAAATACTCCAGTGGCTCTTGACAAATGAAACGAAATTCCTATTTAATATTCATCAATTCGTTAACTACTCCTTAAAGTTGAACCTTCTTTCTCCATGTTACATTTAAATTAAACTTTTGTTTCTCCCCTGTATATTCACCAACAATTAGGCAATTTGGTGTTGGAAACAAGAAATAATAAATGATTTAATAGATACAACGTTATGCACTTTATCGCACAATCGGACACAATAGCCTTAGATATTGATGACCTTTTCTTTGCTAATCAAGAAATAATACCCCTTGGGGAGGAGAGGGAACACTCTTGTTCTGTAAATTATAGATAATTCCATTCTACTACTAAACAAAATATTAATATACTAAAAAAGTTCACATAGCAACACTCGAAACAAAGGCAAAATAAAATTTTAAATACACTTTCAATTAAAATTATTTTTTTAAATTATTTTATCATATTAATATTGAAATTAAAAAATATTTAAAATTATACGAGAACAGGTCAATAAGTCCGTGACATTTTAAATTTTCCGTTTAATGAAATGGCAACACTGTTCCTGTCAGTAGGGAACTATCAGCTGACTCCTATCGAAATTTGAACCATCTGGGTCTTTTCTTTTTTGTTTGACACCCATTAATAGCAGATTACCTTGTGATTTGAGAAGAAAATGGAAAAAGGGTATTTCCATGAATCCATGAATTGAGATACGAATTCTTCCCCATCCCCCCTATTCTCCGGATTTAGTCCCGATTGACTATTTCTTGTTTCCAAACCTGAAGAATTGTCTCGGTGGAAAGAGATTTGACTCAAAAAATGAAATAATCTCACAAATAAATAGCTATTTTGGTGTCCTCGACAAATCTTATTTTTTGAAAAGGATAAAAAAATTGGAGAAACGTCGACTAGGTCATAAGAGCTCAAAGGAGTCTATTTTGAAAAATAAAATAATTTTTCTTCCACAAACCTGTCTTTCATTTAAAAAGTCATGGACTTATTGATCTGCCTTCGTAGTAAAAAGACAATATCATAGTTTAAAGACGATTGAAATATTTGCTAATTTCAAACTCGTTTTATCCCACACTCGTTAGAAAAATTAACCAAGTAATAAAGACAAAAATGAATTTTCATTTAGAATATTTTTAAAGATAATAATTTTTGGAGTAGTTTTTATGCATGGATGTTGACATAAGTAACGGGCATATTATTCTGAAAATTTAATCTTCAGAAGCTTATGATTACGAGCTTGAGAAGAAACCATAAAGACCAGAAATTTCTAGACATTATAATTATGGCGATGTCAGCACATACCAATGTCCTATAAAACTACAACGACTTACCGAAATCATTTCTTTTGAAAATAAAATATTATGAAAAAGTATGATGTTCTATTAAAAATCATTGTTATATTATTTTAAGATGATAATATTTTTTTAAGATGAATTCATTAATGAATTTTAAATTAGTAAACTTTTTATTAAAAATATTTTTCTCATTTTTTTTATTATTATTTAAGGAAGCTTATGAATTGGATTCAATAAAAAATTTATTATTAAATTATTAAGAAAATTAATTCAAGCTTAACTAAACTTGGTCATTGCTGTTCACTATCCTTTGATGTTTCGTAATTTAAGTTTTATAAGAAAAAGTAATGAGTTTTTTCTCCAATTTTATAATCTTAATGGTTTCATTCACTCTAGATTCTATATTATATACCTAAATTAAGTTTATATATATATATATATATAAATTCATATCAAAGTAATAGTCTTCTCAAAAACATTCAAAGTTGTCTTATTCAAGATCTACGCAAAACTTGTTAACCAAGTGAATTGAAATAAATATATGTCTTGAAAAAGAGATAACATTCAGAATTGAGTAGGTCCAGAACAAAGAGGGACTGTGATAATTAGAATATTGAGATAGGATGTGTTTCCTTTTCTTCTAAATCAATGGTTTCTAAAGTGGTGTCTACAGACCCCAAGGGGTCCCTGTGATCATTCAGGAGGTCCTTGGAAAATTAAAATTGATTGGGGAATCCCTGAACAACAGTCAGGAGGTACGCGTAAGGTTTAATAAAAAATAAATAAATTGTGACATATTCTTATTAATATGGAAATAAAATAAATAATAATGAAGAATTGTTAGAAATTTTTAGGTCCTAAGAAAAATATAAATCTAGATAGGTGCAGAAAATACAAGTAATAAGGTTTCGTCCGAATCAACCTTCTCTTTCTTTCCATGGATGGAAACATGACAACACAACAACGTGATTTTCACTCAGGGTCCGTGGGAAAGGTTTTTTTTATAATGAAAGGGAGTTCGTGGGCAAGTTTTAACTATAAAATGGGGTCCGTAGACCAAAAGAGTTTGGAAAACACTGTTCTAAACGGATGCGAGAACTTGTCTATTGATGGAAAGAAAAATCTAAGTATTTGAATTGTATTTATACGGAAGAATACTACAAATACCGTGTGTATACGGTGATCAATGTAAATTTCTTACTCACAAAGGCAAGGGACTGAGTGCGGTCAAAGAGTGAAAAATAGATACTCGGGCCATAAAGATGATGAGAACTATAAGACTTATCATCCAGAATCCAAGGAATCTATCAGTAGAAATCAAAACTCCTGGTTAATAGGCCAAAGAAACTGGTTTGGGTGCTCCTCGATCAATGTTTTCCGGTTGTTTCGAAGAAAACAATTTGGAAGAAGACGGATCAATAAGATTCAATTTTTGTTAATTTGGTGAGATTTCATCATAAAGTGTTTTTCTTCACTTCTATCCCAATTTATTATTTTTTTTTTTATTTGAAAAAATTAATTATAAACTACCTATTAATAAATGAATAAATAATATTTTCTTTATATAAAAACCCAAATTATTTTTTCATTTTAATTTCAAAAAAAAAAAAATAAAGTAAGCTCAAATCCACCTCTATCATAATATCTAAAAGAATATAAGTATATAATAACTTAAATGAAATTTAGATTAAGGAATCGTGTTTATATAAAAAAAAAGTAACACACATCAATATTTATATTATAAATAATTTCTTCAAATTAAATTAAATGTTTACTTAAATAATGTGATCTTTCAAATTAGATATTATCATTAATTAAATAAAGTAAATTCATTTAATCATTTTGAAAAAAAATTCTCTTCATTGATAATAAATTTACTAGACATTTTTAATTTAACTCTTTTATTTATTTATTTATTTATTTTATTTTAGAAATTTTAATACTTCTTTATTTATGTATAGGTAATTTAATTAACTTGTTCGTTGAACAAATCTTCACACATAATATAAACTGTGTTTTATTTATAGAAGCAAGTAATTCTATTCAACAAACATCATTTTTCCTCTTTCATATTCATTAAAAGGTAAATGTTCTTTCCTCTTCTACAGTTCCCCCAACCATTCAACCGGCCACACACTTATATATATATATATATATATATATATATATATATATTATAGTCTTTATCTTGTTGTGTCAACATTCATACTTAAAGTCTGTTTAATAGAGATGACTGTATAGGTAATTAAATTTGTATAGCGGAATTGGTGAAACATATAAAATTTATATTGAGATGGAGGATCATGAATATAGGGGACATTTAATATAATAAAATAATAATAGCAAAGCTGGTGAAGTATAATTATTATTATTATTATTATTAATGTATAGTAAACAACAAAATAAATCGAGTAAAAACTTGGATATGATAAAAGATAATCAGTTGACATTAAATCAACAATTCAACTCTTCATTTAAATACAAATTGAAAAAATTTAAATATTTTTGTTTTTGTATTTTATAATATATAATAATTCCTATTAAATAATTTAATTTTAATAAATATTATAGAAGAGTTAATTAGAAAATTATTAATTATTAAAATATTTTTTTTTAATAATAAATTGTCATTTTAATTTAATATTTTTTTACAATTTTAATTTACATGATAATTTAAATAAAATAAAGTCCTGAGATAAGTGAATTACTTACAAGTGTCTTTGGGTGAGCTTTCTATTTTTTTTTAAGAGTTAAAAAGCTAAGAGGCTTACTACACCTAAACAAAAGAAGAAATTAACTTAAAGAATCTTGAAATTTTTTCTTTTTATATTCAATGCTAATTTAATTATGTTTTGCATCTTTTTTCCTAGATTTCTCTATCTTATTCTCTTTACTTAGATTTTTAAATTAAGTTTATACATATATATATATAATAGATTGAGATAAAAATCAAATTAAATTATTGATGGAAGGGAGGGTATGAATTATTTGAAAATTGGAACTAATATCACTTCATTACATCTCTAATAAATTAATCACGAAATTGGAATTGACATTTGACTTTTGGATTAAACGTACTCATAGTTAATTAAACACTGACAGAGACACACTGAAACGAAAAGAAAAACTTTATTTTTTTTTTAATTTATGACTATTATTATTATTATAAAAATTTATCGTTTCCATAATTATAAAAATATATAAGAAATATATAAATTATGAGTTGAGTTAAATTGAAAATATAAATGAGGTTAGAATAAATAAGAAATTGGAAATAAAATTAATTAGAGAATTTTTTTACTGCAAGACTTGATCTTAACTTTGAGGTGATCTAACTATTAATACCATAAGTGTAATATACGTATATAATAATATAAACCACCAGAATAAATCGGGGCAATGAATTATAATAAATATCGAACAAAAATCAACCAGGTTGAAAGAAATGCCATTATTCGACCTTGCCGGGTATACAGAACTTCTGCTCAGGTACTGGCTGGTGTACCTCCTCTCGAATGACTTCCAAAGGAGAGAACATATAATTATAGGGCAGATGGGGCATCAAAGGAGCGGTATCGAGGTAGGCTTATGGAGAGATGGTAAAATAGATGTGACGACGCCA
The DNA here is from genome assembly GCA_963082975.1 of Labia minor. Taxonomy (NCBI): domain Eukaryota; kingdom Metazoa; phylum Arthropoda; class Insecta; order Dermaptera; family Spongiphoridae; genus Labia; species Labia minor. The sequence goes on from OY720345.1 coordinate 55,093,152, forward strand.
AAGGGAGAGAATGGACCTGTTGGTTTATTCGGAATCTGGATAAATGGGTTAATAGGAAACATGGCGAATTGGACTCTTTGGGCAAGTACTTAATGGACATAGCAATTTCGGGAGCTACCTCGAAAAAATTAAAAAACAGCTGCTTGGTGATGGACACGCCAAAGCATTCTCTGTTTCATTGTGCAAAATGGTCAGAATCTAGAAGGGGAGTAGAAGTCTTGGGTATAAATATAGTTCCAGAAAATTTGGAGGACACCAGACTTCGTAGTGTGTTTGATTGGGGGATCATTCCAAGCTTCTGTCGAGAGATCCTAAAATTAAAAGAGGAAGCAAAATAAGGCGCAACCGGGCCACTTACTCTGAAGTAAGGCGGTTCTGGAGAGAGTATATAACTTCAAGATCGGAAGGGGAGTTTTAACCGATAGTAGTCCGGTACTGAACTGTTCAATAAAATCTTTAAGCAGAGGTCATCAAAAAATAAATAAATAAATATTTTACATATCCTATTTATAATAAATAAACAATTCTATACATGTAGTCAGTCCTACATATACAATTTTAAGGAGATAAACTAGAAGGGAGTTATTTGACTCGAGCCATTTAAATCATTGGTGATAGCTAAAGGGGATTGGATAAACTGGGAGAGCGTTAGAAATCCCAAGTGGTCACCTGTCCAAACTTCAACCCTTCTAAATGTCGATTAACTATAAAAGTTTTACGAGATCCAAACATGAATTAGAGAAGTTCTGCATCATTTAATATAAATATATTATTAAATGAAAGAGGACTGCTGTGAACTTTGAAACCAATATCAGTTCCTTATAATACACTTATACTAACATATTATTATAAATCATATATGCTAACTTAAATATAGCTTTCTTCATTTTTTTTTTATTATTTGATTTAAGCATTTTGAGATTTTTTTAACTCTAGATTATATAGATTAATATATTTTTTATTATTATATGAATATATTTAAATTTAATTTAATAACCATATACAGTACACTTTACATTGGTCGATTATATCAAACTCTTTTCATTTTAATAATTTTTCATTATACATTTCATTATCTCTAGATCAAAATTAATTCTTATAAAACGCTATTTAGAATATATTATAATTAAATATCAAATAAAGATTCTTATAATATTAATTTAACAAAATATATAATTAATGCGTGTAATATATGAAGATTACCCTTAATACTCATAATTTAAATTTCAGAATAAAAATATTTTAATTCAATGAAATTATAAATGATAGGATTTGTCTTAAATTTAAAATTAAATTCAACATTACTCACATTAGATAGTTAAAAGTAATGATAATTGGGACACAATTAACAATTAAAACAAATAAAAAATAAAAAATGTGGCTAGGCACAGAACCGACCGATGATTTGAAATAAATTAATTTCCAAACAACATTATATATATTTAAAGTATCAAAAAAAATATTTTTAAAATTTGAATTAAATGACTAAATTATATTATCTTGGTTTTTATTTTTAGTTTAATTACTCAATAATTAATTACTACTATATTTTAAGTGAAATATTTTCCAACAATGAATATAAAATTAATACTTGTAAAGTACCATTTCCGGTTTCCGAATATACACCAAAAGTTCATTAATTCACGTTACTGATGCATTAAGTAAATATACAAAATTTTATCAAAATCCGTAGAGCCGTTCAAGCTATTCACGTCTATACGGACGGACGGACAGACGGACAGACATCATGCTAAAAAAATTTTCTGTTAATAAAATGCATGATTCGTGGAAATATGTATAGATATATGGAAAAATCTCCACATGTGAAATTTTGTATAAAAACAATACCTTATTATCGTCGGTCTGTAAAAATATGACATTTGTTTATTTTTATATTTTAATATTTAGTTATATATTTTCCTAAAATTGTTATACTATTTAGATTTTTAAATGATTTAATACTTATTGTTAGTATATTATATCTATCTATATCTATATCTATATACATATATAAAGGAGAGTGTTTGTTTGTATGTATGTAATTTGTTTACTTTTTTGCTGTCATAGAAACAAAAAAATTTAAATACCTTATGCAACATGTGGAAGAGGAGACATGTGATTAGAGAAATGCAGTAAAGGGGCTTATCTCATCAAAACTATTATCAAAGAGGATCAAAATAGAAATATATAAAACAATTATTTTTCATGTTGACCGATGACTAGGGTGACCATTTTTCGAAAACAACAAACCGGGACAAACGGTTTACCTTTGTTTTTAGAACTAAATTGAAAAAATTTTGAAAAAAATACGAAATGTCCTAAATATAGAAAAAACGGGACAATTGGCTGTCCAGAAGACATTTTTGGGGACGCCGGGACAGAGCACCTAAAAACGGGACAATCCCGGAAAAACTGGACGTTTGATCACCCTATCGATGACCCTGGGAGACGAGAGTAGATTTAGAGTATTTGTGAGATTAATATTGTTCGCAGCATTTATAGGCCAAAGGAAGATGAGGTCACAGGGGGGTGGTGGAGATGGCATATCGAGGAATTGCATGATCTCCATATATAGTTAAGGTTGTTAAATCGAGAAGGCTGGGATAGGAAGGGGACGTGGCTGGAATGGGAGAGGCTAGAAAGATCGGCGAAAAAGATATTTGGAAAAACCGATTGGGAAACGTCCTGTGTGATTGAGAAGACCAAGAACGTGATGAGTGGACAATGTAGGAAGGGACGTGGGTCAGATGAGACAGGGTAGGAGTTAGATGGTTATAGCTCAGACTTGGGGGTTACTTTCGAGATCCGTAGAGCCACAGGGATAGATATAGATATATATATAACATATATATGAACTTGAGTATACTCATATTTATTTATTCATATACTTTGAGAAATAATACTTTTCAAAGATAAATATAATTAAGTTCTTATTATTCTTAATTAGGGTAAATTTAAATAAGTATTTTTTTTTCTATTTCATCTCTCTGTAAAGAATAAAGAGCAGATATGGTTTTTAACCCCTTACCTTCCTCTTTCCCTCTTCTATCCCTTGCCCTTAACCAGTTGCGGGTAAATGTTCGCCTCATCGTCTGCTCTTCATAGCCCTTCTTTCATCTCCCTCCCCTGAAAACGATTTAGCCGACGACAAACGACAGACTTGGCCCCATTTTAGCTCCTTGACGCCTTTTCTTCGTTATATTTCTACATAGATAGATCGAAAGGAGTATCGCCCACCCATACTCCCCCGGGAGGATACGGCTCAGGTGATCTTAATGGTCCCCCGGGTGCAAGTTATAACCCAACGAACCAACCAAGTAGACCTCCGACGCCTGGATTAATCTGCTTGGATTACATTCCTCTTTTCCTTCCGTCGCGTCGTCGCCTTCATATATCTTACAAATATTAATCCTGAAATTAGAAAATGACTTCAACTCAAATATTATAATCAAGGGAATTTCTCAAATATATAAAAAGTGGTATGCATATAACAAATAATACTATTTAGTTTACTACTAATTATTATATTATGAGTTTTTAGCTTAGTTGAGAAAATTTTATTTCTTTTTCTAATTCATTTTTACTTAAATCAATTTTATTTTGATAAGACAAATTATTTTGGATTTTATTAAAGAAACTTATCATTTGATAAAGTTAGAGACATGTATAAAGTTCAAGATTTTAATATGTAATAAATTAAATAATACCCATCAGGGTTGAGCAATTATTTTTATTAAAGGGTCAAACGAAATTTCGACATTTCTTGGCGACCTATAAATAAAGCGATAAAGCGAACAATGTAACTGAAATAGGTATTTGATGACAATGATTGACAAAAATTTGATAATTAATTTATAAGTTATAATTTCTCATGATACCTATTTTAATTAATTTTATTATAATTTAATATTTTATTTTAATCTGAAACTGATTTTCTATTAATTATAAACAGAGTGCTATCAATTAAATTAAAGATCATAATTATTAATTTCAAACCCATTTTTTTAATCCATACTAAGCCCCTCCAAGTATATTTATAATTTTATTAGTATTCATCCTTCTACAATCAATAACGCCTTATAACTTAGATGTTATAGTTTAGTTTACGTATAATAATAATAGAAAAAAAAAACTTAAAACAGATAATATTTTTACTTGTTGAAAAAAAATTAATCTAAAAGCAAACTGAATAGAGAATCACAGAATAGAATTGGTAAAAGTTTTTAAAAAATTCAAAGCACACACATGTTCAAAACTAATATACTAGTAGTGAGCAAAAAAAAGCCAAATTGGGTCATTCGATGAATGAAAATTGATTATTTGAAAATAAAAGATCCTTCAAAGTTCATTATTAATATAAGAGTAAATAATTTATGCATTTTGTTTTGCATTATAAATAAAATTTTAATATTTAATAAATACCAATTTTTCTTCAGTTATTTGTAATCAAATTAATATACAATACAATATATAATATATAATAAAATATAATATACTTATAATTTAATAATAAAGCATACATTTGATTGGCGTTTTGCCAAACGTAACCACAAATAATAAACAAATAAATAAAAAGATAAAAATAATAGATATAAAAGAGTAAAATACAAATTATAATCAATTACAATCAATCATATTAATAAATTAATTAAATTGATTTAACAATTTATTTATAGGTTATTTCATATTAATGACTTTATACTAATGAATAATGATTTTGTATTAATGAGATAAACTATTGATAATATATAGGGTGCGGAAGGAGTATACTTTATTTTAAAAATGAATTATACAAAAAGTATAAGAGCTATCAATTTGTTTTTTTTCCTCGTTATACAGAGGCACTTAAAGTTTTTTAAAAGTTTTTTAAAAATTATATCATTAAAGTGACCTGCATTGACGATAGGAGCTTGAAGGTTATTCTTCAGTTGAGCTAGGGGGTTTAGACTTTAGTTGTAAACTATAGGTTACTGATAGCACCACAAAAAGATATTAGACGGGCTAAATCCGTCGAGCGATTTGGTCACTGAAGATGACATCATAAGAAGATAAGGTGTCTAGAGAAATGCTAACTCAGAAGATTCTTCGCGGTGTGGACTGTAGTGCCAACCTACTGAAATCAGATACCCCACATCCATTTCTTCAAGTTTGAGTAAAGAGAACTTAACCATGTGAGCATAATTAACACACTATAAGCGGGCGGGTATTTGTACCCGTTGCGGAGACTGCCACTTATAAGCGGGGCGGGTATTTATACCCGTTGCCACTTATATGAGGGATATATATATTAGTTATCGTTTAAAATAAGTAATTTTAAGTGACACAAGTGACACCCTGTATATATTTTATACAGGGTGCTTCAAAAAAATGTATACACACTTTAAACTATTGTAGTTTTCCCGCTCTACAAGGCTAATGTTATATTTATTTTCAACAAGATGGTGCCCCGCCGCACTATCACAGGGACGTACGAGCATACCTGGATCAAAATTTGTCGGGCCAGTGGATAGAATGCAGGGGGCCAATCGAGTTTCCAGCACGCTCTCCAGACCTTACACCACTGGATTTCTTCTTGTGGGGCACAGTAAAAGATGAGGTGTACAAACGTAAACCACGTAACCTAGACATTCTTTGGAATGAGATTCAAGCAGTGTGTAGAGAAATCTCATTGGACGTTTTGATACGATGTACAGAATCAGTGGTGACTCGTACTCAGAATTGTATTGATGCTGCAGGTCACCAATTTGAACAGTTTTAACATTTGTTATTTATGTTTCATTTACATTGGACTTTCAGCTTTCTATTTTCCTGAAATTTAACTTTGTAGAACGGTAAATAAATTTTCTATGGAAGTTCTAAGTGTGTATACATTTTTTTGAAGCACCCTGTATTATATATGTGGCAACGGGTATATATACCCGCCCCTCTTATAAGTGGCAGTCCCCGCAACGGGTACAAATACCCGCCCCGGTCATAGTGTGTTAACAAAAGAAACTTCAAAAATTATTCTCTAACGATATCTATTTTAGACATTACACACTATTTCACTTTTCCTATGAAAGGGCTGCTCATGAAGTTCTCTGGTATGATATAGTGATTTCTGCATCTATATAGCGTGATGATGATTTAACGACTTCACGGCAAACTCGTGCATCTCTCTCGTACACGGCATAATCGATGCTAAACCTACATGACATAAAACATTAGATGTCGCTCTTTATAATGAGCTTCATTCCATCTTTCTCAGAATAAATGTTGCAAGATAGTGCGCATACTAATATGGAAGTATCTCTAACGCACCTTGTATATATCAATCATTTATTATATTTATAATTTATTTCTTCAAATAGAATATTTTAAATTTATATTAGAATCTATAACGGTCATCTTCAACATAAAAAAACATCTTTATAAAAGTCTCTTTTTACATTTACATTTTCCATCTAATGAAATCAAATATTTCGTTTTCGTAATTCTATTGAATACTTAAACTGTATATTTTATGATCTTTTTGTATTTTATGAAATACATTTCCATTCAAAGAAACCTTAAAAGAAAAGGGAAATAAGAAAAAAGAGTGATACAGAAAGTGGAGAGAGTAGGGATTTTTCGAAGGGGGGTGTAAGGTGGGATCCTTTGGAAGGGATGATGATAGAGAAAAAGGTAAAGTTACCATTAAACCTTAATGTCCTACTTGCTTTTTGATCGTGAGCCTTCCTTCTTCTTATACCATTGCTATTCCCTCTCTACTCATTCTCTTTCCCTAATGGCCAGAAGAGATAGAAAAAAAAGCTTAGGCAAATAAATAAGTAAAAACTTTTTCCAAAGGTCGAAAAGAGTGAGTATTGAACAAAAAGTAACAAATGTTTATCTTATTTAGATATATTATATTTATATATACTATCTATATAATAGAATCACACAAAAATTATGTTTTCATTAGGAAATTCAGCTAATAAATTGAATTTATTAATGAATTTTAAATTTACTTAATTATTTATATATTTTTTTATAAACTAAATTATGAAATGAAATAATTTTATGCAAATTAAATAGCATTGGTTTTCCATTAGTTATACAAATAAAATCAATTCCGAGAATGCATATAAAATTGAAATAATAAAACAATAACCAAATATGATTTACATTAATTTGGAAATTGAAGAGAATTGACTAGAAAGGTAATAAAGTCTGTATGTGTACTTGAAAATATAATATTTTGCTATTATTATTATTATTTTCATTTGAGCGCATATTAATTACTTAACCCATGAATGAGAGTCAACTTAGAACTCACCAATACATAATAAATAAGAAATTGATACAAGAAAATAAGCTAATTTAACAGAAATATTATTTATATTTTTATAATACATTAAATGATATAGAGAACTAGATTATGTTATCCAAGTAAGTGAGTATTTGTATCTCTTCTTCTATTACAAAAATTAATAGTGACCCTAAAATTTCGATTAATGTTGTTCATTTTTATTATCTCGCCAGAGATAGTATTGCGATCAAGAAAATTTTTGATGTCGGGATTTTGATGTTTTTATACGTTTTGAAGGTCCCTGAGTCATTTTCACTAAAGTTGGAAAAAATGTCTGTATGTGTGTGTATGTGTGTGTGTATGTGTGTGTGTATGTGTGTGTGTGTGTGTGTATGTGTGTATGTAGACAAGATACTCAAAAACGGTTTGAACTAGAATATTGAAATTTGGTACACGGGCATTATTCAAAATTCGTAATTTACTATCAACTTTTGAGAAATGTAGCTCATCCGGAAGCAGGACATTGCCTACCACGTTGTCATTTTTTCCCTCTAAACTGACCGTAAAAATAAAGATATATGTTTGATAGTTTTTCACATAATTAAAAATTGTATAAAACTGCTATATATAGAATTTCAGCTTGATTGAATCTTGAAAATACCGGAATTAATTTTTTAACACCGCAAATCACGCGCCAGCATGTGACGTAGTGCCATCAACAAAGAGCCAATCACGCGTTGGTTTAATAAATATTATTAATTTTAATTTTTAATTTAATTAATTAAATTTAATTTACATATAATATAAGTTAATTAATCCAAATCAAATTTGCGAGATAGTCGAGTGGAGACACTACAGATTTTTTTTTTTTTTTGCTAAATTATCTTTTCTTATTCTATGGAATAACTTTTAAGTTTAAAAACTAAAAAAAGTGCAACTCTCTAAACATTTTTTTTTAATAAAATTTTTAAAAATTAAAAAATGTGTAAATGTTTAATGTTTTTCATTAAAACTTTCTAAAAAATGTTTCAGCCAAACTCCCTCCATTCAAACTAGAAGAAAGTTAATCATTGATAAGAAAATTAAGGCCTTTGACAAACAAAAATGTAAACAATTTATACTCTAACCCACCCCTATTCACTTAATTTTTTATTCTATTATTCCATGTTGTAGTGAAGAAAATTTCATTTAGATTTAATCATATTTCTTTATGGTAGTTTTTTTTATTTGAGGAGAATAAAAAACAGATGATTTAATCGAATATAATGGAATTTGATTCTCTTCAATATAAAATATATATATTAGGGCTATTATTTAACTTATGCATCATTGGACACCGTATATTATAAAACGAGGTCGAATACGAAAATCAAGCGAATGAGAGAGAAGAGAGAGAGAGAGAGGGGAGGGAGGGAGAAGGAGAGAAATAGGAAAGGGTGAGGTTTCGAAAGGGGAATATTGAATTTCCGTTAAAGCCTTTTGTGGCATTTTCATTCAATCGTTAATATATATTGGCTCTAGGGGTGTAGGAAACGAATGAACGTAGCCCGTCTACTCACCCCTTTCCTCTTCCACTAGCATCCCCTTACCACCTTTTGCTTCACCGTTGCCTTTCTAACCACTCAACTTACCTCAAATGGGTTAAAACGTAAAACGGCAAGGTAGATATAAATAAAATAAATAATAAAATACCTCTTCAAATATACTTATATATATATATATATATATATATATATGGTATAAATAGTTTTAAATAGAATTTTGTTCCTATAATTAAATAATTTCACTTATTGTAGTAATAAGAATTTTAATTAATATAAAACCGTATATTATAAACTTATATTATATTCCTTTTCTATTAATAACACAATTTAAGCTAATTATAATAAGTATAAGTAAGTTGATTATGATATTTTCTGAAAATTATTTCATATAGGTAATACTTTTTTTTAACTTCTTTACTTTCATGCATATTATATAAAATATTATCGACTTTTGAATTTTTTTTAATTTGATTTTATAAAGTAAAGATAAATAATCTAGTTAATAGATTTAAAAAAAATCTGGAGTGTCTCCACTCATCTATCTCTCAAATTTGAATTGGATAATCAAGCTTTTTTCTATATTTGAAAATAAATTAAAATTTTATTCTATCCGATCATAGGATTTAAGGTTTTTACATAATTGTCACTGATAACATTGTATTGAAAGAAGAAGGCAATCAAATAATATCAAGATTGTTTTGATTTTTACTTTCCCGCATACTTCGTATAAGGATCGTCAAAAATTTCGACTTCGAGATTTCGATAGATCTTGACGTTTGACCTCCCTGAGTCGTAAAATACCATTTTTCGAATTATGTCTGTGTGTGTGTATATGGATGTATGGATGTATGTAATGTTTGTCTGTGAGCAAATTTACTCAGAAACTAATCAAGCTAGGATTCCGGTTCTTTCAGAGATTCGATCAGGATGAAATTCTATATATATATATATATATATATATATATATATATATATATATATATATATATGTAGCAGTTTTATACAAATTTTAATTATGTGAAAAACTATCAAACATATATCTTTTTTTAACGGTCAGTTTGGAGGGAAAAAATGACCTCTTCCGGTTGAGCTACATTTCTCAAAAGATGATATTAAACTATGAATTTTGAATAATGCCCGTGTACCAAATTTCATTATTCTAGCTCAAACCGTTTGTGGGTAATCTTGTCTACACATACACATACATACACACACACACAGACATTTTTCAAAACCTTAGTGAAAATGATTCAGGAACCTTCAAAATGTATATAAACATTAAAATCTCGATATCGAAAATTTTCGTGATCGCAATACTATCTATTTCTAGAGAGTATAATTAACTAAGTAATAATAGATAGATAACCTAAAGTTGTATTAATTTTAAATTGTAGAAATATACCACATACTTGGAAGTGTGTAGTTAATATTGTTGATAAGAGATACAAAAGAGCTTACATCACTTCATTTTAACTATTATTAATTAATTACTATATTTTTGTAAACTTGTTGGAATTTGAACTAATATTCTGTTACAAAGCTCTATTCTATTGAGCTCCACTTTATTGAGTGAACTATCATGTTGGTCACAAATAATTCTAAGTTTAAGAATTTTTCAAAAATAAAATTGAAAAAATATATTATTCAAATGGAATCTAGATAAATATGTATGTAACCCAAATATAATATAAATCCAATTTTAAATCATTGACATTATTAGTTACTTTTAATTTAATTTAATTTTATTAACTCTTATTTAATAAAAAAATATAAAAATCTTTTTCCATTTAATTTCCTAATTCAATTTCCACTTTTATATAAAGATATTTTATTATATGCGAGGAGAAGCTTTCAGAATTCTTGCACTTTATTTCAAATATACTTCGAATTGTATTAGAATATTTGTTTTTGAAAATTGAAATTCCCTTTGGAATAGCCTAAGCATTTTATAAAGCTCTTCAAAGGTCAGAAATAAAATTAATAAATAATATAACAGTAGGAGAGAGAGACATCTACATAAATATTATTCGAAAATGAAAGTGAAAATGATAATTTAATTTAGAAATGGAAAAGTTTATTCTTAGATTTTCTCTCTCTCTCTCTCTTTATATATATATTGCAGTGTTACGTTATATATTTTATGATAATTAAATAACTTTTATCTCTAACTAACATATATGTGTATATTAGAATAAATACGAAAGAGTTTCAAGTAAGGGATTTCAATCGTTCATGAAAGTCTGTTGTTCTCTTTCTATCTGTCTTAACAAATGTTATAATAATTAGAGAAAATAGAAAATACAATTAAGAAAGTATGAAAAATAAACGATTAAGAAAATTAGTATATTTATTTATATAAATTTAGGTGGAATTTTAAGTATATAAATTTAATTTTTAAGCACCTGAATGATAATGATTTGATTCATCATAAATTAATACAGTAAAAGCACTGTCAGATTACTAAATAAGTAATCGACAGATTAACTTTAAAAGCTCATTTATTCCTTAACTTCCAAATAGAAAATGTTAAAACTTTAATGAGAACATCACTTTATTTGCGGAATTCAATAATAAAAAAATTACATAACAGAATATATAAACAGAATATATATATATATATATATATATATATATATATATATATATATAACTAATGTTTAAATTAAAAAATAATTTAAAAAAATGTAATTAGAAGTTTAAAAATTTCAAGATTTACAGTTGTTTAATTAATCCGCCGGTGGAAGAGTGATGAGAAGGCGGATATCTGCCAAACAAATAGCTATATTAAGCGGAAGAGGAGAATAGGGCAATCTGATCGATGACACTAATATAGACAACTTAGTCTCTCTACAAAAGATTAATGATTGATTATTGTATTCCGAGACTGAAGGGTTTATGATTATTATCCAAGATAGAGTTTTAAGAACGAGATGAGAGACATGTCCTAAAAATGAATATAGACGATAGGTGCCGAAAGTATGGTAGACAGAGTAAATCTATTGAGCATGTTATGGCAGGCTGCTCTGAACTGACTACAAAAGCATATCTAGGCAAGCATAACCAACTAGCCAAACTGATCCATCAACAATTACAAACTTCTAGATATTAAAACAACAACCCCCTACTACAATTCCGACCCCAACCAGTTTTACCAAACAAACCGCCCATTCGTAACGGATAAATCAATCGATTTTAACAGACCGGACATTCTCTTAATAAACAGAGTATCTAAAACAGCTCAAATAATCGACGTATATCTACTGACGCATAACATCAAATAGTCGGAAAGCTAGAAACTTCAAAAATACGAAGAATTTGCTAAGGAGATAAAAAAGATCTGGAAGCTGGAAAGGGTTAACAAGTACCCATTAGTGATATCCGCTGAAGACTTTGTCTCCAGAAATGTAGCGAACACCTTTGAGAAACTTGCATTACCGAACTTTCTAATACCAACAAGTCAAAGAGCAATCATTCTACAGCCCTGCCATATTGTGAGAAAGGTCCGCAACAAATCCAAAATATCCGTTATATCTGGCCACTTCCTTTTCGTATGGACTGATCCTAATCCCGCTCCATCTAAAGGATAGATGAAAGTTTTTCAGCAGCAATGCTGAAAAAAATGAAATCAAATCGGATAACAATATTATTCATTTAAATGTTTTCCAAAACCACATTGAATCATTGTAATGTTTTGATTTTGATATTTATTGACTCCTATTTTAAGTTATTAAATATAATTAATAAAAAAAACAATTTAAAAATATTTTTCCTGTAAATGAGATGAAATTAAGTCTTCACTTCAATAACTTCATAATTAGAAAGACAAATAATATTAGATAGATATTGATTTTCATTTAAGTTTTTAAAATAATATTAACTAAGGTATAATTAATTGTGAAAAATAATTGAAATTAAAAAATTGATTTTATTAAGAAATATTCAGATTTTGGAGAATTTAAAAATTATTTTTCTCAAATTCAAAAATAAACGTTAACAAACACGAATTTTATTTTATCATATGTATTATTTTATACTTCCATCAAATTTTAACAATTGTATTGAGATGTATATACAAATCAATTATTATATAGACCATATACTTAAATAAAATTGTTTTACTAAAAAATACCAACATCTAAAATTACTTGTTGCTGTTATAAATATAAAGTTTCCAATTGATTTTCCTTTCACTCTCAATTGTTTTTCATTTTACCATTTTTTATTTATTTTATTATTTTGTTTTTTTTTTTGTAATAAAACTTGGCACTTAATTTAAAATTGAAAAACAATATTTGTTGTCGTTAGTTTATGTTGATAACAAAAACAATTTCTAAAATTTGTGCCACGAGGTATAGTAGACTGGTTGATTGCTTGCATGTTTGGAATTGTGTTATATTGTGGTTTCAGAAAAGGTTTTCCCATTTGAAATTGATCTTGTACTAGGGTAGGTAGATTGTATTTTGATACCAAACACACATCGAGTTAACAATCTAATAAAATAAAATCAAAAATAGAAATAAACTATTATTATTATTTTTATTATTTTAATAAGAAATAATAAATTGTCACGTATCTATAAAATAATGTCAATAATAATATTATATTCTATTAATATAAAAAAATTATTATTTTCTTAATTAATATTTTCTATTTAATAAATACCTGTATTTCAAACTTTCATCTTAATTTTATTATTTCAATTCAATATTAATTAAATTTATTTAAAAATAAATTTCTAGAACTATTAAAAAAAATCACCATTTAGTTAAAGAAGTTAAGGTAATTATTCAGGTGAACTCATTTTTTTGGATTTGGATAATATTTTACCAGTGTGTTCCTTTTGCAATTCCAAATAAACTTTTCTTATGAAATTTTTCCCGGCATCTTATAGTTTTCGAGATAAAAATTATTAAAATTTGCATATAAATTTGATATTATTATTTATTTATTTATTATTTATTTTATTTATTTATTATTATTATTTAGCTAGCATGTTTTATCCGTTTGGCTACCAGATGGCCCACTAATTTTAGGTTTTTATAAGTTTGGTTTGGATTTATATCCAAAAATATCCAACCGAAAATTAGTGAATAAGTGAATTAGTGAATTACTCAATAAAAATTAATTAATGGCACATTTCGACGTTCATAATACTAAACTGTTAAACTTAAAAAATGTTTATTTTAATAATTTTTATCATGGAAACTATGGGATGCCGGGAAAAATTTCATAAGATAAGTTTATTTCGAATTACAAAAGGAACCCACTGGCAAAGTACACGGTGGTGCAGACGCATGTTTTTCGAACCGCTAGTACGCGGCGACGGGAGGGGGTATTGACCTTGAATGAATGTTGGCAGACGGCCCATACAATGCCGTTTCAGTCACTATGGGCTTAAGTTTTGTCGCATAATGGATGAAATGTTTAAGGAAGATCACGATGCTACAGTCTTCATGAGTGATGAAGCACATTTTCATCTTGACGGTTTCGTCAATGTTCAAAACTGTCGATATTGGGCATCGGGTAACCCACAAGAATTACACCAAAGACCTCTGCACAGTTTAAAGGTGCAGTGTGGTACTGCATTTCGAAGTTGGGGATTGTTGGACCCTATTTTTTTGAAGAGGAAGGAATTGCAGTTACTGTTACATCAGCTTGCTACGTTGAAATGTTAAACAAATTCCTTCGTTCAGAACTTGAAAGGCGTCAAGTGAACATGATAGACATTTGGTTTCAGTAGAATGGTGCCACAGCTCACACGGCGAGTGGTTCGACAAATGTTCCCAGAACATGTGATTTCGAGATTTGGTGATGTTTACTGGCCCCCTCGCTCACCCGACCTGTCGGGGATATGTTTGTGGGGATATTTGAAATAAAAAGTGTACATCAACAAGCCTCGCACACTCGATGACCTTAAGAATTCCATTCGTCAGGAAATTGAAGCCGTGCCGAATGAAATGTTGGAGACAGCCGACCATAATTTTCAGAAGAGGATCCAAATTTGTATATCATCTCAAAGACATTATTTTACGAACCTAAATATGGTATGTAATTTCAAAAACTGTATTAAAAAAAAACTATCATTTAATACTTGTTTTTATTATTTTCAACCCATTGTGTCCCAGTAATTCAATATTGAAAAACATGCGTTTTCTCTGCACCGCCCTGTATTATCCAAATCTACAAAAATGAGTTTACCTGAATAATTACCGAAGTTAATTTTGAATTTACAGATCAAAAAAGAAAAATTAGAAAAATAATAAAATAAATGTATGATAATATAATTTATAATTCCATATAAAATTATATTTTAAAGAATTTTTATTGGTTTTTGCTATTAGTTTCCTTGTAGTATTTTTTAGTTGAAGGTGAATGCTGGAAGCCTCCGGTCAAAGCTCAAAGAATTCCAACTAAACATCGGGTTTGTAAAATATGAAATTTTCAACAATTTAAATTTTTATTATTTTTCTTCCCGACTACATTTTTTCTTCTCTCTCACTCTCTTTTATTTTGATCAGATTGACTTTGATGTTTGAATCTCAAGAGAGTTTGAAAGATCGAACCGAGGGTCGACGTCAGTAGTATTGGTAGATTAAAGGGGAAGTGGGGGAGAATGGAGGATGGAGGCTTCTGGTGGAGAATGAGAGTGGGGTGGTATCGCGCAACCAGGGGTGTTATCCGGCCGGATATTCAATCGAAAATCCCATCCTGTCTTTCTTCCGTCAGACATATCGTCTCCCGATCCATTCATCCATTCATTCATCCATCGTCATCCAAGATTCACCCCTCCCCTACATCCTTCATCCCTCTCTTTTTCTATCCTCTATCATTTTACATTCATACATACTCAACATAGAAAAACAATCAAAGTTATCTATTTTTTCTACTTCTCTTTTCATATTTTTCTACTATATTTATCACGTTTTTCTTAGCTTGCTTTCTTGTTTATCTGTTCGGATCAAATCTTGCAATCGAAATTTCGACCACTTCCAGTCATCCAATCGCTCTGAAACTTTTCAGAGTTATGTATTCTGGATGACAATACAATAAAATAACACATTCGTAGCTTGCAAGTGATTAATTAGAGCATAATTAATGAATATTTGTATTTTGTTAACTTAAAAAGGAGAAACAATAATAATACAACAAAAGGCCCTTTCCAAAACTTACCTTTCTCAATACATAATACAAAAGAAGAAAACAACAAAAGGGACTTTGTCAAAACATTAAAAATAAATAATACAGATGTCCATAGTCCGCTTGTTTAAAAAAATATTCAAGAGTTGATTCTAGTATGTATTAAATATATTCAATATATTAAATATTAAATATATTATTTTTGATCTAAACGAATAGAGAATGGATTTTACATAAAATTTGTAATCATTTCACAAATTAATAATATAATAAATGACACATTGTGAATTGACGATAAAAATAAATATATTTCATTAGATCTTATTTTATTATACTAGCAAAAATTGTATAAATATATTTTTAATTTTCTTTCGAAATTAATTAAAAAATTTTAAAATATTTTAAATATAAAAAATATTGATACAATATCTAATACAAAAACGAGGCGGGATGCAAATATAATACATTAATTAATAATAATAATCAAAATATTAAAATCCGTTTAAATAAGAAGTTTGAAAAAATGTTCAGGTCGCTCCCCTCCAACTAAATGACAGTCCTGATCGTATGTTCCATGCTGCGAATTAAATTTGGATTAAGCATCATAAATTCTAAAATAATAATTAAATAAATTTCAAATAACGATTAGATATTTATTAAATGAATTACTAATAAATAATATTCAATCTAATGAAATAAAGAATCTCTATATATTATATACACGGTAAATGTATTAGAAAAAATAAAAAGCCATTTTTTTTTTATGAAGAATTTTGATTTTTTTAAATTATAATTTCTGACTTTTGATTGATTACATTTAAAATCATTTTAAAGTTATAATTTCGTCTTTACAAAGAGAGATAAAAAATTAATAAAATCAAAATATTGAAAAAATATAATAGGGAGGTAGAAAAAAGGTTCAAACTCCCCTCTTCTTATTTTTACTTAACGGGTCTTCTGATTGGTTGCCTGTTTCGACACACCTTTTTTCGACTTAAACGCCACCCTCAATTTCCTTCAGCTATCATTTGCTCTCTGCATCTCACCAAGTCATCATTAGCACTCTTGCTAACTGAGTGTATTTTACCACGTTTTTCTTAGCTTGCTTTCTTGTTTGTTTGTTTGTTTATTTATCTGTTCGGGTCAAATCTTGCAATCGAAATTTCGACCACTTCCAGTCATCCAATCGCTCTGAAACTTTTCAGAGTTATGTATTCTGGATGACAATACAATAAAATAACACATTCGTAGCTTGCAAGTGTTTAATTAGAGCATAATTAATGAATATAATTTTGTATGGGAAAATCAAAACAAAAAGTGTAAATATTTAAATTTGAAAAAAACCGTTAAAAACCCGTTAAAAGAATAATATAATATGTATAATATTTAAAATGTAAATAAATTTGAAAGAAGGTATATTAATGTTTTGTACTGTAATTTAGAAAACAAAATTTAAATTTATGAGTTTTAGGCAATAAAGAATTAAAATATGACAAATTTAAAAATTTCTCTTTATAATTCAATTTAAATTTATTACTTTCAGGATAATAGTATTTCATGACTATTAAAGTCAATCAAAAAACTTAAAAGTAGTATAGGTCAAGTGAAATCGATTGCAATATATGAAGACTAAAAAGTAGAAAATAATACTTTATATAAAAAAAAAACTTTTTTAAAAAACCACGTTTTTAACGCACTAAAAAGAAGAAAATAATTTTTCTGAAACCCCATAGGTACTGACATTACAAACAAGAGATATGATTTGAAGAAAATTTTCTATAACGTAAAACGTGGGGCGCAACTATGGCTAAAATATTCTGTATCGTATAAAAATTTATAAATAAATGTTATTAGGTACAAATTAATAGGATAAATGAATTCATATTTTAATTAGCTTCAAAAAGTAAAGCTTATAACTTATCGAAATTTTTAAAAGAGGTAAATTTAATTTATGAAAAGATTACCTTTAGATTACTAATAATATTCACTTTTAAAAAATTCTGATAAAAAATGACATCCTAACAATATTCTGGTAAATAATATAAGAAATTTAACTTGAAGAAATCTAAAACTAAATTTTGCTACTGCAAAACTTCTAGCAAATATTTAATATTTATGTTAATAAAATTTCTAAAGTGTAAATTGAAGATGTTTATTTAATATTAAGGAATTAATTTTCCAAAAAAAATTTACATTAATAAAAGTATTCTGTTGGATTACTAATAATATTCCCTTTTACAAAAAGTCTGGTAAAAAATATAAAACTTAAAATATAAATCCATGGATATTGAAATAAATTAATCAAAGAAATTATATTGCATTTAAAAAATTTATTATTATTTGCGCCCCACGTTTTACGTTATAGAAAATTTTCTTCAAATCATATCTCTTGTTTGTAATGTCAGTACCTATGGGGTTTCAGAAAAATTATTTTCTTCTTTTTAGTGCGTTAAAAACGTGGTTTTTTAAAAAAGTTTTTTTTTTATATAAATTTTATTCATACAATGGTTCTTTTCCTACATATATACTCGAAATGCGAAGACTGACTTAGGAAATTTATTTAATGACAATAAAGATGATAAATATTTCATTTTTGTTTTTGTAAGTGCTATCAATGGCACTTGTTGAAACATTTTTCCATTTAGAGAATGTTTATTTTTGTTTATCTTTCTATATATAAATTCGAAGGAAGCTCTTCTTTATTATAAATTTTCAATTTTTAAATAATATGGAATTATTATAATTTTATTTTATTAATTACAATTTCATTAATATAAAAATTTACTTTTTTAAATTTTTCAATCAGAATAAATAATTCAATCTATCATTATTTTATAATGGATTAAAAAATTCTTACTAATCAATCAAAACACATAATCCATTGTCAGCTTTGATAAAAATTTTATTTTAAAATTTCATTAATATCATTTTTCTTTATAAGTAGTATTTTATAATATTTCCACTTGGGATAAAATATTGATAAATCTGATTTGTTTTCTTTAACGTAGATTTAAATTGGTATTGTATATATAGATATATACATTTATTTATAAATTTTATTATAGTTAAACTAGTCTATAAAATTTATTATTCCTGATTATTCAAATATGAGATAATAGAAACATTAATTTATTTTGAAAATGAAGAAGTTAATGTAAAGTATTATTATTTTGAGTTAAAGACATTCATTGTCTGTGTTTATTTAAACCCTTTGGCATTCATAAAATATAAATGTATTTATTAAACATTAATGGTGTTGTTAATGGATGACAAGAAATATAAGCAGAAATCATTTTAATAAAATAAGTATGTCTAGAAATGCTATTATTAGATTATAATTAAGAATAATTAATAAGTTAAGATTATTGAGAAGATTTGAACTGAATGAAATAAGTTTAGTGTAAATTGAAATGGTATTATTTTAGAGACCAGTGATTCTCAACCTTTTTTTTACCGCGGCACACTTTTAACTGGTTTAAAAATTTGGCGGCACACAAAGACAAAGATAAGTGTAAATAATATTGAAAAAAAGTTGTCCTAAAAAGGGTTTACCTTTTTTTTAAACCAAATTGAAAAAATTTATAAAAAAAAAAGTAGCAAATGTTTAAGAGCCTAGTCCCAAAAGCGTTTTATCTTTTTTTTAGAACCAAATTGAAAAAATTTAGAAAAAAAGTCGGAAATGTTTAAGAGCCTCTTTACATTTCTAATAATTTGGTGGAACATTTTCATAATCTCGCGGCACATAGGTTGAGAATCACTGTTTTAGAGCCTTTAATTTTAATCGATTTATATTTTTATTTAATTTCTAATTTTGTTATATTTTTTTTTTCGTTTGTTTATTTTGTTGTATTGCAGTATATACATATTATGCCCAAACTGAAAGAAAAAAAAAGTTTAAACAAAAGAATCTAATCAAGTTTTGTGTCTTTGAATGAAAAAAAAGAAAGTTTTTTGACCTACAATTCTTTATCTTTCCCTCCATTAACTCCTAATGATGGCAACAAAAACGAAGAGACATGAAGAGAAGAAAAAAAGGGAGTTGTTTTTTCTTCTGTTGTGCACAAGTAAACTTTTCAAGGAGTTCGACACAAGAAGGGTGCAATAGGGGTGATTCCAAACAAAAAGATTTCTAAGATTTGAAATACAAATAAAAACCCGCCATCAATGATAGTAGATATTATTTCTATTATGATAATAAAGTATTTATTAATTAGTTAATTTTTTTATATATATATTATATTATGAAATATACAATGAGAGTAGTTTTATTTAAAGTTTGGGAATATAAAGTTTGGTAATGATAATTATTGAAAGGAATGAAAAAGAAATAATGTTTAGCCGTTTAATGATAAAAGAATTTTATGGGCGGTCCAAAAAAACGCAACCTGCTACTAAGTAACAAGAATAAGTCGTAATTTTGTTTCCGTTACAATACAATTCTGTCTAATTTCTTTCCCTTCCCTGCTTAGTAATAATATAATATAGTATAACATAATATAATATAAATATACAAAAACTTTTGAATATTATATAAACTAATTAAAAGTATGCATTAACAAAAAAAAAAGATAATAATTCTGGAAACTTGCCTTTCAATTTACAATTGTAATTTTTCTATCTCTCTTTTATAATCTAATTTCATTAAATAAATTTATTAAATTTATTTAAAACTAGGTTCATTTTTTCTTCCAACGAAACAGGATGCCCTTCTCGATTGTTCTAATTTTTTTTTTTTTCTTTATGAAACTTGGTCTAATTTTGCTGCTGTCATATTTTTCATCGAATAATAAAGTCACGCGCCTAAGATTTTCAACTAAACTTTATTTTTTACTTCCTATATTCGCTTGACTGTCGATTACTTTTGAATTGCTTTGAATTTTACGCTCCAAAGCTTCATCTCGATATCGAGATGTAAAGAATGGAAACTTGAACCTCTTGAAAATGTATATCGAATTTCATATATTTCACTGTATTTTCTTATATATAATTTAGAAATATACTTTCTTGCGAATTTAGAAGGAAATGAATCTGACTTATATAATAGGTATATAAATATATGTCTGCATTTTCTTTTTAAACATATAAAATTGGAAACTTGTATCCACAAGGATATTATTTCACAATTCATGCAAATAAGTATTTATTAAAAATAAGAAAAGGAATATATAAAAAAAAATATTTATTTATTATATTATCGTTTATATAATTATAATATTATATTATACTAGCTGCTCCGAGCGCCTTCGGCGCTCTTCACACCTAGACGGGGGCTTCGCCCCCTGTACCCCCGAGTGATACATAGTATTTGGTTGAAAGTCTGTATGTAAAAGGTTTTCATCCATTTTGTTTCAATCAGTATAAGTAGATAAGACATGTATTTGTTTTCTTGTAAAATATATTTTATTTTAATCAGTAAATTAATTATATATTATTATTGTATTTATCTAACTCTGTGTCTCTACAGTTTTCGAAAGTTCTTACCCGCAGCATCCACATTTCTCTAAGCGTCCCTATCCTGAGCTACAACCAAATCCTACCCTGTCTCATCTCTCCCATGTCCCTTCCTTCATTGTCCACCCACCTTGGTCCTTGGTCTTCCATCGGATGTTTCCCAATCGGTTTCTCCCAATTTCTAGTTTCTCCAATTCCAACCACGTCCCCTTCCCATCCCAGTCTTCTTGATTTTATAACCTTAACTATATCTGGACATTATTTCTCGTTATGCCATCTCCGCCATCCCCCTGTCACCGCATCTTTTTTTGGCCTATAAATGCTGCGAACAATATTAATCTCACAAATACTCCAAATCTACTCTCGTCTCCCAGAGTCATCGATAGGGTGACTAAACGTCCCGTCTTTAGGTGCACTGTCCCAAAAATGTCTTCGGGACACCCTACTGCTTTTTCAATATTTAGGACATTTCGTAATTTTTTTTTCAAAATTTTTTCAATTTAGTTCTAAAAAAAAAGGTATACCGTTTGTCCCGGTTTGGTGTTTTCGAAATATGGTCACCTTAGTCATCGATCAACATGAAAAATAATTGTTTTATATATTTTAATTTTGATCCTCTTTGATGAGATAAGCCCCTTTACTGCATAATAACAGGCGTTACTCAATTACAACGTCGATTTAAATTCTTCTCGAATATTATTATCTTTCGTGATTAGAGATCTTAAGTATTTAAATATTTATACTTTTTCAAATTCTACATTTTGTATGTTAATTGTATGCAAGTCGTATCCGTATCATAATTCTTGAATTTTTTTGTTTAATTACATCTCGGTTGATTTTTCCCCAATTTCTCTAATCATATGTCTCCTCTTCCAGTCCAATTCATTTACCTATCAATGTTGCTTAAGGCATTTAAATTTCTTAATTTGGCTAGAACACTCCATTTTTTAAAATTTTAAATAGAGGGAGAGAGAGAGGTTCTAATTATATATATATATATATATCTGTTTCTATGACAACAAAAAAGTAAACAAATTACATACATACAAACACTCTCCTTTATATATATTTCTGGAAAATGGAACACCCGCAGTTACCTAAGATTCTAATTTCTTTTTTATTTTTCATCATTTGAGGTACCCTTCACCTCAGAAAAATTTGGTTACCTTACTCCTTGTAGTTTAGGCTCTGGAGTTTTTTGCGTACAGACGGACACTATCGTATTAAATATATAGATTATAACCATATTACATATAGGTATTTATTTAGAATTTATACCATTTCTAAACATGTTTACCCACTGACAATAGTAAGGGAGGTATTGATTTCACACCAAATTTCACATGTGTAGATTTTTACATTTCTCCACGAATCGCGCATTTTCTTAACAGAAAAAAAGTATTTTTAGCATGATGTCTGGCCGTCTGTCCTTCTGTGAATCCGTATAGACCAGCGGTCGGTGAACTTTTTTAATCATTACCCCAAAATATTTTTATGTAAGTTGATATTACCCCATGGTGAAAAGCAAAAAAGCCTCTTTTTAGCATTGTTCCTATTATAGCCCCCATGATAATGAAAAGAAAACAATAACTAAAAATTTAATTTGTAAAAATACTAACAGGTTTATAAAATAGCAAATTAAAAATATATACTTTTTACTTACAAAAGCTTCATTTTTACCCCATTTGGGGTAATTTACCTTGGTTCCCCGACCGCTGGCTTGAAGGGCTCAACGGATTAGATTAGATTAGATTAGATAGTAGTAATTAATAATTGATTAATTAAACTTAAAATAAAAACTAAAATAATATAATTTAGTCATTTTAATTAAAGTTTACAAATATTTTTTTTTATACTTTATATATATATATATATAATGTTTCGAAATTAATTTATTTCAAATTGTCGGTCTGTTCTGTGCCTGGCCACAGTTCAACTTATTTTATCATAATTCATGTTTAAATGACAATTAACCTCTGATCAAACCACAAATAGTCTTGGAATTTTGTATTTGAAGGCATTCAATAAAAGCTGAATATAATTGTAATATATTTAGAATATCTACTAATATTGTAATCTGATATTGGTTAGCTTGATTTAGACAAAACGAAACAAGAGAATTAAACTGGACATGAACCAAGGAAATTGCATTAAATATTTTCACAGATTTCCTTAGGAAGATAACAAATCAAGCTCATGCCGATACTTTCAATATGCTAAAACTCAATATATCAATATTTGGAAAATTGATAATTGAAATAAACATAGCGACGATTATTGATTTAATTTTGTTGAAAGGTAACGCCATAATTTATATTATGTCGTTTACTATTATTAAGCAAATAAATATATCAAAATTCCTTTCTCTCTCTCTCTAATTATCCATTTTATATATCTATTTTAGATTCCACCCTTAGATATATAATACAATATAATTATTAAATTGCAATATAAAATATTAGTCTTAATGTTCAACATGCACAATTTACTACCTAATTCGAAAATAAACTCTCATGATCAATTTATCATCGCCTTTCGCTCTTTTAAATAAATATTATTGGCAAATTTTATTAAGATAGAATGGATGTCGATTTCCAATCTCCAACATCAACCTATTTCAATTCAATCAAAAATAATGGGACACATGTGTGACATAACCACAATTGGAATTGCTGGAGATAATTATTAGTTAGAAAATTATGGTGATTATAGGCTAGATATGCCCAGGAGACTACTGAAATCAGGACCATTTCAAAACGAGTCAAAAGTGAAATAAAAGGCAGCCTTGAATAGAAAATAAATTTTAGGTATTAAAAAATTTAAAATTAAATTTTTATTAAAATATAATATCTCCGACAAAGAAATGCCAAAATAAGTTTCAAGTACAATAATGTTGTAATTTTTTTAAACTTTTTAAATTTGAAAACTATTTAAAATCGAAATACTTTTATGATCTGAAAATAAAATTTAAAAATATTTGTAGTATTTTATTCGTTAAAGAGGAGGATTTAATTTTATATTCATTTAATTAGGTATTCTAGGAATTTTTATCATTCCATCAGTATAGAATGTACACCATTTAATACTAATTAGACAAATCCGATAAATACATTTAATCCATCAGTAATTTTGTTATATTTCAAATGTAATTAAGTTTTTTTATTTTTTAATTTTCTGTAAAAAATTTCAAAATTATATGCTAGTAAATTTTTAATTAATTCTTATCACAGTTTGTAATAAATTTCAATTTTAACGAGGCTTATTATGTGAACAACTTTTAATTGATCAATTGTACTGAGTAAGATGTCAATCTACATTGTAAATCTGGATTATGTATTCATATACGAAGGTGATTCAATAAGTAAAAGTACAAATAGCCATTGCTTAAAAACGGTTTATTTGATTTCTTACAATATTCAGGCTATTTTTCAACATAATCACCCTCCACAGTTATGCACTTGGCCCATCTTTCTTGTAGCTTCCTAATTCCTTTAGCGAAGAATCCTTTCGATTTACCCTAAGTCACTTTTGCACCTCTTTCTTAACTTCCTCATTGTTAGGAAATCTTTTTCCACGTAGGGCGTCTTGGAGTAATCCAAACAGGTAAAAATCAGACGGGGCGTGGTCGGGACTGTAGGCAGGATGAGGTAACCTCCCATCTCAAATTTTTAAGCTTATCAAGGGTTAGAAATCTGCAAGAAAGATCGGACAAGTGAATAACTGTGGGGGTGATTCTATTGAAAAATAGCCTGAATTTTGTAAGAATTAAATAAACCGTTTTTGAGCTATAAACTTTTGTCTCTTTACTTATTGAATCACCCTCAAATATATAATCTTCTCACTCTTACGAATTGGTAGAACCTTTGTCTGTAATGTCCTATTTCTTTTTTCTTTCTTTCTTTCTTTCTTTTTTTTTTTTTTTTTTTTTTGAAAATCTATAATCAAAATTCATTACTTTTTATGATAAATAAAAGACAAATGCACTGGTACAATTTATATTTCTCGAAATTGGAAATAGTGGAAAATACTCTTTAATGCTTTTTTAAACAACCAATAATTTTCACGGTCATAATAATTTTCATATTGAAATTTAAACAATCATGCAAAAAAGAAGTTTTTATTGCGAATTACAAACAAAAAAAAAACATTCAACTAAATCTTATTTGATTATTTTTACTACTTCTTTACTGTCTATCAATTCACAATTGCAAACGGTCACATGTTAAAATCAATTATTGATAGATTGCATTGATTGAGAGTGGGGAGGGGTTGGAGAGGTAAAATAAAGTCCCGTCGCCCTTTGTCTCCTTGTTAGACAAACAAAATGAGACTCGACAAATAATTAAACAAGTGGTTTTCGACATTTCTCTTTCCAATTGTGGAAGCGAGGGGGAGAAAATCCCTCGCCTATATTCTACAACCATTCTCCTCATTCGAAACCCAAAGTACTTGGAATGAATTGGAAAAAGGATTTAATGATCATTTGGAGCACAAGCGTCAGTCGGCCAGCGTTTTTTTTTTTATTTTTAAAAGGATATTTTCTCTTTACTCGAATGATTTTTCTTCCTCAATTAGTTATTTAAAACTATTAATATTTTTTTTATTAATTATAATAATAACATTTTATAGTACTTTTCACTCAAAAACAAGATTAACTTAATTAAAATTGTATTTATATTTTCTTTAATAGTAAAATACTCTTTTATAAATAATAATGAAATAAAAAAAATATATTATAGGCCAGGGTTGAACAACTTTTTTTATCAAAGAGCCAAACGAATTTGATATTTCTTATAGGATCGCAGACAAAAACAAAACAACTTATATATATATGTATATATATATATATTATTATTAAAACTTAAATATTTAATGATCAATAAACATAATTCATGTTTCTTTCAAGGCCTCGTAGCAATTATTATAATATATATTTAAATTAACTGTAATCAAGTGATCCGCAAAGAGTTAAGGATACAAATAAAATTATATTTTACTATTATAATTGGCGGGCCCACAAATCTGTTCAGAGGGCTGTGAGTTGCATACCTCTGTCATAGACGATTTTTCAATTTATTATTTGTTTATATAGTATATGTATAATTTTTCTGAATAATATACAAAGTCAAAATTAAGGAAAAAGCTCAATATATAATATTTTTTTATTATTTTTTCTATTCTAAAAAGTAAAAATAAATAAAAATTGAAATTTGCACTTTTAAGCGTAAAGTACACATTTTTTTTAAAGGAAATGAATAAAAAAGAATATTAGATTGTTCATTGATGAAAGAATTTTATGGACGCCCCTGTAAAACGCAACCTGCACCACATGGCTTCTCTTGAAACATAATACAGTCTAATTTCGTTATTTTTTTATACAAATTCAATCAAATTTAATATTTAAACTTGAAATACCATCCACTATCGTATAAATAAGATAAGTAATGGGTGACCATTTTAATAAGATGATAATAAATAAATTTACAGGGGCGTGTCTCACAGAATATATAGGAGCGCTCCGCTCGTAAAAAATAAAACAGATCTTAAATCGTAAATTGTTTTTTTTTTCACTTAAAATAAAATTAAATCAAATACGGTAATTTTATTTTTATTCTAAGTAATAACATAAACATTTTAATATTTTTAATTAATGTAAAAATAAAAATAAAATAAAACAAATACGTTTGGGCTTTTGTTTATTGATTTACCACGCCTATGTCAGGGATAAATTTTAAATAATTATTAAGTCACAACATGGTTTATTTTAATACTTTTTTGGTTTATAATTTGTTGATGATTAATAATTAATTTACATAGAATTATTCTGATCAGGGTTACCTTGATTTGTGCAGGTGTGTTTTCAATTGATTGTCTATAACTTAGGTACCCAGACCGCTATTAATCGATTACTTATTTGAATTTAAAATGTCCCATCCCTCCCAACCCATGGCACCTGAATCGCCACAAAAACCACAACATTCCCTTTAAACGAATCTCAATTCTTTTCTATCGGTAATTATTTACAATTGAATCTAACCCCACCCACCTCTCTTTTTACCCCTCCCATCCACAACAACAGCAGCAGTCAGCATCCGTGCAATTGATTGTACCAAATACGTTTAATGAATGATTTTCAATTATCCCGTTCCACAATTACGAGCTTTTTTACTCACCCACCCAAAATGCCCTTTGTTTATATTATTTTCATTACACACCCATCTTTTATCGTAAAAATAAATTAACAATTTCGGCAATAAAAAAAGAGAGAGAAAAAAAAAATAGAAATTTGCAAATGGAGTGTGTGCAATACAAAGTTCCTACTAAAAAAATCATAGGAAATTTGAAAATTCAATATCATTTGATTTTGGTTACAAGTGTCCTGGGTATACTAATACAATATAATAAATTTATTACATATTAAACTTCTTAAAGAAAAAATTAAAATATTTTTTTTTTTTTAGAAAGAATAAAAATTTTTCTTATGGATTATATTTTTAATAATTTGTTATTGAAAAATCGAATTAAAATTTTCAAATCTAAAAACAACATTTGAAATGTCAATAGGATACTGACTATCTATTTTGAATAAAAAAAAAATAAAAAAATATTCAATGATTATATAATTGTTTTAACATTATCTAATTATAATAAATGTTATATATCAATATATTTACATATTTTTAATTTACTTTATATAAATATTGTATGTTGTATAATATTGTAAATATTTATATATTAGAGATTAAATTTTTAATTGAATTTATTTTATGAGTTTTTTATGTGAATATATTGAATTTGATATATATATATATATATATATTGAATTTATTCATATAAAATATGTCACCACCTGAATTTTGTTTAAACTACTAATCAGTTAATATCATATATTAATATGAGTTTTCAAATCGTTTAATCCTCTTTAATAATGTAATTATATATCTTGTTTTATGGAATCATAAAAAGAAATATGTTGCGTATAATATTATAATAAAATTATTAAAACCTTTAAAATCCTTTACATAATATGAAAGTTAATTAGTAGAAATCTAATTTAAGAATATTCTCAGAATGATATAAAAAGAAAAGAGATAACTTTATCATTTGGTAATCAAAAGTACTTCATAGTTTTTTTTATCCGAGGATTACTATTTTTTCTATTTCTAGCTTAATAGGATTAAAATTTTATTCAATTTGATTAATTACAATACAAGGTTAAATTTATAAGTCCAAGTGTGATGAAAAATAAATGTTCTTTCTTTTTCATTTTTATCACCAACCTTATTTGATCTTTGAAATATCTATTAAATAATATATTTATATTATATTATTATTACTTTTCAAAATACATGGTAATAAGACAAATTAATATGTAAAGAAACATTAATTATAAGTCATAAAGTCAGTTAAAAATAACAAATTATGAAGAATAATATACAGTAGGGGTGATAAGGATGCCCCACATATAAAAATGCTTATATAAATATCAATAAATATTGCATAAAGGAAAAATTAGTAATAAAATAATTTAAATTTTAAATTCAATGAATTTATTTAAAATAACCCAATGAAAAGAAAGTTTGTTATAAATTAAGCCGTGAAACACTCAAGGTCAAATGTGGTATAAACAGATGATATTATATTAATTTAAATAAAATAAAAAAAAAATAACATAAATAAAAAATTAATTATTACTTTATACAAAGGAATTAATGTAAATGTTATATTAGAGATAAATAATTAAAATTAATAATAACTTTTTAAATTAATTAATAAAACGCTTTTGAAGATAATCTTTATTAAATTAAAAAAAAAAAAAATTATATGTATTTTATATTTTGCCTAAAAAACAAACAAATGACTTTAGAAACAATATTGAAAAGTAAAAGGAAACTAAATGAGGACAGGGAAAAGGAATTTCATTTAAATTTAATTTAAAACATTATTAGTCTTATATACTCTATGAAGCAGAAGAATTTTTATTCTTCAATATTTAGAAGTTTATTCTTTCTTAAATTATATATTTTTTTTATATATAATTAAAAATTATCCTAAAATATGTACTTTAGAGAAAAATAATGTATGTACTATATATGAATACATATATATATTAGATCTTTCCTTTTATTTTTGTATGTATGAATCCTTTCAATTCCATCAACCTTAAATGGCTCCATATCAGCATAATGATGATTATCAGCTTTATAAAGATAAAGAAAAATTCAAAATAAAGACAAGTAGGAAAGAAAAGAGAGAGAGAGAGAAAGTAGACGGAGTGAGTCAGAGAAAGATAAGAAATGTAATGGAATCACGTAGCAACAAAGAAAAGAAAAGACCAAAAAAAAAAATCAAAATTGAACCGAATGATAAAGCAAGAGACGAAAAAAAACGAAGAGAAAACTGGATTCTCATTTTTTTGTTTTTTTAATCATTTTTTTTTTTTTTTTTTGTTCTTTTGAGAAAGGTGATCTAAGAGGTTGGACAAAGATGTGTGTCACGTGATCTCATTGCAAGTGGGATGAAAAATAATGAGCCTTTTAATATGAAGATCTTTTGTTTGATGGCTATCCTGGGATATCTAATAGAAGACAGAGTGAGAGTCGTACATCATCATCAACTCGGTCACTTTTAAGTGATTTTCATTGATTTAGTAAAATAAACCCTTGTATAAAATTGAATTATAATTCTTTTTAATAAGTCATTAGAGCATTTTGAGTTTTCCATTCTTTATATCTTATCTTAATTTTATACTATCAAAAATTATATATATATATATAATATATATTTGTATATTTTTGAGATATTTTATTCTGCTAAGGATTTTTTTAAAATTCACACAATAGATAATTTTTATAAAGAAAAATCGATCTGTATAGGTTTTAGTCTACTAAAAAATCATCTTTGTTAATTTTTTCTTATTAAAATTACTAATATTAAAGAAAAATTACTTTTGCACCGACAACAGCGCCTTCAATTTGAGACTTGTCTTAATATTGTATAAATTATATTTATTATTTTTAAAATATTTAAAATGTTTAGTTCGTTTTTTAATTTAAATTAAATTAAAAATATTTATTTTAATAATATTTTAGAATCATATTACGAAATATATATTCTCCATTTCCCCACCAAAAAAAATCAAAAAAAATATATTCATTAAGTTAGTAACATAATAATACATAAATAAATAAATATAAATGAAGAAATTTAAAATATTATTTCTCTTATTTTAAAATGCATTTTGAGTGAACAGCAGTGAATAAATCCTTATAAAATGTTTTATTTTAAAAGAAGGCATTTTGAAGTAACAAATTGATTTCTTGTATAAATACAGCTTGGTAATTTAAAATGTATTTATTAATCTAAAATTTACATTATTTTTCTGGCAAACATTGTAAGTATACACATATTATTATCTTTCTGACTTTCTGATCTTGAAAATTGTCAACATATTTATATTTTAAAAATAATTTCTTTCTTTAATTGATATTCATTTAAAATGATAATTAAAGATTATCTTATTTCAAATAAAGTTTTGAATAAATCTGAACTAACTCAATAATAAGAATCATTTTTTTTATTGACCGAGTGGTGGCTCGGTGAACCAGGTATTATTATTGAGGACCCCAGTTCAAATCATTTTAATCAGATTGATGCAATGATGTAACATTTAATAATTGTAATAAATCTATATTTTTTAAAGTGTCGAGCGAGAGCTCGGTGTCCCAGGTATAAATATTACCAGCCAAACCCAATAATAATGAATCATTATTTTTAACTTAATTACCGAGCCGAGTCCTGGTACTATTAACTAATAACTAATTATATTATATTAATTAAAATGTGAGCTTTTACAATAATTTATATTAAATAATTTAAATAAAATTTGAATAAATATAAAGAAAAATAAAACATTATATAGATGAATAATTTTGTCTTTGAATTAGTAATAATAATTTTGTTATGGGGTGGGATACAGCTCTTCTTGAGCCCATTGGGTTTTCCATGTCACTCTCCGTTTCTCTCTCTTTCTCCCTCTCTCCCTCTCTGAATGTCACTGTATTTTATCTAGAATATAATTTGTAGGGATTAACAATAACATTTCTTTCTTTTTTTTATAAATATGAATTGTAATCATTTATAATTACCTCGAAATATTTTACTTTATGTTTCTATATGATAATTTTTATTAATTTGCGTATTAATATCTATAAATTTGTGACATAACATTCTCTTTTTCGATGACCATATAATAACAAATTAAATAGAATCCGTATAAATAATGAATACATTATATCATTTATATTGTATTAACATATATATATATATAAATAGATAGATAGATAGATAAAATTTGTTCATATTAAATTTAATTGTATATTTGTTTATAATTCAAATACAATATTTACTTGGACTCGCAAATGATTTTCATTAATATATATATATATATATACAATAAATAAATATAAACCTATCTGTTTTTTCATATATATACATATATATATGTATAATTTGAATATTAATTCATTTAAAGATCTTTTAATTATATTCTAATATATAGGTTTTATTTTCAAATTAATTCAATCGAAAAGGACCAGTAGCTTGTGAATCTGGTAAACAATACGAAATTTATTTACCTATATAAAATTAATTTTCTATTTTAATTCAATTTCACTATGAATTTAATATTAAATAAATAATCCACGGTAGATCATTTTCAAAATAAAATAATCGAATTAATAAACCAATTTCTACTTATGTATTGACATATTAAAAGTATTTATAAAATAAATTAAATAAATATATGTATAAAGAAAAATAGTTTGAAATTATAAAATTTCTATTGATTATTCTGATATAAGCTTTACTAACTATATATTATAATTATAATTATATATCTATATATATTATGAGAAATTATTTCCGAGTTATTCTCACCTTTAATTATGAGATTTGGGTCTCGACGTTTCGGCGCCCACTTGGGCGCCATTTTCAAGAGAATTTATTTAAGAAAAGTTTTCTGGGATTCTGGGACTTAGTCTCCG
The DNA here is from genome assembly GCA_963082975.1 of Labia minor. Classification (NCBI taxonomy): domain Eukaryota; kingdom Metazoa; phylum Arthropoda; class Insecta; order Dermaptera; family Spongiphoridae; genus Labia; species Labia minor. The sequence continues at coordinate 55,125,599 of OY720345.1, forward strand.
TGACCAAGAGTTGATGTTGGGCTTTTAGGTTAAATGGGAGGGAAATTTTGAATTTATTGTGTTCCAAAGCTCCGAAGAATACTTTGCACTAACGTCTGCTCCTGACGTCAGGCCCTTGGGTTGAAATCTGAAAATAATCGAGAAATAATTTCTTATAATAATAAAAACTTTCACGAAAACCTAAACGAACTATATATATATACAGTGGCTCGCACAACAAACTTAATTCGTTCCAGGAGCATGTTTTATGCGAAAAGTTCGTTATGTGAAACTCGTTTTCCCATAACAATATTTGTTAAAAAAAATAATTCGTTCTGTAGCATAAAATATGCTAAGATGACATAAAAAAAGATAAATTTTTTGTTATTATTTTTATTTAGATACATCTAAAAATATAATTTAAAAAAAAAAAATTTAATTTTAAGACAGACTAAGTAGAGTCTACCGAATCTTGCACATCTTCACCCATTTTCTGCTTTTTGGTCGATGGTTTCACGAAAAATCTGTCCAAAATCGTTTGTTTTTCTCTTTTCATCAACATCTGCCGGAAATAACGGACAAGAGTATCGGAGTAAAGATCGTTGATCCTGTTTTCTTCAGCTGAATCCGAATAGTGGGCATTGGTAAACTCCTGAACTGCTTTTCATTTGACCAGGATCTTCTTGATGTTCTTGATTGGTTGATTATTTGATTGTTGCTCCTCGTTATCAGATGACGCTTCCCTTTGAGCATTGTCCTGTTGCTGGACCAGAAGTGCTTGGAGCTCTTCAGTTCTCAGCTCGTGTTCCTCAATAAGCTCCTCTACCTCGAATTCCAACCTTTGGGCCACTGTGATGATGTCCTTCACCACTTCTGTGTCATCAAATACTGCTTCTTCCTGGGTCCACAAAGGCACAAGCATCTTCCAAGCAGAAATGAGGGTCCTTTTCCCAGGCCTTTTGTATAAGTCGTATTGTCATAATGACATCAAAATTCTTCTTCCAAAACTTTCGGACAGTCATATTGTCTCCACCAAACTCGCATTCTTCAAACACCTTATTAAAGGGGGCTCTAGTGTAGAGTTTTTTAAAGATCGCAATAACTTGCTGATCCATTGGCTGAAGAATGGATGTGGTGTTTGGTGGCAAATACTGTACCTTGATAAAATGATAATTTCGTGGAAGCTCGGACGACTTTGTTGTGTGAAACGAAGTTCGTTGTATGAATCATGAAAGAAGTTGAAATGAAGTTCGTTGTGTGCAGCGTTCGCTGTGCGAGGCGTTCTTTATGCGAGGCACCACTGAATATATATAAAAATAATTGTCAAATTAACAGTTTGATAAGTGTAAGATCATTTTATAACGTTTTTATCAACTTCTCTTCATGTTCTAAGTATAAGTACAAAATTTGAATTAAATATAAATATGTTTAAAATAAATATATAAACTACCCATAAACAAAATGAATATAATAATACATTTATATTGTAAATAGTTATATTTTTTAATGTCAAAAATATATCTAGATATTTTGTTTGATGTTAAATAAACTATATAAAAGTATATTTTATATTAAATTAGAAACTACTATATTATTTGGTCTCTTTGCCTCAATTGAGTTTAAAACTCACGTAGTTTTATTATAGTTGACTTTAGAAAATTTATTTTTTTTTATATTTTTTCTCCCTTCATATCCTATCAAGAAACATACGAGGGGTGTGAGGTTAAAAAAAACACACGAAACAAACAGCCTCTTCTTAATCTAATCCAATGTTCTTTGCAGCCTTTGTTGTTATATAAAAGCAAAACGTCTTGCTCATTGGAGTCAAGTTTAATTTAAACTTAATAAGACATTACGGTTATGGAGAGGGAAAAATACAAAACAGGAAACGAGGTAGGAGAGAAAAAACATTCCGCTCGTCTTTTTATTATTAAACGTCATTTATTTTTGCAATAATATCACCCAAGAAGAAATATTCTTTCCTAATAAACCCACCGATACAAGGTTTAAATAGATTGTGATGGGTGTATTTTGAGTTTCTCTCTCCCGAGGGGATCCATTTACCTTTCATTCTGATTAATTTATGCTTTTTTTTGTTTACAGGTAAGTTGTTTTCTGACTGTTCACCCAGTTAATGTGTTCATCTAATCAGGTTGTATTATTCTTAATATAAAAATATTTTCTATTATTAAAACATTCTTCTATTATCTGTGTATTTGTATAAAAGATATAAGCACTGTTTAAGCCGGTATGTTGATTTGGTAATGAATTTTCTCAATATCTGAGACTGTTTTTAAAATTTTTAAAATCCAATTAAAGAACAATTTAGTGAAAATGCCTTGAAATTCCAAAAAAAATTTTATATTAAACAAATCTGTTTTCATAACCATTCGTTACACCCGATGATGCGCGTCCTCCTTGGGGAACGCGCGCAAACTAGAAGGGGGCGCAAGAATATCTGAAATAATATTATTTTAAAAAATTGATTAACTGACTGAACAAAAGCACACATAGACATTGAAGAACTCTTGTTTTGGAAGTTTGTTAAAAATAATTTAAAAACAGAATATCCAAAATACTCAATTACATTATTGTCAAATCAAAATATATTATTGTTATATTTATTTTATTATAAGGAGATGAAGGGGGGACCAAATGAAAATTATGATTGAGAATTGGGCCCGAATATTGTAAAATTGAGAAACTCGACACTACACAATTGGCAACCATGCTGGTTTTCATTTTCCATTTATATTTAAAACTATGATATCATACTGTGGCACCAAAAATTATAACAATTGAGAATTAATCTTTTTCTTTGATTGATATAATCAATTATTGTTGAGATAAATGCACATACAATTGGAAACTATACCGTTTATGCTATAAATCAATAAATACTTTCAGCAATTTGTTGAGAAAATGTAGAGATGATCAATTCAGTATTGTGCATGTATAAAAAAATAAGTTGACCTGTGGCCAGGTCTGAACCGACCGACAGTTTGAAATAAATTAATTTCCAGATACAGAAACAATTTCAAATAATTTTAATATATCTATTAATGTAATAAAAAACAGATGGATATAACATAAATATTTTTAATTTTATTTTATTTATAATATATAGCTGAAGTAGCCGGCGTTGCCCGGCGTTACCCGAGGCTGTGACGTCATGAAGGCCCGGGTGACGTCATATAATTTTAAATTAAGAAAAACATAATGAAGATGATTTTTCCCGAGGATAAAACCAATACATTCGTGGTGATATGTAAAAAAATCTCCTAATGTGAAATTTGGTGTGAAAATAACCCTTCCCTTCCTATAGTCGATCGCTAATACTATCACTTCCGGTTTCCGGATTTGCACCAAAAGTTGATCAATTCATCCCACTGATGCATTAAGTAAATATACCAAATTTCATCAAAATCCATTCAGCCGTTCAGGCTGTACACATCTATACGGTCGGACAGACAGACATCATGATAAAAATACTTTTTTCTGTTAACAAAATGCATGATTCGTGGAGATATGTAAAAATCTCCACATGTGAAATTTGGTGTGAAAACAATACCTCCATTTCTATCGTCGGTCGGTAAAAATTAGTCAAAAGCAAGTTCAAAGCTCTAACAAATTTTACTATAATTATATTTATAGTTTAAAATATTTTCTTACTTTAATCAATATCCAAAAATAAAATGAAAAAATATGTTAAAATATTCATTATTTATTAATTATTGATTAAGAGATCATTGATCTCACTGGCCTCGATTTCTTCAAATTGCAAATTCGTAATACATCACACCCACCCAGTATTAGTACTGAGCGGCGAGTGAAATATCTTATTTTTTAACTGATAATATTAACTGATAATATAAATCTCACCATCATTACTGTATAATACCATACTGAAAGTAGAATGACACTTCGAAAAGCACTAATATTTGTATCAAAAATTAAAATTAAATTTAATTTTTAAAAATTTCATTTGTAAATTTTATTGAACATTAATTGGAATATAAATTTAAGTCAAGTTTTGTTCAATATTATCTATATATTTATTTAGAAATTTACAGATTTTAAAACATTTGTTTAAAAGTACAATGCAACACAATTTATCTTCCTTTAGTTTACTAATTTTAGATCTGTGGTTTTCACTCTTTGAACTTAAAGAAATTCAATTATTAAATAAAAAAAAACTTTTGCCTATTAAAATTGTATAATTTGAAATTTTGAAAGCATTTTATGAAGCATTTTTTATTTTATTTAAAACATCCTTTTATTTCTGAAAATAGTTAATGTTAAGACTTAGTAATGTCCTTATGGTGCTTGCTTTTGCAACGAAGTAGGGTGTCAAACTCATTTAGGTCTCGAGCCGTTTCCCATAAAAGTACAACTTCCACTGAATTTATAATCTAAATCTGTTTTTTTTTATAACAAGCTTATTGCATGGATCTCTGACTTGCTTTTGAATTCCAAATACGATCTTTTACTCTATATTGTTTTTAATTTGTTTTTTATTATTGTTTGTAGTGAGAAAAAAGGGTTTAAGATGACTCTGTACGTGGGAATGTATACCAAAAGATTTGGGTGGTGAATGAGTGTGGGTGGATGTGTTCTACTGATTCACTCGTTAACCCTATTTAAAAGTAAATTATCTCACCATAACTCCCGCCTTTGTGTCTATCCATTTGTGTGTTAAAGCTTAAGCTAAATTCAACCTCTTTTCAAGTTTAAATTTGTTTTCTAGTAGGTCGCGCGTTACCGCCCTTCCCCACCTCTGGCACCATCACCCTTCTCATTCCACGATTCCCCATCCCCAACTACTATTCATTCTCAAATGTTACCTCGCTGTGTTGTTCTCTTCTTTTAACTATTAAAAGTATTAAAGAAACAATTAACTGGAAATTAGACTCAGGCAGATGAGAGAGGAGTGGGGAGTGGCACAAGGGGGAATGTAAAATGAACAGATGGAAACAAATAAAAAATAAATCACTTGCGAGGGGACGACAAAAACGTCAGATTTTATTATAGGAAAAACAAACCTCTTTTCAACAACATTGTCACTGCCTTTTAAGAACATCGCAAGAGTTTATCTCAATGTCTTTTGTAATTCTTTCTCTCAGCTTCAATCTCATTTCATGTATAAAGAAGTCAACAATTCGATTATTCTTAGCCTATAAATTATCCAATTAAAATCAATGTGCTCTTTGTATATGAAAATTTTAATCCCTTTTAATTACTACAGTTTTATAAAAAGCTTAAAATCTTTTATTTTTATTTGACTTTTTACTTTTATTTTCTTATTTTTTTGTTTTGTTTCAATTCATTTGAAATTCTATCCAATCAAATGTATAATCCCACATTGATGTATTAATCAGTATATTTATTTATTTTTTATATTAAAATAAACCTTCAGAAATTTCGTAAAAATTGATTGTATATATTTCTGACTTTTGTACATTCTACTCAAGAGCAGCGTCTATCAAGTCGGTTATATAAATTAGGTGTCGTATGATCAGTAGAACGGGTCCTATCAACCTTTATCTTGAATTTCATGATCAGAGGCGCTACTTTTTGTAAGGGAACGTCTTGTATTCACACCAAATTTCACATGTGGAGATTTTTACATATCTCTACATATCATGCATTTTGTTGACAGAAAAAAGTATTTTTAGAATGATGTCTGTCTGTCAGTCTGACCGTCCGTTTGTTGTGTATCCGTAAAGATGTACAGCTTGAACGGCTCTACGGATTTTGATAAAATTTGGTAAATTTACTTAATGCATCAGAAGTATGAATTCATCAACTTTTGATGTATATACGGAAACCGGAAGTGGTAGTTTACAAAGTATTAATTTTATATTCATTGCCTCAAAATATTTCATTTAAAATATAGTAATAATTAATAATTGAGTAATTAAACTAAAAATAAAAACCAAAATAATATAATTTAATCATTTTAATTTGAGTTCCATATACTCCAACTCGAGAAATTTCAGGACCTAGACTTCAACCAGAAACACGAGGATGTCAGTTAACCTCGCAACCCCACAACCTACGTGGCGTCTTATGTATATACATTTTTAATATATTTTATTGTCATTGTCTGAGTTAAAAATGACACATATATTTATTTAACACAAATCGCTGTTATATTTTGATGACATTTTTGACAAGGGTAAAAAAATAAATATTAAAATCAGATTATACTTCCGAGGATACCATTCGAAAGATTCTTTCTAAAATGAATGACAATTACCAGCGCAAATTAAAATATTTAGGAAATTAACCTGCTTAAATTTAATCTAAAAACATTCATTTATATTTTAAATTAGTATTATTAAAATTCCAAAATAAAATTAAAAAAAAATCTGAATTTAGAATATAAATGCGATGTTAATAAAGATTATGATAAATCCATATATGAATATATGAAGAACGAAAACTCATGAAGAGGGTGAACAGATAAATTGAAAGATAGAGTAATTTGTAAATGGCGCTACTCTTCCATTAAATACATAAAGGGATGAGCAGGCAAAAAGCGAAAAAAATTCAGAGAGGAATTCAGCTTAATTTAACAGTTTTAAAGTCATAAAGATAATCAATTAAGCTTATATCAAAACTCTTGATATTAAATCAAAATGGTTTATTATATAGCAGAGTAGAAGATTGAAAATATCTTATAAGATTATTTTGGGAAAAACATATAAAGTTCTAAGTTCTATCACAAATAGACAAATAAATTTCAGATTTATTATGAAAGAAGTGCTTAAAATACATCCGTTGAGAGATTATATCCAACTACAAAAAAAAAGTTCAACTTAGGTATAATTTATAAAAGACAAAATCAAATGGATAGATTTTTAATTAAAATTTTTACAGTCGTGTTATTATATCTTACAGTTAGAGTTGTTGAAAAGGGCACATTCATTCAACAATATTTTACTCTTTTATTATAATAAGTAAAATCTGACTTTAAAGAAAAGAGAACAATAACAGGGGTATTTTATCTTTTGATTTATTTTTATTATCCAAAGCGTGGATTACTACCCTTTTTTCGATTAGTTGGTAACATTTTTATTGTTTTATTATATAATAATTATTCAATTCTGAAAATTGATAAAAAGATCAAAAGCATAGTTATTAAAGTATCACATCTTTATATTCAAATCTATTTTTTTTTATTCATTAAATTCAAATTATATTAATATTTAAATTATATTATAGAATCTGTCTTTAATAAAAATGACGTATCTTAATTTTACATTTTATCTTAAGTCTTATTATTATTATTATTATTATTATTATTATTACTAATATAAAAATATTATTAATATTAATCTTATCTCATTATACTAGCAAAAATTATATATATATATTATATAGATTTGTATATTTTTGAGATATTAAACCACTTTAAGGATTTTTCTGAAATTCACACTATAGATAATATTTATAAAGATAAATCGATCTGTTTTAGTTTCAGCCTGGAGAAAAATCATCTTCATTAGTTTTTTCTTAAATTAAATTTATATTACTTCACAAAAGACGTCATCCATATTAAAATTTGCCTCTTGCCATTTTTTTAAATTTTTATTCTATTAATATTTTTTTATATTTAAAATATTTTAAATTTTTTTATTTAATTTCGAAATAAAATTAAAATTATTATATTATAATAATATTTTAGAATCAAATTACAAAATTTATTTATTAATATATGGTTATAACATACATATTTTTAATTTTGTTTTATTTATAATATATAAGTAGGAGCTGGCTGTGACGTCATGAAGGGGTGGGTGACTTAATATAATTTTAAATTAAGAAAAAACTAATGAAGATGATATTTCCCGAGGATAAAACCGATTCAATGTTCATGATTCATGGAGATATGTAAATAATCTCCTCATGTAAAATTTGGTGTGAAAATAACCCTTCCCTTCCTAACGTCGATCGATAATACTACCACTTCCGGTTTCCAGATATACACCAAAAGTTGATCAATTCATCATACTGATGCATGAAGTAAATATACCAAATTTTATCAAAATCTGTTGAGCAGTTCAAGCTGTACACGTCTATAGGGACACACAACGAAAGGAAGGTCAGTCAGACAGACAGACATCAAGCTAATAATACTCTTGTCTGTTAACAAAATGCATGATTCGTAGAGATATGTAAAAATCTCCACATGTGAAATTTGGTGTGAAAACAATACATCCCTTACTATCGTCGGTCAGTAAAATTATCAGCGAATTCAATGATTGTACAATATATGTATGAAAAATACATGAAATAACAGAACTTATTCATTTAATTACTTTTTTCAGTTTAACAATAATTTTATTACATATTTTTATTAAATATTTAAATAAAATTATTATCAGAAAATGTAAAAAGAGAAATTCAATTTTATTTTTCTTTCTTAGTAAAAGAGAATGGATTTATCAAATGAATTTTATAATTTTATTCATAACCAAAAGAGAGACTGGAAAAAAAGGTAAACTGGATATCAATATCAATTGTCCATTTATTCTGACGATTGGTATGGCAGATAATACGAATATTAGTTGCCTTTTTCAACTGTAACGCTTCTCGGTTTTTCCCTCTGCACGTTGTTATTTTTTCATTCAAATAGGATTGAAAATTTTAATCCAATACAAACAAAGTTTTGTTAATAATAAACTGCTTTTGTTTTCAAATAGCATCCCGTAGCGCTTTTATTCTCTTTTCCTCTCTCTATTATACGTTTAGAGATCGTGAACACCTTGTAAAGTATGTTGCAATTTTCTGTTAAAATTAACAATATTAGAGAAATAAAGAAGAGGTACGATATATATATATAAAACAATCAACAACTTCTCCATTCTTGTTAGGTATATTTTTAAGTTTTCTGTTTTACTAAGAGCCCTCATTTACAACAAAAGGCAAAGTTTCGCTTCGCTGAATTAGCTCTTGACTAAAATACAATTGACCAATTTCACCATCTGTGTACCTTAGAACATATAAATTTTGGAAATGATATAACAATTTGCATAAAATAACCAGTTTCTGTTTGAATCGAAAATATTTTAATTATTTTTCACTTGATTTCGATGTACACGTAAACCGAAGGAATATTATTTTTATATAATAATTATCATTAGCATTGAGACAAAGATAATTTTTGGATTTAAAATATAATACAAATTGAATAATTCTTCAAATAAAATAGGATATATATTTTATTCAGCACAGTGTTTCTCAACCTTTTAGTATTCACGGCCCAATTTCATCGCCCCCCCCCCCCCCTCCCCCATCGGAATTGTTTCAGAGCATCGCAAAATCATCTTTTTTTAGAAACTTATTGAAAAAATTGATAAATAATCTAAAATAGACCCATATTGAAAATTAGCTGGAGTGTCTCCACTCGACTATCTCGCAATTTGAATTGGATTAAATAACATAATATATTATATTTAAATTTAATTAATTATAAATTATAAATAATAAATATTAAACCGGCGCATGTTTGGCTTTTTGTCGATGGCACGTCACGTGTTGGCGCGTGAGATTTGCATTGTTAAAAAATTAATTCTGGTACTTTCAGCAAATCAAGCTAAAATTCTAGATATAGCAGTTTTATGTAATTTTTAATCATGTGAAAAATTATCAAACATATATCTTTATTTTTACGGTCACTTTAGAGGAAAAAAATCAAAACGTTGTAAGTAATGACTCTCTTCCAGTTGAGCTACATTTCTCAAAAGTTGACAGAAAACTACGAATTTTGAATAATGCTCATGTACCAAATTTCATCATTCTAGCTCAAACCGTTTTTCCGTAATCTTGGTTACATACATACACACACACACACAGACATTTTTCTCAACCTTAGTGAAAATGATTCAGGAACCTTTAAAACGTATAAAAACATCAAAATCTCAACATCGAAAATTTTCGTGATCGCAATAATATCTCTTACGAGATAGTAAAAAATTGGGATTTTCTCTTGGATATGCTAAGGTTGAGATGATGATGAATTATCCACTGTATATATATATATATATATATATATATATATATAAATATAATAAATAAAATAAAATCGATAGTTGTTAGTTGTTTTCTTTTCTGACTACAGTTTATATAAATGGATTTATCTAGGTATACACATGTTTAATCTAACAATAAATTTAATTCATTTGTTTTTAATCTCATTATCAAAAGATTCTCTACCGTTATACACTGTTGCATTCCGATCTGAGAATGTGGTTATATAAAACAAATTAAAATATTTATTAATAAAAAAATAAAAATTATCGAATTCAGGAAAAATCTTATTTAATCAAAATTTAAATAAAAAAATTTAATTGCTTAAATTCAATCATAACTCAAAAAAAATTCAATTATCCTGTTTTTTTTTAATATTTAATTTTCAATTTATATATATCACAAATGAATTAAAATTTGTAATAAGTTAATGTTTTCTTTTAATCTTATTGTACCCAGGATTAAATCTTTAAAAAGCGTTTCCTTAAATTTTCAAGCGCTCAATTAACCTGGAATTTTCTATACACGATTGTTTTTGATTACCATACTCTAATTTAATTCAAATTAAATAAATAATTGATTAAAATAATTATTATTTTATTTATTAGTGCTGAAGGATATCTTAGTAGTGTCCCCTAGAAAAGCTAAACTGTTTATTAAAATTAAATTTTATTTAATTAAAATAAAAATAAAATTAAAAAAAATAAAATCATTTTTGGAAGAAAATTAATTTCAAATAAATAGCAAACAAATATTGTCCTTCTCTCGAATCACTTGTTATTGTTAATATTTTCAAAATAAGAGTTAAATACATACATACATGTATTTTAGTCAAATTAAGGTTAAAATTTAATTTAATAATTTAAATAATATTAATTTGAATCAATGTTCTTTTTTGTTCCTACAGTTTAAGACTTAGACTTTTTGAAAAAATCCTTCTTGACAGATATTATTTAGACAAATATAATATCTCTCATCATACATATATTACAGACAAAAGAATAACATAAACGACTCTTTGGACATTAATTAGATCTTGAAGTATATTGTACTGGAATATTAAAAAAATTATCATATGGATTAACCAATTTGGCTACATTTCAAAATCCAAAAGGACCAAAGTCGAATGAAGAGGAAAACTCGAAGAAGACTTACCGTACTATTTCATTCCTTTATTTATTATTTTTTTTAATTATAGAATTAAGAATACATAAAATATTAATATTAATTAGTTAATCATTGATATAGTAAACCATGCTTGTCTAAAGTATATGCTATTTTCACCATGATTTTAACAATATTATTGCAAAATTATAATAAAGAGAGTTAAATAACATTATTAATAAAATAAATATAAATAAATAAAAGAAAATAAATAATAAAATAATAATAAAGATAATAAAAAGTCAAAGGAAGGCTATCGATTGAGCATATATAAGTATAGTCCAGTCTTCCTTGTGCGTACTGGGCCGCGTTTTCTCTGATTGTAAGACAGCCACTAGCGTTGTCTTTCTGTCCCACAGTACTCTATGTCAGGCCCCCTAAACTCTATTGTTCTCCGTGAAACAAAGTTTTTGGCGCCATCTGGTTATGCTGGCATTTGAAAATATAATAAAAAATCGGGCTTGTGTGTGTGTTGTGTGTATGTGTATGGTCTTTGCAAAGACCAAACACACAAGTCCGATTTTTTTTTAATTAGTTACTGCCATCATTGGCATGGTGGCGCCAAAAATTTTGTTTCATCGAGAACAATAGAGTTTAGCAGTCTGTTAGATGGTCTGTGCTCTATGTTATTTTTGTAAATTTTACAACACTTTTATTGCGAAATAGTTGTGTACGTGTATTTCAAAAGCGGCGAGGATTGAAGTAAACGACGAAATTTTTTATGAATACTGAAAGTAACGACATGCAAATGCGACGACTTGTATAAATCTATTCATTCTATCCACTCCGAATCCAAAGCGATTAACTCCACATTTAAAGAAACTGAGAAAATGAAGCTCAAAGTTCACAGCTTGTAGAAAATTCAGGTTTATTGATTACAGAAAAATGTATATTGCATTGCAATATTAAGATTATCAATTTTCATTTCATATGATGCAGATTACATTACATTACTAGCAAAATTTTAAAAATTGGAGTTAATCGGTTTAGCTTCTAAGTGGCATATATATATATATATATATATTATCATATTCTCTTATCTAGATTTATAATATCTAATAGTTGATTACAATCACTATTCCTATCGCTACGATAGTAAAAAAAATGTGTTATAAACTAAATATCAATAACTATTTTGAAAATAATTCAATCGATTAGTTTACAATTTTTTTTTTTTTTTTTATAAAGTTATATACTCGAATATCTTTCTTTTTTTTCTCTTAAAATGTTGATTATATCCAGATGAGACTTTGATAAAATATGAAATTTTTAATCAGTTTTGTTCGTTTTTCGTATGTCGCATGTATTTGTTTCGAATTCTTTAGCAAGTCATCTTTTCTTTTGAAATATTAAACTGAAATTCCAATTCTGTTAGGGGAAACGCAAATATAAATACTCTCTCTATATTTAAATAAGGCAAGAATGAATGAGAAAAGAATGTTGATGGGTAGAGATGAAAAAGGGTAAGGGGTGCATCTTATCGATATAGACAGAAAAAAAAATCTATCTTTTTCTGTTAAATTTATTAAAGTCTTACCTAAATAAATTTCTGATCCATGTAGAGTTTATTTTCTCTCCCTTGTTTTCGAGTTAATTCTTGAAAGCAGTTCTAAAGTCCATTGAATAAATCATGAATGAACAAGACAATGGATATTCACTTGAATTAATCCTCTCTTTTCATTTTCTTCTATTTCTATTGTATTCGAAATTTGAGAGAAAATTAATAAAAAAAAACAATTTATAAGCCGAATTTAATATAATGATCAATATAAAAATAAATATCCTTAAAAGTTTATAACTAAATAAAAAAAAAAAATAAACCGAATTTGATTTCTCTGTGCTGTTGTGATTTAAATTTTATCATGTGACTTAATTCAAATGAGCAATTTAATTCACTATCGAGTGAAAAAGTCTAAGTAGTCGTAATAGATTTTCCAAAATGAAACAGGAAAACCATTTCAATTCCATTTGAATTTATATGGTTTCATTCTTGTTACTTAAAGCACATTCATTCAATTCTTTAATTACACGATGCGTTTAATGATGAAGTATTACGACATTGAAAGCTCCTCGAAATTACATTAGAATTAGATTTTATTCTATTTGATGAAACTGCATTCTATTTGAAAAAAGCTGTGTTTCCGAAAATATAAAATGAAACTAAAATAAATTTGAATTTTTACAAATTTAAAATAATATATTATTAAAATTATATTAAATCTCAGAGGATACATATCCATAATGATTATATAGAAGAACAATTTATAACAATGTATACACATTTTTCTGTGTAATTTTTGTATATAATCTCCCTCTCTCTCTTCCAATATATATATATATATATATATAATAATTAAATATCTAATTTTAAGTTCACCAAAAACAATAAAACAAAAAATATATAATTATCATTTCTATAAATACATATTTATTTGTTTAACTTTATTCCATCTCATCTTTAGGTTTAGTTGGCATATATATATATATATATATATATATTTCCGGGTTATTTTCATTTTATTTTATTTTAAATTTGAGATTTGTGTCTCGGCGATTCGGCGCCTATTTTAACGCCATTTTCAAGAGAATATATTTAGGAGAGAATTTTTTGGAATTATGGATCGTAGTCTGTGTGATCAATAGTCGATGTTGGGATTTTGGAGTAAATGAGTAGAAGATTTTGGACTTACTTTGTTCCGAAACTCGGAAGAATCCTTGGCAATAACACTATTACAGTCGGCCTCGGGCTATCGTCAGGAGCAGACGTGTTTCAGTGGTAGTGTTAGTGCTAAGTTAGTGCCTTTTCCCTGTTTCAATATAAAATCCCTCCATTTATATATATATAGGTGTACATGTTTATATACAAAATGTATAATGCTATGAAGAATAGTTAATTTTGTACTTTATAATTCAAAAAGTGTTTTTTTTTTGTGTTTTATTTCTTTCATAATTCTATTCCATCTAAAATATATTCAATATACCATTCAATCTATGGTCCGAAATTTCAAAGTCTATACGATAGGAAATAACTGAAAAGTTCTTCCTTGCAAGAGTTTTTAAAATAGATATTAAAAGCTAATGATAAAACAACTATTTTAAATATTTACTCGTAGGTATTTTTTTATGATCATAATAAATTTTTTAAATAATTTTTACTTTATTATCACCATATTTTGGGGTTTCAAAATAACTTGAAATTATTTGAAGAATTTTAAAATTATTTTTTTTTTTTTATTTAATTTTATTTTATATTAATTTGTATTAATTTTATGATATACTCATAACAAACAAGTATCTGAATCAATTTCATTTTTTTTGAACCTGCACATTCAAATTCAAACATAATTATTTATCATTCATATTTAGTCAATCAGTAAATGTTGTTTTTGATGTCGAAATTAATTAGAGAGAGTTTTGATTAAAAAAATAAAAAAATCTTTAAAAACATTGCACGATCAATAAAATAATTGCGTTTACCTAAAAATAACAAGATAAATATTGTTTTCGGTCTAAAATATGGAAAAAACAAAATAATAAATGTAATAAATTGAAACATTAAATGTGAAAAAAATGTTTTACTAGATTAATGAATTTAAATAATTATAATATTCTAAATGTTTATTTTATTGCCAATACAAGTTTAAAGAAAATTGATATTTTTGTTTGTAATATTTTAGAATATATAATATTTTAAAGAGCAATATTCAAATTAATTAATGAGTATGTCTCGGATGATTGACCACTATTCTTTAAGAAATTTCAATCTCAAATACATAAGGTAAACTAAACAATGGTAGTATTGATGTTGTGGTAGCAAATAATGAACGACTAGAACTATTACGACTGGCCGGTGGTTGCAAATAAAATCGCTATAAACGAATTGCCTAGCGATTAGTCTGACGAGGCTATAATGCGAATTTTAGCCGAGACCACCGGAATGATGGAAGACCCTCTCGAACGATAGTATTCTAATCTCAGCTCAGTAGACTCTGATTGTATGCTTTCTTCAGTAAAGAAGAATAGACCTCTTTTTCGCGGTTCAAATTAAAAAAAACGCCTCTGGGCATGTACTCTAGACATTAATTCTCTTGGGGAAAAAATTCGAGAATTTTAATTTGAAGTAAACATAAAACTAAATGATTTAAGTTTATGTTATATTGATGTATAACGGAGAGGATAAATTTTTTATTTCAATTAAAACAAACTCTAAGACGATCTCCTAATTTCTAAGCAGAAAATATCTACTTTCAGATTAATTAAGTTATATTTTAATTAATTTTATAGTTATATTAATGTATGTTATAATTAATTATTTAGTCTATAGATAATTTACATGTTTAAAAATGGTTTGGTTATTTATATAAAATTAAATTGGAATTTATAAAAAATAAGCTGGAGTGTCTCCACTCGACTATCTCGCAAATTTGAATTAGATTAAATAACATATATTATATTTAAATTAAATTTAATTAATTATAAATTATAATTTAAAATTAATAAATAATATTTATTAAACCAGTCTTTGGCTCTTTGTGGATGGCATCACGTCACGTGCTAGCGCGTGATTTGCAGTCGTGTTAAAAAATTTATTCGGGTACTTTCAGTGATTCAATCAAGCTGAAATTCTATATATAGAAGTTTTATACAATTTTTAATCTTATGAAAAACTATCAAACATTTATCTTTATTTTTACGGTCACTTAAGAGGCAAAATATCAAAACGTTGTAGGTAATGACCCTCTTCCGCTTGAGCTACATTTCTGAAAAGTTGATAGAAAACTACGAATTTTGAATAATGTCCGTATACCAAATTTCATTATTCTAGTTCAAACCGGTTTCCGTAATCTTGTCTACATAAACATAGACATTTTTCTCAACCTTAGTGAAAATGACTCAAGGACCTTCAAAACGTATAAAAACATAAAAATCTCGATATCGAAAATTTTCATGATCGCAATACTATCTATCTCTGGCGAGATAGTAAAAAGTTGATACAGAACTATAGGTTTATCATCAAATAAGAATTAAAATGCTTTTCCGTAAATACCATAATATAAAATAAAATTTCGCTACGTATATATATATATATATATATATATACATATATTGATCTCAAGGAAATATAATAATAAGTCCTATCTATGTAAACTTGTGAATATATTGTTTCGAATTTAATTGCATAAATTTGTTTCTCCATTTGTCGTTGATTAAGTTGAAAACCAAAGACCAGAGGCAGTTAATTGTGTAGTCAAAGGGAACATTTGAACACCTTGAGAGACCCAGGGCAGTAAAATATTGTAATAACCTTTGTATTCTAATTGGTTATTCAAATCAACCAAAAATTGAATATTAAATAATTATCAACTTTATATGAATTCATTAATATGGAAGCTAAGAAAAAAAGATACATATTATATATATAATAAAAGGACAATTAAACTCTATTCACATTTAATTATTTGAATTAAATAATGAAATTTAATTCTGCAAAGTTAATTTACGTAACAATGGTTTGTAAGATTTTGAATTTCATTTCATGATAAAGGAATAGAGAAAGGAGAACGAGAGAGAGAAAGTAGGAGAGAGGACTTTAATTAAAATTCTAATTAAAAGAAAATCATTTCACCAGAGGTCCGAAGAAGAAACGACAAGAGATGAAGAAGAAGAAGAAATAGGAGAAGATAGAGAAGAAATGGAAAAATCTAATGGTGTGAATTATTAATTAAATAATAGATTAAAGAGAGAAAAATATTGATCTGAAATTTAATATTTTGTTTTTATAAGTTAACTTATAAACATTAAATTAAAATTTCAATTTATCCAAAATAACATAAAATTAATAATAGAAAATGTGATTTGAAATTCACGATTGTTTTATTTATTAATTTAATATATATAATTTTTCATATTCGATAATAAAAGAACTACTGAATTGAATATATTCAAATAATATACATACAATATGAAAATAGGTTGTTCGGAAAGTAATTTAATTTTTTCCACTAAATGATTTAATTATATAACACAACTTCACACTTAAGCCGCATAATCATTATATGAATGTAGAGCTGATAAAGCAATGCTTGTGTATTAAAAAATTCAATTGAATCTACGCAATAGTTGTATGATTAGCTATTTTAGATATGAGAGCAATAAGCAGCATTTTCATCATATTTTACTTTTTGCCCATAGAAAAGGTAATAAGCGGGAGTGTCCTCCCCTAGACTTTCCCGCATATAAATAGGTATAAAGAGTTGTGAATAAATATTTAGAATGTGTAAACTTGGTATTGATAAAGAGCCAGTTCGTGTTAGTTTATTGGTGTCAAATTTGATATTTGGTAACATTTATATATATATATATATATATATATAGAATAAAGTGCTACTTCCGGTTAACTGATATTTTAAATGTAAAAAAAACAGATATGGATATAATATAAATATTTTTAATTTTATTTTATTTATAATATATAAGGGCTGGCTGTGACGTCATGAAGTGCTGGGTGACGTCATATAATTTTAAATTAAGAAAAAACTAATGAAGATGATTTTTCTCGAGGATAAAACCAATACAAAGTGCATAGCACGTGGAGATATGTCCTCACGTGAAATTTGATGTGAAAATAACCCTTCCCTTCCTATCGTCGATCGCTAATACTACCACTTCCGGTTTCCGGAATTGCACCAAAAGTTGATCAATTCATCCCACTGATGGATTAAGTAAATATACCAAATTTCATCAAAATCCGTTGAGTCGTTCAAGCTATACACATCTATACGGACGGACGGACGGAGGGACAGACATCATGCTAAAAATACTTTTTTCTGTTAAGAAAATGCATGATTCGTGGAGATATGTACCTAAAAATATCCACAGGTGAAATTTGGTGTGAAAACAATACCTCCCTTACTATCGTCGGTCGGTAAAAAGGAAACGCTACTTGTATAGGTAAAATGTCACTTCCGGTAGTCAGATCATGATGATATTTGTATCTGAATTTTTTTCATATTTTTAAATCTATATACAAAATAGGAAGCAAATATCTCGAAGCAAACTGGTACTTTACTTGAAAGGTAAACGCAACCAGTGTAGGTAAAGTACCACTTCCGGTTAACCGATTTTGACGAAATTTTGATAGAAATCTACAAACTGTGAATAATATCGGTGTACCAAATTTCGAAGTCCTAGCTTGATTAGTTTTTGAGTAAATTTGCTTACAGACATTACATACATACATACATACATACATACACACACACAGACATAATTCGAAAAATGGTATTTTCCGACTCAGGGAGGTCTAAAACGTCAAGATCTATCGAAATCTCGAAGTCGAAATTTTTGACGATTCCAATACTTCCCTTATACGAAGTATGCGGGAAAGTAAAAATGATGTTCAAGTCAGAAAGAAATTAATTGACGTGTATGGAAAAGATGTTTTGACAATACGCCAGTGCTAGAACTGGTTTGCAAAATTTACATCAGGTCGAAGATGCACCACGTAGTGGAAGACCGGTTGAATCTTATAAAGACACGATAAAG
Source organism: Labia minor (assembly GCA_963082975.1). NCBI lineage: Eukaryota > Metazoa > Arthropoda > Insecta > Dermaptera > Spongiphoridae > Labia > Labia minor. The sequence goes on from OY720345.1 coordinate 55,144,322, forward strand.
GCATTCGTTAATTTTTTGGCTGGTAAAACCTTTACTTCAAATTGGGTGGATAAATATATCAACTGTATCAGTTTTTAACCAGCAAATATTTATTCATTATACGTAAATTGTCTTTCAGTTTTACAAAAAAAAACAAAATTACTTTCCGAACAATCAAATTCGTAGTTTTCTACCAACTTTTGAAAAATGTAGGTCATTTTTTCCTCTAAACTGACCGTAAAAATAAAGATATATGTTTGATAGTTGTTCACATGATTAAAAATTATATAAAACTGCTATATATAGAATTTCAGCTTGATTGAATCGCTGAAAGTAACGGAATTCATTTTTTTAACTCTGCAAATCACACGACAGCACGTGAAGTGGTGCCATCTACAAAGAGCCAAACACCCACTGGTTTAATAAATATTATTTATTAATTTTAATTTATAATTTAATTAATTTAATTTTAATTTAAATATAATATATTATGTTATTTAATCCAATTCAAATTGCGAGATAGTCGAGTGGAGACACTCCAGTTTATTTTTAGTTACTTTTAATAACTTTTGCGATCTATTTAGACATTCATCACCGTTATTAGAATAAAATTATTAAATCTAAATGAACTTGGCCGCGACAGACCATGATAAATGAATATATTAAGAGTAGAAGAAAAATAGTGCGTTAAGTAGAAACTAAAATGATATTATCAAATCGATTAAATAATAAAAAAAATATTGGACTGTAGATCTTAACTTGTTTTTTTATAAGTATATTAAGATTTTAATCTATTATTTTATTAATTCCCAATAGTGTATAATTTTATTCCAATGAAATTCTTTGAAATCCCTAATAGTAATAAGTGTATGAACGTGTATATTCAATAAATTAAATATAAGAAAACATTTTGCTTTCTGCAACATTTTACATTAAGCATCGATTGTTATAGTAAAAATATTTTATTTATTATATTTCTTTAAAATAAAACTCTTATCAAAGATTCTCTATATAAGAAGATATTATTTGGAGTGCATCTTTCATTTTATGTTTTATTCGTAGTTAATGTTCTTTTTCATTTTCATGTTTCTCGACCTTTTAACACTTAATTAATCATTCAAACCTTTGCATTTAGTAAAAGTTTTATCTTTGTTGGCTAAGAGAATAGAGAAATTAATATACTTTTTTGTTACTTTTCAACTTTTAAGTAAGAAACATATACTTTATGATTAATATAAAAAATATTTATATATTTACTTAAATAAAAAGTCATAAACAATCATTTGGGTGGTAGTTTTTATCCTTTTAGTTAGGCAATTAATAATATTAGTTAAAATGTAAAGAAAATTACCCTATTTTCCATTATGTTAACTATGATTATATGTTAACTAAGTCCGTGACTTGTTGAATGAAACAGGTTTTTGAATAAAAAATTATTTTATTTTTCTATGGAATCTCCTTTGAGCTCTATACACTTTGTCCAACGTTTCTCCAATTATTTTATCCCTTTCAAAAAATAAGATTTTTTGTGAACATCAAAATAGATTTGTTTGTGAGATGATTTCATCGTTGGAGTCATATCTCTTTTCTTCAGGTTTGTAAACAAGAAATAGTCGCTCGGGGCTTAATCCGGAGAATAGGGCGGATGGAGGATCAAACCGTATCCCAATTAATGAATTTTCATGGAAATTCACTTTTTTAACAAATTTTCTTCTCAAATCACGAGGTAGTCTGCTATTAATGAATGTCAAATGAAAACTAAACAAATTTCGTCAGGAGTCAGCTGATAGTTGTCTGCTGACAGGAGCAGTGTTGTCATTTCATTTAAGAGAGGGGAAATTCAAAAAATCACGGACTTATTGACCTACCCTCGTAAATATTATCTTTTCCTTTAAAAATTGTATGTAATATATCTACTAATTTTTCATTCGAATCTGTAATTTTCCTTTTTTTTATTCTTATAGAATATTTATTTTTAAAAGAAATAAACATTATATATCATTTATACAAATGGGATAAGAGAAAAAAAAATCAAATATTGATTTGTGTAAATGGATTTATCATAGACAACCAGAATGACAATGCGAATAAATAGACCTATCAAATTAGTTATCTGCCTTGTTTATATTGCTTTGAATATGAATATCCTTGAATCAATGAATGTTTTAAAATTTAAACTTTGAAGCCTCCATGCTTTAAAACCAACAGGTGAATTCTCGACACAATAAAAATTTTTAGCAAATAAAAAGTGTGGTGGATACATTCATTAATATTTAAACAAATTCTAATTCTTACTTAATAAAATACAACAAATGATAGATATATTTTTTAAATGGAAAGTTTATTATTATTAAACTAATATTAAGAAAATATTTCACAAATTTAAATTTATAATTTATATTTTTTTAAAAATTAATCGAATTACTAATTTATTTACCAATAAAGGACATAAAATTATTCATTTCTAAAAGGTTCATTTTTGATAAGAATAGATTTATTTCTGCATTACGTATGTAAATTATTGATTTAAGTAAAAATGTTTGAAAAAATAAATTAATCACTTATTTAACGAGACATAAATCATATTTTATGTAAAACATCACTGTTAGAATATAGGTAATAATTAGCAAGAACATCATTCACATTGGGTTTTTGTAGAAATGCTTATGATGATGGGCTCATTCAGCAATCCCCTTTCATTCAAATCCAGAGAATGCAAAAACAAGAATAGAGGGAGTGTATATTCTCTTCTAATATTGTAAATTAATGTTCCTTTTCAATTTCAAATTTAATTAATGAAAATATTAACCATTTTTTTATTATTTTTATTTAGAGAAAGAAACATTATCTATAATATAAAAATGAATCGCAAAATGTGTTTATAAGCCCATAACTCAATAATGCCTGGACCAATTTTGCCAATTCTTTTTTTTAAATGTTCGTTGAAGTCCAAAGATGGTTTTTACGATTAGAAAAATTCAACTAATTGTCGGGAAAACCCTAAAAACAGCCCTTTTCTTTTTTTGCGTTACCATGGCAACCGATAACAAAGAATTTCAAATTTGACTGTAAAATTTAGTTAGACATTTTTTTTCCATAATGCCACCGAAAAAATCAAATTTAAGTAGGAATTTAAAAAATAGTAGACAAAGAAAAGAACGTTTAAAATTAAGTCAGATAGGGTCATCTGATTTGTTAGAATTACAAAATAAAGATAGGGAACCTAAAATTACAAAGCGATTAATTGAGTCTCTGTCTGAGAGAGAAAATATGCTTTTTAAAGATAGGGTCTTACATGCAGCTGGTCTCTCTAAAGAGACAGAAGAAGAAAAAGAAGAGAGGCTAAAAAAGATAGACTTCAGGGGCTACAGGGCGCAGAGCACCCGCCTAGGTGTGAAGAGCGCCGAATATATATATATATATAATATGATCTATCTATTTGTATGATTTTTATGTGAAATAAAAGACTTTATTTGAGTTTCAGTCTGAAATCAAAAGATTTTTTTTATTATTATAAATAAGATTACATAATAAAGTTTATTATAATATTACCTGAAATCAAAAGAAACAACATTTAAAGCCTTTTATTATATTTTGTTTATTTAAATATTGATTCTTTATTTTAGGAATATTATATCACAAAATAAAAACTATTTATATACTAAAATACATCTGTCAAAATATCATAAAATTTTAATTCCTCTTTTTCTATCTAGAGTGCGCGGGGAGTATTAAGATAATAGAGTGCGCGGGGTGTATTAAAATAATAAAGTAATATTACATCTCCCCCCTAATGGAAGAACGTAGTTCGAGTTAATCAAGTGTACTTAACACTGGGGTCAGTTTCGTGATATGAAAAAAATTCGATTCTGCCGTTTTTCGTCCAGTATTTATTTCATAAATTGAATCGGAAATCTTTTTCTGTATTTTAAATGGACCGATTCTTATTTCATCCAATTTTTTTCTATTTAATCGGTTTCCGTTTTCAATATATACAAGGTCTCCTACATTTAATACATATTCCTTCCTGAGTTCATCAAATCGTTTTTTATTATAATTGTGCGATTTTTTTGTATTTTCCAGTGCTATCTGTCTATCTTTTTCTAGATTTGTTTTTCTGTGGTATTTTTTTAACTCTGGAGGTAAAATATTTATATCTTCACCTTTTAATAAATACTCCGGGGAAAATTTTGTAACTGTGTGCTCTGTTTTATTATACATTTCTGTGCATTTTTGTGCTATAGTCGACCAAGCTGTTCTTATTTTGTCTTGATTTATTTCGCATCTTATCTTATTGACCAATGTCTGATTTAGTCTTTCGTTGAGACCATTTGAAAAAGGTGAGTCGACCGCTGTGAAAATTAATCTCGTATTGTTTTTATTTAAGAATTCTTTAAATTCTTTGGAATTTATTCCCGGGTATTGATCGGCTAAAACTATGTTTATGTTATGATTTTGGGCTACCATTTTTATCAATTTCATGAAATCTTCCGAGGTTTGAGTTCTTGATGTTTTAATGAAAGCATATCTCGTGAAGTGGTCCACAAGTAGATGTAAATACTTCTTTGTTGAACGAGAGCCTCCGAATCCTCCGATTGTATCAATTGAAACGATTTCAAATGGGTACTTTGCTGGACCTAGGTGTGACAACAAGCCGATTCTGTTCCTTTTTCTTGATTTGTTTTTGTTACATATTTCACACTGATCACAAATGGTTTTAATATTATTAGTTATGTTTTTTGCTGTGTAGAATGGTGTTATCTTATTTTGCATCTGTGTTCTTCCTATATGACAATAGGTATTATGTACATTTTTAATTAATTTTTTACTAAAACTTTCTGATAACACAATTTTGTCTTTTTCGATCTTTCTTTGATAATAGACACCGTCTTTTAGCTTTAATTTATCTCTTTTCTTTTGTAGAATTTCATTCATACTTTGGTCGTTTTTTATCTCTTCCAAACTTATTACATTTACAGTTTTTAATGTTTCTTCAACATTATCATTTGATTCTAAAACTGGATTCCTACTTAAACAATCCGCTTCTTGGTTGGTTATTCCTGGGTTGTATCTTATTTCCATATCATACTGAGACAAGTAATATACCAAGTTTCCCAATTCCTCATCAGTCCTAGATTTTGTTCTTAAGTTTTCCAGAGGTTTGTGATCGGTATATATTATGAATTTTTTTCCAATGAGCCAGTATTGCCAGAATCTTACCGCTTCTTTTATTGCAAAACCTTCTAAATATATTGGTTTTTTTTTTCTTTGGGCCTCATTCAATTTCTTTGAGAAATATGCTACCGGTCTCTCATCTCCATTTTTTTCTTGCTGTTTTAATACGGCTCCTATTCCTTGGATGCTTGCATCTGTGTATATTTTAATTGGCAAATCTGGATCAAAAATTCTTAAAATTGGTTGTGAACATAGTAATGATTTTATTGTATTGAATGATTTTTCACAATCATTTGTCCAGATAAATTTTACATTTTTCCTTAATAGGTTATGCAGAGGATCTAAAATGATTGCAATATTTGGTATATACTTATTGTAATAATTTATTTTACCTAAGAACTGGCGAACATTTTTTTGTTTCTCTGGAACTGGAAAATTTCTTATAGAAATTAAGTTATCATTTAGTGGTTTAATGGAGTTATTCTCAATTATATGACCTAAATATTTCACCGAGTTTGACGCAAAAATGCATTTTGAGAATTTTAATCTAAAACCTTCAGTTAAAATTGCTTCCAATAGTTGCGATAAATGCGTTAAATGTTCTTCAAAAGTTCTTGAGAAAACTAGGATATCATCTATATAGTTAACCGAAAATTCTGAAAGTTTGTGTTTTCTTATTATGTTACTCAGAATTCTCTGAAAAATCGCTGGCGAGGTTTTTAGACCAAAAGGTAAACATGTCCATTGATAATGGCCTTCTTGAGTAACAAAAGCTGTTTTATCTCTATCTTGTATCCTTAAAGGGATCGACCAAAAAGCCGAATTTATATCTAAGGTTGAATAAAATGTGCAGTTTCTTGTTTTTATCAATAAATCCTCAATAAGTGGAAATGGTTGTGATTGTGGTACCACAATTTTATTTAAATCTCGAAAATCTATGCATAATCTAGATTTTCTTCTTTCTTCTTTTTTATATGCTAGAGTCACTGGAGCAGCAAATGGACTGTATGACTCTTCTATTAAGTTTTTTTTTAATAGTCTTCCTATTTGTTCTTCTATTTCTCTTTTATCTTCGATCGTGCATCTGTATGGACGTTTAGAACAATATTCGTCTACCATTAGATCGATATGTGCCTCGTAATCCTTTACAGTTCCAATATCGTATTTGTCTTTAGCAAAGATTGATTTATATGTATCAATTAAATTTTTTATTTCTGATTGTTGACTAATATTTAGGTGATCTAACTTAATTTCAAAATTACTTGTATTTAGATGTTCATTAAAATTTATTTGTTTAATATTGTCTATTAGGACACTTTCTTCTTTCTTCTGTGTGACTCTTGAATCTTCAGAAATGTTTATATGTTTATTATTTTTAAAATTTATATTTTGTGTGATTTTTAAATTTTCATCTTGATTCAATTTGAACTCCTTTATACAGTCTAGTCCAATCAGAAAATCGTAACTAAAATTTCTATCTTCTACGATGAACACATTCATGTATTTCTCAATATCATAAATCTTTATTTTTAATTTTACCATTCCATCTGTTTTCCTCTCACCATTAATTGTCCTCAAGTTAACTAATTTTAAATCACAGATATCTTTATTTTTTATTTTCAATAATTTCGAATTTATTAATGACACATTTGCTCCTGAGTCATAAATTGCTGTAACTTCTGTTGAGTTATTTAATAGTAACTTGATTTTAATTAATGGTGGCATTATAAGTTTTTTGGATTATCTTCATTTAATTCGACTTCTAACTCTGAGTGGTTGGCAGTGTGTAGTTGATCTCTATCGAGATTCCCACTATTTGTATTTTTAAACCAGCAAATTGATTCAGGATGATAGCGTAAACCTTTTCCTCTTCTTTCACATATTTTACATGGTGATTTTTCTTCTTTAGTTTCTTTTTTATTTTCAAAATTTGTTTTATTAAAAATTTTCTTACCAAAAGGTTTTACTTTTACTAGGTGTTCTAAACCTCTTATTTCGTTAAAAAGATCTTCAGTACTTTTCAGTTTATTTCTGTCAATTCTATCTGCAATATAACTCGGTAGACCTACAGCAATCAAATCCCTCATAATTAGTGAATCAAGTGAATTGTTCATTTCCAATAAAAGTTTTTCTTTTTTTATTGCGTAATCTAGTAGGGAACCATTTATATATTTGTACTCTATTGCTTGTTTCACTGGGACCCAGCCTTTATTAGCATAGGTATCGCAAAAGATCGTTTTCCATGTTTCCCACTCAGAGTTTAATGTCCATTTAATAAGCATTGAACTGTACCAATCTGTGCACGTTTTATCTAAAAATAGTCTAAATATTTCAATTTTATCGGTGTCTTGACTAATGCCTAGTCGAGTACACTCATTTTCAAAAATTTGTATCCATTGTAAAACGTTTTCATTTCTCCCTGTGAATTTTTGTATGACAAATTTTTCCGAAACATTTTTCAGATTAATAGTCGTAGGTCTTTGTATCTCAGAGAATTTATTTAAAATTTGTTCCAATGTTTCTGCTGAGATTGTACTTGTTGCTGTTTGGGTTTTTTGTTCCTCTAGGAAATAATTTTCAAATCTCATATTCCCATCTTTATCTCTATATTGTTTCAATAGTTCTTCATCTAGAGCGATCCAAATCTTCCTTTTCTCACCTCTATTAACCAGTGTAGTTTTTATTTTCTTAAAAGCTTCTGTATCTTTTAATTTTCCATGCAGCCCCACATGTTGGAATTGTTCTGGAATAAAGAAGCTCTCGTGTGCCCTGGTTTCAATTGAGGTTATAGCATATATGCTTGTTTTTGGATCATTTGGCGATGCTTTTTTTTCAAATTCAAATCTTAGTTTTTCCATATTTATATTAATTTTTGCAAAAATGTTGTTTTATAATATGATCTATCTATTTGTATGATTTTTATGTGAAATAAAAGACTTTATTTGAGTTTCAGTCTGAAATCAAAAGATTTTTTTTATTATTATAAATAAGATTACATAATAAAGTTTATTATAATATTACCTGAAATCAAAAGAAACAACATTTAAAGCCTTTTATTATATTTTGTTTATTTAAATATTGATTCTTTATTTTAGGAATATTATATCACAAAATAAAAACTATTTATATACTAAAATACATCTGTCAAAATATCATAAAATTTTAATTCCTCTTTTTCTATCTAGAGTGCGCGGGGAGTATTAAGATAATAGAGTGCGCGGGGTGTATTAAAATAATAAAGTAATATTACATATATATATATATATATATAATGTTTATATTTAAATTTATTTATTCTCATGGATTTTCAAAAAACAAATTTTATCGAGTTTCGTGTTGACTTATATATGCCACAGTTGAAAATTAATTAACCTACCAAGACTACCGAGAGAAATTGTTTAATAATTTCATTCCCAATGTGTTTACATTTAATGAATTTATGTTTGTTGTATATTTATAATAAACTTTAAGAATATAAACATAAAATAAATGTGTATACTTGTACACTCCATATTCCAAACTGATTCTGAAGCACAACAAGTTTATTCCAGTAACTCTAATTATCAATGTTGTAAGCCCATATAATACAAATATCGATTTGTTTATGTTCATTTTCAGATGCAGAGAGATAGCCTGACAAATATAAAGTATTTTCAATTTATATTTGGATTTTTCAGGATATGAAACATAAAAATTCTAAGAAATTTAAAAAAATTATCGATTTAGTATAAATTTATTATGGAACAACAGAATTTTGATATTTGAAATTGGCCAACAATGAAACAAATAAATAGAATATAACCAAGTTTTTATATGTATGAGTATATTTAATATTGAAATATTTGTTTGTAGAAAAATTGATTTTTTGCACTTCACTAATATTTAATGTAAATGGGAAAAGATTGAAAATATATTCATTTTTTTTTTATTCTATAAAAAAAAATATATATATTCGCAAAAAATAACAATGTCTGATTAGAAATGCAGAATTGTGAGAACAAAATTTAAAATTCTTTTCATCAAGATATTATATAAGTTTTTTTTTTTTTTTTGGATTATTTATCTTGATATTAAAAAGATAGAATAGCAAGCAGTTAAAAGTTAACAAAGGAGCTCCGAGTGGAATATGAAATTGGAACTCAAATTAAAATAGCGCTCTTTCAATAAAGAATACGAAATGCTTTGAAGGGTTCAAGTTGAAGAGCCAAGTGAAAGAGAATAATCAATATTTGCTAATGACTATTTGATGGGCTCGAGATGGAGGTTGTCAAGGGGGTAGAAAGGGAGAGGACGACGAAAAGGGCGGGGGAGGGAGAGGGCAGCGGTGCGATGATGACGGGTGGAAGACAGGAGGAAAAAGTTGAAATGATGTTAAAAGAGAAATGGAATTAATACACCACAATTCAGATATAGTCAATGGATTCTTTGCTACAATCACGAACTTTTATGAATTTTGATTGATCTTACAATCGAAGGCATATTAATTTCATACCACCCTATATTTCTCTCCCCTCATTTCTCAATTACTATTGAATCTGAACATTGATAGCTATATATTTCAACATAAATTGAAAGCTTTATGAACATTTCAAAAATGATTCTATTATAAAGTTTAAATTTATGTTTAAAAGTGCTTGATTAAAAATATATTATATTATACGGAAAGTTTCCATTTAAAACTAAAATAAATTACATTATACAACTCCAGTTATGCTATTTTAATTTTAACAGTATTAGTAAATCTATACTATTAAATATTTATTAAATAGAATTACATTTTATATGTAAGAATTTCAATCAAGTAAAATTCAACGCAAATGAAAAATTATTTTTTAATTTAATAATAATTGTTATAATATATATTAATTTGTTTATATAGGTCCGTGACTTTTTAAATTTACCGCCATTTAAATGAAATGGCAACGCTGTTCCTGTCAGCAGGCAACTATCAGCTGACTCCTGTCGAAATTTGAATCAGTTGGGTCTTTTAGTTTTTATTTTCCATTCATTAATAGCAGACTACCTCGTGATTTGAGAAGAAAATTTGTTAAAAAAGTGAATTTCCATGAAAATCCATGAATTGGGATACGAATTGCTCCCTCATCCGCCCTAATCTCCGGAGTGACTATTTCTTGTTTCCAAACCTTAAGAAAAGAGTCTAACACAATTCTTATTTTTTGAAAGAGATAAAAAAATGAGAAACGTTGAAGTATATAGAGCTCAAGGAAGACTACGTTGAAAAATAAAATAAATTTTTATCCAAAAACTTGTATTTTCATTCCAAAAGACACGGACTTATTGACCTACCCTCGTATCATTGAAATAATGAGACTAACTTAATATTGTTTCTTCAAATGTATATCTAAGCAGCACGAAGTAAAAAGGAAATCAATAAATCAGATAAATTACGCACTCAACACCATTTTACATACCATCTTGCATTTTTAAATTTTTTCCTGATATTCATCTTATATATTTATTCATCTTTCAATATTATTAACTTTATATTTCTCTTTATTACATATATACTTAAATTTATACATAGAGTAGTGGAAGTAAAATTAATTTGAGATAATTAAAAAAGAAATGGAATTGGATGAAGATGACAATAGATATGAATATTTTAATTGGAGTAATAAAGCAATTTCTAGAATATATAATCAGAGAATCAAAAATTAAAAACAATCATATATTCTATGAATAAAAAAGTGATTATTGTCACCTCCTATAAAGCCATTGTCCAAACGGCGTATCCAGAGGCAGATTTATGATCTTTATTATGCGAATTGTTCGATATGAAAATATTCATAAATTATTATTACTATATTTAAAAAAATATTTATTATAATATATAATATATATAAAATTGATAGATAATACAATGGCTGATAATAATCAATATTTTTAATATTAATCAAATAAATAAATAAATAAAAAATATTACTTTATATATTATATAAAAGGGATAACAGAAAGTCTTAAAAAATATTAGAAGAATTTTATTGACATTATTTTATTAAATGTGTAGTCAGTGGTGTATTGAGAGGGGAACGCGGGGGAACGATGTTTCCTTACCTTTTTTCAGAACCGGAACGCGTTCCAGTACTTTTTCATGTCCCGACAACTCCCACTTAAACCTACTGTTAGAATTTCTTTTTTATGTTCGTTAATATTTTGTAAAGTAAGAATAAAAATAAAATCAAAACTTATATGGAAAAAAATAGTTTGCTGAATATAGGACTATTTTTTGCTTCCACTATCCGTTCCCTTACTTATTATTTTACCAATACATTACTGTGTGTAGTGCTTGAAAAGTCGATTAAAACTTATAGAAAAAAATATAATACTTTTATAATCCTGACTCAATCAAAGACTGAAATTTAGGGATTATTAATGGGAACTGTATTTGAAAATGGAAATCCGGGTTCATTATCGGTACTCACGTCGTATAATGATTGAAATGGATCACTGAAACTTGTGTAAATATAGAAGACCAATGGAGACTAGCAGCTGGATCAGGGTCATATTAAAAAAAATTCTTAAACATATATATATATATATATAATTTAAAGAGATAACTGAGAGTGCCAATTAGATGAAAATTGAAACTAAAGAATTTTTAGAATGAATGTATCGTATTAATCTCACTCTCTCTCTCTCTCTCTATAGTCTGATATTTTTTATAATTAAAATGAAAAACTCCCTATATATATATGAAATGCATTATTAAATATTAACAAGAATTTTTTTAATATCTTTAATTAAAATCAGTTTAAAAAGACTTAGATATATTTTATATTATTCTGTTTTCAATAAAACAAAAAACCCTCTGACTTTGTACGTTCTACGCAAGGACAACGCCTATCAAGCTGGTTATATCAAGCCGGTTATATCAATGAGGTGTCCTATGATCAGTACAACGGGTCCTCTCAACCTTTACCTTGATTTTCTTGATCGGAGGCGCTATCAAGTAGCTTTCTCCAATGTTGTTCCCGGAGGCTGGGTTGACTCCGTCCCATAGTCCCCAGCTAGGGAAATTCCCTTGCCAGGCCCGGGACTTGAACCCGGGACCATGTGAATGTGAGGCAGGTTCGCTACCCACACACCCAATGGCGCCTTCTCTGTTTTCAATATATATTCATAATTGTATTTTTATATAATATACACATAAATAATATATAATGAGCTTAATATTTATATTAATGGTAACGATAATCATTAATAAATATGTCAAATTGCAATTCTTAATTTAACAAATATTAATTTAAAAGATGAAATTAAAATAACGATCAATGTTTCCTTTAATGTTTGTTAATAATTAATTGCGTCATAAGAAATAACAATGGTGTCCGTTAACCAAATAATAAGCAAATTCAACCTCGTGAGGATTGTTCACTTAATTTATTTAAAAAAAAAATTAATTTCATTTTTTGCCAATTGTTAAAAATAATTGCAAAAATTGAAGCAAATCCTCCTTTATAATTTCAACACCAAATCAATTTTATATTTCAAATACCAATCTTACATTTTTAGTCTTACCATAATTTTAAAAATTTTTATAAATCTCATCATAATTATTTTTTATATATAAAAATATATTTATATAACAGTCCTTTGCAGGGGCAGTTCCAGGTTTTTGAGCGCCTCGCACAAAACAAAAGTTGATGTCCTTTCATACAAGAATATACAAATTTACTGCAAATTGAAAAAAAGGCAAAAATCAAAATTACCCAATAAAGAACTGTGAAATTTTTTTTAAAATATAGTTATTTACTTACAATTGTTACAAGATATGGAATATAATGACGAGCACATTTTTTATAATATAAAAATTAATAAAAATATTAAAAATTTATTAATTCCACAACAAATAAGTAACGAAGTCTTTTTTTATATTTTACTTTAAAGGACAGTATTGTTAATGCTAAATGATTATGATACTGATTACAAATGACCTTTTTCAAAATAAATAAAAATAAACTTTTTAGAGATTAAAAAACATTTGTCTGATAAAAGGTATAAAAATTCTTAGGTTTGATTATTTTTATTAGTAAATTTTTGTTATTGTCTATTAAGTTTTGTTTTTAAATTATTACAAATAGTTTCTTATAAATGGTTAATAATAATTGTGACCTATATTTGGAATTATTATTAAAAAAAAATTATTGAATGCTAAAAAAATTGGCGACTCATAAAAAATGATCAGTTTATAAAATCTAAAAAAATCATCAATGTAAAAAATATTATATTTATATATTTGGCGCCCCAGGCAGTCACTCGGCTTGCCTGTCCTTTTATCGGGCGCTGGTAATAAATTAATAATAAACATCATCAAAAAAATTTCTGATCTAAGTAAAATTTTTCAACTTTATTGTAAATAATAATAGGAATTATAAATAGAAAATTCAATTTACTTACTCAAAGTCATTCAATATCATGTTAGAATATAAATTTAAAATATTCATACATAATTATATTTATATAAATATATATATATATATATATATATATTAATTATTAAATTATTCACATGCTTTTATTTTAATTTGTAACTTTATTTTTATTTTTTATTTATTTATTCAAAAAGGGGTTGATATACAAATGCCCTGAAGTAGATACCTTTTCGCTCATGCATGCTTTATCGTGAATGTTCAAAGAACTTCTAATTTTTACGCCCAAGTAATTATGCTTCAAAATTAATTAAATATATTATATATTCATTTTAAAATTTACAGTAGATAAAAAAAAATCGGAGTCTTGCTTTACAATTTTTTTTTTTTTAATATTAGAAACTAATTATAATTTTATTTTTTTATATTCATATTCATATTTCTTTTGATATTAAATTCATTATAAATAGCGATGATTAATACAAATTTGACTAAGTTCTTCATTTGCAGATGTCATAAATATTAGTAGGGTGATGTTGTATTTTAAAAAAGATCTTTAAGGTATAATAATTTTATTTATATTTAAAAAAAATAAATTCAAAATAACAATAAATGACAAAAAATATTATTAATTTAATTTATATATACATTAGAACAAAAAAAAATAGTTTTTAGAAGGAACAATCCGAAATATTCTTTTGGATGGGTGTTTATTTTAGAAATTAACCTCAGTGGCATAAATTTGTGTTTTCCTTCCTTCCTTTCTTTTTTTTTACCTAAACTCAACACACTGACTATTCTACTTCAAAGAATATGTGATCTATAGTACAAAAGTTAAAAACTTTTTTTATTTGAATGCATTCAAGAAAACATATATATTCTCTTTAATATAAATATTATTTAATAATACATAACAGATTATTTCATAATTTAATTTTAAAAAATAGGCAAATAAACTCCAATGAATTCAGAAAGGAATGAAATTCCAAACTTTGTTCTTAGTGTTTAAGTGACAGACAAATGAATGTTCTCTGACTATTTATTCTCTAGGCATTTGATCCCCGTCAGAAGAGTTAATTGGTTAATCAAAGGAATGTTAATTTAATTTAATGATTGAAACGCAAATTTGTGCTGAAAACTATCAAGAATTTAATCAAAATGTCTTCACCCAAACAATCAACCGAGTAATAATTATCAAACTAACATTCATTCATTGAAAAAAGAGAATGTTAATTATGAAATTCATTTCTAAAACTTTAGTTTTGTTTAAAAAAATTGCATATTTTTTTGATTTATAGACTTAAACTCATACAATCTAATTTCCCTTCACTCCTCCTTGATATTTAAAATTTGAAACATAGATTTTTATTTGTATTATATAATTTTAATCACATAAATTTTTCTCTAATTGATCATACAAATTATTTACTATCAAATTAATATTGAACTGAAATATTTAACTCATTTATGGACCAAAGAAAGATGAGGTCACCGGAGAATGACAGAGAGTGCATAACGAGGAATTACATGATCTCTATGCATCTTCAGACATAGTTAGAGTTATAAAATCGAGAAGGACCCGTGGGAGAGAAAAGAATGGCGAAAAATATATTGGTGGGGAAACCGATTAGGAAACGTCCGTTTGGGGAGACCAAGAACGCGGTGGGTGTACAATGTAGGAAGGTGAGAGAGATGGGAGAGGGTAGGAGTTGGATGGCTATGGTTCAGTATAGCTACGTGATTGCCTCGGCCAAGACCTTTTGAGGTCCGTAGAGCCACAGAGATAGATAAAAATAAATATTTAATGAGAAGAGTAAATGTTTTTTTCGCACAATTAAAATTGAAGTGTTCATGAAAAATGCTGGTTATAACATTTTTATTTTTATATATATAATAAGTTTAAAATCAAATACCATACAAAGAAATAATATCTCAAATATTTTTTAACCAATAATGAAAAAAATAGTTATATATTCGTTATTTTTTCCTTTTGGTATTCAGGGAATATCATTTTTTTTTTATTTCTCTTGTTTTGATTTTGTTTCGTATTTTATCCTAGAATTATTTCAATCATTCATCAAAAAACAAATAACTTTTTGATTTGGATTTTTATTGAAACGTAAATAAAATATTCGAACCGGAAGGACATGGAAACCAAAAAAAAAGGTCTACAAATAATTGATCAAGGACTAATTCGAAGTTGCCTTTCGGGAATTTATTGAATATCACACGAAGCGGATTCATAAAATGGGAGAATGGGAAAGACAAATAGGAGAGTATAGAAAGACATTCCAATATCCAACAGGGCACGAATAAAGTTCGACGAAAGGGATGGAGATGGAAAGCGAGGAATTTGCCTTGTAAATATTTATTATTTGCTTATTAACTCACTTTAGGGTTAACCTCTAATGTTATATCATAGAAGGGTTATCTCGGTAAATGATTATTTATTTACTCCCTGAAGCGTATAATACTACTAATTCAATCGCATTTCATTCCCATTAAGAAATGTTTTTAATTTTAATTTTAATTTTTCTTTTTTGAAAAAAATTTAATCTCTTTCATTTTGAATATTTTTTTTTAAATAATCTATTAAAGGTTTAGGATTTTTTGATTTAAATTTGTAAATATTCTTTATTTTTAAACCAGAGTGTCATTAAACTTTTTAGCAAAGTAATTCCATAATATAATATAAATATTTTATTAAATATTATATAATAAATATTATAAATATTAATAATTATGATATTATAAAGAAAATACCTGGTTCACAGATCCGCCGCTAGGTACTTAAAAAAATATTCTTTATAAAATGCTCATATTGTTTTAAGAATATTAAGAATTTATCCTAGAATATTAATAATTTTGCTATAACGAATCCTTTCTTTTTATTATTATTTCTTTTATTTTATAAATTATCATAATGAAATAGTATCTGTTAATTATAAAGAAATATTATCATGGAATAGAAAGGATATCATGGAATAGAAATTCCCGACAGGGCAAGATGCTAAGTTCGCACTCTAAACAATAAACCCATGGGACATCTTATCACATGAATATGATGCTTTGCAGGTGCAGAAGAAATCTTATCATATAAATAGGACACCTCCGCAGCTTCGATGATGATAGATCTTCTTTCGAATAATATGATAAGAGTTTCTTTCAACAACTAAAGATCATGAAAACATTCAGTGGGCGACGATGATGACACTGAGATTTTTAACTATTATTGAACCACCTCGCTTCCCCCTTCTCTTTTTCTATTCGGGAGGGACAAGGTATAAAAAGAGCAGCAGTCACAGGGTTAGTCGATTTGTTTGAGTGTGATCTTGGCATTTCCCTTTTCGGCCTTTGTATGATGAACATATTTGTACTTAATTCACGAATAAATTCTTCTCTTTTATTGATTAAATTTTGCCTTTTATTTATACCTTATAATTACCCATTATACCAGTGGGTAAGGTAAACACATAATTGGCGCAAGTCGGTAGCCAATACATACACATAAATAATTTATATGTATATATGAGCCACTGAGAAGCCAAACCGATTAACTCCAATTTTTAAAATTTTGCTAGTAATATAATGTAATGTAATCTGCAACATAAGAAGTGAATATTGAACTTGATAATCTTAATATTGCAATGCAATATACATTTTTCTGTAATTAATAACCCTGAATTTAATACAAACTGTGAATTTGGGCTTCATTTTCTCAGTTTGTTTATATGTGGAGTTAATCGCTTTGGCTTCTCAGTGGCTCATATATATGTAAGTATATATGTATATGTACCAATGTATATGTTAATATATATGTATATATTATTAATATTTTGCTAGCTTCATACGATTTTTTTGTTTCGATGTTTAGGTGAATATCAAAGAGAATTCATTTTAAAAATCAAATAATTGATATTTATAAAAATATTATTTAATAATAATAAAAACAATTTTGTATATATTGATATAATTTAACGGTTGAACGAATGCTTTTATTTACTACAATGCAACTTCTGTTGCTCGTGTGAAAGGGGGCTTAATACTATATAAAAACAATATATTTTATATATTTAATATATAAATATATATTTATATTAATATATATAATCATAATTAATATATTTCTAATACATATTTAATATTAAAAAAATAAATCTTAGCTCGGGATTAGGTTTCTTGAAATTTGAAACTTTTCATAAAGGCAGTAACACCAACCAAATTGGGACCTCATCTTAAATACAACTTCAATTTTTCTTATTTATTTTTACAAATATTTAAAAAAAATTAATTAACTTTACTTTATATTTTTCGTGATAAGCTTTATTGAAAGATAAATTAAATATAAATATTCTCAAACTAATAAATGTATGAATTTTGAATATATATTTTCATAAATAAAAAAAAAAAAAAATTGCTCTTCGCCGCCTATACATTATTTATGATTAACAAACGAATAGGACCCAAGATCAATCATTTTGATATTTCTTATGAAAAGAGAAAATTAATTTAGCTCTTAGATATATAGAAAAAGAATTTTATTTGAACGTGCCCTCTTACATTTATTATATTTTTTTTTCGTATCGTATGATGATATTGCGTTTTGTATATATATATATATATATATATACATCGACGTCACCATTTTGTCTTTTCTCATACCCACTAACTTTATTCTTGTTCTCATCGATGTCGCCGCTGTCGTCGTCGTCTGTCTTTGACATTGAAGTAATTAGAAAAACGAATGGGGTACGACTGTAGGGATGGGTCTAAAGGAGGGTGAGATGGTGTGGGAAGGGGGGAGTTGGGTTAAATACGACGTAGAGGCGTCAGGGCAACCATTCCCAGGCTGATGGTGTGCCTCTCCTCTTTTGTTCGTGTCGTCGTCTCTCTTTCAATTCTGCGGTTTCAGCCGGAATCAAAATTAATTAGGAAAAGCCAACATTAGATTATTAAAACGTTCCACTCTGATTATCTATAACCATATTTTTCTCTCTCTCTCAACATTTTCTAAAATAAAAAATCACTAGTTAAATTGACGTAGATTAATTCAGAATGCAATAATATAATATTTATAATGTTCTTTTTTCACATTCACTTAAATTGTAAACTACAAAAAAAAAAAAAAATATTTAAATAAACTAATGTTTTTATTTGAAACTTTGGATTTAAGTAATTGCAGGTATCCTGATCTTGCGATTACTTTTTGTGTCTTAAATTCAAAGTTTTTACTTATAAACCCCATAATTTAGCTGTTAAGGGCAGTTATTGTTTGTAAAATAGACAATACCAATGAACATGCTACAGGACGTGATGAGAAACTTTAGTACCCGACTACATCTATGCGTAATGGAGGGGAGGACATTTGCGAGAAATTATTTTTTTTTTATATCGGAAACATTTTTGATCTAAATAATTCTAAATGGTAAAACATCTAAAATGAATAGTAAATAGTAAAATGTATACACAAACTAGAGAAAGTATTCATAAATTTGTTTGGGTATACTTTCTCTGATTAGTTTAGTTAAAGTATACTATAGCTAATGGGTGTATACATTAACGAATTTGATATTTTTTCTGTGACTTATATCATGTATATTAATTTTTACCGACCGACGATAGTAAGGGAGGTATTGTTTTCACACCAAATTTCACATGTGGAGATTTTTACATATTTCCATAAATCATGCATTTTGTTAAAAGAAAAAAGTATTTTTAGCATAATGTCTGTCCATCCGTCTGTGTGTCCATATAGTTGTGTACAGCTGAATGGCTCAACAGATTTTGATAAAATTTGGTATATTTACTTAATTAATCAACTTTTGGTGTATATCTGGAAACCGGAAGTGGTAGTAGTATTACCGATCGACGATAGGAAGGGAAGGGTTATTTTCACACCAAATTTCACATGAGAAGATATTTTACATATCTCCACGAATCATGCACTTTGTATTAATTTTATTCTCGGGAAAAATCATCTTCATTAGTTTTTTCTTAATTTAAAATTATATGACGTCACCCTACTTATATCTTATAAATAAAATTTAAAATATTTATGTTATATCCATATCAGTTTTTTTTGCATTAATAGATTCATTTAAATTACTTGAAATTGTTTCTGTAGCTGGCAATTAATTTATTTCAAACCGTCGGTCGGTTCTGCGCCTGGCCACAGGTCAACTTATTATTTGAAAAATAATGAATGTTTTTTTAAATTTCATCATCAATATGTGCATAATTTTAGCTTTAGTTTCGAATTTCATTTAGATTAAATTTCAAAACCTTAATCTAAATAATTAAATAAAATTGAATGAATTGAGTAAAATTATAGAGTGTATTTTGGATCTAAAAAGACATTAGAAGAATTAATTAATTAGGATTTTATATTTTGGCTATATACTTTAACTCGTTGCAAGTTAAAATGGATAATTAATCAACCGTAACTAATATTAGAATAAACAAACATTGATGGAGGTAAAACTTGTTTTATTAAACGTTTCTAATCAAACAATATAAACAAATCCAATTAATGTGTATGTACAATTTCAGTAGTGTTTTATGATAATAAAACCCAACAAACTAAATATCACATATTTATTTACTTGTTTAATTTAGGTATATCTATATATATACCCTATATAATTTCATAGTATTGAATCACTATAATAATTTCAAGTAAAGAAAGTAAAATTAAATGAATATTTGGGGGTCTTTTGTAAATTTCCAGTCAGGAAAACATCAAAAAGGTTGATTCAATTTAAATTTCACAAGAATGCACTTGATGACTCTGCGCTCGCACTTATATCTTTTTAACATACTTTTTTAGTTAAATAAATATTATCATAGGTATTAAAAATAGAGATTATTTTTTTAACATAAACATGATCAATGATAAAATAAATCTAAAATTTTTCATTATTCTAGTTCATATAAACATTTATTTGATATTAAATTGTATTATTACGAATAATTACATGGTCTACAATTGAATTATGCTGAGAATGCATATCAAGAAATAAAAAAAAATTCCTTACATTTCAAAATGAGGATTATAACAAATTAAATATTTTCTATTTTCTAAAACCAAATATTGAATTACCATTTATAATTTATTTAAATAAATATTTAATATTGCTATAATTAGAAATGACTATAATTATAATACTAAATCTTTAATTCTTTTATATATAAAAAAAAGGTTTTTGTCTGCACATTGCTCAGAATTTAAAATTTTTTGCATTTCTTCACGTTTCATAACTATGAAATATTTATCTTTTTACTATCTCGCAAGAGATAGTATTGCGATCACGAAAATTTTCGATGTCGAGATTTTGATGTTTTTATACGTTTCGAAGGGCCCTCAGTCATTTTCACTAAGGTTGAGAAAATTGTCTATTTATATATATATATATGTGTGTGTAGCCAAGATTACAAAAATAAATATTATTTATTAATTTTAATTTATTATATAATTTAATTAATTAAATTGAATTTAAATATAATATATGTTAATTAATCCAATTCAAATTTGCGAGATAGTTGAGTGGAGACACTCCAGATTTTTTTTATTTTATTTGTTATATTTACTAATATATATAAATAAAATTTGAGTTTTTTAGTATAGTTTTAGAATTCAAACAATTATAAAAATAGAAGATTGGTGTTAATAATTATCAATTCATGGTAATTTTGAATATTTGTAATTAAGATAATAAGGCATATATTAAAATACTCAAAATGATTTAATGAGTCGGGTGATTCTAAAAGAATATTATTGAAAATTTGAAATGTTGAGAAACGTTGCTTGAGTGGTAAATTTAGCAATCATTGTTAATTCTGACAACTTCTGTAGACTTTATAGGGCCGTATTATTTCGCAAGCCCTTCACATCCTAAACAGCAACCCGCAGCTAAGTTCATACATCCTTTAACCATTCCCCCTCCCACATTTCATATGATAATTTATGCGGGCGATGAGATTTTATCATTCCAGGGAAAACTTATGTGATATTTAATAATTATTATCATAATTTAAATATATTTTTTTTTTTAATTTTCAATTTTTTTTAATTGTGAGAATTTTCAACATGATATAATAAAAAAAAATCTCTGACTTTTGAACGTCCTACGTAAGGACAACGCCTAACAAGACGGTTATATCAACTAGGTGTCCTATGATCAGTAGAACGGGTCCTATCAAACTTTACCTTGATTTTCTTGATCGGAAGCGCTACTTTTTATCAAGTATCTTCCCAATGTTGATCCCTTGGCTGGGTTGACTCCGTCCCAAAGAGCCCAGCTAGAGAGATTACCTTCCCAGACCTGGAACTTGAACCCGGGACCACGAGAATGTGAGTCAGCGACGCTAGCCATCACACCCTGTGGCGCCTTTAGTATCATATAATATGTTATGTAAATAAATTTAAATAATCTTAAAATTCCATCAAAATTTCCTTTAAAAGGTCGATTAATTTATATTTAACATTAATCAATAAATGTTTGTTACTTTTATTACACATTTCTATCATTCAACATTAAATACTTTTTTATCTTTTTTCTCCCCAAAATTTACATATTATTTTTTCTTTATTTGGATAGGAAGTTTATTCAATAAGGAGAAGAGTTTATTTTCGATTTTGTATTTTTATTCTATTTCTTTTCGTATTATTATACGTTTTTTTCTCTTCATTTTCTTTTTTTGTCTTTATTCTGTTTGTTAATAAATTGTAGATCCAATTCCACAGGAGGGTTTGTTATTTTTAATTTCTTTTTTTTTCTTTCTTTTCTGTCTTGTTCTTTTATTTTCTTTCTCAATTTCGTTTCCCAGAATCGCTCATAAGCACTATTTGTACGATGATAAAATTCATTTACTCTCTTCGTTGTTTTATTTTATTTTTTTATATTATACCACCCTGTACATATATACATAGATATCTTTTTTATTATTTTCTCCGTCCACCTCAAATTTAGCCTTTACCTAAACGTATATATAATTACTGGACCATTCTCCCCCCTTGTTCTATATAAGTATAACTATAATTATGTTTTTATTTTTTCACTTCAAAATATTTTTATTTATTTTTTTATTTTAAATTTTTTAAGAGTATATGTTTATATTTCTTTTATTTACTTTTAGAAGCTCTTAAAACATCAACATAAACCTCAATTAAATTTTTATTAATAGAAATTTTCAATTAATATAATTAATATTAATTATAATTTTTTTAAATATATATATTGAAATGAGAGGTGGCCAAGAAGTAGATTTTGAATACAATTTTGGTTGATTGCAAATTTATATTTTTACAACTGAAATGTTTTGGTAATAGGTACAATGAGTAAAACATAATCCTAACATCCTAATTTTACCAAATGTTGTTAATTTATTTATTCTTCTTTGGACGTCCAAACTTTCCTTTGTAAAATGGCATTTTCATTGTTAATTTTAACGAAGTATAAAAATTGTATATATATGTATATATTTTTATATATACATATATGTTTATTTGTATTTTTGCGATATTAAACCGTTCTAAGGATTTTTTTAAAATTCACACCATAGGTAATTTTTATAAAGATTGGTTTTAGCTTAGGGAAAAATCATCTTTGTTAGTTTTTTCTTAATTTTTCTTATTTTAATGAGTAATAAAAAAATGGCGCCGGGCAACATCGGGCAGCGCTTCCTTAAATACAAAATATTATAAATAAAATATCATTAAAAATATTTATTTTAATAATATTTTGTAATAAAATTACGATATATACCTATATATGTTATATCCACGGGCCATACTTTTCTGTCTTTCAGTGCAATAATACGTAAGTTTGGCTGTATGTTTTATGAATATTTTTTTAATTTATGTTCTTTTAAATTATTTGAAATTGTTTCATAAATTTTGTCGATTATTTAAAATAAATAATAATCTTAATCTTAAATATTCATAGTTCATAAGGAATAATCTTTTTAAGGTACTGAGTGGTTGGCTCGATGAACCAGGTACTATATAAACTAAAAGTAAAATAAATAAAAATAATTCTTAATTTAAAATCAAATTTTCAATATTTATTAAATAATAAATTTATTTAAACTTATTATTGTTAGTATTATAGAAAGAAAATGTATTTGAATTTTTTTACCAATATGAAGGTCATATTGTAATATTTTATATGAACATTTTTTTTACATATGCACCGGCGTTTTCAAACGATATTTATTGTATAGTAGGAAATAATATCAATATCAATTCAAATTCAAATATAAGTTGCACAAGGCTTAGCTTGTCTTAGTTAAATTTATCCTTATTTAAGCATAATTCATTAGTAAAGGTAAAACGGATTAAACTGAAACTTCGAACCATCTTCCTGTTTGGCAACTAAAAGTCTATTATAATATTACACGTTAATACCCTATTAATATCTTATTACACTTATCTGGACTTTCTTAAAGGTGTCTGGATATACAAATGACCTTTTGCATTGAATAATTTATTATATAAACGTTGAATTATTAAGATACTTTCGAGGATTAAATAAAGTCATTGAAACTTCTGATATACAGAATTATTTTTAATATTTTATTATATATTTCACAATAAATTTGAAAATTAATATACCGAAAATTCAGAATAAATTCAGTCACGTTAATGTCACTAACTTCTTATGTAAACTCCTTTAATAATATAATTATTATAGAAAATATTTAAATCATCATTTTTGTTGATAATTAGTTGGTCACTTTAATTTTAAAAAAATATATTATTACTTTTTATTTATTTATTTATTTAAGGCTTGTCAAACTCATGATATCATTGGCAAATCATAAATTTTGAACAAAGTTGAGTGATACAGTTTTTCAATTTACGAAAAATAAAAAATAAAATACAAATTTTAAAATTAATTATAATATATTATTAAACATTATTAGAATAAAATCGAGGCTAATGTATAGTATATTAAATCACATAATTATACTTTATTACATAGTAGATTTCACCATAATTACTCGTTTGAAATTGAATGTCATTTTTAAAATCAAATTTTACATATTGAAGTTACTTTCAAGTAGATTAGAAATTTTAAAAATACTGAAAAAAGTAAATTAACAATAAATATATAAGATATATTCCTAACTATCGTATTCAATCATGAAATATGCTATTTAAAATTATTAATATAATTTTTATTCTATTGCTATTTCCACATCCATCTTCATTAATTTTATATTTGATTTATTTTTTTGACAATTTAAAATCAATATAATATGATCAATTATTCATAAACAATGATTATATAAAAATTTATGTATTCTAGTGAGAAATCAAATATAAACCGGAATTGTTTTAAATAAGTTGACCTGTGGTCAGGTCCGAACCGACCGACGGTTTGAAATAAATTAATTTCCAGCTACAGAAACAATTTCAAATAATTTTAATATATCTATTAATGTAATAAAAAACAGATAGGCATAATAAATAATAAATATAAACATTTTTAATTTTATTTTATTTATAATATATATGCAAGACCAGGCTGTGACGTCATGAATGGCTGGATGACGTCATATAATTTTAAATCAAGAAAAAACTAATAAATATGATTTTCCCGAGGATAAAACCAATACAAAGTGCATGATTCGTGGTGATATATAAAAAAATCTCCTCATGTGAAATTTGGTGTTAAAATAACCCTTCCCTTCCTATCGTCGATCGCTATTTATAATTATTACTATTGTTAATAATTTATTAATTTTATGAATGTGCCTTAATTTATTAACGAATTATTAAATATATTGCTGAAAATAATTTGATATAAATTTATATTCAGTTCATAGCAAGTGCATTTTTTTTAAATGGCGATTTCTATAATATGGACCCTTGCCGTGATGCTAATATGGAACCGGGTTCTATAATACAGACAAGGTTCCGTATTTTAGACAAACATTTAATTATTTTCTTTTAGCTCTATTTATTTATTTTAATTTTATTCCACATATTTTTCAGTTGCCAAGAAAAGCATTAATGTGTCAAATGTGGGCCCATTCAGAATGCGCAGGTGCAGAAAAAGACTTACATTTGTGATTTCTGTTTATAATTATTTTATTACGGTTAAATTTTACATAGATATATGTCAATGTATAATTTTTGAATAAAAAATGTTTTTTTTCAAATAATTGCTGTCTATGACTGATTTTTACTAGGGTTCCATTTTACCAACACAGTAGGTTCCATATTATCAACACTTTTATCTTGAACCGTTTTTTCACTTTTTTCAAAAAAAGTGCCACTACGTCGTGTAAGTAATATTAGTTGTGATATTGTACCTGGATGTCAATAGAAAAATAATGAATAAAAACATTTTACACTGTACCCAGAGAACACAACTTTTAGATGAGCTTCAATTCACGAAAAATAAAATGGGGTTCCATATTACAACCACCTCCTCTACACATCTTAAAAGAATACTCATGGAGACAAAGATATATGTATTACTAAAGTTAAAAATTATCGAAAGACACATCATTTTACGATAAAAGAAAAAAAATTAGACTGAGTGTCTCTTGAAGGATGGGGGTATTTTGAAGAATAAAATTGGAATTTCCCTAAAAGATGTTTTTCTGTTTGTTTATGCCATGATATAACATGAAGCCCCAAAGTAATTGACATGATATTTATTTTATATTTTATTATTCTGCACATTTATTTATTCTTATTATTTATTTATTTTAGTTAAGCTAAATGAGTCTCCAATAGAGAGAGCTACTTATTTATTTTAATATTTAGATTTTATTATTTATTAGATAATCATTATGATTTAAGTAAATATAAAATAGTATAATTAGATTAATGTAATATGATTAGATAAATAGATGAAAGTTTACTCCAGTATATTAAAAATAAAGCATAATATATAATTATATTAATTTGTAATTAATATTGTCAATCAAATATTAACTTCATAATTATTAATTATAACTTAATGAGGAAAAATAAAATGAATTTCAGAAAACGTTAAGTAAATAAATAACGAATACATTTTAGTATATTTGTGAAAACTTATTATTTTCTTTATTTCACCCCTTGAGTTTGATAATATCTTTATACGTAGAATTAACTTTGAAATGTCAAAAGGAAATAAATTTAATAAAATTATATTATTATATTAAAACCATTAGATTTTAATTCTAATTTTATATATGAAAGTAAAGAGGTTAATAAATTACATAGCATAAATAGACTATTAATCGAAATAGTTTCGAGCTATTAAAATTTTTATTGCTCTCAATTCTAATTTGAAATAAAATGTAAAAAAAATACTTTGTTGTACAAAATAAGTTTCTTAAATGTTAATTACAATTCAATAAGCAGAAGAATTCCTTCAATAAATTGAATTTATAACAATATTTTATAATAATTTTCCAAGTAAATAAATATTTTATTTATATTATATATCCACGGTGGCCAAACCATGGCTCGCGAGCCACATGTGGCTCTTTTCAAGTTTATTGTGACTCAATAAAAAATTTAAAGTCATGACACATAAGAAGGTAACATTTTCGATTTTGCTAAATGGCTCTAATTATCACCAAGTGTGGCCACTCCTGCTATATATAATTTAGCCAAATTAACTTTCTCAATTTTTAAGAATTTAGGATATTAATCTTGTAGTTTCTAATTCCACCCGTCCATTCTTTGATTCACTTTTTCTATCTTGATTTTCGAGACAAAACCCCCAGGCGTTCACTTTGTCTATCTGTTTAAATTAAAGAGAATAGGAATGAGAGGAAAAATAACGAGAGGGAGAAGTCACCCCTATACTCTTAAATCCTCAACCCTGACTGGAACGATAACAATGAATAGAATCAAATTTGTCGGTGGGATTTTTTTTAAATATAGACTGCAGTCGAATTGAGAAGTGTGGGGAGTTAGAGGATTGTGGAGGTAAATCCCCTAGTGAGGGGACGTTAAAAAAAACGCCTCGTTTTGTTCCATTTCCATCATTTCTAGCCGTGAATGTCCGTCCGTTTTCTAGTGGGTGGTGAGGGAAAATGTTCAACCCATTCCATTCTTCCACCGGTGATGGAGAGGGAAAGTAGATCATTCATTTGATAGGAATCCCTTTTGCCGGTACGAATGAAGGGCCCATCCCTTCAGAATCAACATCAGTGAGGGGGAAGGTCAAGCTTTTTGATATTTTATCGATATATATATATATATATATAGTTATATAAAAACTTTTGCAACAGATCACAGGAAGCCAAACAAATAAAAAAAAGATTTTGAATTATTAAAATAAAAAAAAAAGAAAGAAAACAAATATTTAACGTATATTCTTTATTTTTAACATGTACCTATTGGTTGTTTTTTTTTTGTATGTGATATGTAACTTTTGATTATGAGTTTCATCCAAATTTATTGGAAATCTCGTAAAAATATATTCTTGATTAAAATCTCTCTTTTTTTACTTTCCTTTTTTTGTCTGTGTAAATATTTCTTTTCTATTTTAATTTATTTAATATATTAGTAATGTTGTTAATGTCCTTATCTATTATATAAATATATTATATATATATATAAGAAAGGACATAATTATTCCATCAGATATTATCGTTAATTTCTCCTTGAGTGAGTTGGTGATTCCTTGTTGATATGCGTCATTGCTATATACATATATTGAACTTATATCCTATGATAACCAGCAACCGCATAAATTTCATATTAATGTTATTGATGTTCCATGTATACAAAATTACATCGGTAATTTATATCTAAAATTATGTAACTTATATAAATCTCACTAAGTTTCTATTTAAGATTCAAATTTGAAATATATTATTATTATTAAGTTTTCTATCTTTATTTGTCTAATATCTTTACATAACTTATTTATTGACTTGATATTATTAATTACATGCATAATAATTTTATCTTTTTCCAAAATTTCGGAGTTTATTTTTAATGAAAAATTACCAACTTCTAAAGAAAAGTAAACTTCATTCTCAATTCTATTTCCTTAATAATCTGATAATATAATATTCATATGAGGGTAGGTCAATAAGTCCATAATTTTTGGATTGAAACATAAGTTTTTGAATAAAAAATAATTTTATTTCTCAACGTGGTCTCTCCTTTGAGGTCTATACACTTCGTCCAAAGTTTCTCCAATTTTTCGATCCCTTCTAAAAAATTAGCTGGAGTGTCTCCACTCGACTATCTCGCAATTTGAGAATTGGATTAAATAACATAATATATTATATTTAAATTAAATTTAATTAATTATAAATTATAAATAATAAATATTAAACCAGCGCATGTTTGGCTTTTTATTGATGGCACCATGGCACGTGTTGGCGCGTGAGATTTGCAGTGTTAAAAAATTAATTCTGGTACTTTCAGCAATTCAATCAAGCTGAAATTCTATATATAGCAGTTTTATACAATTATTAATCATGTGAAAAATTATCAAACATATATTTTTATTTTTACGGTCACTTTAGAGGAAAAAAATCAAAACGTTGTAGGTAATGACCCTCTACCGGTTGAGCTACATTTTCAAAAGTTGATAGAAAACTATGAATTTTGAATAATGTCCATGTACCAAATTTCATCATTCTAGCTCAACCCGTTTTTGCGTAATCTTGTCTACATACACACACACACACATACACACACACACAGACATTTTTCTCAACCTTAGTGAAAATGATTCAGGAACCTTCAAAACGTATAAAAACATCAAAATCTCAACATCGAAAATTTTCATGATCGCAATACTATCTCTGGCGAGATAGTAATAAGATTTGTTGAAGATATCAAAATAGGAATTTGTTTGTGAGTCGATTTCATCGTTGGAGTCCAATCTATTTCCGTCAAGTCATTTCTTAAGGTTTGGAAAGAATAAATAATCACTCAGGGCTAAATCCGGTAAATAGGCAGCAATTCATGGATTTTTATTGAAATTCACTTTTCTATTTTCTTATCAGATCACTAGGTAATCTGCTATTAATGCATGCCAAACAAAAACTAAACGACCCAGCTGGTTCAAATTTCGACAGGAGTCAGCTGATAATTTCCTGTTGACAAGAGCAGTCTTGCCATTTCATTTAAGAGACTGGAAATTCAAAAAGTCACGATTGATTGATCTGCCTTCACAAATTTCTATCTTGTTTTGTATAAATCATAAGATAACTGTATATCCAGATATAAATATAGAAGGGAATCAATAGTAGATCAATGCATAAAAACATTGCTTTTTTGAATCCACAAAATTTTTACAAGATCAAATTCAATTAAAATATTTAAAATCATTTTTATATATAAATATCAAATGTAACTTTTAATTTTATTTTTTTTATTCAAAAAGTCACGGACTTATTGACCTACCCTCGTATCAACAATTTATATAGAACTCACTTTTCTATCTTATTTCATCCATCAAAGATAAATAACAAATATAAAATTGAATAAAAAGATATTAATCGCACTCTACATTGTCTTTGTCGTAATGTAATTTGAACCTTTAAAAATGTTATTTGTTGTTTGTATTAAGGAAAAAACAGTTTATAAGGTAATTTGACACTCGATTTTATTGAAACTTAAGAATTTTGTTTTATCAAGTTTACTTTATTTTCAAAGTTGGAATATATATTCACTCTCTAAATCAATATATTTGGACATTTATTTCGTATTGGACGAATGATCGAGAGAGAAAGAA
Source organism: Labia minor (assembly GCA_963082975.1). Lineage (NCBI taxonomy): Eukaryota > Metazoa > Arthropoda > Insecta > Dermaptera > Spongiphoridae > Labia > Labia minor. The sequence continues at coordinate 55,174,575 of OY720345.1, forward strand.
AGATCAGTCTTTTAAAATCCCAAACGTATCCCAATGGAGTTGATTGGAGTGTGCAAAAAGTTGGTGATTGGAATCAAAAAGCTCTCTATTATATATGGTATATATACCATAAACTATAGGATTGGAATAATATCAAATCAAAATTTAGAATAATACAATTTCATTTTTGTATTTTTTAGAAAAAAACTTTCAAATAAATAATAAACCTGAATGTGTGTATTTTCAATGATAAAATTAAGTATTTGAAAATATTTTGAAGATTTTAATTTGTTTTGTTTACAAGGAGAGGGATGTAAATATGTGGGCAAGTAAACCTACCTTTTATTCGAGAAATTCATGGCATGTATATTTTTGACTGAAATATTGCAGTGGCGGTCATTTCCCAAGAGAATCCTCCTCGCATCTCCATCCTTCAACTGGCTTCTTGAACTCATTCATCAAATATCAATATCATACATTCATATTTCAGACTTTTCCAATGAAAGTGTTCATTAATTTACTTTTTTCAAACAATACGGATTTAATTCAATATTATCTCACACATTTAAAAGAGAATTGAGAAAATTTTTGTTTTTAAAAGAAATTATCATTCTTAACATTGAATAAAATAATGGACCTAATTAAACTGATTTATATATACATATAAAATTAAAATAATATCATTATTTTGAGTTTATTTATACCAGGGAAAATATTATCGTTAGAGTTTAATACCTAATTATTATATTTTTAGTTCAATCAAATTAAACTTCCAAAAATATTTATATTATCAAATTAATTATTAAGTATACATATATATTTTATATAGTTCTATTATAGTTTGAATTTTATAGATATATAGACCAAAAAATACCTTCACATTAAAATTGTTTTTTATTCTTTCATCAGATTCGATTTAAAATAAATGAAAGGATTGTGCATCACATTAAAACACAATAAAAACAATGAAAAATCCCCTCCCTTTGAAATTATGGAAAACAATATTAAAATTGAATTATGTTATATATATATATATTAATATTTCTTTCTAATTATCCTTTTCATTTACTTCTCCCATTCTCTAAATGCCTATCATACTATTTATCTAAATGGAAATATAACGTATATACATATACCATAAGGATAAATGCATTTTATATCCTCCTCCCCCTTCCCCTATACCGGAGCCTTTTCATTCCCGAGTAGAGCGAATTCGTGTTAAGGCAAAAGAATAATTAATAGGAATCAATTGTCAGATGACCAGATATTCATCATAACTCATTTTCATTCACAAAAATGAAAAGATCAATCGTATAACGAACGGATGGAAATGGGAATTTGTTCAATTGAATAAACCGATTTGGTATTTAATGCAACTGAAATGGAATTTGAATAACACTCTTTCGTTAAGTATTCAATATAGTCTAAAGAAATTATTTCATTTTTTTAGATGGTATAATATATAATAGTATACAGATTTTAAATTAATCAAAGATAGATCCTTACAATTGAGTGTGAATTGAGTTCAAATGTAATTATTTTTAAATCCCCTCACCCTGTATTTATACAACTGATTTATATATTATTTTTAAATTAAAAATAGTTCTATTAAATTTTCTAGTTTATTTCAAAAGATATTTTTAATTTAAAAAAAAGGAAATACTAGTAATAGTTCTGCTAGTAGTAGTAGTTCTACTAGAACTAGTAGTTATGCATAGAACTAGTAGTTATGCATAGAACTAGTAGTTATGCATAGAAGTAGTAGTTCTATTAGTAGTAGTGGTTCTACTACTAGTAGTAGTAGTACCTCTTTATCACTTTTAGTGTCAAATTATTTAAAAAAATTTATTCTCCTTAAGGAGGTTAGCAATCCATATTGAAAGCATTTTTTTTAAAGTGCAACACGAAAGATGTCCCAAACTATATTTGCAGATTCTTCTGGCTCTTCCAATCAATCTCTTCCCTTTTTATCTTCCCTTCAATAATAATATGATTTCGTATCTCTTACCTCTCATGATGCGACCTAGATATTTTACTTTTCCCTCTTTAATAATCTGCAGTTCTGTTTCCTTCTGCATACGGGTGAGGACTTCAGTGTTAGTAGTTTTACTGGTCCAGCGATTTTTTAATATTCTACGGTAAGTGTGCTTCCAATTTTTTCTCTAAAAAGAGAGTCCAATATCCAGGCTTCACAGTCACACACAAAAGAACAGGGAAAACTTAACACATCTCAGCATTCAAACTTTTAATTTTATGGAATACAAATATAGGTACTATTAAGATCTTATGTTTTTTACTTTTAAAAAAATTTAGCAAATTCTTTTTACAAACAAAAAAATGAAACTAGATAAAAAAGTTACATTTATATAGGACACCCACTTTTGGAATTTTATATATATATTATTTTATTATATTAATATTATTAGGATCATAAAGAACCACAGTAACAAAAGCCAATTGTATATATTTTTTATATTTACTAACTGAAAACAAAAATTAAATATTTCGTACTAATAAAATAAATTATATAGTTTGAAATATTAATACAATGTTTTTTCGATATTTTTGTAATAAGTTTAAAATAATTTGATTAGGTCAAAGATTATGTTCTCTCGTCTATTGAATAACATCTGACCTGAATCTATTTGCTCCCATTCATCCCTTATCCCTGGCTCTCCTTCTCTCCGTCAACCCCATTCAAGCCTCCTTGGGGCTTAAATCGTCAAGCTATTCTAATATCGGGACATCTGGTTCCTGATAATATTCGACGCCTCCGAGTCCAATCATAGCGTCTAATACTAAATGACTATCGGGCCAGCCAGCCAGCCAGCGCTCCCATTTGGGAGAGAGATCGGATTCCCACTTGCTATTCAAGAACAGATAGATGGTGATTACATAAGATATTAAGGATTTCAATTCCTTTCATTAATGTAAAAAATCAATTTAATTATAAAATTGATTATTTATATATTATTCTTTAGTATTCAGTATATGATTAAATTTTATTTTTTATAAAATAATTTTTACTTTAGTCCTAGAGTAAAGAGGGAATTCGTACCTAGAGAAACATAATATTTTATAAAATTAATTTTTTGTTTTACAAATAATAAATAAATTTTGTAATTTAAATTGTAAATAATAAATGATGGTTTATTATTTTACAAAATAGAAGACAAAAATAATTATTAAATTATAAAATTTTTATTTCATCATTTTTACTATCTCGCCAGAGATAGTATTGCGATCACGATAATTTTCGATGTCGAGATTTTGATGTTTTTATACGTTTTGAAGGTTCCTGAATCATTTTGGGGAAAAATGTATGTAGACAAGATTACGGAAAAATGGTTTTTAGCTAGAATCATGAAATTTGGTATAAGGGCATTATTCAAAATTCGTAGTTTTCTATCAACTTTTTAGAAATGTAGCTCAACCGGAAGAGGATCATTACCTACAAGGTTTTGATTTTTTTTCCTCTAAAGACCGTAATCGCTGAAAGTACCGGAATTAATTTTTTAACACTGCAAATCACGCGTCAGCATGTGACGTGGTGCCATCAACGAAGAGCCAAACACGCTCTGGTTTATTAAATATTATTTATTAATTTTAATTTATAATTTAATTAATTAAATTTAATTTAAATATAATATATGTGTCAATCCAAATATTCAGATTTTTATTTAATTATATTTTTATTTAGAATGAATAATAATATTTAAATATTAAAAATATTTAAAATTAGTAAATTTATCAATTAATTTAATAAAATTCTATATATACGTATATTTTAAATTTTAATTGCTATAAAATCACTCAATGTTTAAAGCTTTAGTTAACAATTATAAATATATTATAAATATATAAAATTGATAGAAATAAAAATATATTCTCATCTGAATGAGGATATTTTTAAGGTTTAATAATTGTAATGATTCAACGTCTTCATTTTATATTAATTATAACTAAATATAATAAAAATATACAATTTCTGTATGTATAATAATAATGATAATTTTAGAATATGTTTACATATATCATTATTTATAATTACGTACAAAAAAAATCATTAACTCATAATTTTTTATGAATTCGAGAATTTAAATTGAAATGAATAATTTTTAGATATCATATCTACATTTATTCTCTCTCCACTCTCTTTCTTTCTTTCTATAAAACACACACACACATATATATATATATATATATATATATATATATATATATATATCAAAAGACCTATCTAAAGTCAAAAAAAATTACTTCGCTTGGAATATTCTTTAAATGGAAATTAATTATAAAAAGCAAAAAAAAAAAGAAAAAGAAATTAAATGTTTCTACAAAATTAAGAATTTCCTACTCTTTAGAATAATTTAAAATTAAAAGAAGAAAAAAACAGTAATGTAGAGAGGATAAAGGCTGGTAAAACAGGAGTCATTTAATTTTCCAGCTTATCAGAATAATTACATCAAAACCTGCCTCTCAGCATTACGAAACATGGAACATAGTCTCTAATTGAAAATTTAATATTTAATTGTTAAACATCCAAAATATTCGCTAATGTATAATATATATAAGTGTAGATGTATATACTGTATATATATATTATATATATATATATATATATATATATATATATGTATTTATTTTCTACGTTAAACGATCGGTTGAATAAATATTGTTAAAATCCTCTATCAATCGATAGCTGGTTTTACTTTACACTTGGGATATTGTCTTATGCTTCGGGTAAAGTAAAAAAAAAATATTCATTCCCATAAATATATTTGTTTAACAAACAGATATAAATAAAACGAGAAATTTTTTTATTTCACTTGCACAGCCTAAAGTGGTTAGAGATTTTTCCTCTGTTTTTTTATTTTATTTGTTACTTGGATGTCAAATTGAAAATAAGAACACCAATGGGGATGCATGTACGTTATGTTCGTTCGTACCGTTGAGGGATGATGGAGGGTGGATTTTGGAAGGAATAGGGACGGATATGAAGGAAAATAGAAAAGTTAAAAGATGTCTGTCTAATAGACGAGGAGGAAGAAAGAAAAAACAAGGGGTGTAGGGAATGGGAGTATTTTATTTATTCATCATATTAGAGGTAGTTGATGTCAAAATAAGAAAAAAACAGACAAGCTTCAAATATTGTGTTACAAAAATGAAATAAAATAAATATATCCTAATTTTCACCATCTTAACACACTATGAGCGGGGCGGATATTTGTACCCGTTGCGGGGACTGCCACTTATAAGCGGGGCGGGTATTTATACCCGTTGCCACTTATATGAGGGATATATATTAGTAATCGTTTAAAATAAGTAATTTTAAGTGACACAAGGGAAAATATATATTATCACTCTATGAGCGGCTAGCGTCCGCCCCGCTTATAAGTGGAAGTCCCCGCAACGGGTACAAATACCCGCCCCGCTCATAGTGTGTTAACATTAATACAGGCACATTATATAATATAAATTGAAAAAATTCCTTTACATTTCCATATCTTTATAAAAACAGTCCAAACTGCTTTAGGTAAAATAATGTACAAAAATGTGTTTTGGAAAGAAATAAGAGGAAAATAATCAGTCAAGGTAAATGAGTAGTTTGACTGCTTGGAGCGGTGGCATTTTTTATTAATTAATTTTATTTAGGAATTTTAAATTAAAAAATCTGGAGTGTCTCCACTTGACTATCTCGCAAATTTGAATTGGATTAATTAACATATATTATATTTAATATAATTTAATTAATTATATAAATTATAATTAATAATTAATATTTATTAAACCTACGCATGTTTGGCTCTTTGTTGATGGCAGCACGTCACATGCTGGCGCGTGATTGCCAGTCAAACTGTTAAAAAATTAATTCCGGTACTTTCAGCGAATCATTCAAACTGAAATTTTATATATAGCAGATTTATACATTCATTATATTTAATGACTATATAAATATGAATTTAAACAATTCAAAGTTTTATTAAAATAAATAATATTTTTATTTACAATAATAATAATAACTATTTCAAGTAAATAAATGTTGTTATCATGGAGTGTGTAGAAAAGGAATTACTGCCAGAAAACTGCATTTTAACGTAATTTTTCCAATATAGCGGCATAAATACCAGATCGCAAAGATGAAATTCGTATAGAGTAAGGCGAAATCTATAAAAGTACCAATTTTAAAAACTCCCGGAAAACGTTCCAGAAAAAACTACCAAATGTATGGACTATATTAGAATTAGAAACGTCTACTATCCCTCAACGGTACGAACGTATAATTTTATAATTATATAATAAATTAAAACTTGAATAAGAATAAAATTAAAATAAGGCTTTCGCATGTTGATAATAGAGTTTAGAAAATTGATTTTCTTTTCTTTATAACTTTATAGGTTTTATTTCATACATATATATGTATTAGTTTTTTTTTATTACGATATTACATTTTTTTTTTACTTATATTTAATATCAATAAATTTAATCAAACCCTCATCAGAAGGTTCTTGAATAATATATACTTATATAAAATATTTTGATAATCTTTACCGACCGACGATAGTAAGGGAGGTATTGTTTTCACACCAAATTTCACATGTGGAGATTTTTACATATCTCCACGAATCATGCATTTTCTTAACAGAAAAAAGTATTTTTAGCATGATGTCTGTCCGTCCGTCTGTCCGTCCGTATAGATGTGTACAGCCTGAACGGCTCAACGGATTTTGATGAAATTTGGTATATTTACTTAATGCATCAGTGGGATGAATTGATCAACTTTTGGTGCAAATCCGGAAACCGGAAGTGGTAGTATTAGCGATCGACGATAGGAAGGGAAGGGTTATTTTCACACCAAATTTCACATGAGGAGATTTTTTACATATCACAACGAATCATGCACTCTGTATTGGTTTTATTCTCGAGTAAAATCATTTTTATTAGTTTTTTTCTTAATTTAAAATTATATGACGTCACCCAGCCATTCATGACGTCACAGCCTGGTCTTACATATATATTATAAATAAAATAAAATTAAAAATATTTATGTTATATCCATATCTGTTTTTTATTACATTAATAGATATATTAAAATTATTTGACATTGTTTCTGTAGCTGGAAATTAATTTATTTCAAACCGTCAGTCGGTTCGGACCTGGCCACAGGTCAACTTATTTTAAAAAACCATATGTTTTAGATTATTTGAAAACAATTTTATTAACAACAGATATTTTCTTTCCATATCCTAATTTCTAAAATGAAATTTGTATATCTAGAATGTATATTGGTTGTGATGATAAAAGTTAATTATGATTGAAGGTTAATGATTATATTATTTATTAATAAAATAATATAAAAGATCTTTTATAGTAGAATACTTTACTAATCAATTGTTAATTTGGTTTTTGAAATAATAAATGAATCGCTTGAGATGAGATTTTTTCCTTTCATCATGTGGCCCATGCGTTCGTTTCGACTCAATTGGGAGACAATAGCAAAATCCATTTAGAGCTAATTCTTTCCAAGTCAAAAGAGAATAACGTTTATTTATTTATTTTTTTATTTGGAAACCGTTTTATTCGTTAGCTTTTTGTCATAAATCATTTTCCAATAATAATTTAATTTCAATTTCAAATTGCAAATAATCAAGTTTAAAATCCATTCAAAATGAAATGAATTCCCTTTATCCCGAATATTACTCTCCCCTTTTGGTTGTCTCTCGAAACTTCCCCCGTCCAGTCTCTCTCTCTCACTCAACCCATCCTCCCATCACCCTTAATTCATTTTCTATTTTCCTCTCACGCTCTATGTTTTCTTTTCATTCATCTTGAAAATAAGATCAAATAATATTTGGAATCTAGAATTATTTCCATTTCTTTCCTATAATTAAACTTTGGACTAAGTTATATATAATTAAATATTGTATTTTATAAAGAAATATATTATATTAATTAATTCTCAAATTCTAATTTCAAATTCTTTTGAATGTAAAAACTATCTTTCTAAATCTAAATATATTTCCAAATTTTATTTAAAATTTTTATTTTTATTGTAATATTATTAACCCATAACTTTCAACTTTAAGAAATCAATTATATTCTCAATTTAATTATTTATTTTATTAATCATTTTTTCTCTAATAATTTTTTTTTTTAATTTTCTTGACTCTTTTAATAAATCCCCGTAACCCCTATACTATATTATACTTTTATTCATCTCTCTGAATTATTTATAAATTTTTTATTTTATTTACTAATTATATCTATGTCTATTATTATAAATTATTTATTTTATTATTTTAATAATATTTTACTTTTATTTATTATTGTGATAGATTCTAATTTTTATAACCCATTAATGTTCATTTATCTTCAATTTGAATGAACACGAATGAATTCAAATATTGAATCTTGACACATTTCATTTCAACTTTAATTCAATTCTATCTAATATTACTTTTATTTATAATATATATTTACTATCTTATTTACTCCAACGCTTCCAAACGCTATAATTTATTATTATTAGATTAACTTTAATAGAATAAATTAAGATTTTAAAAAATTCAAAAATTATTTCTATAAAAAAATGTTAATAATTTTAAAACTCCAAAACCATTTCAATAATGGTATGAACTCTGCATTGCACCTTCCAAAAATCTCTTTTAATACAAACGACGAAAGTTTCATTTTTAAATAGAATAATTTGGCGATAGAGAATTTGAAAAATATTCTTGTTAGCTATTTACTTCCTTTTGAGGTAATTTACCTTGCTGCCCTAAAAACTTAATTATTAATTTACTCTTTTTTTAGATTTAAAAAAATTCAAATGAAATATTATAAAATTATATTTAAAAATTCTAAAATTAATTTTATATTCTATGAAAATACTTAAAATATAAACTAATATTGTCATACAAAATAATAACATTTTGGAGTATGTGAAAATTTGTTTATCTTTTTTGTAATTGCCCATAATGAAATAGTGATGTATAAAATTTAGAAAAGGACTAGTACTAAGGGTTTAGGGAAATGAGTGAGAAGGAGGGATATCGCTAAAAAAGTCGCCCAGATAAAAAAAAAGACAAGAAAAAGAGCAAAGGGAACGAAAAGAAGGAAGAGTGGGGAGATAAGGGAGAGAGAGGAAGAGTGGGGGATGGTGAGAGATCTGTAATTGAATTCCCTCTTCTGACAAAGTGAAGAGGTGAGGGTGGGTTTGAAGAAAGGGTGAGTAGCCTCAAAGTAAGGTAGATAAGGTGAAGTGAAGAGGGTTGTAGACAGAGAGAGAGAGAGAGCACCTTCCCACTCTCAACTCTCCAACCTGGACGAGACTAATGAAATACAAAAATACATGGACGAAATATTAAACACAATTAAAACAACAAGGAAGAAACTAAATTTAATTAAAAATAAAAAAAAGAAAGGAAAGAGCAAAATAAAAATAAAAATAAAATAAAAAAATCTCAGTTCAAGAAGAGAAGAAAATGTTTATCCAGGTTAGAAATTTTTTTTTTTTTTTGCTTTTTTTTTGGTATTTAATTTTTCCTTTCTCTTTTTTTTTATTTCTAATTTTTTATTTATTTATTTTATTTTTTATTCATTAAAATTAAATTCTATAAACATAAAAAATTATTTTATAAAAGGTTATACCGGGTGAAATTCTCTAGGCTGCTGATATTTATTTTTTATTTCATATCTTTAAAAAGATATCAAAAAAAAATTCTAGAATTCACAATAGGAATATTTTTAAGATAATTTATATTGACAAAGTAATCTAGCATAGTATACTATGTAGTATACCTTATATATATATTTTTTATTTCTAACTTTGCTGATATTCATACCCATTCAATATTTTTTGCCAATGAAAGGGGGAACGTTAAAATTAATGTCTTAATGGAATTGAAATAAAAAAATAAAATGAGCTCCCACATAGAAACACGGTGTATATTCTTTACAAAGATATTGTTCAACATATAATGTTAATTTTCATTATTAGGGTTACAAACCGTGATGAATGAAACGATTGGGGGAATGGAAAGTGGAGAAAGGCGGAGAATGATTGATCAAACTAATATCCGATATTAGTCAATGGAAAAAAAATACTGAATCCTATTAGTCATAATTCATAAACAAATCAACCCTTTGAAGTGTATAAAAACATAATGACATATTGTGCTTATAGGCAAGGTATAGATATTATCGCAGACATTGACCAAGTGGAATGAAATCAATCGCAATTTGTTGCCGACCATATATTCCTCTCCCCCATTGCAACTTAATTATAGACCTATTTATATCAGGTGACATATAAAAAAATACAATATACCCTTTTAATATATATATGTATATATACTTATAAATTTGTATAAAAAATTTGATATAGATATATATAATAAATTTACTTTATTCCAGGGGGGGGGGGTAATGGGCATCCTGCCCCGGGCGCTACTCACAAAGGGACGCCAAATGGTCCAAAAAAAAAAAACAAAAAAAATTGCTGGATAATTTTTATTTTTATTATAATTGAATTCTGGAAAATATATTTTAAATAGAATGCTAGTGTTTTTAAAATATTTCTTTAACTCGTAAATATGTCAAATAAATAATAGAACTAATTTAATGATCATATACATTTCAAAATGTAGTCTTGTTTTCTCAATTACATTTTTTGTCTCAAAATATAAAGCCTAGCTTGAGCCTATTTAATTTATTTTATTTATTTATTAATTTGCAAGTATATTATATAGTTTTCAAATGGGGCGAGGGGGGGTGGGGGGTGGGGCTAAAAAGGTATTGTGTCCCCGGGCGCTCGAATTTACGTTTAATTGTGAAATTTTAATCACGATGTTTAGGCACCCATTTGGTTTTAATATGATTTTTTATATAATATATATTTCCAAGATTCTCACATATTAATTATATAACTTTGATATTTTTTAATAAAAAGTCATACATATTTTGATTCGTTTGTCATTTCAATTCTATTTCAATTTTTTTGTTTTTATAAAATTCATTTTTGAAAACTTTGACTTTACGCATAACATAACAAAGCTTAAAAAAAACTATTTCTTCTTTTCTTCATTCCTATACAAGGTCGTTATTTCTAAAAATAAAATAACTGGACCATTTAAAATATAGCATTTAATTTCGTTGTAATAAAAAAAAATATTCTGATTTACTACATATAGTAATAATTAATATTCACCAAATTATAAAAAATTACTTAAAATGTATAAATTTATTATATATAATTTTTAATTAATTTATATATAGTTATTTAGGTTTAAGTTTTTACGTATGTTTTTTTATTATTATTCATTCGGGCTTATTTTTAAAGATTCAATCAAGATAATAAACTTTAAAAAAATAATTTTTACCAATATAAAGTTTAATTATTAATTAAGAAATGGTTCAAACACATGCATATGTTATTATTTTAATTATTATAATTTTCTAAATTATTATAAAACTTAAAAATTCTTATGATTTAAATTTTGCTTTTTGTTTATATTTATATTTTAATTCAAATTATTAAAAGATTTATTTTAAGGGGTGGATAAATCAATTTTGTTATCTACTTGACAAAAACTCAACAAACTTGTTGAGGAGAGTAAAAAAAAAGCCTCCTGAAATGAGAGAGTTTAGGAAAGAATGATAATCCCTTCTATCTCTTTTTTTTTCCTAGGTCCAGTAAACTACCTCTGAGGGTAGTTTTATATATTAGGGCCCCTCACAAGGGACTGTTTTTATTTGTGCTATAAAATTTGATTAAAATTAATTCTGTCATTTACAAAAGGTTCAAGGGAAAAAAATTACCACAGTCAACTATGTTTATCTATATATACACATCAGTTATGTAGAAGAAAAAATAAATCGTTAGGCGCGGTGCCAGGAAATCTGAAGTCTATTAAAAAAATTTGTCAGAAAAAGTGTAGTTAGAAATTATCTAAATTAATATTTGAAAATAAATTTTAATTTAATGAATAATATTTCAATATTATAGTTATTTCATATGAATATGTAGTTTGATATTTATACATTAACAAATTGGCTATTTAATATCATTATATAGTATTAGGTTGATGTACAATTATCCGGTGTTTATATCGGCGCATTTTTTATCATCGAAAAGTAGTGTTTTGTTTATTTTATTTTAAAAATTATAAAAATAATAACTAAAATAACAATATAATAATTAAATATAATAATTTAAAAATTAATATGTAAATATAAGAATAAATTGTTATGGGTTACACAGAGCCATACTAACCTTATGGGCTGTTTGGGCTTCAGCTCAAGGGCGCCGTAAGTTAAGGGGCGCCACGAACGTAAAGATGAGAAATTTTTAAATACGCTTAATATAAAAACGAAATGTAGGTTAACGGGAATTTCACTTAACAAAACAATTTTATTTATAACTACAATGAAATATTAAAAAATTATATTTAAGAATTTTAATGCCTAGGCCTAGGCCCTAATTGGTTTATAGCACAGGGCGCCAAAATTGGCAAGAACAGACCTGGGATCATGCCATAGGAAGGATAAGAATTGATTTGTTTTTTGAAAACGAAATTTTCCTATGTGAAACTTCTAATTGAGTTAGAACTAGAAAATCATGAATGTTAGTATGGATAGGAGAACATTTAATTCGATTGAAAAGAAAAAAGTTTATTTATAGGAAAACACCAATAATAAGATGACCAGGAATTCAGTGTTAAGATACAACACTTGAATTATTTGATGCTTAAAAGATTGATTTAAATTTAAAATGGATTTGATTTTTATTGTTGTGGATGTAAATAGATAGTTGTTGCTCTTAAACGTTGGACTAATAATGTCAAAGTGTTTCATGGAATTTATTTGTTTTCTAATGAATTTCTTTTTATTTTTCTTCGAAGATTTGAATTGAGAGAGTGTGAGTGAAGGAAAGCGCGTTAAGTGAACAACCCAGTGTTTTTTTTTTGTGTTCTTCCACTCCCCTTCCAACTCTTTCTACATCTCATCACCCGTCTTTTTTTTCTCTCTCTCTCTCCTTTTTGCGCATAGTATTTTGTCTATTTGATAGTCGAGTCGTGAATCGTTTCTTTTCCATTCGTTGTTCTCGCAGAGGCCGCAAACGTGGCTGGCTGCTTATATAAAGGATTGTCAGTTGAAGATTCAGGGGAAGAGACAGAAAGAAGCAAGTAGCAACCTACCCTCATGGTCCTGAAACCCTCGACTGAATACTAAATGCATCGCCACACGCTCACCAGTCCAAGTGGAATGAAAACCGAGACCTTCTCTTCTTTTAACCTTTAGGGCGCGTACACAATTTAATCGTATTTCTTCTATATACCTATGTATGTATATAATCTCATCATCTATTCTTTCATCTCTTTTTTCTTCTTCCTTTTTCCCAAGTTCATTTATAATTTCATTATATTTGAAAAAAAGTATTAGCCAATGGAAAGGTGCATTCCTTTGAAAGTTGAGCAACGAGAAACGAGAAGGTTATTTTATTTAATCGAAATGGAATATGTTGAGAGAGTAGAGTAGAGCACTTAAATAACAGGAAATGAGGATCGGATATTGTTTGAAATTGGATTCACAATATAAAAGTATATTACATATATATTATATTAAAAACCGATTACTCCATTAAAACTCGGATAAATATAAAAATTTTAGAATTGATATAATCATAAATTATTATTTTATCTCTATGATTATAATATTTTGAATCTTTAGTTTTATTAGTAATATATTTTGATCTTTCATTATCAATCTATAAATTGGAATATACTAGCAATAAGAGAAAAATGTATATTGAAGGAAGGATGAGAAATAAAAAAAAAACTGACTTTTGTACGTCCTAGGACAACGCCTATTAAGTCGGTTAAATCACTGAGGTGTCCTATGATCAGTAGAACTAGATAGAATCAACCTCTACCTTGATTTTCTTGATCGAAGGCGCTACTTTTTAACAAGTAGCTTCCCAATGTTGATCCCGGAGGCTGGGTTGACTCCGTCCCATAGACCCCAGCTAGAGAAATTCCCTTGACAGGCCCGGGGCTTGAACCCAGGACCATGTGAATGTGAGACAGCGACGCTAGCCTCTCTCCCAGTGGAGCCTTAGGATGAGAAATATAAATCTTTAAATTTAATACTTAATCATTAATTCTTCTAAATTAAAAATTAAATAATAATATAGAGTAATTTCCTAGATATTTATTTTCTTAAGATTCACTTATTCTTCTATAATAATGATTCCTCATTCAAAATAATATAAATAAACAAAATTAGATCTTTAGTATAAATAACCTATATTTATTATTTCCTAACGTGACTAATAATTATTTTCACTACAATGGATAATTGCCGTGTGAAAATTGCATGTTTGAATAACATTTACTATTTATTCACCCTTCCCACTAAAAATGTACTTATTTTTTTTTACTTCTTTGTTTATATCATAAACAAAATCAGAGAGTATAATACACAGCTTCGACTTCAACTCTAATATCATATTACTCTATAATATTACTTATACTAAAACACAGGATTAAGGTTTAAACAAACTAATATTTTAGAATATATTACATATTACCTATTATATATATATATATATATATATATAAGTTCCAATAAAAATAAATCAAGTTATGTAAAGAGTTATTAAAAATTTTTCTAAAGTGTATAAATATAATATATAGTTATGTTTTGGAAATTTAGTAGATTGGAATATTTTGTTATAATATATATATATATTTTTATAAATAATTATAACTCTTAGTATATTTAAGAATATTTAAAAAAGTATTATTATCTATACAAATATGTAATAAAGTATTATTTAGTTTAAGAGCGCCTGGTAATTATGCAACTAAAATGCATAGGTTTCTTAGGAAGTGTTTTTTTAAATAAAGAAATTTGGAAATGTATTTCAAATCAATATATATATATATATATATATATATATATATATATATATATATTTAATTTAATTTTATGTTTGTATATTTAATTATAAAAAAATAATAATTGTTTTTTTTTGTTTCAGGTTTGTTGCATTTCCGTCATTATTTTTTTTAAATTAAAAAAAACATACAGTAATTTAATTACTTTTAATCAGCAGGAACACTTGTAAAGGTATTTATTTAGATTTTTAATTAAACATGGTGAAGTCAATTATGGAATTTGATCAATCGTTTAAAAAAATATCATTATTAAACAGCTATTAAAACTGTAATATATATATATATATTTATACAAATACATTTGTATGTTGTTATGTTCGGTCTTAAATACATATACATGTATATAAATTTTTTTACGTTTGTATGTTCTGAAGAATCTAAATATATTGTTAAACTGGAGAACCAAAAAAGACCCAAAATTCTTATATACATATAATTTAGTTAAAATTTTACCTAAAAAAATCTATATTTATATTTTGGTATTTTAGGAAGCCACAAACATTATAAGAATGTCAATTTAATTAAAATGTATTTAATTCACTTTATTATTTAAAATTTGGTGGAATATTTTTTTTTAATTTATCAATTCAAAGATATACAAATAAAATTATCAATCTCTTCAATATGATTCAAAAAATAATAATATTGAATTAATAAATTTAAAATATTGTAAAATATTTATTTATTATATTTGTAAAATTTTATTTTAATAATCAATTAAATGAAAATTTAATTGACAATTTTTAATTTTATCAACTTTGCAAAAATAAGTTTAAATGTGTAACTTTATAATAAGTATCTTTATTTAAAATATTCAAATATATTATATTTATTTTATGGGTCAAAGAAAGATGAGGTCACCGGGGAATGTCGGAAATTTCATAACGAGGAATTGCATGACCTCTATGCATCTCCAGAAATAGTTAGAATTATAAAATCGAGTGGGCAGGACACGTGGCTAGAATTGGGGAGGAAAGAAGGGCGAAAAATATATTGGGGAAGAGACCGAGTGGGGGAAACGCCCGCTTGGAAGACCAAGGACGCGGTGGATCGATAATGTAGGAAGGGACTTGAGAGAGATGGGAGAGGATATGGATTGGAGGGTTGTGGCTCAGAATAGGGACACTTGAAGAAGTGTGGTTGCTCCGGCCAAGAACTTTCGAGCCACAGAGATAGATAGAGATTATATTTATTTTTAGAATCAATATATCTGATAATACATATACCTGAGTGTGTCAATTATTTGGTTAAACAATTTGTTTATCTATTCGTATAACAGAATTTCAATTTCTAGTACTCCTCTTTCCTCTCGGGAACAATTTATAATCATATCTTATACCGTCATCTTTCGTTGTATGGGTAAATGAATGATTATACATGGGTTAGTAGTGGGATACCTTTTATGATATTGATTTAGATTCTACATTACATTGTGTAAACTTGATTAATTTACATTTAAAAGGATTAATTTTCCAAAATAAATTTATTTTTCGATCTAGAAATAATTTTATTATTAGGCTTATAAGAATTTTACTTGCAATTTAAATTGTAAATTGTAGATATTTTGTAGAAATTTTTCCACACATCAAATTGGATATTCTTCTAAAGATTGTGTATTTAATATCTAAAACAAATACATAATAAATAATAGACTTTGGATAAATAATTTGATAAATTCGATAATATATTATAAATATATAAATTAAACATTGTTGATATTAAAATGTATTAAATGAGGTGGAATTTTACTGTATGTAGAGTCGAAACTCGATTTTTTGGAGTGAATTGGCTGTGAAATAATAGTCAATTTACAGCTAATCAATTTCATCTTTTACTAACTTTCTTTACGAAAATGTGTTTAAAGTAAAATTTTTCTATGTAACCTTCAAACAGCCATAAATTAAAAATATAGCGTCTATGTTTTTAACTATACATACTAGATTCCTTATAATATAAGCAATTCACCAAAAGTCAACACATATCTTCCTAAAAGTAAAGTTTAATGAAAATGACACAATTAATCAATCTATTTATAGATATAAAAGAAAAATAAGTTTTTGATTTTATATTTATTGATGGAAAAAAACACAATATAATCATTTTTTTACATATCTCCACGAATCATGCACTTTGTTTTGGTTTTATCCTCGGGAAAAAACATCTTCATTAGTTTTTTCTTAATTTAAAATTATATGACGTCACCCATCCCTTCTTGACGTCACAGCCAGCGCCCCCTTCCTTATATATTATAAATAAAATAAAATTAAAAATATTTATCTTATATCCATATCTGTTTTTTATTACATTAATAAATACATTTAAATTATTTGAAATTGTTTCGGTAGCTGGAAATTAATTTATTTCAAACCATCGGTCGGTTCTGTGCCTGGCCACAGGTCAACTTATTTTGTTTATAATTATTCGCCTTTGGAATAAATCTCCATTTTAGCCAGCATTCATAGAATTATTGTTGTTTATTATTATTTATTCTTAAATCTAAATAAACTTGGCGTGGTTCGATCCAAAATATTAAAACTACAATAACTAATAAACTAATAAATAGATAATTTGTAATTATAATTAAAGATATTATCCTCATATTATATTATAATTCAATAAATAATGACAAATAGAAAATAAACTAATAATTTTTACTAAATTTTACATTTAAATTAAAAAAAATATAGTTGAACAAAAAACAAAAAACAAGGTGTTGATTAATCTAAGAACTATCTTTTTAAACAGATTCCAATTTAATTTTTTAATTACTATTATCTTTATTTATTTTAAATTAACCTTTATTGTTTCAACATTGCTTATAATTGTTAAAATATTTATTTTTTTTAACTATTTTCATATACCAATTCATTCAAAAGTTTTTTTATCTCTTAAATGTAAGATATAAAAATTAATTTGAAATACATAGAAATAGTTTAAATTAAATAATTAGCTCAGTGAAAAAACTTTATATATATATATATATATATATATATATATATATATATATTCGAGATTAAAAATTGTTTTTTTTTTTGTTTTTGTTAAATTTTTATAATACAACACTACACTGTACTTACTGGCTGGCTAATTTCCGTGAATTAGAAAATGATATCTATTTTTGGACTGTTCAATTTCTACTTTTCTATGAGAAGATAACATTTGCTGTAATGCTTTAGTTTAACGTTGATGACATTCTTGATAATGTTCCATTTCATCAAGATGATGCACCATTAAGCCCAAATTGCTTGGGAATACCTCAAAAAGTTGTTTTTCGTTTAAGAATAGAAACTTCACATTCATCTATTTTCATATTATTAAAAAATAATGTTAATTATACATTATATGAATAAAATACAACCTATCCATTAATTTTATTATTATTATATTATGAAATTATGAATACATTTAAAATTTTAGAAAATTCTTAAAATGTTTTATTCACATGCCTTGAGGCAACAATCTTTTTTATAAGGACAATAAAAAAATTATTTACTTTTTTATTTACTATTCTTTAATAATGACAATATTCAATAATATAATAATTACTTAAAATTAGTCTCTTCGCTTTTTCATAATAAATTTTTAAAATTTTTTTGTTTAAATTTTAAGATTAGCTATAGTTTATAAAATGTTAAAACAGTTATTTTTAGATTCAACACAGTAAAAATATGCTTACGAATCATTTTTTGAATTTTCTATTAATTTACGCAGTTTATCAGATTATAATCAAATGAGTATTTAGGAGTATCGTATTGCATCGTATAACATGTACAAAATAATATCTAATTAATTTAATGTTTTACTTTAATATAATTGATATATTTTAATATACTAATTGAAATAAAAATAAATGAAAAGCTATAACTTATAGATTTTCCGGCTTAAAGGGGCTTGTCTCTAGATTGATAAATAAATAAATTTAAGGTAAGCTAATATTCAGAAGATATAAAAGAAAATATTTATAATAATAATAATACTTAGCTTAATAGTAATAAATAAATTTCTGACTTTTGTACAATATGTGAAAAATCCGTCTATCAAGTCGGTTGCCACCCAGTAGAGGTATTTTATGATCAATACAACAGATACTCTCAACCTTTATCTTGATTTTCTTGATTGGAAGCCGCTAATTTTTATATCAAGTAGCTTTCCAATATTGATCACGTAGGCTGAGTATAGCTTAATAAGAGCGATTTGTTTTAATAGTGAAGTTTTAATCTTAAAATCTCCATTAAACAAGATTATTTTATGTCAAAATAAAAACTAGTATAGAAAAGAAAAGATTAAAAAAAAATTTTTCATTATTAATTTTTATATGTACACCTACATATAATATAACATGAATTGTTCTAAGCTATATTTTTATTTAAAGTATTAATTATTATTAATTACTTAGAAATATAATATATTTTTCGAGAAAGTATAAGTTCCGATTTTACTAAATTTGTATTATTATCATTAAATCTCATACTAAGTGTTGGTATATGGATAGTAGTAACTTTAAGAACAATTAATATATTATGTTCACCCTTTATAATTGGCCATAATGATGTTTTTTTCATTGAAATTATCAGGAGCAACTAAGTATAAAATTTAAGAAACCAAATAGGTTTAGAAGTTAAAATTATAATACTTATTTAATTATAATTATTTTATTACCCAAATAATATTTTTATATTTGAATATGTATGATGATCGAGTTTATTTTATAAAATTTTAATGAACCAAAGAATATAAATAGTAAAAATTGACTTAAATGTTAAGAAATAAGAAAATAATTATTACTCATTGTAATCATTATAATTTAAAATGTAATATTATAATTATGATATGTTTTTTTACCGACCGACGATAGTAAGGGAGGTATTGTTTCATATAAATATAATTTGAGAAAAATCACTTATTTTTTTTTATACTAACATAGGTAATTCATATAAGAAAAATATTTTAATAAATCATATATTTTTTATATTATAACGTTTTTCTCAACTTCACTTGGCGTCTGTCTGTCTCTCTGTCTGTCTGTTCGCTCTATTGGCAAATTAAAATCGATTTTTCACCAACTTAATATTGAGATAGACTTTTGAAAATTTTTTATAGATATTTCAATGGATCCCTAGAAGATATGGAAGAAATATAATTGAATTATACTTAATTAATTTTAATGTAATTAACGATAAGTTGATTTAATATTTGAATTTTCATTCACGCCATCTGCTGGATAAATATTGAGTTGATTTTCATTTTGAAAGAAATTTAAAATAATTTATAACATTAAAAGATAAATTTTTAATTAATATAATAATTATAATAAATATATTTTAAAAACATTACTTCAATAATATGTACTTAATTGTAATCATTTTTTATGTTTTATTCTATTTGCAAGTAACTAACTGATAATTCTAACTATATCTGGAGATGCATAAAGGTCATGCAATTTATCGTTATGTGGTCTCCGCCATTCCCCGGTGACCTCATCTTTCTTTGATTCATAAATGTTGCGATGAATCCTATTTTCTACTATTCTAAATCTACTTGTCTTCCAAGGTCCCATACACCACGCCTCACTCCTGTATAATACAACTGGAAAATGATTGTTATATATAATTTAATTTGGATTCCCTTTAATAATAATTTTGATGAGATAAGGCCCTTGACTGCATGACAACCTCGATTTAAGTTCTTCTCAAATATTATCTATTCTGATTACAGGACCTAAGTATTTAAATTTTTCTACATTTTCACGTTAAGATGTGGATTTATAATTAATAATTAAGTAAAATATTACCCCGATCCTTTATATAACTTTGAGGAGTTCAAATCAAGTCTTTTTTAATTATTTCTAGGAAAATTATTCTTTGTCCTCATAAACTTTCTGTCTTTGTTGTTATACTTCCTTCATTTATGTTCTCTTTTTACTTGTATATAGACTTCAACTATGTCTTTATATCCCAATGCTTTAATATTTTTGAAGAAATTCTTACTAACAATATTTTCGACTTTGCCAAGAATTTGCATTTTCTTTAAAATTTTTCTTATATTTAATTTGCACAAATTAATAATATGTTATTTTACTTAAATAAGTTTAATTATTAAGTTATATATTATTAAGTTTAATTATTTGATTATTTTTTTCCTAATATAAATTTTATTTAACAATTATTCTCCCTCTCTCTCTCCCTGTTGAAAATCTTTATGTAATTATCTCCAAATTATTTATTTTTTTAATTCTAATAAATTTGAATATTTTTGATCTTAAAATTAAAAATTGAAAATTAATATATATATATTTGTTATTTAAAAATTTCTAATTACGAGGGCGGATCAATAATTCCGTGACTTTTTTAATTTCCTGTCTCTTAAATGGCAACACTGTTCCTGTCAGCAACTTTCAGCTTATTCCTCTCAAAATTTGAACCAGCTGGGTCTTTATGTTTTTGTTGTTTGACATCCAATAATTAGACTACCTTCGTGTTTTGAGTTGGAAATAGAAAAAAAAGTGAGTTTCAATGAAAATCCATAAATTGAAATACGAATTGCTCCCTCATCCGCCCTATAATCCGGATTTAGCCCAAGTGACTATTTCTTGTTTCCAAATCTGAAGAAATGGCTCAGCATTAAGAGATTTGACTCCAACGATGAAATCATTTCACAAACAAATACCTATTTTGATGTCCTCGACAAATCTTATTTTTTGGAAGTATAAGATAGAGCTCAAAGGAGTACATTGAAATATAAAATAATTTTTTATCCAAAAACCTGTGTCTCATTCAAAAATTCACGGACTTATTGATATGCCCTCGTAATATCCAAACATCTGAAATGGTGAAATCATTTAAAATTATTAATAAGTATTTTTAATAAAAAGCAATTAAATATTACCTTCAAATATCATCTATAATACTTAGATTAGACATTTTTTAAAAAAAGAATGAAATTTATAAAATTCTTTAGATGTAAATAAATCTAATTTTGGATAAAACTTTGAGGAGTTAAAATTCTTCGTGGCATATACATAGTCAAATCCAATTTAGAATTTCGTCATCTCAATAAGAGGCCTCTTTATAGTGTCAAGATTAGATTTACATCACCATTACACTCCAGGGAGGGGTGACTTAAATTAGTAGCCTTGAATTTCATGTAATGTTTGAAAATGTATTACCATTAAAATTAACATTATTATTGTATATTTATGAAAAAAAATCACATCTTAAATGAATATAATATTAGACTAATAATATTAATCCAAACATATTGACAAAATATTCGTTTTAAAAGCAAAGTTTTAATTACATTTAAATGCACAATGACCCTTTTGTTAATGGTCGGATGATATTGATTGTACTGTTAATGTCGAAAACTATAGTCCTTCTTTTAATTATAATATAATCGCTATATCTTTGAAGATTAAATATTATGATATTAGCAGTTAGACATGTTTCGGCTTTTAAGCAACTTGGCTTCTAGAAATAACCCTAATAGGACTCATTTAATACCACATTAAGAAGATAATTCCAGAGAAAAAAGGGGTTTCTGAAGGGGAGGGGGATGATAAGTTGGACTTGCAGATTCTACCCCTCAAAGACGATTATTATTATTATTATTATTATTATGCTTCAAAACAAAACTATAATGTATTTTTATTCTAACATGAATAATAAATATCTAATTTGAATAATTAGTGAAGAAGAAGGGAAAAGTAAAATAAAAATATCCCAAGAGGGATATTTCTCTGCTAGGGAGCCTACTAATCTATATCGAATATTCAGATATCCACTCACCCTTTGTTAATCTGAATATTAGACATTTTATTATTTATAAATGATGTAAGTATTATATAAAAAATATAAAGGTTTTTATGAAAAAATGTATATCTATTTGTTTCAGTCTGTTCTGAAATTTTGTTTTTGAATTTGACGAAAGTTTTTGCGGAGTTTTGGAAAAATTAAAAATATTTGGAATGAATTTGTATGTGTTTTTTAAAAAAAAGGATGATATCAGCTGATTTTAAAATTAATTAGTCTAGAAATATATTTTGGCTAATAGTAAGGTTTATTAAGAATATGACTACTAAATAATAATATCTCACTAAATCTAATATTTTTTTATATTGAATCTAGAAATCAGACAATAGACTTAAAATAATAGGGCAGAATAAATTATTATTAATGACAATTTGTAAATAAAAATTAAAAAATATCTATAAACTTAAATTATTTTGTATATTTTGTAAATTTATTCGAAAAGAATTTAAATCGAGAATTCATTTGGGTAACGCCTGTACATACAGTAAAGTGCCTTATCTCGTCAAAATTATTATCAAAGGGAACTGGCGGATACTGCAAAACGAGGAATTGCATGAACTCTATATATCTCCAAATATAGTTAGGGTTTTATAAGACGGTTGCCATGGGCAGGGTACATAGCTAGAATGGGATAGGAAAGAATAGAGAAAAATATATTGGTGGAGAGACCGATTAGGAAACGTCCGTTTGGAAGACCAAGGTGGGTGGACAATGTAGGATGGGACTCGAGAGAGATGGGAGAAGGTAGGAATTGGATGGTTGTGGCTCGGATAGGGATACTTGGAGAAATGTGGTTGCTGCGACCAAGAACTCTCGAGTACCGTAGAGCCACAGAAATAGATAGTTAGATAAATTAATATTATTTATAAATAAAAACATTTAAAAAACTGGTCATTTAAAAATAAATTTTTAATAGACAAACTTTTTTTTTGTTTATTTGAAATGATTGAGAAAATATTTGTGATTTGAACCAAGGTAGAGAATTAATTATAAAATGTTTATATAAATGATGATGACACAATAATATCTAAAATAGAATAAACAGTTCTGTTCTTTTTGCTTTATTCAAAGATGTAAAGTTTAATTTTCAATACCCAATACCCTTCAATGGACTCAATATAACATCTGTAAAATTATGTAAATATCCATATGATACACTATTGAGTGCTAAGTTGATTCTCGCTTATCAATTCAGATGCAGTGAACCCCACTGTTTGAAAATGCCAGAATGTTCTACTATTGAATTTAAATATTCTTATCTTCATCTTAGTAAAGAATCGAAAAAAAGAGAATGGTGGGTTGGGAGTGAATTTCTACTTTTTACAGGATAAGTGGACCAATAAAGCAATGACATAAGTGTGTGTATATGGAGAAGGGGAGTGGCACCAAATATATGGGAATAAAGTGATAGGAATTATATAGGTTGCATTTGTTTCCTGTCTAAATGATGTCAGAATAGATGGTAACTACGTGTCCGAGGAATCGTGAAAATATTAAGGGGATCAACCTCTTGATCTGTTTCTATCCTTTTTCTTTTTTTACAGAATCAATATCGACCCACCTCAACATCAACCCTGGCGCCCACACAATTGCGAATAAATATTCCATGCAATATGGGAACAATCCTACGCTTTGTTAAGAAACAAGACAAAGAAAACCAACTTCCATCTATTTGTATATACATACACACACATATTATACAAGAAAATCCAATTTTTATTCTATACTAAGAATAATAGTTTGTGTTTTATTTAGTATATATATATATATATATATATATATATATATATATATATAGATCTATAGATCAATCTATTTCTAACAGTAAACGAAATAAAATGAAGCCCTTGTTTGTTTTTATCAATCGAATTTTATTTAATTCAAAATGAATTTTATTAAAAAAATATTGCGTTCTCTTTAAGATTAATACAGAAAATATAAACTATCAATTTCCATTTAAAATTTTATAATGAATATGAATATAATTAATTAAGAATGAGAGAAATATCATGACTGAAATACAAAGATGACAATTTGTAACAATTTTTTATTTAACAGAAATAATATAAAATTTGAATTATTTCATTTAAATAAACCTTTTTGTAAGTTAATATTTGTATTCTCATAATACAAAAAAAAAAAATAAAAAATAAAAATAAAAATTTGTAAAATAACAATAACAATATAAAAAAATTATAATAATAAATAATCCTCTAAAATATTAAGATTCCAAATAACTAATAATTTTATGTTTTATTTATTTGGAATTGTTTTCTTTTTTCTTGTTTTTTCTTTTTCGTTTTTATTTATTTATTATTTTTTTTTTCGTTTTTGTTTATTGTAGTCACGGAAATGATAAATGAATGAAATTTGGATGATAAATTGTTTTCCAATTGACTTTAACATTTTTTTTTTACTTATTTATTTATACTAAGACAAGATAAATTTACGTTTTAATTGAAAATGCAGAAAGTGATAAATATTAATCGTAGAATAAAAGAAAAAACTTTAGAAAAAAATATCATTAATTATCTGATTGATAAATTACTAGGTCAAATAACAATATATTAATAAATAATAATAAAATAATATTAATTAACTTAAAATGATCATAAAATAATTTCAATTTTCAATTTTAATGAGGGATATTTAGTAAAAAAACTTAAATAGTCATATCAAAAGTACTTGTTAGTAAGGAATATAGCTTAAAATAAATAAAAAAAATCAAAATTTGAATGAAAAATATCGAGAGATTTGTATTTATTTTTTTCAATGATAAAGATTTCAAATGGATTACTAGCAATTCTTATCTTTTCCAATTGGAAACGTAGCAATCCATCAGTAATAAATAATAGAAAATAATCGTAAAGCAGTTGCACGAACGGAAAGGATTCGAAATGACCAGAAGGAATTGAAATTTTTATTAGCCCTCAGGAATTATAAATGAGACAAACAGAACAAGAAAACATTTCCAATTTGATTTTAAAGAAAAGAAAAACGAGTATGTGCTCAGAAGCAAAGAAGAAATAAGGATTATGTTGGGTGTGTGAGTGAGAGAGAAATAGGAGAGAAAGAGATTGAAAAAGGAGAGACGGCCAATGTGATGGACAAATGTACGGTACTGGTCGAACTGAATTCAGAGAATTGGTGAAATAAACCTTTTTAGATTTTGTGTAGAAAGATCAAATTCAACATGATTAATAACATCTTGAGATTAAAAGGAATTATTTTAGTAGTTTTTATCATGGAAAATTAAGAGGTTTTTTCTTCCAAATTAGATAAAATTTTTCAAACAGATGGTGATGAGAAAGTTCTTGAAACAATAATCTCTACTTTCTATTTTCAGCAAGTAATACTAACATTAAATAATTAAATTATATTTACAGGGATCACATTGTTCATGGTATTATTTCATATATAAATAATTGTTTATAATATAATTATATAATAATTAAACATTTGAGTAATAGGATAATTATTTATTTAAATAGATAAATATATATATATATATATATAAAACGGTTGTTTTAGGCAATATTATTTAATTTTAAATTATTTTTAACAGTTATATCGAAAGAAAAAAAATTTTAAAATTTTAACTCTTAAATGGAAAACAATTGAATTGTCTCAATTATAATATTCAAATGAGAGATATAAATGGAAACTATATATATAGTATCAATAAATATTTATTACTAGGGTAGGTCAATGAGTCCGTGACTTTTGGAATGAAACACAGGTTTTTGGATAAAAAATTATTTTATTTTCCAACGAAGTCTCCTTTGAGCTCTATACCATAGGTTCTTAAACTTATGTACTCCACGGACCCCCACTTGAAAAAATTTTTTTTGACGGACCCCCATCACAACTTTAGGTACTTTACGTCATTTTATTAATTAATTTCTGGCTTACGATCTCATAAGGACAAGGATATATGATGAATATTTCTAACAGTGATTGGTGAATAACGATTTTTTTGCATATTGTAGAACACATTTTATTAGAAATTATAATATTGAAGAAAGAAAATACAAACATTGTCATAGCAACAAATCTCACAAATTATAATGGGTACTTACATTAAATTCATATAAATATTTTATAATTTTTTTCAGAAAATATTAAATAAGAAATATTTTAAAAAATAACTGCATCTATCTCATTAAATATAACTTACATATTTAATGAGATGTATGCAGTTGTTTTCTTGAAACAAGAATCTCAATATCTGGCTTAATATTGGAAACTTTTAATCTAAGATCCGGCTCTACATTTAATTTGTTTCTATATTTAGACTTAATATAAAATAGTACCGAAAAAGCTTGTTCGCATAAATATGTTGTGCAGAATGGAATCAAGTGTTGAAGTGCTTTATTTGCAAGCGCAGGATAATCTGACCTGAGAAGTAACCAAAAGTTGCTCAATTCAGTTTTGTTAAATTTTAGTTTATAAGTTGTATCACATGATAATTCCACGAGCATATCTTGTTCAGGTGCAGATAAATGTTTAGTATTTGTAATTTCCATATTAAATGGATCTCTGATCCAGTTATTGCAAGGATCAGGATTAGAAAAATACTTCCTGAAGTTGCTTTTCAAAGTAATTAAATGTTCAACAAATAATTGACGCGTTTGATTAAGCAATTTTTCACTGGAGCTTTCTATGAAATCATTGAGAGTTGGAAAAGACTCATATACACCGTTCTGGATGCGTTTCGACCACAAGTCGATTTTTTTAATCATTGCTTCTATTTTATCTTCAACTTTAAATATATTTACAACAGTACCTTGCAGGCTCAAATTAAGTTCGTTCAATTTTGTAAAAATATCAGTCAAGTAAGCAACCTTAGCTAACCAGATAAAATCATTGAAACATTCGGTCAGTTCAAAATGCGCATCTATTAAAAACAATCGTATTTCATCTCGAAGCTCAAAAAGGCGAATGAGTACTTTCCCGCGGGACAACCAACGTACATCTGTATGTAATAATAAATGTGTATGTTGACTACCCATTTCCTCAAACAAAATTTTAAAAACTCTGGAATTAAGTGGACGAGCCTTAATGAAATTGACAATTTTAACTACTTCGTCTAATGTTCTTTTCAAATCTGGTGACATATTTTTGGCTGCTAATGATTCTCTGTGAATGCAGCAATGATTCCAAACAACCTGAGGCGCAACATTTTTAATAAGAGCAATCAATCCAGTTCTTGTACCTGACATTGCACGAGCACCATCAGTGCAAATTCCAACACATTTTGGCCACTCTATTTCATTTTCGGTTATAAAATTATTCAAACTGTTAAATATGTCATTAGCTGTCGTTCGTGAAGGTAGTGAATCACAAAACAATACATCTTCTTGTATTTGATTTTCAAACTCATATCTAATGAAAGCTAACAAATTGGCATTATTAGTGACATCAGTACTTTCATCCAATTGTAATGAGTAATAGTGACTTTTGCGCACTCTCGATATTAATTCTTCTTTTATATTACATGACATGTCTTCAATCCTATTCTTAACCGTATCATTTGATAATGAAATCAAATTTATATCGTTTGCTGCTTTAGTTCCTAACATTATATTTGTAATTACTTTTGTAGCAGGAAGAATTAATTGCTCTGCTATATTATGCGGCTTTCCTGCTTTAGCAATAAGTAGAGCTACTTCATATGATGCCATTACTGCTTTCTTACTCATACCACCAGATCCCGTCTTTACCATCAATTTCTGACTTGAATTAAGTTCTTCTTTTTTCATTTTAAAAAATTCGATAGACTTACTAACATGCTCGCTGTGCTTTGTTTGTAAATGACGTCTGAGATTAGCAGGTTTCATACTTTCATTGGATAAACTTTCCTGACATAGAACGCAGACTGGTCTTTCCACATCATTGTTGCAAATATAAGTAAATCCAAATGATAAATAATCATCCGAATATTTTCTAGTTTTGCGTTTCTTGGTAGAGTTTGCTGTTGATGCCTCATCATCTGATTCTTTCCGTTTCTGTGTTGAACCAGTTTGTAGCCAACGATCCATTTTATGGAGTAATTTATTAACATTGAACTACAATAATATAAATATAATATAAATATAATATAAATATAACGAATTATTATTTACTAGCTATGTTTTAATATGATTTTAAATGAATGTTTTAATATAATTTTAAATGAATGTTTTAAATCATTTTAATAAATGTTTTAAATCATTTTAAATAAATGATTTAATATCATTTTAAATGAATATTAATTTATATAATAAATATATTTCGTAATTTGATTCTAAAATATTATTAATTTCGTAATTTGATTCTAAAATATTATTAAAATAAATATTTTTTATTCATAAAACTAACTTATACTTACTCTCAAAAACAGCCTTTCTGGGAAATTGCAAAATGTGTTTAGTGTTTTTATAAAATAATGATCATGCAAATTACACTAAAAATTAAAAAAAATTATTAGCTATAATAAACTATTATTAGCTATAATTTAATTATAATTAATTAAATTAATAAAAATAATTTAAAGATACAACTCGTTGAGAAATGAACTTATAATTAACATTAATAAAAATAATTTAAAGATACAACTCGTTGAGAAATGAACTTATAATTAACATTTGCTTTAAAACTGTTTAAAACCCCAGAGTGGACGCTGACAATTTGGGTTTTTCCGGGTAAGACTGTCCCCTCCCCTGGTTTTCCCCAATAACAAAGTGAAAGAAAATTCCCTTATATGCCTCCCCTTCCGAGCCCCTAAGAGGGGTTATTTTAAAGGAACAATCGAAAAATGATTTTAAATGAATGAATGGATGAAAATTCAAATTTTATATATAGTTTTTTATATATGTTTATTTATTCACAAAAAATTAATTGACATAATTATCAATTTAATAAAATAAAATAGTATTATTAATAGTATTAAATTATAGCCGTAATTCTCTAGGAGGATATAGTTACACAATGAACTTTAAATATTTATATATGTATATATTTTTACGATGATTTTTTTCCGAGGACCGCGGACCCCCAGTAAAGGCTTCGCGGACCCCCAGGGGTCCGCGGACCACAGTTTAAGAACCACTGCTCTATACACTTCTTCCAACGTTTCTCCATTTTTTTTATCTCTTCCAAAAAATAAGGTTTGTTGAGGGCATACAAATAGGTATTTTATTGTGAGATGATTTCATCGTTGGAGGCAAATCTCTTTCCGCCGAGCCATTTCTTCAGGTTTGGGAACAAAAATTGTCACTCGGAGCTAAATCCAGAGAATAGGGCGGATGAGGAAGCAAAGACCAGCTGGTTTAAATTTCGACTAGAGTAAACTGATTGTTGTCTACTGACAAGAGCAGTGTTGCAATTTCATTTAAGAGATGGAAAATTCAAAAAGTCATGGACTTATTGACCTGCCCTCGTATCTACAAATTTCTCTCTTGATTTATATAAATAATAGAAATAGCAGAGAATCAATAGTAGATCAATGCAAAAAAACATTGCTTTTTTGAAGGCACAAAAATTTTACAATATCAAATTCAATTAAAATATAAAATCATTTTTATATATAAATATCAAATGTAATTTTTTCTCCTTCAATTTTTTTTTTTTTTTTTAATAAAGTTAATTAAAATATTTGTTAAATAATCTCAATAAATTGATACAGTTCCATAATAAAGTTAAAAGAAGAAAAAAATAGAAAAATTTTTGTAAAAAAAAAATAAAATAGAAATAGTTTTAGAAAATAGCAATCAATTGTATAAGAATGCAAGCAACATGCCATAATTGATTCCACAGATACCTTTACCTTGATCAAAAACAATCAACGCTTCTCCTCTCAACTTCGAAGGTCGTATTTTCCTGTCAAAGCTCTCGGCAAAGCTTAATTAATCTTCATTTGACGTGTCAGGTACAGAAAGATAAGAAGGAGAGACGTATTTGGTTGTTGTATGGGGATGGGGATGGGGATGCGGTTGAGTAAGTTAAGGTGAAACTGAAAGTTTCTCATCTTTGCAAACATGCAACTCATCGAAATAATTTTCTTTTAAAAAAGAAGTATGTAAACTAAACATTTTTATAACTGTACATCTTAAATTTTTAGTATCATTCATTTTAACTAATCAAAAAAGTAGTCTTCTTAGTTAGCAATTTTGATACTATGCATATAAATATTGAAATCATCTTCAACTATTGATTTTTATTGTAATTTCTTTTCCATAATTCTGTTAAAATCCAATTTGGCAAAGCGTACTACTATTGGGTGGTTTTAGCCAAACGATTTGTAATATTCCCGAGATAGAAAAGATAGATAGATAGATTGCATCTATTACTTAAATGATCATCCCAATCTTTCGAAAATCACTTTATAATCGGATGGGAAAATTGTTCATAATCCTCTTCCTAAACGGCCCTCCTTCCCTTGACGCTTATCGATTGTTGAGAAAAGAAATAAATATCTTAATGAAATATCTGGTTGAGACAGGAAGAAAGAGAGAGAAAGCAACTGGGCTGGTAAAATAAATTCAATTAGACCTTTCGGATTATCTCAGTGCCCTGCGGCCCTTTATCAACTTTATTAAAAAGCCCTTTTGGACAATTTGTTCAGATGAAGGCTGTCACCCAAACTCTACACAAACAACAACAACCTACATTTAATTGCAAAACGAACTTGAAAATTGTTCCAAGTCAGAAGGTTTTATTGTTTTTCAACCTGTAAGGACATTGAGCCTTTCTAATGATAATTATTATTACTCACCATTGCAAACACAGAGATTAAAGTCTTGAATTGTAACCCACCCAACGAAAGAGCTTCATAACATGCTCTGTTGTATTTCACTCAAGTAGTTCCTTTTTATTGCTAATAAAATAAGTCTTCACTTTCAACGCCACCATGAACCAAAAAAAATCTTTATTTTTATTTTTTTAATTATTGTTATAATTAGAAAATTAAAGGATGGAGAGAGAGAGGGATATTGTATACTGATTCATCCAAATCCTGTACTTAAAGGCATCCCTTCTTTAAAAGGGCTTTATAAATACCACCTGCACCCTTAAACTGGATTTTGGAGAGTATCGAAATATTATCTCATACTCACACTAGTGTGCATAACCTTTCGTTTATCTCTCAAGTCAGGCATGGACTAGCACTGAGATAGAGAATATTTTTCCTTGCATAAATTTTATGGAAAAACTAATGTGACAAAGAAATCAAATTAAAAAACAATTAATATATATATATATATAATCTACAGATAATTTCTAATAATTTGATTTGCAACAAAAAGATTAAAATAGATATTTTTTTTAAATATATTTTCAATATTTTTCATATATATATATATATATATATATATAGTGATTTTTATTTACAGCCATCTACCACATCGCAATCGTCTTTTCCTTTTATCCAGGTAGTCTTTATCGTTTAGGTCCCTCTTTTGCATAGCTGTAATAATGCCTTACATCCAAGTTTTTCTGGGACAACCTCTTTTTCGCTATCTACCTCCATGTTTGCTGTGGTCTTTTATTGTGTGACATCTTTTTAAGATAATATAATTTCTGGATATGATTAATAAAAAAAAATATATATTTCAATGCTTTTATTTAAATTGATAAAAGGAATTAAATGGATCTTATTTTTATAACCTCTCAAAATCAAAGAGTTATTTTGAAATTATAATAATTGTTTATATATTGGAAAAATGTATCTCTCTCTCTCTAAAAATAGTATACCTTCTACTGGCTCTAAGTATCAGAGTATCACCAAGTGCGTCCTGATATATAATATAAGTACCGGGACCCCGAGCCTCGGCTCGGTACTTAAGTTAAAAAAAATGATTCATTATTATTGGATTTGGCTGGTAATATTAATACCTGGGACACCGAGCTCTCGCTCTACCCTTTAAAAAATATTGATACACAATTCTTTAATTATTTATTACAATTATTAAATGTTACACATTTGCATCAATCTGATTAAAATTAATGAACTTGTGCTCCTCAATAATACATAAATATATAATATATAGGTACATATATTTTTTTTCTATAGTGTTTTTTTGAAAAACTGTTTAGCGCCCCAAGTGGTTATAAAACAAACTAAAGACAAAAAAACGTGCTTTGCAGCTTTTCGGAATTAAAAAAGCAAAATTGGCAGTCGTGGGACTGGCCGACAGAAGTGAAAACTTCTGCGTAAGAAATTTTAAAACAGACGAAATTCGCGCTATTTCACGAGAAAGATGAATTTCATATGCATGTATATATATATAACTTATATATTATTTTAAACATATATTTTAAACAAATTTGTAACTTATATTTATATATATATAAATACACAACTTTGTTTAAAATATTGCAATACGAACTGTTTTATAATTCTTATCTCTAACATAAAATATATATTTATTATGTGAAGTTCATTTCGTATAATTTTGATTATATATGTATATATGAAATGAACTTTACATAATAAATATATATTTATATGTTAGAGATAATTTATAAAACAGTTCTAATGACAATTCAAATTTCGCGCTCTGTTATAAGAAATTTGAAAGCAGATGGTTTCAAGGTGTTGGTCACGATCACGCGAGTTCTATACTTTTTCCCCATCCCGCAAAAGTGCTCAACGCCGCTAAAGAAGTTTTCACTTCAAAAATTATTTAATATTTGGAAATATATCTGACTTATAGAAAAAATGAATATTAATTAAAGAAAGAAATAGTTTTTAAAATATCCTGAATAATATGTAACAATTTTCAAGATAGAAATTTATTACAATATTACAATTATTAACTGTTGCATCATTGCATCAATCTGATTAAAATGAATGGAACTTCGGGTACTCAATAATAATAAATAAAATAATATTAATAAATATATTGAATAATATTTTATTGAAAAAATATTAAAACTTATAAAACTATCTAAAACTTTATTAATAAAAGAACAATGAATAAATAAATATAGAATAGTAATTTATTAAAAAGTAAACAATAGATAAAAAGAAAAAAAAAT
The DNA here is from genome assembly GCA_963082975.1 of Labia minor. Classification (NCBI taxonomy): domain Eukaryota; kingdom Metazoa; phylum Arthropoda; class Insecta; order Dermaptera; family Spongiphoridae; genus Labia; species Labia minor. The sequence goes on from OY720345.1 coordinate 55,208,341, forward strand.
AACAAAATCATTATTTTCATTTTTAAATAACGATTCACCCGGCGAGTTTCGAACCGACGAAATCCACTCGTATAAAACATCAGTCCAACCGCTGGACTATATGTATTTAGATAAAAAATTGTCATTTTTTTACTGTCTTAGCAGGCAGTATTAAAAATTTTGACGTTTTCCATATATAATTTTCAATTAAGAAATTAATAATGAAGCTGTATGTTTCAAGAGATATCATCAATAAAACTTAATTTTTCTTTATAAATACTATATCTAGTGTGAATTTGAAAAAAATCGTTAGAGCGGTTTTTGAGAACCAATATATATAGATAAATACATATATACAATTTTAGCTAGCATAATAAGATAAGATATACGTGTATATAATATAATATAAATAATAAATAAAAATTTATTTTTATGAAAAAGCTCTGATAGATTAGAAACTACTGGTGTTTTGTTCGTTTCTATTTATTTATTATCATATTTATATTTTAAATTTAATCAACCCTAGATAAAGGGGCGGGTACAAGATTTTGAAGGGCACCGATGTAAAAATAAAATATTTATTATTTGGTTTAAATATTATATAAGAATTAAGGAAACCATTTTTTGTAATTTTTTTTTTAAATTAATGCTTCCTCAGAGTCGATAAATCATCATCAAAACTATGGATATATAATAAAAGAGTTATTATTATTAAATCTCGTAAAACTTATAAAGGACTTATAAATCATTTTTGGATCGATTTCATTATCTATACGAATGTATAGATATAGAGTATAGCTTTTTTATCTACTAAGGTTTACATATATGAAAATAATAATAATTAAACTACGAGTGCTGCAGATTACAATTTTTTGTTCTAAATTTGTATTTACTTTTAAAATAAATTAATAAATAATCTTTTTTTTTTGATATTAAATTTTATTTAATTTTAATATTTTAATAGAAGGGAAAAAAATAAATAAAATATTGGCACAATATAATTTGATTACTCCGGATATTAAAGATTGAAACCGGCAATGAATAGAACACTCTCTGAAAGAAGTTCAGACAGTAAAATAGCAGGTTTGGAAGATGAAATGGGGAGGAAGGAGAAATCCAAACATCAATATTTTATTTTTAAGACTTTACTCGTACCAGAAATTATTATTTCTATTATAGAACGGAAGTTTTATAGGATAAAGGTCCCTTTGGGGCGTATTATCAAGGGTGTCCCGAAATGAATTGAGATTTTAAATTGACTGTCATTTATTTTATTTTCTCTGAAAGATAAAAACGTGGTGATCATTTGGCAGATATTATATGTATATTATAAATAACCTTCATTTCTTTACTAGCAAATAAAATAAAAAATAAAAATATCAGTATGTGATTCTAATAAATAAATATAATTTAATATCAATTGATTTTTTAAATTAAATACATTAATGAATTTAGCATTTTTGAAAGAATTTTAAAATAGTACTTGGAAAACCGAGATATCGCTCAACCCTTTAAGAAATATGCATATACAATTCTTTAATTATTTATTATTAAATGTTAGATCATTGCATCAATCTGATTAAAATGAATGGCACTTGGGATCCTCAATAATAATAAATAATATTAATCAAATTTAAATAATATTTTAGTGAATGAATATTAAAAATTATAAAACTATCTAAAAATTAATTAATAAAAGAACAATGAATAAATAAATATAAATAAATAATTTAATAAAAAATAAACGCGAAAATAGATAAAATTGACTAATAAAAATTTAAAAGAATTAACAACGACAAAACAGTTTATGAGATTGTTTTTAAAATATCATAAATAAACTTACAATGTTTGCAAAACAAATAAAGATAACTTTTATGTTTTTTTTTTGGTGAAAGATTAATAAATACATTTCGTAATTTGATTCTAAAATATTATTAAAATAAATATTTTTAATTTTATTTCGAAATTAAATAAAAAAAATTTAAAATATTTTAAATATAAAAAAATATTAATACATTTTCAATTAAAAAAGAATGGTGAGAGGCAAATGTGGATGGCGTATTTAAATTTAAATTAAGAAAAAGCTAATGAAGATGATTTTTCTCCAGACTGAAACCAATACAGATCGATTTGTCTTTATAAATATTATCTATGGTGTGAATTTCAAAAAAATCCTCGAGTGATTAATTAATAAATTAATTCAAAAATATACAAATAGTTTAATATATATATATATTAAAACAATTTATAACATTTTTTTTATAATTTTTGTGAAAATAATAGAACATTTAATAACTCTGATAAGAAGTACTTATTTAAAAAAATTCTCAGAATATAATACATTGTAATATTTAAATTATTAAATAAAAAAAAAATATATAATAATATTATATTTGAATTTAATTCTCATTTTTATAAATACATATTATCAAAGAACAATTTGATTATAATTTACATTCCGTATAGAAAATAACCACATAGCAAATTATCTGCTCTTTCATTGTAAAATTGAGTTTAATACCAGGGTATTGGGTGAGATCAAAGGAAGAAGAATTTGGAAAATGGCTTGGGGATTAGCAACGAGGCTGTGGGAAAAGGGAGTGGAAAATAACTGTTTTGCATAGTTTACAAATCCACGAAAATTTATAAATAGTCAACATTTGCATAGAATCTCTTACAATGCATTCATACACTCTCTTGTGCACAAATAAATCTATACATATAAATGCATGTAAAATTAAATTTAATGATATAAAGTGGAAATTAGCACCATTACAAGTTATAATCGGAAATTCTTTGAAAATACTATAAAGTGTAATTGAAAATATTATTAAAACATACTTTAAATATTTCTCATATTATTTATTTATGTTATTATTTTGATATTTAAATAAATATTTAATATTCATGATATATACTTATATAAATTATATAAAAAAAAGTGTGTAACATTTATTAATTTGAATGATTCAGAATTAGTTCGATATGTAGTATATATAGATATATTTTGATCAATAGTCAATAATCAATAATAATGAATAATTCCCTGAATTTTAGGAGGATAGTCTTTTACGCCTTCCTATACACATTAATAAACAACAATAAAGATTTGACATTAGATAATCAACATATTAATTATGTTCTTGTCATTTAAATAAAGTAATATTGATTATACAAATGTGTTAAACTTTAAAAAAAGTTAAAATGAAGGCGGAGAACTACGATTACTTGCTTGTTTGTTCTCAACTAATAGATTGTATCCAGTATTCCTTATTTATATTCTTTTTTTTTTTAAATCAAAAATTTTCTTTCAGACTAATTTAAGAGGCGAGAAGTATTTTTCTATTTTCCCTTCATTTAATATTAATTCCTAGATTGCGAGACTGAATCGCATTAAATAACGTTAAAATAGAATTGAAACAATTTTCCTTTCAACCGGTGCAGATTAAAGCAAAGAATTGGGTTAGTAGTGGAGAGAGGTGGAATGGCAGGGGCTGAGCACAAGTGTATGGGGGGGAATTAGAAAATGGTTCATGAACGAGTTGCCAATTATATTAGTTTATTATATCCGGGGCGAAGAAAATGAGGTTATTAACAAGGGTGGGAGAAATGATTAATTGCATTATCTCCATAAAGTATACACGATTTTCATTTATATATTTAATTATAACACCCATTCCAATTGGAGGAGAATGGGAAGGTTGATTATTAAATAACGAGCCTTGGCTTCTAAAGATAATGATCCATGTAAACATGAAAATATTGGATGACTCTAATTTCTTTAGAGTCGCTTTACAAATTTCATTATAATTTTTTAATTGGTGTTTTCGTAAATAAATATGTATAGTAATAATAATGTATTTATCAATACAATATAAATATATATAGGATCTGAAAATATGAAATTTATTTTATTATTTTCTCATGAAGATGTTCTCCGAGCGACTAAGCAAATTTATGTTGCGCTGGGACATATATTTAAAACCTCGCTACCCCCTCTTAGAAGCCTACGATTGGCAATAATAAGCGAGCCATCTATTGGGTCCTCGTTCAGTGCCTAACACGCGATTGGTCGTCGAGAGCCCCCACCACTCTGCTTAGATGTCACCATCAGGGTATAAAAAGCCGTGAAGCAGGCTAGCCAGGGGCAGTAGCAGTTGGAGCAGTTGCCAGTGGCAGTTGAGCAGTTGTCAGTTGTGATTCAAGACGTTAAGAAGAACATATCCGAAGAACGAAGAACCGAAGATTTCCAAGACGTTTATTTTTTCCTGTGTATATATTTCTAAACAAAAACGGTATATTTTTTGCTACACTTTTCAATAAAAACGATATATTTTTTGCTAATACTTTTCAACAAAAACGATATTTTTTAATACATCTGCTTCATTATCGAAGCCACCAACCCTACATATATATTCAATATATAATATATATACTTAAATTTTTTATAGATCAATATGAAATATGGTATAGATTTTAAATAAATAATAAATTCGTTTTTAATTCTTTTTTTAAAATTGATCAATAATCATGAATTGAAAAAATTCCTAAGGCGATGTGGAAAGGGCTGCACTGAGATATGCTACTTAACAAACTGATATAGAAGCTCTTAAATAAAAATCACGTTTTCCTTTATTTGTTTCCCGGAAAGCTTTAGGAAGGGAATAAACTAAAATCGTTGGACACCTTAGATACGCATTGTTCTACAACAGGGGTGTCAAACTCATAGGTACACTTGGGCCAAACAAACAAGGTTTAACTTTAGGCGGGCCGTAAAAAAATCAATATTCATAGAAACGTAGATTTATTTCGAATAATAGTCGGAAATGTTTAAAATTCTGATCGCGAAAAACATTTTACCTTTTTTTTAGAGATAAATTGAAAATTTTTTAAAAAAGTCGTATGTGGCCGCGGGCCGCAAAAATAGCGAATTTGACTACCTGTTCTATCCTTGGGAAATCTTTTCATTATAATAATAATTATATTTGTAATTATATTTAATATAATATATTAATTTTAGGTAAAGAAAGCGATGTTTATCAGATAAGAATAGATGTATAATAATTTGCTTTCTACAAAAGTTAGCATTTACAATAATAAATTCGGTAATTATTTACAAAATAGGAATCTCCAGGAATTTGGATGAAACTTTACCTGTGAATTCCTTGTTTAATTCCAAAGAAACTTTTTTTTATAAACTTTTTCCAGGTCTCTTATAGTTTACGAGATAAATAAAGATTTTTTAAGTTTGACAGATTTCGCTTTTCATCACGAAAGTCTCAATCTTTCTCCAAAATGATAATTAATAATAATTAATAATAATTAATATAATTAATATAATTTATAATTATAATTATAATGATACGATCGAAGATGAGCTGAAAACATCGTTTATTTATAATGGGAAATTTTCAACTTTGACCGCCGATTTGACCATGTTCCCAACCGAATTTTAAATAAGTTGACCTGTGGCCAGGTCCGAACCGACCGACGGTTTGAAATAAATTAATTTCAAGCTACAGAAACAATTTCAAATAATTTTCATATATCTATTAATGTAATAAAAAACAGATATGGATACTTAAATAATAAATATAAACATTTTTAATTTTATTTTATTTATAATATATATGCAAGACCAGGCTGTGACGTCATGAATGGTTGGATGACGTCATATAATTTTAAATCAAGAAAAAACTAATAAATATGATTTTTCTCGAGGATAAAACCAATACAAAGTGCATGATTCGTGGTGATATATAAAAAAATCTCCTTTGGTGTGAAAATAACCCTTTCCTTCCTATCGTCGATCGCTAATACTACCACTTCCGGTTTCCGGAATTGCACCAAAAGTTGATCAATTCATCCCACTGATGCATTAAGTAAATATACCAAATTTCATCAAAATCGGTTGAGCCGTTCAGGCTGTACACATCTATACGGACGGACAGACGGACAGACGGACAGACGGACGGACAGACGGACAGACATCATGCTAAAAATACTTTTTTCTGTTTAGAAAATGCATGATTCGTGGAGATATGTAAAAATCTCCACATGTGAAATTTGGTGTGAAAACAATACCTCCCTTACTATCGTCGGTCGGTAAAAACCAAGACCACTCTCCTCGAATCTAAAATCAAAATTTAACAAATCGAAAATTTTACAGACATATATATTTTATAAACGAACTAAAAGTTCGTTGAAAATTTTCTACATATCGTAGACACAGATCCTTTTGATTTGTTAATTCTATTGGAAGATTTTGAAAAAAAATAATAGACATCCACTATACATGTTTTAATTTACTATTATATTTGTATATATAGAAATAGAAGTTTTACTCATATATTGTTTTATTAATTTATTCTATCTGTGTTATAAATTATGATACATAAAAATTTTTTTAATTTTTACCGACCGACGATAGTAAAGGGAGGTATTGTTTTCACACCAAATTTCACATGTGGAGATTTTTACATATCTCCACGAATCATGCATTTTCTAAACAGAAAAAAGTATTTTTAGCATGATGTCTGTCCGTCCGTCTGTCCGTCTGTCCGTCCGTCTGTCCGTCCGTCTGTCCGTCTGTCCGTCCGTATAGATGTGTACAGCCTGAACGGCTCAACCGATTTTGATGAAATTTGGTATATTTACTTAATGCATCAGTGGGATGAATTGATCAACTTTTGGTGCAATTCCGGAAACCGGAAGTGGTAGTATTAGCGATCGACGATAGGAAGGAAAGGGTTATTTTCACACCAAAGGAGATTTTTTTATATATGAAGACCTTAGAGCGAAACAGTGGTAAGCCACAAAATCAAAATGTTGAGATATTGTAGTTTAAAGTGTAGAAAAAAGATAGAAAACATTGGGTTTACTGCATATATTTCAAATTTGCTCAATATGTAATATCAGTAAAGGGAAAAAGTCAGCAACTATTATTTCTTAGATATATATAATTAAGAATAAAACAATTTTCTACAAAAGTGGCTTACCATTGTTTCGCTCTAAGGTCTTCATATCACCACGAATCATGCACTTTGTATTGGTTTTATCCTCGAGAAAAATCATATTTATTAGTTTTTTCTTGATTTAAAATTATAGGACGTCATCTAGCCATTCATGACGTCACAGCCTGGTCTTGCATATATATTATAAATAAAATACAATTAAAAATGTTTATATTTATTATTTATGTTTCCATATCTGTTTTTTATTACATTAATAGATATATTAAAATTATTTGAAATTGTTTCTGTAGCTGGAAATTAATTTATTTCAAACCGTCGGTCGGTTCGGACCTGGCCACAGGTCAACTTATTTTAATTATATATAGTAAAAAAACAAAACAAAAAATATTAATAATTTTTTTCACAAGCTCAAAAGATTAAACAATTTTAAAATTTCTATTTTAAAGATAAAGTAATTTTTTAATGATTATTAGATAGTGAAATTACAAAGTAGATAATAAATTGTAATTATAAACATATGAATTAATATGAATGGACTTGCCCATTAAAATGCGAGCTTATGGAAATATATAACAAAACACCATTGTATACACAAATTTTGTTCATATTCATAAATTATGATTAATAAATTTATATTTATTTCTATATATATATATATATAATGCTTTATACTCTGTGTATATAATTTTTAATATACATATAAGTTTAAAATTGGCTTTATGAAGACATTAATCTCGAGAATTTGGATTCCATTTAATCACTTTTTTTTTAATTAAATTCACATTTATTAGACAAAATAAGTTGCCATTTCAAACTAATATTAAAAATAAAATATTTTTCTATTTTAATTTATTTTACGTTCAACTTGGCATATTTCTTTTTAAGTTCCACACTTAAATGCTAGTAATATTGTAACCTATAAATCATGAATGTTGTTTTTTTACAGACCAATTTGTTATTTCTAAATTGACCAATCACAATTACCTTTATTGAAGATTACCAACATATTTCGAAACCATTTACGCTTTTAACGATCATCATTTGTTGGAGATAATAAACCAGAGGAGATATTATCTCTGGCCTTTCGATTCTATCTCTAGATTAATAGTTATATCTTAATTTATGATAAAGTGAAATAGAGAAGGGCGTGAAGGGCCAATTTGTAAAGGACACTTTAGTTATTTATTTGAGTTTTTCTCAAAATATATAATTTTTTTTTATTATATACGCTTTTCTTTTAATAAGGATTAAAATTGATGGCTCGTGATAATTAACTTAAATTTTTTATGGACATTTTTTGTAAGGAAAATTTTCTTTACTTTTGAGATTTATTGAATCAACTCGATATAGTCATTAATAGATTTTTGTTAGCCTAGCAGAAATATTTTTTTTATCATATTTAAGCGAAAAGACAGACAGATTTTTATAATTGCAAGAATTTTTTACAAACAAAATCTTATTTTTTGGGCTATTAAAAAATTTTGAACTTTTATTCCTTCAAAATTCATTATTATGTCACTCATAACTTTTTGTCACTTTGAACTACAATTTTAGACGTACTGCTGATTCAAACCTGCTTAATTTTCTGCTGATAAAATAGTTTTAGAAATAAGAGGCTTGTGTATAAGGCTCTTTATTACACCAAAAATAATTTATTAACAGAAAAAAAGAGCAATTACCCAGTTATTGACAGTTTTTCCCAATGATTGACACTTAAAGCTCATTGTCAAAAACTGAAACTTTTAGTGACAATCACTCTTTTAATAAAAAACTGTTCAGAATCTTTTTAAAACTTAAAATTATATTTCTTCCAATGAATTCTTCATTTTTTTTTGTATGGCAAGGAGATTAAATATGTGATATAATGTCACACCAATAAAAGAACAGCAAATCTTTGGGTATAGGCCATTTCCACATTTCCAGCTGGTGTCATCGAAGACACCGTCACTCCTTTCAATTCTGGCCAATTTTTTTTAAAGAATGACCGTTTTTGAAGAGGTAGAAATTATATTTCTTCATATGAATTCTTCATTTTATTAAAATAAATATACAGAAATAAATTTCCATTGGTCTCCCACTCCACCCTTCCTAAGGGTTAACTACGGGAATAGGATGTTACCTGCTTTTCGGACAATGTGTCGTTATATTACCTACAAATTCTAAAATTCTAAACCAGTTTTTGTAAGAAATAAATGGAGCTACCAAACACGAGTTTTTCAGTTTTTGCCAGGGCTTCGAACCGGAACTGAACCGAAAACCGAAAACCGAAAAAAACCGTTATTTTTGTCGGAACGAAAACCGGAGCTGAACCGAAAAAAATAATATCGGTTTATTTCGGTTCAGTACGTGTTCAATCCAGAGTTGCCACAAGAGGTGTTTTGGCAACACCCAAGCCCGAATTTTTACCGACCGACGATAGTAAGGGAGGTATTGTTTTCACACCAAATTTCACATGTGGAGATTTTTACATATCTCCACGAATCATGCATTTTCTAAACAGAAAAAAGTATTTTTACCATGATGTCTGTCCGTCCGTCTGTCCGTCCGTCTGTCCGTCCGTCTGTCCGTCCGTCTGTCCGTCCGTCCGTATAGATGTGTACAGCCTGAACGGCTAAACCGATTTTGATGAAATTTGGTATATTTACTTAATGCATCAGTGGGATGAATTGATCAACTTTTGGTGCAATTCCGGAAACCGGAAGTGGTAGTATTAGCGATCGACGATAGGAAGGAAAGGGTTATTTTCACACCAAAGGAGATTTTTTTATATATCACCACGAATCATGCATTTTGTATTGGTTTTATCCTCGAGAAAAATCATATTTATTAGTTTTTTCTTGATTTAAAATTATATGACGTCATCCAGCCATTCATGACGTCACAGCCTGGTCTTGCATATATATTATAAATAAAATAAAATTAAAAATGTTTATATTTATTATTTATGTATCCATATCTGTTTTTTATTACATTAATAGATATATGAAAATTATTTGAAATTGTTTCTGTAGCTGGAAATTAATTTATTTCAAACCGTCGGTCGGTTCGGACCTGGCCACAGGTCCACTTATTTTCAATTAGTTATGCCTCGCACTGCATGGTGTCGCTAAAAACTTTGTTTCAAAAATTAGTGTCCTAGTCATACTCTCCCTTCGGCTGTGTTGGCAGCGTCTCGTAGTCGCAATACAGAATTTAATGTTTTCATCGTTTGTTTAATACTGATATTTTGATTTAATAATAGTATTAATTTTTTAAATTATTTATTCCATTTGTTACAGGGTTATGTATTGATATAAAGAAAATGATTCATAAATATAAATAAAATTATTAAATAAATTTAAACAAATATTGAATACCTTTGACCAAGTACGAAGATTAGACAGTAAAAAACTTATTTTAGAATTTTGGGAGGAAAATAAAAATACATATCCTCATTTTAACAAAATTGCAATGGTGGTTTTAGGAGATACTGCAACACAAGTTAGTGTTGAAAGAGCTTTCTCTGGTTTAAAGTTTATTTTACGAGACAATAGAAATAGTTTAAATGAAAATATATTAGAAGATATTTTAATAATTATAGGTATAATTTTCATCTTTTATAATTCTAGTTATAATTATAAGTAAATATATCCAAGAATCCTGTATACTTTAACATTAAATATACGAATTTGTTTCGTTTGTTGAGTGTTTGAAAGTAGAAGGATGTAAAAAAATATTCATACTTATTTGTTTCGTTTAATAAATTATATTAACATCTTATATTATATACTTCTAATTATTATACCTTTAATTAATTATTATTATTTATATTATATTGTATCAATTCATGTAGTATGATTTAGGGTGGTAGCAAGAAATATTTTTATATATTTATGGCAGACTCGGCATACCCCGACCTAACTTTCTAATACAAATAAAAGGTCTTTAAAATTAATTAATCGGAACTGAACCGAAAACCGAAAACCGAAAAAAACCGTTATTTTTGCCGGAACGAAAACCGGAACCGAACTGATATTTTTTTTTTTTATTGAACCGGAACGAAAACCGAAACGAAAAAAATAACGGTTCGAAGCCCTGGTTTTTGCATACCAGTAGTTGAGAATAAATTACTTTTCTTCTCAAAAAGAAGGATAAAGATAAATATTAGAGCTTAATTAATAATAATCACATATATATGCAGATTTCAAACAGATCAAGTGAAAAACAAATACGATGTGAACTGATAAAAATCTAATGCATCTTATGACCATTGATAACATCTCCTTATATACTTTACAGCTTTCAATTTTTATTTTCTTATTCTTAAAAACCATCAATAATCTTGATAGTAAGTCGGTCATTTTGGTCTTTTGCTTGATTGTATGGCATACATCACAACAAAAATATATTAGAGGGATTTTTAACCAATTGTTATACACTGGTGCCTTTACCCTAGAGTTGTGTTCAGAAAAATTACAAATTAATTTATAATTGTTTTTTTAAATATATATTTCTTACGTATATTAACAAAACAAAACAATACTGAATTAAATCCTCTTAAAAGATATACGATTTAATTTATAACAAAAGAAAAATAATGAATAAATGTTAGAATTATTTTTTAACATTTGTTATAATAGCTTTATTATTATTTAGAATGCCCTCCCGATATGATAATGATTTGCTTTGAAAATAGCTCGGAACTCCTGGTTTTTCTTGAGATATTCTGTCAGATTTATACCATCTTGCAGATCTTGATGATGAATCAAGTCTTTATCACGTAATTCCGCGGGATTCGCGATTTGTCATTCAATGTATAATAGAAGACTCGATGGTAGAGCGGGCTTTCACCTTCTTAGCAAACAATTATTCTTATTATTTTTCTTAATGATTCTATTAAAACTATAATCTCACTAATGCCAATATATATATCCCCACTTCCCTTTCTCCCTTTCTTCGATTAAATTATTTATTTAATTTATTATTTTTATTTAATTGTTTATTTTGTTTAGATAGGTATTTGATTATTTATTTCTTGTTTGTTTGTTTATTTAATTTACTTTATTTTATTGAACTTTTTTATTTTATTTGTAGATGGATTGGATTATTTGCCGAGATATATCACTCTGTAACTACGAGTTGACTCCGATATTTTTCCACTTATTTGTACCAGTACTTAATCTTTTATCTATTCGATCATCTTCCTTGAGGCAAATAATGGTCTACAATGAGAGTGAGAAATATGTAACAAATAATGCCTCCTATATGCCACTTGAGGTGAACAAAGTGGATGACATATGATGTATATATATATATATATATATATATATATATATATAGTTGTAGGTTAAGAAGAAATATAAGTTATGAGGAACGATGCCGTTTTGAATGTGAGAAATGGCTCCACTCGACTATCTCGCATTTTGAATTGGATTAATTAACATATATTATATTTAAATTAAATTTAATTAAGTACAATTAAAATATAAATATTTATTAAACCAGCGCGTGTTGGCTCTTTATTGATGGTACCACGTTACGTGTTGGCGCGTGATTTGCAGTGTTAAAAAATTAATTCTGGTACTTTCATCGAATCAATCAAACTGAAATTCTATATATAGTAGTTTTATACAATTTTTAATCATGTGAAAAACTATCAAAGATCAATCTTTATTTTTACAGTCACTTTAGAGGAAAAAAAATTGAAAACGTGGTAGGTAATGACCCTCTTCCGGATGAGCTACATTTCTCAAAAGTTGATAGAAAACTACGAATTTTTTAATAATGCCCGTGTCCCAAATTTCATGATTCTAGCTCAAACCATTTTTGCGTAATTTTGTCTACATTCCCACACATTCACAGACATTTTTCTCAACCTGTTAGTGAAAAAGACTCAGGGACCTTCAAAACTTATAAAAACATCAAAATCCCGACATCGAAAATTTTCGTGATCGCAATTCTATTTCTGGCGAGATAGTAAAAATTGATCATAATTCAAATATTTTCTAATTATTACAAAAAAAAAAAAAAAACTGAATTGATTTATTCTGTTCTTAGAAGAATTAACAAAAATGTCCATGCCTACTTTTTTAACTTGTGAAAACATTTAATTTTCTTATTTTTCCTTTTTTGTTAATAAGAATAATATATTATATATATAATTCATTTAAATGAAAAGTGCTTAAAAGGAGTAAATAAAAAATTCCAAAAGAATTCTTGAATTGCTTATTTTTTTAAAAGATTTTTAATTGCTTTTTATTTCTCTCTAATTAATTTTAAAAAAAATTCATAAATTAATTACTTATCATCCTTCAGGATTAGGATAATTATTTTTTGACTCGGGTATTTTATATATATCCCCATAGAGATGAAAGTCATTAATAATAAAGAGAGAAACTGTTTAGTATATTTTTCTTGCTTTAGTAATAAATTCTAACATCAGTAGCGCTAGTTTGAACCTGCATTGATTTTGGAATTGAACTAAAAAAACGGCATAGAATGATGGAAGGATGAACTTGATGGAAAGTCTAAAACTACTTTCTATTTAAACGATATATATGTGTAAAATTCATAATTAACAAAATGTATATTTACAATTAGACAACGTTAAATCTTCTTATATGCGCGGGAGTATAGGAATATTGTAAATTCAGAAAGGGGAGAAAAGTAAAAAAAAATGTTTGTCATTTTCTTTTTTTTTTAATTTGGTAAAATAGGATCGTATATTATAAGGGTTCTAACAAACACATTAATCAAATTACACTTTTAAAAAACAAATTGATGACAATGCTATTTTCTATATTTATATTACATCATAATTTGCATAATAATATAAACTTTATATAATAATTATATATTTCGAAATTTGTCCTAAACGTCTTTTGTAATCTTTTATTAGCAATTTGTAAAGGTCCGTTCTCTCGTTAGAATATTGAACGAAATCAAATAGAGACAATTGAAATGTTTTTTTTTTTTTGAACAAGATTAAAAATTTTTCAACGTACTCCATTTCTTTGTTCTATAATTTAAAAAAAAAGCCCTCCAAAATGATTAAAATGCAGATGGATGATCAATCTCAACAGAAACAAAGATGGAGCAGCAAATGAATAGTGGAGGGGAGAAGGTTAGGGAAAGGGGAGAAAATGCGATAGAAAGCAAATTTTATTTCTTTTCTCTCACACTTGTTTTATCTGAATTGATTTAATCTCAATTTAGAAGAGAAGTTAAACATCTTTTAAGGAGCAAATAAAGTTAATGTCACTTCATCCTCTACAATCTCGATTAATCTGATGATTTTCTAATTAAAATCTCACACTTGAGCAAAATCTAATTCAAACGTTTTTTTACAAATAAAAAAAAAAACCTAAGATTTTTTTTCTTTTCAAACAAATATATTTTTTTTTTTTTACTTATTGATTGCCAAATAATTTTTTTTTTTTTTAATATTTTTAAAACTTTCTTACCTTTATCCTGCATGATTGAGTTTATACATCTTTAATTTATTAAGAAAAAAAGTCATATTTTACAATAAAAACAAATTTCATCATAATCAATTTTAAATAATATAATATAAATGTATTTAAGCTTTTGACTAGGGGTATCATGGGTGCTGGACACCCGGGCGGCAAGCCTAGGGGGGCGGCACGAGTCGCCTTAAAAGTACTTATTCATTTTATATGTTATTTATTATTTTTTTTAATTTTTTCAATATGGTTCTAAAAAAAATCTAAATTAACTTAAATGTACTTTATCTTTTTTATTTGTGAATTTTTAACAACTTTGGGGGAAGGGGTTGGGTTAGGGAAGGGGTGGCAAAATTAATCTCGCACCCGGGCGACATATACCCTAGTAACGGCCCTGCTTTTGACTATAAACTATGTATATTAACATATAAAATAGATCTTTCCACTAATAATAAACCCTAATAATTTATTTAAAAAGAATAATATATTAAAAATATCAAAAAAATTATTTTTTTTTTAAAAGACCTTAGACAGTATCCATTACCTTTATCTCAAAGGGGCTTAACTCAGAATCTCTCATCGATACTACTTATATCGTATTATAATATAACCCTGAAATATAACCTAAACCTCAAAAAGAGGAAAAAAAAATAAATAAATATTAATTGAAACTCTTAGCATTGATTTAATTTTCATTTTTACTATGATGAATAAAATAATTTTCAATTTTTTTCATATATTTAATTTTTTTTTATAAATACTTAACTTCTGTTTATTTATTTTTCACCTTTTATACTAATTGTTTTTTTTTTATTCGAAACGGGCAGACACTTTTTTTACTTTCCCGCATACTTCGTATAAGGGAAGTATTGGAATCGTCAAAAATTTCGACTTCGAGATTTCGATAGATCTTGACGTTTTAGACCTCCCTGAGTCGGAAAATACCATTTTTGGAATTATGTCTGTGTGTGTGTATGTATGTATGTATGTAATGTCTGTAAGCAAATTTACTCAAAAACTAATCAAGCTAGGACTTCGAAATTTGGTACACCGATATTATTCACAGTTTGTAGATTTCTATCAAAATTTCGTCAAAATCGGTTAACCGGAAGTGGTACTTTACCTACACTGATTGCGTTTACCTTTCTAGTAAAGTACAAGTTTGCTTCGAGATATTTGCTTCATATTTTGTATATAGATTTAAAAATATGAAAAAATTGAGATACCAAATTTCATCATGATCTGACTACCGGAAGTGACATTTTACCTATACAAGTAGCGTTTTCCTTTTTACCGACCGACAATAGTAAGGGAGGTATTGTTTTCACACCAAATTTCACCTATGGATATTTTTAGGTACATATCTCCACGAATCATGCATTTTCTTAACAGAAAAAAGAATTTTTAGCATGATGTCTGTCCGTCCGTCCGTCCGTCCGTCCGTATAGATGTGTACAGCCTGAACGGCTCAACGGATTTTGATGAAATTTGGTATATTTACTTAATACATCAGTAGGATGAATTGATCAACTTTTGGTGCATATCCGGAAACCGGAAGTGCTAGTATTGCCGATCGAAGAGAGGAAGTGAAGGGTTATTTTCATATCAAATTTCATGTGAGGACATATCTCCACGTGTTATGCACTTTGTATTGGTTTTATCCTCGAGAAAAATCATCTTCATTAGTTTTTTCTTAATTTAAAATTATATGACGTCACCCAGCACTTCATGACTTCACAGCCAGCCCTTATATATTATAAATAAAATAAAATTAAAAATATTTATATTATATCCATATCTGTTTTTTTTACATTTAAAATATCAGTTAACCGGAAGTAGCACTTTATTCTATATATATATATATATATAAATGTTACCAAATATCAAATTTGACACCAATAAACTAATACGAACTGGCTCTTTATCAATACCAAGTTTACACATTCTAAATATTCATTCACAACTCTTTATACCTATTTATATACGGGAAAGTCTAGGGGAGGACACTCCCGCTTATTTACTATCATTTTCAGTAGCGAATTTTTTTAATGTCCATTCATAATAGTAAAATTTCATTTAAGAGCTAGTAGATGAAAACAAATAATGTAAAAAAATGATAATGCTCTCTGTATCAGATATTACAATTTTTTTTAGATATTTTTTATTTTATTTTTTTATTTAAAGTTATAAAACAAAATCGTTTTTGTATTTCATCTTATTATATTAATTATTACATTATATTTCATTAATTGTCCTTAAATTTTTACTATAATTTCATATATTGATTATTTTTTTTACTATTTATTATAAAAAATGCATTAAATAATTAAAAATAAGAAATTCAAATTATTGTAAGTGTAAATATATTGTAAAATAAAACTATATATATATATTGAAGTGTTATTTTGGGGCAGTAAGGTATAAAAAATAAAAAAATAAATTTTTATAAAATCAAAATGTTGAACATTTTATTTAAATTGTCAGTGTGTTGTAAGATATATAAAAAAAAGGTTTGAAGGATTAATGTAGGGTGAAATGGTAGCCAATAGGTGTATTGGTAGCACTTTGGGACTTGGTAATACAGCTTCAGGGTATTCTTTCTGGAAGGGTGGAGAATTTTATGAAAGCGATGTGTCGAGTACAGATGATTCCTGGCGAAGGCGGCTTGGACAGGTGATCCCGGGGAGAAACAGCGCTGGACCGGGTGATATTGGGATTCGGTCCGATCCTGTAGACACCCCATCGACCAATTACCGATGTCGTCAGCCCATGGGTCCTGGACTCTGCTTCACCTGTCGCCTCTCCTTCAGAACTCTCTCTCTGGACTCTCTTTCCTGAACTAGTTGTCGACTGCCCGCAAACACTAGCTTCAGGCTAGCTTTTCCCCTCCTTTCTTCATTTCTCCTCGCAGACATCCAATCAAATTCTCGATTTGGATGCAACTCGGGGAAGGTTTTTATTTGACCCGGCTTAAAGGGATTTCTGGTAACATTTTATTCGTACACTGAATTCCTATTAAATATCTTTTTCTTAAAAAAAACTATTTTTAAAGTCGTTTAACAAGGAATTTTATACAATTAGAATTCCCAAGAACCGCCATTCACTAAAATATCACTACAATATATATAAATTTTACAATATCTTATCATTGATTTTTCATGATTTCAGTCTGGTATATCTGATATTTCGTTGTATAAATGACGATAACTCGATGTTTGTATCTTCTTTCCTATTTCCAGTCCCCCAAGTATCGTTTCTCAAATCCATAGGATCAAACTAAGCACCAGAAGGGTTTCTACTAAGGACCACCTTTATGCTTTCATTCATAAAACGTAAAAAGACACTGACATTTCTCATATTATCTCTTTCTTTCTTTATTACCTGAAAAATTCAAAAAAAAGCCACTATATAATATATATATATATATAAAGATATAATATTATATTTGAATTACCTATATGTTTATACTATATTATATGTAAGCTAATATAGAAAATTATGTTATTTTTTCATATTGCATACCTTACATCATAGGTTCTTAAACTTATGTACTCCACGGACCCCCACTTGAAAAAATTTTTTTTGACGGACCCCCATCACAACTTTAGGTACTTTACGTCATTTTATTAATTAATTTCTGGCTTACGATCTCATAAGGACAAGGATATATGATGAATATTTCTAACAGTGATTGGTGAATAACGATTTTTTTGCATATTGTAGAACACATTTTATTAGAAATTATAATATTGAAGAAAGAAAATACAAACATTGTCATAGCAACAAATCTCACAAATTATAATGGGTACTTACATTAAATTCATATAAATATTTTATAATTTTTTTCAGAAAATATTAAATAAGAAATATTTTAAAAAATAACTGCATCTATCTCATTAAATATAACTTACATATTTAATGAGATGTATGCAGTTGTTTTCTTGAAACAAGAATCTCAATATCTGGCTTAATATTGGAAACTTTTAATCTAAGATCCGGCTCTACATTTAATTTGTTTCTATATTTAGACTTAATATAAAATAGTACCGAAAAAGCTTGTTCGCATAAATATGTTGTGCAGAATGGAATCAAGTGTTGAAGTGCTTTATTTGCAAGCGCAGGATAATCTGACCTGAGAAGTAACCAAAAGTTGCTCAATTCAGTTTTGTTAAATTTTAGTTTATAAGTTGTATCACATGATAATTCCACGAGAATATCTTGTTCAGGTGCAGATAAATGTTTAGTATTTGTAATTTCCATATTAAATGGATCTCTGATCCAGTTATTGCAAGGATCAGGAGTAGAAAAATACTTCCTGAAGTTGCTTTTCAAAGTAATTAAATGTTCAACAAATAATTGACGCGTTTGATTAAGCAATTTTTCACTGGAGCTTTCTATGAAATCATTGAGAGTTGGAAAAGACTCATATACACCGTTCTGGATGCGTTTCGACCACAAGTCGATTTTTTTAATCATTGCTTCTATTTTATCTTCAACTTTAAATATATTTACAACAGTACCTTGCAGGCTCAAATTAAGTTCGTTCAATTTTGTAAAAATATCAGTCAAGTAAGCCACCTTAGCTAACCAGATAAAATCATTGAAACATTCGGTCAGTTCAAAATGCGCATCTATTAAAAACAATCGTATTTCATCTCGAAGCTCAAAAAGGCGAATGAGTACTTTCCCGCGGGACAACCAAAGTACATCTGTATGTAATAATAAATGTGTATGTTGACTACCCATTTCCTCACACAAAATTTTAAAAACTCTGGAATTAAGTGGACGAGCCTTAATGAAATTGACAATTTTAACTACTTCGTCTAATGTTCTTTTCAAATCTGGTGACATATTTTTGGCTGCTAATGATTCTCTGTGAATGCAGCAATGATTCCAAACAACCTGAGGCGCAACATTTTTAATAAGAGCAATCAATCCAGTTCTTGTACCTGACATTGCACGAGCACCATCAGTGCAAATTCCAACACATTTTGGCCACTCTATTTCATTTTCGGTTATAAAATTATTCAAACTGTTAAATATGTCATTAGCTGTCGTTCGTGAAGGTAGTGAATCACAAAACAATACATCTTCTTGTATTTGATTTTCAAACTCATATCTAATGAAAGCTAACAAATTGGCATTATTAGTGACATCAGTACTTTCATCCAATTGTAATGAGTAATAGTGACTTTTGCGCACTCTCGATATTAATTCTTCTTTTATATTACATGACATGTCTTCAATCCTATTCTTAACCGTATCATTTGATAATGAAATCAAATTTATATCGTTTGCTGCTTTAGTTCCTAACATTATATTTGTAATTACTTTTGTAGCAGGAAGAATTAATTGCTCTGCTATATTATGCGGCTTTCCTGCTTTAGCAATAAGTAGAGCTACTTCATATGATGCCATTACTGCTTTCTTACTCATACCACCAGATCCCGTCTTTACCATCAATTTCTGACTTGAATTAAGTTCTTCTTTTTTCATTTTAAAAAATTCGATAGACTTACTAACATGCTCGCTGTGCTTTGTTTGTAAATGACGTCTGAGATTAGCAGGTTTCATACTTTCATTGGATAAACTTTCCTGACATAGAACGCAGACTGGTCTTTCCACATCATTGTTGCAAATATAAGTAAATCCAAATGATAAATAATCATCCGAATATTTTCTAGTTTTGCGTTTCTTGGTAGAGTTTGCTGTTGATGCCTCATCATCTGATTCTTTCCGTTTCTGTGTTGAACCAGTTTGTAGCCAACGATCCATTTTATGGAGTAATTTATTAACATTGAACTACAATAATATAAATATAATATAAATATAATATAAATATAACGAATTATTATTTACTAGCTATGTTTTAATATGATTTTAAATGAATGTTTTAATATCATTTTAAATGAATGTTTTAAATCATTTTAATAAATGTTTTAAATCATTTTAAATAAATGATTTAATATCATTTTAAATGAATATTAATTTATATAATAAATATATTTCGTAATTTGATTCTAAAATATTATTAATTTCGTAATTTGATTCTAAAATATTATTAATTTCGTAATTTGATTCGAAAATATTATTAAAATAAATATTTTTTATTCATAAAACTAACTTATACTTACTCTCAAAAACAGCCTTTCTGGGAAATTGCAAAATGTGTTTAGTGTTTTTATAAAATAATGATCATGCAAATTACACTAAAAATTAAAAAAAATTATTAGCTATAATAAACTATTATTAGCTATAATTTAATTATAATTAATTAAATTAATAAAAATAATTTAAAGATACAACTCGTTGAGAAATGAACTTATAATTAACATTAATAAAAATAATTTAAAGATACAACTCGTTGAGAAATGAACTTATAATTAACATTTGCTTTAAAACTGTTTAAAACCCCAGAGTGGACGCTGACAATTTGGGTTTTTCCGGGTAAGACTGTCCCCTCCCCTGGTTTTCCCCAATAACAAAGTGAAAGAAAATTCCCTTATATGCCTCCCCTTCCGAGCCCCTAAGAGGGGTTATTTTAAAGGAACAATCGAAAAATGATTTTAAATGAATGAATGGATGAAAATTCAAATTTTATATATAGTTTTTTATATATGTTTATTTATTCACAAAAAATTAATTGACATAATTATCAATTTAATAAAATAAAATAGTATTATTAATAGTATTAAATTATAGCCGTAATTCTCTAGGAGGATATAGTTACACAATGAACTTTAAATATTTATATATGTATATATTTTTACGATGATTTTTTTCCGAGGACCGCGGACCCCCAGTAAAGGCTTCGCGGACCCCCAGGGGTCCGCGGACCACAGTTTAAGAACCACTGCCTTACATAAAAAAAAAACTTGACGCCTATCAAGTCGGTTATATCAATTAGGTGTCTTATGATCAGTAGAACGGGTCCTTTTAACCTTTACCTTGATTTTCTTGATCGGAGGCGCTATCTAGCTTTCCCAATTTTGCTTCCGGATGCTGGGTTGACTCCATTCCATAGACCCCAGCTAGAGAAATTCCCTTGCCAAGCCCGGAACTTGAACCCGGGACCACGAGAATGTGAGGCAGCTTCGCTATCCTCTCCCCCTGTGACGCCTTCATACCATACATTACTGTAAGAACTATTTAACAAAAAATTATAAAATGATAATCTTATGCCATTCAAATCTAAACAATAATAAATATTTAGTAAATAATTTTTTTTTTTAATTCTGAAAAAATATTGAGTTCATTTTTCTTATAAACAAAATTTGTATATAAGAAACTTAAGTTTGCTATTTTCATAAACTTTCATTAAATATATTTAAATCTTTTTCTCGTATAAAAAATATATTCAATTGCTAATATATTAATACCTAAAAGATATTAGCTGGTTTATTAAGAAATTAATTAAATATGATTTTAAATGTATTTGGATATTCTAACTAGGATGAAGAGAATGAAACTGAAAAAAAGATTTTAAAAATTTAGGTATGTGAAATCGAAGTTGCTTTTTCCATTAAGTGTGATGAAACCATTTTTTAATGATGAATTATAGATTTGTAAATTGCTATTAATGATTGTCTGTCTGTCAGTGTATATATATATATATGTATATATATGTATATATATATATACATATATATATATATATATGTGTGTGTAATCCTGTAATATACTTTTTTATTATATAAATGCATTTCTTACACTTGCTTTAAATATAATAATTTATAAAGTCGTATAAATTTAAGCATTTTTTTAACAGAATTTAATTTTTATTCTCTTTAGTGTTTTTTGCTCTTTCTCTTTCTCTCTTTTTTATAATTTTAATTAAAGTTACTCAACTTATTGTTTTTTCCACTCTTCTTTTCGTGTGACAGATAGTTTTACTATCTTTAATCTCTTAGCCCATTTCTCAGGATTTTTGACTAATTGGATACGAGAAAAGAGAAAAAAACGAAATGGTAAAAGTGAACGCCAACCTCATATCCGGGTGGTTTTGGTCCCACACATTCAACCACACTATCCCTCTCATCCACACACCCCCACATGTTCCCTCTCCCACTCACCAAACACACATCCACCCTCTACACCGACAGGTTGTTAAATTCAAACCCAAAACGAAGCCACCTACCGCCCCTTTCTACGCCCATTTCCACACTGGACATTCTGTACGGTACGACAAAACGTGTTTAAAAAAAACAATCTAAATAAAACCCTTTTTTGTAATTACGCCAGAAAATCAATCAATTAAAAAAGACAAATAAAATAAATATAAAAATAAAAAAATAAATAAAAAAAAAACTGTCAAATGAAGAGAGAGATTCATTACGTAAATTCAATACTATATTAAACTCATCGATTTGAAAAAGGCACTTTATTTATTTAATATTCAATAAATCAACTTATATGTTATATTACAATATTCTCAATTTCTATATATATCTATAAATATATATATACCAGGGGTGAGCAACCTTTTTATCAAAGAGCCAAACGAAAGTTCGACATTTCTTGGCGGACTGCACAGACAAAATCAAAACAATTTAATAAATTATTAAACCTTAAATATTTAATCAACAATACACATAATTTCTCTCTTTCAAGGTCTCGAAAAATCGTTTCATTGTTGAAGCGATTATTATAATATATATTTAATTTAACAGTAATCAAGTGGTCAACAAAAAGTTTAAGATTCTGATAAACTGATATTGTACTATTAAGTTGTTCGGAAAGTAATTTCGTTTTTTCCGCCATTTAATTATTTTTTTTCCAAGCACAACTTCACACTTAAGCCACATAATCATTATATGTTTTGAGAGCTGATATAGCAATGTTAGTGTGTGAAAAAGTTCAATTGAATCTACACAGTAGTTTTATAGTTGGTGCCCTTTTAAATAGAAGAGCAATAAGCAGCATTTTCGTCATATTTTACTTTTATTCTATACAAAAGGTAAAAATGATGTTCAAGCCAGAAAGAAATTAGCAAATGTGTATGGAGAAGATGTTTTGACAATACGCCAGTGCCAGTACTGGTTTACAAAAACCAATCATGGTTCCAGGCATTTATACTATGCAGTTATTTAATTTGGTCTTAAAAATCACAGATTATATATGAGTAAATTCTTTACCTCTTCTTATCTGTTTCAGCAACTTTCCATTACCAACCCCAGCTTCAAGCCAATATCTAAAAAAACATATTATCCAATTTACTTCATAAGCTTGTGTAGTGTTGTTCTTCTCATTGTGATAATAATATTATAAAATATAATAAAAATTTTAATTTTCAAACTCAAATAACTTTCCTGCTACTGCAACAGTTTCGATATTTTCACTCAAAGAAACTTTTGAAGTGTCAACGAACCTTTTTAATTGAATAAATATAAATTGAATTATTTTCATTTGAGACCATCTATTTGTAAAACGATCTTTTTAGCAGACCTATTAGTTTGGAAATTATAAACTGAAAATCAATAGTGAGGAGGAATTTAGGAAAATCGAGAAGTTAAAATAAAATTTCCCCTTATATATATATATACTAGCTGCTCAGAGCGCCTTCGGCGCTCTTCACACCTAGACGGGGGCTCCGCCCCCTGTACCCCCGAGTGTTACATAGTATTTGGTGGTTGAAAGTAGTAAAAGGTTTTCATCCATTTTGTTTCAATCAGTATATTACATAAAACATTCATTTCTTTTTGTGTTCTTATTTAAAAAATATATTTTAATTTAATCACTATATTAATTATATATTATTATTGTATATGCTATATCTATCTACCTATGTGGCTCAAAGATACTCGAAAGTTCTTAGCCGCAACAACCACATTTCTCCAAGTGTCCCTATCCTGAGCCCTTGTTCCATCTCTCTTACGTCCCTTCCTACGCGTTTTTTTCCAAGCGGACGTTTTACAATCGGTCTTCCCACCAATATCTTTTTCCTCTCCCATTCTAGCCACGTGCCCTGCCTATCGCAGCTTTTTCCCTTTTATAACCCTAACTATTTCTGAAGATGCAGAGAGGCCATGCAATTTCTTGTTATGTTGTCTCCCCCATACCCGGTGACCTCATCTTTCTTTGGCCAATAAATGCAGGGAAGAATCCTATTCTCAAATACTCTGAATCTACTCTCATCTCCAAGGGTCATAGACCATGCCTGCCACCCATATAATGCAACAGGCAAAATAATCTTTTTATATATTCCCTTTGATAATAATTTTCAAGAGATAAGCCTCTTTATTGCAGATAACAGGCGTTTCCCGATTGCAACCCCGATTTAAATTCTTCTCAAATATTATTATCCTTCGTGTTTACATTCAATTTTTCTACATATTCAAATTCTACATTTTGTATCTTAAGATTTTGTATGTTAATACTCTTCCTCTTTGTTACTAAATATTTTTTCTTATCACTATTAATTTCAAACCTCCATTAAATTATCTGTAATTGCAATTGCCGAATCTCCTATTATATTTAAGTCGTCTGGGTAACCTAATATTTTACAATTGATTTCCGCATCTTATTCTTTCTTTACTACCTTCAAGACAAATTTGAAGATTGAAAATTTGAAAAAGTTTATCCGGATCTATTGAGTCATGCGTATGTTTTACTAAAGTCTACAAATAATTAGTGAATAGAAATATTGAATTCGCGGTTTTTTTCCTAATATCTGTCATAATGAAAATATCTTAATTAATGTTGGTCGATTTGGCCTGAACCCGCAATGATATCTCCTAATATTTCCTCCGCCTATGGTTCTTAAGTATTGTATATGTTATAATAGTGAAATAGAGTATAATATTTCTTGATCATTACATTTTGGTATTTTATTTTCATTCCTAGATTATTATTGAATATTTTTAATTATAATGAAACTTGAGAAAATGCAAAAATAGAGACTTGAGACCAGGGCCGCGGCGTGCACGTGTGCAAGGTGGGCGCTGCCCACGGGCGCCTGGTGTAGGGGGCGCCAAACTGACCATTCTTTTTTATTTTATTTTAAGTGTTTTAAAAATGAATCAATATAATTGTGGACGTGAATCCTACGACACGTTTAAATATATTTTCCAAATTTGTTTGTTTTACTGCGTATCTTTCTAACCTTGCCCGTAACTGTAGCTTCGGGTGAACGAAGCTTCTCTAAGTTAAAAATTATAAAAACGAATTTGCGTTCGACATTGTCGCAGGAGCGCTTAACAGATCTTTCTATGATAGCAATAGAAAATGAAATCATGGATAACTTAGAAATATATGATATTATTAAAGGTTTTGTAGCTTCAAAGGCTCGAAGAATCCGAATAGTATAGTTTTGTGATGGAATTTCATATTGTATTATGTTTTCATTTTTGAATTTTTTTTATGTTTATTGTTCTAGAAATTTAACCTTGTTTCTATTGTTAATGAGTTAATTATTTTGTTATTTCCTATTATTATGTAGATAAATTCCTCTGTATTCATAAACACAGTTTTCAAAATTAAATGTTTTATTTGATTTTATTGTTCTATTGATAGAGGGGGCGCTTTTTAAAAATTTGCACACGGGCGCTTTGCACCCACGTCGCGGCCCTGCTTGAGACAATTTATAAAAATTAACGGTATAAAACTATAGATAAATGACCAATATATACATTCATTAATAGTATTAATTTAAATTAATTGATTTATTTGTTTTTTTATTATTAAGTTCATTTATTAATTTTTTTAGATCATAGTTATTTTCCTTAAAAGAAACTTAAATTCTGTGGTGCTAGGGGATTTGAAAATCATTCGTCGAAATATGAAGATTTCGCTTACAGTTTCTGTCATGTCCGACCTCCATCCAACAGTTATTTTCTGTCAAGTTTTTTGCTTCTCTTAATCATGTGATCTATATATTTAATTTTTTTTGATTCATTATAATAAAATTTAAACAAATAAAAATTTTTACTTTGTTAATTTATATAAATTTCAATATAAACTGATTGTGAGTGATACGCTTAGCCAATACTCTGAATAATTTGTGTACAAAAATATTGAATGTTCTTAGCGAGATTTGATATAATGTTGTACGATTTGTCCTAAATCTGAATTAGAAGAAAATTATAAATTGCCTCCTCTTCCAGCCCAATTCATTTACCAACCCATGTTGCATATGGCATCTAAATTTCTTAAAACTCCGTTTTTTTAATTTAAAATAGAAGGAGAGAAAGAGTTTTAAATTATATTCGAATAGTCTATATATTCTATATATAATAGTATTTTTTTTCTGAATTTAATAGCAAGTTGATTTTAAAAATTTTCCATTCTTAATGCATATGATTGATTACATGTGTTAAAATTTAAAAAAATTCAAATATTCTAATTTTTATATTTATATATACAATTTAATATTATTTTTTATTAATATCATATCAAAAAAAGAGAATTTATTAAAAATTAAAAATAAAAAAAGAAGCCTATTAATAAAAAATTGAATGGTGATTTAAATATTTTATTAAATTAATTAAAATGAGACCTTTTAGAATAAATTATTTAATTGAAATGATATTTAAATATAAGAATTTAAAAAAATATTATATTCTTTGTTTGGCAATTGTTATTTAATTATGTGCAACATGATTCGACTTACACAGAGCATCGTTATTTTTTATTAATATCACATAATAAAATAGAATCTTTTAAACATAATAAATAAAAAAAAACATTTTAATAATATTAAAAAATATACCCAATTTAAAACAACTTTATATCATCATATTTTAATTTTTATATAATATATATATATATTTAGTAATTAATAATAGAGTAATTAAATTAAAATAAAAAACAAAGATAATAAAATTCAGTAAAGATAATATAATTCAGTCATTTTAATTCAGGTTAAATAATATTTTTTTTTATTATTCAATGATAAAATTTATATATTATTATATATATATTATAGAAAAGAAGAAATATTCAATTAAATAAAAAATAATTTAAGATAAAAATATGATCTAATAAATATTTTAATTAAATTGAGAACTTTTAGAATAAATTATTTAATTGAATTGATATTTGTATATTAGAATTTAAAATAAAAAGGGAAATATTATAATAATTCTTCGATTGGGAATCTCTATGATAATTCATTGTTTGAAATGATTCCGCTAGGCCGACAGTGAGCCGCGAGCTGCTCTTGAATGAACAACACGGAGAATTATATAAACTTTAAAAAATTAATTTCTGCGGTTATTGATAAGTTATTAATAAAATTTATAGCCTATGTTACTCTAGAGGTATATAAGAATATTGTGATGTAATTTCAAAGAAATCGGTTCAGCCAATTCTGAGTCTATAAAATAGTAATTTTCCGGACAGACAGACAGACAGACAGACAGACAGACAGACAGACAGACAGACAGACAGACAGACAGACAGACAGACAGACAGACAGACAGACAGACGTGAAAAATTCTAAAGTCACTTTTGGATTCTAGAGGTCATGAAACGCGAAGATATGCAAAAATTTTTAAATTCTGAGCAATGTGCAGACAAAAACCTTTTTTTATATATATAGATATATAGAATAAAAACATTCGATAAAGTTAACGAGTCAGATGGTAGAAAAAAAGTGAAAGAGTTAAAAAAATAATGATCCTTTTTATACATTTTCAACCCTCACTATTAACAATCAATAAAACTTTTTACTATACAATTATCTGAACTCTAATTTTTTTTTTTTTTTTTTGTGATCAAAATTTTCACTTCTAATTTTTTTTATTTGTAATTATTTATATAATTAATTATTTTATATAATGAAACGTTTGCAAACTTATATTTCCCCATTTTATTATCATATAAAAAAAACTTGTAAGCAATTAGTTTTATTTATTTATGTTTTATTAAAATAATTTAATGAAAAGTAAAAGTTAAATTTCGATCATCTATAACCTATTTCATATATTTAATTAGAATTAATTGGCTAGATGAAAGGTTTTAACGGAGCGTTATCATACTAATGCTTTCATCATATTGGTAGTTACATTGTGTTTGGTATTTGGGACCACGAATATTTTTACGTTTTACATTGGGTTTGTAGCATTATTGATCCCAACTTTGATATTAATTTTAGGGCGGGGGCTCAACCTGATGCTATGATTAATATATGAATTAGTTTAAAAAAGATATTTTATGAAAATTAATAAAAATTGGTCTTTAAGAGTCTTTCATATACTCTAAAATTCTTAACTAGAACCTGCAATTATTATTAAATTTCCGAAAATTATTCCTAGTCTTTCAAAACCATTCCATATTCCTTTCAATCGAATTGAACTTTATCAAATATATATTGCAATGTATATATTTTACAATTAGAATAATCTCAATTTTTTCATTTTTTTATTTTTCGATTTAAAAATTAACATTTATGAATAATATACTATATATCTATATATCTACCTATACCGAACTCGAAAGCACTTAGCCGCAGCAACCACATTCCTTCAAGTATCCCTATCGTTAGCAACAACCATCCAACGCCTACCCTCTCCCAACTCTCCAACGTCCCTTCCTACTTTATCCACCCACCGCGTCCTTGGTCTTCCAACCCAATCGGTCTCCCCAAAAATATATTTTTTGCCACTCTTTTCTCTCCCATTCTAGCCACGATCCTATCGCAACCTTCTCAATATTTATAACCCTATCTCTGGAGATACATAAATATCATGCAATTCATAATAACTCCTTATAATAAAATAAATTATGATTAATTGATATTATTTTTTTTGCATTTCAAACGAATTTTTAAATAAAAAATAAAATTTACTTATTTCTATTAAATGTATTTTTTTGAAATTTGTTTGATAATTAAAATAATATTATTCATATAAGTAATTGTTTTCAAAATAATTATATATGATTTAATTTCAATAAAAAATTTTAAAAATCTTTAATTTTTAGATATTTAGTATACTTCTTGAAAAAAATCGTAAAAATAAATTTTATCACTCCAGTACAAATAAAAATTATATTATATTTATTCTGATTTTTTTTTAAACATTTGATTCAGTTTCCTGTTATGTTAACCTTTTCATTAGTGTTATGCAATCTTCCTATAACATTAAATTTGACTTATAATCAAGTAAAATATTTATTAATCTTTTTTTCATTTTTATTTTCTCAACTTAAATATCATTCTCTTTTTTTCAAGCATTTAAATTCATCTCCTCCTTGTAATATTTTATTTTTTTTCTACCGATGTTTCTTTTTTGTTTATAAATTTACTTGGTAAACATTATATTTCTTAGAGACGGTAATGGATTAATGTTTTAATTACTTGCCGATAAAAAAAAGCAGGCCTTCTATGGTTGGTCACCGAGAGCTGCTTTCAAAACAGAATCACGAATTAGTTTTCAAACTTTGTCCCACTCACTCATAAAAAGCTATTTAAAATGTAAATAAAATCAAGTACTATTAATACAGTTGATGTAAAGATGGAAAGATGAATAGGAGATGCATTAAATAATAAATAAAATTTCCCTCTGATTTCCATATGTATTAACTCTTGATCATTGACGACCTCTTTGCTGTCCTCCATTGGTTTCTATTTAAATTGTTATATTTCGGTGGTTATTATTTATTTTAAAAATCGTTTTGTTGTTATTTCTATAATATTTTACTGATTGTTATTATTTATTTCATTAATAATTTAAATAAAAAGTTAAAAAAAACCTTTAAAAATCTATTTTGAGATTTGGAACATAGAATTTGTCAAGTTACCTAAAGTTTTTTTATATGACAGCCGCAAGAAAATTCCCTATATCAGTGGTCGGTAACCAGGTGGCCGCGAAGCCATTTTCAAGTCCCCACATTCAAATTATTAAGTATTAAATAATTACTTTAAAAAAAAGGGTAAAATGTTTTTGCGATCAGGCTCTAAAACATTTTCGATTTTTCTATATGTCTCTAAGTATCACCAAGTGTGCCTACCTCTGTTATATTATTTCAGAAATGAGCCCGATTATTGAAAAAGGTTGCCGACCCCTGCCCTATATAATGGACTTTCTATATACAATATATTCGGAAATAAATAAAGATACAATAAAAGCAAGATAGATTAATGAATGATAGAATATGAATAAATAAATTTTATATAAAATTTCTTTTTAAAAATATATATAATGAAATTATTTAATCTTTAAAATAAATCTTTTTATATGCAAAAATTAAAATTACTAATTTTTTAAATATTGAATTTATATGGATAAAATTACTATAATTCTATTTACACATATAATATAATTTTCAATTTTTGTAATCCTAAATATTTTAGTATTTGAGCGAGTTTTTTTTTATTTTACATACTAATTAACATTCTGATTAATGTAAAATGAGAATCTTGGAGAGCATTTCAATATATGTTGATTGCCCGAAATTTCTTTATCTAAATATATAAAACATAGGGCATTTAATCCATCTGTGTCTGTAGTGAGGTATTGACGGATCGTGGCTGACATTGCGCATGCGAGAGATCATAGGTATTGCCGCACTTGTGCACAAGCTATCTGAATTAATTATAAATTAATTATCTAATTTATAAGATATCTGTTATCTTGCATATTGTATTTCACAAGTTCAAAGTTTGATTAACTGTCAGAAAATATTTCGAAATATTAAAATATGTTCAGATGCTGTGTACGGCGAAGGTAAAAAACTGCAAAGAAATGGTTCACTCTCTGGAAATTTTGATGTGTAAGAGTCGCGCTCTGCCCGCTCAGTCATTAAAAAAGTTGATGCAACTTTTGAAAAAGTCGAGCAAGATAGACTTATTAGCAATGATGATATTGGTAATCCATCATGAAAACATCCGCTCACACAAATCTATTCATTCATCAAAAATTGCAAGAGTTTGGCTTCAAGAGTTTGAATGCAACACCTTCTGATTATTACCTATTCCCATCTCTTCATAAGTCTTTTAATGAAATTAAACTGGATTCAAAAGAAGCATGTGAAAACCACTTGATTTACGAGGATTGTCTGAAAAGTTTCCGACCTGACCAAGAGAAACGATGTTTTTCAATTTTTTTTTTGCTATATTTTTCAACATAATCTCATTCAACACTGATACATTTCTCATAAACGGTGTTCTAATTAATTTAATTAATTAATTAAATTTGATTTAATTTAATTTAAGTCTCATCAACAGTTATGAATCGACGCAAAAATTCGTTTGGATTACGCCTACAGCGCCAAATTGTCGTTAGAAATGGTTTTTCGAAGCAATTTTTGGTTAGGAAATGCGGCACCCACGTTCCACACAGCTTTCCATATGCAAATGGTTTTGCAAAATATTTCGCACACGTTCAGCTGACATCGTACAGTTCCCAATTATCTTGAATTTTGAAAAATAAAACAAAAAAAAAAAATTGAAAAACATCGTTTTTCTTGGTCAGGTCGGATACTTTTCAGACAACTTCTTTCCCCCCAGTTGGCATCTTGATTGGTTCTACCCAAAATTGGCAATTTTGGCAATTTTGGTAGTTTCAATAATTGGTTTAAATAAATTCATTTTCATATATTAAAAATAATGATTTTAATTTTACTAAAAAAAAGGCTTCTCACTTTTTAGCAGATCCAATATATATATATATATAAACATTTCAAGGGTAACGGGTAGTTTCTTTTCTACACAATCCCAGTAAAAAAGATATCTACTTCAGAGAGTAGCGTCTCTGTCCTTACGTGAGCTCATGATTTCACATGGAGAAATCATGTCCTTTATCCTATGATCCTCTGAATCTATTTCTAAAATATTACTATAATTATAATTCACATAGCTAACTATAAAAATTATTATACTTAGGTAAATTAAATTTAGAAAAATTATTACTCGCCATCGTTATACTATTACCTTTTATAATTAATTCACTAACATATTTTAAAGATTCTTATTCAATACCAAAAAAAATTAATGTGACAAGAAAGTTTATATATAAAAAAAAGGGAAATAATATTTGATTGATACAGAAAAGTTTAAAATTGGCACCGGGCAAGGTTCACACATACATAGATCGTAAAGCATTTTACTTGTTTTTGTGATTTTTTTTATTGATATCGAAATGTTGATAATAAATCAATTGTAATATATCAATTTATTTTATCCAATTTTCAATGGGAAAAGTTTTTGTCCTCACTTTCAACTTCGATATATATATATATACTAAATTGTCAATTTTTTTGTATCAATTTTTCTTCAATTTCTTATCGATTTCTACGTTTTTCGTTTTATTTTTTCTGCTCTTTCTTTTGTATCCTTTACAAGACTATAGGCTCACTTCTAAACATCACTTTAACTTGAAATAGCAATAAAATGCTCCATGTGGCGTCAACTTATATTTTTTCACTTGTCTGACTCTCTTTTTCTCTCTCTGTCCACGTATCTTTCAAAGTGTCTCTTAAATTCAGTACAACAAGATAACAAAAAATCTGGAGTGTCTCCACTTGACTTTCTCGCAAATTTGAATATAATATATGTTAATTAATCCAACATATATTATATTTAAATTAAATTTAATTAACTAAATTATAAATTAAAATTAATAAATAATATTTATTAAACCAGTGCGTGTTTGGCTCTTTATTGATGGCACCACCACACGTGCTGGCGCGTGATTGCCAGTCAACGTGTTAAAAAATTAATTCCGGTACTTTCAGAGATTCAATCAAGCTGAAATTCGATATATAGCAGTTTTATACAATTTTTAATAATGTGACAAACTATCAAATATATGTCTTTATTTTTACGGTCAGTTTAGAAGATAAAAAATGAAAACGTTGTAGGTAATGACTCTCTTCCGATTTCTCAAAAGTTGATAGAAAATTACGAATTTGAATAATGCCCGTGTACCAAATTTCATTATTCTAGCTCAAACAGTTTTTGCGTAATCTTGTCTACATACATACACACACACACATAGACAGACATTTTTTCAACCTTAGTGAAAATGACTCATAATTCAAATATTTTCTAATTATTACAAAAAAACAAAAAAATTGAATTGATTTATTCTGTCATAGAAGAATTAACAAAAATGTCCATGCCTTGTCTACATACATACACACACATACAGACAGACATTTTTTCAACCTTAGTGAAAATGACTCAGGAACCTTCGAAACGTATAAAAACATCAAAATCTAGACACCAAAAATTTTAATTCTAATTTAAAGAATAATAAATAAATAATTAAATTTTATTAAAAGTAAAGGAAGTAATAGCAACATAAGAAACTAAAAGTCACTGAGTGAATGGATTTTTAATAGGAAATAAAAATAAAGCAAATAAAAATAAATTAAAAAAGGAAATCAATTAAAATATAAATAAAGAAAGGGTGATTGTGTATTTAGAAAAAAGGAAAAAAAGAAGAAAAATACCTAATAGTACTATTGTTGAATAATTAACACCATTTCTTTTTTAGTTTTTCTTTTGAATTTTTTATTAGAATCGGGGAAAAGACTGAGAGACCCATTTAAAGTACTTGGAGGTTCATTGCGTTTGTATTTGAAACTGCGCAGTAGTTACTATTAAAGAAGAATTAAGGGCTCACTTTTATTCATTAACAGAGAGAAAAGAAAAAAGCTACCAAGGTAGACCAGATAGCCAAACGACTTTTATACCAAGTAACACTCATTTCAACTTGGTTAATTATCTTAAATAGAATGGAATATTATAATAAAATTTTATTTTTATTTGTCCTAATCGATTTGAAATTGAGAAATATGTAGATACATAAGAAGATAATTCAATTAATCTTTTTTTTCATTAATATTGAAATTTTTTTTTCGTTAAGTATTTTTTCTTTTATTTAAATTGTATCTTTCTATCTCTGTGGCTCTACGGATCTCGGAAGTTCTTGGCCCAGCAACCACATTCCTCCAAGTGTCCCTATCCTGAGCAACATCCATCTAACGCCTACCCTCTCCCATCTCTCCCTCGTCCATTTCTACATTATCCACCCACCATGACCTTGGACTTCCAACCTGACGTTTTCCAATCGGTCTCCCGATATATTTTTCGTTTGTCTTTCATCTTTCATTTTATCCATGTGTCGTACCCATTGTAACCTTGATTTTATGACTCTCATCATGTCTGGAGATGCATAGAGGTTATGCAATTCCTCGTTATGCACTCTCCTCCATTCCCTGGTGATCTCATCTTTCTTTGGCCCATAAATTTTGCGAAGAATCTTATTTTCAGAATTATTTAAATTATTTAATTTTTATTATTTTTTCACTTATGAATTTTCAAATAGATATGGATGACTTTGAGTGACTGATTAATTATTTATGAAGTAAGAAGATTAAAAAATCGTTTAAATATATTTATGAATTTGATTTAGGTGCATTTATTGTCTCATATTCCTTGTATTTAGTAAATTACATTACCTATTTATAATTCATTATCTCTCTATTTATAAAATAATTATAATAGAGGGAAGTATTATAATTTCCAAAATAAATAATTCTAAATCATAATTGGTATAAAATTAAGTTTCTAGCTATGTTATGTGTTTTCTCTCTTTTGAAATTTTTTATTTAAATTTAAATTTAAAAATATTGAAATTTGGCTTTTTAGACATAATTTTATTTAATTTCTGTTACATTATAAACAAATTGGGTTGGGATTATTATTATGTTTTAGATGGTGCAAATTCAGCTAGGACAATGTTAAGAACTTTTCATTTAGTGTACTTTATATTTAAAAAATTTGAATATAAATTGAAATTAAATTATAAAATTCAATATTGTATAGTTAAATTATGCAATATTATATCATATTATATTATATTATATATGTATATATGTATTACGATCTATACGATTAATCGTTACTATTAATAAATTATTAGTATTTAAAACAGAACAGTAATAGCAAACTAAGTAAATTTGAAAAAAATAATCGCTCATAATTAATTACATTAATCGGTAAATATTTAATAGTTTAATGAAAACTAAATGATAATATCACAGGAATAATGGAAATTAACGGGGCTGATGATAAACTATAAAACAGATTTAGAACGTTTAAACAAAGCTGGATTTAAAAAATAGCTCTGTTTGGGTGTCACACCGCTTAACACAATATAACATGATAGATCGAATCTTCCAAGCATTGGCTAACCGGAAGGAAAGGATTCTTTTCTTAAATGAATTGTGCCTGGAGGTGACAAATGATATTTATTCACTTTACTTTAATTAAGAAACAAAAACAAAACAAGAACAAATAAAGCAATTTTGTTTAAAATGAGAAATGAGATATCGATTCAAAAATTACCGAATTTTTCATTAATGAATTTTTTTCTAAAATTTCTATATCAGTTAATAAAATTAGATACAATATATGATTATAATAAAATGATTAAGATCTTAATACAATGTTTCTCAACCTTTTAGTATTCACGACCCAATTTTCATCGCACCCCCCCCCCTCCCCACCGCATACAATAAAACAGGGGTCGGCAACCTTTTTCAATAGTTGGGCTCATTTCTGGAATAATTTAACAGGGGTGGGCACACTTTGCCATATTGAAAAATCGAAAATGTTTCGGAGCATCGCAAAATCATCTGGCCTGTTTTTTTTAAAACCATATTCAAAAAAATTGTCAAATAATCCGAAAATGTTCAAAAGTTTGGCCACAATCATCTTGCCTTTTTTTAGAACTATATTGAAAAAAAGTTGGAAATTTTCTCTTGGATATGTTCGCGCCCCACAGGTTGAGAATCACTGTCTTAATATATTGATTGAAATTGTAACAAAATAAATATAAAGATATTACATAGAGTAATACTATTTATGAATTGCTGAAATGAAAAAAAGCCACCCACAAATGTAAATATTTATATAAAATCATGTAAATATAATTGCAAATGAATTTTACTTTTTCTCTAAGTAAATATGAAAATATTATAATTATGAAATAATTATAAATAAATAATTTTTAGCGGACTTCCTGAAATCTGGTCCTATTCACAAATATAAATTGTTACAAATATTAAAAATATTTTATCTGGAAGAGTTTTTAAAATTCGGTACTTTGAACTATTTGGAACAATTGTTTAAAATTCAATTAGGGTCAGTTACTTGTGATAAAAAAATAAGGGGTGATTCTCTTGCACTATCCACTATTTCGGAATTGTGTATCAGTACTGTATTCGAAATGTGTTCAGAATATATTCCATATGATAAGTAATTTAACTTATGCAACACAGACGACTCAATTTCAGTGACGGTGTAGATGCGCGCGATATTTGACATGTACGCAAACTTTATTCAAGTAAAACAAAACGCCATCATTTCTACTTTTGTCCGAAAGTTAAACCTACTATAAAATGGGTCAATTGACGTCCTAAACATATGTGTAAGGGTCTGGAAGCGGAAAGTTCCAACACTCGCGAGATGGTTAGCTAAACTATTCACTTTACTTCCTAAAATGAACAGAACCAAGTTCATTCACCATAACTTTAATAACTATATTTTATATAAACTTCATATATAAAAGTTAAATAATTTTTAAATAATGTTGCATTGAACATAAAGAAGAGCTATAGTTTGAACATATATGATAGAGGCCTCATTGAGACAAGACTATATTTTAATTGTTTAAATATAAATCACTGACTCCTTAATTCATTTCACTGTTTTTTGATAAACATTTCATGACTTGTGCCATAATCAGCACTCTCAATATCTTATAATTTTTTACTATTTATATTGGTTATTTAAAAAATACAATATTAAAAGAAATAATTCACTTTATATAAATGATATATAATTAATTTTAATACCAATAATATATAATGTACTATATATACAAGTAATATTAAATGTATATATTATAGATCAAGACTACAATAAAACTTAAAAAAAATTATATGAATTAAAAGGTTTTTGCATATATTTTGATCAGAGACATCTATTAGTTAAGATGCGAAGTATCAATGCAAACTAACTAATTTAACTATTAAATCGATAGATGGTTTTGACATTTCTCTACATAAAATAACAGTTTTCCATTTAGTACTATTGAGTTATTCAGAGTATATAGACGCTAATGAAAAATTTTCAAAATTGCATTCTCGACATTCATTACTTTTGCTGTATGATTTGAACAAATCTGAATCCGAAGCCCATCACTTTTAGAAACTTATGAAGATGATGCTCTATCATATCCTAATTGCTAGTTTCGCTTTCAACGAGTTAAAAGTGGTGATTTTGATGTCAATGACAATTAATGGCCTAGAGGACTAAAAAAGTTTGAAGATAATCAATTGCAAGATCGAATGAGTAGTTCTACCGCATCCAGCGAACTCACCAGACATAGGGCCTTCTGATTACCACTTGTTCAGATCGATGCAGCATGGATTGGCTACTACACGGTTTCGAAATGATGAAGTGCGAAAGTGGTTCGATGATTAGATCGCTGCTAAACCAACATTATTCTTTCGACATGGTATCGCCATGTTGCAAGAAAGATGAGTGAAAGTTGTAGTAAATGATGGAAATACTTTTTAAAGTGAAAAAATGATCACAATACATGCAAGTACATATACACCTATATATGTATACATGTATATCGGTGATAAGTATATGAATATTTCTTTTCGTGTGTGTGCTATCATTCACTCAAGCTGTTCCACAAGTGATAAATTCGAATGAGGCAATTACATACAACTCAATGAGGTAATTAAACATAACATTTAATGAATTGCTTAATATGTTAAGGAGTGAAAATCATTGTCAGGGAGGTTTATAGATGTTATTATTTTCATTCTTGTAAATTTATTATTTTTTTTTTATAGAAAAAGACTAAATTAAAAAGTATAGTTTATTAGTCTAGAAAATAATTTTTTTTTCAAAAAGGTTTAAAAAATTATTTAATAAATATATAAATATATATTTATAGATAGATAGATAGATGAATACTTTTTACTAATCTAATCTTTAAAATTTTGACTCCAATAAACAGATTAAAACATTTTATAATTTTTTTTCTTATAAAAATAATGAATATTATTACTAAAAATACTTAGTTAATATATCTATCTATCTCTGTGACTCTACGGAACTCAAAAGGTCTTGGACGCAGCAACCCTCCAATCCCTATCCTATCCCATCTCTCTCACGTCCCTTCCCATCCACCGCGCTCTTGGTCTTCCAAGTGGACGTTTCCCACTTGGTCTCCCCATTAATATATTTTTCGACATTCTTTCCTCTCCCATTCTAGCCACGTGCAATGCCCATCGCAGCCTTCTTGATTTTATAATTCTAACTATATCTGGAGATGCATAGAGATCATGCAATTCCTCGTTATGCAGTCTTCGCCATTCTCCGGTGATCTCATTTTTCTTTGGCCCATAAATGCTGCGAAGAATCCTATTCTCAAATTCTCTAAAAAAATCTAATACTTAAACACATCGTATTTAATAATTAATAAATTATATTTATTTATTATATTATATTTACAATTCCAACTATCCCTGATCTCAATCCCTAAAAATAAAATACGTAAGTTACCAATATCCTTATGATTTGTGAAAATTAATCATTTTTGCAGTAATAACTTATTAACTAAGACAGTTTGGGTGAATTCTTTTATATTATCTAACGTAGGATATAGACTTTGTAGATTGTCAACGTATACCTTGGGGGTATGCTGGCCCTTATTCAAATGATTAATGGTTGATTAACGTATTAAATAAACTGCCTGCATGAAATTGCACCCATCTTGTTTGTACTTATACAAATACTCTTTATTTCCTTTATAAATTATTAGGCTATTCCTACAGTTGTATTTCATTATTGAATTTAGTAAATGAATGTATGGAAATTCAATATATTAATTATTATCAATTTAACTAAATAGGTCTTTTTTAAAACTCAATTTCATTATTTCTTTTTCTATTCAATTGTTTCTTTTGAATTTTCTCTTCCCGTATATCTTCTTTTTCTCTATTCTTCTTCCCTCATCATTTTTTTCTTTCTTTCGAGTGTTGTTTGACTATCTTAAGTCGAATAGAGAGGGCGGACTTGTCTGGAGGTTGGTTTAGAATCTGGCAATCCGCCCCTATTTTCCCTAAGGGCCTTCAAAGCGCGTTTGTCGATTTAAATAATGTTAAGAGGTTGAATGAAAAAAGAAACCCCCTGGAGACGGGTGAGTGAGAGAGACCCGATAGGATGGGTAGGGGTGAGGGAGTGGGAGAAGGAATGGATGGTGGTAAATAAACTAGCCAGGATGTGTTTTTTCTCCTTTGAACAATAAAAAAATAAATAAATAAAATAAATTAATTATCATGAGAGTCCAATTATTTTACATTTGAAACAATTAAACGTTCACTATGATAATACCTGTCCATTAATTTGAATAAAACAGTAAAGACAAAAATGAAATAGAAATAAATAATTTGTTATATTTTATAATTTCTCTAGCAATATATGTTACACCTATGTACAATGTACCGAAATCAAATTAATTATTTTATCTATCCAAAGATTTAAATACAAATTTGGATAGATCCCAAAAAATAATAGTTGTTTCGTAAGAATTAATATCATAAAGTGATATTTTATCAGACAGATTCATTTAAACATCGATTGCAATATAATTATATATATATATATAATGCATAACATAATTCTATTTGTGTTATTTAATTAAATAATTTTTAATAATTAATTAATTTTTTTTTAATGACTGTTTATCTTTTGGTTAAGTTTATGCATTTGAAATCAATGAATGAATTAATTAATTATCTACACTGCCCCGCAAAAAAAGTGATTCACCTGGAAAATTTCAATTATTTCCCCTTCGTTCTTTTTTT
The DNA here is from genome assembly GCA_963082975.1 of Labia minor. Taxonomy (NCBI): domain Eukaryota; kingdom Metazoa; phylum Arthropoda; class Insecta; order Dermaptera; family Spongiphoridae; genus Labia; species Labia minor. Next base: position 55,248,572 of record OY720345.1, read on the forward strand.
TATACTTTAAATCTTATTTATATTAAAATTTATCTAAATACTGATAATTTGTAATAGCTTTATAAAGAAAAGCAGTAAAGGAGCTCATCTCATCAAAACTATTAAGAGGATGAAAATTGAAATATATATATAAAACAATTATTTTTCATGTTGATCGATGACTAGGGTGACCATATTTCGAAAACACGAAACCGGGACAAACGGTTTACCTTTTTTTTTAGAACTAAATTGAAAAAATTTTGAAAAAAGTACGAAAGGTCCTAAATATTAAAATAAGTTGACCTGTGGCCAGGTCCGAACCGACCGACGGTTTGAAGTAAATTAATTTCCAGCTACAGAAACAATTTCAAATAATTTTAATATATCTATTAATGTAATAAAAAACAGATATGGATATAACATAAATAATAAATATAAACATTTTTAATTTTATTTTATTTATAATATACTAGCTGCTCAGAGCTCCTTCGTCGCTCTTCACATCTAGACGGGGGCTCCGCCCCCTGTACCCCCGAGTGGTACATAGTATTTGGTTGAAAGTAGTAAAAGGTTTTCATCCATTTTGTTTCAAACAATGTATAACATAAAACATTCATTTCTTATTGTGTGATTATTTAAAATATATTTTAATTTATTTAGTAAATTAATTATATATATTATTATTGAATATGTTATATCTATCTACTCGAAAGTTCTTGGCAGCTACAACCACATTTCTCCAAGTGTCCTTATCCTGAGCCTCTGTTCCATCTCTCGTACGTCATTCCCTGATGTACTCATCTTTCTTTGGCAAATAAATGCTGGGGAGAATCCTATTCTCAAATACTCTGAATCCACTCTCATCTCCTAAGATCATAGACCATGTCTCACACTTATATAATACAACAGACAAAATAATTGTTTCATATATTTTAATTTTCATTCCCTTTTATAATAATTTTGATGAGATAAGCCTCTTTACTGCATGATAACAGGCGTTTCCCGATTGCAACCTCGATTTAAATTCTTCTCAAATATTATTATCCTTCGTGATTACATTCAATTTTTCTACATATTCAAATTCTACATTTTGTATGTTAATACTGCTCCTGTTTGTTTCTAAATATATTTATTTATCATTATTCATTTCAAACCTCATCTCTTTTCCTACCTCGATTAATTTTTCCTCGCTATCTGTAATTGCAATTGCCGAATCTCCTATTATATTTAAGTCGTCTGGGTCACCTAATATTTTACAATTGATTTCCACATCTTACTCTTTCTTTACTACCTCCAAGATAAATTTTAAGATCAAAATTTGAAAAAGTTTATCCGGATCTATTGAGTCATGCGTAGGTTTTACTAAAGTCTACAAATAATTAGTGAACAGAGATATTGAATTCGCGGTTTTTTTCTAATATCTATCATAATGAAAATATCTTAATTAATGTTGATCGATTTGGCCTGAACCCGCAATGATATCGTCCTCCGCCTATAGTTTATAAGTATTGTATATGTTATAATAGAGTATAATATTTCTTGATCATTTCATTTCGATATTTTAATTTCATTGCTTGATTTTTATTGAATATTTTTAATTATAATAAAATTTGAGAAAATGCAAAGTTAGAGACTTGAGACAATTTATAAAAATTAACGGTATAAAAGTATTGATAAAACTAAAGATAAATTAACAATATATACATTCATTAATAGTATTAATTTAAATTATTGGATTTATTTGATTTTTTATTATTAAGTTCATTTATTCATTTTTTTAGATCATAGTTAATTCCCTCCCTTAAAATAAAAGAAGTACCTATTCAAATATGGAAAGTATAAATACAAAATAATTTAAGTTAAATATGATTTAAATATTTTATTATATTAATTAAAATGAGAACTTTTAGAATAAATTATTTAATTGAAATGATATTTGAATATTAGAATTTAAAATAAAAAGTTAAATATTATAATAATTCTTTGATTGGGAATCCCTAGAGTTATATACATTGTGTAAAATGAGTCTGCCAGTCAGTGGGCCACGCCTGGCTCTTGAATGAACAACACGGAGAACTATATATAAACTTTAAAAAAATTAAATTCTGCGGTTATTGATTAGATATTAATAAAATCTATAGCCTATGTTACCATAGAGGTATATAAGAATATTGTGATGTAATTTCATAGAAATCGTTTCTTATTTTTTGATGTTTATAATTCTAAATTACCAGTAAAGTGTCGGTTAAGTAGGAAATTTCTTTTTTGTTTGTTTCTATGACAGCAAAAAAGTAAACAAATTACATACATACATACATACATACATACATACATACATACATACATACAAACATACATACATACATACAAACACTCTCCTTTATATATATAGATATGCAAGACCAGGCTGTGACGTCATGAATGGCTGGATGACGTCATATAATTTTAAATCAATAAAAAACTAATAAATATGATTTTCCCGAGGATAAAACTAATACAAAGTGCATGATTCGTGATGATATATAAAAAAATCTCCTCATGTGAAATTTGGTGTGAAAATAACCCTTCCCTTCCTATCGTCGTTCGCTAATACTACCACTTCCGGTTTCCGGATTTGCACCAAAAGTTGATCAATTCATCCCACTGATGCATTAAGTAAATATACCAAATTTCATCAAAATCGGTTGAGCCGTTCAGGCTGTACACATCTATACGGACGGACAGACATCATGCTAAAAATAATTTTTCTGTTAAGAAAATGCATGATTCGTGGAGATATGTAAAAATCTCCACATGTGAAATTTGGTGTTACTATCGTCGGTCGGTAAAAACGGGACAATAGGCTGCCCCGAAGAAATTTTTGGAGACACCGGGACAGAGCACCTAAAAACGGAACAATCCCGGAAAAACGGGATGTTTGATCACCCTATCGATGACTCTGGGAGACGAGAGTAGATTTAGAGCAGTGCTCCACAACCTTTTCTTACCTACGGCACACAAAAATTGTTTCTAGAATTTTGCGGCGCATCAAAAGCTGAAATATATATATATGTAGGTTTGTATGTAGAAATTAATTTAATACGTTTGTTTACGCGAGTGTGTTATAAAGGTGACAAGCGCTTGTATTTATAATCTCAGAAAAATGATACTAATAGAAATGACAATAAACTTACATATAAAATTATGCGGATTTCTAAAAGTTTCATTTGCTCGCGGCGGCACACCTGTATCTCCTTTAAGGCACACCAGTGTGCCGCGGCAAACCGGTTGCGGATTTAGAGTATTTGTGAGATTAGTATTGTTCGCAGCATTTATAGGCCAAAGGAAGATGAGGTCACAGGGGGATGGCGGAGATAGCATAACGAGAAATTGCATGATCTCCAGATATAATTAAGGTTATAAAATCGAGAAGGCTGAGATGGGAAGAGGACGTGGCTGGAATGGGAGAAGCTAGAAATTAGAAGAAAGCGATGATCCGGTGGAAGACCAAAGACCAAGGTGGGTGGACAATGAAAGAAGGGAGAGATGGGACAGGGTAGGATTTAGTTGTAGCTCAGGATAGGGACTCTTAGAGAAATGTGGATGCTGCGGCTAAGAACTTTCGAAAACTTTAGAGACTCATAGTTAGATAAATGTAACATATACAATAATAATATATAATTAATTTACTGATTAAATTGAAATATATTTTACAAGAAAACAAATAAATGTCTTATCTACTTAATTGAAACAAAATGGATGAAAACCTTTTACATACAGACTTTCAACCAAATACAATGTATCATTCGGGGGGACAGGGGGCGGAGCCCCCGTCTAGGTGTGAAGAGCGCCGAAGACACTCGGAGCAGCTAGTATTAAATAAAATAGATAAAGTTTGCATAATCTTATAATTAAAATAATTTAAGTCAATAGAAATTTATCCCGGAAAAATCAATTATTGCTCTTAATATTTTTAAATTATATACTTATAAATAACTATTAACCAAAACGATATGAATAAATAATGAAATCAATATTATTTTTTAATGAAATTGATTTGATTAATCCTCTTTAATCATAAAAAGAAAATTTATTACATGAAATTATTAATACAATCCGATTTTGTTATGATATATAGTCGTGGCATATATATATATTTATATATCTATATACAAATACCTATTATAAATATATATCTATAGCTTTTTATGTGAACGCTAATTACCTCGTTTAAAAAATGGATATTTTCCATATACACATATAATAGTACATTAATTAAATGCAAAATAAAAACAAAATCGGTAGAGGGAATATAGATAGAGAAAATGATATATTTTGTAATTTGTTTGTTTTTTTTAATGTAATATATGAATTGAATAAATAAACAATATTTAAACAAAAATAATATATCCAATTGGTCTAGATTATACGTTTTGGAGAGATGAAATTGAGAAGATTACAGAGAGTGAAAAAGAGGTAAAATATTCCCAACGTTTAAAATAACAAATTAACTTGAATAATAATTCACAACACTATTTCTGGCAGATTATATTTAATATTTGCAATTTGCGGTAATACTATACCCCACCTATTAAATATAGATATTAGATTCATTTAATTAAATGGACAAATTAAATTATAAAAATTTTAGAATTTAATTTTGAAAAATTTGAAATATCACAATTTTGGAGATTATGTTATTTAGGTATTTATACATTGATGATTAATGAATAAAAATATTTAATCCTGCTCCTTTTTAAAATGAAATGATATATTTTAGTTATTGGATATGTTTGAATTAACTAAATTATTGTGGAGATTAATTTTAAAATATTTTTCATTCATTTTTTAATTGTATACTATTTACGCCCAAGGCTCTATAAATTAGATTGTTTGGAAAGTAATTTCGTTTTTTTAGCCAGAGAATTTTCTTTTTCACACTTCAGCCACATAATCATTATATATTTAGAGAGCTGATCAAGCAATGCTTGTGTGTGATAAAGTTCATTTAAAACTACGCATACAAGATTAAAAAATCATCTGGATCAGTTTTTAACCAGCAAATATTTATTAATTTATACGAAAATTGTATTTGTTTTACAAAAAAATATACGCAATTACTCTCTTTTCGAACAACCTAATATATTTTCTTTTTAATGTTCTACTTTTTATTGTAATTAATAAATTTTATTGATTATCATAATATGATAATTAAGATATGGAACAAACCTATATATGCATTTATATTTCAAATTAAATAAATAATATAATAAAATTGATTGATTGAATCCTCCAAAACAAGATCTGATTCTTTACATTAAACTTTTTGCCAGATATTCTTATATGTACAGGGAGGATTTACTATATATCTTAATATTTTCCATTTTATTCTATTATATTAATTTTGATTCCAGTAGATTTTGAAAAATTATATAAAGGAGCGAGGAAAGAGAGAATCCTGTAAGTATAAATAATCTCTTTAAAATAAATAAATAATAAATAAAATATGATCTAGCCAAACAGAATATCTATATTTAATATAAATCCTGCTATAATAATCATTTTGTAAAGTTGGGGGTATCCCCAGACCAATATATTATCATATATATAATTCTTCTAATAAATTTCTTTAGTTTTATTTTTACTTTCCCGCATACTTCGTATAAGGGAAGTATTGGAATCGTCAAAAATTTCGACTTCGATATTTCGATAGATCTTGACGTTTTAGACCTCCCTGAGTCGGAAAATACCATTTTTCGAATTATGTCTGTGTGTGTGTATGTATGCATGTATGTATGTATGTATGTATGTAATGTTTGTCTGTGAATTTACTCAGAAACTAATCAAGCTAGGACTTCAAAATTTGGTACACCGATATTATTCACAGTTTGTAGATTTCTATCAAAATTTCGTCAAAATCGGTTAACCGGAAGTGGTACTTTACCTACACTGGTTGCGTTTACCTTTCAAGTAAAGTACCAGTTTGCTTCGAGATATTTGCTTCCTATTTTGTATATAGATTTAAAAATATGAAAAAAATTCAGATACCAAATTTCATCATGATCTGACTACCGGAAGTGACATTTTACCTATACAAGTAGCGTTAGGTGTAAATTATAAATATATATAATAGTGTTAAACCATTTTACTTTATAATTTATATTAATTAGTTTGTTTATTTTTATTGTTGTTAAAACATAATTATAATAACCTAATTACCTATTTATATGCGGGAAAGTCTAGGGGAGGACACTCCCGATTTTTGAATTAAGTTTTATAGCCCAATTTGATTCCTGTCTTGCTGCAAGAAATAATTTCTGAAAAACATTTATGTGATTAATTACATATTTTAAAGTTGCGTTTAAATATTTTCATTTTTTGGTAAATATGTAGTAATGCGTCATTTACTTCACAATTGGTTATATTTACTTATCGCCTTAAAATTTTAGTTTTTATAACTAAACATGTTTTTTACAAAGGTTATTTTCTTTTAAGTTAAAAAAATCAAGAAATGTTATTTATTTTAATTCTTTGCAATTCACACCAACTAGAGAGTTAAAATATAAACTTTTTTCTTAATCAAGAATAGTTAATTTTCTTAATTAAAAATATAAATTTTTCTGTATTTTTATTGCTTTTATATTTTTCCCGAAATTATAAATATTTTTATTTCATTTCTTTTTACAAATTTGTTAATAGTTCAAATCACATGCAAAATTCACTTTGCGTTTTATTCTTCGCAAATCTAATAATTTATAAATAAACTTTCTAGTATTTCTTAAAAAGGCTGTATTTGTAATTGTTTTTTTGAAAAATTATGAAATTACAAATTTATTGGTGTTTGCATTTTTTAATGAGAAAATTAAATAATAATAAAAATTTACAAATAAATCGATTATTTCTAAGATGATAGAAATTAACATAAATTCGTAGGATTATATTCTAAATATGTTTTATATATTTTTTATAGGTTTAAGCGAACCATGATACTTGGGGATATCACTAAAAAGAAAACTCCCCTAAAATGACACAAATGATATTTTTTTCGAATTATGAATTAAAAAAGATAGCATAATAGAATAAGTAGAAATTAAGTAGTTTTACAAATATTTAGTTTATGATTTATTTAAACGTCGAGAGAGAGAGAGAGAGAGAGAGATAAAGAGAAGGGTGCACTTGTTCATGTTTATTTTGTAATTTTAGAATAATATTGCTTTTAATTATTCCATATTTATTCAGTTTAGAATAAGCATGAATAATCATTCAGGTGAATGAGACTCGATGAGGGTTCTTCAACTATGTAACTTGTAATACTATCATTTATTAAATTTTCAAAATAAACAATTGTACAACTTTGATTTTTGAATATATTTAAGGAAATTATTGTATTAATATATTCGATAAATATTTTAAATTTCGTAATCAATAATTTTTTACCGACCGACGATAGTAAGGGAGGTATTGTTTTCACACCAAATTTCACATGTGGAGATTTTTACATATCTCCACGAATCATGCATTTTCTTAACAGAAAAAAGTATTTTTAGCATAGACTTGCCATACGTCCCGGTTTCGCCGGGACAGTCCCGGATATACTGGGTTGTCCCGGCGTCCGGCCCGGTTGTTGAAATTGTCCCGGTTTAGATTCAGGGCACAGTTTCTTGGAAATAATTGAGCAAAATTATTAGATCAGAGAATGATTAATCTGCTCTTGTGTGATTAGTAACGTTTTGGCAAGTAACACAGTAATACAAATTTTTTGAACCAAAATTTTCATTGGGAAAAACCAAATGTGAGGCTATAATATTAAATGTAATAGCACCTTTAGCGCTGGAAGAATTAAAGAATGATTTAATAAATGCAAATTTTGTTGCACTAAGTATGGATGCTTATTATTTATTCTATATTTTAAGTGTTTTTTATATTACTGTTTTCATACCCCCCTCCCCCCCCCCGAAACCGACATCCCTAAACCGAAAGTAAAATAGACAGAACTGTCCCGGTTGGTCCGTGAAAAAATATGGCAACCCTATTTTAGCATGATGTCTGTCCGTCCGTCCTTCCGTATAGATGTGTACAGCTTGAACGGCTCAACGGATTTTGAGGAAATTTGGTATATTTACTTAATGCATCAGTATGATGAATTGATCAACTTTTGGTGCAAATCCGGAAACCGCAAGTGGTAGTATTAGAGATGGACGATAGGAAGGGAAGGGTTATTTTCACACCAAATTTCACATGAGAAGATTTTTTTACATGTCACCACGAATCATGCACTTTGTATTGGTTTTATCCTCGAGAAAAATCATCTTCATTAGTTTTTTCTTAATTTAAAATTATATGACGTCACCCAGCCCTTCAAGCCGTTACAGTCAGCTCCTACTTATATATTTTAAATAAAATAAAATTTAAAATATTTATGTTATATCCATATCTGTTTTTTATTGCATTAATAGATACATTTAAATTATTTGAAATTGTTTCTGTAGCTGGAAATTAATTAGGCAAAGTTATAAAATTTAATCAAATTGTCAGAGATATTGTGGAAAGAAATCACATATATCTGACATGATCGATTAGGATAAATGTAGAATTAGATTATTATGTTATGTTAGTGCAAAAAAATTATTTTTATAAATTATTAAAAAATTCATTATTTCAAATACTCTTTTTATACAGATTTTTTTTTAGATATAAAATAAAAACGAAATTATTATTTTTTTATTATATATGAATAACATTTTTTTTTATCATAAATAAAATAGAAATTGAAAAGTTTATTGATTCACATAGAGTATTTTAAATATACAAAAGTGAAAGTGTGAATGAATATACAAATAATTTTAATGTTTTATTTCTGATGGAATAAAAAACATTTTGAAGAGATTTTGGAATAAAGTGTTTTGATTTATATATAGAATGAGAATTTTTCAAATTGAAATGAATTTTAAGTGAAGCAAAAGAAAAATGACAGATGAAGGACCCTGGAAATGAATGATGATGGATGAGGATAATTATACATATATATATAACTTTAAATTAAAAATAAATACATATAAAATCATTCATTTTCTAAAAGTTTCGTTTGAAATTAGATCTATCATATATTTTCAATCAAATATCTGATTGAATTACAAATAAATAATTGCTATTAAATAAAGAAATAAAGAAAAAAATAAAATCAAACAGAACAGTGAAAAAGCGAGAGAGAGAAACACAACTACTTTATTAAAATTGACGGATTTACAAAATATTATCTCAATGGAAAATCAATTTATGATTAATTATTATAATCAGTAAAATAAAATGAAAGAGAAAGCATGAGTTTTTAAAATGCAATTGGAAATTGTTTTATTTATTTATTTATTTATCCTATTATTTTTATTAATTTATTAGCAATAAAATTTTTTTTGTATTGCTAATAAATATTAGCAATAAAATTTTTTTTGTATTGCTAATAAATATTAGCAATAAAAAAATTCAAGTTGTAACAACAATTTAAATTTCTTAAAAGATTGGAAACAGAGAATGAAAGAAATTAATTTTAAAACATTATTAGAATATAAATGATAATGGAAAAGGTGAAAAATTTAATTAAATTTTTATTATTATTTTTTTGATTAATTAATCTTTCAATTTATTCCTCTTTTTTTCATCTCATAAATGTTGATAGCTTTTATATATGTATTATATATATTTATAGTATATATATTAAATAATTTCAACTTTTTTAGTAATTATTATATTACATTTTAATAATTTTTCATGTTGTTTCTAGAGAAAATTCTATTTATAAAATTATTTAATATTAACAATAATATTATTTATTTGAAATATAATGACCAATATTTCTATTAATTTAATTATTTTTTATATAAAAAATAATAAAATATAAAATAATATTCATTTCAATTATTCAATTAAATCGAATTCAATCAAGTGTAATATTTTATTTAATAAAATTCATCGGTTTTTATATTTATACTGAAAATACATATGAATTTATATATATATATATATATAACTAAATGTATTTAATAAACCAGACAATATTTAAAATTAATGAATAACTTTTAATATTTTAAACCGAATGAGTGGAAGGAGGGAGAGTTAATTAGAAATCCATTAGTTATATCTTTAAAAGAAATTAATTCTTAGAAAAAAGGAATATTTTAAGAATGACGCAACAGATAATAATTAAAATAAAAGACAGAAAAGGTGACAAATAATATTTTTGAAGAACCAATTAGGATAAAGTCTATTAAATGTGTATCATATTTTGAATTATTTAAAAAGGTCTAATTCAAGAATGAATTGAAATGTAATCATATTTTTTCTCATCTTAGTTATATTTATAATTATAATATATTTCACTTAATTAAATTGGATAGATTTTATGAATGAATTTAGTAAATATATATATATATATATTAATTTTCAAAATCTTTTCTTATTTTGAATTTTTTGGGCATAATATTATTTGGTCCTTTTGTCATTTTTGAAATTTATATATGTTTGGGACAAATAGTCACCTCCCACCCCTTTCTCCTGACCCCTCCTTTAGAGTGTACTGAAGCGCACTCTGGTGAATGCACGATACATATAGACACTTGCTGTGAAGCTCTCACACGATAAACACGCTACAGACCCGCGCTGATACCCGCTCTCTTATTCGCTATATATACTTGCTGTGAAGCTCTCACACGATAAACACGCTACAGACCCGCGCTGATACCCGCTCTCTTATTCGCTATATACACTTGCTGTGAAGCTCTCACACGATAAACACGCTACAGACCCGCGCTGATACCCGCTCTCTTAGTCGCTACATCAACATCATCCATCTCACTTTCACTCGCTTCCCACCCGCTCTATTTATTATCTTTTCATACCCGCATTTAAGAAGCAGGAGGAAACAAGCGTTTTCGGCCCCTTTCACCGCGCATAGATGCATCGCAACCCGCTGGAAGGTACAGCTTAACACCAAAGCGGTAAGCACACTCCATTCCTTTCACCGAACCAGCTCAACCCGCCGGGACCGGGGATTAAAATCGTCTAATTGCCGACCGGTTTGCCCTGTCCCATTCATTGGTCCTTCGAGCCGGATCTCCATCCGTTACATTGTTCCTTATATACTTTTATACTATTTATTGTTCTCAAACACGCCCGCAATAATTACTAATTTAATTAAGAAATTAAATAATTAATAATTTATTATCCTTATTAATTGGGTATATTAATATTTGTTTAATTGCTATGAAAGCAAAGAAAATTTTATATAGATATTTTCATTCAGGATAATGTTCAAAATTATTTCATACATTGTTTTTAAAAAATATATTTAAATTTATAAATAATACATATTTGGTTACAAATAATAATCCTATTTTATATTTATAAATAATAAATATTAAATTATTTAATAATAATAATTCTATTTAAATTAATTTATTTTATTAAAACATTTTCGAATAAAAATATAAATAATATAAAAATAAAATAAAATTAAATAATTTAACTGTGGAATTTAATTAAACTAATTTACAATGAATTCTGAAATTAGACTTTCGATTGCTGAAGCAAAAAAGGAGGCTTATTATGAGAAAATTACGGAATTATATAATAAATCAAAACATCTTTCTTCACGCGATTCTAAAGAAAATACCTCATTTTTAGCCGCAACTGAATCCATAGATAATCTAAGGGAAGAATATATTAAATTGATTGGTGAAATTAATGAATTGAATATATCTTTGAATGAAAAGTATAAACCTTCCTTTAAGGCTTGGTTAAATTTCGAGGATGTTTATAATATGGTCAAAGCTGAGAGACTGTCCATCCTCGAACACCGCAAATCCACCACTACAGCTCCTGTAGGTCAATCTGATCGCAAAATAAATCTACCTCCAATCGCAATTAAGCAATTTGATGGATTACCGCAAAATTGGAGTCTATTTTATGAAAGTTTTAAAATTAATATTCACGAAAACCACAACCTTTCTAACTCCGAACGTATTCAATACCTTGTTGGCAGTTTAACTGGTAAGGCACGGTCAATTCTTATAGGAATTCGACCTGACGCAGAGAATTACCTCCACATTTGGAAGGAATTAGAAAAAAAATATCAAGATAAACGGGCCCTCGGAGAAGCGTATTTAAACCAAATTCATGCATTAAAATATCCATCAATTAATAACTCTTCAAGTTTAGAAACTTTCATCGAACGTTTTGATGCTTCGATAGCCGCTTTTAAATCTTTAAAAATTGAAGATGCGTTAGATTTTATTTTTCTGTTTTGGGGTTTAAAAAGGGTAGATACACAAACCGCGCAAAATTTTGAAATATCTGTTCGAGATAAAGAAATCCCCTCGCTTAATGATTTTATTACATTTGTTAAACAAAGAGTGAAAATTTTAGACCGCGTTCCGAACATTAAAAAAGATTTGGAATTTCCCGCAAAATTACCAATTACAAAAAATAATTTTCATTCGCATTTAACAGCGAATTCTGAAAAATCTATAGATAAATGTATAATTTGCAATTTGGAAAATCATAACTTAATTTTTAAATGTTTTAAATTCCAAAACTTTCCCGTGAAAAAAAGGATCGAAATTGTTCATAAAAAATCATTATGTTCCAATTGTTTGAGTAGTAAGCATATTGATAAAAATTGCAAATCAAAAAATACATGTTTTATCTGTAAGAAACGCCATCATACCCTTCTACACGACCCTGAGAGGAGAAGAGAGGAGGTCTCCAATTCGAGAAGAGGTGGGGATACTTCTCCTTATCCCTCCGCTCACACGCCCCCCTCCACCTTTGAACCTGTAGTAGCTATGAGTCAATCGACTAATCAAATATTTTTGGCAACAGCGCAAATCAACACGCTGGACTCGAGAGGTCGTATCCAGACCATTCGGGCGTTAATTGACAGTGGCTCACAAAGTCATATTATCACTAATTCCTGTATTAAAAAACTAAAATTAAATTATTCTAAATTAAAACATCACTCGCTTAGCGGGATCGGTGGACATAAAACTATCGTCTTAGGTCATTGTTCTTTTAAATTCTTTTCCCGAATGCCATCCGCAATTCAATATTCAATAGACGCGTTAGTGGTTAATACGATAACCAATAAATTACCATCTCAATCCATTTGTCCGGGAGAGTTTAAGTATCTCGGAGGCATCGCTTTGGCAGATGATAGTTTTTACAAACCGGGTGAGATTGATTTGGTAATTGGAGCATCGCTGTTTTCAAAATTATTATTATCGGGACGAATTAAGGCGCCTAATAACTTCCCAGACGCTATAGAAACCACGCTAGGGTATATTCTTTTGGGGGAATTTAACTCATCCCAATCGAATAATGAATGGCTTTCTCTTCACATTTGGAATGAAATGTCAATTGAAAAACCTTTAGAAAAATTCTGGGAAATTGAGGAGGTTCCTAATGAGAAATTGTTGAGTGCGGATGATAATAAATGTGAGAAACTATACGAAGATACGATTAAAAGGGGAAACGATGGACGTTATCTTGTTTGTCTCCCTTTTAAGGAAGATCCTCAATTGCTAGGCAATTCTTTTGAAATGGCAAAAAATAGATTCTTCTCACTTGAAAGAAAATTAAATAATTCACTTCAAATGCGCTTAGAATATAATAAAGTTATACAGAATTATATTGATAATAAATATTTATCGCTAGTAGAAAACCCTGATAAAGATAAAGGGTATATTATTCCGCATCACGGGGTTTGGAAAGAGGATAAAATATCCTCTAAATTAAGAATTGTATTGGACGCTAGCGCTAAGAGTGATAGTCATCGCGCCCTTAATGACATTTTATATACAGGGCCTAATTTACAAAATAATTTATTTATCATATTATTAAATTTTCGATTATTTCGCTGGGCTCTAACAACGGACATTAAACAAATGTACCTTCAGATAGGGGTTAAATCGGAACATAGAAAATTTCAAAGATTAATATATAGATTTAACTCCAAAGACGCTATATCAATTTACGAATTTAATCGCCTTGCTTTCGGATTAAATTGTAGTCCATTTCTCGCATTAAGAACTCTTCGCCAACTAGTATTTGAAGAAGGTAAAAAATTTCCATTAGCCGCAACAATCATTCAAAGAGATAGCTATATGGATGACATATGCACCTCTTTAATGACTGAAAATGAAACAAAAGAGGCATTTGATCAATTAACTAATATTTTTAAAACCGCTAAATTTGACTTATCTAAATGGGCTACAAATTCAAATTCTGTACAGGAAATAATTCCAAGAGAGTTTCTTCATGATCAGCTAAAGGATTTTGAAAAAAATAACGATTTAAAAATATTAGGATTAGAATGGTCACCTGTAACTGATGAATTCTATTTTAAAATATCGCATACGAATAAAAGATGTACAAAACGAAATATCTTATCGACAGTAGCGCGACTATGGGACGTTTTGGGATTAGTAGCGCCTGTCATCATGTACGCTAAATTACTTATAAAAATATTATGGCTTCTTAATTTAGATTGGGACGCCCCGCCTCCGAAATCAATTATAAAGGATTGGGATAATTTTCAAATGGAATTATCATTGACTGTGAATTTAAAATTTCCGACGCATTTAAGGAGAGTAATAAGCACTCAGTTACTCTCTTACGAGGAGCTGAATACGGCTCTTATACAAATAGAGGCGATCCTAAACTCACGCCCCCTAACCTTACTTAGTGAGGATCCAAACGAACCTACCGCATTAACACCCGCTCACTTCCTTATGGCTCAACCATTAGCCCACCTTCCCGCTTATGATATCGGAAATGAAGTGGTCAACCTCGTGCAACGACATAAATTGATGGATCAAATGGTTCAATCATTTTGGAAGGCTTGGAGTTTGAACTATTTACATCTGTTACAGCAGCGGGAAAAATGGAACACTGCTACAAATCCGATAAAAGTCGGAACTATTGTAGTGATGCAGATGGACAATGTCCATCCTTTAAAGTGGCCTATGGGAGTGGTGGAAAGAGTGATTCTTGGCTCGGACGGAATTCCGAGGGTCGCATGGATAAAAACCAAATCCGGCTCATATAAACGACCGGTGGTTCGTCTGTGTCGGCTACCTACTCAATAATGGAAAACTCTCCATTATTTCTCCGGCCCAAATAGGTTACGGAGAAATTTATTTTATTTATTTTGTTTGTTTGTTTGTTTGTTTGTTTTATTTGTTTGTTTATTTTTTCTTAATAATTTTGCTCTTTTCTTTTCTTTGTTTCTCATTAAAAGGGGTATCACTAGTTTTAAGATTTGTGTTTTGAAGAATCCTTCAAGAGTGGGGGCATGTTTGGGACAAATAGTCACCTCCCACCCCTTTCTCCTGACCCCTCCTTTAGAGTGTACTGAAGCGCACTCTGGTGAATGCACGATACATATAGACACTTGCTGTGAAGCTCTCACACGATAAACACGCTACAGACCCGCGCTGATACCCGCTCTCTTATTCGCTATATATACTTGCTGTGAAGCTCTCACACGATAAACACGCTACAGACCCGCGCTGATACCCGCTCTCTTATTCGCTATATACACTTGCTGTGAAGCTCTCACACGATAAACACGCTACAGACCCGCGCTGATACCCGCTCTCTTAGTCGCTACATCAACATCATCCATCTCACTTTCACTCGCTTCCCACCCGCTCTATTTATCATCTTTTCATACCCGCATTTAAGAAGCAGGAGGAAACAAGCGTTTTCGGCCCCTTTCACCGCGCATAGATGCATCGCAACCCGCTGGAAGGTACAGCTTAACACCAAAGCGGTAAGCACACTCCATTCCTTTCACCGAACCAGCTCAACCCGCCGGGACCGGGGATTAAAATCGTCTAATTGCCGACCGGTTTGCCCTGTCCCATTCAATATATAATATTCAGTGTCTTGTCTCTGTCAACATTTATTTGATATCTTCTAAGTCTAAATTTTATATATATATATAATTACTATGAAATACTAAACAAACAGATTTCTTGTAATAAATCCATCTTCTATATTCGAGGGCAGGTCAATAAGCCATTGACTTTTTGAATGAAACACACGTTTTTAAATAAAAAAATATTTTATTCTTCAACGTAGCGTATACAATTTGTCCAACGTTTCTGCAATTTTTTTTTTATCCCTTCCAAAAAATAAGATTTGTCGAGGTGGTGCGAAAAATAATGCTTAATGAGCTCTCGAAATTCACTTTGTCCATTTTCTTCTCAAATCACAAATAGCCTGCTATTAATGGTTATCAAACAAAAACTAAAGGACCCAGCTGGTTCGACAGGAGCAGTGTTAACATTTCATTTAAAAGAAGGGAAATTCCAAAAGTCACGGACTTATCGACCTGCCCTCTTACTAGCCTTTTTTTTAATATTCCTTATTTACTATTTCTCTCTTATCTTTCCTCCAGGTTTAATTACAATTGTCTACTCTCGACAGAGGTGACCTTGTATCCCTCATGATGAACTCATCACTTCTAAAATCCCGCCCTATGGCTCCTATTTTAAAGGATTGGGATTCAATTTTATTCATTCCTTATTATTTTTAAACAAATTTATCTATTTCAAGTAGTTTTTAAAATATTACTTTTTAAATATAATTAAGCTATATAATTATTAGCATATTCCGATTATAAATCATGAATTTTCTAATATGAATATAAATGATAAAAGTAAGATAACAAAATAAAATCTATTAATTCCTCATTAACATTCTTATATTCTTGCAACGTCAAATATTAAAATTTTATTACTAAACGAAATGATGAAATGATTTTTTTGTTTATATGAAACCGCAGGATGCACATCCCTTCCTCCATATGTCCGTTTATTCTTAGTTAGACTCATGAAATAAAATAATTTTGAATTCTGACAGATCTTTACTGCTGAACTCATTCATAAAATAACCCCGGGCAGTCATATTTTTTATACAACAAAACGAAGGGGAAAATAATATATACATCTACATATAAATATATATATATATATATACATATACATATACACAAATATATATATATGCGTGTGTATATGTGTGTAAAAATCAAAAAATAAAACAAGATCAAAAAAAAAAAAATGTAGAAAAACATTGAAGACTTGGAGAGAGAAAAATATATTAGATATTTCAGATGTTTACACTGCTATTCATAAATAATTGAAATTTTATTTTTTTTTTCTGTTTTAAGTACCCACTTAAAAAAGACGATTTGCTTTTAATTTTACATTTGCTACGAAATAAAATAATATTTAATTTAGTTAAAATAAATAGAGAGTTTTAAAATGAAAATTAGGGGAGAGAGAGAGAGAGAGAGAGGAGAATAAAGGGGTTGATTGTTAGACAGAGGGTCAGTAGTGACGTCAAGAATGAATGAACAAATATTCACTTTCTCTCTCTCTCTCTCTGGTTCCTATGGCTTTGGCAAACAACTAATTGAACGCCATTTATAAATTCTATAACGGCTCATCCCCCTCAGTTTGACCATATCCATTGTGACCCCTTTTCATCCTCAAAAGCCCTTTTAAAGTTAATGAACGGGACTTGTTTCCCCACCTTCATTTTACCACCCACATCCCAACAGTCACTTAATCAGTTCGCGAATTAAAGATTAATAATAAGCAGGAAGAGAGCTGAACTGCTGGCTGGTTATATAATAATTATTATTCATGTGAAAAATAAAAATAGAAAAAATACTAATGAGAGAGGGTGAATTATTTTTTATAATTATCACCTACACATTCCTACTAGTCAATCTCATTTCTATAGATAAAATGATCTAAATATAGCTAATTAAGGTCAGTTTAAATAAATACGTAGAATAATTATTATTTCGTTATTTGCTTAATATTTATTTTTTTCAAATTAGTGCAAATATCTCTTTTTATTAAGATTTATATATATAGATAGTGCCTGGTTTGGTGTGTATGTGCTTTACCATATACTCTAAAAATATATTTATGGAATATAAATTGTTTTTATCATTGTGCTCAACATAGAATTGCATAATTAGGGAATCCAAATCTATTGTTGTAAAAATTTGTGTGGCTTATTCCAGTATATTGTCCTGTGGAATTAATTAGTAGGCCATTATAATGAGTTTATCGTCTTTTGTCAATATTTTTATCGTATAAAATGTGTACCATATTTTCTGAAATAACTATAAATTCTTAATTTAGGATTGTAAATGATATATAATTATATCTTATCTTATTATGCTAGCTAAAATTGTTTGTATGTTTGTTTGTCTGGGGTTCACAAAAACCGCTCTAACGATTTTTTTGAAATTCACACTAGAGAGATAGTATTTATAAAGAAAAATTGAGTTTTATGGATCACATCTCTGGAAAAATTCATCTTTATTAGTTTTTTTTTAATTTAAATGTATATATGTGACGTCACAGCCACCGCCTGTAAGATATATATCTATTCTTAAAATAAAATTAAAAATATTTATATTATATTCATATTTGTTTTTTATTTCATTAATAGATACATTTAAATTATTTGAAATTGTTTCACAACTTTTAGAAGATTTATCTTTATTCGAAATATAGGAGAATTCATCAATTTATTATACAGCGATCCTCGTATATATTTATGACTTTTTGACAAAGATTTTAAGTTATCCAATTTTTCATATTTTTTTCTACAATATAATGAATATTATGATTTATTTTTTAAAGATTGAATTCAATAATGTATAATTTGTGTTTAGAATGTTATTAGAATGTTGCCTGAATCTTCATTTCTTCGCAAGATTTCATTTAAGTAGAATGATGTGTGGAATGTTAAGATGTGTGAGAATGAGAAACTGGGCGTGGAATGATGTCTTTTAATTACAAAACAGTAGCAGAAAGGGTGACTTGTGTTGAAGAATAAAAAGGGGACCAGAGAGACAAGCGGGTTCTATATGAATGAAGTATAAACGACTAAGGGTTTTGCTAAATCCTCTTTCTTGCCAACAACACCAGTCAACGATACCCCTTTCTATTCCATCGCCCACCACCAACAACACACCATTAATGTTGTCATTCTATGGCTGTTAACAGATAATCATCTCTTTCTCTCTCTATCTCTTCTTAATTCGGTTACATTTAATATTCCAAAACATTTTTAGTTATTATATATATATAGGTATATATCTTTTAATAAAATTATCTTTTCTCTTTTAATAAAATAATAATAAAATGAGATAGGTAATAATATTTATTTTATTTTTACTTGGTTATATAAGAATAAAAGAAATATATTAGGTGAGTATCTCATACAATTTTTGAAATTATAATTCCAATTTGTTATCCCCAAAACTTCCAGGAATTTAATTACTTTTGACTTTTTTTTACTATCTTATATTTTAGCTAACTATAATCTTTGAAATATATTAATAAGAAATCATCTTAAATATAAAATATATAAAATTATTTTATCTAAAAGTTCTGCATAAATTATACAAATAATGATACATTTATTCTTCAACTTGATAAATATAAAATTTAAAAGAAACTAGCTGCTCGGACTTCCTTCGCCGCTCCTTTACCCCCGATGTACAGAAATATTGAATGTTCTCGGCTTGATTATATTTGATCTAATGTTGTCCGATTTGGCAGTAGTATTCAAATCAAATAATAATAATTTTACAAAATTGTAATAATTTAAGATAAGTATTATAAATTATTTAATTGAATGATATTTTAATATTGAAAAATAAAATAAAAATTTAAATATTATAATAATTTGTTGTTTGGGAATTGCTAGAATTATTAAATTTATATTCATTGTCGGAAATGAATCAACCCCTCCACTGAAACACCGAGTTTCTTATTGAACAACATGGAGCATTATATAAATTTTTAAAAATTAATTTCTGTGAATATTGATTAGATATTGATGAAAATTATAGTCTATGTTCAAATAGAGGTGTATACGAATATTGTGACGTAATTTTATAATAATCGGTTCAAAAATTTTGGGTCTATAAAGTCGCAATTTTCTGGACAGACAGATTTTAAAAAATTTAAAGTCACTTATGGATTCAAGAGATGATGAAACGTGAAGATATGCAAAAAAACATTTAAATTCTGAGTAATGTGTAGACTAAAACCTTTATATATAGATAGATAAGAAGATTTGTAATAAAACATATAAAAACAATTAAAAAATATATTTAATTATAAATTATAAATGTGAATGATACACTTATATATATTTAATCTTAAATTGTAAAGAAAAAAAAATGATTTTATTATTTCAATTTTCAATCAATTATAAATAAAATAGAGGAGGGCTAAAAAAAAATAAAGAATGATAAGGGAGATGAAAAATAATTAATAACACCTGTTTCAAATGTTTAAAAATATCGAGTGGGATTCATATAGAGTGAGAGAGGGAGGAACAGGTGCGCTCAGAGAATGGATGAGAGGGAAAAAGCCATATTTTAATGACGGCGCCTCCCCCTCTCTTTCCCACGCCCACTTTCATTGAACGTTAATGCTTATATCAATTTGTATTCTGACTAATTAAATGGAATAATTAAAGTAATCTCCCCCCGGTTTTCTCTCTTTAACCTTCATCAGACACCCACACACACTTATTCATTTCTCGCTCTTTCTTTAATCTTTCTACTTTATTTTAATCAATTATAAGTCATTCCATCCAAATATTTTGATTTCATTTCCAGACAATTAATTTTTTACAACTTTCATTTTATTCTCTTTTATATTTTTCGAATTTTATGATTCAATAACACTATAATTATTAGATTCAAATTAATATTAACTTTAAAATTGTTTATTAATTAAAAAAATAATAATAATAATAATTTGATGAAATATTTATGTTGAGATTTTGTTGTTCAAATTTAGGAAAATATGAATATTATAAATTTTAATTAATCGATTTATATAATCTGTTTATGAGCAATTTCATAAAGAATCTTAATATGAAGGAGAAATGGAAGAAGTAACTACATGAATGTTATAGTGAAAATAAAAAGCGTGTAAATATTTCATATTTAATATATTTAGTGCATTTATTTATTTATTTAATTTAATTGCATATAATCATAATTTTCATATTTATTTAATAGTTATTTTTTAATATTATAATAATTAAATATTTATTCATTTACTAGAACAGTGGTTCTTAAACTGTGGTCCGCGGACCCCTGGGGGTCCGCGAAGCCTTTACTGGGGGTCCGCGGTCCTCGGAAAAAAATCATCGTAAAAATATATACATATATAAATATTTAAAGTTCATTGTGTAACTATATCCTCCTAGAGAATTACGGCTATAATTTAATACTATTAATAATACTATTTTATTTTATTAAATTGATAATTATGTCAATTAATTTTTTGTGAATAAATAAACATATATAAAAAACTATATATAAAATTTGAATTTTCATCCATTCATTCATTTAAAATCATTTTTCGATTGTTCCTTTAAAATAACCCCTCTTAGGGGCTCGGAAGGGGAGGCATATAAGGGAATTTTCTTTCACTTTGTTATTGGGGAAAACCAGGGGAGGGGACAGTCTTACCCGGAAAAACCCAAATTGTCAGCGTCCACTCTGGGGTTTTAAACAGTTTTAAAGCAAATGTTAATTATAAGTTCATTTCTCAACGAGTTGTATCTTTAAATTATTTTTATTAATGTTAATTATAAGTTCATTTCTCAACGAGTTGTATCTTTAAATTATTTTTATTAATTTAATTAATTATAATTAAATTATAGCTAATAATAGTTTATTATAGCTAATAATTTTTTTTAATTTTTAGTGTAATTTGCATGATCATTATTTTATAAAAACACTAAACACATTTTGCAATTTCCCAGAAAGGCTGTTTTTGAGAGTAAGTATAAGTTAGTTTTATGAATAAAAAATATTTATTTTAATAATATTTTCGAATCAAATTACGAAATTAATAATATTTTAGAATCAAATTACGAAATTAATAATATTTTAGAATCAAATTACGAAATATATTTATTATATAAATTAATATTCATTTAAAATGATATTAAATCATTTATTTAAAATGATTTAAAACATTTATTAAAATGATTTAAAACATTCATTTAAAATGATATTAAAACATTCATTTAAAATCATATTAAAACATAGCTAGTAAATAATAATTCGTTATATTTATATTATATTTATATTATATTTATATTATTGTAGTTCAATGTTAATAAATTACTCCATAAAATGGATCGTTGGCTACAAACTGGTTCAACACAGAAACGGAAAGAATCAGATGATGAGGCATCAACAGCAAACTCTACCAAGAAACGCAAAACTAGAAAATATTCGGATGATTATTTATCATTTGGATTTACTTATATTTGCAACAATGATGTGGAAAGACCAGTCTGCGTTCTATGTCAGGAAAGTTTATCCAATGAAAGTATGAAACCTGCTAATCTCAGACGTCATTTACAAACAAAGCACAGCGAGCATGTTAGTAAGTCTATCGAATTTTTTAAAATGAAAAAAGAAGAACTTAATTCAAGTCAGAAATTGATGGTAAAGACGGGATCTGGTGGTATGAGTAAGAAAGCAGTAATGGCATCATATGAAGTAGCTCTACTTATTGCTAAAGCAGGAAAGCCGCATAATATAGCAGAGCAATTAATTCTTCCTGCTACAAAAGTAATTACAAATATAATGTTAGGAACTAAAGCAGCAAACGATATAAATTTGATTTCATTATCAAATGATACGGTTAAGAATAGGATTGAAGACATGTCATGTAATATAAAAGAAGAATTAATATCGAGAGTGCGCAAAAGTCACTATTACTCATTACAATTGGATGAAAGTACTGATGTCACTAATAATGCCAATTTGTTAGCTTTCATTAGATATGAGTTTGAAAATCAAATACAAGAAGATGTATTGTTTTGTGATTCACTACCTTCACGAACGACAGCTAATGACATATTTAACAGTTTGAATAATTTTATAACCGAAAATGAAATAGAGTGGCCAAAATGTGTTGGAATTTGCACTGATGGTGCTCGTGCAATGTCAGGTACAAGAACTGGATTGATTGCTCTTATTAAAAATGTTGCGCCTCAGGTTGTTTGGAATCATTGCTGCATTCACAGAGAATCATTAGCAGCCAAAAATATGTCACCAGATTTGAAAAGAACATTAGACGAAGTAGTTAAAATTGTCAATTTCATTAAGGCTCGTCCACTTAATTCCAGAGTTTTTAAAATTTTGTGTGAGGAAATGGGTAGTCAACATACACATTTATTATTACATACAGATGTACTTTGGTTGTCCCGCGGGAAAGTACTCATTCGCCTTTTTGAGCTTCGAGATGAAATACGATTGTTTTTAATAGATGCGCATTTTGAACTGACCGAATGTTTCAATGATTTTATCTGGTTAGCTAAGGTGGCTTACTTGACTGATATTTTTACAAAATTGAACGAACTTAATTTGAGCCTGCAAGGTACTGTTGTAAATATATTTAAAGTTGAAGATAAAATAGAAGCAATGATTAAAAAAATCGACTTGTGGTCGAAACGCATCCAGAACGGTGTATATGAGTCTTTTCCAACTCTCAATGATTTCATAGAAAGCTCCAGTGAAAAATTGCTTAATCAAACGCGTCAATTATTTGTTGAACATTTAATTACTTTGAAAAGCAACTTCAGGAAGTATTTTTCTACTCCTGATCCTTGCAATAACTGGATCAGAGATCCATTTAATATGGAAATTACAAATACTAAACATTTATCTGCACCTGAACAAGATATTCTCGTGGAATTATCATGTGATACAACTTATAAACTAAAATTTAACAAAACTGAATTGAGCAACTTTTGGTTACTTCTCAGGTCAGATTATCCTGCGCTTGCAAATAAAGCACTTCAACACTTGATTCCATTCTGCACAACATATTTATGCGAACAAGCTTTTTCGGTACTATTTTATATTAAGTCTAAATATAGAAACAAATTAAATGTAGAGCCGGATCTTAGATTAAAAGTTTCCAATATTAAGCCAGATATTGAGATTCTTGTTTCAAGAAAACAACTGCATACATCTCATTAAATATGTAAGTTATATTTAATGAGATAGATGCAGTTATTTTTTAAAATATTTCTTATTTAATATTTTCTGAAAAAAATTATAAAATATTTATATGAATTTAATGTAAGTACCCATTATAATTTGTGAGATTTGTTGCTATGACAATGTTTGTATTTTCTTTCTTCAATATTATAATTTCTAATAAAATGTGTTCTACAATATGCAAAAAAATCGTTATTCACCAATCACTGTTAGAAATATTCATCATATATCCTTGTCCTTATGAGATCGTAAGCCAGAAATTAATTAATAAAATGACGTAAAGTACCTAAAGTTGTGATGGGGGTCCGTCAAAAAAAATTTTTTCAAGTGGGGGTCCGTGGAGTACATAAGTTTAAGAACCTATGTACTAGAATAAACTTTTAATTTTGCACACAAACATTATTATTATCATTATTATTAATTTATTCATTATTTTTAATTTATAAGTTATTTATTCATTATTTTTAATTTATAAGTTATTTATTCATTATTTTTAATTTATAAGTTATATAAAATTATTTATCATTATGAACAATTAATTATTTATATATTAATATTCATTATTAATCATTTGAAATATTTAAATAGTTTTAATTTTATTCAAATGAATTCATAATTGGAATTTAATTAAATTTTGTTTAATATAAATTTTATATTTTTATTATTTTTTTATTTTAATTCACAAATTTTAAAAATCCGTATTTTTGAAAAATTCAAAATATTTCTTTTTGATTATTGCAGTGTCATCGACTTTCAATATACGTTTCAAATTTGAGCGAAGACGCTCAACTAGACGTGGATTCAATTACAAATTTTGAACATTACAGACAGAAAAGTGAATTTAATAAAAACCTTATAAATAAGATTTAAGATAATTTTATTTTAAAATCATTCTAGAAAATAAAAATTAAAAAATAAACAGTTAAATTTCTTGGATTGTATCTTGACCCATCTAGAATCAAATAATAATAATACTTTCATATTCTAGTTCATAATCTTTTTGTGCTTCTATATTAGATGCTTATACAGTTGAATTGTAATAATAGTAAATAATAAAAATTTAAAATTGACCATTTATTTATTTGTTATAAAATATAGAATGCGACGATGATAATAATAATAAATATTGTGATTGTTTAAGTGAATGAACGTGTCTTGTGTTGATGTTGCCAACTTGGCAACGATAACTTTGCCCTCAATTGCCGCTCTATTCCTTCCACCCTTTCGAATAGAGACTCTCTGGCTGACATTCAAAGTAACTCAGGCTAATAATTAAATTGTCAACAACAAACAAACAGATATACTGTACATGCACATAGAACACGTCTCTATTCTCAGATTATAAAACAATATAATTATCTATATATGTCGTAGGCAAATGGCAATTTTAGGAAAATAACATTTGCCTGGGCAAAAACCATTTGGCTAAATCTTTGTTGGACAAATAGCTTTACCTACTATCTCATTTCAATTTGACTAAGAAAATAGCTCAGAAAATGTCGGACATTTTTGTTTAGCCAGTAATTTCTAGAAGACCATATTTGGATGAATAGTATTTATCGACTGAAGACATCTCTTCTGTCATTTTTGTTTGACCCTGTTTTAAAAGCGTTATAATTTCTTCTATTTTGTCACAATTCCATGTTTTTTTACAGTTGTGGATTTATATTTTCATTTAAATGAAAATAAAATTAATCCTTGTCATTCATGGTAAACGTAGGCCAAAAAAATTATTTATAAACTAACAATTGAAGTTGTGGCAAGCTGAAATTAGATAAATATACAATAAAGATCAAAATTTTTTTTGAATAATTTCTTAATTGGCTACTGTAATAGTTAAAGCATTTTGCCCACCAAAGATTTAGACAAATGGCTTTGGTCTAGGCAAATGCTATTTTCCTAAAATTGTCATTTGTATATATTAGCTTCTCAGCAGTAGATTATTACGTTTAGATATCTTATGTATAAGCCTCGATTAAAACTTTTACATTACACATAAGATATATAATAATAAAAAAATATTCTTATTTTTTTAGAATTTTATTTAAAACTGTTTAATATTGAATATTTCAATAATATTAATAATATTATACGAAGATTGTTATTTGACATTATATTTCTAGCCTGGTAATGAAAAAACAAATAATATTACAACAATAATAACGCGTATGAGGATTGAGAAAAGAGCTTCGAAAAAAGTGTGTTGATCTTGGTAGAAAATATGTTGAAAAATAATAAAGCCAATTTTGATCATAACTATAATTTTTCATTATTAGACCAGAAATATATATAACAATCCCATATTTAATTGGATCTTATTATGTATGGAAAAATTATATATGATAATGATAGATGAATCATATTTATAATATTTTTTAAATAAAAAATAGATCGATGGGATTCATCAATTTTTTTATCAAAATTGCAATAGTTTAGTGAGTTTTTAATCTAAATGTGTCGTATTAGTACATATATATATATGATATTGGATTGATATTTTGGTATAAAACATTCTAATTCTTTAATTTATATTCATTTAAAATGGTAATTAAAGAATATCTTATTTCAACTAAATATTTAATAAATATGATTTAATATTATAAAATTAATTAAAATGATGATATTAAATAACTTGTTGGTTCCAATTTAAACAATAAATAATTTATTTGTTATTTCATTAATATAAATAATTGAAATAACAATTTATATAAACTATTTATTTTGATTCTGAGTGAAAACTACTAGAATCAATATTTTTAAATTAATTATCAAACATGTATAAAAAGAACTAGACGTCGAGTTAACAGCATACATTCTTATAAAACTTTTATACTTAGCATTTTTTTTTTAATATATAAATTAATCCTAACGAGTTGATACAAATATAAATATTCGATGAGAATTGTAATAGATAAGGGAGATCATTCATAATCTAATCAATGAATTTATCAATATTCCTTTACATAAGCGCAATACTCTTAAAAAATATTCCCAGCTGGAAAATGATAAAGTTTTATAAGTATCCACCGGTAGCTAGATTACAACATATTTTTTTACAGAGTAGGGTAGAGGAACTTGCTTATTTGGTTACCCAATAAAAACAAGATATGTATATATACAAATTTTATTGTTAAAACAACATACTGGGTGCGTTCCTATTAGGGATCACAACAATAAAAACACTTCTTTAGTTGTTATACATGGTGACCAAAAGCCACTTGAGTTAATGATCAGCGGTCGCCAAACTTTTTGACCTCACGGACCAGTTAATTCATAATTTAAATCCCGCAGACCACTAATAGGATTTTTTAAGTATTAAATATATTTATAAATAAAAATTGTGATCAAAGAACACATAAACATTGAGTTTTTATAACTTATCACGTATTGTTATGAATTGAATCATGTTTTAATGAATCTTAAAACATAACTTAACATGATGAGTAAGTATATTCCACATTTTTCTGCGGACCAGCGAAATTTTCTCGCGGACCACCACTTTGGACCACCACTTTGGCAACCGCTGTTAATGATGATGCTCGCAAGCAAGTGGAACAGGAAAACAGTCGAAAGCGTGAGCGTTGTGAACGACAAATGGAATTCACCCAAAGAATAACATTAAAATTTTATGATTACTTACTTTAGTTTTGAAAATCATGTCAGGTAAAAAGCGACCATTATTTTGGATGCACTGTCTCAGTGAATTGGGAAAGTTTTTTGAGCTCTGAAGAATATATATTGCAGGTATAGCGGCAACCGCGTGTCGTAGGTTGTTCTTCAAATCATGTTAAAATACAATGACTTGAGATAACTCCGCAGAAAGTATTCTCGTATTAAAATTGGAAGCAGTATTGCGGGTTGCTTTATCTCAGGGGCTCTTACTGCCTGAGTGCATGCAAGTTCAATATTGAAAAGGCAAACCCTAAAATACGGGGGGTAAATGTGTAGGTAAACACAAAATAATTCTGGATAAACACCTGTGAATGGAATGCATGAAAAAGACACTAAGTTTTACAGGAAAAAGGATCCTCCACTCTTATCAATAATGTTAATGGTAATGGAACGTTAATAAAAGTAAACTATAATATCGCATAAAAGTAATCAAATACTTATTAATAAAGTATTGTATATGATTAATTTTTTAAATAAAAAATATAAAACACCAAGAGTGGTAAGTTTGAAATTTGTCAAAAAATCTGCGCTATACACGAACAAATATATTCAGTTTAATTTGCAATTTTAATTATTGATGAGAGGAATTCACTTTTTAAATATAAACTATAATTATAGATAAACAAAATTGTATGTTTACATTACATTCATATAGAAATATTATTATGAACATTTCTTGAATAAATTCTATAATCAAATTAAAATGGAAATTTAAAATTGTATTTCTAGAGATCACACATTATATTCCAACATAATGAATTAAAATATATAATAGGAATAAAACTTTTTTTTTATTTATGTTATCTCATTATTTTTTTTAATAAGAATATTGTATATTAATTTATTAAAATTCTAACATTTCTCTTTTAAGATTTTATTTTTTAATGTAAATTATAATTAATAAATGAATTTCCACCTGATATAAAAAAAATAAAATAAGGAATAATTAAAATAAATGGAAAAATTTATCTATATTATTTTTATTGAAATTATCTCATTTAAATATAAAATTGTACGATACTTTGGAAAATCATATAATTACAATTATAAATATATAACTATTCAACTATTGTAATATTTCAATTAAAATGAACTAAGAATTAAATAAAAAATAA
Source organism: Labia minor (assembly GCA_963082975.1). Taxonomy (NCBI): domain Eukaryota; kingdom Metazoa; phylum Arthropoda; class Insecta; order Dermaptera; family Spongiphoridae; genus Labia; species Labia minor. Next base: position 55,277,450 of record OY720345.1, read on the forward strand.
TATTACGTCTTAATATAAATAATTATTTACTTCAACATCAAACGAATATTTTTATATAAATACATTAATAAATTCGTCTTTTAATAAACTTCTAATTCTTAAAGCGTATTTTTAACTTTGAAATTCATATAAGTATTTAATAAGAATAAATGTTTAGGCAAGTTGAAGGAAAAAAAACAAACATTTTTTTATTAAAAGTCTTTTGATTATCTTAGTTTAAGATTTAAGACATTCTTGCATCCTCTTTTTTTTCTTTATTTATATATACAAATATATATTAATTAAATTATATATTTACAGATAATAAAAAGTAATTTTCTAATATGTATGAAAAACTTTTTCTTTCTTTAAATTAAAATGTATTTCTTTTTTTTTTCTTTTGCATTTATTTTTTTCTGTATTTATCATTAAAATCTCTTAGAAATATTTAATTTTTTTTTAATATTTATATTTTTCCCTTCTATTTATAAAATATTTATTAAAATTATTAATTAAATGATTATTGAACGATTAAAATTTTAATTTATAATTATAATTTATTTAGTTAGTTGTCTCTTCAAATAAGATAACTACAATATATTAATGGATAAAAAACATTTATTCTTGCTATTATTTGAAAAATTATTAACGTATTTTTTGCTTTATTTACAACTAGCTGCTCAGAGCTCCTTCGTCGCTCTCCACACCTAGACGGGGGCTCCGCCCCCTGTACCCCCCCGAGTGTCCCTATTCTGAGCTATAACCATCTAACTCCTAACCTGTCCCATCTCTCTCACGTTCCTTCCTACATTGTCCACCCTGTTCACAATTGGTCTTCCACACAGACGTTTTCCAATCGAACTCCCCACCAATATATTTTTCCTCTCCCATTCTAGTCATGTGCCCTGCCGATCCCAGCCTTCTCTATTTTATGACCTATATCTAGAGATGCATAGAGGTCATGCAATTCTTTGTTATGCAGTCTCCGCTATTCCCCGGTGTCCTCATCTTTCTTTGGCCCATAAATGCTGGGAAGAATCCTCAAATCTCAAATACTCTGAATCTATTCTCATCTCCCAGGGTTATAGACCATGCCTCCCACCCATATAATACAATTAATAATTTAATAATTTTGATCCCCTTTGATAATAATTTCCAGATTGTAACCTCGATTTAAATTCTTTGCAAATATTATTCTCTCTGATACTAATTATTTTGTCTTATCACTATTAATTTCAAACCCCATCAATTTTCCTGCCTCGATTAATTTTTTTATGCTACTTTAAATGTTATTAATATATTTAAAAAATAATCAAAGTAAACAAAATAAAAATAAAATATAAAATTAGCATAACACTAAACTACTATAAAAATAATATTAAAAAATATATTATATATTAAAATCTTACGTGAAAATCCAATTATGAGATCAAATTTTTTTAATTAAAATAATTTACTCACATAATCTTAAAAATTAATAGTATTAAATTATAGCCGTAATGTGAATGTTTTCAAAGTTTAAAAGGCCAATAAGATCAATTGAGATATTGTAAATATCAATAGATATAAAAAGATTTTTATCTGAACATTGCTCAGAATTTAAATTACCGCCAAATTATCGCCACCAGCGCCTCTATTGACATATTTTTGTTCTACATAATTTCCACTACCCGCCTATAATATATTCTTTATAATTTTTTTAAAATTTTTCTAATTCAAAAATCGAAAATCGGGTTTCGAGGTCTGGTGGCCAGCCCCTTTGTGCTTCCGTGTAAAAAATTCCAGGTCCCTGCGTGCGATAGTTTTTGCTGGAGAGCTCGGTCAAACAGACAAACAGGCAGACAGACACATTACACTTGCTTTTATTATTATAAATTAATTTATACTAATATTTTTCAATTGATTGAGTAAATTCAAGTTTTGTAGATCTCTTTTGAATCAATTTATGGATTTGTGAAAAATTTATTTTATTAATAATTATTTTTATCTTTAAGTTTATATATTGATTATAAATTTCTAATTAATTATTTGATTATTCCTATATTAATATAAATTTTAAAAATAAAAAAATGATAATCTATATCTGACTTTATTTTATTTTAATTTTTTTCCTAATGATATCTTTAATTAACTTTTTCTATTACTTTAATCATATAATATTTTTAACAACAATTACAACATACATCATTCTCTGTCTGGTCAGAGGAAATAACAACAAAACCCCTCTATCAAATAATTAAATAAATTAAAAACTTTTCATTATTAATTAATTAAGAGAGAATTCTAGTAATTTATTATTTATTAATTAATATAAATCAATTGAGGTTCAATTAAGTGGCCAAATTACATCGGCGGTCTTCCCTCTCTTTCATTCTGTAAACATTGCCGCTACCACCCCTTCACCTCTCTCTCTCTCTTTCTCTCATACACCCTATTTAGCACTCTAATACTTGTCCCCTATTGAATGCAGTAAATCACTATAGATTATTATTGGCCATTCAATACACATTTAATAAATAATAATAATATAGCATAAGCAAAACTGGGTCACAACTTGACAGTAAAACTCTCAATAAATAATATGCCTAGTTAAAATCTATTACATTTCTAAACAGGACATTTTAGGATCATGATTCTTTAGTTTATATTCTCAATTAATTTTTAATTTTGTTTGTCCGTCGTTAGGGTTGAAATTCCAGATGTCATTTATGTTATTACAAATGAATGGCATCTGACCAAACTGGCAATGCTATTTCAATGATTTGTGTATATGTATTTACACTATTTTACTATTAAAGTATTTATTTGAGATTAACTAGAAAAGAAATAAAATAAATATAAAATTTTTTTATAAAATAACGTTTTTCCAATGGACTAAAAAGAATAAAATAATTTTTCTATATGCTTGACAAAGTTTATGGATGAATTGCTTAATATTCAACGAAAAACGTTGTGTGCATTTAGTTTTCTTCTATACCTTCTAGGGATCAATTGAAATATCTATAACAATTTTCAAAAGTCTATCTCAATAAGAAGTCGATGAAAAATCGATTTCAATTTGTCAAAAGAGCGAACAGTCAGACACCGGGACAGACACCGGACAGACACCGGGACAGACAGACGCCAAGTGTGAAGTTGAGAAAAACGTTATAATAATAAAAAAACCAATTGATAACCAATCCACTTGAAAAAACCAATCCAAGTCTGTTATTCGATTTTATTTCCAACAAATTTAGGGTTATTATTCACTTACCTAAAATTTACGCTTACATTTTTATCAATACATGAAAGGACTAAACTAAAAATGATATTATTATGTTTTATAAATTTATATAGAGAAGACTGTCTTATATTTATGTTTTATTCAAAATTGAATTATTTTTTTTTCATATATGAAGAGTGGAAATTCAATTTTACTTGATAATATTGGACCGATTTTCCGCATTAAATTTAATCTCTTCTTCAAAAAAAAAATCATATGATTGAATAAGTAAAAAAAGAACATGAAAAAAAATTATATTGAGGTGGTTATATTTGTAGGGGGTGGGGGAAGGGGGTCTGGAGGATAGAATTTAATTAAAACATTTTTCGAAGGGCTTTATTATCTTGTATTTCTAATCCCACAAAAATGAACTATGGATGTCGGGTGTTGCGTGTGGTAGGGGCTTCTCGGAGGGGGAGGGGGAGGAGAGAAGGAAAGGGATAGAAAAGAATAAAAAGTTAGAAAAAGACAAAGATCAAGACAGAGAGAGAAAGAAATTATTTTAAATTAAAACCTCTTTCAAGGAAGTTACATCATAATCTTCATCATCATTATCATTATCATCATCATCATCATCATTATAATCATGACTGACGTCACTCACCAAACCTCCCTCCCCCCCTCTCTTCTCCAACTCCTCACACCCATCTGCTTCTCCTCTGTTCATTATAAAATATTAAAGTAGACTCTTTTCATCATTAATTTTAATATTCGACTAACCTTCTTCTTCACATCGCACCCCGTTTAGTCTCTTCATCTCAAAACCTCAAACTTATAATTATAATAATACTCGGTTTATCTTCTTTTATTTATCTAATCAACTCTTCAACAGAAAACGAATATAAACGAGAATTAAATTTCTTTTTTTAATTCTAATAAATATATGTATATTATATTATATGATATATATAAATTATATTATTATATATATTATTATATTCAATATTCATGCAGCTAAATTAAAATTTATATTTTCATCCCCTATTATTTTTTAATTATCTTTTTATTTAAATAATAAATTTAATTATAATCTAAGATGATTATCTCATCATCATTTTATTCATACGATACCATTTTATAACTCATATATATATATAAATTACAATTAATTTTAAATAGGAATATATATATATTATATGTTGAATTAAGAATTCCTTCTACTTAATTATTTAATATTCGTATATACTATTATATATAATATTACCAAATAAAATCATTGCACATCTGATAGAGCTTAAAAAAAATTAAAAAATTAGAAATATCATTTTTTCATAAGAAAATTATTTTTGAAATTATCAGTCGTTCAAAACAATCATCTATTTTTCTTGAAATAAATAAAATAAATTATCAATTATAACAATTATTTGGATTAAAAGTTTTCTTTTATAGTTTTTTTTTAAATTTATAAAATTAATAAAATAATAATTTTTTGGGTGTTCCAATCCAGTTGTAGATGGTCCATATTTAAGGCAATTCATCTAAGAATGACAAGATATGTTGACTTATTTGTATATTTGAAAGAGTCCAAATACAGTTCTTCTTTATTTGTTGTGATTACTGTGTAAGTAAGTGAAATGGCATAACTATTTCATACTTATTCATGCCTATTCTAACTACAAAATCCACATTAATATCCAAAATAAAACAAACATCACACATACCCTAACAAAATTTCTCCAAACACCATCAACATTACCTAAAATCGATCTGTAAGTTAACTGAAAAAAGAAAAAGGTCATGAATAATTTTACTTAGGAGTCTGAAAAATGGTGAAAGCTTTTATTTATTTTTATAATCCCAGTTTTTATAACTTTCATATTAATTGAAAATGAAAGTTTTAAAAATATGATACTATTAGTTTATTAGAATACTTCCATAAAAATGTTTTTCATTTATTATTTATATTTATATATTCAAATTTACAAAAAATTGCAAATACATAAAAAAGGAAAACGTAAAAAAATTAGCTGTGACCAGGCACAGAAATGACCGACGATTTGAAATAAATTAATTTTCATACATTATATATATATATATATATATATATATAAAGTATCAAAGAATATATATATAATGTATATACGATAAGTATAAAAAAAAAAATTAAACTAAATTATATTACTCATCTTGGTTTTTATTTTTAGTTTAATTACTCAATTATTAATTACTACTATTTTTAAGTGAAAAATTTCCGACAATGAATATGAAATTAATACTTTGTAAACTACCACTTCTGGTTTCCGGATATATACCACAAGTTGATGAATTCATGCTACTGATGCATTAAGTAAATATACCAAATTTTATCAAAATCCGTTATTAATCTTCCCCCTCCCGATTTATAAAATATTATAAATTTATTACGTATATTGTTTATAATATTATATAAAGTTATTATTCAAAATGATTATCACTAGTTTTATAATACTAAGGTTTTAATTAAATTATAAGAATTATAGATTCTAATTAATTTTTTTTTTATTTTTTCAGGTAAGTTGCACCTTTTAATCGTTCTACATTTAGAAAGAAAAGGCTAACAGGTAAATTATTTCTTTGATTTCAGTATTAATTTAAAAGAAATCTGATTTTAAATTTTTAAAATTTGAATATAGAAATTCAGTTTTTGATGTTCCATGTGCTTAAAATATTACTAATGAGAAAAAATTAAATATATTTTTCAAAATTTAGTTATTAAAAATCACTGTTGTAAGAATATGGTGCAATTAAAAAATTATTACACTATTTTTATAAAAAAAAAATTCTCATTTATAACAGGATGTTAGAGTGTATGGAAACAATATCTATTTTTTATAATAAAAATATATAATTGAATATATAATAAGATAATTGGAACTTTAATTCTATACCTACACTCTCTAATTATAGACGAGACAAAAAGCTTTCTTTATTCGTTTGTTTCTATTTTCTAAACATAAAATGTCCCATAGATTTTGTATAAAATTTAATTCAAATATTTTTCTATAGTGAATCTGGGAGTATAAGTGAAAATTGTGATGATTAAACTATTTTTGAGTTAATTTAAAATGTATTTTAAAAAAAGGAATTTTTTTTTATTTAATGTTGCACCCACCTCTCATTTTTCTCAATCTCCTAGGGGTTACTACCCTATCTCTTCATCCTTCAGCCCTCCGGTATACGCTCTACCCCCTTCACTCCTCGCTTCTTTACTTTTCACACTGAGTCAACTTGTTTGATCTCGGATTTACTTTGAGATTTGAGTAGTTGTGAACATATGAAAAAAAAGAAGGAGAATATCCTGTGAAAGGGGTTGAGTGAGGGATTGAAAATATTAACTTCAAAAATAAAGAATATTCAATTTTTAAAAAAGGTCTTTGAAATTGACTTAAAAAAAGGAAAAAAAATATCCTAAAAGTCTACTTTATATAAATATCAGAGATGATGGACGTCACACGGTGACAGCTTTTTTTCATTATACTAACAGACAGGAAAGAAATAGTTCATTTTTATAATATTTGTGTCTTTTTTTTATTTTTTTATTGTTTATTTTTTGTAACTTTTCATAGACTGAAAGACATTCATATTTATATTTTACAATTTCGACTATCAATTTTATTCATAACGATTGGCTCATTAATAAATTTTCCCTATAATTAAATTAAACATAAATTGAATGTTGATTATCATGAAACATAAGCTGTTGAATTCACTCTAGTCATATCATGTTATAGAATAATCGGCTCAAGATGCTACAAGAGGCAATAATAAATTTCTTAGCTTCTTGAAACTAATTAGTTTTATAATATCACAAAGTTGAGAAATTTGTGGTTGAAAGGTGAGATGATGATATTTTAGGGGAGACTTAAAAGAAAACGATAAAATATTGTGTTTTTATTTACTTATGTGATTTATTTGCATTAGGATATTTATAAAACATATAACAAAATCTACAACAAACATAGATGGAATATTAGAAGATCCATTGGTAATTTTGACAATTTTTATAAGTCGAGTAATTAGAATATTTTATGACAAAATAAGCTGGAGGGTCTCCATTTGACTATCTCGAAAATTTGCATTAGATTAAATAATATATATATATTTATATTTGCGTTTGGATCACGCAAAGCTCCCATATACAAGGGTATTGATGTTAACTGTGCCCATATATGAATGTTAGGTATCATTCTCATCACAAACCATTGTTGCTTGAATAGGGTATTGATGTTAAGTGGGCCCATATATAATTGATTTTTAGGTATTAACTTTATTCTTCTTTTTGTCTGCTCGTGAAGATTCGGATCCTCCAGGTGGCGGGTGGATTGGTACCACCTGGAGTTATTCTCATCACGATCCATTGTTGGTTATGGATGCTTGTTTTTGAAGTAGTCCTGCTGGTGCAGAGTTGTATAGAACCAGGGCTTGTCAGTTCCTGGAGCCGGAGGCAGCTGGTGTTAAATTGAATTTATTAGAAAAATCCGTTCTTGGTTAGAATCGAACTCCGGCTTCTTGTGTAGAAGGTTGCCACGCTTCACACTCAGCCAAGCCACCTCCTTAAATAATATATATTACATTTAAATTAAATTTAATTAAAATTAAATTATAAATTAAAATTAATAAATAATATTTATTAAACCAGTGCGTGTTTGGCTCTTTATTGATGGCACCACGTCACGTGCTGGCGCGTGATTGCCAGTCAACGTGTTAAAAAATTAATTCCGGTACTTTCAGCGATTCAATCAAGCTTAAATTCTATATATAGCAGTTTTATACAATTTTTAATCATGTGAAAAACCATCAAACACATATCTTTATTTTTACAGTCACTTTAGAGGAAAATAAATCAAAACGTGGTAGGTAATGACTCTTTTCTGGTTGAGCTACTTATCTCAAAAGTTGATAAACTACGAATTTTGAATTATGTCCGTTTACCAAGTTTCATTATTCTAGCTCAAATCGTTTTTGCATAATCTTGTCTACATACACACATACACACACAGACATTTTTCTCAACCTTAGTGAAAATGACTCAGGAACCTTCAAAACGTATAAAAACATCAAAATCTTGACATCGAAAATTTTCGTGATCGCAATACTATCTCAGGCGAGATATTAAAAAGAAAAACTAAAATGTATTACTATCAATTAAATCTGTTATCAGGCCTTAAAGATAAGTGTGACTTACACCCGAAACGTCGGCATTAAAATATTGTATATGTAATAAAGAAAGAAAAAATAAATTGTTTTTTTTTTAATTCTACCTGACTGTTCCTCCCGATTCCTATAGAACAGTGGTTCTTAAACTGTGGTCCGCGGACCCCTGGGGGTCCGCGAAGCCTTTACTGGGGGTCCGCGGTCCTCGGAAAAAAATCATCGTAAAAATATATACATATATAAATATTTAAAGTTCATTGTTTAACTATATCCTCCTAGAGAATTACGGCTATAATTTAATACTATTAATAATACTATTTTATTTTATTAAATTGATAATTATGTCAATTAATTTTTTGTGAATAAATAAACATATATAAAAAACTATATATAAAATTTGAATTTTCATCCATTCATTCATTTAAAATCATTTTTCGATTGTTCCTTTAAAATAACCCCTCTTAGGGGCTCGGAAGGGGAGGCATATAAGGGAATTTTCTTTCACTTTGTTATTGGGGAAAACCAGGGGAGGGGACAGTCTTACCCGGAAAAACCCAAATTGTCAGCGTCCACTCTGGGGTTTTAAACAGTTTTAAAGCAAATGTTAATTATAAGTTCATTTCTCAACGAGTTGTATCTTTAAATTATTTTTATTAATTTAATTAATTATAATTAAATTATAGCTAATAATAGTTTATTATAGCTAATAATTTTTTTTAATTTTTAGTGTAATTTGCATGATCATTATTTTATAAAAACACTAAACACATTTTGCAATTTCCCAGAAAGGCTGTTTTTGAGAGTAAGTATAAGTTAGTTTTATGAATAAAAAATATTTATTTTAATAATATTTTCGAATCAAATTACGAAATTAATAATATTTTAGAATCAAATTACGAAATTAATAATATTTTAGAATCAAATTACGAAATATATTTATTATATAAATTAATATTCATTTAAAATGATATTAAATCATTTATTTAAAATGATTTAAAACATTTATTAAAATGATTTAAAACATTCATTTAAAATGATATTAAAACATTCATTTAAAATCATATTAAAACATAGCTAGTAAATAATAATTCGTTATATTTATATTATATTTATATTATATTTATATTATTGTAGTTCAATGTTAATAAATTACTCCATAAAATGGATCGTTGGCTACAAACTGGTTCAACACAGAAACGGAAAGAATCAGATGATGAGGCATCAACAGCAAACTCTACCAAGAAACGCAAAACTAGAAAATATTCGGATGATTATTTATCATTTGGATTTACTTATATTTGCAACAATGATGTGGAAAGACCAGTCTGCGTTCTATGTCAGGAAAGTTTATCCAATGAAAGTATGAAACCTGCTAATCTCAGACGTCATTTACAAACAAAGCACAGCGAGCATGTTAGTAAGTCTATCGAATTTTTTAAAATGAAAAAAGAAGAACTTAATTCAAGTCAGAAATTGATGGTAAAGACGGGATCTGGTGGTATGAGTAAGAAAGCAGTAATGGCATCATATGAAGTAGCTCTACTTATTGCTAAAGCAGGAAAGCCGCATAATATAGCAGAGCAATTAATTCTTCCTGCTACAAAAGTAATTACAAATATAATGTTAGGAACTAAAGCAGCAAACGATATAAATTTGATTTCATTATCAAATGATACGGTTAAGAATAGGATTGAAGACATGTCATGTAATATAAAAGAAGAATTAATATCGAGAGTGCGCAAAAGTCACTATTACTCATTACAATTGGATGAAAGTACTGATGTCACTAATAATGCCAATTTGTTAGCTTTCATTAGATATGAGTTTGAAAATCAAATACAAGAAGATGTATTGTTTTGTGATTCACTACCTTCACGAACGACAGCTAATGACATATTTAACAGTTTGAATAATTTTATAACCGAAAATGAAATAGAGTGGCCAAAATGTGTTGGAATTTGCACTGATGGTGCTCGTGCAATGTCAGGTACAAGAACTGGATTGATTGCTCTTATTGAAAATGTTGCGCCTCAGGTTGTTTGGAATCATTGCTGCATTCACAGAGAATCATTAGCAGCCAAAAATATGTCACCAGATTTGAAAAGAACATTAGACGAAGTAGTTAAAATTGTCAATTTCATTAAGGCTCGTCCACTTAATTCCAGAGTTTTTAAAATTTTGTGTGAGGAAATGGGTAGTCAACATACACATTTATTATTACATACAGATGTACGTTGGTTGTCCCGCGGGAAAGTACTCATTCGCCTTTTTGAGCTTCGAGATGAAATACGATTGTTTTTAATAGATGCGCATTTTGAACTGACCGAATGTTTCAATGATTTTATCTGGTTAGCTAAGGTGGCTTACTTGACTGATATTTTTACAAAATTGAACGAACTTAATTTGAGCCTGCAAGGTACTGTTGTAAATATATTTAAAGTTGAAGATAAAATAGAAGCAATGATTAAAAAAATCGACTTGTGGTCGAAACGCATCCAGAACGGTGTATATGAGTCTTTTCCAACTCTCAATGATTTCATAGAAAGCTCCAGTGAAAAATTGCTTAATCAAACGCGTCAATTATTTGTTGAACATTTAATTACTTTGAAAAGCAACTTCAGGAAGTATTTTTCTACTCCTGATCCTTGCAATAACTGGATCAGAGATCCATTTAATATGGAAATTACAAATGCTAAACATTTATCTGCACCTGAACAAGATATTCTCGTGGAATTATCATGTGATACAACTTATAAACTAAAATTTAACAAAACTGAATTGAGCAACTTTTGGTTACTTCTCAGGTCAGATTATCCTGCGCTTGCAAATAAAGCACTTCAACACTTGATTCCATTCTGCACAACATATTTATGCGAACAAGCTTTTTCGGTACTATTTTATATTAAGTCTAAATATAGAAACAAATTAAATGTAGAGCCGGATCTTAGATTAAAAGTTTCCAATATTAAGCCAGATATTGAGATTCTTGTTTCAAGAAAACAACTGCATACATCTCATTAAATATGTAAGTTATATTTAATGAGATAGATGCAGTTATTTTTTAAAATATTTCTTATTTAATATTTTCTGAAAAAAATTATAAAATATTTATATGAATTTAATGTAAGTACCCATTATAATTTGTGAGATTTGTTGCTATGACAATGTTTGTATTTTCTTTCTTCAATATTATAATTTCTAATAAAATGTGTTCTACAATATGCAAAAAAATCGTTATTCACCAATCACTGTTAGAAATATTCATCATATATCCTTGTCCTTATGAGATCGTAAGCCAGAAATTAATTAATAAAATGACGAAAAGTACCTAAAGTTGTGATGGGGGTCCGTCAAAAAAAATTTTTTCAAGTGGGGGTCCGTGGAGTACATAAGTTTAAGAACCTATGCTATAGAAAGATATAGAAAGACATTATATTAATTATTTCTTTTAAATGTTAAAAGATATATTTTCATACATATATTAAAACTATAAATAATTTAATTTTATTTATATATATTTGTTATACTTAAATTTTCATCATGATCTTGGTAAACTCTGGCTGTGCCTCAATGATGATGACTCTCTATTCTAATTGAAATGAGAAAATTAAAAAAAAAATTGTCAAAAATTATAGTGGATAATTTTATTGATGACGGCATGCCCTTAAAACCGTTTGAAATGAGAAAAATAAAAAAAAAGTTAAAAAATATAGTAGATGATTTCATTGATGACTTCATGCCCTTACAACATTTTGTCTATAACAGAGAATTGTCACGTTTCATCATTTAAATATTAAAATTTATAAATCTAAATAATACATTTCTCTATAATATGTATTTATATATCAACGACTTAACCTTAGTCGATTATTATTTAGATTTTTATCTAAAGTAATAATGAATTTACAATGAGAACATCCAAATTTCAATTTCATATTATTATTATCATTATTTAATATTTTTTAATTGGTAATAATTTATATGTATAGTTTTATTGATTTATAGAAAATACTTTTTAAATATACTTTTCATATCTATAATTGAACTAATTAGTATGTACTTATGAAAATTATATTGAATAATGTAAATAATAGAATTGGACCATGAAATTGTAAAATAATTCAATAGATATTAGATAAATAAATAATTATTATTATTAAATAATAGATGGATAAATGATGATGATAGCAACAAATATTCACATTTAGCCAACTGTATTAATTATGGAAATATGTTCTAATAAAATATTCACTATAAATTTTAATATATTTAATAAAATATAAATAAATATATAATGTGTTATTGTTATTAATGATGAAAAATATAACATACATTATCTACTTGATTGTAGAGATTAATTAATTTTATAAAATTTCAAATATTGTACTATTATCTATCTAATTTTAATATTCAAAAAAGAATTTATTTATTATCAATGATAAGTGGTCAAATTACTGCCATAAAGCACTTCTACTCCTTTTTTTCACTCTTCCTTTAGACCAATCCTCGACACACCCCATCCCAATCCTCTCTTAATGCTCTATTTTTGAGCTTTTGTACAGTTCCCATTTTCATTTCTTTTTCGCACCAGCATTTTCGTTTTGTCTGTAAAGGGTCGTTAGACAAGTGAGAAGGGATATATCCCCCTTGGAAAAAAAAATCTTGTCCTATTTTATATAGCACAAATTTTTCTTGAAGTCAGTATTACACCCCCACACGTACAGATGGATAAAAAGAAAAAGTGTGTGTATGAGATAGAGAGGGCAAAAGAGAGAGGGTAGAATACGACAACGAAGGAGAGAGAGAGAGACAGAGAGATAGAGAAAAATCTATCCGTAGTTCGCAGCCAATAAGGCGTATAAAAATAAAAAAACGGAGCAAGGTTTGAAGGGTTTCGTTAAGGGTGAGTGCAAGGGATTAAGAAACGGGGTAGTCACAAAAAATTGCCGTCTCCGGCACAACTGCTTTATAAGCATTTCTCTCTTTCAAAAATATCTTAGCGTTCAATATAAAATATTTGAACAATTCTTTTATATTATCTACCTTATAAATTTAAAAAGAAAAATTAATATAATTTTGAATTAATTTATTTATAAATTTTGAAAAAAAAAAAAATATGAAAAGCATATTGAATTTGTTTGACATTTTATTACAAAGTCCTTCGAGATTTATCTATTCTCTATAAATAATCTACTTATCTCTGTGATACTGCGGAACACGAGAATTCTTGGCCGCAGCAACCACACTTCTCCAAGTAACCCTATTCTGATCCACATCCCTCCAATCTCTTCCCTCTCCAATCTCTCTCACGTCCCTCCCTACATTGTCCACCAAACGCGTCTTTGGTCTTCCAAGTGGTTGTTTCCCAATCGGTCTCCCCACCAAATTCTTTCCTCTCCCATTCTAGCCACGTGCCCTGACCATCACAACTTTCTCGATTTTATAACCCTAACTATGTCTGGAGATTCATACAGGTCATGCAATTCCTCGTTATTCAGTCTCTGCCATTCCCTGGTGACCTCATCTTTCTTTGGCCCAGAAATGCTTCGCAGAATCCTATTCTCAAATACTCTAAATCTACTCTTGTCCTTCAGGGTCCTTGACCATGCCTCACATGCATATAAAATAACCGGCTAAATAAATGTTTTATATATTTTAGTTTAGGGGTTCAACCCTTTGATAATAATTTTGACGAGCTAAGTCCCTTTACTGCATGAATAAAAAATAATAATAGATTTAATTATGATAATGATTTGGAGAAATCATATAGTATTATTTTCGAAAAGACTCAAAAATTCAATAGCCATTGACAATTCTAGTCTTTCGAATGATTGTTTTATTTAATTCTTTGAATATTCATAAAATTCCCCATTTATATATTGATATAACCATGGAGATCCTTCATTGCTTGATTAGCTTGTCAACTGTCGTACCTTTTCTCAATTTAGCTAAACTTATACAATTCAATATTCTATTGATTCAAACAGATGCTGTTGTCATTTTAATATTTAATAATACAAACCATAATATATATACTTATACAAAATATCACTTGAAATGTTAAATATTTCAATTTATTTTCTTCTCAAGTATAATATTTAATTATTTTATTTTTATTTTTATTTTAAACCTTAAATTTTTATTACGATTCTTTTGTTTTCTCTTGTTATTATTTTTTTTGATAACTGATCCAATCTAAACGGAAGACTTTCAATGATCAATCCAGCTGCACTCCCAGACAGACGTAGCCATTGTGAAAAATACTCAATATGAATCCTATGATATCAAACTGTGCTTATCTATCAAAATCTCAATGTTTGTATTTGAATAGTGGGAAAATAAAATCGCTCTTTTGCCAAAAAAAAAAAAAAAAATATATGATATTCTTCTTTCTCTTTCTCTTTGCTCATTCTTTCATTGCTTTTGCTCACCCAATCAGTTTTATCTTTAGTCTCAAACATTTTTCAGTTTCTTATTTGTTTTGTTAAATAATAATAATAATAATAATAATAATGTATACGCTTATCGTTTTTATTCAAATTCAATTTTTATTTTATTTTTTTTTTTCATTAATTTAATTATTATTTCTTTTTTTTTTGTTTTGTTTGTTAATGCAAATCCTTTCGTTTTAAATAGAAAATTGGATTATCATTATAGGTATTTAATAAGCCTATTGATTATTTTGTTAATTCGTATATTTAATTATCTAGAGATACACATGGATTAAGAAAACCTTTTAATTAATAATCAACAACCATTCGCTTTTGGAACATGTTGCACATACAATAATCTAATTATTATTGATAGTAAACTAATTAAGATTCCGTTCAAGGAACATGCCCTTATTTGAGGAACCAGGGGGAGAGATCGTAAATACATTCTGCCACATTGTTATTGATCATCCCTTCAATGAGTGAGGATTTAAGCTTCGCAACAGCAGGAGATCCATTTTTCTATTGAAACAACAAAGGTCTAAAACTATCCTAATTTGGACCAATAACCTATTTTATTTTCAAATTTTTTTGGGTGGCTTCCCTTTTGAATAAATTTAATACCGCAAAAAAAAAGCAAATGGAATTCAATCAATTTACAGAATGTCTTAATTTAAAGATAAAATGTGAACAAAATATAAGTCTGTTTATGACAGTCCAAAATAAAAATAATTTACATATGAATTCTTAGTTTTTAAGTTATAGGCATATTACAAAAATCGTTGACTGGCATTCTTTGCTTAAATTGTTCATGTTTTATGGGTCTAAATTTTATAATGGAATCCTGAATCACAGCTATCGATCACAATTCAAAAAATAGTTGTTGACTTAGCTCAACATATATATTTTATATTTAATTTTTAAATTATTACAATTCAATTATAATTTCTAAGCAGTGTCATCCAGGTGATGATCTTGAATAGAAAAATAGAATTGACAAAATAAAAACGCTTTTCCGATGTCTTTTTCTTGTTGGTTTTTAGTAATCTATCGTAATATCCCGTCTCGTAAGCACCTTTCCTTATCATCTCCTCGTTCATCCTTGGTTTTGTAGTGTGTAAGATCTTTCATTCTTCATTCGAGTTTAAGTCTAATGATAATTCTAGATTTACTCAAATAGATTCTCTTTATAAAGTTTATTTTTGTCGAATATTGGTTAATCAAGAAAGATCGAACCACACACCCCTTCAATACGAATATACTTAAGTAAAAATTTATAAGTCATTCAGAGGTATTAGAGGTTCTACTAAAGATTAATTTTACTCTTATTGTTGCAAGAGTTAAAATATCTAATTTATTATCGGCTGTTTCTTCGGGACGACACTCTCATCTTTGCTGATAACTTTGATGACGTCAACTACTTCGGAGAAACGCTGCTAACTACTTCGATTCATCTCGCCGGACATT
Organism: Labia minor; assembly: GCA_963082975.1. NCBI lineage: Eukaryota > Metazoa > Arthropoda > Insecta > Dermaptera > Spongiphoridae > Labia > Labia minor. The sequence goes on from OY720345.1 coordinate 55,293,722, forward strand.
CGTAAAAACATTTTTTTTTGTAACTATTCCATCACTTTATCTCTCATAAACACTCATAATTGAAAAACATTTTATATTTAATTTATAAAGTATTAATTTTTATAGTTATAAATTGTTATATTATAAGTTCGTTATTAACACACTATGAGCGGGGCGGGTATTTGTACCCGTTGCGGGGACTGCCACTTATAAGCGGGGCGGGTATTTATATTTGCCATTTTCCCTTGTGTCACTTAAAATTACTTATTTTAAACGATTACTAATATATATCCCTCATATAAGTGACAACGGGTATAAATACCCGCCCCGCTTATAAGTGGCAGTCCCCGCAACGGGTACAAATACCCGCCCCGCTCATAGTGTGTTAATTATTCTATTATATTTGATATCAAATAATATAAAATATATTAGGACTAATCTTTATGTATATATATATATTTAAATAGTTTTCAAATTAATAACTATTTAATTTTAGATATATTAGATAGCAGACAAATCTTTGTTATTAATATTGAAAACACTAATCTTTTATTTCTTTCATCTCTCATTTTGAATAATCTCCATACCAGAAGAAAGAATTTGTTTTGAGGGAATTTGTTTATTAATCTTAAATCAAACCTTCACACGGCGACCATACAGTATCATGTCTTTTTTTATCATCATATAAGGCAACTACCTCCTTAGATTCCCCCTTAATAGTCAAGCATATCATATATTTTGAGATAAATTCCTTTGCCAAAATCATGTATGAATGAATTTTGGTCATTTAACTTTACGATTTGATATCTTCGAAAAAAATATAATAAACTATTAAAATTATCGGAAAATAGGCGAATTCCTAAATTGGTGTCAACCATGCAACTAATTATTTATAAATAAATATATATATTTTCATTTTTATTCGTAACATTTATACCATTTAATTTATTCATTTTTTTTTTCAATTAAAGTAAATATTCAAAATAATAAATGCTGATTAATATTGAAAATGTCAAATTCGAATTAAAATGAGTTGATATGTGAGAGAAAATTGTATGATACAAGATAATAGGAGATATATAATTGGTTATGAGATGATATTTAAATTGAATGAAAATGTACATTTCGTAAAGATAATTATTTAGTATTTCAATGCCGTTTCCACATTTCAAATATATGCTAACATGGATCTTATTTATGGAGAATCTAAAGTAGCAGAATGTTAATGCATCAGCATAACTATATTCTGAGAAATATCCTCATCCTTCATCCGAAAAGCCAGTAATTTAAAAACTAAAGAAATTTTATTGAAATTTTCTTTATTGTAGACTGTCCTAAACTATCTCATGTTCACATTTTTTTTTCTTGTTTTGGGACACAGTATAATTATCTAACGAACTTAATTATTTAATCCTAGACTAATAAATATATAAGTAAATATATTTTACGATTATTGGAACTATTGTTTCTAATTTATTATAGTTAACTCTTCTACTGAGCTTTTAATTGTTTTGGATATGTTTCCTCTTCAGGTTGTAGAAATGTTATATGCCAAAGTAAAACATGAATCTCCAGCCTGGAAGGAATAATGGTGATTAAGTCCATGACACGCAATTGTGTTTTAAGAATTTATTTAGATTAAGTTTAAATGTTGGAACGTTTTAAATTTGCATCTCTTACTTATCTGAATTACTTTTAAGAATATAAAAGAACAAATTCCAACCACATATTTAAATCTTTTCTATATATAAACGAAATATTATTTATTGAAAGAAAGGCAAATTTTATTGGCATGTCTAAGGAATAGAAATAAAGTTCAATTGGCTGAACAAAATTTGTAATTTTTTAATAATTTTATCGAATTAATCAAATTATAGAAGTTAAGAGGAGAGCGATTATAGTTATGATCCAAGGAACGAAGGATCGAATGAATCTCTTCAATATTATTTTGTTTTAAATCTTATATATATATAGTTTTTAAATGTAATAAATTGAAATTCAATAAAGTGAAATTTAAGTAAAAAAAAATTGTATTGCGAATTTTAGATTAATTTAATTAATTAATTTAGTATTTACTTACTAAGATTACTGTCTTTCTGTTGGGAGAAAGTAGGAGTTGGATGTGTGGAGCTCAGGATAAGGATACTTGGAGGAATGTGGTTGCTGCGACCAAGAAGTTTCAAGTTCTGTAGAGCCACAGAGACAGAGAGATAGACTATCTTCTCCTCTTTGTGAGTTAGGCCACATTGCAAGAAGTACTAATTTTATAAAATTTATTAGCAAAAACAATAACTAGTGCAAATTTTAGATTAAAACTAACTAATTGATATTAAACTAGTCAAAATAGTTTAAAAACTAATGTTATTATTATTATTAACAGATATATATAGAAAAAATATATAAAATATTATTGTGTATTTTTCTTTGAAAATTTGAACATCAATAATACTGATGCTCAATAAAGCATTTTTCTAATATTATTTTTATTACAAAAAAATATTTATTTTTTTTATTCTTTTTTTTTTGAGATTCATTTTTTTCGATAAATAATCCCTACATACTCATAGTAATTATCAAAGATAAATATTTAAACCTTAACAAAAACAATTCATTAGTAATAAATTAAAAATTTATTATGGTAATAAAACTGTTTCTTCATATACCTACCTGAGTATATTTTAAAATTTTAACGTGGTTGGTTAATATATTTCTGAGATTATTAATCTTTTCTAAAAAAAATTGTAAGCTAAGGATATTGCAACACTAATAACAATATAATAACACCTGTTATTTCAAATATATGTTTTTATGCCTTATGTTGAAAAAAAAATTATTATTTGATCATTATGTTGAATGTAGTATTAAACTATATATGGTATATTTTGTTATCCTATTGATCGGTAGTGTGTTCCTATATTATCTCTAATAAATATGTATAATTTATATATATTTCTCTATTCTAAATAAATATATGTATACAAATAAAGGAGGCGTAGAATGGGTTGACTTCCTTTTGATCCTTCCCATTCTCTATTTTGTGATATCAAATGGAACGGCCCTCTCTTTCTCTCTCTCGCATTCTCTCCCATTATCCTCCATTGTATTTTGTATTGAATAGAGGCAAAAGTGAGAGAGAAAGGGGAATGGAAAGGGTGCCTAATTAGTCGCTCATTAGGGACCAAATTAGTTTGGGATTTAGACACAACAGCAACGAATTATATATATTATATTCTCGTCTAACATTCATAAATAGACTATCCACAAACAATAATTATAATAATAAGAGAACCGTTAAGATTCATAGAACATATAAAATATATCATTCTATAATATCATAGTTGAATTGACATCATTAGTTTCAATTATCAATATAAATTATATTACCATAAAAGTATATACATTAAGAGGAAGGGAAAATCAATACTCAACTATAATATTTCATATAAATAATTCATGAAGAGATAAATTTATAATATTTTCAAGAATTTTTTAAAATAATTCTTTCAATAAATGAGTTGATTTTTAATATCTCGCCAGAGATAGTTTGGCGATCACGAAAATTTTGGATGTCGAGATTTTGATGTTTTTATACGTTTCGAAGGTTCCTGAGTCATTTTCAATAAGATTGAGAAAAATGTCTCTCTGTGTGTGTGTGTGTGTGTGTGTAGACAAGATTACGCAAAAACGGTTTGAGCTAGAATCATGAAATTTGATACAAGGGCATTATTCAAAATTCGTAGTTTATCAACTTTTGAGATAAGTAGCTCAACCAGAAAAGGGTCATTACCTACCACGTTTTGATTTTTTTCCTTTAAAGTGACCGTAAAAATAAAGATATATGTATGATAGTTTTTCGCATGATTAAAAATTGTATAAATCTGCTATATATAGAATTTCAGCTTGATTGAATAGCTGAAAGTCCCGGAATTAATTTTTTAACACGTTGACTGGCAATCACGCGCCAGCACGTGACGTGGTGCCATCAATAAAGAGCCAAACACGCACTGATTTAATAAATATTATTTATTAATTTTAATTTATAATTTAATTTTAATTAAATTTAATTTAAATATATGTTAATTAATCCAAATTAAATGTACGATATAGTCGAGTGGAGACACTCAAGATTTTTATTTATAAAATATTGTATTTTAAATTATCACTATTAAATTTACACACTAATATACTATTAGTTTGCATTAATATTAGCCATAAAAAAAATTATGAAAACTAATCTATATATAAAATAAGTTGACCTGTGGCCAGGTCCGAACCGACAGACGGTTTGAAATAAATTAATTTCCAGCTACAGAAACAATTTCAAATAATTTTAATATATCTATTAATGTAATAAAAAACAGATATAGATAGAACATAAATATTTTTAATTTTATTTTATTTATAATATATAGCTGAAGTAGCCGGCGTTGCCCGGCGTTACCCGAGGCTGTGACGTCATGAAGGGCTGGGTGACGTCATATAATTTTAAATTAAGAAAAACATAATGAAGATGATTTTTCCCGAGGATAAAACCAATACATTCGTGGTGATATGTAAAAAAATCTCCTCATGTGAAATTTGGTGTGAAAATAACCCTTCCCTTCCTATTGTCGATCGCTAATACTACCACTTCCGGTTTTCGGATTTGCACCAAAAGTTGATCAATTCATCCCACTGATGCATTAAGTAAATATACCAAATTTCAACAAAATCCGTTGAGCCGTTCAGGCTGTACACATCTATACGGACAGACATCATGCTAAAAATACTTTTTTCTGTTAAGAAAATGCATGATTCGTGGAGATATGTAAAAATCTCCACATGTGAAATTTGGTGTGAAAACAATACCTCCCTTACTATCGTCGGTCGGTAAAAATATTTTTGATTATTTCAATTGTATCAATATATAAAATAAAGTAATGAGTTAAAAAAGTAAATCAGAAAATGTTACAAAAGTAAATCAGAAAATGCTACCTGTCCTCACGTTCCTCTATAATTTAAGTGGAAATAGCTCTCTATTTCTCTCTCTCTCCCTCTCGACGAACGACATTTAAAAGCCATCTCTCATGTTCGATTCAGTCTCGAATTCCTTTTATGGTCGCATAAATTGCGTTTACTGTCCATTAGACACTCGCGGGGCGACCCAACATCTTATGACTTTCGATTTTTCAATCAAAGTGTTCAATGCTCCGTGTAAAAAAAAATAATGATAATGAACCTATCACAATCTACAGGATAAAAATAAAAAGTACTATCTGACTATAAATAAATTCACTTTATTTAATCAATTTTTAAATTATTATTTATTTTAATAATATATTATTTATATTAATTTTAGATTCAAAATGATTGATTAATGTATAATTAGAGTGAGATTTTCTTTTGAAATACGCAAAAACAAAAAATAAAAACCGTTAAAATATATTCATAATATACTTATATAGAAGTGATTTATATATTTGGTACTTGCTTATATTCTGACCATTTGTTCTCTCTAAAAAGACATTTATTCAGAAAAATTGGTAAAAAATATATTAATCAAAATATTTCCATCATTTTCTACAACTTTTACACATATTTCTTGCAACACATGTGGATGTTGGTTTGGCAGCGATCCAATCATCGATCCATTTTCGCACTTCACCGTTTTCCAGCCAATCCATGCTGCATCGATCTGATCAAGTAGCCATCAGAAGGCGGTATTACTGGTGAGTAAGTTGGGTGCGTCAGAACTTTCCACTCTACAATACTGTATGTATAGGCAGAGCGTTGTCATGCAAGAGGATGACTTGCGTCTGTTTCTCTAGATTGCTGGTCTTTTTTGTAACAATACGTTCAGTTTGTTCAGTTAAGGTTGGTAGAGATCGACAGTTACAGTTTCACATTAGGTTTTATAATATAATTTACTACTGATCCTTTCTGATCCCACCATTTGCAGATCATTCGGTCATCACTTTTTATATTTTCATTTAAATATGTAATACATATTCTGTACAAATCAGAATGACAGAAATTATTATTACTATTCATTTGATGATTTTTTTAAATTTTTGACAGTTTTTTAAAATATTTTCAACATTAAACTCAGATTAACTCAGACAATGTGTATCTTATTTTATTTTTGTCTAATTGTATACCCAATTAAGCCTAAATTTAATAAGTAATCAAGTACAATCCTTAGAAGCAATATTTATTGATTTTGAGGATAATTGGACTTCCGGTTCTTCCAAAATATAATTTCAACTTTTGTTTGTTGCAAAAAACTTTCCTCTCTTGTAATAAATAAATTTATCTAAAAATAAATTGAGATACAATTATTTATTTTTTATTTTTGTTATTTGAAAAACCTATTTCAAAAATAGCCATACTATCTGACTGTAAAATATATTTTTTCCTTTTATTATTAATATTAATATACTTATTATACGATATGAAGTTTTATAATATAAATGTTAAATAATATAAAGTTGAGAGTGAATAAAAAAAGAGCAGTTTATAAAATGGAAAACAGATTGGATCTATATAGATGGATACAAGCATCAAATGAAAATGGAAAGGGTGAAATGGTGAGAGAGAATGAAAAAGGGTGTTCGGGGGAGAGTGGTGGAAGAGAGAGAGAGAGAGACTGGCTGAAGAGATCTTTATGATACACTTCACATTTGATGATGATAATATTACTAACTACTACTTCTATTAATAATTATAATAACAACTCTCGATTAACATAAAAACAAGTATTTAGCAGCGTTTGATTATAATAATATAATAAGAGGATTATGTGATAATGATTATTATTATTTTATACATACATATAATGATGAGAAATATTTTCATTTCATTATCAGGCTTAATAAACTGAAAATAAATTTATCTATCTCTCTCTCCCTTTCTCTCTTTATCTATTTATCTATCTATCTAACTATATATATATATATACAGGGTGTCTCAAAATGAAAGAGCAGATTTCAATTTCGTATTTCAAACTATGCAAGATAGAAACACATTGCGCATATCATTGGATGGAAGAAGGTTCAAAGTTTTGACACCACAGCGCTGTTGTTTGTTTATAGCAACATAGCGACTACACCCCAGGAAAAGTCATTTTATGTGTTGGAATACGCGAGATCTCAATCCATTATTCAAGTTCAACGTGCGTTTCGCAGTCGATTCAAAAAACATCAAACATAAAAGAGACAGTGTTTGCCCTACCTAAGCCAGCTACGCTTCAAGATCTGCGCAATCGAATTATTGAAGCTGTCAATTCAATAAACAGGGGCCACTTGATGCGTGTATGGAATGAAATGGACTACCGTTTTGATGTTTCTCGAGCAACACATGACACTCATGTTGAGTGTATGATGTAGTTTCAAAACTTTGAACCTTCCTCTATCAAATGACATGTGCAATGTGTTTCTATCTTTCATAGTTTGTCTGTAATACGAAATTAAAATCTGCTATTTTATTTTGGGACACCCTGTTTATATATATATAAGTTTCAGTTTGCACTCCTTTATTTTTTTTAAAATCCAAAACTCAACAAGAGGAGTGAATATCCATGATATTGGGTACCTTTTGGTATAGAATATAAAGTTTAATTTTGGAATAACTCTAAGGGAGATTTATCTGGGATTAAAGGATAACTCGTAACATTGAATTTCATTTTATTTATTTATTTTTGTTCACGCCAACGTATAAAAAAAATAAACACTTTTAAATAATTGCACTACGTTGATATGTTGGGAGCTTAAGTTTCATCTTTGAATTTTAATTTTCTGTAGTTGGCAAGGCCTCCCACCCTTTTTGGAACCCATAGGTATAGTATTTTTTAATATTTATTTCTTAAATAATATATCACAATTCTTCTTTCTTTAATTCTTCTCTATTATATTTATTATTATTATTATTATTATTATTATATATTTAGGAATTGATATTAATTCAATTATCTTTGTACGTGTTGATTTCTTCTTTGTTTCTTTATCCACTTTTCATCATATGTAATATTAACTTGATTCCTTCTTTTATTTTATTTACTTTTCTTCTTTATTTCTTCAATGTTGTTAATTATTTCTTGTTGTCCGGCTCTACCGGGATTCAAATCCATTTGTGGTGGTGCTAAACTTTCAAACTAATCAGATGATCAACTATTATAGTTATTTCTGGAGGAGTTAACTGTTGTAACTTTGATACGAGTTTACAGGATCTTTGTTGCACTTGAAATTTTGGATGGTATTTTGAAGACAGCCTTCTGCAAGTACGTACAAATAAACTTTTCAACGATTCAACCCAAACTTGGCCTTTTAAATTAAAATTTATAAATAGAAGACACTCATCTCAAAAGAGAAATTGTGTTTAGTCTAGTGACTAAACATCTGACTATCTTAATATTTTGAAGGTGAAGACTGAGTTTATGTCTCCGAGGTGGCCATTAGTCGATTTGTTCATTCATGTCTCCCTACCAATATATTTTTTGCCATTCTATCTTCTCCCATTCTAGCCACGTGTCCTGCCCACCGTAGCCTTCTAGATTTTATAATTCTAACTATATCTTGAGATGCATAGAGGTCATGCAATTCCTCGTTATGCAATCTTCGCCATTCCCCGGTGACCTCATCTTTCTTTGTCCCATAAATGCTTCGCAGAATCCTATTCTCAAATACTCTAAATCTACTCTCGTCACCTAAGGTCATAGACCATGCCTCACATCCATATAATACAACCCGTAAAATAATTGTTTTATATATTTTAACTTTTATCCCCTTTGATAATAATTTTGATGCGATAAGCCCCTTTATTGCATGATAACATGCGTTTCCCGATTGTAACCACGCTTTAAACTCATCTCGAATATTATTATCTTTTGTTATCACAGAACATAAGTATTTAAATTTTTCTACATTTTCAAAATCTATATCTTGTTTATTAAGATTTTGTGTGTTATTACTATTCCTCTTTGTTACTAAATAGTTTGTCTTAGCATTATTAATTTTCCTGCTTCAATTAATTTTTCTACACTATCTATAATTGCAATTGCCGAATCTCCTATTATATTTAAGTCGTCTGCGTAACCTAATACTTGAATTTTGTTGTTTAATTCGATTCCGTTTGACTTCTCCCCAATTTATCTAATTACATATTCCAGAACTAAATTAAATAAAATTGGTGATAATGCGTCTCCTTTTTTTAACCCCCCCATATATATATATATATTGAATATCTTTACTTAAAAAAATTAAGCAATATGATGGCAGAATATTTTTAGATTTAATTTAATAAAAAACGAATGATTAAACAATTTATTTATCATTTTGATTGATTATATTTAACCATGAAAACTCTTTATAATCATTTTTACCGACCGACGATAGTAAGGGAGGTATTGTTTTCACACCAAATTTCACATGTGGAGATTTTTACATATCTCCACGAATCATGCATTTTCTAAACAGAAAAAAGTATTTTTAGCATGATGTCTGTCCGTCCGTCTGTCCGTCCGTCCGTCCGTATAGATGTGTACAGCCTGAACGGCTCAACCGATTTTGATGAAATTTTGTATATTTACTTAATGCATCAGTGGGATGAATTGATCAACTTTTGGTGCAATTCCGGAATCCGGAAGTGGTAGTATTAGCGATCGACGATAGGAAGGAAAGGGTTATTTTCACACCAAAGGAGATGTTTTTATATATCACCACGAATCATGCACTTTGTATTGGTTTTATCCTCGAGAAAAATCATATTTATTAGTTTTTTCTTGATTTAAAATTATATGACGTCATCCAGCCATTCATGACGTCACAGCCTGGTCTTGCATATATATTATAAATAAAATAAAATTAAAAATGTTTATATTTATTATTTATGTATCCATATCTGTTTTTTATTACATTAATAGATATATTAAAATTATTTGAAATTGTTTGTGTAGCTGGAAATTAATTTATTTCAAACAGTCGGTCGGTTCGGACCTGGCCACAGGTCAACTTATTAAATTATTCAAAGTTTTATTTTTATTTTATTTTCGGATGTTAATATTATACAATTCAAATATATTTATTTATTCCATTTATTTTTTCGTGTCTTCAAAAACATTCATTGTTAAAGGTAGAGGAGGAATAGAATGCCAGATGATGTCCATAAAACGGTCTCCGGTTCACAGACTTTCGGGACGAAGAGTCACCAAGAGTTAGAATAAGTCTCTTGTCAATAAACAAAACGGTTCTGAGGGAATTTTGGTTCAGAGGGAATTTTCATATGTATTCATTATTTATATAGGATTGTAATTCTTTCTCAGAATATTATCTGGGTAATTTAATTAATAAAAGTAAACATTGAATTCAGTAATTAAATCAATATTACGATATAACCGAAATATACTATTGTTAAAATTTAATTGAATGATGAAGGGCTTGAATCTTCAGCAGCATCAACACTCTCATTTTAGCCTTTGATATATTTCTCGGAATGTTTAATCAATACTTAGAAGCATATATAAATGGGTGTACATTTAACTTAATTGATACAATTTTCGATATTTTTGAAATCACTCTTCTATTAAATTTGTTATTATCTTCATTCTTTCTTCTTAAATTTATTTATTTATTTCAAAATGATTATATTAAATTCAATTTCGATTAAAACTTGTTCTTTAATCCCCTGTCCTTTTTGAATCTCTATTGAAATTGTTGGGATGTTTTTCAATTTCAATAGACCCTTTGATTTTTCTTTTAAAGAGATTGGATCTCCGAGGTATCAGTTTCTTTTTCAAGAAGTCAATCTTCAAGTCAGTGCCAAGGACATGTTCTTTAGTATGCGAATTTCTAAGAACGTCGCCTGAATCGAATAAATAACCTTCATACAAGGGATATACTGTACTTTTTTTATTGAAACTTTAAAAGGTAATAATATTAAGAATCAAGCCATTGGTCACATCTTTCGATACTATTTTTAATTAAATTCACTTTTCAGCCTAATTTTTTGTTATATAACATATTTAATATATAAATTATTAAATATCATCTGTCTTTTTATGTTCATACATATTGCTATTATTAAAAAGGTATAAATTTCTATTCACTAGTAAAACTTTTCATATAAATAAAATGAAAGTTGTCAAAAATAAATGGGATCATCTCTTTAAAAAAAATCTTTATATATATATATAAATATATATATATATATAAATCAAGTAATAAATCAATGAAAATTAAATTTATTATTTAAAAAATAAATAAGTTAAGTTAATTAAAATGGATGGAAAGAAAAAGACAAAAAATAGCAACTAATTGAAATGGTAGTTAATTAAAATAAATATAATTAAAATATTGACATGAAATGAAGTGACGAGCAAGGAACCTTAAAAAACATATTTAATTGACAATCAACTCAAATATATATACACAAATAATAATTAAATTATAAATTTTGTGGAAAAATTATTGACAAAATGAGTTTTTTAAAAAAAAAAAAAAAATTAAATTAATTTCAAAGAATGAATAAAAACGAAATTCAGTTACAATTCTGTGAATCAGTCAATCAAAAATTAAATATTTTCAATATACATTCCATCATTAAGATAAAAATGATCTAACTGTAGTATATAATATGCTTAATATTAATATTCTTAGTAAAGATAATTTAATAAAGGTTGTTTTTTAAGGAAAAATGTATTGATGAATATTGTAAGAATATTTTCAAATACGTAAAGAAATATCCATGTTGTATTTGACAGGTTTTAATAATTTCTTAGAATTGCAGATAAATATAATATATTATATAATGTTATATAAAAAAATAACAATATTTATTTTCTATTATGAAATGGTAAACGCATTAAAATTAATTGGATTTTTTAAGCGGCTTTTCTTTTTTTTTGTCTCCTCAATCTCCTTCTATAAGGTCATCTTCAGATCAACACAGCTTGAAAAGAACAACTAATAATACAAACTGAAAAGTTGTCAAAATAAAGAGGATTTTTACAAAATATTATTTTATTAGTTATTTTATATAAGCTGATTTGAAAGAAAAGTAATAAAAAAAAAAGATTGAATTTTATCAGTGAATGATAAATGAGAGTTATAAATATGGGCATTGAATTGCTGAGGGGGGGGGGGGGAAGGGACGAAAGAAAATTTTAATAATCTAATAAGTGAATTATATTTTCGTTTTCATCTTATGTATTAGAACGGGGTCAGCAACCTGGTGCCCGTGAAGCCTTTTCAAGAACCCGCGAAGTCATTTTCAAGTGCCCGCATTCAAATGTTTTTGCGATCGGGCTCTTAAAAATTTCGATTTTTCACCAAGTGTGCCCACCCCTGTTATATTATTTCAGAAATGTGCCCGGCTATTGAAAATGGTTGCCGACCCCTGTATTAAAAAATAAATTATACAAGCGAAGATCACGTGATTTTTTGAATGTTTGAAATATCTGAAAAATAATCAGCCCGAGATGAAATGACCAAAAACAAAACACGGAAATTAGCAACGAAATATTTTTGAACTTAACGAAAGGGGAAAGACCTGAATTGCATTCGAGATGTCATTGATTTATTCTCTGAATATGTTATATATATATATATATAGTAATAATATAATTTAGTAAATCTAGATCAGAGCTCTTTTATTAAAGTTTTAAAAAAATCAAATCACGAATTGTCATTTTCTACGTTTTACTATTGATTAACGTAAAGGAGTGAAATCCAGAGAGAGGGGGTAGATAAATGGATACCTGGATCATAAGTTTCATGTTGATTTTAACTAAAAGTTGAGTTAGAAATTTTTTTTTTTAATTAAAAAAAAAAAGATATATTTCGACTTAATAAAAAAAAAAGGTTAACTAAATATTCAGATTCAAGTGGTAATTTTTTTAAATCTAATTTATCGAATTATTGAAATATTTCATGTCATAAATTGACATCAGAAAAATTAACAAAAAAATAAGTTATTAATATGTGTATCATTCAATGTCATAGAACAAAAAAAAATGAAAAAGTAAATAATAAATAATTATAATTAATGAGAAAAAATTAGTTTAAGTTAAAACAATTTACAATAGGAATAATGTTTTTGATAGCAATAAGTAAAAACAATTTTAATTATTCCATTAATAATTGGTTCAAACATTATTAATTTTTGTTTCAACAATCTATCTATCTCTGTGGCTTTACGGAACTCGAAAGTTATTGGCCGCAGCAACCACACTTCTCCAAGTATCCCTATTCTGAGCCACAACCCTCCAATCCCTACCCTCTACAATCTCCTTCACGTCCCTTCCTTCATTATCCACCTACCGCGTCCTTGGTCTTCCAAGCGGACTTTTCCCAATCGGTCTCCCCACCAATATATTTTTCTCTCCCATTCTAGCCATGTGCCCTGCCCATTTGTTTCAACAATATATACGATATATAAGTATATGTGTTCTTAATAACTAAACAGTAAAACTCCGCAGTGTAGTATACTAAAGAATTGTATCTAAAAATTACTAGAATATTTTTTTTCTTCTAATCATTCTCTCTTCACTTATTAGTTAATTAGTAAAAGAATACAATATATGTAAGTAAGTACACATTTATTTATGGAATATATATAATAATCCTTAATATTCATTTATATTTATATTAATGTGGTATTCCGAGGTCTTTAGATTCAAAATTAAAAAAAAAGAAAAGTTTTTGAGATATCTTTAACAATTCATAAAACTAAATCTTAATTTAAAGAATAAACACTTAATGATGTTAATTTGAATTTAAATTCTTAAATTAATTTATTTGTTTTCTTTATGTGTATTTCGTTTTAGCTAATAAGTATTTATAGGTCTTAGAAAAAAATTGCCACTCCCCTACCCCTGTTCTATGCATACGTCCATTTTATTTTTCTAAAATCAGAAAAATAGTTTTTTTTTTTGTTAATAGATCATAATTTTTGCAATCTTCTATCAGGAAAAATTAACGACTTTTACCTTTAATTTTTTAACTATTTTATTTCTACCTTTTTTCTTCTTGTTTAACCGATGAATAAATAAATTAATTAATTCAAATAACGTCTATCCCTCCTTTCCAAATATATATAAAAATATAATTAAGAGTGAGAGAATATTCAAAATTTCATGGCATAAATTAAATTTTTATTTATATAGAACAACTGAAATAGATGATAAAATAGATATATTAATTTTAAAATAATGATTAGGTAATTTTAAAAATAAAACCGGATGATGTCGGTTGCCTAATTCCAGGGGTCTTTTATTGATTTACAGTAATGGACGTCTAGTTAAGTTCCATCAGTGTGTTTTGTCAGGTGGGTTGCTAAGTGTCATTTGACGAAATATCAGAATTAGATTCAATATTTAATATATCAAAGCTGGAATCCATAAGAGTGAAGAATTTATTTAAGACATTTTTTCAAAAATGTTTTCGCGCGGGTGGAATTTAGAAACAGATTGAAACTCTTGTCTTAAATAAATTCTTGACTCTCTTTGATCAGAAAATAAAAAATATATATATATATATAGTCAAAAGAAGAATTATTATATTCCTAGTTAATAAATAATGAAATAAAATAAATAATTAAGCAAATTTGTTCTTGACTTTTAAATAAAAGTATTAATACTGAACTTTTTTATTAATTATAATTTTTGTTTTTCTTTTTTGATTCTTATTATTTTATCTGGACACGCGTTTTCTTATATTTTGAAGGAAATTAACATTGAATCTCAGATAATAAATATACATACATACGAATATTAAATGAAATATGAAATTCAAATAAATATAAGTTAAAGACCAAAATGTCTTAGATCTTACCCTTTCTCTCTCTATTATCATGTCTTTGAAAGATAAACCCAAATTTATTAGACGAATTATAAATTAAATCAATATATACACACATATATATATATATTAAATATGTATGATTTTAAACAAGAAAAATAGTAACTAATTTAAGTCACGAAACAAATATTTGAATAACTTCAAAAAATTATTTTATTTTATTGAAAAATAGTTTACAGTACTGTGTACAGAGTACACAGAGTACACAATATGGCACAAACTTCTGACGATGGCATAACTGTCGAATTGATCATTAATTTTAATAAAAAAAATTATCTTGAAACATAAAACCGTGTGTTCTTAATAAATTTTATTTTTAATTTTCATTTCCATTTATGGATTGAAAAATATTATAAAAGAAAAGATTTCAGGTTAAATTTACAAATGAAAATAGATTATTATAATTATATGATTGCCCTATATAACAACGGTGGCTCTTTTTGAGTTTAGCTCAATTAAAAAATTTAGTTATCACTATTTAGAATTTACATATATTAAAATGGAAAAAGGCTACGAATTCACACATATTTATTTACATATAATTATTTAAAGGAAATTTAAAATTTAGTTATTTCTGCAAGTTTTAAAAATTTTGTTGTAAAATGTACCCGATCTATCCCAACTCTGTCTATTTTATTACAAAAGCAACAGTAGAACTATTGCATGCGAGGTGTACTAGTTATTATTAATATAATTAATTAATTTAATCGTGCACGTATTCGTAATTTTTGCTCCCCCCCCAAAAAAAATAAAAATTTTTTCCGATTTGGCTCTTAAACATTTTCGATTTTTCAATATGACTCTAAGTATCACCAAGTGTGGCCACCCATGCTACATAAATATAACATCCAAATAATATAACTATTTATATATTATACTTTAGTATAATTAACTAAATATATATATATAACTGAGTTTTTTTTTCTATTTTGTGAGTAAAGATATATATATATATATATATATATATATATATATACACTATATATATATGGTATATGAAAATAAAAAAGTATAATTATTTAGAATAAGGACGAAAGATCAAAGTTGATACTATAAAGTATAAAGTAATAAAACATATACTATTAGAATAAATTCTCGTAAATTTAACAATTTTTAATTTTATAAATTTTGATATTCACTATTTTGTTTAGTTTATTTATAAGTTTTTTTATTTATAAATTTTTGATGAATATATATTATTTTAATACTTTGAAAAAATGTCGTGTCAGAATATACTAAATTTTTTTTCGCTTTATTATTTATAAAATTAAAAAAAAAGTAAAAATAATAATTTTTTATAACTATATATCGTGTTTAAAATAATATATATATATCATTATATATATATATCATTATATTATATTTTAGAATTTCTTCCAAATTGATCTTCAAATATACATACTAATTTATTCTAATTATAGTAAATAATTTTAATCAATAATTAATAAAATCATTAAGATAGATGACCAGAAAATAAATTGAAATATAAAATAGCTAATTATATTTTCCAGAACACAATTTTACACTCAGTAAACAGTCAAATATGGAATGAGGAATTAAAAATATGAGGGCAATTCACAAAGTAGGTTACGTTTTGGAATTATGACAAAACTAGTAGAGGAAAGTTCGGTTATGGTGAAACGACGGTGAATAAAAAATGAACAGGTGGAAAATATCAATGAAAAAATTAGAGAAAACCGTCGTTTCACCATAACTGAACTTTGCTTCAGTTTTCCGAAAGTTTCACTCACTTTATTGTACGAAATTGTTTCTCAAAAGTTAGGCTACCATAAGTTTTGTGCCAGGTGGGTACCACACTCAGGTGGCGGATTTCTATGAGGAAGGAATTTCGAAGTTCGTTCATCGCTACGATAAAAGTCTCAACTTTTTTGGCGATTATGTAGAAAAAATAGTATTTTAGTTGCTCTTTCAAATGTATATAACAAAAAACATTTTCCTGTACTAGTTTTGTCTTAATTCCAAAACGTTACCTACTTTGTGAATTGCCCTCATATTTACAATTGAAAAATTATAAAAAAACTATAACAAAATTTTTTAATTTGTATATTATTATTATTATAAAAATGTATTATAGTGATTTTATGATATCTACTAGATAAATATTGAATAAAAAATAAAACATTTATGTTTACTTTGTGAAAATATATGTTATACTTGACCCAGGGAGAGACATTTATCCAGATTTGGGCTTCGGGTATTCAAGTGCATCTATCTATCATATTAGATGATGGACCAATAAATTATAAAGGATCCGTTTTCTATTTATATATCTATATGATTAGTAAAGACCAGCTTATATAATTTTTGGTTCAATCTTTTGAAAAAATATTTCTAAATAAAAATATAATAAACAAATAAATAAATTCGAATATTATTTTTTAAATACTATAATTTAAAATAAACTGGTTTCTTAATTCCATTATAATATTTTTTGTATTTAATTTTAAAACAATCTATATTTTTTTTGTGGGTGTAGTAGGAAAAGAAAGATAAATCTTCCATTCCCACCCCTCTCTCTCTCTCTTTTTATAAACCAACGAATTTTCAGAAAGAATCAGAAATGCGAGTTTTCTGAGTATGTTGAATATTTTTATTGAATTTTAAACTTTTTTTTTTCAAAATTCACTTCGTTTTTATTATAGCGGCAGATCAGACAACACTTTGGATACGTGACTTTTTTCACCAAAAATTCAATAAAATTGATGGATCAAACTCTGAATTCGTTAAATTTAGCATTCTGTGATATGTTTTTGTTATCAAATTGTAAAAATGTTGATTTGAGTGGAATGTAGAGGAGATTGTAAAAAAAAAAGATGACGAAGTTACTGAGGAATTAGAATTAATGGAAAAGTGACATAACTGTATTTTATTAGAAAAGTGGGGGGGGGGGTGCTTTGAAAGGAATAATGTTGAATTACTCAACTAATTGGAAAATAAAATTTTTATTTAACTTTTTTGACTTAATTCGAATTATATAAGCAACACTTTTAATTAAATTAATAATTATATAGAAAAACCATTATTCATTTACTTCTTTCTTCTCTCTCAATAATTTATAACTAAATTGTTAATATTTCATTTCGTTATATAAATTAACAAAATTAAAAAATTAAAAATATATATATTAAAAATACTGTTTTTACTATCTCGCCAGAGATAGTATTGCGATCACGAAAATTTTCGATGTTGAGATTTTGATGTTTTTATAAGTTTTGAAGGTTCCAAAATACAATACAAAATATAAATGAAATAAAATTGATAATATTTATTTTAATAATATTTTGTAATCAAATCACGAAATATATATTATGTTATATCCGCAGGCCATACTTTTCTGTCTTTCAGTACATTAATACGTAGGTTTAATGGCTGTGTTTTTTATGACTATTAATTTATGTTCTTTTAAATTATTTGTAATTGTTTCATATATTTTGTCATTTATTTATTTTAAAAAATAATCTTAATCTTAAATATTCATAGTTCATAAGGAATAGTTTTTTTAAAGAACTGAGTATTATAAAATGTTTTATTAAAACAATATTCTCAGATCATAATGAATTTTAAAGTACCATTATAACCATAGATATGGTTTTATATATCAAGTCAAATGTATTCTCATTAAAATTTACATTTATATAATATTTTATAATAATAAAATATTAATTTCAGATTCAATATTTGAATTCTATAATAATTTAATTTTATCTATCTTTAAAAATTACTTTTTTTTGTCAATATAAATAAATAAATCCTAATTAATATTAACTGTCGTATTTCTCATTCTACAAAAAAAAGTTTCAAATTACAAAAAATCCATTATGTAAATTAGCTATTTAATTAGTAAAATATTTAAGAACTATATATGTATATAATTCTATTGAATAGACTAGTAAAAAGTTTAATCTCAAGTTTAAAGAGGGTGGTGGGTGAAGTAAGAGCATTTAACTAAAATGCTCGCGATATTATTAAAGGGCTTTAAAGTTATAACTGAAATCCAGCCGCTCCGACTTCCTATACCCCTTCACCCCTACCCTTACCATCCAAAAGAGTGCAAGAGAGAAACTTAAGTTTGTTTCTATATATACCTACTTAGAGATATATAGAAGAACATTGAACAGATTTTGTACAGTGAATAGAAGGAAAAGAGGAGTGAGAGAGGGGGTATTGAGCTCCCTGGAAAGGGGAAGTATAAAACTAGACGTATCCTTTAAGTTCCTTTAACAAAGTAATAGTAAGACGGTTCAAATTCTCAGTTTATTATTTCCTATACTCAAATATATTTTATTATTAAATATTATATATCCAGATATGACAATTAATCTTTGTTTTCAATTGCTGATTAGAAACTTGTTGCATATCTTTAGAATTTTATTCGATAGTAGATGAATTTCTTTAAAAAATCATTTAAATTAAAAATCTTTAAAATCACTGTGAAATTATACCGAATCAAAAAAGATTTTGGCTTTAACATGAACATTCTTCCAACCGTTCACAATTTAGTTTACCTCCAATTTTATAATGTACAATGATAGGAAAAAGAAATCACCATTCTGGCGCTGTTGACGGGAAATGGCAATGCGCCTTTCTCAACCGTTGCTGCAACCTGCATAGTAATTGTGAAAGTTTGTTAACCTATCACATAAGCTCATTCTCATTTTGGCGCGCGGATATTTACGCCTATTGGGTGAAGGGGATATTTTCGAAACGTCAATTATAGTGCACACAATTTAAGCTACATTTTAGTGTACAATTTGTTTAATTTTGTTACTTCCTTTGTCACCTCCTATTTAGTACAATGGCAGAGAAAAATGACCATTTTCGCCATATTATGTTGTATTATTTTCAAAAAGGGAAAAACGCAACCAAAAGAGCGAAAAAAATATTCAATGTTTTCGGG
The DNA here is from genome assembly GCA_963082975.1 of Labia minor. Taxonomy (NCBI): domain Eukaryota; kingdom Metazoa; phylum Arthropoda; class Insecta; order Dermaptera; family Spongiphoridae; genus Labia; species Labia minor. The sequence continues at coordinate 55,313,447 of OY720345.1, forward strand.
GAATCTGCAGTTACCGATTTCGTAATACAAAAGTAGTTTGCCAGATTCAGAAGTGGAGAATTCAACCTTAAAGATTGCGAGCGCTCCGGATACCTGTAAAGTAGGCAACCAAATTAACTGAAACCGAACGAACTTATGTGACAGCCCAATATATGAATATGTTCCCAAAGAACTTGTTTTACTCACTAAGCAATTATGTTATGTTCCTCTGATTATTCTATTTTTAATTAGAGAGATCGAAAATAGTTTAACCATACTATATATGTAAACCTTTTAATATATATGAGATATTTCGTTGATAAAAATTTTAAATTCAAATATATATTTTTTTTTTATTATTTAAAATGTATTTTATATATTGTACATATTCAGTAGAATAAAATATTTTTAAATTTTCATTTGAAGAAAAAAAAGCATTTATTTTGTATTCTGTTAATTAAAATATTCAATGAATTTAATGAATATTTTAATCTCTATGGATGAATTATTGAATGCAGGGGATGCAAATTGAGATATCTACGTGTTTTCAGGTCGCAGAATACGAATATCACATTAAATAGTTGATTTAAAATATTTGACAAAGGTAGAAGGGGTAAGCAAATATTATACTCATCGACCTTGATAAAATTTGATATCTGTGTGTATTTCGGGTCACAGTAATATAAGATAAGATCTTGAATTATTCACTTGCTATAGAATTCAATTCAGGAAAATTAAATTTTACTGAAAGGGTGAATGAAAATTTATTTTTGTACTGTTAATGATAATGACAATTAATTAACAAATATTAAATAGATTTCCAAATAATAAATATATGTATGTATTTTCTTTTACTTGAATAATTTTTAAATAATATGAAATAATTCCAAGAATATTAATTTATCTTAATTATAATTTTATATTTAAATTCGTAATGTGCCCGCTTGTTTACTTGAGTATTTGTTATTTTGCATGAACTCACTCCGTGTTTTTTTCTCTTGAATCAAGTTATTTTTAATGCATTATTTTATTGAAATTAAGATTAATTTTTTACCTCTATTTAAAAAAAAAATAATAATTTTAATTAAATATTATTTATTTTTTTTCTAAAAAATCATAAACAAAGATAAAATATAATTAATGTTTTTTTTTTTAATCAACTCATTTGAACTCTCCTTTATGGAAGAGAAAATTATATTAAATCAAGATTTGTTTCTTTTTTAAGAATTATTATTTTTTTTATATTATAACTAAATCTTTTATTAAATATATTTTCTTATTTTGAATTTTTCTCACCAGTTAGGTTGCCTCTAGCTACTTTACACAATAAATTCCAGATACCTAAGTATTTACAATAGGATGTTATTAAAAGGACCTAAAATATTATTGCATTATTTCATCATTCATGGTTGTATGTTACTAAATTATAATTTTATGCTTTGTCAGGTGAAAATGGTTGAAAGGACTTAAATATTGTTTAAACTGAAAATAGAATGGCAAGAGACCCTGAGGGATTGGAAACCAAATCATTCCACAAGGGCTACTTTCCTCTTAGATCTGTCATCTTGGAAATTTGAGAATTTGTCCAATAATTTACAAAAACAAAATACAAGTAATTAAATTTAAAATTTAATATTAAAAATTAAACATAGAAACAGTTCAAGAAACTTTTACCCTCTAGAATGTTTGTTTTTACCGACCGACGATAGTAAGGGAGGTATTGTTTTCACACCAAATTTCACATGTGGAGATTTTTACATGTCTTCATGAATCATGCATTTTCTAAACAGAAAAAAGTATTTTTAGCATGATGTCTGTCCATCCGTCCGTCTGTCCGTCCGTATAGATGTATACAGCCTGAACGGCTCAACCGATTTTGATGAAATTTGGTATATTTACTTAATGCATCAGTGGGATGAATTGATCAACTTTTGGTGCAATTCCGGAAAGTGGAAGTGGTAGTATTAGCGATCGACGATAGGAAGGGAAGGGTTATTTTCACACCAAATTTCACATGAGGAGATTTTTTTTATATATCACCACGAATCATGCACTTTGTATTGGTTTTATCCTCGAGAAAAATCATATTTATTAGTTTTTTCTTGATTTAAAATTATATGACGTCATCCAGCCATTCATGACGTCACAGCCTGGTCTTGCATATATATTATAAATAAAATAAAATTAAAAATGTTTATATTTATTATTTATGTATCCATATCTGTTTTTTATTACATTAATAGATATATTAAAATTATTTGAAATTGTTTCTGTAGCTGGAAATTCATTTATTTCAAACCGTCGGTCGGTTCGGACCTGGCCACAGGTCAACTTATTTTTTCTTATCTTTGACTATTAATAGAATTTTCTAAAAGAAAAAAAATAGTTTATTTTAAGTTTTAAGTAGTTAAATTAATGAATTCAATTGCTTTAAAATATTTGACATGTAATTTATTTTATTTTAACAGATTCTCTAAAAGAAGCTTTTTAGTTAAAATCATTTCTTTTTACTTTTAGAAGCAAAAAAAAAGAAAAAAAAACTTTTCGGTCTAAAAGACAGAATATGTCTAAAGTTTTAAGAATAGAAAAGTGCTTAATCTTGAGTCGTTATTTATTCAAGGTATAGTGAGCCGATCAGGTAGTAAATATTACACCCCTCTCCAAGGAAGTCTTTTGAAAGGATTCAGTTATTCAATTCAGGTAGCCATGTTGGATTCAAACTTCCAAAGATTCAGGATGCTTCTATTTCACAAATGCATCTAATGATATAATTAATCTTTAAACCAATTTTCAACTCTATGAACAATTTATTTTTATTTTTACCGACCGACGATAGGAGATATAGTTTTCACACCAAATTTCACATCTTTACATATCTCAACGAATCATGCATTTTGTTAACAGAAAAAAGTATTTTTAGCATGATGTCTGTCCGTCCGTCTGTCCAAAGTCTAAATAGTGAATAGCTTGAACGGCTTAAGGGATTTTGATAAAATTTGGTATATTTACATAATGCTTCAGTAGCATGAATTCATCAACTTTTGGTGTATATCCGGAAACCGGAAGTGGTAGTTTACAAAGTATTAATTTTATATTCATTGACGGAATTCACTTAAGATATAGTAGTAATAATTGAGTAATTAAACTAAAAATAAAAACCAAAATAATATAATTTAGTAATTTTAATTCAAGTTATAATTTTTTTTTTTTGATACTTTATATAAATATATAATTAAAAGTTAAAAAAAGTAAATAACTTTTGGATAGGGGCATACTTTTTAATCTTGGCCCCGGCTCAAGTTTTCCTTGATGCGACCCTGCTGATTTGACTTGAAAGAAAAAATATTATATTCAAAAATAATTTATGTCATAAAAATTTTACATCAATTTTCCTGGGGATTTATTTTTATGTTATATTTTATTATTTTTTTTTTATAGTACATTGACCCAGGTTTTCGGCACAGTATTGATTGGCGATATATTTTTTTTATTAATCGCCCAAACGAAATGCAAAAGTCGCTCAATGTTTAGTCATTAGTTTAGATATTTTTTATTGAATTTTTTTTTTGTTTTTTTCAATTATCAATAACAACAAATTATTAATTTAAACGCTTCACTTGAATCTATCTATCTTGCTTGCTTCAAATTAAACACATCTGGTGCTTTTTGAAAGAAAAAAAGAAAAAAATATATAAACTACATTCAATAATTCAAAGAGAAGATTAATATTTAAATTCATTTGTTATAAAATTTATTTTTTTCAAAAAATATTTAAGTAATATTTTTTTTTCAAAGTAATTATTTCGATAAATAAAGTAAAATATAAAACTTAATAAGAATATAATTTAATTTAAAAACTAGATGAAGAAGTTTCATTCAAAAGAAGTTAGTTGAGAAAAAAAAGTTTTCTGGTGTTACTACAGAAATGCGCTTAAAGCAATTATTCTCATTACATTTAATATTTTTAAGTTAAATTTTAGTTCACATATTAAAGTATTTTAAAAATATATTAATCATTTATTATTATTTCACTTAAATTAATTTAGTCTTTACCACAAACTGTCAATTACTATTCTTAAAAGCCATTTTGTTTTTTCAATTTTCGATTGGTAGGCTGTCGTTTCGTTGAAGGATATGGTACTTTCATTTTCGTTATTAGAGTGATTAAACAAAGTTAAATTTAATTTACAATTAAAAAAAATAAAATTTTAAGATTTTTAATGATTCACCTGCTGAGAGATATAATAATATAGAATTATAGAGCTTCCATTTTTTTATTAAAAATTTACGATTTATTTATTCAATAAGTATATACAAAAAATATACATTTAAATTGTACATATACTAAAGATAGTCATCAAAATTTTATATATGTATATTTTTGATAATAAAGATGATTAGTATTAATAATAAAACTGCATGAAATGATTCAACAAGTGTCAACGATTGGATTGTTTTTTTTTTAACTTTTAAGGAATTTTTAATCTTGTTTAAAAAAAAAAAACTTTTTTACCTTTATTTTTTTATGTGTATATTTTTATAAACAAGTATATATTTATTTTATTTTCTAAGCTACTTACTAAAGGGATATTCTTTGAAATATGTTTTTTTTTATTCCAAATCTTTGTTAATTTTAGTTATTTTTCATCTATTGATTCTCAACCTGGGCGATGGACACCTTTAAATGGGCGATTATTTGACTATACGCTTTTGGGGGGCGATAGTTATTTTTGGGGAGCGAAATCATTTTCAACAAAAAAGGTAAGATGATTTTGCGATCAGGCATTTAAACATTTCCGCTTTTTTTCAATATGGTTCTATAAAAAAAAAGGTAAGATAATTTTGCGATCAGGTTCTGAAACTCGATTTTCAATATGGCTCTAATTATCACCTACCTTATATTAGGGATTATCATGCAATTTTTATCTGTTAAAATTTATAGGGGGGCGAATTATGAAGCCGGCCTTACGAAGTGGGCGTTTGGTCCAAAAAGTTTGAGAAACGCTAATCAAGGTTAAAGATTATTAAATATTTATTATTATACATACATTTGAAAAAAAAATTCACATTAAAAAAATTAAAATTGTAAAATAATAGTCTCAATCAAAAGTTTATTTGAACCGAGGTATTAAATTTGGTGTAGTATTAGGACAAGGGGTGGATATATTAAAATTCGTAGTGGTTAAATAACCTTAATTTAACATAATTTCAATGTAAATTAGTTGACCTAATTAGTTTCTATTCTAATTTCACGCAATGGATTCGTAAAAATTTAGAAAAATAGCTGCCGAATCGTCGAATTAATAAAAAATTAATTGATTTCTACATGTCACACTCTATTACTAATCATTAGGTTTAATATATTTAAAAAATAAATAAATATCTCTTTATTTCAGAAAATTTTTTTTTTCTAAATAAAATAAGTATAGATTTATCCTTCAATAACTTTTTAATTAATATTTTTATAATAAGGAAACTACTTATCTTGGCATTGTAAAAGTATAAAAAAGAATATTGCATTTGAAAAGCCCGAAGTTAGCGACCTTTCTTATATTAATAATAATAATTGTAGACATCTTAATGATTTAAAGTCCTATACAAAATTGGGCCTTTGGATATATCAAAATAAGAATTAAAAATAGTTATTATTCAGTTTTGTTTCTTTTAGATTCTTTTTTGTGATTTTAACAATTCCAAATCATTTTCACTTTTCATTAATCTTAAAATAAGGTTGTATTTAATATCTACATATAACAATATATGGGAATAATTTAATATATAGTTTAAATAACAAAATATTTCTTAAATTTTAAAACAGTACACTTTTGGGATTGTTATTCATATTAATTCTTTTTTATTTGAGTTTTACTGAGGAAAAACAAACCACCGTTTCACAAATAAGTAGTAGATTACTTAATATACAGATAAGAGATATTATAATAATGATCTCTTTGGTTGAGTTTTAATTGGCTTCTCTTTCCATTGACTCTCTCCCTACAAGAGAATAGTCATTAGCAATTAAAACACCACTATGGAAAACTCGCGTGAAGATAATTGGTTACTTTTAACTTAAATAAAATTCTACAGAATAGAAAAAAACAAAGAACAGTAGGCACATTTTTAAATATTATAATATTAATATATACCATATTATATATATTGTAATATATAAGCATAAAAATGGGCTTTCACTAGGGAAATGTCATAAATAAGCATTTCAACAAATATTGGTATCATCAGATTCGTCTATTTAGTACCATATAATTGAAATAGGATCGCTTGATGACTTAGAACATTGTGCCAAGTTTTCGTCCTTTTCAATTGCCAATAAATTACACGACAAATGTTTATTAAATAAGTGGTGGATTGACAAAAAAACAACTATGAAGTGGAGGGGCTAACTTTGTGGATAAGGGTAGAGAAGAGCTACCCTGAGAGGGAGATCTTTAGTATGAGTGGTCAGAGAAACATCATTTAAAAATATCATTGGATTTAGAAGTCATCCCTGTCCATCCTATTCTATAACCCCACATGCTGCCCAAATATAGCAAATCAAGCCTACAACACGACATCTCATTGAATGAAGAGTTGTAAAGAGGCCACCCGTCTGAAGAAATACTCTGCTCTACGTTTTTAGTTGAATATGAAGCAATTCAAACTTTGTCAGGCTTATAGAAAAATTATTTTATTCTTTTTAGTCCATTGGAAAATCGTTATTTTATAATTTTTTTTTTATATTTATATTATTTTATTCTTTTTAGTGCAATTTTAATATATAAATTTTATAAATAATATTAAAAGAGAAATAGAAAAGATGAAGTTATACGAAAATTTACAAATTGAATAAAACAAAAATATATATTAATCTTCCAAATTTGACTTTATGCATTTAAGTGGTAAGCAAGTAAGTATTAAAGGAGCAATACAAAAGGAGTTAGTTACTAAAAGTAATTAATCGGTAATTAATTATAACTAATTAATTAAAATTCAATTATATTTCTTCTGTACCTTCTAGGGATCGATTGAAATATATATTTAAATTTTCAAAAGTCTATCTCAATAAAAAGTCGATGAAAAATCGATTTCAATTTGTCAAAAGAGCAGCCACAGAGACAGACGCCAAGTGAAGTTAAGAAAAACGTTATAAAAATTGATATATCAATAATATTAAAATAAAAATCAAATTTATTTTATTGTTAAATTATAAGTCACTATTTTTCCATAATACCTATGATAATGATATTAATTTCTTTCACTATTGATTTATGTAAATATTACTATAATTAATTTTTCTTTTGGGTTTCAATAAATGTTAATTTTATTATAATTTGATATTTTATTTTTAATCTGAATGAATTAAAATTTTTCTCTTTCATCATCAACCCTACTATTTAGTTTTAATAATAAACAGAGTGCTACCAATTAAATTAAAGGCCATTTTTATTAATTTTGAATCCGTTTTTTTTAATAACCCAACTCTTACTAAGTCTCCAATATACAAAATACGACAATATATATATATATGTTAATTTAATTCAATAAACCATTTAAAACATTTTTAATATTATTAATTTATTTGTTTCAAGTCTCCATTGGTAAATCCAAAACTTGCTTAATCTTAAAATTGACCATCGAATACTTCTTCAAATCTGTAACTATAATACATCTAAATTTTTTTTCATAATTGGAACGATTTGAATTCTAAGTTTAATTGCAGATTCAAAACAATATATATATATAGATAAAACACCAATGCCAAATTAAGTGATCCCTTTAATGGGAAAACTCAGCAGCCCATTTATATCAGAAATACACAGTTCTTTCCTATAAATTCTACATAACTTTTTGGATTTCTGATTTTAGTTTCTATTTTAGTTTTGTTTTAAAATAGATAAAATAGTTTATTTTTTTTAAATTTTCATTTTGTAAATATATGAATGTTTAGTACCATATTTAAATATTGTTAAGTTCGATAAATCATGTAAAAAAAGTAAAGTTGAAGAAAAATTATAAATCAAAATTGTAATTTATACATTGTGTTTAAATATCTATATATTTAATTTTTTATATATAATCTTTATTCATGAATAAATGATCTTATTTTATTGATTTCAAATAAAAAAAATAATCAAATCAAATAATATTTGAATGGAGATCGACGAAAATAGCAATAGAAAAAAATGACTATAAATAACATATTTCATGATTAAATGTGACAATTAATTTAAATTTATTAGAAAAAAAAATCAATAAACATAAATAAATATATCAAAATCTACAATTGGAAGTGTATTTATATGTTTTTTCATCATATTTTATTAATCAAAAATAAAGTTTTTTTTGTTATTATAATATATTCATGCTCGTGCGAAATTACAATTAAACAATAATTAGAAAATTGAATTTTTTATTAACTAGTAAAGTTTTTATTTTTTTATAAATTTTTTAAATATATTTTCAGTGTGTTCTTTTTATTTATTTATTTATTTATTTTTTTTGTCTACATAATAAAAGTTTTTATTACACAAGTAAATTTATGGAAAGCATAAATAAAAACTATTAACCCTTTGGATATATATATATATATATATATATATGGATGTAATTATTTATCTGTTGAATTAATTATTATTACACCTTTCATGACTTTAAATGGGCTCTAGAGAAAGAGAGAGAAAGAGAGAAATAAATATTATAATAAATGATGGAAGTTGAAAAGAAGAATTAGGGTGGTTTCTAAAGGGAATGAGAAAGTGTTAATAGGGTGCAATTTTTACTAAAATTATTATTATTAAAAGGATAAAAAGATTTTTTTTTTTGCTTACAAAGCTTGAATTCAGAGCTTAAAAAACATTTTGTCATCTTGTCTTTGATATAATGAGAAACAAAAACAAAAAAAATATTTATATATATAAATAAATCAAATTTATTATCATCTTCCACAAACTCCAAAAATAAATATTTATTTATTCTTTTTTATTTATTTTGACATTTTTATAATTACTTTATATAAAAACATTTAAAAAAAGAAATTAAATTTTTTTAGAAAAATAATTATTACAATTAAAAAAATATAATATAATATATATATTTTTACTTTATAATTTTTAAGGTTTATGAACATATATTAAGTTTTTCTTTAATTTTTATTTTAATTACAGGTTTTTTTAAACATGCGGTTTAACTTTTCATTTGTTAACATCTACAGTGGAGTAAATAGCCCAGGCTTTTGACTCGCCTTTAACTATTTTATTCACCAATTAACATTTTTATTTTTATATATTTTAAATATAATATATTGCAGAAAGTGTTATCTTTTTAACATTAGATAATTTAAAAGATATAATTAATTTATATTTATTTAAATGTGAGAAACAATATAGAACATAAATATTTACAAATTATGAAATTATTGAAAATGACTCAGGGACCTTCAAAACGTATAAAAACATCAAAATCTCGACATCGAAAGATATAGAAAGACATTATTTTAATTATTTCTTTTAAATGTTAAAAGATATATTTTCATACATATATTAAAACTATAAATAATTTAATTTTATTTATATATATTTGTTATACTTAAATTTTCATCATGATCTTGGTAAACTCTGGCTGTGCCTCAATGACGATGACTCTCTATTCTAATTGAAATGAGAAAATTAAAAAAAAAATTGTCAAAAATTATATGTTTCTAATAAATAAAAACGTATAAACGTAAAAACGTATAAAAACATCAAAATCTCGACATCGAAAATTTTCGTGATCACAATACTATTTCTGGCGAGAGAGTAAAAAAATATAATATTTTTTTATCCTTTTATTTATTTTTTTATATCAATCCTTTTTCAATTTTTATTTATTTATTAGAAACATAAAAAAGAATAAATGATATAAAATATATATAAAACATTTAGACAACTTATTTAAAAATATATTTCCTTTGTTTATTTATAATTATTAATTAATAATTTATTTAAAAATTGTATTCTTCTTCTTATTATTATTATTATTATTGTGGTTGTTTCTTTTATTGTTTTCTAATTGAATTTTTTTTCTTGGCTTTAATTTTTAATTAGAATTTGTTTGTTTCATTCGACTCAGCGTCGTTCTCTAGTTTTAAATTTATTCCGAGAGCAATTTATTCCCTACAAAGTACATTTAAGGGCTTATCGGAGTGATTTCCGTCTCGTTCGTTCCATTGTCCGAAATAATTGACATGTAAACGATCAATTGGACAAGAGACTGAGGGAGAGAGAGAGAGAGAGAGTTGCAGATAGGATGACAGTATGGAGAGGGGATGGAGCGAGAGGCAGATGACTAGGACGAAAATTTAGTGAAGTGTTCTGTTATTGGAGGTATTGGATAATTATCCATGACGAAACCATCGCCTCCGTATCAATATCCCTCCAGACATTTATAATTGAGTGTTAATCGATGGAAAAACAACCAATCCATTATTCTAAATGAATTTTCAATAGCCTATCAATTTCATATCGTAATTTATTCAAATAGATTAAACGCTCATCATTGTTTTTGTTTTTGTTTTAAACTATAAATGAAATTATACTTTCTTTTATAAAAAATAAAAATTAATTTCGAAAATATATTTAATTATAATTTATTTAAAATAGAATTGTATACTTTGTCATATCATATTTCATTATTATTATTATTTGCGAATAGACCCAGAAGATCACACAGAGCTTTTTAAAGAGAAATTATTAATTAATGAATTTCCCTAGGCCCGAATTCGTGTCTTCAGTGTGGTAGCCTGTCATGCTAACCACTTTTTTTATTTAAAATATGTTTATTGAGTTAAATTACAAAACATATTTACAAAAAGATTATCCCTACACACATATGGGATATACAATTTCTCAAGAAATAAAAAAAACGTTATATTAATGTATAACAAAATTGTGCAATATAGCACATTCGTTGTTAAAGGAAATAATACAAATAAAATGTATTTAGAATCTAAATTATTACATTATTTCCTTTTTCCTTTTTAATTTAATTTATAATGATTAATTATACAATTAATGATAATGTGATTAATTTTATTCAGGAAAAAGGCTTTATAAAAACCTGAAAACTATACTAACCACTAAACCATTGACCAGTCTCTATTATATTTCATTATTTTATTCAAATTTTCTTTAGTGATCTTTAAATTTTTTTATTGTATACTCAATCGTTAATTAAGCGTCCTTCATATTATAAGTATTTTATAAATTAATAGGTTGATAATTTAATATAAATTTTAGAAAAGTGATAAATTTGTCTTATTAAGGTAGTTTTTTACTGGCATTCCAAAGTCAAAAAAATAACTTTATTTTTTTTTTTTATAAATAATTATCCAAAGCATGCTATAATAATTAATGAAAATTCGCATAAGAATTGATTCGATTGATTCAATTTAATACGAGTTATAATTAAATAATTATAATAATGTAAAAATAAAATATTAATTGACTAGTAATCAGCTGTCACTAGATGATATCAACTTTAAATGATTTTTAGGTTGGAATTTGAACTATAATAAACTATAATTAATTATAAACTATAATTGAACCAAAAAGTATAACAAATATTTTTTATATTTATTAATGTTTAATATCCTTTGATTATCACGTACCATTTATAAGTATATTAAATAAGTTGACCTGTGGCCAGATCCGAACCGACCGACGGTTTGAAGTAAATTAATTTTCAGCTACAGAAACAATTTCAAATAATTTTAATATATCTATTAATGTAATAAAAAACAGATATGAATATAACATAAATATTTTTAATTTTATTTTATTTATAATATATATGTAAGACCAGGCTGTGACGTCATGAATGGCTGGATGACGTCATATAATTTTAAATCAAGAAAAAACTAATAAATATGATTTTCCCGAGGATAAAACCAATACAAAGTGCATGATTCGTGGTGATATATAAAAAATCTCCTCATGTGAAATTTGGTGTGAAAATAACCCTTCCCTTCCTATCGTCGATCGCTAATACTACCACTTCCGGTTTCCGGATATACACCAATAGTTGATCAATTCATCCCACTGATGCATTAAGTAAATATACCAAATTTCATCAAAATCGGTTGAGCCGTTCAGGCTGTACACATCTATACGGACGGACGGACGGACAGACGGACAGACGGACGGACAGACATCATGCTAAAAATACTTTTTTCTGTTTAGAAAATGCATGATTCGTGGAGATATGTAAAAATCTCCACATGTGAAATTTGGTGTGAAAACAATACCTCCCTTACTATCGTCGGTCGGTAAAAATTCTAGTTATTATTTGAACTGAGCGCGCTTGATGGAGCCGCTATTTTTTTCCTAGTCGAATAAACAATAGAGATAGAAGAACACATGATAATATTAAAAAATTAATTAAATTAAAACTATGTGGTAAATCGTTTTAAGATTTTTTACAGTATATGTTTGAGATACAGTTTAATCTATTAGAAAGTTTTTTTGTGGGGTCAAGTTTGTTAATTTCTTTTAAAACCTGACATTCTCCGAGTTATTGAACAAGGACACTCATAAGAGCTCATGTATTTGTGCATATCTTTAATTAATTATATCTCTTAAACGGCGTGGTAAAAAATCTGATTTTTTTTCTATAGGTGTATTTAATTATAATCTTTCGAATAAATATATAAAATATAGGGTGAATTTTAAGTCATTTGAGTAACAAACTACCTTAATTAAACAGACTTAAATCTTTACTTAAATAAATAAATATTGATGAAATATTTTAGGTAAAAATTCAATTTTAAAAATTGTTTACATATCTAGATATAATTTCATACAATTTAAAAGCATATTCTATAACAAGCTAAAATATATTAATCATTCATATATATATCTAAATATATATATGGAATAAATCTATGGAAAGGTATATTTAATTATAAATATATTGATTTGAATTTTAAAATACATTCAATTTACCATATTTAGAATTGTAGGCTTTTTTAAATTTATTCGCAATATAATTACTTATTAGCTAATTTTATTTACATTTCAATTCTCTATTCGAAACATTTTGCATATAAATTTTACTTTTTATTCATCCTCCCCTTTCTTTTCCCTTATCCTTCTTAAACTCATTTGATTGGAACATGTTAACGATTAAAAAATAAAAATAAAAAAAACATAAAAAACTATATATGTTTTTTAGTTGCTCAACCCTCATCTCAAGGATAAACAATTGTGTTAAAAATGAACGAGCAAAAGAATTTCGTATTTTTCTTTTTGTTTCAAATTACAGTTGTGAATTTTAATGTTTTTATATAAATTTTATCTTCACTTAGATAATATACATACAAAACAATCCGATTTTACCTAAATAAATATTTTTTTTATTTCATACATATACAATAAATAACAATATATATAGGTATATTTGATAAATATAAAAGAGGATATTCCCTCAAAAGTAAATTGAAATATTATTTATTGTTACTTCTTAAAAAAAGTAAAGAAAAAATATCTAATGTTTAATATCTAATTAAATAAAATTAGTCAATCTATCATATAAACCATTTTTGACCAAATTAAATTATATTTTTATTTATATAATTCAATTTATAATAAGTTGACCTGTGGCCAGGTCCGAACCGACCGACGGTTTGAAGTAAATTAATTTCTAGCTACAAAAACAATTTCAAATAATTTTAATATACCTATTAATGTAATAAAAAACAGATATTAATACATAAATAATAAATATAAACATTTTTAATTTTATTTTATTTATAATATATATGCAAGACCAGGCTGTGACGTCATGAATGGCTGGATGACGTCATATAATTTTAAATCAAGAAAAAACTAATAAATATGATTTTCCCGAGGATAAAACCAATACAAAGTGTATGATTCGTGGTAATATATAAAAAAATCTCCTCATGTGAAATTTGATGTGAAAATAACCCTTCCCTTCCTATCATCGATCGCTAATACTACCACTTCCGGTTTCCGGATTTGCACCAAAAGTTGATCAATTCATCCCACTGATGCATTAAGTAAATATACCAAATTTCATCAAAATCGGTTGAGCCGTTCAGGCTGTACACATCTATACGGACGGACAGACGGACGGACAGACGGACGGACAGACGGACGGACAGACGGACGGACAGACGGACGGACAGACATCATGCTAAAAGTACTTTTTTCTGTTTAGAAAATGCATGATTCGTGGAGATATGTAAAAATCTCCACATGTGAAATTTGGTGTGAAAACAATACCTCCCTTACTATCGTCGGTCGGTAAAAAAATAAGTTGACCTGTGGCCATGTCCGAACCGACCGACGGTTTGAAATAAATTAATTTCCAGCTACAGAAACAATTTCAAATAATTTTAATATATCTATTAATGTAATAAAAAACAGATATGGATACATAAATAATAAATATAAACATTTTTGATTTGATTTTATTTATAATATATATGCAAGACCAGGCTGTGACGTCATGAATGGCTGGATGACGTCATATAATTTTAAATCAAGAAAAAACTAATAAATAAGATTTTTCTCGAGAATAAAACCAATACAAAGTGCATGATTCGTGGTGATATATAAAAAAAATCTCCTCATGTGAAATTTGCTGTGAAAATAACCATTCCCTTCCTATGGATATAACATAAATATTTTTAATTTTATTTTATTTATAATATATAGCTGAAGTAGCCGGCGTTGCCGGCGTTACCCGAGGCTGTGACGTCATGAAGGGCTGGGTGACGTCATATAATTTTAAATTAAGAAAAACATAATGAAGATGATTTTTCCCGAGGATAAAACCTATACATTCGTGGTGATATGTAAAAAAATCTCCTTATGTGAAATTTGGTGCGAAAATAACCCTTCCCTTCGTCGATCGCTAATACTACCACTTCCGGTTTCCGGATTTGCACCAAAAGTTGATCAATTCATCCCACTGATGCATTAAGTAAATATACCAAATTTCATCAAAATCCGTTAAGCCGTTCAGGCTCTACACATCTATACGGACGGACAGACGGACGGACAGACATCATGCTAAAAATACTTTTTTCTGTTAAGAAAATGCATGATTCGTGGAGATATGTAAAAATCTCCACATGTGAATTTGGTGTGAAAACAAATACCTCCCTTACTATCGTCGGTCGGTAAAAACAATTTAAAACATAAAATGAAATATTTCATAATCCATAAAAATTAAAATGATTGATTTCATGTAACGTATCAATCAAACAAAAAAAAAATCTTTTAAATTTTTACTATCTCGCCAGAGATAGTATTGCGATCACGAAAATTTTCGATGTTGAGATTTTGATGTTTTTATACGTTTTAAAGGTTCCTGAATCATTTTCACTAAGGTTGAGAAAAATGTCTGTGTGTGTGTGTGTATGTGTGTGTGTATGTATGTAGGCAAGATTACGCAAAAACGGTTTGAGCTAGAATGATGAAATTTGGTACATGGGCATTATTCAAAATTCATAGTTTTCTATCAACTTTTGAGAAATGTAGCTCAACCGGAAGAGGGTCATTACCTACAACGTTTTGATTTTTTTTTCCTCTAAAGTGACCGTAAAAATAAAGATATATGTTTGATAATTTTTCACATGATTAATAATTGTATAAAACTGCTATATATAGAATTTCAGCTTGATTGATTCGCTGAAATTACCAGAATTAATTTTTTAACACTGCAAATCTCACGCGCCAACACGTGACGTGGTGCCATCAACAAAAAGCCAAACATGCGCTGGTTTAATATTTATTATTTATTATTTATAATTTATAATTAATTAAATTTAATTTAAATATAATATATTATGTTATTTAATCCAATTCAAATTGCGAGATAGTCGAGTGGAGACACTCCAGCTAATTTTTAATTTGCCTTTACGAGTTCGATCTTTAAGATCGATGAGTGATTATGAGTAGAAGAGATAAGGTGATTTTTCTTTATTCTTTTGAAAATCACACCATATATAATGTTTATAAACAAAAATCGGTCTGTATTGGTTTCAGCCTCGAGAAAAATTAACTTTATTAGTATTTTCTTAATTTAAAATAGTAAATTTATATGAGGTTATCAATTACGACATACATTTTGAAATTTTCCTCTTACCATTCTTTTTTAAATGACATTGTATTAATATTTTTTTATATTTAATATATTTTAAAATGTTTAGTTCGTTTTTAATTTAACTTCAAAATAAAATTAAAAATATTAAATAATATTTTCTAATTAAAGTTCGTTTTTAATTTAACTTCAAAATAAAATTAAAAATATTAAATAATATTTTCTAATTAAATTGGGATATATTTTTATTATTTTTCCAACCAAAAAAATATTCATGAATTTATCAACATAATAAAACATATTTATGTAATATTGAGCACCCAAACTTCCATTCATTTTAATTAGATTGATGCAATGATGTAACATTGAATAATTGTAATAAATAATTAAAAAATTGTATATTAATATTTTTTAAAGGGTCGAGCGATAGCTCGGCGATCCAAGTACTATATATATATATAATAATATAAATTAAATGTTCTTTTTTCCTATAACAAATTCCACCTGTTTTTCATTGGCCTCGATAAATAGGGTGGATCGTCTCAATTTAAAACAGTTTATATCACTCTTTAGCTAACTCTCCTCTCTTTCAGCTTTCTTTTCATTCTGCGTACGGTTATTTACTACACTAATATAAAAGTCGAATGAGAGGATTTAATTTCAAAGAAAACAAAACCCCCCTCCCCTCTCTCGATCTATATAATTTGAATTCCAAATTACCAATAAAGTTTCACTTCTACTGGCAGACTATCAACCACCCCCACAATCCTCACAATGCTCTGCACGCAATATACCCACCTATTGGACAAAAAACACATCCTCTTGACAAACCACTGTATCGTATTATATATTTAATCTTTTTATTTGTAACATGAGCCTTAATGCCCCCTTCTGACTGAATAATTGTATTTTCCAAATTTAATTGTTTGTTTTTTTTAAGAAAATGGTGCACATATGCATGCGCTTTACAAGTAATCAATTATACGAGTTTAATTTAAGTTGTAATTTACGAGCATATTAATCAAGTAAAAATAAGATATGCTATAATATTAGACTTAGAAAATTATTAATATAAATATTCATTTTTTTCGATTTTATTAATATATTTTGTTAAAATATTTATCTATAAGTATATTTTAATCATTTTTTAGTTAGCCTATTTTTTTTTTATTTTTTTTAAATAAAAATCTATATTTAAAATGAAAACTTCTTGCTTACCTTAAAATATATTTGATTCTTATATACATATATTATACATATATATAGGGTCACTAAAAGTCCCATTTTTCCGGGATTGTCCCATTTTAGGTGCTCCGTCCCGGCGTTCTGAAAAATGTCCCGTTTTTAAAACATTTAGGACATTTCGTACTTTCTTTCAAAATTTTTTTCAATTCGGTTCTAAAAAAAGGTAAAATGTCCCGGTTTGGTGTTTTCAAAATATGGTCACCCTACATATATATAGGGAAGATTGATTAGTTTATTATATAATAATACTATATAAAGACATACAAATACGAATTATTTTTAAGATTAGAAAATATAGTGGTTCTTCAAATTCTCCACTTGTATTTTATTTTATTTTATTTTTATTTATTTATTTTTTTCTAGTATGGTAGGGAGGTGAATAAACCCTGTGTGCCACACGCACTTGTTAAACCTTATGTGCGCGTTGGCTGCGCTTTAAAGCCAACAGCAGCCAGGCATCCCAACCCCCTCGTCGTTGCCGGCCAATCAATAGAACCCCCGGCCACACATATACACCCATACATATACAAATATACATACATACATACATATATATATATATATATATAGAGAGAGAGAGAGAGAGATGAGAAAGGGCCAAAGTAGAAGCCTTGGTGAGTTGCCGATGGGTGGTTAGCCCTATATAATACGCTCACGCATGCATACCCACCTCCAATCCTTCCCGCTGGTGGTGTTTGACCCTTCGTCTTTTGAAATACACCTGCTGCTACTGCTGCTGTTTATTAAGGGCATATATAATATAATAGTCCCTTATATAAGTAGAAATAGTACTTAAATTTCCCCTATTTTATTCTCCTATTCTACTAACTGGAAAATACTCCATCTTAAAGCATATATTATTAAATTTACTTCTTAACGAAAATTTTACATTTATGTCTAAGAGGTATTGTTAGAATGTGAATGAAATATTTCGAAATTGGATTATCCTTTAATATTCCTCATCCAAAGAAAGTGTTTGTGTGTGTTTGAGAGAGGGAGAGAGAGAGAGAGAGAGCGGGAGGGGATTAAAATATAAAATTTAACATAACCGTTTATAATATTAAATGAAATGTGAAAATTTGTTGAATTTATTTTTCTATATGTATAATTATTTTATTAAAATAAGGGTTAATTAACATGGCAAGGATGAGTCATTTGATACTTTGTTATTTAATTCTAAAAAAATGAATATGTACTCATATTCATAATATATATTATTTTCAAAAATTTCAAAGTTGGTACATACTTAAAAAAAAAACTAAATCTTCAAATTTATTAAATTTTATTTTATTGTTTTTTTTACCGACCGATGATAGGAAAAGGTAAGGATTGGTTTCACACCAAATTTCACATGGGGAGATTTTTTTACATATTTTCATGAATCAAGTATTTTGTTAACTGAAAAAAAGTATCTTTAGTCTGATGTCTGTCCGTACGTCCGTCAATCCATTATATGTCCGTATAGACGTGTCTAGCTTTAACGACTCAACGGACTTTGATAAAATTTGATATATTTTCTTAATGCATCAGTAATTAATTAATTTTATATTCATTGTCGGAAATTTTTCACTTAAATTAGTAATTAATAATTGAGTAATTAAACTAAAAATAAAAACCAAGGTAATACAATTTAATCATTTTAATTCAAGTTTTAAAAATTTTTGTTTTTTTGATACTTTATATAAGTATATATATAATGTTTGGAAATTAATTCATTACAAATCGTCGGTCGGTTCTGTACCTGGCCACAGCTCATTTTTTTTAAAGAATTTTATTAACTTATTAATTATTTCATTGATTTCAATTGCATAAAATTAACCAAAAGATAAAGAGTCATTAAAAAAAATTAATTAATTATTAAAAATTATTTAATTAAATAACACAATTCAAATTATGTTATGTAATATATATATAGATAATTATAATCAATCGATGTCTAAATAAATCTATATATATATACGAGGTGTTTCTAAAAAGTTCAGTGATGATGAATGGTATGATAAAAACATTAAAAAGAGAATGTTAAATGTAAATACCTTCATTAACCTTCAAAATTATCTCCACTTACCACAACCCACTTCTGACAACGTTCGTATAACACTTGAAAACTGTTGCAGAAGTCTTGATGTGGTATCGTTATCAGAATAGCCGCCATAACGTTCAGGCCGGCAATCTACAATCAGGACATCAGAAAACACTGAACGTGTACGAGAGATGCTAACTAAAGACTCTGCGACTAGAATTGGGAATTAACAAAGACACAGTAAGTAGTGTTTTCTGGTGTCCTGCTTGTGGATTGACGGCCTGAACATTGTGACGGCTACTCAGAGAACGATTCCACATCAAGATTTCTCCAGCAGTTTTCAAGCGTTATACGAACGTTGTCAGAAGTGGGTTGTGGCTAGTGGAGAGTATTTTTTGAAGTGAGTTTTTAATGTTTTTATCATACCATTCACCGAACTTTTTAGACACACCTCGTATATATATATAAATATTGTTGTTTGGAAATTAATTTATTTCAAATCGTCGGTCGGTTCTGTGCCTGGCCACAGCTCATATTTTTCCTTTTAAATTTTATATTTACTTTACATATGTATTGCAATTACGAATTGAAAAAATGATTTTCAAAAAATAAAAAATATATTAAAATTGTATTTTGATGTATTATGCATAAAAATTCGGATTTTTTTAACGAAAAATACAAATCCTCTTTATAATTTCAATTCAGAAATAATTAATATTTAGCTTGTTATATTGGCCTTGTTGACTTTTCTTTTATTATTATTATTTTATAAAATATTAATATTTTAAAATTTGTTTTTTTTTATGTTCAATGGTAAATATCACTAAAAGAGAAAAAGATTTGTTTCCGTCAAAATAATCTCATATCACTCTTTCTTTGTGAAATATCTTTAATTTTTTTTACTGCTTACAAACGCAAAAATCTGTTTGTTTGCTCTTAGAGACAAGGAAGAATCTTTTATAAATGTCACTGAATGGATATTTTATTAATTTTTTCACAATGATTTTTTTTTAAATCTGTATTTTTAATATCTATACTTTAAAAAGTGTATTATCTGTTTTTTATCTCTGTTGCACTAGAGAATTTGAATTTCTTTAGTCATAAATCCATCTAAATTTAACTTTATCCATTTTTATTTTATTTTTTTCATAATTTCCTCTTATCGCATAAATTGATTTTTTTTTTTTGATAATTATAACCATTTGCAATTTAACTCATTCAATCTATGATATGGCAAAATCCATTTTAAATTAATTAATCATTGATATTGAAAAATAACAATAAATTTAATGGGGGAAAAAAATATCTAATTCAGTGTAGCACATGTCAACCGGCTGAGGCCAGTTGGTCTCTGGCGCCAAAGAAGAAAAGAGAAATTTCTAACGAAAATCCTATGAACATTTATTTATTTTCAGGAAATCAAAATGAAATTTATGACGGTTGAGGAAATGGTATTTCCTAGGATCAGTTACTAGGATATTCGATCCTCTGGGGAATAAAGATTCCATTGATCCAATGCTATGGTCAAAAGTCAAAAGAGTGAGAGAGATGGACCTTAGTAAGAATCAAATATGTTCTAAAATATATGAATTATACGATTGAATTGGGTCAAGTAACATTTCTATTCTCTTTTATGAAAGAATGTCATCTAATCTGATTTTAGAAAAAAAATCCAATAATCTAAAAGAATAATTCACTATATATACATATATATATATATATATATATATGTATATATATAGATACATAGAAAGATAGATAGATATATTATAGAACCAAGTTTAAAATATCTATATGTATAAAAAAATGTTTTTGTCTGCACATTGCTCAGAATTTAAAATTTTTTGCATATTTTCGCGTTTCATGATCTCTAGAATCCAAAAGTGCCTTTAGAATTTTTCATGTCTGTCTGTCTGTCCGGAATTTCTCAAGTTATAGACTCAAAATTGGCTGAACCAATTTCGATGAAATAACACCTCAATATTCTTGCATATCTCTATTTGTTCATAGGCTATAAATTTTATTAATATCTAATCAATAATCGCAGAAATTAATCTTTTAAAAATTGATATGTAGACGTTCTTTGTATTCTATTCTTTGCGCTGATGAACGACAACATGTATATATAATCTTAAAAATTAAAAGAGAAAATGTAGTCACAATATAAATGTTTTCAGTGTGTTAAATAAGTTAAAAAAGCCAATATGATTAATTGAAATATTGTAAATTCCCATCAAAACAAATATTAAATTAAGACAAATATTAAATTAAAAACCATTCTAATTATTTATATATTTTTCATAAATTATATTAATAAATAAATATAAAGGAAGTAATAGAGGAGTGAATATATTTATGATCAAAGTTCATTAAAAAAATTATGGAAATTTTCCCTTAAATTTATTGCAATAAATAAATAAATAAGTAAATTGTAATTTTTTCTTTTTACCACACTATACTTAAAATATTTTATCTCCAGCCATTTTCATTATTAATATTAAAATATTTACCAATCTCCCTTTCATAAAATGATTTTCAATTATCAAACATTGATATATTTAAAATTATTAAGAGGAAATACATAGAGAATAAAAGTAAATTAATATTTACATTTAATTATTATTTAATTATTTAATTATAAAATTAAATTCAATCAAGTGAATTATATAGGTTTATGAATATTTCGTATATTAATTAATAATACGATGATATTATATATTTAATTTAAAAAATAATTTTATTTTATTGTATCATAAAATGGAATTTTTGATATTGCATTTTTAAATGAATCACATACAAATAATTTGCTCGGATAATTAATTAATTTATTCAAATTTTTCTAATAATCCATTATTAGAAAATTTCCAAAAATTATCGGGGAAATTAAAAAATTACCTAAAATTGAAATTTTCTTTAACTTATCTTATTATACTAGGAAAAATTGTATATGCATATATAAAATTAAACTACAATTATGTATTTAATAAACTAAAAGAATTGATATTACAAAAATAGATAACAAGAAATTATAGAATTAATATGGTACCGTTATAAATAGAAATAGAAATTAAATGAGATGTAATTTATATTAAGCAATTGCAAATTTTATTAATAAATAAGGGTTGAACACTTATCTGTTATTTAAAAGGAAGGAATGGAGAATTCTTTGGGGACTTGAGTCTTGAGCGTCGTCTTGCGGATTTATCTGGAACATCTCGTGAGCAGTGGCATTCCTCAAAAAGGGGTTTTGGCCAGGATGTCACTCCTGCAAGGGATTTGTTGTCTCCTTCTCCAATTCTTGATCAAGACTGATTCAAACATGTCGATGCTAATCATCCCCTCCAATCAACTTGGCAAAATTGTCCACCCCTCACTCCCTCTTGGGTAACGAATCTTATGGGGACCAGATGGGATGCATTTCTATGAGTTTTTTAAAATAAGAATTCTAGAATGATCCTTAATATAAAATTCTCTGACATGAGTTCAATAAATAATCTTGCCCCCACCATTGCATACCAAAATGCACATTTATGCTTAATATATATATATATATATATATATATATATAACTATTTGTATATTTTTGAATTAATTAACCACTAGAAAGATTTTTGGAAATTCACACCAGAGATAATATTTATAAAGACAAATCGATATTTGTCTTTTGCCATTCTTTTTTAATTGAAAATGTATTAATATTTTTTTATACTTAAAATATTTTAAAATTTTTTATTTAATTTCGAAATAAAATTAAATATATTTATTTTAATAATATTTTAGAATCAAATTACGAAATATATTTATTAATCTTTCACCAAAAAAAAATCTAAAAGTAAAAATAAACATTGTAAATTTATTTCTGATATTTAAAAACAAGTTTTTGTTAATTCTTATAAATTTTTATTATTTAATTTTATGTTTTTTTTATCTATTTTCGCGTTTATTTTTTATTAAATTACTAATTTATATTTATCTATTCATTGTTTTTTTATTAATTAATTTTTAGATAGTTTTATAATTTTTAATATTTTTTCACTAAAATATTATTTATTATTTATTATTATTGAGGAACCCAAGTTCAATTAATTTTAATCAGATTGATGCAATGATGTAACATTTAATAATTGTAATAAATAATTAAAGAATTGTATATCAATATTTTTTAAAGGCGCCATTGGGTGTGTGGGTAGCGAACCTGCCTCACATTCACATGGTCCCGGGTTCAAGTCCAGGGCCTGGCAAGGGAATTTCCCTAGGGGTCTAGGACGGAGTCAACCCAGCCTCCGGGAACAATATTGGGGAAAAGCTACTTGATAGCGCCACCGATCAAGAAAATCAAGGTAAAGGTTGAGAAGACCCATTCTACTGATCATAGGACACCTCATTGATATAACCGGCTTAATAGGCGTTGTCCTTGCGTAGGACGTACAAAAGTCAGAGATTTTTTTTTTATATCAATATATTTTTAAATGGTCGAGCGATAGCTCGGTGTTCCAGGTACTTGATACATAAAGGACTCCTCAATTTAGGCGTGAAGACCAAATCAGTTAGAATATATGATAATTAATATTCTAGTTTTATATGTTAATATTTATATTATACCCTGGTGAAAAAATCAGTAAAAAGGGAAGTATAAAACATGTCGTTATTTGAATTTTATTTTTCTATCAGTACTTACCTATATTTAAAAATTAAATATCAAACTGTATTCATATCATATACATGCATGTAAGTGTACTGAATAATAAATAAAGAGAAAAATATTTCATCTTTTCAATGCATAAAATTTAAAAATTTGTTTATAATTTTACTTTCCATTAGCAGGAAATAATAAAATCCATTTGTACCTATAAATAAATTACTCAAATATTTTTTTTCTTTTCTGTTTATAGAAGAGTAGTTAATTTATATTAATTTATTTCTAAATGATGAAATAAATAAAAAAAATCAATAATAAATGATTTTTTTTCGTTTAACCGCGGGTATCCCTTGCCAATTAATTGTAGGTTAGTGTAAAATTGATGGCATTCTAATATCTCTCTAATGATATGATTTCCATTGGGATTGTGACTTTTCTAATCAGTTGGTGTATTGAGAGGTGTTCGTCACTTGCTGTCTAGATGGATAGAGATTTGTTAACAATTCTATTGATCGGCTAAAGGATGCCAGCCATGAGGTGAACGGGCGCAATGATGATGATGATGAAGGTGTTAGTTGAGAAGTCATTAGAGCATGTATACAACACGTGATTAAACGTCACACCCATTAACATCCTATTGTTTCAATTGTACTGTACACTTTGAAGGAGACTTGAGAATTACTCATCCACTCATTAACATTCGGGAAAGGAGGAATCTTTAGAAGATGTTCCCTGTTCATTTGAATAATTTGTAACCAACCTTATTCAATAAAACTATTGATCAATTTCTTTTAAATTCATAGTGAAAGATGTAGATTAATTTATTAACCATTTATTATAACATAAAACAAAAATTAGATAATATGTAAATCGTACAATTTCAATTAAATAATTGTATCAAATTATAATTAAATAATAGGGCCAAGAATCATATTTATTATTATTATTTGCGGATAGACCCTGAGGATCAAGCAGAGCTTTTAAAAAGAAATTATTAATTATTGAATTTCGAACCTCGAATCTCGAACTCGTGTCTTCAGGGTGGTAGACTGTCGTTCTAACCACTGAAGAGTCTAGATTTATTATAGATTTATTATAGAGTTAATCCATTTTCTTAAAAAATAACTAAAATTATTTATTCATAAATACTATATATTATTTTCATATTAATATATTCATATAATACAAATAAAGAAGTTATAAAAATTGTAACTATTCTTAAAAATCTTAATTATTCCATTTTTTTTTTTAATAGTTTATTTTAACTTTGTGTATATTGTTTAAAATTATAAGTATGCTCATCAGTTCTTTAACTAAGAAACTTGAGAGTCCACTTTGATTAAAATCAAATAAAAAATAATGTATAATAATTTTGCTTCGTAACAAGGAATGTTTTAGTTTTTATATATTGTTCACTTAAAGACATACTCTATTATCAACAACTTGTTAAGCATCCTTCAGATTAGATATTAATTATAATAATTTATCTCACTTGTTTTATGAACAAGGAAGAAATTTCCTCCATTAATAATTTTTATTTTTATTGCAACTTGAACATTTGTTTTATATTGTATATGTGACACTTGAAAATGAGTACTATGGCTGATGAATTAAAAATCGTTAACACTTGAAGTGGGTTTGAGTGGGTATATAAATTAACCAAAAGGTGGAAATCCTCGAGTTAAAATCTCCTTCCCCCCATCCTCCAATTATTTAACTAATGATGGATAAATTAATTTTCTTTCAAGAGATGAATATTTAACTTTGCTTTTTTTTTTTTGGTTTTTATTTTCCCCACTTTCATCCCCTCCCCTCTTCAATGAACCATTGTGGAAAAGTCAGGATTTGTAAGGTACACATCGCGTTTAACGTCACCGTACATTAATTCATGCTTGTTTGTTTGTTTCGCTCAGTCCACTGCGGATGAAATAAATAAACATGCATTAACGTATGTAGACGTATCGTATAGCATTCATTGAAGTTGCAACCGTTGTGTAACCTCCTCTAGCCAGAACAATTCCTCCATCCTTGTTTTATTTACAATAAACCAATCAAATTATTTATTTTTACTCTAATGAATATAAATATGTTACAAATTGCATGGTAAAGTTTCTCAATAAACAAATTTTGAATTAAATTATAGTATATGAATAATAAAAGAGAATTTCATTCTGACTTTATTTATTCATAATATAAAAATAAATTACTAAATAAAGGAAACCTGTTCAAATTTATATGCAGTGTTTCTCACATTGTGATTGTTAAAGGAGTGGGAAGGATAAACTTTGTAACATTTATAATCATTTTCCTAGGGTGAACGGTGGCTGACCACACAGAATAGATGCTTTTAAAAAGTTTTTTTTAATTATTATATACATTTAGTAATAATATTAGTAGAATATTTTAAGTTTTTGTTGTTTATACTTTAGTCATTCACATATTATATATATATATATTATATATGTGTGTGTGTGTGTGTGT
Source organism: Labia minor (assembly GCA_963082975.1). Taxonomy (NCBI): domain Eukaryota; kingdom Metazoa; phylum Arthropoda; class Insecta; order Dermaptera; family Spongiphoridae; genus Labia; species Labia minor. The sequence continues at coordinate 55,339,915 of OY720345.1, forward strand.
GTTCACAAATTAAATCATATCTATTCTAGAAAGACACACGATATTCAAATATGTATACATTTGAAATATTCAATATTATTTTTATTTTTAATTAAAATAAAATCAATTAAAAAAATATAATAGAAAACTAACCTTCTGTCGATTGACGTTTTCACACGATATTTTTAAAGAATATTTTGTTTTTGTTTTAATTTTAAACTTTTAGGAGGATTATTTTTGAATCTTAGAAATCAAAAAATATCTATGTTTAACCGAGAAAATAATATTAAATTGAACACGAACAATTTCTTTATATTATATTTCATCTTTCAAATGAAATGAGATTTTAATAACTTGATTTAATTAAAAAAAAAATAATAATAAATAAATACATTCACTGAAATTAAAGTTAAACAATTAGATACTCTCACCGCGTGTTTGTTGAAAGTTTCTAAGTTGTGGTTTTACAATTTTTTTTTTATTTTTCAATCTGAATATTAAAACTTTAATTTAATTTTTTTTTTCTTAATGTTTTTAAATTAATATTATACTATCGTATTTGATATTATAGAATACAGTACACAATATTAATTTTAATTATTTTTTACTATAATTTAGAATTATAATATAATTTTACCCTCCGGGAATAACTAATTGTGAAGAACAAAAAGTACAAATTATTCCAAAATAGGTTAAATGTATGATTAGTAATGAATTGTGCATATTTTTTTAAGTCACATTTTATTATTTATTATTTATTATTTAACGTGTTTTTTTTTAGAAAATATCTGCTTTGAAAATGGTTTAATAAAGTAATATAAGAATGTGAAAATGTAAAAAAAGGTTCTATAATCACGAAGGATATTAAAATTTGAGAATTTAAATCGAGGATGCAATCGGGTAACCCCTGTTATCATGCAGTAAAGGGGCTAATTTCGTCAAAATTATTATCAAAGGGAATCAAAATTAAAATATATAAAACAAGTATTTTGCCGGTTGTATTCTAAGAATGTGAGGCATGGACAATGACCGTGGAGGACGAGAGTAGAGTATTTGAGAATAGGATTCTTCTCAGAATTTAGGTCTAAAAAAGATGAGGTCACCAGAGAATGGCTGAGATTGCATGATAAGGAATTGCATGACCTCTATTCAACTCCAGATATAGTTAGAGTAATAAAATCAAGAATGTTGCGATGGGCAGCAAGAATGAGTGATGATAGTCTTGTGAAAATATATTTGCGGGTAGACCGATTGGGAAATTTCCGGTTAGTCTTAGCGGACAATATAGGAGCATAAGAGAGATAAAATCGTTGCATGTGTGTAGCTCAGAATAGGGGTACTTGGTGTTTGCTGCGGCCAAGAACTTTTGAGATCCGTAGAGCCACAGAAATAGATAGAAAGCAATATACAATAAATCTAGATACGTATTATGAATATTAATTGAAAGAAAGAAGTTTATTATAAATATTCGAAAAGAATTAATTAAACTTTATTTCTGCTCGAATTCTTTAATATAAAATCGATTGATATTAAAAATTTGACTTCTTTAAATATCCAATCATTTTTAAATCCAATATACATGGTAATATAATAACCTATAAGTTTTTACCGACCGACGATAGTAAGGGAGGTATTGTTTTCACACCAAATTTCACATGTGGAGATTTTTACATATCTCCACGAATCATGCATTTTCTTAACAGAAAAAAGTATTTTTAGCATGATGTCTGTCCGTCCGTCTGTCCGTCTGTCCGTCTGTCCGTCCGTCTGTCCGTCTGTCCGTCCGTATAGATGTGTACAGCCTGAACGGCTGAACGGATTTTGATGAAATTTGGTATATTTACTTAATGCATCAGTGGGATGAATTGATCAACTTTTGGTGCAAATCCGGAAACCGGAAGTGGTAGTATTAGCGATCGACGATAGGAAGGGAAGGGTTATTTTCACACCAAATTTCACATGAGGAGATTTTTTTATATATCACCACGAATCATGCACTTTGTATTGGTTTTATCCTCGAGAAAAATCATATTTATTAGTTTTTTCTTGATTTAAAATTATATGACGTCATCCAGCCATTCATGACATCACAGCCTGGTCTTGCATATATATTATAAATAAAATAAAATTAAAAATGTTTATATTTATTATTTATGTATCCATATCTGATTTTTAGATATATTAAAATTATTTGAAATTGTTTCTGTAGCTGGAAATTAATTTACTTCAAACCGTCGGTCGGTTCGGACCTGGCCACAGGTCAACTTATTTTTATTATATTTAGATTTTTTTTAAAAATCAAATAGTATGTTGTTTTTCTCAATATTTATTTCATATATTGCAGATATATTATTAAAATGGAATAATAGATAGTAAAGGTGTTATTGAAGATGATTGGAACAGAGGATGAGGTTGGTGAAGGAGGCTAAGAGTTGGAATATAAATAACCACCACCCTTTTGGTTCATTCTACACTCCACTCTATGAACACAAGTGTCTCGTCGATTTGAAATCGAATAGTAAATGTATATTTATTATTTATATGCGAAGGAAATTGAACTGTCAATAAAATAGGTGTTAGAGAGGAAAAATTTTATAGAAAAAAAAACGGACTTATTTAGCTTAAATATATTTTATAGAATATACAAGCTGGGATGAGAGAGAAGGAGAGGTTAGAAAAGAGGAGAAAAAAGAGAATATATTTTTAGTCCTTCCAGTCGAATAAATATTAATTTTTTGATTCGTTTTTGGAATACGAAGAGTTTGATACTTTGTTCTGTTGTTTGACCTCAATCTTTTTAATATCAGTGGCGTTAAAGGCTGTTTATCAACCACCCACAATCGTTTTACTTTTTCTTCTCTTTCTTTCTCTTCCTCTTTTTTGAATTTCCACTAGAACCTAAGCTTTCTCTGACATGCATGTTTGACTTCTTCCGTTTTCTTCTTTCTCCCATTTGAATTGATTCCCTTTGCCAACACAGAACGAATAGAAACATTTTGCCCCTAAGCTCTTTTTTATCTTATCCCAACAACTCCACTTTTTCTGTATCGCCTTTCATTCTGTCATATATAAATTTCTAAATATTAGGTGCCAATATGCTATTTATTTTACGTTTTTATTTGTAAAATTTGTTTATGAACAAAGTTTCTGACCTTCTAACAAGTAACTATCCCTTCACCGAGACCAGATCCCCTTCACTTTAAGTTAGCAGAGCTTGTAACTGTATTTCGTAATTACCTCACGTTATATTATATTAATTTGAAGACTTAAGATTCCAACAATCCCCTTCCAAACTATCTACCCCCACTCCTCTCTCGGTTAATGTAATAATCATTGAACCGGGGACTATGACATACATGCAGGCAAATGAGCAAGCATGTAGTTATTATTGTTATTAATGAAATCATATCATTAGAAAGAGTTTAATTATGGATACATTACATACAGCTAATTAACAGATACATACAAATTATTTCATGAATATTTTAAAAAAAATTGTTCTTGTTCGAAATTTATTAATAAATTGTTATATTAGAATTTATTTGTACAAATGAATACAAAAAGAAGTTGAGTTGAATTTATAATATAGAATAATATAGCAATTAAAAAACTGCGTACTTTATGAAACACCCTTTATATATGTTGTTATAATTAGATAGCTTCAGCTTTATATTGGCAATAGCTTATAGTGATTCTCAACCTTTTTTTACGCACACTTTTGGCGGCACACAAAGAAAACGATAAGTGTAAAAGTTTATCATATTGAAAAAAGTGGTCCCAGAAACGGTTTACCTTATTTTTTTAACCAAATTGAAAAAATTTAGAAAAAAAAGTCGAAAATGTTTAAGAGCCTCTTTACATTTGTAATGATTTGACGGCACATTTTTGAAAATCTTGCGGCACACAAAATTACCGCTGCACATAGGTTGAGAATCACTGGCTAATAGACTGTTTGAACCAAGTATTGTGATAATAATATAAATTCTGAAATTATATTTACACTTGCCTATATTTTAATTAAGAAAGGAGTTAATATTTTTTTCTTTTTATTTATAATGATCAAATATCATTTATATATTATTTATAATTTAATCTTTAAAATATTGTAATTAATATAATATAATTTATTTAATATTATTAGATCAAATTTAATAATTTAATTTAAATTCTTTCCTTTATATGTTGCTTTCTTGTTTTGTTTTTTTGTGTGTGGGGAATGATAAATATATTTCCTAATTTTATTCTAAAATATTATTAAAATAAATATTTTTAATTTTATTTCGAAATTATTATTATAAATTTTTAAAATATTTTAAATATAAAAAAAATTTTAATACAAAATCAATTAAAAAAGAATGACAAGAGGCAAATTTAAATATGTATGACGTGATTGATGAGATAAATTTACTATATTAAATTAAGAAAATACTAATCAAGTTGATTTTTCTCGAGGCTGAAAACAATATAGATCGATTTTTCTTTATAAATATTATCTATAAGGTGAATTTCAAAAAAATCCATCGAGCGATTTAATATCTGAAAAATATGCAAATATATATAAGTATACAATTTTTGCTAGCATAATAAGAAAAGATATATATATATGAAATTAAAATTTTCTTCTATTCTAAAAATACCAGTCCATTTTGAAAAATTAAATTAATAAATAAAATAATAAGAAGAAAAAAAGAAACTAATGGTCACATTAGAAAAATTCAATTATTTTTAAATGTTGTCGTTTTGCATTGATTAAACTTCTAAATCCAGCCCTTTGGAGAAATTCCAAGCAAAACCCGACAACAAATCAATTTAACTGTTCCAGAATAATGTACTAGGGACCATCATTAGTTCTTTCCGTGTTTTAATATTCCTAACAATGCGCTAAATAAAGAGCCGAACGCAATTTTAAGCTACAAAACATTGGGGGAGACAGAGAGTTAAGGGGGAGAGAGAGAGAGAAACCAGAAAAAAATATATTTCTTCTAAATATAGAAGATAATGATAAATGCTTATAAATTATTCAAATAAATTATAAGATTTATTATAATTTTATTTTAATTATATCTACTTTGAAATAAAAAATAATGAAATTTATATAATAGTGCACAAGTTTAATTTTTGTTTTAATATTTTTGCATAAATTTTTAATATCCTTTTATAATTTTAATTGATAGATGAGAGAAATGCATTAGCCAATTTTATTTCTTTTAATAAAAACGATCTCTCATTATAAATTCAATAAAATTTATATTATCTTGATTCAAGACATATATATATATATATTAATTTATGAAAAACCATCTAGCGGAATTTCTTTAGAATTAATTAAATGTTTCAAAAAGAAATTAAATAAAATTTAATAATCTTTTATTTTTATGAGATCTTTATATATTGAATATTATTTTTTGTCCTTATTTTTTTTTTTTATTTTATTTCTAAAGATGAATGAATAGGATAGAGGAAGGTTTGTAATCCATTATGTATCTAATTGAATTTAATGTTTTTTAAATATTCAATAAAATGGTTTAATTTTAGGACATATTAAAAATTATATATATATTATATATATAATTTTGGGTGTACAAGATTGGTGGGACTTCAAAATGGATTCAATATAATTTAACAAAGCATACATATTTAATTATTTATTATTCCTGTCTCTCTTTTATAATTTATAAGATTTATTTCATTTAATTAACAAAAACAACATTCATTATTATTCATTTTAGAAAACCAATAAAAGTTTTTATATCTCTCGCATTTTTCGTCTTTAATATAATTTATTAATATTTTTTTTTTGTCTAAGAAAAAAATATTACTAAATGAAGTGAGGTAAATGTGTTTTAATTTTTACTTTGGCTAAATAATATGTAATCATATTTTATAAAATTAAAAATTCATATATATATAATATGGATGTAAGGCGCCACAGGGTGTGATTGCTAGCGTCGCTGACTCACATTCTCGTGGTCCCGGGTTCAAGTCCCGGGCCTGGCAATGGAATTTCTCTAGCTGGGACGGTGTCAACCCAGCCTCCGGGATCAACATTGGGAAGCTACTTGATAAAAAGTAGCTCCTTCGATGAAGAAAATCAAGATAGAGGTTGATTCTATCTAGTTGTACTGATCATAGGACACTTAATTGATATAACCGACTTGATAGGCGTTGTCCTTGCGTAGGACGTACAAAAGTCAGAGGTTTTTGTTTTTATAATATGGATGTAGTATATTTTTTAAATTATTTAGATAAATAATTTAGATTTTTTGGATAATATAGCTTACAAATTCGTATATTTATTTTTCAAAAAGATATTAAATATTTTCAATCAAATTTAAGTATGTATTATTTAAGTATATCAAATTAATTATATATTTTTTTTAATCAGATCTGTTATATTTTTGAAATATGAAATTTCGGAAAGCAATTTATGAAGTTTTTAGTAATAAAAAATCGATAATTTCAAATTTAATTCACAATTTTAGAAAAATTGAAAAATTATTCCAATTGAGAAATTATTATATTGTCTAAATTTTACATCTTGGTTAAATTTTTCCTTAAATATTTACTTCATCTTTAAATCTATAATAGTTTAAATATTTAAATAATGTATAAGCATTTTTAATCGTAATTGTCGATGATTAACCAGGTGCATGGAACACCTTTTTTTCCTAAGCAAATGAAGACATTTATTTTTAATTTTACATTCAGCTGGTTCTATTATTATAAGTATAAGAAAACTTGCACATTCTATTATAAGCTCTGAATCCACAATTTTTTTAATTTTCATTTCCATTTTTTTAATTTATTTTTCGTACATCAATTATTTATTCTATTGGTACTTTATAATTAATTGGTTTGAATATCATTGAATTTGTTTGTAAATTTGTTGCAAATTTATCTTTTTAAAGAATTCAATATTTTCCTAGTTTTCGTTGAATTTTAATTTTAAACCATTTTTATACATGATCACATATACTAAAATATAATTGATCACGCTTCATTAATATTACCAGAATAATAAATTGAATTTGAATATTTAACAGAAATATTAACGATAATGTTATTATATTTTTTTATCCGACTATTATTATTAACTCTAATTCATTTTGAGTTGATGTATAAAAATAAAATAAAATTCAACGTTTTAATAAAAACAAGATTATAAACTATCTTGATTTTTTTTTTGTTTTAATTTATTATTATTATTATCATTATTATATCTAGTAAATATTAATTAAATATTATTTTCCTCTTTTTCCTTTTAATTATAATAAATAATTCATTTTGGTTTGTATTTTTTTTTTACATTCAATTAAAAACAAGTGAAATTACATTATATTGAAGGTGTAAATACGTCAAGAGAGGAGAATTTATTAAAGAAATAAAACGAGTATAATAGATTGCGTTGTATTATCATTTGGAACATATAATTAAACTAAAAAATAAAATAAATATATAACTAAAACAGAAAAGCATGCAATCTCTATTTTTAGATAAAATTGATTATAAACGTAGAAGAGAAAATTACAAGGAAAAATAAATTTAAAAATGTATTTTTAAAGAAATGGATGTATGAATTTATATTTCTGCAAAAAAAGGATTATCACACAATTTCATTTTCTCTGTTATTCATATAGAAAATAGACCAAGAATTTAAACTCGTTACTCAAATTAAATTCATATTATTCATATCAAATTAAAATCATATTATTAATTTAGGAAATGTATATATATATATATATATATATATATATATATATATATATATATATATATATATATATAATAAAAAAGTTTGGTATTAATATTAATTTTGTTACTAAAATTCTAAAATTAAAGTCTTCATGATTTTTTTTTTTATTATTAGATTAAAAAAGGATCTAAACAAAATACTCCAATCCCAGAAAAATAAAAAAAATTCAAAGATAATTTTAATGATATAAAAAAAAAATTTCTGAGATTTTGATTTATCTATTTTTGTTTAATGGTTGTAGTTATGTAGAATATAATATTATTTAAAGAATAATTACAAAAAGTGTGAAGTAGAATTTTCATATATAAAAATGTAGAATAAGAAATCAAAATATCTAATATAATGTATTTAGAACATTATTTGATTGTATAAATTTGTAATAATAAATTATTGATTTTAATTTTTCGGATTTTTATTTAAACTTTTCTTACTTGATTTGTATTTGTATTTTTCATTTTATATTTTAATTTAATTAGTTCAAAAACAAAATATCTTACTATGTATTGCATTATTTAGTACTTTATTTATTTAATAGAAAAATGTAAAGGTGTATTTCTTTATAAAACATACCTAATTCGAATAAATTGACTTAAATACAGTATATTAAATATAAATATATAGATACTTATAATCTTTGTGAAATGAATCGCAAATGGAATCATCAGTTCGAATAATAAATACTGAATAGATAGTCAAAATTGTCTTGTGCATAATTGTAGAATGGTCGTGGATATCGTTCCACGAAATGAATTGAATTTTAAAGGAGATTAGATTGAAAAATAAAACATGGTTCAAAAAAATATTTTTTTATTTTTTCCCATTTCATTTTGCAAATAGCCCGCCTATACTAAATATGTAAATATATTAATTTAAATACTTATATAAGCTTTACTCTGTGCTATTGTGTTCAATAGTTTTCTTCATAATTTTTGAACAGTGGTCTTTGTCATCTTTAAATTTACACAGATTGTATCAACTATAAAAACTGTCATATTAACATCCCTTAAAGAGATATAACCAATCAAATAAGTTGCCCTTTAAATGGGGTAGAGGTGTTGAATGATAGTTACAACAATGGGTCTCCTCAACCTATTTTTACCTTCAGTCTCCTTTAATCTGTATAAACTTCGTCCAACTTTTCTCTCATCTTTTTTATTCCAAAAAATAAGATTTGTCAAGGACATCAAAATAGGTATTTGTTTATGAGATGATTAAATCGTTGGAGTCAAATCTCTTTCCGCCGAGCCATTTCTTCATGTTTGGATAAATCCAAAAAATAAGGCGAATGAGGGAACAATTCGTATCCCCAATTCAAGAATTTTTATGGAAATTCACTTGTTTCTCAAATGAATGGATGTCAAACAAAAACTACAATACCCTGTTGGTTCAAATTTCGACAGGAGTCAGCTGATGGTTACCTACTGACAGGAGCAGTGTTGTCATTTTATTTAAGAGACAGGAAATTCAAATAGTAACAGACTTATTGAACTGTCCTCGTATATATAGATTATGGATTGACCTTTATGATGTTCTAACAAATAACTTTTATTTATAAAATTTTATAAAATCAAAAAAAAAACACTCCTAAAGAATAATTTGAATATTATTTATTCATTTGTTATAATTATAATAATTTATGTAAATCCTGCCCTCTGTTTTAAGCAAATATATAAATATTTAATGCAAATTTATTTTACATTATTTTAGAATTCAAATAAATTATATTTATTAATTGTTTTTATTTTAAATATTTTTTTTAAAGGGGTTAAAAAGTATATCTGTTTTTATATATCTCTGATTGATGTTATTTATTTGAAATTTAAAAATTTATATGTTTATTTATATTATTTAATTTATATATAATATGTTTATTGATTTTTATTTATTTAATGGTAAATTATTTATAAATTAATATCTTCTTAAAACATTACATTTTTACATATTATTAAATAAATATTTAATGGTGTTTAAGTAGATTTTATAAGATTTTCATCATTTAAAAACAAGAGATGAATTTTCCATTGATAATTAAAGAAAAGAGAACATTAATTTTCATTGTCCGGCTTATCTGATTCGTTATCAAGAATGTAAATAGACAATTATTGATTAATATATACAAATACCATTGTATTGAAGTGGTGTCTTCTAATCTCATTGCTGAAATAATATCCTCTACCGTCGTGGAGTGTCATCATTTACTCAGATTTTCTCCCCCTCTTTCAACATAATGGAATACGCAGGAATTGTATTTCATTGATTTACGTAGTCATGCAAAATCTCTTAGAAGTTTTAGCATTTTTTCCTAGCTGTAACGAAATAATAAAAAAATAATTAAATTATAGATTTATTTCATTTAAAAATTATATATTTCTAAGATTGGTTATATTTTTTCGATTCAGTGGTTACTTATATATATAATCTCTCAGATAATTTAAAAGATAAATTTTAATGATAAAAATAATTCTTTATACGGACATTTTAATGGAAAAAAGTTGGCAACATTGCCAGCACAATTGCCAAAATATCCAATTTTGTTCAAAAATCGTACTTGGGGCATTTATATTAAAATTTCTTGCAACAAATGAAAACTATTATATTATATAATATTTTTAAGATTTAGAAATCAAATCACTTACTTTCCCCTCTGGACATTAGGTGAAGGTTGATATTTTTGTCGTCCCGGGCCTGGCAAGGGAATTTCTATAGCTCTGGTCTATGGGACGGAGTCAACCAAGCCTCGGGATCAAAATTGGGAAGCTACGTGATAAAAAGTAGCGCCTCCGATTAAGAAAATCAAGGTAGAGGTTGATTCTATCTAGTTCTACTGATCATAGGACACCTAATTGATATAACCGACTTGATAGGAGGTGCCCTTTTGTAAGATTTACAAAAGTAAGAAGGATTTTTTTTCTTTTTTCTGGGCATTAAAGAAAACTTGGAGCTATGTCATGATCATTTCCATATCTTTAATTAATTAACAAAGTTATAGGTTTCCATCCAAATTTTAAATTTAGCTATCAAAATAATAAAAATGTAAAAAAATAATAGATTCATAGTTATTTTAAATTTTGAATGGAATAATCATGTTATTGTGATCCTAGAATATAAGAGATATATTGAGAATTTTAACATCATGGTAATTTCATTAATGATTCTAGTAGATAAAGTTAGCAAACTTTAAATAAGCTCATTTATTTAAAAATCCATATGTATATAAGACAAAAGTTTATTTCATTATTATGAAAGATAAAATAAATTATTATTTCAAGTAGAATTGTTTAAAAAACGGACATCCTACATATTTTATTCTTGAAGAAGGAATATATTATATTTTATAAATCATTTTATTTTATTTTTTTTTTTTGTGCTCATTTGGACACAGGACATTCACATATATTTTTCCTCTTCTTTTTCTTCTCCTTATTTTCGTTTGTTTGAAGAACTATGTTATTATTTGATCTCAAACAAGGATAAGAACCGGTATACTCACTTTTCGCTATGTTTAATCTTCACCTAGTTGTTGTTTTTTATATATTTTTTTCTATTTATTTTTTTTTTATAAAAAGGAAAAATATTGTTAGCGCTTCAGAAAAAAAAATGAAAACGCCAGCTAAGGTTAACAAAAGATCAACTTCCGTTAGCAAGACTTTATTAAATTACAAATCAAGAACAGAAAATAAATAAAATATAAAAGTCATAAATCTATATATATACTAGCTGCCCCGAGCGCCTTCGGCGCTCTCCGCACCTAGACGGGGGCTCCGCCCCCTGTACCCCCCCGAGTAAAAGGTTTTCATCCATTTTGTTTCAATCAGTATATTACATAAAACATTCATTTCTTTTTGTGTTCTTTTATTTAAAATACATTTTAATTTAATCACTAAATTAATTATATATATTATTATTGTATATGTTATATCTATCTATCTATGTGACTCTAAGGAACTCGAAAGTTCTAGGCCGCAGCAACCACATTTCTCCAAGTGTCCCTATCCTGAGCCCTTGTCCCATCTCTCTTACGTCCCTTCCTACACGTCCTTGGTCTTCCAAGCGGACGTTTTCCAATCCAAAATCTTTTTCCTCTCCCATTCTAGCCGCGTCCCCTGCCTATCGCAGCTTTTTCGCTTTTATAACCCTAACTATTTCTGAAGATGCATAGAGGTCATGCAATTCCTCGATGTGCAGTCTCCGCCATTCCCCGGTGACCTCATCTTTCTTTGGCCAATAAATGCTGGAAAGAATACTCTGGATCTACTCTCATCTCCCAGGGTCATAGACCTTGCGTCCCACCCATATAATACAACAGGCAAAATAATTGGTTTATATATTTTAATTTTGATTCCTTTTGATAATAATTTTGATGAGATAAGCCTCTTTACTGCATGATAACAGGCGTTTCCCGATTACAACTTCGATTTAAATATATATATTCTTCTCAAATATTATTATCCTTCGTGATTACATTCAATTTTTCTACATATTCAAATTCTACATTTTGTATATAGATTTTGTTACTAAATATTTTTTCTTATCACCATTAATTTCAATCTGAATTAGAAGAAAATTATAAATTACCTCCTCTTCCAGCCCATTTACCTATCCAGGCATCTTAATTTCTTAACACTCCGTTTTTTTAAATTTAAAATAAAAGGAGATAAATAGTTTTAAATTATATTCGAATGGTCTATTATATTCTATATATCAGTATTTTTTTCTGAATTTAATACCAAGTTGATTTTCAAAATGTTACATTCGTTATCCATATGATTGATTACATGTGTTAAAATTTAAAAAAATTCAAATATTCTAATTTTTAAATTTAAATACAATTGAATATTATTTTTTATTAATATCATATCAAAAAAGAGAATTTATTAAAAATTAAAAATAAAAAAAGAAGCCTATTAATAAAAAAATATAATAGAATACAATAATTTTGATTTAAAACAAATTTTAATTTTAAAAAAAAAATACTCAATATAAAAAAGACATAAATTTAAAACATCTCGTAATATCATTTGTCTAAAAAACATATTTTAATTAACCAAGAAATCATTTTTGCACTTAAAATATATTTGTAATTAATCATTGAAACAAAAACAAAAATAATAAAATTTTGTCATTTTAATTGAAGTTTTGAAAATATTTTTGTATTGATAAAAGTTTAAAAATAATATATTCAGTTTTTTTAAGCTTTCACTTTCAAATAGAAAAGAAGAAATATTCAATTATATAGAAAGAATAAATAAAAATTAAGTTAAATATGATCTAAATATTTTATTAAATAAATTTAAATGAGAACTTTTAGAATAAATTATTTAATTTAATTGATATTTAAATATTAGAATTTAAAATAAAAAGTGAAATATTATAATAATTTTTAAATTCTGAGCAATATGCAGACAAAAACCTTTTTTTATATATAGATAGTCGAGCTGGGGATGGCATTATGGGTTTTTCCAAAAAGAGAAAGTTACCTCCCCCCCCCCCCCCGAGGCCCTAGTAGGGATTAATTTAATTATTTATTATATTTCAAAGGAATATTTTAATATCATTTTAAATGAATGAATGAAAATTCAAATTTTATATAGTTTTTTATATATGTTTATTTATGCAGAAAAAATTAATTGACATAATTATTAATTTAATAAAATAAAATTTAATTTAATAAAATAAAATTTAATAATAAAATTTAATTTAATAAAATATTAAAATAATAAAAATTAATAAATTTAAAAAAAAAATATATAATACTTAAAGAAAAAAATGTGCCTTTGCAAGTTTCGATCTCAGGGTTGCACCCTGCACCCTGAGTCATAAGAAGACGCGCTAGCTCGCTCGGCCAGCAACCGCTTTTGTTTGGAAGCTTCTTATAAGGGTATATATAAGATTTCAAATTTTTGCCACCAGCGCCTCTATGAGCTAGTATGGTAACTAAACTATTTTTAATTAATTAGCATTTCCTGGACACACCTTACCAATTAGCGGTTTTCTAAAGGAAGTCTGACATGCCCTGAGACCTACTGAATATACATAAAAAATTTCATAAGAATCGGTCAAGCCGTTTCGGAGGAGTATGATTTCAAAGTTTTGTGACACGAGAATTTTATATATAAGATATATATATATATTAAATGTCATGTTATATGATATATATTGTTATTATTGATTAAAATGAAACATTACTAATCATATATACAATTATATTATTTAATTTATCATTGTAAAACAAAATTGTCATTGTTTTATGTATATTTTGATAATGTGATATCTGTTTCATACAGCCTAATTAATTGTTATAAAGATATGTTTTAATAATAATTACATTTCTTGTTACTCCTTACATTAATAATAACATGATACGGAAGGATAGATATGGGTCGTATTTATAGGTGTTTTTGAAAAGTGCTTTGTAAATAGATTTGATATTTTAATTCTAATTAAAATAAGAAAAGATAAACTTTAAAACGTGTGATTGTGTTTATTCAACTTGAAATATAATTTTAAATCTGAATAAAAACATTTATATTAATTCATTCTCTTAAGTCTGTTTTCTAATCCAAAGAGATGTAAATTTTTTATTTTTTGACCGTCTACATGAAATGATTGATCAACATTTTAAAATTCCCTATACTAAAAATATTCTCTGATTAAAATTAAATGATCTGATCTGATTTTATCTGATCTGATTAAATTATCGATTCATTTAATAATAAATAAGAGTGTATTTTTTTATTTTTAATTCGATGATAAATAATACTTACATATAATTTTTTTTGTTTTCAGTTCCAACTTATGATGTTGAAGCGGTGGCTGGAGATCGGGTTTACCTGCCTTGTAACATTTCAACACCTGAAGAAAATGATGAAGTGTTACTGGTGTTATGGTATAAAGATGCCCTCGGCACTCCCATATACAGGTAAATAAAAACAGCAAATTAATATTTAATATTTGTTTCTACTGAACTAATTTTAAAATCTCAATTAAATTATTAATTAATTTGTTATATTATTATTATTATTATTATTATATATGTTGTTATATTATTAGAATATTCATTTATACTTTATAAGTGTATTGTATATAAGTATGAAAGCGCCACAGGGTGGGAGGTAGCGTAGCTGACTCACGTTCCTGGTTCAGGTCCAGGGCCAGTCAAGAGAATTTTTTTAGCTGGATCTATGGGATGGGGTCAACCCAGCCTCCGGTATCAAAATTGAGAAGTTACTTGATAAAAAGTAGCGCCTCCGATCAAGAAAATCAAGGTAGAGGTTGATTCTATCTAGTTCTACTGATCATAGGCCACCTAATTGATATAACCGACTTGATAGGCGTTGTCCTTGCATAGGACGTACAAAAGAGGTTTTTTATTTTTTTAAATAATTCCACCTACAATGATATTTGTACCAGAAACAATTTCATTAGTACAGATAGAGTGTCTATATAGTATTATTTATTTTGAGTAACTCTTTCTATCTTCTTCGAACGAATGAATTTCCATTTTCCACATCATTTCATTTTAGATGCTACTTAAATTTTCTTTTCTTATTTTATTTCACTTTCTTTAAAAATAATTTTTACTTTTATTCTTTTAAAAAAACCAATATTTAAAATTCAAATAAAATTTATGTAAAAAAAAAAAAAAAATATAAAATAAAAATAAGAAAAGATGTTTTAGAGTGTGTTTCTTGGTTGCGTTTTTATCTTTTCATGTTGTAACGCTTCATTCAGCCACCGATTTGACCTGATTTCCACTTGAACAAGCTTTCAATGACGCGCAATTCCGATGCGAATCAGACATTGAGAGCTTGTCCTTTTTTTTAGGGGGTTGGGTAAATTTAGTGGGATGAGTAAAGGGATATACGAGGAAGAGAGGGCAAAATCTAACCATGCGGGATTAACTAAATTCATTGACTGATCAAAGAAAATGAGTAGGGGTCGAGAGGACAGAGCGAGAAATGGGGGAGAAATATTATGAAAAAAAAAGAAAAAGAAAAAAAAATCAAATAAGTAGAGAGAACTTCTGCTCATTATTAGAATCCATTGGGGAAATTTATCTATTTTCAATTTTGGAATGCAGATTTCCGTTTATTTCACATTCGAGAGAGAAGAAAAAAATGTATTAAAATTTTTTATGAGCAAGAGAAGTAAAAAAAAAAAAGTGTTAAAGAAAAATCGCGCGAATGAACAACGAAAGTGCGAAAATAATTCTCTGATATACCGCACGATTTTCCATTAAATGTTAATATTTATGGTTAGACATGCTCTCGTGTCAGAGGGCACAATGCAAATATTGTTAATACAACTCGATGTCATTTCAGAAAAGTCAATAGAAACTATTCCATTGTCATTAGATCACATTGTATGACAACAGACGATAGGAAGTTTTCCAACTGTGCTAATGACCAATATAATTAGCAAATATTGTTCTAGTACTTCTTTCCTCATTGCTTCTAAATTAATTTGTTATATTAAGTTGATTACTATAATTACAAACCACAATTCACATCGTTTCAATTTTATAATTAAATATAAAAACAATTATTTAAAAAAATAAGTAAGTAATTCTCAAAAAATTGAAACTCAAGTTCAAATGGCCTCTAAACGCCATAATTATTTATTTGCAATCTCGTTTAGAATTATATTATATAAAAAAAATATAATTTATTTTTTTATTTCTATTAGTTAACAATTCTCATTTCATTTAACAAATGTTTAAAAACTTCAAAGGAAAATATTTCTTTGTGGTTGATTCCATTAATAAAAGGTATTTTCATAAGAGTTAAGAACTCTCTTCTCGTGACTAGTGCCCTTTTGAAGGGAAATGATCAGGCCTCGGCACTTTTTCTTTCATTGACTCTTTTAACTCATTTAAGAATAAATCAAATTTTTTGTTATGGCTTTAAGCCTTTTTTAATACTTCTTGAATTTAGCAATAAAAATGATATTTTGAATTCTAGTATTGAAAATTGAATTGATAAATATATCTCATTAATTTAAATAATTGATAATGTTTCAATATAAAGGGTATAGTATTGAAATTACAGTTCAGTAACAAATGATGATTGATTAGGAAAAATCAAAATTTTATTTCTCAATCATTCATTATAAATCTTTGTGTTTTTGGGTGATGAATCCAATTTTGAATATAAGAAAATCACAAAAACAAAACAAAAATGTTTAACTTTTTTTGAGCTATTAAGAAAGTATCATAAAACAACATACTTTTTGAGGTAGGCGCTTGTTTATAAGAGAGCAACAGTTTAGTGGAAATGCCTTGAAATTTGAAAAAGCCCATTCTTGTCCAAAAAATAATCAGTTTTCACAATCATACGCCTCAAAATTGATAACTCTGCTGGTTTCTTGCCTTCCAGTGACCCACAACATTGGCGGACTAAGACTAAAGGGTGCCCTAGTAATTCTAGGCCAACTTTTCAGTCAGGACACATACTTCGTGTTTGGTACTTTGACCTTTTTTTAGCGGTTTGGCCACCGTTGGCTTATAGTATGTAGGCCTATTTAATTATCGGATTCCAAGAAAAAAGGGAAAATAATATACATGTACAAAAATTTTCGGGCCCCCAAAAATTACGGGCCCTAGTCCGCCCCTGCAGTGACTTCAGTGTGTTCTCTCCTATACAAATATCTTATAAAGACGATTGGAACCTAAGCGGCCTAAAAGTGTCCAACGGATCCTCTTAATCTTTATTTTCTTTTCTTGACCGATACCTATCACTTGTAAACATCGTTCCCAAATTTGCTTTAAAAAAAATGTATTAGGCATGTTGTTCACGCCCTTTCTGTTGATTTGGTATATATTAATTGTAAAATTCATTTAATAAAAATTGAGAATATACAAAGTAATGATAGTTAGTTATGTGTGTGTGACGTCCATGGGCTTCTCTAAGAGGAGTCTGACAGAAGTTTTCCTGTGTGTACAAGTCGTTTCGCCGAAGCAGTCATTCATCTCTCAACGATAAAGGAATCAACAACGTGAATTTTCAACGAATTAATACAAAGTTAACATAGTGACGAAATTTAAGTGAACCAATTTAAGCCGAACAAATAATAAACTTCAAAATTATCAGCGTTGACTTCAAGCTAGAGACAACAGCTAAGTGATAATTTAAATTTAATAATATAAAGTTTTAAATAATGATTTAAACGAACTAAATACAACTAAAGTTTAAATACATTTTTATAATTAATTGTTATTATTATTTTATACATTAGGTTAGGTTAAATTGTTCAATTAAATTGAATTTAGAATTTAGTATTGATAGTATTATTATTTATAAGTTTATAATTTTTTTATTATTATTTTTATTATTTACATATATTATTTATTGTTATGATAATCGTTATTAAAAGAAATGAAATACAATGTAACGGTATGAAGGATTTGATTTATATTCTAGAAACTATCTAAATTCAAATATCCATCCAGCGAATTAAGGTAGGTGACTGAACACACGTAGAAGGCGATCTTATTTCATGAATACACTACGTCCAACGTTTCTCCAATTTTTTTATTCCATCCAAAAAATAAGGTTTGTTGAGGAGCCATTTCTTCAGGTTTGAAAACAAGAATTAGTCATTCGGGGATAAATCCGGAGAATAGGGCAGATGAGAGTTCAATTCGTATCCCAATTCATCGATTTTCATGAAGATTCACTTTTTTCATTTTTTTCTAAAATCACGAGGTAGTCTGCAATTAATGAATGTCAAATAAAACTAAAAGACCCAGCTGGTTCAAATTTCGACAAGAGTCAGCTCATAGTTGCCTGCTAACAGGAACAGTGTTCCGATTTAATTTAAGAGACGGGAAATTCTAAAAGTCACGAACTTATTTTACTGACCTGCCTTCGTGTATATATATACATTGTATAAGACTCAAAAATATTGTGGCGATTATTATGAAATCACAAAGAAGAAGATTAAATTATTTGAACTATTACTTAGTTACCTAGTTAAAAATAAACTATCCATTTTATTCATTTATAAAATTTCATTAAATTTCTACATTCAGAATTCTCGGACTTTGTATAAACAGCTTCCAGTAAGAAAAAAATAATTCTTAATCATTGAATAAATATTTTAAATTTTTAAAAATTTTATATTTTGAATATTTGGTAATAAATTTCAAGGGAGATAACTGGATAAATCAGATGAATAAGTACTGGTATAATACCTCGTAAAATCTATCAATATAACTTCTTTAGTAGTCATGGAATTTTCTTTAATCAGCTTCTTATAGAACGATGACAAAAACTAAATTTTCTAGAAAACAAAATCGTTTCAATGGCCTTTAGGAAAAATAGCAATAATTAATATCTAGTACTTATGTACAAAGCACATTGGAAATAGTTAATTAAGCAATAATTTTATTAAATAAAATATTAATGATATTAAAATAAAACCAAATAAATGATAATTTTTAAATGATTCTAATGGAAATAAATTGTTAAACCAAGAAATTATATTTTAACGGCTCTCGTTTTTCCTCCAATAAAAATTGTCCTTTGCTGTTTTATTTACGTGAAAGGGGCCACGATTACGATGATTATCTTAATCAAGCGGCTGTAGTAGATTTTTCTAAAAAAAAAAAACATTTAATTTCTCTCTTTTTCACTCATTACTGTTTCTATTTGAATTAATTTTTCCTTGGCTGTTCTTTCATTATTTACCCTCTTTCAATTTAAACAAAACTTTGTAGATACCACCCTCATTCAACTTCAAAGCAAAATGTTTTAGCCTTTGTTATTTAAAAAAAAATTCTTGAAAATTTCATTTATACTGTAGTTAAGTAGATATTTACATAGATAGATATCAACAGAGTAGACTGAAAAGAAACGAATTATCGTTATATTCATTTTTTATACTTAAAGCATTCGAGACAAATTTAAATAAATAAAGATAAATTATGTATGCATTCATTGGTTTACATTTGTGTTGTTGTTAAAATTAATTATCACATAATCAATCAAATAATTAAGTGAGTTTTACAGTGAGTGATATAATTTGTAACAACCCCACAATATTATTTTTAATTATAATTAACATAATTAGATATTGCAAATTAACCTATCGTTTTATATTATATTATTTTTTTCAAATTAAATTTTAATCAATACTAATCTTATGTGATTTTTTGATTAAAATTGACATATTCTCATCTTTTAGACATTTGACAATTTATTAGGTAGGTAGATTTCTCTCAAAAGAATGAATTGAAATGTTGAATCTTGACACATTTTATATCAATATTACTTTTTATCTATTTCTTATACCAAATTATTCATAATACTTAAAAGTATATTTTAATAAATGAAAATTTTAAAACATTTAATGAGAATTATAAAAATATGATTTATATCTTTCATTTATTATTAGCTTTTTAAGTATATTTTTTTAATCCACTATATAATTTTACAATTTTTATCATAACTTTATGTATTATTTATGTATTTGGGCTTAATACTATATTAATGTAGAAAATTTCAAAAAAATCCTTATTACCAAGAATTGTTACCTCATTTGGATAAAATTAATCACAGTTCCCCTTCCAGTATTCTAAGTGGAGTATAACTAAAACACCACAATGAGTGTGTCCATAGGCAGCTCATTATTTTGTATATACTATTCATTAAATTTAATTATATGATTTCATATTAGTCATTTGAAAATTTTCAACTTTGAATTCCTATATACATAAATAATAAGTTATTATAATCAAGTTCATTAAAAAAATAATTACAAATTCTATTACTTACTTGAAAAGAATAAAAAATGAATTCAAAGTTTTTTCATTCATCTCCAAGCATTGTGATTAAAATAGGATGAGTATTAAAAAAAACGTATACAAATATTGTATATTCCACAACAGGGATAATTGATTTTTTCCACCCTACCTTGCCACTTGGTCTCCTCTCAAAAGAGAAAATGAAGATAGATATTTTGTTGTTGATGTTCTTTTATGTGCTCGTCGTCACATTGTTTAGCAATCGCTTTTATGTATTCTCGTCACGAAACAATTACCAGAAATGATAGATCTCCTCCATCCCCTCTCCCACACCTCTCTTACCCTCTCTCGCTCTCTCTCTTTATGGACAGAGTGATAGATATAGACAGAGAATGAAGGTAATTTGAGAGCAACCATTATCTAATGTACTTGAAACAAACGAGCTCAGTCATATCGCTCTTATTTCATATATTAATATAACATAGTGCACCAGATGAGCCAAGATAAAGAAAAATTCACCTATTTATTTAGATATTAAAAAATGAACGTTATTCAATATCTTTCTGGAAGCGTAAACTTATTCTATTCAAGACATTCAGTGTAATTTAGGAATATTTTTTTAATCTAAGAATTATGTTAATTTATATTGTGTTAGTTTTAAATTTAAAGTGAGGTCATTGAGATAAATTTTAATAAATTATAGGTTTTTGGATAAAACATTATTCGTCCAACGTTTCTCCAATTTTTCTATCCCTACCAAAAAATAAGATTTGTCGAGGGCACCAAAATAGATTTGTTTGAGATGATTTCATCGTTGGAGTCAAATCTCATTCTGTCAAGCCATTTCTTCAGGTTTGTAAAACAAGAAAAAGTTACTTGGGGCTAAATCCGGAGAATAGGGCGGATGAGATAACAATTCGTATCCCAATTCATGGATTTTCATGGAAATTCACGTTTTTTCATTTACTTCCCAAAGCACGACGTAGTATGCTATTAATGGATATCAAACCAAAACTCATAGACCCCATTGGCTCAAATTTCGACTGGGGTCAGCTGACAGGAGCAGTGTTGTCATTTCAATTTAAGAGACGGGAAATTCTTATTGACTTACCCTCGTATGTATATGTTTAGGCATCTCGTGACCTTACCTAGAAATTTTTTAATTGAAATGCGAAAATTACCAAATAATTAATTAAATTATTAAATAAAAAATATAATAAACGAGGTTTTCTCTTTTAATTCAATTAAAACAAAAATAAATAAATAAATAATTGAAATTTTGATTAAGCTTTCGATTTCATTTTTATTTATTATATTTTTTTTTCTTTGTTTTTTTTTTATTTTTTCAATTAAAGGTTAATTAAATAACAATTTATTGTATTTCTTTTATAATTAAATTGAATTCTTTTTATTATTTAGAAGTTGTTTAAAAATTGTGGTTTCTTTAAAGTTATTTTTAAATAATGGTTGCTCTTATCTTGAATTAATATCAAGATGATTGTGGGGACATTTTTTTTTCATTTTGTTTTTGAAATTAATTTTTGAAATTAAAGAAAAAATTATACGAAAAATTTTAATTAAGTATTTTTAAAAAATTAGGTATTAGGTCTTGAATTACCCTAAACTTCCTTGTTTCTCACTCTCTACAATAAAAAAATTTATTCAAATTTTAGTAAAAATATAAATTTAAAATATTTGAATTATAATGTGAATATATTAAATTAAGTAGAAAAGATAGTTTTAAACTTATAATTTGAACTCATTTCAACAAAAGCCATTCTAAAAACTTTGGTTTTTAATGACTTTAGTAGGAAACTTATCTCTTACAATTCTTATCATTTCATTTTTTTTGTAAATTAAATTGCCATTTAAATAATTATTATATAATTAATTTATTTATTTTATTTGTTTATGGTCTATATTTCCTCCGTTTAATTCTATTTACCAGTTTATTTTAACTAACAAAAGTAAATATATTTGCATTTATTGTTATTCTCATTCTTGTTCGATCCTGACTTTTTTTTGTTCATTTTGTCGAACTTTCAAGGTGTTTGACGTATTCACGTTCCACCTTTTCAATTTCCGCTTTAACTTAGCCTTCCAGGCCGCCAGCGTCTTCCACTTTCACCCTTAAATGATAATGAAGATTCAATCTGATCCTTCCTGTCATACATTAGTTTCTGACAGTTTGCGGGAACATTTTTTTTTTCTTCTTCTCTGTTTTTTTTTTCATCTTTCCCTTTAAAACTTTTTCTAATCGTCTGTTTTCTTTTTTTTCATCGTGTTCCTGTTTTATTTTGTCCGTCTTCCTTCCCAACACTTGCACTTTGGTACTATTTTCAAAGTTTTCTTTTTTTAGTTATTTTAGTTCTTATCTTTTTTTACTTTTTTTATTTTATTTTTGAATGCAAACTTTAAGGTAATAGATTAGTCAAGTAATAACCAATTTTTTTTTTTTATGTTATGTTAAATTTTTAAAATATTATATATATTTTTAATAAAAAGAAAAAGATTTTAAAAAGTGATGTATTAGTGTTACTACAATTATCTATTTAGTTTTAATTTTTTGCTATTATTTTATTTTTTCTATTTGAGTATTAAGTAAAAAATGTAAAAAATTCCTGAAGGGTAAATTTTCCTTTCTGGTTGCTGTCACTTTTTTTAACGGCAGTTATATTTTATTTTTCTATATTATTCACGAAATTATTCATTTTAGACAGGTAAAAAATTCAATATTGGTACGATTTTTTATCAATTATTTAAAATAAATATTGATCTAGACCTACTATAAAAATAGATAAATAAATGTAGTAAATAAAAATAAATTGTGATAATAATATTCTTCAACTAATAATATAAATAATATAAATATAAATTAACAAATGCGATCAAGATTTAATTCTTTATTGCACAATATATTGATATATTTTTAATTAAAATAAAATTCTTCGTGAAAAAATATAATGTATTTAAAAGGATAGTTGGGTGAAGGAGATAGAAAAGATTGAAATACAAATTCATTCAGGTGATGAAATGAAATAAAAAAAACTAAACAATGTTTGACCTAGATAATTTTTATTCAACCCAAACTCCTCATGGAATTTACATTTTAAATGACTTGATTAAAAAACGTACCCTATTATTTATATATATATATATAAAGGAATGAAAAATAGGGTATATAATATATATGTATATGTATATACATAGTTTATTTTTATATAGATATATAAATAAAATGTAAAAAAATCAAAATTAATTAAAACAGATTATAGAAATTCTACAAAAATCTAATATAAATCAATTAGTATCATTCTATATCAATTGTTAAATGTTTGCAATTTTGAGTGTTCCATGATTAGCGACTCTGAATAACTCAATAATACTAAATGGAAAACAGTTATCTTGTGTTATCTTTTAGAGAGTTATGTTGTAGAGAAAAATCAAAATTAGGTTAGTTTGGTTGAATTGATTCTTCTCATCTTAACCAATAGATGTCGTTGATCAAAATACTTGTAGGCATATAAAAACCACTATATTTGTAAAAAAATATTTTTGTTTTATTAAGTTTTATAATACCAAATGAATATAATAAATTCGATAATAAAAATATAATCACATCAATATAAATATTATAATAATTAATTATTAAATTAATAAATTAAAATAAATTAAAATTTATATTTCCTAAAAAGCTCCATCATGATCTATTGATTAAAATTACAATAATAATTATTCATCAATCTTTAAATATAAAATTAATACAATTATTATTAATTAACTCTTGAGTCGATACCTTTATTTAATATAAATATATAATATATCTGTCAATGAAAACAAAAATCTTTTGAACTTACAAATTTCCCTTGTGGTTCATTTGTATAATAGATTCTTATAATTATATCATACAATTTTGCACTGAGCATCATCTATCTTGCTTTATAGTAGGATTGCACTGCAATCCTCTTTTTCTAGATATATAACTCTTTGGGCTCACCTGTCTAATCCAAAAGGATTTAAGCTACGTAACTGGGATTGGTCTTATCGCCTGGGTAGCCAAGCACTAATTCCACCTCCTCTACATTCTCCCGTCCAGCAATCTCATTGCCTAATGCCATTGATCATTGCTCTTAGTTTATTTTAAGAATAAAACTGCACCTTTAGTAATTATTTAATTAATCTATATTCTAGAGATATAATATGATTCTATAAATTCATATTAATATTATATAAATTTTTTATCAATGTCCAGAAAAAAAAACTTAATTATTTTTTAATTTAATTTTTATCCACAAATTATCTAATAATGTGAAAAATATCAGAAATAATCTATAATCGTTAAAATGTCAAAATTATTTTTTTAATTATAAATTATAATTACTTAACAAAAATTATAAAGAGAATTTTATCTAATCTGTATAAAGGTAGATAAAATCAATTTTCATTTAAATGGTTTTCAATAACAAGTTTACAAATTAACCATCCATATAAATTTGCGAGGTCAGGTGAATAAGTACGTGACTGATTGAATGAAACACAGGTTTTTGGATAAAAAATTATTTTATTTTTCAACGTAGTCTCCTTTGAGCTCTAAATACTTCGTCCAACGTTTCTCCAATTTTTTTATCCCTTCCAAAAATAAGATCAAAATAGGTATTGGTTTGTGAGATGATTTCATTGTTGAAGTCAAATCTCTTTTCGCCGAGCCATTTCTTCAAGTTTGGAAACCAGAAATAGTCACTCGGAGCTAAATCCGGTAAATACGTCGGATGAGGGAGCAATTCTTATCCCATTTCATGAATTTCATGAATTTTTTTTCTTTTTTCCTCTCAAATCACGAGGTTATTTGCTATTAAGGGATGTCAAACAAAAACTAAAAAAATCCAGTTGTTCAAATTTCGACAGGAGTCAGCTCACAGTTGCCTGTTAACAGGAACAGTGTTCCGATTTAATTTAAGAAACAGGAAATTCAAAAAGTCACGGAGTTATTGACCTGCCCTCGTATTTACAATCAGAAGTAATTTATAATTATGAAAATAAATACAATTTAAAAATTGACTCTATAGTATATTTGTTGGTCAAACCTGTATATATATAAAATATATATTCCAAGAATTTATGTAAAAGAGAATAATGTATTGAGTCCTTTGAAATTACATCATTCAGAAATTACGATTTAATTGATAATAAGTATGGGTATAAATCTATAGATAGGATGAATTACTCCATTCATAACATGAGATGATGAGGCTTTCAAATATCCAGAAATTCAGAACAGGGTTTTATGTTTGATGGCTAGTAATAAAATGAACCTATAGTTGGGGAAAGTGAATAAATTATCTTTGAGAAGGGGAAGAAATCATAATTTTCTTGACTTAAGTGTCATTGATATCACTCTGAGGGAAGATTTAAATAAATTCTCTCATCTACTTGTAAGTCCATTCCACCTAATTTATTTTCAATTTTAGGGAAAGAAAGGGTGTGAGGGGTCTTCTTGTTATGTACTGTTTTCTATCATGTGAATAGGGTTAGGAAATTTGGGCCAAGGGAGTGGGGATATTTTAGCAACAACGGATGCCTGACCCAAGGTGATTATTTGTCGATTTAATGCATCCAATATTCTTTATCTCATTGATTTGAATAAAGGATTGACGATGTGGGCGTGTTAGCCGGCTGTTTCTATTCTAATACTCCTTCTGCTTGCACACCCACGAGAGACGGAGGGAAATTTGTGGAGCGAACGATAACATTAAGCGTATACAACATGTCACGTGATATATAGATTACAAGATACGCGCGAACATTAAGGGTAGTAAGAGAGCGAGAGAGAGAGAGAGACTAGTAAAGGAGAGAAAATTTCATCACATTTTCTTTTGCTATTGTATATAAAAATATAATAAAGATTAGATGATGGGAAAGAAAATTAATCATTAGAAATCAATTTGCATTTTGAATGCTTGTTAAAAAACACCATAAATGATTCTAAATCTTTTTCTTTGCTCAATTTATTTTAATCACACAAAAACTTCATTAAATATATTAATATATTAGATATTGAAATTGATTAAGAATTCAAATCATATAACAAAATTGTTCAAAAAAGAAACATTTTAATTTGTCAAATATTTATTGAATATATTATATAATATCTATAATATATTGAACATGATAAATAAATTGTCATAAAAAATTATATTATAATATTTAATATATTTATTGTGAAGGATGAAATGGACTTATAACCAAAAAAAAAATATTTAAATGTATATATAATACATAAATCCAAAAAAAAAACCCTCTGACTTTTGTACATCCTACGAAAGGACAGAGCCAATCAAGTTGGTTATATTAGTTAAGTGTCCTCTCAAACTTTACCTTTTATTATGTGTCCTCTGATCAGTACAACGTGCCCTACTATACTTTACCTTGATTTTCTTGATCAGAGGCGCTACTTTTTATCAAGTAGCTTCCCAATGTTGATCCCGGAGGCTGGGATGACTCCGTCCCATAGACACCAGCTAGAGAAATTCTCTTGCCAGGATCGGGACCACGAAAATGTAAGCCAACGAAGTTGCCTCTCACCTTCTTATAAATACAATGTTCTGCAAATATAACCTTTTAATATTAATTTAATATATTTATTAAAATGAATAATTAAATCATAAATTAACGGCGTTAGCTCACATCCTCGTGGTCCCGGGTTCAATTACCGGGCCTGGCAAGGGAATTTCTTTTGTTTGGTCAATGGGTCGAAGTCAACCGAGGGATTAAAATTGTTAAATTATTTGGTAAATAAGAAGCGTCTAAGATAAAGATAATCAAGGTAAAGGTTGATAGCAACCTTTCTACTGATCAAAGAACACATAATTCGCATAACCGATTTGATAGACACTGACCTTGCGTGGGATGTAATAGTAACGGAAAAATATTATCGCCATGAGGGCGCTGTTATCAGGCAATCAACGAGTATTGCCATTGGTCGCCAAAAGAGCCCTCATGGCTTTTACATTTTTCCGTACCTGTACAAAAGTCAGAGATTTTTTTTTTAATTAGATCTTAAATTTTTGGATGAGCATATAATTTAATTTAAAAATTATAAAATAATAATTTTGAGACGAGAGAATATTTATTTACTTTTGATAAAAAAAGTTAAAATGTAAAGAGTTTTTTTTTTTTAAATTATTATTTATATTATATATTTTTATATATACATTACATCTGTATTAGTATAAAATTGAATCAAATATCTTTTAAAATTATATAATTTATTTCATTGTACTTTTTTTATTGGTAGTTTTTATAAGTAAATGAAAAAAAAAATCAATTACAATTGAATTTAATACAATCATGAAAGATGATACAATGTACTATATATTCCAACAAAATGTAAATTGTCATTGTGGAAATTGATAAATTTTTATTATTAATTCTATAGGATTTTATTGTATCATTTTTTTCTTATATAAATATAAAAAAAAGTATCAGTAATTGTGTAGGAGGATGGGAATGGAGTGGATGAGTGGAAATAGAAATTCGAATGAAGCGATTTCAAACTTTAATTCGTTTTCGTTGTCATTTATTGAATGGCAAAAGAAGAAATAGGCCAGTATTCTTATATATATATATATATATGAGTGGGTATAGAGGTAGGGATGGGAGAGGGGATAACAACGAAGTGGTTGGGGGAGAAAAAAATAAAAAGTTGGAATAAAATTCATTCAAACATTCTCTACTTTTTAAATGAGAATCAAACTCTCTTTCCCTCTCTCTTCTCATACACTTACACAAATACATATATATATATATATATATATATATCCTCTCTTTCTCTCTATTTTGCATTTCAAAAAAGTGTTAAATTTACTTTTAATTATATATCTATATCTGGATGTGGACTTAAGTGGAATAATGAATAAAAAAGGGGGAAGAGAGAATTTTTTTTTTAAATTATTTCCCCAATCATTTTAATTGAATTATTTGGTCTCGTTGTTCTCAGAGATTCGATAAAAAAAACTTGAAAAGATGTTTTTTTTTATTTTTTATTCTCTAAATCAATTAAATATAAATTATCTTTATTAGAATGTTAAAAATAGTATAAAAGTTAATCATATAATCAGGCATTTGATGCTTTTGAAAAGCATGCAATTAATTAATGGGGATGGGGTAGAAGATTTTGTTATCTAAAAAACCGTAGCAACGTTTCCTGTTTTTATTTAGTAAAAACCGTTTTGCCTTGTTAAAATATCAAAGTTGTGGCCATGTTGACATCCGGTTGCGGTTTTTTTTTTAATATTTTTTTTATAGATGAATATGTTTTTTTTATCAATAGAATATGTTTAATAAATAATATATACGATGTAACGATAAAATATTTCAGGAAGAACCATCGTTCATTGGAACAACCGGCAAATGTTTCTATTGTGAGATATTATATATATAATTTATTATAAATGAATAGTCAGTTGAATATTATCCTTAATCCTATTAAGATTTAAATTTAATTTAAAGATTAGATTCCAGGACTGAACTCTTCCTATTTTTACTATCTCGCCAGAGATAGTATTGTGATCACGAAAATTACCGATGTCGAGATTTTGATGTTTTTATACGTTGTGAAGGTCCCTATAAAATATATATATATGTGTGTATGTGTGTGTGTGTTTAGACAATATTACGCAAATACGGTTTGAGCTGAATCATGAATTTTGGTATATGGATATTATTGAAAATTCGAGGTTTTCTATCAACTTTTGAGAAATCTAGCTCATCCGGAAGTGGGTCATTACCTACCACGTTTTGATTTTTTTTCCTCTAAAGTGACCGTAAAAATAAAGATATATGTTTGATAGTTTTTTACATGATCAAAAATTGTATAAAACTGCTATAAATAGAATTTCAGCTTGATTGAATTGCTGAAAGTAAACTTTTTAACACGTTGACTGCCAATCACGCGCCAGCACGTAACGTGGTGCCATCAACAAAGAGCCAAACAAGCGCTGGTTTAATAAATATTATTTATTAATTTTAATTTATAATTTAATTAATTCAATTTAATTTAAATATAATATATGAGTTAATTCAAAGTCTAATTTTTGCGAGATAGTCGAGTGGAAACACTCCAGCTTTTTATTAATAGCTATTCAGAAGGTAAAAAAGAATATACACATTCAATAAAATTAAAACTTTAAATAATTAACTGCTCTGACAATGGGCTTAGGTTAAAAGTTAAAAGTTTATGTCTGCAGCTTTCCATTTATTTATTTTTTTTTTCCAAATTAAACCATCATTTTCTTTTCGTTTTTTTATTTATTTTTTAATTTAATCACTAAATTAATTATAGAGGTACTAATTGTATTTTCCTTAATATTAATTTTATTATTCTTTTGTGTGTATTATAATTTTACAAATGGTATATAATAAAATCATTTTTTTATATATATTTTCAAATAGTATTTTTTAGCTGTACAGATATTTTCAACCATCTAAAAAGTAAATTTTTCCAAGGTTCTTTAAATATTAATTTGTATCTACTATTTCTTTGTTTCTTGAAGTAGTGTATACATGTCTCAACCAATGTTATGTATCAAGGCAGTAGAAGTTTGTCTGGAATATGACTTCAAAGCGTTCAACCAGCCTCTGAATTGACCACACGATAACAATCGAAAGAAACTGATTTCTTTCCATTTTTTAAATAGATAAACGTTTGTTTCTTGTATCGATTGTGACAGTGATGGATATAGATGAAACTTTAACAACAACTTACTAAAAAAACTTTTTCAATAGTTTGTATGTCATTTTTCCTATTTTTTAAAAACTTGTTCTGTTTGTGTTAATTCTCGGTAACTATATAAATATCTAGCGTTGGCACTAGACAACCCAAAAAGAACTAACAAAATTACAACACAACACCGAATAATGCCTGTATTGTTGGTCTTGTACAGGGTGGGGCAGTCAAAGCGCACGATTAACAAAACTGAGTGGAGGGGTGTGCAGTGAGGGAAGTATGCGGTGTCCCAAATATTCATTTGGAAATGCATCATTAGACTGGTGAACAGCGAGGTTTCACTGTTACAGCGTATTTAGAAAATGGCCGAAGTTACATACGTGCACAACGCGAATTCCGCCGAAATTTTAATTTTACACATTGTGTTCAAAATGGTGGTCACCACCTTACTGGAGTTATATTCAAAAAATAAACATTTTTTTCTGTTGCAATATATGACTAAATAAGTTGACCTGTGGTCAGGTCCAAACCGACAGACGGTTTGAAATAAATTAATTTCCAGCTACAGAAACAATTTCAAATAATTTTAAGGTATCTATTAATGTAATAAAAAACAGATATGAATATAACATAAATATTTTTAATTATATTTTATTTATAATATATATGTAAGACCAGGCTGTAACGTCATGAATGGCTGGATGACGTCATATAATTTTAATTAAGAAAAAACTAATAAAGATGATTTTTCTCGAGTATAAAACCAATGCAAAGTGAATGATTCGTGATGATATGTAAAAAAATCTCCTCATGTGAAATTTGGTGTGAAAATAACCCTTCCCTTTCTATTGTCGTACGTTAATACTACGACTTCCGGTATCCGGATTTGCACCAAAAGTTGATCAATTCATCCCACTGATGCATTAAATAAATATACCAAATTTCATCAAAATCCGTTGAGCCGTTCAGGCTGTACACATCTATACGGACAGACTGACGGACGGACAGCCATCATGCTAAAAATACTTTTTTCTGTTAAGAAAATGCATGATTCTTGGAGATATGTGAAATTTGGTGTGAAAACAATACCTCCCTTACTATCGTCGGTCGGTAAAAAACTCTGTGTGTTTTTTTAGTACTTAGAATCGTGCGTTTTGACTGCCAAACCCTGTATAGACCAAGTATGGCGAACCTTTTTCAATGTCCGTGCCACAAAGTTATACAAAATATATTTGAAGTAACTAACGTGCTTCAATAAATTATTTCTTTCTCCAATCCTGAACCTTCTATAGTTATAATATATAATTTTTGTATAACTTATAACGATCAAGTACAAAAATGTTATAATTTTTAATTTTAAACTTTATATCAAAAAAATAAAATGATTTTTTTAAAATTGTGATAAAAATTTATCTTTCTTAAAAATTTTCTAATATTTTTTTTTATTTTTATTTTTAGTGTTTAGAAATTCTTTGATTAATTTTGGATTGTAGTGGTGTGGACTCGCTGTTTTATTTCCAATAATTAATTGAATTTCGGGCAAATTTACATCTCGACATATTTAAAAAATCGTTTTTTGTTTCAACAAACAATAACATCAAAAGTCCAAACTGCATACGCTGGAAATTGTATCTATTGTGGATGTTTTTTACTGCGAGCAAATTCAATCAACATTTCAGTAATCAAATGTACAATTTACCGGGTTTCGTTAACCTATTAAAAGATATATAAATAAATATTCATTTATATATATATTATAAATTATAATTTAAGTTTGGATTGTTAAATTTTAATTTATTTCTATTGAAAAAAAGTTAGAATATTTAATAAAAAAAATAATTTTGTCTTTCTATGTGCCATAGTTTCGCGATCCCTAATAAAACTATTGGAGGAATTGTAAATTGGGTTTTAATCTCAATTACGTTATTTTAAATTTTAATTTTTCATCATTTGGAGGGACCTTCGCCCTCAAAATTAATAACTCAGTAGTAATTTACGAAATTAACTATAATTATAAGCTATACATTACATAATCTTTAATTATAATAAATATACTTATGAAAATTACTCAATTTCTAAAAAAAAAAAAAAACAAAATAAAAATTTTCTTTTCCACTTATACAGGAATATTACATAGATACGTAAACGGTAAATATTATTTATTCCCTTTCCTTTCCTTTCAGAGTTTATTTCAGATTTGTATGTTGTTTTTTATTCATTTAAGGTATATATTAAGTATATCAATTCGGGATTGAATTGAAATTCCATTATTTTCGAGTTCCCCGAATTTAATTATGTTTTTCAAATCCAAGGCAATATTTTTACCAATTTTTCATTCTTGTATCTGTTAATCAGTCTTATTTCAATTGCTCTTTGTTCAATTTGAAATCCTTTAGGGAACAATTTTGTTATCTTTTTTTTTTTTTGTTTTGTTTTGTTTTCTCAAATTTATATTACATTCATGAGTTTTCCACTTTTCTGCTTGGATTTTCATCTAGCTATCCATTTTTTTTCCTTTGCTAATTTACGAATACTAGGTCCGTTTTAGTATGAAATATTATTTGTTTGTTTTTGACCCTATATATGTATATAGATCTGAGCGAAAGAGAGAGAAGATATAACCATTTGTTTGGCCATTAATTTGTATTAAATAACCAAGCAGAGGCTTACAAACATACCAAATGGATGTATGCGTGAGAGTGAGAAGGAAATAGACAGAGATAGATAGTTAGATAGATGGATAGATAGATGACGAGGGCGCTACTGCCGGGTTAGCTATTCTCTCTCTCTCTATCTCGTTATAGGAGTTAGAGAAAGAGAGAGACAGAGAGAAAGAGAAGCATTGAATAATGGCTTGACGTGTTTATGTCACAAAGCCCAGAAAATGGCATCTATACTCCTGGTTTCCTTCACTAAAACCATCAAACGGGAATATATCTTAAAGGAAAATGTCAAATCTGTGAAATAAAAATAGAATTATTAAATTACACTGAAATAATTATATTTAGTAAATAATAAAAAAACATAATAAGTTTAATCATTTTATTATTATTTTAAATAAATTGAATAATATTCTTCTATCTTTATAACGGAATTTTGTAAATTAAACCACATATTGATATTTGTTATTGTAAATTTATTCAAAAAATACAAACATATACACAACGTTTCGATTGCTACTTCTGCAATCGTTATCAAGCGACTGCACTGTTATGCAATTTTCATTAAAAAAAATCATTTAAAATTATATTAAATAATGTCAGTCGTTTTCATTCTTCAAATCTCATTGCCCATTTATTGTTATATACTTTTTTTTTCAATAAATAGATTTTTTTAATTTTTTTTTTCATTTATTTAATAATTATAATTTCTAGTTAAAAAATATCTTAATTTTGTATTATATTATTGTTAATTATATTCAAGATTATTTTATTTCATCTTCATTCTCTACAAGTGTTTTAAACTTATATCTTTCAGTGAGCTAATAATACTGTTACAAGTTCACTAAATTTTTGATCTTGAAGAACAATGTACTTATTAAATTCTGGAACTTTATAAGTTTTCTCATCAATTTTATTTAAGATTTTGTAATAAAATTAAATTTACAATAATAATAATAAAAAAACCTCTGCGTTTTGGACATCCTATGAAAGGTGATTGTGGTAGAGGTGTTTTGTAATCAGTACAACGGAACCTGACAACCTGTAACTTGATTTTCTTGATCAGAAACTGTGTGTGGTAATAATAAAACAATCACTTTTTTTTACTCGTCATTAAAAATAATGTTGTGTATTCTGGGTGAAAGAAAATAAAAGCGTACATATCTATTAAAAACTCTGATAACTCTTTAATTTATTTATACGCACGTGTATATTAACTTATATTTACATGTAGATAGTATATATATATATTAAATAAATCTTAAATATTTTAAGATATTTGAATATAAATTGTATTTTTATATTAATATTTTAAAATAAATTTTTTATAATTTTCTCCATAAATGAAATTGTAGACATTTATTTATTAATAAGAATATATTATTATTTATAGTTGGTACGAGAAGGAAATAGTTAGTAGTAAGGATGCCTTTGAGAGAGATTTCCTTATCTTGATGACTTTCTATTATGAGGATATATTCACCTGGGGATTACAGATATAATCAGCTTATGGTTAGAACTTGATTAGTTAATTGTATTTTAAGAATTATATTATCAAATAAGAATTTCAAATAAAATAAAAATACACATTAAAATCTTTGTACATATATACTATCATGTATTTATATATACTAGCTTCACAGAGCGCCGAAGGCTATCTTCGTACCTAGACAGAGGGCTCTGCACTCTGTACCCCCGATGTAATACATAGTAATTTGTTGAAAGTCTGTATGCGAAAGGTTTTAATTCATTTTAATTCAATCTGTATGTTTTTTATCTCATTTGGATCTTCGTTTTCATTCAAATTTGCAATTTGCACTATTTTTCACAATATAAATTTAAATATAAAATACTTTGTTTTAGAAAATATTAATCAATTAGGATTAATATTCAATTTAATTTAATTTAATTTTACTTTTAATATTATAGAATATTAGAATTTAAATATTATAAACATTCTTTGTATGGAAATTACTAGAATTAATATTTTTATTTTGAGTATCAACTTCTTAACTGAGCCACCAGAGGGGCCACATGGATCATTGTTTATTTGGGTCGGTTTTTTGCCCATAACTTTGGAACGGATCAACTTTTTTAAAATTTTCAACCTTATACCTTATCTTTGGGTCATGACGGTTCTAATGATACCTGAACCATTAAGATCCATGGAAACGTTTAGAGGAGTTTAGGATTGCGTAGTCGTTTAATTATATAGATAGATATACTATTATAAATATATATATATAAACTTATATCTAATTAATTTCAAGGCTCTCTCTCTATCTCTCTTCTATTTTTAAAATTATAAATTATAAATTGTATTTAATTTTATTTTTTGTTTCAGGTATGTCTACATACTCTATCTTCTTTTAGAGAAAACTAAACAGGTATTAATAATACAAATTTATTTATTATTATATGATTTTAACTAAACTTTAAACTATCTATGTTATTTTTAATGTCGCAGTTCTTTCAATTTTTTTTTTAATTTAATTTGCTCTCAATTCGATCACATTTTTCCTTTCAAATCCTAAATTAAGTTTTCAGAGAGGGAATTCTAAAGTAAATAAAAGAATTAATGAGATTTAATTAATCTGTTCCAGAAGCACAAAGATAATCTCAACCTTTTGGTTGAGTTTTTTTTTTAATAGCTTTTTTGTAAATTAACTTTAAAGGGTATGTGAGCTGCTGGTGGTGAAAGAGGATGAAAGAGATTATTGTTTGGTAAGGAAATTTTCTTCCATAAAACTTAAGAGAATTGCCCGGGCATTTATTTAGCTGTTCAATGACATTGCTTGGGAGCCCCTTAGAAAGTTAAGTTATGATTTGAAAGGATCAGGATTTCATTAAGTAAATAAAGCACAGGTGATAGAACTGTTAGGCAACTACTTGTACAGAGACTGAACAATTAAATAGACAGCTTTAATAGTTATTTCAGAATATAGAAAGTCTTCATTAATTTAAAAAATAAATATTAACATTTAAGATTTTCTTTATTATTTGTATTAGTTTAAGATATTTTAGCTTGGAAAAATTATGAGAATTTAGAATGTTTAGAAACCCTCCTTCCTTAATCATTTATAGGAAAAATCTGTTTTTGATATTTTTAATTATAAAATCAATAATAGAAAAATATTTAATAACTAATTATACCAGCTATGTTAAAAAGTAAATCGGGATAATTATTATTATTATTATGGATTTGGATAAAACTTTACAAGTGGGTTCCTTTTTTAATACCAGATAAACTTTTCTTATGCAATTTTTGGGGGTCGCTTCTAGTTTACGAGATAAATAAAGATTTTTTAAGTTTGACAAATTAGCTGGTTATGAACGTCGAAATGTGTGTCGAAACGTGTAAGTAATGTTATATTGTGTTATATTGACAAATTCACTAATTATTCACTTATTCACTAATTTTCGGGTTTTATAAGTTCGTTTTGGATATAGAAAAATTATTTAATTAATTAATTTTTTAATTTTAATAAATCCAAATCGAACCTATAAAAACCGAAAATTAGTGAAGCCCTCTGGTAGTCAATTATTAAGACAAAAAAATTGCATAAGATAAGAAAAGTTTATTTGGAATTAAAAAAGAACCCACTGGTAAAGTTTTATCCAAATCCATGACTGGATAACTAAAATTTTGATATTAATCTTTATGTTTATTTATACAATTTTATAACATTTATGCCCATGCATATGTAAAGATATTTTTAAAATTTGTAAAAATTTTCATTTTCCAATATTTTTAATAAGTTAATTCTTTCTGAACAAAAATCTATTTGAAGTTGAATTGGATTTTGGAAAAATGAATGAATAGGACCCATCCTCCTGATTAATATCAAGTACATATAATATTTTTTGATAATTATAACAAAATCTTTTCTAGTTATTCTATCTTTTATCCCTTCAAACATTGAATATTTGATATCTTCTCTTTTTACTGTGATTTTTTTTTTCTATTTTAAAAATGATTCTCGCTTAGCTAAAAAAATAATAAAAACCCTGTGAAAAACAAATCCAATTGAAAAAGCTTTGGCGATCCATGACACTCGAGAATAGTATCGATTACATACATAGAGCCTGAGCAGCGAATTGGGGAGAGGAAAGGAAGTGGATGGATGACGAGGAACAGTTTTCCACTCTGGCAGGCACACATACACCCCCCCCCCCCCCACTCCTCACCCCGGCCCGTTTATAGGCCTCGAACTTTTGCCACCAATCCAACCTCCTCCTTCCTCTTGTTTCAACTTTAATACCATCCTCAAACAGTGACTTCATCATTTCATCCTTTTCTTCTCATTTCTTCCTCATTTTTATTCTTCCTTTCTTCCTTTTTTCCCTATCTTCTCCTTCTTATTTTTATTTCTTCACCAACAATTCTCATCTTCTTTCCTTTCAACTCACTCTATCCAACGTTCATTCAAACCTCTATAATCAAATTTCCGGTTTCCGGAAGTTGTGACGTCAACCTTATTCAAAACGTACACTCAAGTAATTCAACAACTTTTAGTTGAAAAAACCTGTGATATTGTTATATATATATATATATATATATATATATATATATATATATACAGGTAAATAAATCGTTATACTCAAAAATAATTCATAATAATAAATAAATTATTTTTTTTCACTTCTCTTTAAATATTATATAATCCCATCACGTAGTTCGAATTAATTCAGTTCTATAATAAACAGAAAGAAGTTTCTATTAAATCAACAAGACATATTTAAAATTTAAATAAACCTTTCTCATATTTATTTTTTATATTCAACCCTATTACTATTTTTTTCAAAATTAAAATTAACGTATACTTAAATTTCTTTGACTTTTAAATACCATACGAACAACCAATAAAATCTATAAAAAAGTAAATAAGAATAAGTTGACCTGTGGCCAGGCGCAGAACCGACCTCGGTTTGAAATAAATTAATTTCCAGCTTCAGAAACAATTTCAAATAATTTAAATGTATCTATTAATGTAATAAAAATAACATAAATATTTTTAATTTTATTTTATTTAAAATATATAAGTAGAAACTGGCTGTGACGGCATGAAGGGCTGGGTGACGTCATATAATTTTAAATCAAGAAAAAACTAATAAATATGATTTTCCCGAGGATAAAACCAATACAAAGTGCATGATTCGTGGTGATATATAAAAAATCTCCTCATTTGAAATTTGGTGTGAAAATAACCCTTCCCTTCCTATCGTCGATCGGTAATACTACCTCTTCCGGTTTCCGGATATACACCAATTCATCATACTGATTGAGTAAATACACCAAATTTCATCAAAATCCGTTGAGCCGTTCAGGCTGTACACATCTATACGGACGGACAGACGGACGGACGGACAGACATCATGCCAATAATACTTTTTTCTGTCAAGAAAAAGCATGATTCGTGGAGATATGTAAAAATCTCCATATGTGAAATTTGGTGTGAAAACAATACCTCCCTTACTATCGTCGATCGGTAAAAAATAGAAGTAAAATATAATATTTAACTATTTATAGATTCAAAAGAATACAAATACTTTATTTTGCTCTATGTAGGTAATATCACATATTTCAAAATTAGAAAATATATAATTTATATAAGTATTGTATTGAAATCGGTTACTGAGAAAATTTTCATTTCAATTATAATTAAATTTCAATTAAAAAAAATTATGAAAATTTTCCTTCAAATTTAGGTAGAACGAATTTAATATTGTAATTGTTATTCGTATTTGTAATGGCTTTACTGTTTATATTAAAATATAATAATTTAGAATGTATCATTGTTTTGTATGTGAATTTTTATTGAATAAAATTTAAAAATTTAAGCAAATTTACTAATATTAGACATAATTAGTAAAATATGAAGAAGATTATAAAATCTTTTCCAACAAAAAATCTAAACCAGGGTTCGGCAACGAGATACCTGCGGGCACCAGGTTTCCCCCGAAGCCTTTTCAAGTGCCCGCGATGCCATTTCAAAAAAGGTAAAATGTTTTTGTGATCAGGCTCTTAAACATTTGCGATTTTTCAATATGGCTTTAAGTATCATTAAGTGTGTCCACCCCTGTTATATTATTTCAGAAATGTGCCCGACTAATGAAAAAGGTTACCGACCTCTGATCTAAACAAAATAAAGTTGTACACAATTTACAAAAATATTTATTATTCCATTGAACTCAATCAAATTCATGGTATAAATATAAAATAATACTTTTTGAAGTTAAACTTTATATCTTGAAATATCTTTTAAAATAATGATATTAAATAATAAACAATTTTAAATATTTTTGTATTTATGAATAGCATACTACACTCTTTTTGTAGTTATCACTGACCCATAATAATTATTAATATTTCTTTATTAATTTTAGTTTTTACATTTCTTTAAGAAAATAGGATAAGCAAACAAATAAAATACTATCATTACTTTAATGGAATTTATTTATCTGCCATCCACTTTCATTTTAAGGGATTTTCACCCTCACCATTCCTCAACCCACACTACTTCCCTTTCCCTGTTTATCTCCTTCCTTATCTCTCTCTCTATCTCTCTCTCTCCCATTCTACTAGTGATAGAGAATTTTTTTATACTCTTATTTTTCTACCGCAAACTGAAAATGTTGATTTTTGTCCTATCATTTCTTTCTTTCTCTGTTATTTCTACGGCTTTTACTCTTTGTTCTAATGGCTTAAAAGAAAATCCCCATCCATTGTTTTTTTTCTTTACCATGAATTCAGCTAACCTGTCGATAATGTAGAGAAAACGGGTTTACTTACCTTATTCGATTCCTTTACATGGCCGTTTTTAACCGGTCTATTCAATAAAAATAATATTAGTAATAATAATAATAATAATATTTTTGAAAGAATGGAACCAAACTACTTCGGCACATTATTTGTTTTCGTTTTGATATATAATCCTTTTCATTATTAGAGATAGCGAACGAGAGATTAAAGTATATAAAAAGTTGAAAATGTAAAGGAGGTAATTCTAAGAAATACAAATATAAAAATGAGCTGTGGCCAGGCACAAAACCGACCGACGATTTGAAATAAATTAATTAATAAACAACATTATATATAAATATATATAAAGTATCAAAAAAAAATATTTTTAAAACTTGAATTAAAATGACTAAATTATATTATCTTGGTTTTATTTTTAGTTTAATTGCTCAATTATTAATTACTATTATATTTTAAGTGAAAAATTTCCGACAATGAATATAAAATTAATACTTTGTAAACTACCACTTCCGATTTGCGGATAAACACCAAAAGTTGATCAATTTATGCTACTGATGCATTAAGTAAATTTACCAAATTTTATCAAAACCCGTTGTGCCGTTAGAGTTGTACACGTCTATACAGACACACAATGGACATACGGACAGACATCATGGTAAAAATACTTTTTTTCTGTTAACAAAATGCAATGATTCGTGGATATACTCGTATATAAAAAACTCCACATGTCCAATTTGATGTGAGAACAATACCTTCTATTCCTATCATGGGTCGGTAAAAATTAACGATTTCAATGTATATTTAAGCCCGGTCACAGATATCAATAAATAAATTTTCTATTACAATTTTTTTTTTAAATATGAGGGAGATGTTTGGTATTTTTCATATAAGGAAGTGTCGGTCCAAACCGGATAAAATCCCACCTCTGCTCAATCTGGAGCTCCATGGATCATACACCTATTTCTTCTACTCGTTTGTTTTCTTGAGTAATTCTCTCCCCTAAATCCTTGATTGTAGACTAAATGTATAATAATTTAACAAAAATGTTTTTAAATATTTTGCTATATATTTAATATATAAATACCTGTTATTAAATTATAATAAAATTTATATAAATAAAATATATACATAAATACATAAAAATGAAGAATTTAAATAAAAATTTAAACAAAAATT
The DNA here is from genome assembly GCA_963082975.1 of Labia minor. Lineage (NCBI taxonomy): Eukaryota > Metazoa > Arthropoda > Insecta > Dermaptera > Spongiphoridae > Labia > Labia minor. Next base: position 55,380,712 of record OY720345.1, read on the forward strand.
ATTAAGGTTCTCTTTTTAATTATCGTTTCTCTCACTTTCTTTTTTATAAACGACTGAAATGCTGAATACAAATTACAACTTCTAAAACATTTATACTAAGGAATATACTAATATATTTACATGTGAATTCATTTGTTCTAAAATAAATTTATAAAATAATATGAATAATATTAATAAAGATAAGTCTAACAATAAGTGAAGTTAATTAAGAAATTATATAAATATTTAGGAGAGTGATAGGTGTTAGATGGAAGAAATGAGAATTAACTTCCTTCGATTGTCATTTTATTTTATTATAAAGAAATAGTAGGTTATTATTATTGTGATTTATTACTCACCGGATAATGTTTTACTGGAGGGTAAGAATGGTGAGTTATTTCATCATATTAATTTACTTTTTATAAGAAAAAAATATATTTATTCTACTAATATTGATGAAGGGGTTTCAAATAAAAAAAATATCATTTTTATCTAATTTCTTGTTCGTAGTTTTATTTTAATTTTAAATTGATTATTTTTAAAACAAGAAAGATCTCTATAATCTGGGATCCACCTGTGGCACGTGTGTTGCAGATTCGCTATCTCCACTTGGTTAGAAATACAAACGTTGACGATTGAAATAAAAAAAAGTATTTAAATAAAAGAGAGCAAACATAAAAATGGAAGCCTTGGAGAACAATAATCCATTTGGAATTTCTATTTTATGAAATTATAGTATTCAATTATGAAAATACGAATACAAAATTTTTTCTATTGTTTAAATTCCATTCTATCTATGATATTTTTTATAAAACTGTGAGAAAATACCTATGTATAAAAGAAAATATATTCTACATACATATATATGTATAATTTGAACCGAAAAATAGAAATATGTCCTGATAAAGAGAGTGATATTTAACATTCTAAAGACAGATCTTAGTGTGGAATTTAGGATAGATGAGAAGTTTAGCAGGTTTGTTTCCATCAATTCCAAGAATATTATTCTTGGAATTGATGGATAATTCCAATTATAATATTGTTATTCGAATTCTAAGATTTATTTATTCTTTTATTTAAATCTAAAAAGTTAGGCAATGTGTTAAAAAATAATATCTATCTATCTATCTCTATGACTCGAAAGTTCTTGGTCACAGCAATCACATTTCTCCAAATGTTCCTATCCTGAGCCACAATCATCCAAAACCTCACAGCAATCACATTTCTCCAAATGTTCCTATCCTGAGCCACAATCATCCAAAACCTCTACTATCATCTTCCATCTCTCTCAAGTCCCTTCCTACATTGTCCACCCACCGCGTCCTTGGTCTTCCAATCCGTTTCCCAATCGGTCTTCCCACCAAAATATATTTCGTCATTCTTTCCTCTCCCATTCTAGCCTGTCCATCGTAACCTTCTCGATTTTATAACCCTAACTATGTCTGGAGATGCATAGAGGTCATCCAATTCCTCGTTATGCAGTGTCCGCCATTCCCCGGTTACCTCATCTCTCTTTGGCCTATAAATGTTGCGAAGAATACTCTAAATCTACTCTCGTCACCCAGGATCATAGACCATGGCTCACATTCATATAATACAACCGTTTTATTTATTTTAATTTTGATCCCCTTTGATAATAATTTTGACGAGATAAGCTCCTGAAAACAGACGTTACCCGATTGCATCCTTGATTTCATTTCTTCTCGAAAATTATTATCCTTCGTGGATAAAAAAATAATATTATTTTAATCATATCGGAATTTGGACAATTTTTGCAGAAAAAGATAAATACATTATTTTCTATGATTATTAAGATATGAATAATAATATAACAAGTAATATAAATATATAATTTAACAAAATAAAATCATATTTTAAAATATAAAATCATTTTTTATTATAAAATTATAAATTTTTTTGCTAACCACTCTCTTTTTTCTAGCATGAATTGCTCATGACTCTGTTTTAAATAATAAAATCATGAATGTACAATTTGAAGTGTTTCTGATTGTTGTCAATTTGGATTACCTCCATAAAGAAATTGATTATAATTTAATAATGAAATGAAGATTGACACGTTTGAGAAAATATTTCGTCACTCCATCAATCTTTTGTTGTTTATTTTTATTTTTTTTATTCTCAATTTCTTTAACGATTTAAAAAAAAAATCCAGAATGGAAATCGAATTATTTCAGATTGGATTCCACCTCTTTCCCACACTTTTGGGTAAGTGAAGAAAAAAAAAAATTTTAATTACTAGATCCACTTAATGAATTACTCGCATCAAGATTTTTAATTGTATGCATGGATGAATGGGAAGGTTCGAAAACTGGGAGGAGACAATTCATGTCCTTTCAGACCCTTCCACTTTTTCTTCCTTTTTTTTATTCGGTTAAAAAACTTTTCTTTCATCTTTCTTTTTTTTCTCTTTTTTCCCGTTATTTAACTTTTGATAATAATTATTACACACCATTTAACTTTATCTTCTTTCCACTGTAAAACAACTCGGAATTTCCACTAATAAAAAGAATGGGAGCAGGAAAGAAGGGGGTTGGGTGAGTATTAGGAGAGAGAGAGAGGAAACAAAACGTAGAAGAAATTGGAAAATAATCTCGAAAATTGGAAAATTGTCTTTTTAACCCCCACAACGGAATATTGCTTATACAATTTTACAGAGAAGATTTTGGTAATAGAAAGTAATTGTGTCCGCGAGAAATTGAAATATGATTGAATTGGATTCTTTATTTGTCTTGAAATTATAATACAATATAAAGATTAGTTTAATGAATCAAAGGCAAAACAATGAAAACAAAAATAACAGAGGACAAATGATGAAAGTTCAAAATTACCTAAAGCTGATTTTAGAAACTTACTTAATATCCTAATTACTATTATTACTATTTCAATTATTCTAAATAAAAATAATTGTTATTAATATAATCAACGTAAAAAAATATTAAATTTATTAAATAACAACTTTTATTCTCTAGTATAAAAATTTTTGAAATAAAATATTTAGATTATCTTCTTATAATCTACTGAAATTTCCACTATAATATCGTCTAAGTTAAAAAAGTGATTAAAAAATTAAAATCATTCCAATATTCCACTTCTAATGGTATTTAAATAAGAAATTATATCTGTATTTTGAATCTCCAATTTTAGTAATTTTTAAAAAAATTTTTTACCATAATCGTTTTGTAAAGAGATCTTTTTACAATATATAGATATTTTAAACTATTTATGTGTTTTTGTTTTTAAAAAGAAAAAAAAAAACAAGATTTCTATAATTTTCAGAATTAAAAAACACCAAAATAATTAAAACTGGAAAAAAAATTTCTTGAATAAGAGTGGGGAAAGGAGGAGAAGAAGCTTTACTAAACCTTTTACATCTCTTTAAATAGGAAATGTTATTTAAAACAAAAACCAAAATAAAAACATCTTTCATATTAATATTAAATTATTCTACTTTAAATTGGGATAATTAAGAGTTATAGAAATTGAAAAAAAGAAAAATTAATTAAGTATACATTAAAAATACTAATCTCAATAATTAATTGAGGAAATGAGCTGAACGTTTGTGAAAAACAATGTGGCGGGTCAACGATCAAAACGAACCTCAATGATGGGATTAAATATGTGATTTCCATTTTCTTTGTTAATTTATCGTTCAACTAACAATCGTTACAAAGTTAAGTTTGAAACACTTCCGACCTCAACTCTTCCAGGTAAATTGCTTATTAGCCAAGTTCAAAATCGGTAAAGTAAATAAACAACAATTTAGAGAGAAATTCAACCCTTCTTGATAATTGGACCTTTCAGAAATGAACTAAAACTAAATAGACAAATGAGGTATCAATTTCATTATTATCTAATAATATTTATTTTTGAAATTGGAAATCAACAATCTGAGTTTAGTGGTATCACGATGTATCGAATATATAATTTAATCAATTTAAACCTAAATATTTTTGTTTGTCAAATTTGTCTATAAAACAAATATTTTTTTTACTATAATAACATTATACTGATACGATATATAATATAAAAATTATAATAAATAATTAAATAAATAAATAAATAAATTAGAAAAATAAAAATGATTCGAAATATGTTCAATGTATATACAATAATTTACAAATTGACACATTTAATATAAATGTTTAATAATATTTATTAGATTAAGAATATTTATTAATTTATGTTATGTTTAAATACCAACATTGATTTAATTCAGATTACAAGAACGAAGTTTTGTTCAGTTGAAATTAAAATCTCATGGTAATTTATTTGTCTTACAACCAAGTCGATTGAAAATAGGGGCAAATTTTTAAAATTTATTATTAAAAAAATTAAAAATTTAAATTCTATTGATATTTTAAAAGTAATGCCTAAATGAAATGAGAGAAAGATATTTAGAAGAAATTAAAAACTACAATTTAATCATTATTTATTTAAAATTTCAAAATGGGTCGTTTTCTCAACAAATTTAATTATCATTTTTAGAGTATAAGACTTAGAAATCTGATATCTCTATTGTTAGTATTGAATTGCCATAGCAATTAATTTCTGAATAGAAAGAGAGTTAGTTTCTTTGTGATAAAAACAATCAGATTTAACAGGAAATACGATCGACACGAAAGGGATTGAATGGGCGATATAATAGAAGGTATTTGAGGTACATTTTAAATAGATAAATGGTTTTTGCATTGAATAGAAATTAAGAAAAATAGTTAGAATTTTTATTGATTATTAAAATACCTCATAATTGTGTGTGTGTGTGTGTGTGTTAACTCTTAAATAAAAAAACCCTCTGACTTTTGTATATCCTACGCCTGTCAAGTCGGTTATATTTCTTTATATTTTATATAGCTTCCCAATATATTCCATAATATAACTTTTTAATTTATGTTTATATGTATAATATAAATAAATTTATAAAATAATATAAAGATCAAAATTTTTGTAATTCAATAATATTGTTTTCAATAAAATGTTTAAATAAATAAAAATATTTTCTTTTATTTTGATAAAATCAAAAATATATGTTTCAGCCCTAAAAGGTTGGAGGAGGCTTTTGCCAATTGTCAAATTGACTTACAGAAATTATTATATATATATATAATTTTTTTTATTTATAATTAATTATAATATTTTATATTATTATTTTTAAGATTTTTATACATTATTTCATGTTTATTAATTTTAAAAATAAATCAAATTAAAAATTAAAATGAAAAAAATTGTTTAATTACTATGAATATATAAAATTTATATTTTTCAAATAATATGATAAAAATATATTTATTAAAATGTACGAAGCACCAAATATATGAATAAAACAAAAATAAATATTAATATGTATAGGTAAATGTAGAAAAAAAACAAAAAAAAACAATGCAGTAGTATGTATGTAAAGCAAACAAATTGTATCTGTTGTTCGAATATATAAAGGGATTTATTATATTTTATTTTGATAATAACTTAAAATTTTTAATATGTCATATATTTATCATATTTATTTCATAAGTGTTTACGTTTAGAAATAAGTTGACCTGTGGCCAGGTCCGAACCGACCGACGGTTTGAAGTAAATTAATTTCCAGCTACAGAAACAATTTCAAATAATTTTAATATATCTATTAATGTAATAAAAAACAGATATAAATATAAGATAAATATTTTTAATTTTATTTTATTTATAATATATTATTATATGTAAGACCAGGCTGTGACGCCATGAATGACTGGGTGACGTCATATAATTTTTAATTAAGAAAAAACTAATAAAGATGATTTTTCGGGAGGATAAAACCAATACAAAGTGCATGATTCGTGGAGATATGTAAAAATATCTCCTCATGTGAAGTTTGGTTTGAAAATAACCCTTCCCTTCCTATCGTAGATCGCTAATACTACCACTTCCGGTTTCCGGATTTGCACCCAAAGTTGATCAATTCATCATACTGATGCATTAAGTAAATATACCAAATTTCATCAAAATCCGTTGAGCAGTTCAAGCTGTACACATCTATACGGACGGACAGATATCATGCTAAAAATACTTTTTTTCTGTTAAGAAAATGCATGATTCTTGGAGATATGTAAAAATCTCCACATGTGAAATTTGGTGTGAAAACTATACCTCCCTTACTATCGTCGGTCGGTAAAAATAGAGGAACTTTTTTTGAAATGAAGAAAATTTGGTTATACATTAATTTAATATTATGTTCAGGTTCAAATATGTAAAATATTGAGATATTTTAAGTTTTAACAATTTTAAAAAATTATATTTTGAACTAACAGATACAAAAGAGGGTGGGAAGGAAAAGGATAGAGAGTTACCAATAAAATACATATTACAGAAAAAGCTAGTTTGGATTTTTGAGATCATAAATATTTATTTAATACTTTGAATATTATTTTAAAATATTTGTATATTATATTTTGTGAATTAAACACTAGAAAAAAGTCAAATGCATTTGTTTTTATTTTTGAAATGGCGATTTGGTTGAAAGTAAAAAAATCCGATTTGTTTGAAAAAATGTATTTATTTTTAGAGAAGTTAATAAAGAATCTCATTTCGTATCAATTGTTATTTGCCTCCTCCTCTTCTCAGATTAAATTTTGTTATCTATAAAAAAGAAAAAAAAAACTCAAAAAGTGTCAATATTAGAACGGCAAACGGTCACAAACAATTCTTTGCCTAAGGCATTGGATCAAGTTAGAAAAGGAAATAAAAAAAAATCCCAATTTAAAATTTATTGACTTATTAAAAACAAAAATATTAAATTTTTCTCAAAATCTCCCTCTCTCTCTCTATCTATATATATGCATATATATTTGAAAATGATTAATATGAAAAAAAGAAATAACAAACAAATACAAAATTTTTATTGAATTGCTAAATTTAAATAAGTTTAGAATCTAAAAAAATTTTTAAAGAATTTTTATTTTTAATTTTATTTTAATTTGGATAGCGATGGTTGAAGGATTGTCGTTTGTGGGACAAAGCGCTTTCGATTTCGGTAACGCCAGAGATAGATAACTTCTGTTTAATGGAGTAGGGCAACTACTTAGGTGTATAATATCTAAATATTAGTAAAATTTGTTTTTTTAGTTTGTATCTGGATCACAGAAAAATATGCTTCATCAATCTAATTAAGTAATTTTTCAAGAAATAATTCTACTACTTCTACAATTATTAATTCTACTACTAATACTAATAATAATATACGTAAATCAGAATATATTTTTCTCAATTTCATTTTTGTGTTCCATTATTTATAACGCTTTATGTTCTCACTTTGAATCTAGATAGATATATATGGATTGTATTAAATCAATCCATGTGTTCCCCACCCCTTCCCCTTTCTCTCTTTTGTGCTGTTGTTGTTTGAGTGTGACATAAAATATATATTTAAGTATGATCGATTGGTCAAATTTTATGCCATTTTGATTTATAAAAAGAAAAAAAAAATAGAAAACAAGGTGTGGGAATAAAACAAAACAAATTTATTAACGTTGTGTATTCTTTATTATTTTTTTATTCTCTTCCCTTTAATTAAAAATAAATTCAAAACAAACTTCATAACCATTTATAATAATGAATAGTAAGACAAAAAAAGTTGTTAATTAAAAATTATTATACGATTTAAAAATTCAATTTATCATTTTTCTTCCTTTAGCATAATAAAAAAATAAATAAATTGAGATTAATTTCAATCTTATATAAATATATTATCTTTGAAATATCCTGGAGAGAGATGATTGTTTGGGAAATTTGAATATATTTAAAATGGGTGATGGTTTGTCCGAAACCATAAAAACCTTTATCAATATTTTTATTTATTTATCTATTTTATTAGAAACTAAACGAATATAATTTATTTATTATATTCTCAAATCGTATACCAAAAAACTGCTCAATTTTAAAAATACGATTTAAAATAAAAAAATATAATTCTAGTTATAACCAATTTTTTTGTAAAAACGGATTTAAAAACTTTAATAGTATATTATTATAATATTATAAACCTAGCATAGTGGAAGAAGACAGGAATCATTTCGAATAAATAAAAATAAATATTTATTAAAAAGGACATAAGAGAAAATTCACCTCTTCCCTAGATTATACCAATTAGATTGATTAGTATAGAAAAAAATTGTAAAATTATATTTCACCTCTTAATTCTTAAACTCAGATACTTAATAATAAGATTGGAATGAACTAAGTCTCCACAGAAATATAAAATATAAATATAAATATATATGTCGTAGGCAAATGGCAATTTTAGGAAAATAGCATTTGCATAGGCAAAAGCCATTTGCCTGTCCAAATAGCTTCAACTATTATGCAATTTCAATTTGACTAGAAAAATAGCATTAGCCTACACAAAAACCATTTGGTTAAATCTTTGTTGGCCAAATAACTTTAACTATTACAGTAGCAATACATAGACTATTCGAAATAATTTAAAACTCTTTCTCTCCTTCAATTTTAAATTTAAAACAACGGAGTGTTAAGAAACTAATATGCCTTATGCAACATGGGAGGGTAGAATTGGGCTATAAGAGGAGGCAATTTATAATTTTCTTCTAATTCAGATTTAGGACAAATCGGATAACATTATATCAAATCTCGCTAAGAACATTCAATATTTCTGTACACAAATTATTCATTATCTTGGCAAAGCGTATGACTCACAATCAGTTTAAATTGAAATTAATATAAATTAACAAAGGGAAAATTTGTATTTGTTTAAATTTTATTAAAATGAATAAAAAAAAAATAAATATATAGATCACGCGATTAAGAGAAGCAAGAAACTTGAGAGATAATAAGTGTTGGATGGAGGTCGGACATTTAAGAAACTGTAAGCGAAATCTTCATGTTGCGACTAATAATTTTCAAATCTCCTAGCACCACAGAATTAGATAAGTTTCTTTTAAGGGAGGAAATTAACTATGATCTAAAAAAATTAATAAATGAACTTAATAGTAAAAAACAAATAAATCAATTAATTTAAATTAATACTATTAATGAAGGTCTTCGGCGCTCTGAGCAGCTAGTATATATATAATTATATAATAAATATTATTCAAAAAGACAACAATAAAGTAATATAATGATAATTTAACCATATTCAATTCTCCAGTGAAATAATAATAATAATAATAATAATAATAATAATGAAAAAGAAAGTGTTGGAGTGCTTCTCTTCGCGTGTTACCTGATAGCTTTCTATTATGAACTTAAACCACTTGATATGAATAATCTAATAAGGAAACTTGCATATCAGATTATAAAGCATTTGCTTGACACCCACTGGATGAATTCTCACAAGACCACTCCTTAATATTAATCTCAAGCAAGTATTATTTGTTACTTTTTTCTATACAATATTACTTCAATTCTATACAATATTTTCCACTTTATCTATCTTGTTCTCTTCATATTAAAATCAATAAATTTTACTTTCCCATTGAAATTATTGATCATTTTTAACTGTAATAAATGATAAATTAATAAAAGTTTTTTAATTAAATTACATCATTTTATATAAAAAAAATTTCATATAAATATTTATTATTCTTATATCAATAGTCTAGACCAAATATATAATCCTCATAAAAGTATATATATATATATATATATATATATATATATATATTATCAGTAATTTTTAATAATTTTATTGATTTCTTATCGGTTTCGGATTCAACTAAAATTGAAACTTTTTCTTTTCCGTTAATATAGAATATATATATATATATAAGCAATATTTTTATTTATTAAATTTATTATTTATCAATATATAATTTATTTAAAATCTTTTAAGGGTGAGTCCAAATCATTTTTGTTTTTTTTTATTTATAGAATTTTTACTTTTATTGTAAAGATAAATCATCATATGACGTTTGGTGTAACTTATTGCATATAAAATTAAATACATATTTATAAATTAATACAGTAATATGGGTGATCAGAGGGTAGCAAACTCGATTTACCTCAATTATTTGTCTTATCGTTTGATTAGATATTATGTAAAATCATCAATAACACTTATAGTAAAGATTATATCTAATATATATAATTTCCGTCGTATGTATGTATGTGATGTCTGTAACATTATGAAGTTATTTACAATGTCAATGTTAATTATTTTGTAACTAACTTCATTTTTTTTAAATTTTGTTTTGTTAAATTAAATAAGTGTCAAATAAAAATAACTTAAAAAATAATTACAACGATTTGAATAAAGTTAATAATTTTATTTTTAAACATTTTGTAAGTATTTGAAACAAAATTTCTTATCAATTATTATTATTATTTTATGTTTAACAGAATATTATACGTTAAATATTTTAATCTATAAAAAAGATTGAAACGTGCCGAATATATGCGTGAGAAGAAAGCTTGATTCAGAAATTGTTGTTACTAAATAATGATCATTGGTATACGAAAAATATTGTTTCAAAGAACTATTTAATTAAAACCCCAATAAATTAAGTTTAAACTGAAATTGCAAATACCGTATGCAACGGGTTCACTTAGTATATTAATAATATTTTATATATATATATATATATAACGTAGTGATAACATAAATATATATAATATATTTTATATAAGTGACCTATGGCTTCGATCTTTCATATTCAAGAGACACACTTAGCAAAACAAAAGTCCTGAAGACGGCCCTGATACGGGATCAAAACGTTGACTTTGATTTGAAAAAAGTTCGTCACCAAATTTCTGTTTTCCTGCATTTTTAATCAGCCAATATCGACATAAAATCAGTAATACATTTAATTAATTTAAATTTATTTATTATTTCAATATTGATATACCAATTAAATGAATATTAATAGATTTCGATCAATGGAAGTGGATAAATGTACCCAAATTAATTATTATAAAGTGCTTACGCGCATAGTTGTTTCTTTCTTTTAATTTTCATTAAAAAAAACTGAAATACGAAAAAAAATGCTTTAATAAAAATGAAATATAAGAAGTTTTGCCTTGGTATCCAAGGTAATCGATGTCACGTGAGAGCGTAGATATCGAAATAGAAATAATAGTCCCATTAAAATGTTGATCATGATTATAGAGAGCTTAACCTCTATTTAGGGGGGCTTAGTTTTTAATTACAGCCCATTAATCTCGATATACTGATAAAAAGACCCTATTTTTTCGTTTTATAATTTTTTTTTTATTTATTTTTAATAAAATAAATGGTAGTCTCATCTTAATCACATATATTCTTAACTTAATTTATATATTGAATTTCACCTCTGATGTATTGATAACCCCCCCCAAAAAAAACTTTATTTAATATTCAGTAATGAAGTAGATTCGATTTCTAAGTAAAACTTCAAATGGAGAAGTGTGGTATGGGTAAGCGGGTGAAGTAAAATTATCTCTTTCCCTCTCTCTGTTCTAAATTGTTGCTCGAGAAACTTTTTTTTTAGCGACACGCAAACATAAACTAAACTTTTTTACTCTTACATCAATGCACAAATCTAAAAATTGTACTAATTTACTACACCATATTCATTTCACAAATAAAAAAAAAAAATTAAAAATAAATAAAATATAAGAAATTAATTAACGAACGAGTTTTATTTATCTTTGATAGAAAAAAAATTGTTTTTTTTTTACTTAAATTTAATTTAATCATGGTAATGATGAGATCTACTTGCTCATTTTCTCAAAAATCAGAATTTCTCCATTCAACATTCTTTTATAAAGAAATGTATTTTCCTTAGAAATTACTGTCATTCGTAATTTTTATATCACTAATTTTCTACCTTTTTTAAAATAATTTTTGCGACCTCTTTCAACTTTCGAATTTCCCAACAACGAATTTTATAAATCTATATTGATTGCCATTCAACGTGTTACATACATACATACACACACACACACAGACAGACAGACAGACATTTTTCTCAACTTTAGTGAAAATGACTCATGGACCTTCAAAACGTATAAAAACATCAAAATCACGAAATCGAAAATTTTCGTGATCTCTTGCAATACTATCTCTGGCGAGATATTAAAAAGTAAGGTCTTATATTTTGAGAACCATTACTAGACGGTTAATCGTTTTTAATATCATTAAAATAATCTTTTATATACAATATATTTATATATTATATATTTATCTACCCTTGCGAAAAAATCCAAACACCAAGAAAATGTTGTGCTAGGTAAACGTAAAATATTTGGATAGAAACTTATTTTTAATTATAATTATTTTTAAATAACATATGTAATTTTATCATTGGTACATCTGGGATATCTAAAAGTTAATCTATAGAAATGTTCAAAACAAACACCAAAAAGAAATGGATTTGTCTATTTAAACTATTGGATTAATGTTTCTCGGATACATGTTAACGTATTCGTGAGAAATGCATTTCAAATGTGAAATAGTGGCATCTTCATAATCGCTGTAGTTCTCACGATTTCTCATGCAAGTATCCAAACGTTTTATGTTTACCAAGCATAAATCCTTCTTGTTTTTTTTTAATTTTTATCATTCAATGTATATATCAGAGGTTCCCAATCTTTTCCGGTTTGTGGCTCCCTAAATAATCAAATTTTTTCCCCGGCGTCCTCAATACATCAGATTTTTTTCTAAATTTTTTACATTCTTTAAAAATTGGAAAAATTTCCTTTTTTAAATGCGATTACCCATTTAAAATGAAAAACTTGTACTTCCTATTTTTCTTTTGATAATATAAAATATCTAATTGGCGGCCCCCTAATGACGGCAACCCGGCTCCCCGGGGAGCCGCGGCGCACAGTTTGGGAATCACAGGTATATATGAAAGTTTATGTCTCACATATATTTTTTTCTACTTTTTGTTAATATGATATCAACTGACATATTTCAAAATACTAATTAATTATGATAAATACTAATTTAATATAGTCTTGAAATATATATATATATATATATATATATATATGTATTCCATTGTTTTCTCATTCACATTTTAATTTTGAAATGAGTAATTTTATGTATATATTAAATTAGTATTTATCATAAGTATATATATATATATATATATATATATAATTTAAATTAGACTTAAAATATATATATATTTATGTAGGTTTATCTATATATATATTAAAGAAAAAATTAATATGAAAAGGTTTTTTTTTCCTATTGTTGTATATTTCTTATTTAATGCAACTTAACATTTTTTATTTGAAATAGATAATGGATGTCCCGCTCAAGTACTATTAAATTCACTGCTGCTACAGAAATATTTTTTTAAAGGCCATGTCGCCCACATAATTAGATTGTAAATGTATATTGTTAAGTTGGGATTATTACCCCTCTTTTATATCAACTTCCTCAATTATTTTTAATAAGAAAACACGATAAAAAAAAAGATGAAAAAAAATGTTAACTGAATTAAATAAAAAAAAAAAAAAAATTAAATTATAATATTTTTTAATTATAAAATATTTTAATTTCAAGGTTATAAAAAACAGATCATTTTCTTCTTTATAAATTGGATTATTTTATCGATAAGAAGGTTCATGGAAAATTTTCAATCAATTTCCAATTAAAACTCCTTTTTTTACTTCCCTTTTTTTTTATTATTATTATGGAATCTCTTTTCATATTTCATCCATTCGATTTTATCCGATTTCTTGATTTTTTTTTTTTTTTTTTTGTATTTTATTTTTAAAGAATTGATTTTTAATTTATTTTCTATTAACTGTTTCCAAGCTGGCCCAGGCTTTCCCTTCTCAGTTGGACTTTTTATTTTCGCCCGTTTTACTTCTCCCTCTCTCATTTAATCTTAAAGATTTTATCAATAAATTGGCTTGGAATCTTTTCTTAAACAAAAACTTTTTATATACACTCTTTTTTTTCTTATTTACCCCCAAATCGACCCTTTTCACCTCCTCCTTCTTCTACGCATCTCCACCTACGATTCTCTACCGCTGTTTGTTGTTGTTGATGTTGTTTGATTGGAGCTTCTCAATCTTTGGTAACTGGAAAAAAAAGAAGCCAAAGACAATTTGATAAATTGGACAAATTCGAAAGAAGAAAAACACGAAATGACTGGAAAAGGCAAAATTTAAAAAAAAAAAAAATAAAAATAAACCATAAAGTTCAATTTATAATATTTATTGAATGATATATATCAATGTTACTATTTTTATCAAAACATTTGAAAATAATAAATATTTTTTTTTTACAAATAAATTAATATTTTAACACACTATGAGCGGGGCGGGTATTTGTACCCGTTGTGCGGGACTGCCACTTTTTAAACGATAACTAATATATATCCCTCATATAAGTGGCAACGGGTATAAATACCCGCCCCGCTTATAAGTGGCAGTCCCGCAACGGGTACAAATACCCGCCCCGCTCATAGTGTGTTAATACATTAAAAATTAAATTTTACAACCCTCTACCAACCCACTGTTAATTAACAAAATTTTATTATAATATTTGATAAAACAAATAAATAGATTTATTTATTCTTTTAATTCGTCTATCTTTTAATTGCGTTATCAGTAATTTTTCATTTCAGTCTCAGGTGCTAAGCTGTCTTGACACCTGCTCTACAGAATAACAGAAAGAGTGTGGGGGAGGGTTTGAATGATGCATCGTTTCTACTTAAGTGTCTCTAGACATGTTTTATAGTCCTTTGTAATGTCACTTTTAAAGAGGTGTGACGAGATCTGCTGAAATAATGCCTAAAATGAAAGTGCACTGAAACATTACTCTCTCTTTTTTTCTCTTTCGATTATAAAAAAAAATATATAAATTTCAATAAGATATTTAAATAAAATAATAAAACTTTCAACTACTATTTTTTTTTTAGTACTTTTTTATATCTTTTGTTAATCAATTCTTATTTTATTGTTAACTCTATGACATTCACCCCTTTAGTTTTAATTTCACTTTTGATACGGGTAAAAATTTATTTATTTGTTATCAACATTTTAACATCTCTATTTATGACCTGGATAGTCAAAATACTATAACCTATATAATTAATAATAAGTTAGCAAAAAAAGGAGGTAACCGAATTACAAAAAATTGATTCTAAGTAACTATATAATAAAACAAGAAGTTGGAAATTTACTATACAATAAAAATTGTCCTTTTTCTTTTCTATAATAATTTTATTTTAACCTTGCGTCTTTTTTTCATTTAAAATCATGATAAATACGTTTATTTTTATTTTTTACCAAAATAAAATTAAATACAATATATTTTTTCCAAATATCTTTAATTTGTTAGTAATTATTTCATCCTAGGTATATTATTATAAAGTACTATTGATCTTTGGAAAAAAAACATAATGGAGTATTTTTAAAGTTAAAATAATTTAATCGATAAAATCTTTATTATTACTGATAAAAAACATAATCTTTTTTCAAAACCAAGTTTTAAATGTTATAATAACATAATTAAAATATTTAAATGTAATTTAAGTTTAATTACTTTTTAAAAGTATATCTTTAGTAGAATCAAAACTTAGTAATAAAAAGCTAAAAAGTTGAAATTTCCTTTGAGAGTTTTCTTTTTATTTAATTTTATGTTTTAAATTTAATTTATAATTTTTCAGTACAAATCTTTTTCTATCATATATTTATTTATTTTATTTGTTTTTTATATTTACATTTTTAAATCTAAGATGGTAAGTTCATTTGTCTTTTTCCCCCTGAGTTGTCATCTGGCATCTTGCAAAATATCCATGCAATGATTCTTTGTTGGGGATCCTCGTCAAATGCACCTGATCCGTTTCATCTCTTTCACTTATTTTTCTTCTGTCGCAATGTATATAGTTTCCATCCTTCTGTTATCGTTTTATTTTTTTAAAATTACTCATTCATAGAAAACAAATAAAAAAACATTATTATAATTTATTAAAAAAATAATGATAAAAATTATATTAAACACCTACTATAATTATAAACTCAGAAGGTGGGTTTCATTTAATATTAACGTTCAGTTAGCAACTCCTACATATATATATTACTATCAGATTTATCAGGGATATAATCACGTATTTTTGTGAGACTGTTTTCTGGACGTTTCGGCACCCATTTTAGCGCCATTTTCAAGAGATTATTTAGGTGGGTCTGTGTGACCAATAGTTAATATCGGGATTTCGGGTTAATAGGTTGGGTGGTTTTGTACTCACTACGTTCCTGTGGAGCTCCGGAGGATCCTGGGCAATCTTGAGACTGGCACACGTTCGTACTGTACAAAATATTCCCAGCTAAATAATATCTTGAAAATGGGGCCAAAATGGGTGCCGAAACGTCGAGAAAACAATCTCACAAAATTACGTGATTATATCCCTGATAAATCTGATAGTAATAATAACAATAACATTCACGGAAACCTAAACCAGTTGGATGGATGTGGCTCAGTATACGGACACTTGGAGAAATGTGGTTGTTGCATCCAAGAACTTTCGTGTACATTTGAGCCACATAGATAGTTAGATATAACATACAATAATAATATATAATTAATTTTGATTAAATTAAAATATATTTTAAATAAGAACACAAAAAGAAATGAATGTTTTATGTAATATACTGATTGAATCAAAATTGATGAAAACCTTTTTCTACTTTCAACCAAATACTATGTACCACACGGGGATACAGGGAGCGGAGCCCCCGTCTAGGTGTGAAGAGCGCCGAAGGTCTATATATATATTAGAAGATTAAAAAAAACCTATTGTAGTATATCTGATAAAATTTGCCTAAGATGCTTAATAAATAAATATGTGGGATATAATTTATATTAAAATAATAAAAAAAATTATAATTTAAAAATTAACATTAATTTTTTTTAATATTCTAGTAATATATTCAGCTAAATTTATAAAAATTTTAAATTGTTGTTTTAATTGTTAATGAATTTAACTGTATATATAGTACAAGTAAATTTGGAACAAAGTGTTGAGGGTTGCGTAAATATTAGGGGTTCCTAACTACTTGTCTATCGAGTCGATGTATTGCTATTGTTGAGTGAGTGCGCATACATGACGAGGCACGTCGTTCATTAACGGCAAATTCGATGTGAAGGGTAAACGAGTTTTATAATTAAATTATCATAATTTATTAATCTTGAAAACAATGTTGAAATAAGACGATATGGAGCCATAAATGGAGAATAAAATTAGGCCTCTGAATAAACAGAGATGTAAAATATTGGAATTAAATATAAGTTTTAATTATCCAACTCTTATAATTTCCATATTTTTCATAAATTATAAGGGTATTTATATTATAAATCTTTAATTAATTAAATATTATTTAGTTTCTAAGTTATTTGTTAAAATCTTTATAATTGATTCATAATCTATATATTATTTACATTCATGGCGATACCAATAAAGATCAATCTTAGACTTTAATCTTCAACCTGTTAAACAAAGTATCCCATTCTCCAGGAATAAGAAGTAGAGATGTTTTTCTTGCCATTCCAGGGACGCCTAACGTTCTATCGAAAATTAGCTTATGGTATACTGATATATAGAATATATAGACTATTCGAAATAATTTAAAACTCTTTCTCTCCTTCAATTTTAAATTTAAAACAACGGAGTGTTAAGAAACTAATATGCCTTATGCAACATGGGTGGGTAAATGAATTGGGCTAGAAGAGGAGGCAATTTATTATTTTATTCTAATTCAGATTTAGGACAAATCGGCTAACATTATATCAAATCTCGCTAAGAACATTCAATATTTTTGTACAGAAATTATTCAGTTTCTTGGCAAAGCGTATGACACTCAATCAGTTTAAATTGAAATTAATATAAATTAACAAAGTGAAAATTTGTATTTGTTTAAATTTTATTATAATGAATCAAAAAAAAGCGAGGAAAAATTAATGGAGGTAGGTCAAGAGATGGGGTTTGTAATTAATAGTGATTTTTAGTGACTTTTAGTAACAAAGAGGAATAGTATTTACATACAAAATCTTAATATTACAAAATGTAGAATTTGAATATGTAGAAAAATTGTATGGAATCACGAAGGATAATATATATTTGAAAATAATTTAAATCAAGGTTGCAATCTGGAAACGCCTGTTATCAATCAGTAAAGAGGCTTATCTCATCAAAATTATTATCAAAGGGAATCAAAATTAAAATATATAAAACAATTATTTTGCCTGTTGTATTATATGGGTGGGAGGCATGACCCTGGGATCAGAGTATTTGAGAGTAGGATTCTTCCCAGCATTTATTGACCAAAGAAAGATGAGGTCATCGGGGATGTCGGAGACTGCAAAACGAGGAATTGCATGACCTCTATGCATCTTCACAAATAGTTAGGATTATAAAAGCGAAAAGGCTGTGATAGGCAGGGCACGAAGGGAAGGAACGTAAGAGAGATGGAATAGGGCCTCAGGATAGGGACACTTGGAGAAATGTGGTTGTTGCAGCCAATAACTTTCGTGTACCATTGAGCCACATAGATAGATAGATATAACATATACAATAATAATATATAATTAATTTACTGATTAAATTAAAATATCTTTTAAATAAGAACACAAAAAGAAATAAATGTTTTATGTAATATACTGATTGAAACAAAATGGATGAAAACCTTTTACATACAGACTTCCAACGAAATACTATGTATTACTTCGGGGGGTACAGGCCGCTCTGAGCAGCCAGTAAATATATATAATTATATAATAAATACATATACATTTAATGTATATCGATATAAAATATTAGAAGTTTTAATATTATACATTATTGATTTTATAACATAATAAAATGCAATATTAATCTTAATTGAATAAAAAACACAACAACAATAGTAATAATAATTATGTTGATATAGTAGTTTAATTTGCTTAAAAATTATTTCAAATATATCCAATAATTTTATTCTGCATCTATGATATTTCAAAAGTTTAATATTTAATAATTAATATTGTTTGGCTCTAAAGTCTCTAAAAATCCATTTCTATTCGCCTGAATTTATTCAAAACAGGATACTATAAAATCAATAATTAAATATTCCATTCTAAAATATATTATTTCAATGTAAAATGATCTGAGTATGTGTTAGTTTATTGAAAATATTTGATTTCTTTTTTTATTTTTTTTTTATTTCTTATTATAATAAAGGTTTAATAATTATTAATTTCATTTTAAAAACTATAGCTATTTAATCCCTTATTGATTTCAATTGAGATCAAACAAAAACGTATTAATATATATTTATTTATATTTTCCATTTATTTATTCATAAATATATTTATATGTAATTTTACAATTATTAGAAGTTATGTAAATACAACTTATTACAACTTTTATTTTAATATAATCAATTTACAAAATGAAAATAATAATTTTTATAAAATTAAAAATAAAAATAACCTCTGCTTTTTGTACATCTTACGAAATGACAGCGTCTATCAAGTGTCTATCAAGTCGGCTGGGGGGGGGGGGTAAAGGTGTTCTATGATCTGTATAACATATTCTCTTTTCCTTTATATTATTTCCTTTTTATCAAGATGCTTCTCAATTTTGATCTTGAAGGTTGGGTGGACACCGTCTCAGACTCCATTTGACCGATTTGGATTTCTTTTTAAAATATACACAATAATTATTGGTATTGTGACACTCTATCTGTTAACCACCACAATTTGATCCTATCTGTTTTGTCTTTATTTGGAATAGAATTCAACGGCATTAAGCTCATTAATAGTATATTTCCCTTCTTCATTCACATTTTAAATTTATTTCAATTTTTTTATTATACTTATAAATCGGATTATGGAGGTTTTTTATTTTTTTCTGTTCAAATAAATTTTAATTTGAATTACTCAAATATTTTTTTTTTTTATTTTTATTCTTAAGAGAGCGATTGAAAATTAAAATGCGTTCTTTTAATCGAAAGAGATCGCTATATATTCATTTTTTACAAAAATACTATTGAGAAACTGAAATTGATTCATTGTATAATATATACAATGTTTTCTTTCTAAATTTATTTATTTTTCATTTCTTTACTCGATCTTTTAGATTTTTTCTTTATATATATTTATATTATATTCAACACACATGAAACAAAAATTATATAAGAATTTATCTTTTTCAATCTCTTAATATTATCAAATTAACATTTATATGGAAATTTAAAATTTATATTAATTATATAGAAAGTAAAGGTAAAGGTTTGGAAATTTAATTTATTTTAAACAATATAAAAACGCAATTTATTTTTTCTAGTATTTTATTTTTATTTTTAAAAAGTTTATGTTGATGTAATGTATAGTTGTGATTTAATGTAATAAAATAAAATTACTTATTAGCTACACTAATAGTTAGATTGTAATAGTAAATAAATAAACAAAATAAATATAAGTATATCTATCTATCTTTGTGGCTCTACGGAACTCGAAAGTTCTTGGTCGCAACAACCACACCCCTCCAAGTATTCCTATTCTGAGCCACAACCCTTCAGGTCCTATTCTCCCCTATCTCTCTCACGTCCTTTCCTACATTATCCACCCACCACGTCCTTGGTCGTCGAGCGGACGTTTCCCAATCGGTCTCCCTACCAATATATTTTTTTCGCCATTCTATCTTCTCCCATTCTAGCCACGTGTCCTGCCAACCGTAGCCTTATCGATTTTATAATACTAACTATATCTGGAGATGCATAGAGGTTATGCAATCTCCGCCATTCTCCGGTGATCCCATATATCTAAGTATAAACACTGGTGGACAAAATTAAGAGATAGAGTACATTTTTCTAAATATCTCGAGAAATACTGAAAACAAAGAAATAAAATTTGAAAATTTGAAAATCTTATTTAATGACAATGAAGTGTACAAAACAACAATGAAAGTGAAATTCATTGGCAAGAGTGATGCAAGAATGCTTATGCAAGAATACTTTCTATCTCTTAATTTTGTCCACAAGTGTATATAACTAATTAAGATCATTTGTAATTTTGGTTTGTAATCTATATTCTATTTTATTTTAATTGATTTTGGTTAATTTAAATTTTATCTTCATTAATACGTAGTTATATAAAAATCTAAAGATCCAAAAAATAAATCCCTTACTAAATTTATATTAGAATTATATTTTTTTAAGTATATCCATACATATAAATAATAAAATTATTGTTATATATTAATATTGATTTCTATTGCTGGCATACGTCTAAAAAAACAGCAATTATAAATCAATATATTTCATTAAATCAGTTTCATTTATTTAATTTGTATAAAATAATATAATTTTAATTTTAATGAAAAATATAAATTATGTTTTTTTTAATCATTACCAATTTTTCTCGGAAATTAATATATGGAGTTATGATTTTATATTCTAAAATTTAGATTATTTAGAACATACGTGCTCTAGTACATTATTTATTTTATTTACATTCATTTTCATTGAAATTATTTTGTGGTAGAATCCCGATCAAGTAAATAAACAGCAAAGGAAATGAAGAAAAATGTCAGAATAAACCTAGCTAGAAGTATTTGTATCAATATAACAAACAACCATAATATAGTTTAAATATTCCTCATAGTATTCGAAGCTAGAATTTGAAAAGCAATTCTCCTCCCATCCTCCTTATCCCCTTATTCTTCTCCACCGCATTCGAAGGCAGCTCGTTCAAATTCTATACTACTTTGTATTGATTTGATTTCCCATTTATTTATTTATTTTATCAAGTTATGATATTTATTCTTATTATAATTCAGAGTTCTCGAAAAAATGTACCATATGTGTTCTCCTCGTTCCAGTTAAAAGAAATCTAAGCGATATATTTTTTTTTAATTTTTGATGATTGGAATGAAGAAAAAATGGAATGTGTATGTGTGTGTGTGTTTGGTTTTTAAAAATAGATCTACAATATATAATAAATATATTTTTTTATTTTAAAATTTTTTACACTTTTACAACTTTACAAAATCATACCTTTCTACTGATCATTAAATTGTTGAAATTTAATTTAATCGGGTGTAAAGGGGGTTTCGAATTGCTAACAAAGCAATTGGTCATTGAGATATAAGAATTATTTTCCATTAACTCTACTTTTGAGTCATAAATTCGGGCATTAAATTTCAATTTTCCTCCATGAAATCGGATATTCCGTTTTATGCCAACATGGATTCTAATTAGGCGATTTTCATTACACCCACTATCTGTCTCGAAAATTCGATAGTATAGGGGAAAGTATACATGTGTGTGTATTAGAGAGAGAGAGAGAGAGAAAGAGACAAAAAGGAAAAAAATATAAATTCTAATCATAGAAAATAGATTTTATAGATGAATTTATGAAATGAGATCGAAATGTATAATTGAACTTGCAATTACACTTTTGTTATCTAAAATTGAGAAATTAATTAACTTTTTAATTCCTTTTAATAATATCTATTTTTTTACTATCTATAAAATTTTTGATGACGAGATTTTGAGGTTTTTATACGTTTTGAAGGTCCCTGAGTCATTTTGAGCCAAGGTTGAGAAAAATTTCTGTGTGTGTATGTGTAAGTAGACAAGATTATCTAAAAAAGGTTTGAGCTAGAATCTTAAAATATGGAACACTGGCATTATTCAAAATTCGTAGTTTTCTATCAACTTTTGAGAAATGTAGCTCAATCAGAAGAGGACCATTACATGCCATGTTTTGATATTCTTTCCTCTAAACTCGCCGTAAAAATATAGAATTATGTTTGATAGTCTTTCACATGATTAAAAATTGTATTAAACTGTTATATAGAGAATTTCAGCTTGATTGAATCGCTGAAAGTACCCGAATTTTTTTTTAACACTGCAAATCACGCGCCAGCACGTGACGTTTTGTCATCAACAAAGAGCCCAACTCACGCTGCTTTAATAAATAATATTTATTAATTTTAATTTATAATTTAATTAATTGAATTAAATTTAAATATAATATATGTTATTTAATCCAATTCAATTTGCGAGATAGTCGAGTGGAGACACTCCAGATTTTTGTAACTTTTATTTAAAATAATACTCTATCTTAAATAATTTGAAATATTTAAATTCATCGAATTGTGTTTACTATTCAAATGTTTTTACTTAAAATATATAATTCATATATATTTATTATTAATCTCCCAATTCATCATTTATGTAAATTACAGTAGAAGAATATAATTACAATCAATTATAATTTAAAGCTATATATTACATTGGCTTAGCGCTGTTGTTAGATTCCCCTCGAAGTGTTCTGATTATAGATACTTGTCTTCCAGTGACAAATAGCGTGTAAGACCAATCGGGGGCACTTGGCTTAGGGTTACACCTTCTTTACAAGTGTAAGCCCTCTGATTTTCAGGATGTAATTTACAGATAAATGAATCAGTAAGATAGGGTGAAATAAAAAAAGCGAAGACGAAGAAAAATAAATACTTCAAGAGGTAAAAACCAAAGGGCTTTAATCGGAATGTATATATCTACGTATAGGAGAGGAGTGGGAGGAGTGTCTGGGTGTCTGTGTCTTGATATCTAACACAAAAGCCGACCTACAAGCAGGCGGAAGTAAATTTACCCACCAGGGGCCGAGGCAAGACGAAAAAGGGGAAACAGAGAAGGAAAAGGAGGGGGTGAGTTCATATAATTTATTTCCGTGTTGTAATTAATCTGAACTCGCTGCAACGCAAGAGAGAGAGAGAGAGAAAGAGACTCCTATACTATTATTACAAGTGTGAGAGAGTGGGAGAGAGAGAGAGGGAGAGACAGGCCTTCTCCCTTTCGCTCTTTAAGCTTAAACATCTGAATCTCACGAGAATTGCGGTTTTAGTAAAATTATACTCACACAACACTCCAATATATATATATATATATATATATATATGTGTGTGTATATATAGCCACCATCAAGGGGTAAAAATACTAGACCACAATGAGGTCAATAAATTTCACACTTTACAAGAATAAAAGAGCACAGAGCAAAAAATAAGTGGAAAATTTTAATTTCCCATCTAAAAATACATAGAAAAACGTTAAATATGTGAGCCATGAAAGCAGAGTAAAAAAAAGAAGTTATAATGAATGCCAGGCTGGTCATTGCAAGTGCTGTTGCTCATAATAAGTAGTAAATCTTTAATCTCTGTATAGAATATTACTTCAAGAGTGGAGAAGTGGAATTCAAAATCCTCTCTCTCTCTCTCTCTCTCTCTCTTTCATCTTCTCTCTCACCTGATGTTTGTGTATTAAGATTAATATGACTTGATATATCCTGAAACAAAACCGATGGACCGTATCTCAGCTGATACGTATTTTATTATCAAACGGAGATGAGAACAAATTACACCTCATCGTGTTGGAGATATTTCCCTATGGAGATTCTTTATAGCAATATTTGTAATTAAAGTGGGAGCCACTGTTAATCTTAATATATAAATATATATATATATATATATATACAATTTTTGCTATTATAATAAGATATAATAAGATAAGATAAGATAAGATAAGATAATGTTAAAAGAAAAATAATTTTTTTTCATTATTTTAATAAACTATTTAAAATATTTTTAATTATTTATATAGATTATAAATTTTTATATTTCCTAAAATTATTAATTTTAATGTCTTTAATTCAAACAACCGAAAATGTTTGCAATGATAAATATATGATAATAAGTGACTCATCACGAATATATTTTTTTAAATATTTCTATTAAATCAAATGAATGAATCATTGGAAAATGCATCAAATAAAAAAGTAAAAATATAGTTTAAATTTTCACTAGTAATTTGGTTGTTTCATAATAATTGAATGAATTCGTTATATTTGACTGTAATTAAACAATTAAATTAACATATTTACCAATCCTATTTCAAATATTTTGATTGAACATGAATGTGATTGGTGCGAGTGTTCAAAACAGGGGTTGCTGGCCCATTTGGAACATTCTATTTCAGATCCCTTCATATCAATTGGATATATTTAATGAATAAACAGAAGGATATGTACAGACATTTTATCAAAAATTGAATTGACCTTTTTTGGAGATAATTCAGGGATAGAAGAGTCTGTTATTCATAATTAATGATCTTTAAGAATTATAAACAAATAATTCAATTCAAATATTCATATATTTTTGTGTTTTTTTTCGGTATGAGTGGTGTCTAAATTTCAAATAGAATATGATATATGAATAAATTCGTGTAATGTTTTTTACATTTAAATTTGGGGGTCCATGAAATGAAAATGAGGCTCCACGATAGTGGATCTCAACATATATTGATAGAACCTATTTACTAACATTATACTATCTTATAATATAAAGACATATACATTATTTATAAAAGTACTTATGAAGTAAAAAACTTATTATATATGCTTATAAAATTGTGTAAGTTGTAGGATGTAGGCATTCCATTGTAGGCAATACATTTTGAACTGCATATATAATGATATACCAGTATCATCTTATTACAATTATACCCGCAAAAAAAATTCTTGTCAATTTTTGTCTCAAAACGTTGCGAACTTGCACCGACTTGTTCAATTCGTCACTATAAATACGAATAGGAGACAAATTATTCGTTTCCTAAATCTTGAAAAGGAAAGTGCAAAGAAAATATTTTAAAAAATATAAACTAGTAGTTTATGACACAAAAAAACAGAATGGACATCATATTTAAAATTTAAAATTAATCCTTACAAAATTAACACCAAATGTTGATAATTTATTATTAAAACATCAAAATCATCCTTCCCACTAAAAACATTTACCTATTGCTTAGTTTATTTTATGTTTATTTTATATGTTGTGTATATTTTATATAACAGATACAAAATTTTATTTAAGTAGTTTTAATTTAAATTAATAAATATATAAAACCTAACATTTGTTTATTCTTGGAGTTATTAACACTAAACTTCAAAAGTTAGAAATTTACAAAAAATCGATATCAGGTAAGGAAGGGGTCCACCCAAAACCAAAAAAACAGATATGGATACATAAATAATAAATATAAACATTTTTAATTTTATTTTATTTATAATATATATGAAAGACCAGGCTGTGACGTCATGAATGGCTGGATGACCTCATATAATTTTAAATCAAGAAAAAACTAATAAATATGATTTTTCTCGAGGATAAAACCAATACAAAGTGCATGATTCGTGGTGATATATAAAAAAATCTCCTTTGGTGTGAAAATAACCCTTTCCTTCCTATCGTCGATCGCTAATACTACCACTTCCTGTTTCCGGAATTGCACCAAAAGTTGATCAATTCATCCCACTGATGCATTAAGTAAATATACCAAATTTCATCAAAATCGGTTGAGCCGTTCAGGCTGTACACATCTATACGGACGGACAGACGGACGGACAGACATCATGCTAAAAATACTTTTTTCTGTTTAGAAAATGCATGATTCGTGGAGATATGTAAAAATCTCCACATGTGAAATTTGGTGTGAAAACAATACCTCCCTTACTATCGTCGGTCGGTAAAAACATAGCAAGGGGTCTACGACACAAAAATGTTTGGGAACCTCTGGTTTAGAGGAAAATGAAATAAATTTCTTAATTTTCAATACCAGAATAAAGATTTATATTCAAACTAATATTTTTTCAAGTATAAAATTATTGCACTGCCGTGACAATAGTTATATATACCTGTAAAAGGATCAGTGTTGGTTTATTAAAGATGGGTTTTTTATACCTACAATAAGTCTCTCAATTTTTTTATCCCAATGTTATTCTAGGAAAATAATAACAAAGATATATATCAAAAAATATATATATTTATTTGCTCATTAAAATCAAAAATTAAAATTAATTAAAATTTAAATATTATAAAATAGAGATGAACTTTTTATTATACATTTTTATAACAAGAGAGAGAGATAGAACTGAGTGAGGAGGGTGAGTGAGATCGGAATTGTCATTACCAGAACACCTGGGAATTGAGAACTATCAATCATCTCTACGAGGGCAATCAGCCTGAGATGACATCCGAAACTGCAAACAAAATTGAATAC
The DNA here is from genome assembly GCA_963082975.1 of Labia minor. NCBI lineage: Eukaryota > Metazoa > Arthropoda > Insecta > Dermaptera > Spongiphoridae > Labia > Labia minor. Next base: position 55,407,733 of record OY720345.1, read on the forward strand.
CCAAATCGAAATATCCTCCTCCAATCATTTATAATAACAATACACATTTAAAAAAAAAATGAAACTAAAACCAAGGATTTTTATGAGTTTTCTTTTTCTTTGTTAATAAAAAAGATATTTTATATACAATATTAAACAAAATTTAAAACAAAAAAAAAAAGTTTTTTGCAATTTCTCTGATAAATATTCTTAATTAAAGAAATTTTACAATAAAAGAACACAGAGGGTGAATATATATATATATATTTCCCCCCCTGAATTTATGTATTTGTAATATATATATATATATAGTATATATATTCTTAATACTTATTTAAAATATTATAAAGAAATAAATTATAACTTTTCTTATAAATTAATTTATAATAATTAAAATTAAAATTAATCTAAATTATTCATTAAAAAAAATCAATCTCTTATCATTTATAAATTCACATATAAAAATATCCTACTTTAAAAAATACAGTAAATATTACATAATTATTTAAATTAAATCACGAATTACATTTATATTTAGTTCCATAAAAAAAAGTTTAAATTGATTTCTTTGGATGTAAAATTACCATTTCTTTTAAATCAAATACCAAATATCATGCTAATGTATTGATGTATTATGTTATTAATATATTTTAGAGAATTATTTCTAAATTTCTCATTTGGCTTGTTAACAATACGCTTTTATCAAACAAGTGACAGGATATAAAATTATTTTTAAGAAGACATTTATGTCCCCTCACTCTCCCACCCTCTTCGCTTCTCTTGCTGCTTTTTCTGGATCGTAAGACAGCGATTCAACAGTTGGCATTTGGTGGAACATTGAACACATTCCCATATACGCGATAAAGTTAAGTTATAGATACGGTTATGGTTTACAAAATGAGCAATGATTGCTGATATGCATATCAAAACAAGCCTCTTAATATATTTTAACATCAACAAGTAAACTATAACATAATACTAATAATATTATAATCTATAATTATAATAAAATATTATTATAAAATTTACAAAATATCCATGATTATTTTAATTGGTTTTAAATCTCTAATTATATTAATTTTAGAAACAATGAAATGTTTGCAAAATTATTATAAAAGAGAATCGAAATTAATTTAATTTATTTCAATTATGTTAAGACTTCTGATTGCCAAGTTTACCATAGTTTAAATTGATTTTTTAAGATATCCTATTATCTATACATTTAAATTTATAATCATAATGACTTTACAACTTTGAAAGCACATACATATTTATTGAAATTACTTACAGAGAATTTTCTTAAGGATTGTCTCGTCTGCCTCTATCCGTTCGACCTTATCTAATTTGTTGAACCATTGTGAGTTTGTATAGTCTCAAGAGTAATCTTTTACGTAACACTTTCCAAACTGTCGGTTGAGGAATTCCAGTCTCCCAAGACGCACTGCGAGTTGATTTTTTTGGGCTACGGACCAAGGTTTTCCTAATCTGTTCGACAACATCATTAGAAACGCTCGGCCTAGTTCTTGTGCCAACTGTAAATTGTTAGCCTGCTTGGAGGTTCTTTCTGGTATTCCGTATGAAATCTACCTTGAATTTCACAACACATCGTGCACGTTCCCCCCAGTAAAAGTCGCCATTTTAACAAATCATATCAACAAAAAATCGATACCGACTCTTGGTCACAGACTAAGGCCCAAAATCCCAAAAATATTCCTACCTAAATAACCTCTTGAAAATGGCGCCAAAATGGATGCCGAAACGTCGAGAAAACAATCTCACAAAAATACGTGATTATATTCCGGATAAATCTCATGTATAGTAATATATATTAGTATATATATCTATATTTTTTTTTATATATCTTTGTTATTATTTTCATAGAACCCGGAAGTAACATTGGGTTTAAAAAATTGGTTTAATCACCCAGACCGCCATTTTAGTATTTTTAGAATTATATTTTATAGCAAAAGTATTTTACTGATTTGAATTAAATAAATTAAATTAAAAAATCTTTAATCATTTGATCTTGTAAATTAATTATTTTATTTAAAGATTTACAATTATAATTCCTTTCACTCAGTTTTTATTATAATTAAGTTTATAAATTTAATTCAATTTGTTTTTTGTCTTTTGTTCACTTTGTATGTAGATATGTCTTTCTCTATATATGAAATACTAAAAAATACTTTTCATGGATTTTATTTCATTTTTTATATCTACTTTCTCTTTAGCAAATGGCCGATTATGTTCATTTTTTTTATTATTTCGTTTTTTTCTATTGTATTTCCTTTCCCATTCTCTGACTCCATTCATTTGTATAATCTACACATTCTTCTTATTATCATTATGAATAGAGAACACATAAACGCCCAGCCATATATAGAGATATAAATATATTTACTTATATGGTTTTCAACTTCAAATGGAGTGAGAAATTTTTTAAATATATTCAAATCTGATTCATATTTATTCGTTAGAAGTAAAGTGGAAAGAAGAACGTAGAAAGAAGGGAGGATAAAAAAAAAGATTCGAGTAAATTATGGATAATTCTGGAATGGCTTTAATATTCATTTAAATATAAGATATTATAGTGGCATTTGTGAAAAATAACTCATACATTAAAAAAAAATATATTAAAACAAAAATAATATAAATTAATTAGATAAAAAATAAAAAAGAAAAACAAAATAAATTTATTCATAATTTCATAGAGTTTATAATTTTATAATAATAAACTTTTTTTCCAAAAATTAAATTAAATTTATATTTAACCATAATAAATGCCTTATGTTTAATGAATTGTTTTTCTCAAAAAATAAATGTTACAAAAATAAAAATAAAAACAAATTAATAATACAAACAAATAAAATTATAATAAATATAAACACATAATTTATATCTAAACTCGGATATATATGTTCTTACTCTTCCTAGCTAGAGCATACCTGTATTTCCATTCAACCCTACAAAATACTTGTCTATATACTCCCAGTACTTGATATTTTCTAATGCAGTGTGATTCTCAACCTTTTTTTTTACCACGTACACTTTTAAATGTTTAAAAATTTTGGCGGCACACAGAGAAAAAGATAAGTGTAAAAGTTATTTTTTAACCTATAATAAACTGTGTAATATGGTTTATGATAATAATCAGGGGTCGGCAACCTTTTTCAATAGCCGGACACATTTCTGAAATAATATAATAGGGGTGGGCACACTTGGTGATTCTTAGAGCCATATTGAAAAATCGAAAATGTTTAAGAGCCTGATCGCAAAAAACATTTTACCTTTTTTACATACATATAAAATATACAAGTACTTTTTCTTAATTTGAATTTTACATTTGTAAAATTTGATGGCACATTTTGAAAATCTCGCGGCACACAAAAGTACCGCGGCACAGTGGTTGAGAATCACTGTTCTAATGTAATTAATTGCCTCTTTCGAATTTATTTATCTAACTTCCTTTAAAATAGAACACACTACAATGCTGTAAAATATCGAAATTTTCTTTCCCACTCTATCATAGTTTCCCAAATTTGACTGAGCTCTAACCCTTCTAACAAAAATTTCTAATCTTGGGACCCACCTTTTAGATGTCATAGGTAAAAGAGGGTATGAATATTTATATTGCTGAGATTCTCTAGTGGCGAGTCGTGGAATTACTCATATTTATTCTAATTGAAATAAAAAAAAATTATAAGAGTGTTACCAATATGAATGAAATATTACTGTTGAAATAGTGACGAAGTTTGCAACCCAGTTTTTCCCAACGTGGGGCCCACACCCCACAGGGAGGCAATTCGAAAATGGACTCGACACGAGTTTAACCTTTTTAATATTAAAAATTATAATATGCATATGTTACATTAGGGTTTATAAGAATTTTAGAAGGGCTTAGGTGGGGCATGGCAAGGTTGGGAAATCTGCACTGGAGGGTCGAGACCAATAGTTTGGGAAGTACTGCATACAATGGATATATTTTTACCGACCGACGATAGTAAGGGAGGTATTGTTTTCACACTAAATTTCACATGTGGAGATTTTTACATATCTCCACGAATCATGCATTTTCTTAACAGAAAAAAGTATTTTTAGCATGATGTCTGTCCGTCCGTCCGTCTGTCCGTTCGTATAGATGTGTACAGCTTGAACGGCTCAACGGATTTTGATGAAATTTGGTATATTTACTTAATGCATCAGTATGATGAATTGATCAACTTTATTAGTTTTTTCTTAAATTAAAATTAAATGACGTCATCCAGCCATTCATGACGTCACAGCCTGGTCTTACATATATATTATAAATAAAATAAAATTAAAAATATTTATGTTATATTCATATCTATTGTTTATTACATTAATAGATATATTAAAATTATTTGAAATTGTTTCTGTAGCTGGAAATTAATTTACTTCAAACCGTCGGTCGGTTCGGACCTAGCCACAGGTCAACTTTTTTATTTTATTATTCTGAAAGTACAGTTGATTTAGTATAGGAGAGGAGTCGGCCCTAGCTGGGTCATGAAATTGTTGTGTACGTGTATTTCAAAAGCGGCGATGAATTAAGTAAACGAGGACTAAGTGTGACTTTCCTACGAAATTTTTGACGACTACTGAAAGTAACGGCATGCAAATGCGACGACTTCCGAGTATCCAATGTATTAATATTACTAAAAAGTGAGTATTTTTTAATTAAAGACCATTAGACCATTATATGTTTTTATTCTATTAAAAAATGGATATTAAATAAATAAAAGGTAATGTTTTTTATTTATGTATTTATTTTATAATAATGAATATACATTTCTAATATTGATTGTAAAATAGCATAGTTTATATATAGAAAGCTAACTTGATAAGCCTTCGTTTCATCTGTATTTTGAGTGATTAGTTATTAATCTGTTAGCGGACAAGGCTTTGGTCTGGTGGAGGGAGGATACTGGTGGATGGGGACATTGAAAGCTTAGTGGCATAGAAGAACTCCCTTAGTGGGAGGAGTTATATATATATATAAAAAGAAAGGGAAGACAATTTAATTGGGAGATTTTTTATTTGTTCATTGATTTCAATTTTTGGTTCGTTGCATTCATTTGGAATCGGGAGTTTTATTTTTATTTAACTTTTTTTTTCTGTATGTGCATCGATAAAGCTAAATTTAATTTATATGAAAAAAAAAAATAAAATAAAATAAATAGAATATTTAACTGAGATTAGGTAATCGAACAATAAAATGAGGAAGTCTGCTAAATGTGAAACGATTATTTATTATTTTTTTTTTTTCCCGTATAATACAAAAACAAGAGGATTTTCCATTCAATTCCTAGTTGAACACACACAGAGGAGGGTTGTAATAACTTTAACCCCGTCTGATTTTTGTTCTCTACTCATATTATCTCTATCATATAGTTACCAACCGATAACATTTACTTATGAATACTTAAAATTAATATTGAATTCTTAAATAAAATTTAAATTAATATTTATTTAAATATAATTAATTATTTTTACTTTTATAATTTTATTTTTTTTTTTTAATATTTATTTTATTTGGATTCAATATTATATTTATTATTTCAAACTACCAAGTCTCACCGTTTTATTATCTATTATCAATTGTAATCAGTGGACAAATAATCTACATGTTTGCTGTGAGGGTAACATCCATTGATTGGCTTCACATCATGAAATTCGTTATCGATTCAAATGACGACTAATTATGAATAGCTTTAGCTTCTGCAATTGGCGGTTCAATAAAACCAGTATTCATCTGATTTATTCAGTTATTTCCTTTGAAATTTATTAACAAATATTCACAATATAAAATTTTAAAAAATTTAAAATATTTATTCAATGATAAAGAATTATTTTTTTTTTCTTATTGGAGGCTGTTTACACAAAGTCCGAAGACTCTGAGTGTAGTGATTTGATGAAATTTTAAAAATGGATAAAATCGATAGTTTATGTAAATCTCAAATAATTTAATCTCCTTCTTCTTTGATTTCATAAAAATTGCCACAATATTTTTTAGTCTAAAGTCATATACAACGGATATATACGAGGGTAGGGATATAAGTCCGTGAATTTTTGAATTTTCCATCTCTTAAATGAAATGAAACACTGCCCATGTCAACAGGCAACTATCGAAATCTGAATTAATTGAGTCTTTTAGTTTTTGTTTGACATCCATTACTAGCAGACTACCTCGTGATTTGAGATGAAAGTGGAAAATAGTGAATTTCTTCGAAAATCTATGAATTGGGATGCGAATTGCTCTTTCATCCGCCCTATTCTCCGGATTTAGCCCCGAGTAAATTTCTTGTTTCCAAACCTTAAGAAATGACTCGGCGGAAAGAGATTTGACTCGAACGATGAAATTATCTCACAAACAAATCTATTTTGATGTCCTCGAAAAAATTGGAGAAAAGTTGGCGAAGTGTATAGAGCTCAAAAGAGACTACGTTGAAAAATAAAATAATATTTTTATTCAAAAACCTGTGTTTCATTCAAAAAGTCCTCGTATTGATAAATTACATCACTGTAAATAAATTTCTTGTAATTAAATGCTCTATTTCTATTATTTATTACTAAAATTTAATTCATTTAAGTTATATTATATAAAATATGGTTATTAGTAAGATTTAAAATAAATAATATAATAGTAATAATACTAAAAGTAATAATAATAAAATGTTTTAAAAATTGTTGAATACACTAAAGTAATAAAGAAATTCATAGTAATAATGATGATTTGATCGGATGAGTGATTTCTCTATCTGTTTGATATTCTCCAAAATGTATTTCCAACTGACTGATTATAAATGGTCAATTTACACTCAGATTGCATTGTGATAACAATAACAATAAGAATTATTTCCAAAGAAATAAACTTAAAAACATTCAGTTGGTGGACGTTGAAAACATAGAAGTTGAATACTGGCTGTTTCAAATGATGACACTGTAGTAACATTTTAATTTAATAGAATTTGAATTTCATTTGTCTCTTTCTAAAATTATAAGTACTAAAGTACTAATATAGTGAGACTTATGAAATTATCATTTGTAATTGATTGGAATTTGATTTTAGGGAATTGATACAGTATACTAAAATTATTAAAGTAAAGTAATAGTATATATATATATATATATATACATATTGATTTAGAACAGAGGTTCCCAAAGTGGTCTATATCGACCTCCAGGGGTCTATGGCAACCTACAAGGGGTCTAGGGCAGCGAATAAAAAATGTGGAGGTCCATGAAATGAAAGTGGGGGTCTACGATAGTGGATCTCAAGCCTATATACTTACATTACAATTCAATATGGCTCTAAAAAAAGGGTAAATTGTTTTTCCGACTTAACTCTTAAAACATTTTTGATTTTTCAACAAGGCTCTAAAAAAAGGTAAAATTTTTTTACAAAAAATCAATTTAGAGGGTTTACCTAAAATCAAAAAACATTGCAGGGGGTCTACGACGCGAAAAAGTTTGGGAACCTATGGTTTAGAACTTTAACGATTTCAATCCCATTCATCAATTCCAATATCCACTTTTACAATTCATTTTCCCAGATGAATAACAATTTATTTACCTACTTATATTCCAAATTCAAATCTCTTTTAATATTTATTCTATAAAATTATTAGCTGTCTTAAATGTAACTTTAATTTATAATAATGAATGTTTTAATTTTCTCTTCTCTGATGCAAAATAAATATAAACGAAATTCAAAATCTAATTATTATTAGCTTTAATAAGTATTCTTATATCCATTACTTATAATATCTGACTTTTGGAACTTAACTATTCAATATCTCTTTGTCACTTGTAAAGGGAACTAAAATTTATGGTATGAAATTGATCAATAAGTTTTTTTATATATATGAAAAAATATTTTACTTTTTTTAGGGTAATTATTCAATCGAATTATTATGACATGGATTTGGATAAAACTTTGGTGTGGTGGTTTCCTTTTTTAATTCCAAATAAACTTTTCTTATGCAATTTTTGTGGGTCGTTTCTATTTTAAGGGATAAAAAGGATTAAAGTTTGTCAGATTAGCTTATTATGAACCTCGAAATATGATGTCATTAAGTAATGTTTTATTGACTAATTCATTAATTCTTCCTTTATTCCTAATTTTCGATTCGGTTTGGATATAGATAAATTATTTAATTAATTAATTTTTTTTTAATCTTCTTATATCCAAACCTAACTTATAAAACCCGAAAATTAGTGGTGCCCTCTGGTCTTCAAATAATAAAACATGGTAGCTAAATAGAATATCAATGGGTTTATTTGCAAACTTTAATCCTTTTTATCTCTTAAACTAGAAACGACCCACAAAAATTGCATAAGAAAAGTTTATTTGGAATTAAATTTATTTGGAATTAAAAAAGGAAACCACTGGTAAAATTTTATCCAAATCCATGTCATAATAATTCGATTGAATAATTACCTTTTTTAGTATTTTAATAAATCAAATATCTTTATATTAGTAGCCTGTTAGTATTATTATTCCTTAGGGCTCTAGGATAATCAAATTTTGTAATGTTATCGTTCTACACTTAAAAAATAAATGTTATAATTATGTAATTGTGTAAATTGTGATTTAACATCCATTGAATGCCATTTTGGTTTTTGGCATGCTGTCTGTTGCTCTCAGCACTCTTTGCGTTTTAATAGGTCTCCCCACCCTCTGTTTAACGAGATTGACAGTATGCAAAACCCTTCACAAAACACTCTATCTCTCTTTATATCTGTATATATATATATATATATATATGAGGGTGTATGAGAAGAACGAACAAGAGCAGTAAGGGGGAGGTAGATATCCAACAATCCAAAATATAACCGCCTCCCCCACCATCATCAACCACCAACTATAACACCAACATCAAAATCGAAAGCAAATCAATGTTTGACGCCTCTATTAAATGACAAAACCATTGATATCTGTAAATGGATAGGACTCTTCGTTTGTCTGATATTAATTAAAAAATATCAAAATAAAATTTTACATTGATTTTAAAATATTTAAAAAAAAAATAATATTTTTTAAATATAGTTTTTTTTATGAATATCGTTTCAATTGCTATCCACTTTGAAACAGCGTTTGTTTGTTAGATTTTCTGTTTGTTTATTCATCTTTAATATTGCAGATATTGACAAGAGAATTGAAAAGAAAATATAGAATCCTATTTAATAAAAGATATAGATGATTTCTGATAATATAAAATATTTTTATAACATCATATGATTGTTGTTTATTTTTTAAAAGATTAAAATAAAATTAAAACATGAATGTGATACAAAAATGATGGAAATTTAAGAGGATACCATCTCTCATAGTTATTCAACTTAAATACATGATAGTTCACAAAATATACTTATACTAAACTTATTTAATGCTTAAGTTTAATATAAAAGTTACGTTAGTTGGTAATTCACAATTGAATCTACTAGGCCCCTAAAAATCCCGCGTTTCATGTGAACAAAGCAGTCAATCTACCAGGGTTTACTGTTTGGGTGTTTGGTGTAGCCTTTCATCGCATGATTTGATCGGAATCTTCTTTGACTGAACCGTAATTGGTTACGCATACCTAATATGCCACCAGCAGATTTAGCATGCCAATCAAACCTTAAGTTCTTTTGTTTCAAAATTAGAATTAAAAAGTAAAAACAAAAATTCAGGTCATTTACAATTTTAGATATAAACAAATTGAAGCAAAAATACTTGTCCATACTATTAAATTTTATAATACAAAAAAGTAGTTTTTTATATAAACACTGACAAAGTAAATTTAAATATCCTTAACTTCCTCTTCCTTTCCACAAAAAAACAACAAAAAAGTAAATTTTTTTTTTTTAAAATTAAAACATTTTGAATGTACTATATGTATTCAGTGGCGTACCTTGGGGGGGGGGGGGGGTGCGGTCCGCACCGGGCGGCACTTATCTTGGGGCGGCATTTTTTATATTTAGTTATAGTTGTAAAAAGCAACTTATTCATTTCATATTTATTTTTTTTCTTTCTTGAATAATAAATGATTATTATGATTATTATAAGTTTACTATTTGATTTATATAAATTATGATCAACTATATGATTTCGAATATTATTCCTCGGTGTATATAAATGCATTTTAGTGTAAATTTTGAATTCTAATTCCAAGAACAGGATAATAATTTTATTTTATTGTATTCATTAAAATTCGTTGAATTCGTAAACGCATCTTTACGATTGGTTCGGCAATTTTTCCTAACTAAAATTTTTTGATATCAGTTTATAAATGTCATTTCTTTTGAAAAGTTTAAATGATTAATTTGAAGTGATATACTAATATTTTTTTAAATCATCGATTTTTCTTTTGAAAAGCAGGGCCGGCGGAAAAAATATAAATATAAATTTTGAGAGCATTATACACGATTTTTCTAGTATGAAAGCTAGAAGAGTAAATATTATATAAATATGTTTACGAGTGCATACAAATATGTGTAAAAAATTTACTCTGAGAATTAATTAATATTGATCAAATAACTTAATAATTTATTTATGTGTATTAATTTATAAAAACCACTATTTGATTGACTTATAAAAAGGGCGGCAAACTGGAGATCGCCACTGGCGGCAAAAATTTTAGGTACACCACTGTATGTATTTGTTATATAATTTGTTTAAATAAATTCAAAACACCTCTTAACAATTTTCATTTTTATAAAGAATCTGTATAAATCAATTTAAATTAATTTAATAATTAAGTTATTTTTAATAAATAAATGAAAAACATAATTTAAAATTAATATTAAACAAGGTTTATTTTTTATGATAATCAAAAAATAACAATATATTTTATTCAAAAAATTAAAAATTAAATTAAATATAAAATTATATTTCATTAATAATAGAAGAAAAATGTTTATATAATTCAACACTTTTTTCTGAAATATTGTTAGAGTAGTTTTTATTTTAAATGTATTAGTATTATGTTTATTAAATATTTTTCTTTTATTAATATATATATTATATCATAAAAATTATAATATAAATTTATAAATATTATAATATAAATATTTATAAATACATTTAAATAAATATTTATAAATTGATATATATATATATATAACAATTCGAGTGAAATGAAATAAAAAAACAAACGAAGGAAATTAAAAATCATTTCAAAGGTTTTTTTTTGTAATAAATTAAAAAGTTAGAGAATAAATTCATATCCTGGGCAAATTGAAATTTTTATCTATATATTTTTAATATATTCAACCAGATTTCAAATAAGTTTTTAATTATATTTTGATCAAAATAGAATTAGAGAAAAAAATAAAAGAAAACTAGAGAGTAAAAAAAAATGAATATTATCCAATATTCAAATTCAATTTTTATTTTCTTGTATATTTTCAAAGTTTATTTTATTTGAAAATTGTTTTTTTATTTTTCACTTTAATAAAAAAAAATACAAGTATTTATTAATTTTATATTCTCTGCTCTCTATATATACTATATTTGAACATATATATATATAAGTAATTAATATTCATATAAGAATAATTGTAAATTATATTAATATAAAAATTAAAATGATAATTTGTTTTGACAAGCAATGGATGAGAAATAGGTGATTTAGACATACTCACTGTAACAAAGTAATTTACAAGCAAATTTCAATGATTAAATGAAAATTTAATTATATAAGTATATATATATATATATATATATATATATATAATTTTTTTTTTAATTTTAACCTACAATAATATATATGACATTCTATATTAGATAATTGAAATAGCTATTATTTACTCTAATTTTAGCAATTTTTTTCATTTTTTCCTCTCTTCAAATGGATAAAGTGTGTTGATTTATTTTCACAATGGGATATAAACAACACCAACAATAACTGTACAACATTCGAAAAAAGAGGATAGATTTATAAATTCAAAATGAACTTGTATATCACGTTGTGAATGCATTTTATATAATATATATATATATATTATGATGAATGTCTGTTTCATTTTTGACAAATCAAAAGATTAAATATTAAATTTTATGAGTTTTCTTTTTTTTCTCTCTTATATGCAATGGGCTAATATTTACTACAAAGAAATGTAACTATTTATTTAACTATATCTATTTTTCATAATCAGAATAAATGGGATGACTATAAATATTGATTAACGCTCGGGTTTGAGGAACAAGATCAGGTGCAATGTACCCAGTAGACACACTTTATAATAACATGTTTTTGTGGAAATACATTTTTGGAATAATTCAATTAAATGATTTGATAACCTCCAAATTCTAAAATAATGTATGTAGTAAGATTGACAAGACAAAATTAAGGCTCATCATTTGATTTTTCACTTTCACGTTTACCATTAATAACAATTCTCCAAAAAATATAGATTTTTAATTAACTAGAAGGGTCCCTAAGTTGATAATACACATAATAATAAATATAGAAATAGCAACATTTATTTTTTTTATAATGGATAAGTTTAGTTAAATAATGATACTAAAAATTGTTCAAAAGTTTAAAAATCTAAATGAAAAACAGAATTAAAAACAAACAAACAATTAATTCTACAATATTAAATAATGTTTGTTTATATTTGCTAATTTTTTGATATATCAAAATATAAATAAAATGGAGATTCTAATTTAAAAATAATATAATTATAAAATTTTTTTATAAAATAACGTTTTTCCAATGGACTAAAAAGAATAAAATAATTTTTCTATAAGCCTGACAAAATTTATGGATGAATTGCTTCATAAAAACGAAAAACGTTGGGTGCATTTAGTTTAATTTATTTATATAAACAATCAAGTCAAATTTTTGTAATAATAAAAATTTTATTGAACACAAACTGACAAATTGTTTTATCATGCAATAAAATTGATAGTTTAAGAGCTAAGAAATTAATCTTTTATTTTTTTACTTTAATATACTTATATCAAAGTATGAATCAAAATTTAAAATAATTTTTATTAAATTTACATATTATCAATCAAATCCAAAATGGTTGATTATATTTGAAGAAATAGTGTTACTTGTTAATTAAGTGTTTTAGTGTGTATGTATCTTAGTATATATATATAGGAATTATAGCTCTATAAAAGAAGTTAATAGCATAGAACTAAATGCGCCCAACGTTTTTGGTTGAATATGAAGCAATTTATATGTATATACAGTCCCTGGCCAAATTATTAGACGCACTGTATTTTATTAATAATTTTATGATTCTTAAGAGTTTTTATACAGTCATTGTATATTTAAACTACAATATTATTGATTTTTATTTAAAAGATTTGTCGTAGACTACCTATTTGTATTTATTTTAAAAAAATGGCAACACTGTGTTGACAAAGTGATACATGAACGTAAACAAGTACAAACCTGTATCAATCGTGATCGAGAACGCGGCAGGTACGTACGTGTTTCTGTGGCTTTATGGACTGTCATTGTTTGTTTAACTACTCAATTATTACTTTATTTTGTTTAGAGTGTTTGAAAAAAATATTTGGACTATTTTTATTATGGGTAGAAAAGTCGATCTTACACCACGTAAAAAAGCTGAAGTGAAGGCCCTTGTGAATACAAATACATTTACAAACCGGGAAATATCACGAAGATTGAAGGTTTCTGAAGCCAGTGTACGCCTCATAAAAAAGAAAATTGAGTCTGGGGAGGAATTAAGCTCAAAAAGAAAGAAAAGATGCGGTAGAAAACCAATTTTCACTCCACGGTCAGAGAGATGTTTGAAGAAAATTTGTCTAGAAAACAGATTTGCTACTACAAAGATGATAAAATCACAACTCCAGGATGCTAGCGTAAATGCTTCTGAACGCACTGTTCGAAGAAAATTAAAAGAATTAGATTTTAAGGCCCGTCGCCCCGCCAGGAAGCTCAAGTTAACAGCTGCCATGAAAGCAAAGCGCCTGAAGTGGGCCTAACAATGGAAAGACAAAGATGTGGACTTCTGGAGATCGGTAAGATTTTGTAATTTTATAAAAAAATTGATACATTATAATCATTTTCATTTAAATAAAGCAAAGAAACATGGAAGTTTATATATTTTGTCTATTTTTGACATGTCTGCTTCAGTGAGGAAAGTACGTTTGAAATTTTGCAGAATAAAGCTCTGTATGTGCGTCGTCGTCATGGAGAAAAGTTTCATCCTGACTGTGTCGTTCCAACGGTGAAACATCCAACCAAAGTGATGATTTGGTCGGTCATCAGCGGCAAGGTGCTGGACGTCTATACGTAGTAAATGGAATAATGAGGCAACACCAATACAAAGAAGTATTACAAAATCGGTTAATTCCGCAGCTCAAAGAATGGTTTCTAAATGGGGAACCATTCACTTTCATGCAAGATGGAACTCCCTGCCACTCTGCTCGGTCTGTTAAAGCTTTTTTGGCAGAAGAAAATATCCCTCTATTGGATTGGCCGGGTAATAGCCCAATTGGAAATGTGTGGGAGCTAGTGAAAAGAGAAGTGGCTAAAGATATGATCACCAACAAAACCCAGCTCCTAGAAAAAATTATTCATATGTGGAATCATCACCCTCAAATGCAGGAGACAGTACAGTCTTGCATTGAGAGCATGCCGCGCAGAGTTGAAGCTTTGATAGGAGCTAAAGGTGGCTCGACTAAATATTGACTTTTATTTACATTATGTATTTTCATTTTTCTTTAATACTTAATAAACATATAATTTTCTAAATTAATGCTATTTTATTTTATTTCCATTGATTAATATAAAAATAATAAACAATTCAATTTATAAGTACAATACCACTCGGTAATTAATATTTTACATGAAATCTTGCAGTGCGTCTAATAATTTGGCCAGGGACTGTATATATATAAGGATTTTTTTTGAAATTCACACTATATGTCTAAGCACTTATTGTGACAAACCCAATTCCAACTTCGATGTTATATCTTATTGGCCTTGAGTTAATGGCACGGCTACTATCGCTTCAATAGAGCTAGAATTAATTGAAAGGGTCGGTGACGACTGATTAAGGTGCAATCCAAAATGCTGCCGAACAAATAAAATAGATTTCAATTTATAATTTTATTTTATTAAGAGTTATTTACAGGTTTCAGTTAGTTTAAAAGTTAATTTAAATATTAAAGATAAAAAATGGATAACCAAACCCAAATGGATTAGCAGGAATGAAATCCAATTATCCTCGTTGTAGAAAGATGACCCCGGACCTTCAGATTCTCTCTCCTGGTGCCTCAAAGTTGATGTGGGAGGTTCTTCAAATAATTCTCGTGGTTAGCGTGGGATGCCTAGTGCTGTGTATCTCGGATGTATTCTCGAGGTGAAACGCAGCCCCTTTTGATGAATGGGTTGAATCCACGTGATATGAGGGGGAAGGTGATCAGACACGGATGGATGATTTTACGTTGAGTTGGAGAAAATGTTTAATTGAAGATATAAGGAGGCGACAGGGCAGAGAGGACACTGAGGTGGAAGTCGATGTGTGATGGTCAAGGTTGAAAACTCAAGTGACGAAAAGGCCATAGGAACAAAAGATGCATATTGGACAAAAGGCAAAGAGGTTGTTAATAAGATAGAAAACTAAGGGAGGGCTATTGATGATTGCAGCCTAAACACACTCCCCCCCAAAAAATTCAATAAAGAGGAATTTTTTCTTTTGATTAACCGGAAATTATACTTGGTCTGGGAGGATTATGAGTTTGTTCACGGGCCGAAGATATGTTCCGTGTGGGGTTTTTAACCGAACGACACGTATAACATTATCTGTTCCCGGAAGGATGTCAACCACTCGTGCCATTGGCCATTGGGAAGGAGCCATATTATTCTCCTTTAAAATTACTAATTGATTTACTTGGATGTTAGGGTTAATTGCATTAGATTTATATCTATTTTGTAATGAACAAAGATATTCGCGAGACCACTTATTCCAAAAATGATGGAACATTTTTTTGTAAGTGGAAACGTCTTGATAGTGACATGATTTTCGAATTAATCTCTGATTCTAATGAAGGAAGTTGTTTTAAAGGAGCTCCTATTAAGAAGTGTCCCGGAGACAGGTAATCAAAGCTATCTGGTTCGGCAGTGAGAGGAGTAAGTGGACGTGAGTTCAAGATTCCTTCTATTTGGCATAAAAGAGTTTCCATTTCTGAGATAGTCAAAATCTGATTTTTCACCACTCTTTTTAAATGAAATTTTGCCGATTTGACGCTTGCTTCCCATAATCCACCAAAATTAGGAGAATAAGGGGGGATGTATTTCCACTCTATTTGATTTTCACAAAAGAAATCTCTTAGAAATTTTGATTTAATGTTAGATATCAGGGTGTTAACGTCGGATCGGATCACCTTGTCTGAGGAGACGAATGTTGTTCCATTATCACTATATATGATGGAAGGGAGCCCCCTGCGGGAAATAAACCTTTTGAAACAGTTTAAGAAGGTTTCAGTGGTGAGGTCAACACACAGCTCAAAATGGACAGCCTTCGTTGCGAAACAAACAAATACACAAGTGTAAGCTTTAACTGGTTTTGATCCACGTGTGAGTTTTAGGTGTATAAAAAATGGACCGAAAAAATCAATCCCTGTACAATTGAATGGTCTAGAAGGGATCACTCGGTCTGAGGGAAGACTCGCCATGTATGGCGATATGCGATTCGAACTATTTCTAGAACAAACAACGCATGATCTATACACTTTACGAATTAATTTTCTTCCTTGAGGGATCCAAAATTTAGAGGTAACAAAGGCTGATAAGGATTGGGGTCCGCAATGCAGATATTTGATATGTAAGTATCGAACAAGGAGTGTCGTAAAGTGTTCTTCTCTGGGAAGAATAATGGGATGTTTCGAGTCGTATGGCAAGGATGAATTTTGTAGTCTACCTCCAACCCGGAGGATTTTGTTTTGATCTACAAAAGGTGATAAACATTTTAATTTACTTGAAGGGGGGAGTTCTTTCTCTGTATTAAGTAAAGACAACTCTTGATAATAAACTTTACGTTGTATGAAACGGGCTAGATCGAGAGAAGTGTTATAAAAGTCTTGGGCTGTTACTTCTTTCCTTGGTTCGAATAAGGTTTTTCGTTGATGGTAATAATGTGTAGTGTAATAGTGATATATGAACAGTTTTTTGTAATAAATGAAGTGTTTGACGAGTTTTATATAATCAGAAGATCGGGAAATTAATTTTAAAACTGGGTTATCATCTAAAATTCGGGGTATTGAAATATGGAAGCAATGTAGATGGGAAAGTCTTTTATTTTCGGTAGATGGTAGCTCAATGTCATTTGTAAAGGTGAATGGAAGGGACGGGGAAATAAAATAATCAGAAGGCCCAATTATCCAATATGATAATTGTAAGAATCGTTCGATAGAGATGCCTCTGGTACCTATGTCGGCAGGATTATCCTTACTGGGAATGTGAGACCAGGTGACAGGTAAGGAGAAGCTTTGAATTTCAAATAATCGATTTCCTACAAAAGGTTTATATAAATGGTTGGGGGAAGTGATCCAAGTTAAAGTGATTATCGAATCAGAGTATAAATGAATATGATCGAAAGAATGATTTAAAGCCGGTATAATGAAGTTAATGTATTTTACCATGAGGTGAGCAGCCATAAGTTCTAACCGGGGTAGTGAAACCGATTTTAAAGGGGCAACTTTGAATTTAGAAACTAATAAATTTGAATATATGTAATCAGAATTTCGATATCCAACAATATAGAGAACGAACCCATAAGCTTGTTCACTTGCATCAGAGAAACCGAAAAGTTTATAGGAAGTACAGTTGTCGTTGGTAATACGTCTAGGTAGTGAAAACTTAGAAATCAGGGGGATGGATTGTCGGAAATTAATCCAAATCTCCTGGAACGATTCGGGTACCTCGTCATCCCAATCCAATTTTAAAAGCCAAAGTTTTTGAAAGATAATTTTGAAAGGAATTAAACAAGGGCTGATCCAACCAAGAGGATCATATACTTTTGCTAGATCGGACAGAATGGATCGTTTGGTAAGTTTAGGTGAGGAAGGAATTAAAAATTGATAACCGAATGTGTCATTTTCGGTGTCCCAGGAGAGACCCAAAATGCAGGTACTATCTCCCATTTCGACAAATTTGGATTGTTTAGTAAGGATATTCTGTTGTGTTAAAGAATCTAAAAGAGATTGAGAATTAGAGGACCATTTATCTAAGTAAAAGTGAGCACTATTTAATACTGCATTGAGTTGAGTGGTCAATTGGATTAAGTCTTGTTCTGTATAAGCCCCAATTAAAAAATCATCAAGATATGAATTTTCCTGGATAATTTTTAATATTTGAGGGTATTCTTCCTTGACATTTTCCATCACATGTTGAATGGATCGAATAGCCAGGAAAGGAGAGGAGGTAATCCCAAAGGGAACACGATTAAACTGGTAGACATCTATGGGGTGTCTGGGGTTATCTCGCCAAAGCAGTTTTAAATAAGATCTATCAGAGGGTGCAATTACTACTTGATGGTACATTTTTATGATATCCGTGGAAAGTACGAAAGGATAATTTCGAAACCTCGTTAAAACAAGTCTGATGTCATTTTGTAAGGCATCTCCAATTTCGAGAATGTCATTTAATGATAGTCCAGAAGTAGATTTAGCGGAACCATTGAAAACCACTCTAATGTTATTGGAATCCCTTTTAAAAACTCCATGATGAGGTAAGTAGAATTCGTTACTTTCATTTAGTGGGCGACTAGAAACCGGGTATAATTTCTCGATGAATTTAGATTCTATCAGGTTAGAGATATATTCTTTATATAAGTTGAAGAATTTTGCATTTTTTGAAAATTTAATTTCTTGCGATTGAAAAGTTCTTAGCGCAGTGTTATAAGAGTTGCCTAACTTTGGGGGGTCTCTTTTGAATGGTAAAGTAACCTGTATATGTCCATCTGGAAGAGTTTGAACCGATTGCTTGAATAGGTTCTCCGCACGGGAAGGTGGTTTTGTGATTGATGTAGGGACCGGTTCTAATTCCCAGAGCTTTTGAATGTCGAGGGTAATTTTCAATTGTTCTGGTGTAGGTTGACTAGTAATTTTTTTTGCTTTTAATAAGAAATTTCTAAGTGTATCCTGTTCAGGTAAAGCTTCACCAAGGACCACCCAACCGAGAGACGTGTTTTGGGCTAGGGAATTTCCATTAGGAGATTTAATAATTCCTCCTTTGAGCAATTTTGTATAAATGGAGACGCCTATTAAAATATTTATATTTTTGGGAAGATAAAATTGGGGGTCAGCTAAGAGTAATTGAGACAAATAAGAAAATTGTGATTTCTGTAAAGGTTTTGAGGGAATGTTGATGCTGAAATTGTCAATTATACTAAAGGATTCTGTTAAACTAAATTGAGAATCGATGGGGGAGCCGAGAGTCAATGTAACCGATTTTTTCGAATGGTCCAGACTTACGTTGTTAAGCCCGCTAATTTTTGTATTACTGACGTTTGATTTTAATCCTAAAAATGAAACTAAGTCAGATGAAATTAGAGAGACTTCTGATCCGGAATCAATGAATGCGTGTAATTTAACCAGTTGATTTTGATAGTCTCTAACGAGAATGGTTACTCTGCCAAGAAGGGAAGTAAAATTGTCGGGAGATGGAATAGACTGGAGGGCATTATTGAATTTGAATATTTCGGGAACCGTTTTATTTTCTAATTCTGTGGAATTTGTCTCCGTTAACAAGGATTCATTCGAGTGGTCGCTATCCAAGTGTAATAATGAATTATGGGGTTTTCTACATAATTTACAATTAGTTAAAGGGCAGGTTGGAGCACTGTGAGTAGGATTAAAGCATTTGATGCATAGTTTCCTTAATGATACCCACGTGTTCCTCTCTTGAACGGGTGTATTGAGAAAGGCTGGGCACGCGAATAGTTTGTGCTGCTGGTTACACATGGGACAGGAAGAGAATCGGGAAGTAGACAGATGGAAGTTATTTCTTACTCCAGGTTTCGTAGATCTGGTGAACTGTTCTCGGTTCCTATAGGATCCCTCCATACGTCTAGCTGATGTTTCATTCATAGCTTCGGTGTGTAATTGAATAAATGACAAAACCGACTCATAATCTGGGATATCCTCCTCATTCCCAATTGAGAGAATCCATTTCTCTCGTAGTTCCGGGGTCATCTTCCGCATGAGTACACGAACTACAATTGGATTCCAGGCCTTTACATCGTAATCCAGATTTATGAGTTGCATAATGGTTTCCTTGAACAAAAGAAATAAATTATTAAAATCAGAAGCGCTGTTATTTTGCATTGGCTTGCAATCCAATAATTTATCTAACAGAGAAAATATAATCCGTCTTTTTTTGAAATATCTCTCTTTTAATAATTCGACTGCTGTTTTATAATTTTTGTCACTCATAGGTAAGTTTTTAATCAGATTTAACGGTTCTGAAATCAAGCATGATTTCAAATATTGTAACTTATCAAGGTCACTAAGAGCAGGATTTAAATCGATTGAATTTTGGAAAGCTGCCCAAAAGGAGCACCAATCCAAAATGTCCCCTTCAAAAGTGGGTAATCTAATTTTCGGGAGTTTTATGTTTTGATTGCGTGTTACAATACTTGACTCCTGCTTGACTTCTTCTGAGGTTGGATTAATCTGATTTATTATATCGTTGATTACATCCATACACCCATTGGCCTCCTTCATCAGTTGATTACAAGTGGGATCGTCTTTTAAATTGTTTAAAATGATTTCGGTTCTGAAGGATACGAGATCATTTATTAACTTTTCTGCCTTTTCCATGTACCGTTGAAAAAGAAAAGAATTCAAAGGAAGCTTTCGCCTACTATTCATTGTATTGAAATCGTCGTAAGCTGCTTCTAAGACATACCATCTTGTACTCATTGATTCAGGAGTTACAGCCATGTTATATTAAGATATATTTAAAGGTTAACAAATGAAAAATATTATAATAAATCCAATAGAATTAATAGACTGAAATTTAAACCAAATGGGGTGGATATATGAATTACAATTTTAAATTTAGAAGTTAAAATAAAGTAAAATCAATTCAAATTGTACCACTGCACGTGTAAAACAATAAACAAAAAAATTAAATTAAAAATATTTGAAACAGATGGCGTATGCCACGTGATATGGTGACGCTTACAAAATCCAATATGGCGGATACCACGTGATATAGTGACGCTTACAAAATCCAATATGGCGGATACCACGTGATATAGTGACGCTCACAAATTCCAATATGGTGGATATCACGTGATATATTAATTTAAAACTATTTAACTTATCCAACACAAATTAAACCACACCAAAATCTTTTTAAGTCGTCCCTGTTCGGGCGCCAAAATGTCTAAGCACTTATTGTGACAAACCCAATTCCAACTTCGATGTTATATCTTATTGGCCTTGAGTTAATGGCACGGCTACTATCGCTTCAATAGAGCTAGAATTAATTGAAAGGGTCGGTGACGACTGATTAAGGTGCAATCCAAAATGCTGCCGAACAAATAAAATAGATTTCAATTTATAATTTTATTTTATTAAGAGTTATTTACAGGTTTCAGTTAGTTTAAAAGTTAATTTAAATATTAAAGATAAAAAATGGATAACCAAACCCAAATGGATTAGCAGGAATGAAATCCAATTATCCTCGTTGTAGAAAGATGACCCCGGACCTTCAGATTCTCTCTCCTGGTGCCTCAAAGTTGATGTGGGAGGTTCTTCAAATAATTCTCGTGGTTAGCGTGGGATGCCTAGTGCTGTGTATCTCGGATGTATTCTCGAGGTGAAACGCAGCCCCTTTTGATGAATGGGTTGAATCCACGTGATATGAGGGGGAAGGTGATCAGACACGGATGGATGATTTTACGTTGAGTTGGAGAAAATGTTTAATTGAAGATATAAGGAGCCGACAGGGCAGAGAGGACACTGAGGTGGAAGTCGATGTGTGATGGTCAAGGTTGAAAACTCAAGTGACGAAAAGGCCATAGGAACAAAAGATGCATATTGGACAAAAGGCAAAGAGGTTGTTAATAAGATAGAAAACTAAGGGAGGCCTATTGATGATTGCAGCCTAAACACTATAGATAATATTTATAAAGAATAATTGATCTGTATTGGTTTAAAAATCATCTTTGTTAGTTTTTTTCTTAATTTAAAATAGGAATTTTAATAATAAAAATAATAGTGCCGGACAAAGTCGGACAGCGCTTCTTTAAATACAAAATAGTATAAATAAAATAAAATTAAAAATATTTATTTTAATATTTTGAAATATATATTATGTTACAGCCACAGGCCATACTTTTCTGTCTTTCAGTGCATTAATACGTACATTTAAGGCCTGTATTTTTTATGACTTTGTTTTTAATTTATGTTCTTTTAAATTATTGGATAATGTTTTTAATATATTTTGTCGTTTATTTATTTTTTAAATAATAATCTTAATCTTAAATATTCAGATTTCATAAGGGATAATTTTTTTAAAGTACCGAGCAGCGGCTCGATGAACCAGGTATTTAATTTTTATATTACCATTCAATAAAAGAATGATTAATAAAACAACCATTGACTCCCTCATAATAAAACGATCATTGCGAAAAATCACCTTTGGTATCACTTTTTATTTCAACAGAAGATAATAGACGTGTATATACATTCCTTTAATTTATATAATACTAGCTAATTTTTTTACTAATATATTTTTGAAATGGGTACCTTTGGGATGATTCACCAAAAATCAGGCAATAAATCGTTGTCATTTAATCGGTCTAAATCAATTCCAATAGATTCTTTTCTTCAAGTGAGCCTAGGGGATATTTGTAGCCATAGATTTTGCACATCCTTTTGAATCCATTTGGCCTTGATATAAATTATAGATGTTTCGTGAAAAGCTCTTCAACCTTTGTATGAGATATAAAAGAACATTGATCAATTTTTATTTCACTTCACCCTAAGATTAATTCTCAAACCAAAAAAAAAAAAAAATGAAAACCAATTTTTACATAACTTTGATTTGAAACTTTCGGCCCCTGAAAGCGTACTTTTTAAAAATAGGTAATTGTTTAATGATAAAGGGAAATGAATTCCCACACCTGGGTACATCTCGTTCCAAAAAAGGGTTTTCTCTTTTAGAACGTAGCGCCTCGTAGCACGACTCCTTGGGGGCTTCGAACATTCACATTTATACTCAAAATGGGTGGAGCAAGATAGAAACCAAAGTGACTGGAAAATTAATTGATAATATAACATTAAGATCGTAATTTATTGTAAAGCTTTTATGAATAATTTTAAATTTAATATTTAAATAAGCTGGAGTGTCTCCACTCGACTATCTCGCAATTTGTTGGATTAATTAACACATATATTATATTTAAATTTAATTAATTATAAATTATAAATTAAAATTAATAAATAATATTTATTAAACCAGCGCTTGTTTGGCTCTTTGTTGATGGCACCACGTCACATGCTGGCGCGTGATTTGCTCTCAACGGGTTAAAAAATTAATTCCGGTACTTTCAGAGATTCAATCAAGCTGAAATTTTATATATAGCAGTTTTATACAATTTTGAAAAACTATCAAACATATATCTTTATTTTGACGGTCAGTTTAGAGGAAAAAAATCAAAACATGGTAGGTAATGAACCTCTTCCGGATGAGCTACATTTCTCAAAAGTTGATAGAAAACTACAAATTTTGAATAATGCCCACGTACCAAATATTATTCTAGCCCAAGTCGTTTTTGCGTAATCTTGTCTACATAAACACACAGACATTTTTCTCAACCTTGGTGAAAATGTCTCAGGGACCTTTAAAACGTATAAAACCATCAAAATCTCGATATCGAAAATTTGGCGAGATAATAAAAATATGTATAATTATATATACATTTAAATATGTAAAAATTCATATCAAAATTTGTTTGAAAAATTGTAATCATTCTGATAGAATATATTAAATATATTAGTGATGAAAATATTTTATAGATATATCACTATTTTAATTTATAGATGTGCTTGTATTTACATATTAATTACATATTTATGAGCTATCATAAATTTAACATCTTCCATACCCACTGTAGTTAATTAATGAATATTGATTAAGCTTTCCTTATTATTTACATTAAATATCAATTATCAGCCTCGCTTGATGGGTTATTTAGGAAGAACGATTATCTTTCTATCCCTTTTTATTTATTTTTTGGAATTTGTATTGTTTATTATACAAATTAAATTCATATTTGTATAAGAATATTTATATTATTATGTTCTTATATTATTTCATTTCTTATTATGGATTTAAATTAAAATATTAAAAATAATATTAATAAAACAATATATGATTATTTTTTAAAATTTAAGTTAAATATATTCTAGAGATAAGAAAGATAATTTTTGAAGAATTTGAAAATTTTATAACTAGACGCATAAATATTTATTTTTAATATTAATAATATATGTTCTAATGGGATACAATACTTAGTAAAATTCATTTTATGAGACTATACTTTTTTTTTTTTTTTTTTTTTTTATAATTTTACTAATTATGTACCCTCGAGAAAAATCTAAATCAAACAAACTTATTTTTTAGGAATTCCCATTAAAATTAAAATATAAAAAAGTTTTTTGTATTAAGTCATGCTAAAGTTTATGAATATATAAATTAATGATAATACCATGAAAAATTCTAAAGTCATATTTGATTCTTCAGGTAATGAAACTAAAATTTGTAAAAAAATTTTAAATTTTAATGTGTTTAAATAAGTGAAAATTATGTAATAATAATATTTATTTTTATTTTTAATAACTTTTTTTTTTAAAAAAATAGCTATTTTTTGGATTTGTTGTTTGATTTCAAAAATATTAATGAAAGAGTTTTTAAAAAAAAATTAAGAAAACCTTTGTTTTTTCCATTGAATAATTATAAACCAATAAAGTAGTACTTTCTACTTATCTAATTAGTTTATAATTGTTTTGAACAATGTTATTTGACAACATTTTTATAAATAATAAAAAAGTATATTTTTTAAGGTTTAAAAAGTTAATTTCCAATTGCTTTTGAGGAAATTTTGTTTTGATGTTTTATTTTATTTTATTTATTTATTTTTTGTTCGTTTTCTCGTTGGAAAGACATTTTAAAGGACTTCGAACTACAAGTAGTCGCTTGAGAAGGGCTTGTCTAGAAATCGTTTCGAGAGAGTGTGAGGAATACAAGGGGTTGGCAGGGGAAGAGGAATGGAGGGAGGCAAAGGAAAGGGTGGAATGTCACATCCAGTCTGCACCGATCAATCATTACCTCATCCCACTCCCTCACTCGCCCTCTGTCCTTTTCTCTTTCTCTTTTCTACATCGTAGTAGAGATAAAAAAGACCCTAGCATTTTTTCCTTTCGACCACTTGTCCCTTTGCTTGACACACTCTACTACCCTTCTCCTCTCATCCCTACCCCTTTATATCTCTCAAGAAAAAAAACAGAATACACTTAAGTAATAAACCAAATTCTAAAATAGACAATTAAAATTATTTAGAAATTTTCAAAAGATTTTTTTATCAAAATTGAGACTGAAATAATAATCGATAACACTTGTTGATATACTATTATAAAATAAAAAAATATTTTATGTTTTATTTTTGAATAAATAAATTTAAAATCATATAATTAAATTTTAAATTAATGATATTCTTAAAAGACACGTTTATTTTGAATCTACAAAAGTAATTCCAATAAAATTGACACTAGAAATGGATTTTAGATTTAAGACAAATTAAAATCATTTTCAGAAATGAGTACTAACAAACTCAATTCTTTTCTTATTTTATTCTGTAATATATTTGTAAGTTGGATTTTGCTTGATTTTATTATTATGTTAAAGAATCATTTATTAATAAGTATTTACAATAAAATAATATTACAATATTTACAAAATATCATACCTGTTAAAGAATAATTAAATTACAAGTATTTTATTAAGAGGTGGAATTAATATAAATATAATATCTAAACTTAGTTAAATGTCATAAGTGAGGTTAAGTGAGAAAAATAGAATTTCATTGGTGTCATGAGATGGCGTTGTAGTAGAGTGGTACAGGTATTTTTAAAATTACATATTATATATTAAATAAAAAGTATTAACGTACAACACTAATTTTTGATTTTCAATTATGCTGTATAGAAGCTTATGATGAAGATGCTTCATCCGTTCCGGTATACGTGTGGTTATTATACCGAAAAGAAACACGGAAAACGGTAAAAAAAAGAAGCAAAATATAAAAAGCATTACTAAATGTTCGTAATAACATTAATTAATTAATTTGAAATTAAGTGTTGATGATTTTATCCCATAAATAATTATATTTTTCTATTCATCCTTTAATTTATAGTCTACTCGTTTCACGTTACTCTGAATAACAAAACATATTATAATATTTGATATAAAATATAATTTATATCATTTACATATTAAACTTTTGATGATAATATAGCTTTCGAACTGTTTTAAATTTTAAAAAATAAATAAATATTTTAAACATTGTGTATAGTTATTTATGTGAGTTTTCATAACAAAATTAATTCAATAAATATATGTTAATAAATATCATTGATTTTATAATTTCGAAAGTTCAACAAACTTAAAATAAGGTATCTATAAAATTGATCTATTCATATATTGAATTGAATTTATCATTTATCATATTTAATTCTACTTTCAAATTTAGCTTAATAAATAAAGCCAAGTTTGAATTTAAATTCATTTATAAAATAAAAATAAAAATATATATTAAAATAATAAACAAATTTTTAATATATAATATTAAATTAAATAATAATTTATAATAATAAATAAAATCCTATATTTTTCAAAATTGTCTTTTTATTCTCTTTAAATAAATAAATATATTTTGTTTAGTTTTTAACTTTATTCCCATAAATAACACGGATTTGTATGTATATTTTTTAATATTATAATAATAAGATGAAAAATGAAAATAAACCCACATTTGGTAAAAAATCTTCAATGATGAAATAAGAACTTTTAAATACGTTATTATTATGCTCTTATTATATATATATATATATACTCTATCCTAAATCTTTTTGTTCTTTTAGGTTATGGCCTTTTAAAATTATCACATGAGTAATATTATTATGTACGAGTACATACATTTTGATAAAATAAATTTTGATTAAAACTGTTTGAAAAAAACGGTAATTTGTTCTTTTTATAATATAATCTGACTTTTTATCATTATTCAACATCAAATGTTGGCTCTACACAATATAGGCTGTCACAGGCCATTTTGATTTTCATTTATACGCAGAGAATCCTATACAATTGGGCTGTAGAGTATTACCATTATATTAATTTGCATATGTATTGATTTATTATTTTACTGTGTATTCGATATCCAATTTCACATATATAAATTTCGATCTATTGGCAAAATCCTACTGAACCCTATGGATTCTACTATTTTGCATTATATGTATAACAAATATGAATATATATCAATATACATAATCAGTTAAATAATTTCATTGGTTAACCAAATAAATGTAATACATTTCTTCTTACAGTTTCGATTATTACGAAAATTAATTTTTTCGGAACAAATTATAATATATCTTATAAAATTCATTTAAATAGATAAATATAAAAGACACTAAAAACTTTTCATTCTCTTTAAACTAAATTAAAAATATGTTAATTTTTTAAATTAATTATTTGAGTTAAACTTTAAAAAGCTTCAAACAAAAAAAAACATCAAATCCAATAAAAAAAACAAGTATTTTTATATTTGAATTTCATTCATTTTGAAAATTTACCCATAAACTTGCAACTGTAAAAAAAATATTTTCATTAAATTATCGAAAACATAAATAATAAAATTCTAAATTTAAATTCATTTTGATTTTATAACGTTTTTATCATTTTCGCTTTATGTCTTTCTGTCCGTCTGTTCGCTCTTATGACAAATTGAAATCGATTTTTCATCAACTTTAAATTTAGCTAAACTTTTGAAAATTCTTATAGATATTTCAATTGATTCCTAGAAGGTATGGAAGTAATATAATTTAATTATAATTAATTAATTTTAATGCATTAGCAAATAATTCTGAAAACTATTGGCAAAAAGATAGACAACTATCGTTGTGGACAAATAAATATTAAAAGTCATCATGGGTCAACTTTTCTTATATTTTATGTTTTTGCCTCCGCGGTTTTAATCTTGCCAAAACACTTTTTTTTTAAGTGTTATATATTTTTAATTTTTATTATTTTAAAAGTCAAATTAAGCTAATAATTATGTTAATTAATTTTTTTGCATAAATAAACATAAATAAAAAAACTATATATAAAAGTTGAATTTTCATTCACGCCATCTGATGGATAAATATTGATTGGTTTTCATTTTGAAAAAATTCAAAATAATTTATAACATTAAAAGAGGAATTGTTTAATTAATATAATTAATATTTTTGAAGTGAAACTTCTTTAGCGGCGTCCTGACATTTGGTTGAGAATGGAGAGTGAATTGAAAAATTGAAATTTCGTAACGCGTTACGAAACGCAAGAGAGAAAAAAGATATAGATATAACGAGTGAGAATGAGATAGCCTCTATCTCCGACTCTCTTTTGTGCGGTGTTTCGTTCTTGAGAGAGAGGCTATCTGGGTCTTTCTTTTGTCCGGTCTTTCGGTCTTGAGAAAGAGGCTATCTGCGTGTTGCTTTTGTGCTGTCTTTCGTTCTAATACCCTCTCGCTAGGTCCAAAGTCCATGGCGCGCATGCGCGCCAGTACGTTGACCCGGAATAATATTTCTCAGCTTCTACTGGGTCAAAGAATAAAAATTAGTATGACTTATGATCAAAAGAGGGCGAGATCTCCACCTTGTCCAGTAGATATCGCAATTAAATACAATTTGAATTTAAATATATATTAATTTCAAAATTTGCCTAAACATTTATAAAAATAAATATACATATGAAATTTGTTATTTTTTTTTAATATTAAAAAATATTTAATTTGAGATTAATTATATGTAAAAAGATCAACTATCAAATAGATTCAAACTTTTATTTTCTTTGATTAGATTATAATTAAATATTATTTATATTATTTAAAAATTATTATTTTTCTATTTATTAAGGATGTCTATTAAAAAATTGTAATTAACCTTATCATATGTCAAATATTATAGCTAAGTTTTTTTGAATTTTTTAAAATTTTTTATATAATTAATCTCAAATTAAATATTTTTTAATATTAAAAAATAACAAATTTCATATGTATATTTATTTATTTTTAATATTAAACGTATTTCATATTTTTTGAGAGAGATTAATAAATATATATATATTTTATTAAAAATAAATATTTTTAATTTTATTTCGAAATTAAATAATGAATTTTAAAATATTTTAAATATAAAAAAATGTTAATACAATATCATTTAAAAAAAAAGCGGGATTAATAAATATATATATATATTTTCTTAAAAATAAATATTTTTAATTTTATTTCGAAATTAAATAATAAATTTTAAAATATTTTAAATATAAAATTTCGAAATTAAATAATGAATTTTAAAATATTTTAAATATAAAAAAATGTTAATACAATATCATTTAAAAAAAAAAGCGGGATTAATAAATATATATATATATTTTATTAAAAATAAATATTTTTAATTTTATTTCGAAATTAAATAATAAATTTTAAAATATTTTAAATATAAAATTTCGAAATTAAATAATGAATTTTAAAATATTTTAAATATAAAAAAATGTTAATACAATATCATTTAAAAAAAAAGCGGGATTAATAAATATATATATATATTTTATTAAAAATAAATATTTTTAATTTTATTTCGAAATTAAATAATAAATTTTAAAATATTTTAAATATAAAAAAAATATTAATACAAAATTAAAAAAAGGCGGGAGTAAAATTTCAAAATGGATGCCATTTACGTCACCCATATATAATTTTCAATTAAGAAATTAATAATGAAGCTGTAAGTTTCAAGAGATGTAATCAATAAAACTCAATTTTTCTTTATAAATACTATATCTAGTGTGAATTTGAAAAAAATCGTTAGAGCGGTTTTTGAGAACCAATGGTTATAGATAAATAGATAGATATATACAATTTTAGCTAGCATAATAAGATAAGATATATATCGTGAAATAATTAAAATTCTCAAGTCAAATATACAGCGTGCACGCATACCGACGCATGTAATTGTGTGTGTGAACATGGTCGGCGATTCACACGCCAACACATACAGTTATGTGCGTCGATGACCATTCACGTTATTTATCCGAATCTCAACATTACTTTAACACTACTAAATCAATTTAAAATTATTATTGCATTTAAAACTGCTTTTCTCTACTCCACAGATTTCACTATGCCGAAAAAAAATAACGACCAAAATTTAGACGATATTATTTATTTCATACACCGTTCACTACTGGTTTATAGCCACACAGGTGCTAATGCACTTGAACGAGGCGAAGATAAAATCCCTCTAATTCTCGGGGGAGATTTTAATGTAAATTTTGGATCTGAGATGATTCGTTGCCGTTGATCAACTTTCTTCGAGAAACATTTGGTCTGCTTATAAATAACGATCCCAAGGAATCAACAACAAAATCTGGAACTACAATAGATGCTGTTTTTACACGTTATATAGAAAATATCGAATCACGAACATATATATCTTATTTTAGTTATCACAAGCCATTAATATCAGTATTACCAATTGAAGCACCAACCGACAATAGTACAGGCAATGTAGATATGATGATAGAGTAGATAATAATAATAATAAAGCGAATATTTGTTACGAAAATTTTATACTGTTATATGTCTTTCGAAATGATCCCTTTATTTTTCTCTATTTCTCTCTCACTCACACTCTCAACTAAAATTTATCTTATTCTCTAGATTGTAAGAAGTTTCACTTCCGCCACGTGTACGATGCTGCACATTTTGCTTTTTTTAAAAACATTACTTCTCAATAATAACATTTACTTAATAGAAATACATAAAATCAGTTTTAAAAAATTAATATTTACTTTTTGTTTAATTCAATTTGCTAATTTTTGTATAACATCATCTTTTCTATTCCTTTTGTTATATTAAATAAATTTATTGAATTAAAATTGCACTAAAATTTTTTTTTATATTTATATTTTTAAGTTTTTTTTTTAATTATATTTTCTTTTTTTGTTAATTTATTCCTCCATCAAAAATTCTCTACATTCACTCACAAACCAACCAACCAACTAATCCCAATAGCTCGATTAGGAAAATTCGTGTTAACTTTAACTTATGGCAGTGAAGGAGAGGGTGTACGTTGTTGACATGTAACAACCCCGTCGACAACAACAACACCAACATGAAATATAATAGCCTGATCGTAGTTAATGTAGTGGTTTCGTTCAAACTTAAATCAATCTCACCTCCAATTGAACTTCCTACCCCCAATCTATCCCATTTCAACCCAAACTAGTCACCCTTTCATCCTTTCATTTAGTTAATTTCACATTTCTCCTAATCATAAAATTTTGTTACCAAGAAATATGAATGAGAACAAGAAACCAAAAACAACATTATTCCGTTTCCCTATCAATTAAAATGGGAATGCCGAAGCCATAATGCAAATGAATTTGTATTTAAGATTGCTCCATTATTAATACCTAATCTATTAAAACATGAGCCAAACAGTCTCCAACTTTATGACAGTTCCAATTGTTTATTTCAAATAAATTTTGACTGAGCATGAATAATGAAGGGCGGGCGATGAAGTTGAAAAACAATATCAATCCTCTCCGCCATCTGATTGATGTATTCAGAGAAATAATAATGATTCATTAACAACAAGAATATATATATATGTTTAGGTTTCGGTGAAAATTTTTTATTATTATGAAAAATTATTTCCGGGTTATTTTCAGATGTCAGATTTCAGTCTCGACAATTCGGCATCCATTTTGGAGCCATTTTTCAAGAGAATTTATTTAGAATTAAATTTTTTGGGGATTTTGGGTCGTAGCATGTGTGACCAAGTGTCAATGTTGAGGTTTTGGGTTGAAAAGGCCGACTGTCAGAAGCAGACGTGTGTTAGTGATAGTGTTAGTGCCAAGGATTTTTCGGAGCTTTAGAAATGAACGCCGAAGTGTCGATACTGAAATTTCACAATTAAACGTGAAAATATAATTTTTCATAACATATATATATATTAACTTCTACATTAAATTGAATTTGAACTCATGTTAAGATATATATATATATATATATATATATATATATATATATATATATTATTTGACACATATATCAGCTATAATAAAACACGTATAATATGTCTAACTTATTCACTCTAATATTGGCTTAGAAGCTTATGTCAAAATGATAACTACATAACCAAGTGAATGTGCTTTTGCTTTGGCTTTAATTAACTTACCGACACGCATACCAAATAATTAATAATTCATTTTAATTGACAAATTCTATTATATTTTCTAGTATTATATTTGGATAAATATCTTCATATATTACGAGAATGTTATTTGTTAAAGTTACGCAGTACTTAAATTAGATAGGTAATAATATTTTATATAATATGTTATATATATTATACATTATTAAAAAAAAAATTAAATGATTATATAACAATATCGACTCTATTTATATTATTTTTTTGGAAGAAATGGAGCGATATATACCATCTACAACAGCGGTGGGGGAACCGGGGTAAATTACCCCAAATGGGGTAAAAATGAAACTTTTGTGAGTAAAAAGTATATATTTTTAATTTGCTATTTTATAAACCTGTTAGTATTTCTACAAATTAAATTTTTAGTTATTGTTTTCTTTTCAAAATTATCCGGGGGGGGGGGTCTATAATATGGAAAGATGCTGAAAAAAGAGGCGATTTTTTTTTTGATTCTTCACCAAGGGGTAATATCACCTTACACAAAAATATTTTTGCGTAATGATTAAAAAAGGTCTCCGGTCACTAATCTACAATGTCTCTCCACCCCCTTCCCCCATTCCTTTTTCTTTCTCTCCCCAACTTCATTTTCTTATCATTTATTTTTGAAGGCGATTTCCACTTCCAAATACGCCATGATACCATCAATCAACTGAAATTGACTCCGTTGTTAACTTACTTGTTCAATGTAAATATTTGAAGGTTCTACTCTGTAATTTGGTCTTAAATTAATTGCCGCGCACTCGGCTGTAAAGTTCTTCGTAGAATCTAAATTAATTTTCGTTCAAAAACAATGCTATGAATAAGAAATAAATAGAAATTTAATTATTTTCCTAAGAATATTTATTTGTATTTTTTAATAAAGAAATTGGTTCAATCTTTTAAAAAGAAAAAATTATTTTTAAATGTTTTTGATCTGGAAAAAAAAAATTGTGAGTTAAAATTGTAATACTTAATTTTAATTTGAACCACAGAGTGGCTTTTAATTTAACCTAATTATTGAAATCATTTTTAATAAATTAAACTTGCCATAATTTGTTCTTTGTCAATGTAAAACAAAAGAGAAATAATAAACGAAAAATAACACAATTCAATAAGAACATTTAAAGTAACTTCTTATATCTATTTTCATCATTGAAAAGTTGGTTTGTTTTGTTTTCGTTTTTTGTTTTTTTGTTCAAAATAAATTAATTTTGTATTTATTAATTTAAATATTATTTTATTTATCAATAACAACAAGTTAAATTACAATATAAAACAAAAAAAATAAGAGAATAAATTCTTAGAATATAGATATATAAAATTAAAAAATTAAATAAAAAATAATTCAAGAAAAATATTCATTGAAATAATTTTATAAATTATAATTATAATAAATTTTATAAGAAAATGAGTAAATCAAAAGTCATCTTCAAGATTTAGAGCTCTGTCACCATCTACCTTCCATATCTCATGCAGAAATCTCGTACTTACTATCAAACCCTTTTCATTTATAATCCTTACATTATAAATTATACCTCCTCTTAATGAAATAATACTTTGGTTAAATCAATGGTTAATTCCAATACAAAATAAAAGAAATAGAAATATTGAATCAGTCCAACCTCGCCATTAAATAATACAATGAACATCAAAAGTTAAGATAGAGAGAAATTCCTATAATAATATACATATTTAAAAAATTGAAAAATAATATTTGGCATTAAAATATAATGTTGAAGAACATCACAATGGAAATGTAGAAATGTAGAATTGATTAAATTTTGTCATAATAGGGAGTAACAATCATCTATTTGTAGATACATTAAGATGGAAGAACCAACCACCCAATATAATATAATAATAAATAAATGATTAGTTTTTTACACAATAATATATATAAAACTATAAAAATAATATAATTATTGTATCCTATACAATCTTAAATTGAAATCAATTGTAATTTTCTTGTGTTTACATTTATATATGGTCTTTAACATGTCCCTTGTTATGTGGGTGGTTTGTCAGTATGTGCAAATTTAATTGCAGGCAAGTAATAATGGAAATGTATTATAATAGTTGAGGACGGGTGGTTTATTGTATAGTTTACTCAAACCTCTGTAATAGGCATCTGTCCTTACTGTACTATTATAATTACTAATGGTTGTGCTATACTAATATCACTGTCACTGGTGCTAATATTGTTACTACTTATCGTAATACTATTATTATGTTCTATTTAATGTTTGTTTAACAAATTATTAACCGAGAGGGTGGACCTAGGGAGTTTGATTCTAAAACTACGCTTTAACTGTATTATCTTTACATTGTCCCGTCAATTATTGGATATATTAATTTAGTAGAATAATTAATATTTATTAACCTTATAGAAGATATTTATAAATGGGCACGGTGTTAACTTTCCAAATAATAGAGTAGATAAATTATATAAATTTATATTAGGCTAGATGAAGAGATCTTCTTAGTAATACATACAAGTTGCTCTCTCTCTCTCCCTTTCTCCCTCTGTCATCCACAGAGGATTTCCTAAGATTATATTAAATTCAAACAAATTACCTGAAATTTTCTGGGAAAAAAATCATTAAAATAGAAATTTTTTCTATAATAAAAAATATAATATCTCTAATCAGAAAATATATTTTAAAAAAATCTGGAGTGTCTCAATTCGACTATCTCGCAAATTTGAATTGGATTAAATAACCAGCGCGTGTTTGACTCTTTGTTGATGACACCATATCAAGTGCTGGCTCGTGATTGTCATTCAACTTGTTAAAAAATTAATTCCGGAACTTTCAGCGATTCAATCAAGCTGAAATTCTATATATAGCAGTTTTATACAATTTTTAATCATGTGAAAAATTATCAAATATATCTTTATTTTTACGGTCACTTTAAAGGAAAAAAAATCAAAACGGTAAATGTAATGACCCACTATTGGATGAGCTACATTGCTCAAAAGTTGATAGAAAACTGAATTTTGAATAATGCCCATGTACCAAATTTCATCATTCTAGCTCAAACCATTTTTGCATAATCTTGTCTACATACACACACAGACATTTTTCTCAACCTTAATGAAAATGACCCAGGGATCTTCAAAACGTATAAAAATATCAAAATCTCGAAATCGAAAATTTTCGTGATCGCAATACTATCTCTGGCGAGGTAGTAAAAAATTAGTTTTCATTTCATGAAAAAAATTACAATATTTACATAATAGGTTATTATTTTTTTGAAAGCTTTCTGTAGTTATCGATTAATTATCAACTTCATTTCATTTGAAATATTGATATTTTTCTTTAAGAATTTTTTAATGTTTTTTATATTTGATATATTCGCTTGTGAGTAACAGGTTGGTAACTCTATTATTAATATATTAATTTATTTTTATAGATAATTCCATAAAATAAATTTAATTAGTATCATTAAAGATCTTTTCTAAAGATAAAAATAAATTGAGATATTTTTTATTTATATCATATATACGTGGAATCAATTAATTAAATGTTTCCTTCTGTTTTCGTTTGATTGCATTATATTCTTAAGTTCTTTATTTATTGATTTATAGTTAATGATCAAAGGAAGGTCTTTCAGTTACTTCCCTGTCATCTATGTGCTTAATTGATTCCTGGAACGAATCGAAGGTGTATAGTGAAATTATTAACGCTTTGTTTTTTAATCCATTAAAAGATAATAATTAGCTTTCAAATGAAGTTCTATTCACATGAGAATGTATATTTAAAACTCACACTATGGGATCTACAATTTGAGTTACTAGTGAAGAGGATGATGGGGAAGAGAATTTGTTTTTTTTTTTAAATTAATTTATCACTTTTATGAAAACTATTTTGATATCATATTATTAAGGTACTAGATATTACCTATCGCTCGACCCTTTAAAAAATATTGGTATGCTATTCTTTAATTATTTATTACAATTATTAAATGTTACATTCAGTTAAAGAATGAAACTGTTTTTAAAATCAATTAAAATTTCAACACACAAAGATAATTTATACTTACAATGTATGCA
This sequence comes from Labia minor, assembly GCA_963082975.1. Taxonomy (NCBI): domain Eukaryota; kingdom Metazoa; phylum Arthropoda; class Insecta; order Dermaptera; family Spongiphoridae; genus Labia; species Labia minor. The sequence goes on from OY720345.1 coordinate 55,444,287, forward strand.
AGACAAAATTTCGTAATTTAATTCTTAAATATTATTAAAATAAATATTTTTAATTTTATTTCGAAATTAAATATTTAAATATATATTAATATATTTTAAATATAAAAGAATATTAATACAAAACAATTAAAAAAGTATGGCAAGAGGCAAATTTCAATATGGACGACTTAATTTGTGACGTCATTTAAATCTACTATGTTAAAATACGAAAATACTAATAAAGTTGATTTTTCTCGGGCTGAAACCAATACAGATCGATTTATCTTTGTAAATATTATCTATGGTGTGAATTTCAAAAAAATCCTTACAGTGGTTTAATATTTCAAAAATATACAAAGATATATATATATATATATATATATACAATTTTTTCCAGTAAAATATAATAAGATAAGATATAATTTGAATGTTTGGTAAACCGAAACAGGATAATTTAGATTTTGATGAATAATTTATTTTTCCAATATAAAAATAAAAAATTATCATTCAATTTAGAGTAATCTTAAATGAAATAACTAATAATAAATAAACAAACATTCACTATGGTTCATAATAATTATAGAATAAATGTTATTACCATTTATGTATGATTCATACATAAGCCATTTTTCATTTTATTTTATTAAAAAAAAAATAAAAAAATATTTTATTTTGATTGAAAATAAATATCCATTTGTGCTTATTACTATAATGAAAGATGTATTTGAATGAAAAAATCAAAAGAATTTATGAGGCACAAACTACAACGTCATCATTTTAATATTATTTGCCATTTTTTACCTCGTTTCTCAACTTAATCGTTTAATTCTGAAAAGATAATACTTTTTTTTTGTTTTTCATTAGACCACTTTATGATGAATAATAATATAATAAAAGTGAATATCCCTTAATAGGGCTTTTAAAAACCTAGTTGCTAATTTCAAACGATCAATCAGAAAGAAAGATAAACCGTATCATAATTTTATTATTATTATTATTTTTATTTTTTTTATGATTATTATATCATTCTAGAAATTAGTTTTTCATCAGATAGTCATAAAAAGTTTTCCCTGAATCATTACATTATTTTTACTTTAATTATTCTCTCTTTTTTTCAAATTTACACCCCCTTTTGTTATAATATTTTAATGAAGTTATTTTATGAGAAGAATTTTTAATTTTTTTTTTTTTTTTATTTTTATGATTAGTATTTTTATTCTAATTAATATAATAATCATTAACGAAAGAAAATAATTAAATTATAAAAAAAAGCAAAATGTGCAGCATCGTACACGTGGCGGAAGTGAAACTTCTTACAATCTAGAGAATAAGATAAATTTTAGTTGAGAGTGTGAGTGAGAGAGAAATAGAGAAAAATAAAGGGATCATTTCGAAAGACATATAACAGTATAAAATTTTCGTAACAAATATTCGCTTTATTATTATTATTATCTACTCTATCATCATATCTACATTGCCTGTACTATTGTCGGTTGGTGCTTCAATTGGTAATACTGATATTAATGGCTTGTGATAACTAAAATAAGATATATATGTTCGTGATTCGATATTTTCTATATAACGTGTAAAAACAGCATCTATTGTAGTTCCAGATTTTGTTGTTGATTCCTTGGGATCGTTATTTATAAGCAGACCAAATGTTTCTCGAAGAAAGTTGATCAACGGCAACGAATCATCTCAGATCCAAAATTTACATTAAAATCTCCCCCGAGAATTAGAGGGATTTTATCTTCGCCTCGTTCAAGTGCATTAGCACCTGTGTGGCTATAAACCAGTAGTGAACGGTGTATGAAATAAATAATATCGTCTAAATTTTGGTCGTTATTTTTTTTCGGCATAGTGAAATCTGTGGAGTAGAGAAAAGCAGTTTTAAATGCAATAATAATTTTAAATTGATTTAGTAGTGTTAAAGTAATGTTGAGATTCGGATAAATAACGTGAATGGTCATCGACGCACATAACTGTATGTGTTGGCGTGTGAATCGCCGACCATGTTCACACACACAATTACATGCGTCGGTATGCGTGCACGCTGTATATTTGACTTGAGAATTTTAATTATTTCACGATATATATCTTATCTTATTATGCTAGCTAAAATTGTATATATCTATCTATTTATCTATAACCATTGGTTCTCAAAAACCGCTCTAACGATTTTTTTCAAATTCACACTAGATATAGTATTTATAAAGAAAAATTGAGTTTTATTGATTACATCTCTTGAAACTTACAGCTTCATTATTAATTTCTTAATTGAAAATTATATATGGGTGACGTAAATGGCATCCATTTTGAAATTTTACTCCCGCCTTTTTTTAATTTTGTATTAATATTTTTTTTATATTTAAAATATTTTAAAATTTATTATTTAATTTCGAAATAAAATTAAAAATATTTATTTTTAATAAAATATATATATATATTTATTAATCCCGCTTTTTTTTTAAATGATATTGTATTAACATTTTTTTATATTTAAAATATTTTAAAATTCATTATTTAATTTCGAAATTTTATATTTAAAATATTTTAAAATTTATTATTTAATTTCGAAATAAAATTAAAAATATTTATTTTTAATAAAATATATATATATATTTATTAATCCCGCTTTTTTTTTTAAATGATATTGTATTAACATTTTTTTATATTTAAAATATTTTAAAATTCATTATTTAATTTCGAAATTTTATATTTAAAATATTTTAAAATTTATTATTTAATTTCGAAATAAAATTAAAAATATTTATTTTTAAGAAAATATATATATATATTTATTAATCCCGCTTTTTTTTTAAATGATATTGTATTAACATTTTTTTATATTTAAAATATTTTAAAATTCATTATTTAATTTCGAAATAAAATTAAAAATATTTATTTTTAATAAAATATATATATATTTATTAATCTCTCTCAAAAAATATGAAATACGTTTAATATTAAAAATAAATAAATATACATATGAAATTTGTTATTTTTTAATATTAAAAAATATTTAATTTGAGATTAATTATATAAAAAATTTTAAAAAATTCAAAAAAACTTAGCTATAATATTTGACATATGATAAGGTTAATTACAATTTTTTAATAGACATCCTTAATAAATAGAAAAATAATAATTTTTAAATAATATAAATAATATTTAATTATAATCTAATCAAAGAAAATAAAAGTTTGAATCTATTTGATAGTTGATCTTTTTACATATAATTAATCTCAAATTAAATATTTTTTAATATTAAAAAAAAATAACAAATTTCATATGTATATTTATTTTTATAAATGTTTAGGCAAATTTTGAAATTAATATATATTTAAATTCAAATTGTATTTAATTGCGATATCTACTGGACAAGGTGGAGATCTCGCCCTCTTTTGATCATAAGTCATACTAATTTTTATTCTTTGACCCAGTAGAAGCTGAGAAATATTATTCCGGGTCAACGTACTGGCGCGCATGCGCGCCATGGACTTTGGACCTAGCGAGAGGGTATTAGAACGAAAGACAGCACAAAAGCAACACGCAGATAGCCTCTTTCTCAAGACCGAAAGACCGGACAAAAGAAAGACCCAGATAGCCTCTCTCTCAAGAACGAAACACCGCACAAAAGAGAGTCGGAGATAGAGGCTATCTCATTCTCACTCGTTATATCTATATCTTTTTTCTCTCTTGCGTTTCGTAACGCGTTACGAAATTTCAATTTTTCAATTCACTCTCCATTCTCAACCAAATGTCAGGACGCCGCTAAAGAAGTTTCACTTCAAAAAGTAATATTTTATTAGTTTAACTTACTATTTACATATAAGTATATATTATTTATTTTATTATTTTATTTATGTAAATTAATGTTCAATACTTTGAATGTGACACAAATTTCTTTGAGAACAATTAATGACATTTAGGTTTATTGATGTTATGAGAAATAACTCCAACATTTTTCTTTTCCAGAGACTTTATGAAAATATTTAAATAATTTTTTTCTATAAATTTGAAAATTACAATTTAACTCCTTAAAGCTTATCAAAATTTACTTGATCTATACTCGAGGGGGTAAGAGTTGGTGCATGAGCCGACCCCCACCCTCGGTCAAGTAGTTCCTGCGCTTGTCCCCACCATTCCTACGAAACCACACCTAACCACGCATAACAAATTTTTTATATTTTAGTTTGAGAGTGGAAGACTGTGGTGGAGGGAAAATCAATCTAGGAAGAGGGGTAGCCCCGCCTCTCCTGGCCGCCACCCCTCATCCACCAACTCTTATCTCCCGGACTATAGACATTGTTTTTATTTATATTATATCAAACAAATCAATTTTTATTTTTTTTATTAATGCGCTTAAATACATCTCACTACCGTTTAAGTATTAAATGAAAGTTATAAAATAAATAAATTAACTTTATTCTCATTCAATCAGTAGTAAAAAGTTTTTTATTGTTTTACTCGGGTAAAGTTAATCATAATTAAAATAAATCATTTAATTAATTATTAAATAGATTTATTATAATTTAGATAATAAAATTTTATACATATTAATTATCTGTGGATCGACTATACATATTTAGAGACTGCAAACTAAACTATAGAAATTATGTAAGCAACCGTTCAATCGGTTAAAAAACTTTCTCTAATATGATTTAATTTATTTAATCATTCATTATTAAGAAATATATTTAATCACAACTAAATTATATAAACATTACATCTGAATATATATGGATTTGAACTAAAATTGTTTAATAATTATTCCTAAGTCAATAATGAAATATTGAATATGACTGATGGATATTTTTGCAAAATAGATTAAATAGTTGGTTGTTCATTTGGTAATTATGAGATTGTTTGGGGGAGGGGGGATCAGCACATTATCATGAAAGCATTGCTCTACTACGAATGAATGAGTTGTACATTTGCAATTCCCTGTAAAAAGGTAATTGGATTGCTTTGATAAGTCGATTAACATTTTTTTTTTCTTTATTTATTTTTAAAATATGAACCCAATAAAGTTGATAATTTTATTTAATCGTTAATTTTTTTTTATAAAAAATATTTTAAAAAATTAAGTCTAGTTTATACATATTAAGTATGTTAAGTTAGTAAGTAATCAAATAATTTATAAATAGAGAAAATTAATTAATCGTTTTTTTTAGATGCCTATTTTTGTTAAATTTTAAAGATGAATAAGATATAAATTTGATATGAATGTTTGATTCTCGTAGGATAATATGTACCAACTTTTTAATAATTGAAACATATTTATATAAAATTAGTCAGTCATCTATGATCAAGAGAACAGGTTATTTCTTATATGCTAACGAAACTGATATTATTAAATTAAATTATCATTAAACAAAGATATTCAAAAAATTAGGATCTGCCAACCATTTTTAAATTTTATATTAAATTTTTAGAAGATTCAGCAAATGCAATATATAATTCAAGATATAATAGCAAATTTGATAAGAAAAAGAAGTCTCAAAATGAATAATGCTTAGAAAAATAAGTTGACCTGTGGCCAGGTCCGAACCGACCGACGGTTTGAAATAAATTAATTTATAGCTACAGAAACAATTTCAAATAATTTTCATATATCTATTAATGTAATAAAAAACAGATATGGATACATTAATAATAAATATAAACATTTTTAATTTTATTTTATTTATAATATATATGCAAGACCAGGCTGTGACGTCATGCATGGCGTCATATAATTTTAAATCAAGAAAAAACTAATAAATATGATTTTTCTCGAGGATAAAACCAATACAAAGTGCATGATTCGTGGTGATATATAAAAAAATCTCCTTTGGTGTGAAAATAACCCTTTCCTTCCTATCGTCGATCGCTAATACTACCACTTCCGGTTTTCGGAATTGCACCAAAAGTTGATCAATTCATCCCACTGATGCATTAAGTAAATATACCAAATTTCATCAAAATCGGTTGAGCCGTTCAGGCTGTACACATCTATACGGACGGACAGACATCATGCTAAAAATACTTTTTTCTGTTTAGAAAATGCATGATTCGTGGAGATATGTAAAAATCTCCACATGTGAAATTTGGTGTGAAAACAATACCTCCCTTACTATCGTCGGTCGGTAAAAATTTAGTTGAAGAAAGTCCTTAGAAAATTTTAAAGAACAAATAAGATAATCTAAAAATATAGAAATTAAGAGTAATTACTTAGGAACTTTTTAAAAACATTAACAATTATAATAATAATCATTTATGAGAAGAAAGTTTCAATTTAGTATTATTATGCGGAAAGGGACTCATATGCGAGATGTTTTTAAAATCATGGAGAGCAAATTTACACTATCAGTTTTTAAGATTAGAAGAGAATAAGAATTTGAATGGAAATAGCTATGAGGAGTGGAAGAATATGGGTGTTGCGGATAATAATTTCTGAGTAAAGTAGAGCCATAGAAATAGAGGATTAATTGAAATTGAATTTCATATTAATTAAATTACATTGTAGAATAATTTAATAAAAAACAAAATTATTATCAGATATTTACAAAATTTCAATTAAATTTGTTCCAAGTAAAATATATATATATAGATATATATATATCGTATATATTCCCAGCTATAAATTTTGTACAAAATTGAATATTCTTCTTTTTTATACCCTTTTCATTTTTATCTCTATCATGTTCTAGAAAAATATAGACTATTTATTATTATTTGCCAATATACAATAAAATAAGGTCATTGTATTGTATAGATGTGTATATTTTGAATTTTCTTTTTATTTTATATAATAATCCATGAGAATATTGATTTTTAGTTAAAATATTGTAATTCTATTCTATTCTGATTAATTTAAATTTTAATTAAATCTTTTACTATAATTTTATTATTGATTTCATTTAAATAAGCAGACATTAATGACCTTTATTTTAGCAGATATATTCAAATAATTGAGTATTACGATTTCCGACCTAATTCCATTATTTCTTTGAATGTTAATTTATAATTTTACTATTTAATATTTAATATATATAGTACCGGGACCCCGAGCCTCGGCTCGGTAATTAAGTTAAAAAAAATTCATTATTATTGGGTTTGGCTGGTTATATTAATACCTGGAACACCCAGCTCTCGCTCTACCCTTTAAAAAATATTGATATACAATTCTTTAATTATTTGTTGCATCATTGCTTCAATCTGATTAAAATGAATGGGACTGGGGTCCTTAATAATACAAACAAACAATTTTACCTAGCATAATAAGATTAATCCAAGTAATATCGTCTATTTCTATTCCACACTATTTTCAGTTATGAAATGAGAAGGGATTCACAGTCAGTAGAGAGTAAAAAAAATTGTAATTGAAGACCGCCGTTTTTTAAAATAATTAAATTATTTATAGAATATAAAATAAAAATTATTGTATTAACATTAAAAATATTGAAATAAAAAATAATAGTTGATTTAATAAACTAAAATATTATAAACATTTTTAATGGGAATTTCTCAGGGAGGGGTAGGGAGCCCAATTCATTTACCCATCCATGTTGCATAAGGCATCTTAATTTCTTAACACTCCGTTTTTTAAAATTTAAAACAGAGGGAGAGAAAGAGTTTCAATTATATTCGAAAAGTCTATATATTCTATATATCAGTATTTTTTTCTGAATTTAATACCAAGTTGATTTTCAAAATTTTCTATTCTTTATGCATATGATTGATTACATGTGTTAAAATGTAAACAAATTCAAATATTCTAATTTTTAAATTTATATACAATTTAATATTATTTTCTCGAGACTAATGGCAAATACCGGTGGCCCTAGTCAGAGCAAGAGAAGACTCCTTTTGGTAGCGGCCCAGTCGATGATGTTATATGGATCGGAGATTTGGACTTTACAACTATATTTTAAGTGAAAAAATGATTTCTTGGTTATATGATTCTTTATTATCGGGTTTGGCTGGTAATATTAATACCTTATTCACCGAATCGCTATTCAAATAATAACATACAAACAGAAAAGTAGGCGTGTTGATATAAAATATATACCTGGGACACCGAACTATTGCTCGACCCTTTAACCAATTTATACAATTTATTTTTATATACTTTAAAAATTTTACAATTTTTTAATTATTTATTATAATTGTTAAATGGGATTTCTAAAATTGACCCATTAAAAATTTGTTTGCTAAAATGTTTCAAATTAATTAAAATAAATTGTATAAATGTTCGTTTATAAAATCTATATATCTATGTGTCCGTGTGTCTGTCGCCAAAAATTTTCGATTTTTTTAAATTTTGATTTTGGATTCGATTAGAGCCTAAAAATGTGTAAATGTAAAGTGGTCTTGATTTTTTAAAATTCGTATGGGAACATGGTCAAATCGGCGGTCAAAGTTGAAAATTCCACATATATTGTCTCATTATTTTTTTCTATTTAATATCATACATTAGTTTAAAGAAATAATTTTAAATAAAAAAGGACTTAACATAATTACTCTATTGACTATATTATAGGATGTTCCGATAATAACACCATCTCCTTCACAATTATTATATATCTGCAAGACGTTTCTGACATCTATTCCAAAATGAAGATGGTCTTGTAAGCAGACAGATCAGTTACGAAATGATCCCTTCAATCAAAGTGAACCCCCATCACTTAACTCAATGTATATTAATCAAACACATATCACTCAGTTTATCCATTTAAAAGACATATTTATTATCAAGAGGTAATTTAATAATCCTCTTTAATATGGATTATGTTTAGAAATTATTATCTTTTAGTTGATATAATAATAATAATAATAATATCAATTTATATTTAATATGAATTATTCCAAAGGAAATATTTTTATGATGAAAGAGGTAAAAAAATTATTTTATTAAAAATTGACTTAAGTTGTTTAAATATATTAAAATAATTAATTATTTTAATCTGATAAAAAGTTTTATTTTCTATTTCGCTTTTAGTTGCATATATTCCAGGCGTTATTGATATTGAGTGTCATCTAATGGCTATAAATTTGTAGAATTTTACATTTTACAAGAAATGTGAGTTTAATATAAAAAAATAATAATTACCCATAAAAAATATTCATTGATTATATTGATTCAGAAAAATAAATGAACACCCTACCCTACAAATTATACTTTTTTGAAACATTCTCCTGATTTTAATGATCTACTATTGATATTTTATAGTTTCCCATATTTTATTATTATTAACAATATCAAAGTATTTGTTGTCTAACACTAAATTGAGATCTTTAGATTATTCTATTTTGAAAATATAATATTTAAACCCTATTAGAATATCTCAAACTGAAAAATATAGGTCCCATATTAAAGATAAATTGATATAACATTGATAATCGTTATAGCCGTTTTTGAGAAACCTACAAAAATACAAAATCAACGGTTTTAATAAGCACTTATTAAATTATCATTGACACAATATTTCATGTTTAATCATCTTATACTATATGTCAGTGATTCTCAACCTGTGGATCGCGGCCTCCTAGAGGGGCGCGAGCACACTAATGGGAGGGGGGAGGGGCGAGCATATCCAAGAGAGTTTTTTTCAATATGGTTCTTAAAAAAAGGTAAGGGCCAAACTTTTGAACATTTTCGATAATTTAATTTTTTTGAATATACTTAGTTCTACAAAAAAAGGTAAAAATATGGCCAAGTGTGCCCACCCCTGTTATATAATTTCATAAATGTGCCCGACTATTGAAAAAGGTTGCCCGCCCCTGTTTTATTGCATGCGGTGGGGAGGGGGGGGGGCGCGATGAAAATTATGATTGAAAATTGGGCCCTGAATACTAAAAGGTTGAGAAACACTGCTATATGTATTACTATTAATAATGTGAAAACGTTAATTGTGTATAATAAATTAATGATTCTTTAGAATAAGCCATTTTGTAATAAACACACAAAACATGTATTTCAACTGAAATTTGTACATATTATAATAGTTCGCCTCTCTATATTTGTATATATGCATATGTAAGTAAGTGAAAATAAAATAAGTTGACCTGTGGCCAGGTCCGAACCGATTTGAAGTAAATTAATTTCCAGCTACAGAAACAATTTCAAATAATTTTAATATATCTATTAATGTAATAAAAAACAGATATGGATACATAAATAATAAATATAAACATTTTTAATTTTATTTTATTTATAATATATATGCAAGACCAGGCTGTGACGTCATGAATGGCTGGATGACGTCATATAATTTTAAATCAAGAAAAAACTAATAAATATGATTTTCCCGAGGATAAAACCAATACAAAGTGCATGATTCGTGGTGATATATAAAAAAATCTCATGTGAAATTTGGTGTGAAAATAACCCTTCCCTTCCTATCGTCGATCGCTAATACTATCACTTCCGGTTTCCCGATTTGCACCAAAAGTTGATCAATTCATCCCACTGATGTATTAAGTAAATATACCAAATTTCATCAAAATCCGTTGAGCCGTTCAGGCTGTACACATCTATACGGACGGACGGTCGGACGGACGGACAGACATCATGCTAAAAATACTTTTTTCTGTTAAGAAAATGCATGATTCGTGGAGATTTGTGAAATTTGGTGTGAAAACAATACCTTCCTTACTATCGTCGGTCGGTAAAAAATAGTAATATTATTAAGATTACTTCAATTCAGATTGATTCAAATCAGAACTTTAATGTAATAATATAATTTCTGTATTTTATTAATTAATATCTTAATAATTCCTGTTTCACTTGACTAATATTAATATTCTATAAATATTCTATAATTATTTACCAACTCTTTCCCCTTCATTTCACCTGGGTGAAGATATTTTTCAAATTGTTTTTGGTCTTGTTTTCATGATTACCTGTATCATCTTTTTTTAATCCGGAGATGGATGAGATGAGAATTAATGGATGCAAAGTAATTATTTAATGGATTTGGTGTGAATAGTCCTGAACCCTCCCTTATAATATATCTTAATATTATAATATATTATTTTATCATCATCAACAAAACGTGCAATTAGAAATTCTATTTTAGACTTGAGAGAGAATATTTAATAGAAACTTGGCCATTATCATAATTATAGTCACCTGGGATTATGATTAGTATTATTAGGCATAATACAATAAAAATTTATTTATTTACTTAAGTATTCTGTTTTTAATAAGCGTATCGATATAAAAGCGGAGTGCTTTCAAGACTAATTTACATTCTATATGTGATATTCAATATATTTAACAGAAGCAATTTTTATGCCATTTCATATTAGTATCATTTTATATTTATGTTACATAAGGAATTTAATATTAGAATTATAAGATGTCTTTATTTATTATTCTTGCTTTTCTTTGATGTTTTATCATCATATTACAAAAAGATTTCAATGTTATTATACAAAAACAATGTATTATAATATTTAAATAATTTAATATTATAATATCGTTTCAGTGACAAAAAAATATAATTAAAGAAAATTTAATACGTATTATAAGAAACTCATATATATATATTATCAAATTAATCTTTTAAAAGGTTTAGAATCCTTCCTATGTTATTAAAATCACTTTTTAATACATTACCAACGAATATATTTTGTTATACAATTTATAAAAAAAAACCTCTGGTTTGGACGTCCTATGTAAGGAGAACGCCTATCAAATCGGATATATCAATTAAGTGTCCTATGATCAGTACAACGCGTTCTATCAACCTTTACCTTAATTTTCTCGATTCGGAACGCTACATTTTATCAGGTAGCCTCCCAATGTTGATCTTGGAGGCTGGGTTGACTACGTACCATAGACCCCAGCTAGAGAAATTCCCTAGCCAGGCCCGGGACCACGAGATTGTGAGACAGCGACGCTAGCCTCTCACCCTGTGGCGCCTTTTATACAATTTATAGATTATAAAAATCTAGGAAAAAGAATGTAATATATCTATTTATATTTCCAAGCGTAGTCGGAATTTGAAATCTCACCACCACCCCTTTTTTTGGCCAAGTTCTTGCCTATAAAACAGATGTAGAATGTGCATCTACAAAACTGAAATATCGACCAAGCCAAATTTTCAATGACCCAATTTCATTCAATTATAAATCTAAATGAGTAATATTTTATAAATATATTTAATCATTTTTTTTTAATTTTGGAATGAATATTATTATAATGAAAATATACTATTTTATGATTTTCAAAATAATAATTTATTTACATGGTACATTAAACTAAAAACTATACATAGCCTATATAAATGACTTATATATTATATATATTTCAAACTGGAATCATTTTTATAACATTAAACAAAAAAAAAAACCAAAAAAAAAAAAACACAAAATAAAAAATAAAATAAAATAAAAGAACGTGTTCCATTTTTTTCCCTTGATATATTGTTTTACATTTGTCTTCTGTTTTGACACGCCGTGATGACGCCGCCAAAACGAAATATATGATAAATATGTTGGTTGCCATGATTTTTTCTAATTTGTCACTCCATTTCCCATTTGATCACCTCCCCCCACATCCTTCACCTTCCAACCCACATATTCCTATTATTCTTACTGAGTGCAATATACAATAATTTTATTTTAATTATTTATATATAAATTATATATATATATATATATATATATATATATATATATATATATATATATATATTGTCATTAATAAATATCCCATTAGTTTTGTTTGTCGCTTAGTTGACCATATATATATATATATATATATATCTGACTACGGATGCCGTCGGTGTTGTTGCAGTGTTGACACTCGGGAACGTGATTTATCTCAAGCGGAACGATGGTCCGATGAGCATAGCTTTGCAAATCGGGCTTATTTCATGCCTGAAATGAAACCGGCAGTTTTGGGCGTCGATGATGTCCGAGAAAGTGATACTGGAGTATACCGATGTCGGGTCGACTTCAAAGTGGCTCAGACCAGAAATAGCAAAGTGAATTTAACAGTAATCGGTGAGTAGAAAATTTACATTTTATTAATCAATTAAAAAAATAATAAATATATCAAATCAAATCAAAATAGAAATTAAAAAAAAAAATAATATTTTGAAATAAACAGGAAAAATTAACATTTTTATTTTATAATTTATTTTTTAATATATTTTATAATTACAATAATACAATTTAAAATCACTATATTTATTCATGTGTAACTACAAATCCTAATTATATATCAAGTATTTAAAATTATTTTCATATGTATATACAGATATATTACAATAATATGATCGAAAATTAAAGAATTAAGAATTAATTAAAAACTGAATTACTTAAAAAATCCCGAAAATATAAAATATATAATTTAATTTAATTTTACATGCAAGTATATATTATATATTTAGTAAATAAATACTAAGTAACTAAAAATTAAATAAATAAAAGTTGCATATTCTTTTTATTTATTTATGAAAAATACAAAAAAAAATCATTTTTTTCTTTATGGTTATATCTCTCTTTCCCCCAGCTACCATATTCTCTATCTCATTCCATTCCAAAATCAGGTGGGTCTCATGAACATTGACAGTTTTCCGGACAATGTTTTTTCTTACCTTCCCTTCACTACCGTTAGGTTTCCTTAAACAATTTTTTCTTCTAGTACTACTAAATTTACTACATTTCTCTTCCTCTTTTATACTCTACTAGCAATATACCCAAAAATAATGCATTAAATCTTTATTAAAAAGAAATGTAAACCTTTTTAAATAAATTGAGGGAGAAGAGAAATTATTATTTGTTAAGGATCTCTTTGTATACCATGTTGTCTGTTTGGCCATCCAGTTGTAATATCATAAAACTTTGCGCTGAACTTATCCTTAAGTATTCAACGTACAGTAACGGAAAAAAGTAAACTCAAGATGGGCGCTGTTTGTCGAGCAATGATAATACGTCTTCTCAATTGATTGCCCGACAACAGCGCCACTTTTGCGTTTACTTTTTTCCGTTACTATACATCTGGCCATGGTGTTGTCTACGAGTATTTAGTGGCAGCGTCTCTTTTTACTTTTTTAATGTTTTCTCGTAACTTGAGTTGTTGTCACAATCTGATTGAGTTCAATTACATTAGTATTTGTAGAACTTGTTGTATTGAAGTGACATTCGTCAAGTGTTGTGAACAGACAACTGGTTACATCATACAATGCGAAGCAAGGAGGGATGGTCTTATTCAGGAAAGGGACCCAACCGAGTAAGGATGCGGGACCCAATGCCACCTTACAGGTGATTGACGTATAATTGTAATAAGTAGAATTCAATTAACATTGGGAACCCGCCTAGCAAATTTCTTGACAAGGGTCCATAAATAACAAAGGCATAGTTCAATATTATGACCGTCATTGATATCATAGCAACGAAATAAGGGTGTTCATCAGTTTCGGATAACCCAAAGAACTCGTCTACCAAATTAAATAAAAATCTGGAGTGTCTCCACTCGAATAAATTTGAATAGGGTTAATTAATATATATTATATTTAAATTAAAATTAATTTATTGAATTATAAATTAAAATTAATAAATGATACTTATTAAACCAGCGCGTGTTTGACTCTTTGTTGATGGCACGACGTCACGTGATTTGCTGTCTACGTGTTAAACAATACCTCCCTTACTATCGTCGGTCGGTAAAAATTAATTCCGATACTTTCAATCAAGCTGAGATTCTATATATAGCAGTTTTATACAATTTTTAATCATGTGAAAAACTATCAAATACGTATATCTTTATTTTTACGGTCAGTTTAGAGGACAAAATTGAAAACGTGTTAGGTAATGCCTGTGTACCAAATGTCATTATTCTTGTCTACATACACACACACACATACAGACATTTTTCTCAACTTAGTGAAAATGACTCAGGGACCTTCAAAACGTATAAAAACATCAAAATCTCGAAATCAAAAATTTTCGTTATCGCAATACTATTTCTGGGGAGTTAGTAAAATGACCAACAGTCACGACTCTATATGACTGTCTGGCATCGAATTTCGAAATGAACCTGCTTAATATTTTAAAATAAGCTTTAAGGAACGAGATTGCAAAATTATAACCTTCTACCAAATGGAAGTTGGATAATTAAAATTAGTGATGAGTGAATGAGTCAGTTAGTGAGGGATTTGCCTTTTCTTAGTATAGATCATTAAAAAAATATATTAATTTTTTAAAAAAATAAAAACGTCATCGATATCTTATTTGAATAGAAATTATTTTTCTCGCTCACTCTTTCTGTTTCTCCTGTTCTGTCTTGTTCATAATAAAAGTATCAAGATGAGGAAGCTGGATTAAATCGAGGGGTTTGGGAGGGACGGATGGTAGGAGATAAGCAGAATACATCTCCTATTGAACCTTGTTTGCCCTTTATAAGTGAATCTATCCCTCTCTTTTCCACATTCAATTTCAAGGTTCCGTTACTCTCTTTCACTTTTTCTCTAATATAATTCACAAGATGAATGAAAAAAAAACTAAATACGAAAATAGATACCCTATATATATATATCTATATATATTTATATATATATAAAGAAGTAAAAACGAGAGTCAATATAGAAAATTTAATATTCATATTGTATAATTTCACTTTTGAAAATAAATTTCGTTCATAATAAGGAGTTAATTTAACATTAATATTTTCTGATTAAATTTTTTTTGCTTAACAATTTATTATATATCTTCCCTTTAGAAAGACCTTTTATAATTTATTATAAATTTTTAAATTAATTTTTTTATATTAATTAGAAAATTTGCCTATTGTATTAAAGATTGAAAATAATTCTAATTTCTTTAAATAAGAAAAAGATTTAAAATAAATAAATTGTGTTTGATTATGATTGATTTAGATAAGTATTAGGGTGAGTCAAATCTCTTTAGAAATTATGTTTATCATGTAAATTATAAAAATAAATTAAAAGTTAATTAATAGAATTCAATAACATCTTATAATCACCAAATTCCAAAGGAATAACAAACTTTTTCAATTTTCCCAACCTCACTGATGAACCCTTTATTTCAGAGGTTCTTAAACTGTGGTCCGCGGACCCCTGGGGGTAAAGTTGGGATGGGGTCCGTCAGAAAAATTTTTTTCAAGTGGGGGTTCGCGGAGTACATAAGTCTGCTCTATTCTAAAATTTTTTATTAAAAAAACCAAGCTAAAGAATTTAATTTAAAATACTTTATTTTATATTCATTGTATTTATTCTATTTTAAATTTCTTTTATTCATTTTTATTATCTCGCAAGAGATAGTATTGCAATCATAAAAATTTCCGATGTCGAGATTTTGATGATTTTGTACCCTTTGAAGGTATATATATATATAGAATTTTTCAGCTTAATTGAAAGTCCCGGAATTAATTTTTTAAATTTTGACTTAAAAATGAAGGTAAAGGTTTTATTTACGTCAAATATAGAAAAAAGCTTGATTATCCAATTCAAATTTGCGAGATAGTCGAATGAAGACACTCTAGATTTTTTTTTCTTTTTATAGAGAAAAATGGATAAGGTTGAATTGTGCATACCCACTCTTTATTTTAAAAAATTCTATATAAATATGCCAATAAATTTATTCATAGATCCTAGTCAATCTTCTGTGTACTAAATATTGTTAAATATTCCTTCTATGTAGATAGAATTATTATGAATAATAACCTAGATTAATGTAAATTTCACCTTTAGACTAAATTATTTTGAATAGATTTATATAATCTACATGCTTGAATATACTGGAGTGGGCGTGTGGTGGAGTAGGGAGAGCATATGCGTTTATTAGAAATTATTCAAGATAAATGAAGCAGGGGTGCTTTTACTTTAGTCCAGTATGTGACAAGCTACTCCTTTCACCCTCTCCCCCCTCCCCCTCCCACTCCAGCGGCAGCACAAACACTCCTAGGCTTGAGAGCTAGGAAAGTGGATGGAGAAGGGTAGGAGAGCAAGGGATGAAGAGTGCAATTACATTTTGCAAGTCAAAAGGGCTGAATAAATCTGCACTTTAGTTGTAATTAATGTAATTAGACATGAACTGACCCCTTTGCCTCTCTCATCCACTTCATTCTATAGGAGAATAAATTTGTATACACACAACTACCATATTAGAAAGTTATAATAATATTAATATTTATTATGGTACTCGGCCAATCTATAGGATTTAAACAAAAATTCCCCAGGTAAGGATTTAGAAAAGAGGATACCATATAACTGGGGAATAAATTAAATAGATTTATTAACCAACACAACTTCATCCTCACTTATTTTACTAATCTTTTATAGGATTATAGAACACTAGTATTATTTCTATGAGGAACAAGTGGTTAATATATATTCGCATGTCAAGGAAATGTCATCCTAATGCCACTCCATATCATTCATTCATCCAAATATTAATAATCTAAAATTGAAATCAAATTAATTGATTTGGAGAAACAAGAGAATCGAGTGCGATGGTTTCTTTCTTTATTTGACAAATTAAAATAGAAACCTTTGTCTAATCCTAATAAATGCATTGTCAAAAGGGAGATGTTATTTATTCAGATAAAACGCAGTTTAATATTATAGAAATGCAGTAGATAGAGAATTGAAAAATATGCCTTAAATGCTAAAAAAATTTTAGAATGAAATTTAATTTAAAGAGTGACATCATTGACTCTCATTCTAAATAATTATATATTATAATTAAACGAGATGTTTAAAATAACAAACAGATGAAACCGAGCTTTAATATAATTTCAAAATTTCTCTTATCAAAAGAGGAAGTAAAAACAAAAATAAGTTGACCTGTGGCCAGGTCCGAACCGACCGACGGTTTGAAATAAATTAATTTCAAGCTACAGAAACAATTTCAAATAATTTTCATATATCTATTAATGTAATAAAAAACAGATATGGATACATAAATAATAAATATAAACATTTTTAATTTTATTTTATTTATAATATATATGCAAGACCAGGCTGTGACGTCATGCATGGCTGGATGACGTCATATAATTTTAAATCAAGAAAAAACTAATAAATATGATTTTTTTCGAGGATAAAACCAATACAAAATGCATGATTCGTGGTGATATATAAAAAAATCTCCTTTGGTGTGAAAATAACCCTTTCCTTCCTATCGTCGATCGCTAATACTACCACTTCCGGTTTCCGGAATTGCACCAAAAGTTGATCAATTCATCCCACTGATGCATTAAGTAAATATACCAAATTTCATCAAAATCGGTTGAGCCGTTCAGGCTGTACACATCTATACGGACGGACAGACGGACGGACGGACAGACGGACAGACAGCATGCTAAAAATACTTTTTTCTGTTTAGAAAATGCATGATTCGTGGAGATATGTAAAAATCTCCACATGTGAAATTTGGTGTGAAAACAATACCTCCCTTACTATCGTCGGTCGGTAAAAATATCGTTGGACATACATTACTTCATACATTTTAGTCGTTATTTGAATTTTTTAGGTTAATAATTTATTATAATGCGGCGGGAAGATATTCTGTCAAAAATGAAAGAATTAGGAGAGAATAACCATTGGATGGATAGCGGTGTTGAAAGAATATTATACCTAATTGCAATCAAGAATTTTCGTGTAAGTTCAGAGTCATAGAAATTTATTAGACAGATCAGCTTTAAGCTTGGCAATCGGAGCCATTTTAATAATTTTAATCTTAATTAATAATATAAAATTAAATAATATATAAAATAAATGCATCTTTAGTTTTCTTATTTTATATTAACATTTATTTTTCCCTATTTTTTTTTAAATACAAAAACAAAATCATATACAGTATATTTTAATAAATTTAGGTATATTATTTATATCTCTAAAATGATTAATGCCAGTGTGTTTATTATTATCTTTATTATAATAATAATAATATTTATTAAAATTTAAAGTTGAATATTTGTTATCAAAAATTAAAAAAAAAAACAAACTAATTTGAGTTTTTTTATATTCGTTGAAATGGAACAATTTTAATAACGCCAAACAAACTGAATTATAAATGTATTTTTAAAAAAAATAAGCACATTTTTTTCGTCATAAATAGCTTTTATTAGTGAATTGCATGAGAAAGTAGGTGAATAAAAACAATCTGTGTAGTTTATCTACTACTACCAGAGATGGAAGTTATAATTATAAAAAATAGTCGAAATGTACTCTGATTTATTTATGTGAAGCACTTAATCAGACAAAGAGAGGATTCCCCAATGGAGGATTCACATGCGTGCAAACATCGGGTTTGATAGGAAAACAAAAAAAAATGTTTTAGTTTGACGGCAAGCTCAAGAAACTACAAAAAAGAGGAGCAGAGAGAGAAAGAGAGAAAGGGATAAGAAAAAAGGAAGGAACAAAGTAAAGAAGGGAAAAAATAAATAAATAAACTAAAAGCAAAAGTTGTTGGTTGCACAGGGCTTCAAAGGGCGAGAGAGGAAAAGAATTTTTCACGAAAAATTCCTGGAAATTTTCATTCTTGATAAAAGAAAGGAACTCACGGATATCGTATTTTGTAAATATAGCTAGCATGACATAAGATAGAAACAAAATTGCCATGCTGTTGAATTTCAAAAACATTTTGAGAAAAAAAAAATAATCTCAAAGTGATATCCCTAATAAATAAAAATTGATTGATATTTTAATTTTTCTGATTAATTATTTGACATAAATTAAAAACTTTATTTTATGGATCAACTCGTTAATACAAATAAAAATTAATTTTTATTTTTTACTTAAAAAAAAAATTATATCCCCAAGGGTAGTGGATAAATTTATAATATAATTTATTTTTTAATGTATTAATGTTTTAATGAAAAAAAAATAAGAATAAATTTAGTTTTGTTTTATAAATTAACCTCTCATATTATTTTTGAATATATTAGTCATAAATCAAAAGTTATTGTTTAATTATTGCCCTAAGGCTGTTCAAAATCCACCCTTCAGATATTCGTGAATGTTTAAAAAGTCCCTTTTGAATTATTTTCACTATCAGTTTTTATCTATCAATGAGATCTTTAATTTGGGAAGAATATCTATAAAATTAACTGATCCATAGAGGCATAAATAATGAGAATCATATATATATATAACCTAAGTTCGATAGGTTTGATACATCAACCCAAACATTTCAAATGTGTGGCTTTCTCTCAACAAGTTTAGAAAAATATATATATTAACATAATAAAATTTGCTTAGATTATTTTAGAGTCAATGGGGGATAGATTATTCATTGACATTCTCGTATCTTACAGAAGGTGAAATATAAAATATTAACCCTCTAAGAACTACAGATTTTTAAAAGAAATAGTTGACCAATGTGCCAGTAATTATCAAAATAAATTTTTTAATTTCAAATTAAACTCGAGATATCGAAAAATATCAAGAAGTGCCTCTTCCGAATTGCTTAACAATGAAACAGAGACCAATCGCTGAATTTTTAATAGAATTGAGAATCTTTTAAAACACGAGGTAAGCGTTATTGCATTTTAAGGTTAGTTCCTTATGCAAAACGTTAAGGATATGCTTCACTTTATTTTCAATATATTACGTTCTATTTATTAATAATTTAATAGTTTAATTTAATAGTTCATACTAGAAATTATATTAATCAATTTGAAATATTTTCTTGACGTGATCATTAACAATTATCAACGGGGTGGTCTATTTCTGAAACAAATATCACATTTTTTTAGAAATTGACCCGGGGTGGTCAATTACCGGAATATTTGTATTAATATAATATTTATATATTATTTAAATAAGAAAAAAAGAAAGAATAATTAGAAAAAGATTAAAAATGAGCAGCTTTAGACAGGGAAAGGAAAAAGTTGAAAAGCGAAAAAAAATAAAAGACGGAAACGAGTTAATATAGTTCTGACTTCAGTTTTAAAATATCACACAGATGAAAATAATTGTTTTGAAGTCAGTGATGAGGATCAGAAGGCTATAAAATTCAATGGTTGCATGTTCGAAAAAAGATAAACAAATACGTGGTGTTTTTTACAGGGGAGATTACTTTCCCGAAAAAATCATAGAACTTGCTGAAGAAGAAGCCACGATGTCATCAATGGAGAATACAGGAGATTTATGGAAATGTCCAAATTCTGGTGACATCGTTGATTACAATTGGAATAGCGCAGTAGGCACCTCGAGCAATTAGCAAACCAGGAAATTGTTAACTAATTCCAGATATTAACTGTAAATATAAAGAATAGTTAAAAGAAATTATAAGAAATTATAAAAAATATTAATAAAACCAATCCTTAGTGCATTTTATTCCATTTACTTATTTTAAAGCCATTTTTTGTTTGATGGTCAATTTCTGCATCAAAACATGGTTGATTAGATTTTAAGATGGTCAATTACTAGAACAAAAAATTCGTTTTTAAAAAAATTAAAAAAAAAATATTTAAATATACATTAATCGAATATTTGTGTTATAATGATAAGTACCGGGACCCCGAGCCTCGGCTCGGTACTTAAGTTAAAAAAAATGATTCATTATTATTGGGTTTGGCTGGTAATATTAATACCTGGGATACCGAGCTGTCGCTCGAAAAAATGTTTAGACATTATTATAGACATTTTCATTCTGTAAATTAAATAATTTTATTTCATTTAAATAAATATCTATTTTTAAATAATTTTTCTCTCTACATTATTTATCTAATTCTGACAATATATTAAGATCACACCGGGACCCCGAGCCTCGGCTAGGTAATTAAGTTAAAAAAAAATAATTCATTATTATATTGGGTTTGGGACACCGAGCTGATATACAATTCTTTAATTATTGATTACAATTATTAAATGTTGCATCATTGCATCAATCTGATTAAAATGAATGGAACTTGGGGTCCTCAATAATACATAAATATGTATTATTAGATGTTTCTAAGTGCATGAATATTTTTTTTTTATTGGAAGAATGATAAATATATATCGTAATTTATAATTATAAAATATTATTAAAATATATATTTTTAATTTTATTTCGAAATTAAATAAAAAATTTTAAAATATTTTAAATATAAAAAAAATATTAATACAATATCTTTTAAAAAAAAGGCTGGAGTCAAATTTCAATATGAGTGTCATTTGTCCATATATAAATTAATAATAAATAATATTAATAAATATTAAATTTAATAAAAGAACAATGAATAAATAAATATAAAATAGTAATTTATTAAAAAATAATAGATAAAAAAAAAAAAAAAATTTTTTTCCGCCGGTTTCGATCCTGCTAAGTTGACTATTCAAAACAGTGCCTTTACCCATTAGACTGATATATTTAGTTAATTAACATAGCATTTTTACTCTCTTTGCAAGAATTATATGTTTTTTTGTTTTTGTTTTTGTTTTTTTTGAGAGTGATTAATAAATATATATATATATTTTATTAAAAATAAATATTTTTAATTTTATTTCGAAATTAAATAATGAATTTTAAAATATTTTAAATATAAAAAAATGTTAATACAATTCATTTAAAAAAAAGCGGGAGTCAACCATCCGTATTTTATTTTGTTGTTTAATAAATAGATTAATAAATATATATATATATATATATTATTAAAAATAAATATTTTTAATTTTATTTCGAAATTTATTTTATTTTAAAATATTTTAAATATAAAAAAAATATTAATTGAAGTGAAATTGATGACGTCACACCCATATATAATTTTCAATTAAGAAATTAATAATGAAGCTGTATGTTTCAAGAGATGTGATCAATAAAACTCAATTTTTCTTTATAAATACTATATCTAGTGTGAATTTGAAAAAAATCGTTAGAGCGGTTTTTGAGAACCAATGGTTATAGATAAATAGAAAGAAATATAGATATATATATACAATTTTAGCTAGCATAATAAGATAAGATTAAAAATAGTTGTAGGTACTTGTTTTGTTGTTATTCTCTTTTTTGTTACAAAATAATAGTGTTTTTTATGAAAATTTCTCTTAAAGTGGTCAACTACTGGTACGTTTACCCTACTTGATTGTTAATATAATTTGATGATTCCAGGCTGTATAGTGAATATCCAACTCATGGCGAATAAAAATTATTTAAATAATATCAAATTATATCTATGAAATCGTTATTATTTCCAAATAATAAATGACAAGAGGGGAAGATTTTTTAAGAATAGTTTCAACGAATAGGTACGTATATATTCAGGAAAGACTTTCTAGCAATGAATGCCCCCTCGAGGGTGCAAAGAGACAAGAACAACCAAGATCTCGTTTGTGCGAATGTGAATGGTGGGAGATGTCGCTAGAAGCCAATTTCAAAAGAGAGATAGAAAGGAGAGGCCGAAGGTTCGTTCGTTGGATGGGTAACTGGAATGGGAGTGGAAGAGAGAAGTACAGAGACCCTAGGGGCTTTTGATGAAATTATTTGCAAAATTTAGATAAGCTTATGATATATTATTCCTATCTTAAATGCTTGAAAGACCCTCGGAAACTAACCTCAAACTAGGAGGGGAAATTTTAATTCCAACTATTTTATAATTGGTTTCCAGATTGAGTTCATGGAAATTAATTTTTATTAATGGTAGATAAAAGATTAAACTCTTCTATTTTTAATAGGAATAAAACTAAAATAAATTAAGTCTTCGTTTTGTTTCAAGCAATGAACAAAGTTTAAATATTAAAATTCTGTTGTAGGTTTTATCATTGTTGATAAAACACCTAATATCCTTATAATAAAAGCTCATAAGGAAAATATATATAAAGAAATCTTGTTTTTTATTTAGCTTTGTTATAATTTTATTATTTATATTAATAAATTTAATATGTCAAGAAATTCTCGTAATATAAATTATTTTTTTCGAAAACGACTTTTTATTAAAAATCACTATTCGATCATCTATTATAATAAAAATATATTATTTGAGTTTTCCTTGATATTATTATTATTATTATTTCAAAAAAGGGAAAAGTTTAACCATCCTGATTTTTTAAAATTAATTGAGAATTTTATTATAAAATAAAAGTTTATGTCAGAAGAATTTTGTTTATATTTTATATTTCACTCTCAACACATTTTTAACTGAAATTTTTTAAATAAATACCAGAAATAAATATCACAAGAATTCTCTTGTTTAGTAAATATTCATTTTCTAACGAATAAGAAACACTGCTATTGGTTTAAAATTTTACATATTCAATAAAATATCTAATATTTATATTTAATATTATTATTATGATTGATCATAATATTTAAATATAAAAAATCACTTACTGTTACAAAATATTTGGTAATTGTTTATTAATTGTTTATGAACTGAAACTTTACCTGTTGGTTCCTTGTTTAATTCCAAAGAAACATTCCTTATAAAATTTTTCTCGGCCTCTTCTAATTTAAGAGATAAACATTATCATAATTTGCATATAAATCCATTGATATTCTATTTAACTATCATGTTTTGACCAATTTTCTATTTTTTCAGTCGCTTTGGTTGTATGAAAATTAAAAAAATAATTAATTAAATAATTTTTCTATATCCAAACAGAACCGAAAACACGAAAATTTGGGAATAAGTGAATAATTAGTATAAAGTATATGAATATATAGATTGCTTGATGATTAGACAACTTATTTCTTTGTTTGTATATATATATAGATATTTGTTTAATAATAAACTTAGTTTTTTGGTATTTTTTTTAAATATTGGTAATTTAGGGATTCGATGACTAATATAAAGTTTAATTTAATTATAATAGTGTTTTAAGTAATGAAAAAATTGTTACTTTATGGGTGTCTCAATTGAGAGAGAGAGAGAAACTGGTTCATCAAGCCGCTGCTCGGTTCTTTAAAAAAATATTCCTTATGAACTAGGAATATTTAAGATTAAGATAATAAACGACAAAATATATTAAACACAATTTCAAATAATTTAAGCGCCAATTTTTTTTATTATTAAAATTCCTAATTTTTTTATAAAAATTATCTTTTGTGTCAATTTCAAAAAAAAAAACTTAAAGCGGTTTAATATCCCATCAAATATACACAGATATATATATATAATATATACAATTTTTGCTAGTATAATAAGAAAAGATTTAATTTTTTATTTTTAACCTCACACTAATTTGTTCAATTTAATAATGTATGAAATGTTCAAAGAAATCAATTTTAAAGAAGAAATAGAGAGCATTTTTTATTTGAAATTCACCCTTGAAGTATTCTTGGGAATGTAATAAGATCATTTCAATCCATTCAGTATTTGGGAGTGCATATGAGATAGAGCGAGGAATATATATGCTCACCTCCTAAAAACATTAAATTCTACGAAATATAATATTGGATGCTAGATATTGGATAGAAAGATTTCACTCACAAATCTTTTGCATTTTTAAAATTAATAATAAAGAAAAACTCAATATTAGCAAAAAGGGTCCAAGTTATTCCATGAACTTGGAAACTGAAGTGGATATCTTGAAAAAATAAGAAATAGAATTTTATCGAAGAAAAACAAAAAGATTTATATATTTCAATAAAAAAAAAATGTTAAATATTTTGGCTTTACTTTCTCTCATTTGTTATCATAAAGAAAATACTAATAATAAAAAAAATATATAAAATAAAAAGACTGGACTTTATTAAAAAACTTTTAGTAACAATAAAGCAGTCATATTAATGAAAATTTAAAAATGAGAATATTCTTTCAAAACTTGAATTAGGCGAAGATATTAGCTCATCGTTATTTACAATTAAGCACTAATTATTTACATCCAAAAGAAGTATTGTATATACCAGGTGTACAAGCTTAAATTCGCTATTCGCTCATAGATGGCGTTATTGAGCGTATGAAGCTCACGTGGACACGCCATATTTTTTTTCTTATGAGTACGACATCTCGTATCAATGAGCAGTCAACATCACTATCAATTTCGTTAGAAACATTACTTTTTTTATATATAAAGAATAAACATATAAAAAAACATATAAGATGAGTTTTGTTAAGAATTTCTATTTCTTCAATTTTCTATCATTTTCGGTTGAGATTATTATCAATATTCATCGTTTGGATTGTTGAATTACTTTTTAAGATACATTTTTCTATAGACATCATTATAAATATAAATCCATATACTTATAAAATAATCCAATATACATATTTTAAATTCAACTCAGATCCGGAATTAACGTGCCTATCATCAAACAATTTCACTTTCAACTCTTATAATACAAGTAAAACAGAACTTTAAAACTATATTTGAAAAGAGTTTGTTTTCAAACTTTATATGTAAGATATAAGTAAACATATTAATTTATTTATATAGGTTCATAAATGTTTTTGTTTTTTTATTTATTTTATTTTACTATTACTGTGACAAAAGTCTATTCAGGCAAGATAGTTTACATTTTACTTTATATCAGTGATTCTCAACCTAGGCTCTTAAACATTTCCGACTTTTTTTATAAATTTTTTTCAATTTGGTTCTAAAAAAAAAGGTAAACCGTTTTTGGGACTACTTTTTTTTCAATATGGTAAACTTTTACACTTATCTTTTTCTTTGTGTACCGCAAAATTTTTAAACCATTAAAAGTGTGCCACAGTAAAAATAATGGTTGAGAATCACTGCTTTAAAGACTTAATAACATTTTGAAATTTCACACCCACACATTTTATGAAAAAATAATAATTTAATAATAATAATAAATCAATAAATTTGCCAAATTATATTGCATTTTATTTTGCATAAATTTGTCTACTACATGTAAATATGCATTTATATATACATATAATATAAATTAATTTTATAAATATATAGATTGGACTGTAACATTCAGTTTAAATCAATATACATTTATTATTATAATATTTTCACATTTTAGTAAAGTTAAGTATTTGTGTATTCATTTATTTATTAATTTTACAAAATAAAAATTATTTGTAAAATGAAAATAAGGAATATTATATTTATAAAATTAAAAAAAAAGTAATTAAATTAAAATTACCTTAAAAATAACAAAAGAGCAAAATAATTAAAGCAAAATAAATTTATACTATTTTTTAGTATTTTTATTTAAATAGAATCTCTTACTCTGAATTCATCCCAATGTTTTTTTTTTGATTTTCCTAATGGCGATTTTAAAATAAAACGAAACAAACAAAACAAAAATATAATAAAAAAACCACGATGATCATTTCTTTTCGTTCTTTTTTTTGTCTTGCTATTGTTCTCTGTCATTTGTATTCTTTTGTTAAAATATGCCAACTGAAAACATGTGCATATGACACAAATGAAATCGCGCTCAGCGTTTTTGCCCCCTTTAAATTTTCTAATAAAATTGTCTCCTCTAACGAATACAAACCAAATGGATATATTAATAGGATTAGTGTTGTTTGTTGCCTTTTATTTTCCGTTTTTTTTCCACATCAGTTTACTTTTACTTATGAATGAAATAATAGCAAGTTAAATAATTTATTCTAAAATATTTTTTTTAATCGTTCTTGATTTTAACAAACAAATAAATAAATAAACCATTTATATATATTTTAGACTGTTATAAAAAACATTAATATTTTAGACAATTGTGGACATACCAGTATATATAATCAGAAGGAGGAGTTGAGAAAATATGTATAAAGATGATCAGTGTGAAAATTGTTTAGATTATGAAATTGTGAAGATAAATAATATATTAATATAATTTTTTTTAATTATAACATTCTAAATTAGAAAAATTTTATATATAGAAAGACAATGAAATTATTTAAAAAACAATTATTATCTATCTTTAAAAGAAAATTAGGTAAAACCGAGGATATGACGCGTTTTCTATTTTTCGAAAATTAACCCCTTTGGTGTGCGAAAGGCATTATGGAACAACTGTAGTCACCTACAGCACCTACTGATCAACAATCGAAAATCTTGTATTCAAAGGCTCATAATTTCTTTTCTTTAGCAATTTATTTAAGATTAATGTATTCTACATTTTTGGACATTCTTTAAAATTAAAATTAAGACTTATTTATTCATATACTCTTCATTGTTTACTATTTGCAAGTCTTTAACTAAAATTGTGTCGAAGTAGTCATATGACGCATTGTGTGTGCGAGGGATATTGCGTGCGCTTTCGCTTTACCTTAACTTAACATTGAAAAGGTGAACTTCCCAAAACAATTTATTCAGACGGGGGAAATATTCATAGTCACAGTCTTGTGTAAATTTATTATTTATGTTATGTACTCTTTTAATTCTTAAAACTTACCTTAATTAATTATTTAAAAATTTCAACTTTACGAGTTTTTATTTTTGTTTTACATATAATTTTCCATAAGCCATATTCCCCACACCGGCTCCGCAATATCATCACCTTCGTTATGGATATTCAGCAAAAATGAGTTTTTTATTTTTGTAAATAGTAGTAGATCTTATTTTAAGAATAAAGCTGCAATTTAAATAAATAAAACAGATAAAAGAAATAACTAAGAAAAACTTTCAAACATAGGATAAAATTTTAAACAAAAATGTATTATATCTTATGTAAAATTCAATATTTTGCTCCTCAAAATATGGCCGACAAGAATTTCTCCCTACTTTTTTGGAGCTATCCCCCACTCCTTCAAACAAGCGTTAGTGTCACTCCCTACCTCCTTGGGATAATACGATACATGTCTACAAGTCTACACAATTACATACTCAACGATTAATTAATTTTTGTAAATGTTATGTTAATGTTTTATTTTGTGTTTGTGTTTTTAAATATTTTATGTATTATTTTATTGTTTGTTGAATAAATAATTTTTGTCCAAAAATTTCCTTTATTAAGATTCCACACTTGTATATACTGGATATAATTTAAAATTATTTTCCTAATAAGGGCATGTTTAACAATTCAACATATAACAAAGAGATAAATAACTAAGAAAATTAATTATTTGATGTTTTAATGGACTTTTGTGTACGGTGTATAATATATAATATATAATAATTACCTATATATAGTAATTTATATAATATGCTATACATATTTACACACAGATTGGTATTTAATATTTTTATTACAACTTTTTATCTTTTCTATACATCAAATAATTTTTCATCTTTTCTTTATTGAGAATAATGGAAAATGTTTTTTTTTTACAATATAATATTTATTATAATATTGATTGAATTGCTTTTCTTTGGTAACTTTTTCTCGTTAACCTTCTCCCTCCTCCTACTACCATTCCGGGTTGTTATGTAATGTGACCCAAGCCATGTTCTAACCAACTGACTTAATTATCTTACCCCTTTCTTTCTTTCTTGTTGTTTCCATAACAAAATCACTATTTAACAAATTTAACTTTGATAAATTTGACAATCTATAGCAAAGTTTCAATATCATATAACAAAAACAAAACCCGTACAAATTCATAAAAGAATTCAGGGTCTGAATATCTGAGTCGTATTTGTTCACAAAAGAGAATGGGGAGAGTGGGTGTTTTTATTGTTTTAAGCTAAAGGTGTGAAAAAAACAGCAGAGAGAGTGAGAATGGAGTTTGTTTGAATAATGAAGGGCTGTCATTTCACTCTTGGAGCCAAACTCGTGTTGTTATTGTTGTTGTTGTTGACTCAGGGACTGAAATTGGCAGAGAGAGCTGCAAGGGTGGAAGAGGGGGACAAAAACATACACTGGCTGACCCCTAACGAAACGAAACTCGATATGATTAATTATACTTTGGACGCTTGGATTAAAAAAAAGTCTCCCTCTCTCGCTCACTCACATCTACTGACATTCAACTCAGGCCAATGCATCCTTCTCATCCCACTTCCCCTTTCCTATTCTTTTTGGCATATAAAGATGATATCCGATTGTTTTATCATTTTTACTTCCAAAAATCAAAAAATCACATTTTAACTAATTCAAATCATAGTAGAGAATGTCAAACAAGTACATCAAAAATCACATATCAACATTGTACTTTAATTTCACTAATGAATAATAATTAACAAAAAAAAAAATGTTCTTCAAATCGTCTAAAAAAATTGTCCAATTGGGTCCAAATGGGTTAATTGAAATAAATGTTATCATGAGCTGACATATTTTATTTAAATATATAAATAAATTAATTAAAACAATTAAAATATTTAATTAAAATAAATAGCGTAATTTCAATTATTCTATTTATAAACTGATATCACTCGAATTGTTAGTCGACTCTAATACTACTTACTAATACAATTTAAACTATTTTTAAAAGATAATTATATATAAAGAAATCTGGAGTGTCTCCACTCGACTATCTCGCAAATTTGAATTGAATTAATTAACATAGATTATATTTAAATTAAATTTAATTAATTAAATTAGAATGCTTCTGATAATACTGTAACAACTGAAATGTGCATAAAGCAAATATACAATAGTATTTTATAAATTATTATTTTATTAGATTTTATATTTATAAGTTTAATATATAACAAATATATCAATTAGGGTCGATGTATTAATTTCATAAAAAATATTTAAAATACTTTTTCTTATTTTGTCTTGGAGTCTAAAATAAATCCCAAATATTATTAATATTTATTAATATAAATATACCTACAAGTTAAAATTGAGTTGATTTTATTTTCGATCAGATTCTTATTTTTGACAATTTAAAATTTACTTTTTCAATATTGTCCTTAAAAGTATTGATCAATTTTTTATGGAACTTTAAGTGCATGGCGTGGCAACTATATTCCTATAACCAAATCCAATTCCCTCCCTCCCTCTATTCATTTTCTCTCAACAAGTTTAGAAAAATATATATATTAACATAATAAGATTTGCTTAGATTATTTTGGAGTCATGGGGGATAGATTATTCATTGACATTTTCGAACCTTACAGAAGGTCAAATATAAAATATTAACCCTCTAAGAACTACAGATCTTTAAAAGAAATTATGGTAAACGTACCAGTGGTGGACCACTGAGCCAAGAATTGACCATTAATAGATTTTTTATCAAAATAAATTTTTTAATTTCAAATTAAACTCGAGATATCGAAAAATATCAAGAAGTGCCTCTTCCGAATTGCTTAACAATGAAACAGAGACCAATCGCTGAATTTTTAATAGAATTGAGAATCTTTTAAAACACGAGGTAAGCGTTATTGCATTTTAAGGTTAGTTCCTTAATTTAATAGTTCATACTAGAATTTATATTAATCAATTTGAAATATTTTCTTGACGTGATCATTAACAATTATCAAGGGGGTGGTCTATTTCTGAAACAAATATCACATTCTTTTAGAAATTGGCCGGGGGTGGTCAATTACCGAAATATTTGTATTAATATAATATTTATATATTATTTAAATAAGAAAAAAAGAAAGAATAATTAGAAAAAGATTAAAAATGAGCAGCTTTAGACAGGGAAAGGAAAAAGTTGAAAAGCGAAAAAAAAATAAAAGACAGAACGATTTAATATAGTTCTGACTTCAGTTTTAAAATATCACACAGATGAAAATTATTGTTTTGAAGTCAGTGATGAGGATCAGAAGGCTATAAAATTCAATGGTTGCATGTTCGAAAAAAGATAAACAAATACGTGGTGTTTTTACAGGGGAGATTACTTTCCCGAAAAAATCATAGAATTTGCTGAAGAAGAAGCCACGATCTCATCAATGGAGAATAAAGGAGATTTATGGAAATGTCCAAATTCTGGTGACATCGTTGATTACAATTGGAATAGCGTAGTAGGCACCTAGAGCAATTAGCAAAACAAGAAATTGTTAACTAATTCCCGATATTAACTGTAAATATATAGAAGAATTAAAATAAATTATAAGAAATTATAAAAAATATTAATAAAACCAATCCTTAGTGCATTTTATTCCATTTACTTATTTTAAACCCATTTTTTGTTTGATGGTCAATTTCTGCATCAAAACATGGTCAATTACTAGAAAAAAAATACGTTTAGAAAAAAATTTAAAAAAAATATTTAAATATACATTAATCGAATATTTGAGTTATAATGATCATTTAAAATAGTTGTACATGTGTTAAAACTTGTTTTGTTGTTATTCTCACTTTTGTTCGAAAATAATAGTGTTATTTTATGAAAATTTATCTTAAGGCGGTCAACTACTATTATTTATTTTGATTAAAAACCAAAAGATAAATATTTTTAAGAATAATAGATAAATTATTGTCTGCTCCTCAACCTAAATCTTTCTTTAACAATAGTAATATACATTTTATCAGTATTTTCTGAGTTATCCTCGGATGCGCATTATCCATCTAATCGGCTTAAATCAATGTGAGAGTGTATTTAAGTAGTTCTGGGTTTTATTTGTGGATGTGTTTATGTGTGTGATTGTTTGTCTCTCCTGAATTAACTGCAATGGACAGAAAGTACGATACAGATTTATCCTATTTAATGTACAACCCAACTCGTTGCCTCTCAAAACAAAAAATATTCATCTCTCTTTTTATATCTTTTATTTTGTCCATAAAGTTATTAATAAGAAAACTTATAATTATATATTTACATAAAATTAAAGGTTAAATTTTAAATAATATTTTTAATTGATATTGAATAATTTTGTAATTAATTTCCATGATAATAATAGTAGCAATAGTAATAATAATAATATTTATAATTAAAAATTCTACTCAAACTTTATTCATTTAATAAATCAATTAAAAAAAATAATCTTGTAGATTGTCTCATTATAAAATATTGCATTATTTTTATATAAATATATATATCTTATCTTATCTTATTATACTACTCAAAATTGTATTTTTACAGTACACATACAGTTAGAAAAACTCTTTATAATTTAAAAACATAATCCAAAATACACAATACAATACATTCTTATTGAATCAATTTTATTGTAAGCGGAGAGCGTGAAATTATTATTGAAATCTGTGTCACAATTACTGAAAAGTTGAGAAATACTAGGTTAAGGAATATGATGCCAAAAGATAATAATTTATAATTATAATTTATAATATATATATTTGTATTTTTGAAATATTAATCCACTCGAAGGATTTTTTTGAAATTCACACTATACCCGTAGATAATTTTTATAAAGAAAAATCGATCTGATTGAAAAAATCATCTTAAATGACGTCAGCTACTACGTCAGACAGCGCTTTCATAAATACAAAATATTAAAATCAAATTACGAAATATATATTATGTTATATTCACAGGCCATACGTTTAAGGCTGTATATTTTATGACTATTTTTTTTAAATTTATTTTCTTTTAAATTATTTGATCGGCGGCTCAGTGAACCAGGTATTAATATTACCAGCCAAACCCAATAATAAGGAATAATTTTTTTTTAATATGAGCGGTGACTTGGTGACTCAGGTACTATATATTATATATATATACTATATACTATATATAGGAAATGAAGGAAAGAAAGTTATCAACCCAAAAATTAGTAGAACATTTTGTGTAACATAATCATTTTCAACAATTTATTTTTTTGTTTGTGCTTTATGTGTAGTCTTTCGGAATGATTATTATTTTTATTTAATAAATTTTTAATCGCTTTAATTCAGTAATTAAATTATATAGATATTTAGTCAATTTCAGTAAACATGTCTAGAGGAATTTCAAATATATTAATAATTTTTATATTCTTACTTGTTTTGTTTTTATTTTTGTTATAAACCGACTATTATTCATTTTTTATTAATATGTACCATGCATATATGTACTATTTACTTAATTGGGAATCAATATTATTGGTGTATAATTTATATATATTCTAATTAAACTAAGATAGTAGTTATCCTTTTTTATAAATACAATACTATAATCAATGATATTATATACATGATATTATTTATATACATTTCTATGATAAATAGTATATGAAACATTTTTTATTTATTGATGATCATCATAAAATGTTAATAGCATGTGCTTTCATGCTAATAAGTTGAAATGCATAAAATTAAATAAATAAATATAACAACTTTTGATCCATAATATATTTATTTATTATTATAGATATTGATTTAGAATTTATAAATAAATAATGAATCCAAACCATATTCGAGCCCATTAAATCAATTTCAACCAAATAAATATATTTTTAATGATCTATTTTATGATTTTAGCAGATAAATTTAAAGGATTGAAACGGAAGATTTGGTCCGGTATTATTAAAGCAAAATTAATATAACATCATTGGAGAATTGGGGCGGGAGGGATATTTTCAATTAACTTTAAATGGATTTACATTATATAAGTTTATGAAAGGGTGCAAAAGCCAATGAATGGCCTATATGTATACATATCGTTAGATATAAAACAATAATATTGTTTATGAATATTTAATTATTCTAACATTTGAAATGGGGGCGAAGCCATTGAGAGCGAAATTCATTCCAACTAATGGAAATCAAATTTTTATTGAGTATTTTTCATATTGCAAAACAAATATAATGAAAAAAAAACTACTATGAAAGATTATATTACATTTCATATAGTCAAATGAAATTTTAATTTTGTTTTTTGTTTTTCTTTATTTATTATATTGGTATTTTTAATCATAGAAAGTAATGTTAAAAGACAAAATAAATAAATAGTCAACTTATATTTTATTTTATAATGAAAAAGTAAAAATATTTATCTAAGTATAGAGAGAAATATCTAAACCACAATTTTCATTTTGAATCAAATTCATTAATCTTTTATTATTATTAATTATTTATTAATGAGCTTTTGTCCAAGCTTGATAGTAGGTATTAATAAAATATGAAAAAATAATTTCAATGAGTAAGTATATATCATAAGACAAAAACGGACGAGGTTTCATTAAATATGAATTATAAATATATATTATATATAATGATTTTGATCGTAGAGAAAATAGGCGCCAAAACGTCGAAACCAGTGGCGTACCTAGAACTTTTGCCGCCCGGGGCGATCTCCAGTTTGCCGCCCTTTCTATTATAAGTCAATCAAATAGTGGTTTTTATAAATTAATACACATAAATAAATTATTAAGTTATTTAATCAATATTAATTAATACAGACCGCCTTCCGCCGGCCCTGCTTTTCAAAAGAAAAATCGATGATTTAAAAAAATATTGGTATATCACTTCAAAGTAATCATATAAACTTTTCAAAAGAAATGACATTTATAAACTGATATCAAAAAATTTTAGTTAGGAAAAATTGCCGAACAAAATCGTAAAGATGCGTTTACGAATTCAACGAATTTTAATGAATACAATAAAATAAAATCATTATCCTGTTCTTGGAATTATAATTCAAAATTTACACTAAAATGCATTTATATACACCGAGGAATAATATTCGAAATTTATATAAATCAAATAGTAAACTTATAATAATCATTTATTATTCAAGAAAGAAAAAAAATAAATATGAAATGAATAAGTTGCTTTTTACAACTATAACTAAATATAAAAAATGCCGCCCCAAGATAAGTGCCGCCCGGTGCGGACCGCACCCCCCCTAGGTACGCTACTGGTCGAAACACATATTTCTCATTAAAACGTTTAAAATAATTTCTCATTATATATATAAATAGTAGATACCCAGACAGTCTTCAGCGTTCTTAAGTTAAAAAGCCCAATATGATCAATATATTCTTATTTTTCTAATATTGTAAATTTTAGAAAAATAAGAATAAAAATATAAATATTATAAACATTCTTTGTAAGTATTGTATTCTTTGCGCTGCTGATTGACAACATCTACATATCAAATTTTAAAAGATTAATTTCTGCAGTTATTGATTACATATTAATAAAATTTATACCCTATGAACAAATAAAGATATGCAAGAATAGTGTGATGTAATTTCATCGAAATTGGTTCAGCCAATTTTGAGTCTATAACGTCAGAATTTCCGGACAGGAAAAATTCTAATGTCACTTTTGGATTCTAGAGGTCATGAAACGCGAAGATGTGCAAAAAATTTTAAATTCTGAGAAATGTGCAGATAAAAACCTTTTTTTTATATATATATAAATACCAATATATTTTTCTCCATTCTTTCCTCATATATATGTAGAGTGAAAGATTGCGACGATTAAAAAGAATCAGATTTTGTAGATGATTGTAGCTCAGGATAGGGACATTTGGAGAAATGTGGTTGTTGCTAAGAACTCTCTAGTTCCGTTGAGCCACACATAGATAGATAAATAGATAAGGACAATGACAAAAGTCCTGTAAAAGAACTTACGTAAAATATACCCACTCTGACCCTGAATTATAATATTTCAAAGGTGTTTGAAGACCATTCATTTATTGCTCTATCATTAATCTATCTTTTTGAATGAAATTTCTAATAAATAATTAAATTATTACCAAATTATTTTAGGAAAATTATTTTATTTCTTATGGCCTATGTAAATTGTTGTTATAATTTGAAATTTATTTTATAATTAGAAAATCATTTATAGGTAAATCAAAAATGGTATTGAATAGATTAGAAAATGGATCATCCTCTTTTTCCTCCATTTTATTTTGAATATCTACTTCAATCGTATTTCAATATTGAAATATTAATTGGATATTCAAAGAGTTCAATTTCGTTAATTGGTTAAATTAATGTAACAATTGTACATCATATTTAATGGTTTTGTTGTACAACTTATGAAACCATCGTTCTTTTCCATATTGCCTTTGATTTTTTCCTCCTCTCTTTCCCCCTCTCTCTCTCTTTTTCATCTTATTCTTTTGAATTTTCCTCTCTTTTTATCAATATCTTTTAAAAAACTTTTATTAATTTTTTATTAAATCAACAAGAAAAAGAGAATAAATTGACTTTGAACTTTTAAATGTTATAAAAAATCATTTTCCAAAATAAATATTAAAAAAAAAAATGAATAATCTTTAAGCGAGGATAAAATGTCTCCATTTCTTTTTCTTATATTTATATATTAGAAACTTGAAAATTATTATATTTAAATACTTGAAACAATATCGTTTTTTACTATCTCGTCAGAGATAGTATTGCGAATACGAAAATTTTCGATTTCGAGATTTTGATGTTTTTATACGTTTTGAAGGTCCCTGAGTCATTTTCACTAAGGTTGGGAAAAATGTCTGTCTGTGTACGTAGACAAGATTACGCAAAAACAGTTTGAGGTAGAATAATGAAATTTGATATATGGGTAGGGACATTATTCAAAATTCGTAGTTTTCTACCAACTTTTGAGAAATGTAGCTTAACCGGAAGTGGGTCATTCCTCGTTTTGATTTTTTTTCCTCTAAAGTGTCCTTAAAAATAAAGATATATGTTTGATAATTTTTGACATGATTAAATATTGTATAAAACTGCTATATATAGAATTTCAGCTTGATTGAATCGCTGAAAGTACCGGAATTAATTTTTTAACACGTTGACTGACAATCTCGCGCTAGCGCGTGACGTGGTGCTATCAACAAAGAGCCAAATACGCGCTGGTTTAATAAATATTATTTATTAATTTTAATTTATAATTTAATTAAATATGATATATGTTAATTAATTCAATTCAAATTTGCGAGATAGTCGATTGGAGACAGTCCAGATTTTTTATATTAATATACTTCTTGTATATTGGATTGTTGTAAAAAGTAATATTGAATGGTCGATCATCCTCCCAACAGGGAGAGGACTAACTGTATATATAAAATATGAAAATTTATTTTTTTTACGTTGATAGGAAAAAATAAATATAATCAATTATTAAAAGTAATCTATTGGTGAAATAGATACTTTTTTTAGATTTTTTTTATAAAATAGATAAATGAAAGTTAAATAAAAAGAACAGAATGATCAGTAAAAAAAACCAGTGGTATTGTTTTGGCGTTATGTCGACAGCATCCAGCAGAGGCTGGATAGTCGATGAAAGGAGTCCAAACGTAAAGAGATAACAAACTGGCAT
The DNA here is from genome assembly GCA_963082975.1 of Labia minor. NCBI lineage: Eukaryota > Metazoa > Arthropoda > Insecta > Dermaptera > Spongiphoridae > Labia > Labia minor. The sequence goes on from OY720345.1 coordinate 55,482,168, forward strand.
CCCGGCAGAAAAATACCAATTATCTTTGGAATGGTGCCACTTGAATGTGGCGGAATGCTATTCGATGGTTCAGCATCACAAATATTTGGTTTGAACTAACTAAAATAATGTAAGTGAGATGTTATTTCATCGAATATTCTTTCAATGATCCATCACTGTTCTCATCCCTTTTAGCAAATAGAATTGAGTTGTTTCTCATCATAATGATAAGAATTGAACAAATACAAAAATATTTTCTTTTCCATGTTAAGACTTCGAAATTAAATTATTTATATATTAAAGAATATGTGAAATTTTATGTGAATTAAATTGAATAAAATTTATATAATATATATGAATCAAGCTTGCCCAAGAAGCTCCATTTAAAAATCTAAAGACAATTTATCGATCTATATATTTTAATTTTTTTTTAACATTAACAGATATTTATTTCGAAAATGTGAATCATTTATTTACACAATAAAATATATAAAATGTTGAATGGTTATGTTTTTTGTTTTTTTTTTATCAGAAAATAAAAATAAAATCTAAAAATATTGAAAAAATTAAATTTATTTGGACACTACACAAGGTTAGAAAATGGTTAGATAAATTTAATTGGCTCCATACTAGAAGTTTTGGAGGATATTATCTTAAATTATTTCTATTATTGTGCTTATTAATTAATTGTTATTATTATTATTATATATATATTATTTTAAATTATTAAATATTTTTATTATAACGTTTTTATCAACTTTGCTTCATGTCTGTCTGTCTGTTTGCTTTTATGAAAAATTGAAATAGATTTTTCATCAACTTTAATTTGAGATAGACTTTTGAAAATTTTTAAAGATGAAAGATAAAGTCCATGAAAAAACGTTAATTTATAAAAAATGTTTTATATTTATATTATTTGTCAGTTGTATTATACAGGAGTGAGGCTTGGTCTATGATCCTGGGAGGCGAGAGTAGATTTAGAGTATTTGAAAAACGGGTTCTTGGCAGCACTTATGGGTCAAAGAAAAATGAGGTCATCGAGGAATGGCGGAAACTGCATAACAAATAAGCTGGAGTGTCTCCACTCGACTATCTCGCAATTTGAATTGGATTAAATAACATAATATATTATATTTAAATTAAATTTAATTAATTATAAATTATAAATAATAAATAATAAATATTAAACCAGCGCATGTTTGGCTTTTTGTTGATGGCACCACGTCACGTGTTGGCGCGTGAGATTTGCAGTGTTAAAAAATTAATTCTGGTAATTTCAGCGAATCAATCAAGCTGAAATTCTATATATAGCAGTTTTATACAATTATTAATCATGTGAAAAATTATCAAACATATATCTTTATTTTTACGGTCACTTTAGAGGAAAAAATATCAAAACGTTGTAGGTAATGACCCTCTTCCGGTTGAGCTACATTTCTCAAAAGTTGATAGAAAACTATGAATTTTGAATAATGTCCATGTACCAAATTTCATCATTCTAGCTCAAACCGTTTTTGCGTAATCTTGCCTACATACACACACACACACACACACACACACACAGACATTTTTCTCAACCTTAGTGAAAATGATTCAGGAACCTTCAAAACGTATAAAAACATCAAAATCTCAACATCGAAAATTTTCGTGATCGCAATACTATCTCTGGCGAGATAGTAAAAAAATAGCATGACCTCTAAGCATCTCCAGACGAAGTTAAGAGAATTAAAAGCGAGAAGGTTGTGATGGCCAGGATAGGTGGCAAGAATGGGAGAGGAAAAACTGGCGAAAAGGCTACTGTCGAGGTCTATATGTTGGGAGACCAATTGGGAAATTGTTGGAAGACCAAGAACGCGGTGGGCGGACTATGAAAGAAGGGATGTAAGAGAGATGGGAGAAAATAGGAGTTGGATGGGTGGAGGTCAGGATAGGGACACTTGGAAATGTGGTTGCTGCGGCCAAGAACTTTCGAGTTCTGTAGAGCCACAGAGATAGGTAATATTTTTCTTTTATTATTATTATTATTATTATATAGAGAGGAAGATAATAAATATTTTTTATCATTTTAAAAAAATAATAATTAATATTACTGCTGGAGATCCCTATAGGCACACACGACTAATCCATCTTCATTCTCAGTCAATCTAGAACTTCTTTTCACTTATCCGAGTAACATCGAAACTTTTCTTCCACCCCTTCAACTTTAACCACGGTTTTCTTGAATCTTTTTGTACGTGACAACTCGACTATATTCTTAAAAACGAGAGGTTCAGGTTTTTTTTCTATTGACAAACAGTAGAGTGGGGTGGCGGATGTTCTCAAGTTCTTTTGGCAAATGTTTCTTATTGAGTTTATTTTATTCCAATTCTATTAAAGAATTTTTTAAAATAGTGCAATGGTTTAACATTCTTTTAAATAAAATGACTTTAGTTTTCTGGAGAGAAATTAAATTGCAATTTGACGAATATAATATTATTTACATAACTACAATAAAAAATAAATTATTCTGATATCTTTATTAATAATAATAATAGAAAATTTGAGAATTTTTTTTTAACTTTAAACTCATTTTTACCGACCGACGATAGTAAGGGAGGTATTGTTTTCACACCAAATTTCATATGTGGAGATTTTTAAATATCTCCACGAATCATGCATTTTCTTAACAGAAAAAAGTATTTTTAGCATGATGTCTGTCCGTCCGTCTGTCCGTCTGTCCGTATAGATGTGTACTGCTCAACGGATTTTGCTAAAATTTGGTATATTTACTTAATGCATCAGTATGATGAATTGATCAACTTTTGGTATATATCCGGAAACCGGAAGTGGTAGTATTACCAATCGACGATAGGAAGGGAAGGGTTATTTTCATATTAAAGCTAAAGGTAGCTGGAAATTTATTTATTTCAAACCGTCGGTCGGTTCTGTGCCTGGCCACAGGTCAACTTATTATCTCTTGATTTTATATTAAATTATAAAAAAAATTTAAAAATAATTTTAATAGATTAAAATTATTGAAAAAAAAAATAATTCATTCAAATTATGTTTTAAATGAATAAATTGTGTGTTTTATATATATTTATTTAAAATTATTAAAAATCGATCTGTAATTTTAAAATAATAAAATGTATATTTAATCGTTAATTAATTATTTTAAATTAATGACTGTTCTAATCATGGAATTAACTATACTCTGTCTGCATAAGAATAAAAATACTAATTCATAAATTTTTTTTGTGAAATAGAAATTTAGCTATCCAATATATATATATATATATATATATATAAAATTAAAAAATGGTAATTAATTTTTGTTTTTATATTATATTTATTTTATATGTATAAATATATATATATATATATATATATATTATTCTAGTTGAAATATATTACACCAAATAAATGGGGAAATTAATAATAATATTATTTTTTAATTTACGTTCTTGTAAATCAATACAGATGGAGGGAATTTTATTTAAACATTAGAATTAATTAATTTATAATAAAACGATCTACTGATAAGCAAATAATTATTAGAAATATAAATGAATTCCATTTCTCTATCCCTCATTACCCCACTCAAAAAAGGTAATGATTAATAGATTAGATAAAGAGTGGATTGATAATTTTGTTAAGGATCACAGGGTCGTGTATTGATGAAATGAATCCACCTAAATGACATTGGATCGGGAGTTTCGATTGTAATCTCATTTCCTCTCTTTTCTCCTCTCTCTCTTTTGTTGATCTCCAATATCCAGTTTAATACAAGTTTTTAACCATGCAATCGATCAACATGCCAATGTTTGAGTGAGTGGGTGGGAGTGTCAGAAGGTGGAAAGAGGAGGGGCAGCATTTTGTCTATCTTTTCGATCAAAAACACACCAAATGCCACTGGACGGCGATTTTTTGAAGATATCGTCAAGTTGAAAAACATCCACGAATACTCTTGATGGAAGGTGGCTAGTAGTGGGGAGTGGAAGAACGGGGCATCAAGGGGAAATCGATAGCTGGTCCAAAGCGAGGGCTCAACAAAACGACTATAAATTAAACAACAGAGAAGAACGAATAAGCAAAGATTTGTGATGGAAAAAAAAAACGAAGAGGGAGAGGGAGTTTACTTACCTCATATTTTTCCACAAAAACGTATAAGAAAACAATTTTCAATTTTCTTCATCCTTCTTCCACTTATTGTTATTATTTTTATTAATTAAACTAACCTCTGAGAGCATTTTACATTATCTAATATTTTTTTCTAATATAATTTTTGTAAATTCAACTCATCTCTTTTTCCCCATTTACATTTACATACAAATCATATATAAATTTATATATTCAACTTAATTAACTAATAAAAAAAGCATAATATTTTTAAAAGAAATAAAATTTAATTATGCAGAAAGAATTATAAAAATATTTTAAAATATTCTTAAAATAAACACAATTTATATTTTTATTCATAATTTAAATAAAAAGTTTTAATTAAACTTTTAATAAATAGTCATAAATAACAGATATATTATATGCAGGCAGATAATATATCGGCTTTAGTAACCTGGTCCCCCGAAATGAAGGAGATTTAAGAATTTTATATATTGTATATACGAAAATGGGGGCTATGATGGTCTTCGATCTCGATTACTAATAAATACTAATACACGACAATCTTCTTAAAAAGTTTTTTATTCATTAAAATAAATTTCATGGACAATTTTCTTAAGTTTATAAATTTACTGTTTAATTAATGAATCATTAAAAAATAAGTTGACCTGTGGCCAGGCCCGAACCGACCGACTGTTTGAAGTAAATTAATTTCCAGCTACAGAAACAATTTCAAATAATTTTAATATATTTATTAATGTAATAAAAAACAGATAGGCATATAACATAAATATTTTTAATTTTATTTTATTTATAATATATAGCTGAAGTAGCCGGCGTTACCCGGCGTTACCCGAGGCTGTGACGTCATGAAGGGCTGGGTGACGTCATATAATTTTAAATTAAGAAAAACATAATGAAGATGATTTTTCCCGAGGATAAAACCAATACATTCGTGGTAATATGTAAAAAAATCTCCTCATGTGAAATTGGTGTGAAAATAACCCTTCCCTTCCTATCGTCGATCGCTAATACTACCACTTCCGGTTTCCGGATTTGTACCCAAAGTTGATCAATTCATCCCACTGATGCATTAAGTAAATATACCAAATTTCATCAAAATCGGTTCAGCCGTTCAGGCTGTACACATCTATACGGACGAACGGACGGACGGACGGGCAGACATCATGCTAAAAATACTTTTTTCTGTTAAGAAAATGCATGATTCGTGGAGATATGTAAAAATCTCCACATGTGAAATTTGGTGTGAAAACAATACCTCCCTTACTATCGTCGGTCGGTAAAAAGTAATATGTATATATATATATATATATATATATATATATATATACATATATATTAAATAAGAATAAATGAAAAAATAAAAAAATATAAAAAAAAAACTTTTAAAAAACGCGCTTTTATTTAAATGCACTAAAAAGGAGAAAATAATTTCTCCACACATACCACAATTTCCTTACAATTAATGATATCTAAAAAATGAAAGTGTGGACGCCAAACATGCAAAGAAAGGAAAAGAATACAAGGGACATTTCATTGTATATGCACAAACCTTTCTGTTTTTTTTTCCCTTTTTTCACTATACTTGATAACTATGTTTATTTGAAGTAGAATTTAAAAAGTTTTTTTTTTATATTTTATTTCCTAATTTTTAGTCTTGACAGAAATTTCGCCCGGTTTATGATTTCAGGTTATAGTGTAAATGTTTAAAGAATTTAATTCAGGTCGATTCTTCACCTCAAAATACTATATATCAAATCGGGGGTATACGAGACTGATTATTATTATTATTATTATTATTATTATTATATTATTGGTTTATACATACATATATCTTATCAAAAACAATATCGCCATTACTTTAATTGATATTCATTTAAATTCAAGATTCATTAAATTATTAATTACTTTTTAATTTTAAATCTAAAATTATTGAAAATCATATTTAATTTTGATTAGTTTTTTCCATTAGTTCTTAAGTGATTATTTATTTCTTTAATTATTAAATTATTTCTTTGAAATCTTTATAAATGGATTTTATCCACTTTTTCCGATCCAGCCCCGTCAATCCAATCTAAAAAGCAAACCCCTTCTCTGTTTGTTAGACACTGAGTGCCCTTTTGCTCCCTCTCTTTAAGGTTCACCACCCCCTTGACGAAAAAGGGTGTTAGCGAGTCTATTTATCTTTGGGCTAGTAGCCGACAGACCTCTCTCTACAGTGTGTCAATTAATGACCACCTTTAACACACCCATACATTTGCAAATAGTTCAAAGAGCGCTCTCTATAAATATACCATTTTACGAATAATACGATAAAAAGATCCCACAATGAAGGAACACATTTTTCATTATCTAACAAGCGTAGCGATTGGACGACTGATAAAACACATGACTTTACATATTAATTTTTTTTTTAATAATATAATCATTCCATAATCGCCTTTTAAATAAATTTATAAAAAAAACAATAACAACTAAATTTTAGTTTATTCTTTATTTCAAATACAAACGAGATAGTAAAAATATTAAAATACCTTATATAAAATTGATGAAGATAATAATGATATTAATTCAAAATATAGAATATAGAATTTAAAGTCGCAAGAATTACAATGAAAATCATAAATAGATTAAATTTACAAATAAGTGAAAAATAAGCGAATATATATATATTTATATTTATATTTATATATATAAATGTACTCTCTTTTTTATTAAATGGATTAAATATATTATTACATATTATAAAGTTAATAGATTTGATGCATTGAATGAAAACGTTCGATTCCAGTGAGTAAACTGTGTAAAGTGATTTTGTTTATGCTCGACTGCATATCACAAAACAAGTAAAAAATACGTTAAAATTGCTTAAATAGGAAATTTTACCTCATGCTCCTTATTCACCAGGTTGTTCTCCATTAGATTTCCACTTGTTCCGATCACTATAAAGCGCAACCAGCATTTCAGAAACGACGAAGAAATCAAAAAATGGCTCGAAGAGTGGATTGCATCAAAAGATAAACAATTTTTTGATGTAATTCATAAATTGCCAGAAAGATGGACTAAAGTCATGGTTTTGATTAAAATATAATTTACCCTTTCTTAGAAATAAACGTGTTTTTCTTGCAAAAAATTCAAAAAAAACAAAGTTATTTAATCATTTAACATTCTATTTACTTAAATAATGACTTATTAATTAAGGCAAAATATAATTTTTTATTTTCTTATGTAGATATATATGTATCTAAATATAATTATACAACTATCAGGTATGTCCTTACAATGAATTTATATATGTAATAAAATAAAAAAATTATAATCGATAGTGATATTAAAACATTTTAATTAAATTCTTAATTGGTTTTATTAAAAATTTGTTCAAGAGATATTCACATTTAAATAAAAATAGCATAATTTTTTTTTGGTTTTAGAAAATATATCAAATATTTCTGTGAATATATGTATATATATATATGTCAATGAAATCATTTAAAATATTTACCTACAAAAATATATATCTATATAATTAGTATATATGTAATATATATATATATATATATTATTTTTAATATATTAATTTTTTATTTTTTTAAATATGTTAAATCTAGCATTTTAATTTAAATTAATTTATTTAAAATATTGTGTATTTAAAAATATTCATTTTTAAACTTGTTGGAATCCCCTCTTTTCCTTCAAAACTCTCTAACATAATTGTTTTTAGAATTTATTCTACATAGCTATTTTGATGTACATTAATGGAAAAAAGTAAACGCCAGGATGGTGCTGTTGTCGGATTATTGCAAAGCACCTTCTTGATTGTAACAGTGCCACCCTGGCGCATTTACTTTTTTCCGTCACTATACCTATTATCTACGAAACTAGAACCGAATTCCGCTTACAATTATGTTTATAAATGTTTTCATTAATAATAAATATTAATTAAAATTCTAAACTGAATTGAAAATTAAGATTCTTTGAATAATTAAACATAGTTTCTAAAAACAAATCATATATATATAATTTATGATCTAGGTTGTATATGCTTGTACTATTTTCGGTCCAGTTATATTAACAAGTTATTTTTAAAAGATAGAAGATATAGTCTTCTTCACTAATTAACAAAGATAAATAAATATAAATCGTAATTCCATTATTGAGATATATTATTAATATATTAAATTTTTCAAATTCAAAAAGTTTAGAATTTTTAACTTAAAAAGTACATATACATGTATATAATAATTTTAATAAAAATATTTTTGAAGAGAGAATATTAAATCCGAATAGAACTTTTATTTTTGAATTTTAAAAGTAAGGGACTGTTTGTTTTGGATAAATGAATATTAGGCGGATATCCTGGAATTTTTTAAGAATTTTTTAATTATCTTTAATATGTTTTTTTTTGTTTTGAAAACGAAGAGGGAAGAGAGAATAGGGGAGTCGTTAATTCTTTTGAAGTTGCTGAGACGAGAGAATCTTTCCACGTCAATCGCAGGCTCTTTGATGAATCAATGAACGATCGTTTTACTTTCCAGGTGGTTTTAACAACCATCTCCTCCAGTGATTCTCATTCCATATATGAACAAATTTATTCCTGAATATTATTTATTTAATTTAGTTATATAAACTACAAATAAACAAAATCTGAGATATATACTATTTTATTTATTCTTTTTGAGTTGAGGCTATAATTCCTTAAGTTGGTAGAATATATATTATATTATATTATATTATTATAACTGCCCCACTTTAAGCTCCCTGCACCTCTTGGAGTAATACTCTGAGTGTAAATTAACATTTATTTTATTTCAATCAGTATATTAAAACCTCCATTTTCATTTTGTTCTTTATTTTTTAATTAATTCACTTATAATGGAATACACAATACGTTTTAAAATTTATTTTATTACACTTTTTTGTTATAATTTGAGAAAAGTTATATAATGAAACTAAAATTAACTTTTTTTTTAACAATTTATAAAAGTATAGCTAATATTAAAATATAAACATTTAATAATGTTAGTTTAAATTAATAATTAATTTATTGTTTTTTATATATTTGTTTCTGATTCTTAGCCCTTTTTCTTTAGAGGAAATTTATCAATTTTTCTTACGCTAGGGAAGTTCTTTGCAACAGCAACCACATTTCTCCAACCGTCTCTATCCAAAGCCATCTTTGTCTAAATCCTATTGTTTCTCACATTTCTCACATTTTTTGCACTTTGCATTCCCAACCGGACGTTTCCCAATTGGTTCTCCAAAAATGTATTCCTGTTTTTTTTTGATCAAATGATTTATAGTCTATGTTGAAATAGGAATATACCAATATAAGAATACCGTAAATTAAATAATGGGCCTAAGCAATTTTCTATATTGGCTACTGTTTTATGGTAAATGATCAAACATCAACCACTACAAAAATGGTTTACTAATATTATAATTAGTACCTGGTTCACTAGGTGCAGCTCGGTCATTAAAAAAAATTATTCCTTATTATTGGATTTGGCTGGCAATATTAATAACTGGTCCACCGAGCCACTGTTCAAACAATTTAAAAGAACATAAAATAGTCATTAACATATACACCTTAAACGATTGTATTAATGCTCTGAAAGAAAATATGGCCTGTTGATATAACATAATATATATTTCGTAATTTGATTTAATATAATATATTTTGTATTTACGGAAGCGCTGTCTGATGTAGTTTATGACGTCATTTAGATTTCCTATTTTAAATTAAGAAAAAACTAATAAACGTTCTGAAACAATTTCAAATAATTTAATGTATGTATTAATGCAATATAAACAGAGATGAATATAACATAAATATTTTAAATTTTATTTTATTTATAATATGTTTTGTATATAAGGAACCGGTGGCTAACCTAGTTGCTGAGGACATATAAATTTAAATTAAGAAAAAACTAATGATGATGATGATTTTTCCCAAGGCTGAAACCAATACAGATCGATTTTTCTTTTTAATATATATAATTTTTGCTAGTCTAATAAGATACTATACATTCGTAACGAAATCTTAAAACGTTAGTAATTTAAATTAATTTATTTGCCCATTCCTGTCTTCTCCTTTGCGGGACTTATATATTTTCCAAAAGGATTTAGGAATTATATTACTTAATTTCAGTAAAAATCATATAAACTCTGGTCTCCCTTTACCTTTTAAATAATTGATATATGTATTTGTTGATTCTGATAATTTTTTTCTTACTATGTTTTTTTAGAACTGGGAGAAATAGAAAACTAGTTCCTTCTATATAGCCTTATACTTCATTTGGGGGGTTTAAAAATAGCCATTTAAAACTAACAGACTAACATCAATAATTTATTAGCTTCATTGGTACAAGAGTAACATTTATCAATCGACTCAGTTTGGATCAACAGAGCAATTCTAATAAATTTTCATTTCATTTGCTATATATTTCTTGATTTAGTTTTAAAAAATTATTATCGATTCAGACCTTAAAAGTATTTTCATCCACACGTTTGTTTGTAGTTCTCTTTTTCTTTTCTAAATCTGTCAATCAATAAAAATAGTCGTTCAAAAAAAAAAAAAAAACTTTTATCATAAATTTAAATTATGATAATATCATAGTGCAAAAGAAAATTTGAGTTTGTCTATTTTTTTTAAAATTTTATATCAAATTGAAATAAATTTTAAATGAAGAGAAAGAAATAAATATATTGCTAGCCATAAAATTGATAGATTATTAATTCGACACTATATCAATTCAATTTTCTAATCTAGAGTCATGAATCTTTTGTTGTACGACATTTTTTGAGATTAAAATGTCGTTTATAAATTATAGGTATTCAATATATATAAGATATAGCATTATTCAAAAAGGTGACCATTATTTATAAGAAAAACTTTTAAAATTGATATTTATCGAGAATATATTTGAAAAAAATATAAAAGAGTTTTCATATACATAATTCAATAAATAATATTATATTTATTAAAATAAATATCTTTTCATTTTTATATTTCAAAAGTAATTCCAAAATTTTTATTTATATTTAATAAAAAAATCTGGAGTGTCTCCACTCGACTATCTCGCAAATTTGAATTGGATTAAATAATATCATATTTAAATGAAATTTAAAAAATTATGAATTAATAAATAATATTTATTAAACCAGCGCATGTTTGGCTCTTTGTTGATGGCACCACTTCACGTGCTGACGCGTTTGCAATGTTAAAAAATTAACTCCGGTATTTTCAGCGATTCAATCAAGCTGAAATTCTATATAGGCGAAAGTGTTGTACCTGAGGACAGTTGTGCCAGAGGACAGTGGCTGTCCTCTTAAAAATATGATTTCAATCTTTTGCACTCGTGCTTAAAATACAGCTGTGAATCACTCTTAGACGCCATGTTTGTGTTTTGTTCATATTCTGCTACATAACCAAGAAATCATAACTTTTTAAATTTTGGTTGTGAGAAGTAAATATTTTTCGATTCTGGTGAGTAAGATTTGATCAGTTAATAATTATAATTTTGCAATCATTATTATGTGTGCATGAAAAGTATATTTTAACACATTATAATAGGGAATTTCCTTTTAAGAATCGTAAACAAATCGAACCTATTTGTGTGGAAGCTTGTTGTACCAGCGGACACCTAGGACTGGTGTATCTGCGGACGTCCACTGGAACAACACGTTTGAACATTAATAAAGTAGTAGGACCTATGAGCAGGCATTTACTTTAAAAAACATCATAAGTGGGTTCAAGGTGGCATGAATTTTTCCAATTAACCGTGATGTTTTTGGGGATGATGAATTTCTGCCATCAGCTGTTACGGATCGACCTGATCAATCAGAAATAGTGGATGAACCAAATTCTCCTGTACCTTCCAAGTCCACCTTCTCTTCTGGTCTTCCAACTCCTTCGGCTTCTTGTTCTTTTATTTCAGCTGCAGTGTCTTCTAAGTTACCAGAAGAGATAAGACCTTTTCCCAAAGAAGGAAAAAAGAAACCAAGCAATAGAAGACGTGTGAAGTCACTAATTCTAACTTCTACATCTGTAAAAATCCAAATTGAGGCTGAAAGGGCTGGTAGAGGTATCAAAAGAAGGAAGAAAGGAAGGAACATTCAGTTTGATGCTACTTCTGCGGAGGAAGAAGTGGTGACCCAAGAAGAAGTAAAGAGGCAAGAAGAAGTAGAGAGGCAAGAAGAAAATGTTGGGTCAGCAGCTTCTTCCTCTAACTTAGAAGATGGAGATGAATGCAGTTTTTTGAAGAAACCCCAGTTCCTGTTCTTGGGTGCTGGGTTCTTGTGCAGTTTGCAGGGAAGAATACGAATTTGTATTATGTTGGTCAAGTTACCCAAATTGAGGACACTCCAATGACCGTAAATTTCTTAAAAGAAAAGTATAAAACAGTATGTATTTGAATGAAATGAAAACACAATTAACAGTAAACAAATAAAAAAAGTTATGCCTGAGCCCAATGTCCGCAGGGGATATTATTCTTTTAATGTTAAACTTCCACAACATTTAAATTATGTTTGAATTATTTTTTTTATGGTTATGAAATTTAATGATTATTTTTTAAAGTTAATATTTTTGAAGTGAAACTTCTTTAGCGGCGTCCTGACATTTGGTTGAGAATGGAGAGTGAATTGAAAAATTGAAATTTCGTAACGCAAGAGAGAAAGAAGATATAGGTATAACGAGTGAGAATGAGATAGCCTCTATCTGCGTCTCCCTTTTGTGCTGTCTTTCGTTCTAATCCCCACTCTAGGTCCAAAGTCCATGACGCGCATGCGCGCTAGTTAAGTCATATATAATTAGCTGGAGTGTCTCCACTCGACTATCTCGCAATTTGAATTGGATTAAATAACATAATATATTATATTTAAATTAAATTTAATTAATTATAAATTATAAATAATAAATAATAAATATTAAACCAGCGCATGTTTGGCTTTTTGTTGATGGCACCACGTTACGTGTTGGCGCATGAGATTTGCAGTGTTAAAAAATTAATTCTGGTAATTTTAGCGAATCAATCAAGCCGAAATTCTATATATAGCAGTTTTATACAATTATTAATCATGTGAAAAATTATCAAACATATATCTTTATTTTTACGGTCACTTTAGAGGAAAAAAAATCAAAACGTTGTAGGTAATGACCCTCTTCCGGTTGACCTACATTTCTCAAAAGTTGATAGAAAACTATGAATTTTGAATAATGTCCATGTACCAAATTTCATCATTCTAGCTTAAACCGTTTTTGCGTAATCTTGCCTACATACATACACACACACACACACATACACACATACACACACAGACATTTTTCTCAACCTTAGTGAAAATGATTCAGGAATCTTCAAAACGTATAAAAACATCAAAATCTCAACATCGAAAATTTTCGTGATCGCAATACTATCTCTGGCGAGATAGTAAAAAAACATTGGAAATAACTCAAAATTGAATTTTCTTTTAATTATCTCTCTCTATATAAGGTGATTATTATACCGACGCATGTAATTGTGTGTGTGAACATGGTCGGCGATTCACACGCCAACACATACAGTTATGTGCGTCGATGACCATTCACGTTATTTATCCGAATCTCAACATTACTTTAACACTACTAAATCAATTTAAAATTATTATTGCATTTAAAACTGCTTTTCTCTACTCCACAGATTTCACTATGCCGAAAAAAAATAACGACCAAAATTTAGACGATATTATTTATTTCATACACCGTTCACTACTGGTTTATAGCCACACAGGTGCTAATGCACTTGAACGAGGCGAAGATAAAATCCCTCTAATTCTCGGGGGAGATTTTAATGTAAATTTTGGATCTGATGATTCGTTGCCGTTGATCAACTTTCTTCGAGAAACATTTGGTCTGCTTATAAATAACGATCCCAAGGAATCAACAACAAAATCTGGAACTACAATAGATGCTGTTTTTACACGTTATATAGAAAATATCGAATCACGAACATATATATCTTATTTTAGTTATCACAAGCCATTAATATCAGTATTACCAATTGAAGCACCAACCGACAATAGTACAGGCAATGTAGATATGATGATAGAGTAGATAATAATAATAATAAAGCGAATATTTGTTACGAAAATTTTATACTGTTATATGTCTTTCGAAATGATCCCTTTATTTTTCTCTATTTCTCTCTCACTCACACTCTCAACTAAAATTTATCTTATTCTCTAGATTGTAAGAAGTTTCACTTCCGCCACGTGTACGATGCTGCACATTTTGCTTTTTTTATTATTTTACTAAGACCCAGAATCCCAACAATATCCCCACCTAAATAATCTCTTGAAAATGGCGCCAAAATGGGTGCCGAAACGTCGAGAAAACAATTTCATAAAAATACGTGATTATATCCCTGATAAATCTGATAGTAAAGAAAATTATGTGTATATATATATATACCTTAGTAAAAATGATTCAGGAACCTTCAAAACTTATAAAAACATCAAAATCTCATCGAAAATTTTCGTGATCGCAATACTATCTCTGGCGAGAAAGTAAAAATTATAAAGTCAATCAAATTTATAGGGATTGTCAAACATAAATTCAAATAAAATTGAAAAATTCTAATTATTCATTAATTACAATATTCTCTATGAACAAATATTATTAATTATAAATTAATAAGTTTTCCGTTATATATATATATATATATATTAAACATAAAGCATATTCATAATATATTTCATGTGAATATATTAATAAATACTTTTCATGAAATTACAGAACAAATTTTGAAACAAGCTTTACGGTTAAATTAACTTTTAATAAAAACTAGGTTTAATTTATGGGGTGCTAAAAAGAGTGAGTGTTGAGAGAGGGTTAGAATACATTGTAAGGTAGGAAAGGAGAGGGGAGGACCACTCAGTAATGGGAAAAGGTAATTTGTAGCCCTAAACAATCTAATACGAAATCTACTGCTGCCTGGGAAATTTTTCTACTTGATTAACTTTTAATGTTTTGTTTGTAAAGTTATATTTATAGAAATTTAAGAAAAATTTCGAAAAAATGAGACAATTTATTGTTTTTAATTTCGATAAGAGGAGGCAAAGCATTGAGTGATAAAAGGCAAACATTTTTGTGATCTAATGATTAGAGAAAAAATGTGAAAGAGAGTTTTCTTAACTATATAGAGTCTAATAATAAAGAATAAATTAAGGTACAACAAAAAATAACAACCAATTTTCGTTAATTTAAGTTAATTGAAAAAAAAAATGTAAAGAATTAATTACTTTTATTTTTTAAATAATATTTATAAAATTTTAAACTGCCCAAAATATGAAATATTTAAAAAATTTAAAAGAAAAAGAAAAAACTGACTAATACCATTAAGATTCTATTTCATTATCTCTCATTTTTATAATAGTTTTTTAATTATTAGAATTTATAGTTATATTATATAATATAATATAAAATTATATGATTAAAAATATATTATATTGATAACCATTTATACAATGTATGTATGACAGAAAAAAGTAAACGCCAGGGTGGCGCTGTTGTCTCAACCGGTTGATTGCCCGACAACAGCGCCATCATAGCGTTTACTTTTTATTCGTCACTGTACCTTTATGTATATTTACAATAGATTTATATTTGAGTTTAATATTTTTATCAAATATAGAAAATCGAAAGGTTCTGTCGTGTTTCCTTAATGCATCATAAAATACCTAAATGTACAAATTGGATTCATTCAAGTTGTACAAAAGTACAAATAATCCGTCTATAAAAAAATACCGAAACCTTGAGGCAATAACATTCGTAACAGGTTTGAAAATTTAATTATGTTTACTGATAAGTGCCTATCTTTCGTTGATTGAATGAGTACAAAGTATGTTACACTTTTAATTAGAATCTTTATCAAAGAAATTCACAAAAGGTTTGTGAAGGCAATAAAAAGCATTTGAATGAGTAGGACAAGGAACATGACAAGTAGAATGGGGTGGTCGAATAGGCCTAATCACACAGGAAATAGATCCCGGTAGGTTGTTTTTGAAAGTGTCTTTGGTTGTTCTATGGGCCATAAAATAGGAATCCAATTGGCCAGGACAGGCAACGTTTCTTCTCCCTCGGTAACCCGATCGGCGTCCACTTGAGAGAGATGCTGAATAGAAAGTGATTGCAAGGTGTGCGATATACGAGAGTCTTCTTGCCCGCTTGCATGAGTAGCCCTTTGACCTATCCTTTACGTCAAACCACATCAGATAGCAGGGGGCGGTGTATCCTGGTGCTGGTTGCCTCAAGACCCGGGGAATGAAAAACATCGATTCATTCAGTCCCTCTATCGATTTAAGACATCCCACTTAGAAAGGATGAAAACATTGAGCAAATATAATACTTTCATTTTTATTCTCACCCAAGAACATAAATAAAATTGTCAAAAATAAAAATAAAATAATATATATATATATAGTTTAATTAATAATGCATAATTAAATAATTAAATTAAAAAAATCATTATAAATTAAGGTAATTATTCAAGTGAACGGATTTTCGTGGATTTGGATAATACTTTACCAGTGGGTTCTTTTGCAATTCCAAATAAGCTTTTCTTATGAAATTTTTTCGGGCCTCCTCTTGTTTACGAGATAAAAATTATTAAAATTTGCATATAAATCCATTGATATTCGATTTAGCTAGCATGTTCTATCCGCTTGACTACCAGAGGGCGCACTAATTTTCCCTTTTTATAAGTTCGGTTTGAATTTATGAAACCGAACTTATAAAAACCGACAATTAGTGAATAAATGAATAATTAGTGAATTACTTAATGGCACATTTCGACGTTCATAACTAATCTGTCAAACTTAAAACATCTTTATTTTAATAATTTTTATTTCGTAAACTAGAAGAGGCCCGAAAAAATTTCTTAAGAAAAGTTTATTTGGAATTGCAAAAGGAACCCACTGGTAAAGTATAATTCAAATCCACGAAAATGCGTTTACTTGAATAATTACCTAAATTAATTCAACTTTAATTATTTTATCATGTTTTTTTTGTTGTTGACCCTTAAAAATATGTGAAAATATATTATTGTTTGTTTATTAAAAAATAAATATAATTTCTGTCCCGCATATTTAAATGTTAATAAAATATAAAATTCTATATACAAATACAAATTTAAAAATTTAAAAATTTAAATTAAATAATACAATTTATCGTAAAGATTAATAAAAAAAAATTTATTTGAAAAACAAACAAACAAAAACATTTGTATATTTATAATTTAAATTTAAATATAAGTTATTTTTTTTAATTTAAATTCAAATTAGAAATGTTATTGACTAATAATTATCTCATACTTTTATAAATTTTTACAATATTAAGTAAAAAATAAATAAATAAATAAATACAAATTTTATGACTTTTCTCTCTTCTGTTTATAATGATATTTTTTAAGTTCAATTTTTATGATTAATTATTTGTGGTTCTGTAACTTAAATTTAGAAATCAATCAACTGAATTCTGATTTCTACTATAAAAGAACGACATTTATATTATTAATCGTATTTCAAAACGATTTTTCAACGTAGCCTTCTCTATTTTATAATCAATCAAAGGGGAAAGAAATATGATATACCTAGGCCACCCTACCTTCTCCCTATCTATCCTTATATCCATAGAGACGAGTATATACCTATAAAAAGATCCATTATAAATAAATTTCTCTGTCCACCCCCTCCCTTTTCTTTCTGCCTGTTCATTTAGTATTTTTTGCCATTACTAAAGTCATGTTGGCTATAGCTTGGACCTTTTATTGCATACATTGTCTCTTTTCTTATCTCTTTAAAGGGTTTTAGGGTTTGTTTGAATGGCTATATAAAGGGCGTTGTTACGCCAAAAGGAAATGGATACGAATATATCCTTTTCCAACTCAGGACCCAGTTTGCTTGCATATCACCCCCCCCCCCCTTATCCTTTGGTTTCTATTCTTTTTTTTTATTTTTTAAATATTTATTTAAATGGTATCTCGATATAAAGTTACAAGTTTATTAAATAATATTTAATAAATTTCCAATTATTTAAATTTAAGTTTTTTATTTTTAATAATATTATTGATTGAAAAAAATGAATAATTCAATCTTATCTTGATTAAAATATATAGTTGCGCAAATAAGAAAAAGAAAATTATTGTAAAAGTAGAAACACATATCACTTTTATATTCATAAAAAAAAAGAAACAATGTACATTATGGTATGTGTTTGTTCTAAAATGAAAAT
The DNA here is from genome assembly GCA_963082975.1 of Labia minor. Classification (NCBI taxonomy): domain Eukaryota; kingdom Metazoa; phylum Arthropoda; class Insecta; order Dermaptera; family Spongiphoridae; genus Labia; species Labia minor. Next base: position 55,500,535 of record OY720345.1, read on the forward strand.
TAAAAATAAAAATAAAAGGCAATAATTTTAAATCACATTTTAAATAAGCAAATTTAATATAAAATAAAACTGGAGCTTTGTTTTCGATTCTAATCACTAATATATATATATATATATATATATATATATATATACAAGTCCAGATCAACCCACTTTGGGACCCTAGCTTCACTTGTTCTCCCTCTCTTTCACACAAGAAATAGAGCACATATAAAAAATATTAAAACAATAAATAAAGCAAAAGTGAATTTATAATGGGAATAACTCACACATTCTGGCTAATAAAAAAAAATATAATAAAAGTTTGAACAATTTGTTTATAAATAAAGAAAAATTAAAATTTATTTTAATACATATCTAACAAAAGTTGTTATAAAATAACAATATAAAATTATTCATTTTCATTTAAATCTTTGTGCTTAATTTTTAAATAATTCAATTTTTTTCTATGTAATTTGTTCTAGTCTTCAATTATTTCAGGATTTTGAATGGACAAGTTTTTTTTGCATGAGATTTTTAGTTAGGGTGACCAAACGTCCCGATTTTAGGTGCTCTGTCCCGGCGTCCCGAAAAATGTCTTCGGGACAGTCTATTGTCCCGGTTTTTAAATATTTAGGTCCGACGAACATTTTCTCACAATCAGTTTGGCTCTTATTTTCGATTTTCCATTCAATATGGCTCTAAAAAAAAGGTAAATGTTTTTTTACAAATGTCCCGGTTTGGTGTTTTGGTCACCCTATTTTTAGTGCATATACATATATAAAGTATGTACATATATATAAAGAGGAGTAAAACAAGGAGACCCTCTTTCACCTTTACTTTTTAATTGCGGCTTTAAAGAAATGTTTCGAAAGCTAAATTGGTATAAAGAAGGATTAAAAATAAACGGGACTTACTTAAATAATTTAAGATTTGCAGATGATGTTGTTGCCATAGCAACATCAAAAAACCAGCTATCAAAAATTATAAAAGATCTAAATCAAGAAAGTAAAAAAGTTGGACTAAAATTAAATTTTAAGAAATCTGTAGTTATGTGCAGCCGAGCTCAGGAAGATAGACAATTTGAACAAAATGAACCAAGCATCCCATGTAAAACAGAAACTATTTATCTAGGACAATTAAAAAATTTGGAAAATAAAACATCACTAGAAATCAGAAGAAGAAAAAGTTATGGTCAATCAATATATTCTGAAAAATAAAGATTTAGATCAAAATTCAAAAATTAAAACACTTAAAAAGTGTATCATACCAGTTCTAACGTATGGAGCAAAAACCCGGTCACTTACACAAAAAAAGAGCAATGATCAGGAGTGTTCTTTACTTATAAAGAAAAAACAAAGTAAATATGGACTAACTGTACATAAGAATAAAAATGGAGAATATCAACATTTTTATTAGAAAAATGAAGATGTGCAGGACAGGTTGCAAGAATTTAAGACCAAGAATATCTACTGAATGGTGGCCTATGGAATTCAAAAAACTAGATCCTCAAAAAGATGGATGGATGATTTAGCTGCAGTGGCCGGGTTACGAGACAGATGGCGTGGAAGAGTTTGGGGGAGGGCTATGCCCAAGGGGCCTGGTTCCATCATCTTAAAATAAATAAATAAAATAATAAATGTAAATAAAGTATTATAAAAAAAATGTAACACACAAATCTATGTAATAATATAAAGTGTGAATAAAAATTTTGAAAATACCAAACGCGACGTACAAAAATGAAAAAATTCTGTGGTAATCGCCCCTCTAGTGGTGGATTCGAGAACAAGCTTTTCCACTTGGACATATTCAGCAGTATTTATTCATTATGTTAGGTTATGTTATGTTCTGACATTATGTTATGGGAAGAAATTATTGATTATAATATTTTGTTATTAAATTATTTACATTTTACGTTTTATGTTTATTTGTTTCTTTTTGTATTTACCTAATTTATTTAATAATTAAGTAATTTCGGCTCTTACACAAATAAAAATATTTTTCGATTATTTTAAATGTGATATTAATTATCAGGGTTTCTGTATTATTTAATAATTTATAATTGTACTTAAATTAAAAAAACAAACTAGTTCAAGAGTCATAATCCCTATTTTTAACAATCTTAATAGTTTTGAACTTTTTGTTATCGTTAATCGTTAAACGTTAGATTATTTTTTAAGAATCTTCCCATTTGAAATCAATTGATATAAAATTAGAATCGGAAAAGGGAATAACCCGGATTAGGATTGTTTAGGACGTTCACCTTATCTCAATCTCTTTCAAAGAAAAAGTTTTAATGTGGTGTATTAAAATAATTTTTATTTTGTAATTAATTTTTTTAGCAGTTAAATTAATGTCTAAGAATATTCTCTATTTAACAGCTTTCGAAATCAAGGAATTTCGGTAAAGCAAATTCTATTACAAATTCGAATGAATCATTTTTTTAAAACAAAATTTATTTAGGTACTTAATGTCTTTCTTTAAATTTATATCTATTCTGCTATTTATTTAATTTCACCTGTAATATTTTATATATTTAATGAGGATCGTTAATATTTTTAATTTATTTTGTCAAATTATCTCCAAATCGATTTTCGTTTGTTGATTGGCCTGAAGAGCTTTGTGGTCTTAATTTGCCCTTTAGAGCTCGAGATAGGATTTCAGTTGCACGTTCGAGAATCCAACCCCCCACTCACCCTCTTTATGGCTGCTAATTGTAATGACTACATGACCACTAATTGTATGTTCCCGAAGGACACGAATTTTACAAGTATTCATCGAAGGATGCCGGAGAAAGTAGAGGGGAGTGGAGTGGAAGTGAATACTCATGCCTATACTAAAACCCTCTCACTCTATTCCCTGGATAGAGATGTAGCCATTAGCCCCGGTAGGGATTATATTTCTCTATTTGAATTTCACAATCCGTCCCACCAGGCTTAGCATTTGAATATTTACTATAGAAAATTCCTATTTGATTGATAGGCTAAAAAAAACCCATCAAATATGAGATTTATATTCATGCGAACATAAAGAAAAAGTTTTCTACGACTCAATTACAAAATAAACAGTAAATTTTCATCGATAAAAACTTGTTTAATTAAGTAATAATTATTGGAAATTACTAATGTTTTTAATTGGATTTTCAATTCAGTTTTATTTGGTTTTTGATCCAGTTGATTAATTCATCAATTTTTTCTTTTTCAATTTTCATCATCCAATAATATAAAAAAAAATTACAAATGATTTATATTTATTTAATTTATATATAATTAGAATAAAATTGAAAAAAAAAAAAAAATTAGAACATTATTCAATATTATTTATTTTAATTAAATTTAATTAATTTAAACCTCATCCTACAGAAATTTTGTATATCTCCATATAGGTACATAGTTAATATACTAGTAAACATTGTTTCCCTTGATTTTGTTATTAGATTAAACATTAAAAGGAATCAATAATATTTCTGGGATCAACCTAATTTAATTTAGAAATTCAAAACCAAATTCAATTCTGTATTCAGCCATAAGAATGGCCATAATAATTTAATATATAATGGATAAAACAAATATAAATTAAAATATAAATAAAGTCAACGCCAATGAATAAAATAAAACAAAAATAAAAAAAAGTGAAATAAATAAATATAAGATTATATGTGTGTGAATAGTATTCAAAAAACTAATATTTTTATTTAATTTATATATTATTTATTCCCTTTTATTAAATATAGTACTATAAAAAGTCATCCACTCATAAACAATATATTTATATGATATATAAAAAAGTAATTAAATTTTATATTGAAATTAAAATAGTTTAACATTTAATTAATTTTTTTTTCTTTATATTTTCTATAAATATTATTTTTAAACTTATGATAAAAACCCATTTTTTTCACCTTTTTATTATAATCAAGAATATTGTCTCATTTTAATTATTATTTATTGGAAATTAAAATAAAATATTCATTAATATTAAATTATGTTGTAAAATTGAATCAAAAAATTTATTGTTCCTAGGTATGCGTATTTATTTTTTATTAAATTATCTCTTTATTACTATTATTATTATTATTATTATTATATACATTTTTTATTTTTTGTTTTTTATTCCCGACTAAACAATTTTAATATAATCCATTATACATTTTAACTGGATATCTACTGAAGTTAAGTAATATTGTTGATGTCTTTTTTATATTTAATTTGTTTCTTGATGAAAAATTCAACTCATTAATGAATGGAATTTTATGAATTCTAGAAATTAATTTCAATTCCATTTAAAGGGGTTATCATAGAGTAGGAGGAAGAGTGCTTGACCATTTTATGGAATATATACCAAAACAAATGCTATTAAAAATAATATTAAATATATAACATTAATATCAGATTATATTAAAAAAAATGGTGTTAACATTACACAATTATCACTAAACCGTCCAAAATTTTAATCGTTTTATACAATTTTCTTCTGATATTACTTATTATATCATATATAATATTTAACCATCTTTTATTACTAACAACAAGTTTGGTTATGAAAATAATTTAATAAATTCATATTTTAAAAAGCATCCCGATAATATGATATATATACGTATATATGATTAATATTAGTTATTGTAAGATTCTTGTATATATAAAATGGATGAATTCAATTCATATACTTTTATGTAGTCCATATGGGTATACTTATTTTATTTTTAGTCTCAATAATTGTGAAGTTAATTTTTTAAATATCTTTTGTTTAAAAATCTATGATTTTGATTCAATTTATTAAAGCTTTGGTGGTTGTTTTTATTTATGATTTATTTTGTAAATTAAACCACATATATATTTGTTATTGTAAATTTATTCAAAAAATACAAACATATACACAACGTTTCGATTGCTACTTCTGCAATCGTTATCAAGCGACTGCACTGTTATGTTTGTATTTTTTGAATAAATTTACAATAACAAATATCAATATTTGATTCAATTTCTTTGTTAAACTTTACAAGAGTTTTCTTTTTACCGACCGACTATAGTAAGGGAGGTACTGTTTTCATACCAAATTTCACATGTGGAGATTTTTACATATCTTCACGAATCATGCATTTTCTTAACAGAAAAAAGTATTTTTAGCATGATGTCTGTCCGTCCGTATAGATGTGTACAGCTTGAACGGCTCAACGGATTTTGATGAAATTCGGTATATTTACTTAATACATCAATATGATGAATTGATCAACTTTTGGTGCAAATCCGAAAACCGGAAGTGGTAGTATTACCGATCGACGATAGGAAGGGAAGGGTTATTTTCACACCAAATTTCACATGAGGAGATTTTTTTACATATTACCACGAATCATGCACTTTGTATTGCTTTTATTCTCGAGAAAAATCATCTTTATTAGTTTTTTTCTTAATTTAAAATTATATGACGTCATCCAGCCATTCATGTCGTCACAGCCTGGTCTTACATATATATTAAAAATAAAATAAAATTAAAAATATTTAGGTTATATCCATATCTGTTTAATATTACATTAATAGATATATTAAAATTATTTGAAATTGTTTCTGTAGCTGGAAATTAAGTTACTTCAAACCGTCGGTCGGTTCATACCTGGCCACAGGCCAACTTATTTTATTTTTAATACTATTTCCCATTCGCAATTCCAGTTTTAAATATAATTTTTATCTATTAAAACATAATTAATGATATTTTTTGGTAAATCTGTATTCGTAATTATTCGAGTAAACGCATTTTCGTGGATTTGGATAATACTTCCTTTTGCAATTCCAAATAAGCTTTTCTTTTGAAATTTTTTCGGGCTTCTTCTTGTTTACGAGATAAAATTATTAAAATTTGCATATAAATCCATTGATATTCTATTTATCTACCTTGTTTTATCCGTTTGACTTCCATATGGTGCATTAATTTCCGGTTTTTGGTTTGGATTTATGAAAAATATCCCAACCGAGAACTTATAAAAACCGAAAATTAGTGAATAAGTGAATAATTAGTGAATTAGCCAATAAAAAATTACTTAATGTCACATTTCGACGATCATATCTAATCTGTCAAATTTAAAAAATCTTTATTTTAATAATTTTTATCTCACAAACTGAAAAAATTTCATAAGAATTTTTGGAAATGCAAAAAGAACCCATTTATAAAGTATTATCCAAATCCACGAAAATGCGTTTACTTGAATAATTACCTCTTTATTTATTGCTAATGATAAATAACATATCTTTATATTTATAAATATTATTTCTTTTCTTTGATTAACCATTTTCTTTAAATAAATAACCCTTTTAATATAAAAATTTCTCTTATTCCATACAAAATTACGTATCAACATAAATTTAAATTTATATTAATATGGTTACATATGCAACACAAAGTGCTATGTATAGTTATCATTATACAAGTATCATTATCAAGTGTATTTGTTGTCATTATTAGTATTACTTATATTTTCAGGTATCGAAATAGATTAATTATGAAAATTATATATATATATATATAGTAATATCTCATCTAATAATTATTAAATCTTTACTAGTACTAATATGTAATTTAGAGAAATGAATCATATTTTTATTTTATTACAATAACTATATATATACATATATTTAATCAAAGGAGATTTGAAAATTAAACAATACAAAATTTAAATCGAAAATGAGTGGAAAATTAGCATAAGAATTGAGAAAGTAATCTCAAGAAGGAAGGTTTATAAATGGAAATTCGATTTAATTTACCCTCTCTCCGCCCTTTTTATATCTTTCCCATTGGAATTTCAAAAATAAATGATTTTTTCAATAGATTTCAAATATTTATATATTTTTCTAAAGATTATTTAATTTTAATTTTTTTGTTAAACCGTATATATATAGTAGATCTATAAATGATGTTATTCATATTAATTAACGATTAAATAAATATTATACATAATTTATATATAATTTATTTGAATTGATATCTTTTAATTTATTCTTTTTTTTATTTCATTTTTTTTTTTAAATTAAATTTTCTATTATTGTTCAAAGTAAATGAGAGTAAATTGTCGTTCTGGCAGTCTGTATGTCCGTTTGTTTCCCTTTCTCCCTCTCTCTGTGTATATGTGTTTAAATTTAGCTTCATCAAATATTCAATTTAATGAACATTTAATTGCTTTTAAATGAATGACATTAAATGGAAATTTCGAATAGAAGTGTTTTCATCTCCTTTACTCTTCTAAACTCATCCCCTTCAGGCTTTTCTTCTAAATGGATGCTGACTAAAGCATGTGGGGTATCTTAGGCCTAAGTGTAGTAATTAGTTGAATAGTCAATCGGGAAGAAAACGAGGAAGATGGTGGTTGCCTTCGATCTCGAATTATCATAGTAGTTGATCATTCTCAGTCGATTAGATTCATTACTGACACGTTTGTAGGAACCTTCTTAAAAATAGAGCAAAAATAAAATCTTTTAAAACAAGTAACTTTTGAAAAATGTAGCTCTTTCGGAAGAGGATCATTACCTACCACATTTTCATATTTTTTTTCTTCTAAACTGACCGTAAAAATAAAGTTATATGTTTGATAGTTTTTCACATGATTAAAAATTGTATAAAACTGCTATATATAGAATTTCAACTTGATTGATTCGTTGAAAGTACCGGAATTAATTTTTTAACACGATGACTGGCAATCACGCGCCAGCACGTGGCGTGGTGCTAAACACGCCCTGTTTTAATAAATATTATTTATAATTGAATTAATTAAATTTAATTTAAATATAATATTTGTTAATTAATTCAATTTAAATTTGCGAGATCTTTGAGTGGAGGCACTCCAGATTTTTAATACATGTATATGTCACTTTCAGGAGTCACTAGCGACAGTTATATTAATTTTAATTTTATAGTGCTGAGATGGACAATAATGAATTATGGTTATATTATATTATATATTATAAAGGTATATTATAAACGGTAGTTACGTAACAACATAAATTTAAATTTATATTAATATGGTTACATATGCAACACAAAGTGCTATGTAAAGAGTATCATTATACAAGTGACAAAATAAATTTTAAAAAATATTAAATACAAAATAATTATTTTATAAATTTTATAATAAAATTTTATTTACGAGTAAGTACTAGAGGCAGTCGCTAACATGCCAATATAAGCCACCTTAAACCAACTTTTTTCCCTTCCTGTAACTTCCTCGTTTATATTTTACTAAATTTCTTTTGATAAATTAAATCAAGTGTACTTCAAGTTTCTTTTGCAATAAAAGTGTTGAAAAAATGTACAAAAATGCCATTTAGTACTGTGGGACAGAAAGAAAACGGTGTGGCTGTATTCAGTGGCGGATTAAGTTGATTGGGGGCCCCGGGCGGTTGAAATGGGCCCTCTATTATTTATAATTATAATTGAAAGACAAATTTTGTTTATATTATAATTTAAGCTGTTTTATTCTTATATATATAGTACTTATGTAAAAAATACATAAATTTTACTGTGGTCGCCGAGACCTAAAATTGATTATTTTTTCTTAAGTTAGTCGGGGTTCAAACACGACCGAATAAAGATCTGTATCAAGAATAACTTGTTTTATTTAAACTCCAATTAAACTCAACAGTTTTTTTAAATTTTTTTACCGACCGACGATAGTAAGGGAGGTATTGTTTTCACAACAAATTTTACATGTGGAGATTTTTACATATCTCCACGAATCATGCATTTTCTAAACAGAAAAAAGTATTTTTAGCATGATGTCTGTCCGTCCGTCCGTCTGTCCGTCTGTCTGTCCGTCCGTCCGTCCGTATAGATGTGTACAGCCTGAACGGCTCAACCGATTTTGATGAAATTTGGTATATTTACTTAATGCATCAGTGGGATGAATTGATCAACTTTTGGTGCAATTCCGGAAACCGGAAGTGATAGTATTAGCGATCGACGATAGGAAGGAAAGGGTTATTTTCACACCAAAGGAGATTTTTTTATATATCACCACGAATCATGCACTTTGTATTGGTTTTATCCTCGAGAAAAATCATATTTATTAGTTTTTTCTTGATTTAAAATTATATGACGTCATCCAGCCATTCATGACGTCACAGCCTGGTCTTGCATATATATTATAAATAAAATAAAATTAAAAATGTTTATATTTATTATTTATGTATCCATATCTGTTTTTTATTACATTAATAGATATATTTAAATTATTTGAAATTGTTTCTGTAGCTGGAAATTAATTTATTTCAAACAGTCGGTCGGTTCGGACCTGGCCACAGGTCAACTTATTTAAGGAAATATTTTTATTTAGGTTTCGGTGGGCCCCTCGGGCTAGTGGACCCCGGGCGGCCGCCCGGTCCGTCCGGCTTTTAATCCGCCTCTGGCTGTATTTAAAATCAGAGAAAACGCGGGGATGTGGGGCAGGCTGCACTATACTATATGTGCTCGATCATGCTTTACCATTTACCATTTACCATTTAATTTCTTTTATAAATTGCAATAATATTCAAAAAAACCCGGTGAGAATAATTTATTCTAGTGTTATTGGGGACCTTGGAACGGATTACTTGGTTTTTAGTTATTTCTTATGGGAAAATTCAATTTGCATGTTGTCGTTGATTTTCCTGGAAAGAATTAATTACCCACCCTGTATAATAAAATTTAATATTATTTTTCTTATGTATTTATATTTAATAAAATAGAAATAATGAAAATATACAATTTCATTTTTTTTCACTATTTTTCCTATTCCTCTTACCGCCTATCTATGTTTTCATTATTTTAGAAATTGAATAAACGAATGACACACGCGATGAATGAAAGAAAATAATCCTTCATTTCTCATCTCTAAATATTACCCTTTGATGATGGGATTTGATTTATTTTTCGATATTGTATTCTATATCAAATTATAACTAATTTTTTATATTTTTATTTCACATTTATTCATATAAAAAACAAAATAAAACAAATAATAAAAAAAAAAAAATATTTGAATGGATTATCCATTTAAGTGAGATAAAAAAATGAAAAATTCATGATCTGAAATAAAATTGAAGCTTTATTATTTTATTCCAATTGAATAATTTTTTTAATGAAAAAAAAACCCTTAAATATATGAATTTAAAATTTATTAAATTCCTAAATCAATTTATTTTATTATTTATATAATGTTTTGCATTTATTAATTTCTTTTTTAAGGCTTTATTTATAGAATCTAGTCATCATTTCGTCTCATCCCTTACCATATCCATCAATCCACATGAAGAGCGATCTGATTGATGTCTTTCCTTCAAACACATTCTTCCACAATTTCATTTACCTTTAAAAAGACTCTCTTTGTCAACTTTTCTTTACTTTAAGCATTTCGAGGACTTATATTCAATCATTCTAATATTATTTTTTTTCTAAAAAAAATATGAAACATGGCCTAACGACGTTAGTTCCACATTAAAAAAAAATAGTCAAAAGATGACTTAACTAGAAAGATCTTGTTATATAAATGTTAGTTACTAGTTATATTTGAAATGATGTTGAAAAGATGTTATTCAATGCCAAAATATAAAATCAAATTAAGGACTAAAAAAATAACAGGACATTGCAATTTTTTATTCAATAAATGATAGAACCTATATCTATTTGGTTATGTATTTATCAACATAAATTAATTATAATAATTGAATATGTTGAAATAATTTTTATTTAATTATAAAAATTAAAAAAAAAATCTGGAGTGTCTCCACTCGACTATCTCGCAAATTTGAATTGGATTAACTAACACATATATTATATTTAAATTAAATTTAATTCATTAAATTATAAATTAAAATTAATAAATAATATTTATTAAACCAGCGCGTGTTCGGCTCTTTGCTGATGACACCAGTTCACGTGCTGGCGTGTGATTGCCAGTCATAGTGTTAAATTTTTTTAAAAATTAATTCCGGTACTTTTAGCGATTCAATCAAGGTGAAATTCTATATATATCGGTTTTATATAATTTTTAATCATGTGATAAACTATCAAACATATATCTTTATGTTTCGGGTCAGTTTAGAAACAAAAATGAAAACGTGGTAGGTAATGACCCTCTTCCGAAAGAACTACATTTCTGAGAAGTTGATTTTGAATAATGCCCGTGTTTAATTAAAGAAAGCGTGACAAATGAAAAAACTTTGATGTATTCAAAATGTAAATATTCAAATTGTGAACAAATTTGACTCAAACAAAATTTTTTTAATACATTTATGTAAAGAAAGAAAAAAATAGTATACATGGTTCGAACTTGATTGCATTAAGTTTTGTGTTATTTGATGAGAAAATATTGAAGGGATTCTCTAGAGTAAGTATATGGTTATATGATAATAAATCATGAGAGATTTTATATGTGTTGGTTTCAGTGTGGAGTGTGGAAGGGTATAAGAGGAGAGAGAGAGAGAGATAGAGAAAGTGATCGAGTAAGCATGCTTACTGGTAATACTAATTGCTGAGCAGACGAGAGGGTGTGTAGGTGATGAAGGGGGGGTTAGATGCATACCAACCCCTTTTCTACAACTACTCGGTGATGCACTTTGGCTAGATTCCAAATCCGGTTTGGAGAATATCGGCCAATACCAGAAAGTGGAGGGGGAGAATGGGAAGAAGAAACCAACGCGCCATATCAGAAAAAACTACTTATTTTCGCCCTCTTATTTCAATCTTGTTTTTTTTCTGAGCCATCGGCTATAAATCAAATTCATTTTTTTTTGATATTTCTTCTTTTTCCGATGATTTAGGAAAAATAAAATACACGATTAAAAAATTAATCATCGCTTTTTCAATTTTTTTTTCAAAAATTGATATATATATATATAAATCTATACTATGCGTACAGTACAACTTTATTAGGCAAAAAAAGTAAAAATATATTACAAATAATAATAAATGAACAAATTCCTCCATAACTTACAAATTATTCACAATAGAATATATCTAATGAATATTTAATATCTATTAAACATGTTTTCAGGAATGTTTTGTTCTATTTAGATATAATAATTTCAAACAACTAAAATCAACAATAATCAATCATTTCTGGAAAACAAAATGTCATATTTAAACAGTAAAATATTGAATTCATTAATGAAAATTATTCATAATTATTATTTGATCAATTTGATTAAATCAAAATTTATTTTTTTGATTTACTAAAAAAAAATATTAACGATTGAATTAATAAATAATATAATTATAGATTATCAATATATTTTTAATTTTAACTATAGAAGCAACTACTGATAAATGAATATAATTATTGTTTAAAATTTAATTCAAATTCGAAGATTGAGCCTTAGAATGAATTTTCTTCGTATTCATTTGATTTATAATTTAATTCTAATTTGTAATTTGAAATATTTTACATCTGAGGTCCACTGATGAATTTCTTTGTTTCGATATTACACGACTTCAAATTTGTTTATAATTTAGTTTATTAAATAATTTGTTTTTAGCTTAAGATTATTATTACCGACCGACGATAGTAAGGGAGGTATTGTTTTCACACCAAATTTCACATGTGGAGATTGTTATATATCTCCACGAATCATGCATATTCTTAACAGAAAAAAATATTTTTAGAAAGATGTCTATCCGTCCGTCCGTCCGTCCGTATAGATGTGTACAGCCTGAACGGCTCAACGGATTTGATAAAATTTGGTACATTTACTTAATGCATCAGTAGGACGAATTGATCAACTTTTGGTGCAAATCCGGAAACCGTAAGTGGAAGTATTAGCGATCGACGATAGGAAGGAAAGGGTTATTTTCACACCAAATTTCATATGAGGAGATTTTTTTATATATCACCACGAATCATGCACTTTGTATTGGTTTTATTCTCGAGAAAAATCGTCTTTATTAGTTTTTTTCTTAATTTAAAATTATATGACGTCATCCAGCCATTCATGACGTCACAGCCTGGTCTTGCATATATATTATAAATAAAATAAAATTAAAAATGTTTATATTTATTATTTATGTATCCATATCTGTTTTTATTACATTAATAGATATATTAAAATTATTTGAAATTGTTTCTGTAGTTGCTAATTAATTTACTTCAAACCGTCGGTCGGTTCGGACCTGGCCACAGGTCAACTTATTTTTATATTTCATCTCTCACTCAATTATACATTGTTTTTATATATTGTTTTTTAAAAACAAAGATTAGTTTTATAAATAGATCATAGAAAGAAATTGAATTTGTTTTATTTAATAATTATTTGCTGGTTCCTTTAAGAAGCAGGTGAGTGGGATTGATTGTCGTTTGGAGAGCTTCCAGTGATTTTATTTTTTTTTATTTCTTTAAATAAGAAATAAAAGCCACGTGTCTGCAGTTTTCGGATCACCCAGGGGCGATTTATATATTTCTTTTAATTTAAGAGGTATTTAAATCTAACTGGTCTATTTGGTAAAAGTATTAATTGAATTAAAAGGTTTAGCTAATCTCCTTTTAAAAATAAAGATTAGCTGGCGGCCGTTAATCTTTCATATTTGAATTAATTAAAAATTGTTAACGTAATACTTTACCCTTTGCGTTAACATAATTCATCAATAATATACAATAAATTATATAATGTTTATTAGATTATTAGGTATATTTGAATATACATTTCATATAATGTCTTTTACTTTATATATAAGCCATACCTTGTGATACCTTTTAATATATAATATGAAGCCATGAATTTTCGATTCTATTAATTACATACTGATCCCAGGAATTATTAAAGGACATGAAATTAGAGAATGGTATACCATTTCCACGAAAGTAGTAATGTTTAAAACAGACAATTTTGCAATTTGCTAGCAATAATACTCCTTTCACTATATATCATTGGGAATGGAATTGTAGAAAATAAGTGGAGATGTTCTCATTAAAAGATTAATAGAATGAAAGCAACTGAATGAATTTTGATAGTTCATTTGTATATTACCTGCCTGGGATGCTGAATTATAAGGGAGAGGGAGGGGGAGAATTTACTATAGCTTACAAACTGAAAGATTCTCAAGAACAATTTTCTTCATTCGTCCACAAATTACATAACACTCCCTCTTTTGACTGTATAAGGGTCACAACATTAATATTTAAATTTAATTTTCGGTTCCTTTTTAAAGTTGGCTATATATAATTCATTAAAGTAATAGAATAAATCATTTAAAACCAAATGCGAATTGAATATTTTAGAATGATTTATGAAAAATTAATATCTTAGAGTAATTTTTTCTGTATCACATTATATACTTAAATACTAAAATAATAAAAATTTTAAAACATTAAGGAATTTTTTACAAGGTTACATATTAATATTGCTTTTTAAATTTTTTTACTATTACGCGTATACAATTTGAAATATTATTTATTTTGAATTTTTACTATCTCGTCAGAGATAGTATTGCGATCACGAAAATTTTCGATGTCGAGTTTTTGATGTTTTTATACGTTTTGAAGGTTCCTGAATTATTTTCACTAAGGTTGAGAAAAATGTCTGTGTGTGTCTGTATGTGTGTGTGTGTATGTAGACAAAATTATGAAAAACGGTTTGAGCTAGAATCATGATATTTGGTATATGGGCATTATTTAAAATTTGTAGTTTTTTATCAACTTTTGAGAAATGTAGCTCAACCGGAAGATGATCATTACTTACAAAGTTTGGATTTTTGTTTCTCTAACTGAGCGTAAAAATAAAGATATATGTTTGATAGTTTTTCACATGATTAAAAATTGTATAAAACTTCTATATATAGAATTTTAGCTTGATTGAATCGCTGAAAGTACCGTAATTGATTTTTTAACAATGCAAATCACGCACCAACACGTGACGTGGTGCCATCAACAAAGAGCCAAACGCGCGCTGGTTTAATAAATATTATTTATTAATTTTAATTTATAAAATTTATAATTTATAATTAATTAAATTTAATTTAAATATAATATATGTTAATTAATCCAATTCAAATTGCGAGATAGTCGAGTTTAGACACTCCAGCTTATTTATATTCTAATCAAAAGTGATAATATTAAAACAAATATTTCAGAAAGAAACTATATTTTTTTATATATTCTTGTTAATGTTTTAGTTTATTATAATATTTTTTCCATTCTAATTCATATTTATTAAATTTTTTAATTAACTTATAATGTTAAATTTTTAATGTAAAATCTTATGTAAAATATATTGAGTGATCTTTTGAATTTTACTTTCTTCAAATACGTAAAAAGATGTTTTTTTATTTGTACTCTTTTTATATATTTCTTCTGATATTACTTATTAATTCATATTATTTTTATTTAATTTTAAAGTACATATATTTCATTTTCATATATCAATTTATTACTCTTAGCATTTGAAAGTGTTACTAATGTTAGAGATGAATAATTGAAAATAATTTAAACGAGCCATTTTGAAAATTCACCATTTAAGCCCATTCAGAGTACATTAATGTAGATAATATCTTCCTGTTATTAAAGATAATTTCTTCTGACGTTGATAAAGCGAGTTTAATCAAAATTATTACAGCTGTTTTTGAAGAAACTTCAAAAAAGTTTAAAACACTGATTGAATTTGTCCCTTTTAGTTAGTCGATTCTATCGAAAAAGTTATTGTAAGATCCTAAGGCATATACATATTTTAAAAACGAGATTTCAGTTTCGAACACCTATTCGTTTAAACACACACATTTACATTCGAATTTTTGAATTTCAATATTTTCTCTTATTTTTATAGATACCCTGCATATGAACTATATTGATAAGCGTAAATATTATAAAAATATGAACAACAATATTTAAATTGTCAGATTCAAATATTTACTTATTCTTTCCTTTTTTCAATTTAATTTTATATTTACTTATATCAAAATAGTTTAAAAAAAATGGAATTGTTTTTTAAACAATTTAAGTCATTTTTATAACAAATGGAAAAAATTGAAAGAGAAATTAATTATAAAATAATTTTAAACTATTTATATAATTAAGTGTTAATTGGAAGAAAGTGAGAATGATATTGTTTTGATTAAATCTTGATATCCATTACATTACTTAATGTCTACATTTAAGGTATATATAAGTGTCTCCACTCATTCATCTGGCAATTTTGAATTGGATTAATTAACATATATTATATTTAAATTATATTTAATTAATTAAATTATAAATTAAAATTAATAAATAATATTTATTAAACCATCGAGTGTTTGGCACCACGTCACGTGCTGACGCGTGATTACCATGTGTAAACAATACCTCCCTTACTATCGTCGGTCGGTAAAAATTAATTCCGGTACTTTCAGCGATTCAATCAAGCTGAAATTTTATATATAGCAGTTTTATACAATTTTTAATCATGTGAAAAACTATCAAACATCTATCTTTATTTTTACGGTCAGTTTGGAGGAATAAAAATCAAAACATGGTAGGTAATGACCCTCTTCCAGATAAGCTACATTTCTCAAAAGTTGATAGAAAAATTACGAATTTTGAATAATGCCCGTGTACCAAATCTCATCATTCTAGCTCAAACCATTTTTCCATAATCTTGTCTACATACACACAAAAACATACACACATAAACATACACACATAAACATACACACATAAACATACACACATAAACATACACACATAAACATACACACATAAACATACACACATAAACATACACACATAAACATACACACATAAACATACACACATAAACATACACACATACACACACACACTCACAGACATTTTTCTCAACCTTAGTAAAAATTATTCAGGAACGTATAAAAACATCAAAATCCCGACATCGAAAATTTTCCTGATCGCAATACTATCTCTGGCGAGATAGTTAAAAGATATATGAAGAAGATCGAAGAGAGAAAGAATTACAATCACTTACAAATATCATACATGTCATACTTTTTAGGAAAGTTCACAGAGTGAATGGCCAAATATATCTTATAATTTTATACATAGAATATTAGAGAGTGGTAAAAATAATCCTTTAAAGCACAGTGATTATCAACCTTTTTTTTACCTCGGCACATTTTTAACGGTTTAAAAATTTGGCGACACACAAAGAAGATAAGTGTAAAAGTTTACCATATTGAAAAAAGCGGTCCCAAAAACGGTTTACCTTTTTTGAAAAAAAATTAGAAAAAAAAGTCGGTAATGTGTTTAAGAACTTAGTCCCAAAAACGTATTACCTTTTTTTTAGAACCATATTTAAAAAATGTAGAAAAAAAAGTTAAAGAGCCTCGTAATCTCGCGGCACACTAAAGTGCTGCGACACAGTGGTTAAGAATCAGTGCTTTAAAGACTTAAAAAATATTTTATTTTTTAAATTAATCGGATTATCATCAGAATCTAAAAAATTTAAAAATTTAAACAAAAGAAAAAAATCTTAAATTTATTTAATGATTTATGGGGATTGAAATAATATATATTATTCTTCAAGATTTACAATCGATATCACGAAAATCTCAAGCTTCCTAAGATATTCAGGTACTTGAGACTTGTTATTTTTTCCAATGAGCAGATATATGTTATTTCTTATCAAAACAAATATATTAACCCAAAAGAACCATGATATGTAGAACCTTGAAATGTGAATCGTAATAGAATACTTTCTTTCGTTAATCATATGGAACCCCTGCTTAAAAATTTCGACTAAGAGGAGAGGTCAACCTTTTTTGGAAAATCCTCTTTAGGAAAGTATTTATATAAAGCTTAAAATATTTTTTTTTAAATTTTCTACTTAATTTTTATTAATAAATTAAAACCAAACGCTTTATACTGTATATATTTATGTATTTTTTCATTTGCCGGATAAATTCTTTGGTTTATTCGAAAAATAGCGAAACATTATCTTACATAATGGCGCATATTAGATTTAAATAAATTCATTTTCATATATTAACTAAACGAGTTGAATTTTACCAAAAAAAAGAACTTGAACTTTTGGCTAGACCATGGGTCGCCAAAATTTTTTATCATCGACCTCTATATAATTTTTCGATATCTCCATCAACCCCCATAAAAGTAATTTTCGGGTAATTAAAATAAACTTCTATTAGATATTGTGTTTGTACAATTTACTTTATGTATTTAAACATTTATTAAAATAATAGTACATTGTGTAACAATAGTTTGATGAAAAATATATTAAAGTTGATACCTTAATATCGACCCCCCTGGCTTAGATCAGGCCCCACTTTTGTTAAACAGACCACTGGGGGTCTATATAGACCACTTTGGTGACCTCTAGACTAGACCCATTATATAATAATAAATATACATTATTTATTATATTGCTAATATAGTTTATAAACTAAAATAATGTTATTATGAATAATAATTTAATGATCATTTGATTTCAATGTTATTTGATAAATAGAGCATAGTTAGATAAATATTAGTATACTACTACCCGTATATAAAACCGTTGAGTTTCTACTTGACCAACCCACACACTTTACGTTCAAGACTTTTATAAACAGAATCATTTGAACTTGGTCCAAAAGATATCGTTTATTTCATTCATTCCATCGAGTAGTTTTCATTCTCTAATGCTTGGTCACCATTTCATTAATATTATAAATGTTTTTATGCCAAGTTCTGATTAAAACAAAAAATATTAAAAAAATATAAATAACAGGTCCAAAAGTATATATGATGATAAATTATTTTAAATATTATTGATTCATTATTAATGAAATAAAATATAATCTTCAGATTTATTTTTATTTGTAGATATATATATATATATATATATATATAATAGGTGACTTAGTTAACAATGAAATAAAGTAGCAAAAGTTTGTATATAAAAAACAGCATCAAAGTCTTAAAAAATCAGATAAATGGATTTGGAGAAATTGCTGAAATGTAAATTTTCATTAATGGTTTGCAATGTTGAAACTGGAATTGCTTGAATCTCATCTTAAATTCGTTTTTCAGTACTCCGTGGGTTTCAGAACGAGTTTCAAAAACTTTTCTTTTCAAATACTCTTTGTCACAAAAAAAAAAAATCGAAGAAGCTTAATCGGAGAACTGAGGAGGCCAGTGAATAAAATATGTAATGTAATTTGGAAAGACAATTGAGAGGAAATCCATGAACATTTGCTGTGTGATTCGTTCCATTTTGTTGGAAATAGTATTAACACGTTGAAGTTGAGGTACTACGATAAAAAAACAAGAAGGTCTGCATATTTCTGATCTTTGTTTTATGCATTTATACAAATTCTCACTATATTATTCCACATTTTTTCAATAAATTGATAATATAATTTTTAACCTGTTTTAATATTTTCCGAAAAAATCTGCCCGTTTCACTGGTGCACACTGTATACATAACTTAAAAAGTATATCTTTATAGAACCAGGAGAGAAAAATATTTTGGGTTGTTGATTGTAGCTACTTTAGAATTGTGGTTGTTCTTTAATATAGGTACCTAAATGTAGATATCAAGTCTGTAACAACACAACTCATTCAAACATCAAACTGTGTGACTCGATAACTCTATTTTGTCCATTTGTTGAGAGCCCTTTTCACTCAACTCGATTTGCTGTTAATGAATGACCAGACCGCACTTGGCTCTCTTCTCCTGTCCACTTAATTGGCTTTTGACTTGTATATTTTGGATTCAAAAGACCTTATGCATATAAAATCAATTTATTTAATCAGCCACCATCTCTTGTGGGTCTCTTTATCATCTCGGCCGATACACATACTCCCACCTTTTATTACAATTGTCTTTCATCCTGTTTCATACATTTTTATCTATATAACCATCCACAAATGGAATATTAAAAAAATCACCTTTTAATAAAATATCCGCTTTAGATCGATATATTTGAGCCTATAAAGTACTTTTTACACTATTAAATAAAGAGTAGGATATAATTCTTAGTATCATCTTTCAAAGAGTCAAGTTTGTATAAAAAATATAATATAAATATATAATATATATACCTATATTAAAAGATTTATTTCTATTTTTCAAAATAATTATAAATGGTATAATTAATGACAATTTTTTAAAAATTATGTATACCTATTTAAGTATAATCCTTTTTTGTATACGAGTATATAATTCATTTTGTTTTGTATTTTATAAAATTTTATTTTATTTATACTTAGTATATTAATAGTCACATTGGTGATTATTTCGGCCTCTTACCCATTTACTGTTATCAGCAATTATTTATTTATTAAATTATTTTTCATAGTTACTTACGCTTGATACATTTTCATAATAAATACATTAAAATTATAATTAAATAATTAAATGCTTTATAAAATAAATATGTTATTTTTTAACTGATTGTATATATATATTGTATATTTATTATATATATATATATAAGGGCAATGTTTAAAAGCTTTCAATATGTCAAACATATATAGATATTGAAACGGAGGGTTAGGAGGAAAGTGGTTTTTAAGAGGGTATATATATGATGTTTCGTGGTGGTTGTTTTTAACTTTTCGACAGCTCGTTTTTTCGGGGTATTTATTTATTTTTATTTTTTATTTTTTTTTTTTCCTGTGAGCGTGTGGGTGGTATTGAAAAGTCTCTCTCCTATATCAGACTGAGCAATAAAACAAGATGGAAGTCATAAATAAAAAACTACTATATATTTCAATTCATATATATATATATATATATATATATATATAAATGAATATATATAAAAAAAGGAAAGGTGATGGTAATAAATAAAATATATTTAACCGCTTGTCAAAAATAATACAAATTAATAGGAATTGGTTGGATTCCTGTCATAAAAGTTCAAGTTGTAAATCTCTTGCAGGATTAAGGGCTGTTCCGGGTGAGTGGCTACAAATGGTGAAGGATGCATGCCGAAATACTCCCCCAGGAATAGGACTATGGAGAGATTATAGTATAGAAGGGAAGGTTTTGTTTCCAGTTGTCACTGGGCATCAATGAAAAATCGTATTTAGTTTGATGATCATCAAACATTGGCTTCGAGAAAAATTATTTACTTCCTCTTACTTTATTTTTGTCCAAAAATGAAATTAATAACTTCTACGCACACTTAACCAACAAAAAAATACAAAGTATTTAGTTATTTTTCTTAAAAGCAATTAAAAATTTGACAAATCATTATACTATAATATTTCAGTATTAACAAATATTCATGGTATTTTTATCTTCTAATCCATTTAAGAACTCGAAAGTTATTGGCCGCAGCAATCACATTTCTTCAAGTGTCCCTATCCTGAGCCATAACCATTCAAATCCTACCCTCTCCCATCTATCTCACGTCCCTTCCTACATTATCTACCCACCGCGTCTTTGGTCTTCCAAGCGGACGTTTCCCCCTCAATATATTTTTCGCCATTCTTTCCTCTCCCATTCTAGCCACGTGCCCTGCCCATCGCAGTCTTTTCGATTTTATAATTCTAACTATATCTGGAGATGCATATGCATAGGTAGGGTGACCATATATCGAAAACACCAAACCGGGACAATCAGTTTACCTATTTTTTTTAGAACCAAATTGAAAGAATTTTGAAAAAAAATTACGAAATGTCCTAAATATTTAAAAAAAACGGGACAATAGGCTGCCCCGAAGATATTTTGGGGACGCCGGGACAAAGCACCTAAAAACGGGACGTTTGGTAACCCTACATATAGGTCAAGTATATATTATACATTTTGTCTATCTATTTATCTCTCTGATTCTAAGGAGCTCGAAAGTTCCTGGCTGCAGCAACCACATTTCTTCAAATGTCCCTATCCTGAGCTATAACCATCCAAATCCTACATTCTCCTATCTATTATACATTTTGTGTATTCATTAATTTCTTTATCAGTTTGAATGTAATGTTTGATTTAATGAATATATTTTATTTATTTATTTTTAATAAAATAATTATTATTTTATAATTCATCAAATAAATATAAATTTATTTTTTTAATTTTTAATTTTAGTTTTTAGCCATTTATAATTTTTCCTAAAAATTAAAAATATATTTAAACGTCCTATCTATATATATAAAGGAGAGTGTTTGTATGTATGTATGTATGTATGTATGTATGTATGTATGTATGTATGTATGTAATTTGTTTACTTTTTTGCTGTCATAGAAACAAACAAAAAAGAAATTTCCTACTTAACCGACACTTTACCGGTAATTTAGAATTATGAACATCAAAAAATAAGAAACGATTTCTATGAAATTACATCACAATATTCTTATATATCTCTATGGTAACATAGGCTATAGATTTTATTAATATCTAATTCTAATCAATAACCGCAGAATTTAATTTTTTAAAGTTTATATAGTTCTCCGTGTTGTTCATTCAAGAGCCAGGCGTGGCCCACTGACTGGCGGACTCATTTTACACAATGTATATAACTAGCAATCAAAGAATTATTATAATATTTAATTTTTTATTTTAAATTCTAATATTCAAATATCATTTCAATTAAATAATTTATTCTAAAAGTTCTCATTTTAATTAATATAATAAAATATTTAAATCATATTTAACTTAAATTATTTTGTATTTATTCTTTCCATATTTGAATAGGTATTTCTTTAATTTTAAGGGAGGTAATTAACTATGATCTAAAAAAATTAATAAATGAACTTAATAATAAAAAATCAAATAAATCCATTAATTTAAATTAATACTATTAATGAATGTATATATTGTTAATTTATCTTTAGTTTTATCAATACTTTTATACCGTTAATTTTTATATAAAAATTAAAATATCGAAATGAAATGATCAAGAAATATTATACTCTATTATAACATATACAATACTTATAAACTATAGGCGGAGGAAATATTAGACGATATCATTGCGGGTTCATGCCAAATCGATCAACATTAATTAAGATATTTTCATTATGACAGATATTAAAAAAACCGCGAATTCAATATCTCTGTTCACTAATTATTTGTAGACTTTAGTAAAACCTACGCATGACTCAATAGATCCGGATAAACTTTTTCAAATTTTGATCTTAAAATTTATCTTGAAGGTAGTAAAGAAAGAGTAAGTGCGGAAATCAATTGTAAAATATTAGGTGACCCAGACGACTTAAATATAATAGGAGATTCGGCAATTGCAATTACAGATAGCGAGGAAAAATTAATCGAGGTAGGAAAAGAGATGAGGTTTGAAATTAATAATGATAAATAAATATATTTAGAAACAAACAGGAGCAGTATTAACATACAAAATGTAGAATTTGAATATGTAGAAAAGTTGAATGTAATCACGAAGGATAATAATATTTGAGAAGAATTTAAATCGAAGTTGCAATCGGGAATCGCCTGTTATCATGCAGTAAAGAGGCTTATCTCACATCAAAATTATTATAAAAGGGAATGAAAATTAAAATATATAAAACAATTATTTTGTCTGTTGTATTATATGAGTGTGAGACATGGTCTATGATCTTAGGAGATGAGAGTGGATTCAGAGTATTTGAGAATAGGATTCTCCCCAGCATTTATGGGCCAAAGAAAGATGAGTACATCAGGGAATGACGTACGAGAGATGGAACAGAGGCTCAGGATAAGGACACTTGGAGAAATGTGGTTGTAGCTGCCAAGAACTTTCGAGTACCGTTGAGCCACGCATGGTCTATGACCCTGGGAGATGAGAGTAGATTCAGATTATTCTTTCCAGCATTTATTGGCCAAAGAAAGATGAGGTCACCCGGGACACTTGGAGAAATGTGGTTGTAGCTGCCATGAACTTTCGAGTAGATAGATATAACATATTCAATAATAATATATATAATTAATTTACTAAATAAATTAAAATATATTTTAAATAATCACACAATAAGAAATGAATGTTTTATGTTATACATTGTTTGAAACAAAATGGATGAAAACCTTTTACTACTTTCAACCAAATACTATGTACCACTCGGGGGTACAGGGGGCGGAGCCCCCGTCTAGATGTGAAGAGCGACGAAGGAGCTCTGAGCAGCTAGTAAACAATAAATGTAATAATATAATTTGAATTACTCATCCAATTTATACCAGAGAGAGAGAGTTTATAGAATATTTACATTTCAAACTTGAAAATACCAATATTGTTTGTTATTATAAATAAATAGGCATAAACACATTTTACAAATATATTTTACATCTTAAATATAAATAACATTACAAATGGTGAAAAGTTCAACATGACAAATCCATTTCATCATAAAACATTTTTCATATTATTTTCCTTGTTGGAGTCTGAGAAATCCAATTTTTATTTCAACTCTCCTTTTTATGTCACTATCATTCCCCGAAAGAGGCAGGTCCCTCTCCATCTTCTACATGTATTCGTTTTCTTCCTTTCAATCGTCTCTACTATCATCTATTCGTATTAGATCAGGTAGAAAGTCACTTGGCCAATTTAATGTGATTTTGGATGTTGTACAGGGTCAAGTGGATTGGATACCCTCATACATTATTATCCAGGCGAAATGTAGTTTTATTTTTTTCCAATCAGGAGTTTAATCTCCTGGTGTTTCAAGAATAATGCTAAAGGATTTCTATAACATAAATAAAACTGACAAACTTTTCAATTTAAAAAATTTCACATTGCCTTTCTACAATCTATAGAATTAAACTATATATATATGTATATATTGTTAATTTAAAAATTACAATGACATGAGGCATAAAAGAAAAGTTACTTTTATGATTTTCAACCTGATGATTAACTGTTATCGAGAAAGTTTTGAAAGTTTTATATTAATTCTAATAAAAGTTTTTGATTAAAAATAAATAACCAAAAATTTAATCCATATATCATTGAACTTATATCCTTAATAATAATAAAACTTGTTAAAAGATTGATCTACATATATATATATATATATATATATATATATATAAGACTTTAATCTAGATAACGCTGGTTTATTTGTGAATCATTTAAAATGATAAACAATCCATGCTATGACGGTGATTTTTTATAATTTATTAGAAACGTTTTAGAAATCTGTTTACTCTAATAAAAAAAAAAAAATACAAAAAAAAAAATTGAAAAGTAGGTAATATGTTTCAACAGGTGATTTTGTCAGTCAAGAACTTGAACGATTCATATGTATTTGAATTAATATCAATTTTGTAATAAGAATTTTAAGAAAGTTTTACAGCTGATGCTAATATTTATTTTTTTTACACAGAAGAAAGTAAATTTTAATAATAAAATAATTCTTTGATTCTTAGAAATTTGATTTATTCCATCATACGAGGGGAGGTCAATAATTCCATGACCTTTTGAATGAACCACAGGTTTTTGGATAAAAAATTATGTTATTTTTCAACGTAGTATCCTTTGAACTCTATACACGTCGTGCAACGTTTCTCCAATTTTTTATCCCTTTCAAAAAATAAGATTTGTTGAGGACATCTTTGATACCCTGAAGAACCCACTGTTTTGACTGCTGTTTGATCTCTGGTGTGTTGTGGTGGTTCATCCATGGAACGGCGCAAAAATTCGGTTTCAGGAATGATTTTATTTCACAAAAAATAATGCTTAATGAGCACACGAAATTCACTTTTTCTCCATATTTTTCTCAAATCACGAGGTAGTCTGCTTTTAATGGATGTCAAACAAAACCTAAAAGATAAAGCTGGTTCAAATTTCGAAAGCAGTCAGCTGATAGCTGCTCACAGGGCAACACTTGCCATTTCATTTATAAGAAAGGAAATTCAAAAAGTCACGGACTTATTGACCTGCCCTCGTAATAAAAATATCAAATTTCTAGTTAATTTTACCATTCAATATGGAGATCAGTATAGCAAAAAATATTAATTATATTTTAAAGTAGATTTTTGCCAAAATCCCAAAATTTTTACCATTAATACTAAAGTAAAAATTGTAATTGAATTTAATAAAGAAGAATATATGTATTTATCTTGAAACAATAAACACACAATTTATTTTTAATTTATTTATCTCTCATAAAATGTTGGTTGTTAATTAAATATCCAAATGAATGATTTTCCAAACAAACAAAAAAAAAAAAAAAGAAATCACCTACTAAATTCTCATTATACTTTTATATACGATCGAATAAATTGTTGAAACCAAAATCTTCAATCACAACAATCACTAAAATTTTTTTTTTGTACTGTTTGTTTTACTATGGGATTTATATAAGCTAAAGAGGGAAAATAATCATTTACATATTCATTTCCATTGTGTATATATAGGGAGGATGAAATTAATTTTCCGTTTAATTTGCATAAAAAAATGGAGCGTATATTTTTCGATCATAAATAAAGATATCTTAAAGATAAATCACGATTTCATTGGACTTTTTTTTTTTAATAAAGAAAACTATCGATATAGATTTAGGGAAATTAAGTGCATTGAACTGTATACTTCAACTCCCACTTCTATGAATATTCGCTCGTATGCTCATCTAATCTATCGTCTATGTGTTTATAATTTAACCAATTTTCCTAAAAGTATCGTTGCGAATTCTCGCCGAAACTCTTTTTCTCAAGAGAGTTATGTATTATAAATTAATCTCTGACGTCAACACACATACTAGCACATCTTCAAGGGTGTCGTACATTAATAATGACCATGAGAGAGTGGGGATGGCTCTGAATATTCTTCAGGGAGTGTGAGGGCATCCAGGGTGAAGAGACAAGAAAAAAAAATAATCTATGAGAGGTTACAACTCTAAAGAGCCCTTTAATTAACAACTCATAATTTCATTTACTAATAATATTAATGAATGAGACAACAACAACCGTCTTTATCAATTAAAACTCTCTCAGATTAATAAATGATTAGTGTGAAATGAAAAAGGTGTTCAATGAGAATTAAAATAGAAGTATGAAGAGATGACGAAGGAAGAGGTAGGGGAGATAAGAAGTTTTCCTTCTGAAAAAGGGATAGGAACTTTTAATTATGTTGGAATATTTTCGACTTGAATTTCAACTTCAACATTTCAATTTCATTAAAATAATTAAGAAATAAGCAATTTATTAAGATCTGATCTTAAAGTATTAAATAATTTTATTATTAGTCAAAGCTTATTACATTATTTCTATCTATTACTATTTATCTGAATGAAAAAGACGAATTTCTAAAATAATATATCTAATTATTAATTTAATTCATATTTTATTTAGAGGTATAGAACTTTAAATTGCAATAAAACAACGATGGATTATTCGATTGACATTAATTTTATTTATACGAAAGATAATCTTGTGGCATTCCATTATATATGATTTCTGGCATATGACCCCACGGCTGGCTCGGATGTAGTCCAATCTGGACGTCCAATTTTCGATAACTTTTTCCAACATTTGTTGCCGTATATCGGCAATAACACGGCGAATGTTGTCTTCCTAATGGTCAAGCGTTTGTGGCTTATCCGCATATACCAATGACTTTACACAGCCCCACAGAAAGTAGGCTAGCAGTGTTAAATCACAAGATCTTGGAGGCCAATTTTCAGGTCCAAAACGTGAAATTAGGCGGTCACCAAACGTGTCTTTCAATAAATCGATTGTGGCACGAGCTGTGTGACATGTTGCGCCGTCTTGTTGGAACCACAGCTCCTGGACATTATGGTTGTTCAATTCAGGAACGAAAAAGTTAGTAATCATGTCTCTATACCGATTTGGGTCTTCCTCAATGCTACGCTCTACAATAGCAATAGCTTCTTCTGTACGCACCGTACGGCGTCTCTGGGGATGCGAGTTATCAATAAGAGTAAATAAGGGCACGATACGTATTCCGCACAGAACCATTATTTTCGAAATAAAATTGCACTATTTGCAAGCGTTGTTCAGGCGTGAGTCTATTCTTGATGAATTGCCAAACCAAAATGAGAATAAATCACTTGACAGCTGTTAAATCAGTCGTCAACTTGAACAGTAATGCCAACTTAAACCTCCAAAAAAAAAAACTTTATAAACAATTTAAGGATATGTTTAGATATATATTTAGTTATATATAATATTTAAATAAATTTGATTTTTTTCCTTTATTATTAGTTGTTGTTATGTAGATTTTTGATCAATATTGTATTTTATTTAATTTTAATTGATTTTTAGTGAAGAAAATGAGAAATGATATGACAGGGGTGGCCACACTTGATGATACTTCGAGCCATATTGAATAAACTGCAGTGTCTCGCAATTTAAATTGGATTAAATAACATATATTATATTTAAATTAAATTTAATTAAATTATAAATTAAAATTAATAAATAATATTTATTAAACAATTTTATTAAATTGAGCCACAATAAACTCAAAAAGAGCCACGATTTGGCCACCGTTGTTAAAAGTAGTTATAGTATTACTTTTAAAAAAATATATATTATTTCAATAAAACATCATTATTTTACTTAACAAATTAATATTTTATTTCTTGACATCACAAATAATAATATTATATAATTAAATATATTTTTTCCATTCTTATTTATAAGTTTAATAAATATAATATAATATACATTGAATTGGATATTTATTGAAACATTGATATTTAAAATGTTAGTCGAAATCCAAATCTCTTAGCACAAATTAATATAATATATTTAAATTAAATAATTAAATTACATATAGAATAATTCAGAATGAAATATTATGAGATGATGATATAAACTTGAATCCTTGATAGACATAAATTATACAAAAATTATTTAAAAAAAAAACAAATCAATTTTAAAATAATATTAATAAAAAAAAAAAAATATATAAAATTATTTATAGTTTATTATATCAATTTATAGGAAGTTATATTTTCAGTCTTATTGTTGGATGTCTAATATTAATGAATGGTATTGATTTCAATTAAATCTTCATTCCGTTTGCTAGTTAGTAAGCAAATAGAGTCTGCAAGCAAAGATGTCGGCTTTGGTTGCAAAGAGAACGGCGACTCTATTTACAGAAGATACTTACATTAATGAATTGATAGAGGATTAATCAGGATTAATATCTTCTGTCGAGATATGAATTATGAGATGAATCTGAAAATAAATCAATCTCATCTGAGACAGAACAAAAAGGGACACTTTGGCAAAAAATTAAGATATATATATGTATATATATATATATATATATACAAAAATATGGTGTCCATTTCCAATGTAAAAATAAAACAAAATGAATTCATATTCTATACAGTGGCGTACCTAGAACTTTTGCCGCCCGGGGCGATCTCCAGTTTGCCGCCCTTTTTATTATAAGTATTATTATTATTATAAATAGTGGTATTTATAAATTAATGCACATAAATAAATTATTAAGTTATTTAATCAATATTAATTAATACACAGAGTAAATTTTTTTACACATATTTGTATGCACTCGTAAACATGTTAATATAATATTTACTCTTCTAGCTTTCATACTAGAAAAATCGTGTATAATGCTCTCAAAATTTATATTTATATTTTTTCCGCCGGCCCTGCTTTTCAAAAGAAAAATCAATGATTTAAAAAAATATTGGTATATCACTTCAAAGTAATCATATAAACTTTTCAAAAGAAATGACATTTATAAACTGATATCAAAAAATTTTAGTTAGGCAAAATTGCTGAACAAAATCGTAAAGATGCGTTTACGAATTCAACGAATTTTAATGAATAGAATAAAATAAAATTATTATCCTGTTCTTGGAATTAGAATTCAAAATTTACACTAAAATGCATTTATATACACCGTGGAATAATATTCGAAATTATATAGTTAATCATAATTTATATAAATCAAATAGTAAACTTATAATAATCATAATAATCATTTATTATTCAAGAAAGAAAAAAAATAAATATGAAATGAATAAGTTGCTTTTTACAACTATAACTTAATATAAAAAATGCCGCCCCAAGATAAGTGCCGCCCGGTGCGGACCGCACCCACCGCACCCCCCTAGGTACGCCACTGATTCTATATAATATATACTATATTCTATATACTATATACTATATACTATATACTATATTCTATATACTATATACTATATTCTATATATTCTATATACTATTCTATATTCTATATACTATACCAGCTATTCTTAAAGGGGTCCATGTGGACCCCCTGGGGGTCTATGGGACTTCATGGGGGGGTCTATGATCACCAAGGGATCTATTGGGGGTCTATGAATGTCTCTTTAGTAAAAAGAAAATTGAAAGGGGAGATTTAAGAATAAAACTTAGTAATTTTAGGCCAAACATAATAGAAATTACACAAAAACGTCAAGTCCATCCATCACACAAATATTATAATTTTGTAAAATATTAATGTTTTTTTTTATTATGTATTAAATTTAATCAGTAAAAATATAGATATAATTATTGATATTTCAGTTTCTTTCTTCTGTACAATTTCCCCTCATTTTCCTATTACTAAGTGTTTTAAAATGAGTCGTCTGTGGCAGCTTTTGCACACACACAATTAGATGTATATATATATATATTCCTTAGGTAGGGGGTCTATGAAAAAAATAAAATTCCTACAGGGGGTCTATGGAAGAAAATGTTTGAGAACCCCTGTACTATACTATACTCTATATACTATACTATACTCTATATACTATACTATACTCTATATACTATACTATACTCTATATACTATTATGTTTATTTTAAATTTTTTCAAAATAATGAAAAAAAAACAAAAAATATTTTATAAAGATTGTAATAAACGTATATAAGAATATTATTATTTGTATTCCGTTATATTATATTAAATATAAACGATTAAAATACTATCATAAGTACTATGAACAGTAATCATTTCTTCTCCACACAAGAAATTTTTTATTTTTATAATTGAATAAGATTTTTCTCTCTGCCATTTACTAAAATTTAACTATAATAATAGCAATAAATAAATAATTTTATTGATAGTCTCAAATTTCAAATTAACAATTAAACACCGTTCTATAAATTTATTGTTTAAATTTAAATTTAAAAAAAATTGACTTTTTAAATTTATCTTTTCATTAATAACTCGTAAAATTTATCAATATTTCTGATTATATAATATATATTTTCTAAAACAAATATAATTGAAAATAACAGAAATTATTATTTTTTCTTAAAAATCTTATATTTATTAATTTAATTTGAATATATTTTTTTTTTTGTTTTCCAAAAAAATTTTTACATCTGCCCTTTTTAGGCAATCATAAAATGTCTACAGTTATTTACAAGATATTAACAATTGAAACAAAAGAAAAACATGGGAAAATGGGAAAAAAGCAGTGAGAGGAGGAAGCAATGAGTTTTAGAGGGAGAGAAGGTAGATAGAGGAGGAAAAGGGGAGTGTTAATTTTAATATTGTTAATTTAAAATATCGATAAAACTAAAAAAAAATAGAATTATAAATATGTATTAATTAAATTATATATAATTGGTTCCATAATGAAAATTTAAAATTGAAAATAAATTTTTTATAAGCTTACCAAAAGTATTATAGGAATTAAAAGGCAGAGAATCAACATGATTTTCAAAC
Source organism: Labia minor (assembly GCA_963082975.1). Lineage (NCBI taxonomy): Eukaryota > Metazoa > Arthropoda > Insecta > Dermaptera > Spongiphoridae > Labia > Labia minor. Next base: position 55,532,041 of record OY720345.1, read on the forward strand.
TGGACTGTATTTGACATTTTTTCTTTTGGAAAATATTTGTATGGTTGCTTGTATCCTCATTGGTAGCGCCAGAGGGCTGGCATGCAGACCCATAACTGGTATATGTATTCAATTCCATTTACGCTTAAAAAGTGACATTACAATTCCCTTGTTGTTATTTTCTAGTAATAAATAAATAAGCCAATGATAAGATTATTTCATAATACAATCCACCTGAAATTATTTACAATTTCCTGATTATAAATAATTTACTATTCAAGGACGATAACGATTTCTCTTTTATTTTTATATATAATATTATATGTAATAAATAAATAATGTTTAGTTTTTATATGATCTCAAGAAATGATTATCAAATAACTAAGTATGTGTTTTATTGTTTTTTTTACTTCATGAGTAATAAATCAATAATAATAAAGTAAAAATAATAATCATTATTATTATTATACCAATAGAAATTGTATCAGTTGAGTATTTTAAAATTAGATACACTGTGTTTCGTTTTTTTAATATATTATTTATAATATTAACCATATCCAATCTACCCACTCCACTTTATAAGAAAAAAAAAGAATTTTTTATTCAATATTTTTAGTATAAAATCAAGATAAATACAAAAAGAAAAAGAAAAGTATATATTTTTTTTTGTCGTTTTCATTAAAATTTTTTATATTATTTCTTTTACGGAATGAAGTACAAGGTTTTGTATCCAATTATATTATGGATCTTCACAAATTACTCCGTATTATACCAAATTACGAGGGAAGGTCAACAAGTCCGTGACTTTCTAAATTTCCTGTCTGTAAAATGAAATGACAATATTGCTCCTGTCAGTAGGCAACTGTCAGCTGACTCTTGTCGAAAGTTGGACCAGTTGGGTCTTTTAGTTTTTGTTTGACATTCATTAATAGCAGACTACCTCGTGATTTGAGAAGAAAATCAAAAAAGTGAATTTCTTTGAAAATCCATGAATTGGGATACGAATTGCTCCCTCTTCTTCCCTTTTCTCTGGATTTAAGTGATTATTTCTTGTTTCCAAACATTTTTGATCCACGCTCAGTGATCGTTCTTCTTCACTTACACCCATATATATTATTACGTCTTATTACAATATTTATTTTTATTGTTTGTTCAGTACTAATAGCATATAAGGCAAAGAATTCAATTTCGCTGATTAAAAAAAGCAGTGTTTTGAGAATATTATTGCAATATTATTGTCCTTATTATAACAATTATTTTTTCATTCAACAAGTACAAATTTTAAAAGTATTTTAAAAGGGTTGAGGTAATGCAGCATTCCTGACGAAACCCCATAGTAATTCGGAACTCTAATTTCTAAATTTTCACTACTGCAACTGTTAACGAACTTCATTGATATAATATAATATATTGTTATAAGATTATTTTCCGAAGTCCAAAACTTGTTTAATTGCCCTCTATCATATCCCACAAATACTAAAGTAGATATATTGATCTTCTACTTTAATATTTTGAGTTGTTTTCAAGACGTTATATTAATTATATTTGGGAATTTAAACTGTTTTTGTAATCAGGTAATTTTTAATCATGACTATATAGTTAATTAACTACCTAAACTTAAATATTCAACCCATCTTTTGGTTTTGATTCGTACGCTCTTTCGACCAACTATAATTTGCTAAATAAATAATGGTTAAGAAGAGGGAAAGGTGATGGATATATAGTAATATACATCTAACTATTAGTATGGAAGTTAAAAAAATACGAGTTGTCTAGAGAGTCTAAATAGAAAAAATAAAAACGAGAGATCAGGTATTAGTAGTTGTAAAAATATTTTTTTTTACTAGTTACATATATATATATATTATTTCCATCAAAAATAAGTGGGATGGGGGAGAGTGAGGTATTACTGAGCGATCCACTTGACCCGGTGGGATTATAGTTTGAATAGACCATTAAGATGAACATTAAGAATAGTTTGTTAATGAGGTGGAAGACCTATCAACCACTGCACTCATTTGATACTTGAAACTTACTAATAATACAGATAGGTTATCTAAGAATTATTAATATTATTAGAAAATATTAAACCACACAAAGATATTATTGATTTAAAAAAAACATTGAATAAACATGATTATATCTTTAAGAGATTATGAAGAACAATTTAAGAGTAATTGTAACAATACCTCCCTTACTATCGTCGGTCGGTAAAAAATAATAAATAATATAAAAATGAAAAATAATTAAAAATAAAATTAGAATTGGAATAAGTAAAATTTTTTTGATCAATAGCATTAATTTAAATGAAAAAAATGTTTTTAATTATTATCATTAAAAATAAGAATAAATTAACAAAACGGATGCAATAGAATATATGAATTCAGACAGTCCTAATATCGCAATTATAAAAAATCTCCACTCGACTATCTCGCGGACTTGAATGGGATTAATTAACATATATTATATTTAAATTAAATTAAATTTAATTAATTATAAATTAAAATTAATAAATAATATTTATTAAATCAGCGTGTGTTTGGTTCTTTGTTGATGACACCACGTCACGTACTGGCGCGTGATTTGCTGTCAACGTGTTTCGGTATTTTCAGCGATTCAATGAAGCTGAAATTCCTAATAAAGCAGTTTTATACAATTTTTAATCATGTATCAAACATATATCTTTATTTTTACGCTCTGTTTAGAGGGAAAAAATGAAAGCGTGGTAGGTAATGGTGAATGAGCTACATTTCTCAAAAGTTGATAGAAAACTACGAATTTTGAATAATGCCCGTGTACCACATTTGATTATTATAGCTCAAACTGTTTTGCGTAATCTTAAAACGTATAAAAACATCAAAATCTCGACATCGAAAATTTTCGTGATCGCAATTCTATCTCTGGCGAGATAGTAAAAAGAAATTACTAGATCGAATTTTAAAAATTTTTCAATTAAAAATTAAGAGATTATAAATATTTAATACAACTTAAATTTTGTTTTTTCTAAATATTCGATAATTATAAATATCTATACATAATTAATTATTTTACTATAACAAATGAAAGTTTTTTTAGTGCTTTTAATATAATTAAAAAGTAATTATTAATTTTAATTATTAAACAAATATAAAATTATTTATATTGATTACAAGTTTTGTAAAAAAATTATCATTTTTTTTATTTTTTATTATTTAAGGTGTATAATTTAAATGAGTTAGTGTGTGCCCCTCTTTTGTCGGTCGGTTGATGCATCTAAGCGATTGGTCTTTTGCAAGCTTGAAATGTGGTCGGTAGTCGTTCCTGTTCCTCGACCTCAAACGACAAATAGAGAGAGAGAGAGAGTAAAGGAGGATGTAATGAGAGGTGGCTGAAATGGAATGGACTCACCCTCTTCCTACTAGGATTTGAAGCTTGTCTAGGAGGCTTTTTGAATGGATGAGAGACGTTGGGAAGATGTCTGGTTGATTAATTATACAATCTTGGAACCATCACGGTTGATCCTCTCTCCCATCTCTTCCCGTTCAGCCATCTTCCTTTTAGCCTCTGCTTACTGCATCGGACAAATATCAACTTCAATAATAACAATTAGTAATTTAGTATAAAATCCATCTATTATTCCACACCTTACTCACCCGACTTCTTCAATAATTTAACAAGATTTTCACTGCCACTCTCAATATTAACTGTTCATCCCTGTTAAGCTCATGTTGCGACTTATTGAAATAAGATATTGGATTTCATTAATGAATTCATGCATTGCAGTGGAAAGTCACAATCAAATTTATTCATTAATTAAATTGAAACAAACTCAATTATTTACAAAATAAGTTAACGAAACAAAGAAATAGTATTATTATTCTCTTCATGAAATTAAACAAATAACTTTCCTTTGAAAAAATAATTTATTTTTATATTAAAGTTAATCATTACTGCTTGAAAATTTTCAAAATAAATTAAGAATATCTTCATATTTCTATAGAAAGAAAAAATCTGTAGTGTCTCCATGCGACTATCTCGCAATTTGAATTGGATTAAATAACATATATTATATTTAAATTAAATTAAATTAAATTAATTAAATTATAGATTAAAATTAATAAATAATATTTAATAAACCAGTGCGCGTTTGGCTCTTTGTTAATAGCACCACGTCACGTACTGGCGCGTGATTTGCAGTGTTAAAAAATGAATTCCGGTACTTTCAGCAATTCAATCAAGCTGAAATTTTATATTGATCAGTTTTATACAATTAATCATGTGAAAAATTATCAAACAGTTGAAATTCTATATATAGCAGTTTTATACAATTTTTAATTATGTGAAAAACTATCAAACGTATATCTGTATTTTTACGGTCCCTTTAGAGGAAAAAATCAAAAGGTGGTAGGTAAAGACCCTCTTCCTGATGAACTACATTTCTCAAAAGTTGATAGAAAACTACGAATTTTGAATAAATACCGTGTGTACCAAATTTCTTTATTCTAGCTCAAACCATTTTTGCGTAATCTTGTCTACAACCCACATACACATACCCACACACTCACAGTCATTTTTCTCAACCTTAGTGAAAATGACTCAAGGACCTTCAAAACATCTAAAAACATCAAAATATCGACATTGAAAATTTTCGTGATCGCAAGGCTAGATATTAATAAGTTGACCTTTGGCCAGGCGAAGAACCGACCGACGGTTTGAAATAAATTAATTTCCAGCTACAGAAACAATTTCAAATAATTTAAATGTTTCTATTAATGCATTAAAAAACAGATATGGTTATAACATAAATATTTTTAATTTTATTTTATTTATAATATATAGATAAGAGCTGGCTGTGACATCATGAAAGGCTGGATGACGTCATATAATTTTAAATTAAGAAAAAAACTAAAGAAGAGATTTTCTCGAGGATAAAACCAATACAAAGTGCATGATTCGTGGTAATATGTAAAAAAATCTCATATGAAATTTGCTGTGAAATAACCCTTTCCTTCCTATCGTCGATCGGTAATACTACCACTTCCGGTTTCCGGATTTGCACCAAAAGTTGATCAATTCATCATACTGATGCATTAAGTAAATATACCAAATTTCATCAAAATCCGTTGAGGCGTTCAAGCTGTATATATCTATACGGACGGACGGACTGACGGATAGACATTTTTCTAAAAATATTTTTTTCTGTTAAGAAAATGCATGATTCGTGGAGATATATAACAATCTCCACATGTGAAATTTGGTGTGAAAACAATACCTCCCTTACTATCGTCGGTCGGTAAAAATTAATTTAATTACATAATTCTTGTTGAGAAAAATAACATTATATTAATTTATAATTAAAATGCATTTATTATAAAACCAAATTTTATGCTGTTCAACAGTATTAATATAATTTAGAGGTTAATGTTTTATATTTGATCATAATAATGTGTTGTAAAATTTAGAATTGGGATTCAATCTCTCTTTTGGAAATCAATATTTAAATTGAAATGATTAGTCTTTTACAATCTATGCACATAATTTAACATAGTATATGTAAAACAATATAAATTAAATAACTGATTTTATATATTATTTTATTAAAATTAGTGAATGATTTAAAAATGAGATTACAATGTTTAATCCATAGTTATCCTCAACAGAGATTTTAATCAATTTATTTCAATTGGAAAAAAATAAATCGATATTAATTAAGTGGGGCCACAGAATTTTTTAAATTGACATAAGTGAAAAAGAAGTTTTTCACAAAAACTGAATAAATTTTGAATTGATTTATATATTCTAATATAATGATTACTTTCTCTAAATGGAGGAGAAAAAACTTTACTGCTTTCAAACAAAATAAGCTGGAGTGTCTCCACTCGACTATCTCGCAATTTGAATTGAATTTAATTAATTAAATTATCAATTAAAATTAATAAATATATATTAAACCAGCGTGTTTGGCTCTTTGTTGATGGCACCACGTCACGTACTGGCGCGTGATTTGGAGTCGTGTTTAAAAATTAATTCCGGTACTTTCAGCGATTCAATCAAGCTGAAATTTTATATTGATCAGTTTTATACAATTAATCATGTGAAAAATTATCAAACATATATCTTTATTTTTACGGGCAGTTTAGAATTAAAAAAAATGAAAACATAGTAGGTAATGACCCTCTTCCAGATGAGCTACATTTCTCAAAAATTACTACGAATTTTGAATAATGCCGGCATACCAAATTTCATTATTCTAGCTCAAACCATTTTTGCGTAATCTTGTCTACATACATACACACAAATAAAGACAGACATTTTTCTCAACCTTAGTGAAAATGACTTAGGGACCTTCAAAACGTATAAAAACATCAAAATCTCGACAACGCAATACTACCCCTGGCGAGATAGTAAAAATTAATATATGATGGGAAAAGCATAATATAAAAACAAATTTCAAATTATATATGGAAATAATGATATAATTCAAATATATAATTTAGATACAATTACGATTAAATATTTAACTTTAATAAATTAATAAAAATATATATTTTTTATTAATGACAAAACATAAGATAAAAACGAGGGATATGACGTACAATTCAGGTTTTCACCAAATTTCAAATGCTAGTACCTATTATGAAATGATTATTGGTGTTAATGGTACCTAGGACTATCATCAAAAATTGCAGCTTTATTCTTAAAATAAGATTTACTAAAATTTACAAAAATAGAATAGTCAACTTTTCGGTAATATCCCTAACAGGCCTGGTGATTTTGGGAACCCGGTTTGAGGATATTGCCTATGGGAAATTAAGTGTAAAACAAAAATAAAAACTCATAAAGTTGAAATGTTTAAATATTTAATTAGGAAGGTTTTAAAAAGTATATAACTTTAATAATATATTTACATAAGACTGTTACTATGAATATTTCCCTCTTCTTACTAAATTGTTTTGGGATTCAATTTTTCAATGTTAAGCAAAGGTAAAACAAACCTAATATCTCTTGCACACACAATACGTTATATCACATTTTAAGTTTTTAATTATTTCAAAGAATGGGCAAAACATAATATTAGGAATACATTATATTTATAAAAATTTTGAAACAAAAGAAATTACAAACGTTTGAAATAAAGATGATGAAATTTATTGTATTTATCTTCAAGATGGAGAGTAAAAAATCCTCCTTACACAACGGTTCTCTTATCATTTAAATAGACACGTTTCACCTGGTGTCGAGATGACTAGAATCCTCCCACAATGCTTTTCGCACATCAAAAAGCTTAGTTTTCGAAATATAGAAAACACGTAATATCCCTAACCGCGTCATATCTCTCGGGTTTACCTTATAATAATCATATAAGTTTACAAGTTTATTCATTTATTCGCATGACGTTTAAAAGTTGGCTTTAAATCCCATTAACTTTAGTGCATCAAAGAAAAATAATTTTAGAATTTAATCTCCATATTTTTTTGACAAAATATTTATTATATGAAACAATAAATATTTATTTACTTTATATACATATATAAATTATGTAAATAAAGCAGAGACTGATTTTTTTCAATTCTTTTTTATTCAAATTTAGAATTACAATTACAACTCAATATTGTTTGCTTCCAAATAATTTCTTTGAAAAACCAAACCACACTACACTGCAGAGGTTCAATTATTCCTCAAATAATAAAAAATAATTGTTTAAATTGTTTGCTAAAAATAAGGCCCAAATGAATTCGAAAATTCTTTTATTTATGCTGAATGCTATGAATAATACAATAATTTCCGAAAATATAAAATTGTAATGCATTAAAAAAAGCCTCTTTTTAAATAAATATGATAAATATTAATACTCATATCAACGACGTTCATAACGTAAAGCTATTTATTATTTATAACCTGGCTTTTGAAAAGATGATTTCACTTAAGAATCAATTTGAAATTAAAGCATTTTGAGAAATTGTTTACTTGGATATCTTAGACAAGTTGTTAAGGGCATTCAACGTTAATATGGTTTGTTTCTCAAATAAATTATGTTAATTTTCTCTATCACAATACTAAAACTATATTTTATAGAAGAGAATTGGGCATTCCAGTTCATTTGAACGAGTTGAATATTTTACAGAGTATAAATTGATCCTTCCTGAATCGACGAACCGATTAGTTCAAATGAGACGGAATGCCAAGCTCTAAAATTACTTTGAAACTTCTATAGTATACACATATATATATATATATATATATATATATAAATATCAATATTTATAATATTATAATATTTATTTAAAATTAATAATTTTTTATTTAGTTTTTAATCATGCTTCAATAATAAAAATAATATTTTAAACTTTAATCTTATGAAAAAATAAAAAATATTTTTAAAAATAAATAGAAAAAGGGAAATAAAAACGGGGCGAATTGAGGATATTATAATAATATGCCCTTAAGGCAATGGTTGGCAACCTGCTGCTTGCGAGCCGCATTTGGCTCTTTCTATATCATGATGTGACTCTAGTTCCATGTGTAAATATTAATAATTATATTATTTTATTTTCAAAACTCAAAATTTTAAATTGCAAAAAAAAAAAAAAAATTTCAAACAGGATAACAATTCTCACGGAGAAGAGTTTATTTAGTTATTTGAAATTGTATAAGCAGAGGATTATATTTTAAAAGATCCAATCCAATGCTGAATACAATTACTTATTAATTTTCGTGTTAAATCAGGAATTTCTTGAGTGATCCTCAGAAGCAGTTCGTTTGATTGGTTGTCTGATGCGACATAGTGGTTAATTAAATAAAACAAATAAACCTTCATTTTTTAAATAATTTTATTTATTAAACTAGCTGCTCAGAGCGCCTTCGGCGCTCTTCACACCTAGACGGGGGCTCCGCCCCCTGTACCCCCGAGTGGTACATAGTATTTGGTGGTTGAAAGTAGTAAAAGGTTTTCATCCATTTTGTTTCAATCAGTATATTACATAAAACATTCATTTCTTTTTGTGTTCTTATTTAAAAAATATATTTTAATTTAATCACTATATTAATTATATATATTATTATTGTATATGTTATATCTATCTACCTATGTGGCTCAAAGATACTCGAAAGTTCTTAGCCGCAACAACCACATTTCTCCAAGTGTCCCCATTCTGAGCCCTTGTTCCATCTCTCTTACGTCCCTTCCTACGCGTCATTGGTTTTCCAAGCGGACGTTTTCCAATCGGTCTTCCCACCAATATCTTTTTCCTCTCCCATTCTAGCCACGTGCCCTGCCTATCGCAGCTTTTTCCCTTTTATAACCCTAACTATTTCTGAAGATGCAGAGAGACCATGCAATTTCTTGTTATGCTGTCTCCCCCATTCCCCGGTGACCTCATCTTTCTTTGGCCAATAAATGCAGGGAAGAATCCTATTCTCAAACACTCTGAATCTACTCTCATCTCCCAGGGTCATAGACCATGCCTCCCACCCATATAATGCAACAGGCAAAATAATTTTTTTATATATTCCCTTTGATAATAATTTTGAAGAGATAAGCCTCTTTATTGCAAGATAACAGGCGTTTCCCGATTGCAACCCCGATTTAAATTCTTCTCAAATATTATTATCCTTCGTGATTACATTAAATTTTTCTACATATTCAAATTCTACATTTTGTATCTTAAGATTTTGTATGTCAATACTCTTCCTCTTTGTTACTAAATATTTTTTCTTATCACTATTAATTTCAAACCTCCATTAATTTTTCCTCGCTATCTGCAATTGCAATTTCCTAATCTCCTATTATATTTAAGTCGTCTGGGTAACCTAACATTTTACAATTGATTTCTTCATCTTATTCTTTCTTTACTACCTTCAAGTTTGAAGATTGAAAATTTGAAAAAGTTTATCCGGATCTATTGAGTCATGCATAAGTTTTACTTAAGTCTACAAATAATTAGTGAACAGAAATATTGAATTCGCGGTTTTTTTCCTAATATCAGTCATAATGAAAATATCTTAATTAATGTTGGTCGATTTGGCCTGAACCCGCAATGATATCTCCTAATATTTCCTCCGCCTATGGTTCTTAAGTATTTTCTATGTTATAATAGTGAAATAGAGTATAATATTTCTTGATCATTACATTTTGGTATTTTATTTTCATTGCTAGATTATTATTGAATATTTTTAATTATAATGAAACTTGAGAAAATGCAAAAATAGAGACTTGAGACAATTTATAAAAATTAAAGGTATAAAACTATAGATAAATGACCAATATATACATTCATTAATAGTATTAATTTAAATTAATTGATTTATTTGTTTTTTTATTATTAAGTTCATTTATTAATTTTTTTAGATCATAGTAATTTTCCTTAAAAGAAACTTAAATTCTGTGGTGCTAGGGGATTTGAAAATCATTCGTCGAAATATGAAGATTTCGCTTACAGTTTCTGTCATGTCCGACCTCCATCCAACAGTTATTTTCTGTCAAGTTTTTTGCTTCTCTTAATCATGTGATCTATATATTTAATTTTTTTTGATTCATTATAATAAAATTTAAACAAATAAAAATTTTTACTTTGTTAATTTATATAAATTTCAATATAAACTGATTGTGAGTGATACGCTTAGCCAATACTCTGAATAATTTGTGTACAAAAATATTGAATGTTCTTAGCGAGATTTGATATAATGTTGTACGATTTGTCCTAAATCTGAATTAGAAGAAAATTATAAATTGCCTCCTCTTCCAGCCCAATTCATTTACCCACCCATGTTGCATATGGCATCTAAATTTCTTAAAACTCCGTTTTTTTAATTTAAAATAGAAGGAGAGAAAGAGTTTTAAATTATATTCGAATTGTCTATATATTCTATATATCAGTATTTTTTTTCTGAATTTAATAGCAAGTTGATTTTAAAAATTTTCCATTCTTAATGCATATGATTGATTACTTGTGTTAAAATTTAAAAAAATTCAAATATTCTAATTTTTATATTTATATACAATTTAATATTATTTTTTATTAATATCATATCAAAAAAGAGAATTTATTAAAAATTAAAAATAAAAAAAGAAGCCTATTAATAAAAAATTGAATGGTGATTTAAATATTTTATTAAATTAATTAAAATGAGACCTTTTAGAATAAATTATTTAATTGAAATGATATTTAAATATAAGAATTTAAAAAAATATTATATTCTTTGTTTGGCAATTGTTATTTAATTATGTGCAACATGATTCGACTTGCACAGAGCATCGTTATTTTTTATTAATATCACATAATAAAAATGAATCTTTTAAACATAATAAATAAAAAAGACATTTTAATAAATTTAAAAAATATACCCAATTTAAAAATGTCAAAAATTTAAAACAACTTTATATCATCATATTTTAATTTTTATATAATATATATATATATATTTAGTAATTAATAATAGAGTAATTAAATTAAAATAAAAAACAAAGATAATATAATTCAGTCATTTTAATTCAGGTTAAATAATATTTTTTTTTATTATTCAATGATAAAATTTATATATTATTATATATATATTATAGAAAAGAAGAAATATTCAATTAAATAAAAAATAATTTAAGATAAAAATATGATCTAATAAATATTTTAATTAAATTGAGAACTTTTAGAATAAATTATTTAATTGAATTGATATTTGTATATTAGAATTTAAAATAAAAAGGGAAATATTATAATAATTCTTCGATTGGGAATCTCTATGATAATTCATTGTTTGAAATGATTCCGCTAGGCCGACAGTGTAAATATTTTAATTAAATTGAGAACTTTTAGAATAAATTATTTAATTGAATTGATATTTGTATATTAGAATTTAAAATAAAAAGGGAAATATTATAATAATTCTTCGATTGGGAATCTCTATGATAATTCATTGTTTGAAATGATTCCGCTAGGCTGACAGTGAGCCGCGAGCTGCTCTTGAATGAACAACACGGAGAATTATATAAACTTTAAAAAATTAATTTCTGCGGTTATTGATAAGATATTAATAAAATTTATAGCCTATGTTACTCTAGAGGTATATAAGAATATTGTGATGTAATTTCAAAGAAATCGGTTCAGCCAATTCTGAGTCTATAAAATAGTAATTTTCCGGACAGACAGACAGACAGACAGACAGACAGACAGACAGACGTGAAAAATTCTAAAGTCACTTTTGGATTCTAGAGGTCATGAAACGCGAAGATATGCAAAAATTTTTAAATTCTGAGCAATGTGCAGACAAAAACCTTTTTTTATATATATAGATTAAACTTAATATTTAGAATATTAAAAATAACGCAAAAATAAAGGAACTGATATATGATTCAGTTTTACAATAATTAAAAAAAAGCTGGAGTGTCTCCATTCGACTATCTCGCAAATTTGAATTGGATTAAATAACATATATTAATTTAAATTAAATGAAATTAATTAAATTATAAATTAAAATTAATAAATAATATTTATTAAACCAGCGCATGTTTGGCTCTTTGTTGATGCCACCACGTCACGTGTTGGCGCGTGAGATTTGCAGTGTTAAAAAATTAATTCTGGTACTTTCAGCAAATAAATCATGCTGAAATTCTAGTTATAGAAGTTTTATACAATAATTAATCATGTAAAAAATTATCAAACATATATCTTTATTTTTACGGTCACTTTAGAAGAAAAAAAATCAAAACGATGTAGGTAATGACCCTCTTCCGGTTGAGCTACATTTCTCAAAAGTTGATAGAAATCTATGAATTTTGAATAATGCCCACGTACCAAATTTCATCATTCTAGCTCAAACCGTTTTTGCGTAATCTTGGTTACATACACACACACACATACACACAGACATTTTTCTCAACCTTAGTGAAAATGATTCAGGAACCTTCAAAACGTATAAAAACATCAAAATCTCAACATCGAAAATATGGCGAGATAGTAATTATTCAAAAAAAAAAAAAGAAATATTTAAATTTAAATTATAATAATTTAAATTAGCTAAATTAATTACAAGAAATAATGTACATATAAAAACAGGATCACTGTAGTATTAAAATAATAAATACTTAAATTTAATTCCTTAACTTGTTAAGATTTATAATAGTATATATTATATAATTATTAATTGAATAAATATAGTATTTTAATAGCAAAAATAAACAAAATTTTCAATTAAAATATTAAAATTGAAAAAAGCAAATGAATAATAATATAAAAATTATATTATTAACAAACAATTTAAACAGTCTAAAGAAAAATAATTCTAAAGATTAATAAATTTATTAATAAAACCAAAAATGATCTTATTAAAATAAATAAGTGAACTATTTCAAATAACAATAAAAGGTGATAAAAAATTAAAATCTCATAATAAGACTTCAATGCTACAAACTTACTTTTATAAAACAATATTTAAATATTTAATTTTTGAAATTACGCATACGTAAACAGAAATAAAAAATATACCATCTACCTAAATTCTATTATTCAAATATTGAAACAAAAATATTAGTGGCTCTTTAAAAATAAGGAAATTTTGTAAATTGTAACTTTTGTCTCTTCCGACTTAAAATGTTGCCGGCCACTGCCGTATGACATAAGCGTTAAAATAAAAATTTGAAAATTTCCAGGTAAACAAAACCAATCCAAAATCAGTTTGGAGTTCATCTGCAAAATTGCCTTGCATGTATGATACTGGTGTGATAGGTATAATGCATTTAATGTGTACAATGTCGACAATTCAAATTTAACTTACTTTTGTCTGTTTGTTGTTTATTTTGAAAAATAAAAATATTCTTTTATATCTATATATTTAATACGACAGTGTCCGTCTGTACGCAAAAAACTCCAGAGCCTAAAATACAAGGAGTAAGGTAACCAAATTTTTCTGAGGTGAAGGGTACCTCAAATGATGAAAAATAAAAAAGAAATTAGAATCTTAGGTAACTCCTGAGCTGAGCTGCGGGTGTTCCATTTTCCAGAAATATATATAAAGGAGAGTGTTTGTATGTATGTAATTTGTTTACTATTTTGCTGTCATAGAAATATATATATATATATATATATATATATAATTAGAACCTCTCTCTCTCCCTCTATTTAAAATTTTAAAAAAGGAGTGTTCTAGCCAAATTAAGAAATTTAAATGCCTTATGCAACATTGATAGGTAAATGAATTGGACTGGAAGAGGAGACATGTGATTAGAGAAATTGGGGAAAAATCAACCGAAATGTAATTAAACAAAAAAAATGCAAGAATTATGATTCGGATACGAATGGCGGAGATGGCATAACGAGAAATAATGTCCAGATATAGTTAAGGTTATAAAATCGAGAAGGCTGGGAAGGGGACGTGGTTGGAATTGGAGAAACTAGAAATTGGGAGAAACCGATTGGGAAACATCCGGTGGAAGACCAAAGATCAAGGTGGGTGGACAATGAAGGTAGGGACATGGGAGAGATGGGACAGGGTAGGATTTGGTTGTAGCTCAGGATAGGGACTCTTAGAGAAAAGTGGATGCTGCGGCTAAGAACTTTCGAAAACTGTATAGACACAGAGTTAGATAAATATAACATATACAATAATAATATATAATTAACTGATTAAATTAAAATATATTTTCCAAGAAAACAAATATATGTCTTATCTACTTATACTGATTGAAACAAAATGGATGAAAACCTTTTACATACAGACTTTCAACCAAATACTATGTATCACTCGGGGGTACAGGGGGCGGAGCCCCCGTCTAGGTGTGAAGAGCGCCTGGAAGGCGCTCGGAGCAGCTAGTATTAATTAATATAAAAAGAGTTTTAAATTAAAATAATATTTAATTAATTTAAATATCATCAAAATTCATGTAATTAATATTGTAGGTTTAAATTTAGAATTTAATTCTTTGCAAATAATGGATTGTTTGTATATAAAAAAAATGGACAGAATGGGTGAAGAGAAATTGAAAAGAATCTAAAAATTGGTAGAATGTAATAAAGTAGAAAGCATTTAATACCAATTCGTCATGCGAAAATGCGTTTAGTGATTTACTCTCCCGCTCCTCCACTGTATTTTATTGAATAATTGAATCTACACGGCAATAAAGGCACAAGGTAGGTGGGAGGGTGTGGTGCATGTCGAGAGGGGTTTTGTCGACAAGACTGAATTAAATGTCATCAACCACGTATGAGGAGAGAGAGATAGATAGAGAACAACCAACACAGCGAAACACGTACGACCTGTGCATTCTCTCTCTCTCTTTCCACCTTTCATCTCCCCCCCCCCCCTCTTCTCTCTCTCTCTCTCCTCTCCATTCACAGCTTAATTGAAAATCTCTCGGAAAGAGAGACGATCTCTCAACGAGATTATTAAAATCTATATTAATCGGTTTTAAAATATGATTCTATAGGGTATAACAGAATCTTCCCTTTTTCTCCAATATGTATTTGTTTTGTTGTTGAGTGTGCAAGGTAATAAATGGCTTGCGAATAAAAAAAAAAATTGGAGCGTGGGTGAGAAATATATTCGGCTCGGTGGCAGATGCTTTTAGGAAGGAGAAATTCATATATCGGCTGTCTTTCTTTTTTCTATTTTCACTCGCCTTAAAAACGTATATTTTTTATCCATTCGCCACAATACAAACGAATAATACAGATCAAAAACAAAAAAAGAAAAAAGAAAAGAAGACAAAGATTTGAACCATGAATCAATTACTAGAGACAGAGAAAAGAATGAGAAATCAATTAATCACCTCAATAAAATCCAAGGAAAATAGTAAAATAATAACTAAAGTGAAAGGATTTAGTAAAAATAGGAATATTTAGTTTTTGGTTAAATATTTCGTTATTGATTAAACAAGTATTATTTTTTTAATATGTTACTCAATAAAAGTTAAGTTTTCCTGAATATAATTCCCTTTGAACTACATAAATATATTCTTTTAAATATTTGTATTTCCATTGTTGATAAACCAGGTCACTTTCTGGTGCGTGATTCGCAGTCAAGGTGTTAAAAACTTTAAAAAATTAATTCCGGTACTATCAGTTATTCAATGAAGCTGAAATTCTATATAAAGCAGTTTTATACAATTTTTAATCATGTGAAAAACTATTAAACATAAATCTTTATTTTTACGGTCACTTTAGAGGAAAAAAGATCAAAACGTGGTAGGTAATGACCCACTTCCGGTTAAGTTGAATTTCTCAAAAGTTGATAGAAAAATTCGAATTTTGAATAATGCTCGTGTACCAAATTTCATTTCAATGGCGAAATAGTAATTATGTTATTTTTCAACGTAGTTTCTTTTGAGCTCTAAATACTTCGTCCAACATTTCTCCAATTTTTTTATCCTTTCTATAATAAGATCAAAATAGGTATTTGTTTGTGGGATGATTTCATTGTTGGAGTCAAATCTCTTTTCGCCGAGCCATTTCTTCACAAGTTTGGAAACAAAAAATAGTTACTCGGTGCTAAATCCGGAGAATAGGGCGGATGAGAGAGCAATTTTCAAAGAAATCCACTTTTTTATATTTTCTTCTCAAATCACGAGGTAGTCTGCTATTAATGAATGTCAAACGAAAACCAAAAGACCCAGCTGGTTCAACTTTCGACAGGAGTCAGCTGAGAGTTACCCACTGACAGGGGCACTGTTGCCATTCATTTAAGAGCCTGGAAATTCAAAAAGTCATGGACTTATTGACCTGCCCTCGTAATTTATCATAAATAGTTAACTTCTTTCATTTACTCTTGATAAATAGTAAATATAAATGATTAAATAAATGAATACAAAATAATATATGCTAAATACAAAATAATAATAATAAACAAATAACTAATTAATAAATTTTCTCTTAAAAAAATATAAATTTCTTTTCAACAATCAAATATAATTATTTATATATTTTAATTATAATATTATATATATTCTGAAATTTTATTTATGTTATAAATTTTAATTATAAATAAATAAAGTTTTAATAAAACAAAAAACAAAAATATATATGCCTAACTATATATATATATATATATATATATATGTTCAGTATTAAATTTGGTTCGTTTAAACATTCCCTTTGATGATGATTGGCTATTCAATTATAACATGTGAGTCAAATTTATTTTCAACTAGCTGCTCAGAGCGCCTTCGGCGCTCTTCACACCTAGACGGGGGCTCCGCACCCTGTACCCCCGAGTTGTACATAGTATTTGGTGGTTGAAAGTATTAAAAGGTTTTCATCCATTTTGTTTCAATCAGTATATTACATAAAACATTCATTTCTTTTTGTGTTCTTATTTAAAAAATATATTTTAATTTAATCACTATATTAATTATATATATTATTATTGTATATGTTATATCTATCTACCTATGTGGCTCAAAGATACTCTAAAGTTCTTAGCCGCAACAACCACATTTCTCCAAGTGTCCCTATCCTGAGCCCTTATTCCATCTCTCTTACGTCCCTTCCTACGCGTCATTGGTTTTCCAAGCGGACGTTTTCCAATCGGTCTTCCCACCAATATCTTTTTCCTCTCCCATTCTTGCCACGTGCCCTGCCTATCGCAGCTTTTCCCTTTTATAACCCTAACTATTTCTGAAGATGCAGAGAGGCCATGCAATTTCTTGTTATACAGTCTCCCTCATACCCGGTGACCTCATCTTTCTTTGGCCAATAAATGCAGGGAAGAATCCTATTCTCAAATACTCTGAATCTACTCTCATCTCCAAGGGTCATAGACCATGCCTCCCACCCATATAATGCAACAGGCAAAATATTCTTTTTATATATTCCCTTTGATAATAATTTTCAAGAGATAAGCCTCTTTATTGCAGATAACAGGCGTTTCCCGATTGCAACCCCGATTTAAATTCTTCTCAAATATTATTATCCTTCGTGATTACATTCAATTTTTCTACATATTCAAATTCTACATTTTGTATCTTAAGATTTTGTATGTTAATACTCTTCCTCTTTGTTACTAAATATTTTTTCTTATCACTATTAATTTCAAACCTCCATTAAATTTTCCTCGCTATCTGTAATTGCAATTGCCGAATCTCCTATTATATTTAAGTCGTCTGAGTAACCTAATATTTTACAATTGATTTCCGCATCTTATTCTTTCTTTACTACCTTCAAGAGAAATTTGAAGATTGAAAATTTGAAAAAGTTTATCCGGATCTATTGAGTTATGCGTATGTTTTACTAAAGTCTACAAATAATTAGTGAACAGAAATATTGAATTCGCGGTTTAGTTCCTAATATCTGTCATAATGAAAATATCTTAATTAATGTTGGTCGATTTGGCCTGAACCCGCAATGATATCTCCTAATATTTCCTCCGCCTATAGTTTATAAGTATTGTATATGTTATAATAGAGTATAATATTTCTTGATCATTACATTTTGGTATTTTATTTTCATTGCTAGATTATTATTGAATATTTTTAATTATAATGAAACTTGAGAAAATGCAAAAATAGAGACTTGAGACAATTTATAAAAATTAACGGTATAAAACTATAGATAAATGACCAATATATACATTCATTAATAGTATTAATTTAAATTAATTGATTTATTTGTTTTTTTTATTATTAAGTTCATTTATTAATTTTTTTAGATCATAGTTATTTTCCTTAAAAGAAACTTAAATTCTGTGGTGCTAGGGGATTTGAAAATTATTCGTCGCAATATGAAGATTTCGTTTACAGTTTCTGTCATGTCCGACTTCCATCCAACAGTTATTTTCTGTTAAGTTTTTTGCTTCTCTTAATCATGTGATCTATATATTTAAATTTTTTGATTCATTATAATAAAATTTAAACAAATAAAAATTTTTACTTTGTTAATTTATATAAATTTCAATATAAACTGATTGTGAGTGATACGCTTAGCCAATACTCTGAATATTTTGTGTACAAAAATATTGAATGTTCTTAGCGAGATTTGATATAATGTTGTACGATTTGTCCTAAATCTGAATTAGAAGAAAATTATAAATTGCCTCCTCTTCCAGCCCAATTCATTTACCCTCCCATGTTGCATATGGCATCTAAATTTCTTAAAACTCCGTTTTTTTAATTTAAAATAGAAGGAGAGAAAGAGTTTTAAATTATATTCGAATAGTCTATATATTCTATATATCAGTATTTTTTTTCTGAATTTAATAGCAAGTTGATTTTAAAAATTTTCCATTCTTAATGCATATGATTGATTACATGTGTTAAAATTTAAAAAAATTCAAATATTCTAATTTTTATATTTATATATACAATTTAATATTATTTTTTATTAATATCATATCAAAAAAAGAGAATTTATTAAAAATTATAAATAAAAAAAGAAGCCTATTAATAAAAAATTGAATGGTGATTTAAATATTTTATTAAATTAATTAAAATGAGACCTTTTAGAATAAATTATTTAATTGAAATGATATTTAAATATAAGAATTTAAAAAAATATTATATTCTTTGTTTGGCAATTGTTATTTAATTATGTGCAACATGATTCGACTTGCACAGAGCATCGTTATTTTTTATTAATATCACATAATAAAAATGAATCTTTTAAACATAATAAATAAAAAAGACATTTTAATAAATTTAAAAAATATACCCAATTTAAAAATGTCAAAAATTTAAAACAACTTTATATCATCATATTTTAATTTTTATATAATATATATATATATATATATATATATATATATATATATAGTTAATTAATAATAGAGTAATTAAATTAAAATAAAAAACAAAGATAATATAATTCAGTCATTTTAATTCAGGTTAAATAATATTTTTTTTATTATTCAATGATAAAATTTATATATTATTATATATATATTATAGAAAAGAAGAAATATTCAATTAAATAAAAAATAATTTAAGATAAAAATATGATCTAATAAATATTTTAATTAAATTGAGAACTTTTAGAATAAATTATTTAATTGAATTGATATTTGTATATTAGAATTTAAAATAAAAAGGGAAATATTATAATAATTCTTCGATTGGGAATCTCTATGATAATTCATTGTTTGAAATGATTCCGCTAGGCCGACAGTGAGCCGCGAGCTGCTCTTGAATGAACAACACGGAGAATTATATAAACTTTAAAAAATTAATTTCTGCGGTTATTGATAAGATATTAATAAAATTTATAGCCTATGTTACTCTAGAGGTATATAAGAATATTGTGATGTAATTTCAAAGAAATCGGTTCAGCCAATTCTGAGTCTATAAAATAGTAATTTTCCGGACAGACAGACAGACAGACAGACAGACAGACAGACAGACAGACAGACGTGAAAAATTCTAAAGTCACTTTTGGATTCTAGAGGTCATGAAACGCGAAGATATGCAAAAATTTTTAAATTCTGAGCAATGTGCAGACAAAAACCTTTTTTTATATATATAGATTATTTAAAATATATTAGCTTGAAGGGACGCCTACGGATATTCCAATAGAGATTTTTTTTTTAATCAACATTAAATAGTAAGAGACATAATAATATTCAGTGGAAATCATGGTGTTGGAATCCCTTAGATTCTTTTACAAATATTTTTTTTTCAGAAACGACTGATTTTCATTGTTCAAGTATTCACAGAATTTACTCTATTTTTCAAGATCCAAGTTCACTCTTCCAATCTATATTCAAAACATTGTAAATATTCATTTTATATCAAAATATATAATAATTAAAGAAAATTTATTAAGAAAACGTTTAGTAATTTTTTTTTCCTAATTACTATCTTCTATGAACCAAGAGATTATATAAATAATGATATCTATATATTTATTTCTGCTAATTTAACGTTTTACTACATTTTGAAAAAGCAATAAATTGAAGTTGAATTCCCATAAAATCAATTCTAGAATAAAATTAAATCGACTCCATTAATATAATTTTCTCGATGTTTCAATATTATTTAATATTTTATTAAATTTGTCACAATTTAATTGATTGCAGCGGTAATCCGGTGTTTGTAATGATCAATCATCATCTTCATGAGTATCAACAAAAAAATAATTATTTAGTTCATTAATTAATTTGATTCCTATTTAATTAACAACTACAACCTCCTAAAAGCGGTTTATTGCAATTGAATTTTCAAATAAAAAAAATATGTAAGTTTTAAGACAAACACATTTTATCTTTTGTTGTTTAATATATTATGAATAACCAATAAAGTTTCCTAAGCTCCACTATAGTTAGGGGAGTTTGTGAATCCGGGTTCAAGTCCCGGATAAGGGAATAATTATTTTTCCACTACGGCCTTCTATCAAGAAAATCAAGGTAAATGTTTAGTATATCCGTTGAACCAATGACACATCACACTTGATGACGTTGTCTTTTCATACGATGTTCAAAACTCGATAAAAAACTTTTCTGTATCTTATTATGATCAAAAGTGGATTGTTAAATCAGCCACAAAAAAAAAATCATACTTAAGTGGAGGGGAATCTCCCAAAATAATACTGAAACGAAATTTAGTGGAGGTTTAGTGTATTTCGAGATGCTAAAACCTTATGAAACTGTTGCTACAGATGTTTAAATTGAACAAATTTAACGACGTATTGTTGCAAAAAAATAATAACGAGTATCTCTTGTAATACCACCCTTGCTTACATGTTGCAAAACCTCTGATGTTGCAGCTTGAATCGTCAGTTCTGTCTCACCCAGAATAATCACAAAACATTATGATTACCACTTTTTCTGTTTAGAAATTTTGTTGCTAAACCAACATCTTTCATTACTGAATTAGAATGATGGGTAAAGTTGTACTTACTTTTATTACTTTTTAAAGTGAAAATATGTTAAAATTCCTACAAACCCTAAAATATTTACCATTCTCTAAATAAAAATGGGTATTTTTCACAAAATATAGTATATATATATATGCAAGTAAGTGAATTAAAACTACAATAATTGAATTGCTAAAATAATAGATCTATTATATTTACAATATTTACAAATATAAAATCAATTCATATCTAAAATAATAGAAGGGATTAATTGTAGATTCTTTGGTTGACGGTGAAACAATTTACATTATATATAATTTCTATAACCTTAACTTGAGAACATGTTATTAGTATTGTTGCCAACCTAATGCAGAGCAAGAATAAGAACAATCCATGGCTCGCTAAATCCGAAATAATATATATATATATTAATAAATCAGAATGATCAGAAATGCTTATGATAGTTAATTTAATATATGTATATATTATTCATGTCCCTCCGTATAATAGTAATTTTTATTTTAATTTTCTGTGGCTACATAAAAGTTCTATAAGGATCACTGGAGAATCAAAGAGATGAAAACTACTGAGTTAGTATATACATAATAATAAAATCAATTTCATATTTTTTTTATTCGTTTTGTTTGCAAAAAAAAACATAAAAATTCTTTCTTGGCTTTTGGAGTGTTCATATGAATTCAAGGGTTAAGATCCAGAGAGAGTCAGACGATTGATTTTCTTGGATTTATCTCTTTCCTACTCTCACTCTCTACCCTTTGCTGTTATTGGCCATAAAGGATGTATTTTATACACAAAGAATTACATTTGTTTTTTATGTATTTTTATCTTAGAAACATTTCTACCTATTTCATTTAAAAGACCACAGATATATTTAACTATATTAAAAATATTCATATATAATATAATAAATTCATCAATTTTTAATTAAATTTTTTTGTAATTGAAATTAATATTTATTACACAATAATAATTAATCAATAAAAAAGAATAACTTTTTAAATTATTTAATTTGTTAAAAGACCATATCACTAAAAATAACCCCCTGTTAACAGTGTAAAATAATTCATGCATATATATTTAATTATAAAAAAAAATAATAATTTATATATCACATATTTTCATTTAACAAAATTAATTTGGTTTCTATTTAAATATATATTTAATATGAATGATAAATATTCATATTAATAATTTTTTTTATCTTTTTTTGTAAATATATACTAAATTTATAAATACATAGACCTCATTTAAAATGAATGATTAACGTATTAAAATCCATATATCATTGAAAATCAATATTAATAATAATTAATATAAATTATATTGTTACTTTATTTTTGTTTAAATAGATAGAATGGCTTCTAAGTGTTTTCAATTTATTTTAATAAATCTTATATATAAAAATGTATTGGTAAGCGCATCACTCAATAACGCCTGGACCAATTTTGTCAATTCTTTTTTTAAAATGTTCGTTGAAGTCCAAGGATGGTTTTTACGGCGAGAAAAAATCGAACAATTGTAAGGAAAACCCTAAAAACAGCCCTTTTTTCCCATACATATTTTTCAATATTATGCAATATGTAATTATTAATTGATTAAAATAATACCTGATAAAAATGACCTGGGATGAACCAGAATATTGCATTGTCATCGGAGTTTCATATGTATGCGAAATTTAATAATAAATATATAAAACAATTATTTTTCCTGTTGATCGATGAGATTTAGAGTATTTGTATTGTTCGTAGCATTTATAGGGCAAAGGAAGATGAGATCACAGGGGGATGACGGAGATGGCATAACGAGAAATTGCATGATCTCCAGATATAGTTATGGTTATAAAATCGAGAAGGCTGGGATGGGAAGGGGACGTGGCTGCAATGGGAGAGGCAAGAAAGATCGGCGAAAAATATATTTGGGAGAAACCGATTGGGAAACATCCGGTGGAAGACCAAGGACGCGGTGGGTGGACAATGAAGGAAGGGACAAGGGAAAATCAAGTCAGGAATGGTCGTCTGATTTGTTAGAATTACAAAACAAAGATAGGAAAAACGATTAATTGAGTCTCATGCTGAGTGAGAAAATATGCTTTTTAAAGATAGGGTCTTACATGCAGCTGGTCGCTCTACTGAGACAGAAGAAGAAAAAGAAGAGAGGTTAAAAAAAATAGACTTCATGGGATACAGGGGGCAGAGTCCCCGTCTAGGTATGAAGTGCAGCTAGTTTAATATAAAAATAAATTAAATAAATTTAGATTTAAAAAATTTTATAAAAATGACTTCATTTTTATCGTAATGTTTACTTGAAACTATATTATTGACTATATATATATATATATAGAAGTATGAACCAAAGAAGGTCATAAGTAGAGAATGGGAAGATGAGACATAGAGAGAGAGAGAGAGAGAGGAAGGGGAGGAGACGTTAAGGGGCAAATCGTATTATCTATCTGTCCAAGCAGAATCGTAAATCTTAACCCCATTTACGCCACCACTACCCCTTACGCCTCTGCCAGTACACCCCGTCCAACCCCTTTTATGTCAGCTTGCATTCCAGAAAAGATGCACGAAGAGCAAGTGAGACGAAAATTGTGCTAAATCATCAAAAGTCCTTAGCGGGAGTGAGAGAGAAAGAGAAAAGGACTTGAGTCTAATAAATCAGCACAAGTCGCCCTAACTCTCCCCTAATAATAATACACTAGCTATATTCAGATAGCATTCAATATGGCTATCTATTTTATTTAATCCACAGATATCCTTGATGAAAGATTAAACACAAATATCCTTAATAAATATAATAAATAATGTTCAAAGAAATAAAAGGATTGGAAAAAAAATTCCAAAATTCATTCCATTATAAATTCTTGGTGAATAAGAAAAATCTTTTCTCTAAAATGAAACTCGACAGTTTATAATTTAAAAACGAGTTTAAATACATACATTTTGTGGATTATTATCTAATATAATGAATTAGTATTATTTTATTATTACCACATATATAATGTTAATTTGTTGAGTTAACCGAGAAATTACCTGAAAATTTAAATAAAATAAATATAAAAATTTGTATGTATATAGAACATTTCACAATTATTTAATATTAATTAAAATTAATAAATAAATAAAATATAACATATAATAATCGATGATAATATCCTTTTTCTATTTATTTATTTTATTTATATTTAACTTAAATAATTTAATAAAAAATAAATAAATAAACAAAAAATGTTGCTAAACAAAGGAACTATATATTTATAAGTGAAATTTATAAGGAATGCGGAAAATATATATAATTAAGTTTGGTTTGTGTGTTAATATTAATGAACTGATTATCCCCTATTCCTCCTTTCATAAAATTTATGAAACTATTTAATAGATTTAGCTATCAATACATTATTGTATAGTACCTAGTCCACCGAGCTTCCGCTCGGTCATTAAAAGAAATGATTCCTTATTATCGGGCCTGGGAATATTAATAACTGGTTCACCGAGCCACCATTCAAATAATCTAAAAGAACATAAAATAGTCATAAAACATATACCTTAAACATATGTATTAATGCTCTGAAAGACAGAAAAGTATGGCCTGTTGATATAATATAATTTATATTTTTTAATTTGATTTAATATAATATATTTTGTATATACGGATGCGCTGTCTGTCGTAGTTTATGACGTCATTTAGATTTCCTATTTTAAATTAAGAAAATACTAATAAACGTTCTGAAACAATTTCAAATAATTTAAATGTATGTATAAAAAATATATACGGATATAACATAAATATTTTTAATTTTCTTTTATTTATGGCTGGCTATGGAAGTAGTTGGTGACGTCATACAAATTTAAATTAAGAAAAAACTAATGAAGATGATTTCCCCCGAGGCTGAAACCAATACAGATCGATTTTTCTTTATAAAAATTATCTATGGTGTGAATTTCAAAAAAATTCTTACAGCAGTTTAATATATCGCAAATTCAAATATATTATATATATTAAATATTATTAAATCAATAATAATTAATATTCATTATATATATATATATATATTTGAATTATTTTTTTGTATATGGGTGGAATTGGCAGGGGAAAATTTAAGAAAAAGAAGGGTTGGTCTCATATGTGTAATGGAAAATGTGGTCTTTGAATCGGCGTGAACTGACCTGGAGATCTAGAAAAAAAATGATTTATAGATTTAGATTTTTTTTTTAAATTATTGAATATAAAAATGTATATAAAAAAATTTTAGATAAAGATGATGATTGAAAAAAAATCAAAACAATCCTTTTTGGAAAACAATATATTTTTTATACTGTAGCCGGTCCTTTCGTAGGAGATAGTCCGTGGACGACCGAGTGTAGTGGTGGTCCTTCCAGAAAAGTCCGTCTTCTCTCGACGGTAGCCCACGAACGAATGTCCTTGTCTGACTTTTTTTACAACTCTTTCAGGGGAATCCTCTTTCAATAATCCTTTCCATTGAAAATACATTGATTTAATAAATTTTACTTTTAAAAGATTAAGGATATTTTTGGAATATCATTACAATATATATATATATGCATTATGCATATATCTTTAAAAAATTATAGATCCAATGACTTGTACACAAATTTTAATCATGAATCTCTCACTGATTCAAAAAACCCACCTCCAAATCATTTCCATGTTAGTTATCATCCTGTCCTCCCAACTAAATAATTAATTAAGATAGTTTTATAACAAATACTCCTAATACTCCTAATCTATCATTCAATTAATTCTAATAAGCCTTAATTATAAATTTAGGTAAATTTTTGTTTAAAAAAATTTTTAAAGCTTATATTATCAGGGAAGGTTTGTTATTATGTAAATTCATATTTATATATCTTTTTACAAAATAAAATAAAAAAAGAATATTATACTCTTTTATAGAGTCTCTTAAATATAATCGGTTGAAAGAATAAAATAAAAACAATGCTATAAAATAATTCAGTGAATAATAAAATAAAAATAATGTAAGTATTTATAATATTATTTAATAATACTAATAATATTTATAGGATAAACAGACTCGGGCTATAATAAATGTAACAGCCCACGCCCATTCAGGGGCAGCGAATTGTCTAATCAGATGCTGCCTTGCTTTAAGGGTCATGAAAATAAGTATTTTTCAACACTCCTCTGGATATGTGATAAGCATTGTGAATTGAATCAACCTACTTACAAATGGAACTCATGGCAGGATAACTTCAATTAATGCTGTTTGTTATTATGGCGGTTGATACTAGTCAAGTTATTGCTTATAATGACGTAGAAATTTTATTACTACGGATAATAAACTGTAATTGACATTGTTTCCCATTTAACGAATTGGGATGCTCGATTTTCAACCAGGTGAGAAATGATCATGCAACTTCATCTCTTTTTTACTTTGTATACTTCCATTCCACCCCATCACCCCCTCCACACACCTCCTCCTTTCTTTTCCTCTCACATAAACAATTGCTGCTTTTAACGTAGCAGAAGATAAGAAAACTGTTGTCTCAAACATTTTGTCTTTTTACCAGGAATTTCTTGAAAGATTAATTATCGAGAAGAAAAAAAATATGATATAAAAGTACATTAAAATATAAAGAAAGAGACGCTGAGAAATTTATTACTTTCCGAAAAATATGAACAAAAAAAAAATATTTTATCAAAACTCTGCTTTTTCTCAGAATCGATTGTTTTTCTCTCATGAAATCTATTTTCTTCTCTGAGATTTGAAATATTTAAATAAAATGGGAGCATTAGACGAGGAAACCACATAAATATGATTATTATAACAAAAAGATATATTAAATATATTTAAATATATTTAAATTAACTTTCTATGAAAAAATTTTTTTCTTACTTACCCAAGATTTAAAAAAATACATAAAAATTGAATTTATCGATTCCTAAAGAAATTTTCTACTCAATTTCAAATTATTTAATTCATTTATAATATAAAAATAGCTATATTATCTCGATCAGAAAATAATTATATTGTTACAAAACTTACAAGAATAATCAATAATCATTATTTTGAATGGTAAAAATACCAAACACGGATTGTAATAAACTATATTGCAATAATTTATATATATATATATAATTGGGCAGGTCAACAAATCCGTGACTTTTTAAATTCACCGTCTCTTAAATGAAATGGCAACTATCAGCTGCCTCCTGTCGAAATTTGAACTAGCTGGGCTTTTTAGTTTTTGTTTGACATCCATTAGACTGATTTGAGAAAAAAATTGGAAAAAGGTGAATTTCGTGTGCTCATTAAGCATTATTTTTTAGGAAAAAAATCATCACTGAAGCACAGTTTCTGTGCTGTTTCGTAACTGTGGATGAAACCTGGATCCACCACAACACACCAGAGACCAAACAGCAGTCAAAATAGTGGGTTTCTCGGGTTGAATTGGCACCAAAGATGTTTTCAACAAATCTTATTTTGTGGAGGGGATAGAAAAATTGGAGAAAGGTTGGACGAAGAGCTCAAAGGAGACTACGTTGAAAAATAAAATAATTTTTTTAATTTTTTTTTTATTTCATTCAAAAGGACTTATTGTCTGCCCTCGAATATAATATGATATATATATATATATATATATATATATATATATAGAGAGAGAGAGAGAGAGAGAGAGAGAAGAGAGAAGGAGAGAATCAACTAAAATTTAATAGTAGTTAATTTAATATACCTTCCATATTATTTTATAAGAATTAATGATAATAATATCTATATTGTAGACTATTCCTTGTTCCTATATTAATAAAGTCTTGCTTTTTATTATATATATATTAATATAATTAACTTTAGAGTGTATTTTGTCAAGTTATTTATTATTTAATAATGTCCGAACAATTTAGTAGCAAAAAGAATATAGTACGGAAGACACTGAGAGAGAGAGAGAGATTAGTTCATCGTGGATGTCATTTTCTCTTCTATCTCTCTCCTTTCCTTATCAGAGTGATCCACTTGAAAAGGTAAGAAGAGAGGGTCGAATATAATAGACGAGGCTCATCTAAACCTCGTCCCATACCTTTACGCATTTTGGCGTTGTCTAGTGGAAACTAAAGCCAGAAGACAAATTAATGCCACCCATCCACCTCCTCTTCACTTTCCACTTCACTCACCCTAACATATACATCCATACGTATACACTCACACATTCGTATTTGATAGCATCTGGCAGGCATTAATCAAATGTCTATGTATGTGTATGGGTAGTTATATATCCATTGGTTAAAGAGAGGGTCACCGGAGGTTTGGTGCTGGTTTAAGTCTCTCTCTCTCCCTCTCCCTCTCTTTCTCTCTCTCCTATCTATCAATCTAGTTCAAAGTCGGTGTCAAATCAATCCATCAATATCAAATAAATGTGAATAAAAAATAAAATAGAGAAAAATACTGGTAAAAATGGAGAGAGAAAAAAAAATTAGAATATTATTATGAAAATTATTTAATATATTATATTTTCATTATTATTTAAATTGAAAATAAATTATTATTCTCCAAATTCTATCTATATCTGTGACTTTTCGGAACTCGAAAGTTTTTGGAAGCAGCAGCCATATTTCTCCAAGTTGTTCCTATCCTGAACCAATCCCATTCAATTCCTACTTTCTCTCATCTCTCTTACGTCCCATCTTACATAGTCTTCCAAACGGACATTTCCGAATTGATCTCCGACAAATATATTTTTTGATAGTCCCTTGCTACGTGTCTTGCCCATCGCAATCTTTTTGATTTTATTACTCTAATATCTGGAGATGCAATTCCTCGTTATGTACTCTCCGCCATTCTCCGGTGGCCTCTTCTTTCTTTGGCCCATAAATATTGCGAAGAATCCTATTCTCAGAAACTCTAAATCTGCTCTCATCTCTCATGGTCATATACCATGCCTCACACCCATATAATACAACCGGAAAAATAATTGTTATATATATTTTAATTTTGATCCCCTTTACTGCATGATACCAGATTTCAGCTTCTATTTAAATTCTTCTCGAATATTATTATCCTTCGTGATTACATTAAATGTTTCTACATTTTCCAATTCTACATTTTGTATATTATGATTTTGTATCTTAATACTCCTTACTAAATATTTTGTCTTATCACTATTAATTTCAAACCCCATCTCTTCTTCTGCCTGAAGAATCGTATTTTCAAATCCTCTAAATCTACTCTCTTCTCCCTGGGTCATACCTCACAACCGGCGAAATAATTGATTTATTTATTTCAATTTTGATTCCTTTTACTGCATGATAATAGCCCGATTGAAACCTGGTATTAAAATTCTCGCATATTATTATCCTTCCTATTACAGAACCTAAGAGTTTTCAAATTTTTCTAAACTTTCAAATTTTAAGTTTTGTATGTTAAGATTTAGTGAGTTATTGAATTAATTTATTTATTTTCTCTAGTTATACAATTGGCATATATAGTTTCTACAAAACCAATTTTTACTTATATATTTACAATTAAAGTAATTATATATAAACAACATTTAAGAAAATATTTTAATAAATGTATTCAAGAGTAGTGAGGAGTCAGGAATCAGGAGACCCTTGAAGGCATTTCCCAAGAGTCTTCAGGCATATTTATTTTAATCTTGAAAAATAAACAGATTAACATTATATCCAAAATCAATGTCTTAAAAACATTTAGCCTTTATAGGCAGAAGCCAAATTTGCCTTCCCCCGCCCTCCTATTAAAGACCATAAATTGAAAAATGTTTCAAAATCTACAGACACTCATTAAACTTTTAATGTAATGTATAAGGTACAAATAAAAATGGTATAAATAGAAATAAATATTTATTGTGAAATTTCATCCCCCCCCCCCTACTAGTTACTACGCTGAAAATATTTTAAATAGATATTAATCATTAATTACACTCTATTGAAATTTGAGTATACGAGATTGGAATTCGTCTAATTAACATTTTTAAAATATAATTAATTAAAGATTATATTGTACAATTAAATAGAAAATTTTAAAGATTAAAGACTAAAAAAATAGTAGTATAAGTTTATATTTTTTTAAATCAAATTGAAAAAAAAGCTATTAAATTTTTTAATTAGTGGACTAAAAAATTACATTTAATTAAAAAAAAATATATATTTAAAAATGAAGAGACTTATTTACAAAATTCATAAATATCTCTCCTATTTTTGTATATTTATATCTATATGATTTAATCAATCATTTTGAAAAAGATAATCACACGGGAAAAATGGTGGCATTAGTATTTCTGCTAATTAACTTAATTAGGAAGTCAATATATAAGCTTCAAAGGAACTACTTAATGAATCATTCGAATGGGAAAAT
Organism: Labia minor; assembly: GCA_963082975.1. NCBI lineage: Eukaryota > Metazoa > Arthropoda > Insecta > Dermaptera > Spongiphoridae > Labia > Labia minor. The sequence goes on from OY720345.1 coordinate 55,563,130, forward strand.
ATTTTCCTTTGATTATAGCTAAATCTATCCATCTAGTTGAAATATATTCACATGGTTGGATGGCGTATAAATTCAGTTGGAATCAAAGTTACTGTCTGTAATAATATATTTGATTAAGTTAGGTAACGCTTGTTAATTATTAACCTTCAAGTTGTTAGTATCATTGCTCTTCCACTTTCTATAAATTAGTAACAAATTCCTGGAATATTTAGTTTTAGTTATGGCTCTTTGATATTAGTCATACTGAATAGTAAAGATCAAACATACTTTTCAAAAATTAGGAGTTGAAGTCCATAGAAGAAACAAATAGTAAAGTAATGTTAAACAATGGACGTTCTTCTTTAATGAAGGGATATTTATACAATTATTCTATAGATTAATCTAATTTTACTTTCTAATTAAATATATATAAACAGAAACTTCCTATTTTGGAATGTTTATAACAATGTATTGTATCATTACAGATCAGCTTCTACCTCTGTAAGAGCATATATTTAATTAAATTATACAATTTTAATATATTCAAGAGATAAACATTTCAAAATAGTAAGTTACTTTAGTATATATATATATATTGTTTTTTTTCCTCTCCACTTTTCAATTCGAAAGGGAAGAGGCTTTGATAAAGTGGCCTTATTAGGTGTTAGACATGCACCTGTTTAGAGATTACAGACAGGACATGAATTGTTGTTCGCACGAATAGTTTTCTATTCGCTGGTCACTCTACATCATTACTCAATATATCCACCCCTTCCTCTCTCACGTCCAATCACCCTAAATTCACCTTTCCATCTAATTCCTTCCTATATACTCTCTCTCGCAACAATCTCTATTACTCATCGAAAACTTTATCCTCTTCTAACGAGAGTCGTTTCATCACAATTGATTGTGATACTATCAGTCAATTTAAAAACAAAAACAAGTTATTTCTCTATTCCAACTTATATATTCTCTTTTAATAAAATTTAATTGAAATAAAATAAAACAGAACTTTTATTTGTAATTCATATGGACTATTTTTATGGATCAATGGAAAATCAAATGAAAAATACCATTTAGTGATCCCACTTCAAAAGTATTTTTAATAAAATAAAATTTTAAAGAATATCTTTCTATTATTATTTTTCTTTTGTATTATTGAATGTATGTTTAATTAAATAATTAAAAATTAATTTTCTCAACGAAACTTATAATTAAATTTTACATTAGAAAAAAAGATTATTGTCTCTTAAATTATATATAAGGTACACCCGAGGGATAAAACGCACAATTCGGGTTTTTGCTAAATCTGAAATGCTAATACATATTATGACATGATTATTAGTGTGGATGGTACTATTAATATTTTTGGAAAAAATTACAGCTTTACTAAAATTTACAAAAATAAATAAGTCAACTTTTCGGCAATATCTCTAATAGGTGTAGTGATATTGCGGAGCCGGTGTGGGGGATATTGCTTATGGGAAATTACATGTAAAACAAAAATAAAAACAAAAATAATCACTCACAATGTGGGAAAAACTTATAATACTCTACACCAGTGCTCCGCAACCGGTGTGACGCGGCACACTGGTTTGCCTTAAAGGAGATACATGAATATAAGAAATTTATATTTTTTTGATTTATAATTATATTATATGCGGATTTCTAAGTTTCATTTGATCGCGGCGGCACACCTGTATCTCCTTTAAGGCAAACCAGTGTGCCGCGTCACACCGGTTGCGGAGCACTGCTCTACACAATTGCAAATTTGCAAATTGCGCGACTTTTAAATAAATATGATGAAAATTTGGTGTTGATCTTCAAGATGACGGACAAAACAAATCTTCCTTATCTTATAAATAAGATAAACAAACATCATCTGGACGTGCATGTGGGTATTCTCGACCTGCAATACCTTTCCCAAGCTAAGAGTCCAAATTTTCGAGACACGTATTATTGATATATTGAAAACACGTCATATTCCTAGCTTCGTCATATCAGTATACCTTATATATATATATATATATATATATACATTCAATTTTATTTTAATCCAATTTTTTTCAAATTATTATTTAATAAACCCATTTTACTTAGACTTTATTTTTTTAAAATATATTTTAGATTCTAACGATTGGAAGTTTTCGAAAAATTATATATATAATTACATATTGTAGTCCAAAATTAAAAAAAATCTTTGTTCATTATTTCTTTAGTTTAGCTTACAGAAAAGTAAAAAAAATAACTACCTAGGCAATGTCATTCGATCTTTCACACATACAGTGTTAATGTTCATTATACTTAAATTTGAAATAATTACTATCTCTTTGTGTAGACAATCATCAACCATTTCAAGGCTTTGGCATTTTCTAATTAAGAAAGGATCAAATTAGAAATTCAAAGTAAAATATTATTAAAGAACTGAGATTCTTTCAATTAAATTGTAAAAAAAATACAAGAGATTATTTTAAATATTTATTTTATTGGTTTATATATATATATATATATGTTTATATAAAAAATTGTCTGACCGACTAAATAGATATAGCTATTGTTTAAAGCGTAATGGGAAGAGACAACTAATAAATATAATCCATTTTTTTTTGTGGGGAGACCGATTGGGAAACGTCTGCTTTGGAAGACCATGGACGCGGTGGGTGGACAAAGTAGGAAGAGAGAGATGAAGAGGGTAGGAATTGGATGGTTGTTGCTCAGGATAGGGACCCTTGGAGAAATGTGGTTGCTGTGGCCAAGAACTTTCTAGTTCCGTAGATTCACGGAGATAGATAGTTTATATTTTATATTTCTAATTTATAGACAAATCTTGTGGTCTCAGGCACGGGTCGGCAACCTTTTTCAGCCGGGCAAATTTCTGAATTAATATGAAAGGGGTGAAAACACTTGGTGATACTTAGGAAAAATCGTAATGTTTAAGAGCCTGATCGCAAAAACATTTTACCTTTTCGTTTTTTGTTTTTTTTTTTGAAAAAAGTTGAAAATGTTTAAGAGTTTGATATCAAAAACATTTGAATTCAAGCACTTTAAAGGGCTTCGCGTGCAATTGAAAAGGTTTTGCGGGCAACCTGGTTGCCGACCCCTGGTCTCAGGCGCAACTTAGTCATCCACTTTTCTCTTACCATTCCTAAACTTTTATTATTACCGACCGACGATAGTAAGGGAGGTATTGTTTTTTATTATTTTTCATTTACATATAACGAACATGTTATAGCCAAAGGGTATAAATAAATAAGAATAGATAGAAGCGGGTTGAAAATAGAAAAATTAAGTACAACAAAATTTGGAAGCTGCCATACCAATCCAAATCTCAATCTCGTTTATTTATCAATCCAAAAAAGTATATTAAATAAAGAAATTAAAAAGAAAAATAGAAATAGAAACATTACCAACATTATATTTACTATTAAAAATATGACTTGTGTGTGTGTGTGTAGGGATAGAAAAATTCAGAAGAGGTGCAATCATTCTTTTCTATTTAATCTAATATTTTATTATATAATCATTTAAAAATTAGAAAGATAAATATCCAATGAACCATCTATTATTATTATTTGGTGCAATTTTTTAATTACAAATCATCAATCAATGTCAAGGTCACATATGATGTCATATATTATATTTTAATATATTTTATATATATATATTCATATATAGGACTGGAGTCATTTTTCATCAGACGTTAAACAGTAACAGAATATTATATGGAATAGACACACTAACTCAAAATGAGAGTTGCGAGATGAGATTATCAATTATAAAATTTGACATTCAAGAAAATTTCGAAATATTCAAGTAAAATTGTTGGACTTAAATTATCATGTGGCTACTGTTTAATGGGGCCCGTGGTTATTTATTATTTATGGCTTGTCCAAGACTCCTCACGTGTGATTAATCTCATCTCTCCTCTATTTATTTTCTTTTGCATTTATCATTAGTCGATCGATGTTTATAATTTATGATGGCGCAGAGGCCGACAAAAAAAAAAAATCAACATTCATTTTCCATGGAGAATGTTTCCACCTTGAAATGAAGGATTATCCTACGTTCACTTTAGACATTTTCACCAATGCATTGTGTTTTCGTTTAGATTAAATATCTTCTACTTAACTTGCATATCTAAAAAAGATTTTCATCTTATTTTTATTTTAAAGAAAATTTTTAAAGAAACAAATTATATATATAATGTTATTTAAATTAAATAAATTTATAAATTATAAATATTATTTATATATAAGTGCTTCAAATAAATTCCTATTTCAAAATGCCTAAAAATTAATAAGGAAGAAATTGATATAATAGTATATATTAATAATTTATTGAAAATACAATATTCTAACTTTAATAATATATGCTTTAACCCAGTGATTGCCAAAGTGTGAGCTGCGGCTCCCCGGGGTGCCGCGTTGCCGTCATTCAATTAAATTTTCTAATACTTGAAATTTTGCGCCAATAATCTTGTAAGCTTTTTAATATTTCGCTGTTAAATTGGTAATCGCTTTTAAAAAAGGAAAGTTTTCCAATTTTTCAAGAAAGTAAAAAATTTATTTAAATAAGTTGACCTGTGGCCAGGTCCGAACCGACCGACGGTTTGAAATAAATTAATTTCAAGCTACAGAAACAATTTCAAATAATTTTCATATATCTATTAATGTAATAAAAAACAGATATGGATACTTAAATAATAAATATAAACATTTTTAATTTTATTTTATTTATAATATATATGCAAGACCAGGCTGTGACGTCATGAATGGTTGGATGACGTCATATAATTTTAAATCAAGAAAAAACTAATAAATATGATTTTTCTCGAGGATAAAACCAATACAAAGTGCATGATTCGTGGTGATATATAAAAAAATCTCCTTTGGTGTGAAAATAACCCTTTCCTTCCTATCGTCGATCGCTAATACTACCACTTCCGGTTTCCGGAATTGCACCAAAAGTTGATCAATTCATCCCACTGATGCATTAAGTAAATATACCAAATTTCATCAAAATCGGTTGAGCCGTTCAGGCTGTACACATCTATACGGACGGACAGACGGACGGACGGACAGACGGACAGACATCATGCTAAAAATACTTTTTTCTGTTTAGAAAATGCATGATTCGTGGAGATATGTAAAAATCTCCACATGTGAAATTTGGTGTGAAAACAATACCTCCCTTACTATCGTCGGTCGGTAAAAACTGATGTATTAAGGAAGCCTCGGAAAAAATCCGATTATTTAGGGAGCTGCAAACCAGGAAAGATTGGGAACCTCTGCTTTAACCAAAGGAGTAAGGTTTTTGTTTGTTTTATTTATAGAATGGAAGTATCTGAGAACACCTTTCTCTATTCTACATATAAAGTCTGTCACTTAGGGAACCAAAAGATATCAAAAGACCTGCAAAGATGTATGAAATTTGTAAACTTACAATCAACTAACATTCCTAAGCTGTTCTTTACAATTTACATCTATTTTGATTTCATTGGAATTGGAATTAATTGAATAAGAAATAAACCTGTTTTTCTAATTTTAATAAAATTCTTCACTTCTATAGTACTACAGTCGCCAATGATCTTGATCTCCCTGAGTTTTTTCCCCATCTGTCCCTATGCATAGCTGCTCCTTTCCAATTTCAAACCATCATGAGATGCATTGCGTCTTTGGCCACTTCGTCTCGAAATCCCTTACGGGGTCTCTCTCCATCTAATGGATTCTAGGATCTTTTTTGGCAATCTTCTCTCCTCTATTCTAATCACATGGCCCGCTCATCGAAGTCTTTGACATATAAAAAAATCCGATATGATTTGCTTCAAAATCCAATATATTACAATGTTACTATGCACCATAAAAGAACCTCCAAATTCTTTGCTTCCATTTGGTTTGCCACTATGTAGAATAGTTTATTAATAGGGTTCTTGTGTCTCTAATTTCGTTATCCAGTCATCTGGTTTTCTGAATCGCACCAATTTTAATTTTATATCTTTTTAATTTGTTCAACAAGTTATTTTGTGCTCCAGGCTGTAAAAGTGTTCTAGCATTCCATGTGCATAAATAAAAATCGATATTTCGTGGCTTGAGATTCCAGAAAAATATACATATTATACAATAACACAAGGGGAAATAGAAATTTCTTGATGATTGTGCTCTCAGCATGACATTCCCTAAAGACAATTCAAATCCAAATTATTCTCCCTTCTATTATCTTAAATTCATTTCATTCAACAATTCAATGTCACGCTACCAACAGATGCTTTCTTCGCCACCCAGAAAGAAGGATAGGATAGGATAGGATCTGGATCACATGTTGGAATTGAGAACTTTTACTGCCCGATCTTATAGTTCTTTTGAAGGTCACGTGTCAAAAAAAAAAAAAAAAAAAATTTATACACAATCTTAACAAAGTGATATTTTATATGATATATCAACAAATCAATACTATCAATTGAGACAAGTTGAAGATAAAACACTAAATGAATATTTAATGGTTATTCTCATTTCTTCCAAATCATAAAATCTATTCTAAATATTCTATTATAAATAATAAGTATTAGAGATTTAAATAGCATATAAATATTTATTTAATTTGTTGATATTTTGCAAAAAGCGTGTAGAAGGTAAATTGAGGATTTTAGGTAGGAAACGTGTTGCCTCGAAGCATGAGGTCCAAGTGGTTGGATATTAAACTGTAAACTTGTATGGCTTTTGAAAGCTAGCTAAGCACCCTGGTTCTTGTTGTTGTTGTCTTGTTGTTGTTTTAGACTATGTAAGATGTTGGTTCTGTCCTCCTCGACGTCTTACATATTAATATCGTCTAACATATTGGTGCTTATTTCTAAGCCCAGCTCTCTAATTATCCGAAGGGAATAAGAATGAATCCAAGTCAGCGTGGAAATGTGAGATAACCCCGAATACGTGGAAAAGATTCATTGATAAGTTGTAATTAAAGTTAAAATTAAAATAAATAAGAAGTGTTTTCCTTCTTTTTCATTAGTATTGTTTGATAGATAATTGCATTATTTATCATTTTTAATTGATGCTACATTCTTTTTATAAACATTAAATGAGAATGCCTTTCTTTAGAAGGTTTAATTTTATCTTTCATTTACCATTTATCTACTAAGAACTATTAATTTCCGATTTTATTAATTAATTAATAAAAAATTACTATTATGAAATATTTAGTTACTCACTTTAAACTTCAATAAGTAAGAATTATACATAACATTTGTGGTGACGCATGGACTAAAAGGAATAAAATAATTTTTATATAAGCCTGACATAGCTTATGGATGAATTGCTTCATATTTTACGAAAAACCTTGGGCGCATTTAGTTATATTTATTTATTGGGCGTGAAACATCAAATCAAATTACTTCATTGGCGCTACAACTGATTAATAAGAATTTATCATTAATTTTAATGCTATAAAATATTTTTAATTACTTTCAAAATGAAAATCTATCCTGAAATCATTATTTATGCTTCAGAATCCGTTGGAAAATATTAATTGGAGCAATACAAAAGGAGTTAGTAACTTGCAAATAGAATAAAACAAAAAAAAATGATTATAATTATATTAGGTAAATGTTAATATTGAAGTAATGTTTTTAAAATATTTATATTATTATATTAATTAAAAATTTATCTTTTAATGTTATAAATTATTTTGAATTGTTTTCAAAACGAAAACCAACTCATTATTTATCCGTTAGATGGCGTGAATTTAAATATTAAAGAAAATAATCGTTAATTACATTACAATTAATTAATTATAATTTAAATATATTTCTCTTCTAGGGATTCATTGAAATATCTATAAAAATTTTCAAAAGTCTATCTCAATTTAAGTTTGATGAAAAATCGATTTCATTTTGTCATAAGAGAGAACATACAGACAGACAGATAAAAAGAGTTGATAAAAACGTTATAAAAAGATAGAAGCGTCCTCCGGATTTCTTCCGGCTTGTTGGCGTTGATTATTCTCCTTCGATATCTCGCCCCGATATCACCTATCACCTTCGCCTCTCATTAACATCTACTCTATTCATTTCTCCTTTCGTCGCGTGTTATAATCTTTTAGTACCTTTTCACTAGTTTTTTTTGGACTATAAGTCTTACGTATATTCTAAATTTACTCAAAAAGATTCAGTGAATAATAAAATTTCAACAGAATTTTTTTTTGTTTTTTTTTTTAAGAAAAATTTAATTTATCAATTAATCTAAATAATTTTAAATCATAGATTGTAAGGTTTGAGATCTAAATTGTTAATCATTAATTATAAAAATTATTTTATTATTATTGACTATTAAAATAATATCTATTCATATTTATTCAAATATTACATTATTATTTGAAAATACTTAATAGAGAATCAAATATTTATTAAATTTTTTTTTAATGAGTATGACCAATCTATATGATAATCATTATTATTATATAAAATTCTAAATGCATATATTAATTATATTATATTATAATAATTAAACTATCTACCAATAAAATATTTTGAATTGATAATCAGTTTAATTTCATTATTTCTATTAACATAAATTTTCCTCTCCAAATCAATTATTGATGAGTATATAATAATTAAATATAGTTTGTTTAATTTGAATTATTAACTCATTTATTTATTTTTTCTATGTTTCAGGTAAGTTTTTTTACTTTCTTCTCTTTGATGTATGCTCACCTTTGTAAGGTAAGTTTTATGGAGGGGGGGAGGTATTTATTTTTTGGTATATAATCATTGATGTCAGGTGTAATGGGAAAGTTGTTTGTCGAAAATGTTAGTGAATAATTGAGTGTTGTAAGGTTCTATTACCCTTTATATTAATATTAATATGTCTCTATGCTGCAAAGGGAGGCAACAACGTGCATGGGAAATCACGTGTCAACACCTTGACTCCAATATAGCCCCAACCCTGAGAGTGTACCACCCTTTTCTCTTAAGGGAAAGGATGAAATTAATTTTGATGAAATGGAGAGGAAGGCAATTGAGTTTAGACGAAGAAGGGAAGGCTTGAATGCCTATTCACCTATTCTAGAAGTCTATAAAGAGAGCTGGGTAACTTTGTGTTTTCAAATATATAACTTTTATACTAGTATAGAGATTACTTTAAATTGTTTCATTTTAAATTGGTTTTATTAAAATAATTTTATAATGACGAGGCCAATAAATGGATAAATAAATAAATATAGTTAATAAATTAATTAATACTTATTCATGATTTTTTTTTTATTTTCAACCATGGCTAATGTACTTTTTCCATTTATTAATTTTCAAAAATGAAACCAATATTATCTTGAATATTACTAATTTAATCAAATTATAGGAATCAAGTGTTTTTTTAACAAAGAGTGAGTTTTTTTTAATGGTTATGTAACATTAAATTTTTAGATACGTTAAATGGGCCTTGTAATTTAACATTAATGTTGTTGATTTAATTTTATCATTTGAAGGATAATGTTGTCATTTAAAAAAGAAATAAATTCTATCTTTCTATAAATTCATCTTAATTATAATTACAATTACATAGAATTTTTAAGAAGGAATAATTATATTCTTTAAGCTCTCATGCTGGGATCTATGGGACGGGATGAAAATTACTTGATAAAAAGTAGCGCCTCCGATCAAGAAAATCAAGATAAAGGTTGATAGAACCAGTTCTTCTGATGACAGGAAACCTAACTTGAAAGGGGCTTGCTTGCTTAGGATGTACAAAAGAGGTTTTTTTTAATATTCCCCAGGATTAACTATTATTGTTGCTTAAATTAATGGATTTATGAATACTAATTATTATTATAGTAAGATATTTATACTGATATTAGTGTTAAAAGATTGCATGGGTAGAAGAGAGAAATGTAAAAATATTATAACTTTCTCCTCCTAAATAAGATCTTTTCTGACAAAAATGTCACGTTCAACATCCTATTTTTATAACTTTAAAATAATATTCTTAAAATTTATATACTCATATTAATGTATATTTACAAGGTTAAATGGTGAGACGGAGGAGAAGAAGAAAAGAAGAAAGCAAGCGGGAGTTGAAAAAAAAAATATTAAACTGAATTTCAATTACTTTTTATTAGCAGTAATTTTCTTGATTTTTTTTTTTATTTTGTTTTAATATTATTTTTATTATTATTTTAAATTTATTAGTATTTATACTTAAATTTAAATCTCCATGAATGCAAGCAATGTTAAATTAGACTATAAAAAGTTATTATAAATCGTTAGAACTATTATATATTTTATTTTCACCCATCAAGAGAGAAAAACGAAAGCGGGTGAGGTTTAAATATTAAAAAAAATATATATGAGTATTTTTGATAAAATTAAAAAGATTTAAAAAGTTAAATTCCTATTTAAATGTTTTTATATACTATTGAAAATAGAAAAAATAGAAAAGTATTAATTTTAAATCAATATAATTTCATTTATTTTTAGAGTGGAAATGTTAAAATATACTAATCAATTATTATTATTAAAGTGCTCAACAGGCCATGCAGACCTAAGGCGGTTTGAGTTCACTAGTTTAGTTCATGTTTACTTCTTCCCACTATTTCTCTCCATTCTTCTCTTTCTTCTGTCTTCTCTCTCCAGCATCCGATCTTCATTCTTCGCAGATCATTTGCCACTTCATCGAACCATCTTTTTCTTGGTCTTCCTCTCCTTTTTTTTCCCACCGGTCTTCTTTTGGTTACCAGCTTAGGCATTCTTGTATTCTCCATTCTCTGCACATGCCCGAACCATCTCAATCTTTGCGATTTTATCAGAGGCACTATCAGAGGTTCAGCGAACAACTCTTTCAATTCATCATTTGATCTTCTTCTCCATCCTTCAGCTGACTTTACCCCTCCATATATACCCCTCAAGATACTCCTTTCCCATCTTTCTAATACTTCCTCTTCAGCCCTACCTAGTACCCAGGTCTCGCTCCCATACATGACTGTAGGTCGGATTATTGATCTATAGATTCTTTCTTTAGATTTTCTTGAGATTACTTTTGTTCTCATTAACTTACCCAACCTCCCATAGACCTGTCTGCCCTTCATCGTCCTCATTTTCACTTCTCCCATCCCACCACCCCTCTCCTCCAATTTCACCCCCAAATAGATAAATTCTTTCACTCTTTCGAAATTATACACTTTTCCCTCATGCTCCACGCTAATACTCTCTTCGTTCTCCTCTTCCTCTCTTCCCATTTCCATGTACTTGGTCTTTTCCTCATTTATTATCATTCCAAACTTTCCTGCTGTCTCGATTAAATTTTTCATTACTTTTTTTAGTTCAGTCTTTGACCTAGCTATTATTGCTAAGTCATCTGCAAATGCTATGACTTGGTGATTATTCTTGAAAATTGTTTCTTTCGTCATGATTTTGCACTCCCTCATTATACTCTCCATGACCAAATTAAACAGAGTGGTTGATAGAGGATCACCTTGTCTCAATCCTCTCTTTACTTCAAATTCATCAGAGTTTTTGCCTTTCCATGTTACTTCATTTTTTGTCTCTGTTAGCGTCATCCTGATCAGTCTCCCTAACTTACTCGGAAGCCCCATGTCATTCAACACTTTAAACATTTCGTTCCTATTTATTCTGTCGTACGCTTGCTTAAAATCAACGAAAACCACAAACAGCCTCATCCCATATTCATATGCACTCGCCTGAATCTCTTTGAGCGAGAATATCTGGTCTATTGTTGATCTGCCTCTACGAAAACCAGCTTGGTATTCCCCTAGATTCCCTTCCGCAAACGCACTTATTCTACTCCTTATTAACTCTGCAAGCACTTTATAGGGAAGCTCTAGTAAGGCTATTCCCCTATAGTTCTCACATAAGAGGTTATCGCCTTTCTTAAACAATGGACACAGCAGCGCTTTTTTCCACTCTCTTGGCATCTTTTCTTGTTCCCATACTCTTATCAACAGCCTGGTCATTAGTTTGTGTAGTTCGCTTCCCCCAGCTTTCAACATTTCCGCTGTGATTTGCGACATGCCAGGACTTTTATTGTTTTTCAATTTCTTAATTACTTGCAGAATTTCACTTTCTTCTGGGACCTCCGCCTCATCTCCCTCCTTCTCCCTTGGTGCTTCCCATTCCATCTCTTCTTCCTCCCCCTTTAATAACTTCTCAAAATGTTTTTTCCATATGTTCATAACTTCTGTTATATCACTCGTTAACTCGCCTTCTTCATTTTTCATGTACACATTTCGGTTCTGGTAGCCTTTTCCTATTTTTTTTGTCTTTCTAAAAAACTGCCTCGCTTCTTTCCTCTGAAAATTATCCTCAATTTCCCTTAATATATCTTCATTAAATTTTCTTTTCTTTCTCCTACACATTGCCTTCATAACTCTTCTTGCTTCTTTATACTCTTGCTCTACCTCTGCTGTGTTTTCTGTGAGCATTTTCTGTCTGCGTCTTCTTATGACTACCATCCATTCCTCGCATTCTTGGTCAAACCACTCCTTCCCTTCCTTGTTGGGTAATACCGCCCCTTGTATGGCTTCGTTTGCTTTTCCTATTGCTGTCTTTATTTGTTCCCAAATTACTTCTATTTCCACGACTCTTTCCCCAGTCATAATTGATTCCCTCACTAGTCTTTCGAACTTTACTTGTGTTTCCTCTCTTTTCAATATATCTCCGCTTACTTTCTTAACCCTCATCTTAGTATCTTTCTTCGTCTTCCTTTCTTCCTCCCTCGTTATGCTTTTTAGTGTTGTTTTAACTAGTAGATGGTCAGAACTGCATTCGGCTCCCCTCATGGACCTTACTTTAGTTATCCGCTTCATATGTCTCTTTCCGATAAGCACATGGTCTATCTGGTTTATTGTCTTCTTGTCGGGTGAAATCCATGTTCCTTTGTGGATCTCTTTCCTTCTCAATTGCGTACTTCTAATAACCAATTGGCTTTCAATTGCAAAGCTTATCAGTCGTTGTCCGTTATCATTTGTTTTTTCGTGTTTACTGTGTTTTCCCACATATTCTTCATATATTTCTTCTTTGCCTATTTTGGCGTTAAAATCTCCCTGTACAATTTTTATATCATGTTTCGGTAACTGTTCGTATTCCCTTCCCAGTTCTTCGTAGAAATTACTTTTTTCTTCTTCGTCTGCGTCCTCCGTTGGAGCATGCCCATTTAAAAAACTTATATTTCTTGCCCCGCTTTTCACCCTTAACGTACACATTCTTTCCGAGATTGGCCCAAACCTCATAACTTTTTCTTTAAACTTTCCTCTGACTAAGAAGCCTGTACCCAGTCTTCTATTTTCACATCCACTTTTAAAAAAACAGACGTCTTCTATGGTCGATATCTCTATGCCCCTCTGCTTAGTTTCTTGAACTGCCATAATGTCTATTTCATACCTTTTCATTTCCCTTATCAGTTCCTTGAGACTCCCTTCTGCATACGTGCCTCTCACATTCCAAAATCCAACCATCAAAGGCACCCCCTCCCTCTCCCCCTTGATTTTTGAAGCTGCTTTCATCTCGTACCCTCTTTTCCCCTGTCTGATTCCAGGTTTTTTTGACTCCTCTTATTGATATTATTTTCAAATCTTCCCGCCACGCCATTCCATATCCAGTCCTCTTCGTCTATTGTTATCCTCTGAAAGCCCGTTCTCACACTCCTACCCTGTTCCCTCGCTTCTTTTACCTTTCTTCTCATGCTAATCTGGGCCCATCTTTCATTCCTGCTTAGGTCATCATTAATGAAAATTTTTTCTCCTTCCATTTTTCTTAATTTGTGTTTATTTCTCATAATCATTTCTTTGTCCACGTGATTATCTAGTTCGACTAGGCACATCTTTTCACCTATCTTCTTTATATCCCTTATAAATATCTCCACTTCTAGTTCTCTCTTTATGAACTCCGCCACTTCTTCCTTGAGCGCCTTTTGGTCCGCCTTCTCAACTTTCTTCCCCTGAATTATCACGTTATTTCTTCTCTTCTCTCTCTCTAATCGCTCCACGTCTTTACACACCTCTTCCAATTTCCTTAGTATAGACTTGTTTTCCTCCCTTATTTGTTTATTTTCTTCTTTTAAGCCTTCTATTTCTCTTCTATACTCCTGTTGTTCTCGTCTCACCTCCCTTAGTTCATTTGATATTTCTTTCAGCATTTTTAATACTTCCTTCATTCTGTCGTCTCCCTCCTCCTTTGGCGGAGATCTCTGCATCATTTTGCTTTTCTGAAAAGGCCATCCTGCCACTTCCTCCCTATTTCTTTTTCTGGTACCATCATCTGATTGGCTCATCTTCAATTCGTTCGAAATTGCCGGGCTATTTGGCTCCTTCAAAATTCTTGTCAGATCTAACCTTACTTCACTTTTTTTTCTTTTTTTTTGGGACCGTTTATACAAATCTTTTACTATCTCTTTCCTCTTGACGCACAAAAAAACAGTAGGTTTCTCTCTCCTAACAGCTTCTCTGTCTTTCCACCTTGTAACTCGCGAAATTATCGGGTTTATTACAGAAGTAAACAAGACACTTTAGATGTGCTCAACGCCCTCTACCGAACTCCATACTAATCAATAGAAGAGTTAAAAATAACAAATTATCAATTTTTTTTTTAAATAAATCTTTTTATTTAAATTTAAAGTATGGATTGACAGATCTCGTTGAAACATTGGAAAGTTAACCTAAAATTTTTTTTATAATTTCCAATTTATTTAAATACTGAATAGGTCAAAGTTAAGACTGATTCAGTCAAGTATAAACTTCTGTTGATAAAGTAATTGGCGAAATTATCATAAAATTTAATAAAATTTATTTTGAATCTAAAACCTAGTGTATGATTTGAATAACTTTTTTTTTAATTGCTAAAAAAAATTTAAGTTAATTTTCCAAAAATCTATATAAGAAAACTTTTCCTTAACAAACGCCAAAAATATTAATATATATATATATATTATTTTAATTTTTATTTATATATAAATTTAAAACTATGTTATTGTTTGCAAAATAAAACATCTGGGAATGTGCTAGGAAGCTTTACTATCAACGAACTTTTAACGCAACATTTCAACTTTTCAACTTTGACTGCCGATTTGACCATGTTCCCAACCGAATTTTAAAAAACCCAGACCACTTTACTATTACACTTTTTTAAGCTCTACTCGAATCCAAAATCAAAATTTAAAAAAATCGAAAATTTTTGGCGACAGACACACAAACATGTTTATAAACGAACTAAAAGTTCGTTGAAAATATAACATTTAAGTTAAATTCATTCTATTTCCATGATCCATTATTTTCAATTATTCTTTGGAAAACTTATATATTTAATAAAATGTTTTTGTTTTTGTTGTTATATGTACCTATATATATATATATATATATATGTTATAATTTAAAAATTTAATTTGAGTTAATAATAGTTCAAATGTTTGGCAGATACTTAAATTATATCCGATTTATGCTATTCCTCACACAGTGGAAGAAATAAAATGAAAAAAAAAACGAAATGTCGAAATCCTTTAAGTTGTTTTCCTTCCTCTGATCTACTTAGAAACTCGTTTTCTTTGCTTATTGATGTAAATGGTCCTCCTTTCGTTGACATTTTCATTGAAATAAATTCACCAAGAGTAAAATATTGTATTTCAAAATGGAATCTAGTGTGAATGTGAATATTTGGAGAAGGAAAGAGAGCTGGTGGATGTATATGGGAAGAGACAGTAAGGAGGGAGTGGGGTGGGGGGGGGGGGTTAGATTTCCCGTTAACGTTAAGCGTCCAGGGCTAAGATAACTTGAGCCTTCCTTCTCTCTTTTCTAAAGATATACAACGTGTGGTTCGATAAATCAAGACAACCGCCAGCACCCAACATGAGAGGGTCTTAAATGGCCTTAACAGAACATGCCCACTTGTATTGCCAACTTAATGGCTTTCCACTGTACTTTACATGTTTGCCCCCCCCCCTCCTCAACTATAGCTCTATGAATAAGAAAAATTCATCTTTGTCAAGTTTTTGGAGAAATTTCAAATTTGTTTATTTCCTAACTCCAAACCAATTTATACTTCCTTTAAATTAAATGAACTTTTACACGTTATTTTTAGTTTCAATATGGTGTTGTAATAAAATAATGTAAAACGATGGGAAATTTTATTTTATTTTAATGAAAAGTAAAGATTGAAACAATTTTTGTGGCCTTTAAATACGATTTGACTATTTTTGAAGTCTTGACCAATTTCAAATTTAACAGTTTTCTAATTGAATGTATAAATAGATTGAAATTAATTAATATAAAAAAAACTCTGACTTTTGTACATCCTACGCAAGGACAGCGTCTATCAAGTTGGTTATATTATTTAGGTATTCTACGATCAGTAGAGCGGGACCTATCATCCTTTACCTTGATTTTCTTGATCGGAGGCTCTACTTTTTATCAAGTAGCTTCCCAATTTTTTTTTTTTTTTGGGTTGAATTCATCCTATAGATCCCAGCTAGAGAAATTCCTTGGGACTTGAACCCGGGACCACGAGAATGAGAGCCAACGATGTTGACCCTGTGGTGCATTGTAATGAATTAATATATAATGAAATATTTTGATAGATTTTTAATATGAAATCAAAAAGTAATAAATTATAAAATCTTAATATAGTTTTAATCATTTTAAATAATAATATATTATTTTAAATTGAGATTTATTGATATAAAAAACAAAAATAAACAAAATACTGAATGATTATATAATTGTTGTGTTTGATATACATAATATTATATTTTATCTGTACGATATATGGATATATTTCTCTTTTTGACTTGACAAAGGATTCGTTTATTTAATGAACTCGGTTTTGTAATTATGAACAAATGGTGGTTAATTGAAGATGGATCAAGAATTTATCAGCTTGTGAGTTTAGTTCAAAGCTAAATACAGTAAGTACATCAATGAATATTTGTTGTTGTCAGAATAGGAGAGATTTCACTGATTAAAATTTAACAAAATAAAACAAATTTAACATTACAAGTATCTTCATTTACGCTCCCTTTGCCTACACTACAACGAAAATTCGAAACGAATGAAAATTTCACAATAAGATATTCATCATTAACTTTGCAAAATCAGGACTAAAATAAAATAATTTATGTATATACCATACATTAACATTTTATTATTAAATTGCATTTAAATTTTAAAATATTATACACTACCCATTATTTTTATTTCAATTTTCTTTAGCATAAATAAAAATTGACTTCTTTAATTTTATTTTTTATATAAATATGAAATATTAATTTCAATTTATTCATAATTATTTTATTAAGTTAATACGAGGGCAGGTCAATAAGTCCGTGGCTTTTTGAATTTCTCGTTTCTTAAATGAAATGGCAACACTGCTCCTGTCAGAAGGCAACTATGAGCTGACTCCTGTCGAAATTTGAACCAGCTGGGTCTTTTAGTTATTGTTTGACATCCATTAATAGCACACTTCCTCGTGATTTGAAAAAAAAAAATTGAAAAAAGTGAATTTCTTTGAAAATCCATGAATTAGGATACGAATTGCTCCCTCATCTGCCCTTTTCTCCGCATTTGAGTGATTATTTCTTGTTTCCAAACCTGAAGATATATCTCGGCGGAAAGAAATTTGATAAAAAAATTGGAGAAACGTTGTACTTTGTATTTAGACCTACCTCAAAGGAGGCTACGTTGAAAAATAAAATAAATTTTTAATCATTAAACCTGTCAAAAAATCACGGACTTATTGACCTGCCCTAGTATCACTTAAGTATATATCTACAATATCATTGACTCACTAGTTATTTTGTAGCAATAAAATTTAAAAAAAATAAATATTTTTCTTAGTTGATTGAGTTTTAATATTACACTTTATTAATCTAGATGCTAAAACTAGATCTAGTGCAAACACAAATTTTGGTTTTTCTATTTGTTTATTCGGGTATAGTTATTATCTCAGAAATTCAATTTTTTGTTGAACCAAATTAAATTTTGTATACTTTTTTATATTACAATATATAAAAATATTTACATATTAAATAGATAAAAAGAATGAGGAAATCATAGTAAGAAAAAAAAATAATGAGAAAAATAAGCAAATAGCACTATCTAGGCTGGATTATTATTTGGGAAGCTAAAAGCTAAAAATATACATATATGAAATAATCTAGATGCAAGCCATTGAAAAAATATTCAATATAATATTTATTATATGTTCTTGAAAATGAAAGCTATAAAATTATCATTTCTTTTTTGAAATGCTGATAATAAAACAAAATACAATTTAAAAATTAATGTATCTTTTATTAATCTGAAAATTCAATTAACTTCAATGAACTCGGATGATCTTTTTTTTTTTAATAAATTTCATTATTAAATTTTACTGAAATTCTATCATACTTGCATATATCAATTGAAGATTAGCTTACGTTTTTACATCCTTTGAAATCAAGACACCTAAATTTAACACCACTTAGAACTACTTGTAAACATACCTTGTTATCTTGTTTTCAAATAGTTCATCTAATTAAATAACGCTCTTCTCCTAAAATTTTGAGACAATCAACAACAGAATTGTTTGTATTTATTTCAATTGTGTTTAATTAAAATTGAAAAATAATTTATTGAATTGATTTTTTAATGTTATTGAAATTTATATATTCATAATTATTCTTTAATCATTCATTAAACCTTAATATTTATATATATGTGAAAAATATAAAAAACTCCTAAATATATACCTAATCTATATTAGTAAAAATTATAATAACATATAATATATGCCTTTCCGCTCTTGAAAATGGCTATTCACAGGATTTTAATTATATCAAGTATTAAATGGTTTTAGAGAGGAAGAATCGATCTGTATAGGTTTTATTTATGCGAACTATCGTTGTTTTTTTCTTAATAAAAGGAATTAATTTTATTTAAAAAATAATTTTAAAATATACTATTTTTATTTAAGTCTCTAATAAAAATGATTTATTTAGATACTTTAATCTTTAGTTATTAAATACAGAAAAATTCAGAAATACTGAATACAGAAATTAGGTGAAGATTCATGTCTCCTTGTAAAGCTGGTTTTCTAACTTTCAGGGGTGTACTGTGCAAAACAGCGTGAAATTTAGAAATTCTTAAAAGAAATCCTATCAATTTATTTTGAATAACAGGTGAATACCATTTGAGGTATTTTTAAACAGGTTTTATAATAATATATTAACATTAAGTTCATTATGATTACTTCATGGTTTTGTTCTCATCAGCTTTATATGTAACTACAAAAAGAGAATACATTGTTTAAATTCAATTTACTTTTTTTTTTAATTTTGATTACTTAATTATTTTTACAAATAACAATGTTAAATTTTGATAATATTTCTTGAAAAATAATTTTTTAGAAAGTTTTTTTTTCCTAAATTTAAAGACATACAAAACATATTATATTATTATTTTTATAAAATTTAAAATAATTTAGTTTATAAGAAAAAAATTATTAAAACTAAACTATCTATAATTAAAGTTTAATTGAAAGAGAGGAGGTGAATATTGCAATTTAATCCTTAATTACATTTGTTGTCGAGTGTGATTTAGAAATGTGAATTTAAGGGAAAATAGTACAAATGACGAGAAATTCAGAAAAGCAGATTGTAAATTAAATAAATTTGTTTTATCATCCTTTCTTTCCGTTGTTTATCCACAAATACACAATTTAAAAAAAGTTCTTCTTGAAAACACTATTAAAACACATCTTTTACTTCTGATTGTTTCTATATACAATAATATAACATTATGATCAAAATACAATTGAAAATAAATTAAACAAAAATAACTTGGAACGATCAAAAAGGCACAACATAAGTCTTAAGTCATTTCCATTTCATTACACTGAAGATAACTATAAGTTTCGAAGATCTTCAAAGTTTGATCTACTGGAGCAGTAAGCAGTTGATAAATTTTTTGAAAAATAATTTTTAAAAGAAATTTTTTTTATGATTGTTTTACAAACAATAATTTATTAAATTTTTAATAGGAAAAAAAAATGCAAAAAAAAAATTATTTATTTTTAGTTGCTATTATTTAAGGCTTCTGGACCTATTTGATCAAATCATAATCCACTATAAAATTTAATGAAAATCAAAAAACAAAGACTTGATATCATCCTATTGTAATGTCAATCATCTGGTTTAACTGTGTAAGCGTTTGAAAAATCACGAAATAGGAATGAATTCCCAACTGAAAACAAATTTTTCACATTCCAATAGATTGTTTTCACCAATATTCATATGATTCCAATGGCTTTTGGTTAATTTGTTCTCCTTTGTCTTTTTTATTTGGATTTAAAGTTATATATAAATAATTTGGAAAAAATTAAAAAAAAAAAATAAATATATAAAATAAATAAATTGGATTACATGATCAAGTTAAACTTTATCTATAAATTTAAATATTATTTTATATTTATATTTTAGAGATAGTTTATAAGTTGTGATAATGTTATTTTTTTTTAATTAAAAATATAATATATATATATATATATATATATATATATATATAATATGTGAATGACGCAGCCTTGCTGCACCAATCTTAGTAGTTCAGTAGTTTTCCCAATAATTTTTGCACAGTGGTTATGGTCACCCTAATTTTACACAGGGTGTAACAACTATAAATCCTCTGGTATGTTAACATCCCTCAAAGGATATAACCAATCAAGTAAGTTGCTCTCTAAACGGGGTAGAATTGTTATATGATCGTTACAACAATGGGTCCTCTTAATCGTTTTTCTCTTATTTCAAGAAGCTTCCCAAATTTGATCTCGCAGGTTGAGTGAACCTCGCACCAAAGCCTGATTAAAAAAACTTTTTCTTTCATTAGCTATCAAGAATTAAGAATTTTAAATTTTTACCTCACTTTTTTACTTTTATCTAATTAATTTTACCGAGTAAAAAATGACATTAATTAATTTATATAATCTTGATTTCGATTAATTTATTTTAATTTATCAATAATTTACACAATTTAGTCACATTTGTCGAATTAAAAATTTTTATATATTAAATTTTTTTAATATATTTTAAAATTTAATTTGTTATCTATTTAATATTTAATATACAAAATATTCGATATTTCGATGTTTAATAAATTAATTAAATTGGTTTTGAACTCTACTCTAGATAAGCCTTTTTTCAACTTATACCCTCATCTCACATATCTACACTGAATAGAGAGATACAAATTAAATGTAGATTATATTAGAATGATTTATTTAATATTACATAAATTGTTAAATAATTTTATTTTAAAATTTTCTATCAATCTATCTCTGTGGTTCTGCTGAACTCGAAAGTTTTTGGCCACAACAACCATCTTTCTCCAAGTTGTTCCTATCCTGTGAATCACTCCCATCTAATTCCTACTTTCTCCTAACTCTCTTACGTCCTTTCATTCATTGTCCACCCACTGCGTCTTTGGTCTTCCGGTCTTCCCACAAATAGACTTATCGCCAGTCTTTTCTCTCTGATTCTTGCCACGTGTCCTGCCCATCGCAAAAATTCCGCTTTTAATACTCCCTATATCTGGAGATTCATAGAGGTCATACAATTCCTCGTTATGCAGTCTCCGTCATTCCACGGTGAAAATAGGATTTTTCGCGGCATTTATGGGCCAAAGAATAATTTAAAATGTTACTTTAATAAATTTTCAATTTTTATTCTGATATCGTATTAATAGATTTTTCATTTCTACCTATAGAATATAAACTTTTGATGACACACAAATGAAGAGTCTATTTTTTTCTTTCTTCAAAAGGAAAACCACCTCTTCACTCCATTATCTCTATTTTTAGTTATTCATTATATATTTTTTTTACTATTAGATATATAGAGCACGTTCAAACGCAAATTACTTTTCCCTCTTCTTCGTTAGAAAGCGAGCGACATGGCAAATCCTTTTCATTTGTTTCGCTAAGAAACCAAAATCTCCGTTTTCCAATTCCTTTTTCCTTTTCTTTTATCTACCAAGATCCTAGATAATTAGATTGGAAGTGGAATGAGTGGGTGAGCTGTGCGGAAGGAGAATCGGCCATGGATCGGAGGCTCTGAATGGACCATGAACAAGCTCTTCAACTTCTTGGTCAAACACAATTTAATTTGAAAAGTTAACTAATTGGTCTCCGGCAACCCTCAACCGGCGAAACCCACTGTAATTACTAATCCTTACAGCGATGATAAAAAGAGATTTTTCATTATGGCCAGAGTCACACTTTTAATGATGTCCATTCAAGTCAATCGGAGAGATTTTGACCATGTTTCTTCTAAATCCCCAAGAGACAGTTTCTTTTTTTGAGCGGAAACTCATTCTCTGAGCCTTCTTCAGGTTGTGCAGCTTTCATTATATACTCATTTTAATCCCAACTAAACAACTATAAACTTTTTACGCATATATACTATCATTCAATCTTATATATTTTTAGATACTATATTTATAAAAAAAAAATAATCTTATGTCTATCTTTGAATCAAAATTTAAGAGAAAAAAATATTAATACTAAATTTAAAATAAATAACGATTTATTTCTCGAAAAATTAGGAAATAAAACAAAACAAATACACAATTGTCTCTCGCCTTCTTCATGTTTACCTCTTGTTTTTTTTTTTTAATAATAAAAAAAAGTAATTTAAAATTCTTTAAAATTTGTTACAGAAAATAAATAAACATATAAATAGTTTTCATTAGGTAAAGAATGGGAATTGAAGGCTTCCTATTTTTCTTTTATTTCTTCTAGTAGACAAAAATTAATAAGATTTATGGACTATCTAGTGTAAAATTTGTAGTTAAATTTTATGAAATAAATCCTTTTGCAAAAAGTTGTTCAATGTTGCAAAACAAAAGAGAATTGTTAAAAAAATTTTATTAAGAACAAAGCATTTACAAAGTTTAATACCACATATTTGAAAATATCCGTAGAAAAAGTAGTTATGATTCTTTCTGTGGGGCCAATTTGCTCGGTCAGTTGCTGCCAAAAAATATAACATTATTGTACGATCAAGCCGATAATATAATTTGATAAACAAAAAGGGATCTTGTAGCTTATAGTTACAGAACCGAAACTCACCTAATAAATTTATAAATAAAGACCTCCATTCCAAACACTCCCACCAGTATCAACTTCAAAAGATAACAGAGAAGAATGATGAGCAATAGTTCTGAAATTGGTAACTTGATCTCTTTAAGTTACCAAAAGGGGATTATTTATCCTTTCTCTCTTTCCCTATACTTACCTTTTTTTAAATATCATTGAACAATAAAAAACATAAAAGAAAACAATTAACTTACCACTCTCATTGATAACTGGATCGAAATATACTTTCTGAAATTAAACAAATAAAATATATTATTTTGTCTAGTGTAATCTCTAGTATTTACTGATTGTTGGCGACATTTAGTTTTAAATAGATGAAGCAAATAACATATTGATATAAAAGGCAAAAAATCTAAGAAAACCTGGGGTACATGTGTTTCAAATAGAATCCTTAAAAAAGAAAGTAGGCTTACTTTAAAATTTTAATGATTTTATTTAGCTATATTAATCGTATAGTATGTACTCTTTTTATATCTATATTTTTATGACTCTCTATCATTATTGTATTATTTGTTAGCATTAATTTTATGTCTATTTTATACGTACTTTTTATGTTATTTGTACATTTTCTAAAAATTGCTATGTTTCCTAAATCGTACCGCTGTGGAGTTTCCTAAATCGTACTGGTCTCTACAAGTGTGTGTGTGTGTGCATCAGCAGATATACTTCATCCGTTAATGAAGAAGACTGGTTTTGTTCATTATGCAAAGAATCTCGGCTAGAGAATATGATTCAATGCGTAAAATGTAAAAGATGGGTGCACGAGGCTTTTGGTGGTGTCTTGGCTGGTGATAAAATTTACTATTGTCCTAAATGTCCTAATTAAATTAAATTTAATATATAATTACTGCTAAAATAATTTATAATGAGACCTGCTTATTATGTACCTATTTTATTTTATTACTAAAACAATACCTCCCTTACTATCGTCGGTCGGTAAAAATAGGTATGATTTCGGACACACCCCAGTACGATTTATGATATCGGTTGCCAAAATCGTACCTTTTGACGTATTTCAAGAAACAGTGAAAATATTATTAATATATCATTATAAATAAAACTATTGTCCAAAATTGGAAACATAGGATGAAACTCTATAGTTTGACAAGTTAAATAAGTAAATGAAATCAAAGATCAAATTTCTTTATGAGGTACGATCTCAGCAACGCTCCCCTAAATCTTTTACACTCTATTTTTAAGATGATTTTCAAAATATAATCCTAATTTTTATCTTATATCCAAAGAATAAATATATACGTTAATTTGACCATATGATATTGTTCAGTCGTGAAGTCTCACGCCATCTAGTGGTTCTTGCACGATTCACCGTTCCCCCTCTTGGCCTGAGTCCGGCCGACCGTCGCCACAGAGACCACTTGACTCCCACCTCTCTTCGCAACCACATCGCCTCCTTGAATACCTTGTTTCAAGGAATCCCTCAACCGCCATCTTCGTTTATCCCTTTTACTACAATTATTTATCCCCTTTTTATCACTCACCACACCACACCACCCCCTCGTCTCTCAGCCAACCCTTGTTGCTGAGAACTCCACCGCTTCCAATTACGTTTTCCAAATCTCTCATTATACACATCCACACAACCGCTATCTCTCTCTCTCTCTCTCTCCGATTCGCACCCTATCACCATCCCCTTTGTGTCCTTTCTCTCGTAATTTGTACATAACTCAACTCGCTGTATATATAAAAACCAGGATTGTTCAAATAAACAATTCTCATCACAGATCGCCTTTTATTTTAATTTTGTTTCTTTTCACCCGGCCTCCGGCCCTTTACATGGTCCTTCGACACACCAGATACCAGTTGGAAATACAACTTCTATCGCTAGGTAGCTATTTCAAATATATTATTATTTCTATCAAATAATAAAATGTTTAATTTTTTTTATGTATAAAATAAATACAATTCTATTTATATATAATAAGCATATTATATATTTATCTTCTTAATACTTATATTTAAAATTTATAAGCTTTCATTTCAAATATTTTCTTATATTATATTTAATTTCATAATCTTTAAATTCAATTCTCTTATATATCCCATTGTTACATTGTTTAATTTTTATATTATATAAAAATTTCTTATTCGTTAAAATACAATTCTATTATATACCATACGCATATAGTTACCTTGTTAATTCCTTATATTTGAATTGTATAGTCTTTCATCCCGAATATTTTCTATATATATATCTAATTTCACATACGCCATGGCTCAACCCACAACTAAAATTGCCAAGCAAGAGCGTGAAGGCAACATTTGTGAAATGGAGTTGGAGAAATTGTTGTCTTCGGTCACTTACCTGTCGTCTAAGGAGCAGGAGATCACTCCAGCTAACGCACATTCCTTCCAATCCATTCTCACCCGGCTTTGTAATATGTTGGATCAATTAGATCAATTGACAAAGCGGTGTATAGCTCATAACGCCTCGGTGGAACCCGAGAAACGAGTTAAATTCTCCAATATTCAAATCCAAATCCTACAAAAGGTGTCGGATTTTGAACTCACATATAATCAGAACTCTGGAGTTCATAATGTTATCCCTCCAGTTCCTCATTCTGATCCTTCTCCTCGACTGGCTGAGCTAATGCTTCCAACCTTTTCAGGCGGTTTTCGTGATTGGCCGCATTTTAAACATATAGTTTCCGAAGTGCTTCTCAATCACTCCACCGCCTCGGAAGCTCAACGATATAATTGCCTTTTTTCGTCAGTGCGAGGGGAGGCGCGTCAACTTATCACCTCTTTGGGTATGGTCGCTGACTGCTTCTCCCGGGCATGGAAGGTGCTTAGCCTCCGATATGATCAACCCAAATTGATTAGCTATTCATTCATGGACGCTTTATTGGACATCTCCCCACCTTCATCGCAGAGTCCTACTCATCTACGCCCATTTCTTAATTCTTATTATGAGAATATGGAAGCTCTTCGGGCTCAACCTACCTTAAAGACTGTTGTTGAATCATGGGGCATTCTCATTGGCCGAATCCTAATGCGACAACTCCCCGGTGAACTCCGAAGGAGGTTCGAAGAGTTTCACGGCTCAGAGGCTTTACCCACAGTCAATGACATATTGTCATTTCTAGAACGCATCTGCCGAGCATCAGAGGAAGCTTCAGTCACAAAGGTTCCTATTCTTCCATCTCATATGAACTCGCAGCAACCGCCATCACAACATCCAAGTCAACCAGTTCAAAATAATCACATAAATCCACAATCCTCTCAACATTCACCTCCTCATCTTTCACAACCTTGTCCCGGACAGCATATTCAATCTCAACACACACAACAAATGTTAAACCACCAACATATTGTCCAACAGCCTCACCAAGTTTCACAAACTTCTCCTCAACAACATCTTACTCAACATCAACAGCCATCTCCACATTTAGGCCAACAAGGCCCTTCTTCGCATATTGGTCAACATCAGCCCTCTCAGCATATTGGTTCTCAGCAAACTCCACCTTCTCAACATATTGTATCCCAACAATCTCCATCTTCTAATCTACCCCGCTTTCCTACATGACCTTTTGCTACCGGATCCTGCTTTCGTACTTCCTTTCTTCTCCACCATAACCAGGATCTGCCGCTATTTCCCTTGGGAACTCCTACCAATACTTCTCCCCGCGCCATCTCATCATCAATTCAACATTATTCCACTTCCTATAAGCCATCTTTAATGAACACTTCACACTCACTTGATCACATTTCTTTAAAGTTAACTCAACAAACGCCTTCATTGCCTCTAACTCAAGCACCGCCGCTGTTTCACAATCTACACTCCCAACGCAACCATCATTTATCTCAAATTAAATCATATCTCCCACCGCTTTCTCAAAAACCTCAACTGATTTATCCCCATAGATTTTATTTCTCTGATCCTCGATTCATTATACATCGTCATAATATCCAACAATTGGCTCCTCATAATTCAATCCTTCCAATGCAGCGCGATAACAAAATTCACATTCCTCCATGCCATAAATATTTTTACGAAACCGAGATTGTCCCAAACCCACATCTAAGAATTATCCATCAATCAGATACACCAATTTCAGCTTCTAGTAATTTAACCTCTACAATTGGAGTAGACGCAACTCTTCCAGTTAACCCTCCAATGAAAGCTTCGCCATCGCCACCAGGACCTCATCCAATACCTGGTTCATCAAGGAGGAGGTGCGCCCCCGTTGCAGTGAACGTTGGATCCTATCATCAACGTTACTTCGGGACCGGATGGCGTACCAGAAGTCTTCTTCGCTCAAGATCAAGGCACACTCACCCGCGCAGTGTTAACCCCTGAAGAACAATGCCCCCTTTCTGCAATGTTGAAAGAAATCTCATCTTTCAACGGTCGGGGAGGATGTTCAGTCGTGAAGTCTCACGCCATCTAGTGGTTCTTGCACGATTCACCGTTCCCCCTCTTGGCCTGAGTCCGGCCGACCGTCGCCACAGAGACCACTTGACTCCCACCTCTCTTCGCAACCACATCGCCTCCTTGAATACCTTGTTTCAAGGAATCCCTCAACCGCCATCTTCGTTTATCCCTTTTACTACAATTATTTATCCCCTTTTTATCACTCACCACACCACACCACCCCCTCGTCTCTCAGCCAACCCTTGTTGCTGAGAACTCCACCGCTTCCAATTACGTTTTCCAAATCTCTCATTATACACATCCACACAACCGCTATCTCTCTCTCTCTCTCTCTCTCCGATTCGCACCCTATCACCATCCCCTTTGTGTCCTTTCTCTCGTAATTTGTACATAACTCAACTCGCTGTATATATAAAAACCAGGATTGTTCAAATAAACAATTCTCATCACAGATCGCCTTTTATTTTAATTTTGTTTCTTTTCACCCGGCCTCCGGCCCTTTACAGATATATAAAAATTAGAAATATAAATCAAGAATGAAAATGATTTATTAGTTTTTTTAATTTCTTAGAAAGAGAAAAAAAATAATTGGCGTTATAAGACCACATAGGTATTTAAATACTTATACAATTATATATACTAGGACTCAAAAATGAAATTTATTTACTAGGTATACAAACTATATAAAGATCTAATTTATTTATTACTAACATTAATTACAAAAAATTCTCACCCTTTTCGGACACCCCATTAAATGCCGTAGGTAAAATAAATAGATGAGGTATTATTTTTATCTTCCTAAAATTAGTCTAAGTCATTCAGGATTTGTTGTCCGAGGGTTTGTTTGTTTTTTATTATCATAAACCATTTTTCACTCTTCCATAAATTTAAACAAGGTGAATTGTTTGTATTTTATATAAGGTATATATGGCTTATATATATATATATATACTTATATATATATATATATAATATTTTTTTACAAATGGAATCATTTGGTTTATAAAATCTTATTCTAATTAACCTTTATTACATGCAATTTATCTTCCATTCCTCGTTTTTATATCTATAATTATTTTCTATCTTTATTTTATTTGTTATTTCAGATCATTTGGCTTTTTTTAAGACAATTTATTTTCGTAAACGTCATAGAATAGACATATTTATATGAAGATATGTTAATTAATTAATTTAGGAAAAAGGAGATATGCGAATGATGTCAACGATATCATTTGTCTCTTCCCCCTTCTCTTCCCCTTCATTCCATATATATATATATATATATACCTTCATATATAAAGCATGTTAAGTTATTAGTCCAAACGTAATCCTCACCAACCTTTTCTCTCACACTCTCTCTCTCTCTCTATATATATATATATATATGTATATAAATATATATAATCTTTGTCAGGCTGAGTTTAATTAAAGGGTTAGAGGATGAGTTGGCGGTTCATAGCCCTTCATTCAGCCCTTAGGAAGAGCTGAGGTGGTGGTTTCTTGATTAATCTTAGACTTGGGGAAAGCAGAGAGTTTCCTAAGATCAATAATAATAGTAATAGTTGTATTTCATTTCCCAAAAGACAGGATTTTCTTATTTAAACTTTTTAATATATATTTCACTTTGTGTCACATACTTATTCTCCCTCTGTCTTCTTCTGTATGATAATATTTTCAAATTATTTATATTCCGTGGAACGATATACGATATTAATATATACATCAAATCTGTTGAGAAGTAAAAAAATTAATAATATAAAAAAAAAATTAATTAACTTTATTGTAAATAAATAAAAAAGAAGTCATGATTTTTTTACTTTCTTGCTAGTATTGCGATCACGAAAATTTTCGATGTCGAGATTTTGATGTTTTTATACGTTTTGAAGGTTCTGAGTCATTTTCACTAAGGTGGAGAAAAATGTCTGTCTGTGTGTGTATGTAGAGAAGATTACGAAAAGTTTTTAGAATAAAAGAAGGAATATGCTTAAAAAAAATGAAATTTATGTTAACGGGAACTTCATTTAACAAAATAATGTATATTTAACTTCAATAAAATAATAAAAAATGATAATTAAGAATTTTAATGCCTAGACCCTAGAACAGTGCTCCGCAACCGGTGTGCCGCGGCACACTGGTGTGCCTTAAAGGTGATACAGATGTGCCGCCGCGACCAAATGAAACTTTTAGAAATCCATATAATTTTATATGTAATATATATATATTTCAGCTTTTGATGTGCCGCAAAATCCTAGAAACAATTTTAAGTAAGAAAAGGTTGCGGAGCACTGCCCTAGAACACTGATTGGATTATAGTCGAGGGTGCCAAAATTGATAAGAACAGCCCTTATAATAATAAAATCTTCAGAATATTTTAAAACCAGTTAGGAGAAATTAAAAAATTGAAAATACGACGACATAACATTTTTACTATTTCGCCACAGATAGTATTGCGATCACGAAAATTTTCAATGTCGAGATTTTGATGTTTTTATGCATTTTGAAGGTCTCTGGGTCATTTTCACTAAGGTTTTTGTGGGTGTATGTAGACAAATTTACGGAAAAACGGTTTGAGCTAGAATAATGAAATTTGGTACACGGGCATTATTCAAAATTCGTAGTTTTCTATTAACTTTTGAGAAATGTAGCTCATTCGGAAGAGGATCAGTACCTACAACTTTTTCTTTTTTTTCTTCTCTAAACTGACCGTAAAAATAAAGATATATGTTGGATAGTTTTTCACATGACTAAAAATTGTATAAAACTGCTATATATAGAATTTCAGCTTGATTGAATCGCTTAAAGTACCTGAATTAATTTTTTAACACTGCAAATCACCCGCCAGGACGTGACAAGGGTGCCATCAACAAACAGCCAGACTCGCTGGTTTACTAAATATTATTTATTACTTTTAATTTATAATTTAATTAATTAAATTATATATGTTAAATATAATACATGTTATTTAATCCAATTCAAATTGCTAGATGTCGAGTGGAGACACTCCAGATTTTTTTATTTATAAATTGTTTTAATTTTATTTAATTTTATTTATAATTAATTTTTCATCAAATTTAATTTATGCTTAAATGATATTTTATCATTCTTAGATAACTTGCAATTGTAACAAAAGCTATAAAATACTGTCTTCTTTAAAAGTTATTTATATAACTAGATATATATGAAATATACGAGTTTATATTTCGCACTTATATTACTTTTGTCTTTCTGAGCGCCAATAGTTTTTTTTTCTTTCTTTCTTTCTCAGATCTTTCTTGTATTTTTTTTTATCGTGAACTAAAAATGGGCAAAGGGAGTTGGGAAAGTGTTCTAACCTAAGTGAGATGATAGTATTTCTTTCGTTTAGACGAAATTGTCTTTTTCAAACGGGACACTGTCGTTGGAAGAAGAGAGAATAAAGTAGAAATATATGGTTGTGCAAGAAGAAAAATTATTTTTCTTTTTTTTTTCAAGGGTTGATATAATAATATTCTACAAAAAAAAAATTATCAAATTGTATTGATAAAAATTTTCATAAATATGTAAGAAAAGGCAGGCAAAATAAAGGCGATGCTCCGTATTGGCAAACATTTTAATTAATTATTTACAATATTTACATTTTTAGTTTCTTATTCATAGTCATAATTACCTATTAACAAAGAATCGTCAATTAAGTTTGTAATTATTTATGAACAAAGGATTCTATTGGTGCGTGCTTCTGTCTTAATGGTTAGTTATTTTTTTTCTTTGGTGGGGAGCCAATGTCAAAGAGGAAGGGGTTTCTTGGTGGCGATTCTTTTATCTTTAATCTTTGATACACTTATAGCATATCAAAAATACTTCATGTGTGTTACTACAATAAAAGTTAAATAACTTATATAATCTGCTCTAAAGACAATAATTTGAAAAATTCTGATTATGATTTTTATTTTATTAATCAAATTAAATTATTATAAAATATTTTAATAAATATAATAAATATTAATAAGTACTAAAATTAAATTTTTAAGTGCCCTCGCATCATAAAATTAAATTTAAAATCATTTTAGTTTTTAAAAAACTATCAATTTAAAGATTCTTCTATTTTTCTAAAATCAAATAGTTAAAAATGATAATATATAATTTAATTTATGATACAAATAATCATAATAGTATATATAGTCTTATATTGGTTTGAGGCGTGGTCCATGACTTTAGAACAAAGAATATAGTGTGGCTCTACGGAACTAACAAGTTTTTGGCCTCAGCAACCACATTTCTCCAAGTGTTTCTCCTATCTCTCTTACGTCCCTTCTTACATTGTCCGTCCACCGCGTTCAAACTGGACGTATCCGGTCTCCTCACCAAAATATTTTTCGCCAGTCTTCCGTCTCCCAGTCTAACCAAGGGTCTTACTCATAGCAGCCTTCTTGCTTTTAATACTCCAATTATGTCTGGAAATACTTAGAGGTCATGCAATTCCTCAATCCCCGGTGACCTTATCTTTCTTTGGCCCATAAATACTTCGAAGAATCCTATTTTCAAATTCTTTAAATCTACTCTCGTCCCCCAAAATCATAGACCTCGCTCCACTCCTCTATAATACAACCTACTAAATAATTGTTTTATATATTTTAATTTTGATTATCCTTTATAATAATTTTGATGAGATATGCTCCTTTAATGCATAACTGGTGTTACCCGAATGCAATCAATTGTATGTTGGTATATTACAATAGTATCTAATGTTACAAAATAAGTGATCCAGAGTGACTTAGTCTCCCGGCAAGATGAGAAGACTTCTAAAACGGCTGATTTATATATAGAAGTGATATTTGAAAAGAAATAAAATTGAAAAGAAGTTTAATTTTCATTCTTTTTTATAGAAATAAATTTAATTAAAATAATTGGTCTATCAAGTACATTAAAAATGAAAAGAAAGAAAAAAAATAGACTGGAGCCAGCAGACAACAGACTTTCTTGAATGTGAGTAGTAAGTAGCAACAGCCAAAAAGTTAAACGAATCTGTTCAAATATTAAAAGATATAAATCTCACAAAGGTGGATGAATTATTCCCTTTTTAGTAAATCTTAAGAACTTTCTTTTCTTTTTAGTTTTAAATCTGTGACATAGGGTAGAAAAAAAATTCACTTTGTCTCACAGTTGTTTGTTTGTTCTTGTTTGCCACCCTCGACACACCATCCCCTACACTGCACACATTCACATATACACTCTCTCTTTCTGACTTTTCTTTTCTGTTTTGTTGATAATTTATGTTAATGAACTACCAACAGATGATGATAATAACAATAACAAAACAAAAGCAACTAATTTAAATGTCCTAGGATAATAAAAATATTAAAATAAGATTATGATTATATATACAGTAAAAGGAGAGGGGAGGTTGAAAAATGTATAATGAAGAGGGAGACAAAAAAAGAGTTTGATAATTAAATTATGTATAAAAACAAAACGAAAAAAAAACCTTGTTTTTTAATTTTACTGGTAAAGATTTTTATTATAGTTTTAAATTAAAAAAGTTTTTAATGAAAAGGAGAACACAACGGTACGATTGAATTTTTGTTTAGGTTAATACATCATATTAATATTTTGATTTATTACGTTCTCTGAACAGCGCCGGATAAAGGAGCTGGCATGCCGAGTGACTGCCCGGGGCGCCAAATTTTGAGGAGCGCCGATATAAAAATAAAATATTTTATTACATACATTATTTTTGTGTAATTTTTATTTTTTTATCTTTTTTACGACTTTTCTTCTAATTTGCAGTAAATTTGAATATTCTTGTATAAAAGGGAGCCAAATTTTATTTTGCCCGGTGCGCTCAAAACCAGAACCGGCCCTGCTTCTAAAATTAGTATTTCAAAATCAATCTGTTCATTTCTTTTCAAAGAACCTTTAACATATATAAAGCAAAATTTTACTATATTAATTATCATTTTAAATTTTTCATTACCGACCGACGATAGTAAGGGAGGTATTGTTTTCACACCAAATTTCACATGTGGAGATTTTTACATATCTCCATGAATCATGCATTTTCTTAAAAGAAAAAAATATTTTTAGCATGATGTCTGTCCGTCCGTCCGCTGTGTGTCCGTATAGACGTGTATAGCTTGAACGCCTCAACGGTTTTTGATAAAATTTGATATATTTACTTCATTTATCAGTAACATGAATTCATTAACTTTTGGTGTATTTCCGGAAACCGGAAGTGGTAGTTTACAAAGTATTTATATTCATTGTCAGAAACTATTTCACTTAAAATATAGTAGTGATAAATAATTGATTAATTAAACTAAAAATAAAAACTAAGATAATATAATTTAGTCATTTTAATTCAAGTTTTAAAAATATTTTTTTTTTATACTTTATATAAGTATATATATAATGTTTTAATATAATTTAAAATCCTCGGTCGGTTCTGAGCCTAGCCACAGCTCATATTTTTTTGGTTTTAATACAATTTTATATTATATAATACCTATAATATTCTTTTGAATAAGACTAGTATATTTATTTTTTATTTAATTTTGTTATTATTATTATTATTTTTATTTTTATGTTCAATTTGTATTTTTTTACTTCCTGAATCTCCTTTTCTCCAAACGTACCCCTAAGTTTCTACCCACCTCCCTTTAACTCTTCAACCTTCTTTTTCTTGTCAAAGAATATTATATCTAGCTAATGCAAGTTTGATAATGTCTCTCCCTGAGACAGAGTTGAGAAGATAGAGGGAATAGAAAGGTGGATGGTGTTTAGGATGAACAAGAGAAAGAGGAGTGGGGAAGAAAGGAATTATGGAAGGGGGTCTAGATAGAATTAAATATGCATTTGTAGTACATCTGACTTAATTCCTGTCTTGTTTTAAGAGTAATCCATGAAAGAAGCTTGCAAGGAAAATCGGACCATTTTAAATTATTTATTAACCTTATAGAATATATAATACAAAAAGGGAAAAATGCAGATGGAATAAAATAATTTATTTCATTGAAAAGCAAACATAAACTTGAATAAATATAAATATTAATTTCAGAAAGATTACAATAGAAATATACATATATAAGACGAGATAAAAGTTTTAAAAGTGGATTGTTTTTAAAAAAAAAATCTGAAAATTATCATATTTATTTGCTGATTCTCAGAGGTCAAGACAAATTAAATTTTATCAAAAATCTAATATTACAATTATTTTTTTTTAATAAATTCTTTCACTATAAATAATAATATAAAATATTTTTGTCTTTAAAAATAATTTTAATAAATTCTTTATTTACATTTTAGATCATAACACTAGATTTTATATAATTTGAACACTCGTGTTCAATAAAATTTTATACATATATAAAAAAAATTTTATTATAGGAATTTGTAAAATTTCTTAAAAAACTAATAATTTGCATTAATAATGAAAAAGTCATGTAATTTATTTTATATTAAATATTTTAATAAAAGATATTAAACCTGTTTGATACATTTAATTAGAAGTTTTTTCATTTTTTACAACTCACTAATATTAAATTTGTGAAATTTTCTGTATAGTTTTATATATTTTTATGTTCTAAATGAAAAAAGACATCAATTAAATTCTGTAATTTTACAATAATAATAATAATAATAATAATAATAATTTGACTAAATGAAAATTTAAAAAACCTAAAATGGAACTTCATATTTGTATTGTATAAAGATAATTATAGGCAATTAAGAAATTACATGAAAACAGTTATAATACGAACATTAGATATAGAATATTTTAATGAAGAAATGTTAGACTATCTTTATAATTTATTTTATGTGAGCTAAAGAAATTTACAGACTATTTTGTAATGCAAGAAAATTGTTAATCTTGTTTTCTCTAAATATATATTAGAGTGTCAGAATTAGGAATATTTAAAGTAATTTACAACAAAGATTAAATGAAAATAATAAAAAAACATATATATAATATATATCTTATTTTACTTCTATATTATCAAAAATTGTATATATATTTATATTTGGGACCTATTAAACCGCTCTTACGATTTTTTTGAAATTCACCCGATAGATAATATTTATAAAGAAAAATCGATCTGTATTAGTTTCAGCCTCGGGAAAAATCATTTTCATTAGTTTTTTCTTAATTTAAATTTAGATGAGGCCACAACTACATCAGCCATTATGGTGAACCAGTTTTTTAGTATTACCAGCCAAACCCGATCAAAAGGATTCATTTTTTTTAATGACCGAGCGGCGGCTCGGTGAACCAGGTACTAAATGATAAAAAATTATTAATAAAATTTCAATAATTTCGAATTCTATCGTGATTTGTATGAAGAGAATTAAACTCAAACAGAAACAACAGAAACAAGTTGAGGTGGTGTATTATAGGAAGGGGGTAGAGGAGTTGGTTAGGCCTTTCGTGGAGAATTTAACTTTAGATTCAAGCTGTTACCTTTCCCTTCCTTTAAGCAACTACAGTAGTTAGATTCAAGTTATTGTAGAAATTCAAAAGCATCTAATGTACTTGGCTTCTATACACCCTATTTACGCTAAATTGAATAAATTTAATAAGAGAGAAAAGGGTGAATGAGGAAGAAGGGAAGGGGAAATTTGAGAAATTTATACTTAAATGGATTGACGATATTTACGAGAGATCTAAATTTGACTCACAGGAATATTCATGCACATATTGTGAATGTCAAATGAAAAACATAATAATTATTTCATATCAAATAATATATTAGCTATATATTAACGCATATATAATACTACTTTCCCCTAGGGAATCCAATTCATTTCAGTCAGAGTGAAAAAAATATCAAATAAAATCAGGAAAGGAAAATAACTTTTTCCATTACATGATTACTCAACTATCCCTTGACATATATTACAAAAGAAAAGCTTAAGCCCTTAAAATGAATTGCATTAATAATCATTAATTTGATTGAAATGAAATGTAATGTTTACAAAATTATTTAATTAAAATAATTAAAATAAGAATAAAAATCTTTTTTTGTTGTTGCGGGTTTTAAATCATTATCTCACCCTTTTAAAAATTTCTTATTAGAAAATAAATAAAAATATAAATTTTATATAAGGCAGATTGGCCAACTTTGGAACAAGTGGTGGTTGAACCTTTATTAAATAACTTTCAATCTCATATCCATTATAAGAAAAATTAAAAAAAAAATATTTAGTAAACTATCTTGGTCCAAGGGTGTACCTGGAGGCTTATTTTGAGACAATTAAAAGTAAATGGGAAAAGTTAAATAAATGAATTACAATTTACTTACTTGGAATTATTTCTTCAAGAAAAGAAAATTATTTCAAGTGTTTATTATTTAGAATTAAAGTGTTAAAACTATATTATCAGAAATCACTATTTTCTAATTTTGTTTAAAACAAACTAATTGAATTTTTTTTTGACATGTCCCAAAATGTCGATTACACAAATTTTGAAACTTTAGAATGCCATGTTGATAGGTTTTACAGTAGAATAATTATTACGCATTATTTTTAAAGAAAATACTTTCAATTTCAATTTACGAGAACAGGTTAATAAGTCCGT
Organism: Labia minor; assembly: GCA_963082975.1. Classification (NCBI taxonomy): domain Eukaryota; kingdom Metazoa; phylum Arthropoda; class Insecta; order Dermaptera; family Spongiphoridae; genus Labia; species Labia minor. The sequence continues at coordinate 55,600,162 of OY720345.1, forward strand.
GACTTTTTGAAAGAAACGCAGATTTTTTGATAAAAAATTATTTTATTTTTCAAAGTAGGGTCCTTTGAGCTCTATAAACTTCATCCAATGATTCCCCAATTTTTTTATCCCTTCCAAAAATAAGATTTGTCAAAATAGTAATGGTAATATTAATACCTGATTCACCGAATCGCCATTCAAATAATAACATACAAACAGAAAAGTAAGCCTTTTGATATAAAATATATACCTGGGACACCGAGCTATCGCTCGCCCTTTAACAAATTTATACAATTTATTATTATATACTTTAAAAATTTTACAATTTTTTAATTATTTTTTACAATTGGGTTTGGCTGTGTTAATATTAACCACTTAACGTACGTGCTCGTGACATATACGAGTGCCTCTTACTATCTATTGTACGCGCTCGTATATGTCACGAGCGACCCTTAAATATTGTAATGTTATTCCAAAAATATCCTTAATCTTTTAAAAATAAAATTTATTAAATAAATGTATTTTCAATGGAAATGATTATTGAAAGAGGATTCCCCTGAAAGAGTTGTAAAAAATGTCAGACAAGGTCATTCATTCGTGGGCTACCGTTAAGAGAAGACGGACTTTTCTGGAAGAGAAAAAGGACCACCACTACACTCGGTCGTCCACGGGCTATCTCCTACGAAAGGACCGGCTACAGTATAAAAAATATATTATTAATGTTTATGTTTTAATTTTTTATGTTATATTTATATTTATATTTAATTAAATTTTTAATTTTATTTTTCTAATATTGGCCTTTTTAAATTATTTATAAAACACTGAAAACATTCACATTGCGAATATTATTACCTCTTTTAATTTTTAAGATTATATGAATAAATAATTTTAATTTTGATCTCATAATTGGATTTTCATTTTCAAGTAAATAATATATTATTATGGGTGGATTCACAATGTATGAAGGGACACTTCGAGAAATGTGGATGTTGCGGCCAAGAACTTTTGACTACCGTAGAGCACAGAGATAGATAGATATAACATTTACAATAATAATATATAATTAATTTACTGATTAAATTAAAATATATTAAAAGTAAGAACACAAAAAGAAATTAATGTTTTATCTAATATACTGATTGAACAGCTTGTATATAATATTTTGTATTTACGGAGTCGCTGTATAATAAATAAACGTCATTTAATTATCCTATATCGAATAAAGATAAATCTTTTAAACGTTGTGAAACAATTTCAAATAATTTAAATGTATCTATTAATACAATAAAAAACAAATATGGATATAATATAAATATTTTTAATTTTATTTTAAGAACAATATATCTTACAGGCGCTGGCAGTAACGTCATTTGTAACGTCATATCTATTTAAATTAAAAAAAACTAATGAAGATGATTTTTCCCAGAGATGTGATCAATAAATCTCAATTTTTCTTTATAAATACTACCTCTGGTGTGAATTTCAAAAAAACCGTTAGAGCGGTTTCTGAGAACCCATTTACATATATACAAAATAATAAGATTAGATAAAATTAAATTAAATAATTTTCTAGGAAAATAAATGTTAACAAAATGCTAATCACAAATATTAATTAATGAAAATAATAATTTACTTTATATTTAAACAATTATTTTGTTAATATTTATATTTATTTTCCATGAATTAACTATATTAAAAAACAATGACATATAGTCATTATTTCATATTCTACGAATTTCAATTTTATAAAAATACCTCAATTATTATGGAAATGAGTGGTGTTTTTAATTTATAATTTTTAATGGAAAATTATAAATAGACTGCCTAAATTAATCCAAAAAATAATATTCTTTTATATTTATAATAATATTAACTTATATTTTGCTTTTGAATGATGAAGAGTTTTTAAAAAATTAAAAACTTTTCGATCATTATTAGAAATTATGTTTTCTTATAAATTTTCAAGTTTTTACATTTTCACATAATATATGAATGATAGTGTGAAATTATAATTTCAAATAGAAATGATAAAAATAGATATGCAGAGTTTGAAACGAAGGTTAGATAAAATATTACATTTTTTTATAATTTTAAATAATTAAATGTTTTTGATTGGTCGAAGTGTTTTTATTTTGAACATATTTTAAAAATTTTATGTAGATGTAGAATCTAGAAATTATGTTGTCTTATAAAATTTCGATAGATAAATATATTAGCAATCTTTCTTTGGGGATTTTTAACTCTTTTTATAAAAACGGCCTTTCAGTGACATCATTCCATGTCAGATTCTTAAGACGTAAAAAAAAGTAAACTAATTCCAAAATCTCATAGTCTCTTTTATTATCTACAGCGCTCGGATGTATTTATATATTAAACCTGAGTTATAAAATCGCAATGAGAATATTCAAAAATGTAAAATACTAACTCGGAGTTAGTCTCTCCTACCTTACATTCAATTCAAACACTGCGGTTACAAAATCAAATTAGAACAGAGAAAGACAAACAATTCCCAAGCGCAAGTTTTCAATTCAAAACATGAACATTAATTCAAATTATGTTATTGTTTCTACATATTTTTTTTTTAATTTTTATTTCTATGTATTTTATTTTATTTTATTTTATTTTTTTAGAGATTATTTTAATTTTATTAAATATAATAAATATTTTAATTCTAATATTATATTGAATAATAATAAATATTTTAAAAAACTTTAAGTTGTACATTTGTAGTGAAATTATTATAAATATTTATTAAATCATTTATAAATATACATAAATTGGACTTTGAATTGCTACCCCATGCAACATATTCACCAGATTTAGCTCCTAGGACTATTTTCTTTTCCAAAAGTGAAGATATAGTTGGGGTAAGTATTTTGCTCCTTAGATTTTAAACCATCTTCATAGATCTATGTTATTATAATAATAGTAATAAAATGACAACTGGCTGCTCATTATTTTGAAAGAGCTGCTATGCCCGGTTCCAATTCAATTTATTCATGTTCAACATGCAGGTTTATTCGAACCTAATAATAGTGAATTTAGAGAATAAATGAATTTTAAATATTTTTAAAAAATTCTAAATTTAATTTTTCATAAAAAAAAATATTATTATTATTATTGTTATTATATTTACAATAACATAAGTTACATAAATTATTATGTATGATTTATGCTCATAATAATTTAATATTCAATGAGATGAACAGAGAAGATTCCCAAGAGGACACACGATACATATGTAACATAACCAACCCTTACTCTAGTAATCTCATGCATATGCAAAATAATCTATATTTTTTTAATCCTGAACTCTTTATTATATTTGATTAAGCAAGATAAACGATAAATTTTTTTCAAAATTGTTTATAAACAAGAGAAAAATGTAAATAAATTGAATAGTTAAATTTGTATTATCATTTCTCATCTTTTTATTATCACAAATTTATATTATTAATAACTTAATAAATACTAATGAAATAAATTTTTTTCTGAAATAATAATATATAATAATATCAAAAGATTAAATTTAAGCATTAATTGGTACATTAATATTATGAAAAAGATTTATCAATTGATTAAAATAATGATATCGATCATCTTAAATTTACTCAAAATTTGATATAGAGATATAATCTAATGATTTCATAATTTTTAAATACATTAAATTCCTTGAACCTTAAATTTAGTCATCCAAGACTATAACAATGATAAATGAACCTAATCATAAAAGAAATACCAAATTTCACATGTGGAGATTTATACATATCTCCACGAATCATGCATTTTCTTAACAGAAAAAAGTATTTTTAGCATGATGTCTGTCCGTCTGTCCGTCCGTATAGATGTGTACAGCCTGAACGGCTCAACGGATTTTGATAAAATTTGGTATATTTACTTAATGCATCAGTAGCATGAATTCATTAACTTTTGGTGTATATCCGGAAACCGGAAGTGGTAGTATTACCGATCGACGATAGGAAGGGAAGGGTTATTTTTACACCAAATTTCACATGAGGAGATTTTTTTACATATCTCTACAAATCATGCATTTTGTATTGGTTTTATCCTCGGGAAAATAATCTTCATTAATTTTTTCTTAATTTAAAATTATACGACGTCGCCCAGCCTTTCATGACGTCACAGTCAGCTCCTACTTATATATTATAAATAAAATAAAATTAAAAATATTTATGTTATATCCATATCTGTTTTTTATCGCATTAATAGATACATTTAAGTTATTTGAAATTGTTTCTGTAGCTGGAAATTAATTTATTTCAAACCGTCGGTCGGTTCTGCGCCTGGCCACAGGTCAACTTATTTTTTATTTATTTTATAAATGTATAGTGCAATGGTGTGAATAAAATAATTATTAATTACTCCGAATATTTTTATTCATATAAAAATAAATCAAAAACATTTAATTAATTCTATAAAATTTAAAATGGTCACTCATTTTCATTCAAAAAATTTTTTTTTTTCTATTCTTATTTAATTAAATATCATTACGAAAAAATCCTCTGTTGTGCCCATTATGCTAAAACAGAATATTTTATTATTCAAACCATTAATTAATAGCTTGTATTTTAATAATGGGATTAGCTAGATGAAATTAATGAGAGAAGGGTTGTCGAGCCCTGGATAAAGTATTAATAAAATTAAATTAAAAAAAATAATTAAATAAAATAAAAATTAATTTTTTTTAATTATAACCCATTATAAAACACTATATATATATAGTAATATTAGTATATTCAATTCACTTTATTTTTATTTAATTCAATATTTTAAAATTTTTTAATAATTGAAATAATTTTTATTATTGATAAATAATTAGTATATATGATATGTATTGATTTTTTTATAAACAAAACTTTCACAAAAACCTTAACGAATCTACATATAATAGACATAAATTCATCAGTTCTATTTCAAAAGTATCCAATAATAATATTTTCCGCTAGGGCCGGGCCATTTTGCACAGTTGAAAGAGATAATTTAATTGAATATTTTTAATGTATTTAAAATTAAATAGTTTTTGATTCTGACTACTGAGATTTTGTTTCCAAACGGAATCTTTACTGAATCTAACATTTTTCTGGAATCTCTTTTATGGGAAAACGACGATTTTCTTTTATTAGATTTTCCTCTCAATAACTGCATTTTTGGCAGTTTATGGTTTCCCAGGACACTGATCAACTGATGTGTGGTCATTAAATCGTTAATCACTCCTCAATTTATATAGTAGCATTACCAAACACTTTATTAATAGTTTCACTTTGAGAATACCAAAAATTTAATTGATGCAGTATCAACTCGTTCAGTCATCATGAGAAAAATTCAAAAGACATTGATAGCAAGTTAGGAAATTTATTTCTCTTTTTGGAGTCTCTGGACTTGGTTACCATAAAGTAGGAATCTTATTTATCTTATATTGAAATAAGAATTAATAACCACTGAGATATTAAAAATCAAAGTAAAGAAACTATTGGGATGATCATTCAACACCTCTAGTGCGTATGCGACTTGATAGACCCTCTCTTTTCATATATCAACAGCCCAGGTTTATTTTTTAATTTACAAACATTATATGTATATTAAATATTTATTTATATATTTGAAATTTAGCTGATCCTAATTATACCCCTTTAACGTGAGATTAGTTTTTATCGATAAACCCTGGACACTTGTCCAAAGTCTCCCCTTGTTGCTTTGCACCTTTAGTTTATTGAAAATTATGTATTTTCAGTTATTTTATATTTATTAAGTTTTGTGTTCAATTTTTGAGTAACCGAAGAATGGAGAATAGGTAAATTTGGTTAACCCTTTGGGAGAGGGAAGGAGTTATAAACAAGTCATATAACACAATATGGGTTTAGAAATGTATTCCTTTTTGAATTTGTATTCATCATCACACGAACGAAATATAATTACTTATATTCTCAAATTATTAATTCTTGGTAAAAATTGGCCATACAACCCCAATCCTTTGAGGGAAGGTAATTTCAAGAAAACACCTTCTCTAAACGGGGAGACATTAGACATTTTCCCATTTAGTATTAAAGTGGACATCGGTGACAAACAGGTTTTACTGGAGATTTTTAAAAAATCTCGAATGAACGTTAATCTATAGCAGGGATGAGCAACCCGCGGCCCGCGGGCCGCATGCGGCCCTTTAAATATTTTTCTGCGGCCCGCCGAGCATTTCTAAAATAAAATTTTATTATTCGTCTCGATTATTTATAAACAATAATAATTTGTTATTTATTATAATGTTAATAAATATTTTTAATATATTTTTTATTAATAATAATAATTTGTTATTTATTAATTTTTCTCTCATCAATAAATTAATTCTTCTTCTTCTTCTTCTATTATAGGCCTAAGGCCTGTTCTTCTTCACTATCCTCAGGTCTTTTTTGGGAGGAGTACCCCCAGCAGTCAGCCCATTTTTTCGGTGTCTTGGTCTCTTGTGTTGCTGGCCTTCCATCCCGGGCTATATTCTCAAGAGCCCTTCCGCGTTGGCTCTTCCTACGTGTTCGTTCCATTTTTACGGCGAATCTTAACCCATTTGCCGTAATAGGTTCGTTGCCCTGTCGTCAATGTGTTAATCATTCCAATTTTCGAGGCTGTGTGTGGTTCTTTGAGCAATTGTGATTTGCGTCTCTTGAGTAGATTGCTAGTCTCATCTCCGAGACGTGGATGTTCTTAGTTAAGTCGAAGCCCCCCAACACGACAAGGTGACATCCATGGTGGGGCTTGCCGGAGGCAGCTGATGTTAAATTAAATTGAAAATTTTTGTTCTTAGTTGGAATCGAACTCCGACTTCTTGCGTGGAAAGTTGGTATCCTACGCTCTCGGCTAACCTGCCTCCAATAAATTAATTATAATGTTAATTTAAAAATTATTTATTTGGATATAAAACTAACATTTTTGAAAAAAGCATATTTGATTTCTGTAATGCTAATTTTATATCTCAATAAATAATTTTTAAATTCCAAATATTCATTCAAAAAAAATTTAAAAATGCCTTCCTCGTCGGTCGGGAAAAACGCTCACACATGCCCACCCTGCCTGCCAGCACTGCCAGCACTAGTAACGAAAAAAAATAGCATTGAGTGTATAGCTCTGTGTATGGATGCTCTGTGACTCAGTATCAGACTTGTGAGCTGTTAACTGACTAATTTTTGGGTTTCTTGAAAGACGTGAGTGCAATATTATTATCAAAAAGGTAATATCATATTAGATTTTTTTCATTAAATTAATTAATAATAAAATAATTTTTAATCCCTAATAGCATGTCGAAAAAGCAAACAAAAATACGGAAAATTGCGGATGAACACAGGATTTTCCAATAAAAGTGGAAATTTTATTATTTTCTTAATGACGTTAAAGATAAAGCTGTATGCTTATTATGCTCAGAGACTCTGTCTTCATTAAAATAATATAACATAAAAAGACATTAAGATACAAAACATGAAGATAAATATAAAAACTTAACCGGACAACTCCGGATAGATAAGGTTAATCAAGAGGAAAAAAACTTGAGAAACCAACAGACTATTTTTAAAAATCAAGATATTTTATCAAATACGGTAGTAAAGGCTAGTTTTGTTGTCAGTCAAATACAGGCAAAAAAATGAAACCCTTTGCGGATGGAGAGATGATAAAAGAATGTCTGACTGTTGTTGCTGAAATAGCATTTCCTGATAAAATAAATATTATTTCAAACATTAGTTTATCAAGATTCGCCATTGCAAGGAGAATCGACGACTTGTCCGAGAACATAGCTACAACGCTTCGTGAAAAATTCGAATACTGTTATTTGGCACTTGATGAGAGCTGCGACATTAGCGATACAGCACAACTTGCTATATTTTTACGTGGTATTGACACTAAATTTAATATTACTGAAGAATTGTGTTCACTGGTTCCAATGCAATGGACTACAACCGGCAAAGACCTGTATGATGAACTAAAGTCGGTGTTGGAAAAATTTTCTATTTTATTAGAGAAGATTATTGCTATATCAACAGATGGAGCACCAGCAATGTCAAGCATGTATGTAGGAGTATCGGGTAGGCTATTTCAAGACATTAAGAAGGCCACAGGAAGAGAAATATTCATTAACCACTGTATAATTCACCAGGAAAGTTTGTGTGCGAAAAGATTGAATTTTCCAAATGTCACAGTACCAATAATTAAATTAATCAATTTTATAAAGTCGCGCGGGTTAAATCACCGTGAATTTAAAGAATTCCTGAACAATTTAGAAACTGAATATGGCGACGTGGTTTTCAATACCGAAGTACGTTGGCTTAGTAGAGGTTCAATGCTAAAAAGAGTATACGCCTTAAAAAGTGAAATTCAATTGTTCTTGGATATGAAGGAATATGCCTTTCCTCATTTTGGTGATAAAGAATGGATGTGCGATTTTGCGTTTCTTATCGACATAACTCAGCATCTCGGTGATCTTAATGTCGAACTTCAAGGCAAAGGACAGTTTATTCACAATTTGTATGATAAAATTCAAGGCTTTGAGCGCAAATTAAAATTGTGGAAACAACTTCTTTTGCAGAATAATGTGTCTCACTTTCCATATTTAGAAAAAGAAAACGTTACTACTTCTCAAAAATACGTACAATATATAGACATTTTAATCAACGAATTTCAATTACGATCCCAAATGTTCAAAGCTGAGAAGATAGCGGTTTCCATGAAAATGTTTTCTTCACCATTTAATATATCGATGTGGATACAGTTCCTGAAAACTTTCAAATGGAAGTGATTATCATTCAGAATAATACGGATTTAAAAAATGTATTTTTCTCAGTAAACATCGATAATTTTTATAAATCTTTTGTGAGCCCTGAGAAATTTCCGCTTTTGACGAAAAATGCAAAGCAAATGATGTCTCTTTTCGGAAGTACGTATGTATGCGAACAATTATTTTCAACCATGAAATTAATAAAAAATAACCACCGTTCAAGACTGAGTGATGCTCGATTAGAAAGCTGCATAAGTGTAGCCTCTTCATCAATACCGGCTGATATTGATCAGCTTATATCAAAAAAACATTGCCAAATTTCTCATTAAAGTTTTCAAGTAAATTAGTTTTTCTGTTCTTTTATTTTGCATTAACATTTATGTACACTTATAATATTCACTTATAACTATATAAAATATTTACTTTTTTAAATTTTGCATTTTTGTTCTTTTCTTGTCGCATTAAAATTTATATATGAAATATTTACTTTTTTTAATTTTGTATTTTTATATTATAATGTTTATTAGTATATATATAAAGCTTTGTAAATTATTAGTAAGTGCGGCCCGCCCCAAAATTTTAAAATTGAAATTGGCCCGTGGGTTAAAAAGGTTGCTCACCCCTGATCTATAGGCTATCTAAGGACACCTTAAAAAATATTCTAATATTTATAGCTACTTAGAAAAAAATTGAGAAACAAAAAGTATCCAGTATCTCACCGGCCTCCCCATATGAGAAACTTATATCCCCATTTAGGATCTTCTCCTTAACGAGTTAGTATTTATTTTTAAAAGATAAATTCTTGAAATTTGAAATTTCTTTATATAGTTTAAGTAAATACAATTTAGTTAGTTTTCTAAATAAAATATTATAAATTAAAAATAGATAAAATATATAAATATAATAGATAAGGACAAATTTAAAATATGCCATTTATTAAATTTTTTTTTTTATTATTCAAATCAATAAATTATAATTTAATCAAAAATCTTTTCCTATTATTGCCATCGTTAATTGATAAATTGAATTTTAATAATGGAACTCGGGGTGTGGATGGAGAACGAGCACTGAAGGGTGGCGGGTTATTAAAATGTGATTAAATGGACAGACGATGAAAAAAAGACGCCTTTTATTTTCATCAACATCAATGACAATAGATCGATTTAGTAATTTCATTTTGAATAATAACCTTAGTATTTTATAATTGATTGTGAAACAAATGTTTTTTATTATCACTTTCATTCAAATTGATTGAATTTTCTTTTTTCACGATTTCTTTTCTAAATTAACATATAACATGATGATATTTAACTACATGAGGGGGTCTAAAACAATGTAGTAAATGAATTCAATCAAATCACATTTTTAAACAAATGATATTTAATTTTTAGGCAATTCAAAAAAATTTCAAAAAGTAATCCCACAAACACGAAAAGAGATTTAGTCATATTAGATATTTAAGTATTTATTTTCACTAATGATTGATTAAGTTGGGATATACATTTCAAAGTTTATAGTTTACCCCATCACTCCTTTAAATAATCATTTTAAATTTGTAAATACGACAAAATATATGAAGCAATATCAAATAATTTAAAAGGACATAAATTTTAAAAAATAGTGATAAAATATACAGCCCTTAAACGTACGTGTTAATGCACTGAAAGACAGAAAGGTATGGCCTGTGGATATAAGATAATATATATTTTGTAATTTGATTACAAAATATTAATAAAATAATTATTTTTAATTTTATTTTATTTATATTTTTAATATTTTGTATTTAAGGTAGAGCTGTCTGACGTAGTTGCTGACGTCATTTCAATTTACTATTTTAAATTATTAAAAAATTAACAAAGATGATATTTCCTGAGGCTGAAACCAATACAGATAGACTTTTCTTTATAATAATTATCTATAGTGTGAAATGCTTAAAGCAGTTTAATTTCTCAAAAATACAAATATATATATATATATATACAATTTTTGCCTGTATAATAAGATAAGTTGTATACGAGGGTTGCCATTTGTATTTCTAGTCTAACAATAACAAATCATAAAAGAGTTTCTAAAGTAATGCATGCGCATTCAAAAGTGAATTGATTGTGATGGAGAATATGTTGAAAAACAATAAATCTAATTTCGATCATAACTGTATTTTTCATTATTATGCTAGAAATATAAATAACAACACTCGTTTATATATATATATATATATATACATATATTACATAATATTTTTAAATTTATTTTGAGGGACTCGTTTTAGATAAATAAATATAGGTTTATCTTTATTTATATACAATTGTTATGTTTATTGTTATTTTTATTTAACCAAGTAGGCATTTTATCTGTTTCAATGTTAAATTGTAAATAAAAAAGAACTTTATTGTAGATAAAGTGTCGTTTGCATCCATATATTTTCGCGTTAAATACCAATAGAATCAGGATTAAAAGTCTCAAAGGATTTGGAAAATCACTCGTTAAATTGGGTATACAATGTTTTATTGATTTGGGTAACTTTACTATGCTTTATGTGCCCTGGCAATGTGACAAACCTCTCAGCCCCCAAGATTGTAACTAACACGAAATGGATTGGCCAACAGGTCAACACAGTCCAAACTAATATAACTTTTATTATATATATATATATTATTTATGAATAATTTTTTAAAATTTATTTAATAATAATATATTTTGAACACTTTCAAATTGGATATAAATTGGAAAATATGATTTTGACTGGTATATAGGTCTAATATATATATAAATCAGTTGAAAATTAAATTAGATCGCGTGATTTGATATATAATATTTATTTGATATGGGTTGACGTGGGGTGTTTTTTTTTTTTATTTTGATGTCGAGCAGATGACAGAATATATATATATATATGTATGTATGTATACATATATTGTGTATACATATATTGTATGTATATATATATATATATATAGAAAGAAGGTATGGGAGAGAGTTTGAGAGCAATGGGAATACGGTAGGTAATTCAGGGAATTGGGACGGGCTTTCTAATATCCCAGGGGAGATGGCTGATGGTGGTCTGAACCAGGAATAGGGACAATAATGAGAATCTTGTCGCCCGAAGGGACAAAATGTCCAAAAGCAACACAGGCAGACACACGCCATCATACCCGATACTAACGCTTGATCTATCACAAGATTAAACTTAAAGTAACATTCCTTCAGATGATTGAACCAACAACCAGAAAAAGTAAAAGAAAAATAAAGACAGACGAGGGCTAATATTATATTTTATTCTCATACTAATCAACCATACAAGCAATATTATTCGCAATCAATCAATAATATTAATATACAAATAATTGATATAACAATATAAAATAATTATTAATTATAATAGATGTATTATCCATTTAATAATTGTGAAAATCATTTTCAATAGATTATCTTCCACAAATAATAACATTAAATTATGATTACCATATAATTGCTAATTTCAATTTGTATAAATATTATAAAATGATTAATCCTAAAATACTAAAAAAATATTTAATAAAGAAAATAATTAAATAAATGGAAATTATGTTTGTTTATAATTCATATTAATTTTAAGTGAATTTTAAAATTACTTGGACCCAAGGATGGACGGACCAACCGATTAATAGAGAGTTATACTAATTACATCGGCTGAAAAGTCCCTGGATTTTTCAATAGGTGACGCCACTATAAAATGAACATGACTCATTTCGAGAGGCTCATCTGTCACTAGTTTATGTATGAAGTATCATGACATTTCGTCCATTCGTTTACAAGCTACAGTCGTTTGAGGGACGCTACTTTCGCCTTCATAAGAAAAATGGAAAAACAGGGATATCATTTCTTGATTAAACATTGTTTTTTAATGGGAAAAACTTGTGAACACTCATTTTAGTTGTTGCAGGAATGTTATCCCACATCTGCTCCTTCGGGAACAGCAGTTTATCAAGACGCGATATTCCTGTTTATTCATTTTTGAAGGCGAAAGTAGCGTTGGACGAAATGTCATGATACTTCATACATAAACTAGTGACAGATGAGCATCTCAAAATGAGTCATGTTCATTTTATAGTGGCGTCACCTATTGAAAAATCCAGGGACTTTTCACCTCATGTAGTATATGTGTCACTTAGAAGCCAAAGCGTTTAACTCCACATTTAAAGAAACTGAGAAAATGAAGCCCAAAGTTCACAGCTTGCAGGAAATTCAGGGTTATTGATTACAGAAAAATGTATATTGCATTAAAATATTAAGATTATCAAGTTCATTATTCACTTCATATGTTGCAGATTATATTACATTACTAGCAAAATTTTAAAAATTGGAGTTAATCGGTTTGGCTTCTGAGTGGCACTTTTAATTTAATTATAAATTTATATATAACTTTGTGAAATAGTTGGTATAGGTCAATTCTTTTTTTAAAACTCTATTAAGTTATTTATAATCAATGTTAAGGGCTCTAAAAAAATAATAAATTTAAAGGGGTTAACATTTTTATTACCTAAAATAATGCAACTTTTATAAGTTTTTTCTAATTATTGTATTTGAATCCAAGTCTATTTATAGAAGTAATGTGTGTGTGTGTGTGACTGCTGCTCTTATTACTATTTAATTTCTACTGGGACAGTTTACTTTTGGAATAAATTCCTTGAAACTTGGTAAAGGGTTGTTGATGCTGGACCTCTCATATAATGGTCAAATCAGTGGTTGAAACCTGCTCAAACCAAACTTGTCTCAAACTAGTTTCTCCTATTTCATTCATTACCTTCTACCTTACAAGTAGTAGAATTTAATGATTTCAAAATATTCTAAGTCAGGCTATTATTCTAAGGAACAAAATTAGGATAGGGTTTATTTTCAAGTTCTAGTAACTTATAATGTTAAGGAAAATCTGTTAACTTTAAACATTAAATTATATAAAAAAATAAATAATATATTTAAACGATTCAAAATCCCTTTTAATTTATAATTAATTTAGAAGAAAATATTTTTAGGAATACTTTTATTTTTACCGACCGACGATAGTAAGGGAGGTATTGTTTTCACACCAAATTTCACATGTGGAGATTTTTAAATATCTCCACGAATCATGCATTTTCTTAACAGAAAAAAGTATTTTTAGCATGAAGTCTGTCCGTCCGTCCGCTGTGTGTCCGTATAGATGTGTACAGCTTGAACGGCTCAACGGATTTTGATAAAATTTGATATATTTACTTAATGCATCAGTAGCAATTCATCAACTTTAGGTGTATATCCGGAAACCGGAAGTTGTAGTATTACCGATCGACGATAGGAAGAGAAGGGTTATTTTCACACCAAATTTCACATGAGGAGATTTTTTTATATATCACCACGAATCATACACTTTGTATTGGTTTTATCCTCGGGAAAATCATATTTATTAGTTTTTCTTGATTTAAAATTATATGACGTCATCCAGCCATTCATGACGTCACAGCCTGGTCTTGCATATATATTATAAATAAAATAAAATTAAAAATGTTTATATTTATTATTTATGTATCCATATCTGTTTTTTATTACATTAATAGATATATTAAAATTATTTGAAATTGTTTCTGTAGCTGGAAATTAATTTACTTCAAACCGTCGGTCGGTTCGGACCTAGCCACAGGTCAACTTATTAAATTATATATATATTATTATATAGAATAGAATTATTAATGATAGCTTAGAAAAAAAGAGTGGGTACGAAATTAATAGTGCTAAGACAAAATTGTTAGTAGCAGAGAGGAATAGTATTAACATTCAAAACGTAGAATTTGAAAATGCAGAACAATTTAAATACTTGTGTTCTGTAATCATTGAAGGATAATAATATTCGCGAAAACAATTTTCCAATCGGTCATGAATTCTAACTCGTCGTCAAAATGATTATCAAGAGGAATCTAAAACAATTATTTTGTTGTATTATATGGGGGTGAGGCGTGGTCTATGATTTTGGGAGACGAGAGTAAATTTATAGTATAAGAAAATAGGTTTCTGGACCAAAGAAAGATGAGGTCACCGGGGAATGACAATGACCTCTAGCAATCTCCAGACATAGTTGGAGTATTAAAACCAGGAACACCGAGCTATAGGCCGACCCTTCAACAAATTTATTCAATTTATTAAAATAAACTTTAAAAAAATTTCAATTTTTTTATTATTTATTACAATTGTTAAATGGGTTTTCTAAAAATAATGACACTTGCTATCTTTTAATTAAGAAAAGAGATGTTATATTTTTCTTTTCTTTTATAATAATCAAATATCAATCATATATTATTTATAATTTTATCTAAAAAACATTTTAGTTAATATAATATAATTTATTCAATATTATTAGATCAAAAATTTATTTAACAATTTATTTGAAATTCCTTCCTTTATATCTATCTAGCTATCTTCATGATTTTTTTTTTTTGTGTGGGGGAATGAGAAATATATTTCTCATTCTAAAATATTATTAAAATAAATATTTTTAATTTTATTTAGAAATTAAATAAAAAATTTTAAAATATTTTAAATATATTATTAAAACAAATTTTGGATTTACTATTTGAAATTAAGAAAATACTAATAAAGTTGCTTTATATCGAGACTGAAACCAATACAGATCGATTTTTCTTTATAAATATTATCTATGGTGTGAATTTCAAAAAAATCCATCGAGCGATTTAATATCTCAAAAATATACAAATATATATACACAAATATATATATATATATATATATACAATTTTTGCTAATATAATAAGATAAGATAAGTCTGCGATTGGTAAGACAGGTGTGGAGAACGTCCGGTTGGAAGATAATGTAGGAAGGGATCAAAGAGGGGTGGTAGAAAATAGGAAATTAGAAATTTGGAGGATGTGGGTATAGCTTAGGATAGAAACATTTGGAGAAATATGATTGCTGCGGCCAAGTACTTTCGAGTTTCTTAGAGATTAACACAGAGCTAGATAAAAATATAGTAGAATTTTATATAAAATAAAAAAACTTAAAAAGTTATTGTTTACTTAGTTTAAAAATAAGATAATTAGACAGAAAATAGACTTTTGAATGATTTATTTATTTATTGAATTTATTATTTATTGTCAGGCAAAATAGATCGAAATATACATTTATAAATTATATCATTCAATTCAAAAAATGACATAAATATATGAATTTATAATAAAGTTAATAACTGTAATTTAATTGAATAGAATTGTCTTGGACCTTTCAAATAGTATACTCGTTGATTTGTTCTTCCGCTAATATAAATGGGAAAATGTTTGAAGATTTTCAATAAAATTTATTGGAGAGCAAATGAAATGGAATGAGCGAATAAATAAATCCTGACGTTGACAACGAAATAAATCTTAAATAATTGTTTATTTTGTTAATGATATAACGTTCCGTACCGGGGATGATATTTAAATGTTTTAGACGACAAAATGAAGGGGATGTAGTAGATCAGCGTAAGACGGGCCAAGAACGGAGAAAGAGGGAGTGGTTAGCGTTCAGAAAGGGTGAAATTGAGTGAGTGAGTGAGTGAGCGAATGTACAGTTGAGTGAGTGTTTAAAGTCCAAAAGACAGACAAAGTTGTCCTCTGGAATGCGATTAAAACTCTCACAAGAGTTATTACGAGTTATAAAGCTGTCCGAGGACAGCAACCAGGAGAGTTCGGCATCAGTGAAGAGTAGGTGTGAGTTGAAAGGGCAAAGGGGTGGAGGGGGGGGGGGAAGAGTCACACTGAGACCAGGAACAAACGAAGAAAATACCAAAAAGGTAATCCATTTATAATACCGTTTCGAGTTCGCATAACCTCTTTTTTTTCTCTATTAATACTCGCATATCTTCTTCTTCTCTATCCAGTTATTTTTAATGAACTTGAAATTAAATTAAATTTACAAACAAGTTTATTTATTTTTCTTAATAAACAACTCGCCTATCTATTTATTTATTTAAAATTAATTTTCGTTTTTTTTTTAATCATTTTAGAAACGAAATTTAATTTTCATAAAAGTTTCAAGTAAATATCTTTACTTTTCAATATTTTGTTGAAAATAAATTAGTTTAAAAAACATATAATTGCATGCCCTTTAAAATTGTAAATAAGATTATATAAAAAAAAAAATGTTACGTTTGAGAAGATTTTATTTAAATGAGAAATATCAAGAATAGGATTGCCACAATCGTTCAAGTGGGGTTCATTTCCTATTGGAAAATTTGGAGTTCAATCATTGGAGTATTTATTGATAAGAATCTCTGAATAATATTCATTCTTGATGGGAATGAAATTGAAATTCTTCAACTTCTAAACAATCTCGATAAAGAACCAGAAATGTTAACCAATTTAATTTAATTTAAATTAAATTAACGAATTTTAGAATAAAACCTTCAATTGGTTCTTTTATCTGTTCATTTGTTTGATTTTTATTGAATTCTTATTCTTTAATTATTATTACTCGATTTTTATATATACAAGATATATATATATATATATATATTGGAAACTATGTGATTATAAAGTAATAAAAGTATTTTTAAAAAATAACTAGACGAGAGTAGATTTAGAGTGTTTGAAAATTAGAATTCTTTGCAGTATTTATGGATCAAAGAAAGATGAGGTCACCGGGGCATGACGGAAACTGCATAACGAGGAATTGCATGACCTCTATCCATCTCCAGACATAGATGTTGCAATGGGCAAGACACGTGGCTAGAATGGGAGATAAAAGACTGGCGAAAAATAGAAATGGGGAGACCGATTAGGAAACGTCGGGTTGGAAAACCAAGGACGCGGTGGGCGGAAAATGTAGGAAGGGATGTAAGAGAGAGATTGGAGAAAATTGCAGATGAAGAGATGTAGCTCATGATAGGAACACTTTGAGAAATGTGGTTGTAGTACCAAGATCTTTCGAGTTCGGGAGAGCCACAGAGATAGATAGATAGATAGATAAATTTCTTTATATTTAAAATTGAAAAAATTAAAATTTTTCATATTTACTCTTAAAATATAAACTTAAAAAATAAATTGTAAATATCTCATATAAATTCTTCTATAAATACTTTGAAATGGAAAAGGAAAAATAAAAGAGAAATTATTTTAAGGTATAGAAAAAACAATTGAATATTTGTTAGGGTTTCGTCATATTGCTTTTTATTAATTCATTAGAGCCTAATTTATAGAACTAAAAAAAAATCATATTAAAAGATATTTATAAAATATAAATATAAATATAGTCGATAGGTTTTGGTGAATCAGTTGAAAAGGACTTTTTGAATTTAGATTGTTTGTTGAATTGTAACGTGCAATCATTTAAGACAGAGGTTCTCAACCTTTCAGGTTCTGTGCCCCCCTTAGATCACTCATGTGAGGTTACGCCCCCCTGTTTCAGAGTATCATAAAATCATCTGACCTTTTTACATTAATAGATATATTAAAATTATTTGAAATTGTTTCTGTAGCTGGAAATTAATTTATTTCAAACCGTCAGTCGGTTCTGTGCCTGTTTTTTAGAACCATTTTGAAAAAAAATTAAAATCGGAAATGTTCGAAAAGTTTGCTCACAAAATCATCTTACCTTTTTTGTAGAACCATTTTACAACAAAATTTTCAAAAGTTTGCGGGTACTTGAAATGCCTCGCGCCACTCTTAGAGGGGGGCGCGCCCCTCTGGTTGAGAACCACTGATTTAAGAGATATGTACTTGTAGAATTATAATGTTTCTCTATATAAAAAAAATTATATGGGTATGTTTGTGCCTTGTGCCCATATTTAGTTTTTTAAATCAATACGAAGGAATAGAGTAATATAAAATATAAATTTTTATTTCAAAACAATTTTTACCGACCGACGATAGTAAGGGAGGTATTGTTTTCACACCAAATTTCACATGTGGAGATTTTTACATATCTCCACGAATCATGCATTTTCTTAACAGAAAAAAGTATTTTTAGCATGATGTCTGTCCGTCCGTCTGTCCGTCTGTCCGTCTGTCCGTCCGTCTGTCCGTCCGTCTGTCCGTCTGTCCGTCCGTATAGATGTGTACAGCCTGAACGGCTTAACGGATTTTGATGAAATTTGGTATATTTACTTAATGCATCAGTGGGATGAATTGATCAACTTTTGGTGCAAATCCGGAAACCGGAAGTGGTAGTATTAGCGATCGACGATAAGAAGGGAAGGGTTATTTTCGCACCAAATTTCACATAAGGAGATTTTTTTACATATCACCACGAATGTATTGGTTTTATCCTCGGGAAAAATCATCTTCATTATGTTTTTCTTAATTTAAAATTATATGACGTCACCCAGCCCTTCATGACGTCACAGCCTCGGGTAACGCCGGCATCGCCGGCTACTTCAGCTATATATTATAAATAAAATAAAATTAAAAATATTTATGTTATATCCATATCTGTTTTTTATTACATTAATAGATATATTAAAATTATTTGAAATTGTTTCTGTAGCTGGAAATTAATTTATTTCAAACCGTCGGTCGGTTCGGACCTGGCCACGGGTCAACTTATTTTGTTTAACTTAATCCAGACTAAATTCAGATATATTTTTTTTTCTTCTTTTATTCACTTATTTATTGTGGCTCAATTAAAAAATTTAAAGTCATTTCACATATATATTTACCACACTCCCCCTTCCCCCAAAAAAAGGTAAAATTTTTTCCGATTTGGCTATTAAACATTTTTGATTTTTCAATATGGCTCTAAGTATCACCAAGTGTGGCCACCCCTGCTATATACAATAAAGAAAAAATTGTTAAACACTACATTAAAAATTGGAAACCAAGTACATAAATGACTTCTAAAAGTAAATTTTTTGAAGCAATTCTTGCAAGAAAAGCTAATTTGGTGCATATATTCTAAATTTTACACATAATTCAAAATTAAAGGCTTTTTGTTCCCTAATTAAACCTGGATGGATGTTAGACTGGGAAGAAAAACTTTATCATTATAAATGATAGGTTTGGCTATATCATATTTCAAAATTTAATAAAATCAAAATCAAAAAAAAAAAATACAACTTAAAATGTTAATATACATATTAAAACATTTTCTCGGAATTTACAATCAAAGCATAAGTGAAGCATTCATATCCCATTCCAAGATATATCTTGGAAAAAATTACTACCAATTTTAACGCATTAAATCAAGAACCCAGAAATTCTCTGATTTCACCAAATTTTTTATTAATTTTCTTATTTTCTTATTTTATTTAATTTTTATTTAATGTAAAAAGGTATTTTTAAAAATTTTGATTAACGGTTGCGTTTATTTCTCCAATTAGGAAATGATTTAATTAAATATGTTAATTACTATCATTAAAGTTCAAGATGCACATCCCTCTGGATAGATGGAAAAACTATTATAAAACTATTATAGAAGAGCAGATACAGATGCACATCCCTCTGGATAGATGGAAAAACTATTATAAAACTATTATAGAAGAGCAGATACATATATATATATATATATATATAAATGTATGACTGTCACTTTCAAACACAAAATTGAATATATATTATATTTATCTACTTTAATATTTAAATTATTCTTTTTTTATGATAATGAATGAAATTTACATCAAAACATTCTCGTGTAACAGAGGAAACTACAGTCTATTATATACATAGATTAATAAGTTAAACTTATATCTAAAATTTAAAATTTTATTATAATAATAATAATATTGAGTTGGAATTATTGAATATCGATCACTCGTAGAAAAGAAATATTGAATCCTATCTATTGTGCTCTCCCTGGTAGATTAATTTAGCATTAAAAAGAAAAAGTTTGGAATTTAATTGTATAAAAAAAGATAAAAAAAAATATCTGGCTAATGAACATCCTATATGAGGACAGATACAGCCAGGTGTCCAGACCCGATAGTCATCTCAAAGGAGACTATAAGATAATAAGGTGACCTATGGCCAGGCACAGAACCGACCGACGGTTTGAAATAAATTAATTTCCAGCTACAGAAACAATTTCAAATAATTTTAATATATCTATTAATGTAATAAAAAACAGATATGGATATAACATAAATATTTTTAATTTTATTTTATTTATAATATATAAGGAACCGCTGACTGTGACGTCATGAAGGGCTGGGTGACGTCATATAATTTTAAATTAAGGAAAAACTATTGAATATGATTTTTCCCGAGGATAAAACCAATACAAAGTGCCTGTTTCGTGGAGATATGTAAAAATCTCCACATGTGAAATTTGGTGTGAAAACAATACCTCCCTTACTATCTTCGGTCGGTAAAAATACTAAATAAAAGAAATATGAAATATCTTAAATTAATAATAAAAATTAAAATAAAATTAACTTAATCAGAAAAATTCACTAAATAATATTATTTTAGGTATTTTCCATTTCTTTTCTATATAAGATAATATTAAATACTATGCTTAGATTTCATTTTTTTTAATTAATTAAAAATACTAATTTAATAACTATTTTGAAAACTATCTTTAAATAATTCATTGTCTTTTATTTTCTTATATATATATATATTTATATGTATATGATTGCATTGTGCAATGAATTATACATTAGGATTGAGACTAGAGGACAGGGTCGAAGGATTAAATGAAAGAGAAACAGGGCTGATTCAGGAGGTGATGACGGTTATACGTGGGGTGAGTTTGAGGGTGAGAGACAAACATTGTGAAGATAATTAAATTCCAAGGAAATTTCTCTCTTAAAATAAAATATTATTATTATTATTAAAGCCATAGAGAAGAGATATATCAAGGACATAACCTCATTTCGAAATTACATTATATTATATATATATATATATATATATATATATACATAGATTTCTACACTAATTGTTTTGTTTCTATTATAAGAATTAATAATAAATTAATAAATTTTTTTTATTATTTAAATTTAATTTAATTAATCAATCATTTCAAAATTATCTTATAATAATTTTCAAAAATGTGTATAATAAAAAAAAGATAATAATATATATGACCACTAAGCAGGTTTATGAAGGAGAGGGAATATTAATATTATAATACCATTATTCCAGTACCTACCTAGTGGTCACCGGGGGACATATTTTGAGGCGGTAATTTTTATAATCAATTATAATGGAAAAATAATTGTTATCATTCATTGACTCTGATTTTCACGAATTGTCAATTACTAAATGATTTCTCAATACATACGTTTAAGGTATAAGATAAATGTATCAGTAATGGAACATTTGATAGATTTTTGATCAAAATAAGCTTTTTAATTTCAAATTAAACTTGAGATATCGATAAATATCAAGAAGAGCCTTTTCGGTTTGCTTAACAATGAAACAGAGACCTATTCCTGCATTTATATTATAATTATGAATTTTTTAAAACACGAGGCAAGCATTCTTGCATTTTAAGGTTAGTTTCTTATGCAACCGTTAAGGATATGCTTCACTTTATTTTCAATGTATTATGTTTTATTTAATAATAATTTCAATCCAAAAATTAAATTCAATAGTTATTACTACAAATTATATTAATCAGTTTGAAATATTTAATTTATGTAATGATTATAAATTATTAATGGGGTGGTCATTTACTGAAACAAATATCTCATTTTATCAGAAGTGGACCATAACTAAAAAATACGATTGAAATTTTATTTATTAAAATCGTTTTTTTTTTTATTAAAATACATGTGATGTATGCTAATTTTTTTATTTTAAGTGTCTAGAACAATTTTATTCAGTAGTGCACCACGTGGCCAAATACTGAGATAAACATGGCCAATCACTAAATCTTTACAACTTAAATTATATTTCATCAGATCCCTTTAGATAACTAAATTTTATGCTGATAATAAATTGTGTAAATAGATTAATTCCCAATTTATAAACCTTATTAAATTTATAATTTTATTTTATGAAATTAAATCAACAACTATTTATTATATATAAACATCTTATTACTCATAATAATAAATTTAATAAAATATATTTATTATTATATTAGTATGAATTATTATAATTATATTAAATAAATATTACTAAAATTTCCAATAAATTTTTTAAATTATATTAATGTCATTATCTTTCTCTTTTCGATTGCATTAACTGACCTTTCTTAAAAACCGCGCGTTTAAATGGATAAGAATTGTAAATATAAAGAATAATTAAAATTAATTATAAAAAATATTAATAAAACCAATCCATAGTGAATTTTATTCCATTTATTGATTTTAAACCCATTTTAGGTTACTGGATCAAAAAGTGGCCCACTACTGAAACTTTCGATTTTCAAATGGCCCACTACTAGAATAAAAAATACGTTTTGAAAAAAATAATATAAATAAAAAAAATATTTAAATATAAATTAACCAAATGTTGTAGTGATAATTAAAAATAGTTGTACAAATCTTAGCACTTGTTTTGTTGTTATTCTCACTTTTATTACAGAATAATAGTGTTTTTTATTGAAAATTTCTCTTAACATGGTCCACCAATGGTACATTTACCTTATATGTTTTATGACTATTTTATGTTCTGTTAAATTATTTGAACGGTGGTTCGGTGAACCAGGTACTTTAAAATTATATTGAAAAATATATATATAGTATTATAATTATATATTATATTTTTTTAATTAGGATTATATGCTATGTTACGTTGGCTAAGAACTAAGACATAGTATAATGAATATATACTACAATACAATCTTTTTAAAAAAATAAATTGTATATTTTTTAAGATTAGAGAAAATTGCCGAGTATTAATTAATATGCTTTATTTTATTTTTATGTAATTTTCTTTATGATTTTCAGTTTCTCTTCTAGTTAATATTATATGTCAAATTGTAGAGGTGTATTTATTTGCTTTATAACAGTGTTAAGTAATATAATAAAAAAAATTATCAAAATATATTGCTCCATGCTCATAAATTTTAAAATATGATGGATATGAAAATCTATACTTGGGCTGGTGTGTATTTTTATAATGAAAAAATATTTTATAGCAAGTTTAACTTGTTGTTCAATCGTTTAACATAAAAAAAATACAGAGGAAAAATAAGAACTTAGAAAGAAACTGTCTTTCAAATAAAAAGGATTTCAAACTAAAATTAAACTTATATTAATTGATCAAAATATACTCAAGCCTAATTAATATTAAGTTAATAAATTTTATGTATTATTTCTCAAAATTAAGCTAATTTCGAAAATGCTATATAAAATTTTTATTAATTTATTTTCATTTGTAGAAAATAAAATATTAATTAAACCTTGAATATTGTCCTTTACATATGTCTAACAAAAAAAGCGTGGGCGTATATGAACATAAGTAGGTAAAGGATTTAATATTATTATATGCACCCCACCCTTTTTTGTTAGGCATATGTAAAGGATAATATTCAAGGTTTAATTAATACTTTATTTTTATTTTTAGGATATTTATGATTAAAAAGCGTGTATAATAAAAAATTTTTTTACTTATTTATTTTCAAGTTTTTAGTTTTTTAGTTTTATTAACTTCACTATTCTGTCTGCGCCTGTAATGTTCAAAAATTGTAATTGGATTTTAAACTTCTAGTTGAGCGATTTTGCTCAAATTTGAAACGTATATTGAAAGTCGATGACACTGCATTAATCGTAAAGAAATATTTTTAATTTTTCAAAAGTACGGATTTTTAAAATTTGTGAATTTAATTATATTTACTTAAAGATGACACATTACTAGAGGACAACCAGAATAACTTTAGGCGCACAAATCATTGTGACAGATACAAAGTTGACCAAAAATATTACGATTTTAAATGTACCCTTATAGTTAAGGCAATAGTTGTTTGGACTAGGCGGGCCTTATCTGCCTGGCGTGCTTGTGTTTTCTGTGATTTCTAACAGAACTCAATACCGTATAGCGTATACAATGTTATATTTATATTTACAATTATTTTATAATTTATATTTTATATACAATATAAAAATTCACACCGTTCAAATAGAATTGGGTTAAAATCCAATTACAAATTTTGAACATTACAGACATGCAAAATAGTGAAGTTAATAAAAAGCGTATAAAAATAAAACTTTTTAGATTATGTATATTTCTTACGAGAATATAAGCACTTCTTTAAAAATATTTAAAATAACTAAAATTTTAAGTAAATTATTGATTAAATTTTAATTATAAATTAAAAAGTTATATATATTTATATTGTTATTTTATTTTGAAGATATTTATTAAAAAAAATATTTAAATTGAGGATTTTGAATAATTCATAGTTAAAAAAATGATTAATTAGATTAATTAAATGATTTATGATTGATTTATTAATGAGGGTGGGTAGAAGGTTCTCTTGAAGTTGAGGTTTATGAAAGGGAAATGTGGACGCGTAGCTTAAAGGAGTGGCGACAGACCTATTTCCATATTTTATCAACTATTTTTATAGATATATTGATGATATGAAAAGAAATATGACATCATTGCTTTAAAATTTATTGCACAATATATTGACACTTGTTATCTTTAAATAAAAAAAAGTCAAAATTGAGTATACACCCATACTTTAACAAAACTCATTGTATTAAGATGAAATTTGACAGAGTTATAAAATTGATAAATAAATAACTTTTTTTATCTTATATCTTTTGTGAATTATTACAAATATGATAATAAATTTCTTTGAATAAGAAAAACAAACAATATCATATAATTGACCAAATTAAATTATCTAATTTATTTTATTTTTAAAATATGATCTATTTATTTATTTATTTATTAACTTCATTTAACTTTACAGCTGATTATTTTTGAAAATGGTAGCGGATCTCTTCATCTCAAATAAACCCTATTTTCTATTATTCTTTTTACTTATTGTTAGTTTTGGTACTTCGTCATGACCACGTCAACATCCATAATGAATGAACACGAAGATAATTATTTTTTTTTTATTATTTAATAGAATTAATTATTATATATAATTTGTTTATTATTGATTATGTTTTTTGATATAATATGTTATAAATGAAAGTGGTGTGATCCTTTCATCATTATCATATTATTATTATTATTATTATTATTTGCGGATAGACCCTGAGGATCAAGCAGAGCTTTAAAGAGAAATTAATTATTGAATTACCCTAAGTTCTAATTCGAGTCTTCAGTATGTCGTGCTAACCACTAAACCACTGAAGTCATTCTTATTATTATTGTAGATAAATCAAAATTATTATAAACTTCAATTAAGTTTTTAATTTTTGTAAATACCATTCTTTTATAAGTAGTAGAATTATATTATGATTTGACATCATCTTTGATCTCTGGATATTCCCTATCAATACATTATATAAGATAAAAGAAAAATTTCATGGTTAAAGCTTACTTATTTATATATTTTAGTATTTTACTAGAAACCAAAGCACAGGTTTAAGTTCGAAGTTTTTCCCCTCTCCCGGGGATGAACATCTATTTTTTTCTATCCTCTCCCCTGGGTAAGATGGGATGGCAAGAGGTGGCAGAAAAAGGGAGGGTAGAGTAAGGGTTGAAAAAATCGTCAAGGGGATCAACTTGGATTTTAACTATGCACCATGTTTTTCAATCGACTCTTTTTCTTCTCTTCTTTCTGTCGCCTTTTTTTAAGGATTTTTTTCTTCGTCACGAATCACTGAACACTTGCACTTTTCAATCCTTTCAACTTTTGAAAGAGATTGATAGAAAAACAAACAGAGAAGAAAAATTAGATCTCTATATTCTATTTATTTTGTCAATTTCCAAAACAAAATATAAATAAATAATATAAAAAGAAAGAAAAGAAAATGAAAGAATTCTATCAATTTATTTTGAAAATTAAAATATTAATTTTTAAAATAAAAGATTGAGATTTGAATAATTATTACAATATTTTAAAATTATTCTCATTTATTTCTGACAAATTAGATCATAGTTTCCCAAACTTTTTTTGTGTCGTAGACCCCTTGCCATGTGTTTCGGTTTTGGGTATACCCCCTAAATTGATTTTGATTTTTTATAAAAAATTTTACCCTTTTTTTTAGAAAAAAATGTTTTAAAAGCCATGTCGGAAAAACAATTTAACACGTAGACCCCCATTTTCAATTCATGAACCCCCAAATTTGTTATTCGATGCCGTAGATCCCTAGGGGTCGATATAGACCACTTTTGGAACCTTTGAATTAGATAAATAATTAACTAATATGTTATGATAATTATTTTATTATTATTATTAATTGCGTATGGACCGTCTTGGATCACGCAAAGCTCCCATAAATTTTTAGAAGCGCATCGCATCCTCATGGTCATGATGCGATTGCTGATGGCATTGACTTCCAATATTGAATCGATGATCTTCTTGTTCACAATGAAACCTCTTCCAATTCGCTTGGCCGTCTTGCTCTTGAATATGCGATAGTTCTTATAGTCCATTGTATTTTTCATCCGTGAATCTTGTCTCTTGAAGAGCAATTATCTGGATATTCTATCACGATTCATGGTTGCTTGTTTTGAGGTTATCCTGCCGGAGCAGGCTTTGTAGAACCAGGGCTTGTCAGTTCCTGGAACTGGGGCAGCCGAGGTTAAATTGAATTAAATTTTTATTTTTATTATTATTAAATTAAATAAATATATAATCTTGAGTTCTATGCTGGGATTCGAACTCAGGCTTCTTGTGTAGAAATTTCGTACTCTACCCACTCAGCCATGCTGCCCCAAGATAATTATTTTATTATATAAAAATTCGTATATATAAAATAAGGGGAAATACATTTAAATTCCAATTCATCAAAATCAAATAGGATAAAAATATAATCTTTTATCTTTAAAATAAATAGTAATAAAAAATTAAATAAGAATATCATTTTTTTCTAATTAATTTGCTAATAGAATTAATTATTGCAATATAAACTCTTAATCAGTTCAAATCAAGAATGAAAAAAAAACTCTTTTAAAGGAAACATAAAGGAAAAGCTGTTTCTGCTAAAAGTCTTAGAAATAATGATAATAATAATTATAATAAATATTCAGAGAAATTGAGCTTCTTTCCTTCTTTTAAAGAAACTCATTTTATAAAATTTAATCTAAAATAGCAAAGGGTTTTTAGGAAAAAAGAATACTAAAATAAATACTTATTTGTTTAGAATATATATATATATATATATATACTAAACATGTATATATATATACATGTTGTTTTTTCTATGTATTCAAGTAAATATTCCTGATGATAGTTTTAAAGCTCATCTCGAATGTATACCAATCAATAACTCATTAATGTTGTTATGCTCCTCTAAACAGAGTTGTAAAATTTATTATTTATTTTTATCCTCCTAGTTTGGTTACAAAACCATCTCTGTTATGCAAATAGTACTTGCTTAACTTACAAACTAACTGTAGGGTTCATTTTGCAACGAATATTATAACTTTAGACATTCAGAAAGAGAGAGTAGAAAGGGTGGGAGAAAGAGATGGGCTAAGGATAGGAAAAGACAAGACAACAGCTACAGAGAGAGAGAAAGAGAGAGAAACTGACTGAATCAATTGCTATGGGATGAAATAGAGTTTGTCTAGAAATGAAAACTCTTGTATCTGTCTCTTTGTGCACGGTTGTATGTGGAAATGGGTACATAAGGGGAAAAGTAGAGGGTGGAGGGAATCCTTCATTTGGCTTCCATTGAAGAAAGCATAGTCGAAAACTTTAGACCAGACATACACAGAATAACTTGATAAACAAACATAAAACAAAACAAACAAATAAATAAATAAAGCAGCCTGAGAACTTTTCTTTTTATTTATTTTTCAGAAGAAATTTTTATTTATAATTTAAAAACTAATTAAAATGTATTCTATTTCATTTATTTTTTTTATAAAACCAACAGTAAATATTTAAAATAAAATTAATTATTTAAGATGAAATATTTGTAAGTTAGAAACTTCAATAGCTACGACGTAATCTATATTAATTAGCAAATAAAAAAACAATTTAAATAAAATTTATTTATCAAAAAATGGTGAACTTGGATGGTAAATTCCTTTTCAATTATAATTATAGTAATGGGATTATTGGGAATATGTCATGTCCTTAATAAAATTAATAATAAATATTATGCTATATATATAATTTACATAAATAAAGTAGAACATTCTAAAAGTTGAAAATATATCTAGCTCAATTTTAGTTTATTTTATTTTTTTTTTAAATTTTTATCTAATTAAAACTTTTCTGATATTCTTTAGAATTATAAATGAATTTTCCCTGGAATTTTTTTTTATTTTTATAAATTTTCCTCACGCTTTCAATCGACAAATGATCCTAAACAACATACGTTTCCTGTTCTTTTTTCAGGCCATTGGGGAGAGAATGAGGTAGGGGAGTATTTCAACCCCCTAACCAACCCACTCTTGCCTAGAAAACCCAAACCATACGCGTGTGGGGTAACAAATTTTTCGTGAACTGAATATTTAACTCAAATTTTAACTCTGTTGGTTTTCTCATTTATTTTCGCCTGATTCATTAATTAATCATTTATTGATTTGCATCTTCCACCCAAAAAAAAAAATTTACAACATTTGTTCCATTTTAATCATTTCCCATTGAAAATTCATTAATTAGTGAATAAGAAGGTCAAGTGGATTCTATTACAATGGAATGAACGGTCCATTTAAGATGATTTTGAGGAGAAGAGAAAGAGAATTAAAATTCATGCAGCATAACAACTGATTGGATGGCTACATCAAGTAATGAAGCTATACAATAGGTCGAATTCTAACTATTTGGATCACTTCAAAAGCTCTCACAAGAAATTAATCACATTATGATATGAGCCCTAGATTAATTTCTGCTATTTTTGTTCTTATACAATCAATAAATAATATATATGTATAATTAAAATGAGTACCAACCTTTTTATAGAAGTGAAAATTGTTTTGGGTTCTCTTTCTTACCAGAGAATATAACTAATGTAACTTACTCTACTCTTCTACTGTTTTTTAAACAAATTTAAGATTGGATTTATAATAAAAAAAAATAATATTGTTTTAATTTTTTAATAACTTAGGAAATGAATCAATATAGTTCTGGTTCTAATTATATATTAGAAAAAACTATGATAGATGATAATTTTTGTTTAAAGCAATCCTCGAAAATCCTGGTAACTTGTAAATTCATCAGGAATTCTGGATAACAACTTCATTGCCAAGACAATTTCATGCATTCCGGGAGGATTGATAATCTTTACCAGGATCAATACCATTCCATTCCATCATACTTGACCGCAAAGATAATAATCTAATTGAATTCTAGAAAATTATATAAATTATATTTGTAAATATAAAAAAGTAATTAAAGTGAAATTGAAATAAGTTTGTAAACTCATATTCTTCATTTCACACTTTTTTTATTCTAATTTTATTCTCTCAAAGTAATTTTCCAAGGGAAATTTTAAAAAAAAAATTGTATTTTAGAGCCAAATATGCATGTAATCATTTTATTTAAACTGATAGAAACTGTTATTGACACATTTCTATTTTTCCACTTGTCAATAACGTAAACATAAAATTAGCCAAGATTGACAACCAAATGTCAATATTTGTTAAACCATTGAAATGTAATGTATCCAGGACGAAGGAGCCAATAAAATATTTTTGCCTTCTATAAGATTCAACTTTATATTATTTTTACACTAAAGTTCATTTAGAAGAACGAAGAAAAGGCAAAGAATAAAGGAGATAAGAACAGAAGAGGTGAGATGAGGTAGTGGATGGAGGGATGAACAAAGGGAGGGATGGAGAGAAAAAAAGGAGATTGAACGAAGCTTTAATAATAATTTGTAAAGTTTAATATAAAATTAAATGGCTTGCTGCAGTGTTGTTGCTCTTACTACTAACATCAATTTGTGTTAAGTGGTCCATGACAAGATCAAAACTTTGCGTTTAACTTAAATATCCGGGATCATCTCTTCTCCACCTCCTTGTTCAATCCTTCTTGCTTTCAGCACCTCTTATATCATTATCCTACATCAAGATTTAGTGAATTATACTTTCTTCTTTTATTCTTGTTTTTCTCAAAACACTTCTAAAATATATCTATTAGATTTAATATAAAGTATAGGGTACTAATTCACAAATTAATAAGAAAAGTTTTTAAAAAGAAAAAAAATAAAGTTGAAATAATTAATCGAGTATTTTATAATTTTATGATGTCTGATAATTTTTCATATGTATATGTGGAAAGCATAAATTTTAGATTTTAATTTAGATTATAATTTAAGAAATATTCAATCCTAGATTTTTATATAAATATGAATAATAAAAAGAATATAGATATAAAACAAGCACCTCTTGACAAATTAATAAATTAATGATAATTTTTCTTATGTTTTGTAAAATTTATTTATTGTAGTCTGATTATAACATAAATAAATATCAACATTTATTATTATTTATTTATTATTACATACTCATCACCCATTACAGAGGAGTTCTGATTTACAGCACAGGAAATTTAGACAACAATAATTATCAGTATTTACAGTTTATACAGCACTCACTCATTCACTATAAAGGACCTTAGTTTCGGGTGAATGCTGCTGACCCAACCATAGCTCTTCCTGACCCAATCATTGCTCTTCCTCAACTATCTCCTCAAAGATGTTTTTCATCTGGGTGGTCGAATTTTAAAGTACGCTCGCGCGTCATTACACCTAGTCAGTTCCGCAACCCTCTATAAACGCGGTAGCCTGTACTCAGGCATCTTCAAGATTTTGATCAGCTAGCCAAGAGTTCTTTAAAAACCTACACGGATAACATTTCAAGTTGGAATTCATTTCTTATTATATACTCTGGAGTTGTTCTTTCTAGACTAAACAATAGTTTGAAAAATCTTATCTAGACGTTTTCCAGGATCTCTCCATACCTTAGGCCCCATATTTTAGGCTTGTAGAGTATTTAGCACATATGCTCTATATAGAATTTTGATCAAGTCAAAAGACTCCATTTTAGCCTTGGTTATTAATGATCTTATATTAGTCATTGCCATCGTAGACTTAGATAAATATGAATATGTAATAGTTTATATAGAAAATCGTACCTATTTGGAAACAATCTAGGATTATTTATATATAGGTGTATATTATTTTAAATAATATGTAATATTGATATTTTATTACATTTTATTCTTAAAACCTTAAAAAATTCTCAGATTCTTGAATGAAATATGTTCTGTTGTTTTATATTTAAGAACTTTTTAAATGTGGAAGGGGAAGTATGTTAGAGTGGCTAGGAAAGAATTCTTCTTCTCTATTGCATATAATAAAACTTTTTCTATCTGCTGTTCATTTTAATCATAATACGACGACATTTTTATAGTTCCATCCCCTCTCCCCATTCTTCCCACTTACAAGCACAAACTCTGAGAAAATAATTCATTAAAATATCTACAGAACAATCAACGCCATCTTTTATATTCGTATTCAATCCGAATGTTTTTATTCATTCATAATAAAATCGTAAAAATAAAATAAAGGAATTTAATTTAAGTTGATCTATTCAAGCTTTAATTGAATTGTAAAGGAAATTCTTCATCATTCTAGAAGATGGTTTGTAAATTTAGCGGTCGATGTGTGTTTATCTGTGGGAGAGTGTGGGTGTGATCAACCAAAGACCAACTTTTTTTCAATTTTTTTTATAGGTGAATTAAAATATTAAAATAATGATTAATTAATTAATTAATAATAAATCTAAATTCTATTAATGCACTCGCTTTATTATCAAATTTCTTATTATTCATTTTTACTATCTCGCCAGAGATAGTATTACGATCACGAAAATTTTCGATGTCGAGATTGTATGTATGTGTGTATGTAGACAAAATTACGCAAAAACGGTTTGAGCTAGAATAATGAAATTTGGTACACGCATTATTCAAAATTCTTTTCTAAATAGTTTTCTATCAACTTTTGAGAAATCTAGCTCCTCCGAAAGAGGGTCATTACCTACCACGTTTTCATTTTATTTCTCTAACTAACCGTAAAAATAAAGATATATATTTGATAGTTTTTGGCATGATTAAAAATTGTATATAACTGCTATATACAAAATTTCATCTTGATTGAATCGCTGAAAGTACCGGAATTATTTTTTACACACTGTAAATCACGCGCCAGCACGTGACGTGGTGCCATCAACAAAGAGCCAAACACGCCCTGGTTTAATATATATTTATCAATTTATAATTAATTAAATTTTATTTAAATATAATATATATTATATTTAATCCAATTCAAATATGCGAGATAATCGAGTGGAGTCACTCCAGATTTTTATTTATTTATTTATTTATTTATCTTTGTAAATAGAAATTTTAATTAATTTATTTTAATTACTATGCTTCCAAGATTATAATCTTATTATTAAAATAAAAAAAAAAATTATAAATGTATTTTTAGTTTTATGAAAAACTCTTTGTGGTCGTTTGGCTACCTTTCTTTGTCGGTTGATGTAATCGAAATCGACTCATCTCTGATCTGGTCAAATGATAGAGATGGAATAAAGGCGGAAGGAAGGAAGGTCAAAAGGGATCCTTTAGGGGACTGCTGATTGGATAGGTGGTGGAGATGAAGAAGCAGTGAAGCGAATCTGAGACTAATTTCCATTACCGCCCCCATTTCGGACACCTCTTAAACCAGTCGAGTACACGCAAACAGGCCTCTCTTCTCGAAAATTGACCGTCCGACAGTCTTATATCATTTAAGATTCATTAACGCCAATTAGGTTCTCGAGAGGTCACTCGCTATAAATATACCCTTCCGCTCCAATGGTAAGAGCCAATGAGAGGGTTATTTTGATAAGCATTCACCCTTAGCATATTTATAGATCTATAAAGTACTATTACATTTATTAAAGTTTTTTTTTCTGATTATATACTCATTGTGAAATGCTAATTTATTTATAATGATAATAAAAATATTAAGAATAAATAAAGATGTCTTTAAATAAACATTAAGAATATAGATTACCTGGAACACCGAGCTATCGCTAAACCTTTTAAAAAATATTGATATTTTATTCTTTAATTATTTATTACAATTATTAAATGTTACATCATTGCATTAATCTGATTAAAATGATTGGAAATTGTTTGCAATTTTTTTTTGGTATACATTTTTTAATACATTTTCAAATAAAAAAGAATGACAAGAGACAAATATGGATGGCGTAGTTAGTGACGTCATATAAATTTAAATTAAGAAAAAACTAATGAAGATTTTTTTCCCGAGCTGAAACCAATATAGATCGATTTATCTTTATAATTATTATCTATGATGTGAATTTCAAAAAAATCCTTAGAGCGGTTTAATATCTCATATATATATATATATATATATATATATATATATATATACTATTTTTGCTAGTAGAATAAGATAAGATTTTACATTTTACTTACATGAATATTGAAAGAAGTGGGAGTAATCATGACATATTTTTGAGCTAATAAAAATTGCTTCTTGAAATAATAATTTTTTTACTTTTTCACAGAAAAATACCACTCACTGAGACCATTTTGGTTAACTCAGTGGATTTTAAAATGTATGAATTAAAATTTTTGACCGATTGAAATCCTTCGCTTTACGGCGCCTTAGGTGCTCTCCGCAACTAGACAATGAGCTCTGCCCCCTTTCCTCTCGAAGTAATAGGTATTATTTGGGTGAAAGTCTGTATGTATTAGGTTTTTATTTATTGGATTTATGAAACTTAAATTAACTTTTTTAACATATTTGGTCTTCCTACAAACCTATAACTGAAAAAATTCAAATATTTAAATTTTTAATTTAAATACAATTTAATATAAACTTGAAAGTTATAATAATTGGTGTACAGAAATATAGTGAATGTTCTAAGCTAGATTATATTTTATTTAATGTTGTCCGATTTGGCCTTAATCCGCATTGATATTCTCCTAAGACTAGAAAAAATTTATAAGTTGAGTTCTATCTCCAGTCCATTCATTTACTCATACAAGTTGCATGAGGCACCTAAATATTGTCAAATAATACGATACATATACAATAATTGTATACCAAATTTTATCAAAATCCGTTAAGCCGTTCAAGCTGTAAACGTCTCTACGGACACACAATGGACAGATGGACGGACAGACATCATGCTAAAAATACTTTTTTCTTTTAACAAAATGCATGATTCTTGGAGATATGTAAAAATCTCCACATGTGAAATTTGGTGTGAAAACAATACCTTCCCTTCCTAAAAATAAAATAAAATTGTTTTCTTTTTGTATTTCTCAATGATTTTCAATTTTTTTACTAAGCATATTTAATTAAATTTTTAATTCATTATACCAATTTAATATTTATCATTCTTTCTTTTAACAAAAGTCATTTTAGATCCTTTCATGAATGGAATTTCCACGAATCACTTTCACCTTCGTTTAGTCCAAAAAACAATTAAGAGAATAAATGGCATTACTAAGTGAATATAAATTTAAAGGCGACCACCAATAATTGATCTAAATTATCGGAAAGATCTATTTGATAAGGCTGAACCGCCAATTAATCGCTGAGTTACGTCCTGAATTTCGATATATGATTCGAACGGGTAGTCAGCGCACATTAATGCCTAGCTCAAATATTTCTACATTAGAAACATATTGATTTGGAATAAATTAAAGTCTCAAAATTATTCTACCGAATAATGTATTGACTGTTAATGGCTGCTGACTGAATATTAGTTTTCAAAATAATCATACGAAAAGGATATTTTGAGAACAAACTCTCTTCTGTCTACACAATCAATACAAATACCAAGTATTATAACAAGCAATATTATTATTTACATGAATTTACATAAAAATATTAATTGAATTATAGTAATAACAAAAATATATTAAAATAACTTTTATATTAAATTATATATATATAATAATAGTATAACTTAATTAAATAATTTATTAATAAAACTATTTTATATATTGAAATGAAAGTAATTATATTATTTACTTATGTAAATTTACATAAATTTTTAAAGTGATTTGGATTGTAAACAATTTGAATTATTTACTTACCTCGTTAGAGTTAATTGAAATATTAATATTACTTAAGGAAAATGTTCCTACAAATCAATTTGAATTTTTTTTCCAGGTATATATCAAAATTGAAATTTTGAGTGTATTTTTATATTGTCACTCACACTCTTCTTTTTCAAGGAGAAAAACGCTTTCTTCACTTCTATACTTTGATTATATATATATAAATATATAAAGTAGAGATATTTCTACGAAAAGAGATAAAACAAAAAAAAAGGAATTTGAAAGAGTTATGCAAACGTTCAAATATCTAAAAAATATCAAAGAAGACTACCAATAGAATTTGTATCAGTAACACCTCGAAAAGAAAACGCCTGTCGATCTTATTCTATTGCATATAAATTTTCAATATAGAAATTTCAATATAAACGTTTATTCTTAGCGTTTATAAAAAAATAATAATTGTTATATAATCAAATTATTAATTTAACTTAATAATAACTTAGTTAAAATAATTTATGCAAATACCACGCATAAAAATTATTATTTTATATTTACTTGTGCATTTTATATTTTTACATTTATTTAATTTCATTTATTCTATTAAAATTAATCATATATTAATAACATATACAGAATTTGGAATAATAGGTTAAGTTTATATAAAAATAGTATAATTGTAAAAATAGATTGGGTAGAAATTCAAATTGAAATAAAATGTGTCAGGATTCAACATTTTAATTCATTCGTGTCAAAATGCTTCCTGATAGTATCAAGCGACGGAGAGGCTCTTCGGGAGGGATGATACTGTTTTAACAAAAAATTTCTTCATACAACTCTCAGTAACGACAAAATTTATTAATTATCGAAATTTAATTTTATAAAATGAACAAATATTTTGTCTAATTTAAAATTTATATAGTATAGCGTCTAAACAGCAGAGCATAGTTTGGAAACCCTTCCCTGTCTTAGAGAGCTGTCACTTCAATAGAAATCGAAATAGGAAAGGGCCAATGCATACATGTTATGATTTAATATAAAACAAAAATAATAATATGTATAAAAAAGTATAACAAATGAAATAGAAAAAGAATATTTAAATTAATATAAAAAAATAATAAAATAAAATAAATAAAACAAAATCAAAATAAATATTTACTTACATAAATTTGATTTTAGAATAAAGTTTATTTTATACACCATTATTCTTTTTTTTCTCTCCTAATGCCAAACTTTTCAAATAAATTTTCTTTATTTTATATTGAAATTCGATACAAAGTTGGAAAGAACAAAAAAGTTCATAAGATATACACAATATATATATATATATTTTCGAGATATATAAATTGAAAGATTGGCACACATTCCATATGTTTTTTTATTATTATTATTAAAATATAAATTTCAGGTTGGCATTTTTCAATTTTGCTAATCAGAAGGGTCGTTCTTTCTCATTTTCGGAATGAACGAAAACCCATCTACCCTTGTTACAAAAGATCTGCCTTCCTCTCTTCATTCTATTTTACCAATTTGTGTTAGACTAGTGATTCTTAACCTGGGTGATCGACATTTTTAAGATGGGCGATTATTTGACTATTCGCTTTTGGGGGGCGATGGTTACTTTAGGGGGGCGAAAGTTATTTTTGGAGGGCGAAATCATTTTCAACTCTAAAGAAAAGGTAAGATGATTTTGCGATCAGGCTTTTAAACATTTCCGCTTTTTTTCAAATTTTTTCAATATGGTTCTAAAAAAAAAATTCTCGATTTTTCAATATTGCTTTAAGTATCACCAAGTGTAGCTACCTTATAATATCATACCATTTTTACCTGTTAAAATGTATAAGGGGCGAATTATGAAGCCGGCCTTACGAAGTGGACGTTTGATACAAAAAGGTTGAGAAACGCTATGTTAGACTGTAAGATGATATACTATTATCTCCTTATCAAATATTTTCTACATTATTTAGATAATTATCTATTTAGAACGATAGGAATTCGAAAATTACAAAATCATCTTCCCTATGAATTTATAATAATTTTTAAAAAATTGATATATAATATGTAATATATATATATATAGTCTTCTAGAATGAAATGTGTAGAAAAAAGACTGTGATCGATGAGTTCATGTTTCATGAAGTCATAATGGATCACACCTGTGCAAGACAACCAAACACACACCATCGGTTTCTTTTTATATACATTACACTTTTAAATATTATATCATTGGTTCATGTTGTTTAATCTTCCAAAGGTACTTCATTGTAGTGGCAATTCTTCAATTCAACACAATTCAATTTTTAAAATAAATTTAATATTGTTTTAAAATTTATAATTATTTTTTTATTTAAACAGAAAAGATGTGTAACTTTCCATCAAAGAAAAAACTGTAGAAATGACATGAAAAAGAATGTAAAATTATTAAGTTTATGTCACTTATTAACTGTGGCTCTACGGAACTCGAAAGTTCTTGGTCGCAACAACCACACTTCTCCAGGTGTCCCTATTATGAGCCACAACCCTCCAATCCCTATCTTCTACCATCTCTCTCACGTCCTTCCTACATTATCCACCCTCCGCGTCCTTGGTCTTCCAAACGAGTGGTTTCCCACTCGATCTCCCCCCCCCCCAAATATATTTTTCGCCATTCTTTCCTTTCCGAGTGACCATGCCTCACACCCATATAATTCAACCGGTAAAATAATTGTTTTATATATTTTAATTTTTATCCCCTTTGATAATAATTTAACCATTAATTAAAATGATAATGTCAAAATAAAAATTGCATTCTTGACATCTAATATTTATAAATATAATAAATTATCAAATAAATAATATATTATTCTTAATGATAAAAACATAAATAATAAAATTTAGTTGAATTTAAAATATAACCAAGTCGATAAATTTAAAAAAATCAACAGTTTTAATTCATATGCATTTATTCTTCTTCTTCATCAGCTGACTCCAGTCGAATTTTGAACCAGCTCGGTCTTTTAGTATTTGTTTAACATCCATTAATAGCAGACTACCTCCTGATTTGAGAAGAAAATGGAAAAAAGTGAATTTCCATGAAAATTCATGAATTGGGATACGAAGTGCTCCTTCATCCTCCCTATTCTCCCGATTTATCTCCGAGTGACTATTTCTTGTTTCCAAACCTGAAGAAATTGCTTGGCAGAAAGAGATTTAACTCCAACAATGAAATCATTTCACAAACAAATCTATTTTGATGTCATGGAAGGGATAAAAAAATTGGAGAAACGTTGGACGATGTATTTAGACCTACTTCAAAGGAGACTACGTTGAAAAATAAAATATTTTTTTAATACTAAAACATGTTTTTCATTCAAAAAGTCATGAACTTCTTGACCTACCCTCGTATCTCTTAAGTTTATATCTACAATTTCTTTGAGTTATACTACTGAACCCCAAAATTATGTTGAACCAATAAAATTTAAAAAAAATATTTTTTTTTGTTAATTGAGTTTTAATATTAACATTTATTTATATTGGAGAAAAGTTGGAGGAAGTGTATAGATCTCAAAGGAGACTACGTTGAAATATAAAATAAAATAGAGGTATAATAATTCTAAAAATAAATTTCATAAATATTTAAACCGCTCAAAACACTCCTTTTACTCTTTTACTAATATTCTAAACTACTAATATATTTAATAATAAACTAATGGTTATATTGTCAATGTTTGTTATAGTAAATTAAAACATTTTTAATTAATTAAAACATCTTTAATTTAAAACAAATGTATTCTGTATGACTTTTGGTGGATGTATATGAATTAACTATGGATGAAATTATTAAACTAATTATGCAGTATCAAGAACTATTAATAAAGTTTGAATTTATCCTTTTACTAAATTATACATACAATGCTTGTTATTGTGGCGATTCTATGGAAATTATATAATAACAAATTGTATAAGGGTGAACAAACTCTATCTGATATGAATGACTTGAGACGAAGCTCTATTAAGTTCAGTGTGTGCTCATTTTGAAAGCTAATGAGTATTCATCCATTGTCTAAGATATTATCATTATTAATATATAAATTGATTAATTATAATTAATTAATGAAAATAAGTATAAGATATTCTCAAATAAATCGAAATATAAAAATTAGGTAATTTTTTTTTCTATTATCAAATTATATGCAAAAATAAACAGAATAAATACGTATAAATTAATTGATTATCTTCTTTATTTTTTATTTTTATTTAAAATCAGTAAATTATTTATTTACTAATCTAAAAATAAGTGTTTAAGTTATAATGAGATACATTACTTTTTAAGATTCATTGTGTTCATATTTTATTTTCCTTCCTTAGCGGAAACTTATCTTTTTATCTTTCCACGGAACTAAAAAACTTGAACGCAGCAACCACATTCCTCCAAACATAGCTATCCAGAGCCAGCTCCTATTTTTTCCCAACACCTTCACGTTCCCCCAGTGGCGCAACCAGGGGGTTTTGGGGGGTTAAACCCCTCCTCCCCAGGAGAGAAAAAAATATAAATTGCTGTATATTATGTACTATATTACAAATAGAAAAGAAAAAAAAATAATTCTTAAAGTATAACTTAGTGTATAATAAGTAAGTTTATTTTATTTTAAAAAAATTTTAACAAAAATAAAAATTGCTTATTTTTCGTACAGAATTAAATATAAGAAATCCAATCCCCACCCATCATTCCCAAAAAAAAACATCTAAATATCAAATTTCTAAACAATATTTCATTTTGTATAGACGTAATCTCGGTAACGAACGGCCGGCCGGCCGATTCAAAATTTTTTTTTGCAGATTTGGATTCAGAACCTTCTGAAAAGTGGAAATCTCGAAGAAGCTGAGAGCAAAAATTTTCAAAATTTTCCGATCATCGTTTAAGCTATTCTTATTTCATGAGGAAAGCTAAAATGATTTACTTATAGCTGGAAAAAAATATTTTCTTTCTAAAACTGTGAATACGAGTAAATAAAATACAAAATTAAATTTTTTTGCCAGATTTTGTAAAATCAGTGTTTCATTTACAAAACTTTTTTTAAATATTTAATATGAAAAAAAAATCTTAATGAAAATTTGTCTTTGAGAGAGCCCGGGGGGGGGGGGGGGGTCGCCATAGGAAGGTAGAGCGGCTAGTCAAAACCCCCCAGGATCAAATCCTGGTTGCGCCACTGTGTTCCCCCTTAGGCCCGATTCACACACAAGTGGCGTATAGCACTGGCGTGGTTCTGGCGTGGAACAGGTTTGTAATGTAATTGCATTAGCTTATGACTCAATACCCACAGATATGGCGTGTTGGAGGCGTGGAAAATGGCACGAAGACCACTCCGCTCCGACTCCACCGGTGGCTCGTAGGGACTGGCACGCCACTTCTAGACCATTTGGAGTGGTCTTCGTGCCATTTTCCACGCCTCCAACACGCCATACGCCATATCTGTGGGTATTGAGTCATAAGCTAATGCAATTACATTAACAAACCTGTTCCACGCCAGAACCACGCCAGTGCGATACGCCACTTGTGTGTGAATCGGGCCTTAGATTTTCTTTAATAAAATTATCTAAAAAATATATTCAATAATTTAAAATAAAAGAGATAATTTAATTACCATTTATTTTTATTATTATTATTTACAGATAGATCCTGTGGATCCCAAAAAGCTTTCAATCATTTTTCTGATCTTGTTTTTTTCTCTTGTCCTCTTGATTTCTTTTATCTTTTGCATATGATTTTTCTTCTGTATTTAAATAATATTATGATATAATCAAAAATTTAGAAATAAATTCATAACTTAGAAAACATGAATTCAAATTTGCTTACAATATAAGAAATAAATTACAATAAATATAATAAAAAAATATTTAAAACTTAGCCAAAAGTTCAATATTTGTTTTAAGATTATATAATAATATATAAATATATTGTAATTCTAATTTTTTAGATGGGAATAGAATTAATTATTATATTCATTGTTTAACATGCATGAACATGTTCCTGAGCCAAGGCGGACTTAGGATCATCAACTTAGAACTTTACATAAATATAATAATCTTAACATAAATACTTCTTCCGGATTTGTTGATTAGATATGAGTGATTGATTGCCCCGTCAATTTTGAATCGTAAATTTTAGCTTAACCATTTTCTGGCCAAAGAGACATATGGTAAATTTTTAAAATTTTAAGTAATATGAGCCAAAAAGCTATTTTTATATCAAATACCAGTGTAGATAGATGTTCATATATAAAATATTTTATTTCTTTATTTCTTTAAGATTAAATAATTAATTTCATATAAATGAGAAGTTCGGTTAAAATGGGCAGAGATCCCAAAATCAAAATATTTTTTATAATAAGAAAATTATTTTTAAAAATCTGGACTGTCTCCACTCGATTATCTCGCAAATTTGAATTGGATTAAATAACATATATTATATTTAAATTAAATTTAATTAATTATAAATTGATAAATATATATTAAACCAGCGCGTATTTGGTGTTAAAAAATTAATTCCGGTACTTTCAGCGATTCAATCAAGCTGAAATTCTATATATAGCAGTTTTATACAATTTTTAAACATGTGCAAAAATATCAAACAACTTTATTTTTACCGTTAGTTAAGAGGAAAAAAAATGGAAACGTGGTAGGTAATGACCCTCTTTCGGAGGAGCTACATTTCTCAAACGTTGATAGAAAACTACGAATTTTGAATAATACCCAAGTACCAAATTATTCTAGCTCAAACCGCTCAATTAGTGAGGCGAGATAGTAAAAAAGAAAAAATATTTTGTTTATAATTTCCTAGATATAATGTATATTAATATAATACTAGCTGCTCCGAGCGCCTTCGGCGCTCTTCACACCTAGACGGGGGCTCCGCCCCCTGTACCCCCGAGTGATACATAGTATTTGGTTGAAAGTCTGTATTTAAAAGGTTTTCATCCATTTTGTTTCAATCAGTATAAGTAGATAAGACATGTATTTGTTTTCTTGTAAAATATATTTTAATTTAATCAGTAAATTAATTATATATTATTATAGTATTTATCTAACTCTGTGTCTCTACAGTTTTCGAAAGTTCTTAGCCGCAACATCCACATTTCTCTAAGCGTCCCTATCCTGAGCTACAACCAAATCCTACCCTGTCCTATCTCTCCCATGTCCCTTCCTTCATTGTCCACCCACCTTGGTCCTTGGTCTTCCACCGGATGTTTCCCAATCGGTTTCTCTCAATTTCTAGTTTCTCCAATTCCAACCACGTCCCCTTCCCATCCCAGCCTTCTTGATTTTATAACCTTAACTATATCTGGACATTATTTCTTGTTATGCCATCTCCGCCATCCCCCTGTGACCTCATCTTCTTTTGGCCTATAAATGTTGCGAACAATATTAATCTCACAAATACTCTAAATCTACTCTCGTCTCCCAGAGTCATCGATAGGTTGACCAAACGTCCCGTCTTTCGGTGCTCTGTCCCAAAAATGTCTTCGGGACACCCTACTGTCCCATTTTTTCAATATTTAGGACATTTCGTAATTTCTTTTTCAAAATTTTTTCAATTTAATTCTAAAAAAAAGGTATACCGTTTGTCCCGGTTTGGTGTTTTCCTAATATGGTCACCCTAGTCATCGATTAACATGAAAAATAATTGTTTTATATATTTTAATTTTGATCCTCTTTGATGAGATAAGCCCCTTTACTGCATAATAACAGGCGTTACTCAATTACAAAGTCGATTTAAATTCTTCTCGAATATTATTATCCTTCGTGATTAGAGATCTTAAGTATTTAAATATTTATACTTTTTCAAATTCTACATTTTGTATGTTAATTGTATGTAAGTCGTATCCGTATCATAATTCTTGAATTTTTTTGTTTAATTACATTTCGGTTGATTTTTCCCCAATTTCTCTAATCATATGTCTCCTTTTCCAGTCCAATTCATTTACCTATTAATGTTGCATAAGGCATTTAAATTTCTTAATTTGGCTAGAACACTCCATTTTTTAAAATTTTAAATAGAGGGAGAGAGAGAGAGAGGTTCTAATTATATATATATATATATATCTGTTTCTATGACAGCAAAAAAGTAAACAAATTACATACATACAAACATTCTCCTTTATATAGATTTCTGAAAAATGGAACACCCGCAGCTCAGCTCAGGA
Source organism: Labia minor (assembly GCA_963082975.1). Taxonomy (NCBI): domain Eukaryota; kingdom Metazoa; phylum Arthropoda; class Insecta; order Dermaptera; family Spongiphoridae; genus Labia; species Labia minor. The sequence continues at coordinate 55,644,154 of OY720345.1, forward strand.
GTTACCTAAGATTCTAATTTATTTTTTATTTTTCATCATTTGAGGTACCCTTCACCTCAGAAAAATTTGGTTACCTTACTCCTTGTAGTTTAGGCTCCGGACACTATCGTATTAAATATATAGATAAGATAAATAAATATATAAATGTGAGATAATCTTAAAGATAAATTCATTTAAAATTTTTATTTGAGAGTGACCCTATATTTTAAATTATATATTTTTAATACCGATATTTTTTAAAACATATTTAAGTTACAAATTGTTAAGATTTTGTTATTGATAAAGATAAGAAAATTCACATTCTACTTATTTTTTCGTTTATAAAAATTAATGACATCAAAATATATATACTGTGCTTCTATAAATGAGAATTACTGTTTCGAGTGTTACCTCATTTTTCTCTTGGTTTATAAAATTAGAGAAATATTTATTCATCTCTACAGAGCAATTTATTCTCGAAGTACGAATCTGATTTACAATTTGTATTTTGTCACGAAATAATAATAGGAAGAATAATAATGAAAATATCATTGGAATCAAAATTGTTTCCTGGTGGTTTTCAAAAGCATTAAAAGTTTGAAGGTTAAAAGTGAATGAATTTTTGGGTGGACGACTGGCCGGTCGGCTGAGGAAAAAGAGGACAGACGGACTGACAGGAGGTATAATGGGAGGTTGGGGGAGGGAATGAGGTGGTGGAAGGGAGAGAAAGCAATTACTCCTCGTTCGTTTCGTTTCGTTTCGTTGTTCATTCCGAGGGTTTGTGGAATTCGTTAATAACTTGAAAAAAAACCTTCTCAGCCATTCCCCCCACCACTCCAGTCCTCCCATTTTGCCCATTGGAAAGGACGGTCAAAGGGAACCCTTTTCTAGCACAATAGGACGGGTTACTTTTGCCACCCTCGGGCAAATTTCTAACTACCACTGCCAACGCGCGTTTATTTATTTGATCGCCTTTCATTAATTTCCCACAAAATGAAAAAAAAATATAGTAAAAAAAAAAGATCGGGAATTTCAATCATCAAATATCGACAAGGACTGAATAATCAATCAGAAATCTGTTTCAGGTTGACTTCTTGTTAAAAAGTGTTTTTTTTTTTATCTTATAGGCTCTTATATGCAGTTTTGTCCAGTCAAAATAATAATAATAATAATAATAATAATAATAGTAATAATATCAAATGAATCAGGTCTATAGGAATTTGGAAATGAAGATTCGACAAAATTCTTAAATTACATTTAAAAGATTAATTTTCATTGAATCAATGAGTCTAGAACTTTTTTTTTAATTTTATAGGTATTGGATTTCTTTTAATTAGTATTTCACCTTTCAAATTTTATTTTAATATATTAAATTAATTTATATGTTTTGGGAAGGGTTCAATTGAATTAGATATATATTTAATATCCTCTAGCAACATTTTAATTTATTTTATTTTTTCCCAGCTTAAATTGAATGTGTTAAAGGCTTAAATACTATAGTATATTACTATACTAACCCTATGGGCTGTTTGGACTACAGCCCAGGGGCGCCATAACTTAAGAGTAGTCACGAACTGAGGAATTTTTAGAATAAGGAGGAATATTCTTAAAAAAAATGAAATTTATGTTAACGCGCTGGTTTAATAAATATTATTTATTAATTTTAATTTATAATTTACAATCCATTAAATTTAATTTAAATATAATATATGTGAATTAATTCAATTCAAATTTGCGAGATAGTAGAGTGGAGACACTCCAGATTTTTTATAAAAGAGATTCAAATTTAATAAATTTTATAATTTAAGATTTAAAAAATCTTCTTATAAAATTTTAAATATGTAAATTGAATAAAGATATAAAAGCAAAAACCAAAAGAGAAAAAAAATAAATATAATAATAATTAATTAATATAATATCTTATTTTTTTCTGTTTCAATATTTTATTATAACTGGAAGACTCCTTTCACATTTACCTTGAAGTATGTGGATATTCTCAGATACGATTCAAATTTCTCATTATATTTTAAAACCTGAACTTTTTTTTATTTCATTCTCACTTTTTATATTTGCTCTAATCTTATTAAAAGCGAAAGCTTCTTATAAGTTCCTTTTAATTTTTAATTTTCTTAAAAATAAAAAAAAAATATGAAAGAGATTATACTCTCTCAATATATATATATATATATATATATATATATATACCTATATAAGTATATATTTTAGATTACTTTTTCACATTTTCTTTCTTTTCTTTTATCACCCTTCATTAATTTGTTTGAAAACAATTCATTAAAACGTATTTTTCTTCATAGAAAAGTTAAATTGTGTGATTCAATCCTTAATCTGTTTTTTCAATATCAATATTGATTAAAAAAAAATAACATTCAAATTGTTTTTTTACTATCTCGCCAGAGATAGTATTGCGATCACGAAAATTTTCGATGTTGAGATTTTGATGTTTTTATACGTTTTGAAGGTTCCTGAATCATTTTCACTAAGGTTGAGAAAAATGTCTGTGTGTGTGTGTGTATGTGTGTGTGTATGTGTGTATGTGTGTATGTGTGTGTGTGTGTATGTATGTAGGCAAGATTACGCAAAAACGGTTTGAGCTAGAATGATGAAATTTGGTACATGGACATTATTCAAAATTCATAGTTTTCTATCAACTTTTGAGAAATGTAGCTCAACCGGAAGAGGGTCATTACCTACAACGTTTTGATTTTTTTTCCTCTAAAGTGACCGTAAAAATAAAGATATATGTTTGATAATTTTTCACATGATTAATAATTGTATAAAACTGCTATATATAGAATTTCAGCTTGATTGATTCGCTGAAATTACCAGAATTAATTTTTTAACACTGCAAATCTCACGCGCCAACACGTGACGTGGTGCCATCAACAAAAAGCCAAACATGCGCTGGTTTAATATTTATTATTTATTATTTATAATTTATAATTAATTAAATTTAATTTAAATATAATATATTATGTTATTTAATCCAATTCAAATTGCGAGATAGTCGAGTGGAGACACTCCAGCTAATTTTTTTTTTTTTTAATAAAGAATAGCATTTTCTATCATTTTTTCCTTGTAAGCTATTTATTTATTTTATTAAATTTAATTTATTTAATTATTTTAAATAATTATTCCAATGTCCCTAAAAGAAATCTTTTTAAGATATATTACAGAAAAATTGTAGTTTTTCTTTATTGTCTTTTCGCATTAGATTTTAAATAGAAATCATGTTACAGATACTTGAGAATTCTTAAGTAACCACTTTATTAATGGTGGAAATAAAAATAAATTCAAAAGGACTCTTAGATGGAAGGAATTCTGCGTGAAATTTAGAAAAAAAACCCTTAGGAAATAAATAGAAACCGTATTCTTAATAATCATTTAACTTTAAATGATATAAGATCTCGAGCATTTTCATAAGATTTAATTAAAATCATAAGCATAATTTTAGAGAGATTAAAAATAAACCTTTTTAATTATTTAAATATTTAAATATATCATTAATTTTGCTCCTGTAATAAAATTATTTATTGTGCTTACATTTATAAGTTTTTAAAAATTTTAAATTGCGTAAAAACACTGGATTTTTGAAAATCATGTCATTTACATTTGTTAATTTAGGAAACTTGACTTTTACCATGTAGCAACAACTGTTAAACTTTATATCTGCGAGGCGCTCTTTATGAAAATTCAAGGAGCCACAAAACTGAGAAATGGAATCCATTATCCCGCAATCATGATAAATAACTTGGTTTTCATTAAATTCTTCGCTATGCGAAACTTGTAATTGTTCTATTAATTGTTATTGTGATAATCGAATGCGATAATTTGATTATTCAGCAGATAGTCTGTTAGCCTGTGATTGTACATTTCTATTTCTTCGTTTTTGTGTCTGCTCGGAGTTTCTCTTGCTCTTTGACGGTCATGTCTCTTTACATCTCTTCGTTTTGACGTTGTTTTTCTCTATTCAGGCGTCTTTTTTTGAATTAGGGTTTTCTATTGTTATATCTGTATTAAATTGAGCAAATATATCTTTAATTTATGTTAATTATAAATAGAATTAATATACTTACAAAAATAGAGGTTAATCTTTATTTATTATTCTTTATAAATTGTTTACAAAATTATTGTAACCAAAATATTTTTTCAAACACTATATTATGGTACAATTGGTGGTAGAGTCGTTCGGCCGCAACTTACAGGTTACCGACACAGTTTTAGGGCTTTTATATATATAATATTGTTTTTTTTTATTCAAATTAAAATAAAAAATTCTGAAGAAGGTTTGAAATTTCCTGAATCTTAAATCCTACGTCTAAAATAAATTTATCTAAAAAGTGTAACATTAAAGAATTTGTCAACTAATTAAAAATAATTATTTTTCATTTTAATTAAATTTTTTTCTTTTTTGGTTGTTCACATATATATATATATATAACAAATTTAACAAAATATAATCGAGGTGTAAAAGAAGGAAAGAAGCAAAAGCTGCAGCGTGTGGAGGTCGTTAAGTCTTGTCGCTCGCTCTTGGATGGATGGCCCAGGAGATGAAAAACAAAACAAATTAGCTGGAGTGTCTCCACTCGACTATCTCGCAATTTGAATTGGATTAAATAACATAATATATTATATTTAAATTAAATTTAATTAATTATAAATTATAAATAATAAATAATAAATATTAAACCAGCGCATGTTTGGCTTTTTGTTGATGGCACCACGTCACGTGTTGACGCGTGAGATTTTCAGTGTTAAAAAATTAATTCTGGTAATTTCAGCGAATCAATCAAGCTGAAATTCTATATATAGCAGTTTTATATAATTATTAATCATGTGAAAAATTATCAAACATATATCTTTATTTTTACGGTCACTTTAGAGGAAAAAAAATCAAAACGTTGTAGGTAATGACCCTCTTCCGGTTGAGCTACATTTCTCAAAAGTTGATAGAAAACTATGAATTTTGAATAATGTCCATGTACCAAATTTCATCATTCTAGCTCAAACCGTTTTTGCGTAATCTTGCCTACATACATACACACATACACACATACACACATACACACACACATACACACACACAGACATTTTTCTCAACCTTAGTGAAAATGATTCAGGAACCTTCAAAACGTATAAAAACATCAAAATCTCAACATCGAAAATTTTCATGATCGCAATACTATCTCTGGCGAGATAGTAAAAACCACTCACCAAGTCCATCGGTCCCTTTTATTTTATAGTGGTATATTTTATTTATTTATTTATCTCCTTCCCCTTCTATTTTATTCTTTTACCTTCCCGCTCGGCAACCGCCATTCCTGCTGTTTTGGGCATTTTTATGTGCCCTGAAAATGACTTGACAAATCCATTTTATTGCCTCCTTTCTTGCGATTTTTTTCTCTCTCTTTTCTTTTGTGTTGTTTGACGACGTCATCAGACGTCATTGAAAATAATGCTAAATTCGACAATAAATTTCAATATTCGATTTAAATAAAATTAAATTATCCATTATCAGTTCAACCGGAGGGATTCCGTTACGATCTTCGTCTCAATTAAGACTTTATCCCCTTTTCGAATAGAATAAAAAGATATTTCATTAAATAAAATCCTATAATCATATAATCTATTTTTATTGTATTTACATTGAAATAATAATAGCATTATTTTTCTATAATATTCAAATGAACTTTAATTGACTAGCATAAATAAAATTATAAATGTCTGAAAATTCTTTAGAGATTTTAAAATTTTTAAATACTTTGCTTTGTATGTTGAATATAAAACATTTTTTTTTTGTCTGATTTATTAAAGTTTAATTTAAAGCACCACGTGTCAGGGAGGAAACGACCAAGCGATACGTGACTTGCTATCCACAAAGTACCATACTACGATCAATCGGGTTTTAATGCCCTCCGTATCTGATTCCACAGTTAAGTTTTGTATGACAAAGTACCACATACAATAGATTGTAACTAAACTTACTTAAATTATCAAATTGATAACTCATATTTTAATTAAATAAATATTATATTCTCCATTCAGAAAAGTATTTTTTTCACACTTACAATTAAGTGTAAAAAGATTTTATTTGTAAATAGTAATTAGTTGATATCTTAAAACTATTTTTTGTATCATTTTGTGTTTAATTGATGTTTAATTTAAAATTTCACCAGATTTAAGTTATAATATATTTCCTTTGAGGAGGCAGCTTAGCCGTGCGTGCATAGTGGCAATTTTCTACACATGAAGTCGGCGTTCGATTCCAACTAAGAACACATTTTTCTAAGCTGCCTCCCGCTCCAGGAACTGCAAAGCCTGGTTCTATATAACCCTTCTCCAGCAGGATTACTTCAAAATAAGCAACCACACGCAACAATGGATCGTGATGAGAAGAACAAATAAGATGGTACTCAATCCACCCGTTCTGGAGGACCCGGATCTTCACGAAAACATAAAAAGAAAAATGAAGTTAACACCCAAGGAACATTCATATATTGGCACACTGAACATCAATACCCTTATTAAAAAGCCGAAAAGTTTGATAATCTAATAATGGAACTCGATCGGCAGAAAATCCAAATAATTGCTCTTCAAGAAGATCTGTCAAAACAAAGAACATACAAAGGGATAGCATGTGTGAATAAGGAGAAAGTGAGAGCTTTGCGTGATCCCAGAGGGTCCAAACACAAATAATACTAATTAGTTGATACCTAAAAATTACTTTTTGTATCATTTTGTGTTTAATTGATGTTTAATTTAAGATTTCACCAGATTTAAGTTATAATATATTACTATCCTGAAAGTCGCAGTAGAGACAATTAGAGGAATATATGAACCATATTATAATATATGGTTCCTATAAGTATATATAGACAAATAATATGGTACATTATAAGTAGATATTGTTTAATACATGATAAATACATTTACTAAAGTCTCATACAAAAATAATCTATTGAAATCGATTGCTGAACTAAAACAGGAAACAAAAACAATTGGATGTCAATCTCGAAATCTAAATTCTATATGAATTGAGTTGAGAAGGAAAAGAGACATGAAAATATGTATATGTATTTTCCAGTGTGCACTTAACACAGGTACTGTTTGTATGATATGGTTCAGATTTGACCTCATGTCGCTATTGAGCTGACAAACTAAACAAAACGCCCACCCACTTTTAGAGCTATTTAAATCAACTGTCAATCTGTCAATCAAATAATATTTTTTTTGAAAATGTCACAAATATATACGTACTAATATACGTAGATGTGTTGTAATCGATATAATATCAAGAAAAGCTGAATAAAACTTCATTAAGGTTGAGAAAAATGTCCGTATATGTGTATGTGTGTGTAGACAAGATTAACCAAAAACGGTTTGAGTTAGAATAATGAAATTTGGTATCCGGGCATTATTCAAAATTCGTAGTTTTCTATCAACTTTTGAGAAGAGGGTCATTACCTACCACGTTTTCATTTTTATTCCTATAAACTGACCATAAAAATAAAGATATATGTTTGATAGTTTTTCACATGTTTAAAAATTGTATAAAACTGCTATATATAGAATTTCAGCTTGATTGATTCGCTGAAAGTACCGGAATTAATTTTTTAACACTGCAAATCACGCGCCAGCACGTGACGTGGTCCCATCAACAAAGAGCCAAACACGCGCTGGTTTAATAAATATTATTTATTAATTTTAATTTATAATTTAATTAATTAAGTTTAATTTAAATATAATATATGTTATTTAATCCAATTCAAATTGCGAGATAGTCGACTGGAGACACTCATTTTTAAAAACGTTTAATTTCTTAAGATTAAAGGTTTAATACTTGCTTACAGTCGGACAAACTTAGATTATCAATTAACCCAAAAATAATTAAAATCAAATCCCCGACCAGACTATTATTTTTTATCAAATAATTTATTATTACTCAATTTAATTATTTTCGGATAGGAGAAAAAATACACTTTTAGTGTAGTAAAATAAATAAAAGAATACATTTAAATTTGGAAGAATTCATTATTAAATTACTATATTTATTCTATATATATATATGCAAATTTTAAAACAAATATTTATATGCCGAAGTAAATTTTAATATTTTTTTTCTTATAAGAGGAATAAAATTCCATTTCTAGGGAAATGTATTCGTTATGTTTGTTTATTTAAATATATATATCTATAGATATATATAGAATAGATATATATACTTGATAAAAAAACATTTGAAAAATAAATTCGTCATTTGTAATTATTTTCTATCTATGTATGTCTCACTCTGTTTTTTCATTTCATATTAAATAGTCTGAATATTTCCTCATTTAATGAATTTATTTTCTCCTGTTTAAATGTTCTCTCTCTCCCTTTTTCTGATCGTGTTTTTGTTGTTTTTCTCTAACTTTGTGCTCTCATTGCATTCAGTTTAAAATTTTGGAACTCTTTTATGGTTGTTTTTTGCTGCATAAAATATTAAATAATCATACATTGCGAGATTCTTTCTCATCCTCTTTAAAAGTGACAATCTTTTGGCAATCAAATAACCATTGTTTTTACATACATGATAATAATTATGGCTTAGTTAGGAAGAATGAAAATACTTTTATTAGAGCATGCAATAATAAATATTTCATTAAATGAAAATAAAAACAAAAAACAAAAAAACAAAAGATCTTCTTCATCTATATATCATTTTTACTTTAACTGATAATCATATCATATCATATATTTCAAACTTTTCTAAATATATTAAAATCAACGTTTTTATCTCATTATTCCCATCCTTCTATTCGTTTTTCTTACTTTTTCAAGAATCACTTTTTGGAGAAGGTGGGTAATTATATTTTGTACGTGTCACGATTAATTCTTCATTTTATGGATACAAATTCATAAAGAAATAAATTTACAATTGAGTAGATTGTTTATGATTCCTTGACTCTATAAAACAGTTAACCAATTTTACCTATTCTGGCTATGAGCCGTTACACAAAAATTTGATCATAAAATTAAATTATAAAAATATATATATAATAGCTGTAAATACATTCCCAATATACACACTAAAGGTCAAAGCGTTAAGGGGAGACATTGGACAACGTCTCCACAGGCGTCCTTTATCGAGAAAAAAAAAGTTAAAGGCAAAACACCTGCTTAAACACTGTTAAATAGTAACTTAAACACCAACCTTGAACCGTAACTACATGTGAAAATAAATAAATAATAGTTTTTTAATTATCGCTTACATTCTAACCTTATAAAATAACAGAAAATGGGCAAAAATTATTTTTTTTTTTAATATTCCTTACAGGATATCTGGCATTTTCATTATTTGAAATGTTCATCGAAATCACATCGACATGACAAAATTATTTTTGATTGAAAATCCAAAGAAGGGTAAGGAAAATCGTGTTGTACGTTGTCTTTCCTTGTCCAGAATAATAATTTTAAAATATATATAATGAGTTCTACAAATAAAATAATTAATAAATATATAATTCAGAAAGAGACTTGAAGGTATGAAATAAATATATTTTAAAGAAATTAAAAGATTGTGTTGTATCACGAATTTATTATTGTTAATAATAATAATAATAATAATAATAATCATCATCTTAGTTTTTTTTTTTGTAATTCCATTGAAATTAATGTTTCATATAACTTTTGATAGATAAACTTTCTCACTGGAAACTTTTCAAGTCGATATTTGATGGCGTTTACCACACGGCGGATGGTAGGTTAGTGGGTGGGAGTGGAGAGAAGGGAAGGAAAGAGTGAGAAGAAGCTCTCTCTCTCTGAAAGCTGAACGAAGACAAAAGACAAAGTCAAGAAATCTTCAAGAAAACGGCATCGAAACTCCGTTTCCATTTTGAAGAACCTATTCGTTTCATTGTTTGAGTTTCTACAATCCTCCATTCCACTTTCTTCAAAACCTCAATACTCAAAAAAAAATCTCTATTAGAATATATCTGACAAACTTAACAAAATTTCCAAATGACTTAGTATATTGGAACAAAATTAATTGGTTTGTATATCATTTGACTTTAATATTAAAAATAATAATTAAAATAACACCTTTTCCCCTTCCCCTATCAACACTATATTCCTTCTATCCCAGATAGACAAAAATAAAACACTCAATATAAATCGAATTAAATAACCCAAATTTCTTAATTTTTACGTTTTAATTATAAATTAACTTTAACTTAAGATAAATTAACTTATAATAAACTAAATATTTTTTTATTCGTCTAATAATATCTTAATTTCAAATTTTCATTAAAATACTATTTTTTTATTTTTTTTTTTTCTTATATCGTATTTCATTTCTCAAGTAGGTATATAAGAAAAGTTTTCTAATATCTAGAGAAACGAAAAGCGTTTCCAAAGTATTTTTAAAGTTTTCAAGGAGTTGTCTCTCCAAATCAAATAATAGCAATTGTATTTATCTATTTATTGATTTTAATAAGAAACGAAAATAAAATATACTTCGAAAAGATTTCAAATAATACTTTTTGAATGTTTTTCTTTTCTTTCTCTTTTCTTTTGATAAATTTTGATAAATATTTAATAAATAATAGAATTAAATAATTTTATTAATTGTCAAGTTTTTTTGGTTTACTTTAAATTAGGAAATTATTAATGTGTTTGAAACTTAATTGAAAATTTAAATACGTGAGTCATACAATGAGTAAAGAGACAAATGGCTATTGCTCAAAAACGGTTTATTTGATTCCTACAAAATTCAGGCTATTTTTAAACATAATCATCCCACAGTAATGAACTTGTCTCATCTTTCTTACAACTTCCTAAGCTGACCCGTGATAAGCTTCACAAATTGGGTTGGGAAGTCTTACCTCATCATACTTACAGTCCCGATCTGGCCCCATCTGATTTATACATGTTTGAAACGTAAAAAAAAAGATCTGTTAACAATGAGGAAGTTAAGGAAGTGCTTCAAAATTGGCTTTGGGGTAAATTGAAAAAATTTGTTGCCAATGGAAGTTGCAAGAAAGTTGGGACAATGGCCTCACTGTGGGGGTGATTATGTTGAAAAATACCCTGAATTTTGTAAGAATCAAATAAACCGTTTTTGAGCAATAGCCATTTGTCTCTTAAATTACCCTCGAAGAATATTGTAAAACTCTAATTTTAAATAGAAATATATTAAGACAGCCATATCAAAAACTATTATCTATCTATCATTTATTAATATATTATATTTTGTAATGATCGTATCTTTTCTTCTTTTAAATTGACAATTGAATATAGCTAAATAAGTTCTTGAGACGTAAACCTGTTTAGTTGAATTGTCAATTTCTTTTCATTTCTTATTCGTTTTATTGAATTAATCTCATTCACATACGAGAAAGAGTTTTTACTTTATTTCTTCACCCCCTTTCTTTTCTCCTTTTTTTTAATAAAAGTTCGAAGTTGAAATCGATAAGACTTCAAAAGAATTGAAAAAAAAACCTACGTCTTGGTGAAAAGTTAACTTGTCAAAAAGTAGGTTAGCAGAGGCAAAAGTCAATCAAGATTAGCTCAGGAAATACTTGGAGAAAAAATTTCTTTTATTATTATTGAAAAGATAGGAAGAGATGAGATGGGAAGAAAAAAGATATAGTATTATGGAGAGATGAGAATGAGAGGAGTTAAAAAAATATCAGAACATGGTTTGTGATAAATAAATTTGCATTTCAATATATTCTCATATATATATATATATATATATAATTCAAATAGGATATCAAAATGTCGCTTTTATAGATAATGTTTCCAACTTGACTTGTAAAACATGTTACAAGTACTTCGGAAAAATAATATTTTTTTTAAATTTAAATAAATATTTAATTATATATAGAGAATTAATATTAAGGTTAATTTATTGGAAGAATTTTCAATTTAAATTATCTCGAGAATTAATTAATAATCAATAAAAAATTATTTCAAAACTTATATTAAAAAATATCACTATTTTTTAAAATTATTTTTATTAACTGAATTTATAATTCTATGAAATATTTTAAAAAAACTTGTAAAATTAATTAACTACTCATTTATAAATATATATAAACTTTTCAAAACATTAAATATTATTTTTATACAAATCTAAATGAATAACTATTATAAAATTGTGTGCTGATTATAAAAACATATTTTGAATTTGTATTTGTACCATGGTAACAAAAACTTTTGTAAAAAGTTTTTTTTTTTATAAGTAAATGAATTACTTTCAATGAACCAGATTGAAAATAAATTATTTATAAAAATGAATTGATGTCGATGTTTTGATCATATTTTGAAAGCATATTTTGTTTTAACTGAAATATATAAATGAAAAATATGTTTCAACTTGAGACGCATAAATTTTCTATTTAATTTTCATTGGAAAGGGATGTTCAGTGAGTGATGATGGCATTAATAGGCGAATTATGTCTATTTTCCTTAAAATAATTCATCCTTGTCATAACTTTTACAGAAACAACTTAAAGGTGGATGATGGAATGAGAGGGATGGTTGGTTTAGGGTTCAGGGATGATAGGGGGATGTATAAAATAGAAGAAAAAAAAACATTTCGTTTGGGAAATTAGAAAATAGACATTGAGTAAAAAAGTACGGATGATAAATCTTTGTTGTGTGTTGTTCTCGCTATTTCTTTTAAGAGTATCGGAGAAAAGAGCAGTGAAAGAAGAGAAAAAAAATGAGAAAATGATTCGGAATATTGATTTTTGGCATTTATAAACATAAACAAGAAGAAAAGAATCGATTCCCAATCACTGAGTCATTAGATCAATATTAAGCATTCATTTAAATTTTATTTGTTGAACTTTTATCAAGTAATTAGTTATTAATTAATTAATTGATTCAATTAATCAGCCAAGGTATTAAAATTTGAGCCACTCAAAAGCCAAACCGATCAACTCCAATTTTTAAAATTTTGCTAGTCATGTAATGTAATATAATGTAATTTGCTATATATGAAGTGAATATTGAACTTGATAATCTTAATATTGCAATATATATTTTTCTATAATCAATAGCCCTGAATTTAATAGAAACAGTGAATTTTGGGCTTCATTTTCTCAGTTTATTTATATGTGGAGTTTTCATGTTTTTATACGTTTTGAAAGTCCCTGAGTCATTTTCACTAAGTTTGAGAAAAATGTGTGTGTGTGTGTGTTTGTGTGTATGTAGACAAGATTACGCAAAAACGGTTTGAGCTAGAATAATTAAATTTGGTACACGGGCATTATTCTAAATTGGTAGTTTTCTATCAACTTTTGAGAAATGTAGCACTTTCGGAAGAAGGTACCTACCACGTTTTGATATTTTTTCCTCTAAATTGGCCGTAAAAATAATGATATAAGTTTGATAATTTTCACATGATTAAAAATTGTATAAAACTGCTATATAATTTAAGCTTGATTGAATCGCTGAAAGTACCAGAATTAATTTTTTAACACGATTGCAAATCACGTGCCACCACCTGACGCGGTGCCCTCAACAAAGAACCAAACATGCGCTGGTTTAATAAATATTATTTATTAATTTTAATTTATAATTTATAATTAAATAAATTAATTTAAATATAATATATGTTATATAATCCAATTCAAATTGCGAGATAGTCGAGTGGAGACACTCCAGCTTATTTTTTGTATTATAAATTCTAATGAATACTCTCATTAATTATTTTTATTTTATTAATTGATTATTTAAATATATAGAGAAAAATATAATTAATATTTAAAAAGAAATTTGATGTCATTGAAGGGTGTGTTAAATTTCAATTTAAATTCAATCTATGAGTTAAAAAGGGATAAATCCCCTCTCCTAAACACTCCCTCTAACTAATATTTGAATAAATAATTTTGTAAATTTCACTTTATTATCCAATTAAAAAAATTCACAATATATTAATATTTATTAATATTGTATAAATAAAAAAAATGTTTAAAAATGATTTAACATTTTTTTCCACCAAGACAAACGCCCCATTTATATAATAATCGTCCTCTTATCTGAATATTATAAACTTTTTTTTTCTAAAATTTTTTTCTTGTTTTATTATCTGCACGTGTCATCTCGTAAATCAGACAACCCACACTTTCTCCTCCCCCCCATTACTTTTTTTATCCTTTTTATTCTCTTCTTCAATCTTTAGTTCATGTCCCATAAGACTCATTGAATTTTCTTTGTTATAGTATTTAAATATTTAAAAAGACCAACGGAAAGTAGAGGAGAATGTAAAAAAATAAAAAGAAGTAATTATATTTTATAAGAGATAAATTAAAATAATTTTCAAAGAATAGAAAAATAACCTATTAAAGCTAAAAATATTAAATATGTACATTAAACCAGCCTGTGTTTGACTCTGATGATAGCACCACGTCCAGTGGCGCAACCAGGATTTGATCCTGGGGGGGGGGGGGGTTTGACTAGCCGCTCCACCTTCCTATGGCGGGGTCCTCCCCCCCCCCCCCCGGGCTTTCTCAAAGACAAATTTTAATTAAGATTTTTTTTTTAAATTAAATATTTAAAAAAGTTTTGTAAATGAAACACTGATTTTACAAAATCTGGCAAAAAAATTTAATTTTGTATTTTATTTACTCGTATTCACAGTTTTAGAAAGAAAATATTTTTTTCCAGCTATAAGTAAATCATTTTAGCTTTCCTCATAGAATGAGGATAGCTTATACGATGGTCGGAAAATTTTGAAAATTTTTGCTCAGAGATTTTTTGAGATCTCCACTTTTCAGATGGTTCTGAATCCAAAACTGCAAAAAAGACTTTTTGAACTGGCCGGCCGGCCGTTCGTTACCGAGATTACGTCTAAACAAAATGAGATATTGTCGTGAAATTTGATATTTAGATGATTTTTTTTTTTGGGAATGATGAGCGGGGATTGGAATGTTTTTGGACAAGATCGGATCATAAGTAGTTTAAAGAGTTCTCAATAAATACCGATTTTTATGAGAATTATCATACTATCGTATTAAATTTATAGGGAATAGAATTTACTAAAAGTTTCATTATATTCATTTTTACCTAAACTTAATAATAAAGGAGTTATTTATAAAAAAAACTACGTTAAGAGTTCGAAAGCTTTTCGTCCGCCCGTAGTGACAAGATATTTTGAAAAAATTAATCTTCGCTTAATAATTTTTATGAAATAGAAATTAATGAATTAATAATAAAAAATATTTAGAATTTGAGTAAGATTTTTATTTAATTTATACTTAAACAATAGTCAAATTTCATAATCATCTAGTAATCTTATCTTATTATGCTAGCTAAAATTGTATATATGTATTTATCTATATATATTGGTTCTCAAAAACCGCTCTAACGATTTTTTTCAAATTCACACTAGATATAGTATTTATAAAGAAAAATTAAGTTTTATTGATGATATCTCTTGAAACATACAGCTTCATTATTAATTTCTTAATTGAAAATTATATATGGAAAACGTCAAAATTTTTAATACTGCCTGCTAAGACAGTAAAAAAATGACAATTTTTTATCTAAATACATATAGTCCAGCGGTTGTACTGATGTTTTAACGAGTGGATTTCGTCGGTTCGAAACTCGCCGGGTGAATCGTTATTTAAAAATGAAAATAATGATTTTGTTATTTTTTTTTCTTTTTATCTATTGTTTACTTTTTAATAAATTACTATTCTATATTTATTTATTCATTGTTCTTTTATTAATAAAGTTTTAGATAGTTTTATAAGTTTTAATATTTTTTCAATAAAATATTATTCAATATATTTATTAATATTATTTTATTTATTATTATTGAGTACCCGAAGTTCCATTCATTTTAATCAGATTGATGCAATGATGCAACAGTTAATAATTGTAATATTGTAATAAATTTCTATCTTGAAAATTGTTACATATTATTCAGGATATTTTAAAAACTATTTCTTTCTTTAATTAATATTCATTTTTTCTATAAGTCAGATATATTTCCAAATATTAAATAATTTTTGAAGTGAAAACTTCTTTAGCGGCGTTGAGCACTTTTGCGGGATGGGGAAAAAGTATAGAACTCGCGTGATCGTGACCAACACCATGAAACCATCTGCTTTCAAATTTCTTATAACAGAGCGCGAAATTTGAATTGTCATTAGAACTGTTTTATAAATTATCTCTAACATATAAATATATATTTATTATGTAAAGTTCATTTCATATATACATATATAATCAAAATTATACGAAATGAACTTCACATAATAAATATATATTTTATGTTAGAGATAAGAATTATAAAACAGTTCGTATTGCAATATTTTAAACAAAGTTGTGTATTTATATATATATAAATATAAGTTACAAATTTGTTTAAAATATATGTTTAAAATAATATATAAGTTATATATATATACATGCATATGAAATTCATCTTTCTCGTGAAATAGCGCGAATTTCGTCTGTTTTAAAATTTCTTACGCAGAAGTTTTCACTTCTGTCGGCCAGTCCCACGACTGCCAATTTTGCTTTTTTAATTCCGAAAAGCTGCAAAGCACGTTTTTTTGTCTTTAGTTTGTTTTATAACCACTTGGGGCGCTAAACAGTTTTTCAAAAAAACACTATAGAAAAAAAATATATGTACCTATATATTATATATTTATGTATTATTGAGGAGCACAAGTTCATTAATTTTAATCAGATTGATGCAAATGTGTAACATTTAATAATTGTAATAAATAATTAAAGAATTGTGTATCAATATTTTTTAAAGGGTAGAGCGAGAGCTCGGTGTCCCAGGTATTAATATTACCAGCCAAATCCAATAATAATGAATCATTTTTTTTAACTTAAGTACCGAGCCGAGGCTCGGGGTCCCGGTACTCTTATATTAAGTCTTTTGTTTTTTTTACGATTTAGGAGAATTAATAAAATAATTTCTTATATTAAATTCTGTACGAAAAAATAAGCAATTTTTATTTTTGTTAAAGATTTTTTAAAATAAAATAAACTTACTTTTTATACACTAGGTTATACTTTAAGAATTTTTTTATTCAAATAAAAAGGATTATATTTTTTCTTTTCTATTTGTAATATAGTACATAATATATAGCAATTTGATTTTTTTTTCTCTTCTGGAGGGGGGGGGGGGTTAAAACCCTAACCCCTCCTGGTTCCACCACTGACCACGTCACGTGCTGGCGCGTTATTTGCAGTCGTGTTAAAAAATTAATTCCGCTACTTTCACTGATTCAATCAATAATTTTTAAACATGTAAAAAACTATCAAACATCTTTATTTTTACGGTTAGTTTAGAGGAAAAAAATGGAAACGTCGTAGGTAATGATCCTCTACATTTCCTACATTTCTCAAAAGTTGATAGAAAACTACGAATTTCGAATAATGCCCGTGTACCAAATTTAATCCCACACACACACACACAGTGAGAGAGAGGGAGAGAGAGACATTTTTCTCAACCTTATTGAAGTGACTAAGGGACCTTCAAAACGTATAAAAACATCAAAATCTCGACATCGAAAATTTTCGTGATCACAATACTATTTCTGACGAGATAGTAAAAAGTAAAATGGTCATATTTTCTAAACTATAACAAATGTATTAATTTTTATCTGGAAACAATTGATAGAGAATTTTATTCTATAATATTTGCATCTCTCATGAAAAAATTTTCTCAGAATTAAAAAATTTTAATAATAAATAAAACTTAAACTTGAACTATTTGATAATAAAATTTTATTATTAAATTAGGAAATCGAACGATTGTTGTTTCAGTAGTTATTAAAACCTGCCTATATATTTAATATGACAAATGTGTTGATGCTAGTTTTAGCTAAATAGTGAAATAAAATTGATTTTCTATAGTTTACAAAGAATTAATTATTCGACAAAGAACAATTATACTTTTCAAATGTATCTATTAGCTAATATTAGAACTTCAAAAATTGGATAGTATTTAGAAAATTACAGAATGTAAAAAGGCTAGTATTACCTTCAGTACATAAAATACTTGGTGGTCTTAAATAAGTAGCTAGTTGAAAGTTGAAAGTACCTTCTTAGAGGCAGCTACTTTTCTCAAAAAGCTTCCATCATCGACTTTCCAAGAATATATTTAAATTTATATATATATATAAGTTGTAAAAGAGGGTGTCTATATCTTCACGATGTTTATTCAGTCATTAGAATTTTTAATAGCAGTAGGAAAGTTTCTCTTTCAAACAGAAGAAAAAAAAAACTAAAAAATAAATAAATCAGAGTTCTTTAAGAAGATGTAATATTTTAACACTGAATAAGATACAAAAAGCAATCTAACAAAATTATATAAAAAAAAAATCATTTTTTTTTTATTTTTCTATTATAAAAAATAAGCACATTAGAAATTATTATTCTGCTTTAATATTTTACATATTAAATGAACTTAACAGATAATTTAATTTTTGCATAAAGCGAATCTAAATTTATTTTTTTCTTCATTAATATTGTTTTTATATATTAAAGTTTATTTTTAATTTCATATTTTTATTTTATTTATTTATATATATGAAAATTCAATTTTAATTGAATAAACAAATAAATAAAAATAAAAAAAAAATTGACCTTGTGAATGAGATAAAATAAATTAATAAATAAATTATCTGATTGTATTTTATTTGCAATTACCCAGACACAATATAGGTCTATCATTTCAAAAAGAGAATAATTTAAATAATTTCGATATTTAGTTATTTTCATAAAAAGGAGAGAATAATAAATTAAATTAAGAATTCAAAATGAGAATAATTATTTTATTTGAAAAATATAACCCCGGCTTCGAGGTTTATATGATGTCTCGAAGTCAGAAATGAGTGGGTAGACTTTATTTTTTCTTTCTTTTTTCTTCTTTTGAATATATGATAACGCATAAACACTAAAACAAATAAAATATTAAATAATAAATTAAAAAAAACAATTAAAAATATTTTCCATAAATAAAATTTCGATAAATGTATAATATAGTATATCTCATATATCTAATCTTGTTATGCTAGATAAAATTGTATATATGTATATATAATTTAAATGTATCTATTAATGCAATAAAAAACAGATATGGATATAACATAAATATTTTTAATTTTATTTTATTTATAATATAAAATAAGATATAAGGAGGCCCTGGCTGTCATATCAATTTAAATTAATAAAAAAAAATTAATGAAGATGATGTTTCCCGAGGATGAAACCAATACAGATCGATTTTTCTTTATAAATACTATCTATGGTCTGAATTTCAAAAAAATCGTTAGAGTGGTTTCTGAGAACCCATTTACAAATATATATATATACTAGCATAATAAGAATAGATATATAAGATATACTATATTAAGGTCACAGAGAAAAAATGAATTCGAATAATGATAAAAAATAATACATTATTTAAAATAAAAAATAAAATGAAGACAACTGTAACTGAAATTAAATTTGATTAATAAGAATATTTAGTATTTATTTTTTAAAGTAGTAATTTTTTATCTACCGATAAAATTATCAGTAGAGATGAAATTTTCGAGTAAAAGAAGCACCCGGCCGGACACGTGATCTTGTTCAGTAAATGTGCGGTTCGTTAGCAGAGAAAATTGTTGAACAGCTACAACAATAACAACAACAACAATGACAACGACCTCGACAAAAACGTGGTGGGAATTGACAATAAATACATAGATATATACACAATTTAAAACGTGTCTTGAATCATAGGTCTGTCTCCCAAAGGGTGGCTGAGTATAGGCGAAGCATCCATGCCGTATCATTAATTCATTGCAAAAGAGAAGAAATATCAATAAATATAAATTAAGACGGAGGTGGAATTTTAATTTTTTTTTTTTTCACTAAAATGTTTCCAACGATCTGTTGAAATTATCTTCTATATAATATCTTTGAAGATATTGATGATAAGAATGATAATTTTTAATAATAAATAATAATAAATAATAATAAATAAATGTATCAGATAAATAAAAAATTAAAATGTATCGTTTAGACAACGATTCTCTATCTGTGGGGCGCGCCTTCCTAAGGGGCGACAATGTACTAGAAGGTGGGTATGAGAATGTCCAATAGGAAATAATATTCAAAAAAAATGGATTAACTGACTGAAAGGAAAGCAGTAAAATTAAATTAAAAACAGTATCCAATAAGACTCAATATACCTTATTGTGATATATTTTATTGTAAACGGAGGCAGATGAGCGTTGAAAATTATGATTGAAAACTTGACCGCGAATACTGAAAAGTTGAGAAACGCTAACTTAAAATATGATAGTATAAATAAATATAATTAATAATATATAGTAAATAAATAAAATAAATAATGATGAATGCATTGTGATTTCCAAAAATTTTCCAGTGGAATGATGATCATTGCTAGGGGTTTTATTTCAGAACTTTAAATAATCGATTGTATTCTCTTAAATTTAAAAAAAAACAATTTATTTATCTATATTAATTATATTTATACCTAAATAAAATGATTTCTTTTTCTTTATGTCAGTAAATCGTTCTTTTAGAGTTGCTCAAAGTAAATTTGATTCAGTTCAATTGTTGAAATAATCTGCCGCTCAGATACAGAGTGCTGGGTTTTAAAGCACAATACCTCAACCAATGAGTATTCTTTATTACTTCTCACTAGTAAAAGGCTGCAATTTTTAATCACAATTGAGTTGTTCATTGACCATCAATCCTTGCCAAAACATGACGTCACTTTTGCCCTTTTGAGGATTACCTAACTAAATAAATATTTACAAAAGCATTTATTCGCTTATTTGGTGAGTTGCAGTATTTTTAAATTATTTCTGATAAGATATTTTTTTATTTGTTATTAAAAAATTAAATCTTTTCATATATTTTGACTTGATTTCTATTTCTTGAATATTTATTTTAAATAATATATAAAACAAATAGTTTTATTTTAAATATAAAAATATTTTTAATTCTATTTCCCAATTACCGATTGGAAACCGACTTGGAAGATGGGTAAAAAATAAATGTTTCTGCGGCCAAGTACTTTTAAATTTCGTACTGAGATAGATAGATCATATTCCCAATTATCGTTAAAAATTAAAGAAATTAAAAAAAACATATCTTTTAAATTATTTTAATATGTAGAATGTTTTTAAAATAAAATAAATTTCTCTTTTTATATACTTAACATTTAATAATATTAGAATTAAGAATAAATATGTATTTTAACTTTCATTATAAACAATAAAATATCTATCTATCTATGGCTCTACGGAACTCGAAAGTTCTTGGCGGCAGCAACCACATCTCTCCAAGTGTCCCTATGGCCACAACCATCCAACTCCTAACCTCTCCCATCTCTCTCACTTCCCTTCCTACATTGTCCACCCAACGCGTCCTTGGACTTCCAAGCGAACGTTTCCCAATCGGTCTCCTCACCAATATATTTTTCGCCATTCTTTCCTCTCCCATTCTAGCCACGTTCCCTGCATATCGCAACTTTCTCGATTTTATAGCTCAACAATAAAATATAAACTACATAAATTCCTTGTTTTGTAAGCCTCATTAAAAAAATACAGCTGCTTAAACTTTAGGTTTAAGGCTGATTTGTTTTAAATTAAACTTCAAAAAATGGTTCACACTTCCAATACGCTCGTTATAAGTATGGGTAGTAATATTGAATTACTTATTATATTTTTAAAAGAAAGCATGAAACAGTCGAATTCCTTTGCAAGTTTATCCCTTCCCAATGCTATACTAAATTTGATATAATAACAAATTGTATTTATTTTTATAAATGTAACCTTTTCAAATAGATAAAAAAATAAACGAATTCACAATATAATCTCTGTTTTGTTTTAAAAATTAATGAATCATTTAATTTTAAAGGCCTATTAATTACATATCTGATGATAATCATTTTAACGAAACTTTCGGCATTTATTCTTAATTTAATCCATCCCATCTGCTCTTTACTAAAGGTAAGGTACTTACATTTCAAACCCATGTTCTAATATAAGCAATCATATTATTAATTTAAACCTATATTCAAAGTGGCTATTATTCATTATTATCTTTATATCATGAATAATTCCACACTTTAAAAACTTTTGGAAGAGAAAAAAAAATAAACACACAAAAAATCCGTTTAAGCTGAAAGGCAAGTAAGTTATCGTGCCAATTTCTGTTTTCCCGGAGACACTTGTGGTTATTTTTTCGTTCATAAATATGAAAAAGCTGTCTGTCTGTTCGTTGTTTCAGAGTTGGGTATTTATTCAGGCAAAAAAAATATATATATAAAGATTTATTCATAAGAGGGAATGTGTAATTCGTATGAATAATAATCATAAATAACAAAAAAAAACAAAAAAAAAAAAAACAGAACTCAAATTGGTTTCATTTAAATGCGATTAACTCAGGCATTCAATAATAAATCTTCAATTCATATTGTAATAAAGTATTTATTTATTTATTGTAAAGATTTATTTCTTTATTTTTTATTCGTGAAATCAAATCATAAGTCCAAAGATTTGTTTAAGAGTTGATTTTATATTAAGAAAATTTATGAATATATCTTATCTTATCTTATTATACTAGCATAAATTGTATATATATATATATAGAATATATTTGTATTTTTGCAATATTAAACGTCCCTAAGGATTTTTTGAAATTCACACCCAAGATAATTTTTATAAAGAAAAATCGATCTGTATTGGTTTCAGCCTCAAGAAAAATCATCTTTGTTAGTTTTTTCTTAATTTAAAATGGGAATTTTAATAATATAGAAATTTTTCTTAAATACAAGATAAAATTAAAAATATTTATTTTAATACTATTTTGTAACAATATATATTATGTTATATCCACAGCCCATACTTTTCTATCGTTCAGTGCATTAATACGTACGTTTAAGGACTGTACATTTTATGATTATTTTTTTTTAATTTATGTTCTTTTAAAATATTTGAAATTGTTTTTGTTTTTGTCGTTTATTTATTTTAAATAATAATTTTAATCTTAAATATGCATAGTTCATAAAGAATAATTTGTTTTAAAATGCCGAGCGGCGGCTCGGTGATCCAGGTACTATATACGAGTGTGGTGTGAAAAGTTTCCGGCCTGACCAAGAAAAACGATGTTATTAAATTTTTTTTTTTTGCTTTATTTTTCAACATAATCTCCATCAACACTGATACATTTCTCATAATGGCGTTCTCATTTAGTTAATTACTTTAATTAATTAATTAATTTAATTTAATTTAAGTCTCCTCAACAGATATGAATCGACGCCAAAGTTCGTTTGGATTACGCCTACAGCGCCAAATTGTCGGTAGAAATGGTTTTCGAAGTAGTTTTTGGTCTAACGTTAGCAGTACCTACCTTGCACACAGCTTTCCATATTCAAATGGTTGTGCAAAATATTTCGCACACGTTCAGCTAACATCGTACAGGTCTCAGTTATCTTGAATGTTGAAAAATAAAGCAAAAAAAAAAAATTTTTAAAAAATCGTTTTTTTTGGTCAGGCCGGAAACTTTTCACACCACACTCGTATATATTATATATGTTACGGTAAAAGTAGATATTGTGGCAAATGTACACATTTTCCGGTAAATGTGCACATTAGCCTCCTCATTTGGGTAATGTGCATTCAACTAACATTTACAATTTCAAATAAGGGAAATGTACATTGAATTCACAATGACCATGTCGTTTTGGTAAATGTGAGCATACTTGGTAAAACGGATCCCAAAAATTTGATTTGCGTTGTTTTGTCTAGAGATGACGATAAAAATTTATATAAATTAGGAACTAAACAGGGAATTTTAAAACAATCTTATTCTAGGCATGAATTCGCCATTTGTGAACAAAAGTTTACATCATACGAAGATGTTCCTAAAGATGTTGAGAAATCGGTAAGAGAAATTATAGGAATGCAGTCCCTTACTGGTGGCCAAGGTTTTAAAAGATGCATCTGTAAAGGAACATGTTCCTCAAAAAAATGCAGTTGTAAAAATGCTGGATTATTATGTAATTCCAAGTGCCACAATAGCAATTCTTGCTAAAATAAATAGCACTTTCTTCATTATGAAATTTCTATATGTTCCTTTATAATTTTATAAAATTTAACTGTTATAATAAAAAAAAGTATGTTAATATTATAATTATTTGTTTGATTCCGATCGTATTGGTCCTAAAAAACTAGGACGAAAATAGTATTTATGAATATTGGGATCATAAGCTACGACATATTATATGTAATAAGTATGTTTTGTTTCTCATTCACATTTTTTAATTAAAATAATTTTCGTTATTAAAGCTTTTTGTATTATGTTTATTTAAATAAATTTTTTTTTACTGCAACAACATTTTTAATTTACTTGTATTCCACCTTTCCTTAAAATACGAAGGTAAGAGTATACATTTACCAAAACGTAAAGGCAGGTGTACACATTTGCCGGGAAATGTACATATAAATTATATTCAGTTTACTTATACCTAACTTTTGTTACAGTAAATGTCCACTCTTGGGAAATGTACACATTTACAGGAAAATGTATACATTTCCCAAGAGTGGACATTTACCGTAACATATATATAGCAAGATATATTTATTATTGTTTTAAGATTTAATATTTTTTACATGAATTCTTTTAAAATTAGAAATTCACAAATCAGCGTAAATTAGAAAAAAATAGAATCTGAATCAATTTAGAATTCTTTATATATATAATATCGTATATATGAAGGATCTCGAAGTTTTTATGCAGGGAATTTTTCTTTAGATATAGGTATTTAGATTTAGGAATATATCTATATTATATATATATATACATCTCAGAAAACTTATATTCCCGAAACGCAATTGCAATATTTAAAAATTGGATTGCATTTCATTTTGTTGAAACAGTCGGATTACAAGAGAAATCGAATAATGCTTTTATAAACGTATACCTATAGATGTTTCTTATTCCCCTGTTTTACATTTTTGTGGTTCATGGCTCGTTTCAGAAATGAGAAATAGCCCCAGTAGAGAAAAAAAAAATGAATTGCCCCCCTAACCGTTATTTGCTTGACCTTTCTCCATTCCATTTCCCCCGCTCCCTATCCCCACCTCTCACTCACTTTCAGTTGCTTTTGGTACAATTTAAGAGGGTTTTGAAAATTTGATAGCGCAACTCTATCATCATATCTCTAACAATTCATTTCGCTCATATATATATATAAGAAATTTAGTGATTAATCAATAAATTTAAAAACAAAAGTTATTTGCTTATTCGGTTAATTTTAAGAAATATTCTTAATGGACACTAAATAATTTAATTAGGGTTGATTTTTTTTTATTGTATACAATTTGAAAAAAAATGTTTAGTAAAAATAAATAAAAATACTTTTAGTATATTAATAAGAAAAAAAGAATACGATTTCCAATTTTTAATTTGGATGCCTTGATAATAGCCCCCCTGATTTATTTATTCCAAAACCTTTAACTTATCATATACTTAAATTAAAAGTTTTTGTAGTTAGTGTTGCTCTATTTATTAAATTGCACTAGTAATTAAAAAAAATCAATAAATTTTCTAATTGATGTTTTTATAACGTTTTTATCATTTTCGCTTTATGTCTGTTTGTCTGTCTGTCTGTCTGTTCGTTCTTATGACAAATTGAAATCGATTTTTCATCAGCTTTAAACTTAGCTAGACTTTTGAAAATTCTTATAGATATTTGAATTGATCCCTACGAGTTATGGAAGTAATATAATTTAATTATAATTAATTAATTTTAATGCAATTAGCATATATTGGCAAAAAGATAGTCAACTATCCTTGTGGACAAATAAATATTAAAAGTCAGCTAAAAAATAAACTTGTATGAAAATATTTTTTTTTTTTTTTTTTTGGGTTAGGGGGGAAAATCTTTTCAGACCATACAATAATCGTCATTACTGCGTGTGTGGTGTAACCACTAAAAACCCCTCCTTCACTTCAGAACCCTCTACCCTGGAACCGCGTTAGCATTACTTCGGGGTATATATAAATATATATATATATGAAAATATAGTTTAATACCTCTTGAATTAAAATAATAGAATGTGAAATTTTAGATTCATTGAACTATAAACTTTTTAATTAAATAATATAAGATAATTTTTTAAGAAATTATTCAATTTAAGAATTTTTATTTAATTGAATTCAAATTTGAGTAAAGTTATTGTATTTTATTATAATTAATAAAATATCGATAAAAAGCACATGTGTCAAATTTTAAGTTAAAGTGATTTTTCTTTGTCAAAATCATAGCATTAAATTGAAAATAGTTGGTGAACATGTAAGAAAAGTGTGAAAGATAAACAGATAGCTTATATATTTATCATTCAATTTAACTTGTAATGAAATAAAAGTTTTTTTTTATTCGCTACTCTGTCAGTTACCAAAACTTTTTTAAAATGTTTTCGAATAAATTTCAATTGGGAGAATGTTTATCAAACAAAAAAAAATATTTTTTTTCTAAAAATTAGAGTTCGACATAATAGCGCATCCAATATCAAAATAAATATTAACCTTTGAATATTTGAAGAGGAATAAACCATTTGTCAATTTCCATCAATTTATTTCACTGTTTTTCTTCTCAATTTAATACATATATGATGTTTTGTATACTGTGGATAATGTCAAAAATTATATGTTGTATAAATGGTCACTTAACTTTTTTTTTAACTATCATTTATAATCTATAGCTAACGTGGTTATTCCTATGAATGAAAGTTATAATTGATTTGAATTTGAGAGAGAGAGAGATATAAAAATAGCTAAAAATAATTTTTCTGTAGAATTTTTCCATTCAACAGCATTTTTCTAAGGCAGCGATTCTGAACTGGTCATAAAAATTGGCAGTCGTGGGACTGGCCGACAGAAGTGAAAACTTGTGCATAAGAAATTTGAAAGCAAACGGAATGCGCACCAGCTTCACGAGAAAAATGAAATTTATATACGTATATATATATATATATAAAATTCATAATTATTTTTTTCAGCAAACTGATTATTATTACAAAAATATTAAAAATACGATGTGTATGAATATATATATATATATCTATATATATAAAAATCAATGTCTGTCTGTCCCTCTGTCTGTCTGTGTCAAATACTCAAAAACTACCCGTCCGATTGCGATGAAACTTTCAGGGATTGTTGTGGGCGTCCCAGGGAAGGTTTTAGTGTAGTTAAATCCAAAATTAATTTAATTAGTAATATTTTGGTAAAAGTCTATTTATGGTTACCATGGTTTCATTGAAAAATTTATATACAATAAATAAATAAAAATAATTGGAAATCTTTTCAACTTATTATTTTGATAAATTTTATTAATATTTTTAATTTTTTTTAAACTGCCAAAAATAACATACCCATAATAATAGTTGTAATAAAAATAAAAATATAAATCACAATGTAAGTAAAATATTGAATCGTTTTATTTATATTGTTTCAATTATTGTTTGAATATTTATTAAATTTATATATAGATTAATTTACATGTTTAAATGTATATTTAATAAATTTATTTATTGATTCTTAATATTAATAATTCCAATTACTTTCTTGAAATTTTTTTTTATTTAAAAGCATATTCAGCATATCTCGCAAATTTGAATTGGATTAAATAACATATATTAATTTAAATTAAATTAAATTAATTCAATTATAAATTAAAATTAATAAATAATATTTATTAAACCAGCGAAAGTTTGGCTCTTTTTTGATGGCACCACGTCACGTGTTGGCGCGTGAGATTTCCAGTGTTAAAAAATTAATTCTGGTACTTTCAGCGATTCTATCAAGCTGAAATTCTATATATAGCAGTTTTATACAATTATTAATCATGTGAAAAATTATCAAACATATATCTTTATTTTTACGGTCACACACACACACACACATATTTAAAAATTAATTTATTAAAATATATATTATATAATATATTATATATAGTATATAATTTAATATATATATATATATATATTCTGAAATTAATTTTAAATTATATAAATATATTAGAAATTAATTTAATATAATTTAACATATAATAATATATTAAAATATTTTATTTTATATATACTTAATTTAGTAATACTGATTATTAATGTAAATATAAATAATAATATTTAATATGGCAAATATGTAAAATTTTGTAAAGAATGTATCAGAAGTCTAACATTCTGGCGTATTGCGCATGCGTATATCTGTCGGGTCGATCTCACCGGTCGGGTCGTTTTGGAATCTCACGCGAGTTCTATACTTTTTTCCCATCCCGCAAAAGTGCTCAACGCCGCTAAAGAAGTTTTCACTTCAAAAATATTATTTAAACAAATTGATTAACTGATTGAATGGAAAAAACACCTATAGAATGTAAATCTCTTGTTTCAGCGGTTAATTAGAAGAGACAGAAATAGATAGATAGATAGGATCAATATAAAAAGATATATATATATATTAATAATTATTGACACTTTTTAATTTGGTAATAATATTAAATAAACGTGGTAAAATTAAAAATGATGATGGATAGAATGAAGAAAATATAGACAAAAATGGATCTTTTAATTAAAGAATAATTTTTATTTAAACATAATTATGTGATGTATAATAATATTTTTTTCAAAGTCTATATGTATTTTAATAGTTTAACATTTATTTTGTTTTAAATAATTAGTATATTAGGATTTTACGAAAATTTTCGTTGTCGAGATTTTGATGTTTTTATACGTTTTGAAAGTCCCTGAGTCATTTTCAACACGTTGAGAAAAATGTCTCTCTCCCTCACTGTGTGTATGTAGACAAGATTTCGTAAAAACGGTTTGAGCTAAAATAATGAAATTTGACACACAGGCATTTTTCAAAATTCGTAGTTTTCTATCAATTTTTGGGAAATGTAGCTCATTCGGAAGAAGGCCATTACCTACCACGTTTTCAGTTTTTTTCCTCTAAACTGACCGTAAAAATAAAGATATATGTTTGATAGGTTTTCACATGATTAAAAATTGTATAAAACTGCTATATATATAATTTCGGCTTGATTGAATCACTGAAAGTTAACAATGCAAATCACGCGCCAGCACGTGACGTGGTGCCATCAACAAAAAGCCAAAGATGTTTTAATTATTTTTTTTTAACCATTTACTGATGAACATCTTATGAAAGGTCAAAGCGTATCAAGACGGGGATTACATAAGCAGGCTACTTCTTTTTTTCAAGTAGCTTCCTAGTTTTGATTAAATAGGCTGTATGTTTGTAAACAAGGCCTCAGAAAGAGGAATTCCATTACCAGGCACGGAAATCATATCCAAGCTGACAGTAGGGGTTGTCGATATTTCCATGATTAGTTTACATTGCATTATCATTAATTAATTATTTATCATTAATTAAGGGGAAAACATTACAATGAGATGAAGAAAATTGAAGCAAATTAGTTTATTTTTTTTTTTTTAATATTAATATAAAATAACAAAATGAACCTTAAAAATCAAGTTCTTTATTCATCTTTATATTTACAAAATTTGTCTAAAAATCATATTTGATATCATGTTTAAACCAGTTGTACGTGTGAGATATACATAGGGTGACCAAACGTCCCGTTTTTAAGTGCTCTGTCCCGGCGTCCCCAAAAATGTCTTCGGGACAGCCTATTGTCCCATTATTTAAATATTTAGGACATTTTGTACTTTTTTTAATATTTTTTATATTTAAAATATTTTATTTAATTTCGAAATAAAAATAAAAAATATTTATTTTAATAATATTTTAGAATAAAATTACGAAATATATTTATCATTCCCCCACACAAAAAAAAAATATTCATGAAGTTAGCAACATATAAAGGAAGGAAGTTCAAATAAATTGTTGGATAAATTTGATCTATTAATATTAAATAAATTATATTATATTAATTAAAATGTGTTTTAGATTAAATTATAAATAATATATAAATGATATTTAATTGATTAATATAAATAAAAAGAAAAACATATAACCTCCTTTCTTAATTAAAATATAGACAAGTATCAAAATAATTTCAGAAATTATATTTTTATCAGAAGTAATCCTTTGTTGAAACAGTGTATAAGCTATTGTTACTTTAAAAAATATAAAGCTGAAGCCATCTAATTATCACAACATATATATCTATATATAATATAAGATCAAATATTTTATATATTTTTCATCTTGAATTGATAATCAAGTTTTTTATAATTAATTTGTACCATTTTAGAAATCAAATTTCTAATGGGTTCTTTTTAGAAAAGCCATTTAACAATTGTAATAAATAATTAAAAAATTGTAAAATTTTTAAAGTTTATAATAATTAATTTGATAAATTTGTTATCGGGTAGAGCGATAGCTCGGTGTTCTAGGTACTATGTATATAATCTATAAGGAGATAGATAGATAGAAAATACTTAATCAGAAATTAAAATTCTTTTATTTCAATTATTAGTTAATTAACACACCATGAGCGGGGCGGGTATTTGTACCCGTTGCGGGGACTGCCACTTATAAGCGGGGCGGGTATTTATACCCGTTACCTCACTTATATAATATATATTTTCCCTTGTGTCACTTAAAATTACTTATTTTAAACGATAACTAATATATATCCCTCATATAAGTGGTAACGGGTATAAATACCCGCCCCGCTTATAAGTGGCAGTCCCCGCAACGGGTACAAATACCCGCCCCGCTCATAGTGTGTTAAGCTAGAATTATATTTATCAATCTTTATAAATACAATGTATGCTAAATTGTTTTTATTTATTATATTATCATATATATACATTATATTAGTTTTTTTGGATTTTTTTTATCAATTCGCTATTCAATGAGTTAATTGGAGACAATTTCGATTTTTTATTTTTTTTAATGAGTTGGTAAAATCTATAGATGATAATTGAAAATTGGAGATAAATGTAAATTGTATAGGCATATGTATATTTGTATGAATCAGAGAAGAAGAGGGGAGTTTGGGAATGTGTTTTGTGTGTGTGTGTGTAATGTAAGTGTGAATAAGGCGGCCTGTACCTACCTACAATAGCTTGCTAGCTAGCTATTTACCTCGATGAATGGTATATCTGGTGTGAGTGTATGTCAATCTGTTTATCATCCATTTCCCGGGAATAAAACTGGTGGAATGGAGTAAAGCAAGCACAAGGGTGGGTTGCTGAGGTATGGTGGTAGTTCCTAGTCTCCTTTTAACGCCCTTTTCGTGCCCGGGAGCACTCTCGTCGAGCCCCGCGGGGCTCAGAAAAACCATCGGCTTTGCTTTTGCACACAGCCACCAGTAGTGCTTCGATTTATGGGGGTTCGTTTTTACCGGCCTACATTTACCCAAGCGTAGCCGGCACACCACTCATACATACATTGCATCACAACCCTTCCTCCTCCCTCTCCATATTCTCATATTCCTACTCTACTATTCTACTACTACACCTCCTCTCTCTTTAGCACACAGACATTTATTACTATCTATTTTTTTTTCTTCTTTCTATTTTCTTTGTATATGTATAAAAAAAATGTTTAAAATAAAGTTAAAAAAGTATTAGGAATAAATAAATTTTGTCCTTTTTTAAAGAAATTTTTAGAAACTGGGTTAAAACAAAAAGTGAAAAAAAAATAAATAAAGTTTTTAGTTTAGGAAACTCAACGAATATTCTTAATAACAAATCTATTAACTCAACAAAAAGTTTAAACAAACGATGATATTCTTATAAATATTATAAAAAATTAATAATATTCTTCTCAATATTATATTATTCATTTTTATATAACATACGAGGGTGGTCTGAAAAGTTTCCGGCCTGACCAAAAAAACGATTTTATAAAATTTTTTTTTTTTGCTTTATTTTTCAACATTCAAGATAGCTGAGACCTGTACGATGTCAGCTGAACGTGTGCGAAATATTTTGCACAACCATTTATATATGGAAAGCTGTGTGCAACGTGGGTGCCGCATTTCCTAACGTTAGACCAAAAATTGCTTCGAAACTCCATTTCTAACGACAATTTGGCGCTGTAGCCGTAATCCAAACGAATTTTTGCGTGGATTCATAACTGTTGATAAGACTTAAATTAATTTAAATCAAATTTAATTAATTAATTAAATTAATTAGAACACCGTTATGAAAAATGTATCAGTGTTGATGGAGATTATGTTGAAAAATATAGCAAAAAAAAAATTGAAAAACATCGTTTTTCTTGGTCAGGTCGGAAACTTTTCAGACCACCCTCGTATTTTAGGTCGATCACAAAAAAAAATAAATAAATAAAAAATACTATCATAGGAACGCTCCTGGAACCTGGAACATATTATGAAATTTTCAATGGGGTTAAAAATGTTGATGTTTGAATCAAATGTAAACATCAAAGTATTACATTGCTTTTCCCGATTCATTCTCTACTAAATTTTAGCGCTCACACTTTAAGACACCGTTTCTCAAGCTTTCATTAAACGAGGCCCAGGTTCCAATCATAATTTTTTTTCGCTCCACCTGCTTAAAATATAATAATCAATTGTTATTAATAATATTTTCTTTTGAAAACTCCTGTGGCCCAGGTTAAAAATATTATTCTTTAAGTCAAAATTATTTTTTACTTAAAAATAAAATTAATTTAAATTATATTTATTTTATAAATATTTATCGATAATATATGCGCGCTTAATAAAATATTAAATAATTTAAACAAAATAAATTTCCAAAGAAAAAAACATAATAAAATAAAAGATTATTTTTTAAATTTTCTATTTTATAAACTATTATAGATTGGTTGGTATATAATAAGTAAAAATAATTAAAATTAAATGTGTCATGATTCAATATTCAATTCATTCATGTTCAAAGCGAAAGTTGATTGTCATATAAAATTAAACAATACCTCCCTTGCTATCGTCGGTCGGTAAAAATTATAGTAGTAAAATAAATATTAATAAATTAATAAAAAAAATTATATACTATAAAATAAACAAATAATAAACAAACAATTCAGAGAGATAAAAATTAGAAATAAAATAACTATATTAATATATAGATACTTCAGAACTGTATTATTATTTTATAATAGAGAGATCGATTGAATAGAAGCCAAAAAATTAAAAAATATATTAGATGAGATGTTATAAAATCGAATATAATAAATAATAAATAATAAAATGGAAAATATAAGATTCATATTAAATCTAGTAGTTTTCCTTAAAGTAGAATCTCGGGTAATCCTATTCATCCGTGGAACTAACATAAATACAAAAATTGGTAATTATTCAATCGAGTTATTATGACATGGATTTGGATAAAACTTTACCAGTGAGTTCCTTTTTTTAATTACAAATAAACTTTTCTTATGCAATTTTTGCGGGTCATTTTTAGTTTAAAAGATAAAAAAGATTAATGTTTGCATATAAACCCATTGATATTATATTTATCTACCATGTTTTATTATTTGACTAACAGAGGGCTACACTAATTTTCGAGGGTTTTTTTATAAGTTCAGTTTGAGTATAAGAAGATTAAACAATTAATTAATTAAATAATTTTTTTATATCCAAACCGAACCGAAAAAATCGAAAATTAGGAAGAAGTGAACAATTAGTGAATTAGTCAATAAAAGATTACTTAATCCTTTTATCCTTACTTTAATCCTTTTTATCTCTTAAACTAGAAGCGATCCACAAAATTGCATAAGAAAAGTTTATTTGAAATTAAAAAAGGAACCCACTGAAAAAGTTTTATCCAAATCCATGTCCTAATAACTCGATTGAATATATATATATAATTACCCAAAAATTAATAAAATCAATAAAAAAAAATTGGAAATAAATAGAGGTATATTAAAATGAATTCCAAATAAAAACGAAATACTTTTTTTATTGAAGTAAAGCTATGAATATCAGGCTTTATAACTTTCTTCTAGATTAGAGGATACTCAGAAACATCAACCCGGGAAATGCATCAAATAGAGCAACATTGTAAGGGTTTATTATTCATTTTTCGAATGATATTTTCTATAAACTATTAAAATAATTTTTACAATAATAAGTTCACTAGCGAATTGAAATTACAAAAATTCAATATTTAAAAAAAAATATAAAAACATTAATAAAAGTAACAAAATATTCATTTCCATCAGTTAATCAATTTTTTTTTAAATATAATTTTCTCTTGAATAATCTAAGGTCTCTCCAATAGAGTAAAGAATCTCAAAAGAATTTTGATTAAAAAAAAATACCTGCGAATGTTACATAAAACATTCACTTACCTTGTTTCATTTAATTATGTTTTATATATATATATATATATATATTTATTTAAAAAAAATATTTTATTTATTTATTGCTCTTGGTTGTCTTTAAAAAGTAAAAATTTAATTGAATTTCAAGAAAACATCGAGGGGGATTTAATGGAGATGAAGCGACATGTTTCTGAAAAAAAAAAAATTAACGATCAAAACGAACTACGAAGCAGCTGGTGTGGCTGAGTCCATCTTTCACTTCCAATTCGATAAAAGAACTGGAAAGAAACGACAAGACAAAGCGTCGCTGGAGATGCCTAGAATGTGAACTCTAGAACATTTACTACTTTGAGGCGTAACAATATACAATATTATGTGTTTTTTTAATTCATAATATTGCTCTTTTCATTAAAGCCATTATTTCACGAAATCATAATTCAATGTGAGGGCGTATAGGAATTAAGTATTTAATATAAATATTCCATTTATATTAATAGCAATCTTATGGCTAATAAAGTAAACGCTCAACCACAAAATACATTAAAAACTTCATAAAAACCACTCTCATTCACTTCTATTGATTAAAAAGTCAATCTTGACACTAACTATATATAGTACATACTGGATTAATGAATATTATGGGGAAGTGGTCGTATAATTTTTGAATAAGATACAATTAGATTATAATAATTATTTAATTTGCAGTAATGTTAAAAAAGAGAAAATAATTTTATTTCGAAATCATTATTTACCATATATAAGTCATGTCCCCTGCTCACATGTGCTCATATAATTGTAACAATACGGGATTTTATATTCTAATTTCTTTCTTTTTTTATATAAAATAACCAAATCAATTGTCTTATCAGGAGATATTTGTTTTTATAAATTATCATGAAGAGATAATATCTCCTGACAAATAATAATCTCCTAGAAATAGAAATCCCTGACAGAGCAAAATGCTGAGGTGAGACTCTGAAATAACACCCGTGAGATCTGTTATCATACGAACAGGATGCCTTCGCAGCTGCGAGGTGATAAACTGACATTAAACTTTCTTTTGAATAATAAGATTAAATATCCCTGGCGATAGCTAAAATCGTGAGAACAGGACAATGGACGATGTTGCTGATGCAGAATTTTTAATTATTATCGAATCACCTCGCTTCCTCACTCTCTTCATCTACTGTGGAGGAACAAGGGATAAAAAGAGCCTTGCTCAAGGCAAGAGAGACAGACTTAGAGCAAACATGTAGAAATACGTTAGTGAGAGAGTTAGGACAGACTTGAGTATGATTTTGGCATTCTCTTTTCGGCCCTTGTA
This sequence comes from Labia minor, assembly GCA_963082975.1. Classification (NCBI taxonomy): domain Eukaryota; kingdom Metazoa; phylum Arthropoda; class Insecta; order Dermaptera; family Spongiphoridae; genus Labia; species Labia minor. The sequence continues at coordinate 55,679,759 of OY720345.1, forward strand.
TGATTGAATTGTAATTAAATTCACGAATAAATTCCTTTCTTGATTCTTGAATAAATTTGCCTTTTATTGATACATAATTCATATATTAAAACAATATCTCAGTAACATCAAATTATTAAAAAATAAGCACTATATTTTTTTTTGTTTAAAATGAAATAAATATTAAGTTTATGTAACATAACTGAATATATTTTAGTATTTCTTTACATTTTAAAACTACCAGGATTCGTTTTCTGACATGTTTACAATATTTGGGAGGTTTATTGAAGATAACTAACTTTCACATACCAGCTCATACACAGATTGTATAACATAGCTACTATCATATATTTTGAAAAAATTACTTTATATATATATATATATATATATATATATTCAAAATATTTATTTATTTTTTTATGAATTTGTCAATATAAAAAATTCGATTAAAAGCGTTGGAGAAAATGGCGTTTTCTAACTTTCATGTTTATCATTAAAAATTAAGAAAATAAAGATTTTTTTTCTAATTGGTTTGAGGGGGGGGGGGAGTTTAAAATATCGATACTTAATTTTGTTAATAACTTAATATTAGGATGTTCTGAAAGTAATTTCGTTTTTTCCGCCAGATTTTAATTAATATATATTTTTTGAACACGACTTCACACTAACGCCGCATAATCATTCTATGTATGGAGAGCTGATATGTGTGTAAAAAAGTTCTATTGAATATTCGAGGTAGTTTTATTATTGGTACCTTATTAAATATGAGAGCAATAAGCAGCATTTTCGCCATATTTTACTTTAAAGGTAAAAATGTTGTTCAAACCAGAAAGAAATTAACGGATGTGTGTGGAGAAGATGTTTTGACAATATGCTAGTGCCAGAACTGGTTTGCAAAATTTAGATCCGGCAATTTTGATTTTGAAGATGCACACGTACTGGAAAGTGGGGTGAAGCTGATAAAGACACGATAAATGCATTTGTTGATTTTTTGGACGTTAAATCCTTTACTTCAAATGATCTGGTTCATCTAGATCAGTTTTTTACCAGTAAATATTTATTCAGTGTACGGAAATTGTCTTTCAATTTTCCAAAAAAAAAAAGAATTTGCTTTCCGATCAACCTAATATATAATACATAAATAGTACATACATATATACGGGTAATACTTAAAAATATTATTTTTCTAATATTTTATGTATGTAAATGATTTTTTAAATTTTTTTTAAGCTAATAGTTTGTTTTAAATATATTTGTAATAAACTCCAATGTTTTTTAGTCTATATTACACAAAAGAGCACAAAAATTGTATTTTCTTTATAAATGATTGTATGCCACAAGGTTTCAAAAATCATTTAAAAAAAAAATTTAAATTACAAAATTTAAACACATATTTCAATTAATTAATTAGTAATTAAATTATATTAATATATTATTCTCATTTAAATTTAGAATATATATTTCTTTAATGTAGTTATAAAATAGAAGATGATGTGGGAATATAACCATCCACTCCGCTGACAACTAATACAAAAACTCTTGAAATTACCCAATCTCTCATATAACTCGTAACTTTCCAAGCTTGCTCTAAAAGCCACTCACCTCTTTATACATAATATAACCAAGACCAATATATTATTTATTATAATAAAATATTGAATATATTATAATAAAAGTATAAAAAAAATTCAAAAATCGAGAGGAAATATTCTTTAATTTCGAAATAAATAAACAAATCCCCTTTTATATAATATTTAATTATTATTTATTTAATAATTTTCAGAAAGAAACTTTTTAAATAATTGAGATGGAGGTAAGATTTTTATAATCTTATGGGATAGTGATAAAATGAGTATGTGTTTTAGAGGTTTTAAATTCCTTCATCTCCACCAATTCATCAGCCAGCTATTCTTAAAGATCATTCGAAATTGAGTAATCGAAATTAATTGAGATTTACTATAATAGATTTAACACGTTCCCACCGGCATTTACCACCGGTGGCTCATGCCGTCACATAAATAAATAGACAAATTATGGAGCCGGAGGGAACTTGTTAATATTAGTGATAATATAAGTGTTCAAGATAATCCACAATTCTAGGGATATTTTACCTCTTCTTTTTAATCTATTTAGAAAACATGAGATCATTCATTCTACTCTGTAAAAATATTTGTCAATAAATGTTTGTTTTTGTTTTTGGTTTTGTAAAAATAAATATATACATATGATCAATAAATGGAAGAGTATCTTGTTCCAGAATAATAACTTAACTTATTGTATGTAAATAATATTTTTTTTTAGTAAATATGTACAAAGAAAAACCAACATATTTGATGTACAAATTAATATATATATTTGTAATTCATTTAGAATTTTCAACAAAATGTGTTAAACAAGTATGAATTCGAGATTAATGGAATCTGAACAGAACAATTTCTGATAATACTTTTTTTTTTTACTTACTATACTTTCTATTTGGATGTTTATTTTCGACTATGAAAAGATAAAACTATTAATTTTTCATATGCATATGAATTGAATATATTAAACCAGTTGCACTTTTCCCTTAAAGTTCCTTTTGTTGAATAAAAAGAAATAAAAATAAAAGAAACCATTCTAATTTCGCCTCGCCTCTTATTTTTCTCTTTTACTCACAAGCAGCCTTTTAAATTATTACATCCACCTCATTTGCTATTCAAATACTTTCCTTTAATTTTTCCCCGCAACTCGTCTTTTTTGAGGGTGGTATTCTTTTACTTTATAGAAATTCAAGTCAACTTTAATCTAAATATGTTAATAAATCATTAGCCAGTCTATATTTGTCTCTTAAAAAAAAACTTTGTTTCGAATATCACTAACGAGATGCTCTGTTTTTCAATTCGCTGATGCTACTGGTTGACAAGCTTCCAGGCGTTTGTATAATATTGTTTATTTAATATTTATTAAAACAAATCCAAATAAAATATACATATATCAATTAAAGAGATAACATAATCAAAAACTTTCTTTCAATACAATTTTTTATTAATAAATCATAAAACTAAAAATTTAATGATGATAATTACAAATTTTGATTTTTTTTAAATGACTACAATCATTTTTATATCAAAATTTCTTTAATAACATAAAATATTTGATTATATATATATATATATATATATATATATATATGTATTTAAAGTAGAATATCTTAGAGCTCCGTAATTCTCCTGCCCTAAAATGTTTGTGTATCCCATTTATTCAGGTAAGAGAAAAAAAATAAAATAAAAATTTTAATATAAATTTACATTTTATATTATGATTGGATAAATAGAAATAAGACTAAAGCATTTTCATCTCAAGGCTGCATAGAATATTGATTTAATATTATTATAATTAGCAAATTTGAACAAGGTTCTTTTTTTCATCATTTAACACAAATACCCTTTGATAAATTATTATATTAAGTTTGAAAAATTTTAAATTGTTTTTAAGCATAAAATAATAATCAATTTATTATCAATAAAAAAATAACTTTTTGAATTTTCTTTAAAACCATCTAAATAACGTTTTCTATATATTATATATAATATAATAAATTCCTTAAAATATAGTAGATCCATCTCGATGAAAATATAATTTTAAAGTTAGATGACTACAAAATAGGATTGATTTAATCTATGTGAAATGAGTTTGGGTAAAATTCACCTTCATCTATCTTTTTCATATAAACTTTCCATGCCAACTTTTTTATCCCAAAAGTAAATTAAAAAGATTAATAATAATAATAAAAAATATTTGTTAATTGATACTAACAAATAAAAAAATCTGGAGTGTCTTCACTCGACTATCTCGCAAATTTGAATTGGATTAATTACACATATATTATATTTTTAATTAAATTTAATTAATTATAAATTATAAATTAAAATTAATAAATAATATTTATTAAACCAGCGCGTGTTTGGCTCTTTGTTAATGGCGCCAGGTCACATACTGGATCGTGATTAGCAGTCAATGTGTTAAAAAATTAATTCTGGTACTTTCAGCGATTCAATCAAGCTGAAATTCTATATATAGCAGTTTTATACAATTTTTAATAATGTGAAAAACTATCAAACATTTATCTTTATTTTTACGGTCAGTTTAGAGGAAAAAAAATGACGAGATAGTAAAAAAAAATTCTTAAAATTAACAATATTATATTTTTATTCTTAAGTCTTTTATTAATTTGAAATTGATTTCAACAGAAAAAATATAGAAAACAAATGGATCTCATGTCGGAAAGGAAGTAGATTTTATCTGTTCGCAACTCTACCCTTTCTTTATTTAATATATTCTCTTTCCATTCCCTTTCTCTTTTTCCTCCACATCTTTCAATTGATGGTCTACAATCAAGACTTTGTGAGATGCACATTCCATTTCTATTCTCTCAACGTCCGTTACAGTTTAATTCAATTATTATTCTCAAATTACAATTGGAATAATTTCTATTCTAGGCTTTCGTAGAAATGGAAAAGAGAAAACTATGAGTGGAGAGGGAAGAAAAGTAAAAATTATAATCAATTAAAGCGACATGCAAAATCATAATTATCCTTTCATAAATTATACCAGATGAGGAAAATGGATCAGGGTTTATGAATGTGTGGAACCTGGGCCCAAAGGAAGCCAAGTAATAAGTAGAGAGGATGATTCCTTTGACACCTTTGAGCTACGGGTTTGCTTGACCCTTCACCAACTATTTCCTACGGTTTAATTAAACATTTTACACTGTCTGTTTGTATAATTAGAATCCCTTTTGGGGTGGCTCTTAGTTATACTCTAGTTCGCGATTAAACAATTTGTCATTTTAATAGGACCCCCTTGAGATGGAGTTTAGTTACATGCTAGTAACGAAAAGCTCTATTTTTATCTAATCTCACACTTGGTAAACCCATCTTTAAGAGTTACCTCAATTGAAGTAGAAAAGTGATTCAAAAATTTATTCACATGTAAAATGTGTACTCAACTTGATGGAGATGATTTTGAAAATCAAACCAAAAAAAGTAAAATTACTAATTGTTTTTATGTACAATCAAATGAATTTTGAAATATTAAAAACTATTTTGCATTTACGTAAAAAATGACAATATTTATCTGCGGGCCGGATAAAAATAGATGGCGGGCCGGATTTGGCCCGGGGGCCGTAGTTTTCCGACCCCTGCTGTATAAGATAGTCCTGTCGATCTGCCTGGATACACAACTTCGACATAATATATATTATATTTACTATTGCGATCACGAAAATTTTTGATGTCGAGATTTTGATGTTTTTATACGTTTTGAAGATCCTTGAGTCATTTTCACTAAGGTTTTTATGTGTGTTTGTAGACAAGATTAGGGAAAAACGGTTTGAGCTAGAATAATGAAATTTGGTACACGAGCATTATTCAAAATTTGTAGTTTTCTTATCAACTTTTGAGAAATGTCGCTCACCCGGATGAGGGTCTTTACCTACCACGTTTTCATTTTTTTCCTCTAAAATGACCGTAAAAATAAAGATATATATTTGATTGTTTTTTACATGATTAAAAATTGTATAATACTGATATATTTGAGCTTCATTGAATCGCTGAAAGTACCAGAATTAATTTTTTAACACATTGACTGCTAATCACGCGCCAGCATGTTACGTGGTGTCATCAACAAAGTGTAAACACGCGCTGATTTAATAAATATTATTTATTAATTTTAATTTAAATATACTATATGTGTTAATTCAAATTAGCGAGATCTTGGGGACAAAAAATTTTCTTGATTCCTCTCTCATTTTTATAAAATTTATATCAGAAATAATGTTTTAAAAAAAGATGATTGAAAAGAATGATTTATAAAAGGCTATTTATCAGTTTATATCATTTTTTATGTTGTTGTGCTTTTTAGATTAACCTTAGAGCTGATGGAAACAAGAATTCTAAACCTCATAAACCACAAAAATCCTGCGCTATTTCAACCACCCATACCTTCATGCACCACGAAATTAACTATTGTGGAAATGAAAAGTTTTTAACAATTTCTTAAACTTCTACAAGACTCTATTTCTTTAAATAAAGTAATTGTAAACAATAATAACAAAAAATTTACTGTAGCTATAAAATGTTGAGAAAATAACTTCATAATATAATTTTATGATAGCTTAAAAGAGAAAAACACTTTACCTATAATAATAATAATTCCTAGTTTGAAGATTTTAAAATTCTCCATTTTCTTCTTATTATCTTATTTCTATAAAAAAATTATTATTTTTTTTTTATATTAATTAATTCATAAGATTTATTTAGTGATGTTTATCCATTCATTTCGAATGAAAATTATCTTACCCTATATGCTAGGAATCTCTTTTATTTCAAAATTACTTAATAATTTCGTTAATATTTGCATTTAATTTTCGAAAAGGGGTTTCATATGATATTTACCAGTGAGTAAACTTATAAAAGCTTTTAGCTCATTTTGTAGTGCATACGCGCTAAGAAGCAAAATTAACTTATAAAATATTAATATTAGGTAAACAAACAGCCCTCTGAGGCCACCATCATTCATAGAGATGGAAATGAAAGGGAAGATCATCTGATCAGGTCATCCGGATTTGTAAAAATTCATTTTGAAATTCTTTTAAATAAAATGAAATTAAAACGGATATTTTCATTAAAATGCAATTCAAATTAATTCAATTTTATAAATATATTAGTGAAACCCATATTGTTTGACCTATTTACTTATATCTTAAAATAATATGATATAATATGTGTTCCGTGTATGTTTACCGTAATTGCCATAATAAGCAACCTGGACCTTACAATTAAATATTTGTAATAATATGAAATTTGTCACAAAAAATGTTAATTTTGTTCAAATATTAATAATATTACATTGTACATATATTCATATATTTAAATTTATCATTATTAATTAATTTTCTGTTAAAAATCCATATTTTATTACACATTTTCTTAGTTCATTGAAACTTTACTCTACAATTTTTACATTCCTTGTTTTAAGAATATTTTTACATTGTTTAATAAAAAGTTAACTATTGTCATAAAGAACAATAAGTTTATTTTTAATTTTTAATTCAAATATTAAATCTAAATCTTTATATTTAAATCTGATAAGACCATAATTTATTAATTCTAAGTTAAGAATCCATTTTTGGTTTTTCTTTATACACATTCAGTTTTATAAATTAACTTACTAGTTTTTTGTTTGATTTTTTTCCACTAATTAAATACTTAAGCTTCTGGCGACCGTCTATTAATTAATTAATTATAATTAAATAATTTTTAATTATTATTATTACTTTATCAAAATTACTCCAGTAATACCATTTTTTTCTTCTTATAAATAATTATGCTAAAACCATTTTAGTACCAGTTACGATTTGACCTTAGAGGCACCACAGGGTGGGAGGTAACCCGGTACCACGAGAATTTACCTCACATTCTCGTGGTACCGGATTCAAGTCCCAGGCCTGGAAAGAGAATTTCTCTAGCTGGTATCAACCCAGCCTCCGTGATCAAAATTGGGAAGTTACTTGATAAAAAGTAGCGCCTCCGATCAAGAAAATCAAGGTAAAAGTTGATAGGACCCAGAGAAATGCGGTTTCTGCGGTCATGAACTTTCGAGTTCCATATAGCAACAGAGATAGATAGATACATGTAAGAAATTTCTTCGTTATAGAAATTATGATTATTATGATTTTAAAGATAAATTATTTTTCATTCAGCAATGTACAAAATGAATTTTATTATTATTATTAACTCAAAAACTGGTTCTAAAATAAAACCTTTCCGATTGGTAAATTGATACTCAGATACCAATACCAGATGATATAAAACGGTAATTGGATTCCTCTTTTGATTCTGAACAAGTTTTGTTCAACTTCTCCCCCTCGTCTGCCTTTGCTTTTGATGTAATTGTTGTTGCTTTCGTTGACTTTGTGCTTCGTCACTTAACCTCCCCTTCCAGATCTCCCCTGTCACGCCTCTCCACCCTTCTTAAATGTGTAAGGCATTTGCAAAGATCGTTACTCAATTCCACTTGGGGTCAATTGTCCTTCCTTGGAGAATTTGACCCACTCTCCTTCCTCATTCACTCTTAAAGGATCTCGAATGCCTGGTGCAAAGGCTCTACTGCCTTCTTGTCTGTCGTTACTCTTCCCTTTCAAAAGGGCAGGTCCAACAGCCACTGGTCCTTGCTTCCTTGCCTGGTAATCCAGCAATGGAATACCGCCTTTAGTTAAATAGCCTTTAATGTGGAAATTACGACATCGAAAAGTTTCTCGTTCAAATAGAAGCTTCTTATTGGGCTAAATTGTTTCTAATATAAGCAAACCCATTCTCTAGAGTTTCTTTTTTCCTTTAAAAACCGTTTTAGAAAAAAAATCAAAGATTCAAAAGATCTTAAAAGCCAGTTCTCTTAAATAGTCTAATTAGATTAAGTACTATTTTTTGAAAATACGTAAAAAATTGAAAAATACTCATTTTTAAATTAAAAAATGGATTTTTAAAAAAATACATAGTGGTAGTTTCAATTTTAACTGTTGAATAAATGGAAAATAAATTTACATATATATATATTACTATGCAAATATTATCGAAATTTATAGTGATATACAATACTATTAAGATTTTTGTATTACTTTTTTTTCGTTTTAATAAAATTAAAATTTTCATTAAGAGTTAATGTTTTTTTATATATTTCACTTTCCACATATACAATTATTTTCCATGCTTATCAGTCTTAATTGTTGACATTAAAACAAGTATGTAAATCTTTAATAGGTATGCATATTTAGGAAAGAAAATTTGAACATGCCTTTTGCAATTGGAATTTAAAATATTAACTGCGGTTATGGGATTTGGCTTATTTTAATTAATTTTAAATATATTTATCATTTATATATATATATATATATATATATATATAGTATATTAAATTGCCATGTAGGTTGGTGGTTAACGCTGATAACCCCTCATGGTTTCGGTTCAAGTCCTGGGATTGGCAAAGGAATTTTCTCTTGCTGGGGTTTATGGGGCGGAGTTAACCCAGCCTCTGGGATGGAAATTGGGAATCTATTTGATAAAAAAGTAAAGCCTCCCATCAAGGTAAAGGTTGATATCACCTGTTCTACTGATCATAGGATCATTAGGACACCTAATTAATATAACCGACTTGATAGGTGCAGCCCTTGACTAAGATGTACAAAAAGTCAGAGTTTAATTTATATATAACGAATATAGTATATTTTTATAACATTTTTCTTAACTTCACTTGGCGTCTGTCTCTCTCTCTCTCTGTGTGTCTTTTCGCTCTTTTGACAAATTGAAATCGATTTTTCATCGACTTTTTATTGAGATAGACTTTTGAAAAATTTTATATATATTTCAATGGATCCCTAGAAGGTATAGAAGAAATATAATTGAATTATAATTAATTAATTAATTGTAATTAATTAGCGATTAATTAGTTTTAGTAACTAACTCTTTGTATTGCATAGAGAAAAGATCTTTTTTTTACCGACCGACGATAGTAAGGGAGGTATTGTTTTCACACCAAATTTCACATAGGGAGATTTTTACATATCTCCACGAATCATGCATTTTCTTAACAGAAAAAAGTATTTTTAGCATGATGTCCGTCCGTCTGTCCGTCCGTCCGTATGGATGTGTACAGCCTGAATGGCTCAACGGATTTTGATGAAATTTGGAATATTTACTTAATACATCAGTAGGATGAATTGATCAACTTTTGGTGCAAATCCGAAACCGGAAGTGGTAGTATTAGCGATCGACGATAGGAAGAGAAGGGTTATTTTCACACCAAATTTCACATGAGGAGATTTTTTACATATCACCACGAATCATGCATGCACTTTGTATTGGTTTTATCATCGAGAAAAATCATCTTTATAATTTTTTTCTTAATTTAAAATTATATGACGTCATCCAGCACTTCATGATGTCACAGCCAGCTCTTATATATTATAAATAAAATAAAATTATGAATATTTATATTATATCCATATCTGTTTTTTTGAAATTGTTTCTGTAGCTGGAAATTAATTTATTTTAAACCGTCGGTCGGTTCGGACCTGGCCACAGGTCAACTTATTTTATTTAAATTGATATTCATTTAAATGGATAAAATTAAAAAACATTAAATCTTAATTTCTATTAAAATATTAAATAAGTTTGGCCTAATTTATGAAATAAATTAATATAATTATTTTTAGTATGATTTAAATATTTTAAATGATATTTAATTAATTAAAAACTTATAATAAATTAAATATTTTAATTGATAAAACATGAACAGTGACTTCGAATTGAAATAGACATCAGATGAATTCTTATTAAATGTTTTATAATGAACATTAATTTATGGTTTATTCAAATTATATAAAAACCCTTAAAAAGTGCCATGCATCAGAATAATCTCGAATAAATATAAAAATACATTATATTATTATTTAGATTATCCCAGTATAAAATATAAAAGATAAATAAAAAAAATTTATTCTTATGTAATATATTGAAAAAAGATTTTTATAAGTTTATATAGAACTATATAATTTTATTTTTTTGTTATTTATTTAAATTAAAAAAAATATTTTAAATTAATATTAAATAGAATAAATACATATGGAAGTTATATTATACGTATATAATTAAATGAATAGAATGAAAAATTATTTTGTGACAATTTTACAATGATAATTGTGAGGAGGAGTTGAGAGGGTTGTAATTGGTTATCGAGTTATAATAAATAATAATAAACCTTACCCCGAGGTTGAATTTTGACAGGAACAGTCGAGCTCCCTGGCTATGCGTGCGCACTCACACACCAACACCGATAGACTGACTACCACTCGAGCGGCTGGCTAGGAAGAGCCCCTGGCATTTAGGCAACCCGCTGCGCTAGTTTCCAAATTTAAAATTTTCATATTTAAAGTACCTGGATTATCCAGCAGCCGCTCAGAAGATTAAAAATGTATACTTTACTAACTGTTTTAATAATATTAATTAATTTTAATAATAGTCTTAAATTTGAATTCGTAAATTGATTGAGTATATTGATTTATTATGATTATACTCTCTTCTGGTATTTTATCTTATAATTAAATAATAATTATTATTTATATATATATACAATCTATATATTTATTGAATAAACCATAAATTAATATTTATTATAAAACATTTAATAAGAATTCATTTGATGTGTATTTCAATTCTAAGACACTGTTCATGTCATGCTTTATCAATTAGCTGGATTATTAAAATATATAAACTTTATATTAATTTTAATCTTAATTTAAATTATCTAATTTATCAGAAAAGTTAATATTTTCATTCACTTAATGTCATTTATCATATTTCGGTCGGTCGGTTCGGACCTGGCCACAGGTCAACTTATTTTATATATGTCCCCGAGAGAAAGGAAACAAAATAATAGAATAACCTTTATTTATGAAGACTATATATATATATATATATATATATATATATATATATATATATATATATACATTTATAAAATCTCATATTAATAAAAATTATTTATTTATAAATATAATATAATAATTATTATTCAATAATAACATTTACTTAACATAAATGCATAAAATCAATTTTAGAACATTAATATATATTGTTGTTTTATTCAATTTGTGTAAATTTTCGTATAACTTCATGTTTTCTATTTCTCTTGTTAAAATTGCACTAAAAAGAATAAAATAATATAAATATAAAAGAATTTTATAAAATAACGTGTTTCCAATGGACTAAAAAGAATAAAATAATTTTCTATAATCTGTCAAAGTTTATGGATGAATTGCTTCATATTCAACTAAAAACGTTGGGCGCTTTTAGTTTTCATTTGATTTCTATACAATTAACTTCCTTTATAGAGCTATTATTCATTTATATATACATAAATACATACCACACTAAAACACTTCATTAACAAGTAACTCTATTTCTTCTAATATAATCAACCATTTTGGATTTGATTGATAATATGTAAATTTAATAAAAATTCTTCTAAATTTTGATACATACTTTGATGAAAAATAATAAAAGATTAATTTCTAAGCTCTTAACCTATCAATTTTATTGCATGATAAAAAATTTGTCAGTTTATGTGTTTAATCAAACTTTTATTATTACAAAAATTTGACTTGATTGTTCATATAAATAAATAAAACTAAAGCGTCCAACGTTTTTCGTTGAATATGAAGCAATTCATCTATAAACTTTGTCAGGCTTACAGAAAAATTATTTTAGTCTTTTTAGTCCATTAGAAAAACGTTATTTTATAAAAAAAAATTTATATTTATATTTTTTGTTTGGTTTTCAGTACAATTTTTGAATTTTAATTAAAATAGTATTAGCATTTTATATTTAATAGATGTAACTTAATTCATCTACATGATTTCCGAAATCATCTACTAAAGTCATTATGCATTCAGTACAATCTGTCTTCGCTAATTTAGATCATTGGATTATACTATGCCATAAATCACCTCTGATCCTTGCACTGAGAATTCCAGAAGCTTTCTATCTTATCTTGGACACTTGAAATGATTTCTTTGAATGAATAACCAAACATATATAAGTAAATATTTGAAATTATTTATATACATTTATGAACAACTTAAAGATTGTGTTTTTCTTATTAATACGTTTTATACTTTTTATTATTAAGTATTTTATTAGAATTGTCATTTGAATGTTGTATAACAAACGTAAAATATAATTGTTATTTCTTTATTAACATAAATAGTAACTCAAAATAGGTGAAGAAAATATATATTTTTTTTTAAATTAACTTAATTGCCATTTCTTAATAATAACACACACAAGTAGTCAATTCAGAATGTGCAAAAAATAAAATAAAAATTCTCCCTTATAAAATTAAGTGGATCCGTTGGATTTTTGCATTTCTAAATTAAACACACGATATATGGGGTTGGATGGTCTCTTTATTGTCCATGCTTGACGTAAGGTATTCATTACGGACTATATAATATAATATTTTTGGGATTCTGGGTCTTTGTCTGATAATAATATTTTGGGTTGATAGGTTGGGTGGTTTTTGTACTCACTGCGTTGCTGTAGAGCTCCGAAGAATCCTGGGCAATCCTTAGATTGGCACACGTCCGCACTGGACAACAGCCAGTCGGCCTCGGGCTGTTGTCCAGTAAAACCTCACTTAATAAAAATAACAAAAATAAGGTCAATATATATATATTATTTTCGTACTTGTGCACTTCGTATAGAGCACTTGTCGGAAATGTATTTGACTATTAAACAAGAAAAATAACAGATGCAATAAATGTTGATAATGCAATATTTAAATTTCTGGTGAGTAAAACTAGCAAAATTAAATTTTAATTTTGAAAATGTATTTTATTTTTTATTCTGATAAATTATAGAACCCACACACACACAGTAAGGTGTCATTTATATGTAATCAAAAGTATTTTAATTATTATATCTACTCATTATTTTTAAATTTTTAATTAAAATAAATGAATTAATGTCATAGCAAGGAAATTGATTTTGCTGTTCTCTTCTTTTTTCATTGTGTTTTTATTTGAATACAATAAAATCCAATATATACCAAATAAAATTAAATAAAGAAATACTATTTTGAAATTGTATCTAGTATATAATTTCTCAATTATATTGAATAGTTGAGTGAATGGGTCTTTATATTAAATTAAATCCGAATTTCTCTACAGAATTAAAAAAACTAATAAAAATATTTTTAGAACAATATTATTTCAATTTTAATGATAAATTATATTTCCAATAAATATATCTCCCGCTCTATCCTGACCTAGCCGATATATACATTTATGAAAAACTTGAAGAACAATATCCTGAAAAAAATAAAAATGTTCTGGTTCAACTGGATAGATTACTTATTATTCTATTTTAAATCGGTCAGACCTGTTTAAATTTCTATGGTATAATACATAAACCTTAGAAACAAAAACACAATGTTATAAGAAGAGAACTGCAAAATAAAATTCCTTGATATATTAATAAGAAAGGACAGGAAAATTCATATAGAAAATTTAGTGGAAATACATTTTCCTACACCATATTCTCACTCAATAACAACCACCAATAAACATCAAACTTCCCATATTCAATACATTGCTACAAGTGATTCTGCTTTTAAAAACTTTCGTTAACATAATCAAAACTATTGCAATTAATAACGGTTACAAAAATGAAACAATAGATAAAATCATATATAAAACCACTTAATAAAAAATAAACAATATTAAAATTTTACAAAAAAAATATAAAGGATTAAAGTTGGATATCCTAGAAACTTTTGAAACAGATAAAGCAAGAAAAGCCTTAGAAGATTTGATCAACGTTCAAATAGGGATTAACAACTCACCGTTGATTAAAATAAATATCTAAAACAATAGCGACATAAAATAAATGAAAACAAAAATTAAATTTCCCGCATTTTTGTGAATATTCCGTCTAAACCAGGCGTTCTTAAACTATGGGTAGCAAAATGGTAGCAAAATTTTGGGGTCGCGAGAGATTTTAATGTTAAATATTTAAATACACGATTTTGTGAACTGTAATAAATACTCTTTTACAACTTTTTGTGCAATTTTGAATTTTAGATTTATATGTATGTATATTGTTACCTAATAAATAAATCATGAAAAAATATTTATATATCTTTCTTTTATATTTGTACGGGGTCGCCAGGGAACTCGCAAATGGGGTCGCGAATGAAAAAAGTTTAAGAAGCCCTGGTCTAAACAAATGTCAACAATGCAACTAGTATTTGCTTAGTTGCACAAACCAATAAGAGAGTACACGCTGACGTCACTGGTAGGCAAGAAAGGAATAGCGTTACCAATTTTATATCGTATGATTATGAAAATTAAATATTTTTTTCGAATTTCAAGACTATCCACAAAACTGTTGTTTAATTGAGTCTGAAAAAATTTATAAGTACCAAGCTTTGAAAAAATTAATTGCCTCTCCTTTTATTAAGAACGTACCATTGCCAATATTTGCCTACCAAAATACCAGATGTAAATATAGAGTGTTCATTCCTACAGATATCAGTTGAGAAAATGAAAACTTGATCATGGTGGAACAATCTAAATGCGTTAAAAATAAACAAATTTGAAAATTTCAAGTTAACAGGTTAAATTTTTTAATTTTTCCATAATAAAATATGAATTAAATATAGAAAATGTTTATAAATTATCATATTATTGGAATTAATAATAATTATAAGTAAGATTATAATTAAACCAGGTCCGAACCGACCGACGGTTTTAAGTAAATTAATTTCCAGCTACAGAAACAATTTCAAATAATTTTAATATATCTATTAATGTAATAAATATCATGCATTTTCTTTACAGAAAAATGTATTTTTAGCATGATGTCTGTCCGTCCATCCGTCCGTATAGATGTGTACTGCTTGAACGGCTCAACGGATTTTGATGAAATTTGGTGTATTTACTTAATGCATGAGTATGATGAATTGATCAACTTTCGGAAACCGGAAGTGGTAGTATTACCGATCGACGATAGGAAGGGAAGGGTTATTTTCACACCAAATTTCACATGTGGATATTTTTACATATCTCCACGAATCATGTACTTTGTATTGGTTTTATCCTCGGGAAAATCATCATTAGTTTTTTCTTAATTTAAAATTATAAGGCCATCTAGATCTTCATGACGTCATAGCCAGCTACTTATATATTTTAAATAAAATAAAATTAAAAATATTTATGTTATATCCCATATCTGTTTTTTATTGCATTAATAGATACATTTAAATTATTTGAAATTGTTTCTGTAGCTGGAAATTAATTTATTTTAAACCGACGGTCGGTTCTGCGCCTGGCCACAGGTCAACTTATTTCCGAGGTTGATACCAATACAGATTGATTTTTCTTTATAAAATTATTTATGATGTGAATTCCAAAAAATCCTTAGAGCGGTTTAATATCTCAAAAATAAAATATACAATTTTTGTTAGCATAACAAGATAAGTTATAGTTTGAATTAAAAAAATAAATAAAAAAAAAACGCATAGAAATTAAAGTTATAATATAAATTAAATAATAGTAATTAAATAAAAAATTACAGACTTTCAACAAAATACCACGGAGTTACAGGAAATTGATATAGAGGGAAATAAGGAAAATTTCTTAGTGAAAGCTTGGTAAAATGTTTAATACGATTGAATGGTACATGAATGCCTAAACAAAGCCAGCCTCTCTCTTTCTTTCTTATTCTGAATGAACTAGTTGAAGTTGGCGATCCCCTGGTGATTTTGTCGTACCTTCTAACAATTTGTTTTCTTTTTATTTTGTTTTAGTTCCACCTCAACGGATGGTGATTCTCGACGAGACAGGCAAGGAGAGATCGACCTACGTGGGGCCCTACGGAGAGGGCAAAGATCTTGAATTAAGATGCGACGTTTACGGCGGTAAGCCTTTTTTAAATTGAAAATTACTAAAAAAAAAAAAATAAATGAATTTAGAGCATCTATATGGAAGAGAGAGATAGGGGTAGGGTACGCAAAGATGTCAACAACTTCCTCTCTCTTTCTCTCAGGATGTGTTTTTTTTTATAAAAAGATAACAATTTTACACTCCGCCGAAATATATTTTCTATTTTAAAATATACATTTATTAATTTAAAAAAAAAAAGGAAAAATTTAATAAGTAAAAAATGTCTAATAAAACTATGTGTAGATTTGATTGAAAATAAAATATTTTTAAAGTTTAATATTTTTAGATATTAAAATGAACTAAGAAAAGATAATTCAGAGAGATGACAACTCAAACTAAAATTAAAGATGCCTTGAATATAATATATTAAAATTTTTTATTTTTTTTTTAAATTAAAGTTTTAAAGTAATTATATGTTATATGTGATATGATAAAATTAATTTTAGGAACAATATACGCATTTCACACAAATTTCAATTTATTATCCAACAATGTTGCGAATTGTGTGTGTTTTTGTGTGAGCCCTTTTCAAAAGAGACATTCCCTACGCTCCATTCATTCAATCCACACCACTTTTAAATTTATATATTGAGTTAATTCTTTTTTACATGTCAAACTTTATGATTAATTGCAATAATTAAAAAAAAAAAAAAAAGTTAAAAAATATATTTTCAACAACATCTATTAGGAAATGCCTTTATTAACATATTGATAAAAAAAATATTTAACTTCTTTATTATTTAATATGATATAATCATATCAAAATTCATCATTTAAATTTTAATACTTTTATTTGAAATACAGGATATTTCAATTATTTCACATAAGTACGATATCATGTAAAATCATTATATTATTTTACAATAATAATAGTAAATGGGGGTTCAAAAGATATATAATTAGTAAATATTTTTAAAATTATATGTCATATTTAGAATAATAAATATTAAAAATATAAAAATATTTTAATACTAGAATTTTTAATAGTAACAACTTTTCTTTTTTTACATTTTTTTTCTTTTATTATAATAATAACACAAAAAAACATAACAAAAATTTAAGATATGTAATAATTGAAAATAACTAGATAATATAAATAAATATATAAGTAAATAACCAAAAAAGAAAAATAATTTGAGGAGGTTAATATTAGGCTTACTCTAATGGTAACAACAGCCAATTGGTAGAGTAGGTAATTATTAGTTTTTGTTTTTGTCGTTCTTTCCCTTTCACTTCGAGCTCTCCTGAAAACAAAAACACCGAAAGAAATAAAATAATGTCTTGGAACATCTGCTTTTTATGAAGCTGTCTTTTAAAGTCATTTTGCACTCCACTTATTTAGTTGTTTTTTTTCTTTTATCTCTTTCTCAACAATATATTCTCTTCTTAATTAAGAATGAAATTAACTACTTGCTATTTATTAGGTATTGTGAAAAGATTTATTAGAATCTGTCAAAGAAAATGAAATAAACATTCAGTTATTTTATGTAGGATATTTTTAATGAAGAAAAAACTACACCTGTGTCCAATAGTAAATGATTGAACATAAAACTGATTTAGTGAAAACAACATTATTTATACTTTCTTTGTTAATAAATAATAAAATTGAACTAATAAAATTACTGTAGCGAGTGTTTAAATCATTTCAATAATTATTTCTTACTTTAGAATTATTTTGAAATTAAAAAATAAACTGCAAGGCAAAGATAAACATCGACGGGTTAAAGGAATTTCAATCAACCTTCTTAGTGAAATGAAAACATTTCTTTCATTTCCTGGATATTTTCACTTCTAAATGTGAGGTGCTCATTTTGGGGTCAATTTCAAACGAGTTTATATAGGAGATTTTGGGATTTTGGGTCTTAGTCTGAGTGACCAAGTTGTTGTGATTTTAGGATGAATGGGTTGGTTATTTTTGACTTACTGTGTTCCGAAGTACTGAAGAATCATTTGCACTAACACTGACACTGAAGCACGTTTGGTGCTGACAACACCCCGAAGCTAACTGTCACCACAAAATCCCAACATCGTTTCTTGGTTGAACATATAATAATAATATATATATCTATATATATTAAAATACAATAGTTTTATTATTTACCTTTAAAAATAAAAAAAAACAAATTATAGATTTCTTTATAAACAATTTGAATTAACATTTTTATTTAATTTTTTTAAAAGTTTACATTAAAAAATAATAATAATTCCCGATATTAAGAAAAGAAAAGAAATTTCATTTGAGTTTGAAATCCTTTTTTGGAAAGTCACATTCATTTGGTTAATCCATGAATTTACCAATGTTCATTCATTCTAAAAGTGATTTTAAATTTTTGCTTCGCTTATGGCGATTAATTATTATTTTATTTTGTTTTTTTAAGAGAATTATATTTTTTTTCCTGTGGATTTTTTATATTTTTTTTTGCTTGCTGGTTGTTTTTTTACCACTCCTTTTGGAAAATCCTAAATCAATTGAAAATTAATCCTTTAGAGTGATAATAATAGCAAATCCCTCTCTCTCTCTTTTTAAATCCATTGATAAATAAATTCACTACCCTATCCACCATTCCCCCATTCACCCTTTACAATTTTCAACTTTATTATCAGCTAATTTCAGGGTCAATAAATTTGCAGACGATTCCATTATAATCACCAACAACATTAAATTGTTTTTTTTTCCATTTTCCAAATATGATTTTTTACTTTTCAATTAATATATATATATATATCAATGCTTTGATAACTCATTAGTTCTACATATACACACTAATAAAAATCAATAAGATTATTGTTATAAATCGGACAAAAATATTTATGCTTTTGCAAGGATAACATTAAACTCTTGAACTGTTGAAATTAATAAAAGTATCATATAAAAAATTATATACATGAACATGTCTGTTAAAGTGCTTTACTAAATTCCCTATCAGCAAATTGAAATTTCTTCCAGGTGAATAAATAATGTTTATAAAGTATAAATGCATTTAAAATCATTCTCTATATTATTGTATATTCTATTAACGTAATATAATTATTTTATTTTTCTTTGCAGGAATAAATGTAAACAACATAAGCATTTGGTATTTTCGTATTATTATTATTGGGTTCGTGAAAATACACTAAAAACAAAACTCATTTTACAGTAACCTAATTGAATTAAAACACAATAGTATAATTATACGTAGTTGGAAAGTAATTTATAATTTTATTTTTATTATTATGGAAATAAAATATAATAATATAATTCAATATATGATTAAAATATGATATGATATTTTTTAATTTATAATATTTTTACATAAGATAAGTTTAATGTTGATCGTAAAATTGTTTTTTAATTGTTTTATTTATTAATTATACCAGGTGTAGAAGTATGAAACCGGACTTTCCCTATAGATGATGCGCGCTATCATTTAAAGACCGTAAAAACGCTTATTTCGAGTTTTATGTCTTCGAACTATGATTTGCTAACAGCATTGATTTTCTGTTATCATTTGAAGAAAGCACATAGAATGCTTGTCGAAGCATACGGTGAACATGCTCTTGGCAAAACTCAATGCTTTGATTGGTTTAAAAAATTTAAAATTTGAGATTTTGACGTGAGAAACGAGGAGCGTGGGAAATCACCGAAAAGTGTAAAATAGGGTATAATATATTATAAGCTACTAAAACCTAGCGAAACCATTAACATTGATGGCTACAAACAACAAATGATCGATTTGAATCTAGAAATCGTGAAAAACAACCGGAATATGCATCAAGCCAACATAAAGTCATTTTGGTTCATGATAATGCCCCCTCATATACAGCAAATACGATCGAGGCGTTCAATTGGTAAGTACTAGCGCATGTGGCTTATTCTTCAGACTTGGCTCCGTCTGATTACTATCTATTAGCATCATTGGGACAACACTTCGATTCGTATGAAAATGTACGAAAATGGTTCGACAACTGGTTCGCTTCAAAGGAAGAATTGTTTTATTGACGTGGCACTTATAACCTGCCGAAAAGGTGGGAAAAATGTATAAATTCTATTGTATAAATACTATTTTGAATAAAATATTGTTTATAATAACAGACGTGCAATTTTTACAATAAAATTCCGGTTTCATACATCTACACCTGGTATGTAAGCAAAAAAAGCAGACAATTAAATAATAATAATAATAATATAAAATTTTATTAAGTGTAAGAAATAATCATTTAAACGCTAAATAAAATAAAACTCTAAATCGGTGAAAATAAAATGGAAGAAAAACCTCTTAATTTTGTTTTCATCAAAAATGTCAAACTTCCGGTGCTTGATCTGGATTTTCTTCATGTCTTTTCTTCAGGTGTTGATATTCAGCATGGATAATATGCTATTTTCGATTATTACAACAAAAATATTACGCTTCCTAACACACGACCTGAGGTCTCCTTCATTCCGAAAACCAATTGTAATTTTTAGTGAAAACATAGATAAAAGTTTTTATTTCATTGTGCATTTATTTCCTACTCCTACCCGCCGTTTTTGAGCTCTCTGAATTCAACCAATATTCTTCTTAGATACCTTTAATAATAGATTTTAAATACTTAATTAGATCTGTTCAAACTATTTATCTGAAAAATGAATAATTATTAATTTATCAGCATTTTCAATTATTCATTTTTTACAAATACATATATTGTAAACCTAAAACTAAACTTTAATAATTAACATTTGCTATAATAAATTTAAAAAAAATTAAGAAAAACCTGGTGGATGTGAAAATGCATTGAAATGTAAATGATCAATTTCTTAAGAAATATTTAAATTATTTATAAATAAAATAAATAATCATTTCTTTTGCATGTTTATATTATATAAATATTCTCTTTAAACCACTTTTCTGTAACCAATTGAATTTCATTCATTTTATATATCCAAATATTTATTTTTCTATGTAAATAAAACGTCTATTATTTATTGTGTCAATGGAATGAATTTGGAATTTTGTTATTAAATTCGTGAATGTCTTCCCTTTTAAGAATCTGTCTTGTTTGTGTGCCGATCGAACTCTGGCACCAATTACGTTACCTCTCTTTTTCTCTCTCCCTGACGCATTCATACGATATCTCTTTCTTATTTTCTCACACTGAAGAATAAGAAAGAGAAAGATAGACTGTGGAAGGGAGATAGAGTTCTTCCGTTTAGGGGAAGAAAACTTTGCCGTGTCGGCATTTTGTACTTTCCTTCTATAAAGAGATGATTAAATCTTGCCATTGAATTACTACACAGGCACACGTAAACACCCTTACAGATGCACGCAAACACCTACACAAGTGACATTCAAGTGGTAAAGAAAATTAAGAAGAAGAAGAAACACAAAAGGGGATGAGAGAAACGAAACAACTTTTGTTTTCTATTTCGTTCTCCTTCCCTTAACACTCGTATCCCTAAATTACTATCTACCATATCTATCTTATTAACTAATTCTTAAATTTGATCTTTAATTTCAAAATATATTTTTCAAAATTTATTTTTATTAAAAATTCAAAATTTCAAAAAGCTTCAAGTTTGCCAAAAGACCACGTTTTTAAATACGAAGAATACATTATTTTGAGTATAGAATGCATTATTCTTCGTATAGGTACTTAGTGTATATCGTAGATATTGGAAAACTATAATAAAAATAGTTTTTTATTTATATTTTCAATTCAATTCTCATTCAAGGATCCATATTTTAGTGTATATATGTCCATGTCCCGATACTTTAATTTGAGTAAAAATATTCTTGTAATTTGATCTACAATAAGTCCGAAAAAGAAATGGCACCACGTTAAAAAATATCGAATGTATCTCGAATCTACCATTTTTTAAATGTGTCAAAATATGGCAGCGATCAGACGATTAGTTTGCAAGATATAGCATTTTTAGTGAAGCAACTTATTTTTCAAAATAATAATACATATTGCATGAATTGATTCCTCATCCACCGGATTCCTAGATTTAGCACCTAATGACTATTTCCTGTTTGTAGATCTCAATAAAAAGCTCATAAAAGGTAATTGTTTTTAATAGCCAATAAATTTTGATTTTCACTTATATGCATCTAAATTAATATTTGTATAACTAAGTTCAATATGATTGAATGGATATCTTTCAGTCCCCAGTACTCACCAAACAATTCTATCCAAAATAATGTACCGTTTAAAAAAACATTAATTCTATAAAATATGATTATAACATTATCAAGGGAATTCAAGTGGGATTATACGAGTATACAGTTCTATAAAAGAAAGATAAAATATAATTATAAATTTTAGAATTTATTTGTTCGAATTGATATTTCTTTAACGTAATAGCAAATAGCTTCTCCTTTTTTTTTTTTGTTTAATTTTTAATTTTTTAAACCTTCCACAAGATGACGTATAGGGTATGAGTGGTGGTGGATCCCAATTTCTTTTAAGATAAACTTTAATATTTCTTTTTTCTACTTCCATTCTCTCTCTGTCTCATATTTTTCACCGTGTCACATTTAATCAAATAATAATTATTCTGGAAACGAAGACAAAAAAAAAAACTAGGACGCAGTTTTTTCATATTTTTTTTTTTTTTAATTTTACTTTTATGATTAAAATTATATATCCATATATAAAATTATTAAATTGCTAAATTTTATTGATTATAATAAGATAACTTTTTTAGTAAAATAGATATAAATAAAAATTACTACTGATAGTGTGATTTTGAATTAAATATTATAAATTTCAATGTAAAAGGATGAATCAGTGGATTTTATTTCAAGATATTCGCTCGCATTGATCCATTTCTTGGCGACAGCCATTATCCATTTAGATGACGACATCGCCCTTAGCCCTCAGCCATCCTTTAGTTTGTACAACATACAAGGCCAATGCTCAATGGAAATTCAATCAATTATCTCACACAAAGTTGTCCCAACAATCAACATAGATACGATACCAGTCATAGTTAGTTTCTAAGGAGCTTTATTGTAAGGACAACGCGAGTTTGAAATTCATTTCCCGCATCGCGTATCATCACTAAAATATTATTGCTTCTATTGTAACTATCAAATTAGATATTCATGGTTTCAATAATCAGAGTTAGATATTTAGTAGTAAAATGCAATAGGATGTTTTTTAATTGCTCATCTATTACTAAATATCTACTTTAGTATCATTCACGTATCAAACATCTTTCATCCATGGAGTATCTGATTAAAGCTAGCATAATAGACATAAAATTAATTTGATTATAAAAATAAATAATTTAGTTTATATAGCCTGATATAACATTACTTCTTTAAACATATAAATGAGTTTATGTATTAATTAAAAACCACATTTTAAATAAACAAAAAAATCTGGATGGTCTCCACTCGACTATCTCGCAAATTTGAATTGGATTAATTAACATATATTATATTTAAATTAAATTTAATTAATTATAAATTAAAATTAATAAATAATATTTATTAGACCAGAGCGTGTTTGGCGTCACGTTCTGGCGCGTAATTGGCAGTCAACTTATTAAAAAATTCAAAAAATTAATTCCAGTACTTTCAATCAAGCTGAAATTCTATATATAGCAGTTTTATACAATTTTTAATCCTGTGAAAAACTATCAAACTTATATCTTTATTTTTACGGTAAATTTAGAGGAAAAAAATCCAAACGAATGAGCTACATTTCTCAAAAGTTGATAAAAAAAAGTACGAATTTTGAATAATGCCCGTGTACCAAATTTTATTATTCTAACTCAAACCGTTTTTGCTTAATCTTGTCTACATACACCCACACCCACACATGCACAGACAATTTTCTCAAATACTTAATATAATACTTGTGCCATTCAATTTATAGAATTTGTTTCTTTATTTTACATTTAATATATAAATATACTGAAAAACTTCAGATTACGAGTCTGAATTTGGGCTCATAATCTGAAATGTTCGTGAACCCAATCAATTTCTCTCATTAGAATTAATGTAAATGCAATTAATTAGTTTCGGACTTCAAAATATTACTATGAAAAAAAAAATTCTATTCAATAATAAATAATAAGAATTTTCAGTGGTTTAGTGGTTAGCACGACAGTATACCACACTGAAGACTTGAGGTCAGGCCTAGGAAAATTCAATAATTAATAATTTCTCTTTAAAGCTCTGCGTGATCCTCAGGGCCTATCAGCATATAATAATAATAATAAATAATATTATTTATTAATACTTTTAATAACGTACATGAAACAATTGATTATTCATCTAATTTAATTTTTCCCCATGTTATTGGTTCATATTCATCAGCTTACCTCTTAAATTAAATTGACAACTGTATTTAACAACTTTTTAGCAAGTAAATGAGATATTGTAACAATGTCAAATTAATAGCCCTATTAGCTGCTGCTTCATCAGTATGATTTTCTTTTACAAATTGTTTTAATTTTATCCACATTGAACAATGTTCTTGAATTTCTGATGTCCTCAGTTGTCTGATATCATTTTCGCCTATATCAAGGCTTAGAGATTTTCCTTATGACACAATTACTTCGACAGGCTCCTCTTCACTCCAAGTTTCTTTCTAAAACCACCTAAGGCCACACATTTATCCACGCAGAGTTGAGGGTACTTTTTGTGATATCCTGCATGAGTTTTAAGCATCTCACAATGTTGCTGATCTAAAACAAGCACAGTGTATGATATGTAAAGTAGGCACCGCAGTGAGAAAAAAAATTCCCGCTAACTCCGCTCATGCGACTCGTAACTCGAAATTTTGAATATGAACAGAAACAGAACCCAAGCTCGTCAGCTGAGATTACACTGTATTTTAAATTTAGTATAAATTTTGTATTTAATTTTGATTATAATTATATTTAAACGAAACTAAACAAAGGATTGCTATCTGTAATTTTATTATTTCCTAACAAGTAAACATTGATCCACTAGAATTGTATTGAAATCTTCAATTTGAATCCTTTGGCTGACATATTATTTTTATATTCTATATTTTCTATAATTTTATAGAGATACGAATAAATTCAAATAAAATAAACCCAATTAAAAAATTATTATTGAAAATTAATTACAACAAACATAAATATATTTTTTTTCCACAATATCTATTAGTATTATTTCAATTTTATTTATTAATAATTATTTTTTAATGTCCTAGTGGATAATCCCGTAAAGGAGGTCAATTTCGATATATAATAAGAACCCCTATTTATTTGAAAAGGGTGGCCTCCATTTAATCAGGGAGTTAAATTGATTTGAAATGTGCTATATTAAATGTAGATTGATTGAAATTGGACGGTGCAATTAAATTTATAATTAATTGTTTGGAATTAAGAGTGAAAGTGATATATCTACCCCCATCTAAGTCTATAGTTTATATATACATAGAGATAAAGGGAGAGATAGATATAGATATGCAATACAATGCAATGCCAGTGTTAATTGAACTTTGAATATTTCATTATCATTATCAGAGTTAATTACATAAAATTTTCTATATCACATTATTGGAATAAAAAAATATACCTAATACTCTCTCTCTCTCTCTCTCTAATTGACTTTTTACTATCTCGCCAGAGATAGTATTGCGATCATGAGAGTTTTCGATGTCGAGATTTTAATGTTTTTATACGTTTTGAAGGTCCCCGAGTCATTTTCACTAAGGTTGAAAAATATATGTATTTGGGTGTGTGTATATAGACAAGATTATGCAAAAATGGTTTGTGCTAGAATGATGAAATTTGGTACACGGGCATTAGTCAAAATTCGTAGTTTTCTATCAACTTTTGTGAAATTTAGCTCAACCGGAAGAAGGTCATTAACTACGACGTTTTCATTTTTTTCCTCTAAACTGACAGTAAAAATAAAGATATATGTTTGATATACATGATTAAATATATGTTTGATATATATGTTTGATATACATGATTAAAAATTGCATAAAACTGCTAAATATAGAATTTTAGCTTGATTGAATCGCTGAAGTACCGGAATTAATTTGTTAAATTTTTTACCACGTTGACTGCCAATGTCATCAACAAAGAGCCAAACACGCGCTGATTTAATATTATTTATTAATTTTAATTTATAATTTAATTAATTAAATTTAATTTAAAAATTATATATGTTAATTACTCCAATTCAAATTTGCGAGAAAGTGCCCTTGTACCAAATTTCATCATTCTAGCACAAACCATTTTTGCATAATCTTGTCTACATACACACACCCACATACATATATTTTTCAACCTTAGTGAAAATGACTCAGGGACCTTCAAAACGTAAAAACCAATATTACTTTCAATCCACGCATAGATTAACTTTATTTAGATTCTTCACTTTTGTATATAATTAGAGTCATATATATTTATTTAATATAATCTCAAAAATAATTAAATTAAAAAAAAAAAAAACTTTTATTTTTAAATCTCACATCACGATCTTTCAACTTGCTAAGTTCAATAAAATTTCAACTCTCTTCTCTTTGATGTTTAAATTATAAACCATGAGTAAAATATCTGATATCAAAAACGGATATTAATATGGATATTAATTTATTCTGTAATATATTCTGAGGTGAATAATGAGAGAAAGAGAGAGAGAGAGAGAGAAAGAGGTTGTCTAGTAGTTCAGTTAGAGTTGTCTAACTATATGAAGGCTTATTCCAAAATTCGAAATGAAAGGAAGAGGGAAATTCACTAAAAGGAATATACACATATAATCCCATCATATAGAATTAACAAAAAACTAAATTGCAAATGGAAAAATAAAATTGTATTATTATTATTATATTGTAAATTATATTGTTCATTTTAAGAAGGGATAAGGGAGGGTTAGCTCAAAGAAATTACAATTAGTATTTTATATGAGCCTACGAATGTGTATTTTATAAATATATACATAAATTAATTTATTTCTCATACTTTTTTTAATTTATTTTTACTTTCCCACATACTTCGTATAAGGGAAGTATTGGATTCTTCAAAAATTTCGACTTCGAGATTTCGATAGATCTTGACGTTTTAGACCTCCCTGTGTCGGAAAATACCATTTTTCGAATTATGTCTGTGTGTGTGTATGTATGGATGTATGGATGTATGTAATGTTTGTCTTTGAGCAAATTTACTCAGAAACTAATCAAGTTAGGACTTCGAAATTTGGTACACCGATATTATTCACAGTTTGTAGATTTCTATCAAAATTTCGTCAAAATCGGTTAACCTACACTGGTTGCGTTTACCTTTCAAGTAAAGTACGAGTTTGCTTCGAGATATTTGCTTCATATTTTGTATATAGATTTAAAAATATGAAAAAAAATTCAAATACTAAATTTCATCATGATCTGACTCCCGGAAGTGACATTTTACCTATACAAGTAGCGTTAGGTGTAAATTATAAATATATATAATAGAGTGTTAAACCATTTTACACTTTTTAATTTAAATTAATTAGTTTGTTTATTTTTATTGTTGTTAAAACATAATAATAATAACCTAATTACCTATTTATATGCGGAAAAGTCTAGGGGAGGACACTCCCGGTTTTTTAAATATCCAATATTATTTTTTCCATTTGAGTTATGAAAAAATGATGTGGTGTTAATATATAATAATAGACAAAACTTTATACTAACAAGTTTTACAATATTAGCAGAAATTATTGCGATTATTTTCTCTGAGGTTTGTATGATCAAGTTCATTACCAGTGCAAGTGTTACTTAATAAAGTGATAGTATAGGAACATCTAGGCCATTCAGAATAACATGTTTCTACACTTTGGATAAGAATATGATTACAATATGAATGTGTGTCGAGTATAGATATTGAATGCTTGTGATTGATACTTCATAAATCTGGACACTTACTATTGATAATACCGTAAGGTTGGTCTATATAAAATAATTAATAGTTTATTTTTGAATCCCCATACTATTCTTTGATCGATTTTTACCATCCCGTCAGAGAAAATTTTCGATGTCGAGATTTTGATGTTTTTATAAGTTTTGAAGGTCCCTGACTCATTTTCACTAAGGTTGAAAAATAAATGTATGTGGGTGTGGGTGTATGAATGTGTGTATGTAGACAAGATTACGCAAAAACGGTTTGAGCTAATGAAATTTGGTACATAGGTATTATTCAAAATTCGTAGTTTTCTATCAACTTTTGAGAAATTTAGCTCTTTCGGAAGAGGGTCATTACCTACAACGTTTTCATTTTTTTTTCTAAACTGACCCTAAAAATAAAGATATATGTTTGATAGTTTTTCACATGATTAAAAATTGTTTAAATCTGCTATATATAGAATTTAGCTTGATTGAATCACTGAAAGTACCAGAATTATTTTTTTGAAATTTTGACTTAAAATAATCCAATTCAAATTTGCGAGATAGTCAGGTGGAGACACTCCAGATTTTTTCTTTTATTTTAAAAAAAAAATTTCAATACAAATCCGAATTTCACCAAAAAATTATAAAAATGTTTTAAAATGTATAGTGAAGGAAAAAAGTTATCTCCATAAGGGTGATAAGGATGTTGTGAGGAAATCAACCGGTTGAGAAGCGCCCCATGGCGATAACATTTTTCCGTCACCATACTTTCTGAGAGTATTTATTAAATAAATTTTTTGAATTTAAACAAAAGAAGATGATTCCTTCTACCAATACATTATACATACGTTATGAATAACCAGAGTTTATATATATATATATATATATATATATATATAATATTTAACATATTTATAATTAATTAATTTTATTATTTTTTTGATTTTTTAAATCTTCCCTCAAAAGCGAGATAATATCGTAATTAAGTTCTCATTCTATACATATTATATTATATTCTTTGTGTAAAAATATCAGCTCAATTTTAACTTTTATTTATATATACTTCTAAACAGCAAAAGTGGTGGAAGAGAATATTTAATTTAGATATTCTCTTTTGTGGAATATACGCTATGAAGGAACGAAAACGAAGATGAGAGAATGGGGATGATGGGGTTGGAGGACTGCGGCAGAATGAAATCTTTCTCTCTCTCTCTCCCTCCCTCCCACACTTTCCAAGTGAGTGTGTGTTTCTTTCTCTCTGTCTCTCTCTCTTTCTATCTTGTCTTTAATTAAGATAAACGAACAACATCTGTGAAAACTGAGAAGCTGGGAGTTTGTTGTTGGTTGGAAATTCGTAGCAAGCGTGGCGGGACAACCGACCGAACTCGCCCATCCTCCACCCCCACTCTTGTCCTGTCCATCCCATTTATCCAACACCTGCTCTACGTACACTGAAAAATCTTTTGGTTGACCTCTGCATACAAGCACTACTTTTATTTTAAACGGCTGAAAATAAATAAATAAATAAAATGGTCAAGCTACTTGGAAAAAAAAAATGTTAAATGTGTAGTAGTTCATGTCATCACGGTAGTGCAAAAACAAAAAAAAATACAAGATAGGCGATAAAGAAAAACGATAACAAAAGGTATAAATTATATTATTACTATTTGTGATGAAAAAGTATAAAGCTAAAAGAAGAAAAATAAATAAATAAATATATATTTCAAGATATAAAAAGAAACAAACAAATTGATTGAAATTTATGAACAAATCAGATTTTTTCTTTCCTTTTTATTAGTAGACAGAAATGTTTAAGGGCCTATTTCAAAAATATCTCCAAAATTAATCAATTAACAATTGATCTAATGGATTTCCAACTTTAATGTACACAAACTATTTTAGATTATCCAGCAAAACTTTTAAATCAAAGAGGAATATTGTAATTCAAGTTTCAACATATTATTTAAATATCTAATATATAAATTTAAAAATATTTTATTTATACTTAAATACACAAGAAGTCGGCGTTCGATTCTAACCAAGAACGGATTTTTCTAATTAATTCAATTTAACATCAGCTGCCTCCGGCTCCAGGAACTGACAAGCCCTGGTTCTATATAACCCTGCACCAGCAGGACTACCTCAAAAACAAGCAACCATAAGCACAACAATGGATAGTTATGAGAATAACTCCAGTTGGTACCCAATCCGCCCGTCTCCTGGAGGATCCGAATCTTCACGAGCCCTCAAAAAAAAAAAAAAAAAAAACTTAACACCTAAAGAACATTCATATATGGGCACTTAACATCAATACCCTTATTCAAGCAACAATGGTTCGTGAAGAGAATAACACCGGATCTTCATGAGCACACAAAAAAAGAAGAATGAAGTTAACACCTAAAAGAACATTCACATATGGGCACACTTAACATCAATACCCTTGTATATGGGAGCTTTGCGTGATCCTAGATGGTCCAGACGCAAATAATAATAATAATAATAATAATAAATAAAAAAAAATCATTAGATAAATTGTTTATCATAATAATAAAAAGATGACTTCTTTTTTTATTATAATAAATTTTAGTTCTAATAACAATACTATAATGGACTAAATTCTAAAAACTAAATAGTTTACGAATGATTTTACTTTGATTAAATCTCAAAATTAATATTAATTGTTATGTATAATATAAAATTAGAAGGTTAAATTTAAAAAATATACTTGTTAATGGGTAGAAAGTCTACAGTGACCATCAAAAATAAACTTTTACTGTACAACCAGGTCCTCAAACTAATTTGCTCAATGGTATACAACTATGGGGATGCACAGCCCAGTCGAACAGAAATACAACGGTTCTAAAATAATACATTGAGGTGAATAGTGGCCGCCCCTTGGAATATTCGTAATGCTGACCTCCACTGGGATCTTGAAATGGAGACGGTAGAAGAAGTCATTAAAAAAAGTGCAATAGCTCATAAAGGGATATTGGAAGAACATGTAAACGAGGAGGCAGCGAATATTCTCGACATAAAAAATCAAACCCGAAGACTTAAAAGAGTGAAACCACATGAACTTTATTGAGATGAAAAAAAAGAAATAAGGAAAACATACCTATATGAATATGGGGATGTAATGTATAATTAATTTAATGTAATAAAATAAAATTACTTATTAGATTACTTAGTAGTTAGATTGTAATAATAAATAAATAAAAAAATATATTATGTTTAATTTCAATTTAATTAATTATAAATTATAAATTAAAATATTTATTAAACCAGCGCATGTTTGGCTTTTTGTTGATGGCACCACGTCACGTGTTGGCGCATGAGATTTGCAGTGTTAAAAAATTAATTCTGGTAATTTCAGCGAATCAATCAAGCTGAAATTATATATATATATATATCAGTTTTATACAATTTTTAATCATGTAAAAAACTACCAAACATATATCTTTATTTTTACGGTCAGTTTAGAGGAAAAAATGAAAACGTGGTAGGTAAAGACCCTCATCCGGATGAGCTACATTTCTCAAAAGTTGATAGAAAACTACAAATTTTGAATAATGCTCGTGTACCAAATTTCATTATTCTAGCTCAAACCGTTTTTCCCTAATCTTGTCTACATACACACATATACGTACAGCCATTTTTCTCAACCTTAGTGAAAAAGACTCAGGCACCTTCAAAACGTATAAAAACATCAAAATCTCGACATCGAAAATTTTCGTGATCGCAATACTATCTCTGGCGAGATAGTAAAAATTAACAATACAATTTTAATTTTTTTTAAAAATAATAAAGAGAATTAGAAAATCGTTAAATAACTAAGTTATTTAATGCTTGTATGGATGAATTAGGAGTGAAAAAGAAAAAAAAAACAATAATGCATTATTATTATATATGGTACAAATTGAAATGATAAATAATTTTACAATAAAAAAAAATATCTAATTAATAGGAAGAAAACAATGCTAAACTATTAATTTTTTCATGAACAATACGAATATTTCAATTGAACTTATTTTTTATTTTAAAATAAAATCATAATTCATTTTACTAATCAATTGATATTACTTTAAAAACTTTTGAATACCTTCTTCAAAATGAATTGATTGTTGACGAAGAATATCTGAAAAAAAACAATATTAAAAACTACCTACTTTCTATTTTTTTCTTATTAACTCAATTTTTCACTGTAACTTCACTCACTTCCTACAGTATTATTCCAATTTCTATAGGGAAAATTTTATTCGCATTCGATTCTTGATTAGATAGAAAACTTGAAATCAAATAATATTATATATATATATCAAAAGGAAGAAGAATAAAAAAGTCAAAAAGTCATAAAGAATTTTATTGAATATCGAATTGAAGTTGATTGTAACCGATGGAACTGGAAATGAAAGATAACTTTTTTTTCATAAATAGTGGCAATACTTTGAGATTCTTTGATAAAGAGTAAAATGCAAGAAATCTGAAATAAATTGAAAATTTTATGTATATTATATAAAAAAATAATCATAATCAGAGTTAAATATTTCTACATTCAGTAATAAGTATATTTGAACATATTTGAATCCCCAAATATCTTGAAAATTGTTAACATATTATTTATGATATTTTAAAAACAATTTCTTTCCTTAATTGATATTCATTTAAAATGATAATTAAAGAATTTAAAAAAAGGTTGAATAAATCTGAACTAATAGTATTAAATTATATTGTATAAATTATATAAATATTATATGTATATATTAGCTTATATTATATTAACTTAATTATTATTTATATTTAACTTAAA
Source organism: Labia minor (assembly GCA_963082975.1). NCBI lineage: Eukaryota > Metazoa > Arthropoda > Insecta > Dermaptera > Spongiphoridae > Labia > Labia minor. The sequence continues at coordinate 55,712,902 of OY720345.1, forward strand.
CAATTTTTATAGTCCTTAGGAAATGTTTTAAAGTACCGAGCCAGATATTTATTATTATTTCAAAAAATTAAGTACCTTACAACCCTTCTTAAATATTTTAATTTAAGTTTTAATTCTCCTAAAACAACATTCCCATTTAATTGCTTGATTTGACGTCCATTTTTTAAAATTAATTAATTTTTCAATAATTTCACTAGTGGTCTATTCAACTTTAAAGTTCTTGACCAATCATTTAAATTAATTATTATTAGAAGAACGTTAAGTATATTTCATATCATAATATGAACCATATTTCAACAAGTGTTAATAAACGAAAAGATCAATTTAAAGAAAAAGAGAGAAAAAAAAAATGTTTCTAAAAATAGGCCATTAGGGGAAGCTAAATGAAAAAGCTTAGAGAAAAATGATATCTGTGTAAAGCGCCGTTAAAAAAATTGTTTCGAAAACTTCCTCCCACCATTTTAATGATTTATGAAATAAATGTACTTCAACACTGATTGCCAAGAAGAAATTTCATTTAGGTTATTTATGTTATGCGTCAAGTCATATTGCAGCCCTTATCTCATCTGTTAAATAAATAAAACAATGTAAGAGAAATAAATTTAATTTTATTAAATAAAGATTAAGAAAATTTTATAAAAATTATAATTTTTATTTAAAAATTTCATTATAATTTACAATCTAGAAATATCTCTCAGAATACTTATAGAAGGTGAAGTGGAGTAAGTGCGTAAATGGTTGTTTTTCTCGCAAACATTATAATAAAATGTTTGGAAAATACTTATGGTTATTTATCTACCTACTTTATATCAGTATAAACCCTCCCTGATATGAACCATTTCACTTAGATTTCACCTAGGTGGCGTGTGTTTCCCGCCAATTATATCAATCTGCTGAAATTCCGTGAGTAAACCAGGAGTAAACTGATTGATAGTTGAAGTACCAACTATCAAATTACAAAATGTGTTTGACATTTCGATTACGACAGTAAACCTAAAAATTAAACTAAAGCCATCTATGAGTGAAATCCGCAATTACACGAGCAACTATGTGACTTGCAATTAGAAAATCTTAGTACTAAAATAAAATTTTTATTTTGGGGTTTTGATTTTTGGTATGTAGATAAAATATTGATTATATTTTATATATAATATATTTTTATCTCGACATTTTTACATTTATGAGTAAAAACAGTGTTTGTATTCTTTCATGAGGCAAGTACAGACTAGTAGAGTACGTGCGCTATAGTTGGGGTGACCAAACGTACCGTTTTTAGGTACTCTGTCCCGGCGTCCCGAAAAAGTCTTCGGGACAGCCTATTGTCCCGTTTTTTAAATATTTAGGACATTTCGTACTTTTTTTCAAAATTTTTCCAATTTGATTCCGGTTTGGTGTTTTCGAAATATGGTCACCCTAGCTATAGTTTGCTTATGTTTCAAGTCGCAATACATTTCTCAATAGAGACTAGGTATTAATTATTTTATTTAAGATGATTAATATAAGGTTTTTAAATGATTTTTAAGATTTATTTTATGTTTTATATTAAAATTTCTGATCTGTAAAATGTTCTCTTAATTAATTAATTACTTTAAAACTAAATAACTCATTTTAGTTCTGAAAAATCACTATATATTAAAAATGTGTAAAATTCTGCTCTTGCATCATCATATACAGATTCATTTGATTCCTAATATTTTTCTCTATTTTCGGATCTAGTAAAAATCAAAGTAGTATTTACATGTATTTAAAATAAAAAAAAATTAATTTGACAAAAATTTAGTGATTTTAGCAGTGAAAAAAATTCACATGGGGTTGTTTTTTTGTGTTTAAGAGCAGCATTGATTAGGCGGAGTCAAATTCATCGATCTTTTTTCGGACAGCCCTTACACTCATTCAATTAATTTAAACATGCAGGTGACAAACAAAAGGTATGCCTAAGGTTGAAAAAGCCCTTGGTTCATGTCCAAATGGATGAGGGCCAACTCTTCTAAACGAAATCTCCGTTTAAATAATAAATAAACACCTCAATTTAACGATTAGCTCTATTTCACTTCTAACTACCACGTTACTAGTGACAACCTAAAGAAGGTTCGTTAATACTTACTTCCTTCCTGTCAAAGTTGCAGAAGGAAAGAATGAGAAGTGGAAAGGGGAGGCGTGTCTTCCGAAAGTGACAGACGAAGACAGCGGACGAATGAAAGGACTTTCTTTCCACGACATGCTTAGGTCAGCACAAAAGCCAAAGTGGGAAACAATGACATCATCAATTTTCCACAATTACTCTCACCATGGTGGTCCAACCTTCTGTCTTGCCCTTCTTTCAATTCTATATGTACTAATTCATTGGTCTAGGATAATTAAAATATACAATATACAGAAATTTAATAATATATCTTCTAAACACTTTTTGATTTATTTTTATATAAGAGGGTCATTCAATAAGTAAAGAGACAAATGGCTATAGCTCAAAAACTTTTTCAACATAATATAGCTCAAAAAAATTTTCATTGCAACTTCATAAGTTGAGCCGTGATAAACTTCAAAAATTGGGTTGGGAGGTCTTACATCATCCTGCCTACAGTCCAGACTTCGCCCCATCTGATTTATACCTGTTTTGATCACTCAAAGATACCCTACGTGAAAAAAGATTTGCTAACATTAAGGAAGTGGTGCAAAAGTGGCTTTGGGGTAAATTGAAAAAATTCTTTGCCAAGGGAATTAGGAAGCTGCAAGAAAGATGGGACAAATGCATAACTGTGAGGGTGATTATGTTGAAAATAGCCTGAATTTTATAAGAATCAATTAAACCGTTTTTGAGTTATAGCCATTTTCTCTTTACTTATTGAATGACCCTCGTATATTATATTTATTTTCTCTAATTTATTTATTAGTATATTTTTATTGTTTTTATAATTTTATAAATTTTTGTAAAAATTAAAATTAATTTAGATTATTAAATCATTTATTAAATATATATTTTTAAAATAATACAAAAACCTTTAATGACAATATTTCGTAAAATATTAACAATTCTCAGATAATTCAATCACATTTTAAAATTTTCAATTATTATACTCCTTATTTGAGAGATTTAAATCTATTTAAATCTACTTAAACAAATGCAAGTATTTCTAAAGAATTTGACTTCAATTAGATAATAATAAAAAAAAAAACAATTGCTGTTAAAAAAATCAAAAATAAATTTATATTGATAAGTTTTTTTTTATAATGACATGAAACGTAGTTCTTATATGAATTTTATGCATCTTGATTTGTTGTTGTCGATGTCATTATTAAAGGGGAAGTTAAATTGGGCGCCACAAGGATTACGTACAATTCTTTTTGTTCTCTCATAATTGTTCTAGTAGTATATTCCTACTCGAGTGATGACTGAGAGGTGTCTGAATCCTGGAGCCGTTTCGCGCGTCCAGCGCAATGCGACACGGCCCCTGGGGTCCGGAGGTACTAGTAGCAGGAGAAGTAGTAGTAGCAATCGTGGTAGGGGCACTAACATGAGGGTGGAGAGAAACAACAGCAACCCTTTTTGCTTTGAATCTTCTGTCCCCACCGCGAGTGTACTATTATCCTTTTTTTCATGCATCCTTACATACACAACTAATTTTATCCTTTATTAAACGGTTAAAAATAAAAAAAAGTTAGTTAAAAAAAACAGAAAAATTTATGTAGCGTTTCGATGATTAAATTTATTATACACTATCCACCTATATATATATATATATATATATATATATATAATTTAATAATTATATAATAATATTATATTAACAATGTAATAATTATAATTACTTTATCTAAATAGAGATAATATATTAAATCAAAATAATAAAACTACTTAATTTAGCAGTTAACTTAACCACAAAACAAATATAGACAACAAAATAGACATTATATTATATTAAATCTTATTTAAAAATATTGCAAAATATATTGAACTAAATAAATATAAGTATACAAAATAATATCTAATTTATTATTTATTTAGTTAAATGGTATGTTTAATCACCTGTGGTATGGAATTTTCTTTTTCTTATATATTATTTTAGAAGAGATTAAAAATAGAAATGTTCAGTGCTAAAAAGGGTGACCATATTTCGAAAACACCAAACCGGGACAAACGGTTTACCTTTTTTTTTTAGAACCAAATTGAAAAAATTTTGGTAAAAAGTATGAAAAAAATGGGACAAAAGGTCGAAGACTTTTTTCGGGACGCCGGGACAGAGCACCTAAAAACGGGACGTTTGGTCACCCTAGTGCTAAAACATATCAAAATAAATTATATATATATATCTATATATATGTGTATTGAATTCATAATAAAAAGGACATATTTATCAATTTCGTTAAAAACTGAATCTTTATCTTTTTATAAATAATATGTAATTATGAAAAATATATATATATATATTTCTTTGCAATCATTTAAGTTTATTAAATTATTATTTTGTTACATAATATTGTATTTGTATTGTATTTCATAAATAAACAATATAAGTACAAATTTGTAATTCAACTTAAAATATTTTTAATACTTGAATTAGCAGAATTAGAATTGTGAATTGATAATTGAAATTGAATAAAGAAAGAAAAGATAATTCGCATCAATGTTTCATCATAATTGGAGGGAGGATTTAAAAAAATATAACCAAATTTTCCTAAGTTTAATATTAACCATTGGATTTTATTAAATCAAATATTTCTTTAATTTTTTCTTAGTATAAAATAAAAAATAAAATTCAAATTACGAAATATATATTTTATTATATCCATGGGCCATACTTTTCTGTCTTTCAGTGTATTAATACATACGTTTGAGGGGTGTAAGTTATATTTTTTTTTAAATTTAAGACCTATCTTGATTCGTCTAATGTGTGACATTTTAAAGATCCAAAATTCATAGTATACTAAATAAGTTGACCTGTGGCCAGGTCCGAACCGACCGACGGTTTGAAATAATAGTCCAGCTATAGAAACAATTTCAAATAATTTTAATATATCTATTAATGTAATAAAAAACAGATATGGATATAACATAAATATTTTTAATTTTATTTTATTTATAATATATAGCTGAAGTAGCCGGCGTTGTCCGTGATAATAAGGAGGCTGTGACGTCATGAAGGGCTGGGTGAGGTCATATAATTTTAAATTAAGAAAAACATAATGAAGATGATTTTTCCCGAGGATAAAACCAATACATTCGTGATGATATGTAAAAAATCTCCTCATGTGAAATTTGGTGTGAAAATAACCCTTACCTTCCTATCGTCGATCGCTAATACTACCACTTCCGGTTTCTGGATTTGCACCAAAAGTTGATCAATTCATCTCACTGATGCATTAAGTAAATATATCAAATTTCATCAAAATCCGTAGAGCCGTTCAGGCTGTACACATCTATACGGACGGACAGACATCATGCTAAAAATACTTTTTTCTGTTAAGAAAACCAATACATTCGTGATGATATGTAAAAAATCTCCACATGTGAAATTTGGTGTGAAAACAATACCTCCCTTACTATCGTCGGTCGGTAAAAACTAAGTGAATCAATTTTTACCGACCGACGATAGGAAGGGAAGGGTTATTTTCACACCAAATTTCTCATGAGGAGATTTTTTTATATATCACCACGAATCATACACTTTGTATTGGTTTTATCCTCGGGAAAATCATATTTATTAGTTTTTTCTTGATTTAAAATTATATGACGTCATCCAGCCATTCATGACTTCACAGCCTGGTCTTGCATATATATTATAAATAAAATAAAATTAAAAATGTTTATATTTATTATTTATGTATCCATATCTGTTTTTTATTACATTAATAGATATATTAAAATTATTTGAAATTGTTTCTGTAGCTGGAAATTAATTTACTTCAAACCGTCGGTCGGTTCGGACCTGGCCACAGGTCAACTTATTTTGTATAACAATTTATACCATTTGTTCACCGAAAAAATGATCTTTTATAAACGTCAACTAAAATTGAAAAAAAAAAACATAAATAAAATAAATGTTTTTTTTTAAATTATTAAGACTATTTTCGAAACTAATTTATCAAAAATAATTAATTAAATTTTATAGTCAAGAAAAATAAATGGTAAACAAATAAATAGTGTCTATGGAGGAGGAATCACCACATCCATTATGTTATCTGCATTATTTTATTAACATTTAAACAAATTCATTCAAAATCTAATAATTTGTAAAAACTTAATAAAAACTAAATAAGATTCGTAAAATATACAGATATTTTGGATTTTCTAATACTTTAATTCTATTCTTAAACTAATTTTATAACAAAAGGTTAAATTTGTCTATACAACGTTGTATATAAACAAAACAAGTAGCGGGGACTGAGATGAAACTTAAATGATAAAGTTTTTATGAAATTTATTATTCAAGAATAGATGGAAAGCAGTAAAGAAGTAGAGAGGTAGAGAGACAGAGAGAAAGAGAGAGAAGACTTTAAAAGATAAAACCCTTTCCGATAGAGGATCAAGTCTTTTGCATTTCGATTAAACTTTGAAAAAGAGAGTAAAAAAACTAATAACGAACAACACGCGACTAAAAAGTTTGAAAAAGATTTGTTTAGTTTAATATTTTAAAATTTATTTTAATAGAAAAAATGTCCACCCTACCCAAACCATTTTATTATTTTTTTTATTATTGTTTCTCTAAACAGGAATGAACAAAAAAAAAACGAAGGTTATATTTTTCTTTTCATGTTTTTTAAAGAGTCAATCAAAATTAGACATTTTTTGAAATAATAATATCTTTTGGCATTTACATATATGCACATGTATACAAATTTAAATTTTTTCTTCTATTTATGATACTCTATTATTGTTTATTTTGTTCTGATTGATTGCATAGTTACTTGATTTCATTTAACATTACCTCCAATTAACCATACTTATATAAATGACATTTCTGGATGTCGAGCTGCTGTCGAGCGAGGGCGCGCATATCGAATTTCTCTGGGATTCACAAAAATAAAATATGGGACAAGCGATAGGTTTAGAAACAAAATTATAAATAATAAAAGAAAAATGTAGAAAAAAAGAGTGAAGTGTCATTAAAAACAGGATTATCATAGGTAATTATTCAATCGAGTTATTATGAAATGGGTTTGGATAAAACTTTACCAGTAGGTTCTTTTTTAATTCCAAATAAGTTTGACAGATTTGCTGGTTATGAACGTCGAAATGTGCCATTAAGTAATGTTTTATTGACTAATTGACTAATTTTCTTTTTTATAAGTTCGGTTTGGATATAGGAAAATTAAAAATTAGTTGAGACCACTGGTGGTCAAATAATAAAACATGGTAGCTAAATACAATATTAATATTATAGATTAATTTTTACAAAAATTTTTCTTTGCGTTTCCGTTAATGTTGATTCTGTTAACGCAACGTTAAACGAGGTATTACTTACTCTATTTTAATAAATGCTGGGTAAAACGTGCATTGATCCCGAAAGCTAGTAAAACTAAAAAACATAATATTTGTGCAATTCTTATTAAGGATTAATGATTAATAGTGTTTTTTTTTGTTTGTTATAGGCAAGCCTACCCCTTTGGTGACCTGGTATCGAAATGGCGAACCGATTTCAAACAGCAGCGCTTTAGTCCAAGTGGGTGACAAGACGAAAGTGCGTGCTTTATTATTAATCAAGAGTCTTGGCCGATCTGATCTGCACACTTCGCTGCGATGTGTGGCTAGCAATAGCAGAGCTGCACCCCTCGAATCCACCGTCGAATTAGATATGAATTGTAAGTAGATCAAAAGGGGAAAAGAGCCATAAAATTGAGTTTATATCCGCTATAAAATCGACTTGAAACACACATGTGCACTATGCTGTTGCAGTTGGCCCGTTGACTGTGAATATTCTTGGGGCCAGCCAACCCTTATCAGCCTCCCGTCGATACGATTTAATTTGCCAATCTTCAGGCTCTCGGCCACCTGCGACGATCACCTGGTGGCGAAATGGAAAGCGGGAAGAGAATACCGTCGAAACAGTAAATAAAAAAAAACTCACATTATTTAACACACCCATAGATAAATTTTTTTATCCTCTAAATATATATATTATATAAAGGATTTCCAGGAAATAAGAACGAATTTCAATAACATTTGATAAAATATATATTAAATATTAATTTATTTCTTAGTAAATAAATATATATAGGAGAGAGTGACTGAAATCGTACCCCTTAAAGAAATTTGATCTTCAAATAAATTTCATTACTTATTTAAACAAATATTTAGGACAAACTATAGAGTTACATCCTATGTTTGCAATCTTGGACAATAATTTTATCTATAATGATATATTAATAATATTTTCACTTTTTATTGAAATACATCAAAAGGTACGATTTTGGCAACCGGTATCATAAATCGTACTGGGATATCTCCAAAATCGACCTATTTTTTAGTAATAAAATAAAATAGGTAAATAATAACCAGGTCTCAATTTATTATGTAAATAATTTATTTATTCAATATTAATTATTTTTTTTAAAGGGTTCTATTTGAAACACATGTAACATCAGGTTTCCTTAGTTTTTTTGCCTTTTTTATCAATATGTTATTTTCTTAATCTATTTAAAACTAAATGTCGTCAACTTATTTTTGTATGTAAAACCCTAATTATATTTGATATACGAGGGTGAAAAGTTTCCGTCCAGACCAAGAAAAACGATGTTTTTACATTTTTTTTTTTGCCTTATTTTTCAACATAACACTGATACATTTCTCATAACGGTTTTCTAATTAAGTTATGCCAGTTTTAAACGTAGATTCGTCAAGCTCCTCAAAATACTGATTTACCCTTTTCCAACCCACTGTTTTGACTGTTCTTTATTTTCAGGAGTGTAGTGGTGGACCCAAGTCTCATCAACAAAAATTCGTTTGGTTTACGCCTATACAGCGCCAAATTGCCGGTAGAAATGGTTTTTCGAAGTAGTTTTTGGTCTAACGTTAGAAAACGCGGCACCCTCCTTGCATACAGCTTTTCCATGTTCAAATGGTTGTGCAAAATATTTCGCTGACATCGTACAGGTCTCAGCTTCATGCACTTTCAACCTGCGGTCTTCCATCACTATTTTATGGATTTTCTCAATCATTTCTGAAGTTGTGACCTCAACGGGCCGTCCTAAGAAAGCTCACACGACCCATTTTAAATTCAGAAACCCACCGCTTGAATATGATGGGGAGGGGTCTCCTAGTGTAGATTCCACCTCTTCTTTTATTTGTTTTGGTGTAAAACCTTTCAAATAAAAGTATTTGAAGACAGCACGTTTTTCCAATTTTTCCCTTTTCACGAAAACAACGGAAGCGTCTCGCGCAATGTTCTCTCAAACGCAAACTAAGCAATTGGACAGAAATTGTACATACAAGCTCGGTAGGAATGATACTGTAGGACGCTGCTCCAAAAGTAGACCTAGTGGCTCCATTTCTTGGCCAGGCCGGAAACTTTTCACCCCACCCTCGTATGTTTAATATAAATTTTATATGTTCTAGAGCACGCTTGTCTAAAGTGCGGCCCAAAACACTTTGAGATGCGGCCCAATCGCAAATTATAAAAATATTTAAATTTTTTCAATATGGTTCTTAAAAAACAAGTAATATGATTTTGGATTTTTGGATGAGACTTTTAAATATTTCCAAGTTTTTTAAATTTTTTCCTCGAATGGTCATAGTTTAGCCACTCCTGTTCCAGAGCATTTTAATATCCGTCATTATTTCCTGTGGACACCCTTTATATATATAAAACATGTCTACTTAATATATAATGTTATTATTGAAAAAGAAAAATCAATTAGAATAATGACAATGTTCTGTTTTGCTTAAAAGGAAGGAATAACAGTTTTTTCGTTAATAAATGATAAATGTGTTGTTATTTTATAGACATCCAGTGATGGCAACACTACCACAAGCACATTGTCTTTTGTCGCACGCAAAGAAGATGCGGGCAAATATCTATCATGCAGGGCTGAAAATACCGCCGTTAGTAGTGATAGTTTAGAAGATGGCTGGAAATTAGAAATACAATGTAAGTAAAAAAATAAAAAGAACTCAACATCAATATATAACAATAGAAAAGTTGAAAGCAACTCATCTCCGCCACCAAAAGTTGTTTTCTCTTCTTTTGATTTTTTTTTTATAGATATCTATTCAGAAATATTCAAAAGGATCTTTACATTTGAAAATCATAAATGGGTTAATGAATGTGTTTGTACATTTTGAGATTATATCTTGGCAAATAAGAATGTTATTCTATTCTATTCAATGTTACAAATAAATTCATAATATTACCAACCATTTATACACACCATTTGATTTATATTTTTCCCTTTTTAAAAGACTATATAAAAGAGATTGTAAAAGAGTTTAAAATATAATTGCATATTATTAACAAAAGATAATAATATTTTTAGTTAAAATTTCAGAAAGTCATTTTTCTTTAGAGTTATCCAAAATATTTCATATAACTTAAAAAAATCTAGATTGTCTCCACTCGACTATATCGCAAATATGAATTAGATTAATTAACATATATTATATATAAATTAAATTTAATTATAAATTATAAATTAAAATGAATTAATAATATTTATTAAATCAGCGCGTGTTGATGACACCACGTCACGTTCTGGCCCGTGATAGGCAGTCAACGTATTAAAAAATTCAAAAAATTAATTCCGGTACTTTCAACGATTCAATCAAGCTAAAATTATATATATAGCAGTTTTATACAATTTTTAATCATGTGAAAAATTATCAAACATATATCTTTATTTTTACGGTTAGTTTAGACTCTAAACTTTAGAGGAAAAAAAATAATACATAGTAAATAATGACCCTCTTCCAGTTGAACTACATTTCTCAAAAGTTGCTAGAAAACTACGAATTTTGACTAATGCCCGTGTACCAAATTTTATCATTCTAGCACAAACTATTTTGCATAATCTTGTATACATACACACACACATATATACACATATTTCTTAATCTTAGTGAAAATGACTCAGGGACCTTCAAAACGTATAAAAACATAAATATTTTCATGATCGCCATACTATCTCTGGCGAGATAGTCAAAACTCTACATTTTCATTCTAATTTTGTAATATTTAAAAGTTTATATTTACACTTAATAACGAAAATATGTATATATATTTATAGATTATATTATATTTAGATAAATATAGACATAAATACATATATGTATAATATATATTGTCATACTGATCCATGGGCTGTTTGGGCTACAGCCCAAGGGCGCCGTGTCTTTAGGGGCGCCACGAACGTAAAGATGAGGAATTTTTAAATATGCATAAACTAAAAATGAAATGTGGGTAAACGGAACTTCATTTAACAAAATAATTTTATTTATAAATGCAATGAAATATTAAAAAATCATATTTAAGAATTGTAATGCCTAGGTCCTTGGACTTTAATTGGTTTATATCCAAAATTGATAAGAACGGCCCTGACTAAAATTAAACTTTTCAAGCTCCACATGGTATGCCACTTTTTAAAAAAATATTTTAGAAAAATTAAAATAAATTCTTAAATTTTCAAATATTTTTTTTAACCAATATAAAACATATTATTTTTATTTTTATTGAATATATTATATATAAATACAAATAAATTCGATTTGTTTGTTTTTTAAATAATTATTAATTTTTTTTTTGATGAAAGATGTTCCAGAGGCAAGCCTCCAGCTCGGCCCTTCTTTGAATCCGAATAACATTCGTGAAGGCACAGATGTCTACTTTGATTGTCTGATTCAGGCAGAACCGCTTGCATACAAAGTGGAATGGCGACATAATGTAATTATCAAAAACAAAACAAGCATTTTTACTTTGATGATAGCAATTCAGTGATTGTAGTTGTTGTAAATTAACGGCTGACGTTATCTGCAAGGGGTGGACGGGTAGATAAATTTGAGGTTCTCCATGCCACACACATCATCAAAGAACAATTAATGCTAATTTTAGTATCTATAATTTTCCCTTCACCGGTAGTACTGGTAGTACTTGTGGGACCATTAATAAAACCTTGCTTTTGTTTATTCCGCTATTTTATCCAAGTTTTGATCTTGATCTTTATTACCCACACTAATTTCTATTTAAAGAAGAGAAAGAAAAGAGGGACAAGATAATTCATTAAATTTAAATCACGATTTATTTACTTCACCAAAGAGTTCAATCAGCTTTCTGTTTTTCATTTATTTATTTAATTATTATTTTATCTTTATTTTATTAATCAAAATTATCATTGAGATTTAATGATATAATAAATAATAAAAATAATTATTTAATAAAGAGTACTATTATTATTTTTTATTATAAAATATATGCTAGTTCAATAATAGTACCAAACATCTTAATAAATGTTAGGAGAAAATATTCTGAATACATTTAAATACAGTTCAGTTTTTTAATTCATTAATGAAATATTTTGAATAAAAATTGTATTATTTTAAATAATATAAATTAAATATTAAATTTACCATTTGTTAAATTCAACATTGTTTATAGTTTAAAAAAAAAGAAACTTAATTTTATTGTAAGAAGAAATTAAATTCAAATTTTTTAAATTTTAATTAAAAGTTATTACTTTTACATGATTTAACTTAAATTAAAATTCTATCTTAAATATAAGATTAAAACTAGAAATATATAGTTGATATTTTATAAAACTTTAAATTATTATATAAAGAATATATAACACCAAATTTATAATTTTATGTCATATTTAACCCTTCTCTGGGTAATTTTCTTTCTATTAAAGTTAAAAGTTGGTTTGAATAGCGTAGGATGTTATTTTCGTATAAGAAATTTGAGAAAATGACCATTTCATTATTCCCATGAGATTAATCTCAACTTTAGATGAAATTATTAATTAATTAACCAACATTCTGCGCCCCTCCAGTCTTTTCGTTTAAAGCTGATAGGTGGACACAAGGCTCACACTTTTTATATCTTTTTGCTCATTTTTTTTATCTCTAAACCATTCAATTAATTTTCTTTTTTGTGTTATTTGTTTGATAAAAGTGAACTAATAGTTTTGATACCAAAAAAAATTATATTTTTTAATAACAATAATAATTATCTTATTAAGCCAAAATTTTGTTTTCTTCATCATTTATTTTAAATAATCTGATAAATAAAAAACGGAGGAATTTTCTTTTATTTATGAATTAAATATGTACTTTACTTTATTATCATTTATGGGTAATGTGCTCTATAAGTCTTATAAATATATATATATTTATTTATTTCTATTTGTATCACATTATTTGTCTAATGCCACTCCACTAATTATATTTTTCTATTTCATTTAAAGGGAAAATTGTTGAGTCCGAATAACTCTTTAGGCGTAATCACCAGCAACCGTTCATTAGTTCTTCAACGTGTATCTCGAGCGAGTGCTGGAAATTACACCTGTGTTGGATATAATACTGAAGGAGACGGAGAGAGCAACGCTTTTTATCTTAATGTCATGTGTAAGTTATAACCCAAACAATTATATTTAATACTAGTTATATAATTTAAACGAAAATACATATGTTTTAAGGTTCATTGAGCCCAAAAACATTCTATTTAACAATTAGTCACTGTATTGGATAGAATACAATAGTAGTGAAGTTCAAATTTGTTACTAATTTTATAATTTTAGTAATAATTAATGATACATTTCAATGTTTTGGAGGTTTATTGATATATATATATATAATTGATCCGTAATCAGAAAACAACCGCAGTTAAGCACACCTATCTATCCTGCGACTCGATTTCCATTTCAATCTTGAATTACTGTACACTTCGTTTCCAAACCCTTCATTATCATTATCATAAACGATAAAGTTTCGATTTGAAAAAATATCCATAAAAGTATCAAAACGCGCACCTAATGGGGAACTTTCGTGCTTGAACACCTTCAAGTCTCTAGACTCCCACTTCGATCCAAAAAAAAAAAAAAATAATAATAATATTAATAATTCAATGTAAAAATAAATATATGTATAAACTTTCAGGGGAAACCCCAATTTTGGGATATTTTTATTTAGAAGGAAGATTTATTTGAATTCTTTTTTAAAGAAAAACATTATAAATACATAGAAAAGATAAATACAATTTGCGTTTTTCACACTATTTAAATATTAAAAACTTTACAAAATTTGTGAACTTTTAGACTCCTTTTTGTAATTTTGAAACGTGATTAAAATATTAGCAATATGCAAAAACAAAATTGTTCATATTTCTATTATATATATATTCTATATTTATATGTATTAACAATTATAACAATAAATAAATATTTAATCAAATAATTTTAAACGTTTTTTCTTCTAGTTGAAATTTTCATCTCTTTTTCATAACTTTATATTTATTGTGATTTTGTCTTAACTGTCACTTTAAATGTCACACATAATAATAATAATATGAAAAAAGTTAACTTTTTTGTTTACTAACAATAACAACATCAACAACAATAACAGACTTCTGTCTTTTTACACTATAAACTACTCTTCTCTATATATTATTAGATCAACTCTCTTCTCTTACTTTGACTTGTCTTATTCTTTTATCTCAATAGACATTCTTTGAGGTTTCAAAGAAATATATATATATAATCTCTATTCTTTCCTTGTTTTGTTGAAGAATCGATATAAAAAAATGGCACAGAAAAAGAAATAGTTTTTCAAATAAATGTTCAAAAACATTTAATATATTTTATGTTTATTATTTTTTTTTTTATTTTATTTATATATTTATTTATTTCTTGAATTATTTTATGAATTAAATTTTTTTTTTACAATTATTTTATATTATATTATTTCGTTTATCAATAATTTAAATTTTAGAATATATTATGATATAATTAACTTTTTGATAATTTTAGAGATTTATGGCATTCATTCCGAATCATTTTTCGAAACGAAAATTTAAATTTTAAATTTATTAATGAAATTGTATACTAGATTCTAAATAAGTTTTGTCTAATTATTTTAATATTAACAAACATTCATCATCACATTCAACATTAAGCGATGTTAGTAAATCTGTTGAGAAGTGCTGCTGTTTATTTTTATTTATTTGAATGCACTTTTACTCTATCGGTTAATATATGAAACTGATACAATTCCCTAGAACTTTTCTTATATTATCTTCCCTAGTATTTTATTTATATTCAAAAATTTTACTTTTTCAACGTGTGTTTTCATAATGAAGAGTAGTCAAAAATTTATTTCGCTTTTAAATTGTTTTCATGCAGAACAAATGTAATTACAAAGAATATGTTACATATTTTTAAATAAATATTAAATAGATATAATATTTGACTTTTTTTAGTTGATTTGATATTTTTTTTTATAATCATAATAATAATGATTTCTGATTAGTGATAGGGTAGTTAACACAGATAATTTATCTCAAATTTTATGTGAAATTTGATACCGAGTGTGAAATCATTGAAGACTTTTTTCATCCTGGAAAACAAAAATTTTTACCAATTTACTATCTAGTGATTCTGAACAAAGTGACAAAAAGACAGAATATGATAATCCTCAAATGTATTTTTCAATATAATAAATTTAAATATGTAGATTATGTAAATATAAAAAAAAATAAAAGATTTTATTTTTATATATATATACATATATATATAATTTTGTATTTAATAGAATATATAAATAAATATTATAAGCATTCATATACTAAAAGATATGAAATCTATTACTTGATTAATTACATTTAAATATTTTTTCAGATGCCCCCACTTGCAAAGCTAATCAATCGAGAGTTCATGGGTTAGCCCGACAAGAGCAAGCAAATATTTCTTGTGAAGTAGAAGCAAACCCTCCAGAAGTTCATTTTCGATGGACTTTTAATAATTCCGCTGAATCAGTTGATGTTGGCTCATCATTTATTGCATCCCGTTCTGGAACTTCCAGTGTAGTTACATATACACCTACTACTGAACTTGATTATGGAACATTATTATGTTGGGCTTCCAATCGAATAGGTGATCAAAGAGTTCCTTGTGTCTTTCATTTAATACCTGCAGGTTGGTGAAAAAAATTCAATTTTAAATTTTTTCTTTTCTTTATTTAAAATATAATTATGAATTTGTTTAATTTTTACAGGACGACCCGATCAAGTCCATAATTGCACTGTTTCAAACACTTCCATGACTTCATTTGCGATTCGTTGCTCTGAAGGATTTAATGGCGGAATGCAACAATCTTTTCTTTTGGAAGTACGTGAAGCTGAAAGTCAAGAGTTAAGGGCAAATCTCACTTCACCCGTCCCCAGGTTTAGCGTTGGTAATTTAGAAGCTGGTTATCATTATCAGGCCTGTGTCTATTCATATAACTTGAAGGGCCGAAGTGAACCAGTGCCAATGCAAGCTTCCACTTTGCGTCCCCCTGAAAAACAACTCACAGCTGAAAAAGGTATTAATATTAATAATAATACTTTTAAAAATTCACTTACCTTAAATGAGTCACTTCTTATGTTATTTTTTTTTGTTTTTTGTTTTCAGAACGTCCCCGTCCACCGTTACGTTTCACGCCTATGCTCTCTGTACTGATAGGAGCTGCATGTGCTCTTTTAATCGTGTCGTTAATTGTTGCCATTGTATTACGGCTGCAGTGTACAAGACATCGGGCTGACCGACGGAAACGTCGAGGGAAAAGTCGATCGAGAAATGGCAGTACCGGAGGAGTTTTGGATGATTGTGATGCAACAGGAATTGATGGTCGACATGGATCTATGGATCGTCTAGGTGGTGGGGTTGTGGGTGGATGCAGTAGTGCAAGTTCTCTACATGGAGGATCTATTGGCATGCCATCTCCAGTGGATAAAGGACCAGGCAGTCCGGCTAACAAAATGGACACGGTTGGAGGCGGATGCGGAGTTGGCGGTGTTCATGGTCCAGATCAAATGGGAGAAACAGATGAAAAGAATCCTGATATTATTCCTCAACCAAGCGCTGGTATATATATATATATATAATATTATAGAAACCTATTATCCCATAAGACTCTTAATTAAATCTTTTTGTTTATATTTTAGTTGTTTTACGAGGAGGTAGTGGGAATAGTGAATTGATTGATTTTGCTAGAAAACGCCAACATGTTTCGACAATTGATACATCATCACCTAGTAGAAGTCTTTTAGCATCTGCTGGAGGAGCTTATCCTGGATATTGTACTTTGCGAAATGGTTTACCTTTACAAGAATTAAATAATATTGGAACGAAACCGAAAATGGTAATTTTTAATTAAAAAAAAATAAATAAAATTAATACTTAAAATGTATAAAATTAAATTTTTGTTTTAAGAATATACTTTTATATTCTCATAATAAGTTATTTAATAAAAACAAATACTATTATAAACATCATTATTATTATACTGAAACTAAACCGAGCGTTGTTTACATTTAATTTACCTTAATTTGAAAATTTTTTCTTAAATAATTTTATTTTTAATTTGATATATAATACATTAAGTACCTCGTTCACCGAGTCGCGGCTCGGTACTTAACAAAAATTATTCCTTATGAACTATAAATATTTAAGATTAAGATTATTATTTAAAATAAATAAACGAGAAACAATTTCAAATAATTTAAAAGAACATAAATTAAAAAAAAATAGTCATAAAACATACAGGCCTTAAACATACGTATTAATGCACTGAAAGACAGAAAAGTATGGCCTGTGAATATAACATAATATATATTTCGTAATTTGATTACAAAATATTATTAAAATAAATATTTTTAATTTTATTTTATTTATAATGAAACATTTTAGCCATTCATATTTTTGTCGCATCGCTTGAAAAAAAACATGGAATTTATTATTAGATATTCTTTAGTTGAAGAAATTTCTTTCTTTAAATGAATTTATAATAATGACAACCTGATTGATGCTTTGACACAATACACAGATAGTTTTATTCCAATTCATATTAACTTATTTGTTCATATATAATTGTACGTATAATTGCTAACTTATCTATTGAGCAAGAGGTATGTGATGCTACAGAAATTGATAGTGCAATTAACGACTGCTCTTAACAGATGTATGTATGTATGTATGTAAGACATAAGTTTTTGGTAAAGGCAGAAATTTTGTTTTTAATTCTAGATGTTAGATTAATTTTCAATAAAAATATAGATAGTAATAGTTTCATATTAGTTCTAATTGAAATTTGGTTTGTGTTTTATATTCAATTTTCTAATAAATTAATCATGTTGTTCTTCAAGTATAACATAAATATTCTATATCGGCTATATTGAAAATAGCAGATATGTTAGAATTGTTGTAATACATGTGATTAATATAAAATACATATATCCTTTACTTATTTATTTGTACTTTTATATTTGTAATCTGAACAATGCATAATAATGATGATTGTTATTGCAAAAAAGTTCTTAAGTATTGAAATATATATATATATATATATATATATAAGGTTCCACCACTGTATATAGCTTAGTTAAATTCATTTATTTATAGTTAGTATTTGTATTTATAACAAATATTGATTTCTTTCTTTTAATATTTAATTATATTTTTAGAAACTTACTGGTGGTCCTGATTCAATGGGATATTCTGGAAGCCTTCCCCGTCAGCATTGGCCTGCTTATGCCACAACAACTACACCACCTACCACACCAAGTATGGTTGGTATTGGCATTCTATCTGGTGGAGCTCCCAACCGTCTACAACAACAACCGGTGATTGCATATACGACCCATTCTCTGCCTCGAGTCCCCAATTATCGAAATATTCACACTCAGTCACCACCACCTGCAATCAATAACAGCGGACCAATGCCGTTAACAACAACTCCCTCAAGTAACAATTATCTACACCATCATCATCATAATCTACATCATCATTTACACCATCCGAATACAACACCACCTCCTGCAGCCTCTTCAGCATCCGCACTCCCAGGTGAATCAACAACGACAATCCCAGAGGAACCTTCAGGCCAACCTGAAACACCCACTATCAAAATGACGAAAAGAGAGTCAACTGTCTGACTAGTGACAAAGTTGTAAGCGATCTTATCATAAAGCTTACAACATTAAAACAATTACTGTTATATCTATTTTAAAGTGCCCTTCGAAATAATTTTAAACATTTTACCCTAACGTTAAAATTAAATGTATCACATTCAAATATGTATATATATATGTATAAATCACAACAAATGATATATAATGTATTATAAAAATATTGTTAAAAAAAATAAGGATTGCTCTTGAAATATCATAAAGCGCTATCTTTTGAAGGACATCATCCCTTTTTCATTTTATACATATCTTGGCTACAAATTAGAAATGAAACAACAGTGACAAATGTCAAGGTATATTTCATAAATAAATCCAATTTTGAATATGTTTAATAAATAAACCTTTGAAATCTTGTAATTATCTTGCTCACTCCTCTCTTCCTCTGATATTGATTAAAAACTATTCTTATTAACATAGGAAACGACGAATATATATATATATAAGTATTTAAAATTGAAAAAAATTTCATTATAAACGGCGCTCAATGTGACTTATAAAGATAAATATTCTCAGATGTAAAAGTAAAATAATTTAAAAGGAATTGATTATTATATATTTATTTATGTAACATTTTTAGTTTGTTTTTAATAATAAGGTCAGTTGCCGGATTTCGGAACAAGCAAATAAATCTAAAGACATCCTCTGAAACAATGACGAGAAAAAAACTAAATCTACATACTCATTTTCATTATATAAATAAATAAAATTAATAAATCTGCCATATTTTATGTAGATGGACCTCCTTTTAATTCCTTAAATGTCACTATATGTATATATACATACCTATATAAAATTAAAATTTTGATATTATAAAATATTAATTCCACTTGATTAATATAAAAAAGTATCTTAAATGGATAATAAATATTTCTTTTGCAATTATTAAGATACATTTTTTATATTATTTTTTATTAAATTTTCAATCTATTTTTACAAACTTTAAAATACACTAATACTTTAAAAATTCTTTCGTGAAATTAAAATAATTGACAAAAAAGAGCTGGACCCCAGCCCCTTCAATTAAATTTAAATCCGGCCCTGAACATTGTTATTTTAAAAAAAAACAGTGTAAATAAATATCATCAATAATTTGTCTGATATTTTTCTAAAATTTGTAATTAGAGCAGTCCAAAATGGTAATGCACCATCAGTATAATAAGAATATTACATATAATTTTCTATTGAAAACACTAAGTTATAAATGTTTAAGTCATTTGGATGATAAAAAATATGTCAAAGATGTTTTTTTATTATAATTTGATTAAAAAAATGAAATGATGGTATTTCCTGAGGAATTGTTTAATATGAGCTTTTAAAAATTGTAATATATCAAATTATACATATTTATATTTGTGCTAGATCAAAATAGAAAAGATTATTTATTGTTAATTGGATTGATTTTTACACATATGTCCAATAAGAAACCATCACCATCTAAGTCTAGAATCTAGTGTATATTACTTTTTTAGAATAATACAATTCTTTAAACATTTTAAAAATTTTTCTTTATTTATAAATTCTATTGAATTATTATTTATAAATAGTTATTAAATAGCAAATTACCTTGAAAAAAAAATGATTAAATGATACTTTAGTTTTAAGGATATTCTTGTTTTTACTATTTGTTAAAATAATTTAAATAATAAGGAATATTCTGAAATAAAAAAAAGAGGGATTTGTCTCTATAAGTTTAATATTTTTTCTCAAAGGTAATTGATGTATTTTATTTATTTAATTCTAATCAATTATTATTTAGTTTCCTTTATACAAGGCCAAGATTCTGTAAAATATACATATATATTTTTTTCTATATTAATCATAAAAAAAACAAAGAGATAAGATTGATAGCTAGAATATTATAAATGAAAATTTTATTAAAATATTACGATTGACAATTATTTTTATTTTGTTTCATAGTAAAATACTCCAGCATTGTATTAAGTAAATTATATAAATTTTTTTCCACTAAGTAATTTATCAGAAAACTTTTGCAAAGTTTCGGAAATTTGATTTTAAATAATCCAAAATATTAAAATATTATGTTTTCTTTTATTAATAAATTAATTTAGAAGAAAAAATATTAGATAACAATATTGCTATTAGTTTTCTAGAATAAATTTTAAAAGTTTCACTAATAAAATCCAAAATATATGTAGGTAATTTTTAGAAAGCATACTATATATTTTTCATAGACAATAAATTAAAAAAAAAAATATTTATTTTTAAATATTTATTTGATCAATAAATTATATGTATGTACTATAATAATTATTTTTTCCTTTAAAATATTAATTTACCTCTCTTCAATAAAAATTTATATAATATTATTTATACAATGCTAATCTTATGAATCGCCAAAGATATATAAACATATATGCAAATATATATAAAAATATATATATTTAATATATATATATATATATATATATAAACATATATACTATATACTTATAAATAAAATATACCTGAACTTGTAAATATATTAAATTTTGGGAAAATTATTTTTTTTAATTCAAATGTTATATATAAATATATAAATATGTTTTAGGGGAAAAAAATGATGGTATTTATCTTTTATCTTTAACAAATCGAATTTAAAAATAAGAATGTGCAATCTATATTCCCTCATTTATATAATACGCATCTCTTTTTACCCTAAGAAAATAATAAATAAATCGTGTTTTAGGATTTATGGTTGTGAATACCTATTAAATAAATGTAAATATAATACCTATACTTATACAGAAAACTTTTTTAGTGTCAATCATCCTCAATGGATATCGGTGTTTTAAAAAAAAATTACACTTTTACTATCACAAACTATAAACTCTTAAGATGGGAAACATACAGTGTTTTTTTTTCATGAGCGGATGAACGCCTATATATTTAATATTTCGAATTGAATTATAGGTGAGAAACATTTCATATTTTTTAAATTCAACACATCGAACTGTGTATAAAATAAATAAAATAAAAAAGTAAAAAAAAAAAAAAAAAAAAAAGAAATGCATTAAAAACAAAAAAAAAAGAACAAAACAAAACACATTCCCATGGGGAAAATGTTTTTCTTAAATTTTATTTAAAAATGTGATTCAATATATTGTAAAAAGAAAATATGAAAAACTTCGTATAAGACTTAAATAAAAAATATATTAAAAAATTAATTAAATAATGAAAAAAAAAATGGATAATATTCCAAATATTTTTAATGTCTTGTAAGATTAAAATTGTAAATAAAAATTTATTTAAAAAAAGAAACAAATGAAAAAATAACATCTTAATAATTAATAAATAAACAATGCAAACAAATTTCTCGTTCAAAGACTTATACTTAATAAATTAATTATTAAATATTATAAAAATATTTTTTTTGTTTTAATATTATATTAAATTTCTTTAATAATTCAATGGTTGATAGAAATATATTAATATATATCAGGTCAGTATAAATTAATTTTTTTTATATGAATATTTTTTTTACATTTAAATAATATACAAAATACTGTTTTTAATTTTAATTTTCTTTTTATCATTTTAATGGAAATGTAATATACTATGAATATACTAATCATGAACATAATCTAAGAATGTTTAAATCAGGGGTGTCTAAACTGCGGCCCAAACACAAATTATGAAAATATTTAAATTTTTTCAATATGGTTCTAAAAAAAAAAAGGTAAAATGATATTTATGTACGGCCAAGCATATTTTTTTTCAATGTGGCCCACGAATGATCATAGTTTAAACACCCCTGGATTAAATCCAAAATATTTAAATTATAAAAGTAATCTTGATATAAAAATATCATTTTTTTTAGTTAATTAAATTAAATATAAAAATATATATCATTAACCAAACATTATCATATACAATGAAATCACTTTTATTTTTATAATGAAATAAGAAAGAAGAAAATATTTGAATGTTCTATTTTTTCTTAACATTACTCATATTTTTACAAACACAGTCTTTGATTTTATCATTAAAATAAAATCGAATTATAAACATGGTAATTTTCCAATTAGTAATCACTGAGATTGATATCCCGAATCATATTTTTATAATATATTTTTAAATTATTTTTCATATTTATTATATAGTCGTTATAAATATTAATTTATTTATACATCTCTTGATTCAAATATAAGTAATACGAGAAATTTGTTTACCAAAATAAATGTAAATGTTTTTTCTGAGTGTTCTGTTCTCTCGTTGGTATAGGCCTATCTACTTATACAAATCTATGTATAAAATAAATTAAACAAGAAAACAATTACTCTTGTTTCACTACACCCGAAGATGTATATATGTGTAAGTAAATTTGGTTGTGCAATTTTATTCAAAAAACACACCTTATTCACGGTTCTAATAGATTTATATAAAATATACCTTTTTAAATAAAGCCAATAATAATATACTAATCAACTGGATTATTTTTACTATTAATATTATTTTATTTTTCCTTAAGAAATGATTAAATACATTTTTTTTGCTTATTTACGTCACGAAGAAAATATAAAAATACCTAAATAATAATAATAATAATAATTAAAAAATACTTTGTAACTTCTGCTGTCCGAATTACTAATTATTTAATAAAAGTTTTGAAAAAAGTATATAATTTAACGTTTATTTAGAATTTATAATGAATTGAAAACAAATGAATATCCATGTTAGAAAAAGGTTATCCAATTTTTTTTTTTTACTTTTCAATTTAACAAAAAAATTTCTAAATTTTTTGAGTTAAAGATATTGTTATCCCGATAGCGATATCTACGTTTCAACTCTTTCTGATTCCAAAAAAGTCGTTTTTCTATTGACATATGTGTGTATGTTAGAAATCTTGTGAACAAAATTCAAGACAAACGGTAAAACTAATCTTTTTTATACCAAATTTTATATTTACGCTTCTATTGGGGTTAAACCTCCTGGCAACATTTTCGCTTAAATCTATTCATAAATAAATAATTAAATAAATATAAAAGTAAAATCGCCAGATTTCCTAAACTATAGAAAAGTTTGTATAAAACAATTTATAAGAGAATTTCATCTGTTATGAAAAATTTTGTCAGAATATTTTAAATAATAATAAAAATGAATCGTGATTATTTTTACTATCTCTCCAGAGATAGTATTGCGATCACGAAAATTTTTGATGTCGAGATTTGGATGTTTTTATATGTTTTGAAGGTTCCTGAATCATTTTCACTAAGGTTGAGAAAAATGTCTGTGTGTGTGTGTGTGTGTGTGTATGTGTGTGTGTGTGTATGTAGACAAGATTACGCAAAAACGGTTTGAGCTAGAATCATGAAATTTGGTATACGGGCATTATTTCAATTATTTAATTATTCGTAGTTTTCTATCAACTTTTGAGAAATGTAGCTCAACCAGAAGATGAGTCTGGAGAGAGTGCCTACACGTTTTGATTTTTTTTTCCTCTAAAGTGACCGTAAAAATAAAGATGTTTGATAGTTTTTCACATGATTAAAAATTGTATATATATATACAATTTCAGCTTGATTGAATCACTGAAAGAACCGGAATTAATTTTTTAACACAGCAAATCAAACGCCATCACGTGACGTGGAGTCATCAACAAAGACCTAAACACGCGCTGGTTTAATAAATATTATTTATTAATTTTAATTTATAATTTAATTAATTCAATTTAATTTAAATATAATATATGTTATTTAATCCAATTCAAGACACTCAAGATTTTTTTATTTTCTTTGTATATGGAAGGTTGACGAAATTGATGTTGTAAAAATAATTGATATAGGACATTTTTAAAGATAAATGATTTTAAATAGGAAAAGAACTGTTTACTATTTAATTTAATTAATTATTGGAACGAATTATCTATTTTCAATTCAATTCTCCAGGTTGATAGAAATTAATTTGGAATTGAAAGGTGAAATTTTAAAAAATCATTTAATGGCTAATTAATGTTTATATGTTAGTTTCATACACACCAACCATTGATCTGAAAACACAAATCGGAGAATTCAAAATGATTTGATAAAAATATTTCGAATTCTTAAATGAAAACGAAGTAAAATATGTATATTTTTTGTATATTTTGTCTTGAAATTATCAGTTGTTTATCGAAAAGAACAAATTGTGGTTAATAAATAATTAGTATTGATATTATTTGTGAATTAAGGAGAGATGAAAGATGATTTAAAATGAATATAAATAATTGGATAACACTCGAATGGGATTAGAAGAAGACATACTAGAAAATTAAATTATATTTTGAGTAGGTTGGAATAATTGTTTAAGTAATGTAAACCCTTACAGAAATTCTATTACTATTTATGCTTAAATATGAAAAAATCTGCTCCTGAGGCTCATCGAAGGTTCTCAATGGTGAGACCTCTATTGATAAACGAACATGTCGGGAGTTGTCTTGATCAAGATCGTGCCAAACACAACAAGAATTAAAAGGATCATTGGAAAAAAAAAAATTAAGAAAATTGTGCAAAAAAAGGAAAAATTGCAGAAAACTTAATTACGAATATTTAAATTTCCTACGCGTGAGGTCTAAGAATTGTTAGGAAGATGACCAGGGCCGTCCTAAGATTTTCGGCGCCCGTGGGCTCCTAAAATTTTGCGCCCCTTTTCATAAGAAATTACACAGAATGGTTAGTAAAAATATATAAACAAATAAAAAATGCCGCCCCCAGAAGGCTTGCGCTCTAGGGCTATAGCCCAATTAGCCCTGTGGTTAGGGCGGCCCTGAAGCTGACGACTTCCTCCATATACAATATTTATTTGATTATCATTTATTTTTCTTGACTATCAATTTTAATTAATTATTTTTGATAAATTAGTTTGGAAAATAGTCTTAATAATTAAAAAAAAAAAATTATTTTTGTGCTTTATTTGATTATGGTTCATTTTTAATAATCAATTTTAGTTGGCGTTTATAAAAGAATATAATTTTTTTTTTTCGGTGACAAAGTCGTAGTGGCATACATGGTTATACGGAAAAACTAAGTGAATCTCAGTGGCTCTACTGAACTCGAAAGTTCTTGGCCGCAGCAACCAGACTTCTCCAAGTTTCCCTATTCTGAGCCATAACCCTCCAATCCCTACCCTCTCCCATCTCTCTCAGTATCCGGAGTGTCGGTGTGTCCGAGTGTCCGAGTGACACAATTTTTTAATTCCCAATATTCCTTCTACACAAATTTAAAAAACGTGCCATACCCGCTCTTTTTTAATTAGTTCCATGCGGCAATTGTAGAGGCACTAAAAAAAGTTTCAAAAGTTAACATCTGTGTCCCAGTCTTATAATTATAATTGATGGTCTGTGCCCCTGATATTTTATTGGTGAACTAAATCGTTGCTATCAGGTAGGAGACACGCAAATGGGACTTTCGGAAACCTTATGTGTTTTTACTCTTATCGTTGTTAGATGGCGCTGTTAACGTCAAAATTACATTTTTTTTTTAAATTTTTACCGCCTGAAGGTAGGAAGGGAAAATGTTATTTTTTTTTTTAATTTTTGTTGTTTTTGATCATATCATATCATATCATATCATTTGACCACCATTTGACTAGCAGATATCAGCTATATGGTTTATCTAGTAAGTATAATTTTATTATTATATAAAATATGTATATATATTTTAATTATATTATATTAATATTTAATAATTATTAACTAATTTTACTTATTCTAAAAAAATTTTATTTACATTAAATTTACATTAATTATAAGAGTTCACTAAAGATAGTTATTTATTAAACAAAAAAGATACCAATTAATTTCTGTCATGGTACATGGCAGAAATGTAGCATATTTTTTAACAATAATATGTACCAGCCTTCGGCGCTCTTCACAGCTGGACGGGTGCTCCGCCCCCTGTACCCCCGAGTGGTACATCGTATTTGGTTAAAAGTAGTAAAAGGTTTTCATCCATTTTGTTTCAATCATTATATTACATAAAACATTCATTTCTTTTTGTGTTCTTATTTAAAATATATTTTAATTTAATCAGTAAATTAATTATATATATTATTATTGTATATGTTATATCTATCTATTTATATAACTCAAAGATACTCGAAAGTTCTTGGCCATATTTCTCCAAATGTCCCTATCCTGAGCCCTTGTCCCATCTCTCTTACGTCCCTTCCTATGCGTCCATGGTCTTGATTCCCTTTGATAATAATTTTGATGAGATAAGCCTCTTTACTGCATGATAACAGGCGTTTCCCGATTGATACCTCGATTCAATTTTTCTACATATTCAAATTTTACATTTTGTATATTAAGATTTTGTATGTTAATACTGTTCCTCTCTTTGTCACTAAATATTTTTTCTTATCACTATTAATTTCAAACCTCCATTAATTGTTCCTCGCTATATGTAATTGCAATTGCCGAATCTCTTATAATATTTAAGACGTCTGCTTAGCCTAACTTTTTAATTTTTTTGTTTAATTGCATTTCGAGTGATTTTTTCCCAATTTGTGTAATCACATACTCACAACATGCAACATATAATTGGCCGTGGGAAAAACATGGGGATTGCATGAGTGTCTGGCCCTGAGCTTTGTTGATAGTATGTTTGTTTCCTTAGAACCTTTACCTCCACAAAACATACCCACATTGCACTTTTATAATATATACCGGGACCCTGAGCCTTGGCTCGGTACTTAAGTTAAAAAAATGATTCATTATTATTGGATTTGGCTGGTAATATTAATACTTGGGACACCGAGCTCTCGCTCTACCCTTTGAAAAATATTGATATACAATTCTTTAATTATTTATTACAATTATTAAATGTTACACATTTGCATCAATCTGATTAAAATGAATGAACTTGTGCTCTTCAATAATACATAAATATATAATAAATACATATATTTTTTTTCTATAGTGTTTTTTTGAAAAACTGTTTAGCGCCCCAAGTGGTTATAAAACAAACAATTTTAGCTAGTATAATAAGATTAATCCAAGTAATATCTTCTATTTCTATTCGACACTATTTTCACTCCTTATGGTAGCGGCCCAGTCGATGATGTTATATGGATCGTTAATTAACCATTAACCATTCACCGAATCGCCATTCAAATAATAACATACAAACAGAAAAGTAGGCGTGTTGATATAAAATATATACCTGTGACACCGAACTATCACTCGACCCTTTAACCAATTTATACAATTTATTTTTATATGCTTTAAAAATTTTACAATTTTTTAATTTAATCAGTAAATTAATTATATATTATTGTTTACGTTGTAAAATGTTTAGTTAAATAAGGTTGGTGAAAAAAAAGGCATAAAATTAATTAACTAAATGAAATTTGATATTGTTAATTATATTTATAAAATTATATAATATTGGTCTTTATTGTCAAGTATAAACAGTTTTTATTTAGATGTGTTGTTATATATATATATAAAAATCTTCCCCAAAAAGAATAAAAGTAACGAAAAACGAAGAATTAACAAGATTAAAAAGAAAATATCCAGCAAGTGTAATAGATGTGCGTGTAAACCTAATCACATTCCAGATATTCATAGAGTTAATTAAATAAAGGTTAGTGGACAATATAAACACTGATTAAACTAAATTTTATTATTAAAATATATTAAATAATTAATTGACTTAATATTAATTTCAATGGCAAAGCTATAAATAATATTTAAATTTATGTTATATTTTAAATAATATTATTAAAAAAGAATTAAGAAAATTGTTAAATTTATAAACTAAATAATTGATGTTAAATGTTTGTTATTTCATTAAAAAATTCATGTAATTTCACCTCCTTTATTTAAACATAACTTACAGCCTACATATAAAGTAAAATACCAGCAAATAAAGGTTAGTGAAATTAACATTGGTCCTTCGAGCCCCGATAAATTATAAAAAATTGTTTTTTTTTATATTACAAAACAAAATGACTTCGATCAAGGCATTGAGAATGATCCGAGAAGAATGTATAAACATAATTATTAAAATGTCTGAAGAGTCTGCTGAATTAACCGATCCAAATGATTACGATATACAAGGGGAACTTTTGGATGAAAATAAAACTGAATTTAAAGACATACAAACTCAGATATTGATAAAATGTTCAGAAGATGCTCAAATTAAAAATGATGTACAAGTATACAACGAGAAATTTTATACATTATACAAGAAAATTAAATCAAAACTTAATAAAAAAAATTAGGAAAAAGGAAATGCAATACAATATTAAGCCGATTGAAATTCAAAAATTTAATGGAGAAATAGAAAACTGGCTTTCCTTTATAACAGCATATAATGATTTAATACATTACAATGATAATATTAGCGAAATATTTAAATTTCATAATTTAAGATCATTATTAACAGATGAACCCTTTAATTTAATCAAGGAGATTATTGTAACAGATCAAAATTATGAAATTGCTTATGAATTACTTCTTGAAAAATATAATAATAAAAGGAAATTGGCGACATTTTTTACTAACCGAATGTTAGGTTGCTCTAAAAACAGTTTCAAAAATAATAGTGATGATATAAATAGATTTTTACAGATATTTGAAACAAATTTAAATTGTTTAAAAAAGCTAAAGATTGAAAATTTAGCAGATTTCTTAATATTTTCATGGAGTATATTGACCATTGACGATGAATTAAGAAGAAAATTTGAAACGACTGTTACAGAAGAAAACTTTCCTTCATTAGAATTATTAATTAAATTCATGAAAAATGAACAAAGAATTAGCGATAATACCTTATCCTACTCTCAAGAAAATCAAATAAAATATAATACAAATATACAGAAAATAAATAAGAAAAGAGTTTTAGTTGTAAATGCAGAAAACAATAATACCTCATTATTTGATAATCAAATTAGCCAATCAATTGACAAGGGTATTAAGAAAAAAAATGAATTAACTTGTTGTTTTTGTAAAGAAATTCATGGAATTGAAGAATGTCAACATTTTTTGAAAATGGAACCATATCAAAGATACATTCTAATTAGGAATGCTAGAAAATGTTTTAGATGTTTAGAGAATCATGATCGAAAATCATGTACAAGTTCATTAATATGTACTAAATGTGGTAAAAATGGACATCATACATTACTCCACAATAATAATTTAATTAAAAGGGATAATGTAACCGAACTATCAGATAAAGAAAGTACAGAACCTTACATAGATAAATCAAGTGAGAGATGACTAGGAAGCAATAACGAAAATATTAGACCCATGAAATTGATTGCTAATTCCAACTATATTAAACAAACCATTCGAAATGAAATTATACTTTTAGGAACTGCTCAAATATATCTAAAATCCAAGAGTGGAAAATATATTAAAGCGGTAGCTTTGATAGATCAAGGGTCCCAAATCTCTTGTATTTCCAAGCGATTGGCGCACGAATTAAATTACCAAATGAAAAATTCTAAGATTCAAATAACGGGAATTGCGGGCAAAGAATTGCAATCTAAATTAAAGGAAACGGAGATTACGATCAATTGTCCTAAATCTAAAGAAAATATAATAACTAAATGTATAGTATTAGATATTATTTCTAAACAAGAAGTTAACAAAATAAGCAAAATTTCATTGGAAGGATTATTTTCGGGATTGGAATTAGCTGATGAAGAATTTTACAAAACGAAAGAAATTGATATATTAATAGGTTCTGATTTGATGTCACAAATATTGTTATTCGACGAAGCGCCCAAACGAAATAATGATTTGGTCGGGATCAAAACTAAATTTGGTTGGGTCATTTTTGGAAAATTAAGTATATTTGACATCAACATTGTTAATAAGAAACAAATAATGAATTGTCACATGGAAAACTTACAGTTAAATGAATTATTGAAAAGGTTTTGGGAAACCGAAGAGATAAATTCATCGATTCCAGACTCATCTGAAGAAGTAAAAGCAGAAAGTCTATTCAACGAAACGACTAAACGTGATTCTAAAGGTAGGTATATTGTGGCCTTACCTTTTAAATCAGATCCCATAACACTAAACGATAATAAATATATAACTAAGAAACAATACTTTAATTTGCAAAAACGTATAAATAAAAATACCGAAATGAAACAATTATATAATGAATTTTTGAATGATTATTTGGAATCAGGACACATGAAAAAATCAACTATCAAAGTAAATTATGTCATACCGCATCATGTCATATTAAAAGAATCTAGTTCTACTACCAAATTGAGAGTTGTATTTAATGCTTCAATGAGCGTTAGTAATGGAATTAGTTTGAACGAAATATTATGTAAAGGTCCCAAAATTCAGAAAGAATTGGTAGAAATCTTAACATTATTTAGAATGAATAAATTTGCTATTTGTTGTGACATAAAACAAATGTATCGGCAGATATTAATTCGAGAGGCCGATCGCAAATATCAACACATTTATGCTAAGACATCTTATGATATTGAACCTATAGAATATGAATTAAATACGGTGACTTACGGATTAACTTCATCATCATATCAAGCACAAAGAGTATTAAAACAATTAGTTATTGATGAAGGCGATATATACCCGTTAGCCTCTAATGCAATCTTAAATAATACTTATATGGATGACATTGTTACTGGTGCGGATTCGATTAGTGAAGTTATTAAATTAAAAAACGAATTAATTGAATTGTTACTGAAAGGATGTTTTGAACTTAGAAAATGGAGTTCAAATAGTTTCTTTATAATGGACTCTATCCCTAATGAACATAGAGAAACCCAATTAATTATCAAGGATAGTGAAGAATCATCATTAAAAATTTTGGGCTTACAGTGGATAACTCATTCAGATATATTCTCGTATCATGTGACTCTTCCCGATACACAACCCACAAAAAGAAATATATTATCGAAAATAGCTAGAATATTTGATCCTCTTGGCCTGATAAGCCCTATAATATTCAAAGCCAAACTAATTATGCAAAAAATTTGGTTAGAGAAATGTGATTGGGATCAATTACCATCTAATGATATTATTAATTCATGGGAGAATTTTGAAAATGAATTAAGCACATTAGCTCGACTCAAAATTCCTCGATATATTTCTCAAACTAAAGTATTAAAAACATCTTTAGTTGGGTTCTCAGATGCATCTGAGAGAGGTTATGCTTGTTGTATTTATTTACGTATCACAAATAATGATATACATTTCATAAACCATCTAGTAACATCTAAAACTAAAGTAGCTTCCTTAAAAACACAAACGATTCCTAAATTAGAGCTAAATGGTGCTTTAATGTTAGCCAAATTATTTGAAAAAACTTATGAATTACTTAAATCAAGAATTAATGGAAATTGTTATTTATTCACAGATTCTCAGATCGTATTAGCATGGCTAAAAACTCTGCCGCATCGTTTAAAAGTATTTGTGGCGAATAGAGTAGTCCAAATAAATGATTTGATCAGATCACACAGTTGGAAATACGTGAGAAGTGATCAAAATCCAAGTGACTTAGCCTCTAAAGGATGTACAGCTAATCAATTAATAGATAATAAATTATGGTGGAATGGACCGGAGTTCTTATCAAAAAATGAAAATTTATGGGATATGCAAGAAATAACACTGAACGAAATACCAGAATTAAAAGTCATTAAACCTATATGTATGCATTCAGAAATAAAAGAAATGAATTGTATTTTATTAAAAATAGATCAAACATCATCACTACTGAAATTACAAAGAATAATTGGATATGTATTAAGATTTAAAAATATATGTCAGAAAAAATTCGTCGGAAATAAAAATATGCCTTTGTCTTTACTAGAGTTATCACAAGCTTTAATCATTTGTTTTCGAGTAACACAAAATTATTATTATGATAAAGAATTTAATGAAATTAGAAAAGGACTTAATAAAAATTGTTCGTTGAAAAGATTATCTCCTTTCATAGATTCTAACGAAATTATAAGAGTTGGAGGTAGATTACGTCACGCTAATATCAAAGAATGCAGTAAACATCCTGTTCTATTACCTAAAAGGTGCCAATTGGCTAAATTATTTATTGATCATTACCATATAGTAACATTGCATGGAGGTCCTCAATTGGTTCAATCGACTATGCAACAAGAAGTATGGATAGTTAATGCTAGAAATATGATTCGACACCAAATATATAAATGTATAAAATGTGTTAGATTAAAAGGTGAAGCGTTAAAACCGTATATGAGTGATCTTCCAATCAGTAGGTTTTCACAAGAACGAGTATTTGCAAACGTTGGAATGGATTATTCAGGACCATTTCAAATAAAAGAAATTAATCGAAGGAAACCTACTATTTTTAAATGTTATTTGGTTATTTTTGTATGTATGTCTATAAAAGCCGTGCATATAGAAATAAGTACTGAATTAACGACGAAGTCATTTTTACTAGCATTAGACCGATTCATTGCTAGAAGAGGTCTCCCGAGAAATTTGTATTCAGATTGTGGTACAAATTTTATAGGAGCCTACAACAAGCAAAATCAATTATATTCTTATTTAAACAAAAATAAAATAGAATTATTTGAAGAAATAGCTAAAAGAAAAATCGAATTTCATTTTAATCCTCCTGCAGCGCCTTCCTTTGGAGGGCTATGGGAAGCAGGAGTCAAAAGCGCAAAGCATCATTTAAAAAGAATACTTGGAAATCATATTCCTAGTCTCGAAGAAATGTTTACTATTGTCTCGAAAATTGAAGCAGTATTAAACTCAAGACCTTTATGTCCAGTTTCATGTGAATCAGAAGACGCAAATTGTTTTTTAACTCCTGGTCATTTTATAACTGGTAGTCCTCTTCTTACTGCTTTAGAAATGGATTATACACCTGATCAACAAAATAAATTAACCAAATGGAAACAACATAAACAAATGGTGCAACTATTTTGGAAAAGATGGTCTAAGGAATATTTACAAACACTAATGAAACGTTACAAAAACTACACCAACCAAGATAAAAACGTGTCGGTTAACGATATTGTCATAGTAAAGGAAGATAATTCCATCCCTATGAGATGGCCATTAGGCCGTGTATTGGAAGTATACCCTGGTGATGATAATATAATCAGAGTATGCAAAGTATTAATGAACGGAAATAAGTATATTAGGCCAGTTAATAAATTAATTCTTATTAATAATAGATTTCTTTAATTTCTTAAAAAAAAGGGGGGAATAATGTTTACGTTGTAAAATGTTTAGTTAAATAAGGTTGGTGAAAAAAAAGGCATAAAATTAATTAACTAAATGAAATTTGATATTGTTAATTATATTTATAAAATTATATAATATTGGTCTTTATTGTCAAGTATAAACAGTTTTTATTTAGATGTGTTGTTATATATATATAAAAATCTTCCCCAAAAAGAATAAAAGTAACGAAAAACGAAGAATTAACAAGATTAAAAAGAAAATATCCAGCAAGTGTAATAGATGTGCGTGTAAACCTAATCACATTCCAGATATTCATAGAGTTAATTAAATAAAGGTTAGTGGACAATATAAACACTGATTAAACTAAATTTTATTATTAAAATATATTAAATAATTAATTGACTTAATATTAATTTCAATGGCAAAGCTATAAATAATATTTAAATTTATGTTATATTTTAAATAATATTATTAAAAAAGAATTAAGAAAATTGTTAAATTTATAAACTAAATAATTGATGTTAAATGTTTGTTATTTCATTAAAAAATTCATGTAATTTCACCTCCTTTATTTAAACATAACTTACAGCCTACATATAAAGTAAAATACCAGCAAATAAAGGTTAGTGAAATTAACAATTATTATTATTATTTGTATTTCCGGCATTTTGAAAATCGTATGATTCCTTTTTGATTTGATTTTCATCAGCTTCGGGGTCACCACTTGTTAATTTTTAATTAATAACAACAAAGATAATTTATTTATTTTTACACTTTTTATTTAAGCCAAAGCTTTGTACATGTTAGTTTATAATAATGTTTACTAATACATCTCATTAATCAACAATTAACAATCTAATTATATCAAAAAATATAAACAACTTAATATTTATGATAAAAATAAAATTGCCTTAAAATCTAAAATTTACAATTATTATAATTCATAATTATTTATTTTCTAATGAATTATTATTAATGTTATTATTTTATTAATAAATAATTTTAATTTTGATCTCATAATTGGATTTTCATTTTCAAGTAAGTAAGATGGCTGGAATAGAGATAGATAGATATAACATTTACACTAATAATGTTTCGGATTCGTTCTATAATAAATTGATGATGTCATTTAATTCTCCTACTATATATCGAATCGAATATAAAGATAAATCTTCAAAACGTTGTGTGAAACAATTTCAAATAATTTAAATGTATATCTATTAATGAAATTAAAAAATCAAATATATGAATATAATATAAATATAATATAATATAATATATTTTAAATAAGAACCCAAAAACAAATAAATGTTTTATCTAATATATACTAATTGAATATTTAGTATATAATATTTTATAATAATTACCGGAGTATAATAAATTGATATCGTCATTTAATTCTCCTATATATCGAATCGAATATAAAGATAAATCTTCTACTAAACATTGTGTAAAAAAAATCAAATATGAATATAATATAAATATTTTTAATTTTATTTTAAGAATAGATATATATATCTCACAGGCGGTGGTTGTGACGTCATCCATATATTATAAATTTAAATTAAGAAGAACTAATAAAGGTGTAGTTTTCCAGAGATGTGATCAATAAAACTCAATTTTTCTTTATAAATACTATCTCTAGTGTGAATTTCAAAAAAATCATTAGAGCGGTTTTTGAGAACAAAGAAACAAACAAACAAACAATTTTTACTCGTATAAGAAGATAAGATATTTACATTTATTTTAGGAAACTGGCAATAGTATAAAAACCTAAAAATATCATATCTATGGAAGGAATGAAAGAGACAGGGGATTAATAGATAAAGAATAGGGGTGAAGTAGGAAAAATGATTATATTAAATAATAAATATAGCTAACTGTTACAATTTAACTTATTATTAAATTATGATACCGAGTCAATTTTTTAATTTTCAATCCACCAGTATTTCTTTTTTCTCGATATTCTCACTCTTATCTCTTTTAGAGATTGACATATTGTATCGCCAGAATCTATAGAGGTCTTTGCTATCTAGAAAAGGATCATACTTCTGTCCGTACTTTTTCTGAATATATGGTGTCTTGGATGTAGCCGTCAGGTGGAATAAATCTTTTAAGAAATGATAAATTAGAAGTTTGTTTAAAAGAAATGCAACTTTACTAGTGAAATCATCACTGTGTATGTTGCAAACGACAGTGGAGAACGGGTGTTTCAAAGGTTTTTTAATGAGTGGATTATGTTATGTATATTTGAATAAAATTTATCGCTTTCTTGTGCAATAATGTGAGTGAATTTATCTGATGGTTCATTTAAGCGGCATCCCTGATATTTTCTGAGTTCTATTAAATTTGGATTGCCAGGCTTCGTGGAAGCGCATATCGATTGCTCACACGGCTGACATTCATATGTTAAAAGTTGTCTTATCAAATAACCGACAACGTAGCCAGTTTTATTAATATTAATATTCGGGGGTGTGGTAGGATCAAAAGTGGTGGTATGTGACGGGAGAGTAGGATCAGGAATCTTAGTATTGTTGTGGGAAGTTATTTTAGTAAGGAAATGTTTGTAGGAGAGGAGAATTTGGTTTCCATTATCTTCACAATTCGACCCAGTGCTACATTTCGCAGTGTTATTTAAAATAGCTGTTTTGTATGCATCAATGAATTGTAAAGCTGATGGTTTGGTATTGCACCCACACAACCCTCTAGTAATACTAAAAAGATTCTCTGAAGGATCTTGTTTTAAAGATCTTGTATTTAGATCTTTGAAACCAAGTTTCTGTAGATTATTCCACAAATAGGCTACGTTGCCGTTTGTCGCAATTAATAACTTCACAGATGGAGGTTTTCCCACACTCTTCTCACTTTTAAAAAAATTTAAGCTTTGACAACTCTTTACGAGCTTTTTTATAAAGAATTATTTTATATATCTAAATATAAAAAAAAATTTCTATATTTTTTAGAAAATTAATTTAAATACATGTCCATTTTCTAAATAATTGTATATAAAATGATATAATTATTTTTGCATCATCAACCAATATCAGAAAAAATAGCAAATAATTTTTTAAAAGTTTAATTTATAAAAAAATTCTTTTATATATCTATAAATAAAAATTTATTAAATTTTTTAATTTAAAATTGGCCTGCGATCTGGCGGGCGCTTGCAGTGCGCTCTGGTGGGCATCTTAAAAAATGCGCTAGGCATGATGAAAAAAATCTGTTTAAGATCTTGCTATTACATATGTGTCTAACGCCTGGTATTAACTTTTGAAACCTCTATTGGCGCCCCTGACAATGATAAGAATAACTTCTTGATGAAAAAACTGGTAGTTTTTTTAAATTTATTTTTATTTAGAAGGAATAATGAAAATATTGTGGAATTTTCAGTTAAGTGAAAAATTATTTATTTAGAGGTAAAACTGACATTTCATCAATAATTTTTTATATTTTCATATTATTGCTGAAACGTTGGTTTTATTTCAAAAATAAATCATTTTTCACTTAACTGAAAATTCCACAATTTTTAATTGTAGTTAGGGAATTTACACAAATAGATAAAAAAGTAATGTTCTATGTAATATATTTTATGATAAAATAATTATTAATAAACGATTAATAAAACAAAAAGACATTGATTAGTTAATTGGGATAAAAATTAATTTAATTAGACTTTTAAATTAATAAAAATTGATTAATTTCTAAAAAATATATAACACTTAAAATAAAATGAGTTTTTTCATATAAAATTAAATTCTAAATATATGGGCGCCTGAAGAGTCAACTGTTTTCGCCTGCAACACCATCTGGTGTTCGTATTTCACCTGCCCACCACCGGTCCAGGTTTAATAAAGGATGGTCTGTGGTTAACACGTGTTAAGTTTATTTTATGGTCTATTGATTATTATTTTGAATTTCAATTAAAATCTATAGTTAAAACGTTTATATTACTTATTACCTTAAATATAATTTGTAAATGATAATATATTAATCAATTAAAAATGGATCTGAATAAATCACAAGAAGACAGAAAATATCCAATATATATAGGTAATTTTTATGTTCATCTATAATTATTGTTAATTTTCAATAGTATTATATTTTTAAATATATTTCTAACGATATTCATTATATTAATTTTTAAAATAGTTGGATAATGATTTAACATAATGAAAATAAAATTGTTTTAGGTACTTTATATCCTTGTGTATATTGCTACACCAATTTCATAAATGAGGAATTTTTATGTAAACATTTAAAAATATGTATTTTCAAACAAATATTTTCAATTTTAAAAAATAAATTAGAACATAAAAATGATACAGTTCAATATTCCAAGAAAAACAGTCTTGACGAAAAATTTGCAAATACGAATTTAAACAATTCAGAAGACATACATACAGGTGAAAAGCCTTTTGAATGTGATCATTGTAAAAAGAAATTTTATGATAAATCACATTTAACTGATCATTTATTAATTCATTCAGGTGAAAAGCCTTTTGAATGTAATTATTGTAAAAAGAAATTTTATGATAAATCACATTTAACTGATCATTTATTAATTCATTCAGGTGAAAAGCCTTTTGAATGTAATCATTGTAAAAAGAAATTTAAACAAAAATCACATTTAAATACACATTTATTAATTCATACAGGTGAAAAGCATTTTGAATGTAATGATTGCAAAAAGAAATTTAAACAAAAATCACATTTGAATAAACATTTATTAATTCATACAGGTGAAAAGCATTTTGAGTGTAATTATTGTAAAAAGAAATTTAACCGGAACTATTATTTAAATAGACATATATTAATTCATACAGGAGAAAATTCTTTTGAATGTAAGTATTGTAAAAAGAAATTTAATCAAAAATTTTATTTAGATAATCATATATTAATTCATACCGGTGAAATGCCTTTTGGATGTAATTATTGTAAAAAGAAATTTAATCACAAATGTAATTTAAATAGACATTTATTAAATCATACTGGAGAAAAGCCTTTTCAATGTAATTATTGTAAAAAGAAATTTAATCAAAAATATTATTTAGATAATCATATATTAATTCATACCGGTGAAAATCCTTTTGAATGTAATTATTGTAAAAAGAAATTTAATAGGAAATCACATTTAAATGAACATATATTAATTCATACAGGTGAAAAGCCTTTTGAATGTAATCATTGTAAAAAAAAATTTAAACAAAAAGGACATTTAAATACACATTTATTAATTCATACCGGTGAAAAGCCTTTTGAGTGTAATTATTGTAAAAAGAAATTTACCCGGAACTCATATTTAAATAGACATATATTAATTCATACAGGTGAAAATCCTTTTGAATGTAATTATTGTAAAAAGAAATTTAATCATAAAAATAATTTAACTACACATTTATTAATACATACTGATTGAAATATAGTCTTATTAATGAAGACTAAAGATGATTCTTTGATTATAGTTTATATTTATACTTTATAGTTTTATATTTAAATCAATCTAAATCTGATTTTTTTAACTTAAATTATTGTTAATTTTCACTAGTTTTATATTTTTAAATATATTTTTAAGGATATTCATTTTTTCATATCGATTTTTAAAATATTTAGATATCGATTTAACATAATGAAAATAAAATTGTTTTAGGCCCTTTATATCAGTGTGTATATTGACTCACTAATTTTATAAACGAGGAATTTTTATGTATACATTTAAAAATATGTATTTTCAAACAAAAATATTTTCAATTTTAAAAAATAAATTAAAACTTAAAAATTATATACAGTTCAATATTCCAAGAAAAACAGTCCTGACGAAAAACTTGAAGATTCAAACAATACAGAAGACTTGCGTTTTGAATGTAATCCTTGTATAAAAAAATTTAATGATAAATCATATTTAACTGATCATATATTAATTCATACCGGTGCAAATCCTTTTGAATGTAATGTTTGTAAAAATAAATTTAATCAGAAATCTAATTTAAATAATCATTTATTAATTCATACAGGCAAAATACCTTTGGAATGTAATTTTTGTAAAAAGAAATTTAATTTAAAATCATATTTAAATAAACATTTATTAATTCATACAGGCGAAAAGCATTTTAAATGTAATCATTGTAAAAAGTAATTTAATCGAAAATTTAATTTAGATAATCAAATATATTAATTCATACCGGGGAGAAGCCTTTTGATTGTAATTATTAGAAAAAATGAATTTAACCATAAATCTGTTTTAATTGACATTTATTAATTCGTACAGGTGAAACGCCTTTTGAATGTAATTATTGTAAAAAAAAAATTAATTTTAAATCAACATTTAATAAACATTTATTAATTCATACAGAAGATAAACCTTTTGAATGTTATTGTTGTAAAATGAAATTTAATCAGAAATCCAATTTAAATACACATTTATTAATACACACATTCTATTTGAAATATAGTCTTAATGAAGACTAAAGATGATTCTTAATTTGATTATAGCTTATATTATATACATTATAGTTTTATATTTAATTCAATCAAAATCTGATTTATTTAACTTTTTATTTATATTAATTACTTTATTTGGTCAATTAATAACTACATTATTACTTATTTTCTTATTACATTTACTAATTTCTTTTAAGAATCTTATCCTTTTATTAATCATGTTCGTTTATTTTTCTTTATTTATGTATCCGCTTGATACATCTACTAGCGGCTTGTAAGGCCTAAACAATTAAAAGAAAACTATTGTTCCTGAAAATCGAAAGTGGGAATGGGATGAATCCTTAATATCTATTAATTTTGCTCGAAGGGCTAAAAAGAGGAATTAATAAAAATACGATAGATACTTCACTTCTATCGCACCTTGAAAATTGGGTGGACTGTATAAAAAAGGTCTTTTTACGATATTAAAGATTCGGGATGGAGAAAAGATCGCTAAATAAAAACTGGAATCAAATTTTACAATATTTTAATTAAAATCAATTTATTTTAATGAAAAAGGATTAATTATATTTAGGATCACCTAAATATATATATATTAACTTAAATCTAAAATTTAAGACTAAAATTAATATAACCTTTAACACGGGGATTGGGAAAGGGAATTCGCCGTCTCGCGTGTCTTGGATGATCCAGATATCAATTGGCTTTGGAAACCCTTCGAGTTTCCAACGGATTAACTGGACCTCAACGGCTGCAACGTGGCAGAAATGGTCCCCCTCAGGAACCAATGGTTTTGTCCTCTCAGAAAAAACTCTGGAGCTCAGGGCCGGCAGCTTAAGTCTCTGTAGAGCAGCGGTTGCCAAACTTTTTGACCTCACGGACCAGTTAATTCATAGTTTAAATCCCGCGGACCACTAATAGGATTTTTAAGTGTTAAATATATTTATAAATAAAAATTGTGATCAATGAACACATAAAATGTACCTAGTTAATAAAATGAAACTATTAATAGTAACCAAGTTATAAAAGCTTTATTAATAAACCATAATAAAATAAACAAAATAAAAAAAAATTATACAAACAAAACAATTAAATATATCAAACTTTTAGCGTTATACATTCCTAGTGTGATGGATGTTCCTGCTTACTTGAAATAAGATTATGGATATTTGGATCCAATGTTGTTACTGCAAGACGGAGAACTGCATTTATTTCAAGCCGAGATCGGTACCGTGTTTTGATGACTGTGACAGATGAAAAGGCCTTTTCACATAAATAAGTTGTGGAGAATTGAATCAGAATTTTCATCGCCTGTTCACTAAGCAAAGGGTATTCACTTTTTATGGAAAGCCAAAACTGAGTTCTTGAAGAGGATGAATAAAATTTAAGTTTGAGAGTTTCGTCGGAAGATAGGTCGATGAGGCTTTCTTTTAGATGCATGCTTAACTTACTATCCTGAATGTTCGCTGCAAACGGATCTAGTATCCACAAATTACCATGTCTGGGATCTTCATTCTTTGGGTAATAACGAGCAAAATATTCTGTAAGTGATTCCAAGTGCTTTTTTACTAGGGTTACCACTTGCTGGCTAACATCATTCTCCTTCATGTATTCATCAAAATTAGGAAACATTTGCAGATCGTCTTCAACCAACCGCGTTTGCCACAGTAATATTTTCTTTTGAAATGCATCCATTTTATTCCGTAGGGTGAACACGTCCTTAAGTTGTCCCTGCAAAGATATGTTTAGTTCATTTAACAGGGAAAAAATATCTGCCAGGTATGCAAGGTTTGCTAGCCATTCATTGTCGGACAAGCATTTTTGCAATTTCGGATTATTTTCTTGCTGGAAAAATAATTTGACTTATTCCCGCAAGGCGAATAGTCGGGTCAATATTTTGCCCCTCGACAGCCATCTCACCTCAGCATGACGAAGAAGATGAGTATACTCGGAACCCATTTCTTGGCAAAGTGCCTCAAATATTCGAGAATTGAGTGCTTTGTGTCGAATTTCCTTTATAATTTTAATGACATTTGATAATACTTCATGTAGTTCCGGGAACATTTTTTTCGCTGCAAGTTGTTCTCGATGTATAATGCAGTGTGTAGATAAAATGTCTGGGTGACCAACATTCTTCACCTTTACAACAATTCCTGAAAGATGTCCAGTCATATTTGCGGCACCATCTGTGCAGATGCCAATACATTTTTTC
The DNA here is from genome assembly GCA_963082975.1 of Labia minor. NCBI lineage: Eukaryota > Metazoa > Arthropoda > Insecta > Dermaptera > Spongiphoridae > Labia > Labia minor. The sequence continues at coordinate 55,755,836 of OY720345.1, forward strand.
CAATCAATTTCATGTTCCCGAAAATAACTATCAAGTGCTTGAAAAATCTCAGGGCTGGTTGTTCTGTATCTCTCCTTCACACTCAACCCTCACAAAACAAAGAAGAAGTGCTTTGTTTGTAATGTCCGTAGATTCGTCAAGTTGGATTGAATAAAATGATGAATTTTTCACCATTTTTATTATCTGATTTTCAATGTCTTCGGCCATATCTTCGAATCTGCGCTTAATAGTATTAATAGACATAGGAATTACTTTCAATTTCTGAACAGCTTGCATTCCCAAAATCTGTTCACAGGCTTTTAACATGCATGGCTTAATTAATTCTTCTCCAATCGTGTACGGCTTTTTGCATTTCGCGATCTGATTTGCTATGAGATAGGAAGCCTTAAGTAATGATTTATCTTCCATGGTCATTTTTCTTAAAGCAATAACTTGCTTTTGCATATTTTCATGCATTCTTTTAAAATATTCTAGCGGTTTTTTTGCTAAATCCGGGTGTTTTGAATTCAAGTGTCATTCAAGTTTTGAAGGTTTTAATGCATCGTTAGATAGGCTTTCAGAACATACAACACAGAGAGGTCGTGGATCCAGTTCATTGTCAGGTTCTTCAATGAATCCAAATTTTAAGTAGTAGGGATGATATTTTCTTGAAACTTTGTGTTTTTTCTTCTCTTCACCTCCCGTTCCAACGTGTTTCCTAATGGTGCCTGATGAAGACTGTGGAGGGTCTGATTTATTGATCAGTTCACGGTTAGGTGAAGTATTATTAATGTTATTATTATCGTTCTCATTATCTTTTGCATTACTAAAGAAATGCAAAATATTCTTTTGCTTTTTTTCACTCATTATGGGTTTAATTTATTTGAATCTAAAATAAAATAAAAAGAAATTTAGACAAGTCAAACTCATTTTATCCCAATAAATATCAAATAAAAGAAAATATGTACATGGTTAAGATTTAAGATCATACCTGTTTTAATATATAAATATATAAAATGTTTTAATATATAAATATATAAAAGAAAATACACAAAAACGTCCTTAATAACCCAACTAATATATTGAATATACTTTGTATGGAACTCCGTAAGCCACCTTTAATCGTCTCAACTGATATACATATGCGACAAACAGAAGACTGAAACATTAGAAGAGTGCGAAACGAGGCGAGAATAAGACAAAACATAATGAAGCTAGAGCAGGGATGTCTAACCTTTTAATTTAATGGGCCACATCGCAAACTTAAATATTTAACTGGGCCGCAAAATTACCAGAATATGTTAAGCCTAGCTAGTGAATGTCTCAAAACTTAGTCGATAGTGGGCCGCATCAAAACTTTGAGTGGGCCGCAATGCGGCCCGCGGGCCGCGGGTTGGACATCCCTGAGCTAGAGCTATTTCCAACTGTAGTGGCACACTATGCACGGCGGTAATTTTGAATTTACGAAATATTATTCAACATGAAAACATTTAGTTTTTATAACTTATCACGTATTGTTATGAATTGAATCATGTTCTAATGCATCTTCAAACATAACTTAACATGATGAGTAAGTATATTCCACATTTTTCTGCGGACCACCGAAATTTTCTCGCGGACCACCACTTTGGCAACCTCTGCTGTAGAGCGTCGACGATCCCAAATTGCACCGCGTTCATGTTGTAAATTTAAACGGGCCAAGCGCAAGCGAAACTGGCCAAGTAAGGCGTCGGCGGGCCGAAAGGCAACAAGGCAGGCAGAAACAACAAGAACAAGCTCTTCAGAGCGCTCGGTCCGCCTTTTTATGGAGATATGTAAGGGTGGGGAATGTCACTCATGAGGGATGGTAAGGGAGGGAGATGGTCAAACTTATTAATTTATGACAATAAAAAATAAATATTTAAAATTATAAATGAAATTAACTTAAAAATATTAAATTAAATTATATAATTACTTAACACTAACATTTATAATTACTTAATTTAATTAATATTTAAACATAGTCGGGGGGCGGTAATTCAAATTTATTTGAATTTAGGTTCCATGCGGATCCAATTTATATAAGACTGAAATATGTCAAGATTCTTTCTTTTTACCCAATTATAATTGTAAATAAAAAAGAAATTTTATAAAAATTCCTTTTTACTTCTTACACGAGAATTTAGTTATTATTGTATAAAATTCATTGTATATAATATATTTTATACTGTAACCCCCACCCCTCTACTCAATTATGTAGTCAGGATAGCTATGCAGAGGGGAACGCGCAATATCATGTAAGCCAAACACAATTCGATTATAAATTAAATAAACTAAAAATCCTAATTTCACAATATGATCATAACAATTTAACTATCGAATGATCCCATTCAACTCACTCTTAATAAGAACAATCTTCCCTAAAAATGAATCATATAAAAAAAATATAATTATATATTTCAGATCAATAAAGTAATAAAAGAAATCTCTTTGGGCTCCTGGATGTAAATAACTGAAAATGTGTTTATTATTATTATTATTATTTATTTATTTATTCAATTTTTTAACTAATAAGTTTTACTTTTTTGAATTAATTATCGTATACATAATTTTAATTAAACATATTCGCATATTCGTTTATGTATTTGTTAATTTTTGCTTCATAATGATACCAGCTAGCGCCATGGTTCATGTCTATAGGCGATTAATGTATTCACACAAACGATTATTAACAAATCACAGCATATCAAATTAAAATGAATATTATAATCGTTGATAAAGATTCGGATTTATTAAAATGATATCAATGATGATAGGGGCAATTACAAATTAATTGCGAAAATACCATTATATTTTACTTTTTCCTTCTAAATAATTTTTACCGACCGACGATAGTAAGGGAGCTATTGTTTTCACACCAAATTTCACATGTGGAGATTTTTACATATCTCCACGAATCATGCATTTTCTTAACAGAAAAAAATATATTTAGCATGATGTCTGTATAGATGTGTACAGCTTGAACAGCTCAACGGATTTTGATGAAATTTGGTATCTATATATTTAATACGATAGTGTCCGTCTGTACGCAAAAAACTCCAGAGCCTAAACTACAAGGAGTAAGGTAACCAAATTTTTCTGAGGTGAAGTGTACCTCAAATGATGAAAAATAAAAAAGAAATTAGAATCTTAGGTAACTCCTGAGCTGAGCTGCGGGTGTTCCATTTTCCAGAAATATATATAAAGGAGAGAGTTTGTATGTATGAAATTTGTTTACTTTTTTGTTGTCATAGAAACAGATATATATATATAATTAGAACCTCTCTCTCTCTCTCTATTTAAAATTTTAAAAAATGGAGTGTTCTAGACAAATTAAGAAATTTAAATGCCTTATGCAACAATGATAGGTAAATGAATTGAACTGGAAGAGGAGACATGTGATTAGAGAAATTGGGGAAAAATCAACCGAAATGTAATTAAACCAAAAAATTCAAGAATTATGATACGGATACGACTTACATACAATTAACATAAAAAATGTAGAATTTGAAAAAGTATAAATATTTAAATACTTAAGATCTCTAATCACGAAGGATAATAATATTCGAGAAGAATTTAAATCGATGTTGTAATTGAGTAACCAAAATTAAATATATAAAACAATTATTTTTCATGTTGATCGATGACTAGGGTGACCATATTTCGAAAACACCAAACCGGGACAAACGGTATTTTTTAGAACTAAATTGAAAAAACTTTGAAAAAAAAATTACGACATGTCCTAAATATTGAAAAAACGGGACAGTAGGGTGTCCCGAAGACATTTTTGGGACAGAGCACCTAAAGACGGGACGTTTGGTCACCCTATCGATGACTCTGGGAGACGAGAGTAGATTTGGAGTATTTGTGAGATTAATATTGTTCGCAGCATTTATAGGCCAAAAGAAGATGAGGTCACAGGGGGATGGCGGAGATGGCATAACGAGAAATAATGTCCAGATATAGTTAAGGTTATAAAATCAAAAAGGCTGGGATGGGAAGGGGACGTGGTTGGAATTGGAGAAACTAGAAATTGGGAGAAACCGATTGGGAAACACCCGGTGGAAGACCAAGGACCAAGGTGGGTGGACAATGAAGGAAGGGACATGGGAGAGATGGGACAGGGTAGGATTTGATTGTAGCTCAGGATAGGGACGCTTAGAGAAATGTGGATGCTGCGGCTAAGAACTTTCGAAAACTGTAGAGACACAGAGTTAGATAAATACAATAATAATATATAATTATTATACTGATTAAATTAAAATATATATTACAAGAAAACAAATACATGTCTTATCTACTTATACTGATTGAAACAAAATGGATGAAAACCTTTTACATACAGACTTTCAACCAAATACTATGTATCACTCGGGGGTACAGGGGGCGGAGCCCCCGTCTAGGTGTTAAGAGCGCCGAAGGCGCTCGGAGCAGCTAGTATTTACTTAATGCATCAGTATGATGAATTGATCAACTTTTGGTGCAAATCCGGAAACTAGAAGTGGTAGTATTAGCGATCGACGATAGGAAGGGAAGGGTTATTTTCACACCAAATTTCACATGAGGAGATTTTTTTATATATCACCACGAATCATACACTTTGTATTGGTTTTATCCTCGGGGAAATCATATTTATTAGTTTTTTCTTGATTTAAAATTATATGACGTCATCTAGCCATTCATGACGTCACAGCCTGGTCTTGCATATATATTATAAATAAAATTAAATTAAAAATGTTTATATTTATTATTTATGTTATATCCATATCTGTTTTTTATTAGATTAATAGATATATTAAAATTATTTGAAATTGTTTCTGTAGCTGGAAATTAATATACTTCAAACCGTCGGTCGGTTCGGACTTGGCCACAGGTCAACTTATTATTTATAATTTTAACATTATTTATTAATACATGATCAATTTAGATTCGTTATTTTATATATTTCCACGGTTCTATTCAAATGACTATTGTTTTCATTTATCAAAAAAATCAACTCAATTTACACTAAACTTTTATTTCAATTGTTAATTCAAAAATCTTATAATTATTTTATTCAGTGGCGTACCTAGGGGGGTGCGGTCCGCACCGGGCGGCACTTATCTTGGGGCGGCATTTTTTATATTTAGTTATAGTTGTAAAAAGCAACTTATTCATTTCATATTTATTTTTTTTTCTTTCTTAATAATAAATGATTATTATGATTATTATAAGTTTACTATTTGATTTATTTAAATTATGATTAACTATATGATTTCGAATATTATTCCTCGGTGTATATAAATGCATTTTAGTGTAAATTTTGAATTCTAATTCCAAGAACAGGATAATAATTTTATTTTATTGTATTCATTAAAATTCGTTGAATTCGTAAACGCATCTTTACGATTTTGTTCAGCAATTTTTCCTAACTAAAAATTTTTGATATCAGTTTATAAATGTTATTTCTTTTGAAAAGTTTATATGATTACTTTGAAGTGATATACCAATATTTTTTTAAATCATCGATTTTTCTTTTGAAAATCAGGGCCGGTGGAAAAAATATAAATATAAATTTTGAGAGCATTATACACGATTTTTCTAGTATGAAAGCTAGAAAAGTAAATATTATATTAATATGTTTACGAGTGCATACAAATATGTGTAAAAAAATTTACTCTGTTATGTTAAATTAATTAATATTGATTAAATAACTTAATAATTTATTTATGTGCATTAATTTATAAATACCACTATTTGATTGACTTATAATAAAAAGGGGGGCAAACTGGAGATCGCCCCGGGCGGCAAAAGTTCTAGGTACGCCACTGATTTTATTATAAAATCAAATACTAATGAGATTTTGGGCCTTTTTTAAAATGGTTCATTGGGCTACTCGTGGCGCATTCTATCGACAGATTGACGAAACTCATTCCTGATCGACCTGCTCTTGGGCGCGAATATAATTTATTACAAACAATATTGGAGGATACGGATAATCCCATCGTTTTCTGCCATAATGATCTTCTCTTAGGAAATATCATCTACAATTCTTCTGCTGGCTCTGTTATCTTAATTGACTACTTTCAATTATGTACATCCAGGCCCCCAGAGAGATTTCTTTTATAACTTTATTGATCTGAAATATATAATTATATTTTTTTATATATATGATTCATTTTTAGGGAAGATTGTTCTTATTAAGAGTGAGTTGGATGGAATCAATTGTTAAATTGTTATGTTCATATTGTGAAATTAGGATTTTTAGTTTATTTAATTTATAATCGAATTTTTTGGCTTACATGATATAAAGCCGGCTCCACACATGCGGTGTTTGTCAAATAACGAATATTTACCAAATACCGAGCACCAAGTTTAGGTGCTTGTATTGAATATTCGTCTTGTTAATATTATTAATATATAAATATAACCTCCTTAATTTGGTTTATTGAATTTAATTGAATAATTTAATTAATTGAATTCAATTAATCATAATAATGTAATGTAATACTTTATAATAAATTATTTAATTGGAATTGCTAATTTATTATATAAAAAAGGAATTGTTAGAGGAACAATATTATTTATTAAAATTGTGGGGTAATTGTTTACAAAACGGGAAGCTTCAGGGAATGTCGTGTAGATGGCGCAAAACTAAATGGGAGAATGAATTTAATTTTGAATTTAAATATAATAATATATAATAATTACTTACTCTCAATATTATAAGATAAAATTTTACTATTAATTATAAAAAAAATGTATCATTTTTATTAACCATTACAGTCTGTTATCTCGGTATTTTTGAATAGCTTTGGCTACATCATCACAACGAGTTTTCGCTATAGTTTGAATACTTTCTTTGAACGAAATTGTAGTCACTTTAAAAATCTTACGTCGGTACTGCAGTGTTTTTTTCTTCTCCAACACTTCATTTAATTCATTGCCGCAAAATAGACAACACTGATTGAAGCAAAATGTAGTTTCATTTACTCGTGCTCTAGAACGAGGAGGACTTATTTTTGATGAACTAGCTGATTCTTCTTGGCGCCGTCTTTTCACGACATCAATGCTACTTTTTCGAATATAATTTTTTCGACACCGAACATGAATTTTTACAGATGTCTGGTCTTTCAGGTACTCCGAAAACTCATCACCTCTTTCAATACTTGCATCGATTAATGCTTTCATGCCACAGTAACAACTTCACTTTCAGTCCAAGTTGACTACAAATAAAGCAGAAACGGCTCGGACAGTTGACCCCTGCTGATCGATTTTTAATGGCGACAGTCGAAAGGATAAGCGATAGACACGAGCTGTTACAACGAAGGAATGCTTACGAATAACAGTATTTTGTTGAGTATGAGACCTTTGAAACGGAGCAGGTATACGAGCATCGCCACGCTAACAATTGAATGGCAGGCAATGCGACTAAATGAAATTAGGAAGCGGAGTTTTTGACGTTCATTTATAATCTAAGAATTCGTAATATGCACGCTAATGTACTTTTATATACATTTTTGAACCGAGTAAACATATGAGTCCCTAAGTCTTATACGTACAAATTATACAATTCTTAGAATATAGAACGTCAATGAATTGTTAGCGTGGCGATGGTCTTATACCTGTTCCGTTTCAAAGGTCTCATACTCAGCAGAATACTGTTAGTGATGAAATTACATCTCAATATTCTTACTTACCTATATTTTTATCGATATATATTCAATATCCTCAGAAATTAAGACTCATTTTGAATTTATTGGAATTAAAGAATAAAAGTAATGCTAGTATTAATTTAATAAAATCTATATATATAAAAAAAGGTTTTTGTCTGCACATTGCTCAGAATTTAAAAATTTTTGCATATCTTCGCGTTTCATGACCTCTAGAATCCAAAAGTGACTTTAGAATTTTTCACGTCTGTCTGTCTGTCTGTCTGTCTGTCTGTCTGTCTGTCTGTCTGTCTGTCTGTCTGTCTGTCTGTCTGTCTGTCTGTCTGTCCGGAAAATTACTATTTTATAGACTCAGAATTGGCTGAACCGATTTCTTTGAAATTACATCACAATATTCTTATATACCTCTAGAGTAACATAGGCTATAAATTTTATTAATATCTTATCAATAACCGCAGAAATTAATTTTTTAAAGTTTAGATAATTCTCCGTGTTGTTCATTCAAGAGCAGCTCGCGGCTCACTGTCGGCCTAGCGGAATCATTTCAAACAATGAATTATCATAGAGATTCCCAATCGAAGAATTATTATAATATTTCCCTTTTTATTTTAAATTCTAATATACAAATATCAATTCAATTAAATAATTTATTCTAAAAGTTCTCAATTTAATTAAAATATTTATTAGATCATATTTTATCTTAAATTATTTTTTATTTAATTGAATATTTCTTCTTTTCTATAATATATATATAATAATATATAAATTTTATCATTGAATAATAAAAAAAAATATTATTTAACCTGAATTAAAATGACTGAATTATATTATCTTTGTTTTTTATTTTAATTTAATTACTCTATTATTAATTAACTATATATATATATATATTATATAAAAATTAAAATATGATGATATAAAGTTGTTTTAAATTTTTGACATTTTTAAATTGGATATATTTTTTAAATTTATTAAAATGTCTTTTTTATTTATTATGTTTAAAAGATTCATTTTTATTATGTGATATTAATAAAAAATAACGATGCTCTGTGCAAGTCGAATCATGTTGCACATAATTAAATAACAATTGCCAAACAAAGAATATAATATTTTTTTAAATTCTTATATTTAAATATCATTTCAATTAAATAATTTATTCTAAAAGGTCTCATTTTAATGCAATTTATAATTTTCTTCTAATTCAGATTTAGGACAAATCGTACAACATTATATCAAATCTCGCTAAGAACATTCAATATTTTTGTACACAAAATATTCAGAGTATTGGCTAAGCGTATCACTCACAATCAGTTTATATTGAAATTTATATAAATTAACAAAGTAAAAATTTTTATTTGTTTAAATTTTATTATAATGAATCAAAAAAAATTAAATATATAGATCACATGATTAAGAGAAGCAAAAAACTTAACAGAAAATAACTGTTGGATGGAGGTCGGACATGACAGAAACTGTAAGCGAAATCTTCATATTGCGACGAATAATTTTCAAATCCCCTAGCACCACAGAATTTAAGTTTCTTTTAAGGAAAATAACTATGATCTAAAAAAATTAATAAATGAACTTAATAATAAAAAAAACAAATAAATCAATTAATTTAAATTAATACTATTAATGAATGTATATATTGGTCATTTATCTATAGTTTTATACCGTTAATTTTTATAAATTGTCTCAAGTCTCTATTTTTGCATTTTCTCAAGTTTCATTATAATTAAAAATATTCAATAATAATCTAGCAATGAAAATAAAATACCAAAATGTAATGATCAAGAAATATTATACTCTATTATAACATATACAATACTTATAAACTATAGGCGGAGGAAATATTAGGAGATATCATTGCGGGTTCAGGCCAAATCGACCAACATTAATTAAGATATTTTCATTATGACAGATATTAGGAAAAAAACCGCGAATTCAATATTTCTGTTCACTAATTATTTGTAGACTTTAGTAAAACATACGCATAACTCAATAGATCCGGATAAACTTTTTCAAATTTTCAATCTTCAAATTTCTCTTCAAGGTAGTAAAGAAAGAATAAGATGCGGAAATCAATTGTAAAATATTAGGTTACTCAGACGACTTAAATATAATAGGAGATTCGGCAATTGCAATTACAGATAGCGAGGAAAATTTAATGGAGGTTTGAAATTAATAGTGATAAGAAAAAATATTTAGTAACAAAGAGGAAGAGTATTAGCATACAAAATCTTAAGATACAAAATGTAGAATTTGAATATGTAGAAAAATTGAATGTAATCACGAAGGATAATAATATTTGAGAAGAATTTAAATCGGGGTTGCAATCGGGAAACGCCTGTTATCTGCAATAAAGAGGCTTATCTCTTCAAAATTATTATCAAAGGGAATATATAAAAAGATTATTTTGCCTGTTGCATTATATGGGTGGGAGGCATGGTCTATGACCCTTGGAGATGAGAGTAGATTCAGAGTATTTGAGAATAGGATTCTTCCCTGCATTTATTGGCCAAAGAAAGATGAGGTCACCGGGTATGAGGGAGACTGTATAACAAGAAATTGCATGGCCTCTCTGCATCTTCAGAAATAGTTAGGGTTATAAAAGGGAAAAAGCTGCGATAGGCAGGGCACGTGGCAAGAATGGGAGAGGAAAAAGATATTGGTGGGAAGACCGATTGGAAAACGTCCGCTTGGAAAACCAATGACGCGTAGGAAGGGACGTAAGAGAGATGGAATAAGGGCTCAGGATAGGGACACTTGGAGAAATGTGGTTGTTGCGGCTAAGAACTTTAGAGTATCTTTGAGCCACATAGGTAGATAGATATAACATATACAATAATAATATATATAATTAATATAGTGATTAAATTAAAATATATTTTTTAAATAAGAACACAAAAAGAAATGAATGTTTTATGTAATATACTGATTGAAACAAAATGGATGAAAACCTTTTAATACTTTCAACCACAAAATACTATGTACAACTCGGGGGTACAGGGGGCGGAGCCCCCGTCTAGGTGTGAAGAGCGCCGAAGGCGCTCTGAGCAGCTAGTATATAAATAAAATCAACACAGAAACACACAATGAATAAAAAAAAATAATTTGTAAGTTCATTATAAGTTTAATAAATCTAAAATACTTGAAATAGAGAGATTGGAATTGAATATTGATGAACATCGGAAAATTAAAAATCATAATTCTCACTAAATGAAAGAAATATCTGTCAAACTAATTAAATGAAATAACAATTTGAAAACCAATCTAAAAGTTCATTGAATTAACTTAGAGAATGAATGGTAGAATTGATTGTGCCATTTGTTTAAAAGAGACCAAGGATAATAACCCTTAAGCCATAGACTATAGAGGCACAAATGATTTTAATTGAAAGCTATTTTTTTTAAATATACAATATTAATTTTCGCATGAAATAAGAATGTAATAACTTCTTCGATAGTCAAAATTGAAATCAATATAAACATGTTTTGCGGATTCCTCTGCATTATAATACGTATTATATATCAGGGATGGCCACACTTGGTGATACTTAGAGCCATATTGAAAAATCATAAAAAATGTACTTTTTGTTGGGAGGGGGGGGGGGGGGCGTTCGTAGTCACAATATCAAAAATTACAAATCCGTGCGCGATTAAAATATCTAATTATATTAATAATAAGTCGTACACCCCGCATGCAATAGTTCTGCTGTTGCTATTGTAATAAACTAGACAGAGTTAGGATAGATCGGATACATTTTACAACAAAGTTTTTAAAACATGCAGAATTAACTAAATTTGAAATTTCCTTTAAATAATTATATGTAAATAAATATGTGCCATGACGGAGCATTTTTCCAGTTTAATATATGTAAATTCTAAATTGCGATAACTTTAAATTTTTTAATTGAGCCACAATAAACTCAAAAAGAGCCACGGTTTGCCCACCGTTCTTATATATTATATATATACAATACAAAATAAAATAGAATTTAAATAAAAGAATATACAATACAATAATTTGAATAATAATAACATAGTGAATTAAGTTTATTCTAAACTCTACATACACATCTAGTTCTACAATATATGTCAGCAATATTATATAAAAAATTAATATTAAATTAAATGAGGTTATAAGAAACTCTGCATCACGTGTTATACTATTGAATCTCATTTAACTCAATTCAATTTGAAGCAAAGCCTTTTTCTCAGGTGATGTGAATTTCATTTCTCTTCTATCAAATGATAGAATTATATAAATAAAATTGATTAAAACACGTGTAAAGGCGATTAATTGAAAAGGGGACTATTTTTTATAAAATTTACGATTTTACTAAAATTAAAAAAATGATTAGTTACGAATTTTATTTTATTTTAGTTACCAAAAATTCGAATAGAATAAATTTAGTCTGTTTATAATGTTTAACTTTGCTAACTGGCTAAGCATTATTGTGTATTGATTCCTATTTATCTGTAAATTCTTATTAATTTTGAAGACACAGCATCAATAGGTAATATGAAAAAGAAATTTAATTCGGATGTTAATGAGGAAAGTTTACTAAGACCGAGTTTGAGAGTATCAATGCCAGCATAAGTTAACTTAATTGGAATGGCAACAACTTGGCATGAATTGTCACGAATAGCGATAAAAACATTAAAAAGTTTTTATTTAAAAATTTGTAATTAGGTGAAAAAGAATAGTTTGAAGAATAGAAAAATGAAAATAATTGTACACATTGGTGTAACTAGGGCAGTGATTCTTAACCTTTGTTTTTACCGCGGCACACTTTTGACGGTTTAAAAATTTGGCGGCACACAAAGAAAAAGATAAGTGTAAAAGTTTACCATATTGAAAAAAGTGGTTAGAACCAAATTGAAAAAATTTAGAAAAAAAAGTTTAAGAACCGCGGCACAGTGGTTAAGAATCACTGAACTAGGGTATGGCAAACATGGCACAACTTGGGCGGCATCTGAAGAGGGAGGGAGGGGGTGAAAAAACATTTAATGCAAAAATATTGATATAAATATAAATATAAGTATTAAAAAACTACGTAGGCAAAAGAGAGGCATTACTCTGAAAAAGAGATGAAAAAATGCAAATGTTCTTAAAACAAAAAATCTGGAGTGTCTCCGCTCGACTATCTCGCAAATTTGAATTGAATAATCAAGCTTTTTTCTATATTTGAAAATTAATTAAAATTTTATTCTATCCGATCATAGGATTTAAGGTTTTTAACATAATTTTCACTGATAACATTTTATTGAAAGCTGAAATTTTATATAAAATATTACAATTATATGTGCCCTTCTATGGTTTTGCTAAATTTAAAACCTTTACCTTCATTTTTCGATCAAGCTGATATTTTATATATAGCTGTTTTATACAATTTTTAATCATGTGAAAAACTATCAAACATATATCTTTATTGTTACGGTCACTTTAGAGGAAAAAGAATGTATACATGGTAGGTAATGGTCCTCTACCGAATCTACTACATTTCTCAAAAGTTGATAGAAAACTACGAATTTTGAAACCTAGGTATCTCTCTGGTTGTAAATGTTACGACAATAAAGAGTAAATTGTTCAATGGATAGGGTGAATAGATCATAAAAATTATTTTCTAACAAAATTAATCAAATAACTGCATGCTAATGGCAAGATTCGTGAGACCAAGGAGCGAAAAATTTCTGGTTCGCTTGAAGGAAGCCAACCTCACGTGCAAAAGAACTGCTACTAGCCTGAAGTTAACCACAGCCCACTAATAATATTAAGACTTCTGGAGACCTAACTCGCACTTACCCCTGGCGCGCACTTCACCGAAATTACCTTATTTAATAATTAGAAATAGTTTTTAATAATTTAATTTGAATTTTTAATATTAAATTATTTTTTATTAGATTCTAAGAACAGGTTAGGTTTAGACCTGGGTTTATATTATAGATAGTTGTTATTTTATTTTTGTTTTTAAAAATAATTATCATGGCATGTTCTGCATATGGATGCACGAAATAAAAGTAAAAGACAGCAAGATGAAGAAGAATATGGGGAAAAAATTTCTTGTGTGTATTTTTAATTTCTTTGATATTAAATATCAAAACGGTATACATATATGATATTTTAGAAAATTTTCTAGGTAGTTATATTTCTGAATACTTACAGGAGGAATTTGTTAAGTAATAAAAAAAAATTTTTTTTTTGTGTATTTAGCTAATTTGATCTGAAAAAATAAAAAGCTACCAAGAAAGTTTTCTTATAAATGAATTTATTAAAGCTTTTGTGGTTATTTTGATAATTATTAAGGGAATTTTTATTAAAAGACCACATTATTTGTATAAAATTATTTATTAAATTAAAATAATTGTACAACGTTTCAACTGCTTATTCTGCAGTCATTTTCAAGTAACCGTACGCTTGCTCCGATTCAAGCGGACTGATGCATGTTGGTACACGTCACCTCTTATATAGGCAGTGATATTGGCGCCAATTTTTGGCTCCAATTTTAGCCGCCAATTCTTAATCTCAACATGAAGTCAGCAGCAATTGTCAAAGCAAGCGTTTACATTTGGATGTGGACTCCTTGTAAACAAATGTTAGTATTGACGAGACCATTGAGATTATAAAATCAAACATTACATTAGATGAAATAACTCTCGAATTAATTGAATTTTGCCAAAAATCTACATACTTTATTTATGATAAAAAGATTTATAAGCAAAAAGAAGGATGTGCTATGGGTAGTCCACTAAGCCCAGTATTCACTAACATATTCATGGAAGATTTTGAAACAAAATTAGTCAATAATGCAATAAAGAAACCAAAACTGTTTTTTAGATATGTGGATCATATTTTGATGATTTGGCCTCATGGTAAGGATTCTTTAGTTGAATTTGTAGAGGCAGCAAATAATTTACATAAAAATATAAAACTAACCGGTGAATGGGAAATAAATGAAGAGTTACCGTTTCTTGATGTATTAATAAAAAAGAAACAGAATAGATTAAATTTTGATATTTTCAGGAAAACAACTCATACCAACAAATTCCCACCACCATCCATCACAAAAATATGGAGTGATAAAAACACTGCACAAAAGAGCCGAGGAGATATGCTCAAATGAAAACATTAAAAAAGAAAAACAACGATTGAAGGAAGCTTTCATAAACAATGGCTTCTCGGAATATGAAATTAGGAAATTCAGAAAAACAAAAAAAACAGAAATCAAAAATGAAAATGAAAAACCAATATACAGATCACAAATAACATTACCTTATATAAAAGGAACAACAGAAAAAATAGCGTCAAAATTGAGGAAACACAACATCAGAGTAACATATAAACCACATAAACAAATGTCTTCTCTCACCTCAAATATAAAAGACAAAATTAAAAACGAAAATAATGGAGTTTATAAGGTAACTTGTGAATGTAAAAAAGTATACATTGGTGAAACAAGTAGAAAGATTTCTACAAGACTGTCTGAACATGAGAGAGCCTTTAGATTGAAACATCCAAATGAATCAGCAATTGCAGAACATGCCTTAACAACAGGACATAAAATAAATTTAGATAATGTAAAAACACTTCATATTGAAAATAATTGGTGGAAAATAAAAATAAAAGAATCTATAGAAATTAATAATCATCCCAATAATATTAATAAAGAGGATGGATATAGACTTAATAAGATGTGGAACATAGTGTTGGATGAGTAAAATTTGTCAGATTAAATGAAATATAATTAATCTAATGTGTATTTATGTATATATCTTGATTATAGAAATAATATACTATCATTATTATAGAGACATAATGCACTATCATACTTCTTGAATGTAAACGCTTGCTTTGACAATTGCTGCTGACTTCATGTTGAGATTAAGAATTGGCGGCAAAAATTGGAGCCAAAAATTGGCGCCAATATCACTGCCTATATAAGAGGTGACGTGTCCCAACATGCATCAGTCCGCTTGAATCGGAGCAAGCGTACGGTTACTTGAAAATGACTGCAGAATAAGCAGTTGAAACGTTGTACAATTATTTTAATTTAATAAATAATTTTTTACAAATAATGTGGTCTTTTAATAAAAATTCCCTTAATAAAGTTTTCTTAATTATAACAAATTCTGGTAATACCTCAATATCTCTGGTTTAAATAAAAAATTGAGGAATAGAATAGAAATTTTGAATATTTCACATCTTTCAGATTTCCAAAAGATAGCAATTTAAGGGAGAAATGGATAGACGCCGTCTGGAGGAAAGATTAGAAGGCATCAAAATATTCTTTACTATACTCAGATCATTTTGATGAAGAGTGTTTTGATAGAAGGTCGCTGGTATATGTTCGATTAAAACAAAATGCCATTCCTACAAAATTCACAGGATTCAAAATTCAAAATCCTAGAGCCGGTCTGCTTTTCAGCATATTGTATAACAATTTATTTAAATTAATAATTTTGGTAATTAAAAAAATACATTAATAAATATATTTTTACTATCTCTATAAAAAGAAATCTAACATTTATGTGGTTTCAGCAAGACGGTGCCACATGCCATACAGCCCGTGAAACACTTCAATTACTGCCTGAGACATTTCCAGGTCGTGTACTCTCTCGTTTCGGTGATCAGAATTGGCCCCCTAGATCGTGTGATTTAACACCATTAGATTTCTTTTTATGGGGATATCTAAAATCACAGGTCTACGTCAATAAGCCCACAACTACGCGTGCATTAAAGGAGGAGATTCAACGTTGCATTAACGAAATTCAGCCACATTTATGCAGAACGGTCATGGAAAATTCCGACAAACGAGTGCGTATGTGTATGCAAAGCCGCGGAGGCCATTTGCCCGATGTGTTATTCCATAAATAACCCTATCCTATGTACTTTATGAATCATTAAAAAAATTACAATCAAAAGACTAAAAACTGTGTTTTCTATTTAATTCAAATCTTGCGTTAATTTTGGGACACCCTTTATCAACACGCCTACTTTTCTGTTTGTATGTTATTATTTGAATGGCGATTCGGTGAATGGTTAATGGTTAATTAACGGTCCATATAACATCATCGACTGGGCCGCTACCATAAGGAGTGAAAATAGTGTCGAATAGAAATAGACGATATTACTTGGATTAATCTTATTATACTAGCTAAAATTGTTTGTTTTATAACCACTTGGGGCGCTAAACAGTTTTTCAAAAAAACACTATAGAAAAAAAATATATGTATTTATTATATATTTACTAGCTGCTCTTCACACCTAGACGGGGGCTCCGCCCCCTGTACCCCCGAGTGGTACATAGTATTTGGTTGAAAGAAGTAAAAGGTTTTCATCCATTTTGTTTCAATCCGTATATTACAAAAAACATTCATTTCTTTTTGTGTTCTTATTTAAAAATATATTTCAATTTAATCAGTAAATTAATTATATTTATTATTATTGTATATGGTATATCTATCTATCTATGTGGCTCAAAGATACTCGAAAGTTCTTGGCCGCAACAACCACATTTCTCCAAGTGTCCCTATCCTGAGCCCTTGGCCCATCTCTCTGTCGTCCCTTCCTACGCTCCATTGGTTTTCCAAGCGGACGTTTTCCAATCGGTCTCCCCACCAATATATTTTTCCTCTCCCATTCTAGCCACGTGTCCTGCCTATCGCAGCTTTTTCCCTATTATAACCCTAACTATTTCTGAAGATGCAGAGAGGCCATGCAATTTCTTGTTATGCAGTCTCCTCCATTCCCCGGTGACCTCGTCTTTCTTTGGCCAATAAATGCAGGGAAGAATCCTATTCTCAAATACTCTGAATCTACTCTCATCTCCCAGGGTCATAGTCCATGCCTCCCACCCATATAATGCAACAGGCAAAATAATTTTTTTATATATTCCCTTTGATAATAATTTTCAAGAGATAAGCCTCTTTATTGCAAGATAACAGGCGTTTCCCGATTGCAACCCCGATTTAAATTCTTCTCAAATATTATTATCCTTCGTGATTACATTCAATTTTTCTACATATTCAAATTCTACATTTTGTATCTTAAGATTTTGTATGTTAATACTCTTCCTCTTTGTTACTAAATATTTTTTCTTATCCCTATTAATTTCAAACCTCCATTAATTTTTCCTCGCTATCTGCAATTGCAATTTCCTAATCTCCTATTATATTTAAGTCGTCTGGGTAACCTAACATTTTACAATTGATTTCTTCATCTTATTCTTTCTTTACTACCTTCAAGACAAATTTGAAGATCAAAATTTGAAAAAGTTTATGCTGATCTATATTGAGTCATGTGTATGTTTTACTAAAGTCTACAAATAATAAATAATTAGTGAACAGAAATATTGAATTTGCGGTTTTTTTCCTAATATCTGTCATAATGAAAATATCTTAATTAATGTTGATCGATTTGGCCTGAACCCGCAATGATATCTCCTAATATTTCCTCCGCCTATGGTTCTTAAGTATTTTCTATGTTATAATAGTATAATATATCTTGATCATTACATTTTGATATTTTATTTTCATTGTTAGATTATTATTGAATATTTTTAATTATAATGAAACTTGGGAAAATGCAAAAATAGAGACTTGAGACAATATATAAAATTAACGGTATAAAACTATAGATAGATTACCAATATATACATTCATTAATAGTATTAATTTAAATTAATTGATTTATTTGTTTTTTTTATTATTAAGTTCAATTATTAATTTTTTTAGATCATAGTTATTTTCCTCCCTTAAAAGAAACTTATCTAATTCTGTGGTGCTAGGGGATTTGAAAATTATTAGTCGCAATATGAAGATTTCGCTTCAGTTTCTGTCATGTCCCACCTCCGTCCAACAGTTATATTCTCTCAAGTTTCTTGCTTCTCTTAATCACGTGATCTATATATTTAATTTTTTTGATTCATTGTAATAAAATTTAAACAAATAAAAATTTTCACTTTGTTAATTTATATAAATTTCAATTTACACTGATTGTGAGTGATACGCTTTGCCAATACTCTGAATAATTTGAGTATAGAAATATTGAATGTTCTTAGCGAGATTTTTTAACCTTTCACTTTCAAATAGAAAAGAAGAAATATTCAAATATATAGAAAGAATAAATAAAAATTAAGTTAATATAAATATGATCTAAATATTTTATTAAATTAATTAAAATGGGAACTTTTAGAATAAATGATTTAATTGAATTGATATTTAAATATTAGAATTTTTAAAATAAAAAGTGAAATATTATAATAATTCTTTGATTGGGAATGGCTATGATAATTCATTGTTTAAAATGTTTCCGCTAGAGCCAGTGGGCCACGCCAGGCTCTTGAATGAACAACACGGAGAATTATATAAACTTTAAAAAATTAATTTCTGCGGTTATTGTTGACATATAAATAAAATTTATAGCCTATGTTACTCTAGGGGTATATAAGAATATTGTGATCTAATTTCAAAGAAATCGGTTCAGCCAATTCTGAGTCTATAAAATAGTAATTTTCCGGACAGACAGACCGACAGACAGACAGACAGACATGAAAAATTCTAAAGTCACTTTTGGATTCTAGAGGTCATGAAACGCGAAGATATGCAAAAATTTTTAAATTCTGAGCAATGTGCAGACAAAAACCTTTTTTTATATATATAGAAGATAGAAGATGTATTATTGAAGAGCACAAGTTCATTCATTTTAATCAGATTGATGCAAATGTGTAACATTTAATAATTGTAATAAATAATTAAAGAATTGTATATCAATATTTTTCAAAGGGTAGAGCGAGAGCTCGGTGTCCCAGGTATTAATATTACCAGCCAAATCCAATAATAATGAATCATTTTTTTAACTTAAGTACCGAGCCAAGGCTCAGGGTCCCGGTATATATTATAAAAGTGCAATGTGGGTATGTTTTGTGGAGGTAAAGGTTCTAAGGAAACAAACATACTATCAACAAAGCTCAGGGCCAGACACTCAAGTGCTGCGGAGTTCATTTGCAATCCCCATGTTTTTCCCACGGCCAATTATATGTTGCATGTTGTGAGTATGTGATACACAAATTGGGAAAAAATCACTCGAAATGCAATTAAACAAAAAAATTAAAAAGTTAGGCTAAGCAGACGTCTTAAATATTATAAGAGATTCGGCAATTGCAATTACAGATAGCGAGGAAAAATTAATGGAGGTTTGAAATTAATAGTGATAAGAAAAAATATTTAGTGACAAAGAGAGGAACAGTATTAACATACAAAATCTTAATATACAAAATGTAAAATTTGAATATGTAGAAAAATTGAATCGAGGTATCAATCGGGAAACGCCTGTTATCATGCAGTAAAGAGGCTTATCTCATCAAAATTATTATCAAAGGGAATCAAGACCATGGACGCATAGGAAGGGACGTAAGAGAGATGGGACAAGGGCTCAGGATAGGGACATTTGGAGAAATATGGCCAAGAACTTTCGAGTATCTTTGAGTTATATAAATAGATAGATATAACATATACAATAATAATATATATAATTAATTTACTGATTAAATTAAAATATATTTTAAATAAGAACACAAAAAGAAATGAATGTTTTATGTAATATAATGATTGAAACAAAATGGATGAAAACCTTTTACTACTTTTAACCAAATACGATGTACCACTCGGGGGTACAGGGGGCGGAGCACCCGTCCAGCTGTGAAGAGCGCCGAAGGCGCTCTGACCAGCTGGTTTATAAAATATACTTTTATATATATATGTGAATTAATATATATATTTATATATATATATATATATATTTATAAAATCTCATATTAATAAAAATTATTTATTTATAAATATAATATAATAATTATTATTCAATAATAGCTTTTACTTAACATAAATGCATAAAATCAATTTTGGAAGATTAATATTTTTTTTTGTTTTATTCAATTTGTAAATTTTCTTATAACTTCATCTTTCCTATTTCTCTTGTTATATTAAATAAATTTATCAAATTTAAATTGCACTAAAAAGAATAAAATAATATAAATATAAAAAAATTTTATAAAATAACGTTTTTCAATGGACTAAAAAGAATAAAATAATTTTTCTAAAAAAGCCTGACAAATATTATGGATGAATTGCTTCAACTTCATATATATTGTCTTCATAAAAAAAGGTTATTCTATTCATTGTTTTGTTTCCTTTCTATCTTGGACATATACAATGTATATAAAAAAAAGATATTTTCTCTATACCATCTGTGGGGAAGAAACCCCTCCTCATTGGCGATACAACTGATTAATAAGAATTCATCATTAATTTTAACGCTATGAAATATTTTTAAATACGTTCAAAATGAAAATCTATCATGAAATCAATATTTATGTTTTAGAATACATTGGAAAAAAATTAATCGGAGCAATACAAAAGGAGTTAGTTACTAAAAGTAATTAATCGCTAATTAATTACAATTAATTAATTATAATTCAATTATATTTCTTCTATACCTTCTAAACATAAATATAAGTATATTACATTGAAAAATAATAAAAGATTAATTTCTTAGCTCTTAAACTATCAATTTTATTGCATGATAAAAAAATTTGTCACTTTATGTGTTTAATAAAATTTTTATTATTACCTAAATTTGACTTGATTGTTCATATAAATAAATTAAACTAAATGCGCCCAACGTTTTCCGTTGAATATGAAGCAATTCATCCATAAACTTTGTCAGGCTTATAGAAAAATTATTTTATTCTTTTTAGTCCATTGGAAAAACGTTATTTTATAAAAATTTTTTATATTTATATTTTTGGTTGTCCAATCACGTTGGAAAAGTACTATCCAATATTTTGAAATAAGTGGGGATAGAAGTGAGGGGAGGTGAGATGGGTGCGGGGGGGGGCGTGTAAATTCATCGATTTGACTTGTTCCAATTGTCCTAGGTTTGGACTAGTTGACAAGATAAATACCCTCGTGGATTCCCCATCCATTCTTGGAATAATTTTCGCCTTGGGGCAGGCTTGGGGATGCGCAAGCGTGTGCCTTGTAAATGTGCAACTCCTCGGGCTAACGGCGAGCGCAACATCGGCAGTAGTTCGGCGGCGCGGCTACGTAACATATCTACTGTCAGAGCTCGTTTCCCTCAACCCTCGTCGGCACTTCCAACCAACACGACACTTGGAACGGATCGGTCGGCGTTCACAATCCAATCGAAAAATGGAGAAAATTCGCTTACCCGTTCAAAGTGAACTCATTCCTATTAATTATTAATTATTTTTTTTATTATTCATATTAATATTTTCATTATATTTAAAACAATTGATTTATTTTATTTTATTCATATTATTATTATTATTATTTCAATTAGTTTAGTTGACATTCTTTCAAAGTGTTTTATTTAATGATTTAATGATGAAAATTGAATGAAAATATAGCAGAAAATAATAATCATCCTCATCAACACGAGCCGAGTAGGTAAGTAATGATATTTACTTTTATTATTATCTATATTTAAAAAAAAATTAATATTAAAAATACCTATGTGTACTTAGGTTCATTAAATCTTTCCCACTTATTATATAATGTTTATAAGATAAGAGAAATATAATTTATTATTTCTTTATTATTAAGATAACAAAAAAAAAAAGAAAAAAAAAAAAACAAGGAACATTTTAAGATAAGTTGGAAGAAAATGTTAATTATATTTATATTTAAAATATGAAATTTATATTTTTCATTAGAAAATATTTTGATTATATTGAAAAATAATGAAAAAGTTTAAACATATTTTTATTTTTATTTTTTTTTATATAAAATAGGGAGAAAAAAATAAATTATTTAACATTTCATTCCATAAACTTTTTTTGCTACGGTATATACATTATATATATATATAAATGTAAAATTAAATAAATAATAAATAATAAATTTATTCTAGAAATATTTTCTAATTTTAATTTTCTTTTCGTAATTCAATAAATATCAACAAAATTATAAACTTTTCTCATTAGAAAACATTTTTATTTGGATTGATACATTTTAATGTATAAAAATCAATTCTTTTGTAAAAAATTGTAAAAAGTTTTTTTTTTTTTTAAATTACTTTATATTCATTTTTAAAAAAAATGATGGATTTATTTCTTCAATATTAATTTTCTTGATTAAAGAGGTACAATGTATTTTTTCCATTTATTTTATTTTTAGCACATTAATGAAAATTAAAAAAACAAATTACCTTTACAATTTCATGTATTTTATTTAATTTTAGCATCTATAAGTCGCCATTATTTTTCCTTCATTAAATATTTTCTCGCGTTATATTTATATATATCTAGAAGAAATAATAAATATTTGTCTTTCTTTAGTATCAGATTTCTAAAAATATATATTTAAATTAATTTATTTATTTGTTTGGCAATTTATCAACTCTTTAATTATTTTATAAGTTATATATATTATATTATAATATATAAATATATTATTATATAAGTATATATTTTCTATAAATATAATTTTATATATTAAGATTTTCCATATTCAATAGTGAAATGAGACGAAGGACGAGGAATTTTATTATTTCTATTTATTATCCATTTATCAAATTTATTTCTCTTTATTAATTTTCAAATAAAAAATATAACATCCAAGCCTCCCACCAATATAGAAACTAAATATTTAATAATATAATTTTTAATTCCAATTTTTGCTAGATGTTTAGAAAGCCTTTTCCTGGGCATGAAGTAGTGTAAAATGCTCTTATCTATTTTAGGGAATTATAAAATCTGAAACTAACCCATTGATTCTCTCTTGTTTAATTTTATCCTTTCAAATTTTGCAAGTTTCTGACTTCTAGATTTTTACCCACCGTCGATAGTAGGGAGGTATTGTTTTCACACCAAATTTCACATGTGGAGATTTTTACATATCTCCACATATCTTAACAGAAAAAAGTATTTTTAGCATGATGTCTGTCCGTCCGTCCGCTGTGTGTCCGTATAGATGTGTACAGCTTGAACGTCTCTTGATGAAATTTGGTATATTTACTTATTGCATCAGTATAATGAATTGATCAACTTTTGGTGCAAATCCGGAAACCGGAAGTGTTAGTATTACCGATCGACGATAGGAAGGGAAGGGTTATTTTCACACCAAATTTCACATGAGATTTTTTTTACATACCTCCACAAATCATGCACTTTGTATTGGTTTTATCCTCGGGAAAATCATCATTAGTTTTTTCTTAATTTAAAATTATATGACGTCACCCAGCCCTTCATTACGACACAGCCAGCTCTTACTTATATATTATAAATAAAATAAAATTAAAAATATTTATGTTATATGCCTATCTGTTTTTTATTGCCTTAATAGATATATTAAAATTATTTGAAATTGTTTCTGTAGCTGGAAATTATTTTACTTCAAACCGTCGGCCGGTCTGGCCTCAGGTCAACTTATTAAAATTCATTTAATAAATTCTTTTTGGAGATATTTTGTAAACAAAAACAACAAAATATATACACATATATACCAATATAATTTAATATCCATTACAAATAAATAAGATACAAGTTATTTTTACATTTATTTTTTTTTCATTTTTTTTTGTTTATTTAGATTTAGATAAAATACTATATTAAATATGTATATTATAATACATATTAACAATATTAAAAACAAATGATTCATATAAGTAATATATTTGTAAATTTTATAGAATATAAAATTATGAAATTAAATCAAAATAGATGTATATTTAGAATTTAATATAATTGACTATTAAGTGCAATATTCCTAATTTATAACAAGAGGTACACCAAAAAATAATAATAAAATATTTAGTAAGTAGGTAAATGAGTGTTAAATAAAAAAACACTATACTAAATTTATTTTTTTAATTTTATTATCAATTGTGTGTGATGTGGTAATGTTTAAATTCATTAGGGACTTGTATTTTTTAACCTATTAATATCGGCCAAATGAATCCGATTTTTTAACCAACATTTAACATCAAAATCGTTTAGATTTTCCAATAAAATTGATTGTCATCAAATGGCATGTTGTGTCATTTGACAACTTATTTTGTTTTTCATTAATTATATTATTCCAATTGCTAAATCCTTGTAACTCCCAATAACATTCCATCAATTAATTTTAATTTGGTTTTTGAAAATGTTTAAAATATCTTAAGAAGTGGATATTTAATAAATCATATAATAAATTCCAAGTGAAATAACTTTTAGAGGTATAATAAAAAAAATTAAAAACAAACATGATGTTCTATTATGGAAGGAAATGATTTAAATATGTATTAAATTAAATCTATTTAAAATAATTTGCTGAGCTTATTAAAATGCAAATCGTCATTTAAGTATCTATAATAATTTTTCAAATATACCTAAATTCATTTTTTTTTTTTTTTACAATTTTTGACCTTTTTTACCCACCGACGATAGGAAAGGAAGATATTGTTTATGACTTGGTATCTTAAGCCCATTAAAGCTGACCTAGACCTTTTTTATTTTTAGTTATTGTATTTTCTCCCAAATTCAAAAGATATTTATTTTTTTATGGAAAGTTTTTCATTTAATTTTTTCTCTTTTTTCTTTTTTGATCTTTGACAATAAAAAAGTAAAAATTATATATGAAGACACATTTAATATATATATATATATATATATATATGTGGTGAGCAGTAGAAAGTAAAAAAAACATCAAGTTGTCCCATCTGAAAAATCCCTAAGTACTTTGACTCTTGTTATTAGCAACGCGCTCTTATTTGTTATAATTAGAGGGTTACTTTTCTCAGAGTATTTTCATTCCCGGGATTTGTTTAAATACTATTTCTTTTTTTTATTTATTATATAAAATATTTTTGGAAAATTATGTAAAAAAAAAAATCTATAAATTTACAAGCAAAATATATCGCACATGATATACCAATAAAAATCATCTTCATTAGTTTTTTCTTAATTTAAAATTATTTGACGACACAGTCAGCTCTTACTTATATATTATAAATAAAATAAAATTAAAAATATTTATGTTATATGCCTATCTGTTTTTTATTGCCTTAATAGATATATTAAAATTATTTGAAATTGTTTCTGTAGCTGGAAATACGTCGGTCGGTTCTGCGCCTGGCCACAGGCCAACTTATTAAAATTCATTTTAGGCCCGATTCACACACAAGTGGCGTATAGCACTGGCGTGGTTCTGGCGTGGAACAGGTTTGTAATGTAATTGCATTAGCTTATGACTCAATACCCACAGATATGGCGTGTTGGAGGCGTGGAAAATGGCTCCGACTCCACCGGTGGCTCGTAGGGACTGGCACGCCACTTCTAGACCATTTGGAGTGGTCTTCGTGCCATTTTCCACGCCTCCAACACGCCATACGCCATATCTGTGGGTATTGAGTCATAAGCTAATGCAATTACATTAACAAACCTGTTCCACGCCAGAACCACGCCAGTGCGATACGCCACTTGTGTGTGAATCGGGCCTAATAAATTCTTTTTGGAGATATTTAAACAAAAACAACCTATGAATTTTTACAATCAAAATATATACACATATATACCAATATAATTTAATATCCATTACAAATAAATAAGATACAAGCACAGAGCATCCGTACCAGAGGCATACACTCAATGCTATTTTTTTTTCACCCTTAGTGATGGCAAGTGATGGCAAGGATGGCAAACAGGTTGGACATGTGGGAGCGTTTTTACCGACCGGAGAGAGGGGCATTTTTAAATTTTTTTTGTATGAATATTGTGAATTTAAAAATTATTTATTGAGATATAAAATTAGCATTACAGAAATCAAATATGCTTTTTTCAAATATCCAAATAAATAATTTAAATTAACAGAAAACTTCACCTACTTTTATGTAATTTACATAAATAAAATAAACGAATAATGTTCTTGTTAATATTTTATATGTATGGATTAAAAATTTTCTTCAATGCCAATATTTGAAACGAGAGAAACACATAAGAATTGTTCTTAGTGAGAAGGAAATTTATAAATAAATAAATAATCATTTCTATTTCCAAAAAGATACTATTTAAAAAGATCACAAGAAATCCATAAATCATTGATTAACTAAGAATAATTAATCCAACGCATTTTTAATCATCAAAGTTTATTAAAAAACTGAATTACGAACATTTGTGTAAATTTATAAATGAAAAAAATGTGGGATGTCTCCGGTCGGCTATCATGCAAATTCCAATTGGATTACACATATATATTATATTTAAATGAAATTATAAATTAAAATTAATAAATAGTATTTATTAAACCAGCGCGAGTTTGGCTCTTTGTTGAGGGCATCTGGTCACATGCTGGCGCATGATTGTTAGTCAACGTGCTAAAAAATTAATTCCGGTACTTTTAGCGATTCAACCAAGCTGAAGTTTTATGCAATTTTTAAACATGTGAAAAACGATAAAAGATATACTGAGAGGAGTATGTGAATATATTTGATTTAATAGTGCTTATTGTGAATTTCTATATTGCTGTGAAATTTGTATTTATTTATCAAATATTAAATAATTTAACTTTGATATTTGATTTGTTACAATGTAATTTAAATTATTTATCAAACAATTTATAATAAATTTTTCAATGTTATTTGTGTTAAATGTTAAATAAAATTTATATTTATATTTATGCTGGGTTTGTTTCGAATATTATGTGCACGGATACTCTATGTACGGATGGTATGTCGAGTTTGATATTCAAATAATTGCAGGGAATTCGGAAGGCCTGTGGGAGGGGGTGATCTTTGGTCATTTTTTTTTTGCGGTGCCATCTATTGGGCGCCTGTAGAGTCGACTTTTTTCATGTAACGCCATCTGGTGTTCGAGTTACACCGGTCCCATTGAGCTGATACCCCACTGGATACAAGTTATTTTTACATTTTTTCTTTTTTTCATTTTTTTTTGTTTATTTCGATTTAGAGAAAATACTATATTAAATATGTATATAATGATACATATTAACAATATTAAAAACAAAGGTAATTATTTACATCCGTGGTTCCGAGATAGAAATGATTGTCCCTAAGAGGGCGTAACCAACAACCACGCTTGGCTTTAGGTCAAGACAGGTCAAGAGATGGCGGGCCTTCTCCATTGTGTTTGCTTTGCTCAAGTAGATAGCGGAAAAAATCAACTATCAAATAGATTCAAACTTTTATTTTCTTTGATTAGATTATAATTAAATATTATTTATATTATTTAAAAATTATTATTTTTCTATTTATTAAGGATGTCTTTTAAAAAATTGTAATTAACCCTATCATTTGTCAAATATTATAGCTAAGTTTTTTTGAATTTTTTAAAATTAAAATAAATATTAATTAAATAAAAAACCTTTGTACTGTATCTCTAAATTATATAACCTTATACTAATAATAATATCCTAAAGGATTTTTAGAAATATAATGGGGAGATGAGATAGAGCAGCTATTCTCAAAGGGGTCCATGTGGACCCTCTGGGGGTCTATGATCACCAAGGGGTCTATTGGGGGTCTATGGATGTCTCTTTAGTAAAAAATAAATTGAAAGGGGAGATTTAAGAATAAAACTTAGTAATTTTATGCCAAACATAAAAGAAATCGCACAAAAATTGTCAAGTCCATCCATCACACTAATAGATAGAGAATAAGAAAGATTTTAAAATCATATTGTCCCAGTGATCTCAAATGATATCACTTAATTTCTCAGTAATTATAATTTGGAAAAAAAATTTTCCTGAACATTTAAGCCCTAATAAATACATTTTAATAAAAAAAAATTTAATTTAAAAAAAAAATGAGTTGGTACTTAATGGGTTAAGGATGTCTTTTAAAAAATTGTAATTAACATTCAGCATTCTTTTGGTGTTTCTTTATAAATAATTAACATTAAATTTAATTATTTACGCATTAATTATTTATTGTATAATTAAATGAGGAAATTTAAAAAAAAAATTGCAATTAAATGAAAATAAATTAATATATTTCAACGATATTTATTATTATTTATTTATTTATTTATTTAAAGAGATTATATACAACCCAGTATATCTCTATCCTCTCCCTATTTTGGATAGAGGATTTACCAAAAAATAAAAAAAACAAAAACAAAGAAAAATTTAACATAACAGAAATTAAATTATTATTAAAAATCCATGTATCTAAAAATAGAAACAGAAAGAATACAAAAAAAAAGAAAAACAAATTTTCATTTATTTAAATTTGTAAGATCTCAGCTGGAGTATTTTATTTATCCAATTATCCATTTAAGAGATCATATACAGATCCAGGTATATCTCTATCCTCCCCTTATTTGGGCTAGAGGATTTACAAAAGAAAAAAAAAATAAATTAAAACAGAAACAAAAATAAAAAATAAAAAATAAAAAAAAATATTAGAATATTCAAATCAAATCATTCATTCAGCATAAATGATTTCATTCTTAACATTTCATTTAAGTAATAGAATAGACCATTTATTTTGTCCTCGCTAACTGTCCTCATAACAGTCTCTCGGTTGGATCTCACCAGGTAGTGTTCCCTAAGGTTCTCATATATTGGACATCGTAACAGCAAGTGATCTAGAGTCTCTCTTTCTTGCATGTTACATATAGTGAGTGCACAGTTGTTCTTGGTTGATATTTATTTATATATATCTAATATTATAAAACAAAAAAGTATTAATAAAAATTAATAAAGAGATGAAATCCATATGACCTCTCTGATGTTTCTTGGTTGGGGACCTGATTAATAAATAAAAATTTGTCAGTAATTTTAATGAATGTATACTAAAAGATGTATTAAATAAAAATATTTTTTTACCATTTTAATTTATACCTTTATGAGCTGGTGCTTGGACCACCCAATGGACCACCACCACCAGACCTCGGAGGGTATATTTCCCCTATAAGGGAGAAAAATTGTTCTATCAGTTCCTCGTGTGGATTTTGAAATGGAATGTACATAAATAGCCCAAATAATGGTCACTTTTTGTGCCATATTTTGGGATTTTTGAACGGACCTCCCTCCATGTCCGCTCAATGTTTTGTGTATGTGCTCCTGAAATTAATAAATGGCTTTTTAAAAAATTCTTGGCATTTTTTTATTATAATTTTTTAACATTAAAAATATTTCTCACCAGTTTCTGGGTCGACAAAATTGTACGTATGGTTAACAGTCAGATGCTGGAAGCCTTCGAAGCCTTAAGCAATCGTAAGACCTCCAGCAATCAGACATAATTGTCGTCCCGGGAAGAATAAATTTTTTTATACACATTCCAGGAGAGTGTCCTGGGTGCGGTCCGCCACGGGCAATAGGAAAATCTTTTTTGACCCCCGTTCAAAACCACCGAAAACCCATTGTCCTTTTAATTTCCGGCCACGGTTATATTTCCGTTTGCCGATCTTGGCCTCGTCAATTTCGACGATTTTTCCTGGACCACCAAGTTTTTGGCTATTTTTTTCGGCCCAGAAAATGCAGACCTGTGAATTATTAATATATTATTAAAAAATTTTTTTTTAAATTTATATTATACTATATTTTTTAATATTTCTATATGGTAAAAACAGCTTATCTCACGGGAAAACTAAACCAATGGACAACGGTTTTACTTGATAAATTCAATTCGATTTTTGTGAATTCTTGGCGCGGAGGGTCAATAAGCAAAAAAAATGCTACAAGCCGGCTTACAGTGGTTATGTCTAGCCTAGTCTTATCGAAAAATGTCCCTTTTTTCGCAGACTCCTTATAACCACATTTACGCCATTTCTTATTTGGTGTGTGTGAAACTAAATAAGAATGGTTGCATATGAATAATAGAGTTTCAATATTCAATAGTAGTTCTCGTCCACTTCTCTGGCAATTTATGGTTCGAGGGAGAACCCCATGTTGCCAGAGAAATTCCAACAATTTTATCTTGGATTTAGTTAGAAGAGCAAAACTGAATAATGTATACATCTTTAAGTTTTAACAAGTGAAACTTATGTGTTAAATGTTTGAATTCACCACCAGTTTCTGGGTCGACAAAATTGTACGTATGGTTAACAGTCAGATTTTTTTTATACACATTCCAGGAGAGTGTCCTGGGTGCGGTCCGCCACGGGCAATAGGAAAATCTTTTTTGACCCCCGTTCAAAACCACCGAAAACCCATTGTCCTTTTAATTTCCGGCCACGGTTATATTTCCGTTTGCCGATCTTGGCCTCGTCAATTTCGACGATTTTTCCTGGACCACCAAGTTTTTGGCTATTTTTTTCGGCCCAGAAAATGCAGACCTGTGAATTATTAATATATTATTAAAAAATTTTTTTTTAAATTTATATTATACTATATTTTTTAATATTTCTATATGGTAAAAACAGCTTATCTCACGGCAAAAACTAAACCAATGGACAACGGTTTTACTTGATAAATTCAATTCGATTTTTGTGAATTCTTGGCGCGGAGGGTCAATAAGCAAAAAAAATGCCACAAGCCGGCTTACAGTGGTTATGTCTAGCCTAGTCTTATCGAAAAATGTCCCTTTTTTCGCAGACTCCTTATAACCACATTTACGCCATTTCTTATTTGGTGTGTGTGAAACTAAATAAGAATGGTTGCATATGAATAATAGAGTTTCAATATTCAATAGTAGTTCTCGTCCACTTCTCTGGCAATTTATGGTTCGAGGGAGAACCCCATGTTGCCAGAGAAATTCCAACAATTTTATCTTGGATTTAGTTAGAAGAGCAAAACTGAATAATGTATACATCTTTAAGTTTTAACAAGTGAAACTTATGTGTTAAATGTTTGAATTCACCACCAGTTTCTGGGTCGACAAAATTGTACGTATGGTTAACAGTCAGATTTTTTTTATACACATTCCAGGAGAGTGTCCTGGGTGCGGTCCGCCACGGGCAATAGGAAAATCTTTTTTGACCCCCGAAAACCCATTGTCCTTTTAATTTCCGGCCACGGTTATATTTCCGTTTGCCGATCTTGGCCTCGTCAATTTCGACGATTTTTCCTGGACCACCAAGTTTTTGGCTATTTTTTTCGGCCCAGAAAATGCAGACCTGTGAATTATTAATATATTATTAAAAAATTTTTTTTTAAATTTATATTATACTATATTTTTTAATATTTCTATATGGTAAAAACAGCTTATCTCACGGGAAAACTAAACCAATGGACAACGGTTTTACTTGATAAATTCAATTCGATTTTTGTGAATTCTTGGCGCGGAGGGTCAATAAGCAAAAAAAATGCTACAAGCCGGCTTACAGTGGTTATGTCTAGCCTAGTCTTATCGAAAAATGTCCCTTTTTTCGCAGACTCCTTATAACCACATTTACGCCATTTCTTATTTGGTGTGTGTGAAACTAAATAAGAATGGTTGCATATGAATAATAGAGTTTCAATATTCAATAGTAGTTCTCGTCCACTTCTCTGGCAATTTATGGTTCGAGGGAGAACCCCATGTTGCCAGAGAAATTCCAACAATTTTATCTTGGATTTAGTTAGAAGAGCAAAACTGAATAATGTATACATCTTTAAGTTTTAACAAGTGAAACTTATGTGTTAAATGTTTGAATTCACCACCAGTTTCTGGGTCGACAAAATTGTACGTATGGTTAACAGTCAGATTTTTTTTATACACATTCCAGGAGAGTGTCCTGGGTGCGGTCCGCCACGGGCAATAGGAAAATCTTTTTTGACCCCCGTTCAAAACCACCGAAAACCCATTGTCCTTTTAATTTCCGGCCACGGTTATATTTCCGTTTGCCGATCTTGGCCTCGTCAATTTCGACGATTTTTCCTGGACCACCAAGTTTTTGGCTATTTTTTTCGGCCCAGAAAATGCAGACCTGTGAATTATTAATATATTATTAAAAAATTTTTTTTTAAATTTATATTATACTATATTTTTTAATATTTCTATATGGTAAAAACAGCTTATCTCACGGCAAAAACTAAACCAATGGACAACGGTTTTACTTGATAAATTCAATTCGATTTTTGTGAATTCTTGGCGCGGAGGGTCAATAAGCAAAAAAAATGCTACAAGCCGGCTTACAGTGGTTATGTCTAGCCTAGTCTTATCGAAAAATGTCCCTTTTTTCGCAGACTCCTTATAACCACATTTACGCCATTTCTTATTTGGTGTGTGTGAAACTAAATAAGAATGGTTGCATATGAATAATAGAGTTTCAATATTCAATAGTAGTTCTCGTCCACTTCTCTGGCAATTTATGGTTCCAGGGAGAACCCCATGTTGCCAGAGAAATTCCAACAATTTTATCTTGGATTTAGTTAGAAGAGCAAAACTGAATAATGTATACATCTTTAAGTTTTAACAAGTGAAACTTATGTGTTAAATGTTTGAATTCACCACCAGTTTCTGGGTCGACAAAATTGTACGTATGGTTAACAGTCAGATTTTTTTTATACACATTCCAGGAGAGTGTCCTGGGTGCGGTCCGCCACGGGCAATAGGAAAATCTTTTTTGACCCCCGAAAACCCATTGTCCTTTTAATTTCCGGCCACGGTTATATTTCCGTTTGCCGATCTTGGCCTCGTCAATTTCGACGATTTTTCCTGGACCACCAAGTTTTTGGCTATTTTTTTCGGCCCAGAAAATGCAGACCTGTGAATTATTAATATATTATTAAAAATTTTTTTTTTAAATTTATATTATACTATATTTTTTAATATTTCTATATGGTAAAAACAGCTTATCTCACGGCAAAAACTAAACCAATGGACAACGGTTTTACTTGATAAATTCAATTCGATTTTTGTGAATTCTTGGCGCGGAGGGTCAATAAGCAAAAAAAATGCTACAAGCCGGCTTACAGTGGTTATGTCTAGCCTAGTCTTATCGAAAAATGTCCCTTTTTTCGCAGACTCCTTATAACCACATTTACGCCATTTCTTATTTGGTGTGTGTGAAACTAAATAAGAATGGTTGCATATGAATAATAGAGTTTCAATATTCAATAGTAGTTCTCGTCCACTTCTCTGGCAATTTATGGTTCCAGGGAGAACCCCATGTTGCCAGAGAAATTCCAACAATTTTATCTTGGATTTAGTTAGAAGAGCAAAACTGAATAATGTATACATCTTTAAGTTTTAACAAGTGAAACTTATGTGTTAAATGTTTGAATTCACCACCAGTTTCTGGGTCGACAAAATTGTACGTATGGTTAACAGTCAGATTTTTTTTATACACATTCCAGGAGAGTGTCCTGGGTGCGGTCCGCCACGGGCAATAGGAAAATCTTTTTTGACCCCCGAAAACCCATTGTCCTTTTAATTTCCGGCCACGGTTATATTTCCGTTTGCCGATCTTGGCCTCGTCAATTTCGACGATTTTTCCTGGACCACCAAGTTTTTGGCTATTTTTTTCGGCCCAGAAAATGCAGACCTGTGAATTATTAATATATTATTAAAAAATTTTTTTTTAAATTTATATTATACTATATTTTTTAATATTTCTATATGGTAAAAACAGCTTATCTCACGGCAAAAACTAAACCAATGGACAACGGTTTTACTTGATAAATTCAATTCGATTTTTGTGAATTCTTGGCGCGGAGGGTCAATAAGCAAAAAAAATGCTACAAGCCGGCTTACAGTGGTTATGTCTAGCCTAGTCTTATCGAAAAATGTCCCTTTTTTCGCAGACTCCTTATAACCACATTTACGCCATTTCTTATTTGGTGTGTGTGAAACTAAATAAGAATGGTTGCATATGAATAATAGAGTTTCAATATTCAATAGTAGTTCTCGTCCACTTCTCTGGCAATTTATGGTTCCAGGGAGAACCCCATGTTGCCAGAGAAATTCCAACAATTTTATCTTGGATTTAGTTAGAAGAGCAAAACTGAATAATGTATACATCTTTAAGTTTTAACAAGTGAAACTTATGTGTTAAATGTTTGAATTCACTTTCTTTTCTTTGTTATAAATAAAAAAGACAATTTTTTATTTTTTTGTTAATAATTTATTTTTAAAGGTTAAAGGTAGTTAAAGGTTAAAATCAATCATTCACGCTCATACGCATGCTCTGATAAAGATGACTCTAGATCTTTCGAATACAGTTTTTCCTTGATCAACTTCTTAACATCCTCATCTAACCTCAAATCATCCTTTTTGATCTTGAAACAGCTACGCTCACTTAAAGGCTTTGCATTATATTGCTCTAAACAAGAATCCCGTGGCGCACTCCAAAGACATTTTCTCTCTGTTGATGATACGATTTTTAAATCATTACTGAAATGATGAAAATATAAATGTTTTAGCAATTAAATTATCAGTCGTATAAGTTAATTGACCGGGTCGGGACTTCAGGAAAGTGTCTAGGATAGCCACGGATAAAGAACAAACGAAGTATCTTTTATATAAAGAAATGAATATAATTGGAAACGAAATATAGCAAATACAATAATAATTACAAATAATATAACGGATATCAGGATATTGAAACAGATAGAATGAACGGAAGTATAAACTGAACAGAGAATCGGTGCGTTGGGTTGAATCGTGTATCGGAAATCGTAATGGATAGACAAGCGGAGGTCGGGTTCAGGAGAGCAATTAGTTATTGAGCAAGCAAGGGTCGTTGTCGGGAGAATATTCAGATAATAGGATAACGAGGTCGGGGTCGTGAGAGAGAACAGGTATCGGATAAACGGAGTCGGTAAGCGGTAGACAGAAGTTAACGGAGCGGATTGAGGTGTCTCGGACGGCGGTTAGAC
This sequence comes from Labia minor, assembly GCA_963082975.1. Classification (NCBI taxonomy): domain Eukaryota; kingdom Metazoa; phylum Arthropoda; class Insecta; order Dermaptera; family Spongiphoridae; genus Labia; species Labia minor. The sequence goes on from OY720345.1 coordinate 55,791,249, forward strand.
AAACAAGACCGACTCGTCGCCGGGGCTGCTTCCGCTAAGGAGAAAGATATAGAGAGAAGACAGTGCATTTCTCCACCCAGCGCTCAGTACGTCGCTCGACTGCCAGAGGCGCTGGTGGTGCCGTTAACAGTCGGCCATCCTGCGATGTCGACGTCCTCGTCGACCCGGCTCAATGTAATCGGCGAGGTAGGCAGACTTCCGTCTGTTGCGTCCAGCTCGATCGGGAGGTGGCCACGGACAGTGGCTCTCATCGGTATGGTGCGCCTCTCCTACATCAGGCGCGGGATCGGGGCGAATCTCCGGTGCCGGAGAGTCAACTGAAAAAGAAGTTTCGGCGTCGGGCTCAGAGTTTCTTCGCCGACGAAGATAGGGTAAAACCTCTCCGTCGTCCTCGGAGTCTCGGAGACGGGCAGGCTGCCAGACCTTCATCTGCCCCACGTGGGCAGTGGTCCGGCGGTGTGTCCGGAGATCGGTTAAAACATAGGTGTCGTGCTGTAACGGCTCGACCACAACAAATGGTCCCTGGAAAGAGGGTAACCTTTTTTTGCTCACGCCCGATGCAGCATGAACCGCAGGTATAATCACAATTTCGCCCTCCTCGTACCTCGGGGCGAGACGTCGGTGACGGTCATAGCGGTTCTTAGAGAGCTGTTGGGTGATGTCGCCTCGGTGACGGGCAATGACTCGAGACTCAGCTAAATCGAGCCACTCCACCTCGGCGGCGGTATGGTCCCGTGGTAAAGTGCGGCTGATAGCCGTACAGGAGTTCGAACGGGGTGAATCCGGTTGTCTTGCTAACTTGAGCATTCATATCTCGGGTGATGGCAGGTAACAATTTGCCCCAGTCTCGTCGTCCGTCGTCCTTAGAAGCTAGGGTGATGCCGGCAAGAAGAGTGCGGTTGGCCCGTTCCACCTGGCCGTTCGCCCGCGGGTGTCGGGGCGAGGTGAGGTGATGACGAATCCCATGACTAATGCAAAACTCGGAGAAAGTTTTTGAAGTAAAAGCGGTCCCTTGATCGGTGACGAGGTGGTCCGGGAGTCCCCTCTCGAGAATCAGATGCTCGAGGCTCCGGATCACCAATCGGGCACAGGTTGACGTAACAGGAAACGTGTGAACAAATTTAGTGAGGTTGTCCACCACGACTAAGATGTGCTCGTAGCCTCGTGGTGTTTTCGGGAACGGTCCGAGATGATCCATGTGAATCACCTCGTATGGTCGACGACCCGCTGGAATCGGATGCAGTAGTCCGGGTTGTTTTCCTGTGAACTTTTTAGTATAGAGACATTCGAAGCAGGATTTTATATGGAAACGGAAGTACCGTCGATAAGAAGGAAACCAGAAGGAACATAGGAAAGAATGTACAGATCGGTCAAGGCCGGGGTGTCCGGCTAAATCGTGATATTTGACAACTAAGGCTTTTCTCATTGATTTTGGAACAACGAATAGAAGACGTTCGCCTTTCGGTGTGGCGTGTACGCGGAGAAGAGTATTATTAACGAGTCTAAAGTGTTTCCACTCGGGACGAGGGTTTACGGGGTCGAGTTGGAGTTGACGAATGACTCCCTTCAACTCAGGGTCAGCATGTTGCATGAACGAAGACAGTTTTTCTTCGCTGATCGCCACCAAGAAACGCATCAGCTCAGGAGAAGTTCTATCTCGATTTTCGACTGGAGCTCGTGAAAGCGCGTCAACGTGGTTCATCGTTCTCCCGGGTCGATGTCGGACCTCGAAGTCGAAGTCCTGGAGAAGGATAAACCAACGCCCTAACTGCGAAACAGAATGCTTATACTGGTGTAAAAATGTGATCGCCTGACAGTCCGTTCTAACCGTGAACCGGAGGCCCTGAAGGAAAGTGCGCAGGCGATCCAAGACCCACACAATTGCTAACAATTCCAACTTACTTGAGTGATATATACGCTCAGTTGAGCTCGTTTTTCTACTGACTGCGTACACAAGGCACCACTGGGCCTCGCTGGATTCTCTCTGCAATAACAGGCCGGCTAACCCGACGGCACTGGCGTCAGTGTGCACTTCGGTCTCGGCGGCCGGGTTGAACATTACCAGAATTGGGTCACTCTGAAGTCGAGTTTTAATCAATTGGAACGATGTTTCCTCCTTCTCGCCCCACTGGAAGCGTGCTCCACTCTTTAACATATCGGTTAAGGGTTTAACAATAATTGCGTATTTAGGTACAAACCGTCTAAAGAAACCAGTGAGTCCTAAATACCGTCTTACTCCATTCTGATCAGTCGGCCTCGGGAACAGGTCGATGGCTTCGATCTTTCGGAGCCCGGGGCGGATGCCTTGGTCCGATATTCGGAAACCTAGAAAAGTTACCTCTGTAAAACCGAACCTACACTTCTTCAAGTTGAGCGTGAGTTTGGCCGTGCGTAACGCGCAGAAAACCTGGTCCAAACGTGTGAGCATTTCGTCCCAGCTAGCAGATGGAATCAAGGCGTCATCCATGAAGCTTAGAACGAAACGAGGCTTCAACTTACCTAAGGCAAGATTCATCAGCTTCGTGAAATAAAATAGAGCGTTGACCAACCCAAACATCATCCTTGTAAATTCTCCCGTGTCGTCGGGAGTGACGAATGCCGTTTTCGGACGAGCTTCAGTTGACAGTGGTACTTGCATGTAGCCTTGTGCTAAATCCATTTGAGAAAAATAGCGGGCACCGGTAAGTATTTCCAACTGTTCATCGATATTAGGCATGGGAAACGGTTCTCGTATGGTTTGTTTATTTAGCCGTCGATAATCGACAACTAGCCGGGGCTCACCAGAGCTTTTCCTAACAATGAGTGCTGGAGAGGCATAAGACGAATGCGTATCTGTCACCAGTCCTTGATCTCTCCAGTCGCTAACGATTGCTTTCATCTCCTCTCTCTCAGTACGTGTCGCCCGATACGCCCTGCAGGCGACAGGTTTTGCCATCGGCACCTCCTCTATCTTCATCTCGATGATATTAGTGCATCCCAACTCCGAGGTGTCGAGTGCGAATGCCTGTCGATGTCGATTAATAACCTCGATGAGGGCCCTACGCTCATCGAAGGTAACGGTTGGTCCTGTAATGACACATTCAGAATTTATTTCGTGAGTAAATGGAATTGGCCTACCTCGAGGTGTATCCACTTCACCAATCGTGTGACACCTGGTGATCACATCACCGGGTACAGGTGCTTCGTCGACGGGACAAGAGTGTGAATATGTCAAATCTGATTGAGTAACGAGAATTCCCACTCCAGAGCCAACAGGGGTAACAATGGCTCCCTTTGGAAGTGGTTCAGACTTCACTCGTACGTGATTTGATCCTTCAGGTATGATTTCCTTGACGTGTATTGGCACAGTTGTGCGCGGGGTCTCAGACAGCAGTGGCTGTTCACCAGATGACCAAAAGGTGAACTCACCCTCTCGTCGCATCATTGTCACTTGGTCCAGCCAAGTCAATCCAACCAAAACGTCCTCAGGAATAGTTTGATCTGAAACAACTAAGGGGGGCCATACACTATGCGATTGCCTGCAGGCCGTCGCCTCAACAGGCGATCGTAAGACCAATATCGCCGAGTTCCATACACTAACAGTCAACCGCCTACAGGCGGCCGTACTGAACTGCAGATGATAGCCTGAAGATAGCACACACTACAGTCCGGTACCTGCAGGCGGACTGTCAGTCAATGAAACAGGACTGCAGGAGATCCTCAGTTTTTCACCATGCTCCGTCGGAAACGAAGAAAGTGGCAAATCTAATAATATATATTATATTTAAAAAACGATTAAAATATTATACAAATTAAGAATAATTATTTCTAATATTAAAAAAAAAGAAAATATTTATTGATTTTAAATATTTAAAAAAAAAAATAAAAATTTATAATATATATATAATAAACAAATTTATAACATATATATATAATAAATAAATTTATAATATATATTTATAATAAATATATAATAAATATATATAATATATATATATATATAAATTAACCTTGTTCACTTTTTGTTACACCTTTTTACGTATGTATTTGATATAAATTAAAGAATAGAATAAAAGTAACTTACGAGTTGTGATTCCTCACTCCCAATTGTCGCTCTAGTTTCTTCATGGTCGGCTGTAAATAATAGCAAGTCGAAATACCACAGTGACGGGGTGTATGCGTCATCTCCCGATGAGCCCGACTTTTGCTGTTTTACCTTTTTCAACTCTTTACGGAACGCACATCTCAAGTTATTAATTTTTTTTTTGACTGTGTCAATGGTGGCTGACGGCACAGTTTTTTGATACAACTTCAACAACTCACCGTACGCCTTATCTCGCGATCTTTTGTTAGCGTAGGTATCGTCCTTTACTTTCCATAAACAGGGGTAGGCCCGATATAAATCAATAAATGCAGAAATGAAAGGAGGTTTCCCGTCCATCTTTCCTCGTCAGTCCAATCTCGGCTGGTGAAAGATCTCACGAAAATCATCTCACGCAAAACTGATGGAAACAGTGACAACAGATCGTATGCCTGCAGGCTAACTGACAGTGTGTGGTGGGGGACATATGAGATTATTATCCGACAGGCCGCTGCCTGTCGGGAAACTCTCATCCGGTCCCTGCCTGCCCGGCGACCACACACTTTCAGTCCGGGCAAACTACAGTCCATTATCTTCAGATCAACTGATAAATGTGTGGGCAATTCCGATCTACGGCCTTACGATTATCTTCAGTTAAACTGACAGTGTATGGGGCGCTTAAGAGGTTTACATGAACTGTCACCTGATCAATAGAAACTTGAGCTTCAAGCTCGCCAACAGTAAAGACTTGCGGGGTGGCGAAACTCCCTAAGCCGAATAAAGGCTTTCGAACCGGTGTGATGCGCAGTCCAGTAGAACAAGCAGCAGATGCTCTTATTAGACAGTGGGTGCTACCTGTATCCAGGAGTCCTGTGAGCCGGGTGTCGCCCACAGTCACTTGAACTTTACTTTCCTTCAAGCCGGTGGCTTGTCGAGTGGTTACGGCTACCTTGGGCACGGTACAGTGCTTTATCGTATGCCCTTCCTGTCCGCATTGAAGACATTTTCGTATTCGAGGCGGTTTTGGACACGCTCGGGCAAGGTGTCCAAACTCCTCACAGTTGAAACACATAGGCTGTGAGTGCTCATTATAATATGGCTTACGGCTGGGTGTGGCACCTACCTCAGTTGAGTGAAGTAACCCGCGTAGCAGGCACGGTGGCATGACAGTTCAAGGCCGGTTTAACCCCACTCTCGGTCTGTTGACGAATCGGATGACACCTACTCTGTCGTTGGGCATCGGTAACGAGCTCTTCAATGTTGGCGTGTGCACGCACTGACAAATAATTTCGCAACGCAGTCGACATCAAACCAGAAATCACTTTTTCCTCAGCGGTAGAAAACGGCAAATTCAATTTGTTAAGAATTTTCATTTTTTCAAACATGTATTCGGCATCCATTATTTTTAAAGGTTAAAGGTAGTTAAAGGTTAAAATCAATCATTCACGCTCATACGCATGCTCTGATAAAGATGACTTTAGATCTTTCGAATACAGTTTTTCCTTGATCAACTTCTTAACATCCTCATCTAACCTCAAATCATCCTTTTTGATCTTGAAACAGCTACGCTCACTTAAAGGCTTTGCATTATATTGCTCTAAACAAGAATCCCGTGGCGCACTCCAAAGACATTTTCTGTCTGTTGATGATACGATTTTTAAATCATTACTGAAATGATGAAAATATAAATGATTAAACTTTATCAAAATAATAATTTTTCAGAATGTAAATTACATAATTTACCGTGTACAAAATAATAGAACCGCAGCACTATGTTTACACTGCTCCTTTGTCCAGCTGTACAACTACATATCGATGAAATAACTTTTCCAGTTTTGGCAATTACCATATTTATCTCATGCGGATCTTCCTTATAACCACATTTGCGCCATTTCTTATTTGGTCTGTGTGATCTTAGTTGATCTTTTTATATATAATTAATCTCAAATATAAGATGTTTAGGGAAATTTTGCAATTAATATATATTTAAATTCAAACTGTATTTAATTACGCTATCTAATGGACAAGGTGTCTGTCTCGCCCTCTTTTGATCATAAGTCATACGATAACTGTCAAAACATGGCCCCCCACCCCCAATTTATATGCAAATTATATTAATTTTTCTCCCGTAAACACGAAATTTCTAAAAAATATTTCATCTCAAAAATCAATTAGGATAATATAAGGTAGGCACTGGTATTTTTTTTCCAATCCGTTGAGGGAAGTACTAGATCATAACAGTACCAAAATACTATATTAAATATGTATATAATAATACATATTAACAATATTAAAATCAAATGATTCAAATAAGTAATATATTTGTAAATTTTATAGAATATTGTTTGAAACTGTTATAAAATTAAAACAATTTTCTTTTTTAAATTTAAAATTGTAAAGCTCTTTTACAATTGCTTAGAAATCTTGCTATTCTCATGTAGATAATTTGTTTATCATTTACTTACATGTCATTTAATTGAGTTCCACAAACAAATTATAGTACTACGTAAGTAGATTAGTTAAGAGTCTTTCTAAATATAAGATGAATTTAATTTAAATTTTGATGGAAAATCCTTTAAGAAATTTCTAAAAAAACTAAACTTTGATAAATATAAAAAAATATAAGTGAGTATTATAATAATATTTAAAATATCACTCGCAATAAAAATGACTATAATCTATGCATTTTTATTATTTTTTTTATTTCCTGACATTTACGAATATAATAACGTGCTATATATATATAACATTGTCTTTCTGAATACATTCCTATTTTGAATTTGGAATGAGTTGATATATTTGAGATTTATTATTTTTAATTTTTATTATGTAAAATAAGAATATTAATATTTATAATTTTTTTTACCATTATTATTGATAAATAATAAAAAAAAGTACATATTAATAAGAATATGAAGAAAATATTATGGCTGTGAAAAATTTCTTTTACGATGTATATATATCGAAATATATTGAAAAAGAGGTTTTCCATTGTCAAGTCGATTTAAAAAAAAATAATTGATATACCAAATAAGAATATTTATAGTATTGCGATCACAAAAATTTTCGATGTTGAGATTTTGATGTTTTTATACGTTTTAAAGGTTCCTGAATCATTTTCACTAAGGTTCAGAAAAATGTCTGTCTCTGTGTGAGTGTGTATGTGTGTATGTATGTGTATGTATGTGTATGTATGTGTATGTGTATGTATGTAGTCAAGATTACGCAAAAACGGTTTGAGCAAGAATGATGAAATTTGGTACATGAGCATTATTCAAAATTCATAGTTTTCTATCAACTTTTGAGAAATGTAGCTCAACCGGAAGAGGATCATTACCTACAACGTTTTGATTTTTTTTCCTCTAAAGTGACCGTAAAGATAAAGATATATGTTTGATAATTTTTCACATGATTAGTAATTGTATAAATCTGCTATATATAGAATTTCAGCTTGATTGATTCGCTGAAATTACCAGAATTAATTTTTTAACACTGCAAATCTCACGCGCCAACACGTGACGTGGTGCGATCAACAAAAAGCCAAACATGCGCTGGTTTAATATTTATTATTTATAATTTATAATTAATTAAATTTAATTTAAATATAATATATTATGTTATTTAATCCAATTCAAATTGCGAGATAGTCGAGTGGAGACACTCCAGCTAATTTTACTGTTATTACTGTTAAATAATAAAAAAGTCTACTTAAAAAACAATAATTGATCTACCCATTTAATTAATTTTATTTAATATTTTAATTTAATCGTAAATAATATATTTTATTTCTATTAAAATTTTTTTTATGATCACATAAAAAAATTTATAATTTATATAACCACTTTCTTAATTTACTTTCTTGAACTTTTAATTAATTCTAAATGTTTATATCATTGTCGAGATTAGAATGTGATTATCTTTTCTTTGAAAACAAACTCTATTATGTACTAGAAATTCACTTAAGTACTTATATTATTTAATCTAGTTAAACCTGTTTATATATTTTCATGTGTATTTTAATTTAATTGAATATTCGTTCTTGAAAATAAAAATTCTTTTTTCTGTTGTATATCATATAATATAATAAAAAGTTATAACATTATAAGTAAAAAAATAACTTAATATATATATATATTATTATTAATTGCGTATGGACCGTCTTGGATCACGCAAAGCTCCCATAAATTTTTAGAAGCGCATCGCATCCTCATGGTCATGATGCGATTGCTGATGGCATTGACTTCTAATATTGAATCGATGATCTTCTTGTTCACAATGAACGCCACGCCCAGAAGTGGTAACCTCTTCCAATTCGCTTGGCCGTCTTGCTCTTGAATATGCGATAGTTCTTATAGTCCATTGTATTTTCCATCCGTGAATCTTGTCTCTTGAAGAGCAATTATCTGGATATTCTATCACGATTCATGGTTGCTTGTTTTGAGGTTATCCTGCCGGAGCAGGCTTTGTAGAACCAGGGCTTGTCAGTTCCTGGAGCTGGGGCAGCCGATGTTAAATTGAATTAATTTTTTTATTTTTTATTTTTATTAAATAATATATATATATATATATATATATTTATATTTCTTTTAAAAAAAAATTTAAACAAGATCATTAATTCATTGATCATTATTTATCATTAATGTTTATTTTAAGTATATATTATAGATTTTATCAATAATAACAATAAAGTTTTGATAAATTTTGAAGATTCAAATAATAAGAGATATCGATGGTCAAATTAAAAAATATAGGTCAAGAGAATACTTAATCAAATAGCCATGCGGAGTATACAAAAAGAGAGACAAAGAGGCAGAAAGACAAACATTTTAAGTTTTATTTTTAGATGGCAATTAATGCAGAACTGGTCAGCAATGTATAGATATGACATTACATTGCAAGAGTTTGTTAAAGTTTCATTTTATTGAGTTGTGAGGGTGGGGGTGTGAGGATACTATCTATAACATAAAATAATAACCTCCAGAAACATCATCATCAATCCTTTGAATTTAAACATTTAATGAAATATTCAACATCTAAACTAAATCTAGCAATTCAATAATAATCCAGTATTCAAGTTGTCGTTCCTTTTCAATTTAGAAAAAAAATTAATTTGATCTTTTACAAAGCACCCGAGACACACTTCAATTTATAGTTATGTTGATAGAGAGAGGAGAAGAACAAATGACAATTTGCATTTTGAAAAAAAAAATAAAAAAAAAAAAAAAATTAAATTAATAAATACGAACTTTTCTAAATAATATTAATAAATAATAAACAGATTAATTAATATTAATTATTATTATTCATCCATTTTCATTTCAATGGATTCCTAAAATCAGCGAATGGACTCCAATATATAATACATTAAAATTAATTATAATTCTTTAATCTTATCTTATCTTATTATATTAGCACAATTTTTATATATTTATATATAGGATAACCACGACCCCTTTTTCCGGGATTGTCCCATTTTAGGTGCTCTGTCTTGGCGTCCCGAAAAAGTCTTCGGGACAGCCTATTGTCCCGTTTTCTTAAATATTTAGGACATTTCGTACTTTTTTCAAAATTTTTTCAATTTGGTTCTAAAAAAAAGGTAAACCGTTTGTCCCGGTTTGGTGTTTTCGAAATATGGTCACTCTATTATTATATATAAGATAGTACCGGGACCCCGAGCCTCGGCTCGGTACTTAAGTTAAAAAAAATGATTCATTATTATTGGGTTTGGCTGGTAATATTAATACCTGGGATACCGAGCTGTCGCTCGAAAAAATGTTTAGACATTATTATAGACATTTTCATTCTGTAAATTAAATAATTTTATTTCATTTAAATAAATATCTATTTTTAAATAATTTTTCTCTACATTATTTATCTAATTCTGACAATATATTAAGATCACACCGGGACCCCGAGCCTCGGCTAGGTAATTAAGTTAAAAAAAAATAATTCATTATTATATTGGGTTTGGCTGGTAATATTAATACTTGGGACACCGAGCTGATATACAATTCTTTAATTATTTATTACAATTATTAAATGTTGCATCATTGCATGGAACTTGGGGTCCTCAATAATACATAAATATGTATTATTAGATATGTTTCTAAGTGCATGAATATTTTTTTTTTATTGGAAGAATGATAAATATATATCGTAATTTATAATTATAAAATATTATTAAAATATATATTTTTAATTTTATTTCGAAATTAAATAAAAAATTTTAAAATATTTTAAATATAAAAAAAATATCTTTTAAAAAAAGGTGGGAGTCAAATTTCAATATGAGTGTCATTTGTCCATATATAAATTAAAAGATAAGATAAGTTAATTAAAATATATATATAAACAAAAGCAAAATTAAATAATAAAAATTTATAAAATTTTGAATTAATATTAAATTATTAGTTAATGACTAATAAGTAATTAATAAAATAAAAAAAATAAAATTTATTACAATATTACAATTATTAAATGTTGAATCATTTTAATTAATAAAATAAAATAAAAGAAATTAAATTTAATCAAAGAACAATGAATAAATAAATATAAAATAATAGATTAAAAAAAAAAAAATTTTTTTTCCGCCGGTTTCGATCCTGCTAAGTTGACTATTCAAAACAGTGCCTTTACCCATTAGACTGATATATATTTAGTTAATTAACATGACATTTTTACTCTCTTTGCAAGAATTATATGTTTTTTTGTTTTTGTTTTTGTTTTTTTTGAGAGTGATTAATAAATATATATATATATTTTATTAAAAATAAATATTTTTAATTTTATTTCAAAATTAAATAATGAATTTTAAAATATTTTAAATATATAAAAAAATGTTAATACAATTCATTTAAAAAAAAGCGGGAATCAACTAACCGTATTTTATTTTGTTAATAATTAATTAATTAAGATTAATAAATATATATATATATATATATATTATTAAAAATAAATATTTTTAATTTTATTTCGAAATTTATTTTATTTTAAAATATTTTAAATATAAAAAAAATATTAATTGAAGTAAAATTGATGACGTCACACCCATATATAATTTTCAATTAAGAAATTAATAATGAAGCTGTAAGTTTCAAGAGATGTGATCAATAAAACTCAATTTTTCTTTATAAATACTATATCTAGTGTGAATTTGAAAAAAATCGTTAGAGCGGTTTTTGAGAACCAATGGTTATAGATACATATATAGATATATAGATACAATTTTAGCTAGCATAATAAGATAAGATAAGATATTTGTATATTTTTGAGATATTAAACCGCTCTAAGTATTTTTTTGAATAAATAGATAATATTTAAAAAGACAAACCCATCTGTATTGGTTTCAGCCTGGAGAAAAATCATCATTAGTTTTTTCTTAATTTAAATATATATGACGTCACAGATGAAAAAAAATCACCATTGTTTTATTTTTTGTTAATTCTTATGTTTTTTTTTAATCTATTTTCGTGTTTATTTTTTATTAAATTACTAATTTATATTTATTTATTCATTGTTCTCATTAAATAATTTTTTATATTTTTTCATTAAAATATTATTTAAATTTTATTAATATTATTTATTATTATTGAGGACCCCAAGTTACATTCATTTGAATCAGATTGATGCAATGATGTAACATTTAATAATTTGAATAAATAATTAAAGAATTATATATCAATATTTTTGTCTCGGTGTTCCAGGTACTAATAAAATTATTCTACTCATATAAGTTTAGTAGTTATCCTCCACAATTGTAACAAAGAAAGTATATAATAAATAATAATTTAGTAATTTAATTCAAAATAATTAATTATTATGTAAAAAGTTTTAAAACAACTTAAAAATAAAATAATTTCAATAGACTCTCTTTAAAGAGTATTTGTTCCTATGCTATTAAGTTGTTGAAAACAGTAGGTAATTTCTTAAAACAATATTCTCAGTAAATAAAGTATAAATCTTTTAAATTACCAAACGTCGGCTCGGTCAACCAGTTAAATGTAATTAAACCTAACTAAATTTGATTTTGAAAGTGGACTATTTGAAAAAAATCATAATGAAATTTATATCACCTATCTATTATTTAATTTTCTCTCAGAGTCTATATAAAATTTTAATTTCTAAATTTTCGAAAACAATATAATAATTATTTTTGAAATTTGTTAAACAGTTGAAAATAGGTATGGAACAAAATTGCAATTGTATATTTAAACAAAATAAATTGCTGAGAGGATATAACAATATTTTCTTTGAAATTGATTAATCTGAGATGCTCTTGTGCTATTCCATTTATACGTGGTTTATTAAACAAACATCTAAGATTTTGTTGAAAATTGTTATAAATGTTAAAATATATTTTGACATAGTTAAGGTTTTAAAAGCGAGAAGGCTGCGATGGGCAGGGCAAATAGTTAGCATGGCAGAGGAAAAAATTGCGAAAAATATATTGGTGGGGTGAGAGAGATGGGAAAAAGTAGGTGTTGGATGCTTATACTCGGGATACTTGGATAAATTTGGTGGCTGCGGCCAAGAACTTTCTAGTTCCCTAGAGCCACAGACATAGAAAGATGAAGAGTTGAATATATTTTTAAAATCAATATATAATGAATGTATGATTTCAAGAAAATTCTACTTTATTTAAAATATCTTTTTACCGACCGACGATAGTAAGGGAGGTATTGTTTTCACACCAAATTTCACATGTGGAGATTTTTACATATCTCCACGAATCATGCATTTTCTTAACAGAAAAAAGTATTTTTAGCATGTCTGTCCGTCCGTATAGATGTGTACAGCCTGAACGGCTGAACGGATTTTGATGAAATTTGGTATATTTACTTAATGCATCGGTGGGATGAATTGATCAACTTTTGGTGCAAATCCGGAAACCGGAAGTGGTAGTATTAGCGATCGACGATAGGAAGGGAAGGGTTATTTTCATACCAAATTTCACAGGAGGAGATTTTTTACATATCATCACACGAATCATTCACTTTGCATTGGTTTTATCCTCGAGAAACATCATCTTTATTAGTTTTTTCTTAATTTAAAATTATATGACGTCATCCAGTCATTCATTACGTCACAGCCTGGTCTTACATATATATTATAAACAAAATAAAATTAAAAATATTTGTTCTATCCATATCTGTTTTTTATTACATTTAAATTTATTATTTATTTATGTAAAATTATTTGAAATTGTTACCGTCGGTCGGTTCGGACCTGGCCATAGGTCAACTTATTTTATCTTATTAGGAATCCATTATTATATTAGCAAGATAAAAAGTAGTTTTAAATTATTTGAATTAACGAAAACAATGTTTTTTACGGAAATATAATACAAAGATTTTAGACAAATTATCCCCTTTATATTAATTTGTTATTATTTATTAAATTAATTTATTATTTATTTATTAAATTTATGAATCCATTGTATTTAAAAAGAATATAAAAATGTTGAATAGTAATTAATATTCCAGGTTGGGTGTCGATATAATATTTTGATTAATAATTAATGGCTTGTTGGATGCCAATTGATAAATAGGTTGATAAATAATTAATGGTCCACGTTGGGTAGTCAATATAATAGTTGGATAATAATTAAAATATTATGAATTTATATATATATGTATATATTTGTTTGTAAAAGAATAGTAAAAGAAACACAAAATAAAAAGCATTGGTTAAACGCTTGATTCGACGACCCTCGAGGGATCTGCCTGCCAAGTGCATCGATATTTAAAAATAATAAAATAAATAATAAATTTCAAAAAAAAGAAATTTTTTGATTTGTTTTGACGTTAAATTTTTTGTTCATTTTATTTTATCTATTTTTTTTGAAAATTGTTACATATTATTATCATTTATGATATTTTAAAAACAATTTATTTCTTTAATTAATATTCATTTAAAATGATAATTAAAGAATATCTTATTCAAAATAAATTATTGAATAAATTTGATTTAATATTATTAAATAGAAATAGAAAAAAGTCAGTTTTATTTCCAAATAAATAATTTTTTAATTCCCAAAAGCTGCAAAGCACTTTTTTTCTTTAGTTTGTTTTATAACCACTTGGAGCGCTAAACAGTGTTTCAAAAATTAACATTGAGTGTCCGGTCTGTTAAAAATGGTATGATACATTTGATAATAGTTATTTAATATAAGACACTGTCTTACTTTCTTTTTTGGTCCAAAATACGCGGTAGGGCTTATTTTCGGGGAAGGGCAAAAATAAAAGTATTATAGGAAAAATTCGGTGAATAGGCGCTTACGTTAGCAGGAGTTAAGTCGGTGGACCTGGCTGTGACGGGACGGAGCATGCGTGTGGCGGAGATGGGAGAATGGCGGGTATTCTGGAGTATTGTGTGGTAGAGATTGGTGTGTGGAGTTGGCGCGCGCGCGAATAAACGATTTTTAATATCCTGCAATTTATTTTGAGTCTAACAGTATACTTATATATGTATTTTTATTTAATATACAGAAATTTATATTTATTCAATTACAGTCATGACATCTTCTTCTGGAACATCGTCATAAATACAATTCTGAATTATATTCTGATTTTCTTCCAAATTCATTTCCTGTTGAATCATTGGTCCAAATCTCTCATGTCTTGCGATATAGCTATCGTTAAATGAATACTCCTTGTCTAAGTAGCCTGTTCGTAGTGCATCGGAAACATCGTTATCAGTTATTTTGTCCCATGAATTTTTTACCCAATTAACAACCTCTTGTAAGGCTGGTTTTGTAAAATTACCTCGTTGATTTCTCACCATTCTGTTTTCAATATATTCATTGATTTCCTTCCGCAAATGATCCTTGAATGCCTTGTTGATTGCAATGTCAAGTGTCTGGAGGTAACTATAACTAGGGTTATTTTCGGGGGAGGGCTTATATTACAAAAAGTTCCGAAAATCACGATAGGGCTTATTTTCGGAGGATGTCCTATTTTCGGAAAAAGACGCTAGTTGGTTTAGAAGCTTTTCGATAACGATCAAGGCATCTTTTTCTAAACCCGCGAAGTGCGTAAATAACATTTAGAAGTTCTTCGAGATCAAATCAGCTTTAGGACATTTAAGGGATGTATATAATTCCATAGTTTTTAAGATATTTTTTTGATTTGTTCCTTTAAAATTATTACTTAGTTAATATTTATTTTAATAATTAGTTATAATTATTAATTATTTTTTTTCTCTAAAATATTTTAATTGAAATTTCTTAATCATTTTGTAGTTTAATTTTTTGTTAACTCTATTAGTTAATTTTATATATTAGGTTGGGGAAAAAGAAATCCATTATTTTTTCGGTAGATGGCTGTAGTGATCGATATCTCCTAAATTATCGATCAAACAATTTCAAATTTATGCTCGTTGTCAAGGTAACAGTTCGCACTAAAAGAATTCGTTTGCAGTTTTTTGTTTTGTCCATTCAGTTCTGAGTTACACGGCGTTAAAGATGGAAGTAAACAAAGAAAATTCGGTACATTTTACAGTTTTTCTTTGATAAGGGCGAAAATGCAAGTCAGGCGGCTGAAAATGTGAATAGTGTTTATGGTCCCGATACTGTAACAGCTAATTACGCGCAATTTTGGTTTCGTCGATTCCGTTCGGGTATTTTTGACGTTAAGGATGCCTCTCGCACAGGCAGGCCCGTCGTCGAAAATGTCGACAAAGTCAGTGAAATCATCGAAGTGGACCGGCATGTTAGTAGTCGTAGCATCGCCCAGGAGTTAAAGATCGACCACAAAACAGTTTTAAACCATTTGCACAAAGCTGGGTTTAAAAAAAAGCTGATGTTTGGGTGCCACACCAATTAACACCAAAAAACATGATGGATCGAATTTCCATCTGCGAAGCCTTGGCCAAACGTAATGAAATCAACACATTTCTTAAACGGATGTTGACTGAGGATGAGAAATGGGTCACATACGACAACATTATGCGAAAGCGATCGTGGACAAAGCGTGTTTTAGTGATAAGAAATTGGCATCAAGGGAAGAGTGTGAAAATCAATTGCTGGACTTTTTCGCTAATAAGGACCAAGACTTTTATGAGAGAGGCATAATGAAGCTACCATTGAAATGGCAACAAATTATATAACAAAATGGTGCATATTTGACCTAAATCGGACAATGCAAAACATGTTAAATAAAGTCTTGAAGTTCACGTAAAAATAATGGATTTCTTTTTCCCAAACCTATTATATATTTTTTTAAATCTATTTTCTGTTTTTTTATTTATTTTCGTGTTTATTTTTTATTAAATTACTAATTTATATTTATTTATTTATTTTTATGTTAAATTTTCCGATAGTTTTATAATTTAAAGCACACGGTCAAACATTTGAATTCGTTTGAGTTCATGCATGGAATGCTCTATGTAGCTTTTTCTAGGGTTAAGAATGGAAAAAGCCTCAAGATTCTCTTACCACCAGAGAATGAATGTTATACCCGAAATGTTGTCTGGAAAGTGGCATTAAATTAATATGTATATACACAAACACCAAATGGGGTTGTGATGCGTAATATATGACACTGTATCCTGTTAGTGTGACTTAGCCTCTCCTACTCAATTCCGACTTTCACCTCCTCGGTGGTGTTCCCCGGTAACCTGAGCAACCCTGTGGAAGATCGTGGTAACCAATCCCGGTGGGAAGCATGGTCAGGGCTGACGAAAGCGGAAGAATTGGCCCTCCGAAGAATAGCGGGTTGGGAGCGAGTCTAACTACCTCTCCATGTAAAAAAAAAACATACTAATTGCACATGTACAAAAAGCCTCGGAACCCAGACTGATCAAAAGATGAGGACTAAAAGGAAATGATTTAAGAATTGCGACATAGAACGTGAGACCACTAGGTAGCATAGGCGAAACTGAAAGTGTGACTGGGGTTTTAGTGGGTGAAAGCTCCACACTAGATCTTTCCTCTAACACACTATTAAAAAAAATATATATATATATTATATATTTATGCATTATTGAGGACCACAAGTTCCATTCATTTTAATCAGATTGATGCAATGATGTAACATTTAATATTTAAAGAATTAAAGAATTTTTTTTTAAAGCGATAAAAATACATATAAAATAAATAAATACTTTTTCTTAATATTTTACATTTATAAAATTTGGCGGCATATTTTGAAAATCTCGCGGCACACAAAAATGCCGCGGCACAGTGGTTGAGAATCACTACATTAGATTGTTAAATTAATCATAACTCATAACCATATCATAATTATAAAAAAATTGTTCAAAGAGCGAAATAATTTGTACACAGTATAAAGATAGAATAGTTAACTTTTCTGAGATAAACAATGTATTTGACGTAAATGTCGTCCATGATATCAGCAACGATATTCGTCTCACCGACTATCCCTATGTGTGTGTGTTAGTGTTAGTACTCTTTGCATCCACAAGAGGTGCGAATTTAAAAAAAATTATGTGTGCCATTATTTAAATTCAAATTATATTTGTTTTTATAATAAATATAATAATTTTATTTGTTCTTTTATTTCATAGATCTGAATTTGTATAGAATAATTATTAATTAAAATTATTAATTAATTAATTGATAATTCTATAGAAACTGTTAAGTTATATTTAATAGTGATATCTTTAAAAATTGAAAGATCTATCTTTGTGGGTCCACGGAACTCGAAATTGTTTGGCCGCAGTAACATCATTTCTCCAAGTGTCCCTATTCTGAGCTGCACACATCTAACTAGTATTTTCTCCCATCTCTCTCACGCTCTTTTCGACATTGTCCGCACCACAGACCATCCGTTACCGCACATCTCGTCCTTGGTCTTCTAAACGAACATTTCCCAACAAATATATTTTTCTCCTGCCCAACACAACCTTCTCAATTTTATGACCCTAACTGGAGATGCATAGAGGTCATGCAATTATTCCTCGTTATGCAGTCTACGCCATTTCCTGGTGACCTCATCTTTCTTTGGCCCATAAACGCCTCGAATACTCTAAATCTACTCTCATCTCCTAAGGTCATAGACCACACCTCACACCCATAGAATATAACCAGCAAAATAATTGTTTTATATAATTAATTTTGATTCCCTTTGATAACAATTTTGACGAGAGAATCCCCTTTTCTGCATGATATCAGGCGCTACCCGCGATAGCAACCTCAATTTAAATAAATTTTTCTCGTATATTATTACCCTTCGTAATTACTGAACCTAAGTATTTATTCTATTCATTTTACAATTCTTCGTCGCTCTTCACATCTAGACGGGGGCTCCGCCCCCTGTACCCCCGAGTGGTACATAGTATTTGGTTGAAAGTAGTAAAAGGTTTTCATTAAATTCAATTTTATCAGAAAATTTTAAAAGTTTCCAAGCAGGTTTTAAATTATGTACTAATTGCAAATGTTTTATCATTTGTGATTTAAAATAAAAAAATTTATTGCAATCGGGGAACAAACATTTGGAGTGTTTCGAGTATTTAAAATAAATAGAATTAGTAGAAGTAGAAGGAATAGAATTAGTAGAAGTAGAAGGAATAGAAATAGATGTAGAAGGAATAGAATTAGTAGAAGTAGAAGGAATAGAAATAGATGTAGAAGGAATAGAAATAGATGTAGAAGGGATAGAAATAGATGTAGAAGGGATAGAAATAGATGTAGAAGGAATAGAATTAGAAGAAGAAGGAATAGATATAGTAATAGATTGCCCTAGACCGCTATCAGGTACATTACAGCCCAATAACTTATGTTTATAAAAACTTTTCCTGTTTTGGTAAATCTGGTAACATTTCTGACATATTCTAGGGTAAGAAATGACACCGTCTAATAACCAAAGAATAACAGTGAAAAAGATAAAAAGGATAAGAAAAACTAAATTAATAAAAAAGATAGGGATATACATTGAGGACATTCTAAAAAAAAAAAAAAAAAAAAAAAATTAATTAATATAAGAATGATTATTAGTTGGTAAATAAAAAATAACCAAAATAATTTGATACACAAACCTTGCCCACGAAAAAGAAAATAAATAAATAAATAAATAATAACATATGTTCATAATTACCAAATTAACTGCAAATTATAAAGAAATCCAAAAAAAAAAATTAATGGTTAACCTTAGAGGTAGCTTATTTAGAAATGCCTAAAAAAAAAATCTGATTTAATATATTCACCAAATTAGTATTCAAGCTAAAGAAAATAAATAAATAGACTAGAATAATTAATTGAATAATAATGAATATAAACTGTAAAAAGAATATCTGATAAAAACTAAAAATTTTACAGAATTAAAAGCAGAATATTGAAATGTTTGAAATTAGATAATTTTAATTTTGATTAATTTAAAAAGATTAAATAAATAATAACATTTGTTCATAATTACCAAATTATATTATAAAAGCAATCCAAAAAAAAATATGGTATAAGAATAATAAGAATAAAATAAGAAATTTAAAAGGTTAAAAGGGAATAAATGTTTGCAAAAAGATATTTTTAATTTTGATTAATGCAAAAAGATTAAAACAAATAATAAGATATGTTCATATTTACGATTAAACTTAATTTAAATTCTTAGATTAAATATATTTTAATAAATTAACAATTTCCAATATGCTTACCTTTAAAATGAATGAATGAATGAATATGTAAGAAGTCAGAAAGGAATCTAGAGAAATAATTTATATTTTGATTGCTAAGTTCGGAATCGATAAATAACATATTTTATCGTTGCTGATACCATGGAAGACATAGACGTCAAATACATTGTTTATCTCAGAAAAGTTCAAAAATTAAAAAATTAACTTAATGAAAGACAAAGTAACACTTGGAAATTTGATTTTTGTTATTCATATATTATTATTTGAATTTTAATTAAAAATAATATATGTTAAATCTATAAAGATTATTAAAGGAAATTTTCAAAATTTCTTATTTCACTTGATCACGTTAATTTCTCTTATAAAAAAAGTTATTTTTTTACACTTCTACCAAACCTCTCAGTAACAGTGGCGCAACTAGAATTTGATCCTGGGGGGGGGGGGGGGGGGGGTTTGACTAGCCGCGCCCCACCGGGGTCCCCCCGCCTTTTGCCTTTTTATTTGCCCATTTAGCCGTATCCATAGGATTAATTAAGAAAATTATTACAAAAATGAGGAATATAAAAATAATAATCCAATGTCTATAAACAACATTTATTTGAAAAAAAAAATATAAATATAAATATAAAAATAAATATAAATATAAAAAATAGATAATATCAGATAACATATTAGAACAATAATTAATAAATATAAAAATAAATCACAAAAGATCACACTGCGACCGGGTCTGAGGATAGTCGATGTCCAACACAATTGATAAAAAATAAATTAATCTGGAACAAAAAAGACTTTTTTTTTTCTAACAATAAATATTAATACATGTATATCTAATATACGTACCATCATTGATATATTATTTTAATCTAATGTCTATTCTTCTTGGTTTTTTGGCAAGCTCATCCAATATTTCCTCCGAAGAAATAGAAACATTAAAATGAATATTCATTAAGGCTAGCCCATTTAAACGGTCTTCGCCAGTACTGTTTCTTGTATAAGATTTTAAATGCTTAAGTGAGGAAAAGGACCTTTCACAAGAGCAAGTCGTCACAGGTAGTGTATCCATTATTGTAATCAGATTATGTACCATAGGGAACATTTCAGGATTACATATATCTAATGCTTCAATGGAATTTTTTAATTCTTTCCCTGAAATAAATTGATTCCAAAGAGTGAATTCTCCTTTTGTGGTTTCCCCATCTGGGACTAGGCCATAAAATTTTGCTAAATTTTCTAGGCTATCATCAAAAAAAATATCATCTTTAGCATTTATAAGCATCTGAAATGGGTTAAACCTTCATGTTTTAAAAATTTACTGTCCAAGGATTCGATTGTTTGCTCAAGAAAAGGGATAAAGATTGATCTTTTAAAATATTCTTCAATCGAATCACTTGGCACATTACTCCTCATTGTTTGTCGAGAACAAATTCTAGGTAGACTTAAAGGTATATTATTTTTGAGACAAATAACAGAAACTTTTTGAATATTACTGAAAAATGATTCTCAGAATCTTTCCGGATATTTTCAAGTGTAGATTTAATATTTTTTGCACTATTAAGAGCATGACTTAAATCTATATTGATAGTTTGAAGAAATTTACTAAATGGTAAAGTGATTTCAAATACAGAGTTAGTGACAAATAAACTCATAAGAAAATCACTTTTACAAATAGCATTTGAGAGTAATTTAGCATCAGTTGCTGCTTTTTTTTAAGACCATTTACATATTTCATCTAAAGCATTAATCATAGGCTGAAATAATTCAATAAATGAAAGTAGAGAAGAGTGTCTTTCAATCCATCTAGTACAGAGGTTCTTAAACTGTGGTCCGCGGACCCCTGGGGGTCCGCGAAGCCTTTACTGGGGGTCCGCAAAGCCATCGTACAGATGCACGAGAAAATTATGAGTCAGTTAAAACTTTATTTAATATAAAAGGAGCGATGGGATGGCTTTGTGAGGAAACAGAGATCAAATACCCAAATTCAACGAAATGTGCAAGAAAACTATTGCTACCGTTTCCATCTTCATATTTAGCTGAATTTTCTTTCTTCAATATTATAATTTCTAATAAAATGTGTTCTACAATATGCAAAAAAATCGTTATTCACCAATCACTGTTAGAAATATTCAACATATATCCTTGTTCTTATGAGATCGTAAACCAGAAATTAACTAATAAAATGACGTAAAGTACCTAAAGTTGGGATGGGGTCCGTCAAAAAAAATTTCTCCAAGTGGGGGTCCGCGGAGTACATAAGTTTAAGAACCTCTGATCTAGTAGGACACATTCTTTTTAACTTTTCGGCTTTTGGTTTTTCATTTAATTTATCGATTTCTGCTTGAAGAACCCGTTGTCTCTTTGGAAAATGAAAAAAATTATATGCCATTTCAATAATTCCAAGACAATTTCTGATTTCTGCGATGGAACAGCCTTCAGAAAGAGACAGATTAAAATTATGAGAACAACAATGAACATAAATAGCTTTAGGATATCTTTTTTGAATGTGGGCTTGTGCACCTTTGTGCTCGCTCATGGAAGTGGCTCCATCATAGCCTTGACCTACAAGTTTTTCTGTTTCTAAGCCCATTTTCTCCATGGCAGAACAAATGGTTTCTGCAAGAACAACTCCAGTGGTTCCTGACAATGGGATGAAATGTAGAAATTCCTCAAAAATATTGTTCTCTACAAATCGTGCACAAAATGAGAGTTGTGTCACACCCACATGTCAGTTGTTTCATCACAAAGAATAGAAAAATATTTAGCTTTATTAATCCTATCTATTAATTTTTTTAGAATGATAGTATCCATCGAAAATATAATTTCATTTTGGATTTTCTAGCTCACATATGAAGCATTTGCTCCGGAAGATGAAAAATGATTTTTTAAAATATTGTCCCCTGCTTCAGCCCTGAATTTTAAAAGTGCCCTGAAATTTCCTTCCCCTTTTTGAAGAGGTTCTTCTAAATCAAAAAGAACTGAGTCTTGATGTCCTCTAAAAGGTAATCCCATCCGAGCAAGGAAGATAGCTGAATCAATAATAGGTTTAAGACGCTGACGATTTTTTTCTATTTGGGATTTTAACCCTTGGTCAATAATTAATTCTATACTTTCTTGTGAACCTGAATAGGTTGCTAAAAAATTTACCGCTCTCTTTATAGAGTTCTTATGATATTCAGTCATGTCATGCTTTTTAAATTCTTCTTTCGCTTTTTTCCATTCTCGAAATGGAGTTTTTACCAGTTTTCCAGCATATGATGATTGGTGTCCAACTACGGTACTAAACATTGTACAATATTTGCAGTATGCTCCATCTTCAGAAGGGGAATAGACAAGCCATTTCCATTCCGCAAGCCATTTTAACTGGAATTTAAGATTTCTTTTATCAGATGATGGAAATTTAAAATATATATTTGGGATCCAGGGATTTTCTATAATATCTTTTTTAGTGGAATCATCTACCTGAAAGATATAAAAAATAGCATTAGAAAATTCTTACAATACATTTAAATATAGGCATATATCACAACGAAAGAAATATAAAGAAAAATATAATTTACTGGTTATGAAATTATTCTTTTCAATTTAAGATTAGGATTTAAAAATTTTTATTTTTTAAGAATATGTGTTAAATCATAAAAATGAAAAGATTTACCTCTTTTCCAACATAAAATGCAATATCTCTCGATTTTATAATTGTACTGGTTCCTGTGGTGGTTTCATTTTTCAGAGGAAGCTTAAATTCTATAGTTGCATCAGAAACCTATAATTGGATAAAATAAAAAAAGCATATTAATATAAATTTATATTTCCTTAAGGGAATTTTTTTTATTTTCCTTTAAATTTTCTCTTGTAAATATATATGTATGAGAAAGTATTGCGTATACATATTTTTAGGTCCCCTGAGTTCAAAAAATAGTCTGTCTCAAGAACGAAAATAACAAGGAGGTAAAATTTTATATTTAAGTTAGGTACCCCCCTGAGATATGAACAAAATCAGCATATGAATACTAGTACTTAACTGATGGATTTTTTCAAATATCTCAAAATTATTTCGTGAGATTTTGATTAAAATTCAAATTCATTAAGATTTTTTTAAAATTTAAATATTTAAAAAAGTTTTGTAAATGAAACACTGATTTTACAAAATCTGGCAAAAAAATTTAATTTTGTATTTTATTTACTCGTATTCACAGTTTTAGAAAGAAAATATTTTTTCCAGCTATAAGTAGATATCATTTATAGCTTTCCTCATGAAATCATGATCTCCACTTTTCAGACGGTTCTAAATCCAAACCTGCCAAAAAAAATTTTGATCCGGCCGGCCGTTCGTTACCAAAATTAAGTCTAAACGAAATGAGATATCTTGGGATTTGATATTTAGATGTTTTTTTTGGAATGATGGGCGGGGATTGGATTGTTTTTGGACAAGATGGGACCATAAGAGTAATGCTAGTTTAAAGAGGTGTCAAAACACATTTTATTGAATTTCTTTATAAATTCAGATTCTTATGAGAATTATCATACTATCGTATTAAATTTATAGGGAATCGCATTTACTAAAAGTTTCATTATATTCATTTTTACCTAAACTTAATAATAAATGAGTTATTTATAATAAACTACTTTAAGATGTCGAAAGCTTTTCGTCCGCCCGTAGTGGTAGGATACTTTGAAAAAATTAAACTTAAGAAAATTTAGAAAAAAATAGATTTTATGTGTGGGAACTGAAGCTCCCCCGAATACCCCCCCCCTGCCTCTTCCCTGGCTACGTGAAAAAATGAAATTCGATTTTAACCCATTGGTGACCAGATATCATGTAGATAAATAGGGTAAAGGCACTAGTGTTTGGCAGTCATAACTTTTTTTTCACTTTAACTCTTTCCCCTGAAGACCCATTCACTCCAAATAACTTGATGTTAAGGTTCAGGCTTAGCTGAGGGATTAATAAATTGCCAACAATTATTCCAAAAAGCTTTAATGAACAGAAATTAAAAAATTTTTCAAAATAAAAAAAAAAATCGGAAATTCTAGTGTTTGGCAGTTTTTTTCAGTCTTTGTCATAGAATGGTCTAGTGTTTGGCACTTTTTAAACTAGTGCCAAACACTAGACCATTCTATGACAAAGACTGAAAAAAAAACTTTACACCTTTACATTCACAAATACATTCAACGTACAAATTGATTTTGAAATTCTAGTTCACTTACAGCAAAGACGTCTCGTGTTTTGCTCGTTTTAGTAGGGGTTTTAATATGGGATACAATGTCTTTCCATTCATAAAACAATATGTCTTCGTGGGCCGGCCACTTCCACAGTCGGCCACTAGGTTCCATGCTGGTTACCATCGCTCCAGTTTCTTTTACTTCCTGAAGTTTCCCGGGAAAATACTTCTGTTCATACTTTACAATGACGTATTCGCCGTTTTGGCGTATCACAGGCTGCCATTTCGGTGCGTCTTCATCGGATGTTTCTTCATTACTATACACGCTCTCCCCCGACGTTACATCGGCGTCGGAGTTGGACGTTTCACTCTCATGACGTTGCCGCTTTCCTTTTGCCTTCAGAGCTTCCTGTTTCGAAATTTCCCTTTTCTTCTTCAGTTCTTCCCTTTTGAGCTTGTTTTCTACCTTTAGTTTTTCTTGTTCGATTTTTTTATTTTTTTCGTTTAGTTTAAACTGTCTGAACGCTTCTGAAGTTATGACCGGGAAGCCACTGGCCAGAGCGCGCCTGACGTTCTTTTTATTTTTTTTTTTGCGTCCCAGGCCAGTGCAACGCATTTTTGATTGGGCTAGGCACCCCAGCCCCTCCAGTTTCAGGGGATAGTACCTTGGCCAGGGTGTTCATAGAAGAGACATGAGCTACATCTGCTTGTACAGGCTCCGGTACATCTGGTTCTTCAGGGACGTTCTCAGAAGACATAAGACAAGGATCTGGAATAGCATTATGGGAAGGCTCCGGTACATCTGGCTCTTCAGGGACGTTCTCAGAAGACACAAGACAAGGGTCTGGAACAGCATTATTTTCCTCCACTTCGTTGTAAAAATGTAAATTGGAAAAGTCATAGTCAGAAGGATTGGGTATGTCAGGAAGATTCTCTATATGATCCTTCTCAACAAAACAAATCTCTTTACTCTTCACCCACATTGTGTAGCCTAATGAAGACTCGTCTCCCGCTCCCGATTTAAACTTTGATACAAGTTCAGCACCTAGCAACTTCTCCAGGTGATCGTGTCGGACGTCACTTGCTTGGATAGAGTTGCGTTCTCTTATGTTGAGTTCATGGTCCATCACGCACTTAGAAAAGTCCACGCTATCCGCAGAAAATGGGTAAAGGCCGCAAACTCTAAAACCGTTGGTAATAACTGGTTGCTCCAAATCATTCTGCAAAATTGTTTCCAAGACCATTGGAAGTTTAACCTTTTCCAAGATCAACGTGTTGTTTGCGATTTTCCACTCATTAACCCTCTGTGCATATTTTTTTTTCAATGGGCCGAACACGCTAACATCCAGTGGCTGCAAGATGTGAGTCGCATTGGGGTGGAGAGCAATGATTTCTATTCCGTTCTTGGCAGCAAACTCTGACAAATGGTATGTGAGATGCGAAGAATGCCCATCCAGAAATAATACCACAGGCAAGCGAATTTTGTTGTCTATCAGCCATTTGTGGAAACTGTTGGCAATATACTCGTAAAAAGATTCGCCGGTTATCCAGCCCTTTTCAGTTTTTCCGATTGCCCAGTTATCCGGGAGGAATGTTTCCAAATTTTTTGGAAACCTTACCCCTGGGTACACCACTAAGCTCGGTCCCACCCGGCCAGCGGCTGATACAGTTAGAAGAACGGTGATGCTTTCTTTTTCGTTGTTAGAACAAACTTGGTAAACGTTTTTTTGCCCCTTGATTGCCACTACTTTCTCTCCTTTTGGGCATAGAAGAAACCCACTTTCGTCCATGTTGAATACGCGAGTTGGATCTTTTAACGCATCTTCTAAGTTCTGCTCTTCAATGTAGTTATTGACTTTCTCAAACCAGTTTCTTATGGCTCGTTCTGTCACAGATGCTCTACTGCTCGTTAATTTTTCTGTCGTTCGCATTACGAGATTATGCCGCTTCAGGAAAAGCCTGTACCATGTCCGTCCTGGGCCGGAATTTTTGAATTTAGTGGTTAGGTTCATGTTGTCACAGATTTTTTTAACGGTATTCACAAGGTCCAAGCCTGTTATAGGGAATCCTTTCTCCACCATAGCTTTTATCCAGTTAACCAGCATTGTTTCATTCTTTTCGCCGATCGAACACTCAGGACCCTGTCTACAACAAAAAGAAATGAAAAAATTATTTTTGGTGTTTTGTGATGAATGATGCCACCTTTCACAAAACATGCGGCCATGCAGCATTCTATCGTAATTTTCTTACCTTTTTCGAATAGGCTCGTTGAGCTTTAATTTCAATTGCAGCGTGCTCCGAGGAACCCCGCATTCTATGCTTGCTTTGTACGTGCTCATCCCCTTATTGACTTTCTCAACGGCCCTCAACATGTTTTCTTCCGTCCAAACAAATTTTGGCTTCTTCTTCTTTGCCTTAGGAGTTGGTGCCATGGTACAAGCCTAGAACCGTTGAAATGGGTGAGCTTCTTATCGAATAACACGCTTTGGAATGTGTCAAATCCAGTGTTTGTTAAAAACTGCCAAAGACTAGGTATGCATTGGGCCTAGTGTTTGGCAAAAACTGCATTGCCAAACACTAGAATTATTACATACTTCCGTTCTAGTGATTGGCAATGAACATTGTACCTATACCTATATACTTTATTGACACAATGCACTATTAAATATCAAATTTAGACCTTTAAAATAAGATACTGCCATATTTCATACATACTGGATTGAAAACTGAAAGGATGCCAACGGATGAAAATATACTGTTTCTTATCAACATTCATAACAAGTACAAGAAAAACTCACCTGCTTTCCAAAATAATTTTTATTTTATAATAATAAATATTTGGTTGTTTACAAATTTGATGGACACGAGGAGCGGTGTCTTCTGCTTCATTTGACAGTAGCCAACATAACAAAAAATTTATAGGGCATTATTCTGGAGGGGAATTTGAACGAATTGCCAAACACTAGTACATTGCCAAACACTAGTACCTTTACCCTATAGAAAAAAATATTTTTGAAAGGGTTTTTGGTGTATAAAAATAAATGTTCCCATTTGGGAACGCTGGCTCTACAAATGGGTTAATATATATAAACAAATAAAAAATTTACCTTTTCAGTTGTGAAATCAACTATTTCTTTATTGTCTTCTTCGCTATTGCTATTAACACAATCTGTTGTTTCTGAAAGTCCAGCTTCACTATCTAATTCTTAAATGGAAAAGTATTTAAGAATTAATTCACTAATTTAAAAAAAAAATTTTAAATCTTACCTTTCTTGTTTTTCTTATTTTGAAAAAAATCTGTAATTAGTCTTCGCTTCATAATTTTTATGAAATTAGCAATTAATGTATGTAGCAATGTGGAAGGGGTTGGATTGGTGTCTAGGGTAAATGTTCTCGATAGAGCAACTTCTTGTTTGCGAATTTCTATAAAATGGTTTATTTACAAATGCCCTACCCGTTGTGGTGGGAGAAGGGGGTGGGAGACTTTCTCCTGGACGTCACCAAAGGCCCTGTGGGGGTGAGGGCTGTGTTTCCGCTATCCCTCGGTTACATTTTACATCCAGGGATAAGGAAGTGGAGTGAGGAGCTCGAAACATCCCTTGACCTCGGTATCAATTTCCACATGTATTAATAAAGAAAAACTTATTATACACTAAGTTATATTTTAAGAATTTTTTTCTTTTCTATTTGAAATATAGTACATAATTATTTTTTTTCTCTCCTGGGGGGGGGGGGGGGGGTTAACCCCAAACCCCCCTGGTTGCGCCACTGCAGTAACAATTTTATTCATATGTCCTGTGATCAATGACCTGCTTTAATTTCTACGTTTTAATCCATTCTTCAATGTCAAAGTTTCTTTCTCAAAATGTTATTTAAAGTTAAAAGTTCTCTTCACTTTTTTAATATATGTGATAAAATAAAAGTTTTTCTTTAATATTTTTACTATCTCGCCAGAGATAGTATTGCGATCACGAAAATTTTCGATGTTGAGATTTTGATGTTTTTATACGTTTTGAAGGTTCCTGAATCATTTTCACTAAGGTTGAGAAAAATGTCTGTGTGTGTGTATGTGTGTGTGTATGTGTGTGTGTATGTATGTAGGCAAGATTACGCAAAAACGGTTTGAGCTAGAATGATGAAATTTGGTACATGGGCATTATTCAAAATTCATAGTTTTCTATCAACTTTTGAGAAATGTAGCTCAACCGGAAGAGGGTCATTACCTACAACGTTTTGATTTTTTTTCCTCTAAAGTGACCGTAAAAATAAAGATATATGTTTGATAATTTTTCACATGATTAATAATTGTATAAAACTGCTATATATAGAATTTCAGCTTGATTGATTCGCTGAAATTACCAGAATTAATTTTTTAACACTGCAAATCTCACGCGCCAACACGTGACGTGGTGCCATCAACAAAAAGCCAAACATGCGCTGGTTTAATATTTATTATTTATTATTTATAATTTATAATTAATTAAATTTAATTTAAATATAATATATTATGTTATTTAATCCAATTCAAATTGCGAGATAGTCGAGTGGAGACACTCCAGCTAATTTTCAATACTCTTATACTATAGTAATATAATATCTGACAAAAAACATCTACGTAGTAGAGGTTCCCCGCCAAGTTGTGTGCCCTAAAAAGTTAGGAAATCAAAAAATCAAAGTTGTCTTTCAAAAAAGTTGTGAAATCAAAGCTTGGCGGCCGCCAAGTTCCTCACCTTATAATATTAATTGTTTTTAAAACGTTTATTTTCTGAATAGTGTATTTAATTGCATTTCAAATAAAACTTTTGCAAATAGTGTGTGGTAGTACCTCCCGCATTACTACAGAGAATTTGCAAAAAGTATATATATACGGAACAAGTACCGGTTTTCACCCCCTCACAGCAAAAACAAAAAAACAGTGGCATCTGTCGACCTAATTTTTTTTAGGTTTTTATAGGCCACCAGACAAAAACAAAAAAAAAATCATTAATTTCATGCAGTACAACTGGAAATATTCAATTTTAAAAATGCCATTTTTCACGATGTCCTTCATTAGCCCTAACTACTGAACCGATTTTGACGGGGAAGGTCTCATTTTGTTTGTCTTGGTGGGTAGGTGAAACCTATGTATAAAAATGTTGCAAACACAATTTGGCAAAATTGCCAAAAATGCAAAAAACTCACAAAAAATCACTTTTTTGCTATTTTAATTTCATTTTTAACCCAATTTATACGGGAGGACACATTTTATCCTACTTAATGATCTACATGACCCTACACTATAAATTATTGCAAAAACATTTTGCAACGTTGCAAGAAGGCAACAAACGCGCTAAAAATCACTTTTTTGGCAATTTAATAGGAGTGGTCTACTAAACAAATTAAACAATTTTTAAAATCAATGGATAAATTAAATTGAAAAGTTTGAAACAATTTTTTTTATTTTAATTTTGTTGGACAATTAATTAAGTGTTATTAAAGGAATTCTTATTTAAAGACCACATTGTTTGTATAAATTATTTATTAAAATAAAATAATTATATTTATTTAAATAAAATGTATAATATTTTAATAAATTAATTGTGATCTTTAAATAAAAAAAAAATAAATAATGTGAAAATTCATCACAAATTAATTCTTTGGTACAAGGTACGTCAGATTTTAATTATTATACAGAGCGGCAAAACGAAGACATCGCCTAACAAATAGAGAGCTTCAAAACGCAGCTAATAGGAATTGTTGTCATGCAAATCACAAGAAGTGCAGGAGGGCTAAACGAACGGCCACTCGCAATACATCAATTAAAAGGCGCACAAATGCTCAGATTAGAATTACAAACAGAATGAATAATAGAAAGCGCCTAAGCAACATTTACTTGAGACATTTTAATTCACATGACGCTGTAAAGGACCTGGCAAAAATCACCCCTGGCGCCGCTGAAAAGCAAAGAAATTGTAAAGTGGTGTCTTCACGCTTATCAAAAAGCAATGTCCAATTTCAAAAAAAAACTATAACATCAGTAAAGAATCAGTGCAATAAAGCATTAACCAGGCTTGAAACTAATGAACACTGTAATTTAGATGCACTGAGTGGTAATAGACTGCACACCAGCTAAAGTGAGTCCTACTACTGGGAAATATCGTATCAACTGTACAAAGGTAGCCCAATTATAATAAATGATAAACATCAGGCAGTCGATATATTCTCGATATATTCTCTGAGTATACACCATATCATTTCTACAAAAAGCATTGAAATCTGACAAAAAACCACTTCGTGGTAGAGGTTCGCCGCCAAGGTGTTTTCTTACTCGTCGGGGCG
This sequence comes from Labia minor, assembly GCA_963082975.1. Lineage (NCBI taxonomy): Eukaryota > Metazoa > Arthropoda > Insecta > Dermaptera > Spongiphoridae > Labia > Labia minor. The sequence goes on from OY720345.1 coordinate 55,822,371, forward strand.
GAGCGCTGCCAGCGCTCCTAGATAATATGTATAATGTATAACTGTATATTGCTGTTGATTGTTGTATACTATATATGATTACAACTGTCCCCCGTTGTACACGGAAGATTGGTTCCGAACAGGGAGCTAGTTTGAAGTGGTGGGGGTGGCTCCAAAAAAGTAGGTAGAAATTCTTGTCGCCCATTTTGCCTACATCAAAACATGGAATTTTCCATAAGAGATAATATATTTTTGTTTCCAATTTTCTCGTATGTTTGAAAGTTTTTCTTAATTATTTCTTATTTATTTTATAGTTTAGTTAATATATTTAATAATTAGAAATAGTTTTTAATAATTTAATTTGTATTCAATATTAAATTATTTTTTATTAGATTCTAACTGGATTCTAGGACCAGGTTAGGTTTACACCTGGGTTTAGGATATAGACAGGTTATAAATAGTTGTTATTTTATTTTATTTTTTAAAAATAATTATCAAGACAACAGAATATTCTTTCCTATGCTCAGATCATTTTGATGAACCGACGTTAAAATGCAATAACACTACCTGGTGTTTTAAAAGATTCACAATTGCATTATATTTCATTGTTAAGCAATCTGGAAGACGCTCTTCTTGATATTTATATTGATATCTCCAGGGATGGACAAGTTACTCGATTTTGAGTAATCAGATACCAAATACCAATTACTTCAGATTTGTGTAACGAAATACAAGATACCAATTACGTATTTGAAATACATTGAAAATACCAATTACATTCAAATTTTCCCTTGATTTTAATTCTTTTTTTGTGTGGAGGGGGGGGGGTAATTCTGGAACTCTAAATTATAAATTTAGTTAGGAAAGTGGCAACTAAACTTATATTGGATAATACCTTTGGAAAATTGAAAACAATAAAATTAATCATGAATTTAAAAAACATTTATTTATAAAAATGTGAAAAGGTTATTCATGAGGGAATTTTGTAAATAATACGATAATATCACATAATAATATTTTATTGTAAACAAAGAAAATTTGACATATAAACATATTAAGAATTATATACTTGTAATTATGATCACCTTTAAAAAAAAACAAGTTTTCAAAATTTTTGTCGGATAATCTGGACCTTGATGGAGAATGAATGTATATGAATTTAATAAGAAAAAGATATTAATACCAGGGCTTCGAACCGTTATTTTTTTCGTTTCGGTTTTCGTTCCGGTTCAATAAAAAAAAATATCAGTTCGGTTCCGGTTTTCCTTCCGGCAAAAATACCGGTTTTTTTCGGTTTTCGGTTCAGTTCCGATTAATTAATTTTAAAGACCTTTTATTTGTATTAGAAATTTAGGTCGGGGTATGCCGAGTCTGCCATAAATATATAAAAATATTTCTTGCTACCACCCTAAATCATACTACATGAATTGATACAATATAATATAAATAATAATAATTAATTAAAGGTATAATAATTAGAAGTATATAATATAAGATGTTAATATAATTTATTAAACGAAACAAATAAGTATGAATATTTTTTTACATCCTTCTACTTTCACACACAAACACTCAACAAACGAAACAAATTCGTATATTTAATGTTAAAGTATACAGGATTCTTGGATATATTTACTTATAATTATAACTAGAATTATAAAAGATGAAAATTATACCTCTAATTATTAAAATATCTTCTAATATATTTTCATTTAAACTATTTCTATTGTCTCGTAAAATAAACTTTAAACCAGAGAAAGCTCTTTCAACACTAACTTGTGTTGCAGAAAAGGCATTTTAACAAGCTGTCTAGTACTTTGGTTAAATAAAAACTAATGCTAATGGTTTCCAATATCAATAAAATGAAATTGGAGTCAAAAAAGAAAAACATTGTCTTTAAATTTAAATTTATTTAATTAATTTAATTTATTTTTTCTTTAATATTAAATAATAAATTGTTGCATTTAATATTCGTTCATGTACAAAACCTACTACTATTGAATAAATAAGGTTTTAAGGTCGAACTATTAATTAAAATTAAAATATTCAAATTTTTGCGAGTGGTCCACTTCAAATTGTGAGCAGTGTATTTACTTACAATTATAACTATAATTATAAAAGATGAAAATTACCTCTAATTATTAAAATATCTTCCAATATATTTGTATTTAAACTATTTCTATTGTCTCGTAAAATAAACTTTAAACCAGAGAAAGCTCTTTCAACACTAACTTGTGTTGCAGTAGCTCCTAAAACCACTATTGCAATTTTGTATAAATGAGGATATGTATTTTTATTTTCCTCCCAATATTCTAAAATAAGTTTTTTACTGTCTAATCTTCGTACTTGATCAAAGTTATTCAATATTTGTTTAAATTTATTTAATAATTTTATTTATATTTATGAATCATTTTCTTTATATTAATACATAACCCTGTAACAAATGGAATAAATAATTTAAAAAATTAATACTATCATTAAATCAAAATATCAGTATTAAACAAACGATGAAAACATTAATTTCTGTATTGCGACTACGAGACGCTGCCAACACAACCGAAGGGAGAGTATGACTAGGACACTAATTTTTGAAACAAAGTTTTTAGCGACACCATGCAGTGCGAGGCATAACTAATTGAAAAAAATTCGGGCTTGTGTGTTGCCAAAACGCCCAAAAACACCACTTCTGGCAACTCTGGATTGAACACTGAACTGAAATAAACCGATATTATTTTTTTCGGTTCAGCTTCAGACAAAAATACCGGTTTTTTTCGGTTTTCGGTTCAGTTTCGGTTCGAAGCCCTGATTAATACAATAAGAAATAATCTGGGCGTCCAGTTTAATTGTGAAATGGTCGAACGCGTTCGTGTTAGGATCAGAATGGCTGTACTGAAAGGATCTGACGTGGTAACGATATCACATTCGATCTCAAAATGGCATGGCAAGACAGCATGTGTTCACATGGAGCGGGATAAGTTAGGAAAGTGAGAGAGTACATTGTGATGTCTTCTTGTTTCAGCTAAATTTCATAATGCGGCAAATTTAAAAAAAGTATTTGGTATCTAAAATTTCAGATACCAATTACTTAAAACTGTAACGAAATACAAGATACCAATTACTCAGGTGTGTGTGTAACGATTTACAAGATACCAATTACAATTGTAGTAGTGGTCAACTACTGGTACACATTTACGCTAAATAAATTTGGCTATAAATAAAAATGTCCTTAACTACACTAACATTTTGTTATTACAATTTAAATGTTAATTTCAATACTAGAAAAATCCCCATGCCTTTAAATAATAATAACAAAACAAATAATAAATAACAAACAATAAAAAATAATATATATATATATATATATATGTAAAATAATAACAACAGAGAATTTATTATATCTTAAAAAGAATAATTAATTTTCAAGTTTATTTCTTTAAAATTATTTTACAAAGTTTATAAATAAAAATACATTAAATAGATAAATAATAAATGAGTCATTAGATGTCCGCTAGAGGGTGATATAAGTAGGTAGATGTAAATATAAATATTTTACATCTTACCCCCTTAGGCTTTTTCTTCAGAAGAAAAAGGTGCCAATTTTCTGCAGTGGAAACAGTTTGATAATTTTTTTCTTTTTTTAACACAGTCAACCACGAGGTTCTTTTTGATATTTTGAATGGGCCCATCCTTACTTTATCCGTTTTCCTACGGTTTATTTTATTCCCATTCTCGATGTATACCATCTCGCCTATTTTAAATTCTTTTTTTCCCCTAGTTTTATCTATCCTTTCTTTATTAGTATAGAAACTTTCCGGAATTCTGAAAAGCTTCTTTCCTGGCCTGTTCCAGATTATTATTTTTTATGTGTGTTTAAATCAAAAGTTCGTTCTCAAATTGTTCAATCCAGATTTCGCCTTGAATTTCTTTTCTAAAATCATCCAATTTAAATTTTTCCCTCAAGTCTTTTAACTGGATTTCTTCTTCATCAGGTCTAATTAATTTCATGTTCATTATTATTTCTTTATCATCACTTTCTTCTAAATATTCACCTTCCATACATATATTATCCTCTTCATCAAAATAATATTTTTTTTATTTCTCATTGATAGTCAAATCTAAATATATTACGATAATTTCCAATATTTTTTAAATTTTTTATCTCATTTTGAATAATTTTGTATTTTATCAATACTGGATGATCTTTAAAACTTCTCTTATTTTCTGGAATCAAAAACCAGGTTGAATCATCCCTGGTTAAAGCCTTTAATTCGTGTAAAACTTCTTTTGTCTTTATAATGAAAAATTTTAATTTCGGAGAAGCCATAATTTATTTTTTTTTTTTTTGAAAAACTTGTCTAATTTGTAAGTGTGTAGGTGAATTAAAAGTCTTACTCGATTCTGTAAGTGAAATAGTTTTATTTTATTATATAATTATATACTCTAACTGTAGCTCAAATGCAGGCTTCTAAATTAATACATCCAGATATAAATCATACAAATTTAAAACCACAAAATCTCTCTAATTATAATTCAAAAGAGATCCCACCTGAAGTAAAAAAAGTAAAAAAAGTAAACAAAATAGAAAATGAATTGAAGTATAGAAATTATCCAGGTAAATTCTATACCCTTTATTGAGTAAGTCATGTACTAACTCTAAAACAATTCTTGCTGATTGTTTTTCTTGTGGGTAATTACTACCATAGTTTGTGTCCTTTCCGGTATATAATATCATGTTTTGAACGTATCCAGATTGACTTTCACTCAAAATGAATAACTTTATGCCAAATCTAGCTCGTTTCGTTGCTATGTATTGCTTCCAGGATAAATTTCCTTTCCACAATAAAAGTGACTCGTCGACACATATGTCTCGTTCACAAACATAAAATGTTTTGAACTTTTCTGTCAAATTATTTAAAACTGGATCGATTTTATGTTTTTCTATGAGACGTTTTAGGATCAAAGCTTAGATTGTCTGTAAAATGTAAAAACTTACACAATAATCCAAATCTGTTTTCGCTCATAGCTTCATAGAAAAAGGGTGTTTCAATAATTCTTCTTCTAGAAAAATAACATTCTAAAGTTGGTTTTCCAATTATCCCTTGTAAAACTAGGAGCCCCAAAAATATCTTCATCTCAGCTTCATTTGTATCTTTCCATTTTCGAAGTCTCGATCGTGGTTTCAACTCCGGATTATTGGCAAAAAATTGAGCAGCATACAAATTCGTTTGTTCCGTTATTAGTTTTATAAGGCCGTCATCTAAAAACTTCTCTAGATAAAATAAAGGAACTTTTTTTGAAGGAGTTTTGAATGTTTTTCCCGGATGTGCAGTGAAGGGAAATGGTGGTCTTTCTGCATATTGAGGCTCTCATTCTTCAGAGATAATGTTGTTTCTAGGATCAACTTCATCAACTTCTTCATTGTCTTCACACTCAGAATCGCTCAATTGTGTGTCATAGTCGAAATCATTGTTAGATGACTCCGATGACAAACTCATAATACGTCTCCTTCTTTTACCTGCCGGTACGTTAAATTCATCATCACTGATATCACTCTCAATCATTTTAATAAAAAAAAAAATTTAATTTAATTTAAAAAAAAAATTTGGAAATAAAAATAATAGTGGTCACGGAAAAAACGTCTATCACTCAAGGTAGCAAAATTATTATGATTCCATACGGACGTAATATCATAGTCGAACGGAAATATACGTCCCGTCCGTTCCAGGGCGCAAGATAATTTTAAAGGACGTATTAATATGTTCTCCCCGTACCCGATATTGTTTACGCCTGACGCATTTATGCGTCTTCCCCGGTTAACAGGTTAAGAATATAGTCCAGTGCTGAAGTTCTACTTCCAGCTAACTCGGTTAAAAATGTGTAAAAGTCATTATTTTCTGTTGTAATCCAGTTTCTTAATTGTATTAATCTTTCTGCACTATTATATGGTCTGGAATTTGGAAGTTGGTACATTCTTCCTCTCTTCTTTTCTCTTGTTGAAGATCCTTTGTACGCCAAATATGGACCTCTAGTTCGCAAATCTTCCAACTTCCAAGTTTCATCACTATAAAAGAATATAAATATATTCTGTTTTTGGAATATCTGGAACTTTTGAAAATTGATGAATAGGATGAGGAATTGTAGATCCCAGTATACTATATCCTCCGAGTAATGAGCTCCAAGAATGATCTCTTAACTTTTGAGCTAATCTTGTTAGACATATATCTGTATCAGTAGTTTGGAGGGGTGTTATCTCTGAGTAAAAATTAAGTAGCCATTCCAGAAAAAATACTTCCATTTGGATCTTCTTGAGAGCCATCCATAAAGATACCTTGTGTTGTTCTGGTATTGGAGAATTTTGAGATGAAAGAGAGTTTTGCTCCTGTGACAGAGTTTCTAAAAATCTCATGCAAGACTCGGGGGTAACACAGTTTAACTTGAATTAAGAAGTTAAATAGATCTTCATCGTACTTTTTTGTCTCATAACTGAAAATTGCACCCAAATCTATATTCTTGGTTGTCTTAATGAGTATGTCTTCTAAATTGCTTCTTAAAAAACTGGAAATTGTGGGAGGTACTTTGATATTTAAAGAGCATGGATTCGATATTAGAAGTTTTGGATCATCATTACTGAGCTGATATCTACCTTGATCCAACCAAGAATAAAGTTGTCTAGATATCTTGCAATGATCTTTTTTAAGAAAGTTCTATCGTTTAAGTTGTTAATGGGTCTGGATGGCCTCTGTACATATAACTTAATGGACCTAATACTGGTAGACCAGACACTTCTGAACTTAAACTTAAAATGAATGTCAAAAAGCCTAGAGAGGATACGGATGATTGATATCTTGATTTAATATCAGAGACAGAAGAAAAGCTGAGGTATTCTCTAGATACACAGACAAGAGACTCCATAGTAGATAGCAATTAGGGGACAGTAATGTCGTATGATTTTTGACAAGATACCTGCTGATTGTAAAGTAGAAATTTTAGTACTTAACATGAGATACAGTTCATTGACATCTACTAATAATCTTGATATCTTCTTTGTCGCCTGAGCCATGTATGCACCTCTATATAGAATTTCTTTTCCGTATGTGACTATATCGGTGCACACCCAGGTCTCATCAGGCTTCACTTTTAAACCGATTTTTGTGGAAATGAGATCCAAACTAGAAAGAAATTGATTAATAGTTCTAGATACTTCATTTTGTTCTGTATTAAGATATTTCTCCAAAGTTTCATAGTCATCTGGGATTTTAATCTCCATGTTACAAACCTGATTGTCTCCTTGCCCAATGATGTATAGTCGACAACCGATCTCCGCCTCTAATAGTAACAGTAATCCTATTGTGATAAGTGTCCAACCTTTTTGTCTAAGACCTTCAAAACCACCAAGATGGTTGTACCAAAGAGTGGTGCATTCCTCCGGGGTTCTTGAGGGATTGTTGATCAAGCTTGTTGGAGGATTTAAATGAATAGATAGTGCAACTATACACTCAGAAAAGAATTGGTGAGAATATGTATAAAGACCAGGTGTCCCAAAGATGTCATCTAGGAACTCGAATACAAAATCAGTCGACTTCTTAGACCAACAGAGGTTCCAGCTTGAGAAGTCAATTCCTATAACTAATGAGATATGATGAGCAGTTGTCTCACCAGAGATGTTGTATAGCCGTTTTGATAGATCTGATTCGCCTAAAGTCATTGTCTGTTGAGGGAAGAAAGAAAATACTTGTTTAGCAATATTGGCCTCAGTCACACAATAATACAATCTCATCTCAGGACCATCATAGCGAATAATCTGGGTGCTATTTTTAACTCTCTCTCTTTTGAATGCACCATTATGATTTTCCATTCTTCAGGAATATTTCTACTCATGATAATATCACACACTTCAGACACATTTATTGTGTCTCTGTTGAGGATTTCTCTCAGTACCCTTCTAGTTCCATTATAAGGTGTGGATTTGCATTTAAGTGCATAAGTACTATACACACTCCTGATGTAACTCCGGGGACAGAAATAGACTTATCTTCTAATAATTCTGTGTAATCGTAATAATAAACGAAGTCTAACTCCCTAGAAAAATGTATCATTCCCCAGTGCTCCATAGGATATTCCGGGCTATATTTACTAAATGAGGTCCTTTTTTCTGATATTAAGGCATGGATAGGAGTTCCAATTAAGCCATCATTGTTCCCAAGATTGGGCCATCTACCTGTCTTGTCCTGAAACGACATTACATACTGTCGCTTGATGACTCCGGTAATTTTTAATAAGGTTAAATAATCTGGATCTGTCCTGTTCTTTCCAATCTTCTGTACTGTATTTCAAAGAGTAACACATCCAGCCTCTACATCTACTGTGACCCCAGTGTCTATAAACTCCATGAAGTTCTGCTAATTGCTCAACTCTAAATGTTTTTTCCTCTAAATATTGCCACATTCTTTGCAAATGAGCATCCTTAGTACATTCTTCCTGCATCCATAAGACAAATTTTTTGGATGCTTGCAATCTATCATGGTTTTTAAGCAAAGCAGACATGCACATAGGTGGTTCCCACATAGCAATGATTGAGTATGTTGGATTGACCACTCATATAGTAATAGATATTACTTATATCATCCCAACCGTTGACCGTGAGAATCATATCCAAGTTATTTCTATTTAAGAAATGGTTTCTCAAGTGGTCATATATTGGGCAGCGTCAAAAAGGTGGCCTAGGTCCTCTCTCTCTTGCATGTTACAAATTTTGCACAATTGACCCTGGTCAATTTTGTATAAAACACCGTTGGTAGCAAAAATGAGGATTCTCTCGTTCGCCAGTCGACATTCATATAGAATCCTCATCCTGCCGAGAGCACCTCTGCAAAATATATGTTTACGGCTCCCCATTATATTTTTGTAAATAGGACAATACTCAGAGTCCTCGATTTTTTGCATGTCTCTTGATCTATATATTTCGCTTAGTTTCTGAGCTAATAGATCCGTTTTATTCTTCACTACATTTGGATCCTGACTCTCCCAACAAAATTTAATTAATAAATCAAAAAAAAAAAAAAAAAAAAAAAAAAATAGAATAGACACAGGAATCGAATGAACGATGAAACAGATAGATACAATTTTTATAACCAAGATAAACGAAACAGTTATATACAATTTAATATCAAGCTAAACGAAATTACAAGTAGAATTTGGAAAGAACAGTTATTAAATGAAGAGTTCGGAATTGATATCAAAATAATAAATCAAGTGAAAGCAATTTAGATGAATGAAGAGAGAATAAATCAGTCGTCTAAAGTAAATCGTGTATCAGAATCATAGGTAAACATTCAAGGATGGTAGAATCAGAAATCGGGATTTGCGGAACAGGTGTTGACGGGACAAGAAGCGTACACGAAAGAGGATGTGTGTGGCGTCTCTGACAGCCACTAGAAAGACAAGATTCGGAAAAAGAGATAGTCCATTCCTTTGTCTTCAAGCTCGTTCATTGTGCGGGTGGCATAAGCGATGGGTGGGCCGCTTCAATTCAAAATTATATTTACTTAAAATGTCAAATTGCAAGAGTTGGATCGTTTATGAATTTGTAAAAAAAATTGCAAATGACTGAAAAAAAATGCAAAAAATGTAAAAAAAATGACAAAAAAGGCTCCAAAAAAGGCGATTTTTTTTTGAAAAAGGCGCGGAATGCCAAAAAAGGCGAAAAAGGCGTTTTTTAAAATCTACCAGTGTGTTTGATTTTTGTACATCGGTGGAGATCTGTAATGAAATCTTGAAAAGGCTCAAATTTCGAAAAGGCAAATGCCTTTTTTTGCGCTCTCTAATTATTAGTTATTTTTTTTTTTAAAAAAACAAATAGATATACATAATAAATAATCAAAGATCTAAAATAATTATGAAAAACTTTTCAGTTATTTATATAGAGAATAGAAAAAATATAATTAAATGTAAATTTCAATAAATGCAAATATGTCGATGACCAATCTATAAATTTTTTTTTTTAAAAAAAAAAAGAATATAAATAAAACAAATGTCTCTATAACACAAATTCAGTTATTTGTGTTATAGAAGTTTAAAATAAAAAAATTTATTTAACAACATGAAAAGTGGTTAGTTTTATGTGTACAAGTTAAATAATATATAAATGGGATAAAATGCACTAAGGATGGATGGTTTCTTAATATTTTTTTACAAATTTCTAATAACAATAATTTGTAATTTTTTTTAATTAACAGTTAAACAGCTCTGGTACATTAATATTTATTTTGTCACCAGTATTTCTCATGGTATATGTCAATCTTTTTAAGACGTCGTGTAAAAGTTGTGGTACTTAATAATCAGGTGGCAATATGGTAGATGGTTTATTTGGAAGATCATCGACCTGTCTTCCTCTCTCATATTGCGAATCTAGTAGAGTAGTATCAATGAGAATGTTGCAATAATGATTAAATATGTAACGAGGCAGACTTCTAGCGATGCGAGAATCAGCAGCTACTAGGTCGTTATAAATGGCCTCAATCACAATTGGTATATTAGCGAGATCAATGTTATAATCATAAACTATGAAAGAAGAACTGACTCCTAAATCATACATAATATCGTCAGCGGAATTTGACTCGCTGGTACTAGTCATTTCTTCTTCTTGTTGACGTCTCTCCCTGGGAACCGATGGTTTCGGATCTCTTTTAAATTTACTTGATCGTGCAGTTTGGTGTGCGTGGTTCAAAGTCTGGTGCAGACCAATCTTCAGCGAATTTCTTCTCTTGATGGTAATCATATGCTCTCTGCATTCTTCGATTCCGTTGAGGTTCCAAGGGAAGAAAGTCAGTCGCCATCTGCGAGTTCGCAGGAATTGACCGGCCTCCTCTTCCACTTCCGCGGGTATTGGCGTTCCGTCTAGAACAATGTTTCTTAACCTTTTGGTTACAATGAACCCCTTTAAAAATTTTAAATAAGTCACGAACCCTTTTGTGAAAAAAATGCTATAGCATTAGTTATTAAAAATTAAATTCTGTGTTGTTAATTCAATAATATAAAAATAATATAATAATTCAATAACATAAAAAATTTTATAAATTCAATAACATAGAAAACTTGAAACACAGTGTTTTATTGAAATGTTTTTCAAATGAAACTTAATGTGAAGGCTGTTGCTGCTTTTCCTTAATTAAGATGTTGAATTGAGGAATAGTTTTCGATAAAGCAACGCGCATATCATGTTCCACATTCAGTCGATTTCGATGTTTTGTTTTAATTGTGACAAGTGTGGAAAATCCAGCTTCACAAAGATACACTGTAGCAAACGGAATAATGACTGCCATAGCTCTTTTTACAAGCAGTGGTTAGGCTTCTCTTACAGAACACCAAAACTCTCCAAGAGTTTTTGAATCGAAATTCATTTTTAATAATGCCTTTGTTTTCAAATCAACAAGTTCATCTTTGGCAAAGTCCATGTCATCGATACAGTCAATATCACAAGGAAAAGGATTGAGAATCCACAACTTATCTTTATTATTTATTCCATCCGAATTAAAATATTTTTCAAATGAAACCTGAAGTACTTCCAGGTGTACACAGATTTCATTTTTCAAATTATTCAATGCTAAACTATCTTGCTGAGAACTATTTTTAAGAAGCACTTCATCCAACATTTGAAAATTTGCAAATAGCCCACTTTTTACTCTATTTTTCCAAAGTGCAATTTTCAATAAAAATGACTAATTTCTCAGCGGCATCCATACTTGTTATATCAGGCCCTTGAATTGAAAGACATATCGTTCATGTAGTTAAAAATGTCTGCAAGGTGGAAAAGAAAACATTTAAAATTGCTAAAACATCAACTGCCTTTGTAGTTTGTAAAAGAGGCTCACAAAATAAGAATTCTTCTTTAATATTATCAGCAGATACGTAACGAACGAAAACAAGAAGTTGACTACAATTCGAGATGTCTGTAGTTTCATCCAGCTGCATACTAAAGGGAAATGGCGATGCTTTCAATTCATCGATGATCTGCTTTAAGATATTGCAAGAAATTTCAATTATTCTTGAATGTATCACGTCATTGGACAATGGAATAGCCTCAAGCTTTTTTCTCTGTTCCAATCCACAAACTAGTTCAACCATTTCCAGTGCACATGGCTTAATTAATGTCTCTGCAATAGTATGCGGTTTCTTACTTTTTGCAATACGATATGCAACTTTTAAAGATGCCTCAACCAAAGGTTTTTGGGGAATACAAAATCCAAGTTTCGTTAATGTTCCAGATTTTGAAAACTGGGCTTTTTTCTTTGTAAAGAATTCCAGATCTTTAGATGCATTCTCAGGATGAAGAGATTTGAGATGCTCTATCAATTTTGCCGGTTTCATACTAGCGTTTGCCAATACTTTTCCACACAGAAAGCATTGTGGCCTTTCAACACCATCCGATTCTTTCATGCAACAGAATCCATATTTTACGTAATTTTCATCATATTTCCTTTTTTTGGACATTTTGGGCTACAAAAAATATGAAATAATCAAATGAATTCACATTTTAATTATTCACAAATGAATCTCCTTTAGTTGAAAACACCGTTGGTAATACAAAAAAAAAACACTTGAAAAAACTGTTACTCATGAAAACGCTTGAGGAAAAAAATTATTTATTATGGAAAAGTTTTTTTTTCATTCAGTTTAGTTAAAATGTAGAAAAGTTTTAACAATTTGCAAAAACTTTGTACAACTGATTTGTGAAAACACCGTTCGTAATACAAAAAAACATTTGAAAAAACTGTTACTCAAGAAAACGCTTGAGAAAAAAAATTACTTATTATGCAAAAGTTTTGACATGAATATGTCTTTTGGTTGAGTAGCAATCCGTAGAAAAATTAAGACCAAAAAGCTAAAAGCTCTTTTTGAGTAAATAATATTTATTATTTATTATTACTCAAGAGAATCAAAAGCGCTTTATATTTCTTTGGTTTTGTTTTTATAATTTTTAGGTTTAAATAAAAACCACTCAAAAATAAAAAAAATATGTACATGTGATAAAAAATAATATCAATATTAAGAGAAATAATTCAAAAAGCTTTTTATTACTTTGTTTGGTTTAGAATTTTTAGGTAAAATTAGCTGGAGTGTCTCCACTCGACTATCTCGCAATTTGAATTGGATTAAATAACATAATATATTATATTTAAATTAAATTTAATTAATTATAAATTATAAATAATAAATAATAAATATTAAACCAGCGCATGTTTGGCTTTTTGTTGATGGCACCACGTCACGTGTTGACGCGTGAGATTTTCAGTGTTAAAAAATTAATTCTGGTAATTTCAGCGAATCAATCAAGCTGAAATTCTATATATAGCAGTTTTATATAATTATTAATCATGTGAAAAATTATCAAACATATATCTTTATTTTTACGGTCACTTTAGAGGAAAAAAAATCAAAACGTTGTAGGTAATGACCCTCTTCCGGTTGAGCTACATTTCTCAAAAGTTGATAGAAAACTATGAATTTTGAATAATGTCCATGTACCAAATTTCATCATTCTAGCTCAAACCGTTTTTGCGTAATCTTGCCTACATACATACACACACACATACACACATACACACACACATACACACACACAGACATTTTTCTCAACCTTAGTGAAAATGATTCAGGAACCTTCAAAACGTATAAAAACATCAAAATCTCAACATCGAAAATTTTCATGATCGCAATACTATCTCTGGCGAGATAGTAAAAAGGAATGAAATAAAAATAAGAACTTGTGTTCAAGGCTAATAATTTGTATTCTTTTTCTCGTATTAATGAAAATTGTGAAAATGGCAGTCAAAAAATTTTTTTTTTTTAAATATTGATTAAACATTTTAAAAATTAAGAACAGCTGGCGGACCCCCAAAATATGGTTCATGGACCCCCAAGGGTCAAGAAACATTGGTCTAGAATTTCCCCTATTCATTCTAATATCAGTAAACGTTTTTGCTGAATTTTCCAAAGAAATAAATATTTATTATTATTATTATTATACCTTATTACAACATTTTTTTTTTTTTTTACAAATTATAGGCTTCTCAATCGCACATTTGCCGCATACGTACTTTTTACATTTTAGACAAATGCTGGTCCCCATTTTTTGTTCCATAGGAGTGAAATATCTAAATTTCTTGCCTCATATGCACCACGTGCATACAATAATCCGATAAATGCATATAATTTTGCAGTAGATAGATCCCATTTAGTTCCCAACACACGGAATACCTCGGCTTCCGTGCAGTTTCTTATATGTTCGATTGTATTATGATCAACAATAAGAGAAAATGCTGTCATAAATTTATCTTTCATAATATTTCGTTTAGTATGCCCGGATGGGCCTGATGTTTCCCCAAAAATATTATGCATCTCTGTTCTTCCAGGATTAGACAGCACCTGAACCTAAGACTTGGAGAGTAATTGTTCCTTGTGGATAAAGGAGCTCCAAGATCATTATATCTATTTACTGATCACACCAGATATCTGTTTAATAATAACAACAGAATTTATTATATCTTAAAAAGAATAATTAATTTTCAAGTTTATTTCTTTCAAATTATTTTACAAAGTTTATTTTTAAAAATACATATAAATAGATAAATAATAAATGAGTCATTAGATGTCCGCTAGAAGGTGATATAAGTAGGTAGAGGTAAATATAAATATTTTACATATATATGAACAAACATAACCTCTATGTCGAACTAAGCATTATCTAGTATGTATATCCTGATATATGGAAACTTTGGGCGAAAGGTTTGCTTTTTAAACTATCATATAACCTAGGTGTGTCATTATATTTAATTATTATTAAATACCTTAAAAATGGGCTGACTGCTGGGCGTACTCGTCCCAAAAAAGACCTGAGGACAGTGAAGAAGAACAGGCCTTAGGCCTATAATAGAAGAAGAAGAAGAAGAAGAAGAAGATTAAATACCTTCAATGAAATGTATGATGATTTTCGAACTAATATTATAGAGAATTAATTTTCTAACAAGACAATATAGTTGAAAGAATCTTTTTACTATAAATAAAGGTACTTATAATTTTTCATAAGAATATTTTAGCTGAATTTATTTTTCAATACCATATAACTAACCATCAAGTTGAATCTAATATAAACATTTTATAATTTCCATTATAAAATGTTTATATTACATATATATATAATGGTTTATAAAATGTTTATATAAGCCTGAGGATTAATGCTCTCAAACTCTTATTCTAAATTAAATCATTTTTATGATAACGAAACTTGTATTTTCGCTAGTTATTATTTTTTTTAATGAATATTTTAGAATATAATTTATTATAATTGAGAAATTAAAAGTGATTAATAATCAAAATTCATACCAAAATCGACTTAGTCATCATACTTTCATTAAATGTTTAATTACTTAGATAATACAATTTATTTATCTTTGTTCCAAATTGCTATTGCCGTTGTTTCTTGATCAACAGTGAAAGAGATTAGAAACTTTTTATTCTCTTTCTTAAAATGCTTTTTCTCAGCTAATATAGAAATTTATTATAATATTGTTCTCATAAAAGTTAAAAGAGCTAAAAGCTTGTGCTCTCCATTTCATTCGGAAATGAAAAATGGTTATTTTTAATA
Organism: Labia minor; assembly: GCA_963082975.1. Classification (NCBI taxonomy): domain Eukaryota; kingdom Metazoa; phylum Arthropoda; class Insecta; order Dermaptera; family Spongiphoridae; genus Labia; species Labia minor. The sequence goes on from OY720345.1 coordinate 55,837,993, forward strand.
TCTTTTCAAATGGGAAATGTGATAGATTACATCATGGATTCATCATCGTTAGTTTTCTTTTATTCTTCTGTTCTATACTAAAAATGAATTATCATTGGATACTTATGCAAGTAAGTAAAGCAAACAATGCCTTTAACATAGTTTAAGATGCTTTTAATAAAATGATTTCTAATTGTGATGTAATTGAATAAAAATAGAGAATATAATTTAGGCTTATGATTATATTTCAATTAAATATCTAGCGATTGGTGTGGAACATTCAGAAATGAAATGGTTTAAGTATATAATATCAAGAAAACAATATAAATGACAAAAGAACAACATTTATAATGGAATTTCAAGAACATTACATTATATTAAATTATTTTTAATTAAACACATTCTTTGGTGATTAAGAACAATATTTTTCTTGGTTTTGAGTATATTATGATGAATGTCATTAATTCAACTTTTATTTATTTATTTTATATATTTTTTTTGTATGGAGAAATTTAATTCAAATGATTATTAAATGTAATTAATACAATTATCATCTATTATAAAAAAATTTAAAATATTTTAATAATTAAATAAAATAATTTTTATAAATGTATATCCCATAAAAAAGTGCATCAATCTGATGATATTCTCCTTTTGCAGAGATGTCAACCATTTATTTAAAAATAAAACCTAATACGCGCGACAAACAATATATAACCTTTAAAAACTTGAAAGCTTATTGAATGCTGGGTAATGCTTTTAGTCATGTCTGTTTTATGAGCGAGCCGTTCATTTTGAACATTAATTCTAACTGATGTAAAAAAATGTTTTAGTAATCTCATGCTATTTATTTATATTCACTATTGAATAAATTTAAAATTTGGCACTATATGGAAGAACCTTCTTATATTTAGCTCAAAATTAGTGATGGTTGTTTGTCATTTTTTTCTTATTTTTTTTTATCTTCTCTCAAAAAGGAAATTTTGCTTTTTCCCTCTTTAAATAGATAAAATAATGTAAAAAGAAACTTATTTTAGTAATACTTTAACATAAATGAGTAAACTAAAACAGAAATTAATTCATTTTAATTTATCATTGTCCAAACTTATAATCCGAATTAATAATATTTCTTAAATTGCTTAAACCCGCCATTACAGTTTCTATCCCCTTAACATTCTCTACCTTGGTATATGCATTTAAATATCCAAATAAAAATTGTATTGCCAAATAACATTTGAGATCTTGTATCTTCATATTGAATTTTGATCTGGCGTATTTTATATAAACAGGCTTTTTAAAAATTAAATAATAAATATGAATAAAAATGACAACTGAAGAGATTCAGATCTTCGGTTACCCTAATAATTATTTATTTATATAAAATCATAGTAACAAAGAAGACGCTAAACGTGCAATTATCACATTTTGAATATGACAACTCAAATAATACACTGAAATGAAATTATCATAGAGACGTCTATGATTTCGACCGCGCAAAATATCTCGCCAAGCAGGGAATAGTTTAAATCCCTGTGGTATGGGGTTGGAAATATAATAGTGAAATTAGAAAGAGAGTAGGATACACAATGGTAATAAGGTAGTCGGTCAGAACAGTTCCTCTCTATGTTGGGTTCCTCTCTATGTTGGGTTCACCACAAGACTGTGCCTGCCGGCTCAGTACTCCTGCAAGTCGTTTGAATTTATTTTTCCTTATTAGCTAAATTTTGGTGGCACCACCGAATTCAGCCAATCAATGCGACCCGCGGGCCGCGAGTTGGACATCCCTGGTTTAGCCGAATTCTCGTAACTAGCATCCGTATGTTTCGATTTGTAAGATCGAAACGGGCTGCCTGATTTACCGAGTATATTTGAAAAGAAATAAATTCGAATAAATTAAGTCCGAAACCATTTTTTTCTAAGTTAATTCTATAAATCTAAGCAAATGAAAAGAAATGACAAATTTTATTATATTATTAAATGAACCAATTACAATAAGAAACACTGTAATAAGACAAATCGAAATTAAATAATTTATTTTTATTAAACTGCTCGTGTACTAGTGAACAAATGAATCATTTGAAAGATGAAATTCAAGTTATCAGCAATATTCACATCGACATATCTTATTAACAAACTACTATGATCATTAAACATTAAATTTAAACAATAATAAAGCTATTTGGTATCAAAGATTTAAATACAATTTATTTTACAGCAATATAAAGAAATATTTTCTATGAATCGTTTTACAAATAAATTTAATCTTATTCTTAATAATTCAATAGTTAATTCCGTTAGACATTCGAATTTCGTTAATTTTATTGTTTCAAATCTTATTTATAAAGCGTTTATATGATGATTCCTTAGAAAATATTTTAATACGATTTTATTTTATAACTTATTATTAATATATATATATATATACAATTATTGAATCAATCTTAATTTAATAAAACGATCGTTTTACTTAATAATGTTTGCTCATATGAATTATAATACAGTGGTGCCTCACACAACGAACTTAATTCGTTCCAGGAACAAGTTCGTTATGTGAAACGCAAGGGGATGCAATACAACGGCAGCGATCGTGGAAGCTCGGGCGAGTTCGTTGTGTGTCATGAAATTTAGTTCATTATGGTTCGCTGTGCGAGGCATCACTGTAATTATTCTAAACGTTATAAGTCTCTTGGAACTTGGAAACGCAGCGCCTTGGATGGTGAACAAATGGCCAGGTTAGAGTCCAGCCATAAACAGTCGTTTAACGTTGGCGTTGATAACAGATAGCAACGTTTGAAGTTGTATTCAGAGATATATCCGAATAAATCGTGGATTTTATTACCAAATCTAGGGACATTTGCCCTTACTTCCCTCCAAAGACGCTGTGTATGAGCTCCTGTAATTAAACCACATTTTTAAGATCAAAAAGAAAAATAATTTCTAAATTAAAAGCATAAAAAAAATTCTATAGTATTTTTTTTTATATATATAATTTTGTAAAAATAAAAATATTTCTCACCAGTAGAGGTCAACGAAAATGCGTTGAAATGACTTTAGTTTGAATCTAACTATTTCTAAAATAAAATAAACCGAATTTAGATTCATACTAAAGTCATTAATAAAAATAATACATTTGTTTTTATAATTAATAATATTAAATATTATTATCGCCTTCATTAAGCAGAGAGTGGTGCCAGTATCGAGAATGCCAGTGAGCCTGGTGGAGCCCACCGTTACCTGGAAAGTATTATTTTCCAACCCTGTTGATTTGGCCGTCATATTTAAAATTAATTTGAAGCTCTCTCCCTCTTATTACATAACCAGACTTAAATTGTGAGGACATGAATATTTCCGATTTATAATTATGATTACATTTGATTGAAATATTTCTTTTTTTAACCCGTAAGTTGTGAGGTGTATTTTTTCTAACGTAAGTTATGACCTGGGGTTTCCCAAACCCCAATGTGTTTTTAATAAATATAACGCTTTTTGTTTCGTGAAAAATATTTGTTTTATTTTTTCATATTGTTACATATTGAATAAAACTGACTTTAATAATAAATAACTCAAACAATGAAGTTAGGACAGTTTATTTTCACTTAATAGAAAATTAAACAAAATCTACCTTGAATTCAAATTTCAAGATCTATCCCTATGTAAATTCAAAAAAAAAAAAATTAAATTTTGCAAAAAAGGTATCTGCAGCATACATGTTGAACAGACTAAACATAACAAGTAAATAAGTCATGTTGAAACTTGTTTTCACATTTACTTTTTACATGCAGTCCGAACATCGCATTTCACAGCAGCTCCCACAGATCGGTGACTTGCACTCAGCTCAAACGAACCTTATCTTATCCGATTTCCGTGGGCATTTCACACATCTAACCTGCTTATCGAGAAGCTCTTGGCGCTTTCGAGGAACTGGACTATTGAGTACTGTTCCTATATTTTCACGTAATTCTCGTGGCAGACGGTCATTCTGAAGTCTTCCATGTAATTGGGGTTCTACAAGTTGCCGGCAGAGACTTTTCACAAAATCAAGTCTGCTTTGATCCTTATTTCCAGGAAATGAGTAAAGTACGTACGCATTCACCAGACTAATGTTCAGCAAATTGTAGAATATAGTAAGTGGCCAACGTCGGGAGCGCCTATTTGTTGAATATACGGTACATTTTTCGTCAAGAGCATCTACACCTCCTTTTGTTTCATTGTAGAAGATTATAATTTCTGGTTTTCCAGTTGTTTGATCTGTTGTCGCTGTATGGTGCATCGATGAAACAAGAATAACAGCTTTGTTCCTTTTTGGGACATATGACACTAATGTCATTTGTAAACCCATAGAGTGATGAATCTCTCGAACCCAGTCGTTAAATCTGGGATCATTTCCACTCATTCTATCTGGACGTGTCGCCATAATAAACAACAAATAAATAAAAATTGTATACAGTATTTGTAACGTAACTTACGATGTGGGGTTCCACAAACCCCAAGCGCGGAAAAAAAGCAAAAGTAAACAAAAAAAACTTACAGAAATTATAAACCGCACTGTTCGCTGGTTAACAGTCGACTGATTGAAAGGTACTACGACGCGCGAGTAATTACAATAAAGTGGCACTGCATAGTGGTAAAAATAAAAAGTCGAGGGGTTTGACAAACCCCACCCCGTAAGTTACGGGTTAAGAGAAGAAAACTTCGCATGTAACTAAATTATAGATATTATTTATACATTATATAGAAAGGGATAACAATAAATAAAAAATAATAAGGATTTAAGTCTGAATAGTTTCCTAAAAGAAGCACGTCCATTAGAGAAAAGATGAAAAGTAACAAAGAAAATTAGAAAATCGATGACACAAGTATTCAAAGAATTTCTCACCTGGAAACTGGATAAAATATTTATTTAGCTAATACTGAACAATTTTCTTTAAAATATTGTTTAAAAAAATGTAATGTTTAAAACTATTTGAGACATGAGAGCCAAAAGTTTACAAAATTTCTAAGTTTTTAAAGAGCCACTTACATTTTTGTTTCAATATTTTGATAGTGGATAGTCGGAAGTCGTCGCATTTGCATATCGTCACTTTCAGAACTCATCAAAAATTTTGTCGGAAATTCATACCTACTTCTCTTCATTTACTTCAGTCTTCACCGTTTTTAAATACACGAAAACATCGGCGAGCTAATTTTATACTGTACTATACTTTACGCCTTTACATTTTCCTGAATTTCTTTTGATAAACTAAATCAACTGTACTTCAAGTTTATTTTGCAATAAAAGTGTTTAAAATATGTACAAAAATAACAGTACTACTGTGGGACAGAAAGAAAACGGTAGTGACTGTATTACAATCAGATAAGACGGGGGTCAGTACGCGCAAGATAGACTGCCCTATACTTATATGTGCTCGATCGATAACTTCGACTTTTGATTATCTTTATTATTTATTTTATCATTTATTTCTTTTTATTTATTTATATTTCTTTGATTAATCGTTTTTTCTGGAACGAATTAAAAGTTTATTAGCCAATTTGTGAATCATAATTTTATTTTGCTCGTATTTAGTATACATTTACATTTTTATTTTTACAGCGAATTCTATTATTTATATTCTAATTTTTTTTTTTGATTAACTAACTAGGAAAAGACTATATATAGAGATTTGATTAAGATTATGGTAAAATGGTAAAGATTTGATTTTTAATTTGAAACCGTTGTCCGTGAGCGTTTTTATCCTGTTGGCAGTAAATATTTTTTGTAATATAATATTTTGAGTTTTTTGAAAATAAAATAATATAATGATGGAAATGGAGAGAGAGCAACATCATTCGGGCAGCAGGTTTCCCACCACTAGTATAACCATTTTAAAAGTCAACTACGAGATCATTCTTATATTCTTTTTCAAATGCTTTCTTTATCCTTTACCATTACCATGAACTATATTTAGGGTTTTAATAATATAATTTAATAATAAAATTAAATTTACATTCTTTTGTCTAGAATCTGTTAAGTACTTAAACAGTCAACGTCAACATAATTAATGGAAACGATAAATTTAATAAACTATATTATATAATTTCAACTTAAATAAACATAAATTAAGCTTAAACATAGTATCTGTGTTAGAACTTTATTATTCATAATCTTATTAAAGGAACACTCACAGAACTTTTTAACTGTCACAGAGACTTCAGTGTCCTCTTAGACTTGGAGGACAAGATGTTGGTATTTTCTGGATTAAAAGTTGTACTTAATTATTAAGTATTTAGTAATTAACTTATTAGATAACAAATTATAAATTCAGTAACAAAATTATTTTTATTATTATCAATCAAACACACCTCAAAGTTGTTGGCTAAATTTTTAGTAAATCTCTGCCACCAAGGTTTTTATATACTTTACAACATTTGAGAGCATTCAATAATAATTAATTTTGATATGGGCTTTTAGTCGTTAAGCGGTTAAGCAGTCGTTATTTTATTTATAATCAATACACAACGACAAAAAACAAAGCCAAATTATACAATACTTGAAAATTAGGCAGTTACGATATATTAAATATTTTTAAAAATAATTTTTCCTTTTCGAGATTTTGGGTTGGATTAAAATAGTTTTAACCATAAATTGATTTTTTTTTTTGAGATTTAAAAAATCACCTCAAATTATCTTATTATTTTTAGATTTATTTATACAAATCTAGTTTTTAGTAGAACTCTACCCCACTCGCGGATTCTTTCTAAGAATAAAAAGAAATATTTCTTTTCCTTGATAATAAAATTCTTTTTATAATTTCGAAAGTTTCTTTTCTTACAGTGTTTTTTATTTAATTCAATTTTCCATTATCTCTACATTCTCGTCTATATTAACATCATATTATATATACTTCTCTCTTTTTTACATTCATTGCTTATTGGAAATGGAATGACTAGGAGTTATTTTCTTTTTTATTATAAAATTTTAAATTGTATTTTTTTTTACAAATAATTTTTTTAATAGACAATTTTTTAATTCATTTCGCTTATTTCATTTTCACTTAAGATAGTTGATTTTATATATATAAATGATTCCCAACGACTCAATAGGATGAAGAAAATTCTTCGTAAAAGATAAAAATATTGTTCTATAAATATAAAGATATATTTTTAAACATAATTAAATATTATTTTGAAAAAGGTTTAAAAATATTTTGAATAAAAATAAAATGTATTTTTATATATATATAGAATGCTTAGAATTTTTTCCAAAATATCAAAAAAATAATAAAATCAATCAACATTTACCTTAAAGAGTTAAAAAAAAATTTAATCACTTTTCGCACATGCAATCAAGAAAATACAAATTATCAATTGCCATCTCATCAACCCCCTCTATGCTTTATATGCTTCCTTTTTTATTCTGTAGCGTTTTTGTCTATTTATCCCTAAATTTGCATTATGTATAGAGAGCCGTTCTCTCAATTTAATTACAAGCAAATAATTATCCCAATCTACCCCTGACGTCCTAGACTGGCATCCCTGTCTACATGAACATGATCAATTTGATTACATGTTTTTCCATCTGGTGAGTTGCATGTACACTTATGGATATCTCCATGTCTAAAATAATTGCTTTTAATTATTAAATCTTTCCCTATATTTAATCTAAATCTTTTAGTTTTTTTTAATTAATCACACCTAGGGTTGGCTCTAAAAGTAATATTGAAATGTATTGCATATTATTTAAATAAAAAAAAACTATTTAAAATTTAAATTTAAATTTATTTATATTTAAATCTAAAGAAAATAAAACATTTCTCATGAAGGATTCAAAAATAACTGAATCACTCTGTGTATAATTTATATATAATATATAATCCCAATATTCACGGAATAAAATTAAAAATAAAAATAACAAGAAATATTACAAATATATATAGTGCATTTAAATGATTTATTTTCTCATTTCAAAAAATTGTTAATTTAAATTGTATTTGGGTTTTTTCAGTTTTTGGTACCTTCTGTTTCAAATCCGCCAATCATATTCTAATAATTAGTAAAGATGTCTTAAAGATAAAGCTGTTTTTTAATTCTTGTTGGTTATTCATTCCAGAAAATAAGCGAATTTTATAATTTTTCAACCATTCTTTACATACGTAATTGAACAGTAATGAAACGATTCTATAGTCGCAACATAGGTAAACTGACCTTCAAGTTGCTGCTGTGCAGTAAGCTTATGCTTCATGCGACTGATGGTATTACCGAGACTCTGTTCTCGACAAATACACCAACATGAGTTAGAATAATCCCAACTTCTAAAGGATAAGCTGTTACAGCTTCTATCTTATTTTTCAACTCAACGGAATCATCCAATAATTGAGCTGGAGCACGTTGCTGACTAATTGGTCTATTCTTGCTCACTCGGGCGCAACGGGCTTCAAATAGCGCCAGATTTACACGGTAAAATTGATGAACCGTACAGAGATCCGGATTCGCCATTCGAGGTGCAGATCGATACATTTTCACACATGACAACCCTAATATTCTATTGTTGTTATAGCAGTTGGGGTCTGTTTGTTCTCTAGCCGGTTTAATATTGGGCTGTCTCCTTGGCTAATGCCGATCTTTGCATCAAGATTTGTGGTAATAGAATTCAAAAACTCTTTGCCACGATCTTCTCGATGACTTTCAGCACGTTGCTGATTTCGTCGTCGCCGCCCTGCATCCGCATTCCGATTGTTGCGCACGCTCCCCTCTTTTCGAGCTTGATCTTCTCGATCGTCCCTTAAGACTCTGGTGTCAAACGTATTTACACCATCATCGCGTGGGTACGATGAAGAGGGGATGATTTTTTTGCCTCTGGTATGCTTACTCATAGTTTAGTCACCCGGTTTGCCGTTTGGGCATTACATTTTTACCGACCGACGATAGTAAGGGAGGTATTGTTTTTTATAACAACTCTCTTATTCTGATCATTTACTCTAATTAAAAAAGAAAAAAAATAATTGAAAACATTAAATTAGTTTTCGAATTATGTTTTGAAACTAGGGCCTTTCTCAAAAATACAAATAAGTTTATTTTATAAAATTATTGTAAAATTTAAAATCATTAGGAAATCTTTATTAAGTGTGCCAATTTAACATTATGCTTTACTCCATTAACATTTTAAGAGAAAAAAATTAAAATAAAAATTAAAACAGCACTCTTGTGTGTTAAGCAAATTCATTATTCTTTTTAATGTTTTCTCAATTTCAATTATTTATTGGAAATTACATTTTGTATTTTATTTTATCATGTTTTGTACAATAATTTTTTTTATAAGCATGGATAACTGAATATGAAATATGAAATTAAAAAATTTAAAGACATAAAATTTAATTTCATTGCAATATTCAAGTGAATTTCTATTATTTCAGTAAGCGAATCAAAAGTGAACAAACATTTTACTATCATTACAATACTGAGTGCAATGCTATCAGAATAACAGACCTGGTTATAGTTAACTGAATCATAAATTGACCCTCTCTATTTACATTTCATTTACTTTTCGACATAAATAATCTATTTTAATGAAATTTTACACTATTAGATAGATTATTTCATTAATTAGATCGTGACCGGGAAGAATTTCCAAAAGGACTTTTCAAACTTCTGTTACAGACCCAAAAATAATTTTAATGTACTTTTATTACGGGCACAAGGTAAACAAATAAATTAATTTATGAAAAATTTAATAAAATAACAAAAGTTTTAAAATAAGTAAACCGTGTCCTTGTGTTTTTGGGAATTAAAGATGAAATCCTCCAAAATATCGACGGCGTGGCTTGAATTTCTCAAGAAATCTAAATGGATCAATGGATCATCTGGATCAATCCCTCTAGATCATAGGTTCTTAAACTTATGTACTCCACGGACCCCCACTTGAAAAAATTTTTTTTGACGGACCCCCATCACAACTTTAGGTACTTTACGTCATTTTATTAATTAATTTCTGGCTTACGATCTCATAAGGACAAGGATATATGATGAATATTTCTAACAGTGATTGGTGAATAACGATTTTTTTGCATATTGTAGAACACATTTTATTAGAAATTATAATATTGAAGAAAGAAAATACAAACATTGTCATAGCAACAAATCTCACAAATTATAATGGGTACTTACATTAAATTCATATAAATATTTTATAATTTTTTTCAGAAAATATTAAATAAGAAATATTTTAAAAAATAACTGCATCTATCTCATTAAATATAACTTACATATTTAATGAGATGTATGCAGTTGTTTTCTTGAAACAAGAATCTCAATATCTGGCTTAATATTGGAAACTTTTAATCTAAGATCCGGCTCTACATTTAATTTGTTTCTATATTTAGACTTAATATAAAATAGTACCGAAAAAGCTTGTTCGCATAAATATGTTGTGCAGAATGGAATCAAGTGTTGAAGTGCTTTATTTGCAAGCGCAGGATAATCTGACCTGAGAAGTAACCAAAAGTTGCTCAATTCAGTTTTGTTAAATTTTAGTTTATAAGTTGTATCACATGATAATTCCACGAGAATATCTTGTTCAGGTGCAGATAAATGTTTAGCATTTGTAATTTCCATATTAAATGGATCTCTGATCCAGTTATTGCAAGGATCAGGAGTAGAAAAATACTTCCTGAAGTTGCTTTTCAAAGTAATTAAATGTTCAACAAATAATTGACGCGTTTGATTAAGCAATTTTTCACTGGAGCTTTCTATGAAATCATTGAGAGTTGGAAAAGACTCATATACACCGTTCTGGATGCGTTTCGACCACAAGTCGATTTTTTTAATCATTGCTTCTATTTTATCTTCAACTTTAAATATATTTACAACAGTACCTTGCAGGCTCAAATTAAGTTCGTTCAATTTTGTAAAAATATCAGTCAAGTAAGCCACCTTAGCTAACCAGATAAAATCATTGAAACATTCGGTCAGTTCAAAATGCGCATCTATTAAAAACAATCGTATTTCATCTCGAAGCTCAAAAAGGCGAATGAGTACTTTCCCGCGGGACAACCAACGTACATCTGTATGTAATAATAAATGTGTATGTTGACTACCCATTTCCTCACACAAAATTTTAAAAACTCTGGAATTAAGTGGACGAGCCTTAATGAAATTGACAATTTTAACTACTTCGTCTAATGTTCTTTTCAAATCTGGTGACATATTTTTGGCTGCTAATGATTCTCTGTGAATGCAGCAATGATTCCAAACAACCTGAGGCGCAACATTTTTAATAAGAGCAATCAATCCAGTTCTTGTACCTGACATTGCACGAGCACCATCAGTGCAAATTCCAACACATTTTGGCCACTCTATTTCATTTTCGGTTATAAAATTATTCAAACTGTTAAATATGTCATTAGCTGTCGTTCGTGAAGGTAGTGAATCACAAAACAATACATCTTCTTGTATTTGATTTTCAAACTCATATCTAATGAAAGCTAACAAATTGGCATTATTAGTGACATCAGTACTTTCATCCAATTGTAATGAGTAATAGTGACTTTTGCGCACTCTCGATATTAATTCTTCTTTTATATTACATGACATGTCTTCAATCCTATTCTTAACCGTATCATTTGATAATGAAATCAAATTTATATCGTTTGCTGCTTTAGTTCCTAACATTATATTTGTAATTACTTTTGTAGCAGGAAGAATTAATTGCTCTGCTATATTATGCGGCTTTCCTGCTTTAGCAATAAGTAGAGCTACTTCATATGATGCCATTACTGCTTTCTTACTCATACCACCAGATCCCGTCTTTACCATCAATTTCTGACTTGAATTAAGTTCTTCTTTTTTCATTTTAAAAAATTCGATAGACTTACTAACATGCTCGCTGTGCTTTGTTTGTAAATGACGTCTGAGATTAGCAGGTTTCATACTTTCATTGGATAAACTTTCCTGACATAGAACGCAGACTGGTCTTTCCACATCATTGTTGCAAATATAAGTAAATCCAAATGATAAATAATCATCCGAATATTTTCTAGTTTTGCGTTTCTTGGTAGAGTTTGCTGTTGATGCCTCATCATCTGATTCTTTCCGTTTCTGTGTTGAACCAGTTTGTAGCCAACGATCCATTTTATGGAGTAATTTATTAACATTGAACTACAATAATATAAATATAATATAAATATAATATAAATATAACGAATTATTATTTACTAGCTATGTTTTAATATGATTTTAAATGAATGTTTTAATATCATTTTAAATGAATGTTTTAAATCATTTTAATAAATGTTTTAAATAATTTTAAATAAATGATTTAATATCATTTTAAATGAATATTAATTTATATAATAAATATATTTCGTAATTTGATTCTAAAATATTATTAATTTCGTAATTTGATTCTAAAATATTATTAATTTCGTAATTTGATTCTAAAATATTATTAAAATAAATATTTTTTATTCATAAAACTAACTTATACTTACTCTCAAAAACAGCCTTTCTGGGAAATTGCAAAATGTGTTTAGTGTTTTTATAAAATAATGATCATGCAAATTACACTAAAAATTAAAAAAAATTATTAGCTATAATAAACTATTATTAGCTATAATTTAATTATAATTAATTAAATTAATAAAAATAATTTAAAGATACAACTCGTTGAGAAATGAACTTATAATTAACATTAATAAAAATAATTTAAAGATACAACTCGTTGAGAAATGAACTTATAATTAACATTTGCTTTAAAACTGTTTAAAACCCCAGAGTGGACGCTGACAATTTGGGTTTTTCCGGGTAAGACTGTCCCCTCCCCTGGTTTTCCCCAATAACAAAGTGAAAGAAAATTCCCTTATATGCCTCCCCTTCCGAGCCCCTAAGAGGGGTTATTTTAAAGGAACAATCGAAAAATGATTTTAAATGAATGAATGGATGAAAATTCAAATTTTATATATAGTTTTTTATATATGTTTATTTATTCACAAAAAATTAATTGACATAATTATCAATTTAATAAAATAAAATAGTATTATTAATAGTATTAAATTATAGCCGTAATTCTCTAGGAGGATATAGTTACACAATGAACTTTAAATATTTATATATGTATATATTTTTACGATGATTTTTTTCCGAGGACCGCGGACCCCCAGTAAAGGCTTCGCGGACCCCCAGGGGTCCGCGGACCACAGTTTAAGAACCACTGCTCTAGATAGGTCAATGCTCCAATTATCCAGAGTTTTTCTATAACATATGGTATTTTGAGGTCTAATGGCGTAGAGAACAGATTCAATTTTTCTCTGCAGAGAAGGAAATGTTCATAGCCTAACATCTCACAATCTAATATGAATAAGAATGGCCACTGGATAGCGTCTCTCAGTGGAGTCTCTCCTGGTAGAAAGCTGTTCCCACCCTTGAGATCATCGTTCGACAACCAATTACACATCAGCATTTGGGTCACCAAAGGAAATTTGATCTCAGGTAAATAGGCTGAGAATCAATATTTGCTGCTTTGGTTGCTTGGAAGTTGGGAAGGGATGGTAAAATATTTCTATGCTTTTTAGTGTGGGACATTTTCTTGTTGGGTTCTTCTCAAGCATTCTTGTACCTCCTGTGGGGTGACAAGAGCGTTGACAGAGTTTAAAACTGTGAATGTTCCAAATGAGGTGCATAGGTCAAGAGTTCAGACAAATCTATTTAGTTGTTTCACATCCATAATCAATTCTTCCATTACGATTGAACATATTAGGATTTTCATAACGTAGACTGCAGTGTATGATTGACTATCCTCTCAATGTCTACTCACTTTACTCATAAATAATGTGAATAGGTAACCCATATATTCCAAATACACATTCATAATAATTTAGTAAATAACTGATGATATACAATGAAATTAAACACTGAGCCATTCCTAATTTAATTTAATTAGATAATTTTTTTTTCCAATCTTTCACTTTATGAAATCTAGTTTTATAATTATAAATATGTGTTATGTTGTGTTCTTTTGACGCATTTCATCATATACACATAATACACTGATATAATTTAAATCAGCTGACACAATTATTCAGTTAAAAAATAATACATTTCTTAATAATTCGACGCATTTTGTCATTAAAAATGAAAAAATATTTAAAAAAAGAAATAATACAATTTTGTAAAGAGGTTGATGCATCTAATCATGAGGATCACAAACTACCAATAGATATATTCGATAACAATATATTTATATTTACCAGAAATATTTTTCATAATGAAAATAATTAGAAAGAAATAATAAAGAAAATCATTAATTTTAGATGATATTTTTGATGTTAAATTTAAAATTGAGTAATTATAATAATATTTAATTCTACCTAAATAATAAAAACTTTAAAAGATATATAAATGGTTAAATTTTACATTGATTATTTCAAAATGAAAATTAAAAGTTAAAGAAAATAACCGCGATATTCAATCATTTTTTTAAATAAAAACAATTGAATATTGAATAGGGTCTCCTCATCTCCCCATAAATTAGCCCTTCCAAGCCTCTCCTTACGGAATTTGGAAAAAGTAATTAAAAGAAAGTTTGCCTTATTAAAAAATAATGATAATGATAATGCATAAATACAAATTATTTATATTAAATTAAATCTTACGTTCTCATTGAACCTTAGAAGTAAGCATTCCGCGAACTTTTTGACCCTACCTCGTATATAATTCTTTCTCATTTCACTTATTCATTAGAATAAATATTTAAAAAAAAATATTTTTTTTCTTTTTCGAATAGTTTTAAAACAATAAGTAGGGGCCTGGGCCCCCCATCTCAAAATGACATCAAGAAATGTCCCTCATAGTGTTCAAATATCATCAAATAATGATAATCTATCATCCAACATGATGACAACTGATGTCCAAGAAACAACATCATCGTCTCCAACACCTCAATATTCATCAAATAATGATATTAGGATTGGACTTGACGACTACGATACATCGTGGCAGAGAGTTAAAAGGCGAAGATCAAGTTCAGGTACTCAAAATGCCTCACAATTATCTCTCGACATTCAGCAATAAAATCGATTTGCCCCGCTCTCAAATCACGAGCTAAAAAGAAATATCAATTTAAATAATGAAAATCCTAAAAATAATGATACCCCGAAAACTCCGAAACCTCCACCTATTTTTTATATATGACGTCGTAAATTTCTCCGAAATGATTAAATTCATTTCGAAAGTTTTAACTAAAGATGAATATATTTGCAAAGCCATGGCAAATTCTACTGTGAAAATAAATGTATTAACAAGTGATGCCTTCAGAAAGCTTGTAAAATTTCTAAGGGAAAACAATATTACTCATCACACATATCAACTCAAAGAAGATCGCTCATTTCGTGTTGTTATCAAAAATCTATATTAATCTGCTGATATTGAAGATATCAAATTCGAATTAACTGAAAAAGGATTTGATATCAGAAATATAACCAATGTTAACACATAGAATTTCCAAAGAGCCGCTTTCACTATTTTTTCTTGACCTTGAACCAAATGAGGATAATAAACTTATTTATAATATATGTTATTTATTAAATACTAAAATAAAAATTGAACCTCCGAGAAAAAATAAAATAATTCCTCAATGCACCAGGTGTCAGTCCTTCAACCATACAAAATCTTACTGCCTTAAGCCCTTTAGGTGTGTTAGATGTAGTGGGCCTCATGAATCTGCCAAGTGCACGAAACCAAAAGAAACCCCTGCGACTTGCTCTAATTGTTCAGGAAATCATCCGGCAAACTACAAAGGCTGTAAAACATACACAGACATTCAAAAAAGAAGGGGAAAACCTTTTAACCATTCCAACATCACAAACATTATAACGACCATCCAAATGACATCAATATTCTGTTAACAACTCTTATCAACGAATTCAAATCTATGTTTAATCAGCTTTTAAATCAAAACAGCATCATCCTTAACTTGCTAACGAAAGTTATAAATAACATGACTAAAAATGGCTGATTCTTTTAGAATAGCACTCTGGAATGCTAATGGTTTAGCACAACGACGTCTCGAATTAGAGATCTTACATAATGAAAAATTGACATACTATTGATATCCGAAACGCATTTCACAAATAAAAGCTATTTCTCGATTCCTGGATATAACTGTTACACCACACTCCATCCTGATGGTACGGCCCATGCAGGGACTGCAATTCTCATTAAAAGAACAATATATCACCTAGAATTGGAGAAATATGAAAAAAACTTTCTTCAAGCCACATCAATACAAGTTACTGGCATAAATGGAACATATCTTGTAATAAGCGCTCTCTATTGCCCTCCTCGTCAATCCATCACCAAAGAAAATTTTGAAAATTTCTTTGAAACACTTGGTCCAAAATTCATAGTTGGAGGTGACTTCAATTCAAAACACACATCATTTGGTTCTCGAGTTATAACACCCAAAGGAAGAAACCTGCTTAAAACAATTTTGTCGAGAGGTTACAATATTATTTCTACTGGTAAGCCCTCAGATCCCAGTAGATTGCCCGATCTACATTGCATAAAGCTAGATGCTTTAACTATTCTTTTTTCTTTTTTAACTTTCTCTTCTTCTTCTTCTTAGCCTTATTTCCCACGGGGTGTGGGGTCGGCTCTTCTCGTTAATTGGCGCCAACTAAATCTGTTGTTGGCGTCGTCTGTAGAGAGACCAGATGCCATTAAGATCTCCTGTTATACGGCAGGACCAGCTGGTTTTAGGCCTCCCACGCGGTCTTTTGGTACTCAACCTTCGATGACGGTGATGATGGTGTTGACGATTTTGATGTAGCTGTGGACGATTTGAGTGAGGTTGATGGCAATGATGCTGATGCTGACCGATGTGACGATGTTTGTGTCGGTGATGATGTCGATGTGGATGTGATGTGGATGTGTATGTTGGACTATCTTCTTTAGCCCACCTCGTCCATAGGTGGGTAACCCTAACCCATTTCTCGCATCGCCCGGGTGCTGACAATGCGCGTCGCTTGCAGGGGACGCCCTAGCCTTGGAAAGAAGGAAGAGGAAATAAAGGGGATTGGGTCTGGATGGATGATTTGGGTAGGGCATGCACTCCCTTGGTCGAGGAATGAGAGAAAATGCATGTGCTCGCGTAGGGCAGTGGGCGCCACTCACTGAGGTAGGTCTGTCTCTCACCGGGATCGTGAGAAGGTATCTACCCGCTACCCGCAGCAGCTGATGTTAAATTGAATTAGATTTTTATTTTTATTAAATAAATAATCTTGAGTTCTATGCTGGGATTCGAACTCAGGCTTCCTGTGTAGAAATCTCGTACTGTACCCACTGAGCCATGCTGCCGCCTGTATGCGAGTCTCACTCCATATCGCCACAACGTTCCTGCACCATGGTCCGATCCCTAATAAGAAACACGGAGGATGGAGGAGGAGAACGATGCGCGAACGTAAGGCCCACGCGTTAGCGTATCTAAGCTATAATTAATATTTACACTATATACAGCAGCAACACACCCGAAATATGAGGGGATTGTCATAAATCTCGCGAAGCTGGAACGTCACATCTCGACGCGACGAGCTTCAGGTAAAGCGAGCATATGATGACGCGCTTTGGTCCGCGTAAGATGCGGGAAAAATACTATTTTCTCAAGGAAACAAGCGGTTATCGTATCTCCGAAGAAGGGATACACAGACGACGAAACGGGTTGGACCATTAAGGTCGAAACCATCGCCTTAAACATATCTCTTCTGGAGTGGGACATTTCTAGGGAGGCGTGGTAATTTATTTGTCCAGTAACCATCCATACCATTATATGGATGACAAGGTTGCGGACAATTGAATTGGACTGTCGTAAAGAAAGCAATTCGAGAAAATACTCACGCAGAATTGTAGGAAGGGATTTGTATTGTGACTCTAAGAGCCACCAATACGTAAACCCAATATCACTTTCGTCAATTACTAAACCCCGGGCATGATGGTACATGCCCTTTAGGCAAAACGATAACGCCTCAAAGCCTTTAACGGGGACCGACACCAAAGTGTGACCATCAAACGGGGTAGCGATAGAAAGGGAAATAGTATTGACATAGGACATGACAGTGATATAGTCATGTTGACCTAATGTCTGGATAACATAGGCGTTCACCGCCGTAGACCCGTGCGGTATGAACTGCCATTTCAAAATATCAGCATCGGGAGTGCAGACAGCGCGGGTCTCGCTGTCACTCTCCCATATATCATATGGGTAAGTCTTAATAATAATGTCATTCGGCGAGGAACCTAGAGCGCGGAGGTGCCAGCGTAGGCAGGATTCACATCCTGTACCTATGAGCCAGCCCTCAATCGCGCTCATCATATCAGATAGTTGAACGGGATTGTTACTGACTAAACTTTCTAATAAATTTAAATTTGTTTTTATTGGAAATATAATTTTTTATTTAAATATAGAATATAAAAATAAAATATAACAAATTGAAATTCCCTCCTGCTGAGATCATTTTCAATTTATTCTTTTTTATTGGTCTGATCCTTCTTGTTTTTCACTTCTCTGTCCACGCTCCGGAGCGTGTTCTTTTTTTCAACTACCTCTTCTTGGATTGACCGTCGGATTGAAAAGACTTATATGCTCAAACAATTAATTTTGAGATTCTTTAAATTTCACTTTTGTGCGTGGCATCTAATTAGCACTTTTTTTTTGTTCAATCCCATTGTCGATTCGGTTGGGAATAAGAATTGGATTTTTTTAAAGGAATCCCACTATTTATATTTGATTATGTAAAGGAAATCCAATACTTAATGAATTTTTCTTTTTACATTATCCAAAAGGTATACATTAATTTCTCTTTATTGATAATTCTGATCGAGAGAAATTTTTATCTCTGCAATCTTTTGCATTATTTAACATTTTATGTTAATTCAATTATCAGTATAAGCTGAATTTTATATTGGTAATTATATTTTATAATTATTCCTTTTGGGATATTTTGGGATAACAAAGATATCCTGCAAGGAAATATTTGCTTTGAACACTTTATTAAGTTCAATCAAATTGTTTGATTTTAACACTAATAATTATATTAACTTATTAGTATTATTTAAAATAATATCCTTTTTACCTTTTTCTTTGTGCTTCACGTATGAAGAAAAGTTAGTCACGAGGCTTAACATGGTCTGCTGATTCTTCTATAGAATTTGTGACTTTCATCACCATTTTTCTTATTTTCTTGTTTGAATGCAGATACTGAGAAGTGAACTTAATTTAAAACTTTTTTGATTTATCTATATAGGTGGATTTATTGCACAAATAAACGCTTATTACATGTATTACATGTAATTTTACGATTCCTAAATATAATACAAATGTAGATGTAGAAGGTAGAGTCCCAATATCTTCAATATCTGAATCAACTGGGTGTTCATCTACAACTAAAAAAACCCAATGAAAGATCCACTCCCTGATAACCTGTAGAAGTGTTTCCCTGGAACAATCGGCAACCGGGACAAGGAAAATTTTCCCACTCCCGCGCTCGTATCCTCCAAAAACCCATTGTCCTCTTAGTACCCTGCTCCTATTGTATTTTCTTTTGCCTATAAGAAATATTAACAATATAAGAAATATTAATAATATAAGAAATTGTTTTAAATAATAATAAAAATATGAAATTGGAATGAAGAAATTTATTTTCAACAAAAATTGTTAAATGTTCATTCAAGAGACGGTACCTTCTATCTTCTTCGATTCGAGAGAGTCTTGTTGATTAGGCTGCCTGTCCCTCGTTTCGGGCGCCATTTCAGTCATTCCTACATATCTACTGTGTCCTATGTTTGTTAGATCTTGAAGGATTGAATATCCTTCTTGAGAAGGGTTATGAGTTGTGAAATTCTCTATCATCTTTAATCTCTTAATGTATGTAGTATAAATAAATTCCTGGATGATTCCACATGCTTCTTGTTCTAATGTTAAGTCCATTACACTGTCTATATTTTCCACCTGCAATCTTTTGGATTTTTGAAGAGAATCATTAACTATGCGTAGAGCTTGATCACTGATTTTACTAACACGATAAGTACTGGTATCTGGTAAATTATTGAGCCCATCAATTACTATGGGACTTTCAACAATAGGGTTGTTACAGAAAGTACATGGTGTAGTTACACCCCAGAAAGTAGCAGAACTTGCTACCATGATATGGCCAAGCTGTTCAGCAGTTGTGATGATATTTATTAAGTAACACATTACATGTAAGAAATTTAGCTGTAAATGTAATCCCTGATTTCTAAGACTCACATGAGTATTAGAATCGGCAGTCACTCTTTGATAGAGATTAGATAAAGTATTAGGAACTATTGATCTCGAAAATTTGGCGACCTTAGATGGTGGGAGATAGTTCCACTCTTTTTTGTAGCTCTGACGGACTTCTAAGTATAAGGATAAAAGGTATTTAATTAGAGCAGGGAAATTTGAACGCTTCACTATCCCCTCATAATCTTTTGCTTCGTAGTTCGTCCAGGAGATTAAGTCTATAAGATCTTTTACTTTCGATAGAAGAAGATCTTTTTCTACAAATTGGATTCTAGGTGGTACCATACTGTTACGAGTTGTATATCCTATAAAGGGTTTTTTAAGTGCAGATGCGTACATAGACAACGAGCAACCAGGTAACCATGAAGTCGGACGGTAAAAGACATATTCAAAATGGTTTTCATCCTCCCATCCTTGTAGGATATTAGTTCTTGCATGACATATATGTAGTTGATGTTGTAAAGGAGGCATCGTAATGCTCTCAACATGTTTGTCCCATAATAAGTCTCTTAAAGTCTGAGCTGCTTGAGCAGAACACATAATAGTTTCGATGGGTATCCACATGTCCTTATTCCATTTATTTTTACCTTTAGTAAGAGCTAATCGATACTTGTGTAGCAAGTTATCTGCTTTTTAATACTTTTCTCAAAACTCTATTCCCTAAAGAATATCCTCCTCGGAGTACCGATGTGTTTGGTTGGAGAGGTGGGAAGGTAGTTATGAGTGTGCTGAAGGAGCCGGCGGGAGCGGTTGAGAAGACAGAACAACGCGGTCAGAGCGAGACATAGGTTCAGAGGTCACGTCGGAATCTTGCGGAGAAACGAGAGTCTTAACGGCATCGATAGCCACTGGAATGAGTGTTGAGGCTAATTCCATAATTACTCAGGGAGTTGCAAAACACCCTCTAGCTCAGGATCAACGAGTGGAGAGAAACGATGTTGGCGGCCGAGGAGGCGAAGGCGGCTAGTGCGATTAAGAAGGGCGTAAAGAGGCCTTGACAGCCAGTTGAAGCCAGAAGCCAACATCTTAGAACAGATGTCGGTGGGCAATTTTGAGAGTGATCTTTTGCTCTCGGGTGGCATTTCGGCAGAAGAAGTCAATCAGGGCGGATTGATATATCACCTGGTCAATAGGAAGGAGGTTCCAGAAATCATCGCCAAGGGAGTGGCCAACCGCGAATTCAGAAAGATGAGGCGATCTTGTAATCGTGTGAACAATCACTCTCAGCGAATAAGGCCCTAGGGGATCGGATGGCCTGTGAAGGAATCAAAGATAGCTGCGGATTTTGAAATTGTATGCGTTCCTCACCCTCTTGCGAATCATGAAAGACATAATCCCCATTATATAGTGTAATTACCCCTCGGGAATTCACGAATTGTAAAAGATCTTGATTAATACCGTTCGCCACGCATCACATCCGGGAAGAAGAAAGATCAAATCTTCCCACTGGAGGCAGCACCGCCACAGAGGAGCGCGTTATAGCGACAAATGTTGCAGAAAAGTGACAGCCTGACCTCACGTTTGATTCAGTCACATTTAAATCATCCTCATGTCGAAAAAGCATTGCGAGCAGCCCCATCATGGCTTTGGGATTTGGATCAAAATATCTCCCTCGCAACGCAGGTATCCCGGAAACTAATAAAACATTATTGATTACTGTGCCTATAAGGGTAAGAAGCATAACATCATCAGGAGTTTGCGTTCGCGCCTCCAATTCACAACCGGACGCGGAAATGAAACAAACTAAATCGTGAACGGACTGAGAGGCCCCGAGTCCAGTACGCCGGGCGTCCCACGTCAGCGAGATTACTCGAAGTCCCCTTTGCGCAGTATCCATGACTTTATTAATAGTAGCCACAGAAGAGACCGTTTTTGGTTCTCTCCTTTTTAAAGGTTAGAGCCAACAAAGGGGCGATGGAATGCCAATGAGGATTGGGGAGAGGTTCTGGGGAGACCAGAGAAACGAAGACGGTTTCGTCCAAGATGGTGTATTCAGAGTAGATGACGGCTATATTATAGTCGGTGTTATCGTCATTCCCTGGTGAGTCGCATGCAGGTAAAAGGGCCGAACAAAAACATGCCTCGTATTTTTGAAAGAGAACCTTTTTTCCAATTATTTTAATTATTTACTCATTTATATTTATATTAATAATGATAAAAAGTATAATCATTAACATGAATTAATAATTTAATAAAATTATGTAGCTATTATCCTAATATGTTCCATTTTCATTTCATTTTATTAATACGAAGTTGAATTGTTTAATTTTTGAAAATGACTTTAATGTATTAAATTATTTGAAAGATTAAAGATAAAAATTTCAAATAAAACAAAAAAAATCCTCATCGGTGACTAAAGTCAAATAGTTGAATAAGTGAAGTAAAAAATATCTCGTAACTCTCCCTCCCAAGTGCACTTTAATGAGGCTAGATACCAAAAAGAGCCATCCAAGTGTACTATTGCTATTCCCTAGCTAGAAGAATAAAACATTAATATATTAGAATGAAATTCTATTTAATTTTTTTTTTTATGATCAATTGAAATTTTTTTAATGTTCAAAATTAATCGAGTAACACATATTGAAATTCTTGCATTCCAAATGGCCCAATTGTAAATTCTTTCTTATTTTATGATTTATTTTTTTGTTTCAACAAATCATATATATCTGTGATTTTCAAAGTGGGATATTCTACCAATTCTCACCACAAATAGT
Organism: Labia minor; assembly: GCA_963082975.1. Taxonomy (NCBI): domain Eukaryota; kingdom Metazoa; phylum Arthropoda; class Insecta; order Dermaptera; family Spongiphoridae; genus Labia; species Labia minor. The sequence continues at coordinate 55,860,967 of OY720345.1, forward strand.
TTGCCAGCTCTAACGAAAGATATTATAACCTAAACTTTACTTAGCTCCGTTTTTTGCTGAAAATAGTCAACAAATCCATTGCTATTTCATATAAGAGAAAACATTGATTTTTATTTACATCCGGAATTTTAGTAGGCAAAACCTCACGTTGTTAGCAGAAGAGGCAATGAATTTTCTCGATATCTGGGACTTATTTTAAAATTCCTAATAACCAATTAAACAAGAGTTTAGAGGAAGAGATTCTCAACGGGGCCCAGGTAGACCCTATGGGAGCTTTGCCAACAGATCCTACTAGTCCCCTAAATTAGAATAATTTATTACACTTATATAAATATAAAATCGTCCATGATTTAAGACATTTTTAAGGTATTCCCCATTGTTATAACATTTTGAATCTAAATAAAATGACATTTTATTTAATTATTTTTTTAAATTTAATTTATTTTGTTAATTAATATTATTTTCCAATATCTTTATGACTTTGTAAAATATAAATTAAAATATGTTATTGGATTAGCAGAGAAGGTTGTGTCTAGGTCCAGGGGTTTACAAAAAAAAAAAAAGCGGTGCGTGTACTTATGTACGCGCGTGAGAAGTTATACTTCTTTGGCATCATTAAAAAAATAGTTTTTAATTGCATGCAAATAATTAATTACAATAAAATAATAGAAGGATTGGAAAAGGATAATCAACAAAGTTCAGTTTAAATTTGAAAAATTAAATAAATAAATATTTATTTTCTTACATTAAGTCTAACATAAATTGTCTTATTATTCGAATTGTATTTTTAATTAAATGATGTCCACTTCCATAGTATCTTCCCGCAATGTCTGAATCGGAACTTGAGTTATCAGTGGCTTATGATAACTAAAATATGATACGAAAAGTTTTAATAGTCATCAAATTTAAACTAAAAGAATCTTAGATTGATCTTAGATATCAATAATTAATATTAAAAATTGAAAATTAATATATTTATATAATAAAATATATTTAATATATACATTTAATATAAATTTAAATAATATAATAATATATTATTAATAATAATATATAATAATAAGTATTTAACATTAATAATTTAATAATATTTAGTGTTAATTATATTAAATAATTAATTTATATCAATAAATAATACATACGGATAGTTAACCTCAAAAGTATATAAGCACATTTTTTGTTTTCACTAATATTCACAAATAGTAAGTAATATCAATCAAAATATTCAATTTAAATCACTACTGAATATAATTTATTAGCACACATATATAATTCGAAATGAAATGTTCAAGCGGTCCATTAGAAACAACACAAATGAAACGAAATGTTGACATCTATCTATCTATCTATTTATTTGGTCTGGTATTAGATTGAAATATATATATATATATATATACTCTTGGAATTATTATAATTTTCTACACACCTTAGATTAGATATGACATCAAGAATTCAACAAGATTCTTCATATTTTGTGTTTAATTAAAAAATTGTTAATAATCTATCCATGGGATGGCATATATGGTTAAAATAAGATAATAATGTTGGGGATTCGTCATAGCCTAGTGGGTAGAGCGCTCGCTTGCTTTGAGCGCTATGACGTAGTCGAAGAGAGACATGGTAGGTTCGAATCCTACTTCAGGCAAATAAAAATTTATTTTTCTGGAAAAACAAAAAAACTGTTAATTTTTCGTGTCACACATCTTAAAATTTCACTCCCCATCAATTTTCCATAACGCGCCTAAAGAAGTATAACTTCAAAAAAAACACAGAAAAATTTAAAAGAATGATTAATCAGGGAACTTGGATCACTTCGAGGGGGTTGAGGAAAACTGTAGTGTTAGAGGTAGCTTGGAAATGGAACAAAAGAACTAATTCAAAGATGAAGAGATCTAAACGTAAAACATTTAAAGAAGCTAAAAAGATTAAACAAATAAATATCTAAAGCGCTAAGGGATTATGGAAATTTAACAGCAATTAAGTCAATCGAATCATAGGCAAAAATAAAGGAATTAAATTTTAGATTGAACGTAAAAATGGAAGATTAACAACTAGTAAAGCATTTACCGTAAATATTGTAAGAGTTGTATGTGGAATTACAATATATTGCAATCTCGGAAATATTCGAATTTGGTAAATATTCTTAAAATACAAAGCTAAGGTTCCGAAGACATTCCTGATATTATTGAGGATGATGTAAGAAGACCGCTTAATAAAATGAAATACAATAAATCATCAGGGGAAGACATTAACAGTATAAGCAATTAAAGCTGATTGTGATCTACTATTATTTTACATGTCCAGATAGGAAGGCCTATTAATCATTTATGAGATTATTAATTTATAAAATATTCAATTTTTAGTTTTGTTAAATAATATTAGCTGTACTACTAATACTTCAATAAAAATGTTTAAATTGGTAAAAATATAATATATTAAATGTTCATGATTCTTTGATAAACTTTATAATATACTTATAAATTATATTTATAGCTTCTTTTAACCTTAGTATATATAGTTTAGGATAGAGGGCTTATAAGCAGTTAGTTTAATTTTGATTTTAGAATGGATACATGCCGATTGGAAGAAAAATTGGCACATCATAAAAACGAATGAAAATGAATTTAGATAAAATCTTGTGGTGTGCACTTCCAGACGAATTTCAAAATTTGACAGATCACAAAGTACTTATTCAAAAATCATCAATAAAAACGCTATTGTGGCTATAAAACCTATTAATGGTTATCGTAAAATAGGACTTAAAATAGACGAAAATTTAATGAAAGAATATTTCGATTAAGATGATAACCTTTGCTATAAAAATATTCCATTGGAAGAAATAAAGTCAATTCAATCGGAACTAAAGTATAATCAATCTGATGAAGAAAATATTTTGACTTAAGAAATAAATGATATGAAGTTAAAAAAATATTTAAATAAAATAAATTTTCACGAGGTGGAAAAAAAATTTATTTTAAACAAATTTGATAAACAACACAATCCGATAAAATGGTTTGAGCAATTTGAAAAAGAATGCGAAAGACATCATGTTGATTTGGATATTGATAAAGTTGAAATTTAAAATAAAGTATAATCAATCTGATGAAGAAAATATTTTGACTTAAGAAATAAATGATATGAAGTTAAATAAGTTGACCTGTGGCCAGGTCCGAACCGACCGACTGTTTGAAATAAATTAATTTCCAGCTACAGAAACAATTTCAAATAATTTTAATATATCTATTAATGTAATAAAAAACAGATATGGATACATAAATAATAAATATAAACATTTTTAATTTTATTTTATTTATAATATATATGCAAGACCAGGCTGTGACGTCATGAATGGCTGGATGACGACATATAATTTTAAATCAAGAAAAAACTAATAAATATGATTTTTCTCGAGGATAAAACCAATACAAAGTGCATGATTCGTGGTGATATATAAAAAAATCTCCTTTGGTGTGAAAATAACCCTTTCCTTCCTATCGTCGATCGCTAATACTACCACTTCCGGTTTCCGGAATTGCACCAAAAGTTGATCAATTCATCCCACTGATGCATTAAGTAAATATACCAAATTTCATCAAAATCGGTTGAGCTGTTCAGGCTGTACACATCTATACGGACGGACGGACAGACGGACAGACGGACGGACAGACGGACGGACGGACGGACGGACAGACATCATGCTAAAAATACTTTTTTCTGTTTAGAAAATGGATGATTCGTGGAGATATGTAAAAATCTCCACATGTGAAATTTGGTGTGAAAACAATACCTCCCTTACTATCGTCGGTCGGTAAAAAATACTAGCTGCTCCGAGCGCCTTCGGCGCTCTTCACACCTAGACGGGGGCTCCGCCCCCTGTACCCCCGAGTGATACATAGTATTCGGTTGAAAGTCTGAATGTAAAAGATTTTCATCCATTTTGTTTCAATCAGTATAAGTAGATAAGACATGTATTTGTTTTCTTGTAAAATATATCTAATCCAAAACATACCTGTTAAAAAGGAGGCCAAGTTCCTATCGGTTATTTGTTTGCCTAAAAAAGGGTTCAAATCCATCCCAATGCCAAGTTTAGATGCACTTGTTTGTTAATTATCATCCCATGTCCCTTCCTTCATTGTCCACCCACCTTGGTCCTTGGTCTTCCACCGGATGTTTCCCAATCGGTTTCTCCCAATTTCTAGTTTCTCCAATTCCAAGCACGTTCCCATCCCAGCCTTCTTGATTTTATAACCTTAACTATATCTGGACATTATATCTCGTTATGCCATCTCCGTCCTGTGACCTCATCTTCTTTTGGCCTATGTAAGTCGTATCCGTATCATAATTCTTGAATTTTTTTGTTTAATTACATTTCGGTTGATTTTTCCCCAATTTCTCTAATCACATATCTCCTCTTCCAGTCCAATTCATTTACCTGGCTTAAGAAATTTTTTAAAATTTTAAATAGAGGGAGAGAGAGAGGTTCTAATTATATATATATATATATATATCTGTTTCTATGACAACAAAAAAGTAAACAAATTACATACATACAAATACTCTCCTTTATATATATTTCTGGAAAATGGAACACCCGCAGCTCAGCTCAGGAGTTACCTAAGATTCTAATTTCTTTTTTATTTTTCATCATTTGAGGTACCCTTCACCTCAGAAAAATTTGGTTACCTTACTCCTTGTAGTTTAGGCTCTGGAGTTTTTTGCGTACAGACGGACACTATCGTATTAAATATATAGATTTAAATAAAATAAATTTTCACGAGGTGGAAAAAAAATTTATTTTAAACAAATTTGATAAACAACACAATCCGATAAAATGGTTTGAGCAATTTGAAAAAGAATGCGAAAGACACCATGTTGATTTGGATATTGATAAAGTTGAAATTTTACGTTTTTTTGTTTCGGGCCCAACCAAAGATTGGTATGAGTGTAATTTAAAAAAAAATTGGATTAGAAAAATTGAATTCATGGAAAGATTCATTTTTAATGGGGGCCATACACTATGCGATTGCCTGCAGGCCGTCGCCTCAACAGGCGATCGTAAGACCAATATCGCCGAGTTCCATACACTAATAGTCAACCGCCTGCAGGCGGCCGTACTGAACTGTAGATGATAGCCTGAAGATAGCACACACTACAGTCCGGTACCTGCAGGCGGACTGTCGGTCAATGAAACAGAACTGCAGGAGATCCCCAGTTTTTCACCATCCGTCTGAAACGTTGCGCTATGTTTGTTTTGTCAGTTCTTGGGGAACCCCAAGAAAAAAGGGTCTGGGTAAAAAGTTGGCTGCGAGATAGAGAGGCTAGCTCTCACATTCCTCACTCCCAATCGTCGCTCTAGTTTTTTCATGGTCGGCTGTAAACAATAGCAAGTCGAAATACCACAGTGACGGGGTGTATACGTCATCACCCGATGAGCCCGACTTTTGCTGTTTTACTTTCTCCAACTCTTTACGGAACGCACATCTCAAGTTATTAATTTTTTTTTTCACTGTGTCAATGGTGGCTGACGGCACAGTTTTTTGATAGAACTTCAACAACTCACCGTAAGCCACATCCCGCGATCTTTTATTAGCGTAGGCATCGTTCTTGACTTTCCATATAAACAGGGGTAGGCCCGATATAATTCAATAAATGCAGAAATGAAAGGAGGTTTCCCGTCCATCTTTCCTCGTCAGTCCAATCTCGGCTGGTGATGATCTCACGAAAATTATCTCACGCAAAACTGATGGAAACGGTGACAACAGATCGTTTGCCTGCAGGCTAACTGACAGTGTGTGGTGGGGGGCACATGAGATCATTATCCGACAGGTCGCTGCCTGTCGCGAATCTCTCATCCTATCCCCGCCTGCCCGGCAACCACACACCTTCAGTCCGGACGAACTGCAGTCCATTATCTTCAGATCAACTGATAAATGTGTGGGCAATCCCGATCTACGGCCTTACGATTATCTTCAGTTAAACTGACAGTGTATGGGGCGCTTAAATGTATTTATAGATGGTCTATAATTAGAAAAGCTTATAATTATAAATATCTAGGCTAGGGTTGCCATAATTGTTGGACTTCAGACCGGGACACCCAGCTCCCAAAAATAATCACTTGGCAAATACGTACGCTTACGTCTTTATTAATTTCAAAGCAAAAATCAGAAAACAATAATAAAACAACAACAAGAACAAAACAACAATACTGGGTATAATTAAATAATTAATTGTTTGATTCTCTGATTAATGGGTTGATCAGTTTGATTCTTCCTCGTTTGATTCTCCTTTCTTATCGTATTTATCAGATTTTGTCGCTTTTTCAAGCAAATCCTTTTGTCGATTGAGAGCAAATTGCGCTCATCTGTCCACTGAGCTTTAATTAACGAAAACACTCGTTCAACATGCGCATTGTGGAATGGCGTACAAATATTGGCATATTTTAAGTAGGTTCGCTTTCCTTTCGGACTCTTCAGTCTTTGTAAAATAGTACTGCCATTTGCCGTGCACATCCTTGCTATCCCATTCTTTGCAGATTTTATTATGAATAAATGACTTCAAATACATTACTTCCTCATAAATTGAATCCGTAAAAAATATACCCAGTTCATTTAAATACCCAACGGTTTTTTCAACTTGTTCCCATTCGGGTTCTTCGTGGAGAAGCATCTAAGAAAAAACATCATATTTCGCCAGTGGAACTGACCACCTCTCTAAGTAAATGATACCAACGTTGAAAAATTTCTCTACATTATTTTCAAATTCGTCTTTCTGTGCCTTCGTAATTTCCTTATGGATTTTCAGTTTATTATATTTCTGGCTGGTTTGAATACCCAGGAATTTGCTGGTCAATCTCTGCATTAAATGTCTTTTTGTGTCCTCTAAAATATTTTTCACTTCAATGACGCTTATGATTGACTTTTCAAGCTTTTTAATTTGCTTCTCAAGCAAAAACATTTGACTGTGTACAAACAAGGTATAAATTTCGGATAAAGGATTTGAAAAAAAAATCATTATAGCCTGTGGAGGATTTTCTTCCAGAAAAAATGTTTTTAATGGCTCCCACAATTGTAGAATTCTTTCAATCGCTGGAAGGAGCGATAACCATCTACTTCTTGAATGAGATTGAATATTTGCATATGTGACCCCAGCAGACTCGCAGAAATTTTTAAGACGTTCATTCCTCACAGTATATATTGAAAAGAATTTGTATAATTTTAAAACGACAGATTCGACATCAATCGATAATACATCGGCGGCAGTAGAAGCTCTATTGTGTATAACATGTGCAGGGCAACCGACTTCTTCTATGTTTGCTGACAATGTTTGGTTCAATTTGTAATAAACATTATTTGTTCCACTCCTCTCCCTTCCACCGAAATTTGTATTTGTATTATCAGCCCCAAATGCCACGAGGCCTTTCAACAGAATATTATATCTTCTTATTGCACCCATACAAAATGCTGTTATCGTATCAGACGTTTCATTGGGCAAGGTTTGCAATTCTAGGAGTTTCACTTTCAAGCCATCGTTTTCCGTGAAATAATGGATGAGCAGGGGGAACATTTTCTTATGCGTATGATTGCTCGAATCTGTAGATATTCCATAAAAAGGAATATTTTGCATTTCATTTTGAATTCCATTTACAGAATGAGGGGCCAATATGTTTTTAATTATCGCAGATGCTTTAGTCAGCCCACATGATTGTTTCTTCGCAATTTCGGAATCGGGATACATTATTGAATTCAATTTCGATGAGCAATCTAACGAATTAAATGATTGGTGGTGTTTGATTGTTTTGTACGCTGTCATTAATTCCGCAGCACTTATTAAAATATTTTCCGGAGAATTTTTCTTAATAAAATAAGAAGATACGTCCTTTGATGTAGATGCGGAAATTGATTTAGACTTGTGGTTTGATGATTTTATATGGTCCCTGATACTGGATTTTTTCCGCCATGACTCACCGATATATATATATTACAAATGGAACAAAATGCTTCGTATTCATTTTTCCACCTTTTAATGCATGTTCACTCTTTGGTGAATTCGTCAGAAAAATGGCATTTTCTTTATGGCATTGTTGATGGTATTTGAAATTAATTATTAATATGGTTCAAACAAATATCTGAAAGGCAAAATTAATCATAATTACTGGCATGCCGCCTATATAAATTACAATAATTAAATACCCATGCAATCTTCAGCTCCGTCTTCACAACAATAATAATAAAAAAGTGAATTTATTAGTTATTGTAAGATGCCCTGAAATTTTACATTATGATATGCATACGCTTCAGTCTCCATAAAACAAGCAACAATACAGAACCACACGAAAAACGCGAAGAGTTGAATTCGACTGCCTGTGTAAGTGTGTGCCGCGTGCGCTTTGCAAGTAATACGATTTCTTGTGGGAGGGGGGGGGTTGAGGAGTGGGAACTTTTGAGTGGTAGAACTCACAACGGGGACTCGACGATGCGATGTCCGTGGCGTCGGCGCAGCGCTTTGTTTCAAAGTTCCAATTCCAATGCAGTGATAGTGATATGCTTAAATTTTTGATGGACCGGGACAATTAAGGCTTGGACCGGGACATCGGGACATTGGGCCAGAAACCGGGACTTGTCCCGGTGTACCGGGACGTATGGCAACCCTAATCTAGGCGGATCATTTATAATTTATGCAATATGTAAAGAGAATTTATTATTAGAGGCTGAAAATAAGTGTCGAGTTGAAGCAAGAATTAACATGATTGTTGTGGGATTACCAATTGATATTCAAAATCAATTAGATAGGGAAGAAATTACATCTATAGAAAAACTTATTACAGAATTAAGGAAATTAGACAATACATTTAATCAAAAGAAAATTGTATCGAATTTTAATGAAAATACTAAACAAAAACTTAAATTTTTTAAAAAAAAAACCATGTTTCATTTGCGAAAATCTTGAATTGTCTAATCGTTTCCATCCAAGTAACGAATGTAGAAATAAAAGTTTGTTTGAAAAGAAAATACAAATGAATAAATCCAATTATGGCAAAAATGAAACAGAAAATAAAGTTTCTTTAAACTATTGGGTTGGCAACTAAGTCATTGCCGATTTCATTCATAGATGACTTCAGTTGAATTTTTAGGTTTACCGACGTAGTCCAAATGTAAAATACATTTTGGTATTTGATAGTTGGCAATTCAGCTGTCAATCAGTAAAAAATGTTTTTTGATCGGTTCCGTAGTTTTCGTTTGACGTTCGTTGAAAAATGGAAGATCAAAAGGAACATTTTCGTCATATTTTGCTTTTTTATTTCCGCAAAGGGAAAAACGCATCGCAAGCTCATAAAAAGTTATATGTTGTTTATGGCGACGAAACCTTAAAGGAACGGACGACAGTTTCAAAATTGGTTTGCCAAATTTCGTTCTGGGGATTTTTCACTCAAAGTTGAAAAACACTCTGGTCGTCCAGTTGAAGTTGATGACGACCTAATCAAAGCAATAATCGAAATGCTACCTTAAAGATGGCAAAAGGTCATTGGTCAAAATGGGCAATACATTACAGAATAAAGTTATTTAGTTCCATGAAAAAATTGTCTTTGATTTTCTTAAAAAAACGGCAATGACTTAGTTGCCAACCTAATAGAAAGCCCGGGAAAATTGAATCCATTAATAAAAATAAATGTAATTATCAATGGGAAAATAAAAAATTTATGGTAGTGGTTCTAATGTTAGTTTAATAAACAGAAGAATCACTAATCTTTTAAAATTAGATACAATTGATTCTGAAAATAGTTTTAAGTCGTCGTAAAAATAAGGAGGGAAACCCCTGGTTTAGAGAAAAAGCTTTGAAATGGGGAAAAAACCAAGAACAAAACAATTTCAAAATCATAATTTATATATATTATTTCATTTTAAAATATCGTCTATAGTTTTCAAATCAGACGAAACAAATATGTATGCAAATTACCTCAACCGAAATGAAGTAATTTTTAATAAAACAAAAAAAAGGACAAATAATCTGAATTATTTTCTGTATTTATTTTTAAGACAAGAATAAACGTTATATTAATATATATCTAATAAATAGGCGAACACGTATTCTATGAAAATGGATCCAACACTAACCTTTGTCACCAAGTAAGGTGAATTTCCCATTACTTGAATGTCTCCAAGAACATTTCTCGATTTAATCGAGTTTTAATTGAATTTCACGCACTTTAATCAATATTAGTCAGAATCGCTATTCGAAACATAAATGTAATTGAATTTACATCTCTTATCAAAGATATTAACCTATATATTAATTATAGATTTTGTGAATTTTTTAAAAGTATGATAAATTAAGGTCAGGGTTTGACTCCTTTACTTGAACTTGATATCTATGAAAACAATATTATAAGTTCGATACTAATAAAATCAAATTTTGATATTTGCCTGTTATTAAATCTGTTATATGTTATTATAAATATGTTATCAATCCAAAAATTTTCGGTGTAGAACTCACAACACTAAACGAACAGCAGTCGTACGCATATATGAAAAATTTTGGAATTAAATATGCACCATATATGATAGTATAATATGAGCCGTTTATTTTGAAAGTGACCTAACCCCGTTTTTTATTTTTTTAGCCGATTATCATGGTTACATGTATAACTTCATGTTATTTATCAGTGAAGTATTTCAGATTGTTTATATTATAACTAAATACGATAAATTTTGACACATAAGTTTTCAGAATTAGTTCAATAACTAAACAGTGTAGTTTGAAAGTGGCCTAACTCCATACTTACATCAAGATTTTGGCGTGGTGAAAATGTCATTAAAAAAAAATAATTTACTGTTCGTTCCCCAAGATTATTACAAGATTATTAAAAAGTGTCAGAAAGGTAATAATTTTATTGTAAATGAAATGAGACAATAAGATTTTGTATCGACAAAATTATTAGAAGATGCAATTTTTAAACGGACAAAGAATTCTGATGGAGCATCAGTAAACTGGATAAGAATATGTTGGATGCGTTTTGTCAGAAATGAACCATTTAAAATTATCTATAAGACATGAGAATGAAAATTTTCAAATCCTGAATTTATTACCACGTCGGAAGAAAGAAAATACGAAAATATTGTATTGACACAACTCTATAAAAATCTCAGACCTATTACAACTACAAAATTCAATTTTATATATCACCGGAACATGATGATTTCTTCAAATTCCTTTCACACGTGCAAAATGTAAATGAATAGTAAATTGTTTTGTAAAGAATTTTGTATGTTCTGTAATTAAAATATGTTTGGAATCGCATAAATTAATTTCCTAAGTGTTTTAAAGATATATAAAATAAATTCAGTATTTTTTTTTTTCAATTAGAAGCATTTTAAAAAGATTTCTTTTTACTTAAATTTATTTTATACTTTTTAGTAGAACTGCTATCGCCATCTATGATTGAAATAGTGAACTATTTCATATTCCGCATATGAAAGTTTAGTTAATTAATTATCACTAATAGATAAATAATTCAGTGGATTTTTCAATTGATTCGTGTATTATTAGCAGGAGCAAGCGCGTATGCAAAATTTCAAGTTGATTGAATGACGGGAAGTTGTGGAAATATCGATTATAAAATGCCGCGGACAAACATCCGGACAGTGTGAGTTAAGTAAAAGTGTATAATTAGCTGGAGTGTCTCCACTCGACTATCTCGCAATTTGAATTGGATTAAATAACATAATATATTATATTTAAATTAAATTTAATTAATTGTAAATTATAAATAATAAATATTAAACCAGCGCATGTTTGGCTTTTTGTTGATGGCACCACGTCACATGTTGGCGCGTGAGAATTGCAGTGTTAAAAAATTAATTCTGGTAATTTCAGCGAATCAATCAAGCTGAAATTCTATATATAGCAGTTTTATACAATCTTTAATCATGTGAAAAATTATCAAACATATATCTTTATTTTTACGGTCACTTTAGAGGAAAAAAAATCAAAACGTTGTAGGTAATGACCCTCTTCCGGTTGAGCTACATTTCTCAAAAGTTGATAGAAAACTATGAATTTTGAATAATGTCCATGTACCAAATTTCATCATTCTAGCTCAAACCGTTTTTGCGTAATCTTGCCTACATACATACACACACACACACACACACACACACACACACACACACACACACACACACACACACACACACACACACACACACACACAGACATTTTTCTCAACCTTAGTGAAAATGATTCAGGAACCTTCAAAACGTATAAAAACATCAAAATCTCAACATCGAAAATTTTCATGATCGCAATACTATCTCTGGCGAGATAGTAAAAAAAGTAGTTATTGTAGTTGGTTCTATTTCCCTTCTTAAAGAGTGAGATAGCCTCCATCCATTCATTATAATAGCATTTTTTCCTGATGCCAGATCGAAAGAATTAATTTGTGCATACACTCTGCTAAAGGTTATCATCCATTTTTTAATAAATCTGCCGGGCTACCATCTAGTTTCTTTCCTCTATTTCTTATTTTTTAGACTTTCTCTTTTTTTATTAACCAATTGCAATTTTGCTTTTTTCCTAATCTCTATTACTTCTAAATATTCCTCATCGAACCATGGTTTATGCTTTTTGCTAATTTTAAAACCTTTACTGTTTAAAGCTGCCATTTTAATATTTGTTTTTATTTTGTTACTTATTTCTTTTGGGTCTTTTGCCTCGCCATTCCCTTCAAGATTCATTGATTTCGATTTGGAATTCTAATTTATGTTCTTCGTTTTTAAACTTATCTAAGTTGTATTGTTTTTGGATAATTTTTTCTAACTTCATATTACGAGTCATGAGCCGTTCTCTCAATTTTATTACAAGTAAATAATGATCCGAATCACAACAAACTCTAACATCCAGAATATTAGACTTGCGTCTTCTGTCTACCAGATCATGATTAATTTGATTATATGTTTTTCCGTCTGATAAGTTCCATGTATTGTCAAAGATATTGATGTATTGCGTTTATTTCATATTTTATAAAAATTACTTATTGCCTATATAAAATTCGCAGATTGTTTATTTTCTGAAATAAAAGTGGGTGTTGCCTCTTTTGTCTCAAATTACAGCATTCATTCTTTTATAAAGTCCCATAATGATTTTCTGTATATTTTTTTCTTCTCACCCTTTATAGCGGCTTCCGGGTCCCTAGTTATCTCAGGGGCTTTGTTTCATGAACGAACTCGTCTCTTCAGACATGCTCGATGGCTCCGAGCTCGCCACTCCATCTTTGTTACTCATACCTTTTTTAAATATTCATGAGGTCTAGCATTATCCTGCATTAGAATGAAATTTTCGCCGCTTAAACCGGCAAAAGGGAGCACATGCTGCTGATATATGTGAGACCTAAATATCGTCCCACTCCGTGCTGGTGGTTGGCTTTGGGAAATTCTCGATCGCCTCTACTTTTTGTCGCCCGGGTCGGATTCCCTGGTCGGAGATTCGGATATATATACTTTTTGCTAGTATAATTTTTTTTTTTTTTTTTTTATTTATAAATATACAATCTGCCTATTTTAATATAGGCAATAAGTAATTTTTATAAAATGTGAAATACACACAATACATCCATATCATTGACAATACAATATCATGCAAAGCACACAACATATTAGTTTTAAATATTACACACTAAACACACATACTCATCCCGAACATTTCACAAACACGCACTTCACTTTTTCACACATCTTTGAAGAATGTCAAAATTTTCTATTAATGAGATCCAATATATCATATCTTTTTAATCTCTTGATTGAATCATTTCTAACAAGTAATTTTTTCACTAACACATTGGAGGTTTTCCTTTTTTTAAATATACTTTTCACTTAAGATGTTTATTTCATCATATAAGTTTTTAATTTCTAAGTCCCTTTGTATGTCTTTATTTGGAACATACAAGTTTAGGTAATTGTTTCTATGAGTCCCATAAGCTTTATTAATTAAACTAAAAGAGATCATGCAAAAAGTCATAAGAAAAAGTTGTTTGGAATCATACAAGGAATCGGGCAAGGTAAGTTTCATGAACCCACCTAGCTGCGGGAGTCAACGAAATAATTACCAATTTTCCCCATGTATTCTATATGTCTCCTATTCATTTTGACTGTTTTCTTTTTTGGCTGTTGGTGGCAACACCACGGCACACTATCAGGTGGCGCTATTGAGGGGAGCGAGAATCAAATTCAAAATTTTGATTATATCAACAACCTGTATCTTATCCCAACGTTGAAATCCAACAACGACTTTTCGGTGGGGGCAAGGTGGTGGGTATCTTCCTTTTAGAAGAAATTATAATTCAAAATTTGAACTATATCAACAACTTGTATCTTATCTCAACGTTGAATTCCAACAACGACTTTTCGGTGGGGGCAAGGTGGTGGGTATCTTCCTTTTAGAAGAAATTATAATTCAAAATTTGAACTATATCAACAACTTGTATCTTATCTCAACGTTGAATTCCAACAACGACTTTTCCGTGGTGGCAAGGTGGTGGGTATCTTCCTTTTAAAGGAAATTGAATTTTCATATAATTATATTATATATATATATATATATAATTTTATATATTATATAATAAATAGATACATCATTTTATTAATAATTTAGTTTACATACCAATTTTTCAGGTCGAAATTAATCTGACTTCTCCTCATCCTTAGTAGAATGATGAGTAGGATACATTTCACCTATTACCTTAAAAAATTGCTCTATCCTCTCCATATAAGGATAGCTACGTTTGAAGAGATATTCACAGAGATATCCCAATAGATGGTGGTTTTTATTACCAATTCTAGGGACATTTCCCCTGACTTCCCTCCAAAGTCGCTCACTATTTTGTGTATGAGCTCCTGTAATTAAAACAAATTTTTAAGATCAAAAAGAAAAATAATTTCTAAATTAAAAGCATGAAAAAAATTCTATACTATTTTTTTTATATAATTTTGTAAAAATAAAAATATTTCTCACCAGTAGAGGGGTCAACAAAATTCATCGAATGGTTCACTGTTAAATTCTGGAAGTCTTCATCCTCAAGTTGTATGATCTTCAGCAATCAGAGATTATTGTTAAGAATCCATTCCTTGATACATTCAAGAGGTGTATCCCGGGTTCTATCAGCCACTGGTACAATAAAAATTTTTTTCGATTCCCTCTCAATCCCACCAAAGATCCATTGGCCATGGACAATCCTCCCGACATTATATTTTCGTTTGCCGAATTTGGCCTCATCTATCTCAACGATTTTTCCAGGTCCTCCAAGCTTTTCGCTATTTTTTTCCTGCCCAATACACACAAACCTATAGAAAGATATCAGATAATACATATAGTTTAATATTGTTAAATACGATATGTAATAACAATGAATATGAATATTCATTGTTATTACATAAAACAATAGTTACCTCTCGGCAGAAGCTAAACCAATCCACTATCGTCTTCGAAGACCCTATGCCTGTTTGATGAATGGTTATTTCCTGGCGTGGATATCTCAATAATAGGAAATTTGCAACTATTTCGCAAATTATTTGCATAGATAATTTTGATTTTTCAAACCATGTCCCCACTCGAGCACTTTTTTGAAATCCGCAATATTTCCGCACACATCTTCTACGGACTATTTCGTATCGAGTTTTATAGCATCGAAATTCCATTTTTCTTGTATTTAATAAGAGTTCTCTGTCGCATGTAGGGGAATTAATTGATCTCAATATTACACCATGTTCGCAAAGAAATGTTGAACATTACTAGAACTGGATCACTCTGAAGTTTTGATTTGATCAATTGAAACGATGCATCCTCCTTATACGATATGTAATAATAATGAATATGAATATTCATTGTTATTCTATAAAACAATAGTTACCTCTCGGCAGAAGCTAAACCAATCCACTATCGTCTTCGAAGACCCTATGCCTGTTTCATGCATGGTAAATTTCCTGGCGTGGATATCTCAATAATAGGAAATTTGCAACTATTTCGCAAATTATTTGCATAGATAATTTTGATTTTTCAAACCATGTCCCCACTCGAGCACTTTTTTGAAATAATTAAATTTCTTTTAATATAATTAATATTCGTTTTCTCTCCTCTCTGATCTATAAGTATTAATTAATCATTAATTAGGTATCATTATTAAATTATATTAAAGACAGTTTTTTATCGTCCCTGACTATATCCGGTTTAGAGAAGAGTAAAGAACACTGCAGGTGATTTCGATTAAAAACCTTAAACTACTCATGTAATTTCACCTACTTTAAACACATTACATTAAATTACCGCCTACATATCAATAAAAAAAAAAAACAACGCAAATACGGTTGGTTAAATTAACAGTATCAGATGATTTTCAACGAACTTTTAGTTCCTTTATAAAATCTATATATCTGTGTGTCTGTCGCCAAAAATTTTTTGATTTTGGATTCGAGTAGAGCTTAAAAAAGTGTAAATGTAAAGTGGTCTTGGTTTTTTAAAATTCGGTTTGGAACATGGTCAAATCGGCGGTCAAAGTTGAAAATTTCCCATATATTATAACTACTGTAATTAGTGTTAATATAATGTAAAATTATAAAGAAAAAATATTTAGACATTATTGTAGACATGTTCATTCTGTAAATTAAATAATTTTATTTCATTTAAATAAATATCTATTTTTAAATATTTTTTGCTCTCTACATTATTTATCTAATTCGCACAATATATTAAGATCATATAAATATATAAATTGGAATTATTTATGCAATTTTGTGATAAATATGAATAAAAGTTTGTTGATAGTAATGCTTCCTAGTTTTTCTTTATTAAAAGTTGTTACAATCTTGAAGTTCAAAATTTTAATTTTCTTATTTTATAAACCCTAATTTTTCTCAGCAATGTGTTTGATTCCATTTTCATGATTTTATTATTATTTTTTTTTTGTCGAGAAAAGACTAAGTAGCTTTAATGAAGAAAAATTAAATCTTACCTATATCTAATTATAATAAAAGAAAGAAGGAATAAAGAATCATACTATACAATGCAAATAGTGAAATATTAATAAACACAAGAATTATATTTACTTAAACAATAATATTGAAATTTTATCCCTGATATTGTCATTGAATTATTTTCTAACATTTGGTTAAAAGTTCATATTGTCATATTAGACTTGATTTTTGTTTCATTATATGGACATAAAAGCACAATCACCCTCCCAGGTCTCATCAAATTCAAAGCTAATGTCTCTCAAAGGAAGCCTATAAATTATCATTTACCAACTTAATATATTCCAATATAGTATATTTAAATTAATTACCATACATTCTAGAAAATACTCCGCTAATCAATAAATTTTCTTAAATCAACACACTATAATCTTTCTCAACTTTTTATAATATTTCATACTTTTATTTCTTTGAGATTTAATTCATGCCAAATAAATTTTCCTTTTTATTAGTTATATAGCCAGACTTTAACAGCAGTATAATTATAATATGATGACCAACTTACTATAACTTGAATAAAAAAAAATGCTAATATTATTTAAAAGGGAAATTAAACCAAGTAAACCTCGTTGTTTCGAACATGGTCTTTGGAAAAGACAATATAAGCTAGTATTCTATCGAGATAAAGATATGGAAAGGTGCAGTGCTGTTGAAGCATAAGTTCCCAAACTTTTTACCGACCGACGATAGTAAGGGAGGTATTGTTTTCACACCAAATTTCACATGTGGAGATTTTTACATATCTCCACGAATCATGCATTTTCTAAACAGAAAAAAGTATTTTTAGCATGATGTCTGTCCGTCCGTCCGTCTGTCCGTCTGTCCGTCTGTCCGTCCGTATAGATGTGTACAGCCTGAACGGCTCAACCGATTTTGATGAAATTTGGTATATTTACTTAATGCATCAGTGGGATGAATTGATCAACTTTTGGTGTATATCCGGAAACCGGAAGTGGTAGTATTAGCGATCGATGATAGGAAGGGAAGGGTTATTTTCACACCAAATTTCACATAGGAGATTTTTTACATATCACCACGAATCATGCACTTTCTATTGGTTTTATCCTCGAGAAAAATCATATTTATTAGTTTTTTCTTGATTTAAAATTATATGACGCCATCCAGCCATTCATGACGTCACATCCTGGTCTTGCATATATATTATAAATAAAATAAAATTAAAAATGTGTAAGGTAGTGGCACCTATAGCGGACAGGGACTTAAGGCGGACACAAATGGAAAATTTTTACTTAAAATAAAAGTTATTTTAAATTTCTCTCCATTCCGTCTAATATTTCGAATAATTTACTCTTTCCAAAACATATTGGAGTGGTCAAGTTGGCTTCACTGAACAAATTGACAATTTTATGGAGAAACGAAAAATTTCATATTCATCTTCCACATATTTTTTGTGAATTCTTAGCAAATTTTTAAGGTTAGTGGTCATTGTAATTAAGCTTTTATATGTTCGTATTATGTTTTTAAATCTATATTATTAGTTTAAACTGACATTTATAGAATAAAGAAGCAAATTATAAAGTGTTATTGACAGAGTGACTTGTTGTTGATAAATTTAAAGTGGTGTTCGCTTTAGGTTCCAAATTTATATGGCTTTCCTGAAGCGGACACTTGCTGTCCGCTTCAGGTTTGTGTACGTATAAAATTAAATGTAACTTAGAGAAATATTCATTTGATGGCGTTTAATCTTAAAATTATAAAAAAATTCAATTCAGAACCTTAAGTTGCCACTAATGTCCGTTTCAGGTTCTAAACGTAGGCAGGTTCTACACGTGCCAATTATTTCCAGGAATCATTACGGAAATATTGCCCGACGGGATAAAAGTTAAGGCCATGATAAGGAGTGGCAGTTTATGGAAGTGGCCAGACAGAGATGTCGAACTCTTCTATTTGTGGGATGATGTTCTGGGCCACTTGGCCAAACCCACCCGCTTCAGCAGGCGAAGGGAATTATTTTCAGTGCCAGAACTTGAAAAACTGAAATAATTATTATAATAATGATTTTTAATTGATATTCTATTGTTTTATAATTGATTTAATTTAATAATAAAATATTGAAAATTAAATTTTTGATTTATTTACTGACGTTTATCTTAATGTTTGCTTTAGGTTCTTCAAATGTCCACTTTAGGTTCCGTTGAAATTTTCACTGTCCGCCTTAGGTGCAAATGTAAAATTTTTTTAAAATTAAAAATTGAATATGAGGGATTAGCAAATAGTTAAGTAATTATTACTATCTTTAAGAATGATAAATGAACCTCAAATAAAACCATTAGTTTCTCTATTCACAATTGTGACTTCAATTCTAGGTACAAAAATGATGAAAAATGGGCTATAATGTGTCCGCTATAGGTGCCATTACCTTATATTTATTTATTGTTGAAGTACAAATTTATTACGATAAATAATAAAAGTACTCTATATATAAAAAATGTACTAATCCGATTATCCTTTTAAGACTATTACTATTTTAAAATAAATGAGAATTCTCTTTAGACAATCATTTCTATTGGTTAAATATATTATATGATGGCTATTAAAGGTATCATCATATCTCATTTCTGACAAATTACACAGCAAATTAACATAAATATCCAAATGAAATAACGTGTGAAAATAGCTATCATATGTCACTTTAAAATTCTGAGACTAATTCCATTTAAAGAATAAACGTTAAAGTCAAAACAGAATAAATTTAATATTTTTATTGTAATTTATTTTTCAATTTCCTCAATGAAAACTTTGAAGTAATTATACTACATAAACACATATATTCTCATATACCTATACCTTACAATATTGGATTGAAAAAATGAGTTTTGTTTAGTAAGGGTGGGAGAGGAAAAGTAATAAGACGGGGATAAAAACTAGAGAACATGCGAAAAAGGATAAAGAAAATGGTAAATCTTGGTGGTTAAAAGGACAAAGAAAAGAAGAAAAAGTAGAAAGTTATTCCTGGAGATAAAGTTAGAAATATTGATAGGTTAGAACCAGCGACTAGAGAAATAACTAGGCGGTTATATGTCATGTAACTTTTTTTTATTATATCACACTTATATTAATCTTATTTATATTACTATGTCTAACTTCATATTTTGAGTCATACAGATCAGTCAGGCAGATAATATGTAGGGAAAATAATTATATAATTGGAGAAATCTTAAATTTTATATGTATATAAAAATGACTAATTAATCAATGAAACAACATCAAGAAGTTTTAGAATATAAAATATGATTTTAGTGTTTTAATTTGTTCCAACGTTAATTTCTTGCCGGATTAATTAAAAATGAGAATATTGTTGTCTTACAAGTCGAGAATTTAAAAAAACATACTAATTTTTATCACAAAATTTTCATTTTAATAAAAAACTTCTCTTTAAAGGTTTAAATTATGGATTGTTTATTCATAATTAAAAAGTTTTATGTTATACCTTATCAAGTTTCTCATTTTAATTAAAAAATAAAAACTATTTTTTTTGGAAATAATATTAATAGACCTTGTTGTGACGATGTTGATACCTTCTGACTCATAATTTCCATTATAATATCCATGTGTATAAACTACGCTGATTTAAATCGAATTGTGCGTAACTCGAATCATTTCTTTACATATATTACAATGTAAATTGAAATAATTCGTTCTAGGTTCACATTGCTCATTTCAAACTATGAAAAATAATAAAAATCCTGTAAATATTAAATAAAAAAAAAAAGATCAATATAAAAGAATATATTAAACTTCAACAGAACTTTAGGTCAGTTTTCGTTCTTTGATTGACAATCCATTCTTTTGGAATAAGATTATATACCATTTGTTTTCTTGCCAGGCATCTAAGGATTTACATTTGAAATGCCGTCTGTTGATACTGCAAATTCTAATAAATTTCCAAACAAGGAGATGAAGTTCAATTTATTTCCAAATGACATTGCATTAAGAAATTAATTCAAGCGTAAACAACTAAGAAATAGATTGTCCTTTAGAAATAAATAACATCTTGGTGTATATGTTTTCTATCAATTTATTTAGATTAAAAATATTTCGTTTAAACAGTATCAAATTGGATTTTTCTTTTTCTTCAAATAATAATTAAAAAAAGAAAAATTAAACAAAAATGAAATCATTTTTAGTGTTTTATTCAACTTGCTTGGTTGTCTGTATGTGTGTGTGGTTCAAATCTTATAACTCATTTTTCACAAAATGCAAGCGTTTTATTTGAGAGATCCCTAGAAAATTAATTAACTAATTCATTTTAATTAGGCTCTTTATTCAAAGTATATAGACCATTGTTGTTGAAGTGAAAAATTATTTTCTAGTTTTTGGTGCATTTATAAATAAAACACTGTAACTTAATTTTTTTTAAATTATTTATTTTTTTATTATTTATAACGTTTTTCTCAACTTGACTTGGCGTCTGTCTGTCCCGGTGTCTCTTCGCTATTTTGACAAATTGAAAGCGATTTTTCATCGACATTTTATTGAGATAGACTTTGGAAAATTTTTTAAGATATTTCAATTGATCCCTAGAAGGTAAAAAAGAAATATAATTTAATTATAATTAATTAATTTTAATGCAATTAACAAATAATTCTGAAAATTATTGGCAAAAAGATAGTCAACTATCGTTGTGGACAAATAACTATTAAAAGTAATCATGGGTCAACGAGCAAACGTGATGAGTATCATTCTAGCCCCCGTAGAGTAAACATCGTACTCATAATGCCTTGTTTACACGGGCTTAGTTCTTGCCATTAGTACTAACTACTTACAACAATTTTGTGACGTGTATAAGTAGTTAGTATTAGAAGAGTAGAAAGAGTCGAGTATCTAAGCCCGTTTAAACAAGGCAAAACGGACCTCTCTTCTAACTATAAAAGACACGCCCCAAGCTGAGCCAGGGGCCAGTAAGGTCTTGGAGCCGCAAGCTATCGTAAGCCTAGTTTACACGGACGAGCCAAAATTAAATTTTCAAAATGTCTTCCGGGCCGGAGGACCATATTTCGGAAACACTAATAAAAAAAATGTATGTATGAGTTGAATAATATTGTTTTTCTTAAAGAGCAAATAAAAAACTCCAGTCAGAGAACAAAAATTCGGTTCAAAACAAACCCGGCTTAATTGTATCAAATCCTCGCAACAGAGGAGATGGAAACCAGCGTAGACGAGGAATTCTCAGGAAATAAAAAGGACCAGTAATATAATAGTCCTAACTTACTAATTATGTTCACCGAATCCATAGGTACCCTTTCCTATATGCTTGATAATTTTTCACATGATTAAAAATGGTATAAAACTGCTATATATAGAATTTCAGCTTGATTGAATCGCTGAAAGTACCAGAATTAATTTTTTAACACTGCAAATCTCACACGCCAACACGTGACGTGGTGCCATCAACAAAGAGCCAAACATGCGCTGGTTTAATAAATATTATTTATTAATTTTAATTTTTAATTTATAATTAATTAAATTTAATTTAAATATAATATATGTGTTAATTACTCCAATTCAAATAGATAGTTGTGTGGAGACACTCCAGCTAATTGAATTAGTGTCTCAAGTAGTAATTTATCTGGATAACTAAGAAATTTTCAAATTAAAAAATTATACCTGTCGTTAAACAGTCGATTGTAATTTAATGATTTTTAGTGAATATTTTTAAATTAAAAGTTCTTTTTAACTTAAATGTGTGGAGATAACTCAAATAAACAATACCTCCCTTACTATCGTCGGTCGGTAAAAATCAAGACAACTAAGTATTCCTCTTATTTGGAACAGTCCTTTTTCTTTAAATTATATTCGAAGGATACAGAGAAGCTCTTGATTTGTCAATTAATCAAGTACGATGTTTGTCTTAAAACGACACTATGAGTTTTCCTAAAACCCTTCCGAATGACTGTCATTGATTGATTAATCATTCAACTACACTTCATTTGTAAATGTAAAATATTATTGGTCAGAGATTAGCAATCTCACATCATTACTTTTTTATAACTTCATTGAAATTTCAGTTTAATTAATTTTATTGACCTAGTTTTTTTTTAATTTAATTTTCAAATTTATTTATTGATAACTATAACCATAATCATTACTTAGTATAAAACAAAGTCAATTTCACTGTCCTTATGATCCCTTGAATCTTTAAGGCCCGATTCACACACAAGTGGCGTATGGCACTGGCGTGGTTCTGGCGTGGAACAGGTTTGTTAATGTAATTGCGTTAGCTTATGACTCAATACACACAGATATGGCGTGTTGGAGGTGTGGAAAATGGCACGAAGACCACTCCACTCCGACGCCACCGGTGGCTCGTAGGACTGGCACGCCACTTCTAGACCATTTCATTATTCATTTGGAGTGGTCTTCGTGCCATTTTCCACGCCTCCAACACGCCATATCTGTGGGTATTGAGTCATAAGCTAATGCAATTACATTAACAAACCTGTTCCACGCCAGAACCACGCCAGTGCCATACGCCACTTGTGTGTGAATCGGGCCTAAAACTACTCAACGGATTTTGATGCGGTTTTTTAATAGATAGAGTGATTGAAGAGAAAGGTTTTTTTACTTTCCCGCATACTTCGTATAAGGGAAGTATTGGAATCGTCAAAAATTTCGACTTCGAGATTTCGATAGATCTTGACGTTTTAGACCTCCCTGAGTCGGAAAATACCATTTTTGGAATTATGTCTGTGTGTGTGTATGTATGTATGTATGTAATGTCTGTAAGCAAATTTACTCAAAAACTAATCAAGCTAGGACTTCGAAATTTGGTACACCGATATTATTCACAGTTTGTAGATTTCTATCAAAATTTCGTCAAAATCGGTTAACCGGAAGTGGTACTTTACCTACACTGGTTGCGTTTACCTTTCAAGTAAAGTACCAGTTTGCTTGGAAATATTTGCTTCATATTTTGTTTATAGATTTAAAAATATGAAAAAAATTCAGATATCAAATTTCATCATGATCTGACTACCGGAAGTGACATTTTACCTATACAAGTAGCGTTAGGTGTAAATTATAAATATATAGTGTTAAACCATTTTACTTTATAATTTAAATTAATTAGTTTGTTTATTTTTATTGTTGTTAAATCATAATTATAATAACCTAATTACCTATTTATATGCGGGAAAGTCTAGGGGAGGACACTCCCGAATTATTATGTAAAAAAACAGTATTTATCCACTATTTAATTATGCTTCATGTTTTCATTCAAAGACAACGCGGCTCACTTCAGACATCATGTCAAAATAAACCTATAAAAAATAATTCTAGAAATTACCACTATATAAAAATGTTTATAATATTTTAATTTATTAAATCGAATTATTATTTTTTATTTCAATATTTTTGATGTTAATACAATAATTTTTATTATATTTTTATAATCTATAATAATAAACTTGCATTCATTTTTAAGATAATTAAAAATTTAATTTGATCAAATAAATATCTAATTATTTTCAGGTAAGAGTTTATAAAGCTTATATATTTTTTAATATTATTGTTATACATTGGCGCAACCAGGGGAGTGCATGGGTGCATATGCATCCCTCTGATTTGAAAAAAAAATATTGCAAATTTTATGGGTCGGCAACCAGGGCGAAGGCATTTCAAGTGCCCGCATTCAAATCTATTTGTTTTCAATTTTTTACCCGCCGACGATAGTAAGGGAGGTATTGTATTGTTGCAATATGGTTTTAAAACAAAAATATGTTGACCTGTGGCCAGGTCCGAACCGACCGACGGTTTGAAGTAAATTAATTTCTAGCTACAGAAACAATTTCAAATAGTTTTTAATAATTTACTTTGTATTTAATATTAAATTATTTGTTATTAGATTCTAAGACCAGGTTAGGTTTACTCCTGGGTTTAGGTTATAGATAGTTGTTGTTTTATTTTTGTTTTTAAAAATAATTATCATGGCATTTTCTGCATATGGATGCACGAACCGACCTAGAAATAAAAGTAAAAGACAGCAAGGTGAAGAAGATTCTGGGAAAAAATTTCTTTCCACAGGTATGTATTTTGAATTTCTTTGATTAAATTTCAAAATATTGTATATATTTTATCAAATATTTTATTAAAATAAAATTATGTTTACAAATAAATAAATATTTTATTATAATATTTCATTAAATATTTTTCACTCGTGGTATAGGTTTAGTATTAAATTTAAGTTATTTCATATTCACAAATTTAAATAATTTAATGATTTCTTTTTATTCAAATCTCTGATTGGATTATTTTTAATCATGATGCTAATGAAATTCATATATTTGATCTTAAGCTGAGTTCCTCTTATAATTATCTTTAGTGGCTTTTCACATATTACATATTTTATAAAGTCTTTGTGCTTTTTCTATTTTTCTATTTTTGATCAAAAGATCTTTATAATGAACTGCAAAGCAATATCCTTATTTGGTTTCGACGCCAGAAATAATAGGCCTTCATTAAGCTGAGAGAAGAAAATGAATGTATCTTTCGATTTCACAAAAAGAATGAAATATCACCCAGACAAAAAGAGCACAAAAGAAATGAAGGCGTTATGTGAAAAAGGGTAATGAACACTCTTGATTAGAATCAATATATATATTTATGTATGTTTGTATGTATATTAGTGATTTCAATGATAATAAAATTCTAGAGACATTCAATTTAAAATAATATTACAGTGAACGGTTCTATATAAGTAATTCATTTAAACCAATTTCAATAAGTTTCTTATTGGTAAAAGTTGTTTATAGGGAAAAATTGAATTTACAGTATAAAAATATTAATTAATTAACAGAAACTAACTGAAATTTTAGTAACTATTTTAATTAAGAGAAATTAACTTCAATACTGGCAGCACAAACCACAAACATATTCCGATAACAGAATTTTTTACAATTTGAGGTTATTCTGTTGTAAATAGCGGTCAACTCAAATATTTAACTTTTAAAAAATCAGTTGGCTATACAGAACAGTTGAACTAAAAAGTTGCTTGTATAGAAGTTGGTTATAAAGAAAGTTGCTTTAGAGAGGTTGCTTATATAGAACTGTAGTACCGGGACCCCGAGCCTCGGCTCGGTACTTAAGTTAAAAAAAATGATTCATTATTATTGGGTTTGGCTGGTAATATTAATACCTGGGACACCGAGCTGTCGCTCGACCCTTTAAAAAATATTAATCTACAATTAATTATTTATTACAATTATTAAATGTTGCATCATTGCATCAATCTGATTAAAATGAATTGAACTGGGGTCCTCAATAATACAAACAAACAATTTTAGCTAGCATAATAAGATTAATCCAAGTAATATCGTCTATTTCTATTCGACACTATTTTCAGTTATGAAATGAACAGTCAGTAGAGAGTAAAAAAATTGTAATTGAAGACCGTTGTTTTTAAAAATAATTAAATTATTTTATAGATTATAAAATAAAAATTATTGTATTAACATTAAAAATATTGAAATAAAAAAATAATAGTTTGATTTAATAAACTAAAATATTATAAACATTTTTAATGTGAATTTCTCAGGGAGGTAGGGAGCCCAATTCATTTAACCATCCATGTTGTATAAGGAATCTTAATTTCTTAACACTCCGTTTTTTCAAATTTAAAATAGAGGGAGAGAAAGAGTTTCAATTATATTCGAATAGTCTATATATTCTATATATGAGTATTTTTTTTTTCTGAATTTAATACCAAGTTGATTTTCAAAATTTTCTATTCTTTATGCATATGATTGATTACATGTGTTAAAATTTAAACAAATTCAAATATTCTAATTTATAAATTTATATAAAATTTAATATTATTTTTTCGAGACTAATGGCAAATACCGGTGGCCCTAGTCAGAGCAAGAGAAGACTCCTTTTGGTAGCGGCCCAGTCGATGATGTTATATGGATCGGAGATTTGGGCTTTACAACTATATTTTAAGTGAAAAAATGATTTCTTGGTTATATAAAAATTAAAATATGATTCTTTATATCTTTATTATACAGAAAAGTAGGCGTGTTAATATAAAATATATACCTGGGACACCGAACTATCACTCGACCCTTTAACCAATTTATACAATTTATTTTTATATACTTTAAAAATTTTACAATTTTTTAATTATTTATTATAATTGTTAAATGGGATTTCTAAAAATGACCCATTAAAAATTTGTTTCCTAAAATGTTTCAAATTAATTAAAATAAATTGTATAAATGTTCATTTATAAAATCTATATATCTGTGAGTTTGTTTTTCGATTTTTTAAATTTTGATTTTGGATTCGATTAGAGCTTAAAATGTGTAAATGTAAAGTGGTCTTGGTTTTTTTAAAATTCGTTTGGGAACATGGTCAAATCGGCAGTCAAAGTTGAAAATTCCCCATATATTATAACTACTGTAATTAGTATTATTATAATGTAAAATTATAAAGAAAAAATGTTTAGACATTATTATAGACATTTTCATTCTGTAAATTAAATAATTTTATTTCATTTAAATAAATATCTATTTTTAAATATTTTTTTCTCTCTACATTATTTATCTAATTCTCACAATATATTAAGATCATACCGGGACCCCGAGCCTCGGCTCTGTAATTAAGTTAAAAAAAAAAAATTCATTATTATTGATAAATATATATCGTAATTTATAATTATAAAATATTATTAAAATATATATTTTTAATTTTATTTCGAAATTAAATAAAAAATTTTAAAATATTTTAAATATAAAAAAAATATATATTTTTAATTTTATTTCGAAATTAAATAAAAAATTTTAAAATATTTTAAATATAAAAAAAATATTAATACAATATTCTTTAAAAAAAGGCGGGAGTCAAATTTCAATATAAATGTCATTTGTGATGTCATCAATATATAAATTAATAATAAATAATATTAATAAATATTAAATTTAATAAAAGAACAATGAATAAATAAATATAAAATAGTAATTTATTAAAATGTAAACAATAGATAAAAAGAAAAAAAATAACAAATTCATTATTTTCATTTTCATTTTTAAATAACGATTCACCCGGCGAGTTTCGAACCGACGAAATCCACTCGTTAAAACATCAGTCCAACCGCTGGACTATATGTATTTAGATAAAAAATTGTCATTTTTTTACTGTCTTAGCAGGCAGTATTAAAAATTTTGACGTTTTCCATATAATATATAATTTTCAATTAAGAAATTAATAATGAAGCTGAATGTTTCAAGAGATATCATCAATAAAACTTAATTTTTCTTTATAAATACTATATCTAGTGTGAATTTGAAAAAAATCGTTAGAGCGGTTTTTGAGAACCATGATATATAGATAAATACATATATACAATTTTAGCTAGCATAATAAGATAAGATTAGATTATTTCTCATTATAAGGAAAGTTGAATTTATAAATATAAAAATATAAATAAATTTTTATTGTTATTGAATAAAGAAATACTTATTTATAAGTCGCAGGTAAATAAAGATTTCATTCTGAAATAAAGTTAATAAATTTATAAATATCAAATTCAAACAAATTTCGAGTAAAAATAAAGATTGTATAATAATAAAACATAATGAAACCTAAAGATTGTATAACAATGAAACAGAGACAGTAACAATTTATCAAATATAACCAATTTATTAAACATTTAAATGATGATTTTATATTTTTCAAAGGGCTTACCAAAAGCCTTACTTAAGATCTTACCAGACGAATGAGCAAAACGCAAATAAACTGCTGGACAAAAATATTGCATAAAATTTAAAAATGTTGTAATTTGAAATTAAAATCTATTATATATTTTTTTTTGTGAACTCGTTGTGAAAGATTTCTAGTTTATGGAGAGTGGTGAAAGAAGACAATAAATTTAGTACAAAATTGTTTATTAACACAAATTAAAAAAAAGCTCAATAACGTAAAAACATAGTGAATTTGAATTACCGATTAAAAAAGTTCTTGTACTTTTAA
Organism: Labia minor; assembly: GCA_963082975.1. NCBI lineage: Eukaryota > Metazoa > Arthropoda > Insecta > Dermaptera > Spongiphoridae > Labia > Labia minor. Next base: position 55,889,967 of record OY720345.1, read on the forward strand.
ATTCCTAATTTTTTTTTGGTCAATATTAAGTGACACCTCCTCTTCCTTTGATAACCGCTTTAACCCTCCTCGGCATGGAAACAATAAGATTTTGAATGATCTCTTGAGAAATGCCATTCCACTCTTCAACAACTGCGAGAGAGCTAGGGCAATCTGGACGAAGCCTGAGACCGTCTTCCTATAGTGTCCCAAAGATGCTCTATAGGAATTAGGTCTGGACTTCTTGGTGGGGAAACCAAACGATTTATTGAAACGTCTTCTAGGTACTGCAGTACAACTCGAGCAGTGTGACATCTGGCGTTATCTTGCATAAATTAAAAATTATCACCGACTCTTCTGGCAAATGGCACAACATATTGCTGGATAACGTTAAGATACCTCTGGACATTTAATGTACCAGCATTAACAATGTGCAACTCTGTACGGCTATCAAAACTTATTCCTCCCCAAACCATGACCCCACCGCCGCCAAAACTCACTCTTGGGGAGATGTTAACTTCTGCATACCTCTTCCCTTGTCGCCTCCATACTCTCATCCTTCCATCTGGAGAGAATAGAGTGAATCTCGATTCGTCTGTGAATAATACACGTCTCCAATCTTCTAATGTCCAATTGACATGTTCATGCTAGTATTGAAGTCTGACAACTCTATGGGCTCTGGTAAGAAGAGGGCCAGTTGCGGGTCTCCTGGAATTCAAATTTGCTTCATTTAACCTTCTTCTAACTGTCCTACTTGAAATATGGACGTCACGAATGACAGCGATAGAATGCCATAATTGATTACTAGTGAGAGACCTGTTTCGTAGAACATTTAACTGAAGAAACCTCTCATCTGTTCGGTTTGTACTTCTAGGGCTACCCATTACTGGGCGCGTCGGGAGTAGCTACCAGTCTCCCTGTAACGTGCTAAAATTCTGGAGACAGTGGATTGATTCATTCCTAGCCTCTAAGCAATCGTTGTTTGATTTAAACCTTCCTCGCGTAATGTTCCCACTCGAATAGCAGTTTCTTGAGAAAAATTACCCTTTCGGGCCATATTAATTTTTAAAAGTATAAAACTAAAATAGAACTTAAACACACAATTATGTGTAGGGCAGGAAAATTACATTAAAGAAATTGATTAGGAAGAACTGAATAATGAGTGTTTTATTAAGAAGTTGTTTAATTTAATTCGTTTCATGTTTAGTCTCTTATTTTTCCTTTAGTCAGAGTTCATTTGCGATGATTATAAGTAAATATAAAATAAATAAATAATTTAAAATGAAAAATTGTTTTTATAATTAAAATTACAACATTTTATTACACTTTTAAATTTTATGCAATACTTTTGTCCAGCAGTGTAGAATGAAGCCAAATTATATAAATTGAATTCACAACCAAATGCATAAAAATATGGAACCTTTGAACTACGACGGGGCGTGAACTTTAGTTATTAGATCGAGTCATAAATAACTTCCGTTCTTTGTACATACATTTATTTTTCGATAACACAAAAACAAATTAAAATTTTTCCAAGATTGGGATGTATTGAGCTTCTGTACTAACTCTCTAGTTGACTGGCGTGGATTTTCTTTCAAAACTAAACTTCAAAACATCGTCATCAAAGTCAGAAGGACGACCCATCCTTGGCTCGTCTTTTAAGGTCTTGTCTCGAGAACGGAATTTCACAAACCAATTTCTTACTGCCCGAGCAGTTATCACTTCACCATACACAGTGCACAGTTATCGAGCCATGGCTGTAGCACTATTGCCTTGTTAAAATTCCCAAAGCATCACATGTCGAAAGTTTATTTTTTGATTATTCATTATGAAGCTAAAAATAAAAATATTCACGTGCGCACCGAAAAGAAGTTGTCTAGAGACTGATTAGTTTATACCTGTGTAGTGAAAACAAAAATCCCTTATCAGGGGGAATCCAATTGTGTAAAAACAATAACAAAAGAGACACTACTTAGACGGAAGTTACTCGACACAATATTAATCGCCCCAATATTCTCTTTCATATGTTTCAAATAATTAACTAAACCAGGGGTGGGCAATCCGCGGCCCGCGTGCACATAAACTGCGGCCCGCGAACATATTTAAAATTATATGGTGGCCGGCCCTTATTCAAATGTTTTAATGATATTTATCAAAATATTGAGTTATTTCTAATGACATTCATTACTAAAAGTAAATAACATACCAAAAACACACATTATTTTTACCGACCAACGATAGTAAGGGAGGTATTGTTTTCACACCAAATTTCACATGTGGAGATTTTTAAATATTTCCACGAATCATGCACTTTGTATTGGTTTTATCATCGGGAAAAATCATCTTCATTAGTTTTTTCTTAATTTAAAATTTTATGACGTCACCCAGTCCTTCATAACGTCACAGCCAGCGCCTTCTTATATACAGGGTTATCATAAAAGAATGATGCGGTTTCGAACATTGTTTAGAGAAAAACAGAATTACTAATCTAGTTTGTCGTCTCATACAGTTTTTTTACATAATTAATAAATTTCAATATGGGCGCCCTTAGTTGATCGACAAATATCCAAAATTTGATTGGAGATACCTTTGTTTTGTAAGTGATTAATTTGAAAGATTTTTTGTGTGGCGTTCATGTTTTCATGTAGACTACCGCTGCATAGGCCTTATCCAATGCGTCGGCGAAACCATAAAGTTGATGCGTTGTTGTCCCGGTCTCGGAGATGCATCTTGGAATTCTTATTGTATTTAGGAATTCCCACTGGTGTTGAAATTCATGCCATTGATGTTGTATTTGAGCAGGCATCCCAGTCAACTTGTAGAAGCCATAGAGATTTTTGGAATATTTAGGGAAAATGAATTGTCTTGGGGATTCTCCAAACAATGACTAAAGCTTTAACTTCTGGTGATGAAAATAAAGATTTGGATGTGATTCAGGTTTCATGGACTGAAGGTGAGTTTAGAGGTCGGGAAGTTCAGGAATATTTGAGCGCCACTTGCGAAGCTCAAAACCGCCTCTCGTCAAAAGTCTTCTTAATTCTACCTTGACTGCAAATCATTAGTTCCAGAAATCAAATCATCCATATAGAAGTCTCGAAGAAGTATAGAAAATCAGATCCCTCATCTTGAGCTAATTTTTGAAGACATTTGATTGATAGATATGATGCAGATATAGTGCCATAAGTTACTCGGGTGATTCGAAAATATTGAATTTCGTTTCTGGTGTCGTTTCTCGACATAAGTCGTTGGAGGTAATTTTCATCTATATGTACCTTTATCGGACCATACATTTTTTTCTATATCAGCTGTGAAGGCGATGATATGGATTCTGAATCTTAATAGTAAAGAAATGATGTCGTCTTGAAGCTTGGGAACAGTGATTAAAATATCATTCAATGACAAGTCATTGCTAGTTTTGGATGATCCATCAAAAACTACTCTTAATTTGGTAGTAATGCTTTCTTCTTTTATGACTGCATGATGAGGTAAATAGAATCTGACAAAAAACCACTTCGTGGTAGAGGTTCCCCGCCAAGTTGTGTGCCCTAAAAAGTTAGGTCCCCTCTAAGTTGTCTTTCAAAAAAAATAAGTTGACCTGTGGCCAGATCCGAACCGACCGACGGTTTGAAATAAATTAATTTCCAGCTACAGAAACAATTTCAAATAATTTTAATATATCTATTAATGTAATAAAAAAACAGATATGAATATAACATAAATATTTTTAATTTTATTTTATTTATAATATATATGTAAGACCAGGCTGTGACGTCATGAATGGCTGGATGACGTCATATAATTTTAAATCAAGAAAAAACTAATAAATATGATTTTCCCGACGATAAAACCAATACAAAGTGCATGATTCGTGGTGATATATAAAAAATACCTCCCTTACTATCGTCGGTCGGTAAAAATCTCCTCATGTGAAATTTGGTGTGAAAATAACCCTTCCCTTCCTATCGTCGATCGCTAATACTACCACTTCCGGTTTCCGGAATTGCACCAAAAGTTGATCAATTCATCCCACTGATGCATTAAGTAAATATACCAAATTTCATCAAAATCGGTTGAGCCGTTCAGGCTGTACACATCTATACGGACGGACAGACGGACGGACAGACATCATGCTAAAAATACTTTTTTCTGTTTAGAAAATGCATGATTCGTGGAGATATGTAAAAATCTCCACATGTGAAATTTGGTGTGAAAACAATACCTCCCTTACTATCGTCGGTCGGTAAAAACAATTTTAATTTACCTACAAAACCAATGTTAATGGCCCGCTTAAATTTGGTTGTTTTCAATTTAGGCACGCATTACAAAAAGTTTGCCCATCCCTGAACTAAATAATTGTGAAGGATGTTTGTTTAGGCGTTAATATATTTTTTTCTTAAATTAGAGACCATCTAAAATCACACTTTCATTCTCCTATATAACCTTTATTATCAATTTCTAAATATTTTTTTGCCAGCGATTAAAAAGTGATATTAAAATAAATATGTATGTGTAAATTTATTAACCATCTTTGGAAAAAGATAAATTTCAAATATTGTCTGATTTTTTAAATAAATAAGAAAAGAAAAATGTTAAGTAGATTTTCCTATTAGTTAAATTTCGTTAATTGGTTTTTCCTACTTTGAGCATCAGGTTGATTGAAACTTAATTAAAGTTATAGCAATTAGCATTTCGTAATTGAAATCCTCTAGTTTAGACAATTTTCACTACATTAATCACACTTTATCAAGTGATAAGGACTCCGGAATCAATTAATCGTTGAATTTTAATTAATTAATTTTTTCTTTTTATTTTAAAATCAAAATTGAATTTTCTTTCAAAGAAGTTTATAAGAAGTTACACATTCATAATATTTATTGTTTGGATAACTTAGATATTAGAAAATTTATAAAAAAAAAAATTTACCATCTACGATAAGAAATATTTTGCATTTTTTTATTATTATTATAATTATCATCATTATTGTTATCTCATTTGAATATTTAAAAAAAAAAATTATTTGAAATATGCATAAAAAAAAATTTACATTTATTCTTAAAGTCAAAATTTTATTTAATTTATAATTTAAAATCGATATTTGATATTTACCCAGTCAGAAGGGTACAATTTTAGTATGTGATTTATAAACTAACAGTTAGTTAAGAGTTGATTTCTTCAAATGAGTAGCATTCGAATTTCATGAATTACTTCGCATAGTTAAATTTTCTTCATGAATTAAATAATTTAATCAACCAAAATAAATTACTATTCTAAATTTATTTTCCTTGAAATACTTTCAAGAAAATCAAATTGTTTAATGTATTAAATTAATTATTATTGATTTATTTTTCCATTATTATTATAAACTAGGAGAGGAATATTGTTGAAAAGTATCTGGTGTGTGTGTGTACGCATGTATGTAGACAAGTTTACGCAAAACCACACGTCAAGCCGCCATATAAAATAAATAGACAAATTATGGAGCCGGCGGGTACCTGTTAATATTGTAAATGAATTTGTCGGACATTTTGCTAGATTCTTTCTTCTTGTGGTTTTAAATGTCAAGTTCTGTGATATACTTGAAAACGTAAGTCCATTTCTGGGGACTACCACTTTTGCACCTATTTTAAATTGTTTATTTATTATATTAATAACGACAACACATTCATTTATTTATGAAAATTTATGTATCGATGTCCTCATAATAAGAACATGGTTTAAAAAACTAATGTTTAATTTAAATCATCATAGGACGTCTTAGTTAAAAAATATTTAATAAAAATACTTATTTAATAATAAGGACGCATATAAAGTAACAAAGTTGAGCTTTTATTATACATAGTCATACAGTCATACATATATAGAAGGATGTAAGCTATGGTGACCATATTTGGAAAACACCAAACCGGGAAAAAAAATACCTTGAAAAATCGAAAATGTTTTTTTTTTAGAACGAATACACTAGCAACGTCAATTTCCCGCTAGACAACATCGATTCCATTTCATCTTTTTTACCGACCGACGATAGTAAGGGAGGTATTGTTTTCACACCAAATTTCACATGTGGAGATTTTTACATATCTCCACGAATCATGCATTTTCTAAACAGAAAAAAGTATTTTTAGCATGATGTCTGTCCGTCCGTCCGTCTGTCCGTCTGTCCGTCTGTCCGTCCGTATAGATGTGTACAGCCTGAACGGCTCAACCGATTTTGATGAAATTTGGTATATTTACTTAATGCATCAGTGGGATGAATTGATCAACTTTTGGTGCAATTCCGGAAACCGGAAGTGGTAGTATTAGCGATCGACGATAGGAAGGAAAGGGTTATTTTCACACCAAAGGAGATTTTTTTATATATCACCACGAATCATGCACTTTGTATTGGTTTTATCCTCGAGAAAAATCATATTTATTAGTTTTTTCTTGATTTAAAATTATATGACGTCATCCAGCCATTCATGACGTCACAGCCTGGTCTTGCATATATATTATATATATATATATATTTGCGACTGTTTTACAGCATGTTTGGCCGTTTATCGCATCCTAATTGCCATTCCCTCCTATTCCGCCACGAATCGGCATCAAGACACCGTCTCTTTATTGCGGATTGAATGCCTTCTTTCCAGCGTATTCGTGGCCTTCCTCTTTTTTTCTTTCTAGTTGGAGTCCATTCGAAGGTCTGCCTGGGAATTCTCTCCTCATTCATTCGTCTCATATGACCATACCAGGATAGTTGCTTTTTTTCGATCTTTTCTACTATCGTCTCTTGTACTCCTATCCTCTGTCTAATTATTTCGTTTCTTACATGGTCGAATAGTGTCACTCCACAGCATCGTCTCCAATAGCTGTTTTCCACTGCCATCAATCGGTTTTTCATTGCCTTGTTTAATGTCCAAACTTCTGCTCCATATGTTACACAGCTTTCCACCAATGATTTAAACATATGGAGTTTTGTTTTATTCTGGATGTTTTTACTCCAAAGCAGTGAATTTATTTGTGCAGTAATAGCTCGTCCTTTTCCTATTTTATTTAAAATATCATTTTCATCACGAGCGTCATTAGTTAATATGTTCCCAAGATATTTGTATTGGTTAGTTGTTTTTATTAATACTCCGTCTAATTTTATATCTTCTCCTTTTGACCCTACCGCCATGTGTTGTGTTTTTTCTGTGTTTATTTCTAGTCCCCATCTGTCATATTCTTCTTTAAGTTTCCTTAGCATATAAGAAGCATCATCAAAGTCCTCCGCAAGAATAACCTGATCGTCCGCAAATAATAAAGTATAAATATGTCTATCACCAATCTGCACACCCATACTTTTACATATATTATAAATAAAATAAAATTAAAAATGTTTATATTTATTATTTATGTATCCATATGTGTTTTTTATTACATTAATAGATATATGAAAATTATTTGAAATTGTTTCTGTAGCTGGAAATTAATTTATTTCAAACAGACGGTCGGTTCGGACCTGGCCACAGGTCAACTTATTTTCTCTTGTTATACAATTTTTAAACTGATTGTAAGAAAACCTTAGTCGGACCTAAATATTTAAAACCAGGACAATAGACTGTGCCGAAGATATTTTTCGGGAGCACTTAAAATCGGGACAATCCCGGAAACGTTTGGTCACCCTAATGTAAGCTGTTATATTATGCCTCCCTATAATTTATGAAATTAGACAATTATTTTGTATTTGCGTTAAAGGAAAATAACTTCATGCCCTAAAGTAAAGTATTGTTGATTTATAGTATTGTATCTTTTCTTTCGAAAGTCTATTTTATTTTGAAGGCTTGTTGGAAAAAAGTAATTTTTCTTCAGTGACTGCTTTATTCTCAGCACGTTTGACTTATTTTCTCCGTTAAATATTTTAGATTCTACGTAGTATCTCTTAACAGGTGAAAGACACTTTTTTGGAATCTATAAATTATGAATATATATTCAGTTAAAGCTCTTAGAGATTATATAAACCGGAAAAGGAAGGGAACATTAAGATGTATACTCTTTGACAGTGATGACTCTGACCCATGCTTTGATTTTTATAAACTTTTAAATTTTTTTGAATGTGGTTCTAATAAAAATAAGTTGACCTGTGGCCAGATCCGAACCGACCGACGGTTTGAAGTAAATTAATTTTCAGCTACAGAAACAATTTCAAATAATTTTAATATATCTATTAATGTAATAAAAAACAGATATGAATATAACATAAATATTTTTAATTTTATTTTATTTATAATATATATGTAAGACCAGGCTGTGACGTCATGAATGGCTGGATGACGTCATATAATTTTAAATCAAGAAAAAACTAATAAATATGATTTTCCCGAGGATAAAACCAATACAAAGTGCATGATTCGTGGTGATATATAAAAAAATCTCCTCATGTGAAATTTGGTGTGAAAATAACCCTTCCCTTCCTATCGTCGATCGCTAATACTACCACTTCCGGTTTCCGGATATACACCAAAAGTTGATCAATTCATCCCACTGATGCATTAAGTAAATATACCAAATTTCATCAAAATCGGTTGAGCCGTTCAGGCTGTACACATCTATACGGACGGACAGACATCATGCTAAAAATACTTTTTTCTGTTTAGAAAATGCATGATTCGTGGAGATATGTAAAAATCTCCACATGTGAAATTTGGTGTGAAAACAATACCTCCCTTACTATCGTCGGTCGGTAAAAATAAATAAATATCAAATAATATAGGGAAAAAAATTTATACAAGAAGATAAGAAAAATGAAATATAGTCAATCTCGTATTTACACTGAAAATAATTTTTTGTTATTAAAGAAAAAATTTTATTTTGAATTAAAATCACATCTTTATTCTCTTCCGTTCTATTCAAATTGGGATGGTTTACATTAAAATATGGTTGGCGTGATTATACATTATTCAGGGATGAGATTTAATTATTATTAAAGAAGAACACCAATTCGATATGATGAGCAATTGTTCTCTTTATGTTTCATTACAGTGGAATCGAAAAGGAAGAGGAAAAGGGATAATAATTTTCATAAACGATCTCCCTTCAATTAGTCGTTCATTTATAATTAAAAGTTCTCAATTCATAAACCTGTTGAAAGAAGATTAATATTGTTAAACCACGATGAATTTAATTCGATTCTTATTTTACTTTCATTTATTTCCAAAAAAACAGCATTTAGTTTAAAAAGGGTTAAACAGTAATCTTCCCCTATATTAAAAAAAAATATTTTATTATTTCTCATAAATTCCTGGCATAGCTCATAAAATTGATATTGATCTTAATGTACTTCACCGGTTTTGTCTGACCGACGATAGGAAGGGAAGGTATTGTTTTCACACCAAAATTCACATGAGGAGATTTTTATATATCTCCACGAATCATGCATTTTGTTGACAGAAAAAAGTATTTTTAGCATTTGATTCTAAAATATTATTAAAATAAATATTTCTAATTTTATTTCGAAATTTAATAAATAGAATTTCTAATAATGAGGATGTTAAGGAACTTAACTTAGGCTTAGACAATGGTTTGAAGTATTTTGTATTTTTACCGACCGACGATAGTAAGGGAGGTATTGTTCATCAAGTTTTTAAAAACTCAATTCACACTGATACGTAGCAGTCGCATTAACAATTTGCCTTTTAAAAATAACACTTCGTTCCATAGACGATGTTCATAATGTTCATAAAGAAATCGCAAAGCTCATTTGCCATTCTTAAACCTTCAGTAAGATTTTTCAAATTGACGTTTGTTGATGTCTCTTCTTCAATGGGCTGTGAATTTAACATTTCGGTTAACAAGTCGGTTTCAGTAAAATCTTCATCTTGCAATTCAAGCAATTTCTTAATGTCACTTGATTTTATCTGTTCGAACAATTATAAGGTTCCTTTCATTCTGTTTGTTTACATTCTCAAAAACACTGATCATGACGAAGGCGACTAATGTCAAAGTCCTCGGCAATATCATTTAATATAATACTTTAGGCAAAGTTGTAATAAGATCTAATTGACATTTTACTATCTCGTCAAACACGCGCTGGTTTAATCAATACTATTTATTAATTTATATAATTAATTAAATTTAAACATAATATATGTTTTTAAATTTACGAGATAGTCGAGTGGAGACACTCCAGCATATTTTATTAGTCCATTTGACTGCATTTACAAAGGATATTGGGTTGGATACCTATTGAAATCCTTTTGTTATTACGTATGTACTTATTAGATCCGTGAATAAAGAAATTTTTAGCCGCGAATATAGGAATTTTTAATCTGTGAATAGTGAAAACACGTATAATGAGCTTTTACTATATCAATAAATAATATCTTTTTACAATAATTTCATTCCAAAAAACTTTTTACCTGTATGAATGAAAGGAAATATTTTATAAGTAAATTTGAATATATTTTTCATATCTAATCTTATCTTATTATGCTAGCTAAAATTGTATCTATATATCTATATATGTATCTATAACCATTGGTTCTCAAAAACCGCTCTAACGATTTTTTTCAAATTCACACTAGATATAGTATTTATAAAGAAAAATTGAGTTTTATTGATCACATCTCTTGAAACTTACAGCTTCATTATTAATTTCTTAATTGAAAATTATATATGGGTGTGACGTCATCAATTTTACTTCAATTAATATTTTTTTTATATTTAAAATATTTTAAAATAAAATAAATTTCGAAATAAAATTAAAAATATTTATTTTTAATAATATATATATATATATATATATATATTTATTAATCTTAATTAATTAATTATTAACAAAATAAAATACGGTTAGTTGATTCCCGCTTTTTTTTAAATGAATTGTATTAACATTTTTTTATATATTTAAAATATTTTAAAATTCATTATTTAATTTTGAAATAAAATTAAAAATATTTATTTTTAATAAAATATATATATATATTTATTAATCACTCTCAAAAAAAACAAAAACAAAAACAAAAAAACATATAATTCTTGCAAAGAGAGTAAAAATGTCATGTTAATTAACTAAATATATATCAGTCTAATGGGTAAAGGCACTGTTTTGAATAGTCAACTTAGCAGGATCGAAACCGGCGGAAAAAATTTTTTTTTTTTTTTATCTATTATTTTATATTTATTTATTCATTGTTCTTTGATTAAATTTAATTTCTTTTATTTTATTTTATTAATTAAAATGATGCAACATTTAATAATTTTATTTTTTTTATTTTATTAATTACTTATTAGTCATTAACTAATAATTTAATATTAATTCAAAATTTTATAAATTTTTATTATTTAATTTTGCTTTTGTTTATATATATATTTTAATTAACTTATCTTATCTTTTAATTTATATATGGACAAATGACACTCATATTGAAATTTGACTCCCGCCTTTTTTTAAAAGATATTTTTTTTATATTTAAAATATTTTAAAATTTTTTATTTAATTTCGAAATAAAATTAAAAATATATATTTTAATAATATTTTATAATTATAAATTACGATATATATTTATCATTCTTCCAATAAAAAAAAAATATTCATGCACTTAGAAACATATCTAATAATACATATTTATGTATTATTGAGGACCCCAAGTTCCATGCAATGATGCAACATTTAATAATTGTAATAAATAATTAAAGAATTGTATATCAGCTCGGTGTCCCAAGTATTAATATTACCAGCCAAACCCAATATAATAATGAATTATTTTTTTTTAACTTAATTACCTAGCCGAGGCTCGGGGTCCCGGTGTGATCTTAATATATTGTCAGAATTAGATAAATAATGTAGAGAAAAATTATTTAAAAATAGATATTTATTTAAATGAAATAAAATTATTTAATTTACAGAATGAAAATGTCTATAATAATGTCTAAACATTTTTTCGAGCGACAGCTCGGTATCCCAGGTATTAATATTACCAGCCAAACCCAATAATAATGAATCATTTTTTTTAACTTAAGTACCGAGCCGAGGCTCGGGGTCCCGGTACTTCATCTTTAAATGAAAATCAAGTAATTTTAATTAATTTGTACCATTTTAGAAAACAAATTTTTGATGGGTCATTTTTAGAAAATCCATTTAATAATTGTAATTAATAATTAAAAAAAATTTAAATTACATGATAATAAATTGTAAAAATTTTCTAAAGGGCCGAGCTATAGCTAGATGTTACAAGTACTTATATATATATATTAATTAACTATTTTTAATAATAAAATATTAAATATTACAAATTAATACAAAGTTTTGATTTTATTTCATAATGATAAATGGATCACATATATTATATTTAAAAAAAAAAATTAAAAAATAAAATTAAATACAAAGGAAAGAAAAGAACAGTAATTGGATGCAAGTGGCTCGGATTATATTCTGTGATACTATAGTGATTGATACATAGATAGTATCTATTGAAATTAATGAACTATTCCTGTGATGTACTTCCTACATCAATTTATAGAATAATGTTTGATTATAATTTAGTGACATCTAAAAATGAATGTATTTACAGATGAATTCAATATATGCAAATTTCGAATTCGATAAACAGTGAAATCAATTTCATTGTTGTTGTCTAGCCCCAGGATAAAATTTTAACATATAGTAACATTATTAGCTTTTGTCAAATACGAATAAAGGTAGACACATACTATGTGACTTGTAAATACTAGTTACATTTTCGTTAGTCAAACAATGAATAAAACATTATATATTACTAGAAAGTCAAACTTAAGAAAAATGTTTCATAACTTTTTGAAATACTTGGGGACTTTTGAATTTAGCAAAAAATTCGTGAACAGCCAAAAAATAAAAAAAAATACACTTGAATTAAACTAATTATTAAATAGAAATCATTTCAAACAAAATTAATCAACATTCAACTTTATAGGGATTTTAACTCAAATCAAATTACTACAATATTATTTATTTTAATTCATTAAAAAAATCCGTATAGGTAGATCTGGTTAAGGTGAAGTGTGGTACGTGCGGACCCTCGTATATGTCGTAGCCACATACTTCTTAATGAAAGTTTGTTTGGAATCAAAAAAGGTTTATCAAAATCCATCATACATACATTAGACTAAACAATCACCCAATCAAACAATACCTCCCTTACTATCGTCGGTCGGTAAAAAGATAAAACTTGAAACAATTTTTTGTTGAGTGTACATAATTCAAAATCGCCTTACTCATTACATCCTTATATGATTCTTTTCTACAAGGCTACCAATTATTGGAGATTTAGGCCTGGATAAGTGGTTTCCAACCTTTCTGAACCGGCGTCCCTCTTTTTTGAAAAAAATTCTTGCGTCCCGCTTGATTTCTGTATTAATCTAATTTCATAAATACTCACATAATATATAATCATATTAAAAAAATTGAAAAAATAAATAAAAAATGTTTAAGACATTGATCGCAAAAACATTTTACTTTTTTTTTTAGAATCATATTGGAAAAAAATCGAAAATGTTTAAATGCAAAAACATTTTACCTTTTGTTTAGAACCATATTAAAAAAATTGGAAAAAATTGACAAATGCGGGGACTTACCGACCTCTGAAAAAAAATTTGTTCTAATACATTTCTCCAAGGGAGGCCCGCCCCATAGATTAAAAAACACTGGGTTAAGGAATACTTTTATAAAATGAACCATGAGGTCAACATCGATACATGGTATTTCCCCATTGGTATGTTTACGTTTTCAATTGTAGAGATACTGGTGAGTTTTTACCTACTATTTTGTAAGGTCAATCAAATTTGGGACAAATTTTTGCTGTAAAGTTCTACTTTGAGTTACACACACCTTGTCACCCACCACGTATTGGGGTAATTCTTTTTTGTTTTTATCTTTATAATTCTTGTTTTGGTTTCTATTTTGTCCCTGATGTATTTTATATTATTTGCAAATCTTTTTAAGTAGGTTGTAATTTCTGGGACAAAACTGTCATTTAGTATTGTTTCTCTGATATCACTGCTAATATCAAAGGGCGTTCTTAGTTCTTACATCCTCGATCACTGTAGTTACACATTCTCTAGCCGTTGCTTGTTTTAGGGGAAATAATTCCACCCATTTCGTGGAGTAGTCCTCGCCTTTAAATATCCACTTATTCCCTTTTTTCAGGGAGAGGACCATACAGATCTATGACTATAACTTCAAAACGCTGTGAGTATATAGGTGTTCTTAAAAGGCGTGGGTTTTTGGTTTTTTGGTTTATACTTTAAACACACTCACTATATTATTTTACATGTTTCTCAAAGCTGGATCGCATTCCCGTCCAGTAATATTTTAATGCAATTTTTAATAGGGTATTCTCGATACCATAATGGCTTCCCTTAGGGGGCGTCCTGATATTCTTTTAATATGTTTGGAACTTCATGTGAGGGGATCACCTCCTCACTTTCAGACTCAGGTCCATACCTATAAAGGAATTATTTTTTCATCCATTTCTAACCAGTTAACGTGGTTTACTCCCAGGTAAGGTTCTTCTAGGCAAGTTATAATCTTTTTTAGATACTCATCTTTTAGCTGGGATTTGCTCAGATATTTTGCGGTTCTGTGAGGTAAATCTAATGAAATTTGATTTGATATCATTAATGATTCAGGCAAATCGGGTCGTGACAACAGGTCAGAGAACACATTTTGTTTGCCAGGCAAATAGTTTATCTTAATGTTAAAGGATTGGATCTCCATAGACCACTTGGCCAATCGCCCACTAGGTGTTTTCACCTGATCGGTTGCCACAGTTATTTGGGGTACTTTTATGTATCCTCTAAATTTTCGTAGAGCCCAGACTACCGCTAGAGCTTATTTTTCTGTGGTAGAATAATTTATTTCCACTGGGGGGAGCGTACGACTTGCATATTCTATGGGTCTTTCTTCGCATTCCCTCCCCTGAAGTAAAGCGGATCCGAGAGCATATTTGCTTGTATCGGTTTTGACTGTGAAAAGCAAATTCTCTTGGACTTGCGCCAAAATAGGTGCAGTAGTCAACTTGTTTTTTAAAGTTAGAAAAGCCATCTGTTCCTCATGATCTCACTTCCGAATAGAATTTTTTTTTGTTAACCGCGTAAAGGGGTAACGTGATTTCGGAGAAGTTTGCAATGAAACGTCTGTATATTTTGGGAGGAGGTATCTCCTCAATGGCTAATACTTTCTCTTTGTTTATTTCTTGGCCCTCTGGCTTAATCCAGTGGTCTAGATACTTCATCTTCTTACATGCAAAGTTGCATATTTCTTTGTTCACCTTAAAATTATAGCTCCTTAATGGAGATATTACTTCTTCGAGGGAAGGTGATAGGATGATAAGGTCATCACAAGATAAATTAGAAGTTTGATAAGGAGTAAGCTCCTCTTGAAACGGTCCATAATCCATTGGAAGGTGGAAGGGCATTACGAAGACCGAAAGGCATTCGGTTATATCTAAAGGTGCTAAAAAGGCATATAACGGCTTTTTTATCCTTGTCATTTGATGATATCCCGATTTTAAGTCCAGTGTGGACATAAAGGGCATAAGGTCGCCACAGATAATAGATTATCGATCCAGGGTAAAGGATAATTATCCGCAATGGTAATAGAATTTATCTTCCGATAGTCGATACATAAGCGAGTTGTGTCATCGGGTTTTTCGATTAGGACGATAGGCGAAGAGTAGGGAGATTCACACCCCTCTATTATTCCATCCTTGGGGAGAGAAGAAAACTCTCTCTGTAATATTACCTTTTTTTCTGGGGATAAGCGGAAATTTATTAATATTTAGAGACTTATATAAAAGGTTATTACTAAGTGAAAAGTTATCTATATCATCTGATTGTTGTTTATCATCCAACCCCCTTTCTAACTTAAAAACGATACTCGAATCATCACTAAAATGTCAGATGGATGTGGATAACAATTTTGAATAGCTTCAGGCAATCACAGCCTAATAAGTTTTCTTTGATCCGTCCCTTTTCCAAAAATGAAAGGGTATATTTAACTATGTTTATGCTTAATTTGACTGGCAGGGTCAAGCATTTATATTCACGTATAATGCCATCGACGAGAGTAATTTTAATTAAATTCGATTTAAAGTTTAGATTTTTATTTTGGCTTAATGTGTTAAGTATAGCTATACTATAGCTCCCTATATAGTATGTGAGGCTCCAGTGACAACACAACTAGGCATTTCAACTGTGTCTATGACAGTGACTATATAAGGTAAGATTACCTTGTTGAAAATGATGACCTCTCACTTTTATTAAAAGTAGTTGTTTCGGAACACTTTCTCCCAGAAGGGACTTTATTAGAATAAGTCACTCGTTTGAAAGACTGAATTTGTGTGACGGTATTTTGTAACGCTATCTGCCTTCAACATAGTTTCCTGTTTGAATCTCGCCTGAGGTTCTCATATATTGGACATCTAAACCTTAAATGATCCAGACTCTCTCTTTCTTGCATTTTAATAATGGAATTTGCCATAGCTTTGCATATGAATTCATTTTTGTTAATTGCTTGAAATGCTTTTTGCCATTTCATCGTAATTATTAGCATCTATATATTTAATACGCTAGTGTCCGTCTGTACGCAAAAAACTCCAGATCCTAAACTACAAGGAGTAAGGTAACCAAATTTTTCTGAGGTGAAGGGTACCTCAAATGATGAAAAATAAAAAAGAAATTAGAATCTTAGGTAACTCCTGAGCTGAGCTGCGGGTGTTCCATTTTCCAGAAATATATATAAAGGAGAGTGTTTGTATGTTTATAATTTGTTTACTTTTTTGCTGTCATAGAAACAGATATATATATATATAATTAGAACCTCTCTCTCTCTCCCTCTCTATATAAAATTTTAAAAAATGGAGTGTTCTAGCCAAATTAAGAAATTTAAATTCCTTATGCAACATTGATAGGTAAATGAATTGGACTGGAAGAGGAGACATATGATTAGAGAAATTGGGGAAAAATCAACCGAAATGTAATTAAACAAAAAAATTCAAGAATTATGATACGGATACGACTTACATACAAAATGTAGAATTTGAAAATGTATAAATATTTAAATACTTAAGATCTCTAATCACCAAAGATAATAATATTCGAGAAGAATTTAAATCGACGTTGTAATTGAGTAACGCCTGTTATTATGCAGTAAAGGGGCTTATCTCATCAAAGAGGATCAAAATTAAAATATATAAAACAATTATTTTTCATGTTGATCTTGACTAGGGTGACCATATTTCGAAAACACCTAACCGGGACAAACGGTATACCTTTTTTTTAGAACTAAATTGAAAAAATTTTGAAAAATAAATTACGAAATGTCCTAAATATTGAAAAAACAGTAGGGTGTCCCGAAGACATTTTTGGGACAGAGCACCTAAAGACGGGACGTTTGGTCACCCTATCGATGACTCTGGGAGACGAGAGTAGATTTGGAGTATTTGTGAGATTAATATTGTTCGCAGCATTTATAGGCCAAAAGAAGATGAGGTCACGGGGGATGGCGGAGATGGCATAACGAGAAATAATGTCCAGATATAGTTAAGGTTATAAAATCAAGAAGGCTAGGATGGGAAGGGGACGTGGTTGGAATTGGAGAAACTAGAAATTGGGAGAAACCGATTGGGAAACATCCGGTGGAAGACCAAGGACCAAGGTGGGTGGACAATGAAGGAAGGGACATGGGAGAGATGGGACAGGGTAGGATTTGGTTGTAGCTCAGGATAGGGACGCTTAGAGAATTGTGGATGCTGCGGCTAAGAACTTTCGAAAACTGTAGAGACAGAGTTAGATAAATATAACATATACAATAATAATATATAATTAATTTACTGATTAAATTAAAATATAATTTACAAGAAAACAAATACATGTCTTATCTACTTATACTGATTGAAACAAAATGGATGAAAACCTTTTACATACAGACTTTCAACCAAATACTATGTATCACTCGGGGGTACAGGGGGCGGAGCCCCCGTCTAGGTGTGAAGAGCGCCGAAGGCGCTCGGAGCAGCTAGTTATATATAAATATAGGAGGTGGCTTAGGCACTCTAAGAATTTTATTTAGATTCTTCTTGAGTTTAATTTTCATTTTAATTATTAGATTCAATTTTAGGAATTTCAAAACTATTTCTATTTTGAATAGATACCTGATTAAAAATAAATAAATAATAATAGTATTTTTTGAAATAGAGACATATTTGGGTTTTCGTTATATCCAGATCTTTTCAGTTTAACTTTTTGCCAGAATATTTTGGATTCTGCATGGATTTCTTGATCCATGAATCTTTCGTCATTATATGATGTCATTTTTATATGGCTGAGGGGGCTGAGGACCCAATTAATTATAAAATTATAAAATTTCGCTGACAATACAAAATATTCAGTCTTTCAAACGAGTGACTTATTCGAATTTAAAAATAATTTCTAGTAAATGTGAAAATATTCAATGTCCCCCAAACAAATCAATATAACAAAGAAATATTAGAACATTCACAACATTCATTATCATGATTAAAAATTGCATAAAACTTCTATATATAGAATTGACTGGCAATCAGGCGCCAGCACGAGACTTGGTGTCATCAATAAACTTGTGCGCTGGTTTAATAAATATTTTTCATTAATTTTAATTTATAATTAATTAAATTTAATTTAAATATAATGTAATATATGTGTTGATTATTAATAAAATTCAAATTTGCGAGATAGTCGAGTGGAGACACTCCAGATTGATGATTAACATTATTAAAATTATAGTTGTTCACTACACAACTTCTCAAATCTCGGAATAAACATATATGGTGATTCTCATTTCTTGTTCAACATTAATTAACTTAATCACCACACTATTATATTAGTTCAACAAACAATAAGTTGACATGTGGCCAGGTCCGAACCGACCGACGGTTTGAAGTAAATTAATTTCCAACTACAGAAACAATTTCAAATAATTTTAATATATCTATTAATGTAATAAAAAACAGATATGGATACATAAATAATAAATATAAACATTTTTACCGACCGACGATAGTAAGGGAGGTATTGTTTTCACAGCAAATTTCACATGTGGAGATTTTTACATATCTCCATGAATCATGCATTTTCTTAACAGAAAAAAGTATTTTTAGCATGATGTCTGTCCGTCTGTCCGTCCGTCCGACTGTCCGTCCGTCTGTCCGTCCGTATAGATGTGTACAGCCTGAACGGCTTAACGGATTTTGATGAAATTTGGTATATTTACTTAATGCATCAGTGGGATGAATTGATCAACTTTTGGTGCAAATCCGGAAACCGGAAGTGGTAGTATTAGCGATCGACGATAAGAAGGGAAGGGTTATTTTCGCACCAAATCTCACATAAGGAGATTTTTTTACATATCACCACGAATGTATTGATTTTATCCTCGGGAAAAATCATCTTCATTATGTTTTTCTTAATTTAAAATTATATGACGTCACCCAGCCCTTCATGACGTCACAGCCTCGGGTAACGCCGGCAACGACGGCTACTTCAGCTATATATTATAAATAAAATAAAATTAAAAATATTTATGTTATATCCATTTCTGTTTTTTATTACATTAATAGATATATTAAAATTATTTGAAATTGTTTCTGTAGCTGGAAATTAATTTATTTCAAACCGTCGGTCGGTTCGGACCTGGCCACAGGTCAACTTATTAATTTTATTTTATTTATAATATATATGCAAGACCAGGCTGTGACGTTATGAATGGCTGGATGACGTCATATAATTTTAAATCAAGAAAAAACTAATAAATATGATTTTCCCGAGGATAAAACCAATACAAAGTGCATGATTCGTGGTGATATGTAAAAAATCTCCTTATGTGAAATTTGGTGTCAAAATAACCCTTCCCTTCCTATCGTCGATCGCTAATACAACCACTTCCGGTTTCCGGATTTGCACCAAAAGTTGATGCATTAAGTAAATATACCAAATTTCATCAAAATCGGTTGAGCCGTTCAGGCTGTACACATCTATACGGACGGACAGACATCATGCTAAAAATACTTTTTTCTGTTAAGAAAATACATGATTCATGGAGATATGTAAAAATCTCCACATGTGAAATTTGGTGTGAAAACAATACCTCCCTTTACTATCGTCGGTCGGTAAAAATAATGCGAGCACTGAGATGGTGATAACGAATGATTAGAAATCCAACTTGCAACTGTGCTACCCACTGTTCTAGACGATTGCTTTGTTGAATTTCATTTTTAATACACTTTACTTAACTCACACTGTCCGGTTGTCCGTTTGTTTGTACGCGGTTTGTCCGCGGCATTTTATAATCGATATTTGAACAACTTCCCGTCATTCAATCAACTTGAAATTTTGCATACGCGCTTGCTCCTGCTAATAATACACGAATCAATTAAAAAATCCATTTATCTATTAGTGGTAATTAATTAACTAAACTTTCATATGCGGAATATGGAATAGTTTACTATTACAATCATAGATAGCGATAGCAGTTCTACTAAAAAGTATAAAATAAATTTAAGTAAAAATAAATCTTTTTAAAAAACACACTTTACTTAAAATTGCACTAAAAAGTAAAAAATAAAATCACTGTAAAGTGTGTGCGCTCAAATTATAATAACACCGTAAAAGCACACACTTTACAGTGATTTTATTTTGTAAAGTGTGTGCGCTCAAATTATAATAACACCGTAAAAGCACACACTTTACAGTGATTTTATTTTTTACTTTTTAGTGCAATTTTAAGTAAAGTGTGTTTTTTAAAAAGATTTCTTTTTACTTAAATTTATTCTTTCGTTTGGTCCCACTCAAGATATTTTATTATGGGTCAAACTTTCACATTACAACGTGGACTTGTTCCTTTTTTACCGACCGACGATAGTAAGGGAGGTATTGTTTTTTATTAATTTATTAATTTGCATTTTTCTAAATTCAGTTGAACAATGTATTTTCTCTAATCTAATTCATCTATTATTCATGATAAAATTTGCTTTTGACCCTTTATTTCCTCTTTTTCTTGTTTTATAATACTTTAATAAACTTTAGTATACTTCAAACTTTACAAAAGTATATCTGCTTTGAATGACATTGACTATAAACCCGAGGAGGAAGTCTTTAGCCAAGTTTCGTTACTTATAAATATCTCTTAATGGTTTTTGTTCCATGTACACAAAAAGCTTGTAAATTTTGACCTTAATAAAGTGGTATTTGTTTAAACTTCAATTTTAATATTAATCTGTGTTTTAAATTAATAATTCATTAAAAAACAAACAATAAAGTCTATATTTTTCATTTTAAAATTCAAATTTCTTCATTTTAAAATTCAAATCCGTTTGTTCACTTTATTTTATTGGATATTAATATATCCGTGATTTTACTTTAAATTCACTTTCTTTTTGGGTATTTATATGTTCTTGGAACCATTAGATCAATTTTCGTCCCCTTCTCACTTCTCGTCTCAAATAAACATAATGTCGATTTTATTGCTCGAAATAAAACATATCTAACTGATATAACTGTTAAATTAGAAGTATATTTGAAAATTGATGACTTCTCTTAATATTTTAATTAATATTTAAAAAGCCTAAAAAAATTATTAGTAATTTACATATCAAAATTTTTTATTTATCTATCTGTATCTAGTCAAAATAAATATTTAAATTCAACTTCGCTGGCTAACTTTAATAAAAATATAACATATAAATAAGCTGATAAACTTATCATAAATACTAATATTATGTCTTGGTTAGTATAGTTGTAAATTTTAATTTAATCATTTCATAACACACGGGGAGACGTTGGACATTTTCTCGCTTGGTATAAAAATGTACTTTGGCGACAAATGGTTTTCCAGTTCTTTCAAAAAAGTCTATAAATATTCTAGTGCTTATGGCGAGTTAAAAAACAATTGAGAAACGAAGTGTTCAGAGCCTCCTCTATATATATATATAAATAAATTTCCAGATTCGATTTTATTTTTACTATGGAATGAATGAAGAAATCAATATTTCCGAACCCGATTCCCACGTTTTAATTGTTCAAAATTTGATATTTTTACGAATTTACCAGTATATACATATACTAGTAAATTAAAATTTTATTTTAGAAAAAAGAAAACAGATAATAAATAGTATATCGATTGTGAGAGAAGGAAATTAATCCTTTTATATTTATTTGATTCTGGTAGAGTAGTTTCTTTGTACCACATAAATCACATGACTTAATGACCACAACTTAGGACTTGACAAATAAAAAAACTCGTTACAAACTCGTAGGCGCAAAAAAAACTCATTCAACTACATTTCCAATTAAATTGAAGATGTAATTCTTGTTTAAAAAAAAATTAAGATAATTAAAAAATGAATAAATAAATTCAATACTGAGGGATTTTTTTCTGGCATTAGTGTTTATTTGAATTTTTAAATTATTAAATTTTTATTTATCTTCTCTCGTTCCGTCCTTCTAATTTCCCACTAGTACTATAGTACTGAAAGGATGAATAATTAATTATTTTGAGCTTTGTATAGAATATTTGGTGCAGTTAATTAAGTGATCGGTATTTTATTGTTTGTATTTATTCCTCCATAAGATCGAGATATTCCAATCTTGGGCTTTAGCTTTCAAGTGTCCTATAAATGATGAAAACCCATTCAAAAGTTTATCCTAGTAGTTGTCTATCAAAATCGAGATAATGGTTGACAACAGTATATCTCAATTAATACTCTACTATTTTTGAAAGGAAAGATAAAAGCCTTTTCTCGTTGAATATTAAATAAATAATTTATTTAATAAAATTATTTTGCAC
Organism: Labia minor; assembly: GCA_963082975.1. Lineage (NCBI taxonomy): Eukaryota > Metazoa > Arthropoda > Insecta > Dermaptera > Spongiphoridae > Labia > Labia minor. Next base: position 55,912,759 of record OY720345.1, read on the forward strand.
TTATATTATTTTATATTAGTGATTTTTATAAATGGACCGTATTTTTTTTTTTATTTTAGTGGTTAAGTATATTTTTTGAGGTTTCGAGAAAATTAAAGGTGAGCATATTTTGGCATTTAAAAATATTGATTGATTATTTCAAGTTTGACTAAGTTAAATCAATTTATCAATATGCAAATTGATTATATACATTTTTTTAGGTGAATATGACTAAATATAACTAGAATAAAGTTTAGTACCTGGAACCCCGAGCTATCGCTCGACCCTTTAACAAATTTATACTTAAAGTGAAAATAGGAGTCCACGACAGTAGACCTCAACATACACTGATAGTATCTATATACATACAGTATACTATCTCATAATTCAATATGGCTCTAAAAAAAAGGTAAATTTTTTTAGAAATTTACACAAAAACTCCATATCAGGTAAGTAGGGGGCCTGCCCAAAACCGAACTCCAAAAAGTTTGGGAACCTCTGCTTTAGACATTTTACAATTTTTTAATTATTTAAATGGGTTTTCAAAAAATGACCATCAAAATTTTTTTTCCTAAAATCGTACAAATTAATTAAAATAACTTGATTTTCATTTCAAGATGAAAAATATATACAAATTAACTTAATAAAATATTTGATCCTATATTATATAGTACCTGGAACACCAAGCTATCGCTCGACCCTTTAAATAAGTTGACCCGTGGCCAGGTCCGAACCGACCGAATTGAAAAAGGTTGCCGACCTCTGATTATTATTATTAACTATATTACACAGTCTTTTATAGGTAAGTAAATAACTTTTACACTTATTTTTTTCTTTGTGTGCCGCGGTAAAAAATAGGTTGAGAATCACTGTTCTAAGTAACCCAAACGTTCGCAGATAGAACATGGTTTTTTAATACTTTGTCCTTGATTACGCTGCGTCTTGTTAAGATGAACTTTTGTTGGAATCATATTTTGGTTTTTTCTGTCATGATTAAAATCCTTGTACACTCTTAACTTTATATTTTGATAATTCCTCGTATAAGGTGTTTAAATCTTTAACAGTACCCGGCTTTATTTGTTCTTCTACATATATCGGTGTATTAATTATTATTGGTTGATTACAGTGATTTCGTCTATTTCTTCATTTGTGTCACGAAGCATTTTTTTCTTTTGTAAAATAAATAATAATAATATAATATTAATCATTATCATAGTAGTTACCTGTAATCTGAATTCAGTTAATCCTTAATATTAATCTATGACTTAAAAAGTAAAGAGCAGTCGCTGGTAACTATAAGCAGTCTCTAGGTAAGGTTAGTATGGCGATTACATATATATCAATAATACTTTATATAAAAAAAAAACTTTTTTAAAAAACCACGTTTTTAACGCACTAAAAAGAAGAAAATAATTTTTCTGAAACCCCATAGGTACTGACATTACAAACAAGAGATATGATTTGAAGAAAATTTTCTATAACATAAAACGTGGGGCGCAACTATGGCTAAAATATTCTGTATCGTATAAAAATTTATAAATAAATGTTATTAGGTACAAATTAATAGGATAAATGAATTCATATTTTAATTAGCTTCAAAAAGTAAAGCTTATAACTTATCGAAATTTTTAAAAGAGGTAAATTTAATTTATGAAAAGATTACCTTTAGATTACTAATAATATTCACTTTTAAAAAATTCTGATAAAAAATGACATCCTAACAATATTCTGGTAAATAATATAAGAAATTTAACTTGAAGAAATCTAAAACTAAATTTTGCTACTGCAAAACTTCTAGCAAATATTTAATATTTATGTTAATAAAATTTCTAAAGTGTAAATTGAAGATGTTTATTTAACCCTTTGCACTCGTATATATATTCGATAAGACTAACAATCAACTCGGAATTTTTTCGATAAGGCTACTACTCTCAACTCGGATTTTTTTTTCATATTCGATCAAAAGGAAAATATTTTCATGCGAACATATTACAATTTAACTTTTCGGTTTAGTAGAAAAAATTATGAAAATAAACATATTTAATCATCTTACACTCCTTTGAAAAATGAAAATCTATATAACTGTTAATATATGTACATATATACATTATGATTTTTCAAAATTAAAAAAAAAATAAAACTTACTTCTAAATTGGAAGAAACACATAGGATACACATGAAAAGCTAAAATAATGCTGTACTACATAAAATTATGAGGATTCACACACACACACACACACACATTATGTTTTTTATTACTAGCCTTAATGATATGAAAAATAAAAGAATCTTAAATAGTAAAATTGATACAAGTTATGTATAAAAAAATTACATTTTATAGTTTTGCATTGTATGATATCGTTCAAAACATTCCCCAATATGTAATCCTGGTTTTAGAGTACATGTATTGCAGATATATCTTGTTTCATGTCTTCCTCCTTTGACTTTTCGGTCAGAACATACTAAACAGTCCTTTTTCTTTACTTCATTTTTACGAAAAATATGCAATTTGCCGTTTAGTCGTTCTTCCTTGTCTGACGTTGATGGTCTACCTGAAATTTTTGATCCCTTTCGGTAGTTTGCTGTCAGTCCATCTACTATTTCTCGAACAAACTTTAAATGCGTCATTGGTCGTTTATTTTGGCGATTTTGAGTTATTTTATATAGTAAATATGCATTCACACTACATAATTCAAGTCCCCAAAAAAATAATTTCCGCCACCATTTCAATGATTTTCTCATAAAACAATATGACGCTGAATATGAGTCGGCTCGATCTACGCCTCCCATATATTTATTGTAATTAACAATTACAATTGGCTTATCTATAACTTGGATATTACCTCCACGTACTCTTCTAGTTATTGGTTGAGTACCTGAAACGTCCCAGCTGCTAAGTATAGTGACGACACGTTTATCTTTCCTTACCAACAATAGCAAATTTTCTGATCTGCAGGCAAATGTATTGTTTTGAGAAAACTTTGGTTTTTTTATTGAATATGGTATAAACTTTCTATTATTTTGTATAGTTCCTGTTGTATATATATTTAGCTTTAGCAGTTCTTGTGCAAGTGGTAAGCTTGTGTAGTACCTATCCGTATAAATATGGTATCCTTTACTACCAGGATTGCTATCCAATAAGTCTTGGCACAATTTTAGTGCTATTCTTGTACTTATGAGAAGATCAGGTCGTGGTAAATCTTCTGAAGACAAGCTTCCATAATAGGGTAAAATTGAATATACATACCCTGTATTGGCATCTGCGAGTACATATATTCTTATTCCCCACTTGGTAGGTTTATTTGGATTATATGTCAGAAAACATATTTTCCCTTTGAATCCCACCACTGACTCATCAACTGAGATTTCTCTTGACGGAACAAAATGTTTTTTGAATTTTTTATTTAAAAATTCTAAATAATGGCTAACTTGTGTTCGGGTTCTAAGACTTTGGTTATTTGGATTATTCTTATATAAGTGAAGCATCCAAAATATTTGCATAAATCTTTCTCTTCTAAATATACTACCAAAGAAAGGAATTTTTGAGTTGAAATTTTGGGACCAATATTCTTGCAGATTACTAACAGTAAGTGTGCCCATATTTAGGATAACTCCAATAAATGCTGTAATTTCTTCTACGGTAACATCAACCCACGTATGCCACGTAGTCCGTTTGGACAGATTTTTTTTTTCTATTTTATTTCGAGCATAAATATTTGTCTCTTCTACTATTTTTTCGATAAGTTCATCAGAAAAAAAAAGTTTAAAAAAATCTGTAGGTTTTGTGCAGTTATCTGGGATTTGTGGGCCTTCAGTTTTTTGGCCGGAAGTAAAATCGATCCTATATGGCACATTGTCTTGAAGAGTGACGTCCACCCATGGCCCATAGTTGTCTGTCCTTTTAGTGGTATACTCATCTTCACTGTTGCTTGAACTCGTTGGTAAAGGCACTGTTCTTCTTTTTTTATCAACTACGATATCACTATCTGTGCTAATATCAATTTCCTCTTCTTCTTCAAAACTTTCCCTGTCACTATTACTAGAGGAATTTATTTCTTCATGGCTATACGAGTCCAAATAAAATTCGTCATCACTACTTTCCAATTCATTTATAATTTCTTTTTGTAAATGTCGTTTGGGCATTTTTAAATTGTAAAAAATTTCAAATTATAACACAAATATAAATTAGACATACACTTGAGTATTTACCGCGTGACGTTCTCTACAAAAGTAATGAAATAGTGAAAATTTCTAAAAGATATATATTATTTAAATTAAAATTAAAATATATATTATTTAAATTATTTATTTACTAGCTGCTCCGAGCGCCTTCGCCAATGAAGACCGCCGTTTTTTAAAATAATTAAATTATTTTATAGATTATAAAATAAAAATTATTGTATTAACATTAAAAATATTGAAATAAAAAATAATATTTAGTTTGATTTAATAAATAAAAATATTATAAACATTTTTAGTGGGAATGGGAATTTCTAGGGGAGGAAGGGAGGTCAGATAAGCGACAACTTTTATTCCAAATGTTCGTCCTCCCTAGCTGTGACGTTATCCATAAGAAGATGTAAAGAAAACAGTAAAACATATAATGTCGCCTATTTGGCGACATACGAGTGCAACGGTAAAACATATAATGTCGCCTAGTTGGCGACGTACGAGTGCAACGGTAAAAATATAATGTCGCCTAGTTGGCGACGTACGAGTGCAAAGGGTTAATATTAAGGAATTAATTTTCCAAAAAAAATTTACATTAATAAAAGTATTCTGTTGGATTACTAATAATATTCCCTTTTACAAAAAGTCTGGTAAAAAATATAAAACTTAAAATATAAATCCATGGATATTGAAATAAATTAATCAAAGAAATTATATTGCATTTAAAAAATTTATTATTATTTGCGCCCCACGTTTTACGTTATAGAAAATTTTCTTCAAATCATATCTCTTGTTGAAGTTATACTTCTTTAGGCGCGTTATGGAAAATTGATGGGGAGTGAAATTTTAAGATGTGTGACACGAAAAATTAACAGTTTTTTTGTTTTTCCAGAAAAATAAATTTTTATTTGCCTGAAGTAGGATTCGAACCTACCATGTCTCTCTTCGACTACGTCATAGCGCTCAAAGCAAGCGAGCGCTCTACCCACTAGGCTATGACGAATCCCCAACATTATTATCTTATTTTAACCATATATGCCATCCCATGGATAGATTATTAACAATTTTTTAATTAAACACAAAATATGAAGAATCTTGTTGAATTCTTGATGTCATATCTAATCTAAGGTGTGTAGAAAATTATAATAATTCCAAGAGTATATATATATATATATATATATATATATATATATATTTCAATCTAATACCAGACCAAATAAATAGATAGATAGATAGATGTCAACATTTCGTTTCATTTGTGTTGTTTCTAATGGACCGCTTGAACATTTCATTTCGAATTATATATGTGTGCTAATAAATTATATTCAGTAGTGATTTAAATTGAATATTTTGATTGATATTACTTACTATTTGTGAATATTAGTGAAAACAAAAAATGTGCTTATATACTTTTGAGGTTAACTATCCGTATGTATTATTTATTGATATAAATTAATTATTTAATATAATTAACACTAAATATTATTAAATTATTAATGTTAAATACTTATTATTATATATTATTATTAATAATATATTATTATATTATTTAAATTTATATTAAATGTATATATTAAATATATTTTATTATATAAATATATTAATTTTCAATTTTTTTTTAATGATGCCAAAGAAGTATAACTTCTCACGCGCGTACATAAGTACACGCACCGCTTTTTTTTTTTGTAATGTCAGTACCTATGGGGTTTCAGAAAAATTATTTTCTTCTTTTTAGTGCGTTAAAAACGTGGTTTTTTAAAAAAGTTTTTTTTTTATATAAAGTATTATTTTCTACTTTTTAGTCTTCATATATTGCAATCGATTTCACTTGACCTATACTACTTTTAAGTTTTTTGATTGACTTTTCCCATACAAAATTATATTCATTAATTATGCTCTAATTAAACACTTGCAAGCTACGAATGTGTTATTTTATTGTATTGTCACCCAGAATACATAACTCTGAAAAGTTTCAGAGCGATTGGATGACTGGAAGTGGTCGAAATTTCGATTGCAAGATTTGACCCGAACAGATAAATAAACAAACAAACAAACAAGAAAGCAAGCTAAGAAAAACGTGGTAAAAAGAATACAAGGATTTGTAAATAAATATGTAAATGTATTCTATTCGAATTTGAATTTATGAATCAAATATAAATATATATAAATTGTATATAAACCTATACTTAAGAATAATAATATTTTTTTATAGACATATTTATAAATAAATAATTTGATTAATTACTTATTTTAAAATGTAGATTTTCAATTTTGTATTTTTATACAATCAGACTAAACCACGATAAAATTAAAATCTCAATGAATCAATTTCCTAATTCTAAAAATAAAAAAATATTAGACAATTTTTATGAATGATCAAGTGTGAATACCAAAACATTCCAAAAATAGGTATATAAATTTATATAAAGTGATTTAATAATAATTCTAAATTTTTGATAAGATTATAGTTTAATAATTAAATCTATTATTTTTTATTTTTCTATTATTTATAACAAAAGGATTAACAAGAAATATGACAAAAATTTTAGTATTTTGTTATGAAAGGTTTTTTCTATTATTTTCTTATTTTAAATGAAATGTTAGTTTGTTTTTTTTTGTGGTTTTATTTTTGCAAAAGATGTATTATTAGTAAATAAAAAGAATCTATATTTAAAAAAAATAATAATGGTTGAATTTGTTGTTATTATTCTAGTTTTTTTTTTGTTTATTATGTAGGAAATGTACAAAAGGATCTATTCAGGTAGAAGGAAAGAAAGGGTAGGTTGATATTAGATACTAGATACTATCTATATATATATAAATTATATTCATTAATTATGCTCTAATTAAACACTTGCAAGCTACGAATGTGTTATTTTCTTATTTTAAATGAAATGTTAGTTTGTTTTTTTTGTGGTTTTATTTTTGCAAAAGATGTATTATTAGTAAATAAAAAGAATCTATATTTAAAAAAAATAATAATGGTTGAATTTGTTGTTATTATTCTAGTTTTTTTTTGTTTATTATGTAGGAAAGGTACAAAAGGATCTATTCAGGTAGAAGGAAAGAAAGGGTAGGTTGATATTAGATACTAGATACTATCTATATATATATAAATTATATTCATTAATTATGCTCTAATTAAACACTTGCAAGCTACGAATGTGTTATTTTATTGTATTGTCATCCAGAATACATAACTCTGAAAAGTTTCAGAGCGATTGGATGACTGGAAGTGGTCGAAATTTCGATTGCAAGATTTGACGCGAACAGATAAATAAACAAGAAAGCAAGCTAAGAAAAACGTGGTAAAAAATAGCCACCCACCCAGTATAAAGCATCGAAACCTACTAATTCTAAAGATACCTTTGTCTCTTCTGCCTCCTTTATCAATGCTTCTTCTTGAAAGATGTAGTCTGAAATTCCCTAATCTCACTAAATTCTGTCATATAATGTAATATATTTCTCTATAATCTCCTAATGAATATTATTAAAAGCAAAAAATCATTGTAATTTAATTATACTAGTGCGCCATGCTAAATAAATAACGATTATTACTTACATTTGGCGAGCTGTATTTCAATCATTTCATCGTTATGAAGGATGGAGAAGATAATCAAGAATTCAAATCAACATTCATTAGCAGGAACGAAGATTGAAACATGAAATATAAGAAGAAAAATAACTTATTAGTTTATAATCAATAAATTTAAATTGAATTATTCAGGGAATTTTTATTAAAAGACCACATTGTTTGTATACAATTATATATTAAATTAAAATAACTGTACGTTTCGACTGCTTATTCTGCAGTCGTTTTCAAGTAACCGTACGCTTGCTCCGATTCAAGCGGACTGACCCATGATGGGACACGTCACCTCTTATGACTCCATAATGCCCATAAAACTCATGGTAGCTTTTTGTTAATTCAACTTGCATCGAACGGGGAATCACTAATTTAATATTCTCTCCCTCTGTCTAAGGATTTTTAAATAATACGGCATTTTGGGTAAAAAATTGTTTGAATTGTCCACTAGCTCCACACTCTCTAATTAAAAATTTTAATTTTGAATCATTTGACTGATGCCTAATGATTTTTGTTATTAGCGTATTCAAATTCTGTGACAATGGGGGATTGCTAGATGTAATAGCTGCTAGGATATTCTTTGTAGAATTTTGATTCGAATTAAAGGCTGAGTTACGACTTAGAGTGTCTGCAATAATAGTGTCCTGTGCTCTGATGTATTCTACTGTAAGATTAAATTCCGATATATAATTAGCCTAGCGCGATAGTTTGCAATTATGAACTAGCGTGGTATGATTAAGCATTTCTAGTGCTTTGTGGTCCGTTTTTAATATAACGGAGTAGCCTAAAAACACCGATCGAAACCTTTTTAGAGTTCCAATTCGGTTACGGTATTGTTTCTTTCATAATTTAAAAGACATCTGCTTGTAAAAGATATCAGTCTTTCCTCATTATCTTCGTCTTTTTGAACTAAAACAGCTCCCAACCCTTTATAGCTCGCGTCTACATAAATAATAAATGGCTTTCTATAATCCGGGTATTTTAAAATAACTTTTTTAATAAAAATCTCTCTACATTTCTCAAATTCATCGTCTAGACTTTTTGACCACTCCCATTTCTTATTATTTGCTGCTTCCCTGAGGACCCTGAGGTGGTACATTTCTGAAGAGCAGGTAGGAAAATATCGTCTATAATAAGAAATTAATCCTAACCACGACTTTAATTGTTTTGTGTTGGTTGGAGTTGGCCAATTTTTAATGGCTTGAATTTTCTCTTCGTCTGGCCGCACCCCGTTCACTGGCATTACATGGCCTAGAAATTTCACCTCTTTTTTAAAGAATTCCGATTTGTTTATATTCACTTTCACGTTGTACTTCCTGAATTTTTGAAATAAAATTTTTAGATGCTTTAGGAGTGCTGCATCATCCGAGTACACTAAAATATCATCGATATAATTAGTACTGAATGCCTTGGTCGATTGATCGAGCACATGTTCAAATGCCCTGTTGAATGACGCCACACTCCCTTCAAAAAGAAATGCTGTGCAGGGCCGCGAGGTGGGATTCAAGTTTTTTCATTCTCTTATTTAGCTGTCGGGCGTCTAGGCAAAGTCTAATCGAACCATCTTTCTTTAAAATTGTTTTGATGGGGTTGGAGTATTCAGATGTTGACCGCTCTATTACCCCCAGTCTAGGTATTTTTTTAGTAATTGCCTCAAAGGTTCGCGGTGTGCCTGTGGGATGGGATATTGTTTTTGTTTCACCGGCCTGTTATCATGTAATTCGATCGTATGCATATATCCCTTAATGCAACCCGGTTTATCTGAGAATATGTCTTCAAACTCTTTTAACAATGATTCTAGCTGCTGGTTCGGCGTATATTGCCTAGCTTCTTTTGAATTAATCTCCCATTTCTAAAATTCAAATGTCGGAAAAGCGGTAGCTACGAATGAATTTTGGAGCATCCTGTCGTAATTTTGAATAATAATATTTGTATTGTTAATAGTAATAATGCTTTTTTTTGTGTGTTAAACCTAATAATTATATTATTTTCTTGACACCAATTCACGCCTAATAGACAATTTAGCTTTAAGTTAGGAACAATTAGGAATGTCATATGTGTTTTAATTGACTCAATTTCGAAATTAAATAAAGCTGCCTTTGTTACTTTCTTACTACGAGCACCTGATACTCCATGAATGAAGGTTCCTTGAATTTTAATTATTTCATGTTTAATTTTCTGTCGACATAAGCTTACATATAATTTTTAGCCCATTAGGCTTACTTCACTTCCCGTTTCGATTAATATGGGAATTATTTCTCTCTCAAACTTGCAATTGACCCAAATACAGCCATTATTTTTATTATTAAATTTTGATTTAGGGGATGTTGATTCGATATTACTCTGCCTATCCGCCGCAGGGCTTATTCGTTTAAATTACTTTCTTCTTCTGAATCATTCTCTGGCCCGATAATTTTATCAAATAACTATGTTACTGGATCATCTATTTCCACGGCGCATGCCATTTTCGCATCATCCGCCTCATTTCGGTACCCTTGATAATCTGTCGCTTTTGTCTCCCTTCTTTGTTTGCCTAACCTTCTCTCATTTGTACTTGTTCTGTTAAAATTTATTATTTTTTTTGAAAAAAAAAAAAAAAAAAAAAAAAAAAAAAAATAAAGGTTCTCTACCTGATACCTGTCGGCCTTTTTGGGGGTCACCTCTTTGATAGAAAGTTGTTTGTTTCGCATTGTTCTGCAAATTATTCCTACTTTGCTCATTAAATTGCCTATTTCTAAAAGATGGATTTTGCCTAGTATAATTTTTAGAAGGCCTTTTTTCTATTAAATTTTCATATTTTTTGATTAATCTTACTATAGGATCTGAAAAAATGAAATTTATTTTATTATTTTCTCATGAAGATGTTCTCCGAGCGACTAAATAAATTCTTCGCCTATGATTACATCTTCGTTCATGGCGTTATTGTTAACGACGTATGCTTTTGTTGGAAATTCGTCTCCGTCGATTATTATTTTTGTTTGGAAATAACCCAACGAATTGGTTGTCGCTTTTCCTAGGCCAGTTAAAGAAACGTCAGATTTGGATAATTGAGGCGAGTTGATTTTATTGTGAATATTTTTTGACAAGAATGTCAAACTGCTACCCGTGTCGATAAGGGCATTTATTTCCTTATTTTGGATTGATACGAGCTTGTGATTTCTAGTTGACTGTTTCGTTTCTATTTTAAGTACTTCTTTTTTCTTAGTGGGGCAATCAAATGATTTATGTCCAAAATTATTACATTAAAACATTTGACGCCCCTGTTCTTAGATGGACACTCGTTAGAAAAATGTGAAATGTCTCCACAGTTGAAACATCTTGTGGTTTCTTTTTTCTTTTCTTGGACAATATGCTTCTGATTAGTATCTTTTCTTTCTTCTTATTGATGCTTCTTTTATAAAGTCGCCCAACATATTTAGTTTTTGTTGGAGATCTGTCAATGTTTTTGTTCCAACTAGGAACATTTTGCTATGAAGATCTTCGATTCCATTGATTATATATTCAATTAATAATTTCGGCTTTATATCACCTTGATTCGCAATCTTTTGCATATGAATAAAATATTCAGTTGTATCTTCGCCTCTTTTCATTTTCCTGTTTCCCAATTGTCGATGAATCTCGACTTTGTCGATTTTTGGGGAAAATTGTTTTTTCAGGCTTGTTTTCATGTCTCTCCATGTCTTGATACCTTTTGTATTTTCGAAATACAATTTTGCAAGTCCTGTGAGACATCTTCTTGCGAGTATCATTGTTTGTCTTGCGTCTAATAAATGGATGTCTGCTTCGTCTTCTATATCTTGTATCCAGCGGTTAATTGAGTACGTTTTAGCACCATCAAATTTCTTTACCAAGTCTTCGATATCTCTTATGTTGACAGCAGAGGGATATCTTAATGAAGATGGAACTTGGCGTACTTCTTCATTTGCTTCTTCTTCGTTTTCTTCTTCTTCTTCTATTTCTTCTGCTTCCGATTCATTTAATGATCTTCCAAATTCAGCCAAATTGAATAAAACATCTGTAATGGCGTTTATGTCGTCTTTAGAAGTTTCCGCTATATTTAAAATGTTTCCAATTTTAATTAAAGTGGCTGTGTTTAATGAGTTCATCGTTTCAAGTCGATTCAAGATTTTAATTTTTATGAAGTTAGTGAATTGAAAGAAATAATGAATGTGGATTTAGATTTAGAAACAGACATAAATAATTTATCCGAATCACAAGATATGGATGATAAGAAAAGTATATTTGATGTGCAATCTAATAAACTATTTTATCCTGCCCATTGTGTGAAGAAAAAATTCGATAAATATCGAAAAAGGAAGAAGGTGAAGTGGAGAGACAAGATAGAATAGTGTGAAGGGCCGATGACAACTACGAGAATTGACATTCGGGTCGAATGTCACCAAAGAGGGGGTGAGTTATAGGATCTGAAAAAATGAAATTTATTTTATTATTTTCTCATGAAGATGTTCTCCGAGCGTCTAAATAAATTCATGTTGCGCTCGGACATATATTTAAAACCTCGCTGCCCCCTCTTAGAAGCCTACGATTGGCAATAATAAGCGAGCCATCTATTGGGTCTTCGTTCAGCGCCTAACACGCGATTGGTCGTCGAGAGTCCCCACCACTCCGCTTAGATGTCACCAGACGGGTATAAAAAGCCGTGAAACAGGCTAACCGGGGGCAGTTGCCATTTGAGATTCAAGAAGTTAACAAGAACGACGAACATATCCGAAGAACGAAAAACCGAAGATTTCCAAGACGTTTATTTTTTCCTGTGTATATATTTCTAAACAAAAACGATATAATTTTGCTTACTTTTTCTTCAAAAACGATATTTTTGCTACATTTTTCAACAAAACCGATATTTTTTAATACATCTGCTTCACTATCGAAGCCACCAACCCTACATTACTATCGTGTCTAAATCCTGTGGGGCAAATAATGAATTCGTTCTAAGTGGGTCGGGTAATTTCCTAGTCAATAATTTCATCAAATATGTTGCCTCCAGGGGAAGCGTTAGGTATTGGGCCCAATTGTATCTACTTTGCAATTGTGTTGATAATGATTTATTTGTTTTGTCCCTGAAAATGTATTAGCCGACATGCTACTACGAGGTTCCGGGATTGTTTTAATTTTTATTTATATTTTTTTTTATCTATTTCCGTTCCATCCTTTCTCGTTCCTAATTCTAAATCCCTAATTCTATTTTTAAGTTTTAACCCTTTGCACTCGTATGTTTGTATAGGGGACATCAGTCGTTTTACCGTTGCGCTCGTATGTCCCCGTACAGGGGTTGTAAACAGGGATGAAAATTTTGTATTTTGAGATTTGAACCATCAAACCTTAAAGTTGAAAAGTAATATGTTCTCATAAAAATAATTTTATCCTAATCGATTATGAAAAAAAAATTCCGAATTGGTAGGTACTCTTCTCAGAAAAAAATACGAGTGCAAAGGGTTAAAATTTTCCCCTCCATATCTTCAATTAATTCCGTTGTTTTATTGAGAGATTCGAGTTCTTTATATGATCTATTTAATCTTTTGTTTTGCCCTTGTAATTCATTTCTCATTTGGCATAAATTTTCATCCATAACCTGCATTTTTTGTTCTACCCCGACCGTTCTATTTTCTATCTGCTGCATTTTCGAGCCTTGTTCTTGTTGCCAACGTATAATCTGTTGGAACATGTCTCGTATATTACAATCGAGATTGATGTCTCCCTCATTAATAGTTGCGACTATTACAATTATTATTACTATTTTATTGCTAACTAATTAAAAGAGCACGGAATTTATATCAATTTTTTTTTTTCAAAATTTCCAAGTTGTTAAATTATTATGGTATTTGATTAGGATTAGGTATACTATAGATTTGATTTTTGACTTAAAATAAAAAAAAATAAAATCGAAAAAATAACTCTTCTGTGATGAGTGTTTACAGAATATTATTTCTTAAAAAAATATTTTGAGTTTTAAAAATGAAATAATATATTTATTAATATCTGCGCATCGAACTGGAGAGCCAATCCCTGAGTTAAAGCTGTGATACCCAAACATTATTCAATGAAGAAAGCAAGGATCTTCCATCCTGAAAACATTTAAAACAATGAATGTTCAAATTTATAAAAAAATAAGTTGACCTGTGGCCAGGTCCGAACCGACCGACGCACAGTGGTCTGAAACGCCAAAAAAGCTGGCCAAAAATGTAGATGTTGGTGAAACAGCTTGAAATTTTGTAGGCAATAGTTTTGAGAGTCAGGAAATTTAAATTTGACAAAAAAAATGGCGAATTCAAAATGGCGGACAGATTTTTAGAAAAGTGACGTCAGATTCGCAATTGTATGTTCTCTGGGATTTTTTGAGCCGAAAATTTCGAAATTGAAGTTAGATTGTACGAAAAAAAATGATAAATTTCAAATGATGTGTTGATTTTTCAAAAAATGACGTCATGCAGAGAAAATCCGTAAAGCTCACAACCATCGAAACTTAGGGATTTTCATGTTAAGATATTGAAATTAGATGATTTTCTCGATAGTAAAAATATGCCAATTGTGAGTGATGGACTCACTTCAAGAGAAAGTGCATTTCTGAAAAATATTTTATTATCAGTAAGACAAATAACTAACAGTTACATTTTGGTAAGTACCGTGTTTTATTTCATTTTTATCATTTCGTTCGTGTTGCAAAATATATTCTTCTTTTTTATGAAGCTTTATGAATTCACTGTTACATTTCATCAGTGCAAGGTGATTCTGGGTCAACATCTTCAATTGTTGGTGAACAGGCTTGGGACGACATTAGCAAATTGAGTACTTTCGGACTGAGAGGTTCACTTGTTTTCGGCCGCATTTTTTTGAAACTGGATATCACTGGATCCGAAGATACCAGTAGCCTTTTGAAAACATCCTCAATTGTTTTTTCACGTGAACATTTCCTTGTATGTTTTTCACGATAATTTCTGATATCCTTGTTCCTGGCCTCCTGGGCATCTTCGGATAGTTGTCCGATTGGCAAAACAAGAGCACAGTGACAGGTGCACCTTAACGAGATATTAATCAAAAAATTCATAGGAACAAATGGGGCAAAAAGGAGCAATTTTTTCTTCATGATTCTTTATCTATAGACCTTTATCTTTATGTTTCAAATGTGATTGTCACCAATGGTCACCAATGTAAAAAATGTTTTTTGAAAAGTTTTTCGTCAGGTTACATTTTCTGACACAAGCGGTTTAAATCAGCCAATATCAATATAATACATGCATTTCTAGCAAACAAAATAAAAAAAGTCCATGTACGTACCTCCAGCAACAGTTTCCATGTCGCAAGTTGCAAATGAAACTTTTCTATGAAACGAAACAACAATTTTGACTGAGCTCGAATTTCAGACGTTTTGGGAAATCTCTGGAGAAAGTAAAAACAGCTGACTTTGAGATGTTCGGAAAACTCGTAGAGTCATGGTAGTGCTCTACATTTTCAGCTTTTCGTACATAAATATGTCTTCAACAAAATAGCATAAACGACATGCAAAAAAAAATTTTTTCAATTTTCGATTTTTGGCCAGCTTTTTTGGCGTTTCATACCACTGTGCGACGGTTTGAAGTAAATTAATTAGCAGCTACAGAAACAATTTCAAATAATTTTAATATATCTATTAATGTAATAAAAAACAGATATGAATACATAAATAATAAATATAAACATTTTTAATTTTATTTTATTTATAATATATATGCAAGACCAGGCTGTGACGTCATGAATGGCTGGATGACGTCATATAATTTTAAATCAAGAAAAAACTAATAAATATGATTTTCCCTAGGATAAAACCAATACAAAGTGCACATGATTCGTGGTGATATATAAAAAAATCTCCTCATGTGAAATTTGGTGTGAAAATAACCCTTCTCTTCCTATCGTCGATCGCTAATACTACCACTTCCGGTTTCCGGATTTGCACTAAAAGTTGATCAATTCATCCCACTGATGCATTAAGTAAATATACCAAATTTCATCAAAATCCGTTCAGCCGTTCAGGCTGTACACATCTATACGGACGGACAGACGGACAGACATCATGCTAAAAATACTTTTTTCTGTTTAGAAAATGCATGATTCGTGGAGATATGTAAAAATCTCCACATGTGAAATTTGGTGTGAAAACAATACCTCCCTTACTATCGTCGGTTGGTAAAAATTGAATTTGTTTGAATTTAAGATATAAGGTTTAGTTGTTAAAAAATTATTCGTCCTGGAGTTCTGAAATTATTATCATCTCTTAATCATACCGATTTGGGTCAATGATTCAGTTTCTCTTACCATCATTATCTTCATTAACTTTCTGGAGGGTTTGTATATTATTATATTTAATCACTCTTATCTAAAATTAAATAATAGCATAATTAAATTCAAAATTATTATATTACTTAAGAATTAGAAAAAAATAAAAATACTAAGAGACAGAAAATAGATACTTAGCTTAAATATATTAATTTTCATTAATTTGGATCGATTTTATATCAAAATATCCACAAATTATGATTATAAGTCTTATTCCTTTCAATACAATTTATTTAAAATATGTCTTTAGACGAAAAATAAAATAAAATTAAAATAAATCTTAATTAAATTAAAACAATTAAAATTAGAATAATATTTTATTGATATTAGTGTTTTTGTATCTTTGAAATAAAAGAAATACTATTATGCGCTTGATTTTTCTTACAGAATTGATAAAGACTTCAGATAGCCTGGAGTGCCTTGTGCCCTTGAGACGAAACGGGAATGAGATAAGTTGAAACTTAGTTTGGGTTGTAGAGAGAGCAAGTACTTGTGAAGAGCGGATTTAGAGGATTGAGGCAAGATGGATACCAACCGTTCTCAACTGATAGATGAATGAAAAATGATTGAAAGCAAGAACCTGGAGTGCCAAGGATCTTTTACTAAAATAAAATCATCAAAATCCTATCGATAGAGTTAGTATGACAAACAAGTAAATTGATTTTACTCCAGATGAAAAAAAATTATTCATATTAAATTGATGTAGTTTATTTTTTTTTTTTTAAATTGTATAATCTAAGGTTTTCCAACCTCTTTTCTACGTCGAACCCTTTTAAACTTTTTTCTTGTATATTAGGCCTCTTTTTTTAAAGGTAGTTTAAATATACTAGCTTTTCAGAGCATCTTCGGCGCTCTTCGCACCTAGACAGGGGGCTCTGTACCCCGATATAATACATAGTAATTTGTTGAAAACAAAAATATACACTTATTTTACTTTTTACCGACCGACGATAGTAAGGGAGGTACTGTTTTCACACCAAATTTCACATGTGGAGATTTTTACATATCTCCACGAATCATGCATTTTCTTAACAGAAAAAATATTTTTAGCATGATGTCTGTCCGTCCGTCTGTCCGTCTGTCCGTCCGTATAGATGTGTACAGCCTGAACGGCTCAACCGATTTTGATGAAATTTGGTATATTTACTTAATGCATCAGTGGGATGAATTGATCAACTTTTAGTGCAAATCCGGAAACCGGAAGTGGTAGTATTAGCGATCGACGATAGGAAGAGAAGGGTTATTTTCACACCAAATTTCACATGAGGAGATTTTTTTATATATCACCACGAATCATGTGCACTTTGTATTGGTTTTATCCTAGGGAAAATCATATTTATTAGTTTTTTCTTGATTTAAAATTATATGACGTCATCCAGCCATTCATGACGTCACAGCCTGGTCTTGCATATAAAATATATTCTAAATAAAATAAAATTAAAAATGTTTATATTTATTATTTATGTATCCATATCTGTTTTTTATTACTTAAATAGATATATTAAAATTATTTGAAATTATTTCTGTAGTTGGAAATTAATTTACTTCAAACCGTCGGTCGGTTCGGACCTGGCCACAGGTCAACTTATTTCTGTTTAGAAAATGCATGATTCGTGGAGATATGTAAAAATCTCCACATGTGAAATTTGGTGTGAAAACAATACCTCCCTTACTATCGTCGGTCGGTAAAAAGAACACCCCCCCACATGTAATAAAATTAAAAAAATGAAATTAAAAGCTTATAACTTGCTATAATTTTATACATTGTATATTTAATATTATTGTGTTTCCAATTGCATAATCTTTGGCGTAAAACATAATTTCTCAAAAATTTTATTCACCACGTTTTGTTAATACCAAAGACAAACGCTTGGTAGAGAAATCTAATTAAATGTGACAGTTAAAAATTTGTGAAAATTGAAAGAAAAACTTTTTTCTTTAAATAAAATAAAATTAATGTTATTTTTTAATAAAAATATTGCAATAATTTTAAAGTTTATTATTTGGAAAAAAATCGAAAATATGTGACGTAACATTCTGGCAACCCACCTCACCCCCCTTATCACATGTCACATTCATTCGAACCCCCTCCCCTACTTACCGCGGGTGACGTAATTTATAGACGTACCCTAAATGGAAAAGTGCAATACGTGATTGTCAACAAAAATATTCTGTGGCTTTTAGTGAATTCTTTTTTTCAAAGAGTGTTGCCATTCTGTGTGCGAATTTAGATAAAATTAATAATAATGAAGGAAGAGGCAAAAGTGAAATCTATCTATGTGGTTTCCAAAACTTATATCTTCGACATGTTTGATGAAGTGCCAGAACATAGTGATGAATGGACAGAACGATATGAACAATATTTGGCAATAAATGATAGAAAAGTTCCACTATTAATTACACTGTTACCTAATTTAACCTACTCATTTTTAAAAGATTTATGTGCACCAAAGAAAACTGTAAAAAAATCATTACCACAGGTGATTAAATTGTTATCAAATGAATATAAGCCGCCAACTTCTGAAGTCACTGAACGATTCAAATTTCGTGAACGAAAGTAGTTACAAAGGAAAGTATTTCTCAACATGTTGCAGTACTAACAGAGCGAATAGACAGACAGACATAAAGTGAAGTTGATAAAATCGTTCTAATAAAATTATAAATGTTTTGAGATAGGCTAATGATACAGTAATTAACCAATGGAAACAAATATATTTATACTTCCATAAAAATAAAATACCTACACTAAATTAAAGGAATAATTAATAAATACTTCTTTACGACAGAGTGGTACGTTTGGTTGCTCGACGTTAGGGGCCGCAAAAATTACGAAAGCAATTCTCGACCTCTATTAAGATTGTATGAAAAAATAAACTTTCTCATAATGATATAACTAAATATCATCGATTATTTGATAAAATATATATTTACCAACAACATCAAATAAAAAAAAATATGATCGAATTCTCTCTTGAGAATTCTCAGCTGCTCTTTATAAGATCTTTTATCATTTCATTAAATGATGGTTTATATATTGAACTTATAGAACGTTTTATCAACTTTTTGAAAAAAAAACAATGATTAAGCTTAGATATCGTTGATTAAATTTTCCTATAAAGACCTAATTAATTTTAGATTTAAAAGAAGATCGCTAAAAGAGGAATGTTAAAGAGACCCAATTATATCTTGATATTTAAAATAAATTACTCTAGTATAAGAGGGAAATGAAATAAGTAGGAGGAAAAAAAATTCTTAATCAATGAAGGAAATATTTACTTAAAAGCGAATTTGAATTTGAAAGAAGAAAATATTTCACTTACACACCAGTTAATTTCTTTTTTCTGTAAAAAAGGGGAAAAAAATTGAATGATTAATTATAGTTTTTTTTTCATCTCAAGTTTGAATTATGTTAAGCAAAATAACATTTATACTTAAGAATTTTTCCTCAAATATCTACAAATATGTATTATCTGCACTTATTGGTGGGAAACGCTCAAACATTTTCAAACATTTAAGGCAGAGGTTCCCAAACTTTTTTCTGTCGTAGACCCCTTGCCATGTTTTTCGGTTTTGGGTAGACCCCCTACTTGCCTGGTATTGATTTTTTATAATTTTCTAACTGTAGTGAAGTTTAGTGTTTAGGAACTTTAGAATATTCATCTTTCTCCCTTTCATTCGACGAAGTTCTTTCTGGAGGGTCGTCAATATCAGTTTCTTCTTCCCGCGTTGCTGTGAACTTCTGAATCCAGATTTGACTGCGTTTCATTCATTTCAGGGTTCTTTGTTAAAAATGAATGTACAATTGAAAACTATTGGACCCTAGGTTTGTAGATTTCATTCGGTTTATTTCTTGCATTGCTTCGTCACTTGCATCACGGTTCTTCTAGGCTTTTAAAGTTATTTTCCACAAGCATTCCTTGTCGTGATATAATTCAACATTCATAACCTGCGCACTACTCATTTTATTTTTATAAACCGACATGATGCTCCTCAGCAAAGATATACGACTGAAGCGGTCGAGCAATCTCCAGTGACCACGACCAGACTTGTCGAGGGCGAGAACGACCACCACTCACACTATCAATGGTTCTCATAGGGTAGTGATCACGACCGGCTAGCCGATTGGTAGTGCTCTCGCCCGGTTCACGACTCCGTCTGAACCCGCCTTAAGAGTGAGAGAGTCTCTCTCTCCTTGTTCTTCCAAACGGACGTTCCCCATTCGGTATCCCCACCAATATATTTTTTGCCATTCTTCTCGCATTTTAGCCATACCCAATAAGTATATATTATAAATTATATACCAAAAAAAATACAATCTATTTCTTTTCAAATCGTATTACCTAAAATGTCGATTCAAATTATTTTATTTATTCTTAAAAATTAAGATTATTAAGATTTAATTAAAATATTAAATATATAATATTTTGTTGACGTCCATATTAATGATTTTATTGACAATCGATTCACAAGGCCTTTGTGATGTGTAGATGTAAAGGGTTTACCTCCCTTTAGGACCATATTTGCCTATTCTATTTTATATATATATATATATTAGGAACCGAAAAAAGTAATTTACGTTTTAATGATTAATTTCAAAACGACATAACTTTTTTGAAAATAATTTTTATTCAACAAAATAGTCACCACTTGGATCAACAATTTTTTGCCAACGTTCAACAAGCAAGTTCATTCCACGAGAAAAAAATTCTGGGCTCTTGGAGCTAAAAAAAGCATCAATTTCAGTTTTAACCTCTTCTTCAGAATTGAACCGTTTATTATAGGATAGGAGGCAGCTAGCCGAGGTGTAGCATAACAATTTTCTACCCAAGAATTCGGCGTTCGATTCCAACTAAGAACAAATATTTCTAATAAAATTCAATTTAACATCAGCTGCCTCCAGCTCCAGGAAGTGTCAGTTCCTGGTTCTATACATGCGGAAGGCAACGGGAAACCACCGCATTAACATTCCCAAGAAAAATCATCATGGCTGGGTGGCTTCTAAGGCTATCCTAGTCATGATGATAGCCAAACTCCGAAAGGGAGAAGGCACCTTAAGAAGAAGATTGCGTAAAAAATTAGATAAAGACAAAAACAAATAATAGTCACACGGAGAAATATCTGGGCTATAAGGTGGGTGAGGTAGAACTTCCCATTTAACGCTTTGAAGCTTTCGTTGTGTTTCTGCTGCGACATGTGGTCTTGCGTTGTCATGCAGAAGCAAAACACCTTTTCTATTGACTAAAGAAGGCCGTCTTTCAGCAAGTTTTTCATGAACT
Organism: Labia minor; assembly: GCA_963082975.1. Classification (NCBI taxonomy): domain Eukaryota; kingdom Metazoa; phylum Arthropoda; class Insecta; order Dermaptera; family Spongiphoridae; genus Labia; species Labia minor. The sequence goes on from OY720345.1 coordinate 55,934,104, forward strand.
TTGTCAATTTGCGAGCAGTAGACAGTTGCATTGATCGTTTGACCTCGTGGTAAGCAGTCAATTTGTAAGATTCCACTCGCATTTTTTCCGGTACCTAATATATATTTGAAATTTTAAAATTTTTATTTAATTAATTTGTAGGATATTTCAATAATTACAAATAATTATATTTTTGAAGAAAGATAGATAAATTGATTTTGACAGGTGTCACACATCAAACTTTTTATTTTTATAAAAAGTAATTTATATATTTTAGGAAAATGGAAAACTTTCCCAATTTGGAAAATTCAATTATATAATATGAAATCAAATAAGGATAATCACTAAGCGAGATATTATGTTACTCTTTAACAATACACTTATTCTATTTATCTTTATTTTCTTTTTTATTCAACCCCTTCAAATTTCTTTTCCCTCAAAAGGTGAGAGAGATCGAAAGAAAGTTATCTTCTTCTCTTGTCTTGAAAAACATTCTTAAAAAGTTCTCCGATTCTTCAAAAGTCTCAGGTCTCCTTTTCTTGACATACCTTATTGAGAACTTTGAAACGTTTGTCATTAAATCTATCTTGTTAACGCTTTTGAATAAAGATAAATTAACTTCTCTATAACATCCTATCTAAATATTTTGTCCCACTCCTAGATATGTGAATTTTAGTTTGATTTTGGATTTTGGATTTTTATTTTTAACAAATTTTAATTAAATTTCCAATTTAAAAAACAATTTAGTAATCTATATATATATATATATATTTTAATTAAAATTAATAAAGTAATGTTACTTTAGTGAAGTATGGTTTTATTTTAAATCAAATTCTCTCTCTCCTAAATTTCAAAGCTATTGAGAAACATTTAGAAATTTAATTATATATACTAAAAATAAAAGATTACTTAATAAATCTCTAGTGTATCCATTTTCTTGATGTCATGCAAATTTGACATAAATTGTTTGAAGGTTAGTACTTCACAAAAATCATGTCAATAATGTTGCCATATATTATCGGATATATTGAGTGATGTGTTATTTATAATAGTACCGGGACCCCGAGCCTCGGCTCGGTACTTAAGTTAAAAAAAATGATTCATTATTTTTGGATTTGGCTGGTAATATTAATACCTGGGACACCGAGCTCTCGCTCTACCCTTTAAAAAATATTGATATACAATTCTTTAATTATTTATTACAATTATTAAATGTTACACATTTGCATCAATCTGATTAAAATGAATGAACTTGTGCTCCTCTATAATACATAAATATATAATATATAGGTACATATATTTTTTTTTCTATAGTGTTTTTTTGAAAAACTGTTTAGCGCCCCAAGTGGTTATAAAACAAACTAAAGACAAAAAACGTGCTTTGCAGTTTTTCGGAATTAAAAAAGCAAAATTGGCAGTCGTGGGACTGGCCGACAGAAGTGAAAACTTCTGCGTAAGAAATTTTAAAACACACGAAATTCGCGCTATTTCACGAGAAAGATGAATTTCATATGCATGTATATATGTATATACATATATAACTTATATATTATTTTAAACATATATTTTAAACAAATTTGTAACTTATATTTATATATATATACTAGCTGCTCCGAGCGCCTTCGCCGCTCTCCCCACCTAGAATTTATATATTAAAATATAATATTATTTTATTTCTTTTCCGTACAAAATTTTACATCTATAATTTATATTACAATATAATATGCTTTTATTGCAATATTTAAAAACATTTTATACTTTTTATTATATATGTATATATGAAATGAACTTTACATAATAAATATATATTTATATGTTAGAGATAACAATTTATAAAACAGTTCTAATGACAATTCAAATTTCGCCCTCTGTTATAAGAAATTTGAAAGCAGACGTAATGTGCGCTAGCTTCATGGTGTTTGTCACGCTCACGCGAGTTCTATACTTATCCCCATCCCGCAAAAGTGCTCATCGCCGCTAAAGAAGTTTTCACTTCAAAAATTATTTAATATTTGGAAATATATCTGACTTAGAAATAGAAAAAATGAATATTAATTAAAGAAAGAAATTGTTTTTAAAATATCCTAAATAATATGTAACAATTTTCAAGATAGAAATTTATTACAATATTACAATTATAAAATGTTGCATCATTGCATCAATCTGATTAAAATGATAATAATAAATAAATAATATTAATAAATATTAAATGATATTTTAGTGAAGAAATATTAAAAATTATAAAACTATCTAAAACTTAATTAATAAAATAAAATAAAAGAACAATGAATAAATAAATATAAAATAAAAATTATAAAATATAAAATAGATTTAAAAAAAAAAAAAAAAAAATTATTATTTTTAAATATGAATGCACTCCGCAAGTTTCGAACCTGCGAAGTTGACTCGTCAAAAGTTCTTCTAACCACTGGACTAAGATACTTAGATAATAAAAATAACATTTTTTTACCATCCTTTTCTTTTTTGAGAGAGATTAATAAATATTTTATTAAAAATAAATATTTTTAATTTTATTTCGAAATTAAATAATAAATTTTAAAATTTAAAAATAAATATTTTTAATTTTATTTCGAAATTAAATAATAAATTTTAAAATATTTTAAATAAAAAAAAAAATATTAATATAATTTCAGTTAAAAAATAAAAATAATTTTATATTAAGAAATAAATAATGAAGATGTATTTTTCAAGAGATATGATCAATAAAACTTAATTTTAATTTTAATTTTAATTTAATATATCTACTGTGAATTTGAAAAAAATCGTTAGAGCAGTTTTTGAGAACCCATGGCTATATATATATATATATATATATATATAATTTTAGCTAGCATAATAAGATATATATATATATATATGTTACGGTAAATGTACACTCTTGGGAAATGTATACATTTTCCGGTAAATGTGTACATTTCCCAAAAAGTTAGGTATTTGTGAACTGAATATAATGTATATGTACATTTCCCAACAAATGTGTCTTGCCACACGTTTTGGTAAATGTATACTCTTACCTTCATGTTTTAAGAAAAGTTGAAATATAAATAAATTAAAAATGTTGTTGCAGTAAAAAAATATTTATTTAAATAAACATAATACAAAAGGCTTTTATAACGAAAATTATTTTAATTAAAAAATGTAAATGACAAACAAAACATACTTTTCTTTGCATATTATATAATATGTCGTAGGTTATGATCCAAATATTCATAAATACAATTTTCGTCATAGTTTTTCAGGACCAAAATATGATTTTTTTGCGGTGAGGGTAGGAAAATGTCTGACACATCTCAAGTTGTCGTGACAAACTTGGTATGTGGGACTTGCACCCACTAAAAACCTACCTCGTTGTTGAAAAACAACATCCACCCCGGTACCACTTACGTATTACTTCAGGGTGGTGTTCTCTATTTATTCATTTATCCATCCATTCATCTATTCATCCATTTATTTATGTTGGCCTACGTCTAGGCTCCGCATTTGTTCCTTACTTTTGACTTTCTAAATCCTTCTTCTTTTTCCGAAGAATTTCTTCTATGAAAAAGCCAATCTCTTTCCAATTCTTCTCGTCAGCCAGCATTCTAGTTATTATGTTAGCAGCTGTTAGCTTCCCAACATTTTCTCTATCTTCGTTCTCTCCTAGTCCCACCGTACGCACTCGAAGATCGTGTGATTGGTGTCGTCAATACCAAAATATGATGGAAATTAAACAAATAATAATAATAACATACTTTTTACTATCTCGCCAGAGATAGTATTGTGATCACGAAAATTTTCGATATCGAGTTTTTGATGTTTTTATACGTTTTGGAGGTCCTTAAGTCATTTTCACTAATATTGAGAAAAATGTCTCTCTTTTTCTCTCTCTGGGTATGTGTTTATGTAGTCAAGACGCAAAGACGGTTTGAGCTAGAATAATGAAATTTGGTGCACGGGCATTATTCGAAATTCGTAGTTTTCTATCAAATTTTGAGAAGTGTAGCTCATTCGGAAGAGGACCATTACCTACCACGATTTCATTATTTTTCTTCTAAACTGAACGTAAAAATAAAGATATATTTTTGATAGTTTTTCACATGATTAAAAATTGTATAAAACTGCTATAAATAGAATTTCAACTTGATTGAATCTCAGAAAGTACAGGAATTAATTTTTTTTCTCACGACTGCAAATATCGCTCAGCACGTGACGTGGTGCCATCAACAAAGAGCCAAACACTCGCTGGTTTAATAAATATTATTTATTAATTTTAATTTATAATTTATAGTTAATTAAATTTAATTTAAATATATTATATGTGTTAATTAATTCTATTCAAATTTGCGAGATAGTCGAGTGGAGACACTCCAGCTCATTTTTATTATAAGAGTTAAATTTTATAAAGGATCATATAGAAATTTCATAATGAAAAAAGATTTATTTATTTGAGTAAGAATTGCTATTGTATCACTTGGAATTACATAATATTCCAGCATTTTTACAACTGCATTTTTTTGAGGAACATGTTCCTTTACAGATGCATCTTTTAAAACCTTGTTCACCAGTAATCTGCATTCGTATTATTTCTCTTACCGATTTCTCAACATCTTGAGAAACATCTTCCTATGATATAAACTTGTTCGCAATTAATGCCTAGAATGAGATTGTTTTAAAACTCCCTGTTTATTTCCTAATTTATATAAATTTTTATCGTCATCTCTAGACAAAACAAGGAAAATTAAATTTTTTGAATCCGTTTTACCACGATCAACGTCTGGAATGGAAACTCTAACATAGTCCTAATCACAGCAGGAGGAAAATTTTCTTTCGAAAGATTACACATTTTGATAGCTTGAATTTCTAAATTTTCCCTTACTTTTCTTTCGAGCATTATCAATTAAAATTTTCTTCTCGTTTAAAACAGAATTTAACTCAATACTACATCACTTTTATTCGTTTCTTTTAATTTTGTTGACTTTACTTCGAATAATATTTTTTCATACTGATGTTGGTTTAAATAAAAATTATTTTCGTTTTTTTGTGATACAATCTGTTCTAGTTGGTTTTTAAATTTTTCTTTTTGTTCCATTGTTTTTCAAAAATTCTAACAAAAAAATAATTTTTTTGTAGCAAAATTAAAATTTTAAACCTATAATTATGATAATTTTAACTTACCTGGGTCTTATTTCTCTAAATATCTTAAATTATATCCAGAAATCTTCAGTACTATGGCATTAATTTGTAATGTATGCTCACATTTACCATAACGACATGGTCATTGTGAATTCAATGTACATTTCCCTTATTTGAAATTGTAAATGTTAGTTGAATACACATTACCCAAACGAGGAGGCAAATGTGCACATTTACCGGAAAATGTGTACATTTGCCGCAATATCTACTTTTACCGTAACATATATATATATAAGTATGTTCAGGGATTCTGGTAACTAAATCGATTTCGTTCTCTGTAAAGATTTTTATTCAATATTAATTTTTTTTTACATTGATTATTTACAATATTAGAAATATAAATTACCTGTAAAGAAATCGATTCTAAAGTTGATTCTTCCAGATAATTCTTACAAATGCCAAATATAAATTATTAACTAATAATTCTAATTAAAAATTATCCTATTACAATTTATATTCGTCTTTAATCCATTCTAAAATTAGTTAGTTGATTCTTATAAATAATACAAACAATATCACTAACAGATGGCGGTGACTAAAGGGTACTATATAGCAATGACTTTGTTACATCTCCCCCATCCTCACAAAAAAAAATTAATTAATTTTTTTTTTTTTTTTTTTTTTTTTTTTTTTTTTTACAATTTATAAGGTATTAACTTATTTACATGAATTAATGTGGAATCCTTTCCTTTTTTCTTACAGTCTATTTCATATATTGAGTTTGAAAATTGTCCTATCACATGAAATGGACCCATTCGTATTTGATCCAACTTTCTTCTGTTTATCTTATTTCCTGTTTCAATGTACACTAAATCACCTTTTTTAAATTTTAATTCCTTTCTCCTCTTGTCAATATTAATTTTATTTTTTTGAAAACTAACTAAAGAGTTTTTAATAGCTTCTTCTCTATCTTCTTTTACACTACTTACTCTCGCTAAACTATCTGGTGTTATTTCTGATTTTATTCCATATAATAGATATTTTGGAGCAAAACCTGTCACTGTATGAATTGTTTTGTTATATTCCTCAATGCACTCATTTAATACAATCACCCAAGATCTTTTATTTCCTTCATTTATTTTACATCTTATTCTATTCACAATCGTCTGATTTACACGTTCAACCATTCCATTTGATTCCGGGCAATCTACATCCGTAAAAACTATATTTATGTCTTCGATTTTTACAAAGTTTTTAAATTCTCTAGAATTTATTGCACTATATTGATCGCATAATAATAATTTTATTTTGTTAGGCTTTTCTATTTTTTTAATTAATCTTATATAATCCCGTGCTGATTGTGTCTCCGATGGTACTGCATAAATATATCTGGTTAAATGATCAATCAATAAGTGGAGATATTTTTTTTTAGATCCATTTCCGGCAAATCCTATTGTGTCCATTGAAACTATTTCATATGGTTCTTTAGCTGGGCCTAGTTGTGACAATAAACCAATAACTCTGCCCTTTCTTGACTTATTTAAAATGCAAATTTCACAATTTTTACATATATTATTAATCATTTTATCCATTTTTTTAAAATAATATTGTGGTCTTATTATCTTTATCATTTGTTTTACTCCAATATGTCCATAAATTTTGTGAACTTTCTTGCACAATTCCAAACCTAATCTCTCTGATATATATATTCTAAGATTTGCCTTCGTACATTTAAAGTAAATATTACCTTTATAATTTATGTCAATTGACTTTTTTATTTCATGCTCATTTAATTTCTGATCATCTATAATCTCATTCATTGTCACTAAATTCACTACTTCTAAGACATCCTCTTCATTCTCAAAACTTTCTAACACTGGATTTCGAGACAAAGAGTCTGCTTCCACATTTGAGGATCCTGGTGCATACATGATTTTGAAATCATACTGAGACAAATAATGCATAAGATCCCCAAGAGGTTCATCTGTTCTAGCTTTCACACGCAAAGTCTCCAAAGGTTTATGATCTGAGATTATATTAAATTTTCTTCCTATTAACCAGTGTTGCCAGTAAACAATTGCTTCCTTAATAGCCAAACACTCTAGATAAATAGCTTTTCTTTTCTTTTGGCCATTACTCAACTTTTTAGAGAAATATGCAACTGGATGTAGAAAACCATCATCATCAGGCTGTTTAAAGACGGCGCCTAAACCTTCTCCACTTGCATCCGTGTATATGAACACCTCTTTTTTTTCATCATATATTTTTAATATGGGACTCGAACATAAATACTCTTTTATTAATTTAAAAGATTCCTCACATTTACAATCCCATTTGAAATTAACATTTTTTCTTAGTAGATTATGTAATGGCTCCAGGAGTTTCACAGCATTTTCAATGTATTTATAATAAAAATTTACCTTTCCTAAAAATTGTCTTATGTTTTTCTTACTTTTAGGTGTTTCAAATTTTTGTATTGCTATGAGATTGTCCTTGTAAGGCATTATTCTCCCTTTTTCTATAATATGTCCTAAATACTTAACAGAATTCTTTGCAAATATGCATTTTATTAATTTTAATTTGAATCCTTCTCTTTTAATCATATCCAATACTAACTCAATATGTTTCATGTGTTCCTCAAATGTATTTGAAAAGATTAATATATCGTCAATGTAGTTAACACAAAAACTGTCTAATTTATTTCTTCTTAATAAGTTTGAGAGTATCCTTTGAAACACACTACTTGAGATTCTTAATCCGAAAGGTAAAACATTCCACTGCCAATGGCCCTTTTGTGTGACAAACCCTAATTTTTCTCTATCCTTATTTCTTACAGGAATTGACCAGAAAGCCGAGTTTATGTCCAACGCAGAAAACCATGAACAATCGCCTGCTTTTACCATTATATCTTCTATTCTTAAAAACGGTTGACTCTCTGGTACAACTAACTTATTCAATTCCCTGAAATCGCAACACAACCTTTTTCTTCCAGCTTCATCCTTCTTGTATGCCATTGTTACAGGAGCAGCAAAAGGGGAAGATGATTCTTCTATAAGACCTGCCTCCTGTAACCTCTCTACTTGTTTTTCAATTTCCTTCTGATCAGGCAAAGAACTTCTATATGGTTTCTTTGATATATATTTATATTCTCTCAATTTGACCACAGCTTCATAATTTTTTACTTTCCCTGTATCATATTTATCTTTAGCAAATATGTTTTTTTTATTAATTAATAATTTTTTTAATTCATTTCTATTATCCTTATTTAAATGATTTAAATGGGATTCATATTCATCCAAGTCGATGTATTCATTCAAGTTTATTTCTTTATAATCTTTTCTTTTGTATTCAATATTTTTATTTTTATATCTGTCTCTATTATTTTGACTATTTATATTATTATCAATTTCAATATCTTTTATTTCTTTTGTAACATTTCCAATTTTTTGAAATATTTTTAATTCCTCATTTTGTATTAATTTAAATTTTTTTATTGCGTCAAGTCCAAGTAACATGTCATATGAAAAATTATTATTTTTAATTATATAAACATTCAATGTATCCGAAATTTCATTTATCTTCAATTGTAAGTGGGCCCGGCCTTCAACAAAACTTATCCCGTTAATCGTCTTAAATATAATATTTTCCCTTTTTATTTTTTTTTTTATTTCTTTCATAATTACTTTATAATTAATAAGAGATACATTTGAACCCGTATCATATACTGCTTTGATATTTTTATTTTTGTTAATTACTACATTTAATTTTATTAACGGTATTGTTCTGCCGGGGCTTATACGTTTTTTTCATTCGAAACCATCTCTTCCAAACAGTTTATACTAATTTTTTTATCATATATTTTTTTATTAAAACACTTCTCAACTGGATGATATCGGTCTCCTTTTTCCAATCCTTTACATATATAACAAGGAACCTTCTTGACATTTATATCTGTTTTTATTTCATTATTTTTCTTTTTTATTATAGCCCAATCATATTTTCTTAGCATATTAATTAATTTGTTGGTATTTGTCACCTCATCTTTATCTACTATATTCTGAATATGAATGGGTAAACCTACCATAATATGATTTACTTTTGAGGTTTCTGAAATGGAAGGCTCAGCTTCTACTAATAATCTTTCTTTTTTCAGACAGTAATCGATGACCGATTCTCCCATATATCTATATTTATATGCATATCTCACATCAGACCACCCTTTACTCGCATAAACTAATAAGAAGGATTCTCTCCATTCACTCCAATTACTATCAATAATTTTTTTACTGTTAATCCTGTACCAGTCATTGGCATTTCCTTCTAAAAATAATCGCAATGTTTGTATTTTCATGGAATCTATTATTATTTGATGCCTATGACATTCACTTTCAAATGTTTTTATCCATTCTTTAGCATTTTGTTGAATGCCTATGAACTTCTCAATATTAAATTTTTTTTCAATCTCTAATAAATTTATTTTATTCACATAATTATAATCCAGTTTCATCTCTAATGGATTAGATTTTTCTATATTTTCAACAAAAACTTCTTCCAGCATATATCCATCAAATATAAAATTATCTTTTTCATCTAAATATCTTTTTTTTAATTTTTCTGACAATGCAATATTTATGTTTCTGAAATTTCCCTGTTTTAACATACTCTTACATCCTAATTTCACTGTACTTAGCTGAAAGAGGTCCTGATGTTCACTTTCATGCTGGCTCTCCGTTGGGAATGCATATATTTCATCACTGCCCAGAAATTTTATGGTCTTGATTTTATTCACCAATTTTCCTTCTTCAAATTCCTTAACGATGTGAATCTTTACATCAGAAGGCATGTTTCCAATCTTGAAAAGAATCGATTTATAAGTATGTTCAGGGATTCTGGTAACTAAATCGATTTCGTTCTCTGTAAAGATTTTTATTCAATATTAATTTTTTTTTACATTGATTATTTACAATATTAGAAATATAAATTACCTGTAAAGAAATCGATTCTAAAGTTGATTCTTCCAGATAATTCTTACAAATGCCAAATATAAATTATTAACTAATAATTCTAATTAAAAATTATCCTATTACAATTTATATTCGTCTTTAATCCATTCTAAAATTAGTTAGTTGATTCTTATAAATAATACAAACAATATCACTAACAGATGGCGGTGACTAAAGGGTACTATATAGCAATGACTTTGTTACATATATAATATATTTTAATGGACGACGCTCAATATGTCTCTAAAAAAAAAAAAAAAAAATATTAGTTTTTTCGAAATATGGTCCTCCGACCCGGAAGACATTTTGAAAATTTCATTTTGGCCCGCGCTTAAAAGTATTTGCCCACCCCTGAACTAATGACAAGTACTAAGCCAGTGGAAATTGGGCTTGGATCGCCAAATGTGACACTGAGTCGAACGCCTTGACGATATCAATTGAAGCTAGGATTATACATTTCGACTGGGCTCGACTGGCCCGGATTACCAAATCTAGATCGAAGATTAGCACTACCGACCATCAGGATGAATGCCCTTTGGCGGATAAAAGAAAGAACTGTGAGAATAGAATAGGCATTCGGGAGTCTCTGCCTGTCTAATAGGAACTTGAACTCCATGTCTGTCCGCGTCTGTTGGTCCTGCCACTTCCCGCTATTACCCCTACCCCTACAAGGTAGGGAATCACTCGTTCCTTATCTTATCTTCTCAAATCACTATTATTTAGTCAAATGTTTGTTTTTTTAATTCCTATAATAAATTATTTATTTGTATGTCCTTTAATTAATTTATATATAATCAATTCTATAAAATTTATATTATATTTTTTTGTTTGTTTTAAATTGGATTTAATTAAATGTCTTCTAACTTCATTCTAATATACCTCCTCTTCATCCATCTCGTAAATTTGAAAGGCTAAGCGCATGAATGAAATAATAAATAAGAATTTGTATTCAAACCAGCTAAAAATCAGACACGCCAGCCCAATTTACATAGAACACTTACATAAAATAGAGTTCTATTTGTTTGTATACCTATTTGATTATTATATGCATATATCAATTTAAATATTATAAGATAAACAGCTCTATACTTAATCACTACAAGAATGTTTAAAAATCAAAATTTAAATGTTTTTCATTTATATTCTTATTTAGATTGTAATAAGGTTATTCAATTAGTTTTAATTATATATTACATTCTGAATCTTTCCTCTTTCAACATTCCAAGTGCAATAGTTGATGACTGACCCGGGAATTCTTCGCAGCCTCTGCCCATTGAAAGGCATCCGGGGACTAAGGGCAATATTTATTTGAATTTCAGCCATGATAATTTCCCTGGAATATAATACAGATGTTTTCCATTTACCTTCAGTACCGCAGTGCTTTGACTGTGCACGGGTGCTCCAAACCAAGACTTCCAATGACTTACTGTCAGGGCTACCTCCCTGCATATATATAGTAGATACTTTTCTAATCGCCTTCTTCTCCGTCTTGAGCTCGCGTTAAGTGTGCTTGGCTTTGTAGGCAGTTATCCATAGCCACAATAACACAATTGAGTAATAGAATGGATTTTATTAATTAAAATAAATCGATAATAAAATCAAAATATATTACATTTCTAAAATATAAATTACAATAATTTTAAGTTTTTTTAATATATGAATCTTCAACTAATATTTTGACAAAATTTAATAGAAAAATCCAAATTGATAGTTCTTGGCCTCAAAAACCACATTTCTCCAAGTGTCTCTATCTGGAGGTGTAACCAACTAACTCCTACCCTGTCCCATCTCTCTCCCGTCCCTTCCTGAAAATATCTAATATCTGGAACAAAAATGACTATTGAATTAGGTTATTTCTCTTTTTACTTATACTGGTGGTCATATTATATTTATTTGTTAAAGGTTTTTAATATTCATTATAGAAATCGAATTAACAATTCGTATTTTTTGATAATAATAATTAACTTGATTGGGAAATAAAAGTTAAAAAATTTAATTGATTCTTTTTTTTTTGTTTTGAATAAATAAATGGTTATGAGCCAAAAAATTGGTCATTCATTTTATTAGAGAATTAATGAGGAATTATTTTAATTAATCCGAAAAGCCACATTGCTACTTGTTTTGGAAAACAATCAATTAATCATATTGTCTGACAGAATCAGGATCACAACCCAATTTTTTATATTTATTTTTTTTTATTACATATATACATAATCATCTTTTTTATTATTTATTTTTTATTTTTATTTTAATATATCAAATATGACAATTTCATTTCATTTTATTTCAAAAAATGAATGAGTCTTTTTGACGTTATATTTCAGAAGAGATTTAAAAAAAAGAACTTTTTACATACATTAATTAACTAAAAAGTTTTGCAAAAAGAAATAACATAAATTAAAACAATTTATATCACATGAAAAACATAATGAAAAATCATAATGAGTTGAGCTTTTCAAAGCTGCAAGGATTGCATCCATTAAATTAGTAAAGAATATGAGATTAATTAGTAAAATTTTACTAATTAAAAAAAAATTAACTCGAATCATAATATCTTAAAATTATTATTTTTACCGACCGACGATAGTAAGGGAGGTATTGTTTTCACACCAAATTTCACATGTGGAGATTTTTACATATCTCCACGAATCATGCATTTTCTAAACAGAAAAAAGTATTTTTAGCATGATGTCTGTCCGTCCGTCTGTCCGTCCGTATAGATGTGTACAGCCTGAACGGCTCAACCGATTTTGTTGAAATTTGGTATATTTACTTAATGCATCAGTGGGATGAATTGATCAACTTTTGGTGTATATCCGGAAACCGGAAGTGGTAGTATTAGCGATCGACGATAGGAAGGGAAGGGTTATTTTCACACCAAATTTCACTTTATATATCACCACGAATCATGCACTTTGTTTTGGTTTTATCCTCGGGAAAATCATATTTATTAGTTTTTTCTTGATTTAAAATTATATGACGTCATCCAGCCATTCATGACGTCACAGCCTGGTCTTGCATATATATTATAAATAAAATAAAATTAAAAATGTTTATGTTATATTCATATCTGTTTTTTATTACATTAATAGATATATTAAAATTATTTGAAATTGTTTCTGTAGCTGAAAATTAATTTACTTCAAACCGTCGGTCGGTTCGGATCTGGCCACAGGTCAACTTATTTTTTTATTAAATGTATTTTTGACAAAAATAAAATAAGAATTAACAAGTACAATTGTTTCTCTTTAATTTGTAATACATAACATATTATTTATTTTTTTATTACTTTTTTATTTTATTATAACTAAATTTTTCTCTACCCTTAAACAATATATTGATTACCTCTAGATCAGCTATACTCAAAGTGTGTTCCGCGGAACCCTAGGGTTCCGCGATACCTCTGTAGGGGTTCCGCAAGAATTGCGGAGTATATATTATAAATTAAATAATTTCAATATTTTAAAATAAAATAAAATAAATAGGTTAAAGGGAGATATTATAAATAAAAAATAAATGTTTTGAAAATATTGTTAACTTTGTGTGTTAAAATTGTGAGTGCGCAGTTCCTTAGATAAAAGCCGCCACTGAATTAGACGCTGTAGTTATCAACAAGCGGCTTTCGACTCTAACTTCAAAAAATAAAGTCGAAATTACAACGCAATTTTTATATTTCTTTTTTTATTTTTGCATCTGTTGACGATTAGCGTTCGGAGCGATAAGTTCCTATCTACCTACTTACAAGCTCGCTAGCGAGAAACTAGTGTTCATTGTTCTACTGCCTGCTGTATTCTGTTTCAGTTTTATACATTTCTTCATTGTTACTAAACTTATACGCAGAAACGATTGTGCATTATTTAGACCCCATCATCCTGACGTGTAACATTTTAAATAAAGAAGAATGAAAGGTTGGCTTGAAGGTGTTAAACGTGATGCAACATCTTCTAATGACGCTGAATGTTCAAAAGCAGTACGCGCAGAGAATATAGCAATCACCGATCCAGACGATGATGCCACGACGTCAAGCTCGACGGTTTCAAAGACGAAAAAAAGGAAGTATGATGATTCATATATCAGTTTCGGATTTGTTGATTCCAACGGCTCACCTCTCTGCATGCTATGTAGTAAATTGCTTCCTAATAGTTCCATGGCACCTGCCAAATTGCGCCGACATTTAGAAACTGTACACCCCGAGTCTAAAGACAAGAATAAAGAATTTTTTGTTCGTAAAAAAGATCAGTTATTAAAAAGTCAAAAAAATATGATGCATGTAACACAAACTATTAACGAAAAGGCCACGGAGGCATCATATTTAGTTAGCTATCGCATTGCACAAGCAGGTGAAGCGCACACTATCGCTGAGAATTTAATAAAGCCATGTGTATTAGACATAACAAAATGTATGTTCGATGAAAAATCTGCAAAGCATCTTTCTACTGTGCCGCTATCAAACGATACTGTTTCACAGCGAATCCATGATCTGGCAAGCTATGTCAAACAAGAACTAGTTACAAGTCTACAAAAAACACGATTCGCCTTGTAAATGGACGAGTCGACTGATGTCGCTGGTTTGGCTATCTTGCTGGTTATCGTGAGATATCCATGTAAAAGTTCTTTTGAAGAAGACATGCTTATGTGTTCACTACCGGGGAAGAAATTTTTAACAAAGTAAATATATTTTTTGAAGAAAATAATCTTAGTTGGAACAATTGCATTGACATTTGTACAGATGGAGCCAAGGCAGGTAAAACAGCAGGAGCAGTGTCACGAAAAGATAAAGCGCCTAATTGTAGTTCCAGCCATTGTATTCTGCATAGACAAGCACTTGCGATGAAGCCGTCAAATCTAAAATTAGTTATGGATGAAGCGGTATAAATAATTAATTTTATCAAATCACGACCACTACAATCCCGATTGTTCTCATTATTGTGTGAAGATTATGGCAGCAAACACTGCTGCTCCATACAGAAGTGCGATGGCTGTCTCGGGGTAAAACTTTAACAAGGCTATTTGAACTTAGAGCCGAGTTACAAATGTTTCTTTCAGCAGATACTTCTTTTAATTTAAAGGACCGTTTGTATGATAAAACTTGGTTGTTCCCAGTGGCGCAACCAGGGGGGGGTTTTGGGGGTTAAAACCCCCCCCAGGAGAGAAAAAAAATAATAATTGCTGTATATTCAGTGGCGCAACCAGGGGGGGTTTTGGGGGTTAAAACCCCCAGGAGAGAAAAAAAAAATAATTGCTGTATATTATGTTTTCAAATAGAAAAAAAAAAATTCTTAAAATATAACTTAGTGTATAATAAAAAAGTTTTTTTTTATTAATACATGTGGAAATTGATACCGAGGTCAAGGGATGTTTCGAGCTCCTCACTCCACTTCCTTATCCCTGGTTGTAAAATTTAACAGAGGGATAGCGGAAACGCAGGCCCTCACCCCCACAGGGCCTTTGGTGACGTCCAGGAGAAAGTCTCCCCCCTTCTCCACCACAACGGGTAGGGCATTTGTAAATAAACCATTTTATAGAAATTCGCAAACAAGAAGTTGCTCTATCGAGAACATTTACTCTAGACACCAATTCAACCCCTTCCACATTGCTACATACATTAATTGCTATTTTCATAAAAATTATGAAGCGAAGACTAATTACAGATTTTTTTCAAAATAAGAAAAACAAGAAAGGTAAGATTTAAAAATTTTTTTTAAATTAGTGAATTAATTCTTAAATACTTTTCCATTTAAGAATTAGATAGTGAAGCTGGACCTTCAGAAACAACAGATTGTGTTAATAGCAATAGCGAAGAAGACAATAAAGAAATAGTTGAAAAGGTAAATTTATTTTATTTGTTTATATATATTAACCCATTTGTAGAGCCAGCGTTCCCAAATGGGAACATTTATTTTTATACACCAAAAACCCTTTCAAAAATATTTTTTTGTAAAAATATATTTTTTTCTATATTTATCTACATGATATCTGGTCACCAATGGGTTAAAATCGAATTTCATTTTTTCACGTAGCCAGGGAAGAGACAGGGGGGGATTCGGGAGCTTCAGTTCCCACACATAAAATCTATTTTTTTCTAAATTTTCTTAAGTTTAATTTTTTCAAATTATTCTACCACTACGGGCGGACGAAAAGCTTTCGACATCTTAAAGTAGTTTATTATAAATAACTCCTTTATTATTAAGTTTAGGTAAAAATGAATATAATGAAACTTTTAGTAAATGAGATTTCCTATAAATTTAATACGATAGTATGATAATTCTCATAAAAATCGGAATTTATAAAGAAATTCAATAAAATGTGTTTTGACACCTCTTTAAACTACTTATGGTCCCATCTTGTCCAAAAACAATCCAATCCCCGC
Source organism: Labia minor (assembly GCA_963082975.1). Lineage (NCBI taxonomy): Eukaryota > Metazoa > Arthropoda > Insecta > Dermaptera > Spongiphoridae > Labia > Labia minor. The sequence goes on from OY720345.1 coordinate 55,950,589, forward strand.
CCATCATTCCAAAAAAAACATCTAAATATCAAATCCCAAGATAATATCTCATTTCGTTTAGACTTAATTTTGGTAACGAACGACCGGCCGGATCAAATTTTTTTTTTTGCAGGTTTGGATTTAAAACCGTCTGAAAAGTGGAGATCATGATTTCATGAGGAAAGCTATAAATGATATCTACTTATAGCTGGAAAAAAATATTTTCTTTCTAAAACTGCGAATACGAGTAATTAAAATACAAAATTAAATTTTTTTGCCAGATTTTGAAAAATCAGTGTTTCATTTACAAAACTTTTTTAAATATTTAAATTTAAAAAAAATCTTAATGAATTTGAATTTTAATCAAAATCTCAAGAAATAATTTTGAGAAATTTGAAAAAAAAACAACTGAAAAAATGCATCAGTTAAGTACTAGTATTCATAGGCTGATTTTGTTCATATCTCAGGGGGGTACCTATCTTAAATATAAACTTCCATGAGCGGGCATTTAAAAGGTGCACAAGCCCTCATTCAAAAAAGATATCCTAAAGCTATTTATGTTCATTGTTGTTCTCATAATTTTAATCTCTCTCTTTCTGAAGGCTGTTCCATCGCAGAAATCAGAAATTGTCTTAGAATTATTGAAATGGCATACAATTTTTTTTCATTTTCCAAAGAGACAACGGGTTCTTCAAGCAAAAATCGATAAATTAAATGAAAAACCAAAAGCCGAAAAGTTAAAAAGAATGTGTCCTACTAGATGGATTGAAAGACACTCTTCTCTACTTTCATTTATTGAGTTATTTCAGCCTATGATTAATGCTTTAGTTGAAATATGTAAATGGTCTGAAAAAAAGCAGCAACTGATGCTAAATTACTCTCAAATGCTATTTGTAAAAGTGATTTTCTTATGAGCTTATTTGTCACTAACTCTGTTTTTGAAATCACTCTACCATTTAGTAAATTTCTACAAACTGTCAATATAGATTTAAGTCTTGCTCTTAATAGTGCAAAAAATATTAAATTTACACTTGAAAATATGCGGAAAGATTCGGAGAATCATTTTTCAGTAATATTCAAAAAAGTTTCTGATATTTGTCTCAAAAATAATATACCTTTAAGTCTACCTAGAATTTGTTCTCGACAAACAATGAGTGCCAAGTGATTCGATTGAAGAATATTTTAAAAGATCAATCTTTATCTCTTTTCTTGAGCAAACAATCGAATCCTTGGACAGTAAATTTTTAAAACATGAAGGTTTATTATACCCATTTCAGATGCTTATAAATGATAAAGATGATATTTTTTTTGATGATAGCCTAGAAAATTTAGCAAAATTTTATGGCCTAGTCCCAGATGGGGAAACCACAAAAGGAGAATTCACTCTTTGGAATCAATTTATTTCAGGGAAAGAATTAAAAAATTCCATTGAAGCATTAGATATATGTAATCCTGAAATGTTCCCTATGGTACATAATCTGATTACAATAATGGCTACACTACCTGTGACGACTTGCTCTTGTGAAAGATCCTTTTCCTCACTTAAGCATTTAAAATCTTATACAAGAAACAGTACTGGCGAAGACCGTTTAAATGGGCTAGCCTTAATGAATATTCATTTTAATGTTTCTATTTCTTCGGAGGAAATATTGGATGAGCTTGCCAAAAAACCAAGAATAGACATTAGATTAAAATAATATATCAATGATGGTACGTATATTAGATATACATGTATTAATATTTATTGTTAGAAAAAAACAGTCTTTTTTTTGTTCCAGATGTTCCAGATTAATTTATTTTTTATCAATTGTGTTGGACATTATTTTTGAGACAAATAGCAGAAACTTTTTTGAATATTACTGAAAAATGATTCTCAGAATCTTTCCGCATATTTTCAAGTGTAGATTTAATATTTTTTGCACTATTAAGAGCAAGACTTAAATCTATATTGATAGTTTGAAGAAATTTACTAAATGGTAGAGTGATTTCAAAAACAGAGTTAGTCGCAGACCCGGTCGCAGTGTGATCTTTTGTGATTTATTTTTATATTTATTAATTATTGTTCTAATATGTTATCTGATATTATCTATTGTTTATATTTATGTTTATTTTTATATTTATATTTATATTTTTTTTTCAAATAAATGTTGTTTATATAGACATTGGATAATTATTTTTATATTCCTCATTTTTGTAATAATTTTCTTAATTAATCCTATGGATACGGCTAAATGGGCAAATAAAAAGGCAAAAGGCGCGCACGAGCGAGTTGGGGGGGGGGAACCCGGTGGGGGGGGGGGAAACCCGGGGAGCGGCTAGTCAAAACCCCCCCCAGGATCAAATCCTGGTTGCGCCACTGGTTGTTCCGATTGTCTTTTATGGCGGATATCTTTCAAAAACTGAACGAATTGAATTTATCATTGCAAGGTAAACAGACAACAGTGTTTCAGGCCTATAACAAAATAACTGCCTTCAAAAGAAAATTAGATTTTTGGATTATTTGTGTTGGTAAGAAAGAAATAGAAAGCTTTACGTCACTCAGTGAGTTTGTTAGCGATAACGACTCAGAAATGTTTCAAGATGATGTGTTTGAAGAATTGGTCCAATATCTCAGTTCCATGCGCGCATCTTTTGAAAAGTATTTTCCCGAAGAACAGAATACAAAAATTAAAGTGAATTCATGGATTCATAATCCTTTTTTACCCAACTTGCAAAAGCCCGAAAGTATGTCACACAAACGAGGTATATGAATCTCTTTTAGAAATGTCATCACTCATCAGATACAAGTATAGAGTCAATGTTCAAAACGATGCCTCTCAACGATTTTTGGTGCAGAATCCGTGATGAATATCCAATGCTTGGCAAAATGGCTCTGAATATTCTTCTCCCTTTCCCAACAATATATTTGTGCGAAACAGGATTCTCAACCTATGCAGTCACGAAAACAAAATATCGCAATAGACTGGACGCCGAACCTGATATGAGACTTCAACTGTCTTCTATCAAACCTGATATCAACCAATTGATGAAAAATAAAAAAAGAGTTTCATATCTCCCATTAGTTAAGATTTTTTTCTTTTTTAATATTTTCTATTATTGTACTTGTCATGTGGTAAAGTAAGTAATAATTAGTAATTGTTACACATTTAGAAAACTATTGTTTTATTGTAAGGTTCCATCAAGTATATTTTGCTTCCCAAAAGGGTTCCGTCAACAAAAAAGTTTGAGAACCACTGCTCTAGATGTACTTGTACTAATCAATTTCACTAGAATAATACCAATAATCATTAATAAATATAACATATTTATTTTTATTTTCAAATAAATATAATAAGTGATAGTAATGTAAATACTTTTATATATAAATGAAGATGTATTTTTATATAATAGGTGTATAATTATATTATGTGGCATATTAACATTAAAGATATTATTTCAGGCACTTTAATTAATTCAAAGCATATTTATTTAAAAAACCTCTGCCTCAGCTACCGAATTTTTTTTTTAATATTATTTTTTTTATATTTACCATTCTATTTATTTGCTTTTTTTTTTGATTTTAAATTTTTCTTCAATCCCAAAAATTTTTAATTAAATCGTATACTTAACAGAAAAACATATTATTTAAATTTTATTAAAAACATTATTTAAGAGAGAGTCTCTTTAACACAGAATAATTAATACTTTCTATACACCCACGGCTGTTAAACCTCTGTTTTAATTACCATTTTCAATTCATGAATATAAAATGAGTTCAATGCAACTTTATTTTGTGAGTGTGTGACCGTCGTTATGTCTGTCTGTGTTTTTTAAAAGTCAATTAAGTTAAAAAATGAAACTTTCGGAAAATGTGGACCATCCTTCTTAAATTTCTTTCTGAATGTTTCTCTATTAGATTAATTGAAAATTTTATAAACTTTTAAGATTTTATTTTAACTTCTTGCATTATACAAACTTACTTTAACAGTTCACTTGTTATTATTATTATTATGGTTATTGTTATTATTATACAGTGGCTCCATTAATATTATCAGATTTATTATTGTTATTATCGTTGTAAATGTGTAATAAATAGTTTCTGGCCGGAAAAGGAACAAAAAATTGATAATTACTTCATTTTTTCAAAATATTTGAAAATTAATTAAAACTTTATTCTATCCGATCATAGGTTTAAGGTTTCTAATATAATTTTCACTGATAACATTTTATTGAAATAAGAAGACTTTGGCATACTATATTTTTGTGAGAGTGAGAGTGAGAGAGAGAGAAAAGGAAAATGACTGATTTATTGTCTCGTAAGCCTGTTTTAGAATATTTTGAAAATGAGGATGTAGTGAAAGTCGTAAATATAATCGAATTAAATTAAATAAAAAATTATCAAAAAGAAAATATTTTTGAGTTTGAAATTTCAAAGAAAACTGATCGTCGAAATGATATAAGTTTTAAAAATATTAAAAGGCAGATCTTGTTACACGGAAAACGTGTAACAAAAAGGGAACAAAATAGGAGGTTGTAAATAGTGTAAATAGAAATCTATATATATAAATGAGAGTGTTTGTATGTATGTATGTATGTAATTTGTTTACTTTTTTGCTGTCATAGAAACAAACAAAAAAGAAATTTCCTACTTTACCGACACTTTACCGGTAATTTAGAATTATGAACATCAAAAAATAAGAAACGATTTCTATGAAATTACATCACAATATTCTTATATACCTCTATGGTAACATATAGACTATAGATTTTACTAATATCTAATCAATAACCGCGGAATTTAATTTTTTAAAGTTTATATATAGTTCTCCGTGTTGTTCATTCAAGAGCCAGGCGTGGCCCACTGACTGGCGGACTCATTTTACACAATGTATATAACTCTAGCGATTCCCAATCAAAGAATTATTATAATATTTAACTTTTTATTTTATTATTTTAAATTCTAATATTCAAATATCATTTCAATTAAATAATTTATTCTAAAAAAGTTCTCATTTTAATTAATATAATAAAATATTTAAATCATATATAACTTAAATGATTTTGTATTTATTCTTTCTATATTTGAATACTTCTTTTATTTTAAGGGAGGGAATTAACTATGATCTAAAAAAATTAATAAATGAACTTAATAATAAATAAGTTGACCTGTGGCCAGGTCCGAACCGACCGACGGTTTGAAGTAAATTAATTTCCAGCTACAGAAACAATTTCAAATAATTTTAATATATCTATTAATGTAATAAAAAACATATAGGCATATAACATAAATATTTTTAATTTTATTTTATTTATAATAAATGTATATATTTATATGTAAGACCAGGCTGTGACGTCATGAATGGCTGGTTGACGTCATATAATTTTAAATCAAGAAAAAACTAATAAATATGATTTTCCCGAAGATAAAACCAATACAAAGTGCATGATTCGTGGTGATATATAAAAAAATCTCCTCATGTGAAATTTGGTGTGAAAATAACCCTTCCCTTCCTATCGTCGATCGCTAATACTACCACTTCTGGTTCACGGATTTGCACCAAAAGTTGTTCAATTCATCCCACTGATGCATTAAGTAAATATACCAAATTTCATCAAAATCGGTGGAGCCGTCCAGGCTGTACACATCTATACGGACGGACAGACGGACAGACGGACAGACATCATGCTAAAAATACTTTTTTCTGTTTAGAAAATGCATGATTCGTGGAGATATGTAAAAATCTCCACATGTGAAATTTGGTGTGAAAACAATACCTCCCTTACTATCGTCGGTCGGTAAAAATCAAATAAATCCATTAATTTAAATTAATACTATTAATGAATGTATATATTATTAATTTATTTTTATTTTTAATCAATACTTTTATACCGTTAATTTTTATAAATTAATTTTTATAAATTGTCTCAAGTCTCTAACTTTGCATTTTCTCAAATTTTATTATAATTAAAAATATTCAATAAAATTCAAGCAATGAAATTAAAATATCAAAATGAAATGATCAAGAATTATAACATATACAATACTTATAAACTATAGTCGGAGGAAATATAAGACGATATCATTGCGGGTTCAGGCCAAATAGATCAACATTAATTAAGATATTTTCATTATGACAGATATTTAAAAAAACCGCGAATTCAATAATTCTGTTCACTAATTATTTGTAGACTTTAGTAAAACCTACGCATGACTCAATAGATCCGGATAAACTTTTTCAAATTTTGATCTTAAAATTTATCTTGAAGGTAGTAAAGAAAGAGTAAGATGCGGAAATTAATTGTAAAATATTAGGTTACCCAGACGACTTAAATATAATAGGAGATTCGGCAATTGCAATTACAGATAGCGAGGAAAAATTAATCGAGGTAGGAAAAGAGATGAGGTTTGAAATTAATAATGATAAATAAATATATTTAGATACAAACAGGAGCAGTATTAACATACAAAATGTACAATTTGAATATGTAGAAAAATTCAATGTAATCACGAAGGATAATAATATTTGAGAAGAATTTAAATCGAAGTTGCAATCGGGAAACGCCTGTTATCATGCAGTAAAGAGGCTTATCTCATCAAAATTATTATAAAAGGGAATGAAAATTAAAATATATAAAACAATTATTTTGTCTGTTGTATTATATGGGTGTGAGACATGGTCTATGATCTTAGGAGATGAGAGTGGATTCAGAGTATTTGAGAATAGGATTCTTCCCAGCATTTATGGGCCAAAGATGAGGACACCAGGGAATGACGTAAGAAAGATGGAACAGAGACTCAGGATAAGGACACTTGGAGAAATGTGGTTGTAGCTGCCAAGAACTTTCGAGTAGATAGATATAACATATTCAATAAAAATATATATAATTAATTTACTGATTAAATTAAAATATATTTTAAATAATCACACAATAAGAAATGAATGTTTTATGTTATACATAGATTGAAACAAAATGGATGAAAACCTTTTACTACTTTCAACCAAATACTCGGGGGTACAGGGGGCGGAGCCCCCGTCTAGATGTGAAGAGCGACGAAGGAGCTCTGAGCAGCTAGTAGATTAGTTAAAGATTAGGATTAGGTTAAGTCAGAAATAAGTTATTGCTAACAGGTTTAAGTTTAGATATAGGAAATAATTATTTTTTTAAAAAAAAAGAAGATAAGAGAAGAGTAGTTAGTGTGTGCTGCTGCAAGTTAGGAGTGGGGAGCGCTGCCACGTCAGACAGCTGTGAGTGAGTCAGTGAATGTGTATTGTCTGTACGAGACTAGTGTAGAGAGTTCTAAACTGAATACTCTAAAGATAAAATTTTAAAAGACAATTTAATGAAGTGGAAAACAGGCTTCGCCTATTTAACAGATTTGTTTACAAAATTTAATATGGTTAAATTCCCTTTTCTCAGTGCCTTCTTCAAAAAAATTATCTGGGCAGACCAGGGAATTGCCAAATTTGGAGTACTCGAAGAAGAGTATACCGTGTACCGTACTCGGGAGAGGACTACATGAAGACACAAGAAAAGAAAGAAATTAAAGAGAACTCACAGGAACAATCGTTTTAATAATATGGGTGTTTCAAAATTTGAAAATCGAAACCGATTGAACCGACAAGTTAAGATGTTAAAAGTCGAACGCCTCAGGCTATTCGGCCACCAGCTTGCATTGAAAAGTGAATTTTTGACAAGGCAACATGTTTCCTGTGGGAGTAAAGACACACACGACCATTTAAATTTAAAGTGTCATCCAAATATGGAATTCTTAATGGAGAAATTGGTAAAACAAAACCAAGAAGAAGGCAACAATCTAGAATAAATGTTTCTGAAAAATTTGGACTGAATATTATTAAAAAGATACATGAACATTATGGTCACATTGGAGTGACTTAAATGAGAGAAAAAAATATGACTATACTACAAAAATTTCGATAAACTTCGAAAGGGTAGAGCTATGATGTTGTCGAAGGTAAACAAATCACCAGGTTTCTACCCAAGTTGGAGAACAGAAGGAAATCGACTGTTCAAAAGAATCAAGGACCAACGGAGCGACCCATATGTCTATAATCCGTGGAAACCGAGGAACAAAGGACCCTGATGAGGTACCACGATAATCCCTTATCGGGGCATCTGGGCTCCTTTAAAACACTCCAGAGGCTACGAGAGATGTATTACTGACACGGGATAAGTAATAAGAAATTTTTAATTTCCTTTCCATCGTCATACCTAGTGGAAAGGGAAGCTCTGTTACAAATCTAAAGAAAAAAGAAACAGACTGGACATCATTAGCCGAAAAGATTTAAGATTAAACTTTACAAAATTGACGCCAAATGTTAATAATTTATTATTAAAGCATCAGGTTCATCCTTCCTACTAAAAACATTTACTTATTGCTTAGTTTATTTTAGGTTTATTTTATATAACAGATACACAATTTTATTTTGATTAGTTTTAATTTTTAAATTAAATTAATAAATATATAAAACTTATCAAAAATCACTATCAGGTAAGTATGACGTCTAACCAAAACCGAAAAATACCGCAAGGGGTCTACGATACAAAATAATTTGGGAACCTCTGAGTTTAATAAACCATACTGAACTGAAAGGGTTTCAATCAATTAAAAAAAATTTTAAATATAAATTCATTGAAGCTTTTAAAAAATTGAAAAACATGAGAATTACATTGATATAAGTATAGAATTGATAAATATAAAGTTGGTTTTAAACAATTATAAACAATTTAAAAAACAAAATGTATACAAACTTTTGTTTAAGTGTTTTTATTTAAACCTTGATTTTTTAAATCCTTTTGAGTGTTATATTGATTAAATTATTTTGGTAACTTTTTATAAAATATCAACAAGTATGGAAGTAAAGTAATTGAATGAAATACATAATACAAATTCTAATGTTATTAAAAAAAAATATATATATAATTATAATTATAAATAAACAAGCCATTATATGGCGCTCGGAATTAATTTAAAAAAAGGCATGTAATAATATTTTTTCCTTATTAATAGAATGTGATAATTTTATTTTGGTAAACACTGGTTTAATTCCAATTTTATTAATATACACATAAATATGGTTAAGATGCCATTATTTTGTTTTTTTTATTAAAAAGTTTTCATAAATAATATTTACATAAAAAAATGTTAATATTCTTAATGAAATATTTTTTTTAACATAATTATTTTACTGTAGTAAAATATTAATGAATACTGCATTTGTGTTGCAACTAATCATGGAAGAGAGGCATGGGCAAGAAATTCAGTACTGTTTTAAGGGAAACAACACATCCCTTGCAGAATTATTCCAATCGTCTATATAATTTATATATTTGTTTCTTTAGAGAGGCTTCCTAGAATTTGCTACAATAGATTATTTCACCTGAGTAGCTTTGAAAATGCAAATGACAAATATAACTAGGTGTCTCAAGTCCAAGTGTTTTTCAAAAAAACTAGGATTTCAGACATATGGACACTACAGGTCTCCCCGACTTTTAGGAGGAAATAATTCAAAAGTTAATAGACATTAATTATTTAGAGGGCTTTGGGTCGTCGAACGCCCTATATAGGAGATTGGTCTTCTCAAGAAAGCATTTCGATTCAGACTGTTCAGGCTCATTAGGTAAAAGGGTCTTGCAAACAAACAAGCTATTGCAAAAATCCACTCGTAACCAGGCATCTGGGTGTTGGAATTCTGGAGGACCTGGACCTTCACGAGCACAAGAAATAAAGTTAAACCCACGATAGCATTCATTTATAGAAACATTCAACATTAATAAATACTCTTATCCTATCAGGGAAGGTATGATTTGGCAAGCTAAGAAAATCTTACACAAACAATCTTACACCACAAAACCCTTACAAGTTTAATTAGCAAAAAGAGGAATCTCCTGGATGGGTACTATTCGAAAATCAAGAATTCTTAACTGCCCTAAAAGCGTTCTTGTCGAAGGCCAATCCCATATGACGAAAACCGCCAACATTGTAACCTTCCAACGTGTAAATCTTTTTCTCATATTAAATATTCAAAATGTGCTTTTAACTTTTGTATGAACGAAAATAACAATTGATTTTGAATTTCATACTTGTTATATGACGAATATAGACGTTGTGTCAAATATGATACAGATTTATTTTTTTGAAAAACATTTTTATTTTTTTGCCTATTTTTAATTTTAATATATATTACGTTAAAGTACAAAAAAAAATTGCATCCAATAGTATTTTTTCTCCAAATATTTAAAAAATCTAACAGTGTAGGGGTAAATAACCCTCAAAATGGTGTTCACAAATTCCAATTCTGCTGAGAAAATGCACCTACAAATAAAAGATTTATGTTAGAAAAAAAGTAAAAGTAATTATTATAATTTTTAATAATTCTTTCAAGAGACCAACAAACAATTATAAAAGTGTTTACCGACAGATGTTGCAAACCTTCTAAAGACGAACGCAGACATTTCCAACAAACAGACATGATTGTAGTGCCAGAAAGTATCCACAATCTACACGTGTTAGTTCTGATCGATCCTTAACAGAAACGATATAATTTTTTTTTTCAAATCTCCTCATTACTTTGAAATATCCATCGATCATCATCCGGCCACTTTTGCCAAATTTCCTTTCTCCTGGACCACCAAAATTTTCACTGTTACTTTTAACCTGCATAAAGATATATGATTAGCAATGCATTATTCATTTCTGAATTTTAATATATTTTTATATACAAATATGCTTACCTCTTGGCAAAATTTGAACCAGCCAACAACTGTACTCGGCCGGTTAAATGTTGTGTCGCCACATCACTAATATTTTATAAAATAAAAATTAAAATAATCAAACTTAACTACGTGAAGCTTGAAACAAAGAATTAAAATAGCATACAACAGACATATAATAATTGAATTCGATTTTTCAAATGAAAAGTGAGATTGTATTTATTAATTATTTTATACAAACCATTTTCAAAAAATTTTGTTATATAATAGCAAAAAGAGATTAATTAAATTGTATCTTAACTTAATGATTGTATTTAAAGGTGCATCTCCGTTGAAAGGGTTTTCTATTTTTCAACGTAATTTCACTTAATTGCCCTTCAATAATATTCTTTTGACTTTTCATTATCTTTTTGCCATTTTATTTCCCTAACATTTTGCTTTGATTTATATATATAAGATATATATATATATATATATATATATATATATATATATATGCATATTCTCCTTTAAATTCTCTTTTTCATTCTTTATTAACAAATTAATAAATATTTATTATTTGACAGTTTGTTGGCTTTGTAATTTTACTCTTTTGTTAATTTAATTATCTATTTATTAATGTTATTTGATAATTATCTTTCTAATTAAATTTTGAACTACTGCTACTACTACCAGATGATGAAATATTATTCATTAAATCTAACAAAGATATATGTTTATTTATATATATATTAAGTTTTAATATATTTATGCGTCGATTTGTTTTTATTTTTGTTTTTTCTGTTTTGATATATATATATTCGAAACCCTTATCCTGTTCGTCAAAACTCTACGCTTTTCTAATTCATATTTTAAAATAAATTTTCTGGCTTTGAAATAAATACGTTTCATTAATAGAGTAGAGTACTTTTTTTTAACCATTTTAGCTAATAAAAATACATAAAACTCGGTGTTTATTGTGTTGGTTTTATACAAAAATATGCAATTAGTGTTTTCAATTAGATTTTGAAAATTTAAAATTTCCGGTTAACTGGAGTAAAGCTAAAAGTTCAATTTTCGATTGAAAATAAATATTTAAAAAATAATGAAATATTTTTTACTACTTCAATCAATTTTCTATCTTATAATTCAGTTCTATTTATTTATTTCTTTTTTTTTTCTCTCTTAAGAATTAGATAACAGTGTTCTTCTGTTTTGTTTTGTGATTGAAGTAATTTAAATAAATTAAGTAAATATGGGAGCAAGGGAAATTCTCTAAAACCTAAATGAAGTTTTAAGTTATAGCTTAACTAGTTTAAAGCGGTTGTGTCCTTTAATACACCTATCCCCCGATTTACACGGTAGATACGTTCCTGAGAAAAACGAGTAAATCGAAAATTAAAAATTTTCAAGTCAAAACCGTGTAAATCGAAAAGCTTGCAGAAAATGCATAATTTTGCTATTTAACAGTTGTGATTTTTTTCAATATTTTTAAGTGTACACAGAAATAAAAATAAAATGCATTGACAGGTTAAAATATGTAATATATTACGGAAACACTGCTTTTTTATTTAATTACAATACATTAAACAGAAGAACAAAAAATAAAACCAAAGGTGTTTTCACTATCAGAAATTACTCTCATTCTTTTTTTCGGAATCGAAGGTTGAAATTCACTTTCATCACTCGAAGTTATTTGTGCCGATTCGATGTTTGAAGCAGAAATATTTACATTCTGAGAGGTGGTAATAAAATCGGTTATTAACAATTGTGCCCATACTCGTGGTATTGCCAGCTGCAACACTCTTTCTAATTGTGTTTTCATTTGTTCTAATAGTTCTTATTGTAGCTTCGTTCATGATATATGATTTTGCAACATCTACTACTCTATCTCCCTTTCGTTAGCGATCCAAAATTTCGATTTTAGTTTCTAAAGAAATAACTTTTCTTTTAACTTCTTTCGACATTATAAGCCTATAATTTTTTTTAATTAATGTTAATTTATAATAATCTAAATTATGCACTCACTTGTAATTTACGAATATGGAAAATTAAATCTTTCTGAAACTGTGAAACTTTCACTCAAATACAATTTTCCGTAGATAAAACTTTAATTTTATGCGAAGAAATACAGACACAGTGTGCATGTGCAGCAAGTCAGCACATAAGCTCGGGATTCCCCGAAAGATGTGTACACAGCACACGTGTTCAAACACAGTAGCATTTAAAAGTAGCAAAAAAACTTATTTGGAAAACCGTGTAAAAGCGAAAACGTGTAAAACAAGTACCGTGTAAATCGGGGGATAGGTGTATAATTAATTTCAGTTAGAATTAATATATAATTAATGATTTGATGAATGTTTATTAAAACCTTATTAATTATTTAGTGAATAAAATAGCTTTAAATATTGAATATTCAATTAATTCTACATTTCTAATTAAAGATAAGGAGAAAAAAAGTGAAGTAGGTGAATAATAAATCGTTTTTTCAATTACGATTCAAATATAGAACAAAGATAAGAATGGAACAACTCTTGTAAAAAAGGAGACGAGGAAGAAAGAAAAACGATAGGAATAGGCACAGTACCAGAAAAGAATAAGATATCAAATTTAATAAAATATTCGAATTTTATTCAAAGTGAAAAATAATGAGCCAGGTTTAAAAATTGATGAGGATTATTCATATTAACCAATTCTTAACTAATGAGATAATTTTCTTAATATCTTTCAGTGTTATCTGTAGATAGACTGTTTATGAAATTAAAATATTAGCATGGTTGAATTTAAGGCATCTTCTTAAAATATCAAATTATTTAATTTCATCATATCACAAGACAAAATAATCTCAACTCTTGCTTAGACTTGGTCAGCTTCGTTGGCTGTTTGACAACAAAATTCTCATCTATGATACCATTACCAAGTCGATATGAATGCAAACTGTGGGCTACCTCAAAAAAAATTCCAATATAAACATCATTCAGAGGTTCCAGATCGCTGCCCTTATGACCATAGCCGGCGCTCCTCTTTTCATTTCATCAAAACTCCTTCATTATGAATTTAACATCCTCCATATCATCGAAGACATTCATCAAATAAGCATATATAAGTATTCTTCTTCTTATCTTATCTTATTATACTAGCAAAAATTCTATATTATTAAATTATTAAAATTTGCATATAAATCCATTGATATTCTATTTAGCTACTGTAGGACCGTAGGCCGGGTGAAAATAAATAATGAAATGATGCTGGTGATTATGGTTTTATTTGAGCGATTTGGTTTTGGTTTCGTGTGTTTGTATCTTGTCAGTTTTGATCTGTTTTGATCTGTTTTTCAAAATCACTTCACATTTGTATATATTTGTAATACTTATAGATATTTTATAATAGCCCAAAAAATGGGTAGATATAAAAATTTCAAATGAAAAAAAATTTTCGTGATCGCAATGGCGTGATGGCGTAAAAAAATTATTTAAAAATCTCTCCGTAAATTTGGTGGCAGTTATTGTATCTGTTGATTATATCACTACTCGAAATATATTTACCCTTTTCTAAATAATTCTTCGTTAAAAGCTTATTTATAAAATATCTGTATTGATGTGAATTAAGTTAAGTTAAGTGGATCTAAAAGTGGTAAATTATATATTTTTTGAAAAATCTATAATGTTGTTTTCAGCATAAAGGATTTAAACGGACTAACGTTATTAGTACCTAATTTTAAATTTAATAAAACCATTACTATATCATTAATTTCTGAGTTTTTTTCTCATTGACATTTTGTTTGATTTGAATCATATTGCAATATTCTTTTCTTAACCTCTCTCTCTCTCTAAATATATATATATATAATATAATATAATAGAAATTCACCTCTTTAATTAATTAATTAATTAAAGGTCTGTGGAATTCAATTAAAATAGTTTTTATTAGTAATAATAAGAATTGTAGTGTAATACTATATAAATAAATTATAATTATTAATATATTATATAAAAGTAATTGTTAGATTAAATTGATAAAATTGTGCATATAATGACTTTAAGAATCGATTTTTTTTACAGGTAAAAATCTTGTAATATTGTAAATATATGTAATTAATTTATATTAAAAATGTAAATAAAGTTATTTTACAGAGAAAGGAAATTGATTTTGATTTAAGTAATACCTAATCCTAAACATTCTTATATTTATATATATAGAGAGAGACAGAGAAAGAGAGAGATACTAGATATTTATATTAATATATCCAATGTTTCCCTAAATAAAATAAAATTTGGGTAAATCAAACTCTTTCAATAAATCAGAATCATTTGAATTAGTTAAATATTGTGAAAGATAACAAGGGAAATCGGTTGTTTCCCAAAGTTTTTCTGCATAAATATTTTTTGATAAATTTACTTTCTGAAGGGGAAATGCTTGAATCTAAAGTTGTTAAATCCAAAATGCTAATTTCTATTGAATTGATAAAAATATTTTTTTCTCCGATATTCGGAACATATTCTAATTTAGGAATTAATGATTTGGTATTGAATAGGAATAAGACTCGGAGGAAAAGGGAGATCTACAAAGCGATGTGATTTCAATCTGTTATTCTTTTGATGGATAATTAAAAGATATTTTTTCTACACATTTTCGGTTTTATATTTAACTACTTTAATAAATGGATCAATGTCTTTTTATTTGACTAATTTTTTTTTTACCAACTTTTTATTAGGAGGAGTAATTTAATTTTGCATGGTTTGTATTTTTTTAAAATATTGACCGTCCAAAGTCCTTCTCTAACAGATACAAGATCTTTTAATGAATTGAATATAAAGTAATAACATGGCGGTCGCTTCTAGTTTACAAGATAAAAATAAGTTGACCTGTGGCCAGGTCCGAACCGACCGACTGTTTGAAATAAATTAATTTCCAGCTACAGAAACAATTTCAAATAATTTTAATATATCTATTAATGTAATAAAAAACAGATATGGATACATAAATAATAAATATAAACATTTTTAATTTTATTTTATTTATAATATATATGCAAGACCAGGCTGTGACGTCATGAATGGCTGGATGACGTCATATAATTTTAAATCAAGAAAAAACTAATAAATATGATTTTTCTCGAGGATAAAACCAATACAAAGTGCATGATTAGTGGTGATATATAAAAAAATCTCCTTTGGTGTGAAAATAACCCTTTCCTTCCTATCGTCGATCGCTAATACTACCACTTCCGGTTTCCGGAATTGCACCAAAAGTTGATCAATTCATCCCACTGATGCATTAAGTAAATATACCAAATTTCATCAAAATCGGTTGAGCCGTTCAGGCTGTACACATCTATACGGACGGACAGACGGACAGACGGACAGACGGACGGACAGACATCATGCTAAAAATACTTTTTTCTGTTTAGAAAATGCATGATTCGTGGAGATTTGTAAAAATCTCCACATGTGAAATTTGGTGTGAAAACAATACCTCCCTTACTATCGTCGGTCGGTAATTATTAAAGTTGGCATTGATGTTCTATTTAACTACCATGTTTTATTATTTGACCACCAAAGGGCTCCACTAATATTCTGATTTTATAAGTTTGATTTGGTGATAAGAAAATTAGAAGAATTAATTAATTAAATCATTTTCCTAAGTGAATAATTTAATAATTAGTGAATTAGTCAATAAAACATTATTAAATGGCTGCTCATCATAGTTTATATGAAAACTTGAATAATTTTTATCTCTTAACCTCTCTTATTATCCTCTAATGCCCAATGCTTTCTCCCTTCCATGTCATATTCCCATTCTTTCCAAAATCACTGCACATTTGTATATACTCCTTTATATTGTAAATACTTATAGATATTTTATAATAATCCAAAAAATAATAATTTGGAATCAAAATTCCTTTATCAAAATCCTTCATCGGTTAGACTGAACAATTACCAAAATTTGTTTGTTTTTTTTAGCAATATAATTTTGATTTTTTTTTTTTTGTTTGAGAAATATTTTCAAATTTGTTATTATTTAATATTCTATTATGGCAAACGGGAATTGTTATGTTTAGAGTTGAAATGAACTTCCTGTTACAGAACAGAATTCTTAATGTACAATATAATTTCTATTTATAGCGCGTATAATTGTCTCTTTCGATATCGAATAATAATAATAATAATAATAATAATAATAATAATGCAATACAATATGTATCTGTGCATCCATGAGGGAAATTTCTTTGACCTTTAGCCCATATTGTACATTCTTAAGATTTGCCAAAAAATGATTTGCTGCCAAAAATTGTCTCTAAGTCAAAACAATTTTTTTGTTTGTGTGAGAGTTATCAGAATTTTGAATATATATTTATATTATTTTGGGAATTTTTTTCTTCATTGTATTCAAGATTTATTTATTAAAGGGTGGCGGGCTATATTACTGTATTCAGGAATATTAGACACCTATGGCACAGACCCTTGATTACATCTTGGAAACGTAACATTTCAAAAATATCCCCAAGAATTGATATATATAAAACTTTGATAATTCTTACAAACAAAAAAATTAAAAATTATATTTTGGCACATATTCAGATTAAATATACTAAATTTTACGAATATTTAAAAAATAATTATTGTAATAGAATAGGCGAGATGGATGAAGGATGATAGCAAACTGATGTCGTCGTAATGGCCCACAGAAGTGTATGGAAATTTTATGGAAAAGTATTAAAAAAGTGATTTGCTCACATTTCAGGCTAGCTACACCCGAGGGTTAGGGTAAATGTTGGTGGACTATGGTAAATGTTGGTGGTTTCTTTTCCAATTATGAAAAATTTAATACCTAATTCCATATTAGTTATTCTGAAAGAAGAGAAAAAATATTTTCAAAAAATTTGTTCATATTCACCAATAAACAAAATTTTACTTCTTGGATTATATACCTAAATTGTAATAATTTTATATTTTTATGGAAGCTTACCAGATCTTGCATCAGAATGGAGGCACAAATAACAGAAAAGGAATTATATTTTTATCATCCGTACAATTTATTTTCGTTGCTAACTTGTTGAATATGAAATATGTTTATCCCAGTTCAAAAGTTTAAAAATTATAAATAAAAAAAAAATAATTATTTTTATTAAATAAAGCTTTTATTTGAGATTGCTATTTCGATTTTATTATTTTTATTTTATTTTATTAATTAAAGGACTCTTAGATCATGCTCATTTGACTGTTGAATTATTTATAGAATTTTTTTTATAAAAAATTAATTATGATAAAAATTTCTAATTACAATACTAATTAATATTTAATTAATTTAAATCGAAATACCCACACACATGTTGGAAAAGATATGTAAATATATATGTTGCGAATTCCTAATAAAATGATCAATAACCAATCTATAACCCAAGAGCACATAATTAATGACACAATTGCATATACAAGGGTTAATCTATATATAAAGGAGAGTGTTTGTATGTATGTATGTATGTAATTTGTTTACTTTTTTGCTGTCATAGAAACAAACAAAAAAGAAATTTCCTACTTTACCGACACTTTACCGGTAATTTAGAATTATGAACATCAAAAAATAAGAAACGATTTCTATGAAATTACATCACAATATTCTTATATACCTCTATGGTAACATATAGACTATAGATTTTACTAATATCTAATCAATAACCGCGGAATTTAATTTTTTAAAGTTTATATATAGTTCTCCGTGTTGTTCATTCAAGAGCCAGGCGTGGCCCACTGATTGGCGGACTCATTTTACACAACGTATATAACTCTAGCGATTCCCAATCAAAGAATTATTATAATATTTAACTTTTTATTTTATTATTTTAAATTCTAATATTCAAATATCATTTCAATTAAATAATTTATTCTAAAAAAGTTCGCATTTTAATTAATATAATAAAATATTTAAATCATATTTAACTTAAATGATTTTGTATTTATTCTTTCTATATTTGAATACTTCTTTTATTTTAAGGGAGGGAATTAACTATGATCTAAAAAAATTAATAAATGAACTTAATAATAAAAAATCAAATAAATCCATTAATTTAAATTAATACTATTAATGAATGTATATATTGTTAATTTATCTTTAGTTTTATCAATACTTTTATACCGTTAATTTTTATAAATTGTCTCAAGTCTCTAACTTTGCATTTTCTCAAATTTTATTATAATTAAAAATATTCAATAATAAAAATATTCAATAAAAATCAAGCAATGAAATTAAAATATCAAAATGAAATGATCAAGAAATATTATACTCTATTATAACATATACAATACTTATAAACTATAGGCGGAGGAAATATAAGACGATATCATTGCGGGTTCAGGCCAAATCGATCAACATTAATTAAGATATTTTCATTATGACAGATATTTAAAAAAACCGCGAATTCAATAATTCTGTTCACTAATTATTTGTAGACTTTAGTAAAACCTACTCATGAATGACTCAATAGATCCGGATAAACTTTTTCAAATTTTGAACTTGAAGTTCGGAGATGGAAATAAGTATAAGTCGAGTATCTCGCAATTTGAAATGGATTAAATATCATATATTATATTTAAATTAAATTTAATTAATTATAAATTAAAATTAATAAATAATATTTATTAAACTAGAGCATGTTTGACTATTTGTTGATGTGACCATTTGCAGTCGTGTTAAAAAATTAATTCCTGTACTTTCAGCCTTTCAATCCTGATGAAATTCTATATATTGCAGTTATATACAATTTTTAATCATGTGAAAAACTTTCAAACATATATCTTTATTTTTACGGTCACTTTAGATCAGGGGTGTCAATCTCGCGGCCCGTGACCACATTCGACTTTTTTAAAAAAATTTCAATTTGTATCTAAAAAAATAGGTAAAATGTTTTTCACGATTAGAATTTTAAACATTTCCGACTATTATTCGAAATAAATCTAGGTTTCTATGAATATTGATTTTTTTTTGCGGCCCGACTAAAGTTAAACCTTGTTTGTTTAGCCCAAGTGTATTTATGAGTTTGACACCCCTGCTTTAGAGGAAAAAAATCAAAACGCTGTAGGTAATGACCCTTGAGCTACATTTCTCAAAAGTTGATAGAAAACTACGAATTTTGAATAATGCCCGTGTACCAAATTTCATTATTCTAGCTCAAACCGTTTTTCCGTAATCTTATCTACATACACACACACACACACATATATATATACATTTTTCTCAACCTTCGTGAAAATGACCTTCAAAATGTATAAAAACATCAAAATCTCGACATCGAAAATTTTCGTGATCGCAATACTATCTCTGGCGAGATAGTAAAAAGTAAACGCCAGGGCCCCTGGTTGAGCAATCAATCAACTTACAGCCACAATTTTTTTAACTTCTATTTCTAAACTTGCAGCCTTTATAGTTTTCTGAATGTGGTAATTTTATAAGTATTGATTTATTAGACTTAAATTAATATCATCTCACAAAAGTGATATCAGGCTGACCCCAATTCTTAGCCAAAAACAATTTGAAAATAAATGTGCTAAATTATCGACTCTTTTTTAAAATAGAATAAATAAAAAAAATTAATTATTCATTTAAAGTTTTCTTAAGTTTTAAGCTATGAATCAATGGATGTGGCTATTTATACATACAGTATGTTGGATATTTATACATAGTGTATGTATACTCAATTGGCAATTTATACATACCCTATGTATAAGAAATTAGCTATTTGTAGTTACGTTTAACGTACTAACTAACCAATAACGTTTTATTTATTTAATGTTTATTGTTACAATATACGTAAAAAGCAAAACAATAAAATAGATAAAGAATTAGACATAAACTGTATACTTAAGTACTTATTTTTTATTCCGTGTTTTAATTTGCTTCTTGTAAAACCGAATCTGTTTAGTTTTTTTCTTCGGACGTCCTTTAGACTTAATTTTTGTTTTGAATTTTAAGTTTTCATTTGATTGATGATTTGTATCGGATTCGTTCTGACTTTCAGTACCAACTAAGCTATGCATGCAACTTCCAGATTCAACTAAGTTACTTGTCTCAGATTCTATTGAACTAATTGTAGGTCCACTATACTCATTCTCAAACAGAGAAACCCCAATTCTAGCATTTTTTTCAATTAATTTTAGTTCATTCATATATTTGTTAAAGGTTGTAGTTCCATAATTTGATAAAATATCTTTTGTTATTGTCAGTGCTGTATTGAATTTTTCTCGATCCGATAAAATTTTTTGAAAACCATTGTCTACATCATTCATGCCTTCATCATGATTTTGGTCCATTTCGGTACATGAAGCAAAAAGTTTGTTTCGAAAATTTTGTATATCCTTTCTTATAAACTGTTTCCCACTTTTTTTACTTAGAACTGCAGCAACCATTCCATCTTTGGCGCTAGACAAGATTAAATCTGTTGCTGTTTCGTAATCATTTTCATTCATAATTTTGACTTTTCCGTAATTACTATATTCTTCTTTGCCAACGGTATGATTGTGATTTAGTAATAATTTTGTTAATTTCCATTTTTCATTTTTGCTTTTATAAAAATTTATTTGAGCTGGACAATTCTTGTAGTAATAATGTTGATTCGGACGTTTTCCCAGGCATTTTGAATTTTGCTTAATACCATGACAACATTTGTACAGTACTTGTTTCTGAGACCGTGTTTTAATAACAAATGGATGATAATGCTCTTTACAAAATACATTAACAGTCTTTGATAACTGTTCATAATCATTAAAATGTTGACCAACATTTAAAATGTGTTCACTAGCATTGTTGTCATCAACGGACATTTGTTCTGTCATCTAAAAGTGAGGTTAGAATATATATTAGAATAATATAATCAATTTAAAAAAATCAGTTAATACCTTGCAACACTAATAGAATAAGTCATTCACAATTTAACACTTCAATTATCTATTCAATGTACATATATATCTATATTAGATACTGTTAGGTCGCTTCAAACATATTCTTATTAAAATTAGAAATTTTACACACCCAAAGTTATTCTGGTCGCTTTGTAAACTGAAATTATTAACTACGTAGTACTTACTGACTCTTTAAAGTAGTACTACCGCAGACACGGGTTCCTTATTACAGACTGTTTGGAGATTTGCTTTAGTAACTTTTAATATTTTATTTACCTTATTTATATTCTTATTAAACAAATTGTCATTGGTATCTATTTGAATTGTAAAAATAAACTGTAGTTTAAAATATGGATGCATAAATAGCTAATTTCATATACATTTTGTATGTATAAATATCCAATTGCGTATACATACTGTTTGTATAAATAGCCACATCCATGAATCAA
Source organism: Labia minor (assembly GCA_963082975.1). Classification (NCBI taxonomy): domain Eukaryota; kingdom Metazoa; phylum Arthropoda; class Insecta; order Dermaptera; family Spongiphoridae; genus Labia; species Labia minor. The sequence goes on from OY720345.1 coordinate 55,972,604, forward strand.
TTGAAATTTATAAAATCTATTTTAATATATCAGTTTTGAAATAAAAAAATTAAATCATCAATATAAAAAAATTAAGTGTATATTTGTTTATTCCCTGTGCTTGAAGTATTGAAAAAAAACACAATTATTTTTACATATTCTTGGTTGCTGCTCTGAGTTTAGTAAGATAGGTTGTTTCCTTGCTATGCTCTACTCTTGGAATTAATCATTTGTAAAGCCCTAAATAATTACATCTCCTTCTTGTATTATTTAGACAAGCTGAAAATTGTTTCTCATCTTATTTTATTTCAATAAAAGATGAGAAATATAAATAAAATTCAAATAAAATAAATATTTACTTAAAATAAAAAATTCCGAAACAATTTTTAATAAATATGTGTGTGATTCAATTTTTCAATATATTTATATCAATTTATAATCCATTTATAATCTGATATCTTTGAAGACTAATAAGATTCTTCTTGTAAAAGAATTATTAATAATAACATTTATCATAAAAACGAAATCGATGAGATATTTTTTAAATGAGTTCTTTCGTGAAAATTCAAGAATCCATCTCATAATTGGAATTCTTTTATTCCGATTCTAATCCCATTAAAAAAGATCAGTAAACAAGAGTTAGTAATTTAATAATTAAATAGAAATAAATATTTTATTTTATTTCATTATATTTTTTAGGTCATTCAAGTATATATGTAGGAATTTTTGACATCAACAATAAATATGGGCGTAGGTTGAATCAAGGCAAGAAATAATAATATGGAATGGGCGGCCACATTCTTTTAAAATACCATCACATTTGAGTCCTTTAATAGAATAAAATCAATTTTGATATGATAGCACCAAGCTAGTGCATTTTCTTAAACAAAAACTCTAAAACGTTAAAGATTTATTTCAAGTTTCAGACTGTTCATCTTAGTATAGTGAATCTATTTATATCCGCCCCAAATTGAAGATAAAATAATATTAAGTAATTCAAATAATTAAATTTCTTAATTATTTATATAAAAAAAGAATTTTATTTAAATTTCTAATTATTTAGATTTATTTTAAATCATAAATTATATGGATCAGGGACGTGAGGGATTTAAGAGAGAATAGAATTTGGATGAAGACGTTTGGAAGAATGTGGTTGCTCTAGCCAAAAACTTATGAGTTCCATAGATCAACTAAAATAGATAGATAATTTTATTAAATTTATTATAACGTTAATGTTTATGATCTATCTTTATTTAATACTGGCAGACCCGGCAAAGCTTCGCTTTTGCATGTATGTCTGTATACATATATACGTATGTGATAACTGAACACTTAATAATAATAATAAAATGTGTAAGGAGGACCGTTTCAAGTTGGGGTCACTTTGTAGACGATCCTCTAATGTTGGGTGCCAATTTATAAGGGGATCTAAGTATGAGGCACTTGTAATGACCCACGATGACCGTGAATTGTTAATTATGTTAAGTTAATGATGGGCGCAAACTTTGGATATCCCAAAGTATAAAAGAGTGTTGAAAAATTAAGGGAAAAGGGAAAACAATAATAATGTTCACATTAATTCACTTTAATTAAATAAAATAAAAAATTAACAAATAAAGTATACAAATTTTAAATAGAAAAAAATAAGAAAATGTAATTCACTATTATCACTGGAATTAGCAGAAATAATTATCACAGGGTGTGATGATAAGGATTATACACAAATAATTATATCACGGGACGTGATAAGTATAGGTTATATCAGGATGATATCACTTGTTCGACTGTATCACAGGGTGTGATGATAAAAATGATTATATACGAAATAATTATATCACGGGACGTGATAAATACCAGGTCATATCGGGATGATATCACTAGTTCAACTGTATCACAGGGTGTGATGATAAAAATGATTATATACAAAATAATTATTTCACGGGACGTGATAAATACCAGGTCATATCGGGATGATATCACTAGTTCCACTGTCCATTCTCAACTGTCTAAAAATATTAAAACTTGGAGGGATGGTTCCTCCCCTTATGTGAAATGTAATATCTATATATATATTACATTTTAAGAATAATGCGACCAAATAACTTTGTTAATAAAATAAGAAAATAGGAAAACAAAATAAACTAAAAAATAGACAAACAAAATAAAATGTATAATAAAAAAAAAATAAATTCGAATATAAATACTTTGTCCGTTACAAATGTATTAAATGAATATAATTGAAATTTTAGTTTTAATTGCACTTTTTTTTGTTTTTTATTTTTATTTATTTTTATTGGAATGATTACAAATAATAATAATAATAATAACAATGTGTTGTCTACACACTAATTCCTCAATCTTGCGTTTATACCTACCGCGAAAAGAAAGAGGCAGAGGCCTTGTAAATATAAGAGACCTCTGTAGAAATCAAGAATAGAAATTAAGAGACCAAATATTAACCTCAAACGACAGGATTATACAGGCTATTAAGGAAATGGACGCCGCGAGGTTATAGTGACCGGTCCGCCGACTCGAGTTCGAGTGTTCAAACCTCGCTGAGTGCATCGATATATAAATCGATATATATAAATATAAATACAAGAATAAATAATAAAGAAGGCTGGCTAAAATGGTGATAATCCGAAGGCCAAAAAAATAAAAAAAAAAAAAAAAAAAGGAAATGGACGATAATTATACCTCATTAAACCTAAAAAATCAAGATCACCAAACAACAACAAGAAAAGTGGAACCTCTAACCAACAAAATTCTGCATGGAAAATTACCAAGATTGATGATGGAGGATCATATTGACAAGGGGGCATCGTACCAATGGATAAATGAAGGCACATCCTGAAAGCAAAAATGTGAAAACCGTAGGGAGACAATCCAACATATAATGGCAGGATGCTCAAGTCTTTCTGAAACAGCCTATCTGGGAAGACACAACCAATTTGCCAAGATTGTCCACCAACACCTAGGACTAAAACACGGCCCCTATTAGATAGAAAAAAAACTCCACTCTATTATAAATATTCGCCGGCACAGGTACTAGAAGATGAAAACATCATTATTTATTGGGACAGACCGGTACTGACGGATAGAACTGTCGACTTTAACAGGCCAGATATAATACTCATAAATATAAAAATAAAAATCGGAATAATAATTGATATCGCGGTTCCTCTAACACACAACCTAAAAAAAACTGAATCCGAAAAACGAAATAAATACGAGGAACTCGCGTATCAATTAAAAAATATCTGGAAACTAGAAAAGGTTACCATCCATCGTCTGGTAAAAACGGCAGAAGGGATTGTCTCAAAGAACATCGAAAAAACTATCAAGGATCTTGACATACCAACCAACATAATCAAAGTAGGGCAAAAGGCCATAATTTTGCAAACCTGCCACATCGTCCGCAAGTTCCTTGGGTAATTATTATTCCTACGAGTCCTGTGAGCCAGGGTGAACTCTCTCTTCACATCGTCCGAGCCTAATCCCCCCCCACCAAAAAAAAAGACCAAAAGGGGATAGGTGAAAATTTACCAGCCTTAAATGCTGAGTAAGTGCAAAAAATCGAATAATAATAATATACCGTTTAATACGTAAAATTAATAATAATAATAATAATAATTCTAATAGGGGTTAGAGGAGGAGCTCATAACTAGTGAGCATATGGTTTGTCAACCATGAGGTCCTGTGCCATATCTAGTATTACTTCCACTTGTACTAGATATCTTTCTTTTATCTTTCCTATCTGGTCTCTCTCTTGGCCAACTCTTGTTTTTTCCGACCCTGACGCTATTAGGTTCTCGAGGGCTAGGGGTCTTTCATTTCCTACTGTTTACTCTCTCTTCTTTAAGTCTTTTGGGCAGGTAGACTAAAAAATGCACCATCACCATTTTTTTTTAAATGAGGAAAAAATAATTATTTAAAAGGACCGCTGCTTGGCGATCGCCAGGGCGTGTCTGGAGCCGGCGCTGGACACGACAGCATGCGAACCGTCGGTGACAGGAGACTGAGGAGGCGGGCACCTGTCAATCAACAAACTACAGCCCAACACGAACCAACGGCATCGAGGCAATAACATCGGAAGCCACTCCACTTGCAGGCTCGTCCACTCAAGCTACTAAAGATGACTGCTCGTAGGGGAGTTCGCAATAAACGTATAAAGTGGACACAAGAGATGAATGCTGACGTTATACGCACATTTTACCGTGTCAATCGTTGCGAAGATAACCCATTACCAGGATATAGACATCTCCTTCATACGGAGTTCACGAAACTACACCCAGATTTGGATCTCACCGAACAAAACATCGTTGATAGAAGGAACGTCATCATTAGAAAATCCTATCTAACAACTAATGATCGGGAAAAAATTCGTCGGGAGGTGGGCTATGAACTACACCATACATCTTTCGAAACCACGTGCGAGGCAAATGAGCCCCAATCTTTGAGGTGCGTGAGTGTATCGCCAACCCGCACTCAAGAAGAAAAAGACATTGCATCTGCATCAACAAATATGGAGCTCCACGACTCAGCGAAAGAAAAATTCTACAGCCTTCTTGGATATTATATCGATAGCGAACCATCAAAGAGACCCTCTATCCCAACTTTAAAAAACATAAAACGCGCAAAACCATTAATCCTGGCGTTGAATAATATCATGGAGGAATACTTGAGGACCACGCGAAATCTAAACGAAGTACACCTGGCCATATACTGAGCTAAACGTGCAGAATATACTTCCACCACGTGAAAGTAATAGCCTGCCCCGAAAGCCTTCAACTCCTGCATGGAAAAAACGGCTGGAGAATAAAATCAATGAGGCCCGAGCAAAGGCGGATATCATAGATGCCTATCTAAAAAACATCAAATCCAGGAAATGGAATTGACCTCCTCAAACAAGAGTGCACTCAAGAACTAATTAACCTTAAAGATGTCTTTAGACAGAAGGCGAAGGTAAAAGCTGCGGTGATACAATGAGCTGTCCAAAAGAAAAATTTAAAACTCAGAGTTCTACACGAATAGGAAGAAATTCTTCAGAAAACTAGACCAACAAAATGAATTCCCGACAACGAGCCAATCCGACATAGACCCCGCAGAATTTCTCAAATACTAGAGCTCTATCTGGTCCCAACCTAGAAATTACCCTAGAGAAGCAGAATGGCTAGGGTCTATTGAAGAGCGATACGTTGAGGTGGCACCCATGCTGTCTCAAGAATTCTCCACTGAGGATATCTTCAAGGCCGTGAAAAAGACGAGTAATTGGAAGGCACCTGGCCCGGACAAAATACAAAACTTCTGGGTCAAATATCTCACATCTTGCCATGAGGCTTTGGCCCGATGCTACACAATCGCGCTAAACCAACCGGAAACATTACCTAGATACCTAACAGAAGGGAATACTTCCCTATTATATAAGAAAGGGAGTATTACAGAACCAATGAATTATCGACCGATAACCTGTCTGTCTGTTATGTACAAGTTGTTTACACCTCTGATTAACAATAAGATCTATGAGCACTGTGATGCAAATAATTTAAGCGAGGTCTAACAAAAAGGGTGCATGCGCGGAGCGCTAGGATGTAAGCAGTAGCTTACGATCGATGTTATAATATTAAAGCATGCCCAACTTAAAAAACGCGGCCTACACATTGGGATATCGACTACTCAAAAGCCTTCGACTCTGTGCCGCATGACTGGTTGATAAGAGTGCTAGAAATATACAAGATTCCCCCTGCTATCATACATTGTCTGCACACCATGATGAAAACGTGGAGAACAAACATTCACATCAACAACAACAACATTGGGAATATAAATATCAAAAGAGGAATTTTCCAGGGCGACTCTTTGTCTCCAGTATGGTTCTGCCTGGCCTTAAAACCTCTCTCGGTTTTGTTAAAGAAAAAGGATATGGGCTACAAGATCGGGAGAAATGATGGAAGATTAACGCACCTTCTATACATGGACGACCTTAAGATCTACGCCGACACCTGTCCAAAGCTGAACTCCTCAATAACAACAGTAAGAAGATTCAGCGATGATATTTGCATGGCTTTCGGTCTTGACAAATGCTCTGTCATAAACATAAAGAAAGGAAATACTACTAAATAAATTAATTTTGGATTTAACTAAAACCTTCATTGGTATGTCCACAACAATCCCTAAAGTTTCATCGCAATCGAATGGGTAGTTTTTGAGTTTAGGCGAGACACACACACATACATTCCCTTTTATATATATAGATTTTAACAATATTTTATATAATTATATACACTAGGTTTGTTCAAAAGAAAAGATGAATTTTGAATTATTTCGAAAAGTATTTATTTATTTATCAATATCCATTTTATCCCCTTCAAAGTAATTCCCCTCAGATATAATGCACACCTGAAATGCGCTTTTCGGTATGGTGATCAGCTCGTTCTTCGATTCCGACTTTATCTCATCAATTGTTGCAAAACGATTTCCTTTTATTTGTCTTGTCAGTTTTGGGAATAGGAAATAGTCGCAGGGAGTCAAATCTGGTGAATATGGTGGTTGTGACATGATATCGGTGTTGTTTTTGGCCAAAAAATCGCGAACAAGCAATGATGTGTGAGCTGGTGAAGAATCCACGATTTGTTTATCCAGAATAGCGATCGTTTGAGCTGTATTGCTTCAAGCAAACGTTGCATACCTTCCTTGTAGTATTCCTTATTAACAGTACGACCTGATGGCAAGAACTCATGATGCACCACGGCAATGCAATCTAAGATAACAGTGAGCAAATCCTACACATTTGATCGAACTTGTACCACTTATAAACATTTTTTTGAGAAAATGTAGACTCGCCGAATGCCACAGTCAAAATTTTAAGTGTGTTGGAGCACTTTATTCTATTTTTAACGAAAAATTTAATATATATTCTTTAAAAAATCGAAGAACACACAAAATCGTGACTAACTTTTTAAGTTGTTAAAAACAAAGTACTAATCCAAAATGAGTGATAATGTCAACATATGAGAAACATGTGTGTACTCACATATAAAAAAAAAATTTCGACAATCGAAAGTACACAGTCCGCAAAAATTCAAAAGACACCTTTTTTTTGAACAAATTGTTTTCCTAATTGACATTAACCCCCTGGATGGAATAGAAGAGTTGAATCCTATGAACCATGGAATTTATTATTTATTACTGTAATTCAATAAAAAATTGTAAAAAATTAATATCAAATTCAAATATAAGTTTATCTTAAACGAAATAAAAATAGTAGTAAATAAAAATTACTTATTTCATCATTATTTCAAATTAAATTATTGAAACAGCTGTAGTCCTCAGGCAATATTTTTTTTTAATTTCTATTCAATTTCAAAATATTTTTACATGAATATTTATGAAATATTTTTTTAATTATAAACTTATATATGTATATTCTAATATTTTAATTTAATAAAAAAAACATATTAAAGTTTCATTTAATAAACTTTTGAGCAAGTTAGTTTTTATTCAAATCACTCGGAGAGATCCTATCAGCGATATTTCCCCTTTGAAAAGTTTGCAACAAGTTTTAGAAATTTTTACTAACTATACATCTTCTTTTTAGCACACATTTAAAGAAAAGATTTGAAAAAAATCAATCAAAGTATAAATAAAGCTATTTTATTAATAAAATAATTTATATACAGAAGCAGATAGAAAGATTAGATAGACATGGGACGAATAGGTGATTTCTGAGCGCATCAACATGCTTCATTCTTTCACCGGATCTATGTTCAACTTCACAGTCAAATTCTTCAATGGCTAAAGCCCATCTTCCTATCTTTGAAGAAATATCTTTTTTCATCAGAGTTTTCTGGAAGGTTGAGCACAATCAGTTGAAGTTTTAAATTTCAAACCTAATAGGTAAACTCTGAATTTTAAATTCACAAATTTTAAAAATTCGAATTTTTGAAAAATTCAAAATATTTCTTTTTGATTACTCTGGTCAACAGTGGTTTTGGTGCCAAAGATTTTGCAGGTGATTTTATTTAAAATTTGATGCCCTGAATTCAAATATGCCATTAGTTTTTGCCTATCAGCTCGAATTTTTAAGATATCAAAATTTTACTAAATTATACATTACGCTGTTTTAAAAGTAAAAACCATGGTTTAAACAAACAAAACAGGGAAATTTTATTATATTACATAGATATTACTTATTAATACGAAAGAAAAAAGAAAAAGTCATCATTTAAACTAATTACTCACTGAACATTTCGAAAACTTCTTTTGAGTGACATTCTTGAATGTATTTTGGAACAATCCCGTTTTAAAATCCAGCAGTTTATTTAGCGTATGGCTTTACAGAATTCAAATTAAATCACAAACATATACAAGAAATTCAAGTCAGGGTCTTTAATCAGCTGTCTTATTTGCGGGCCATCAAATATTCCTGCTTTAATTTTTTCCGCTCAGATGAGGCATTTTTTTCCCTATATATGCAAAGCATGATCTTATCTTATTATCTTATCTAGAGCCTTTACAAACTGCTTCATTAGACCCAACTTGAAATGCAGTGGTGGAAAGATATATAAATGAATTAAAATAATAATTAGTTATTTCATAAATATTATTATTTTAAATTCAATTGATTACAAAAGAAGACTGACAATATGACAAACATATAAGAATCTATCCCTGTATAAATTTTACAGCACTCATACTTGAAAGTATTAAATAGAAAAAGCATTGATAGATAAGTTAATGTATCTAAAAATGTAGAGATGATACAGAAAAAAATGCTTTCATATTTAGATTCGGCAATAAAATAGTTAAAATCTGCTCTAAAATCCTAGGCAAAAAAAAAATTTTTTTGTAGGCCTGTGTTATTGCAGTGACATCGAATTTCAATATATGTTTCAAATTTGAGCCAAATCGCTCAACTATAAGTGAGTTAAAATCCAATTACAAATTTTTAATTTTACAGACAGACAGAAAAGTGAAGTTAATAATAAGCGTATAAAAATATATGGCTTATTGTATTCTTGTCTGTTCAAAAACCACGGTCTGTGTTTCTCTGTATATATTTCTACTTCCTTTTGCTCAAATTGGTGTGAGGAAATTGAGAAACCAAAGGTGTAATTAGTTTTGAAAAATGTAGACCAATCGGAAGAGGGTCATTACCTACCACGTTTTTATTTTTTTCCCTCTTAAAGTGACCGTAAAAATAAAGATATATTAGTAGGATCTTCGTTTAAAGGTTTGTAATTGGGAGTATTGATTATCAGGAGCATCATATCAGTGTAATCAGCCGGCATTATTCTGACCGTGTCATCCCAAGAAATCGCTCTCAACGCAGGCAACTCAATAGTGGATGAATTAGGTTTTTGTGCATGTCTCAAAATATTAACTGTTACTGGATAAGATGCTCCTGATAATCAACACTCTCAATAAAGATATATGTTTGATAGTTTTTCATATGACTAAAAATTGTAAAACTGCTAAATATAGAATATCAGTATAGAAGTATAGAGATCAATATAGAATAAAGTACCAGAACGAATTTTTTAACACTGCAAATCTCACGCGCCAACACGTGTCGTGGTGCCATCAACAAAGAGCCAAGCATGCGCTGGTTTAATAAATATTATTTATTCATTTTAATTTCTAATTAATTAAATTTAATTTAAATATAATATATTATGTTATTTAGGCCAATTCGAATTGCGAGATAGTCGAGTGGAGACACTTCAGCTTATTACCGACCGACGATAGTAATGGAGGTATTGTTTTCACACCAAATTTCACATGTGGAGATTTTTACATATCTCCACGAATCATGCATTTTCTAAACCGAAAAAAGTATTTTTAGCATGATGTCTGTCCGTCCGTCTGTCCGTCCGTATAGATGTGTACAGCCTGAACGGCTCAACCGATTTTGATGAAATTTGGTATATTTACTTAATGCATCAGTGGGATGAATTGATCAACTTTTGGTGCAAATCCGGAAACCGGAAGTGGTAGTATTAGCGATCGACGATAGGAAGGGAAGGGTTATTTTCACACCAAATTTCACATGAGGAGATTTTTTTATATATCACCACGAATCATACACTTTGTATTGGTTTTATCCTCGGGAAAATCATATTTATTAGTTTTTTCTTGATTTAAAATTATATGACGTCATCCAGCCATTCATGACGTCACAGCCTGGTCTTACATATATATTATAAATAAAATAAAATTAAAAATATTTATGTTATATGCCTATCTGTTTTTTATTACATTAATAGATATATTAAAATTATTTGAAATTGTTTCTGTAGCTGGAAATTAATTTACTTCAAACCGTCGGTCGGTTCGGACCTGGCCACGGGTCAACTTATTTTTTATATAAATTCGAAAAATATTATTCTTAAATTCACACACACACAATGGCATTAATAATTATTATTACTTAATTCATAAAAGAAAGATGTAAACATTGTAAAGATGTAACATTACTACTTGAGAAAAGTAAGTCAGTTGAATAATAACTAATTAACTAACCTACCTGGAGCGGTGGATTGCAATTTCGATTCATAGTGGCAAACCTAATAAACTGATTGGCGTAAAAATTAAATTATTTGATGTTTAATTTGTAGCTATTATTCCTATAGCCCTTCAGGGGAACATAATTGTTCTCATTGTAAATTCAATCCTCGAACATCCCCATAGCATACACTGTCACCAATTCAAGTATATGTATTAAAATTCTTCTCGATTATACCATCAAGTTGGAAAAATTTATCTTTGGTTTGAACAATTATTAAGATATATACTAGATATTCTTTATTTATGAATTTGTGTTTATCATAACGTTTTTCTTAACTTCACTTTTGGAAGATTAATATATTTTTTTGTTTTATTCAATTTGTAAATTTTCGTATAACTTCATCTTTTCTATTTCTCTTGTTATATTAAATAAATTTATCAAATTAAAATTGCACTAAAAAGAATAAAATAATATAAATATAAAAAATTTTTAAAAAATAACGTTTTTCCAATGGACTAAAAAGAATAAAATTATTTTTCTATAAGCTTGACAAAATTTATGGATAAATTGCTTCATATTCAACTAAAAACTTTGGGCGCTTTTAGTTTTCATTTTATTTCTATGCAATTAACTTCCTTTAAAGAGCTATAATTCATATATATATACTAAGATACATACCACACTAAAATACTTCATTAAGAAATAACACTATTTCTTCAAATATTATCATACATTTTGGATTTGATTGATAATATGTAAATTTAATAAAAATTCTTTTAAATCTTGATACATACTTTGATATAAGTATATTACAGTGAAAAATAATAAAAGATTAATTTCTTAACTCTTAAACTATCAATTTTATTGCATGATAAAAAAAATTGTCAGTTAATGTGTTTAATAAAATTTTTATTATTACAAAAATTTGACTTGATTGTTCATATAAATGAATTAAACTAAATGCGCCCAACGTTTTTCGTTGAATATGAAGCAATTCATCCATAAACTTTGTCAGGCTTATAGAAAAATAATTTTATTCTTTTTAGTCCATTGGAAAAACGTTATTTTTTAAAAAATTTTTATATTTATATTATTTATAGTTGATAGTTCTTTTGTAAGTCAACTTGGATCATTCCTATTGTTAAGGAAAATGTGAAAGAAATTTCAAGTTTTGAAAAATGGATTTTTAGGGGAATTTTTTTTCAGAAAACTTTATTGAAATTTCTCGAAAATTGAAATTTTCGTAAAAACTTGACCTAAATTTTATTTTTGGGTAAAAATATTAATATTTAAATTAAAATCAACAAATAAGGTTTTCAAAACAATTTCAATTAACAGTCAATAATTTAATTTATAAATTTTTACAATTATGTTTACAATAATTTCAATCATAAAATTTAAGTTTAATGATTAATCAAATAATAAATTAAAAAAAAGAATAAATTACATTCTATACATCGATTTTTAGTTGAATATGAAGCAATTCATTCATAAACTTTGTCAGTCTTATAGAAAAATTATTTTATTCTTTTTAGTCAATTGTAAAAACGTTATTTTGTAAATTTTTATTATATTTATATTTTTTTATACTTTTTAGTGCAATTTTAATTTGATAAATTTATTTAATATAATAAGAAAAATAGAAAAGATGAAGTTTTACGAAAATTTGCAAATTGAAAAAACAAAAAAATATATTAATCTTCTAAAATTGATTTTATGTATTTATGTTAAGTAAATGTTATTATTGAATAATAATTATTATATTATATTTATAAATATATAATTTTTATTAATATGAGATTTTATAAATGTATATAGGATGTACTCATATTGTCTTCTTAAAAAAAGGTTATTGTTTTGTTTCATTTCTCGTGGACATATATACCAAATTTCATCAAAATCCGTTCAGCCGTTCAGGCTGTACACATCTATACGGACGGACGGACAGACATCATGCTAAAAATACTTTTTTTCTGTTAAGAAAATGCATGATTCGTGGAGATATGTAAAAATCTCCACATGTGAAATTTGGTGTGAAAACAATACCTCCCTTACTATCGTCGGTCGGTAATAACTAGCAAGTGTAAAAAATAAATAAAAAATAAATATGGAGAAATGCACCGTCCCTTATGTTGAATATCAAAGAAAATATAAATAAGGAAACAACATTCATTAAATATTTTGACACTTTTAAACACCTATATTTAACTTTCATTGTCAAAAATAATGAGTTAAATGAATTAGCTACATTTTATAAATAAAAACATGAAAATAAGATTTTTTTAAAAAAATATATTTAGTCAAAATAGTAATAAATATATAAAAGTTAGAAAATCAAATTAAAGAGTAGGGGCAAAAATAACCAATATAATATAGAACATTCAGCATTTTGGACATTGCAATAAAGAACATTCAGCATTCTACCAAATCCCACAAATCTCATTAAAAAAATAACAAGTTTTCGATACAATATCTTTTTACAAACTAGAATCTCTGGAGTATTTGATAAATTCCCATAAAGACTCCTGGGATAGTCAGATTTTTCTAACCCTCCATTCCATTTCAATCTACCTATAAATATAAACCCTTTAAAAGCTTCTACTATTATTATCAAAATATCTTTGCTTACAAAAAAGTCAAACCATATATATATATATATATATATATATTCAAAAATTTATATATAATCTGATGCTATTTAGGTTCACTGTTTAGATTTCTTTTACATTTATATCTCCTAAATAATAGAATTTGAATTTTTCTATTGTAACATAAATAGTTATTTAAATGCATTAAAGAAATATTTGAAATTATATTCTGCTAAAGCGTATCTCAAATGGTAAAATCTTGTTCTATGGATCTTGAAAATGAAGATCTAAAACTCACACGAAGTTCACAAATCTTATCTTATCTTATTATGCTAGCTAAAATTGTATATATATATAGCCATGGGTTCTCAAAAACCGCTCTAACGATTTTTTTCAAATTCACACTAGATATAGTATTTATAAAGAAAAATTGATTTTTATTGATCACATCTCAGGAAAAATACATCTTAATTATTTATTTCTTAATTTAAAATTATATATGGAGACGTCAAAAATGGCATCCATATTGAAATTTGACTCCCGCCTTTTTTTAAAGGTTATTGTATTAATATTTTTTTATATTTAAAATATTTTAAAATTTTTAATTTAATTTCGAAATAAAATTAAAAATATATATTTTAATAATATTTTATAATTATAAATTACGCGCGATATATATTTATCATTCTTCCAATAAAAAAAATATTCATTCACTTAGAAACATACCTAATAATACATATTTATGTATTACTAGCTGCTCAGAGCTCCTTCGTCGCTCTTCACATCTAGACGGGGGCTCCGCCCCCTGTACCCCCGAGTGGTACATAGTATTTGGTTGAAAGTAGTAAAAGGTTTTCATCCATTTTGTTTCAAACAATGTATAACATAAAACATTCATTTCTTATTGTGTGATTATTTAAAATATATTTTAATTTATTTAGTAAATTAATTATATATATTATTATTGAATATGTTATATCTATCTACTCGAAAGTTCTTGGCAGCTACAACCACATTTCTCCAAGTGTCCCCGGTGACCTCATCTTTCTTTGGCCAATAAATGCTGGAAAGAATAATCTGAATCTACTCTCATCTCCCAGGGTCATAGACCATGCGTGGCTCAACGGTACTCGAAAGTTCTTGGCAGCTACAACCACATTTCTCCAAGTGTCCTTATCCTGAGCCTCTGTTCCATCTCTCGTACGTCATTCCCTGATGTACTCATCTTTCTTTGGCCCATAAATGCTGGGGAGAATCCTATTCTCTGAATCCACTCTCATCTCCAAAGATCATAGACCATGTCTAACACTCATATAATACAACAGACAAAATAATTGTTTTATATATTTTAATTTTCATTCCCTTTTATAATAATTTTGATGAGATAAGCCTCTTTACTGCATGATAACAGGCGTTTTCCGATTGCAACTTCGATTTCAATTCTTCTCAAATATTATTATCCTTCGTGATTACATTCAATTTTTCTACATATTCAAATTCTACATTTTGTATGTTAATACTGCTCCTGTTTGTTTCTAAATATATTTATTTATCATTATTAATTTCAAACCTCATCTCTTTTCCTACCTCGATTAATTTTTCCTCGCTATCTGTAATTGCAATTGCCGAATCTCCTATTATATTTAAGTCGTCTGGGTCACCTAATATTTTACAATTGATTTCCACATCTTACTCTTTCTTTACTACCTTCAAGATAAATTTTAAGATCAAAATTTGAAAAAGTTTATCCGGATCTATTGAGTCATGCGTAGGTTTTACTAAAGTCTACAAATAATTAGTGAACAGAGATATTGAATTCGCGGTTTTTTTAATATCTGTCATAATGAAAATATCTTAATTAATGTTGATCGATTTGGCATGAACCCGCAATGATATCGTCTAATATTTCCTCCGCCTATAGTTTATAAGTATTGTATATGTTATAATAGAGTATAATATTTCTTGATCATTTCATTTCGATATTTTAATTTCATTGTTTGATTTTTATTGAATATTTTTAATTATAATAAAATTAGAGAAAATGCAAAGTTAGAGACTTGAGACAATTTATAAAAATTAATTTATAAAAATTAACGGTATAAAAGTATTGATAAAACTAAAGATAAATTAACAATATATACATTCATTAATAGTATTAATTTAAATTAATGGATTTATTTGATTTTTTATTATTAAGTTCATTTATTAATTTTTTTAGATCATAGTTAATTCCCTCCCTTAAAATAAAAGAAGTACCTATTCAAATATGGAAAGAATAAATACAAAATAATTTAAGTTAAATATGATTTAAATATTTTATTATATTAATTAAAATGAGAACTTTTAGAATAAATTATTTAATTGAAATGATATTTGAATATTAGAATTTAAAATAAAAAGTTAAAATTTATAATAATTCTTTGATTGCTAGTTATATACATTGTGTAAAATGAGTCCGCCAGTCAGTGGGCCACGCCTGGCTCTTGAATGAACAACACGGAGAACTATATATAAACTTTAAATCTCTCTCTCTCCCGCTCACACACATTCTCACCTCTCTCCTCATCCCCTCCACCTCTCATTTCTTAGTTATTTCAATTTCCACAAATTGTCTAATTTTTAAAATATTCACTAATTTACTTTCTATTTTTATTCTTTAATCCTTAAATAATATATTTTCTATTTTATGTTAAAATGTAAATAACTTACATTTTAACATATTAAACTATGACAGCAAAAAAGTAAACGAATTACATACATACATACAAACAGTCTCCTTTATATATATAGATTGAGGACACCAAGTTCCATTCATTTTATTCAGATTGATGCATTGATGCAACATTTAATAATTGTAATAAATAATTAAAGAATTGTATTTCAGCTCGGTGTCTCAAGTATTAATATTACCAGACAAACCCAATAATAATTAATTATTTTTTTTAACTTAAGTACCGAGCCGAGGCTCGGGGTCCCGGTACTTAATCTAAATACTCTATATCAGATTATACTGTTTTGGTAACGAATTGCATACTTGTAATATAATATTTGTACAACTACAAAATGTAAACAATAAATTGTTACACATTCATATCTATTGGCTGTGTGCGAAGGCATTGTGGGTAGAGCTAAATCGACACCAGCGTCCGCAGCGGTTAATATAGACAATATATGTGGGTGTTTTTAAAAGTCTGTCGAATGCGTGAAAATTTTTAATTTATTATAATTAACAATATTTAAATACATATTTCAGTTTCTTATTTATTTATTACTGATGATTTTTTTAAAATAATAAATTTTTTATTACTAAGTAACATAAGGGCACTGAGTGAAAACAGCCCCCTATAGTTCATTCTTCTGGTGGCGCTACCGTGACGCACAGAGCGAATAATAAGGAGAATTGGCTCTTTATTTACAAACTATATAATATTTACTTATAAAAAAGTGCGATTGAAATTGTTTCTAGGGGTTTTATACAATAGCAGGACTTTTTCGTATTTCAAATAATAGTTTTATAAAACAATAAATTATATCAATTACTTATACAAAGAAAATAAAAGACATCTGAAGTGTCTCCACTTGACTATCTCGTAAATTTGAATTGGATTAATTAACATATATTATATTTAAATTAAATTTAATTAATTATAAATTATAAATAATAAATATTAAACCAGCGCATGTTTGGTTTTTACCGACCGACGATAGTAAGGGAGGTATTGTTTTCACACAAAATTTCACATGTGGAGATTTTTACATATCTCCACGAATCATGCATTTTCTAAACAGAAAAAAGTATTTTTAGCATGATGTCTGTCCGTCCGTCTGTCCGTCCGTCCGTCTGTCCGTCTGTCCGTCCGTCCGTCCGTATAGATGTGTACAGCCTGAACGGCTCAACCGATTTTGATGAAATTTGGTATATTTACTTAATGCATCAGTGGGATGAATTGATCAACTTTTGGTGCAATTCCGGAAACCGGAAGTGGTAGTATTAGCGATCGACGATAGGAAGGAAAGGGTTATTTTCACACCAAAGGAGATTTTTTTATATATCACCACGAATCATGCACTTTGTATTGGTTTTATCCTCGAGAAAAATCATATTTATTAGTTTTGAAGTGAAACTTCTTTAGCGGCGTCCTGACATTTGGTTGAGAATGGAGAGTGAATTGAAAAATTGAAATTTCGTAACGCATTCGTAACGCAAGAGAGAAAAAAGATATAGATATAACGAGTGAGAATGAGATAGCCTCTATCTCCGTCTCTCTTTTGTGCGGTGTTTCGTTCTTGCTATCTGCGTCTTTCTTTTGTCCGGTCTTTCGTTCTTGAGAAAGAGGCTATCTGCGTCTTCGTTTTGTGCTGTCTTTCGTTCTAATACCCTCTCGCTAGGTCCAAAGTCCACGGCGCGCATGCGCGCTAGTACGTTGACGCGGAATAATATTTCTCAGCCTCTGCTGGGTCAAAGAATAAAAATTAGTATGTGACCTCACAGTTACAGCCTTTTAGATATATATCTATTCTTAAAATAAAATTAAAAATATTTATATTATATTCATATATATGTAAAATAATAATTATATTATTTTAATATTCCTATAAGTTGGTATCACAATTTATTATTATTATGAATTATTTATAAGTAATTAATATTATTAATTGGTATTAATAAATAAATAATATTAATTATATTAACTTAATATTTCTAACTTTGTATTACAATAATGAGACGGAATTGTTGTGTGTTAAATTAGATTTAATTAAAGATTGAATTTAGAATAATTAAAAGGGTTATTGAAACCGCGTATGCTGATTAGGGAATGACAAGATTGAATAGGTTCAATTAAAAAATGCTTATATAAAATTATAACTAAAAATGATTTATTTAATAAAACTATAAGAATTTAAATTACAATTTAATTAATTTTTTGTGAATAAATAAACATATATAAAAAACTATATATAAAATTTGAATTTTCATTTATTCATTCATTTAAAATTATTTTCCGATTGTTCCTTTAAAATAACCCCTCTTGGGGGTCGGAAGGGGAGGCAACATAAGGGAATTTTCTTTCACTTTGTTATTGGGAAAAACCAGGGGGGGGGACAGTCTTACCAGGAAAAACCCAAATTGTCAGCGTCCACTCTGGGGTTTTAAACAGTTTTAAAGGAAATGTTAATTATAAGTTCATTTCTCAACGAGTTGTATCTTTAAATTATTTTTATTAATTTAATTAATTATAATTAATTTATAGCCAATAATAGTTTATTATAGCTAATAATTTTTTAATTTTTAGTGTAATTTGCATGATCATTATTTATATAAAAAAATAAACACATTTTGCAATTTCCCAGAAAGGCTTATAATGTCAAGCTCCCACATGTGTCCATTACAATTAAGAATAAGTAAGTTATGTTTGTCACGTTCACACTTCCACATGTGAACATTACAATTGAAATAGTAAGTTTATGATTCGACATAATTTGCAATGTATCAATCAACCTCTTAAAATTAAGGTTCTTAGCATTTAGCAGGTAAAACACTTGGCGAGAGTCATTCAATTGAAAATTGCAAGGGTGGACTTGTTAATTGTATGTGCTTGGAAATATTCTTTGTAGGAGAGGGCAGTGTGGTTTATTTTTCTCTATTTCTCTCTCACTCACACTCTCAACTAAAATTTATCTTATTCTCTAGATTGTAAGAAGTTTCACTTCCGCCACGTGTACGATGCTGCACATTTTGCTTTTTTTTCTTGATTCAAAATTATATGACGTCATCCAGCCATTCATGACGTCACAGCCTGGTCTTGCATATATATTATAAATAAAATATGAAAATTATTTGAAATTGTTTCTGTAGCTGGAAATTAATTTATTTCAAACCGTCGGTCGGTTCGGACCTGGCCACAGGTCAACTTATTTGTTGATGGCACAATGTTACGTGCTGGCGCATAATTTGCAGTGTTAAAAAATTAGTTTTGGTACTTTCAGCGATTCAATCAAGCTGAACTTCTATATATAGCAGTTTTATACAATGTTGAATCATGTGAGAAAGTATCAAACATATATAATTATTTTTACGGTCTGTTTAGAGGAAAAAAATCAAAACGTGGTAGGTAATGACCCATTTCCGGATGAGCTTCATTTGTCAAAAGTTCATAGAAAACTACGAATTTTGAATAATGCCCGTTTACCAAATTTGATTATTCTAGCTCAAACACACACATTTTTCTCAACCTTAGTGAAAATGATTCAGGAACCCTCAAAACGTATAAAAACATCAAAATATCGGCACCAAAAATTTTCGTGATAGTAATTAAGTTGATCTGTGCCCAGGCACAGAACCTACCGACGGTTTGAAATAAATTAATTTCCAGATACGGAAACAATTTCAAATAATTTTAATATATCTATTAATGTAATAAAAAAACAGATATGGACATAACATAAATATTTTTAATTTTATTTTATTTATAATATATATGCAAGACCAGACTGTGACGTCATATAATTTTAAATCAAGAAAAAACTAATAAAGATGATTTTTCTCGAGGATAAAACCAATACAAAGTGCATGATTCGTGGTGATATGTAAAAAATCTCCTCATGTGAAATTTGGTGTAAAATAACCCTTCCCTATCTATCGTCGATCGCTAATACTACCACTTCCGGTTTCCGGAATTGCACCAAAAGTTGATCAATTCATCCCACTGATGCATTAAGTAAATATACCAAATTTCAACAAAATCCGTTGAGCCGTTCAGGCTGTACACATCTATACGGACAGACGGACGGACTAATGCTTACAATCCCGGATGATTTTTGTCCGGTATTAAAAACCGGTATTTATGTAAAAATACCGGTATTTTGGTATTACGAATTTACGAATTTACAAAATGTGTATGATTTTTTAATGCCAATAGTGCCGACAAGTGTAGAATCAGAAAGAGCTTTTTCGGCCGCTGGTTATATTTGTACGAAAATTCGGTCCTCGCTTGATGATGAAACGCTTGATTCGTTATGTTTTTTAAGAGCATACTTTAATAAACAAAACGCAAGTTATTAATATTAAATACTTTCATTTTATATTTTTAATTCTTTAATTATATAATACCATACGAGCCTATTATATGTAAAATTTTAACATAGAATTTAATATTTACTTTATTTTACTTGCACGTTTTTTGTATCTATCTACTCCTACTCTCTCTATGTAATAAAATAAATAATATCTACTCATTCCAGAACAATATTTATTGGATTTCATATATTATTTGTTAAAAAGTCAATATAACAACTGAGGTAAGTAGAAATATAGCTAGTAAATTTATTATTAATAATACCGGTATTAATACTGGTAGCCCAGTATTTCAAATACCAAATACCGGTATTCAGATTTTGGTTCAGTATTGTAAGCCCTAGGACGGACGGACGGACAGACAGACATGCTAAAAATACTTTTTTCTGTTAAGAAAATGCATGATTCGTGGAGATATGTAAAAATCTCCACATGTGAAATTTGGTGTGAAAACAATACCTCCCGTCTATCGTCGGTCGGTAAAAAAGAGCAAATTTTTAGATGTACTCCTATAAAAGTTATTTTATTTTAAAATAAAAAGTTTTAATTTGGATTATTTATTTTTAAGAAATTATAAAATTATAATTTATTATGATTTTTGATAGAAACGGAGAAAGAGGAAAGGTTTTCAAAATAAGTTTTAAAGAAAAATTGGAAATAATTCATTAACAAAAATTAAACAAAATTTAACTTCGGAAGAAGTGGAATATAATTAATATATTAGTAACACGCGATATACTCTTTTTAATATACACTCTTCCTTTTTCTCTCTCCTATTTGTATTCTTCAAAAACATATATAAACCGAGAGAAAGAAAAATATTCATGTTATTTTTATGAAAAGTTTTCATTCATAAAAAGGAATCTAATTAAATTAAATATATATTATATAAAAAACATCTCTTACAAACATCTCTTTTTTAATTTGGTTTTGTTATAAAAGAGTTTTGTCATAATGATCTTTCACTTTTAATTTGATCTGCAATTTTCCTTAAATTACTGGTGGGATAGAAAAAAAATTGACAACGAGAGAGCAATTAAGAAAAATAATAATTGAATTTAATTGTAAGTCCACTCGACAGAGTTTCGAAAGATCTGGTGGAAGTTGTCAAATGAAGGGGTGGAGGGTTGTGAATGGATGGTGTACGAGGATGAGTTCGGCAAGGGATTGGCATTGTGTCCTCTGCACACCAATTGCTAACTTCCTAATACCGATGGACTACAGTGGGAGAGTGTAAAGTTCACAAAATTAACTAGCCATCTATTGCTATCCTTCCGATTAATGTAATTACTGTTATATCTTTTTTTTGTTTTAATTTCATTTATTATTTTACTTAGATTCATTTATATAAATTATTATATTTTATCAAATAACGAACCATAATAAAATCCATGAAATGCAAGATTTGATTTAATTCAATATGAACGAATTGTATAAAATAAAAAGACAAATTAATTAATTTTATTTTTCAATATAATAAGCACTCAAATGTTTCATACACAACTGAAAGGTCTCTCAGTATTGACTTTTGAGACCACATGGCTCATTTGTGAAATCCAAACCTTTTCCAAAATAAATATGCCAATTTGTTACTGTCTTCAGTATAATAATATTACATGATTATTTATAGTTTCAATAATCCTGACAGTTCCAAATCAAAATAGTTCAATATTTCGACTTTTTTCAGGGGTAAATTTTGTTGATTTTATGCTCACATTTTACTTAACTGCACTTAAAATAAGTACACCTGACCCTCGTTTTTACACGATTTATAAATTAACGGATTTCAAATAAGCTGGAGTGTCTCGACTCAACTATCTCGCAATTTGAATTGAATTAAATAACATATATTATATTTAAATTAAATTAATTAATTATAAATTAAAATTAATAAATAATATTTATTAAACCAGCGCGTGTTTGGTTCTTTGTTGATGGCATCACGTCACGTGCTAGCGCGTGATTTGCAGTCGTTTTAAAAAATTTATTCAGGTACTTTCAGCTATTCAATCAAGCTGAAACTCTATATATAGTTTTATACAATTCTTATTCATGTGAAAAACTATCAAGCATATATCTTTATTTTTTTACGGTCAGGAAAAAAAAGAAAAAAAAATGAAAACGTGGTAGGTAATGGTCCTCTTTCGAATGAACTTCATTTCTCAAAAGTTGATAGAAAAATAGGAATTTTGAATAATGCCCATATACCAAATTTCATGATTCTAGCTCAAACCGTATTTGCGTAATCTTTTGCCTACATACACACACACGAACACACACATTTTTCTCAAACTTAGTGAAAATGATTCAGGAACCTTCAAAACGTATAAAAACATCAAAAACTCGACATCGAAAATTTTCGTGATCGCAATTCTATCTCCGGCGAGATAGTAAAAACTGATAAAAATGTATATTCGGCTGCATACACGCCTTTATATTCTTAAATTTTTTGTTTCTAATATAGAATCAATTAAATTCTGTATTATGTACTTACAATACTACCTAATAAAAGAATAAAAGAATTGATGAAATGATTGAATTATCCACATTTTAGTTTTTTTAGTTTTACACGGTTTTAACATAGAAAATTTAAGATTTCGATTTACACGGTTTTGTTCGGAACCAATCTTCCGTGTAAAACGGGGGTCAGGTGTATAATG
This sequence comes from Labia minor, assembly GCA_963082975.1. Taxonomy (NCBI): domain Eukaryota; kingdom Metazoa; phylum Arthropoda; class Insecta; order Dermaptera; family Spongiphoridae; genus Labia; species Labia minor. The sequence continues at coordinate 55,995,413 of OY720345.1, forward strand.
AAAGTATAACTTTAATTATAATTTTTTTTAGATATTAAATTTACTTTTTAATTTCTTTTAAGTTAGGACTTTTTTGAAAAAACTTAACGTTATAAATTTATTTTCTTTATTATCTGATGTCTTAAATACATCCTGTAAGTTATTTATGCACTAGTTTTTTTATAGACAATTATTAATATTTCTTTTATAATTAACATAATTATAACGCATTTAAAATAATTACTTTATTTACTTTAAGATCAATAAATATTCTACTAATTAAACGAAAGTTGAAAATTATCACGCTGGATAATTCAAATTATTATTTATACTATTAATTTAGATAGCTGAAAGGTATATCTTAATTAGTTTATTAATCATACAATTGGTTTGTTTGTTTAGTTTTCAAAAGAAAATAAAAAGAAAAGAAAATTGATGAAGGTACGTTCACTCATAAGAAAAATAATAAAAAAAACAACCTCTGACTTTGACGTCCTACGCAAGGACAACGCCTATCAAGTCGGTTATATCAATGAGGTGTCCTATGATCAGTAGAACGCTCAACCATTACCTTGATTTTCTTGATCGGAGGCGCTATCAAGTATCTTTTCCCCAATGTTGTTCCCAGAGGCTGGGTTGACTCCGTCCCATAGACCCCAGCTAGGGACATTCCCTTGCCAGGTCCTGGACTTGCAAAAAATCTCGATATACGAAGCGGTCTATGATACCATTAATGGGCACTAATGGACCAACTCCCTGTGCTGAGAAAATACCCCAAACCATGACATTCCCGCCACCATGCTTGGAAATTGGTATTTCACATCATTTCTAGTACGTAATGTCTGCCGTCACTTCCAAACAAATTGAACTTTGATTCGTCTGAAAAAGCCACTCGTTTCCAATCCTCGGTTGTCCAATTTAAATTATCCTTAGCAAACTGCAATGGTATAATATGATTCCTTTTACTAATAAATGGCTTCTTTGCAGCAATTCTTCCAAACAGTCCCACGTCATGTAAACGCCTTGTCACTGTACTGCGACTAATATTCGCAACATTTTCATCGCGTAATTCTCGCGAAATTTTAGCCTCAGTTTTTCTAGGATCAGATACTGACTTGGGTTTAATAATGTGGTCCACTCTCTTTTTCTGGGTTTGCCACTTTGAGGACGACGCTTAGGTTAGAACAAAGCGCAAGTGTAAACAGAGTGATAAACTAGAAATACATGAAATGTGGCCGGATTTTTTTGAACATACAATATTTCGATTTTATTCATTTTTGCACCTGTAAAGTTACTTGACGTAGTAACTTTCACAGATTCATTTATTGTATTCACTAACAGACAAAAAATTATGAAATTCAGCTTTCCTCAATAAAAAATTATAAAACTATAATAGATTATATGATTGGCCGGAAACTTTTGCACGCCACTGTATATGTATTTGTAATTAAAGGAATTATAAATGTGAAAAATATAATGATATATATTATCGGAAAACTTGTTAAATAAAAGAATATCAGTAAGATATGAGTTGGTTGTTACTATATAATTACAAAATGATTAATAATAGGCTTACCTATATATTAAATTTTTATTTTTAATCAAGAAAAATAGATTTTATTCATCAATCACAATTGAATTAGGATTAAAAAATTAAGGACACGGGGCCAGCTGGAAATAATAAAAAAATTTTTAGGATAAGTTAAAACTAAGATTAAACAAGACATGATTAAAAAACAAATTAAATTTAATGAATAATTACCACAAACCGTGAGGATATTAAAACATACAAAAAAGTACAATACAAATATCAATTTTATTTAAAATAAATATATATTTGTAGTCAATATTGTATTAATAATAAAATAGTTGATAATTTTGTATTCAAAATGAAATGAAAAGTTTGTAGATATATGTATGACATGTATGATCATTTAAAAGTTAGGTTATGATATGTTCGTATTACAATTATGCAAAAGATCAGAAATTAATTAAAACTAGTGCCAATATAATGCGTAATAACCAATGATCCACTCCTAATGGTTATTTGCATTTATCTATAGGGAGATAAATAAATGAGAATTTAAAATGAAATTGCTTGACAAATTATTGAATAAACTAAATGATGTTGATATATATTGATAATATTTATTATTATAAATAAATTGCAAAACTTTTCATTTTATTAAAATATATATAAAAATACCTTAATATTTTTTAAATTTTTTTTCATTATCGTTTGTTTTTTTAAATATTTTGTGATTTATATTAGAATGAATAAAATTGTTAATTGTGTTGATAAATTGTGGATTTTATTTTATTTGAATTGTCTAATTTTCAAACAGTTTCAAGTTTAAAGTATTATTTTTTAAATTGGATTTTAAATTTTACGGGTCAACTAAAAATATGAATTAAAAAATTCATTAAGATTAATTGTTGAGTTTGAAAAACTTAAACTATTAGAAGATTATGGTTGGACAATAAAGGATTTAATTAGCAATAACTAAAATGAAATAGAAGTAAAACATATATATATATCTATGTATATATATATAGGAATGTAATTAGTTAATTGAATAAAAGCACAACTCGTTAAATAGGAACGCAATATATTAAATAAATAATACAGAAAATGATAAGAAAATAGCTAAAGTCTTTCGGCTTGAGATTGTTTATATCGTTGTTAACTCTGAGCTCCGTCGCTAGGGAAATAGAAATAGACGATATTACTTGGATTAATCATATTATGCTAGATAAAATTGTTTGTTTGTATTATTGAGGACCCCAGTTCAACTCATTTTAATCAGAGACGCAATGATACAACATTTAATAATTGTAATAAATAATTAAAGAATTGTATATCAATATTTTTTAAAGGGTCGAGCGAGAGCTCGGTGACTCAGGTATCTATGCGCACGGCAGTGCGCCGGCCAAGTTCCAGCAAGCCGCGTGCATGCCGTAAGTATATTTACACGAATGGTTTGGAGTCACATTTGACCCCCCTGTATCTCAGTGCCTATTGCAAGTACAGAGATAAAATTGTATCTACGTAGTCATATACTAGAACTAAAGTAGTATGCCAAATTTCATAGTTATAGCTTCAGTAGATCCTGAAATATGACCCTGTGAAAATAGCTTATTTTGGAACTGATTCACTGATTGGTCAACAAAATTCTTAGGGTATTTCCAATTGTCCTAGCGCTATGAAATTTGGCATACAGGTCGTGTGTTATAAGTAGGTTAACAAAAAATTATGAAATTTAAGAAATCGGTCAAGCTTGAGTTGTTATAATCGAATATCAATGCGATTTTAACGAATTCAAACGAATTCATTGGTTTTGTCAGAAACTAATCAAGCTAGGACTTCGAAATTTGGTACACCGATATTATTCACAGTTTGTAGATTTCTTTTAAAATTTCGTCAAAATCGGTTAACCGGAAGTGGTACTTTACCTACACTGGTTGCGTTTACCTTTCAAGTAAAGTACCAGTTTGCTTCGAGATATTTGCTTCATATTTTGTATATAGATTTAAAAATATGAAAAAAATTCAGAAACCAAATTTCATCATGATCTGACTACCGGAAGTGACATTTTACCTATACAGTAGCGTTAGGTGTAAATTATAAATATATATAATAGTGTTAAACCATTTTACTTTATAATTTAAATTAATGTTTGTTTATTTTTATTGTTATAACTTAACAATTTCTATATAATTTTCAATTAATATTAATAGTTCTAATTATTTATTATTCAATACAAGTTGGAAATTCAGAACTATAAAATAAAAGAACAAATAAAATTATTATATTTAATATATAAACAAATATAATTTTAATTTAAAAAAATTTGTAATTTTTTTAAACACAAAATTACTTCAAAGGCTAAGAATGGACGCGGGCGCGGCACAATAAGGAAAAAATAGGAAGCTTTCTTAAAAAAAAGTATTGAAATCTAATCAAAAACATACCTGTTAAAAAGGGGGCCAAGTTCCTATCGGCTATTTGTTTGCCTAAAAAAGGGTTCAAATCCATCCCAATGCCAAGTTTAGATGCACTTCAAAATCATTCATAATCATTTTTATCAACAGCCTGATCCACTGGTAAACATTTGGCATTCCAAAGAATCGCCACCACACCCAGTCCTCCGCCTCCTGCATCCAGGCACGCCACTTTATTCACGTCAACGGTCCATCTGGCCGAAATTCACTTTACCACACACCCAACTTAAAATATGGTATAGTTGTTAAAATACGTAGGTACATGGTTTAAAATATCTAAAATTATAATACTTAGAAATTTGAACTTGGCAGGTTTTCGTACTGTACAAAACACTAGATTAATTGTATAATTATATTTATTATTTAAATATATAAATTAACCCGCTAATTCTAAGTATTAAAATTGTAGTTATTTTAAACCAAGTACCTACGTATTTTAACAACTATACCATATTTTAAGTTGGGTATATGGTAAAGTGAATTTCGGCCAGATGAACCGTTGACGTGAATAAAGTGGTGTGTAGTGTGCCTGGATGCAGGAGGCGGAGGACTTGGTGTGGGACTGAGTGTTTTGTACAGTACGAAAACCTGCCAAGTTCAAATTTCTAAGTATTATAATTTTAGATATTTTAAACCATGTACCTACGTATTTTAACAACTATACCATATTTTAAGTTGGGTGTGTGGTAAAGTGAATTTCGGCCAGATGGACCGTTGACGTGAATAAAGTGGCGTGCCTGGATGCAGGAGGCGGAGGACTGGGTGTGGTGGCGATTCTTTGGAATGCCAAATGTTTACCAGTGGATCAGGCTGTTGATAAAAATGATTATGAATGATTTTGAAGTGCATCTAAACTTGGCATTGGGATGGATTTGAACCCTTTTTTAGGCAAACAAATAGCCGATAGGAACTTGGCCCCCTTTTTAACAGGTATGTTTTTGATTAGATTAATATTACCAGCCAAACCCAATAATAATGAATCATTTTTTTTAACTTAATTACCGAGCCAAGGCTCGGGGTCCCGGTACTATATAAATAAAACATATGATACCGAGAACAAGTTATTTTGATTGTGGTCCTGGAAAGTTGAAATAAATGTATTGTCTAAAGACGATTTAATTTATTTACAAAGAATCAAATAGAAAAGAACAAGAAAATTAGAATCGGTTTTAAGTTCATTGAATTCTTTTAAAACCACACAGTCACATGATTCCGTTGTACGCATGCTCTCTAGTCAACGTTTCTGACCTTAGATAAATGAATAAATGAATTATATAAAATATATCATTATCTATATATGTATATAAAAGGCAATGTCTGTCTGTGTGTCTCGCCTAAACTCAAAAACTACCCGTCCGAAACTTTCAGGGATTGTTGTGGGCATCCCAGGGAAGGTTTTAGTGTAGTTAAATCCAAAATTAATTTATCCAAAATTAATTTAATTAGTAATATTTTGGTAAAAGTCTATTCATGGTTACCATGGTTACATTGGTTACTTATAAGTAGGTATATACATAAAATTACAATACAATATTTATATATATATAATATACTTATTATGTGTTTGAATTTTCATTTTAAATTCAATAATTTTACAATTTTAATTCTAATTAATAAATGATTCAAACTAAATAGTAAAATCATTAAAATGTAAAAATGATTAAATTATATATTGAATATTTCAAAAAGAAAACAAAAAATTAAAGAAAATAATCACGATATTCAATTATTTTTTTTTAATTCATAATAAAATAAAAAAAACAATTGAATATTTAATAGGGCCTCCTCCTATCCCCATAAATTAGCCCTTCCAAGCCTCTCCTTACGGAATTTGGAAAAAGTAATGAAAAATAAAGTTCGCCTTAAAAAAAAAATATTAAAAAAATAAGGCGTTTGGTCTGTACGCCTTTTTGAATCAGCTGAGAATGCCTTTGATTTTTTGGATTTCGAAATGAAACCGCCACATTCGGGGCAACCTGAAATAAAACCTGCCTACCTAAGAAGATGCATGGTCTCCACTATTAGGAGTGGATCGCCCATGCTAATCGAATCTATCCTACGCTCAAAAGGTATCCAACAATTTGTTCCTATTCAGGCTATTCCCATTTCGGAACTGTGCTGAATTACCTTCCCGAATGCTCGTTCATTCGATCCACCTCAAATACATTCTCAGCAATACAAAAAGGCACAATTCAGACATGGCATGCAATTAATACAACCCTTCTCTTATAATATTGGCATGGCACTTGCTTTATCCACCCACACTTTTCTATTTAACAATTCTAAACTAATCTATGGATTAGTAGGATGAGAACCAGCATCCTTCGATGGAAGTAGGAAGCAACCTCCTGAAAATCTCTAACAACAAAATATAAGTATATTCCAATGATTAGCCCCCTTCCCCCAGTGTAACGCAATTCTAATTACCTTTCTCTCTTCTGCTTCCTTTATCAATGATACTAAGAGATGTAATCTGAAATCCCCTAATCTCACTAAGTTCTAGAATATATTTCCCTATAATTATCTAATTAATATTATCAAAATAAAGAAAATCAATCAATCATAAATCAAATATAATTACTGTTATGTATGTTAAATTTTACTTGAAATATTTTATTTAGAAATTGAAATTAATAAAATTTATTCCTATTTGAATTTGTGCCATGCTAACTAAATAAATAACGATGATTACTTACATTTGGTGAGCTGTATGAAGGTCATTTCATCATCATCAGAGATGGAGAAGATAATCAAGAATTTGAATCATCATCCAGTAGAAGGAACGAAGATGGAATCATGAAATGGAAGAAAAAAAATAACATATTAGATTATAAAATTTTAAAATAGATAATTATAAATTTTGAATAAAAATCAAATTAATATAAATACTGACCTCGAAGTTAATCAAATCTGATATAACTCGCAGATTAAACTCGAAGACTTGTATTGATATTCCATCTCACTCGACTGGATAAAAAAGAAATTAAATAAGATTAGTTATGTCTCATTTAAGAAAAAGAAAAATATAATAGATATAAAAATAAAATAAATAACATTATAATGATTGAAGAGGTGTAAGTTTTAAAAAAATATTATTTTATTTTTTCAGTAATATTACATTAAAATACTAAAATTCTAGAATTATCCTAGATGCCACTCCATTTTATGAATGGATGAATAAATTCATAAGTGTTTGAGTGGATTTTAATAGAAATACTTACAAGTTATTATACTCAATTAATAATCATTAAAAAATTTCCAAAAAAACACCACAAAACTAAAAATCTCTTCTTTCTTAAATATGAAAAAGATTATGGGATGCCACAGTGGAAATAAATATATAAAATTTATATTATTAATTTCATGAAGATATTCTGTGTAATTGACATATAATAGAAATACACTTAATTTACTTTCAAAAAGTGTTATATTATAATAATAATAAATTGACAAAATAATATTCATTTTTCATTTGGATATTTCTATTCTAATTTATTAAATTGCTTTTATTTATTTATTTTAAGAAATTTTATGAGAATTGTTTTTTTTTATTGATGTTATTATTATTAAGTATGAATAGGTATATAAATGCCCTTTAAAGTAGTATTGTATATTTTTTTTTTTGATAATGTTATTCTAATCACCTGTGTCAATCAATGACAATCAATGATAAAGGCTTATTTATACTATTTCACTTTATTACCGACCGACGATAGTAAGGGAGGTATTGTTTTCACACCAAATTTCACATGTGGAGATTTTTACATATCTCCACGAATCATGCATTTTCTAAACAGAAAAAAGTATTTTTAGCATGATGTCTGTCCGTCCGTCTGTCCGTCTGTCCGTCTGTCCGTCCGTATAGATGTGTACAGCCTGAATGGCTCAACCGATTTTGATGAAATTTGGTATATTTACTTAATGAATCAGTGGGATGAATTGATCAACTTTTGGTGCAATTCCGGAAACCGGAAGTGGTAGTATTAGCGATCGACGATAGGAAGGAAAGGGTTATTTTCACACCAAAGGAGATTTTTTTATATATCACCACGAATCATGCACTTTGTATTGGTTTTATCCTCGAGAAAAATCATATTTATTAGTTTTTTCTTGATTTAAAATCATATGACGTCATCCAGCCATTCATGACGTCACAGCCTGGTCTTGCATATATATTATAAATAAAATAAAATTAAAAATGTTTATATTTATTATTTATGTATCCATATCTGTTTTTTTTTATATGATATTAATTTTATTTATAAGATTGATTACAAATTGAATATTATTTTATATTGAAACATTGAAAGCAATGTTGTTCTTTAATATATTTATAAAATTTAAATTTTGAAAATTGCAATGATATTTCAAATGTTAAAATAAATCAATCGATTTAAATATCTATAATAGATTTAAAATGTTTTATTTTCAAATTAAAAAAAAATATTTTAATTATTCGAAGCATTTTCATCGAACAAAGTCTGTGATAAAGCCACTGGAATAAATTGAGATTAAATAAAACTGATTTGAGAAATTTTTCATTCAATTTATCCAAAATTTGTTTTGTTTTTTTTAATAGAAACTCCAATAAAATAATACGAGAATCGTAGAACAAAATTATTATTAAAGAGGATGAGATGTTGGTAAGTGAAAATATTAACTTGATTAAAATTGAATGGTAATTTACCAACTGATTGATTGATTGATGTTGCAGTGTTATATTCATGGATTCAACACGAAGAAATTGATTTCCACACTGAAGAGCGATATATTAATGAGATTAGAAATAATAAATAAAATATTTTAAATTTATTTTTTATATTAATTTTAAAAATAAATAGCGAAAGATTTAATAATTATTACAAATTAAAGAAAATTTAAAAATAATTCTAACATTTTAAAGATGATTTTAATTTAAAAAAATATTTAATAAATATATTTAAAGAAAATTATATCTTATAATTGATTTTAAATCTTTTCAAAGAATTTGATTAAAAATTTATGATTATATATATGTATACATATATAATTTTTCAATGAAAAATATTGAAATATTGTTTTTTTTTGAAAGTTTACTAATAAAATCTTGGTTTTAATTAATAAAATAAATAAATCTTCAATTAATTCTTGATTAATGAATGATTCAAGGGATGATTTCGGTGAATAGGACGGTGAGCGTCTCACACTGCAAGGGGAATGAGTACTGAATGCGTTCGAGGCAGCAACGCATCGGCCGGCAGGCATGCAGGTGGGGCAGGCGGAGGAGACAGGAGAGGTGCGGGCGGGGTCGAGCGGAGGTGAACATTTTACAGAAAGCTTTTCTTGCAATTTATTACAAATAAATATTATATTAATTAAAGAAAAACATAAATATTAATTTTTTTTATTATCAATGGTGTTTTTATATAGATTTTAAATCGAACCGATAGAAACAATATTTAAATTTAATTTTTTTATGATTTGAATGAAAAATTTATAAAATTTATAAATATAATTAATATATCAGTAAAAAGTTATATAAAAGCATTTTATAAAATGTAATTTTTAATAAAATATTTTTTTTTTAAGTTCATTATGGAAATGAATATATTTTTAAAAAAACATGGAGATGAGATAGAAATTGTTCTATTTTAAATTATCAATTGATTAACGAGTGTGATATAACATAAATTTAATGAAAATACCTATAATAACAAAATAAGTGGGTCTGACCGACCGACGGTTTGAAGTAAAAAATTTCCAGCTACAGAAACAATTTCAAATAATTTTAATATATCTATTAATGCAATAAAAAACAGATATGGATAGAACATAAATATTTTTAATTTTATTTTATTTATAATATATGTGTAAGACCAGGCTGTGACGTCATAAATGGCTGGATGACGTCATATAATTTTAAATTAAGAAAAAACTAATAAAGATGATTAATCTCGAGGATAAAACCAATACAAAGTGCATGATTCGTGGTGATATGTAAAAAATCTCCTCATGTGAAATTTGGTGTGAAAATAACCCTTCCCTTCCTATCGTCGATCGCTATTACTACCACTTCCGGTTTCCGGATTTGCACCAAAAGTTGATCAATTCATCATACTGATGCATTAAGTAAATATACGAAATTTTAATAAATCCGTTGAGCCGTTCAAGCTGTACACATCTATACGGACGGACAGACATCATGCTAAAAATACTTTTTACCGACCGACGATAGTAAGGGAGGTATTGTTTCTGTTAAGAAAATGCATGATTCGTGGAGATATGTAAAAATCTCCACATGTGAAATTTGGTGTGAAAACAATACCTCCCTTATATAATAATACTAGCTGCTCAGAGCTCCTTCGTCGCTCTTCACATCTAGACGGGGGCTCCGCCCCCTGTACCCCCGAGTGGTACATGGTATTTGGTTGAAAGTAGCAAAAGGTTTTCATCCATTTTATTTCAAACAATGTATAACATAAAACATTCATTTCTTATTGTGTGATTATTTAAAATATATTTTAATTTATTTAGTAAATTAATTATATATATTATTATTGAATATGTTATATCTATCTACTCGAAAGTTCTTGGCAGCTACAACCACATTTCTCCAAGTGTCCCCGGTGACCTCATCTTTCTTTGGCCAATAAATGTAAATGCTGGAAAGAATAATCTGAATCTACTCTCATCTCCCAGGGTCATAGACCATGCGTGGCTCAACGGTACTCGAAAGTTCTTGGCAGCTACAACCACATTTCTCCATGTGTCCGTATCCTGAGCCTCTGTTCCATCTCTTGTACGTCATTCCCTGATGTACTCATCTTTCTTTGGCCCATAAATGTTGGGGAGAATCCTATTCTCAAATACTCTGAATCCACTCTAATCTCCTAAGATCATAGACCATGTCTCACACCCATATAATACAACAGACAAAATAATTGTTTTATATATTTTAATTTTCATTCCCTTTTACAATAATTGTGATGAGATAAGCCTCTTTACTGCATGATAACAGGCGTTTCCCGATTGCAACCTCAAATTAAATTCTTCTCAAATATTATTATCCTTCGTGATTACATTCAATTTTTCTACATATTCAAATTCTACATTTTGTATGTTAATACTGCTCCTGTTTGTTTCTAAATATATTTATTTATCATTATTAATTTCAAACCTCATCTCTTTTCCTACCTCGATTAATTTTTCCTCGCTATCTGTAATTGCAATTGCCGAATCTCCTATTATATTTAAGTCGTCTGGGTCACCTAATATTTTACAATTGATTTCCGCATCTTACTCTTTCTTTACTACCTTCAAGATATATTTTAAGATCAAAATTTGAAAAAGTTTATCCGGATCTATTGAGTCATGCGTAGGTTTTACTAAAGTCTACAAATAATTAGTGAACATAGATATCGAATTCGCTGTTTTTTTAATATCTGTCATAATGAAAATATCTTAATTAATGTTGATCGATTTGGCATGAACCCGCAATGATATCGTCTAATATTTCCTCCGCCTATAGTTTATAAGTATTGTATATGTTATAATAGAGTATAATATTTCTTAATCATTTCATTTCGATATTTTAATTTCATTGCTTGATTTTTATTGAATATTTTTAATTATAATAAAATTTGAGAAAATGCAAAGTTAGAGACTTGAGACAATTTATAAAAATTAATTTATAAAAATTAACGGTATAAAAATATTGATTAAAACTAAAGATAAATTAATAATATATACATTCATTAATAGTATTAATTTAAATTAATGGATTTATTTGATTTTTTATTATTAAGTTCATTTATTAATTTTTTTAGATCATAGTTAATTCCCTCCCTTAAAATAAAAGAAGTACCTATTCAAATATGGAAAGAATAAATACAAAATAATTTAAGTTAAATATGATTTAAATATTTTATTATATTAATTAAAATGAGAACTTTTAGAATAAATTATTTAATTGAAATGATATTTGAATATTAGAATTTAAAATAAAAAGTTAAATATTATAATAATTCTTTGATTGGGAATGGCTAGAGTTATATACATTGTGTAAAATGAGTCCGCCAGTCAGTGGGCCACGCCTGGCTCTTGAATGAACAACACGGAGAACTATATATAAACTTTAAATCTCTCTCTCTCCCGCTCACACACACTCCCACCTCTCTCCTCATCCCCTCCACCTCTCATTTCTTAGTTATTTCAATTTCCACAAATTGTCTTATTTTTAAAATATTCACTAATTTACTTTCTATTTTTATTCTTTAATCCTTAAATAATATATTTTCTATTTTATGTTAAAATGTAAGTTATTTACATTTTAACATTTACACTATGACAGCAAAAAAGTAAACAAAATTACATACATACATACAAACAGTCTCCTTTATATATATAGATAAATATTTTTATTACATTGACAATTTTCTGTAATTTTGATTTTTCCTCTTTTAATATATGAGTACCGGGACCCCGAGCCTCGGCTCGGTACTTAAGTTAAAAAAAATGATTCATTATTATTGGATTTGGCTGGTAATATTAATACCTGGGACACCGAGCTCTCGCTCTACCCTTTAAAAAATATTGATACACAATTCTTTAATTATTTATTACAATTATTAAATGTTACACATTTGCATCAATCTGATTAAAATTAATGAACTTGTGCTCCTCAATAATACATAAATATATAATATATAGGTACATATATTTTTTTTCTATAGTGTTTTTTTGAAAAACTGTTTAGCGCCCCAAGTGGTTATAAAACAAACTAAAGACAAAAAAACGTGCTTTGCAGCTTTTCGGAATTAAAAAAGCAAAATTGGCAGTCGTGGGACTGGCCGACAGAAGTGAAAACTTCTGCGTAAGAAATTTTAAAACAGACGAAATTCGCGCTATTTCACGAGAAAGATGAATTTCATATGCATGTATATATATATAACTTATATATTATTTTAAACATATATTTTAAACAAATTTGTAACTTATATTTATATATATATAAATACACAACTTTGTTTAAAATATTGCAATACGAACTGTTTTATAATTCTTATCTCTAACATAAAATATATATTTATTATGTGAAGTTCATTTCGTATAATTTTGATTATATATGTATATATGAAATGAACTTTACATAATAAATATATATTTATATGTTAGAGATAATTTATAAAACAGTTCTAATGACAATTCAAATTTCGCGCTCTGTTATAAGAAATTTGAAAGCAGATGGTTTCATGGTGTTGGTCACGATCACGCGAGTTCTATACTTTTTCCCCATCCCGCAAAAGTGCTCAACGCCGCTAAAGAAGTTTTCACTTCAAAAATTATTTAATATTTGGAAATATATCTGACTTATAGAAAAAATGAATATTAATTAAAGAAAGAAATAGTTTTTAAAATATCCTGAATAATATGTAACAATTTTCAAGATAGAAATTTATTACAATATTACAATTATTAACTGTTGCATCATTGCATCAATCTGATTAAAATGAATGGAACTTCGGGTACTCAATAATAATAAATAAAATAATATTAATAAATATATTGAATAATATTTTATTGAAAAAATATTAAAACTTATAAAACTATCTAAAACTTTATTAATAAAAGAACAATGAATAAATAAATATAGAATAGTAATTTATTAAAAAGTAAACAATAGATAAAAAGAAAAAAAAATAACAAAATCATTATTTTCATTTTTAAATAACGATTCACCCGGCGAGTTTCGAACCGACGAAATCCACTCGTTAAAACATCAGTCCAACCGCTGGACTATATGTATTTAGATAAAAAATTGTCATTTTTTTACTGTCTTAGCAGGCAGTATTAAAAATTTTGACGTTTTCCATATAATATATAATTTTCAATTAAGAAATTAATAATGAAGCTGTATGTTTCAAGAGATATCATCAATAAAACTTAATTTTTCTTTATAAATACTATATCTAGTGTGAATTTGAAAAAAATCGTTAGAGCGGTTTTTGAGAACCATGATATATAGATAAATACATATATACAATTTTAGCTAGCATAATAAGATAAGATTTTAATTTGCAGTAAAATTGTATATTCTTGTATTAAAGGGTGTCAAATTTTGTTTAGCCCGGGACACTCAAAACCCTATAACCGATCCTGTGTGTGTGGTCTTAATATCTTAATGTAGGATATTTTTTATTATATATTTATTAGTTACTTTTTGTATTAGTGTATATATTGTCAATTGACGTAATTTTTAATAACACTTCAACGGTTTTTTTATTTTAATTTTGTTATTGCTAATTTTTATCACTGTTACCCTAATGTATACTAAGGAAGCATTCACATTTTTATCTATTTATCTCTGTGGCTCTACGGAACTCGAGAGATCATGGTCACTGCAACCACATTTCTGCAAGTGTCCCTATCCTGAGCCACAACCATCCAACTCCTCCCCTCTTCCTTCTCTCTCACGTCCCTTCCTAGACTGTCCACCCAAACATCAATGTCTCAAAAAATTGTTTCATGTTTTAGCGATTATTATAATATACATTTAACTTAACAGCAAACAAGTGGTGCGCAAAATGTTTAGGATAAAATGATATTGTACTATTATGCTTGGTGGGCTATACAAATTTGTTCGGCTGGCCGCGGGTTGCTCATCCCTGTAATTGAGCAATGATGATAATTTGCGGCTTTTTCACTTCATTATCATTTCTCGATTGTAAATACTTTATTATGCTCTTATTCATCACAATTTTTATGAAATAACATAAAATAACTATATACTGTGATTTTATTTATTTTCTATTTATTCTATGGAACTTTTTACATTTATTAAGTGTGAATCACCTGTGCTTCGCGAGGCTGGAAAATAAATTCTTGCTGAACATGTCGTGCAATGCACACGTAATTTACACTTAAAAAATCTAATTGTAAAACGTTCTATGAAATAAATTGAAAATAAAATAAGCTGGAGTGTCTCCACTCGACTATCTCGCAAATTTGAATTGGATTAATTAACATATATTATATTTAAATTAAATTTAATTAATTATATAAATTATAAATTAAAATTAATAAAGAATATTTATTAAACCAGCGCCTGTTTGGCTCTTTGTTGATGGCACCACGTCAGGTGTTGGAGCGTGATTTGTAGTGTTAAAAAATTAATTCTGGTACTTTCAGCGATTCAATCAAGCTGAAATTCTATATATAGCAGTTTAATACAATCTGGCGAGATAGTAAAAAAATTATAATCTAATAATTATTTTAAATTATTTAGGGTAATTTATTGTTATTAATGTTAATATATTCTATTTCTATATAGACCCCCAAAAAAAGGTAATGAAATAATATATATAAATGTTATCTTATTGTGTAATCATTTAATTAAATTTTTATTTATTTTATATTAATAATTTGATTATTTTACATTAATTTGTGTATATTAAATTATAATAAAAATATTAATTTCTTAAGTATATCTTTTTGAATTTTTTTTTAATATATTTAACACCAGAAAGGCTTTTTATTCGCTTTTTATTAACTCGACTCTTCTGTCTGTCTGTAATGTTAATTGGATTTTAACCCACTTCTAGTTTAAATGATTGGTGTTCATACAAGATTATATTTATATTTACAATTTTTTTTATATTTTATATTTTCAATACAATGTCCTTGTGTGTGTGTGTGTGATTCCGTATAATAATAATAATAACTCACAACAGTGTCGCATAATACACGCCAAATTTTGAACAATAGACAAACAGACAGAAAAGTTAAGTTAATAAAACTAAAAACTTAAAAATAAATTAATAAAAAAAAACTTTTTAATATACACGCTTTTTAATCAGAATTGCACTAAAAATTAGAAAATAAAATATTAATTTAATCTTGAATATTATCCTTTACATATGACCAACAAAAAAGCGTGAAGCGCATATATTATTAAAATCTTTACCTATTATTTATATTCATATGCGCCCATGCTTTTTTGTTGGGTATATGTAAGGAATAATATTCAAGGTTTAATTAGTATTTTATTTTATATTTTTTAGTTCATTTTTTATTAAAAACCGTGTATATTAAAAAGATTTATTATTAATTTATTTATATTCAACAAGAAATAAAATTGAAATCTCATAATATATAACATTTTTTTAATTATATTGTATATCCTATATGATTATACGGTATATAAGTAAATGAAAGTAAAAATAAGCATAAATTAAATCCTTCGGTGGTATAAGCAATTAAAAATAAAAGTTAGAATAACAAATAAATTTAAAATATGACTTGTTAGAAATCGAATGAAGTGTTAATTAATCATTTTCTATTAAAGGTGACAAGTCTCTTGTTTGTCAGAACACTTTCCATGAAAGAACAGAAAATAAGCTGCATTCGAACAGTCATTCAGAGATCAATTAGTGAGAAGACATAATAGAGGGGAAAGTCAATTAGTGATAATCATATATTTAAATTCTAAATCGGCGAAGAAAGTATTCGTGATGACGTCACATTCAGGAAGTAATCGTCTCGATATTATTTAAACTATTTCAAGTTTATTTTTAAAAAGAATTTATGCTAGATTTTTTTTTTTTTTGCTTCTATCACAATTTTAATAACAACAAATAATATAGTAGCATCGCGTTCATTAAGGAAGATTTTTTTATTTCAATTTAAATTCCATTTCTAGTTGCCTTTGTCTAATCAAAAAATATCATTTTCGAAATTTTCCATCTTCATCTGTTTATATCTTTAGAGAAAATGGTATACCTTTTAGTGGATGATAGAGAATTATTCTACAGGGAAGACGTGACAAATTAATGGAGTGGATTGTACACAGAAAAATACTAAAAATAAAGTCATATGTTCTTATTCGATTTTCATTTGTTTTCTTTTTCCTGAGAATGTGTTGAAATTAAAGCAATTTCTTATGTATTATGTATTTAAATGATATATAAAAATTGTTTACGCTTTAAAATTGAAATTTAAAATTTTGTTATTGAAATTTTTATAACTAAGAATTGTTTTAGTGTTTTTTTTTATGTTGGGAATTATAATGTTCATTGTTGTTGTTCATTGTTTAAAGTGTAAATTAGGGACATTATTATTATTATAAAAATCTGGAGTGTCTCCATTTGACTATCTCGCAAATTTGAATTGGATTAATTAACATATATTATATTTAAATTAAATTTAATTAATTATAAATTATAAATTAAAATTAATAAAGAATATTTATTAAACCAGCGCCTGTTTGGCTCTTTGTTGATGGCACCACGTCAGGTGTTGGAGCGTGATTTGTAGTGTTAAAAAATTAATTCTGGTACTTTCAGCTATGCAATCAAGCTGAAATTCTAGATATAGCAGTTTTATACAATTTTTAATCATGTGAAAAACTATCAAACATATATCTTTATTTTTACAGTCAGTTTAGAGGAAAAATAATTCAAACGTGGTAGGTAATGGCCCTCTTCTGAATGAGCTACATTTCTCAAAAATTGATTGAAAACTCCGAATTTTGAATAATGCCTGTGTACCAAATTTCATTATTCTAGCTAAAACCGTTTTTGCGTAATCTTGTCTAGACACACACATACACACACAGAGAGAGAGGGAGACATTTTTCTCAACCTTAGTTAAAATGACTCAGGGACCTTCAAAACGTATAAAAACATCTAAATCTCGACATCAAAAATTTTCATGATCCCAATTCTATCTCTGGCGAGATAGTAAAAAACAAAGAAAGAATACATTTTTTTTTAAATAATAAATATCAAGTAAAGGATAAGTAAAACAACCTTACTCGGATAAACACATATTTATATAATTTTTTTGTGTATAATCCATTCCAGTAGTTAACCCGTACCTCTAGTTGTTTAAGTCCAAGAAAACTATTGCACAAATCAATCATTTCAAATTTCATATCTAACTTTATAATAGATAAATAAATAATAAAAGTATTACATAATTTTTAAAATTTTCTAGGTGGAAGGGGGATAGCTACATGTACATTTGAGAAAAATTGTAGTACCTTCCTATTCTGAACTCACACACACACACACACACATACACAAAAGTAATTTCATAATATCAAACTTTACATTATTAAATTTTATGAAAAAGGAAGAAACATGAATACTTATCTTTAATTGTTATTAAAATAGTAAAAAAAAATTTCAGAGGGCGCTGACTAATATTTTTTCTGAAAATAAGTTTCAGAACCATTGGTCTAGATCTAGACTCTAGAGCAGCGGTCGGTAACCAGCGGCTCGCGAGCCGCATGTGGCTCTTTTTATATCATGATGTGGTTTCTAGTTCTATACGTAAATATTAATAATTATATTATTTTATTTTCAAAACTCCAAATATCATATTGCAAAAAAAAATACTGCAAACATGATAACAACACTCACGGAGAACATTTAGTTATTTTAGTTATTTTAAATCCAAAATAAAATCTATACTATCTACTCAAATCCTGTTCAATTACTATAATATTGTTAATGGCTCTTTAAAAACAAGGAAATTTTGTAATTTGTAACTTTTGCCTCTTCCATCTCAAAAGGTTGCCGACCTGTGGTCTAGAAAAAGACTGCCCTACCTATGGCCTGAAATTTTTTAATAATTTAAATTTTATTTTTATAATCAATAACAAGAAAATATTATATTTTATATTCTAATAATATTTATTATTTTACAAATATATATTTATTATTTACCTTGTTTTATTTTCAAAACAAAATTATGTTATAAATAAATAAAAACTACTCTATTAATTAACATTTAGCGTGGTGTAAGTGATATTTTTCTTCTTTTTTTTGTAGCTTCATATTCATTAACAAAAATATAATAAATATTTTTAATACAAATTTATTATTAGATTATTACCAACGGACTTTTTTCCACTTCTATTAACTTATTTATTTACTTCATCTTGTAATAATATATTAAATAATAAATAAATAAAAAAAAACATTTTTCTTCATAATTATACTAATTAGGAATTGATTAATTTAATTACCATGAATGTTATAAAAAGTAAATATTTATTTTTAAACAGGTATCTTAATGACTTTTTCAATATATTGTCTATTAGTTATCACTCCATTAAATATGTATGTATAATAATATTATTTTATGCATATATATATAATTAGTATATAATAATAATACTATCATTGATCTTTATATATATATATATATATATATATATATATATATGGCTTGATATAATGTATTTGTAATATGTATTAAATAGTTTTAATGGTTGAATAATAATGGTTCATTATATCAGATAAACATCTCTAGAAATATTCAAATGTCAGCTCACACTCCAATTAAATTAATTCTGAAATTAGGCTTAACACTAAAAAATATATAAAATTTGTATTAAATTTTTTAATTTCAATTAATTTAATTATTTATTTTTTTTTAATTCCTCCAGTAAACTTTAAAAAAAATATATTTGAAGCAATCGATGGAAGGCAATTTCCTATTTATCGTTTCTCCGATAAAATCCACTCAATTTATCTCTGGCAAAAAAAATCTATTCAATTTTTAAGCATTGAATTCTCAATATTAATATTTTTATTAAATGAAAATGATAAAAAAAATATTGTCAAATATCTAGAATTCTCACTCAAATTGGTTTGTTAAGATTCTTATTGTGTGTTTTTATTAAAATTATTATACAATATTATCAATTGAACAATTTTAATGAATTTTCAGGCAGTTTACAAAAAATTGATGTATTTGTCTCGGTTATTCTGAAAGAATCTAAAGAGGCGGTCTGTGATTCTCCGTTGAGATACAACGAATACCAAGTGAATTGAGATCAGGAACCTCTCTAGAAGGCGGCAAACCCGGCATTTTTGCAGGGCGACAAATTTGTAGGGCGGCATTTTGGTTATGTTTAAAGGGTGTCCAGGAATTAAGGACGAATTTCAATTTGACTCCATTTTATCATACGACGATTGGCAATCCTGGTTTTAAATTATACTAAAAAAATTAAAATAATAACATCATAATTATGTATAATGTATTCCACTTATATGGATACCTTTCTTTCGTTTACTATTTTATAATGTAATTTATAAAAAAGCGTCTGTATTTGGGTTGTAGTTACAAATATTTTATATTTCTGCAAAAAGAATATCTATAAAAGCTAATAATTGGCCAATATTTAACAATTTGGTCATGCATCTACTGGATAAAAATTTCCTAAACACTTATAACAAAAAATATAATACAATTCACACTTATTTTAAGGAAAAACAACCTATTTTAGTTTAAAAATAACTGTTGTTTTTACTATCTTGCCAGAGATAGTATTGCAATCACGAAAATTTTCGGTGTCGAGATTTTGATGTTTTTATACGTTTTGAAGGTCCCTGAGTCATTTTCACTAAGGTTGAGAACAATGTCTCTGTATGTGTGTGTATATAGACAAGATTACTCAAAAACAGTTTGAGTTAGAATCATGAAATTTAGTACACTGTCATTATTCAAAATTCGTAGTTTTCTATCAACTTTTGAGCAATATAGTCATTCTGCCACGTTTTCATTTTTTTTTCCTCTAAACTGACCGTAAAAATAAAGATATTTGTTTGATTGCTTTTCACATGATTAGAAATTGTATAAAACTGCTATATATAAAATTTCAGCTTGATTGAATCGCTGAAAGTACCATAATAATTTTTTTAACACGTTTGGCAATCACACGTCAACACGTGACGTAGTGGCGTCAACAAAGAGCCAAACACTGGTTTAGTAAATATTATTTATTAATCTTTATTTATAATTTAATTTTAATTAATTAATTTAAATATAATATATATTAATTAATCCAATTCAAAATTGCAAGATAGTCGAGTACACTCTATATTTTTTCATTTTTTATTACACACACGTTATTCATAATAAAAAGAAAAGATTTCTATATAATTAATTAAAATCATTTTTAGTATGAACTTTAGAATTGATATTTTAGATTTAAATTATTATTGAATAAATGAAAAGAGTCATAAAGTGAAGTTTAACCTTAACGATTTATCTATTAAACGTATAAAAAAATGTTAATAGCAACTTACTTTTTCTTTTCATAGATGCAAAATGATATCAAAAATGCATTAATCATTAATGGATCACCGATTCGATGGTTGCCTTGGTAAAGAAGTCCTAGACATGAAATTGTTACTTGAAAATATCTATTAAATAGTCAACAACCGGCACATTGGTCAATTACTTGTAGAATTACTTTATTAACTGACTGCTAATGATATTTTATCTTATTTTATTTTAAAATATAAAAATAATTTATTAAAATAAAATGATTAACATTACTGTTGGAAATTAAATAAAGGAAAAAAAATTAAATGATATATTTAATGTTCTTCCCAGAAATTTATATTATAACATTACTTTATTTTTAGAATTTATAAAAAAAATATTATATACATAATAATTTTATTCCGATAATAATAATTAAAATAAATAAATGTTATATATACACATTTACTTAGATATAATAATAAACTTTATTATGAAATTTCTTTTTGAATATAAATGTTTGATTTTTTTCAATTCAATATTTCTAAAATAAAAATAAATATTTAATTTCAATATTTTAGTCACAGAACAGAACAGATTTTATACATGAATAGATATAATAAATATATTTATGTCTGTTCACAAATCACCTTATTATAAGCCTATAAAAATACATATATATTTGCTGAAAAAAACTGGATAAAGCTAAAAGGGGTCTTTTCATCAAGTAAAGGAAATAACAGAGAGGCTTGAAATTGGATTGGATTCTCGGAAATCAATGTAATTCAATTTGGAAAGAGTGAAGCATGTAGGATAGCGGAAAATTGAGAATTCATGTCTTCTAAATTCACAAAAAATAATAGGAAATTAATAAAATTTCATTAAATTAATGAAATAGACTCATATCAATTGTTGTTGTTTATGTAGGAGTATAATTATTACGTTAATCATTTATATTATATTTTAAGATAAATAATTAACCAATTGAATAATGAATGAAAAAAATAAAATTATCCACTTGTCCTCAATAATATTATAAATACTAAACTAACAAAATGCAGAAATCGGAAAAATTTTTGTGATAAAATTGTAGGGCTTTTTTACTTTTTGATATAAAGTATTATATTTATTCAAATTGTGAAAATGTATTTAGACCAATTAATTTTTTCTAATATCTAAGAACTAGTTTTTTATTATTAATTTTTTATTGCTATATATATATATATATTCATACTGAATTCAATAAAAATTGCGTTAATATAATAAATTACTAATATGATACATATTGTTGAAAAAGAATACCTTGAAACATATTTTCAAATACACATAATTAAATCTTTTGGCTATATCGTTAGAGTTAGTATTGAGATCACGAAAATTTTCGATGTTGAGATGTTGATAGTTTTATGTTTTGAAGGTTCCTAATGTGAAGGTCACTAATGTGAAAAATGTCTGTATGTGTGTGTATGTAGACAAAATTACGCAAAAACGGTTTGGGCTAGAATGAAATTTGGTATACGGTACACGGGCATTATTCAATATTTGTAGTTTTCTATCAACTTTTGAGAAATGTAGCTTATTCAGAGGTGTCATTACCTATCACGTTTTGATTTTAATTAAATAAGACATTCATTAAAAATTTTAAAAATAGATATATATTTTATTTATATTTTTTACATATATTATACCTAAAATCAGTATGTTTTAAAATAAACATAATCGAAAACATCTAAACATATAAACATAAATTTTATGATTAGTGTGAAGTTAGTAAAATCTAAAAAAAAAAACAAGTTATTACTATCTCGTCAATCGATGTCCAGATTTTGATGTTTTTATACCTTTTGAAGGTCCCTGAGTCATTTTCATTAAAGTTGAGAAACCGGAATAAATTTTTAACACGTTTACTGGCAATCACGCTTCAGCACGTGACGTGGTGCCATCAACAAAGAGCCAAACACGCGCTGGTTTAATAAATATTATTTAATTTATAATTTAGAATTAATTAAATTTAATTTAAATATAATATATATGCCATTTAATCCAAAACAAATTTACGAGATAGTCGAGTGGAGAGACACTTTTTTTTAAAATGTAATGATATTTAAATTAAAATTATTTACATATTATTAAATTATAATCAGGAAAGATAATATTTTAATAAAAAATTCAATTAAAAACAGATAGGAGTGAATTTAAAAAGTGGTAACGAGACAAAAATTATATAAAATAACAATTAAAAAAAAATGTATACTATTTTTACTAAGATTTATCAATAGAACAAAGGGATTAGTTTATGGAAATTTATATTTTAAATATATAGTATGTGAACTTTTTTTATAAATAAGTGGAGCTACAAGGGAAAAATATGAATGATTATAATATAAAGTAGATAGTTATAAAGTTAGTAAGGCAATGAAATGATATATAACTATAAAAAAAAAACAATTCAAAGCAAGAAGAGTAAATAACAAGAAGATATTTACCAAGTTCGAACGTAGAGAAAATTGTAAATATCATAAAAAAAAAATAATTTTTAAGTTTTATTAAAGTTTAATATTGATTAAAAAAACATATACAAGAATAAATAAATCAATCAATAAATAAAGTGGATATTTGAATGTCTCAAAGGCTAATTTTTTAAATAATAATTGCTCAAATGTAGTTCAAAGGTTCTTTTATAATCCATTCATCTCCTTTCAACTGTGAATAAAAGAATTAAATTGATCTTGAAATGGTAAAAAAAATTGTATACCTTTAATAAAAAAAATATTAGGTATATAGTTCAAAGATTTTCATAACCAATCTAATCAAAAATAGATATTCACTTAAAATATTACAATATAAAAAAAATATTACTACGTATTAAATATTATTAAATAAATTCAAATAAAAATTATAAAAAAGAAAAGATTTTGAAATTTGACCTCAATTGAAATAATTTGTTATGGTCATTATAGCAAAATAAAACGTAACATTGCACTTCAATGATTATATAATAGCTTGTTCACTTTCCATGCTTCTGTATTTGTTACATATTTACTTTCAAGTTTAAAATGAAAAGGCCAAGTTGAAAAGAAAATCCTATTTCAAAAGTTAAATAATCCAGTAGTGCGAAAAAAAAGGGGAAGTGTTAGCTTAGTTGTAAAAAGTTTTATTTGAAAGTCGAATTAAAGGGCCTGCAAATAAAAATAAAATACAACTTTAAACAACAATATTTTGAGGTGATATTTGAGAACTCATTTAAAAGATTATATCTCCTATTTGGAATTATTTAAGTTAAATTTTTTTTTTTTCAAGTTTCAAAGAAAAAATTGAAAAGGTTTTAGATATAATTAAGATGAAGAACAACTTAAATTAGTAAAAGTTAGTTTAACATTGATAATTACTTAATTACTTAAATAAACCTAGAGAATTCCATTCTTTGATTAATTTCAATAAACAAATTTGGCTAAATTCAAAAGTTAAATATTTTTTAATTTTTACTCACTCGCCAGAGATAGTATTGAGATCACGAAAATGTCGAGATTTTGATGTTTTTATACGTTTTGAAGGTCCCTGAATCATTTTCACTAAGGCCGAGAAAAATGTCTGTGTTTGTATGTGGACAAGATTACGCAAAAACGGTTTGAAATAGATTAATGAATTAATCAAAATTCATAGGTTTCTATCAACTATTGAGAAATGTAGCTCATCCGGAGTGGGTCATTACCTACCACGTTTTCATTTTTTTTCCTCTAAACTGACCGTAAAAATAAAGATATTTGTTTGATAGTTTTTCACATGATTAGAAATTGTATAAAACTGCTATATATAAAATTTCATCTTGATTGAATCACTGAAAGTACCGGAATTTATTTTTTAAATTTTTTAACACGTTGACTGCCAAACACGCGCTAGCATGTGATGTGATGTCATCAACGAAGAGCCAAACATGCGTTGTGATAAATTTTGACTTAAAAATGAAGGTAAAGGTTTTAAATTTAAATTGAATATTTGTTAATTTAATTAAATAACAATACTATATACTGTAAATTTACATTTTTTTAATTAATTAATTAATCCAATTCTAATTTGCTAGATAGTCTAGTGGAGACACTCCAGTTTTTTGGATATTATGAATTTATAAGAATAATTTATTTATCCATTTATTATAGTATAAAACGAAAATTGAAATAAGAAACAATTTTTATTTAAAACTATTATTTCATATAAAAAAATAAAATAGTAATAAAACCTTTATAAAAAAAACTTGTAATTAATTGAAAAATAACTTTTAAACATGTTAAAACAATACCTCACTTACTATCGTCGGTCGGTAATAATAACTTAAATTCACTTGCTGCTATATCTTTTTTTATTAAAACTTGTTATGATCTAATATAAAATTTTTTTTAATGTTTAGTTCTTACACTGATTTTTATATTTGATTGATGTTTGACTTTTTAATATTTTAAAAGTTCACATCTTCTAAATCGCTTCTTTGTTAATGAAACTTTTCACGTTTCAAGATTTAATATGTTTCTAAATATTTTTCACTTTCTCTCTCTGTCTTTCTAAATGACTTACAAACTTTTATTTTCTTCAATTTCACCGGAGAGTTTTTTTCTATATTAATTTGTGTTTCTTTTCTTTATAATATTTCAAAACACCTAAACTATAATAATTAAATAATTATTATTATTAATAATAGTCATTTTTCCTTTTCAATTTATTTCTATTTTGAAGAGCATGGCTTTAATGGGATTATGATTATCCAATATCTACTTGAGTATTGCTTTATTTTTGTCCTCTCTAAGGAATCCATTTTTGACATAACAATATATGAGTGACATTCAATCATCTCCATATTTTATCCGATCTAGTTCAAATTTTCTTCTTAGGTAAGATAGTGATAAATTTTGTTCATTTTAAAAATTTGGAGTGTCTCCACTTTAACATATATTATATATTTAAATTAAATTAAATTGATTAAATTATAAATGTTTGGCTCTTTGTTTATGGCATCACGTCAAGTGCTGGCGCGTGATGGCAGTCAACGTGTTAGAAAATTAATTAATTAATTAAAAAATTTAAATTTACATTATAGTATTTTTATTAAATTATATAATTAACATAGGTATATTTAATTTAAATTTAAAACCTTTACCTTCATTTTCAAGTCAAAATTTAAAAAATTAATTCCAGTACTTTCAGCGATTCAATCAGGCTGAAATTCTATATATCAGGTCGTCAAGTATGAAATTTGTAGAAAAAAACACAAAGTTTATTGATAACTTACAAACATAAGGAGTTATTCTAATCATCGAAGTATGCACCCATATTGTCTACACACTTTTGCCATTTAAGTGGGAGGTTATTCAGGCCGTTAGTATAAAACCCTGGTGAACGGGAGTCAATGAATTCCTGAAAGGCCAGTTTAACTGCATTATCGGAATTAAACTTTTTTCCTATCAAGAAGTTGTCCAAATTTCGGAAGAAGTGGTAGTCAGTGGGGGCTTGGTCTGGTGAGTATGGTGGATGATGGAGAAGTTCCTACTCCAATTCCTGTATCTTTGCCACAGTCATTTGTGCAGTGTGTGGTCTAGCGTTATCATGCAAAAGGATAGGTGTCGATCTATTGACCAATTTGGGCTGTTTTTCTTTAAGTTTTTGCATCATTTCGTCCAGTTGGTTGCAGTATATGTCTGCTGTAATCGATGAGCCAGGTTTCATGAACTCATAATGGATTACACCTGCGTGGAACCCACTTATCCAACTTTTTCACCTTCCCGATTTGCGCTAAATGAGTCAATATTGTTTGTTTGGTAACACCAAACTTTAGTGATAATTCATATACACTTTGGGATGGGTCAGACTCAACGGTGACCTTTAGATCGTCATTATTCACCTTTGATTTCGGGCAACCGCGAGGCTCATTTGCGAGGTCAAAGTCACTTGTTCGAAATTTAGCGAACCAATTAGATACTGTCTGTTGCGTAGTAACACTAGAGCCAAATACAGTATTAATGTTTCGCGTGGCCTGCGACGCCGTATTTTCACGTAAGAACTCATACTTCATAATTGTTCGAATTTCGGACCTTTCCATTTTAAACAAAATTGATTTAAAAAAAACCGTTTTACACTTTTTAGGGATTATAATAATTCTTTCAAACAAGCAAGCTGTGTAAATTGACAGAAAAAAAAATAACGGTAAAATATTCAAAATAAAAATAATTCAAAATAAAAATAATATAGATATTATACGATTCTATCTATCTATATACATATCAATAAATATTCTTTACTTTATTTCCCCTTCCAATTCCTGTCATTCACTGTGACGAGATAGTAAAAATAACATAAAGAATTATTTTATTAAAGAAAATTGATTAATCATATTAACAATTTATTATTATTTTATGGATTGTAAAATAATTTTTAATTATTATGCACAGATAGATAAATATTTACCTAAAAGCAGGACTAAAATGATTATACTAATAATTAATTATTTTAGATTTAGAAATAAAAAAAAAATATGTCAAACATAACTAATTTTTATCTCAAATATTTACTGGTCATTTATATTTTTTGTATGTATATATTTTGAAATTGTGAGATTAATTATTATTACCATCAATTTTAACCATCTGATCTCAAATGGTTTTTAATCATATTTAGCTTTTAGTATATTATATAAACATTCAACTTTTTTCATTTATTATAGAATTGACAATTTTCAACGAACTTTTAGTTCGTTTATAAAATCTATATGTCTGTGTGTCTGTCGCCAAAAATTTTCGATTTTTTAAATTTTGATTTTAGATTCGAGTAGAGCTTAAAAAGTGTAAATGTAAAGTGGTCTTGGTTTTTTAAAATTCGGTTGGGAACATGGTCAAATCGGCGGTAAAAGTTGAAAATTTCCCATATTTTCAGCACATAATTATAAATAAGCGATGTTTTCAGCTCATCTTCGAGGGTATCATTATAATTATAATTATAATTATAAATTATATAAATTATATGAATTCACACAATATATCATATCAACATCATATAAATTGGAATTATTTATGCAATTTTGTGATAAATATGAATAAAAGTTCGTTGATAGTAATGCTTCCTAGCATTTCCAGATGTTGGATTTATGTTTTTTGTTTATTGTCATTTTTCATTGGTTTTTTAAAATTATCAATGGAAAATAGGATCCGGAAATAAAAAAAAAAAAAAATAAAACAATTCCAATTAAATAAGAATGAAAATTTTATTTAGCTTGATTAAATTAAGATCGATTGAAGGATGAATATTGTCAAATGATCATGCGAGGAACGAAAATGAAGGTGTGCATGAGTTGTGATGGAAAGTGGAAAGTGGAGGGGGTGAAATGTTGCTTCCATGATTCCATGTCGAGTCGCTCTAGTATCCATGGTGATGGGATTCAATGTGATGCTCCTTCTTGACGATCACGGGTACGGCATGATGGGCCTCGAGGTGAACGTTCTGGTAGGAAGTGGCCTTGTGGTGGTCGCCGCCGCCAAGGGAACCGCCACCCAAGCCATCAAGAAGACCAGCAGACACAGCGGCGATCAAGAGAGCGAGCACGAACTGAAAAATGAAAAATGAATGTCCGTCAAAACTTCGCCGCTTCTTTTAATCCAGTTAAGCGAGAGGAAAAAGTAATGCAAAAAAAAAAAAAATAATAACAAAAATAATACCCTCAGGCGATCAAGTCACTAATTGATTTAGTAACTACCCAGAAAAGAAAGCAACTCGAAAAGAAATTATAAATTTGTATACATGTATATATATATATATTATTTATCTTATCTTATCTAATTATACTATCAAAAATTGTAGATATATTTGTATATATTTTAATTAATTTATTAATTAACCGCTCGAAAGATTTTTTTGAAATTCACACCCTAGATTACAAATTGATCTGTTTTGGTTTCAGCCTGGAGAAAAATCATCTTCATTAGTTTTTTCTTAATATAAATTTAAATACGTCATCCATATTTACCATTCTTTTTTAATTGAAAATATATTAATTTTTTTTATATTTAAAACATTTTAAAATTTTTTATTTAATTTTGAAATAAAATTAAAAATATTTATTTTAATCATATTTTAGAACCAAATTTCAAAATATATTTATTAATCTTTCACAAAAAAAAAATCTAAAAGTTATCTTTATTTGTCTTGCAAACATTGTAAGTTTATTTATGATATTTTAAAAATAATTTTTTAAAACTTTTTTGTCATTTAATTTTTTGTTAATTCTTATAAATTTTTATTAGTTAATGTTTTATTTTATCTCTTGTCGTAATTATTTTTTATTAAAATACATATTTATATTTATTTATTCATTGTTCTTTTATTAATTAATTTGTAGATAGTTTTATAATTTTTAATATTTTTTCACTAAAATATTATTTAATATTTATTAATATTATTTATTATTATTGAGGACCCCAAATTCTATTCATTTATTTGATGCAATGATGTAACATTTAATAATTGTAATAAATAATTAAAGAATTGTATATCAATATTTTTTAAAGGGTCGAGCGATAGCTCGGTGTTCCAGGTACTTATTTGCTATACTACGTTCCTATATACACTCTCTATAGCCTATAGATTCTTAAGTTGTAATTTATTATTGATTTTTATTTATTCAATATTTTATAAAATTTAAATTCCACAAACCTGGGCATAGGTGCCACCCCTTCTCCAAAAGTATCGTGTATGTTTCAAATGAATATTTTTGTTTGATTATAATAGTCATGATAATAAAAATTAAAATTTTAAAAAAATAAAATAAAATAAAAAATGTATTTATTATTTATTTTATTTAAACTAACCAAGATACGTTTTGCATGCTTAAAACATTTGGATTTCTGATTTTGAAAATTATCATTTGAATTAGTAATACTTAAGATAAATTGATATAATAAAACAATATAATGATAAAAAAAATTTAATTCGACATTTTTTTGGATGGTCAGTATTAGGGGGAGGGGACAAGATCCAAACACATATAAAAAAAATGTATAAATTAACTAATTAATAAAAATTAATTTAAATTTTTTTAAATTAATATAACATTATGAAAAAAAATTAAATAAATTAATAAATAATTTAAAATAAATAAATTTATTTATTTTTAAATTACATTTACGCTTTATGAAATATTATTATTATTTTGTTTTCTTATTTAATTAAATTTCCATTTTTAATAGATATATTATTACTATATATAAATTGAAATTTTTAGAATATAATAAGTAATTTTGAATAATTGAAATGGAATACTTACAAGGAATTTCATGTTGAATGGGTGAAGTAGATTGGAAGTGCTTAATGGAAGCAAACAGAAGACTAGTTGCTTTTCCAACTTCCACGTTAGTATTTATACTAAACGAGACCGGGCCGCCTTTCCGATGGCTCACTGGTTAAATAACTTTCGCCTAAGTTAAATGCGTGCGTGATTTTTTATTGCTACCTTCATTATGTATAGGAAATAAGGTGATGGTGATGGTTCTGGGCAATATGCCTCCTGTATCCCACTTTTCACCTGGAACCGCAACGCATGCATGCCGATCAAAAACGACCAAGCGGAATCAATTTTCGTGCGATCGTGCTAAAATAAAAGAAATGCGTATCAATAACGGAAAGTATTTAAAATCGCCATTGCATTGCATGCTACGAGACAATGAATATGATAAGAACTTAATTTGCAAAAAAAATTTTCATCAAGTTAAGATAAAAGAGAGGGAAACATGTAAATTGTAGATCATGAATATTTAATAAAATTAAATCTTCATAATTATTAACATTATTTTTTTTATGTTTATAAATATATTTTATAATTTATTATTATTATTATTATTTAATTGGTTTCAGTTTCAAATCGGGAATTTCATAATATATTAATCGTTATTCAATATTAAAATGAAAAGTTAATTTATAAAAATTTTTAAATTTAATTTTTATTTTTTAAGTCTTTTCAATACTCATGGAAGGCTAATACTAGCCAATATCCAATGTATAACATTGAGATATTTTATATTATTTAATATTACTATATTTTCTTTTTAAATTAAAATTAGAGTAAGGTATTTATGAAATTATAAATTATCATTTGAATATTAAATTAAACAAAATGTACATTTAATAAAAAAAACAACGTGATTTTTGTAAATCCTATAAAAGAAAAACATCTATGAAGTTAGTTGATGATAAATGGGGTAAATGTAGTGTATTATCAGTACAACAGATACTTTCAAAATTGATCTTGATTTTCTTGATACAACTTTTTATTTCAAATAGAATACGAATTTGGATCTCACCAAGTTCTTAAAGAACCAACCCAATTAGGGAGAAATTTCCTTGTCTTACCTGGTACTTAAACCTGGGGCTTCTATGTTTTTTGAAAATTTTCTCAAAGATGATTTTAATTATTTTAATTGAATTTTTACATCTCGCCAGATTTTGGATGTCAATATTTTGATGTTTTTATACGTTTTGAAGGTCCCTGAGCCATTTTCAGAAAAAATATCTGTGTGTGTGTGTATGTGTCTACACAGACAAGATTACGCAGAAAACGGTTTGAGCTAGAATCATGAAATTTGGTACACGAGCATTATTCAAAATTCCTAGTTTTCTATAAACTCTTGAGAAATGTAGCTCATCCGGAACCTACAACGTTTTAATTTTTTATTCCTCTAAACTGACCGTAAAAATAAAGATATATGTTTAAGAGTTTTTCACATAATTAAAAAGCTTGATTGATTTGTTGAAAGTACCGGAATTATATATATATATATATATATATATAATTTTTTAACACGACTGCAAATAACCCGCCAGCACGTGACGTAGTGCTATCAACAAAGACCCAAACACGCGCTGATTTAATAATGATTATTTATTAATTTAAATATGTATAATATATTATGTTATTTAATTCAATTCAAATTGGGAGATAGTCGAGTGGAGACACTCCAGAGTTTTTAAATATTACATTTAAGCATCCTTATAAGTGATTTTAAGATCATATAGAATGTAAAAACATCATCAGGTAATAATTAATTTCATTTTGCAGATAATTGTTTAAATTATTATTTTCAATGAAGAGGTTAGGTTGCCTCCCAGTCTGGGAAGGGCCTTTACATTTAAATTAATTAATTAAATGAAAGAAAGATTTTTATTCATTATATTGAAAAAACGTAATTGAAAATACGTAATTAAACTAAATTTTATAATTATAGGGATTTGATAAAATTGAAGATTGTATTTATTCAATAAAGGTCCTTGTTAAATATATATTTGTAATATCAATATTCTTAATTTGCCAAAAAATTACACAATAAAACTATTATATTTTTTATACAAAATTAATTTTAAAAATAATACATTTTCTTATATTTTTACTATCTCGCCAGAGATAGTATTGCGATCATGAAAATTTTCGATGTTGAGATTTTGATGTTTTTATACGTTTTGAAGGTTCCTGAATCATTTTCACTAAGGTTGAGAAAAATGTCTGTCTGTGTGTGTGTGTGTGTGTATGTAGACAAGATTACGCAAAAACGGTTTGAGCTAGAATGATGAAATTTGGTACATGGACATTATTCAAAATTCATAGTTTTCTATCAACTTTTGAGAAATGTAGCTCAACCGGAAGAGGGTCATTACCTACAACGTTTTGATTTTTTTTCCTCTAAAGTGACCGTAAAAATAAAAATATATGTTTGATAATTTTTCACATGATTAATAATTGTATAAAACTGCTATATATAGATTTCAGCTTGATTGAATTGCTGAAAGTACCAGAATTAATTTTTTAACACTGCAAATCTCACGCGCCAACACGTGCCATGGTGCCATCAATAAAAAGCCAAACATGCTCTGGTTTAATATTTATTATTTATAATTTATAATTAATTAAATTTAATTTAAAAACAGATATGGATACATAAATAATAAATATAAACATTTTTAATTTTATTTTATTTATAATATATATGCAAGACCAGGCTGTGACGTCATGAATGGCTGGATGACGTCATATAATTTTAAATCAAGAAAAAACTAATAAATATGATTTTTCTCGAGGATAAAACCAATACAAAGTGCATGATTCGTGGTGATATATAAAAAAATCTCCTTTGGTGTGAAAATAACCCTTTCCTTCCTATCGTCGATCGCTAATACTACCACTTCCGGTTTCCGGAATTGCACCAAAAGTTGATCAATTCATCCCACTGATGCATTAAGTAAATATACCAAATTTCATCAAAATCGGTTGAGCCGTTCAGGCTGTACACATCTATACGGACGGACGGACAGACATCATGCTAAAAATACTTTTTTCTGTTTAGAAAATGCATGATTCGTGGAGATATGTAAAAATCTCCACATGTGAAATTTGGTGTGAAAAAAATCTGGATGATCTCCACTCGACTATCTCGCAAATTTGAATTGATTTAAATAATATATATTATATTTAAATTAAATTTAATTAATTATAAATTATAAATTAAAATTAATAAATAATATTTATTAAACCAGCTCGTCTTTGGCTATTTGTTGATGTCATTATGTCACGAGCTGGCGCGTGATTTGCAGTAAAAAATTAATTCCGGTACTTTCAGCGATTCAATCAAGCTGAAATTATATATATAGCAGTTTTATACAATTTTTAATCATGTGAAAAACTATAAAAAATATATCTTTATTTTTACGGTCCCTTAAGAGAAAAAAAACATGAAAAGGTGATAGGTAATGACCGTCTTTCGGAGGAGTTATTTTTCTCAAAAGTTGATAGAAAACCACGAATTTTGAATAATGCCCGTGTATCAAATTTCATTATTCTAGCTTTTTTCGTTATCATGTCTACAAATACACACATACATACACACAAACACTCTCTGGCGAGATATTAAAAATTCAATTAAAATAATTAAAATCATCTTTGTGAAAATTTTCAAAAAACATAGAAGTCCCAGGTTTTTGGCGAGATAGTAAAAATTTGAAAAATAATTTCTTCTCTTTGGAGTAATTGATTCAAAGGGTCTCATTTGGTGTTTAAACTTTTTCGTTTTTCAATCGATAACATTTAATTTATGTTATTTTATTCATCTAATCTTTGTATTACTACTTTGTATGTATTTATATAACTTCACTGCCATTCATTGGAGGTTCTTTGTTTTATTTTCTGAGACAAGCATCTCATCACTTTCTTCCTCCAATGTTATCTTTATGAATAAATTGCATTTGAGTTAATATGGCTTTTCTACAACCTTTTTTTTGCATAAAAAATAAATTCTTTTTGCACTTTCTTTAAATTTTTCGCAAAATTTCATTCTTGA
Organism: Labia minor; assembly: GCA_963082975.1. Lineage (NCBI taxonomy): Eukaryota > Metazoa > Arthropoda > Insecta > Dermaptera > Spongiphoridae > Labia > Labia minor. Next base: position 56,029,786 of record OY720345.1, read on the forward strand.
TTCTCATTATTCATTGAAATAATGATTTAATTTAATAATTGCTATGTTAGCCATCGCTTATTTTACTACTATAACATATTATGTTGAGAAAATATTCGATAAATACTAAACCTACCGATTTTCAAATAAATAAAAAGTAGTAATGGACGATATGAATTGGAAGAATTCTTTTAATTAAATTTATTGAAATATTTTTAAATATTACATTTGAACATCCTTATAAATTTTTGGATGTTCACATTGAAACTAAAAATCATCATGAGATAATAATTAATTTTATTTTATAGATAATTGTTTAAATTATTATTTTATACTTCAGAACTTTCAATTCGATTACATTTAATAAAAGATATTCTCAATTATCAAAAATTTTAGAATACGATTGAACGAACCATCAATAGACTATGACATTTGATAAATTATGTATACCGTAAATGAAAAAAATATTTTCATATATTTGATTACGGTTTTTATCATTTTTTCCTAAATTTCAATCATTTTTAATTTGTTTTTAACTTTTAACTGGATATGAAAGGAGAATCAATAAACTCGGTTTAGGTAATGTAGCTTGTAATGTTCCTCGCCAAATAACATATATTTATCTAAACTTTCCTGTTAACGAACTTTTTAGCCATAATCTATTTTAATTAAAATATCATTCAATGATTTATTAAGAATATTTTATGTTCATTCTTCATATATTTTTAATTGAGAGAGAGAGATTTATTAATATTAATTAATATTATTATATTATTATTATTATTAATATTATATTATTATTATTATTATTAATATTATTATATTTAATAATTACTAAAGATATTTATATATGTTCTTATAAGTAATTTTGCAATGATTTAACAGTACTAAGTCCTCCGGGGAAAATTTCTAATATTAAGAAAATTACTAATTTATGTAAATGCAATCAAAGCAAAACAGCTACATAGCTAAATCAGAATTATCTGCGGTAAGAGTTACAAATAGAAATTAAATTTGATAAGACAGGGTCAATCTCTTGGGAATACTAAGGATTTTCAATGATAAACGACATTCTAATCCTAAAACATGAACACAATAATAAATTAAATTTATTAATTATTATTATAAATTTTAATATTTAAAACAAACTGCCTATATAATTGACTCGTCTCCACTCTACTATCTCGCAAATTTAAATTGGAGTAATTAACATATATTATATTTAAATTAAATTTAACTAATTATAAATCAAGGATATTTGAATTAGATTAATTAATTAATTTAAAAAATTTCAATTTACATTATAATATTTTTATTCACTTAAATTAATTAATTAACATAGGTATATTAAATTTAAATTTCAAACCTTTACCTTCATTTTTAAGTAAAAGTTTAAAAAATTAATTCTGGTACTTTCAACGATTCAATCAAGCTTAAATTCTATATATAACAGGTTTATACAATTTTTAATCTTGTGAAAAACTATCAAACATACACGGTGTGGACAATAACCAAGGTGATTGAGACCATAAAAACAAAACGGGTTACAAATTTATAAATTTTATTTCAGATCATTTAAAATACATCCCTTCCTCATTGATACAACTTGAAAATTTTTTGACAAATGAATTGAAGCATAAATAGAAGTCATTCTTTTGGAGCCCCTTTAGGGCCGCGGCTACGTAATTCTGGATTTCGCTCTCCCTTCATGCCTATTTTTAGTTTAATGAATAGCCAAAAGTCAGCTGGGGCTAGATCAGGGGAATAGGGAGGATGAGCGATAAGAACAACGCCTTTTTTCGACAAAAACTCGGTCAAAATTAGGCACTTGTGCGCATGAGCGTTGTCGTGCATTAGCCTCCACGATACTCAGGGCGAATTCGAGCGATTCTCTTCAGCAAACGATCCACAAGACCTTCAATATATATATATTTCTATATTTCTATAAATATCATTTATTCAATTAACAAATTAACCAAAAAAAAAAATAAAAATTATTGATTATTGCCATAAATGTTATTCTAAACAATAGGGTGCTCTTTTTTCTTTTTTTTAAAAAAAAACATAACCTCATCCAATTACGATAAATTAATTTATTATTATTTTTTAATTATTTTTAAATTTTTTAAATCAGAAACAGCCGCGGTTGGTCTTACTAATACTTTAAAGCCAATTCTTTCTAAATATATTTATTATGAGAAGGGTTTATTGACTTAAGATAAAATTTTATAAATAGAATTAATTAAATCTGTTTATGAAATGGGGCTGATTTTTCTCGCCATGTCAGTAAGGAGATTCTAAAGGATTTAAGGCGATTTAATGCAACTTGACATTATTCAAGTGAATTAATATGAAAACCCCATTTTCAAACTAAGCTAAAAAGCTTAATTTAAAAAAAAACGATGTTTAATTTATTTTAGTTATCCGACCCTCTTTTAAATGCTTTTATATTGACCTCACTACTTTCCCTTCCATTTTATTATGGAATATCCTTAATTATAATAAAGTTAAATCTCAGATTCGGCCTTTTCATTTATAATACGAAAGTACCTGGTTATAATAATTATATAATTTCAGCATGAGTGAATCGCTGAAAGTACCGAAATTAATTTTTTAACTGCTGATCACGCGCCAGCACGTTACGTGGTGCCATCAACAAAGAGGCAAACACGCGCTGGTTTAATAAATATTATTTATTAAGTTTAATTTATAATTAATTAAATTTAATTTAAATATAATATATGTTAATTAATCCAATTCAAATTTGCGAGATAGTCGAGTGGAGACACTCCAGATTTTTTATTTATTTATTATTTATAATTGTTGAATGGGGTTTCTAAAAATGTCCCATCAAAAAAATTTGTTTTCTAAAATGAAACAAATTAATTAAAATAACTGGATTTTAATTTCAAGGTGAAAAATATATTCAAATTTACTTGATAAAATATTTGATACTATATCTTATATATAAAATTCTCGTGTCACAAAACTTTGAAAAAGTACTCCTCCGAAACGGCTGGACCGATTCTTATGAAATTTTTTATGTATATTCAGTAGGTCTCAGGGCATGTCAGACTTCCTTCATAAAACCGCTAATTGGTAAGGTGTGTCCAGGGCGTGCTAATTAATTAAAAATAGTTTAGTTACAATGCTAGATCATAGAGGCGCTGGTGGCGATAATTTGACTTCTTATATATATCATAATAGGAAACATGACAACAATACTGGTCCGTGGGTAAACCAGCTAGCGCGTCATCTTATGACTTTGCCCCCTCAGTTCGAAACTTTCAAAGGCACATTTTTTTTTAAGTATTATATATTTTTTTTACAAATTTATTAATTTTTATTATTTTAATATTTTATTAAATTATTTTATTTTATTAAATTAATAATTATGTCAATTAATTTTTTCTGCATAAATAAACATATATAAAAAACTATATAAAATTTGAATTTTCATTCATTCATTCATTTAAAATGATATTAAAATATTCCTTGCATTGCATGACCTCTATGCATCTTCAGAAATAGTTAGGGTTATAAAAGCGAAAAAGCTGCGATAGGCAGCGGACGTGGCTAGAATGGGAGAGGAAAAAGATATTGGATTGGAAAACGGTGCGGAGACCGATTGGAAAACGTTCGCTTGGAAGACCAAGGACGCGTAGGAAGGGACGTAAGAGAGATGGGACAAGGGCTCAAGATAGGGACATTTGGAGAAATGTGGTTGCTGCGGCCAAGAACTTTCGAGTTCCTTAGAGTCACAGAGATAGTTAGATATAACATATACAATAATAATATATAAAATTAATTTACTGATTAAATTAAAATATATTTTAAATAAGAACACAAAAAGAAATGAATGTTTTATGTAATATACTGATTGAAACAAAATGGATGAAAACCTTTTACTACTCTTAACCAAATACTTTGGGGGGTACAGGGGGCGGAGCCCCCATCTAGGTGTGGAGAGCGCCGAAGGCGCTCGGAGCAGCTAGTTATATATATATATATATATATGTATGTTGTTATAATTATATGGTTCAGTTTTATATTTTCAAATTAACAATAGCTTATAAACTGTTTCGACCAAGGATTACTATTGATAACAATATAAATTCTGAAATTATATTGACACCTGTACTTATCTATATTTTAATTAAGAAAGGAGGTTATAATTAAAAAATCCTTAGAGCGGTTTAAAATCTCAAAAATATACCAATATATATATATAAGATAAGATGTATAAATCCAATTTAAATAGTTTGATTACATATCTCCAATTTAAGTAGCTCAATTTAATAACAACTTTCTCCATTTCCGGTTCCAAGTTCAATTCGCCTTTAAATATTTAAATATTACAATTAATAACAATTTCTAAGAAGTCTGATTGGCCTCTTTCAAATAATTTAAAAAAATAGCTTTAATTTAAAATTTAAATATTTATTTTTTATATTTCACCTGAATAAGTTGTTATTTAATCTTGAAATAATATTGAATAGTAATCAGTTAGAAAAAAAGTAAGTTCATATTATCTTCGTTATCAATATTTAATAACAAAATCATTTATTTTGTTAATGTTTAATTATTTTTATAATTTGAATAAGACTTATGTACATAGAAACTTCCTTGTACAGTAATGCCAAATATATAAAAATATTAAATTTAATATTTTTTTGTTAATTGAATATTAGTTACCATTCGAAAATGAATATTTTACATGTATTCGAATATCATTTTTTAAGTTTTCCATCTCTTAAATCAGTCATCTTCATGATTTTATTCACTGAATAATAATAACACATCAACAAAACAATGTATACAATTTATTTAAAATATTGGTATAATATTGTATAACAGCTATACTCAAAGTGTGTTTTGCGGAACCCTAGCAAGAATTGCGGAGTATATATTATAAATTAAATAATTTCAATATTTTAAAATAGAATAAAATAAATAGGTTAAAGGGAGATATTATAAATAAAAAAAGAATTTGTTTTGTAAATATTGTTAACTTTGTGTGTTAAAATTGTGAGCGCGCAGTTCCTTTGATAAAAGACGCCAGTGAATTAGACGCTATAGTTATCAACAAGCGGCTTTCGACTCTAACTTCAAAAAATAAAGTCGAAATTACAACGCAATTTTTATATTTCTCTTTTTATTTTTGCTTCAGTTGACGATTAGCGTTCGGAGCGATAAGTTCCTATCTACCTACTTACAAGCTCGCTAGCGAGAAACTAGTGTTCATTGTTCTATTGCCTGCTGTATTCTGTTTCAGTTTTATACATTTCTTCATTGTTACTAAATTTATACGCAGAAACGATTGTGCATTATTTAGACCCCATCATCCTGACGTGTAACATTTTAAATAAAGAAGAATGAAACGTTGGCTTAAAGGTGTTAAACGTGATGCAACAACATCTTCTAATGACGCTGAATGTTCAAAAGCAGTACGCGCGGAGAATATAGCAATCACCGATCCAGACGATGATGCCACGACGTCAAGCTCGACGGTTTCAAAGACGAAAAAACGGAAGTATGATGATTCATATATCAGTTTCGGATTTGTTGATTCCAACTGCTCACCTCTCTGCATGCTATGTAGTAAATTGCTTCCTAATAGTTCCATGGCACCTGCCAAATTGCGCCGACATTTAGAAACTGTACACCCCGAGTCTAAAGACAAGAATAAAGAATTTTTTGTTCGTAAAAAAGATCAGTTATTAAAAAGTCAAAAAAATATGATGCATGTAACACAAACTATTAACGAAAAGGCCACGGAGGCATCATATTTAGTTAGCTATCGCATTGCACAAGCAGGTGAAGCGCACACTATCGCTGAGAATTTAATAAAGCCATGTGTATTAGACATAACAAAATGTATGCTCGATGAAAAATCTGCAAAGCATCTTTCTACTGTGCCGCTATCAAACGATACTGTTTCACGGCGTATCCATGATCTGGCAAGCTATGTAAAACAAGAACTAGTTACACGTCTACAAAAAACATGATTCGCCTTGCACATGGACGAGTTGACTGATGTCGCTGGTTTGGCTATCTTGCTGGTTATCGTGAGATATCCATGTAAAAGTTCTTTTGAAGAAGACATGCTTATGTGTTCACCGTTGCCCACAAACACTACCCGGGAAGAAATTTTTAACAAAATAAATATATTTTTTTGAAGAAAATAATCTTAGTTGGAACAATTGCATTGACATTTGTACAGATGGAGCCAAGGCGATGACAGGTAAAACAGCAGGAGCAGTGTCACGAAAAGATGAAGCGCCTAATTGTAGTTCCAGCCATTGTATTCTGCATAGACAAGCAGCGATGAAGCGATAAAAATAATTAATTTTATCAAATCACGACCACTACAATCCCGATTGTTCTCATTATTGTGTGAAGATTATGGCAGCAAACATAAAACACTACTGCTCCATACAGAAGTGCGATGGCTGTCTCGGGGTAAAACTTTAACAAGGCTATTTGACCTTAGAGCCGAGTTACAAATGTTTCTTTCAGCAGATACTTCTTTTAATTTGAAGGACCGTTTGTATGGTAAAACTTGGTTGTTCCGATTGTCTTTTATGGCGGATATCTTTCAAAAACTGAACGAATTGAATTTATCATTGCAAGGTAAACAGACAACAGTGTTGTCAGGCCTATAACAAAATAACTGCCTTCAAAAGAAAATTAGATTTTTGGATTATTTGCGTTGGTAAGAAAGAAATAGAAACCTTTACGTCACTCAGTGAGTTTGTTAGCGATAACGACTCAGAAATGTTTCAAGATGATGTGTTTGAAGAATTGGTCCAATATCTCAGTTCGATGCGCGCATCTTTTGAAAAGTATTTTCCCGAAGAACAGAATACAAAAATTAAAGTGAATTCATGGATTCATAATCCTTTTTTACCCAACTTGCAAAAGCCCGAAAGTATGTCAAACGAGGTATATGAATCTCTTTTAGAAATGTCATCAGATACAAGTATGGAGTCACTGTTCAAAACGATGCCTCTCAACTATTTTTGGTGCAGAATCCGTGATGACTATCCAATGCTTGGCAAAATGGCTCTGAATATTCTTCTCCCTTTCCCAACAACATATTTGTGCGAAACAGGATTCTCAACCTAAGCAGCCACGAAAACAAAATATCGCAATAGACTGGACGCCGAACCTGATATGAGACTTCAACTGTCTTCTATCAAACCTGATATCAACCAATTGATGAAAAAAAAAGAGTTTCATATCTCCCATTAGTTAAGATTTTTTTCTTTTTTAATATTTTCTATTATTGTACTTGTCATGTGGTAAAGTAAGAAATAATTAGTAATTGTTACATTGTACTTTTGTTATGCTTATAAATAAATAATACACTTTAGAAAACTATTGTTTTATTGTAAGGTTCCATCAAGTATTTTGCTTCCCAAAAGGGTTCCGTCAACAAAAAAGTTTGAGAACCACTGTTGTATAATATAAAATATAAATAAGACAAAATTCGATATTTAATTATACATAAAATATAATTGATTAACGTTATATTTTTTTAAAATATTAATTGCTACCATTTACAACAAAATATCTAAAAAAGGTTTATTCAAAAGTTCCATCAATTCTTCTCTGATTAAGTTACTCTAATGTCATTATTATCATCCAATTAAAATATTTTATAGTTTGAATGAGTAATAATAGTGTAGTTCTACGCTTGGGTTAATAATAATAATGACTCCATTAAATAATAAAGCGAATAAATTTAAGCACATAAGAAAAGGGATGTCGTCAGAAAATAGATTTTCACTTGCGATTAATAATTCTAATTTATGTTAAAGTGATGTTCCATAATTTCTATTATCTGGGGTCCAACTAAAATTTATGATTCAACAAAGGAGGTTGGAATGACTTGAAAACGAATGATTAATCTCAGAATATTTAGGTAAAAGGTCGTTGGGTGGATTATAATTAACCACAATAAGTCTTACTCATATTATTAAATATTAAATTTTTTGATCGTTTCATTATAAAATAAATATTTAGAGAGAATTACCATTTAAGACCCCTTTATTATTAAATTTGAAATTTTGTTATTCAAAAATTAATAATTAGAAAGTTTTAAAACAAAAATTACCTGATATATAATGAGTGCTATTTTGAGTAAATAATTAATATTAATTAATTCATCAAAGAATAATTTTAATAAATCCAATAATAATTAAGAAAATTATATATATTTTAATTATATCTAATTGATATTAATAAAATTAATTATATAATTATAAAATATGATTATAAAATATGAAGTAAAATTAGATACATGGGCATTATTCAAAATTCGTAGTTTTCTATCAACTTTGAGAAATGTAGCTCAACAGGAAGAGTGTCATTACCCACAACGTTTTATTTTTGTTTCTGCTAAAGTGACCGTAAAAATAAAGATATCCGACAAAAAACCACTTCGTGGTAGAGGTTCCCCGCCAAGTTGTGTGCCCTAAAAAGTTAGGAAATCAAAAAAGTTAGGGCCCCGCAAAGTTGTCTTTCAAAAAAATTAGTGAAATCAAAGCTTGGCAGCCGCCAAGTTCCTCACCTTACAATATTAATTGTTTTCAAAACGTTCATTTCCTGAATAGTGTATTTAATTGCATTTTCAATAAAACTTTTTCAAATAGTGGTAGTACCTCCCACATTACCACAGAGTATTTGCAAAAGTTTTATTGGAAATGCAATTAAATACACTATTCAGGAAATGAACGTTTTAAAAACAATTAATTTTGTAAGGTGAGTAACTTGGCGGCTGCCAGCGCTCCTAGATATGTTTTATAGTTTTTCACATGATTAAAAATTGTATAAAACTATATATAGAATTTTAGCTTGATTGAATCGCTGAAAGTACCTGAATAAATTTTTTAACACGAGTGCAAATCACTCGCTGGTTTAATAAATATTATTTATTAATTTTAATATATATAATTTATAATTAATTAAATTTAATTTAAATATAATATAATTATTTAATCCAATTCAAATTTGCGAGACAGTCGAGAGGAGACTCTCCAGATTTTTTTTTGTATTGTTTTACAGTTTATATATATATACAATATGTATTGAATTAATATCATATTCCAATTAAATTTTAATAAAAATAACAATTACAACGGTATATTTCATCAAATATTTAATCCATATCGTTATAATAGTTAGGTAACACTCGATTGATCAATTTAATTGGACAAGTTTCTTTCATATTTCAAATGAAATTATTTTTATTTATAAAAAAAGACATTAAATAAAAAAATTAAACACTATAAGAGAAAACAGTGAGGTCATCAGAAATCAGCAGGTTACCAATTGAATAGGGTATGTATGATTCTGAAAACTGATTTGTTTATGAAAAAAATTTTTTTTTTTTTCCAAATTTCAAGACATTTTCACTCAACCATTGCCACACCTGCGAGAAAATTCCGGATATAAATATAAACAATCCTCTTTTCTAGATCAGTTATAGTTTTTGCAGTCTGACATCGTAATTCGTAGAAAATATGAAAAATTTTTAGAAAAAAAATAACAAGTTTGGGATTGAGTTTGATTTTATATATTTTATCTTATTATACTAGCAAAAATTGTATATATATCTATAGATATTTGTATAAATCTTTGTTTTTTTGAGATATTAAACCGTTCTAAGGATTTTATTGAAATTCACACAATAGATAATTTTTATAAAGAAAAATCAATCTGTATTGGTTTCAGCCTCCTGAAAAATCATATATACTGTTTTTTTTCACCACAATATTGAAATTTGCCTTCTGTCATATACTTTTTTAATTGATATTGTTATTTTTTATATTTAAAATATTTTATTTAATTTCGAAATAAAATTAAAAATATTTGTTTTAATAATAATTACAATAAAATTACGAAATATATATTTATCATTCGCCTACTCAAAAAAAAAATATTCATGAAGTTAGTAATATATAAAGGAATTTCAAATAAACAGTTACCTGAAAAGCGAACAATGTAATTGAAATAGGATCGCTTGTTGGCATCAAGACACTGTGCCATGTTTTCGGCCTTTTCAAGTGCTAATAAATTAAATGACTTTTATTTCTTAAGGTTATGGAGAATAGACGAGGTGGTGAATTAGTAGAACATCTCATTGAATGAAGACACGTAAAGAACACACCCACATGAAGGAGAAAATCTGCCCCAAAAAGTATAAATCTCTAAAAAGTAGCTAACTGGTCGACCCCTTTTAAAAATTGCAATACTAAACATTATAAAATTTGATAATTGACCACATTAAAATAAATTAACTCTATTTTTAGTTAATTTATAAGGTATAATTTCCCTTGATACCCCTATTATGATTATATTAATTTATTTCATCAATAAATATTAATTTTATCATAATTCAATATTTTATTTTAATCTGATTCAAATTTTCCTCTTCCCTGATCTACTTTCGCAGTGGATTCATCATACTAATTTCTATTAATAATAAACACATGTGCTACCAATTAAATAAAAGATCAATTTTATTAATTTCTAACCCAATTTTTAATAGCCCAACCCATACTAATAAGCCTCCAATATGCGACAATATATATATATATTTATATGAATATGTAATTTTAATAAATATACATTACTCAAAAAATTTGAAATTTAACTTATTAATAAATATATATTGATTTAATTAAAATTAGAAAAAAATAATTCAAATATTTAAATTAACGTTTTAATTAACTTTTTTTTTAAAATACAAAATTTAATTAACTAATGTAATAGTTAAAAATTTCGTTCAGTTTACTATTCACTTTATTTAAACATTAACTGATTTACTAAATACTGTCAAAATTTCCCCTCCTTGTATATATCATTTAATGAAATTGAATTTGAGTACTTCCATCATCCATTTTCCTAACAGCTTAATTCATTGATGATGGATTTAATGAAATAGACATCAAGATATCAAATGAATGTTAAGTCAAATATATATAAGATAATTTCTAATCTTACTATCAAAAGGATAAGTTAGATTAATTTACATTTTTAATATACTGTATATCGCGAATATAAAATGCAATAAACAAAAATAGGTGTAATACTCGTATATATTTATAGAAAATTAATAAAAATGGTAAAGTAGCAAGAAGGGTGTTTTTTACCTATTTGTTTATATTGGATAAATAATTTGTAATTTAGAGTAAATGAAAAAAAGAAAATGTATACGAACCGATTCTATACTAAACAATACCTCCCTTACTATCGTCGGTCGGTAAAAATATCTTGAGTGTCTCCACTCGACTATCTCGCAAATTTGAATAGGATTAATTAACATATATTATATTTAAAATTAAGTTTAATTAAAACTAAATTATAAATTAAATATGGATCAATGAATGAATTAATTAAAAAAATTAAATTAACTTAATTAATTAACATATATTAAATTTAAATTTAAAATCTTTACCTTCATTTTAAAGTCAAAATTTAAAAAAATTAAAAAATTAATTCTTTGTTGATGACACCACGTCACGTGCTTGCGCGTGATTGTCAGTCAACGTGTTAAAATTAATTCCGATACTTTCAGTAATCAAGCTGAAATTTTATATATAGTAGTTTTATACAATTTTTAATCATGTGAAAAACTATCAAACATTTATCTTTATTTTTACGGTCAGTTTAGAGGAAAAAAAATGAAAACGTGGTAGGTAATGACCCTTTTCCGGATGAGCTACATTTCCCAAAAGTTGATAGAAAAGTACGAATTTTGAATAATGCCCGTGTACCAAATTTCATTATTCTAGCTCAAACCTTTTTCGCGTAATCTTGTCTACATACACTTACACACACATACACACAGACATTTTTCTCAACCTTGGTGAAAATGACTCAGGGACCTTCAAAACGTATAAAAACATCAAAATCTCGACATCGAAAATTTTCGTGATCGCAATACTATCTCTGCCGAGATAGTAATAAAGTAAATTAGTAAAATAAAAAAAAAGATGGTGGGTTTACTCATTACCCTTTTTTTTGCTTGAGATATGGCCTGTCCCGATGCAGCTTGAAATATATCCTTTTTTTACATTCCTTGCTTTATTGCGACTCCAGGAAACTTAAGCTTGTCGAAGAACACTTTTTCTCTGCATCCAATTCAAGATTTTTTTTTATTCTTTGAGATAAGACACCAATACTAGAAAAAAGTCAATATATATAGAATATATTTTTTTTAAATAATTATAATCTCTATTATCTATGGAATCATCATTTTAGAAATTCATTTTTCTTTTTGTACATTTTTTTTCTTTTAATTTGTATAAAAAAAGAAAGGAATTTAGAATTATTATCAAAAAAGGAGTTATTAACTATTGCTAATCTATTTAGTAGTTTCTTCCTCAAGTGCTGGGGACATGTTCACCAACTCCAAACTCACTGTTCTCAGTTGTTCTTGTTGGATGAATTGTATTTGTTTTGTATTCGTTTGTGGTGCTTTATTGGTTAATTCACTCTATTAAGATTAGTCTTTCTAATAAAATTTAAAATTTATCTTTGAACATTTTACTGCATAGCCAACTTTATTATGATCGCCTTTTAGGGGGCCCTCCCTTTTTATTAATCTCTGTGAGGGCTCGATAAACTATTTCTCTATTTCACCTTCCATTTGAACGTTATTCATACAATTTTAATTTATAACTTTCTAAATATCTAAGTGGAGGTAATGTTCTTTTGAATGATGATGTTCTAAATTTCGAGGCTAGTAAAATTGGAGTAATTCCTACTCTTTGGAATTTATTGATCCTCTGCAATAAAAACAAATATATGGACAATATATCAAAATTAGCTGGAGTGTCTCCATTCGACTACCACGCAATTTAAATTGGATTAAATAACATATATTATATTTAAATTAAATTTAATTAATTATAAATTATAAATTCAAATTAATAAATAATATTTATTAAACCAGCGCGTGTTTGGCTCTTTGTTGATGGCATCACGTGACGTGCTAGCGCGTGATTTGCAGTCGTGTTAAAAAATTTATACAGGTACTTTCAGCGATTCAATTAAGCTGAAACTCTATATATATAGCAGTTTTATACAATTTTTAATTATGTGAAAAACTCTCAAACATATGTCTTTATTTTTACGGTCAATTGTTTTGTTTCCATTTTATCGGGGACATATACAATGTATAAAAAAAATATATTTTCTCTATACCATCTGAGGGGAAGAAACCCCTCCTTATTGGCAATACAACTGATTTATAAGAATTCATCATTAATTTTAATGCTATGAAATATTTTTAAATACATTCAAAATGAAAATCTATCCTGAAATCAATATTTATGTTTCAAAATCCGTCGAAAAAAAATTAATCGGAGCAATGCAAAAGGAGTTAGTTACTAAAAAAGTAATTAATCTCTAAATAATTACACTTAATTAATTATAATTCAATTATATTTCTTCTATACCTTCTAGGGATCCATTGAAATATCTATAAAAATTTTCAAAAGTCTAAATATCTCAATAAAAAGTCGATGAAAAATCGATTTTAATTTGTCTAAAGAGCGAACAGAAAGACAAAGAGACAGACGCCAAGTGAAGTTAGAAAAACGTTATAATAAAAAACAAACTCAATTGGCTCTTCGGTAGGCATTTAACTCTTACTCATTCCTTAAAAACCGGTTAAACAATATAATTCTTAAATAAATTGATTTTTTTTCTATATTAAATTAGAATATAATAATAAAATTTTGTATTAATATAATATAATAATACTTAATAAAATAAATTATTCTATAATAATGAAGGGACTTTGAAAGGTGTGGGGGATGGGTGTTGAGACTTCGAAGCAAAAATATTTATGCTTATATAAAATCGATTCTCTATTTTTTTCAATATCCATTATCTTCCTTCCTTTTTATAAATCTCTGTATTATTTCTAGGCAGGACCTCTTTGGGTTCTTTTTTTGACCTATTGTTCATGATTTATTTTGTTTTGAAGATGAAATAAATTCCAACGAATTGGATTCACGATAAAATTATCATCTAAAAAAGTCATTATTAATTCGATTGAATTTTAACCTTTTTTATGTAAAACGAATGTTATATATACACGAGGTTTGTTCAAAAGAAAAGATGTATTTTGAATTATTTCAAAAAGTATTTATATAATCATCAATTTCCATTTTGCCCCCTTCAAAGTAATTCCCCTCATATATAATGCAATTATGCCAGCGCTTCTTCCAATCGTCGAAACACTTCTGAAATGCGCTTTTCGGTATGGCGATCAGCTCGTTCTTCGATTCCGACTTTATCTCATCAATTGTGACAAAACGCTTTCCTTTCATTGGTCTCTTCAGTTTTGGGAATAGGAAATAGTCGCAGGGAGACAAATCTGGTGAATATGGTGGTTGTAGCATGATATGAGTATTGTTTTTTGTCAAAAAATCACGAACAAGCAATGATATGTTAGCTGGTGAATTATTGTAATGCAGAATCCATGATTTGTTTTTCTACAATTTTAATCGTTTGAGCCGTATTGCTTCACGCAAACGTTGCATAACTTCCTTGTAGTATTCCTTATTCATAGTTCGAACTGTTGACAAGAACTCATGATGCACCACGCCATAGAAATCGAAGCAAACAGTGAGCAAAACCATCGCATTTGGTCGAACTTAGCGTGCTTTTTTAAAGCGCTTGTACCACTTGTTTTTATTTTTTTTTAAATAGTAGACTTACCGAATGTCAGAGTCAACATTTTAAGTGCATTGGAGCACTTTATTTTATTTTTAACGCAAAATTTAATACAGATTATTTAAAAAATCGAAGAACATACAAACTTATCAAACAAACTACTAATTCAAAATGGCTGATAATATCAACATATGAGAAACATATGTATACCAACATAACAAAAAAAATTTCCATAATCGAATGTTCACAGCCCACGAAAAGTCAAAATTCACCTTTTCTCAGACCTCGTATATCATTTGTTTATATTCGTATATATATAAACGGACATAAATATACGCATGTATATATATGTCCGTGAAAGAATTTATTATTATTAGAAATCACTTTTAATTGTGAAATTTTGATATCAGCGTTTTGGCCTCCATTTTGGCACCATTTTTAAAAGAATTTATTTAATTCTTCGGAAGTTAAAAATCACCCACTCATTCAACCCAAAATCATCACAACAGTCACACAGACTATAACCCAGAATTTCAAAAAAATATTCCCTTCTAAAAAAACTCTTTTCAAAATGAGGCCTGAGGTCGGGTCCTAGTCGACTTTTGGTCATATAGACTTATAGACTACGACCCAGAATCCCAAAAAATTTTCTCCTATATAAATTATCTTGAAAATGGCGCCAAAATGGGCACCGAAACGTCGAGACTCAAATCACACAATTAAACGAGGATATAACCCGGAAACAATATTTTATAAAATAAAAACTTTCACGAAATCCTAAATGAACAAATATATATATATAACATTAGAATATCTCCTAAGATCTATTTGGCTTTTGGGCATTGAAAAAATTTATTCAAGTTTATATAAGTGAAATTGAAAAGAGTATTATTTTTTTTTTTTTCTTTTCTTTCTATGTGATTGATTGATTAAAATTATTAATAATCATTTCACTCCGATTGACCTGATTGGTACATTTCTAATTTCTCGTCTCAATGGATATTCTAAATCGAAATGTTGAAACACTATTTTCAATTATTTAAAGCAAAAATAAATTATTATTAGGTAATTTCGTGAACGATATTAAATAACGATCTGAACCCAAGTCTTGTCTTTCAACGACCTGCTTCATTTGTTTGGTGCCAATGTTAACGACAACGACCGGACCATTACACAGCGACTTTCAAAGTCAGTGACCGCGAATTTAATTAAGTTTTGAACTTATTAGCACTCAATATTTATTCGAATTTAGGCATTCTGGATGGATGATTCCCCTCAATCACTTAGGGATATTTACCCTTTAACATTGAAAGATGGTGATAAGAGATATTTCTTTTTTGCTTTCCTTATGACTGGATTTTATTATAGTATAGGTATATTGTGTTTTTGAATTAAAAAGTGAAAATAATAATTGATGAGGTACTTTTAAAATATATATATTTGTATATTTTCTAATTATCATCCAATAATTATTTGAAATATAATTTAACTCCTAAATTAATTATTTAGTTATATATATATTTTACAGTAATTTATTTTTATAAAATATTAAATATTTTCTAGTGACCTACATGAAATAGCTATCAATCACTCTGGTACTACTGATTTTCGAAAACTTTTAGCAGCAGCCACATTTCTCCAACCATCCGTACCCTGAGTCAATTCCATCCACAATTTCTTTCTCTTCCGATTCCCATTCATTACTTTTCTCTTGTTCTCATCAATCTTTCATCACTCCTACGAGTCATTTACCCCCTTAACCCCTCTATATATCATTTCTTTTAATCTTTTGTGTAGAAATATTATTTTATTCTTTTTAGTCCATTGGAAAAACGTTATTTTATAAAATTTTTTTATATTTATATGTTTTTTTAAGAAGCATATTTTAAAAAATTTTGAAAAAAAAGTACGAAAAATCTTAATTATTTTAAAAAATCTGGACAATAGGCTGTCTCGAAGACTTTTTTCGGGACGCCGGGACAGAGCACCTTAAAACGGCACGTTTGGTCACGTCCCAATTTGTCGTTTTAACGGTGGAGGTTCAATATATATCAACTTAGTAATAATCATTAATTTGTAAATATTTATTTGTAAATGTAACATACTAGATGTTTAATTTGCAAATGTACTTCAAAGAGTGGAATGAATAAATAAACAAAATGCATATACTTTAGACGTAAAAAGTGATTAATTGGACAAGTAAATAATAAAATGTGTAAAAACTACATTTTGAATTTTGTCAATAATTTTATAAATAATAATTAACGGTTGTTACAATTATTAATTTGGAAGTTGCATTGTCAATAAAAAAAATAAAAAAAATAACCATACTGGGTGATCCAATCGTTAAAATAACTGAATTCTTAAGTCCTTAAAACCCAAAGAAATGCCACATTAATGCAATTCTTGTACACATTTCTTTTGAATAGAAAAATACTAATACATTAAGAATATATATATATATATATACTAGCTGCTCCGAGCGCCTTCGGCGCTCTCCACACCTAGACGGGGGGTCCGCCCCCTGTACCCCCCCCCCCCGAGTGTCCCTATTCTGAGCTATAACCATCTAACAAATATAAACATAAATATGTGGTTTCAACAAGACGGTGCCACATGCCATACAGCCCGTGAAACACTTCAATTACTGCATGAGACATTTCCAGGTCGTGTACTCTCTCGTTTCGGTGATCAGAATTGGCCCCCTAGATCGTGTGATTTAACACCATTAGATTTCTTTTTATGGGGATATAAATTTTTGATGTTGAGATTTTGATGTTTTTCTACGTTTTGAAGGTTCCTGAATCATTTCACTAAGTTTGAGAAAAATGTCTGTGTTTGTGTGTATGCATGTGCGTGTGTGTGTATGTATGTAGACAAGATTACGCAAAAACGGTTTGAGCTAGAATCATGAAATTTGAAACATGGGTATTATTCAAAATTCTTAGTTTCGTCTAAAGTGACCGTAAAAATAAAGGTATATGTTTGATAATTTTTCACATGATGAAAAATTGTATAAAATTGATATATATAGAATTTCAGCTTGATTGAATCTCTGAAAGTATCAGAATTAATTTTTTAACACTGCAAATCTCACGCGCCAACACGTGACGTGGTGCCATCAACAAAGAGCCAAACATGCGCTGGTTTAATAAATATTATTTATTAATTTTAATTTATAATTTATAATTTATTAAATTTAATTTAAATATAATATATGCTATTTAATCCAATTCAAATTGCGAGATAGTCGAGAGGAGACACTCCAGCTAATTTTTTTTAAGAGAAGTTATTATTTCGTGTTAGAGCATCTTTGAATGACTTACAAAGTATTTTCCTTGAAACATATTTAGTTTCCAGACTTTTGTCTTTTTAATGCCTTTTGTTTTCTAAAAAAAATATCAAGATTCAACAACTTATGTAGTTAAACAAAGCATCAAATAAAGAAAAATAAACTCTGGAATTCTAAAATATTTCATCGCATTCACATTCCTTTGCATAAGTTATAATCTAATATACCTTCTACTGGCAAATAATTAAGTGATAATAAATTAAAAATATCATTTGTATAGAATAAAAAATTAAACAATTTAATAAAAAAAGTATTTTTAATTTTAATTATTTTATGATTTGATATTCATTAAAATAATTTTCAAAACTAAGTTGTAATTAATGTAAAAAATAAATATAAAAAAAATAAATTAAAAATATATATTCTACTTGTTCTTTACGGACATTAATCCCATTTATTATTAATTATATAAAGGTGAAAGTTTTATTATTATTTAAAAATTATTGTTTAATTGAAAAAATAACATAATATATAAATATATATACTATAAATTAAACATTCTTCCTTTTCCTTCATCGTGTAAATTTTAATTTAGTAATTTCGGTCATTGATCTAATAAATGAAAGGTCCTATTTAATTTTTTTTATAAGTAACTATTCAAGTAATATAATTAATAAAATGACATTTGTCTGAAAAATTAAAATTTTTATTATTCACTTAATATTTCTTGTTTTAACCATATGATAAATTAGAAATACAATCAATCTTGATAAATATTATTTTAAAAAAATTTAAGAATTTTTTTTATTATTTAATTCATATATTATTATTAGTAATTAATACATTATTATTAGTACGAACCATTTGCAAACGGAGTAAGTTTAAACTGAATGTAACTAACTTCATAATGTTACAGACATCACATACATACATTCGACGGAAATTATATATATTAGATTATTATATAGAAAGGTCAAGACGACATTTTCCCAGATCATTAGGGTCATATTTAAATTTTATTGACTTTAATAAATAATTAAATAATTAGCTAAATAATTATAACTAGAAAATATTAAAACTTATGTAGTGTGTGTGTGTGTGTGTGTGTAAATATACCATCAATATAATTCATTTAATTAATTGAAGCTAATTTCAGACAACATATATGACCGACTGAATGAACGAACAAAATAGTCTCTTGATATGGATTGTTTATTTTATCAAAACTATTGTAGGGATTGTAAATGATTCCAGACTATACTAGTATAAATAAATAATTAATTTTTATTATAATTAAATAAAAACCTATAGTGAAGTAAAGGGAGGCTTTGTATCGTTTTGAGAAACAAGTAATATAAAGAAATATTTTATTTTAGTTACTTTTTATTAAAAAATCTGGAGTGTCTCCACTCGATTATTTCGCAAATTTGAATTAGATTAATTAACATATATATTATATTTAAATTAAATTTAATTAATTATAAATTAAAATTAATAAATAATCAATTAAAATTAATAAATAATATTTAATAAACCAGTGCGTGTTTGGCTCTCTGTCGGCGGCAACACGCCACGCGCTAGTGCGTGATTACCAGTCAACTTAAAAAATTAATTTCGGTACTTTCAGCTATTGAATCAAGCTGAAATTCTATATATATATATATATATATATATATCAGTTTTATACAATTTTTAATCATGTGAAAAACTATCAAACATATATCTTTATTTTTACGGTCAGTTTAGAGGAAAAAAAATGAAAACGTGGTAGGTAATGTCCCTCTTCCGGGTGAGCTACATTTCTCAGTTTTTGATAGGAAACTACGAATTTTGAATAATGCCCGTGCACCAAATTTTATTATTATAATCTTGTCTACATACTCACACATATATACATACATACATATATATACAGACATTTTTCTATTATATTTCGAGATGATTAAATGTTATATGAAAATTAAACCTTTTTCATGTTTTTTTCAACAAGTGGATAAATATCCAAGAGCAGGACTGAAGTAAAATCAGATAAGGAAATATCATATATTTTCTAAATTTTTTCAATAAAATTTCATTAAACCAAACCTTATATTTATATATTTATTAAGATTTAAATGTTATCAATAATGTTCCATGAAATAGTAGTTCTGATTAAAAACAAAATCGCTAATTGATTTTTTTTCTCTCTCTTTAATATCCTTTTAATTTTATTTAGACCTTTGCCTCATCAATCATTTTTCGTTATGAAAGAAATACACATCAAAAGGTTTGAATTTGAATATTTCACACAAACACACACACACATTTATAAATAAATTATAAATTTAAGATAAATAATTTAAATCGTTTTTTTAATCAAATTATTAATTATTTTTTGATGAAAAAAAAGGAGGAAAATTTTTCATTTTTTGAGTAAATCCTATCATCTCTATTGAGTATTTTGTTTTATAGTAAAAATAAAATAATTTCATTGCAGAGTATTTACAAATTTTTTAATCAAGGTATGTTAAATTATTTAATTTAAAGGTTTTTGGTAGTAATATTTATGTTAAAGTTATAAAAATAAAAATCAATTCATTTGATAAAATATTTATCTCCATAGAATAAATTTATTTTGAGATGAAACCAATATTTTGATGCTCAATCTTCATTTTTCTTTATTTTTCCATTTGTAATTTTTACTATCTCGCCTAAGATAGTATTGCGATCACGAAATTTTTTGATCTTTTTATACGTTTTGAAAGTCCCTGAGTCATTTTCACTAAGGTTGAGAAAAATGTTGTGTATGTGTGTATGTAGAAAAAACGGTTGTAGCTAGAATAATGAAATGTGGTACACGGGTATTATTCAAAATTTGTAGTTTTCTATCAACTTTTGAGAAATGTAGCTTATTTTCATTTTTTTTCCTCTAAACTGACCGTAAAAATAAAAATATACTAGCTGCTCTTCACACCTAGACGGGGGCTCCGCCCCCTGTACCCACGATTGGTACATTTTTTTGAAATTCACACCAGAGATAGTATATAAAGAAAAATCGAGTTTTATTGATCACATCTCTGGGAAAAATCATCTTCATTAGTTTTTTCTTAATTTAAATGTATCTATTAATGCAAAAAAAAACAGATTTGATATTTTTAAATTTATTTTATTTATAATATTGTAGGGAATTTCGTTGTCTAGGGGTTGTTTAGCAAAAAATATCTGTTTTGTTTAAATGGTTGCAAAAATATCGTTTTATTGAATAAAGATGAACAAGATAAAAATACAGTGTAAAAATAAATGAAAATGTAACTTCTTCGTTTCTTGAATACTTCTGGCGATGTACAAAGGACTGTAAAGTGTCGACTGTAAAAACTATAAAACTAAAACTTAAACTGAAACTGTACAACTAAACTCGAATCGTGCCGGTGTTTCTTTTAAAAGGAAGTCCAAACAGCTGGAACTCGGTTTCTATTGGTCGGTGGCGTGGAGTGGGAGAATGGCGGCGACGGTGATGGTAGCGCATGGTGGGGGGGCGGCGACGGCGTCTGGGGCGCTCGCTGCTTGGAGCGGCGTTGAGAGGAAGCACCAACTCCGACGATATTGTGGTTGAGAATGGCCGACCCTGAGGCAGTAAGATGTGCCAGGCTTTTGATGATTCGGACGGTGATGAGCCAAAAGGCTCCATTCCCACATTCGGCCGTCCTGCGATGTATTCGGCCTCGAATACGTTAATCTTCTTTTCCTTATCTCTCCACTTCGCCTTCGTTTTTCGATATTTATCGATTTTTTTCTTCACGTAAAATAGTATATCTTGTGATTTGGATAAATCATTTATGCCTGTTTCTAAATTTAAATCCACATTAAAATCTTCATTTTCTTTATTTAAAACACTATCTTCAGTTTCAACTTTACTTGCAGTTTGTGTTTTATCATTATCTTTAAAACTTTCTTCTTTAATTTCGTCTAATTTTAAAAGGACATTTGCTAAATTTAATTTTGCTTCTTTATTTCCTTCATTTGCTTGTTTTTCATAAATCACTTTTGCCAATTTTAAAACTTCCCACGCCAAATTTAAATTAGGAACGTCACCTTCTTCATTGTCTTTCTCACCATCTTCACTTTCAGGCATTGTTTCATCAAGATAAAAAATTTTATCATTGGGATCAATCTCTTCTTCACGAATTGTTTTATTTCGATCTTCTGAAGTGCTTTCATCCTTATCAACTTCCATTGATTCATCGTCATTTACTTTATCCTCTTCATTAACTTCACTTTCGGTCTTTTTTTCATTATCAGTCGTTAGAGATTCTTTATCTTCATTCTTTTCTTCTTTGACTTCCTGTTTTTCAGTCTCTCCTTTTTTATTAGATTCTTTCTTTTCAGTCTCTTCTTTTTTCTTAGATTCTTTCTTTTCAGTCTCTTCTTTTTTCTTAGATTCTTTCTTTTCAGTCTCTTCTTTTTTACTAGATTCTTTCTTTTCAGTCTCTTCTTTTTTATCAGATTCTTTCTTTTCAGTCTCTTCTTTTTTATCAGATTCTTTCTTATCAGTCTCTTCTTTTTTATTAGATTCTTTCTTTTCAGTCTCTTCTTTCTTATCAGTCACTTCTTTTTCTTCTTCTTCATCATCTTCGTCCAGTGTACATAACCAAGATAGAATGTTACCTCTGATTAGTTCGTCGCTGTCTTGCTCAGGAAGATTGAGTATATTAGATGTTCGACGTAGTTGCTTACTGGTAAGTTTTTCCTTTAATTCTTCATTTTTCTTTTCGTATTCCTCAGAACCTTCAACAAAGTTGAACCCTTCAAAGTTGAGTAGGGTTTTTCTACTGAGGCGGCATGTTGCGTCACCCGTTATTATCGTTTTTAATCCTTTCAATTCATATGGTTTGGCCTCATTGATGTTTTTTGCGATTTTTGGAAAAAAAAACAAATTCAACATCTTAATATATTTTTATTTCTTTAATCTTTACTGTATTAAATCTTGTATTTTCTTTCTTGCTGATTATTCACAAAAAAATCTTGAAAGTGAATAAGTTTCCAATCTTAAATCTTGTATCTTTTCCTTGACAATTATTCACAAAAATCTTGAGAGTAAATAAATCTTCAATCTTGAATCTTGTATCTTTTCTTTAGAATTATTCACAAAAATCTTGAACGTGAATAAGACATGAATCTTGAATCTTGTATCTTTGCTTGAAGATTATTCACATAAAATCTTGAGAGTGAACAAGTCTAGAAATCTTCTTTTGCCCGAACGATAAACGAGTTGTTTTCAATCACGGACTGAGCCTCCAATTTGTAGGGAATTTCGTTGTCTAGGGGTTGTTTAGCAAAAAATATCTGTTTTGTTTAAATGGTTGCAAAAATATCGTTTTATTGAATAAAGATGAACAAGATAAAAATACAGTGTAAAAATAAATGAAAATGTAACTTCTTCGTTTCTTGAATACTTCTGGCGATGTACAAAGGACTGTAAAGTGTCGACTGTAAAAACTATAAAACTAAAACTTAAACTGAAACTGTACAACTAAACTCGAATCGTGCCGGTGTTTCTTTTAAAAGGAAGTCCAAACAGCTGGAACTCGGTTTCTATTGGTCGGTGGCGTGGAGTGGGAGAATGGCGGCGACGGTGATGGTAGCGCATGGTGGGGGGGCGGCGACGGCGTCTGGGGCGCTCGCTGCTTGGAGCGGCGTTGAGAGGAAGCACCAACTCCGACGATATTGTGGTTGAGAATGGCCGACCCTGAGGCAGTAAGATGTGCCAGGCTTTTGATGATTCGGACGGTGATGAGCCAAAAGGCTCCATTCCCACATTCGGCCGTCCTGCGATGTATTCGGCCTCGAATACGTTAATCTTCTTTTCCTTATCTCTCCACTTGAAAAATACATGAGGAATTTTTTTACCAGGAGAAAAATTATTCTCGTATCGTTGATTAAAAAATATTTATTTTTATTATTATTTTTAATAACATCACGCATATTTTAATCTTAAGCGTTATTTTCTTTATCATTATAATTAATTATTCTAAAAATATTAATTTTATTATATAATTATTTATTATATATGTGTGTATATTTATTATCTAATATAAAGCAAACTATCGTGTATGATTTGTTTTCTTATTCCTATAATTAAATTTGGATATTGGAAAGTATCATATTACTCTTTTGTAATCATTGGTCTTCATAAATTCATTTAATTCAATCTTATAAATAATAGGTTAAAATATATTATATTTGTTACCACATCGGAAAATGATTAAGTAGGAAGTTAAAAATCAATCTATCATAATTTTATATGATATAATATAATTTATTTTGAAAAGGAATTAGATCAAACATAGCTAGGTTTAATGATTATCTCGAAATGAAGAGAAAGAAGTGTAAAGAAAACTATCAAAAACTTGAGAAAGAGTAGAAGGGGGGCGGGGAGAGGAAGGATTTCCGTTGGCAGGATACTAGCGAAAGGATGAAAAGCTCTAAAAAAAGACAACTTTGTTACAGTGAAATAATATCATTGAAGGGATTTATAAATAAAGAGTTATTTTATCGTGTTTTCACTTTATAAAGATTTTGTAATTTTTATGATCTACTAAAAAACGCTTGTTGACAGTAAAAATAGATTTATGAATTTTTTCATTTTTTTATTTTATTATTAATTTACTTACTTTTGATAGAAATAAGAGTTTTTATAACGTTTTTCTTAACCTCACTAGGCGTCTGTCTCTTTGTTGAATTAAAATCGATTTTTCATCGACTTTTTATTCAGATAGACATTTGAAAATTTTTATAGATCTTTCAATGGATCCCAAAAAGGTATAGAAGAAATATAATTGAATTATAATTAATTAATTGTAATTAATTAGCGATTAATTACTTTTAGTAACCAACTCCTTTTCTATTGTTCCGATTAATTTTTTACTATCTCGCCAGAGATAGTATTGCGATCACGAAAATTTTCGATGTTGAGATTTTGATGTTTTTATACGTTTTGAAGGTTCCTGAATCATTTTCACTAAGGTTGAGAAAAATGTCTGTATGTGTGTGTGTGTGTGTGTGTGTGTGTGTGTGTATGTGTGTGTGTATGTATGTAGGCAAGATTACGCAAAAACGGTTTGAGCTAGAATGATGAAATTTGGTACATGGACATTATTCAAAATTCATAGTTTTCTATCAACTTTTGAGAAATGTAGGTCAACCGGAAGAGGGTCATTACCTACAACGTTTTGATTTTTTTTCCTCTAAAGTGACCGTAAAAATAAAGATATATGTTTGATAATTTTTCACATGATTAATAATTGTATAAAACTGCTATATATAGAATTTCAGCTTGATTGATTCGCTAAAATTACCAGAATTAATTTTTTAACACTGCAAATCTCACGCGCCAACACGTAACGTGGTGCCATCAACAAAAAGCCAAACATGCGCTGGTTTAATATTTATTATTTATTATTTATAATTTATAATTAATTAAATTTAATTTAAATATAATATATTATGTTATTTAATCCAATTCAAATTGCGAGATAGTCGAGTGGAGACACTCCAGCTAATTTTCAACAGATTTTGAAACATAAATATTGATTTCTGGATAGATTTTCATTTTGAACGTATTTAAAAATATTTCATAGCATTAAAATTAATGATGAATTCTTATTAATCAGTTGTATCGCCACATGAGGAGGGGCTTCTTCCCCTCAGATGGCATAGAGAAAAGATCTTTTTTTTTATATATGTCCCCGATAGAAAGGAAACAACCTTTTTTTACCGACCGACGATAGTAAGGGAGGTATTGTTTTCACACCAAATTTCACATGTGGAGATTTTTACATATCTCCACGAATCATGCATTTTCTTAACAGAAAAAAGTATTTTTAGCATGATGTCTGTCCGTCCGTCCGTCTGTCCGTCCGTCCGTATAGATGTGTACAGCCTGAACGGCTCAACGGATTTTGATGAAATTTGGTATATTTACTTAATGCATCAGTGGGATGAATTGATCAACTTTTGGTGCAAATCCGGAAACCGGAAGTGGTAGTATTAGCGATCGACGATAAGAAGGGAAGGGTTATTTTCGCACCAAATTTCACATAAGGAGATTTTTTTACATATCACCACGAATGTATTGGTTTTATCCTCGGGAAAAATAATCTTCATTATGTTTTTCTTAATTTAAAATTATA
Source organism: Labia minor (assembly GCA_963082975.1). Lineage (NCBI taxonomy): Eukaryota > Metazoa > Arthropoda > Insecta > Dermaptera > Spongiphoridae > Labia > Labia minor. The sequence continues at coordinate 56,055,919 of OY720345.1, forward strand.
TGACGTCACCCAGCCCTTCATGACATCACAGCCTCGGGTAACGCCGGCAACGCCGGCTACTTCAGCTATATATTATAAATAAAATAAAATTAAAAATATTTATGTTATATCCATATCTGTTTTTTATTACATTAATAGATATATTAAAATTATTTGAAATTGTTTCTGTAGCTGGAAATTAATTTATTTCAAACCGTCGGTCGGTTCGGACCTGGCCACAGGTCAACTTATTATTGCTTCATATTCAACTAGAAACGTTGGGCGCTTTTAGTTTTCATTTTATTTCTACGTAATTAACTTCCTTAATAGCGCTATAATTCATATATATTTACTAAGATACATACATCACTATAACACTTCATTAACAACTATTTCTTCTAATTTCTTCTAATATTATCATACATTTTGGATTTGATTGATAATATGTAAATTTAATAAAAATTCTTTTAAATTCTGATACATACTTTGATATAAGTATATTACAGTGAAAAATAATAAAAGATTAATTTCTTAGCTCTTAAACTATCAATTTTATTGCATGATAAAAAAAGTTGTAAGTTAATGTGTTTAATCAAATTTTTATTATTACAAAAATTTGACTTGATTGTTCATATAAAAAAAATTAAACTAAATGCGCCCAACGTTTTTCGTTGCATATGAAGCAATTCATCCATAAACTTTGTCAGGCTTATAGAAAAAATATTTTATTCTTTTTAGTCCATTGGAAAAACGTTATTTTATAATTTTTTTTTATTTATATTTTATTATTATGCCTATTATTTAAAGAGACAACAAAAACTATAACTTAATATCCAATTAATATTAGATTTATCATTTGTAGATTGAAGAAATAAAAAAAGGACATCAGCTTCCTTATCCGCTTCAATGATTGTCTTTCCAAAAGATTTAACAGTGGCTAGGAGAAAAATAATCAAGTTAATTTCCGTTGTTTATGATGAAAAATAATCATATATATATATATCGTGAAAAATATTCAGATAATGAAAAATTTACAGTAAAAATGAACATCAATTATTTTTTTATTCGTTCGAATATAATTTTTATAAACAACAAAAAATTAAAAATATATTTTTATTTACATATAAAAAAACAAACAAAAAAACCTCTGACTTTTGTACATTCTACGCAAGGATAACGTCTAGCATGTGACATATCAATTATGATCAGTAGAACGGGCCCTATCAATTGATTGTCTTGATCGGAGGCGCTACTTTTTTTTATCGAGTAACTTCCCAATTTCGATCCCGGAGACGAGATTAACTCCGTCCCATAAACCCCAGCAAGAAAAATTTCATTGCCAGGCCCGGGACTTGAACTAAGGACCTTGAGAATGTCAGCTAACTCTTACATTTAGCTTAGTTTAAATAAGTTGACCTGTGGCCAGGTCCGAACCGACCGACGGTTTGAAAAATTAATTTCCAACTACAGAATTTCAAATAATTTTAATATATCTATTATATGAATATAACATAAATATTTTTAATTTTATTTTATTTATAATATATATGTAAGACCAGGCTGTGACGTCATGAATGGCTGGATGACGTTATATAATTTTAAATCAAGAAAAAACTAATAAATATGATCTTTCTCGAAGATAAAACTAATACAAAGTGCATGATTCGTGGTGATATGTAAAAAATCTCCTCATGTGAAATTTGGTGTGAAAATAACCCTTCCCTTCTTATCATCGATCGCTAATACTACCACTTCCGGTTTCCGGATTTGCACCAAAAGTTGATCAATTCATCCCACTGATGCATTAAGTAAATATACCAAATTTCATCAAAATCCGTTGAGCCGTTCAGGCTGTACACATCTATACGGACGGACAGACATGCTAAAAATACATTTTTCTGTTAAGAATTCGTGGAGATATGTAAAAATCTCCACATGTGAAATTTGATGTGAAAACAATACCTCCCTTACTATCGTTGGTGGGTAAAAATTATGTTTATTCGTCAATTTGTTTGTTATTGGTTTGTTTTACTAATATATATTATAAAATGAAATAAACTTAATAGAATAAATATAGTAAGAAAGACATAATCTTTAATATTATTTTGTAAAGTAATATTATATTTCTTATTAGTCCTTATTTTTAATGCTAAAATTTAGTAAACTATTAAACTTATATAACCAATTTATTTATAGATTTAAATTTGTATTTAATTATATTTTCTTTTATAAATTTTACATTTTATGAATTTTTTGAGAAACAACAAGAAAAGACTTATTTATTTATTATTTACTCTTGTGACCAAGTTCTGAAATAAGAAAATATTATAATTAATCTGTTTCTACTAAACAGTTGTTAAAAAATTGAAAAATCATGGAATAAATTTCACACTTGAAAGATACCAAATATCTTATCAAGTGTTTTAAAATATTAATTTAATTTATAAAATATCATATGGAAAATATTAAGGTTGAGAACGATCATCAAAGGAAAAATATATAAATTTATAAATTATCCTACAATTAGTCACGTATTGTGCTTTCAATTGGTAAATTACCAATCGGTTGTAGGGGCTCCCAAATTGTGCCCCGCGCTACACCATTCAATAATATTTATATTATACAAAATTTAAAAGATTTAATTAAAAATTTTTTTAAGAAAGATTTTTTTTAATAAATAAATTTTGTTGATTTTTAATGAGAGTTGTATCAAGAATTTTTAATTAACACAAGAATTCTTTAAAGACATCCTCTGGAAGAAAAGCAAAGGGGAGATTCGTCGCTTCACTTCAATGAGAAAGCATTTGGACTTTGACTGAACATGAATGAATTGAAATGTTGAATCTAGACACATTTTATTTCAATTCTAATTTCTGTTTAATATTTAAGAGATCTGTGTAATATAGAAATTAATATATATATTTTTATCCTATTATATCAACAACTATTCTGTTATACCAATGTTATACCTATAAATAATAATAATTACATTATGATCAACTTTAAAAGAATAAATGAAAATTTTAGAAGAATCAATGAAAAATAAATATTATTTCTATAAAAATATAGTTTATATATATTATTGAGGATATATTTTAAATATAATTAATATAAATCGTAATTTGTAGCCTTTAAATATGTATTTTAAATTGATATACATTCTGTCAAAAAAGAACCGGAAATTGTTTAATAAGACGCAAAATAATTGTTCAATTATTAAAATTTGTTTTGTCGCCTTCATTCAAAACAGGCTGCATTCACATATGCTAACGATTATTCGAGTTATCAAAGCACCTTTGAAATGCGTTTGAAGGGATCGCCTGCAGCTCCTTTAGAGAATTCTCCTTAATGGCCTGTATCGATTCAAATCGGTATCCGCAGAGTGAGTTTAAATTTTGTAAAAAGAAAAAAAATCACAGGGGGCTAAATCCGGTGAATAGAGTGGTTGTTCGAAGGTATTTGTCGAAAAGCGCGCGCGATCACAATATGAGTTTTGTGCGACGTTTAGTTATTATGGAGCAAGACCCATGAGTTATATTTCCACAAATTTGGCCGTTTCTTACGCACATTTTTTCTCAAACGCCGCAAAACTTCCATTATAGTATTATCTAATTTATTTATCTTTTTCGCATCAAGCATCACATTTCCACAACCATCTCTATCCTATTTCATCCCCATTTAGTTCAAATCTTCTTCCAATATTACGATATCTTTCTTTATATTGTTTGTACAGCACATCTGCGTCTATGCATCGCTCGTCACCCAATTGGTTTTCAAATCACGAACTTTAAGTTATACTTTCTTCACCCATTTGAACCACATATCCCATCAATTGTAACCTCCTGGATTTTATGACTTTTAATATATTCTACTATTTAATTTAGAAATTTATGTTTTTTAATCTTTCATTCATAACTTTCACAAATGTTATTTAAGCCAAACGATAATAATTACGTCAATTTCAATTGAAAATTAATCCAATTTCATATTATAAAATTAATTTCGAATTTGGTCTACCAAATGACTAAATTAAATTTAGGCTTGAAGATAGATATCACATATTATAATTAAATAATTATAATTGAGTAAAAAATAATAAATATATAATAAATTCACCTTATCTAAAGAGATATTCTTAAGGTCGATAAGTGGATAAAACTATTTTGATAAGTTGTATACTATATCTAAATATTATATTCAGTAGATCTCTAACTCTAAATTTAACACAAAAATTAAAAAAAAAATGTTTTATATGATTCGGATTTGTCTCTAAGGTAGAAAAGGAAGAACTACTAATGCCAATCAACAATCAGAAATAATCAAATCATTGTAAATGACTTAATATAAAGTCACTCGTTATCACCAATTTTATTAGCGTTTGAAGATTGATTTTATTAGACTAATAAAATCCAATTAATCAAAAATACATATTAAATTACTCGGCCAATTTAAATACTTATACATATTAGAATTAGGAGGGGTTAAACCTTTGCCCCCCTCCCATTCCCCTTCTCTCTATTATATACGCCTCTGTCAAACGTAATAATTGAATATTTATTTATTTAAATTTTAAATTATCAATTTAAAATACTATAAAATGTATTTAATAAAATTGTAAACTTATAACAAATAAAACAACTAACAAATATTTAATTACAAATGAATCATCTACGAAAATCTATCGAAAGCGTAGGTTGAATTATAGAAATTCTCTGAATCGTTTTATATGAAATATTGAATTTAATTAATTTAAAGATAAAATAAACTAATCCGGCATACATAATTTTACAAACGTCATCATCATCTTCATTTTATAATTCATAACAATCCAGATCCTATATTTCTGAGTTCAATTGGTATTTAAGCTGACTTTTATACATCTTATGAAAGAACATCAACAATTAAATCGGATACCATCTAAACTGAGTAAAGGTGTTGTATTATCAGTACAACTATTCCTTTCAACCTTTATCTGGATTTTCTTGATCGGGGACGGTACTTTTTATTTCAAGTAGCTTCCAAATTTTTATTATGTAGGTTGTGGGACCTCGTACCCATAAACTCCAGCTAGAAACAAGTTCTCTTGCCAGGCCTGGGACTTTAACCGGAGGCTGAGACACAAGCGTGTTTCCCCCAGACTGAGTGACCAAATCATCCATCTTATAAAGAAATATAATTCAATCAATCAATTGCTTATTACCCCCACACTTAATGATTGTTAGGTTACCTCTTATTTGGTTAATTTCTTATCTCTGATCCGAGATTACCTATTAATTTTAAGTAATATTTTATTAGGATGGTGCATAATTCCTAACTCTAGCTTTAAGAGATATCAAATAATTTTAAATTCAAATCATTAAAACAATATTTGTTTTTATTTGTTTTAGGTAGAAAAAGATGGCGGCCATTCATGCAAATATTAGCTTCCAAAATTGGACAGAGTCAGAATTCTACAATATTTCTTTAGAAGATTACATTCTAAAAAATCGTGGCGCGAAATCACTTCCGAGAGGGGAAGCCCTGACGATGACAGCAATATATATGGCCATCTTGGTCACAGGGGTTGTTGGTAACGCCCTTGTATGCTTGGTCATCATTCGTAACTCTGTAATGCGGAGTGCCACCAACTATTATCTCTTCAGTCTGGCTGTCTCCGACCTCACCTTTCTTATTGTGGGTACGTTTCAACTTCATGTATTTATTAAAGCTTTTGTGGTTATTTTGATAATTATTAAGGGAATTTTTATTAAAAGACCACATTGTTTGTATAAAATTTTTTATAAAATTAAAATAACTGTACAACGTTTCGACTGCTTATTCTGCAGTCGTTTTCAAGTAACCGTACGCTAGCTCCGATTCAAGCGACTCATGATGGGACACGTCATCTCTTATATAGGCAGTGATATTGGCTCCAATTTTCTCCCGCCAATTTTAATATCACCATGAAGTCAGCAGCCATTGTTAAAGCAAGCGTTTACAATTAAGAAGTATGACAGTGCATTATGTCTTTACAATAAAGATAGTAAATTATTGCTATAATCAAGATATATACATATATACACACTAGATTAATTATATAACATTCATATCTGACATGGGAGCAAGCGTACGGTTGCTTGAAAACGACTGCAGAATAAGCAGTCGAAACGTTGTGCAGTTATTTTAATTTAATAAATAATTTTATACAAACAATGTGGTCTTTTAATAAAAATTCCCTTAATAATTTCAACTTCATATTGATCACTTTCATTATTTTTATTCAGAAAAATCCAATTCATTATTTTCTTATTACTTTTTGTTTTATATTATTTAATTTACTAAATTATAATTTTTTCACCATTCAATATGAATATATAATTTTCTTATTTATTTATTCACACCTTTTCTCAATCTTATATAATTACTGAAGGAAGGGAAGGTATTGTTTTCACACCAAATTTCACATGTGGAGATTTTTACATAGCTCCGCGAATCATGCAATTTATTGACAGAAAAAATTATTTTTAGCATGATATCTGTCCCTCCGTCTGACCATTGTGTGTCCATATAGAGGCGTATAGCTTGAACGGCTCAACGGATTTTGATAAAATTTGATATAATTTAAATATATTTTCTTAATGCATCAGTAGCAGGGCTTCGAACCGGAACTGAACCGAAAACCGAAAAAAACCGGTATTTTTGTCGGAACGAAAACCGGAGCTGAACCGAAAAAAATAATATCGGTTTATTTCAGTTCAGTGTTCAATCCAGAGTTGCCAGAAGTGGTGTTTTTGGGCGTTTTGGCAACACACAAGCCCGAATTTTTTTCAATTAGTTATGTCTCGCACTGCATGGTGTCGCTAAAAACTTTGTTTCAAAAATTAGTGTCCTAGTCATACTCTCCCTTCGGTTGTGTTGGCAGCGTCTCGTAGTCGCAATACAGAATTTAATGTTTTCATCGTTTGTTTAATACTGATACTTTGATTTAATGATAGTATTAATTTTTTAAATTATTTATTCCATTTGTTACAGGGTTATGTATTGATATAAAGAAAATGATTCATAAATATAAATAAAATTATTAAATAAATTTAAACAAACATTGAATACCTTTGACCAAGTACGAAGATTAGACAGTAAAAAACTTATTTTAGAATTTTGGGAGGAAAATAAAAATACATATCCTCATTTTAACAAAATTGCAATGGTGGTTTTAGGAGATACTGCAACACAAGTTAGTGTTGAAAGAGCTTTCTCTGGTTTAAAGTTTATTTTACGAGACAATAGAAATAGTTTAAATACAAATATATTGGAAGATATTTTAATAATTAGAGGTAATTTTCATCTTTTATAATTATAGTTATAATTGTAAGTAAATATATCCAAGAATCCTGTATACTTTAACATTAAATATACGAATTTGTTTCGTTTGTTGAGTGTTTGAAAGTAGAAGGATGTAAAAAAATATTCATACTTATTTGTTCCGTTTAATAAATTATATTAACATCTTATATTATATACTTCTAATTATACCTTTAATTAATTATTATTATTTATATTATATTGTATCAATTCATGTAGTATGATTTAGGGTGGTAGCAAGAAATATTTTTATATATTTATGGCAGACTCGGCATACCCCGACCTAAATTTCTAATACAAATAAAAGGTCTTTAAAATTAATTAATCGGAACTGAACCGAAAACCGAAAACCGAAAAAACCGGTATTTTTGCCGGAACGAAAACCGGAACCGAACTGATATTTTTTTTTATTGAACCGGAACGAAAACCGAAACGAAAAAAATAATGGTTCGAAGCCCTGATCAGTAGCATGAATTGATCAACTTTTGGTGTATATCCGGAAACCGAAAGTGGTAGTTTACAAAGTAGTAATTTTATATTCATTGTCAGAAAATTTTTCACTTAAAATATACAAGTAGTAATTAATAATTGAGTAATTAAACTAAAGATAAAAACCAAGATAATATAATTTAGTCATTTTAATTCAAGTTTTAAAAATATTTTTTTTATACTTTATATATATGATATATATAAGATAAAGTTGTTTGGAAATTAATTTATTTCAAATCGTCGGTCGGTTCTGTGCCTGGCCACAGCTTATTATTTTATTTTAATTTATCCACCTTCTTACATTAGTTTTTATATTTTTTATTCATTATTAAAACTTATCTCTTCTTTTAAAATTTATGAAAACCTCAATTTTTTTTAATTAGAAAAATATTACTCGATTTAATGTTAATAGTGTTAAAAATATTTTATATATACCTATATATTATTTCTTTCTCTCTTTTTTCGACAGAAGGTAAAATTCAGATAAATACAACGCTAATGATCTAAAACAGTGGTTCCCAAACTTGTTTGGCCAAACGCCCCCTTAGAAATTAACTTTTTTTAATTTTAATAACAAATGAATAGATAGATAAACGTACCTATTTATTATTATAATATTATAAATAAAGGTGTAAATTAGAAATATTAAATTTATGTATCTATTTATTGATCTCAGAATAGAAAAGTAATATACAAGTAATTTTACCTAAATGCTCCTGTGACCAACACTGCCCCCCTGGATCGCTCCAGCGCCCACTTTAAGAAACACTGGTCTAAAAAATAATAAAAAAATGGAAAAAATATTTAATGTTTTATAATTTTTCTTCTTTTATCATTAGTTTTTAATATCGAGTTATATATTTTTTAAGAGAAAAAAATTTTCCCATTTGAATGAATCTCTACCCACAAAGAAAAAGTAATATTAATTTTATATGTTATAATTGGAAAAACATAAAACAAATTATTTCTTTTTGGAATATTAATAAATATTTTATTGCATATGAATGTTTCTAATTTTAAAAAGCGATATGTTTAATATAAAAACAAACCAATAAACGAGAAGAGATGTTAGCACTAAAATGAACAAAGAATGGAAATGTATCTATGAATTTAAAACGGAAACTTAAAAGTTGGATGAATTTTATATCAACTTATATCTTTTTCTCTATGGGAAATTTCTCCTACCATCGGGATTCCATTAAATAGAAAACAAGGTAAAATGTAGGTAGATAAAATGTTCAGTTAAATTTAGTATAAAAACATATTTTATTTAAAAACGATTCCATCATGTAGCTGCAATATTTTAAAAGGAATTTAATTTGTTTGCTAAACTTGAATTATATTAGTATTATTATTATTATTATCATATTTAATTTAAACATTTTTAGTTTTTGTTCAAATCTATATTATATAGTATAACATATCCTACATATTTTTCGTTACTGGAAATTATTATTTTTATTATTAAATTTTCTGTTGAAATCACGAATTTGAATTATAATTATTATGTTTAGTATGAAATATTCTTGGTATTCATTCAAAATAATAATATATATTAATTGATATATCTATGTATATAAATATTTACTCTGCTTAGATTTAAATACTTTTAATTTTTTTGAGTTTCCTTACTTTAGAATCCAAATATTTTTTTAAATTGTTGTATCTGTGTCTCAGAATTGATTGAATGGATTATAATAAATTTCCTTAACAATCTTCTTATTTATTTCAATTAAATGGAATTTGATTTAAATTGCTTTTTTTTCCTAACATCTTATTATATTCTACTTATATTTCTCGTTATGAATTTACATATATTAGGTTGGGGAATAAGATCGTTCGTTTTTTTTTTCAAAGAGCATTATTGAAGTGATTTGTTTGTTGATTAGAATAGTTTGTTTACATTAGAAAGTGCTTTATCTACTCTAAAAAACTGTGTTATTTATTTTTTAATATAATTTTATTTTTTCCTATTTTCCAACCTTAGAAATAGAATATTTAGGAGGTAAAAATCAGCATGTTCGACACCTACATTTTATTGCTCGTCATTGCAATCAAAAAGCAGTTGAAGCCGCTCGTGACATATGCAACTTGTGTGGAGAAGGTGACTTAAGAGAACGGGAAGCTCAAAAATGGTTTGCTAAGTTCAAAAACTTCGATTTTAACCTCGCAACCGATGTCCTGCGGAATTCGATGAAGAGCATCTCAGGTTGTTTTTGAAGGGCAAAAATCGTGAATTGTCCGAAAAAAAGAACTGCGATCATAAAACGATCCTCAATTATCTTCATTCAGTGAGATTTAGCGAAAAACTCGGAACCTAGGTGTTAACAAAGGAATTGCTTGAAATCACTACTCAACACCTCATACGCATTCGAGCAATACGCGGTCATAAACAACACTTTTTGTACCGAATCGTCTCGGGTGATAAGAATGGTGTTTGTACGTCAATATAAAGCAAAGAAAGGAGCGGGTGGCCCCAGGAGAAGCCGAGAGTCAAGCAAGATCTCCACCCGAAAAAGACCATGATCTAAGTTTGGTGGGACTGGGAAGGCATAATTACGATGGGAAATGCTTGGAAAGAACGCCACGGTCAACAAGGAACTCTACATCGTCCAACTATGCCGCGTAAATGAGGCTATGCGATCGAAAAGACCCGATCGATAAGGCCATGTCATCTTGTTACATGACAATGCCAGACCACAAGTAGTCAAAACCGTACTTCAAAAGCTCGAACGGAAGGTTCTTTAGCATCCACTGTGCTCTTCGGATCTTGTGCCAACCGATTATCACCTTTCCCGCTCCATGTCGAATCAAATGAGAGGTGTTACCTTCGACGGGGAAGAGGACCTCAAAAATTGGCTCACTAATTCTTCAACACCTGGCCAGGTGATTTTGGGCGGAATGGCATCAACAATTTGGTCGAGAGGTGAGAGGAAGTGGTAAACAGTAACATCAAACAGATAATTAATTAATTTGTTATAATAATTGTTCTTTGTTTAAATAAAGCTCTTTGAAAAAAACGCACGAACTTATTCCTCAACCCAATAATATTCATTTATATATGAGGTCTTTTAAAATGAATTTTGAGTTTTCGTGGGCTGTGTTCATTCGATTATCGAAATTTTTTTTTTTTGTTATTGTGGTACACATGTTTATCAAAAATAATATTAATGTAATCACCACTTTGCCGTTCATTTCGTCTACTACTAGCGCCAGCGCTCTTGCTTATCTGTGATTTATGTAAATGAAAAGGAACATTCTATATAATTTTAAAAATTGATAATAATAACAATACCAAACGGCCTAATATTAACATGTTTATCAAAAATAATATTAAATTAATCAAAAAGATTTATTTTCGACACACAAATAGATTTGGCTTTAGTGTGATCCAGAATTCTTTCAAATTAAATATATTATTATATTATAACATATACCAGCTGGTCAGAGCGCCTTCGGCGCTCTTCACAGCTGGACGGGGGCTCCGCCCCCTGTACCCCCGAGTGGTACATCGTATTTGGTTAAAAGTAGTAAAAGGTTTTCATCCATTTTGTTTCAATCATTATATTACATAAAACATTCATTTCTTTTTGTGTTCTTATTTAAAATATATTTTAATTTAATCAGTAAATTAATTATATATATTATTATTGTAAATGTTATATCTATCTATTTATATAACTCAAAGATACTCGAAAGTTCTTGGCCACATTTCTCCAAATGTCCCTATTCTGAGCCCTTGTCCCATCTCTCTTACGTCCCTTCCTATGCGTCTTAATTCCCTTTGATAATAATTTTGATGAGATAAGCCTCTTTACTGCATGATAACAGGCGTTTCCCGATTGATACCTCGATTTAAATTCTTCTCAAATATTATCCTTCGTGATTACATTCAATTTTTCTACATATTCAAATTTTACATTTTGTATATTAAGATTTTGTATGTTAATACTGTTCCTCTTTGTCACTAAATATTTTTTCTTATCACTATTAATTTCAAACCTCCATTAATTTTTCCTCGCTATCTGTAATTGCAATTGCCGAATCTCTTATAATATTTAAGACGTCTGCTTAGCCTAACTTTTCAATTTTTACTATCTTGCCAGAGATAGTATTGCGATCACGAAAATTTTCGATGTTGAGATTTTGATGTTTTTATACGTTTTGAAGGTTCCTGAATCATTTTCACTAAGGTTGAGAAAAATGTCTGTGTGTGTGTGTGTATGTGTGTGTGTATGTGTGTTAGAGACTTGTGTGTCATGTGTGTGTGTATGTGTGTATGTGTGTATGTGTGTGTGTATGTATGTAGGCAAGATTACGCAAAAACGGTTTGAGCTAGAATGATGAAATTTGGTACATGGACATTATTCAAAATTCATAGTTTTCTATCAACTTTTGAGAAATGTAGCTCAACCGGAAGAGGGTCATTACCTACAACGTTTTGATTTTTTTTCCTCTAAAGTGACCGTAAAAATAAAGATATATGTTTGATAATTTTTCACATGATTAAACATTGTATAAAACTGCTATATATAGAATTTCAGCTTGATTGATTCGCTGAAATTACCAGAATTAATTTTTTAACACTGCAAATCTCACGCGCCAACACGTGACGTGGTGCCATCAACAAAAAGCCAAACATGCTCTGGTTTAATATTTATTATTTATTATTTATAATTTATAATTAATTAAATTTAATTTAGATATAATATATTATGTTATTTAATCCAATTCAAATTGCGAGATAGTCGAGTGGAGACACTCCAGCTAATTTTGTTTAATTGCATTTCGAGTGATTTTTTCCCAATTTGTGTAATCACATACTCACAACATGCAACATATAATTGGCTGTGGGAAAAACATGGGGATTGCAAATGAACTCCGCAGCACTTGAGTGTCTGGCCCTGAGCTTTGTTGATAGTATGTTTGTTTCCTTAGAACCTTTACCTCCACAAAACATACCCACATTGCACTTTTATAATATATACCGGGACCCTGAGCCTTGCTCTCGGTACTTAAGTTAAAAAAATGATTCATTATTATTGGATTTGGCTGGTAATATTAATACCTGGGACACCGAGCATTCGCTCTACCCTTTGAAAAATATTGATATACAATTCTTTAATTATTTATTACAATTATTAAATGTTACACATTTGCATCAATCTGATTAAAATGAATGAACTTGTGCTCCTCAATAATACATAAATATATAATATATAGGTTCATATATATTTTTTCTATAGTTTTTTTTTGAAAAACTGTTTAGCGCCCCAAGTGGTTATAAAACAAACAATTTTAGCTAGTATAATAAGATTAATCCAAGTAATATCGTCTATTTCTATTCGACACTATTTTCACTCCTTGGGTAGCGGCCCAGTCAATGATCTTATATGTCGCCAAATTCAAAATCAGTGTTTGACACTACAGTTGTAATTGCATATATATATAATTGGCCATTTTATAAAAATATATTAAGATCATATAAATTGGAATTTGTCATCCAAAGAATATCTATATATTTGTTTTTATTTATAATACACGAAAACATTCAAAATTATATGAATAAATAATTTTAATTTTGATTTCATAATTGGATTTTCATTTTCAATTGACGATTTGAATTCATAAAATATTAAAAAAAAACTTTTAAAACTTTTTAAATATGTGTGCTGGTGGCTCGCTCTCACCAGTGAGATTTTTACATATCTCCACGAATCATGCATTTTCTAAACAGAAAAAAGTATTTTTAGCATGATGTCTGTCCGTCCGTCTGTCCGTCTGTCCGTCTGTCCGTCTGTCCGTCCGTATAGATGTGTACAGCCTGAATGGCTCAACCGATTTTGATGAAATTTAGTATATTTACTTAATGCATCAGTGGGATGAATTGAAACCGGAAGTGGTAGTATTAGCGATCGACGATAGGAAGGGAAGGGTTATTTTCACACCAAAGGAGATTTTTTTATATATCACCACGAATCATGCACTTTGTATTGGTTTTATCCTCGAGAAAAATCATATTTATTAGTTTTTTCTTGATTTAAAATTATATGACGTCATCCAGCCATTCATGACGTCGCAGCCTGGTCTTGCATATATATTATAAATAAAATACAATTAAAAATGTTTATATTTATTATTTATATATCCATATCTGTTTTTTATTACATTAATAGATATATTAAAATTATTTGAAATTGTTTGAATTTGAATTGAATATTCCTTTAAAAAAATTCTCTCAAATAATTTAACTTATGTAATAAATAAATTGATTAATTAATAGAATAAATTAAGTTATATATTCATGATAATAAACTATTTATTTCACTTAAGTAATATATTCTATAGTATAATTATTTCTACTATCTCTCCAGAGTTAAATGTCTGTGACTGACTCTCTCTCTCTCTGTGTGTTTGTGTGTGTGTTTTTTTCTATAACGAAGGAAATACGTATCATTAGGTTTACCTAGTATGTCGAGCTCAAGATGTTAATACCGACTAAACCCTCCGCTTTCCTCTAACCTCAATCCCTGACGGAAACCGTCGTTAGGCATTACTTCGTGGGGGGAGGACATAACATTGTTTGTACTCTGCGACTAGCTCCGTCGAGTCAGATTGCCGATAACCACACTGAGATTTTCTTCTTTTCTTGAAACATTCTTTACAGGGCGCTGATATGATCGCCCCACCAATAAACCGAAGATCCTCGATTCATGCTACGCTTACGGGCCATGCAGGTGTCGCAAGCTTGGGCCACTCTCTTCATCAGGTCCTTAGTCATTTCTTCTGCGTATCCAGCTATGATCGGTTCACTATTTAAGGCAGTTACAAAAGCACATGGGTCAAAAGATTACCTTCCACCCAATGGTGTTAACTTTCCTTTCTAGGATTCTGGTCATTAGGTACTTCCCAGAGAATCGCATTGTGGTCACTGGCTGTTTAGATATCCATCACCCTCCATATGTAGTTACCTCGGACGAGGCTGCTGCTGACAACTTGCGTCGCCTTTGGTGTAAGTTGGTGTGTCCCCACTGTTGAATAAAACCATATCTAGTGCAGTAAAGGCCTCCAGGAGTGCTTTTCTTCGTGCGTTGGTGTGCCTGCTGCCCCAGTCCACTGCCCAGGAGTTGAAGTTCCCGGCTATTGCCACTGGATGGTGTTGTTTCGCGTCCTCGGACAGCCGATGCGAGAAGTCCGTAAATCCAACAGTGGAGCGTAGCAGCTGTAAAAACGGATGCCATTCACTGACGCCGCCACAAAACCGGAGCTGCCGTTACCAACGACACTCCGGAAGGGGAGCCTGCCCTTCAACCGGTCGTACATGCTTCGGATTGAGCGTGCCATTTTCTTTATCTCGCCATGCACGTTATGCCTAGGCTCAACAAATTCCAACAGTTAGACATTTTTCTTCCCGAGGTCTCCAAGGACCTCCTTTCCCTTCTCTTCACTTATAGCAATAAAAGCAACAGAGGCCAAGTTGTCAACCCCTGAAGCACTGCGGTCGCTAGTTAACGATGTGTGTGTGTGTGTAGACAAGATTACGGAAAAACGGTTTGAGCTAGAATAATGAAATTTGGTACAGGGGCATTATTCCAGTTTTCTATCAACTTTTGAGAAATGTAGCTCAACCGGAAGAGGGTCATTACCTACCAAGTTTTGATTTTTTTTTCTCTAAAATGACCGTAATAAAGATATATATTTGATAGTTTTTCACATGATTAAAAATTGTATAAAACTGCTATATATAGAATTCGCTGAAAGTACCGGAATTAATTTCTTATTACGTTGACTGCAAATCACGTGCCAGCACGCGACGTGATGCCATCAACAAAAAGTCAAACACGCGCTGGTTTAATAAATATTATTTATTAATTTTATTAATTAAATTTAATTTAAATATAATATAGGTTAATTAATCCAATTCAAATTTGCGAGATAGTCAAGTGGAGACACTCCAAATCTTTTCATATTAGTAAAATTAAACAAATATAATATTTTTAAATGTTTTTTTTTCTTTTCTTTTAGAAAAAATACTAACTTTTCATAAACACGACATTGTGAAAGTTATCTTTTGTTTTTATGAATGAATTATAATAAAAAAAAGGATTCCTCCAACCCGGCTATTCTATAAGTAATGTTGAATAACCTGACAGGAGAGGCTTTTTCGGATGGAGATAATGTTTCTGTTGATTAGTCCATAAGATATGCATGACTGCTTAACAAACAAGTTAACTTTTGTATTTACATTTCCCATTGAAATAATCAAATCTATTCATTAGTAAATCTTAAAATAAATTATAATAAAAAAATAAAAAATAGTTAATGTTTATTCAAAATCAGATTTTAAACCAATTAATTCATGTCATGGGTCTTGTCGGGTAAAAAGTAAAAACAAGTATCATTTATTATATATAATTATTATCTGTCATGTATAATTGCAAAGCAATGATTATCAATAATACTTGGATATTAAGATAACATTTGAAATATTAGTATGCAAGATTTAAAATTAGTTAAAATTTGTTTTTGAGTAATTGATAAAAATTTAAATATTAGTTTTTTTTATTATATCAATTTCCCGTTTATATAAAAGAACGATAAATGAATAAAAAAAGATAATAGTAATATCAATAAAAAAAGATAATAGTAGAATAATGATAATTAGGTAGAAATGAAGGAAGCGTCAATTTTTTAATTGTCTTATTGGAAATGATTAAGAGGAAAAAATGGTTGGGTGTTTTATATATTTTGTTTTAAAATAATTAATTCCTCTAAAATTATATTTTTCTTCTATTATTAATTGAATAATATCAAAAAATAAGCTCTGTAACGATATTACGAGGGGAGGTCAATATGTCCGTGACTTTTCGAATGAAACAGAGTTTTGGATAATTTTATTTTTCAATGTAATCTCCTTTGAACTATATACACTTGTTTCTTTAATTTTTTTATCCCTTCCAGAAAATAAGATTTGTCGAGGACATCAAAATAGTATTTTTGTTTGTGAGATGATTTCATTGTTGGAGTCAAATCTCTTTCCGCAGTGTCATTTTCTCAGGTTTGGAAATTAGAAATAGTCACTCGGAGCTAAATTCGGAGAATAGGGCGGATGAGGGAGCAATTCGTATTCCAATTCATGGATTTTCATGAAAATTCACTTTTTACAAATTTTCTTCTCCAATCATGAGGGAGTGTGCTATTAATGGATGTCAAACAAAAACTAAAAGAACCAGCCGATAGTTGCCTGCTGACAGGAGCAGAGTTGTCATTTCATTGAAGAGACGAGAAATTCAAAAAGTCATTGACTTATTGACCTACCGTCGTATTTTGTCAGTTATAATATTTAGAGATTTCTTTCTTAGGGAAATATTTGGACCCGAAACAAATTTTAGAGAAGATTACATAAACAAAAATCAATATGATTTCTATTCTATGCAGCCTCAAATGTAAAATCACAAAGATAAAGGTTATGATGGGGTTAGAATGGGTGAGAAGGAAGATATTTTTAAGTATACCACTTGGGAAATGATCGAGCAATAGTTAGAGGAGGCGATGGGTAGACAGGATATACCAATAAAGGAATTAGGAGTAGATAGGAAGTGTATCGAGGGGTAATCAAGGAAGAGGAAGTTGGAGGAATGTGATTGCTGCTGCTAGGAATTTTTGAGTTTTACAAAGATAAATAGATGGTAGGATTATTTCGATCCCCGAGATGAGGAATTCAAATAACGAGCGATAAAATTGATACAATAAATAGAATTCTTCTAAGCTTTGTGACTTTCAAATAATCATTGGCATTTCATACACATCAGAAAAGACCATTTTAGGTAGACTCTTATAGGCAGTGTATTCTCTTTAAAGAAGCTTCGGAAGCGGCATTTCTGTTCGAAATAATACTATTTTACATTACATAGATTATTTAATTATAATATGATGCATCTAACATCAAGTATAAATTTAATTACGTCATTTGGAAGATGAAAAATTAAATTAATTTTATAATAGAAAATCGGATTGTTTTTCAATTAAAATTAACGAAAATATTAACATTTGAATGGAACGTTGCCTACATTCCAGACGCTTAATTAACACTTTTGTAAATCATTAATGCAAATAAAAAAAATAAAAAGTTAAAAACAAAATTAATTTTATCACTACCATTATTGATTTTTAAATTAAACAATAAGGTTGCCATTGGCAGGTTATGTGGTTCAAATGGGTAAAGAGAGTTTAAGGAGAAGTTCGTTATTTGAAAAACAAATGGATGATTGATGCATAGATCGCAGATGGGATGTTCAAAAGAAAAGGTGAATTTTGAATTATTTCGAAAAGTATTTATTTATTCATCAATAGTATCCATTTTGTCACCTTCAAAGTAATTCCCCTCAAAAATAATGCATTTTTGCCTGCGCTTCTTCCAATCGTCGAACCACTTTTGAAATGACCATCAGGCTCGTTCTTCGATTCCAACTTTATCTCATCAATTGTGGCAAAACGCTTTCCTTTCATTGGTCTCTTCAGTTTGGGACTAGGAAAAAGTCGCAGGGAGTCAAATCTGGTGAATAAGGGATTGAGGCATGAATACGGTGTTGTTTTTGGCCAAAAAATCACGAACTAGCAATGATTTGTGAGCTGGTGAATTATCGTAATGCAGAATCCATGATTTGTTTTCCACAATTCCGATCTTTTGAGCCGTATTGCTTCACGCAAACGTTACATAACTTCCTTGTAGTATTCCTTATTTTTTTAAAGTAAATTAGCTGGAGTGTCTCCACTCGACTATCTCGCAATTTGAATTGGATTAAATAACATAATATATTATATTTAAATTAAATTTAATTAATTATAAATTATAAATAATAAATAATAAATATTAAACCAGCGCATGTTTGGCTTTTTGTTGATGGCACCACGTCACGTGTTGACGCGTGAGATTTTCAGTGTTAAAAAATTAATTCTGGTAATTTCAGCGAATCAATCAAGCTGAAATTCTATATATAGCAGTTTTATATAATTATTAATCATGTGAAAAATTATCAAACATATATCTTTATTTTTACGGTCACTTTAGAGGAAAAAAAATCAAAACGTTGTAGGTAATGACCCTCTTCCGGTTGAGCTACATTTCTCAAAAGTTGATAGAAAACTATGAATTTTGAATAATGTCCATGTACCAAATTTCATCATTCTAGCTCAAACCGTTTTTGCGTAATCTTGCCTACATACATACACACATACACACATACACACATACACACACACATACACACACACAGACATTTTTCTCAACCTTAGTGAAAATGATTCAGGAACCTTCAAAACGTATAAAAACATCAAAATCTCAACATCGAAAATTTTCATGATCGCAATACTATCTCTGGCGAGATAGTAAAAATCGAAGTACACAAAACGTGACTAACTATTTCAGTTGTTACAAACATGCTACTAATCCAAAATGGCTTATAATGTCAACATATGAGTACCAACATAACAAAAAAAAATTCGATAATCGAATGTACACAGCTGAGAAAATTCAAAATTCACCTTTTCTTTTGAACAGACCTCGTATAATTATATTGGAAAAAGATTTAAACTAAATGAGAATGGCTTCGGATAGAGGTGTTTAAAAAATGTGTTTGTTAAGACATGTGATAAATAGATAATTACTACCCCATATCTATATTCTATGAATGTAAAAAATAAAATTAATTAATAATTTCAGAAATGATAATAATAATGAGATTCAAATTGTCGAAATCATAAAATATTATTTTTTTTTAAAAAACTACTTTCGTAAGACTCTTCTATCCAAATTTATGGAACTTGTGAGGTTTTACTGTTCGAGATTAAAAATATAATGAATCTTACTGTCTATTATCGCGAATTACATTTTGTTTTTAATTAAACTCTAAATCGATGTCTTTACAAATTTAATTAACGTGAATATGTGTGTGTTAAATAATTATTTAGCAAATTGAATATATAAAGATAAATTTTTATATAATGATATTTCAGTTTCAAAGAAGGCATAAAAATTCCATATTTTGTTTCTTGGTCTCTATAGAACAGAATAAATTCATTTAAAATTAAAATTTTTTATTAAATTTATGTTTTATTACTTATCCTATTTTTTTTTTTTTACAAAATCTTTGGGAACTTGAAAAAAATAAATCAATAAAAAATTCAAAATTTATTATTATATCAATATGTATATATCCATATCTCTGGTGAATATTTTAACGCTAAAACCTTTCGAATCCCAACAGAGTAGTAAATGTCCCAATGCAAATGAATGGTGAAGTTAGTAATCATATAAAAAATTACTGTCACAGGGGAACTTTAAAAGTATTGCTATTTAACTTCACCAAGTGAATATTTTTTTCCCAATAAAAAGAATTTTAAAGTCAAATTGTATGTGAAAATGTTTTTTTCTTGCTGATATCTAGTGGGGATATTTTCTTTCGTAATAAGACTTTAATAGATGTTATTTTGGGCCATCGTCGTGATGGTTTGTTGCAGAAATGTGAGAGGGATGATGGGATAAGATAGGAGGAATGTGGCATCGGCCTTTTCCCATGATCGATAAGAAAATCTGGAGTGTCTCCATTTGACTATCTCGCAAATTTGAATTGGATTAATTAACATATATTATATTTAAATTTAATTAATTATAAATTAAAATTAATAATAATATTTATTAAACCAGCGCGTGTTTGACTCTCGAAAATTTTCATGATCGCAATACTATACTATCTCTGACGCGATAGTAAAAATTTAATAATATATCATAACTCATAACACATAAACAGGCAATATTCAATAATCTATCTATGAAGAAAATTTGCGGTCCAATAAATGGAATTGAACTTTCTAACCCAATCAATATGTTAAATCAACTTTCATCTCAAGAGACGATATTTAATGTAAATAATTTACAAATTGATCTGAAATTAATTAACAACTATTTTTATAGTATGGCGGAAGAGAACCAGGATGAATAATTAATTAATTTATATATTTGACATATTCATAGTTACTAAATTTATTAGTATAATATTATCTTAAATTTTTAATTAATAGTATATGTTGTTCGAGCGTGGCTCGAATATTTTTTTTTGCAATTTTCAAACTTGTCAATCTATTGGTGTTATATATTAATTATGTAAAAAAGTAATTACTTATATATAGGTATTCATATTATAATTCGATACTATGGTCAATATAATTCAATTAATTATGTAACTTTCTAAAAAGCAAAGAGAACTTTCGGGGGTTGGTATTTACGAATGAAACTCCCCTCCTAATTTTTATAATTCAGCTCAGAGCATCAAATGATGACTCGACCTCATTCTTGGTTCAACCTGCAATGGGTAAACAAGAGGGTCTATATTATAGCGTTAATCACTCAAGATTTAGTTTCTTGGGTTATAATTTTTGTTGTAATTAATTTTATTATTAAAAATTAATTCCTATATAAGTAAATCTTACTTTAAAATTTTTGTACAAAGGGCTTACTTATTTGCTAATATTATATTGCGTTTCAATTTATTAAACAAATCCGATTCAATCATTATATTTTCACGGGGTTTTATTATTTTTTACCACCAGGAATTTCTCTTTGCTTGAATTGTTCATATTATTATCATAAATCATTATTATAATCAATTGTTCGTACCCTTTTTTCGTATTATCATTTTGCCTTATTTTTATTAAAATGTAAATAAACAAACATTGATTGTTTTATTACTTTAATCCTTTACCATTTAAATTTTGATTCAATATTAGAGTAGCATTGTTTGCCGGGTCCTTTCCAATTTTTCTAAACGAAGTCCGATATCTTTATTCGGTTATAATTTTATAGTTATAGGGAACCAACCGACAGAAACTTTCGAAATTCGAAATGGGTTAAAACAAGGAGATGCATTATCACCAATTTTATTTAATTTAGTTCTGGAATATGTAATTAGACAAATTGGGGAGAAGTCAAACGGAATCGAATTAAACAAAAAAAATTCAAGAATTAGGTTAAGCAGGCGACTTAAATATAATAGGAGATTCGGCAATTGCAATTAATTTTTCTATAAATTAATTGAAGCAAGAAAAGAGGTGGGACTGGAAATTAATAATGCTAAGACAAAGTATTTAGTAACAGAGTGGAATAGTATTAACACACACAAAATCTTAACATACAAGATATAGAGTTTGAAAATGTAGAAAATTTAAATACTTAGGTTCTGTGATAACGAAAGATAATAATATTCAAGATGAGTTTAAAGCGAGATTACAATCGGGAAACGCCTGTTATCATGCAATAAAGGGGCTTATCACGTCAAAATTATTTTCAAAGGGGATAAAAATTAAAATATATAAAACAAATTATTTTACCGGTTGTATTATATGGGTGTGAGGCATGGTCTATGACCTTAGGTGACGAGAGTAGATTTAGAGTATTTGAGAACAGGATTCTGCGAAACATTTATGAAAGGTGAGGTCACTGGGGAATGGCGGAGACTGCATAACGAGGAATTGCAAGAGCTTTATGCATCTCCAGATATAGTAAGAATTATAAAATCGAGAAGGCTGCGGTAGGCAGGACAAGTGGCTAGAATGGGAGAAGATAAAATGGAGAAATATATATATATATATATTGGTAGGGAGACCGAGTGGGAAACGTCCGCTTGGAAGACCAAGGACACGATGGGTGGATAATGTGGGAAGGGACGTGAAAGAGATGGGAGAGGATAGGGACTGGAGGGTTGTGGCTCAGAATAGGAATACTTGGAGGGGTGTGTTTGCTGCGGCCAAGAACTTTCGAATTCTGTAGAGCCACAGATATAGATAGATTGTTTTCATATTTTCTATAAAATATAGACGACACACACGGTCTCTCAATTCTAAAAATCCATAATACTCTAATTTCCCCTAAATTTTTTTAATTCCATTTTATTTAACTTTCCATTTTCATTTCCCTTATTGGCACAAATCAGGGGTCCTTTTTGTTTATTATATTCTTTTTATACTATAGTTGAGAGGTGTTTTTACAAAATTTCTTTCTGTTTCATACACTCATATTATACCTTCATTTATAATCCCCTGTTCTTTTGTGTGCTGGGCGCGTTTGCATATGTATATTAAACAAATCTATTTAATTCGATAAAGAGAGATTTCCTTTAAAGTAAATGAGGGTTGTCCACATTCTTTCTAATTATTTGTATTGTATCAAACCGAAATAGAGAAAGTAGAAAGCATGAAAATTTTATATATCTTCTAAAAACATTTATTATAAAAGGTAATTGCTCTTTTCTTTCTCTTTCCAATGAACATCAACCAGGAAAGTGGATTCCTCCACTTAAATAATTGAATTACACTCTGTGGACAGGGATTAAAAAGATTGCCTTGTTACATTTGAGTTGAGTTCTAAACCAAGAATCAGATACTCTCTTGTCTCTGTTAACGCAGACGATTAATTAAAATGGCTATCGGTTTCTAATCCAATTCTTTATCGTTAATTTAAATGTAAATCGTACATTTTTATTTAAAGAATTTCAATAAAATAATCATTCATTTTATTATTAGTATTGTACTTATTATCCCATTATATATTTAGTTACTTTTTTATAATTACCGACCGACGATAGTAAGGGAGGTATTGTTTTCACACCAAAGTTCACATGTGGAGATTTTTACATATCTCCACGAATCATGCATTTTCTTAACAGAAAAAAGTATTTTTAGCATGATGTCTGTCCGTCCGTCCGTATAGATGTGTACAGCCTGAACGGCCCAACGGATTTTGATGAAATTTGGTATATTTACTTAATGCATCAGTAGGATGAATTGATCAACTTTTGGTGCAAACCCGGAAACCGGAAGTTGTGTTTTTTGCTGCCAGTATTGAAGTTAATTTCTGTTAATTAAAATAGTTACTAATTTCTGTTAGTTTTTGTTAATTAATTAATTAATATTTTTGTGCTTTAAATTTAATTTTTCCCTATAAACAACTATTCCTAATAAGAAACTTTTTTATTGAAATTGGTTCAAATGAGTTGCTTATATGGAGCGTTCACTGAATTATAAAAACAATATCTGATTTTTGTACATCCTATGAAAGGACAGTGCCAATCAAGTCGTTTCCCAATTTTGATCTCGGAGGCTAAGTGGACTCCGTCCCTTATATACTAACTAGAGAAATTACCTTATCAGGTACGGAATTTGAATCCAGACCACGAAGTTGAGAATCAAGCGCCTTTCCTCCTGCTTGTTGTCCAATGCTTATAATAATTTTTAAATAATTTAGTCTTGATTATTTTTAATTCGACTTGCAATTATAATTTTAATTTTATTTGTTGGATACATATTCTGCCTAAACCTGCAATTTCTCAACCTTTCCAAAATCAATTTAAATTCATTCAAAATAATCTTATATATTACTACTAATCTTGGCCCGTCGAACTTGAGGTCAAGGGACAAAACCTCTCAAATTTCTTGTAATTTATAATTTAATAAATAGTTTATATTGAATAAAATATGAAAATAATAATAAATAATAAATTGATATGTGAGATTGGATAAAAAAATGTTGAAAATTTATAAACTTAATGAAATTTGAATTTATACATACCTATATAGAATGATTTTATATCTTATCTTATTATGCTAGCTAAAATTGTATATATCTATCTATTTATCTATATATATTGGTTCTCAAAAACCGCTCTAACGATTTTTTTCAAATTCACACTAGATATAGTATTTATAAAGAAAAATTAAGTTTTATTGATGATATCTCTTGAAACATACAGCTTCATTATTAATTTCTTAATTGAAAATTATATATGGAAAACGTCAAAATTGGCATCCATTTTTATTTGTATTAATATTTTTTTTTATTTAAAATATTTTAAAATTTATTATTTAATTTCGAAATAAAATTAAAAATATTTATTTTTAATAAAATATATATAGATATTTATTAATCTCTCTCAAAAAAAAAAAATAAATAAAAAACATCAAATACTGCTAAGAGAGTAAAAAAATGACAATTTTTTATCTAAATATATATAGTACAGAGGCTAAAGTGATGTTTTAACGAGTGGATTTCGTCGGTTCGAAACTCGCCGGGTGAATCGTTATTTAAAAATGAAAATAATGATTTTGTTATTTTTTTTTCTTTTTATCTATTGTTTACTTTTTAATAAATTACTATTTTATATTTATTTATTCATTGTTCTTTTATTAATTAAGTTTTAGATAGTTTTATAATTTTTAATATTTTTTCAATAAAATATTATTTAATATATTTATTAATATTATTTTATTTATTATTATTGAGTACCCGAAGTTCCATTCATTTTAATCAGATTGATGCAATGATGCAACAGTTAATAATTGTAATATTGTAATAAATTTCTATCTTGAAAATTGTTACATATTATTCAGGATATTTTAAAAACAATTTCTTTCTTTAATTAATTTTCATTTTTTCTATAAGTCAGATATATTTCCAAATATTAAATAATTTTTGAAGTGAAAACTTCTTTAGCGGCGTTGAGCACTTTTGCGGGATGGGGAAAAAGTATAGAACTCGCGTGATCGTGACCAACACCATGAAGCTAGCACATTACGTCTGCTTTCAAATTTCTTATAACAGAGCGCGAAATTTGAATTGTCATTAGAACTGTTTTATAATTCTTATCTCTAACATATAAATATATATTTATTATGTAAAGTTCATTTCATATATACATATATAATCAAAATTATACGAAATGAACTTCACATAATAAATATATATTTTATGTTAGAGATAAGAATTATAAAACAGTTCGTATTGCAATATTTTAAACAAAGTTGTGTATTTATATATATATAAATATAAGTTACAAATTTGTTTAAAATATATGTTTAAAATAATATATAAGTTATATATATATACATGCATATGAAATTCATCTTTCTCGTGAAATAGCGCGAATTTCGTCTGTTTTAAAATTTCTTACGCAGAAGTTTTCACTTCTGTCGGCCAGTCCCACGACTGCCAATTTTGCTTTTTTAATTCCGAAAAGCTGCAAAGCACGTTTTTTTGTCTTTAGTTTGTTTTATAACCACTTGGGGCGCTAAACAGTTTTTCAAAAAAACACTATAGAAAAAAAATATATGTACCTATATATTATATATTTATGTATTATTGAGGAGCACAAGTTCATTAATTTTAATCAGATTGATGCAAATGTGTAACATTTAATAATTGTAATAAATAATTAAAGAATTGTGTATCAATATTTTTTAAAGGGTAGAGCGAGAGCTCGGTGTCCCAGGTATTAATATTACCAGCCAAATCCAATAATAATGAATCATTTTTTTTAACTTAAGTACCGAGCCGAGGCTCGGGGTCCCGGTACTTTTAATTAAATTGATATTGTAAAAAAAATTTATTAAATAATAAAAAAAATATGTACTATTTTTAAATGAATAAATTGAATAGCTATTTAAAATTCTTGGGCAATTTCCATCCATTTTGTCATCCCAATCAATCTATCCAAGATCCATCGATCTAGCTCCCTTCATTTTTCCTATTTTTCCTTTTTCAGACCTAGAACTGCAATTATAATCCCTTCCTTTATACGACCGGATTTTCCGCTTTGTTATATTAGTAGAAGGGATAGAATGAGTGAATTGCTTTGTGGTAACGCTCGCTACTTTAGTCAATTCCTTCCTCTTTTATGAAAAAAATAAACTAAAATCAATCATGAAAAAAAAAACAATTAAAGTAAAGTATTTTATTTATTTTTTTATTGAATAAATCTATATGATTAAGTTAATGATAAATTTAATATATTGAATAATAGGATGTTTAAATTATATTATTGTGGAATTACCCTTTAATTTACGTTTCTGAATAGCAGAAATAAATCAAATTGAATTAAAGTTGCACCAAAAAGGGAAAAGGATCATTTTTCTGTTTCCATTTTAATTAAAAATAAAATAATTATTAATACGAACAATTCATTATTATAATTTCAACATTAATTTCAAAATAGAGTTATTATTTTATATTTTCAATATATTTCCTAATTTTAAGTGACATCAAAAACGAATAAAAAGAAATAGAAAAAAAAAACTTTTGATTCGAATAATGACGATGTCTCCGAGCTCTTTTAGGAGAAATGAAAAAAAAAACTGTGACCCAAAGGGAGACAAATTATTGATTAATAAAGAATTACTTTTTTTAGTGGATGTGGATGGATCAAGAGTTGATAGGAAAAAGATTTAATCTGGGAAAAAGAAAAACCTATGAGAAAAAATTACTTATTGTGTGTTTGAGACAAGTTCAGCATTCGAAATAAGGATATTTGTTAGATTTAGATATATAGATATATATATTGTAAAAATTTTCTTAAAAAAAGAATTTAAAAAATTCTTTATAAAGCTTTGATGAAGTAAAAATCAAAAAAAAAAAACAAAATAACTGAAAAAATGGATTTATTATTTTTTTTTAAAGAGACGAAATATTAATAATGATGATTAAAAGGAAAAAAATTTGAATCAAAGGTTGATGGTATGAATGTGTTTTAAACATTTTAAAGAGCATGAGGAAAAATGAAAAAAGTAATAATTATAATTTAGAAGACTTAAATTGCCGTGAATTTATATTTATTTAAGATGTGTAAAACACTGTTTCCATTTGTTTATAACATCCAGTATTTTGGTAAGAAAATGGCAAAATGTTGACTTGGAACAAAGAGAATGATTTTTTTCAATACCTGAGACTGTTTTTAAAATGTTGAGTGCCCAATAAAACAATTTTGTGGAAAAGTCATGAAATACGTAAAAGCCCAAATTTTTTCTAAGAACAAGCTTTCAAAGTTATTATCAAAAGAAATTAAAATTAAAATATATAAAACAATTATTTTGCCGGTTGTATTATATGGGTGAGAGGCATGGTCTATGACCTTAGGAGACGAGACTATATTTAGAGTTTTTGAGGGTAGGATTCTGCGAAGCATTTATGAAAGGTGAGGTCACAGGGGAATGGCGGAGACTGCATAACGAGAAATTTCATGACATCTATGCATCTAGTTAGAGTAATAAAAACCAAGATGGGCAGGACACGTAACAAGAATGTGCGAAAATTATATTTGTGGGGAGACCGATTGGGAAACGTTCGCTTGGTAGACCAAGGACGCGATGAAATGAAGGAAATAGGAGTTGGATGGTTGTAGCTCAGGATAGGGGTACTTGGAGGAATGTGCTTGCTGCGACCAAGTGATAGATTTTTCAGTAAAATAAGAAATATTTTTGAAATTTTAGCGGAGCAGCGGTTAATTAAGATGGCAAAGTAAATAAGTTTTTCCGATATGTAAATAAAATCTATATTATTAATTTAAATTTTATTGTAAAAAAAATTGTTAATAAAACTAAGACTTGGAACTAATATATAAAGTTAACTAATATAAAAAATAATATATATAAACTAATATAAAGATAACTAATATAAATAAGTTGACCTGTGGCCAGGTCCGAACCGACCGACGGTTTGAAATAAATTAATTTCCAGCTACAGAAACAATTTCAAATAATTTTAATATATATATTATTGTAATAAAAAAAAGATATGGATATAACATAAATATTTTTAATTTTATTTTATTTATCTATATATATAAAGGAGAGTGTATGTATGTATGTATGTATGTATGTATGTATGTATGTATGTAATTTGTTTACTTTTTTGCTGTCATAGAAACAAACAAAAAAGAAATTTCCTACTTAACCGACACTTTACCGGTAATTTAGAATTATGAACATCAAAAAAAGAAACGATTTCTATGAAATTACATCACAATATTCTTATATACCTCTATGGTAACATAGGCTATAGATTTTATTAATATCTAATCAATAACCGCAGAATGTAATTTTTTGAAGTTTATATAGTTCTCCGTGTTGTTCATTCAAGAGCCAGGCGTGGCCCACTGACTGGCGGACTGTATATAACTAGCGATTCCCAATCAAAGAATTATTATAATATTTAACTTTTTATTTTAAATTCTAATATTCAAATATCATTTCAATTAAATAATTTATTCTAAAAGTTCTCATTTTAATTTATATAATAAAATATTTAAATCATATTTAACTTAAATTATTTTGTAATTATTCTTTCTATATTTGAATACTTCTTTTATTTTAAGGGAGGGAATTAACTATGATCTAAAAAAATTAATAAATGAACTTAATAATAAAAATCAAATAAACCCATTAATTTAAATTAATACTATTAATGTATATATTATTAATTTATCTTTAGTTTTAATCAATACTTTTATACCGTTAATTTTTAAAAATTAATTTTTATAAATTGTCTCAAGTCTAACTTCATTTTCTCAAATTTTATTATAATTAAAAATATTCAATAAAAATCAAGCAATGAAATTAAAATATCAAAATGAAATGATCAAGAAATATTATACTCTATTATAACATATACAATACTTATAAACTATAGGCGGAGGAAATATTAGACGATATCATTGCGGGTTCATGCCAAATCGATCAACATTAATTAAGATATTTTCATTATGACAGATATTAAAAAAACCGCGAATTCAATATCTCTGTTCACTAATTATTTGTAGACTTTTTAGTAAAACCTACGCATGACTCAATAGATCCGGATAAACTTTTTCAAATTTTGATCTTAAAATTTATCTTGAAGGTAGTAAAGAAAGAGTAAGATGCGGAAATCAATTGTAAGATATTAGGTGACCCAGACGACTTAAATATAATAGGAGATTCGGCAATTGCAATTACAGATAGCGAGGAAAAATTAATCGAGGTAGGAAAAGAGATGAGGTTTGAAATTAATAATGATAAATAAATATATTTAGAAACAAACAGGAGCAGTATTAACATACAAAATGTAGAATTTGAATATTTAGAAAAATTGAATGTAATCACGAAGAATAATAATATTTGAGAAGAATTTAAATCGAAGTTGTAATCGGGAAACGCCTGTTATCATGCAGTAAAGAGGCTTATCTCATCAAAATTATTATAAAAGGGAATGAAAATTAAAATATATAAAACAATTATTTTGTCTGTTGTATTATATGGGTGTGAGACATGGTCTATGATCTTAGGAGATGAGAGTGGATTCAGAGTATTTGAGAATAGGATTCTTCCCAGCATTTATGGGCCAAAGATGAGGACACCAGGGAATGACGTAAGAGAGATGGAACAGAGGCTCAGGATAAGGACACTTGGAGAAATGTGGTTGTAGCTGCCAAGAAATTTCGAGTAGATAGATATAACATATTCAATAATAATATATATAATTAATTTACTAAATAAATTAAAATATATTTTAAATAATCACACAATAAGAAATGAATGTTTTATGTTATACATTGATTGAAACAAAATGGATGAAAACCTTTTACTACTTTCAACCAAATACTATGTACCACTCGGGGGTACAGGGGGCGGAGCCCCCGTCTAGATGTGAAGAGCGACGAAGGAGCTCTGAGCAGCTAGTAATATATATGTAAGACTAGGCTGTGACGTCATGAATGGCTGAATGACGTCATATAATTTTAAATTGAGAAAAAACTAATAAAAATGATTTTCTCGAGGATAAAACCAATACAAAGTGCATGATTCGTGGTGATATGTAAAAAATCTCCTCATGTGAAATTAGGTGTGAAAATAACCCTTCCCTTCCTATCGTCGATCGCTAATACTACCACTTCCGGTTTCCGGATTTGCACCAAAAGTTGATCAATTCATCCCACTGATGCATTAAGTAAATATACCAAATTTCATCAAAATTCTGTCATATAATTTAATAGATTTCTCTATAATCTCCTAATGAATATTATCAAAAGCAAAAAATCATTGTAATTTAATTATACTTTCTATATTATATTAAACTTTACTTTAAATATTATATTTACATTTTCTATTTTAAAGTGCGCCATGCTAAATAAATAACGATTATTACTTACATTTGGAGAGCTGTATTTAAATCATTTCATCGTCATGAAAGATGGAGAAAAGATAATCAAGAATTCAAATCAATATTCAGTAGCAGGAACGAAGATTGAAACATGAAATAGAAGAAGAAAAATAACTTATTAGTTTATAATCAATAAATTTAAATTGAATTAAAAATAAAATTAATAATAAATACTGACCTCGGAGTTAATAAAGGGTTGATATTACTCGCAGATTCAACTCGAAGAACAGCTCGTAGACTTGAATTGATGTCCATCACTCTCGCCTCGATAAAGAAAAATATAATTAAGATTAGATATTTATATATTATATACAGGAAATAAAAAAATAAGATATAAATAAATAAATAAAAAAGCGTATAGATTTTTAAAAATATTATCTTATTTCTGTAATATTAAAATACTAAAATTATTTTACCATATATAGAACCATGATTATAATAAGTTATAATACGCATTTAATAGACATATAATAAAAATATCTTAGAAAACATCAGAAAACTAATTATGATTATATTATTAATTTCACGAAGATTTTATTCTGTTTAATTGATATATACGAGTAGGTAATAAAAGTATTATTCATTTTTCAAAAGTGTTATAATAATATGAAATTGACAAAACAATATTCATATGAGAGTTGAAAGGAACGGTGTGAGCGATAATGAGATTAGAAAGAATATATAGAATATTTAAAATTATATATTCCTATATGAATATAAGAAATTATATTTTTTTGATTTATAATTATATTAAATGAATTTTGAAAATAATCAGCACATCTTCATATTTTTTAAATAAATAAGTTTTAATGGGATTAATATATATATTAATATTGAAATTTAAAAAATATTTTAATAAATATATTTAAAGAAAAATAAAATTTTGTATATGATTTTTTAATTTTTATATAATTTTAATTTAACTTTTAATAAAATTTAATTAATGAGATCTGATAGAATATTTAAGATTAATTCTTTTCAAAGATTTGAATGGCTGGATGATGTCATATAATTTTAAATTAAGAAAAAAATAAGCGGGAGTGTCCTCCCCTAGACTTTCCCGCATATAAATAGGTATAAAGAGTTGTGAATGAATATTTTCAATATATTTTTTTATTATCGAGTGATTAAGAGTTGATTTTAGCCGAAATCAGCTCTGCGTATGAATGCACTGCGCTGTGAGTGTGTGTGAGTGCTCACTTGCCTACTGAGGCCGGACGAAGGAGTAGGAAAGCGAAGGGGGCTCGGGGTAGAGGAAGGGTGCGCGCGCATTCAAAAACAGAATTATTTGCAAATTCATGAAATAATTATAATTATTTATTAAATTTGATTTTAATCTTTTAATTGAATTTTAAGGTACGTTTTACACATATTAAAATTTTTTTTTGCTCATTTTTAAAAACTATTTTGTTCCAAATATTTAAAAACTTCATCTTTATCCATTAACCACACATTAATAAATTGGATATTATAACATCACACTGACATATGATAATAAAAAAATCAATATGATTTATTATATAAATTTTATATAATTAATTTTAATATTTAATAATTTTAAACGGCTCAACCGATTTTGATGAAATTTGGTATATTTACTTAATGCATCAGTGGGATGAATTGATCAACTTTTGGTGCAAATCCGGAAACCGGAAGTGGTAGTATTAGCGATCAACGATAGGAAGGGAAGGGTTATTTTCACACCAAATTTCACACGAGGAGATTTTTTTATATATCACCACGAATCATGCACTTTGTATTGGTTTTATCCCCCGGAAAATCATATTTATTAGTCTTTTCTTGATTTAAAATTATATGACGTCATCCAGCCATTCATGACGTTACAGCCTGGTCTTGCATATATATTATAAATAAAATAAAATTAAAAATGTTTATATTTATTATTTATGTATCCATATCTGTTTTTATTACATTAATAGATATATTTAAATTATTTGAAATTGTTTCTGTAGCTGGAAATTAATTTACTTCAAACCGTCGGTCGGTTCGGACCTGGCCACAGGTCAACTTATTTCTGTTAAGAAAATGCATGATTCGTGGAGTTATGTAAAAATCTCCACATGTGAAATTTGGTGTGAAAACAATGCCTCCTTTACTATCGTCAGTCGGTAAAAAGATATTACTGTGAAATATTTGTTTGTTTTTGTTTTTGTTTTTCAAATGTTATTATTAAATTTTTGTATTTAATATATTATAAAATAATCTTTGTAAAATATTTTTTATTGGATAAATAAAAGTACATCATTTGATTTAATAAATAATAAAAATAATAAATAAATATAATAAACTTTTAAATTGAACTGTCCTTATTATATCGGAACGGAACTGAAGAATATATATTAATAATATTTATATATTGAATTTATTTAATATAAAAAGCTTGTCTTACAAATAATTATTTATTAAAACGAATTAATGAAAGTAAAATAAATATCAATATTGAAGAGGATGGAACCCTCTCGAACATAGATTTTATATTTGACCTTAATATAGATTCGTTTCTTAACACGTTAATCGCCAAGATAATTTCAGAAAAATTTTCACATGGGCCATGGTAACTTTATTAGATAATTTAATTAAAAAGGTATCAATGAAACTTGAAAAAAAAATTCCAGGAAAAACACTATTTTTATGTCACATTTATATGACTGACATGGCCCTATAATAACTATGTTTATTTCATTTTATTGTTTGTAGTAAGCCAAGAAATTTTCAGGTTTTGTTCCTGGTAGGCCAAGCTTTCGAAACCTAAGGCAAATGTACCTTTTTCGTCGGACACAGGTGGCCCTTTAACAAATCGCGTACTTCAGACATACATATCTGACATGGCACATGAAGAACTTCTTAGTGTCAGATATGAGTGACATGGCGATTAACGTGTTAATATATGGTATGGGCTGCTCTGCTGCTCTCTCACAAGACTTTTCCATAAGTTTTTAAAACTGCAAAGTTCAGATTTCGGATGCATTTGTGGCGTATCGTAGCCCAACAAAAACATGACAATCAAAGGGAAATACAATAGATTCAATACATTTTTTACCAGCATTAACATTGCAACGCCTTAACCTACCATCAATTTCCTATTCCTTGTAATTGTAACCTCTTTTCTTCTGATAATTGAAGGATAGGCACGGCGAATTTTTATCCTCCTTACTGGGCCACTGCACACTTGCCATACATTAAACAAAATGTTTAATAGAGGTTAAATAATGAGAACATTGTATCCATATTGTCATTATATATTAGGAACCTTGCCTCATGCATGGTCAGTAATTCTTGTGAAAACTAGACAAAATAAACGTACCATATTGATTATATCCATATATAAACCTAGTGACCTTATCTAACTTACCCGAAAATGATGATCTTTGATTTTTCTATGATAACTTCTAGATTATTGTATTTTCACTAGATTGATGTAATAATATAATCAAAGAAGACATACACATTGAAATGAAAATAAAGCAAGTCAACAAGTCCTCAAAATAAAAAAATATTAATATTATTACCAAATATATAGCATATGATTATAATATACGAGGGAAAGTCAATAAGTTCGTGACTATTTGAATGAACTAAAGGTTTTTGGATAAAAATATATTTATTTTTTCAATACTTCGTCCAACGTTTCTCCAATTGTTTTACCCCTTCCAAAAAATAAGATTTGTTTGTGAGATGATTTCATCGTTGGAGTCAAATCTCTTTCCGTCGAGCCATTTCTTCAGATTTGGAAACAAGAAATAGTCACTCGGGGCTAAACCCGGAGAATAGGGCGGATGAAGAAGCAATTCGTATCCCAATTCATGAATTTTCATTTTCTTCTCAAATTACGAGTCTGCTATTAATGGAAGTAAAACAAAAACTAAAAGACCCAGCTGGTTGAAATTTCGACAGTTGCCTGCTGACAGGAGCAGTGTTGTCATTTCATATAAGAGATGGGAAATTCAAAAAGTCACGGAATTGACCTACCTTTGTATCTAGTAGAAAAGTTAAGGATAACTATATAATTTAATGAGTACTTGCAGATTTTTGCTTGTATTTAATTGTCAATTTATAGAATTTTAACAAATATATATTACAATGTTTTTTTTTGCAATTTTGGAAATTTCTTTAATGATCTAGTCTCTAAATTCTAGAGTCTAGAACAGTGGTGGGCAACTCGTGGGTTGCGAGAAAAATTTTCCGGTCGCTAAATTTAAAGAACTTTATATATAACAATAAAAATATAGCGCGCTCGTAAACCTGGTGTGATGTCAATCAACGTTTTCCTAAGTATCGCACTAATAAATATCTTCACGTAGGTAAACTAACTTCCTTAACGATTAAAAAAAACTTCTATCTACTCAGGGGTCGCGACAAATTTTTTCAAAAAATGTCGCAAATGAAGATAGGTTGCTCACCACTGGTCTATAATATCCAGATGTGAGAAAAATAGAAGAATTTTGTTGAGTTGTTCTTCTTTGATTCTGGTTCAACTTGACTTTTTTGTTTTTTTAAGGAAACTATTGCTTCTTTATGACGATTCATTTAAATTTCATTTGTCACAAATATTTCCATTAACGAGAAGGGAAAGACTGATTAATTTAGCTTTTCCAATCACACAGGACATGACCACTTAGTTAATAGATAACTCTCTCTAATAGAATTTAATTGGAAATAAACCATTCAATATCTATTTATATAAATAATTTTCAAATTAAACAAATTATTTTGTTATTATAATTATATTTAGAATCCTGTTTTTCCATTTTAATTCTCATATTATTTCATTAATTATTTAATTATTATTTTTTCGCACAAAATAGATTTTTTTTTTTTGTTTTTTTCATTTCATTTTTTTTTAAATTCAAGTTTTACTCTTACATTTAGTTTTTATAAAAAAGTTTAATTTTACAAATTAAAAAATTTATATTATTTATTTAAATAATATAAATTATAATAATAGATACAATATGGGATTTTGATTGCATATTTACTGAATTTTTTAACCTCCAATAATTAGGTAAATTCTCATTTGAAATAATTTTACCAGTAAATTACCAGTATAACATAATATATAGAGTGACTATTGCGACTTGTTAAAGTTAGTTTAATTAAGGTCTTAACGTTTGAATTGATTCTATTGATTACAAACGCGTTGACATAATTCTATTGTACCGTTGTAATTTTTTTCTTTTTAATAAATAAAATTTAATAATTTTAATAATAAATATGATAAAAAAAATTTTAAATTTTTTAAAATAACAACAAAACAATATGAATTGTCCAATAGAGGACTGCAATGTAAGAATAAAAAGAATAAATATAATTTAAATAAATAATTAAAATTAAAATACAAAGAGTATAAGAACATTAGAAATATCCCTGAAAATATCTTATAAAATATCATATATATTTTTAAATTAAATGAAACCTCATATTCGATATCTCTTGAAGAAAATTAATTAAATAAATTTTCTTCTTTAATAATATCTCTTGACAAAATTTCAAGAATTTTATAAATAGTTAAAATTTTCCAGTTTTTGAATATAAATAATACAAATATAAAAATGTTTTATAAAATAACGATTTTCCAATGGACTCAAAAGAATAAAATAATTTTTCTATAAGCCTGACAAAGTTTATGGATGATTTGCTTTATATCCAACGAAAAACGTTGGGCGCATTTAGTTTAATTTATTTATATGAACAATCAAGTCAAGTTTTTGTATAATAATAAAAATTTTATTAAACACATAAACTGACATTTTTTATCATGCAATAAAAATGATAGTTTAAGAGCTAAGAAATTAATCTTTTATTATTCTTCTCTGTAATATAGTTATATCAAAGTATGCATCAAAATTTAAAAGAATTTTTATTAAATTTACACATTATCAATCAAATCCAAAATGGTTGATTCTATTTGAAGAAAGTGTTACTTGTTAATTAAGTGTTTTAGTGTGTTATGTATCTTATGTATAGTATATATATGAATTATAGCTCTAAAAAGGAAGTTAATTGCATAGAAATCAAATTAAAACTAAAAGCGCCCAACGTTTTTCGTTGAATATGAAGCAATCCATCCATAAACTTTGTCATGAGTAAAATATAGATGACGTGGTTAGTGAGTCATATAAATTTAAATTAATAAAAAACAAATGAATATATTTTTCTCCAGACTGAAACCAATACAGACCAATTTTTCTTTATAAATATTATCTATGTGGTGTGAATTTCAAAAAAATGCTTAGAGCGGTTAATTAATTGAAAATATACAAATATATCTATCTATATATATACAATTTTTGCTAGTATAATAATATAAGAGTACCGGGACCCCGAGCCTCGGCTCGGTAATTAAGTTAAAAAAAAATAATTCATTATTATTGGGTTTGGCTGGTAATATTAATACTTAGGACACCGAGCTGATATACAATTCTTTAATTATTTATTACAATTATTAAATGTTGCATCATTGCATCAATCTGATTAAAATGAATGGAACTTGGGGTCTTCAATAATACATAAATATGTATTATTAGGTATGTTTCTAAGTGCATGAATATTTTTTTTTATTGGAAGAATGATAAATATATATCGTAAATTATAATTATAAAATATTATTTAAATATATATTTTTAATTTTATTTCGAAATTAAATAAAAAATTTTAAAATATTTTATATATTAAAAAAATATTAATACAATATCCTTTAAAAAAAGGCGGGAGTAAAATTTCAATATGGATGCCATTTTTGACGTCTCCATGTATAATTTTAAATTAAGAAATAAATAATGAAGATGTACTTTTCCAGAGATATGATCAATAAAACTTAATTTTTCTTTATAAATACTATATCTAGTGTTAATTTCAAAAAAATCGTTAGAGCGGTTTTTGAGAACCCATGGCTATATATATATACAATTTTAGCTAGCATAATAAGATAAGATAAGATAGGATAAGATAATTGTTAAGGCTCGTTGAATTGGCTAGATCTTGAAGGCCATGTAATTAACTAAAAGAAAAAAAAACAATTTGATTTATAAATAATCAATTAAAAGATGTAAAAGACAATAAAAAAAATAGAATAATAATAAAATAAAAGCATTAATGCAGCATTATAATAATTATTTGGAGATAAACATTGAGTAAGGAGATATTAATTCAGTTAAGAGCTTTTTTTATTAAAATTTTATAGACTTGGATTATTAAGAGACTTTTAAAAATTATTGGATAATAACCTTAGTAGTTTTTGACATTTGAAAATTTATTAATAACATAAAAAGATGATATTCTCAAAAATTTTTAGATTCTATCAACGTTGCATTAATGTCAAATTCAAATATGTCAAATAAATCTTAAAAGAGGCTTAATTTTACGATCACTTAATATACAAAAGAAAATTAGATATAGGTATTCTGATATTGAGCTATTTAATATAATCTATTTAATTTAATTAAAATTGAACAATCATTAGATATCGAATATTGATTTTGTTGATTTATAATCATCTTTAATTTATATAATTAATTTACTTTTCATTAAATTTTCAAAAAATATTATTATGTTAATTATATTATTAATTAAATATTATTATGTAATATATTACAAATAGAAAAGAATCAAATTTAAAGACAATATCTCATTTTGTTTAGACGTAATCTCGGTAATGAACGTCCGTCCGGCAGGTTCAAAAAATTTTTTTTGCAGTTTTGGATTCAGAACCGTCTGAAAAGTGGAGATCTCAAAAAATCTCGGAGCAAAAATTTTCAAAATTTTCCGACCATCGTATAAGCTATCCTCATTCCATGGGGAAAGCTAAAATGATTTACTTATAGCTGGAAAAAAATTATTTTCTTTCTAAAACTGTGAATACTATAGTAAATAAAATACAAAATTAAATTTTTTGCCAGATTTTGTAAAATCAGTGTTTCATTTACAAAACTTTTTTAAATATTTAATTTAAAAAAAAATCTTAATGAAAATTTGTCTTTGAAAGAGCCCGGGGGGGGGGGGCGCCATAGATAGGTGAAGCAGCTAGTCAAACTTCGAAATAAAATTAAAGATATTTATTTTAATAATATTTTAGAATCAAATTAAGAAATATATTTATTAATCTCTCACCAAAAAAAATCTAAAATTTATATTATTTTTCTTGCAAACATTGTAAGTATATATTATGTTTCTGTTTTTATCTAATAAACATTATTATACATATTATTTATAATATTTTAAAAACAATTTCTTCCTTTAATTATTATTCATTTAAAATGATAATTAATGAATATCTTATTCATAATAAAGTATTGTATAAATATGATCTAATAATATTAAATATTAATAGAAAAACATAAATAAATAATTTTTTAATTCCTGTTCCTTTAAAATATTTGAAATTTGTTAATCTGTTTTGTCGTTTATATTTTGTTAATTCTTATAAATATTTATATTAGATAATTTTATTATTTATTTTTAATAATAATATTAATAATAATATTTAATAATATTTTTTAAAGGGTCGAGCGATAGGTACTATAAATCTATTCATCAATATTATTTCAATTAATTATACATTTATGTTTAATTATTATATTTCTCAATTCACTGTTATCTGTAATACAAAAGGTGTTTTGGTCAATTTTTATCTCAAATGTTTTTATAAAATTTATTTATTTCCTTCCGCCTCATGGAAAGCACATCCCAGTAAAATATGATCGATATTCCCAACTGATTCAAAAGAACAATCACAATAAGGATTATCCTTCTGACCGATTCGAAATATTTTTATTTCATTTCCTATCAAATAAACTAAATAGGATAAATAAGAGAGAGAATCAAAATATTTAAAATTTATAATACATTTGTTTATTACCAAGAATTGTTTTTTATATAAAAATCCTATTATATTCATTTTGTTATAAAAAATTATATTAATTCTAGAAAAGGATATTTATTAGTAGGAATCTTTATTTAAATTATGGGATTTTTTATTATTTTAATTATAAGATATATATATATATTAATTTTCATTTTTAAAGTTAATAGCACATTTTATATATATAAATGCGATTCATTATTTGTGTTAAAATCAAAAACTTTTATTATACTTATTAAATAATATATCTAATTAAATGTGAACATATTTTAAAGATAATAAAATAATTGTAATAAAAAAAAACAAACTAATTCATATTTCATTAAAAATCTGTGAAAATTAAAATTAAAAGTTATGAATATGAATATTCTTTATATTTGCTTTTTACTTAGTAGTAATATATTTCAATATGGTAATGGAATAAAATATTAAAAGAAATGTGTAGTTTTTTATTTCATTTTATTTTATTTACATATTTTTTTATTTATTTGTTAAAATTTTTAGCAGATCAAATTGTAATTATAATTTACATCATTTCAATAATAATAAAAAAAAAATAAATTTCAGATAAAATGCAAATTTTTAAAATTCGATATAGAGTGGAACATATACATGGGTCCTTTAATGGGACTTTTTACTATCTCGCTACAGATAGTATTGCGATCACGATGATTTTGATGTTTTTTAAGGTTCCTGAATCATTTTTACTAAAGTTGAGAAAAATGTCTGTCTCTCTCTGTGTGTGTGTGCGTGTGTGTGTGTGTAGACAAGATTACACAAAAACAATTTGAGCAAGAATAATGAAATTTGGTGCACGGGTATTATTCAAAATTCGTCTTTTTATATCAACTTTTGAGAATGTAGCTCATTCGGAAGAGGGTCATTACCTACCACGTTTTTATTACCGACCGACGATAGTAAGGGAGGTATTGTTTTCACACCAAATTTCACATGTGGAGATTTTTACATATCTCCACGAATCATGCATTTTCTTAACAGAAATAAGTTGACCTGTGGCCAGGTCCGAACCGACCGACGGTTTGAAATAAATTAATTTCAAGCTACAGAAACAATTTCAAATAATTTTCATATATCTATTAATGTAATAAAAAACAATGGATACTTAAATAATAAATATAAACATTTTTAATTTTATTTTATTTATAATATATATGCAAGACCAGGCTGTGACGTCATGAATGGTTGGATGACGTCATATAATTTTAAATCAAGAAAAAACTAATAAATATGATTTTTCTCGAGGATAAAACCAATACAAAGTGCATGATTCGTGGTGATATATAAAAAAATCTCCTTTGGTGTGAAAATAACCCTTTCCTTCCTATCGTCGATCGCTAATACTACCACTTCCGGTTTCCGGAATTGCACCAAAAGTTGATCAATTCATCCCACTGATGCATTAAGTAAATATGCCAAATTTCATCAAAATCGGTTGAGCCGTTCAGGCTGTACACATCTATACGGACGGACAGACGGACAGACGGACAGACGGACGGACAGACGGACAGACATCATGCTAAAAATACTTTTTTCTGTTTAGAAAATGCATGAT
Organism: Labia minor; assembly: GCA_963082975.1. Lineage (NCBI taxonomy): Eukaryota > Metazoa > Arthropoda > Insecta > Dermaptera > Spongiphoridae > Labia > Labia minor. Next base: position 56,097,196 of record OY720345.1, read on the forward strand.
TCGTGGAGATATGTAAAAATCTCCACATGTGAAATTTGGTGTGAAAACAATACCTCCCTTACTATCGTCGGTCGGTAAAAAGTATTTTTAGCATGATGTCTGTCCGTCCGTATAGATGTGTACAGCCTGAACGGCTTAACGGATTTTGATGAAATTTGGTATATTTACTTAATGCATCAGTGGGATGAATTGATCAACTTTTGGTGCAAATCCGGAAACCGGAAGTGGTAGTATTAGCGATCGACGATAAGAAGGGAAGGGTTATTTTCGCACCAAATTTCACATAAGGAGATTTTTTTACATATCACCACGAATGTATTGGTTTTATCCTCGGGAAAAATCATCTTCATTATGTTTTTCTTAATTTAAAATTATATGACGTCACCCAGCGCCGGCTACTTCAGCTATATATTATAAATAAAATAAAATTAAAAATATTTATGTTATATCCATATCTGTTTTTTATTACATTAATAGATATATTAAAATTATTTGAAATTGTTTCTGTAGCTGGAAATTAATTTATTTCAAACCGTCGGTCGGTTCGGACCTGGCCACAGGTCAACTTATTTCTCTTTCCTCTAAAGTGACCGTAAAAATAAAGAGAGCCAACACGAGCTGGTTTAATAAATATTAATTTTAATTTATAATTTATAATTTATTAAATTTAATTTAAATATAATATATGTTAATTGATCCAATTCAAATTTGTGAGATAGTCGAGTGGAGACACTCTAGAGAAAAATCAACTTTATTAGTATTTTCTTAATTTAAAATATTAAATTTTATATCACGTCTTCAATTACGTCATCCATATTGAAATATCCCTCATGCCATTTTTTTAATTGATATTGTATTAATAGTTTTTTTATATTTAAAATATTTTAAATTTTTTTATTTAATTTCAAAATAAAATTAACAATATTTAGTTTAACTAGCTGCTCCGAGCGCCTTCGGCGCTCTTCACACCTAGACGGGGGCTTCGCCCCCTGTACCCCCGAGTGATACATAATATTTGGTTGAAAGTCTGTATGTAAAAGGTTTTCATCCATTTTGTTTTAATCAGTATAAGTAGATAAGACATGTATTTGTTTTCTTGTAAAATATATTTTAATTTAATCAGTAAATTAATTATATATTATTATTGTATTTATCTAACTCTGTGTCTCTACAGTTTTCGAAAGTTCTTAGCCGCAGCATCCACATTTCTCTAAGCGTCCCTATCCTGAGCTACAACCAAATCCTACCCTGTCCCATCTCTCCCATGTCCCTTCCTTCATTGTCCACCCACCTTGGTCCTTGGTCTTCCACCGGATGTTTCCCAATCGGTTTCTCCCAATTTCTAGTTTCTCCAATTCCAACCACGTCCCCTTCCCATCCCAGCCTTCTTGAATTTATAACCTTAACTATATCTGGACATTATTTCTCGTTATGCCATCTCCGCCATCCCCCTGTGACCTCATCTTCTTTTGGCCTATAAATGCTGCGAACAATATTATAATCTCACAAATACTCCAAATCTATTCTCGTCTCCCAGAGTCATCGATAGGGTGACCAAACGTCCCGTCTTTAGGTACTCTGTCCCAAAAATGTCTTCGGGACACCCTACTGTTTTTTCAATATTTAGGACATTTCGTAATTTTTTTTTCAAAATTTTTTCAATTTAGTTCTAAAAAAAAAGGTATACCGTTTGTCCCGGTTTGGTGTTTTCGAAATATGGTCACCCTAGTCATCGATCAACATGAAAAATAATTGTTTTATATATTTTAATTTTGATCCTCTTTGATGAGATAAGCCCCTTTAATTCATAATAACAGGCGTTACTCATTTACAACGTCGATTTAAATTCTTCTCAAATATTATTATCCTTCGTGATTAGAGATCTTAAGTATTTAAATATTTATACTTTTTCAAATTCTACATTTTGTATGTTAATTGTATGTAAGTCGTATCCGTAGCATAATTCTTGAATTTTTTTGTTTAATTACATTTCGGTTGATTTTTCCCCAATTTCTCTAATCACATGTCTCCTCTTCCAGTCCAATTCATTTACCTATCAATGTTGCATAAGGAATTTAAATTTCTTAATTTGGCTAGAACACTCCATTTTTTAAAATTTTAAATAGAGAGAGAGAGAGGTTCTAATTATATATATATCTGTTTCTATGACAGCAAAAAAGTAAACAAATTACATACATACAAACATTCTCCTTTATATATATTTCTGGAAAATGGACCACCCGCAGCTCAGCCCAGCAGTTACCTAAGATTCTAATTTCTTTTTTATTTTTCATCATTTGAGGTACCCTTCACCTCAGAAAAATTTGGTTACCTTACTCCTTGTAGTTTAGGCTCTGGAGTTTTTTGCGTACAGACGGACACTATCGTATTAAATATATAGATAATATTTTACAATCAAATTACGCGAAATATATTATTAATCTCTCACCAAAAAAAGAAAAAAAATTATCCATGAAGTTATCAACATAATAACACACATGTCATAAATATCATAAATGAAGAAAGTTTAAATAATATTTCTTTTATTTAAAAAGTCATTAACTGAACAGTGAGAAGCTTTTAACAAATTCTATGGTAGTGTAAAATTTAAATATTAATCTAAAATTTATCTTATTAAGTATATATTATCTTTTTGTCTTTCTGATCTTGAAAATTATCCACATTATATTTTTACCGACCGACGATAGTAAGGGAGGTATTGTTTTCACACCAAATTTCACATGTGGAGATTTTTACATATCTCCACGAATCATGCATTTTCTTAACAGAAAAATGTATTTTTAGCATGATGTCTATCCGTCCGTCTGTCCGTCTGTCCGTCCGTATAGATGTGTACAGCCTGAACGGCTTAACGGATTTTGATGAAATTTGGTATATTTACTTAATGCATCAGTGGGATGAATTGATCAACTTTTGGTGCAAATCCGGAAACCGGAAGTGGTAGTATTAGCGATCGACGATAAGAAGGGAAGGGTTATTTTCGCACCAAATTTCACATAAGATTTTTTTACATATCACCACGAATGTATTGGTTTTATCCTCGGGAAAAATCATCTTCATTATGTTTTTCTTAATTTAAAATTATATGACGTCACCCAGCCCTTCATGACGTCACAGCCTCGGGTAACGCCGACTACTTCAGCTATATATTATAAATAAAATAAAATTAAAAATATTTATGTTATATGCCTATATGTTTTTTATTACATTAATAGATATATTAAAATTATTTGAAATTGTTTCTGTAGCTGGAAATTAATTTATTTCAAACCGTCGGTCGGTTCGGTCCTGGCCACAGGTCAACTTATTATATTTTAAAAATAATTTTTTTCTTTAATTAATATTCATTTAAAATTATAATTAAAGTAAATCATATTTAAAATAAATTGTTGGGTCGAGCGATAGCTCGGTGTTCCAGGAGGTTAGTTCTTATGGGAAAATTTGATTCTCTGCTTACGAGCTCAATTCTTCAACGAATTAAACACGTAACCCGAGATCCCACTGTATCGAACGTTCTCTTATTTAAAATGATTGATTTAGGATAATATATACAGAATATTTAATTGCAAGGAAATAAAAAAGAATATTGGTCATTTTCTCTTTATTATAATAATATAAACAATGTCCTGGATAGGCGTGTCCTGTAACAAAATGTCATGCTCCCAGTTTCAAAAGACAGATCGACCATTAATTCATGGAACGAATTTCGAACTAAGTGAAATACATCAAAGTCATTTGTGGAACGAGAGCTTTGTACAGTTTCTATGGTCTTGTTGTCTAAAATATTATGAAGCGAAAATTTATCAACAAAAGATACAAAAAATAACCTCTTCTTGTTTATTGAAGCAATTTTATAATTTATTTTAAAATAATGATAAAAATAATTTTACTTTTTTTTTTAATTCAATTTAATGTTGCACATTTGTAATATTCAATTCATTAAATTTATCTTTGATTTTTATTTATATTTATATATAATAATAAAATTGAGAAATGTTTTGCATAATCAAAATGCATTATTGCTATATGACAATTGAAAGAGACATGCTCCATTTCCATTTGTTGACGAAAGTATATTATGTATAATATTTTGAGTTTTATGATTGCACACAGACATACTTTTGTTCAAATATGAATAATTGTTTTTTTCTGTTTTTATCCAATTAAATTTGCAAAGAATTGAAATAACAAATTATTTCAATCGATTTGTATTTACTATGAAAACTATGTGAGGTAAAATGATGCGGTTTTAGGAACTTTTAGTTAATTTTCCATTGGCATGTGTTTATTTAAATTATTTATTTTAGAAGAACTATTTATGAAATGTATAAAATTAAATGTTTAACCAACATTTCATTTAAATTTAGGGAAATTTTAATTACGTTTGTTTTTAACAATAAGAAGAATAAATAAGTACAATAAAATATAGTTGAAAATAAGGTGATAGTTTGATTACTTTTCAATAAAATTCGATTAATAAGGAAAATAAACTATTTAACTATATTAATCATCCCTGAATTTTTTCAATATCAATTTATGAGTTTAAAAACTAATTCTATACTAATACCAAACTAAACTAAATCTAGATAATTTTACATTAAATTAATCAATAAAAACAGGACCATCTAACCCTATGGATTGTTTGGATCATAATCCAGGGCGCCGCAACTTAAGGGGCGCCACAAACGTAAAGATGAAGAATTTTTAAATAAACTTTTAAAATGAAATGTAGGTTTTAACGGAAACTTCATTTAACAAAATAATTTTATTTATAACTGCAATGAAATATTAAAAAAGCATATTTAAAAATTTTAATGCATTGGTTTTATAGCCCATAGCGCCAAAATTGATAAGATCGGTCCTGAATAAAGAGTCATACTTAAACAAAAGGAATTCAACGGACAAAAAAATAATAAGATAGTATGGTCAGTTAGTTAAATAAAATCTACAAAACATTTAATTATGGTATTTGTAGGAAATGGGAAGTTGCTGAGATAAGAAAAGACAATGGATTTTCTCAATTATTGGTATTGATTATAAAATTTGTATGACTCAATTAAATAACAGTTTAGTGGAAGGACCTTAAAATTCGACAAAGTCCAATTTTTTTCCAGAAACAAATCAATTTTCACAACAATACGCTACACAATTGGTAATCATATTGGTTTCTTGTCAACCAGTAACTATTTTAAAGATGATGTGTGTGAGATAGTTTTATAATAAATAATAGATTGGTAAAGGTTATAAACACTTTTGAGAGAATAAATGGCAATGAAGATTTTAAATTTGTGGAAATAGATTTAAATTATTTTATTTGAGGATTTTTAATAAAGAAGTTCCTTATATTCCCAGACCTTGAAGATTAAAAGGATGACAAACATAAATAATACTTGACTTCACAATGAGTTATAGACATTTTTAGTATAACAAAAAAGGGTTTTTTTGTATTGTGCTTTTGTATTGAACACAAAATTAAAGGGCGAACTAATTGAAAAATACTTATCAACATTACATAAAAGCGGGCTACTAATTCAAACAAATACCCAGAATTAAAAAATCAGAAAATAATTAAAGATTTAATGTTGATACTCAACTTGTCTTTCATAGAGAATAAATAAATACAAACCGTATCCTGATATTATCCCTGTTATTAAACATTCCTATCAAAGTCAAATATTTATGGTTTTCAACTTCTTATCCAATATAAGTATTGGAATTGAAACTAAACTTGCCAAAATCATTTCCTTGATACCAACAAGAATAGGAAATATTAAAGAGCATTAAAAAATACAATCTTAAAAAATAAAGAATAAAGCAATCAACCTAATTTGGGTCCATCTATATTAATATTTATATTATCTTAATAATAACTCTTCTACAACATAATCAATAACTTTCGAATAATATCATCAAAGTTGGTAATTAATCTAAATATACAATGTCTACTCGTTTCTAAAGATAATATTAATAAATCGGAGAGTATAATTTAAATGTCAACATTTACATCTCCTTTTCATTTCAGAGCTATATATATATATATATATATATTCCCTATATAATTTAATTTACGGTTAAGCCAAATTACAAACTATCGATAAGAAGACCAAAAACATGTTGAGGGATAAAAACCAACAAAAGAAAATCGAATGATGTCGGGATCGGATTAATTGGCCTAAGATAAGAACCATTTAGCTAGATTGAGATATATGGTAGATAGATAGTATCTATAGAGGAGACTTTCGACAAGTGGAGAGAATGTATATACAGCCCTATTTTCCCGACCCCTTTTTGCATTTTCGAGCTAAATTAAATTTGTCATGTGGGCATTACGATGAACACTTCAATTAGTGAAAATGATCTAGATTCTCTCAAAAAATTTCGAAAACAATTCCAAAAACTGATTTTTTTCCCCTTTTCTACTATTTTTAAATATAGAACATAAGCAAGAATTAAAAAAAGTATTATTAATTTATTCTTTATTTCTAGTTACTGTACAAGGTGTTTAAGATATTATTTAACAGTAATTCAGCAGGTGTTCAAACAGAAATGGTTGTCTGCAGATTGCAGGGATTGCTGAACTTGCTCTGGAACAAACGCTGACCATTTGAAGTTCAAACTAGCATTATCTATGAGGTCTATAAATCTAAATTTTCTTTAACATGTGTAAATCTCCAATCATCACTTGGGTGTTCAAAATCTCCTCACCCTATGTTCACTCACGAAATTGGACATTTTCCCGCTGGGCATAAAAATAGACGTAGGGACAAACAGATTTTCCTGAAGGTTTTTAAAAAAATCTCCGATGAATCTTAATCTTCTGGCTGCTTAATGACACCTTGAGAAATGTTCTAGTGTCTAGAAACAAAGTGTCCAGTTTCTCCGGTCTCCTCTATATATAGTATATTATTTATCTATATAATGTATATAAATTTAAATATTTTTTCTTTGTTTTATTATTATGATTTTAAATTCTTTACTGAAACACTCAATATGGCTGGAACCAATAGAATCAATCATAATGTTTAAGCTATATTGGCTTAATAAAATATTTCCAGTGTAAGTCTAAATGTAATTTCTAAAACTTCTATTATAATTGAAAATAATCACCTTGGAAAGATGAAGTTGGATGTTTCGAATTAGCTGAAAATTTCCCCCAAACCACATGTTAAGTTTACCTATTTAATGTACGTCAATTTTCGTGCTTTGAATAAAGTTGATAGTTGATATTCTTGATTAAGACATATTGTCATCAATAAAGTGGCAGGTACTCATGAATTGATTTATCCTCTCTATTGACTTCTAAATCCTGACAAGAGAGAGTTATGATTGTATTATATTGATCGAACTAAGTGACCAAACTAAATATAAATTCTATGTGTTTACATTTTCCAGTAAAAATATAAAAGGAGTTAACTAGATTATGCTAAAAAAAATTGAGATATTAATTATTATGAATTATACATTTATTTAAAGTAGATGTAAAATTAAATATGAGCTTTTTTCTTTTGTTTCTAGTTTAGTGATGGGAAATCTTTTTTATTTATGTAATTAAAGTAATTATATGCATGAAATTAAAAATGTATTAAAAGAATTGAGGTATAATAAATAACTGTTTTCCTGCTTTTGAGGCACCCCATATATTGTTGTGTAAAAAGTCTTTCTCAAGTTTCGTTAAAACGTTTTATTGATTTAAACTATTTAAATGACATTCCTCTTAATGCCCTATGGTGTTATTGGAAAAAATAGCGAATTCGATAAATATGTTTTTGAGTTAAGTTTAAATATTTAATTTTTTAAACTTGTTTTATCAGATAATGTTTATCCAAACCACCTTGAATCATTATAATGTTGATTAATTTCATTAATTAGAAAAAAAACAATTAAAATGATTTTTCTCACAAATGAATTTTCAATAAAATATCTAAATTAACTTAATACAATATTTATATTTGATTAAAATAAAATGTTAAATTATTTTTTAAATAATTATTCTTCTGTGAAATTTTCACACTGATCCAATGAAATGTGTTTATATGAAAACCAATTGGGAAAAAACAGGTACGCGCTCGGTTGACATTATAAAAGTTGATATAAGAAAATTAGGAGATGAAAAATATTGGATGGAGAAGTAGGGTTTAGGGTAGGGTTTAACTCAACGCCTAGGAACTGCGAGTACAGGTAGATTTTCATAAAATAAAATTATATAAATATTAAAGAGTAATAAAAAAAGAAAACAAATAAATAGTTAGTTTTGATAAACTGTTTACAGAAACGGTTATAGGGTTTTGAGCGCCCGGGTAAAACAAAATTTGGCTCCCTTTTATAAAAATTTCATTTAAATAATGAATGTAAAAATATTTTATTTTTATATCGGCGCCCATCAAAATATCGCACCCCAGACGGTTTCCGATTTGCTCTTTATAAAGTTGAAAAAATCGCACACAAGCAAATGAAAAAAGAGAATACTAATTAAATATAAGTAATAGATATACAAACATTTTCAACTTTTAAATTTTAATAAAGAAAATGATTATATTAGCAATTATTTATATTTGAAAATCAATCAATGAGTTGATCAGTGAGTCAATGAGTCATCAGTCATAGATAGTGATATCTAAGAAATTAATTTTTTCAAAATTGAAATCTTCTTCCTGTAATTAAAGAATTTAAATTAACCAAATTATTGGATTGATATTCTCATTTACTCTCTCTCTATTTCTCTCTGATGAAATGTTTCATTTGTTTCATGTATGTTCTATTCTTAACCTAAAGAATTTTATTAAGAAAGAAAGTTATTTTTGAAGTGAAACTTCTTTAGCGGCGTCCTGACATTTGGTTGAGAATGGAGAGTGAATTGAAAAATTGAAATTTCGTAACGCAAGAGAGAAAATAGATATAGATATAACGAGTGGGAATGAGATAGCCTCTATCTGCGTCTCCCTTTTGTGCGGTCTTTCGTTCTTGAGAAAGAGGCTATCTGCGTCTCCCTTTTGTGCCGTCTTTCGTTCTTGAGAAAGAGGCTATCTGCGTCTCCCTTTTGTGCGATCTTTCGTTCTAATACCCACTCGCTAGGTCCAAAGTCCATGGCGCGCATGCGCGCGAGTACGTTGACGCGGAATAATGTTTCTCAGCCTCTACTGGGTCAAAGAATTAAAAATTAGTATGACTTATGATCAAAAGAGGGCGAGATCTCCACCTTGTCCAGTAGATATCGCAATTAAATACAATTTGAATTTAAATATATATTAATTTCAAAATTTGCCTAAACATTTATAAAAATAAATATACATATGAAATTTGTTATTTTTTTTTAATATTAAAAAATATTTAATTTGAGATTAATTATATGTAAAAAGATCAACTATCAAATAGATTCAAACTTTTATTTTCTTTGATTAGATTATAATTAAATATTATTTATATTATTTAAAAATTATTATTTTTCTATTTATTAAGGATGTCTATTAAAAAATTGTAATTAACCTTATCATATGTCAAATATTATAGCTAAGTTTTTTTGAATTTTTTAAAATTTTTTATATAATTAACCTCAAATTAAATATTTTTTAATATTAAAAAATAACAAATTTCATATGTATATTTATTTATTTTTAATATTAAACGTATTTCATATGTATATTTATTTTTATAAATGTTTAGGCAAATTTTGAAATTAATATATATTTAAATTCAAATTGTATTTAATTGCGATATCTACTTGAGCAAAGCAAACACAATGGTGAAGGCCCCGCCATCTCTTGAGTTGTCTTGACCTAAAGCCAAGCGTGGTCGTTGGTTACGCCCTCTTAGGGACAATCATTTCTATCTCGGAGCCACGGATGTAAACCTTTACCTACGCATCAGTACGTGAGAGAGGCATATTACTTTTGAGCTATCGATAAATATTTCTACCTATCGCTGCTATACATGTAAGTCATATATAAAAATTGATATTTATATATATATATATATATATCGTGAAATAATTAAAATTCTCAAGTCAAATATACAGCGTGCACGCATACCGACGCATGTAATTGTGTGTGTGAACATGGTCGGCGATTCACACGCCAACACATACAGTTATGTGCGTCGATGACCATTCACGTTATTTATCCGAATCTCAACATTACTTTAACATTACTAAATCAATTTAAAATTATTATTGCATTTAAAACTGCTTTTCTCTACTCCACAGATTTCACTATGCCGAAAAAAAATAACGACCAAAATTTAGACGATATTATTTATTTCATACACCGTTCACTACTGGTTTATAGCCACACAGGTGCTAATGCACTTGAACGAGGCGAAGATAAAATCCCTCTAATTCTCGGGGGAGATTTTAATGTAAATTTTGGATCTGATGATTCGTTGCCGTTGATCAACTTTCTTCGAGAAACATTTGGTCTGCTTCTAAATAACGATCCCAAGGAATCAACAACAAAATCTGGAACTACAATAGATGCTGTTTTTACACGTTATATAGAAAATATAGAATCACGAACATATATATCTTATTTTAGTTATCACAAGCCATTAATATCAGTATTACCAATTGAAGCACCAACCGACAATAGTACAGGCAATGTAGATATGATGATAGAGTAGATAATAATAATAATAAAGCGAATATTTGTTACGAAAATTTTATACTGTTATATGTCTTTCGAAATGATCCCTTTATTTTTCTCTATTTCTCTCTCACTCACACTCTCAACTAAAATTTCTCTTATTCTCTAGATTCTAAGAAGTTTCACTTCCGCCACGTGTACGATGCTGCACATTTTGCTTTTTTTATAAGAAAAGTTCAATATTTTAATTTTAATATCAAAATAAAAAAGAGAAAATATCTCTAAATAAACTGAAAGAGATAAAACCGAAGGATATAACACATTAATCTCAAACGTTAATACCTATTATGACATGATTATTGTTGTTAATGGTGACCAGGACTATTAGGTAGTTATAGCATAAATTACAGTTTTATTCTTTAAATAAGAACTACATACTAAAATTTTAAAAACAAAGCCAACTTTATTAAAACAAAAATAAAAACTTATAAAGTTGAAATTGTTAAATATTTAATTAGGTAAGTTTTAAGAATTAATAGAGTATATGACTTAACTAATATATTTACATAAATGTGGGTCTATATGAATATTTCCCTCGATTTACTAAATTGTTTGAGAGGTTTAATTTTTCACTGTTAAGGAAAGGTAAAAGCTCGCCATATCCCTTGCACTCAAAATATAACTGAAGTAGACACGCTTCATTTGGACGCGTAGGTGGTTATTATCGTTCTCCAGTCCCTTTCCCAAACCAAAAGGGTTAGTTTTTGAGATATATAAAGCGCACCAAATCCCTAACCGTATCATTCCCTGGGTTTTACCTTAAACCTAAGTAAATGACGAAATTTATATCATTTCTAACTAAAAATATAAGAAAAATGATGAATATATATTTATTGATATTTTAAATTTTTTTATATATTTTTATATAAAGATAAAATTAATAATAAGATGGATGTAGTCAAATAAAAGGTATTTATGGCATTTATCGATTAGTGAGGGAGGAAAAAAAGTATTTTATGTAAATTTGTAAAAAAAAATCATTGTCATCATAAATAAGGATAATAGTGTTTTTTATTTTTTTTTTTATTTTTGATCTATATTGTATTTATTGTTTTGTAAACCCTGCCAACAAAGGTAGCAATAAATAATTATAAAGAGTGCATAGTAAATTTCTAAAGTAAATAGATGAATTCAACAATTTAAATTATGTATTGTATTTAAATATTATAATATGATTTTGTGTGAAAAGGTAGTTAAGTGAAATATCAGTTAAAAAGAAATAAAAATAAAATTAGATAATTAAATTGAGCCTGTAAAAGTAAAAATCAATTTAATTTTTACATTGTAGTCGTAAACAATGATTGTAATTGAATGCTTTTAAATTGTGTAATTTACCTCAAAAAGGGAAATAAAATAATAAACAAATATGTATAAATGTTTTTTTTCCTCTAACCCAAATAAGGGGAGGATAGATATATACCTGAATCTGTATATAATCTCTTAAATGAATAAATAAATAAATAAAATACTCCAGCTGAGATCTTACATATTAAATAAATAAAAAATTGTGTTTGTTTTTTTTTACTATCTCACACAGACAATTATTTATTAATTTTAATTTATAATTTATAATTTATTAAATTTAATTTATATATAACTAGCTGCTACGAGCGCCTTCGGCGCTCTCCACACCTAGACGGGGGCTCCGCCCCCTGAACCCCCCCCCCCCCCCCGAGTGATGAGATACACCTCTTTACTGCATGATAACAGGCGTTTCCCGATTACAACCTCGATTTAAATTTTTCTCAAATATTATTATCCTTCGTGATTACATTCAATTTTTCTACATATTCAAATTCTACATTTTGTATATAGATTTTGTTACTAAATATTTTTTCTTATCACTAATAATTTCAATCTGAATTAGAAGAAAATTAGAAATTACCTCCTCTTCCAGCCCATTTACCTATCCAGGCATCTTAATTTCTTAACACTCCGTTTTTTTTAAATTTAAAATAGAAAGAGAGAAATAGTTTTAAATTATATTCGAATGGTCTATTATATTCTATATATCAGTATTTTTTTCTGAATTTAATACCAAGTTGATATTCAAAATTTTCCATTCGTTATGCATATGATTGATTACATGTGTTAAAATTTAAAAAAATTCAAATATTCTAATTTTTAATTTTATATATAATTTAATATTATCTATATATTTAATACGATAGTGTCCGTCTGTACGCAAAAAACTCCAGAGCCTAAACTACAAGGAGTAAGGTAACCAAATTTTTCTGAGGTGAAGGGTACCTCAAATGATGAAAAATAAAAAAGAAATTAGAATCTTAGGTAACTGCTGGGCTGAGCTGCGGGTGGTCCATTTTCCAGAAATATATATAAAGGAGAATGTTTGTATGTATGTAATTTGTTTACTTTTTTGCTGTCATAGAAACAGATATATATATAATTAGAACCTCTCTCTCTCTCTATTTAAAATTTTAAAAAATGGAGTGTTCTAGCCAAATTAAGAAATTTAAATTCCTTATGCAACATTGATAGGTAAATGAATTGGACTGGAAGAGGAGACATGTGATTAGAGAAATTGGGGAAAAATCAACCGAAATGTAATTAAACAAAAAAATTCAAGAATTATGCTACGGATACGACTTACATACAATTAACATACAAAATGTAGAATTTGAAAAAGTATAAATATTTAAATACTTAAGATCTCTAATCACGAAGGATAATAATATTTGAGAAGAATTTAAATCGACGTTGTAAATGAGTAACGCCTGTTATTATGAATTAAAGGGGCTTATCTCATCAAAGAGGATCAAAATTAAAATTTATAAAACAATTATTTTTCATGTTGATCGATGACTAGGGTGACCATATTTCGAAAACACCAAACCGGGACAAACGGTATTTTTTAGAACTAAATTGAAAAAATTTTGAAAAAAAAATTACGAAATGTCCTAAATATTGAAAAAACATTTTTGGGACAGAGCACCTAAAGACGGGACGTTTGGTCACCCTATCGATGACTCTGGGAGACGAGAGTAGATTTGGAGAATTTGTGATATTAATATTGTTCGCAGCATTTATAGGCCAAAAGAAGATGAGATCACAGGGGGATGGCGGAGATGGCATAACGAGAAATAATGTCCAGTTAAGGTTATAAAATCAAGAAGGCTGGGATGGGAAGGGGACGTGGTTGGAATTGGAGAAACTAGAAACTAGAAACATCCGGTGGGTGGACAATGAAGGAAGGGACATGGGAGAGATGGGACAGGGTAGGATTTGGTTGTAGCTCAGGATAGGGACGCTTAGAGAAATGTGGATGCTGCGGCTAAGAACTTTCGAAAACTGTAGACACAGAGTTAGATAAATATAACATATACAATAATAATATATAATTAATTTACTGATTAAATTAAAATATATTTTACAAGAAAACAAATACATGTCTTATCTACTTATACTGAATGAAACAAAATGGATGAAAACCTTTTACATACAGACTTTTTTTCAACCAAATACTATGTATCACTCGGGGGTACAGGGGGCGGAGCCCCCGTCTAGGTGTGAAGAGCGCCGAAGGCGCTCGGAGCAGCTAGTTTTTTATTAATATCATATCAAAAAAGAGAATTTATTAAAAATTAAAAATAAAAAAAGAAGCCTATTAATAAAAAAATATAATTGAATACAATAATTTTGATTTAAAACAAATTTTAATTTTAAAAAAATACTCAATATAAAAAAGACATAAATTTAAAACATCTCGTTTATATCATTTGTCTAAAAAACATATTTTAATTAACCAAGAAATCATTTTTGCACTTAAAATATATTTGTAATAATAATTGATACAAAATCAAAAATAATATAATTTAGTTATTTTAATTTACGTTTTGAAAATATTTTTGTATTCATAAAACATTAAAAATAATTTATTCTGTTTTTTAACCTTTCACTTTCAAATAGAAAAGAAGAAATATTCAAATATATAGAAAGAATAAATAAAAATTAAGTTATATATGATCTAAATATTTTATTAAATAAATTAAAATGAGAACTTTTAGAATAAATTATTTAATTGAATTGATAACGGAATTTTGTAAATTAAACCACATATTGATATTTGTTATTGTAAATTTATTCAAAAAATACAAAAATATACACAACGTTTCGATTGCAGAAGTAGCAAATATCAATATGTGGTTTAATTTACAAAATTCCGTTATAAATAAAAACAACCACCAAAGCTTTAATAAATAATTTAATATAATTGAATTGATATTTGAATATTAGAATTTAAAATAAAAAGTGAAATATTACAATAATTTTTAAATTCTGAGCAAATGTCAAATTTTCGCCACCAGCGCCTCTATGATCTAGTATGGTTACTAAACTATTTTTAATTAATTAGCACCCCCTGGACACACCTTACCAATTAGCGGTTTAATAAAAGAAGTCTGACATGCCCTGAGACCTACTGAATATGCATAAAAAATTTCATAAGAATCGGTCCAGCCGTTTCGGAGGAGTATCATTTCAAAGTTTTGTGACACGAGAATTTTATATATAAGACAAGAAGATATATGTGTTAATTAATCCAATTCAAATTCCGAGATAGTCGAGTGGAGACACTCCAGCTAATATTTTTTTGTATTTTTTCTGTTTCTATTTTTAGATATATGGATTTTTAAAAAGAATTTAATTCCTGTTATGTTAAATTTTTTTTTTTTTTTTTTTTTAATTTTATCTGTTGTTTTCTTTTTTTGTAAATGCTCCACCCCAAATAAGGGGAGGATAGAGATATACCGGGTTATATATAATCTCTTTAATTAAATAAATAAATAAATATTTCTTAAATGAATAAATAAATAAAATATATAATTTAATAACATGTTTAATTAATATTTTCATTGTTATATATAATAAATAGATGACAATTTTTCACTTTTTGAAACTCTTTTTTAAAGTTAAGATATTCGAAACAATTTATTTTGTTGAATATATTAAAATAATTTTCGTATATATATTTGTCAACAAAATTCACTAAATAAATGATGATCATTAAAATATTAAAATACATATAGTCCTTAGAAAAAATTTCAGTCATGTAATATTATTTGAGTGTTTTAATAACCAGTACCTGGTTCACCGAGCCACCGGTCGGTCAATAAAAAAAAATGATTCCTTATTATCGGGTTTGGCTGATAATATTAATACCTGGTTCAACGAGCCGTCGTTCAAATAATTTAAAAGAACATAAATTAAAAAAAAATATTAATAAAACATAAAGCCCTTAAACGTACCTATTAATGCACAAAAGTATGGCCTGTGGATATAAAATAATAAATATTTCGTAATTTTATTTCACTTAACTGAAAAATTTCATAATTTTTTCATTCCTCCCGCGCTCTCATTCAAATAATTCAAAATGGATTTTAAAAATGGTGCCAGGTGCCAGGCCGGTTTTTTTATTTCAATTAGTTCATTTAAGGGACACTTTGAAGCAGCAGCGCTAAACGCTGTTTCAAAAAAATAACATTGCGTGTCCACCACAGAGCATCCGTATCAGAGGGGATCACTCAATGCTATTTTTTTCTCACCCTTAGTGATGGCAAGTGATGGCAAGGATGGCAAACAGGTTGGACATGTGGGAGCGTTTTTACCGACCGGAGAGAGGGGCATTTTTAAATTTTTTTGTATGAATATTGTGAATTTAAAAATTATTTATTGAGATATAAAATTAGCATTACAGAAATAAAATATGCTTTTTTCAAATATCCAAATAAATAATTTAAATTAACAGAAAACTTCACCTACTTTTATGTAATTTACATAAATAAAATAAACGAATAATGTTCTTGTTAATATTTAATATGTATGGATTAAAAATTTTCTTCAATGCCAATATTTGAAACGAGAGAAACACATAAGAATTGTTCTTAGTGAGAAGGAAATTTATAAATAAATAAATAATCATTTCTATTTCCAAAAAGATCACAAGAAATCCATAAATCATTGATTAACTAAGAATAATTAATCCAACGCATTTTTAATCATCTAAGTTTATCAAAAAACTGAATTACGAACATTTGGGTAAATTTATAAATGAAAAAAATGTGGGATGTCTCCGGTCGGCTATCATGCAAATTCCAATTGGATAAATTAACACATATATATTATATTTAAATGAAATTATAAATTAAAATTAATAAATAGTATTTATTAAACCAGCGCGAGTTTGGCTCTTTGTTGAGGGCATCTGGTCACATGCTGGCGCGTGATTGTTAGTCAACGTGCTAAAAAATTAATTCCGGTACTTTTAGCGATTCAACCAAGCTGAAATACTATATATAGCAGTTTTATGCAATTTTTAAACATGTGAAAAACGATAAAAGATATACTGAGAGGAGTATGTGAATATATTTGATTTAATAGTGCTTATTGTGAATTTCTATATTGCTGTGAAATTTGTATTTATTTATCAAATATTAAATAATTTAACTTTGATATTTGATTTGTTACAATGTAATTTAAATTATTTATCAAACAATTTATAATAAATTTTTCAATGTTATTTGTGTTAAATGTTAAATAAAATTTATATTTATATTTATGCTGGGTTTGTTTCGAATATTATATGCACGGATACTCTATGTACGGATGGTATGTCGAGTTTGATATTCAAATAATTGCAGGGAATTCGGAAGGCCTGTGGGAGGGGGTGATCTTTGGTCATTTTTTTTTTTGCGGTGCCATCTATTGGACGCCTGAAGAGTCGACTTTTTTCATGTAACGCCATCTGGTGTTCGAGTTACACCGGTCCCATTGAGCTGATACCCCCCTGGTGTCCACTCCCTGGTGCGTGTCACCTACCTGGTTGCTATCTTAAAGTCAAATATTTGGTTGTTATTTTATATATTAATCAAAATCAAAATTTAAAACATTTATATTACATATTACCTAATATATATTTTATAATTGATAATACATTAATCAATTAAAATGGATTCACAAGAAGTCACAAAATATCCAATATATATAGGTTATTTTTTTATTTCTGTTTTTTCATCTAAAATAATGTTAATTGTCACTAAAATTATTTGTTTTAATATTATTTGTAATGATATTATTCCTTAAATTGTATTATAAAATATTTAGATATATAAAAATATAATCATTTAAAATAACGAAAACAATTATTTTTTTAGGTCCTCTATATTCTTGTGTATATTGTAATATGAATTTTATAAGCGAGGAATTTTTATGTAAACACCTAAAAAAATGTTTTCATAAAAAAATATTTTCCATTTTCAAAAATGATGTAAAACTCAAAAAGGGTACAGTGAAATATACAGACGAAAAAATTAAAGAAGAAACTGATTCAATCCATTCAGAAGACAATCGTTTACAATGTAATTATTGTAAAAAGAAATTTAATCAGAAATCAACTTTGAATAAACATTTATTAATTCATACAAGAGAAAAACCTTTTGAATGTAATTATTGTGAAAATAAATTTAATGTGAAAACAAATTTAAAAACTCATTTATTAATTCATACAGGAGAAAAACCTTTTGAATGTAATTTTTGTAAAAAGAAATTTAATCAGAAATCCAATTTAAATACACATTTATTAATTCATACAGGAGAAACACCTTTTGAATGTAATTATTGTAAAAAGAAATTTAATCAGAAATCATATTTAAATAAACATTTATCAATTCATACAGGAGAAAAACCTTTTGAATGTAATTATTGTGAAAAGAAATTTAATGATAAATCACATTTAAATAGACATTTATTAATTCATAAAGGAGAAAAACCTTTTGAATGTAATTTTTGTGAAAAGAAATTTAATCAGAAATCAACTTTAAATACACATTTATTAATTCATACAGGAGAAAAACCTTTTGAATGTAATTATTGTCAAAAGAAATTTAATCTAAAATCACATTTAAATAAACATTTATCAATTCATACAGGAGAAAAACCTTTTGAATGTAATTATTGTGAAAAGAAATTTAATGATAAATCACATTTAAATAGACATTTATTAATTCATACAGGAGAAAAACCTTTTAAATGTAATTATTGTGAAAAGAAATTCAATCGGAAATCAATTTTAAATAAACATTTATTAATACACAATGTTTGAAAAATAGCTTAATAATGAAAACAAGATTTTCTTTAAATATAACTTATCTAATCTTATTATGCTAGCTAAAATTGTATGTTTGTTTGTTTGTATATATATATATGTAAAAGGGTTCACAAAAACCGCTCTAACGATTTTTTTGAAATTCACACCAGAGATAGTATTTATAAAGAAAAATTGACTTTTATTGTACACATCTCTGGAAAAATTCAACTTCATTAGTTTTTGTTTTGTTTTTAATTTAAATGTATATATGTGACGTCACAGGCACCGCATGTGAGATATATATCTATTCTTAAAATAAAATTAAAATATTTTTATTATATTCATATTTGATTTTTTATTTCATTAATAGATATATTTAAATTATTTGAAATTGTTTCACAGAACGTTTAGAAGATTTATCTTTATTCGATTCGATATATAGGAGAATTAAATGACGTCATCAATTTATTACACAGCGACTCCGTAAATATAATAAAATATTATATATTAGCTGTTCAATCAGTATATTAGATAAAACATTTATTTGTTTTTGTGTTCTTACTTTTAATATATTTTAATTTAATCAGTAAATTAATTATATATTATTATTGTAAATGTTATATCTATCTTCTAGAAGTGTCCCTTCATATTGTGATTCCACCCATAATAATATCTTATACTTACTTGAAAATGAAAATCCAATTATGAGATCAAAATTAAAATAATTTATTCATATAATTTTGGATGGAGAGCAAAAAATATTTAAAAATAGATATTTATTTAAATGAAATAAAATTATTTAATTTACATAATGAAAATGTCTATAATAATGTCTAAACATTTTTTCTTTATAATTTTACATTATAATAATACTAATTACAGTAGTTATAATATATGGGGAATTTTCAACTTTGACCGCCGATTTGACCATGTTCCAAAACGAATTTTAAAAAACCAAAACCACTTTACATTTACACATTTTAAGCTCTAATCGAATCCAAAATCAAAATTTAAAAAATCGAAAAACGAACACAGATATACAGATTTTATAAACGAACATTTATACAATTTATATTAATTAATTTGAAACATTTTAGGAAACAAATTTTGAATGGGTCATTTTTAGAAATCCCATTTAACAATTATAATAAATAATTAAAAAATTATAAAATTTTTAAAGTATATAAAAATAAATTGTATAAATTGGTTAAAGGGTCGAGCGATAGTTCGGGGTCCCAGGTATATATTTTATATTAACACGCCTACTTTTCTGTTTGTATGTTATTATTTGAATGGCGATTAGGGGTGAACAAGGTATTAATATTACCAGCCAAACCCGATAATAAAGAATCATATTTTAATTTTTATATAACCAAGAAATCATTTTTTCACTTAAAATATAATTGTAAAACCCAAATCTCCGATCCATATAACATCATCGACTGGGCCGCTACCATAAGGAGACTTCTCTTGCTCTGACTAGGGCCACAGGTATTTGCCATTAGTCTCGAAAAAATAATATTAAATTGTATATAAATTTAAAAATTAGAATATTGGAATTTGTTTAAATTTTAACACATGTAATCAATCATATGCATAAAGAATAGAAAATTTTGAAAATCAACTTGGTATTAAATTCAGAAAAAAAAAATACTGATATATAGAATATATAGACTATTCGAATATAATTGAAACTCTTTCTCTCCCTCTATTTTAAATTTTAAAAAACGGAGTGTTAAGAAATTAAGATGCCTTATGCAACATGGATTGGTAAATGAATTGGGCTCCCTAATCTAAAATATGTCTATGATTATTTCATTTTACTAATCTATAATTGTAAATAAAAAGAAACTTTATAAAAATCCTTATTTTAATTCTTACACGAGAAAAGCATTTTGAATTTAATTTAATCACATTTAAATTGTCATTTACTAATTCCTAAAGGGCTGGGTGACATGCTATGACGTCATATAAATTTAAATTAAGAAAAAACTAATGAAGATGATTTTTCTGTTCGTTTTTTTTATAAATACTCTATGGTGTGAATTGCAAAAAACTCGTTAGAGCGGTTTCTGAGATCCCATTTACATTGATATATATACAATTTTAGCTAGCACACACATAATAAGATTAGATAGAGAACCCGGGGAACAAAAATTTTAAAAATCTGGAATGTCTCCACTCGACTATCACGCAATTTGAATTGGATTAAATAACATATATTATATTTAAATTAAATTTAATTAATTATAAATTATAAATTAAAATTAATAAATAATATTTATTAAACCGGCGAGTGTTTGGTTCTTTGTTGATGGCACCTCGTCAGGTGTTGGTGCGTGAGATTTGCAGTTTTAAAAAATTAATTCCGGTACTTTCTTTGAAAAACTATCAAACATATATTTTTATTTTACAGGTAGTTTATAAGAAAAAAAATCAAAATGTGATAGGTAATGACCCTCTTCCGGTTGAGCTACATTTCTCAAAAGTTGATAAAAAAACTACGAATTTGGAATAATGCCCCTGTACCAAATTTCATGATTCTAGCTCAAACCGTTTTTGCGCAATCTTGTATGTAGAAATACATACACACATACACACACACACTGACATTTTTCTCAACCTTAGTGAAAATGACTCAGGGACCTTCAAAACGTATAAAAACATCAAAATCTCGACATTGAAAATTTTCAGTAAAAAAGGCATAAAAAACAAATAACTATTATTTATTTAATATTTATTATTAATATAATTATAAATTAGCTAGCAACATCAGCCAATAAATGTTCAATCAAGACGAAATAAATGTTTTCCTTTTTTTTTATCTAAATTATTTTCAATGAATTGGTCGAGTAGATTATCGCTTATCGATAGAAAAAGAATCACCAGAATTGTGCTGGCGATGCCCATTCACTTTCCGATATTGCAACGATTTCTGTAGATTTCCACGCATCCATAAATCTTTAATCTTTTTCTAGATAGACTTGAACCAAGGTCATACCCTTTAAGGGAGAGTTCCATCTTCTCCCTTTCCATAGAAGTAAAAATAAAAGTATTAATTATTGGATTAAAAATCTGGAGTGTCTCCACTCGACCATCTCGCAAATTTGAATTGGATTAAATAACATATATTATATATATTTAAATTAAATTTACACACACATACATTTTTCTCAACCCTAGTGAAAATGACTCAGGCATCTTCAAAACGTATTAAAACATCAAAATCTTGACATCGAAAATAATAAATAAAAAATCGCAATACTATCTCTGGCGAAATAGTAAAAAGTGTTGAAACTATACAAAATTAAGTTGTAATCACTAAAATTATCTTAACATATATTAATATAAAATATATATATATAGTCGTATATTGGAGACTTAGTATGGGTTGGGTTATTGAAAAAATGGGTTTAAAATTAATAAAATTGATGTTTAATTTAATTGGTAGTTTATTATTAATAAAAAAATATTTGGGTGAATTCATTCGATTAAAATAAAATATTAAATTTTAATAAAATTAATATTTAATTATGAAAGAAATTAATACAATATAATAAGTATCATGAGAAATTATAACTTATACATAAAATAAAGTTCATTTATTTTATTATTATTTTAATATCAAATTATATATCTGTTTAGCAATTACAAATTATAAAGGGTCGACCACTTAGATGTTAATTGTTAAAGTTCAGGGTAAGGCGATCCTCTGGGTGGCGTTCTCTGGGGTTCCTTCCAGGCATTCAATTATACATCTTCTCTGGACAGCAACTCCTAACTAAGTTGGTCTCGATATATGATCCTGGCAGTGTTGTATCACTTAAGAGATGATGTCTCCCTGTCATCTCCATCCAGAAAATTGATTTCGCATTCTTCCTTCCATTCAGCAGAATAACTCTTACCCCTTCCTAGTAGCCCTTGGCTACTCTTCCAATAACTCGATTTATGAGCTATGAAAACGTCAAATTATGACAATAGATTCCATTCATCAATCGACCCTATTTCATTTACATTGTCCGCTTTTTAGGTAAAATGGTTGTACGTGAGGTTTTGAATATATGTCTTAAATGTTTATTTATGGATTTTAATGACATCCTTCTATTAAAAGTCATTTTTATGCTTATAAATTACAAGATATATGTTCGTTTAGATTTGCGTGAAAGTTTTCATTATTATACTAATCAAGTTATTTCAGGGTTATTTTCAAGTTTAATTGTAAGATTTGAGTATTGGCGTTTCGGTGCACATTTTGGTGCCATTTTCAAGATACTTTTTTTAACAGTCTTGGGTTCTCGCATTGTTCAGACGTGTCTCAATAACGTTGCTAGTACCATGTATCATTTGAAAATGTCACTTTTGAAAATCAATGAAAGATGCTGATAAATTCTGAACAATGTTTGTAATTGAATGCTATTAAATTGTATAATCCAGTGGTTCTTAAACTGTGGTCCGCGGACCCCTGGGGGTCCGCGAAGCCTTTACTGGGGGTCCGCGGTCCTCGGAAAAAAATCATCGTAAAAATATATACATATATAAATATTTAAAGTTCATTGTGTAACTATATCCTCCTAGAGAATTACGGCTATAATTTAATACTATTAATAATACTATTTTATTTTATTAAATTGATAATTATGTCAATTAATTTTTTGTGAATAAATAAACATATATAAAAAACTATATATAAAATTTGAATTTTCATCCATTCATTCATTTAAAATCATTTTTCGATTGTTCCTTTAAAATAACCCCTCTTAGGGGCTCGGAAGGGGAGGCATATAAGGGAATTTTCTTTCACTTTGTTATTGGGGAAAACCAGGGGAGGGGACAGTCTTACCCGGAAAAACCCAAATTGTCAGCGTCCACTCTGGGGTTTTAAACAGTTTTAAAGCAAATGTTAATTATAAGTTCATTTCTCAACGAGTTGTATCTTTAAATTATTTTTATTAATGTTAATTATAAGTTCATTTCTCAACGAGTTGTATCTTTAAATTATTTTTATTAATTTAATTAATTATAATTAAATTATAGCTAATAATAGTTTATTATAGCTAATAATTTTTTTTAATTTTTAGTGTAATTTGCATGATCATTATTTTATAAAAACACTAAACACATTTTGCAATTTCCCAGAAAGGCTGTTTTTGAGAGTAAGTATAAGTTAGTTTTATGAATAAAAAATATTTATTTTAATAATATTTTAGAATCAAATTACGAAATTAATAATATTTTAGAATCAAATTACGAAATTAATAATATTTTAGAATCAAATTACGAAATATATTTATTATATAAATTAATATTCATTTAAAATGATATTAAATCATTTATTTAAAATGATTTAAAACATTTATTAAAATGATTTAAAACATTCATTTAAAATGATATTAAAACATTCATTTAAAATCATATTAAAACATAGCTAGTAAATAATAATTCGTTATATTTATATTATATTTATATTATATTTATATTATTGTAGTTCAATGTTAATAAATTACTCCATAAAATGGATCGTTGGCTACAAACTGGTTCAACACAGAAACGGAAAGAATCAGATGATGAGGCATCAACAGCAAACTCTACCAAGAAACGCAAAACTAGAAAATATTCGGATGATTATTTATCATTTGGATTTACTTATATTTGCAACAATGATGTGGAAAGACCAGTCTGCGTTCTATGTCAGGAAAGTTTATCCAATGAAAGTATGAAACCTGCTAATCTCAGACGTCATTTACAAACAAAGCACAGCGAGCATGTTAGTAAGTCTATCGAATTTTTTAAAATGAAAAAAGAAGAACTTAATTCAAGTCAGAAATTGATGGTAAAGACGGGATCTGGTGGTATGAGTAAGAAAGCAGTAATGGCATCATATGAAGTAGCTCTACTTATTGCTAAAGCAGGAAAGCCGCATAATATAGCAGAGCAATTAATTCTTCCTGCTACAAAAGTAATTACAAATATAATGTTAGGAACTAAAGCAGCAAACGATATAAATTTGATTTCATTATCAAATGATACGGTTAAGAATAGGATTGAAGACATGTCATGTAATATAAAAGAAGAATTAATATCGAGAGTGCGCAAAAGTCACTATTACTCATTACAATTGGATGAAAGTACTGATGTCACTAATAATGCCAATTTGTTAGCTTTCATTAGATATGAGTTTGAAAATCAAATACAAGAAGATGTATTGTTTTGTGATTCACTACCTTCACGAACGACAGCTAATGACATATTTAACAGTTTGAATAATTTTATAACCGAAAATGAAATAGAGTGGCCAAAATGTGTTGGAATTTGCACTGATGGTGCTCGTGCAATGTCAGGTACAAGAACTGGATTGATTGCTCTTATTAAAAATGTTGCGCCTCAGGTTGTTTGGAATCATTGCTGCATTCACAGAGAATCATTAGCAGCCAAAAATATGTCACCAGATTTGAAAAGAACATTAGACGAAGTAGTTAAAATTGTCAATTTCATTAAGGCTCGTCCACTTAATTCCAGAGTTTTTAAAATTTTGTGTGAGGAAATGGGTAGTCAACATACACATTTATTATTACATACAGATGTACGTTGGTTGTCCCGCGGGAAAGTACTCATTCGCCTTTTTGAGCTTCGAGATGAAATACGATTGTTTTTAATAGATGCGCATTTTGAACTGACCGAATGTTTCAATGATTTTATCTGGTTAGCTAAGGTGGCTTACTTGACTGATATTTTTACAAAATTGAACGAACTTAATTTGAGCCTGCAAGGTACTGTTGTAAATATATTTAAAGTTGAAGATAAAATAGAAGCAATGATTAAAAAAATCGACTTGTGGTCGAAACGCATCCAGAACGGTGTATATGAGTCTTTTCCAACTCTCAATGATTTCATAGAAAGCTCCAGTGAAAAATTGCTTAATCAAACGCGTCAATTATTTGTTGAACATTTAATTACTTTGAAAAGCAACTTCAGGAAGTATTTTTCTACTCCTGATCCTTGCAATAACTGGATCAGAGATCCATTTAATATGGAAATTACAAATACTAAACATTTATCTGCACCTGAACAAGATATTCTCGTGGAATTATCATGTGATACAACTTATAAACTAAAATTTAACAAAACTGAATTGAGCAACTTTTGGTTACTTCTCAGGTCAGATTATCCTGCGCTTGCAAATAAAGCACTTCAACACTTGATTCCATTCTGCACAACATATTTATGCGAACAAGCTTTTTCGGTACTATTTTATATTAAGTCTAAATATAGAAACAAATTAAATGTAGAGCCGGATCTTAGATTAAAAGTTTCCAATATTAAGCCAGATATTGAGATTCTTGTTTCAAGAAAACAACTGCATACATCTCATTAAATATGTAAGTTATATTTAATGAGATAGATGCAGTTATATTTTAAAATATTTCTTATTTAATATTTTCTGAAAAAAATTATAAAATATTTATATGAATTTAATGTAAGTACCCATTATAATTTGTGAGATTTGTTGCTATGACAATGTTTGTATTTTCTTTCTTCAATATTATAATTTCTAATAAAATGTGTTCTACAATATGCAAAAAAATCGTTATTCACCAATCACTGTTAGAAATATTCATCATATATCCTTGTCCTTATGAGATCGTAAGCCAGAAATTAATTAATAAAATGACGTAAAGTACCTAAAGTTGTGATGGGGGTCAGTCAAAAAAAATTTTTTCAAGTGGGGGTCCGTGGAGTACATAAGTTTAAGAACCTATGGTATAATCTATCCAATAAAGGAGAATAAAATAATATACAAAAATGTTTAAATATTTTGCAAATAAATAAATCAAATAAATATTTTAATAACATATACGAAAGTAAACATCTTAAGGAAGAAGCGGAAAGGGTTACTGTGCACTTGATGTGGTAAATATTTAAATACCTATGCGCAACCGCAAGAATGTTTAATTATCTTTCATAATTAAGCTCGTTAAATAATACTCCCAACATATATATTTCTAATAAAGGAGTAAATAGAAAATTATTTTATTTTCAATTAAAATTTTATTTAAAGTCTTTGTTTACTATCTACCACTTTATAATTATTTTACTATTTAAATAATAGTATAATTAAATTATTATTATTTATTATTATCTATCTATCTATATATATATATATATATATATATATATTTGGCTCGATCAATGACTAATTGATCATAATATTTATTGAATGAGTCATGAGAAATGGGAGTGAGAAGCAGGCACTACTAAACAAACAAGGAATTAACATCAAATATCAATAATAAACTCATACTTATTCTAACCCCGATGAATTAAAATAAATGAATGAACATTAATAACTCAATTATATGGGTAAAGCATACGGTCATTGGCCTCCTTAAGCAACTCCTAGCAGACTTTAATGCATATCTGGACAAATTGCGGAATGAAATCAAAAAATAGCCTGATTATCTAATAACTACCTGGTTCATCGAGCCGCCACTCAGTTCTCTAGAAAAATATATTCAAATTTACTTGATAAAATATTTGATCCTATATTATATATATATATATATATATATATATATATATATATGTTGTTATAATTAGATGGCTTAAGTTTTATATTTATAAAAAACTAACAAAGATGTTTTTCCTGAGGTTGAAACCAAAACAGATCGATTTTTCTTTATAAAAATTATCTATTGTGTGAATTTCAAAAAAATCCTTCCAGCGATCTAATATCTCAGAAATATACAAATATATGTATATATATATATATATATATATATAAACCATATTTATATTTTTCATCCCCTCTCTTTATTCACAGCAAATATTTAAATGTTTAAAACAAATTGGCTGGAGTGTCTCCACTCGACTATCTCGCAATTTGAATTGGATTAAATAACATAATATATTATATTTAAATTAATTATAAATAAATAAATTAAAATTAATAAATAATATTAAAAAAAATTATTATTCTTTTCACTTTAATTTATTTAATAACCAAAATGTATATTTGTAGATGTTAACTTATTTACTTAGTACATATTTATTAATTTATATATTATTTAGATTATTTATTATTCCTAAATACGATAATTTTCTTTTTAAACAATTAATCATATATTTCTATGATTAATTGTTTACACCATTTTAAAAATTTGTTTGTTTGTCGATGGTTGGAAAGTGACATGATTGTAAACATAATTTCAATTATATCTTGGATTGCTGGGATTATATATTAAATGGGTAAACCACTTAACTGATTGTAAATTGACACAACCCACCTTATTTAGCCATCAATGAGGGCTGACACTAACAATAAGGTTAATTGATCATCCATTCACTCAGTTAACCAGTCAATATAAAGGCCCCTGGCATCAGGCAACCATCACCATTAAGTTTCAATTTTAAACCTAAAACTTCTTATTGTTAGAGAATTTTTATTTCTTTATTACCCCTTTATATATAACAAGATAAATATTAAGCACTTTATTGGAACTTGAAACATTCATAAATCATAAATCTCTTAAAGTGGTTATTTTAGAAAATAATATTAGTTACACCATAACCCATGTGACCGGGCAACTGGCCCATTTAAAAATTACTACCGAAATCAATTAAATGAATAATTTAATATATATATATTTCATTCAATCTAATATATAGTAATGTATGATATATTATACTAGTTGGGGTGTATGGGACGAAGTCCACCCAGACGCCGGGATCAAAATTGGGTCTTTTGGAATGAAATTCTCTCAACCACATGATCAAAATTGGGAAGCTACTTAAAATAAAAAGTAGCGGTCAAAAGAAAGGTTGAAATGCCCGTTCTACTGATAGTAGAACACCTTTACCCTTCTTAGGCGAAAACCGACTTATTGGCGTTGTCCTTGTGATGGATATACAAAAGTCAGAGTTTTTTTATGATACACTGGGACATGTCACTTTATAAAAAATAATTTTAAATCATTTATTTTCTTAATTTGAACATAGTAATCCTATATTAAAAATTAAATTAAAGATTCACTCATAAGCAAATATTTAAATTGTCTGACAGATTCATAACTATATATGTAATTAAAAGAATCAATCATTTTGAAAAAGTATCTGCTTGTATTCATCTCAAAATAAATTGTTTCCTCCAAACAAGATCACCCAATTTCCTGTGTCCACATAAGAATCCAGAAAATGGCAACATAAAAATTTGATTAGAATGATGGGTGAAGTCTAATCCCATCCAATCCCGGATAATTTAATGAATTTAAAAAAATTTTATTCCTAATAATTTTTTTACATTATTATTATTTTGATGGTAACAAAAGAGTTCTTGAGTCCCTTTTAAAAATAAAGAAAATCAATAAAACATTTATTAAATTATTTTTTTATATATTAAATTTTAACGTTCATGTTCATCAAGAATAGATGAATATAATTTTTTTAAAAATGAATTAATAAAAGATGAGTGTGAAAGCAAGATAAAAGAATGTTCTATGAGTGAATTGTTAATAACAATAAGAGAAAAACATGTAAAAGCTTTGCCAGGTCATTTGGAACTAATGGACAACAAAAGGGAAGATTTATTATTATAGGAAGGTTAATCGCAAGTAAATGAAAAGCGAGACTGTCGGAACGATCAAGGAATACCTTAAGATTGTGTCTTAACTTAAAATATAGGATATATTATATTATAAAAATATTTATGAAAATATTTATTGTTTGGAAATCATTTTATAGTTTATAGTAAATTAAAGAATTAATTTGGAAATAAGTTTGATCGCTTGAATTTTCTTGCAAATATATTATCTATGTACCTTATGGTACAACTGAACTTGAAAGTGCAATGGGGCAATGAAATTATACCTCCAATCATTCTTTTCCACAATCCATTTCTTATTTTCCCATAATACCTTCATATCTTTTTACCGATCGAGAAGGTATTGTTTTCACACCAAATTTGTGGAGATTTTTACATATCTCCAAGAATCATGTATTTTGTTAACAGAAAAAAGTATTTTTAGCATTATGTCTGTCCGTCTGTTCATTGTGTATCCGTTTAGTTATGTACAGCTTGAACGGCTCAACGGATTTTGATAAAATTTGGTATATTTACTTAATGCATCATTAGTATGAATTCATCAACTTTTGGTGTGGTAGTTTACAAAGTATTAATTTTATATTCATTGTCAGAAAATATTTCACTTAAAACAGTAATTAATAATTGAGTAATTAAACTAAAAATAAAAATCAAGGTAATATAATTTAGTCATTTTAATTCAAGTTTTAAAAATATTTTTTTTTGATAGTTTATATATATATATATATATATATATATATATATATACATATATAATGTTGTTTGGAAATTAATTTATTTCAAATCGTCGGTCAGTTCTGTGCCTGGCCACAGCTCATATTTTTACTATCAGAGATAGTATTGATATCATGAAAATTTTCGATGACGAGATTTTGGGGTTTTTATTCGTTTTGAAGGTCCCTGAGTCTAAGGTTAAGAAAAATTTCTGTGTAAGACAAGATTACGCAAAAATGGTTTGAGCTAGAATAATGAAATTTGGTACATGGGCATTATTCCAAATTCGAGGTTTTCTAGCAACTTTTGAGAAATGTAGCTTATCCGGAAGTGGGTCATTACCTACCACGTTTTTCCACTAAACTGACCGTAAAAATAAAGATATGTGTTTGATCGTTTTTCACATGATTAAAAATTGTATAAAACTGCTATATATAGGATTTCAGCTTGATTGAATCGCTGAAAGTAACGGATTTAATTTTTTAACATGTTGACTGGCAATCACACGCCAGCACGTGACGTAGTGCCATCAACAAAGAACCAAAAACAGGCTGGTTTAATATATATTTTTTAATTTAAATTTATAATTAATTAAATTTAATTTAAATATAATATATGTTAATTAATCAAATGAAAATTTGCGAGATAGTCGAGTGAAGACACAGTCCCTATTAAGTCGATTGACGCCTAAGCGCAATAGAGATATGTTATGATCAGTATAACAGTACTCCCATTCTTAATCTAGATTTTCTTGATCGGAAACTGCTACTTTTTATTTTAAATAGCTTCTCAATTTTGATCACGTGGCTGAGTGAATTTCATTCCAATAGACCCCAATAAGAGAGATATTCACTTGTGCCTGGCCACAGATTTAAACCCAAAACCATGAGGTTGAAAGACAAACATGTTTCCGCCCAGACTACGTATTGACTTTATAATTCAAATAATAAATTAAACAACCATAGATCATAAACTTTTTTAAATTTTTCTGAAAAATTATTTTAATTATTTTAATTATATTTACTTAAAATTTTTAAATATTATATCTATGCGCATGGCAGTGCGCCGGCAAAGTTCCAGCAAGCCGCGCGCATGCCATAAGTATATTTACACGAATGGTTTGGAGTCACTTTTGACCCCCCTGTATCTCAGTGCCTATTGCAAGTACAGAGATAAAATTTTATCTACGTAGTTATATATTATATTTAAACATTCATTTAAATGATATTAATATCACATAAAAATTATAAATACTCAGAGATAACGATTAATTTTATATTATAGATAATTCGTTAATAGTATTATATTTCACATATTTAAAATAATATTATTTTCAAATAAATTGTCAGAAATAGATCCAATATTTATGATATTATGATTAAAGATTTTGAAATTTGTAATGATAAAATTGTTAAAATTGAAAATTGAAAAATTAGTTATATAAATATTAAGTTTAAATTATATTTTATTTATATAAATTAAATATCCCAATAAATAAAGAAATAAATATTTGAACTAAAATATGCTGTAATTATATTTAATTTTAAAGAATATCATAAAGTAAATAAAAATGTAAAGACTAAGGTAAATAATAAAACAAAAGACATTAAGATTCTCGGATATTCCTTTAAATAAAATTTATGGAATATTAAATATATTTTTTATAGAAATAAAAATACTTTTAATGTTTTTCATTAACATTTCTAAATAATCTTTAGAGGGGAATGACTAAAGCCCGTAAGCCTCTCACCTTCTCTCACATTATTGTGATGAAAAAATATAGCTTAAGGTATAAATGATATAAATAAGTCTTAACAAATAAATGCAGAAAAATGGCCCATGCATTTATAATGTTCACACCTTTTTCAGCACCTCTGGTAAATCTACCATGGAGAAGCTGACCGAATATTAATAATTTAAGATGATTGATTAATTAAGAAGAATAAATAGATATAAATAATTATATGTTTATTCCTCCCTATAAAACTAGAAATGGTATTAATTTTAAAATTATCTTAATAAACGATACGATCACAGGAAAATGGTGGAAATTGCAAATCGAGAAATTACATAACCTCTTTCTAAAATAAAAACATTGTGACGTCAGCTGGTAAGCAAGAAAAAAGCATTGTTACCAATAGCGTATGGTAGTGAAAACTGATTTTTTTTATTTCAAAGCATTTTCACTTAATAGTTGTTTAATTGTGTCTTAAAATTTTGAAAATTAGTCTCATATATTGAGAAAATTAATTTCGTCTCCTTATCTCAGCAATGTTCCTTTGATTTTACCTGCCAAAATACCGATTTTAAATATAAGTATTATGTCATAACAATGAGTTTACGTCATCGTTGATTGGGTGAAGAAAATCCGGTGAGAAGAAAATAATATTAAAATTAGCTGGAGTGTCTCCACTCGACTATCTCGCAATTTGAATTGGATTAAATAACATAATATATTATATTTAAATTAAATTTAATTAATTATAAATAATAAATAATAAATATTAAACCAGCGCATGTTTGGCTTTTTGTTGATGGCACCACGTCACGTGTTGGCGCGTGAGATTTGCAGTGTTAAAAAATTAATTCTGGTAATTTCAGCGAATCAATCAAGCTGAAATTCTATATATAGCAGTTTTATACAATTATTAATCATGTGAAAAATTATCAAACATATATCTTTATTTTTACGGTCACTTTAGAGGAAAAAAAATCAAAACGTTGTAGGTAATGACCCTCTTCCGGTTGACCTACATTTCTCAAAAGTTGATAGAAAACTATGAATTTTGAATAATGTCCATGTACCAAATTTCATCATTCTAGCTCAAACCGTTTTTGCGTAATCTTGTCTACATACATACACACACACACACAGACATTTTTCTCAACCTTAGTGAAAATGATTCAGGAACCTTCAAAACGTATAAAAACATCAAAATCTCAACATCGAAAATTTTCGTGATCGCAATACTATCTCTGGCGAGATAGTAAAAATAGGTGTAAGGGAATTAAGGGAAGATGGAAATTGGATGGAGGTGGCTAGTTGTTGTAGTCCAAACTCTTGAATTCATGCAGATATAACATATATATATATATATATATTCTTATTTAAATAGCAGATTATTAAATATATAAAAACTATTTTAATTTCATTATGTAAGGGGAGGGCCACGTTGGGTGCCAATTTGTAAGGGGGGAGGCCCACAGTGGATGCCAACAGGCCCCTTACAAGGAGGAGGGAAGAAGGGGGAGAGAAGGGAGGGAAAATGTGATAGAAGAGAGAAGAGGGGAAATGGGAGAGGGAAAAAAATGGATCTTATGTGGAGAGGGAAAAAAAGGAGTTTAAGGTCTCCACAGGTAAACAGGTGGATATCTTCTTGAAGGGGGAAAATATTACCCGCAGCTGCAGAGAACAAACTACCTTTCCTCCAATGGTCCAGCAGAGATGAAGGTTAAATGGGCGCCATGCTATACTCAGAGGTAAAGCAGATTTTAATGAGACTGGTCAATAAGGATGTAGTTTAAGTTAAATTGAAAAACGGTTGTTTAAAAGAAAATGTATAATTATAAGAAATATTATATTACTTCTCCACCATGGGAGTCACAAAGGATCCATCCAACATGGAGGATCATCAAAACACGTCTTTACACAAAGAACGTGGAGATCATACTGGCTATATAATGCCAAGTCACCAACCGTCGTCGGAATCCCCTAGACGTTGCCATTCAGTCATGCAACAGCGCCTGGGGTGACTTTGTCATATATATATAATAAATATACATCCGTTACATCCTCCCCCTCTGACTCCTGAAGAAGTCCCAACGAAGGAGTCAGAAAAAGAGAAAAGCGAAAAACAATATTTAATAATACAAAAAAAAAAATAATTCATAAAGATTAAAGAAAAGGATATAATAATTCTTAATACTTAACTAAACAATTAATAATATAAAAAAAAAGTTCACAAAAATCAAAGAAAAATATACAATAATCTTAATAATTAATTAAACAATTAATAATATAAAAAAGTTCACAAAAATCAAAGAAAAATATACAATAATCTTAATAATTAATTAAACAATTAATAATATAAAAAAGTTCACAAAAATCAAAGAAAAATATACAATAATCTTAATAATTAATTAAACAATTAATAATATAAAAAAAGTTCACAAAAATCAAAGAAAAATATACAATAATCTTAATAATTAATTAGAGTCACCCTTTCGAGGTCGACCTCTCTTTTTAATTGTTCTAATTGGGTTTATATTATCTAAACGACATGGGGTCAACATAGAAGTATGATAGGTACCTAAAGGGGTATTAGGATCATCTAGTGCTGCCACAGTGTATGATACGGGAGAAACAATTTTTATTATTTTATAGGGCCCATCTCTCTTAGGAGCAAATTTGGCAGTGATGCCTTTTTTCTTATCACTCAAATAATGAGTATTAACCCATACTTTGTCATTTAATTTATAAATAGGACCTTGTTGGTGTTTTTTATCATTGTAATTCTTATTTTTTAATTGCTTAGATTCGATTCTTTCATTTATAAATTTCAAATTATTTGCGAATCTCTTTAGATAAGGGGTGATTTCTGGGACGAAGTTGTCATTGTAAATCACCTGTCTAATGTCCTTTTTTATATCTAGCGGTGTTCTCATCTCCCTGCCAAACTGTAGGAATGCAGCTGTATATCCGGTCGTATCGTTTTTGGTGCTATTCATGGCAAAACGGATCATGGGGAGTTTTTCATCCCACATATTATGTCTATCTTTTACTAAGATTGCCAAACGAGTTTTTAGATCCCGATTTTTCCGTTCCACCGGATTCGCCTGTGGATGATATAGGGGGGTAAAATTTTGTGATATGTCTAATAATCCACACAGCTGTTGCATTACAGCACTTATGAACTGGGTTCCATTATCGGAAATTATACGCCTAGGGATACCATATCTGAGAATAATCTCTTCCATTAAGATAATGGCACAATCTTTAGCATTGGCCGTTTTCAAAGGAAATAGTTCAACCCATTTGGTGGTTAAATCTTCCACTATGAGAATCCATCGGTTCCCTTTTTGAGATTCCGGTAATGGACCAAAAAGATCAATAGCTAGTGATTCATAACGTTGTGACTGTACAGGTGTCCTAAGTAAACCAGAAGGCTTTTGGTTTGAAGCTTTATAGCGTTGACAGTCAACACAATTCTTTATATATTTGGCAATATATCCACGCATATTATTCCAATAATATCTTTGGGATATTTTTGAATATGTACCTTCAGCTCCATAATGACCAGCTGTAGGAGCATCATGAAATTCTTTTAATATATTATCCCTTTCTTCTATAGGGATGACCAATTGCGCCTCTTCTCCATCAGAGGAGGGCGAATACCTATAGAGGATGCCTTGGTCCATCAAATAGCCTTTATCAGACCAATTAACATAATTAACACCTTTGTCGGTAGCTTCCAGTTCATTAATAATAGTTGACAATTCATTATCCTTTAACTGTGCTTCCCTGATTTCTTGAGGGGTGGAGTGAGGGAACTCCACATAAATGTGATTATATTGGAATGAATCAATATGATTATTTATATCATTAGTAGAACGCGAAAGTAGGTCCGCAACAGCATTTGTACGGCCAGGGATATAATTTATTTTTATTTTATAAGCCTGAATTTCTAAAGCCCATCGAGCAAGACGTCCAGTTGGAGCTTTTAAATTCATTAACCAGCGTAGAGGCTGATGGTCAGTACAAACAATAATTTCAGAGTTTTCAATATACCCTCGAAATTTTTTTAAGGCCCATACTACTGCAAGAGCTTCTTTCTCAGTAGTGGTATAATTTATTTCGGCCGGAAGAAGGGTTCTACTGGCGAATTCAATAGGGTGCTCATTTTCCTTTTCTCCTTGAAGTAAAACTGCTCCTAAAGCGTAGTTGCTCGCATCCGTCTTGATAATAAATGGTTTAGTATGATCCGCTGATACTAAAATAGGTGCAGAGGTGAGACATTTCTTTAAGGTTAAGAAGGAATTATTCTCATCTTCACCCCATTGCCATCGAACATTCTTTTTTGTTAGACGAGTTAACGGCAAAGCAATTCCAGAA
Organism: Labia minor; assembly: GCA_963082975.1. Lineage (NCBI taxonomy): Eukaryota > Metazoa > Arthropoda > Insecta > Dermaptera > Spongiphoridae > Labia > Labia minor. The sequence continues at coordinate 56,133,372 of OY720345.1, forward strand.
AATTTAGGAATATATCTCCTATACCAAGAGCAAGTTTGTATAAAAGATTGCAATTGTTTAAGATTTTTAGGTGACGGTAAATTATTAATAGCCGATACCTTATCAGCATCAATTTCAATCCCATTTGGTGTTAACCAATGGCCTAAATATTTTACTTTCTCACAAGCAATTTTACACTTGTGAGGATTTACCTTTAGTTTATATTTTCCAAGGGCTGCAAACACCCTTTTTAGATCTTCTAGATGATCTTCAAATGTAGAGGAAAGGATTATAAGGTCATCTAAGTAAACCAACAATCTAATATCTGGGAGGCTCCTTTTGAATCTATCCATAAGACGCTGGAAAGTAGCCGGAGCGTTTTTCAATCCGAAGGGCATTCGATTAAAAAGATAAGTACCGAATGTACACACGAAGGCAGTTTTGTGCCTGTCATCAGGATGAACTGATACCTGATGATATCCAGCCTTCAAATCCAAAGTTGTCATATAAGGGAAATTTCCAGCCTCATGCAATAGGTCCTCAAGCCTAGGTAACGGGTAAGTGTCCGATACAGTAATGGCATTCAATTTCCTATAATCGACACAAAGTCGAGGATCTCCATTGGATTTTTCTACAAGGACAACGGGAGATGCGAATGGTGACTCACACTCCTCTATTACTCCATCAGCGAGTAATTTATTTAGTTCTTTACGTAAAATTTCTTTTTTGACAGGAGAGATTCTATATGGCGGTCCAGCCACTGGGGCATTATCACCTATGTTAATTCGGTGCTCACCAAAGGGTGTAGGCTCTCCCCCTGCAGTAAAGATATCATTGAATTCGTTTAATAGAGAATTCAATTTTTGCCTTTGAGAGACGTTTAAAATCTTGTTATTACTTAAAATATCCGATAAATAATTAATTTTGTGAGGTTCAGAGGCGATAAGTGGTTCCTCTTTCTCAAAGGGGTATTTTAATTTCTTTCCATTATTAAAATACCACTGGTTAGAGCAAAGATCAATAATTAATCTTGCCTGTTTTAAAAAATCATTTCCCAATAAAGTTCTCGGGATTTTTTGATTTTGAAAAAACATCAGCCTGGTGGGCACTATTTTATTTTTAATATTTATAGGTAATTCAATTAAATCTACTTGATGCTCTTGGCTAGAGCCATCAGCTAAACTAATAGTTACTGATTTATTATAAAATGTAACATTTTTATTTTTTAAAATATTATATAATTTTTCACTCCCTATGGAATGAGAGGCACCAGAGTCAGCACATGCCGTACCCGTGGCATCGCCTATTTGAATGGGGAGGAGAGGGAGAAATCCTTTTTGTTCATTTGAGGATATTTTAATAGTATTAGTAAAATTAAAAGTAGGATCTACTTTATTAGTTTTTAATTGGGGATTGCAATCAGTGCATTTGGGCTTAATAGTACCTATTTTGCCACATCCGTAACATTTTTTTTCATTTTTAAAAGGTTTCTCCATAGAAACGGTATCAGTGCCCCGGGGGGCTACTTTATTTACAATTTTGCCATCCGTATTTCGGAGGTTGTCATAATTTTCAAGTTTTTTTATTAATTCAAGAGGCTTATGTAATGTTTCCCATTCATCTAAAAAGTGCTCACGACATTGTGATGACACGTGAGTTTTTAATTGATTTGTAATAATTAAATCCTTTAATGCCTCGAAGTTATTGATATTCAATTCCTTTATCCATGATTCAAAATGAACCAATAAGCTATGATAGAAATCAGTCCACGTGTGAGTGGGACATTTTTTACTGTTGTAAAATAATTGACGCATCTTTTCTTTAGTGATTTTAAATCTTTGCATCAAAAGGGTTTTAATACAATTAAAATCCATTAAATTTTTATCCGATTCTCTATATAACAACCTTACTAGGTCTAAAGGGAGGGTTGTAGATAAATAAGATACCCAATTTTCTTGAGGTATTTTAAAAAATTTCATCTGTCTTTCAAAGACCATTAAGTATGAATTAATATCATCATTTTTATTAAGTTTTGGGAGGCGATTGGCTAAATCTATTTGGGGAAAGGGGGCTCCTACAGGTGGAGGGTTGTGATGAGGTGAGTTAAGTCTAATTTTTTCTAACTCTAGCCTTTCAACTCTCTGTTCTACAATAGAATTGAGGATACCCTGAGCTATCTCATCATCAAAATCATCATGTGCTAATATAGCATCTTTAATTTGAATGACTTTCATTGAATTATTAATTTCAATGCCCAATTCATCAGCCAAAACTATTAAATCCTCCTTACGTGCTCTAGTGAGGAAAGCCATTTCTTAACAATAAATTATATACCACAATATACTACTAATTATAATAATTAATTAATTGTATGTAAAAACTATAATATAAAAATAAAAATATATAAATTGAATATTAAATTAAATATAAATCCTAATAACTAAATAATAAATAAATACAATGAAAGTAAAAATAAAAAATAATAATAATAATAATACAATGTCAATGTAACTGAGAAAGAGAGAAAAAAAAATTCAATTCTCAAACAAAGTATAAATAATAGAAAGAAAAATAAAAAAAAATCATAGGTTTTAAAACCAAAAGAAAAAAAAAATATATATAAATGTACTTAAGTGTGGTTGTTCCTTAGGGCAAGTGTCACCATATGGTTGATTAATATTCACAAATTATTTGCACTAATATCACTTATTGCCTTCACAGGGGTGGGGAAAACAGGCCCCACGTTGGGCGCCAATTTGTAAGGGGAGGGCCACGTTGGGTGCCAATTTGTAAGGGGGGAGGCCCACAGTGGATGCCAACAGGCCCCTTACAAGGAGGAGGGAAGAAGGGGGAGAGAAGGGAGGGAAAATGTGATAGAAGAGAGAAGAGGGGAAATGGGAGAGGGAAAAAAATGGATCTTATGTGGAGAGGGAAAAAAAGGAGTTTAAGGTCTCCACAGGTAAACAGGTGGATATCTTCTTGAAGGGGGAAAATATTACCCGCAGCTGCAGAGAACAAACTACCTTTCCTCCAATGGTCCAGCAGAGATGAAGGTTAAATGGGCGCCATGCTATACTCAGAGGTAAAGCAGATTTTAATGAGACTGGTCAATAAGGATGTAGTTTAAGTTAAATTGAAAAACGGTTGTTTAAAAGAAAATGTATAATTATAAGAAATATTATATTACTTCTCCACCATGGGAGTCACAAAGGATCCATCCAACATGGAGGATCATCAAAACACGTCTTTACACAAAGAACGTGGAGATCATACTGGCTATATAATGCCAAGTCACCAACCGTCGTCGGAATCCCCTAGACGTTGCCATTCAGTCATGCAACAGCGCCTGGGGTGACTTTGTCATATATATATAATAAATATACATCCGTTACAATTATGAAATAATATAAAAGTTCAAAGAAAAGATATTAAAGAAAGGATAAAAAACGCTAATCTATTTTTGAATTACCATTGAAATTAAATGATAAAATTTCATTAAATTAAATGTTAAAAACATGTTTACAATATTCTCTTTAAATAACTTGATGATTTAAATTCAATTTCAGAATATTTTAATACAATTTAGCGGGTCAGCATTAATTAATTTAATTGATACATATTCCCTATTTTCGAAGATAGAATATAGAATAGAAATTGTTATTTATTTATAAATTGTTTATAGTCATTGAATTATTATTTTTTTCCTTTTTCAGGAGTACCCTTCGAAGTGGCGTTATTTTGGCAATGGTATCCTTGGGTGCTTGGCGAGTTCATTTGCAAGAGCAGAGCACTTATATCAGAAATGTAAGGCATCATCAATCAAAAATCGATTTGGAATAACATAGATTGCTCTTAATTCATTAATATTCATTGATTTTTTTTTTGTTTCACTCTCCATATAAATACATCATACATTTTCAAATTTATAATTTTTTTTATCACTATTTTATTAAATATTTCAAAATAAATTATATATCAGAGGGATCATTATGTCAAAAAATAATAATAAAAGAATGATTCAAGTTGAAAAAGTCAGAATTAAATAATAAATATCTATTGATTTTCAAATTGAATATTTTATTTAAGTGTATATATATATATATATATCTGAGTACGTATCTCTACATCCACTCGAATTAATGTTTGAAAATGATCTTAAAAAAATTATTTTTATCAAGGAGAAGAGAAATTTTCAACTCGTCGAGTTTTTTAAATAAAAGAGATGTATGTATGTTGTATAAATGTAATTCTTTATATTTAGGAATTAAATAATCTCTGTGTATTTTTAGTAAATTTAATTAAAAATAAAGTACATTTCTGACTATGAGAGATTATTTCTTAATAATTTTTGACCATAGAACTTTAGACATTTTTAATATTTTATTCTGAAAAATATAATTATAAATGATTAATATTGTTTGCATAAATAAATTATCTAAAAGTGTGCATCTAAACACATATTTTCATCATAGGAAATTTTGATATATCTTTGACCAATGGACATAATCCTCAGAATCAGAATCATGTTTTTTTTCTGCTTCTGTCCTCTTGTTTTATTTCTACTCTTAATGATTAAAGGACATATCTCCCAAAAATTAAGAAAAATATATAAATAAAAGTAAAAGTAAAATTAATAAAATATTTTTATAATCGTTTTTTAAATATTCTGAAAAATTTATAAGATGGCCAAAATTGGATCGATATTATAATAAGAAAAATAATAAAACAAAACGTTATATTATTCATTTTAATAATTAATTAAATAATTAATTAATAGTGAACCAAATAAATTCAAAGGTAAATATTTTTTGGTTTAGCAGGGTCTGCCAAACTTTTTAGATTGCGGCACACTAGGAATTGACTATTTGTGTCGCGGCACACTATTTAAAACAATAAACAATACATTAAGACAGTGATTCCCAAAGTATGGGCCACGGCTCGATGTTATCATTAGGGCGCCGCGAAATATTCAATTGAATTTTCTAATATTTAAATTTTGCATCAACAATCTTATAAGCTTTTTAATTTTTCGCTGTTAAAAGGGTAATCGCTCTTAAAAAAGGATAGTTTTCCGATTTTTCAAGAAAGTAAAAAATTTATATAAAAATCTGATGTATTAAGGGAGCCTCGGAAAAAATCGGATTATTTAGGGAACCGCAAACCAGAAAAGATTGGAAACCTCTGCATTAAGATATAATGCACATAAATAGAAAATATGCAGACATAATATAATTAATCAGAAAAAATTTTGTCAAAAGGTGGCTCCAAATTGGTCAAACAAACAATGTTGCTCTGGAAAAATAAGAAATTCAATAAAATAACATTCAGTACCGCAACCAATTTCTCATATTGAAATTATTCTAAATTTTTCACAGCACAAAGTTTTGCAGACACTCACCTAAACTAACGAGATAATTTTGTTATTTATTTATTTATTTTTACTTAGACCACTATTTCCATTTACTATTTAACCACTATCTAGATTAAATTTACAAAGTTTCTTTATTACTTTCAATGTTTAATAGAATATTTTCAATCTTAATTTAGATATTTCCTTGTTAAATTATTATTATTATTTACTGCACAATTTCGTTATTGATTGAATGATATTCAAATTATACTTGTTAAAACAAATTGGATTTAATTGTTTCAGGGCGAGTTACACATCGGTATTAACTATCGTGGCATTCACAATGGAAAGATACATTGCAATATGTCATCCTGTTTTATCTTATACCATGTTTCGTCCAAGTCGTGTCATTCGTATCATCGCTGGTCTTTGGATATGCGCATTTATTTCTGCCACTCCGTTCTATATTTTTACAAAAGTGCATTATCTCTACTATCCTCCATGGAAACCTGTTCGCATTAACGAGACCGCCTTCTGTGCAATGTTCCAAGAAGATATGGACCGATGGCCTCTTTATGAAGCATCTTTTCTCATTTTCTTTTTATTTCCAATGGTGGTCATCTGTGTTCTCTATATTTTGATGGGATTCAGCATTCGTACACGTAACCAAAGTACAATGGGTCGATCAGCCCAATGTGAAACCACTTGTGTCCAATCAAGAAAACCTATTATTCGCATGTTAGGTAAGTCTATTATTCTTTTATTACAATCAATATATATATTGAAATATTCATCTATCGCCACGATTGTAATAACAATATTAACACTCACATTCCACCAACGGTTTCTATCCTGGACCACCTCCATCCAAATTCAATTCTTTTCTAATTCCCACCTATGATTATATATTACTATCCCCATGAATTTTCAATTAATTTTATGAATCTTTCATCTCCCATATGAGCTATATATATACATATATAGCCCAAAAGCTATATATTAATTATGTCAGACTCCAGGGACAATTAAAAATGGTCAATATATTTGAATATGAATTTTCATTTTCTGTTATATAAAAAATTATTTTCTTATAATTATTATTTAAAAAAAAATATTTATTCTAGACCAGGGATGTCCAACACGCGGCCCACTCAAAGTTTTGATGCGGCCCACTATCGACTCATTTTGGAGTTAAATTTTAAAGAATTCACAGTCCGGCAAGCGACCTATAACTTCGAGGCTATAAAAAAAAGGCTGGGCAACATTCAAAAACAAAAAACACCTCTATCCCCAAAAATCTCCATAAGTTTTGAGACATTCACTAGCTAGGCTTAACATATTCTGGTAATTTTGCGGCCCAGTTAAATATTTAAGTTTGCGATGTGGCCCATTAAATTAAAAGGTTGGACATCCCTGTTCTAGACGATAACTTTAGCCTAAGATTTGCAATTTAATAAATAATTCTACCATTGTTTTATATTATTAATCTAATTTATGACTATAGCTTTACAACAACCTGTAATTCATAATTTTAGTTTATGTTTTCTCTAAAGTTTAAAATATTATAAAAATATTATTTAGATTGCAAATTTCTCGCTAATATTATTTTTTGTAATTATAATTTCTCTAATTTGCTAATATTTAAACTTATTGATATTTCCAATTTGACATTAACCAATTTCTTGATAGCCTTCCAATTAAGCAAACATTAATTTCATGATTGTTTATTTGACCTATACTTTTCTAATTTTATAAAATTGATCATTATCTTTATTATGTTTCATAAGAACCGTCACACACACATATATATCTATATATAGATATATATACATATATATATATTAATTGATCATTAATCAACAATGGTTGTTTTACTTAAGGACCCATAAAACGTATATTTCCGTTAAAATGTCAAATTTTAATTTTTTAGTAGATTAAAATACTTTTATTTCTATATATTCATCTTAAAATAACTAAGAACTATATAATGTATATAATAAGTAAATGAAACTAATAAAAGTTTTCAACGAAGGAAGGAAGAATCATTTCTTCAATTCTTATTCAATGATTTTTTATTCTTTTTAATAGAATATGGGTATTGATTTTTTCTTCTAAGCCTATCATTTTCAAATACAATTTTATGCTCCAGTGTATCAATTCTTCTCCCCCTTCCATGTCCATTGCTCTTTCATCCCTATTTAATGATCCAATTAATCATTCTCGAATTCCTCTTCGAATTCTCTCACCCATTTTACATTTGACACATTTCAATTTTCAGAGAAACAGATGATTTCTATTTGATCTTTTCTCAGATGACTTTGTATTATCAATTATTAAATATATATATATAGCCCAGATATAAACTTGGAATATTAAACTTTTATCATTTAATTTACCAATTCATATTTTCTTGATAATTTTATTTTAATCAGCAATGACATCTTAATACTTGAGTAATTTTTTAATACAAAAAGTAAAAAATTCCCTACTACTTACTGATTATTATTAATTCATTTGCCTTTCATATTTTTTTTTTTGGTAGGACATAAAACTGTAAGAAGAAAATAATTTTTCTTAAACAAATCCTCTCTTGGGAAATTAATTATTTATTTGTTTTGTTAATTATTATGAATATTCAACTAATTGTCTTTTATTTGATTATACGAACATACATTCTAATTAAAAAAATTTAAAATTAAATTATTTTTTAAAAGAGTCATCATATTTTTGAGTCTTTTAGGAATGGTGTAAAAACATTATACATTATATATATAATTGCTAATAATTTCTGTATACAATTTGAGGATAAACCCTTTAAAGAAAAAAGTAAAAAGAAATAAGTTGACCTGTGGCCAGGTCCGAACCGACCGACGGTTTGAAGTAAATTAATTTCCAGCTACAGAAACAATTTCAAATAATTTTAATATATCTATTAATGTAATAAAAAACAGATATGGATACATAAATAATAAATATAAACATTTTTAATTTTATTTTATTTATAATATATATACACTAGATGCTTCGAGCGCCTTCGGCGCTCTCCACACCTAGACGGGGGCTCCGCCCCATGTACCCCCCGAGTGTTCCTATTCTGAGCTATAACCATCTAACTCCTACCCTGTCCCATCTCTCTCACGTTCCTTCCTACATTGTCCACCCTGTTCACAATTGGTCTTCCAAACGGACGTTTTCCAATCGAACTCCCCACAAATATATTTTTCCTCTCCCATTCTAGGCATGTGCCCTGCCGATCCCAGCCTTTTCGCTTTTATAACCCTAACTATATCTAGAGATGCATAGAGGTCATGCAATTCCTTGTTATGCAGTCTCCGCCATTCCCCGGTGTCCTCATCTTTCTTTGGCCCATAAATGCTGGGAAGAATCCTATTCTCAAATACTCTGAATCTACTCTCATCTCCCAGGGTTATAGACCATGCCTCCCACCCATATAATACAATTAATAATTTAATAATTTTGATCCCCTTTGATAATAATTTCCAGATTGCAACCTCGATTTAAATTCTTTGCAAATATTATTCTCTCTGATACTAATTAAAAAATAAATATAAAATTAGCATAACAATAAACTACTATAAAAATAATATTAAAAAATATATTATATATTAAAATCTTACGTGAAAATCCAATTATGAGATCAAATTTTCTTAATTAAAATAATCTTAAAAATTAATAGTATTAAATTATAGCCGTAATGTGAATGTTTTCAAAGTTTAAAAGGCCAATAAGATCAATTGAGATATTGTAAATATCAATAGATATATAAAAAGATTTTTATCTGCACATTGCTCAGAATTTAAATTACCGCCACCAGCGCCTCTATGATCTAGTATGGTAACTAAACTATTTTTCATTAATTATTCTTTATAATTTTTTTAAAATTTTTCTAATTCAAAAATCGAAAATCGGGTTTCGAGATCTTGTGGCCAGCCCCTTGTGCTTCCGTGTAAAAAATTCCAGGTCCCTGCGTGCGATAGATTTGGCTGGAGAGCTCGGTCAGACAGACAGACTTACAGACAGACACATTACACTTGCTTTTATTATAATAGATAGATAGAAGAAGACCAGGCTGTGACGTCATGAATGGTTGGATGACGTCATATAATTTTAAGTCAAGAAAAAACTAATTAATATGATTTTTCTCGAGGATAAAACCAATACAAAGTGCATGATTCGTGGTGATATATAAAAAAATCTCCTCATGTGAAATTTGGTGTGAAAATAACCCTTCCCTTCCTATCGTCAATCGCTAATACTACCACTTCCGGTTTCCGGAATTGCACCAAAAGTTGATCAATTCATCCCACTGATGCATTAAGTAAATATACCAAATTTCATCAAAATCGGTTGAGCCGTTCAGGCTGTACACATCTATACGGACGGACAGACGGACAGACCGACGGACAGACATCATGCTAAAAATACTTTTTTCTGTTAAGAAAATGCATGATTCGTGGAGATATGTAAAAATCTCCACATGTGAAATTTGGTGTGAAAACAATACCTCCCTTACTATCGTCGGTCGGTAAAAAGATAAAAAATTTCATTTCATTTTGGAATTATATGGAATTATAAGTTGTATATAGAACAAGAAACATTAATAAAACTATTTCTCCTCCACTATTGATTAATCCTACAATTACTAAATAAAAATAAATAACAAAAAATTAAATGTTTCCAAAAGTTTTAGAAACATAAAAAAATTATATTAATAAAAAAAAAAAAGCGGTGCGTGTACTTATGTACGCGCGTGAGAAGTTATACTTCTTTGGCATCATTAAAAAAAAATTGAAAATTAATATATTTATATAATAAAATATATTTAATATATACATTTAATATAAATTTAAATAATATAATAATATATTATTAATAATAATATATAATAATAAGTATTTAACATTAATAATTTAATAATATTTAGTGTTAATTATATTAAATAATTAATTTATATCAATAAATAATACATACGGATAGTTAACCTCAAAAGTATATAAGCACATTTTTTGTTTTCACTAATATTCACAAATAGTAAGTAATATCAATCAAAATATTCAATTTAAATCACTACTGAATATAATTTATTAGCACACATATATAATTCGAAATGAAATGTTCAAGCGGTCCATTAGAAACAACACAAATGAAACGAAATGTTGACATCTATCTATCTATCTATTTATTTGGTCTGGTATTAGATTGAAATATATATATATATATATATTCTTGGAATTATTATAATTTTCTACACACCTTAGATTAGATATGACATCAAGAATTCAACAAGATTCTTCATATTTTGTGTTTAATTAAAAAATTGTTAATAATCTATCCATGGGATGGCATATATGGTTAAAATAAGATAATAATGTTGGGGATTCGTCATAGCCTAGTGGGTAGAGCGCTCGCTTGCTTTGAGCGCTATGACGTAGTCGAAGAGAGACATGGTAGGTTCGAATCCTACTTCAGGCAAATAAAAATTTATTTTTCTGGAAAAACAAAAAAACTGTTAATTTTTCGTGTCACACATCTTAAAATTTCACTCCCCATCAACTTAAGTATACTATAAGTTATACTTCTAAAGAAGTATAACTTAAGTATAACTTCTAAAGAAGTATAACTTAAGTATACTATAAGTTATACTTCTTTAGGCGCGTTATGGAAAATTGATGGGGAGTGAAATTTTAAGATGTGTGACACGAAAAATTAACAGTTTTTTTGTTTTTCCAGAAAAATAAATTTTTATTTGCCTGAAGTAGGATTCGAACCTACCATGTCTCTCTTCGACTACGTCATAGCGCTCAAAGCAAGCGAGCGCTCTACCCACTAGGCTATGACGAATCCCCAACATTATTATCTTATTTTAACCATATATGCCATCCCATGGATAGATTATTAACAATTTTTTAATTAAACACAAAATATGAAGAATCTTGTTGAATTCTTGATGTCATATCTAATCTAAGGTGTGTAGAAAATTATAATAATTCCAAGAGTATATATATATATATATATATATATATATATATTTCAATCTAATACCAGACCAAATAAATAGATAGATAGATAGATGTCAACATTTCGTTTCATTTGTGTTGTTTCTAATGGACCGCTTGAACATTTCATTTCGAATTATATATGTGTGCTAATAAATTATATTCAGTAGTGATTTAAATTGAATATTTTGATTGATATTACTTACTATTTGTGAATATTAGTGAAAACAAAAAATGTGCTTATATACTTTTGAGGTTAACTATCCGTATGTATTATTTATTGATATAAATTAATTATTTAATATAATTAACACTAAATATTATTAAATTATTAATGTTAAATACTTATTATTATATATTATTATTAATAATATATTATTATATTATTTAAATTTATATTAAATGTATATATTAAATATATTTTATTATATAAATATATTAATTTTCAATTTTTAATATTAATTATTGATATCTAAGATCAATCTAAGATTCTTTTAGTTTAAATTTGATGACTATTAATGGTACTATTCAATTTCAGTTCTAGTTTTCAAGATGGGTAAAACAAATGCGGAACACTGTAATTATTTGCATGCAATTAAAAACTATTTTTTTAATGATGCCAAAGAAGTATAACTTCTCACGCGCGTACATAAGTACACGCACCGCTTTTTTACTTTCCCGCATACTTCGTATAAGGGAAGTATTGGAATCGTCAAAAATTTCGACTTCGAGATTTCGATAGATCTTGACGTTTTAGACCTCCCTGAGTCGGAAAATACCATTTTTGGAATTATGTCTGTGTGTGTGTATGTATGTATGTATGTATGTAAGTATGTATGTAATGTCTGTAAGCAAATTTACTCAAAAACTAATCAAGCTAGGACTTCGAAATTTGGTACACCGATATTATTCACAGTTTGTAGATTTCTATCAAAATTTCGTCAAAATCGGTTAACCGGAAGTGGTACTTTACCTACACTGGTTGCGTTTACCTCTCAAGTAAAGTACCAGTTTGCTTCGAGATATTTGCTTCATATTTTGTATATAGATTTAAAAATATGACAAAAATTGAGATACCAAATTTCATCATGATCTGACTACCGGAAGTGACCTTTTACCTATACAAGTAGCGTTTCTTTTTTACCGACCGACGATAGTAAGGGAGGTATTGTTTTCACACCAAATTTCACCTATGGATATTTTTAGGTACATATCTCCACGAATCATGCATTTTCTTAACAGAAAAAAGTATTTTTAGCATGATGTCTGTCCGTCCGTCCGTATAGATGTGTACAGCCTGAACGGCTCAACAGATTTTGATGAAATTTGGTAGATTTACTTAATGCATCAGTAGGATGAATGGATCAACTTTTGGTGCAAATCCGGAAACCGGAAGTGCTAGTATTGCCGATCGAAGAGAGGAAGTGAAGGGTTATTTTCATATCAAATTTCACGTGAGGACATATCTCCACGTGTTATGCACTTTGTATTGGTTTTATCCTCGAGAAAAATCATCTTCATTAGTTTTGTCTTAATTTAAAATTATATGACGTCACCCAGCACATCATGACGTCACAGCCAGCCCTTATATATTATAAATAAAATAAAATTAAAAATATTTATATTATATCCATATCTGTTTTTTTTTACATTTAAAATATCAGTTAACCAGAAGTAGCACTTTATTACATTCTAAATATTCATTCACAACTCTTTATACCTATTTATATGCGGGAAAGTCTAGGGGAGGACACTCCCGCTTATTTTGTAACGTGTTCCTTTCCCTTGCCGATATCATTGATAAAATTTTTCCTTGTTGCATATTTTTTAGATCATTCCGTTCAATAGTTGATTTATTTTATTTTTATTTATTTTTATCTTCTCTCCATGCTTGAATAAATTAGCAAACCATCTTTTGGCATATCTTAATAAGTCTTCTAAATTTTGCTCCAAACATATTTCAATTTTAATTGTTTATTAATTTTTTATATATTTATGCCGATATTTTTTTGTTCGTCATTATGGTAATAATCATTTCGGTTTCTTCTATGGATATCTTTCGAAAAAAATATTGAAAATAATTCGGTATTGTAAGGAAATAAGAATAGTTGTCCAAAAAAATACGATCTTTCGCCAGGCAATTGAGTTAAGATTAAAGGAATGAAGATAACTGGGAATCGGTGAAGAAAAAAGAGAAATTAAGTTAAGTTTTATTAAAAATATATATTATGTAATTTATATAAAATTACTTTAGTTTCAAATAAAAAATTTATTTTTTATGTATTAGTTTGCATTATGGGGAAACCTGACTATATATTAAACATTTTTATTTATTTAATAAAATAGTTGGTTTTTTTTTGTTTTGTTTTTTGAAAATTGTTTTTGTTTTCTAAAACTTATGTAGATTAAATAAATTATGCCTGGGTGAGAAAGAAAAGGTTAGAAGAGTAAGAGAGAAAGATTAATTGAGTGGAAATAGAGCACTCGGGAAAATTAAGTTGAAATAATTAAAATTTTTCATTAAATTCATTAGGGCTGAAAAACTACCATAGAACCAAAAATGAGTTGTTTATTAAACTCACAAACAGTCTAATTAGAATAAATTGATGGTGTTCAAATTTAATATTAATTAAAATTGAATTTGTATATTCTTATTAATAAAATATAAAAAAAAATTAATTGAATTTACTGATTTTAAGTGTATTTTTAATAATCTGAAAATCAATCAACTCTTTTCAATCAATCAATCACTTTTTAAAAGTCAATCTTAAAGTGGCCCATACACTTTTAATTTAACAACGCAGTTTGTACTGTATAAAAAACTGTACAATAAACTGAACTAAGAGTGTGTGAGTAGATCTGTGCAGTATTTTTTTACTCACTTTGTAAGGCCCGCTTCTTAATTCGCCCCCGTATAAATTTTAACAGATAAAAATTGCACGATAATCCCTAATATATAAGGTAGGTTTGGTTTAGATTAGGCAATAGTAAGATATTGTAATTATAATCTCAGAAAAATGACACTAATAGAAATGACAATAAACTTACATATAAAATTATGCGGATTTCTAAAAGTTTCATTTTTAGAAGTTTTTTTAGTTGATGAATTGATGACAAAAACTGAGATAGAACTGAGAAAACTGAACGATAAGCTGAGTGATTTGTTCAATTTACAGAAGCAAATAGGGTCAAATAGCTCAGGCCTGTGAACTATGTGATGTAAGCACAAAACTGTGCATATCACACAGTTTATCGCTCAGACATGACGTGACATATGATAAATTGTGCAGTTTAACTGAAGCTATTTGGGCTGCTTAACAGAATATATAAGATCCGGCTCTGAAAATGAACATAAACTTAATTCCAAAAATTATTCAATTAAAAATTAATATTTAATTTTAATTAATCATCAAGCGTTATTTAAAAGAATTTATTTTAAAAATTAATAATAATTTTTATATTAATAAAACTTAATTTATTTCTAAATTGAAGAAATTAGTAAAAATTAAAGTGAAAGTTGAAGTAGAAAAAGAAGAGTTTTATTTTAATATTAGGGCTCTCAATATTATATAGTTTTCTCCAGTTAGCAAATTAATTATCCCCAATAATAATAGGTACTATTAATAACTTTAATCCAAATATAATTAGTATACCACGAGGTTTAATTTTTAGTTAAATTATATTGATTTGTATAATCTAAGCTCAAATAATTGACTAATATTCTGCTGAAATTATTCTCTTGTTTCTATTCAAATTCTAAACATCTATTTCTGAACTACTTTAGGACTTCTAAAAATAATAACAAAATATAAAGAAAATCATAAAGAAAATATAAATATAAATGCATATATAAGTTTCGGGTTGCACTTTTTATTATCTCGCCAGAGATAGTATTGCAATCACGAAAATTTTCGATGTTTTTATACGTTTTGAAGGTCCTTGAGTCATTTTCACTGAGGTTTAAAATAATGTATGTATGTGTGTATGTAGACAATATTACGCAAAAACGATTTGAGCTTTGGTACACGGGCATTATTCAAAATTTGTAGTTTTCTATCAACTTTTGAGAAATGTAGCTCATTTGGAAGAGGACCATTACCTACGTTTTGATTTTTTTCCTCTAAAGTGACCGTAAAAATAATTCACATGATTAAATATTGTATAAAACTGCTATATATAGAATTTCAGCGCGATTGAATCGCTGAAAGTACAGGAATTAATTTTTTTATCACGTGACTGGCAATCACGCGCCATCAACAAAAAACCAAACACGCGCTGGTTTAATAAGTATTATTTATTAATTTTAATATATAATTTAATTAATTAAATTTAATTTAAACATAAAATATTTTAATTAATCCAATTCAAATTTGCGAGATAGTCGAGTGGAGACACTCCAGATTTTTTTATTTATATTAAAAATCGATAGATGAATACAGCACTCTCTTAAATAAGCGTTGAAACTGTATATAGCTTTTGTAACTTATATATATATATATATGCATACCCATAATATAAAATAATAATAATATAATATAATTATATTAATTGAATTTTGATTTTCTTATTCCAGCTGCAGTTGTTTTCTGTTTTTTTATAAGTTGGGCCGGATTTCATGCTCAACGATTGCTTTATATTCATGCAAAAGAAATGATTGAACAATATAATAGTATCTTCTATATCACTGGAATTTTATATTATTTTTCATCGGCAGTTAATCCAATACTTTATAATGTTATGTCAGCGCGATATAGAAGAGCATTCAAGTAAGTGAAAAAAAATAAATATTTTATAATATGATAAATAGTTTTAATTTAAAATGGCTAAGAAATGTTAGTAAAATTATTTTCTTATTTATTTTCATATGTATTTTATCTTTAAATTAATTTTAAAATATATTTTACCAGTTCTATATTTTTAAATCAATTTAATATCTTGAATATTGTTAATAATATGTATATTAATATTACAGGGTTATGTATTAATATAAAGAAAATGATTCATAAATATAAATAAAATTATTCATTAAAATAAATAAAATTATACATTAATATAAATACAATTATTCATTAATATAAATAAAATCAAAATAAATTTAAACAAAGCATTATTTAAGTTTTATATATAATATAACAAACTAATACAATTTAAAAATAAACATTTTCACTATTTTTTTTATTTAAAATTAGATGAAATCTTGTCTTGGTAAAGCTTATTTTTATAGCCACCATACAGCCGATATTTGTTCCTCTGTAGAAATATGTCGTCTTGAGAGTCGTTATAATTTAAAGTTATTTGGGTCAAAAATATGATAACAAAATAAATACAATATTTAATTATAATAATAAATAATATAAATAATAATATTCTAAGTTATTAAATAATAAACAAATAATTAATAAATAAGTATTAAATAATAATAATATTCTAGTTCTAAGGGAATAATTTTTTTTTTTGTTACAAACACAGAGATAAACAAATGTAATGCTTTTCTAATATCGCATCCTAGCCTAGGACTAGGCAATTTGAAGAAATGTTACACTTATTTAATAGAAAAGTCAAATTTGGAAAAAAATTAAAAAATTTTTAATACTAATTTATTATACATTTGAATATATGTTAAATATATATTTTGAACTTCTACTTTTCCATAATTAATTTCTACAAATAAGATTAATAATTAACATTTACAATTTCTTGTGGGACTTGTATCTTCAAATGAAATCTTTATAAATAATTTATATATTAAAAAACTGTTTTTAGATGATGTTCAAATTCAAATTATTAAGCAACATGACTTTAAATGATATTTAATAATATTACAAGAATACTTATAATTATAATAATACATATAATACTTAACTTTTAAAATAAATATAAGAAATTGAATTTCCCAATTCACCCAGGTATAATTTTATTGACGCATATAGCTATAAATAATAATATTATATGAATAGTTGAATGTGTATACATTTTATTTATTCATGAATAGGGATTTTATTTTAAATCCCTAAAGTTAAATCTATTTTGACTAGTATAAATCAGTTGGTTTCTTATGATTCAATTGGAGACAAATTTTAAATAAAATAAATTTTTTATAATAAAGGAAAATAAATTTTTGGCATAATCTATCATTATTATTCTTACCTGTTTCTAAATACAATTAATTTTGCAAGATAATATAAATTCAGTATAATTTTATTTTGCAGAAACTTTAAAAACCACAAATTTAACAGTTATACTTTTATTATATGAATAATCATGAGTAATTGGAAGAACACTTTAGTTTCTAATCCGTTTGTCTCTCTCGTCGCTTTAATAAGTTGAGTTTAAAACTTAGAATCCTGTTTGTTTCTAAATACAATCCTGTTATATACCTGAGAAGCAAATCTTAAAGTATAACAAAAAAAAAAGTTAAACTCAAATACAAAATATTGTGTCATCTAAAAGTATTTTCTGATTTTTTAAATCATTTTTGAATAGAATTTTCTTTATTGAAAATCAATTTTATTTAAGTACATATTATCCATTATTATCATTGATCTTTTTCCATTTTATGGGTAGTTTCATAATTCCATTATTGTAGAACTTCTTTGGTTTATCGACAAAAAACTTGCCGACATTTTTTTTGGCCGCACTTTTGTTGGCTAATTTTGATGATGGAACCACACTAAGGGAAATGACCCATTATTTCCAATTATAAAATAATTTCAATTATTTCTGATATATAATATTTTATATCCCTATATATTATAATATTGGGATCAAAGAAAAGGCATTGTAATTAGAACTGAACAATCAATAGGACCATTAATTCAGGTCATATTTGAAGTGTTTGAGTTCACTTATAAGTTATAAAAGAATTGACCGTTCTACAGTTCTACTAGTACCGAAGATACTTTCCCATTTTTCTCAAAAAGAAAACTTTTTGTTGGGTTTGACTATTTTTTCCATCCTATTGATTGATTTCTGTCTACTTTCAGACACTTATTCATAGATTTAAAATTTGCAATTTTATTTTTTATTTTAAGTATTACTTTTAGATTTTGTTATTTGATTTTTTAGCAATCATATTACTTGACCTTTTTCAAAAGTAAAAACTTATTATTCGATAAGTTCAGATGCATGAAAAAGTATATGAGTTGTTTGTTGATTTTGAATCTTGTTAGAGTATTCCTTGAACGGTGCCTCTATTCTATTCTTTTAAATCATTCCAAAAACCCATATTAACAGGATATTGAAGAATATCCTCTCTCTATGGACCTTTAATTTTCCATACTTCATAATAACTAATGAAATGTTTTATCGAAAGCCGCTTCCAAGCAAACATTTGAGCCTCTAAATTTAAATAATTTTATACTAAAAGGTTAAATATACATCTGCTATATTACATCGGAATGGTTTAAATTGATTTGGGCATCAACTCTACCTATTACGCAAACTACACATTTCATAGGATCTATCTCTGAGATTGAAAAGATTTTCATTCATTTTCAGAAATCAAAAACTAGGGTAAATTTTTTTTGCATTTTTGTATAGTGATTACGACATTTAACAAACCTAATACTAGAATGCAATATGTAATTTCTTTTAAAAATTTTGCTATGTTCTAATGAATGGGTATATAATCGATTTGTTTGGAACTTTGAGGAGACCCTATTCTGTCCATTAATTTAGTACTTTTATTTTTGATTTATTTATTTATTTTTGTCCACAGGCAAACAGTGTATTGGTGTGTGGGCAGTTCCAGGACTAGAGGAAGTGGAAGTGTCCGTCATAGTGTTGGTTATAATCACGGACGTGATTTTGTGCGCGATGCATCTTCCAGAGAAATTAGTTTTTACGAAAGGACACCTCACAGATCGAATACTTTAGTAAGAGCAGAACATAACGGATCAGCCAAGATTATTTCTGCACAGAAATGGCCAATGAAAATAAACAATTCAGAACGTCAAGAACCCAATATAATTCCTTATTCAGTGGATATGGACCAAGAGACATGTATATGATAAATACAAATGAAATTGTGAATATGAATTGAAATTTATCTTAATGATTTTCTAATGTAAATATAGATTTATTAATTTTAGTTTAATCATTTTAATCTTGAATATCAAATTATGTTATTGTATATAAATCTATTTAAAGGAATATATATTTTGGAATTAATAAATTATGATGAAATATTTTATATTATTCATATTAAACTTGTATTTCATATAAAATTCATGGCTTAGTGTGATTTAAAATTCAAATTTAAATATATTTCATGAAAACAAACAGATTTAACTCAAGTTGGAGATAAACCGGATATGTAAAGATCTTGAATTGCTTTTTTAATTACAAATTACTCAAATTTTTTTAACATGAATAATTGTATGCTTAAATGTAAATATATACCTATATATGTATATAAATATGTTTAATAACGATATTACATCTTTAATCTTGCTTGACTTATACGTCCTATTTAAGATTACTATATTGATACTATTTATGCAATTTTATCAAAATAAAACAATAAATTAAAATTATAAATTATAATTTATTTTGTTATTTTATTGATCATAGGGATCTAATCCATTTTCGGACAACCTTCCCATTTAATTGCTAAACTATTATATTTTTTTATATTATTATATATTAAATTTAATAAATTGCTAAGGTAAGATACCTACCTCGTCATCAAGGTTAAGTATTATGAAATTTGGTTTTTGTTAAAAATAAATTTTGAATTTTAATATTTATAAAATAAATTAATTAAATATTATAATTATAAAAACAGAATTTTTTTCTAATAATTCTCTAAATTTTAAAGTAAATGAAAAATTTAATTTCTAATAATTAAATGAAAGATCGGTGGCGTCATTCGTCCCAGATTTTCACCTGACTACAATTTTACATAAAAATAAATTATTTAAAATGAGAGCTGATTATATTGGCATTTAACTCGGTAGAGCTTTAACTTTGGTTTTACATTTTTGTACACTTTTTAAAATTTTCCTGCTCTTCAGTCAACATTTCTATCATTTAATCATAATTAATATGTTTGACTGTCTCACTTTAAATTTATGTTAGAATCCAACTAGTTGTTCTTTGGTGTGAATCGTAATTAGTTTTTTTTTTATTATTAAAAAATACAGGTAAAAATTTCATTTTTGGTGTCATCCTTCAGTCGGTTTCCCGCAGTGTCGACCCCCCCCCCCCCTAATGACATGGCGTCACTAGAGGGGGCCGACGACAGAAGAAAATGAATTATTTATTTAATTTATAAATCAAAGTTAGAAAATGAATAAGTAATTAACAATTTAATTAAAATGTTTTTTGTAAAAAAGAGATTTGTGTTTTTAAAATTAAGATAGTGATTTGGGATAAGTATTACAAATTGATTAAAATTCTCTTTCTTTGAGTTATTACCATCTTTGTAATGTATTAGGTGACAAATTTTTTATACATATTTATTAATCACTGCTAATATATCAATATTTTACATAATAAAATTAGATGTAGAAATAATTGAAATGGGACCAAATATTTGAAAATTAATATTATGGAAAAATCTAGAAAGCAAAAAATGTGATAAAGGAATTTTCAAAAATATATATACCTATACATATGGGAAGTGCTTAGTTTAAAAATTAATTAAAAAATGTTAAATTATGTAGCTACCTTTATAATAATTATTTTTTTAGTATAAGCTCTCAGGTAAAGTGAAGTTACATTATATATTTCCTCTCACCCACGAAATGTGAAAAATTTAGGAAAAATTAATCTGAAAAAATGTAAAGCATAAAACAATAATATTTATAATATATATAATTTCAATATTGTAAATGTAATTAAAAAGAAAAGATAAATAAAAATATTTTAAATAAAAAAAGAAATTCAGAAAAAATTTTATACTCGCTAATGTATTTATCTTATCTTATTATGCTAGCTAAAATTGTATATATGTATTTATCTATATATATTGGTTCTCAAAAACCGCTCTAATCTTATCTTATTATGCTAGCTAAAATTGTATATATGTATTTATCTATATATATTGGTTCTCAAAAACCGCTCTAACGATTTTTTTCAAATTCACACTAGATATAGTATTTATAAAGAAAAATTAAGTTTTATTGATGATATCTCTTGAAACATACAGCTTCATTATTAATTTCTTAATTGAAAATTATATATGGAAAACGTCAAAATTTTTAATACTGCCTGCTAAGACAGTAAAAAAATGACAATTTTTTATCTAAATACATATAGTCCAGCGGTTGGACTGATGTTTTAACGAGTGGATTTCGTCGGTTCGAAACTCGCCGGGTGAATCGTTATTTAAAAATGAAAATAATGATTTTGTTATTTTTTTTTCTTTTTATCTATTGTTTACTTTTTAATAAATTACTATTCTATATTTATTTATTCATTGTTCTTTTATTAATAAAGTTTTAGATAGTTTTATAAGTTTTAATATTTTTTCAATAAAATATTATTCAATATATTTATTAATATTATTTTATTTATTATTATTGAGTACCCGAAGTTCCATTCATTTTAATCAGATTGATGCAATGATGCAACAGTTAATAATTGTAATATTGTAATAAATCTTATCTTATTATGCTAGCTAAAATTGTATATATGTATTTATCTATATATATTGGTTCTCAAAAACCGCTCTAACGATTTTTTTCAAATTCACACTAGATATATCTTATCTTATTATGCTAGCTAAAATTGTATATATGTATTTATCTATATATATTGGTTCTCAAAAACCGCTCTAACGATTTTTTTCAAATTCACACTAGATATAGTATTTATAAAGAAAAATTAAGTTTTATTGATGATATCTCTTGAAACATACAGCTTCATTATTAATTTCTTAATTGAAAATTATATATGGAAAACGTCAAAATTTTTAATACTGCCTGCTAAGACAGTAAAAAAATGACAATTTTTTATCTAAATACATATAGTCCAGCGGTTGGACTGATGTTTTAACGAGTGGATTTCGTCGGTTCGAAACTCGCCGGGTGAATCGTTATTTAAAAATGAAAATAATGATTTTGTTATTTTTTTTTCTTTTTATCTATTGTTTACTTTTTAATAAATTACTATTCTATATTTATTTATTCATTGTTCTTTTATTAATAAAGTTTTAGATAGTTTTATAAGTTTTAATATTTTTTCAATAAAATATTATTCAATATATTTATTAATATTATTTTATTTATTATTATTGAGTACCCGAAGTTCCATTCATTTTAATCAGATTGATGCAATGATGCAACAGTTAATAATTGTAATATTGTAATAAATTTCTATCTTGAAAATTGTTACATATTATTCAGGATATTTTAAAAACTATTTCTTTCTTTAATTAATATTCATTTTTTCTATAAGTCAGATATATTTCCAAATATTAAATAATTTTTGAAGTGAAAACTTCTTTAGCGGCGTTGAGCACTTTTGCGGGATGGGGAAAAAGTATAGAACTCGCGTGATCGTGACCAACACCATGAAACCATCTGCTTTCAAATTTCTTATAACAGAGCGCGAAATTTGAATTGTCATTAGAACTGTTTTATAAATTATCTCTAACATATAAATATATATTTATTATGTAAAGTTCATTTCATATATACATATATAATCAAAATTATACGAAATGAACTTCACATAATAAATATATATTTTATGTTAGAGATAAGAATTATAAAACAGTTCGTATTGCAATATTTTAAACAAAGTTGTGTATTTATATATATATAAATATAAGTTACAAATTTGTTTAAAATATATGTTTAAAATAATATATAAGTTATATATATATACATGCATATGAAATTCATCTTTCTCGTGAAATAGCGCGAATTTCGTCTGTTTTAAAATTTCTTACGCAGAAGTTTTCACTTCTGTCGGCCAGTCCCACGACTGCCAATTTTGCTTTTTTAATTCCGAAAAGCTGCAAAGCACGTTTTTTTGTCTTTAGTTTGTTTTATAACCACTTGGGGCGCTAAACAGTTTTTCAAAAAAACACTATAGAAAAAAAATATATGTACCTATATATTATATATTTATGTATTATTGAGGAGCACAAGTTCATTAATTTTAATCAGATTGATGCAAATGTGTAACATTTAATAATTGTAATAAATAATTAAAGAATTGTGTATCAATATTTTTTAAAGGGTAGAGCGAGAGCTCGGTGTCCCAGGTATTAATATTACCAGCCAAATCCAATAATAATGAATCATTTTTTTTAACTTAAGTACCGAGCCGAGGCTCGGGGTCCCGGTACTTTAGTATATAAAGTATCTAGAAAGAAATTATTTTTTTACTATAATATTAAAAAAATATAGATATAAGTACCGGGACCCCGAGCCTCGGCTCGGTACTTAAGTTAAAAAAAATGATTCATTATTATTGGGTTTGGCTGGTAATATTAATACCTGGGATACCGAGCTGTCGCTCGAAAAAATGTTTAGACATTATTATAGACATTTTCATTCTGTAAATTAAATAATTTTATTTCATTTAAATAAATATCTATTTTTAAATAATTTTTCTCTACATTATTTATCTAATTCTGACAATATATTAAGATCACACCGGGACCCCGAGCCTCGGCTAGGTAATTAAGTTTAAAAAAAATAATTCATTATTATATTGGGTTTGGCTGGTAATATTAATACTTGGGACACCGAGCTGATATACAATTCTTTAATTATTTATTACAATTATTAAATGTTGCATCATTGCATGGAACTTGGGGTCCTCAATAATACATAAATATGTATTATTAGATATGTTTCTAAGCAAAATTAAGTAATAAAAATTTATAAAAAATAAAAAAAAAATTTGAATTAATATTAAATTATTAGTTAATGACTAATAAGTAATTAATAAAATAAAAAAAATAAAATTTATTACAATATTACAATTATTAAATGTTGCATCATTTTAATTAATAAAATAAAATAAAAGAAATTAAATTTAATCAAAGAACAATGAATAAATAAATATAAAATAATAGATAAAAAAAAAAAAAAATTTTTTCCGCCGGTTTCGATCCTGCTAAGTTGACTATTCAAAACAGTGCCTTTACCCAATAGACTAATATATTTAGATGATTAAAATGACATTTTTAATCTCTTTGCAAGAATTATATGTTTTTTTTGTTTTTGTTTTTGTTTTTTTTGAGAGTGATTAATAAATATATATATATATTTTATTAAAAATAAATATTTTTAATTTTATTTTGAAATTAAATAATGAATTTTAAAATATTTTAAATATATAAAAAAATGTTAATACAATTCATTTAAAAAAAAGCGGGAATCAACCAACCGTATTTTTTTGTTAATAATTAATTAATTAAGATTAATAAATATATATATATATATATATATTATTAAAAATAAATATTTTTAATTTTATTTCGAAATTTATTTTATTTTAAAATATTTTAAATATAAAAAAAATATTAATTGAAGTAAAATTGATGACGTCACACCCATATATAATTTTCAATTAAGAAATTAATAATGAAGCTGTAAGTTTCAAGAGATGTGATCAATAAAACTCAATTTTTCTTTATAAATACTATATCTAGTGTAAATTTGAAAAAAATCGTTAGAGCGGTTTTTGAGAACCAATGGTTATATATAGAAATATATATACAATTTTAGCTAGCATAATAAGATAAGATAAGATATTAGAAATTTAAAAAAATGATAAAAAGCAGCAACCAACTTTTATTTACAATGTTCACTTTTTAAGAAATTAATTAATTTTATACAAATACTATAGTTTGTTAATTTTAAATTAAAAAAATTATAAAATTATTAATTTAAAAATAATAATAATAAAATATTATTTAAATCTTTTTTTTTCTTATACATATTAAAGTTTGAAGAATTTGATGTAATGCACAAAGACAAAATTTTTTTTACTATCCTATTTTCAATATAGAATTCAATATTTAACAATCCAGACTTAAATTATAATTTATCATATAAATTTGCAGAACTGAATATTTATTTATCTATTTAATATGTTAACCAAACCTGGCAAATTGAACATTTTATTACTGAGAGTATCCAGTTTGCAAATCTTCACTTTTCATGTCCAGAAGAATCAAAATATGACTTTAGTATTTTTCATGTCTCTTTTTCTATTTGGTTGTCCGAGAAATTTTGAAGTTATTCAAAAATGAGCTATGGCCAGGCACAGAACCGACCCACGATTTGAAATAAATTAATTTCCAAACAACATTATATATATATAAAATTTTAAACTACTAAATTATATTATCTTGGTTTTTATTTTTAGTTTAATTACTCGATAATTAATTATTACTATATTTTAAGTGAAATATTTTGGGATAATGAATATAAAATTAATATTTTGTAAACTACCACTTCCGGTTTCCGGATATAACCAAAAGTTGATGAAATCATGGTACTGATGCATTAAATAAATATTCCAAATTTTATCAAAATCCGTTGAGCCGTTCAAACTGTACCCGTCTAAATAAACACACACTACGGACATACATACGGACAGACATCATGCTAAAAATACTTTTATCGGTTAACAAAATGCATGATTCTTGGAGATATGTAAAAAATCTCAACATGTGAAATTTTTGTGTGAAAACAATACCTTCCTTACTATCGACGATGGGTAAAAATGGGGCGATTAGATTAAATTGGGCCGATTAGATTGAAATATTACCAGAATATTTTGATATGCCCTTATTTGGACATAAACTATAAATTTTATAAATATATAATCAAGAAAAACCAGAAATTATTTTTTTAAAATTTATATCAGCTTCACTTTGCCCTTGGGATCTTAATTATGTGAGAGGAATGCTTATTTCCTAATATCAAGAGAAAATCTCTGTGGATTCTGGTCAAATTAGTAAACATCATATAATTGCTACTATAGCTCAAATTTTAATTTTAATGATAATTTCGCTTTGTTTATACCAATATCAACTTTATGTTTCCATTTATAAAAATCTTTATCCGAAAATATTAAATGAAGAAAAGTTTATTATAATTTCTCCAAAATATGTTTAAATTTCAATACAAATAATCAATCAAATGTAAATTAAATTGAAAGAGTGAGGAAAAACAAGCTAGTAACATGGTTGTGGAGAGACTAATTGAGAATCGATCGGTTGGTAGGACAAAAAGAGCAGATGATATGAAGAAAGGTGGACGGAGGTGGCTGAGGATAGACACGGTTGGAGAATAGTGGAAGTAAAGCAAATTTTTCCTAGAATTGAAGTCACCATTTTCAAAACAAGAAATTGTAAGTATTAGATATAAATTATGTTTTTTGGTAATTATATATCAGGGAGAAAATGGCTTTTGACAATGTCAATAGAAGCGGCTACTACACTATAATCTATTACACTATAATCTATAAATCATTAAATCTAAACCCTTAAAATAATAAAAATTTAGAAAATATTTAGGAAAGATCACATAGTTGTGATCCCAAATTTTTAAGTAATCATTTAATTTTTTTGATTTAAAGTTTAATTTTTAAAATTATAAGATTTTTGTTTCGCGATAATAAGTTAGATTATTTATTAACGCTGAAGGGGGTACAAAGGCAGAAATAAATTCACAATTTTATTGTGGTACATTAGTTACTTCATAAAGAACTTTGTGACACGGAAATTGAAAAATTTTGATATACGCGTATAATAAAAAATATTATTATATAAACTAAATAAAATACTAATAAACATAAGTTTTTATAGTAAATCTTCTGGAAGTTACAATTGTCAAAACGCCAATTGGTTATCTTAAAATAAAGTTTTTATTGTGATTGCCTATAAATTTATTTAAAAAATCTGGAGTGTCTCCACTCCACTATCTCGCAATTTGAAAGGGATTAATTAACACATATATTATAATTTAAATTAAATTTAATTAATTATAAATTATAAATTAAAATTAATAAATAATATTTATTAAACCAGCGCGTATTTGGTTCTTTGTTGATGGCACCACGTCACCATTGCCAGTCAACATGTTAAAAAATTAAATCCGGTACTTTCAGCGATTCAATCAAGATGAAATTGAAGTGAAAAATTGTCATCTATTTATTATATATAACAATGAAAATATTAATTAAACCTGTTATTAAATTATATATTTTATTTATTTATTCATTTAAGAAATATTTATTTATTTATTTTATTTATTTAATTAAAGAGATTATATATAACACGGTATATCTCTATCCTCCCCTTATTTGGAGTAGAGGATTTACATAAAAAAGAAAACAACAGAAAAAATAAAAAAAAACAAAAAACAAAAACAAAAACAAAAACAAAGAAAAATTTAACATAACAGGAATTAAATTCTTTTTAAAAATACATATATCTAAAAATAGAAACGCATATATTATATATATACATATATTATATATAAATTAAATTTAATTAATTATAAATTAAATATTCAAATTAATA
This sequence comes from Labia minor, assembly GCA_963082975.1. NCBI lineage: Eukaryota > Metazoa > Arthropoda > Insecta > Dermaptera > Spongiphoridae > Labia > Labia minor. Next base: position 56,161,213 of record OY720345.1, read on the forward strand.
AATAAATTTAATTAAACCAGCGCATGTTTGGCTCTTTGTTGATGGCACCACGTCACGTGTTGGCGCGTGAGATTTGCAGTGTTAAAAAATTAATTCTGGTACTTTCAGATTCAATCAAGCTGAAATTCTATATATAGCAGTTTTATACAATTTTTAATCATGTGAAAAACTATCAAACATATATCTTTATTTTTACGGTCAGTATAGAGAAAAATAAGTTGACCTGTGGCCAGGTCCGAACCGACCGACTGTTTGAAATAAATTAATTTCCAGCTACAGAAACAATTTCAAATAATTTTAATATATCTATTAATGTAATAAAAAACAGATATGGATACATAAATAATAAATAAAACATTTTTAATTTTATTTTATTTATAATATATATGCAAGACCAGGCTGTGATGTCATGAATGCCTGGATGACGTCATATAATTTTAAATCAAGAAAAAACTAATAAATATGATTTTCCCGAGGATAAAACCAATACAAAGTGTATGATTCGTGGTAATATATAAAAAAATCTTCTTTGGTGTGAAAATAACCCTTTCCTTCCTATCGTCGATCGCTAATACTACCACTTCCGGTTTCCGGATTTGCACCAAAAGTTGATCAATTCATCCCACTGATGCATTAAGTAAATATACCAAATTTCATCAAAATCGGTTGAGCCGTTCAGGCTGTACACATCTATACGGACGGACAGACGGACAGACGGACGGACAGACGGACAGACGGACAGACGGACGGACAGACATCATGCTAAAAATACTTTTTTCTGTTTAGAAAATGCATGATTCGTGGAGATATGTAAAAATCTCCACATGTGAAATTTGGTGTGAAAACAATACCTCCCTTACTATCGTCGGTCGGTAAAAAATGAAAACGTGGTAGGTAATGACCCGCTTCCGGATGAGCTACATTTCTCAAAAGTTGATAGAAAACTACAAATTTTGAATAATGCCCGTTTTCATTATTCTAGCTAAAACCGTTTTTCGAATCGTCACGAGTGATAAGAATTGATGCCTTTACGTCCATATGAAGCAAAGAAAGAAGTGGGTGGCACCTGGAGACACGACGAAGCCTATAGTCAAGCAAGATCTTCAGCCGAAAAAGACCATAATCTGCGTTTGGTGGGACTAGGAAGGGACTATACTGGGAAATGCTTGGAAAGAACGCATCGCCCAACTATACCGGATAAATGAGGCTATGCGACTGAAAAGACCCGATTGACAAGGCTAAGTCATCTTGTTACACGAGAACGCCACGTCGTCAAAATCGCACTTCAAAAGCTCGAACGAGAGGTTCTCTAACATCCAACGTGCTCTTCGGACCATGCGCCAAGAGATTATCACCTTTTCCGCTCCATGTCGAATCAAATGAGGAACGTTACCTTCGACGGCGAAGAGGACCTCAAAAACTGTCTCAAAAACTTCTTTGACACCAGACCATGTGATTTTTGGCGGAATAGCATCAACAAATTGGTCGAGAGGTGGGACGAGGTGGTAAGGAGTAACGTCAAATACATAATTGATTAATTTATTGTTATAATTATTGTTTTTTGTTTAAATAAAGCTCTTTCAAAATAAGTTGACCTGTGGCCAGGTACGAACCGACCGACCAATTCTAAAAATACCTTTGTCTCTTCTGCCTCCTTTATCAATGCTCCTTCTTGAAAGATGTACTCTGAAATTCCCTAATCTCACTAAATTCTGTCATATAATTTAATATATTTCTCTATAATCTCCTAATGAATATTATCAAAAGCAAAAAGTCATTGTAATTTAATTATACTTTCTATATTATATTTACATTTTCGATTTTAAAGTGCGCCCTGCTAAATAAATAACGATTATTACTTACATTTGGAGAGCTGTATTTAAATCATTTCATCGACATGAAGGATGGAGAAGATAATCAAGAATTCAAATCAATATTCAGTAGCAGGAACGAAGATTGAAACATGAAATAGAAGAAGAAAAATAACTTATTAGTTTATAATCAATAAATTTAAATTGAATTAAATTTATTTAAAATTATATATTCCTATATGAATTTAAGAAATTTATATTTTTTTGATTTATAATTATATTATATGAATTTTGAAAATAATCAGCACATCTTCATATTTTTTAAATAAATAAGTTGTAATAGGATTTATATATATATTGAAATTCAAAAAATATTTCAATAAATATATTTAATGAAAAATAAAATTAGGTATATGATTTTTTAATTTTTAAATAATTTTAATTTAACTTTTAATAAAATTTAATTAATGAGATCTAATAGAATATTTAAGATTAGTTCTTTTCAAAGATTTGAATGAAAAATTTATAAATTTATTTGGGTATATGAATAAAAAATTATAAAAATGCACTTTATAAAATTTAATTTTTATTGAAATATTTTTTTTTTTAAAGTTCACTAATCTTCCTTTTAATTAATAAAAATAAATAATAAAATTACAATTAATTCTTGATTAGCGACTGATTAAGGGATGATTTCAATGGAGAGGCCGCTTAGGGTCTTACACTCAGCAGTCCAGGCGGCGGATGGGCATGGAGAGGGGCAAGCGGGGAGTGCAGAGGTGAGCTCTCTACTGCAAATTATTTCATATAAAATACATATTAAAATAAAATAAAATAAACAAATATTAATTTTTAAAATTAGTGGTGTTTTGGAATACATCTTAAATCGAATCAATAAGTTTAATTCTATTAAGTCTATTAAATCAATAAGCTTAATTTTATTCAAAGATCTTAATGAAAATTTAAAAAAAAATTATAAATATATCAGTAAGAAGTTCATTAATGAAATTATCATATTTTGAAAAAAAACAACAACGTGGTGGCGTATTAATGTAAATGGTTCAATTTAAATTTAAAATTGTTTGCCGAATGAGATATAATTTTAATTTAATGTAAATATATTTCATAAACAATACCTCCCTTACTATCGTCGGTTGGTAAAAAGAGGGTAAATGGTAATTGTCTCCACATGTGAAATTTGGTGTGAAAACAATACCTCCTACAATCGTCGGTCGGTAAAAATCCAAACGTTTTAGATAATGACCCTCTTCCGGTTGAGCTATATTTCTCAAAAGTTGATAGAAAACTATGAATTTTGAATAATGCCCATATACCAATTTCATCATTCTAGCTCAAACCGTTTTTGCGTAATCTTGGTTACATACATACACACACACACAGACATTTTTCTCAACCTTAGTGAAAATGATTCAGGAACCTTCAAAACGTATAAAAACATCAAAATCTCAACATCGGAAATTTTCGTGATTGCAATACTATCTCTGGCGAGACAGTAAAAATCTATATACTTAAATATAAAAATAAAAAATATTTAAGGTTTTATTTGTATATATATATATATATATATATATATATATATATTATCATTAATAATGATAAAGTGTATAACAAACAAATAATTAATTTATTCTTAAGTATTAATTAAATTAATATAAAATTATTCAATTTTCAAATGTGATTGAATCGAAAAGTATTTGAAAATCAATTAAACCGATTTATACTCATATATATATTGAATATAGAAAAGGAATGAATGTTATTAATTAATATTAATAACTAATTAAAAAATCAAAAAAGTTATTAATTACTTACCATCACCCACATAAGAAAATTAATGCATCTTGTCCAATTCACTTTTCAATGCTAACTAATAAAAACAATTTCTTTTATTATTATTTTTCCAAGTAATTTGGCTGAGTAACTTATCGCTTAGCAAAATAAAAATATTTTAGTTTACAAATTGTTCTGCAGAGACCCCTTTACTGTATTTAGAATTTAATATAAATATATTACAATTTTATATTAACAATATTTATGGTATTTAATTAAAAATGCATTATATTAATATTATTAGTAAATTATTTCCTATACTTTCAATTAATATTTTTGATATTTTATAATTTACATAATTTATATATTATATTCTTATTATTGTATATAATTATCTATAAATAAATAATTTAAATTAAAGTTTATCATTTTTAATTTAATTGAAATATTATATTATATTATTATAAAAATTGAATTTTTCAAAAATACGGATTTTTAATATTTGTGAATTTAATTGACAAATCATTTGGTTTTTTATTTTATTTTTCTCTCTTACTCTTTCCTTTCTTTATTTTCAGTTAGTTAAGATACCCAAAAATCTGGAGTGCCTCCACTCGACTATCTTTCAATTTGAATTGGATTAAATAACATAATATATTATATTTAAATTAAATTAAGTTAATTATAAATAAATAAATTAAAATTAATAAATAATATTTATTAAACCAGCGCATGTTTGACAAGAGGAAGATGCCGAGAGTGTTACAAGCATGTCATAAGAATGGACGATGAGAGGCTCGCCAAACAAGCCCTACTGTCCAAACCAACTATAAAGAGACCTCTTGGCAGACCTCCAAAAAGATGGATTGACAGTTGGCAAGACTCCGGGGAGGAATCTGGAAATCAACAGGAGAAATCCTAATACAAGAAGAAGAAGATGTTTGGCTCTGTTGATGGCACCACGTCAAGTGTTTCCGCGTGAGATTTGCAGTGTTAAATAATTAATTCTAGTACTTTCAGCGTTTCAATCAAGCTGAAATTCTTTATATAGCCGTTTTATACAATCTTTAATCATGTGAAAAACTATCAAACATATATCTTTATTTTTACGGTCACTTTAGAGGAAAAAAAATGAAAACGTCGTAGGTAATGACCCTCTTCCGGTTGAACTACATTTCTCAAAATTTGATAGAAAACTACGTGTACCAAATTTCATTATTCTAGCACAAACAGTTTTGCGTAATCTTGTCTACATACATACACACACACACAAATACAGAGAGAGAAAGAGAGAGGCATACCGACATTTTTATCAACCTTAGTGAAAATGGACTCATGGACCTTCAAAACGTATAAAAAAATCAAAATCTCGACATCGAAAATTTTTGTGATCGCAATAATATCTCTGGCGAGATAGTAAATAAGCATATACTAAATAAATAGACAAAAAAAATAAAAATTTGTAATTGGATTTTGTGGCATAAGAAAGCCCCGTCGACAAAAACCTACGCCATACTTTCTGATAAATTTAATTTTAAATATATCGATTAATCAAATTTCAAAGAAATAAAACACATTTTCACTTAAGAAATCTCTTAAAGAGTTAAAAATCACGAATAGCATTATTATAATTCAATAATAATATTTTTCTGAAGATGAAAGGACTAGAAAAAATTTGTAGTGTATGATAAATTAGTTATTAGATAAAAATTATCACTTATAAATTTGTTATAAAACCATGAAAATATGTTGGCAGAAGTTCCTTCAAAGTTTTAGAGACGTTTGAAGAATGTTTAGGAAAGTAAAGGATTGTGGGATAACTATGAGAGATATATTAATATAATAATTAATTACACCTTTATAAATTATTTAAGATTTAATATTAATAATGTCAAAATAATTTAAATAACAATAAAAAAAAAGTTTCTCAAATATTTACAAAAGTATACATAATTTAACATTTAAATAAATCACTCAATCAATAAATAATATTATTTTTATTTTCATGAAGAAACATGTCAAAATTTAATTAAAATAAATAAATAACATTTTCTGACATTAATTTATTTGAATTTGAATTTATATTTAAAATGTAAATTTAGAGCATTATTAAAAAAATGATATATATAAAAAAAAATTAAATAAATACAATATTTGTTTATGATAATTTATATAATGTAATATAGTATGATAATTTTCGTATTACTTTGAAAGAAGATGATAATTATGAAAATGACTTGAATTTGTTTTATATTATAAAATATACTTATATATATATATGCGTATTTGATTATTTTTTTATTTATGTTCATAGGGTAAAATAATAATTAAAATGACACACAATCAATATTTTTTCATTAATTATGATAATGAAGGTTGATAATTAATAAAATAATGGCCAATAAATATAATATTATATCTTATTCTTCTAAACTATTAAGGAATGGACAGTTCGCATTATTTCTTTTAAAGCTTTCCAATTGTTCTTTAGATATTCTCCATCTTTTTATTCCCATTACCCTTTCTAAGTGCTCACATGTATTTAAAACCCATAATGATCTAATTGTATGACGATGAGAGGTGGAACTAAAGATTTCTAAATTATCTAACACCTTATTTTCTTTTAATGTTAATAACATATCATCTGTAAACTTAAACCATTCGTTAATCTCTAAACGTCGAAGATTTTTAAATTGAATAATAAATTGAATGAAATTTGACCAATTTCCATCACATGAATCAATAATCAAATTTCTTAAAGTGTTATTGGCATTTTTAAAGATTTCAAATTCAATTCGATCAATATCATAAAATTTACAATATTCTAATTTTCTATGATTTTTAATAATTTGTGTTATATTCACATAGTATCCATTATGTAATGTAATTCTTCTTAATTTTTTACCAAATCTATTTTCCATAGTAAGATTTTTAAAATTCGATATTGTTAAATTATCCAAATGTGGAAGGTCATTTATCAAGTAGATACTTAAGGGACTACTTAAATTTAGATATTGCAAAAAAGGACAGAGAGTAACAAGACTATTTAAAATTTCTACTGTCGAATATCGATCAAAAACTTTTGTTAACATTAATCTATCTGTAATTGGCTCTTCAGGAATTGGATCCTCAATAAGTTGGAGTATTTTTTCGTAATCTCTTAAATAATTCTTTGCGTAGAGATCAATAGCGTGTCCAAAATATGTATAATCACAAGTTTTAAGTTGAGGACATTTATTCAATATTATTGAAAAAAATTCAATGTTATAATCTTTAGTCATGCCCAATTCCAAATCTTCTAATTGGGATAACAAACCAAACGTTGATGCATATTGAGGATTAACTTGATAACAACCTAAGAATGATAAATATTTAAGACATTTACAATGTTCAAAAATAATGTATAACAAGGCCTCATGAGGACTTAAAGTTTTATCAATTTTAAGGGTCCTACACATCGAATTCCTTAAACATACAACTAAGAGTTTACACCAGGACCGCTTTCGTATGGCATCTACGAATTTTAATAATACTAATTCCTTAGTCTCCTTACACTTATCAATTGCTGTTTTAAACATTAATAAATTATCAAGAAAACGATAATCTTCATAATAAATTGAATCTTTGACTAGTTTACAAAATAGTTCCACTGTAACTTTACTCATGAAAGGAAAGAATAATGCCTCATTTTCCCGGAATCTAGGATTCTCTTTACAAGCTTCGATTGTTTTCCTAATCATATGTCTATTACATTTCTTAGGTGAATTCGGATTTTGGTTATCTTCCTTATAAATGTTGTGCAATCTATAAAAAAACTGATGTATTGAAAGTATATCCCAGTTTATTTTATACATTTTGATTTTCTGAAATAAAGTAAATTATTTTAAACATTAAACACTGATTATAACATTATATAGGATGAAAATAAAAAATAATTTATAAATCCACATTTTAAAATAAAGAAACAAAGATTCTTTAAACTAAGGATATACAAGTGATTTTATATTAACATAATTAATTGAATAAAATCAAAATTTAGGTCGGATAGAATATTAAATAGCTCACTTATTATCTAATAATTTCTAAATTAGATATTACTTAAATATTTATAAATTCTATTCTATTCTATTTTAAGATGGTATTTCATTTTGGTATTTATTTGAAATATCTCAATTGATTTTTAAAAATAAATTAAATTTCAGTTTGAAAAAAATAATTACTTATAAATAAATAGACAAAATATTTGAGTAAAACCGTACGCCTCTACAGAAATTTATAATGTTTTCTTAATTATCTTTTTATCATAATTTTATTGATATTTATAATTTAAATTAAAATATTATATTTTTGAAATCATAAACATTAAGAATAGAAATACAATTTGTAAAAATAGATCTTAACACTCTCTAAATACAAATAAGTATTGTTGTCTGTGTCATTTCAGTGTTTATATTATGAAAATTTTATTATACTAATACTAAGCTAAATATTAATATTAAACTTATATTTTCTTTATTATGATTGATGCTAAGTGAAATTGATATGATTTACTTTATTGGATTTATAAATAGATTTGTAATTTTTTATAAAATTAAATTAATTTTAATGATAATAAATTATTTTAAAATACTTTGTATAATTACCTTTTATAATGATGTAGTGTCAAAATAGCATAAAAAATAAATATTAGTTATAGGTTGATTAAAACATTCTAAAAGAGTCGAATATATGGTATATAAAATTTAAATAATCAGATTAAAATTAGTTTTGATAGAGTCAAAGTGCAATGAATATGAATAATTTTCCTTTAACTTAAAAGATATTACAGTGAAATTATATATATGTATGTTATTAATATTTGATTAATCCATTAATTTTTTCTATACCAATAACTTTGTTTTAATATTTTATTTTTAATTTTTCTTTTATAATTATATAATTTTATATATGAATTTTCGAACTTTGTTATAAATATTAGATGATATTAAATGAATTAATGATTTCTATGAAATTATATTGTGTTTAATATAACTATTCGAAAGAATAAAAATATTAGCAATTTTTAAAAGCAATTTAAAGAATTTTTCTAAAATGTCAATTAATACTTAATTTTAAAAATCAGATCTTTTAAATTTTAAATCAGTTTTTCCAATTAATTCTCGGCTGAAAAATAGACAATCTTTTTTTTCAGCAATTCACTTAAATACGAAAAAATAACAATTCTAAATTTCAAAGAATATATTATTATTAATATATTTTTTAATAAAATAAATAAAAATAAAACTTTTCAAAATAAACAGTAAATCCTGTGGCATATTGGTAGGGGAACGCGGGGGAACGACGTTCCCTTAACTTTTTTCAGAACCTGAACGCGTTCCGGTAGTTTTTCATGTCCGCATGTCCCGACAACTCCCACTTAAATCTACTGTTAGAATTTCTTTTTATGTTTTCGTTAATATTTTGTATAGTAAGAATAAGAAAAAATAAAAACTTATATCGAAAAAGATAGTTTGCTGAAAATAGGATTTTTTTGCTACCATTATGCGTTCCCTTACTTCTTATTTTTTATTTTACCAATACATCACTGAATAAATCATAAAATTAGGTTTATAATAATAATGATTTAAGGTAATGAATTTTACTGAAAAATAAAACTTGAAAAATTTATCTACAAAAGTAATGTGGTTATAGATGTGCAGATCAGAAACTTATGAAGCCAGATAAAGATTAAAATAGATAAATAAGAAATAAATTTTTTATTAAATTTTTGATGAAAGATATTTGAAAGATTTTATAGTTATTTCTCTATTTTATCAGAATATAAAAATAAAAATCTATAAAACTATTATTATATAAGTTTAGAATAATGGTCCTTAACTTATGGGGGTAAATGATCACTTAAAGTTTCACTCATTTTTGTGGTCAATTCTGTTAAAATTATTATTATTATTTGGAACTCGAAGCGCCTCAGCAAAAAAGGCCATTTATGACTAAGGAAATCATCCACCATACGTGATTGATTGCATTCCTCACCAAGCAACACCTTCAGGGAGAATTTCGTCTTATTCGCAGAGGCACAGCAAAAAACAATAAACTACTGAATCCTTAATTGTGTCAGACTTTATGTTGCCCGGGTAGATAAATATTGTTATTACATACAAAATATGGATAATTACTTTTTTAGTACAATTATGAAACCAGGTTTTTTTTTCTTTTAAAACAACCAAAAAAATAAGTATATATATTTATGAAATAGCATAATAGTAAAAACAAAATAAATCAAAAAATAAATATATATTGATATGTGGTTTAATATTTGATATAACCCCTCTCAATTCTTACGAATATAATATTTTTAAAATATTTATCATATTTTATGCTAAAATTAAGAAATGTTTTATTTTTTATAATTGTAATAAGTGTTTAAAAAGGTCTCGAGGAATACATTAAGTTATAAAAGAATGTATAGGAATGAGAAGATGATAAGACCAAAGTAAGAAAGGAATATAGGGATAGAATTCCGGGTAAAAAACATTTAAGAATAACTGAAATACAACAAAAGAAACCGAATCAAGACTTATTTTTTTTTAAAAATAAATATTGAAATCAATGATATTAAAAATATTTCCTTTATTTATTAAATATAAAATAATTACAGAATAAAATAAATATTTATATTATTATTGTATATAAAATATTTCTTAATAAAATTAAAATTAAATAGAAATTGAAATTTTATAAATTAATTTCCTTTTAAAATAAGAAAAAAATAATTTTATAAATTCAATATTTATTTTATTTACAAAATGTGCATATTTTTTACAAATTCTTTCAGTACACTAGGCATTTTTTGTCTAGATTGTTTAAATAGCACTTTAAACATTTTTATTATTCAGAATTCGTTTCATGTTCTGAAGCGTCAACCTCTTGATGAAAATTATTATCTGAAGCACCTTCCTCTCTAGAGACCTCCTCTTCATCACTAGAAACTTCTTCCTCATCACAAGAATCTTTTTCTTCATCACAAGATTCTTCTTCCTCATCACTAGTTACATCTTCATCGCTAGATTTATCTTTATCTTCATCTTCAGAATGTGGATTTAAGCAAACGCGATTTTCATTAGCAAATGTCAATGGATCATATCCATGTTTATAAAGATCATCACTAGAACAGAAAACAATCAAAATAAAATACTTTTCAATAATAATGTTATCTTCTTTAATAATGAATCAAACATTTAATTATTTAATTTTATTATCCATGTTTATAAAGATCATCTATAGAATAGAAAACAATCAAAATAAAATAATTTTCAATAATAATGTTATCTTCCTTCATAATGAATCTAACATTTAATTATTTAGCTAGTAATTTAAAAGATTGAATTGATTATGTATTGATCAGAGCCAAATGGCATATTTTCAGAATCGCTATGAAATACAAAAAAATTAATCAACTAAAACTTTATATATAAGATTATATGATACTTTATTTAATTAATTAAATTTATTTTGTTAAAAATTATAATTATTAAAATTTATATATTTTGAAAATTAATTATTTAAATGAAATAACTTTAAATTAACTTTATTAATGATAGATGGATCATAACTTTACCTATTTCTTTTACGAATCGCCTCTCCAAATGCTTCTGGCCAAATACCTTCTTCATGATAATATGATACATGTTCTGGAGTTAAAATAGCTACGATCTCAGCACGAACTTTCACTCCTTCTTCGATAGGTTCCACCAATAAAAAATTTTTTCTTGTTATCCATATATTTCGACGGAATTTGGTAGGCATTGAGGCAAGAAGGCGTTCTCCATCAGCATTTTCTACTTCATGAAGATTATTACCACGACTAGATACAACTCTTACAATAAATTGACTCGAGGTAGGAAGTTGAAGAGCATCTTGGGTCATTTCTTTTATGACGTGCTTCTTTTTTGTAAATTTAGACATGGTTTAAATGATGAAGAAATATCTATATTAACAAATTTTGATTATTAATTATGAGAAAAATTAATAATTCATAATGCCAAGAAGACAAAATTGATATTAATATTAATTAAAAGTTAAATTTTATTAAAAGTGATACAATATCACTATTTCATTATTTTTTTCAAAAAAATATCAAGGTAAAAATGAGGAAAGACAAAAATAAAATCAAAAATTAGAACAAATAAAAATATGATATATAATATGTTTTGTTTTTATAAGATTTTATTGAAATATTTAATACTTATTTATTTAAAAGTTTATAAAAATATAAAAATATATATATTACTATTAATAAATAATGTAATTTATAAAATTAAAAAAACACTAGTTTTTTCTCTTCATTTACTATTAAGCTCATATTTTGCACAACCTTTAATCAAAGCTCGAGATCCAACTTTAGCAATAGATTCATGTATATTAAGAGATTCACCTAATGGAATATTATAACCTTTGCTTAAACCATGAGGATTTGAAGGGGTGATATTTTCTGAAAGTGCATCTTTTCTCCAACATTTGTCAATTTCTACAGATGAAAAAAAAGCAATGGAACGTGGTAAATCAGTTAAACCTAAACGTGATACGCAAAATGATCGAGCAAGTAAATTTGTTACATGTAATGCTAATGCTGTTCGATAACGTGCTTTATCAGGAACTAAATAACGAACTTCATCATGAAAACTTATGCTAAATCGAGCTCTCGGTTCTAACCAATTCATACAAACTAACATCAAATGTAAAAAATCAACAGCACCAGATTGAACTACCCAATTAACTCGGGTTGGTAAATGTCTTGAATCATCAGGATCCAAAGCACGAGAAAGTTGACATTTAAGAAAAGGTGTACACGGTTTCTCACTATTAGCTATTGATTCCAAACAATTAAACATTGCAGATTCTGTTCCATTCACCCATAAGCATTCGAATATTTCATCGAGAGGTTTATTATAAATTTGTTGAATCTTCATGGCTTGGTATTTTTTAAAATTTTTGTCATTTAAATCCTCTTTATAATTTTCTTTTAATTTATAAATTTTTTCCCCTTTGGTTAACGAAAACATTTTATATGCTTTAGATTTAATATCCGTTTGTGATTTTGTCGGATTATATTGTTCTAAAAATCGAACAGCAAAATTTAAACCTGCTCCATAAATTCGAGCATAATTTATTATTTTTGCTTGGTCACGAGATATTCCTACTTCTTTTGCTGTTACACTATGCATATCAGTTCCGTTTGATTTGGAGCCAGACAAAGTCATCCAACCAACTGGAGTAGAGCCATGAATGCCAGTAAAATAGGCATCTCCTAATACGGCAGCAATCCATAGTTCTTGAGAATCAACATCGGCCCCCACCAAACTATATCCAGGTGGAGGTTGAATTATAGACCGCAATTCAGAGCCAACTCGTTCTTTATGGGCATTTGATGAGGTCATCCAAGTAGATTCAACAGCTCGTCTTGTCAATGTACCTTTTAAAAAAAAACAATTTAAAACATAATTTAATATATAATTCTCTAATTATTTTTAAAGAAAATTTCATTTATTAATAATAGTGATTAAATAGTTTTATTATAGTTCATTCAATGGATAATAATTGTTTAGTTTAAAAATTTTACCAAAAAAAAAAAAAATAATTAATAAATATTTTTATTAGACTAATCTTTAGTTAATTTATTTATAAAAATATGAACATACCTGCTACTACAATTTGGGGTAGAATTGCTCCAAAATTCATATCCATTCCACGAAGGTGTCTTGGTAATTCTTTCTCAGTTAAGCGAACAACGATTTGTCGTTCAACACGTTTCTTGTTATTACGCCAATAGGAAAGCATTCTTCCAATCGTTAAAACTTGTTCAGCTACTTGATCAAATGCTGTCAGGACATTTTCACTAAATTTATTTAAAAAATCTTTTGCAAGTGGATTGCCAACTCTTTGATCAGATCCATCTTTATGAGGTAATTTAAAAAACCAACAACATTCTCCAATGGTGGTATTTGATAAAACACCGGATCGTTTATAATTTACCGGTGGATAATTATAATTTTCTTTGATAATTCGTTTATTATAATCATGAGCGTGAATATTTTGTGATACAAGTTCAGGTAAATTTACTATTTCCAGTTCTCTATCGTAATCGAATGAATCTTCTTTATTGTTGTTTGGGGGAAATTTTTCAATCAGTTGTTTAATTGGTATATCACAATCAGGTGCGGCTTCATCCGAAAATGGCACAAGATATCCCCAACCTTCTCCCTTAACATAATGTAATGGATAAGATTCCCAACTTAATCCTAAAAGTTTGGGAGTTATTTGCATGGAAGTAGTAATTAATCGAGGACCAGGTAACCAATCATCATTTTTATTACGCTCACAAAGTTTTCGATACCATGCAGGATATCCAGCGAGAAATGGAATTCGAGCCGGTAATTGACTTTTTGTATCTAAAACATTGGAACAGATTTTATTTAAAATCAGTTCGATATCAATTAACGGGGAATTTATATCTTCTAAATTATTTTTATTTTCGTTTAAAGCCAAATTCAATAAATCAAAATTTTCTATTAATTTTTCTTCATTTTTTTCAATATCTTGTGATTTTTTACTTTTTTTTGTACATTTTTTCAATTTTATTTCTTGTTTGGACCAATCTTCGCTCCACATCCATAAATCAGTTTTATATTTTTCATTATTTATAAGTTGACACGCTTTATCAGCTTTTCTCATTAATAAAAATTTTGCTTCATTTTCAAGATCATCATAGGTTTGTTGAGTGTTGAGTAAATATTTTTTCCAATTAGAATTGACTGGAAGATAAGAAACACTTAATTCTAACATTCCAGCTAGAGTTACAGGATGTGGGAATCTTTCAATAAAAAGAGGCCACATTTTTTTAAAAACATTATAAGTAGCAAGAACATCATTGGCGCAATAAGTGGTTAAATTTTGAAAATCATCTTGAATTTCTTGAATTGTTCCATTAAGGAAAATATCTCGAGTTGATTTTTCTAAGGTATGATTGCAATAAAGTTTTGATACTTCAGCTAAACTATTTAGAGAACTTAATTCGACCCAGGGCTCCTCTATCTCCTTTTTAGATTTTAACATATTTCTTTGAAAACTTGTTATTCCTGAAATACATACATGTAAAGACATTGTATCCATAAATCTAGTTCCGGTTTTATTTAACCAATATTGTTCTTTTATCCGAGCTCTATCAAAAGAAACGTTATGTCCAATAACAATACGAGGTCTATTGTTATGTTTCAATGTGTTATTAGTTGAATTAGTTGATTCTAAAGGGATAAGATCATCAGTTTGATAATAATCTCTTAAAGGGCCTTTCGCATTAATTAAGTTTTTGCTAATCCAACAATACCAATGTGTAGAACTTACTGCAGTTGCTAATGTAGGTAAATCTCCATCTTTACAACAAATTTCAACATCAAAAATTAATGCTTCCTCTTCTGGATATGGAACAGAAATCGGACCATTTTCAGTGTATTTTGTCCAACCTTCTTGAAATGACCAGATGTCTGGCATTGGTGGTAAAGTAGAGTTGATTAAATTTTCTAGAAGATCTCTATAAGGTTTAGCTTGACTTTCTCCAATGTAGTGAAAATGTTTTTCAATATCACCGTGGATTTTAGGTAAAAATAATTCAATATTTTCTAAAGCAGGTTGGGGTGTTTTTAATAATTTATGTTTTTTAAGCTCTTCTTGAGCTTTTTTAATATTTTCTTCGTTTGGTATTTTATGTTTCGAGTTTTTAAAGATAGATTTATAAAGATTTTGAGGGAGCATTTCAATATTAACCTCATTTAATCTAATAAAGTCATTTGTTGTATTTTCAGTAATTTTGGACGCATCATTATTTTTAATAATTGATGATTTTTTTGAAAGGCCTGATTTATTGGAATTTGAACGAAGTTGAGATTTCCTATATATTGATGCAAATAAAGGAAATTTTACATTATTATATTTAACTGAAATATTTCTAATTATATTACAATAACAAGTGTCACAATAATTATGTATAAAATATTTCGTCTTCTTTAACATTGTTTTAATAACAATAATAAAAATAATCTAAAGGAGCCAGTAAAAAGAAACTGAAAATAAAATATGGAATATTAAGTAGAAAATAAAAATATAATTTCAATTTATTTTCACGGTCCTTTAGTTAGGTAACCTTACCTTAGTTCTTAAATAAAATAAAATATCTATCAAGAAAATATAAGTATATGACAAATATTAAAATTATTTGATTTATACTGTAAATTAAAATAATTTATATAGTGAGTATCTGTGCATAAAGGTTATGTAAAAGAAAACCCTCCCTGAAGAAAACAAAACAAAATCACGTGGAGAAAAGATAGTGTTTTTGTTATTGAATGTTGTCTGCATTTTTATGTGACAATTTTTAAAAAAATAATTGAAAAATTGAACATGAGTAGTGAAAATATTAAATATTTAAGAAACACATAATTTATTATTATAGTATATTTTTTATATAAAATCATTATTGAATTTGATAGAAGCTTAATGTATAAAAAATTACCAATAATAATAGTAGAAGAGAACAAAACAAATTATTTATTTATAAAGATTAATTCAACTTAATAAATAAAAACATTCTACTATAGTTATATAAAATAAATAAAATTTAAGAACAAAATATAAAGCAAACATGAGGTTCGATTATTTAAAATAATATTTATTTATTTTAAACCATTATATAATATTGATTATTATATATATATATAAACATTTTATAATATATTTAGAATTTTTAATAATATTCTAAATTAGTTTCTAAAGTAAACTTACCTTCGTCGATAAAATAAAATAAAAATATAAATCAAAAATATTAAAATTACTGTATAATAAAATAAATTTAAATGAACGAGCAAATAATTTTCTTTCTTCTAGGAACAAGCAAAAATATATAATATTTATAAAATAGTATAATAGAAAAAAATATATATATTGATATATATAAAGTATATATATTTCTGAAATATTTGGTCTAATATTTGATTAACCCATCTCAACTCCTTGAAAGATAATATTTTTAAAATATTTATCACAATTTAAAAAATTAAGAAAATTAAGAAATGATTTCTTTTTTTATAATTTCTCGGGGTATTTCAAAAGATATCGAGAATCTCCGGTTGAGAATAAGTTAGATAAGAAAAAAGTAAAAAAAAAATATATTGAGATGGAACTTCGGGTAAAAAACATTTAAGAAATACATGAAAAGAAACCTAATTTTCTTTAAAAAAAAAACATTCTAATCAAGGATTTTAAAAATAGTTTATTTATATTTGTATATATATTTAAATATAAAATAATTAGAGAATAAAATAAATATGTATATTATTATATAAAATATTTTATAATAAATTTAAAATTAAATAGGAATTGAAATTTTATAAATTCAATATTTATTTTATTTACAAACTATTCATATTATTTAGAAATTGTTTCAGGACACTAGGCATTTTTTGTCTAGATTATTTAAATAGCACTTTAAACATTTTTATTATTCAGAATCCGTTTCATGTTCTGAAGCGTCAACCTCTTGATGAAAATTATTATCTGAAGCACCTTCCTCTCTAGAGACCTCCTCTTCATCACTAGAAACTTCTTCCTCATCACAAGAATCTTCTTCCTCATCACAAGATTCTTCTTCCTCATCACTAGTTACATCTTCATCGCTAGATTTATCTTTATCTTCATCTTCAGAATGTGGATTTAAGCAAACGCGATTTTCATTAGCAAATGTCAATGGATCATATCCATGTTTATAAAGGTCATCACTAGAACAGAAAACAATCAAAATAAAATACTTTTCAATAATAATGTTATCTTCCTTAATAATGAATCAAACATTTAATTATTTAATAATATTTTTATTATTATTTATTTAGCTAGTAATTTAAAAGATTGAATTATGTATTGATCATATTTTCAGAATCGCTTTGAAATACAAAAAAATTAATCAACTAAAACTTTATATATAATATTATATGATACTTTATTTAATTAATTAAATTTATTTTGTTAAAAATTATAATTATTAAAATTTATATATTTTGAAAATTAATTATTTAAATGAAATAACTTTAAATTAACTTTATTAATGATAGATGGATCATAACTTTACCTATTTCTTTTACGAATCGCCTCTCCAAATGCTTCTGGCCAAATACCTTCTTCATGATAATATGATACATGTTCTGGAGTTAAAATAGCTACGATCTCAGCACGAACTTTCACTCCTTCTTCGATAGGTTCCACCAATAAAAAATTTTTTCTTGTTATCCATATATTTCGACGGAATTTGGTAGGCATTGAGGCAAGAAGGCGTTCTCCATCAGCATTTTCTACTTCATGAAGATTATTACCACGACTAGATACAACTCTTACAATAAATTGACTCGAGGTAGGAAGTTGAAGAGCATCTTGGGTCATTTCTTTTATGACGTGCTTCTTTTTTGTAAATTTAGACATGGTTTAAATGATGAAGAAATATCTATATTAACAAATTTTGATTATTAATAATTCATAAGGCTAAGAAAATTATAAAATAGAACATGATTAATGAAAAAATTAAATATGTAACAAACAAATAATTTATAATTATAGTATATTTTTTATATAAAATTATGATTGTATTTGTTAGAAGCTTTAATGTTTAAAATATTACTAGTAATAATAGTAAATGAGAACAAAAAATTTTGATTTATTTTTAAATATTAATTCAACTTAATAAATAAAAACATTATGTATGTGTGGTTATAAAATAAAATATTTTTAAGAAAAAAATATAAAGCAAAATTGTTATTCGGTTATTTAAAATGATTTTATTTATTTTAAATCATTATATATATTAATAATATTCTAATTTAGTTTATAAAGTACTCTTACCTTAGTTAGTAAACAAAATAAAATATTTATCAATAAAATATAAGGATACTACTAAATTATTTGATTTATTCTGTATATTAAAATAAATTTAAATTAACCAAAATAATGGATTAAATCCTGAGTGGCAGACCGAGCAGACCCAAAACAAAACAAAATCACGTGGAGAACAAATCAGAACAAATAGTGTTTAGCAACCCCCCGACACGCAATGCTAAATTCGTGAAACAGCGTTTAGCGCTGCTGCTAAAAAGTGACCCCTATATGAACTATGATGTGAAAAAACCGGCCTGGCACCATTTTTAAAATCCATTTTGAATCATTTGAATGAGGGGAGCGGGAGGAATGAAAAAATTATGAAATTTTTCAGTTGAGTGAAAAATTATTTATTTAGAGCTAAAACTGACATTTCAGAAATAATTTTTTTTTTTTTCAGAAAATTGCTGAAATGTTGGTCTTATCTCCAAATAAATAATTTTTCACTTAACTGAAATATTTCATAATTTGCATGTCTAGAAGAAAAGATTAATTTTGTATGTGACATATTTATTTGAAAATAGATTATTACAAAATATCATTAACAATAATGATGTGTATCTCATTTGTAAACAAATCTTTTATACATATTTTTCTTTAAACATATTATATTAAATTTCTCACTTAAATAAAAATTACACAATTTTTCAATTATATAATTATATAAATTGCACATCTAAAATGAAAAGAATAATGTTCTATGTAACCTATTTATTTAATAAATAGATTATTATTGTGACATGTTTTTAAACTAAAATTAAAAAAAATTTATAAAATTTATACAACTGAGGTGTATATTCCTCTGTTTTCCCAACCTTGGATATTCCATTATTAAATATCACAAAACCTACCATCTTGATTTATATATATTCAAGGGTTAATTAATTTCTTCTTTTCAGGGGTGTGTAGAAATCATAATCATTAAAATGAAGTTTGCATACACGATATTTTAGCAGACAATTCCTATGAATACAATCTAAAAACTGCAAAATCAAAAATTTATTTATATGTACATATATTATATAACTTTATCAATATCAATAATAGTAAAATTATATTAATTATACTTACTTTATTATTATCCATATTGATCGCAATTGGAGGGTGTCGGATCAGTTAGATAATATAATATTTACAATTGTTTCAAATTGTTTAGGTTAGACAATCAGATGTTCACATGTTTACGACACTTTCACAATATTTAAAATGATTCAAATGGATTTCACGAATTTATAAATGAGCCTGGTGCGGCATCTGTTGGTTGTTTTATGAACAACTTTCGGATTTAAATTAGTGCCAGTAGCGCCTCTTGTGGCCCCTATGTTCTTAACATGTTTTCGAAAGCTCTGGGCCTGTGTCGGGGGGTTGGTGTTTAGTTTGTTATTTAACCACAGCAACCACAGACCATCTAAACTAGGACACTCTATGTTCATTTTTGAAACAAAGTTTTTAGCGCCACCATGCGGAATAGATACAGAACTAATTGAAAAAAAAATCGGGCTTGTTTTTTTGAAGGAATATTGGGAATTTATGAATTTCCAGTTTAGTGAAAAATTATTTATTCAGAGGCATTTAAGCAATCAATTATGCTTTTTTCAAGAGTGTTGGTTTTATATCCAAATACATAATTTTTCACTTAACTGGAAATTCTACAATCTTTAATGTAATTTATATAACTAAAAGAAATGAATAATGTTCTATCTATAATATGTATTTAAAAATCAATTAAAATTATAAAATGCTATTTACAAATTATGTTATGAGTAAACACTAGTAAACTTCAATTTTTTAAATATTGTTTTGTTACACATTGTATTTAATGTTCCACTTAACATTCCGCCTGCAGCGTCTCTTAGCGGCATAGCATAGACACCACAAATTACTTTAGAAAATAATGGGAAAAAGCCTGTTTCAACCTTCTGATCTAATTGTTCCCCCCCCCCCCCCCCCTGTTATTTAATGTTGTCTTTTTTTTGCGACAATTTTTTAAATAAGCTGGAGTGTCTCCACTCGACTATCTCGCAATTTGAATTGGAGTAAATAACATAATATATTATATTTAAATTAAATTTAATTAATTATAAATTATAAATAATAAATATTAAACCAGCGCATGTTTGGCTTTTTATTGATGGCACCATGGCACGTGTTGGCGCGTGAGATTTGCAGTGTTAAAAAATTAATTCTGGTACTTTCAGCGATTCAATCAAGCTGAAATTCTATATATAGCAGTTTTATACAATTATTAATCATGTGAAAAATTATCAAACATATATCTTTAATTTTACGGTCACTTTAGAGGAAAAAAAATCAAAACGTTGTAAATAATGACCCACTTCCGGTTGTGCTACATTTCTCAAAAGTTGATAGAAAACTATGAATTTTGAATAATGTCCATGTACCAAATTTCATCATTCTTGCTCAAACCGTTTTTGCGTAATCTTGTCTACATACATACACACACACACACACAGACATTTTTCTCAACCTTAGTGAAAATGATTCTCTTACGAGATAGTAAAAAATACTTGGAAAAAATGAACATTAGTGAAAATATTAACTATTTAAGAAACATAATTTATTATTATAGTATATTTTTTATATAAATTTATTATTGTATTATTGTGTGTTTGATTAACGTATAAGAAATTATTAAATAATAGTAGTAGAAAATGTATATTTATATATTAATTTAATAATATATAATTTAATATATTTTATTTGTTATATAGGTATATTAATGTATATTTATTTAACGTAATAAATAAAAAGCAAATATGATGTTCGATTATTTAAATTGATTTTATTTATTTTCAACCATTATATATATATTAATATATATTTATATCTCTAAACATATTATAATATTTATAAAATTTTTAATTATATTCTAATATATATTATGATTTAAAAACTCTTCCGAATATTTATACTTTTTATGTTTTTAATGGAAGTAAAACTTTGACAACATAGTATAAAATTTCATTTTATTTCGTGCAACATCAAAAATATTTTTGAAGAAATGTTCTCTCTAAATAAAATTTAATTTGACATTAAAAAAATATTTAGAAAAATATAATAAAAATATAAAATAAATTATTTCGATTCTTTATATATATATATATATATATATATATATTCTTAGATATTGATACACATAATCTTATATATTTATTATATATATGTATTTATATTTATACTAGAGATTCCCAATCTATTCCGGCTCCCTAAATAATCCGATTTATCTCGCGGTGCCCTCAATACATCAGATTTTTTTCTAAATTTTTGACTTTCTTAAAAAATTGAAAATCTTTCTTTCAACATATCTCGAAAGTTGCGAAATTCTTGGAATTTTTACAGCTTACAAGATTGTTGGTCAAAATTTCAAGAATTAGGAAATTGCTGAATTGTTTAATTGAATATTTCGCGTCGCCCTAATGACTGCATCGCGAATTCCCCGGGAGCCCCAGCGCACACTTTGGGAATCACTGATTTATACAATAAATACTTTAAAAAGTTAAGCTAAATAGAATTTTTCAAGGTTTATTCACAGCCATTTTAATTTATGTGAAAAAAGATGTATAATATAAATTTAATATTTTTTTTATAAATTCTAACTAAATTTCAACAGTTATTTTTGTTTAAAATATTTAAGATATTTTCAAATAAAACTTTAGATCAAAATTTTAATTTATATAATAATCGATATATTTAACACATATTTTATACATATAAATCTATTAAAAATTCTTCGCAATAAATAACCAGATGTTGCCGCTTGTCTATAAAATATTTCATTTTTATTTAAAAAAAAATTAAATGTAAATTTTTTCTAAAAGTACTAGAAGAATGAAGATAATGTCCTAAAAACAAGTATATATTCGGATAAGTTTATTTAAGAATTATAAATCATTTTTTTTATTTAAAGGCAATTCTAATCTAATCCAAACTTTTCTTAGATCACCAATAAGGCGGTCAATCATTTCGGGGGTATGATGGGGTGTCGGCGCTAATCGAAGTTTCTCTTCGCCTCTTGGTACAGTTGGGTAATTAATAGCTTGGACATAATGTCCATATTCTTTCAACAACATGTCCGATACTTGAGCGCATTGTTTAGCATCTCCAATCTAAAAGAAAAATTATTTTTCAAATATTAAAAAAAATATTCTTATATGGATTTTTTTTGTTTTTTCCTATTCTTTAATAATTACCTTAATTGGAATGATATGAGAAGGTGTGTTTTGAACAGGAAAACCAGCTTCCATTAATTTAGAACGTAAAATTGAAACAATATTTTGATGAGCCTCCCGAAGTTGCATTCCCTCCGAAGATCTTAAAATCTGTACAGCTTTACAAGCTCCAGCAAGAACAGTAGGTGGTAATGAAGTAGTAAATATAAAACCAGCTGCATAACTTCTTATCATATCTATCAACTCCGAACTACTAGCAATATAACCTCCTACGTTGCCAAATGCTTTACCTACGATGAACAACGATTAGGATTGATTATTTTTGTTCAATTAAATTACATTAAATTAAAATACGAACCTAAAGTTCCCGATATAATATCCATATTGTGTAATTGGCCATCTCTTTCACCTACACCTGCACCATGTTGACCATATAAACCAACTGCATGAACTTCATCGACAAAAGTTAGCGCCCCATATTTATGGGAAATATCGCAGAGTTTTTCTAAGGGACAAACTGCCCCTGTCATGGAATGCACCGTTTCAAATGTAACAAGTTTTGGAATATGGTGATCTACTTTCGAAATAAGTTCTTTGAGATGTTCAGCATCATTATGCCGAAAGATGTGCTTAGGAACTTTGCTATTACAAATTCCTTGAATCATTGAAGCATGATTACCAGAATCGGAAAAAATTTGACATCCTTGAACAAAAAAAAAAGTAAATTAATATTCTTTTTACCTAATTTTTTTTTTAGTTAATAAATTACAATAAAAAAATATTTGTATCATTTAAGTGGTAAATATATGTTAACTATACTAACCAATATATTAATTTTAATTTTTTTTTAATTAATTATTTTTAGTAGATTTTATTTAATATATGTAAAAGTTAATCATTAAATTAATTCCTTATTGTCATTATTTATTTATTTCAAACATTAAAAGTTTTAAATGTTAATTAAAATAATTTAAATCTATTATTTAGATTTATTTAATGAAATCTTAATCAAAATATATATTAAAAGTTAAGGTTAAATAAAATCAAGTTTTAATCATTTCTTTCCACATAATTAAACATAAATTAAAAACACCTTTATAAAATTATAATAATAAATTAGTCCCGTACCGCTCTTTTAGAAAGTTTTTAGCAGATTAAGGAATGGATATATATTTGTGATTGAGGATATTATTTATTTTAAATATATCTAAGAAATACTTACAGAAGGAATATAAGTTTTATTAAATAAAATAAATTAACAGCTCGTAAGTGTATTTAAAAAAAACTTAGCAATGTATTTTTATTTAATTACCTGGTAAATGTTTAGCCAAAGTAAATAAAGTAGAATCATTAGCGACAAAGCAAGATGAGAATAATAGAGCTGATTCTTTTTGATGTAAAGATGCTAACTCATTTTCTAAATTCTCATGATAGAGTGAATTTCCTGAAATATTTCTGGTACCTCCAGCACCAGCTCCATGTACTTCCAAAGCTTTTCTAAAAATTAAAAAAATTTAATAAATAAAAATTTGGGTATAAAAAAAGAGAGTGAGAAATATACTATTTTTCCAAAAGTAAATTAATATTCAAGTATCATTTTGGCTCAATGTACTTTTGATTGAATTTTTAGAAGTTTTTTTTTTTTTTGAAGAGTTTCCTAATCAACTTGTTACATTTTTTATTCCAATTTTTAAAACGAAAACTAAACTTAAAATATATATAATTTTTAATAATAAAATATAATTATTAATATGATGAAAGATTTTAAATTTTTTTCTTTAAATTTTCAAGTAATATCATTTAAATATTTTTTTAATATCTCGATAAATAATTTTATTATAAAAAAATAATGAATGATGTTAGCAAATATTGCTATAGTATATATTATTCTTATTTCAAATCTCATGGTAGGCTTATATACAATCTCTAAAAAGGATATAGATTATATTTCATGTCAGGTAATTATTTCAAATAACGCTGAGTTAGTAATTAATTGCTTCAGAAGATAGTTACTAGTTACTAGTTACTAGAGATGGTCTGTGGTTATTACTATATTATACTGACCTCATGAAATGAGTGAGCGTGATTGGAACTACCGAATAATTGTCATTTAGTTAATTTTTATGCAAGCTTCTATTGGATTTCTATCACCATGGTTGTTGATATCACAACCGGATAAAGATAGGATTTCTCTATCCCACACAATTTATTAAATAATAAAGAAAATGAAGAAATAATACAAAAATATAATTTCAGATATAAATTCGAAATTTAATAATAATTAAACGAATTTATTAAAATTTAATAAAATATTTAAAAAATAATATGTCAGAATATAATATGTAAAAGGTTTTTGTTAAAATATATTATGTAAATGGTCATCTATTTTTATATTTTTATTAATATTCATTATATAATCGAAATATGTGAAGGCAAACATTTATTTACCTTACTGCATCTTTTACTTCAGGATGACATGACATGCCCAAATAGTCATTGGAACACCATACAGTAATTGGTTTTTCACCCCAGCTATACTCCAACGCGGATGGAAAGTCCAAAGCCAATCGATTAACTTTTTTAAAAATCCTATAAGAATGGTCCTTTTTCTTATGAAGGATTTTAGTTTGAAAAAACTTCTTATATTCAAAACAATTATCTAAAATAAAATATCCTTATAGACTGTGTTTGAATATATATATATTAAAAATAATAGAACTGAATTACTAACTGTTCTCGCTGTTTGAATTAATATTTGTGTCTGTTTTCACATTTTGATTTTGAATTTGATTTTTTGCTGAAAAAAAGACAAAAAAAAATATTAAATTTTTTTTTTATAAGTTTTGATATAATATGTTTACAAAAAAATACCTTTTTCATTAATGTGATTAAGTGTTATAACATCATCCTGCATTTCTTTGCTTGCTTCCTTCACTACAGGTGTAACTTTTGATAAAAATGGACATGATTGCTTGACTTCTTGTAATTGCTCTAAAAGATTAGAAAAATATTAAAAAGAGAAAACGTTAAAATTAAAAATAAATAATCATATTAAAATATATACCTTCTTCTTGAGAATTTGTGGATGTCAATGTCCCAGAAAATCGTGAGAAAATTGGACAATAAGGCCCATATGTTTTAATTAAATTATTTTTATAATTTTGAATAAATGAAGAAGAAAATCGTGTCATAAAAGGACAACTCATTTTTAAATGGATATTTTACAGGTTATATAATTAAAAATGTCAAAGAAAAGTGGAAATGTATAAAGAATTAAAGAGCGTTTGCTTTTTTTCCAGAGGAAATATGAAATTGAAATAAGAGATCTCTCTTCCTCGACAAGTATAATATATGTTGAAATGCAAAGTAATTTTCTGGTGGGGGGGGAAAAGTCACAGACGTAACTTTCTAATGTGCGAATCGTGGTTAACGCGCAGGCGCAAGCCGACAATCCATTTCCAAGGCAAAAACTAGAAATCATTTGATATTCATAAAAAAGCAATTATGCCATATGTTTATAAATTTATCAACCTTGCTATAATATATGCATATATGTATTTGAAATTAATTAATTTTAAAAATAAATGCTTATCATCAATCTTGATATAAATAAGAAGAAATATATCTTTTACCACTACCTGTTTTAAAGATAATTAATTTCTCATTATTATTTATATTATATATAAAATCATTCATTAATATTAATTGAAAAACTCATTAAAAACTCTTCTTTTATCCGAAAATTATTGAATGACTTCTTAATTTTAAATTAGAATTTCTTTTCATTTTTAACTGTCAACTGTCAGGATATGAATAAAAGATTTAGATATTTAACTAAAAATGTATTACTTGAAGGTGAATTTTATTAAATTTTCACATAAAACTTATGATATTGTTATTATTTGAAATGTGTAATTTACGACATTATAGTAATAAAAAAATAATCTAAATGTAATTGATATATAACTAATTTATAATAAAAATTTATTTTCCTATATTATTGATTTATTAGTTAGTTATAATGGTCGGGCAGGTGGCTAGAATGGGTGAAGAAAAATTGTCGAGAAACTTGTTTTAGGGAGAAAACAACCTGTTGGTAAAACAGGACGAAATGAATTGGGAGAAAATCAGAAGTGGGTGGAGATAGCTCAGAGAAGGTACAGTTGGAGGAATGTGGATGCTGTGGGCAAGAACTATAGCATCACAGGGATAGAGACAAGACATTTATTCATATTAAATAACATATTATTTTGAGACTTTTTTCATTATCATTCTCTAAAATTGATTTCTTGAGTTAATTTTCTAGAATTTTCTGAATCACACATAAACGCCATTATTGCTAAAAAGATCCTTCGAGACAAATGGAATAACTCATTATTTAATACAAGCTTTACTCATTCATAGAATTTCTAAATTCTACTTTGTTAATGAAGTAAAAATGAAAGTATTCCGATTATGATAAAAAAAATCGAAAAGAGATTTTATGTTTTTAAATATAAAGCTCTCAAGCTCTTTTTAGATTAGAAAATAAAGATGAACAGTAACATAAATTCAAATATCACTATATATATATATCAATATATTAAATTTTGTTTATTCAAAACACTACTATTATTTAAATAATTTTGTTCCATTATTATTTAAAAAATTACTCCTTGTAAACAATTTTAGATATTTCAACTGTTTAGACAAGAGAAGAAATTATTTCTCAATATTTTTAAACTTGAAAATAAATATTTATGTATTAACTAATTTAATGGGAAAATAAGAGTAAAAGTATAAAGTATATACATATAAAATTTTCACTTCGTACAATAGATTGGTTTCTTATTTTTTAAAAACCTCTCATGAAATCCCTGGACCTAGTTTTCGGGGACCCTAGTTCTTGAAAATCCAAAATTATATTCACAAATCTTATTCTCAAAATTCGATCCGGATTTAATTGAAATATTTTTATTTTAAATCAAATAATTGTTTACTTAAGTAAGAAATTTTAATTTTTTATTTTTATTTTTATTTTTTTTTTGAAGATTTCTTTAAAATTTCAGATAAGTAGAAATATATTTTATATTTTTACTTATATTTAATAATTTTCATTTTATCCGTGACTTTTATTCTCTTTTATCTTATCATTATTTCTTTAATAACTATCCAATTAAAATTCAATGAATAACTAAAAATTCTTAATAAAAAATGCGTTATTTTAGAAAAATTCCTTTGTTTTCATAAATGAGTCATAAGTTTATTTTTAAAAGAAATTCCTTTTAAGAATTTGAAATCTAATAATTTATATCATATAACATTTAAATAACAATATATATATATACATGTATAAACAATGAATAGAATATTTACTAAAATAAAAAATACAAAAAAATCAAATATTCAATATTAAATTTTAAAAAATTAAATTAATACTACTAAAACTTATTTGAGTTTTACTATTAAAAAAGGCTGAACTGTATTATATTGCTATTTTGGTTGGTGATACAAGATATCAGCCTTTGGAACCAAAATTAGGAAACTACTTGATGAAAAGTAGTGCCTCCGATCAAGAAAATCAAGAACACCTTATCACTGCTGAAGCGGCAACCGACATAATAGACGATGTCCTTTCGTAGGATATACACAATCAGAGGTTACATTATGTCCCTAGATGTGTTTTAAAAGTTTTATAGATGGAAGGACATGATATTAACTGATGATATCTTGGAGAGTTCGAATTTAAGGTATTTTATTTAAAGAAACAAAGTGGGAAGGGGTTCATATTAAAACGAAAAAGATGGATCTGGTATGGTTTATTAGCAGCCTGTTATATATACAAATTGGAAGTTCTTGGTGCCATATGCATTTCATTAAACCAGATCGGTCCAAGGAGTGGTTTGATTTTAAATGTGAAGGACCCTTTGACTTGACCTGAATATTCATGAATCCATTTTTCTTTGATTTTTAATTAATTGTGTTAAGGCATCTCTCGATGAGATTCCTATATTTAGAGATGCTCATATAAATTATAAATTGCACTTTTTAAAAATTTCTTTGAAATTATTATATCTACCAATTGGAAAAAATTTAAAAATAAAATATTTCATATATATAATAAAATATTTAAAAATTAATTGTAAAGTATTTATTTTTTTTAAAACGATATCAAATCAAATAAAACCCAGTTTCCGGATTAATTATAATAACTATAGTTTTCATAAATATAAAATATACATCAAGAATATATAAATAATAGAATATATTTTTCTATCAAATCAATTAAATGGGAGTGATTAGTGGTATAACCACGGGGAGACTAGAATATATTTTAACCTTTATTGCAATTTTTAATTTTGATTTTCTTTTAACTTTACATTAGATCAATAATTTTAAAATAAATAAAAAAAACATCCAAACTTTCTATAATTTTTTATTTAATATTTGTCCTTCTCAAATCTCCTCTCATGTTTACTATCTCGCCAGAGATAGTATTGCGATCATGAAAATTTTCGATGTTGAGATTTTGATGTTTTTATACGTTTTGAAGGTTCCTGAATCATTTTCACTAAGGTTGAGAAAAATATCTGCGTATGTGTATGTGTGTGTGTGTGTATGTATGTAGACAAGATTACGCAAAAACGGTTTGAGCTAGAATGATGAAATTTGGTACATGGACATTATTCAAAATTCATAGTTTTCTATCAACTTTTAAGCTATGTAGCTCAACCGGAAGAGGGTCATTACCTACAACGTTTTGATTTTTTTTCCTCTAAATTGACCGTAAAAATAAAGATATATGTTTGATAATTTTTCACATGATTAATATTTGTATAAAACTGCTATATATAGAATTTCAGCTTGATTGAATCGCTGAAAGTACCAGAATTAATTTTTTAACACTGCATATCTCACGCGCCAGCACGAGACGTGGTGCCATCAACAAAGAGCCAAACATGCGCTGGTTTAATATTTATTATTTATAATTTATAATTAATTAAATTTAATTTAAATATAATATATTATGTTATTTAATCCAATTCAAATTGCGAGATAGTCGAGTGGAGACACTCCAGCTAATTATGTCTATGAACGTGGTCATTTTCTTATAGGACTTAAAATCATATGTTATATTTTATTAATAATTGAAAAAAAAAGATTATATTATTATTTTATAATTGTATTAAATGCATAATTTATTGACTTAAGTTTTTTTAACGATTCAGATTGTCGATTGTTGGATTGTTGATCTAATATTAGTTGTTTTGAGTACTCTTGTTGAATTGAACGTTAAGATTCTTTCTGGTTTAATTCAACTTGTTCTGGTATATTATATTTTATTATTTAATATAAAAAAAATTAAAAAAAAAACAAAATACACTGGTACCTCGACATACGAGTGTTTTGAGATACGAGCCGCCAACCGACCGATATTTTGCTTTGAGATACGAGCAAGATTTGAGATACGAGCACCCCGTGACGATGCACACGGCACCAATTTGCCTGCAATTAATTTCTGCATGGAAAAAGCTATGGCCTGACGCTGTAACTGAAAGGATCATTGCAGAATCTGAATCTCAAGTGTCAGAAACAGAAGAGATTGTTTATTTGGGAAAATCTTTGGGTCTAGAAGTAGATGAAAATGATGTAAACGAACTCGTCGAGCAACATTTTGAGGAGCTTACAACTGAAGAGTTACAAAACCTACAAACACAGAATGATGTTGTGACCCAAGAAAACACAGTTTCTGAAGAGGCGCCAGAAACAGAAAATGTTATCTCTTCAAAAGAAATTAAAGAGATCCTAGGAATGTGGGAGAAAATTGTTGAATTTGTAGATAAAAACCACCCCGAAAAGGTTGCAACTGGTCGGGCTTCGGAATTATTTAACGAAACCTGTCTCAATCATTTTCGCAATACCCTGAAGGGGAGGAAAAAACAAACTTCCTTAGACAATTTTGTAAAACGCTTTGCAGAACAAGATGAGCAAGGGGAGGCAAAAAAAGCAAAGACAAGCGATGATATTTAAGTTTTTTTTTAAATTCTTCTTATTTTTATTTATTTAAATGTTCCCATTATTTTTGTTGTTTTTATAAATAAATGTTCCTTCTCGTAAAGACATTTGTTTGATTCAAAATAGCATACAAAAAACAAAACTAAGGTGATTTTTGGGGACTGGAACGGATTAAAAGCTTTTCTATTAGTTTTAATGGCGCGAAGTGCTTTGAGATACGAACAATTTGAGATACGAGCAAGGTCTTGGAACGAATTAAGCTCGTATGTCGAGGTACCACTGTATGTTACTCTTAGGCAGGGGTGACAAACTCGCGGCCGGCGACAGCTATTTTCGCGGCCCGCGACCACTTTTGACATTTTTAAAAAATTTTCAATTTGTCTCTAAAATAAAACAATACCTCCCTTATTATCGTCGGTCGGTAAAAAGGTAAAATGCTTTTCGCGACCAGACTTTCGACTTTTTTAAAAAAATTTCAATTTGTCTTTATGAATAGTGATTTTTTTTTTGCGGCCCGCCTAAAGTTAAACCTTGTTTGTTTGGCCCAAGTGTACCTATGAGTTTGACACCCCTACTCTTAGGAGTAGATGAAAAACAAAAGCCTTCATTATACATTATCGTGTGTGTGTAAATTGTAAAAAGAAAATATATTTTATTCATTTATAAACTATTAAAATTTATAATAAATTTTATATGAACAAAATTAAACTATATGAATTAATTATCAATTTTAATTAAAAATTAAGGAAAATGGGGTATAAATATTTCTCCTGCCCCTCCTCTCTCAAAGTCAAATCAGAGACTGCTATTATTTAAATCTAAAATATAATTTATTTAGTCTAATTTATATGCTTTCCAAATTTATATATAAATTAAATTTAAATTAAATGTTAGATTTTCGACCCAAAAAAATTTGAAATTTAAATTACACGTCCCTGAGTCAAAATATATTCAAAATATTTTTATAATTAATATTACTTCGTAAAGTATTTAATTAGTTTAGTGTTTTTATATTCTTTTTATCAAATAGATAATACTTGCATCAGAAAAATTAAATCCATTAACACAAAATATTGATTAAATAACTATTAAAGATTAGAGATGAAAGATTAATGTTTAATCTTTTGATTATTTTACCTTTTAAGCTTTGATTTGTTTTATTTGATAAATTTCGATAATTTATCAAATTTATTATTTAAATTTTATTTTTTAATTTTATGAAATTTAATGTTAAAATTTATTTAAAAATTATTATAAAATATAACACCTGATAAATAACCCAATGGATTATAAATTTTTCTAATCTTCTATAAAAATTCACCAATTTGCTGATCAGAAGTATATGATATCTTAATTTTCAAAATATCATGTTATCATTTATAATCAGGCCAAAAAAATTTCAATTTTCTACTTGAAAATTCTCATTATTGTAAAAATTAATTTATATAAAGACTCGCTAGATGATAAAACATTTTATTGAGACATAATAATTAGAATCTAATTTAATTAAAATTTGTAAATTTAATTCGTCTTATCTCACCAACATTTCATTTGGAAGGCAAGTGACACTATTAAATTTGGAAAGGCTTATGATCTACAAATCTATATATTATCCAGTAGGAGTGGTTGTTGTTAATCAGCAAATTATATATTCATGCAATTTAATCATTTTTTTCTATCTTGCAATTAAATAAATTTTATAACCGAATTTCATTCATAGAAAGAATTTTTTAAAAAATGTATCTAATTATTCTGTAAATATTTATATAAACGAAATGAAAAATTCATATGTATATACCACATATACATATATGTAGATGTAAGTTATATAAATAGAATAGATTTAGATAAACCCCTTTAAAAGGAATAATCTTTTACTGACATTGAAAAGATTTACCATTTAATTGATAATTTTTATATAAGCCGAGGGCTCCAATTATTTAATAAATTCCACTCTTGGGTAAATTCAATTTCTAGGAAAAAAAATATTTAATAAAATATCCTCTAAATACAAATAAAAATAAAAATTTAAAATTTCAATTTTAAAAAATTCAAATTAATTTTTATTTGATATCCATACTTAATATATATAATATATATATATTGAAAAATTGTTTTGTTCAATAAATTATTGCTTATCATTTTAACTAAGCATCGTGACTAAACAATAATTCCTGAGTAATAATTTGCATTGATGACATAATAATTTGGAATTGCAAATTAAAAAAAAAACATTTACATTAAAATAAAGTTATAGAATTTCTCTCTTTTTTTTAAGGAATTTTATTATAAAATTAAATTTTAAAAACTAAAATAAAAATAATAAATATTATAATAAGTTGATTTTATTGGCATTTATATTTTGTTTAAATATATATTGAATTTTGTAAATATACGAGGTCTGTTCAAAAGAAAAGGTGAATTTTTGCTGACCGTGTACATTCGATTATCCAAATTTTTTATATATTATGTTGGTACACATATGTTTCTCATATGTTGGCATTATCAGCCATTTCGGATTAGTAGTTTGTTTTTGACAACTGAAAAAGTCACCTTTTTGCGTGTTCTTCGATTTTTTTAAAGAATCTGTATTAAATTTCTCGTTAAAAATGGAATAAAGTGCTCCAAAGCACTTAAAATGTTGACTGTGGGCATTCATTGAGTCTACTTTGTCTTAAAAAAATGTTTATAAGTGGTAAAAGCGCTTTAAATAAGTTGACCTGTGGCCAGGTCCGAACCGACCGACGGTTTGAAGTAAATTAATTTCCAGCTACAGAAACAATTTCAAATAATTTTAATATATCTATTAATGTTATAAAAAACATATAGGGATATAACATAAATATTTTTAATTTTATTTTATTTATAATATATATGTAAGACC
The DNA here is from genome assembly GCA_963082975.1 of Labia minor. Lineage (NCBI taxonomy): Eukaryota > Metazoa > Arthropoda > Insecta > Dermaptera > Spongiphoridae > Labia > Labia minor. The sequence continues at coordinate 56,194,854 of OY720345.1, forward strand.
AGGCTGTGACGTCATGAATGGCTGGATGACGTCATATAATTTTAAATCAAGAAAAAACTAATAAATATGATTTTCCCGAGGATAAAACCAATGCAAAGTGCATGATTCGTGGTGATATATAAAAAAATCTCCTCATGTGAAATTTGGTGTGAAAATAACCCTTCCCTTCCTATCGTCGATCGCCAATACTACCACTTCCGGTTCACGGATTTGCACCAAAAGTTGATCAATTCATCCCACTGATGCATTAAGTAAATATACCAAATTTCATCAAAATCGGTTGAGCCGTTCAGGCTGTACACATCTATACGGACGGACAGACGGACAGACGGATAGACGGACGGACAGACATCATGCTAAAAATACTTTTTTCTGTTTAGAAAATGCATGATTCGTGGAGATATCTATTATTGGAATGATATAACTAGTATTTGGTTATTATTTCATTCTCGTAATGTAATAGGGAGAGGAAGAGGGACCTCATAGATTGAATATTTTTATGTGCTTAGGTCTGCGCAGACCTTCATTTATAATTTATATCCACAATTTGTGGTACTTATTTGAGGATCTGGATGAATTCCTGCTCAACTCATCATCAGAGTGTGATAAATAATAAAAAATATATCAATTTTATAAATATAGTTTGATAAAATTTTTATTTGTTTATAATCGATAATCTAATTCATAATGGGGATATTTATCTTTAATAAGGAGGATATAATAATGATGAATTATAAATAGAGGTAGAATTTTTAGATTACAAGAAATAAATGTTTAAAAAACCTTTTATTATATTTATAGAAAGATAATATATAAACAAAATATTTGCATGACAGTCTAATTAACTTACCAGATATATCTTTTCATCAAAATATATAATATTTATATATATATATATGTAAAATGGAAATGGAAATAAAACCGCGAAGTGAACCTCTACCGGCTTGTTTTTTTTAAATCCGATTTAGAGGAACGGATTGAACTGTAAGTTATCGAGCATATGGTCGGAGTATCCATTCATTGTATCATGAGATCTACAAACCAGTTTTACACCGATTCAATAAATAAAAATAATCAACTGGAACAAAAACTATACTTAAAAAGATGTGTGAACTGTGAAACGAACCAGTTAGTAACTTCACGGTTTGCAGCTTAATTAATTGTTAATTATGAGCCATCAACGATCTCTCTTCAAGAGACATTTTTAACAAATGATAATTTCTTCTTAAGAGGTTTCAATGCATATTATAAAAATAAAAATAATCAAAGGGCCAAAGAGTTTGCTAATTTATTATGCAAAATTTATATTCTCAACCTTTGTTTCTGGGTACAAACCTTGAGGCTTGAAGCCAGGACTCTATTCTCCTAATTAAAATTTTACCTAATATCAACTAGAAAATTTGATAAATCAACTTTCTCTCAAAATTCGTTGAGCCGTTCAAGCTATACATGTCTATACGGACACACAACGAACGGACAGACGGACGGACAGATATGTAACAATACCTTTCTTTCCTATCGTAGGTCGGTAAAAATCTCCACATGTGAAATTTGGTGTGAAAACAATACCTTCTCTTCCTAGCGTCGGTCGGTAAAAAAGAGAAATTCTACAACTCCACTTTAATGTAAATGTTTTTTTTTATTTTTAATTTACAATTCCAAATTATTATGTTATCATTGACAATTATAATACTTAATAATGACAATAATTATATCATTAATTAAAATTATAATCTTGTTTTTCAATAATATTTATTTTAATTTATCGTTTTTGTTAATAAATTATATCGTTACTCGTAACTGATATAAAAAAATAATATTAAATCAACTCATTATTGTAAGAAATTTACAAGATAATTAAAATAATAGACTTCATTGTTGACGGATAAAAAAATATAGTTACACATTTATTAAAATTTAAAATATTTTGAAAATAGCCACGAGTAAACTTGTAAATATCTCGACCTATAGGTGGCGTTAACGTCTGATCTGGAAAGTTAACTATCCATTGGATTTATTTTGAATTTGACTTTAAATACACGTGTTAATTTTATTTTCATCTTTTTATTAAATTTTGCAAAAAACATGAAACGAAAAATAAACTTACCTTCTAAACAACCAAAGAAATCTAAACAAGAGACACAAGAATTTAATATAAAAAATGATATAGATAAATTTAAACAAGAATTAACATCTTCAGATCCACTTTCAGGTATTGTTTTCAATTTTTTTTTAAATAAAATTGAAAATTTAAATATTTTAATTTTATTTAATTATCTACAATTATAAAGATTGAAATTTCTTTAAAGTATGATTACTTTTATTTATACAAATAAGAATAAATTACAAATATATTGTATACATTTATTTTGAATAAATGAAGATTCTAATTTGTTTATATTAATACAGTAAAAGCTCGTTATTCTCGCTTCCATCATTCGCGTTTTCACTATTCGCGGTTCTAATAAGAACATACATAATAATAAAAGGATTCCAATAGGTATCCAACCCAATATTCTTTGTAAATGCTTCTAAAGACTTAAATGTGTATGGCTTCAGTTGTGACAAAGAATCTGTTCAAGTTCAAATTTTGACTGCAAACATAGGCGAAATCGCAAATGGAATAGGACGTGATGGATTCGAACAGATAGAATCAAGTGGCTATTAGGAATTGCTTGAATCGCAAGATGAAGATTTGACTGAAACCGACTTGGAAGAAATGTTAAATTCACAGCCACAGAAGAAGAGGCTTCATAAGTACTGGAAACATGATATTTAATTTGAAATATCTTAGTGAAGGTTTAAGAATGGCAAATGAACTTTGCGTTTTTTTTATCCGTCTATGGACTTAAGTCTTATTTTTAAGAGGCAAATTGCTAATGCGACTACTGTGTATCAGTCTGAATTGAAGGAGCTTATAAAAACTTCCAAGCAAGAGAAAATTACAAAATTCTTCAAACCATTGCTTAAGGCTTAAGCCTTAAGATAATTAATCAAAATGTTCAAAAACTTCAATTAAATTGATTTTATTATATATTTTTTTTTATTTTGTCACCATATAAATTACCATTCCGTATTCACGGTTTCTGTATTCGAAACATATTTATGGAACATGTACCCTGCGAATAAGGAGCTTTTAATGTATTGAAAACTATTTATTTAATCTCTTATTTATATCATTTTAATTTTAAATTTTAGTTTTAAAAGAATTTGTTCAACAATGCGATTCTCCAGATGAGAATGCTCAGAAATATGTTATTGAAAATTTCAAAGGAGGAGTAAATGTTCTTGATATTATAGATGTTCTAAATAATGAGACGAAAAATATAGCCCTTGCATCTCTTGTATTCTCTTCTGTAAATATTTTTGTAATGGCGTAAGTTTTATTTTTATTCTTTTAATAAAATTTATTAATTATTTCTTATTTTCATAAACTTTGACTATAACTATTATATATTATAATTAGCCAAATTTGACTTCAAAATTACATTCAAATATAATTGCTTTAAAATAAATTACTTATAAAATATATTATTCTATTTTAGTGCTTTAAACAAAGCTCCTAATCTAAAAGAATCTACTGAAAAAGCATGTAAAATTCTCTTAAATGGGCATATTAAATCAATAAATATTGTTTTAAATAATGTTGGAGCTAGACAAATTAAATCGGTCTTAAATTTGTTAACAGGTAAATTGATTTTTTCTTTTATATATTTTTTATCAAGTCCAATAGTAAATTAATTTAATTTGAGTTATTAATGGTGTGAGACGAATTTTGTTCTTTTTCGTAAAACAAAAACTGTTAAGATGATACATTCCAATAAAATAAATAGCTTTAAAAATGAAACAAAATTGTTTTTATAACAACATTTTTACTTTTCAGGAATGATGAATTTAAATCCAAATCTATCAAATGAAATATTAAATAACATTAATATTAATAAGAACTTATTCCACAATTTCACAAAACACTCTCATGATTATTCTTCAAGTACGAGAAAATCTTTTTTAGTTTTTATAATAACCTTACTCTCATGTGGAGATAATACTACAATAAAAATGCTTGTTGATGACAAAGGTATTTATTTTATCCTTTTTGTAATTTTTATTCTCTAGCTTTAAATAATAATTATTTTTCATTAAATTTAATGAGAAAAATATTAATTAAATTGTACATTAAAGAGTATTGGAATATTCTCATATTAGACTTATTAAGAACTTAAAACATTCTTTATTATTAATCATTCGGATTTATTTCAGTTTTTCTTTTAAATAACATTTTTCATGGACTTATTTATGATGATCCAAATATCATTAAATTATTGTTTAATACCTTAACAAATAATATTCTTGAAAATAAAAGTATAACCAAAACAAAGAAAATGTATATATTTAAATCGAATATTGTGAGGTCATTGTTTAATTTATATAACTGGAAAGGGCCTAAAAACTGGACAAAAAATAATGCCATCTCTGAACCTAAAGAGGTAAAATTATTTTATAAAAATTAAACCAAATTTAATATATTAATAATTTTTCTTTTTATTTACAATATAGATAAATCAAGACGAACTTAATATAGTGGTCGAAAATTTAAATAAGTTCCTTCTCAAATTATGTGGTTCCTATAAACATGGAATTATATTTCAAGATAGTACCTTAGGAAATTCAGATAATAATTGCAATAGTTTGCTTTTAACATCATTAAGAGTAAAAAAAATATAATTTATATAATAATAAAATACAAATGACTATTATTTTAATATATTTTTTTTTTATTTCAGGATATACATGAATTATGTATAAATGATAATTGTAAAAAAGTAATGATAAAAATATTAAAAGCATGTCCAGATTTAATTAAACCTGTTTTAATCAGTTTAAAAAAGAATTTAGAACCATACGATTCTACTACTTGGTTTGCCTTAATGGATTTCATTAAAGAGGTAAATGCATTTAAAAAATTATTAAATTTTCTACAATTATCTTTTATTCAAATATTTTTTTTTAGCTATTAATTAATCAAGATTTTGAAATAACTCTTAGAGGTTGTTTAACAAATTTGCCAATTAATGAATCTTTAAATACAATTCATTGGTTAACATCACCACTATATATTTTAAACAAAATTGATGATATATTATCTAATGAAAACTTAATGATTCAAATTGAAGGATTAAATTTATTTCATATTTGTATAAATCGATTAGAATATTTCTTTAAAACCTTGGATTTATGGAAAGAATTTCAACCCGATTTTAAAAATGAAATAAAAAACAAACTAATAAATAATTTAAAAAATGTATGTGAAAATAATTTAATATTTAATTCATAGTACAGTATATTTATTTAATTTTTCTTTTTTTTTTAGAATTTGCCCAAAAATAAAACTCTTGATAATCTATGGAATATTTTATTAAAGGATGCTCAAGATAAATCTAATTTAATACTTATGAATAAATTGACTAATATATTAATATTTTATCAACGACAATGTTCGGCATTTGGGGATATAATTGACTTCTCTCCATTTAAATTATTTAATGACGTTGAGAATCTAAATTCGAATCAATTTAATGATTTGCTCGATACTATAAAACTGAATATTATTAAATTAATTATAAGTATTGATATTAAATATATTTTAAATAATGAAAATATATTACATAAAACAATTTCATTATTATTTGAAATATTTTCATTTAATGATTTGAATTTGATAAGAATTGCATATAATGTTTTATATGATTTATTTAAAACATTAGATATATTTATGGGAAATGAATCAGAAATTTATTTATGGATTCTTGCTTTTAAACAATTATCAATTAATAATAAAGATCTTGCTACAGATATACTAATCAATTCTTTAAAATCTGAGAATTTAAATACAATTACAAATTTGGACAATACAAATAATTGTAATAACGATGTAAATTTAGAAGAAGTTGATCAATTTTTGGATAGTAAGTATAATTTATTAAACTTTTTTATTTCATTTACCAAGATTAAAAGTTGTATTTTTAATTATACTCGTATAGGGTTTGTTTTAAAATAATTTTAATACTTCTATCTTTAATACAAATATATTTTCTTGGTAAAGATCCATGCGTAAACAATAATTATCAATTAATTTTAGCATGTCTTTATTATATAGAATTTGAATGGATAAATATTGATTAGTATTACAAAAATGAATACATTTTCTTGATATTTTTTTTCTGGAGATTCTAAATAATTAATATATGAAAATAATAATTTACTATGATGATAATTTTTAATTTATTATTTCTTGATTTATTTTATATTAACATTAACAATGGTGAATTTCAAAATTATCATTTTTATCTTCTCAATATATATATTGCATTTAATTTTTCTAATATTTTTTTTCAGATTTAATGGAAACCGATAATGTTGAACCTGAAGGAATTTTAATCTCAAACAATATTAATTTAAGTTCCTTGGTAATATCTATTTTGGAAGTTATCAAAGAAAAAGAAGACTTTAACTCTACAAAAAATTGGACTATATTTTTTGGGATTTTATTATTACATAGACAGAAGAATGAGGAAAAATTAATACAAATATTCAATTCATATTCCCAAAATGTTAGGTCAACATTTTTAAAATATCTTTCAAATTTTAAAATAATGGAGTACGAATTACTACCTTTAAAAAAGGAATTTCAATTAGAAAATAATATTGTAGATTATTTTTTTAATTCAAATGAGAAAGAATTTGTTTTAGATTTAAATATAGATCAAAATCCGTTTGAAGCGATTCATTGTTTAACTTTATTTCAAATGTCACAATTCTATTTCATTAATTTCCTAAAAGTTGATAAATTAAATGATATAAATATCACTAAATTTCAATTTTGTTTAAAAGCAATTTTAAACAAATTAACAACTTATTGTTTAGCAGAAAATGATTATAAATTATTATTTGAATGCGTTGAAATTTTTTATAAACATCCATATATTTATGAAAATTTTTCACCATTTATGTTTAACAATCCAAAAGAATTATTTATTTGCGAAATATTTATAACTCTTACTGAATTTTTTAAACAAGATAAAATTATATCATTATCATTGCAAAATTATTTAATTCCTTATCAACAAATTCTAATTAAAGATTTAACTGTTCAATTAAATAATAATAAAAATTATACCGATAAATCCTTGAAAATTTTCAAACTTTTTCAATTTGATATTGAAAAGACAATTGAAATACTGGAAATTTTGTTAAGTTCTCAAATTCAATTACTAATAAGGGAACCAAATATTCAATTTTCCATTTGGGCACAAATATTTTATCACCTTTGGGACCTTTTTCTGGACTATAATGAAAAAGAGTCTAAACCCTTTAAAGATGAATTTTTTCAAAAAATTTTAATCCATTATTATGAATTAAAACAAGCCAACTTAAATATGGAAACTTTTGAGAACCTATTGATAAAATATTTTAGTATGTTTTCCCATCAACTTCCAACAATATCAGAAGGTAATTTTTAATGATTACTTTTTTATTAACATATTTAATTTTTAAATTCCAATACAAATTACACAATTACACTTTAAATAAATAATTATATTTATATTTATAAGTTGGTTAACTATATATTTATAAATGGTTTTATAACATATTTATTATCTATTTATTTTTCAGATCTTTTTAAAAATATAATTAATTCTTCAAATCCTATATTATCTATACAACTTTTTAATTTTCTTTTAAAAAGAGATAAGAATTTATATAAACCTTTAAATAATTTATCAATTAAACATAAAATATTTAAACATCAAGACTTCATTTTACAATTTCTGGAAAATTTTATAGAAAATCTCTCTTTATTTGATAAATTCATTGATGTCTTTTATAATTCAGTAAGTCTTGATTTAAAAAACACATTAATAAATCCTAAAACAACTCCTCCGTGGTTTAAAGATCATTATAAAATTATTTCCAAAATTATACAAATGAAAAAAGGTATTTAAAAGTTCATAATATTGTTAATATATTTAATAATTTTCTTAGTTTTTAATTAATATTTTTTTTTTTAGATAACCAATATCCAAGTGCAATTGTCAATCAATTTGATAAAAATATTACATTTATGGATCATTCTCATTTCATGATTTTAAAAAATTACTTATTGAACAATTTCAAACAAGAAGATATTAGTTTACTAATAAAAATTATAATGCAATACACAATTAATTCTAAAAATGTAGACAAAATAATTGAAAATGAGGAATTAATTCAAGCAACTCTTAAAAATTGTACAAATCTGGATGAATTACAAGATATTTGTATTGAAAATAATTGGAAAACATTTATTAAAATTATTTTAAAAAATTCTTTGACCAAAAAATTAAATGATAATTCAGAAAAACTTTTATGTTCCTTGATTGATTTTTGTTGTTATTTAATTAAAGACCAAGAAAGTAATCATTCCAAAATAGTGTTTGAAATGCTTTCTTCACATTCTGAATTTTTAAATATAATTTTATCTGACTGTCCGATAAAAAGTAAGTACTTATAAATATATTTAAAAAATATATGAATAAATTTAAGAAATATATTTCCATTATTTCTAATTACTTTTTATTATTATTTTAGAACACATAATTAAATTAATATTAATCCTCATTAAAAAAGATAAAAATATATTATTCCAAAACCATATTCCTATTTATTTAGGGGCGTATAATGCTAGTTTAAGTGAATCGGACCAATTAATTCTTCAAGTAATAATAATATTATAATCATTAAAAATAGTTTTAAAATTATTAATGTAATAATAAAATGATTTTAATTTCAGATTTTACAATTTTATGAAAAAAATAATATCAATTTTTCCTATTTTTTACCCTGTCTTTGGGGAGAGACTGCTGCTATTTATTATAGTGTAAAATCTGGAAAATATCAAAATCTAGATAGACAAGTTGATATGTTACAAGTATTAAATACATTAAATTTGAAAAAAATACAAAATACTATAAAACATTTTCCTTTAAATAGAGATTTATATGTAAGTTTAACGATGGTTGAATCTAAATTAAACTTAAATTATAAAATATAAATATCAAGTTTATTTTTTAGGAAGATAAATTGGATGATTCTTTGTGTAAGGATGTTTATGATCCAAACTTTATATTACCTTTATTTGTAAATCTTCTCGCTCCTAATTCTATTGTTCACACCTATAAATTTATACATTCTGGTGGTTTAGCATTAACTTTAACTTATATGTCGAGCGATTCACATAATACAAGAGCAGCGTCTTATTTAGTATTTTCTAGATTTTATTCACATTTAGAAAGTTCAAGGTAATTTTACATGATAAAATTTATATATTATATGAAAAAATAAATAAATATTTATTGAATAATAATCATTTTTTTATTTATTTCAGAAATTCTCAAAGAAAATCACTATTAATCCAATTTTTAGATGCAATTAGATTGGGAATTAAGAATCTTTCAGAAGAAATTGAAAATGAAAGCATGTTCACCTCCAAAAATCCACAATTGTCTTCATTGGTGACAATATTTTTTTCAAGAATGTCATTTTTTATTACAGATCCGCTTAATCCTCTTTATACTCCTTTATGTCATTTTCTAGTAGCAAAACAATCCATAAATCTTACTATACTTCCCGAATTCTTTAATCTATTTTTTAATTTGTGTATTAATTCAGGGTAAGTTTAAAAGCATAGTTTATTTTATTAAATAATTAATTTACTTTTTTTACTAATTTTTAATATTTATATTTTTTTTTAGAACGGAACGACAATGGATTCTAAACGTTTTGAAAGATGGCTTAAGAGATTCTAAGGATTTAGACATTTGTTTTAATATGAAGATTTTTAATACAATATGTTGTTATTATTCATCTAAGTTAATTGATGAAGAGAGCAAGGTAACTTATATTTAACAATTTTTTTTTTTTTTTTTTGAAAACACATCTTCAAAATATAAGGTCAACTTTCAATTTTGTTTCATCTTCCTATTTTTAATAAACAATAAATAATTAAAAATAAAAAAATTGATAAGTAATCTAATTAAATATTTATTTAGTAATTTTGTATTTATAATATATTTCTTTTGTATAAATAATTAATCTTAAACTTCTTTTTAGATATTAATTTTAGAAATTGTGATAAATATGTGCCGAATACCATCAGGATTACATGTTTTAATTAATACTTATGGTCTATTGCCATTTATTAATATTATAATTAATCATACTAAACTAAAAGAGAAACATGTTGAACATTTAATCTATATGTTAAGTACAATTAAAAGAGTTTCAAATGAATCAACACAGATTAATCGAGATATAAATGGTATTCTTTTTCGGAACTTAAATGACCTTCTTACCAAAATTGATTCATCTATAAACAAAGATTATCTTATAACATTTATAAATACTTTAACTGAAACAATTGATTCAGTTTCTAAAATGTTCTTTCCTATTAAAGAAATTACTCCATTGTTAGAACTCTGTAAATCACATGTAAAGCAATATATTATTCTAAAAAATAAATTAAATTATGGAGTGCAAAATACTAGATATGATTTAATAGCAAATTCTGTAGAAGATGCTTTTGTATTATTTTTAAATAAATATTTTACTCTTTAATTGTAATTTGTTTCATTTTATTAGTATATTTAAAGAATTTTTATTATAAAAGTACCATATTACCAAATTAAAGATTTTCATGATTGTCCCTAATCTTATATACATTGAAATTGTAATTTACATAACAGATATGCGAACCTGTTCGTTTCGTGGTTCACATATCTTTTAAAGTTTAGTTTTTGTTCCAGTTGATTATTTTTATTTATTGAATCAGTGTAAAATTGGTTTATAGAATGTTAAAAAATAAAAAAAATTTAAAAAAGCACAAAATTGATTATGATTATTTCAGGAATCTTAACTAAGGATAAATTTATTATTTTTTTTTTATTTTTAATTTTAACTTTTAAGAAGTTAAGACGTTAAGTAAAATTTAAAGTTTTAATATTATTATATATTATTATTTAATAATAGTTAACAATTCAGATAGTTAATATATATTTGATACAAAGAAATATATCTGGTAAGTTAATGAGAATGTTGTGCAAATATTTTGTTTCTATATTATATCCATAAATATAATAAAAGGTTTTGTTTAAAAATTTCTTGTAATCTACAAATTTTTACCTTTATTTATATTTCATCATTATATATATATTTCTAAATAAAGATAAATATCCCCATTATGAAATAGAAAATCGATTGTAAATTTTATCTATCTACTATCTCTGTGGATCTATGAAACTCGAAAAATCTTGGTTGCAGCAACCACATTTATCCAAGTCTCCCTATCCTGGGCCACAACCATCCACTCTTACCCCCTCCCATTGTTCTCCGACCGCGTCCTTCCCACTCGGTCTCCCCACCAATTTCTTTCCTCTCCCATTCTAGCTACGTGCCCTGCCCAGGCCCCCTAAACTCTTGTTCTCGGTGAAACAAAGTTTTTGGCGCCATCTGTATTCGCAGGCAATCGAAAAAAAATCGGGCTTGGGTGTGTGTCTTTGCAAAGACCAAACACATACACACTTTCAATTATCCAATGCCTGTACCTGCAAACTTTGTTTCATCGAGAACAAGAGTTTAGCAGTCTGTTAAATGGTCTGTGTCCCTGTCCATGGCAGCCTTCTCGATTTTATAAACCTAACTATATCTGGAGATGCATAGAGGTCTTGTAATTCCTCGTAATGCAGTCTTCGTCATTCCCCGGTGACCTCATCTTTCTTTGTCCCATAAGTGCTGCGAAGTATCCTATTCTCAAATACTCTAAATCTACTCTCGTCTCCTAAGGTCATAAACCATGTCTCACACCCATATAATACAACGGCAAATAATTATTTTATATATTTTAATTTTTATCCTCTGATCATAATTTTGACGCGAAAAGCCCCTTTACTGCATAATAACAGGCGTTACCAGATTGCTACGTTTTGTGTTTAATACTGTTCCTTTTTCTTACTATATATTTTGTCTTAGCACTATTAATTTCAAGACTCGTTTCTTTTCCTGCTTCGATCAATTTTTCTACGCTATCTTTAATTTCCATCTCGTATTATATTTAATTCGTCTTCGTAACCCATTTGAATTTTTTGTTTAGTTGGATTCCGTTTGAATTTTCCCCAATTTGTCTAATTACATATTCCAATACTAAATTAAATAAAATTAGTGATTGTGGGTCTCCTTGTTTTAACCCATTCCGAATTTTGAAAGTTTCTGACAATCGATTCCTGCACATCTTACTCTTCCTTTACTAACTTCAAGACATATTTGAATTATACGTACTAGTTTTTTTGCAAATCTCTGGTTGTGATGATATTTGTTTAAAACAGTGGTTCCCTAAGTGGTCTATATAGACCCCCAGTGGACTATGGCAACCTGAAAAGGGACTACGACAGCGAATAAAAAATTTGGGGGTCCATGAAATGAAAATGGGGGTCTACGATAGTGGATCTCAAGCCTATTTACTTACATTATACTATCTTATAATTCAATTCAATAAAACTAAAAAAAAGGTAAAATGTTTTTACAAAAAATCAATTTCAGGTTAAGCATGGGGTCTACCCAAAACCGAAAAACTTGGCAAGGGGTCTACGACACAAAAAAGTTTGGGAACCTATGGTTTAAAAGAATTAATTTCCTACAGGAGATCGGGGACCCATTTTCTGTTTTCACAGGAATAATTTACGTTAAGGTGGATAAAGCGATTGGGCTTGTATGATTTACTTGGCTTTCCATTTAGTAAAATGCTTAAATACTGTCGCCTTTACTTTGAAGATCATGATTTTTGTAGAGTGAAAAAGAAAAGATTACGCCCTGGAAGGATACCCCAGAATGTACATTAAAATGATATGTTTTGTCGAAAATTAAGTGGAATGTTAAGTGAAAAATTAAATACAATGTGTAACAAAACAATATTTAAAAAAATTATGTTTACTAGTATTTACTCATAACAAATTTCGTTAATAATATTTTGTAATTTTAATTGATTTTCAAATAAATATTATATATTGTATATTACATATATATATATAGAACATTGTTCGTTTCATCTAGATGTGTAAATTTAATAGTTGTAACTTAAAAATTGTTGAATTTTCATGCAAGTAAAAAATTAGGTAATTATACAGAAGACTGGCGAAAGGAGGTAGGTGGTTGAAACTTACTTTGAGGTGTTCCTTGAATGATTCTGAACAACTTTATATGCAACTTTTTTTATGATCTCTTTTAGTTTAATTAATTAAACTGTGTATCCATACTAAAGTTATTTAAAGACTTTCGGTTTTTTAAATTCGGTTTATTTTATTTTAGAAATAGTTTATCCATACTAAAGTTATTTAAAGACTTTCGGTTTTTTAAATTCGGTTTATTTTATTTTAGAAATAGTTTATCCATACTAAAGTTATTTAAAGACTTTTTCGGTTTTTTAAATTCGGTTTATTTTATTTTAGAAAATATAAACTCCGCAAAAGCGTTTAAATAACTTTGGTATGAATAAAACTATTTCTAAAATAAAATAAACCGAATTTAAAAAACCGAAAAAGTCTTTTAATTAATTAATTTTGATTAATTAAACTAAAAGAGATCATAAAAAAAGTTGCATATAAAGTTGTTCAGAATCATTCAAGGAACACCCCAAAGTAAGTTTCAACCACCTACCTCCTTTCGCCAGTCTTCTGTATAATTACCAAAATTATTTATTTGGATATAAAACCAACATTTCGGCAATACTCTGAATAAAAACATAATTGATTGCTGAAATATCAGTTTTATCTCCGAATAAATAATTTTTCACTACTGAAAATTCTACAATTATTTAATTTCCAATATTCCTTCTAAATAAATTTAAAAAACGTGCCAAGCACGCTTTTTTCCTAATTAGTTCCCTTGGGATTGTCAGGTGCGTTAAAAACAATGTTTGATTGAGTGTTTAAGTCTGATTCGGATGGTCTGTGGTTGCCATTCTCCGAGGAGGGTAGACACTGAGCGGCATCTCCAGCAAAATCATTCGCTAATCAAGATTTAATTGATAATTTATTTATTTTTATTAATTAAAACAAAGATTTTATTAAAGAACATATTAAAAAAAAATATTTCAATAAAAATTGTATTTTATAATATTTTACTGATATTCTTATTGATATTTTTATTTATTTTTATTTTCATTAAAATCTTTGAAAAAAAATAAAATTAAATATTTTTTATGGTTTCGATTTAAGATCTCAATAATTCGATTTTATTAATAGTTAAATGAAATTTATTTAAATATTAAAAAATAGTATATATAAGATTTAATTATCGTTAATTAAATTATTTTTTTTGTTTTTGTTTTTTCTGTTTGTTTTTTTCTCTTCTTTCTTGCTTTTTCTTCTTTTTCTCGGGATCTGAATTACCCCAAAGAGTACCAGCCCTCTTTGCTTTAGCTTTCATAACGAAAAATGCTTTTGACCTGATTTTATTTCGTAATTGTCTTGCTCTTCTCAATTTAAAACGATCAAAATCTGTCATTTCAGCTCGTTTGGATTTAGCAACCAATTTCTTGGCCCATATGGAGTTTTCCCATTTTTCATTAATCTTAGCATCTTTCCATGCTTTTCGTACAACTCGTGTACTTCCTGTATATGGAAATTTTAAGCGAAATTTTGTTAAGTGGAGTTGGTTCAATCGAATTTGATTTCTTGATACTCCAGTTTCTGGGCCATCAATAAGAGCCTACAAATATGTATTAAAAATATTATATTAATACTAAAATAATAGTAAACAAATTAATATATTTTGATTAAATAATTAATAAATTGGGTGATTTTCCTGATTAGTTGTCATGTCATTGATTTGTATAAAACTTTAAAAATCTATTTTTTTTAATTTCAAAAAAACTTTCCTTATGCAATTTTTCTGGGTCGCTTCTACTTTACGGGATAAATATTATTAAAATTTGCATATAAATCCATTGATATTCTATTTAACTACCATGTTTTATTAATTTCATCAGCAGAGGGCAACTACTAGAAGAGACCGAGAAATATTGCATAAGGAAAAATTCTTTGGAATTAAAAAAAGAATCCACTAGCAAAGTTTCATCCAAATGACATGACAACTAATCTGAAGTATTACCGAATTATGAATGATTAAAATAAGAAAAATTTGAAGGTTCGAAATATTAAAAAAGCACACGTTTCAAAACCAAAGAATTTTGAATTTTTGTGAAACAAAAATAACTAATACTTACTCTAGTTTGGTCAATAACATCTACAATTGTACATAATTTTCCTTTATTTTGTCCATCGGCTATATACGCCACGCGGCCCGTTTCTACAAATCTTTTGAATGGCTAAAATAGAAATCAAAATCATATCTTATTATACTAGCAAAAGTTGTATATATATAAATTTGTATATTTTTGAGATATTTAACCGTTCCAAGGATTTTTTGGAAATTCACACCGTAGATGATATTTATAAAGAAAAATATATCTGTATTGGTTTCAGCCTCAGGAAAAATCAACTTTATTAGTATTTCGTAATTTAAAATAGTAAATTTAAATGACGTCAGCAACTACGTCAATCATATTGACATTCTTTTTTAATTGATATTGCATTAATATTTTAAAACTTTTTATTTAATTTTGGAATAAAATTACGAAATATATTTATTATTTATCGGGTTTGATGTAAAAATGATTGATATTTTCTATGTAGAAATACGGTTTGGAAGTGTGAAATTTATAATTAATCTAAAATTTAAATTATTAAGTATATATTATATTTCTGTCTTCTAATCTTGAAAATTGTCCACATGTTATTTTTCATATTTTAAAAATAATTTTTTTCTGGGTGACTGTCTCCTTTCATATTCTTTTTAATTAATATATAATTAATCATTTTTTTATATTTAAAATATTTTAAGTCAATCAAGTGATATCCAGATAGAAATGGTAAGTTATCTCATTAATACATTATTAAACTTAAATAATAATTGAAAAATCTATATTATATATAATATTTTATTTTATAAGGAATATATATGGTAATATAATTTTAGAAATTGTTATTACCAGTAGTAATCATTGGTCAAAATAAACTATAAGTTATTACTACTTTGAAAAATATAAAACTAAAGTCATCTAAGTATAACAAAATATTAACATATAACATATATATATAAGATCAATATATATTTTATCTAGTAAATTTGAATATTGTTTTCATCTTGAAATGACAATCGAGTTATTTTAATTAATTTGTACCACTTAAGAAAATACATTTTTAATGTACAATTTTTAGAAAACTCAATTAATAATTGTAATAAATAATTAAAAAATTGTATATCAAGATTTTTTAAAGAGTCGAGCGATAGCTCGGTGTACCTAGTACTATGATTAATATTTAAAAATTATAACCTCTAAAAATAATTAGAAATTTAATAATAGCTATAAGTAAAAATTATATATTAATACATGCTTAATAAAATAAATTTATGAATCATATTTTATATGTTATTATTAATCTAAAATTAATTATAATAAAATAAATAAAAAATACCATTTTATCTTCACGTGGAAGAAGAGAATATCAGGAAAAAAAGAAGTTAGTAGCATGTGGTCATTAGTGGTCAAACGAGCATGGTAAGTTAATCAAAATAAGCTTTGAATATTAATATTTTTTTATTAATTTGCTATATTTTAAATATTAAAACTGTTTATTATTATTTTAATTAAAAATATATACTAAATGTACAGTAATAGTAAAGATTTATATCTTTAAAAAATTATAAAACTTTAAATTTTTAATTTGGCACTAAATTTAAATATTTGCAATTTTTTCATATGCCTAGTCACATTAAAATTTCTTTATAAAATATAAATTGAAATTTAATATTATAAGTATAATTGGAATAAAAATATATTAAAGATAATATATTTTTAAATTTTTAAGAAAATAAAGTTATTATCTTTATTCCAAGTAAAAATATCAAATTAAATAGCCCGTTTTGGAACCAAATTCAATTACAGCAAGGTAGCTTTATTTTAATAAATTTTGAGAAATATTTATATAAAATTTTTAAAAATAAATCAAGAATTTTTAGATAAATATTTCGTCGGTAACCAAATAATTTATTAAAATTAACATTTTTATCAAGATTAAATTTTAAGTTTTTTAAATATCCCATCATTTAGCTTTCTTTTTATGAATTTTCTTTTGTAACTTCTATTCTAATCCTGTTAATTAAATATTTTTCCCATCAATCTATTTTTATCATTTGCCATTTCATATTTCATCATAATTATCATTCATAACAACATCCTAAATTCAAAAATATAATTTCACCACAATCTATATGATGTTAATTAAAAAATAATTATGTGCTTTTTGAACTTATATTTAAACTATTTGATTTTTTTGACTATTATATATTAATTAACTTCTTAAAATTTTTACTTCTTATATATTAATAATATTTTTAATTTACATAATTGAATTTTTACTATCTCGTAAGAGATAGTATTGCGATCACGAAAATTTTCGATGTTGAGATTTTGATGTTTTTATACGTTTTGAAGGTTCCTGAATCATTTTCACTAAGGTTGAGAAAAATATCTGTGTATGTGTATGTGTGTGTGTGTGTGTATGTAACCAAGATTACGCAAAAACGGTTTGAGCTAGAATGATGAAATTTGGTACATGGGCATTATTCAAAATTCATAGTTTTCTATCAACTTTTAAGAAATGTAGCTCAACCGGAAGAGGGTCATTACCTACAACGTTTTGATTTTTTTTCCTCTAAAGTGACCGTCTAAATAAAGATATATGTTTGATAATTTTTCACATGATTAATATTTGTATAAAACTGCTATATATAGAATTTCAGATTGATTGAATTGCTGAAAGTACCAGAATTAATTTTTTAACACTGCATATCTCACGCGCCAGCACGAGACGTGGTGCCATCAACAAAGAGCCAAACATGCGCTGGTTTAATATTTATTATTTATAATTTATAATTAATTAAATGCAGTCGTGTTAAAAAATTAATTTCGGTACTTTCAGCTATATATAGCCGTTTTATACAATTTTTAATCATGTGAAAAACTATCAAACATATATCTCTATTTTTACGGTCATTTTAGAAGAAAAAAAATGAAAACGTGGTAGGTAATGGTCCTCTTCTGAATGAGCTTCATTTTTCAAAAGTTGATAGAAAACTACGAATTTTGAACAATGTCTGTGTACCAAATTTCATTATTCTAGCTCAAACCGTTTTTGCGTAATCTTGTCAACCCCCCCCCCCCCACACACAGATATTTTTCTCAAACTCAGGGTCCTTCAAAATCTGTAAAAACATGAAAAAATTCGACATCGAAAATTTTCGTGATCGCAACACTATCTCTAGCGAAATAGTAAAAATGAAAAAATAAAATATTTTGATTGTTATTAATGCTATTTCATGTTTTTATATCATTTTGAAAATAAAATCAAAATGAAATTTAAGCTGTTTAATTAAAAAAACAAGTGAGTGAGTGCCGGAACATAACCCCCACGTATACGGCGGTCCTACTGTATATCTGGAGATGCATAGAGGTCATGTAGCGTTATGAAGTCTTCGCCATGCCCCGGTGAACTCATCTTTCTTTGACCCATAAATGCTGCCAAGAATCCTATTCTCAATTACTCTAAATCTACTCTCGTCTCCTAAGGTCATAGACCATGCCTAACACCCATATAATACAACCGACAAATAGTTGTTTTATATATTTTAACTTTTATCCTCTTTGATAATAATTTTGACGAGATAAGCCCCTATACTGCATGATAACATGCGTTTTCCGATTGCAACCTATCTTTAAATTCTTCTCATATACTATTATCCTTAGTGATTACAGAACCTAAGTATTTAAATTTTCTTACATTTTTGAATTCTACATTTTGATTTACAGAAATATTGAATTCGCGTTTTTTTTAATAGCTGCCTTAATGAAAATATCAGATCTAAATTTGATCGATTTGGCCTGAACACGCATTTATACTGCAAAGTTTAATAATTTTTATCTCGTAAACAAAGCGACCGCCACATACTTCTTAAGCGCCCCATACACTGTCAGTTTAACTGAAGATAATCGTAAGGCCGTAGATCGGGATTGCCCACACATTTATCAGTTGATCTGAAGATAATGGACAGCAGTTCGCCCGGACTAAAGGTGTGTGGTCGCCGGGCAGGCGGGGATAGGATGAGAGATTCGCGACAGGCAGCGACCTGTCGGATAATGATCTCATGTGCCCCCCACCACACACTGTCAGTTAGCCTGCAGGCAAACGATCTGTTGTCACCGTTTCCATCAGTTTTGCGTGAGATAATTTTCGTGAGATCATTCACCAGCCGAGATTGGACTGACGAGGAAAGATGGACGGGAAACCTCCTTTCATTTCTGCATTTATTGAATTATATCGGGCCTACCCCTGTTTATGGAAAGTCAAGAACGATGCCTACGCTAATAAAAGATCGCGGGATGAGGCGTACGGTGAGTTGTTGAAGTTCTATCAAAAAACTGTGCCGTCAGCCACCATTGACACAGTGAAAAATAAATTAATAACTTGAGATGTGCGTTCCGTAAAGAGTTGAAGAAAGTAAAACAGCAAAAGTCGGGCTCATCGTGTGATGACGTATACACCCCGTCACTGTGGTATTTCGACTTGCTATTGTTTACAGCCGACCATGAAGAAACTAGAGCGACGATTGGGAGTGAGGAATGTGAGAGCTAACCTCTCTATCTCGCAGCCAACTTTTTACCCAGACCCTTTTTTCTTGGGGTTCCCCAAGAACTGACAAAACAAACATTGCGCAACGTTTCAGACGGATGGTGAAAAACTGGGGATCTCCTGCAGTTCTTTTTCATTGACCGACAGTCCGCCTGCAGGTACCGGACTGCAGTGTGTGCTATCTTCAGGCTATCATCTACAGTTCAGTACGGCCGCCTGCAGGCGGTTGACTATTAGTGTATGGAACTCGGCGATATTGGTCTTACGATCGCCTGTTGAGGCGACGGCCTGCAGGCAATCGCATAGTGTATGGCCCCCATTATATATGATTTCTGGCATATGACCGCCACGGCTGGGTCGGATGTAGTCCAATCTTGATATCCAATTTTCGATAACTTCCAACATTTGTGGCCGTATATCGGCAATAACACGGCGAATGTTGTCTTCCAAATGGTCAAGCGATTGTGGCTTATCCGCATATACCAATGACTTTACATAGCCCACAGAAAGTAGTCTAGCGGTGTTAAATCACAAGATCTTGGAGGCCAATTCACAGGTTCAAAACGTGAAATTAGGCGGTCACCAAACGTGTCTTTTAATAAATTGTTTGTGGTACGAGCTGTGTGACATGTTGCGCCGTCTTGTTGGAACCACAGCTCCTGGACATCATGGTTGTTCAATAAAGTGGATGGACACAGACCCCATTCCTGTGCTCGATGGCGAATGGACTCATTCGGGTCTTCCTCAATGCTACGCTATACAGTAGCAATAGCTTCTTCTTTCTCTAGGGATGCGAGTTATCAATAAGAGTAAACGTGGTGCGAAAAAGTTCCATGGTTAATCGAATTAACTGCTCTGATGGACGATTTTGTCGACGATAAAATGGACGTAGTGCTCGATACGTATTCCGCACAGAACCATTATTTTCGAAATAAAATTGCACTATTTGCAAGCGTTGTTCAGGCGTGAGTCTATTCATGATGAATTGCCAAACCAAACTGAGAATAAATCACTTGACAGCTGTTAAATCGGTTGTCAACTTGAACAGTAATGCCAACTTAAAGTTCTATACCTCGAAAAAAAACACCCTTTACAAATAAGTATACAATTACCAATATTGAAATTTAATTAAATTAAATTGAATAATTTATTAAATAAATTCTTATCTACAAATAAAAATCACAGCTTGTTTATTTTTCTTAAATGGATCAACTCAACTGAATAAAAATCAGTATTCTTATTTGTTAAATCATTTAGGAAAAAAATTGTGGTAGAATTTATGTTCAAGATAATGTGTACCACCTAGGTCGATAGCAGACTTTGAGGGGAATAGGTCACCAATTTAGAATTTTATTTATAACAATTTCAATGATAATTTATAATATTAAAGAATAATATTATAAGGATAATCATTAAAAGGACTAACCGAGGTTAATGACTTATTATTAAAATGATTTTATAAAATCGCTTAGGATAAAAATAAATTAATAGACAAAATTTATAATGAAAAATATATAATAATTTTCATTATTTTTTTTATAAAAGTACATAAATATAAAAACAATGGTTGGTAATTAGAATATAGATAAAATTTCTGTCAAAGATACAAGAATAAGAATAAGCATTTTTAAAGAATATCAAGATAAATAAATTAGGTACATAATTCAATAGTAGATTTATCAAAATCATCAAAGTATTTGTGAATTAATATATTTTTAGCAGAAATCCGTTTTTTAGAATCATAAATAAACATTTTCTGAAATTAAAAAAAAAATTAATAATTTTACAGATATATAAAATATAAGTATATATATTTCAATTAAGTTCTAGATATATTTTTTACATTACCTGTAATAAATCAAGACCATCAGGATCAAATCCTTTCAAATGATGTTCAAGTCTATTTTGTGGCCAATTGGGAAAAACAGCTTTGAAATCACGAAGTTCTGTAACACCTGGCCATATTTTTTCATTAGGTGTTCCCAAGACCCTTGAAATGTAAAAAAAATAATTTAATTTTTTAACATTAAAATTCTGAAAATTATAAACATTTTCAGTTATAAAATATAAAATAATTAAATATACGAAAAATTATTATTAAATTCAAAATATAATTAATTACAATTATGATTAAAACAGGAAATTGGCACAGTCAAGAGATAAAGAATATTTACTGTTGATAAAATAGTTATGAGAACAATAATGTGCTCCATATTCTCTATGAATTATAAATATTTGTATATACCGAATAAATTATTTAATGCAATATTAATTAATATTATCAAAAATATATTATTTTTTGAATTAGAAAATTTTTCTTGACAAAAAAAAGTGGGAAAGTATTTATGCTTATATTAACCTGAATATCCTAAATAATTGATCGATTTCGGAATCTCCTTGGAAAAGTGGACGTTTTGTAGCTAATTCTGCAAAAATACAACCAATGGACCAAATATCAATTGGGCATGAATATCGAGAGCTTCCTAATAAAACTTCAGGAGCCCTATACCATAAAGTAACCACCTGAAATTTCATTTATTGAGAGTTAAAATTTCTATAATTTATTATTATTAACATGTAGAATATTTTATTATACCTCATGAGTATAAACTCTAACTGGAATTCCAAAAGCTCTTCCTAATCCAAAATCTGCTACTTTAATCATATTATTGGGACCAATTAATAAATTTTGGGGTTTTAAATCTCTATGTAAAACCCTTCTTTTATGGCAAAAAAGAACTGCTTGTGTAATCTAGAATGAAAATATATTTATATATAAAAAAGTAGAAATTGTTGAAAAAAATTAAATAAACATAAACATTATTATATAATTACCTGGTACAAATAGGATTTAACAATTTGAGGTTCGAGGAAGATATTTTTACCAAGACGATCAAGATGTTTTTTAAGATCCATCGAAAGAAATTCAAAAATCAAATAAAGTCGAGGTTCTTCCATCAATACGTCATGTAATCTATTATATAAAAATTTAGTTAGTTTTAATATTAATAAATAATAAATTATAAATGAAAAATAATAAGTTATATCTTACTTGACAATATTAGGATGGACCAATTCTTTCAAAAGAGAAATTTCCCTAATTGCTGTCGATGGGATGCCTTCATCGTCATTATCCAGCCTAATTTTTTTCATTGCAACAATTTGACCAGTTTTTTGATTTCTGGCTTTATATACAACTCCATAGGTTCCTTCTCCAATTTTTTCTAATTTTAAAAAATCATCGAGTGTACTTGACATTTTTAATGTTTGAAAAATTACTTATGCTAAAAAAATAGGAACAAAGATTTAAGCATGGTTTTAAAGAATGTAAAATATATATATAAACGAGATATATGAATTTGATTTAATTGAAATAATAAAATTTAATTAAAATAAAATGCTATGATTTAAAATAAAAAATAACTTTATTAATAAACTTACATGAATTTTATTTACAAACTTAGTTAACCGGTATGAATGAATAACTTGAAAAACGACAAAATTCAAATTTAAACATAAAGCAGGTTTGCAAACAAAATATTTTTATTCAAATTTTTAATTGTTTAAATATTTAAAATAATAGTAATATTGAATAAAAATTATTAAATTTAAATTAATATATTAAATTTGTTTTTATTTATTTATAATAAGATTTTTTCTATTATGGTTTCGAGTGATAGTAATAATATTTTCTAACATTAAATCACAATAAAGTGAATGACGTCAATTTTTTGAAAGAGAAAGTAAATTCTTGAATTGTTGATTATTTATTTTGTATATCTTAAATTTTTTGTTTTTAATGATTTTAGAAAATACAAATATTGGCGAAATTTTTTTTATTTATCAATTAACTTGGATCGACAATTATTAATTAATTTGTATTTAATAAATGTAAATTATTTAAATATTTAATTCATATTTATAGGATAATCTTCAATTCAAATCCGTTAATAATAAAAAATTTCAATTTATAATTTTGTCAATGCAACATCAATGAAACATTGAAAAAAATTTCCACAAGATTTATACCTTATTTTTATATAATATAAAACCACTAAAATATTTCTTAAATTTATAGGTACTTAAATAGTTAACTATACAGACACAAGCTTTTATATAATCGACGATTTTGAAAAATAAATCAAGATCAAAACAAAAGAGATATCAATTGACAAAACACTTCTCATCAACTATTTATATTTATATATAATTACTATCATTTTCTCGATTCCTTCCTCCTGAATTTTAATCATTTTATTACTTTAAAATCTTTGTTAATCATAATATGTTCTTACTTAATATAAGTCAATCAAATGTTATTTATAACATTCTTTTATCTTACTAAACATTGCCCTCAGAGACTTTAACGACTTTTTAATTTGTGTATTGAAAATTAATTTTTTTTTTCAAAACTTAATTCAAGCATTTTATCTATATTACTTTTATTATAACTTTTATTCTAAATATATAATCGTAAAAATCAAATTTGATTACAATACTAGAGTGACCCTCAAGAACAATGACGAACATCATCCCTCCTCTAACAAAAATTAATTATTTTTATAAAACGGAAAAGTTACATAAGACAAATTAATAAATATATTAAAGATTTCCAGATTAATTAAAGATTTTTAAGACCTCTCGAAATTTATGGTCACTCACTATATATATATATAAATAATCTAGACATCGATTTTGATCATACATCCAAATCCTTGATTAAATCGCATTAAACTGAAATAAATAATTAAATCCCTTAAGGATAATGCATCTCTATGAAAAATTGATTAATTGAAAACTAAAATAAATTTTCAAACTAAAAAGAAATAATGATAGATATAAACATATACTCATTTAATTATTAGTTTCCTCAAAGACGATTCATTCAATCTCAACAATTTAAGATTTTATAAACTACAATTATTACCGAAAGAGCTTTGTGTCTAAAAATATTAATATTGATTTGAAAAATAAGAAATATAATTAAAATGATAACATGCAAAAGTATCAATAAAACCTTACTCCTACTGTATCCACCAACTATTCTTTGGAAATTTACCAATAACTAAACAACCAGCCCAAGCAAACTTAGAAAAAGCTGATTGGTTTTCAAGTCATCTGGCTGAGGTCTTTATCCCTCATCCTTCCGATTCTATGAGTCCTAGCGACCTACAAAAACTTGCCCCTTCCCCAATCAACTTTCCCCTAGATAAGTTAACCCCTCAGAATTAAAATTTCATATTCACCAATTTAAAAACAAAAATAAAGCCCCTGGTTTTGACAGAATTACGGGTAGAATGTTGGGTGTTTCCTGATTGTGCGTTTCTCTTCCTTGACCAATCTATTTAACAGTATTATAAGGATTGGGCCTTTTACAGTACATTTAGAGTACATAATTTATAATTGTAATTGTTATTTTGAATTTATTGTGAGATATTTTATTATTGCCAGATGTAAAATTATTTTGGCAAATAAAAAAAAATAAATTAAGAGTTGCGGAATGCTTCAGAATCAATATCTTAAAATCTAAAAAAAACATTAGAATAATAGAAATATAATTTATTTAAAATTCATTTACAATTTTCAAAAATAGTTTTTATTTCCTCATGGAATGTATTTATCAAATAATAATTTGCTAAAAATAAAGAAATATTTCCATATTTTGTTGAATGGAAATGGAATATATCTAACAATCTCTTTTTCATACAGAATTCTTTAATTAGTTTAATTTATTAAAGTTAATCACGTAGAAATGTACAAAAAAAGAAAAAATAATTAAAATTAGATTAAGTGATGCAAAAAATGAACTAGTTTACAAAATTCAGATTATAATAAATTTATAAATTATTGCTAATTTAATTTAAAATTTAAAATACTGATTTAACAATTAAAATATTTTTTATATATTAATTTAAAAGCAGCGGTCGCCAAACTTTTTGACCTCACGGACCAGTTAATTCATAATTTAAATCCCGCGGACCACTAATAGGATTTTTTAAGTGTTAAATATATTTATAAATAAAAATTGTGATCAAAGAATACATAAACATTGAGTTTTTATAACTTATCACGTATTGTTATGAATTGAATCGTGTTTTAATACATCTTAAAACGTAACTTAACATGATGAGTAAGTATATTCCTCATTTTTCTGCGGACCAGCGAAATTTTCTCGCGGACCACCACTTTGGCAACCTCTGTTTAAAAGGATGTAAGAGGACCTAAATAACTAATTAAGTATGTATAAAATAAAAACTCCTGTCACCACAAACAACCTATCGAGATATAACTTTTTTTAGAAAATAAAATAATCGACTTTGTTGAAATTGGCAATGTCGAGCTTTGAACATCCATACAACTAGTTCTGAGCAGAAGTTATTTATATAACTTATATGTATATAAGTGACATTGAATTCACAGCCCCAAAAGATTTTTTATTTTATTTTATAGACGATGTATTTGTGTAATATTGTTAAAAAAAATTTGGTCATTGATAACTTTTTTATTCTATTATTTTGAAATCAATTTATAATTTTATGAATTTGTTTAGTTTTTAAACTCGATAATATAATTTTTTTATTAATAATGTTAGTAAAACCCATTTAAGCGTGAAATCTTTTGGAAATGTTTACATCTTAATTAACTAAAATATTTAAAATCTTATAGATTTATATAAAAAATTTCCTAATTCTCTTTACACAAACTCAAGAATTATAAGACTAAAATCATATATGTGATTAATAATAAAAATATTTATATCCTTTAATAAAAATTTACAAAAGTGAAATTATGTAAACAATAATGTAAAAAGAATTAAGTAGACCAAGTATAAAAATATTTATTTTGCCAATCCGGAAGATAATTTGCACATGGCAATGTTATCATTCCAATCAATGGAATATTTTTCCCTAATGAACGTAAAAAGGTATCAATTTTATTTTTGCTATATTTGTCATAAAAAGGAGAACGTAAAATATAATAAAGTAAAGCAAGTGTCCTTTTAGAAAGTTCAAGTCTTTGTTCTTCTGTTAATTCCTCTCTTTCTTTACATTTGTATATTGATAAACTAAAAATAATATTGAAATAGATTAATTAATTATAAATATGTTTAATTTTACTTAAAATTTACCTTATAAGATCCAGTGTTAATGCAGCTACCCATGGGGGCCAAACCTTCTTTCCATAATAATGGGTAAATATTAAATGAATTATTGGCTTTGTAATATAAAGTAACTGTAAATACACATTAAAAATAATTATATTTCAATTAAATTTCATTTTTTATATTTCATACTTACTTCCGCTGTTAATAAAGAACCTTTCAAAGGCTTTAAAGTATTTTCAAGACTTAATTTCTTGGTTTCATTTGGGAGAACTGGTGTTTTCCATAATCTACATGTAACAGGGGGAGCTAAAAAGAGGTTTATATATCCTTTAATGCTATAAATTGTTTGAATACAATTTAAAAGATTAAATTATGAATGAATAGAGATGAAGAGTAAAGGAAAAATTTAATATGCTACAATTATTACAAAATTGTTTTTTTATTGTAAGATTGTAACTACCTAACTCAAATTAAAATTAAAACTCTATTTAGTTTTTGAGAATAAAGGTAATAATAGATAAATTAATGTCAGACTCGGAAACACAAATGTGGTTAAGTTAATTAATTTAAAAAAGATATTTTTAATTATTAAATTGATAAAAATTTTAAAAACTATTTACCTGATTCAACCGTTCTTATAACTCTTCCAGAACGTTTTAATTTAAACGCTATTGAAGTATGTGGTTTATAATCATTTTCATCAATATCGTTTAATGAATATCTTTCAAGAGGTTTTATTGTAGGATTACTAATTATTCCTTGATTATAATTAAACAAGAGAATTAATCGCGAAATACATCTGAAATATTATAATAATTAATTAATTAAATTATTTATTAATATTATTATTATTATTACTATTACTTAATTAATTGTACTAAAACAATTACAATCCATTTTCCCTTTTCTCCAAATACTTTTTTTGAAGATGTTTCAATTAATACTTCACTGTATTCCAAAACAGAAAGCCATATTTTTAATTTCTCTGCATTTTTAAAAGTTTTTAGTTGTCGATTCTTTGAAATAATATAATCATTATAAAACACCAATAAATTTGACAAGGTATATATTAATTCTGATAACAAAGTTGAATTATTAACTCGTCCTAAAAAATTGAGTGAAAATTTCAAATAAAAAATAATTTTAAATTATGTATTATTTGAAGTTTTAAATACCTGCTAAAAAATATGATAACCATCTTGATGTTGATTCGAATTCACTTGCTTTTTGTGGATAAGCGGTTATCCATCTATTATAAGAATCCAATAATCCTCCTAAACTGAAATGATCTGACATTATTAATATTCAATATAATTTATATTTTATTGATCAAAAACTGGTAAGATTTTGACATGAATATTTTATTCAATTTTATTTTAAATAAGAATTACCAACTAAACCGAATCATATTATTTTTTTGACTCAAATATTAACTCCTCAATTTATTTACAAAATGAAATACTACTCATTTATAATCATTAATCTTTTAAATGATTAGATAATATAATTTTAAAAAATACAATAAGAAAATAACACAGATAACCTCTTAACTATAGAAAATGATTAAAAATACAATTTTAAATGAAATTTTTAAAAAGAATTAAAGGTTTGTCTTTTTATGTTATATATTGCCAAAATTTTTGAACATAGTAATGGGCAAAAATAATCCTTATTCATCCGATTTTCCTTTTGCATTTGCAAAAATATACCTATATTCTATATTTAAGTTCATTATGTATAGAAATAGTAAATATTTATAAAAATAGAGCTTGATTAAAGATAAACGTTTATTTTTGGAATAAAAATAGAATAAAAGAAATTAAACAAGTATGGGACATTCAGGGAGGTTCAGGTAGTTTTTAAATCATGAAAACAATTTTGTCATTTTTTAATGAAAAATAAAACTTAATTTATTTTTATTTGAACATATGTAAATCTATTATAATTAAATTAATATATTCTTTTGGATAGATCTAAATATTAATTTAATTGGATATAGCAACTGCATATTATATAAAATTGAATTTCTTAGGAATAACAAAATTAAAAAAAAATTACAATAAAGAATTCACAGAATGTAAATTTATTGTAATAACAAATTATAATATAATTTTTGAAGTATTTAAGTTAAAATAACACGTATAAATTATTTATAAATAAAAATAAATATTATTTACAAATGACTATGAAATAATAAAAATTAATATTACTAAATAGAATATTGAATTAACCAATAATTAATTATAATAATTAACAAGTAATCTATTTTCTCTAAGTTAGAATCAGTTAGAATATAACATAAATATAATAAAAATTAATATATAAGGTATAATGAATTATGAAAAAAACAAGCAATTTACAAACAATGCTGAAATTACTCAAATTAATTTGCTATACAATTTCATTAAATTAATAATCAACTTTAGTTTTGTATAATTTATTAATTTTCCAAATTAATTTTTTTAAAATATTTTTAAAAACAATACATGTATAATATATATTTAAGAAATTAAAAGAAGAGTAATTGATAAATTTTAAATTTCCTGAAAATATAAATATATATATATATATAGATATATTTATAAAAAAATATATTACATTTAGATAAAAATTAAATCTAAACATGAAATTTGATTATATTAAGAAAATGTCCAAAGAAAATACAAACATGTAAAAAAGTTTTTAGGATAAAATACTAAAAAAAATTTTATTTTGATTGTTTTATAGATCTATTCAAAGGGTTATTTTTCAATCAATATAAAATTATAAAATAATTTCATTCTTAAAACTCCGTGTCAATTCCTTATAAGGAAGA
This sequence comes from Labia minor, assembly GCA_963082975.1. Classification (NCBI taxonomy): domain Eukaryota; kingdom Metazoa; phylum Arthropoda; class Insecta; order Dermaptera; family Spongiphoridae; genus Labia; species Labia minor. The sequence goes on from OY720345.1 coordinate 56,224,612, forward strand.
ACAATTGAATTTAATAAAATAACTTCTGATGGAACTGTTACACTACCACCTAAAAACAATATTAAATAGTAATTTAGTAATGAATAATATCTAAAATACGATAACAAAATATACCTAGAATTGTAATTGAAGGATTAAGTCGTCCATCAGCATTAAATAAAGCTGGATTGTCCATTTTTGCAAATGGTTTATTTGGATTAGGATCACAGGGTGTTCCTTCTACTCTCGTCCATTTACCAACAGCTGATCTTCTTCCTACTATTGAATGAAGAACCAAACTGTGGTCAGATATACTAGCATCTGATAAAATCAAAGATTCCCGAATTCGAACGCCAGGGCCGATCACTGCACCAGGACCTACACTTACATTAGGACCCAACTAAAAAAAAAATAAAGTTAACTTTAAATATTTTTCTTAATTTTTTTATACATATAATATATAAAAACAAGACATAGCATACAGTAGCAGTTGGGTCAACAGTAGCTGTTGGATCAATATGTACATCTCCAATTATATTACATTTTACTTTATTTTCAACTAGTCTTTCTAAACATTTAGTGCGATAAAGAGCCAAATAATGTCTATTAGCATAAATAGCACTTCCAGCAGTTTTTAATTGAGACCACCAATTATTAGTTTGGAAAGCAAATAGCTGTCCTGTTCCAGCCATTGGAGCTAAAACTTGTTGTTCAAGCTGTATGGATGCTGAATCTTTCCCGTTTACAACGTCTCTAAAAATTATTATCCAAAAGTAGTTTTTAAAACGTTAAAAAATAAATAGTAAACGTAAATTAAAATACCGATAATAATCTTCTTGATTTTTATTAAAAACAGTAGCCAAGACTGGAAACAAGTCTGTACTACATATATATACTCCACAATTAATAAATGTAGATACAAATGTGGAAGGTTTTTCAACATAATGACTGACTTGTCCACTATCTTTTTCATGAACAATACATCCATAATTCATAGATTGTGGTCTAGTAGTCTCTGTTGTCATCATTGTAACCTAAAAGATTCGAAATGTAAATAATTTCAATATGAAATACATTCTTCAACCAATTAAAACAACCAATTAAAAATGTTACCAAAGCATCAGGTCCTTTTCTTTTATGAAATTCTAGCATTTCATTTAAAGGGAAGTCAGCACATACGTCTCCATTAAGAACAAAAAATGCTTCAGGGTTTCCACAACGAATTTGGTCTCTGAAATGGTAAATGCCTCCTGCTGTTCCGAGAGGAGCAAATTCTTGTAGATATCTTGAAATAGGAAATTCATTATTTATAAAAAAAATCCATTTAAAGAATGATAGAAACATAACTTAATATTAAATTAATACCTAATATTAATTTTATATTGTTGTACCATATCATAAAGAAATTGAGACAATTCATTTGTTGGATAATAACCCAAAATTAAAATTTCTTTTATTTGAGGAATGGAGACACAAGCCTCTATATGATGTTGAATTAATGGTAATCCAGCAACTGGAAATAATGGTTTAGGAATATCCAAAGATAAGGGACGAAATCTTGTACCTATAAAAATAAAGATTAATTTTTTTTTTTAAATTTTAATTCCAAATTTGAAATACCTTTTAAGGGTCCTCCAATAATAATAACTGCCTTCAACATTTTAATTTGTTTAAAATACTTAAAATTAAAATAAAAACAAGAAGAAAATTTAACGTGTCTTTATGAGATTTGAGAAAACTAGTAATGAGATAAAAATATAATGTATCAACAATTTTGAAATATCTATTTGTAATTATAATATTAATGATGTATTTTGATAAACATTATCTCCTTTTCAACCAGGGGGGGGGGGGACACGCAATGTTAAATTTTAAAACTGCGTTTAGCGCCACTACATTCATATGGATGCAACCATGAACTAATTGAGAAAAAAATACAATACACGAACTAATTGACAAAAATCCATTTTGAATGAATGAGAGGAGTGAGAGGAATGAAAAAATTATGAAATTTTTCAGTTAAGTGAAAATTTATTTATTTTTAGCTAAAACTGACATTTCAGAAATAATTTTTTTTTTCAGAAAATTGCTGAAATGTTTGTCTTATATCCAAATAAATAATTTTTCACTTAACTGAATTATAATTGAAAAATTGTGTAATTTTTATTTAAGTGAGAAATTTAATATAATATGTTTAAAGAAAAATATGTATAAAAGATTTGTTTACAAATGAGATACACATCATTATTGTTAATGATATTTTGTAATATCTATCTATTTACAAATAAATATGTCACATACAACATTATTCTTTTCATCTAGACATGCAAATTATGAAATTTTTCAGTTAAGTGAAAAATTATTTATTTGGGGATAAGACCAACATTTCAGCAATTTTCTGAAAAAAAAAAAAATTATTTCTGAAATGTCAGTTTTAGCTCTAAATAAATAATTTTTCACTCAACTGAAAAATTTCATAATTTTTTCATTCCTCCCGCTCCTCTCATTCATTCAAAATGGATTTTAAAAATGGTGCCAGGCCGGTTTTTTACCTCAATTAGTTCATTCCGGAGACGCTTTGAAGCAGCGCCAAACGCTGTTTCAGAATTTAACATTACATGTCCATCCCCGGACACGGAGATGGAGTCTCTTGAAACACACTTTTGCAAAGAGGCACCGCCAGACGGCGCTGCAGATGCCCAAGAGATGCATGGGACCGTCAGATGGCACTGCAGGCGCTTACTAATTATTGGTTTAAAAATGCGTGGCAACTCGAATAGGAAAAACCCAAAAAATTGTAAGCGCATACAAATTCTATCGGTTTCTTGTGTAATAATCTGTGTGAAATTATCTGATGGTTATTTTAAGTGACATCCCTGATATTGGCGGAGTTCTATTAAATTTAGAAGGAGTTGCTTAAGCTGTTTTATTAATATTATTCTCCAGGAATGTGATAGGATCTAAACTGGTGGTATCTGAGGGGAGAGAAGGATAAGAATTGTTGTTATTCTAACTACAGTAGGTCCGTCGTATGGGCTCAGTATCCGCGATTTCAATTATCCGAGTTTTTCAAATGTTTGAACGAAATTTGAACTAAGCGGCTCAACCCAATCAATTTTGGTACCCAATCCCGAAGAAAATATCGATGAGACACAATCGTCTTCTGCATTTGATCTTAACTCAACCGAATTAATTTTGGTACCCGATGATCATGAAGAAAATTCCGATGGAAGTTCATCGTCTTCTGCACTTATTTTTAACTCAACCGAGTCAATTTTTGATATCCAATTCAGAAAAAAACATCAATGATTATCAACCAAAGGAAACAATTGCTGTACTTGACTCCGACGATTTTGATGAACCTCAACCTTCTACACCATTCGCTACACGACCGAGAAAACCAATTTTTATCTACGACTCCGAAAGTGAATGAACCTTTTTTTGTTTGAACTAAGAATGTTGAATATTTTGAACTTGAGAGTTCAGCTCGAACTTTTTTTATTTAAGAAAGATTTGTGAATCTAGTCCTTTTTTTTCCTGTTTTTTGTTTAAGAATTACTGTGCTATTTATGTTATTGAGACTTAGAATATTTTGTTTTGTTTTTTTATAGATTTACATAACTTAAATGTTCACTTTCATTTAAAGAAATATATGTAACGTACAATTACGTTTCTCACCTATCGCTTTTTTCGTTTCTTCATTGATTTTTCTTTTTAGGAATTTATGTTCCGATACTAACAGGACCTCAGTTTTTTGGGAATTCCCATCAAGATCAAAATTTGAAAAAGGTTTTCCCTGTCTATTGTCATAATTAACATTAACTTTATATTAAATAATAAATATTAATATTCCTTTTTGTTTTTATATGTTGATTATTCTTATCTATAGAAAATAGTAAGGAAACATAATTAGTGGTTTTTAAACCCTAGTTAATAGTTTTAAAGGCGAATTTCCATTCTAGATATTACAATTTTTTTATCACCCTATTGATACAATACAGAGGAAAATTTCTTTATGTATAGATATAATCTTAATATATTGCTGAATTCTTTAAAATAGGTTTAAAATTGAATATTTTACTTTACCTTGAAAGTTATCGTTAATTTGAAGTTGATTCTCTTTTCACTTATTTTTGTATATAATAAGTTAGAAAAGAAATGTTTTTTAACAATAAGCAAAAATCTCCAAAATTTAATATAATTATAATAATTTTTTTAAAATAAAATATATTCTGGATATTTTAGATCATTTTTTTTAGAGAATTAATTAGAATAAGTAATGCTCACCTTAATTTAAAAATTTAAATTTTGAAAAATTGTAAAAATTTCTCCAGGAAAATATTATTACAATAATGAACAATTATATTATAATGGTAATCAAAATTTCATATTGAGAAATTATTTTTATGTTTAAAAACATTTCGTCAAAATAACTTTCTAAAATTATTAAAATAAAAATCATTTATACCATAATATAAATAGTAGGGTAATAATTTAAAGCAATAGTTGAGGTTCAGGGTAGATTCAAGATAAAAAATAAAACTGTAATATTTTTTTTTTGCTGAAAATATTAGTAGGATAATATCTAAATATCAAAATTTTAAAAGATATTGATGCCAAATTTTATTATTTTATATGAGTATTATTTTTTTAATTTGATAATAAATATATTATAATAAATATTTCTTAAATCATTTTTTTAACATTGAATAAAATAATGTTTTGTGAAATCTTAATTAAAATAATTTATCCAAACAAGTATATTAATAGGAAAAATAAAACTTTTTAATTTTTTAATAACGATGATAAAAGAATCTTTTAATTTTGAATTTTTATATATATATATAAATAATAATAATTAAATATATGTTATTAAAATTATAAAAATATAAACATATATTTTATTTGAAATAAAATTTAAATTTTTCAACATTAATTTAAAATTAAATAAAATTAAAAATATTATTCATTTTAACAAGATATTTAACAAATTATAGATTACATTAAAATTGGGTTTTCAAGTTTCAATTTCAAAATACTTAAAAACTTGGCAGCTTCACTTTCTTCAATGGCTCTTGCGTCAAAACAAAGAGTAGTTACCATTGTAGTAGAGGATTTTTTATTATCACCTAAATTAAAATAAAATTGCTTAGAAGGATATATTGCTTTATTAAATTAAGTAAATTCTTACCTAAATGTTTATATCCTCCTCCTACAGCTAATATGGCACATTGAGGAGGATTAATTATTGCAGTAAATTGTTTAATTCCAAACATACCTAGATTAGAAATTCTAAAAAAAAAAATTATTATTTATAATTATTGAATTATGTTTAATTTAAAAATAATAATTAAATGTACTTACGTAAAAGTACCTCCCATAAAATCTTCTGGTTTAAGTTTTCCTGTTTTGGCTTTATCGATGAGTTGTTTAACTAGGTGAGATATTTCATTTAATTGTAATTTGGAAGCATTCTTTATAATTGGCGTGATGAGGCCAGTACCCGTATCTACTGCAACGCTAACATCAATCGTTGGTTGAATTATAGAAGCATTGTTATGCCATTGGACGTTTATAGCTGGTACTTCTTCTAAAGATGAAGCTACAGCTTTTATAATAAAGTCATTTAAAGACACTCGAGTTTCTTTTGGCATTTTAGACCGCATTTTTAATATATGATCAATATTACTTTCAATTGCCATATAAGCATGAGGAATATTCGTCTATAAATAAAAATAATCTTTAATATCATTTAGAATCATTCATTTTTCAATCAAATGAAAATTACCTTAGATTCAGTAAGTCTTTTTGCAATGATATTTCTCATATTAGTTAATTCAATATCTAAATAATTATTTTTTGAGAGCGGGGAACTTTTCGAAATTTGTGATCTATCTTTTTTTACTACAGTTTTTTCTTTAAAATAATAATAAGAAAAAGAATAAATTATTTAAAATTTGTATAATTTTTAAAATAAAATTAAATCTACCTTTATGATCCAAAGAAATTGGTTGAACATTATTGGATTTAATAAATTCTAAAACATCCTGTTTTAATAAAACACCTCTTTTACCACTAGATTTTATTTTTTGCGAATCTAAACCATATTTATGAAGTAAATTTCTCACCACAGGTCCAAAAAATCTTTAACAAAGAATAACAATATTAATATAAAAATATATATTTTATTTAATTCTAAAAACATTTAAATAAGCAGCCTTAGTAGTTGATTCAATAAATATTTGAGGAAAAAATGGATTCATCTTTCAATAAGCCTTGTTAGTTATCTTTTCTTGAATATGTTATGAAAATTTTCTATATTATTATAAATTATGAATTCATTTTTAAGATTAAATAGGTAAACATGTGACCAATTAATTATTACATGATTAAATATGAACAAGTGTTAAAATAGATAAACAAAATGTTTAGTATTTTTAACTAGGCATGGTCCTGAGGGTAGTTAGTTAGTATCAAATCACAAGTTGAACATGTTCTGTTAGGTCTTTAACAGTTTTATGCAATTATTTTAAAATATATATATATATAATCCTTTTGACAAAAATTAATAATTAGATATTATTTTATATATAATTTTAAAACTATGTAATATAGAAAACAATTCACCAAAACATTTTGATATTTTTTATTCTTTTTTTTTTATTTTTAAAACTAAATTATTCTGCAATTTTACTTTTATAAAATTTATAAATAAAATACAGCTAATGCCATCTATTTTAAAAAATAGGTTAATGATTAAAAAATTTTCAAAATATTGTAAATATAAACCACAAAATTAATTATTTAATTTAAAAATATTTTCCAAAAATTCAATCAATGATATGATTTAGATATTTTGCAAACCTAATATTAATTCAGATGAAATATTGAAAGTAATACCCTCTGCTCGAACTCAATTGTTTTGATGATGGTGAAGGAGTTTTAGACTCTTTTAATTGATCTTCTTTTATTGGTTGAGATGGTGCAACAGGTTTATCCATTTTGATAGTTTCTTTAGGAATTTCTACCTTTTTCCAATCTTCTCCAGGAGCAACCATCAATGCGATTAACGTTCCAACTTTAATATTGGGAATATTTTCTGGTACCAATATTTTAGCTAATGTGCCTTCCTCTTCCACTTCAAATGAAACTATAGCCTTGTCCGTTTGGATATCACAGACCACATCACCTGGAGAAATTGGTCCTCCTTCTTGAATAACCCATTTTATGATTGTGCCATCTGACATTGTCGGAGATAAGGATGGCATTCGAAGCTCAATCCCTGTGACTTAAACAAAAAAATAAAATTAATCTTAATAACCAAAATGTTATTTTTTAAATAGAATATGATAAATTTTATTATACCATATAAAAAAGATGTACGATGAAAATGTGTAATTTGACAATACTTAGATGATTTGAAAGGGAAATTTAATAAGGAATATAAATTCTTCTTATGAAAATGGGAAGGTTTTAAAAGTTTTAGGGATGCCATACTTTTATCTTAAAATGATCATTCAAAAATGATGGTTTATTATGACCTTTAAATATATTCAATGAAATTAGCTTTAAAATATTAATACATCAGCTGGTCGTAAAAAAAAGCGCAATTTCACAAAATTTTAAAATCAAAATTCAAGAAGATAAACTAAATTCAATTTTCAAATTGATTTATGATTTTTCTAAAATTATAACCTTCACAAATAATAATATCTAGTCCATTTAAAACTTATTTTATTTGAATTTTATAATATATATATATATTAACAAAAATCATTTGTAAAAAATACTTTTTATAATAAACTATTAAGTTCATTTGAAAAGGAACTATTTTAATATCAAATATTAAAATTTCATTTATATGATGTCGCGCGTTTTAACTACTATTATTATTTTGAGAGAAGGAAATGGAAGGAAACAAAATATGTCGAAACGCATCAATTAATTAAAATGAAGTGCTAGAGAAGAATACATATACTTATGTCTTTTTTAAATTTAAATAAAGCTTTTGGAAAAACTGAAACTTAATATTTATCAAGAGAATTAAAAAACGTCTGCAGTCTGGATTAATGAAAGATTTTGAAAAAAGTAAAAATATTTTTAAAAATAGGAGAATTTAATTGAAATGAATGAAAATATGATAATTTAAATAATAATAAGACATAATATAATTATTTAATTTTAGATAATTTTTAAGAGATTATTAAACAGAAGAAAATTCATTTTTATTTTATATATACATGTACAATATATTAAGCAAGAAATATCAGCAAAAAGGAAGAAAAAAATCAACTTCAAAAATATTTTTCCTTATTAAAAAGAAATTGTTTGTATATTTTTATACTTTTAAATTTATTTACAATTGTTTTGATTCTTATTTACTAAATAACACTAATATAATAAATTTTAATGATAAAGTGTGTGAGAATTAATTTCTAGTTTAATTTTAAAAATTAAAAAGAATCTATTTTTAAAAATAAATTAATCTAAATCTTTATTTCAATTCCTTAAGATAAGAACATGAATTATATACTTTTTATACAAATACTTTATACAATGTTATTCTGAATTCTCTATTATAAGAAATAAAATAATTCATGTAGAAGCAAAAACTGTAGCCAGGAATACTGAAAATAATATTGAAATTGGTTACTCTAATTGTAAGAATTTATAAATAAGTATTTTGTAATATAAGTATATATAAAAAATTCAAAAATTTTATGTCAAAGTTCTCTGATTTTAGATTGCATAATAATAAAAATATTTACTTTTATTAAATTAAAATTTTACAATATTTTATAAAATATAAGAGATAATAAAAAAATTACTAGATAAACCCTAACGTTTAGTCGTGTAGGTTATCAATATAGAATGTTTTTTGAACTGTGTGTGATAAGAATTGTCCTCGAAATTATAATGCCAATATTTTTCAGGGGGGCTATTTGTTGTTATTCATTCAAAATTTGTTCTAACTAGATATAAAAGATAAATTAATTGTTTTTATTTAGAGTAAAAAAATCATTATAATTATTAATTTTAGTTATATGATTTATTTTTGTGTTTTTCAAAAGCCATTAAATAATATAATTAAGTTATATTTGAACCATGGTTTGTTTGAATTACAATGTTAAACGAACAATACAACTTTTACCACAAGATGGCGCCATTTACCTCGTAAAATCCAAGAATATTTTTAATTTTATAAACGCTGTGATCATAATGAAGACTGATTTGGGATCTAAAGACTTAAAGAAATTTCAAAATTTTAAAGATTTTAGGTCCCAAGAACCAATGTATTCTATTTTAATATTAATGTTTTTGAGTTAACTTTTTATAATATTGTAAGTAGTTCAATATTGTAAAAGTTCAAATATTGTAAGTAGTTCAAATCATCAAAAAATGGTTTTAAACATAATTGGATATTTTATTCTTTCTCTAATGTAAGATTAATGCAATAAACTTAAAATTTATTAATTAAAACTAATATAAAATAAGTTGACCTGTGGCCAGGTCCGAACCGACCGACTGTTTGAAATAAATTAATTTCCAGCTACAGAAACAATTTCAAATAATTTTAATATATCTATTAATGTAATAAAAAACAGATATGGATACATAAATAATAAATAAAACATTTTTAATTTTATTTTATTTATAATATATATGCAAGACCAGGCTGTGATGTCATGAATGCCTGGATGACGTCATATAATTTTAAATCAAGAAAAAACTAATAAATATGATTTTCCCGAGGGTAAAACCAATACAAAGTGTATGATTCGTGGTAATATATAAAAAAATCTCCTTTGGTGTGAAAATAACCCTTTCCTTCCTATCTTCGATCGCTAATACTACCACTTCCGGTTTCCGGAATTGCACCAAAAGTTGATCAATTCATCCCACTGATGCATTAAGTAAATATACCAAATTTCATCAAAATCGGTTGAGCCGTTCAGGCTGTACACATCTATACGGACGGACAGACGGACAGACGGACGGACAGACGGACGGACAGACGGACAGACGGACAGACGGACAGACGGACGGACAGACATCATGCTAAAAATACTTTTTTCTGTTTAGAAAATGCATGATTCGTGGAGATATGTAAAAATCTCCACATGTGAAATTTGGTGTGAAAACAATACCTCCCTTACTATCGTCGGTCGGTAAATATCGTTAATTATCCAAGAATCTAATCAAATCGTTGAGAAAATCTTTATAATGTTTTAAAATCGAAAACGGTATAGCGTTACATTTTTTCATTGGAACTATATTTATCTAGGAATTATAATTTATCACTTAACTATATATTATATATATTATCAATGTTAAAAAAATTTTTGTTCGAAAGTTATAAATGAAAAAAAGCAATTAGAAATGAAATTCTTAAAATTATTGCTAATAATTCTAAATAGAATCAAGTATTTAAGTATCCATACCTATTTTTATGTAATATTTACTAATTGAAAACAATGACTTTTTCTAAATAGAATTTTTCAACCGTAGCATTGGGAAGTGGCGGTCTCTTTGACAAATCTTTTGACTATTCTTTTGAATTTATTTCCCCAAATACAAATATAATTCAATAATGGCTGTATTTTTTCAATTCTATTTTTTAATTTAATCACTAAATTAATTATATATTATATTATATATGTTATAATGAGATATTAATATTCATTTTATTATATTTTTTTACTTTAATTTGACAAATGCTGTATAATTAAAAGTAAAGAATTCAAAATATAAAATAATGATAAATATAATACGTGTAGTTTATTAATTAGAATATATTTTTTCTTTCCCGCATACTTCGTTTAAGGGAAGTATTGGAATCGTCAAAAATTTCGACTTCGAGATTTCGATAGATCTTGACGTTTTAGATCTCCCTGAGCCGGAAAATACCATTTTTCGAATTATGTCTGTGTGTGTGTATGTATGGATGTGTGGATGTATGTAATGTTTGTCTGTGAGCAAATTTACTCAGAAACTAATCAAGCTAGGACTTCGAAATTTGGTACACCGGTATTATTCACAGTTTGTAGATCTTTATCAAAATTTCGTCAAAATCGGTTAACCGGAAGTGGTACTTTACCTACACTGGTTGCGTTTACCTTTCAAGTAAAGTACCAGTTTGCTTCGAGATATTTGCTTCATATTTTGTATATAGATTTATCATATTTTTAATATGAAAAAAAGCAGATACCAAATTTCATCATGATCTGACTACCGGAAGTGACATTTTACCTATATAAGTAGCGTTAGGTGTAAATTATAAATATAATATATATAATAATAGTGTTAAACCATTTTACTATATAATTTAAATTAATTAGTTTGTTTATTTTTATTGTTGTTAATTATTTATTTATTATTCATGCTATCCGTGGTCTGTGAATGTGTCTGTGCCTGTAAACACATTATTTTAATAATAAACCAAGCGATGGCGTTTAATTTTGATAAATGGACATTATTTACATTTCGTTAATTTTTTTTACATTTAAAATATCAGTTAACCGGAAGTAGCACTTTATTCTATATATATAAATGTTACCAAATATCAAATTTGACACTAATAAACTAACACGAACTGGCTCTTTATCAATACCAAGTTTACACATTCTAAATATTAATTCACAACTCTTTATACCTATTTATATGCGGGAAAGTCTAGGGGAGAACCATGTAAAGGGCCGGAGGCCGGGTGAAAAGCAAAATTAAAATAAAAAGGCGATCTGTGATGAGACTTGTTTATTTGAACAATCCTGGTTTTTATATATACAGCGAGTTGAGTTATGTACAAATTACGAGAGAAAGGACACAAAGGGGATGGTGATAGGGTGCGAATCGGGTGGTATATAAGGGCGAGAGAGAGAGAGAGAGAGATAGCGGTTGTGTGGATGTGTATAATGAGAGACTTGGAAAACGTAATTGGAAGCGGTGGAGTTCTCAGCAACAAGGGTTGGCTGAGAGACGAGGGGGTGGTGTAATGTGGTGAGTGATAAAAAGGGGATAAATAATTGTAGTAAAAGGGATAAACGAAGATGGCGGTTGAGGGATTCCTTGAAACAAGGTATTCAAGGAGGCGATGTGGTTGCGAAGAGAGGTGGGAGTCAAGTCGTAGCTCTGTCGACGGCCGGCTGGAGTCAGGCCAAGAAGGGGAACGGTGACACGTGCACGAACCAATAGATGGCGTCAGGCTTCACGACTGAACATCCTCCCCGGCCGTTGAAAGATGAGATTTCTTTCAACATTGCAGAAAGGGGGCATTGTTCTTCAGGGGTTAACACTGCGCGGGTGAGTGTGCCTTGATCTTGAGCGAAGAAGACTTCTGGTACGCCATCCGATCCCGAAGTAACGTTGATGATAGGATCCAACGTTCACTGCAACGGGGGCGCACCTCCTCCTTGATGAACCAGGTATTGGATTAGGTCCTGGTGGCGATGGCGAAGCTTTCATTGGAGGGTTAACTGGAAGAGTTGCGTCTACTCCAATTGTAGAGGTTAAATTACTAGAAGCTGAAATTGGTGTATCTGATTGATGGATAATTCTTAGATGTGGGTTTGGGACAATCTCGGTTTCGTAAAAATATTTATGGCATGGAGAAAGATGAATTTTGTCATCGCGCTGCATTGGAAAGATTGAATTATGGGGAGCCAGTTGTTGGATATTATGACGATGGGGAATGAATCGAGGATCAGAGAAGTAAGATCTATGTGGATAATTTTGAGGTTTTTGAGAAAGTGGTGGGAGATATGATTGAATTTGAGATAAATGATGGTTGCGTAGACGCTGTGTGATAGTAGGAGGATAAAAGCCAGTGGCACCAGATTGCGAATCTTCTATATTGCGAAACAACGGCGGTGGTTGAGTTAGAGGCAGTGAAGGCGTTTGTTGAGTTAACTTTAAAGAAATAGGATCAAGTGAGTGTGAAGTATTCATTATAGATGGCTTATAGGAAGTGGAATAATTTTGAATTGATGATGAGATGGCGCGGGATGAAGTATGTTCAGTAGGGGTTCCCACGGGAAATGGCGGCAGATCCTGGTTATGGTGGAGAAAGGAAGTACGAAAGCAGGATCCGATAGAAAAAGGTCATGCAGGAGAACGGGGTAGATTAGAAGGTGATGGAGGTGGACTATTAATTATATTGTATTGGGAAGGAGTAGATAACGTGGTGGAGGGATCAGCGAACGGCTCAGATATATACGGCGGGGAAGGAGGGAGTGACATCGGAAGAATAGAGGGTTGTGAGGGGGGAGTCTCAGAATTTGTAGGTAAGGATTGAGGTGATGGAGTGTGAAGGAGAGTATGATGATGTGCGTGACAAATATGACATCTGTCATGGGACGGGCAATGATCGATATGATGTGAACCTAAACAATTAAAGCATCGCTGAAATTCTCCACAAAGTTGTGAGCGTTGACCTGGAGTCAAGCTCCGAAACTCACGACATTGTCGGAGATGATGACGACCTTGACAAAACACACAGGGTAATCCATAGTTAGTGGCATTACTGGACTTCAACGAATGCCTCGTTTGCATCACTGATGAGTATTTGGAAGGGATGGAAGATGGAGAGGTTGTGGATACCTGATTTTTGTTCCACGAATTCGACCGAGATGAAATAATAGGAACCTTTGTGACAGAAGCTTCCTCTGATGCTCGGCAGATGCGTTCTAGAAATGGCAATATATCATTGACCGTTGGCAATGCCTCTGAGCCGTAAGACTCTTCAAACCTCCGTCGGAGTCCACCGGGGAGTTGTCGCATTAGGATTCGGCCAATGAGAATGCCCCATGAATCGACGACAGTCTGTAAGGTAGGTTGAGCTCGAAGGGCTTCCATATTCTCATAATAAGAATTAATAAACGGACGTAATTGAGCAGGACTCTGCGATGAAGGTGGGGAGATGTCCAATAAAGCGTCCATGAATGAATAGCTAATCAATTTGGGTTGATCATATCGGAGGCTAAGCACCTTCCATGCCCGGGAGAAGCAGTCAGCGACCATACCCAAAGAGGTGATAAGTTGACGCGCCTCCCCTCGCACTGACGAAAAAAGGCAATTATATCGTTGAGCTTCCGAGGCGGTGGAGTGATTGAGAAGCACTTCGGAAACTATATGTTTAAAATGCGGCCAATCACGAAAACCGCCTGAAAAGGTTGGAAGCATTAGCTCAGCCAGTCGAGGAGAAGGATCAGAATGAGGAACTGGAGGGATAACATTATGAACTCCAGAGTTCTGATTATATGTGAGTTCAAAATCCGACACCTTTTGTAGGATTTGGATTTGAATATTGGAGAATTTAACTCGATTCTCGGGTTCCACCGAGGCGTTATGAGCTATACACCGCTTTGTCAATTGATCTAATTGATCCAACATATTACAAAGCCGGGTGAGAATGGATTGGAAGGAATGTGCGTTAGCTGGAGTGATCTCCTGCTCCTTAGACGACAGGTAAGTGACCGAAGACAACAATTCCTCCAACTCCATTTCACAAATGTTGCCTTCACGCTCTTGCTTGGCAATTTTAGTTGTGGGTTGAGCCATGGCGTATGTGAAATTAGATATATATATAGAAAATATTCGGGATGAAAGACTATACAATTCAAATATAAGGAATTAACAAGGTAACTATATGCGTATGGTATATAATAGAATTGTATTTAACGAATAAGAAATTTTTATATAATATAAAAATTAAACAATGTAACGATGGGATATATAAGAGAATTGAATTTAAAGATTATGAAATTAAATATAATATAAGAAAATATTTGAAATGAAAGCTTATAAATTTTAAATATAAGTATTAGAAGATAAATATATAATATGCTTATTATATATAAATAGAATTGTATTTATTTTATACATAAAAAAAATTAAACAATTTATTATTTGATAGAAATAATAATATATTTGAAATAGCTACCTAGCGATAGAAGTTGTATTTCCAACTGGTATCCGGCTCGAAGGACCATGTAAAGGGCCGGAGGCCGGGTGAAAAGCAAAATTAATTTTTAATAAATACACTGCCCGCAAAAAAGTGACGCACCTGGAAAATTTCAATTTTTTCCTTTTCTTTCTTTTTTAATACTTTAAATCTTATCTATATTAAAATTTATCTAATAATGATAATTTGTAATAGCTTTATAAAGAAAATATCAATTTTATGCAATGAAATTAAATCTATTCAAAATTAATCAAATCGAAGATCAAATTACAAAAGTTTCAAATAACATTTTTATTAAATTTTATTGCTTTTGAATAAAATTTATCTCATTTACGATTGAAATTCTTTATGGAATACATCGTCTGGGTTATAATGATTAAAAAAAAAATGATTACACCAGAACAAGTGGCTCGAGCGTTAGCATTAGTGGATGATGGAAAAAGTATACGCTTTGCGGCTCGCACTTTAGGTTTGCATGAAGCTACCGTCCGTAGAGCTATCAAAAGATATCGAGAGACTGGTAGTTGTTCGAGAAGACAAGGATCAGGCCGCCCGAGAACAACAACACCGATTGATGACCGATTTATTGTCATAAATTCGTTGCGGAATCGCAACGCAACTGCTCCAGAGATCGCTCAGACCCTCCGTACAGTGAGAAATGTTTCTATAAGTGCCCATACAGTTAGAAGAAGATTACCTCAGGCAAATTTACATCCCAGAAAACCATCGACAGGACCATTGCTCTCTGTGGAACACCGAAGAGCTCGCCTTGCCTTTGCCAAAAAATACAGCCACTGGACAGAGTCTCACTGGAAAAACATTTTGTTTTCAGATGAGTCCAGATTCAATTTATTTGGACCAGATGGCCGTCTTTTCGTTTACAGAAGACTGGGCGAGCGTTACGCACAATGTGGCCCATAGTGTTCAGTTTGGAGGAGGATCAGTGATGGTATGGGGTGGCATATCTTTAGAGGCAAAGGCAGATCTTTATCTTTTCTCTAATGTAACGCTAAATGCCCGAACATATTGTAATGATATTTTGGAACATTATGTTGTGCCATATGCTCACTTTATTGGCGAAAATTTCCTGTTTATGCATGATAATGCTGGGCCTCATAAAGTCAGGATTACCACTGGCTATCTGAAGGAAGTCGGGATACCAACATTCAACTGGCCCGCACGAAGTCCAGATTTAAATCCAATCGAACATGTTTGAGATGAGCCCTCAAGGCGTATAAAAGGAAAAATTAGCCCACCTTCCACCTTGCTGGAGCTAAGAATTGCTTTAGTTGAAACTTGGGAAGAAATACCGCAGGAGGTGGTGGCAAACTTAATCAAGAGTATGCCAAGAAGATTAGAGGAAGTAATAAGAGCAAGAGGTGGTAATACTCGATATTAAAAGTTTTAATTTAAAAAATGTATTTATTTTTTAATTTAAATAATGTTATTTTCTTTATAAAGCTATTACAAATTATCAGTGTTTAGATAAATTTTAATATAAATAAGATTTAAAGTATAAAAAAAAGAACGAAGGGGAAAAAATTGAAATTTTCCAGGTGCGTCACTTTTTTTGCGGGGCAGTGTATATTCATTTTGTATTTTAATGATAAATTATATTTTATTTTTTATGAGGGCAGGCCAATAAGTCAGTGTATTTTTGAATGAAACACATGTTTTTGGATAAAAAATTATTTTATTTTTCAAAGTAGACTCCTTTGAGCTCTAAACACTTCGTCCAACGTTTCTCGAATTTTTTTTTATCCCTTCCAAAAAATAAGATTTGTCGATGACATCAAAATAGATTTGTTTGTGAGATGATTTCATCGTTGGAGCTATTTCTTCATGTTTGGAAGTAAGAAATAGTCACTCGGGGCTAAATCCAGAGAATAGGCTAGATGAGGGAGCAATTCGTATTCCAATTCATGGATTTTCATAGAAATTCACTTTTTTCAATTTTCTTCTCAAATCACGAGGTAGTCTGCTATTAATGGATGTCAAAAAGAAACTAAAAGACCCAGCTGGTTCAAATTTCGACAGGCTCAATTGATAAAATATTTTTTAAAATATATATGAATTTATTTTTCTAAATTTATTGATGTTAGTTGATCTTGAAAATATATGTATATACATTTGATTGATTATTTGTAATTATATTTAAATAAATTCAAATATTTTGATATATTTTAAATATATTGCTTGTAATCATTATAAAATCACAAGAGAGATTTATAATTAAACATATAAAGAAAGTTTTTAATAAAATTATTTGTTTATTTTTAAATTTATAAAATTCCTCTAAAAAAAATTGATATTTTAATTCATATCTAATATTGAAAGAATTTTTATTAGTTATTATCATTATTTTTCGAGTAATTAAAATAAAAAAATAAAAAACAAAAATAAAGATAACTGAATTTAGTCGTTTTAATTTTTACTATTATTATTATTATATAAAAATTCATCAGTATAAGAAATTCTTTGTGATGTGTGCTGAGTGGATATCGCAATTACTTACCTCTGTACACTTCCTTCACGCATTGGAGTCGATACGAGGATAAAGAAGGCAGTGTTTTTCTGGAGGGTGAATCTTAATTACACTATTATGGACCAGGAACCTAGCCAATGGAAACATCATGAATGTTTCCATCCCACTCTGTTGTTTAAGCGGAGGTTACATGAAATCCTGTATGCTACAGATATTTGAAGACAACCATATCACTTGATAAGTGGGGTGCCTCAATGAAATAAATCATTATTCTCTAAGTGCATGACTCACTGTCTCATTTTCATTTGGCTCACTATATTTTCATTCATAGTGTTTAATTAATTAAGTATTAAATAAATTTAATGATTGTCTTTATTTCAAGATAAGATATAGACAAAATTAAATATATATTTTACAAAAAAATGTATAATTAGAGTCTGTGTAAACTCATCCAATTCAACATATTTAGTTTGTTTAACAATCTATATCTTCTAATTTGCATGGCGATGGGTTTGACCGTAGTTGATGTCCTTTAGCGCTAACTAGTGTTGAGTTTTGAACAAAATGGTGCACTACCTATAACTACTAATTTTCATAGTTTGATCATATACAAGTTGATGTGTTTCAATTCCATCTTCAACTAATTTGATTGAAACCTTCCTCATGAAAAAATACATATATATATCCAAAATTTTATGGCAATCGGTTAAACCAGTGATTCTCAACCTGGGCGATCGACATCTTAAAGAGGGCGAAATCATTTTCAACTCTAAAAAAAGGTAAGATGATTTTGTGAACAGGCTTTTTAAACATTTCCTCTTTTTTCAATTTTTTTCAATATGGTTCAAAAAAAAGGTCAGATAATTTTGCAATCAGGTTCTGACAAAACTACAAAAACAAAATAATGATAAAATTTGATACAAGATAATTTACAGTGATGCTCTTATGCAAATTATCAAATCAAATACTTGATATTATGATACTAATGATTATTCATTTTTTTTTGTAAGTAATTGAATATTTTGAGATAAATGATAGATAAGTATTTATAAATAACTTTACTTTACTATTTAGAAAAATATATATTAATCAATTACCTATTACAATAAATTAAATTTATAATTCATATTATCCAATGGTATTACATTAGTACAATAGAAATGATCTTGGGCAAGACTTAGAATATAATATAAATTTTTATTAAGAAAAATCAAAGAAAAAATTATTCTTATTTATAAACAAATTCAAATTTATTTTAAAATAGATTCAAATTGTGTGTTAAGAAAATTATATAGAAATATTAATATGTACAACTAATAAGTAATAATACTAATAAACTATTAAGTATTCAAAAACATTTTTATACAAGTTAAACAAATGCAAAATATTTTTAAAGAAACTTAAAATATTTTTTTTATAACTATATATTCTACTTTATTAAATCACACCTGTTAATCCATCTCTTTACTTTTACTATATTTAATTATATAACGTTAAAAGTAAATAAAAACTTATTTTTAAATATGTTAAAAAATAAATGAGTATCAACGTAGAAAATGGCCTTCGACAAAGTAGCCTCAAAATAAAATAATTTTTTTTTGTTCTATTATGTTTTTTGAAATTTTTATTTTCTAAATAGAATTTGATGTTCTCGCACCATTTTAAATTATATTTCCTATTTTTTAAAACAGGTCACCTAAGTATTACTTTTCGATAATTTTTTTAATTTTAAATAAGAAAAAACATTCACCATTCATTTCTATCCATAATTCTCTATTCAAGTTCTATTAATGAATTTTTTTTTCATTTTCATCAGATTGACCTTTATGGTATTTGAAGTTTTTGATTTCAAATCTATAACCAGTTTTCTAAATTTCACAAAGATTTATCATAAAAAACAAAATGAACAGTTCATAAAGATTTAGCCTTGAGCCCTTTGATTTGGTCGAACGCATTGCATAATAATCACGATGCACTCGCCCTGGAGATAGTCAAAACAAATTTCTAAATTCATATTATCTTTTACCCATTTATATATTAATAAATAAAATTTTAATTTAAAATTAAAATAAAAATTGATCAATGAAAATCAATTTTTAGTTTCTATTATTTTTATTTATATTTTAATTTAATTATTTTAAGTAAGTTTGTCGATATATATTAAGAAATCTCTGGAGTGTGTCTCCACTCGACTATCACGCAAATTTGATTTGGATTAATTAACATATATTATATTTAAATTAAATTATAAATTAAAAATTAATAAATAATATTTATTAAACCAGCGCGAGTTTTGCTCTTTGTGGATGGCACCGTGTCACGTGCTGGCGCGTGTGGCGCGTGATTGCCAGTCACGTGTTAAAAAATTAATTCCGGTACTTTTAGCGATTCAATCAAGCTGAAATTCTAATTTTATACAATTTTTAATCATGTGAAAAACTATCAAATATACATCTTTATTTTTACGGTCACTTTAGAGGAAAAAAAAATCAAAACGTAGTAAGTAATGGTCCTCTTCCGAATGAGCTACATTTCTGAAAAGTTGATAGAAAACTACGAATTTTGAATAATGTCCCTTTACAAAATTTCACTATTCTAGCTCAATTCTTGTCTACATACACACCCACAGACATTGTTCTCAACCTTAGTCAAAACGTATAAAAACTTCAAAATCTTTAATGATTACAATACTATCTCTGGCAAGATTGTAAAAAAGATAAACAAATTCTCTGTTGAAAAAATCCCAAACTCCCCCCCTTTTTTACCGACCGACGATAGTAAGGGAGGTATTGTTTTCACACCAAATTTCACATGTGGAGATTTTTACATATCTCCACGAATCATGCATTTTCTAAACAGAATAAAGTATTTTTAGCATGATGTCTGTCCGTCCGTCTGTCCGTCCGTCCGTATAGATGTGTACAGCCTGAACGGCTCAACCGATTTTGATGAAATTTGGTATATTTACTTAATGCATCAGTGGGATGAATTGATCAACTTTTGGTGCAATTCCGGAAACCGGAAGTGGTAGTATTAGCGATCGACGATAGGAAGGAAAGGGTTATTTTCACACCAAAGGAGATTTTTTTATATATCAGCACGAATCATGCACTTTGTATTGGTTTTATCCTCGAGAAAAATCATATTTATTAGTTTTTTCTTGATTTAAAATTATATGACGTCATCCAGCCATTCATGACGTCACAGCCTGGTCTTGCATATATATTATAAATAAAATAAAATTAAAAATGTTTATATTTATTATTTATGTATCCATATCTGTTTTTTATTACATTAATAGATATATGAAAATTATTTGAAATTGTTTCTGTAGCTGGAAATTAATTTATTTCAAACCGTCGGTCGGTTCGGACCTAGCCACAGGTCAACTTATTTTAGAACCATATTGAAAAAAATTCGGAAATGTTTAAGAGCCTCATAATCTCGCGGCACACTAAAGTGCCTAGGCAAAATGGTTGAGAATCACTGCACTGAACTGACCGTAAAAATAAAAATAAATAAAGTTTTTTACACAATTAAAAATTGTATAATACTGCTATATATAGAATTTAAGCTTCATTGAATTTCTGAAAGTACCGGAATTAATTTTTGAACACGTTGACTGATAATCACGCATCAACACGTGACGTGGTGCTATCAACAAGAGCCAAAGATGCGCTGGTTTAATAAATATTATTTATTAATTTTAATTTATAATTTATAATTAAATTTAATTTAAATATAATATATTATATGTGTTAATTAATCCAATTCAAATTTGTGAGATAATCGAATGGAGATACTCCAGAGTTTTTAATATTATTTATTTTGATTATTTAGAGTATATCAAAAAATTATTCATAATAGATGAAATTTATAAAATAAAATTCTTTATAAATTGTTTCGAATAAAATTTTTTATTTTTGTTATAGTTTAGGAAATATGACCATATTTTACTTATATGATATTTCTCTTATTTCTTTTAATTTGTGTATTAAATTCATTTATTTTCTTATTTTATTTTCATGCTTTTTTTTAGAAATTATTTATAATAAAAATGAATGAATTATAATAATTGCATTGATTTAAGTGTTTTTATCTTAAAAATTGAATGACAAAAACAAGGTTAATGAAAATAATCGGTCATTCATTAATTTGCATATAAGGAATTTCTAGAAAAAAACATTAATATTTGATAATATATCTGATTATTGAATGAAGGGGTTGAATGGAGCTCATGTGAATTTATCTTAGCAGGCCCCCCCTCCCCTCCCAATCTCTCTCTCTCTCGCAATTTTGTTCATAAACTATGAGCCTGCGACTCCGGCTAACATTTCTGTTGGACCCACCAACAAATGACTAGAATCGAAATAGATTGCACCATGTTTTCAATTTTCTACCTAACTTTCTTTTGCCTAGTCTTCTTGGTGCCAATACTAGCCTATGATGATGAGAAGGACAAGTTTATAGGCAAGTCTAATTCAGCAGCATCCTATCTTGCTCAGGTATGCTCCATTTTTTTTTCTATCGTGAGTTGTTTTTATTGATATTTTATTATTAATGTCATTGTTAAATGACCATATTTACAGGTAATGATAAACCCATTTTCTACATATGGCGCACAAGTCAGTGAGAGTTGCGAAAATCATGTCGAATTGTTCCAAAAGGAGTTAAACATGCTAAGCCCCTGGGCACTCAACAGTGAGTAGCACTTCTCCAATAAGAAAAAAAATATTATTCATTAACAATGTATTACGAAATTCATTCCATTGAATACAAAATGTCACGTTCAAGGCAATTATCATTATGTGAGGAAATTTATTATTTTCTATATATAGGGTTATAACTACTTACAAATTTTGGAATTCACTATTCAATTATTTTAAAAAAATGATATCATAAACAAAATAGACATAAAATATATAAAAAAACATTCAATGACTTAATTATGTTTGTTATGATATTTAAAATAAATCTAAATCTTTAAAGTACTTTGAAGTAGATTTATTTTTGGATTAGGCAAACCAGGTATATTTTCGAATAATTTATATTATTATTTATATAATTTAATTGATCCCTTTATATTACTTATCTTATTATCCCACCTTCTCTCTTCATAATTATAGCTATATATATAAATGTTTAATATGATTATGAAATTTTTTTCCGGATATCATTTTCTAGGAAAAAATTATACTAATTATAAATTATATTAAATACCTTAAAAGAACTAGTAGTATTAGTAAAAATATATAACATATATTTTATTCACATAAAGTTAAAAATAAAAGATATATTTTTCAGTCTAACAAAGAGTGGAAAGTTTTTCTTAAATTATATATATATATTTCTATTATACTGAATAAAAGAAAACATTGTGACGTCAGCTGGTAGGCAAGAATCAAGCATGGTTATCATTTGTGTAGTGTATAGTTGTGAAAACTTATTGGTTCTTAGAAAAAATTTGAACTTTTTTTTGGAAACTTCAAGGCATTTTCACTAAACAGTTGTGACTTCAACATTTTAAATCAGTCTCAGGTATTGAGAAAATTCATTACCTCGCCTTATTTCAGCAACTTTCAATTGTCAACATCTTGCAGTTACTTACCAATATTGATTGTAAATATAAACTCTGCTTTCTTCTATATTCGAGTAAATTTATCCATGAGAGTGAGAGAACAATAATATATTTATGATTGTTAAATTATGTAAACTGCTGGAAAATTGTTCAAATCACCATTTCACCTCCTATTGTTTAGTGTGATGGAATTTATGAGTACAGGTTTGAAATGGGAATTTTTTTAAAGAAATACATGTTGAATTTGAAAGAATGCTAAAAATTGGTTTATTAAATATATACTCCATTACTAGTTACAAATCTTCCCATCTTTCGGAAAATTTGTAGTAAAATCATAAGTAAAAATCTCCCCCTTTTGCCGAGAATTACAAATATTTTTTTCACATTTTCGAATGAACGTAATTTAGTAAGGTTCTTCATACAAGTGGTAATCAGATGGAGACAAGTCTGGCGAGTAAAGCGCATGGGGCATCACTTTCCAATGGATTGATTTCAAAGAGTCAAGAAATGGTGATGGATCGTTGACATCGGGAAACAATGGATAGAAATAACTTATAGACTAACGTTCAATCACCCTACGAATTGTTTATATGTTTGTCATTTGTTTTTTGGATTAATGTTTATCTTTGAATGTTTTCAGTTATTCCAAATCGAAATCAGCACTTTTGAAACGATGAAACCACCAATGTACGTTTCTTGCAATGAAGCATCACTATAAGCTTCTTGAAGTAATCGATATGATTTAGCAAAAGTTTTCTTTAAATAGAAACATTCAACATATCTCAGAACAATAAATTCAATGCAAACATTTTTTCAACTTATTTCTTGTGGGCATTGACTCTTGCTGCTGGCACAACAAAATTGCAAATAATCAAATTTTTATAGTTCACGCTAAATTAACACATCAAATTTATTTCAAATTTATACTTTATACTTGTATACCTAGAATATAATAAATTGAAGAGTAGAAACAAGACATTATCAATCTTAATTATGAACTTAAAATTACCATTTAAGGGCACTAATTCTTGTATTTTAAATAATGATCAGATTCTTTATCAAATCTATCAATGTTAAAATAAATAAAATAGCACCAAATAGAAAATTAAAATTTTTCAATATTCCATTATTATTTATTTAATTTAAGTAATTAAATCTTAAGTACACCGTTATATAATATGATATAGTTTATTCCCCTTTTCTAAACCCATTTTTTAAATCAACTTTATGCACTTATAAAGTCAATATCCTATTAATTACATTAATTGATAAACTATATGACAACATAGTTTTTCATTTTTTTACTAAAATAATTTGCAAGGACATTTGAGAACTTTGAACTAGTCGAGGTCAATGGGGTGGGAATAATCAAATGAAATAGTGATTTTTTTTACTACTTATCATTTACAACATTTATATTATAAGTAATTATAATTTTTTTTATATTTAGTATATCTCTATATACCTTTATAGGTACGTTAAAATGATTATCAATTATCTATATAATTATATTTATATATTAAAGATTAATTTTATAAATATATATATATATATATATATATTTAAAAATAAGTTTAATTCAATTTTTTAAATAAAATTAAATTTTTCAACGAATATATATATTATTTTTCCTGATTGGGTTACTATACTTCAATATTAAATATATATTTATTAGAATTTTATTAATTACTTAAATAAACAAATCAGAAATAGCAAACATTTTAAGGCTGTGATGTGGAACAAAAAACTTCTTACATAAATTATTTATTATACTTATATGTTAATTTTTAACTGAATATATTTTTTACATATAGCTTAGTTTAATTAACTCTCTTTTTATATTTTCAATTCATCAAAAGAAGTTACTAATATTTTAAAATTTATTTTTTTAATTATTCCTCTTTCTTTATTAATTCTAATATATCAAATGAGTGGAATTTTTTTTTTATTAAGTTGTATTTTAGATTACTAATGAAAAATAACATTATATGCAATATTAATAGATTATATTAACTATGTAGTAGGAATACATATTAAAATTGAAAAATATATAATTAGTTTTTTTAATATATTAATTTTTATTTTAATTTTGAATTAGTTATTTGGGAATCCTTCCATATATATGATTTATTGAATTTATATGTGATTTTTAATTTGATTTAAAATATATTAATTAAATGTTAACATTTATTTATTTATAATCACATTTATTAAAAACCTTTATAATATACTAAATCAGATTTGTTTATTTTTATTTATAACTTGAATAATTTATTTCAATTATTTAGAAATTATATTTGTGTTTTCTACTTTAAACTAACAAATTGAAAAAATAGACACTTATTTTTTAATTCCCATAAAAATATTGTGATTTTGATAAAAAATCCGATTGCCAGTTATGTTTACATTCTTTTATGACATTTTTAAGTCAGATGTCAATTTATACGATAACGCCTGTAAGGTTTATCAGATTGAAATCAAATTTTAATAGTAGATTCTAATCACTATTTAGTTGATTTTTACTTTTAGTTTCTCTTTTTATTCTTTAACTTTAGAAAGTAACATTTTTGGCAAATGGTTCATAAATTCGATGACTCTCTTGTTAAATATATATTTTTTTTGTGGGGGAGGGAAGTTAAGTTGAATTTAATTATATATAAGAGGATACAAGTGAAGAATCGAACTTTATATTATATTGGAATTTATTAAATAAATAAATATTTTAATATATTATATATTTTTATAAAATTCGATTATATAGTATGGGTTGACTTCTGCTCTCTCATTTATGTAATTTTTTTTTTTAAATAAGATCAATTATTGATTAAGCTTAGTAATTATTTTAGAAATATAATGATTTCCTTATTACTATTATCTCAAATGAAAGCCATTCAGAATCTGTAATTGAAATAAAAAAAAAATAAATAAATAACCAAATAAATTTGGTCCAAGTTCATTTTTACTAGAGAAATTAATGTCAAGTTTAATAAATAAAACAACTAGAAAGATAATTAAATGAATCATGAATTCATTTGATTTAATTTTATTTAAATAAGATAAATTTATTATATTATTAGATCAATTCATATGCAATTCAGTCATAATAAAATGATAAAAAAAAATAAACCGGGTCATATTGTATATTATTTTTCTAGATTATTTTAATTAATTATTTAATAAAAAAATATATATAATATATACATATTATCAAGTTAGAATTGAGAATTGTTTTTTCAATTTTTCAATTTATCTCTAAATTAATATAAAAAATTTCTAATCTATCCTTGTAATTTTTTTTTAATTTACGGCATTTTTAAGATTTAATTTTTCCACATTTTATATTTATATATTATATATATATATATATATATATATATATATATTATTATGTAATTAATGGTATAATTCATTTTTTGATAAAAAATTTTAAAATGATCTAAGAAAAAATTTTAAAATTTCATTTTTATTTTTATTCTTAATATCTTATTCAATGAAAATAAAGTCAGATGATCTCAACGTATTAACAGTATATAAAATATGCAAAATAATTTTTAAAAGATAATAAATTTAGGCAATGTGTGAAGAAATTAAAACTACTATGTAAACAAGATAAAAGATTCATAGTATTAAACTGGAGATCATCATTTAAAATTCAAGATTTCAAAATATTTAGTAAATAGACAATTAAATAAAATACAATTAAAATTGTAAAGAAGGAATATAATAAAATTATATAATGATAAACAAAATATAAATAAAATAAATTTAAACATATCTTCTTAATTTCATAGAATTTATATTTAAAACAAGAAATTCATTGAAATTGAAAATGAAAAAATACAACCTTTTCGTTTATTTTTAACTTTAGCATTAAATATTTCCAAATATTTTTGTATTGATTACATGTCATCAATTAAACTAAACATTTGTATTTAATTTTCTAAATTAATTACATCTTAATCAAAATAAGATATCATAACTGATGCATTTATTCTATTAAAAAAATTGTAAATCTTTTGGGTTTTTTTCTATTATCATTGTTTTTATATTCATTTGAAATTTTTAGAATTGTTTTTTTTTTATAATTAAAGAATTTTCCCAAAAAAATTTAGATAGGGACCTTTTGGGAAAATAAATAATAATAAAATTTACATGTTTATTTTTTTATATCTGTTTAACCTAAACACAAATAATTCTTCTATATTTAATTAAAATAATGTTAATCATATATTACAGTTTAATGTTCGATAATTGATATTAAATATTAATTATACTAAACAAACCAATTTTTTAAAAAATATTATATGGGTATTCAATTAATAGTTAGATAGATATATTTATTTATAATTTTTTTAAGAAATTTATTATATACTAGCTGCTATATATGAGGGCCTGCGGCGCTCCTCACACCTAGACGGGGGCTCCGTCCCCTGTACCCCCGAGTGGTACATAGTATTTGGTTGAAAGTAGTAAAAGGTTTTCATCCATTTTGTTTCAATCAGTATATTACATAAAACATTCATTTCTTTTTATGTTCTTATTTAAATATATTTTAATTTAATCAGTAAATTAATTTTATATATTATTATTGTGGCTCAAAGATACTCGAAAGTTCTTGGCCGCAACAACCACATTTCTCCAAGTGTCCCTATCCTGAGCTCTTGTCCCATCTCTCTTACGTCCCTTCCTACGCGTCTTCCAAGCGGACGTTTTCCAATCGGTCTCCCCACCAATATCTTTTTCCTCTCCCATTCTATCCACGTGCCCTGCCTTCCGCAGCCTTTTCGCTTTTATAACCCTAACTATTTCTGAAGATGCATAAAGGTCATGAAATTCCTCGTTATGCAGTCTCCGCCATTTCCCGGTGAACTCATCTTTCTTTGGTCAATAAATGCTGGGAAGAATCCTATTCTCAAATACTCTGAATCTATTCTCATCTCCCAGGGTCATAGACCATACTTCCCACCCATATAATACAACAGGCAAAATAATTGTTTTATATATTTTAATTTTGATTCCCTTTTATAATAATTTTGATGAGATAAGCCTCTTTACTGCAAGATAACAGGCGTTTCCCGATTGCAACCTCAATTTAAATTCTTCTCAAATATTATTATCCTTCGTGATTACATTCAATTTTTCTACATATTCAAATTTTACATTTTGTATATTAAGATTTTGTATGTTAATACTCTTCCTCTTTGTTACTAAATATTTTTTCTTATCACTATTAATTTCAAACCTCCATTAAGAGAATTATATAAACTTTAAAAAATTAATTTCTGCGGTTATTGATTAGATATTAATAAAATTTATAGCCTATGTTACTATAGAGGTATATAAGAATTTTCTGATGTAATTCCATAGAAATTCGTTCAGCCAATTCTGAGTCTATAAAATAGTTATTTTCCGGACAGACAGACAGACAGACAGACAGACATGAAAAATTCTACAGTCACTTTTGGATTCTAAAGGTCATGAAACGCGAAGATATGCAAAAAATTTTAAATTCTGAGCGATGTGCAGACAAAAACATTTATATATATATATAGATTTTATATATTATTGCTTTCTACCTGTGTTTCATTTGAAGATTACAGATTTTCCAAAAAAATAAATATAACAACAAAAAATTTTAAAAACCACTTAATACATTATCTTCATTGAGAGCAATATTTACTTACATCAATATATATAATTTCCGTCGTATGTATGTAATGTCTGTAACATTATGAAGTTAGTTACAAATTGTCAAAATTATTAATTTGTAACTAACAAGAAATGGAAAAATATTTTATTTTTTTAAAAAATTATATATTGTATATATTTGATTTGAAGTATTAACTGTTCAACCGAGTCCCTGCCAAAAGATTATTAGAAAAGTCCAGTCTTTTTTAAAAGAGACATTGTTAGGCAAAAAAACAGCTTGATTAGCAATTCTGTAGCAAATGATTGTAAAAATAAAAACTGATTTATTCCTGAAAATAATTTGCCCTTTTTTCGAATTAAAGGCATTTTCACTAAATTGTTCTTTATTGGATCTTAAATATTTTAAAATCAGTTCCATGTATTGAGAAAATTAATTGCCTATTATAATCTCAACAACGCCATACTCCTACAATCGATTTTAGTTTCCTAAGTCCTGGAAACTATCTCTTTGTTCGAAATAATAATAAAAAAATAATAAATTAATCCTTTATTAAGTATACTTAATTTTTAAATTCAATTTATATTATACAAAAGTTTATATTTTAAATTCGTGATCACTTCTTGATGAATACAATTGTAATTCATATCAAAAATTTGACAAACACAAGCCCGTTTTAATTTAAAATTAATTAAACAAATACATACCTGTGGATAAATATTAAATAAAATAGAGAATTTAATAATGTATTATTGAAAATATTAAATATTTTTATATCACAATGATGAATTATAATATTAGAATAAAAATTGATTTTAAAAATACAATACCTTATCGGAAAATATAGAAATTTAGTGTAAAAGGGAATGAGAATAGATAAAGTTTTAGAAAATAACAATTTTCGCAATTAGAATGGTGGAGAATGGATAACAAGAAATTAAATAATCATGATTGATATTGACTTGGTTTCTTTTTTAATCTAGGTTATTCTCATATTATAAAATAAATTTGAAACTTATGTTTATATTTTTCACTATATAAATGATAACAAAATTGGTTCCAATGTCAATCATTTTATTATTTATATATATATATATATATATATATATATATTTCTTATCATTGCCAAATTAAAATATAAATGTTTACGTTGTTGTTTGTTTATGACATAAAGATGTCAATACAAATTCAATATACGCAATAATAAATTCTTATATTTTATTTATATCTATTTAAAAAGAAACTGTATCTCTCTAAATCATCCAAACTAAAAATATAATTTTTTTATACAATTATAATAATAAATTTAAAAATATATAAGAGAAGATAATATAATTCATATATTGAGTTAATCTTTATTTTTCCCATCAAGAATTATTTAAATTTTTGTTCTATAAAATTATATTCTTTACTATCAAACTTTCAAGTTATTATATTCTTTTTCTAAAATATTCAAAGTTAATTTTTGTCAAAATGGTAAATATACCTCTTCATAGTAGGAAATTTTGTTTTGAAAGAATAAAACATAAATGAAAGATAACTTCGTATGCAAAAGTTCATATTATGATAATATAATAATATATATTATGTAGCCTTAAATCATAATCTTGTTTGTACTTATGACGTTATTGTTATATTATGTGAGCTAAGAATCCTTTACATCATATTTATTTTCATATATTTAAGAATAAATATCTAAAACTTGGTAAGAGAAGAAAATATTGTAGTTATCTTAAATTTTGATAAATTTAATTAAAAATTTAAAAAATATTTTATACATACATTAGAATTTTAAAAAAAAAAATGTTCATTTCAGAACCTATGAAATTATATAAGTTACAATAAATATGGATAGTTTCGAAAAAATCAAAGAAACAATAAGAAAGTCTTTACAAATCAATGTGATTCTGTAGATTAAAAAATGGTAAACATACGTCTGGATTTTGGATAGCCTACTAAAATACCTAATATGCCGGTTGCAGCCAAAGCGGGGTAGAGATATTATGTGATCCGCACAGCAGATCCTTTCAACATATCCTGATTTATTAATAGGAGTCACCTATTTTTATTTAAAGTAGCTTG
This sequence comes from Labia minor, assembly GCA_963082975.1. Classification (NCBI taxonomy): domain Eukaryota; kingdom Metazoa; phylum Arthropoda; class Insecta; order Dermaptera; family Spongiphoridae; genus Labia; species Labia minor. The sequence continues at coordinate 56,255,342 of OY720345.1, forward strand.
CCAATTTTGATCAGGAAATTCCCTTATCAGGGCTGGGTTCTCAAGGATGAGAGTCAAATGAGTTCCCACCAGGCTGTGTGGTATCTTCATAAAAAGGGTTCAATTAAATGAAATTCTACAACAAATATTTTTACTACTATTTCACTACAATAATTTCTACTTTATAAATCGATGTTATTAAATTAATTTTATGTTATATTGTTCTGATGACAATAATACTCAAAAATTTTTATTTTCATTTAATCATTGTCCAAAAATATTTTTATAAATATATTTAATTTCCATAATATATACATATATATTATTATTATTAAATAATAAAACAAAAAAAAAATCGAAGAAAAGTGTATTTTTTATTTATTTTTCCTTAATTACGATTAATACTTCGTTTTTTGTATCTTTTTTTCAAATTATTCTTATACAAATAAAACCAAGTGATTAAACTTATCTGTTGAGTAGTAGAAGTATTATATGAGAAATAAGTAATTGTGTCAGCAATATTTTTTATTAATATATATATAAATATTTATTTATTATTTTCTTAGTGTATGATGCTGGTGCTAAAATTCCATCTGGATTGTTGACGGGCAATATCAATCAATTAGGCCAAACTGATCAATGTTTGAGAAAAGTGAATGGACCCTTCAAAACACATCATTGTCTGGCTAATATTATTTTTCATATTTGGAATGCTTCTGCAGAGGTTCGTGAACTAAAATAATCATTTTATTAAATTTTTCAAACAGTAAAAAATATTATTTTACTTTATAAGCTATATTAGCCTATAAAGTAAAATCATTTAATATAAATGATAATATTTTTAAAAATAAAAAAAAAATATATAAATTTTATTATATATAAGTATAAACATTTTAAATTATGTGAAAACATATTTTTATTAAGGAAGAGTTATAACAATTTGTTATTAAATATTATATAGTATTATATTATATTAATAAATATTAAATATGAATATTAGGATACTAACTTAATTCAAATTTAATTAATATAATTATATTTTTAATTTTTAAGTGTATCCGTAAGTTATTTAATGAAATATGAAAAAGTAGAAAAAATGAACTTTTAGAGAAATTTAATAGTTTAATTTAATAGATGTTATATTTCATTAAAAATCAATTTTATTTTATTAATAAAAAATAATTTCATTCTCTCATAAATGAATTGAAAAAGTGAATCATGGCACAACTCTCAAATAAAAATTCTATATAAGATAACTTTAATACTTTCTCTTAACTAAGATTTAAGATTTAGAATTTAAGATAATAAAAATACAAAAATGAATTTGATTTATTTTCTCTAGAATGATCAAGTGGATTTAATTTTGGGGGCTGGTAAAGCATCTGATATTGATCCTAACTGGGATAAAACACAGTCGGCAACATATCGATGGGCATTTTGCATTCCAGAATCATGTAATATAAAGGATTTAAGTTCCTCACTACAAGCTGCTCTAAAACCTCTTGAAATTCCCGAAATTTTTAACATTTCAATTCAAATCTCTGAAAATAATTGTGTTAAAGAAGACGGAAATGAAAAATGGGATACTGGCGATTTTGTCTGTTTGTAAGTATTACATTTTTTTTTTATAGTAGGTGAAATGCTTTAACGCACAAGGTGTCGGGCTCCATTCTAGACGATCTACTTACTAAAACACCTTCTATTTTATTTTCTAATCCTGTTTCCACGATAGGAATCGACTTTCGACATAGCGTCTATCGTAGATTTAAGGATTATTTTTTCTTCTTTAACTGTTTTTCTTTTGATTTAATTATTTCTTTTATTAAATTGTTAATAAGACCCCATTTCTCTTTACTTGTTATCATCTGGTCTATTAAATTTTCTATGGAGATCAATACAATTTTTATATCTTCCCTCTTCGATTTCCATCTTTCACAGATAAACAATGTATGTTCTGCGTTGTCTTCTATGTAGTTGCAATTCGGACAAGTTGCCGTTTCTGCCCTTCCAAATTTATACAGGTAGCTTTTGAAGCAACCATGACCCGAAAGGAGAGGAGTCTTAGTCTTGGGTTTTATTTAATTTGAAGCCTTGCTGTTTCCTCATTGGCTCTTGCTTCTCTTATTTACATTTTATTTAATTCGATATATAAATAATAAAAGAATTTAAGAATAATTCAAATTAATTTCCTTTAAACGAAATCATTGAAATATTAAATGAAAAAAATACTATTAATATTAACAAATAGAAAATAAAATCATTGCCTTTTTACTATCTCGAGAGAGATAGTATTACAATCACGAAAATTTTCGATGACGAAATTTTGATGTTTTTATACGTTTTGAAGGTTCCTGAATCATTTAAGGTTGAGAAAAATGTCTGTCTGTGGGTATACACATACCGTGTGTGCAGACAAAATTATACAAAAACGGTTTGAGCTAGAATCATGAAATTTGGTACACGGACATTATTCAAAATTTGTAGTTCTCTATCAATTATTGAGAAATGTAGCTCATCCGGAAGTGGGTCATTACCTACCACGTTTTGATTTTTTTTCCTCTAAAGTGACCGTAGAAATAAAGAAGTTTTTCACACAATTAAAAATTGTATAATACTGCTATATATAGAATTTCAGCTTCATTGAATTTCTGAAAGTTTCGGAATTAATTTTTTAACTCGTTGACTGCTAATCACGCATCAACACGTGACGTGGTGCCATCAACAAAGAACCAAACCCGCGCTGGTTTAATAAATATTATTTATTATTTTAATTTATAATTTAATTATTTAAATTTAATTTAAATATAAGATATGTTAACTAATCCAATTCAAATTGCGAGATAGTCGAGTGGAGACACTCCAGATTTTTTAGTTCATTAATCTATAAATTAATAAAAGAAATATATAAATATGACTTATCATATTTTTAATAGACTAGGAAATAAACAAGGAATGATAAATAATACATAAAAAAATATAAATAAATAAACTATAAACATCATTTAATGCTGATACTCTGATAACTTTAAATATATACATCAATTTAAATATTTCAATGTCATTTTTCGAGGATAATGTCCTCAAATTTTTTTTTGATTTAAATTTTTGTTTCCATAATTATTTTTACTTCAAAATGTGATGATGGAAATGCGAATATAATATTTATAAATTAATTAATTCGATTTAAAGATTGGACTGACAGCTTTTTTTGAAACAATTAATTTATTAGAAAAATAAGTTGACCTGTGGCCAGGTCCGAACCGACCGACGGTTTGAAGTAAATTAATTTCCAGCTACAGAAACAATTTCAAATAATTTTAATATATCTATTAATTTAATAAAAAACAAATAGGCATATAACATAAATATTTTTAATTTTATTTTATTTATAATATATATGTAAGACCAGACTGTGACGTCATGAATGGCTGGATGACGTCATATAATTTTAAATCAAGAAAAAACTAATAAATATGATTTTCCCGAGGATAAAACCAATACAAAGTGTATGATTCGTGGTGATATATAAAAAAATCTCCTCATGTGAAATTTGGTGTGAAAATAACCCTTCCCTTCCTATCGTCGATCGCTAATACTACCACTTCCGGTTTCCGGATTTGCACCAAAAGTTGATCAATTCATCCCAGTGATGCATTAAGTAAATATACCAAATTTCATCAAAATCGGTTGAGCCGTTCAGGCTGTACACATCTATACGGACGGACAGACGGACAGACGGACGGACAGACGGACGGACAGACATCATGCTAAAAATACTTTTTTCTGTTTAGAAAATGCATGATTCGTGGAGATATGTAAAAATCTCCACATGTGAAATTTGGTGTGAAAACAATACCTCCCTTACTATCGTCGGTCGGTAATTAATCTAAAAATTTTTTTAACAATTTTCAATTTATTAAAAAACTGAAAAAATTGAAAACAAATCGTAGGTTCTAGTTTTAATTTAAATTTATTAAACTTTATGATCATTCCAACAGTTACGTTCTCATCAGAAGTTTCTACTAGAGACTAGTACTAGAATTACGTTCTTTACTAGACTCTAGTGCAAACTTCTACTACTAGAGTTACTTCCTGTACTAGACCCTAGTACAAACGTCTGTTGAGGACGTACCTGTTGAAATGATCATAAAATTTAATAAATGTATTTTGAAAATAAAACTGAATGTTTATAATAACTTACATTAGACCTTTTGATTTTAGTTTTTTCAATTTTTTATTAATTTGAAAATTGTAAAAAGAAAATTTTAGATTCATTTCTACATTTATCAATTAATATTAATTTGAAATTATATTTTTAAAATATAAATAATATATATATATATATATATATTATTATTATTATATAATCTAAGATGATTAGTTTATAATATAATCTCGATCTAAAATGAGACAAATGTATCTCCTTTATCTTTCAAGGTAATTACCAAGTTGACATTTAATATTAATGATCTAATACCATAAATGAAAAAAATTAATTTATATAAAATAAATTTATCTAATACTATATATGTGTGATTGTGTTATAATATTACTTTTTTAATATATATTTAGTGAGAAATATAATTTTACTACAAGATAAAAAATACTTGTTTAAATTATTTAATTTTTGTATTTTTCTAGTATTATTAACAAAGACAAATTTGTATTTGAATGTACATTAATTGGATTAGCAAATGCTTTTTGACATTATGCTTACATATATTTAGGAGATTCAAACATATTAAAATTCCAAATTCATAAACAATATATGTGTATTCAAATTTTTAATTAAAAAATTAATGCGAATTAAATATTAATCCTTGACCATATATCAAAGTGGTCGCTACCGCCCCTAGTGGCGATGGTCAAAGGTGCATTTTGGGAAAATTGTATTACCTATTGACCCTTTCTATTCCGAGTTTAATCAATTATTTCTTAACTTCAAAAATCAATGTTTCTAATTTACACATTTCTTTCTTTATTATTTTTACGAATAGGTATATTTATCTTTCTATTTACTTAATTTTTATTCAAATTTCAAGAAATTAATTTTCATTTTTTCTGGAAAGATGGCGCTAGGCAAAATAAGTTTGTGAACTACTAATATTAATATATCCCATAATGTTTTGTTGCATTTAGTAAAGATATTGTTAATTGACTAGAAATGAAACAAAACCATTGGAGTAATTTTTGTAAAAATTATAACTTTAAATAATAAAATGATTCAAGAACATTAATTAATACATTTAGCATATTAATATATTGTACATTTTCTTCTGTTACAGAGCAATAATTGTTATAATTCTATTAATAGTAATGTTAAGTAGTGCAATTGGTTATTATTTTCGAAGTCTCCAAAAATTTCCATTTCTCGAATCAACTCCAATTCTTACTCCAAATTTACCAAAATATCTGACTTCATTTGATCTATATATTCATTGGAATGCTCTTGGTCAAAGGACAGGAGCTGATTCATCTGTTAAATGTATTGATGGGATTCGTTTTCTTACCATGTGCTGGCTTATATTTGGACATACATTTTATATGTACTGTACATCTCAACATATCAACCTGGCCGATGTAGCAAGAGTAAGAAGAATCAATCATTTTTCAATATTATAACTTTTAAAAAAATATGTTTAGAGTGTAATCGGTATTTCCTTCTTCAGAGTATATTACTACTGATTTCTTCAAACATGTAAAAATAATCTTATATATTTTCATCTTTCCAACTCTCTAATCCTCACAACATGTATATAAATCATTTTTCCACTTTTTTATTATAATTAGAATCTAGATATATATAGATAGATAGAAAATATAATACATTTAATTTATGAGACTAGGTCTATGTTCTTGAAAGACGAGAGTAGACTAAAGTATTTGAAGCATTTGTGGGCCAAAGTAAGATGAGGTAACCGGGGAATGGCAGAAACTGCATAACGAGGAATTGCATAACCTCTTTGCATCTCCAGACATAGTTAGGGTTATAAAATCGAGAAGGCTACGACGGAAAGAACACATGGCTAGAATGGGAGATGAAAGACTGGCGAAACATATATTTGTACCGATTGAGAAACGTCCGCTTGATGACCGGACAATGTAGGATGGAACATAAGAGAAATGGGAGAAAATAGGGGTTAAATGCGTGTAGTTCAGGATACGGACTCTTGGAGAAATGTGGTTGCTGCGGACAAGAACTTTCGACTTCCATAGAACCACAGAGATTTAGATTATCTAGATAGATAGAATATATTTAATAAATGAGGAAAAAAAGTTGAAAACTATTTATATATTTTGTAGAAAAATAACTAAAATGATACAATATACAAAAGGAAACTTTCTGTTGAAACATTAGAACATTTGCATTATTTCAAGTAAATAAATTTGTTCATCGAAGTTTAATATAATATATATATACTATTTCAAATAACTTTCGAGTTTTATAAATAGATTACATTATAAAAAGTTATTTCTATGTTGTTTTCAAGAGAATTTTTGGGATTCTGGAACTTTGTCTTAGAATTTCAAAAATTCTCTCCTAAAACTCTATCTATCTTGAAAATGGTGCCAAAATGGGGCACCGAAACGTCAAGACTCAAATCTCACAAAACACGTGTAAATAACTCGGAAATAACTTTTCTTAATAAAAACTTTTACCTAAGCCTAAACGAAAATATAATGGATTTACAATTTCTTGTTTGTTTATAGTATAAAAATTAACTAATTAATTTGAATGAAAATAACTTCGATCCTTCCTTCCACAATAAGTTCTATTAAAGTTCAGTATAAGCGAATAAAAGCGGCAGTCAGAAATATTGAGACGTTACTGTTATCTCAAGTTATTCAAAATCCTAAAGAATTACACGTGAAAATCAATAAAAAAACATTTATACAATTTTTCTCATATTAGAAATGGAGAACTGATGATTTTATAAAAAAATATTTATTTAATTTGAATAAAATGTTTTTTAACATTAATTAAAATTATTATAAACAATAAAAATTAGATTTCTATCCTATACCTAGTTTTATTAAATAATATTTTTAAGAGAAAAATAAAATAATTTCACTGTAAAATATTTCTTTTTGTTTGTAGCTTGGCGATCCTCTACAGAATATGATAATTTTAAACTCCACTCTCACCACCGATTCATTTTTTCTAATTGGAGGTGCAATGGCTGCTTGCTCTCTTTTAAGAAGAAAGAATATTAATTTTTTAAAAATATATTTAAATCGTTATATTCGGTAATTTTTTTTATTTTATCATTTCTAAGATCGATATATTTATTTACTACAGTGTTTCTCAACCTTTTGGAATTCACGGCCCAATTTTCAATCATAATTTTCATCACCCCCCCAAATGTTTCAGAGCATCGCAAAATCATCTGACCTTTTTTTTTAAGAACTTTAACTAAGTCGGGAATTTTCTCTTGGACATGCTCGCCTGAGGTATGCGCCCCACAGGTTGAGAATCACTGATTTACTATGTTCGAATATATTTATTTTTTTATTTTATATTCTGATATTGTGTAAAGACTCAATACGAAAAGTGTTTGCCATAAATAAATAAATAAAAATTTTATTTATTTTATTATTATTTCTTTAATTGTAGTATTAATTTTAAAATTTTATTTTATTATTTTCCAGATAAATGAATGATTCATTCCATGAAATTTTTTATATTTAATATAACAACTATATGAATTTTTGATTAGTATAAATTTTACTCTTAGATTTATATTTATTTGATCATGAATCATTCAAATTATATCAGATAATAATAAATTTAAACGATAAGGAAAAAAAATGGAATAATATTTTTCTTTTATATAAAACAGTATTTCTTTTGTTTTAGATTAACCCCGGCTTATGCTTTTGTGGTTCTTTTTTATGCTACTCTTTTCCGACGTCTCAGTTCTGGCCTCTTATGGAACGAAACTATCGGGATTAATAGCCAATTTTGCCAAGATAATTGGTGGGGGAATCTACTTTATATTAATACCTTCTTAAACATTGGAACTATGGTGATTTTCATTCATAATTATAAATAAATAAATAGTATTATATATTTAATAGTGTGATTATATTAGTTATATAGAAATATAATAATTAAATAATAGTTATATAAAATACAAATCTTTGTAATGTATAATAGTATTTGATTTAACAAGAAACAAAAAACAATTTCTTTATTTGAATTCTCGACTCTAGTAGTATTTAATAATATGACAATTTTTTCAATAGAAATTATTATATTTAAATTATTTTATTATTAACCTTTAATAAGATATAATTTAAAATAAAAGTACTTCTTAATATTATATCTAATCTTGTGCACTGTATTCTTAGTGTATGAGCCATTCTTGGTATTTATCGGCCGATATGCAAATCTTTATTTGTCTACCTCTTTTCTTCTTTGTGATTAAAAAAAATTCTCGTTTGGGCCTATTTTTAGTCCTACTAGCTCTATTTGGATCAATTATTTCCTCATGGGTTATAACGTCTTTAATGAACCTTCAAGGAGCTATGATCTATTTGGGAAAGTAAGTCATTAACATTTTGATCCATAAATCTCATTAATACATATTCAGTATTTTATTTTATTCATTCTTTATTATTTTTTTTCTAGTCCAGAAACAATGGCTAATATTTATATTTATATTTATACACAATTTTATACTCGTTGTGGCCCATATTTAATAGGAGTTTTCTTGGGATATTTACTTCATTACTCTAATGCAAAGTCAATCTACAAGAAATGCAATCTGGTAAGAATTAAAATATTAAAGTAAATAAATCACCATTTATTGTAATAATATAAGTTATGACTATAAATATGAGGGTTATTTTAAAAGTATTCGCCATAACAATTTGAATTTCGCGATAAAATTAAAACAAGTATGGGCGCCATCTCTGGTATATCGCTACCATAACAGACGCTACCATTACCGTTGTTTTTGTTGTCTAATGTGTACAAGGTGAGTTGAAATAAAATTGTGATTCGATTTTTGCAAGAAAGAAACGTTTAAGAAATTCATCGTCAAAGTGAAGTTTACAGTTCCTTTACAATGAGTGAAACTAAAGTGTGTAAGTTGGTACAGCAGTTTAAACAAGGACAGGAAAATGTGCATAAGGAAATACGTAATGGCGGACCATCATTGATCACTGAAGATTTGGTCAAACCCATGGACGAAAAAATTTGTCAATTTGTCGAAAAAATTTCTCATTTAAAATTGGAATTTCCAAATGTGAGCAGAACAACTTTGGGTTGTTTACAAATTGTGGATGAAACTTTGCCAGTGGATTTCTTTTTTAACTCCAAAGAATATAAATAAATGTATGGAAATTACATAGAAAAATTTAGAAAGATGTAAGGAATAAATAATAAATAAATACAATCATTTGGTTGATGTTTTTTTAAACCAGAACGAACCTTTTGGAATAACCGTTGTAAAATTTAGAAATTTTATTTGAAAATGTGTGATTAACATAAGTGAAAGTTAAACGTCAAAAAATATTGCAGATTTTATTAGAATTATTTGTTGTTATTTTACATAAGTGAAAGTTAAACATCAAAAAATATTGCATATTTTATTAGAATAATTTGTTGTTATTTTCAGTGTCAATTAACATTTCTCTGGATTTTCTTTATGGGTATATCTTTATTGGCTCTTTTTGGAGTTTGGCCGATGTACAATAACTATGATTTTGGAAATATTCTCAATGGCATGTATGCATCTTTATATCGGAATTGCTGGTCACTGGGGGTGGCTTGGATTATTTTTACTTGTGCTAATAATTCTGGTGGACCTATTACCGCTATACTTCATTGGGAACTTTGGAATCCTCTTTCAAAGCTTACCTATTCCAGTTATCTTGTGCATTTCATTATTCTTTTAGTTAATTCGAGTATTAGTAGATCTCCCACATATTTCAATATGTACGGAGCTGTAAGTATCTCATAATTAACTTAATTCTTATTTTATAATGAATTTATTAAAATAACAAAAAAGGATAAATCTAATGAAGTTAAATAAATTAAATGTATATATATATATATATAGGGGCGGACTAAGGTCTAGGCAACCTAGTCACTTGCCTAGGGTCCGAAATTTTTGGGGGCCCGAAAATTAGGTGCCTAAAAAAAGGTAAAATTTTTCTGAAAAATAGGCCCGGAATTAGAATATTAGCCTTAGTCCGCCATTGTATATAAATATATATATATATCTTTCACTGTTCAACTCTATTCTCTTTTTCTTTTTCTCTTAAAAGTATTAACAAATTTAAAAATAAAATAAATGAGTTATGTAATCTAAAATTAAACTTGGAAAAAATATTCCGTTAAGTTAATATGAATAATACACTCTTTAAAATCAAAAGTTTATTGATATCTGGCAGTTAATTACAGTTTACATAACTTATTAAAATGTTACTACTAGTTAAGTCTATTAATTTCACAATTAATCAAGTTTTTAATGGCTAGTTAAACTTTAATGAACAATAATTACACTGACACTTCTGAAATTTTCATATCTCATTGCATTAAGAAGAGAAAAAAATTAAAGATTCAATAATTATATATTAATATATTCAAATATTATACATATAAAAATTTTAAAATTTTTATTTTATAAGTGAAAAAAAAAAACATACTGATCCATTAATGTGAAAAAACGCTTTTTATAATTGAGAATCGAATCTTTTACTTAAAAAATATTTTTATTCATTGATCCATTAAAAGTAATTTTTAAAAATAAATATTTTAAAATTTATACTCATTAAATTTTTATTTTTTTTAGTTACGAGAAGCTATTGCAAATACTTTTATTACATTGATATTCGCTCTTATACTTTATTTATGCATTGAGGCACCATTTTCCCATCTCATTAAGCTATTATTAACAGGTATTTATTATAATTACACATCATTAAATGTCTAAAAATTATTCGATTATTTTAAGAACTATTAAATTGGTTGATGAATTTAAATGCCTAGATTGTTATAAAATTGTTGTCAACCTAGTAAATTTATTCATATCTTTTATTTTTAGAAAAAAAACCAATATCAAAATCTCAAGAAATTTTGATTTCCAACTCAACTACAACAATATCCGAATTTAATTCTGCCAATAATTTAATTTTATCTAAATAATGGATTAGCAAATGTTTCAACAAAAAATTAATGTTATTAATAAATAACAATAAATTAGGTTTCAGTAGATAAGAATGCCTTAAAAACAGTAGAAGATTTGTCAATTCATATTTCAATCTACAGCTTCAAAATGATCAAATTAAATAATTAAAAATTTGTACCGAATTGAAGAATTTAAGATAAAATTGAGCCGTGAAACCTGAAGCTATGCTAATATACATTAAACATGTCATCATATTTATTATCGTGTATTTTAGCGTAAATATTTAATTTTAAATAATTACAAAGTTACTACATCAAATAAGAAATAAGATTGATGTCAAAGTAGTTATCTTCAAACCGGATCATTTCCATCAGATCCTAGATGTTGTCAAACTATTCACTATACAAGTTTTAGTCAATTAGGGTGCGTTCACAAAGAAAGCTGGTTTCAAGTAACTTGTTTTCAGCGCTGGCTACAAGCGCTTGAAAATTTTGTTGTGTGTACACAACAAACGCTTGCAAAGAAAGCTTTAGTCTTTTCTGAGCTCTCGTTGAGACAATGTCTTCCTCAAGTGATGAAGAGTTATTTTTGCTTGAAAATATCGAATTAAAAATTCGAAGAAGGAAAGTCGGTGTACATGCAATTAACCGTGGAAGATGTAGTTCACAGTTCATACGAATTATTAAAAAGTGCCAGATGGGAATTCATATTTTAACTCTTCATTTCAAAAAATATAAATGTTGTGTGATACAGAGTAAGCCTAAGCTAAAAAATACATAGGGGTTTTCTATTAGTAGGTCACGTAACGTCAGTTCTATCGTTGCTGTACACTAAAACAATTAAGGCAGTAAACAATTTAGGGATTTCATGGTTGTTGGTCATTGAAGTAGAATTCATGGATAAATATTCTATGTAGATTCAAATTTAGGATTAATCAAACTAAATGTTTTGTCTGTACTGTAACATATAACATCAGTTGGACAAAAAGATTAAAAATATAAAATATAACATAAAATAAAACCGTGTACGAGCTTAATTTAAATTTAGAAAAATTTAGTATGAAATATTTAGAATAATTATTGCACAACAAGTTAACCTTATGCACTATTTCACATTTCATACAATTTATTTTATGTTATTCTTAAATGTTAACTCTTTCTTGTACAACGGATGATGTCTGTCCATAGTACAGACGAAACGTTATGTTTAATTACACCCTAAATTTGAATCTACGTGGTTTATTTATCCATTAAAAATTCTACTGTACTTAACTTTAAATATAAAGTCAATGCATCTTCTAATCATTCTGAGTACCAATAATAATTGATAGTAAAATATTCTTCTTACCGTCAGTTTTCATTCTCCTTCCACAACTTATCCACGTGAAGTCTATTTGCATGTAGTTTGAGGCGTTTGTCCCAAATAGCCCCTCTTCTAAAAACTTGAGAAATCAGTTCGTCAACATCCATCTGCACGGTTGTCCCACTGAATGGACTGGTTCGGTCAACAAGAGCCGGAAAACAAGTAGAAAACGTTCTTGCGTGCTTGTCAGAACTTGTAGCAAGCGCTTGCAAGTCGGGACAAGCTTTGTCTGTGAACGCACACGTTTGATACAAGGTAGACTTTTCTCGCGCCGGTTGGAGCTTGCAAGCGCTTGTCAACAAGCGCTTGTAACAAGCTTTCTTTGTGAACGCACCCTTATAGTAAAGTTTGTGCATGGAACTACGATTTATTGACAACAATATTATTATATTACAATTTGAAGAAAATAGAAGCTTACAGTGACCATGCTCTTCTTGAAAAGTGCTATGAATAGTTTATAAATTCAGAAACGAAGAACGTAGAAAACAACTGTAAAAGATGAGGACGATTTGCAAGCTTTAATTAAAAGAATGAAGTCATTAATAAGTGAATTTTGAAAATCTTAAGCATAAAACAACAAAGGTAACTCCAGATGAATAAATATCTTATTACTATGTTTTGTGCTTTCAAAAGGGAGGGTGTGATCATAAGCGATTATAGCTTGATAACGCTTAACAGCTTCTACCAATAAATGATCGATTTGATGCAAGTGAAAAACAACAAAAATACCAAAAAAGACAAATCAAAATGATTTTATTTTGTGATAATCATAACACACCCACCAAAACTGGTCAAGGAAAAGAATGAGGTCTTAGTAGGAAACTTAACTCTGTCTGACTAATATTTATTTAGATCGATTGGAACATTATATTATTTTTGTTGTATATAGTAAAGTTTTTTAAAGAAACATTTGCTGCCTATCGGTGTTTTGCGCAGTTTAGTATCAAAAATAGTTTTATATTTAATTTCATTGAAATTTTAATTAAACTAAGAATTTGAAGAATTAAATTAGAATTAAAAGATAATTAATATGAATTATTTTAATACTAATTAATTATTAAGAAAATGATTGAATTTAAAAATTTTTTATATATACAGTAATTACTTAACCACAAATGTGTTCAAGAGAAGTTTTATATTTTTAATAATTAAACTATATGTATATATTTATATTAAAATAAATTATTATTTTATTTTTTTATAATATAATATTTGATTGAGTAAAATTTCATTAATCCAATCCTAAATTAGAAAATTTTAACTTAAACTTGGAAAAAAAATTATATCATAAAGTATTATAATATTATTCTTGTTTTTCTGATTTATCACTAAACAACAAGGTACTTAGAAAACTGATAATAAAATAATTATAAAAATTAACTATTGCAATTTTCAATATTAATATTTAATTTTCTTAATTTTACTCAGAAAAGTTCTTAAGATTTCTAAACTTTTCAATCAAGCTGAAATTTTATATATAACAGTTTAATACAATTTTTAATCATGTGAAAAACTATCAAACATATATCTTTATTTTTAGAGTCACTTTAGAGGAAAAAAAATCAAAACGTTGTAGATAATGACCCTCTTCCGGTTGAGCTACATTTCTCAAACGTTGATAGAAAACTATGAATTTGGAATAATGGCCATGTACCAAATTTCATCATTCTAGCTCAAACCGTTTTTGCGTAATCTTGGTTACATACATACACACACAAACACACACACACACACATACAAACTCACAGAGACATTTTTCTCAACCTTAGTGAAAATGATTCAGGAACCTTCAAAACGTATAAAAACATCAAAATCTCGACATCGACAATTTTCGTGATCGCAATACTATTTCTGGCGAGATAGTAAAAATGAAGGTTTTAGTTTAGATGAACTGATTGAAATATAAAATAAATGTAAAGGTATTATGGAGAGACATTCAACACAAAATACTAAGCCTTAATCCCGTGATACAGTAATCCTAGTTACATATTTCTCTAGTTAGTATATAAAATTTATAAAATAAAATATATTCACATATAATTGATTATTATTGTACAAGAGTAAATTAAATATAATAATCTTAAAGATATGAAAACAAATTGACTTGTTTACGTTGAGTAAAGCCTAACTTTGAGGGGCTCCCATTAAATGTTAGAAAGATGATACAATATATAAGATATGTCTATATATCGATGTAGTTAAATATTAAAATGACTTATAATACGTAAATGTTTTGTAGTATGATATATTTTATTTGAAAATATATATTTTTATTTAAATATTATATTTTATGATTACAATATATGTATTATTCTGATTTTCTATCATGAAGCTAAATTCTTAAAAGTTTATTAATAAATTAGATAATTATTATTTTTAATTATTAGAATGTTAATTTTATTATAAACATTAATTTAGAGAACTCTAATTTCTTATATATATATTTATTTATTTATTTATTTATTTATATAATAAATAATTATCAGTAGTCAAAGATTATTTTAAAGATTGACAAATTTTTTGATTAAATTTTTAAATTTTCCTTAAATTCAATATATATTTCTTTATAGCTTCACGAACCTCCCCCCAAACTGATTTTTTTATATTTAATTATATAACTAAGGATATAAATATTAATTAAATTTAAAAGTTTTATTTTATCTATTTTATTATTATTATATTTATATAATATTTATATTATATTTATTAATAAACAAATTTATTTTAATTTTTAATAAAAATAACTAAATAGCTATTTAAGTATAATTTTTTTCATGTTTTCATTACAATTAATCATAATAAATAAACATATATATATATATATATATATATATATATATAATAAAGTATGATGAATCATTATGGAGTGTTTCTTGTTGGTGTTAAAATAACTAACACTAATAGAGTTTGCAAAGAAATTTATTTGACACCCCCGTTGCACAAATATGGTGGGTTTGGTGAGTTATTCTGGGGTTGCAATGCTATGCCTCTTGTGATTGGTTGCTGAAAACAGCTCCCCCAAAAGTTTGTTTCTTACCCTAGTCATAGATTCTAGTCATACTTCTTCCTTTCTCTCATTGGTGAAGGGATTAATAATAAGTTACTTTATTACCAATGAATTCAATTTTCACTGTAAATAATCACTATTCAATTAAGTTATTGCTTATGAACTCGATTCTTTATAAATGCACTGATAAATATTTTTATTAAATTTTGTTTAGATAAACAAATTTTAAAATTAAAATTCATTGGTTATGGTGTTAATATTGACACACTTTTAATATCTTATTAGCAATAAAATCGAAATAAAAAAAAAAAAATTATAAAAAAAATTAAATCATAAGTACGTTAATCCAAATTTCCAAAGATCGAAATAACTTGCATTAAATATAAAATTTTATTAAGTATTATATTAAGTTTTTTCTCTTCCGTGGACAAAGACCTATTTTTTTTATTTATTTTGGATATGCTTACAATAGGACAGAAAATTTTTTATTGAAAATATTTTGATTTTCACATATAATCAAAATATATTTGTAGATTTTAGATATCAATTAAATTTATTTATTATTTTGATATTAATTATTTTGATATTAAAATTAATTTATATATTTCTTTATTTTAAATCTATTAATATAATATATATATATATAATAAGTTTTAAAAATAAAATAAAAATAAAATTGGATTCTGTCTTGAATTTTTACTACACTTGCATCTTTCTTGGTGCTCATAACCTTTTTTACTGTTTTTCAATTTTTTCTGTTTTCAAACATCAATTGGCCATTAAAAAATGGATGGAAATTATATTTTCTTTAGATTCGGTTAAGTTATTGTTGTTAATAATTAATAAGAGCTCTTTTGAAAAGAAATTGAAATGTAAATCTTAACATTCAAACAAGTATACTCTTTCAGTTAAGTTAGTAAATATTTGGAAAATACTATAAAAATTTTCAATATTAATAAATGAAATGTAAGGCTAATATTAATGGCAAGTAACGGAAAAAATGAACGCTAGGGTGTCAATGTTATTGGGCAATCAACCGGTTGAGAAGGCGCATTGCCATAGCCGGTAATTGCGCCACCCTGGCGTTTACTTTTTTCCGTCACTGACCATTACCAAATAATATTTGAATTCTTGTACGCATTTATATCATAAATTTTAAAATTAAAAGTAAGTTGTTTGTGATTTTATTTTAGAATTCAAAGTTTTATTAAAATTTTTTATGGGCCAAAAATCATTTAATAGATCGACCAGTTGTCAAGGGAAACAGGTAGATAAGAAATCAAAGAAAAAGGTTTAGAGTATCTAATGGGCTGGTCATTCGAAATTGATATTAGATTGTTGAAGACTCTCAGATACCTCAGGTCACAGGCTTCCATGGTTACTTTTTGTTGTTTTGTTGTTCTTGTAAACAAATTTTCTAAAAAAAAATAGTTTTAAAGAATTTTTTTTTGTTATATTAATTAAATGAATAAAAAAAAATTAATAAGATGTCGCGGACAAATGGTTGCTAAATTTATTTATTTATGCTTTTCTTGCATTATGTTTTGTGATCAGTGGCGGATTAAGTTGATTGGGGGCCCCGAGCGGTAAAATTGAAATGGGCACTCTGTTATTTATAATTATAATTGAAAGACAAATTCTGTTTATATTATAATTTAGACTGTTTTATACTTACATATATAGTACTTATGTAACAAATACATAATTTTTACTATGGTCGCCGAGACCCAAAATTGATTATTTTTTCTTAAGTTAGTCGGGGTTCAAACACGACCGAATAAAGATCTGTTGTTCAATAAAGATCTGTATCAAGAATAATTTGTTTTATTTAATTTCCGATTATCCATAAACTCAACAGTTTTTACCGACCGACGATAGTAAGGGAGGTATTGTTTTAAATTTTTTTTAAGGAAATATTTTTATTTAGGTTTCGGTGGGCCCCTCGTGCTGGTGGGCCCCGGACGGCCGCCCGGCGTTTATTTGTGATATAAATAAATGTTTTTTTTATAAAAGTTCTTCCATAATAAAATTAACACTTTTCTCTCCTCCCCCTCGCTAGACAAGGAGACTTAGATCCATAATTATATTTTATTAGGTAATAATTAATTAAATGTAAGGTGATATTTATTTCTATCATAAAATTAATATAAAACAAAGTAATGAAAATCGTAAACAAAACATTACATTGTTAATATATTATAATTTATAATAAATAAATAAAAATTAATTGTTACCATTATATTACATACATTACTATTAATAGTTCCTATTATCTCCGCCTTTGACAATGTGTAGTGTCACAGAACTTATCAATTAAAATTGAGTTTATTAATTTATTCTTTTGATTTTTTTTTTTAAAAATTCAATTTTATTTTTTGATTTATTATTTATTCTTAAGTTCAATTTATCAGATAAAAATTGGTTCAACTTTCATTTTCCTCTTAAATATTTGTGGTTATAAATGAAAGTTCATATTTTCTAAATTTTATTGACATATTGACATATAGAAAAGAATATTATAAGTGTCAATCAGATTTACTATCTATCTTATAGCAATATTTTAAAAAATTTTATTATTCTATTTATTTTCCAATGTAAAAAAAATAAGTTTTAATAAATATATATATTTTTTGTAAAGAATAAATCTTTTGAATTGTCTTCTATAATATAATTTTAAAATCTTTTTAAGAGATGAAAAGAATAAAAGAAATAAAACCATTCCCACAACTATCCATATTCAACTTTATCAAATGATTAAGAACTAAAAGTTTGATTTTAACAAAAATTTTTTAATTTCGGTTCAAATTTGAAAGACATTTTGATCGAAGATTAAACAACAAAGCGGTCAATCGTGTTGGTACTTTGATTGAAATCACATTGGCATAAATTCCATCCTTGAGTTGATCGGCTATCGGCGACCCATCTCCCTCTCTAAATAAAGGGCCATGGTCTGGCATATTTTAAAAATGTTATTTCCACCTTCTTTTTAAAACGCTTTTGCATTGCTGGGGGAGAGGTAGGGAGGAAAGGGGGAGGGAGGAAAAAAAATCGTTAGAGCCGCCTGATTGTGCAATGTGTTACAGGTTCGAAATGTGTCATTCGATAGATATGTCAATGTGTTTGTAGGTGAGTGTGTGTTTGACCAACAAAAGTTTACCTGCCCCGAATGGGTGACAAAGGTAGAAAGCGAGGTTGGTTCACGGAAGCCTCTGACTGACCCTTGGGCCCCAACTGGCTCAACTGTTTCCTTATTATTCTCTCACGCGTTGGGTAAGAATTGACGTAATATAAGAAAAGGGATGATTCTTTTGACATAGAAACCCGTAATCAATTAATTTGTTTGCGTTTTTGAAAAAATGAAAAAGAAAAATACATTTGACTTATCCAACAATAAAAAAATATCTAAAGGATATTTAGCATCATTGGGAAAAATTGTGTTTGTATACATTCATGCAAAATAAACAATAATGTTGTCTTCAATGATCAATTTTGTAAATATTAATAAATAAATAAATATATATATGTGCTACTCAGAAGCCAAAACGGTTAACTCCACATTTAAAGAAACTGAGAAAACGAAGCCCGAAGTTCACAGGAGTTGTAGGAAATTCAGGGTGATTGATTACAGAAAAATGTATATTGCATTGCAATATTAAGATTATCAAGTTCATTATTCACTTCATAGGTTGAGATTACCTTATATATTACTAGCAAAATTTTAAAAATTGGAGTTAATCGGTTTGGCTTCTGAGTGGCACATATATTCAAGAAACCCATATCATATACACTAATTTCAATAATGAATATAAACCAAAAATAACATAAAATGATCATATAACTATCTACTATCTTTGTTGGTAGTTCTACGGAACTCAAAAGTTCTTGGCAACTGCAACCACATTTCTCCAAACGTCACTATCCTGAGCCACCTTCATCCAACTCCGATTCTCTCCCAAATCCCTCATTAATTATATATTCTGGTCAATGCCTTTTGGTTTATCAACTTATCTCTTCTCAATCTACTCTCAAATAGATTTCTCTCCCATTCTATCCATACATGTACCTGTCTCGGAACCTGAACCTTATTTTCAAATTCACAAAAGTATCTTCGAAGCATATTATCAATTTAAACAAATATCAATAAATAATAAATTATTACATCCTTATAAAATGATGGATCCGCTTGGAAGACCAAGGACGCGGTGGGTGGATAACGTGGGAAGGGACGTGAGAGAGATGGGAGGGGGTAGAGACTGGAGGTTTGTGGCTCAGAATAGGGATGCTTGGAGAAGTGTGGTTGCTGTGGTCAAGAACTTTCGAGTTCCGTAGAGTCACAGAGACAGATAGATAGATAATGATTGAATTGGCTTTAATCGGCTGTAATAAAAAAATGATAATATTATAATAATTTCTGACTAATTAAATCCCTTGATTAAAATAAATTTGAATTGGATTTAATAACATAATATATTATATTTAAACTAAATTAAGTTAATTATAAATAAATAAATTAAAATTAATAAATAATATTTATTAAACCAGCGCATGTTTGGCTCTTTGTTGATGGTACCACTCACAGAGAGAGATAGACAGACAGACAGACAGACATTGTGTCATCAACAAAGAGCCAAACACACACATACAGACAGACTGTGTGTGTGTGTTTGTTTGTGTATACAAGATTACGCAAAAACGGTTTGCGCTAGAATCATGAAATTTGGTACATGGGCATTATTCAAAATTTGTAGTTTTCTATCAACTTTTGAGAAATGTACTTCAACCGGAAGAGGCTCATTACCTACAACGTTTTGATTTTTTTTCCTCTAAAGTGACCGTAAAAATAAAGATATATGTTTGATAATTTTTCACATGATCAAAAATTGTATAAAACTGCTCTATATAGAATTTCAGCTTGATTGAATCCCTGAAAGTACCAGAATTAATTTTTTAACACTGCAAATTTCACGTGACGTGGTGCCATCAACAAAGAGCCAATCATGCGCTGGTTTAATAAATATTATTTATTAATTTTAATTTATAATTTATAATTAATTAAATTTAATTTAAATATAATATATTATGTTATTTAATACAATTCAAATTGAGAGATAGTCGAGTGGAGACACTCCAGCTAATTTTTAATTTCATTTTATCTTTATTATTTAGAAACTAACCGTATCCTTTGAGGGATTTATAAAATTTATAGGTCTGGTTAATTCATTATAATCAACCAAATAACACGAGACATTATATGCACAATCACGAATTGTATTTTCTATATATGTATTGTCCCAGGGTCAAAGATACCGAAAATCTAGTAAAAAAGGAAACATTCAAAGAAGCGTACCACCAAAGGAGGTTTAACAGCAAAAAAGGGTTTCTAATAAATAAAAACGGAAGGGGTCGCTACATGATCATCTCTCATGATGAGCAATAACTTTTCTTTTGTTCCAAGTTATTTACGGCTCCCCCCAAAGAGTTGGTCAAATAGATCATGACCATCTGGTAAGAGAATTTCAACTCAACCCCCTCCCCACCAACTCGATTTTTTCTGTTAACCCCCTTAAAGGCAAAAGTTTCCTAGACAAATAGACATAAAAATCCCCTTTTTTCGTCGACTCGGTTAACAATCAAAGTAATTTTCTACGGTCAAAATTTATCAATGATGCAATCCATTGTTCAAAAGGTCCATCTAGGTCGGCTGGTCATTCCGTGCTCTCATTTTTAAGCTTTTTTTCGGCCTCCACCTTGTCCAGGGGGAAAGGAAGCCATTATCTAACATCTTTAAGAAAATAACCGATGGATTTAACTGGTCCCGAAAATATACGAAATGTGTTCAAATTATCCTTGGGAAAAAAAAATGTTTTGTACAGATTTTCATGCTTCACTGTTCGCATTTAAGTCCAAGATCGTAAGAGAATTTATAGTTTTAATTTATAAGAGAAGGGTGTTTGATCTTCCATAACGCGGAAATTATATACAACTCCGCATAAATCTTTAAATTAACTCAAGATTACTAATTAATTATTATTTACAGGAGTATGTCATATATAATAATTATAATTTTATAAACTGAAGTTTATCGTCTTGCAATTTTTCCCTTCTGGAATCAATCAAGATGATTTTTAATTGTAAATTTATAGGGAATATCAAAATAATTACTACCCTTCTTGATTCATATAAAATGTATAATTTTCATCATTAACCATTTAATTGATCGGATCATTTGACTTCTCTACTCCAACTCTTCTTCGTTAATCCATTACTGCAAATTCTACTTATAAAACATTAAAGTGATTTAATCAGCAGAGTTTAAATCATATCAGAAATTAATTAACATTCAAAAAAAGTAAATATTGCCTATTTCGTTCCCGTTATGGTATCTTTCATAAAAAAGTAAATGCTTCATTAAAGTAAAAGCAAATTAATCATTAGGTCCAAACAATATTCATGATATTTATAGTTTGCATTATGATGTAATTTGCATCTCTGCGTTATAGAGTGTCAAAGAATATATAAACAGGGAAAACGATCCATGATTTGTTGAAGTGAAAACTACTTTAGCGGCGTTGAGCACTTTTGCGGGATGGGGAAAAAGTATAGAACTCGCGTGAGATTCCGACCCCCGACCGTTCGAAAACGACCCGACAGATATACGCATGCGCAATACGCCAGAATGTGTTAGACACTAAACTTCTGATATATTCTTTACAAAATTTTACATATTTGCCATATTAAATATTATTATTTATATTTACATTAATAATCAGTATTACTAAATTATATATATAAAATAAAATAAAATATTTTAATATATTATTATATGTTAAATTATATTAAATTAATTTCTAATATATTTATATAATTTAAAATTACAGAATATATATATATATATATTAAATTATATTCTATATATAATATATTATATAATATATATTTTAATAAATTAATTTTTAAATGTGTGTGTGTGTGTGACCGTAAAAATAAAGATATATGTTTGATAATTTTTCATATGATTAATAATTGTATAAAACTCCTATATATAGAATTTCAGCTTGATAGAATCGCTGAAAGTACCAGAATTAATTTTTTAACACTGGAAATCTCCCGCGCCAACACGTGACGTGGTGCCATCAACAAAGAGCCAAACACTCCACTATCCACTCGACTATCTCGCAAATTTGAATTTGATTAAATAATATTTATTAATTTAAATTAAATTAATTAAATTATAATTTAATAAATATTATTTATAACATCAAAAACATCAAAATCTCAACATCGAAAATTGAATTGCTGAAAGTACCAGAATTAATTTTTTAACACTGGAAATCTCACGCGCCAACACGCGACGTGGTGTCATCAAAAAAGAGCCAAACTTTCGCTGGTTTAATAAATATTATTTATTAATTTTAATTTATAATTGAATTAATTTAATTTAATTTAAATTAATATATGTTATTTAATCCAATTCAAATTTGCGAGATATGCTGAATATGCTTTTAAATAAAAAAAAATTTCAAGAAAGTAATTGGAATTATTAATATTAAGAATCAATAAATAAATTTATTAAATATACATTTAAACATGTAAATTAATCTATATATAAATTTAATAAATATTCAAACAATAATTGAAACAATATAAATAAAACGATTCAATATTTTACTTACATTGTGATTTATATTTTTATTTTTATTACAACTATTATTATGGGTATGTTATTTTTGGCAGTTTAAAAAAAAATAAAAATATTAATAAAATTTATCAAAATAATAAGTTGAAAAGATTTCCAATTATTTTTATTTTTTTATTGTAAATTTTTCAATGTAACCATGGTAACCATAAATAGACTTTTACCAATATATTACTAATTAAATTAATTTTGGATAAATTTTTGGCCAAGAACTTTCGAGTTCCTTAGAGTCACAGAGATAGATAGATATAACAATATAATAATAGATATAACAATATAATAATATATATAATTAATTTACTGATTAAATTAAAATATATTTTAAATAAGAACACAAAAAGAAATGAATGTTTTATGTAATATACTGATTGAAACAAAATGGATGAAAACCTTTTACTACTCTTAACCAAATACTATGTACCACTCGGGGGGTACAGGGGGCGGAGCCCCCGTCTAGGTGTGGAGAGCGCCGAAGGCGCTCGGAGCAGCTAGTACGTATATAAAATTAATTTTTCTCGTGAAGCTAGTGCGCATTCCGTCTGCTTTCAAATTTCTTACGCACAAGTTTTCACTTCTGTCGGCCAGTCCCACGACTGCCAATTCGACTTTTATTATTTCGGGAATATAAAAACTTTCTAGAAAGGAATTGTGTGTTTGACGTTCTGGTTCTAATGAAAATAAACAAAATGCAATAGATTATTGAAATGTTATTGCTTAGTCCATGAACTTTCGAGTTCATTATTCCTAGCAATAGATAAATAAGATGGTATGTATATATATTGTATATAATTAAAATCCTAATTTACACACATTGTCATTTTTTTAGAATGTCAGCTGTCAAAAATAAAAAAAAATTAAGACCATATTGTATCCTTTGTGTATATTTAAGTTATCGTAATCTGTGTTTTTGTATTTTTATAGAATATAAATATTTTAGAGTTTTTTCGTTGAATTATATTTTTTCACACTTTATATTATTGTTTGTTTTAAAAAGAGAATCTTATATTTATTTATAAATAACCACATTGAATCACAAGAATGGAAAGATATACTAAGAATGAAATTATAGTTAAAGATAACAAAATAAATATAAAAGAAAACCTTAAACTTTACCTAAACTACCTTATATTATAATTCATCATTTGTATTTAATAATTTATTATTATAAAATGACTCGAAGAAACTATTTAAAATAATAATATAATATTTAATAAGAGTATACTATATAATTGTTTTTTTTTTTTTTTTTTGGGTTATAAATAGTAATTTGTAGTAATTTCTTTGTGTAAATTTGTAGATGCTATATGACAATATATGGTAAAATGAATAATTTGATTTTTTTTAATAACCAATTTAATTATTTTATTTTTTTACTGGTGTTAATTTCTTTATTGTTTATTTAAAAAAAAATGAAAAATAATAATAAAAAAGGATTCTTGTATTTTGTTTTTCCTAACATTGGTTAACTCTTGCCATCCCCACCCCACAAATTACTATTTATAATTTTATAATTTGATTTGACTCATTACTTATTACCACCTCATTTTTGACATTAAGATTAATATTTGATTGATTAGTTAGTGTCATAAAATATTTAAAATATATTTAATAGAAAATATATTATTAGAATTAAGATAATTCTTAAAAAACACATTTCTATAAATTGTGAATTTTAAAAATTAAGTTAAATTAATAATTATTAATGTTAACTTTATAAAAGTTTTAATTTTTAATTATGTTGTGTGAGTGTGAACTTAGTTGTTTGTATTCTTTATTTATCATTATACTCTTTGAATGTGTTATATTCTCTGGTTTTTATTCTCCTCTTTGGTTGTTTATGTCAATATTATAAAAATAAATAAACATGATTCAATCTCACCCTATCAATTGTTTTTAATTTAAATTCATAATAATTATTTTAAAGAAAAATATTTTCATTGCATTATTAGTACTATCTTATAAATTAAATATTGAATTTACTTCTAGATCAAATTCATTCCTTTAAAAACATCTTTTCTGATTTAACACGCCACTAAAATAGAACCTATTTTTATCTGAATTTTCCCCTTCATTTAAACCTTTAGTTATGAATTTGATTCAGGTTATCAAAAGCAGCAACAAAATATCGAATTGAGTCCTATCTATATAATCATGATTGGGTTGAATATAAGGTCGATTTATCCTTTCTAAACATATGCCCCCTTAGCGGCGTGTCAAGGGACTCGCTTCTTATTGGAGTGTTTTTGGAAGAGATTGAACTGTATGTGACTCCTGTAAACCTTTTCTTTGTCCACCCGCTCGGAGGGAG
This sequence comes from Labia minor, assembly GCA_963082975.1. Classification (NCBI taxonomy): domain Eukaryota; kingdom Metazoa; phylum Arthropoda; class Insecta; order Dermaptera; family Spongiphoridae; genus Labia; species Labia minor. The sequence continues at coordinate 56,280,832 of OY720345.1, forward strand.
AAAGAAGGTAAATAGATGAAAAAAAGGCTTTGCAGGGGGCTGTATGTAACTTTACCCAATAGCACCCGCTGCCATTGCACCCTCTGCATCGTCTCCTTCATCTTCGTCTTCAACAAAAAAAAGAAATTTGTTTTCGCGACCGTTTCCAAAGGTTTCGTTTGGAGCATTTCAGTAGAATTGAATGAGTCCTTTGTGCGGGGGCGATGCTCCGGTCTTATCAAAGTGACATGACCCCAAGGAAACACCATTCCCCTTTTTATTCAGCCCCTCCAAGGTTCATTGGCCATACGTTTGAATCTTGGATAAACTCAAGCTACCTAAATTGGTCATAATTTAATCAGGGAATCCGACTAATCCCCACCTTCACGTCTTACTGGCTATGCAATGACGCATTGTGATAGGCGGGACTTAAAGACGATCTTTGTTTTGATGATACCAATATCACATTGACTTAGGATCAATCTTAATAGATCAATAATAAACACCTATATAAGAGAATAAAAAATATAATCAAATAAACGAGTGTTATTATTTATGTAAAAAAACATTATTATTAGAATTTATTAAAATTTTAATTAATTAGTCTCTAAAAAATTTTTTTTTTGTTTGTGTAGTTAATTTTAATAATTGATTTCTTTTGTGCTTAAAAGTACAGTTTGTTATTTTACACGATCAATTCTCTCTTTTATTGACATATTTAAAATCATATAAACTTGGAACTTTTTAAATTTCAGGAATTTTATTCTAAGCCTTGAATTAGAAAAAAAAATTAATGATTTTTAATTAATAATTTTAGTAATATTGAAATTTCTAAACAACGCTTTTTAATATTAACCATAGAAAATTAATTAAATTGCTCAGAACTAAGATAATTAATTTCATTAATTAACGGTAAGAAGGGAAGATATTGTAATTCACACCAAATTTCACATGAGGAGTTTTTTTACCTTGTTAACAGAAAAAAGTATTTTTAGCATGATGTCTGTCCGTCCGTCCGTCCGCCCGTCATTATCTGTCCGTATAGCTTGAACGGCTTAACGAATTTTGATAAAATTTGATATCAGTAGCATGAAACTTTTAGTGTATCTTCGGAAAGTATTAATTTTATATTCATTGTCGGAAATTTTTTATTACATTAAAACAATGATTTTCAACCTGGGCGATATCGCCCCCTGGTGAGCGACCATTACCTTAAAGTAGGCCATTATTTGACTACGCTTTTGAGAGGTAATAGTTATTTTGAATACCCGCACAGCTCATTTTTTTATAAATAATTATTAATTTAAAACCTAAAAAATTCAAATTTAGTAATTAATTTGATTAATATAGTCTTAAATTTAGAAATGATTAAGTATCTGGAAATAGGAAAAAATTTTAAATAGATAATTTTTATTTATTGTACATATTATTAGGGTTTATTATATATATTTATTATAATTTTATATACTGGAAAGGAAAAAATTTTGTGTGAAAAAAATGAACATCGAACATATAATCGTTGTAATTTACTTAAAGTTTATTGTAATTTAGAATGATTTTTTGTTAAATTACTACTTAATCACTTATTGTAATTGTAAAATGTAGCTTAATCCTCAAAAAGAGGAAGGCAGGAATTTCTCAAATAAATAATAAAATAAAAAAACCCTCTGATTTTTGTACATCCTACTCAAGGACAGCCTTTATCAAGTCAAATTATGTGTCCTATGATCAGTAGAACAGGGCCTATCAACATTTACTTTGATTTTCTTGATCGGAGGCGTTACTTTTTATCAAGATACTTTCCTATTTTGATCCTGAAGGATGGGTTGACTTCGTCCCATAGGCCCTAGCTAAAGAAATTCTCTTGCTAGGCCTGGGACTTGTTCCCGGGACCACGAGAATGTGAGCCAACGATGTTGCCTCTCACCCAGTGGTGCCTTATGAATAAAATAAATATATAAATAAATATTTAATTTTTTATCGAATTCTAATTAAAAGTTTAATTAAATCAATCAGTGGAGTTTTGGAAGTATTATTATTTAAAAAAATATTATTGATTTAATAACAAAAATAATGAACCTGAAAAATAATTAATCTTTCTACTTTCTTGCTTGTATTCATTTTCATTCGGAATTCTATTCAATTATTCTGAAATTTCCTTAACATAGTACCTGGAAATAAATTTAGTATTTTTAAATAAGGATATTTAAAATAAAATTCCTTTGATATATTCCTTTGTGCCGATTAGTTCTGCTCATTATTTTTTTTTTATTTTACCGATTTTACATACGGTTTATTGACCTTGAATAAAAAACGTTTAAAAGAAGTCAATTGTCCTAGCGATCGATATTTTGTCCCAAAAACTATTGTGAAAAATAAATTGTTGCGTTACAAGGGCACGAAATTTTGGATATTGCAATTTAGTTTAAAAGAAAAAAAAGAACAAGGGTGCGTCTGTTAAGGGTTTGCTTTTTGTTTGAATATGCAAGTTTTTGTGAAAGCAACCTTTTACTCATTTCTAAGGTGATTTAAAAGAGAACAAACCTTTCTTCCTCTCCTACACCATTTATTTCCTTTTTTCATCCTACCATCAACCATACACATACACATTTCCATTTTATTTATAATATTCAACTCCTATTCTCCATCAAAAGAGTTTATTTAATATTCAAATTTAAAATTATAAGAAAAGAAGAGAATATGCATATATAAAACTAATGAGAATTTTTTTTTTATAATATAAAAAATAAATTTGTAAATTTTAGTCATTAATTATTTTAATAAGAAAATAATGATTCATTTATATTCACGAATGGAAATTATTAAAAACAAAAACTAATTAAGTCACTTCTCAAGTGTTGATTGGGCCGTTCAGGATATTAAAATGCATTTAAGATGCCCACCCCAACCTATAATTTGATACAGGATCGTTAATATTAGCTTACGCTTATATTACCGATTTAATTAGAACAAGAAAATTAATTATATTTTAATTAAAATATGATGATTTGGACAATATTAAAGTTTATATTTAATAAAAATTATAATATATTTTTAATTTTAATATACAAATTAAAATAATTTAATTTTTTAAATTATTTTTTGTTTAAACTTATATTTTTTATAAAAATGGTAATCCTATTAAATACTATTAATTTTTGAGAACTTATGTTTTTATTTATTTATTTTCTGTTTTATTATTCACAATTAAACTTTTAAAAAATAATACACCCCAAGTATTAATTAGCATCTTAATAATAAATTATATATCTACTATATTTGATTATACTTATGAATGTACATATTACTTCAAATCCAATATTGAAATATAAATAAAATGTATGTTAATCTTTATCATATTTTTATTCTTCTTTTCCTTCATCTGGTCTTTTTTTTTAATTAACATTTTTATAAGTTAGTTAGTGTGTTAAATTATGTTTATGCATGGCATCATGACAATTAATTTTTAGAATTAAATTCTTCTATATTCTTTGATATGGATATGGATTGATATTCGCGTTCTCAGTGAGGGTATTGTGAACTATATAGCATAACACATACTTAATTGTCTTCCTCAATGCTCTCCATTGAAAATTATTTTTCCTCTCTTGATGGTAAATGTTTTAAAATTAAATGATTCTATTTTCTATGATGGAGAATCCTGAATGTATGCTCTCAGTGGAAGTATTGTGAACTATTTAGCATCAACCTATGCTCAATTGTCTTCCTCGTTGCTTTTGATTTCTCTGCTCCCATGAGGGCATGCATGCCATGCTAACATAAGTATAGTCCCTTTTATATTATAGAATTTCAAAACAAATAATAAATAAAAATATTAATATGATTAATTAAGATATTCTTTTGTTTACATTATTACTTTTCTAAAACACTATAAGAAGAAATTACTATTTAAAATTATGTTTATGTTTTTAATATATTTTAATATATTAATTAAATTGTGTGTGAAAATTTTAGAATTTTGTATTAAGTGTTCATGGATATTATTCAACGAATCTAATTATTTGTTCAAGTGAGGTATATCTTGACTCTTGGGTAACGTCTCCATAAGATAAATTGATTTTTTTTTCACCCCACCTATCACCCCTTAACCTTCAATTGAAGAAGAGATGAAACAACTTGAATCTAGGATCGATCAAAAATAAATCTATTTATTTTCTTCAAGAACTCTGAGTGTTGTTTGGAAGCGAAGTGAATAGACGCCAATTATTCGCTTTTGTCACAAGACTTAAGAAGTTCGCTAAGTCACGGCACCCGGTGCTGCGGATCCTCGCCAAGGCATTAGTCATGGCTTATAGTCAATTTTCTGATTGTGCAATAAAGCTTGCAAGATGGATCGGCAACCGGTGTGTCTATCTCCTTCTTTATTTATATATATATATTATATATATATATATAGATAGATATATATAGGGGTGGGTGTGTACAATAGATCCACCCCCAAGAGCCTCCGAACCCCCGCAAGGACTCCATTGATGGCTGCAGCCGTCGCTCCAGTCCAAGGCGCCTTTCCAGTAATTCGATATTTCGATACAACCGCAGGACTAAATACTCAAAAAAAGAGCCAGTGACCGCTAATATGAGTTTGAAGAATGTGCCGAGATCATCTGGTTCCTTCTTTTTTCGTTAATTCATTCCTTATATATTTTTCTTTTCTTTTTGGTTTAGAAAACGGAAATCTATAGACTTTAATATCTTTTGTTGAAAATATAATACCATTTTTTTTATAATAACGGATATAAAATTCATTAGTTTTATATATTTCTCTCTCTTTCACTCTATTATATAAATTAATATTTATTTAAAAAAAAAGAATAGATATTCCAAAGTATAAATTAATTTTTTTTATTCAATATTTATATATAATATTGAGAGTAAAGAATATAGATTATTAATTGTAAATGTAAATTATAATTATACATAATATATTTTTATAAATTAATAAATTTCGTCTATTTTACATGATGATATTCAATATGAAAAATATAAAAATTCTTGAATATATTAATTTTTATCTTTTATTATTTTTTCAAAATTTATGAATGTAATTTAATTTATGAAATTAATATTTATCTATTGGGATCTTAATAAGGAGTAACTGGAACACCCAGCTATCGCTCAACCCATTAACAAATTTATACAATTTATTATTATAAACTTTCGAAATTTTACAAATTTTTAATTAATTATTATAATTGTTAAATGGGTTTTCTAAAAATGACCCATCAATAATTTGTTTCCTAAAATGGTACAAATTATTAAAATAATTTTGATTTCAAGATGAAAAATATATTCAAATTTACTTGATAAAATAATTGATCTTATATTATAAATATATATATATATGTATATGTTGTTATAATTAGATGTGGTGGCTTCAGCTTTATATTTTTCAAAGTAGCAATAGCTTATATATTGTTTCGACCAAGGATTACTACTGATAATAATATAAATTCTGAAATTATATTAACACTTGTCTATATTTTAATTAAGAAAGAAGGATTAAGAAAGGATATTTTTCTTTGTATTTCTAATAATCAAATATCATTTATATCTATATATATTATATATATATTTATATATTATTTATAATTTAATCTAAAAAAACATTTTAATTAATATAATATAATTTATTTAATATTATTAGATCAAATTTGTTGAATAATTTATTTGAAATTCCTTCCTTTATATATTGCTAACTTCATGAATTTTTTTTTTTTGTGTGAAGGAATGATAAATATAAATCTTTTGTAATTTTATTCTAAAATATTAAAATAAATATTTTTAATTTTATTTCGCAATTAATTAAAATATTTTAAATATAAAAAATATTAATACAATAACAATTTAAAAAAGAATGACGGAAGACAAATTTCAACAGGGATGACGTAGTTCTTAACGTCATTTAAATTTACTATTTTAAATTAAGAAAATACCAATAAAGTTAATTTTCATTCTTTATAAATATTATGTATGGTGTGATATTTCAAAAAAATCCTTACAGAGTTTTAATATCTCCAAAATATACAAAGATATATATATATATATATATATACAATTTCTAAAAGATAAGATTTATCTTTTTCTCTATTAATTATTTTATAAAAAAATCTAATATACTTCTCCTATACAAGTGGTCGGCAAACTTATTAGCCAAAGAGCCAAATATGAACATAACAATTAAAAAAAAATTGGGATCCAAATTTGTTTGTTTAGTAAATATTTATTACACTTAAAAAGTAGTTAATTACTTAGTTACTAAGTAGTACACTAAATTAAACTAAATTTCATACTAAATAAATGTTTATTAATGGAAATTTATTAAGGAGCCAAAGAGACACATGCGGCTCCGGAGCCGAACTTTGCCGACCACTGTCCCATACCAATAATTTTCTAAATTCATTCTGAATAAATAATATTAAAAAAATCACATATTTTAGATGACCTTTTTAACAAACATTTGATGCTTATATGAGTAATATTTTATCATTCTCTCTTTCAATTATATATCAATTACATGGTATTTCAAATTGTTATTCTTCATTGTATTCTCAAATTATTATTTAAAAATAATTAAAACTCGACCCATTAAAATTAATTAATTTATCATATATTTCTTACTAAAATAATTATTATTTCAATAAATTATCTTAACCATTTCATAAATTAAAAATTGTTAAAAAAAATATTTCTGAAATATTCTACCAAATCACTAATTTTAAAATTTTTTAAATTTGATTAAAATTACAGATTATTAATTAATTGACTTCTTCTGTGATTCGAACTTAGTTATGTTTATCATAATCAATTTTATCTTTTAATAAATAATTGTATTAACTCTGAATATATATTTATATATCCAGTGGCGCAACCAGAAATTTTTAATGGGGGGTAAACATTTTTTTGTGAAGATAAATTTTTTTATTCATTTTTATTAATAGGTACATTAATTAAATATAAGCAATATTAAATTGACAAACAATTGAAAAAATCGATGATTATATAGATATAGTCAAAAAGAAAAAAAATAATTAAATATAGAAATCAAAATTTCTTCTCTGTTGCTGCAAAATTTGAAAAATTTCATCCAAAATAAATAAGTTGACCTGTGGCCAGGTCCGAACCGACCGACGGTTTGAAATAAATTAATTTCCAGCTACAGAAACAATTTCAAATAATTTTAATATATCTATTAATGTAATAAAAAACAGATAGCCATATAACATAAATATTTTTAATTTTATTTTATTTATAATATATAGCTGAAGTAGCCGGCGTTGCCGGCGTTACCCGAGACTGTGACGTCATGAAGGGCTGGGTGACGTCATATAATTTTAAATTAAGAAAAACATAATGAAGATGATTTTTCCCGAGGATAAAACCAATACATTCGTGGTGATATGTAAAAAAATCTCCTTATGTGAAATTTGGTGCGAAAATAACCCTTCCCTTCTTATCGTCGATCGCTAATACTACCACTTCCGGTTTCCGGATTTGCACCAAAAGTTGATCAATTCATCCCACTGATGCATTAAGTAAATATACCAAATTTCATCAAAATCCGTTAAGCCGTTCAGGCTGTACACATCTATACGGACGGACAGACGGACGGACAGATATCATGCTAAAAATACTTTTTTACCGACCGACGATAGTAAGGGAGGTATTGTTTTCACACCAAATTTCACATGTGGAGATTTTTACATATCTCCACGAATCATGCATTTTCTAAACAGAAAAAAGTATTTTTAGCATGATGTCTGTCCGTCCGTCTGTCCGTCTGTCCGTCCGTATAGATGTGTACAGCCTGAACGGCTCAACCGATTTTGATGAAATTTGGTATATTTACTTAATGCATCAGTGGGATGAATTGATCAACTTTTGGTGCAAATCCGTGAACCGGAAGTGGTAGTATTAGCGATCGACGATAGGAAGGGAAGGGTTATTTTCACACCAAATTTCACATGAGGAGATTTTTTTATATATCACCACGAATCATGCACTTTGCATTGGTTTTATCCTCGGGAAAATCATATTTATTAGTTTTTTCTTGATTTAAAATTATATTACGTCATCCAGCCATTCATGACGTCACAGCCTGGTCTTACATATATATTATAAATAAAATAAAATTAAAAATATTTATGTTATATGCCTATATGTTTTTTATTACATTAATAGATATATTAAAATTATTTGAAATTGTTTCTGTAGCTGGAAATTAATTTACTTCAAACCGTCGGTCGGTTCGGACCTGGCCACAGGTCAACTTATTCTGTTAAGAAAATGCATGATTCGTGGAGATATGTAAAAATCTCCACATGTGAAATTTGGTGTGAAAACAATACCTCCCTTACTATCGTCGGTCGGTAAAAATGTTTAGTAGTATGATTTATTTTTTTCATAAATATATTTTATTTTGCGCCAATGTAGATATAATAGATTTGAAACAATTGCATTTATGAATATATACATATAAATGAATGAAAGGATTATTATAAATTCATTATATACATATAGTAAGTAATAAATAAGCAATATTAATTTTTGTCATGTCTGTTGAATTCTGGAATAGAAGAGTTTTAATTATAACGAATGGTGAAAGCAACCGGCCAAGGGGTAGGTGAATGCACAGTTGCACTGAAGGAGCCAGGAAGCATGTGCTGGGCTGACTGTTAGCCCTCTGAGCCCTGGCGATAAATCTTACTCGCGTGGGATTCGGGGGTTGACGGGGGATGGCCCAGGGCTGTCCAACGGGGGTAAAACTGTCGAATGTAACTGACTTGTAACCAACTCGTGCTGTAGCCCGGAAATAGCACAGATGCGCCTTAAAATGATCTAGAACATCGTTTCAATGAATGAGAAATGTTGTCATATAATGAAACTCACTTGTTATTTACATTTTATAGTATTTGTACACTTTACAAATTAATTCATGGTCTATTTCATTTTTATGGTATTTTTCATACATGCCAAATTTATGTTTTATACTCTTTGAAATACATTAGATTTTATCATATGTCCTCAATATCCATCTATCTAGTTAGTATAATATAATCTGAAATATTTATGAATTTATGATCTTGTGAAAATTTTTCAGAATTTCGATAAAATTCAGCAATTAGGTGTTTTTTAAGATGAAATATCGATCTGTATAGTTAAATCATTTAATTGTTTTCTTAATTAAATTAATTAATAACAGGTACCAAATCAATTCATTATAAAGATTTAAGCTGGCTTTAGAAAATATTTTATTTAAATAAATATTATAAATTATTATTATCATTTGTGTATTCTATATATTATATGATTTTTTTTTAAATAATCCATTTCTTTACTTGATAGGAATTTAATCTGATAATTAATAAGTTGACCTGTGGCCAGGTCCGAACCGACCGACGGTTTGAGGTAAATTAATTTCTAGCTACAGAAACAATTTCAAATAATTTTAATATATCTATTAATGTAATAAAAAACATAAATATTTTTAATTTTATTTTATTTAGAATATATATGCAAGACCAGGCTGTGACGTCATGAATGGCTGGATGACGTCATATAATTTTAGATTAAGAAAAAACTAATAAAGATGATTTTTCTCGAGGATAAAACCAATACAAAGTGCATGATTCGTGGTGATATATAAAAAAATCTCCTCATGTGAAATTTGGTGTGAAAATAACCCTTCCCTTCCTATCGTCGATCGCTAATACTACCACTTCCGGTTTCCGGATTTGCACCAAAAGTTGATCAATTCATCCCACTGATGCATTAAGTAAATATACCAAATTTAATCAAAATCGGTTGAGCCGTTCAGGCTGTACACATCTCTACGGAGGGACGGACAGACGGACAGACGTTTTCATTTTTTTCCTCTAAACTGACCTTAAAAATAAGTTGACCTGTGGCCAGGTCCAAACCGACCGACGGTTTGAAGTAAATTAATTAGCAGCTACAGAAACAATTTCAAATAATTTTAATATATCTATTAATGTAATAAAAAACAGATATGGATACATAAATAATAAATATAAACATTTTTAATTTTATTTTATTTATAATATATATGCAAGACCAGGCTGTGACGTCATGAATGACGTCATATAATTTTAAATCAAGAAAAAACTAATAAATATGATTTTCCGATAAAACCAATACAAAGTTCATGATTTGTGGTGATATGTAAAAAATCTCCTCTGTCTTGAATGGCTGGATGACGTCATATAATTTTAAATCAAGAAAAAACTAATAAATATGATTTTCCCTAGGATAAAACCAATACAAAGTGCATGATTCGTGGTGATATATAAAAAAATCTCCTCATGTGAAATTCCTACTGATGAATTAAGTAAATATACCAAATTTAATCAAAATCGGTTAAGCCGTTCAGGCTGTACACATCTCTACGGACGGACGGGCAGACGGACTGACAGACATCATGATAAAAATACTTTTTTCTGTTAAGAAAATGCATGATTCGTGGAGATATGTAAAAATCTCCACATGTGAAATTTGGTGTGAAAACAATACCTCCCTTACTATCGTCGGTCGGTAAAAAGTATTTATTTTAACTAAAATATATCGAAACAATATTAAATCAAATAAAACGAAACCTTAAAGATTAATATAATTTTAACATTTGATTAAGTATATATAAAAAAAAATTATCTTAACCTTGTTTAAAATTTAAAAATTTTTAAATAAATTTTGGATTCACGACCTAGTAAAACCAAATATGATTTGAATAACAATTCTGATTCTATAGATGGGATATAATTGTTTACAAAACGGGAAGCTTCATGAATTTGGATGAAACTTTGCCAGTGGATTCCTTTTTTTAATTCCAAAGAAACTTTCCTTATTCAATATTTCCCGGTCTCTTCTAGTTTACGAGATAAAAATTATTAAAATTTGCATATAAATACATTGATATTCTATTTAACCTATTTCACCAGCAGAGGGCTCCTCTAATTTCCTGTTTTTTTCAGTTCTGATTGGATATAGAAGAATTAAAAAAATAATTGATTAAATAATTTCCCTATATCCAAACCGAACCAAACAAAAACAAAAATTAGTGAATTAGTCTATAAAACATTACTTAATGGCTGCACATTTAGACGTTCATAACCAGCTAATCTGTCAATCCTAAATTTTTTTTTCTCGTAAACTAGAAAAGACCTGTAAATATGTAATATTTAAGGAAAGTTTCTTTGGAATTAAAAAAGGAATCCATTGATAAAGTTTCATCCAAATCTCTAGCCTCCCGTTTTGTAAACAATTATCGATGGGAGAAAAACTTTTTATATTTTAATTTTAATTGGTGGTTTTTTATGTTGTTCACTGCTTAAAATTTTCGTTTAATGAACCCTTAGAATAATGTGTATGCAAAAGTAAACTTCTCACAATCAGTAGAATCACAAAAATTAATAAAGAATTTCTTCCATGTGAAGAGAACAACTAAATATTAAACGATTCATAATAATTGTCCTTGCTGTTTTATTAAGTCCTCAGAGAGACCCTGCAATATTCTTAAAAATAATATTCTCAGCTAAGAAAGAATAATTTTTACCGACCGACGATAGTAAGGGAGGTATTGTTTTCACACCAAATTTCACATGTGGAGATTTTTACATATCTCCACGAATCATGCATTTTCTAAACAGAAAAAAGTATTTTTAGCATGATGTCTGTCCGTCCGTCCGTCCGTCCGTATAGATGTGTACAGCCTGAACGGCTCAACCGATTTTGATGAAATTTGGTATATTTACTTAATGCATCAGTGGGATGAATTGATCAACTTTTGGTGCAATTCCGGAAACCGGAAGTGGTAGTATTAGCGATCGACGATAGGAAGGGAAGGGTTATTTTCACACCAAATTTCACATGAGGAGATTTTTTTATATATCACCACGAATCATGCACTTTGTATTGGTTTTATCCTAGGGAAAATCATATTTATTAGTTTTTTCTTGATTTAAAATTATATGACGTCATCCAGCCATTCAAGCCGTCACAGCCTGGTCTTACATATAAATATATACATATATTATAAATAAAATAAAATTAAAAATATTTATGTTATATGCCTATATGTTTTTTATTACATTAATAGATATATTAAAATTATTTGAAATTGTTTCTGTAGCTGGAAATTAATTTACTTCAAACCGTCGGTCGGTTCGGACCTGGCCACAGGTCAACTTATTTGATTTAATATTGTTTCGATATATTTTAGTTAAAATAAATACTTTTTACCGACCGACGATAGTAAGGGAGGTATTGTTTTCCCACCAAATTTCACATGTGGAGATTTTTACATATCTCCACGAATCATGCATTTTCAAAACAGAAAAAAATATTTTTATCATGATGTCTGTCAGTCCGTCTGCCCGTCCGTCCGTAGAGATGTGTACAGCCTGAACGGCTTAACCGATTTTGATTCAATTTGGTATATTTACTTAATTCATCAGTAGGAATTTCACATGAGGAGATTTTTTTATATATCACCACGAATCATGCACTTTGTATCGGTTTTATCCTAGGGAAAATCATATTTATTAGTTTTTTCTTGATTTAAAATTATATGACGTCATCCAGCCATTCAAGACAGAGGAGATTTTTTACATATCACCACAAATCATGCACTTTGTATTGGTTTTATCGGAAAATCATATTTATTAGTTTTTTCTTGATTTAAAATTATATGACGTCATCCATGACGTCACAGCCTGGTCTTGCATATATATTATAAATAAAATAAAATTAAAAATGTTTATATTTATTATTTATGTATCCATATCTGTTTTTTATTACATTAATAGATATATTAAAATTATTTGAAATTGTTTCTGTAGCTGCTAATTAATTTACTTCAAACCGTCGGTCGGTTTGGACCTGGCCACAGGTCAACTTATTTTTAAGGTCAGTTTAGAGGAAAAAAATGAAAATGTCTGAAAGAGCTACATTTCTCAAAAGTTGATAGAAAACTACGAATTTTGAATAATGCCCGTGTATAAAATTTAATTATTCTAGCTCTAGCTGAATAATCTTGTCTACACACACACACACAAATACACACATTTTTCTCAACCTTAGTGAAAATGATTCAGGAACCTTCAAAACATATAAAAACATCAAAATCTCGACATCGAAAATTTTCGTGATCGTTACTATCTCTGGTGAGTAGTAAAAAGTTTTTTTTTAGCCAAAGATACAAATATATGTTGTTTTTATAACGTTTTTCTCAACTTCACTTGGCGTCTCTCTGTCTGTTCGCTCTTTTGACAAATTGAAATCGATATTTAATTTCATCATTAATTTCAATGCTATATTATATTCTTAATTACTTTCAAAATGAAAATCTATCCTGAAATCAATATTTATGCTTAAGAATCCGCTGAAAAAAATTAATCGGAGCAATACAAAAGGAGTTAGTTACTAAAAGTAATTAATTGCATTTATATTAAAATTAATTAATTATAATTCAATTATATTTCTTCTATACCTTCTAGGGATCAATTGAAATATTTATAAAAATTTTCAAAAGTCTATCTCAATAAAAAGTCGATGAAAAATCGATTTCAATTTGTCAAAAGAGCGAACAGACAGAGAGACAGACGCCAAGTGAAGTTGAGAAAAACGTTATAAAAAAGATCTAGACTAGAAAATTAAGTGTTAATCGTATTATTGGGTTTGTGTCACACTAGCAGGTATACTAGTTTTTAAACAAAGAAAACATTTAGGTTCGTTGGACTCTTTAGATTTATATATTTAAAAGCACATTTGTAAATGAATTGAAAAAGATTCATTGTCCATTCAAACAAATAACAATTTCATGTCTTTTAACTTCAAATTGTTAAATCAGATTTTAAAAAATTGTTTTAAAATTGACTTATTTCCTAGAAGGATGAAATTTATCAAATGCCCTTTAAATTGTATTACAATTTTATTTTTCTGATTTTTAAAATAATAAATAAAAAATTGTCATTGGGTCACCAAATTTCACATGTGGATTTTTTTATATATCTCCACGAATCATGCATTTTCTAAACAGAAAAAAGTATTTTTAGCATGATGTCTGTCCGTCCGATAGTCCGTCCGTCCGTCCGTATAGATGTGTACAGCCTGAACGGCTCAACCGATTTTGATGAAATTTGGTATATTTACTTAATGCATCAGTGGGAAGAATTGATCAACTTTTGGTGCAATTCCGGAAACCGGAAGTGGTAGTATTAGCGATCGACGATAGGAAGGAAAGGGTTATTTTCACACCAAAGGAGATTTTTTTATATATCACCACGAATCCTGCACTTTGTATTGGTTTTATCCTCGAGAAAAATCATATTTATTAGTTTTTTCTTGATTTAAAATTATATGACGTCATCCAGCCATTCATGACGTCACAGCCTGTTCTTGCATATATATTATAAATAAAATAAAATTAAAAATGTTTATATTTATTATTTATGTATCCATATCTGTTTTTTATTACATTAATAGATATATGAAAATTATTTGAAATTGTTTCTGTAGCTGGAAATTAATTTATTTCAAACCGTCGGTCGGTTCGGACCTGGCCACAGGTCAAATTATTTATTAGAATTTCATCATTGAATTTAAATGTGATCATATTTTTTAAATCTCAGGATCTTAAGTTCAATGAACCACTAGTCAATCTAATCATTAAGTAATATATAAATAAGTGTTATAAATTAAATTCACATAATAGATCGACATTGTATTAAAAATAAAATTTAAAATATTAAATTATAATTTTAAAAAAAATCTTCGTTATAAATCTTATCTTTCTTATCTTATTATAATAGCAAAAGTTGTATATAGATATATATATTTGTATATATTTGTGTATATGTGTTTGTATATTTTTGAATTAATTTATTAATTAACCACTCGTAGGATTTTTTTGAAATTCACACCATATATAATATTTATAAAGATAAATCGATCTGTATTGGTTTGAGCCTGGAGATAAATCATCTTCATTAGTTTTTTCTTAATTTAAATTTATATTACGCCACTAATGAAAAAAATCTAAAATTTATTTGTTTTGCAAACATTGTAAGTTTATTTATGGTATTTTAAAAACAATTTTTTAATCTGTTTTGTTTTTTAATTTTTTTGTTAATTCTTATAAATTTTTATTAGTTAATTTTATGTTGTTTTTTTTTTTTATCTATTTTCGCTTTTATTTTTTATTAAGTTACTAATCTATATTTATTTATTCATTGTTTTTTTATTAATTAATTTTTAAATAGTTTTATAATTTTTAATATTTTTTCACTAAAATATTTTTTATTAATTATTATTATTGAGGACCCAAGTTCCATACATTTTAATCAGATTGATGCAATGATGTAATATTTAATAATTGTAATAAATAATTAAGAATTATATATCAATATTTTTTAAAGTTTAAAGGGTCCAGCGATAGCTCGGTGTTCCTGGCACTATTGATATTAACCTGAAACTATAAATTATTATTATAATAATAAATATCCATAATTATGATTCTTAATAGAAATTTTAAACAAATATCTGATAAAATGTAATCTTTTATAAGTAATTATTGAAATATAAAATTTAAATTAAGCTGCTTATAGAAATAGAATTATAATTTTCTCTAAAATGATTAATTAATTCTTTGTTTCAGAAAAATGATGATTGGTATGACTGATGTGAAAAAGATAATTTTATAAATTTGGTTACCTATTAGAGAAGAACATATTTGTTCATTTCATCATTAATAGTTAATTAATGATATTAAACAAAATAAAGTTTAAATAATTAAATACATTTTTATATTATTATTATTTTAATTTTGATTTTTAACAAATCTTATCTGATTGGATATCCTTGGGATGGTTAGTAAAAAAAAAAGATCAGATCTTAAATTAAATTGAATACCTGCACTCTGGTAGTTTATGGAACATGTTCAGCAATTCTTTTTATTGTAGAATCATTATTAGTGTAAGAAAGAAAGAGAATATGGTTGCTAATTTCATGCGGTGAAAGGTGCAAAGAGGTTATAAATTGGTTTTTTATTCTTTATTCTTAATGGTGAAGACGTCCCACTCTTTAATTTCTAAAGTTAGCGACCCCAACCTCTTTTCTTATTCTAATAATAATTCATATTATTAGATATATAAACTTTAAAATATTTTAAAATAGAATATTGGGCAGCACGGGCGATTGAAATAAAAGGCAAATTTTTATTCCAATTTTTTGCCGACGTTTCGGGTGCAAGTCACCCTTCCTCATGACCCCAAAATTGTTAACAATAAATTATGAATGTGTACATTTAGTCATTGACAATTAATAAAATATACCTTTTATATAATTTTTTTCAATTTTATCTATTCAACAATTCTATTGCCAAATTTTAGATGAATTAATTTGCTTGTGCTGCCCATATCCTGAATCTTCTATTTTAAAAAATTGCAGTCATAACCAATATATTTATAATTATTTATTTATAATATATTTTAATTTATTTATATTTTAATTATTTGGTTTTTCAACGGAAACATAAATTGGATAAATTCAATGAAATGATAATTTTAGAAAAAGTCTCACAACCTCTGTCTGTAGTTAAAAGAAAATCTGTAATAAAAGGTACAGATAATTTTTTCAATGTTTGTGCCATTCCTGTTCTTATTTCATTTCAATAACTAAATATTTAATATACTATTAACAATATGCAAAAATATAATCTCGGTATGATTTGAAAGTCGCCAGTCACTGGAAAGGAGTTCATTGATTTTTTTTCTATATAATTTATCGTATATATTATTTGATCAGAGAGAAAAGAAGAATAATGTTCCTGTTGAGTCTTCATTAATTTGTTTGAATTGAAACCTATAAAGAGTTCGACAATCTTTGATATAAAGGAGGCTGTTTTGAAACATCTTGCCAAAGAAAATAAACAGACACAATTTCTTTCTTTCCTTTCTTCTCTCTCGCTCTCTCATCTTTTTTTTTCTTTTTTTTTGAAGAAAAAATTCAATTCAAAGAAACTGCTCTTTACCCTGAGGGCTTTGCGGCGCCCTTAACGAGTTTTAAAGAGGTTTATTTTTCCCTCTTTTTTTCACTCTCGAATAAATAAATATTATAGAAAATTCCAAAGAATCCATTCGATAAATTACAAAATGATTTTTTACAAGGTAAAAAAAACTTGATATTTCTATTTTAATTCTATTTATATTTTTTACTTTATATAAAAAAGTAAGTATAATTGTGATTGAGAAGATTTGTTCAGTTGTACAATATTTGTTGGTGATTATAACTTAATTAAGGGTTGAAAAATATATTATATATTTTTCGTAGTGTATCTTGTATCTATTATTTTATTGACACCAGGGTTGCTGGAAAATTTACAAATAAATTAGGAGACTTAGCTAAAAAAGTGGGACAAGATTATCAAATTATGAGAAGATAGGAAATACAATTACAAATTTTGTTGTTCCACTAATTTTTAATATGTGAATATCTTGGAAAATCAGACATTGTTATTTATTGATATTTCTTGTTAGATTAGATTAAGTATATCTTGTAAAATTAAAAAAAAAATTCTATAAATAATTATTTTTTTTTACTCAGAATTCAAAATAAAAATTTTATTCGGAACAGCACCTCTACTATGTTTACAATTTCGAATTCACTCTGTTCAACAAATCTGATAAATAATTTAAATTAGGAGACAGGTACGACTCAATTTCGGTTCGTTTCAACTCTTTACTTAATTAAAACAAATTTCTTCGTTTGTCTATAAGTTTATGTTAGGATGAAACGGGAGCATTATATATAACTATATGATCGAATACATTATTATTATTATTAATATTATATTGTACTAGCTGATCAGACCGCCATCGGCGCTCTTCACGCCTACTTGGGGGCTCCGCCCCCTGTACCCACGAAGTAATACATAGTATTTGGTTGAAAGTTTACATCTTAGGTTCCCAAACTTTTTTGTGTCGTAGACCCCTTGTCATGTTTTCGGTTTTGGGTACACCCCCTACTTAACCTGAAATTGATTTTTTGTAAATTTTTTTAGAGCCATAATGAATTATAAGATAGTATAATGTAAGTAAATAAGCTTGAGATCCACTATCGTAGACCCCCATTTTCATTTCATGATCCCCCAAATATTCGCTGGTGAAGACCCCTTGCAGTCGCCATAGACCCCTAGGGGTCGATATAGACCACTTTGGGAACCATTGGTTTACATGTAAAGGTTTTTATCCATTTTGTTTCAATCAGTATATTACATAAAACATTCACTTTTTTGTGTTCTTATTTAAAATATATTTTAGTAAATTACACCTATCCCCCGATTTACACGGTACTTGTTTTACACGTTTTCGCTTTTACACGGTTTTCCAAATAAGTTTTTTTTTGTTTTTATCGCACTCTACTAAATACTACTGTGTTTGAACACGTGCGCTGTGTACACATCTCACGGGGAATCCCGAGCTTATGTGCTGACTTGCTGAACATGCCACTGTGTCTGTATTTCTTCGCATAAAATTAAAGTTTTATCTAGCAATTGTTAATAACCGATTTTATTATCACCTCTCAGAATGTAAATATTTCTGCTTCAAACATCGAATCGGCACAAATAACTTCGAGTGATGAAAGTGAATTCTAACCTTCGATTCCGAAAAAAAGAATTAGAGTAATTTCTGATAGTGATGAAGAATAATAAAACACCTTTGGTTTTATTTTTTGTTCTTCTGTTTAATGTATTGTAATTAAATAAAAAAACAGTGTTTCCGTAATATATTACATATTTTAACTTGTCAATGCATTTTATTTTTATTTCTGTGTACACCTAAAAATATTGAAAAAAATCACAACTGTTAAATAGCAAAATTATGCATTTTCTGCAAGCTTTTCGATTTACACGGTTTTGACTTGAAAATTTTCAATTTTCGATTTACACGTTTTTCTCAGGAACGTATCTACAGTATAAATCGGGGGATAGGTGTAATTATATTATTTATGTTATATCTACCTACCTATCCCTGTGGCCCAAGGGTACTCGAAAGTTTTTGGTCGCAACATTATAGATTTTTCAATTCTAAAATTTCAATGCAAATGTTTATACAATTAATAGACACAGCCTCTGTAATTACCGTGATATTTCCGCTATTCTCCCTGAATGATTCTTCTTCCAGGTCATACCAATAAATTATCAACAAATCAAAGAAAAGATATTGTAAATTTTAACTGGATAGGCATTAAGTGGTGTATTGTTTTTTCTGGGCCATTGAAAAACTTTTGTATCTTTAACGACTTTTTCACGAAGGTCACTCACACATACTTCAATCGGGATAAGATTAAAATAATTTGTAAAAGAAAACCATCTTAATGTTATTAAGACTTTAAATTTATTTGGTAATGTTGCAATGGCTCATTTCATATCAAATATAAAATAAATTTAATTTAAAAATAAAAAAAATACAGTAAAATATAATATATAATCATCAAAACATAACATAAACATAATTATTTTTTTTTACTTGTTTAGAAACTAACATTTTAGAAAAGAGAGGCAATCAAGGGAAAGTCGCCTAAAACTGATATCTTTCATATTAGAGGAGTAACGATTAGTTATTCCTTTTTATTTTATTTTTCTTTATTTGTAGTTTTTTTTGCATTATTTTCGATTTATTTATTTTTTTGGGCATTTTTTTGTATTTTGTTTTTCTTATTTTGGTTTTTCTTTACTCTATATATCTAAAAAGATGAAAAACTGAAACTCTGAGTCTGTGATTATGTGTGCCCTCAATTAAAGACATTTATAATCGTTAATTACAGTGTTAGTTATTATGTAAATATGTAAATATGTTTTGCTTTTTATTGTTTTTGTTTGCTTTTTGAATGTTTTTGCTATTTTTTTTTGTCACCACTGGACTGAAATAACTTTCTTTCCAAATGTGGTCAAGTGCAATAGTGTATTTTATTATTGTTACCTATTCAAGAACTATTTTATATAGAACCCTTACCAAGGTGTCAGGTATGGCTATTAAAACAGACCCAACCTTGTGAAATCGAATTTTAAGCCTAAAAGTTGATTGACAGTTATAATTTATGCCAATTTCTATTACACGTGCAGATATATAACTATATATATATATATACGAAAAAAAGTTAAATACAAAATAATTTGGCAATGGCAAATGTGCGTGAAGTTAGCACAGCCATTTTATAATTCCAGAAAAAACGCAATTGTGCTAGGTTGTGCTAAGTTTGTGCTACGTTGTGCCGCAAACGCCAGTCACCCATCTCAAAAAACAAACCGGAAAATCAAAAAAAACCGGTTTTTTGCTGGCACCGCCATTTTGTTTTTTCAAAAAAACAAAAATTGTGCTGGATACTATCTTGGCTACTAAACATTGTGCCGCAAACAGAACAACTCTGGCTCTTTCCGTTTAGGAGAAAAAAAATATCCAAATTTAATATTATAAGACATAGTATTAAACCTCTTATAATTTTTTCAGAGAGAGAGATAAACAAATTATGCGAGTTGTGCTAAGTTGTGCTGGTTGAATACAACAAAGTATCATTCATTAATAAAATAAAAATTGCGTAGCTTGCCAAAAAATAGCAAAAAGTCACGTAGCAAAAACTGAAATTTTACATTTTTGAATTTTCGAAAGTTGTACTGAATTGTGCTAGTCGAGTACAACAACTTTCCCTAATGGCACAATTTCGTTAGATCAAAACTGTCCATGGTACAGCCCAAAATAGATTTTGGCTTGCCCGCTAATCATTATTTCGATATTTAATTGCATTTTAATCTCGAACCGTTACAGAAATCCAAATTCTGCGAGTTGTGCTAAGTTGTGCCGACGGAGTACTATAAGGAACTGTTGATAGTTGTATCGAAAAGTGCGTAACTTGCCAAAAAAATGGCAAAAAGTAATGTAGGAAAAACTGAAATTTACATTTTTGAATTTTCGAAAGTTGTGCTGAGTTGTGCTAGTCAAGCACAACACTTTCCCTAATTGCATAATTTCGTCAGATCAAAAACTGAAAAACTGTAATTTTTGGGTAATTATAAAATGGCGGTGCTAGCTTCACGCACATGATAGGCCCATAAACACTCTCCATTAACCATTCATATATATATAAATTTTTTTGTTTATATTTTATAAATATAAAGTATACTTACGTAAAAAATTCGGTTCCAATTTTTTGATTTTTTATTTCAATTTACAGTTTAAAATTACACCTCATTATAAACAATCCTCAATGAAATTTCATTGCAATTTCTCATATAAATATAAATTCTTATACTTACATGCTTTTATTTTTATAGATAGAGAGTGAACTTCTTACTGATAATTTTTTAAAGCATTATTAAATAATCAGATTCAAAAGGAATATATTCCATTTTTAAATTTTATTATAAAACATAATAGAAGATAAAACAAATAAAAATAAAATATTAAATTTATAATATACAAATTTATCCAAACATTTATGTAAAATCAAATTTGTGAATTACATAATAATTAATCATAATATGTTATTTCCTAACTTCCTAACATATATATTATAGTAACGTAAGAATTATAATAATAATAAAAATAATAATAATTAAAGAAAACTCAATAAAATAATAATAATGTCAGAAGTATTACATTTAGATTCTAAAACTATTTCAATAGAATATTATTAGTTTCTGGTCGATTAGTATAGTGGTGATTAAATGATCTTTCGAACCACTTTATTATATGGAAATTCGTCATCTTAAATTACAATAAACTATTAGTTATTGTATTCCTGAGTGGTTGGCTTGGAACCCAAATTCAATCATAATTGATTAAAATAATAATACATAAAATCATTCATATTTTTTTGTTTTAAAAATATTTAATTTATATAATTATATTATATAGTTCGAGAGATGCATGCAATTAAAGATCGAAATAATGATTAGCGAGCAAACCTAAAGCTATTTTGGGCTGTACCATGGACAGTTTTGATCTGACGAAATTGTGCCATTAGGGAAAGTTGTTGTGCTGGACTAGGACAATTCAACACAACTTTCGAAAATTCAAAAATGTAAAATTTCAGTTTTTGCTACGTGACTTTTTGCCATTTTTTTGGCAAGCTACCCAATTTTTATTTTATTAATGAATGATACTTTGTTGTATTCAACCAGCACAACTTAGCACAACTCGCATAATTTGTTTATCTCTCTCTCTGAAAAAATTATAAGAAGTTTAATACTATGTCTTATAATATTAAATTTGGATATTTTTTTTCTCCTAAACGGAAAGAGCCAGAGTTGTTCTGTTTGCGGCACAATGTTTAGTAGCCAAGATAGTATCCAGCACAATTTTTGTTTTTTTGAAAAAACAAAATGGCGGTGCCAGCAAAAAAACCGTTTTTTTTTTGATTTTCCGGTTTGTTTTTTGAGATGGGTGACTGGCGTTTGCGGCACAACGTAGCACAAACTTAGCACAACCTAGCACAATTGCGTTTTTTCTGGAATTATAAAATGGCTGTGCTAACTTCACGCACATCAATGGCAACTGCCTTCTGCCAGAGTTCACAGTAAAAAAACTCAAAAAATAGAAAAATTATAAAGAAAAATTAAAGAGAGAGAAAAAAAGAAAAAGGAAAAAAAAAATTATAACAAAAGACATATGGATGTATATACACTTGTATTTTATATTTATTACGATTATTTCAGATAATAAAAAAGATTTCAGTATCGGCATAATAATAATAATAATTTGTTTTTTTGCCCGGGAAATGTTTCGTTTTTTCCCGAGAGAAATAAAAAGTGAAGGATTTTCCCGGGAATTCCCGGGAATAACCCTCTACCTTTAAGACACACCGGTTGCGGAGCACTGATCTATATGAATATATGTTATTATCAGCCTTAATAAAATAGTATTGTTTATTATTGACTACAATTTTTTTTATAGTAACATTTTAGAGTACAAAACGAATTAATTGTATTTACATTATTTATTGTAGAAAAACTTTGCTTAGGAGCATTTTGGGTAACGAGTCTAATTTTGGAACGAATTAAACTCGTAACCTGAGGTTCCACTGTATTGAAAATACCTGACAATGTCCAATGAAAAAAATTATGAAATGATTTTGAAATGACAAAGTTAACACTGTTGATTGCCAACAATTAATTTTTAAAAACATTTAAATTACAAAATGTTATAAGTTATAATTGAAAAAAATATATATTATAGTTTATTTTATATATAAGAAAAACTTGTTATGATGAAATCTTTTAAATCTGTCCATTTATTGAATTTTTTATTTATTTTTCTATTTAAATGTGACATCATTAAAATCTTATCTTTTTCATAAAGACATTTTGGTTATTGAATTTTTTTAATTTAATTTTGCACTTATATGTTATACAGTATGGAGAAGTGAAATTCTTATATTTTTTAAATTAAATTAACGAAGTGTCAATTTATTATTTAAATTAAATTAACGAAGTGTCAATTTATTATTTTTCAACATTTTATTTTTTTTAAAAAAAACTAATTCAAAGATTGTGTTTATAATTTTTAAAAAAATATAGATCGATTTAATTTAAAAGAGCATTTCCATAAACATTTAAAAGACTTCAAATGAATACGATATTATTATAGGCACTCATTTATTGTAAATGATTTATTTTCCAGAGTATTTAATTAATTTTAATATTTATTAACAATATTTATATAGACTAATGAATATAAAAAATCTAAGAAGGGAATTGATAGCACAATTCCGATGATTTTTTTTATCGAGTAAAGATAAGCTTTTTGGACAATTCATTGTGGAAAAAGTTAAATAATAAATAAAACATTTATTTAGTTTGTCTTGCACAGTGAATAGGAAAGGATGCCAGTTATTAGGTGAGTGTTTTACTAGCTAATTATTAATAATTTTTAATAAATTAATAAATAATATAATAAAATTGTTAATAAATAGCTTTTTAATTTCTAATTTTAATTAATAAATGTTATTTGTGGCCTATGATTTATATTAAAATTAATTATTAATTCTTGATTATGTTTTATTTAGTTAAATAATTTGATTTATAATTTTTTACTTTTTATTAAATAATTTAATAATTATAGTATGTTAATTGTTTTCTTCATTTGTATTTGAGTATATATAGTTTAGATGTACCAGTAACATTTATAAATTTAATATCTTATATCTATCTAAACATTTCTTATATGAAAGTAATTCCTTCTCTAATGAAGATTTGTAAATATAAAAGTTTTGAGTCTCCGTCTGAGTATTGGCATAACATTTAATATTTATTGGATATTTTAATATTTTGTTCTTCGAATGCTTAAGGAGGCAAATCACTAATTTTTATTTTTATTTATGTTTATTATAGTATTGACACATCAATATTAAATATTATTAATTGAATGTCCATATTACCTAATTTAAGAGTATCAACTACTGGTGCTTTTAGATGCTAATGTTAAAAAAAATATAAAAAATAATAGAAATAAAAAATTGCATTGGTTTGCAGATAAATTCTTCATTATTAACGAATGAATCATATCACCCAAAAATCAGAAGATATCATATTATTTTTCTCATAAAATTGTCCTTATAGTCTCTACTACTGGTACATTCACCCTATATACGAGGTTTGTTCAAAAGAAAAGGTGAATTTTGTACCACTTATAAACTTTTTTTTGAGACAAAGTAGACTAGCCTAATGCCACAGTCAATATTTTAAGTGCGTTGGACGCAAAATTTAATACAGATTTTTTAAAAAATCGAAGAACACACAAAAACATGACTAACTTTTTCAGTTGTCAAAAACAAACTACTAATCAAAAATGGCTGATAATGTCAACATCTGAGAAACATATGTGTACTAACATTTTTTTTTAAATTAATTGCTTAATCTTATAAATAAAAATGAATCGCAAAATGTTGGTAAGTGCATAACTTAATAACGCCTGGACCAATTTTGACAATTTTTTTTTTAAATGTTCGTTGAAGTCCAAGGATGGTTTTTACGGCGAGAAAAAATCGAATAATTGCCGGGAAAACCCTAAAAACAGCCCTTTTCTTTACATCTTCTTATATATGGATGACGTCACAGCTAGGGAGGGAGAACATTTGGAACTAGGGGCTCGGAAGGGAGGCCATGTAGGGGAATCTGCTTTCTCTTATTGGGAAAACCCAAATTGCCACCCCCAGCGTCCACTATAGCAGTGCTCCGCAACCTTTTCTTACCTACGGCACACAAAAATTGTTTCTAGGATTTTGCGGCACATCAAAAGCTGAAATATATATATATTACATATAAAATTATATGTATTTCTAGGAGTTTCATTTGGTATCACCTTTAAGGCACACCGGTTGCGGAGCACTGCACTATAGGGTATAAAAGTAAGCATAAGTCTAGTTCTCAAAATCAACGACTATTGAGTTGTAACTATAAATTATTTTTATTAATTTAATTAATTATAATTAATTAATTTTCACGTAAGATTTTAATATATATTTTTTAATATTATTTTTATAGTAGTTTAGTGTTATGCTAATCTCTTTATATTTTATTTTTATTTTGTTTACTTTGTTTTTTTTTTAAATAAATTAATAACATTTAAAGTAGCATAAAAAAAATAATCGAGGCAGGGAAAGTGATGGGGTTTGAAATTAATAGTGATAATGCAAAATAATTAGTATCAGAGCGAATAATATTTGCAAAGAATTTAAATCGAGGTTGCAATCGGGAAATTATCAAAGGGATCAAAATTAAAATATATAAAACAATTATTTTTTCTGTTGTATTATATGGGTGGGAGGCATGGTCTATAACCCTGGGAGATGAGAGTAGATACAGAGTATTTGAGAATAGGTTTCTTCCCAGCATTTATGGGCCAAAGAAAGATGAGGACACCGGGGAATAACGGAGACTGCATAACAAAGAATTGCATGACCTCTATGCATCTCTAGGTATAGGTCATAAAATAGAGAAGGCTGGGATCGGCAGGGCACATGGCTAGAATGGGAGAGGAAAAATATATTGGTGGGGAGTTCGATTGGAAAACGTCCGTTTGGAAGACCAATTGTGAACAGGGTGGACAATGTAGGAAGGAACGTGAGAGAGATGGGACAGGGTAGGAGTTAGATGGTTATAGCTCAGAATAGGGACACTCGGGGGGGGGGGGGTACAGGGGGCGGAGCCCCCGTCTAGGTGTGGAGAGCGCCGAAGGCGCTCGGAGCAGCTAGTAAGATAATAAAACTGAAACTTGTTAATTTTATTGAATCTCCTTTCAAATTGATTAAAATGTTTTTGGATATTACTTTAACTATGAAACAAACAAGCCAAATTATTTTTTTTTTAATTTCAAAAACACTCTGATGTGTAAACTTAAAAAAAATTACATAAAAAAATCAAATGACTTCATTATCTCTACTACTATTTTCTAACAAATATATTCAAATATGAATTGGTGTTTGCCCAATAAATTTAATTTATTAATTGATTAATGATTCGAAAAGATAACATGATTAGAACTATACTCTCAATTGAATTCAAGTTATACATCCAATTAGAAAAAAAATAAGCTTATCAAAATGTCATTAACGTTTAGATTGTCACCTTAATAAATAATGTGATGATTTGATAAAAGAAAGGAGGCGTATTTAATGACGAATCATTATTAAATTAATGATATGTTTTATAGAAAAGAAATTGAGCCCTCGGGGAGGCAGCCAGCTCGGAAACCCTGTTTGGTGTAATCTCCCACAAGCGGTTTATTACGCCTAAGCGCTCCTGATTGCGCGGGTGTGGATCGAACCACGTGCCCCTAATGCCAAAGGCTCCTTGGATCCAGCTGCCTTGAAATGCACGCTGTCGTGGTTTCTTTTTGCTTCTTTATCTTGTTCGTAAGAGTTGGATGTGTTTTATTTTGCTTACTGGCACGCGGATCTACCTTTCCAAACACAATACAGGCAAGCTTTAGATTAGGGATGCTGCTATCTTTTTTTTTTATTTGACCCTTCATCGCCTCGAGCATAAAGAGTAGCACCATATGGTAACATTCTTCTAAAAACGAATCAAGGAGACAAATTGGAGACGACATAAAATCACTAAAGAGTAATAAATATCCTAATAGGGGTAAGATTAACAATTTAGTGTAGGGTGAATCTTTTTGTCCTCAAGCATAAGTTTGATATAGATATATAGACAAAAGAATTCTATTCTATTTTAAAATTAGTTCTATACTTATAACCACAGAAACAAAACATATATTATTATTATTTTAAATTAATATATAATTTAGATTAAATGTATTTTTCGTCCAAGAGATAGTATTGCGATCACGAAAATTTTCGATGCCGAGATTTTGATGTTTTTATATGTTTTGAAGCCCTGAGTCCTTTTCAAGCCTGTATATATATGTGAGTATTTAGACAAGATTACGCAAAAACGGTTTTAGCTAGAGCTAGAATAATGAAATTTGGTACACGGGCATTATTGAAAATTCGTAGTTTTCTATCTTTGAGAAATGTACCTCAACCGGAAGAGTGTCATTACCTTCAACGTTTTGATTTTTTTCCTCTAAAGTGACCGTAAAAATAAAGATATGTTTGATAATTTTTCACATGATCAAAAATTGTATAAAACTGCTATATATAGAATTTCAGCTTGATTGAATCGCTGAAAGTACCAGAATTAATTGAATTATTGAAAATTCGTAGATTTCTATCAACTTTTGAGAAATGTAGCTCATCCGGAAGTGGGTCATTACCTACTACGTTTACATTTTTTGTCCTCTAAACTGATCGTAAAAATATATACATATATTTTTTTAACACTGCAAATCACGCGACAGGACGTGACATGGTGCCCTCAAAAAAGAGCTAAACGCGCGCTGGTTTTAATTTTGATAAAAATATTTTTTATTATTAATTACCGTTCTATATTTCATCACTAAGACTTTAATACATTTTTATATTTATTAAAAGTATAATTATCAAAGAATTATTTATTCTTAAAGTCTCCAAGTTTTAAGATTAATAAGCCACTTGAATTATTTTAATAATATGATTTTGATACTCTTTATGTTTATAACTTACTTTGATTTATAAAAAAACAATAAATTTGTCAAAAACTATATCTTTTTGATTTGAACTAAATCTTGTCTGTATTTTAATATTTTATTAGCTGGATAGGCGCACAGATTTAACAAATATCACTGCGTTTCACATTGGTTTCATAGTTATCAAGAGTGAAATAAATATATTCCAAATTTAATAGATTTATCAATTTTAAATTTAAATCTATTAGAATATTAGTAGAATTATTAATATTTTAGAATTAATTATTATGTAAAAATAGAAAATATCACAAAATTAAACTTAAAAAAATTAAAAAATTTTATAAATTAATTTAAAATAATTTATATATTTTAATTTTAATAATAAACAAATATTAAAAATTAGTAACAATACTTAATAAATTTAGAGTAATTTTTTGATTTACCAGGGCTACTATTTATATTTATATTAAGAATAGAAAAAATAAACAAATTAAGTCACTGATTCTTAACCTGAGAGGCGCGACCACACTAATGGGGGTGGGGGGACGGGGACGCGAGCGGGGGGCGATGAAAATTATGATTGAAAATTGGGCCGTGAATACTAAAAGGATGAGAAACACTGAATTAAGTTGTCGAAAAATATTCTTATTGCTTTTTAAAATAATCACCTTTAAGATCTATACACTTTTACATACGATTGAACTATCTTTCAAAGCATTTTTTCAGTCAGAAGATGGTATGATAGTTCTAAAACATGCTTTCGGTTGATTAAAATTGTGGTCCACGCAGTTTATTTTTAATTACTGGGAGTAGAAAGAAGTCATTCGGTGCTAAGTCGGGGCTGTAAGGTGGATGACCCATCAATTGGATCTTTTGTCTGTTCAAATACTCCTTCGTTGCATGCAATGAGTGTGAGTGTCGTTTTGGGCTTGTTTTTCTCAAATTACCAAACAAATAGTCGAATTAACAGTTTTTTTATTTTCAAGAGTCACAGTTGCGAAAGGACCAGTTTTCGTGAATAAAAATGTCGCCATTTGTTTCTTAACGCTTCAAGAAAGAACTTTTATCAGCTTTACTTTACATTGAAACACCCAAACTGCATACTTTCTTTCTGGCTCGTATGCATAAATCCTCCACTCTTGTGGCGATGTTATATACCGCTTTGGATGCATCACAGTTGTTTTTTAAAATCATTTTACGACCGCAAACGACACTAGCAATTTGGAGCAATTTTTTGAGCATCATTCAATAAATATGGAATCCAACGCTCACACAGAACTTCCGAACACATACTATGTGTGCTAATCATACTAATGCTGAAACATCTCTCAATTTCCTGATATGTCACATGATGATCTTCAATTTGTTGCCAATTCTCAATGTATCGTATCTGAATGATTAACTTGAATATTTTACTCATAGCATCTAATGCTCTCAAAGAACAGCTGTTACTTAACTCAAAATATTTTTTTTCGTTTTTTTACAAAAATCTTATAAACTAGTATATAGAATATTCAACTTTTTTTAGTATAAACTACCTTTTTTATAATATTTAGTTGAAATGTATTTAAAAATTTAAATAAAATTTGCCTAATGGACATTATTTTTTTTCTTAAATATAAATTAAATGATTTTGATAAAAATCTTTTAAGAAAAAAAAACTCTTAAAAAAAAATTTCAGATTTCTAATCTCTGAAAAAAATATCTTAATTAAACAAAATGAGATACAAATAAAAAAAAAATTCAGTGGATTAGACCTGTTCCATTTACATTTTGTAAAAAAATCCTTTATATACATATATATAGTTAGATTAGAACTGATTTTTATCTTGTATTGAAATTAATTTGAGATATAATTGGGTATTTTAAATATTAATATGTTTTTATATTAAATATAATGAATCATTAGAGAAATACCATAAAATGTTTTAAAAGAAGGTGGTCCCGAAAGGGGAGGTGATTTTTTGAATTTAAAAGTGAGAAGAGAGAGAATAAACTGGTTATAAATGGAAACCTGTGAATTTCAATAAGGTCATTATTATCTTGAAGATCTTTCTAATTGGAGTGGGGCGAAGAGACAAAGAGGAGCAAACGAAAACCACCCCGGGGGCGGTTTTCGGCGATTTAAAATTAAAAACAAATTAATCTTCCAAAGATGAAAAGATAATCAAGTGATCTTCTTTTTTGATATTGTTCAATAATAGAACGATATGGAGCGAGATGATAAATGGAAATTTTATTTTAGGCGTGAAAAAAACAAAAAACTCTCGGCAGGTTAGCGGTGGAGATTAAAAATGAACTTTTTATTCAAAGTAGTGATAAAAAAAAACAATCCCACCCTCCTTAAGTAAACCTCGTAAAGTTTTCGAAATGTAAACAAATTGTAGTGTTGGCCTTAATTAATGATATCATTTACAAAAGAATACCAAAAAAAAGAGTATTTTTTTTTTCGTTTCTGCTTGGGCGGTCAAGCTCTGCACTCCATTGGATTGACGCCTGACATCTAAATTTCGTTTTAAAAAGATATTCGAATAAAGAAAAAAAAAAAGATCACGCGTTTGAATTTCTCATAGAAATTATATACCTTTGTTTTCAGATAATTAAAAGAAAATTTCCCTCACTGAAAGCAAAGGAAATGTTAATTTCCTCCAATGAAATTTGCTGTTGTATGGTATCCAAGTAAAAGATTTCTTTAGAAAGAAAAAAAATAAAATAAAACATTTTTTTATCATTAAAATGAAGAAAATAGTTATAATAGCAAAAAAAAAAAAAATGAAAATTATCGAGGGAACAAATACTTAATAAATAATAAGTAATGATCATTTCTCATAAATTATTTAAAACAATAGTTTTACAGTATTTTCTATTAAATTTCGATACAAATTTGTTTCTAACATCAAGAATATTATTATATACTTAATTAATTATTCATATTCTATTGAAAATAAGATAAAACAACTTTAATCAAATATCAAAAATATAGAATCTAAAAATTGTATTAAATTACAGGGGAGATCAATAAGTCCGTGACTTTGTGGATGAAACACGCGTTTTTGGATAAAAAATATTTTATTTTTCAACGTAGTCTCCTTTGAGCTCTATAGATTTCGTTCAACGTTTCTCCAATTTTTTTTTATCCCTTCTAAAAAATAAGATTTGTGGAGGACATCAAAATAGATTTGTTTTTGAAATGATTTCATCGTTGGAGTCAAATCTCTTTCCGCCGAGCCATTTCTTCAGGATTGGAAACAAGAAATAGTCACTCGGGGCTAAATCCGGAGAATAGGGCGGATGAGGGAGCAATTCGTATCCCATTTCATGGATTTTCATGGAAATTAACGTTTTTCCATTTTCTTCTCAAATCACGAGGTAGTCTACTATTAATGAATGTCAAACAAAAACTAAAAGACCCAGCTGATTCAAATTTCGACATGAGCCAGCTGACAGGAGCAGTGTTGCAATTTCATTTAAGAGACAGGAAATTCAAAAAGTCACAGACTTATTGACCTGGCCTCGTAATTTAATAAAAAAGAACACTTTTCAGAACTAAATGCGCCCAACATTTTTCGTTGAATATGAAGCAATTCATCCATAAACTTTGTAAGGCTTATAGAAAAATTATTTTATTCTTTTAAGTCCATGAGAAAAACGTTATTTTATAAAATTTTTTTATATTTATATTAAATATATATAGTCGATATTCAAACAATAACTTAAGATAAAAATAGAGCTCTTCCTATTCTGAGAGATACTTATAAATTAATTTTAATTGATACATTTAATAAATTTTTATAATAAACTTTATTATATTATCATATATATATATACTTATATTATATTATAAATATGGTATATTAATGCTTATATACAACTTTGATACCAAATAATGATATAATATATTTTATTAAAGATAATAATATAAATAATAATTGGTTCAAAATTGATACTGTGCTTATCTCATCCCATATTGTCAATAATTAATTTATATTTAGAACAATTAATAAATAATTAGTGTTCTGTGTATTTCCTAGATCATCGGTACAGGACTCTAAACTATTGAGTTGAGTAATTTTTCCTAAATGAAGAGTGCCGCTTTTTATTAGAAGATCCATTAATATCTCTTAGTCACGCTTCAGTTCTATCAGCGATGTTATAAAAATCAACAAAATAAATGGGCCAATCTATAATGCGGGTAATCGTCTATCAAGTTCTCATCTCAGAATATTTACTGTCATTTCACTGCGGGATGACCCAGGAAAAAAATTAAAATAAACGAAGACAGGGGATGAAATGTCGATTTTGGGGGTGCGGGTCTCTGCTGCCAAAGGGGTGAATAATAAGCACCACCTGCACCCCCGTGCCAGACTAATTAAGGGGTAGTTTATTACGTCAGCAGCTGAGGCCGCACCTGCCCTTGGCCTTCTGCCCTCCGTATCGGGGCACTGAAATGAGCGAAGTGAGCCACCCCCGCGGCTTCGCGGTTCTTAATTAAGTCTACGCCAGCTGATTGGGTTTTAATCACTAGCTACAATAAAAACAATTCATTTATTTTGACTTGTCTTCGGGTACGGCAGACGTCTAATGACATAATCATGTTGGTTTAGTTAAATTGTTTCCCTTTCATTACCATCCCTTAGAATAATTAGCCAGCAGACCATCGGAATGGAAATGAACCCCAATGCTCTTAGCTAGCTGTCATTTTACCTCTATTCATTTTATTACATAAAAAATTTTATAAAAAATTATTAAAAAAAAAATGCCATGAAATTTACAATTTAATTTATATTATATATATTTATTTAAATATAAAAATTTTGAATTAATAGTCAAAAAATATTTGTTTTATTAACAAAAAGGAAGAGAATAAAGGAAAGACAAACATCTTCACTTATTTATTTTTATTATATCATTTTAATTTCTCCATTCTATAATTTAACTTTGTCAATTTTGTATTATTTTTTGAAAAAAAAAATCTATCTATATCTCTAAAACTCTACCGAACTCGAAAGTTCTTGCCTACAGCAACCCGATTTCTCCAAGTGTCCCTATCCTGAGCTACAACCATCCAACTCCAACCCTCTCTTCTCTCCCTCACGTCCCTTCCTACATTGTCCACCCACCGCGTCCTTGTTCTTCCAAGCTGACGTTTCCCAATTGTTCTCCCCACCAATATATTTTTCGCTATTCTTTCCTCTCCCATTCTAGCCACGTGGCCTGTCCAGAGCAACCTTCTTGATTTTATTCCTCTAAATGGAGATGCATAGAGGCCAATATTTTGAATAATACATATATGAACCAATTTTTACCGACCGACGATAGTAAGGGAGGTATTGTTTTCACACCAAATTTCACATGTGGAGATTTTTACATATCTCCACGAATCATGCATTTTCTAAACAGAAAAAAGTATTTTTAGCATGATGTCTGTCCGTCCGATAGTCCGTCCGTCTGTCCGTCCGTCCGTATAGATGTGTACAGCCTGAACGGCTCAACCGATTTTGATGAAATTTGGTATATTTACTTAATGCATCAGTGGGATGAATTGATCAACTTTTGGTGCAATTCCGGAAACCGGAAGTGGTAGTATTAGCGATCGACGATAGGAAGGAAAGGGTTATTTTCACACCAAAGGAGATTTTTTTATATATCACCACGAATCATGCACTTTGTTTTGGTTTTATCCTCGAGAAAAATCATATTTATTAGTTTTTTCTTGATTTAAAATTATATGACGTCATCCAGCCATTCATGACGTCACAGCCTGGTCTTGCATATATATTGTAAATAAAATAAAATTAAAAATTGTTTATATTTATTATTTATGTATCCATATCTGTTTTTTATTACATTAATAGATATATTAAAATTATTTGAAATTGTTTCTGTAGCTGGAAATTAATTTATTTCAAACAGTCGGTCGGTTCGGACCTGGCCACAGGTCAACTTATTTTTTTCTTTCTTATGTTGGTGAAACGCCAGCTACAAACTCTAAATATTAATGTAAATAATAATAATAATAATAATGACTGGCAAATTATATTAGATACAAGAGTTATCTTCACTTTATCCAAAGGGATGATAAGGGATAATAAAATTAAATTAAAAAGAGTGATGATGGGAATGATGACTATATAATAGTATATTGTCGAAGTCTTACAAAGTAATTTACGTTTATGCTTTTAAAATGGAAATAAAGTGTTTAGCTGGTAACCGAACAGGGTTATTGGCATCCACCCCATTAGGATCGCTTATTGATGGTTGGAGACTGAGCACGGAAATAGAGTGCTAATGAGACAATCATGTTTGTTTACGTTGGGCGATGTATTACCAAGGCACTGCTTCCTCCTTCCCAAAGGGAGTTGTTCGCTTCTCTGCCGGGATATCATCAGCCATGTTGTTTCTCGTAAGAGGCCCTTCCTGTTTTCCATGTTCTCCAAGTCCTCATTGCCTGCGCCCTTCGGGTCAGCTTTTGGCGGATGTTGTGTCAGGGCGAGAGAGACCCGGGAGGTTTCCGGCCCCTGTCTGGTTTCCTGCCCGCCTCGCCGAACTGACCCACTCAACGTGTCGAATCCATCCAGGATGGGCGGTCTGCTTCAAGAGTTAATGAATATTTTAATAAAAATTACCCTTTGAACTGGCATCTGAATTTATTTCAAAAGAGTTACACCTTTTATATATATATATATATATAAATAAATACCTATAGGGATTTTAACATAAAACTGATAAATTTTAGATCCACCTGAGAATTTACAAATAAATAAACCTAAAATAACATCCTTTATTTAGGTGCTCTATTTCAAAAGTTATTACACATCATTTTCAACATATTAATAATTAAAATTCCTAGTCTTTTTCAATTCATCAAAAATGACTTGGAAGATATTCAACTAGAAGTAGTTAATTTAAGAGATTTTTGTGGATTTTCTTCTGCCTAAGAATTTATGATAAATAGAATAATCGTTCACAAATATATGTGAGATATATATGAAATGAAACTAACAAAATGTATGATTTTTACCGACTGACGATAGGAAAGGAAGGTATGTTTTCACACCAGATTTCACATATATTTTTATATATTTCCTCGAATTATTTGTTAACAGAAAAAAGTATTTTTAGCTTGATGTCTGTCCGTCTGTGTGTCCGTATAGACGTGTACAGCTTAAACGGCTCAACGCATTTTAAAAATTTGGTATATTTAATTTACTTAATGCATCAGTAGCATGAATTCATCAACTTTTGGTGTATATCCAGAAACGAGAAGTACAAATACAGTATTAATTTTTCACTTAAAATATAGAAGTATTAATAATTGAGTAATTAAACTAAAAATAAAAACCAAGATAATATAATTTAGACATTTTAATTCAAGTTTTTAAAATATTTTTTTTTGATACTTTATATATCTTGTTTGGAAATTAATTTATTTCAAATAGTCGGTCGCTGCTGTGCCTGGCCATTTTTTTATTATATTTTCAGAGATCATATTTCATTAAAATTTTGTTTATAATTTGTTTGTGTTTAGTCAACTAGTGAAATCCTAAGTTCAATGTTTTCTAATTTTTTATCTCTCCACATTTTCTTATATTGGGAAAATCTTACAAAACATGCAAATCTCCTAAGTTATGCAATGCTCCTTATCTGATCTCCAATCTCTCTGGGAATTTATTCATAAAATTTTCTCCTCAAACCTCTGAATTTATTCTTGTTCTATCTTAGATTATTTTTTACATCCAGATTTAATTTTATCAACCAATGTATTTTATTTGATTTATACATTTATATATTTATTTTATACATTTATAATTTATGAATGGTCTTCCTAGAATATATGAAGAATATATTTGATCTTATTTCATAAATAATGATTTTAGTTCACCCACTTTAGGAAGGATGTTAAATAATTTTGTCAACCACCTGATTAATACCATCTTGACGAAGGTCCATAACGGAAATGAAGGGATTTCGCCTGTGGATGGTCCTCATTAGAGATCACCAAGTGTCCCTTTAGGGATGTCTCCTACAGAGAAGGGAAGAGAAATGAGCCCTTTGGAGGAAGAATCTCGTCCTCGTTCGCGCTTTGAACTCTGTCAATTAGTTTGTCATCTCATTTGTCATCTATTCATTCGCCATACAAACTTCTTGTTGCATTATATTAATTACACAGTGTCAATAACAAACAAACATATGTCGATAAAACAATAGTTGTGTTTAAATTAAATATAATCGATAATAAAAGTTTAGGTAATCATTTTTTTATGTTTTATAATTAACAAAACGTTTCAAATTGGATGCGGCAGAAAAGAAAAGATCGACCAGTCCCGAAATTAATGGCACATGTCAAATTGGGATTTATTTGAAAAATTACTTTACTGATCGAAAAGGCTCTTTTGAAAATGGTAGAATGTCATTAGGGGTCAAGAAAAGGCGTTAAAGAATTCAATAACTCTCTTGATAATAAAGTTGAATGAAATAGAAAGTTAACTTTGACATTTTAAGTTGAAAATTTTGAAAAATTATTTAAGAAAAAAACCTGCAAAATAATGATCAATAGTTATGTAATTTTTAAATTAAAAAAACACAGGAATATATCTACTAAGCAAAGGGGGACAAAAATATATTCTTCCATTTAAAATAATATTATTAATTTGTGCTTTCCAAAATAATTAACATAATTCTATTTTTTGTTTATTTAAGTAATTCACATGAAAATTAACTTAAAATGTACTTAGCTGAAGAATTATATTCATTGATTTATAGCTGTATATTCTAATAAATTAAGTATTAGTTATCATAATTAAATTATGAAAAATAAATAAATTTATTATTAATTATAATATTATAATATTAGCTTTTAATTATAAATATAATGTATAAAATTAAACTATTGAATTATATAAAAATATCGGAATTCTTCTATTACGGATTATATTAAACTTGATATGCGCCAAGCTGGAAACTAATACACGGATATTAACAATGATATAGTTCAGAATAATGCCTCGGGGAGTCAGCATGTCATATCCACCTTACATCAATAAGGAAGGAATAACTAATATATCTATATATTATATTAATTGAAGATTATTAATAATAATTATAAAAAGCATTTATTTTAGAATTAATATCAATATCAATCTACATAAAATACATTTTCCATCGATCAACCAACAAAATCAAGATAAAAATTGAGAGGATCCGTTGTACTGATCACATAAAACCTCTAGGCAGCAACCGAAATAATAGCCGCTGTTTTTTCGTAAGATGTAAGGTGTTTTTCTTTTTTTTATTCCTTTTTTTATTATTTGCCAACAGGAGGGTGTCAATAATATATATAAATTCAATTTCAAACATTTTTTTATAGAAATAATAATTAAAATATATTCTACATTTATTAAATATATTATCATTCTATTCATTATTGGAAGATAATAATTCATTCATTTTATTTGTTCTTAATTGTTTTTATTAAGAAAAGGTTTATAGATATTGTATCTTAAGAATTTCGTTTCCAAAATGCTGACTCACTAAATGGGTAATTTTTTTAAAAAAATGCCACATCATTTTTAACTAAAAATAGATTTTGAAGGTCATAATGAATATGAATTCTCACTTTCAATTTTGTTTGACCGAAACCCTTAACACCTTTTAGAAGTTTGGGTTCAGTGCACCCTGTCAACATATTTACCAGTTAGCTTTATTATTAACCCTTTGAGAATGAACTTCTCAGATTCCAACGTGGGATCGCATTTCAAAAAAGATTCTCGGGTCAATTTCAAAAACGAATTAAAAAAATCTCACGCAATTCTTTCAAAAGGGTGTTTATGTTACATCAGGTAGATTGCAGAGAAATAGTCAACAAAAATAAATAATAAATAAACAATTCATTTTGATAATTTTTTATAATTTATATTTAATAAATAAATATATAAAAAATGAACAAATATTTATTTTTTTAAAATTATAGTTACAAAATAATAAATATTTTTATTTGTAAAAATGGGAAATTTATTATATTATTAATGCTAAAATAATACTAGTTATTTAGTAAAATATATTAAAAAAATAAAATGAAATATGATATGTCTTCCTTTTAAGTAAAATTATAATGAATTAATAAATAATGAATAAAATAAATCCAATTGAGTAAATAAATTTCGTATTTAAAGTTATTAAAATTATTCATAAAATTTTATTCTAAAATTTAACTTCTCAGAGGATATTTTATAAAAAATATTTTTTTTTAATTATAGTCAATAGATAAAAGTCAAAAATGATAAATAACGATATATATATATATGTGTGTGTATATATATAAATAGATTTATTATATATAAATATATTATAAATTTTTATTAATTAATCGAGAAAATATATTTTTTTTTAAATTAAAAAAAGTATGAATTCTATACATGATAGTTAATTATTAATATATATATATATATATATATTAATTAAATATTATAAGTATTTATTTACTTATTTATTATTCAAAAATATATTTATTTAGTTATAAAACATCGAAGAAAAACAGGATATAGGGTAATTTTCCCTTTCAATTTTGGTGTGGTAAGATCTCACGCTAAAAAGGGAATAAAATAGATGGATCGTTACGTTTTTAAAATCAAAATCTATAGATTACGTGATCTATGAATGTCTGACTGTCACTTTCGGACAGCCAGCTGAAAGATTCAACCACCTGCATTTCCCTGTTTTAATAAAAGCCAATTGCCCAATAGCTAAGGGATCCCCCATTCAAAGACCAATTGAGGTTGTGGGTGGGAAGTTTTGCATGAAAGATGATGGGATGCAAGGGTCGATTGAGGGAGGTCAAAGAACCCTCCATTGTGGGAATCGCGAATGGGTTTGTCGCGGAGGAGTCGAGAGGGCATCAACATTTGGACCGTGTGAACTTGGGGTTGTTTTTGTGGAAGGTCGGTGCACCATTGCTGACGCAAATGGCATACCATCGGTCCTTGAGTTGGGCATATTTTGGTCCAGCTACCTGCTCAGGTGAGGTCGATGAACCTAAGACCTTTGGCCTCATCGAAAGGGAGGGTTCTGTTTTTTGAGTTTACAAGATACCCGAGCTATTCCGGCATCAGAGATTAGACCGAGTTTCAAGTAACCATGTTTGATAAGTAAAGGAGGGGGAGGATTCTAAGAAAATCGAACATGTGTTCATTGGGGGAGGCTATTCTTTTCATTTAAGCGGAATGAAATTCGCCAACCGAGATTTGAATGGATTCACAAAAGGACGGACTTTCATTTTCTATAAAGCATTTCTGAAAGGGATTATTCTTCAAAAAAAAGGGAAATTTGCAAAAAAATAAACATTTCGTAAGTTTATCTTTTACTATTCCAAGTAATTTAACAATCAATATTATTTGGACTACTGTTCTCAAGTTTATTTTTTTCATCAAAATATTTTTTTTATTTTTATTTTTTTTAGTTCGAAAATTATAGTAAAATATTTTTCTACACTTTTGGTTATACTGCTTAAAATTAAATTATTCATTCTTCTTTTTAATTTAATCTGTAATATTTTTCAATTTCAAAATTTAATTTGAAAAATAGAAAGAATATATAATTTATGAATTATATTAGATTTAGTACCTGGAACACCGAGCTATCGCTCGACCCTTTAAAATAATATATTGATATACAATTCTTTAATTATTTATTACAATTATTAAATGTTACATCATTGAATCAATCTGATTAAAATGAAAGTCCACAATAATAAATAATATTTTAGTGAAAAAATTGTAAAAATTATAAAACTATCTAAAAATTAATTAATAAAAAAATCAATAAATAAATATAAATTAGTAATTTAATTAAAAAAATAGATAAAAAAAACAAAATTAACTAATAAAAATTTATAAGAATTAACAAAATATTAAACGACAAAACAGATTAAAAAATTGTTTTTAAAATATCATAAATAAACTTACAAGGTTTGCAAGACAAATAAAGATAACTTTTAGATTTATTTTGGTGAAAGATTAATAAATATATTTCGTAATTTGATTCTAAATTATTATTAAAATAAATATTTTTAATTTTATTTCGTAATTAAATAAAAAAATTTGAAAATATTTTAAATATAAAAACATATTACAATACATTTTCAAATAAAAAAGAATGTCAAAAGGCAAATATGAATGAGGTATTAAATTGAAATTAAGAAAAAACTAATGAAGATTATTTTTCTCCATGCTGAAACCAATACAACTCGATTTGTATTTATAAATATTATCTATGGTGTGAATTTCAAAAAATTAATAAATTAATTCAAAAATATACAATTATATACGCAAATATATTAACAATTTTTGCTAGTATAATAAGATGAAGAATAAAAAATATAAATAAAAAATCGGGAGTGTCCTCCCCTAGACTTTCCCGCATATAAATAGGTAATTAGGTTATTATTATTATGTTTTAACAACAATAAAAATAAACAAACTAATTAATTTAAATTATAAAGTAAAATGGTTTAACACTATTATATATATTTATAATTTACACCTAACGCTACTTGTATAGGTAAAATGTCACTTCCGGTAGTCAGATCATGATGAAATTTGGTATCTGAATTTTTTTCATATTTTTAAATCTATATACAAAATAGGAAGCAAATATCTCGAAGCAAACTGGTACTTTACTTGAAAGGTAAACGCAACCAGTGTAGGTAAAGTACCACTTCCGGTTAACCGATTTTGACGAAATTTTGATAGAAATCTACAAACTGTGAATAATATAGGTGTACCAAATTTCGAAGTCCTAGCTTGATTAGTTTTTGAGTAAATTTGCTCACAGACATTACATACATACATACATACATACATACATACATACATACATACATACATACATACATTCATACATACACACACACAGACATAATTCGAAAAATGGTATTTTCCGACTCAGGGAGGTCTAAAACGTCAAGATCTATCGAAATCTCGAAGTCGAAATTTTTAACGATATTCCAATACTTCCCTTATACGAAGTATGCGGGAAAGTAAAAATGGATAAAATAATAGTAAATTAATTGACACGTTATTTACTTTTAACTGCCCTAAAATAAAAGTTCATAAAATATATTATATGTTAAATACTATTTTCGAATCCGCTATAAATTTTTTTTTTTTTTAAATAACTATTATCTGATAAAATTTTATTATCACAAACATGTCATTTGAATTTTGATATCTTATCTTTAAAATATAGGTATAGTTATATAATTGTTAAGCAAATATTAAACAAAAAAGTCAATAAATATGTTTTGTTGGATAATAAAATGTTAACTCCAAAGTTGTGGCAGGTCCGGGCTTTCATTCAGGTCAAGTTATTAGAATTCCGGCCAAGTTAGCTGTGCTCTAAAACAGATGTTATTTAGAAGATCCTGTTGATGTCGGAGCAAAAGCCATATGGAAGTGGAAAAAGGAAGAAAAAATATTTTTGATTGAATTTAATTTCGTTCTATATATCCTCGTCAACCGGAATCAATAAATATTACTGTTGAGGTGAATAAATTGAGTCGTATTTAAATTTGGGTTTGTGGAAAGAAAGGGAAGGTGGTTTCACTTTCAGGCAAATAAGTCCTTAAGGGTGGCAGCAGGTTTCTAGGTAAGGGCAAGGGTTGTTTTGGGTTGCAAGATGCATTCTCAGACCTTATCTTGTTGTTTGTCCTTTCCAGACGGCGTTAGCAGAATGATCTGACTCGTTCTCACGCAATGTCATTTAATGGCTGGAGACAGCAGGTGGACTGGGCCCAATCCAAAGGGTGCGATTCCAAATTCGAAACAAATAAAAACCCCACAAAATATGAAAATAGCAATGCACAGTGGTTAGATCATCTTGCGCAAACATGAAAATTTTCTCACACAAATTGACAAACAATAATAAGGTTTACAAAAAAAAAATAGGCAACATAAAATTTATTCCTCTTATATTTACTATATATCAAATTAAATAAAAAAAAAAGAAAAAATAATATTTCAATAGGTAAAATCTACATGTTTTTATTTCAAACATGGTTATTTTTTTGACCATTCATATTGATTTTATTTATTATATTGTTTCTATTCTCATATCTATTAATTATTTAGTATTTTTATTTATTTTAATTAAATTAAAAAATAAAATATTTTAATTAGTTATTAATTAATTATTCCAATTAATTAATTAATTATTCCAAAAATACAAATCTATATATATATCTTATCTTATTATACTAACAAAAATTGTATTTTTGAAATATTAAACCGGATTAAGGATTTTTTGAAATTCCCACCTATTATATTTTTTATAAAGTATAATCGATCGGTATTGGTAAAATCATCTTCATTAGTTTTTTCTTAATTTAAATTTATATGACGTCTCTACCTTAGCCAGCGCATCCTTATATACAAAATATATTATAAATAAAATAAAATTTAAAATTTTTGTGTTATATAAATGACTGTTTTTTATTGCATCAAAACAAACAGTTAAAATACGTTCAATTGATTCAGAACGTTTATTAGGTTTTTCTTAATTTAAAATAGGAAATTTAAATGACGTCATCAACTTTAAATACAAAATATATTATATTAAATTAAATTACGGAAGATATATTATGTTTCTGTCTTTCAGAATATAAATACCTACGTTTAAAGTGAGTATGTTTTATTTTTATGTTCTTTTAAATTATTTGAACGGTGGCTCCGTGAACCAGTTATTACTATTATCAGTCAAACCCGATAATAAGGAATAATCTTTTTTAATGATCGAGGGGCAACTCTGTGAACCAGGTACTATATATATATATTCAATTATATAATTATATAATAAGATAAGATAATGAGTTTTTATATTCATTGGATTTTTATTTATAAATATTAATATTAATAATATATGTTTAATAATATATATATATATTAAATAAAATAAAATTTAAATTGTTTTATTTATTTATTTTTTTTATATTTAAAAATAATTTGATATTATTTTGGAAATAGAATGAAAAAAAAATGAAGAAAAAAAAGAAATTTGAGATCTATTTTACAATGGTTGCTGATTTTTTTCCTGAATTTTTATAAAGAAAGATGATGCTAACATCTTCCGGGATATCCTTCACCTTAAAAAAAAATAAAAAATAAAAAAAAAGCTTTCCCAAATGGTCAAGAGCCTTTTTTTATCATCATTCATTATTATTATTATTATTAATATTATTCTCATCTTTCATCCCTACATAAACTACGAGAATGGAGATAATAATACCTCTAATAACTAATAACTAACAATAAGTTTGAATTCTCATCATAACTAATATTATAATTGTTATTGTTAATTTCTATAATGTTATTACTGAAATAACCTTAAATAATTTCAAAAGTTTACTATTCTAATTTATATTATATTACTTTATATAAAAATAAGGAATTGCTTCTCCAGGAAATGTTAGGGTTATAAAAGCTACGAAGGCAGGGCACGTGGCTAGAATGGGAGGGGAAAGAATGGCGAAAAATGTATTCAGATAAATAAATTTGGCTATTTTCGATCTTTAAATCAGAATAAAAATTAATTTTTTTTAAAGTTTTATCTATTTATTTTCCTTACACTTGTTTATAATAATTTTTATGATAAATTTAAAAAAAAGCCTAATTTTACTTAGAATTTAAATAATAAAATTGTGAATTATTTGTGTTGGTTTGTATAACTTAAGAATACTATTATTTAATACAAATTATATGAATAAAATATAATACCAAGAGTATAGCTACAATCAGTGGCGTCAGGCCGGGGGCACGTGCCCCCCCTCCCCCCCAAACATTGTGCAAAATAATAAATTTAAAATTGATTAGTATTGTAACTGAGAACCCAAAAGTAAAAAAAAACATCT
Source organism: Labia minor (assembly GCA_963082975.1). Lineage (NCBI taxonomy): Eukaryota > Metazoa > Arthropoda > Insecta > Dermaptera > Spongiphoridae > Labia > Labia minor. The sequence continues at coordinate 56,324,806 of OY720345.1, forward strand.
TTAAATTACGTATAAGTATAGTCTAAACGTTATGAATAAATAAATAATTTATTTTGTCAAAATTTTTTCCGAGGGAGACCTCCGGACCCCCCTGCCCCCCCCCCCCAACACAATGGCTAATAAATAATTAAATTAAAATGAATTAATAATAATTAACACAATTTTTAATTACTTTATTATTTATTATTAAATAATTTAAAACCATAAGAAAGAAAAAAAAATTTTGGTTCATATATGTATTATTCAAAAAATTGACCTCTATGCATCTCCAGACATGATTAGAGGAATAAAATCAAGAAGGTTGCAATGGGCAGGTCACGTGGCAAGACTGGGTGATGATAGACTATAGCAGGGGTCGGCAAACCACGGCCCGCGGATAAATATTGTCATTTTTGATGTAAATGCAAAAGAAATATATTTCAAAATCCATTTGAGTACGATTGTCGAGCTTCTGCCAAAATGATGGTACACTAAAAACTAAGTTAATAGTTATGGATCTAACATAATTCTATGAATATCTTTCCAAAAATGTATGCGGTCAATTAAAATCAAAAAAATACACTAGTTTCTGTATTTGGAAGTACATACCAATGTGAAAAGACATTTTCGAAAATGAAGTATACAATAACGCAATACAGATCATTATTAACAGATGGCCATTTGCAAACAACTTTAATTATTGGAAGAATTAACTTTGTACCTAATTAGATGAAATAATATCTCAAAAAAAAAAACAATCACATTCATCACATTAATACAAAATTTATTATTTTATTAATTAATTAATTAATTTTTTTTTTTTTTTTTAGATTCTTCGTTAAGACACTAAAGTATATATTCTAACATGTCTGGCCCCCATATTTTTAAAATTTTTATATTTGACCCTTTCCTAAAAATGTTTACCGATCCCTGGATTATAGGATAGGATAGGGACACTTGGAGAAATGTGGTTGCTGCGGTCAAGAACTTTCGAAAGTTCTGTAGAACCATAGAGATAGAGAGATTATTCAAAAAATATCGTTTTAGCAATATAGATATTACTAGAACAAAGGTCAGCAGCCCTGAAATATAATGGATGACTTTTTATTTATGATCCGAACAAAGGAAATAAAATACTTACTGCAATGTCAATAAGGGAAACTATAAAATACGATACAGGAGGTCAAAAGCACGCAGGGAGGCTGATATAATATTAATGTAATTCAAATAAGAAAGTTCTTGCAGATTTTTATTTATTTATTTATTTATTTATATAAAATCCCCTCACCAATCTATTAACTCTGTTCAAATTGAACTATAATAATACTTTAGAAGTATTTAATATACAATAATTCCCTTCTCCCCTTCTATTTTATATATTATATATTTAATTCATAACAATTTTATAATATCTATATGGGATTTCAAAATAGAAAATGTCAGGAATTTTCATTTTTAAGATCTTGAAATAAGAAATAATTTATTTATTCCTCGATACTTCTTTCAATTCTATGAAGTTCATAATAAGATAGAACCCTCATTTTTTTCTTCTACTTCAATAAATACTTACGCTACATTACTTTTAACAAACAAGTGTTCTGGATGCTGGATTATTTTGGAGAGGCGTAGAAAGGGGTATTCAAAATCTAGCATCTACCTAACTAAAGTCCAATGCCTTATTCAAATAAAAGCTAAGAATGCTTTAGATTTTCTCTTCCAATGAATATCTTCATAGACATGATACCCTAAAGCTGTTTCTCTAATCCTAAACATCGGGGATCTATTTTTGCCAATACACGTTTAAACCTTTATTTTTGCAACAAATAAAAAAAAAAATAGTTCGATGTGATATATATTGAGAAACCAGGGACGCGCAGAGCATACATATCTAAAAAGTTGAATAGAGGTAACGCATAATATGAATGGAGGAATGTAGAACTTTCGTAGTCCTCTAGAGTCAGCAAGATAAAACAAGGAGGATATAAATACAATAAATAGAAATCAATCAATATATATTCAATATATCAATATGTAATCAATATATAATATAAATATATAGTACCTGAAACACTGAGCTATCGCTTGACCCTTTAACAAATTTATACAATTTATTATTATAAACTTTTCAAATTTTACAATTTTCTAATTATTTATTACAATTGTTAAATGGGTTTTCTAAAAATGACCCATCAAAAATTTGTTTCCTAAAATGGTACAAATTAATTAAAATAACTTGATTTTTATTTCAAGGAGAAAAATATATTCAAATTTATTTGAATAAAGATTTGATCCTATTTATATACTTATTGTTAGATATATATGTTATAATTAGATGTGGCTTCAGCTTTATATTTTTCAAAGTAGCAATAGCTTATAGACTGTTTCGACCAAGGATTACTTCTGATAATAATATAAATTCTGAAATTAAATTGACACCTTTACTTGTCTATATTTTAATTAAGAAAGGAGGTAATATTTTTTTCTGTTTATGGTAATAATCAAATATCATTTATATAATATTTACAATTTAATCTAAAAAACATTTTAATTAATATAATATAATTTATTTAATATTATTAGATCAAATTTATTTAACAATTTATTTGGAATTCCTTCCTTTATAATTGTCATATGTATTACTTATATGTTGCTAACTTTATGATTTTTTTTTTTTGTGTATGGGAATGATAAATATATTTCGTAATTTTATTCTAAAATATTATTAAAATAAATATTTTTAATTTGATTTCGAAATTAAATAAAATATTCTAAATATAAAAAAATATTAATACAATATCAATTAAAAAAGAATGTCGGAAGGCAAATTTCAATATGGATGAGGTGATTTGTGACGTCATTTAAATTTACTATTTTAAATTAAGAAAATACTAATAAAGTTGATTTTTCTAGAGGCTGAAACCAATACAAGTCGATTTTTCTTTATAATATCTATGATGTGAATTTCAAAAAAATCCTTTAGGGTTTTAATATCTCAAAAATACACAAATATATATATATATACTCTTTGCTAGTATGATAAGATTTGATATATATTATATATGTATATGGATTAAGTTTAAATGATTATTATAAAACTATTATTTACGGTTGTATGATTTGAGTGCGAGAATTCTTTTTAAAATTTATGAAGGATGAAATCACTTTGAAAATGACAGAAATCGCAATAACGTGAAATTACATCAGGTCTATGCATCTCATAAAATAGTTAGTCATAAAATCGATGATGGGGCGGGAGGAGGGGGAATTCGTTGTAAAAATGAGAGAAGGTGGACTGGGGAGCTCAATTGGGAAGCACTCAGATGGTATACTAGGGCTATATAAAATATAGAATAGGAATAGTTATAGAAATGTGGTTACTGAGTCGAAAGTAACGTAATACAACTAATATAGATATTATAGATTATAAGTACCGGGACCCCGAGCCTCGGCTCGGTACTTAAGTTAAAAAAAATGATTCATTATTATTGAATTTGGCTGGTAATATTAATACCTGAGACACCGAGCTATTGCTCGACCCTTTAAAAAATATTGATATACAATTTTTTAATAAAATCTCATATCAAAAAAGAAAATTTATTAAAAATTAAAAATAAAAAAATATAAACAAAAAGTTTAATGTATGGATATATGTGTTCATGCAATGAAAACAGATATCGGTATAACAAATATTTTTAATTTTATTTAATAATTATAATATAAATAATAAGATATAAGAAGCGGTGGCTTGATTGAATAAATGTGTTAAAATTTAAACAAATTCAAATATTCTTTTATATACAATTGTAATAATAAATAATAATGATTTGATAAAGGATATAACTTTAATTTAGGCGCCAAGATAATAAGGGTTGATAAAAATAAACTTTCACAAAATATTTGTATATTGTTAACGGGTTTAATAGAAAGAAAGAAAACAAAAATAAAGATAAATTTACCAAATATTTCAGAACATGGAACATATAAACATAAATTTAAGGATTGAGTACCATGCCCTATCTCATCAGCTCAATGGTTTCACAACGACTCCAACGACTGTCTATCATAGCGAGCCAAGGGCTGCTAAGATCTTTAGGGGAATCCCTTTTAGTTTGGGCGGGCTCCATCTGAGCAGCACCTCCTGGGACCCAATTCCAGTGGATGAGTTCACCAGGTTTAAATATAATTACAAATAAAATAAATGGTCCGCCCGTTACACACACATATTATATACAATTTAATATTATTTTATATATATTTATATTATTGAATATATGTGTTAAAATTTAAACAAATTCAATTTTAAGAATATATATATATATTAAAGAAAGAAATTGTTTTTAAAATATCCTAAATAATATGTAACAATTTTCAAGATAGAAATTTATTACAATATTACTATTATTAAATGTTGCATCAGTGCATCAATCTGATTAAAATGAATGGAACTTCGGGTACTCAATAATAATAAATAAATAATATTAATAAATATTAAATGATATTTTAGTGAAGAAATATTAAAAATTATAAAACTATCTAAAACTTAATTAATAAAATAAAATAAAAGAACAATGAATAAATAAATATAAAATAGTAATTTATTAAAAAATAATAGATTAAAAAAAAAAAAAAATTATTTTCCGCCGGTTTCGATCCTGCGAAGTTGAATTGTCAGACAGTCGCTCTACCCAATAGACTAATAATACTTAGATGATGAAAGCGACATTTTTTACTCTCTTAGCAAGACGTATGTTTTTTTGTTTTTGTTTTTGTTTTTTTTTTGAGAGAGATTAATAAATATCTATATATATTTTATTAAAAATAAATATTTTTAATTTTATTTCGAAATTAAATAATAAATTTTAAAATATTTTAAATAAAAAAAAAATATTAATACAATTTCAGTTAAAAAATAAAAATGGATGCCAATTTTGACTTTTTCCATATATAATTTTTAATTAAGAAATTAATAATGAAAATGTATTTTTCAAGAGATGTGATCAATAAAACTCAATTTTTCTTTATAGATACTATATCTAGTGTAAATTTGAAAAAAATCGTTAGAGCGGTTTTTGAGAACCAATGGCTATATATACATACAATTTTAGCTAGCATAATAAGATAAGATAAAAATATAACGAGATCATTAAGTAAAGCTAACATTACTTTTCAATTACAATAATAATAATAGAAGGTGATTTATTAAATCAAATAACTTGAAATTATATAAATCAATTGTAAACTTTTAATTAAGTTTTCGAATTTTCAATGTATGGTATCAATTAGGATAGATTGTTGTGTCATGGAAGATAGAAGAAGAATAAATAAAATAAATTATTTAATATTATAATTTCAATTTAATTATTTTTCTTTTTAAGATGCTAAAATATATATATATATATACGAGGTGTGTTCGAAAAGTAAGGTGACTTTGTATTTTTAAGAAAAAATATTTATTTATTTATCAATATTTATGTTGTCCCCTTCAAAGTAACCCTCAGATACAATACATTTATGCCAACGGTTTTTCCAATCCTCAAAGCACTTCTCATAAGCACATTTCGGCCTTGAGCTCTTGCAGCGATGCAGTCTTTATCTCCTCAATCGTTGCAAATCTCCGTCCTTTCATAGGTCTCTTTAGTTTTGGGAACAAGAAAAAGTCACATGGGGCCAAATCCGGTGAATATGGTGGCTGAGGCATGATTGTGGTGTTGTTTTTGGCCAAAAAACCTCTCACAAGCAAAGATGAGTAAGCAGGGGCATTATCGTGATGCAAAAGCCATGAATTGTCACTGTCCACTGTCAACATTTCAAGTGTTTCGGAGTACTTTATTTTAATTTTTACACAAAATTTGATGCAAATCCTTTGATCCATATTTTTCGATAGCAAAAAATAGCCGAGCAGGCAAAACACTTATAACCTTACGCCTCTCACAACCAAACAAAAAATGCTATACACTTGAAACTTGTGAAGTTTGTGTTTTATCTTATTATTATACTAGCAAAAAATGTATATATTACCTATATATATATATATATATATATATTTGTATATTTTCGAATTAATTTATTAATTAACCGCTCGAAGGATTTTTTTGAAATTCACATCATAGATAATAAATATATAGCCAAATCGATCTGTATTGGTTTCAGCCAGGATAAAAATCATCTTCATTAGATTTTTCTTAATTTAAATACGTCATCCATATTTGTCTTTTACATTCTTTTTAATTATATTAATTTTTAATTTTATTAAATTATTAATTTATATTTATTTATTCATTGTTTATCATTAATTAATATTTAGATAGTTTTATAATTTTTAAAATTTTTTACTAAAATATTATTTATTATTTTTTATTATTGAGGACCCAGTTCCATTCATTTTAATCAGATTGATGCAATGATGTAACATTTAATAATTATAATAAATAATTAAAGAATTGTATATCAACATTTTTTAAAGGGTCGAGCTCGGTGTTCCAGGTACTCTAAAATTTTTATAAATAATTATAAAAATTTTTCTGATGTCTTATTAAAATAAATAAATGTTTTTCTACTAAAAGAGTTATTATATACTTTTAGTTTAAGAAAATATTATATTTAGTTTTCTATATTAGGACCAAAAAAATAATATTTTTCACTTGAGGCCAATTTTTATTTGCTCTATAATATTTAACACAATTTTCATTCAATTTTCTTTTTATAAATATGAACCAGTTAGAAAACTGGACTTGAAAGTTCTCAGCCATCGAAGGAAAAAAACTGTTTGTTTGTGGGATTATTTTTATTAGCCGTAGTTGGAAAAGGACATTTTGAATTGAAACGTTTGTAAATACTAAGGAACAATCAACAAATCCAATTGATATTAAATCCCTCTTTGTCGGCAAATATAGAGAAAAAAAATCGACACAATAAAGAACTCTTTGGCGGGATGCAGTCAACAGTGAAATGGATGGCTAATATTTACTGTCAAGAATTTGTTCATGTTTAAATGGCGTCAAAGCTGAACCGCGAGCCTTTCTAATTTTGCCTTTGTACCAATTGAATAAATTCCTTTATTAAATAATTCCTTATTTTGAAGAAGGAACTCTTTTTTCCAATTTAAGTTGACCTAATCCAATTTTAAAGCTTTTTTTTGAAATATAAAATGAGAAAGAATGAGAGAACAATAATCTTCTACCTAGATATTATTTAAATATATATAGTGAACAATTTGGACAATGATGGTGGAAGGACTGCCAAGAAATTTTGAGTTCAGTAGCGCCATAAACAGAGGATTAGCCTTGTCCATACTTTTATCATATTATACCAATGGCCAGACCAAAATGAAAAACTGAAATTGCACAAATAGGAACTGTAAAATCAAGTGAAACCACGTAGCACGTGGGGATTCTGACTGATACATGCAAATAAGATATTTATATTATTTAAAAAAGCCAATTATACATTTATTTATTTAAATTACATTAAATTTCAAATATAAAAATTTTAAAGTTGTAACAATTCTAAAGTTAAATTTTTAAAATATAAATAGTTGAGTTCTATAATATGATTGTACTATAATTTTAGTTATTTTAGAGTCTTTATTTTAATGAATTATATTTATTTATTTTTCATATTTATATTTTTAAGGTAAAATTATTAATAATGTTTATTAAATTTTTTTTTTGAATTAATGATTCAAAATTTCAACCTATATCTAATTAAATAATTATCTTTGATCCCATATTGAAAAGTAATTTCATTCTCTCATAAATGAAGTGAAAAAGTGAATCATGACACAACATTTCTCAAATAAAAATCCTAAAATAACTTTAAAATATTTAAGAATTTAATATAATAAAAATACTAAATGGAATTTGATTTAGTAACCCCCAAAATTAATTCAAACTTTAAATGGTAGTATAAACCGATTGAGAAAATAAATTAGGTTTATAAATACCCACCTAACTAGTGAGATGGCCGTCAATGGATGTGTGTCACATTAACATCAATTGTTTTGATTTGTTTGCTTAGGGGTTTTTGATATACAGATTACTTAGCTGTCATAACAAAAGAATCACCAATAAATGCAAGATTCGTGCCAAGTTTAAAATAATATTAAGACATCTGGAGGCCTAACTCTCGCATTTACCCCGTGCGAGCACTTCACCGAACTTACTTTATATTATATTATATTAATTAAAATGTTTTTTAGATTAAATTGTAAATATTATATAAATGATATTTGATTATTACCATAAACAGAAAAAAATATTACCTCCTTTCTTAATTAAAATATAGACAAGTACAGGTGTCAATTTAATTTCAGAATTTATATTATTATCAGAAGTAATCCTTGGTCGAAACAGTCTATAAGCTATTGCTACTTTGAAAAATATAAAGCTGAAGCCACATCTAATTATAACATATATATCTAACAATAAGTATATAAATAGGATCAAATCTTTTATCAAATAAATTTGAATATATTTTTCTCCTTGAAATAAAAATCAAGTTATTTTAATTAATTTGTACTATTTAAGGAAACAAATTTTTGATGGGTCATTTTTAGAAAACCCATTTAACAATTGTAATAAATAATTAGAAAATTGTAAAATTTGAAAAGTTTATAATAATAAATTGTATAAATTTGTTAAAGGGTCAAGCGATAGCTCAGTGTTCCAGGTACTAATAATTATACTAGAATTTATGCTTTTATTTATTACATCATCTTTGAAGAATGAGTAACTTGTTATTCTATTTTCACTTTATTTCCTCCACGCTATTACTTGTCTTACTTGTCATGTGGGCAAGATGATATTTTTTATTTTCTGTATAAGAACATATTTTGATGTGGATGGGATAGAAATATATAAGTTATGTTTTCTAAGCAATCATTAATTTTTGTTTCAAGACAGGAGATCGTCTCTCCTGGTCCAATAAAGAAAGGACGTTGATCTGAGTTGTTTTATTTTACTGACATCTTGTTGAAGAATGGTGGATGTTGAGCAACTTTGCTCATAAATCTTCCCTTTGCTCTTATCATTCTTGGACTACGATTCAATGGTTGAATTCGTCACTAAGGACAAAGTCCAAGGGGACTTAGTAAACAGGGGTTGTTCTGGAGTCAATTATTTCGCGGTTAGGGAGGAAAGGCTAGGTGAGTGCCAACCGTGACTCATCCAGTTAATATCACATCGATAATTGTAGGCGCGACCTGCCCCAATACAGCCAATCGCACACCGATCCCCATTAGATATCGTTCACCCCTGTCATTAAACCTATTCTCCATTAGCTTCCTCTTTTTAATTCTTTTAGAAGGTCCCAGCTGATTCTTAATATTTCAATCAATCACTTCCTGAAGTCAATAATGAATCTCCCTTTATACTTTCTCTTTTACTCTTTTTGAGGATGATATTTAGTTACATCTTATTTATATGTATTTAAAAAAGACAATCGTTGTGAAAAGGGTAATTCAACTTGATTCTATTTTATTAGATATTCACATTAAAAATAATCAATAGAGTGTATTTCAAAGTTAGAATCTTATCTTATCTTAGCAAAAATTGTGTATATTATATATATATATATATATATTTGTATTTTTGAAATATTCAACCTCTCTAAGGTTTATTTTGAAATTCACATCATAGATAATTTTTATAAAGAAAAATCGATCTGTAGAAGTTTCAGCCTCGAGAAAAATCATCTTTGTTAGTTTTTTGTTAATTTAAAATATAAATTTTAATATTAAAACGCCGGACAGCGCTTCCTTAAATACAAAATATTATAAATAAAATAAAATTAAAAATCTTATCTTATTATGCTAGCTAAAATTGTATATATCTATCTATCTATATATATTGGTTCTCAAAAACCGCTCTAACGATTTTTTTCAAATTCACACTAGATATAGTATTTATAAAGAAAAATTAAGTTTTATTGATGATATCTCTTGAAACATTCAGCTTCATTATTAATTTCTTAATTGAAAATTATATATGGAAAACGTCAAAATTGGCCTCCATTTTTATTTGTATTAATATTTTTTTTTATTTAAAATATTTTAAAATTTATTATTTAATTTCGAAATAAAATTAAAAATATTTATTTTTAATAAAATATATATAGATATTTATTAATCTCTCTCAAAAAAAAAAAATAAAATAAAAAACATCAAATCTGCCTGCTAAGACAGTAAAAAAATGACAATTTTTTATCTAAATACATATAGACCAGAGGTTGGACTGATGTTTTAACGAGTGGATTTCGTCGGTTCGAAACTCTCCGGGTGAATCGTTATTTAAAAATGAAAATGAAAATAATGAATTTGTTATTTTTTTTCTTTTTATCTATTGTTTACATTTTAATAAATTCTCTTCTTCTTCGTTGTCGATAACTTCCTAGCGGAAGTGTCGTGGCCCTAATAACTCCACAGGAGTCATAGGGTGTTCATGGGAAAATTTGACCGAAGTGGTTTCCCCTTGCCTTCTTCGGTGGGGCAGCCGATGTTAAATTGAATTAGATTTTTATATTTATTAATTTATTAATTAAATAAATATATAATCTTGAGTTCTATGCTGGGATTCGAACTCAGGCTTCCTGTGTAGAAGTCTAGTACTCTACCCACTCAGCCATGCTGCCCCTTTTTAATAAATTACTATTTTATATTTATTTATTCATTGTTCTTTTATTAAATTTAATATTTATTAATATTATTTATTATTAATTTATATATTGATGACATCACAAATGACATTTATATTGAAATTTGACTCCCGCCTTTTTTTAAAGAATATTGTATTAATATTTTTTTTATATTTAAAATATTTTAAAATTTTCTATTTAATTTCGAAATAAAATTAAAAATATATATTTTTTTTATATTTAAAATATTTTAAAATTTTTTATTTAATTTCGAAATAAAATTAAAAATATATATTTTAATAATATTTTATAATTATAAATTACGATATATATTTATCAATAATAATTAATTATTTTTTTTTAACTTAATTACAGAGCCGAGGCTCGGGGTCCCGGTATGATCTTAATATATTGTGAGAATTAGATAAATAATGTAGAGAGAAAAAAATATTTAAAAATAGATATTTATTTAAATGAAATAAAATTATTTAATTTACAGAATGAAAATGTCTATAATAATGTCTAAACATTTTTTCTTTATAATTTTACATTATAATAATACTAATTACAGTAGTTATAATATATGGGGAATTTTCAACTTTGACTGCCGATTTGACCATGTTCCCAAACGAATTTTAAAAAAACCAAGACCACTTTACATTTACACATTTTAAGCTCTAATCGAATCCAAAATCAAAATTTAAAAAATCGAAAAACAAACTCACAGATATATAGATTTTATAAATGAACATTTATACAATTTATTTTAATTAATTTGAAACATTTTAGGAAACAAATTTTTAATGGGTCATTTTTAGAAATCCCATTTAACAATTATAATAAATAATTAAAAAATTGTAAAATTTTTAAAGTATATAAAAATAAATTGTATAAATTGGTTAAAGGGTCGAGTGATAGTTCGGTGTCCCAGGTATATATTTTATATTAACACGCCTACTTTTCTGTATAATAAAGATATAAAGAATCATATTTTAATTTTTATATAACCAAGAAATCATTTTTTCACTTAAAATATAGTTGTAAAGCCCAAATCTCCGATCCATATAACATCATCGACTGGGCCGCTACCAAAAGGAGTCTTCTCTTGCTCTGACTAGGGCCACCGGTATTTGCCATTAGTCTCGAAAAAATAATATTAAATTTTATATAAATTTATAAATTAGAATATTTGAATTTGTTTAAATTTTAACACATGTAATCAATCATATGCACAAAGAATAGAAAATTTTGAAAATCAACTTGGTATTAAATTCAGAAAAAAAAAATACTCATATATAGAATATATAGACTATTCGAATATAATTGAAACTCTTTCTCTCCCTCTATTTTAAATTTGAAAAAACGGAGTGTTAAGAAATTAAGATTCCTTATACAACATGGATGGTTAAATGAATTGGGCTCCCTACCTCCCTGAGAAATTCACATTAAAAATGTTTATAATATTTTAGTTTATTAAATCAAACTATTATTTTTTTATTTCAATATTTTTAATGTTAATACAATAATTTTTATTTTATAATCTATAAAATAATTTAATTATTTTTAAAAACAACGGTCTTCAATTACAATTTTTTTACTCTCTACTGACTGTTCATTTCATAACTGAAAATAGTGTCGAATAGAAATAGACGATATTACTTGGATTAATCTTATTATGCTAGCTAAAATTGTTTGTTTGTATTATTGAGGACCCCAGTTCAATTCATTTTAATCAGATTGATGCAATGATGCAACATTTAATAATTGTAATAAATAATTAATTGTAGATTAATATTTTTTAAAGGGTCGAGCGACAGCTCGGTGTCCCAGGTATTAATATTACCAGCCAAACCCAATAATAATGAATCATTTTTTTTAACTTAAGTACCGAGCCGAGGCTCGGGGTCCCGGTACTATATATTATGTTATATCCACAGGCCATACTTTTCTGTCTTTCAGTACATTAATACGTACGTTTAAGGGCTGAATGTTTTAAGACTATTTTTTTTTAATTTATGACCTTTTATATTATTTGAAATTGTTTCATATAATTTGTCGTTTATTTATTTTAAACTAGCAGACCCGGCAAAGCTTCGCTTTTGCATGTGTGTCTGTATACATATATACGTATATGATAAATGAACACTTAATAATAATAATAATAATGTATTAAATGAATATAATTGAAATTTTAGTTTTAATTGCACTTTTTTTTGGTTTTTATTTTTATTTATTTTTATTGGAATTATATTACCAATAATAATAATAATAATATACCGTTTAATACGTGAAAATAATAATAATAATTTATTAAATGAATATAATTGAAATTTTATTTTTTATTATTACATTTTTATTTTTATTTTTTACCGACCGACGATAGTAAGGGAGGTATTGTTTTCACACCAAATTTCACATATTGAGATTTTTACATATCTCCACGAATCATGCAGTTTCTTAACAGAAACAATACCTCCCTTACTATCGTCGGTCGGTAAAAAGTATTTTTAGCATGATGTCTGTTCGTCCGTGCGTCCATCCGTCCGTATAGATGTGCACAGCTTGAACGGCTCAACAGATTTTGATGAAATTTGGTATATTTACTTAATGCTCAGTATGATGAATTTGGTGCAAATCCGGAAACCGGAAGTGGTAGTATTAGCGATCGACGATAGGAAGGGGAGGGTTATTTTCACACCAAATTTCACATGAGATTTTTTACATATCACCACGAATCATGCACTTTGTTTTGGTTTTATCCTCGAGAAAAATCATCTTTATTAGTTTTTTCAAAATTTAAAATTAGATGACGTCATCCAGCCATTCATGACCTCACAGCCTGGTCTTACATATATATTATAAATAAAATAAAATTAAAAATATTTATGTTCTATCCATATCTGTTTTTTATTGCATTAATAGATACATTAAAATTATTTGAAATTGTTTCTGTTTAAATTAATTTACTTCAAACCGTCGGTCGGTTCGGACCTGGCCACAGGTCAACTTATTTTGTAATTATAGGTATTTTCATTAAATTTATGTTATATCACACTCGTTAATCAATTGATAATTTAAAATTAAACAATTTATATCTCACCCTCCACCTCCATGTTTTTTTAAAAATATATTCATTTCCATAATGAACTTAAAAAAAAATATTTTATTAAAAATTACATTTTATAAAATGCATTTTATTCAACTCTTTACTGATATATTAATTATATTTATAAATTTTACAAATTTTTCATTAAAATCATAAAATAATTAAATTTAAATATTGTTTCTATCGGTTCGATTTAAAATCTATATAAAAACACCATTAATAATAAAAAAAAATTAATATTTATGTTTTTCTTTAATTAATATAATATTTATTTGTAATAAATTGCAAGAAAAGCTTTCTGTAAAATGTTCACCTCCGCTCGACCCCGCCCGCACCTCTCCTGTCTCCTCCGCCTGCCCCACCTGCATGCCTGCCGGCCGATGCGTTGCTGCCTCGAACGCATTCAGTACTCATTCCCCTTGCAGTGCAAGACACTCGGCGTCCTATTCACCGAAATCATCCCTTGAATCATTCATTAATCAAGAATTAATTGAAGATTTATTTATTTTATTAATTAAAACCAAGATTTTATTAGTAAACTTTCAAAAAAAAAACAACAATATTTCAATATTTTTCATTGAAAAATTATATATGTATACATATATATAATTATAAATTTTTAATCAAATTCTTTGAAAAGATTTAAAATCAATTTTAAGATATAATTTTCTTTAAATATATTTATTAAATATTTTTTTAAATTAAAATCATCTTTAAAATGTTAGAATTATTTTTAAATTTTCTTTAAAAAATTTGTAATAATTATTAAATCTTTCGCTATTTATTTTTAAAATTAATATAAAAAATAAATTTAAAATATTTTATTTATTATTTCTAAGCTCATTAATACATCGCTCTTCGGTGTGGAAATCAATTTCTTCGTGTTGAATCCATGAATATAACACTGCATTATCAATCAATCAATCAGTTGGTAAATTACCATTCAATTTTAATCAAATTAATATTTTTCACTTACCAACATCTCATCCTCTTTAATAATAATTTTGTTTTACGATTCTCGTATTATTATTTTATTGGAGTTTCTATTAAAAAAAAACAAATCAAATTTTGGATAAATTGAATGAAAAATTTCTCAAATCAGTTTTATTTAATCTCAATTTATTCCAGTGGCTTTATCACAGACTTTGTTCGATGAAAATGCTTCGAATAATTAAAATATTTTTTTTTTAATTTGAAAATAAAACATTTAAAATCTATTATAGATATTTAAATCGATTTATTTATTTTAACATTTGAAATATCATTGCAATTTTCAAATATTTAAATTTTATGAATATATTAAAGAACAACATTGCTTTCAATGTTTCAATATAAAATGATATTCAATTTGTAATCAATATAATAATAAAATTAATATCATATAAAAATAAAGTGGTGGAAAATAGTATAAATAAACCTTTATCATTGATTGTCATTGATTGACATAGGTGATTAGAATAACATTATAAAAAAAAATATACAATACTACTTTAAAGGGCATTTATATACCTATTCACACACACACACACACACACACACACACACACACACACACACACATACTTAATAACATCAATAAAAATAAACAATTCTCATAAAATTTCTTAAAATAAATAAATAAAAGCAATTTAATAAATTAGAATAGAAATATTCAAATTAAAAATGAATATTATTTTGTCAATTTATTATTATTATAATATAACGCTTTTGGAAAGTAAATTAAGGGTATTTCTATTATATGTCAATTACACAGAAGAATATCTTCATGAAATTAATAAGATAAATGTAATTTATTTCCACTGTGGCATCCCATAATCTTTTTAATATTTAAGAAAGAAGAGATTTTTAGTTTTGTGGTGTTTTGTAGGAAATTTTTTAATGATTATTAATTGAGTATAATAACTTGTAAGTATTTCTATTAAAATCCACTCAAACACTTATGAATTTATTCATCCATTCATAAAATGGAGTGGCATCTAGGATAATTCTAGAATTTTAGTATTTTAATGTAATATTACTGAAAAAATAAAATAATATTTTTTTAAAACTTACACCTCTTCAATCATTATGTTATTTATTTTATTTTTATATCTATTATATTTTTCTTTTTCTTAAATGAGACATAACTAATCTTATTTAATTTCTTTTTTATCCAGTCGAGTGAGATGGAATATCAATACGTCTTCGAGTTTAATCTGCGAGTTATATAAAATTTTATTAACTTCGAGGTCAGTTTTTATTATTAATTTGATATTTATTCAATTTATAATTATCTATTTTAAAATTTTATAATCTAATATGTTATATTTTTTCTTCCATTTCATGATTCCATCTTCGTTCCTTCTACTGGATGTTGATTCAAATTTTTGGTTATCTTCTCCATCTCTGATGATGATGAAATGACCTTCATACAGCTCACCAAATGTAAGTAATCATCGTTATTTATTTATTTAGCATGGCACAAATTCAAATAGGAATAAATTTTATTAATTTCAATTTCTAAATAAAATATTTCAAGTAAAATTTAATTATATTTGATTTATGATTGATTGATTTTCTTTATTTTGATTATATTAATTAGATAATTATAGGGAAATATATTCTAGAACTTAGTGAGATTAGGGGATTTCAGATTACATCTCTCAAGAATGAGTATCATTGATAAAGGAAGCAGAAGAGAGAAAGGTAATTAGAATTGCGTTACACTGGGGGGAGGGGGGCTAATCATTGGAATATACTTATATTTTGTTGTTAGAGATTTTCAGGAGGTTGCTTCCTACTTCTGCTGCTGGTTCTCATCCTACTAATCCATAGATTAGTTTAGAATTATTAAATAGAAAAGTGTGGGTGGATAAAGCAAGTGCCATGCCAATATTATAAGAGAAGGGTTGTATTAATTGCATGCCATGTCTGAATTGTGCCTTTTTGTATTGCTGAGAATGTATTTGAGGTGGATCGAATGAACGAGCATTCGGGAAGGTAATTCAGCACAGTTCCGAAATGGGAATAGCCTGAATAGGAACAAATTGTTGGATACCTTTTGAGCGTAGGATAGATTCGATTAGCATGGGCGATCCACTCCTAATAGTGGAGACCATGCATCTTCTTAGGTAGGCAGGTTTTATTTCAGGTTGCCCCGAATGTGGCGGTTTCATTTCGAAATCCAAAAAATCAAAGGCATTCTCAGCTGATTCAAAAAGGCGTACAGACCAAACGCCTTATTTTTTTAATATTTTTTTTAAGGCGAACATTATTTTTCATTACTTTTTCCAAATTCCGTAAGGAGAGGCTTGGAAGGGCTAATTTATGGGGATAGGAGGAGGCCCTATTAAATAATCAATTGTTTTTTTATTTTATTATGAATTAAAAAAAAAATAATTGAATATCGTGATTATTTTCTTTAATTTTTTATTTTCTTTTTGAAATATTCAATATATAATTTAATCATTTTTACATTTTAAAGATTTTACTATTTAGGTAGAATTATTTATTAATTAGAATTAAAATTGTAAAATTATTGAATTTAAAATGAAAATTCAAACACATAATATATTATATATATATATAAATATTGTATTGTAATTTTATGTATATACCTACTTATGAGTAACCAATGTAACCATGGTAACCATGAATAGACTTTTACCAAAATTTAATTTTGGATAAATTAATTTTGGATTTAACTACACTAAAACCTTCCCTGGGGTGCCCACAACAATCCCTGAAAGTTTCATCGCAATCGAACGGGTAGTTTTTGAGTTTAGGCGAGACACAAAGACAGACATTGCCTTTTATATATATATATATAGATAGATAGATAGATAGATAGATAATAATCTTAATCTTAAATATTCAAAATGCATAAGGAATAATTTTTTTAAAGTACCGAGTGGCGGCTCTGTGAACTATTGTTTAAATTTTAAAAATCTTAAACGTGTAATAATAGTAGTTGAACATCGACAAAAGTTCATTTTTATATATATAAACCTTCAATTTCAATATTGAAATATAAAATGAGGATAAATTAGAAAATATAAAACTATTTAATTAAAAATGAATTATCAAAATTTATCTAATATGTTTTAAGTAATTGTAATAATACATTTAGTAAATATAATTCTGTTTATAATTTACAATTAAAATTACATATTTTATACTACTTTATACTGCATATAGACACAACAAATTCATTTAAATTACCTCGCGAATACAATATTGTTCATTGACATCAGAAGAAAATTTTAAAATCATATAAAATTATTTAAATACATTGACAATTATCAAAAGATAACTTTCGCCTTCTAAGAAATTTAATCGTTTAATTAATAAAAATTAGAAAATAATGATTGGATAAAAGAGAAATAAATTGGAATAAACTTGAAATAAGTTGTTAACAAAAATTATGATCGCACATTATTTAATTGAATCATTTAGTCAAAATTAAAATTTTCTAACTTAATTTATACTGGTCTTTTAAACAAAGTAATATATTTTATGGCTAATAAATTTTTCGAATTCATGGAATTCATTTCAATTAAGGGCCCTAATAAGCTAAATAGACACATGGTAAGACAACCCTATGCATAATAAATAAATAGATGATCCCCCCTTGAAATGCATTTCCATATCCACCATAACCATATATATAATATATATATATAATAGGCTTGAGGCTATTTTATTAGGGCGAGGGGAGGGGAACCTTACACTGAGTTGTCTTGGAGGCTTTTGGTGCGTGGTGCGGGCTGTGACAGAAACCACCTGACCTTGCTTACCCCAACCCTCTCCGGATTCGAACCCAGCCCTGGATCGATCCATGCTCACCCCCTCCCACCTCCTTTTCATGAATCCTGAGGGAATGAGTCATATGCCAACACCAACGCAATCAACCCCTCACGACGTCGTGGTCAGGGTTGCAGACCAGCGTGTGCCTCAACTTGTTTCACCCTTGCGAGCTGTTTATCGAGATGCTGAGGGTAGTTTCAACCCCTCACGTTAGGCGTCTTATTAATTTTAGTGATCATCACAACTTTCTTTGTATTGTAGGTAGTTGGATACACAAATACTTTACTTTTATAGAAATAAACTTTTAGAAACAGATCTAGCTCTTTGTGGTGCTAGTCTCCATCCAATATCTATCTTCTACAAATTCCCTCAAATCTACCTTTAAATAGCTTTATATTTTATACATATATTGTTTGCTTAAAAAATATAAACTATAATTTTTTATTAATTTTAATTTTTATATAATTAAAATAATGACGCCTCGTGGAGTTGTGATTAACAGAGTTAGTTGACATTCTCAAAGTTCCGGATTCACATGAAATTCACTTTTTTAAATTCTTGAGATCTCAAAATTATTATAACATTTTATACCATTTTATAATTTATTAGAAATTTTAGTATTTTTACTTTCCCGCATATACTTCGTATAAGGGAAGTATTGGAATCGTCAAAAATTTCGACTTCGAGATTTCGATAGATCTTGACGTTTTAGACCTCCCTGAGTCGGAAAATACCATTTTTCGAATTATGTCTGTGTGTGTGTATGTATGTATGTATGTATGTATGTATGTATGTAATGTCTGTAAGCATATTTACTCAAAACCTAATCAAGCTAGGACTTCGAAATTTGGTACACCGATATTATTCACAGTTTGTAGATTTCTATCAAAATTTCGTCAAAATCGGTTAACCAGAAGTGGTACTTTTCCTACACTGGTTGTGTTTACCTTTCAAGTAAAGTACCAGTTTGCTTCGAGATATTTGCTTCCTATTTTGTAGATAGATTTAAAAATATGAAAAAAATTGAGATACCAAATTTCATCATGATCTGACTACCGGAAGTGACATTTTACCTATACAAGTAGCGTTTCTTTTTTACCGACCGACGATAGTAAGGGAGGTATTGTTTTCACACCAAATTTCACCTATGGATATTTTTAGGTTTATATCTCCACGAATCATGCATTTTCTTAACAGAAAAAAGTATTTTTAGCATGATGTCTGTCCGTCCGTCCGTATAGATGTGTACAGACTGAACGGCTCAACGGATTTTGATGAAATTTGGTATATTTACTTAATACATCAGTAGGATGAATTGATCAACTTTTGGTGCAAATCCGGAAACCGGAAGTGCTAGTATTGCCGATCGAAGAGAGGAAGTGAAGGGTTATTTTCATATCAAATTTCACGTGAGGACATATCTCCACGTGTTATGCACTTTGTATTGGTTTTATCCTCGAGAAAAATCATCTTCATTAGTTTTTTCTTAATTTAAAATTATATGACGTCACAGCCAGCCCTTATATATTATAAATAAAATAAAATTAAAAATATTTATATTATATCCATATCTGTTTTTTTTACATTTAAAATATCAGTTAACCGGAAGTAGCACTTTATTCTATATATATATATATATATATATATATAAATGTTACCAAATATCAAATTTGACACCAATAAACTAATACGAACTGGCTCTTTATCAATACCAAGTTTACACATTCTAAATATTCATTCACAACTCTTTATACCTATTTATATGCGGGAAAGTCTAGGGGAGGACACTCCCGCTTATTTTATATAAGGCGCCACAGGGTGAGAGGTAGCGAAGCTGCCCACATTCTCAAGGTCCCGGGTTCAAGTTTTGGGCCTGGTAAGGAATGTTCTCTAGCTTGGGTCTATGGGCCGAAGTCAACCCAGCCTCCAGGATTAAAATTGGGAAGCTACTTGATAAAAAGTAGTGCCTCTGATCAAGAAAATCAAGATAAAGGTTGTGATAGGACTCGTTCTACTGATCATTGGACACCTAATTAATATAACCGACTTAATAGGCGTTGTCCTAGCGTAGGACGTACAAAAGTCAGAGATTAAATTAATTTAATTTTAATTAATATAATTATGATAATAAAATATCTCTTTTTTAAGATGAGAGGGTGTGGGGTCCGATGAAATATGAATTCAATTATTTATCAAAAATTGAATCAAAAAATATAGTAATATATTTTTTTCTTTTATTTCCTATGCTAGGATTATGGGCCACTGAAGTTCTTGGGTGGCCTCTTCAAGTTTATTTATTTAAAGAAAAGAAACGAATAAAATTACTAAAAATAATAGTAACTTACTCAGGTGATGTATTTTAATTTTAATGAACATTATCCGGTCTAATTATTTTATAAATAAATATATTTAAACAGCCATCAAAACCCGCAACTCCATCTTTAATTTTCAATAAAACCATTTATTATACTAATAATATATTGAAAATTGGAAAATGATGAGGAAAAGACCTTATCTAAGTATTCATTTCAATAAAAAGAAACCAAATTTCTATTATAATAAAACAAATGGCACGCGCGGCAAAAAAAAAGGGGGAAAAAATTTATTATTAATATATATATTGTATTTTTCTAACAGTATCCCTCTTGTTAATAAATAAATATTATTATAATTATGTTAAAGTCGATAAATATAGATATTAAAATATACATAATAATCACCTATATTCAATCTACCTTTTCAGCTACTCATTTAAAAGAAATCCTAACCGCTTGGTCCACCTGAACGTAAACCACATTTGAAAAGAAAATATTTCTAATGAGTGGAAAAGATCTTGATCACTGGAATCGAATATAATAAATATAATTTTTTCTAAAGAAAAAAGTATTAGAAGAGAGAGAGAGAGAGGAAAAAAACACCTTTGAGAGAGTGGAATGCAAAAGAGAACAAACAACAGCTTGGGACTGGAACAACCCAATATTGAATCATGATTACCGGTGTTGGAAGTTCCGGTTCCGTACCAACGGGAACCTCGTAGTTTATTCCATAAGGACTAAAATATAAATTAGACTTATTGATACTTCAGGATATTTGTCTTGAAACGTGATCTTGAATCACGATTCTACACATATAGGTATAAAAAAACTCACTGTCCTTGGTAATTACACGTGACGCTGACCTTCAATTCGCAGAACTAAATTAGGAACCCTTTCAATTACTATTATTAATAATTATTAATCAAGAATAGATTATCGCTAAGATTATACTATGGTTATGTTGGTTTCAGCACTATAATTGATTAAATTATCATATATAGATATTGCTTATTTTTATTTATATATCTTTAATAAATTTAATAAATAGTTTATTATAGAGAATTTTATAGTGGCATATTATCTTATCTTCTTATGCTAGCTAAAATTGTTTGTTTGTATGTTTGGCCATGGGTTATCAAAAACCGCTCTAACGATTTTTTTGAAATTCACACTAGATATAGTATTTATAAAGAAAAATTAAGTTTTATTGATCATATCTCAGGAAAAATAGATCTTCATTAGTTTTTTCTTAATTTAAATTTATTCATTGTTCTTTTATTAAATTTAATATTTATTAATATTATTTATTATTAATTTATATATTGATGACGTCACAAATGACATCCATATTGAAATTTGACTCCCGCCTTTTTTTAAAGGATATTGTATTAATATTTTTTTATATTTAAAATATTTTAAAATTTTTTATTTAATTTAGAAATAAAATTAAAAATATATATTTTAATAATATTTTATAATTATAAATTACGATATATATTTATCATTCTTCCAATAAAAAAAAATATTCATGCATTTAGAAACATACCTAATAATACATATTTATGTATTATTGAGGACCCCAAGTTCCATTCATTTTAATCAGATTGATGCAATGATGCAGCATTTAATAATTCTAATAAATAATTAAAGAATTGTATATCAGCATGGCGTCTCAAGTATTAATATTACCAGCCAAACCCAATAATAATGAATTATTTTTTTTTAACTTAATTACCGAGCCGAGGCTCGGGGTCCCGGTACTTTATTTTTATATTGAGTAATTATTCAATTAAATTAATTAATTAATTAATTTATTTGGAATTGCAAAAGGAACCTACTGATAAAGTATTATCCAAATCCACGAAAATGCGTTTAAATTAATAATTACCTTATTTTTTTAAGTGAAAGATCATGCAATGGAATTAATGAAAATCAGAATAAAAATAAATTTTTGTTGATAATTTTAAAATAATATATGAAAATGATACTCACCACAAGCCCTAACTAAAAAGAATCCACACTCTTATAACGCAGATTTGCTTTGCTTCCTCATTATATCTTCAAATTTGGCGATGCAGCAGATGTATAACCTCAAACCTATGCTCATGCTCTTATACAATATAAATTCGAATAAAAAATGTTTCATCTTGATTTTTAGATCATTTTATAGAATATTTTTGTTAATATTAAATCGTTCATGTATTTCTCAAAAAGAGATGTTTGTTTTGAACCAGAAATATTTTATAATAATAGTTGTTTGTTTTATTTCTTAATGTTGAACTCGATTAATCTACTCTGAAGGGGAGATTATAGTATTGCTAAAGAAATGGCTATCTATTAAATGATTTGTTCTTTCTATGATAATCTTTATTTAAAAAACTTATATATATTATTTCTACATTATTTTGAAGTGGAATATTTTTGTTAGCAAATATAAATTAACAATATGTTGAGGAAGATATAATAGATATTTAAAATATTCATAATAATATATGTTTATTGATATAAATTAAATAGGATATAAATAATTTATCTAGAAAATTTATTTATTTGCAAACAAGATAACATGTCTAATATTTAAAAAAGAATGCATCGCCAAATAATATTCAACATCAAGGATGTAAGATTTCAAATATTTATAATGATATAAATACAGACAAAAAAAAATCTTTTGATATTAAAAATTGAATTACAATGTTTTACAGAACATTTTATTAATTAATCATATTATATTTTAGTCGAAAAAATATTTAAACATTGAAAAAATAGTCAATACAATTTGATAACTAACGAAAATAAAATATGTACAAATAATTAATTTTCTTCGGTTCCAGATGGCTGATATTAGATTGAATCTCATTTATATAATACATTTAACAATGCTAAATTCAAATTTATTAAGTTTCCAATGTTAAACCACCATGAAATTCTCTGTAACTTATTTATTTATCTTTGTAACAATTAATATATTTAGTACCTGGAACACCAAGGTATCTCTCGACCCTTTAAAAAATGTTGATATACAATTATTTAATTATTTATTATAATTATTAAATGTGATTAAAATGAATGGAACTTGGGGTCCTCAATAATAGTAAATAATATTATATTATATATTATATAAAATTTAAATAATAGAGTATATTTTATTGAAAAAATATTAAAAATTATAAAACTATCTAAAAATTAATTAATAAAAGAACAATAAATAAATAAATAGAAATTAGTAATTTAATGAAAAATAAACACGAAAATAAATAAAAAAAAACATAAAATTAACTAATAAAAATTTATAGGAATTAACAAAAAATTAAACTACAATACAGATTAAAAATTGTTTTTAAATTTATAAACCCACAATGTACAATGTTTGAAAGAAAAATAAGATAGATTTTGGATTTTTTTTTGTGAAAAATTAATAAATATATTTCGTAATTTGATTCTAAAATATTATTAAAATAAATATTTTTAATTTTATTTCGAAATTAAATAATAAATTTTAAAATATTTTAAATATAAAAAAATATTAATACATTTTCAACTAAAAAAGAATGGCAAAAGGCAAATAAATGAAGTATTTAAATTTAAATTAAGAAAAAACTAAAAAAGATGATTTTTCTCCAGGCTGAAACCAATACAGATCGATTTGTCTTTATAAATATTATCTATGATGCGAATTTCAAAAAAATCCATCCAGCGGTTAATTAATAAATTAATTCAAAAATATACAAATATATATATATACTTTTTTTGCTAGTATAATAAAATAATATATATATATATATATATATATATATATATATATATATATGATATGGATTTAAAATTTAAAAATGAGCATATGACGAAAATTAAGTCCACGAGTGCCACATGTGCCATACAAACCACCGGTAATTAGATTCTAGTAAATTAAATTAATTAACAATTCCTAAATCATTAATTTTTTTAAAAAAATCTTTCTTCTATTATTAAACCGCTATGAAAACAATGTAACTGAATATTAGACGTAGTAACAATTTGAAATTCATTTAATAATTCCAATTTTCCAAATAGTATTTATTATATTCGAAAAAAGAAAAATAGTTACTTCCCTGGTTCTAGTCGACCATATCATTTAATAGCCATTAACTGGAATGCGAAAAATTTTTCTTCTTTTTTTTTTTTGGAGATAATTGCAACGAGATAAAATAAAATACTGGGAAGGATAAAAAAACAAAAACGGCCATATGGCTCAAGTGCTGGTTGCCTGAATGAAGTGTTGCAAACTGTCTTGGAATCACCTCTCAGTGACCGCTTTGGCGCCATGGCCCAGCAGGCAATTAGTGACCCTGCTCAAAATGATGTAATGGCTAAAAACGAGATGAAACATCTGCGAGCTCTTTCTCAAGTAGATGTTGGTCAGAAAGGTGAACGACCCTTTGGCTCCCTCATTTCCTCAAAAATAACTTTCGATAGATTGCCAAATTAATCGCACAGTGATGCTATGAATAACCAGAATAGCGAAAAATGAACCTATAGAAAAAATATGAAGCGTCATTAGCCAGATGTTCCCTCTAATATTTGGAGCCCCACATAAAAAGAATTTCAATCAACGAATTTAAAGCGTTTATTTCCTGAAATCCCTATATATGCCTATATATATATATATATAAATTTGCTAAGAGTAGCATTTCGAATTATACCTATCCATTAAATTAATTTTATTAATGTAAGTTATTGAATATATATTTACATTTAATTTTATATTAATTAATTGATTAATTGAATTATTTAAAAACATAAAAATAAATTAATAAATGATAAATAAAAGTGATGAATATTGAATTGCTAATATAAAAAGAAAATGGAAAGATAAGTGGCAAAGAGAAAGACATGGGAATATTGTAATGAAATAGACTCACAATTAGTATTAATTAATTGGCTCACAAATATTATTAATAACCTCCATCAAGTTATTCTTATCTTATATAAATATACATAGAGAGTAAATAATAGATTATATATCAATAGTACCTGGAACACCGAGCATCGACCCTTTAACAAATTCATACAATTTATTATTATAAACTTTCCAAATTTTACAATTTTTAAATTATTTATTACAATTGTTAAATGGGTTTTCTAAAAATAACCCATCAAAAATTTGTTTCCTAAAATGGTACAAATTAATTAAAATAACTTAATTTTCATTTCAAGATGAAAAATTTACTTGATAAAATACTTGATAAAGTATTATATACTTAGATATATATGTTATAATTAGATGTAGCTTCAGCTTTATATTTTTCAAAGTAGCAATAGCTTATAGTTTGTTTCGATCAAAGATTACATCTCATAATAATAAAAATTCTGAAATTATATTATATATAACACCTGTACTTGTCTATATTTTAATTAAGAAAGGAGGTAATATTTTTTTTCTTTTTATTTATAATAATCAAATATTATTTATATTATTTACAATTTAATGTAAAAAAAGATTTTAATTAATATAATATAATTAATTTAATATTATTAGATCAAATTTATTTAACAATTCTTTTGAAATTCCTTCCTTCATATGTTGCTAACTTCATGAATATTTTTTTTTGTGTGTGAGGGAATGATAAATATATTTCGTAATTTTATTCTAAAATATTATTTAAAAAAATGTTTTTAATTTTATTTCGAAATTAAATAGAAAATTTTAAAATATTTTAAATATAAAAAAATATTAATACAATATCAATTAAAAAAGAATGTCGGAAGACAAATTTCAATATATGAGGTGATTTGTGACGTCATTTAAATTTACTATTTTAAATTAAGAAAATACTAATAAAGTTGATTTTTCTCGAAGCTGAAACCAATACAGATCGATTTTTCTTTATCAATATTATCTATGGTATGAATTTCAAAATAATCCTTATAGCGGTTTAATATCTCAAAAATATACAAAAATATATATATTTATTTTTGGTATAAAATATTTGTATACCTTCACGATGTTCTCTCTTTCTATGCCTCACTCAGTTTAAAGATCACGTCCCCTTTTCGCTAATTAATCCATGAATATTAATTTAAACTATTCTAAGAATTATCAATTATCAAATTAAAAAAAATGTAATTTAATTTCTAAATAACCATCAAGTATCTTTTAAGATAATTTATTTGATATTTCGGTGAAGATAAAAATTTATGTTTCTTTATTTAATAGAAAATATAATTTATAGAAATGAAGAGAGATAAATGATCATCTACTTAGATCAATTGGTAGTAAACATTTTTTTTTATTATTGTAAACAAATGTCAGACTGTTAAAGTTATGCTGAATTACTTGATGTTATATTATTAATCGAATCGTTTGATTCTCCTCCCAACATGTCCATATCTAAATCGAATACATAACCTAAGAGCTATGAGTTACTACCTGGTTACTACTCAAGTCTCAAGTCAAATCAGAGTTCGACCGGCGTCTCTTAGAGCGTGAATTGTTTGTAGTAAAATAGATGAAACAAAAATGATAAAAATAAATTGTTACTTTAAACTTTAAGTAATTTTTTAATAATATAAATATGTAGTTTTAGAGTTCAAATTGTAATATTTTTAACATTAAAAATATCACTGAATTTTTTTAAATAGAAAAACGGGTTTTTTATCAAAACAAATTATTAATCAAATAAAATTAATAATTAAATAATAATTATCTTTATAAATAATATGCTTGATATTATTTTAATATTCCTTATTATTTATGTTAATTAATTACTTTGGTAATTGTTCCGTTGAGTCCCATAATTTTTATTAATTAAGAGATCATGCTAAAAGTCATAAGAAAAGTTGTTTAGAATCATACAAGGAATCCGTCAAGGTAAGTTTTATGAATTTTAGTTTCATTGTAATTAGTTTTTTATTTTTAATTTTAATTGTTAAAACATTAAGATCAAAGAATTTTCGGTGGGTGCAAGGTGGTGGGTATCTTCCTTTTAGAGGAAATTGAATTATATAGCAACTTGTATTCTTTCTCGACGTTGGATTTCATCAACGACTTGCAACTTATCCCGACGTTGGATCCCGACAACAACCTTCGGTGGGGGCAAGGTGGGGGGTATCTCTGTTTAGATGAGATTATATTTTTGCAAGTTGGATAAACAACATTGTATATATATATATATGTTTAATATATATATATAATATAATTATATGAAAATTCAATTTCCTCTAAAAGGAAGATACCCACCACCTTGCCCCCACCGAAAAGTCGTTGTTGAAATTCAACGTTGAGATAAGATACAAGTTGTTGATATAATCCAAATTTTGAATTTGATTCTCGCTCCCCTCAAAATTATTCCGTTGACTCCCGCAGCTAGGTGGGTTCATGAAACTTACCTTGACGGATTCCTTGTATGATTCTAAACAACTTTTTCTTATGACTTTTTGCATGATCTCTTTTAGTTTAATTAATAAAAATTATGGGACTCAACGGAACAATTACCATTACTTTAATTAAAATGAGTTTTTCAGAAAATTACATTTCTCAATTTTTAATTTTTCTGTAAAAAAGTCTGTGTCAAATGTGAATTTCAATTAGAAATCTTAGAGGCTTTTGTGATGAGAATATATATCATATAATATTTACTCCTCTAATAATATACAATATATAATACTTATATTTAATTCACTTTTTAATTTTATTATATAACATGGGATATTTTTAGAAATAATTATAATAAGTAAAATGGATAATTTTTAGGAAATAAATTTTTACCACAAATCTATTCCACACAAATAGTATATAATATTATTTAATAATTATTTCTGTTTTTTGTTATATAAAATTTAATATTTATAATTAGAATGCTTTTGTACAGGATAGTTAAAGATATACAATTCGTAAATATATATTTTAAGGATGAAGGGGGTAAGACGGAAGGCGGAGCCCCTTATCTAGGTACGAAGAGAGTAGTTAGTAACAAGTAAAATTAACTGGTATTTTTATATATTTCATTTAGTTTCTTTATTTTTTAAAAAAAGATAATCCGATTAGTAAAAAAAAAATAATATTTTTTCTAAGAGGGGATTATCGTCTCTGATTATTATTTAAATAGAATTTTGTCAGTCAGTCTATTGAAAATTATCAAAAGGGTTAGAGTTGTGATTTTTTTTTGCCTTTGAATGTGTTTGTTTTTTTAATAATTGTTTTATGTATATAATGTGCAGTCAAATCACAAGAAGCCGTAAGATATCTTCCAAAAATATTAACATTTCGGTCTTCTATATCACAACCAAGGTAACATCCAATTTTCAGCATTTACCTCCTTCTTTACCGACCGACGATAGTAAGGGAGGTATTGTTATTATAGGTATTTACATTAAATTTAAATTTATATCATAATACCCAAAAAATTCATAATTTGAAATTGAACATTTTGCATCCCACTTAATTTCCTTAAATATATTTATTTAAATAAAATTCATGATAGTATTATTTTCCAAAATATTTTTAAATTTTCATGAATTTTAGTAATTTAATATCTCACAAATAAAATATTTTTTTTTTTTGAATCATATTAATGTTATTTATTTATATATATCTTTTTTACTATCTCGCCAGAGATAGTATTGCGATCACGAAAATTTTTGATGTTGAGATTTTAATGTTTTTATACGTTTTGAAGGTCTCTGAGTCATTTTCACTAACTAAGAAAAATGTCTGTCTGTGTGTGTGTAATCAAGATTAAGCAAAAACGGTTTGAGCTAGATAATGAAATTTGCTAAAAGGACATTATTCAAAATTCGTAGTTTCCTATCAACTTTTGAGAAAGGTAGCTCATTCGAAAGAAGACCATTACCTAACACGTATTCAATTGTTTTTCCTCTAAACTGGCCGTAAAAATAAAGATAAATGTTTGATAGTTTTTTACATGATTAAAAATTGTATAAAACTGCTATATATAGATTTCAGCTTGATTGAATCGCTGAAAGTACCGGAATTAATTTTGTAACACTGCAAATCACATGCCAGCACGTGACGTGGTGCCATCAAGAAAGAGTCAAACACGCGCTGGTTAATAAATATTATATATTAATCTTAATTTATAATTAATTAAATTTAATTTAAATATATATATTAATTAATCCAATTCAAATTGCTAGATAGTCGAGTGGAGACAGTCCAGATTTATTTTCATTTTATTGATATAAATAATAAACATACTTAATTTCTTATTTATCCAAAGGAGAGTGATGAGAAATCAATTTAAGAAATGGTCTTGGAGTTTAATCTGCGGGATATATCAACAATTTATTTACTCCGAGGTCTAAATTTTATATTAATTTCATTTTTAATTCAATTTAATTTTAAAATTTTATAATCTAATATGTTATTTTTACTACTATTTCATGTTTCCATCTTCGTTCCTGGATGATGATTTGAATTCTTGATTATCTTCTCCATCACTGATGATGATGATGATGATGATGAAATGATTTACATTCAGCTCACCAAATGCAAGTAATCATCGCTATTTATTTAGCATGGCATTTTAAAATAGCTATAAATTTTATAAATTTCGAAATATAAATATATTATTTCAAATAAAATTTAACTTAGAGAAAGGTGGGGCAAAGATCAGCAGTTTTTCCTGTTCGAACACTTCTGTCGAAAGATGATTTACTTTGATGAATTCTCTCATATTGACCAAATAATTAGCATAGATATGATTAAATCTATTCGTATAGCGAAGTCAGATTTTGAAAATATTACATGGAACGGATTTTATGAATGAATTTGCAAAAAAAAAAAAACTTTTGAAAAAAGTTCATTGGATTAAAAAAATATACTATAAAATATAATCAAAGAAATTGAATATTTTGATGTGTAAAATGTTAGTTATGTAAATTATTAGAATCTTCAGTGGTTTAGTGGTTAGCACGACAGTCTACCACACTGAAGACTTTCTTTTTAAAGATCTGCGTGATCTTCAGAGTCTCTCCACAAATAATAATAATAATATGTAAATTATTAGAAATACTTTTAACAAATAGTTTTGAATAAATTTATATAATTCATTTATTCTAATTTTATATTATTTAACATTTCTTCAAATGGATATTAACAGATAAATGGATTAATTTCTGATAATTTTTCATCGTTTCGAGAAGGTCATAATAAATTAGGCGAAACTACTCATCAGTAGATAGCCTGAGTATTATTTCTTGATACTAATCACATCACATTCCAACTGCTATGCCTTCATGAATAATAAAGATAACGAGTTATTTATCGCGTTTAGTCTCTGACTGACGATTGCCATGGAATTTCCATACAATGTTCTTTTACTCGCTGTTCTCAAACCTTTGAATTAAACACTATTTGTATTCGCGTCGAGATTTCCATCGGCCGATATCAGATGGAAATCCCCAGGCCTTACTCTCCACGTCATGTTTATTCATGAACACCCACTTGCCACCTCACCTCCTAAGAGCTCTTTCACTAACGATATTCGTAATTACTTTCCCCATCAGATGCAAATGACTAATCATCAAAAGAAGTTCATTATTCATAAGAAAGAAGACACCTCCAACTTTTGGGATTTAATCCACATTCTAAATTTAATATTATTCGATCTTCCGGGAAGGAGGTTCAATTCTTTTCTTAATTACGAACATTAACACAAGCTATTATTTACATATATACATATCTTATCTTATTATACTAGCAAAAATTGTATATATATATATATATGTATTATTGAAATATTAATATATATCCGCTCAAAGATTTTTTGAAATTCACAGCATAGATAATTTTTATAAAGAAAAATAGATCATTTTTAATCTTTTTTGTTAGTTTTTTCTTAATTTAAATATATATGACATCATCAACTACGTCAGTCAGCGCTTCTTTATATACAAAATATATTAAAAATAAAATAGAATTAAAAAAATTTATGTTATATCCATATCTGTTTTTATTGTATTAATACATAAATTTAAATTATTTTAAATTGTTTCAAAACGTTTATTAGTTTTTTCTTAATTTAAAATATAAAATTTAAATGACGTCATCAACTTTGTCAGACAGCACTTCCGTAAATACAAAGTATATTATATTAAATCAAATTACAAATATATATTATGTTATATCAACAGACTATACTTTCCTGTCTTTCAGAGCATTAATACATACGTTTAAGTTGTATACATATATGTTTTATTAGTCATTTATGTTCTTTTAAATTATTTGAACGGTGGCTCGGTGAGCCAGGTACTATTTATATATGGATATATATATATATATATTGAGATTTTATATATTTATATTATTTTGGCTTATAAATCTATAAATAATATCTTATAAATTTATTTTTATTTAATTCCATTTTTATGAAAATCTGATAAGAAATTATAAATATTCAAACCGACTCTGAACGTTTGAAAAGAAGATCCTCATTAAAATAATAGAGAGTTGCATCATAGAGACTTACTAAAAAACGAGCTGGTGTCCTTGATACCATTGAACAGTGAACGGTGATTCAGTAGTCCTCCAAGTGTTCATAACTCTCACTAACTTTGTTTTTGACCTGGTCAGACGAACGACAAGACTGACGAACCGAATCTTGCCAAGTTAAGAGATTTATATGTGACTAAATACTTAAAGTCTCAAAAAAAAATTAAATTAAAATTCTAATAATTTTATTATTATTATTATTATTATTATTATTAATTTTAAAAAAATAAATGAATGAAATAATTATAGTTAAAATTACAATAAAATACTAGACTCATTTCAACATCAAAAATTGATGACACATTTGAAGTGCTCATTTGTTTTAAGATCTCAAAAATTTGAAAGAATTTTAACTATAACCTTGCTAGTAATTCCAAATTCCTTATTTATTTAGATATTATTATTATATTCTTAATATAAATATTAGTACCCATTTATTCTTAAAAATTATTCTTTTTGGTATTTTACTTTTGTATTTTGGTTTAAAATTGCTATTTTCACAAGACATATATATTATCAATGTGCGTTCTGCCTCATAAAACAGTAAAAGAAGTTTAACTTTTCTTTTTTATTAAATTCAATCTTCCTTTATAATTATTAACCGTATATTCTGTTATTTAATTAACATTTAAATGTGTAAAGGGGCTAAAATTTATTTAAAATTGATTCTATCTCCAATTTTGAATTTTCTAATTTTTATTAATTAAATTATGCTAATAGTATCCTCATCACTGACGGTATATTTGATGCTCAACTTTATAAGATTAAAAAAAAAAATAATCAACGAAGACCCCTCATCTACATTTTCGTAATTAATTAATATCCCTGTGTTATCATATTCTATCTATCTAACTCGTAAAAAAGAAAAAATAACATCAAAAGTTTTTAAAATCAATTTGATTTCTTAGTAAAATTAAAAGGGAAGGAAATAAATTCATAAATAACAATTTTTAATAATTATAATTATTTACAAAATTGATTTTTCATTATAAAATTCCACAAAAATGGCTGTTAACAATTTTGTTTAAAACATGGAAATGAATTGGTAATTAATTGTTATCATTCGGTCCACGGTTTAACTATTTTGTAAAGTGATTAATAATTTACAAAACTATTTTCTTAGTTACTAAGTGAAAACAAAATTCATATCAACTCAGATTTAAATTATTTATATTTATTTACTTACCCATTGACTAAATTGAATATATTAAATTTGAATATTAATAGAATAAATAGAAAATAATCAGTAGATATTTTCATAATAATATAGCTATATATCTAAAATTAATGCAAACAATTTTTAAGTTTATATAAATTTATAATTAAATTTAAAATACATACTCAAAAATAAAGTGATTGAAAAATTTAAAGATAAAATTTAGGGAAAATGCAATTTTATAAATTATAAATATACCTTATATTATTATTAGAAATAATACATACATAGGGCACGTGGCTAGAATGAGAGAAGAAAGAATGGCGAAAAATGGATTGGTGGGGAGACCTATTGGGAATCACCCGCTTGGAAGATCAAAGACGCTTTGGGTGGACAATGTAGGAAGGGACGTAAGGGAGATAGGAGAGAGAGGAGTTGGATGGTTGTGGCTCAGGATAGGGACACTTGGAGAACTTTCGAGTTCAGTAAAGCCAGAGAGATAGATAGATAGATTACATAAATAAATAATTTTAAATAAAAACTGTACTTTTCGTTAAAAATGTTTCTAATTTTTCATTTTGGGTCAACTTGGTCTCTTTTTTTTTAAACTGGTCCCCTTTGGTTCCCATTCTAATAAAAGACAAGTTAATGGTGTTATCTTATATCATTTACGATATACATATAACTATTAGTAATGCTTTTGAATAAATTATATTAATTAAATTAATCATCAACAATTAATTTATCAATATCAAAAAATTTTCAAAATATTTCAAGATTCATATTAATTTATTAACTAAAAAAAACAATATAATCTATTTTTTAAAAATAAATATTACTTTTATTATTAAAATAAGCTGGAGTGTCTCCACTCGATTATCTCTCAAATTTGAATTGGATTAATTAACATATTAATTTAAATTAAATTTAATTAATTATCAATTAAAATTAGTAAATAATATTTATTAAACCAGAGCGTGTTTGGGTCTTTGTTGATGGCATCACATCACGTGCTAGCGCGTGATTTGTAGTCGTGTTAAAAAATTTATTCAGGTAATTTCAGCGATTCAATCAAGCTGAAACTCTATATATTTTAGTAAAAAGTAATTTATAATTAAATTAATATATAATTAAATATAATTATAGTTTTATACAATTCTTAATCATGTGAAAAACTATCAATCATATATCTTTATTTTTATGGCCAGGAAAAAAAATAAAAAAAAATGAAAACGTGGAAGGTAAAGGTCCTCTTTCGAATGAGCTACATTTCTCAAAAGTTGAAAGAAAACTACGAATTTTGAATAATGACCGTATACCAAATTTCATGATTCTAGCTCAAACCGTTTTTGCGTAATCTTGTCTACATACATACATATACATACACACACACAGACATTTTCCTCAACCTTAGTGAAAATGATTCAGGAACCTTCAAAACGTATAAAAACATCAAAATCTCGACATCAAAAATTTTCGTGATCGCAATACTATCACTATAATTTTAGAACTAATATATAGAAGGCACTGGATCACATGAATTTATTCTAAAAAATATTTAATTAAGTTAACTTCTCCAAATAACTATATTCCAATCTTTCTTTCAACTTAACTACTTAAATCTCACTTAAAAATATCGTAAATTAAGGTAAATGATTGAGTGACTTGTGCATAGAAAAAAAGGATTTTTTTTTTTGCAAAGAAATTCTTGAGATCTAAAAAAAGTTAAAAAAAAATAGAATGAATCTTTAAGCAGAAGGGGGAAGGGGAAACGTAAAAAACTAACTAACTAAAGGAACGCGTGCCGTCTCTTCATCAAACTTCCCCTCAGCCATTTCGCGCCTCTCCCCCTCCACCTGACTCCGAGCTATGTGCTTGTCCGTTTTTTTCCTAGCGTTTTTTATCCAATGACTGTCTTAGGGGGCGTGGCCTGGCGCGTGCCTACCGACCAATCGCGGCGCCCGTTTCCTTCGATAGGCCGATTAATTGAATCTCTCATCAGAGGAGAAAGGGTCGAGACGTTTTAATTAAAAACTCGCTTGAATATTTACAGACACGCAAACGATTTCTTGATTCTTGCGAGAGAATTTATTTGGTTTGTAAATATAGACTACACCAGCCATATTTCAAATGATTAATTAATATCCATATGGATTTTAACGAAAAACATGAAAACCGTCAATTTCCATAGATCAATTTTGGAAATTATAATATTCGCTTGAAAGAGAAAATTAACAACGAGATTCTAAATTTATTTTCAGTTTATTTTATCATAATTATTATGCCTTGGATTTTCCTCAACAGGGAGAGTTCATAAAAAAAAACAAAAAAAAAAAAAAGTTAAGATAAGAATCTTTCTGTTCATTATTAATAAAATATTCTCATCGGAATTCGGCCCTGAAAATTTTATATCTAATATATACTAAAATAAAAAACAAGAACATTTTTACACTTGAGTAACATCATTTGTTAATAGGATGAATACATGAATTTCGTCATATACTTAAAAAAAAAAAACTTTTTATAAAAATATTTTCTATTAATTTCATTCAAATTAATATAACAAAAAGTTGATCTTAATTAATAATAACAAACAATTAATTATAAAAAAAAATATCTAAAATTTGATATTGAATATTTCATTATTTTTTTTTTTTTTGTTTTAATTTATTTATCTTATTTTATTTTATTTTATTTTTTTCTTGATTCGAATGAATATTTACATTTCATATTTCTATTTTAATTAAATAAAAATAGAAGATAAATATTCACAATGACGTCAAAAGCTCAATCAATATTTTTCAATTTCTCTTATTTTTGATAATATAAATGCTTATATTATGCTTTTGTTATCTTTATTGCCACATTATCTTAAAATAAATCATATTATGTATAATATGACCTATATATATGTATATATATATATATTATCATTATCATAAATATATTTTTGAAAAATATAATTACTTTAAAATCATATACAGGTATAATCTAAATAAATATATGATTTATTATTTGGATTAGAAAAACTAAAAAAGTGCTTTCAAAGAAATAGAAAAACCTAAAAATTTGATTGTATTTTCGATGATATAGATTTAAATCATTTAATAAATTTATACACATAAATACTCTAATATAAATATAAATTATATATATAATATACATAAATACTAAAATTAATATAGATAAGTCAATTTTAAATCTTATTATATTATTCATAATAAATAAAATACTTATGTAGTTTTATATACGGTATCCAAAATATATATTTTTGGACATAAAAATCATTAACTTTTATTTAGATTTATAATATATATTAATATATAATCGTTTTGTAAATAAGAACGAATTCCGTTTTATACAAAATAGGAATAAGTGTGGTCCTACAACCAGGCAGTTTAACAGTCTCCCTCCTTCAACAACAAATTTCCAAGGTCATCATTTAATTAGAGAAATTGCTTTACTAAACTATTGTGTGTTTTTAAAATCATAACAAATATTTAATTAATTAGTTGTTAGTAATTTAATACAGTTATTATTATTATTATTATGTTATTATACTAGCAAA
This sequence comes from Labia minor, assembly GCA_963082975.1. Lineage (NCBI taxonomy): Eukaryota > Metazoa > Arthropoda > Insecta > Dermaptera > Spongiphoridae > Labia > Labia minor. The sequence goes on from OY720345.1 coordinate 56,361,835, forward strand.
AATATATATATATATATGTATTTTTAATATATTCAACCGCTTTAAGGATTTTTTTGAAATTAACACCATAGATAATATTTATAAAGAAAATTCGATCTGTATTGGTTTCAGCCTCGAGAAAAGTTAACAACATAATAACACACATAAACGAATTTCAAATAAATTGTTGAATAAATTTGATCTAATAATATTAAATAAATTATATTAAATTAATTAAAATGATTTTATTTTGTTTAAATTATAAATAATATAAATGATATTTAAATTTGATATTTTAAAATTACAATTAAATTAAATTTTAGATAGTTGTATAATTTACTGAATGGTAGGTATATAATAATTAATTTTTAATATTTTTTTTTTGTCAGACCGAACCGAACCGAAATAGAATGTTTTTATATAAATCCAATTCTCACATTCTTACTGAAAGATTAAATAGAATTTAAAGATTAAGGTGATCAGAACTGAATAGAGAATTTAAACAGTCTTTTATATATAATAAATTTAATTAAATAAAATAATCAAGCTCAACCCATTTAAAAAAAAAATGTATTATATTTCAATAATAAAAATAAAATATTGATAGGTAATTTGAATGCCAATTCTACAATTTATTTATTTGACACGAAAAATTTGTTACAAATGAAAAACCAAAATATTTGTTTTTTTCGCTCTTTTGTAGTCGAGTCAAGTATGAAGTGCTTGTCATCTTTTGGTTCTTATTTTTTTCTTTATCTCTGATTATTATCTTATCTTATTATGCTAGCTAAAATTGTATATATGTATTTATCTATATATCATGGTTCTCAAAAACCGCTCTAACGATTTTTTTCAAATTCACACTAGATATAGTATTTATAAAGAAAAATTAAGTTTTATTGATGATATCTCTTGAAACATACAGCTTCATTATTAATTTCTTAATTGAAAATTATATATTATATGGAAAACGTCAAAATTTTTAATACTGCCTGCTAAGACAGTAAAAAAATGACAATTTTTTATCTAAATACATATAGTCCAGCGGTTGGACTGATGTTTTAACGAGTGGATTTCGTCGGTTCGAAACTCGCCGGGTGAATCGTTATTTAAAAATGAAAATAATGATTTTGTTATTTTTTTTTCTTTTTATCTATTGTTTACTTTTTAATAAATTACTATTCTATATTTATTTATTCATTGTTCTTTTATTAATAAAGTTTTAGATAGTTTTATAAGTTTTAATATTTTTTCAATAAAATATTATTCAATATATTTATTAATATTATTTTATTTATTATTATTGAGTACCCGAAGTTCCATTCATTTTAATCAGATTGATGCAATGATGCAACAGTTAATAATTGTAATATTGTAATAAATTTCTATCTTGAAAATTGTTACATATTATTCAGGATATTTTAAAAACTATTTCTTTCTTTAATTAATATTCATTTTTTCTATAAGTCAGATATATTTCCAAATATTAAATAATTTTTGAAGTGAAAACTTCTTTAGCGGCGTTGAGCACTTTTGCGGGATGGGGAAAAAGTATAGAACTCGCGTGATCGTGACCAACACCATGAAACCATCTGCTTTCAAATTTCTTATAACAGAGCGCGAAATTTGAATTGTCATTAGAACTGTTTTATAAATTATCTCTAACATATAAATATATATTTATTATGTAAAGTTCATTTCATATATACATATATAATCAAAATTATACGAAATGAACTTCACATAATAAATATATATTTTATGTTAGAGATAAGAATTATAAAACAGTTCGTATTGCAATATTTTAAACAAAGTTGTGTATTTATATATATATAAATATAAGTTACAAATTTGTTTAAAATATATGTTTAAAATAATATATAAGTTATATATATATACATGCATATGAAATTCATCTTTCTCGTGAAATAGCGCGAATTTCGTCTGTTTTAAAATTTCTTACGCAGAAGTTTTCACTTCTGTCGGCCAGTCCCACGACTGCCAATTTTGCTTTTTTAATTCCGAAAAGCTGCAAAGCACGTTTTTTTGTCTTTAGTTTGTTTTATAACCACTTGGGGCGCTAAACAGTTTTTCAAAAAAACACTATAGAAAAAAAATATATGTACCTATATATTATATATTTATGTATTATTGAGGAGCACAAGTTCATTAATTTTAATCAGATTGATGCAAATGTGTAACATTTAATAATTGTAATAAATAATTAAAGAATTGTGTATCAATATTTTTTAAAGGGTAGAGCGAGAGCTCGGTGTCCCAGGTATTAATATTACCAGCCAAATCCAATAATAATGAATCATTTTTTTTAACTTAAGTACCGAGCCGAGGCTCGGGGTCCCGGTACTTATTATTATTGGTTCAAATAAACAACACCGAATACATTTTTCAAATTGAACCGTCGCAAATTTTTCCCTATTACATGATACTTTTGAAAATAAGGCAATTGGTCTCAGGAGGGTGTGGGATCACTAGCCAGGTGCAGGGACATTCAGTCCACCACCCCCTCCCTCCGTTCATGTTCGTCCCTCCTTTAGTAGTCTTTTCATCTACAAATCCAAGTTTATAATTCTAAACTTGAACTCATCTTTTGAAAAAAATATAATAATTTTAGGTTTATCATAGTATAAAATAAAGATTTATGATTTTTGAATTTTTTTTATTTTTTTGAACGAATTTAAAACATTTAAGTATAACGATTAAAACGCTGTGGAGGTTTCTAAGGCAACATATATACAGATGTGTATGTATATATATATATATATATATATATATATATATATATATATATATATATATATACCTAAATAAAAAATTATGTATTATCTGGAAATAATTTAAATTTAAATATATAAGCATTAAATAAAAAGAAATAACTTCAATGGAAACTACATAGATAAATAAATGAATTTTTAATTTTAGGAAGTTAAGCAATTATTTTTTTAGTTTAATTTATTTATTTATGTTTTACTTATAATAATTAATGTCTATTAAATCAATAATAATAATAATAATAAAATAGATAAAAATTAAAAATTAAATAAAATAGCAAAACTAAAAATGTAAAAATAACAAATTTTAAATAGTTGATATAATTAAATTTTTATATATATATATTTATATATATTATTATATCTTATCTTATTATAGTAGAAAAAATTGTATATATATATATATTTGTATATGTTAATTATTAAACCGCTCTAAGGATTTTTTTAAATTCACAGAATAGATCATATTTATAAAGAAAAGACTATCTGTATTAGTTTCAGCCTCTTGTTAGTTTTTTCTTAATTTAAAATAGTAAATTTAAATGACGTCAGAAATTACGCCAGACAGTACTTCCTTAAATACAAAATATTATAAATAAAATAAAATTATAAAAATATTTATTTTAATAATATTTTGTAATCAAATTACGAAATATATATTATGTTATATCCACAGGCCATACTTTTCTGTCTTTCAGTGCATTAATACGTACGTTTAAGGGCTGAATGTTTTATGACATTATTTATTTAGGAATAATTTTTTTAAAGCATCGAGCGGAGCGGCCCGGTGAACCAGGTACTATAATATATATATATATATATATATATATATAAAACAATTATAAAATAGAATGATTGGTCATTTTCGAAACCATTTCCATTTGGTTGCTTTACCTTTTCTCAGTTTTTCAAGGGAGGTGTGAAATGATATGTTTTTCGCAATAGTTTGACCATTAATTTTGTGTCCATCTGCAGGTGTGATTCTAAAGAATGTGCAGTACATGGCAGACGGGCACATAATTAATGTTAGTAGCTTAGAAGAACAAAAAAGGCAATTATAAAATGAGATCACTTTGAAGAAAGCGCAAAATAAAAAACTTTATTAATTTTTTTCTCTTACTATTGTTTTAAATATTTATTTTTTAATAAAAAAAATAAAAGATTTAGCTTCTTTTTCACTTTTTCTCACAATTTTATAATTTTATATATTATGATATCTGATCAATTACTTATAGATATAAATCTGAATGAACATCTCATATCTATACAGGATTCTCTAATATATTTAATATATAATGAAATTTTAAACTTATCTATACTTATCACGTTGATGCTCATTTTTATACTATTGAAGGTCTAACAAAGCACAATTTTTTTTGCAGAATAGTTTTTGGAGATTTTTAACGAGATAACAGATTCACAAATCAGTATATATTATTTTTTAGCTTATATTCAAAAAAATAATTCTACGTTATATATCATATATATTTATTATTAAATGAAAGTGTATTAGATGATTTTATATATTATATTATATTTTCTTAAATTTTACTAAATTATAAAAAAATTGAAAAAATAAATATTTATGAATCTTAATTCAAAATAGAATTCAATGTTTTCATGTGTATTTTCAAGAATAATGTTTTCAAATAGATAATATTCTCTTGTCTAATGGGTATAAATTCAATTTGTTTACTATTAAATTCTAATTATTCTATTACTAATTTTTTTTCGTAAATAATAATTAATTGAAATTAATTAATTATTATATGATCAATATTTGCTTCATATACATTTATTTATAATAATTATAATCTAAAACGTCGATCTACAGCAAAAGTAGCCGGACCTCTTTAGACGTCATTTACGTCAACGTGTCAAATACTGTCCAACTACTTTACTAATAAGCGGGAGTGTCCTCCCCTAGACTTTCCCGCATATAAATAGGTATAAAGAGTTGTGAATGAATATTTAGAATGTGTAAACTTGGTATTGATAAAGAGCCAGTTCGTATTAGTTTATTGGTGTTAAATTTGATATTTGGTAACATTTATATATATATATATATATATATATATAGAATAAAGTGCTACTTCCGGTTAACTGATATTTTAAATGTAAAAAAAACAGATATGGATATAATATAAATATTTTTAATTTTATTTTATTTATAATATATAAGGGCTGGCTGTGACGTCATGAAGTGCTGGGTGACGTCATATAATTTTAAATTAAGAAAAAACTAATGAAGATGATTTTTCTCGAGGATAAAACCAATACAAAGTGCATAACACGTGGAGATATGTCCTCACGTTAAATTTGATATGAAAATAACCCTTCACTTCCTCTCTTCGATCGGCAATACTAGCACTTCCGGTTTCTGGATTTGCACCAAAAGTTGATCAATTCATCCTACTGATGTATTAAGTAAATATACCAAATTTCATCAAAATCCGTTGAGCCGTTCAGGCTGTACACATCTATACGGACGGACGGACGGACAGACATCATGCTAAAAATACTTTTTTCTGTTAAGAAAATGCATGATTCGTGGAGATATGTACCTAAAAATATCCATAGGTGAAATTTGGCGTGAAAACAATACCTCCCTTACTATCGTCGGTCGGTAAAAAAGAAACGCTACTTGTATAGGTAAAATGTCACTTCCGGTAGTCAGATCATGATGAAATTTGGTATCTCAATTTTTTTCATATTTTTAAATCTATCTACAAAATATGAAGCAAATATCTCGAAGCAAACTGGTACTTTATTTGAAAGGTAAACGCAACCAGTGTAGGTAAAGTACCACTTCCGGTTAACCGATTTTGACGAAATTTTGATAGAAATCTACAAACTGTGAATAATATCGGTGTACCAAATTTCGAAGTCCTAGCTTGATTAGTTTTTGAGTAAATTTGCTTACAGACATTACATACATACATACATACATACATACATACATACACACACAGACATAATTCGAAAAATGGTATTTTCCGACTCAGGGAGGTCTAAAACGTCAAGATCTATCGAAATCTCGAAGTCGAAATTTTTGACGATTCCAATACTTCCCTTATACGAAGTATGCGGGAAAGTAAAAATCTTAAGAAAATTTTTTATATCATCTAAAATAATTTTTAATTAAAATATTTTTATTTTATTTAGTATCGTTAAGAATAGGGAAAGGATTTCTTGTTTTTCTTAAGGGGGACAAGTGAATGGTTATATCGGAAAGGGGGGGGGGGGGTATTGTATAACTGATTGGTAATGCGTTTAGAAATATATATATATTTCATACTTAATTTTCCATGGCGGTTGGTCTATAAATTCTCAACCTGCCCTTAACATATTATTCTTTACTTTTTAGCTATGGTATTATTCCTGAGCAATAAACAATTTTTTTCTCCCCCTCCCCCTTTCACTATCTTTCTTATTCCTTATATCCCCTCTGTCAGCCATCACCTCCTTGACCAGTACACTTTTTTTTCCTTTAATTTTGCTATGCTTTTGTCATTGAAACAGTCTGTGTATCATAGAATGATGATCCAAAGGGCTTCTTCATGCCACATTGATCATATATCATCGCTCGTGCTTTATAAATATATTTTCGTTCCCTCCCCTTAAAAAAAACCTGACCTACGTAAGAGCGATGGGTTGGATGTATACAAGGAAGCGGAAAATCTAACGAAGAGCCCAACGTTTACCGGGTATTCGCGTGAATGAGACCCACTTCTGGTTGTGTTGGTAGGAATCCGGATTGACTGCATCTGGACCAGAAGACCCCCTGCTCTCCCCCAGGGAACACGTGGCTAGCATCCGTTTTAGGGAAAAAACCGAAAAAACGCAATCCCTAAAATGGAGTCACTCGTTGCTCAGGCCAATATACCTTTCGAAGAACGAGTTTCGTTCTCTCCCTCTTGAATATTTATTATCGTTCGTTTATTTTTAAAAAACACTATTAAAAAAATCCCTTCGAGAAATGAATACTGAAAGAAAGTGACTTTTTTGTCTATTTAAAACAAACCATTTTATTTCAAGAGGCAGACTTTAATGAATTTAAGAGACATTCGGAAATACTTTCTTTTTTTTATAACATAAATGAAATTATCTACTTCAATATATGAAATTGACACAGTTGACTGTCATGGACCCCATGAAATACAAGTTCTGGTTTTGTCAGAAACCAACCAAGACATTAAATCCAAGGAAGGTTTATTTATAATCAATGGACGATAGTAATTTCGAATTATAGTCACATGTTTTTTTATTTTACAGATATCATCATTTTTCACGTCTACTTTGAAGAAAAGCATTAATATAATCCTGATAAGAATGTTATATCGAGGTGTGAAAGCAGAACTCGTTCGAATGATGCCAGATGTTTAGGAGAACCATTAACAGTTCAGGAAAAGCTGTACTAATCCTCCATGGTTTCAACTTTTTCTAAAATAAACATCATTTTACTTTCATTGGTTAAATAATAAAACGAAACCTTTTAAAATTCTAAATTTAATTCAATTTTGTTCATTAAAATAAAATAAATCATTAAAAAAAAGAACAATAAACAATTGAATAAAAACTATTAATTTTCATTTATAATATAGTAGTAATTATTAATTGATTAATTAAACTAAAAATAAAAACCAAGATATTATAATTTAGTTATTTTAATTCACGTTTTAAAAATATTTATATATATATATAAATAAAGTATATATAAAGTTGTTTGAAAATTAATTTATTTCATTTATTGGCTCATTTTTTTTTAAAGAAAAGTAAGTATATTTTTACTTCACTATAAAAAGATAATTGTTAATTGTTTATTATTAAAATTAAATTAGAAAATACTTTAATTTATATTTATATAAACTTCACTTTTTTTAATCAGTCTGTTATTCACATTTTAAAAATTTCAGGTTAAATACTAAAACTTGAAGTAACAGCTAAATTTGAATTAAATTTCCGTTTAGGATGATCTAATCTCATTCAATTAAGTTCAAGGGTTTCGAAAATGGGGTGAGAAAATACCCTTTTTTACACTTCATAACACTAATAACTATTAAATAATATAAAGAGGAAAAAAAGAGTGAAAATAAATTAATATTAAATTGTTTTCAATTTATAAATATTAAAATGATAGTAAAATTAATATAGTATTATGATTAATTAAAACAATTTAAAAAGATTCAATAATCATATTCTTTATTTTATTTTGAAAATAATATTTTTTTAGCATTTTATCTGAATGAATTTTTTATTTATTATGTATTTATTTTCAGGTAAAATATTTATTTATTTTCCATAAAAAATATCCATCAAAATGATTTGGTTATATAAGAATCATATTTTCTTAAAATATAATAATTCTTCCATTTATCAATATTGTCATGATTTTCTCATTTATCGTTAAATCAGCAAACGTTTTTCTAGTAAAAAAAAAAAAAAATACTAAAGGATTTCTCAAATTAAACAACGCTCATAAATTCTCTCGTATTCAAACAAACTGGACAATGACTTGAATTATAGTTAAGATCGACGAGGCCAGGTAGAAAACCATCATCTCCTGTGGTTTCGACGGGTAGGGAAAAAAACAGACCCGTAAAAAAAGGAAGTGAGAGATAATGAGGGGGTTGTGTTTGGCATAACAGGGGGATGAGGCATAAAGACCCTCCTGGTGCCGCCAGAAAAATGTAAACTGTCTAATTAAATATGTAGAATTAAAAGTCACCAGATCACAAAGAATAAATAAAAGGTCAAAGAAAAAAAAACGAATAAAAACGAACAGGCTTTTGTTGACAATACCTACATCAAAGACAAATCTTTAAGTGATTATTAATTTATATATATTTGTATAATTAATGTCATTGAAAATTGATATGAAAACATTCATTTCGGCAATTACGAAAATTTTAATTCCTGCCCTTATTTAATATTCTATTTATAATTTTATAAAATATATAATTAATATATTAATTTCATTGGTAAACTATTTTTTTACTTTTTATAGAATATATGCCACAATGTATTTGAGCTTTTCCATGGATTTAATTGATATCTTCGTAATTTAAAAATTTGTTTATAATTTAATAAATATATATCGTATATGTATTTTCGTATATGTTATTACAATATTTCTTGTATACTTATAAAACAGTTTTATTTTTGTAGTTAGCTAAACAAGTCCATATCGTTTAATAAACTTATTTTAATTTTATCAATTTAGATATATATTTAATAATAATGTAAATTATATTTATAGGTAATACTTTGACATTGGAATATAATGATTATTTTTATTTTAAATCATTATTTTATAAACTTTTAAAAATTATGGATATAACATTCTCGTTAAGCATTATTTATGACGAGTTCTTTTTAATTTTATTGGTTTGATGTATATGTGAAAAAAATCTCGACCTATTAAGAAGTGCACATAAATATACTACTTTTCCCACTGATTGTGAAGAAGAAAAATAATAAAAAATATTTGGAGACTTTAACGCTCGAGTAATCACTTTTTCTTTTCCTTTCTTTCAATTCATCTTATAAATAATAATATTAAATTTAATTCAAAAAAATCAATGAAATACTTTCAAACTAAATCAATCATTTTAAAAATTATTGTTTATAACTAGGCGATTTAGTGATAATATGGTAAAACTTTCAATTAATTTAATCTTTTAATATTTTTTAAAATTAGTATGCACCATTGACTTTAATTATTGTAATTTAATTTTTCTGTCGATTAATAATTTTCTTTAAAACAGAGGCTAATTACACTTTGATTAAGGTGATTCTAGTTTTTTAATGATTACCATCATAAAATGTGGATTGTGTTTGAGATAAAATATTTTGTTGAAATGAATATAAAAACATACAGAAAAAATGCATTTTTTCTCGAGTGTCATTCATTTGAATGGAAATTGTTTGATTGCTGGTGAGCTTTGAACCGCTTAAACGGTTTCACCAAATGATACTCAATTTTCAACTTCCGTTAACTGGGCCAGGTCAAAGGGTAAATTAACATCGGGTACAATAAAGAAGCCTATTTTTATATATCTTTTTAAATATCTTTGTAAGTATTACTATATGTTTTTTTTATCAAGAATTAGATATACAGAAAAGTATATATATTGTATGTATTTTATTCTTTTCCCACCTTTTTGATAACGACTAATCCACGAATTCCCATCTGTACGAATAAAGAGAAATCATCAGAGTGAATCGTCCGTCATTAACAAACCTTGTTGTTTTTAAATATTGTAATAAACTCCTTCATCCGTATATACCTACTCCTCCTCTTTTTCTTTAAAAAAAAAAAAATCACCAAGAACCTTCATTACATCGTCTTATCCATTTATTAGTACTCTGCACTTAATCATCATAACAAAACAAGGATACATTTATAAAATTTATTTTGTTGTTATCATTGATAGATTTTTTGATTTCAATCTTTACTATTCAATCTCAAAATCTAGTTTTTATTTTTATATCCAAATTTATTTAAATCACAGAAAATTAAACTAAATACAATAATTCACTGGATGAAATGGACGGTTAAAAATTTTTACTTCTAAAAAATACAATACATTGTTTTTCTTTTTGTATTTTTAAAAAAAGATCCTTTAAGGTGATTGTAGGATGACTGGACGTATCTTTTCTTTTGAAAATTTTATTTGTAAATCATTTTTTAATGAAATCTTGGTTTGTCTTTTTATATTTCTTCTGACTTTTGATATTAAATGAATGTTACTCTGACAATGAATGTCAAAGAAAGAGATTAGTCACTAAAAGTATTTAAAGTTGTCAAAAAGAAAGCCATCGATGGACTTCTTTAAAAAGTCAACCTTTTTTCTTATCACTGTGTGATTGAATTTAAAAACAAAACAAAACTATACATCATTTTCAATGCAATTTTATGGTTCCTTTTTGTCTAATCACTTTTTATTTAATCAATTTGGTTTCCAGTTAGAAAAACAAGCGTCAAGGGGCTGTTTTTGGACGATGATGATGATGATGGAATTTAAAAAAAAAAAAATACGACAATTATCTATATTCTGGCGGCTAAAAGTCGCCTTCGATATTGACCCTTCGTTTCCTTTTGAAAAACACCCATCATTGGAATACTCGGGAAGGGGAGGGAGTGGTTGGGACAAGCGTTTCCTTTTCAAAATATTTTCCACAAAGAGGTGAGTCATTTTTTTTTCCTGATCAGGAAAAAAATTAAGAGTCAATTATTTCGTTAGGCAATATTTAATAATTAACTAAGAAAATGTGCAAAGGAATAGAAAGCATCTGCCCCGAAGAGACAAACAAGTCTTACTACCCTTCAAAGGGATAATCTTTAGAATATTTTATTTGATGTTCCATAGAGAAAAATCCTCGTCAAAATTAATCTAAATAAATTTAAAAAAATATTATCTTATATATAAAATTCTCGTGTCACAAAACTTTGAAATGATACTCCTCCGAAACGGCTGGACCGATTCTAATGAAATTTTTTATGCATATTCAGTAGGTCTCAGGGCATGTCAGACTTCTTTTATTAAACCGCTAATTGGTAAGGTGTGACCAGGGGGAGGTATTTAAATAAAATTATTTTAGTTACAATGCTAGATCATAGAGGCGCTGGTGGCGATAATTTGGCGGTAATATAAATTCTGAGCAATGTGCAGAAAAAAATCTTTTATATATATATATATATATATATCGATATATATTTTAATATTTTATTATTAAATTTTATTTAATTAAATTAATAATTATGTCAATTAATTTTTCCTGCATAAATAAACATATATAAAAAACTATAGAGATGGGACAGGGTAGGAGTTAGATGATTATAGCTCAGAATAGGGACACTCGGGGGGTACAGGGGGCGGAGCCCCCGTCTAGGTGTGGAGAGCGCCGAAGGCGCTCGGAGCAGCTAGTATTTATATATATTATTATTTATATTAAAAAATACTTTTCATATCGCCCCTTAATTTTTAGTTTCCTTTATAATTCTGCAAATCACGTAAACAGTAACAAAATCTGATAGAACCAGGTCATTTTTAGTCTATATTGTAATTTAATTTAAAATATTGATCCTATTAACAAATTTTAAGTAATTCTTAAATATTATTTTTAATGTCTAGAAAATCCTTGTTACTATATATGTGTATCAAATTTTATATAACAAAATACTTTTTATAATTGTTTCCCTAATTTATTCTAACATTTAAATCACGCCTTTTGACTCTATGTAAAAAAAATTGGCAATAGAACCATTCCAAAAGAACCTGTTGCTTTCGAACAATCTTTACAAGGGTAGTCAATTGTGTCACTCATAATTCTACAAGAAGGGACAAAGGGTTGTCAATATTGTGCCAACCCTTTGTCCCTTTTAATAGAAAAAGTGTCTTTTATTCTAATGTAAACACGATCATTACTTGATTTTGCTGCTTTTTAAAAAAATAACATCAAATAAACATACACACAGACAAAATAAATCATTACAAAATTTTTTGATGGTCCAATTCAATATTCTAATTCTAATCATAGATATATGACAGTTTCTATTATTAAATTTCTTTTATTATATTTAAATTAATTTAATAATATTACATCAATTAAGTATTACTAAAAATATTATAATAATAAATAATTTATTTTTGTTATTATTTGTAATATTTTCTAATTGGCTAGAGTAGCAAATATCTATTGTTTTGACACTAATGGTTGAATAACTTGCTGGAAAAAAAATAAATGTTTAGTTTAGCAAACGAATGCGATTAATGCTCATAATGCGCATAAAGGCCATAATGTGCATCATTTAATAGATTAAAAAATAAATCATGGAAGAAATTTTTGACTCTCTCCTCTTTCGATATATATATATATATATATATATATATATATATATATGGTTCATTCAACATCTTTTACACACTAGCACAATGATTTTGGTGATAAATTAATAAAAAATTTGATTTGTTGAATAAAACAAATTTTTTTATATAACTACATATAAAAAAAATTGAGATTCAATACATCCAAGTATACAAGGTCATCCTAAAAGAGGAATTTTTTTTCCTACTATAAGGTGTACCATCTCCATCGCAGACGACATCCCCTCGGTGCACAATTGAAATCGAGCCACGCGAATGTTTTTTTATCCCCGACTGAGTCCAGAAGTTTTTTGTGAGCCGGCTGCATTTGCCTATAACTCATTTATTCATGAAGGAGGAAAAAAAAAACTAGTGGTGATGCTCTCTCTCTCTCCCTAAATATGCATGCGTGCCAGGCACGCGTCACGACTTATAGTGAAAAAATTTTTTAAAAAACGAATAAATGGAATAAAAATAAAAGTCACCTTCTGGCATGAGCGAGGAGGGTGGTGCACCCCATTTAAAAAAAAAATACACCGATCCCGGGATAAGAAGTGGCGAGAAGGGCTCATGAAGTTTTTTATGCGCCACCGGTTCCAACTCATTTCAATGAAGATCTTGGCGATGGGGTTTGAATAGGATACCTACCACAAATACGATAATAAATCATTTTCTATTTATTGTTTATCCTTTCTAATTTCACTACAAATAAACAGAAACATCGGAAGAGAATATATATATATGTATATATGTATAAAATAAAATAAAAACAATGAGCTGTGGCCAGGCACATAACCGATCAACAATTTAAAAATAATTAAAAACAACACTATATAAATTATGTAAAATGTTAGATGTTAGAACATTTGTGAAGTTGGTAGGACATGTGTTGAATAAACTGAATATTTAAGAGATTCATAGCTGAATATCCAACTACAACTGACATTTATATAATAATTAATATTGTTATTTGAATTGAATAATAAATATAAAAACCAATTTATAATAATGTTATTATTATAATTTAAATTTTGATTTAGGTTAAACTATAGGTCGATTTCGTTTCTAAAAAGATAAGATTTTATTAGTTAAAAATTATGACACAAAATAAAATATATAAAATAATAACTACAAACATTACCTAAAAAGAAATTGGTTTTTATAGTTATTATTCAATTCAAATAACAATATTAATTATTATATAAATGTCAGTTGTAGTTATATCTTAATTATTCAGTTTATTCAACACATGTCCTTCCAACTTCACAAAGGTTCTAATATTTTACATATATATGTATTTTTATTTCACCAGTTAGTTTAATGTAATAAAAAATTTCAAACAATGAATAAAAAATTAATATTTTGTAAACTCCCACTTCGGATAAACACCAAAAGTTGATGAATTCATGGTACTGATGCATTTACTAAATATACCAAATTTTATCAAAATCTGTTGAGCTGTGTATAGCTATACACAATGGACAGTTGGACAGACATCATTCTAAAAATACTTTTTTCTGTTAACAAAATGCATGATTCGTGGAGATATATAAAAATATACACATGTTAAATTTGGTGTGAAAACAATACCTTCCCTTCCTATCGTCGGTCGGTAAAAATAAAAATATGGAATACTTTTTTTAAGAAAAATTTATAGAAGTAAAAAATGTAATAAAATAACTTCTGATGTGGTTTCTTAGTGGTTGATTTTATATATAAATATATTTTATTTGTCTAAAATACTCTAAAAATGTCTAATTATTCAAATAAATCAATGCCATTGAATTTGAGTAGTTATTGTATGACGTCACTTCTTCTACAACCAAATAATTTATTAAAATAGTTTATTATTACACATTGTTTTAAATGATTTAATAATTATAGATTTGAATATTGTTCGAATATTTGTAATTCTTGATCTGATAATATAAAAAAAAGTTTCAAAATAAACAATTCAAGAAAAAATGTATATTTAATATTATATACATATATATATTACTGATGAAGTTCTTTTTAATCAATCAAGGTGAATGAAATAAATAGAGTTTGTGAGTTGAATAAGAGAGAGAAACTATAAGATAGAAGGCCACATGCTCTTCCCCCTAGTTCTATTTTTTTTCAAAGCCCACTCAAGAGGGTTTGTCTGATTCTATTTTGTGCTGTTGCTGACAGCACAGGGGTCTCTTGCCAAACACAGCCCAACACACTTTACTGCACCCACTGTTAATGCTTATTCAACATCAACATTCGAGTAAACTATTGCGCTTCGATTAATTAAATGAATGAAATGTATCAAAAGGCACCACTTGCATTTAAGTCACTAAAAAATTTTAACACTGAATTTTTTTTATAGAATTTTATTTAAACAAATATATTCTATTCTATTTGAATATATATATATATATATATACTAAATGTGTTCAGTGCATTCTATATATATATATATATATATATATAGTAACTATGAAAATGTATTCTCTCAGTAATTAAAATAAATACTTAAATTTCTAATAAATTATAAAATGTAATAAAATAGTATAGAAAATCTGGAGTGTCTCCACTCGACTATCTCGCAAATTTGAATTGGATTAATCAACATATATTATATTTAAATTAAATTTAAATTATAAGTTAAAAATAATAAATAATATTTATTAAAACAGCGCGTGCTTGGCTCTTTGTTGATGACACCACGTCATATGCTGGCGAGTGAACAACGTGTTAAAAAATTTTAAAAAATTATTCAGCTACTTTCAGCGATTCAATCAAGCTGAAACTCTATATATAATAGTTTTATACAATTCTTAATCATGTGAAAAAATATCAAGCATATATCTTTATTTTTACGGTCAGAAAAAAAAAGAAAAAAAAAATGGAAAACGTGGTAGGTAATGGTCCTCTTTCGAATGAGGTACATTTCTCAAAAGTTGATAGAAAACTACGAATTTTGAATAAAGCCTAGTTTACACGTGCTTAGTTCTTGTCATTAGTTCAGGGGTGGGCAAATACTTTTAAGCGCGGGCCAAAATAAAATTTTCAAAATGTCTTCAGGGCCGGAGGACCATATTTCGAAAACACTTATAAAAAAAATTTATATTTTTTTTTCGAGACATATTGAACGAAAAATCAAAATAAGAGCCAACTTTTTTAACGGGCCGACGGGCGTTACAAAGGCTCGCGCTTAAAAGTATTTGCCCACCCCTGAACTAATGACAAGAACTAAGCCCGTGTAAACTAGGTTTAATGCTCGTGTACTAAATTTCAGTATTCTAGCTCAAACCGTTTTTGCGTAATCTTGTCAACACACAGATGCACACACATTATATGAAATAACAAATAAAATTATTTCATCGATTATTATGAATAATTGAGATATGAATGAAAATAAGAATAATAATGAAACAATGAGTCTCTACTATTTTATTTTTTTTTGAAAAAAAGGGAAAGGATATTGATTTTTAGGTTGAAAACAATGTTAGTCCGTTTTTTTTTATTTTTTTGTTTTTTTTTTTTTTGAAAAAATCTTGCGTGAAATCGGAAACTAAATGAAAATAAAAAGAGGGTCAGCTTGAGTCCAAATTTAGGGAGACAGGACTCACTCTTACTCTTTAGAAACTGAAAAGGGCCTTTACCCTATATCATTTGCCTATTATAACACCACATTTTCAGTAAAAAGGAACGAACGGCCAGAAGAACGCAAAGGGCCATTAAATCCACCCCATTGGTAATAATCCACCGAATGCATGAAAGCAAAATGGCTGATGCAAATTGCAACCGGCCACCACCCTGATTCGTACAGTCACCCTTTTCGTAGTCTCAACCAACTTAATCACCCTCGGAAAAGGGGGGGGAGAAGCGCGTATGAGTCAGCCCGGAGGAGCTCCGCCTTGCGTGGCCGTCATTGGTCCAAGCCACTGAAAAAGGGTTGGTGAATGATTACCGCGAGGCCCCCACCGGTACTTACGATCATGAAGAAATAAGCCAACCCGAGCACGGCAAGGGTTCATTCACCCTACAAAGGGTTATCGTTCAAAATGGCGGCTAATTATACTACGCGTTATTCACCGGAAGTACCATTAAAAATTCAAATGCTCTCTTAATTTCTTTTTAAATATGGAAGTTTTACATAAAATAAAAATCATTTATTTAATATTCAATTTCATAGATAATAAAAAACAAAAAAAAAAAAAAATAGATGCGACGAAAGGATAGAACAATAATTATGAAAAGAATCGTTGAATAAATAATGGATGGAATTGATAAAAGAAAAAAATTCATGCAGAGTTACTAATTGGCATCCAGCAGGAAAGAAGCAACCAATTAAAAATGAACAATAGCTATCTGTATCTGAAAATATTAATCCAGATCAAGGTAAAAAAATAATTTATACAAAAAAAAAAAAAATAAATTTATTTTAAAAAAATTTTTTATTCATTTTCATTTCAATGTATGAATGTAATTGGTTCAATGATTAAACATTTAAGTTGGATCATTTTCACACTAATTGTAAGTTTATTTATTTTCTAATCAAAAACTTTTCTCGATCATTAAAACAAACAGATTTTTTTTAGATAATTAATTCAAAAATTTATATAATAAAGGTAATTTAAATTCATAATAAATCACCACTAACTACATACAAGAAACTAACCCAATAAGAAATAGAAATGATCTTATTTTATGCCTTAAGGATAAAAATAATAAACAACTTCGATATGATGAATAATAAATATTCATTTATTTTTTCAATAGAAAATAATTATTTTTATTTACATTATTAATTAAAATTTAATTTAAATTTACCTACTACAAATATTGTTTCATTTAATGATTATAAAAAGAAAGATTAAATTCTCTCTGAAAAAGAATTTGTTGTGGATTGATATAAACCACAATGCAATGAATTATCAACCAATAAAATTAATAAAATATTTATATTTAATAAAGATTAAATCAATAGAATCCTTGAATTCATCTCTATAATTTTTATTCAAATTGAATTACTCACAGCTGCTATAAATCAAAATAATAAAAAAAATGATTAAATTATTTTTAATTTTCTATTTATTTTATATACAATATATATTTAAGTATATTATATATAAATCTTTTACTAATAATAATTTCTTTTGATTAATTTATATTAACATACGAGGGCAGGTCAATAAGTACGTGACTTTTTTCCCGCCTCCCAAATGAAATGTTAACATTGCTCCTGTCAGCAGGCAACTATCAGCTGACTCCTGTCGGAATTTGAATCAGTTGAGTCTTTTGATTTTTGTTTGATATCCATTAATAGAAGAACCTCGTGATTGGAGAAGAAAATGGAAAAAGTAAATTTCAATGAAAATCCATGAATTGAGATACGAATTGCTCTCTCATCCGCCCTATTCTTCGGATTTAGCTCCGAGTGACTATTTCTTTTTCCAAATCTGAAGAAATGGCTCAGCGGAAAGAGATTTGACTCCATCGATGAAATCATCTCACAAATAAATCTATTTTATCGACAAATCTAATTTTTTGAAAGAGATAAAAAAAGTGGAGAAACGTTGGACGAAGTGTATAGAGCTCTACGTTGAAAAATACAATAATTTTTTTATCCAAAAACCACATTCATTTCATTCATAAAGTCACGGACTTATTGACCTGCCCTTTTATTAGTAAAAAATTATTATTAAATTCTGTTGTGAATGAAATTATTTAATAATCAAGTATTTAATTAATTTTAAAATAAAATAATAATTTTTTTAATATATAAATTGAAGAGTTTGTATTCATTGTTTTTTTTTAAATATTTTTTGAAAAAGAATTCCTGTTAAATAATATTTATTTATACTAAGAAATTGAATGTTGAAAAGGAATGAAAGCTATAGAAATTAGTATCCAATTTGTCAAATAAATATGTGTAGGTGTTTTGTGTGAAACATGATTTAACAAACAACTTAAAATTGAGTGGAAGGTGTGTGTGTATTTATTTATTTGTATTGGTTGAACACTTGAGCTTCGCATTTGGGTGCGTCGCCACTCGAATTTCGTCGGTTGGTTGCACATTCGTGACATTCAACCCCCACCCACGTTTTTTTTTTCTCCTCCTTCTTTCTAACTCCGCTCTCCAATTTAAGTAATATTCCATTTGGCTGGACCCAGCAATCAAGGGTTCGTTGGTCATTACACAGGTCCCTTGTACATCCCTAAAAATGGCTATTGACCCTACCAACTGGCAGCATCGTTAAAGGTTGCAAAGTCGCCCGGTTTCCGACAGATGCTCTCATTACACTCTTTTAGTTATCCTACGAATTTTGTTAAATTAGGATCTAATGGATATCTCTTTTAGTCATCAGCGATAATCGTTGACTATATTTTAACATTAACTTGGAAACATTAGTAACCACTTTCAAAGATAATCTAAATGATCTAATATAAAAATAATACATTTAGATATAAATTCATATATATATATACATAATATATATATATATATATATATGTATATAATCATTAGTTGTTTTTATATATCAGAGAGTTTCGATATAATCATATAAAATATAAAACATATGGTTATATATTTTTTTATTATTAAATAAATAAATTTCTACAGGTAATTTGTATTTTTTTTATTAGAAATAAAAAAAGGGAAAAAATATAATTAATTTTTTTTTTATTTATATATTTATTAAATTAAATTAGATATTTTTATTATCATCAAAAATGGTCTTTATTTATAATATTAAATTAAAATTATATATATTTATATTATACATTGTTTTAATATATATTATTCTAACTTAATTTTTCACATCTGGTTTTGGTTATTTTATCCACCAATACATTCGATTAAAAAAATTATTAGCCTCGGAGACCACACTATCAGACATCTTTATCTAAATTTCTTCAATTTATTAATATCTCGCCAGAGATAGTATTGCGATCACGAAAATTTTCGATGTTGAGTTGTTTTTATACGTTTTGAAGGTCCCGGAGTCATTTTCACTAAGGTTGAGAAAAGTGTGTGTGTGTGTGTGTGTGTAATCAAGATTAAGCAAAAACAGTTTGAGCTAAAATAATGAAATTTGGTATACGGTCATTATTCAAAATTCGTAGCTTCCTATCAACTTTTGAGAAATGTAGCTCATCAGGAAGAGGGTCATTAAACCACGTTTTGATTTTTTTTCCTCTAAACTGACCGTAAAAATAAAGATATATGTTTGATAGTTTTTCATATGATTAAATGTTATATAAAACTGCTATATATAGAATTTCAACTTGATTGAATCGTTGAAAGTACCGGAATTAATTTTTTAACACGTTGACTGTCAATCACGCGCCAGCACGTGACGCGGTGTCATCAACGCGCTGGTTTAATAAATACTATTTATTAATTTTAATTTATAATTTAATTAATTAAATTTAATTTAAATATAATATATGCGTTAATTAACCCTATTCAAATTTTCGAGATAGTCGAGTGGAGTCACTCCAGAATTTTTTAATTTTGTTTTCCACAAATTGTTCTTGTTTCTTTATTTGCAACTTAATAAATTTGAAAAAGGAATAACAAATATGTAACTTATCAAACGTATATTATTATATTTTATATCATTAAAAACCAAGTTTATTTCAAGAGACATCATAATTTATTAATATAGATAAATCTTCAAATTAAAAAAAAAACCGTCCATGTATTTTCAACCCTATGAAAGAATGAAAGGTGAATGAAAAGCATATGTTATTTAATTTTTGAATATGAATAAAATAAAATCATATAAAATTCGATACGCATTTACAATAGATTATTCTCGAAAAAAAAAATTTATTCGAAAATGGGATTTGGACGATAAAATGAGAGGGAAAAAAAAGAAAAAGGAAAAAAAGGCACAATGGACATTCAAACGGACAGGGAGTTTCCAAGTGATGCTTGTGATTGTGTATGTGTGTGTATGTGTGCATGCGTGTGAGTGTGTATGTGTGTGTGTCTGAGGCCCTTTCCCTTTTATCCCCATGTCCAAATGCGGGGCTTTTTGCAACCCCCTCGCGGCCCCAAAAAGCAACCCCTGCGCGGTTCGCCGTTGCGGAAGGTCCAGGCGAGATGGCCGCCATTACTCATTAACCCTCGTGCGCTCCAGGGAGGGGCGGCTACTGGCTAGTCTGAAAATGTTGACCCTCCAACCCTCCAGGCAACGAATCAGCTCAACCCCCTCGGATCCTTCCTCGAGAATTACTGAGTGATTCACTTCCAACATTTACTCTTTTTACAAAATTCTATTCACTCTTTCCTCCATCCATTCTACATTTCCCTTATTCCACCCAAAAACAAAACTTAAAATTATCCTTTCAATAATTAATTAATTTACGAATTATTTAATATTATGCTCTTTGATAATAAATGTAGATTCTTTTTTTATAATTAATCAAAGTCTTTTTTTTAAATTTGGGCTTTAAAAGTGGTTAAGTCCCTGAAAAGAAAGTTAATTAAAATTTTATAAATTGTATAAATAGATAATAAACAATTTTGAGAAAAGAAAAAAAGAGGTTATTATACTATATAATTTATATAATTGAAACGAGTACCCTCATAATATTAAATTCTATTCGTTGAAATTGGTTAACGATTTGAATGGTCCTCTCCATCACTAATGCATAAACATCCGTAAAGGTTCAATTGACATCCCTAAAAAAATTGTTAACATTTGTATGGGTAATTATTCAAGTAAATGCATTTTCGCCGATTTGGATAATACTTTACCAGTGGGTTCCTTTTGCAATTCCAAATAAACTTTTCTTAGGAAATTTTTTCAGGCCTCTTCTAGTTAACGAGATAAAAATTATTAAAATAAAGATATTTTAAGTTTGAGAGATTAGTTATAAACGTCGAAATGTGCCATTAAGTAATGTTTTATTGACTAATTCACTAATTATTCACTTATTCACTAATTTTTGGTTCGATATAGAAAATCCAATCCGAACTTATAAAAACCGAAAATTAGTGCGTCCTCTGGTAGTCAAACGGATAAAACATGCTAGCTAAATAGAATACCAATGGATTCATATGCAAATTTTAATAATTTTTATCTCGTAAACTAGAAGAGGCCCGAAAAATTTAATAAGGAAAGTTTTTGACGAATTTCAAAAGGAACCCACTGGTAAAGTATTATCCAAATCCACAAAAATGCGTTTACTTGAATAATTACCTTTGTATGTATTTATAGATTTATACTTTCTATTTATTAGAAGAAGAAAAAACAAAAAAAAAATTAAATTTAATTATAGAGATTGGTGATTTTATCTGAGAAGAAAATCAGAAAAAAATATTAGATTGTATTTTTTAATTGATTTATTTGTTCGTGAGGAAGATAGAGGTATCGTGTTATATTTTCTATTTATTTATGAAACATTCCCCTAAATATAGACTTCCGTCAAAATATTCCGATTGATTGATAAAATGTTCGGTAGAAATCTCTGAAAGGCAGGACTTTCCTTTTTCTTTAACATCCCTTATTTAACATTAATATATTATTATTATTATTATTATTATCTTTTATTTAATGAAATTCTGTTTAATGTAATATAATTGATTTTCGATTTATAATTTTTAAATAAATAATAGGAAAGTATAATGGGTTGAATCAGATAAATGAAATTAAACCAATAATATAATAATTAGCTCGAATATTAAAATATATATATACATATAAATATTTAATCTGAATCGTTTTTATTTTATAAATTTTACTAATAGAATATAATAAAACATTTATAATATAATAGTGGGTTTCTTTTAACTAAAAATAAATAATAAATGTATCAGGATTTTTTTTTATAGATCGTTGATTTTATCTTTAGAAAGTGCCTAAAATTTAAGACTGCACTCTCAAATTAAGGCTTGATTATTTATTTATTATTTTTTTTGTTTATATGTTATGAATATAAATTTTTGAAAAATTATTCTTATTTAGTTTTTAAATATTATGCAATATGGCAAAGGACGGGGTTCAATGTATATAGTTAAAATCTTCTAATAATAATTTATAGGAAATTTTGTTTCAAATACTTACAAAACAACACAATGTTTAGATATAAAATTTTAACTTTATTCAAATCGTCATAATAATTTTTTTTTTTTTATTTGACAATTATTTAATTTAACAAAACAAAATTTAAAAAAATGAAGTTAGTTACA
The DNA here is from genome assembly GCA_963082975.1 of Labia minor. NCBI lineage: Eukaryota > Metazoa > Arthropoda > Insecta > Dermaptera > Spongiphoridae > Labia > Labia minor. Next base: position 56,384,649 of record OY720345.1, read on the forward strand.
AATTAATAATTTTGACAATTTGTAACTAACTTCATAATGTTACAGACATCACATACATACATACATACATACGACTGAAATTATGTAATTTGATATATTGATATTTGATTTATTTCAAAGAATATATAAAGTTAATAATGATCATAATAATTTTCAAATAATTTATTGACAATCTTTCGTCTTGGATTCTATGAATAAAAGTATAGATGTGTATTATTATAAATATTTTAATAAATATTACTAAATTAGATTGTTAAAAGATTCATTCATTTCAAGGAATATTTAAAGTGAATAATTTATATAATTTTATCTAATTTAAACAATTTTTTTTTTTTATTTAAAGAAGTTTACATGAAAAAAGAACTAAAAATTAATACATTTTTATTTATTTTTATTTTAAATTAATTATAGAACAATAATCTATATGTATATTATAATGCGTTAGAAAAAATAAGTGAAACCTAAAAACAAAGAATAGAATATTTGTAAGGTTAGTTTGGTGAATATTTTAGAGAAATAAGAATAGTAAATGAGGGTTACTTCCGGGATAGGAGGCTGGCTGGCTGCTGCACTTCACTTTTGGCTGATGTTTGGAAAATCAACAGCCGCACATATTGCGTCAGTTCAGTTCTTGGAACCCTCCCCACTAGTAGTGTGGGAGAATGGAGTTGGCTAAGCGGTCATGGCGGAATGAATAGATGCAGGCGATTGAGGGAGTCCAGAGAATTACTCAAAGCATTCCAATATTATTCTGACCGATCCCTAAAATAGATAAAAGACATCATTCTCAATAGCAGAGTAAATAGTGCCTTACTTAGATGAAAAGGAGAGTGATGCTAAAATATATCAAGAAACAAAAACATTCCAAATAAAAAAAGAAAAAGATATAGGAACAAATTCTGTAGATTCCAATGAATATAACTCCGTAATTTAAATCTATGTATATATATAACCTTAATTTTGCTAATTATTAATTAATTAGAATGATGAGTTTATGTTTGTAATACTTATCATATAGAAAATAAATATTAACGAAAGAATAAGATAAATAATGATTTATTTTAATATAATATAAGAACTCTAATAGATATTATTCCATATTTAGTAAGTAATATTAAATTTTAATGATATACAATAATAAATTAAATATTTAAATTTGTTAAGAAGATATTCTGATTATTCAAGAATTGTTGAACTTTTTATAAACAAAAACATTAATTTCTGCTTCCATACATTTTCATCTCTTTTCTGTTCTGAATTATATATATATATATATATATATATATATATATATTAGCAATTTGTGAAGAATCATTTTAAGATTGAAGGAGGCAAAAATATTATTGTGCCGTTTGAGGATCCCTTAAGAATTAAAAAGAAGATACATCAAACAGAAAATCTTATAAATATGAAAAGTCATGGTATCTGGGTTGCTAGAAGGGAAGCTGTTAAAAAACGTTCAATCGTCATTTTTCAGATTTCAAGACCCAGGAAGTTTATGGAATAATAATTGTTTAAGAGACCTGTTAAAATGTGTTTCTTTCGATTTGAGTATTGATGGTGAAACTCTTCCTCCTAAAAAAGATATTACGTCGTTAAAATTATTATTATTAATAAAATTATGTTCAAAATGACTAAATAAGAAGATTGATTTTGTAAGGCAATTGAAAAATCATGAATCAGTAAAAATAATAAAATTCTAATATTTAGTGTAAACTTTAATCAATATGGTACAAAAATTTTACACTTATTATTTTTATAGTTTTAGTACTTATGTAGAGTGGGGATTGAATAAAACGTCTTTTACAAAAATAGTCACATTTATCGGTATCCCATTAATTTGGCAAGTCATACTCAAAACCCTGCTAGTTACAATGTTTTGTTTTGAATAAATCCACCATTTTCTTTCATTCCCCCAGGATAGGGAAATCGAAACGTTGCAGAGGGGTTGGCATGGTTCTTGAAACGAGTGTCGTCTCCCATTGGCCTCGCTCTATGAAGAATGACCGGGAATGATGCCTAGCAGAAGACACCCTCTATTTAGGGTGGGTGTTGGCGTGTTTGCTACTCGATCAATCACTACTCACGCTTCCAGTTCCTCGTCTTGTGAAATTTTCTCTCCATTTATTGATTGGCGAACAGACGCCATTGGTTACCAAATGACCAAACTCCGTCTAGAAAGAGAGAAAGAAATGAAAGGAAGGGCGAAAGTGAGGAATCGAAACATCTCTGGAGTCCCGGCTGCTTTGTCGGTCCAGGCACATCCCTGCTCATTTGTCTTTTTCTTTTTTAGATGTTTTTTGGGGGGCCTTATTACGTGCACGATCCGCCCAAGTCGCCTGGAGCTCAAAGCAGCCAACAGCCGCTGTGTTAATTATAGCCAATTGAGAAAATAGCAGGCTGACCAGCCGTTCTGGCCGTTGACCCGACCAGCCAAATAAAAAAACCATATCGCGAATTCTTTAACAACATCAACCACTACACGATGATGATCCTATTTCAAAACAACAATCGAACTTCATTCATTTAAACAACAACAACAATAACAACAAATCAACAAAGTGTCGATCGATTCATTAATCTTTCGGTTTTTTGAAACATCATTCGATTACTAATTTTTCAATCTATTTTGGATTATTAAAAAAAAAATAAAGAAAAAGGAAAAAGAATATACAAAGAATTTCCGGAAAAATCTTTACTCAAATTTGAAAATGAAAGTGGGAAGTTTTTGTTAATGGAGCCTTTTTCGAAAAAAATTCAAAGCGTTAAAGTGTGAGAAATGTTTTTAATTGAAACCATTTTTTTTCTAATTTAATTCTTTAAAAGAATTCAAAATAGAAAAAAAGATGAACCTATTATTAATTTATATTCTTTTATTTTTTTTCTTATATATTTGGAAAAAATTTCATTTATTAATTTATTTCCACACACGACTCTGACAATTCAAAAGTAAAGTCTAATAGTAGTCTAAAGTCTAAACCAACAATTTAACCACTAAATAATTTCAACTCACGCAAATCTCTAATTAATATTTTCTTTTAAATATAATTACATTTTTCGATTTCATCAGACAAAACTCTTATTTTAGTTTTATTATTATTATTATTATTATATGAACAGCACACATATTTAATGAATTTAATAAATTATAGTTGGAAATTGTATTCTTTTTATTCATTAATGTTAATTTATTTTTTATAGAGGGCTAAAATGCGGTTGAATCTCTTTTATTTTTTGCTGATAATTGAATTCGATAAAAAGATTAAAATAAAGTTTTAAAATATACTTTTTTTTAAAAATTATATATTTTATAACTGCTCAACTGACTTCATTTCCTCAAAATATTTTTTTTTCAAAATTATTATCTACAATGTTAGAAGAATAATTATACTCGTTACTTTTCATATTTTTCATTTTTATTTTTAATTGGTAATGAATAAACCTTGCGAGAGAGAGAGAGAGAGAGAGAGAGAGAAAGAGAAAGACAAGACTAATTAAATAATAAATTTGATACAATGGAACCTCGGGTAACGAGTGACCCGGGTTACGAGTTTTTCAAGTTGAGTCTTCTATTTCTGTCATGAACAACATTTCGGGTTTATGTCAAAACATGACGAGTTAAGAACCACCTTCCAGAACGAATTAAACTCATAACCAGTGTATTTCCATTACCCTCTCCGCCTCCACATCCCCTCTATTATTACTAATAATATATAATAACTATTAACTATTAAGATTTATTTGTCTTGATATAACTTGTTTGTTAGAAAAATAAGGTCTGGTTTATAGAGTAATCTCAGTAATAAACTTCGTAGTAGGTACAAACTTTATTACTGAGACTTTAGTACAAAGAATTTTGAACCCTAAAAAGATAAGATACATATAAAATTTATAGAATTCACATGTGGAGATTTTTACATATCTCCACGAATCATGCATTTCGTTAACAGAAAAATGTATTTTTAGCATAATGTCTGTCCGTCTGCCGTCGGAAAATTTTTCACTTAAAATATAGTTGTGATAAATATTGAGTATTTATACTAAAAATAAAAACCAAGATAATATAATTTAGTCATTTTAATTCAAGTTTTAAAAATATTTGTTTATATACTTTATATATGTATATATATAATGTTGTTTGGAAATTAATTTATTTCAAAAATCGTCGGTCGGTTTTGTGCCTGGTCACAACTCATTTTTTATTTTAATAAATAAATAATCCGAATGAAAAAAAACAATTAAATTTTCTAACTATACCTAATTGAGAGATCTACTAAACTAATCTTAAGGATAAATATATAATACATTTATATTTTGTAATACAGTCAGTCTATTGTGAACTATCCAAAAATTTATTTTTTGTAGTGATTTCAAGAAATTGTATTTTATTTATTTTGTTTTTCTGTTTTTGTTGGAGAAAATATCACCTAATTTATAGACTGGATTACTTCAACTCAAAAAATTTAAAACTCATCTCTCACATTTGTTCCATTTTTCATTATAATTACTTTAAATTCTAATTTAAATTTAAAATTTATGATTGAATAATTATAAAATATGGAAATTAGAGAAAAAAAAATATTTCAAAAAACAACTGAAAGAAGACCCACCACCCACTAAATCCAATGGCAGAATGGATGATGAGGGGCTGCATAATTCACCTCACTTTCCGATGCCTCTTCCCTCCCCGGTTGCACCTGTTTCCTTTCCACTCTCCTGAAGAATGATGTCTAGAAAAAGGTAATACATCATTAGTTGGATTAATTTCTGAGAATTCACTTAAAAGTTATGGCCTCTCTGGCCCATAATGGAGAACAAAATTGCCGAGAGGTCATTTAATTGAAAACCACCTTTCTTTATATTTACTATCATCATTTATTAACTATAAAAATTTGCAACTATTTTTTTTTTGTTATAAATTTGTAAAATAAAATATACATAAATAATTAAGTCAAATTAAGGATTGGAATTTTATTTAAAATTTTTCTTTATTAAATAAATATTATTATTATTATTATAACTCCAGGAAAGAGTTGAGGAAAAGATCGGAGACCTCGTTAATTTGAGTAACCTAACCAAGGCATGGATGGTTGGAAATGGAAATATGAAATAAAAAATACACGGGTGCATTGATAAGCTTGGTTTTATTTAAAAAAAATATAATAAAAATAATATAATACAATATATACAAATGTAAAAGTTTCAAGTGATTGAAACATGCAATTATATAAAATTAAAAAAAATAAAAAGAATTTTCAATTAACTACTTGAAAGGAGAAAAATTAATTAAGTAGTTTTCACTAAATAAACCCGTAATTCATACTAGGTAATCCATAGAATTTATGATAAAGAATAATTGATAAATGCTTTACTGGCGTGCGTAGGTAAGAAATGGAGTTAGGGTTCATTTAGTAAGTATCAACGCAAGTACTGAATAACGTAGTCGACTACTCGGTTCGAATAGTTATCTTTCCTGAGATAAACATAAATGTTATCCGTGAGGATAGGTGTGTTAGTGCTCTTTTCAGCCATAATAGGCGCCACTGCGTTCAAGTAGGTACTGGAGAGTGTGTTACTTTCTTCATGTGGGTGTGTGAATGACTGAAGGGTGCGTTCAAAAATATTCGGAAAAGCTCGTCCAATTACAACTTTTATTTAAGTGTATAAAGATAAATATACAATATTTATTTTTATTATTTGTTTGTATACTACTCCACAATTTCCAATACTTTTTTTGTACTTTCACTATTCTTCTAACAAACACAGATCCTAAAAATATTAAAAAATTAATTTAATCAGCTTTTCAAAATAATTAAATAATTAATAATTAAATATTTCAATAAATTAGCGGGTTCATTGATAGATAGTCAAGTTTTATAATAATTATTTTATATACCCTCCTGTCAAGAAGATAATACAATTTTTTTCTGAATATAAATTTGTTTGCATTTAAATGAAAAAAAATTCGAATTAAATTATGTTTCTTTTAGTTCCATATTCGATCTAAATTGTCCTAAATTATAAAACATTAGAGAAGGTCTTAATTTCCAAAAAAGAAGGGAAACTGAACGAATTTTTTTTTTGCTTCACTTCACACATTGAATGCAGGTGCCGAAAAGATTTCTTATCTCGGTGGAAACAATTTTCTTAATTTTTTATTTTTAAAATGCTCTGTTTTAATTTTCCGACTATAATCAGGAAGGAAAACATATAAGTTAAAACATTTAGAGAATATTAGAACAAAATGATTAAGGATAATTGTTATATAACAGTCCTTTTAAAGAAAAGGTTATTCTTTTTAATAATTTTCGAGGATTAATTTAAAATTTGGATATGATAAAAAACTTTTTGATAATGATCATTTTGTATTTTTTTTAGTCGTAATTTTTGTAAAACAGTTGACGTTTAAGATTTTAAGATTAAATTTAATTAATATTAATAATTTTTAGTTTTTTAGAAACAATGTAAAAGATTATTGAGTTTAATATTAAATTATTTGAATTCTTTAAAAATATTTTTTTGATTTAGGATTGTAGCTAATGCCAAATTATTTTTAATTTTAAATGTTTCTATCTTCTGAGACGTTTTAGAATAAAATATTAATATTAATTAACTATGAAAAAATTTAAATCTTAGCAATGTTTCTCAATATCTTCTAAAAATACTTTGCTTAATTAAAAAAAAAAATAAAAATTTTAGAAAGCAATGCAAAGTTTATTTCTTATTTCTAGCGAGATAGTAAAAATGAAAACGAAAGAGTTACATTTCTCAAAAGTTGATAGAAAACTATGAATTTTGAATAATGCCCGTGTACCAAATTTCATTATTCTAGCTCAAACCGTATTTGCGTATTCTTGTCTACATATACACACACACACACACACATATATATATATATATATATATACACGAGGGTGGTCTGAAAAGTTTCCGACTGACCAAGAAAAACGATGTTTTTCAATTTTTTTTTGTTTTATTTTTCAAAATTCAAGATATTTGAGACCTGTACGATGTCAACTGAACGTGTGCGAAATATTTTGCAAAACCATTTGAATATGGAAAGCTGTGTGCAACGTGGGTGCTGCATTTCCTAACGTTAGACTAAAAATTGCTTCGAAAAACCATTTCTAACGACAATTTGGCGCTGTAGGCGTAATCCAAACGAATTTTGGCGTCGATTCATAACTGTTGATGAGACTTAAATTAAATTAAATCAAATTTAATTAATTTTTTATTTATTTTACTGTTGATGAGACTTAAATTAAATTAAATCAAATTTAAGTAATTTAAATTAATTAATAAATTAAAAATTTAAGTAATTTAAATTAATTAATAAATTAAAAATTAATTAAATTTGATTTAATTTAATTTAAGTCTCATCAACAGTTGGAAACTTTTTGGACCACCCTCGTATACGTAACCTTCAAAATACTCACCTCTATCCACAACACACTTCTGACAACGTTCGTATAACGCTTGAAAACTGTTGGAGAAATCTTGATGTGGAATCGTTCTCAGAATAGCCGTCACAACGTTCAGGCTGGCAATCCACAAACAGGATACCAGAAAACTAATTATATTGTAATTAAATAAGAATTATTATTATTTGCGGAAAGTCCCTGAGGGTGACGCTGAGTTTTTTTTAAAGAGAAATTATCAATTATTGAACTTTCCTACGCCCAAATTCAGTGTGGTAGACTGTAGTGCTAACCACTTTTTTTTTTTATTTGTTTCTTAGTCAAAATAAAAACATATTTATAAAAATTTATAAAAAAAAATATATAAAATTTTAATATACCTTTTATATTAAAAATAAAATTAATTTTTAAAGAATATTTTAATTTTTATTTAAAAAGTAAAAATCCAAAGTATACATATGATAATTTATTTCAATTTCAAAGTAGTTTTGCTTGGTAATCTTAAAAAGAAAATTGGAAATTTAACTATAAAATTCAAAACTTAATCAATTATTGAATATTATTATTATCATTAAGTTTCCAAGATTCTTATTTAGACAGCCAATATTTGTCATATATTGTGTTATCCATAGGAATTAATAAGAATAGTGAAATGAAGGAAATGAGATGTTTTTGAATCTCGGAAGATAGGAATCACTAAGGCAATATAAATATTAAAAAGTAATTGAATTGGATTATATCTTACTTATTTTAGTTCGAAGAAAATATTCCTTTCCAAACCTATTTCAAATGATGGAAATCGTTCACTAATAACCCCAGTGGATATCTTCTAAATTCAAGGGAGAAACTCCTACTCCAGGGAGATTCTTCTGAAGATGTTTGACCATAACGTAAGAGATTCTTGAAGAAAAAGACTGGCATTTTAAGTTGTTTGCTTTTATATGTGGGCCAAACGAAAGTGACCTATCCCTACTCCACTCATAATTAGTTTTAGGTAGTAGGGATGAAAGGGTATAGGATGGTCATCTATTTTTCAATATTTCTAAGCGAATAATACCTCTTGATGTGAGAGTAAGTTGATGTGTAGGTAAGTAAGTATTATATAGAATTTGTACCTTTCAATCATAATCAAATATTTAAGAAATAAGAAAAAATTTAATTTATTTTTGAAGAAAATAAAATAGAGGTTAATATATATATATATAAAATATAAAAATTGGAATTTCCATAAAAATCCATGAGATGGAATACGAATTGCTCCCTCATCCGCCCTATTCTCCGGATTTAGCCCCGAGTGACTATTTCTAGTTTTCAAACCTGAAGAAATGATTGGATAGAAAGAGATTTTGACTCTAATGATGAAATCATCTTACAAACAAATACCTATATTTTGATGTCCTCGATAAATCTTATTTTTTGAAAGTGATAAAAAAATTGGAGAAACGTTGGACCAAGTGCATAGAGCTCAAGAGACTAGGTTGAAAAATAAAATTATTTTTTATTTTTTTTTTTTTATTATTTTATTTATTATTCATGTTACAACACTATTCATAACATTAAGAAAAAAAATAGATTAAATAAATAAATAAAAATAATTAATCACACCTTCCTAACTTATATTTAACTCATAACCTATATTTTTTGTTATTTATTCTAAAAATTATTTTTATTAAAAAAATATATATTATTTTTAAAATATCTATTATTAATAAATAATATAAAATAAATTTTAAATATTTTATTTATAATAAAAATAAATTTATTTTGATTTATTAAAAATTATTTTTAATTTTAACATTATTTTGGAGGGTATAAATAACAAAAATAACACCCTTTCTAATATTTTTGCTTCTTATTTATAAATATAAGTTTGTCGGTTACCTTGGGTGTTACTTTTATCTTCTTTAAAATATGTCTTTGACAAATTGTTTAATTGTATTAAACTAAGTATTCAAGTAGTTAAATTTTTTCTATTGTCAGAATATTTTCACTTTCATACAGATTCTATACAATTTTTTTCTTTATTTGTCATTTTTTTTACTAAAAAAAAAGATAACAACAAAAAAATGAATATAACTTTTCACTAAAGGACGAGACATGAACCTGTTAGAAAAGGGCGCTAAGGGACATCTATGAAAAGAATTCATCTAAACCCTTTAGAAATCTATAGGGACCATGGACCCAAAAACATTTCCTAGATTGACAGTTTTAACTTGTTTGGGTGCAGTTGGATACGGGACAAAAGGGCTACACCATTAACCCTTTTGCAAATGGGAAGGGGTAGTGTTGCGGGTGTTTTTGCACAAATAACGAATATCAATTTGTATCAAAACATTCCCTTATTACATTGAGTTGTCAGATTAGTTGGGGTAAGTAAATAATTACGTCATTCGATTAAATGTGTTTATCCATTGATGGATCGAATAAAGGGGTGAAATAATGCCTTATATTCCCTAAAATTTGTCGAATAAAACCCTTCATAATAGAGTGTCGATGGTCTGGTTAATAGATTCGGACTTGATCAATGGGTTGAGTGTATAAAGGTGCCATAACTTCCCCCTTAGGGGGGGAAAGTGCTTTTTTTTACTTTTTGATAAATATATTTTGCTTTTTTTTACTCTTTTAACACTTTACTTGTAAAGAATAAAGGCGAAGGGTTGTCTAAAAAATGAACAAACCCATCCTATATATTCATTCCATTTATAAGGGTTCACCAAGATATTATATAATAAAAAATTAACGATGAGCGTGCGCCAAAAAGGGTTGCTACCTGCGCGCGTGGCGCGGTATAAAAAACTGAAACACGAGGCGTGTGTTGGTCTTAACCAGTTTTTTAGAAGACCTCGGTTGGGAATCAAAGGAGTTGGAAGCCAGAAGGTGAAGGGAGGGAGGCCTTGAGGGATGTAGGGCGTGATAAGTGGCGCGTGGCTCCACGCCATAAATGATACAGGTGCGCCCTTCCGTCTCTCCCTTTTACGCCCTTTTAATTCGCTCCATCTCTGTCTCGCTAGTGTATTTATTACACCCACCCAGTTCAATAGATTTCAAAAATAAAGAACCAATTCTTTTTTTTTTATTCAATAAATCCATCGCCTTCAGGCGAAATTCATTTTCTAAAAAATTTATATTCGATTCTATCCCTGATATCATAGGTTTTGTTTAAAATCAACTATGAATTAATCAAACATCAATATTTATTTATTTATGTTTGTTAAACCCTATAATTTTACAAATTTAATTCAATCGGTAAAATTATAAAATAAAAGATTTGTTGCTTCTTAAATAACCAACAAATTGAATTATTTTATCAAAAATAATTATCAAACTAGTAATTAAATAATTGAAATAATATAATCAGTTATGAGAAAGTCTCGGACACTTAAAACACGCGTAATGGGATTATTTTCACTTTCACTTACATATATATTACCTATATAACCTATAACTAATTCGTTAATAATCGAGAGAAAATTGAGGTTAAACAAAAACAACAACAAAACATTGGGAGAAATTATCGCCTGATCATACTGAAGATAGGAATTGAATGAAGGTGGACTTTCAACTGTCATATTTCTAATAATCACATATTACACGCATGTGCATTGAAGAAAGAGTAAACATGTTTATAAATTCAATAATGTATTTTTTCTACCGACTCTTACAATAAATTAAATCAGTCAAAGTGATCTTTTCTACATCAATACATCATTGTTGCATGCGTTTGTTACTTTAAATTGTTTAAATTTTCTATAGGTTCTTATTAAATGTTAAAATCTTATAAAAAATGGTTCGTTTACGCCCAATTTGTCTTTTTGTTTTGATTAAATTAAATTGCAGTGTTGTCATTTGTTTAATAAAAAAATACACTAACCTAAGATTAATTAAGTTCTATTGAAATATGTAATAGATGAATAAAGAATTGAATATTTTATTATAATATAATATAATATATATATATATATATATATATATATATATATATATAAAATATATTTTAGATGATTAGAGTCCAGACATGAATCTGGATGTTTTAAAGTGGGGTTTACAGCTCTTTAGTTTATGAAGGGGAGTTTGCCCCTCGGCATAATCACAACCCACCTTTTACTATACAATGAATCTTTGGAAGGGTGAATAAGGAAAAAATTTTTTGCAATCAGGTTTGCCAACCTTATTCCAATACAGCGCTTAATCAGTCTTTTTCCTCAAATTACTTGATTGATAATTGAAATAAAAAAAAAATGCTAAAATGCAAATGCCTTTTCAATCAAAATTTATATAGCAAAGTGTTAAGTAATTATTACATTTTGTTGACTGTTTTTATGAAAATCTTTAAGGGTAGATTTATAATCACAAGTATAAAAAAATCCATAATATGGAATGGATAATAATAACAATGGATGACAATTTTTCTCTTGCTGGAGACTGTAATAAGATCCATTCAGTATTACGTTAGCAAAATTAGAAAGGTACTTGACATAAGGGCCCTCTGATCTAGAAAGATAAAGATTGAGAGGATACTTTGTACTGATTATACCATACATCTACACTGATGGGTGATATCCTTTCTTATAATGTCCAAAAGCCCGATGTATTTTTTAGAAATTTTTATTCAGATTTTAATATTTAAATTAAAATATATTTTATATGAAATAAATAAACATTTGTTTAATGACTATTCTTAAATCCATTGAAATTAATTCCCCAAAATATACACGCTTTTATTATTTTTAAAATAGATATTTTTTTTTTTAAAAAAAACCTTTTCTGAATCGTAGGTGTTGATGGGAAGTGGGAGGGTGTAAAATATACAATATTATAAAGCCTATAAGAATTTGTCAATAACAAACATGAATCCCATTTTAATATGGTATTGTGATTTTTATTGGCTGAAAATCCTTTTTGATAATTAAAAGGCAAACATCTTTTCGATTACCCACGCTTTTGCAAGTTTCCGAATCCTGATCGTGACTTTAGGTGTCAATCGCGACTTAATCGGAGGCAGATGGCCTTTGGATGGCTTTGGATACGCAACAACAACAACAAAAAAACATTAATTGAGCTGTTTAGTGACAAAGCAAGAGAATTAGAGTCGCAATTTTAGTTTAAATCCCAGAATCACAATTGGTCGATTGATAAACACTGAATAAAGAATGGAAGGGCATGAATTGAGATTATTATTCGTGAAGTTTAAATTCTATTAATAGCTATAAATTTAAAACAGAAAAAGTTTTTTTGATGATAGATCCTCTTACAATATATAAATAAAATATATTATTTTTTTTTAATTAGAGTTAGTAAACATTCAAATACAATCTCTGTATTAATATAATATAAAGAATAATTGTAATTATGACTATTTTTAAATTATTTATTTGAAATTATTTTATTTTTTTTTTTTTTGGTTATTCAGTTAACTAATAAAAATTATAATTTTAAGCAGCTGCTTTCAAAATCAATTAATTTGCTTAAAAATCAATTTATTGATTGAAAAAACTTCCCATTCTTCCTCTTTTCAATCTATACTTCCTGACTTCCTGTTGCAAACAAACTTGTTCCCCCGATGGGGCGTACCAATTCCACCCTCCGATCAACTTTATTCTTCATTCCAATACTCGAATATTCCGACATGATTAAAGGTTACTAAACTATTATGCTATGGACATTATTTAAAGATAAAAAAAAATATCCGTTCGCGACTGATCAAACCGCAATGACAGCTGAAATAAAAAAAAGCTATAAGAATAATTATAGCTATTTTTTAAGCATGAATCGAAAACCGAACCCGTGTTTTGCGGTAGAATTGGTTTCATCTTTTATTAGTAGGCATTCAAGTCTCCGAATGCTGCTGTTTTTTTTATTTTTATTTTTTTTTATTATTATTTTTTTTTTTTTTGTTCACCTTTGTATATTTTGTTTTATTAATAAAATATTTATCTTTTATATTCTTTATATTGAAAAAATTATATATCTCTTATTAAACATATTAAACAACCTGTAGGTAAAATTTTCAATATTTTATTTAGTTTTACAAATAGAAAAATGCAAAACTTTTTTTTTCTTATATTTGATTCTTTTATGCAAATTTAGTATATTTATACTATTAACAGGGATTTTCAACGGGGTCCCGCTGGACCCCTGAGAGGACTATATGATGAAAATTCCTCTTTCAATTATTATTATATTCCTTTACGAAATAAAGACTAAATAAAAATTCTGGAGTGTCTCCACTCGACTATCTCCCAAATTTGAATTGGATTAATTAACATATATTATATTTAAATTAAATTGAATTAATAAAATTATAAATTAAAATTAATAAATAATATTTATTAAACAAGCGCGTGTTTGGCTCTTTGTTGATGGCACCACGTCATTGCTGGGGCGTGATTTGCAGTGTTAAAAAATTAATTCCGGTACTTTCAGAAAATCAATCAAACTGAAATTCTATATATAGCAGTTTTAAACAATTTTTAATCATGTGAAAAACTATAAAGCATTTTCATTATTTTTATGGTCAGTTTAGAGGGAAAAAAATGAAAACGTGGTAATGAAATTAAATTTAATTAATTATAAATTATAATTAATAAATAATATTTATTAAATCAGCGCATGTTTGGCTCTTTGTTGATAGCACCACATCACGCGTTGGCGCGTGATTTGCAGTGTTAAAAAATTAATTCCGGTACTTTCAGCGATACAATCAAGCGGAAATTCTATATATAGCAGTTTTAAACAATTTTTAATCATGTGAAAAACTATCAAACATATATCTTTATTTTTACGGTCAGTTTAGAGGGAAAAAATGCAAACGTGGTTGGTAATGACCCTCTTCCGGATGAGCTACATTTCTCAAAATCGATAGAAAACTACGAATTTTGCCCGAGTACCAAATTTCATTATTCTAGCTCAAACTGTTTTTGCGTAATCTTGTCGACACAAACACAGATAGCGACTATAAAACGAGAAGAAAGTTTAAAAGGGGTCGTTGTAGAAAAAATATTGGGAAACCTTGTTATTTAGTTATTTCCGGGTGATTTTTCCTTTTTTTTATGAGATTTGAGTCTAGACATTTCATTCTTTCAGTACCAGAAGTCAAAAATTACCTGCCCATTCAACCCAAAATCAGGACATTATCACTTGGCCATACACACTAAGAACATAAGTCCTAACAAATTTTCTCTTAAATATCTCTCCTGAAAATGATGGGGAAAAAAATATAAATAAAATTCAAAAATTGCTATTTAAAAAGGCACAAACAAAAAAATTAAAATCTTACTTGTAAAATGGACCGAACATTTGTAAGTATTATTATTTATTTATAAATGACAAAAAAGATATAACTATAATATGGTATTTAACCCTTTTGTACATTATATATTATTCTATTCTATTTTTTGTTCCTTTCCCTTTCAATTCTAAAAATAAAGAATTTGAAAAAAAGGTTTTGTTTTAAATTCAAAAAGTTTATTTTTAGTATAGGATTCAAAATTTGAACATTCAAAATAAATATAAATATAAATAAAACATAGAATTATATAATTTAGATTAGAAAACCATAACACATTTATTTTCAAATTAATTTAATATTTATTAATAGTATTTAAGTTATAATAAATTTTGATTATCAAGATTTTCAAATTTAAATTTAAAATTATGGTTCATTTTCTGGTTAATTTGCCTAATGTGTTTTAAAATTGTAATATTTGCAGGTAAAAAAAGGTTGTTTTTGTGAAAGTTGTTTTGACCAAAGTATCTCTCTTTTTCAGTTAGTTGTTAAACAAGTTATTGAATTTTAAAATTTTTGCAAAGAAATTGTTTTGGAAATTTTAGGCAAAGCACCAGGCCCCCTAAACTCTATTGTTCTCCGTGAAACAAAGTTTTTAGCGCCATCTGGTTATGCTGGCATTCGAAAATTTAATAAAAAATCGGGCTTATGTGTGTGTTGTGTGTATGTGTTTGGTCTTTGCAAAGACCAAACACACAAGTCCGATTTTTTTTTCAATTAGTTACTGCCAGCATTCGCATGGTGGCGCCAAAAACTTTGTTTCATCGAGAACAATAGAGTTTAGCAGTCTGTTAGATGGTCTGTGCAAAGCACCTTAAAATGACAATTAATTTAATTGGCAAGAATTCAATATGGTAAAAAATCTAAATACAAGTATTAACTCAAGATTATAATTAAAAAGTCATTGTTGTTGAGATTTAGAATTTTTTCTCTTTTTATTATTCAAATGTCTCTCCCTTTATATTTTGCTTTTTTGGTGTTTCAATGTATTAAAAGAAAATTTATATTATTTACCTTTTTTTAAAAAAATAAAAATACACACTAGTTAGTTAAATGTTTTTTTTTATTCTAAAATAAATATATAAAAATATTTGTATAGTATTTTTAAATTGAAGCAAATGCAAACTGGGGTCTTTATTTTTATTAAATCTATCTATAATCATTGTTTATATATATATATATATATATATATATTAATTTAAGTTTATTATTATTATTATTATTATTAAATTCGTTTGATTTGTTCTTTTTATAGAACTGATTATTAATGTATTATCACAAATTTTGCTTCGTTTATCATTATAAAAGTTAAAATAAATTTTTTTTTTTTTTTTTATATAATTTATTTTCCATCATTCAGAACAGTGATCCCCAATTTTATTTGAACGAGGTCCGTTTAAAATTTTGAAAAGCATGCCTCGGACCGGCTCACATTTAATACCATTAAGTCCAAAAAAAAAACATTTCTTATGGCGAAAATGCTAATACAAGACCTACATTTTTAAAGTGAATTCACTAAAAATTAATGTTTTAATTTAATATTTTAGAAACATAAAATATATTTTTCATTTTTTCATAAAATATTTATATTATTTCTGCTTAGTACATAAATCATATATTTATACCTTAACCATGAAATATATTGAGTACACAAATTTTTATTTGTACCGTTTTTCAAAAACATAAATTTTTAAGATATGTATCACTAGAATAGACCTTATTCAAACAGAACAGTTTTGTGTTAAAATAAAATAAAAAACAAAGTACAGCTAAGTTTGTATTTATTTATAAGCAGAATAAATTTTACAAACATTTATTCGCAACAATATAAAAGTCTTGAGAAAGACAAAAATTATTGCAAAAGAGGCTGCCTCTGAAAGTTCAATGAGAGAAATGACATTTTTTATTTTTAATCAAATCTGCAAAGTTTGGGTTTAAACCGGTGCGGCTGATTCTCATCAAGTCATTGAGGTGGCTGTTGGTGAGTCGAGATCTGTATTTATTCTTGATGAAGTTCATCTTGGAAAAAGCAGACTCACACGTGAACGTTGATCCAAACATTGTGGAAAGTTTTATGGCCAAGCTTTTTAATTCAGGATAGTTTTCCCCACTCACATACTTTACCCAGAAAACTTCACAAGAAAAGTTTTTTGGCAGTAGCTTAAATTTGTCTTGTAAAGCAATGTCATCCTGGAAATCTATAATTTCTCTTTGCAAGGTTGCTTTATTTGATTTAAAAGTAGTTGCTGCTTCGTTGGTCCATTCACCATTTGGTTTCAAAGAAAACCAGTTGTTTATTACTTAAACAATAGTTCCAATTTTTTCAAAGTCAGTAAATCTATTTTCAAACTCAGATTTCAGATCATTCAAGAAGTTGATAAAATTTCCAGTGTCAATATCACAATTTTCATCACTAATTGATTTGAGGTAGGGGAAGTGAATACGTTCATTACTGACATCATTACACCAAAGAGTAATCTTTCTTGAAAAACTTCTTACTTCTGAGAGAAGTTCACACACAAGATGTCCTTTCCCTTGCATCTTTAGATTTGCGATGTTGTTTTCGGTATCAAGCAGGAAGCCTAAAAATTCATTTGAAACCTCCGCACTACACTGTGAAAGAAACACTTTAATGTCCTCTATAACTGCATAAAAGCGTTGGAGAACTAACCCTTTACTCAACCACCTTACATTGTTGTGGAGTAGTAAATCATCGAATTGTGCTTCAGTTTCTTCAAGAAGTGACTTAAACTCTCGGTGCCTAAGTGACGACTTTGATCGTATGAAGTTTATTATCTTCATCATAGTTTGCATTGTTTTCTCTAGAGCAGGATTCAGTTTGCAGCACAAAACACTTTGATGGATAATGCAGTGATAGGATAGCAAGTTTTCATTGCATTTAGGATCTTGCATTAATCGACCAACCAAACCTTTGTTTTCCCCAATCATTGCAGGTGCACCATCTGTTGTCACTGATATAATCTTTTTCAAATCCAACTCTGTTTTATCAAAATATTCTAACAAGACGTTGTACAAGTCTTTTTCCCGTGTATGTCCTGTCATTGGCAACATTGTCAGTAACTCTTCTACAAACTTTTCTTTATCGCTGTCCAAAAACCAAACAAAAATTATTAATTGGGCTGGGTCAGTTATATCACAAGACTCGTCTAAAGCTAAGGGGTACCAGTCTGTATTTGTTAAAACTTGTTTCAAGCTTTTATGACTTTCCTCTGACAGAACTTCCATGTTTCTTGTTTTTGTGTTCGCAGAAAGCGGAATGCGTTTAATGGTGTCAACAACATTATTCTCAAATAGAACATTTCCTACCTCAATCATGCATTCTTTAACTACATCTGCATCAGTTAAAGGTTTCATGTGTTTTGCCAGAGTCCAAGAAACTCGCAAAGAAGCTTCTGCATATTTTTTCTGGGCAGTCATCTTCTGATTCAATATTTGGGTCGAAGATGCGTAACTCGACAGTAAACTGTCTATTTTAGATTTTCGAAGATTGCTTTTTATTGTGTGGGTACTTTGTGTCAAAAGATTTGTGCTTAGTTTCAAAGTGTCGTTTAACATTAGAACTTTTAATAACAGACACCGTTTGTTGACAAATCAAAAATACAGGCAGGGCTCCAATTTTGTTTGGAAGAGTAAACACGTACTGGTCAGTCTACTTTGGCAAAAAGTTCCTATTCTCACTATCAAATTTCCTTTTTTTCTTATCCATTTTAAGAGGAAAAAGAGCTTTTAATAGTTCAAAATAATTCGTATTAATAAATAAAAACACTCACCATATTATCTCTAAGCTCACTGACTCTAAATATCACTTACTGTTAACCCTTCACGCACATTTGCACACGCCACAATAGCAATCAACGAATACGCAGATGCAAAACAACAGCATTGAAATGACAGTTCTGCGTAGAGAAGACTCGCCCTCAGTCCATAACCAGGTTAGGGAGCAAAACAATAACTCGCGCCCCTAACCCCCACCACTATTTTGCTCTCAGTTGTAAGTGATGCCTTTCGTTGACCGCGCTGTCATTAGACTCGCCCGGGCTGATTCTGTGAGGCGGCGCCATACTATATTTTTACCGACCGACGATAGTAAGGGAGGTATTGTTTTCACACCAAATTTCACATGTGGAGATTTTTACATATCTCCACGAATCATGCATTTTCTAAACAGAAAAAAGTATTTTTAGCATGATGTCTGTCCGTCCGTCCGTCTGTCCGTCCGTCTGTCCGTCCGTCCGTATAGATGTGTACAGCCTGAACGGCTCAACCGATTTTGATGAAATTTGGTATATTTACTTAATGCATCAGTGGGATGAATTGATCAACTTTTGGTGCAATTCCGGAAACCGGAAGTGGTAGTATTAGCGATCGACGATAGGAAGGAAAGGGTTATTTTCACACCAAAGGAGATTTTTTTATATATCACCACGAATCATGCACTTTGTATTGGTTTTATCCTCGAGAAAAATCATATTTATTAGTTTTTTCTTGATTTAAAATTATATGACGTCATCCAGCCATTCATGACGTCACAACCTGGTCTTGCATATATATTATAAATAAAATAAAATTAAAAATGTTTATATTTATTATTTATGTATCCATATCTGTTTTTTATTACATTAATAGATATATTAAAATTATTTGAAATTGTTTCTGTAGCTGGAAATTAATTTATTTCAAACAGTCGGTCGGTTCGGACCTGGCCACAGGTCAACTTATTTACAAACTGCTTGAACTTTTACGCGATCCGCAAAAATTAGGCAGGCGATCCGTATCCGGTCCGCGGTCCGCCATTTGGGGACCACTGATTTAGAAGAAAGTAAAAATAAAAATACATTCTTGGTTTTCTTTAATAATATAATTAATAATTTATTTATTTATTTATAGCCTTTTTTTAATGGTTCAGATTTACATTATTTATATATACATTTACATACAATTTATTTACAATCATTATTCATTTCTATAATAACTAATTACAACTGTCTTCCTACTATAATGTTGGACTTTTGCCACTGAATTGGAATAATTTTTGTTTTTAAAATGTTGTTAAAAATTTGTATGTAGTTCTTTATTATTTTATTCTTAATTCCATCAGTTCTAGACATTTTTTCATTCTTCAAATTTTTAATTATATTAAGTAGTTCCGACTCCAAAAAAGGGGGAACACTTTCTTTTGTTTGATCATTGTCAATTCTTTCTTTCCATTCTTCACCCGAATAGAGTTTTATATAAAAATCGGTTGCCAATTTAGTAATATTTGAGCTATTGAATTCACACAGGCTTATTATTTTTGTCCATTAAACATGGGATCATTCGTTTGCCTCTAGATAGGTCACGTTTAATTTTCCTAATTGATGTGTGTGGAACTAATAATGAATTATTATTATATTATCGTTAAATCTTTTTAAATCATTCTTTATATTGTACTTGACCGTTTTGCATACTATATTGTGATCTATATTGCATATTTATTAAAATACCTCATCCTGAATGGAATAAATGGTATCCTATAAATTCTTGATTTTAACGATGAAATAATCCACATTAAAAATGAACTGAAGAGTCTTGAATGCAAAAATTACAATAAAATCCAAGAACAATATAAAATTATGGAAAAATGTCTAACAGTATTACAAAATAATTAATGCATTAAAAAAGATAAAATCTCAGATGAAACAAAAAACCCATAAAATTAGGGAACAAATTAAAAAAGAAAAGAAACTCTTTAATCAACCGAATAATTAATAATTAATTTAAATATTTCTTCAACCAACAAAATAACAACAAATCTATATTTTGAAAATATTAAAAACTAATAAATTAATCAGATTACATGGACTTTAATATATATAATGTATTTATTTCAAATTAAAGAATACTAATATCAGAGAGTGTTTTGATTATTTTGTAAAGAACCATACTCTAGTTCATTTTTATATTACAAAATAAGATAAGTTTAAATTAATGCAATTCTTAGAATTTGCTTGTTATTATATTTTCTTTTCTATTCATGTTTCTTTTTAAATTGGTTCCAAAATGTTATTTATCTAAAGGAGAATATATCTGATCATTTACTTTATATTTCACCAAAGTTTATATAAAATACAAACAAACTTTTAAATCCTTTATGTTTAAAATTCTTATTTTTTTATATCTTGGGGTATCTATATACTACTTTAGGAATGGTATAATAGTCTTTAAAAGAAATACTTAGAAAAGCCTCTCTTGTTTGGTCAAAAGATTCAGTCGGTTTGGTGTGTCATCTCTCATTACATGGGTGACCAATGTATCATTTTGCTTATTGGTCAGATGTTCGCCGAGGTCTCGAAACCATTCCAAATTCTGTTCCTTCTAGAAAAAAAATGCCGCGCCTTCTCGCCAGCTCCGGTTTCTTCTTTAATCGACAAATCCTTCTGATCTTCGAAAAAATGATCCATGACAACCCTGTTTTCTAAAAAGATATATTATATAATTTTTTTTAACAAATCTGCATTTAAAAAAAAAACATTTTAACAAACATTTTATTTCTAAATAACAAATGATCTTTTCAAATTCCAAATACACTTTAAAGGCTATATAACTGTGTTTTGTTTTATTTTTAATGTTAAAAATTTAGTTTGCATTAATTAATTTTATGAATATTTAATTTTAAACATTCGACATTTTCATAACTATTATTTTGGTGTATATTGTATATATTCACACTTGTTTATACTTTACTTTTCCTATATTAAATCATATAAAGGAAATGTAAAAAAAATCTTGTTTTAAATATTTATTGTTAAAAAGGGGAAATTACCAAGGTTCACACAAGTACCCTTAGAAGAAAAGATAAAATAAATAATGGGCCTGGCAAAAATTTCGAGATACTCCGCAAATTATTCCGGAAATACAGATCGTAGCGCCACCATTAAATGTTGATTAGAAAAATAATTTTAGAGCGTTAGATTGAGTAACTAAATATCAGTTGGTTTAGTAGTTGGAACGTTATCTGGGTTTTTCAAGATTAAAAATTATCTATATCTATATATCATTATGACAAAAGAAGGTTTCACAGGCTTGTGAAAAAATTTGTGCTGTGTAGGGTAAAGGTAGTCTTTCAAAAACTACTTCAAAAAAATGATCCAATCGCTTTTATTCTAGAAATTTTGATGAAAAAGATAAGTCACCCAGTCTTAAAAAAGTTGATGCAATTTTCGAAAAACTCGAGCAAAATTGGCATATTAGTAGCGTCGAGTAATAAACTATAATCGGGGGGGATAAGAGTTGGTGCATGATCGGTGGGGGTCAGGAGAGGCGGGGCTTTTAAATTAATAATACAAAAAACAACAAAGATTTAAAACTAACTACTTAAAAGAGAATAAATATAAAAAAAAAATAGCATAGAACACATTAATAGCACGACCCACCAAACAGAGAAACAAACAATAAAGTAGCGTGGTGTGGTTTTGGAAGGGGCAAGCGCGGGAACAGCATGGCCGAGGGTGGGAGGTTGACCCATTCACCAACTCTTACCTCCTCGACTATAGTCATTACCTACTAAACGGTTTAAACCCTCAATATAAAGTTGGTTACAAAAAATTGCTAGATATTTGGGTTTCCCATGATTTGAGCTTGAAAAACATTTTAGGTAGGATCAATGCTAAGTGTATTGTGGAACTGGAAGTAAATCGTTCACCATGAGGTAATTCCAATTGGTCAGATGATTACTTCATAACTCTACTGTGAACAACTAGAGAGATTAGACCAGACAAGAAAGAGAATGACTCGAATTAAATAATAAGAAAGGCGTTGTCTTCCATCATGATAACACTTGTCCATGCCCCCCCCCCCATATATTTAAATTAATATAATTTAATATTTTGTTTAAAAGAATATGATAATAAAAAATTTAATTAATCATCTCGTTGAATCTATTTCTGCAATACGATTTAATATACAAAATAAAACAATTTAAAAGTATGTCAAATATATAAAGTAAAAATTGATATTATAACTAACAAAAAAATATATATTATAATATTACATATAATAAACACAAAAATAAACTGATTCGAATACTTAATATATTATGTTTTTTTAATTAAGTCTGATAATAATAAAAATAATTAAATTGTTACAAATTATTTTTAACTTTTATTATTTAAATTTAATTATTTGAATTTGAAATGTCTAAATACAAAGCAAAGAGTAAACATTTATTTTTTGTTCTTTTTTATAGAAAATCTCTAAGATTCTTATTAATAATATAATAATAACAAATATATATATATATATATATTTATAATAATGGAAAAGCTTATTGTTAGATCCCAAAAGTGTTGAATTTTTTGTATTTTTGAATTTAGCTTACAAAATAATGTAAATTAATTAAGAAAAAATGAATATATCTTTTAAAGAAAATTCTTTCAATATAAATAATTTTCAGAAAAATAAAAATTTAAAAAATAAATTTTTTTTAATAAAATTTTTCCTAAAATTATTATGTTTCTTCTAGGAACTTCCTTTTTCCAACATTTTCAAAACATAGCTTTTAAAAATGACGAGGGTTTAAACAGGTAGCCTTGGAAACGAAAGGATTGGATTGAAAGGCCACCCATAAAGACATTTAAAATGTTTTGTATATTATACATTTTTGGAGAGAGTTCAAAAATTGATTTTAATGAAAAAATATTAATATTTTCATAATAAATAGATTAAATATGTCATATCATGGCGATGTTAATGAAAATAATTGGAAAAGAAAGAAAGAAAATTTAATAAATAATTTAATAAAGTATATATATATAGTACCGGGACCCACCAATAGGTCAATAAAAAAAATGATTCTTTATTATAAGGTTTGGCTGGTAATACTAATACCTGATTCACCGAATCGCCATTCAAATAATAACATACAAACAGAAAAGTAGGCCTGTTGACATAAAATATACTCGACCCTTTAACAAATTTATACAATTTATTTTTATATACTTGAAAAATTTTACAATTTATTATAATTTTTAAATGGGATTTTTAAAAATGACACATTAGAAATTTGTTTCCTAAAATGTTTCAAATTAATTAAAATAAATTGATTTTCATTTCAATACCTGGGGCACCGAGCTATCGCTCGACCCTTTAACAAATTTATACAATTTATTATTATATATTTTAAACATTTTACAATTTTTTAATTATTTATTACAATTGGGTTTGGCTGGTAATATTAATACCTGATTCATCGAATCGCCATTCAAATAATTTAAAAGAACATACTATACCTCTATTTTTATCAATATATATTCAATAACCGCAGAAATTAAGTCTTTCTGTCGGGAAATTTTGACGTTATAGGCTCAAAATTACATCATACATTACATCACAATATTCTTGCATATCTCAGAAATTAATTTTTTAAAATTTGATATCTACATGTTGTCATTCAAAGGATGGTTTCTGAGAACAAATTTACATATATATATATATATATATATAAGGTGCTTGAATAAGTTCTCGCTGTTTTCTTACAGAAAGCGTTTCCAGTAATATAAGTGGATGATATTTCTGAAACGAACGCATTTCCAGGAAATACTGTTCGTATTCTTGAACGCCAGTGTGTTTCTGTTTGCCACAGTGTCAACCACATTTTGTTCTGAGTGCTTAAAGATGTCGAGTTTTGTGCCACGAAAAGAGTATTTGCGGGGAATTCTATTGCATTATTTTATACAGAGAAGAAATCAGCACCTGAAGCACACCGAATTCTTGTTGAGACGTATGGGGAACATGCTCTGTCGGAAACGACTTGCAGAGACTGGTTTCGACGGTTCAAAAATGACGATTTTGATTTTCAAGATAAAGAACGTTCTTGCGCACCGAAAAAGTTTAAAGACGAAAAAGTAGTGTCTTGTGATGGGCTGTACTTTGAGTGACGTGTCGTGCACCACATTGTGTAAATAAAGCATTGATTTTCACAAAAAAACAGCGAGAACTTATTCAAGCACCTTATATATATATATACAAACATATATACAAACAATTTTAGCTAGCATAATAAGATTAGATATATATATATATTTGAGTTGATTTTCAATAACCATTTATCTTTGATTAATTTGATAAATTATTTATGCCCAAAATTGCAATACCCTATCAAACAATATAAAGATTAATATGAAACAGTTAATACTTTCTTCAATAAAGCATGGGAAAAGGATAGTTTTTATAAATATAACAAAGTAGAATAAATTTCTTAAGATCTAAAGAGGCAAAAATGTATATATAATACTATTTGTAATTTTTTCCAAGAATAGAAAATAAAAATGAGAATAAGTTGAAATTGAATTGTGTGTGGGTGTGTGAGATTTGGTAAAGGGTTCGTTAAAATTTTTGATACCTAGTTTAGTTATTTTGTATAATCTATTATTAATTCATTTTAATTTATTAATTATAATAAATAATTATTAAAATTTAAAATGACATTAAAAGATTTAACCTTAAGTGACGTTGTCAGATTTTAATATTGAATAAAATTAAACTTGTTAACAAATTAAAAACTAAAATGCGCATAAAGTAAATAAATTAGTTAACTTATACCTACACAGAGGTTTGTATTTAAAATTATTTTTAATATTTTCTAAATAATTATTGATTTATATACTTTCTTATAAAAAAGAAAATCTTAATAATTAGAATTATTTGAATAATTATAGATTCACTTTTGTGAATTTTCTTCAAATAATTTTTAAATAAACAAAAATTTATATATTTTCACAATATAATATAATTTTTTTTTTTTTTTTTTTTTTTTATTAAAAGATACAAAGATCCTTTAAGGTTATTACAATCTGATCTTTTACATATTAGATCAATAAGCAATTTTTTTCTAACCTAAATATTACGATGCAATTAAACAAAGGTCTTTACTCAATAGTTTGCCTTGTGGTCTTGTCACATTAACTACACTAAGTTTAACGAGTAGCACAACTCGCACAATACTCTGCTTTGCACTATTCACTTTCTCACTAACTCAAAAGGTTTCCTTCTCTTGAGCCTTCTTATCTGGTTTGTGTTGTCTAGGAGCTGGTTAAGTAACCTTTGTTCGTGGCTACTAGCAAATTTAGCAATAGTTTGGTCAACAGTATCCATTTGTAGGTCCCGATGGATATCTCTGTTTCGGCAGTACCAAGGTGCATCAACGATACTTCTTAGTACTTTGTTCTGAAATCGTTGGATCACTTCTATGGTGCTTCCGCTGGCACAACCCCAAAGTTGGATGCCGTAGGTCCAAACAGGTTTTAGTATTTGCTTGTACAAAAGCAGTTTATTGAATGTAGACAACTTGGAATTTCTTCCAAGAAGCCAGTACATTTTTTTTAGTTTGATTCCATGTTCTTCACGTTTCTTTTTGACATGCACTTTCCAGCGTAGTCTCGCGTCAAGTGTCATTCCCAGATATTTAGCAAACATCAACATGGGGGATCTGGGTATCGTTGATTCGGATGGGTAAATGTTGTCTTCGTTTATTGGTAAAGTCTATATGCACAGACTTGTTTTCATTTAACTTGATACGCCAAGTTTTGGTCCAGGTCAGGGATATCACTGGCATATAATAGGTAGAGTATTGGATCCAACACACTACCTTGCGGTACTTTTGCCTTGATTTCTTTTAGTTCTGAATATACATCCTCTTGTTTAATTCTGAAATATCTATCTGACAGGTAGGATTGCAACAACTGGGAAAATTCTTGAGGCACAAACAAGTTCAGTTTATGAAACAAACCTTCGTGCCACACTTTGTCAAAAGCTTGTGCAACATCAAGGAAGACAGTCGAACAGACTTTTCTTTCTTCTAATGTCTTTTCGATGACGTTTGTTATTCTGTGAACTTGCTCAATTGTCGAGTGTCTTTCTCTAAAACCGAATTGATGAGAAGGTATCAGGTTCTTTTCCTCTATTATAGGTTTAATTCTCTTCAAGAGTATTTTCTCGTACAATTTAGAGATAACTGGTAGCAAAGATATAGGTCTATAGGATGCTACGTCATTAAGAGATTTCCTAATATAATATAATGACATTATACATCGGGTGTGAAGTAAAGTAAACACGTGTTTTTAACTTTGTACAGCATTGACATTATTGAACAGCAGAATTTTTTTAAACATTTATTAATATTTTAATTACATTATATTTATCTTGATGAAGATAATGTCTGAATCAAAGAGTATATGTTCATATATTATAAACAATATTTTATTTAATATTTTTATTTTAATTATTTTACTAAAATATTTATATTTACATTAATGATTTCAAAAAAAAAGAAATTACAGAGCAATTTTAGATTATATTATTAAATAGAATTTAAAAAAGAAAAAAAAATAGATTTGAAAGTTTTTCAATGTTTAATTTAATGGCCATTATTTTGGTAAATAGGAGACAAATGTTTGTTAATATTTTTTCCCTTCCAATTGATGTCATATTCTATTTAATTATCATTTTTATTATTTATTTATTTAAGATTATGAATGTTCAGTCGTGAAGTCTCACGCCATCTAGTGGTTCTTGCACGATTCACCGTTCCCCCTCTTGGCCTGAGTCCGGCCGATCGTCGCCACAGCGAACACTTGACTCCCACCTCTCTTCGCAACCACATCGCCTCCTTGAATACCTTGTTTCAAAGAATCCCTCAACCGCCATCTTCGTTTATCCCTTTACTACAATTATTTATCCCCTTTTTATCACTCACCACACCACACCACCCCCTCGACTCTCAGCCAACCCTTGTTGCTGAGAACTCCACCGCTTCCAATTACGTTTTCCAAATCTCTCATTCTACACATCCACACAACCGCTATCTCTCTCTCTCTCTCGCCCTTATATACCACCCGATTCGCACCCTATCATCCTCCCCTTCGTGTCCTTTCTCTCGTAATTTGTACATAACTCAACTCGCTGTATATAAAAAACCTGGATTGTTCAAATAAACAAGCCTCATCACAGATCGCCTTTTTATTTTAATTTTGTTTTTTCACCCGGCCTCCGGCCCTTTACAATGAAAGTGTTGAAAATATTTATCGTCTTGAGTTCTTAAATATATTAATGAGCAATTATCATTTAGATAAATTTTCGACAAGATTTGAAAATTATTCCTGGTGTGATGAAAATATTGAAATAGTAATTTTATAATTAACTTAATATTTTTGTTTGATTAAAAAAAATTTATGAACTGAATTTCCAATTTTACTTTTATTTTCATATTGTTTTGTAAAGTGAATAAATTAATTAATAACAAATCAATGCAGTACATTTATTATTAATATATGTAATAATAAATATTTTCATGATATTTTTATCCGACCAATTATCATTAATAAATCAATTTTGTTAAAATTCTATGGTTAGAATCCTTCAACTAATACTATCACTAATGCGATGTGTATATACTTCCTAGTTAATGAATTAATTGACTAGAAAAAGTATGTATAATTTGAAATAATGTATACTTTCACTAAAACAAGTGAAAGCATGCATTAACTAGTTAGTGTATACACTCACTTCGATTTATGCTTTATGCTGTAATAGAAAATATAGAAATACAACATTTATATGTTCTACCTCCTTTAAGTATTCGGAACGATATTTTCTTTAAAAATATTTGTTTCAAATGGAAGAAAGATAGAGCAGAGGTTCTCAAAATATGATGCATGTATTGGTGAAACCTACAGTACAGTTACTTTTAGTAACCAAATCATTTTTTGAAGTAAGTTTCTGTTCTTCTTCAAAAAGAAGCAAATTAGAATTATATTATACAAGTAATATATAATTTTTTATTCATAAAAAATATTGTATACCCCAATTAATATTTTTGTTATATGTGCCACTCAGAAGCCAATTTTTAAAATTTTGCTAGTAATGTAATGAATTGTAAGGTAATCTGCAAGATATGAAGAGAATAATAAACTTGATAATCTTAATGCAATATACATTTTTCTGTAATCAATAAACCGGAATTTTCTACAAACTGTGAACTTTGGGCTTTATTTTCTCAGTTATTTTATTGTCTAAATGTGGAGTTCATCACTTTGGCTTCGGAGTGGCACATATCTATAAGAATTTGTAGGAGATCATGTAACACAAAATGCTATATAAATTAACAGTTATGCACATACATGAAAATCGCATGAAAAAAAATTAAAGTAAATATTGCTGCTCAAATATTTTGCGGAGGCAGGGTGGCCGAGAGCGTAGGATAACAACTTTCCACGCAAGAAGTCAGAGTTCGATTCCAACTAAGAACAAAAATTTTCAATTTAATTTAACATCAGCTGCCTCCGGCAAGCCCCACCATGGATGTCACCTTGTCGTGTTGGGGGGCTTCGACTTAACTAAGAACATCCACGTCTCGGAGATGAGACTAGCAATCTACTCAAGAGACGCAAATCACAATTGCTCAAAGAACCACACACAGCCTCGAAAATTAGAATGATTAACACATTGACGACACGGCAACGAACCTATTACGGCAAATGGGTTAAGATTCGCCGTAAAAATGGAACGAACACGTAGGAAGAGCCAACGCGGAAGGGCTCTTGAGAATATAGCCCGGGATGGAAGGCCAGCAACACAAGAGACCAAGCCACCGAAAAAATGGGCTGACTGCTGGGCGTACTCTTCCCAAAAAAGACCTGAGGATAGTGAAGAAGAACAGGCCTTAGACCTATAATAGAAGAAGAAGAAGAAGAAGAAGAAATATTTTCAAAATATGTATCATCAAGAATGAATGAGAGACTTAGCATCTTATGGTAAATATATGTTCTTTGACATATCTTATAGGAATAGTTATTTATGTTTTATTGTTATACAGCTGCCGATACTGCAGATTTTTTGTTATTCATTGATAAATTGTTTGATAGTGTCAAGTATGTATTAAAGTCCAACCCTGAAAAAGTATATAAGGACAACCAAATACACAAGCTAGAAATCAAACTGTTCCTTTTAGTATCAAAAATTTTATAACCCCTATACAAGCATTAAAATCCATTTGGTTAAAAACTGAAAGATTCTGTTTTAAATATATTTAACCAAGAAATT
Organism: Labia minor; assembly: GCA_963082975.1. NCBI lineage: Eukaryota > Metazoa > Arthropoda > Insecta > Dermaptera > Spongiphoridae > Labia > Labia minor. The sequence goes on from OY720345.1 coordinate 56,414,448, forward strand.
TTATTGAGAACTTTTTTGGTAGCCATGTTTTAAGGAATATAAATCCAACAGCTACATCTGTTAAATCTTTTTCAATGAATTTACTCTTTTTGAATTTCTGTGATTTTTTAAAAGTTGTTTGTTAATATGTTTATTGTTTATGCTTGCCTATATATTTGTTACAAATTTTCATTTGAGAAGAAGATTTCATTTAGCACTCCATTTTTTTAAGTACAATATTTTAAATTAAAAAAAAAATTCTTAACTAAAATACAATCAGCATTATTTGTATCCATTTCACAATTTTACAAGATCTTTACATTTGATAAGGATATAGAAGTAAGTTTATGAACATCAAATGAATGAAGATTGCAAGAAAACATTGACTTTCTCTAACAACATAACATAAATAAAAGCTGTTTAAGTTTACATAGAATGTTTAACATATCAAAATGTAATAAAATGAATAATCGATTGCATCAAAAATGACAATTAGGCTATTTTTCGTATTTCATTTTATTTTGGATAGACTTAATCACTATTCTTGCTGAAAAAGACATTTAAGTAGTGTCCATGATGAATTTCACTCCTCTAAATAAAAAATTTTTTTTTCGTAAATATCCGTAGTCAGTTTAATATAATTAAATTATATGATGATTTTTATCGATTAACGAACAGCTTTGCTTCTTTTCTTTTACTCATTTGTAGATAAATTATATGATGACAGTTTCATTTCATTTGAGTCCACTCAAAGGGTAATATATGTATATTTCAAAATAAATATTTTGTCATGCCTAATTTGAAAAAAAAAAATTTAAAAGTTAGATTTTAATTCCAAATTAAAATATTAAATATTAACCATTGATATATTCCCCTTCATATAGTGCTTAAAGAAATTTTTCCAGTGTATCATTATTATTCTTTTTATTCTTCTGAATAAACATAATAATGTGAACAACCAATTTAAATTAGTAGATTTTTGGAGATAATCTGTATTTTAAACTTTTGAAAAATGTTATTTATTAGTTAATGTATAATTTTGTTAAATGCCATTCAATTACTATAATAATATTTTAGTAATTTTTTTAATTTGTAAGATTGCAAGTTATTATTATTTTCAGAATTCGCAAGAAGTATGACAAAAAATCAATCACTTGCAGTGTTGTAGGTATAAATTATTCTTTTTCAGTTTTATATATATTTTTTTTAAGATTAATATTAATTTACAATATCTATATCTATCTATCTCTGTGGCTCTACGGAACTCGAAAGTTCTTGGCCGCAGCAACTACACTTGTCCAAGTATTCCTATTCCGAGCCACAACCTTCCAGTGCCTATCCTCTCCCATCTCTCTCACATCCTTTCCCACATTATCCACCCACCTACCAATATATTTTTAGCCATTCTTTCCTCCCTCTTTCTAGCCACGTGTCCTGCCTACCGTAGCCTTCTCGATTTTATAATTCTAACTATATCTAGAGATGCATAGAGGTCATGCAATTCCCCGTTATGCAGTCTTCACCATTCCCAGGTGACCTCATCTTTCTTTGCCCCATAAATTCTTCGCAGAATCCTATTCTCAAATACTCTAAATCTACTCTCGTCACCTAAGGTCATAGACCATGCCTCACACCCATATAATACAACCGGTAAAATAATTGTTTTATATAATTTAATTTTTATCCCCTTTGATATTAATTTTGACGCGATAAGCCCCTTTATTACATGATAACAGGCGTTTCCCGATTGTAACCTCGCTTTAAACTCATCTCGAATATTATTATCTTATGTTATCACAGAACCTAAGTATTTAAATTTTTCTACATTTTCAAATTCTATATCTTGTATGTTAAGATTTCGTGTGTTAATACTATTCCTATTACTAAATACTTAGCATTATTAATTTCCAGTCCCACCTCTTTACCTGTTTCGATTAATTTTTCTACGCTATCTATAATTGCAATTGCCGCATCTCCTATTATATTTAAGTCGTCTGCGTAACTTAATACTTGAATTTTTACCGACCGACGATAGTAAGGGAGGTATTGTTTTGTTTAATTCTATTCCGTTTGACTTCTTCCCAATTTGTCTAATTACATATTTCAGAATTATATAATTTACAATATTAATTAATATATTTACACAATATTAATGTCTAAATAATAATTTATTTATTTAGTTTTTATGTTAAAAATTAAGGTATAATATCTCTATTTAATATTAAACTAAATTATTCAATAAATATTAAATATTATTTGAATGAATAATTATTATAATAAGTTTTTTAAATGTAAAAAATTTTAATATAAATAAAAAAAAATTATTCTTATCTAATCTAATCTTATTATACTAGAAAGTTTTTATATATTTGTATATATATATATATATAATATATATATATATATTTGTATATATATATTATATATTTGAATATATATTTGTATATTTTTGAGATTCATTTATTAAAAAAAATTAACCGCTCGATGGATTTTTTTGAAATTCACACCATAGATAATTTTTACAAAGAAAAATCGATTTTATTAATTAGTTAATATACTTTTTAATTTTTTTTTTTCACTAACATATTTGAAATTTTTTAATCTGTTTTGTTGTTTAATTTTTTGTTAATTCTTATAAATTTTTATTAGTTAATTTTATTATTTATTATTATTGAGGACCCCAAGTTCCATTCATTTTAACCAGATTGATGAAATGATGTAGCATTTAATAATTGTAATAAATAATTAAAGAATTGTATATCAATATTTTTTAAGGGTCGAGCGATAGCTCGGTGTTTCAGGTACTTAGTATTTATGATGAAAATGTTGTATTATATTAGTTTTCTAATGAAAGAAATGGAATGTGGAGAATGTATATATTAATGTAACTAAACGATTTACAAATAAGTCTAATTGGTGACTAATTAGAGAGAACCTTTGGATTCAAATAAAATTACGTAACTTAGAATTCCAAGAGTGAGTGAGTGAGTCCTTTGGTCAGACAAGATGTCGTCGAGCATAATATTTTGACTTGTGTTTGGTTATGGATTTGTTTTTCTTCTCTTTCTTTATAATAAAGTTCAACAACCTTTTTTTTACTTTCGATTTTGACACCAAATAAAAACAAATTTATAGGGCAAGAAAGATTCAAATCTCCTTTGATAATTCCAAGAATTTGTTATTGAACGTTTATTCCAATATTAATAATCATCTTATCATTATGGATTTAATAAAGAATCATTTGGGTAAGGTCAGCTATTATGATGATAAGTGTGATTGTTTTCTGATAACCTTCGATATTCTATTTTAGGTTATTGAAAAAATGTTATTATTAGTCGAGCCTTTTGAAAATAATCTTTAATAATCTTCATTAAAGAATCATCAATATTTATTTTCAAAAGCAAACTGATTATTTAATATAATTGGAAACACTTGAAATTTATAGAAATTAATCTAAAGTCTAATCTTGAAAATATTAATAAATAAATAATATCAAAGTGCATTAAAATATTATTTTTTTTTTTTATTAATTTTCAATTTTTCTAGAAGAAAATATTACCAAATAAATTTAAATCAAGAGAGAAATAATAAAATATTAGTAGTAATATTAAATTAAAAAAATATTTTTCAAAAGAAAATTAGATATTAATACTTATTTACTATGTAATTTTAAACAAAGACTACATGAAAATTTAGATTAAAATTTTTATTTATGATTAAACCATTAAACGAACGAAATAAAATTATTTTCATAAATTAAAAAACAAAAACTATTTATTATAAGATATTTGGTACACAATCATGTATTAACTATTTAGTTAACTATAACATGGTTTATAACTCTTAAAATAAAAACTTTTAACAAAAATTCAAATTATATGATAAGAAGATGATCATTACACCTCGGGACAGTTTTATGTTTTGCCTTAAATTTTACATTAACTCTTAATTATTGCAAATGTAGAGAAGGTGTAGCACAATCAAAATATCAGATGAGTTTTGTTTGATTCCATTGGAAAAGCTAGTTAAAATTTGTTAAGATTTTTATTTTTAGAACATTCCCAGTAATTTCGATAAAGTAAAGTTGAAAAGTGAATTTTTAATGAAAATATTTTAATGTAAAAAGTACTATAATAATATTTATTCATCATTAAAGTTTTATGTATAAAATTAGAAACCAGTATAATTTTTAACTATTTTTAAATTCATAATTGTGGTTGATGTGTAAATAAAGAAGAATTAAATATCGGCTTCAGGGCAACAAAAATGAAGGAATATGGAAGAGTTTTTTTTTATAGAGAATAGAGAGAGGGAGGGTAATGATAAGCTTAAAATTGTAATTATTAAATGTTGAACATTTAGAAAAACAAGAGTAATATTTGTCAGTATAAAAATAATTGCCACGAGGAGGGGGGAGATTAGAAAATAAGATTATTTGTGTTTGAAGCTCAATTAGAAGCAGCATTTTGATCAAATCAATATTTATTCTCAGAGTGTTGACCTCAGCTGAGAAAAACAGGGAGATGATCGTCTCGTCGAACTAATTGACCAAATTGGCTTTCACCATTCATCAGTTCATCCGTTTCAACAACGGATTTCTGCTTCTAAACGACTTTATTTGATACACAATTGATAACACTTAATTAGTACGATTACATATCGTTTAACAATCGATTCTGTTTAATGACTTTTTCTTTGAATATTTTCAATAATTAGTAAATAAATTATAAAAATATGAAAATTGGTTAAAAAAATAATTTAGATAAATAAATATCCTCATCTTTTTTGTCATTAAACAAGTCAAATGAAATGGTCATACCCGTAGGGTGTTATTAAGTTGAGAAGATATAATTTTAAAATCTCTTAAAATTTTTATATATTTAAAAGAGTGGCTTACCTTTGGACACTTTTTTCACATTTTTGTTATTTTAATTTTTTTTATATTGATGAATTATTGTCGAAATTTTACCTAGTGTGTGTAACCTTTATATTATTGAATAACTCTCAAATTAAAATTTAATTTATAAAAAATTAAAATTTAAATATTATGTTTATCTTAAAACTACTTTTTTTTCACTAGAAAATGATATTGTATTGTTTAATGTTTTTATTGTTATTCTAATCTATAATATAATTAGCCCCCTTAATAGTATTAAGTCGGCTCAACACATGCGGTGTTTGTCAAATAACGAATATTTACCAAATACCGAGCACCAAGTTTAGGTGCTTGTATTGAATATTAATCTTGTTAATATTATTAATATATAAATATAACCTCCTTAATTTGGTTTATTGAATTTAATTGAATAATTTAATTAATTGAATTCAATTAATCATAATAATTGTAATGTAATACTTTAAAAATAAATTATTTAATTGGAATTGTTAATTTATTATATAAAAAAGGAATTGTTAGAGAAACAATATTATTTATTAAAATTGTGGATATAATTATTCTCAAATATTCGTCTTGTGCTCGCTATAATAGCGAACTAGCGAACCCAAATGTTTGTGCTCGGCATATCTCAAGCGCAGGGCAAGCAACCCATCCACACATGCGGGGTTTGCCAAATATCAAGCAAAACATTTGGAAAACACCGCATGTGTGGAGCCGGCATTAAATACAGTGACGTTTTTATAGGCTATTATTAATGGCGATAAATTCATCACTATTTTTACCGACCGACGATAGTAAGGGAGGTATTGTTTTCACACCAAATTTCCCATGTGGAGATTTTTACATACGAGGTGTGGCTATTAAATAACGAGACTGCGCGCGCAGACGACCTCCAGGAGAGGGTAGGCGGGAACCTAATGCACCGTTGTACAGCTGGAAGGGTCTACTATTCCAGTACGAGAACACATGTCTGGCGGTGAAATAGTTTTTTTTCTGTAGCGGTTTAAAATAAACTTGTTTTTGTTCCTACGCAGAAAACGATGTGTGACGAAAAACACGAACAACGTATCAATGTGAAATTCCTCTAAATTAAGCGGCAATCCATGCACTGGAAGACTCCTGAATCGCCAAGAATCAAAAAAGCGCGGATGTAGAAGGGAAGGGTTATTTTCACACCAAATTTCACATGAGGAGATTTTTTACATATCTCCACAAATCATGCACTTTGAATTGGTTTTATCCTCGGGAAAAATCATCTTCATTAGTTTTTTCTTAATTTAAAATTATATGACGTCATGCAGTCCTTCATGAAATAAAATGAAAAATATTTATGTTATATCCATATCTGTTTTTTATTGCATTAATAGATATATTAAAATTATTTGAAATTGTTTCTGTAGCTGGAAATTAATTTATTTCAAACCGTTGGTCGGTTCTGTGCCTGGCCACAGGTCAACTTATTTAACTAAAAGTTTTGTTCAATGTATTTATTTTTAATATAAGAAAAAGAAAACAAAAAATATATCATAAGGAATCTAATATTCAATATATTCAATATATAAATTAATTAATAATTAATAATTAAATAATCAAAACATTATTTATAGTACAATTATTTTTATTTATTTTTTTATTGTATTGATAGAAAAGGTATAAAAAAAATAATTTTTAATTTGTATATAATAAACCCAATGAAGTACTTTAAAAATAAAATAAAACTATAAAAATTTTACAATTTTATTTTTTATTAACATGGCTTGGATCGTTGATAGTAGTTTTTCCTTCATCATCTCTCTTTTATATTATGTCGATATCTAAAAGTATGGTTTATTCTACTTTTATTCTGTTCATTGGAAAAATTTTTAGGATTGAGGTAAAAGGTCTTAGGGTTGGGGTGGTTTCATAGGATCATTGTGTAGAGGGTTGATTTTCTCCCCCTGCGTGGACCATTTAGGGAAGGGCTACGCCCCAGGGGTGAGTTATGGCCAGTCTTTGCAACATCCAAAGAGTTCCGTGAATACGTAGGTGGAGATGAATAAAGACCAGATGGACAGGAATGTCTTAAACCCACACAAATGTTCAACATAAATTATAGACTAAAATATGCCCTAACCCACCCCTCCTCCCTTCAGGACTAGTTTCAGAATTGATTAGATTTATTTAAGCATCAGGTATTGTACGTACTTTTCTGTAATAATAGGTACAATTCAACCAGTTCTATTGAGTAAATCACCCAAATCCTTTTCTGATAATATAAATATTTTTTTCCTTTTTATTGAATAAACCATTTTATTTTTTAAACCGCAATAAGTTTCGCACACAATTCTAAATGACACCTACACACATATATACATATATATATATATATATATATATATACGATATATAATACGAGGTATGATAAAAAATAAAGACTTTTATTTTTATAAAAAATATATTTATTTATTCATCAATATTTGAGTTGTCTTCTTTAAAATCATCTCCCTCAGATATACTTTTGTGGAATCCTCAGAAGATAAGTACTTAATAATAGAGCTCGTTCAATGATGTAGTTTTTATCTTTCCATTCGATGCAAATTTTAGTCCTTTCATTGGACTCTTCTGTTTTGAGAACAAAAGAAAAGTTGAGGGGCCAATCCGGTGAATATGGAAGCTGAGGCATTGTTGCAGTAGTGTTGTTTCAGACGAAAAAGTTTCTCAAAAAACAATTCATGTACCCTTTCAGTTACTCTCAGACTCATGTCTAGTTCAGGTCTATGTTTGACTATTTTCAGCTGAAGGTTGCCTATGGTAGGTATCTGGTTTGAAGGCCAGTAATCATATTTCCTAAGAATATTTTCCATTTCTTTTTGAATATATTGGATGTTTGTATATTAAAGAAGTAAATTGATTATTTATATATGTTATCAATTAAATAATATAATAATTTGTCAATATTCCAAAACTCTGTGCCAGACAAGCATCGATCTTAAAAAATGATAATCAAAAGGTCCTATGTATGGTATGTAGGCTGGGTGTAGCAGAACTTCCCATTTAAGCTGCACGTGTGTCACGCAAGAGAACTTTTTTCTTCTGTTACTAGCTTTTAATTAATTAAATAATTAAAGACAAAACGTCTTAAAGCAAAATTTACCAAAATAAATTTTTTTTTACATAAATTTCAAGATATTTCACATTTAAATAAATTATTTTAAAAAGCAATATGCTTTCATGAAATTCTAAATGAATATATATATATATCTCTTTCTATATATATATATATATATATATAGAAAGATAGAGATAGAGAGAGATGTGATAAAAAAGAAAGAATTTTTATTTTATTGATCCATCAATATTTATGTTGTTCCTTTTAAAGTAATTAATTTCTTTCATATTTAATAGTATACTTGTATCTGCTCTTTCCACAATCCAAAGCATTTATTACATTATATTTAAAATATATATATGTATTTAAATGTTTAATTTAATTCAATTTTTAAAGATATGATAATTTAGTAATATGTATTTTATTATTTTTATTTTTATTTAATATATTCTTATTTATTAAACTTGATTTTTCCCTTCTTATTATATTCACATCTAAAAATGATTATGTTTTATTAAAAGCAGAACTCTAATAATATAATTAAATCAACTTTTGTTAAGAAGGAAGTTGACAAAGACTATTAGAAAAAATGGTTCTAAAAACTATTTAGAAAACCAACGCTAATTGCAATAATTCTTAAAAGGAAGTTGAACCATCTAATTGGTTAGTTAGCTTTTATAGTAATTTAGTTAAAATTAATACTTATTTAGTTATAAGTTTAGTTATATTCGAGAAAAATTTAATATCCTACTTTTTAAACCTGTTTTTATGCTAATATATAAGTACTCAGAACGGTGCATGTTCAAATGGAATCATTTGAAATATTTTATATATTCCAATAGATCAAATTCTCTTTTTTTCATTTAATTGACTATTAGTGCTTAGGCGATTCGCCTTGGAGAACCAAGATCGGAAAAAAATAATAACAAATCAAAATAATCAAAATATCTGATGCTAACATATGGATCTGCAAAGGAAAAATTAGATTCACTTTTTTATAAATAAAAGAAAAAGGTTCGTTGCCACGTTATAATATTTAATGAAAAGAAAATTAATATAAAGTAAAAATAGAAAATGAAATTGATATAAAAATTAAAGGAGATAATCCTTAGAATTTACAAATTAAATATAAAAATAAAAAGGAATAAATGCTAGCTAATGCTCAGCTAAAACAAAACAAATTTACAAAAAAAAAATATCAATAATAATAACTCAACACAGTTTTCAAAACACGTGGTCAACAGAAAATCTAAAAAATGGCGAATTCACAGCTAAAAGCCAAAAGCGTGTAAACAATATCAAGTTCAAAATGCAAGTGAGAAGAGATCAAATCTTCATGCCAAGTCCTTGGCTAACATCAACTAAAAGTAGCAAGGTGATTGGTTGTAATGGATCATGTGACCCTTTTGCATAGTCAACTTATCTACTGGGCAATTTGACCACGTGGTTGAATATGAATATACAAAAAAATATATATAAAAAGAAAAAACTTATAAAAATTATATAAAAATAAATTAATATTAAAATAAATAAATATAAATGAGGGAGAGGCTTTAACAATAAGTCTATGATTTTTTGAATGAAACACAGGTTTTTGGATAAAAAATTACTTTATTTTTCAACGCAGCTATACACTTCGTCCAACGATTCTCCAAATTTTTTATCCCTTCCAAACTAATCTTAGTCGAGGACATCAAAATAGATTTGTTTGTGAGTTGATTTCATTGTTGGAGTCAAATCTCTTTCCGCTGAACCATTTCTTCAAGTTTGGAAACAAGAAATAGTTACTTGGGGCTAAATCTGGAGAATAGGGCGGATGAGGGAGCAATTCGTAGCCCATGGAATTTAACTTTTTTCCATTTTCTTCTCAAATCACGAGATAGTCTGCTATTAATGGATGTCAAACAAAAACTAAAAGAAGCAGCTGATTAAAATTTCGATAGGAGTCATAGTTGCTTGCTGACAGGAGTAGTGTTGCCACTTATTTTAATTGACAGGAACTTCAAAAAGTCACGGACTTATTGATCTACCCTCGTATTTTTTTAAGTTCTTGCGACCATGTTTAAATTCTATCATCCAGATGTAAATGATAAATTCTCCTAACGCCTCCTGCATATCTTTATATCCTCTAACCATTTATTACAAAATATTTAATAAATAGCTTGCGTTTTCTCTAAATCGAATAACGAACAAAAACAAATCTTTTCAAAGACATCAATGTGACTCTATTTGACAGATCGATTTAAAACATGACATTTATAGTTTACTAGCTGCTCCGAGCGCCTTCCAGGCGCTCTTCACACCTAGACGGGGGCTCCGCCCCCTGTACCCCCGAGTGATACATGGTATTTGGTTGAAAGTCTGTAAAAGGTTTTCATCCATTTTGTTTCAATCAGTATAAGTAGATAAGACATATATTTGTTTTCTTGGAAAATATATTTTAATTTAATCAACAACAAATTTTCCTAGTATAATAAGTAAGATTTATTGACTATTTCATATGCAATAACTATTAACAATTAATAAAGTAGAAATAATTTTCCAACAAATATTTCACTTTTAGTTTAACAAAAAATCAAAAAAACAATATTTTGCAGAATAAAAACGAAACAAAAAACAAATATGAATATAATATAAATATTTTTAATTTTATTTTTAGAATAGATATTGTAATATATATAAATATAAATATAAAAATGCTTGTTTTTTATGCTTATATATATTGGATGTATTATGATACTGAGCACATGGCAGAGTGTATGAAAGACTTTCTAAAAATAATTGTTTTTAAAAAAAAACCCAGGGAAATACCCAGAGAGAGGGGTGGACAATTTTGCCAAGTGGCAGAGGAGGGGATGATTGGCTTCGACATATTTTAAATTCTCAATTCCTTAACTACACAATATACCAACTGTGGTCGACCATTGGTAATTAATAATTAATTATAAATTGCAGTTAAAGTTCTTTTAATTTATATTTCTATTTTTACGGTACCTTTCGATTATTCTATTTCATCTTAATTTCTTGAGTTATCTATTGTAATTTAAATTCTTATAGTTTTATTAAATAAATCAATTTTAGTTATAATTTTATATAAGCATTTTTTAATTGAACCTATTCAATCTTGTCATTCCCTAATCAACCTACGCGGTTTCAATAACCCTTTTAATTATTCTAAATTCAATCCAGAGTGCTACCAGTTAATTAAACTTATTTTTAACCCAATTTTTCTTATAAAATACCTCACCCCTAATATCTTATACACGACAATCTATATATAAGATGGTAGGTTTAATCAAATGGACTATAGACAGATTTGTTTGCTAAAAACATCTTATTACATTAGAAAAATTTTAAATAATTACAATAAATAGAATAATATATTCTTACCTAAAAACAAATTGGTTTTTATAGACAATTCTTATCTTATCTTATTAGTAACTAAATAACATAGGAGTATATCTAATGGTTTTCAATTTATAAAATCTAATTTACCTAACCTTAACACACAACAACTCCGTCTCATTATTGTAATACAAATTTAGAAATATTAAGTTAATATAATTAATATTATTTATTTATTAATACCAATTAATAATATTAATTACTTATAAATTATAAATAATTCATAATAATAATAAATTGTGATACCAACTTATAGGAATATTAAAATAATATAATTATTATTTTACATATATATGAATATAATATAAATATTTTTAATTTTATTTTAAGAATAGATATATATCTAAAAGGCGGTAACTGTGACGTCACATATATACATTTAAATTAAAAAAAACTAATGAAGATGATTTTTTCCAGATATGTGATCAATAAAACTAAATAACTTAAGAGTATAACTAATGGTTTTCAATTTATAAAATCTAATTTAACACACAACAATTCCGTCTCATTATTGTATTGTAATACAAAGTTAGAGATATTAAGTTTAAAAAAAATTAAAAATATTTGAATGTTTAAGTTTATATGTAGCGCCATCTGTCGATAGTTTTGTGACACTACAGACTTTTACCAAAATATTACTAATTAAATTAATTTTGGATAAATTAATTTTGGATTTAACTACACTAAAACCTTCCTTGGTATGCCCACAACAATCCCTGAAAGTTTCATCGCAATCGGACGGGTAGTTTTTGAGTTTAGGCGAGACAGACAAACAGACATTGCCTTTTATATATATAGATAGATAGATACACAAGATATTTGAAACTATCTATTTTATAGTCTTTATATGAACTAATGTTTTTTTTTGTACATCATTTATAGTCCATTTATCCATCTTAATTTATTATGGTATATTGTATTTTAAAAAAGAAATGTAAAAATTATTCTATAATATAATCATATTTTTTTTTCAAAGAAATTTTTTTATCTATACATCAACCGGTTTTTTTATTTTGTATTTTCTTATGCAATTTTTTTCCCCTGTTTCACTCTTTTCTGGATATGACACCCCGAGTAACCAATCGAATTCGCTCGATGATCAAAGGATGGTAGTTGTCCGAGAAGTAGCGCATAGGGTGCAGGAGGGAAGGAAGAGCAGGGCTTCTGGCCATTCAGAAACGCCCCATTTTTGAGATATTGAGGCGTTTATACATTTATAGCTTTCTGACTTTTTATTGCCTTTCTTTTTGAACTAACTTGTTACCGATCTTCACTTGTCACTTTATTGATTCAGATTTTAAATTTCTTTAAAAAAAAAAAAATAGGATAAACAGCCTAGAGAGCAGTATAGAAATAGAGAGAAAACTGACCTCTTACATTTACAATTACGAATTCTAGTAAAATTGATTAAATCAAAGAAAATAGTAAAAAAATATCGAAAACCATTCTAGTAAACGCTACTCCGGTTGAATACCTCCTGAAGAATCTTGTAAACTTTCAAATTTAACTTTGTGATTTTGGAATTTGAATTTCAAACTCGCTTTTTTATGTAGTAAATTGAGAAAAAGAATTTATTTTTATTTTTTTAAATTTTTTGAATCTTTATCTTAATGGTAAAACTTTTTATAAGAAAAATAAATAAATATAACCATTAACTCGAGTTATTACAATTTTTCTTTTTTAATAATTGTGCCTCTCAGAAGCCAAGCCGATTAATCTGCAACATATGAAGTGAATAATCAACTTGATAATCTTAATATTGCAATGCAATTTACATTTTTCTGTAATCAATAATTTTACAAACTGAACTTTAGGCTTCAGTTTCTTTAAATGTGGAGTTAATCGCTTTGGCTTCTGAGTGGCACAATTGTCTTCAAAAGCACAATATTTATCCTAATTTGGTGTTTAATTGCTGTTTTGTTAGTACTCAGTGATTTCTGGGATTACTGGATTTTATGATTATTTTGTTATTTATTCCAAAGGTTTTATCAAAATTATTTAAAAATACCGATACTCCTAAATATACATCCTGAATACCATATTATCTACCATATTATATTCTATATGATATTTTTATTAGGAGAAAACTAAAAAACAAAAATATATTACAGACTACATATTTGATAAAAATAATTAATATGATTTTTTATTTTCTATATTATATAAATTTTACAATTATTCAAATTTTTAAATAATATAAAAATATTATTATAAATAAATCTAAATAATTTATTATATTTTTTTATTAAAATATAAATTATCTATTAAAAATAAATATATATTTAATATAATAGTAATATAAATATAAATACAATTTATTATTATTTATTTTTATTAATTATATAAATATTTAATAATAATATAAGATTATAAGATATATCGTTACTTATGGTTTTCAAAGTTGAATTGGCTTTTAATTGGCAATATAAATATAAATATTAATTTTTATTACTTATAATAATTTAAAAAAAATGTATTATTAAAATATAACGATAAATCTTTATATATATATTAAGTAATTAGAAAAATTTGATGATACTGTGACTATATTATAAATTAGTTTATTAATAACTTTAGAAATAAATTAAAAATATAATTGATTCTATTATTATTATTATTATTATTATTATTAAATTATTTATTTAACATTTTAAAAGTTTTATACTTAAATGAATTAATGATAAATATATTTAATTATTCCAAAAAATAAGATTTAAATAAAAAATGAAATAATCAATAATAATTAAATTTAATAAAATATTTAGCAAGTGGTATCATCTGTTTTGTTTAATAAATTTCATTCGATAATATTTTTGATGAATGACGTAAGTTTAATAAATTTGGTATTAACAAAATTGTTCGAAAGTAGTGAAGCAGAATAATTACATTTTCACTTGGCAGCTACGAGTGCGATGTCCAATGACCAAGTTAATATGAATGAAAATCAACCAAGCCCCATTAGTTTGGTCCCTTCGATGAGAGAGGAGGGGAGCCCTTGCGCAAGGCTGCCTGCACCCTTCAGGCCCTCCCTCTACTTCCAAAAACCACTTCTTTTTCCTATTTCCTGGTTTTTCCCTTCGATCCACCCTCTCTGCTTTTCCAGCAGCAGTTCAAATTCGAAAAGCTTTGCAAATCCCCCATTTTTGGGGTGGCATTCGTTTGGACAATGCTTGCGCAATACCTGACTCACTCTCCCCATCCCCACTGCTCTTCAAAACCATCAATCGAATAGATTTTCATGCAAAATTCGTTTTTTTTGGGTTTCCTGTTTTTGTATTTTTGCATTAGGTTACAAACACATTGCATTCTATCATATACAGCATATAAAAACTAAATACTCATTAATTTTCCTGTTATCATTTACCTAAATAGTTATTTAAGTTATTTAATTATTTTCTATAAAAATGAAAATTTACATTGAAATTGGTTTTTATCTCTTTTCCTTAAATTCTCTATAAGTCTTCCAAGCGGACGTTTTCCACTTCTTTCCTCTCCCATTCTAGCCACGTGCTCTGCCCATCGCAGCCTTCTATGAGTGAAGATGCTTAGAGGTCATGGAATTCCTCGTTATGCAGTCTCCACCATTCATTATATGACTCATTTATGATTAATTGATTATTAATCCTAGATATAAAAGAGAAATAACCATAAATATATTTTTTTTTCAATTATAAATTATTATAATATATTAAGGAGCACATAATTTATTATTATTATTATTATTAATATTTTTATTTTTATTTGAAACTTGAGGTAATTCAGAAACAAATACCATTTGTGTAACAAGATGTATTTTGTATTTTGTATTATATGTTATATGGCCGACAGCATGTTTTTAATGTTCAATAAATTAATAAAATAAGATATTTTAGTGTTCTAAAACTTTTGGATAAAACTTAAAATTGGAGAGGAATACTATCTAAAATAAAAATAAATAAATAATTAAAAGTCTCTTAGTTTTTTAGTTATTTTGATATTTTTGAATATTGTGAAATTGGTTACAGTAAATACATGTAAATTTCAAAACACTATAAATAAAAATTTTCAAATTTTATAATTTATATTTTTGTAGTAATTAAGGAAATAAGTATAATTCTTATTTTGAGGTGAATGTCACTGCTATTGATGACAATTTAGAAAATAACTAACCATATCATAAGGAAAATATATATATTTGCCGAATGGTTGTGTGAAAATATTTAAAATTAAAAAAAAATTGATATTTAAGAGGGAATTTGATTATTATTTTGATTAAATGTATAATTAAAATTTTAAATAGAATCTTATAACTGTACATTCATTTTCCTTCTCATATTTTATTTCGTCGAATAATTTTCTTTCACATACTTTTAATTTGTAATAATTATAATTTTAATAAAATAAGTTGACCTGTGGCCAGGTCCGAACCGACCGACGGTTTGAAGTAAATTAATTAGCAGCTACAGAAACAATTTCAAATAATTTTAATATATCTATTAATGTAATAAAAAACAGATATGGATACATAAATAATAAATATAAACATTTTTAATTTTATTTTATTTATAATATATTTGCAAGACCAGGATGTGACGTCATGAATAGCTGGATGACGTCATATAATTTTAAATCAAGAAAAAACTAATAAATATGATTTTTCTCTAGGATAAAACCAATACAAAGTGCATGATTCGTGGTGATATATAAAAAAATCTCCTCATGTGAAATTTGGTGTGAAAATAACCCTTCCCTTCCTATCGTCGATCGCTAATACTACCACTTCCGGTTCACGGATTTGCACCAAAATTGATCAATTCATCCCACTGATGCATTAAGTAAATATACCAAATTTCATCAAAATCGGTTGAGCCGTTCAGGCTGTACACATCTATACGGACGGACGGACGGACAGACGGACAGACGGACGGACAGACATCATGCTAAAAATACTTTTTTCTGTTTAGAAAATGCATGATTCGTGGAGATCTGTAAAAATCTCCACATGTGAAATCTGGTGTGAAAACAATACCTCCCTTACTATCATCGGTCGGTAAAAAAGAGTAGTTATTTACATAAAATAAATTATTTTTGATGTAAGGAATTGTTTTTTTAAATTTGGTCCTTACCATCAAAATACCATTAATTTTTCGTGATTTTGAAAAAATTAATTTGAAATAATTTTTTTTTTTTATTTTGACAGTCTTTCTAACGTTTTATCTGTAAGTTTTAGATTATTCTACATATTATTTAAATACCTTAATATATTGTAGGTATATTATACATATTTATTTATTTAATTATATTTCTTGTTTATGTCTTAATTTAAATTAATTTAAATGAAATTACAAATACTTACAAATAAAAATTAAATTTTCTTTAGAATATTAATAATTATTTTTTTTAAAAAAAAATATTTTTTCTAATCTTTTCAAATTTTCAAAATGTATGTTTCAAACTATACAAAAAGTCTTTTCTAGGTTTCATTTACAATTTATAATAAAAAAAAATAATTATGGGATATAATATTATAGGTAATAATAATAATAAAAGGAATACTCTAAAAATAAATGTTATTTCTAAAGTATTTTAAAATTATAATTTTATTTCATTCGTTCAATCCTTTTCTTGTCTAAAATCACAAATACTTATGCTAAATAAGAATTTATAAGATAAGTAGACTCTCATGATACTAAATAAAGTTATCAATATAAATATAGTATAATACTTGAGTAAACTTCAATCTGTGACCCGATGACGCAAAAACGACTGACTTTGAGTGGGTCTTTGGAATAAATGGAGCAGTGTGAAGGGCTTGACGGAGGACCCTCCAATGGAGAATGTCGGCGACGATGCCCATTCATAGAGAAACGAAGACACCGGAGGAGTTACGGCGCCCAGGAGCAATGGAATGGAAAATTCAAGAGGGGCTTCGCGACATTTGGGGGGAAGACGAACAGAGGTAGAGGGAGGGAGTAGGGAGGCTGAATCAATCATCGATGTAGCAGTGATGCTCCAACATGACAACACGAGTTTGTCGTGGAAGCCAATAAAGAGGTTTCCCTTTTAATGAGAAAACTCTTCAATATTTAAGCCAATGCTCATTTGAATTTAGAAGAGAACAAACAAAAACTCTATTAACTTTCATGTCCTAGAATGAAAGTGGCAGTTCCGAAGTTGCTATTTGACATTGATTTGGGGAAATTAATTAAATTCGAATATAAAATATTCATGACTGCTTAAGAGTCCCAATTATTTATTAAATGGAACGATTTGTACCTATTTCTTATACCTTTTCATTGTTTATCTATAGAAGTAAGCACTGTTTCTATTTACATCCGATATTATGGTAGGCAAAATCGCAAGATGTTGGAAATGGAACTTTTTTGAAATAAAAAGAGAATGAATTTTATCAATAGTTGGAATTGATTTAAAATTTTTAACACCCAATTAAACAACCGTTTTGTAGAAATGCCATGAAATTCAAAAAAAGCACAAATTTTTACCGACCGACGATAGTAAGGGAGGTATTGTTTTCACACCAAATTTCACATGTGGAGATTTTTACATATCTCCACGAATCATGCATTTTCTTAACAGAAAAAAGTATTTTTAGCATGATGTCTGTCCGTCCGTCCGTCCGTCCGTCTGTCCGTCCGTATATATGTGTACAGCCTGAACGGCTCAACGGATTTTGATGAAATTTGGTATATTTACTTAATGCATCAGTGGGATGAATTGATCAACTTTTGGTGCAAATCCGGAAACCGGAAGTGGTAGTATTAGCGATCGACGATAGGAAGGGAAGGGTTATTTTCACACCAAATTTCACATAAGGAGATTTTTTTACATATCACCAAGAATGTATTGGTTTTATTCTCGGGAAAAATCATCTTCATTATGTTTTTCTTAATTTAAAATTATGTGACGTCACCCAGCCCTTCATGACGTCACAGTCTCCTTATTATGATCACGGGCAACGCCGGCTACTTCAGCTATATATTAAAAATAAAATAAAATTAAAAATATTTATGTTATATGCCTATCTGTTTTTTATTAGATTAATAGATATATTAAAATTATTTGAAATTGTTTCTGCAGCTGGAAATTAATTTATTTCAAACCGTCGGTCGGTTCGGACATGGCCATAGGTCAACTTATTTACTATAGAGATAGTATTGCATTCAATTGTCGATGTCGAGATTTTGATGTTTTTATACGTTTTGAAGGTCCCTGAGTCATTTTCACTAAGGTTGAGAAAAATGTCTCTCTCTCTCTCTCTCTCTCTCTCTCTGTGTATGTGTGTGTAGACAAGATTACGCAAAAACGTTTTGAGGTAGAATAATGAAATTTGGTATACAGGCATTATTCAAAATTCGTAGTTTTCGATCAACTTTTGAGAAATGTAGCTCATCCGAAAGTGCGTCACTACTTACGTTTTGATTTTTTTTCCTCTAAACTAAGCATAAAAATAAAGATATATATTTGATAGTTTTTCATAATTTCATGATTAAAAATTGTATAAAACTGCTATATATAGAATTTCAGCTTGATTGATCCGCTTAAAGTACTGGAATTAATTTTTTAACACGTTGATTGGCAATCACGCGCCAACACGAGACGTGGTGCCATCAACAAAGAGCCAAATACGCGCTGGTTTAATAAATATTATTTATTAAATTTAATTTATCATTTATAATTAATTAAATTTAATTTAAATATAATATATGTGTTAATCAATCCAATTCAAATTTGCGAGATAGTCGAGTGGAGTCAATCCAGATTTTTCCAGTTACAAATCAGTTTTCACAACCATACATACGCCGAACAATTCATAACCATACTGATTACATGCCTAACATTGACGTCACGAGATATTCTATTCTTATACTTAAACGATTATTTTAATTGATATATTCACTTATTCCTATTAAATATAACCTCAATATTTAATTATATAAACCCGTTGTAATATTTCATTTCATTTAAATTTTCTGTAACCACTCTTTTATTTTGTTTTGTTTTTTTAAATTAAGTAGATCATATATGTCATATTTGATCATTTTTCACGAAGAAGCCTTAAATAGGGCAATGGTTAAAAAAATAGTGGTTAAATTATGACAAAATTATAATCAAAAACCACATGCTTGAGTTGAAACTATGGTAATTAATATTATATGTCTTTTATTATAATATAAAAAGACCACAAATTGCAAAAATTATGTTCTTTAATGTTACTGATGCGATTATGCGTCAGATTAGAGGATTTTTATAACATTAATATTTATTATAGTAATAATTGAAAAATTACAAACAAATTTTATTTCCTAATTAATAATTTTAATTATAATAAAATGTTTAAAATTCTTTTAAAATTTTTAGAAAGTAATTTTTTTTTATTCATGTTTTTATAAAATAATACACACAAATATTATACTACAAATAAAATATACTCGTATATGTATAAAATGGTCAAAAGTAAGTGCTGTTTAATCATTTTGAAGAAAATACACATTAAACATTTATTATTTTATATTAATGTTTATTTGAGTCTTGAAAGAAATACAGAGATTGAAAATATTGTATATATTGTACATTAAAAAAATTACTTGTATTTCAATATATGGAGCAAAACTAATACAGAATTATCTAATATTGAAAAATTATTATTGTTTTAAATTATCAGTATTGTATAAAATTATAATACATGCGTTTTTAACTTTTCTTTATATCAATGATTTTCTTAAAGTTCTTTATCAATTTGTCTTTTATTATATTTTCTTACTTTTAGAAAATATTTTAAAACTTTTAAAAGAATCTTTTTATTAATATTGTGTGTTTTTTTATAAAATAAAACATATATAAATAAAATTTTTATGTATAAAGTGGTTGTTAAAAGTAAGTTTTAGTTTTTTGTAAGAAAGGCAAATTTGTTTAATCAAATCAGTTATAAGTAATATTATTTTTATTAAAAGACTATTTCACTCGCAATGAAACTTTTTAAACATATTCTTTCATTTTTAATAATTTAAAATAAACTTTCAGTTGGATAATTTAAATGCTCCCTATATATTAAATATAATGCAAATTATTTTTTCAAAAATTTCACCAAATGTTCAAGTAAAGTCCTATAGAACATTCAACTTTAAAATATTTGGAACCTATACTGACTTCAGTAA
This sequence comes from Labia minor, assembly GCA_963082975.1. Classification (NCBI taxonomy): domain Eukaryota; kingdom Metazoa; phylum Arthropoda; class Insecta; order Dermaptera; family Spongiphoridae; genus Labia; species Labia minor. The sequence goes on from OY720345.1 coordinate 56,434,972, forward strand.
AAGAATTTAATAAGATTTAAATAAAATAAATAATAACCTGAAAATAGATCACCATTTTAAATATTAAACCAATAATGAATGCACAAAATACACTTTGGTTTTTTTAACTCCATGAAAATTAAATCCATAATTATTGAGTATGTATTCTTATATTGTTATTTATTTTTAAGTTTATCAACTTATCTTAAAATAATTATATACATATATCAAAAATATATTATAATTTCTACTTTGACTGTTATAGATATATAATTTAAAATTGGAAGAAAAACTTCAATGAAAAAGCTACATTCTATGATAGAAGAAAAAAAATAAAAAAAAGAACAGAAAAACTAAAAAGATTAACAGAGTATGAAAATAAGATCAAAATTTAAAAAGAAGACATTGGTATAAGTAAAAATTTTTAAATCTAATTTTCGCTGACAATTATTTTAACTAATTATCATACATTTTTTTTAATTTTAAACCAAAACGTTTAGCCTATTTTATACTTTTAAATTTTATTTTAAAACATAAATTTGTCCAAGGATAGATTTAATATAAAGAATGAATGGAGAGGAATAAATTTGAATGTCCGTAGGAAATTGGAGGTTCTCTGAATGTTGACAGGTACATAAGAGAAATCCTAGAGCAATGCCTTTTACTCCTTTCTTTCTTTTTTACATGATAATGCTCGTTCTCCTACTGCTCAGGAATTAATAGAATTGGTTGGTATATCTATTCTGTCATTACCTGCAAGAAATCCTGACTAGCTCCAATTATGGGATATAATATGCCTAAGGAGGCGAAGTCAACCCAATTAAACATATCAAGAATTAGAAATCACATCAATTGAGGATTGGAATATCTCCCAAGAAGAAATCCTAAGTTTAATTCTAAAAATGCCAAAAAGAATCCAAGAGGTAATAAAAGCAAGATGAGGTGTTACAAGATATTAATAAATTGTTTTTTTTTATCAAAAAATTTAGTAAAGTTAATTAAATTTCATTTTTTAAATTTTCTTCTTTTTCATCAAATTTTAAGTTTTCTTTGTTTTTTTTATTTTTATTAATTAAAAGATAAAGATATTATTAATTTGAATATTTATTATTTTAAAATTTATTTAAGTTTTACTAATTTCATATAAAATAGATTTAGTTTATTGGATTTATTAGAAAAATTATAAGTGATTCGATAATTTTGCTCAGCATTTTATTTTATACATAAAATATTGATAATAAAAATAAATAGTTTATAAATATAATAATATAAATTAAATATAAAAGTGGTCTTCACATTTAAATTATTTCTTCTGGAATGAGTAAACAAATCTGTCCAATTTTTCTCTCATCCCTGCTTCCTCCAATATCTTCCAAATATGTGTTTTCCCAGTAACATTCATATAATCTGACAAGCTGCCTCACAGGGGAATTACTTCTTGAAGATCTTTTTTTCCCTTTTTGGAAATCAAATCGATATATATATATATATCCTCCAACTGACAATCTAGTTTTTGATTATAGATTAAAAATATCCCATTTCAATTGATTTCAAGTTCGATTATTCTTGTATGTTTCTGACATGCACACACTTTATCTATTTTCTCATTAGATTTACTTAGAACTTTTATCTATAAAAGTTACAAATATATTTTTTCTTTTAAACTTAACTATAAAATTGTAAACATTTATTTTGTCTAACTTTAATTAAAATTTTTATTTTCTTTAGGAATATTGAAAAGGAACAGAGTTATCCATTGATGAAATCTTTTAAAGTCTGCAGAAAATTTAAATTTATAATATAATATCTTTTCTATCACGTTCCATTGACATTCTTTACGACTTTTATATCATACAGACATTTGTTTAAAATTTTTGGCTTAATGATTTCAATATTTGATTTTGATGTGCTTCAATTATAGAAATAATTTTTTTAAACGCAAATTATTGTCCAGATATTCTAAAAATAAACTTTTTTTCTTTACAAATTGGAATTTTATCATAAGCACTAATTTAATATATATATATATATATAAATGATTGTACGACATAAAGTACAAACCAAAAAGTGCAAAGACTAAAAAGTCCAAGGAAAAAGTATAAAATATTTTTATTTTAAAAATTTTATTTAAAATTTCAGATCATTAAAATTTAATTTTATATGGCATTAGTTATGGCCTATCGCTTTAATATATTCATATTCTCGAAAAAGTGGAGAAATGACTTAAGTAATAACTTAACTTATTATAATTTTAAATATATATTTTTAAATAGTTTAAATAGTTCTAAAAAATAATAGATTTTCTAAAAATATTTTTGTATCTAATAGATTTGGACATTTTGGTTTGGACATAAAGTCCTCCTACCATATCAATATATTATGAGAAATAGAAACTGCTTTGTCTATCTCTACAAAAATATCTCTTTTTCCAACTATTTCTTTAGAAGGATTTTCTGTTTTGATTTTTATTAATATTAATATTAATATTAATGTTTGTTTGAACTTCTCTTCTTGGTTTTACCAACTGTTGTTTTATTAAACAGTTCCCTCATAAATATATTTAGCTAAATGGTGCTTAAATGAAAATAACAGCACAAATTATAGTAATAATGATAATTAGGAAATAATTACTACACCTCTTACCTTGCTAATTCACATAAAATTCGGTAGTGGTTACTTGGTGTATGGAGTAAGTAGAGTTTTGTTATGTGTTTTTTTAATCAGAAAATATTTTTCAATAATATTTGTGATTCTTAAAGATAACAGCAAATCACATATAATTAATATTGATTAGCAGTAAAATTTGGTAGTTTCCATTTGTTTTCTTTTATTTTTATTTATTATTTATGTATGATCATTTATTTTTCTTATCTATATGTGGTAAAAAAAAATTAATATATATATATTCTCAAGTCAAAAAAGATTAGTTTTCTATAGCACACATCAAAATCTTGGCTGGATACAAATAATATGATAAAATTATATTTTTGACATGATAGATAAAAAATCATATCTACCAATTAAAGGGGAGATTAATAATAATTGAAATATGATTTAAAAACTATTAATGAACTTTAAAAATAAATATCACGCATAATTTAATACATGAATTTAATTTGACGGTAATTATTCAAATATACGCCTTTTGGATAAAACCTTACCAGTGGGTTCTATTTGGAATTTCAAATAACTTTTTCTTATCAAATTTTTTCGGGCCTCTTCTAGTTTACGAGATAAAAATTATTAAAATTTGCATATAAAACCATTGATATTCTATTTAGCTATCATGTTTTGTACGTTTAGCTACTAGATGGCGCACTAATTTTCGGTTTTTATAAATTCAGTTTGGATATAGGAAAATTATTTAATTTAAATCAATAAAACATTACTTAATGGCACATTTCGACGTTCATAACTAATCTGTCAAACTTAAAAAATCTTTATTTTAATAATTTTTATCTCGTAAACTAGAAGAGGCCCGAAAAAATTTAATAAAAAAAAGTTTATTTGGAATTGTAAAAGTAACCCACTGGTAAAGTATTATCCAAAAGGCGTTTACTTGAATAATTACAAAATTTGACTTATTTGTAAATATAAATAATAATACATAAATATCGTTTTTTTTTTAAATCATTTTTATCCAAATGGAGGAAGATGGTTAAGCATTTGATGGATGAGATAAAGACCAAATATTTTTATAAGCCACGGGCTGAATATTTTCATTTTGGCTGTGGTTCCTCCTTCTCTAAATCAAGATAGTGACCCTTGCAAGAGGGTGGCTCAATCTAAATCTAAAGACGGCTCTCAACAGTTTTCTATTGAAAGCCTCCAGGTCCGCTCAAATTGGAAATCAATGTCCTATTGAACGATATTGTGGCAAACATGTCTTGATGCACATTATGCAAGGGGGGCAGCCCCTTTAAGACGGGGGGCGATGACAAGGCGAGTGGCCATGTCAATCACGGCTGGTCAACGGCAGCCACCTCTTCTTTTCTTGCAAGTTCGCCCAGCTGTCTCGGACCTTGGATTAAACGCAAAATAACCCCTCCCCTTGAATCTATCAAAACCGATTCTCTCCTGGAGGAAACAATTTAACAAAAAAAGAGAGAAAAAAAAATCGCTTTGTATCCTTCGAGAGGAAAAAATAGTCAAAATTATAAGTGAACCGATGTAACGTTTTTTTTTTATTTGCAATTTGCATTTCTAAAGAACTTCAAAAATCTAATTATTCTACACAGTCCAATTTAAATGGAAATTTTATACTTAGAAAATGTTTGTAATGTTAATCGACTTTTAGATTAATTCATTAAAATCACCTCTAAAAGAGATGTTTTGTAAATTTTTAATCATAATTATCTTTCTTTTCTTTTTTTTTATTATACAAATAATTTCACTTCTTTATTCTTATTAAAAATAGAATAATTTCTTTATTATTAAACAAATTACTTTTTCAATATTAATTCTTTCTTACAAACCATCTTCTACTAAAGATAAATATAAAATTAAATTAAATACAAAAAAATACATAAATTATTTTAAAGAGATGTTAAATATCATTTTATCTAATTTCTAGTGATAATATATTCTGTGGATATGGTAAATTCTTATTTGAAATAATTAAAGATATCTAATTATTCAAATATAATTTGAAACAAGATTATTTTTTGTTTTTGTTTAATCTTTAAAAAAAATAAATATAAAATTTATGTTTTGGATAATTCAATTTCTCTTGTGTTCGGATTAACTAAATTTTTTATTATTAATGAATTTCTATTGTAATAGAAGAATGGTTTTAGTTTATAAAATCGAGCGATAAATAAATATTATGAGAGATTTTCTGTGATGATTAATTGTTTATTATTATACATTAAGTGAAGTGATAATAAAACGTATTTATTTACTTTAGCACATAAATATTATTAAATACTATTAAATGAATTGAAAAAATTGAAAATTAGTTAAAGGTTCAATCATAAATATTATTTTAGAAAATTCAAATTTAATAATTAATATTATTAAACTTTAATAATTATTTAATTTAATTTAATTATTTTATGCACTTAGGTTAAGTAAACTAATATAAAACTTTTTTATAGTAATTTTTTATATCAAAGACCTTTGCTAAAGTTTCAAGTTGATTGGTTAATAAGAATTTGTTTTATGGGCAGTACGACTGTTAGATCATTATCAGAAGGTTCATTTCATTTTAATTAATTAGTTTAATTTTATTATAGTTTATATAATTTATTAAAATATTTCAACTAGTGACTACGGTTAATTTCATAAATATTAATTAATAATATTAATAATAATAATTTTTCTAATTTAAATTTCATTAATTATTTTTTTTTTTTTTTGTTTAGGTATGATAATACTTAATAATATATTTTTATGGTTATAATTCTATTATTAAAAAATATTTTTTAAATCATTTTCTTTATCTGGTTCTTAGATCACATGGCCGATCTCTTTGATGTTCATCTCGCGATTTTGCAGTGCCTCTTTTATTTATTATTTGTACTAAACTTGTTGAAGTTGTTCGAAGAGACAGGTTTAGCCAGGTGCATTATCAGCCCCAAAAGAACTAAACAAGTTGTTAGCACGCGTTACTCTCCCCCAGTCTTTCTTTAAGAATTATTTTTTTGCAAATCGGTCCGCACATGCCATATGCCTTCCTTTTACTATGAATGAACCGACTTAAAAAATAGATGAAGAAAAAAAAATAATAAATAAAAAAATACTTTTTAAGTTCCCCTAAGCAGCCGCAAGGAGATGGCGTAGAGCACGAGCGCGGCGACCCCCTCCATAGAGTGATAGGGAGGTCAGCGGAGTATAATAAGATTTTCATCGGTTTAAACCGCCCCTGTGCTCCTTAAAAAACTCACTTCCTCCCCAATTTATCCTCAAATGGGATCCGGTGTATTTTTTTAGAATGTCTTGTCACGAGCAATTAAAAGCTGCGCGACACGAGCCATCATCGGTTGGGGAAAAAGTCGGAAAAAAAAATTAAAAATTTCTCATATCTTGGGGAAACAGGCAATAAACAAGCTTATGCGGGGAGTCGCATAGAATGTAAATAGGAACTTTATCAAAAAGAATAATAGGTTAAAATTGAAATATTTATATAGTCCAGATTAAGGATTTATATTTTGAACGGATAACCATTATGTAAATCCAGATTTATAAATAATGTTTCACTTTGGATTAATTTATAAAGAGAATGGCAAAATAATGGAAGATTTGAAACTTTTTCTCTTCATTTAAATTACCAACTGAGTTTCGATGCAGATTATAAGAGTAGCAGCCTCAGTAATTTCATTCATCCAAACGTCCATATCTTCTGCCAATTCCTCTACCTATTTATTGTATCCTTGCTCGTCCTTGTCCATCTTTTCACAATTGGTTTCAGCCATGTTTCAGCCTGACCTTGCATACTTTATGTTGGAAAATCAATCAAGGTCACACATTCTGCATGTTATCATTTTTACCGACCGACGATAGGAAGGGAAGGTATTGTTTTCACACCAAATTTCACATGTGGAGATTTTTATATATCTCCACGAATCATGCATTTTGTTAACAGAAAAAACTATTTTTAGCATGTCTGTCTGTCCGTATGTCCCTCCGTCCGTCTGTGTTCGTATAGATGTGTACAGCTTGAATGGTTCAACGGATTTTGATAAAATTTGGTATATTTACTTAATGCATCAGTAACATTAATTCATCAACTTTTGGGATATATCCGGAAACCGGAAGTGGTAGTTTACAAAATATTAATTTTATATTCATTGTCCTAAAATATTTCACTTAAAATATAGTAATAATTAATTATCGAGTAATTAAACTAAAAATAAAAACCAAGATAATATAATTTAGTCATTTTAATTCAAGTTTTAAAAATATTTTTTATTATACTTTATATATATATATATATAATGTTGTTTGGAAATTAACTAAATTAATCGTCGGTCGGTTCTGTGCCTGGTCATAGCTCATATTTTTGACATTAATTTACTTGATTTTTACCTTTACTTAACACTATTTCTTGTAATCCCTAAACAACAAAAGAAAAAATATTTTTACAAGAAATTTTAAATTTCTCTAAATTTAAATAATTATATAATAAATTTTTGTTTATTTAATATTTGTTGAATTCTATTGACTATATTTCCTTACCCTTTTTGACCACCTTAACGGGTTTTCCCTAAATGAAGGAAACCCTTTCTTTGTTGTGACAGATCATCAAAAAGCAAGTGTACCCTTTCTTAAGTTGAAAAAAATGAATAGTATTGTTCGTTTTTTGAACTCATTTTATATATTTGTAAAAATTTTTTTTTTTTTTTTTTTTTTTTGAAGAAAAAAAATATTTTTAAAAGCGAAATATATATTAAGAATATATCTTTAAATAAATTAATATTATTATTAAATTCTTAGTCATTTTTTATTTATTCATATTTTTCAGTATATTTATAACTAAATATTAATTAATTTAATTGAATAGTTGAAATTCATGTATAATTATTACTCTAGCTTCAATAGAAATGATAAATTTTAGATTCCAATTATATTATTGTATAATTAAAAAAAAGATTTTCAATAGACCATTGTTATTTTGAAAGATGTTCGTTTCTTAGAAGAAATATAAGAGTTATAGTCAACATTTAACATGTTTTCTCTACCCTTTCAAATTGGAATTTTCAAAATTAAAATGTACAGTTAAAAGTTTAATTCTACTGAAATTTGTAGAAAATCCAAGGTCACAAACAGTTAATATTAACCAAAAGAAAACTAACCCTTTGCCATTTATTATACATAAATCTATCTATTTCACTATATACTTACTTTTAAAATAATTTCAAATTATTTTAGAATAATTCTTATATTTTAGATTTTTTTTATAATATTAATAATTAATAAATTATATTTATTATTTCTAAGATTAAAACATTGCAATACACAAATTACATAAAAAACTTGTAAATTTATTTGTTATTATATGGATCCCGTGACTATTAATTCAAAAATTATCTTGGAGGTGAGCTTTAAATATATGTAGTCTCAAAAACAGATTTAAATATATATATATATATATATATATATATATATGCCTTAAAATCATAAAGAAATAAAAAAAAATCATAGTTAATTTTTTATCATGAATTTTGTAATAGATTCCATTTTATTCACAGAAGAGTAAAGATTAATAAAAAAAAACTTTTTAATATACACGCTTTTTAATCAAGATGTGTACAGCCTGAACGGCTCAACCGATTTTGATGAAATTTGGTATATTTACTTAATGCATCAGTGGGATGAATTGATCAACTTTTGGTGCAAATCCGGAAACCGGAAGTGGTAGTATTAGCGATCGACGATAGGAAGGGAAAAGTTATTTTCACACCAAATTTCACACGAGGAGATTTTTTACCGACCGACGATAGTAAGGGAGGTATTGTTTTCACACCAAATTTCACATGTGGAGATTTTTACATATCTCCACGAATCATGCATTTTCTAAACAGAAAAAAGTATTTTTAGCATGATGTCTGTCCGTCCGTCTGTCCGTCCGTATAGATGTGTACAGCCTGAACGGCTCAACCGATTTTGATGAAATTTGGTATATTTACTTAATGCATCAGTGGGATGAATTGATCAACTTTTGGTGCAAATCCGTGAACCAGAAGTGGTAGTATTAGCGATCGACGATAGGAAGGAAAGGGTTATTTTCACACCAAATTTCACATGAGGAGATTTTTTTATATATCACCACGAATCATGCACTTTGTATTGGTTTTATCTTCGAGAAAAATCATATTTATTAGTTTTTTCTTGATTTAAAATTATATGACGTCATCCAGCCATTCACGACGTCACAGCCTGGTCTTGCATATATATTATAAATAAAATAAAATTAAAAATGTTTATATTTATTATGTATCCATATCAGTTTTTTATTACATTAATAGATATATTAAAATTATTTGAAATTGTTTCTGTAGCTGCTAATTAATTTACTTCAAACCGTCGGTCGGTTCGGACCTGGCCACAGGTCAACTTATTACCGACCGACTATAGTAAGGGAGGTATTGTTTTCACACCAAATTTCACATGTGGAGATTTTTACATATCTCCACGAATCATGCATTTTCTAAACAGAAAAAAGTATTTTTAGCATGATGTCTGTCCGTCCGTCTGTCCGTCCGTATAGATGTGTACAGCCTGAACGGCTCAACCGATTTTGATGAAATTTGGTATATTTACTTAATGCATCAGTGGGATGAATTGATCAACTTTTGGTGCAAATCCGGAAACCGGAAGTGGTAGTATTAGCGATCGACGATAAGAAGGGAAGGGTTATTTTCGTACCAAATTTCACATAAGGAGATTTTTTTACATATCACCACGAATCATGCACTCTGTATTGGTTTTATCCTCGAGAAAAATCATATTTATTAGTTTTTTCTTGATTTAAAATTATATGACGTCATCCAGCCATTCATGACGTCACAGCCTGGTCTTGCATATATATTATAAATAAAATAAAATTAAAAATGTTTATATTTATTATTTATGTATCCATATCTGTTTTTTATTACATTAATAGATATATGAAAATTATTTTTTAATTCTTAATTGCTTTTTTGATTAAATATATTTAATTTTTATATTTTTCAAACAATTTTTTTTTTCATTCAACAAATTTGAATTTGTATTATTAAAAATAAGAAAAAAAAATGTTTTTTTTACTTTTTTGCTAAATAACTGAAATGCTAGTGAAAGGAATACCATTAAGCAAATGTCTTTTCAAGCATACAAAGTCGTGAATTGAAACCAAACATTAACAGATGCAAAGGAATACAATTAGAGGGACTGCGAGGGAGGGAGTTCGGCTGATAGTTAGTAACTCTTTATGGTAAGATTAATGAATTCGTGTGAAATGGTAGCGGCTTCTCTACAAAAGATGAATCGTCTCCTGAATCGATCGGACAACATTTCCAAGAGTGAATGGACCAAAGAACAGGGCGTTTAACACTTTAGGCACGACAAATACCTGCTGATCAGTGTTGCTAATGTTCGCCGATCGAATCATTTATCAAGCGATTTCCTTCGCACACCAAGAAAATAGCAATAAGTGTTCCTTTCACCTTTCAATCGTTTTATTTTAAATGAAAGAAAACGTTTTTAAAGGAGTTTTTAAATGTTGCTCACACCTTGCCTACCATTTGTATTATTAATACAAAGAAGTATAGAATTCATTTCACCAAAGGATTTTGAAAAATGACCCCCCCAGTAAACCATTTAGGAGTTAAGTAAACAGTGAAAAAAAATTGAAAATAATTTTAGGGTCAATCAGATAGTTATCGGTAGAATGCAAAAATATTGGGTTATTGTAAAATGTCCAGTCATTTTATAACATTTTTAATCAATTTAATTTTTTTTATCAAATAATAAATTACAAAAAATACCTAAACCTTTTATAAAATGTCTCAAATAAGTAATAAAAAAAATAAAAATATTTTGTTATTTATGTATGTCTAATAAGATAAAATAGAGGGATTTTTTAATCTTTATAAATCTTATTTTATTATACTTGCAAAAATTGTATATATATTTGTATTTTGAATATATTAAACCGATCTAAGTGTTTTTTTGAAATTCATACCATAATTAATATTTATAAAGAAAACTCGATCTGTATTGGTTTCAGCCACTGGAAAAATCATCTTCATTAGTTTTTTCTTAATTTAAAATAGGAATTTAAATGACGTCATCGACCAGGTACTACTATATATACTATATAAATATATAAATACTATATATATATATATATATATATATATATATATATCACTATAACAATCATAAATATAATAAATAAAATATTTTTAAAATTGTTCGTCATAAAGACATCGAGTCGCCATATTCACCAGATATGGCCTTAAGTTAAGTAATTTTTTGAGTTCTCAAAAAAGGAACTATAAACTGCCGTAGTTTTAATAACTAGAACAAAAATTGAGAAACGAATAATAGTGTTGTTCTATCTAATAAGCACTATTTTGAAATATGATGTAGATTAATAAATAAACGACTGATTTACCTCCATATATGCATTTTAAAATTATATATATATGATTCAGGTTATAATCATTTTTATAAAATCTCTTCATAGTATTAATTATAGATTAATTATAGAACATACTTTATTTTAAATAAACCCTTTAAAGTTTTTGTATGGTATATTCGAACTAAAACCCATGAAAGGTTCATATGCACGAATTACCGACAATCAACATCCTTTTCCCATTCTAGGCTAGATATCAATGTCATTTCGAAAAAAAATTAAATCCCTTTTTTTTAAAAAAAAGGTACGTTTTTTATGACAAGTTTATTCAGCAAATGGAGGTTTCTATTTGACGGAAGAGCCATCCAGGGGCTGTATATCAATAAACAAATAAAACTAGTGTCAGTATTCAAAGTCGATAGATAAGTGTGATAAGAAATGTTTGGGAAGTGTTGGTGTTATCGTGGGTTGTGTCTTAAGTACACACGGGTTGGCCGTCCAACCACCACCCTTTCCTTATCGTTTTTATCCACGATGTGGTGGTTGCCGTATCAGCAGCCTTGAATCCCTGACCTACCTTCATCGGACTCAACTCGTTCTTGCCTCCACGAAGATGAACGAGACCGTTCATCATGGCACGTAATGGGCTCCTGGCCAACTCCTACTTTCTCTTTCACTCCCTCCCACTCCCATTCTCACTTTCGATCTCAAATGCATTTTCCCTTTTTTTTCAAAACAATTAATAGAACTTTCTTTAGAGAAATATTTTAAATAATAGGCATTAATAATCTCCAAAAAACGTCATGAAAATGTCATAACGCCCAAAATACATTTTTATCATGTCTAATAATAATTATTAAAACAAAACAAATGCAAATTATATAAATTTAATAATAAACAAATCAAATTATTAATTAGAAAAAACACAAAGAAATAGATTTGTATATAAACCCTACATTCTAAATATTTTCATTTAATTATAATTAGATAATACCAAAAATATTAATTGAATCGTTAATATTAACTGTTTATAAGATTCTTCAAAATTGTAAAAAATGATTTTTTTTATAAAATTTACAAAAAATAGAATCATTTTTTATAAAATAATTGATTTAACTAATCAATGATCCCTTTTATGGTTGTTGAATTAATCAAATAAAATAAAAATTTCTGTCGATGTGGGATATCAAAAATAAGCATGTAATTTTTTCTAAAAATGATATCAATTCTTATTTAAAACTATTAAAACTATAATTAAAGAATTAAAAATCATTTGAAAATCAAATAAATCTATACTTGGATGAGATTCAATCCACAAGTATAAATTTCCTAGTTTCCCAACGCTCTACCAACTGCAATCATTGCAAGACACATTTTAATGATAAAATATTTGGAAAAACTGTATTAAGTGTGCACGAAAATATAAAAATACATAAATAAAATTTAAAAATATGTATTTGAACTTAAGTGATTGAATTTAAATAATTGTATTAAGGATTGAAAATTTGTTTAAAATAAATATTTAAAGAAATATACTTAGGATGATGATTGTGAACTAATAGTAGGAATTGGAAAAGAATTAAATGGCGACATTTAATTTTCTTCAATTTGATCATCAATATTAATTAAATATTTAATTTAATTTTAATTTACATTTAATCATTTGCATCTCTCAATTCAATGTACACAAAGTTACTGTTATTAATAATAATAATATATATATTTTTTTTATAATTTTGATTCATCAGTTATATATATATATATGTTTTGTTTATTGAATTTTGTATACTTCTACAACAAAAAGGTTAGATAAAGGTAAGATACCAGATAATGATTAATAAATAATGATTTCTTAAATAAATAAATAAAATTAAATAAAATAATATAATATTGAAAATGTATACATGTGTGTGTGTTTATACTTAAATATTTCTTTTGACGATAAAAATTTTAAAACTTAAATATAAAATTTTAATTTTAATTAGAAAAAATATTATTTATTAATAGATTCAATATTTAATTGATTTAAAATATATTTTATTTCAAGATTCATCTTGAAATAAAATTTGATTTTCTTTATTTCTAAAAAGATAATAATAATAAAGAATACATGAATTGTTCTATTATTATTTTCCTCCCTTCAAAAGAGAGAAGATTTGGATAAATTATGAAGTTTTTATTACGTTTTACCAATTCATACACTCGAAATAATGACAATTGGATCATTTCCATTCTTTATGTTCAATATATGCATGTATCACTATTCAATAAATAAAAAATATCGCATCCAAATTCCTTTTTTTCCCTTTCCTTTCGTTTCAATGAGACTATCATTTTCATATTATAGCTTTATTGGAGCCATTGCTTATGGCTCCCCTTCAAGAGAACAGGATGCTTTCATATTCGAGCGCCAACTCGTATCGTTCTTCTTAAAAAAATCGTTTTTTATTTCGTCGCCAGCGTATAATCCATTCACTCAATCTCTGGGGTGAGAGGACTTTCACTGCATGCATGCTAACATTAAAATATAGGATGTTTCATAAGTATAGTTTCTATTTTTATTTTAATTATAAAATAGATTTAAAAAATCGAAATCAAAATAACTTTTGAAGAGAGTCTAAATCTAAACAATACTTTTGGAAATTAGAACGTTATTTAGTCCTTGTACATATGCCTTATATGTCAGATTGCCGGTCTATATTAAAAAGTAGGACTAACAATGCTTGTTCCAAGTTGAAATTTCAAGTTTTCCAGTATAGTGTTCACACTACAACATAGTGGATCTTCATGTCAATATCTTCAAGTTAGATTTTGATAAAAATTACAATAATTTACAAAGTAGATACATTCATTACGTTATTTAGTCCTAGTACTTAAAAAAAATAATTAATAGAATAAAAATAAATATTCTCATATTCTTTTTCATAAATTGTCGTCCTCCATCTAATATTTGAGAATCCTATGATCTTACTAGTATAATTGAGATGTTTATTCGTTAATTAACAAATTGATTATTATTTATTAATAAGCACAAATGGATTTGAAATAAAGATAAACTGATGTTGGATAAAATACAAGATTGATTGAACATGGTTCTGTTTCCAAATTAGAGTGCATACTTATATTTTAGAGTACCAGAATGTTTAGATAAATAGTAACCGCATTAGAGAATGCAGTATATGCAGTAAAGAACTTAGGGAATGGAATTCAGATAATGCACTTAAATATCAGTATTGATATATATTCTACATATTTTTGTATTAATTTTTTATATAAATTTTATTAATATATATAAAATAATATAATATATATATACAACAAATATAAATTTAGTATATATATATATATATATAATTTATTTATTAAGATATATTTATTCATATTTAAAAATAATATTTGTTTCCGCGATTATTAGAAATTTAGAATAGAAAATAATCAATTAAGTAATTCAAGCGTAACTGGTATAGTCCTCCTCCACGGAACATGGGTACTAAGTTCAAAAAAATAATAAAAACATTTTGAAAATAAATATATCTAACATATGGCTTAAATGGGCATTTGAGATACAATTTGAATCTTCTTAAGAAAAAATGATAATCATTGTTTATCATAACCTCAATTTTATAATATTTTTATTAACATAAATATATTCTTTGTGTTTATCATTTTGAATGGATATTTGAGCATTTTTTACGGATATAAAAGAAAAGTAGGAGATAAATCCATTAAAATGGGATTTTACTCTTTTTAAATGTCCGTCACGGCTTAACCCTTCAAAACAAAATACTTTCTAACACAAATCGAAATTCAATTTTTTTATCCATATTTCAGAGACTGTCAAAATTGGTTTTCTTTATTTGATCGTCACACAAATAAGTAACTAAACACTAACGTAACAAAATATGCATGTCTGAACTATACTCACTAAAGTTCAGTTATAATTAATTATGTCATCAAAGGGTCAAACCGAGAACATTTCGAATAACCTTCCTATAATATTAAATACTATATTGCATGAAGATGATGATGGTGTTAGTTTCTCAAGGATTTTAGAATAGTGAGTGATGAGAAAACATGCTAAATAAAAATAAATTAAAAAATAAAAAATAAAAATAAACACAATATCAATAGAAATATTCTTAAAGTCTGATAAAATGTTAACGCTTCTTATTTTGTTCTTATAAATAAATATCCACGAAAAAGATCTTATCAATAACTCAGCATATAATGAATTTTGAAAGTTTTTTAAGGCGTTTATTTGAACTTTTATTTGACGAACATCTACACGTACTATAGATGTTTCCTTTTTTTTCTTCTCTTTTCTAAAATAAAAGTTATTCATATCAAAAAGTATTTTCAAGTTAAAAAACAAAACTTTTTTTCCATGAAAATTGAATTTTCTAGACAATATTCAATAACATACCCCTTTTAAAAGATATATTTATAAAGCCCATTTGAAAGAGTTCCCAGAGGATCGGAAAGAAAAAAGAAATTTACTTAACTTTCTGATATAAATAATTTAATAGCCCAAAGGCATTTGGCATAAATAATCGATTAACAAGTCTACAAAGATATATTAATATTCTATTATATAGGTTTCTAATTAATGATTAATGAAAAGAAAATTAGGTAATAAATGAATACTACCTATTAATAATTTCTAAACCATATATATATATAATCTATATTATTATTGTTATTATATTTAATGAATTATGAAGACACTTTTATAATGACATTTAAACCCTTCGTTAAGTCATCATTTAATAGCATAGAACCCTATTATTGTTTAAAGAAGCATCGAAATCTAGCCACCGTCACCAACCTATAGATTTCGATTTACAGAGAGAGGGAAAAAACCGTGGGGTAAAAAAAAATGAAGGGGTGGAAGAGAATAACAGATCGATATATCTCTCCCTTCGTGTGTTTTAATATTTGAGTTATATGCGGAGAAAAAAGTGTAGAAGAAACGTAATGGGAACCAGTCAGCGAGTGAATAATTCAGTTTTTGATTTGGCTGGGGAAAATGTCAAGCAATTAGGACCACCACGCCGGTTCAAATGTTAAATCAACATAGCAAAAGCATTCCAACACATTTCACCTTAAGTAGATCCGATAGGCGGCACATTTTTGCTAATCTTTTTACTAAGATGTCACTATTTTTATTTATTCTGGTAATCATTTTTTTTTATAATATTTAATTATAAAATAAAAGTATTTATATTCAAATTTAAATGAAAATATAGTTACAATCATGATTTTTTTTATTAATGTATAAATATAACAAAATCAGGAGAATTCTTTGTTTAGTAAAAAAATATATTGAATCTATTCTAAAATTTGTTGAAATTATATAATATATAATTAATATAGAATACACTACATTGGAAAATAATTAGGTAACTAAAAGGATAAATTATGACAATAATAGATAAATATATTAAGGTTAATTTAGCAATGATTTCTCATAGATATTTTCAAAAAATATATAAATATATACTATTAGTATATGTATCATTAAAATTATTGACTATATTTATAAATTATTATTATAGAAAATATATATATTGTATATATAATTTTAATAATGAATATTCAATTAAAAAAAGAAAACAATAGATGTATATATAGTATAAATGTAAATAAATTATAATTTTAAATTATATTAAAGAAAATATTTAATTATATTATTTATATTTTTTGCCACGTGCTAAAAACCTATCCCGACCTGTTCTTTTTTTTATTAGACTCGGATGATAGGGAAAGGGTCCATATATCTCCCTCGAATATTTTCCATTGGGAAACTTTGTCAAGATATGTCAGATTTACAGGTTGTAGATGATGTTGATTATGATTATTATTGATGTTGTCTTGAGACATGTATCGATGAACTTGTCAACATTTGTAAATTATAAAAAAAATACTGGGCTAGCACATAAATTTATATAATATTTATTATTCTTACTATTTAAAAATGATAAATTTAAATTCATTAAATTAAAAATTAAAAATTTTAAGTTTTTATTATTTATTTATTATTATAATCACAAAATACGAGTTTAGTTTTGTTATTCTAATTATTTTCAAATGTTTTCGATTTTAATTGTATTTTAATTGAAAATTGAATAAAATTATTGATTATTTTTTTTTTTATATTAAAACCTTTTAATTTGTATAAGGAAAGTTTTGTAATACATATCAAATGGTGATTTTATAAATAATAAATTTATTATTATATAGTGTTTATGATTATTTTTCTATTTTAACCTTTTTACCGACCGACGATAGTAAGGGAGGTATTGTTTTATTTTATTACCACCTATCATCTAGGTGAGAGGTATTCACCTTATCCCTACCACTTACCAACCGCCCACTTTAGTATCTCTATTGGTAGAAAAATTTCCATACTGCTCATCTATTCTAGTAATTTAACTATAAACAATCAAGAATTTTATGAAAACTTAATGAAATTATTTTTTAATAAAGCTATGAATTGATTTTAAATAATGCTTTAAAAAATTTATCTTTTAATGTTTTTAAAAATGTCGATTAAATTGAAAAAATGAAAAATAGAAAATAGCAATTGGGCAAGACCCCTACCGCACACTAAAAAATTCCTTCTGTCCTCTGGAGGCCGGTAGGGTGCAGTTAAAATACAATTGTCTATTTCATTTTAACCTAACTAAATCTAATTTTACATATAACATGAATATGTAAATTAATTAGTATTTTTGAAGAAAATATTTTTCCCTTGTTTATTTGTCTATAACTCCCTCGTTTCTTTATCAGATCTCCTAACATTAAAAGGTTCATCCTCACTTTACGATAAGACAATGTAAGTTACCTTCCTTTAAGAAAAAAATAAAAAAAATAAAAACTTAAACAACTTTCTATCGAATAAAATTTGAAAACAAAATTAATATTTTTGTTTTTATTTATTTAATGATATACTATACATATACTAATTCGATTTACAACTATTTAAACATTGATTGTTAAAAAGATAATTTTAGTTTTAGATTAAACTCAAAAAATACATTTCCTGTTGAAAATTAGAATTTAATTTTTATTTTATTTTATTTATTTATTTATTTTTTTGTTTTGTTGAATATGTCAAATTCAGTTATTTTAATTATATTATAAATAAATATATATTAAATCAATACTGTTTAATGTATATAGTTGAATGAGAGTAAAACTATTTAAAAACAATCGTAAAGCTAAGCAAATTCAATTATCATATATAAACATAACTCTTTAAATTTATCAACTAAATGATAACTATTTTTAGTTAAGTATATAATACGCATATAACTAATATTTGTTGGATATTCTGTACTTACATAAAAAAATTCTTAACAATATACCTATCTATTGAATAATTAAAAAATAATCAATACAACAAATAATGATATAATAGATCAATAATAAAATGCGATAATAAAATATAAAAAATAAATCAATAATGAAACGAATATGCATAAATAGATTTAAGAAATCGAGACGATAAATATTTTCAACACTTTCATAATCTTATATAAATAGTGTATAAGTCGATAGACACACATAATATAATAAGATTTGAGTGAAAAAACATAATAGAACAGACATATGTCTAGTATTTATCAAAATATGACTCATTAAGGAAAGTAAAGAGTTTTACAATTAAATTTAGTCTACTGAAATATTCATAATTATATATATATAGATTATATTATTCTATTAGTTAATATATTTTTTATAGAAAAAATATAATTTATATTAATACTAGTAAACATATAGAATAACAAATATTAAAATATTAATAATTTAATATTTTAATAAGATATTAAAAGTATTATATATATATATATATTTAATATATTTAATTTAAACAAATACATTTTTTCTTATAATATTTTAATCTATATTTATAAAAGAGAATGTCTTCCATATCTGTCTATATATTCTTCATACATTCCCAATCAATTCATAAAATTGAAATGAAAAATGTAAGGAAAATTAAAAAAAACTATATATTTGAAAAGTAATTATTTAATTAAGAGCGTAGATAAGTCGTAATATTCTAAACTACTCAACAATAAAAGTTCAAAACTCAACTTTATTAAAATTTAAAATAATAATAAAAAAAAATTTAATAATAATAAATAATAATAAATCCATTAATTAATAAAAAATATACATTATAATGAAGGTTTTTTGTATTATCAAATTAAAATTTAGTCATTATTTTTTAAAATTATTTTACTCAGATTGAAATTCTTTAAAATATGACTCATGACTGTTGTGTTTCTTTCATAATTTCATTATTTACTTTCATTTATTTATTTTTTATTTTTCTTCTAGATATTTATATTTCGTTATCTATTCTTTAAAAAAAAAATTTAAAATATTTCAAAAAATAAAACAACAAAATTATAAATTTTGCATTTTTTAGATAGTTAGTATCGTAAAATCCAAGGGGTTACAATGTGCTGAACACATGGCTCAAATGAATGAGGAAATGTTAGTGAAAAGTTTGTTTAAAGGCATACCAATTGAGAATCGACAGGTTGGTAAACTAAGGACACTATGGTAATACAATTTAAAGGTAAGTAGAAAAGAATTAGAAAGAGATAGTAATTTTAAAATGAGTATAGTAGGAAAAAATGAACAAATAAATTCTTATATTGTTATTTATATTGCATTTTTCTAACTAATTCTAAATTATAATATATATCTAAATTTAGAAATAGGACTAGCCTGGGAGGATACAAAAGGGCACTTACTATCTTAGGTATATTTTTTTAAGGAGTGATTTGTAACTCCATCCACAACATTCCCTTGCCTTTCTTCATTTAGAAATTAATTAAAATTGGAAACAAACAATTGAAAAAAATACTTATTACTATTTACTAGATTTAACTTTATGAATAAATATGTTAAGAAAATAAATTTTAAATTTTAACAATTATCCAAAACTTTTTGCTTGGAGAGAAATTTTGTTAAAATGATCCTTGAATAACAAACTTCCTTTCACCTCCTCCCTACTAAATTTAGTTCAATAGGTCATACATAACACCGGATGGTTTGGGCTTAGAAAGAATATTTTTTTAAATTAGTTATAGGGAGTGAGGACCCCTGAATTTCAATGTCAAGGACAAACATCCACAATGACCTTGGTTTTACTTTTATCTTTTAAATTTATTATTCAAATAGATGTTGTCAGTAGTTTTTTTCATCGTGAAAAAATTGTAAACACTTTTGTATTATAGAAAGCATAAAAAATTTATTTTGATTCAGGATAAATTTTCAATTTATTATTATTTTATTTTAAAAATGATTTAATTTTATTTGAGAAATGTATAAAAACAGACCGCAATTAACCTTTGAAATAATATATTTAAGGAGTATATATATATATACTCTTTATATATATATATATAATAGCAGCAGTCAGGCCGCCTTTGATGGTATTTCTGTTTTCACTAGGGACAATTGACAAAAGTAAATCATCCATTCATTCTTCCGAACTAAATTTTCATGCTAATAAAATATTAAATTCTTTAATTATCTATCTTTAATATCTAAACTTATACTTTAAATTGACGTATATTTAAATATCTTTCTGTTAAAGTAATACTTATAATGGCATACAAATTGTATAAATAAATAATTATAAAAAATAAACAAATAATAATTATAATATAAGTATTTATTTAAAAGTAAATATAAATAAATATTATTGTTAACTAAACTAAAAAAAGTCTTACATTAATTATTTTAATTAATTAATTAATTAACTAATCTTTTAATATTGTGTTCATAATAAAAAAATTAATATAAGTATTTATTTAAAAGTATATATAAATAAATATTATAAATTTTTCTTGAATTTACTATGTTACTAGAAAAAAGAAAGTCTTATATTAATTATTTTAATTAATTAACTAATTTTTTAATATTGTGTTCATAATAAAAAAAAATTAACGTCATTAATTAAAAATTTTATAAATTGTTCTCCATTTTGTATTCAAAGACATTTTCAGGTAGAAATAATTAAGCATGTAGGAAGTGGAATAGTGAAAGGGAAGGGGTGGGATAAGAGGGGTAGGGTGGAGGGAAGGCGATGATTGTGTTCTGCTTTTCTGCAAGCCGCTCATTGACAGTATAAGTCCCCCACCACTCACGAAAACGAGTAAGGGGCGTGCGCATTGGTGGAAGAGTGGGGAGCGAGAAGGGGAAGGGCCCAAAGATATCCTCCAGAAGTAGTAGGGTAGGTTAGTTTAGTTGAGTGTCAGCTCGCGAGTGAGTTGGAACCTTCCGGCTGTATGCTCTGGCCATTCACATAATACAGTTCTAGTTTCAAAGTTTTATTTGACATTTCTTCAGAGAATTGTTCCTAACTGGAACCATTGATTTGGCCAAGTTATTATTTTTTGCGCCCATGGCGCTTTCCTATATTCATGAAACTCAGGGTGAGTGTCAATTACCTGTCTTTTTCATCGTATTATTACACTAGTAAACTACAGGTAGAATTTCTTTATTTATTATTTTTATTCTTTTTTTTTATTTTATATATATGTGTATATGCATGCCATTCCTTAAATGAATACTATTATGTAAATATTAATTTTATTCTTCTTTTTTTAACTAAAGAAACCTTTTATTTTATAATTTTCTTAAAATAAAATAAAATATAATTCTTTAGATCAGATTCTAAATCGATAATGTATTCTTTTATATTAAATAATGATAAATCTTCTTATATTTTTTCCTTTTTTCTTTCTTTTTTGTGGGAGCAACAATACAAAATAAATAAATGGGCTCAAAATTTTATTAAAAAGAACAATTTTTTTAAAAGATCTATTAGAAAAACATTTTTTTTATTCTTTTTGTTAAAATTAATAGAAATTTTTGTAAATTTGGACGAATTCTCCACCTATACCCATTCAACTCATCCAATTGAACAATATAAATTAATTTTATTAATAAATAATATTAAAACTTTAAAATGAATTGTTTATTCAATTGGTAATTTTATAAACTGGTCATCCAGTCATGGATTTGGATAAAACTTTACCAGAGGGCTCCTTTTTTAATTCCAAATGAACTTATACATTTTTTGCGGGTCGCTTCTAGTTTACAAGATAAAAACTATTTAAGTTATATAAATCCATTGATATTTTATTTAGCTACTATGTTTTATTAATTTGACCAGAGGGCACCACTAATTTTCTGTTTTTTCAGTTCGGATTAGATATAGAAAAATTAAAAAAATAATTAATTAAATAATTCCCCTATCCGAACCGAAAATTAGGAATAAGTGAATAATTCGTGAATTAGTCAATAAAACATTATTTAATGACATCATATTTCGAAATTCATAATAAACTAATCCAGCAAACTTCAATCCGTTTTATCTCGTATTCTAGAAACGACCCGCATTTGGAATTAAAAAAGGAACCCAAAGTAAAGTTTATCCAAATCCATGACTGAATGACCAGTTTATATAATTACCAATATTTATTTTGCATGCCTCTAATTAAATTTTTAAAGGATAATATTCGTAACGTATTTTGTCTATTAATTTTATTTACTATTCTATTTTTGTGATAATCATTTTTCTTGATGTTTCAATTAATGGAAAGTTAAAATTGATTATTATTTAGATAATATATCTATATATATTATAATTTAATTTAATTAGATTTAAATAAATTTTATTTTTAATATTATTTACTATTTATTATTTACTATTACTATTTATTTTTATATTTATTTATATATCTGGTCTTAACGCTATTTCAAAATTTTTATAAAAATTTAAAAAATCAACAAAATAGAAATTTTATTTTAACATTTTTAAAAATAATTTGAAATCAATTATTAATTTTATGTTATAATATATAATATATATTATTATGATATAATAATAATAGTTTTTCCGCCCCTTAAATGCATTTCTGCTTCTCTTTTTTACTAATTATAATTACTATTTACCATAATTACATGAAATATATATTATTTTAAATTTTTTAAAATTTATAATTAAAGAAATTAAAACAATATCTTATATTAAATTGTTTACTCATTAAAATAAGTCGGAATATACTATTATATATACCCCAATGGTATCTTGTAGGGTTGGCGCCTGTGGTGCGGTCGTTAGGCCACCCTTCCTACGTGTCCAATGGATTAAAGGGCTCTCCCCTTCTTATTCCCGAAAAATTTCTCTTGATGATATGGGAATTAATTCCAGTATTCATTTCTTGAATTATATATATATTTGTAGTTGAAAATCAAAATTAAAATAAAATAAACCACAGTATAATTTCATTAAAATTTAACATCGGGTTTTAAATCTCAAAATGTGATATA
The DNA here is from genome assembly GCA_963082975.1 of Labia minor. Classification (NCBI taxonomy): domain Eukaryota; kingdom Metazoa; phylum Arthropoda; class Insecta; order Dermaptera; family Spongiphoridae; genus Labia; species Labia minor. The sequence continues at coordinate 56,458,373 of OY720345.1, forward strand.
CATATATGAAACTTATCTGATTAAATTAAGATTAATACACAGCTTTTTGTCCACTTCCTTAAAGATCAAAATTACTTTTATTAAAAACTCATTTTTATTTTTTTATTCCAAAAAAAAAATTGAATAATTTTTTATATCTTGACTTATTTTTAAAATATTTTATTCAGTATCAAAACCAACCGTCGGATTATACGTAATACAATTTACTATTTTTTTTCTAACTGCTATGAAATTAATTATAATCCACAAAGAGACGTTGGAAATCTTTGATATTCAGATGAAAAGAAAAACAAAGCTTTTTCGGCAAGATAAAAGGTCGGCTCCTTTGATGGAATTACGCCTATGAAACTATATTTGCAGGATTTTAAAAAAAAATTTATTTTTATATTTATTTTATCTAACACTTGAAAAAAAAATATTAAAAAATGATTTTTTTTTACAAAGAATACTACTAAATCAACAATTGACGAAATATTAATATTCAAATTTATAGTTCAATTTTTAATATTAAAATGTTAAATTTGTTTTAATTACGCTTTAGATAAAAAGTATAGTTTGTTGTAATTCTATTTTTTATTTTTAGTTTTTTTTTTGTAAATTGAATCAATGGTTCCAATTTCATTGGTATTAGTAAAAAATACGTTAATGAAATTTGAAGATGTAATATGAATAAATGAAATATTTTTATATTATTTAAAAATTTGAAATTCTATATTAACTTTTTTATTTTATTTTTTTTTAATCTTAATTTCTCATTACTATTTCAAAAAATTATTTCTTTTATTATTTTTATTATAATTTGTTTTCGATGATCAATTTATAATTAATATTATTAATTCACAAAATAAAATGATGTGAATATTTTAAATGTAAATATTGAATAATAGTTAAAAATTTATCAACAATATAATTGATATTTATTGTTAATTGGTTTTAAATAGCTTAATTAAATATTTTAATGTAAAATTGATTTACTTAAAATTTTAAAATTAAATTTTTCTCTTCATTATTTAGTTTGTAAATTCCTATCTTTATTTTTTATTAATTTTTGAGAACAGGATATAGGATCTATATCAAATCTAAAATAAAATGTTTTAAAATGAAATCTATTAAGATTGGTTTAATTTCATGAAAATTTGAATAATATAAGAAATAAATGGATGGGTTAGTCTAGTTTGAGAAAATTTCAAATCTTAAAATCAAAAGAAACTGAAATTTTTTTATTCCATTGAAATTTTGTATGTTAATAGCTTATACGATGTTAAAAATTTTAGTCAAAGACCCGGATATTCCTGATATTTTTTTTTTTATCAATTTCTTACTGTTTCTTTATTTTCATTTATAAATTATGAAATCGAATAGTAAGGTTAGGTAATTTATAAGGTATTATTTTTTCAGGAATTTATTTTTTCAAAAATATAAAAAATACAGCCTGTTGGTGATCGTTTTCCTAGAAAAATCTAGAACCCTAGAAAAATAACTTGAAAAAAAAAATTTCAATTTTGTGCCATTAATTTTTTAACTTATCAATTTCAAGTTCGATGGATGAAAAAATAAATTCCTTAAAATAATTTTTTTTTCTCCTTTCTTTTATATATAAATTAAGTTTTATACTAGGATAATTCTTTCGAATAATATTCCCTCAATTCCTTAATTTCAGTTTAATAAACTTATTTACTTTATTTTTCATTTATGTGTTCTAATAACGATAATAAGAATATTATTTTATAATTATTTCTCAATAAATGGATTATATCGAGACACATCAAAGAATTTCTTCATGTTGGAGAATATTCTTCCCCTGGAGGCGATTATTAGTGCTTGGGTTTACTCTTCTCTGCATGGTATTTTTCATTTTTTTTTCTTGTCTCACCCTCTATCCTCACTGGTCCAGGTCAGGGTATCAAATGACGTCATAGGAAATACTAAGGGGCAATGAACTCTAAAAAAAAATCAGGAAAAAACCGAAATTCTTGATTTTGAAGAGCTTTTCTATCCCTCTAATTGGTGAAGACCCAGGACCATTAGGACGTCCAAGAAATTAATAAGAAGCTTTTGTTTGTAGTTCTATATTTGACACCCTACAATCAATGTCGAATTCTACCCCCACTTTTTCGACCTTTTCTCTTTTTCACCTCTCGATTTGTACGTTAAATGTTCAAATATAAAAAAAAAATTTTATAACAACATATAAACATATAAATTTATACAAGATTGCATCTTAATAGTTGCATTTAATATATATGAAATAAAAAAAATAATGAAATCCAAATTCTATCTCATTTCTAAAAATATTTCAAATTCTTATATTTCGATGATTTATTTGAAATAATTTTATTTATATCCTTCTAATTCATTTTTTGTAATTTTTTCATATTGCAGATCCAGATACAATTTCCTTTTTACTACGGATGGGGTTATATATTTAAACTTAAATTTAAATATTTATTTATAAATTTGTTAAAAATAAAAAAAGTTGATGTGTGTGATAATAATATTATCGTGTTTAATCAGAGTCCACTGTATTTTTTCGTTTTTATTTTACTTATATATTAAATTATATTAATATTAAATTGATTGTCTTTAAGAATCTTAATATATATCAATACATCCGCATACATAAGCAAAAAATTAAATGTTTACTGATTATTTATAGAATTTCTAAGCTCATTTATAAATTATTAATTAATGCTCTTAATATTTTAATTTTTTTTTTTATAAAATTTTGAAATATTAGCATAATTATTTTTCATTATTATCAAATATTATTATTTCTTTTTTATTAATCCCTGTTACCGAAATTAAATATGCATTTGTTTTTAGTTTAGTTAAACAAAAAAAAGTATATAAATCTATAATATGTAACTTAGTAATAAATAATATCTTTTGTTAATTTATTGTATTTTTTTTTCTTTCTAGGCCTAGGCCATGTGCCGAAATTAAATGGAAAACAAGTTTCCCCTGAACATGGACTTCCACTTCTCCCCCTCAGCCTCCATGCCACATTTGCGACTAATCCCACTCTGTTGCAACAACTTGGTTGGCCATCCTCAAATCAAGTAACGAGTACGAGTCACTCTCCAGCCCGAAGACATCCTACCACAGTTGCTAGCAAAAGGAGATCAAAAAAAGAGGAAGAACCGGCGTCTCCCGATAATTCCAAAGATGCCGGTTCAAGGGACAAAGTATTTACTTGCACCGTTTGTCAACGTTCTTTTGGCTATAAGCATGTTCTACAAAATCATGAACGAACGCATACAGGCGAAAAACCATTTGAATGCCAAGAGTGTCATAAAAGATTTACACGAGACCACCATCTTAAGACACATATGCGACTTCATACGGGGGAAAAGCCATACCATTGTACTCATTGCGACCGACAATTTGTTCAGGTGGCTAATTTACGAAGACATTTACGAGTCCATACAGGCGAACGTCCTTATGCATGTAAATCTTGCTCCTCTAAATTTTCTGATTCAAATCAATTAAAAGCTCATGAATTAATACACAAAGGGGAAAAACCATTTGAATGCACAAGATGTCAAAGTCGATTTCGACGTCGACATCACCTCGTACATCATAAATGTACAGATGATTCAAATATAACTGGAATGTTAAATCGAACAGAGGTTGAATTAAAGAAAGAAGAAGACTGCGACTCTGAAGCAGAAGAATTAGCCATTCTATCAAATAATAATGAAAATAATATTTATAATAAACAAACAATAACAACGTCTTCAGCTTCTTCTGCAACCCCTTTAAAACTAGGAAAGAAATCTCATCCCCAAGAAATTCAACTCATTCGATTCCCCCCTGAGATCTTTTCCAATATACCTGAACAAACGGAACCTGAAGATTTAAGTATGAGTAGTTACAAAAATCTTCACTCCTCTGGAGAATCCTCTCTATCCCGATCACCGTCTTCCGAAGGAGATGATCCTCGAATGTTAGATGAAGAAATCGAAGACAATAACACCACCTTCTTCAAACATCCTAAATTTCGCCGCGCCTACCACTCCTAGTAGGTTCGGGCATATTTCTACAATTACGGGTATGTAGCTTTAACTGCATTGCCAGAATTGTAAAGCTTTTCTTTTGTAAAATAAATTAGTATTAATAGAATTTTTTTTATTATAATTATTTTTAAATGGTCAAAATAAAAAAAAGAAACATTCTCTTAGAAGGGTGCTAAAGAATGAAAAAAAATTAAATGAAAGAATTTTAATTGTTTCAAAATTTGTCAATTTGGTTCTTTCCCTTTATCCTCACCCTGTAGGGGATTTAATTAAAAAAAAAAATAATGGCAATTTCTCCATAACAATATAGTTAAGTGTTCCGCTGAACATCTAATTACGAATTCTTGGAATGTCAGCAAACGATAAGGGTGGCTTTCCCTCCGGCTTGATATTCATTTTTCCTTAATTCGGCGCTAGCTTTTGGCCCCCACTGGGCGCCATGTTGTCGTATTGCCGTTTCCATAGCAACAGGGCCGCCCACTGTTTGCTCTTTGCGACCAAAAGCGCAGCCCCCTCTTAATCCAAGTAAAAACACACGGCAAATATTTGGCTTCTCCCCGAATCAGGCACCCGATTAATATTTATCAAATGGGAATTTTCCATGTTATAAAACATTTCATCAAAATCACAAAAAAAAAAATAAAATAAAATAAAACAAAACAAAAAATAGATGGGGGAAAAGGGAAGCGTAAAAATTGAAGGTAGGTGCTTTCTTCTTTTGCATATTATTTATGTCCTTCCTTTTTGACTTGAAAAAAAGAGAAAGAGACTGACCATTGAAAAATGCTCTATTTTGCAAGTTGGAAATCGTACACAATAAATATATTACATCATTTGTCGTAAAAGAAAAACACAATCTTTGAATACAATGGTTGTTTTGAATGAAACAACCCCGCAGACAACAGTTTATAAACCCGGCAATACATTTGCATTCCAAAAAGATCCTTTTGGTTCATTTAGGCCAATTTCCTTTTTTGAACAATTGACCTTTTAAACAAAAGCAACCTTCTTAAGGAAAAACACAAATTAGGCTACATCTTAAAAAAATCTAAAATTTTCTTTTTTATCTAGTCAATATAATTAAATTTAAGGTAGAATCGGATTGCTTAGCAAAAAAAAAAAAAAAAAAATCAAAAAAAAAAAAAAGAAAAAAGATGACCTAACCTGAGAAGGTATATTAGCTGATGATATTCTTAACAGGAGTTCGATGAACTCCACAAAAGGTCGGTGGAAATTTTTCTTCCTTATAAAAAAATCAAAAAAAAAAAAAATGGGAGCCTACCCTTAGATGTTTGTTGAATCCCATTTTGGAATCCATCCCCTACCCCCACCCCCACTCGAGGATAAAATTTTCTCACGGAAGGCATACCCTTGTTCGGGAATGTTTCTGGATCAGGATCTAGGGTGTTTTTAACTAAAGTGATTTTCAACATTGTGTAATATCAATTTATTTATTTTTTAAATAATTTCTTTTGGCTTATATTTTTGTCTTTATTTACTTTGGTTAAATAATGCCCCTAGAGTGTGATAAATTCCATTTTTTTATATTATACCATTTAAAGATTATTCTGAAATTCAAATTTAATTAAATATTATTTTCTTAAATTGTTCAGTCTCAAAATTTCTTAAATTTTATTATTTTAAAGTCTGATTAAAAGAGCTCTACCTCGTAAATTCAATGTTGTTATTACATATTATTAATTGATTTATTAAAAATATAATCAGAATGATATAAATGTGATGGTATTTTTAAGATTTACATTTATCTATAAATATATTTCATAAGCTGGTATTCTCAAATATTATTTTATTATATTATAATTTCTAATGAACATGATTTTTATTCTAATAACATTATTATATCTTTATTAAATTGATTTTAATATAAAATTATCCGACTTAGAAAATATGAAATTTAAGAATCTTTGTACATTAACAATATTTGTTTTTTTGTAAATATTTTTCTCTTGAATGTTGATTATTTAAATAATAATGAATTCAAACAATTTAAAATAAAAAGGTTCTAGACCAAAACTATATACATCTCCTACAGAAACTAAAAGACTGATTGTAATATTTGTATTTAATTATTAAGTTTGCCTTTTTATTGCAAAATATTTTCAATTATAAAACAAAACAAAAAAAGAAAAAAAAACATACACACAACAAATAGTGAATTAATTTGTGATTATTCTATTTTGTATATATTTTAATATATATTAATTATTCATTTTTTTTTTTTTTTTTTTTTTTTGTTTTCTTTTTTATTATTTTTTTTTCATTATATTCTTATTTATTTTTATTTTTTTTCCAATTTTATTTTCCTTATATATATAAATATTGTTATAATGTTAATTGATGATGACTTGAGTCTAATGATTGATTATTCCAATATACTTGATAAATGATTATAAATATAATCTGTTAGTTCCTCTCTCTTTTTCTCTATTAGGGAAAATTTATTATTAATGTAAATAATTTAAATAAAGACTAATAATGATAATCATAATGATAATGATCGAACAGCTAGCTATTCTATCTATTTTAAAGAATAAGATGGTTAATACTAAGTACAAATTACATTTAATAAAAATTGAAAGAAGAATAATAATAGATAAAAATAAAATTTTTATTTATATCAAAATAGTCATATGTAACCAATAAATAAAGAATTAATTATTTATTTAATTATTTTATTTTATTTTTTTCACTTAACCAAATTTCTATACAATATTAAATATATATTTTCTTAATTATTTATCTTTCATATAATTTTCCTATCAAATCCTTATTTCATATTATTATTTTTTTTTTTATTCTATATTATTTTTTTATTTTATATTCCTTTTATTTTTATTATTAACTTTTATTTAAAAAAATAATAATTTTAAAATACAGCCAACATTTTTTTATATGAGTTTATTATAATTATAATTTTAATTAATATAATATTATTTTATAATACTGATTAAATAATATTTCATATAAAGTTAATCATCTAATAATAACGGATAAAAAAAATCCCCTGAAATGTACTAAAATAAATAATAATAATTTATAAACCATCTAAAATAAATTAATTATTTAACATATCTTAGATTTAGATTTTGTTGTTAATTAGCAAGCAATTTATATATATATATATATATTAATCTTTTTTAATTTTATTCTTGAAATCCTTGTTATCGGGTTCATTCTCGTTAACTGTATTCTTTTTTTATTTTTTTGAATATCAAACTTATATTTTTTTTCTTTAATAATTTCAAAAACAGCGTATAAATTAGGTTCTTATGTATCTACTGATTCTTATTATTTTCTTTTTTCCTTTTTAAAAAGCAAGGCTTCTAAAATTGAAAATAATCCACCCCAAGTACAACCCTCGGTTAAAAAGGCACTCTTGAGATTCTGCCTTGAGCATTCGCGTGCAAATCGCCCTAGGTACCCCCCTCCTCTCTCCCACTACCCAAAACAAGGTCTATATTAAAAACGAAACACGTAATATTATTATTATGATACAGTTTTTTTAATATAATATTCTTTTTAAGTGTGTTCTCAAAGGCGTGTGGGGATTGAACTCAATTGACAATAGGGCTTCTCTTGGCATTGACCCCTCGTGACCTCCTCCCTGCTCCCAATAACGGGTTTTTTATATAAAAAAAAATTCAGAATTTTGAAAAGACTGCCAAACTACTCGCCCCTTTCTCCATTTGCTTTATCCACGCGCCAATTTGAGAACCTATATTTATGAAAGGTATTTTTTAGGAACGTGCGTAAGGCATACACCAGCTTGCATTCGCCGACCTACATTCACCCCTCCTGGCTTCCAACCACCCATGGTCACAGGGTGTCTGTTTTCCAATGTGTATAAACCCAGTTTTTTCTGTCTTTTTTTATTAAAAACAATTCTCAAAAGTTTGTAAGAAATTCTTTTTTTTTATTTAGGTTACACGTTTTTTGGTTTTTTCTCAATATCATAAAAAGAAAGTCGTGATAAAAAAAATTGTTATCAGGTATATTGTTTGTAAAAAAAATTAATTTTTTTTTCGAAACTTAAAAAAAAGGTTCAATTTTTTATGAATCACCAATTCAAATCTTTTTATAGCAATAATTTGAATTAGATCATGAAAATGTAACTTTTCTATTAAATATTAGAGATGCAAAAGAATTAAGAATTTAAATCCTTATTTAAAAAATTATCGCTATTTTTATTTATAGGTTTTTAAAAAATTGACCGGGTAACTGATTCTTTAATGATATTTAAAATTAAAATTATTTTTAAATTAAAGAATTATGGACAATTAAAAAACATGAATTTATTTACTAAACAAAATAACTTATAAATGTTATATATATACTCAATTATTTATTTTATTCTTTGTCGGAACTGCTGCGTTAGGGCGTTACTCTAGACTGTAGGGATATTTTTTTTTTGTATCCAATGTTTCACAATTTACTAGTGTCAAGGGATTTTTGATATAGATAAATAAATCATTTTTATCCATGAATTATTACTAGTATTAGTTTATCTTATATTCATTCGTCATTTATTCAAAAGATGAACTGGCTAACCCCTGAATCATAGTCCACCAACCTATCATCTTTGAATTGTACAAATCATAGAAGTCAAGATATTCCCTAACAATTTCTTAAATTTAAAATTTTCTAATATTCTCATTTGCTTATCTTTTAAGTTTCAATAATATTTATGTATATATGCAGTTTATTTAATATCAAGTAATCAAAATAAATAAAAAGTATTAAATCAAAATATACTTATAAAAAGTTTGTTATATTTATAGAAAGATAAACAAATAAAGAAAAACTTCTATATATAAATTTGATTAAATACAATACTTAGAATTATACATTAATCATTTAAAAATATTTTCTTATTTTATAAAGTAATTTTTATCTACTTTTTGTTCAATTCTCTTTTCGTTGATCTTTTTTGATTCATTAATAAAATCCCAAAAAATACTTATGTTATATCATTTACATAATAATAAATAATCATTCACCCGTCTATTGATATTGTTTACTTATATATATACGAGTATCTATATTAGGTGTGTGTGTTTTCACTTTTCTTTGTTTTAAGAACGACACGTTTTTCAAATACACTCTTTTTCTTTCTGCTGTGACGCCTTTTCCATTCGTTTTCTCTCCGTTCCCCTCTTTACTGTCTTTTATTTCATCAATCTACTTCTCTTTTACTCTTTCCACCCTTATCGCTCCCCCTTGACGGGGAGTCGGTAACGCAAAACCCTGGCCTGGTGGTTTCCACGTTGAGATCGGTCCGATTCTTCGAAAACAACGCTATTTCTATCCCATTTTAAGTTCACAGATTCCCAATAGTCTCTTTTTTCGGTACACAACTATATGTAGTACATTCTCTGGAGGCCACGCCCCTATTGTAGAAGTGGATCGTTTGCACTTAGTTTAACTTGACGTAAATTTTAGCTTAAAAGGGATTGCTTTAAAGAACACCACCAACATAACACAGTCGCATGTCTCTATTAGAAAACGAAAGTAGGGGGATTTTCTTTTCTTGAATATTACCCAAGTTTATTTTTATAACTCCTTCGAGAGTCGCCTCGTGAATTTATTTATTGATAGAATAAATAAACTATGGATCAATTTTGAATATTCAATATTTCTCTAAAAACAAATTCTTCTATCATGTTCTTTGGTAAATGTAATTATTTAACAAATTCGAAAATCCATCCATTAAGAAAAAAAATGTTTAATTAAAATAATGGTAATTATTCAAGTAAACGCCTTTTAGTGAATTTGGATTATACAATACCAGTGGGTTCCTTTTGCAATTCCAAATAAACTTTTCTTATGATATTTTTTCGGGCGACAAAACACTTTTTTTTAATGTTATATATATTTTTTTACAAATTTATTAATTTTTATTATTTTTAAAGACAAATTAAACTAATAATTATGTCAATTAATTTTTTGTGCATAAATAAACATATCAAAAATTATATATAAAATTTGAATTTTCATTCACGCCATCTTTCGGATAGGTATTGAATTGGTTTTCATTTTGAAAAACTTCAAAATTAATATAACATTAAAAGATGAATTTTTAATTAATATAATTAATATTTTTTAAAAACATTACTTCACAATAATAACATTTACTTAATATAAATACATAAAATCAGTTTTAAAAAATTAATATTTTCTTTTTGTTTTATACAATTTGAAAATTTTTGTATAACATTATCTTTTCTATTCCTTTTATTATATTAAATAAATTTATCGAATTAAAATTGCACTAAAAAGAATAAAATAATATAAATATAAAAATATTTTTATAAAATAACGTTTTTCTCATGGACCAAAGTGAATAAAATAATTTTTCTATTAGCCTGACAAAGTTTATGGATGAATTTCTCCGTATACTACAAAAAACGTTTGGTGCATTTCGTTTTCATTTGCTTTCTATTTTATTTCTATACAATTAAATTCCTTTATAGAGCTATAATTTATATGAATACTTGCATACCACACTAAAACACCTCATTTACAAGTAACACTATTTTTTCTGTCACTGTTTTGACTTTGATCGATCATTCTTTTAAAATTTGTTACATACTTTGATATAAAAATATTACATTGAAAAATAATATAATATTGATTTCTTAAATCTTAATCTATCATATTTATTGCATAATAAAAAATTTGTCGGTTTATGTGTTCAATAAAATTATTATTACAAAAATTTGACTTGATGTTTCATATAAATAAATAAAACGAAATGCGCCAAACGTTTTTCGTTGTATATGAAGAAATTCATCCATAAACTTTGTCAGGCTTATAGAAAAATTATTTTATTCTTTTTAGTCCATGAGAAAAGCGTTATTTTATAAAATTTTTTTATATTTATATTATTAATTTTATAATTATGCTATTTGAAAATAAAATAAATTATATATATATATATATATATATGAATCAATTGAAAAGGTTTACATGTGAATTTAATTACAATTTTAGATATATACAAATTTTTTGAATCAACCATCAAAAATTATAGAGCATGTTATTTTAAACTTTATTAAGTTTTTTTTAATAATGACCTTTTATTTAATTAAAATTAATGATATACATTTTAAATTTTTTCTTTTTTTTGTATAGTTAAAAATAATTAGTATTTCAATGAATTTCCATAGAATGCTTGCTTGTATCTTAAGAATATTTAAAAAATAAATATTCTTTATACGCTTTCTATAAGAATTAAGCTTAGAATGTTTTTTTTTTATTGACAAATTATTATTTTTTTCTGTAGAACTGTTCATTTCTTATAATTATCATTTTAAATATATATTTTATTATTATATAAAAAAATCTCGGACTTGTGAATAAATTATTTTTTCCATTTTTAATCTTTTTATAAAAATTCCAAAGTTAGGATTTTATTCAATTAAATTTTGAATGTTCAATAAGCTTCTTTTAGATATATCATTTTTTTTCGTATGAATTTGCCAACTTTTTTGTTCCAGAATTTTATTCCTCGATATTTTATCGGGTTATTCATTAAAAAAAATTTAATTAAAAAGAATGGAATCTTTAAAATCTCTTTAATTACATAGGAGTGTAATAAGTTTTCAACTTATTTCATTAAAAAATCCAATAAAATATTTTATATCAAGATAATTTCATTCGTTATAATTTATAGGTATGTAATAAATATAAAGAATATATATAAATGTATGTGAGTGTTGTGTATGTTTGGAAAGAATATTTAAATATTTTTATGGATTAATAAAATTTAATTAGAAATTATTTTATTTTGTTTTTTTCTCAGCTCAGAACAATGCTAATAATAAAAAAATGTATTTTGATAAAATAATTAACTATAATTTCTAAATTAAGTTTTTATTAAAATCCTTGTGAAAAATATATTATATAATTTAACAAGTGACTATCAAATACCTATAATACAACTAAAATTAAATTATTAAAATAACAAAATTTATTAAGAATTAAAAAAAACACCTCTTACTTTGTACGTCCTAAGCAAGGACAACGCCTATCAAGTTGGTTAATCAATTAGGTGTCCTATGATCAGTAGAACGGGTTCTATCAACCTTTACCTTAATTTTCTTGATCGGTGGCGCTATCAAGAAGCTTTCCCAATTTTGATCCCGATAAATAAAATAATTTATTTGGCTAGTACTTTCTATTTGACGAAATAAAATCACTTGAATTAAAGACGATTTGAATTGCCAACAAAAAAATTTTTTTTCCCTAATTTAACTTTTTTGTATAATTAAAAAAATTTGGTTCTGTGAAATAGAGGGGTACATTACTTGAAGTAAATGAAAGCTGTTCAACATTGTAAAAACATTTATTCTAAATTTTTTTACTTAATTTTTTTTCATTCTCCATTATTAAGAATAACATAATTAGAATATAATTTTATAACATTTGATTAGAAATTTACAATTTTAAAAACAAAAACAATTCTATACGTTTATATAATTACTCATCTTATTAATTAATTTATCACTAAATCATTTCTCTAAGAATTATTATATTTTTAAAAAATTATAACATATCTAATCTCAACATCTTCATAGAATTCTCAATTAATTTACTTGTTTTATTACATATTATAATACTTATATTTTTTCTTTCAATCTAATAAAGATTAAGTAATTAACAAATATGAGCTGTGGCCAGGCACAGAACCGACCGACGATTTAAAATAAATTAATTTCCCAACAAATATATATATATATATATATATATATATATATAAAGTATCAAAAAAACATTATTTAAAACTTGAATTAAAATGACTAAATTATATTATCTTGGTTTTTATTTTTAGTTAAATTACTACTATATTTTAAATGAAAAATTTCCGACAATGAATATAAAATTAAAAATCAACTGCACCTTTGATCAAAGACTACCTAAATCTTTAAAAAATAATTTACAAAACTTTTACTCTTACTAGTAACTAAAGAATAATTGAATTAAAATAAAATATTAGTTTATAAAATAATAAAATAAATTAAAATTAATTTTCCCTAAATTATAATTTATAATATACAAATTTTCTATGCATTTCTTTGATCCATTCACCTTTTTTTAACTACATATTTATAAAGTAGAATTATCATCTTAAAAATAGTAAATATCGATAACAATGATTACATTTGAACGTTAACTGCCTTCTTTTGATTGAACATTCCTAATGATTTTTCTGTTTAACGATCAGACTTAATTTTTTAATTCATGGATATTCGAGATTTTTTTTTCTAAATAAAGCGAATTTCACTTTTTGTCCCAAATTCGCACAACGACTGTTATTTGGATAGAGATGTCTGCAAGGGCTCAGGATACAATAGGTAGGCATAAACCCCTTGATAGAGCTGCTGATTAAAGGGGTGCCACATGTCCCGGATCAGCTCCACCCTAATTGTCCGATTGTCCCCGGAAACAGGAATAGAGCCAATGACTCGTTAAATGATTAGGCCAGCCGCGAAGGCACACTTTCCAAGGCCGTTTCACCAAAAAATAAACCAGACCCCTTTTTATAATCGAATGAGTATGATAGGAATTCAAAAAAAAATAATCAAATAAAATAAAATTTATGTTACAACTGTCACCAAAAAGTGGAAATAGCCCTTCATCTTTTTTATTATTGAGATCTAAATGGGAAAGTAATTGACATAGAAAATAATTTATGAATTCGATTCTTTTTTATTGTTTGTTTTTAACCCTTAAACGCCATTAAAAGAGTATTTGTATTTTTTATTTTATCTTTCTTTAACTTCATTTAATTTGATTTACATTAAATATATTAATTATAAATATAAAAATATTTACGTTTACTTTTGTTGAAAATATATAAATTGAATTGAATGAATAACTCCTGTAGGTATTATTCTATATTTTGTTATATTTCCCTCTTATTATTTCAACATAATATTATAAAATTGTATCTAGACCTACAATTTACTACATAATAATTTTTAGACCATAAACACTAAATTAAATTATTTTTTAATTTACTCTAAATTAATTAATTCAATTAATTTATTATTTTGATACTAAAAGTTTAATAAATATTGATGACAGTATGTATGTACATATATCTATATAATTTGCACTTTTGGGGGTAATTGAAAGAAATATTTAATTTATTTATTTTAACATAAAAATATTTCTATCAAAGATAATTTATCTTTACTGGTTGTAATTCAGCTAGGAAAATTTTAAAGTTTGAAAAAAAGAAAGAAGTTGCAAAGTAAAAAAAAAAATAAATAATATTAATAAAATATATAATATTAAAATTAAATAAATAAATAAAAATAAAAATAAATAATAAATACATTAAATTAAGGACAATCAAATCTTGTATCTGAATCCTGTATCCATGATTGGGTAATTGATTTTATTATTTTATTTCAATTTAAGAGATTCATTTCTAAATAATGATTTTCATTTTATTTTAAAATGAATTGATTTAATTTTATATTAGCTAAAAAGAATATATTTCCAATTTTTATTCTTATAATTAACCCATTCATTATCAATTTGATCATTTATAAAAAGATTAAAATTGATTTTAATTTACCATTATTTACACTGTTAACATTATACCGTTTAATTATTGGGTTGGATAAAGTTTTTAAAATTAATTTACATCAGCAATTTTTTACCTCCATTTGTTTTATTCTTTCTTCGATAGACGTGTAATTAATGCAATTAGTTAACGTAACGTAGTCATTAGTTTATCGTGACGGGTGTTAGACGTTTTTTAAGCGATTTGGCTTCCCAATGCGGACCGTCTGACGCCCCTGAACGGGGTTTCAAAAGGCGCCCAGCAGCCTCCGGCTCACCACCCTTCTCCGTTTTCAACGCCAAGCAAATGGATGCCCACGGGGACGGTTTGCCACCCCCACCCTCCCTTCTAGATTGCCGACATACAATAAATAAGCTTATGATTTCGTAGAAGACACGAGCGAACTAAAAAAGACAGCCACCATTCTTCAGGGAAAGAAATTAACTGAGAGGAAATGGATGCTTTTCACTAACATCTGCATTCTCATTTACATATATAGTACATTTATCAAATGAAATCGAAGAAGGAAAATTCAATCTAGATGTATGAAATTTTTTTCCATCGGCTTGAGACATAATCATTTGGAGAGATCTTAGGAACTGTTTTAACAGAAAAAAAGGTAATACTAATACTAATAACAATAATAATAATAAAACAATTTAAATAAATTATAATATAGCATAAAATATTCATAAAACTTTAAAAATATAGTACCTTGTTCACCGAGCCAGCTTATTTATAATATTACCCGGTTCACCGAGCCGCGGCTCGGTACTTTTAAAAAATTATTCCTTATGAACTATGAATATTTAAGATTAAGATTATTATTTAAAATTAATAAACGATAAAATTTCAAATAATTTAAAAGAACTTAAATTTAAAAAAAAAATAGTCATAAAACATGCAGCCCTTAAACCAGCTGTCGGGGAACTTTTTTAATCATTACCCCAAAATATTTTTGTGTAAGTTGATATTACCCCCATGGTTTATAAAATAGCAATTAAAAATATATACTTTTTACTCACAAAAGTTTCATTTTTACCCCATTTGGGGTAATTTACCCCGGTTCCCCGACCGCTGCCTTAAACGTACGTTTTAGTGTATTGAAAGATAGAAAAGAAAGAAAACAACTATATATTTCCTATTTTTATTTTAAAATATTATTAAAATTAATATTAATTTTATTTTATTTATAAAATTTTGTTTTTAAGAAAGCGCTGTCCTACGTTCCCGGCGCTATTTTTTTTTTATTAAAATTCCTATTTTAAATTAAGAAAAAACTAACAAAGATTATTTGTCCCGAGGATGAAACCAATACAGATGGATTTTTCTTTAAAAATATTACCTATGGTGTGAAGTTCAAAAAAATTCTTAGAGCGGTTTAATATTTAAAAATTACAAATACTAATATATATATATATACTATTTTTGGTAGTATATAATAAGATAAGATTTATTTTTTATAATTTAAAAATATTAATTTAATATTATTATTATCTGAACTATAATAATAAGTACCGGGACCCCGAGCCTCGGCTCGATAATTAAGTTAAAAAAAATGATTCATTATTATTGGGTTTGGCTGGTAATATTAATACCTGGGACACCGGGCTCTCGCTCGACCCTTTAAAAATATTGATATACAATTCTTTAATTATGATAAATTATACACCCCTTAAACGTACGTATTAATGCACTGGAAGACAGAAAAGAATGGCCTTTGCTGCCTATTTGGTTCTTTTATACTTTCCTTAGATCATACATGGTTCACCGAGCCGCCGCTCGATCATTAAAAAAAATGTTTCATAATTATCGAATTTGGCTAGTTCACCGAATCACTGTTCCTATAATTTAAAAGAACTTAAATGACTAATAAAACATATACTCCTTAAACGTATGTATTCATGCACTGAAAGACAGAAGAGTATACCTGTTGATATAAAATATATTTTCGTAAATTTAATTTATTTATATGTATATATAGATAAATAGGTTTTTCTCTGCACATTGTTGTGAATTTGAAATTATTGCATATCTTCGCATTTCATGACCTCTAGAATCCAAGAGTGACTTTAGAATTTTTCATGACTGTTTGTCTGAAAATTTGACGTTATAGAGTCAAAATTGGCTGAATCGATTTCGATGAAATTACATACCTCTATTTTTCGATATATATTCAATAACCGCAGAAATTAAGTGTTTCTGTCGGGAAATTTTGACGATATATACTTATATTAATTGATTATTATGAATTTCTTCCATTTTCCTTTATTTTTATCTTCTATTTATTTAAATATTATGACCCTGGGAGACGAGAGTAGATTTAGAGTATTTGAGAATAGGATTCTTCGCAACATTTATGAGCCAAAGAAAGATGAGATAGCCGGCGAATGACGGAAAATGCATAACGAGAAATTGCATGACCTCTATGCATCTCCAGACATAGTTACGGTTAAAAAATCGAGAAGGTTGAGATGGACAGGACAGGTGGCTAGAATGAGAGAAGAAGGAATGGCGAAAAATAGATTGGAGGGGAGACGGATTGGGAAACGTTCGCTTGGAAGACCAAGGACACATTGGGTGGATCATCTAGGACGAGTCATGGTAGAGAGAGAGGGTTAGGGTTGGATGTTTATGGCTCAGGATAGGGACACTTGGAGAAATATAGTTGATGCGGCTAAGAACTTTTTTTGGGTTCCGTAGAGCCACAGAGAGATAGATAGATTTATTTATATATATTTCAATATTTGTGTGTGTACATAGCAAATAGATCAACAATTTTCCAAAAATCCACAAATTATTTTTTAAGTATAAAACCCGTGGTTCTTCTGTTCAAAGAACTTATCCATACCTGTTCGACAATGAATATAAAAAAAATATATTAATTCTAACAATTGCCACGTAATTTTTTTTTAGAGATAATTATTAATTATCATTTAAACTATTTGATTTATTCTTAAAGTTCTCATTTTAATTAATTTAATATTATTAGTTGATATTTATTGAATATTTAAGTTGAAATAAGATATTCTTGAAAATTATTATTTTAAATGAGAGAATATCATTTTAATAAATAGATTGTTCTTATTTAAAAATAAACATGTTAAAATAATAATAATAATAATAATAATAGAATATAGAAATATGTATTTTTTTCAAAGCCACCTTGAATTATTGTAATATTTTCATATAGATATTGACATGTTTTTAATTTCTTTAAGCAAATGGATAGATTGATTATATATATTATTTAGTTGATATATTATTTGTACATAAAGAAATAGGAAAGGATATACAGTAGAAGTTTGTAAAATTAATTAATTTCAATAGTTTTTAATTTTATATTTTTTTTTATATTCACTTTTTTCTCTCAAATCGCCATTTTTATGATTTATAAACTACCTATTAATTTAAGTTTTATAGATAAACTATATACATAAATAACTTTATGCATCTTCCATTCAATGTTTTTTTATAAGATAAATAAATAAAACATTATTAAGAGAATTTTTATTAAAAGACCACATTATTTGTATAAAATTATTTATTAAATTAAAATAATTGTACAACGTTTCAACTGCTTATTCTGCAGTCGTTTTCAAGTAACCGTACGCTTGCTCCGATTCAAGCGGACTGATGATAAATAAAACATATTTACAATTTCCTCCTTTAATATTAACAATTAAATAATGAATCTATGATAAATATTTTTATTATTCTCAGCAAATTCATTTTCTTATAATCGATAGATGCAAATATTTTTTATTATTCTATAAAAAAGTTCCAATATTATATACTTTACACTATCATATTATAACATCATAACAACATTTACCTCTGTAAATTATATTTTCCAAACATAACAATGAATTATATATTTTTATTTATTTTAAATTTTTTCATTTTGTTTGATAATGAAAAAAACTTTATTTATTTCTAAAGACATCTAACATTTCAGAGTTCATATTTTATAGTTAAATAAATAAATAAATGAAATATAGTTTAATAATCTGATTTTATGTTTTTATCTTCTTCATCTTAAATAGACCTTAGAAACCTTAGGTTTTTTCATAAAAATGATTTCACTCTTATATGTGTATAATTTTTTTTTCATTGAAAGAAAAAATTTGTCATTTTTAAACATAGATAAAAAAACAAATAAATTTCTAAATAAAATTTATGAAAAATATTAAAATAAAGAAAGTAAATATTTGATCTTAATTGAATTGATTCTTTAATTTATTTTAACTCTCATATAATGGTTCCGAATGAAACCAAAAAATTTATGAAAAATCATTTCTTTTACTCATAAATATTCATATATATTATAATTTAATTATAATTTAATATTCTATTATTATTTTAAATTAAAACCATTTTTCTCTATTCTTTTCTATCCATTTTATTATAAAGTTTGCAAATCATTTATTTTTCTTTATTAACCTCTAATATTTTCAATTCTCATATTTGAGGAGATTTTTCCTTTTCTATAAATATAAATATAGGTGATAAACATCCGTTTCGATAGATGTTGAGTTAATTCGATTTCTATAAGAAAATTCTCAGTATTTTTTTTTATTGCTTATCGTTTGGCAATATTTTTGCCACTTCCTTAGGAAGTGCGCCCGCGAATGGGGATGGGGTTCTTACACACACACACGGAGGGTGTCCCCTCTCCTTCCCTCTTGTTCAATCGAAACTGGCAATCAATGTCTCACTTAAAACAACTTGTTTATATATATATATATATATATATATATTTACGATATATTCATAAGATAGTCAACAAGTTTTTTCGATTTTCTTCCGATCTCAATTGAAATAGAAATGCTTTTCCTTTATCAAATTGATATTTATTTTTTTTTTATTTTATACCCCATGAATATGAATGGGTATCATTTTTAAAATTAGTCTACATTTTTCATAATTATATTAGACTCTCACTTAAATTGGGCCTTTAACACACAAAAAAAGAGATTTTAGTAGGATAATTAATTTAATGAATTTAATTTTAACTTAGTAAATTACCATTTATATTATTTAATCATGATAAATTAATCCAAATATTATTATTTCATATTTTTTATTTTTTCAGTATTAATCAATATAATTGGAAAATTAATATATTCTTGTATTTTTTTTTACAAATGATTATTAATACTCAATGATTAATGATTGATCTAAATTAAACGATTTAATGTAGGATACATAGATGAAATTTTCTTTAAATTTGTAATTTTTTAATTATCATTATTTTAATAATAATAATTTTTAATTTTGATTAATTCTTATCAAAGACGGTTTATTGCATAGGGTATTGAAATAAATTATCAACAAGAATCCCAGAAGAACCCAAAATGACTTATTCAAAATATATATAACTCTCCCTCATACTTTGAAAATTTTTAAAACAAAATAATTGTATTACAATTATTTTGTATGAATAAATTAAAAAGTTTATAATATTCATTCTCTATAGCAATATATTTAAATTTTTAAAATAATTTAACTCTTAAATTTATTATTATTTTATTATTAAATTGTTTTTGTTAGAATTTAGTCATAATCTTATTGGAGAGGCCTGTTTATATTTGCAACCAAAGGGCAAATTGCAGGATGTTGGCAATGGTACGCTGTTGAGGTAAGGAGAGTCAAAGAATTTTCTCAATACTTGGAACTGATTATAAATTTTTTAAGACCCAATTAAATAACATTTTAGTGGAAATGTCTTGAAATTAAAAAAAGCCCATATATTTTCCAAAAACTAATAAGTTTTCACAATTATATGCTGGTAAACCTGCTGGTTTCTTGTCTACCATTGACGACAGCATATTTATTTAACCTATTTATTTCAATATTTTTCTCTTTGTTTTTTATTAAACAAATAAACAATCATCATATAAAGGGGAATATATTTTTATATTTCCAAAATAAGTAGTTTATAATAGTTATGTGATATATATAGTGAATATTCACAAATAAGTTTAATCCAAAGGAGAGACCCTAATAAGTTTAAAATCCTTATTTTATACATTTATTTTCAAACTTTCAATTCTGTTTATATTCAGTTATAATTTTTATTAAGTTATTAAGTTCTTATTCAAATAAATTATATAAATATATACATATATATTAGTAATAATCAATTAAAATAAAAAGTCAATAAATTATATCAATTTATAACAAATAATCCTGCCTGCATTAAGTTATAATTCTTTTTCTTTTCCATGAATATCAACCCAATGATTTATTGTAATAAAATGTCAGTTAATTATAAGAATTAAAAAGCACTTCGCTCGAGTCAATTTCTTTTATAACCCTACAATTTTGATCGCCACGCGAACAGGTATATTTAAAAAAGTTAACCAAATCCTCTAAGGATGAGGACAACAAAAAAAAAAACCACGCGTGCTCAACACTCTCACTTTTTTACAGCCTGATCGGGTTATATATATATATCCAGGACCCTTTCGGCACGCGCTTAGGAACAGGTAGTCGAAACCCTCCCCTAAGGGGTTAACCCGAAACCCTTTTTTACCCAAAACAAACATTAGAGTAGGATCGAGTTGAATTATTTTTTATTCAATTGAAAAGAATTGGCGAGGTTAGGCTACGATTAACAAGAACATAGTAAAAAATATGAAAGTAAGGGAGAGGGGGGATGGGGTTAGACCCATGTCAAAACATTTATCCGCTGATTGTGGTTCACTCATCATGCAGGTTGTGTGTGCCTGGAGAAGGGGAAAGGATTAAGAGCAGAACCAATCGATTGATCACCCATCCGGTTGAAAATACAATGTGATGAGTGAAGGCGGCCATAATTCCACTTGTTAATAATAATACGATAATTATCATGAAAATGAAAAGAAATTAAATTAAATGTTTTATTCTTTTGTTTCCTCCTAATGCATATTTTTATCATCTCATCATTTTAATGAACTGCCCGTTTTTGTTTTATTTTTTTTTATTTTTTAATGAAACCTAACACAAATCTCAATTACTACCCTAATTAATACTAATTCTAATTAGAACGAAGAGTCTCATTTAAAAAATAAACAAAAGGAATTTTAATTTAAATGATAATTGCTTATTTTTAATATAACTCTCATTATTTTTATTAAACTGTATTTTTATTATTATACTTTACTATCTAGTCATTCTTTTAAGCATATTTTTTAACCTTAATTAATTTAAATAAATTTTACCATTTCCAAATATAAATATTTTTATATATATATATATTACCTACTTATTCTTTTTCTATTTTTTCAGTGTTCTTTTTTTTATTTTTTAAAATAATACTTTTTCATATTATAGCCTTTCGATTTTAAGTCCCTTTCGTCTGATTGGAAAGGGATGAAGGGGATGAAACGACAATACTCTCTCCCTTTCCCTCTCAAAGAAGACTTGGCTATCTTTTTTAACATTTAATGTTACTAATGTTGTGTAAAAGATACTAAAAAATTAACTATTTTGAGAACTGGATATTTGTTATTTATATTTATTATTAAATTATTTATTTTTTAATAAATAATTTGTTTTAATTTCGATCATTTTAGATAATTTTATTTTAATTAATTTGATAAATATTTATCAACTACTCATTAAAATAAAATAAAACAATTATTAAATTACTCATTTGTATATAATAATAATAAATACTAATATTATATTTATATTATATATATAATTATTATTATTATTATATTACTAGACGAACCCGTTGCAAACGGTGTTTGCAATTTCAGTTTAAACTGAATTTATCGTGGTTTGAAGCAATTAATTAAATAGTTCTTTGAAAACACATACCAAATATATTAAGTAAGTCTTTCTCTGTTTCAAAATTAATAGATGTATTAAGAATTTAAAAATTATATATATATACTTAATTATTTTATTTTTTTAAAAAAAAAATATTTAAATTTCTATAATTTGTTTATAAAAGATTACAGGCTGAACAAATTAGATTCTATATTTTTTTTTTTAATTAAATATTTTTATTTAGTATTTCTTAATGATATGTCCTTAAGTTTTTTTTTAGAAATAATTTATTTTATCTGATTCTGTGAGAATTTTGTTAATCTTATTTTTGAATTCATTATCGTTTTTCTTTTATCCTATTTTGATTCTAGTGGTTTAGTTGTTTATTTCTCTTTTCATTTCTCCATTCGAATAATTTACGATAAGCATGTTTTCTAATCTGAATGAGTTAATTTTGTTTTTTGTTTTTTTTTTGTTATGAACGGCCCCGTTGAGAGAGGGTTGAACGAAGTGAACTAGTTTTTATTTGGACTTTAACCTTGGGGTAATTAATTCTTCAATTAGGGGTGGACTTTGGCAACTTCCGAGATGGACGGCTCACTTCTGATAAACATCTTTTTATATATTTGCCCCAGAACATATGTTGGGTCTATGTTAATTTTCACCTGGCAAGGCTGTCTATGGTTAATTCTAATTATGACTTAAGCCAGACGGGGTGAATTCAACCCCAAAAAACCGACCTCCATTTACATAAGGGAAAAAACGTTATTTTCTTTGAGATAAAAGTGGCCTCATCTTTCCGAAAAATAAATTACAATGTTGAATTTATTATTCATGAATTTACTAGCTTATTTTTCCCTTATTTTGCATTAAAAGTTTAACATATATTTTTTAAAAGTATCCATAAATTATAAAAATATAAAAGAATATTGCTAATTTTATTTTTCTTGATTCCAAGTTCTTTTGAGAAGGCGGACTCGCTCATTAGGGCTAGCAAGCCAGCCAGTCAGTCAGCCAACCCTGACAACTGATTCATATACAAAAAAAGGCGCCTACCCCCCACCTCCCACCCCTTCCTGCCTACCAAGCCTTTCTAGATATCATTAATTCAAACGGGCAAGATGCGATTTTTTTTTCCTACTCGTCAAGTTTTCTGCGAGATTTTTTCCCTTAGTTGAGACGAGGGGTTGGTCGCCGTCAACCCCTTGGAAACCTGCTTCGTTTCTTACGAGGGTGGCGCGGGTAGAAAAAAAGAGTTAATATCGATCGCCGCGTTTTTTTTTTATTCGAGTCACCCCCACGTTTTTCCACCCTCGGCGTTTTTTTTCATCCCTTACTCACCCAAGGGGTTGTTATAGCAACCGAGGCACATTGAAATTACTTCAAATAAAAATAGACCACTCTTAAAAAAGACAAAAAAATGTTAAGTATATATCGAGAAAATTGCTTAAATCAAAAAATAAAAAATATTTTGTTGGTTACTTTTATTGTTTATTTTTTTTAACTTTTTTGTTTTCGTTTTTTTTATGTTATATGCTATTCGATTTTAAAGTTGCAATTTCATTCGTATTTTCAAAGATATTTATTGACTAAACATTAATGCCAGCAGGTAAAGCAATATAGTCTAAAATGTGGCTCAAAATCCTGCGAAGTAAACGTGTCTCTTGTTATTCTTATCGCGGTACACTGATATAAATGTGAATATAAAATACTCCATATAACACACTCGTGCCTCGCATTTTGACATATATTATATAAAATCCGTATCATATCTACGTATATATACGGGTATATATAATAAGAAATATAGATATAGAGATATATAAATCCAAGAACATCGTCGCTTCCGGCTCAGCTATCGTTTTTATTGCTGTCAAACAAATCGAAAGGAAATGGTTCTATTACAATTGGAACCGTGGAGTTGGGGATGATGATGATGATGATATAGAAATCGGGGTATGGCTGGCCAATATTTCATATCCAAATATCGATTTTAAGTTTGACACATATATTGAGAGTCAACACTCTTTCATTTCAATAAGATATAATTAGATAGTAAAGGAGAGGCTGTCTTGAAGGATACCCTTGGAACTCGATAACAAGCTCTCTTGACGCCCCTCATGGTACCCTGAAGAGGGCTTAGCGCCGCGACATCGTCCACACGCCTTACCATATTCAAATGCTTCTAATTAAAATCAATTTCTTCGAAATCTCATCAGCCTTTCATTCATTCTCTCTTTTTTTAAGTGGATGTTGATTTGATCCGTTCCAATGTCAAAGTCAACATTTTTCAAGATGCATCACTATCCAAGATCATAAGCAAAAAAAAAATCATCTTGACTTTTAAAAACATCAACTCACAAACTAAGCGTTGTAAAATATTTAGCAAACCAGAAAAACACTCATTTTTTATTTTATCTTATTGGCCCCTTGGCATTTATTTGTTTTTATTGTCATTTTATTTTATTTTTATTTTTTCGTCTAAATATAAATTTTCATTGTACTTATTAGGGTTGAATCCTTATACCCTCAATACCCTCTCTTTTACTGAAAGGTTATTCTTCTATAGAAGAAACCACTGTTTATATTTACAACTGGTATTGGTAGGCAAAACCACAGATTGTTGACCATCAATACCTCTTATTGTAATATACACTTGAAAATTATTGGGTTTACTAATCATATTCAATTTCGAATATCACCATTCATTTTATTATTTATTTTATAGTTATCTTTTACTACGTTTAGTCAACTATATTTTTTTTTAATGTAATATAAATATATATATAAATAATAATATACATATTAAATTATTTTAATTCATAATTTCACATTTTCTATTCATAGATTTATGTTTTCATTTATATAAATTATTCTTCTATAGGAGAAGCACTGTTTATATTTATAACTGGTATTGGTAGGCAAAATCAAACAAAGAGAGACAATAAATTTTCTCAATAGGTAGGACTGATTTTAAAATTTTTAAAACTTAATTAAACAACAATTTAATTTAATGAAAATACCCTAAAATTTGAACAAACCAAAATTGTTCCCTGGAACAAATAAATCAGTTTCGACAATTCAAAATTGATAACAATGCTGATTTCACGATGTTTTCTCCAATAGGTTTATTGTAACAAATTAAAAATAAAAAAATCATTTGAAATCTAGATTAATAGTTTTTTGAATGAATCAATGAATCATAAAGAAAAATAGGAAGTTAATTTAGTATTACTAAAACAGGTTTTTTTAATTGACTTTGGGGTTTTAAACATTTAAGCTGGCCGTTCACTGGAACAATATTTGGGAGTCGGGTTCTGCACGAAGCCGAACAATAAATTCTTGCTATGTATACATAAATTTGATAAATATTATATGTTAGGATAACTAATCCATTGATCAGATAATTACCATTTTCAGAAGACACAACAGCCCTTAACTAGTCACACTATTTTTTTTTTTATTTAATTTGTTTTAATTATTTCTCAATTTTTACGACTACTTGGATTATGTTATTAATACTAACTAAGGTTATATAAGCATTAAGTTAGTTTTATACAAGTATATTCGATTATAATTATTATTTAATTATCAGATTGACTTTAATGGAAATACAAAAGCCTTGTTTTTATTTCTAGTATTTCCTTTAAACTTGATTTTCTGATCGAATAGTTAAATGAAATAGAAAACAATCTTTCTTTTTAACTTTTAATTATTAACTATCAAATTATTCATATCTGAAACTTATATTATAAATAAAAAACAATAAAAAAAAGAGTATTATATTTATTTCAACTATTATATCGTTTTAGGTAAAGTATTTTGCTAAAATCCAACAATTTAGGGTTTAATACCCATTGACATAAAATAAAAGATGAACAATAGACCAAATTCAATAATAAATTAATATCTTTGAATTTTAAATCTATTGATATTAATTATTTTTTTAAATAATACCACAAATAGTTATTTTTTATTTGCTCAAAAAATATTAAATAAATAATTGAATTTATTTAAAAAACATATATATATATATAATTTCTATTTATTTTATAGATAGCCTACTTATGTTTCTAAAGTTAATTTGAAAATAAACATGTTCATTTTGACTTTTTTCAGAGCTGTTAGCATCTGCAACTTTCATTTGTTTTTTGTTTTAATGGAATTGTTTAACGCGCACTCTCCGTTGAGCTAAGCTGGAGCACCAGCCCTTTGCTAAGCAATCTTCCCTCAATGCGCCAATAAGAATAGAGGAAATTAACCCTTCGCGTACACACTCTAATGACCCTTCTTAAAAGCGAGGAAGATACTCGCCATCATAAAGGCATCTTCAACCAATCCATATTTACTTACACTTTATGGATTGAGAAAAAAACTTTCATTTCATTATTTATTATTTAATTCCTTTTCTTCATGAAATTAATAATGAATTAAAAGACATTCTTCACCTACTTTTCATTCATTTAATTTATGATTTATTTTAATACATGTATCTATCTAAATTTTGCATGCCGTCTTTCAACCCTTTCGTGTATTTAATTACATAGATGGAGGAAAATAATAATTTTTTTTTACACCAAGGGACTTCCTCTGGTGTCTAACATTAATTAAAAGAAATTCAGGTCAATTTTTTTTCCTCCACAAATTTTTGAAAGAGGTTCGTAATTCAGCAGGTGGAAAGCGATTAGATCCAATTTTTCTTAACCAGTCATCCCTTTAATTCACAATCTATTAATCAATGAAACATAAAGAATGGAATGACTTATTCATTTCTGTTTTAGGAGAGTGGCAATGAGAATGCTGAATTATTTACTTTACCATTTTATTTTAACATAAAATATTGTTACATACCTCAAATAAAATAAAATAAATCCTATTTCAATAATATTTCAAATCAATTATAAATAAAAATAATTAATTGAATGAATATTCAAATTGTTATTTTATTATCTATAATATCATTAATTCAAAAAACATATAAAATAAATAGATTAGTTTAATAATTTAGATAAAATGTCTACTCTTTGAAACAGAACAAATCACAAAGGATAGAAATAAATTTACAAAATAAAAGAATAAACATTCAAATAATAAAAAAATAAAATAATAGATTAAATAATTAATTTAAGAATCCATTCTATTTCTAATTGAGATGGTTCCCAATCCAATAAATTTATAGTCAAATCATATTACAAGTATATATAATAATATTCATCTCTTTTATAATGATTATAATAAAAGATGTATATATTTCAGTAATAATTATTTACAAAAATGGCAAAAAATTATAAACAAAACGTAATATATAATGATCGTTTGACCAATTTATCGATGGCACTTAGTTATTTATGATCGATGATATCCAATTCCTTATATATATAATCCACTTTATATTTAATTCCAATGGGACATTTTAAGGAATCGAATTATAAGAGTTTGTAATTTATTAAGAAAATATTTGTTCTCGTTACGCACATGTTGTCTAACGATTAGAATTTTTTTAATAGTTTAATAGTTTTGTTTTTGTTATTTTAATAATTTTATAATTTATAAAAATTCTATTACTTTCAAGTCAATTTAACTTTTTCGCTTTAATATCAAAATTATTATCAAATTATAAATTAAAATTAAAACAAAATATATATCATCACATCATATCTATCATTTTTAACTAATTATTTATATTCTATTATGTCTATAATATATCTTTTTTTTATCTAATTATTTTATACATTTTATGTGTTAGGTTAAAATCAACAAACACCTTGCGACACGCTCATAAATACTTTTTTCACATACATTACCTTATCTTTTATTATAAATATTTATTATACTTCAAATTAACAGATCATATATATATACATAATAGATATTAAATTAATTAATAATAATATATTCATATAAATATAAACTTAATATTTTAGAATATTTTGGCCCTTATTATAATATTTTTATCTTTTTTCAAAATAGTGTAATATTTTGAAAATATCGTAACCCGATTTATTTATTTAGATTGAGTTTTAATTAAATAAATACAAAAATACTTGATAGCTTAAAAATAAATAATAATAATTATTATTAGAATTAGAATTTTCATTTTAGCATTTCATTTTGTACACACGAAGGATTATCCTTAAACAAATTACTATTTTTATCCTAAATCTCTTAATTTATTATTTACTTTCACTTGAACTTCTTATATGGATGAAATAACTTATATGTGTATATATTTAGTTTATATTATGGTAATGAAAAATATCATATTCTTAATTCTATTTAAGATTTATACTTATAATACTAACTAAACAGCTTTGTTAATATATATTATACACAATTTTCATATTTTAATTTTAGTTTTTCTATATTTAATTATAATAATTGCATTATTTTTCTATCAATAAGTTATTTATTTACTTTAATATAAAAAGTAAAATGAAAAAAAAGTAATTAAACTTTCTTTTATAGGAAATTTACTGAAGTTTCAAAAAAAAGCAAAAAACAAAAAAAAAAAAAAATAAAAAATAATGCAAAAAGAAAAGATCCGTTTTTCTGCCCATTGAACATCTTGTTTTGTTCTAAACTGATGGTGAGAAGTACATGTGTCTAAAAGAATTGTTCTCTCCGAGGGGAGTTTAGGTTTTTTCCCTCCTATCAATGTTTGCAAGCTGGCTCTATATAGAGAAAGTCCAGTTTGATAGGCTGGTCAGGAAGGCGAAGGACAACTACACACACAGATATATATATATAAACATATATATAAAAGAAAGAGAGAAAAAGAGTGAGTGAGATTGGGTGAATATATATATATATGTACTATATATACATCTAACATCCCCACTCACACACACACACACACACACGAACACACTTATCTATATAAATATAAAGAGGGAGAAAGATGAAGGTGGCTTTCTTTCTCCAGGCGTCTTTAGTTTGCCTCGAGGGAGGCGGTTGCAATCGATTCGAAGACAAATGACAAGTGTGTGCGATGAAGATGAAGAGATGTTAGACTGTGCAGGACGAAGGTGTCAGGAGCCTTCAGGATGCTTGCTGTTCAGCCCCAGCAATCAGTCACATGTCGCATCTGCACTTGAGAACGGTTCATACCCAATGGATTGGCGAAGATTGCTCACTCAGGAGACGCTCTCCTTTTGCTCTTGCCAATATCCAAAGTGAATTGGAAAATTTAAATAGCTATCTATCTAGCTATCGGGGGTACATTCTTTCGGGCTTTAACGAACCATCGCTTCTTTTGCTCGCGATTTCTTTTATTTATTTAACCAATCCAATGGAATTGAAGTTTGTATACGTGGTTGCTATATTAATAGAATAAAAAAAAATTCACCACATGCCCTTTAAATTCATTTTTTTTAATTCATTATTTTTATTAATATAATATAACATTATTAATATAATATAACAGCCTACATTCTTCTATGTATATATGACTGTATGCCCGTATGTAATACACGCTTAAAAATATTTTATTTATTCCTTGTAATAATATAAACAAAATAAGTTGACCTGTGGCCAGGTCCGAACCGTCCGACGGTTTGAAATAAATTAATTTCCAGCTACAGAAACAATTTCTAATAATTTTAATATATCTATTAATGTAATAAAAAACAGATATGCATAGAACATAAATATTTTTAATTTTATTTTATTTATTATATATATGTAAGACCAGGCTGTGACGTCATGAATGGCAGGATGACATCATATAATTTTAATTAAGAAAAAACTAATAAAGATGATTTTTCTCGAGTATAAAACCAATGCAAAGTGAATGATTCGTGATGATATGTAAAAAATCTCATGTGAAATTTGGTATGAAAATAACCCTTCCCTTCCTATCGCTAATACTACCACTTCCGGTTTCCGGATTTGCACCAAAAGTTGATCAATTCATCCCACTGATGCATTAAGTAAATATACCAAATTTCATCAAAATCCGTTGAGCCGTTCAGGCTGTACACATCTATACGGACGGACAGACGGACGGACAGACATCATGCTAAAAATACTTTTTTCTGTTATATGTAAAAATCTCCACATGTGAAATTTGGTGTGAAAACAATACCTCCCTTATTATCGTCGGTCGGTAAAAACAAATGAAAATATTAATTTCAAATTGTATCGTCAGATATTAAATTATTAAACTATATTCATTTTTCTGAGAACATGTATACAGAAATTTTCATAAAATAAAAGAACGTGTCATTATTAATATGTGATTAAAAAGTGGAAAAAAAGAATATATCCTACTCAAAAGTGAACCCCATCGTGGAAGGGGCCTTTTCACTAGTATAATTAATAAATAGAAATACAATATTTTAATTTTTAATTTATATATTAAATATATTTCGGATTAAAATAAATTAGATTAAATTATATTATATTTTAATTCAATTCACTTTTGTATCTTTTTTCTATATTTATTCTTTTTTATAAATAAAATTCTCCAAAGTATTTCCTATTACTATTAATCACAATTTAATCTAAATAACTAAAATATGTCGCTTACTATTAATTTTTTTACTTAGATATGGACTTATAAGTTTTTAAAACTCAAAATAATCATCATTATTTGATGATTATATTACTAAACAAACATAAAAATCTTTATATATTATTATATATGCAACATTTTTCATAAATAATATATAAAATATATATAGCTTGTATACTTAAATTAATTCTATTCTATTGATTAATTTAACAATTTGGTTGATATTAATTATGATAAGAAAATAAAATATTTAATTAATATACTAATCAAAATCATTTTAGATTTTTATCATTTTTATTATTTATTCATGAATTACAAAAAAATGATGATGATAATAATAATAATTAGGCTGATTAAAAATTCACATGAGAAAAGAAAAATTAAATTAAAACTCGATTTCTTAATTTCTTATTTTAAATGCATATTTATCAAACACCCCTTAAACCTATGATCATAGATAAGTTTAACGCCCATTGAGTGAAGATAGTAGTGTAGTATTTAAATTGATTATAAGCTATTAATCAAATTATCTCCTTAAAAAATACCGCCAAAATATTTCTACTATATAAATATAAAGTTAAATGATATAATAAGGAATAATATAATAAAATAATTGTCCTTTTAATCTGAAATTCTGAACAAAAATAATTAAATATAAATTTCTTACTCTTAAACAATTCTCAATATACATATTCCAGTGGTTTGATTTATAAAATTTTAATATTAAAATTACAATATATATATATATTTTAGTTTGTAATTTATGTTTATATTTTTCAATTTTTTTCTTTTGAATTAAAATTAAACTACAATTTTACTCATAGAGGATAAAATTATTCAAGGTGTTTATCAATAGTAATCAACTCAATAATTCTAAATAAACTGATGAAATATGAAAAATTAAGTAATCTCACTTAGATATTTTTTTAATAAATACATACATATCCATTGTATATATATATTCGATATTTGCTTGGTTTTGTTTCGTTTTGCTTGTTTAGATCGATTCATAAAATCTTTCCATTATGAATTAGTTGAAATTGTATTAAAAAATTTATACCTAAAGAAGGTCTTTGGTTAAGAAACATCTTTTATCAACGCTAGTAAATTAGATTATTAAAAATTCACAAGTCTAAAATGAAACACTCTGACTTTTTTAATCGTGTTTTCTTTTTAATAGGATTTTTTAAATGAATTGCGCTTCCTAAGCAATTTTTTTTCTCTCTCTCTTGAAAATATATTTATAGACTTTAGTCTTCACCCCCCTGAAAAAAAAGTCGATGCTGAAATGACGTCTAGCCTAAAGAAAAAAAGAAGAATTCTATTAGACAATATAAGAAGACAACGATAAGATGCGAGCTTGCTCGTAAAAGGCTTCTAAATTAATATTTCGTCTGGGGATGAAGAGTTTTTGGGGGTGGAAACGTCGGGGGTAATGATAGGAGCGGTCGCAGCCCTCTGGGGTGGCAATAAAAACTGCCGTGGGGTGACTCCAGAAGGGGTGAGGAAGACAAAAAAAAAAGAACGTAAAAAACAAGGGAGTAAAGATAACCGCATGAATAATAAAAAGAGCCAATTCTCTGTAACGAGTTTCCATTAGCTCTCTTTGGAGCAACTTTTTTAAGCAACTGTCTTAGAATGTTGGGTGGATTTCTTTTGTTTTTTTTTATTTTATTTTTGTATGCACAAAAAATTAATTCGCCCTGAAACTTGTACCTTTGCCGCTAATCATCCCAAGAAATGAGATGAGGGTGGGAAAAAGTGGAGGGTGCCAGCAACTGATTGAGAAACTGGAAAACATGGGTAGAGCTTCGGCGATGTCGAAACCAATATTATGTTTCAGGCTTCACTAATCAATTCAAGTTTGTCTTGTTTTATTCAAATAGGGGTGACCAAAAATAATATTCTCAATTCTTCTTGGTTTGTTTTCAACCCATATCTTATTTTTAAATTTAGTAAGAAAAATTATTTATTTATTTTTTTTTTGTTTTTGTTCTAAAAGCTTCTTTCAGTAGGATCTCTGAATTGATCAATTCAAATAATGTCAACCCTTCTAATATGTAAAGATCCCCAATATATTTTAACCATCCAATGTCGTCCCGTTTTATTCCCCTTTTTTGAGTCACATCACTTCCCATTTCAATCTCTAAGTTCAATCATTATTTGAACTATTACTGATACTTCCCCTAGCATTAATGTATACGATATATTACAAAAAAAATTAATCAAATCAATTCTGAACTTATGTTTAATAATAGAATTAATATTTAATCAAAAATAATAACTAACAAGATCAATCATCACCATTCTAAATTAAAAATAGGTATATATAATTCCATAATCCCTCAAAAACAAAAACAAAAAAATAATTTAAATATTATAATTATCTATGTTTTTAAATTTTATTATTATTAATTTGAGATAATAAACACCTTATAAAATATTATATTTAAATTCTATATTTAATATGAATTTAAACTTTTTAAAACTTTTTTTTTTGTTTATTTTCATAATTTTTTAAATTTCTTTCTCGATAAAGTCCTTTTTTAATTTTTTTTATTGTAATTAGGAGCTAGTCATCGAATAAATTTTTAATCAATATATAATTTGATATAACAATAGTTTTAAAATATTAGATTATTTGACTATTTAATCAAAGTGATTTAGCTTATGTTAGGTTAGAAAGAAAAACAATAATTCTTGAAGTCTGAAAGTTTATATTCTTATTTTTGTAAATAGGGAATATATACTGAATAAAAGAGGGTATTCTGATGTCATATTCTAATTGTATAATATAAATACACTTGTAAATGTTTTTAAGCAATCCAATTTTAATAAAAAAACATTTTGTGTTACATTAAGAAAATTAAACATTAAAATTCCAGCCGTTGTGATTTGTCACTCTTTCTTCAATCAAGAAAGGAACTTGAATGCACGATCACTTAATACTTCATTTTACAAAAAAAAAAAAAAAAAAAAAAATGCTTCTAAAACAAATTGGATCGGATGCCACGCGACAAATCTTTCACCCAGAGGTTTTTTCAAGTTGAGCAAAAAAGCTTTCAAATAAATGCAATTAGAAAATTAACCAAGAAAAATGTCTTTGTTTTTGCGCCTGAAGCGTAAGGGTACACGCCAATGTAAAGAGGCGCATACATTGATATTGAGAAAAAAACGTAATTAGTTTGAGGGTATTAAAACGCGAGGGAGCAAGAGAGAGAGAAAGAAGAGAGAGGGTTTTTTTCGACAGGCTCTCTGGGGTGCAGCCCTGGGGGTGAGTGCAAATCCCTGTAGATAAAAAAAATATCCACCCCCGATATTAGACCAGTGAGTCACCCCTGAGTCGTGGGGTAAAGCGCGAGGCGAGGGTCGCTCTTTTTTTCTTTTTTTTCCAACCCTTATGCTCAGGGGCTTCACATTGTCTTTCTTAGGTCTGCTCGTGACACTCTCTACACTTGGATTAATTCAATCTCCACTATTCTATCCATATTCCGTTCTTAAGAAGCTTTAATTGCCTCGCGGCGGACAAGTATTTTTGATTCTTTCCCTGATCAATGAACACCCGTCTAACCTTTATCATATATTTCATCCATTTCGAATATAAAATAGGGGCGCTTGAATTATCCCATTCAAAAATACTAATTATATGGAAAAAATATTTTATTAATGACTTAAAAATCAGAATTGCTATTCATTTTTGGTCATTTTTTTTCTTTTTGGCTAAACTTGTCAGATGGACAATAAAGTTCACATTTTTATAATAATAAAGCGGAGACCATAAATTACCGAGTTATCAAACGCTACCCAGTGCCCCTATTTGGGGACAAAACCGTCTAGGTGAGTGTTAATACTGACCGTTGACTGCATTCAAATCTGCAAGCCCATCGTGAAGGTCAAATTGAGGAAGAGGGATGCCCTTCTACTTTCCAAAAAGCTTTCAACTATGAGAGGGGAATTGTCGATGCGATGTTTGCTTTTCTGGAACATGTTTTCAATTTTTTTTTTTTTTCTATTTTCCATGATTGATAGATGATATTAAGTTTCAAAAAACATTGAAACATCAAATCATTATCAGAATAAATTCTACTTAAAATGTGATTTTTTTTTCTTTTATGTTTTTTTAAATCATATGAAATTATTTTTTTTTTTATAATGTCAATCGAATTGACTTCTGTGTCCAAGTCTCAGACGGAAATTCAATTTACTGAAGCCGACTGATTGCGTTATCGTCACCTTTGGTAAAGATCCAATAAAAAAAGCACTGCTTTACTTTGCAATAAAATTAATTTCGCATCGACTTCAACTTTATTAAGTTTATATTCGGAAAATTCAATATATTTTCATCTTTTTTTTTTATTTTTTTAAATATTACTTTTATTTTTTTTATCTCATTTAATTTATAAAATATAAATGAATAAAAAGAAAAATAATGTATATATTTTAGGTTATCAAAAAATCTATCTATTTCTGTAATGCTAAAGAATTGAGAGAATGTATGGGAAAATATTGTCACTATTAATAATTTTGAGCTTTAGGTTTTAGTATAAGAAATATATTTTATAATTCTATATTCTCTTAATATTTATCAAACAACACTAATTTTATTTTCTCATCTCGAAAATGACTTATAAATATAATAAAATAATGAAATAATTTGTCTATGGTTTTTTTCTTGATTAATTGTCATTAATTAACATTTTTCAAAAAATACCAATAGGCATAAAAATTAAAACATCTCATTAAATCAATAATAAATAAATCTAATTTAATAATTTCATTAAATTAATTAAAATAATTTAGTGTGAATATTATGTTTTAATTATATTTAATAATGATTTGTAAATTAAAATTCAATTTAAAAAATTCTTGGAATTGTTAGTACATATTAATATTATTTTATATATTCATTGAAAGAGAGGCATGAACACAGGTTCTCTGATCCAAAGGGATCAAAAGGGATACATTGGATTAACAGCTTAGAGCTTTACATATATCATTTTTATTTATTTATTTAGTCAATTTGTTTACATATTTTTTTTTATATTTGAAAAATATTTATAATTTACATTAGAACCAGAACCCACAGCAGACTTTTATATCAATTAATTAATTTCTAGAGAAAAAATTACTGATTTCTCCTCAAAACAATTAATTAATTTATATACTTTTTATGATTATTTATCGTTGAACGTGTTATAATGCTCTTATTTATTAATGATTATTGATAAATAAAATTTGTTAGTTATTGCATTCATTAAAAATCAATCTTAAGAATAATAATAAATGAATTAATTTTTTTTAGTGGAATTGTTTTTATATGCGTATAATTCTATCTATATACATATATAGATCTATATATATATAGAGAGAGAGAGAGAGAGAAAGAAACAAATTTTCTGATGGCAGGCGTTCACTTCCGTTTCCAAATTTTTGTAAAGTCGTTAAATTGAAGTGAATGAGTTGGACGCGGGGAAGACGGCAGCTGCCCGTCGCAGAAGCTCTGAAGAAACTTCCTCGAAGGTTTCACCTCCCAAATCACTTTCATCATTCCATTACGATCCAATTTCTCAGCTCAATTTCATTTCTTTCTTGTTTTTTTATTTCATTTAATTAAAATCATTTTAAAAATGCATTCACCAAATTAGAAGAGTTTTCATTATTTTAGTTTAATTTAAGTGTAATTAGTGTTTGGTAAGATATCATTATTTTCATCAATTTGGATAGAATTAATTAATTTATATATATCCCTAGCTCAAATTATATATATATTTGACTACTTTTGGAATAGATATGATAGGTAAATAAATAAAGGTTCTGGATTTTTTCTTAAATAAATTGAAAATATCATCAATTATCTTCTAGAATAGACTAAAGATACTTGTGATTTTATTTCTTACTGCTCATAATTATAATATATTATTTTTATTATATTTAAGGTTAAATAAATTCTGTATTTAATCAATTGAATGATATTTGATCGAGAGCATTTATAACTCAAATTATTTATTATAAATTATATAAAATTTCAATGATTATAAAATTCTACAACTATCCAATCATATTATACATACTAGTGAAAATTGTAGGTAGTAAGTTTGCCTTTCTGATCTTGAAACAGTCCAAAAGAATGAATTCTTTTTAGGACAAAATCATTTAATTGTTTTTATTTTCTTAATTAAAATATTTATTAATAAATATTCAAATCAAAACATATATATATATATATATTTATTTATTAATAATTAAAATTAAATCATATAATATACTGTTTTCTAAATCCACAATGAATCTTTCTAATGTTTTAATTTTTATATGGACACCTGTTAAAAGTGCTTAGATAATTACAAGATAAGAATAGTTGAATGGAGCATATTCATAATAATCGGTTCAGTCAATTGATTAATAAATTTTCCCGGACCGACACGCAATATTCTTAAAACAATATATCCAGTTAGTAAAGTCTACTCCGTAAACCAGGAACTCTAATTAATCATTCATTACATTCTATCTAAATCTCTAGAAAATCAATATAAAATCTTGAAAAAATTAATAATTTATAGTGGTTATTAACTTTTTATTTCAAAAATATTAACAAATCATAAATCTAATTAAAGATTAGATTTTGTTAAAAATTACTATTTTAATATTATACCAGAATTTTGTTATGAAGTTACACGCATATTTCAATCGTAAAATAATAAATTTATATTACAAACGATAAAATTTTTCTTAATTTTTTTTTTTTTGGTTTCATTAATGCCTAATCCTAATGATATACTTTGACTTAGAAAATAAATATTATTTAATATCAATTTTTATATTTTTTTATTTTATGATTGGTTATTTTTCTTATTACAAGTTTCTTTAAATTAATTAAATTATAAATTGGAATCAATGCAAGTTATAAAGAGAAGTAATCCACAATAATATTATCTTCATCATCAGTACTCCATATATATATAGCCGTTCAACAAAACAAAATTTTAAAAAATGAACTTACAAATTAAATTAATTTTGACAATTTGTTTATAACTAACTTCTAAATGTTACAAACATCACATACATACGCTGGAAATTATGTAAGTATATATGTATTATAACAATAAAAAACATAATTTCAATTAAATTGGCTTATCTAAAATATTTTATTTCTTTAATTTGTAAATATTATAGAGAGAAAGTAATTGATGTCGTTTTATAAAATTTAATAATTTAAATTTTGATAAACATTCTATCCAAATCTATATTTATTGAAAAATCTTAATAATATATATCGAATGAATTTAAAATTTCATTCGATATACAAATTCTATTAAAAGATTTAATTTTATTTTAAGAGATAATCAATAAAATTTATTTAATGGTATTATTATTTTTTAATATTTTATAGTTGAAAAATAAACCAATGTTTGATTGATTGATGGAGTATAGATAATTAATCATAATTAAAAAAAGAAAATGTCATCTTGTTTACAAAAAGGGTCGTTTAACTTGGTCAAACGTTAATCTTTTTTTTTGCGATTATTATTCTATGTTGGAATAATTTGAATAGACATTTTCCTTTTAGTCAAGAAA
The DNA here is from genome assembly GCA_963082975.1 of Labia minor. NCBI lineage: Eukaryota > Metazoa > Arthropoda > Insecta > Dermaptera > Spongiphoridae > Labia > Labia minor. Next base: position 56,496,831 of record OY720345.1, read on the forward strand.
ATAAAGAAGCCTGTTGAATTAGAAAATGATTGAATTATAGAGGTGTCAAAGAAATCGTAGAAGGTCAGGTAAACCTCACAAATCCAAACAAATATAATTGTGTAAACAGGTCAATTACAAACGGAAAAATTATTAATTTGATTATATAAATCAGCAATAAATGTATTAATTATTTAGTATATAATAGAAATATAAATTATTTGATCAATTTAAAAATTTCAATACTATTTATTAATTAAGAGAAAAAAAATTAAAATAACATTTTTATTAAAATTGAATTACAGTATATGTCGTTTTACTTAAGTAATTATATATATGTATATTTATATATATATATATCAACTTCTCAAAAATAAACAATACATTTGTAATTTAATTTTCACTAAAGAGCAAATTAAATTAGAATACTTAATAAACGTATTTTTAAACTATTTTTAAAATTTTTTTTACCAATTATACTAAATGTTGAAAAAATTGATTTTGTATTTCAAGGCATTTCCACTAAACAATTGTTTAATGGGTATTAAAAATTTTAAAATCAGTCTAAGGTATTTAGAGAAATCACATTGTCTCTCCTTATCTCATCCACTTTTCATTGCTAACATCCTACCGTTTTGCCTACCAATGCCGGTTGTAAATATAAACAGTGTCTTCTCTCTCTAATTCCTTATTTTATTAATACCACTTTGCAAATATTATATTATATTCTCTCTTCTTACTTTATTCAACTTTCAACTAATGCAAATTTTATTGATATGAAATTTGAAACTTTCAAAAATGTTAAAATATTGTCAATTGTATAATATATTCTTTTAATATTGAACCATTTCATATTTTAATCAATACGATTATTATTTAACATTAAAAATATTGTCCTCTTATTTTTCAAACAATAATTGAATAATGTAAGATGATTCTATTTTATAAATAAAAATCCAATTTTATATGTTTTATAAATAAATGAGTTGATAAAAAAATAAGTGACTTCACTTAAGCGGATGAATTATTCATCCTTATTAAACATATTAGGTTGAAGATAGGTTAGCCAACTGAATTTAATCCATCCCGTGTTTTACAAAAGCGATTCGGTATCACTCCCTATTATCCAGTGAATAAAAAGCGAAATTTGATACATTTCTTATTTGGTTTACATAGCTTCTAGGGTTGAACATCGAAACTGCCGTTATATTAGTTTAGCCTATATAAATTGGGTATAATACTGATTTTTTTTGTTCTTTCATTGCTTCTCTACTTTATGTATTAAGCATAAAGAAATTCAATCATATTTATTTGAAGTTGAATTTAATTTATGATTGATTAAAACATACTATATTATAAAAGAAAGATTAATAAATTAGATAAAATTTTCAGGTAAAAGTAGATTAAAAAGTTTGATAATATTACAATTTAAAGTTATAATTTCGGTTTTTCATATACCACCATTGATCAAAAAACCACATCCAGGCATCAATATCTTGTAACAATCCACTCAAATTCCACCCTACCCAATATAATAGAGCTTGATCTACTATATATCCCCTAACTAAATTCATTCTGCTCATCGACCATTTGCTTTTCCAATAAATAGAATCTAAACTTTTTATTTTTGGCAATTGATTTTATAACTATTTGTATATATGTATATATATATATAATAATAATAATATTAATATAGGAATTTTGTAAATAATACTAGATATTTATATTTTATTGCAATTTTATTAAAAAACATAAAAAATACTAGACGTTTCGTTTCTGCAAACGTTATCAAGCAACTGCACTGTCCAAATGGTCATAGCCGACTGACTGGGATTGCCATCCAAGTGGCGCTTGGATTGTGCTTACAATTTCATATCACATGAAATGAATTTTTATTAAAAGTTTGAAAATATTGTGATCTTCGTTTCTGAAGCATTGCTTTATTACCTGTAGTTGTAACCGAAACGTCATGTATTTTTTAATAAAATTGCAATAAAATATGAATATGTGGTATTATTTACAAAATTCTTACCTAAACCAAAGTTTTAATAATTTAATATCCACTAATAGTAAATACAATAAATTATAAGTTCTATATTTTGAAATTTATAAAGATTATTAAATCATATCACATATTCAATCTACTTTAAAAAATAGTAATAAGAAGAAAAATAAATATCTTAATTTTATTAAAAATAATTAAATAAAAATATAAATTAATTAATTATCATGATAATTTTTGGGATAAATTATCTAATTTAAAAGATACATGATTATAAGAAGTTAAATTTATAATTTATTAATTAATTTAATAGTATGTACTTTCAAGAATTAATATTTTAGTAATCTGGGTGATTAGTTTCTTAGGCATTTTATTACAAAACAATTTGTTTTATGATAAAGATTAGTATTTCCATGTTCAAACAGGGAATTAAAAGAATTCTGTGTAGAATACTTACAACAATTATTCCACATAATGAGTATAAAAAAATTACAAAATTTCTGAACAGAAAAGATTTTTCAGACAATTCTAAAAATATATTTCTAATCTTCAGATAATTAAACGTAAAGATATGTAATTATCATCAATTTTTAGATATACTAGTATATATATATATATATATATTCAAAACCTTATATATTTAAATATATAAATTATATATGCATAAGTATATATAATAAAGTTCAGTTAAAAGTTTATCATCGGGAGATTTAACAATCTTCTCTTATCTGCCCCCAAGCTTTTAAAGGTCATTAAACAAAGTTGAGTGAGTTTCACCTTTTCCCAAGAAAAACTTTAAAAATAAAATAATTAATATAGAGATTAATGTTATATTGAAGGAAAATAAGATCATTAACAAACTAGCTATGATATAAATAATATACACACACGTCCACTATTATGTATATATATATATATACATGTTATATATTACAAATATTCATTATTTGGAATTTTGGTTTTTCCTCTTATCAACTCTACTATCTATCTCGTTGGCTCTACAGAACTCGAAAGTTCTTGGCCCCAGCAACCACATTTCTGAAAGTGTTCCTATCCTGAACCATCTAACTCCTACCCTCTCCCATCTCTCCCACGTCCTTTCCTACATTGTCCACCCACTGCTTCCTTCGTCTTCCAAGCGGACGTTTTCCAATCGGTCTCTCCACCAATATATTTTTTGCCATTCTTTCTTCTCCCATTCTAGCCACGTGCCCTGCCCATCGAATCCTTCTTGATTTTATAACTCTAACATTGTCTGGAGATGCATAGAGGTCATGTAATTCCTCGTTAAGCATTTTCCGCCATTCACCGGGGGCCGCATTTTTCTTTGTCCCATAAATACTGCGAAGAATCCTGTTCTCAAATACTCTAAATCTACTCTCGTCTCTTAGAGCCATAGACCATGCCTCTTATCAATTCCTATTATCAAAAGTAAGCAATGATAGAAGTTGAAAACAAAAATTTTAAATGCTAAAGGGATTAATTGACAAAGTGTTATATTTCTCAGATGTTAATTACAATAAAGTGGATGTATATAACCTAGTAGTCTAGCGCCGTTTAGCTATGCAACCAAAATATCCACTGTTTTATTGAGGTTAATTATATATTCAGTTTTTCTCACTATACTATATAATATATGAATGAATGTATAATATTGAGATAAGTTTGTATTTATGTAAAATCCCTCATAGAAGGTACATTTTTTTAAAAAAAATTTAATGAAAAAAAATTAAAAATTAATTAAGTCCCCGAATTTGTGTTTTTATTCTTAAAAATAAATAAATGATCATCAGTGTTTTATTATATTTAAAAAAAACACAATATATTAAGTTTCATTTTTTAAGAAAGTATAACTTAAAAACGATTAACTCTACATTTAAAGAAACTGAGAAAATGAAGCCCACTGCTTGTAGAAAATTCAGGTTTATTGATTACAGAAAAATGTATATTGCATTTAATTAAGATTATCAAGTTCATTATACACTTCATATGTTGCAGATTACATTACATTACATTAAATTACATTACTAGCAAAATTTTAAAAATTGGAGTTAATCGGTTTGGATTCTGAGTGTCACATTTAATAATAATAATAATAAATTAACAATTTGATTGTTTTAATTAATTTATTTATATATTTATTTATTTTATTTAAAATCTATTTAAATGATTTATATACATATAACTTAAAATCTTTTTTTATTCAATCGATATATCTAATCTTTTGGATAAGAGTATTAATATCCATAAATCTTTACATGATCTCCCAAGAGAATTTAATTACATTAACCGTTTGCAATTGGTTATTAAAATAATAAAATACAATCGGAGGGAAGGGATATATATAGTACATTTATACTCGCATGCATGCAAATGTGAGTTGGAACTAATCAGACACACACACACCCCATGCCGCCCATTCTCCCTATCACCCTCCCCTTGAATCCCAATCGTATTCTGGAACGAATGGATAAAGAGAGAAAGAGATACGCGCGATACATATATATCGCAATAGATTAGGTGTTGACTTCGTGAATAGATCCTGTACGTTTCCCTTTATTTCTCTCTCTCTTTTACTTTTTTTTTTTTTTTTTTGATCGTCGCTGTTTATGACCCCATACAAGAAAAATACTTTCTCTTTTTAGGTAAAAAAAAGAAACCATGCGTACCATACATACTTAGTAACGAAAACCAAACTCATCATTCGTTTATTAGCCGGTCCCTGGTTGGCACACGTTTCCTACCAAAAGTCTTTCTTTTATTCTCCTTTTTAAACGAACAAGAAACAACCCCATCATAAAAATGACACCAAAGGGGAAAAGGTTGGTTTTAGGCTCCTACTAAAGAAGATGAAAAAAAACCTTCCTACGCCTTTCACTACCCCCCCCCCCCTCCCCCTCCAACACTTCAATCGACACAAAATTGTTGAACTGTCTAGAAATTGTAAAACTAAACAGTCACCACTTATGATTTTACAACATCTCATTGGGCCCCCGATTGTTTATACAAACTTGACAACTTACACTCACCAATTTTTATTTACTCTTTTTAAGACAAAAATCTGGTGCTTGTTTTATTTGAAGGGTGAAAAATTTTCTTTTTTTTCTCTCCTTCCTTGTCACCAACTAAAAACCTTCTAGCCCTTTGCTCATTAGTAAATCATCTAGGCACACTTTTGTTAAATAAATATTTTATTTAAAAAAAAAAAATAAATAAAATAAACTCATTTAATATATAAGATATTATTTTTAGCAAAAATAAAAGAAAAAATTAAAAAAAAAATGTAAAATTTTTTGTAAAAATATTCGCTCAAAATATTATTATACAATACTAGTCGTTCCCGGCATCATAAAACTCTTCTTAGAGGGACAGGCGGCTTCTAACCGTACGAGATTGATTAATAATAATAATTTATAGGAAATTTTAATACAATGTTTAAATATAAAATTATTAACTTTATTCAAATCGTAATAATTTTTTTATTTTTTTCAATATTTAATAAAATTTTTAAAAATGAAGTTAGTAACAAATTTATAATTTTGATAAGTTTCTTTTTATGATTGTTATTTTTTAATAAATTTTCATTTATGTTGTGATATTAATAAAAAATAATATTAATATCAAATTGTATATAAATTTAAAAATTAGAATATTTCAATTTGTAATTTTTTTTATTTTAAATTCTAAAAAAATTGTAATTTGTAAAATTTTAAATTTGTATCTAACTTCATAATGTTACAGACGTCACATACATACATAGGAAATTATATATTTGATAGGGTGACCATATTTCGAAAACACCAAACCGGGACAAACGAATTACCTTTGTTTTATAGAACCAAATTGAAAAAATTTTGAAAAAAATTACGAAATGTCCTAAATATTGATAATAGGCTGTCCCAAAGACATTTTTGGGGACGTCGGGACACAGCACCTAAAAATGGAACGTTTGGTCACCCTATATATTGATAATCTATTCAATTTTATTATATTCAAATCTTTTGAATAATAATATAAATTTTTATTCAACTATTTTTTCTTTTTTAGAATTTTATTTTATTTAATTTTTTTTTTCTTATATCCGGTTACAAAAAGTTGATCTGACATTTTCTATTATTCTATTATAACAAAACAAATACTTTGTCTTGTTAAAAACTTTTTTTTTATTATTCATTTTCTATTTAACTATTCAATATGGGTTATTGACAACTTCTTACTTCCAATTTAAAAGTTTTCAGCTATTATTATATTACATTTGAAGAATTATCCGCATCAATTTTTTTTCTAAGTGGACTAATAATAATTAGTTGATTTTAATTAATACTAATATATTTAGTTATTAATTTATAAATTGACAAATAAGATCAATCAAGTCATTTTTAAAAATTAAAGGGTAATATTCCAGGTTCAAGCCAGGACCAACTAAACTCCCTTATATATATAAATGTCCTATTTAAATTATAAAATTAATATTTCTAATCATGTATCCATTGAAAAAAAAACAAATTAAAATTATTACAATTTATTGATATGCATTGGCCCATTATAATTTTTAATTATTTTTTTTTCAATCGAAAAAACAATTTCTAAGTTTTTTGAATAAAGACTTGTAATCCCGATTCACTTCCGATATGCGTTTTTATTTACTTTTATTATTATATAAAAAGTACTATAATTTCTCTCATTTGTAAGTTATATATATATATTTATTTATTAATTTATGTAATAGTAATATCAAAATTTGTAATGATTCAAGTGACATGGGAAATATAACAGAAGCTTGCTTTGCTAAAATATTTAATCACTTGATCTTTTGATTAATTAGTTTTATTAGATTTAGATAAAATTAATTTACTAAAAATATTGATATAGATTTAGTAAGTTCTGAATCTAACTCTATTTTTGGTTAGTTATTAAATTAATTATAAAATGATATAAGTTACATCGGAGAAAGATCTAAGAAGGTAAACATGTGACAAATGAAAAAGATTTATTAATAATTAAAAGATAAATTATTGCTATAGGAAAATAGAATGTCTAACAATCTATCTCTTGAGAGTTCTTGGCCGCAGCAACCACATTTCTTCAAGTGTCCGATCCTATAACAACCACAACCATCCAATCCCTACCCTCTTCAATCTCTCTCACGTCCCTTCCTATATTATCCACCCACATTGGTCTTCCAAGCCGACGTTTCCCAATTGGCCTCCCCACGAATATATTTTTCGCCGTTCTTTCCTCTCTTATTCTAGCCAAGTGCCCTGCTCATCGCAGCCTTCTTATTAGAATGTATGTAATATTAGTTTTTAATACTTATATAAATTTTTAGAACTACGTCTCGAGTATAATATGAAAAAGTCTAAAACAGAATATGATTATTTATTTATTTAATATTATAGGACGCTTTGGTGTATCAATTTTTTTTTAATATGTCGAGTATTAGGATCCAGCGAAGGGATTTGAAGTGAAATGAGAAATTTCGATTTACAAACCAACATCTTATTATAAAAATATTTTATATGACTTTTTAAAATTAAATTTAATACTGTCTTTCAATTTTCATATGAAAAAAATGAATAAATCTTAATAAAGTTGGTGAAAATAACGAAACCAAATTCTATTTTTCCCATCGGATTTTAAAGATGAAAACGTCAACCTTCTTGCATTTCCCGCATTCTTTTCTTTTTATTTTATACTTTGACATTATATATATAGCTTTGGTTTATTATTATTATTATTATTATTATTTTTCTATAGATAAATAAAGTATCTTTTTTCTGAAGCATTTACATGGTGTAAAACGAGTGTAGTATGTGAATACCAGAGACCGATCGTCACTTGCAACACAATGACTGACTTTGTCAAGAAACAAAGGCGAATGTAACTCACACCCTGTGAAATTTAAGACGAGTGACAATCAGTTTGACGGCTCACAAATTATCAACTCCATTGTGTTGAATTCCTCTTCGCGACATTTTATAAGACTTCTCCCCCTCCTATCACCCCCCCCGCCCCTCTCTTCTTTTCATACCCCATCCTGGCTTTGTCTCTCCGGCTGCTAACGAGAGGCGTATTTTTGACTTTTTTCTCCAATAACGGTTTTCATAAATATGGCAAAAAAAACTTTGCATAGATTCATTGAGTCGTGATGTCAGTCAATCACACTTTACTGCTCTTATATTTTTTTTTCATTTCATCTCGCCTTTCTTTTTTTTAAAATAATAATAATAATAATAATAATAAAATAAAAAACCAAAAAAAAAAATCATTGGATCAGTTCATATTTCGACCACTTGCAACACAAACGAATGACATGTAATTGTAACGTTAAGTCTGAAGTTTGGAGTTGTTTTTTTTTGTGCATTTGAAACCGCAAAAAGAAAGACTCACCCCTCCTCTCACTTTGATCAACTTCATCCGAGTCCCTTGGCTTAAGCTTTTATTCAAGAACACTTAGTTTCGATTTAATTTTTTTTTTCTTTCTAAACCACTCTTTGATTAAATTGAGTTTGCTTTAGAAATCACATCAAAACGTTTAAAAAAAAACAATTAAAACCGTTCAATATTTGTTCTCAGATTCAAATTCTTACTCCCTTGGAGCTCCCCGTTGCAGCCCATCCTCCTTCCCATTTTCTTTTCCTTTTTCCACTCTACAAACTTTTTTTTTTTTACAAACCCTGAAATGTATGCATTGCGGCAAGCGAGCACCCACAGTCTTAGAACTAGAGGAATTTTTAATGTTATTCGATGTAAATCTAAAAAGAAAGACGGTTCTTTGGTGGAATTTACATAAAGCGAACGCTTGTGGCGTGAGTTTTCAAGGGTTCCCTCGAGGGGGGTGGATGAGGAGGGGGGGTGCGTTTTGGGTTAGGACTCGAGGGTTGTGGGCGCGCACGTAATTACTTCCTAACATGACTTGTGATAATTAAAAATGTATACGTTAATAGCACGCAATGAGGTCCACCCACTCGAGAGAACAACCTATTTACATTTTACAACTTTCCTATAAAATTTGTGATTCATTAATTATTCAATAATTATAGGAGTAAATGATAGAAGCCATCAGAAGCGAAAACTCTGGCAATTTATTTTATTCGGGCTCAAGCTTTAATTATATTGAGCTGTTAAGGTTAAACTAAACCCTTTGAAGGCAACTCACTAACCGACACTTCCATTCCATTAAATTGAAATAGTCGTTGAAGTAAAAAAAAAATATATATAACAACTCGTTTCCAAGAAAATCCCATTTTTACTCCTTTTTCACTTAATTAACTTTCCAGATTTTATCACAAGAGTTGAGAATTAAAAAATAATCTTCTGATAAAAAGTTCTCACATTGAATAAATGACATTTCAAACTTGATCTATAATTTACTAACTACTATTATTTACAAACTTACAATTATTTAATTTAAGACTTCTAATAAAATTGCTTTTCCGTAAAAAAAAAATTTCCCATTATCTCTAAATATAAATATATAGTAAACTTATTTGTATTGATTAAATTATTCTTTTGTCAATTTTGTCTTTTATATAATATAATATCTAATTCACACTTGTTGAATTTATCTGAAAATTATATACTTAGATAAACTTTATGTTTATTATTTTAGTATTATATAAAATTAATGTGTGTAATGATCATGTTTTTTAAATAATTTATTTTTTTTATTTCTTTTTCCCCCCATCAATTAGCATAAAATGAATCAAAAATAATCAACAATCATTGAATTATTTAATTTTAATCAGTAGACCAAATAAAAATATTCGAAAATACTATCATAATGATTAATTAATTAGACCAACCCGTTGCAAACGGTGTTTGCAATTTAAGTTTAAACTGAATTTGTAACTAATATCATAATGTTACAGAAATCAAATACACATCCTGCATACGTCGAAAATTATGTAGTTTGATTATATGATTTATAATAACATAATAGTTTAAGATAATTAAATTTGCTATTTATACAATAATGATGCCATGTTGTATGTTTTCAAATTAACAATGGAATTATCTTTTGTTTGAAAAATATTCAAATATGTTGTTAATCAAATACATTTAAAAACCTTTCCATTCATCTTTATATCAATTAATCTTATTTTATTAATTAAGTATTAAGTAATTTTTTTCTACAAATTTCATCTCTTATGAAAAATTTTGTTTGATTAAAAAACAAATAATATTAAAAAAGTAAAATGACCATATTTCCTCAAATATCAAAAATATATAAAAAAAAAACAAAATTATTTGAAACAATTTATAGAGAATTAAATATTACACATATAATCTCTTATGGAAAAATTTATCAGTATTTAAATAATATTTTTTTTTTTGTTTAACAAGATATGATATTTTAATTATATTATGAAAACAAAATATTTATTTATTCTTTTTTGAATTGGTTTATATATGAATAGAATGTTTATATGATATATAACACATATATATATATATATTCTCTCTTGAGTTTCAAAGGGATTGATTGATTTTTTAGAAGGGAAATTTTTATGAGGGAAGTTTCATTGTCTCAAGTGCTATTCTCTCACTACTTTAAAACTATAATCTTCTCTTTTATATTTTAATTATTATTATACACATGTGACTTAAAATTGATTAGAAAATAGCCTAGTTAGTAAATAATACTTTCGCCTTAATGGATAAGATTTAATACAAAGAATGTGTGAACCAGAACATTAATTATTTCTTATCAAATAATTTTAATTATAACATTTTTTTTAAATTTATCTAATAATATAAATCTATAAAAATACTTAAATAAGCTATGAGAAGAATAAATAAACATAAACCAATAATATGATTAATAATAACATTAAAATTAAATTATATTTTGGTGTATTTTCCTTTTTTAAATAAAAATATTAAGTGAGGATTTATACAAAAATATATTCCTTTGCTTTCAAAATCTTTTATCACGTCTCTACATACTCTTTTCAATTTTTTACTCATAATTTTTTCTAGCAGAATGATTCTTTTTTTATTGTTCCTCCTCTCTCTTTTCGAATAAATGATAGAAAAATTCTTTTCTCATTGTGCATCGATTTGTCACAGAGGAACAGCAGCAGTACCAGCAACCAACTACAATTTATAACATCTCGTGGTTTATCAGAATCAATTGGGGTTGGTGAAAAAAAAAATCAAGGACACGAAAGCAGTGAAGTAGCACGCGTCCGAAGGATATGCAAAAATATCAGGGGGAGATGAAAGGGACGTGAGGATGTTTTTTTTAGCGTCGAAACGTTTTCCGGGCGTGTGCCCTGACAAGCGGCGGTCGCAAACGAGGAGGCAGACTCGCTACTCGAGAACCCACTTTTTTTTTCTTTCTATTCCTCCCCTCTCACATAGGCCAGGTGCCAGACTCGATTCCACTTTTTTACGTTTTTTTTCTCCCTGATTCGCCCCCAAAAAAGTGCTCGAGCAATTTTTTGTGTTGGTGGAGTGAGTGAGAGAGGAGGCGGCACGCGATCCGAGCATACAACAACACGGGGGGCCTTTTATATTTAAAAAAGAACCAAGGGGTGGAGAGGAGTGTACATATATTTTTTTCATCGACTATAGGATAGGAACGCGGGACGGTCGACTCGATTCTGTCAGAAATCTGGATAAAAAAAAGGATAGAAAATTAGCGAAACAAATGGAAAAAAGGGGACATTTGTCCGGTTAAAGAAATCGTGCAGCCTGCTAAAAAGTTATGATCAATTCATTCTGATAATATATATTTTTTTTTTTATTTTCATGTTCTAATCTCCTAAATCTTATCTATTATTATTTATTTGATTTATTTGGAATAACTTGAATGATGACATCTTATTTTCGAAGATAACTATAATTACTATTATTATATTTGTATATATATATGTAAATATATAGATATCAATATTTCTGAAATTTGAAAAGAAATCATTAATTCAATGAATATTTAACAAAGATTAAACTTCACAACCTATCTTTTCATTTGTTTTTTTAATTTCAATTTTTGTTTTTCTTAATATAAAAAAAAACAATTTATAAATTACATATTACACTTTTATTTATTATACAAATATTTATTTTTTTCAAATCTTGAATTCAGATAGATTGACCTGTAAGAATAAATAATTTATATCTATATATAATTTATATCTTATTTCAAAAAAATATAAAATTTGATAAAAATTAATGTATTTTTACAAATTTATCAACATAGGATCGAACTGAAATTTAATATATTTAAGATTAAGTTAATAATTTCTTTCAAATAAATTCAATGACTGATTAAAAGATCCCAAAAGACAATAAAAATAATAAATAAAAAATTAATGACTTATTAATTTATTAATTAACGAAAACGATAATATAAAAAATTGGGTTTATTAGTAAATATTCCAGTTTTAGTTATATTATTAATTTAATTTAATTTTAATTTATTTAAATATTTAGTAATGATTCCCGAGTAAATATAATTTTATTTAGGATCTCAATTTTTTAATTCTTAAGATCGAACTGAAATTTTATCTATTTAAGATTAATTTAATAAATTATTTCAAATAAATTCAATGACTGACTAAAAGATCCCAAAAGACAATAAAAATAATAAATAAAAAATTAATGCATAATTTTTGCATATCTTCGCGTTTCATGATCTCTAGAATCCCTAAGTGACTTTAGAATTTTCCATATTTGTCTGTCTGTGTGTCCGGAAATTCTCACGTTATAGACTCAAAGTTAGCTGAACCGATTTCGATGAAATTACATCACAATATTCTTGCATATCTTTATTTGTTAATAGACTATCAATTTTATTAATATCTAATCAATAATCACAGAATTTAATTTTTTAAAATTTGATATGTATATGTTGTCATTCAGCTGCACAAAGAATACAATACGAAGAATGTTTATAATATTTTATTTTTAATTTTATTTTTCTAATATTTACAATATTTTAATTGATTATTATTGGCCTTAACTTATTTAACACCCTGAAAACATTTACATTGCGACTATATTATACATTATATGACAGGTTATCATTCATCAGCAAAGAATATATATATATATATATTTAAAAAAAACATTTTTTTTTATATTGCTCTCTCACTTGTATGGTTGGTTGTTTCTGATAGCAGTGCAAAAGGGTATTAGTTCGAATGCCCTGCAGCCAGATAACACCTAATTAAGATCGAGAGAGTTAAACCCGCCCGGCATTAAGAAGAAGACTGGTAAAGCTAATTTGGCCCTTCTTTCAGTAACGAAATGATGTTTGGATGAAATCAAATCCAACTAATGAGAATTAAAAAAGACTCAAATTAAATTTAATCAAACGCGAACTAATTGTATGCAATGTTTAAATTCTCATTAGAGGAGGTTCAAAAGTGATAAACATCAGAAGCAAAAAGAAAAAAAAAACTTAATCAGGGGGTGTGACGAGAAGGAGTTGTTTTTGAGGCACAAGATGCCCCAAGGCTCATTTTGACCGTTCAGCTGCTTTACGTGACACCCTTAATGCGAGAATAAATAAGATTCATAAGCATCCCGAACACTTTTACTAGGGAATTATATTATAAATGGAAATCGCGTTAAAATTAATCAACACCTTTTATTATAATATATACTTGAAAATTATTGGGTTTGCTAATCACATTCAATTTCGAATATCACCATTCATGTCGTTATCTATTTTATTTTTCAAATTTAATCCGACTAGTGAACAATTTTTACCGACCGACGATAGGAAGGGAAGGTATTGTTTTCACACCAAATTTCACATTTGGAGATTTTTACATATCTCCACGAATCATACATTTTCTTAACAGAAAAGTATTTTTAGCATGATGTCTGTCCGTCTGTGTGTCCGAATAGACTTGTATAGCTAAAACGGCTCAACGGATTTTGATAAAATTTGGTATATTTAGTTAATGCATCAGTACCATTAATTCGTCAACTTTTGTTGTATATTTGGAAACCGAAGTGGTATTCTACAGAGTATTAATTTTATATTCATTGTCGGATATTTTTTACTTAAAATATAGTAGTAATTAATAATTGATTAATTAAACTAAAAATAAAAACCAAGTTAATATAATTTACTCATTTTAATTCAAGTTTTAAATATTTTTTTTATACTTTATAAGTATAAAAATATACAATATTTGTTTGGAAATTAATTTCATTTAAAACGTCCGTCGGTTCTGTGCCTGGCCACAGCTCATTTTTTTTAAATTTGATATAATTAAATAATATTAATCATAATAAATAATTTTAATTCATAATTTTGCATTTTCCTAATCATAGTTGACTTTTTATATTTACATTCGGTATTTTGGTAGGCAAAATCTCAGGAAGTTGTTTGAGTGAAGGTGAGACATGGAATTTTCTCAATACCTAGGACTAATTTTAAAATTTTTAAGATTCAATTAAACAGTAGATTAGTGAAAATAGTTTTGGAATTTGAAAAAAGCCCAAATTTTTTTCTAGAAACAAATCTGTTTTAACAACTATGCGCTACACAATTGGTAAAAATGATGGCTTCTTTCCAACCAGTGACGTCAAGGATGTTTTGACTTAAATATTCTCAATTTTAATGTTCTTTCTTTTTTGATATTTGGAGATTGATAAATATAATGCAAATTCTCATTAGGTTATCTGTTTTCATATTGGGAGGTTTTGTCATTAGTATCAAAGATCAAAATCCTTTTTCTTATATTTTTTTAATTATATAAATAAATTCTTAACCGTGATAGTAAGGAGAAATGACAAATGAAATGGGATCATTCTATTTAAAGTTTAAAATTTAAACAAATACAAAATAATCTTTCAATTATTTCTATTCATTCTCATGTCAATATCAAGTTTGCATTTTGATTATTATATTTAAATTAACTTAGAAATATATATATATATATATATATTTATATTATTAAGAAAAAAACAAATTAGCCATTTCTATTATACTTTATTTTTCATCTTGCATATCTTTACTAATAAGCATATATTTGGTTAAATTCAAAAAACACTAGAATTTTATAGTTATATCTTGAATAAAGTAACCCATTTCTATGCAAACTTATCTATTGAAAGGGAGAATTGTGAATTTCCCTTCACCAAACGGTTTACTTGTCCTAAAATAAAAAAAAAGGGAGAAGACAGGTTGTTTTGTCACTTATCTAAGAAAATATCAACGGACTTAAAATGTTTTATTCTCCTGATTCAGTTAGATAGTTGAAGAAAAAATTTATTGACAATTCTCGTTTTTACTGATTTCTCTTCAACTAACTTGATTCTTGCCATAAATACTAAAATCAAATTTACACCTACAAAATATAATAAATACTTTTACTTTATATTATTATAATAAGTTGAATTAAAAAAAAACATTCATTATAAATATATAATTTATAAATTAATTATTTTAAAATTTATACAATACAATACAAATGTATTTTAATTTAATTTCTTTTAATTAAATTGATACCTATATATCTATATATATGTATATATATAATCTATATTATATATATAAAAGGCACCACAGGGTGGAAGGAAGCGTAGCTTGCTCATATTCTGGGTTCAAGTCCCGGTCCTGGTAAGGGATTTCCCTAGCTGGGGTCTATGGGACGGAGTCAACCCAGCCTCCGGGATCAACATTGGGAAGCTACTTGATAAAAAGTAGCGCCTCCGATCAAGAAAATCAAGGTAAAAGTTGATAGGTCCCGTTCTACTGATCATAGGACACCTAATTGATATAACCGACTTTAGGCGGTGTCCTTGCGTAGGACGTACAAAAGTCAGAGGTTTTTTATTATCTATATTTTATATATATTAAAAAAACAACAAAAGTATTTAGTAAATTAAATGTTCCACAATTGAAGAAAGAAATAATATTGTTTAGAAATAAGTTTGGAAGAATTAATTAAAAAAAAGGCTAAGTGGAAAAATAATTCAAGCCGAAATGTAATAAAGATCCTTTCAAAGTTGAACAAGAATAAAGTCGCCAAGACTCTTGAACTCTCGGTAAGCCTCAGATAAGAAAAAGTAAGCTCTGGACAGAGGGGAGAAAAATGCAACCCCCTTCCTTCTTCTAAAGAGAATTCATCTTGAGGCGAATTCGGATGGGGTGGCAAAAACAACCCAAGGGTTACTCTGCTTCTCTCTCTCCCTCTCTTACTCTTTCTGGCGCCCATATGGGCCACCGTTCATTATGGAGAGTAGCCTATCTAAAAGATTGCTCAGAGACATTACCGAAAACAGCTCAACACAACACAAAGTGATTTATTCGCCTTTCATATTATACCTTGATCTAAAATCTACCCTGATTACAACAATTTATTGAAAGACTTAACAAAGTTAAGAACATTTCAATTTAACGGAAGAATACACAACTAAGAAAAAAAAGTGTAAAATAATATAATAATCCTTACATCTATTTATTTATTTCTCCCTTGCATATATATATATATATATTTATATTTATATAACTCGGTAATAATACTATTTTTTATACTTATTGATTCACAGTTTTTATCAATAAAGTTTTCAGATAATATGTTTTCAATTGTATATTTAGTGATAAGGCTAAAATAATGCTAAAGTAAACATAAATAAAAAAGAATACATACAATCTAAGGGCTGAACAGAATATAAATGAAAAACTTAAATAACTTTATAAAAATATATTTTGTCATGAAATGAGACCTAGAGAGTACATTAACACCTAAACAACTACATAAAAGTCCAATTTCCTCTTGTTGTTTATTTATTTATTTTATTTAGTTATCTGGATCAAAGTCCATTTTATATACACCACCCTTTATTGATTTTGATTTTTTTTTAAATTTGATTTATCTTAAATTTGAAGAAATCTTAATATTAAATATGATACACAAATAAAGAAAAATAAATTATATAATTTATTTGTTTTTTAAATATATAAGTATATTGAATAATTTAAAAAAATTAAAATTCACACAGAATTATATTGTGGTGGTGGATTATATGGAAGTGACTCAATATAAAAAGATGGTTGGTGGAATGTTGTTGCTCCGGTCAATTTAATGAATTCAGTATCTCGATCATTTATTTTAATTGATTATATTCATTGAGTGATTATAATAAGTATTTTTTCAAATGATTAATTGAAGAGATATAATAATAAATAATATACTTTATATCTCATAAAAAAACCAAACATTTATTTATTTATTTTTTGTTGATACTTGGAGATTAATAGATTCTAAAGCATACACATTAATCATCATATAATTATTAAGTATTATTATATTCATTTTTTTTTACAAAAGATTAAGGTAATTGTTTACAAAACAGGGAGCTTCAGGGATTTGGATGAAACTTTGCTAGTGGATTCCTTTTTAATTCCAAAGAAACTTTCCTTGTGCAATATTTCTCTGTCTCTTCTTGTTTACGAGATAAAAATTATAAATCCATTGATATTCTATTTAGATACCATGTTTTTTTCATTTGGCCAGCAGAGGGCTCCACTATTTTTCTAATTTTTTTTCCAGTTCGGTTTAGATATATGAAAATTAAAAAATTAATTAATTAAATAAACCCAACCAAAAAACCGAAAATTAGTGAGTCAATAAAACAATACTTAATGTCTGCACATTTCGACGTTCATAACCTGCTAATCTAAATAAATTTTATCTCATAAAGAAGAGACTTAGAAATATTGCATAAGGAAAGTTTTTTTGGAATTAAAAAAGGAATCCACTGGCAAAGTTTCATCCAAATCCCTGAAGCTTCCCGTTTTACAAATTACCAAGATTAATTTAACACAAAAAAGTTTTGAATTAATTTTTTCCAATTGTCCCAATTCTACTTAATATATTAGTTTATTATTATGCATTATTATTTTCTTTTGTTAATTTCTTCTAATTCCTAATTAATGGCTCTTAGTATTTTTGAAACTGCAAGTGCCTATATAATCGAAGGGGTTCCATAACTTGGGTACATAAAAAATTACTTAGGCCACCAATCGCGCCCTTCTATAATATTCTCCCTCTAATACACAGTTCTTTTATAAAAGTTTCTTCCATTCAACACCCAAGTCGTTCACTTAGAAATTTAATTTTTTTTTTCTCTCAATATTAATATGAAATGATTACCGAGAAAGCTTCTTATCGGAAATTGTGTGTGTGTGTGTGTGTGTGTGTGTGTGTGTGTGTGTGTGAGCTGATGTATCTATTAAAAGTGTGAGTCATTTAATATAATCATGAGATATTGAATATTTCTTTATAATTTTTTTTTTCCTATCGCCATTAAAAATTTAAAATAAATCTTTACATCAATTATATATATATAGGAAGAAAGGGTAATTATTCAGATAATCTCATTTTCGTGGATTTGGATAATACTTTACCATTGGATTCCTTTTGCTATTCCAAATAAACTTTTCTTATGAAATTTTTCTCGGCATCTTATAGTCTTCGAGATAAAAATTATTAAAATAAAGGTTTTTTAAGTTTGACAGATTAGTTATGAACGTCGGAATGTGTCATTAAGTAATGTTTATTGACTAATTCAATAATTATTCACTTATTCATTAATTTTCGGGAAAAATTTTATAAGAAAAGTTTATTTGGAATTGCAAATGTAACCCACTGGTAAAGTATTATCCAAATCCACGAAAATGAATTTACCTGAATAATTACCGAAGAAAGAATAGATTAAATAGGAAGATAAATATGTATGTGTTGGTTTAGATTTTATTTTAATTTTGTTGATTTTTTTTTTTTTTTTTGATTTTAATTTAAATTACATTAATTCAAATTAGATTATCTAATCTTTTTAAAACCAATCCATTTAGTGATGCAAAATCTAGAAGAGATATAGATATTAAACTTTCTTATAAAATATAAGGTTTTAGTTTTCAAAAAATATTTATTTAATATTTCTAAAGTATGTCAAGTATTTCTACTTAGAAAAAAAACACAACATTGAAATGGAATTTGATAGAAAAAAAATTACTTTGAATTGTCAAAAGAGATAAAAGAAAAGAGCATTTTCATTAAAATTCAATTGGAATTAATTTATAACATAGAAGCTAAAATAAAAGAGATTTTTGGATATAAAATCAAAGCGGAAATTACTCTTTTTTTTTCTTTGGATAGTACATTATAAATATTTCTTTCTGTAATGAATGTAAGAAAGGAAAGGAAGTATGAATACCAAATCACTTGCATTTCTTCATTGTTTTTTTGTATGCGATCCTTCCTCCCCCACAATGCAAACCGGATATCAGGATTCAAAAGACCATAAGACATTTAATTTATGGCGTGGATTTATCATAACATTTTTTTGTAACGTAGCTATTTTGGCATGCTAAGAGCGTTCTTAGGTGCAAGCCCTAAGCAAACAGGGGTGCACAATAGCCGTCAAGCAGTAGCATTGAGCTGGCACCTTCCACCCGAAAAAGAGTGCCGATTGGTATTCATGGACGCCAAGCGCAGCCGGCAGAAGGGATGCCTACCATTCAAGGGGCTCTCAACCCAAATCTAATAAATTCCACCTTGCCATCATTTGGATTCTCCCATTTAAAATTACTCTTTATCTTAATACTCACAAATATATTTATTGATTTTTTTTTTGTATAAATAATCAACCAAATATACTATAATAGTATAATAATCAACCAAATATACTTAACAAAATGATAAAATGAAATTGAAATGTTGAGGGATCATTTCAATCTTCTTTTAATTAAACTTTCTTATTTTTATTTATTTTTTGTATCTTCTAAATTAATATTTTTGTTATTATTACAATCAGTAATAAAACGTTTATTTAATTTTTAT
Source organism: Labia minor (assembly GCA_963082975.1). Classification (NCBI taxonomy): domain Eukaryota; kingdom Metazoa; phylum Arthropoda; class Insecta; order Dermaptera; family Spongiphoridae; genus Labia; species Labia minor. The sequence continues at coordinate 56,516,625 of OY720345.1, forward strand.
TTATTTATTAATACTTTATTTTTCATTTAATGGCTTTTGTCTTTATGAGTTTTACCTTTTAGGTCCGCTATCCATTGAAACAACTTTTATTTTATATTCAAAAAATAATTTTTAATCGAAAAATAAATAAAGAAATAAAGAAAAAAATATAAAGGAATAATTAAATATTTATTTTAATTTAACAACAAATAATTTGATTATTTCTTATTTTCATAAAAAAATGTTATTAATGTTTTATTTTCAATTATTTATATTATATGTTTATTTTTATAGATACATTACAAACAACCATAATAAATTCAACTCTACTTAGTTATGATTATTTTTTCTTTAAAAGAAAAAACTATTAATCTTTCTATATTAAAAAAAATCTTATTTTAGTAATAAATATTATTACATTAAATATGTTTACTATTTTCAATTAGTAAAATTTTCTGAAAAGGCCTATAATTGTTTTTTTATTTTGAAATTAGGATTAAAATGGAATTGTGCCTCTTGAAGAGGCATTAATGTTTTGTTTTTTGTTTTTTTTATCAAAAATATATTATTTTTCATTAAATATTTTTTTTTTTTTGAATTATTATTATTATAGTTAGTTAATAAAATATATTAATATCAATTTATTTATTTTTTTTCTTGAGGTTTTTGTTAATGTGAAGAAACTTCCGATAGTTTTTTTTTTTTTAAAAGAAATCAATTTTTCAGTTATTCAATAAATACTAAATAAGAAAAAAATCAATTTTAATAGTCGTTGAAGATTTTAATGTGTTTATTCAATATGTTAATTTCAGGGGAGTTTTCTTTTCTTCTATTCTGTAACAAAAAAAAAAATCTCTTAAAAAAATGAATTCATCAAATATATGAAATATTCCGTTATTTTGTCGATAATGACAACAACCAATGCCAACCAATGTCCTGCTCTATAAGTCAATCGTCACTTGTCAATAGAGCTTCCGTTGGACAAGAGAGAGAAAAAAAATAATAATTGAGATTTCTTAGTATATTAAATTTCTTTTGGAAATGTCAAGCAGGCGTGTCATTTGCACATGAACTACCTATAATTGACATTCCAACTGCTCTCCATTGTCCAGTCTCCGTTTATTCAAATGCTGTCAATAAGTCGGTATAGATAAGGTCACGAAGGAGGGAGGGAGGTCATAATCAGCCCTTCGGAATGAATTCTTTTGACTCGAGCCCTTCACAATATGTATTTGCATTTTTGAAAGAAATAAAAAAAAGAGAGAGAGAGGGAGAGAGAGAACACTTCCTATTTTGCTTCTGACCCAATTCACACTTGAATTGACTTCTTCAAAGACCTTCTTTTTCTATTTATTTATTTATTTACTTTTTTCATTTCAACTGTCTCTTTCTTATTTTAATAGTCTTTTCAATTTAATTAATATATACATATATAATAAAAATACTAAAGACTAATCACGATTAACAAATACTATTTTATTTTTCCCATCTCTGAATATTTATTTTATTTATATAAAGGCAAACTTTTTAATTAATAATTTAAATTCCTAAATGTGTACAGTAATTTATTTATTTATTTATTTTTTCTCTTCTGTATTTTTTCTTATATATATAAATAAATAAAAATACTTATATAAATATATATAAAAATGTAAATATATAAATAATTAAATACTTTTATTTATTTATTTATATATTTATAGATGGATAGAAAAATCAAAGATAAAATAATAAAAAAAAACTATAATTAAATAATAATTAATTAATTCTTAATGTGTAAGATGTCATTTTTGTCTTAATACATATTAATTATTCCGCAGTTTCTTACCATGGTACAAGTTCCACAATATTAGTTAATGTTATAATTAAAACATGAATTGTTATTTGCCGACATATCAAATTTTATTTAACGGTTAAACCATATAAAAGTATATACAATAATTACATTCAGTGTGTCTATTTGACCCAACTAATTCCTTCCTTCCAGGTGTCATGTGTCTTTATTGTATTGTTTAGAATATCTAATTGATCTATTTGTACGATTGTGTAAATATATAAAAAATAAATAAATACATTCTATGAATCCAATTAGATAATAAAAAGAAAAAAAATATGAAAAATAGACTTAAATACAATCAATCATAAATGTTCTTGACTAAGAATTGTATGATTTTTCAAAACCGAAAAGATATATGGTTATTAATGGATTAGAAATATAATAGAAAAAGAAAATTCTTTCACTTTTACTTAAATTCAATCTATTATTTGAATTGCTAAGTTTTCTTTATGTAATTTAAGTGTAGAAAGAAAAAGATTCAGTCAATTATCTATATTTTTTAGTAATATTATCAACCATCTTACTATAACTTGAATGAATCATCGTGAAATTATTAATCATTTTGATAGAGAATTCAAATGAAAATAATAATATACTTCTAATCAAATTAATAACGCATATATTACAAGGAATATTCCATAAAAAATTTTAATAACAAAAGAAAATGTAGAAAATGATTATTCTTTAGAAGAAAAATTATATAAATTTTGAATTTTTTTTTTACATCTTTTATATCTGTCTATTTTTTCAAATCAAATATAAAAATAAAAAATAAAAAATATAATAATTTTTTCAATACAAATCATGTTGAGCCTGTTCCTCTCTCAATTATTAAACTCTTCCAGAAAATTATTATTATTATTATTATATATATATATATATATATATATATATGAATATGATTTGATTTTATTTATAATAAATTATCTTCTAAAGAATTGAATTTACTACATGTTTTAATAAATAAATAATTATATGTAATTGTTTCTCTATAGAACTTACAATAATAAAATAAAAATCTTTATTATTCAAGATTAAAAATGTTTTTAATCATTTGATTATGTATGTTTATGTGATTTTCCAAACATGGAAATATTAAATTAAATTTAATTGGTTTAATGATTTAAATTAAATATTCATTAATGTAATAAAACAATGAAAAGATGAATACGAAAATTGTAAAAAAAAGACTGATCTCAGAATTTAAGGAAATTAATTAAAATAATTAAGAAACAAATCAATTTCATTTATAATTGTTTGTGATTTTCTAATATTAATCTACATATGGATGAATGTATTACGTTACTAACGATAAATCAAGTATTTGTATTTTATCAAAATTTGTTTTTAAATTTTTAGATAATTTTCTATTAAAATGTTTAAAATATATTATGGATTGTATTTACCATTAAATTATGTAAATATGGATATTCAACATTGTTCTAGACATTTGTCTTTTTCAAGGTCATATTTAAATGTGAGACAATTTAATGTCTGTATATTTCTGAAAACTAATTATTTCAAAAAGAAATATATTAAAAATTTAAAAATTATAATTTTTAAGTTTATTTATTTAAAATTTTATTAAAATACATCGTTGATGACAAAATTTCATAAATACTGAAATGAGTTTAATGTATTTTTACTTAACATTAAAAAAAATCAATAATTCAGTATCAATTACCTAGTATCAATAAAACTTTCCATCATCCAAATGTATGTATTAATTTAAGATAATTACTATAATATAATCCTAATATTGATAATTTTTGAATTACAAACATTGACATTTATTTAATATTATCAACCTAAATACATTATAAAAATTACTCATTTATTATTAATTTTAATCTTACGTAAATTAAAATTTTCCAATGCCTGGATAAATAAATGAAAAATATACTATCAATGATAATAAAATAATATTTTATTGTAATAATAAAAAAATAAAATTTTATTATTCATATAGAAATCCTTTGTTGTAATAAAGATTTTAGGAAAAAAGAAAAGAAAATTATTTTGAAATTTCTCTAGATGAAAATAATTTTGAATCTGTTTCTAAATTAATATTTCAATTTTAATACTTATTAGATTGATTGATATGTTTTCATATTTTGAAATAATTTAATATTTGCAAACTTGTAAACTTTGTAATCTTGAAAAATGAAAAAAAAATTATTAAATTCTTTGTCTACTATAAATTTGGATTTCACTCAATTATGAATACAAATCTAGAAGTAAATAGATAAATGATAACAACTTTTATTCTTAAATATTTAATAATAATTAAATTAATAATTTATAGTACAATTTTTTAAAAAACTATGTTAAAATTCATGACTTGTTCAAAAAATTGATTTATTCTAATTTTACATAGAATATTTAAATAAAAAAAAGCAATTTTTTAAATGATAATATAATTCAATTTCTTTTTGATATTTAATTTTTCCTATTTATATTTTAATCTTCAAAGGGAAAGGAAGAGAATTTGTGATTTATTGATTTTTCGGGTTCTTCTATATAAAATAAATTATTGTGGTTTAATTTACTTGCAATATGATAATTTTTAAAATAAGAAATAATTTAGATCAAAAGGAGATTTATTATATTTGTTTATTTCAAGTAAATTTTCCACAAATTTATATATGATCTCATACTTCATAGGAATAAGTAATATTTAAAATGTTTGAAGAAACGATGAGATCCTTCATCTAATTTCAGTTATGTTCCTTTTTCTCTATATTTGAAATATCTAGAGAAAAAAAAAATTAAAATTTTTTTTTCTTCTCCTAAGTGAAGATAGATATTAGAAATTTCAGTAATTTATTTATATTTATTTATTAATTTATTTAATTATAAATTTTATTTTTTGTTTTAAAGAATTTTTTGGATAAAAAAATTTGTTTCTTCTTTTATGGAAAATTTGCAACATTTATTTAAAATTTTTATAAATCTCAAAAGACCACTCTATATATATGATTTTTTAACCCGATAAATCTTTAAAAATTCATTATATTTTTTATTTTTAATTTAATGTAAAATATATTTAAATAAAAATTATGTTATACAATTATTTTGTAAAAACAAAAAGAACAAAAAACTAAAATCAGAAAATTCCATAGTTTAAAAACAGTTGTTATATATAAATGTGTCCTATTATTATTTATTTAATTAATTAACTTATAGTACCTTTCCTAATTTGATATGTTATTTATATTTTTCTGTCTTTTTGTACATTTTTAAACGGTTAAAAAATTTATAAACATATATTATTTTTAATTTGTTTATTGTGTTAAATTATATATTATAATTAAGAAAGATATATCATATAATATCTTCCAAAAAAAAATAAAAAATAAAAAAAATAGAGGATGAACAATTCTGCCACATTGTAAGAACGCAGTGCCTCTACTAATAGCCTACCATGAATCCGAACCAGAACACCTTTGAGAAATAACATATCACCTACACAAAATCCAACAAATATTAACAAACAACAGGGTATATCAATTCTCACATTGCTCACATAAAATCAGATTTTATTATATCAATAAATAAATGTCCACAATAATTTTATATTTAAAAAAATGCAAATATTTTGTAAATGGCATCTTTTCTATAAAAAAAAGTAAAAATGGATGATTGTATTAATTTGTTATTCTTATCATTGTAATGTCATTTTAATAAAATATAAAATTCAAACATTTTTTTTTTAATTTTCTGATTAATATTCACCAAATGCAAATTGGTTTTTTGGTAAATAATTTTTTTTTCGTACCTTTCTTTTCCCATTCTTGTCACTCCATAATAATAATTCATCTGCTCGAAAATGTATCTGTGTGTTGTCAATATCAATTGTTTTAAAAAATAATTTAGAAAAAAGTATTTCAGAAGTTTTTTCAATTAATTTTTTTTATTAATCAAAAGATAAGTTTTATCGAATCTAAAAACATTTTTAAAAACTATAGATTCCACAAAATTAAAAATGTTTATTTTTTTATTTATTTTATGAATTCCATTGCCATTTAATAGAAACATTAAAACTGAATAAACATAATATCATGTTTATTTGGTATTGTAATTGTTTTTTAGTTCTTTAATAACGGCTCAACAATTCTTTAAATTTATTTTTATCTCATCCTTATAATCATTATTCAAATTTGACATGGCATTAGCAGTGGCGTATCGAGCTTAACTCGCGCCTGGGGCACAATACCTTTTTAGCGCCCCTCCCCCATTCGAAAACCATATAATATTATATACAAAATATATTCGCAAATTAGTAAATAAATAGTCTTAGGGTTAGAATTTGGGACAAAAAATGTAGTTGAGACTTGAGAAACAAGACAAGAATGTATATGATCATCTAGAACAATGTTTCTCAAACTTTTTGGACCAAACGCCCTCTTCTTAATTCGCTTCTTAATTCGACCCTATAAATTTTAACAGATTAAAATTCCTAATATAAAGTAGGTTTGATTTAGATTAGGCGTTAATAAGATATCATAAAACCAAAGAAATTTGAAAGGAACAAAAGTAGAATAACATTTATTACTTAGAATTTTTTTTAAGAGTACAACATACAATATTAAAATTAAATTGTACACTACTTATTACTGAGTGTTTAACTAAACGCGATTAAATGATTGAAAGCGAATTATGCACTCAAAATGCAGCGCAAGGACCATCACAATCAGAATCTGACACTCAATGTCAACTTTTGTAACATTGTTTTTAGCGTCTCTGCGGGGTCTGAGAAGAACTAAAGGAAAGGGCAGCTGTCTCTTATAACTGGTTGCATGAACCATCACTGCAATGGTATTCAAAATAATTTCGCCCACGAAAAATAGCCATCCTCCCAAAAACCGAATAGTCAAATAATGGCCCACTTTAAGATGTCGATCGCCCAGGTGGAGTATCATTGATCTAGAATTAGTTAAAAAGATACCTATTATTTATTTTACATATTTATAAAGAAATATTTTAAAAACACTGACACTAAATTTATAATATATTTTCCAGAAATCAATTATAATAAAAATAAAGATTATCCAGCAATTTTTTGTATGCGAATCATTTGGCGCCCCTTGGTGAGTAGCGCGATGATGTACCCTTGCCCCCCCCCCACACTACACCTCTTTCTCGAATACAAATAAATAAACAATGATTTATTTGCTAAAGTATAGTTTACAACTGAATAAGTAAAAACTTAAAAAATAAATAAATATAATCTTCAATTTCTAATAAATAAACAACTATTAATCAATTATAATTATAATTAAATTAATTCTATTTTTATTAAAATTAAAAATATTTTGTTTGTATTTTTTTATTTTGCGATTATGAATGAAATGAAGCGATAAATAAAATGAAAGTAATGTGAATATAGGTAGAGTAATTAGGTATTTAGAGAAAATTAATTTGAAAAAACTTATAAATATAAATAAATATAAAAACTTATAAATGTTGTATTTTTACAACATATATTGTAATTTCAATTTGCTCGAAAAAATTTGCAAATATCTCTAATGTTTATTTAAATATCTATATTAGAATTCTATTATCAATGTTAGATGTAAACTTGGAAATTGATTATCTTCCCAAATTTTACGATATTAATGATACTAAACCAGTGGTCTTGCAACCTTTTGAGATGAAAAAGCCAAAACATGCAATTAACAAAATTTCCAAGTTTTTAAAAGGGCTGACATTTTTGTTTCAATAATATTGTGATACTTGATTAAGATTATATATATATATATATATGTAGATTTTATTTTTTTATTTAAATCAAATAATAAACTGTTCTCTTTTGAGTGTTTTTTAACCTTGTTTTAACCTTTAATTTTTTTTTTTTCATTTGCGCTCCTTTATGAGTAGCGCCCGGGGCTTGATGCCTCCCCCACACTACGCTCTGGACGAATTTTACACAATAAAATAATAAGAATAAGAAGAATTGTATATATATTGCCATGGGCCTGGAGAGCCACATCATGACATCTCGCTACCTGCTAGTTGCTTACCTGTAGTCTAGTGGTCGGGGTACAGAAGTAATAAGGATATTTTTCAAATTTACCACAAGCTATAATATTTTTTGTAAAGTCAAGTTAGATAGCAGATTGTAAAATTAATAAGAATTAGAAAATCTTTTTAAAAAGTTGTCAGTTGAGTCCGTTATTCAAGAGGAAATAGTGAAGTTGGGCTAGGTATTTACATACTATTTCATTGACTTTTGATAATGTCAAAAAAATATATTGAAAAAAAAGATACCAAATGGGAAAAAAGTGAGAGCATATAAAAGTATATATATACTACTATTATAGTAGTTAAAAAACATATTTTTATAGAAATATTTATTAGTTGAATTTTTTAAAATTTTCATTTATGATTTATGTATGGTACTTTATAGCGACTGCAGAATAAGCAATTGAAACGTACATTTATTTATTTTTTTTACTAAATAAAATAGATTATACAAATTAATAAATAATAAATATTAAATATATTAATAAAAATCACTTTAATAATCATAAAAAATATGATATTAATCCAAAATATTAATAACTTATAAATAAAAATTATAAAGATAGACTAAAATTGAAAGGAAAATGTGTCAAGATTCAGCATTTCAATTCATTCATACATATTCAAACAAGCAAAAATGAGAATGTAAACAAACATATCTTTATTTATAAATTGTCGTTTGTGAAATTTTAATTCATTTTAATTGGAAAAAATTAGAATTATTAAAAAAATAATTTTCTCTATAATAATTATATACTAAATATATTGGTATTTAAGTGATAGTTGAGTAAGTGGTATTTTAGGTTGTTTTTTTTCTAAAATTCCGTTTGTTCTTTTTAAAAATAATTATAACTAATTAACTAAATTAACTAATGAATTAAATTAACTAATAAATGTATATATATCTTTCATTTAGTTTCTTTAATTTTTAAAAAAATATTTTTTCTAAGAGGAGATTATCGTCCCTGATTATTATTTAAATAGAATTCAAATACAAACTTTGTCAGCCAATCAATCAAAGAAATGATTGTGGTGTTTGTTACTTAGAGTCTATAGTCAACATACAAAAAGAAGCAAAACGCAACGATTGATTCCAAATGACGACGTGCTATTCCAACCAAGGTAAGATCCAACACTTACTATTTACACTCTTTTGTTATTATAGGTATTTACATTAAATTTATAATTATATCACACTTGCCAAACAATTCATAATTTAAAATTGTTTAATTTCTATCCCACCATCCTCATATTTTTCCGTCCGACGATAGTAAGGGAGGTATTGTTTTCATACCAAATTTCACATGTGGAGATTTTTACATATCTTCTTAACAGAAAAAAGTATTTTTAGCATGATGTCTGTCCGTCCGTCCGTATAGATGTGTACAGCCTGAACGGCTGAACCGATTTTGATGAAATTTGGTATATTTACTTAATGCATCAGTGGGATGAATTGATCAACTTTTGGTGCAAATCCGGAAACCGGAAGTGGTAGTATTAGCGATCGACGATAGGAAGGGAAGGGTTATTTTCTTACCAAATTTCACATGAGGAGATTTTTTACATATCATCACGAATCATTCACTTTGCATTGCTTTTATACTCGAGAAAAATCATCTTTATTAGTTTTTTCTTGATTTAAAATTATATGACGTCATCTAGCCATTCATGACGTCACAGCCTGGTCTTACATATATATTATAAATAAAATAAAATTAAAAATATTTATGTTCTATCCATATCTGTTTTTTATTACATTAATAGATATATTAAAATTATTTGAAATTGTTTCTGTAGCTGGAAATTAATTTACTTCAAACCGTCGGTCGGTTCGGACCTGGCCACAGGTCAACTTATTTTAAAATATAACAATTTCAATAATGAATAAAATGCATTTTATATAACTTTTTGCTGATATATTACTTATATACATATATTTATTCATTTTATTTTTTTATTAACATTTGGAAATAAAATTAAACATAAATATTCTATCAATTCTATTTAAAATCTATTAAAAAATACCATTATTATTAATATTTATGTTTTTATTTTATTAATATGCGGTCACCTCTGCTCGTCCCCTCTCGACTGTCCCCCTTTCCCCTTCACCGCCTGGTCAAACCACCTCCTTCACCTGCTTACCGGGCGCCTTGAATGCATTCAGTTGCCTGCATTTGACTATGCAATGCAAGACGCTGAGCGGTCTCTCCATTGTAATTATCCCTCAAATTCGCTAATAAAGATTTAATTGAAAATGTATTTATTTTTATTAATTAAAACAAAGATTTTATTATGAAACTTTAAAAAAAAAAATATTTCATTAAAAATCTAATTTTATAAAATGTATTTTTTACTAAAATTATATATATATATATATAATAATAATTTTCATTATTTCTTTATATTCGATTTAAAATCTCATTAATTCAATTTTATTTAAAATTAAATGAAGATTATTTAAATATTAAAAAATCATATATACATAAGATTTAGTTTTATTTAAATATTTTTTTTCATGAAAATCATCTTTAAGATGATGATATATTTTTAAATTTTAAAGAATTATTTTCTAAAAAGTTTATTCTTATATCTCTTCTTTGACTATCCTGAAATAATTATTGCACTGTCTGAGCTGTTTAATTATAAAATTAATATAAAAAAGATATATATATATCATCTAATTTTAAATATTCTATTTATTATTTCTAATCTCATTAATCTCTCACACCGCTCTCTTTAGATTACTGGAAGTATCCAATTTCTTATTCTCGAATTCATTATATGCAGTGGCGGATTAAAGATCCAGAGCGCCCTAGGCAATGACTTTATTGGCGCCCCTGTATCGGCCATAAATGCCCATCATAATACTATAAATTTTAAAAATTCTGAGCCCGCGCGCCCCTTGTAACTACACGCCCCTAGGCACGTGCCTAGTTTGCCTTACGGATAATCAGCCTCTGATTATATGGTATACTCTTTGGTTATGTATTCACCACAGACCATAATCCACTCAAAGGTGAGCAAAATCTAATTTATTATGTATTAAATCTTATCTTTAAAATTATGATTTGGGAAATCACTTTATTATATACTACTCTCTCCAACAATAACGTTTAAATAAACCACCTAATTTTTATCTACTACTATTATATTAACGTTTACAAAATAATGTACGTGTGTAGTATATAACTGTTTATTATAACTGCTTTAGATATAGTAACATCTTTTCTTCTAGATATTTCATTAGTTTCAACTTAAAAAAATCTGAAGAATGTTTATAGTATACTATAATCCATGATAGATCAATGTTTTTAACCAAATATAGGTTCGACTATACCAGGGGTGGGCAACCTGATGCTCTTTCGATGTCGAGATGTGGCTCTCCAGCAGAGGGTGGACTGCTCTCCAGTTCCATGCACAAATACTAATAATTACATTATTTTATTTTTAAAACTCAAAATATATTGCAATTTAAAGCATATAATGCAATCTTGATAGAACACTCAATAGAGAACAGTTTATTTATTTTAAATCAAAAATCAAATCTATATATATAATCCTAATTAAATGTCATAATAATGAAAGAAAAATGTTAATGTCTCTTTAAAAATTTGGAAATTTTGTGAATTGTAACTTTTGGCTCTTCCGTTTCAAAAGGTTCTCCTGGACTATACTAATCATAATGCTTAAGTTGAATTATGATATTAGTCTACAAAAACAAAAATTTAAAAATATTCAATAATTAAAAAAGCCATTAATATTTTACTTATTAAATTACATTTTATATAAATATAGTGGTTTAAAAATAAATTTTATAAAAAGATGAAATTTAAATTAAAAATGATTGAATTTAATTTAAGTATTAATTCCATTTTCGTTTAAGGATTTAATATAATCATTATATTTCTTTTCTTGATTCTGTTGAAGTTTTTGTAGTTTTTTCATTTGACCTTTACTTATTTCTTTTCCATTATTATCGTGAGTTGGGATTCCCTTATTAATTTAAAAAAAAAAAATTAATATTACAGAAATATATATTTGTAAAATTATTTTGATAAATACCTTTTCATCCCACTTGGAATATTTATCAGTTTCTTTAAGAAACATTTCCTCTGGTTTAATCTTTTTTTGTTCTTCTCTTTGATTATTTAAAGCCTCTTGTTCAGCTTTTTTCTTAGCTTTTTCAGCAAATTTCTCTTCTTCGAGCCGTTTTCGTGATTCACGCTCTCGAAGAAGTGTTTCTTTATCCACTAATTTTACTGCACTTACCCCTCCTAGAATATGAAATAATTAAAAATTATTTTAATGTAAAAATCAAAAATTCATATTAATATTTTCCACAAAAAAAGATAAGGAGAGAAAATTTTAAGTTTTTGCGAATAATTATTGAAATAAAAAAAATTATTTATAATAATTATGGAAATGATCTTGTCGGTTACTTCTAAAATTATTAGTGTCCAATTCAAACTTGAAATTCTTGTCTAATGTTTTTTTTATATTATACATATACTCATATACATATTAATAAAATTGTTATCTTCTGACAAGATCAATAAGATCAATTATATATTATAATATAAGAATAAAAATAATCATAAAATAAATAATAACCTTCTTTATCTTCCAGTCGAACTCCTACATTAGGTAGAATCTCATCTCTAAGATGATCACATTCAGTTAAAATATTTGTTGCTTTAAGTGATCGAGCATGGAAACGAACATTTTCACGAAATTTGGCCAGAATTTCTAAATGAGGCATTAGAATACTTTCAGTATCCATATTTTGAGTAGAAGAAACAGGAAATCCAATTTGTTGTTCATGATTTATGGCTCCAAATATAGTAAGGAGATATGTAACATATTGTGCAATGTCGTAAAGCAAAGCGCAATTTACTGGACGAGTATCTCGAATATATAAATTTGTAGTGCTAATTAATTCTCGTAAAATATCCAAGGAACTTCTTGTATCAATATTATCTGAAAATTTATAAAAACTTTATGTTATAATTAAGTAAATAAGTCTATTATATATATATAAAGAAGTATAATAAACTTAAAAGAAATAAATTAAATGACTACTCTTCACGTTTGTAGATATGCATATTTAAGATGGATGTTCGTTTAATGAAAGAGGAAATTACATTTCAAAAAAAAAAAAGAAAAAAAAAAGGAAATTAAATAAAGTTTTTTAAGAAAGGAAATCGTTTAACTTTTATTAAAAGTTTTAAAGATATATATATATATATATAGTTTATATATAATTTTATAAATAATATTAATATAAACAGATGAAACTTAAGTTAGTTTTAAAGGAAATAGATGTTTTGAGATTTCTTAAATCTATTTTTGTCCGTGTATATCAAATATCAAGGTAATAAAGGGATAAAGATCTAACAGTTAACGTTTTGGATAGAATAATGAAACATGAGATATTCTATTTTAACTAAATTTATCTAGTGAATAAAATTATTTTTGCTTTTATTGAATGTATATATATATATATTTGTAATTATTAATTTATTTTTAATTTTTAATTCAATTTTCACATTCAGTTAGAATCAATGTCTACTACTAAACATAAAAAAAATAATAAATTTAAGTAGAATCACTTTACACTAATAATGAAAAAAACAAATTACCACAAAGCGCATTATGAACACCTTCCTTTGCTTCAACAAATCTTTTATGTAAATTTATTTCCTTTGAAGTCCATTTTTGAAAGGAATCAAGTGTAGTTTCTTTATTATATTTTCTTGTAAGGTCTTTGATAGTTAAAAAGAATTCCTGGAAATTTAATTTAATAAATATAAATAAAAAATAATTATTGGCAGCAATGACATATAAAGGTACTAAAATAATAAAAAAAATAAATCAATTTTTTAAATATTTTTATAATCACCTACATTTAAAAGACGTTCATATTGAACAGCCATTTCCATTGTATTTGCTGAATAATCTAGTGTATCTTTCCAAGAATGAAGTAAAAAAGCAAGTCTTAATTGTCTAGATGTGTTTTTTTCTAAAGCTTCCCTTATAGTAATAAAATTTTTTAAAGATTTTGACATCTTACAACCAGCAATGGTTAAATGACCTGAATGAAGAAAATATCGTACCCACTCGTTGTTGTCAAAATAAGCCTGTAACACAATTTACATATTCAAAAATTTATGATAATTTAGATAAAAATATATTTTTATGATAAAACATTTTAATTCATTTTATATAAATAATTAAATAAACTTAAAGAAGAGTAATAATAATGAATACTATTTAAAAATTAAACAAACAATTCAAATTCTTAAAAAAGTAAATAAGTTTAAAATTAAAGATAAAATAAATATTAAAATACTAAAATAATAAAATGCTTCATTGATGAAATATTAATATAATATATTATAATTGATTTACCTCAGCTTGGGCAAGTTCATTATCATGATGTGGAAACTTTAAATCAACTCCTCCAGTATGAATGTCTAAAGAATTTCCGCAAATGGCGCTAGCCATTACGCTACATTCAATATGCCAACCTGGTCTACCTTTACCCCAAGGTGAATCCCACCACGGTTCGCCAGCTTTACTTGCTTTCCATAAAGCAAAATCATTTGGCGATCTTTTTTCTGCTGTACGCTGTTCAGAATTTGATAGGTCTCCTAGACATTAAATAATAATTTTTAATTTTAGTTTTAGAAAGTATTTATATTTTATGTGGATTATTTTACCTTCTCCATCTAAAAGAGATTTAGCATCACCAAAAGCTTCAGGCACTAGTTTAGCATAATAATGGTTCTCTCGTGAATCAAATTGTTGCACAGCAAAATAAACTGAACCATTAGATTCATAGGCCAAACCATTTTCAATAATTTTTTCAATATATTCTATAATCTCTGGAATGTATTCCGAAACTCGAGTGAGTACAGTTGGTTTGAGAACCTTTAAATAAATAAATGATGTTATTCATTTCAATAATCGTACTATTTTAAAATTTTGACACTTGTTTTGAAAATTTTATAAATTGCGCAATATAAACCTCTCAAGACCGGTGTTATGATTTAAAGACAAGTATAAAGAATAATCTCTCCTACAAAATAATAATAAAATAAATATATATGTTAACACATAATCTAGATCAAAAAGTTGTAAGTATATTTAATATTTACTATATTTTTTGATATATTATTTCAAGAATTTGTTCTTTTAAAATGAAAATTATAACCATTTATTTAAATTTTACATCTATGCCAGTGAAGGGCCTAAGAAATAGTTCAAACAATTGAAAGATACTTTAGTAGATAAAATAAATTAATGTAGAAAAATGTTTTTTCCTTAAATTTATATTTATTTTTAATATATTACCTACTTATTTAATGTTAATAAAAAACTAATTTCATTCTCAAATTTACTTATTTTTATAAATATTTACGTTCAATGAATCCATATCCTTATGAAATTCGGCTTCCCATTTTCGAGGCAAATCAGAAAATATTGAGTTATCTTTTATATTATTTCCATTTTTAGCATCTAACCAATCAGATATAGGATCTTTAGATTCTTGGAGAAATAACTATAAAAAATTATTTGAATAAAATTAATAAAAATTATTGCAAGATAAGTTACAGAAAATTACCATTTGGGCTTCGTGTATTTCTTGCTCATTTTTATTTAAAACTGCTTTTTGTAATTTCTCTATAGCATCTGACATTTTAGCCAGAGTTTTTTCCATCATAATTTTTTTATCTTCATCAGTAGTGTCTTTTAAAGATTTTGTAAAATTATTTAGAATTAATTTAGAATCATCAAGATATTCTTTTAAACTATGATTTGCTTTTACATATTCTTCGTAAAGAAAATTATGCCTTGCTCTTTTAATTATTTTGTCATCAATATCTGTGATGTTCATAACATAAGTGATTTTATAACCAAAATAATCTGATAAAACTCTTCGAAGAATATCGAATGAAATATATGATCTAGTAACAAGAAAAAAATAATTAATTATATGACATTTTAATAAAATAAAAAATATATATAGAATAACTTGGGTACGATTGAATGGATCTTAGATAAAAATAAAAATGAATACTATTAAATTATGGTGGCTTCATGTAACATGAATGACAGCTTAAACTGTCACTTCATATTAATATAAATTTAAATAATCTTTAAGTCCGAGATATATTTATAAAATATGGTATTTAAAAAGTAAAAATTAGAATATATTTTTAGCTCTTTAACTTTTTAAAAAATATAGTGAAATATTTTTGATTAATATCTCGATTAATGTAAGTATAATATATATATACCTAGCATGGCCCATATGGGAAGCATCATAAACTGTTGGTCCACAACTATACCATAATATTTCATTTCCATTTTGAGGTATAAATATTTCTTTTTTTCTCGTTAAACTATTGAAAAGTTTTAATGTGGGTTGATTTTTCCTTGTTGGAGGATACCAATCAGGCTGATGACGTTTTGCCATTTTTATAATTTTAATATACTAAAAATTTTGAAATAAATATGAATTAAAAATGATAAATGTTTAATTCATGAAAAAACTAAGTAAATATTACCTTAGGTATCTATAATAGAATTATTATATTAAGATTAAAAGGATATGAGTAATTTCCGATTTAACATGTCATCAAAATGAATTTGAAAATATGCTCAGATAAGCATTTGTTGAAGTTAATAGCCAATAACCTGAAAGGTGTTAAATTATAAATATTTAATATTTAAATATTTGTAGAATAGTATATTTCAAGTTTACACCAGTTTACACTTAAAAAAAACGAAAAAAATGATTCTGATAGTGAGAAAAATAAATCTTACCAATATAACATTAAAAAAAATGCTGCCAACCCACCGGGCAATCCCTGCTTCTCAAAATCAAGGAACTAAAATTGAAATTGATTGATGCAACACTTTTTCTTCATCAGTTTCCATTTAATGATTAACCTCGGTATAATTATTGTTTATCGAATTATGATGAGTTTATATTTTACATGTTGGAGATAATGGTCAAACCAGGCAACATTTTTTTTATCTATCAGTATACATTCAAAGTTAACAAATAAAATAAATATTTTATATTTAATTCCCGAGTTTTTTCCGTTATTTGACAACTTTTACTTTATTTCTTTATGCTAGAATTATATTTGTCAATTTATAAGATAATTTTTTAAACAGGAATCTGAAAAGCTGTCAGTCATTGTTGATCGATTCACCCACTCTACAAGTCAAGAAAGAAAAATTTTTCCCGAAAATAAATTACACTAAGAATCTTATTAATTTGATAATAACATCGTCATTTACAATATATATAACCATGAGTAACCTAGTATAATAAATATCTTAATATAATAAATCTCCATCATCAAATGCATATTCTGTTCTATAGGAAGGACGTAAGGATGAAAAAGAGCCCAGTTCTTTCTTTTTTAACGGATCAAAAACAAAATCTTCCTTTTTCAAATTTATTTAAAAAAGCAATAACCTATTATTCCAAAATAAAAATTGATCGACTAATTCTAAAATCAAAAAGACACTAAATAAAATATAAATGTATTTTAGGAAGAAACTTGTTGATGTCAGTGACACTTTCCAAAATCAAAAGGGAATGAGTAAATTGAGTAATAAAACAAACTAAAATAGTCCCTTATGAATGAACCAGAATTAAAGATTTTAACATAAAATACAATTTAGATTTTCACAACCTACAAACATGAGTGATTTTAACAACAGTTAATCGAGTAACTTGATTACAGATGGAATGACAATAACGCAACATTTTAAACGTGAATTTGTTTTCATGTTTAAAACTGAAATTTAATTTCATAATCAATATTTTATAAATTTATATATAAATAAATATATATAATAATTAATACTATATTTATATATTTATAAAATAAATTTATGAGAAAATTTGAATTAGCTGACGTTTAATTTTATCATCCTAAAGAAGCTATCTTCAGATAATTCACACAAACTTATGTGATTAACAAATTTATATCAATGTTAATTACTTTTATTCATAATTTTTTATATTAAATTACAATATCATCAAATAAAATTTTATATTTCAAGATATAAATAAACAAAATGCATCTGAACGATCCTTCTGGAACAAGGCATCGTAAGTGTAGGTGGTCACAACGAAATTATATATGGTGAAATAAAAGTCTGACACTTATTTTGAAATTTCTTTATTTTTATTTTTTTTTTATTTAATTATCTTTTTATTTTATATTTTCACCATTCATTATTTCTTTGTGATTTTACTTTTTAATTTATTTGCCTTGATTTATATATTATTTTTATAATTTCAAGTATCAAAGATTTTATTTTTTTATTTTGTTGCATTTTTACTTTATTTGTATTTTTAATATTAATATAACTTTCCAGAAAAACATACTTATTTTAACAAACATAAATGAAACTTATAAAAAATATAATGTGATATTTGATTCAGTTAAAAATATTATGATTATTATATTATAAAAATGTCTTTGATTTGGTACTAATGATTGAATTTATAGAAAGATGTACATTTTGTATCATTATATCTATGGGATAATATGTTTTAATAAGAGACTTCACGGTGAATTATCATAAAGAATGATATTAATGATATTAAATTGAAATTTTTAGTATTTTAAAGTAAAATTCATATTAAATGAATTTAATCAATCAAGTTATTACTTATTATTATTATAAACTTATCACAGTATTAACATTTATATTTCACAATTAAATTAAATAAAATAAAATATTTAAATGGGAAATAAAAAAATTGTTAAAAGTTCAATCCTATAACTCAAAATCACATATCGGATTTTATATTAAAATAAAATAATGATTTAAGAAATTATATTCTAATTTTTATATAGATGAATAATTTGATTAATTTATAAGCAAAAATACTCTATTAATTTTATAATAAAAAAGTTAGTTATTTAAATATAAATATAAATTTTAGAAGACCAACATAACAGGTTTGATGATAATTTAGATATTTTAAAATGCAAATATTAAATAATATTTATAAAGAAATTAATTTAATATATAAAAAATTCAATTGTTAATAAATTGTTTGTAATGAAGATTACTTTTCCAAGACTTACTATATTTTTTATTTTTTAATATTAATATTAATAAATTTATTCTTTTACTAATTAAATTAATTCTCTAACAATTTTGTTTGTGTGTGTTTTAGCCGCTCAAAAACTACCAAAAAAACAAAAACGTTTAGTAGATAATGCCTCATTGAGTGGACCAACAAATTTTCCCCCAACTCCATATAATCCTTATACAATGCCAATGCAACCCAGTATCTATGAGCCAAATCAAATGCCAACATATCCCATGTCGAATTATCCCAATTCTGGTATAGATATTTTCTTTATTTTAAATTCATTATTTTATTAATTTATTATATTTATAAAATAGTATATATATATTGATTCTTTAGGTTATAACGAGCCTCCTAGTTACAATATGCAGCAATCAGATCAACAAGGATTCACAATGCCAACCAACTTATTAAAAGACCCAATGGTTGCAAATGTAGCAATGCAATATGGTCAAGCATTGGTAGGATCTGGAAAACAAGCGATTGATAGAGAAATAGAAAAATATGTTCCAATAAGTAAATTGAAATATTACTTTGCAGTGGATACTAATTACGTATCTAAAAAGTTGGGACTTTTATTTTTTCCTTTTGTGCACCAAGTAAGTTGATTATTTATTAATTTTAATGTCTATGTGTTATACTAATTATGTATTTTATAATTAATGAAAAACATTATTATCTCATAATTGCTTATATATATAAACATATATACCATATATTTTATATATTGGAGTTTAGGACTTAAATATAATATTTTTTTCTAAAAATTTTATTGAATACATTTTCAAAAGAAAGCAGTAATAGTTACTTTTATATTAAAGCTTATGACTTCTCTAGAAAAACAAATAATTAGTGACAATAACGAGAATATCAATGCGGGTTCAGGCCAAATCGATCAACTTTAGATCAGATATTTTCATTGAGGCAGATATTAGAAAAAAAAACGCGAATTCAATATTTCTGTTCACCAATTTTTTGTACACTTTAAAAAAGTATATGACTCAATAGTACCGGGAAAACTTTTTCAAATTTTGATCGTAATGAGAATTCCGAAAAAACTAGTAAGTACGTATGATTCAAATTTGTCTTGAAGATAGTAAAGGAAGAGTAAGATGCGGAAATCAACTGTCAGAAACTTTCGAAATTCGGAATACGTTAAAACAAGGTGACGCATTATCACCAATTTTATTTAACTTGTACTGGAATATGTAATTAGACAAATTAAGGAAAAATCAAACCGAACGGGGTGTGGCTCAGAATAGGGATACTTGGAGAAGTGTGGTTACTGCGGCCATGAACTTTCGAGTTCCGTAGAGCCACAGAAATAGATAGATAGGTAAATAATGATAATAACTGAAATTGTTTTTTAATACTTAAGTGAAAATATTGAACCAAGTTCTTTAAAGGGGGATCATATATTTTTTTTCATTAGACTGATCAAACACATTTAAATGTATACTATTATTTTTTAAATTTCAATTCAAATATTCAAAAAGCATCCCCTTTTCTGTGAGTTTTTGTATAAAGGTATACTTTAATTTGAAATTCATTTATTAGATAAAATTACTATTATTATTACTTTTGTCTTATTATTTTTTAGGATTGGTCTGTAAAATATGAACAAGATGGACCTGTTCAACCAAGATATGAAATTAATGCTCCTGACCTTTATATACCAACCATGGCCTATGTGACTTATGTATTGACTTCCGGATTGGTTTTAGGAATGCAAGACAGGTACATGATTTGTGAAAATTAATATAACAAATTTTAAATGAATTAAATTACTCTGTAATTTTCTAAGGTTTTCTCCAGAAAAATTAGGTATACAAGCGAGCTCTGCTTTAGCTTGGCTAGCAATTGAAATAATTATAGAACTCATAACATTATATATAACTAATATACAATGTAATTTAAAAACTTTTGATTTAATTGCGTTTGGAGGATATAAATATGTTGGGTAAATATTTCGATAAAATTTTCTTATGATTTAATAAAGGTAATTGATTAAGTGACTAATTTTGATTTTTTTAGAATTATTTTGGCAATACTACTCAGTCTTTTATTTTCAAAAACAGGATATTATTTAGGTCTTTTATATTCCAGCTTAACATTATGTTTCTTTATGGTAAATGTTTTTTTTCATTTATAATATACTTGAATTAAGACCAACAATGAATAAACAAAAAAAAAATTAATTTTAAAATATAAATTTGTTTTAGTCACGTACTATAAATGTACAAGTACATTCGGATGCATCTCAGCATTATGCTGGTAATAAAAGGCGATTATATTTTATAATGTTTGTTGCTGCAATCCAACCTGTCATGATGTGGTGGCTCTCAGCGCATCTTATTTCACCTTCATAACATTTCGAGAAATTTAGAGTATTCTTTTGTAATAAATATTTCTTTTTCTTTCCTATTCCAATAATGAGCATTTTTAAATTTCTGTTTTGTTGTTTTTCCAGTTTTATTTTATGCTTTTAAATATTAAAAAAAAAATTTTTTTAACACTAAATAATATAAACAAAATTCTATTTATTTAATATAATGTTTAACCCATGTGTTATTTTATAATTGTATAAAAATACATTTTTGTACTGAACTCTTAATTAAAACCTTAAAAAATATATTAAAATATTTTTATTGAATTTATATCAATATATCCAGAATGGAAAATAACATTTTAGCAATCAAATTTTAATTTATTTTATATAAATTCTAAAATCTTATCAAATCTTAATTATCTTGATCAAAAATAAAATTAAAGAAATAATAGTAAGTAAAATAAAAAAAAATATTTAAAGATCTTTAATTCGGAAATTTATTTGATATAAACAATATGTATAATCATATTTATTTAATAATATATACAAGGATCATATGTGTAAAAATATATTATAAAGATATAAATAAAATTATGAAAATATATTGGGTAAAATTAATAACTATCTACATTTGATATCTGGCATGGAAGTTGTCTTTTAAAATTTATGTTCAATTTTTTTCTTAAATCTTGATTAATTTTGAACAATAAAAAGTTGAGCAACTTATTCGGATTAAAATTTTTAAAAATAATAAAATAACATATATACATATATATACATATATATATGTATATATAAATATATAAATCCTTAAATATTTATATTAATCACTTTTAGTTTGGAAATGATATTCTAGAATTTTCAATTCTTAAATATAACGAAATTAAAAATTAAATAAAAAAAAATCTAGAATATATATTTGGGTGTAAATAAAAATATATATATATTTATAGATATAAATCACAATTTCTTTTTATACTTACATTATCTTAAAATTAATTTAACATTTTAATAATTAATTATAAATATGGGGTATTTTTTACAATCACTAAAATAATTTATAACAATATTTGTATAATATAATTAATATTATTTAACTTCATACTAAAAGCCGATATTCAATTTATATTTAAGATCCTGAAATTAAAAATTTATTTTAATTTTACATGGATTTCTTTTATTTAGAATCAATTATTTTATTTAATTAAATATAAAAAAATACTTTTTTAAGATAATTTTTGTATAAAATGATTTGTAAATAAAAATTACTAACAAATCTTAATTAAAATTAAACCTTAAACAGTATGAAGAATTTTAACACTTTTTAATCAAAACTTAAAATATAAAGCCTTAAAACCCCCATTAAATTTGCGTTTTAATTATTTTTTAACATAAAATAGATGTAATAAATAAATCGGTTATTTATGCAAATCTACATAAATTATTTTTGGGTCACTATTGATAAAGACAAAGAAATTACTTATAACATTAATTTAGTGATATATATGTTTATGATAAACAACAATTAAATCTATCTATCTTTGTGGCGTTACTGAACTTGAAAGTTCTTGACCTCAGAAAACACATTTATCCAATCGTTCCTATCCTGATTTATCCATCCTTCTATCCAATTCATATCTTTTCCAAATCCCCCACGATTCCCTTTAGATTGTCAGTCGGCTTGGTCTACATACAGATCGTTTCTAATTGGCTTGCCCTTATGCATATTTCAACGTATAACTTACTGAAATAAAATATATAAATATATTTTAAAAATGTTTTCCTTCAAAAGAAAATTTTTTCATAAAACTCATTTTATTAATAATTAAAATATTTACCAATTCTTTATTCAACTCCTTGTTTCCTTATATTATTGTTATTTTGGGAATTTAATCGATGACCAGAACTTTTGGATGCATGATTGCTCCAATCACCCATTGGCACACTTGTTCGATAAAATCGCGTAGACGTTTTATTAAATATTGGCAAAAGTTCATTGGCTTCATTTGAAAGTGCCTAAAAATTTAATTAGTTATTAGAGTAAAGGCTAGTGAATATAAAAAAAATTGTAAAGTAATAATTTATAATTATTTATTATTAATTGATTTTAATGAGATAGTTTATCTTGATTCAATTTTTTTATAAATAATTAGATTAGTTATGATTAGCCAGAATGTATGACTTGAGTCAAATCAAAGGGAAATTTTATGTCCTATCAAACATTTTTATAGAATTTTTCTCTTAATGGGACGAATTTTTAATTTGTATTGAGTCAAAGCAAATTATCATTGTTAAATTATGTAAATAATAAGTTTTACAATTTGTATTAAATATTAGAAACTAGAATATTAATTGAAATATTTTATAATTGCTTACTTTCATATAAATAATTGTATCCGTCCCATAGCCTTCACAAGATAACAATATTAAATCTCCATGAAAATATCTTGCGTAGAGTCGAGATATAGGAAGTCCATAACCATATCCTCAAATCGTACAAAAAGTTTATAATTAATTTATAATATATTTCTACATTTTATACAAATTTCTTAAAAAGTTTATTAATATAAACATTTGAATAACAAAGATTAATTAAATTTAGTAAAGTATCATCAATTAAATTAAATAATTGTTTATATTTTTTTAAAATAGTGATTAATAAAATAAAACATTTAATTTTAAAATGATTCTTCTGTATTTTTAAACAAAAATAATATAATGAAATAAAATAAAGTATAAATATATTCCTAGAATTTAAATTATTACCAGCCAAAGGTACTGTATGGGTATCCGACTTAGGTGGTTGTGGGGCAGTTGAATACATGTATGTGAAGAGTTGATCTGTTAAACTTCTGGGAATTCCACCACCTCGGTCTGACATCTAGAAAACAAAAAAGAAGAAATAAAAAAATATTAGAAAATTATTAAATTATTATTTTAAAAAATTAACTTTATTTGTGTAGTTTTTCAATATTTATTTATTTTTATTATTTTAATTTTTTAGTACCAGTTAATAATTATAATTATATTTTCAGAAGTTAATGTTTTACAAAATAGAAATACCTTTATACAAATGTCCTCTTTCCCATGAACAATGGTAACTTCAATAGGAGGAAAAGTTTCCTGTGCATGACCATGATATTCCATCACAGCTCGCATGGAATTTTTAAATAACTCAAAAAGCATGTGATATAAATGGGATGGTACATAAACAATTTTTATAGGTTCATCAGGTCTCAGTACTATAAAAATATAAATCAAATACCTATCTTTAGAAAATTTAATTAAATCAAGTTTAACTTTATATAAGTAAAAAAATAATTCTAAAAATAATATAACTAGATTGTTTATTTACCATTATTTGGATCAAATTAAATTAGAATTTAATTACCATTATGTTCTTTTATCATAACTTCTGGTGAAGCAAGATAATATTGATCACAGAGAAATCTTGCATTTTCATAGGCGTCTTGTACGACAGAAGCCACATCACATACCTGATCGATGCATCCTACTTGTTGGGAATGAGGCTTTCCATCTGACGGATTTCTTCCAAATAGCAAAGCTGAAATTAATTCGCATTGGATAAATATAAATACTTACGAAATTTGGACTAAAAATATATAAGGGTGATTTATTTTCTTTCCTTTTAGATGAAATTTATGTATGTTTTTGTTTTGATGATATTATTAATTTTAGGGAAAAGAGAAACAATGAACGATAATATATAGAATAAAATATCATAAAAATAACCTAACTGAACGAAATTTTCTGTTAATATTGTTTAGTAAAACTTAATTAATAAAATTAAAAATAAACTTATAAATCTATTGATAAATAGGATTTCATCCTATTCTCTGTGGCTCTAGGAAACAAGAAAGTTGTTTGCCGCAATAATCACATTCCTCCAACCATCCCCATCCAACTCCTATTCTTTCCCATATCCCTCACATCCCTCTTTATATTGTAGTGGTGTATTGATTTTATTCCTCTCTTATACTAATTTTTTTATCTTAATACAATCTTCTACCTCTTTTGCTTCGTTTATCAATTATTATATGAAATCTCTAATTGAACTCTTAATATATTTAAATCGTCCCTGTAACCTGATATTTTAAATAAGATGACTAATTTCTCCCCAATTTGTTTAATCAAGTAATCCAATGCTAAATTAAATAAAATTGGTGATAACGTCTCTTCTAATCGACGATTTCATTTTAACAATATTTGTTTAATGGGTCTAGTTAAAAATGCTTCAACTTTACCCTTTTTCTTAGAAACCAAAAAAATCAAGTGGAAAAAACTTGATACTTTAAAGCAAATATAACAAAAATATCCCCTCATAATGAACATTTTAATCGTTACGTTCCTATTATTCAATGTTATTTAAATTATATAAGTTATTACTGATTGTATTTTTCTGTTGCACAAATTAAAATAAATTAACATATAATAGGATAATAATTTAGTACTTGATCGAACCCAACTTGAGACCTCAAAATGTCAATAATTCCTTATTATTCCTATTCTATCCGATCAGAATAAGAAAAATAAATATAAAAATAATAAATGATTCATAGGATCATAATATTTATGTCATATTTATTATTTAATAAGCTATTTATAATAGATTGTGTTGGTTTCTCTAATTCAAATTTAAAATAGCATACCAAGAAATAAATCTAGATAAAGTGATCAGTTCGCTAATCATTTAAAAATATATATGTATTTATTTTGATTATTAATAAAAATTATTACTTACTATGTTGATTTATTAACATCCTTATGCTAATTCTGGACATATAAAAACGATCTAAAAAATATTGAATACTATTTTCAGTCTGATGATCTACATCATAAGAGTCTTTGAGTTCGAGAACTCCTTGAGCCATTGTTGGGACAACATCCACATGACGATTTCGAATACGAATTAATGATTCACAAAATCTACAAAATAAAAATAAAATTTATATCATTTATTTTTTTATTATTATTAAAAATAATAGATGTGAAAAAATAAATACGTTTTAATTGTGCGATCAGTAAAATCAACTTTTTCAAATTCTAAAATTTCTTCAAAACTTCTCATATACCAATCATTTACTAAACAAACAGACGGCATCCTTAAAAGATTTTCAGGCAATAAATGAATTTCTTTCATAATATTTGCTAGTCGTACTGGTAATTCTTTACGTAGAAAAATAAAACTTTTCCGCTCGCAAGCACTTAAACCTAAAAACATAACAATAGTGACACATTTGATTTATATTGAAGATATTTACAAATGATAATCATGTGTATAAAAATTAAAGTAAAATTCAATTTATTAGATTATTAAATCCAGTCAATTTATATTAGTTATATGACGTCGAGTGGGGAATTAACTAAATAGCCATGAGACTCAAGGGTTACTTACATACAGCTTTGGGTCATTTTCATTTACATGAATTAATTAAAAATTAATCATCAATTAATCAAAAATATATTATACTTAAACCTAAATTTTAAATTTTTTTTTATTATTCTCTAACTTTGTTCCCTTTAATGGGTAAATTTTAAATTAATTAATTAAAATTTTTATTAATTTTAATTATAATTAAATATAACGTTTTTCCAAAAATTTTTCTTGGTGATCCGCCAATGTTAAAATTACACTTTTAGTAGTGCTTGAAGTTCTAAAGCTTGGCACCTCTGATATAGCTTGAGCAAGTTGACCATCTTGCTAGTACCTTAAAGTTTAATTTAGATCCCTGATTCCCAAAGTTGACGCTGCCAGGTCGGGGATTGGTGAATTTGGGGAAAATTGTATTACCTTTCAATTCTGAGTACAATAAATAATTTCATAATTTTCTAATATACACCTTTCTTTACATTGAGAAAAAAGGTAGAAATGTGAATATATTTATTCTAATTTATTAAAATTGCTATTTAAAAAAATTAATTTCTAAGGCGCGTTGAGTGTAATTTTTTCTGAAAAATGGGCGGTGGGGAAAAAAAATTTGGGAATCAATGATTAATAAGATCAATTAAAGGAACGATGAAAAATTATAATTTTCATAAAATAGATATCTTTAGACCTGTTTTGAGAAAATAAAAATAATATTAAAATCCCATAAGTTGATAGATCAATTTTAATGAAAAATTTTTGTAAAGTTAAGGTGGAATTTACTCTAATTTTACCAAATGGGTATAAATAAACAATTGTTGAACATGTGGTTTATTTAAATTTATGTTGAAATTATTAGAAACATTAATTTCATTATTCATATAGCTGGTTTGCTATCCGTAAAAAATTAAAATAATATCAATTAATTATTATTATGTGAGAAAAAACTCTTCATCAAAACTGTTTTCTAGAATATAGAAAGTAATCTAAAAATTAAACTTAAAGTGTGTAAAAGTAATAACTTGTCAGTTGTAAGATATGGGTCAGTAAGACAAGATCAATTGACAGAATCAATGGCATACAGACGTGAAATATTTGACTTGTTCATCGTAGTGAACGGACAATATAAGAGCCCATATGAGGGAATTGTCGAGGAAGAGGTGCGAAATATAGACGGTTATAGAAATATTGGTGTTCCGATCAATATCTTCTGATTTTAATAAATTCTTAAAAATGAATAGGTAGACATTTTCAATAAATACAGTTTTTAATTTCATAAAAAATCAAATTTAATAATTTTCTAAGTAGTTTTAATTAATTATAAACAATTAAATTTGCTATTCTTTAAATATATTATATAATTGAAGTGAAAAACCAATATTTGTTTGTCTTAGAAATAAGATGCACATTTCAGGGATGTATTGTGTTATTTAAGTATAAATTTTCAATCTTCAATTATCAAAATATAGTAGAATTAGTCCTGTGAAACTAGAGTAAATGAAAGTACAACTTTTCATATTCCTACATTTCTATCCCGTAAAACCATATTCCCTCTACATCACTTATATTGTTTCTCAAATTATAAATTAAATAGTATTATTGAAATAATATAAGTCATCTAACTAAATAATAAACACCTTGAAAAAAATGAAAATGTCACTGGTATTTATATTTACATAAAACCATACTAGTACCACTGTTATAAAATCACCTTTCGTAGGCAAATTTGATGAATTATGATTGAATTATCCACTATAATTGAGTTAAATTATATTATACTCAATCAAATAATCCTTTTAACTTGATTTAATCAACTAATATATTAAATAATTAAGAAAGGATAATCAATTTTTATGAAAAATAAATTTTAAAAAAATAAATATATTTTAAATATAAATATTGATAAGAAAATGTGAAACCATGTTCTTAAATGTTTACTAATTCATCTAATTGAGAGGATCAAACAAGTAAACTAATATATACAGACATTAGAGATGGAAAGAGGTACTTATATCATGAATCCAATATATTATAACTTATTCCTTTATATATATTAATAATATTTATTTGAAATTAGTGAATAATAATTTTATAATAATGTTATGGAACTGTAATATAGAGAAAATGTTTTTATCTTCTAATTTTTTTAGGATAAATCAAAGGTAGGTTTGTTTTATTATTATATAAATTATCAATTAATTAGAAGCTCTTGTATAATATAATTATATTTTTTCAAAATATTGATAAGAAACTATAACTAAAGGGAAATATTACAAACAATCAAAGTCCAAGGTTAATTATTTCAAATGTCTCTTTAACTAATGAAGATATATATAGTACCACATGTTGATAAATTAGGTCATAATATTTAATTTCGAAAGAGTAGAAAAATTGAGATAAATAATCAAATAAATGATAATAATATAATATTCAATTTGAAATAATATATTAAAAAAAAAAAAAAAATTTAATAAATAATTAATTTGAAAATATTTTAAGTTTAATTAAATGTTAATGAAGGATGTTAAAAAACATACTATTTAAGGGGTAAGCAATAATTAAAAAGAACATGTTTTATTATTAATTATTGATGTGATTTTTATTTTATTTCATTAAATAAAATTTTAATACTTATATAATATGATAATTTTCTATATTAAATATTTATAATAATTTAATTTGATTAAATAAGTTTTTTTTAGTTGACATTTTAAAAATCCAAATAAATTTGGATGACCTGTTTAACATACTTCATAACATATAATGTGCTTTTTATATATAAATAAAATAGTATAATTAACATTGAATATATATTTATACTTACCAAAATCAATGAACTGTTTGATTGAAAGAGGCGAAGGATTAAACTGTGAATAGAAATCCAACATTTTACTAATGTTGGATAATAAAACTTTGTTTAATCTCATTTTGTACGACTTGTAATTTAATATATAAAATGATAAAAATTTCGTAATCTAATTAAAAATATTTGAAAGTTTTTAGTCTTATGTGTAATTAGCTCTTACACCAATGAAATTGTGAATTAAACGAAAATAACTAATTATTAATAACATTTGTTTGATTATGATATGACAAGGTGTATTAATCCTCCAATATGACTTTTGATTGATCAAGGAAATATTTTCCAAGATAGAAATACCAACTGTCTATGAACTGAACATGATCTTCATGAATCCTATTAAATATATATATATATATACCTACTTGTTTGTTCCCCTCCCCTTACTATTCTCCTCCCATTCATTATATATGTATATATAAATACTAAATTTCAGAAAATATACTATGATAGTAAGCCTTCTTATATATATATATATATATATATATACGATATACAATATGATCTATAATATTAAATAACAAAAATATTTTTTACTCAAGAGTTCTACCTAATTCTGAATCCAAAATAAATTCAGATCCTTTTATTTTTAATTGTACCTATATATATTTAAAGAAATGATAAATAAAATATAATATGCATAAAATATTCGTTTTTTAATGATTTAATATTTATTTTTTGGATTTTAATTAAATATTATTTACATTATTTATTAAGTAAATATTTTTACAAAATTTTCTATTTATGTTATGGCTAAATTTTATTTATATTTAACATGAATCAAATAAAAACAAATTATCACCGTAAAATTTTGGTAAAAAAAGTTTTTCTTAAATTTAATAATAAAAAATATAATTTTAATTCACATTTTTTTTTATTAGGATGACAATTTCTATTTAAAAAATGCAGAATTTATTGCAATACCAGGAGGGTATTGCAAATACGGTAAACAAATTTTTAATTCTATAGTCAATAATTGTTTAAAAACTTAATATATGGTTCATATATATAAATATATATAAATTTTGGTTTTATAACCAATAATATATTTATATTACATTTAAATTTAAGTTAGATATGTCTATTTAGATTTTATTTTAGTAAAGTGCGATTCTGATTTTAATATCTTTTAAAATTACGTACAGTTCTTTAATCTACTAAACAGTATTAAATCTATTAATAAACATTAAACATATCATAATATAAATAGATTGACAATTAATCATCATGTATTGATATGTATAAAGTTATGTTGGTATGTTGACATATTGGTAACTTATATATATTTAATAATTCCCTAAGAAAAATTATTTTCAAAATGCCATCAGTTTTGTTAACTGAATCTTATTTATCAGAATTAAATGGTAAGTATTTTTAATTAAATAAGAAAAATATAATTAATTTTATGATTTTGATTTAATATTTAGCCCAAGAACCATGGCCTCAAAATGTAAAATTATTTCAACCAAATGAGGTAAAACAAATACTCCTACCTGATAGTTCAAATTGTTTAGCAGTTCAAACTTATCTGAAAATGTGTAATCTTAATTTTCAAGTTGAACCAAGAAAAAATGCTGAATATATGAGCCCTTCAGGTTATAAGAAATTTTTTAATATTTTTACATAATGTTATTATGCAATTGTTTAAATATTAATATAAGATTTACATTTTAGGCAAAGTACCTTTTATAAAATGTGGAGCTTTTGTCATCTCTGAACTAGAACCAATTATAAGTTTTATTAACAGTAAGGGAATAAGTTTAAGTAATGATCTTGATGATGAACAAAAAGCTGATATGCGAGCTTATATGTCTTTAGTAAATAATGTCTTGTCAAATGCAGAGGTGATTAATCAAAATTAATTTTTTTATTTATATTTTATATTCTGTTAATCATTAAATATTATTTCACATTAAAAATTAAATTAAAACTCAACTTTCAGCAATATATTTGTTGGTGTGATCCAACGACTTTAAATGAAGTTACAAAACCTAGAAATGGATCTCTTTATCCCTGGCCTCTAAATTATATTCTAAATTACACTAAAAGAAATCAAATTGTGAAACGCTTAGGAGTTCTTGGCTGGACCCAAAAAAACATTGATGAGGTAATTTCAAAGCTTTATTTAAATATCACTATCATTATCGAATTCATAGTCTTAGTTAGACTCCTTACTTAATTTCCCCTCATTATCATTTATTTTCAATAATTATTTATTTTTTTAAATTATATTTATCTTGAAATCTTTCTTTATATAGGTTTATAAGGAAATAGATAATTGTTGTAATGCTCTTAGTCAACGACTAGGATCTAAGGATTATTTTTTCGGAACCAAGTAAGTATAAATTAAAAAATTATTTATTATTACATATATCAATTTATTTTTGATCAAAAATTATTTATGATAAATCTTGAATCAATCAAATATATTTTAAAAGCCCTAAAAAATCCTATAATAATTTAAAATTATTATTTAGACCTACTGAATTGGATGCCTTAGTTTTTGGACATGTTTATTCTATTATACATTCTAAAGCCCGGATATTAAAATTAACTAAAATTTTAAATAAATACAATATATTGTTAAATCATAAGAATTTGGTAAATTATAATTTTGGCCCACCAACTGAATGGCAACCAACTATTCCAAAAATACAAGATAAGATTTCTATAAATAACTATGCTAAAGGAGAACAACCTGAACTAATATCAGGTGTTTATACAATTTTATCAGCTCAAAATATTCAAAAAAGACAATGTAAATCATGTTTACCAGATAAAAAGAAATGTGAACCACTCAACAAAGGTGAGGAAAGAGACGTAACAAGTTCTATTGTTATAGAAACTGTTTTGGAAAAGAAAATACTGGCAGAAAAAACTTCTTTCAATAAAAATGAAATAAAAGATTTTGAAAATATCATTTCAAAAAATCATATTGAAAACATTAAAGAATCAAATTCAAAAATTTTAGAAAAATTTCCTTCTAAAAGTAAAATTCAAAATGAACAAATCAAAGTTCCAGAAAGAGATTTAAAATTAGATAATGAAATAAAAAGATCTATTGTTATAGAAACTGTTATAGAAAAGAAAAAACTGGCAGAAAAAACTACTTTCAATAAAAATGAAATGAAAGATAAAAATGAACAAACCAATAAAAGACAAGAAAAAGATATAAAATTAGAAAAACCTCTTAAAATAGAAAGTATTTTGGAACGAAAAAAACCGATAAGAAATAATACAAAATATTTTCATAACAAAAATACAAAGAATAAAATAAAAAATATTTCAAATAATAAATCACAAAATCCTAGTGTAAACATTGAAGATTCAAATTTAAAATTTGTGGATAAAATTCCTTCTAAAAGTAATATTCAGCCATCTACTTTTGAAAATGAAATTAATATAATTGTAGATCAAGTAATCAATCACAAGGAAAATGAAAATAAAGATTTTATAAAATTAAAAACACCCAAATCCATTTTAAAACCTTCAAGTTCTAAAAATAGAGATTCAAAAGATTATAAAATTGTAAAACTCGCTTCTCCTGAAATACTACCAATTAATTTTAAATTTAGACAAAATATAAAACAACGCAAAGGACATTTACAACCACGGACCCCTAAAAAAGCCACTATAAAAAAGTCTTCTGGTAGTATTAGCATATTAAAACTTAAGAAAGGTAAATCACAAGAACGGAAATTTTCTACTTCTAGATAGTTCCAAAAAAAATTGGACATGAAAATAATTGAAAAATTTAAAAAAATCTTCAACATAAACGACAACAAATTAATTGTTAAAGAATTTAAAATCATTTCAAATAAATTTATTTAAATGGAATTTCTTTATTTTATTTTAGTTTTTTCTATATCCTAAATAAATAAAAATTTATATTCATTAGTTTTATTATATCACTTTACTATCAGATTAAAAGTATGAATCATAAAGGTGGCCAACCCAAATGATCTCGCCGACCATTTTGGAAGAGCATAGCTCGAAGCGCTAAGAATGTATCTTTTTTAATAGAGTGGTTTTCACTAATAAATAAAAATAAATATTTGTAAAAGGTTGCTGAATTTCACGGGTCACAAAATTGTTATGGCTACTCCTAGTATAAATATTAATAAATTTTTATCTACAAAAATTATTTGCTCAAGACACTAGCATTTGTAATTCAAATAGCATATTAGATTTTTTTCAAAATATTTAAACAATCAATCAATTATATATATATATAAATGTAGAAAAATTTAAATACTTACTGCATTACGAGGAATTCCATGACCTCTATGCATCTCCAGGCATAGTTGCGATGGGCAGGACACCTAGCAAGAATATATTTGTGGGGAGACCGATTGGGAAATGTCCGCTTGGAAGACCAAGGATATAATGGATGGGAGAAAATAGGAGTTGGATGGGTGCAATAGCTCAGGATAGCGATTCTTGGAGGAATGTGGATGCTGCAGCCAAGAACTTTCGAGTTTGAACCACAGAGATATTCTAATCCAAATTATATTTTTTAGGCCTACGGAATTAGATGCATTAGTTTTCGGCCATGTCTTCACTATATTAGCAACGCCCTTACCTAATAATAGATTTGCATCTACCTTAAGAGATTTTCCAAATCTAATAAAGTTATGTCAACGAATTGAATCTAAGTTTTTTAATCAGAAATAGACAAATGATATGGAAAAATATTTAGATTTTCATTAGTACAAAAATTATATTTATTATATTAATTTAAATTGTTCTATTTGTAATATATAATGTCATGTTCTTATATAATAATATCTTAAGAGCATTTAACTTGAGCTTTTAAAACATTTATTTGTTATTTAATAGAATTATTATAAATATTATTGTATATTTAAAAACTTTACATTATACTAATTTAATTGTTTTGTAATGAATTTAATTTTGAAAATAAATTTAATTTTCACGTTCTTGTATGTAATTTAATTTACCCAAAATGATTTATTTAATTTACATATGCACAGTGGCGCAACCAGGATTTGATCCTGGGGGGGGTTTTGACTAGCCGCTCCACCTTCCTATGGCGCCCCCCCCCCCCCCCGGCTCCCTCAAAGACAAATTTTCATTAAGATTTTTTTTTTATATTAAATATTTAAAAAAGTTTTGTAAATGAAACACTAATTTTACAAAATCTGGCAAAAAATGTAATTTTGTATTTTATTTACTCATATTCACAGTTTTAGAAAGAAAATATTTTTTTCCGGGTATAAGTAAATCATTTTAGCTTTCCTCATGAAATAAGGATAGCTTATATGATGATCGGAAAATTTTGAAAATTTTTGCTCCGAGATTCTTCGAGATTTCCACTTTTCAGACGGTTCTGAATACAAAACTTTAAAAAAAAATTTTTGAACCGGCTCGTTACCGAGATTACGTCTAAACAAAATGAGATATTGTCTTGAAATTTGATATTTAGATGTTTTTTTTTGGGAATGATGGGCGGGGATTGGATTGTTTTTGGACAAGATCGGACCATAAGTAAGAGTAGTTTAAAGTGGTGTTAAAGCAGATTTTATTGATTTTCTCAATAAATACCGATTTTTATGAGAATTATCATACTATCGTATAAAATTTATAGGGAATCGAATTTACTAAAAGTTTCATTATATTCATTTTTACCTAAACTTAATAATAAAGGAGTTATTTATAAAAAACTACTTTAAGATTTCGAAAGCTTTTCGTCTATTTTGGAAGAAATCATGTAAAAATCCCTAAGAAAAAATCCCTAAATGCAAATAACCCTAAAAGAATAAATCCCTAAATAAAAAATTTCCCTATTTTTTTTTTTACTTATTTAATTAAATGAATAGCCGAAGAGACTTGAATGAGGTAGTTATACAGCATGCTTGGTGTCATCACATCGGTTCCATCTGGTTTTTTAGCGTCCCATTTTTCATGGTTTGTCTTCATTATGGTCAGAAGCTCATCATGCGAGTCGCTGAATCGTTTCCTTGGTGGATCAGGCTTCTTACCACGAACATTACGACAGATTTCCAAAGAGATAAGGTTATGTTTAATATGGATTTGCTTAATCAGGTCCCATACTGATGTCTTGTAACCTCCTAAGCATGAACGAAGAGCATTGTTGTAACCTTCCAATGCATTGTTTGTTCGAGGCAAACCCATCAAAGTGGCATCGTAGATGTTCCAATGTTCCAATGTCGAATTCGGGGTCATAAAAGCCAGCCAAAAATTGTTCACCTATCCAAGTGCGCTCGAAGTAAGAAAAAAGATCACGAAGTTTTACCCTGTTGGTCGTCCAGCTAATGCTTGGTAGGCTACATTGACTTTTGATGGTGGTACCAAAACCAAAGCTGCAAGAGTTCGTAAATGAGTGGAGTTGTCAGGATTATCTATATCATTATAGAGCTTCAAAACTTCTGGCATTGATTTGATGTTTCTATAAATGCATTGAGAAAAATGAAAAAGACAACCTCTGATGATAGTAAATTTCACAAATTACGTGAAATATACAAATGGTGTATTTTGTATTTGAAATCATTAAGCTATTAAAACGTAAGCTAATAAACGGAATTTGAGTAAATTCCCATTATTTTACATACGAATTTGACACCCCTATTTTTTTGGAAAAATCACGTGTGTGGGCCCAATGTATGTATTTTTTGACCTATTTTTCCAACTTTCGGCCCAGGCCCGATTATCTCCTTGGGAGATCGTCTCAGGCAACTGGGTGTCATGCTCACCTTGTGATTTAATTTTTTGAGTCACAATTAAAATTAATACAAAAATGAAAAAATTTGTTTTTAGTGATTTTTTCTTTTAGGGATTTTTTCAGTCAGCGATATTTTTATTTAGGGATTTTCGCTTTTGGGGATTTTCGGTTTTAGGGATTTTTGACTTTTATGGATTTTTTCCTTTGGGGATTTTTACCCGTTTCCATTTTGAAAAAATTAGTCTTCACTTCATAATTTTTATGAAATTAGCAATTAATGTATTATTAATAAAAAATATTTAGAATTTGAGTAATATTTTTATTTATTTTATATTTAAATAATAGTCAAATTGGAAAATTTCACAATCATCTAGTATTCTTATATTAAGTCTTTTGTTTTTTATGATTTAGGACAGAGGATCTTAAACTGTGGTCCGCGGACCCCTGAGGGTCCGCGAAGCCTTTACTGTGGATCCGCAAAGCCATCGTACAGGTGCACGAGAAAATGATGATTCTCCGTTAAAACTTTATTTAATATAAAAGGAGCGATGGCATGGCTTTGTGAGGAAACAGAGATCAAATACCCAAATTCAACGAAATGTGCAAGAAAACTATTGCTACCGTTTCCATCTTCATATTTAGCTGAATTTTCTTTCTTCAATATTATAATTTCTAATAAAATGTGTTCTACAATATGCAAAAAAATCGTTATTCACCAATCACTGTTAGAAATATTCATCATATATCCTTGTTCTTATGAGATCGTAAGCCAGAAATTAACTAATAAAATGTCGTAAAGTACCTAAAGTTGGGATGGGGTCCGTCAAAAAAATTTTTTTCAAGTGGGGGTTCGCGGAGAAAATAAGTTTAAGAATCTCTGATTTAGGAGAAATAATAAAATACTTTTTTATTTCTTATATTTAATTCTGTACGAAAAAATAAGCAATTTTTATTTTTGTTAAAATTTTTTTAAAATAAAATAAACTTACTTATTATACACTAAGTTATACTTTTAGAATTTTTTTTTTCTTTTCTATTTGTAATATAGTACATAATATACAGCAATTTATATTTTTTTCCCTCCTGGGGGGGGTTTTGACCCCCAAAACCCCCCCCCTGGTTGCGCCACTGCATATGCATAAGATTTAATGGTGAATAAGCATTACTTTTTGATTTTATTTATAAGTCTTTGCTATCTATTGATTTATATATTTATATATATTGATATAATATTATTATATTATTATATATATATATATATAAATTATGGAAAAATCCAATCCAAATTAGAA
Organism: Labia minor; assembly: GCA_963082975.1. Lineage (NCBI taxonomy): Eukaryota > Metazoa > Arthropoda > Insecta > Dermaptera > Spongiphoridae > Labia > Labia minor. Next base: position 56,554,169 of record OY720345.1, read on the forward strand.
ATTTGTATTCATATCTTAGCTATTATAAGGTAACTTTCTAAATCATTATTTCTTTATTTATTTCGAAATAAAAATTTTGAATCAAATTAAATTTAGATTTGATTGAATAAATGATTTCTAGATGTCGCTGATTAAATTGACTGTAACGCTCTCTCTCGGATATTTCATTTTCCCTTCTCCAATCTTCCCCTTCACACCCTTTCCCTTTTTCCTCATCAATTGCTATCTCGCGGGCTCACAGATCCTCTGAGGCACTCCAGAGGATAGATTGTGAATGTTGTACTTGGTGAAAACATGGCGGAGAAGGTGACTAAACCTCCGCCGACTATTGGTATGAAACCTGTGTCTATGAAACTATTTGCAACATGGGAAGTCGACAGAACTGCACCCAATTGTATTCCAAGGTATTTATTGTGTTGTTATACTTTTTAAGCAATTTTAACTATATTTTCTGTGACAAATTTCATTTAGAAAGATGGATTTATTCAATGACATTCGTTGACATGTCATCTTTAATGTTTTCAACTAGCTGTTTTAATATCATACTTTAATATTTTATCCAAATATATAATTTATATTTTGTTAATAAAATATTTACATTTTTTACTATATAGTTATAAGATGACTATAAGAAAACAACTTATAAATTTCATTTCTTATTTTGTTCTTTTTATTTGATTATCATATATTTCTATTCTTTGTCACTTCATCAAAACATAAACAAACAGATATTTGACACAATCTTAAGTTCTTTATTTTTGTTATCTTTGTTTCTTAAAATGAATGTCTCCTAAAATTGTCTATTCAAATGTATGGGCTTACCATACAAAAATAATTTTAAATATTTGCATTATAGTTTTAATTTTTTATATTTAATTTTATTAAACCTTCTTTAATTACAATATATAAACATTTTTAAATTGAATTCCATTTTATTTGGTTAATTTCTTTTAAATAAAATATTTATGTATTATATTATATTAACTCATTCATAAAAACAAGTGGGAACATGTGGACAAAATAAATCGATGAATTGTCACTTTCTTATCTTTTTGGTAGTAAAACATTTCATGAAAAATTAAAGGAAAAAACATTTTCTTAAAATTGTACTATTTAATTTTAAAAATTAATATTGAAATTGAAATGCTTTCATTTTATTAAGGAGTTAATTAAAACAAATAATTATCATATAATTATTAATGTATAAACTCCATTTTTTTCAATTATCTTGTCAATTGTTGATTTTTTTTATATTATCCTATAAATTTAAAAACTATTATTAAAAAGAAAATTATAGTTAAGAAAATAACATTTCTTTGTTCAAAATTATTCTTTTTAAAAATTCATTTTTTTTAAATTAAGAAACACACTTTGATATGAATTCAATAAAAAATCATGTTATTTACAATTATAAATAAAAAACAATAATTTATATAAAATGAATATATAAAAAAAAAGAATCATATATTTTTACAGGAATGTTTATAAGATTACCTCTATTAATAATAATTTTTTTAATAGTGGTTTTTTTAAGTGTTTATTTATTTTTTAAATCGTATATTTATTTTAGATACCCAAGCGTTTTTGAGTTAATATTATCGATTATCCCATCAGACGTCTTCACACTACCTTTTCAAATAAAATTCGAAACCACACCCTAAAAGTTGTTTATTATAAATTATTTTTAATTTTTTTGAAATGATTCTACTGGATTCTTCTTTTTCTTATAATTTATTTTTAATTCATTGTTTGCTTTTTAAACACTTCGATAGTAACACCCTCTTCAGAAGTTTTATTATTATTCTATTTAAATCATGAATCTAATAAAATAAGTGATTTGCAAAATATAAATCTCTTCTTTACAAGTCCGAGATGAATTTCAAGTTTTAAATAAATATTTACTGATAATATTATACATTTTTCAATTTCATTGAAAATATTTTAAAATATAATTCTAGAATTGAAAAATTGAAATTGAAAATAAAATTTAAGTCAAAAAACATGTGATTTTTTAAAAATCAGAATTATAAAAAAAACGACTTGTACACTTAGAACATTTGATATATTAATATTTCAATTATTAGTTTAAAAATACGGATATAAATTAAATTGATTTTAAATAAAACAATGTTTAATAAAATATATTTACTAATTAATTTTTGTACAATTAACATTTCTATATTATTTATAAATTAAAATTTTGCAATATATACTAAATTGACTCTTCTGCTAATAAAAAATCAGTTTGAGTCATCTTTACATTTTTCCAGAATTTTAATTTTTTTTTTAATATTAAAATAGACAAATTTCCATTGTCTTTTTTTAGATCTTTCCATTGATTTCTTTAATATTTAAAAATTTTCTGCAAAATTTTTATATACAAATTAAATTTCATTATTCCAGGATAAGTATTTAGTTATTTTTTTTTATAAATATTTTACCTTTAATAATTGTTTTTACTATAAAAAAAGACATTCAATTAAAAAAAAATATCGATAAAGAATAAATGAATTGATAATTTTTAGAATAGGAAAAAATTAATAAATAACTATTCTTGTATAACTTAGGACTATTGTTAGTAATATTGTTTACTAATACTACAGGACCAATTAATCTATTAAATGTATGAAAATGATAAAAATAAAAAAAATAGAAATCATTTTTTTGAATTTATGAGTATTTACAGTTGTCATTTCCAATATCCATAAATAGGTACCTGATTGATATCAATGAAATCAAAGAGAGCTTGCAGAGACGTATTATTGAACCATATTTTGACTGGGCCCGAATTCAAAGCCCTGGACGTCCTCAGCTCGAAAGAGAGTTTGGAGAAATCTCTAAATACTCAAAATAAATATTTTTTCATTGTTGATGAAGAACAATTATCCTTTAGCAATTCATTTATTAAACATTATATTATTTTAGATATAGCTTTGTAAATAAATTTTAGTAAAAATCTACAAAAAATAGGTAAAAAAACTTACTTTCAAACAAACTTCTGATTGATATTCTTTGTATTCAGTCATTGTTTATGTTTGCTGATTCTATTATGCATTTTGTTAATAAAATTATAAATAATAAATTATCACAAAATTTATTAATGAATTTAATATGAAACAAATAATTATCAAGATAATCTAATTATGTTTATCTTCTTAAAAAATCCACGTGTTTTCGTATCATTAAATCATTTTTTTTATGAGTTGGTATGACTGTCGTTGAATTCTGACATAGTATCATTATTTCGTTTGTTAGGTTAGAAATTTATAGCGTTCTTTGTAATTGTTAAAAAAAATTGGAAAAATTAATATATATATATATATATTTATATATCCCTATTGTTTGTATGTATTTAATACTAAAATAATTATATAGTTCGTACGTTTATTTGAAAATAAAATCACTTACGTTAAATAAGATTTATTATAGTTCTCAGCTTAGGAAACCCTCTTGCGCTGTAGGGTCCCCCTAACCCTTTGAATCCCAATCATGTCATTCATGTGTCTAATTGAATTTGTTTGGAGTGTGTCAAAGGGGAGAGAGACTGTCAATGAAAACCATTTTTTTTTATCCTAAGACTAAATATTTACCGACGAGATATCTTTTACAATTTTTCATCTTATTTTAGTTAGGAGGTTTTATTTATAAAATCGCGACTAGAACCCATTCAGTTATTATTAGAATGTGCTAAATTCAGAAAAGAATATTATTGTTGTTAAACGTTACCTGTTTATTTTCTTTAAAATTTATATATATATGTATATTCTAAATAAAAAAAAACTACATTTAAAATAAACATTTTTATTTTTTTCAGGAAGTTTAGTTTAGTGCTAGATTTCATAGCAATTCACAAATTATATATGTATAGTTTACATTCTTATATATAGAATATATTTCATGCTTTTATCCAATCATTTATTATTATTAACAAATCAACATATCTATTGCATATATTATATTTCTTTAACATATACTTTACCTGAAGTGTTCACAAATTATCCATTTACTAATAAATTATTCCCCCGTCACATTTCTTATCAAATTCTACTCAAAAACAAAATTTATTTTTAAAGATCAAAAAATGTAGAAAATGTTAAATAAAAAAAAAATAAAAATCATATTGTGAAATAGTTAAAAGGGTTGATTTTTTTTTATTCATCTTTATTTATTTAAAGAATTCTTAGAATTTTTCTTATGATAGAGGCGTGGGTGGAGTTAACTTTTACTTGATCCAAAATAAATTGTAATCGAAATGACAAATCGTAGTAAATGGTTCAAGAGTCCTATCGTTGAGTCATCCCTTGCACTCTGAATCGATGACTCACGGATGTTCCAAGAGTTGTCTGCATAAAACATTCCAGCGAATCTTCGGATTGGAACAGCCTCCTCATTGCTTTTCTAAAAACAGGACATATGCTTTTTTTTGATTTTGTTTTTCATTTTTATTTTTAAAATAATAGTGTTTAGAAAAAAATGAAAAGGCAATATCAGTAATTTGTTCAATGAGATATAAATCCTTAAACAAATGTAATGGAATTTTTTTTTGTAAATTGATGATTGATGCCATATTTAAATTTGATCAAATCCATCGAAATCTATTAACATGAAATATAAAATTCTTTGTTAGAATTTATTAATATATAAATGACTATATGTTTACTTTGGAAATTCTAGAACAAATTTGAGGAACCGCATATCAAATTTCACAATTCATTTCACATCAAAATTTACACTTTTTACTAAAATAGCCTTTTTTGTGAGTATAATATAATCCACAAAATATTAATTGTATAAATTTTAATTTTGATATTTCTTGGTAATGATTTTAATAAGATGACCTCTTTTCTCACATAATAACAAACACTACCCAATTTCAAAATTATTTTTAATTCTTAAATTAATATTTTTTAAGAGTATTTATTTATTTATTTAAGAAATATATATTGATATATATTTTATATACTATTTCACTTGCCTCTTTTTGTAATAAATTACCCAATGACAGTAAAAAAAAAAATTTGCATATGCACATCATACTTTCTAATCAATAGCCATAAATACTCTTATTTGAGGGCATTCATAGCCATCTTATTTTTATCTTCATAGAAATATTCAATTAGGGGTATAAAATCGAGTAGGCTACGATGAGTAGTGCACGTGGGTGTGAGGCATGGTCTATGGTCTTAGGAGACGAGAGTAGATTTAGAGTATTTGAGAATAGGATTCTTCGCAGCATTTATGGGCCAAAGAAAGATTAGGTCACTGGGGAATGGCGGAGACTACATAACGAGGAATTGTATGACCTCTATGCATCCCAGACATAGGTAGGGTTATAAAATCGAGAAGGCTGGAATGGGCAGGTCACATGGCTAGAATAGGAGAAGAAAGAATGGTGAAAAAGATATTGGTGGGGAGACCGATTGGGACACGTCCGCTTGGAAGACCAAGGTGGATGGACAACGTAGGAAGGGACTTGAGAGAGATAGGAGAGGGTAGGAGTTGGGTGGATGGGGCTCAGGATAATGACACTTGGAGAAATGTGGTTGCTGCAGGCAAGAACTTTCGAGTTCCGTAGAGCCAGGGAGATAGATAAATAGAATGAAATATCCAAAAATAATACCCCAAAGAAATACAGAATACATATACGAAAAAAAGAAAAAAAAAATCAAAATAATTAATACTATAAAACAAACACAAAAAAGACTATTTGAGTTTGTAAATTATCATTTTTTTGTGAGTATAGAACTTAAATATTTAAACTTGTTGATGATTTGTTCTTAAAGATTTTATGTAAATCAAATTAATTATTTAGTTCTACATCTTTTTGCGTTTATAATTATACTATCTATAATTAATAATACTGAGTCTAATTGTCCGATTAACTTTATACTTGAATTTTTATTTTTTTATTTTTGTTTTAATTGGATTTCGTTTTAACTCTCAATTTGTCTAAATTAATTCAATTAAATTCGTGCCATTTTGAATTTCAATTGTTTCTTATAGTTAATTCCCTCATCTAACTCTTCCTTTGCTACCCTTCGAAACATTCGAATCATACCAACTACTTTTTTGGGTATCCCCAAAATAAATGTGTTTTTCCGGATCTACTGAATCATCTGCTTCTCTAAAGTCTAAGAATAATTAATGTGAATATTGAATTAGTGCTTCTTTACTAAAATATTTTTATATTTCTGTTTGTTTTTCCATTATTTTATTAATTTATATCAGTTATTATAATTATAAAATTATTAAGGTATTTATTATAATAAATTTATATAAACTAAATAAAAATGAAGTATTTATATTGTTTATTTTTTATATATTCTTAATTTTATTTAGTTTTCATAAAATACTCTTGTTATATAATTATATATATATATATTCATGATATTCATTAAAACGTATTCAATTATTCTATTTTGGAAACCCTTAAGCACTTGTAAGTCCATGCCATCCATTCTCATCACTCTCCAATCATTTCTATTCTGTACCATCTCGACGCAATTGTTAAACCCCTCAGTAAGCTCTGCCTGAATATAATACCACCATTGAGATCTCGACCTTTCTTCTTGTCTACTAAAATTTGATTTACTTGTTAATACCTTCTTCGCTAATTGTTCCTCCCCCATATTTGCCTATCTTACTAATGTCAATTCCTGTTTATTTACTAGATTCTACAAAGGATCAAATCTTAATGACTTTTCTCCATTTAAATTTCCCTCATTGATTCTTGTTATTTCTAGATTTAATTTATTTTCTTTCTTTGTTCAGACACTCAAATGTACAAAGACTGCCGATTCTTCTTAATTATTTTTTAGATTATTATTACATAATAGAGAAAACAATATATAATCATTTTAATTTGAATAAGAATATTGTCAAATATCCTAAATTTGTACTTATAATTTTACTTTGAAGGTGAGGGAATATTTTATACGTATATAGTTTATAACAATCAAGATAGAGGTTGATAGGATCCGTTCTACTGATCATAGTACACCTTTACCCCACTTAGCTGACAACCGACTTGATAGGCGCAGTCCTTTCATATGTACAAAAATCAGAGGTATTTTTATAGTTTATATTTTTTTTATATAATTTATATAAAAAGTACATATATACTTGTTACTCAGGCCACCCCCTCCGAAGCTCGCCTCTCTTTATCCAAACTCCTTTCCTCACACCGAAAAGAAAGAATATTTCAACGTAATAGTTCATCTTTGAACCACCTCTCGCTTATCACTTCCTAATGCCCGTAAGAGTTCACATTTAATCAAATTGAATTAATATTATAAGAAAAAATAATGAATAAAATAAAAATAAACTTAATTATATTGTAATTGTACTTTATTCATATTAACTTTCTGTATTAAATTTTGAATTCTAACCATTAAATTAATTAAAGTTTAATTATTAAACCATTGAAAACTTATAATCTTATTAATTAGAGATACTAAAACTAAATCCTTTGTCAAAATGTACTTTTGAAGGTGAAGCTACAGGATGTATTAATTACATTATGACTTGAAAAAATTACAGTAATTGCTAATATCCGTTTATATGTTTAATTAATAATATTAAAAAAAAAATAGTTTTTTACTCTTCAAAAATTAAAAGCACATTTTTAATTTTCAATTTTAATAAAGCATAGAAAGAAATCACGTTCGTTTGATATTGTTTTTATTTTGTGAGAAATTATATTTTTAACACTTAATTTTAAATAATATCTATAATTTTAAAAATATTAAAATAAGTGTGTGTATTTATTACATAAAATTGCCTTGAATATTCTTCAATTTTAAGTTCTCAAAGAATGATGCTTTGCATTTTATTAGGTCAACATCAACACTATCATAATATTTAGTTAATTCTTAGACATGCTTTCACATTAGATTTACTTTAGACTTTTTCAACTGGAATTTTGTCTTTTTTATAGGATTTTAGGATATTATTGAAAGTCTTTTGCTCATAAAATTCAACCATTAATTATAATTTTAATTCTTTAATATTTAATAATTAAAGTTGTTAGTTTGAATTATTTGATGTAAGAAGATACATATAAACTCTTCTTTAGTATTCTTTTTTTAATTTAATTATTTATTTTAATTTTGTTAGGAAATTGATTGTTTATTCGAAATATTTGTATTTTATTTCTATTGCAATATAAATATTTAATCTCTTTTCTCATTACTTTTTAATTAATTTGTAATTGATTTAATCTTATTTAATCATATACTATTATTAATTTCGTTTAAGAATGTATGTATATTAAATAACTCAAAAAAACAATATTTTTAGCTCTTGTAAACATAATATAATATAAATATTTAAGTTAATTATAGGCTTCTCCTACAAACGATTCTAATTAAAGTGAATTGAAAATTAGAAATGGATTTACATTTGAATTTATTGAAAATTAGTTGAAAGAGGCGGAATTAGAGAATTTGGAAGGTCCCTCGTTATTATTTATGCATGTTTAGAATGTCTCTGGTATTTATTTATTTTATATTTTATGTAAATATTGACTTTGCAATGAAATTTCTAACGGTTGACATATGTATAATATAATACTCATCTTAGTATACAATTGAAATGAGGAGAGTTACACTTGGCATCGCGAATCGTTTACATGTTACATGAAAAATTTAGAACAAATAACAAATTCACTTGTAAAACATTTATTAATTATGTTATACTTATATACCAGGTTGTTCAATAAGTTCGTGGAACGGAAATGTAGAAAAAAAATTTTATTTGTAAAAATGACTATTTTTCAGCGTAGTTTTCGTAGGAGATAATCTATAAACAAAATCCCTTTTGTATCCCAAAAAACTGATCGTACACTTGACTGATTTGCACAAGAAATAGATGGAAATAGAACTTATTGAACAACATAGTATATACATACACCCTCCATTCCAAAAGAAACCGAACTTAAGTACCACCAAAATAGTACCACTAATGCCATCTCTTGTATATTTTACCCGTAGATGGCTTAGTCTCTCATTGACAACTGGTATACATTTCATGACATTTGGATACATACAACAAAAGTTAGTGCGTTTCAAATGTCAGTGTGTTTTGTACATCGGTCGGAAAATGAGTTTCACAAAGAGCTGCAATTGATTTTTGTGTTAAACTTGTTAAAACTTTTACTGAAACGCACCAAATGCTACAAAATGCATATGGTGATGATTGTCTATCCCGTACGCAAGTTTACGAGTGGTTCGGGCGATTCAAATCGGGTAGAGAGACGCTGGATGATGACGAAAGATCAGGCCGTCCCAGAACCGGATTTTTACGATTCAAAAGGAATTATCCACAAAGAATTTGTTCCACCCGGCCAGACAGTTACTAGAGTTTTACTTGGGCGTCATGAAGCGCTTGCTGGCAAGAATTCGGTCGTATTCGGCCAGAATATCGAGAAATCGGCAGTTGGACTCTTTTGAACGATAATGCACCATCACATCGTTCGCGACTTGTAACTAAATTTTTGGTCAAAAATCACGTTATTCCATTGCATCATTCGCCCTATTCACCAGATCTGGTTCCGTGCGACTTCTATCTGTTCCCTAAACTGCATTTGGAAAGTGGCACGCATCGATTGAAGCCATTGAGAAGGCGACGACCGACGTCCTAAAGACCATTCCAATAAAGGACATGGAGAAGTCGTTTGACAACTTGTTGGAGCGTGCAAATTTGTGTATCGATGCAGAAGGGGAATACATTGATTAATAAAAATGATTTGTTCCAAAATCTACATTGATTTTTTGTTTTTTTTTTAAAGTTCGGTTTCTTTTGGAATGGAGGGTGTATATAGTACCTGGAACACCGAGCTATCGCTCGACCCTTTAAAAATATTGATATACAATTCTTTAATTATTTATTACAATTATTAAATGTTACATCATTTCATCAAACTGATTAAAATGAATGGAACTTGGGGTCCTCAATAATAATAAATAATATTAATAAAATTTAAATAATATTTTAGTGAAAAAATATTACAAATTTTAAAACTATCTAAAAATTAATTATTAAAAAAACAATGAATTAATAAATAAATATAAATTAGTAATTTAATAAAAAATAAACACGAAAATAGATAAATAAAAAACATAAAGTTAACTAATAAAAATTTATAAGAATTAACAAAAAATTAAACGACAAAACACATTAAAAAATTGTTTTTAAAATATCATAAATAAACTTACAATGTTTGCAAAAGAAATAAGATAACTTTTAGATTTTTTTGGCGAAAGATTAATAAATATATTTAATTTTATTTCGAAATTAAATAAAAATTTTTAAAATATTTTAAATATAAAAAAAATATTAATACATTTTCAATTAAATAGAATGGCAAGAGGCAAATATGGATGACTTAGTTACGTCATATAAATTTAAATTAAGAAAAAACTAATGAAGATGGTTTTTCTCCAGGCTGAAACCAATACAGATCGATTTGTCTTTATAAATATTATCTATGGTGTGAATTTCAACAAAAACCTTTGAGCGGTTAATTAATAAATTAATTCAAAAATATACAAATATATATATATATATATATATATATATATACAATTTTTGCTAGTATAATAAGATAAGATATATATAATATTAGATTATTGAATTAAATACGTTACATATATACTATAAAAGACATAAAAATAAAGTTTTCAAATTAAAAAAAATAAAATAAAAATGTTGGGATGATTTAATAAAAATCTTAGAAGTTGAATGGATGTTTGTTTAATGTACTTGCATTTTTCAAGATTTTTCTTTTAGCTAACTGCTCATTTCTTTACATTTTCTATTAAGCGGGCTTTTTATGAATATTATTTATTTAATATCAGAAAAATTATTGTTATACTTAAAAGCATGGATTTAATCATTCTTTTATTCCATTTATGTTTTGGTAGATATATTTTTCTCGAAAAATTTAATATATATTTTATATAAACATATAACTATTTAATTTAATAAAAAAAAGGGAAATTCTTTTGAAATAGAGTACACCTCCATTAGTATTTCATTATATATATATATTTGTTAAATATCCAGACTTTCCTTTAACATTTTATTGCTTTGAGTGAACAGGATCATGACAAATAGTCGATTGGTCTTATTTCTGGAATAATGCCAAAAAATTTGAATCCCAAATCATTTGATGGTTTATGAATAATTAATTGTGTTCTGGCGTTTATATCAACTTGTAGCTTTTAACTCGTTACTTCCCACATCATTTATATATAAATAAATATATATACCAAAAAAACCATGTTATTAGTAAAGACGATTATTTAAAAAAAAAATAATATCACAAATTTTCCTCCAAATAATATAAGCTAAATATTTTTTCAATCTTTGTATGAATAAATAATTTTATCCCATTACTCAGAAATAAAGTTTCTATTAAAAAGTCTATTTATCACATCTGATAATGTAGTGTAATCTCTTTGCATCTCATTACATTTGAATTTTAAATTATAAAATCAAAAGTTTGTTTTTATTTTAAATACATAGTTCAATTTTAGATTTTATATTCTTCTAAAATATTGACTATTATATAAAGATGCATATCTTGAATGGTCTAAGAAAATTTAATGATAAAAAAACCAATTGGGAAATGACCGGGGGATAATTCCGATAAACTCACTATAAATGCTAGAAAATAGGGAGAGAATCAAGTTTGGATTGAGGAAGCACATGATAAAGACTGTGGTTGTTGTGACTAATAATTTTTCAATACCATTACAGATAATGATAATAATACAAAATCCATCTTTTAATTTTAAATACAAAAAAATAAAAAAATAAAATAAAATAAATATTATTTCAATAGGTAAAATAAATATTGTTTGTGTGCAATATATATTCAGATATATTGATTTTGTGGGAGGAGGGAGAGGGATAGCAAAAAAACATTAACTTAAGATTGGTGGTAAATTTTGAAACAATAATCGTCTTCACTAATCAAGTAGAATATTGTGATTGTGATAACATAATCTAATTATTGAAACTTTCACTGAATGCTCTAGAAAATATTATTAAACTAATATTTTTACCGACCGACGATAGGAAGGGAAGGTTTTCACACCAAATTTTTCACATGTGGAGATTTTTACATTTCTCCACGAATCATGCATTTTGTTAACAGAAAAAAGTATTTTTAGCATGATGTCTATCCGTCTGTGTGTCCCTATAGAAGTGTACAGGTTGAACAGCTCAACGGATTTTGATAAAATTTGGTATATTTACTTAATGCATCAGTAGCATGGATTCATCAACTTTTGGTGTTTATCCGGAAACCGGAAGTAGTAGTTCACAAAGTATTAATTTTATATTCATTGTCGGAAAATATTTCACTTAAAATATAGTAGTAATTAATAATTGAGTAATTAAACTAAAATTAAAACAAAGATAATATAATTTAGTCATTTTAATTCAAGTTTTAAAAATATTTTTTTTATTCTTTTTATATATATATATATATATATATACATAATTCTATAATGTTTGGAAATTAATTTATTTCAAATCTTCTGTCGGTTCTGAGCCTGGCTCATTTTTTGTAATTAAAATGTCTATTATTATTATTATTATTAATATAAAATATTATGTATAAATATTGCTTACTTCATCCTTGTTATGTTTTCTTTCCTTTAGCATGCCTAAAAACTTCCCTTTCTGCTACCATTTATCACATTTTTATTTATACTATTTATCTTTCTAAATAAATTGATATTATTAATTTATAAACTACAATGATGTTTGTTTTAAATAAATTATTGTATTTATACAAAATTGTATACTATAAATGTTTCTCTCTATAAATAGAATACTTCTCGATTATTTTAATGACCGTCTAAACATGATGGTTATTTATTTGATTAAGATTAACTATTTCTATTTTGTTCTGGCTATATGCGAATGGTTGGTTGAACGCAATTGACTCATCCTGTTGAGTCGTATTCTTTTTCATAACTCCCAACGTAATATTAAACTTATTAAACTTCATAGAAGCTCTCTGAAAATATTATATATTCAATTCAATATATAGGCTCTATGTGGTATATATCAAGATCAAATTTTTCCGAATTTCAAATATTTAATATAATTTTTAACATACCATATAATTCAATAATTATAGATTTTTAACTAATATTTGTAATTTATGGAACTAAAAAAAAAATAATAATTATCTATAAATATAATCTGATTTCTGAGTAACCTATAATAAAGCTCTATTTTCCAGTATTTATTTAGGATTTATTTATAGAACCATTTTTTCATATTAAATTAATATTAGATGCTTTTATTCTATTGATCAAAACTGTTCTATATATTTATCTATCTTTAGAAGGATGTTAAATCAATATTCTAAAAATGAAACACATTCAATTTTTTGGTGCCATTAAACAAATCCATTCGATTCGAAACCACTCAACGATCTTGTTTAAACAAAAACACAACTTCAATTTCAACTAAAATCTAAATGAAACATCAACCTATCATGGTTGGCAAATTTTGTAATCAAACGTATAGTTTGATTTGCTAAATGCACAGGATATTTCAAGACATTTTTCTCTCTTGAAAAAAAAAAGAGAAAATTTAATTGATTTACTGATTTCCGTTATTTGTATAATGGATTTTAGTTATGTTAATCTTTTAAGATTACAATCACAATTCCTGTACTTGTTTCTCTTTTTATTGTTATAAGCATAATATCATTTACTTTAATCAATAAATATAATCATAAATATCCATTTGGATTAAATTTATAAAAATTCATATCCTTAAAACAAAAAAAAATCTGGAGACTATCTTGCAAATTTGAATTGGATTAATTCACATATATTATATTTAAATTAAAATTAATAAATAATAAATTTGGCTCTTTGTTGATGGCACCACGTCACTTGTTGGCGGGTGATTTGCCGTGTTAAAAAGTTAATTCCGGTACTTTCAGAGATTCAATCAAACTGAAATTCTAGATATAACAGTTTTATACAATTTTTAATAATGTGAAAAACTATCAAACATATATTTCTATTTTTACGGTCAGTTTAGAGGAAAAAATTGAAAGCGTGGTAGGTAATGACCCTCTTTCTCAAAAGTTGATAGAAAACTATACATCTTGAATAATGCCCCTGTACAAAATTTCATAGCTCAAACCGTTTTTGCGTAATCTTGTCTACATTCACACACGGATATTTTTCTCATCCTTAGTGAAAATGACTAGGGGACCTTCAAAACGTATAAAAACATCAAAATCTCGACATAGAAAATTTTCGTGTTCGCGATACTAATGAAAATTATTACTCTCCCTTCAATACGCGAATATATCATATATTCAATCTGATAGTTCTTGGATTAAATGAATAAAATTTAGTATTATCAGTCATTTTCAATCAATTAACACAATCCCTTCATCCTCTTTTTTTAATCCTTCCCTATTGTTCCAATTCATCATTAATTTACCTTTTAATTTAATTTTATTTATTCTATATTATTTCTTTCCTATCAATTATAATTAATATAAGAATAATAATATAATAAATAAAAAACAAATTAAATTTTATATAAATAAATAACTTAGATTTAATATTGATTTTAACTATATATCTATCTAATCTATTTAACAATAATAACATATATTGTATGTGTCTGTGTTTATCTCTCTGATCTTGAAAACAGCTCAAATGGATTTTATTAAATTCATGTATTTGGGAGTTTGTGTGTTAAAGTATCGATAGGTTTAAATTTCAATATTTGGAAAAAATATTTTTTTTTAAATAATTAATAACAAGTGTCAATAAATAACAAAATATTGCAATGCTAAAATAATCTGGTTTTGGAAAATATACAAAAATAATACATGAATATCGTATTAAAAATGTTATCAATTTAATTGATATACGATGAAAATATTAAATTATATGATCTAATAATTATATTAAATTATTTAATTATATATGATTGATTATCAAAATTTATATTATTTATTAATAATTTTATATATACTTACCGTATAAACGTGTACAGAGCTTGAACGGCTGATTTGATATATTTACTTAATGCATCAGTAGCATGAAAAAAAATAAAACAATAAAAAAAAAAAAATAATTAAAACAATTATTTTACCTGTTGTATTATATGGGTGTGAGGCATGGTCTATGACCTTAGGTGACGAGAGTAGATTTAGACTATTTGAGAATAGGATTCTACGAAGCATCTATGGGACAAAGAAAGATGAGGTCACCGGGGAATGGCGAAGATTGCATAACGAGGAATTGCATGACCTCTATGCATCTCTAGATATAGTTTGAATTATAAAATCTAGAAGGTAGCCTTCTACGCTGGGGTGGGCAGGACACGTGGCTCGAATGGGAGAAGATAGAATGGCAAAAAAATTATTGGTAGGGAGAACGAGTGGGAAACGTCCTCTTGGAAGACCAAGGACACGGTGGGTGGATAATGTGGGAAAGGATGTGGGAGAGATGGGAGAGGAAAGGGCTGGAGGGTTGTGGCTCATAATAGTAATACTTGGAGGGGTGTGGTTGCTGCGGCCAAGAACTTTCGAGTTCCGTAGAGTCACAGAGATAGATAGATAGATCAGTAGCATGAATTCATCTATTTTTGGTGTATATTCGGAAACCGGAAGTAGTAGTTCACAAAGTATTAATTTTATATTCATTGTCGGAAAATATTTCACTTAAAATATAGTAGTAATTAATAATTGAGTAATTAAACTAAAATTAAAACAAAGATAATATAATTTAGTCATTTTAATTCAAGTTTTAAAAATATTTTTTTTTATTCTTTTTATATATATATATATAAGATATATATATACATAATTCTATAATGTTGTTTGGAAATTAATTTATTTCAAATCATCGGTCGGTTGTGTGCCTGGCCACAGCTCATATTTTGCTAATACGAGTTGTATTGTTAGAAGCAATATTATTATTAATTATTTGATGGATATGACAGATTCTTTTAACCGAGGTATGTAATGTTCAAACAATCAATGTGAATCTTTATATAATTCATTAAGATTTTAATTCCACAAAAGTTTAATTCTAAAATTTTTAACGAATATATTTATTAAAACTTTTGTAGTTTTTTACCGACCGACGATAGTAAGGGAGGTATTGTTTTCACACCAAATTTCACATGTGGAGATTTTTACATATCTCCACGAATCATGCATTTTCTAAACAGAAAAAAGTATTTTTAGCATGATGTCTGTCCGTCTGTCCGTCCGTCCGTCTGTCCGTCCGTCTGTCCGTCCGTCTGTCCGTCCGTATAGATGTGTACAGCCTGAACGGCTCAACCGATTTTGATGAAATTTGGTATATTTACTTAATGCATCAGTGGGATGAATTGATCAACTTTTGGTGCAATTCCGGAAACAGGAAGTGGTAGTATTAGCGATCGACGATAGGAAGGAAAAGGTTATTTTCACACCAAAGGAGATTTTTTTATATATCACCACGAATCATGCATTTTGTATTGGTTTTATCCTCGAAAAAAATCATATTTATTAGTTTTTTCTTGATTTAAAATTATATGACGTCATCCAGCCATGCATGACGTCACAGCCTGGTCTTGCATATATATTATAAATAAAATAAAATTAAAAATGTTTATATTTATTATTTATGTATCCATATCTGTTTTTTATTACATTAATAGATATATGAAAATTATTTGAAATTGTTTCTGTAGCTGGAAATTAATTTATTTCAAACCGTCGGTCGGTTCGGACCTGGCCACAGGTCAACTTATATAATTATTAAATGGATTTTTATTTAGTACAACACATATTTGAATAATTTATTTATTTAGTTAAATAAACGTACAACGTTTCGACTGCTTAATCTACAATCGTTATCAAGTACCTTACGCTTGTTACGACTCTGTCCGCTTGAGTACGGTACTTGATAACGACTGCAGAATCTAAATAAATAAATTATTCAAATATGTAGTCTTTTAATAAAAATCCCTTTAATAAAATTTTTAACATTAATAAAAGTTGATATATTTATGCAAATATCTAATTATATATAGAACTAGCTGCTCCGAGCGCCTTCGGCGCTCTCCACACCTAGACGCGGGGGCTCCGCCCCCTGTACCCCCCGAGTGGTACATAGTATTTGGTTAAGAGTAGTAAAAGGTTTTCATCCATTTTGTTTCAATCAGTATATTACATAAAACATTCATTTCTTTTTGTGTTCTTATTTAAAATATATTTTAATTTAATCACTAAATTAATTGTATATATTATTATTGTATATGTTATATCTATCTATCTCTGTGACTCTAAGGAACTCGAAAGTTCTTGGCCGCAGCAACCACATTTCTCCAAGTGTCCCTATCCTGAGCCCTTGTCCCATCTCTCTTACGTCCCTTCCTACACGTCCTTGGTCTTCCAAGCGGACGTTTTCCAATCCAATATCTTTTTCCTCTCCCATTCTAGCCACGTTCCCTGCCTACCACCAAAGCTTTAATAATTTAATATAATTGAATTGATATTTGAATATTAGAATTTAAAATAAAAAGTGAAATATTACAATAATTTTTAAATTCCGAGCAAATGTCAAATTTTCGCCACCAGCGCCTCTATGATCTAGTATGGTAACTAAACTATTTTTAATTAATTAGCACCCCCTGGACACACCTTAGCAATTAGCGGTTTAATAAAAGAAGTCTGACATGCCCTGAGACCTACTGAATATGCATAAAAATTTCATAAGAATCGGTCCAGCCGTTTCGGAGGAGTATCATTTCAAAGTTTTGTGACACGAGAATTTTATATATAAGATATTCATAATAATCGGCCTTTAATTCAGATAAAAAAAATTCTAATTGATTTATTGTTAAAAATATTTATTTTATTTTTTATTTTTTTGTTTTGTGTAACTTTATATATATAATTTGACTTTTTATGTTTGAGATGACAAACACAAAAGAGTGTACAATTTGCCAAAGTCTCTGACGGATTTTCCGATGTGATTATACTATTTAACTTACCTTTTCATAAGAGAAAGTAAAAAGAGAATAGAATCAACCATTCATTCTTTCGAGATTTTTCCTTTTGTTGATTTTCCAATTATTTTTTTGAGCTCACTTCTGATTTGTGTTGTTTGCAAGCTTCATAAATCGTAGGCAACTGCGTACTTAATGGTGTAATTCAATTTGTTAAATTTAATAAAAAAACAAAAAAAAAAATAGTGTGTGGAAATATTGTAATATTTTCATTACAAAGGTTATATAAAAATTAAAAATCAATTGATAAAAAATGCTATTTATTTAACTAAATATGACTGACTACAAATAAAATCTAAATTAATTATATACCTATTCTCTTTAATTTCAAAATTTCAAATAATAATTATTCTTTAAGTCTATTAATAAAATTTACACTTATTAAATTAAATTAAAAATAATTATCATCAATTATAATATTTTCATTGATTATTTATAATTTTTTTTTTAAATTAATAATACAATTTATGTATTTTATTTCAATTAAATTCAAATGATATTCTCTCGATATATATTTAATCAAATTTAATTCTATAATTGTTTGAGTTTATTATTTCCAAATTCTTCATGGAAATTATTAAATTATAACATAAATATGATCTGACATTGAAAACAGAAAAGTTTTCAAAATTAATTAATTTTGTTTAGTTCAAATTGCTATAATTTTTTAAAAATACATATACAAATAGCTTATTAGATTTTTTAAATAATCATTTTTCAAGTATGGAAATGTAACTCTAACTGTAACTGTAATTTATCTTTTGTATAATAAATCATACCTTTCTTATCAAAGCAAATATATATATAACGTGAATATATTATATTTTTCTAAATTTAATAGATAATAGAAGAAATGAAAGAAATTTTTATTGTTTTGTACACTTTAGTTAAGATTAGGACTAATGACTTAAAATATGAGTTTTTATTATTTGTCAAATTTATTTCAAGAGAGAGATAAGGCCTTAAGTGTTGTAGATTAGAAAAATGGAGATGTATTTTCACAATTTTACTTTACATTATGTTTTATAAAATTTAATATTTAGTGTATATTCAGGAATTATGTATTAATGATATTACTATAATACTATTTTTTAAACATTCGGTTTATATATGTCGTAGACAAAAGGATATTTTAGGAAATTAGCATTTGCCTAGGCAAAAGCCATTTGTCTAAATATTTTATTGGGCAAACTATTACAGTAGCCAATTTTCGAAATTTTCAAAAAAATTTTGTGTTGAATCCATTTAATTTTAAAGATAGTTTATTATAAACAAAATTGTCAAAGAATTCGAGAATAAGTAATATTTTTTCACAATTATTTTTTTTATATCTTTTTTTTAAAAAATATTCGTAATTGTTTTAATTGATTAAAAGATTTTTTGAA
Organism: Labia minor; assembly: GCA_963082975.1. Lineage (NCBI taxonomy): Eukaryota > Metazoa > Arthropoda > Insecta > Dermaptera > Spongiphoridae > Labia > Labia minor. The sequence continues at coordinate 56,573,611 of OY720345.1, forward strand.
AATAAATAATGGTTCTTCCCTCCCACTTCTTTTTCTAGGTTTACTACTTTTATTAAGAACGGAATGCAATAAATAAATGTCCGATATTTTCTGAGCTATTTTCCTAATCAAATTAAAATAAATAATATTTAAAGCAATTTGCCCAACAAAGTTGGCTTCTGTCTAGGGAAATGCTATTTTCCTAAAATTTCCATTTGCCTACGACATATGTATGTAATTTCATTGTATTTATTTTTATTTCTATATTTTTTTTTATTAAAATTGAAAAATATAATATAAATATTTTTTTAAAAAATAAATATATCATTACTAAAGCTTGTGAGTTATTTTAAAAATTAAAAACTTTGTTATAATTGCATATTTTATCTCAGATTCATAGTTATTAAACTAATCTCTGTTGGAAAGATACAACCCTTGCCTGAATGCTCATGCGGGGGGGCCAATTGCCAACTATTTTACACATAAAGCCGTTCCTTGGAAGGGCTTGCCAAGAAGATCCCGTGTTTTGTATTGCGTATTTAAACATTAACTTGGAAACATTCAGATTTCACATTTCTATTTTCATCATAATTAGCTAGATATTTTTACAATTCAACTATTTTTCATTTAGACACATTGGCAAGTTTTATTTCTTTTTTTTCTTGTATAACATCCGAAATAAAATGAGCTAGTGTTAACGTCATATAATTTTCATTTACATCATGGGTGTCTAAACTATGACCATTCGAGGGCCAGATTGCAAAAAAAAAAAAAAAAATGCTGGGCCTCACATAAATACTTTTTCAACAAATGGAAATAAATTTAACTACAGTAAAACCTCTCTATAAGGACACTTCTAATAGTTACTTCATTCATTTTAATTCACAATAAACATTGTTTTTAACAGTGTTTTGACCATGTCCTTATAGAGAGGTATTACTGTATATATAGTTTTATTAAAATAAAATAACTTCTTTTTATTATAATTTTTTTATTTACATTAGATAGATGTAAAAAATTATAAATGAACATGAAAAATATTGCAAACATTAATTTTTTTTAGTAGAAATGAGCAAATTTAAATATTTTCATAATTTGGGTTTGGGCCGCATCTCAAAGAGTGGGCCGTACTTTAGACAAGTATGATTTACATGTTTTATGAAAAGACATCTATATCTATAGATATGTAATAAGTAATTGTGTAAAATAATTTACGACGGTGTATATTTGGAACATTCATTAGTTATAATAATAATATATATAATATACACATATATGTATTATATTGTCTAATAAGTACATTTATAAACACTCAACTGTGATTTTATATTCTTTGTTCCTTCCTCTTCTAAATGAAACCTTTCATGATACAACAATCACAATTTTGAAATCAACAATTGAATTATCCTAATTTAATTTTAATATTATCTAATTATACTAATTGTATTGAGACTTAATCATTTATTTAAAAAATAAAAATAAATAAATAAAATTAAAATTTTTCTTCTTTTATATATACTAGTATACTTTATAAAGAATTCATGAGGGAAGAATTATATAAAATTGTTGAAACACCATTCAGGATCAATTTTTTAAACATTTCTATTGCTGCTCATATCACTCATATGTCTTTTTAGAAAAAAATATTCATAATATCCCCAAACTAAAATAAATATTACTGCCAGGTCTGGCAACTCACCAAATTATTTTTATAAAAAATTCTCCTCTCGTTAATAGTTTATTAACTTTAACGAATTTTATTTCGTGAATATTTATCATATTATTTTACTTATATATATATATATATATATATATAATATTTATTGAATTTATTAAAAAGGAATAATGAATTAGAATTATTTTGAAAATTTATTAGAAATTTTTACAAAAAAAAAACACGTTTTTTATTCAAATTGTTTTTTTTTATCATTTTTATTCTTATCACTACTATCAATATTTATATTTCAATTATTGTTTTTTTTATAATAAGATATTAATAACAATTCTATATACACAAAAGATAGGATTTATACAAAGCCATTTGTTAAAGATTGCTATTAATTTCCATTATGAGTTGTGCTCAATTGTGACAAAAATTTAGATATAATTGAAAAGTAATATTGAAATTAAACAAACACTAGAACCATTTTTAAGAATCTTAAAAAAAAACTTAAAACTCTCAGGCGAATATTCTTATTAATAAAGTACATTAAAAATAAAAGTATTATTTTTCTTACCATAAAATGTAAATATTATAACCAATACAAGTTTTTAAACCTACTTAAAAAAAGTTTTTAAATAATCCTTCATTTATTTTTTTACTTGGAAATTCTTTTTTACATAAACTCTTTTAAAAACTAAATAAATAAATAATACCCGAATGTAACAACGAGACTTTTCAGAACGAAAAAAATATTTAATTATTTAAGAATTATGTTTTACATTAAATAAAATTATATTAAGGATAAAACAACATGAATCATTGCTATTTTAATATCATGAACCAGATAATTATCTCTATTAAGGATTTTATTACATTTTGAAAATGTATGTTCAAACATAATATTCGTACTCTTTGCATCCAATATATATTTGCATATATATTAATCTAAATTGAACAAACAATTTTTCTTTTTCCTTGAGTACCTACTTAATGGAAGATCAGAATGAATCCTTTTTTCACAAGAAATTTTGTTTGCGATATATTTGACAATTTTCTGGATTTCTTTAATCATCCGATATGATGTTCTGTGATCACATAAGAATGAAGAAATGAAATCTTCATCTATAACTTTAAACCAATTTTTAACGACTGACGATAGCACGGGAAGGTATTGTTTTCACACCTAATTTCACTTGTGGAGATTTTTACATTTCTCCACGAATCATGCATTTTGTTAACAGAAAAAAAGTTATTTTAGCATGGTGTCTGTCCGTCTGTCCATTGTGAGTCCGTATAGATGTGTATTGTTTAAACGGCTCAACGGATTTTGATGAAATTTAGTGTATTCACTTAGTGCATCAGTAGCATGAATTCATCAACTTTTGATGAATATCCGGAAACCGGAAGTGGTAGTTTACAAAATATTATTTTTATATTCATTGTCGGAAATTATTTATTACAGTAAACTAAATGGTGAAATTAAAAATACATATATATATATATTGTTGTTTTTAATTAATTTTAAATCGTCGGTCGTTTCAGTGCCTGGGGCCATATCTCACTTTTTTTAAGTACTTCTCGCAAACATAAACTGCACAAAATAATCGCTTCATGGGTATTAAGGAAATACTCAGCAGTATCCCTATTCTTCAAAAAAGAATTCAAATTTTTGATTAAGATTAATTATCATCATTGAAATACCATTTTGATAGACCATTTTCACTTTCCAATAACCAAACAAACATATTCGCTTGGGAATTTTGAATGTGTAAAAAGGATCATTTACTGACATGAATTTCTGATAGGTCTATTAACTTCAAATGATTGTAGTAATTAATTTTATGTCTTCTTGATGTTCACAGAATTTTTAATTTATTGATTGCATACAAATATTGATGTAACAATAATGAATTGAAATTGTTTTTTGCCTTACCACTCCCCAATAATTATTATTAATAAAATAATATTTATAATATTAATAACAAAATGGATAACGACTCAAAATAAGTTGAATCATAAAATTAAATAGAATAAAAAAAATAAATAAATTGTCAAAATTTCTTATCTTATTTTCACATCCTCCTTAAAATCTGCAATTAAATTGAATTGAATGATCACGATGATTAATAATGAATTTAAATTATCCTATAAATATCATATAATTTATAACCAACATCTATATTCTAAAATTTATTTATAATAATTAAGAATTTAATAATTTTCATATTTTCAAAGAATTATTTTATGTAAATTATAGGATCTTTCATTTTTTTAATAATAGATCTGAAAATATTTTGAAAACTATGATTTATCTATTTTTTTTTTAATAATAGTCAGCATTAAACACGGCCGGTTATTGACTTAAATTCAAAACAATGCAAAACAACTTCACCAAAGGATATAATCAGATCATAATCAAATTAATAAAGGAATTTAATTAGTCTTTTTCCCAGGAAAAATTTTTTTTTCATTATTTCATTATCATAAATCTCAAGATCACGAATTATACTTAGTAATTCGACAACAAATAAAAAAAAAATTATCATTATACTTAAATGATAGTAAAGTGGAAATTAATTTATAGTCATTACCGATTTTAAGTTTAATATTATTAAAAGCGATTTACAATCTTAAAAGTGTATTATAAAATGAAATCAATTTTTTTTTTACATCGTTAATCTCTCTTAAATAGATATATATTAATTAATTAAGCTTATTCTTAGATACATAATCTCTTGTAATTGTACTCTCAATGAAAACAATTTCTCATTCTTCTACTCTATTAAGGAAACAATTATTAAATTAGACTAAGATTAAATCAATTTATCGTACTTATATCATAAAATATCTCGTTCATGCCGTGATATGATTTGCCAATTTATTTCTGGTCGTCTAATAGGAGCTTTAAACAATTTTATATGAATAAATTTTATTATAATTATATCGTCTACCGGAAATACATTGCCACAGTCCTCACTCCATTAACAATGTCATTCATAACACGAATTAACTTGATACTTCTGGCCTAGAATTTTTTAATACAATCAGAAAGAAGAACCTTTTTATAATTCTTCTTAGGATTTATATATTTACTATTAACTTAGAGAATAGAAGCTACGACTTGAATAATTTATGATATTATTATGCACATTTATGATTTAAATTGTTTATTATTCAGACAAAAATATATGTAGTTTTCAATGTAACCACTAATCTGTTGCATTGAACTGAAGATAGTCACATTTTGGATTATATATATACATAATATTGATATTATAACATTTTAAAATTGATTTAGAATGTTTATTTTTAATGAACAAAGTGAAATGTCCATTTCAGTTTCTCTTTGCTTTGTAAAAGTATTTGCTTGATAACTAACCTTGAGTCTTTGGTCATTGACTTTGAATTTATATTTTAAATTATAGACTACTTAAATTTAAATTTTATTATGTAAAATTTTTTTTTACAAAAATATGTATATAGTTAATAATTAATTTTCAATTATTCTAATATTAAAAAATTAAATTATATAAATATATTATTAATTTAAATAAAAAACATGAAAAATGAATAATCATACTTATATAAACAATTCATAAAGAAAATATAGAATATTTTTTAATATATATTCCCTTTTCAATATATTTTTAAATTATTAAATTTCATTAATGTGATTGCTTAATGAATTCTTGATTCCAAAGTCTTATAATAAAAAAATTCTATAAAAATTGAATTTTTCACTTCAAGTTAAGATTCTATATAAACATTTAATAAATTCCTTTTAAATTTAATGTATAAATTTTTTTTAATCAATCATCACAATAAAAAAAAATAGAAATATAATATATTGTCTCAAATATTAACAAATATGATTTAATTTATAATAGATATAATATATATTATATAAAGTATTTATTTTTAAAATAGATCATTTAACAATGTGTACAAATAATTAAAATTTTAATTTCCCATTTCATTTACTTATAAATTTATTTTGTCTATGATGAATTATAATACCATAATACACAATAGATTTAGAAAAAGATACTACAACATTGTTTTGAAAAATTTACGTTTTTGAATTAATTTGAAGGCTTCTAATTAAGTAAAAAAATATTCATTATAAAAATTGGAAATTATAATTAATTAAAACAAATAATTAAATCGTAATTTAAAATATAAATATAAACTATTTATATCATTTTGTTATTATATATATTGTTATATATATATAATATTTATAAAAATGCATTTCTTATATTTAAAATTTAAGCTGAAAATTATAAGTACGTATTTCTCTATTTTGAATTAGCACAGCGATGCTAAATAAAAAAAATTCTGGCAGATGTTTAAGCTTAAAAAAAATAAAAAGTATAAAAAAAATGAATAAATAAATAAACATAAGAAAACATATGAGCAGATTTAATTATTTTCTCCAGCTGCGTTCTCATGTTTAAATTAGCATTTTATTTATTTTCAATTATCATTTTAATATTTTATTTTTAAAATTTTTTTGAAAATATTAATTAATAGTTTTATTAAATATAACAAAAATAATATAAAAATTAAAAAATTTAAGGGAAAAACTACCTTTATTTATAAAAAAGAAAATGTTCAATTTACACAATCTATTTAAAATTAATTTAATAATCATAACAACTAATTATAATAATATAAACTTAATATTAAACTTTAAAATAAAAAAAAATGATATTCCATTATTTTACTCCCATAATATAATATAATCCAGGCAACATCATAACGTTTTTTCAGTTCAAAAGTTGTATGCAAATTTTTATGTTTTGCATATGTTTCTTCTATTTCTATATATTCATATATGGCTATTTTAACTACATATGCATAAAGACATAAATTAAAGTAAAAACTATTTATAACAATTTTATTCAATGTTTGATTACCACGCATAAAAATTAGAAAGTATTAAAAATGTTTTGATTATTCATAATTTCTTGTCAAGTGGGTAAATTATGTAAACTATTAAAATAAAACAGGTATTAAACTTTTAAATTCAATTTAGTTTATATACTATTATAATTATAGTATATATATATGTAAAAACCCCATACAATATATTTTTTAAACACTCAAAAACAAATTTGAATCAGCTATTTTGATAAAAATCCCTGTAAGGGGATTACAACAAGAAATGGAAAGTGATTAAGGAAAGGTATAAGGAGGAAAAATCTGGTAGGTAAGAATCAAGCATGGTTTCCAATTGTGTAGCGTATGGTTGTGAAAACTTTTGAAAAAATTTGAGCTTTTTTCGAATTTTAATGCATTAACCAGTTGTTTAATTGGTTTTAAAAATTTTAAAATCAGTCTCAGGTATTAAGAAGATTTATTGTCTCTCCTTATCCAACATTTCATTGCCCTCATCTTATAGTTTTGCCTACTAATATCTGTTGGCAATATAAACCGTGCTTTCTCCTATTGAACTTGATTTCTTTTTTATTACAAAAATTATATAAGGGAATTTTGTTTAAATAAAACCACATATTGATATTTTATTGTAAATTTACTGTCGACATACTGTGGACACTCGGACAGTGCAGTCGCTTAATAACAATTGCAGAAGTAGAAATCGAAACGTTGTGTATTTTTTTTAATAAATTTACAATAAAATATCAATATGTGGTTTTATTTACAAAATTCCTTTATAAAACAACCACCAAAGCTTTAACAATTTAATATCTACAAGAATTTTCACTAAAATTTATGCTGGAATTCTAATTCATCAATTTAATTTTATATTTTTCATGAACATTTGAATTACGAAATTAAAATTGAAAATAAAAATAGAAGTGCAAAGAATTTTATATTAAAAAGTATTTTTTTTCTCTTGTGATATTGTTTTCTTTTATTGAAGTTATTGTACCAGAACAATAACAAAGCATCAAGGGTGTTAGACACACTTAAGGCATTAACTATTGTTTTCTCAACTTTATTTACTGTCTCAACACTTTAAGGAAAGCTTAAGCATTTGAACAGATTTAATGTCACATAATATATGTTTTATTTCCTTCTTTTAAAATATTAATTTTATTTTTATTATTTAATACCTATCTTTATGAAAATATTAATAGAAATTACCACATTCATTTCTCATTTCTGCCAAATCTTTTTTTTTTTTTTAAATGAGAAAAAATGAATAAAAATTTTCACCCTTTAATAATTAAAAAAAAATTCTATCTTACTTAATTCATATTAAAAAATAATATATATATATATATATATAATTATTTCTTTTAAATGATACAAAAGATCACTTTTCAAGTGTATAGGTTTCTGATTGAAAAAAAAATAAAATATAATTATTTGTCTCACGAAATTCACGGGTTAATTGTTTGTTCCACGCATGGAAGGGGATTAGAAATTTAATTGCTTTTTCTAATTATACAATTCGTAGTCTTCACTTAAAAAATAAACTATTAAAATACCGAAACGTAATAGTGTCAATTAAAAAAATATCGTTGAAACCCTTTCTCTTGGAAACTATATTTTTTAATATAATATAACATGTTCCTAATAATTAAAAATCATGTTTCATAAATTATATTTTATGTACTTATATATTAATGATTTAAAGGATTAAAATTATAATTATTTAGAATCTTTAATAAATACTATCACTTAGTAAATCTTATTTATATGAATTTTCTTTGTCAATTATTAAAGTAATATTTTTAGTCTCACGAATATTTATTTATTCTATATAATATACAATAAATAATATTATGAATGTGTCTTATATCTCAATAACAAATTCTGGACTGGCTAATAATTTATACATTATATATTCCTGTTCATATGGTCGTTAGAGAGGAAATTTCTCAAAATGTCAAGTTCTTGGTTCAATTCATAAAAATTGAATATATATATATAATGACTTAAATAAGGAAAAATATTTTTTTAGACGCAATTATCGAAAAGTATTATATAATACTAATAAATATTTTCCATACTTTATTAACAAAGCTGAAAATAAAAAAATAGGTATGTCTACTCGACTATCTCGCAAATTTGAATTGGATTTGTTAACGCATACATTATATTTAAATTAAATTTAATTAAATATAAATTATGAATTAAAATAAATAAATAATATTTATTAAACAAGCGCGAGTTTGGCTCTTTGTCGATGGCACACGTCACGTGTTGGAGCGGGATTTGGAATGATAAAAAATTCCACTACTTTCAGCGATTCAATCAAGCTGAAATTTTATATATAGCAGTTTTATATAATTTTTAATCATGTGATACTATCAAACATATAACTTTATTATTACGATCACCTTAGAGGAAAAAAAATCAAAACGTGGTTGGAAATGATCCTCTTCCGGATGAGCTACATTTCTCAAAAGTTGATAGAAAACTACGAATTTTAAATAATGCTCGTATATCAAATTTCATTATTTTATCTCAAACCCGTTTTTTCGTAATTTTGTCTACATATACACATGTACACACACACAGAGAGAGAGAGAGAGAGACATTTTTCTCAACCTTAGTGATAATGACTCAGGGACCTTCAAAACATAAAAACATCAAAATATCGACATTGAAAATTTTCATGATCGCAATAAGAGTAAAAATAAGTTGACCTGTGGCCAGGTCCGAACCGACCGACGGTTTGAAATAAATTAATTTCCAGCTACAGAAACAATTTCAAATAATTTTCATATATCTATTAATGTAATAAAAAACAGATAGGCATACATAAATAATAAATATAAACATTTTTAATTTTATTTTATTTATAATATATATGCAAGACCAGGCTGTGACGTCATGAATGGCTGGATGACGTCATATAATTTTAAATCAAGAAAAAACTAATAAATATGATTTTTCTCGAGGATAAAACCAATACAAAGTGCATGATTCGTGGTGATATATAAAAAAATCTCCTTTGGTGTGAAAATAACCCTTTCCTTCCTATCGTCGATCACTAATACTACCACTTCCGGTTTCCGGAATTGCACCAAAAGTTGATCAATTCATCCCACTGATGCATTAAGTAAATATACCAAATTTCATCAAAATCGGTTGAGCCGTTCAGGCTGTACACATCTATACGGACGGACGGACAGACGGACAGACATCATGCTAAAAATACTTTTTTCTGTTTAGAAAATGCATGATTCGTGGAGATATGTAAAAATCTCCACATGTGAAATTTGGTGTGAAAACAATACCTTCCTTACTATCGTCGGTCGGTAATAAGAAATGTTCAACTTTGAATGAAATTTCATTAATAGAAAAATTCACTTTTTTATAGATAGATCCGTGCATAAAATAAATTTTGTTTGAAATATATTTTCGATAAATTAAAATTAGTATATTGTATATATTACAATATATTGATCGCTATAATGCATTTCATGAGATAATCAACCGTGAAGCACAGATACGTGACGAAAGCCTTGCGGAAACTCAAATAAAAAAAAATAATTCTTTAAAAAAAAATAATGGAAAATAGATATTATTTACTTTAACTTTTTTTCATATTATTCGAAAGGGTGTGTTAATTGAGTTAATATAAATATATATATAATATATCGTATATCCAGAAAGAGACGGAAAAAACTTCTTAAAAGTTTATAAATTAAAACAGAATTTCCGAGTATTCTAAAATTAGATATCAATTTTACCTACGAGCTTTCAAGTTGTGTATTGATAACTACTTGAAAATTCTTCTTTCACCTTAACTGAATATTATCGAATAAAAGTTTACGATCGATATACATAATATGTTCATAAACTTTGATAAACAAATATTGAAGAATTGGTTTTATATATTTATATATATATATATATATTCCTTTAGATTTCCGTGAAAGTGATTATTATATTTTATTATGATGATTATTATTAAGAGAAGTTAATTCAGGATTGTTTTGACGTTTTATTGAGATATGAACCTCGACGTTTTGGTGTCCATTTTGGCACCATTTTCATGAGTTTTTGAAGGCGTAAATTTTTAGGAAAAAATAACCCTGAAATAACTTATGATTATATGTATTTATTGTAATCACATTGTAATTTAAAAACATCTAATTATTGACTTTTATTATTATTATTATTATTATTATTATTATTATTTGCGGTGAGACCCTGAGGATCACGCAGGGTTTTAAAGAGAAATTATTAATTATTGAATTTCCTTATGCCCGAACTCGACTCTTCAGTGTGGCAGACTGCCGTACTATCCACTAAACAACTGAAGAGTCAATTAACTTTGATTATTATTAAACTGATTTTTTTTTTATTTATATATTTGACAATATTAGTTAAATGTGATTAAGTTAGTTTAGTTATTACTTGAAAAAATCAATAAATCTATAATAATTTCAATTCAACACTGAGATATTTGTGTATTAACATAACTTATCCGATTATTATATAATATTATATAATGATTATAATTTAGCGATTAAAATATACATCAATTTACTAACAACGAATCATATATTTTTATCTTTTCATTTCTATATTTAATTTTTCATGCAGAACAATTTTTAACTCTTGATACCTTTAAAATACTTTTTTTTAGAATTGGCAAGGATTCTTTCTAACTTTATCTATCCTTAACTTAATATTGAACTCTCTCTCTAGTTCATGGCCATTTCCTTTATAAATTTATTCTGCCCTATTTCAATCCAATCATTCCCCCTTCCCTTTTTTTTATTTAATTTTTATTTCGTTCCATCTCAGATTCATTCTTAAATTGAATATTCACTTGTCTAAAACATTTTTTATCGTCATTAATAATTTTTATTAATATTAAAAAAAAATCACCCTCTAAATCATTCCATGTAAGCTATCATTCATCAATGTTCTAATTTGTTCGAATGAATTATAATTTCCGAAAACTGTTCTCTTTATTCATTTTTATGATAGCAATATCAGCCTATTTGTATAATTAGAGATATGTTCATCTTAAAGTCTCAATATTAATGGAATAATAAACAATCTTTGTCTATATATATATATAATAAACAAATCTTTACTTAATATTCTCATTTATTAATGATGACTAGGACTTTACTCTATTTAACTAAGTCCTTATTAAAGACTATTAAAACCTTTACAAAATAGAATAACTGAAAATTATGCATTTAAATTCACCATTATATATCATATTTAGATATGAAAATTAATTATACATCGTTGGTAAAAATTGGAGATGATTTTCTTTAACCAATTTTTGTTTTTAGAGCTTATATACATAATCAGTTCGTTTTATGAAAGATGTTAAAGAGAAATTAAAATGAAAATAAGACTTGCCACTTGAATTAAATAATCCTAAATAAATTATATATAACCTTTTTTCTATCATTATATGTTCTTAAAACAATCATTAATGGTTAAAAACAAATATTTAAATATTTGAAACAGAAAATACTATATAAGCTCTTCTGTCAATAATTGAGTAATTAATGTATAATTTAGTACATGTTCAAAATTTATGAAAATATACTAAATTTATAGAGGTGCCACAGGATGGGAGGTAGCGAAGCTGTCCACATTCTCGTGGTCCCGGGTTCAAGTCCCGGGCCTGGCAAGGGAATTTCTCTAGCTGGGGTCTTTAGGACGGAGTCAAGGTAAAGGTTGATAGGACGCGTTCTACTGATCATAGGACACCTAATTGAAATAACCTACTTGATAGGTGTAGGTCGTACAAAAGTCAGAGGTTTTATACTAAATATATATATATATATATATATATATATATATATATATATTGAGTCTTGTAAAAAGTTCGCCGCTTTTTTTTGATTTTGTAAAATTCTTCTCGTTTTTGTAATATATGAAAATGAATTTATTTAAACCAAATATGCGCCATTTTTAGTGACATTGTTTCGTCATTCTTCGGTCAAAACCATAATACAAATAATTTCTGTGGTTTCTGCAAAATAAGTGATAGTCAGAGGGTGTTATATGGAAGATACGGCAAAACTCTCCAACCACTTGTAATTTTTGTCGGATCATTTTTAGACGCGTTGTCATGATGAAAGACAATTTGAATTGTAATTTGTCTATAATAAAATGTTTGCGAACTTTTTACCAAACCTATTAATAAGTACAAATATAATAAGTACAAAACATTTATTTAAAAAAATATTTTATTTAACGATTGTTATTTTTTATTTTCAGGTAAGCTGAACTAAATCAGAAATTTATATTTCCGGCATTTTGTAGTAAGTTTAATTTTTTATATATATTCACATCTACACATTAAAGATGTAATGTTATTACACATGCAAAATAAACTAACTCGAATTAATATAATTATTATCAATTTTTATATTAATTATTATAATACAAAATATATTGATAACTATTTAAAAATATTTTAATAATTAGATATTAATTTAAAAAACTCTTTATCTTATCATATTCAATTATATATATATATATATATATATATATATAGTAAAAGTTTCTTTAAGTTTAATATAAATCAATTAATTGATTATAGGACTATTCGTCCTTAGGTAATAAATCTAAGCCCCTAATAATCATTTTAGTTTTTATTTATTTTTATTTATATTAAATTATTAAGTTAGAGAGATTATCTAAGTTTAAAATTAAAAATTTTACAAAGAAAATATATTTAATTTATTTTTTTCAATAGTTTTATTTTATTTCTAATATTTCTAAGAAGCTTCCATGATTTGTTTGACACTTCGAAATTAGTTATGAATGAAATTCAACTTTTATTCATCATAAATCACTAACGTGAATTATATTATAAAAAAGATTCAGTCATTTTAAATATTTATTTTACCTCCATAATTAGCAGATTATTAGACAAACGAGTACGATAAGGCTTTGTCGTTAATTAAAAATTGCACGCAATATTTATTAATATCACTATCTAACAAATAAGTAAATTTAAAATTTTCTTTCCTTAATCGAAAAATATAAGTTAAATTATTTTGCATTATATTATAATTAAGTTCAACATTAATTAACATTTCTATTTCAATGATATTATTAATCTCGACAATTTTAGGCAGCACTCTTCTATTTATATATCTATTTATAAATATATATATTAGGTTTCCATAAAAGTTTTAATTATGAAAAGTTAATTCCTGATTGTTTTGTAAGATTTCCTTACTTTTCAAGAGAATTTTACGACCTTAGTTTGAATGACCATGAGTTATTGTTTCAATCCCAAAATTCTCTTGAAAATGGCACTAAAATAGGTGCCGAAATGTCGAAACTCAATCTCAGTCATTTTTTTTTATTAATTATTTACAATTTTTGTATACATCCTCTTTTTGTTTATTGTATCTAAATTTTGAATTTTTATTTTCATATTTTGTTCTTTAAATACATATATATTTTGAAATTATTCATTTTATTATTTATCTATGACTGCAACTATAATCCTAAACCATAAAGATGATGATATGGCCCTGAGAGTTCATTTTTTCATCGGAGCATAAATTCTACATAAAATACTATTTTCAATTACCCTGACATTATTCTCGTCCTCTAAAATCATTTACCACTCCACCATCCATATTTAACCATCAAAATAATAGATTTATAGCTTTTAATTTTAATATTGAGTTGCAATCCAGCATAATAACAAGTCGTAACATAATTTAAATTCTTCTCGAATATTATTAACCTTGTATTTATTCATTCATAATTTAAAAAATATATCTAATAATTCAAAAAAACGAAATTACTATTTCATTCACATCTTAATTATATTTTTTCTACATGCCAACTGTGGCAGCACGCCATAAGTTTCAACATCACTCTCATATATTATACGAGTATATTGCATTCATAGGATAGCTAAGTATGCAAAGATGTGACGGGGTCTCTTATAGGTCAGATCTTTTGAGCATTTTAATAAAAATAAATTTCAAGTTCAAATTTCTAAGTATTATAATTTTAGATATTTTAAACCGAGTACCTACGTATTTTAACAACTATACCATATTTTAAGTTGGGTGTATGGTTAAGTGAATTTCGGACCGTTGACGTGAATAAAGTGGCGTGTAGTCTGCGCGGAGGACTGGGTGTGGTGGCGAGTCTGCCAAATGTTTACCAGTGGATCAGGCTGTTGATGAAAATGATTAAGATTGATTTAGATTTAAAGTGCATCTAAACTTGGCATTGGGATGGATTTGAACCCTTTTTTAAGCAAACAAATAGCCGATAGGAACTTGGCCCCCTTTTTAACAGGTATGTTTTTGATATGATTTCAATACTTTTTTTTAAGAAAGCTTACCTATTTTTTCCTTTTTGTGCCGCGCCCGCGTCCATTTTTAGTCTTTGAAGTAATTTTGTGTTTAAGAGCGACTTTTTTGTCTGTAAATCATAATAACTTTGGACTCGAGCTAAATTGGGCCGCAGAGTCCACTCCCGGTCGGGAACTTTTTTGACCTTAAGTTTTTTATATGATAATTTTGGTAAATAATGTCGAAACAGTTCCCTTAGCCTATTATATTCTACAATAGCGCTTTCTTGTGCCTTGATTTGACTTGGGTCAAAATTGATTAAATGGTCATATTTCAGGATCTACTGAAGCTATATCTATGAAATTTGGCATTCTACTTTAGTTCTAGTATATAACTACGTAGATAAAATGTTATCTCTGTACTTGCAATAGGCACTGAGCTACAGGGGGGTCAAAAGTGACTCCAAACCTTTCGTGTAAATAATCTTACATGGCGCGCGGACTGTTGCTGGAACTTGGCCGGCGCACTGCCGTGCGCTTAGATAAACTAACATGTACAAATCTCTGGCTGCAATAAAAAGTGTTAGAATATATAAAAATAATAAAAATACATCTAGTCCCAGCTAAATCGTCTGTTTTATTTCATTAAATAAATTATCTTTGTTGTTATTAATTAAAAATATTAAATTTCTCAAAAAAATAATCAAAAACAAATTGAATAATAATTATTAGACTTGGTTAGTCGATTTTGTAATTGTAGTTAGAAAACCGATTCCTAATTGAAAATATAAAATTTTGACAGTTTTTAATTTTAATTAAATTTTAATTTTTAATTTTTATTAATTTTTCTAAACTGTTCACGAATACATTCACTCTCTAAAAAAAATGTTATTTTGGTAGGAATATGAAAAGAATTTAATTGAATTCTCGAATTTTGTTGTTAATACTTCTTGATGCACTTTTAATTTAAGTAAGATACGGCATAATAAAAACGATTAGCTTTATACCGTCTATCTTCTCTTTTCTCCAAATTTTAATTTAAATTTTATTGCTTGCATTATAATTAACATAAATATCAAGATATAAAGAGCAGCTGCAATTTTTGAGTATTGTGGCCAAGAAGTCATATAATTATTTTATTTCATACTTTTTAGTCATCAAGCTAATGAAAATAGCCTTAAAATTAATATTTTTTTATATGTTTCTTTTTTTCGCATTCATTTATTTATTTTTATTTTCTTTAAATCTTTTTATTCTTTTCAATTCCAATTGAGTAAAAAAAAAATATATTACTTTTCTAATTTCTTTAATCTAGTTCTAATAATAAAACTTGAAAATGTTTACTATTATACTTGGGGTTGTTGTAATGATAATCCCCCTTTTCAAAGTTCATAGGGGACAAATTAATGAGTTAAACAGTTTCTAATCTTAGCCCCTGATAAACCAGAATGTTGTGTTTAAATGTGACTGTGTGACTGGAAGTTGCGTGACTAGGAAAAAGTATCATAGTATTTTTCTTAGAATTAATGTCCTTCAGGATCTGTTCTTAAATCGAGTCCAATTCAAAACGTTCACATAATGAATGACCTTTATTTATACATACATACATATATATATATATAATATATGTATAGAACATAATGCTTGCTCTATTAGAATTTTTAATTCATCATAATATTATTTATTAATATTTTACTACACGAGACAAGAATTAGGTCTTTCAAATTCTCTATTTTTGATATATTTATAATAATTCAATATATACCAATATATATAATCTGGAACACCAGTAATTGAATATATATATATATAATTAAGTTTATCAATATTCTAATCTAATGCATTTGTTTACAGAAATTACATTTTATCTAATCTGACTTGATCGTAGAGGAAATTTGATTTCATAATAGAAACATCAGGGTAATCCTATGGCAATATATTACCTTCAAATTAAAAGGATTAAAAAGCTTGTTTCAAATAATAATTTATAAAAATGAAAGTATACTTTTAAACTTATATATATATATATATATATATATATATATATATATGATTTTGATTACCATATGTATATATGAATTATTAATGAATATATAGTTATTTCATAATAATCATTATTGTTTTATATATATATACTTTATTATTATTGTTATATATATTTATATATAGTGCCGCGGCCCGGTACTTTAAAAAAATTGTTCCTTATGGACTATGAATATTTAAGATTAATATTATTATTTAAAATAAATGAACGACAAAATATATGAAACAATTTCAAATAATTTAAAAGAACGTAAATTAAAAAAAAATAGTCATAAAATATGCAGCCCTTAAACGTACGTATTAATTAATGAACCGAAAAGCCTGTGAATATATACATATATTTCGTAATTTGATTACAAAATATTATTAAAATAAGTATTTTAATTTCATTTTATTTATAGTATTTTGTATTTAAGGAAGCGCTGTCCGGCGTTGCCCGGTGCCATTTTTTTTTATTAAAATTCCTATTTTAAATTAAGAAAAAACTTACAAAGATGATTTTTCCCTCGGCTGAAATCTATACAGATCGATTTTTCTTTATAAATATTATCTATGGTGTGAATTTCAAAAAATCCGTCGAACAGTTTAATATTTCAAAAATACAAATATATATATATATATATATATATATATATATATATAATTTTTGCTAGTATAATAAGATAAGATACATTTTTTCTTTTATGAATAATTCAGCTATTTCCGGCTTACATTACTAAATGTTAATAGTTGACACAAGGAGTAGCCTTATTGAAATGATTTGAAAGTTTACCGAGACCTTTTCTAGCCCATCTCCATTTAAATCAATGCATTTCATTACTGGCTCACCTAAAAGAAATAAAAGAAGAATTAATTTATTTAACTTCTTAGAACTCGTTGATAATAAAACAAAAGAGAGATTAGGTTTAATTGCTTATTTTCATCTATCTTATTTCAAAACAATTTCACTTTTTTCAAATAGGATCGGTTAATTATAGAAAAAAAAAATTTTTTTATTACTTATTTTTGATAATAAAAAATTTATTTAAAAAAATCAATTATACAATCTGTTATTAAAAATTATTTTGTATTGATATTTTATTTAATACTCGTGTCTATATAAAAAATATTTCAATATAGGGATGAAATTTATATTTTCTGGTTTCGAGATTATCCTTTAGAGAAGCCCCCTTGGAGAGCGCTCATTGCTGACGTCAATTCTTACCGGCTCAATATCCACACACACGATCTGAAAATTCCCTGGGCTTGAGGTTCACACTGCTGATACAATATGCTTTAGATAAATAAACATTTCATTCTGATTTTCTCTTTCTGCACATTTGAAATATCATTATTATTATTAAGTTTAAAATGATGCTTGTGTTGATTGTCCATATTCAATTTTATCTATCATAGTGTATAGAGACGTCTTAATCGGGGCATTGCTAAATATGCATCTTGTCTCATCCCATTTTACCAGGCTTATTATCTCAAAATGATCTCTTAAATAGGGATTGAATCATTTTAATAAATATCAACTACAATAAAATTTATGAAGTATATAATAACAACAAAATATCAATATAAATTACTAAAAGAATGTCTAAATTAGTTTTTCCAGTTAAGATTGATGTTTTCATTCATTTATTCACACACATACATGATTTATTTATAAATATAAAAATTAAATATATAAATGTTGTGATTATACATATAATTAGGTGGAGGTGAGCCGATACATCATTGAGTATATGAACTTAAAAATATACACGAAAGGTAAAGATTTATAAATCTAAGTTAAAAATCAAAGATAAAATGTTCTTTAAAGGATAACATAAAAGTTTATTGAGCTCATTTTAAATCCATATCATGTTGCTAAATTAGATAAAAAAAATTTTTCAAACTTTATTCTTTTGATTAAATCCAAAAAAATCTTAATATCATAGAAATAATTTATTTATTTCTCTATAAAAATGCAATTATTTATTTGTACTTTATACTTTGAAATAAATAAATCATTTTTTACTATTTCGAGAGGTTATTTGGTTGCCTAACTTCCTGGCGTTTGCTTATGACTATATCTTGTATGCTTTTTCAAATGACTGGGTTGTTTAATTATAATATGTGAAATATTTCAAATCAAATTAACTGAAGGATAAATAAAATTACCATCATTTAAATTTCCACTAAAGATATATATATATATATATATAATTGCTGAATATGCATAATATATATGGTGATTTAAACTTATTGAAACTATCGATATTCTATATTTGTTATATTCTAATTTTACTAAGGATTACAACCCTTGTTTTTTTTCATTATTCATGGACGAGACATATCGATAGAATGGGCGAGAATTGGTTATGGGGAGATCAATTGGAAAGCTCTCGGTTGGTAAACCATATGGACTCAGTGAACAGACAAGCTAAAATAAGTTGGGAGAAAATATGAGTTGAATAGAAATGTTACGAAAAATAATTTTTGAGTTTTTTTAGCGTCACAGTTATAGATAGTATTTATCACTATAATTTAGGTATAATATTAATTATTTCTTTATTAATAATGAAATAAAAATTATATAATATGATGATAGAAAATAAATAGAAAATATTAAGATTTAGCAAAATTTTATTGTATTTAGGGGAGACCGGGGAGACTTTGGACAATTTTTGTTTGTCCATTTTCAAGACGCTATAATCACTAGAGCAGTCATAAGGTAGCATGAAGATTAAGGTTCTTCCGAGAATTTTTAAAAGTCTCTTACACGGGGAGACATTGGACATGGAGAGATTATAGATACACGCATTTTAAAGAAAATTTAGACTTATAGACATCATAGTTAACATTAGTTTGAACAAAAATAATTTGATGATAAAAAGAAATTACGAACGTAAATATGTAATAGCTGAAAATATAGTTTCAGATAGACTAAAGGCGGAAAGTGACAAGGGGAAACTTTGGACAAACGTCCAGGGTCTTCCCATGCGCCGTTTATCGATATAAAATAACCTCACGTTAAAGGGGTATACAAAACACCTACTGAAACACTGTTAATTACTATCTTAAACACCAACCCTATACCGTAATTAAAAGTAAAAAATAAATAAATTATAGATTTTTTAATTATCGCTTACGTTCTGACTTTAAAAAAATAGCAGAAAAGGGAAAAATCAGTTTCAATCACAGTTTTTTGGAATTATTTTCGAAAGTTTTTAGAGAATGTCGGCCATAATGCCCACCTGACAAAATTATTTTAACCCGAAAATGTAAAGAGGGGTTGGGAAAATCGGACTGTACATTGTCTCTCCTTGTCCAGAGTCTCCCCAAACTCCCCTACCATGTACTTAAAAATATTATATGTATATACATATACACATAAATACAAATTTACAAATATTATTACAATAATATTTTTTCTTTAATAAAATTAACTATCGTTAAAACATATATAATAATCATAAAAAAGGTATTAACTTAATGATTTTTCCGTCAAGTCATTTCATTTGCAATTCACGAAATTACAAATTCTTTCTTTTTTTATTTGTATGAACGTAATTTAATCGAAATAAAATTCGCAATTTTAAAATGAACTTTATATTTGATCGATAAATCTTCACATTTTTTTTTATATAGATAAAATTAGATGGAGTTCAAAGAGAGAACCATGAAGGCGTTTAAAAGCAATTCACTTGCTAGAGAAGACTCATAAATTGTTGGCATAGTTGAATGTAACAACAGAATAAGGGTGGAAAATGGCTGTCCTCATTCTTCCGTAAGGGTCGATGGCATTTTAAAAAGGAAAACTGAAATGGCGCCCATTTTCATTTTAATTAATAAAATTTTTTCAATATATTAAAGCAGAGGTTATCACTTTTTATGACTATACAGATTACTAAATTTGGGAGATTTTTTTGACTTTTCAATTACATTTTTTAAAACGTTGTTAGAACTAAATTTCTTTTTTAAATAATAAAATTATTATTACTTTTATTAATATAAGATTAACATATCTATTATATAAAATTTTAATTTTTTTATGTTTAAACATTTTTGAATCACGATCAATTTAATAAATTTTGTTTTTATTTTATTAAAAAATCTAAAGATAGTCAAATTTGATAATCGAATTTTATGAAAATAAAAATTTAAAAAAAATTATTAAAATAAAAATTTTGATTACCGATTAATTATAATAGCTTATAAATTAGATTGAAAATATTAGTCGAAATTTTAATAATTTATTTCATTTATTTATGAGTAATACACAAATACCATTATCCGACATACAATTCTGAATTCATACAAATTAGTATTAGTTTATTTTATTCAAAATATTTAAAAATTTCACCCTTTAATTATTATTTAACACGTTCCTGCCGGCATGTACCACCGGTGGCTCATGCCGCCACATAAAATAAATAGACAAATTATGGAGGCGGCGGGAACTTGTTTTAAACATGCTCAGTGGTAAAATGGTGAACTATTAAATATGAGGGCGAGGGGTTAAACTTCAACAAGTTCACAAAAATTATAATTTAATATTTATAATGTGATTGGTTACAAAATAAATTTGTGAAATATTATATGTATTAAAAATTATTTATGAATTCTTCTCAATTTTTTACTAAATTTTATTTTTAGAAATAAATAAAAAATTTTCTAATTATTTAAATTAATAACATTCAATTTAATTATACAATGTTATAAGGATTTTTTAGAAATTTCATTTTTATAATTTGGAGTTTTCCATAAAGAAGTTGAGCTCCTTGGCTCTATTTTATAAAAATATATCTTCTCTTTTAATAAATATATGATAAGCTCTCTCAGTTTTTGTCTAACTTTTTGATTAATTAATGTTTTCTTTTTTTTAACTTTTAAATAAAAATAATATAAAAAAAATCTTAAACCCCTCAAAACACATTAATTAATAAACATATTTAAAAAGATTTTTTTATGATACTCCACTCACCCATGCAATTTTAAACCAACCCATAACTTGACCATTGAAAAAAGCTAGCAAAAAAAATATTTATATGTAATTCATAAGATTTTCAAACCAAGCAACAAGTAGCATTGTCCCACACTTTATATTTTAGATCATTGAAATTTATTATTTTCAAATTTACATATTTATATATTAAATTATATACTTTAATTTAATTTAAACATTTGATAAATATAATAAAATTTTCACTTAAAAAATAAATAATTCAATTCTTAATCTGATGATTATATATTTTGAAAGGTTTCTAATTGTGTTGTATATAATACAATCTCTAATTAAAATAATTATATAAGAATTCGTAATATGCGTCACTTTATTCTTTTATTTCTATCATGTTAAGTCTAAATTCATTTTGACATCCGTTATATCATAAGAAACCAAAAATATCATCAATTGTTTTTAAACCATTTCGTTTTTATTAAAACGAAACATGTTTTTTTTATTTTTAATTAATGATTTTTTATGGAAAAAATATGATATTTCTATTTTTATTCATTTAAAAAAAATGTTGGCCAATTTATCTGATGAGTTGTTCTTAGATGTGTCAGTGTCATGTCATATCTCTCGTCTGTACCCTCTTCGAATTGATTATTAAAGGGAGAACTTTCACAACAAATAGGAATTTCTTTAATACTTGAAAATAATATAACAAAATAAATAAAAATTCCTTTAATATTGGATTTCAAGTAATTGCTCTTAAATTTAATAAATTTCTATTTTATTAATACTGAGCAGTTCTATTATTTATTATTATTTGCGGATAGACCCTGAGGATCACCCAGAGCTTTTAAAGAGAAATTGAATTTCCTTAGGTCTTAACTAGTCTTCAGTGTGGTAGACTGCCGTGCTAACCACTAAACCAATGAGAGTCATGTTAATTTTATATTATATATTAAATAGCTTATGATACAAATTAAAATAATAAATTACTATTATGTTTCAGTTTAAAATAAAATAAAAAGAAAATATTTTTTTTATTTTTTTAATATCCATATCATTAATCTAGAATAAATATATTGACATTTGATAAATACCATTAGATTAAAAGGATAAATACATTTTATAATTATTTGTTTATTTAGGTTTAAAATATGCTCTTGAATCTCGAATAGTCTGTGAGACGTTGTTGAATGACTTCTAATATAATATAGTATCAGAGAGAATTTTGTATAATAAATCTTAAATCCATGTATTATACATCCAAAAATATACAAACCAAAGATTATAAAGAGATTGTAAATATCTTAATAAACAGACAAACATAACGCTGTATAATATGAAAAATAAATAAATAATATAATAATCTCTAAAGTTATTATCAAAAACTAATATCTATCCATTTGTAATGATCTGAATAAGGTGCTTGACTTTGATTTTTACAAATTGTATAGCTACTTAAAGTAAAATAAATATTAGTATCAAAATATATCCATAAAAAAAAAACAAATAAAAAAATATTCAGATTTCAATATACTCGTATTTTTACAAATATATGCATTAATTTATTACTTTGTATTTATTTATTATTGATTATATAATATTTTAAAGTAGAATGTTAATTTATTTATACGTATGCAAATTAATAATTAAATTAGACTATTGTTTTTGTTGCCAAGTCATCAACAAATATTCTCATATGACTTATTTCATCATTAACCCCCTCCAATTACTGTAGATGGACCATACATTATAAAAATATTAATTCATTACTGTTCATCATTCAATTATTCCCATAAAGATATACTTATATATATACTAGCTGCTCAGACTGCCTTCTTCACATCTAGACGGAGGGTCTGCCCCCTGTACCCCCGAAGTAATACATAGTATTTGGTTGAAAATCGCTGTAAAAGGTTTTCATCCATTTTGTTTCAGTCAGTATATTACATAAAACATTCATTTGTTTTTGGATTCTTATTTAAAATATATTTTAATTTAAACAATAAATTAATTATATATTATTATTGTATATATTATATCTATCTAACTCTGTGACTCCACGGTACTCGAAAGTTCTTGGCCGTAACAACCACATTTCTCCAAGTGTCCCTGTCCCTATCCTACCCTTCCTTCATTGTCCACCCACATTAAAATCTTATGTGAAAATTCAATTATGAGATCAAAATTAAAATTATTTAATCGTATAATCTTAAAAATATAATATAGTCGCAATGTGAATGTTTTCAGTGTGTTAAATAAGTTAAAAAGGCCAATATTAAAATAATAAAAATATAAATATAAATATTATAAACATTCTTTGTATTGTACTCTTTGCGCTGATGAATGACAACATGTATATATCAAATTTAAAAAAAAGTTTCTGCAGTTATTGATTAGATATTAATAAAATTTATAGTCTAAGTTCAAATAGAGATATGCAAGAATATTGTGATGTAATTTCATCGAAATCGGTTCAGCCAATTTTGAGTCTATAACGTCAGAATTTCCGGACAGACGCGAAAAATTCTAAAGTCACTTTTGGATTCTAGAGGTCATGAAAATTCTGAGCAATGTGCAGACAAAAGCCTTTTATATATATATATATATATATATATATATATAAATTAATTCATTTATTTTTTAGTGACATTCACAATAATTTATAAAAATAAATTGAATTTGTCCTTAAACACATTTTTTGATTGTTATTTTCCTATACTAATACTTTTGCAAAGACAATTAATTCTTTCTTAAATCTTAAAAGGGTGTCAACCCTTTTTTTTGTTTGTTCTCTTTTTAACGAAAAGAAAAGACATAAAATAAAAATAAATTGAAATGACACTCCATGATGAGTACTGTGGCCAGATTGAAAGGCTTAATCGAATGGGATCTAATATGGGGGGTATCTGCAAGTGATGGGCCCACGAATGGTCCAACGGTCCCTTGGGCGTGGCCCTTGCCCTGTTGCCTTGACAACTCGCATGCTGACGCACAAGCTTTACTTCAGTCTGGTCCTGATGGCTTTCACCCATTGACACGACAAATCACAGAATAATCTGTTCCATGTCAGGATTCTCTAGATTTGCCCCTCCCCCCTCCACTCAACTTTGGATGAGCAATATATTTTTTATAGCAATCCACTTTTGATCGTTGAAAAACAGAAAAACATCCACTTGGGTTAAATGTGCTCACGTGGTTTATTGGTTCGAGCTGCATTATTTACACCATTTACCACAATTATTTAGAATAAAAAATAAAAAAAAAAAGATGTAAACATATTATATAAATAGTATTATATTAAATAAAATTATATATAAATATATATATATATATAAAATAATTTATTTATTTATTTAACACTTTCTTTATCCCATTAAATATAATAATTATTATTTTAATATATGTCATATGACTGATGTGTTTTATGTATGTAAATACTACATTCAAACTTTTTTGACAGCAGCTATTCAGTCAAAACTTAAAGTCATATATCTTTAGAAATTACTTAAATTTTTAAAAATGTACTAATTTTAATGAAAAACATTTAAGATATACGAATTTTTATAATATATTCGTATTTCAATGATATATATATATATATATATATATATATATATATAATTATAAAATAGAAAGCGAGGGGTGATATTTTATTCAGCCAACATATTTTAAATCCAAAAAACATAAAAAATTAATGAATAAAATTATTATATATTATATTACTCTTCAATGGTTTAGTGGTTAGCACGACAGTCTACCACACTGAAGACTCTAGATCGGACCTTGGGAAATTTAATAATTACTAATGTCTCTTTAAAAGCTCTGCGTGATCTTCAGGGACTATCCGCATATAATAATAAAATATATAAAAAATAATACTTATATTATAAAATATAAAATATATTCTAAATTTCTAATTTTCTATTTATAAAAAATCATTATTATTATATTGAATATTCTTATTTTTTCCTTGATTATTATTTCATATTGTTCTCTCCCAGTTAACTTATTTTATTTTTTATTTTAAAAGAATTTGAATGTTTCATTAAATTAAATTAAACAAATAAATATCAGTTTGTTGATATTTTGTCATTCTTGTCTTATAAATTAACTACTAATCATACTGCCAAATTAATAACAATAACAATAAATTATATACATAAATAATGTATAGATATTATAATAAACTTATTATTTGGAAGATTATCTTTTTAAAGAATTCTTATTTCAAATATTATGATAATTTATGCAATTTTATTAATATTAATTTAAATAATAATAATTAATATAAAATCAAAAATGTTATTGAAAATAGAAAGAGGAAAATATATTCATACTATTGTTATAGGAATACACAAATTCGACCTTCATTTTAATATATAGTATCTATTTATTAATTATTTATTTATTAGTTACTGCTCTACTATTTAAGTAAAGAGAGAAATACTTTTATTTTATTCATTTATCTTTGCTTTAATTAATTTTTTATTTAATGTTCTATTAATTTAATTCTTTAATAAATTCCATGCATCCATTTCCATTCATATAAACTTTATCTAATTTCTTCTAATTTCTCGTTTAGCATATTATCCAAAGATATCCACCTAATTCCTGAGATGATGATAGAAGTTTTCCAATAAGGAATTGGCAATGACACCAGTTGCTTCGATAACAAAGGATAAAACCGTAGCTCGTTGTCATACATTCATGATCCTTAATTACATGTCTCCTTGGATGATCGTCTTCCATTTTAGAATTTCATGGACGACATATTGAAATAATTACCCTCATGTTTATTACTTATTTGACAATCTTTTGGAAGATATTTAATAAGCAATTAGTTGGAAAATGTAGAAGCAACAGGCGGATCATTCCGTCTTTTCTCTTTTATTTTATTTCACCTTCTCAGCCCAAACAAACAAAGATTTAATGAATTATATACATATAAATCAAAATATACTATTATTATTTTTATGCACACAAAGCTTAGTATGTAATTCAAATATTTTTTAATCCAATAGAAAAAAAACTAATAAATTTTTTATTATTTAGAATATTAGAATTAAAATTGTAAAAAAAAATTATTTTTCATTAAAATTCAAGAATTCACAAACTTGAGAACCTTGCATACAATGTACATAAATTTAATTTAAATAAATAAATAATTATATTTTGTCATAATAAGAAAATAATTATAATATATATTTTATTCTACTCATGGTTTGGACATTTAAAAAAATTATTAATACAATATAAATATTTGAATTTATTTTATTATTTATATTTGAAATAATATATGTAGGGTTGGTGGCTTCGAAGCAGGTTTTTTTAAAATAAAATATCGTTTTTGTTGAAAAATAGTAGCAAAATAATATCGTTTTTATTGAAAAATATTGGCACAATAATATCGTTTTTGTTTAAAAATTAATAATCAAGATAAAATAAACTTCTTGATGAGAGTCGTCTTCTGAAATAATCGTCGTATTCGTATAGGGTGGCTCTTGAATCGTGAATGATGCGTTTCGTCCTTCTTCTGAAATCACGAATGAATGCTTGAATGTTCTTTGTATGGAGTCTTCTTAATGAAGAATCATGCCGTCTGAGCAAATTCGTAGTATTTTATACCCCTCTGGTGTCGTCTAGGCGGAGTGGTAGTGGCGCTCGACGACCAATCGGGTGGCAGACGCTATGCGATTAGCCAATAGATGACTGTTATTATCACCAATCGTAGTCTTGAGAGAGGGGGCACCGAGGTCTTAAATATTAGTCGAAGCACAACGAGAATTCGTCCAGTTGCTCCGAGAACAACACACTTAATCGAAGGAATCCAAAAAATAAATCCTATTTTTTTCAAATCCTATAAATATGTATTATTGTTTAATTAAATTATTTCGCAATTAACCATTCCCGGCATCATATGCTACCCTGGGATTAAAACTCTTCTTAGATGGACAGGCAGTTTCTAGCCGCACGAGATTGGTTAATAATAAAAATTTATAGGAAATTTTGTTTCAAATACTTACAAAACAACACAATTTTTAAATATAAAATTAATAATTTTATTTAAATGGTCGTAATATTTTCTTAAATTTTTTTTTCAATATTTAATAATAACAAAACAAAATTTTGAAAAAATGGAGTTGGTAACAAATTAATCATTTTGATAGGTTTCTTTTTATGTTTATTATGTTTAATAAATTCTCTTTTATGATAAAAAATAATTTTAATATCAAAAATTAGAATATTTCAATTTGTATTTTAAATTTTTTTTTTAATTTTAAATTCTAAAAAAATTGTAATATAAATTTCTAACTTACTTCATAATGTTACAGACATTTCATACATACATACATAGGAAATTATATATATTGATAGAAATTCATATCTATAATAATACCACGAATAGAACTACAATACTTGAAATGTATTTAATATCAAATTATGGTTGTATGTGATACGAAATATATTTTTAAGATTTTTTTCATACAATACAATAATAATGTATCATCAGGAAATATATTTTGTGTTGATATGCTAAATTAATGTTAACCAACTCAATACAGTGCAAAGGAAAGTATTGCGTTAATTATAAAAACCTATATATATAAGAAGGTACATATATATATATTTATGTACATATGTATGCTCCGAGTGCAAATTGATGCAAACTAAAATTATTTGTTCAAATTTATAAGACCCAAAAAAGATCTATTTACACTAAAATGACTTTGAATAAAAAAAAAATAATAATAAAAAGGTTTGCCTATATATTTTTAAAATAAATTCATTTTATTTCATTGAATCATTTTGAAATTAACTTTTATTAATTATAGTACTTGATTAAAAAATGTTATATATATAACCAATATATAAAAGAATTTTTAATATATATATATAATTAAATAATAACAAATTGATTGGTATGTCAATATGATATGTGGTAGCCACGATTACTTTTCAATCGATTCATAAATTAGTTTAAGAATTATATAATTTTATTTTTTTAAATTAAATAAAATAAAATAATAAAATTAAAATATCAAAATATAAATGATATTAAACTGGCTAAAAATAAAATCTTTCCATGGTACTTATGATAAAGTTGATAGCGCATTTAAAGTAGAAGCCTTTACCACTTATATTTATCTCCACATTTGTGGAGTTTACTATAGGCACATAATCAAATGACTTGAAACGTGGAGATCTATCAAAAACCTCATACGATAGTCAACTGGGATTCCAATACCTTTACTCTCAATAAAACTTTTTTGGAATCAAAATGTCTTGAAAATTGAAGATCTGTCAAAAACTGCATAACGATAGACAATCGAGATTACAATAAATACATTTACTCTCAAAAAACTTTGAACATTTTTTCGATTGAAAAGTAAAAACGTGTAAATGGATTTAAATCTTAACAGCCTTCAAAAAAAAAAGAAATACTTCAAATTTTCAATAAAATCTTATCCAAAATTAAACTTAATTAATTAATTAAAAAAGCATAATATTAATGGTTCAAATTACTTGAAAGTTTATTTTTTCTTCATAAAATAGTTAATTTAAATTAAATATTTTCATTTTTAAATTGAATTACTATTTTATAAAATGTAAAATAGTAAAATGAATACAGATTCACAGATATACTAATTGGTTAATTTTAAGTCAAATATTTTATTATTTATAGAGTATTTTATGAATCTGTCATATTATTAGAATCTTGAATATATTCTATTTCTACATTTTTTTTCTTCATTTGTTTTATTTTGAAATATCAACACTAGAAAGATTTCAACAATTCATTTTTGACAGTTATTTAGGAAGAAGGAAGGCAATAACATTTCCACAAGTAAACTCATAAACTTTCAATCTAAGAGGTTCTCGCAAACCAACGAGCTTTCAGTTTTAGTTTATTCTCTTGTAACAGAAAAAAAATTTAATTGGTTTGTTGAGTTAAGCCTGCATGCTTCCACGCTAAAAATAATTGAACTCTTTTAAACAAATTGTTTGTTAATTTTGAATGATGGGAAAACTCTTAAATGATGAGTCAAAGAAATATACAAACAGAAATAATTTTAATGATTAACCAGATTTTATTATATAATAAATATTTTTAGGATTCTGGGACACCTGAATGAACACTTTTCCGTATAATCATTTATAAAGACTTTTAATTAACCTCTCAGAGACATAAATTTAGATAAAAATAATGTTCTGAGTATTCTTTACATTTACCAGGAAATTTAAAAAAAAAATTCTTTTGAAAATGGTAAACAGTCTAGCGGAAATAATAATAAAAAAAAAATTTAAACATTTTAAAAAATAGAATATTTATGTGTCAAGAAATTTCATTTATTTAAATATTTTTTATGTAAATTTTATTCTTTTTCGATGTTAAGAAAAAGATAAATTTTAAAATATAAATTATTTATAAAAATCTATAGAGAACAAAAACAAAATTAACATCTTATAAACAATTTTTAATTAATTAAATTAATTAAAAAAATAATAAATTACATCATTCATAGTGTATTTTTTAAAAACAATATGCGTTGATAATGTGAGATTAAATTTCTTTAATTAAATATCATTTAAGATTTTTTCTTAATCAATATAGATTAATCTAAGTTTTTTTGATTCTAATTCATTCTTGAATATATATAAAAATTGAATATTTAAAAAACAAATTCAGATATAGGAAGACCACAAATTTAATAGAAATAAATTACTCTCAAATAGAATCAAGAGGAATTTTAATTTCCACGTATATTATTATAACTTTGATACATTTTATTAAAGGACAGAGCCAATCAAGTCAGTTGCCACCTATGAGGGGAGAGGTATTGTATGATCAATACAACGGATCCACTCAACATTTATCTTGATTTTCTTAATCGGAAATAGCTACTTTTTATTTTGAATGGTTTCCCCATTTTGATCACTGAGGCTGGGTGAACTTTGTTCCAGGATATTATTATTACTATCTCGCTAGATAGTATTGCGATCATGAAATATTCGGTGTCGAGATTTTTATGTTTTTATTCGTTTTGAAGGTCCCTGAGTCATTTTCACTAAGGTTGAGAGAAATGTCTGTGTGTGTATGTAGACAAGATTACGGAAAAACGGTTTGAATTAGAATAATGAAATTAGGCATTATTCAAAATTCGTAGTTTTCTGTCAACTTTTGAGAAATGTAGTTCTTTCGGAAGAGTGTCATTACCAACCACGTTTTCATTTTTTTCCTCTAAACTGACTGTAAAAATAAAAATATTTTTTGATAGTTTTTCACATAATTAAAAATTGTATATATATATATATATATATAAAGAGAGAGAGAGAGAGAATTTCAGCTTGATTGAATCGCTAAAAGTATCAGAATTAATTTTTTAACACGTTGACTGGCAATCACGCGCCAGCACTTGACGTGGTGTCATCAACAAAAAGCCAAATACGCGCTGGTTTAATAAGTATTATTTATTATTTTTAATTTAATTTTAATTAAATTTAATTTTTAAATATAATATATGTTAATTAATCCAATTTAAATTTGCGAGTGGAGACACTCCAGATTTTATATGTATTATTTTAGCTTTAATATAGTTGAAAATAAGTTTAAAATCATAATTTTCTCTTTTATTATTATTAAATTAATTTTATATTTTTATTAAAAAATAAAAATCAAAATTAAAGACAATACTTAATTTTTATTTTCTAATAATTTTATAATTCTCTACTGCTTAAAAGAAAAATCCTAAAATGATCCTCACTCAATACAAATTGTATTTTTTTTTTAACCTCTATATCTCTTTTAGAATATCTTCTCAATCAAACAAAACGTTTGGATGACTTTGACAAACACTGACACCCACATCTATTTACTATATATAGGATATAAACCCACCTAATCTTATATATATTTAGAGAGTGAGAGTATAGCTTTTAGATTGCCCTTTACTTAACACTTATCAATCTCAACATTCCAACCATCTCAAATGAACATTTTCTTATACTCGAGTAACACAATAAACAAGAACGCACTGAGTTTTACTTTTAAAATTTAATAATTAAATTACACTAAAACATTTTCAAGAATTTAATTAATAATTCATTAATCAAATCAATTTTCTATTTTTTTTTTTTTGTTTATTTTTATCTTTTGAATTATTATTGTTAGATTGGTTATTGATTGGACGAAAATAGATCGGAAAATGATTCTTAAAAGAGTTATTGATAGGAAATAGAATTACGTTTAGTTCATAGAGAATAAAGATAAATTTATTTATTCTAATAAATTAATATATAAAACCAAATTATCTTTACTATCTTTATATTATGATCAAAAGGATAAATTATAATAGATAGTAAGGAGAGATAATTAATAAATAAAAGAAAACTTGATTGAATGACTAATTCTTAGGTTTCTTTTTTGTCAATAGTTGAACACATATATAATTTATAATTTATGTCCTGAAGTTTTTTTTACTAAGTACTTAAATAAACAACCTTTAAAGCTCATTATTATTATTTTATAAGGATTATTATCAATACTAGTAAAAACGTTCTCTTTAATTTATTTATATCTTACTTACTTCCTGATTAGAAAAGTAAGTAAAGAATTGATTAGATTGGGACAAGTAAGCAATTTAATTCCGCACAAATTTTTATATATAATTGGATCGACAAATATTTTGACTTGAAATATAGTCTGGATTGAATATATATATATATATATATTTCAATTTAAAGTTTAAGAATTCTTTGTTGACACTTTTTTTATTTCTCATTCATCTATCTTTTTGATAAAACTTATCACCAAGAGGCTGCTGTTATTGATGGCAACTTGGAATCGTATTTTCAACACTCAAGATTACAAAACGGTCCGAAAAAATTCTCGGATAAAGGGCTTTAAGTAACTACCTAAGGTTGCACCTTATCATAACTTGTTATAACTAGATAAGAAAGTTGTCGTCTCGCTTCAATGAACTAAAAAGAGATAATATTGATCCAAAATTGTACATATAGAATTACAATCATCAAAAAAAAAAAAAAATAAAATAAAATAAAAATCAATCAATATTTTTTTAATTCTATTTTATTTATTTTTTTACTGCTTTGCTCACTATTTAAGAGATAATAGTTCTTTATATTTAATATATTTTTTTAATTTATTATTATTATACATTATTATAATATAATAATATAAATAAATATAATTATTATTCGCTGATAGACCCTGAGGATCACGCAGAGCTTTGAAGAGAAATTATTAATTATTGAATTACCCTAGTGTTCAATGTGATAGACTGTCGTGCCAACCACTAAACCACTGAAGAGTCTAGATAAATATAAAAAATTATTAAAAAAAAAAAAATTATATATATATATATACTTAGGTAGGATGGTTTATTATTTTTGATATCTATATTTTGTATACATATTTATATATTTTGAATTGTAAATTCTAAAAATTAGTTAACTCTAAAGATAAATTGATTTTAAAAATTTTGTTCCACTTTAAAGGACCCAAAGCATAATTATTTTTATGACTAATGTCTAAATATCATGAAAAAACTGTTAAATCTATATCATTTTCATATTTTCCTTTTTTATAAATGTCATAGGAAAATGGTATGGTTGCATATCTATTAGCTTTTAAACTAACTAACTGTTTGATTTCATTTTTAAACTCTTTAAGATAATAATTTAAAGAAAACTTGTAAGTTATTAAATTAAGTAGATTTTTGTGGAATTTTTTTCAGTTTTAATTTAATATTGTATAAATATATATTTAATTGTATATGAATATTTATAGGAAGAATAATTAAATGGAGACATTAAAATAAAATGATTTTCATCGAAAAAGTAATTTAATTTAATTAAATAGAAATGAGGTTGTATACATTTCTATGAAACCATTTATACAAGTTAAATATAAAAAACAATTGTATTAGAATACAACCTATTTTTTTTATCTAACACGAAATGAATTAAGTTTTTAATATATGAGATTGTCAACAAATTTTATCAAATCACTAAAAACTATTTTATATCTTCTTTAAACCATAAACCAAAGAAATACAAAAAAGTTTCAATAAAGTAAAACAAAAATAATCTCTTAATGAAAATTTTAGACAATATTTTATCTTAAATAGAACTTGTAATTTATAATATAAGTTATGATTATAACAAATAAATAAATTCAAATAAACTGAATTTATTTTAATTAATTTTCTCTATGGTGTTTTTTTTTACTTTCAGTTTCAAATATAGGTAACATGCAAGTTCTCTGAATATATTGACCCAAAAATCAACATCGGAGATTCATGCTTTAATTCAACAAATAATTAATATTCATTCTTACCAGTCTAACGCACAAACTATTATTATTTTATAATTTAGTATATTTATTATTAAAGTTATATAATTATAGGGGGGTAGGTATCTTACTCAGATTTAAAAAAAAATTATATTTCCAATCAGTTCTCTATAATACTATAATACAATAATAATATAACACTATAATAACGGATGGTCTGTGACGGGCAGGTCAATAAGTGACTTAGAATTAAATAAAATAGAAAAACTGCTCCTGTCAGCAGGCAACTATCAGCTGACTCCAGTCTAAATGTGAACCAGCTCGGTCTTTTAATTTTAGAACAAATTACCTCTTGAATTGAGAAAAAAATGGAAAAATGTGAATTTTTGTGCTTATTAAGCATTATTTTTTGCAAAAAAACATCACTAAAACCGAGTATTTGCGCCTATTCGTAACCGTGGATGAAACGTGAATCCTCCACAACACGCCAGAGAACAAACAGCAGTCAAAACAGTGGGGGTTAATCGGCACCAAAGAGGGCCACGACAAATCTAATATGTTGGAAAGATTTAAAAAATTGAAGTTGGACGAAATATATAGAGCTCAAAGAAAAAAAAAAATTTTTTTATCGAAAAAACCTTTCATTCAAAAAGTTACGGACTTATTGACCTACCCCTGTATTTATCTCAGAGAGCTATACCTATTTGATATATGTTACCTGTACGATACCTTCTTGTAGGTTATAATTGGTTTCTTGTTCACCTTCTTAATATAATAATAGTTGTTTTATCTGATGTAGTAATTATTTATAAATCAAATATAAAAAAAAATATTTCTTTTGAAATTAAAATTAATTAAAATATTTTGATGAATTATGAATAGAAATATTTTGATGTATTGGACTATCCATTTTCGATCAAACTTCCTTGATCTTCTTTTCTAATCTTTTCAAATTTCTGACATCAGATGCAGATGTTACCTTTAAAATATAACAGGTGTGTTTCTAACAAAATAAATTCGTGATATATATCTGCCAGGTGGGGGAAAAAAACGATTTTTCTAAAATAAAATAATAAAATAAATAAATTGTTTCAAATTATATAAAGAAGGCAAATAAGATACAAAAATATTAGTTAAGTTATTTGATATTAAGTATGCGAGAGTGAGAGATATATTTCCGCAATAATCTTTTTACTTTTTTTTTATTTCCATTCTATTATTTAATTATTAAAGGAAAATGTCATAGGGGAGGTCACCCTTAAATACGCTCAAGTTGTTTTCCTTAGAAACCAAAAAAAAAAAAAAAACTTGATCAAATACTTTTGGATAGTATTATTGATTTGAAATAAAAATTAATAAAGAAATACCTTCATATCTTATTCTAAATATAAACATTATTTCGTTTATTTTTAGTTGGTATCCAAATATCACGTTGAAAACCTGTGGCATCTTGATAAGAAAGCTTTCGTTACAATTAGGAATTAATTTTTTTTTTTTTACCTTTCTTCTCATTTCATTCATGAAACATTCTTATAGTCATTTAAATAAATTATATGGATCAATAGAAATATTACTACTATAAAGGTATTGAACAAATTATTTTTTTTATTAACGTTTTAATGTTAAACATATTTATTATTATCCCCTACTAGGAGATGTCTCTTAATAATCATTTCTTTAAATACTAACTCAAGTGTTATGCTTGAAAAAAATAGTAATTGGTAAAACATAATATACTATATATATATATATATGGATATTCTTTCGGTCTTTATAATGGCTGGAATTCTTAAGATGTTAAGAAACATACATAAAATTTATCTTAATTTGGATCATATATCTTCCAGAATTTATTTTTAAAAAAATAAAATAATATAATTGACATTAATTATGATCTTATCCATAATAGATAAAAACGATAAATTTTTACTATAAAAGAGTTGTGGTTTGTTATTAAGCGGTAAAGGAGCGCTCAATTCATCAAAATTGTCATTTAAGAATATCAAAATTAGTTTTTAAGGACAAAAAAAAATATTTATTTATTAAAGGATTGGCGGAAAATGTTTGAGGAATGACAATCCTAAGAGATTGTTTTAGTTTAGATGATACGCGTGGTTCGAATGAGTGAAGAAAGTTTGGTGAGAAATCTATTTATAGGCCATTGAGAAAATTCCATTGGGCAGATTAAGGGGGGGGAGGTGTTAAGAAATTAGATGGAGATTGTATATTAATACGATTAGGGTAAAGGCACCAGTGTATAACACTCAAAACTTTTATTAAACTTTAATTTCTGATGGCCTGCACATTTAAAACTGGTTTATGTTCTGCTGAAAAAATAATTGCAGGAAATAAGAGGCATAGTTTATAAGGCTTTTATTACACTAATACAAATTTATTAACAAAAAAAAATTAAAAAATTAGTAATTACCCAGTTATTGACATTTTTTCTAGTAATTGACAGTTAAAGTTCCAGTCATGATCAAAAACTGTGCAGAATCGAAATTTTACATTTTAACACTGAAAGGTTATCGTCACTTTCTTGTCTTGCAAGGAGAAATATGTGAAACAATGTTACACCAAGAATATAACAGTAAATCTTCAGGTTCATGCCATCCATTTCCACAGTCGTCCGGCTGGTGCCATCGAAGTAGTCACCGACACTCCTAATTTTTTCCAAGAATGACCGTTTTCGCATGGGTAGAAATTATATTTTTTCATATGAATTCTTAATTTTATGAAAACAAACTTACAGAAATAAATTTCTATTGGTCACTAGTTTATTACTCTTTGTTTTCTCTCCCCCCCCCCCAAGGGTCATCTAAAAAAAATAGCATTTACCTGCTCTCTGGGGAATATGTCGTTACATTACCTACAAATTCTAAAATAGTTTTTTTTTTATAAAAATAAATAGAACTGTCAAACACTGGAGTTTTTCAATTTTTGAATTCCAGTAAATTACAATGAGAATAAATTACTTTTCTTCTCAAAATGAGGGACAAACTAAATATTAGGGCATAATTAAAAGAAAAGAATAACCTATATATAGACACAGATTTCAAGCGAATCAAGTGAAAAACAAATATGATGTGAACTGATAAAAATTTAAAGGACCTTATGAATATTGATAACAACTACTTATAAACTTAACAGCTTTCATTTTTATTTTCTTATTCTTAAAAGCATTCAATAATCTTGATGCTTAGTCGGCCATTACAGTTGGTAGATATCTCTTGCTTGATTTTATGGCTCACAACATGCCAAAAATATATTAGAACCTTATATTGAGGTATTTTTAACCAATTGTCATACTTTGGTTCACTGTCATTCCCTATTTACAAATATAACGCTTTCAGTTAACTGAAACAATCTATTTTATAGTTTCTATTAATATATTTTTTTTTTTGTTTAAAATGAGTTTATTGAGCCAATAATATACAATAGATATTTACAAAGAAGATTATCCCTAAACACATATGGAATATACAATTTAATAAGAAATAATAATTTATAACAAAATTGTGCAATATAGCAGGGGTGTCCACACTTGGTGATGCTTAGAGCCATATTGAAAAATCGAAAATGTTTAAAAGCCAAATGGCGAAAAAAAATTTTACCTTTTATTTAGAGCCATATTGAAAAATCGAAAATGTTAACTTTTTTGTGTTATGTCTTTAAATTTTTTAATTGAGCCACAATGAACTCTAAAAGAGCCGCATGTGGCTCGCGAGCCACGGTTTGGCCTCCGTGGCAATATAGCGCATTCGTTGTTAAACGAAATATTACAAATAAATAATACTTAGAAGCTAAATTATTATATTGTTTCCTTTTTTGTTTAATTTAATTTATAATGATTAATTATACAATTAATGATAATATGATTAATTTTATTCAGGAAAAGGCTTTTATAAACACCTGAAAAATCCTTTAATATATAATAATATTCATATATAACATTGAATTTATTATATAGTAATTAATAATTTATTTCTATTCATTTATAATAAATAATTTTATATATTTATTTTTCAATTTTTATAATAATATACGTAACAAATAATTCAATCAATTAATTTCACTTTTATTATTTAGATTCTGTCAAATGTTTTTTTTAATCATTTTAGGATATGCAATTATAATTATGATACGTAACTAATTTCATTTTTCTCAATGAAATTCATTCAAATTAAATAGGTATGATTCATCTCTCATTAGTATCTCTCAGATACATATCTATTTTCTTCATTATATAGTTTTATTCAAACTTTATTTATTTAACTAATCTCAAGAGATTGAATATTAGAATTAATAATAAAGAACCTGATAAATGTAGAGAATTCTAAAATTTTTTTTATTAATTAAAAATATCCTTTCATTTAGATCAATGCTTTTTGAAAGTAACCAACCGGATTAACTCATTTGCACTGGTTTTAAAAGCATAATCCTATAAAACGGCTGATTTAATAATGAATTAACCAGTGAAGGGAATTGAAAGTACATATTAGTGATTAGTTCAAAAGAATTATTATTTATTAATTGGTCTTGGTAGATTGTGATATTATTATTATTATTGTTATTATTATTTGATGAATTAGAGAATATATCAATAAATAACTTATCGGTCATGTTTAACTAAACACATTATAAAAGTTCTCCTGGAATAAAAGGCTATCACTCGATTATATTCTATAATTATCTTATAAATAATTTCTAGGGTCTATAAACTTAGCGACATGGTTTTCGTCTGCACTTTTGTTAGCCAATTTTTTTTCATAGGGGGAGTTTTGCAGAGACCGAAACAAATTGTAATCAGACGGAGCAAATTCCGGGCAATACGGTGGATGGATCAAAACTTCCCAGCCAAGCTCTGTCAGTTTTTTCTAGGTCATCAAAAATGTGAATGGCCTGGCCTTTCCTGGTGGTACATAACTCTTTTTCTATTGATCAATTCTGGCCGATTATTTCGAATTTCCTAGTCTAATCTGGTTAGTTTCTGTCAGTAGAGAGCTGAATCAACCGTTTTACCAGGTTCCAAAATTTCATAGTAAACTCCCTTCCAATCCCACCATACATACGGCTTAAACTTATTGGCCGTCAATTCCAACTTGGCCGTCGTTACTGATCATAGAACACCTTTAACCCATCTTGGCGGCAACCGACTTGATAGGCGCTGTCATTTCGTAGAATGAATGACAGTCTGATAATTTTTATACAGATATATAAATTAATTACATATTTTAATTAGCGATTCATGCATTCAATTAATTTCAAAACAATTATTTTTTAAAATCCTTATTTGGTTAAATTGTGTTACGCGATATCTAAATAAAACTAACCATGTACATTAAAAATATAAACAAATATATAAACTCAGGAATGTAACAAAGTGTTAGTATAGATATAATTTACATAATAATAATAATCAGTTTTTTCATCAAAAACAATTTTAAATAAAGATTCAAGTGATCAAATAATAAATATAATAATATAAAAAAATGTAGATAATGTATGATTCATATTTAATTAATTGTAAATTACTTTTTGTTTTAATGAAATTGCTTGATGACAATCTTCTTTCGTATTATTTCTATCAATTTATATATATATATATTAATGTGTAAATATGTATAAAAAAGGAATTGTTCGTTGTCATTGCCGTGTTTTCCCAATTATGAGTGAGTCATAACAGGCGCCAGGAGTTCTGGCTCCTGAAATATACCCGTTCACTTTCAATCTATACTCAGACATGATATTTTATTTATGAACATTACCGAAAATTCGAAATTCATTCACTTAAAAACAAAATTAAAGGGAAGCGAACATTTTGAAAACATTTATTTCCAAATAATTAATGGTTTGGGTCGTCATTGAAATGTATTTTAATGTTGGTTCGCATTTGTATGTTGGAAGATATTATCTTGAAGGGCGCCAGTGGTTTCAAGAATTTATAGGAATGGAAAATAGAAAATGAATTCGAGCCCATTGAGTAGGCAACACAATCTTGATAATTCTTGTAAGACAGATGTTAAGAAAAATAAATAAATATATTATATATCTTCAAAGAGATTAATTAATAACATTCATCTCCATGAATAAACATTGAACATTCCAATCATTATTAAAGAAAAAAAAACAACATTTTATAGTATGTCTGATGATTGATGAAATTTATATATTGAGGAAAAAAACATTAAAAAATTATCCTTAATTTTTGATTCTATAATTAATTAAATGACCTCTATACGTCCACAAATATTCTTAGAATCATAAAATCGAGGAGGTTACGTTCGATTGAATGAAGATAAATTATCGAGAGCTTGGTTTATGAGGAAAGCACTTGGAAATGACCGTTAGGTATACCAAGGACATTGATAATATAACAGATCATTCAATCATTTTTAGGATAAGAAAAAAAAACATTTTTGAAGTGAAACTTCTTTAGCGGCGTCCTGACATTTGGTTGAGAATGGAGAGTGAATTGAAAAATTGAAATTTCGTAACGCAAGAGAGAAAGAAGATATAGGTATAACGAGTGAGAATGAGATAGCCTCTATCTGCGTCTCCTTTTTGTGCTGTCTTTCGTTCTAATCCCCACTCTAGGTCCAAAGACCATGACGCGCATGCGCGCTAGTTAAGTCATATATAATTAGCTGGAGTGTCTCCACTCGACTATCTCGCAATTTGAATTGGATTAAATAACATAATATATTATATTTCAATTAAATTTAATTAATTATAAATTATAAATAATAAATAATAAATATTAAACCAGCGCATGTTTGGCTTTTTGTTGATGGCACCACGTTACGTGTTGGCGCGTGAGATTTGCAGTGTTAAAAAATTAATTCTGGTAATTTTAGCGAATCAATCAAGCTGAAATTCTATATATAGCAGTTTTATACAATTATTAATCATGTGAAAAATTATCAAACATATATCTTTATTTTTACGGTCACTTTAGAGGAAAAAAAATCAAAACGTTGTAGGTAATGACCCTCTTCCGGTTGACCTACATTTCTCAAAAGTTGATAGAAAACTATGAATTTTGAATAATGTCCATGTACCAAATTTCATCATTCTAGCTCAAACCGTTTTTGCGTAATCTTGCCTACATACATACACACACACACACATACACACACACACACACACACATACAGACATTTTTCTCAACCTTAGTGAAAATGATTCAGGAACCTTCAAAACGTATAAAAACATCAAAATCTCAACATCGAAAATTTTCGTGATCGCAATACTATCTCTGGCGAGATAGTAAAAATTGATATTTATATATATATATATATATATATCGTGAAATAATTAAAATTCTCAAGTCAAATATACAGCGTGCACGCATACCGACGCATGTAATTGTGTGTGTGAACATGGTCGGCGATTCACACGCCAACACATACAGTTATGTGCGTCGATGACCATTCACGTTATTTATCCGAATCTCAACATTACTTTAACACTACTAAATCAATTTAAAATTATTATTGCATTTAAAACTGCTTTTCTCTACTCCACAGATTTCACTATGCCGAAAAAAAATAACGACCAAAATTTAGACGATATTATTTATTTCATACACCGTTCACTACTGGTTTATAGCCACACAGGTGCTAATGCACTTGAACGAGGCGAAGATAAAATCCCTCTAATTCTCGGGGGAGATTTTAATGTAAATTTTGGATCTGATGATTCGTTGCCGTTGATCAACTTTCTTCGAGAAACATTTGGTCTGCTTATAAATAACGATCCCAAGGAATCAACAACAAAATCTGGAACTACAATAGATGCTGTTTTTACACGTTATATAGAAAATATCGAATCACGAACATATATATCTTATTTTAGTTATCACAAGCCATTAATATCAGTATTACCAATTGAATCACCAACCGACAATAGTACAGGCAATGTAGATATGATGATAGAGTAGATAATAATAATAATAAAGCGAATATTTGTTACGAAAATTTTATACTGTTATATGTCTTTCGAAATGATCCCTTTATTTTTCTCTATTTCTCTCTCACTCACACTCTCAACTAAAATTTATCTTATTCTCTAGATCAGAGGTTCTTAAACTTATGTACTCCGCGGACCCCCACTTGGAGAAATTTTTTTTGACGGACCCCATCCCAACTTTAGGTACTTTACGTCATTTTATTAGTTAATTTCTGGCTTACAATCTCCTAAGAACAAGGATATATGTTGAATATTTCTAACAGTGATTGGTGAATAACGATTTTTTTGCATATTGTAGAACACATTTTATTAGAAATTATAATATTGAAGAAAGAAAATTCAGCTAAATATGAAGATGGAAACGGTAGCAATAGTTTTCTTGCACATTTCGTTGAATTTGGGTATTTGATTTCTGTTTCCTCACAAAGCCATGCCATACCTCCTTTTATATTAAATAAAGTTTTAACTGACTCATCATTTTCTCGTGCACCTGTAAGATGGCTTTGCGGACCCCCAGTAAAGTCTTCGCGGACCCCCAGGGGTCCGCGGACCACAGTTTAAGAACCTCTGCTCTAGATTGTAAGAAGTTTCACTTCCGCCACGTGTACGATGCTGCACATTTTGCTTTTTTTTTTTGAAAAATTTGATTTTATTTCAATTATGGAATTTCATTGTTTTGAAAATAATAAAAGTTCCTTCACTAAAGATGTTATATCTCGTAAACTAATCGTCTGATCGCTATTCAATTTTGACATATATCATTTGAAAGAGCTCTTGATATTGGTGCCATCTACATGGCATCCTACATTCTTATTGAATGACCTGTTCGAAGATTTAAGGGAATTGAATGTTTATAAAATAAAGAACGACTGGGGCCAAATAGAGTAGGATCGTCACAAAAATAAATAAATAATTAATTAAAATTATGGAATTTTAACTCTTGTTCTTTCTTCTAAAAAAATTCCCAAGGAAAATTAAAATAATTAAATGGTTAATGATAATGTAAGAAGAGAACTGGTAATTTTAGGAATTCATTTCAATTTGGTTCCATACTCTTGTCATTTCAGTTTATTATTTTTTTTTTTTAGTGATCTTAAGGTTTTCATCTTTGAAATTTTTTTTTTAATTAATATTTAATTTAGTTGAATATTTTCAAAATGCTTATTCTTATTATGAATGATTTGACCTAATATAATAATTAATTATTAATTTGAATCGGCATAAATAGGACGATTAGCTTTCTCTAAGCCTAAAATAAAAAATCTGGAGTGTCTCCACTCGAATATCTCGAAAATTTGAATTGTGTCCATTAATTTTAAATTTAATTAATTATAAATTATAAATTAAAATTAATAAATAATATTTATTAAACCAGCGTGTGTTTGGCTCTTTGTTGATGACACCACGTCACGTGCTGACGCGTGATTGCCAGTCAACGTGTTAAAAAATTAATTCTGGTACTTTCAGCGATTCAATAAAGCTGAAAATCTATATGTATCAGTTTTATACAATTTTTAATCATGTGAAATATTATCAAACGTATATCTTTATTTTTACGGTCACTTTAGAGGAAAAAAAATCAAAACGTTGTAAGTAATGACTCTCTTCCGGTT
The DNA here is from genome assembly GCA_963082975.1 of Labia minor. Lineage (NCBI taxonomy): Eukaryota > Metazoa > Arthropoda > Insecta > Dermaptera > Spongiphoridae > Labia > Labia minor. Next base: position 56,617,351 of record OY720345.1, read on the forward strand.
GTGCTAATCTCTCAAAAGTTGATAGAAAACTACGAATTTTGAATAATGTCCATGTACCAAATTTCATGATTCTAGCTCAAACCGATTTTGCGTAATCTTGTCTACACACACACACACACACACACACACACACACACACACACACACACACACACACTGACAGAGAGAGAGAGAGAGAGAGAGCAAGAGAGAGGCAGACAGACAGACATTTTTTCTCAACCTTAGTGAAAATGACTCAGGGACCTTCAAAACGTATAATAACATCAAAATCTCGACATGGAAAATTTTTGTGATCGCAATACTATCTTTGGCGAGTTAGTAAAAACAAAAAAAATTAACTAATAATCATATAATTATTTTAGAGAACAAAAAATTATAGAACTCATAAATTACATTACGTTAACGGTTGATTAAGATATTTGTTTTAAGTACATAAATCATCAAATTACATAATAATTTTGTTTATTATAATCGTTTTCAATTATAAATTCTTTAAGTAATCTTGTGGTAAAACACCCGGCAATTAATATTCATTTATTCCAAATAAGAAACCTACTTATAGACTGGATATATGCTTATTTTGTAAATTTATGGAATAATGCTTTAATATTTTCGTAAATAAAAAAAAGGACGCAATAAACCTGTAATATAAATTGTAATGCCAACGATTTCCTTCCTATTTATTAGCAAAGTTTGGACATAATTAAACAATTAAGAATCAATATTTATTTTCCGGGGTTGGCTGAAGGAGGGGTTCGTTGACCTGGGAGTGGCGTCGCGACGTCTGGTCTTGTGCCCTCATTGCTTTCTTTCTTGGGGTTGAAATAAATGGCGAGGGTTCTCCCCTAACTCTCGAAGTTCAAAATAAATCATTTTCCTTCTTTAGAACACAAATATAGATTTTATCTTTTATGTTTTTATAACCACGTAGAAGTCGAAATGATTTAGTTTAACATTAATAACGAATGCATATTTTTTTTTCTTTCTCTAGTAAATTTGATATTACAATTCATTTAGTCACATTTATTTGAACGTTTAACCCAATTTTTGTTCATTCGTGTCACCCTCGAGGAAAAAAGTAGAACATGAACCCTTGCCAGAATGAAGATGCATAATTATAATATCCTAGATATTTATTGATAAGAAATTCTGGAGTGTCATCACACGACTATCTCGCAAATTTGAATTGGATTAAATAACGTATACGTCTATTATATTTAAATTAAATTTAATTAATTAAATTATAAATTAAAATTAATAAATAATATTTATTAAACGAGCGCGTGTTTGGTTCTTTGTTAATGGCACCTCGTCACGTGCTGGCGCGTGATTTGCAGTGTTAAAAAATTAATTCCGATACCGTTCCAAACCGTTTTTGCGTAATCTTGTCTACACACACACACACACACACACACACACACACACACACACACACACACACACACACACACACACACATACATACATACATACATACATACATTTTTCTCAACCTTAGTGAAAATGACTTAGAGACCTTCAAAACGGGTAAAATCATCAAAATCTCTACATCGAAAATTTTCGTGATCGCAATTTGGCGAAATAGTAAAAAAAAATACTAAAATTTGTGAATTTTTTCTAAATTTACAATAATCGCATTTATTAATCAAATTTAAACTCTCCAATATACAAGTGAAGGTTCAATTAAGTAAAGAAAGTTTGTTTAAAAGAATAACAAAAAGTAGACATACAATTATTGATTTTGGAATTTGGAGAAGATAGGAATTGGATGGATGTGGCTTGAGATATGAATTAATAACTTTTCTCTCAAATTGTTTTTATAAATTTATATTATATGTATATCCAAATTTAAATAATCCGGTTTAATGAGAAGTTTTAGTTAATAACTTCATTCACAAATTTCATTAAATTTAATCATGTTCCTAGTTAAAGCATCATATAATAAATTCTAAAATATTATGATATTAAAAACAATGAACAAATTTTAATTATGATATTAAATTTTCTCTCACTCTAGATATCTAATATATCTAGATAGAAACTTTAGTCATTAAAAAAACATTATTAGTGAAAAAAATATTTTTTAATGAATAGATAAAGTAGATAATTAGGTATTAATTTTTAAAATGCTTTTTCAGTTTTCAAAGTTTTATCATAAATATATTAAACAAATTTTTAACTTTATTATTTCGATAATTATAGGTCTGAAATAGTACAATACCTTATTTTAACACCTTAAAAATGATTAATAATATATATTTTTTTACGTTTTCCCAAATTTCCGGTAGATACGCATACATTATTTAAACTTACTACGGTATTTATTTAGTTCTTTTTTTTTTTTTTTTTTTTTAAAAATTCAATATTTCCTGTGGAATTTTTGTCAAGATTTGCTCCTCTTCACCTCAATGACGTTCCAATCTAATTCATATAAAAATTTGATAAGATATCTGTTCTATTTTTTAAGCCATTTAAGGAAACATTTATTTTTTATGACAGTGTCGAATTCAAATGTAACCCAATTTTTTGACAGTCTATTTCTTATCTTGTGATTGACTTCAAAAATCTCAAGGCCATTTCAAAATGATTGTCCTTCCGAGTTCCACAATACAATTCCAGTAAAAACAAACACATTTCACATTTGACCCTACTTTTTTTTAACTATCTCACTTCGATGTCGAGATTTTGATGTTTTTATACGTTTTTAAAAATTGTACAAAACTGCTATATATAGAATTTCAGCTTGATTGAATCGCTGAAAGTACCGGAATTAATTTTTTTTAACACGTTGACCGGCAATCACGCGCCAGCACGTGACGTGGTGCCATCAACAAAGAGCCAAACATGCGCTGGTTTAATAAATATTATTTATTAATTTATAATTTATAAAATTTAATTTAAATAAAATATGAAGACACTCCAGATTTTTTTTATCTAAATTTTAAAAATATTAGAAACTATTCAATTTTTCAAATTGTATTTTTAAATTTTTTTATTTTATTTATTTTTTCAGATTATGTTCTCTTACACTTTCACGGTTAGTGGTTCTCCGGCCACTTGGTTCAGCTGATTTCACAACAATATTAATTGCTGTAAAAATGCAGGTAAATAAATATTTTAATTACTATAATTAAGTGTAAAACATTCGTTAATTCATTTTTTTTTTTTAAATATTGTTAGATTCATTTAAATAATAGACTATATATAAATATAAGTATATATAATATGATAATAAGTTCATGATTTTTTAATTAACTAGATTTAGAAATGTTATGCATTTCTAATTAAGTGTTGTAGTGGAAATAATGAATCATTTATGAATGGTAACTTTGTTGGTTTCCAGTGGAGTAAGTTATTTTAAGCAGCATGGGGCATCTTAAGGCTTCGAAGATGAATGAAGTGCGTAGTAAACCTTTTTCCATTTGAGTAAATGTTAATTGGCTAATTTATCATTCAAATTTTCAATTGCTACTTTTTAATATAGATCACTGTAAAGATATTGAATAAGTTCTGAAACCAGTTATATGACTATATCAAAGAAAGTAAGACAAGTAAACCTCGTATATGCGTTCCATCACTTACGACGTAATATAATGTTATAAATTTATATAAAGATAAATACTACATATTATTAAACAAAATTACATATACATATATTTCATTAAAAAATGTATCTCAAAATTAAAAAAGTATTTAAAAATCAAACTAAAAAACTTTTCATATGATAATTATTTTTCTGAATGTAAAATGTAATTTATTTAATCCAAAAAACTGCATATTACGAGGACAGGTCAATAAGTCCGTGGCTTTTTTGAATGAAACTCAGGTTTTTGGATAAAAAGTTATTTTATTTTTCAACGGTCTCCTATGAACTCGATATACTTGGTCAACGTTCCTCCAATTTTTTTATCACTTACAAAAAATATGATTTGTCGAGGACATCAAAATAGATTTATTTGTGTGATGATTTCATCGTTTGGGTCAAATCTCTTTCCGCCGAGCCATTTCTTCAGGATTGGAAATAAGAAATGAGATGGATGAGGGAACAATTCGTATCCAAATTCATGGCTTTTCATGGAAATTCACTTTTTTCCTTTTCTTCTCAAATCACGATGTAGTCTGCTATTGATGGTTGTCGAACAAAAACTAAAAGTTCCAGCTGGTTCAAATTTCGACAGGCGTCAGCTAATAGTTGTCTGCTGACAGGAACAGTTTTGTCATTTCATTTAAGAGATGAGAAATCACGGACTTGACCTATCCTCGTATGATAACTCAGTTTAAAAAATTTGAATTTAAACGAAACGACTCAATTCGAGTCGACATTAAACGAGGTTAGTCTGTACATTGTTATGGAATATTGTATATTTAAAATTCCTCACTAAATCCTCTTCCTCGAAACTGATTCCCATGACCACGTTTCTGAATAATATCTATAAATTATATATATTATCTATAATTATAAATTTAATTTATAAAGTTCGTTGAATTTCAAATTAATTTTAATAATTATTGTATTTAAAAAAAAGGTTATAAAAGATTGTATATAATACATTTTATTATTTCTTATTTTTCATTACAAAAAGCATTCATTATTCTAATTAATGAATACCTTTAAAGTAAGAGGGCGAAGAAAAGTTTTAGAATCTTGTCCCTCTCATGGTATGCAAATTTTGAGTTTTGTTATAATGGGTTTGTGTTGACGTGAATTTGAACAAAACCCTTTTGATTCTACAATCTTGATGAAGCAATAATATTTTACCTTTTAATACAAAATCTTGTTTGCCCTCAATATGAAATTAAACAACGCATATATTTTTTCTCCCAAGACATTTTAAAAGAGAGAAGTCTGTATAAATTTAATTAAAAATATTTTTCAAATTTTCAAGATTGCAGTTTATTTTATATTTTTGCTAATAATATTTATTTATTCGATATTGGAACCAAAAATTAGATATATATACCTTTCTAATTTATAAAATTGTTGGGCATTCTCACAATAAGAAAAATAATTTAAATGATAAAAAATTCTACAGTACATATATCGATCTTTTGTAAACTAATAATCATAATATAACAAAGCCACAATTGACATCAATTGAAAACATAAATGTAATTTTATTAATTAATTTATTCCCATTTTTTGTGATTTAGCCTACACTTGATAAAATATAAAAGAAGAGAGATTCACAGAATTTTTTAAAATATGAAATGGGCACTGCTAAAATTTATTGCATTAATTAGAATATAATTTTCAAAAATTTAAATTAAATTAAGGTCATTTTTTTTTAATTACTTGTCATTTTGGTAAGTTTTTTATATTTTATATGATAATTAGGTTTCTCGCTTTTATATCCAAAATGTAAATTGGATTTAATAATTTAAAAAAATCCTTATTTACTTAATTGACGTTTAATCTATACTAGATGGCCAATGCGAAGATTTCACAAAGATATAGTAATGATTTTAGAATATAGTATTAAAACAGTCAAATTATTTCAATCGGATGTTACTGATACCTAAATTTATCCTAAGATGGTATCCTGGCCCGTTGGTAATGGGACATCAAGTGATATATCACTTATAAAAGTAGTGATAAAAGTGATCGTATACTATTTGATACAAAAATATTTTTTTTTATTCTCCATCCTGTTCATCATGTCCGTAAAATATAAAATATGAATTTAAATATAAAAAATATTACTTATTTAGAAAATATTAATCAATTAGGAGTAATATTCAATTTAATTAATTTATATTGTGTATGGAAATTTTAATATTAATAATAATATTTATTTATATTTTGTATGAAAATTTCTAGAATTAATAATTTTATATTGAGTGTCAACTTCTTAACTGAGCCACCGAGGCACCACATGGAGCGTTATTTTGGTCGGTTTTTTCTCCATAACTTTGGAACGGATCAACTTTTTTGAAATTTTCAACCTTATACCTTATCCTTAGGTCATGACGGTTCTAATGGTACCCGAACCATTAAGATCCATAAAGCCATTTAGGATTGCGTAATCGTTTAATTATATCTATATATATAAAGGAGAGTGTTTGTATGTATGTATGTATGTATGTATGTAATTTGTTTACTTTTTTGCTGTCATAGAAACAAACAAAAAAGAAATTTCCTACTTAACCGACACTTTACCGGTAATTTAGAATTATGAACATCAAAAAATAAGAAACGATTTCTATGAAATTACATCACAATATTCTTATATATCTCTATGGTAACATAGGCTATAGATTTTATTAATATCTAATTCTAATCAATAACCGCAGAATTTAATTTTTTAAAGTTTATATAGTTCTCCGTGTTGTTCATTCAAGAGCCAGGCGTGGCCCACTGACTGGCGGACTCATTTTACACAATGTATATAACTAGCAATCAAAGAATTATTATAATATTTAACTTTTTATTTTAAATTCTAATATTCAAATATCATTTCAATTAAATAATTTATTCTAAAAGTTCTCATTTTAATTAATATAATAAAATATTTAAATCATATTTAACTTAAATTATTTTGTATTTATTCTTTCTATATTTGAATACTTCTTTTATTTTAAGGGAGGGAATTAACTATGATCTAAAAAAATTAATAAATGAACTTAATTATAAAAAATCAAATAAATCCATTAATTTAAATTAATACTATTAATGAATGTATATATTGTTAATTTATCTTTAGTTTTATCAATACTTTTATACCGTTAATTTTTATAAATTGTCTCAAGTCTCTAACTTTGCATTTTCTAAAATTTTATTATAATTAAAAATATTCAATAAAAATCAAGCAATGAAATTAAAATATCAAAATGAAATGATCAAGAAATATTATACTCTATTATAACATATACAATACTTATAAACTATAGGCGGAGGAAATATTAGACGATATCATTGCGGGTTCATGCCAAATCGATCAACATTAATTAAGATATTTTCATTATGACAGATATTAAAAAAACCGCGAATTCAATATCTCTGTTCACTAATTATTTGTAGACTTTAGTAAAACCTACGCATGACTCAATAGATCCGGATAAACTTTTTCAAATTTTGATCTTAAAATTTATCTTGAAGGTAGTAAAGAAAGAGTAAGATGCGGAAATCAATTGTAAAATATTAGGTGATTCAGACGACTTAAATATAATAGGAGATTCGGCAATTGTGCAATTACAGATAGCGAGGAAAAATTAATCGAGGTAGGAAAAGAGATGAGGTTTGAAATTATTAATGATAAATAAATATATTTAGAAACAAACAGGAGCAGTATTAACATACAAAATGTAGAATTTGAATATGTAGAAAAATTGAATGTAATCACGAAGGATAATAATATTTGAGAAGAATTTAAATCGATGTGGCAATCGGGAAACGCCTGTTATCATGCAGTAAAGAGGCTTATCTCATCAAAATTATTATAAAAGGGAATGAAAATTAAAATATATAAAACAATTATTTTGTCTGTTGTATTATATGAGTGTGAGACATGGTCTATGATCTTAGGAGATGAGAGTGGATTCAGAGTATTTGAGAATAGGATTCTCCCCAGCATTTATGGGCCAAAGATGAGGACACCAGGGAATGACGTAAGAAAGATGGAACAGAGGCTCAGGATAAGGACACTTGGAGAAATGTGGTTGTAGCTGTCAAGAACTTTCGAGTAGATAGTTATAACATATTCAATAAAAATATATATAATTAATTTACTGATTAAATTAAAATATATTTTAAATAATCACACAATAAGAAATGAATGTTTTATGTTATACATTGATTGAAACAAAATGGATGAAAACCTTTTACTACTTTCAACCAAATACTATGTACCACTCGGGGGTACAGGGGGCGGAGCCCCCGTCTAGATGTGAAGAGCGACGAAGGAGCTCTGAGCAGCTAGTATATATATATATATGACTATGGAATCAACAATTAGATATATATTCTATATATATTAATTATTTTGATTAATATTAAAATTTTTAAAAATATTTGTTTTTTTAACTCTAAGGAAAAATTTAACCCAATCAAGTAAATCACATTTTCTAGAATGGTTATCATTTATTGATAATATTATTGTGCATTAATAAAAGAAAGTAAATTATCTCAAAATGAATTTGTAAACATTAAATAAATAAAAACTAACAAAATTAAACAAATAATTAATTGAGTTAAAATATTTTTTATGATTAAATTTATTTTATAATTAACATTTTTAGTGATTGTACTTGGTTTTATCATACAAACTTACAAACTTTCAGTCTATTAATCAATGAATATTAAAAAAAAAATACATTTCAAAAACTTATAAAATATATTAAGAATATAAGAAATTATAGATATAAGATTGCATATCCTATTTCTATATGTCATTAATTATAATGTATGTTATTAAAATTCAAATGATACACACCTTTGAGGCTTGTCAACAACAATCATCTTCCTAAAATAGTTATTTAATAATTTTTTAAGGATATTGCACAAGTTTATCGAGATAATCTCTATTTATATTCTGATATAATCTTTCAAATGATAGATATTCAAAAATAGATTAATAGTTTAATTAATTATTAATTTGTTTTTATTATTATAGAGTCTTAAAAGGACTTTACGTTCCAATGAGCTTGTACTATCATCACAAGGCCTTCTCGACACAGAACTTGATCTCAACTTTGCTCTTCAAGTATGTATATTAAGTATACTTTTGAAATGAAGGATTTAAATTTTGTATTTTAAATATATATAAATTTTATTTATTATATTTTAATATCATTTACTTTTTTATTTTATTTATATAAAAAAATATAAAAGTCGTGATTAAAAAAGAAAAAGAAATTAAAAATGGATTGAAATTTCTTGTCCGAAGTATATATATAAATCATTGATTTGGTGAATCATTTCAACCCCATTTATAATTTCTTAGAATTTAGATTTACAAATGGCGAACATTAAAAATCACCCTAACTTGACTATTATTTTCTAAATTATATTTTTTCATCTACTTGATATACATTAGATCGAATTTTATTATTTTTATTTTTATCATATTTTTTATAAATATTCTTTTTCAGTACCCTCATTTTTTGAAAAGGGATGGAAATAAACTTCACGTTATGCTTCAACGTAGAAAACGTTATAAAAATCGTACAATACTCGGTTATAAAACATTAGCAGAAGGCGTCATCAATATGTCTCAGGTAAGAAATTTCATTATCATATCTCTGATTATTCATTTATTTATTATATAAATGTTTTCATATTAATTATATGTTTTGAGAAAAGTGAATGATTCATATATTATTTTGAGAGATAATTAACTAATTTTGATTTTATTAATTTTATTGTGAATTAATTTTTTTTTTTTTAAATATAACAAATGTCTTCTAAAAGAATAGGCATTTATAAATATTGTAAGTGAATAGTGATCACAAAAGTTGTCTGAGGTGATCTTTAGGAAAAAGGTCAAGTTTGTAGTTAACAGCCTACGATAGACCCAAGGACTACATAAAAAAAATCTGGAGTGTCTCCACCCGAATATCTCGAAAATTTGAATTGTGTCGATTAATTAACATATATTATATTTAAATTAAATTTAATTAATTATAAATCAGTGTTAAAAAATTAATTCCACTACTTTCATCGATTCAATCAAGCTGAAATTCTATATATAGCAGTTTTATACAATTTTTAATAATGTGAAAAACTATCAAACATATATCTTTATTAATTTGGATATATTAGAGGAAAAAAAATCAAAATGTTGTAGGTAATGACCCTCTTCCGGTTGAGCTACATTTCTCAAAAGTAGATAGAAAACTACGAATTTTGAATAATGCACGTATACCAAATTTCATTATTCTAGCTCAGAACGTTCTGGCAAGATAGTAAAAATAGTTTGAAAATCAGAAAAGTTATTTTATTTGTGAAACTACAATTTTATCTGTTATTTACAATTGAATATTTTTTTATAAATCAAAATAATATGTGAAAATGTCCTTACCATAATTTGTAGATATTAAATTATTAAAGCTTTGGTGGTTGTTTTTATTTATAACGGAATTTTGTAAATTAAACCACATATTGATATTTGTTATTGTAAATTTATTCAAAAAATACAAACATATACACGTTTCGATTGCTACTTCTGCAATCGTTATCAAGCGACTGCACTGTTCGACTGACTTGTCACTGGACGCGCGTGCAACCGAAACGTTGTGTATGTTTGTATTTTTTGAATAAATTTACAATAACAAATATCAATATGTGGTTTAATTTACAAAATTCCGTTATCAAAATAATATGTATTTATTCATTTTTTTATATAATTAAAATCTGAGATTGTATTGTTATTTAACAAGTGTAATTTTCTGCATGACAGGTGTTACAACGACAGATGGATATCGAGTTAGAATTAGTTTCCGAAAGCAAGGACAAGGGCGGAGGGTCTGCGCCCCCGGGCAGCGTGGTCGCCAGGGTGACGGTTCAGGCGTTAACCAGTCAACCTGTCGACCAACTGGAGGCCAACAAACACCTGGCCAATGCGGAAGTTGCCGGTAAATCATTTGAATACACAACATCCAAAACCTTGGATAAGTCATTCCTATCTATCCATTTTCGCCTAACACAAATTTATCTACCTACCTACCTATGATGTATTTTGAATATTTATTTCTTCCATTCCTAAATATTTCTAAGTATAATATATATATTAATTTTTTTATGAACTTTTTAAAAATTTTAAAACGCATAATTGGTTAGTCTTGAGTAATATTTGGTATTGGGAAAAATTAATAGTGAACAAAATAATACAGGTAAATATAAGGTATTTAAAAAATGTTATAACAAAAGTTTTATTAAACAAGAAAAAGGCTTATATATTATTAAACTAAATTACATATACTTATATTTCACTGAAAAAACGAATTTTAAATCTAATTAAAAATAATATTAAAAAAATTTTACTTTATAAAAGAATAATCTAAAATTCTTTCATATTGATCACAATTAACTTAATTGAAAAAATATACAATTAACGATTCAATTAAATAAATTTCATAATATTAATTTATTATGATTATATTTCTATATATTTACTATGTTTCTAGAAAATCAATGTTCTGTTTCGTTATAATTTATAATAATATTCACTGATTCAGATTGGAAGGTGGTCATGAAGGAGGTGGGAGGAGAAATTAGCAATCATTGATATTTCTGCCAAATATACTGATACAAAAATGTTTTAATCATATTTTCACTTATTTGATCGTTGTTAATTTTGGTTTAAAAGGTCTCTTGGGGTGTCGCCCTATTAATGAATCAAAATAATTACTAGGGAAAGGTCAATAGATAAAATAATATTATGCACTATGCAAAAAAACATTGCTCTTCTCAGTCGATTACCTCTAGCTATAATTGTTTAAACTTTTTTATAGTTACATATAATATAAATTTTCTAAATACTAAATACAAAATCTATAATTAATAAAATAAATTATATTTATTAAAACTAAATTCACACCAGAATTCCTTTTCATTCTTTTTATGATTAATTTCTATTTATCATTTATTTTTAGATTTTCCCTCTAAAACTTTATCGTTTTCATAAATTTTATCATTTCTTCAATATCCAATTAATTGATTTCTCTTTGTTTGAATTTTTAGATCGGGGAGCTGATTTTTCCGATGACGAAGATGAATTTTCATCAAATGAGGACGGAGAAGCAGAAGGTAGTGACTCAGAACCAATGCCTGAAGATGGTGTTCCAAGTCGAAGACCAAGGAAATCAAGTCGAGGAAAAATCCCTGCTAATGCCAGGGTAGGTTTATTATTAACTATTTTTTATTTTAAAATAATAACTTTTACTTTTAATTGTTCTAAAATTTCAATTAAACAATTTTTTCTTTGACAATCCTGTAAAAAACAGCATTATTTATAAATATTTTTTTCTTTTATAACAAAATATATATTATATAGTTTAAGAATTTTGACTGCTTCCTAAGAGTTTCCAACCCTTGCCAACGAATTTATTAACATATTTTAACTCCTTACTTTCTTCCTTTAATCATTTTTAATGCTTTTAAACATAAAAATAAAATTTATTGGTTGGTTTGATTTTTAAATTTTAGGATCTTCCCTTTCTAATTCTTGTTTTCAACATATATCTAAAAATGGGCTGTGGCCAGGCACAGAACCGACCGACGATTTGAAATAAATTAATTTCTAAACAATATTATATATATTATATAAAAATATTTTTAAAACTTGAATTAAAATGACCAAATTATATTATCTTAGTTTTTATTTTTAGTTTAATTACTCAATTATTAATTACTACTATATTTTAAGTAAAAAATTTCGGACAATGAATATAAAATTAATACTTTGTAAACTACCACTTCCTGTTTCCGGATATACACCAAAAGTTGATGAATTTATGTAATTTATGCATTAACTAAATATACCAAATTTTATCAAAATCCTTTGAGCCGTTCGGGCTGTACACGTCTATAGGGACACAATGGACAGACATCATGTTAAAATACTTTTTTCTGTTAACAAAATGCATGATTCGTAGAGATATGTAAAAATCTCCAGATGTGAAATTTGGTGTGAAAACAATACCTTTTCTTCCTATCGTCGGACTGTAATAATAGATATAATTTCTATCGTTGTTAAGAAATGTTTGACAATTCTAATTTCTAACTATGTCTCACATAATTATCTCACCGCTGGACTGGAGATAATTGAATCAATTTCCAGAAGCTTAAGGACTTAAAATTTACAATTACAACATCGTACGTTATTTAGATGAACAAGTTTGGGATATGATATAAATAGAGTCTGATATCAATATTAATATATAACGAGTATAATGTTTAATAAAATATATATATAAATATTTTATTTAATGTAGTTAATATTCTATTTTTACTTTTATCCAGATATTTTTGTTTTGGGGAAAAATAAATTGAGGGATTTAAATACATTCTTAATAAATATTTATTAATAATTTGAAATTGAAAATAGAACTTAATTTCAATTTAATTAAAATTCAACACATTAGAATGAATGTTCTTTCATAATAATTTTGATAATATTATTTAGTATATTTTTATTTTAATAGTTGAATGAAATTTTTGTTTTATTTCATGGTATTAAAATATTCAATATACCTACATATTTTAAAATTTTTATATTTTTAAATTTTAAAATATTTTACCTAAAGTATTATATATTAATTAAATACCATAATATTTACTAGAATCGAACTATCATCAAATATATGTATTTATGTATGTTGATTTTTGTTTAAAAATCATTTATTTTTCTCTCTTGTTGATATAATCGTTGGCTTCCCTCCTTGTGTTTGTATAAATGACCCATTTACCCTTCATCTACAATCTTACAATCCTACGTCTCTCCTTTATTTCCTACCCCGCAGTCAGTTTCAAACCTCGTGCTATGTCTGGTCCACCTGGCAGCATCCCACCGTTCCTGGTTTCAGCAACGCAATTTAAAGCAGAAGTTCATTGCTCTTCTTAAACGTTTTCGAGTCTCCGAAGATCTTCAAGGCCTTGAAAATGATCAAGAAGAAATGGCTCAAAAACTTGGCAATCCTTATCGAGGTAATTTTCTTTTCTTTCTAAATAAATTAAATTAAAATTCACTTCTCCTTATGAAAATAATCAGTTTGATAAAATAGAAAGATTAATTTTTAATTATACATATATATATTTAAAAATCACACTTTTTTAGTAGTAGTGATAGTTTATAAGTGCCGTTTCAACAATATCCTTAGATTGTTTTTGAATATGAATATATTAGTATAATTAAATAATCTCAAATATTTAACATTAATCATATATATCTATTTTAGTAGGTGGTGATATGGATCCAACTGAAATCGAAGATTTATTTGAAGAACTGGAAGATTTGAGTGATAGTGGACCAGAAATGGACACTATGTCTATATCATCTACTCCTAAACCATCTTTACGGCCTTTTTTCTCTTCTAGTAAATCCTTACTTCATGAAACACTAAATGTTCCAGGTAATTAATAATTAATCACCGATAATTATTAAGACCTATTCAACTTAATTCAATTCTTATGAAAAACATAAAAAATAATATTTCAAAATTCCATTTCATTTATAATTTTAAGCAAGTAATTAAAAGAGAATCACAAATTAATTTAAAAGATATATAAATATTATTAATTGATTTTAAAATAATATTTTTTTGGAATATTTTTTCACATCATATAATAAATTTATAAAATAATTATTAAAGAAAATATTTTCAGTGTTTTTTTCTATTAAAATTTTCTTAAAATAAAATGGATCATCTTTTATTTTCTTTTTAAATTTATTATTTAGTATAATTGAAAAAAATTCAAAATTCAAGACCTATTCAACTTAATTCAATTCTTATGAAAAACAAAAAAATAATATCAATAAATCATTCAATAAATGTATCGTTTAAGAATATATTATTATAATTTTTATATATATAACTTTATTTGATATTTATTGATATCCAATTAATAGATATAATTTTTATGTCCAAGCTTTTGGCTTTTAGTATCAAAAGATAAGTTCATTTTAGCTTTGTGAAGTGATCCCAGAGCCTGAACACTTAAGCTTTCCTCTTGATTTTTATTATTTACCAAATTACGCCTTAAATAGATGCTTATTATTAAAAAAAAATGCTCAATGTTGAATGTGTACGCTAATGAATATTTGAGTTGCATTGTGAATCTTCATCTTGAAAGCGTATTTTGATTTAATCAATCTTTTTTGAAAGTAAAAATGTTTCATTCAAGAAATTTTAATTTGTATGGCATTGCATTTCTATTTTGTGCTTATATAATTTCAAACAAATATTTCTCATTTAATATGTCCTATTTTTATCTTTAAAAAAAAAAAATATATATAGCAAAAATATTTTCATAATTATTGATTAATTTAATAATTTGAATTTTTTTCTAAATTGACTATGATGATACAACTAATTCATTTTTTGATTGCCCTGTGATTTTTTTTTCTTTTGACTCCAAATGTTTGGAGGAGAGTAATCCGGCCCAATACTGCCTCTCAGGCCCATTTTTTTGGTTTGATTTTCGCGCAGGTGCAACTAAGACGCCCCGCCTGACCGGTAGGCCATCGACACAACTTTGTGCCGCAGGTCAGAACCCACCACTTTCACACCCTACCCGATTCTTTAGTACAGGCAGGGAATTTCTATTAGGACTAAGCAATTCCCATAATAAAATTTTTATAATATAATCATTTCTATCATTTTTCATTATTCATTGATATATCAAGTTTCGAATTAAAGAAAAAAATTAATATAATAAAAATGAAAAAAATGAAAAATTAATTAATTATTTTTTCATGGAGAATTTTATTATTTTAATTTTTTTTTTTTTTTGTTTTGTAAATTATTATTATTATAATTGCATTTTAGTTGGGTTTCCTTTCCTGTACTATTTTTTTCTTTTCTTTTTTTTTATCTAAATACAACTTTAATCTATTGTTAACATGCCATCATCACCTCTTTTACAATCAATTTTATAATAAAATTTTTTTTCTGCAATTTATAAGTAGATTGCGTTTTGCCAATAGCCTGCGTGTAGCATTTTTGTTAACAGATACTTAAACTATCTATTATAAATATATTTTTGGTAATTACAAATTGACGTAGACACTAAATTTGTCATTTAGTTTAATTATTTTTTATTTAAAGCAGAATTAATTTAATTTTTAAATAAATAAGAAAAATATTAATGTTTGTTTTTAATATTTTAAATTAATTAAAAATTAAATGTTTTTCAAGAATTTAAATTTTTTTTTCTTTTTGAAGATCCGGGTGGTAAATTAATTTAATATATTTAAAAACATTAAATTTCATTCAACTGTATAAAATTTGATAATATGGCATTATTTAAATTTAGATAAATTATATAATGACAAAATAAATATTTAAAAATATATATTTATATATATTATATTCTTTGAAACTTTAATAAAGGAATAAAAAATAACTTATTTATATGTAGGAAATTAAGCATGGGAAGAAAGATAGTGGATAGGTAGCGTTACAACAGTATTCTTAGTTTTAGAAATTGAATAAATTAAATAATTAGAATTAATAATTTGGGATATTTAAAATTAATCATTTAACAAGTTTACTAATATTTATATATGCAATTATTTATTTATTTAAATTTAAAAGTATTTCACTTTAAATTAAAAATTAATATTTTACCGAGAAGATTGTTGCAGATCTCTCTGCCTTTTCTTATATCCGAGGAGGTAAAAATTTATAACACTTATAAATATTGCCACTCTTGATTCTATTAGGCCTTAAATCATAATAGACTAGTTTACTTTTGAAAAAATTCGACATTATATAATTAATATGAAATATATGACAGTTAAAATGTTATTATATCACTCAATCTTTAAAGAGAATTGTGTTTTTTTTTTTGTTTTATTTAAAAAAAAATTATATTTTTCTTATTATTGTCTTTTTAAATGTATTGGAAATTTTATTTAATTTAAAAAAAATTTCATTGAATTTGTAAAATGTTGTAAAAGAGGAGAATTTAGATTTCATTAATTAATACTTATGCGTATTTCAATTAGATGTACTAGAAACATTTTTTAATGCATGACCAACAAGAATAAAATATCTAAAAATATGCATGCAATTTTTTTTTTTCTTAAACCTATTCCTGCAAACAATATTTTTTAAGTTAAAATAACTTGACAATTAAATTCTCAATTTTCCAAAAAAGATAATTTTATATTTAGTATATATATTGCCGCCGGGCTAGTTCTCCAGTCGATTTGAATTGAATATAAACAATTAATTAATCACCTTGGTATACAAGTTTGATTTAAAGATTCGAAATAGAAAATAAATAAAATAGTGTGTAAAAATATTACAATTATAACAATAATAATAATATAAATTAATATTTAATCGGATTAGTCGCAGTAGTTGTAGTAGTATTAACTATTCTGATGTTGGAAAATTCTAAACTTATATATATATATATACTATATATATAATTATACTTACATTTTCATATTGAAACAATTAAGGCTAAAAATTAATTAATCAAGTAAGGTAAGATGCAGATGACAATTCTTTCTTATAGATGATACGTAAAAATTAAAATTAAAAAAAAGACTATGGGTCATTCCACGTCAACTCATCCATGCCGTTTCACCCAAAATCTCAGATTTTTATGAAAATTGGTAAATATGTTCTATTTATAAACATGAAAAACACCACCAAATTTTAATTTTTTATCTCACATAGTTTTTGAGTAATGGCAGTTTAAAGAATGGCGTTTTTAAATTTCCGAGCCTCGGATAAGTCCAGATAAAACGTGTATTGGAGTAGAAAATAATTTCTCATTCACTTATTTAACCTCCTATCTTGTTGAATTTTTTAAGGCATGTTCTTATAACTATGAGGAATTGTAAAAAAAATATAACGGACCCCAAAATATTTTTAAAAAAATTATATGTTGGACATTATAAAATTTTAAAATTACAAACAAGGTTTAGCGTAAAATGAAATATCTCGACAAGGGAATGTGATAATCAAGAACTTTTTTTTTCCTAAATTATCTACATGAAATGGGCTTTAATTTAATAAAATAAAAGTTTTGTGTATTTGCCTCCTTCTATTTACTAAGACCACTGCAAGTTACAACACATTAATTATGAGCAATATGAGAGTCTCAATGGCTGAATATTGTTAATAATTAGACATTTTAATATTAAATAAAATATTTTTACCTAAAAATGTCCATCGAAGGAAAGTTTAACAGCATTCTTACAAACAAAGTTTGAAAACTATGAGGAAGAAGATAGGATCGAATTCAAACAGTGGGTAGCTACACACAGGACACAGATGATAACTCAAACTTCAACCATTGATGAATTTATTGATGAAATAACAACAAAAATAGAAAAATTGATCCCACATTCTTATATTGCAAAAAGTCAGTCGAGCTATTTTAAAAGTCTAAAGGATAACTGCGCGCCAAATCAAGCCATTATATCAATCAGTTGACTTCAGCGAGAATTTCTCTTTTGTGATTCAAGATGAGGTACAGGATTATCATTGGACCTCAGACTCCAGCACTGTTCACCCAGTAATAATTAACATGTGTGTTGATGACAAAAAAATAGTCTCATCACATTGTATAATTTCCGATGACTTAAATCTTGATGTTTGTATGGTTTATAAGATTCAAGGTACACTGTTAGAATCCAATGATAACCCTGTACCTCATCTTGAATCACAAAAGAGAAATTCTCGCTGAAGTCAACTGATTGATATAATGGCTTGATTTGGCGCGCAGTTATCCTTTAGACTTTTAAAATAGCTCGACTGACTTTTTGCAATATAAGAATGTGGGATCAATTTTTCTATTTTTGTTGTTATTTCATCAATAAATTCATCAATGGTTGAAGTTTGAGTTATCATCTGTGTCCTGTGTGTAGCTACCCACTGTTTGAATTCGATCCTATCTTTTTCCTCATAGTTTTCAAACTTTGTTTGTAAGAATGCTGTTAAACTTTCCTTCGATGGACATTTTTAGGTAAAAATATTTTATTTAATATTAAAATGTCTAATTATTAACAATATTCAGCCATTGAGACTCTCATATTGCTCATAATTAATGTGTTGTAACTTGCAGTGGTCTTAGTAAATAGAAGGAGGCAAATACACAAAACTTTTATTTTATTAAATTAAAGCCCATTTCATGTAGATAATTTAGGAAAAAAAAAGTTCTTGATTATCACATTCCCTTGTCGAGATATTTCATTTTACGCTAAACCTTGTTTGTAATTTTAAAATTTTATAATGTCCAACATATAATTTTTTTAAAAATATTTTGGGGTCCGTTATATTTTTTTTACAATTCCTCATAGTTATAAGAACATGCCTTAAAAAATTCAACAAGATAGGAGGTTAAATAAGTGAATGAGAAATTATTTTCTACTCCAATACACGTTTTATCTGGACTTATCCGAGGCTCGGAAATTTAAAAACGCCATTCTTTAAACTGCCATTACTCAAAAACTATGTGAGATAAAAAATTAAAATTTGGTGGTGTTTTTCATGTTTATAAATAGAACATATTTACCAATTTTCATAAAAATCTGAGATTTTGGGTGAAAAAATGACTATTTTCTGGTTGAATTGACGTGGAATGACCCCTATCTCAAATAATTTTAATTTGAAATCCGAGGTTTTTTAATCGTAACTAAATTTATTGCAAGTACAATTCTAATATTTAATGTGTGATAAATAATTATAAATTTTAATTAAAAATATTTATTAATTAATTTAAATTAATTTTAAAAATATACAAGAAATAAATTTAATAGTAATTAAAAACATATTTAACACACAAAATGTTAACATACAAAACATAGAATATGAAAATGTAGAAAAATGTAAATACTTAGGTTCTGTAATCACGAAGTATAATAATATTCAAGAAGAATTTATATCGTGGTTGCAATCGGGTAACGCCTGTTATCATGCAGTAAAGGGGCTTATTTCGTCAAAATTATCAAAGAGGATCAAAATTAAAATATATATAATAACTATTTTGTCGGTTGTATTATATGGGTGTGAGGTCTATAAGCTTGAGAGATGAGAGTAGATTTAAAGTATTTGAAAAAAGGATTCTTCGTAGAATTTATGGGCCAAAGAAGGATGAATGGCGGAGATTCCATAACGAGGAATTACATGATCTCTATGCATCTCCATACGTAGTTAGGGTTATCAAATCGAGAAGTCTGTTAGGTCACATGGCTAGACTGGGAGAGGAAAGAATAGCGAAAATATATTGGTGGGGATACCGATTGTGAAACGTCCGGTTAGAAGACCAAGGACGTGTTGGTTGGATAATGTATGAAGTGACGTGAGAGAGATGGGAGAAAATAGGAGTTGGATGGGTGTAGCTCAGGATAGGAAGTCTTGGAGGAATGTGGTTGCTGCGGCCAATAACTTTCGAGTTCCGTAGAACCACAGAGATAGATAGATTAAAAATTTATATATTATTATTATTATATACTTCCAAACGATGTTCTCGAAAACCAATGTTCTGTTTCGTTTTAATAAATGTAAAATGTTTTCATATTTTGAAAAAAAAAAATAATTTGCTCAAAATTCATACAAATTTCAAATGTAATTATTTGTTTTTCTGATGCTTTCAAATTTATCAAGGACAAATAGAGGTGCGATTGCTTGAGGTGTCATCCATGCATTTACTTTAATAATTGATTGATTGATTTATTTGATTTCGAAAATTGGATTCTTCCAAATTTTTCTTCGTTATCGTAATTCTTTCTAGCCATATAATATGATAGAAAATTGAGAATTAAATAAGGATATCTAAATAAGAATTAGAATATAAGTTAAATAGTTGAACATGAGGCTCCACCCTGGTCAAGTAGACTCCAATGCAGATGGTGTCGTTCTGCATTCTGGCCGTCTCTTTTGAACTTAAGCCGAGCAAAACGCGCATCTGCATAGGGTGAGAGCAGAGTGGCTGTGTGTGTATGGGACTAAAGGGCTCGTGGGCGGGGCCCCCTACACAGACAAAGGCACCGATCGTCTCAGCGACGAGAGCTCCAAGAAAGCGGACTCCGATTCACATCCGGATACTTGGACGGACCACGAGCAAAGTGACCCGCAACAACCATCAGCCCCTACAGCGTCCAGCCCTCCAAGGAACACTGTCGGGGTTACTTCCGATGAAAAGATTAAGGTGAGCATTTATTTCTTTATTTATTTTTATCTATCTATCGATCTTATTTTATTATTCGAGAAATAATTCTATATATTTATATAAGTTATATGATTTAATCTTTCCTTTCAATTTTTAAAAAAGATAAAGGAAAAAAATATATGATGTAGATAATGGTAGAGCATAGTCGAAATTTGAGATGGAAGTTCCTCGATAGCCAAAAAGAAATAAAAAATTATTTTTTCAAAAATATTGTGTTAATTTATAAAAAAATAGTTTTATTTTTTTTAATTTTTTTGTATTTCAATTTATTCCATCCTAATAAAAAGTTATCAAATAAAAAAATGATAGTATAATAGTTACACTTTATAAATTGTTTATGAAATAAGCACAAACACGATTTTGGGATAACCGAAAATAATTTCAAGAAGTGTACTGCTATTGATAATATTCGAGATGAGTTTAAAGCGAGGTTACAATCTGGAAACGCCTGTTATCATGCAATAAAGGGGCTTATCACATCAAAATTATTATCAAAGGGGATAAAAGTTAAAATATATAAAACAATTATTTTACCGGTTGTATTATATGGATGTGAGGCATGGTCAATGAAGGACTCTGGGGGACGAAAGTAGATTTAGAGTATTTAAGAATAGGATTCTGCGAAGCATTTAGGGGCCAAAGAAAGTTGAGGTCACCGGGGAATGGCGAAGACTGCATAACGAGGAATTACAAGACCTCTATGCATCTCCAGATAAATATAGACAGAATTATAAAATCGAGAAGGCTACGGTGGGCAGGACACGTGGCTAGATAGAGATAGAATGGCAAAAAATATATTGGTAGGGAGACCGAGTGGGAAACGTCCACTTGGAAAACTAAGGACATGGTGGGTGGATAATATGGGAAAGGATGTGAGAGAGATGGGAGAAGATAGGGACTGGAAGGTGTTGTGGCTCAGAATAGGAATACTTGGAGAAGGTGGTTGCTGCGGCCAAGAACTTTCGAGTTCCGTAGAGTCACAGAGATAGATAGATAGTACTGCTATTGAAAATGATTTTAAAATTTATTATTTTAATTCCTTCCGAAAATACTTATAGGTTTTCTTTTGATCTTGGTGGAACCTTAGGAATACTTATGTGATATATTATTGCACTATATACTAAATCATCATATTAAAACATACAATCGGGCGGAGTTAAATTGGATAACCTGTATATTGTGTGATGTACGTTCGCTTATAAAGAGAATTGACAATTGCAATTTGCAGCAAACAATTAGACTGATTATAGTTTTTGACAAATAAACTTATTCGAGATTTGTTCAAAATAAAAGGTGAATTTTGAATTTTTTCGAAAAGTATTTATTTAATTATCAATAACCATTTTGTCCCCTTCAAAGTAGTTCTCCTCAGAAATAATGCACTTATGCCAGCGCTTCTTCCAATCATCGAAGCACTTCTGAAATGCGTTTTTCGGTATGGCCATCAGCTCGTTCTTCGATTCCGATTTTATCTCATCAATTGTGACAAAACACTTTCCTTTCATTACTCTATTCAGTTTTAGGAATAGCAAAAAGTCGCAGGGAGCCAAATTTTGTGAATACGGTGGTTGAGGCATGATTAGGTTGTTGTTTTTGTGATCAAAAAATTACGAACAAACAATGATGTGTGAGCTGGTGCATTATCATATTACAGAATATATGATTTGTTTTTCCACAATTCCGATCGTTTGAGACGTATTGCTTCACGCAAACGTTGCATAACTTCCTTGTAGTAATCTTCATTAACCTGTTGGCAAGAAATAATGATGCACCACGCCATTGTAATCGTTGAAAACAGTGAGCAAAACCTTCACATTTGATCGAACTTGGTGTGCTTTTTTAAAGCGCTTATACCACTTATAAACCTTTTTTTGGGACAAAGTAGACTCGCCGAATGCCACAGTTAACATTTTAAGTGCGTTGGAACACTTTATTCCATTTTAACGCAAAATTTAATACAGATTCTTTGATCTTTTTTTTTAAAAAAAAATCAAAGAACACATAAAACCTTTTTCAGTTGTCAAAAACAAACTACTAATCCTAAATGGCTGATAATGTCAACATATGAGAACATATGTGTAGCAACATAACAAAAATAAAAAAAAAAATTCGATAATCGAATGTACACAAATTCACCTTTTCTTTTGAATAGACCACGTATACATATATTCTTTTATATTTCTAAAAATAAAGATCTATGGATTTTTTAGAAATTAACCTCTTATGGATAGAAAGTTTTTTTGAGCTAAAAAATCTATATATATGCTAATTTTAATTTTCTAAAAATAAATAGATCCTAACTAATATATTTTCAGATGATATATAATCCAAATATCACTAATATTTTTTTTAGGATGGTGAACGTGAAAGGAAAACGCGATTATTCAACCGGGATCGCAACTCTTCAGCAGGGAAAATAAAGAAACAAGCAGAAAAGACATTAAGCCTCGAACAGAAACAGCAAATTACAAATCTTTCAAATGTATCTGCAGATATGGGATTCAGTGAGGTAAATAAACGAAGATATATATTTTTATTTTAGCATTAAAATCTATTCTTTAGTATAACTGACATGTTATAATACTAAAACTTAAATAAATAATTAAAAGTGAGAACATAATAGGTTGTTCAATAAGTTCGCGGAACTGAAATGAAATAAAATGAAAAAAAAAACATTTTGCACATATTTTTTTGAAACCCAAATTAACACTCAAAATATTGCTCACTGTGCCTAATAAAATGCCTAAAGCCTCTGTTAAATCTCTTTCAGTCAATCTTATCGCTCTGGGAACTTATTGAACAACAACTTATTGAATATATTAGTATATTCAAACTTATTTTCACGTGTTTTTGTGAGATTTGAGGAATGTATTTTGGAAATTTTAGGCCTTATTCTGTGTTAACAAAAGTCAATGTTGGGAAATGAATGGGTATTATTTGACTAGCACTATTCTATAGCTCTGAAGAATTCTCGGCACTAACACTGACACTAATATAGGTCCAGCTTGTAGTACAGTTGACCTCGAAGTCAAATCTCACAAAATCACGTGAAAATAATCCGGAAATAAGTTTTCATAATAAATATTCTTACTGAAGCCTAAACACGAATAGATATATTTTTCTTTTTTAGCCAAGAAAAGTGGTGTTGGAACAATTGGCACGAGTTCTTCCAGCTGATGATACCATTCCCGATCATTTGACTATCATTAGTACTGGCGATCCACAAGGATCTTTACTCGCTACCCGTCTTCAAGAACGTCAGGAGAAAGTTATTGCGACGTTGGGCGTATCCGATGTCCGAGCCACGGTTACCTGTCTAGTTAGCAAAATACAAAAATTGTATGTAATTCTATTTTTCTTTTTTAAAATATTTAAAAAAAAAAATTAAAATTTAAAAATAGAATCTATTTAGCATTAATAATAAAAATAAATAATATAATAGGTTGTGTTAAATGTAATCCACTACGAGATAAAAACAGCCATTCACAGATATATAACATTTTTCTTTTAAAATTTTTACTTTAAGAATAAAAGTGAAATTTAAATAATAATAATCTGCTTCTAAATATATATCTTTACTCTTTTAAGATAAAAATTATTAAGTACTTATATATTAAATTAACATGAATAACCAATACAAGTGACTAATAGCAAGAATTCGTATTAAATATTTTTTTATTACTTGTTATTCGATTATTAAAGCGGTCAGCAACCTCCAGCCTACCACTTAATTCATTTAATTAATACAACAAAAATTTTATTTTTATTTTGAAAACTGCTTTTTAATAAAATAGAAACGAGCTTGAAATGTAGTACTATCTATTAAATTAAATAAATTATTAAAAACTTAATTAATTTTATTTGAAATTTAAAAGAAAAACAACAAAATTATTATTAATGAAGTTTTATCAAATTTATATTATTTAAATAATTGAATTTTTTAATATGCATTATTTATATTAAATTCTGTTAATATATTAATATTCTAAATGTTAAATTAAAATCTATAATTTCTCTTAATTTTAACAAAAAAAATTTCTAGTAAGTTTCTGGTCCACTCAAGTTTATTGTTTTCAATTTTGTCACGAATTATCAAAAGGTCACCCACCTCTGGATTACATAAATATTTGTTAATAGAGAAAAGAACAAAAATCAATTAGTAATAATTTAAGAATATGCAATTTTTTTATTCACCTGATTATATGATGACCATCGATCACCATTCTTCATATTAATACCACAAACCATTTTAATTGCATTTATTATTTTAAAATTTTCGGATTTATATTTTTATTATTAATTTTTCTAATTGGTGTTTACTGTTTCAATTAATAATTAATAATAATAACAATAATGAACATAATATTTTTTTCCTTTTTTTTTTAGTTGCAATAGCAATGCTAAACCTCCTCCCGCAATTCGAGTCTTATTAGCAGGTTCTGACAGTTTCACCAATTCCGTTTTAAGATATTACGTTGATCAACTCTCCCACAAGTCACCCGACTGGCAAACATATATTAAGTTCCTTATTGTACCCTTAGGTAAGCATTTATACTTTTTTTTAAAAAAATTAATTTGGAACTATTCCATAATTTTTCAAAATGATTTTCAGGTAATAATAGTTTGGCAAGATATCTTGGAAGTTTAGATACCGCATATGCATCAGCATTTGCATCCGAATCTTGGAAGGAATTATTAGAGAGAGCTGAAATCCAAAAGACAGATACACAAGAAATGCTCAATCGGGTTCATCGATATTTACATCAGGCTAATAATACATTGCATCTTCCTATTGCAGAGGCCATGATTACTTATAAAGAAAAAAGGTAAAACAATTTTCTAAATATATCTCTTCCTAATTATTATTATATAATTGTTATTTCATACATATATATATCTAAAAGTATATTTCTAACTATATTCAAAAATAAATTTAAATTAAAATTATCAGACTGAATTCCTTTCTAATTAATAAATTATATTCTCATAATATTTTAAAAGAATTGTGATAAAATTACTTTTTAATTAAGTATTAAATTGATTTTATATATTGTGACAAAAAAGTTTCCGGAATTACTCATTTGTCGATATTCGTGGTGTGGTGCATCATGAATACGTTCCAGAGGGACAAACTGTCAATAGGGAGTATTATGTGACTGTTTTGAGGCGTTTGCGTGAACGGGTCCGTCGTGTTCGGCTGGAATTGTGGGCAGACAATTCGTGGATTTTGCACGACATCTCATCGAGCCACGATTGTGAACGCATTTAAGGCAAAACACTCGATAATTACCGTCGACCAGTCACCGTACAGTCCAGATCTGGCTTCGTGTGACTTTTTCCTCTTTCCAAAACTAAAATTGCCACTCCGGTTTTGACTCCATACCGACCATAAAACAGAATACGACGAGAGAGCTGAACGTCATCCCGGCCAACGCGTATAAAAAATGTTTTGAAGATTGGAAGAAGCGTTAACATATGTGTATTGCTTCAGAAGGGGCATATTTTGAAGGAGACAAAATAAATATTGAAGAAAATTAACTATTTTGCGTTTTATTTAAAAATTCCGGAAACTTTTTTGTCACAATGTATATATATATATATATATATATATCGCATTAACAATTTTTGTTGGATTTTTTTTTAGTTCTGATGAGGAGTCTTCACAAATTTTCGTTCCCTTTGTGAATGTAAGATTTATTTAATTTTAATTATATTTTCTTAAAATGATTTAATAATAAAATTTCACCAAAATTATTAATTTTTATTTTTTTAGGATGTACGTCTCGGTACTTCGGAAGGTTCTGCTTCCGCTTCTGTAGACCTCGATGAAAATCAAACCACTTCTCATGTACCTCTTTTGAGTGGTTCACCACCCTCATTAGTATCACTTCCTGAAAAGAAAGAACGAATTACTCCTCCTAGTTCGCCAAATATCAATAATTTTTATATTGCTCAGGCAACCAGAGAATCTCAGTCGCCAATTTCAGAACCAATGGAATTACAACTCGATTATTGGCTTTTGCCTGGAGGGGGGAACAGATCTGGCGATTTTCAAGCTCCGCCTTTGAAAGCAAAAATAGATGGATCCAAATGTACGATTAAGACAACATTTCGTTCGTTACATATCCAAAGGTTATCTTCAAGCGGCGAACAACCTTCACAAAATTTTATTCTCAATTATACTACGAAAGAGAAAAAACAAAAAAGTATGATTTTTATTTTTATTTTATAAGATTTTTGATTTTTTGATTGTTATAATAAAAATAAAATAAAATTAATAATAATAATAATAATAATGATTTATTTAAATTTTAGTAATGCGGTTAGGAAAAAAGAAGGAGAAAGAAAAGGAGAATGAACCGAAAAGTCAAACAATCGATGGAGTTTCAAGACTAATTATTTCAGCAAAAACTCACAGCATTCCTCTTAAAGGTGAAATAATACTTTTTTTTTAATTATTAATTATTAATTTTTAAAATCATTTATTAATATGTTCCCGGCGGCATGTACCACCGGTGGCTCATGACGCGACATAAAATAAATAGACAAATTATGGAACCTGCTGGAAGATGTTAATTAATTTATAAAAAAATAATAGATATATAAAAAAAACATTATGAATGATTTCTTTAACAATTAATTATTTTTTCTAGTATGTATCGATGGTACCGAATGGTCCGGTGTAAAATTCTTCCAATTATCTTCACAATGGCAGACACATATAAAACATTTTCCAATATGTTTATTCAATTATGGAGGCGATTCAGGAGGACAATGATTAATGAAACGAATTATGCTAAAAAAGGACATGTGCAATAAAAAAGAATTCAAGCCACATAAATATTCAAAGTTTTGAGTCTACTGTGATTTTAAATTTTGTCAAGTCATATAAAATTTTAACTAGTCATGATTAAGAATATATAATTATGGAAATTATTCTTAATATAATATTTTTTATTTGCAATAATTAATTTAGGTTTATTTAGGGGATTTCAAAAAGAAAAAAAAAATTAAAATAATGTTTGTTTATAAAAATAAATCTTGCTCATTAATTTATAAATTTTTATAGAATGATATATTCTCATTATACATATATATTTTGTTAAAATGAGTGAATATATAAATTTAATATATATATACTGTTATATTGTAATATATGTGATCAAAAAAGTAATAAACTAATAGATATTTATATAAAACTGATCTATAATATATTAGTTAAAATGTTATAAATTATAATGAGTGAAGGATTAAATTTTGAATGTTTGATGAAAGATTAAAATAATCAATTCATTCTTTATATCAATTCTCTTCGATGACTACTAAATTTATAAATAGTTTTTAAAAAAGATAATTTGAGAATTGATAATACATATATTATTATTTTCATTATTTAAAAAAAACAATTGTATTAATATTATTTTTACTGAAATTTTCATTTTTGAAATCCCTACACTTGTTATATTTTTTAAATGTTTCACTTTTTGTTTGTATTATATATATGTATATAGAATATATATATATATATAATATTTTATTACTTGAATATATATTTTTATTAAAGACATGTATATATCATACATAATAATTAAAAACATAGTACTTTAAAAAATATTCTGTATAAATTGTCTTTAGAATGAATGTCTAGTGCATGGACATTAAAATAGAATTTTAAAATTATAAAATAAATAAAAATGAGATCAATTCTCATTTTAAATGTGTCATATTAAATGATTAATGACCTGAAAAAAATTGTGATGAATGTATATATGGTATATTATATATATATATATATATATATATGTTTATATATAAATATAAAAACAATTTGTCATTATAATGCCTGAATATATACTATCTAGTAGAATCGTTTTTAATTTCAGATTCTTAAAAGAGAAGAAAAAAGCATAAATATCAATTTTAAATAAATCAAAGCCTTTTAAATAAAAATAACTCTTTTTAAAGCTCATAAAAAAAAGTAGAAATTTTATCATTTATATATTGAATTTTAACTTTTGTGATAAATAATAATTCGTTTAGAATTAAAATAAATGTATTTATTTGTATTAATTTATGTTGACATTTTTATAAAATAACAATCCCCAAATTAAAAAATATATTTGATACAAATTTGTTATTTTTTTTACCCTGTATTTGGTTGGAAGTTTATATGTAAAAGGTTTTCATTCATTTTGTTTCAATCAATATATTACATAAAATATTTAAAATATATTTTAATTTAATCAGTAAATTGATTATATATTATTATCTATCTTTCTCTGTGGCTCCACCCCCTGTACCCACGATTTAATACATAGTAATTTGTTGAAAGTCTGTATGCGAAAGGTTTTAATTCAATCAGTATATTTTTTATTTCATTTGGATTTTCGTTTTCACTCAAATTTGCAAATTGCTCTATTTTTTAAAATATAAATTTAAATATAAATAATATTGCTTACTTTGTTTTAGAAAATATTAATCAATAGTCGAACCCGTTGCAAACGGTGTTTACAATCTAAGTTTAAAATTAATTTTAAGGCGCTCTAGGAAACTAGTATAAAATCAAATTTTAAATGAGTCAATATTATGCATTTAGATAAAATGTAATTATATTCTTTGATTTTTTATTATAAAATTATTTACAATTAATTTATGTCGACTACAAAAATAAAATATTCATAGAATAAGAATTATTCACATATATCAGCGGGTGTTGAATAATAAGCGGAACGCATCTCCCACTAATTTGTGTTCTTTAAAAAAGTATTTTGAAGAGAAATAATTTAATTCAAATGTTTTTTTTTATTGATACACATTTGTTTAAATATAAATGTTTTCAAATATTGGAAGTAAAGATTACAAAGGCACTTAGATTTATTTTTAGATTTTACTATAGATTTAATATCACAAACATATCTAAATATGCTTTAAATTTCTGGACTTGTTCATTTGATTTAAAGGTTTAGTAAATAATTTATAAAAGCTGAAAATAACATTAATTAATTAATAATTAGTAATTCAAAATATTATATAAAATACGTTTAACTTAGAAACTAGAGACTAGGGAAGCCAACATATATATATATATAATTATAGTATGACTAAAATAATAATAATTATATAGTATATAATACGTGTATAAGTACTTTCAATTGGTAAGTCACAGTAAATCACTCTTAAGAATAACAAAGTGTTTAATTCTCTTTTGATTTTAATTTAAAATAAATCAAATTTTGATAATTTATTTAATATTTAAAAATATAAAATGAATTGTATTTCACTAAATTAAAATAAAAATTTATCAAATTAAGAACAATTAATTAAATAATTTGATTTTTATATGGTTTTGTTTGTATTATTTGAATCAATAAATAATATATATTATGTTTATTGATTTTATAAGTATTGTTATAAAACAGTTTTGTAATTAAAAAGAACAATTAATAATTACTAATTAATTAATAATTAAATTGTGATGAAATAAGTTTGCATGTGAAAACAGATTTCAATTCTTCTTGAGAAATCTATTTAAAATAGGAGTGAAAACCCGAATGGACCGATGGATCAGTGAAGAAACGAGGGTCTTATTGAGACGCCTTAAATAATATGAGAATCAACTCAACAAAATAAAAGCCAAATGTTCAGGTTGACTCCTTAGTGGAGGAGCAACAGCCCAAACAATATTAGTAAATCCGTAAAACCCTACCGAAAACACTAAAACTATGGAACAGTTTTGGCTTTCCTATGGCATCCATGTTATAGGAATCTAAGAGTGGACTTGACAGAAGTTAATTCAAATGCAGTGTTTTGAGGAGATAAATCTGTCAAACAAGATTAAGAAAGAGAGCTTCTGAGGAGAGTTTCGTCTGTTCTTCAAAAAAATATCCCTTCTTCGGAAATAGATCTAATCAGTAGCGATATGAATCTATATGTCAGTGCCGGATTAGAATAGATGGGTGCTCTTAAATATTGAAAATCTCGGGAATCTGTTACTTAATAATTTTTTCAAATATGATTTTATTTATAGATCAAAAATTGTCAAACTTTTTGAAGTTAGTGTCTTGGTTCAAAAAATCCAGGTATCACTAATTGATTTCGTTACTAAAAGTAACATTAAAATAGTAGGTACCACCGTCAGGTTATAAGGTACCATCAAAGACAATTGCTTACTTCGCTTAATGGGTAATCTGGCACTGCTATATCAATTTCATTTCAAAACAGAGGGAGGTTGAAGCTCTACTATTAATTTATACTACTATTTAATTCTAAAAGTATCAAGTCAAAGAAATGTATGTCACTTAAAAAGGAATTTTCCCTTCTAAACATAACATCCTTCATTATTACAGAAAATATTTAACAATACTTAGGAAGTCAATAAACAGATACTTGTATATTAATAATGCAAAGAATATAAATAAAATAATTTTTCTTAAAATTTATATAATGTATAAATATATTGTATATAGTATTATATAGTACTATTTTTTATATTTTTATCAAATATTTAAACTACACTTAGTTATAATAGATTTCTTGTTTTTAATAAAAATTTGCATTTTGTAGATATGCTATTGTATAAATTTATTTGAAGTGAAGTAAATGTGGCTTAAAAATAAGCCATTTTATGAATTTGTAAAATTTAATTATTATAAATTATGAGTGTCCTCCAATCAGTATAATTGGATTTTAGATAAACAATTAAATTTTAATTATTTTCGTTTTAGAGTTTGCTTTGTTCAATACCAATAAAATCAGTCTTTATTAATTACAACCATTTGTTTGATGATATTTTCGTTTAAAAAATTTGTGAATTACAATTAAAACTTTAAAATTATAAATTAATCTTTGCAAACAGAATTCATAAAAAGAAATGTTTTTTTTAATAAAACTTAAGAACTAAGTTACTAATTATTTTTTCGCTTGTAAAAGTATTATAAATATAATATGATGAGGAACATGAGTAAAGTGATATAACACATTTTAAGGAACAAAGGTTTTTGGATCAGGATTTCTGATATTTAATGAGTAATGCTTGATTTCTGAGTCCAGCCTCAACACCTCCATAAGGTAAAACGTAATTAAAACCGAGCATAGCACGAATTGGGTCCAATTCATAAAGATTGTCATTACTTGCTTCCAAACTATCCCAATCCCATATTGATATTCTTCTACTTTTGCCCTGTCGAGCTGCTACCATATATTGTTCATCATTGCGGAGTAACCCACAGATAGCTGCCCAATGGGCTTTATGTCCACGTTTCAAACAGGGAGCGTTATTTCCATCAGAATCATATCTATTATTATTATTAAGAAAATGATACATAAATGCAAATAAATAAGAGAAATAATTTTCTCTTCTATTTTTTTTTTATTTTTCACTCAAATGACTGAAAAATAATTCTTAAAATCTTTATACTTACGAGTTACTCATAATAGAGCTACTAGTATATTTTAGCAAAGAAAAAAAAAGGATACGGAATAAGCAGCACAGAGCCTTTTATTAGTTCTTCAAATATGTGATTTCTATTTTCTTTTAAATTAGTGATTTCTTCCACATTTAATGAAACAAATTCTTTGGCTAAAATGGCCATGTTATGCACTGAAAACATTTCTCCTCGATTTGTAAAATTTCTATTTTTAGCTTCCATTAAAATGTCATTCGAGTTAACATAATTTTCAGTTAAAGTAGAAGCCATACTTAGAGCAACGATACCACACCTGTTGGAAACAAAGAATAAAGAATAAAAATCTTTTTTTATAATACACAAAAGAATATGTTATTAAATTATATATGTATATATATATTTATATATACATATATAATTTATATATATGTTGAATCTATAATTGAATTACATTACAAATTTATAAAAAAGTTATATTTTATTATTAGATAATTTCAATAAAAAAAATAGTTACTCGTCAAATAAAAACATTTTTGTGTTTTGTGTGCTCATTATAAGTTATGTATAGATACAAAAATTCATGATTTATTTATTTTCAAAAAATAAAAAAAAATTTTAATTTTAAAATAGAAATAATGTCTATTATTTGTATAATTTTAATATAATATCTTAATATTTTTTTACATCAAAAAATAAAAAAATAACTATTTTTATATATACTATATAAACTATTATATATCTTAGCTAAACTATAATTATAGTATAAATCAGGGGTGACCACCACAAATGATTTAATAAATACATCATAACAAAGTGAGAATTATTTTTGAGTTAATTTGTAAAGTTTGGAATTTAAAAATTTGTAAAATTATGTCATATAAAAATTGATGAACGTTTTATTATTGATCATTATAAAATAAATATATTTTATAGAAGGCTGATGAATCTTGAGGTCCAGAAAAATGCTCAAGACGAGCCAGGGGTTAGCCTCCTCTGATTTAAATAAAATTTTAATATTAAATTTTAATTGAAATAAAATTATATTTATTTGAATTTACAATAAACCATATGTTGATTTTTATAATATTTTTGTGTTTTAGCTTTTAATAAATATGATAATTTTGTTTCAATTAATTGATAGTAACTCACGTAGGACCATCTTGAAGAATTGGATGAACACTTCTATAAAACAATATTTCTGGTATATAATTTAAATACAGAACACAACATTCTGCTATTTCCTTTTCTGGATTTATTTCAATCCTTGGAAATATACATTTATTTACAATTTGCTTACAAAGGTAATTATCAGAATTCATTAATTGAGGAGGTGGTTTAGGTATGAAGTTGGATTCCTTATTTAGAGCCATCTAAAACAATGTAATTCTTTTATGAATTGATAATAGAAGAATAGAAGGGCAGATGTATAAAAATAAAAATGATGTTTAAATATTCCTTGGTTAAAGAAAGAAAGAAATATTTAATTCATAAATCCATGCATATATAATAATAATAAAGGTTACTCTATTGAATTTTGTATTTAAATTATTACAGAGAGTTTTGTAAATTATTAATAATCAAAAATATATATTACTGTTCGAATGCCAAATTTAAAAATAAATAAGATGATCTATTTTAAGAATTGCAAGATGATATAAGAAATAATATTTCGTACATACCAAATAAAATTAAGGTTAAGGTTATTTCGCTAGAGTTAAAAACAGACTGAGAGGCACAGACCATACGTGAGGCTAAATAGAATCATGAACCATGAACAAATATTTTTATTTAAATGGTGTATTATTTATGATATTTTATTTTTAAAATATTAATAAGATAACAAGGTATACAAATATTATTTTTATTAATTTATTTATTATTTTTTATTAAATTTTTTATTAATTGTCAAAAACGTTTTTTTTTCTAAATCACACCCGATCACACCTATGTTCATGGTCTGTGATGTTCATGTTTCATTTGAAAAACATGAATGTATTTTGACATTTCAAGAGCGTGAACAAAGATAATATTAAAAATTAGCTGGAGTGTCTCCACTCGACTATCTCGCAATTTGAATTGGATTAAATAACATAATATATTATATTTAAATTAAATTTAATTAATTATAAATTATAAATAATAAATAATAAATATTAAACCAGCGCATGTTTGGCTTTTTGTTGATGGCACCACGTCACGTGTTGACGCGTGAGATTTTCAGTGTTAAAAAATTAATTCTGGTAATTTCAGCGAATCAATCAAGCTGAAATTCTATATATAGCAGTTTTATATAATTATTAATCATGTGAAAAATTATCAAACATATATCTTTATTTTTACGGTCACTTTAGAGGAAAAAAAATCAAAACGTTGTAGGTAATGACCCTCTTCCGGTTGAGCTACATTTCTCAAAAGTTGATAGAAAACTATGAATTTTGAATAATGCCCATGTACCAAATTTCATCATTCTAGCTCAAACCGTTTTTGCGTAATCTTGCCTACATACATACACACACACATACACACACACATACACACACACATACACACACACAGACATTTTTCTCAACCTTAGTGAAAATGATTCAGGAACCTTCAAAACGTATAAAAACATCAAAATCTCAACATCGAAAATTTTCGTGATCGCAATACTATCTCTGGCGAGATAGTAAAAAGGGTTGCACTTTTGACAAATTATTTAGATTAAGTATTATTTTTTATTAATTCAAAATGAATAAAATATATATTATTTTTGTGTAATATTTATTTTTTTTATTAGACATATTCGGGAGATGTCAAACAGAATAGAATTAAACAAAAAAAATTCAAGTATTAGGTTACACAGACGACTTAAATATAATAGGAGATTCGACAATTGCAATTATAGATAGTGTAGAAAAATTAATTGAAGCAAGAAAATTAATAATGCTAAGACACAAAGTATTTAGTAACAGAGAGGAATAGTATTAACATACAAGATATAGAATTTGAAAATGTAGAAAAATTTAAATACTTAGGTTCTGTGATAACGAAAGATAATAATATTCGAGATGAGTTTAAAGCGAGGTTACAATCGGGAAACGCCTGTTATCATGCAATAAAGGGGCTTATCACATCAAAGTTATTATCAAAGGGGATAAAAGTTAAAATATATAAAACAATTATTTTACCGGTTGTATTATATGGGTGTGAGGCATGGTCAATGAAGGACCCTGGGGGACGAGAGTAGATTTAGAGTATTTGAGAATAGGATTCTGCGAAGCACAAACACGATTTTGGGATAACCGAAAATAATTTCAAGAAGTGTACTGCTATTGATAATATTCGAGATGAGTTTAAAGCGAGGTTACAATCGGGAAACACCTTTATGCAATAAAGGGGCTTATCACATCAAAATGATTATCAAAGGGGATAAAAGTTAAAATATATAAAACAATTATTTTACCGGTTGTATTTTATGGATGTGAGGCATGGTCTATGGCATTAGGTGACGAGAGTAGATTTAGAGTATTTGAGAATAGGATTCTGCGAAGCATTTATGGGCCAAAGAAAGATGAGGTCACCGGGGAATGGTGAAGACTGCATAACGAGGAATTACACGACCTCTATGCATCTCCAGATATATATAGTAGAATTATAAAATCGAGAAGGCTACGGTGGGCAGGACACGTGGCTAGAATGAGATAGAATGGCAAAAAATATATTGGTAGGGAGACCGAGTGGGAAACGTCCACTTGGAAGACTAAGGACACGGTGCGTGGATAATGTGGGAAAGAATGTGAGAGAGATTGGAGAGGATAGGGCCAGGAAGGTTGTGGCTCAGAATAGGAATACTTGTAGGGGTGTGGTTGCTGCGGCCAAGAACTTTCGAGTTCCGTAGAGTCTCAGAGATAGATATAGATATTTTTGTGTTATTTCGAATAAATTCATTTATGGCTTATTAAAAATATTTATAAAATGTATAATAAATTAACAAATTAATATAAAAATTGTTTTAAATAAAAATAAATGATTAATTATATTACCTGATTAAAAAACCTCAGACTTTTCGGTGAGGTGTCCTATCAGCCTTTACCTTGATTTTCTTGATCGGAGGCGTTACTTTTTATCAAGTAGCTTCCTAATGTTGATCCCAGAGGCTGGGTTGACTCCATCGCATAGACCCCAGCTAGAGAAATTCCCTTACCAAGCCCGAGACTTGAACCCGGGACCACGAGAATGTGAGCCAGTTGCACCAGCTTCTACCAGCGTCTTATTACCTAATTAATTAATTGCAGTGGCGTACCTAGGGGGGTGCGGTCCGAACCGGGCGTCTCTTAGGACGGCATTTTTTATATTTAGTTATAGTTGTAAAAAGCAACGTATTCATTTCATATTTATTTTTTTTCTTTCTTGAATAATAAATGATTATTATGATTATTATAAGTTTACTATTTGATTTATATAAATTATGATCAACTATATGATTTCGAATATTATTCCTCGGTGTAAATAAATGCATTTTAGTGTAAATTTTGAATTCTAATTCCAAGAACAGGATAATAATTTTATTTTATTGTATTCATTAAAATTCGTTGAATTCGTAAACGCATCTTTACGATTTTGTTCAGCAATTTTTCCTAACTAAAATTTTTTGATATCAGTTTATAAATGTCATTTCTTTTGAAAAGTTTATATGATTACTTTGAAGTGATATACCAATATTTTTTTAAATCATCGATTTTGCTTTTGAAAAGCAGGCCGGCGGAAAAAATATAATTATAAATTTTGAGAGCATTATACACGATTTTTCTAGTATGAAAGCTAGAAGAGTAAATATTATATAAATATGTTTACGAGTGCATACAAATATGTGTAAAAAAATTTACTCTGTGTATTAATTAATATTGATTAAATAACTTAATAATTTATTTATGTGCATTAATTTATAAATACCACTATTTGATTGACTTATAATAAAAAGGGCAGCAAACTGAAGATCGCCCCGGGCGGCAAAAGTTCTAGGTTCGCCACTGATTAATTGTAATTACTAATTTTGGAGAGTGACGATATTTTAAATTGTGGCTAACCAATAATTATATCTACTATGTATAATTTATCTTAAAATGTTTGAAGCATTGCCATTTAAATGCAATTTATTCTGTTCAAATTACTAGAATAATTTTTGATAAACACGGTCTCTTCTTTACTGGCATTATTTAATCAACTGTTTAGGATTTATCTATTATGAAATTAATATATTTAATCTGATGCACTATTTGAAACATTTTTACATGTTATGATATCCAAAATTAAACTTGGAATAAAATAAAAAACATCGCCCGCTCTAGCATTTACGGCGCCCTAGCAAATGAATAAATTGACGCTCCTATATTCGTAAAATTTATTACATTCATAAACAAAATGCCTCCCTTCAGATTTTCCGACCCGGGAAAATGATCGGATTACCGCCTTCTAGAACGGGCCCTGTTTCTAGATTGTGTAACACCAAAATGCGCATAAAGCAAATATAACAATAAACTTAAAACTTCCCTTACAGTTTAATTCAAACTTATTTTAATTAAGTTTAATTTTATTTTACACTTTAAAAATATATCGATTATTTGTTTAAATATTATAAAGATTTATAGGATATTTTTCTTGGATTGTAATTGAGTAGTAAATGCATGATTGAGGTAGGATGTTGATATCAACAAATTTTTATTAATTTTTTATTCTTGAGAGGAAAGAATTATAATATATATATATTATGTATCATGAAGACTAGCTTTCCTTAAGAGAGCAGCCTCTCTATGCCCACAATCAGAATATTTTTTAATAAAATAAATAAATTTAATGGTTTTTATTCTTCTTTATTGAAGTATTTTAACAAAACATTTCATAGCTAACATTTTTATAATAATTTACAAATTTGAGACTATTGATAACCTTTATGATTACATTCTAA
This sequence comes from Labia minor, assembly GCA_963082975.1. Lineage (NCBI taxonomy): Eukaryota > Metazoa > Arthropoda > Insecta > Dermaptera > Spongiphoridae > Labia > Labia minor. The sequence goes on from OY720345.1 coordinate 56,655,548, forward strand.
GAATGAAGCAAATTTATTTTATTGAATTTTCATTTTGGGAAAATTCGAATTATCTACTAATTTGTTTATTATTTTACATCAACATGAATAAGTTGATTAGATATTCCATTGAGTGGAAATGATAAATTTTATTAGTAAATACCACTTATTAACATCAAATAAATAATCTATTGATTATGTTTTAATATATATTAAAAACCAATTATATATATAAATATATATATATTTATAAGATTTTTTTTGAAATTCTTTGATATAATTGATAACGATTGATCTCAAAACATGAACATTTAAAATAAAGTGAAATAAATAAAAATATTTTCACGCACAAAATATTATCTTATTTTAATATTTTAAATGATAGTTTCTTTTTAGAATATGCTGAAATTGAGTTAATTAATAAATGTTTTTGTAAATTTAAGAGTAAACATGTGCCATTTATTACTCAAATATCATTCATATATTTATAAATGAGAATGAACAAAATCTTTTAAAATTAAAAACAACAGCCCCAAATGATGTACAATTATAACTTTTTTTTAGCCTTTCCTATTATTATATTAAGTTGTTTTTGTTTTTATATTAAATCAAGTAACAAGATTTATATTGAGAGAATTTTTTAAAAATTTTATTCTAATTTTTTAAACAAAAATTCATTAAATTTCTTCTGATAAAAATAGTAAAAGATTAAAATTTCTTAATACACAATATATGAAAAGATAAAATTGATTTTTATCAATATCATCAACGCAGAAATTTAAGTAAATATTATTAGATATTTATACAATTTTATTTTTAATAATTAGTAATTTTCTTTCTTTATATTGGAAAAATGTCATGCATATTTAAGATTTAATCCATTAAATCTGGAAAATTATATAATAAATTATATAATAAATAGAAGAATAGATAAAAAATGTCTTAGAAAATATTCTTTATCAAATGTATAAATTATTTTAGATATATATATATTTATATATATATATGAATATATAATATATAATAGTAACTTTATTTGTAAATAACGTTTTACCTTTTCAAAATATATAAAAAAATTTTAAGACTATAAAAAAATATATCAAAATTCAAAAGAAAAAAATATCTTTATAAATAAAACTATATATAAATTTTATATTAATAGACTATATATTGCACAACGATAAACATCGACGGAATTAAATTTAAAAGTCCATCTAGAAATGTATTTAATTAAATCGGCTAAATGTTTTTTTTATCACTTTTTGTAAAACAGTAAAAGCTTTAAATATGTAAATCTAAAATGTCTATATTTTTATAAAGATGGCCAGTAGTATTTAGTTTGAGATATGCATCAAATTTTTTTAATTTCAACAATTAATTATTTGAAGAAAAAATATAATACATTCTTACTTAGGATTATTAATTATATGTATATTTAATCCTAATTTTTTAAGAAATGTGCTATGGCAATAGTGAAAATCAGAATATCTTGTTAAATGGAAGATTTGGTTCTGATTAGTTTTTTAGAAATATTTATCAAAATTATTTTGTTTTAAACATCACAACCAGAAAAATCTAAGAAATCAATATGAGATATTATTATTAAAGAATTCTTTTAGAAAAAAAAATTTACTAAATAATATAATCAATTATACTTTTTACTTTTTAGATGCAATCCCAATGGAATGCTTATCCACTTATATAATTGTCTCGGTAATAAGTACAAAGTACATGCTTTCAGAATATCTCCAGTCTTCATGCATATTTTACAGTGAGACGGATAAACATTTTATTATTTTATATATATAAAAAAAAAACTAAAATATAGGCACTTGATCTGTTTTTGGTCGTCAATTAAGATATTTATATTTTCATAACAATTTCAATTATTTCAAAGGCGCTTTATTAATAAAAAAAAGGAAAACTCAAAATATAGTTTCTTTATATTTGTTTGTAAGAATGAATAATTTAAAATTATACTAATAAATAAATAATAAATAAATATCATTATCACAATGGAAGAGCAAAGAATTAAATATATGTAGGTATATTTTAAGATACATTTTATTATATAAAAAATAAATATTTAATTTACTTTGCTTTAATTAAATTATTCATTATAAATAGTCAGATCAAGTAAATGTCTAATAAAATGCGCCAGACCAAACTTCATGCATTTGCAGTAGATTTTTATTACTGGCCATATCATAACTTATTAGACTTTCCTCTTTTAGAGGATTCGATTCATTTTATAGGATGATTTGGTGGATTAAATGATGACTAGAAATCAGAATGATCTATTCAAGACTAGTTTTAAATTAATCAAAATATTTATGTGAATGTGAAATTTTTGTGAAATTTTTTCTATAGGCATTAAATCACATTTTCGGTGCAATTAATCCTCGAAACATATCCAATGAATTTCCATCTGGATGCAAGGATAAAAGACGTCCTCCTTTAGTTAATTTTGCTAATAAAAAGCCATCTTCATCAATCCCTTGAATAGTAGACGATTCTCGTTGTTGACCACGACCATCAACTACCTCAACCATTTGATTAGAATGCAACCACCTAGCATAATATTGGTTTAAAACATTTTCAACAGCTCCAGCCTTGAAATAAATGAAACATATATTAAAAAACTGGAAATAACATATTTAATAAAATTATATATATATTCATATTTTAAAATAAAGGTATTATTTATTTAATAAATAATGGATATAAAATATATTTATAAATAAAATTACCTGACATTGGTCAATTAAATATTCCAATCTAGTGAAAACTGAAGCAAGATATCGTTCAAGCGTAAGAGGCGTCTTATTTACTCCTAATTCTTCTATTGCTTTGGCGATGCTCATTGTCGGTTCTTCGTTATTTAGATTTAGTCCGCAACCTTTATGCATAATAAAAAATATTAAGATACCTGGATTATATAAAACTTTTTATCAATTAATCAATGACAATATTTTTACCTATAGTACAAATAAAACGATCATCGATGTGAGTAGTATTGACAAGAATTCCTCCAACTTTAGCTGAGAGACCTAGGTATATGTCATTTGGCCATTTAATACGAAGATCGAGATTCTAAAATTAAAAATTTACATAAAATATTATTTAATTTTTGATCAAGCATTATTTGATGAAAATCGTTCAATTTAAATATAAACGAAAATGTTAAAAAGTATTAACTTGGTATCGATTTTAAGTTTGATGTATATTTAATAAGCGGGAGTGTCCTCCCCTAGACTTTCCCGCATATAAATAGGTATAAAGAGTTGTGAATGAATATTTAGAATGTAATAAAGTGCTACTTCCCGTTAACTGATATTTTAAATGTAAAAAAAAAACAGATATGGATATAATATAAATATTTTTAATTTTATTTTATTTATAATATATAAGGGCTGGCTGTGACGTCATGAAGTGCTGGGTGACGTCATATAATTTTAAATTAAGAAAAAACTAATGAAGATGATTTTTCTCGAGGATAAAACCAATACAAAGTGCATAACACGACGAGATATGGCTTCACGTGAAATTTGATATGAAAATAACCCTTCACTTCCTCTCTTCGATCGGCAATACTAGCACTTCCGGTTTCCGGATTTGCACCAAAAGTTGATCCATTCATCATACTGATGCATTAAGTAAATATACCAAATTTCATCAAAATCCGTTGAGCCGTTCAGGCTGTACACATCTATACGGACGGACGGACGGACAGACATCATGCTAAAAATACTTTTTTCTGTTAAGAAAATGCATGATTCGTGGAGATATGTACCTAAAAATATCCATAGGTGAAATTTGGTGTGAAAACAATACCTCCCTTACTATCGTCGGTCGGTAAAAAGGAAACGCTACTTGTATTGGTAAAATGTCACTTCCGGTAGTCAGATCATGATGAAATTTGGTATCTGAATTTTTTTCATATTTTTAAATCTATATACAAAATATGAAGCAAATATCTCGAAGCAAACTGGTACTTTACTTGAAAGGTAAACGCAACCATTGTAGGTAAAGTACCACTTCCGGTTAACCGATTTTGACGAAATTTTGATAGAAATCTACAAACTGTGAATAATATCGGTGTACCAAATTTCGAAGTCCTAGCTTGATTAGTTTTTGAGTAAATTTGCTTACAGACATTACATACATACATACATACATACATACATACATACATACACACACACAGACATAATTCCAAAAATGGTATTTTCCGACTCAGGGAGGTCTAAAACGTCAAGATCTATCAAAATCTCGAAGTCGAAATTTTTGACGATTCCAATACTTCCCTTATACGAAGTATGCGGGAAAGTAATTATACGAAGTATGCGGGAAAGTAAAAAAGAGTAGCCAAAGCATATTGAAAGAGGGTATTTAAAGAAAGTTTAATTTATCAAAAATTAATAACTAAATTGTTTATCATAAAAAAAGGAATGAATTGAATAATATATCATCATCTTCCCAAAAAAAATCTCCTCCAGTAGAACCAGCGTACTTTTTAGGGAGACAAGAAGTAAGATTTATTTGATTTCATCAAATTTTCAGAAATATTTCTAAATTAATTAATTTTTATAAATTTTATTGTTTATAATTATTTTAAGATCATATTGTAGTGGTGGAAAAAATGTAGCAATCTTTTTTCAAAATTCATATTTTAAATTACTCTATCACTTCTATTACCTGTCTAAGATACAACTAACCAGATAGAGGCTAGACCTAAATGAACTATTTTTATCATTTTCATAATAATTATTAATTTTATTAAGTATTTTACCTCAAGTCCTGGCTCTCCAACAATAGCCTGGACCATTGCTAAGGCTGCTACATGTTGAATAAATGCTGGATGAGCAGCAAGATACGTTCCACCGGGTATGTGAATTTGAACAGAAAAAGTGGCACATCCTTGAGGAGATAACCAAAGATTTCCACTTCGTCCCTGACCAGCAGTTTGACGGTTTGCCAAAACAGCTAATCCATCATGAACAAGACAGCCATCCCCATGAAGGATAGATTGTGTGCTTGGAAGAACTTCTGCGAGAAGGAGAAGCCGACCAACTCGAGAAGTTGCTAAGCGCTAAAAATATATTTAAACCAAGTATTTATAATATATTACAAATAAAAATAAATGAAAATAATAATAATTACATCAAAATAAGTAACAGTATCAAAATGTTTGGGACAGGCATGTAACATAACTGGCAATGGTAAGCCGGAGGAAGCAGGCGATGGGGGTGGTGGCATTGATCCTTTACCACATAATTGAAGACTTAAATTTCCTCCTAATCGAATTATTCGCTCGGACCCAAGTCTTGGTTCAAGAGCTTTTAAAAGTTCTTGCTTTATCTGTAACCACAGAATAGAATGTTAAAATTTTGCTAATCTATAAATTGATTTCAATATTTTAATTTAAATATTTCTGAAAATTTGATGAAATCAAATAAATCTTACTTCGTGTCTCCCTAAAAAGTACGCTGGTTCTACTGGAGGAGATTTTTTTTGGGAAGATGAGACTTTCAATCCTAAATGATTCCCAAGAACATCTCTTAAAATATCTAATCGAGCTTGATCACTTCGTTGAAGAATTAGAGCAGCAGCTGGGTCAACATTTCCTGCTGTTACTTGTTGAGGATCAAGTTCTAAATGAATCTAAAATTAAATTCATAATAAAGAATAATGTATAAAAAAGGAACAAATTGTTATTTAATATTCATAAAATGAATATATTTAATATTAGGATATAAATTAAAATTTATAAAATAAAATACAATATATGAGAAATACCTGAGAAAATAATGCTGTTCCTTGGGAAGATTTCGATGTAGCTAAAAGTAAGGAAGGAGTATGCCAAGTATCTTCAACTGCTAGTACTTGAACACTAACTGGGTAAGGTTTTCCTTCATTATTTCGTAATTCAATTGTTCTATCTATTATTGAAAAAAGATGAAAATAGTTTACAATTAGATAGAATATTCTTATCTAGTAAAAAATTTAGAGAAAACAAAATTAAAACCTGGTTTAGGTTTTGCTGGAGATGCTTGATAACAGAAAATATGATGGAGAAGTTTCACTTTAGTCCACTTGCCATAAGAGAATTGTACAAGCTCATTTTCTCTTACTTCTGCACTTCCTAAAATTTCCTTTCTTTGTAAAGAATCATCGGTTTAAATATATGTATATCTATATATATATATAAATATTAATTTTAAATTACCTCCAGGAACTAAATACCGATATAGGTCAGAACAAAGGCCCAAGAGTCGACCTCCAGCAAGAAAGTGGGAGATACATTGAGAAGCTTGTTGATCAGTAACATCACCCCAAACAACGAGTAGATGACAATAATCGATTAATGGACCATCTGTTAATTGGGATGACGTCATTGGATAAACTACATATCTATAAATGAAATATCAAAGACAAAGTCAAAATATTCTCAAAGATTTTAATTTTAATTGAAGTATGCACCTTTCTGAATCCAAACATGATCGGAGAGTTGAAATGGTTGCATCCATGCCTGTAACACTTTCTGCATAAACTAAGATATTGGGAGGTGGACATCTTGGTAAACTTTTAGGAGGAAAAGATGGAGCAGGTATTGGGGAAAGATGGGAAGAAGGAGGAGGAGAAACAGTATTTGAAGAAGAAATATTTCTTGGAGCAGCTACTGGTGGAATAGAAGGGCCACTCGGTACAGATTCAGATCGTTCTGTAGAAATGATTGTAGGCTAAAAAAGATTTTTGATCTATTATTTAGAATATATATTTATAATATAAAAAGAAAATCTTAATTAAAATTATTAAATCTAAAATAATTTTAAGATCTAAAAAAGTATTATTATGTTTATGTGTACCAGTTGATTAGGAAGGGTAACAGTTCGTGGTTGAGCTTGTGGAGAAGATACACTAGGAGATGCTGTACTTGCAGATCCAAGTGAGCAAAAAGAATCAGATTCTCTAAAAAAAATTATTTCATTTTGAATTATGATTTTGATAGTTTCTTAGTAAAATAATTTTCTTATACCTACCCTGGACTAGGCAACGCTGGAATAGGTTTTGGTTGAGGTTGTTCTTCGAGGCTTAAAGAATAAAGAGATGATTCTACACTAGATTCTCCTAAAATAGTAACAAATATAATTTTTAATGATTTCTTATAGATTTTCAATATATATTAATAAAGAAAAGAAAAATAGAATAGAACAAAAAAGAAAGTATTTAATTACCTGCTGCTATGGCATTAGTTGCATTATTAGAAGGAGTATTTTGTTCAACATGTCCTGCTGGTAAAATGCGTGCACTTTCATGTCCAGGCACAGAAATGACTCGATTTTCTTCGAATGCCTGTTTTGATAAGGAACTAAGAGTTTGCAGTAAATCCAATTGGGCTTCATCTAATTTAATAGCTGCATTATCTTTCGTTAAAGGTAAAGAGTCAGAATTGATCATAAAACAAGGTTGTCCTCGGATTTGTACAGCTAAAATAAAATACATTTAATATAAATAAAAGTTTTCCAACGGATTAAATCAATCAATTATAATAATACATTGAATTCTAATCAATTCAAGTCTTTCCACGTGTAACATAATGGGTCTATTTGAAAGAAATCGTACAGCAAGTTCTGCAAATCTTGCAGTGTCGGTTTCGATTAAAAGGCCTAAACGATTATTTTCAATTGAAAGGCGCCAGGCTCGGGGAGTGCCGTATCTTTCTATATGAGACCATTGTTCGTTTTCAAAAGAATGGGAGTTCCAATCACATTCCAGTAACACTTGAAGAGGTTTATTTGTAGAAGGATCAACGGGGGTTGAAGGCGTTACTGGTGTTGGAGGAGCTTGAGAAGATAGTGAAGATGGAGAGCTAAGACTTTCCTCAGAACCAGGCAACCACCACCCAGAAAGCCACGAAGAGCAATCCACGAATTGCTTAAAAAGAAATATTTATAATTAACTTAATATTAGATTATAACTAATATTAACATAATATTTTGATTTTTAAAATTCAAATTATGTGTTAAAATGTAATGTAATATTATAATAATAAGTGATGATGTATAAAATATTTATAAAAAAAAATAAAATAAAAAAGATTTACACAATATGGATTTCCGAAGGATTGTTCTGAAGGTTGGCGTAAAGTTCGAACAGATGAAAACAATTTAAAAAACTAAGTAAAATAAAATGTGAAAAATTGTTTGTCCATTAAGGCATAATTAATTTATAGCATGCTTTATTCTAAATACCTGCGGGAAAACTGCACAACCCCTTTTTTCATTTGAATAACAAAATAGTTCACCGGGTCTAGCATCAAAATGATTTCCACAAAATGGGGAGCTAACTCCTGCAGGCCAACCGCTTTCATCTGTAATTTTTATTATAAGAAAATGTTTATAGAATATAATAGAAATTGTGTTCATTGTTAATAGAAAATAGGCATTTTTCTTTTATTAAAATTAGACATTTATTAAATAAAAATCAAAATAACACAAAAAACATTATCTTATGCCTAGGTTTATTATTTATTTATTATTTATTATTAGAATTAAAATTACATAAAATAAATTAAATGAATTACTTTCAATTAAATCTTCATTATGTTTTGTTTCCTTATAAATGACTAAACTTCCTTGTTGTTCAAGTAAAGCAAAAACTTTATTTCTCATAGAACTCAACCGCCAGGATTGTAGCCAAGTTGCAGCCACATAATATAAAGTAAGCCACATCTTTTTCGAAAAAATTCACTATCACAAAATATTTAAATTAAATAATACACATCTTAATATGTATTTAACAAAATGAGTTAATATGTAAATTTTAATTGAATGTCACAAGTTGTTGGTTTACTAAAATGAAGATAATAATTAAAATAAATTTACTTATTAAATTTAAAGTAATATTATATTAAATATTATTTATAATAAAATTAAGTATGTTACATAAAATATGTGATTACTTAATGTGATGATTAGAAAAAAAGCAAAAGTAACCTTTAATGCAACAATGAATCCCAATGGAGTTCAGCAAACTAAATACAGCAGAATTATATTGGCAAGCTTTTCAAAGATTCATATTTTAAATTAAACTTAACTTTAAACAAAAAAATAAATATTTATAAAACATTTAACTTTGAAGATTTATATCTAAAGAGCTTTCTAGTAATATATATATATAAATTTATAGATTTATAATCAACTTTATATAATTACTTTTAAAATTACAATTTGATTTGAAAATAACTTTGATAAAAAAAAATAAATTTAAATTTATTTTTTATTTATATAAAATTTATTAAATGTATACTACATGCTCATACTCCTAAACGCAACTACCGAAGAAATTCATAAATTAATATTTTATATATATATACATATATATATATATTAAATTATAAAAATATATATATTCATAAATTTATTATTAAATTGAATTTTTTTTTTATTTTTTAACCAAGCTAATACATCTATTTTAAGCTTTAATAAATTTCTATTTTTTTTTCTCTCTCTCCCTATGATAAATTAATTTTTGACAGGTACGATTAAAAATGCTTTTATATTTATATTGGTTTTTTAAAATATCATTACAGTTATTTAATTTAAAACATGTTTTATTATTAAATATCCCTCCAATTATATTAAAAGTGAATATCTTGGGCGACAGAGGGGTGTTAGAGGGGAAGTACCATATACATAGATAACCTGAACTAAATATATTCATTTTTTTTCATTTCTAACTACTAGACAGTACTAGATAGTCTGTGCTAACTACTTTACATATCACCTACGTCCTTATTTATAATTGCATTGATAGTATACAGGTAATTAAAATAAAAGCTATTAATTAAAACTTTTATTTATTTTCCAAATAACGATATAAGTAAAGAATTTTGAAATTTCTTATCATAGATTCTTGGTCGGATAATTTTATAAAGTTAAATAAATATTATTTTAAAAATGCCAATAAATTATTATGAATTAATGGAAGCGTTGACGATCATTTGCAATGAAGAACAATTATATGTAAATATGAAATCTTCAGCCAAAGGAGGATTAATAGCTGGACTAGCTACCATGACTGGAGGAGTATTATTAGGACCTGTTGGACTCGCTATTGGTAACAATTTTTTTTCTTTTTTTACAATTTATTCATATAACTCTAACAATGAAATTTGATTAAATCTTATATTTTATTTGATCTTATTAAACAACACATTTTTTAGAGTAAATAATAAATATTTATAATTCTTAATTAATATAAATAATTCAAAAAAATTAAATTGTAACACAAAATTAATATTCGGTGTAGGGAGTCATAATCTCGCTAATCTGAACATAATTATTTCTTATCTTACAAAAGTATTTCTCAAGGGGGTTCCCCTTATTTTTTTATTATCTATATCAGAGGTTGCCAAAGTGGTGGTCCGCGAGAAAATTTCGCTGGTCCGCAGAAAAATGTGGAATATACTTACTCATCATGTTAAGTTATGTTTTAAGATGCATTAAAACATGATTCAATTCATAACAATACGTGATAATAGTTTCATTTTATTAACTAGGTACATTTTATGTGTTCTTTGATTACAATTTTTATTTATAAATATATTTAACACTTAAAAAATCCTATTAGTGGTCCGCGGGATTTAAATTATGAATTAACTGGTCCGTGGTGTCAAAAAGTTTGGCGACCGCTGATCTATATTATTAAGGTGACTAACCGTCCTCCATTTGTAATTTGCTTCTTAAAAAAAGGTCAAACGTTTTCTAGACTAAGCTTTTGAACATTTCCGAATTTTTTCCAAAATTTTTTTCAATTTGGTTCTAAAAAAAAAGATAAAATGTCCCGATTTGGTGTTTTAAAAAAATGGTCACATTAATATTATCTGAGATTATAACTTAATATATATATAATGATAAAAAATCTATAGATATTTTTGTTAATTGCAATTAAATAATTATATAAAAATAACATTAAAGAATTGATTTGATTTATTTCAACAACTAAAACTTTTAACTTCAAAACCAAAAAAATAATCTCAAACAACTAATAGTGTCTCATACTTTAGACAAGAAAAAAATATTCAAATAAAAAATTTTATAAGAAATTATTTTTCTTGAGATCATACAATAATCCACAATGTATATATATATATATAAAATTTAAAAAAATAGCTTCAAATATCTTAATTTTTTTTGTGAGGGAAGCATTGACAGTGGAAAAACACGTCATAGTATATAAAATATGAAAATATTATCTAGTCTTATCCATTTTTTAAATTTAATACTAGAGCCCAAAATGCATAAGACTTTATTAAGTCACTTTTTATACAGTTTTTCTACATATAAAACAAATTTAAGGGTTAACTAAAATGATCAAAGATTTTTTCCTAGAGATTTATCTGATTATTGGGAAGTTTTCATTTCCAAAGGTGATGGAATATTTATCATTACCTAGGTTTAAAATAAAATTTATATAGATTGATTGGATAAAACATCCAGGCGAGTTTTTTATGATACATGGTTAAAAACATTGAAAAATTATATTCTCCTTCTGAATGTCTTTTGCCCAAATCTCATCCGTATGATCTTTAAGACAAAAAAGTATTTTGAAAAATATGGATAAGGCAGATTTTTTATGAACATGGGAGGGGACCCCATTATAATCTTATTTAGTTATATAACTATTAACTTAGTCCTAAAACTAGAAGTTATTTTCATTCTAGGTGGAACAATTGGTGGATTAATGGCTTACTCAACCTCAAATGACTTTAAACCACTCTCTGAGATAATAACTAAAGAATTGACAGAACAACAAAAAGATAAATTATATAATCATATTATAAATGGTTTGAGAAGTTTCGATTATACTGATGTAATGATGATATCGGCCCTTTGTATTAAAGGAAGCCCACAATATGATGTCATTATGAAGTTGTTAAAAGTATTTTTTGAAAAACAAATGCAAATGTCAATCACATCAAGAAATTAATTTAAAAGTGTAATTTATAAAATAAATTATATAAATAATTATAATAATCTAAATAGTGATTTTGCCCAAAAGCAACAAAGTTATGAAAATAATATTTTTTTAAAAATTCTATTTCAAATAATATATATGAATAAAGTAATATCAAAGATTTTGTAATATTTTTATTAGCAATTTATTTATACGGTTTAAGAGGAAAGTATTTATAACAAATTCAATTATTAAATTTTTACAATTGGAGATATACAAAATATTTAAAATCTGGATTTTAATATAAAAAAAAAAATAATTTTCAAATAAATATTTTAAATATATATTTATAATTATAGAAATATTTGTTATCTAAAGTACGTAATTTTAAAATTAATTTTATTTTAAATAAAATTTACATTTTTATAATATGTATTGTTTTAGTGTATTATGCCAATCCTTTTCAAACCTTACAGAATACTAAACGCTCAGGATTCATTTAATTCAATGTACTCTCAAGAACCAAGGTAGAACATTTTTTTGGCTTCGATGTGTACATATATATTATTGTCCAAGGTTCAATAATTCGACATTTGAACTCCCAATGCTAAAGTGAGAAGCAATGATAAAAACTAAATAGCAGGACTGAATCATATTATTTATAAAGCAAAATCCCTTATTAGTATTTAGTGTAACATAAAGTAATTGAGTATTTATGGGAAACAATTTTTTTTCAAACGAAAAAATATTGTAAATAATATTGAAATTTTTATCTTTGGATAAGATACATAAATATGTTTATATAATTCATTCTATAAAAAATATAATTAATATTATTTATTATAGATATGATATTTTTGTAGAATTTATTTCTTATCGAAATAAATTAATTAGTTAATTATATTTTTCCTACTGAATAGAAATCTTGTTTAAGTAAATTTAAATGGGTATATTATTTATTTAGCTTCTTACAAATTATATAAGGATGAAAAAAATTCGAAAGGAAAAACTGCAGTAAGGATTTTAAAAAGGTATTTGTTTTTGTTCCAAAAATTATTTAACTGATTAAAAAAATTTCTAGTTATTATAGTAACAAATATTTATTAAAACAAATAGATATATTTCAGATTCTAGAAGTCTGTCATGATAACTATAAATCTCTTATCAATAATTATAAAATAATCACTGGTTTTCAAAATCTTCTAATAACACTTCTCTACACTTAACAATAAATCTATGTATTCTCGCTAACTTTTAGGCTTATAAATAATTAATCAACACAGAATTAAAAGGTGATAATTAATATAATCAACTTTTTATTTATGTATATATATATATATAATTATCATAAATTATTTAAAATAATTATACAATAATTTACATATTACTGAATATGGACTTCCATATAATATATATATTTTAAATTTTGATTCGATAAATGAAATCAACTGTCTAAACTCTAAGTACATATAAATAACTATTATATCGATTAAAATTAACGAAATTTAGAACTTTTTACAAAACAAAATAAAAAATAAAAATTCAAAAAAAAAATTTAATTTATAAAAATTATTTTTGTATAATATAAACAATCCCGTAGAGGATGATAAATTTAAAATACATAGGCACAATTATTTTCAGAAATTATGACTTTCCATACATTTTTAATTAATATAAATATTAATATTGAAAATAAATGATTAAATTTTTTGAAAATTAAGTCTATTTAATATTTAATTATAACATTTGAGTAATTTATCTTTATTTGTATACATCATTTTTTAATGTTTCATTTATTGAATTGCTACCGAAATTTATTTTTTACAACATAGTGTTTTATAAAAATTTTATAAACTTAGTATTATTCAAATGGAAATCTATTTTCTTTGTTAATTAATTTGTTTATAGTCCTAGTAACCGCACATTTCTCAAATTAGCCACTATTTGCTATTATAAATATTTATTTTCAGTCCTGATTTTCTTAGAATATGTTCCAATTTAAGAAAATTAAACTTTAAAACCATTGCTATTTAACATTGGACTTGAGATGTTGTAAAAATTCATAATAAGACAATGCAGATTCACTTCTGTCTTCAATTAATCTATCAATGAATTTTTTCCGTAGAGGAGATGAATCCCTTAAAAAAAAATATTATTCTTGATAGAAACAAATATATTTAATAATTGATATCTTAACATCTAATATCTATTAGAAAGATTTTAATTATAATTTTAATTTTTAAAAAAAATAATTTATATAAGAAAATTAATAATATAATAATAATTTTACCTTATAACTTCTATCATGACTTCATAAGGCTTTTCTTTTTGTAAATTAGTTATAAATTCTCTTAATAATTCAGATTCCGGTGTTTCTAAGTAAGGAACCGATAACTAAAAAAAATATAATTAGTTAATTTAAAATATATATATATTTATATATTAAAAATACCATTGGTTCAGGTAGTTGTTCAAGTGAAGTTACAGCTAGTGCAGCTTGACACCATTGAGGCGGAACTGATTGACAAATATAAAGAATTAAATAATCTCCACAGTCCATAATATATGCTCCTCGCGAATCTAATTTTTCTGCAGATAAGTGTAGTCTGGGAGGATTTGTTTGTTGAACTCCAGCTATTTGAAGTCCTGGTACAGGATACAAATCCGGATAAACATTTTGTATCAAAGCTTGTAAAGGTAGACTCTTCATTTGACACATAGCATAGAGGCGATCATCTAAACGTGTGCTTGTTCCAGCTCGGAATGCAGGCTACAATCATTATATTATATTAAAAATAATAAAAAGAATTAAAATCTTAAATAAAATCAAATATAAAAATGATATATATAAACGTGTGGGGTACCGGGCCCTTTATAAAGTAAAATTTAAAATAATTTTTTATAAGTTTAGTGATTACAAATTAAAAAAAAAAACATTTTCAAAAAAATGTGTTATTTACGGATAAATATTAAAATTCAATTTGGAAAAACGTTGCACAAAAAATGCATTTTTAATAAACAATAATGAAAGGTAGTGATTAAATTAATAAATGAATTCAAACTGTAAAAATATCATACAATACAATTCGTCATTGTTAATAATTGGGAAATATTTGATTTAAATTTTAAATGATTAATTAAATATTATTATTAATTATTATTGATATACACAGTGTGGACAATAACCAGGGTGACTGACTTGTGCTGAAATTCCTTTTCACGGCGCTACCTAAGATATCAAAACATAATTAAATAGGTATACGAACCCTCGATAACCAAAAAAAAAATTCAGTTTTCTAGTGTTGATACTTTTTTAGAAATCCAATTTTTATCAGATCAACTTTTCCTACCTTGTCACAAAGAAACCATTCGCGACAACATCAAATTCTGTTTCAAGCTTGGAAAAACAGCCACAGAAACATTTGATATGATTCAAAAAGCACACAGAGAGGAAGCCATGAGCTTGGCCCCGAAGAGAAGCGACCCAAAAAAGTCCGGCTTCAAAAGGGTCGAGTGAAGACCCTTTTGACAGTTTTTTTTTATGCTAAAGGCATCTTTCATCAAGAATTCACTCCCCAAGGGCAGATGGTCAATGGAGAATACTATTTGAAGGTCTTGGATCGTTTGCTGAAGAGAATCGTTCGAATTCGCCCTGAGTATCGCGAGCAAGGCTCATGGAGGCTATTGCACGACAACACTCCTGCGCACAAGTGCCTAATTGTGACCGAGTTTTCGGCGAAAAAAGACGTTGTTCTTATCTCCCATCCTCCTTATTCCCCTGATCTAACCCAGCTGACTTTTGGCTATTCATTAAACTAAAAATGACCATGATGGGAGAGCGTTTTTCATCGATGTAAAAAATCCAGAATTACGTAACCGCGGCCCTAAAGGGGCTCCAAAAGAATGACTTCTATTTATGCTTCAATTCATTTTACAAAAGATTTGAAAGATGTATCAATGAGGAAGGGATGTATTTTGAATAATCTGAAATAAAATTTATAAATTTATAACCCGTTTTGTTTTTATGGTTTCAGTCACCTTGGTTATTGTCCACACCGTGTATCATCTAGATTGGAAGATTGTAAAACGATATTCTAGAAATGAAAATTTAAATAAATAAGAACTTACATGCTTAAGTAAAGCTAAAATATATAGAGGCAATAATGAAAGATTTAAGGGAGCTAAAAGTCCAGGAGCTGGGCCTTGATTATAAAGTAATTTATAAGCGCCTAAGACGTCAACGGCTACATTAATGAATGCATCTCGAGCGTCACTGAGTGATGATTGTTGAGAACGATCAACAGCTAAAAAAATAAAATTTAAAATGAATAAAAATAATAATAAAATAATTATAAAAATGGAATAAAAAATCAGAATAAAAATAACTTACCCATCTTTGCAAGTAATCCTACTATACATTGTTGATCAGCTGATAAAAGTATATCGCTAAGGATAGAAGCGACAGGTAAACAAAGTGTGTGAACCCGAATTCTTCTTTCACCTAATAATAATATAGAAATTAATAAACTTTAATTTAATTCTATTGAAAAAAAATATTGTTAAATAAATACCTTTACTTGAAGTATAAAGTAGAGCAGCCTGGAAACATACGTGATGTAAATCAGAAAGATTTTCATCTACTGAAACTTGCATTCCAAATCCAGCATCCGGATTTACATTGGGTAACGAAAGTAAATCAGTTGATCGAACGAAGAAATTTCCATGAAATGTATGTATACTAAGGCCCCTATAAAAAAATTATTTTTGAAAAAACATTTCAAACTTTTTATTTTATTATTATTTACCTGCTACATCGTATTCGCATTACTGCTTCAAAACCAATTTTTCGAGTTAAATAACGTTGAAATGCTGATTGAAAACTCGTTTGATGAACTAAATTTTGACTTTTAAATAATGGAAAATGATAAAGGCAACCACCACTAAATCTTGAAATGCCAGCTATTAAAAAAATCAATTATTTATTATAATAAATTTTCATTATTATTTTTATAAAATGAAAGTAATTAAAATAATTCCATACAAAGAGTAGCCAAGTCAGAATATTGGGAGTTTAACAACCATAAATCTACAGCAATTTGTTGACCAGAACATTCTAAAGCAAGACGTTTGTAAAAATCAGTGGCTGGATTTAAATGTGGTGAATCATGTCCTGCTCGCTGGCTTGGATCCTCTCGGGAAATAAGAGCACCGGGACCATTATTTGTTAAACAGCAGTGAAATACAGACACTCTCCCTCCTGTTGAACCCTTAAATAAAAGTACAAATATAGATATTATAAATAATCTATTTTGTATTAGAAATAAAGTAATTTAAGATTTTATGATTATTTAGTTTTATTCATTATTAAATCTATTACCATCAGTTTATAAGCTGCCTGAAGAGCAGCTCCGAGACTTGATTGACTATCCGTGCTAAATTCAAACATTTTTGGTAGAGCTCGAAGTAATTCACGAATTAATTCTCGACATTCCTTAAGATTCACCAATAAATTATCAGGACAAGGAACAAAGATATCTGCAATAAAATTAAAACCATTTTTAATTCATAAACTTGACTATAATAAATAATAGGGCAGGATTTTTGGATCAAGTTCCATACTGAGCTAAGAGATTATCTATAATTAGTAAAAACAGAAATATTAAACCAGAAAAGGTAGAACAAGGATTTTTTATTATCATTCTTCTTTCATGTTTATTTGCCATAGTTCACAAATTTTCCTGAATATTTAATAAATATTTTATAATATAATTGTTCAAGATAGATTTATTTATAAAATAAAATATAACACATCACTTCTCATAAACATAAATATATACTCTAAATCAATCAATTTTTAATTAAATTAATTTATTGTGTAAAACATTTTCAAAAATATATTTTAAAAAATAAATTTCCAATAATATAAATTACCTTGGATATCAAGAACTTGTAGTTGTTGTGGTTGATTTAAACCTTCAGCTAAATTATAAAAGTGAACAGCAGATGCATAGGTAATAAATCCTATTTGCGTACGTCCATCTCCTGGTAAAGAATCCAATTCAGATAATAGAATATCACATACTAAGCGAAGATAACCGGATTCGCAGGCAAGTTGTGAAACATCAAGAGCAAAAAGATAAACTGCAGGTTGGGGAGGCCGAAGCTGTTAAACCAAATACAATTTATTTTATAATATATATAATAATTTAAATTAAATAGATATATTTTAAGATAAATATCAAATGCATAGAAAATATTTACATAAAATAATTTAATACTATGTGAATTTAAATTTTACAGTTTTAAATATTTAATTTATTTAATTAATAAGTAGTTAAAACTAAATTAAATAATAGTGAAATATATTTACCATATATTCTGATGGAGCAATAAATTCAATTGTTGAAGAGCGGATTTCTGGTCGACGTGAAGGATCTCCATAGGTTTTACTGATTGGATCATATTGAAATTCTTCCGGAACTAAAAGTAATAATATTATAAATATATTTATATTAAAAAAAATTCTTATGAAACCAATTAATTTATTAATTTATTAATTTAAGTGATTAAATTAAATATACTTACGATCGTTGACTCGAAAGCATAAATTACATTTCCATCTTTTATGATCAATAAACGATATAAAAGGGTTTATATATGTTCTGCAAGCCCTACACCGGACTATAGTTGAACATTGTATCACTGGTAAATGCTACAAATTTATAAAAAAAAAGAATGTTTAAAGATAAAAGATTTTCTTAAAATAAGAGATTGAATGAACTTACATTTAAATCTTTAAAGGGATGTATTAATATTCCCAGAGGGAGCCGAGATTTTTGAAGGAGAGTACTAGTTTCTGGAATTTTTGTCAATGTACAACGAAAAATTCTGAAAAATATTAACATATTATTATATTAATCTATATTATTTATTATATTATTGATTTTTATTATTTATTACAAGAAAATATTTCTTACTCAGTGCTAGAATTTACTTCATCTAATTGTTCAGAATGAAGTTTTATTCTTGGAGGTTCTATTCGTTCAGGAGGTAAAACATTTCTGTTTTGCAGCAGATCAATTGTTTCTAAACCCTATATGAATATATAAAAATAATGCCCATTAAATTTATTATATTTATTAGTCCTTAATCTAGTATTTTGGCTATTAAATTAATATATATATATATATATTATTTATATTATTACCCAAAGTTTATTGAATCCTGTATTGGTTATAGAAAGTCCAGGCATATTTTGAGCAAGATGTTGTTGATCATTTATATTATTTGGTCTATTTTGTTGTGGATAAGATTTATTTTGAAATGAATTGTTAGGAGGGGGAATAATATTGGGTTGTTGTAATGTTGGAATATATTGACTTTGTGGCATTTGTGGTTGATGTTGTAGAGGTGGATTAATTTGAGGAGGATTGCCTTGTGTATTCATTTGGGGTAAAGGTGGCATAGATTGGGACATAGGAGGTCGAAGAATGTTTCCCTGAGGTAGTTGGGAATTTAGAGGAGGGCCAGAGAGATTTTGATATTGTGGCATAGGAGGTCGTATATTGGATGGTGTGGGTAGTGGCATATGTGGAGAAAATTGGGATGGTTTAGATGCATCATAGGGAGATGGGATATTTGGGTGTATTTTTGATGGTAAAGTATGTGATTGAGTTAAAGGGGGCCCTTGTGAAGGTATATTCGGCATAGAATTTACTGAATTTGGTTGAAATGGTTGCATTGGCATTCCAGGGATAGCTGAGATGGTAGATTGTAGATGATCTGTGGGTAAAGGAGTAGATTTCGAATTTGGAGGGAGCATCATTGGTTGTGATATTGGTGGCCTTGGATTAAAAGGAGTTTGCATTACTTGCAAAGGCTGCGATTGTTTACTAGAATTTAAATGTTGAATAGGATTTGATTGAGAAAGTGGCACTTGCTGTGAGGGTTCGTTTAAAGGAGTAATATAAGAAATAACCTGTTGAGAGGAATTAGAATTTTTTGTAGTGTTTGATAAATCTGTGCTCTTTGTTATAAATGAATTTACATCTGAATTTTGAGAAAGAGGTTTATTAGAGGGCATCAAAAGATTTTGATTGTGTGTAATTGTTGAATTAGGGATTGGTCCTGGATTAGGAATAGGATAATTAGGCCTTATTGATTGTATCGACGGAGGTTTTATAAAATTGGCTGATGTTGATTGTTGAGGTAATGCTGGCGAATGTTGGGCACTTGAATGTGATGAGCTAAGTGGACTAATATTTTCGAAACCATTATTTGCAGTATTAATAATTTTGGATCTTTGATCGATTAATCCATTAACGGTACGCATTGGACTATTGGTAGAATTAGAAATACTGGACGCATCACCATGTCGATACGAGCCAGGAGAATGATCTCTCGAAGAATGTGATGATAAGGAAGCTGAAAATAATAAGTTTACACTTATAATATGCAATATGAATTATTAAATTAATCTAATTAAATTAATAATAGTGAGTTACTTACGGGGATGATGAAGTGGAGTTCCATTTGTTGAACCAAGAGGCATTTGAATTAAATCCATATCAGCTTGAGAATGGATTCTTTCGTTAATTTCTGATGGCCCATTAGATAAATATGGCCCAAATGAATTTTTCGTTTGAACTAAAAATATAGAATTAAAAAATAAATATATATTTAAATTTTTTTTTTCATAATTTTGTAAACATATTTATTAAATTATGTGCATATATTACCTAAATTTTGTTGAGAATTTGATGATAGCTCATTTAAGGTATTTGGCAGAGACATTTTACTTTAATTCATGCTAAAAAGATAATTTATTTCAATTTACAAGGCTTAAGAATAAACAATTGATTTATTCAATTAATAGTTTTGTCCTTAAACTCAAAACCTTTACCTCGTCCTAATTTCTGTACAAATATAGGTCACAAATAACCAAAAAAATGAAAATGTCAGAAATAGTATATATTATATTACCATGAATAAAGCAAGAAAAATTTTAACAAATTAAATGATTAGGAAAAGTTACGTTAAACTTTAAAATAAAAAAAATGTGATTTTGCAAATCATTTTGACAATAAAAAAAGTGCAAAATAAATGTCATTCATGAGCTAAATATCACAGTTTATTTTATAAAAAAAGATGACTTACCCATAAATTAATTTAATAAAATAGTTATTAAATAAAAATGATACAAAGCTAATTAAAATAATGTTTTACTTCATTCATGATGAACTAAAAAACTTACAGTAACTCATATGATTACGTCTGCTTATCGGAAATTACGTGGCAAGCATATCCCTGATACGCCTAATGTCCGTACGCGTATGTCTTCGTGGAAAATTAGATGCGCACTCTAGTGATAGAACTTAAAATTATACACTTTAAGCAAATATTTCAAATTTGGTTCATTTGTTTGTAAATTGAAAATTAATTTAAAATAAGTATAGTTTAATTTCATATTCATTTTTTTGCAATGTCAATTAATGAATAAATAAAATATCAAGAATGACACTGAAATTAACTGAGATCGCATAAGTGAAAATAAAATTAATCATTTGAATATATTTTATTTTTAATATTCAAAAATAGCATTTTAATTTATAAATTTAATATTTTAAATTATTTTAAATTAACATTTGTATTAATAAATATTTTGAAAGTTAATTTAAGATAAATACACAATAAAAATGCTATTTTTACATATTTTTAAAATGCATTATTTATATTATTAATAAATCTATATATTATTAATATATTTTTTTATTTTCACTAAATAAAATTTTAACTTTTAATTTGATAATTCGAAATTTCTTGTAGTAAAATAGTAGAAATCTACGAAATTCTTTATAAATCTATGCAACTGATATATATATATTAAAGAAAAATAAATAATGCAGGATTTACACAGAAAAGTAAATATAGCATATATTATTTACTTCGGTTTGAAAATATTCAGGAACGTCTTTTCCTTACAAAGAATTATTAAGTGGTAAAATTAAATTACCAATTTTAATTCATCATTGCAATTGAATATCGATAATTTTATTTTAGATTAAATATGCTTCTGAGTGTATAAATATAATATATTATACATAGTAAATTGGACTTTGCCATTGATATTGATAAAAATGAATATGCATTCAATCTTTTTTACAAAAACAATATTTTATGAAAGCTCAATGAAAATGAGTTTTATGATAAGATAATTTTTTTGTTTATCTTATTTAATATAAAACAATATTATCAATATTACAATTCTAAAATTAACTAAAAAACTTGTCAAACTAAACAAGTTATTCTTAAATTATTTATAATGATTTAAGATTATTCTATATCTTTTTTTGTAGTATTTATAATTTTTTAAATGTTCGCTTTTCATATATAATTTCCCATAAATATCTGCTAATTATTCTTTTTAAATATAAAAAACACATTAATATTTAAAATTTAATCACTAAATATCAAAAAAAAACATTAATCTTTTATTTCTAGTAATAAGGGACATTAATATATTTTCATATATTTATTTTGTTTTCATTAAAAATACCATATCAAAATACTTATATTTATACAAATTGCTTTTTGAAGTTTTTTTAATTTTTATTTTAGGAAATGGGGGATATGTCAGTTAATATAATTTTATAGATGTCTATTTTTTTATCGAGGGTTAGTTACACTTGATGAAAGAGCATAGTCTTCTGTCTAGTCGAAAAATTATAATATATATCTATTGTTGTTTGCTTGAATAAATAATAATAAAGTCTATATTTTATGATAACATACAGGATTTATACAAATACTGTTGAGGATGAATATAATCCGGCTACTTTTGAATTTACCTGCTGATGAACTATTTATGAGCAATCAGGAATACTAGAAATAATCCAGACGTTTTTTAATTGTTGACTTGCTGGAATGTATAAATAAAATATTGTTATTTAATGACCATAATAGAAATAGAAATATTAGCTATTGAATCAGGTGTACTAGAAAATTCCAGACATTTTTTAATTCATGACTTGGTGGAATGTATAAATATGTAAACATTTTTAAATTGTAAGCAATGTATAAATAAGATATTTTTAAATATAAATATGTAATGGTTATTTAATGGCCATAATCGAAATATTAGCTTTTTTCACATTAAAAAATATAAAACTAATATTTAATATATGGAAAAATTAAAAGATTATATGTTAAAATAAACGTATATATCAATCAATTAAAATCAGTCTGAAATTATAAATAATTTACATTTAAATCTAGAAAAATAATTAGTAATAATAATAATTAATATATTGTTCATATAATACATATAAATTGTTAAATATAATATACTATAAACTAAATAGAAGTGGAAAGGTATCTTACTCTCAAATACTCTGAGTGCTTTCCTTTCTCTTAGTTATAATACTATATTATAGTTTTTTATGTAAATGATATTAGGAATGGATATGATAATATCTTAAAAATAACTTATACAGATTTTTTATTTTCTAACCAATTTGAAATCTCGAAAAATAAAGAGTTCATAAGATCTTTAAAAAGTTCTAATATATTTTATTTGAATATGATATGAAGCAATTTTAAGTATTATTCAAAATTTGAATTAATTTACAGTATATATATATATGAATATTTCATGCATACTTGGTGTTTCACAAAGATATTTACATCATTATTTGCTCGTTATTTATAAGTTTTTCATATTTTTTAAATTCAATAACAATTTGAATAATCAATTATTAAAAAATAACTGTGCTAACAAATATCACTTATTAAACAAGTAATAAAATATAATATGTACATTAATAAATATAACATTTTATATAAGCATTTACATTAAATATCATAAAATATATATTCGTCATTTAAATATAAAATGCAAATATTTCATAAATATTATTGATTTAAAAGTTAAATTGATGATGTGAATAATTCATAATCATTTACCATTAAAATGTTTACAAGTTAAGAATAAAAATAGAATATATATATAAATATAAAATTTTATAAGGATATTGGATTTTCTGATATTTTTTTTAAACAATATTATTAAAGATAAAGAAAGATTTAAGTATCACACACATAATTATTTTTTTTTTCAAATATGATTTATAATTAATTTAGTATAAATGATAAAAATCTTTTGAGAATATAATGAAAATCAAATTTAAAATATTGTAGTGATTTCTAATAAGTCCTCAAACTTCATGAATTTATGAAATTAACAAATTGTCAATTATTAATTATTATTAAGATTAAAAAATAAAGGAGCTAATATATTAATATTTAATAAAATTTAAATATAAAAACATTGATAACTCGAGAATTATAAAGAACAATTTGACAAGATGCAGAAAGATATAAGCAATTTCTAAATCTTAATTTCTTCACTCTGTGCCGAAAGCAAAATTTATTAAAACTATTCTGATAATATTAATTATGAAAATCTTTCTCTTAAAAGAACAAAGATTTAATTTATAATTGTCTTTCATAAAACATAATTAAAAATGCCAAGAAAAATATTGATCGATTATTACAAATAAATTTCTCAATATGCTTATATTTCTATAATTTCAAAGATATTATATTTATAGCATAAGTGAAATTTCTATTAAATATTAAAATTATGAAAATTTTTTTTTATTTTATTATTAATTAATCTAGTCATTAATCTTTCTATCCAAGAGTGGATTAAGCTAAATTTTTTTTAAATGTGTTGAATAAAAATTCATAAAATTGTGTTTTTAATGAATTATAATTAATCGAAATAGATTCCTTATTTAAAAAAATGCATTTTTTATATAAGATAATATTTTAGGCTGAATTTAGTAGTTTATTTATCGAATTTAATTTATTATCTAAGTCAGGCATATTTTCCAAAGTTTTCAAATAAATCAAAGAATTTTTAATATCGTTGTCAATAAAATGTGATTTTAATTTTTCTGAAAAACGAAAAATAAAGACAATTAATAGGTAAATTATATTATTATTAGTTATTATTAATATTATTATGAAACTTACTAGAATGCAAAAGTTGAGTTATTAAAGTGAGTATATTTTGTAGACTTTCTGTTTGTGGAGGATTTGTTTTGTCGGTATATTTTTTTATAAGTGCATTTATTTTTTGTCCTAATTCAAATTTCACAAGATCATTTTCACTTTCTTCAAGTGCTAATAAAGCAAATAAATTGAGAGCAACAAGAGCTTCATTATGCATTACTGGATGTTCAGTGTCGATCATTCTAATAAGTGGTGGTAATGCGCCTAATTTTACCAGAGTTTTGACTACTTTCTGATCTCGGCTGTGTTTAGCAAGCCATGCTAATAATCTACTAGCTTCTCCTTGAACGCCTGGATGATCTTGAGTTCCACACCATTCAACTAATCGTTGTATTAATGTTTCTTGTATACCCAAATGTTTTGCAGCTTCCACTAAAATTTAAATGTTTTTATTTTAATAAACATTTGATGAAGTAATTATATATGGATAATTTCATTGAGATTTTTAAAAATTATTCATAGAATAGCTTAAAATAATTATTAAATTGGATATAATTTTATAGAAATATATTACCCTGGCCATCAATTACTATACGTAAAGTTCCCAAAAGTTTAAAAACAACTGGAAAAGTAGGAATTTCTAACATGGGCAAAACAGCTTCTACAAGGCCGGCATTTAAAATTATAGATTTATTTGTTACAGGAATTACCAAATTTCTGCAATAAAAAATAATATTAATTTCTATAAAACAAAATAAAAAAAAATATAAAAATGAAACCTAAGAGCACTAAGTAGAGCATGTTGAAGACGAATATCGTGATTAGATGTGTTGTTCTTTTTTACAATCTCAAGTAATTTAGTTGCAACACCTGCTTCAACCATTTCTTTACAATGTTTATCTGCAATAATCAATTTAATAAATAATTAAATTATATTAATTTAAGCATTATATATATATATAAAAATAAATATAAATGTTCTGTTGAAAAATAACTGATCATAAATTAAGCCTATTAAACTAGACATTATTATTAGTAATAATTATTAAAAAGTAAAAATAAAATTAAAACGTTCTAAGACTTTATACAAGTTTCTTATACATGCCTGTACGAGCAAAATTTCCCATAGCCAAAACCGCTGTAATTTGCAAATCTTCATCTGCATCCTGAAGCCAATTTATCATACTATGAAATAATTTCCCTTTACTTTCTTGATATAATATGTCCATACTTTCATCTAGAAACATTTTTAAAAATATTGTTTTAATAACTATTTTTTTTTATTATTATATAAATTAAGAGAATAATATTCATTAGATTAAAAAAATATTAAAATATAATTAAAAAATTTGTAAATGATTTAGTGACCTGTTTATTGATATTGATTAAAGAGAGAGTACAAAAACATTTTATTAATATGGAAAGTGTATAAATTATCTAAATAATAATAAATATCAATAAGATACCTATGAATTTTATGGAAAATTCAAAATAAACATTAAGAAATGTTACAAGCAACGTTAATTATAAGAGTAAGTTAGTAAATTGTTTAATCGTAAATTTAAAAATTATAAATAATTAGGAATAGGAAGTCTTGCTAAAATGGGTAAGAACCGTATCACCAATAAAAAAAGAAAATTTAAAAAAATGAGAAAATATTAACTATATTAAAATTTTTAAATTAATTTATTTTTAATTGAATTGATTTGTTTAAATTTATGTATAGTAATATATTCGTTTATTGAATATATTTTATATTTATAAAACAATGAGTATATTAACTTCATGATATTCTTGTTGAATATAGAATAAATACTTATGTGAATTAAAGAATTTTAACAAAATTTAAAAAAATACTTTAATTTTATAAAATAACATACTAAATCTTTCAATGACATTAAGTCTAGGGTGAGAGAGGGTAATATTTAAAAATGTTAAAATTGAAATACATGAGACCAATTTTTTTGTCACATGTGAATAAATTAATTTCAAAGTAAAATATTTCTTAATTTTCTTTGATAAATAAAGAATATAAAAAACATTTTTAGATTTTACAAAAAAAAAACTATTTATAAGAAAATCAATTAAGAAATCATTACCGAAAAAGCAATGACAATAGGTGGGGTAGAAATAAATGAAAATCATGTTTAAAGGCGTGGTTGGAAAAATTTAATTGTTAAGATAAAAATTTTCAAATTCAGTAGTGTCTTAAACCAAGATAGATGAATGAGCAAAAATCAAGAAAAATATAAAATAATACTAACCTCCAGTAAGTACTAATACAATTAAATCACAAGCTAACTTGAGTAAATTTCTTTTATCATCAGAATCAACTTGTGATTTATGAGTATCAATTAAAGCAACAAGAAGTTCACATAAGCCAGCTCGAGCTAATCTTGTTTTAACAAGTTCATTATCAGCTTGCCCATGCAATAATTCAAGACACATTTCTGATAATTCAGGTGATGATGCAGCCCCAAGCAAAGATACAATGGTTTTACAAAGTGTATCATCCAATAAGTTTCCTTCTGATCCTCTTATATCTAAATAAAATAGAAATCAATAAAAAAAGAAGGAAAAAGAAAATTAAAATCAATCAATTACCGGAGTCAGTAAATAAACCAAGAATTAACAAAGTATGATTCGCACAAGATTCTGTTTCAAAATCAGTTCCATCTACTTGTAAAAGTTGATTAAGTAATGGCATTACGCCTAAATGAAAAGCCTTAAAGAATGTAATATGTAGTAAGTAAATTTAAAATAAGAAAAATGTATTTTATTTTTAAATATATACAGAATTTTGTAATTCCTCTTGATCCATTAAAAGATTTAGAAGAAATCCTGAAGCAGTATTTCTTAATTGTTTTCCTTTTTCTTTTTCATCAAGTCCTTTTTTCAACATGTTGATTAGAACTGGTAGGCAACCAGTTGAGATTACTTTTTTACGTCCATCGTCTAAAATTATTTTAAGTGATCAAAATAATTTTAATATCATGAAATTTTTCCAAAGAAAAAATTAATAAAATACCATTTTCATAACAAAGATTTCCAAGAGCTCTACATGCCTGACTGGCGAGCTCCATATCAGTGGATCCCAAGTGTTTTGCAATAGTTGAAACAAGGGTTTTCGATTGACAACACTGTGCTCTCCCTTCAGGTGTTTTAGCTAATTCAGCAATAGATTTACAAGCATGAATAATAACAGAATTTGGTACATCAGATGAAGTGATTTTTTCTAATTGACCGACTAATTCAGATGAATTTTCTTAAAGAAATAATATACATTATTGTCAAAAATTGCATGTTTTATAATTAATTTAATTAAAATAAAATACCCAAATGCTCTTGTAATTTTTCTGTAATATTTTCTAATAAAAGTTTTATAGTTTCTTCATCAGTTGAGATTTTCAATTTTTCTATTAATTGTGGTAATTCTTCTTTTATATCTATGAAAAGTATAATAAATTTTACTCAGGGTCAAAACTGATTTCAATGATTTATTGAATTTACCTGACATTTTGATACAATTTTGTAGGTTATATATAAATAAATTTTAGATTAATATAAATTTACTTTTAAATAATTTCAAATTTTTACTTCTTATAATTAAGTGAATAATAATTTTTTATATAACATCATAAAAAAAATGATTATTCAAATATATTGTCATGTGAGAATCCTACATTTGTTGATCTTTGTGTTTCAATATGTATTTCATGAGTGATTTTGACAGTAGATGATTAGTAATTATTTATTTGTTTTTAGCGACATCTTTAAGTGGCAGTTTAAAAGCTCTTAAATAGGATGTGCATTTCAACCCTCTTTCTACCCCTCAAAGAGTCATGGTTCACAATCGATCGATACCTTGGAACTAAACTCCTATTGGCTGCTGGTATGTTACCTATGCATCTTATTGGCCGATCTCTTGGATAATCCATAATGCGGACCAATCAAACAAACCGATCATCGATTTTTCATTATCACATCGACGGTTCATTCCCATTCTAAATTCTCAACAAATTTAATCATATTATCTTAGGTAAATAAACATAAGATAATCTCAAATTATACTATTCAAATTTTTTGCTTACTAATATTTAAAATATAACTTTATTAATAGTTTTATTTATTTCTATTCTTGTGTGATTATATTTTTAAAAATATAAGTGAAAATTAAAAAAAATTATGTTCCCCACTTCTTCTGGCAACCCTAATCTTTAAGGAATCTATTGTTTCAGAAATGTCGGCTGCCGAATGTGACAACTTCCAACTAAAATGGCATAGTTTTAGCCAACATTTACATTCTTCAATTGCAAGATTATATTGTTCAGATGCATTTACTGATTTAACTTTAGCCACTGTAGATGGGCATCAAGTAAATGCCCATCGATTTGTTCTCTCAGCATGTAGTCTGTATCTGAATCAGCTTCTAAGAAATACCAGGGCTCCAAATGTTGTAGTTGTGCTTCCTTCAGAAATTAATTATCGTACTCTTAGAATTCTTGTAGAATATATGTATAGTGGTGAAGCAACTGTAAATTATGGTCAATTAGATAATATTCTTAAAGCTGCTCATATTTTGGGTGTTCGAGGACTGTGTAAAGAAAAACAAAACGGTATTATTAAAAAAAAATACTATTAAA
This sequence comes from Labia minor, assembly GCA_963082975.1. Taxonomy (NCBI): domain Eukaryota; kingdom Metazoa; phylum Arthropoda; class Insecta; order Dermaptera; family Spongiphoridae; genus Labia; species Labia minor. The sequence goes on from OY720345.1 coordinate 56,685,145, forward strand.
GCAGTAGTTCTAAAACTGGTTTTGATATTTTCAAGATTTAAATATTTTCTTATAAATTTTAATTTACATTTTTAAATATTTTTTTTAAACAGAGAAATAGTTTAAGGACTACTGTTTAAAAAATAAGAATTAAATAAATGTATAAAGCTTTTTAATGTTTTTTAGAAGGTACAAGATCTCTCTTGAAACCAGAATTATTTCGAAAGCCAGTTATAAGAGAACCTGGAAGTAGTATAAAGGAGAGAAGGGACTCACAAGCAAATGATTCGCCACCATCAGATATATCTCAACCCACTGCTCAAAGTTCCTCTGAACCTTCTTGTTCGTTACCAGATGAATCAAATAATCATAATAACTCTAGTCCAAATAATTTACAAGAAAACTTAACAAATGAACATAAAGAAGAAATTAGTATTGAAATGGATCCTATACAATTACTTGTGAAACAAGAACCAATAGACTGGGAAGAATCAGATCCAATTGAAGATAATTCGAATACATCAATAACACCTGATATTCATACTAAACATGTAAGATTGTACAATTTTATCATTATTAGGATAAATGTTAATAAATTTTTTTTGTTTCTAGGAAATTGTAAATTCTATGGAAGAAGATTATGAAGAAGATGAAGAAGATGATGCGTTGTATACTCCATTAACTTGTGATTTATGCCAAAAGACATTTCATGCACCTGGTGAATGGGTAAGACATATTCAATCACATCCAGAAGCACAAGAAAATCGTAATAAGGATAAAAATAGAAGACATAAAGAGGTAGATATAATAAATTATATTTCTAATAATATAATTTTGTTTTAAATTAAATAAAAGCTTGAAACTAAAAAAATTATTTATTAATAAATAAATGTAAAAGTCAATGCCACATGATAATAATTATTTAGACTAAATGTTTATTTTTTTATTTTTTTAAAAAATGGTCGATATTAAATTCAATTCAATTTAAATAAAACATTAAAATATAAATATTTTAATTTTTAAATATCTTACTTTAATTTAAAAGGAAGTTTATACCTATTCAATCTTAATTACTATAAAAAATATACATATCAGTTCATAAATTTGACTAATATTAGATATGATCCTATTAGAAGATTGAATTATTCGTTTCTTATTTTTACAGGATGGAGATAATGAATATCCACCACTACATTGCGATCTTTGTTCCAAAGTTTTTTCAAATCCTGGTGATTGGGTAAGACATATACAATCTCAACATACTGAAGAACAGCTTGCATTAAGTAATAAATCGAGTGAAGTTGTACATAAGTTCGTCAGGCGTTCATTGCCAAATAGAAATAAGTGTCATTTGTGTAACAAAACGTTTCCTTCACATGCCTCCATGGTGATACATAAGCGAACGCACACTGGTGAAAAACCTTATGTCTGCGGAGTGTGCTCTAAAGGATTTAATGTGAAATCCAATCTTCTTAGACATTTAAGAACCCTCCATGACCGCATCGTATCCCCTGCAACAGTAGAATAAAAATAAAATACTAGAGTATAATATATATATCTATATATATTATATCCTCTTATAATTTTATTTTTTTCATAAAAGATATTTTAAATTAACTACAGTTTATCTGTAGGTTGTAAATATATTAATTTCCTTCCAAAATATATCTATTATATTATTAAATAAAATAAAAGTAGTACAGTATTTAAAATTATGTATTTTACTTGCTTTAGGGATCTAATGCTCAAATTATCCAGAAATTCCAATCAAATAATTACTAATAACTTTGACTTAATATATGATACTTTCCAGCTTTGGAGCGTAGTATTATATTATATTGTAATTCTAAAATTTTCGGAATAACTTCTTATATAGCAATTTATTTAATATAAATAATATATCATATTTATTAAAAGAAATTCAATTTTGAGAAAAAGAGTCAATGTTAGATGTTGTTTATGATATCGTAAAAATTAAAAATATAATGATTAGATATTATATTTTGGATGAATTAAGACATTTATGACTTCTGTTATAAATATTATTTTATATAACAATTTTTCATTGTGAGCATTTACTTTCATATAATAATTTTCATTACAAATATTAACAAATTATTTATTTTATTTTTATAATTCTTATATAATTATTTGAAACGTTTAAGACGGCATATGACTTTGGAGTTATTATTACCTCCGAGCTTCGTTGATCAAAGATGAAATTTCCAGTGCTTCGGAATAATTTAATAAATTTTTAATTGTTCTGGAAAAGTTTAAATTAAGAGATTGGAATTTGAAATAACTAACATTCAAATTTAAAAATGACATTTGTTTACATTTTCATATAATTACATATTTCTTTCTACACCCATCTTCATACCACTAGGCGCCTTCAAATTAATTAAATGCTAATGTTAATTTATAGAATAATTTTTATAAAAAAATTTCACACCTAGAATGCCAAAATTATGAATAATTTATTAGTACTAGCTTCAGCGGTACTTATACTAAAATAATTAATTAAATTATTTATATAATGATATCTTTCTAATTGCTCATTAAACCAAAAATTAAAAATTTTATAAATTATTTGTAAAAAGGAAAGAATGTAATTATTTAAATAATTATTCAATTAATTAATAAACTAAATATTTCTATTTATTTTTTATTCAAAGTAGAATTATATAAATTAAAAATTGTATTTATAATGTAGAAATTTAATGTATTATTTTTATCTATAAAACATGTATATTCGGAATATAAATAATTGGATTCATATTTTAAAGAAATGAAAATTGTGAAATCCACAACATAATTTAATTATTTTAAACATTCTCAAATAAAATAATTGTAATATAAAATACTCCAAACTTGACAATATGTCATCATACTAATTATTTAAATAGAAACTTAAAAAAAATCTTCCTTCCTTCCTTCTTAATTGATAAATACATTTGCAATAATTTAAGGAATATTTTTTTTGAAAATTCTTTAATAAAAATAAACATTTTAAAAATGAATTTTTTCTCCTTTATTTTACTACTATTTATTTAAGATTTTTTTATATTTATATTCATATTCATTTTAAAAAGAAAATTATTTTATATTATATTTTATCAATTTAGAAGAAATTGATTCGTTTAAATTTAACAAACAATTATTACAATTTATATTAATGTTTTAAATAATAATCTATACACTATACAGGAATAGGGAGTTCTCTTGCAATAAGCACTAAAATAGTTTCTGGAGTTAGTCTCCAATTTTCTATCGCTTTAGAAACTGAACACCATTTTTCTCCATGATGAGGTTCGGCGGCTATACACCTCTTTTTTACATCTTCCTGTTGATCCTAAAAGAAAATTCATTTTTGTTTAAACAATGAAAAGTTAAATAATGAATAGAATAATTACCTCAGTTCCATTTAATAATTCAAATTTATAAAAATAAGCCCACGCATCGCCTAGATCAGGATCAACCTTTATTGTTCTATTAAACCATTCTCTGCATTTTGAGATCCTTCGCTCAGTCCAAAATAATTTTGAAACAGCTAGCAATACTTGAGGATCATGTTCACAGCGTTTAAGGGCATCAACACTTTTAGTTTTTCGCTGTGGTCTCGGTTCCATGAAAATAGCTTCAGCCCAAAGAATTCCGGCTGTAGGACACTCTTGAAGTGCTTTTGCTATTAATGTAGAAGCTATATCTCGCAATCCAGCACGACTTTCGATTCGAATTGCTTCTAACCAGAGTTCAGCACAGTGGGGATTCCGTAAACGAGCTTTCTCCAAAACAGAACGAGCCTTTGTAAGTTGTTTTCTACGTTCTTCTAATCCAGCTAACATTCTCCACAATGGAACAGACGTTGGACATTTTTTTATCTGAAAATTAATAAGATTATATTATTTTGGAATTTTTAATAAATAAATGTATTTAGTTGTAAAATAATAAATATTTTAAAGTAAAATAAAGAAGTTAATTAAATTTAATAGCGTTGAATATTTTTCACATATAGTATATTAATTATTTTATAAACATATGATTATTAAACTAATAAACTAGATTTAATTTAATAAAACACTTACACCAGCTGAATAGGTTGCGTGAGCATCTTCAATTAGATTCTGTTGTTCTTTAATTTGACCTTTCATTAACCATAATTTCGGAAATTCCCCAAATCTTTGTAGTGCCTCATCAAGAAGATTTATAGCTTGTTCAAGATTATTAAGAGCCCATTCAAGTTTGGCAGATTTCATCATAACTCTATCATCAAATTTTAAGGGGAAAATTAATTATTATTATAAAAAATTACTTTTGGTATATAATTTAAATGTTTAAAAATGTATAAAAATAAAATCAACCTGGGCGTTGGTGCTGAAGCTCGAGCCTTTGCTAAAAGTCTTCTTGCTCTTTCATATTCACTATTTTCGGATTCTAATTTTACAGCAGCTAACCAGATTTCCTCTGAATTAGGATTAGCTTGAAAAGCTAATGATAAAATTCCTCTTGCAGCTGGAACATCACCCTTGACAATTCAAAAAAAAATCAATTGTTAATGAAAATATATTTTGTATTATATAATAATCTCAAATTAGAATCTAATGTGTGAAATTAATAAAAATGTGTATTTTAAAAATAAATTATTACAGCCATCCATTTAGACTTGGCTCCCATCAACCAGAGAACTTCAGATTTTGGACAATGGGCTACAGCTTTTTGCAAAAGAGCTTCAAGGCTTTCACGTGTTCCATAATTTTTTTCAAAATAGGCTGCTCGAAGCCATATAGATTTTTTAGAAGGGAACTTAAGCAGAGCATGAGTATAAATTGCTCGAGCACATTCATAGGCTTGTTGTGAAGCACACTAAAATAAAATAAAAAATTTTCATAATCATAAAATAAACTTTGTTATATTTTAATAATATTACAAAAATAAAAAACAGTTTTTAGAAAATATTGATTTATATTTGTCAAACTTACACCTTCAGCATCTTCCATCCAAGTATGTTTTCGATCTTCATCATCAACACCAATTCCAATAATAGACCGAACAAGAACTTGGCACGTGTGAACTGATCCAGACTTTTCAGCTTCAATTGCTTCTTTAAGCCATTGATCACGATTGATTTCAACTCCATTTGCACTAAGTGATGCTATAGCTTTAATTAAAATAAAAAACGACTTATTATTAAAGCTATACAATTTAAATTAAAAAATATTATATAAAAGATACATTATATGCAAAATATTTACCTCTATCTATTATTTTTTCTACCATACTATTGTTCTTATTAGCTTCTTCTAATTTTGCAGCTGTAGTCCAGATTTGTCTATCAGTTGGAATATTTTCACGAGCTTTATTTAATACTTTTCGAGCATTTTCATATGTTTCAAGACGAGCAAGAGCTAACCAAAGTTCCACACTTGTTGAACAACATTCAACTGCACGCGAAAGTAAAATTCGTGCATCTTCAGGCTCTTCTAATTCTACTGCAGCTTTCCAAAGACGAACTGAATTGGGAATATGTTCTAAAGCTTTTCTGTTGATATACAAATAAATTACAAATTATTTTTTCTACTAAAAAAAATAAAAATAAAACACGGAACCAATTAAATATGAAATAATTACCTATATACTCGACGTTTAGCTTTTGTTTCACTTTCAAGGTCAGCTGCTTTAATCCAGATTCGAACAGAATGTGGTTGGTGACGAACTGCCTGCGCTATTACTGCTCGGGCAGTGTCAGGTGGCTGTAATCGAGCTGCTTCTAGCCAGAGATCTTCAGATTTTGGATTCACCTTAAAAGAATAAATTTAATGAATTAATATTATATTATATATAATCCATAATAAAAAAAATAGTGTAAAGGATTTATTAAATAACAAATAAATGAAATTAATACAATATTAATATTTAAATATAGATCGAATTAAATTTTAATCAACGAATGTTGATGACCTGTTGATATCCTGATATAATTAATAATTGACTAAATTTCTTGTTCTTATACCTATTTCAATATTCAAGAAATATAGATCATATGAAACAAATTTAGTGAAAATACAAAATATTTAGTATTAGTTAATATCTATTGGATAATTACCTCACATCCTTTCATTATAAGGTTTCTTGCAGCTTGCACTTTACCAGTAACTTCTTCTAAACGTGCAGAAGCAACCCATGCAGGAGGATGGTTAGGATTTGTTTCTCGAACAGATTTAAGTAATAATCGAGCTTTCTTGATATCACTATTAAAAAATATTAAAATTAAATATGATAATTGGTTAATTATAAAAAAAATAGAAAAGTGAGTAGTACTTAATATCTCCTCCGTATGTTGGGATCATGGATTGAAGATCAGTTAAATAACCTTTAGGATCAACCACTGTTTGTCCTTCTACAGAATCTGAGACCTGGCTAAGTTTTACAGTCATTAAAGTATTTCTAGCTTGTCCTATTTTACACAAATCCAAATCTCCAGTAGGGGTTAACATTCCTAGAATTTTCAAGTAAAATATTAATTAATAAACAAAAGGGATTAATATGATTAATATTAATTTAATGAAAATAATACCTGGAGTATTAAAACCTGATGTCGAAGGAAATGCTGAAGCAATTCCGCTACTGGGATCGATTGAGGTATTTGAATCACCTCCTAAGTTTCTTGCTAAAACTGAATCAGGTAGAGGTGTAAATTTTTCAGCTCGAGGATTTCTCATTTTTCTATTTCGTGCATCCCCTACTTCTGGGACATTTCTCCATTCATCCTCAGAAACACTTGTGAGTCCTATAAACAAATAAAATAATTGAAAAAAGTTTTAATTGTTTAAAAAAATTAAATTTAAGAAAATTTTCAAAAATTATTTTTTTTATTTATCAGGAAATATAAATAATTATTAAATACCTCTTTTTAAATCACTAAATTGTTGCTGAATCTTTGGGCGTTCCTGTCTGTATCTTTCCAATTCTTCTTTTAATCTTTTCTCTCGGTATTCCTTTCGCTTTTCATCCATCCTCTTGTCAATTGCTTCATATATTTGGTCAGCTTCTTCATCATCTTTGTCATAGGGATCTTTACTAAATAAAGATCCTCCATATCCCGAAAACTAAAAACAAATTCTTTTGAATATTTTTAAAGAGTGAATTTTTCAATTCCCCAGGGGCCCGCTGACGAAGGCTGACTAAAATGGGCTTTATATCCAGATAACCAATAAAACTAAATAAATAATAAAAAGAGGAAAATTAAATATTTCTAAAGCCAAAAAGGAGATAGAACAGGAAAGTTGAAAATTAATCAACACACACTTTTTTTCTAAATTAATTATGAGATTTCAGATGCAAGTCGCATCCATTTTCAAAATGATCACAGAAATTGTAATTATAACAATAGCAATTTATTAAAAAGAATGGTGTAATTTAAATAAAAATTAATTTATTATTAAAATATAAAAGCAATGATCAAAAAGACTAATATAAAAGAACAAGTATTAAATAAATAATTTTAATTCTTTCAACCATTTATTGCTATTTAATACTCAAATTTGCCGGCGCGCGGGGGGAAATCCCGTAAATCTCAAAAAAAATATAATTTTATCTATGTATATCTAGTTGAATAAAGATTTAAATTAAATGTTTCTAATTATTACTTCATCATAATTGGAATCATTAAGATCTTCATCTTCATCTTCTTCTTCTTCTTTTTGTTGGCCTTTTTTCCTTTTATTTGGTGGAGCATGCCTATCATCTCTATAAATATTAAAGAAAATCATTAGAATAGAAAATAAATCATTGAAATAAAGAATAATTTAAAATTTTTGACAACTTACGAAACATCATTGGCATCTCGGGCTGGACCAATATCAGAACGGGTAGTAAATCCAGTAGCTCTAATAATTATTAAAAGATTAATTAATTAGTGAATATATTCTAGATTAAGCAAATAGATAAATATAATAATATATATCATTTTTTAATTTATGAAAATTACCCTCGACCAACTCCAGCAACATATCCTAAAGGTGCGGGGACACCCATAAAGTGTTTCTTATTCCTATTTACAAGTGCTGCTGGTGGAACAGCCATTTTTATTTATGAATATTTAAAAATCTATAAGAAAAAATATATAATTATATTATGCAGTCTTTAATATTTAATTTAGAAATACCAAATTATTATTGTCTAAACGACTTAAGGTTATATTGGGTTATATTTATTTCAAAAAATTAACTTACTTATAAGATGAGAGATGGCGTTTTTTACTTGAAAAAATTGTTCAATTTCAAACTTAAATATCTATTAATAATATTATTTCTTGTATATTTCTATTATATATTCCCCCCGCATTCTCATATAATATTCAAGGTGTATTGTAAAATTGGAGAAAAACTAAATCTCTTAATCTTTTTATTATACGAATTATGTATTATTTGGAAAATAATCAACAAATAATTAATATTATAATCATAATTTTTTTTGGTAATTGTCCTGTTGAGTCCCGCAGCTAGGTAGATGAATGAATATCTAAATGAAACTTACATAGGCGGATTCCTTGTATGATTCTTAACAACTTTTACTGAGGACATTTTGCATGATCTCTTTTAGTTTAATTAATAAAAATTAATTAATTCCCCGATGTATACTTATATGTCTCCTAATACATTTTGATTATGTTTTCTTTTATGGCTGTAGGTGGCAGCACCACGGCACACTATCAAAGTCGTTGGAATTCAACGTTGAGATAAGATACAAGTTGTTGATATAGTTCAAATTTTGAATTATAATTTCTTCTAAAAGGAAGATACCCACCACCTTGCCCCCACCGAAAAGTCGTTGTAGGAATTCAACGTCGGGTTAGAATTGAAGTTGCTGTTTATTCATGCCGTGGTGCTGCCACCTACAGTCATAAAAGAAAACATAATCAAAATGTATTAGGAGACATAAGTATACATCGGGGAATTAATTAATTTTTATTAATTAAACTAAAAGAGATCATGCAAAAAGTCCTTAGTAAAAGTTGTTAAGAATCATACAAGGAATCCGCCAATGTAAGTTTCATTTAGATATTCATTCATCTACCTAGCTGCGGGACTCAACAGGACAATTACCTTTTTTTTTATTTAGAATATTTATATATATATATATATTAGAGGGAATCACACTTTTAGTTGAATAACTAATAATATTAAACCACAGACTATCTATAAGATGCCCCCACTCCGGGTTAAATTTTGAAGCAAAGTTTTAGCACATCGCGCCACCTGATATCGCTGTACTATAACTAATTTTATAAAAAACCGGGCTTGTGTGTGTGTGTCTGTGATTTTTTTTTTTTTTTTTTTTTTGAAGGAATATTGTGAATGTTGGGAATTAAAAAATTGTAGAAAATTTTCTGTTAAATGAAAAATTATCTATTTGGAGATAAATATTGGTTTAATTCCAAATAAATAATTTTTAATTAAAATGAAAATTTTCTACAATCTTTTTATGTAATTAACATATCTAAAAGAAACGAATAATTTTTTATGTATATAAACAATATATATTTGAATATTAATGAAAATTATAAAATTATATTTAGAAATTATGTGGTGATCTCACTATTAAACATATCTTATTTACATATTGTTTTTTCATATATTGTGAGACGTATAAATTTACACCTTTGAAAATAGTTTTATTATTAAATACACAAAACATATTATCTTGGGTTACTTTCTGAGGTATCACTCCACGGTTTAACTTTTTCTTCTCGCTTGTTGTAAAATCGCTGTTTTCATGATTAATCCATCTGAGAAATGATAACAAATAATTTTAAAATAGTTTAATATATATGTTTGGAATATCGAATTTTAAGTACATGGGTTGATCGACAGGTTATAAATATGGTCTGTTTAATAAAAACTTAGCCTATTGTCTTGGATCAGGTATACGAGGAAATAGAAGAATAGTTAAATTAGAAAGAAACTCGTTCATTTTCAATAGACAACATATAATAATAATATATTCAAATATTTTATTTTATATGTACATAATTCAGTAATACTGATTATTAATGTAAATATAAATAATAATATTTAATATGGCAAATATGTAAAATTTTGTAAATAAATAAAATATTTAATAATATATTGGTATATATTTATGACCCCCTACACCTCGCAGAATTTGATGAAACTTCGCCAGTTGATTCTTTGAATAATTCTAAGAAACTTTTTCCTTAGGCATTTCTTGAGAGAACTTCTAGTTTTCGAGATACAAGTGATTAAAGATTGGATATCAATCCATTGATATCCCATTTAGCTACCATGTCTTAGCAGTTTGACCAGCAGAGGGCGCGACTAATTTTCGGTTTTTTTCTGTTCGGATTGTATATAGAAAAATTAAAAAATTAATTAATAAAATAATTTTCCTATATCCCAACCGAACCGAAAAAAACTAAAATTAGTGAATATGTGAATAATTAGTGAATTAGTCAATGAAAATTTCTTAATGGCAGCACATTTCGACATTCATAACCATCTAATTGATATCCAATCTTTAATCACTTGTATCTCGAAAACTAGAAGTTCTCCCAAGAAATGCCTAAGGAAAAAGTTTCTTAGAATTAATCAAAGAATCAACTGGCGAAGTTTCATCAAATTCTGCGAGGTGTAGGGGGTCATAAATATATACCATTGCTGCTTTCGGATTTCGAATTTTTATGGACGATGTAGTCTGTGGCGAGGGGACCACAATGACACACATGGACCACATGACATGGACACACAACTGGGGGATGATTTTACAAGTCCAAGAAAATAAATTCAAATTTTGTCTTCTGCAGTAGTGCGATCTCGAGAGCGCCTGGGGAGTTAAAAATTGGATGCCTGCAGCGCCAACTATTTCAGAGGTTTCCTAAGAGTGGGATAGCCTTGGGCCCATCCCACTCCTGGGCAGCCTTTGAATCCGTGTTTTTAGTGTTTCTAGGGCATAAATAGTTTGCGCTGCAGGCATCCAATTTTTCCTGGGCAGCCTTTGAATCCGTGTTTTTAGTGTTTCTAGGGCATAAATAGTTTGCGCTGCAGGCATCCAATTTTTAACTCCCCAGGCGCTCTCGAGATCGCACTACTGCAGAAGACAAAATTTGAATTTATTTTCTTGGACATCTTATAGATAGTCTGTGGATGGGCCTGTATTAAACCTAATATACCTACTGTAGCTAAGAAACACAACATCACAGACCAGGGGGAGGACACGCAATGTTATTTTTTTGAAACAGCGTTTAGCGCTGCTGCTTCAAAGTGTCTCTTATATGAACTAATTGAGATAAAAAAACCGACCTGGCACCATTTTTAAAATCCATTTTGAATTATTTGAATGAGAGGAGCGCGGGAGGAATGAAAAAATTATGAAATTTTTCAGTTAAGTGAAAAATTATTTATTTAGAGCTAAAACTGACATTTCAGAAATAATTTTTTTTTTTTCAGAAAATTGCTGAAATGTTGGTCTTATCCCCAAATAAATAATTTTTCACTTAACTGAAAAATTTCATAATTTGCATGTCTAGAAGAAAAGAATAATGTTGTATGTGGCATATTTATTTGAAAATAGATTATTACAAAATATCATTAACAATAATGATGTGTATCTCATTTGTAAACAAATCTTTTATATATATTTTTCTTTAAACATATTATATTAAATTTCTCACTTAAATAAACATTACACAATTTTTCAATTATAGAATTATATAAATTGCACATCTAAAATGAAAAGAATAATGTTCTATGTAACCTATATATTTAATAAATAGATTATTATTGTGACATGTTTTTAAACAAAATTAAAAAAAATTTATAAAATTTATACAACTGAGGTGTATATTCCTCTGTTTTCCCAACCTTGGATATTCCATTATTAAATATCACAAAACCTACCATCTTGATTTATATTCAAGGGTATCCTTCCATGAATTAATTTCTTCTTTTCAGGTGTGTAGAAATCATAATCATTAAAATGAAGTTTGCATACTCGATATTTTAGCAGACTATTATACTTATTATTATTATTATACTCGTTGGCAACCAGAACAAGTCCTCGTTCTTCTCCAGGTAGAGAATTTGTAACACAATTCTTATGAATACAATCTAAAAACTGCAAAATCAAAAATTTATTTATATGTAAATATATTATATAACTTTATCAATATCATTAATAGTAAAATTATATTAATTATACTTACTTTATTATTATTCATATTGATCGCAATTGGAGGGTGTCGGATCAGTCAGATAATATATTTACAATTGTTTCAAATTGTTTAGGTTAGACAATCAGATGTTTACATGTTTACACTGGTTTACACCAGTTTACACTTTCACAATATTTAAAATGATTCAATATCTCTCCAATATCTCTGACATCCTTTCCCATATTATCCACCCACCGTGTCCTTCGACTTCCAAGAGGACGTTACCAACTCGGTCTCCCTACCAATATATTTTTTGCCATTTTATCTTCTCCCATTCTAGCCACATAAGTAAAATAAGATGTAAAACATTGATAGTAATTTTGAAAAATACAATTTTATTTTCTAAAAAAATACAAATAAGATATAAAAATATATACAAATATAGATATACAACAGGGAAAATTTTGAACAAAAAACTATCAATTAAAGCTAATATTTTTGAAGTGTGGTTTTTGAAGAAACAAACCCCTTTATGAAGAGGTATTTAACAGTATGGACACATAAAACAGGTCAGACTTTTTTATTATGCGCCGAGCAAACCCGGCTTACAAATTAATTGACATTACAATATATTTACAATTATACATTAGTCAAAATAAAGAATCATTTGACATATTTTAGACTTGTATAAATCAAAGAAAACTATTAGTCTTCATTATTAAGCATAATTTTCAAACAGTATGTATTAATAAATTTAATTTCTTATTATGTTTTTTGACAATAATTAATTGATTCAATAAGTGTTTGTCTACTGTATGAATTAATAAATGTGAATTTAAACAAGATTTCCTATTAAATTTCTTTTTACAATAATTACATTCAAAATGTTTTTCGCCTGTATGAGTTAATAAATGATCATTTAAATGTGATTTCCGATTAAAATTCTTTTTACAATAATTACATTCAAAAGGCTTTTCACCTGTATGAATTAATAAATGTTTGTTTAAATCTGATTTCCGAGTAAATTTCTTTTTACAATAATTACATTCAAAATGTTTTTCTCCTGTATGAATTAATAAATGATTATTTAAACTTGAATTCCGATTAAATTTCTTTTTACAATAATTACATTCAAAAGGCTTTTCACCTGTAGGAGTTAATAAATTCGGAATTAAATATGGTATATGATTATCCTTAATGTTAAAATTATTACATTGAAAATGCCTGTCTTCTGTATGGTTTGAATTTGTATCTTCACCATATTTTTCGTCTAAATATTTCTCTGTATCCTTTTTGAGTTTTACATAATTTTTAAAAATTGAAAATATATTTTTATGAAAACATTTTTTTAGATGTTTAGATAAAAATTCCTCACTAATGAAATTATTATGACAATATACACAAGAATACAGAGGACCTAAAAAGAGAATTGTTTTCATTATTTTAAATTATCATATTTGACATATTTAAATATTTAATAATTCAATTTAATGAATAATATAATTACAAATATTATTAAAATAAAATGTTATTGACAATTATCATTACTTTAGATCATAAAACATAAAAATATATATTAACTATATATATTGGACATTTTCTGTCTTGTGAATAAAGATCCATTTTTGATAAATGGAAAATCATAGAAATAAATCTTACCTATATATATTGGATATTTTCTGTCTTGTGAATAAAGATCCATTTTTAATTGACTAAAGTGTTATCAATTATAAAATATATACTAGGTAATAAGTAATATAAACGTTTTATATTTTGATTTTTAATTACAATCATAAAAACTGATAAAAACAATCAAACATTCGTCTTTAAGGTACGGATCCAGGGGGAGGACACGCAATGTTATTTTTTTGAAACAGCGTTTAGCGCTGCTGCTTCAAAGTGTCTCTTATATGAACTAATTGAGATAAAAAAACCGGCCTGGCACCTGGCACCATTTTTAAAATCCATTTTGAATTATTTGAATGAGAGGAGCGCGGGAGGAATGAAAAAATTATGAAATTTTTCAGTTAAGTGAAAAATTATTTATTTAGAGCTAAAACTGACATTTCAGAAATAATTTTGGTATATATTTATGACCCCCTACACCTCGCAGAATTTGATGAAACTTCGCCAGTTGATTCTTTGATTAATTCTAAGAAACTTTTTCCTTAGGCATTTCTTGGGAGAACTTCTAGTTTTCGAGATACAAGTGATTAAAGATTGGATATCAATCCATCGATATCCCATTTAGCTACCATGTCTTAGCAGTTTGACCAGCAGAGGGCGCGACTAATTTTCGGTTTTTTTAGTTCGGATTGTATATAGAAAAATTAAAAAATTAATTAATAAAATATTTTTACTATATCCAAACCGAACAGAAAAAAACTAAAATTAGTGAATATGTGAATAATTAGTGAATTAGTTAATGAAAATTTCTTAATGGCTGCACATTTCGACATTCATAACCATCTAATTGATATCCAATCTTTAATCACTTGTATCTCGAAAACTAGAAGTTCTCCCAAGAAATGCCTAAGGAAAAAGTTTCTTAGAATTAATCAAAGAATCAACTGGCGAAGTTTCATCAAATTCTGTGAGGTGTAGGGGGTCATAAATATATATAAATATAAAATTATTTTTTTTTCAGAAAATTGCTGAAATGTTGGTCTTATCCCCAAATAAATAATTTTTCACTTAACTGAAAAATTTCATAATTTGCATGTCTAGAAGAAAAGAATAATGTTGTATGTGACATATTTATTTGAAAATAGATTATTACAAAATATCATTAACAATAATGATGTGTATCTCATTTGTAAACAAATCTTTTATATATATTTTTCTTTAAACATATTATATTAAATTTCTCACTTAAATAAACATTACACAATTTTTCAATTATAGAATTATATAAATTGCACATCTAAAATGAAAAGAATAATGTTCTATGTAACCTATATATTTAATAAATAGATTATTATTGTGACATGTTTTTAAACAAAATTAAAAAAAATTTATAAAATTTATACAACTGAGGTGTATATTCCTCTGTTTTCCCAACCTTGGATATTCCATTATTAAATATCACAAAACCTACCATCTTGATTTATATTCAAGGGTATCCTTCCATGAATTAATTTCTTCTTTTCAGGTGTGTAGAAATCATAATCATTAAAATGAAGTTTGCATACTCGATATTTTAGCAGACTATTATACTTATTATTATTATTATACTCGTTGGCAACCAGAACAAGTCCTCGTTCTTCTCCAGGTAGAGAATTTGTAACACAATTCTTATGAATACAATCTAAAAACTGCAAAATCAAAAATTTATTTATATGTAAATATATTATATAACTTTATCAATATCATTAATAGTAAAATTATATTAATTATACTTACTTTATTATTATTCATATTGATCGCAATTGGAGGGTGTCGGATCAGTCAGATAATATATTTACAATTGTTTCAAATTGTTTAGGTTAGACAATCAGATGTTTACATGTTTACACTGGTTTACACCAGGGGGTGGACACGCAATGATATTTTTTTGAAACAGCGTTTGGCGCTGCTATGCGGATGCATGCACGAACTAATTAAGAAAAAAACCGGCCGGCCTGGCACCATTTTTAAAATCTATTTTGAATGAATGAGAGCGGGAGGAATGAAAAAATTATGAAATTTTTCAGTTAAGTGAAAAATTATTTATTTAAAGCTATATAAAACAGACATTTCAGAAATAAATTTTTTTTTTTAGAAAATTGCTTAATTGTTGGTCTTATCACAAAATAAATAATTTTTCACTTAAGTGAAAATTTTAATAATTTTCATGGATATAATAAAAGAATAATGTTGTATGTGGCATATTTATTTATTTTTCAATCATACAATAATAATACAACCCTAACCCTTTATGCATGTATTTTTTTAAATTGTATAAAATTACTCATATAAATAAAATTTACACTATTTTTCAATTATACAATAATAATTATATAAAACTTTATAAAACATTATATAAAATTACTCACATAAATAAAATTTACACTATTTTTCAATCATACAATAATAATACAACCCTAACCCTTTATGCATGTATTTTTTTAAATTGTATAAAATTACTCATATAAATAAAATTTACACTATTTTTCAATTATACAATAATAATTATATAAAACTTTATAAAACATTATATAAAATTACTCACATAAATAAAATTTACACTATTTTTCAATCATACAATAATAATACAACCCTAACCCTTTATGCATGTATTTTTTTAAATTGTATAAAATTACTCATATAAATAAAATTTACACTATTTTTCAATTATACAATAATAATTATATAAAACTTTATAAAACATTATATAAAATTTTTCACATAAATAAAATTTACACTATTTTTCAATCATACAATAATAATATAAAAATAATTTGAATTTTATATATAATCTAACCCTTTACGAATGCATTTTTTTAAATCTTGGTATAAAATTACTCATATAAATAAAATTTACACTATTTTTCAATTATACAATAATAATTATATAAAACTTTATAAAACATTATATAAAATTTTTCTCATAAATAAAATTTACACTATTTTTCAATCATACAATAATAATATAAAAATAATGTTAATTTTATTTATAATCTAACCCTTTACGAATGCATTTTTTTAAATTGTATAAAATTACTCATATAAATAAAATTTACACTATTTTTCAATTATACAATAATAATTATATAAAACTTTATAAAACATTATATAAAATTTTTCTCATAAATAAAATTTACACTATTTTTCAATCATACAATAATAATATAAAAATAATGTTAATTTTATTTATAATCTAACCCTTTACGAATCCATTTTTTTAAATTGTATAAAATTACTCATATAAATAAAATTTACACTATTTTTCAATTATACAATAATAATTATATAAAACTTTATAAAACATTATATAAAATTTTTCACATAAATAAAATTTACACTATTTTTCAATTAATCAATTGACTGTTGATGTCTATTTTGCTTCAATAGTCGCTTGACCTCGGTGAACCTTTGGTACAATCTTTTCTTCATGGGAGATAAATATTTTATTCTTGAAGAAAATTCAGATGGTGTAGGCGTATGTCCCGCTGAACACCTGCAAAAATTAATTAAGTTTAAAAAAAAATTCCAAAGAATTAATACAGAAAAGCCTAAGCAAACTAAAAATTTATTTTAAATCATTATAAAAAATCTATTTAAAGTTAGGAGAAGATTAATGAATTTTATTAAAAAATATAATACATACTTCTCGCAGGGCTGGATTCGAAAAGATCACTCTTCTCTGATACCAAGCCCAAACCATCTGATGTAGTATTAACAGGTGTTGCTATAAATATTTAAAAAAATTAATAAAATTATTTTCTTTTATTATTAATATATTTTTTGGTAAACAACAACTTTAAATTATTGTTGTTTTACCCACTCTTAAAAAATTTCACCTTGGAAAATAGAACAAGTGTCCTCGTTCTCCTTCAGGTAGAGAATTCGTAATACAATCTTTCTGAATACAATTAAAAACCTGCAAAATCAAAAATTTATTTATATGTACATATATTATATAACTTTATAATAAAAAATAATCATCAATAATAGTAAAAATATTAATTAAACTTACTTTAGGAACCATATTGCACGCAATTGGACAGCGACAGATCACGTTACGTATGCCTGGCAGAGATATTTTAAATGGGACGAGTGCTCGTTGTCCACAAGTCACAAACTGTTGTTAAATGTTTTCGGGTGTTTTCGGATAACCGAAACAAACCGAATTAAAATTAGTGCTAGCAGCGGCAGCGCCTCGAGCGGCCTCGAGTGATGCATGCATGCATTGTCACACTGGAAATTTCTCTGCCGTAAGAGAGACCCCCCCCTGGTTTACACCAGTTTACACCACAGACTATCTTTAAGATGTCCCCACTCCGGGTTAAATTTTGAAGCAAAGTTTTAGCACATCGCGCCACATGGTATCATAACCTATATACTAATTTTATAAAAAACGCTATAAAAAAGCGGGCTTGTGTGTGTGTGTCTGTGTGAATTTTTTTTTTTTTTTTTTGTCGGGAATTCCGGGAATTAAAAAATTGTGGAAAATTTTCTGTTAAATGAAAAATTATCTATTTGGAGATGAATATTAGTTTAATTTCCAAATAAATAATTTTTCATTAACTGAAAATTTTCTACAATCTTTTTATGTAATTAACATATCTAAAAGAAACGAATAATTTTTTATGTATATAAACAATATATATTTGAAAATTAATAAAAATTATAAAATTATATTTACAAATTATGTGGTGATCTCACTATTAAACATATCAACCCCCCGACACAGGCCCAGAGCTTTTGAAAACATGTTAAGGACATAGGGGCCACAAGAGGCGCTGCTGGCACTAATTTAAATCCGAAAGTTGTTCATAAAACAACCAACAGATGCCGCACCAGGCTCATTTATAAATTCGTGAAATCCATTTGAATCATTTTAAATATTGTGAAAGTGTCGTAAACATGTGAACATCTGATTGTCTAACCTAAACAATTTGAAACAATTGTAAATATTATATTACCTGACTGATCCGACACCCTCCAATTGCGATCAATATGAATAATAATAAAGTAAGTATAATTAATATAATTTTACTATTATTGATATTGATAAAGTTATATAATATATGTACATATAAATAAATTTTTGATTTTGCAGTTTTTAGATTGTATTCATAAGAATTGTGTTACAAATTCTCTACCTGGAGAAGAACGAGGACACTTGTTCTAGTTGCCAATGAGTATAATAATAATAATAATAATAAGTATAATAGTCTGCTAAAATATCGTGTATGCAAACTTCATTTTAATGATTATGATTTCTACACACCTGAAAAGAAGACATTAATTCGTGCAAGGATACCCTTGAATATAAATCAAGATGGTAGGTTTTGTGATATTTAATAATGGAATATCCAAGGTTGGGAAAACAGAGGAATATACACCTCAGTTGTATAAATTTTATAAAATTTTTTTAATTTTGTTTAAAAACATGTCACAATAATAATCTATTTATTAAATAAATAGGTTACATAGAACATTATTCTTTTCATTTTAGATGTGCAATTTATATAATTATATAATTGAAAAATTGTGTAATTTTTATTTAAGTGAGAAATTTAATATAATATGTTTAAAGAAAAATATGTATAAAAGATTTGTTTTCAAATGAGATACACATCATTATTGTTAATGATATTTTGTAATAATCTATTTTCAAATAAATATGTCACATACAAAATTAATCTTTTCTTCTAGACATGCAAATTATGAAATATTTCAGTTAAGTGAAAAATTATTTATTTGGGGATAAGACCAACATTTCAGCAATTTTCTAAAAAAAAAAAAAAATTTATTTCTGAAATGTCAGTTTTGCTCTAAATAAATAATTTTTCACTCAACTGAAAAATTTCATAATTTTTTCATTCCCGCTCCCCTCATTCAAATGATTCAAAATGGATTTTAAAAATGGTGCCAGGCCGGTTTTTTTACATCATAGTTCATATAGGGGCCACTTTTTAGCAGCAGCGCTAAACGCTGTTTCACGAATTTAACATTGCGTGTGTCCCCCCTGGGGATGATTTTACAAGTCCAAGAAAATAAATTCAAATTTTATCTTCTACAGTAGTGCGGCCTCGTGAGCGTCTTCAGAGTTACAAATTGGGTGCCTGCAGCGCCTTCTGGTATCATAACTCATTAAAGTCAAAACATGGACTCAGAGCTTGCCTAAGAGTGAGATGTACCTGGTTTACACTTTCACAATATTTAAAATGATTCAAATGGATTTAATGAATTTAAAAAAGAGCCTGGCGCGCCATCTGATGGTTGTTTTCTGAACAACTTTCGGATTTGAATTATTGCCAGCAGCGCCTCTGGTGTAGCTTATATGCGTAACACATTTTCTAACTCGATAATTGGCGTGTACGGCCTCTGACATGGACACACAACTGGGGGATGATTTTACAAGTCCAAGAAAATAAATTCAAATTTTATCTTCTGCAGTAGTGCGATCTTGAGAGCGCCTGGGGCACAGACCATCTCTATAAGACTATGACAGCCAATGTTAAATTCTGAAACATTGTTTGTAGCGCACTCTAACAACCCAATATGAAAACACAGAAAATTTAAAAAATTGGACACTAAGCAAGCGCCCCTAACAATCCAATATGTAACTAATTTGTTTCATAAAATCGCGAGCTTGCAAGGTTTTATAAATTTATTTGGAAGGAATATATTGGGAATAAAATTAGGATAATAGCAGTGTAGCAAACACTTGTTTTTTTCCCATGTTGGATTTATATCAAAATAATAAATAAGTTATTTTAATTTAATTCAACTGAAAATTCTACATACTTTAATGTAATTAAAAAATATAAAAGAAACGAATAATGTTTTATGTAATACTAGCTGATCAGAGCGCCTTCCAGGCGCTCTTCACACCTAGACGGGGGCTCCGCCCCCTGTACCCCCGAGTAATACATAGTATTTGGTTGAAAGTCTGTATGTAAAAGGTTTTCATCCATTTTGTTTCAATCAGTATAAGTAGATAAGACATATATTTGTTTTCTTAGAAAATATATATTTTAATTTAATCAGTAAATTAATTATATATTATTATTGTATATGTTATTTTTATCTAACTCTGTGTCTATACAGTTTTCGAAAGTTCTTAGCCGCAGCATCCACTTTTCTCTAAGAGTCCCTATCCTGAGCTACAACCAAATCCTACCCTGTCCCATCTCTCCCATGTCCCTTCCTTCATTGTCCACCCACCTTGATCTTTGGTCTTCCACCGGATGTTTCCCAATATTTGCATGTGTGTCTGCATACATATCTACGTATATGATAACTGAACACTTAATAATAATAATAATGTATTAAATGAATATAATTGAAATTTTAGTTTTAATTGCACTTTTTATTTGGTTTTTATTTTTGTTTATTTTTATTGGAATTATTACAAATAATAATAATAATAATAATATACCGTTTAATACGTGAAAATAATAATAATAATAATAATAATAATAATTTATTAAATTAATATAATTGAAATTTTATTTTTTATATTATTACATTTTTATTTTTATTTTTTACCGACCGACGATAGTAAGGGAGGTATTGTTTTCACACCAAATTTCACATGTGGAGATTTTTACATATCTCCACGAATATTATATGAAGTCACCCAGCCATTCATGACGTCACAGCCTGGTCTTACATATATATTACAAATAAAATAAAATTAAAAATATTTATGTTATGTCCATATCTGTTTTTTTATTACATTAATAGATATATTAAAATTATTTGAAATTGTTTCTGTAGCTGGAAATTAATTTACTTCAAACCGTCGGTCGGTTCGGACCTGGCCACAGGTCAACTTATTTTGTTAATAATTTATTTTTATTTTTTATTTTTTTTGTTAATAATTATTACATTTTTATTTGTTCGAAAATTATTTCTACTTTATTAATTGTTAATAGTTATTACATTTTAATTAACAGTTTTCGGAATAAGTATATTCTCTTATTTTATAGAGATTTTTATTGTTTGTCTCAAAAGTCTACCTACAATATTTCATTACCATTGTATGATTCAAAATAAAATTCAAAATATTTAATAGGACATGACATGATCTTAGTATTTTTCCCATCCCAGAATATTTGCTAATGGAGTTGCAATTACCTGCATATTTAATGACAATTTCAATGCTGAATATACTTTTAAATAAAAAATTAAAAAAATTTGAAGTAAATGGAATTATTATACTTAATAAATCTATATATAAATTTAATATATATTCAAACAATAATTGAAACAATATAAATAAAATAAATAAATATTTTACTTACATTGTGATTTATATTTCTATTTTTATTACAACTGTTATTATGTGTATGTTATTTTTGACAGTTTAAAAAAAATTAAAAATATTTGAATTTTGAAAATTATATGTAGCGCCATCTGTCGATAGTTTTGTGACACTACATACTTTTACCAAAATATTACTAATTAAATTAATTTTGGATAAATTAATTTTGGATTTAACTACACTAAAACCTTCCTTGGTATGCCCACAACAATCCCTGAAAGTTTCACTGTAATCGGACGGGTAGTTTTTGAGTCTATAAGAGACAGACAGACACACAGACATTGCCTTTTATATATATAGATAGATAGATAAAATATTTATTTGAAAATTAATTAAAATTTCACACAAAATAGTTTTTACAAAATTTGTGAACATCTCGCTATTAAATCTGTTCTATTAAACATATTTCAATAAGATAAAGATAATAATAAGATAAATAAGATAAAGATAAAATAAAACAAATAATTAAACCAATAAAAAAAATAATAATAATAACTAAATTTTTTTTTATCTTTAATTTTATTTTCTATTTACAATCAGCTTATACAAAAATTATTAGTAAATTTGATAAAAGTGATTTTCATTCATACACACACTCACACACATTCATTCATACACTCACACGTCACTTGAAGGGAAAGTTATCCATCGAAAACTTCCCTATTTGAATTTCATTTTCCAATTGTTCAAAGAAGAGCGTACTTCAGTATCTAAAACATGGTTGACGTGGTTCTTCTTGAGCCTTCTGGTCACCTCACTGTTGTCCAGGAGAGTAATGGCTGATGTGTTTGGATGATTTTCAAGTTTTTGTGTATCTTTATGAATCTTTGAAGAATTACTTCTCTAACTGACGGGACTAGAAGATCACTGTGTAAACTTTCGTTTGTAAAGTACCATGGGGCGTTTGCACAACAACTAAAATAAATAATAATAAATAAATAAATTTAAATTAACAACTAAAAATAATAATAATGAATAAATTAAATTAACAACTAAAATAAACAAAATTATGTAATACTATTTAGAAAACTGCTGATGGCAGCATTTGTAACTGTATCCCTTTTGCATATAATTCTGTTACACATTTTCACAAAGTGGTGCAACACAATTTTATGCAAAAGAAGTGTACAGGTTGAGCTGAAATAATCGCCATGAGTCTGACAAAATGCAGTAGGGAGAAAGGACTTGAATATAGCAGGAAGGAGGTTATCGAAATTGCGGATTAGATCAGGAATTCTCAGGAAAAAATCATCAATCTCCACTGATACATGAATAGTAAAATATTAGGAAAACAAAACAGGTGTCCCCTTTCTTCTACGGGTAATGAATTAGTTATGTAACCAATAAGAGCACAAGTGATCTGGAAAAAATATAAAATTTTATACATTCCATTAAGAATTAATTTAAATGTGATTTATGTATATTCTGTGATGAATATATATATGTCTGTGATATATATAATATCATATTATCAATAAAATTATTCTTGCAAATTTAATTTATCTGAGAAAAAAATACGAGATAATTTTAAATTAGTTTAAGAAATTAGCGTAAATTAATAATATTAGTTATATTAGATAAAAACCTCTTAATAATTTTACAAATTCAATGAATATAAAATACGAGGTCAAAATTTTGTTTAAAAGAATAAATTAATGTTGTAATGTTGATTTAACTATATATCAAAGTTTTTTATCACGTTTTACTTAACTTGTATTCTTGTCTGTGTGTATGCATCAAATCTTGCAATCGATTTTTCGACGACTTCCAATCATCGGATATTCTTAAAACTTCACCAAAGGCTTTGCTCTCGATGACAATACAATATTATCATTTCTATGAGCTTCTAATTGCTACAATTTGAATGAAATAATCCAAAATTATTCCTATATATAAAAATTCAAAATGTCGGATGTAAACAAAAAAAATGTAAACAAATAAGTTGACCTGTGGCCAGGTCCGAACCGACCGACGGTTTGAAGTAAATTAATTAGCAGCTACAGAAACAATTTGAAATAATTTTAATATATCTGAGGGCCAGCAGGATCAAGGGGGCAATAAAACGCTGATGTTGTTTGTAGAATCGGTATTTATTGTTTGACGTGTTCGGGAGTAGAGGTTACAAAGTCGGTGTTGTTGGAGTCGCTGAAGGTGGCCGAAGGCGGATCGTCCATGCGGGATCCAGAGTACGCAGTCCTCTCGGAGTGCTGCTAGATGGCCCTGGGCGGTCGGTGATGTGGCCGGGTCGGATGATGGTCCGTGAGCAGTGTGCGGGGACCGGAGGGCGACTCGTGGACGACGGTCTGGAGGACGATGAATGGACGATGCCCGTGGCCCAGAGGACGATGCTCGTGGCCCAGAGGACGATGCTCGGGCCCGGGGAGGTATGGCTTACAGAGTCTCTATCTGCCTACTCTCTGTAAGCCGGGAAGGTGAGGAAGGGAATGATGGTGACGGAGGCAGCCATGGCAATTAGGGCCGTAGGCAGTCGGGGCGATGAGACCCGGAGGTAGCCGTCACGTCGGGGTCACCAATTGAGGGGACCTGTGTAGGAGAGGATGGCGAGGATAGGACTGGGTACCGGACTGCTGTCGGGCTGCCCTTATATACCTCCAGCAAGCGCCTCTGGTCCGCCCTATAGGGCGTGTCCGGGGGCGGAGTTATTTCTACTCGAAGCGCCTGGAATCTTCTCGAAGTTTCTGAGATCATCTCGAAGCGTCTGGACTGTACTGGAGCCTTCGAGCATGATTTGTGTGACGCCACATATCTATTAATGTAATAAAAACATATGGATACATAAATAATAAATATAAACATTTTTAATTTTATTTTATTTATAATATATATGCAAGAAAAAACTAATAAATATGATTTTCCCGAGGATAAAACCAATACAAAGTGCATGATTCGTGATGATATATAAAAAAATCCCCTCATGTGAAATTTGGTGTGAAAATAACCCTTCCCTTCCTATCGTCGATCGCTAATACTACCACTTCCGGTTTCCGGATTTGCA
Source organism: Labia minor (assembly GCA_963082975.1). NCBI lineage: Eukaryota > Metazoa > Arthropoda > Insecta > Dermaptera > Spongiphoridae > Labia > Labia minor. The sequence goes on from OY720345.1 coordinate 56,710,288, forward strand.
CCAAAAGTTGATCAATTCATCCCACTGATGCATTAAGTAAATATACCAAATTTCATCAAAATCGGTTTAGCCGTTCAGGCTGTACACATCTATACGGACTGATGGACGGAGAGACATCATGCTAAAAATACTTTTTTCTGTTAAGAAAATGCATGATTCGTGGAGATATGTAAAAATCTCCACATGTGAAATTTGGTGTGAAAACAATACCTCCCTTACTATCGTCGGTCGGTAATTAATAAAGGAAATCATATTTGAATAGAAAAATTATTATTTGTTGCGCCCCACTTTTTACGTTATGGACAGTTTGATTCAAATCAGATCTCTTGTATGTAATGTCAGTATGGATTTTCAGAAAAAAATTATTTTCTCCTTTTTAGTCCGTTAGTAAAACGTGGTTTTTTAAAATTTTTTTTTTATAAAGTATTATTTATATTGATATACAAAGACGTAATTATATTGCCATAGATATTTTTTTAAAATTTAATGTAAAAATATATATAGAATTTTTTTTAAAATTGAATGTAACATTATATATATAAATGTTTATACATTCGTTAAGAATTAATTTAAATATGATTTATGTATATTCTGTGAGGAATATATATATAATTTCATATTAAACAATAAAATAATTTCTATAACAATAAAATTATACTTACCTTAGAAATTATAATATAAAATTTAATAATTAATAATAAAATAATTTCTATAACAATAAAATTATACTTACCTTAGAAAACCTAATTATAATATATAATTTAATAATTAATAATTAAATAATTTCTCTAATAATAAAAATATATAACTTTAGAAACCATCTTGGTAAGCTGTGGTCAGCTGTGGTATGCCTTCCTTATTCAAATGAAATGATTCAGAATCAGTGGTTTTTAAAAATATGACTGCAGTGCCACCTGTCGGGCAATACTATCTGTTTGTGCCTCTAGTGCTATCTATTAAACCAGTTTAGAATCAAGCTCCGTTTCAAGATTCAGATAAAGCTGTCATCCAGGTGCATCTCACTCTTAGGAAAGCTCTGAGTCCATGTTTTGACTTTAATGAGTTATGATACCAGAAGGCGCTGCAGGCACCCAATTTGTAACTCTGAAGACGCTCACGAGGCCGCACTACTGTAGAAGATAAAATTTGAATTTATTTTCTTGGACTTGTAAAATCATCCCCCAGTTGTGTGTCCATCAGGGGGTGGACACGCAATGATATTTTTTTGAAACAGCGTTTGGCGCTGCTATGCGGATGCATGCACGAACTAATTGAGAAAAAAACCGGCCGGCCTGGCACCATTTTTAAAATCTATTTTGAATGAATGAGAGCGGGAGGAATGAAAAAATTATGAAATTTTTCAGTTAAGTGAAAAATTATTTATTTAAAGCTATATAAAACAGACATTTCAGAAATAAATTTTTTTTTTTAGAAAATTGCTTAATTGTTGGTCTTATCACAAAATAAATAATTTTTCACTTAAGTGAAAATTTTAATAATTTTCATGGATATAATAAAAGAATAATGTTGTATGTGGCATATTTATTTATTTTTCAATCATACAATAATAATACAACCCTAACCCTTTATGCATGTATTTTTTTAAATTGTATAAAATTACTCATATAAATAAAATTTACACTATTTTTCAATTATACAATAATAATTATATAAAACTTTATAAAACATTATATAAAATTACTCACATAAATAAAATTTACACTATTTTTCAATCATACAATAATAATACAACCCTAACCCTTTACGCATGCATTTTTTTAAATTGTATAAAATTACTCATATAAATAAAATTTACACTATTTTTCAATTATACAATAATAATTATATAAAACTTTATAAAACATTATATAAAATTTTTCACATAAATAAAATTTACACTATTTTTCAATCATACAATAATAATACAACCCTAACCCTTTACGCATGCATTTTTTTAAATTGTATAAAATTACTCATATAAATAAAATTTACACTATTTTTCAATTATACAATAATAATTATATAAAACTTTATAAAACATTATATAAAATTTTTCACATAAATAAAATTTACACTATTTTTCAATCATACAATAATAATACAACCCTAACCCTTTACGCATGCATTTTTTTAAATTGTATAAAATTACTCATATAAATAAAATTTACACTATTTTTCAATTATACAATAATAATTATATAAAACTTTATAAAACATTATATAAAATTTTTCTCATAAATAAAATTTACACTATTTTTCAATCATACAATAATAATACAACCCTAACCCTTTACGCATGCATTTTTTTAGATTGTATAAAATTACTCATATAAATAAAATTTACACTATTTTTCAATTATACAATAATAATTATATAAAACTTTATAAAACATTATATAAAATTTTTCTCATAAATAAAATTTACACTATTTTTCAATCATACAATAATAATATAAAAATAATGTTAATTTTATTTATAATCTAACCCTTTACGAATGCATTTTTTTAAATTGTATAAAATTACTCATATAAATAAAATTTACACTATTTTTCAATTATACAATAATAATTATATAAAACTTTATAAAACATTATATAAAATTTTTCACATAAATAAAATTTACACTATTTTTCAATTAATCAATTGACTGTTGATGTCTATTTTGCTTCAATAGTCGCTTGACCTCGGTGAACCTTTGGTACAATCTTTTCTTCATGGGAGATAAATATTTTATTCTTGAAGAAAATTCAGATGGTGTAGGCGTATGTCCCGCTGAACACCTGCAAAAATTAATTAAGTTTAAAAAAAAATTCCAAAGAATTAATACAGAAAAGCCTAAGCAAACTAAAAATTTATTTTAAATCATTATAAAAAATCTATTTAAAGTTAGGAGAAGATTAATGAATTTTATTAAAAAATATAATACATACTTCTCGCAGGGCTGGATTCGAAAAGATCAGTCTTCTCTGATACCAAGCCCAAACCATCTGATGTAGTATTAACAGGTGTTGCTATAAATATTTAAAAAAATTAATAAAATTATTTTCTTTTATTATTAATATATTTTTTGGTAAACAACAACTTTAAATTATTGTTGTTTTACCCACTCTTAAAAAATTACACCTTGGAAAATAGAACAAGTGTCCTCGTTCTCCTTCAGGTAGAGAATTCGTAATACAATCTTTCTGAATACAATTAAAAACCTGCAAAATCAAAAATTTATTTATATGTACATATATTATATAACTTTATAATAAAAAATAATCATCAATAATAGTAAAAATATTAATTAAACTTACTTTAGGAACCATATTGCACGCAATTGGACAGCGACAGATCACGTTACGTATGCCTGGCAGAGATATTTTAAATGGGACGAGTGCTCGTTGTCCACAAGTCACTAGCTGTTGTTAAATGTTTTCGGGTGTTTTCGGATAACCGAAACAAACCGAATTAAAATTAGTGCTAGCAACAGCAGCGCCTCGAGCGGCCTCGAGTGATGCATGCATGCATTGTCACACTGGAAATTTCTCTGCCGTAAGAGAGACCCCCCCCTGGTGTCCATGTGTGTTGATGTGTGTCATTGTCCCCTCGCCACAGGCTACATCGTGCATAAAAATTCGAAATCCGAAGGCAGCAATTGCAAACATGCCTACAGTAAGTAAAATTTTATTATATAAATTATTTTATATTAATATTAAATTTATTAATATATTATTAAATATTTTATTTATTTACAAAATTTTACATATTTGCCATATTAAATATTATTATTTATATTTACATTAATATTCAGTATTACTGAATTATGTACATATAAAATAAAATATTTGAATATATTATTAATATATGTTGTCTATTGAAAATGATCGAGTTTCTTTCTATTTTAACTATTCTTCTATTTCCTCGTATACCTGATCCAAGACAATAGGCTAAGTTTTTGTTAAACAGACCATATTTATAACCTGTAGATCAACCCATGTACTTAAAATTCGATATTCCAAACATATCTATTAAACTATTTTAAAATTATTTGTTATCATTTCTCAGATGGATTAATCATGAAAACAGCGATTTTACAACAAGCGAGAAGAAAAAGTTAAACCGTGGAGTGATACCTCAGAAAGTAACCCAAGATAATATGTTTTGTGTATTTAATAAAACTATTTTCAAAGGTGTAAATTTATACGTCTCACAATATATGAAAAAACAATATGTAAATAAGATATGTTTAATAGTGAGATCACCATATAATTTGTAAACATAATTTTATAATTTTTATTAATTTTCAAATAAATATGATGTATTATGTATTATATATTATCTATCACTTAGACTTAGACATTACTATTTTCATCTAGCTGTATAAATTCCATAATAACAATTCAAAAATTGTAAAATTTTCGCACAAGCGAAAAAACAATATGTTAAAAAGATATGTTTAATAGTGAGATCACCACATAATTTGTAAATATAATTTTATAATTTTTATTAATTTTCAAATATATATTGTAACACTAAAAACACGGAATCAAAGGCTCCCCAGGAGTGAGATAGGCACGGCACGGCAATTATGGACTTAGAGAATGTGTTAAGCGTTCCGGAGGCACCAGAGGCGCTCCTGGCACTAATTCAAATCCGAAAGTTGTTCAGAAAACAACCAACAGATGGCGCACCATGCTCATTGTTAAATTCATGAAACCATTTAAATCATTTTAAATATTGTGAAAGTGTCGTAAACATCTGATCTGATCATCTGATCGTCAAGCGTCCAAGCGTCTAACATTAAATATCATATTATCTGACTGGTCCGAGGCCCTCCAATTGCGATCAATATGTATAAAAATAAAGTAAGTATATTTAATATAATTTTACTATTATTGATGATTATTTTTCCATATAAACTTATATGATATATGTACATATAAATATGGATGGGCAAAGAAAGGAAGAATTTTACTTGAACCATATATAACAAATGTCACCGATGATATCAGCAACGATAAAATATGTTATTTCTCGATTCCGAACTTAGCAACCAAAATATAAATGATTTCTCTCTTTACTTGAAAATTCTAGGAATGTTAACCCCTACTCACCCCTACTGGAGATTTGGATTTGTGTAAAATAGGACAAGCTAGAAATACTTTAATTGTAGGACACTAATTTTTGAAACAAAGTTTTTAGCGACACCATGCAGTACGAGGCATAACTAATTGAAAAAATTCGGGCTTGTGTGTTGCCAAAACGCCCAAAAACACCACTTCTGGCAACTCTGGATTGAACACGTACTGAACTGAAATAAACCGATATTATTTTTTTCGGTTCAGCTCCGGTTTTCGTTCCGACAAAAATACCGGTTTTTTTCGGTTTTCGGTTTTCGGTTCAGTTCCAGTTCGAAGCCCTGATCTAAACATAATAACTAAGAGACCAAACCCAGACTGGAATAAAAAATTATACATAAACTTAAATAAAGATAAAAATGAATTACACAATAAAATAAAAAAAGTCGAATTGGCAGTCGTGGGACTGGCCGACAGAAGTGAAAACTTGTGCGTAAGAAATTTGAAAGCAGACGGAATGCGCACCAGCTTCACGAGAAAAATGAAATTTATATACGTATATATATATATATATATAAAATTCATAATTATTTTTTTCAGCAAACTGATTATTATTACAAAAATATTAAAAATACGATGTGTATGAATATATATATATATGTCTGTCTGTCTGTCTGTCTGTCTGTGTGTGTGTCTGTCAAATACTCAAAAACTACCCGTCCGATTGCGATGAAACTTTCAGGGATTGTTGTGGGCGTCCCAGGGAAGGTTTTAGTGTAGTTAAATCCAAAATTAATTTATCAAAAATTAATTTAATTAGTAATATTTTGGTAAAAGTCTATTTATGGTTACCATGGTTACATTGAAAAATTTACAATAAATAAATAAAAATAATTGGAAATCTTTTCAACTTATTATTTTGATAAATTTTATTAATATTTTTAATTTTTTTTAAACTGCCAAAAATAACATACCCATAATAATAGTTGTAATAAAAATAAAAATATAAATCACAATGTAAGTAAAATATTGAATCGTTTTATTTATATTGTTTCAATTATTGTTTGAATATTTATTAAATTTATATATAGATTAATTTACATGTTTAAATGTATATTTAATAAATTTATTTATTGATTCTTAATATTAATAATTCCAATTACTTTCTTGAAATTTTTTTTTTATTTAAAAGCATATTCAGCATATCTCGCAAATTTGAATTGGATTAAATAACATATATTAATTTAAATTAAATTAAATTAATTCAATTATAAATTAAAATTAATAAATAATATTTATTAAACCAGCGAAAGTTTGGCTCTTTTTTGATGGCACCACGTCACATGTTGGCGCGTGAGATTTCCAGTGTTAAAAAAATTAATTCTGGTACTTTCAGCAATTCAATTTTCGATGTTGAGATTTTGATGTTTTTGATGTTATAAATAATATTTATTAAATTATAATTTAATTAATTTAATTTAATTTAAATTAATAAATATTATTTAATCAAATTCAAATTTGCGAGATAGTCGAGTGGATAGTGGAGTGTTTGGCTCTTTGTTGATGGCACCACGTCACGTGTTGGCGCGTGAGATTTCCAGTGTTAAAAAATTAATTCTGGTACTTTCAGCGATTCTATCAAGCTCAAATTCTATATATAGCAGTTTTATACAATTATTAATCCTGTGAAAAATTATCAAACATATATCTTTATTTTTACGGTCACACACACACACACACACACATATTTAAAAATTAATTTATTAAAATATATATTATATAATATATTATATATAGTATATAATTTAATATATATATATATATATATATATATATATATATATTCAGAAATTAATTTTAAATTATATAAATATATTAGAAATTAATTTAATATAATTTAACACATAATAATATATTAAAATATTTTATTTTATATATACATAATTTAGTAATACTGATTATTAATGTAAATATAAATAATAATATTTAATATGGCAAATATGTAAAATTTTGTAAAGAATGTATCAGAAGTTTAGTGTCTAACATTCTGGCGTATTGCGCATGCGTATATCGGTCGGGTCGGTGTCGTTTTGGAATCTCACGCGAAATCTATATTTTTTCCCCATCCGCAAAAGTGCTCAACGCCGCTAAAGAAGTTTTCACTTCAAAAATTGAAAATTGAATATACGGAATTTGACCAAATTCAAAATCAATATGATATAATCGAAAATAAACTCAAAATCATACAAAAAGAATATTTCGATACATCTGAAAAATTACCTAAACTTACAGAAAATACGAAAAATCTCATAAAAAAAGGGAAAAATTAAAATTAAAAAGAAAAACATTTGATAACCGTCTAGAACAGGCGTCGGCAACCTATGGCACGCGTGCCAGGCTTGGCACGCGATGGGGTTCTGAATGGCACTCTACAAAGTAATCAGGGAAATCGCGAAAATATCGAGACGAAGTGATTTTTAAATAAGAGAAAATGTTTAATTATAATTATTAACATTTCCCCGAATTGAACGATAAAGAGTGGTTATGTAAATTGATGTTTCTGACTGATATAACTAAACATCTCAATGAACTAAACTTAAGATTGCAAGGAAAACCCAAAACTGTGCTCGAACTTTTTGAATATTGGACAGGATTTGCTACAAAATTAAATATATTTTTATGTAATATTAATACTAGTACCTACAAACACTTCCCAAATGATATAGCGCTTGCAAATAAATCGACCATAGACAAAGATGAACTTAAAACCTTCGTTGAAGCACTTAAAGATGAATTTTCCAAAAGATGCAAAGACTTTGAAGCTCATGTGCCTATATTTTCCCTCCTCATAAAACCAGATTTAATAGATCCATTAATAATACCGTTTGATTTTTTAATTTTTGAGTGGATGAATGTTGATAATTTTGAAATGGAACTTATCGAACTAATATCTTCAGAATTATGAAAAACAAAATTTAAAGAATTACGAAAAAATCTGGAAGATGACTCTATGGAAAAATTGACTTCTATATTAAATTGTTGGATGTCATTGCCGGAAAGATTTAATTGTTTAAAGAAAATTGCACATGTGCTCTCCTTTCCGCTTTTGGTTCCACATATCTCTGTGAATAAATTTTTTCTCACATGAAACATATTTTGAGTCCACAAAGAAGTCGTTTAACAACTGAACATTCAGGATCTTGTATTAAATTAAAAGTCACAAATTATACCCCTGATATTGAAATATTAAGCATAAATGTACAGGGGCAAGGTTCGCATTAAAAATTTTTAATTTATGTTAGAATTTTATGTTATTTTTTTAATAAATATGTTTAAAAGATAAATTTGGTAAAAAATTCTTCTCCTCTACAACCCCATTATAATTTAGAAATAAGGCGGCACCCTGAATCATATTGGTAGAGTGGCTTGGCACACCACAGCTAAAAGGTTGCCGACCCCTGGTCTAGAACATAATACAATGTGTAAAATAGTGAAATTTAATATTAAGAAAGATCTTAAAAATTATAACGATAATTTAATTAAATCTTTAATCGAACCACATACCTCTTTGAAAAAAATAAAAAAAGAAATGTCCTCTGGTAATCAATTAATTACAAAATTAATAAATAAAGATAAAATCCCAGAAAGTAATAGAATAAAAATTATAAAAATAGCTACAAATTTTTATGAAAAGTTGTACTCTAAAAACAATAAAAATTATAATAATAATAATAATAAAAATGATAAGGAATTAACCGAAAATGAAGAAAAAATTCCAGATTTCTTAGAATCGGAAGTTGGATCAATTATAAATAAATTAAAACCAAATAAAATGCCTGGAATCGACGGCATAAAAAATGAAATAATAAAACATTGTCTAAATGTAATTAAAAAACCTATAACATTACTATTTAATAAAATTTTAAAAACCCAAATAATACCAAGACAATGGCAATCGTCCAATATAATGATTCTTTTTAAAAAAGGAGATCCAACTGATATGAATAATTATAGACCAATAACATTATCATCAAATATAAGTAAAATCTTTATGAAACTAATTTATAATAGATTGGAAAAAATATTGTTATTTAACCAACCTTCAGAACAAGCGGGATTCAGAAATGGCTATTCCACATATGATCATCTGCATTCCATTAATCAAATTATTGAAAAGGCTAAGGAATTTCAAATTAGATTATACTTAGCTTTTATAGATTATGAAAAAGCATTCGATAGTTTAAATCATGAATCAATATACGAATCAATGATGGCACAAGGAATACATACACAATATATTAACTTAATTAAAAAAATCTATAGTAATTGCCAAGCTAGAGTTGTCCTAGATAAACCAGGACTATTCTTCCCGATAAAAAAAGGAGTTAAACAAGGAGATCCCCTTTCCCCAATGATTTTCAATTGTGTATTAGAAGAAGTATTTAGAAGGTTAAATTGGGAAAAGGAAGGATTAAATATAAATGGTAATTATTTGAATAATTTAAGATTCGCAGATGATGTTGTCTTGATAGCGACATCAAAGAAACAACTAGAAAAAATGATAAATCATTTAAATATAGAAAGTAAAAAGGCCGGACTAAAAATAAATTCAAAAAAATCTGTAATTCTAATCAATGAAGATCAAGAAGAAGAAGTGAAATTCAATGAAGAAGAACCACCAATCATATGTAAGAAAGAAAATGTATACCTAGGTCAACTTATCAGTTTCGAGAATAAAGCAACGAAAGAAATTAGAAGAAGAATCGCGCTGGCATGGAAAAAATATTGGTCACTAAAATTTATTATTAAAAATAAAGAAATATATCAAGAAACAAAAATAAAAGTTTATAAAAAATGTGTTGTGCCAGTACTGACTTACGGGGCGCAAACATGGTCTATGACTAAATTAATATGAATAAACTCGAGTCTACCCAAAGGTCGATGATTAGAAGCATTTTAGGTAAAAGGAAAAGAGACAAATTGAATATGGACCAAGTATATAAAAAATTCAAAGTGGAACATATTAATATGTATATAAGAAGGATGAAATGGAGATGGGCTGGCCATATTGCAAGAATGGAAAACAACAGATGGACCAAATTAATGACGGAGTGGTGTCCTATGGAAAACAAGAGAAACCGAGGAAGACCATATAAAAGATGGAAGGATGATCTGATAGAGATGACTGGAAACAACTGGTTGAGGATGGCGAGAACGCGAAACGAATGGAAGACTTTGGGAGAGGCCTATGCCCAAAGGGCCTGGTTCTATGAAGATAGAAGAAAAAACAAAATTAATTAAATTAAAATCAATTAAAAATGCTATTATTGTATTATATTATTATGTATTGTTGTATTATATGATTGTTATGTATTGTAAGAACCAATAAGGGCAATAAATAAATAAATGAATAAATAAATTGGTTTATAATTTTTATTTATTAAATATTTAAAAAATGTGATTATTTTTTTAGATTTTCTTTTATTACAGACCAAGAAACCAACTTTGGAACAATAACATTGGATGAAGATAAGATACATTTTTACCGACCGACGATAGTAAGGGAGGTATTGTTTTCACACCAAATTTCACATGTGGAGATTTTTACATATCTCCACGAATCATGCATTTTCTAAACAGAAAAAAGTATTTTTAGCATGATGTCCGTCCGTCTGTCCGTCTGTCCGTCCGTCCGTCCGTCCGTATAGATGTGTACAGCCTGAACGGCTCAACCGATTTTGATGAAATTTGGTATATTTACTTAATGCATCAGTATGATGAATGGATCAACTTTTGGTGCAAATCCGGAAACCGGAAGTGCTAGTATTGCCGATCGAAGAGAGGAAGTGAAGGGTTATTTTCATATCAAATTTCACGTGAAGCCATATCTCGTCGTGTTATGCACTTTGTATTGGTTTTATCCTCGAGAAAAATCATATTTATTAGTTTTTTCTTGATTTAAAATTATATGACGTCATCCAGCCATTCATGACGTCACAGCCTGGTCTTGCATATATATTATAAATAAAATAAAATTAAAAATGTTTATATTTATTATTTATGTATCCATATCTGTTTTTTATTACATTAATAGATATATGAAAATTATTTGAAATTGTTTCTGTAGCTGGAAATTAATTTATTTCAAACCGTCGGTCGGTTCGGACCTGGCCACAGGTCAACTTATTTATTAAATTATTAATTATTATATTATTATTAAATTATTCTTCCTTATATAGTTTCTAATACATTTTCTTTTTATTTTAGGTATTTTAGGTATTAAAGGGGGGGGGGGGGGGTTTAGCCGGTTAGAGTCCGGCACTACCCCGTTGGCCAGCGGGGTGTCCGTGTGGATTTTCCCCCTCCTAACCCAAAAAAAAAAAAAAAAAAAAAAATATAAATTTAATGTAAAAAACAAGAAAATTTTAAACAATTTAAGAATAATTATTTATGAAAAAATGTATCCTATTTTCTTTTAATAATTATCTTTGATTAAATTACAAAAGAATTATACATATTTTTATACTAATTTTTTTATTTTGTTTTTTTATAATAGAATGATTTTATTGTAAAATATATATTTATGAAATATAGAATTTTATTTTTATTCAATATTTTCTTTTACTTATTTATAATTTATCCATTTATTTTTTGTTGGGTTTAGAATCATTTGTATCAGGTGTTTTAGTGATGTAGCATGGGCCCATATAATAATGTTATATATTTTTTAATTAGCATGTTTATATCTGAAAATAAGTATATGATAAAAGCAAAATTCAGGTGCATCTCCATAGGAATAAATAATTCTAATTGCAAGCTTGTATCATAAAGATGTTTTTTCCTCGGGCAGTAATATACATATTTGAATCCTTGATCCATTTGAAATTTATACATCATTTTTGATTAGATATATGACATGCATGAGATGAAAAGACAAAAAATTTATATAAAAAAAAAAAAATGGAATAATCTTATGAAATAAAAGCAGCATTTTAAAAATAATTTTATTTAATAATATTTTTATTAATAAGCACAGAAAATTTACCAACATCATTTATTTTGTTTATACTAACTATTAAGATAAAATTTTAGGAGCCCACGGGCGCCGAAAATCTTAGGACGGCCCTGCACAGTTCGCTCAAATATATTCATTTCAATACTAGCAAAGTCACCCCAGTTGATTATAATATATATATACATAATAATATGTAGAAATAATGATTAGCAAAAAAAGATTTTTATTTATTATATATTATTGTAATCAATTATATTTAAAAATATATCTCTCTCTCTCACTATAACAGTGTAACAATATAACTAACTAATATATATATATATTATATTTATTGAGAGAGAGAGAGAGAGTTTCTCTTAAATAAATTAAAATATTTTTCATATTTAAGACTCCCTCCTAAAATGAACTAGATCGTTCTGAACTAAACTCATTCTTTTAAACGACACGTTTGTGGTGCCGCACACCACAAGTAGATGGCGCCGCGCCAACGTGCGCCAGCCCATGACGGCAACAACATGATGGGGACATATGTATATATTGTAAACGGTGAATTCAATAAAATGAGTTATGGCTCCGACTCAACGGCTTTTATTTCTAGCCTTTTCCTAACATCAGACTCCCACCTTACCTATACCCATGTCCGCCACACTGGTGACCCCCGACGTGATATGAACACGCAACCTTTCTGATCTACTTAGTTTTTCTAAAAGGCAAGCTATTGACACTAACTTTTATACTTCTTTTATATAAATATTTGAGGTTTTAACAAAAAAAATTAATTTATTTCATGAATCAAGAAAATCGACTTATAGTACCTAATTCTTCTCTGTGACCATCCATATAACATTTATATTCTATAATATTTAAACCAATTATTCTACAAATATTATTCTGGAAATAGTCAATTTAATTTCTAAATTTTTTATCTATATTTCATGTAAAATCAATTTATCAGTTATTTAAAAAATTTTATTTTGCCCCTAATTGCCAGCAAACAGCTACATTTGTAATTTCTTGCTTTTATTTTTCTTAATTTTTTTAATTCGACATATATATTTGAACTTAAGATTAAATCTGACGCCATATATATATATATATATATATATATATATATATAAATTTGTTTTAAAATAAATTTGATTAATTATTGAGAGTTAAACATATAATCATTAAAACTTAAACAAAATGATGGAAATCATTCTATTTATTTGCCCTTCACTGTTTTTTCTTGGGTTCAAAGTTAAAAGTGAAATTAAATAACGATTCATGGCTCAACAGCGGCTTTTTAATGCCAACAGTCGTCAATGCCAAAAAGTATTAGTTGTGACTTCTGACTTGGCCAGTTTATCCAAAGTTCGGGGACCTCGATTCATCCATAACGAAAACAAACGCGTTGAATCCAGAAATATCTTAGAAAATATAAACTAGTGAAGCCTCGTTCGGTCAGATCAATACAAAAATTGTGCAGTACAACCATGATGGATTCAAATGGGAGTAACACGGAGGTAGCGGCAGTAAGAGACTGCATCGTCGGCATCAACGCCAACGCTATTTTTATCAAACAACTCAACCGAGGCTGCATTTAAATACTCAATGTATATTAAAATAAGACAGATAAACATATGGTTATCATAAAATCTCCTAGTTAGAAATTAATTATTAATATTTAATAGGAAAAAAAGCATTAAATAAATTAAAAGAAATAAATTATTTAAAATGTTATGGATTTCCTTCTATCAATTAATTAAAGTTAGTGATAATGACAAATTTCCTTGAAATTATACTCTCATTTATTAATCCTCATAATTTTTTATAATTTACTTTGTATTGATGTTATTTATTAATTATTATTAATAAATTTTTAAAAATAAATAATTATTTTAAAATATTTATGCCTTATAACTTTCACTAAATAATATTAAAAGAAACATATGGAAAAAAACTAATTAAAATATTAAAAATTTAATATAATTAAAATTGTTTTTGTTTATTATGAATAATTTAAAAAAAAAATTGAAAATTTGTAAACACATTATCTCAGTCCTTAATATAAGATTTTGGCCATTTTAAAAAAAAATTTCAACTCTTTAACATTAAATATGACTTGTTTTTTAAACTATAGACCAGAGGTTCTCAATCTTTTTGAAGATGGTTTCAGATAATCTTAATTCAAAAAGTTCAGGTACCTCGAAAATGATTTAGTTACTAAAAGTAACTCTACTGGAGGTACCATCGTTGGTTTATAACTTACCACAGTTTAAGAGCGTCTTTATTATTCTACACTATATATATATATATATATTTGAGGTTAAATTTCATAATTTTATTTTAAAGAGTTATAAACTATTCGATATTTATTAATATAGATATATATATTAGCAAAAATATTATATTATCAAATAATATATAATTATTTATATAGGATAAAAGCAGGTCTACTTAAATTATAATATAGGAAAATTGTTAATTATTTATATGAAAAATGAAAGACTATGGAAGACGAAGGCCGATGAATCATCCAATGCTTGTAATGAGTGTAGAATTGGCAGAAATAGCTAGACTACCCGTAACTCGGACGTGGGCCAATATAAATTTAAAAATACATCACAAAAAAGTCATTTATTTCTATACTTGGGACATTATTATAATTAAAAAAAATATTTATTTTATTTCACTTTAATATATGAGGGAGTATTTAATCTTATGTTTCATGAAGTGTTCAAAATCATATAATTAATATTTATTTAATTTTAATTACTGTAGAGAGAACTCCGATAAGTTAAAGTCCAAGGAAAACAAAAAATATTTTAAGTTATGGAGGTTTTAAGTTATCAAGGGTCTATGTTAGGGATAGGTTAATAACATCTTTTTAAAGGCTAAATCATGTCGTTTCTTAAAATACTCTAACCAGCCATTTCTAAAATTTTTGATTTTCAGCGAATTAACGAACTCTTCAGCTTTTTCTTTCAGTATGGGTCCACTAACACTGATGTTTTTATTTCGACACTGTTTGAACCAAGTAAACAAACTTTATTCTAAATTAGGGAATTCGGCAATTTTTCGTCTTTTACATTGAAGACTTTCTCCTGATTCTTGTTTCTTCAAGATTTCAGCTTCTGAGGGCCAATACAGAGGTTAATTATTTAAGCTATATAGGTTGCGTATTTTAAGTTATTGAGGTTTTGGGCTCTGATGGGAAGGGAAGATATTATTTTTTGAAGTTATAGAGGTTTATAAGTTACCGAGGTTTGAGTTATCGAAGTTCTACTATATTTCAAACTTATATCTATATTTCTTAAGAAAAATCTTGAATTTTATAGAATATTACTAAAAATGCATATTCTTTAGTTTGTTTGTTCGTAGTAATTAAAATTAAAATTTTTAAATATATATTTATATATATATATTTATAAATAAAACAAGGAACCTTCGATTTAGATATACCATATATAACAAATGAAGCACATTCTCAATAATACATTTTCTATAGTTGAAAATACCATATATAAATTGTATATATAATTCACAAAAATTATTTTCTCTAAAATTGATACAAAATCAAATAAAATAAAAAATCAAATTAATTATTTTTATAAATTTTTAATATAGAATATGTAGGTAATAGGTAAATACATACCCCAACTAAATATAGCCGTTTATTTCACACTTCTGTGATGATCTGTGTTGTTTTTCTTGTAAGGAAATATTTTCATAAAGAGAAGCAAGATAGTACTGACAATGAAAGTAATTTTCATTGAAATACAATTATATACATACCTTATTAGAGCATAAACATAAGGTAAATCATAAGTTTTAATTTGAAATACTTCTTGAATTCAATCATGTAAATTAAACTAAAATTTATATACAGTTTCACTCAGAAATAATAATTAAAAAAAATGATTATTATTATTTTTTTAAATGAATTTGAATAATTCAACATTTTCAATTAAAATTAGATTAATTTTCTTAATTTATCGACAAACATTCTTTTTTTCGACATAAGATAAAAATGACACTCATTTTAAAAAAAAATAGTGGATTTATTTTAAAAAGTTTTAGTAAAACCGTCTCCCTAGAATGTCATACATGTTTTTCAGAGCAGATTTAGACAAACGCCTTAGTTTTCAACATTCTACTTACAACTTTTAAGTTTTTATAAGTGAACAACTATGCATTGCGTCAACTTTCTTCCAATGTAAACATATTTAATTAAATACCAAAGATGGAATAATGTATAAAACTTATTGAATAATTCTCTTAATTATTCCATTGTAATTATCTAATTTAGCTTAAAACGATTTTATTAATCCGTTTTTAAATTCTAATTTGATTTTCTAACATAATATAATTACAATTTACAATTGATTTACCTCGAGACTTGTCCTTATTGATATAATACAGATACCTATGCTATAATTTCAATGTTCTGCTTGTACTGAATCTTAAAATAACTTTAAGGTCTTTCTTATTTAAATATTTATCTTTCATATATATATATATATATATATATATATATTATACTAACTTCCAAAACTTTCTTAATTATAAACATATTTCATTATAATTATAAGGCAATTTTCAACCTTTCAATATTTGCGTAAAACAATTTTAATCATAATTTTCATTACGACTCCACTTACAATAAAATGTATACAACTATAATCTATATTAGTATTTTAAATTATTTTTAACGAACTGCCAAATTTTCCAATTGGTCTTTTCTTCTTACTCAGTGACGTAGAGAGTATTTAATGGATTTAGAGGTTTTATATATTTTAGTATGTGCTGTAGTAGTACATGTAGTGAAATTACTTATAATTTGAGATTTTCATATTTTCTATTTAGTTTTAAAAGTACAAAAATCATTTCAAACCTATTCTTCTTTTTTTTTTTTGAAAAAAATTTCCAAAATCGAAGTATCATGAATTTTCAGTTGTTAATTTTGTGAATAACTTCCAAGTATAAATAAATGTTTGTAGAAAATTAGTATTATACCTAAATATTAGTTAATTTTTAAAAAATGGCAGCCAAAGTTTGATTTACAATTACATAAATGAATGATAATTTTATTATAGAATTTTTGTTATTAAATTTTAAGAGGAACAATAAAATTAACTTTTATAAGGTATTATTCTGATCACAATTTTATAGTATGTATAGCCTATATATACCAAATAATTTGTATTGATTGTATATTTTGGAATAAAAATTTTTTTGTTGCGGATATTCTTAATTCTTATTATAGTCGATTCATACTTATACTCATTAAAAAAAAATATTTTTTAGGAAATTTCACAACTAATTATATAACCAAAATTTTTAACAAAAGACATAAAAAAATATAAAAATAATCAATTCTAATAATATAATGATCTATTTCATAAAAAAAAATGTTAAAATTATTTTATTTATGAAAATATAAAACAAAATTATATAGAAATGAGGGAAATTATTTAAAAATAATGAGAAACAAATAACAATTTAAAAAAAAAATTTATAAATTCATAATTTTTTTTTGCTTTAACCCTTCCATTGTCATTAAGTTTCATGTTTGTCAAAAATGCAGAATAAATAATTAATATATGGAATAGTTAAATAGAATGGTAAATAATATAAAACGACAAAAATTATTATTAATATAAGGGTATTATCGTCATTATCATATCATCATTATTATCAATTAACAATAACCCCGTTCAATAGTTACAAAAAAAAATTATATATGGGCTCACATTGATTCAGACTTTTGCATTTTAAATTTTATTAATCAAGGTATAAAATCAGTTAAGCACAATAAGTCAATAATTTATAAAAAAAAATCATATTAGATAATATACATTTGTTCATTGTATTTTAAATAAATAAAAAATTAGTGAACAGTATTAAAAACAATCTTTAAAATGGATTTTGTGCAAAACTGCTTTTATAATAATAATAACATTTTCAAAAATACATCCCCAAAATATGAATTTAAAAATAAAGATATACATCATTATTTATTTAACAATGATAGAAATAAAATTATTAATATTTTTGGAATATTAATTAATCGTGAAAAATGATATTATTAACACTAAATATATACCGGTTATGCTTTGATTTATGATTAAATAAAAAAAAAACTTTTATAAATATTTTTTTTTTAATATTATTATTTTAAAAAATCATTAAATCAAGCAGTTTATTTATTTATTTTTTTTTTTTAAATTATTTTTCAATATAAATAAAATAATTATCGGTATTCTTTGGTATTGGTTTGAAACGACATTGTTGTTAGGTCGCCTTAAAAAAATAAAAAGAAACAGAATAGAGGCTATTTACAAGAAATGGTAATATTAGTTTATCATAGAAAAATATTTATATACAGTTAACGTGAAGAAGTTCACTTCAGTTTATATCTTAATATGTTTACTGCAACTTCACATCACTTTTGGCACTTAAATATCTTCCTTACAATTTATTTACAACATTCATTCAAATTTCTTATAATACTTACCGGTATTAACAGTATTACAATAAAACAAATTGATGCCTACAATTAAAAATTAATATATATTAATTTAGATAATAAATATCTTGTTATCAATAATTGTGCAAAAAAATTATTTATTTAATATTGTGTTTTTTTCTTCAGTCCAAATTAAAACTTAACAATATAAAAAGTAATTAATATTAATTTATTTAGAATTTTAGATAATAAAGATTTTTATTTAAAATTTCTTATTAAAAATTAAATGATTAAAAATCATTTTAGATATTGTTTATAACTTCAGCACAGTAATATCAATTTATATTAATTTGTTTTAAATAGAATTATATTAAGTAAAATATTGATATATATATAAGAAATTTTAATTTTCAAACAATGGATTTTATAGCTTTAATGAAAAATAAAAAAATGTTAATTATAAAGTTTAGAATTATATAAATGAATGCAAAAACAAAGAAAAATCTCATTAAGGATTCTAAAATGTAAGATGATCTTTTTTCTATTGAGTATTGAAAACAAGATCATGACATTTAATTGTAGACATCTAAATTAACAAATTAATTGTCAATAAATTGAAACGAATTTTTCAGTCTCATCTAAACTTAATAAAGCAGAGCATATGAACGTAAAAGTACATAAATTATAATACAAATATTAACAATAAAAAATAATATTTTACATAATTATTATACAACCTATTTAAATTGATTACTAGGGTCTTTTCATCAATTTTATTAACACTAGAGATGAAAAGGAAACGATTTTGTTTCATTTATTATGTACAAATTCGTAATGTATAAATCCGAAAGCGGCGCACGTTGTCAAGTCGAATAAATAATGCAAAGACGAGAATAAATAGATTTAAAAACGAAAAATTAAGATAATCCAAGGATCGGTGCGGAGAGGGCAGCAACAGGCCTTGAAGAAGAATCAGTCAGCTGGGCGGCACAAACCACGGCCATCTCGCGTCATCATCTGTGGATTCACATTCAAAAAACAAAATTATTTTTAATTAACTTCATATAAAATCAGCATAATCATCAACTACTAAATTATTACTATATATTTCTTATATATAATTTATTTAAGATTTTGGGTGAAACTTTTTCTCGAAATTGAAAAATTTATTATTAGATACAATAAAAGGAATACATATTTCAAAAATCGCCTTAAAATTTTGCAACCATCTACATTGTCCTAATTAAATTTCAAACCCAATTTAAAAATTATTTTTAAAAGAAGTATATGTTTATATAAAATTATAAAAAATATTATATTTTTTAAATTTAATTATATTTTGATTAAATTTTAAATTATAAATGGAAAATATTAAGAATTTTAAAAACGATTATTTACATTAGTTATATATTATATTTGAATTATATCTTTAATATATGCTATAAAATTATGACATTATGAATTTTTCAAATTTGTTTACAAATAAAATTATTTAAGCAAAGTGTATAATAATTGAAAAAATAAAGATTAATTATATATAATTTGAGTTAGAACTGTTGGAATTGCGCATCTTTTTATTATATCTAATCAACATGTTTTATTATATAAAATTATTATTAAGATTAATATATTTATCTTTTTTTATACGCTTTTTATTACATTTACTTTTCTGTCTGTAATGTTCAAAATTTGTAATTGGATATTAATTCTCTTTTAGTTGAGCGAGTTCGCTCAAATTTGAAACGTATATAGAAAGTCGATAACACTACAATAATCAAAAAAACAAAAAAATATTTAAAATTTTTCAAAAGTAAAGAATTTAATATTATTTTTAGGGCATTTTTGATTAAAAAGCGTTTTTGTTTTTAAGTTTTTTTTTATTAATTTATTATAATAAAAAATATTTTGATCTATTTATTGAAATTACAAAAGAAGAAGGAAATTAGTTACATGTTTATTCAGGAAAAATTAAATTATTAGAAATTTTAATTGAGATGATGTGTAATATTTGTTTTATAGGTAAAATATTATTTGCTCGTCTATATTAATGTTATCACCTTCATCAGCAGGTATTTTTCTCATAGGTCTCCCCATAAATATGATTATAAATTAAATAATATCAGTACTATGTAAAATACAATCAACAGTAGAAAGAGGAATATATAATGGTCAGATTTAACTAAACGATGGTACTTGTTATTAAATTATTAAATTATTTGTTACTATTATTATTATTAATCCTTTCACAATCAATAAATACCCAAATTTATTATTATATTATTAATTTTTGTACACATCTTCTATTTATATAAAAGATAATAAAAATAAATTGTATAAGGTAAAAACCATGAGGAGATCTCAAGAATAATCAGTTTTTTATTAAAAATTAAAACATTAAAAAATCCACTCATTTTTGCTATTAGAGCTTTATTATCATTCAGTTTGTTTTAAATAAAAAAAAATTATTAAATTATTGCAGAAAGTCATATAGTTTATTTTGAATATTAAGAAATTTTAATAAATGGTAAATCGAAAATAAATCGAGATATATTTTACTTACTACGAGTACTGACAAATAATATTTAAAAACAAATTAAAGTATGTTTTTTTTAAATAATAAAAAATGCAGTATTTATTAAAGAATTTATTAAATAAATATATATTTATATAATATCATTAAATAAATAAAAATCATAATAATAGGGTTGGAATATTTCTGTCAAAACCAATGCCCTTCCATACTGAAACAAAAAATTATCTTGTCAAAGATAAAAATGAATGAGGAAAACATTGAACTGAAAAGATATTTATTCTTTTTCAATAAAATTTAAATTTCTTATGGAGTTGATAAAAAATTACGAAAACATTTCTAAAATTAGAAACAATATTATTACTATAAAAAAAAATTCGGTGTGAAGGAAATGAATTATTAATCAAAATTATAATAAATATGTTTTTAAAAAACTACTGACTGTTACAATACGGTAAACACATTATTTTTCTCAGCAAAATATTTTGTTTAATCAACTTTATTAATAAGAAACGCATTATTTGTGTTCAATATAGCTATTTTTATATTAATTTAAAATAATAATTAGGTAATAATTGATTTAATTTTTCTTTATATATTATAAAAATCACAAATTTTAGATTTGGATTTTTAGGGATCTTGTCACCCACTTTCTCACTATAAGGCCCGATTCACACACAAGTGGCGTATCGCACTGGCGTGGTTCTGGCGTGGAACAGGTTTGTTAATGTAATTGCATTAGCTTATGACTCAATACCCACAGATATGGCGTATGGCGTGTTGGAGGCGTGGAGAATTGCACGAAGACCACTCCAAATGGTCTAGAAGTGGCGTGCCAGTCCCTACGAGCCACCGGTGGAGTCGGAGCGGAGTGGTCTTCGTGCCATTTTCCACGCCTCCAACACGCCATATCTGTGGGTATTGAGTCATAAGCTAATGCAATTACATTACAAACCTGTTCCACGCCAGAACCACGCCAGTGCTATACGCCACTTGTGTGTGAATCGGGCCTAACATCACCTACATATACGAGGGAAGGTCAATAAGTCCGTGGCTTTTGGAATGAAACACAAGTTTTTGGATAAAAAGTTGTTTTATTTTTCAACCTGGTCTCCTATGAGCCCTGTATACTTAGTTAATGTTTCTCCAATTTTTTTATCCCTTACAAAAAATTATGTTGAATTTTATAAGACATATAAGTTCAATTTTAGCCTGTAAGAATTTTTTTTTATTTAACTTTTTTTTAAAGAGTTTTTAAAAAATTATTTTGATTCATAAAATTAAAAAAAAAAACAATATTATTTATGAGCATTAATATAAAGAAAATTTACATATGTTATATTAATAAAACCGGAGTTTTTATATTTATTATATTTTCTAGAGTAATTTTTCATTAAAAAAGGATATGTTAAATTAGAAGATAAAATAAATAACTAAAATATGCAAATATGAGTAAGGGCTTGTTTTTTGAAAAATGGATGCAAAGGGCGCAAGGAGGGGGGATGAATGGAGAGAGTAGACTTTTTTAACATTTGAAGTCATAATTTGTCTTTATTTAAATGTATATATTCCTAACAGAGAAAATTAACTGACTTGTGTGGAGTTGGGCCGATGAGCCGCCCTTGGCACCAGGAGTAGACGCTGTTAGAGCAAAGGCAGGCGTTGTCGACGTTGCAGCAGCCATTCCTGACGAGCGTCTCTGCTGAGATCCTCGTCTGTGTCCACGTTCTGCCAAGCATACACCAACCGCTTGAACATCAGACTCGCAATAGCCAATTTTCGTGCACCTTCACCCGTACTCACCTACCTTTACTATTCATTTTACTAAAACTACTTCGTCCCACTATCAAACACCCGATATCCAAATTAATTTTAATTAATTTATATTTAATTAGTGCAAATAATAGATATATAATTTGTGTATATAATTTAAACCATTCTCCAATTTATTTTTTTTTATTTCAATGACTTTTTAAAGATAATACCAAAAAGTATATTCATTTTTTTTAATAATAATAATTATAAAATTGAATTATAATATTTTATCTTAAATTAAATATGAATCTTATAAATATGTCTAAATAAATTAAAATTCAATATTTGATAAAATTATTCATTTTTTTTCTTTTTATTTTAAAAAGATTTTTTTTATAATTTTCGTTGTATTATATATTTATACGGGAGTTTTCTTAAAACTCACATAAATATGAGTAAATTTTAAAATCAAAATATTCCATTCATTTCAGATAAGCACAAACTGGTATTTTTTTATTATAATAGAACTCTAGTATATTTAAACTTAATGATAAATCCCCTTTATTGATGCATACAATTATTGAAAAATGTTTTTCTGGTTGCAGTGCTTTTAGGGGAAAATGGGTAAAATATTTTAAGACTAATAAATGATGTTGAATATGATTTCATGGATATTTATAAATTAAAAATTACTCAAAATTAAAATTGAGAATTTCTAAATTATATATTTTGAAATATAAATATTATATGATATAATAATAATATATAGGGGGCAGCATGGCTGAGTGGGTAGAGTACGAGATTTCTACACAGGAAGCCTGAGTTCGAATCCCAGCATAGAATTCAAGATTATATATTTATTTAATTTAATGAATAATGAAAATAAAAATTTAATTCAATTTAACATCGGCTGCCCCAGCTCCAGGAACTGACAAGCCCTGGTTCTACAAAGCCTGCTCCGGCAGGATAACCTCAAAACAAGCAACCATGAATCGTGATAGAATATCCAGATAATTGCTCTTCAAGAGACAAGATTCACAGATGAAAAATACAATGGACTATAAGAACTATCGCATATTCAAGAGCAAGACGGCCAAGCGAATTGGAAGAGGTTTACCGTTTACCACTTCTGGGCGTGGCGTTCATTGTGAACAAGAAGATCATCGATTCAATATTAGAAGTCAATGCCATCAGCAATCGCATCATGACCATGAGGATGCGATGCGCTTCTAAAAATTTATGGGAGCTTTGCGTGATCCAAGACGGTCCATACGCAATTAATTAATTAATTAATAATATATAGTATATTATCATACTAAAACTGATTGATGTGATTTTCAACAACGTGAGAACACTCTTGATACCCCTTTCCACAATCTCTTTTATTATTAAAATATTAATAAATATTTATTTAATTGTAGAAATATTTTAAATTTTAAAAATTTTTCTAATTGTAAATAAAAAAAAGACAAAATATTATATTTAAAAAAAATATTTTAAAATAATTATTTTCCTAAATATCTTTAAATAATTCTTATTATTTTTATTTTTTGATAATATTAAATTGACATATAAATAATATCTCCTCAAATTAATTAAAATAATATTGGAAGAAGGTATTTAGATAGGATATTAATAGAAAAGGTATGGGATTAGGATATAATTGATTGTATTGATTGAGTTTTAAATTTATTCTAATCTTAAAAGAGTTAATAATTCTATTTTGAATTAGAGATGATTTATGTCTTTTTTATTATATTTTTTATAGAAAAATTGTTTTCAATTCGGAATAAATATTATGTTTGTTAAATTCAAAGTATGAATTCTGTAAAATTTTGGAATCATGCATTTTCAAAGATTTAATAAATAACAACATATACATATTTTGAATAAAAAATTTGATTTTTTTCACCAATAAGATTGGAAATTTATTTAAAATTGAGAATTTATTTTTTGAATCATGCATCTTGTTAATCTATCCAAATAACATTAAATTATGACAATTTATAGTAAGAATTATTGTTTTTAATTTAATATGAATTTTAATTTTAATTCCCAACATTTCTATTATCTAATTGCAAGTTGAATAAATATTATAGTTAAGAAATCTAATTTGAATTATATTCAAAAATACATACTTGTTCATTTAAAGAATTAAAAATTAAATAAAAAAAATTATTTGATAAAAATAAAATTTTTTTAGGAGTATGTCGAGTTTTATTATTTATTTTTAAATAAATTTTAAAAAAATCGTTAGAATTTTCAAAATTTTTTAATATCTGTAATTTCTTGAAATATGATATAATTTATATACACTAAAAAGAAAACTATGTAATAAGAGAAAGAATTTAAAAGTAATTAATACTAATATTATTTCTGAAATTAGAATAAGAATTTAAAATTAAAAAAATAATTTCAGGAATAATAACAAGGAAGGATTTTAAGTTAGTGAAAATAAAAATAAAATAAGATAGTAAAAAAAAGAAAGAATAAGTTAATATTTAATAATAATTAATTATTTATTAATAAGGTTAATATTAATTTTTATCATGCATTAATTTACAAGATTTACATATAATTTAAACTACCCAGTGAAAATCTAATTTATGGAAAAAATCTGAATTAAAATTCGTTAAGCGTTTTATTTAAAAGTTGTAATATAGAATATTAACAATTCAAGCTAAATATTTTATTTACACTTCATTATTCATATATGTAGGTATGTGTGTCTATGTATAGAATATATACATACACTCACATATTCATATAGATATTTATATATATATTTAAAAAATTTGGCACAAATATAATAAAATTATTGTATTATTCTATTTTGTGTTACAGTCTACAATATTTAAAATGATTAAAATCAATTTATAATGAAAATTACAATTATTATTAATTTTATATAAATTGTTTTTAAAAATAAAGCATTAAATTTTTGATCTCAGCCAGCTGGATCCTTAATTTTAAACTAAGAACAGAAAACATTTTTTTCACATATCTATTGATTTTAATCATTTTTCAAAATATTTTACAATAAATTTATAATATATATATATATTTGTAGATACATCAATATTTGTTTTTATTTAGAGATATTTATATAGTTTTTTCCTAATATTTTATTCTAATATAGACCATTGAAAAAACTCAATCCCATATATCGAGAAATTTAATAATCAAATGAACTTATTATATTAAAATAACAACAATGTTGTGAGATCATTGATAAATGCAATAAAGTCAATCTTAATAAAGATTATAATGAAAAATTTAACATTATATCTAATAATTAATTAATTAATTTTTTTTCAACAAACTCGAAATGAGTTTTATGAAATAGATATTTAAAAATTTAGAACATAAATATTTCATATTCAACAACAAGATTAAGGACGGCAATATAGGCACGTGTAGATTTGAATAAATTAGCAAATAAAATAAAAAAATATATAAATATAAATATTAACTATTGTAAAAGTAGAATCAACATTAAAATTCAATTTTATAATTAAAAAGAAAAGAAATGACAAATTTAGTTGGAAATTGGAAGATTTAGCAATTAACAACATTAACGTTAAGAATTACAAGCATGAAACAAAAATGATATTTTTTTATTAATAATCCAACTAATGGAATGAAGCAAGCAGACAAAATTGTTAGTCCCTCGAGTTGATTGCCTTTTCACCATCACAAGTACTACTTTGTAATGACTAGTATATTAAAATTAGTTTACAATATTAGACCATTATTATTACACTGGAGAAGTTAAATTAGTGTTAGTTGATCCAATTGGGCCGGCTGTGGACAAGCAAAGGAATGTTAGTCCTAAATAACTCTCACACAAAATTCAAAACCTATTATTAAGACCTTTAATGTTAATTAATCAACAAAATAAATAGTAGAGATAATATATTAAATCGTGATAATTTTTTAGAATTAATCAATTAATCACAAAAATTCTTATTATATATTGTATTATTATAATTTTTTACAATACTTAAAAATGGAGAAAAATAGTTAATTATGAAAAATAAAATGAATTTATATATTTATTAAATAAAACAACTGTTTCTGTCGAAAATAGAATATTTATTTTTATATAATAAATAAATAAATAAATAGAAGGGAATATATACTAGATATGCTGGACGATATGCAATCTAAGCAAACAAAACGAGTTCCTTTATTTATCTAAAAAATAAATATATGCAAATATCCTTGTAAAATATATAATATATCTATAATATAATATCTATATATAAGGCTTGAGTTATTTATATACCTATCTCTATATTGTTTTAATCAATTTCAAATTCAAATTTTTTCTATTGTTGAATATAATAATTCATTTTTTATATTCTTTTAAATTAATATTTTAATATGAATATTTGATAAATTTATTTATAATTAAATTTTACTTAATTTAATAAATCCTTGTTTTGATTTTTCATCAATTAACAGATTAAAAAGAAGAATTTTAGGAATCTATAGTTTTTATTGCTATATAATCTAAACACTAAATTTGTAGTGTTTATAATTTCAAGCGTATAAAATCACTCTCGCTGTTAATTTGAGTTTAAGCGAATTATTGCCCTATATTCCTTAAATGAAGTGGCCATGCGGTGGAATTAAGATAGGAGAGAGACAGAAAGAGAGAAAGAGAGAGAAGAGAGACTTGGTGAAAGAGACCAGAAAGCGTGAGAATGTTGTGCTAACACGTAAATTATTTACAGAATCTTATCAAAACAAGACAGGACAGACTTCATAAGAGTCAATGTAGTAAGAATAGAAAACAAGAGTTGGCTAATCTAAAACAAAAAACAAAAAAATGATTCGTTTCAAATTAAGATCTGATATAATAATAATAACAAATCCATAATTAAGAAAATAAATTAATTTAAAAAAAGAATATTAAAAAAAAATTGTTAAAAAAATTAAATTTATTCACATTAAATTTTTAAAAATAAATTTAACGTTTTAATATTAATTTAATATATATACATTATATATATAATTAGTCTCCATTTTTAAGATATGTATATAAATTAAATAAAATAATAATTAATATAATAATTTAAATATTTTAATTTATTATTTCAATTATATTATTTGAAATTTCAATTTTTGATTTTTATAATAACAAATAATAATAATTGCTGTCTAAGAATTTACCCTTCAATGAAATAAAATTGAATACATTTCCTTTTAATAAATTGTATTTGATATGTGTATATTTTGTTCTATTTATTTAAAAGGATAATTTAGTTTTTTTTTTTTCCTTGATCGAACACATTTTGGTCGTTTTATACTAATAGGCCAGTGTTTAATGAGAAAAAGTAAAAGCTAGATCTCTTTAGGGTCAATGGTCGAGCAAACGAATGAAAATCAATTTTCTGTGTGGCGGTCTGATCTTTAGACAGTTGGCCCCTTTTTGCCCCGTGGTCCCCCTTGGGGCCCCCAGTCCCCTCTGGGCTGCTTCTCAGCCACCCGCACTCTCGCGATGTTTACACGTCCGAATTGATTTAGCCAGCTTGTCAGTCTAAACACAACGCAAGTCTCTGCCCTATCTCAAAGCACGACCGGCCATATGTGCCTCTTTCCAAAAGCACGATCCTATCACCTGATCCAACTCAAGACATTCATTTAAAACTATCCCAAATTAAATAAACCATTATTATTTTTAGAGTAAAAAATCAAACAGAAGAAATTCTGCTAATAAATTTTTTAACGAAGGTGATTCATCCTCAACAGAGAAAAATATTATTTCACATATAATTATTTATAAAATACTTCTTTTTTTTATTTAGGTTTTGACTAAGTTCCAAATTCAGTTTAACAAAGTTTTTCTTTTTAAATGAAAATTATTAATTTATTTACTTCCCACGTATAATTTTAACAAATGGTAAAGATAAATATTTATACTTGTATTTAACGTATGATATTATATATCTATATTAATATAGGCAGGAATTTTTTAAATAAAATATAATGAATTAAAATATAAATAAATAAATAATCTAAGGAATTCTATTAAGAGTTAAGATGGGTTCATTCTTAGACAAAGTTTAATATTTTAATTTATTCATAATTGATATTAAGGATATAATTTTTATTTATAATAAATTTTATTAATAATTGTGTACTGACTGGTCTATTTGAAGGTTCACACTTAATAGAATATTTATATTCGACTTGTGGAAGCATGAAGAAAGAGTGAAATTCTTATTACTAATAAAGAAAATCATATTTAAATAATTTATTTTATAAATAATACAGAAAGTATTAAATTTAATAATAATAATATGAATATATAAAATAGATAAATGTATTTATACTAGTTTTTTCAATTTCAGTTAGAATTAATTTAATTAAATAAATAAAAAATTAAAACAAATAATATACATAATATTTTTTTATTAATTACTTAAATTAGTAATGAATATCATTAATAAAAATTTATTAATAAATTACAACAAATAGTTGTCTTCACACGCATCGTATTAAAATATTCTAACAAATATGATTACCCAAAAAGTCCAGCATCAATAATTAAGTTTTTTTCAAAAATAAATTTGTAAAAACACTACATGAATTTTCATAAATGCATATTTTTTAAATTTCATTCTCTCTTTATTATAAAATATAAAAATATGTCGATAAATACATTTAATAATCTCTGTTTAAGTCTTGTAATTAATCCAAATTAATTAATTAAATACTGTTTAAATAAAATCACGGTAATTATTCAAGTAAACGCATTTTCGTTGATTTGGATAATACTTTACCAGTGGGTTCCTTTTGCACTTTTCTTACGAAATTTTTTTGGGTCTCTTCTAGTTTGAGAAATAAAAAATATTAAAATTTGCATATAAATCCATTGATATTCTATTTAGCTAACATGATTTATCCGTTTGACTACCAGAGGGCGCACTAATTTACAGTTTTTATAAGTTCGGTTAGGATTTATGAAAATTAAAAAATTAATTAAATAATTTTTCTATATCCAAACCAAAATTATAAAATTCCGAAAATCAGTGAATAAGTGAATAATTAGTGAATTAATCTGTCAAACTTAAAAGAATCTTCATTTTAATAATTTTTATCTCGTAAACTAGAAGAGGCCCGAAAAAATTTCATAAGAAAAGTTTATTTGGAATTGCAAAAGGAACCCACTGGTAAAGTATTATCCAAATCCACGAAAATACGTTAACTTGAATAATTGCCAAAATCACAATAAAAAAAAAAAATTAAGATTCGTTTGAATCACTGATTCCATATTTATCATAGAATTGATGTTAGAGGAGAGATACACAAAATTCGAGCACACAACAAATTCAGGATTTGAGTTTGGGGTCTTCGGAAGGGAGTCATTCTAATATTTAGTAAAATTAAGTAACCATATATATATATATGGTTACCTAATATATAAATATACAATTTTTTAAAATTGGAGAGGCGATAAATAAATAGCGGTTATATAAATGAACATTTTCACAATTCAAAAAGGGTAAAAAGTAACAGAAATTTTAAAATACAATGTGGTTATTAATTTTGAAGTGCATCAAATACTAAAGGGCTTGCACGGGTAAGGAAAAATTAAAAAAGAAAGTGACAAGTATTAGCGTGAATAAGAAATGAGTGTGAAATTGAAAGATCAAATTATTACTAGTCTAGTGCACGTTTATTGTGCAATTTTAGGAATGGTGCATAACAATAAACATAATCATCAAGACAAATAAAAAGTTTGAAGAATGAAGTCTAAAAACAATAATTAAATCAAATACAATATTTTAGATCGATAATAATTACTTTTAAAAACCAGGAATGGGCAATTAAATAAAATTTTTAAATAAAATCATTTAAAAAAATAATAAAAATAAGTACTATAATCTCAAAAAATTATAAATTTCCTTCGATTAAAAAGTAAAAAAAAAATATTTTATAAAACATTAATGGAACTTCGTAAAAAAATAAAAAAATATATTATTTTTTATATGAAATCCATGTTTATACATATAAATATATACATAGAACCTAAACCACACAATGTATTATAGAATAAATCATTTTATAGATACATGACATTTTTAATAAAATTTAAGATGTGAATATTAAAAGGACTATTAATTTTTTCAAAGGAGAATATATATTTATTTTTTTATACCAAAAATTCACATTGAAAAAAAATATAAATATAATATAAAGTTTAATAATAATTTATCTTATTTAGAATAACTTTATTTTATAAAATTTTTGTATTCTAATTTAGTTCAAATTAAGGCGATTTTAAACAGTTTTTATTAGTATGAATTCATTTTTAATTGTATTATTCCTGTAATAAATTATTGTTGAGATTTGTTTCCCCATACCAAAAAAATTAATAATATATAATATAAAAATTTTGTAATAACTTATGAAATCCTAATAATTTATTAAAATTTTTGTAGTTTTTTTAATTATTAAAGCGATTTTTATTTATTATTATTATTTGTAAATATTACTTATTAAGTTAAAATAATAATAATAAAACAACGTTTCGATTGCGAACTAACAGTTCGCTTTAGTCCAGTGATTCCCAAAGTGGGCGCTACCGCCCTCTCGTGGGTGCTGCAGCTATCCAGGGGAGGGGAATTGGCCACAGGTGCATCTTTTCTATTGTGAGACCAATAAATAGATACATAAATTCAATGTTTCTAATTTACACCTTTATTTATAATAAAGGTACATTTATCTTTCTGTTTAATTATTATTAAAATTAAAAAAGTTAATTTCCAGGGGGCGCTGAGTAATTTTTTTCTGGAAAGGGGGCGCTTGACCAAATAAGCTTGGGAACCACTCCTTTAGTCGTATGCACAGAGCATCCTTAACGTCGTATGGTCTGTGAGTCGGAGCAATTGCAGAATAAGCAATCGAAACGTTGTACAATTATTATTTTAATTTAATAAATAATATTTACAAAGAATGTGATCCTTAAATAAAAATTCCTTTAATAATTATTAAAACCTATTAAAAATAAATTGACAATTTTCAAGAAAATTGGCTGATTTACAACGAGAAATTAAAAAAATTCAATATATAGATAATTAGAAAATATTTCTATAATTATATACGATTTTCATTTATTAGATTATATTTTTTGCCCATTCCTGTATTTGAGAATAAATTGTGTTAATAACAAAACAAAAAACAAAAACAAAAAAAAAATATAAATAGTGAAGATGAATAAATGATCGATAAAAATGTATTAAATATTGGAAAAGGTTGTGGTAAAGTTGAGGGTGAATGGTGGGAGTGGGGGTGCATGCCCAACAAGCGGGGTCGTACGTACCGAAACCGCTCTCGCCTTTGCTTTTCAATGCGCTCCCTCCGAACATTTTATCGCGAGTTTGTTGTGACGTCGCCCGATGGTTGAGACTCTCCCTCATGATGATCGTGAGATGATCATGGGATCAGTGGAATCAGGATTCTATTACTATTCCTAAGGAGTTGGGGATTTTGGAACTGGAAGGAATCTATCCACAAGCGAACACGTGTTCGTCAGAATTCCCTATATTACTATACTATTAATCCTAAGAATAGAATAATAAAAATAATAATATAGGTAATTTTAATTATAATACATATCTTGAATCGAGAATCACTTTTTATCTATTTTTATTTTTATTATTTTTTTTTCATGTTTAAAATTGTAACTGGCTATTTATTTGATTTATAATAATAATAATAATAATAAAAATAATAATAATAAATCAAAGTAGAAAGAATAGTGAAATAAAATTAAATATAAAAAAAAAAAATTAAAAAAGTTTTGGTAAAATTTGACTAGACATTGGCAACGAGGCTCGCTTTAAAATATAATAGAGTTCATTTATCATTTCTGAACATAATTATATATCATAAAAGTTTATGTAAATAATTTGGTCTCAAAATTATATAAATATTAAATATATAATATATAAATATAACATCTAAAGCTTGATTAACGTCTAGTAGGAACTTGAAACGCGTGTATTAAGAGGCGAGGCGGTGCGAGGTAAAAAGTCAATCAGGTTAGGGGTGAAGGGAGGGGAGAGGATAGAAAAAGACGGGGTGGTAATTTTAGGGGAAAAGGAAAGAAAAAATATGGAGAGAGAAAAAGAGTGAGATAAAAGAAAGAGAGAATGTGTGTGTGAGAGAGAGAAAGAGGGTGAGTGAGGGGTGAGTGAGGGGTGAGAGAGGGGTGAGAGAGGGGTGAGAGGGGGAGGAAATTCGGGAAAAAAAGGATTGGACTAGCAGGAGTATGTCGACGAGAAGCCTAGCTTACACAGGTACTCCATTGGACTATACATACTCCCGCGGAAGTTTACTTCTTTATTCTCACACCGGTTGCCTTTGAACCCATCGGCGCACCTGCAACAATATATTACTAACATCTTAACATCAAAAACATTCTAAAGAGAAGAGGTTAGAAAATGGAGGAGAGATTGAAAATTGACAAAAAGTTCAATGAATATTAAAAGAGGTTAGAAATGAAGGAGAAATTTAAAAGTTCAATGAGTATAATATATATTAATAATAATTTGATATTCAAAAAAAAAATATAACTGAAAATTTAAAATTAAAATTCTTTTCAAATATTTAAATTGATTATTTACCATAGACACAAATAATTTTATTATAAAATATGCATTTTTCAAAAATAAATATATAAAATATATCGTATATGGATATTTAATTTAAATCGATGTCATATTTCCATATCAGTACGTTAAAGCATAAATACATACAAACATTTCATTGAGAAATTTATAAATTCTCACTTAATAATATAATAATAACAATTTATTTTAAAACAGCTGAAAATAAATATGAAATATAATACTATTCTCGGCATCTAATGATTATTTAAAAATTATATTAAATATATTGTTAAAAAATTGAATTAGTATATTAAAATTAGCTGGAATGTCTCCACTCGACTATCTCGCAATTTATTATATTATATATATTATATTTAAATTAAATTTAATTAATTATAAATTATAAATTAAAATTAATAAATAATATTTATTAAACCAGCGCACGATTTGGCGTGTGGGATTTGCAGTGTTAAAAAATTAATTCTGGTACTTTCAGCGATTCAATCAAGCTGAAATTCTATATATAGCAGTTTTATACAATTTTTAATCATGTGAAAAATTATCAAACATATATCTTTATTTTTACGATTACTTAAGAGGAAAAATAATCAAAACGTTGTACGTAATGACCCTCTACCGGTTGAGCTACATTTTGAATAAGGCCCATGTATATGTATATATGTACCAAATTTCATGATATTAGCGTAATCTTGTCTACATACACACACACACACTGATATTTTTGAAAATGATTCAGGAACCTTCAAAACCTATAAAAACATCAAAATCTCAACATCGAAAATTTTCGTGACCGCATACTATCTCTGGTGAGATAGTAAAAATTAAGAATTAAAAAGTTATTTCTTCTGATATACTATATAACATATTGAAACAACTCTCTCTAATTTATCTATTAAAATATATTCATTAGATCTTTTTGTTACTTAATACCATATG
The DNA here is from genome assembly GCA_963082975.1 of Labia minor. Lineage (NCBI taxonomy): Eukaryota > Metazoa > Arthropoda > Insecta > Dermaptera > Spongiphoridae > Labia > Labia minor. Next base: position 56,744,685 of record OY720345.1, read on the forward strand.
TACCTATAAATTTATAAATTATTATTCAAATAAACAATCTATATATTTTGATATCCTATTATGATTACATTAATTATGCTAAATATAATTTAATTGAAATAAAAATGTAATGTTGAAACATCATATAAAAATAAAAAAAACCTCTGACTTTTGTACATCCTATGCAAGGCTTGCGTCTATCAAGTTGGTTGCTTTATAAGAGAAGTAGACTTATTGTATGATCAGGATCCTATCAAACTATATCTTGAAAATATATAATTATTAATAATTTTAATATTATTTTTTTTTATAATTGATAAAATAAAAAAAAATATTATTATACTTTATTATTATTATTATACTTTTACGACACTGGATGGTATTAGTAGAGGAGTTTTACCATCAAATAAAACATCCCAAATTATAAAATAAAAACAATTAAAAGAATAATCAATCAAATCAAAAGTTTTACCCCATGTTGGTTTTAGATTTAAGGTTAATTATTAAAACCAATTATTTGACGAAATTTCAAAACTTTTTAAACAATACCTCCCTTACTATCGTCGGTCGGTAAAAAGGAGTAATCCGAATTTTTGGAAATTTCACAATAAATTCATAAAGACTAAGTTTTTAGATATACAATTCTTCTAGTTCAAAATTTATGGTGTTAAATTAAAGCGAGAGAGTTTTTTTTTTATTTAATTCTTATATATTACTTGAATCTAAAGAGTTGGATAAAAATGTTTTTGTGTAGATTTTAATAATTAAAACCCTTAACTGTAGATCTAAATAAAGTTAATCAGCAAATTAGAAATTTGATTAAGTAAGCGAAGCGGTTGTCTTTAGGCAAAAGGTTGATACAACATTAATATAGTAATTGACAGAATTAATTAGAAATATGATTATTTTAATTTCTAATAAACAAATATATTTATTGAAATTAATTTATATAATTTAATCTTAAATCTTTTAATAAATCAAACAAGAACTAATATAAAAGTATATGTAATATTTATAAACATATATTTTATCTTGGATTTGGAGGAGTGGGGATGGGGATTCATTTGAATCTATATTATATATAAATATATATTTAAATTACATTTCTATATTATTATTATATTTTAAGAAAATATTTTTTTAATTATCCTGGTGTGAAGTTAAACGAAAGCAGACCTAGTATTATATTATTAATATATTAATATTAATTAACATAATTAAATTAATATCATATACGTTTCAAGTTTTTAAATATTAAATTACAATAAAAATTTTTAAAAATTAAGTGATTAGTAATAACATAAATATTATTTTTATAAATTTTACAAGATTTACATATATATAATAAAAGATATATAATAAATTATCAAGATTGTTATCAAAACAAGCATTTTTCTATATAATGGGCCAATTGTTATATTCCACACTCTTAAATATGTCTTTTAATGATTAATCTTCAATTACAAAGCATATCAATATATGTATAGGGATTTGCATTTTATAAACTAAATTTAAGCAAGAATAGTTTAATTCTTTTAATTACAAAATATATATTTTATTTTGAAACACGATTTTATTATTTTAATAGAATTCAACAACTTTTCCTTCTTTCTGATGTTTTACCTGAATCACACTCCTCAATTTATTTACAAACATAAAATAAACAAATTATTTATTATATTTACTTTAAATAATTTTTTCAATCCATATTTTTCTATTTTATAATCAAAAATAAAATAAATTTATTTTCTAAATATATCTTTAATATTAATGAATACAGATAAAACAAAAAATAAAATGCATATCAAATCAAAATTAAATTACATGCAATTTTTTCAGAAGAAAAAAGTATGTATTTAAAATATATTTGATAATAAATAATTCAAATATACTTATTATTTGGATGATAATTAACTTTATTATTTATTATTTATTTATTTATTACTTATTATTTATATAAACATATATATATTTAAAAATAAAAATGCTTTTTATCAAATCAGATTAGTATTAGAAATTGTATTCCTTTTTTTTGTATTCGTAGTCATTCGAATTGTCAGTTTTTTAAACTAATAATAAAATAATATAAATAATCTATAAAAATGTAATTATTTTAAATAAAGTTAATAAAAACAATATTTTAAATATTCTCACTTTATTATTAAACTAAACAAATCAAAATAAAGTAATAGATTACAATAAGGTTTGTCACCTACGTGGTCAGTAGATATAGTAAAAATTTTAGGAGGTGGTAGTATAAATTTGGTATATACTCGTATAAATGGCGCTTTAATATTTTCTTTGAAATATTGAAGACTTATTTATACTGAATAAGAATTGCGAAATATAGTATTTATAAATTTTTAATTAATAAGATAATATTAACATAATTTTCTTTCTTTATTTAAGAAAAAATATTTGATTAATTTTTTAAATATTGTACTTATACAATTTTTTTATCATGCATATATTAATAAGAAGTAATTAGTAAAAACAGAGATCATGTGAATCTTTGTAAAAATAATTTTTACAACAAAAACTTTATAAAAAATATCTAATTTTTCAATTTAACTTTTTTTTTTTGTTTAATTTCACTTGAAAGTTATAAATATATAATAATAATAATTACCAATATAATTTCTAAATAAAAATGATATTTGAAATTTTTTTTTTATTATTTGTATCTTTACCACTATTATAGCAAATAAATTTTTAGAGCAACTTGAATTTACTGCAGGAGATAAACAAGTAATATCTATGTCAAAAAAAAAAAAAATTATATATAAATTAAATATATACAAGAATATTTACAAAACAAAAAATTATGCTTTAATACAAATAAATAAAAAAAAAACTATACAATTTTCACTAATTATGTATAAACAATTAATAAAACAATAAGGTGGTTTAATATACCTAGATGTTACCGTGTTTAAAACATTTAAACAAACAAATCATATTTCAGGGATAAATAACTTATGCAATACTTTCTGAAAGCGATTGTGATTTAAGAAAATTTTTAATAAAAATTTAATCAGATAAGGAAATAGAAAAATAGAGTGAAATAAAGAAATTAAATTTAAAATAAATTTTGACCGTGTAAATTTTGAAGGAATATTTATAAAATCTTATAAAATATGTAAACTATGAAAACTAATTAATGGAGAAAAATCAATCCTAAAGCCGGCTCCACACATGCGGTGTTTGTCAAATAAGGAATATTTACCAAATACTGAGCACCAAGTTTAGGTGCTTGTATTGAATATTCGTCTTGTTAATATTTTATTAATATATAAATATAACCTCCTTAATATGGTTTATTGAATTTAATTGAATAATTTAATTAATTGAATTCAATTAATCATAATAATTGTAATGTAATACTTTAAAAATAAATTATTTAATTGAAATTGTTAATTTATTATATAAAAAAGTAATTGTTAGAGAAACAATATTATTTATTAAATTTGTGGATATAATTATTCTCAAATATTCGTCTTGTGCTCGCTATAATAGCGAACTAGCGAGCACCCGAATGTTTGTGCTCGGCATATCCCAGCGCAGGGCAAGCAACCCATCCACACATGCGGTGTTTTCCAAATGTTTTGCTTGATATTTGTCAAATACCGCATGTGAGGAGCCGGCTTAAGACAATGGACGAATATTATTGGAGATTGAAAAGTACCCGAATAACTCAAAATCGATAATAACATTATCTAATTTATTATAAAATAAAATTTGTGGACTTCCCAAGGAAGGAAAATTGGAAAAAAATTAAACAAAATTAATTTTTAAAAAAATAAAAAATTGGGGAAAATTTGAGTTTGCCCATGGGAGCCGCTTGTGCGAACAGTCACTTTATGTGCAGTAGTAACTTTAATGGAAGGAGGAAGACACTTAATTCCCTACTTAATATTGCTAGGCGTAAAATTCTTACTTGCAACATAAGTAAGACAAGAGGTAGAACTCTGTTGTAATAGTGTGAATACTAAACAACTCTAAATTAATTTTGTGGGAGGAATGCACCACAATGCATAATGCATAATAGCTCTTAATAGAAGTAAGATATCTTAAAATTTATGATAAATTGAAGTAAGGAGCCTCGAATACTACTACTCTATACTTTATCACTCATTCTAATTTCAATCTTTTTATTATTTAAAAGATACATTTTTGTGAATATATTAAATTGAATATAGATCCGATAAAATATTAAATTTGAAATTGATTTTCAAACTATCAACCTTTATTAGCAAAACTATTTAATTATGAATTTTATTCATTATTGATTTATTTATTAATTACAATTATTTTCTTTAATAAAAAATAAATATCCTTTCTTGAATTTCTTTAAATTTATTATTAATTTTTGATTGATTAAAAAACATATTAATAAATTATATAATTTATGATTTTTCCGTTTAATTCAAATTCGAATTACTTATTATTATTTGTTTTTAAATCCAAATTTTGAAATTCATTTAGTAAATTGAAGTGTTAACAAAACAAAAAGGAAAAATAATAAGATTTAAGAACTTATATAATTTAAAATTTTGATTTGATTATAATATATAATTAATAATAGTAAATGCTCAATAACATTGCCACCAAGGCGTTTACTTTCTTCCATCACTATACCTTTACCAGAGTTTGAAAATCGATGATCCAAATCATGAATAAAATAATTTTATATAAGTAAATGGAAATAATTATAATTGTTATTTTTTAAAATATATATGAAGAGTTAGTTCCAAATACAAAAACAAAATAAAATAAACATGTATGTATGACAAATAGGAGATTAAAATTGTTATTATTATTTATTAAATATTGTATGAAAATGAAAGAGGAATAAGATAGGTCTACTCACTGACAGACTAACTCCATGATACTTTCGTAGTAGGTGCACGTACCGCCGTTCAAACAGAACCCTTTCATCGGGCAGGGTCCTGGGCCTGTAATAAAATTCATAATTCAATTTTCAGGTTTTTTTTATTTATGCTTGGTTTTAATTTCATTTCAAAATCTAATCGATAAATTGAGTGAAAATTTATTTTCATTATCATTATACTTTTAAAATATTTTTTCTTATTTTGAAGGTATATAAATTATATTAGAAAATTTAATAATTAATGAAGATATGTTTATATGAATTAATTCAATTTTATCAAGATCTTTTGAATTTTTTTCAGGGCTTCGAACCGGAACTGAACCGAAAACCGAAAACCGAAAAAAACCGGTATTTTTGTCGGAACGAAAACCGGAGCTGAACCGAAAAAAATAATATCGGTTTATTTCGGTTCAGTACGTGTTCAATCCAGAGTTGCCACAAGAGGTGTTTTGGCAACACCCAAGCCCGAATTTTTTTCAATTAGTTATGCCTCGCACTGCATAGTGTCGCTAAAAACTTTGTTTCAAAAATTAGTGTCCTAGTCATACTCTCCCTTCGGTTGTGTTGGCAGCGTCTCGTAGTCGCAATACAGAATTTAATGTTTTCATCGTTTGTTTAATACTGATATTTTGATTTAATGATAGTATTAATTTTTTAAATTATTTATTCCATTTGTTACAGGGTTATGTATTGATATAAAGAAAATGATTCATATAAATATAAATAAAATTATTAAATAAATTTAAACAAATATTGAATACCTTTGACCAAGTACGAAGATTAGACAGTAAAAAACTTATTTTAGAATTTTGGGAGGAAAATAAAAATACATATCCTCATTTTAACAAAATTGCAATGGTGGTTTTAGGAGATACTGCAACACAAGTTAGTGTTGAAAGAGCTTTCTCTGGTTTAAAGTTTATTTTACGAGACAATAGAAATAGTTTAAATGAAAATATATTAGAAGATATTTTAATAATTAGAGGTATAATTTTCATCTTTTATAATTCTAGTTATAATTATAAGTAAATATATCCAAGAATCCTGTATACTTTAACATTAAATATACGAATTTGTTTCGTTTGTTGAGTGTTTGTGTGTGAAAGTAGAAGGATGTAAAAAAATATTCATACTTATTTGTTTCGTTTAATAAATTATATTGACATCTTATATTATATACTTCTAATTATTATACCTTTAATTAATTATTATTATTTATATTATATTGTATCAATTCATGTAGTATGATTTAGGGTGGTAGCAAGAAATATTTTTATATATTTATGGCAGACTCGGCATACCCCGACCTAAATTTCTAATACAAATAAAAGGTCTTTAAAATTAATTAATCGGAGCTGAACCGAAAACCGAAAACCGAAAAAAACCGTTATTTTTGCCGGAACGAAAACCGGAACCGAACTGATATTTTTTTTTTATTGAACCGGAACGAAAACCGAAACGAAAAAAATAACGGTTCGAAGCCCTGATTTTTTTTCCAATATATTTAATTTTCATTAGAATAGAATATATAAATAAAATATCAATATACAATATAATTTCCGTCGTATGTATGTGATATTTCTGTAACATTATGAAGTTAGTTCAAATTGTCAAAATTATTAATTTGTAACTAACTTCATTTTTTTTTTTTAAATTTTTTTGTTATTATAAAATATTGAAAAAAAAATTATTACTACGATTTGAATAAAGTTAATAATTTTATATACTAAGAAGAGTTGTATGCCGCCAGCAGCATAAGATGCCGGGAACGGCTAGTTTATATTATAATAATAATTAATAAGATTTAATTTCATATGAATGAATACAATATTGAAATTAAAATATTTTAATTAATTTGGATGTATTATATTTTTAAATTTATTATAGAATAAACAAATAGAATATAGAGATTTTTTAATTTTCTCCTTATTTACTCTATATATTTAATTTATTTTTTATGAAATGTAATTATAATCTTAAATTATTTATATAAATTATTGTTGAGTTGGGTAAATTGTGAGAAAAAAAAAACAATTTTTGATTTTGATTTTTGATCATTTCATTCATTTCACTCATTCTCGCTGAAAAAAGAAACTGAAAAAAGTTCTCTCTGATGCTTCTAAGATTGGAATAAACTTTGGTTGTCATAAGAGTTTTGGGTTGTTTGGGGAATACTTTGAAGGCGATAAATTTAATTTAGAACAATAAATAGAAAATTTTCATTTTTATAAACAAATTCGCCTTATTTTTTTGATGATTGTATAGCTAACGGATATTGAATTTATCATAAAATAAAAAGAATTCAAACACGGCTCCATTCCTAAGTTAACGTTCTAATGAAATTTAAAAGCTATTCATTATATCGAATATATGGTTTACTGTATATTCACTTAAACAGATTAAAATGTTATATACCTATATCCATAAATTATCTCTTTATAGATCTGTATATTTTCATTTCATTCATTTATTAATTGGGTGACGATTTATTTAATAAAAATATTGGCATCACAATAAATTAGATTGTAGAAAAGTTTCATAAAATAAATGGAGAAAAGTTTTAGAAGTTCATTAAAAGTTCATTTTATTGAAGATAGGAAATTAATTCCATTAAAACGCTCTTCTAGTGAATGAATGAAGTAAACAAAAAAAAAAAAAAAAAAAAAACTTAATATTGTTTTAAAATTTGTAGGTTAGTTAATTAATAAATATAAAATAAACATTTTTCTATTAATTTAATTATGAATTAAAATTTAATAAAAAAAAAATAACATAAAATAAGTGCACTCTTCTTTCAACACAAATGAATAAAATAATACTCTTTTTTTTCTTATAAAATAATGGAAGCGAATTTGTTTTTAATTATAGTTTATAGTGTTTTTCTTAATCAAAAATGTAAAAAAGTGCCCGTTATCTAAGAAAGAGCAATAATTTAATTTATTTTCTCATGAATTAAAGAGGAGATAATTACATATAATACACTTCATTAAAAAGAATTAACATTTTACATAAACAACAGAGTAAAATATTTTATAAGATTTAAGGAACGATTTCTGGAATGGAGGAAGATACTCATTTCAATTTTATTATTAGATTCTAATTCTGGAAAGATTATTATTATTTTTTTTTTTTAATTATAAAAATTTTGTTATTATGTTAAATATTATATATTACTAGACCTTGTAATATTAAATCACTTAATTCTTTATGAAAATAAATATATATATAAAATATATAATTAACTTAATAATAAACGAAGTTCATTTTAACAAAAAATGTCAGTTTATTCAAGTAATCTTTCAATTAATTAAAAAATCTCTGTCTATACAATTTTTTTAAATAACGTTTTCTATCTCATTCTTTTTTGGTCTTTATTTTTAATATTATTTTATTATTGGATTATATATGGAATAATAAAATAAATTGTTAGCTAGTATATATAGATATACCTATTATTATTATTATTAATTTTAACTATTGTAAGTTATTTTAATAATTAATTATTATTTATAATAAAATTTAGCTCTATAATTAAATTTCATTGATTTTCTTAAGTGCCATCTTTCTAATATTTTAATTTTATAAATTTGATTTTACTGATTTACGAATATTAATATTAAATGTATTATTTTATTCGTGAGTCAGTCTGAGTCGGAGCAAGTGTAGGTACTTGATAACGACTGCAGAAACCCTGTATATTTATTTAACTACATAAAATGAATTATACAAATATTAGGTTTCTCAATAAGTTCGCTGAACGGAAATGAAGAAACCAATTTTTATTTGTAAAATTGATACAAAAGGTTACAATAATAATCCAAATTGATTGTTTTGCCAGTTTGGAGGTAATCTATCAACAAAATTCCTTTTGCATTCCAAAAAACTGATGCTAACACATTCTTGGCTGATTTTTGCACACGAACTCGCTTCAAACAAAAGTTACAGCTTTTCAAAAATGAGTGAAAATAATGAAGAAATTCGCTATATTTTGAAATTTTTGTATAAAAAAGGGAAGAATGCTACGCAAGCCGCCAATGAAATTTGTGAAGTTCACGGAGACGATGCTATATCAGTTCGTGTAGCACAACAATGGTTCGCTCGCTTTCGTTCTGGAAATTTCGATGTGAAAGATGCACCTCGTTCTGGTCGACCTATCGTTGAAAAAGTCGGTGAAATTATGGAAAAGATTGACAAGGACCGTCACATAAGTAGCCATGATATTGCCAAGGAACTAAACATTCATCATCAAACGGTTTAATAAAGGCTGGCTACAAAAAGAAGCTTGATGTGTAGGTACCACATAAATTGTCTGAGAAAAATTTAATGGACTGAATTAACATCTGCGATTCTTTGCTGAAACGAAATTATTAATTAATTAATTAATGCATCCACCATATAGTCCTGAACTTGCACCAACAGACTACCATTTGTTTCGGTCAATGCAGAACTCCCTTAATGGAGTAAAGTTGACTTCAAGAGATGCCTGTGAAAATTTCTTGTCGAAGTTTTTCGACGAGAAACCAGAAAAGTTTTACACTGATGGAATAATGTCTCTAGCAGAAAAATGGCAAAAGGTGGACGACCAAAATGGTACATATTTAGTTCAATAAAGTTAATTATCAATATAAAAAAAATTACTTGAAGTTTGATTAGAAATACGAAAAGACTTTTTCGACTACCCTATAAATATTATTTACTGACTGATTAATAATATAACAAGGTATAATAAAGGTTGATTAGATAGGAGAAGCACTGCTTATCGTATTTACAACCGGTTGGTTTTGGTAGGCAAAACCACAGGGTGTTGGCAATGGAAAGTTCTTAAAATAAGATGAAAAAATGATTTTTCTTAATCCCTGGGACTGATCTGATTTTAAAATTTAAACAAATGTTTAGTGGAAATGTCTCGAAATTTGAAAAAAGCACAAATTTTTTCGTTCGCTACACATTTGGTCATCTTTGATTCTTGCCTACTAACTGACGTCACGATGTTTTTTCAAGTTCAACCATCAAGGTCGTATATTGAAATATCACTATGTACAATTCAATTCAATTACAAATTGCTTTTCGAATCCAATTAATAAATAAAAAGTAACTTTCTTTGTTAGTGGTCGTAGTAAATCAATATTTTAAAAGAGGGATATTGAAATAGGATGCTCACCATAAATGGATGTGGTGGTGGTTTCTTCAAGAACGGAGACCCAGGCGGTGAGCGACGCCACCACCCGCCCCGAGGCGTTCTTCGCACGACAGGTGTACTGGCCGGCGTCTTCTGGCCGCACCTGCACCACCAGCAGCCGCAACCGATCTCTCCGGCCACTGACAAAACAATACACAAAGTCAATTAGCCGGAAAACTCATTAGTCACTTTCAATAAACACGAAGAAAAGAAAAAAAATCATTCCTACCAAGGATAGTTCATCGGAGGCTAAAATTTATACGATTTGCAATAAAAACAAAATTATGCAATGCACACGGTTGGTTTAATCATTGAAATCATTTTTAATCTTATTTCCTTTTCACTTGAAACTTTGTAGAATCTTTCATAAATAGAATATAAAATATAAAAAGATATTTTTAAAAAGATAATATATATATTTAAAATTAGCTAGATTGTCTCCACTCGACTATCTCGCAAATTTGAATTAAATTAATTAACACATATATTATATTTAAATTAAATTTAATTAATTATAAATTATAAATTAAAATTAATAAATAATATTTATTAAACCAGCGCATGTTTGGCTCTTTGTTGATGGAACCACGTCACGTGTTGGCGCGTGAGATTTGGAGTGTTAAAAAATTAATTCTGGTACTTTCAGCGATTCAATCCAGCTGAAATTCTATATATAACAGTTTTATACAATTTTTAATCATGTGAAAAATTATCAAACATATATCTTTATTTTTACGGTCACTTTAGAGGAAAAAAAATCAAAATGTGGTAGGTAATGACCCTCTTCCGGTGAGCTACATTTCTCAAAAGTTGATAGAAAACTACGAATTTTGAATAATGCGTATATACCAAATTTTATTATCTACACACACATACAAACGAGATGGAAGGGTGGAACGAAGAAATATTACCTGGTGGCAACGTTATACATAAAAAATGCCTTCAACTCCGCCAACTGGGATCGCATCCTACAGGCCTTCGAAGAGAAGAACGTATCAGGATACTTACGGAGGATAGTGGCTAGCTACTTTATAAATAGAGTTCTGAAATACGATACGAAGAACGTTGCAAAGGAGTTTGATATTACAGGAGGTGTACCACAGGGTTCTGTTCTGGGTCCACTTCTCTGGAATATCATGTATGACGGGTTGTAGAGACTGAACCTGTCAAGGAGCGTTAAATTCGTGGCACATGCGGATGACGTAGCCGTGGTAGAAGTCGCTAAACACCTTGACGAGATTAACCACATGTTTGATATCACCTTCGAGCAAGTTAACCGATGGATGGATACAGTGAACCTTCAACTGGCTAAACAGAAATTAGGCTGTACTTATTACAGGCAGGAAAGTGATAGAGATCATCAAACTGAAAGTCGGCGCACAAGAGATCACATCACAACCTTACATCCGATATTTGGGAGTGATGCTGCTTGATGCCCGGCTCAATTTTAATGGAACATCTAAGTGCTAAAGTATCAACAGTAGTGGCTGACCTAGAATGACTTATGGCTAACATCGGAAGTCCAAAGCAGAGGAGGAGGTTATTGCTATCATCAGTGGTTACATCGGTCCTCACGTATGGTATATCCATTTGGGGCGACGCACTTGAGATACAGAAATCGCGGAGGAGGGCTGGTCGGGTATACCCGTTGAGCGCGTTAAGAGTGGCCAGCGCCTTCCGAACAATATCAGAGGAAGCGGTGTGTGCCATTTCAGGAATTCTGCCATTTAGAATTCTAGCTAAGGAAAGACGGGCTCTCTACCATCGGAAGAGGTCAAGCACACTGAGCACCGAAGAACTGAGAGAAGAAGAACGGCGACATAGCATTTCACGATGGCAGTTACAGTGGGTAGATGGACGCACCGTCTAATACCAAGGATTAATGTTTGGCTGAACCAGAGTTATGGCGAGGTCAACTATTACCTAACACAGATGCTGTCAGGGCACGGCTGTTTTCGTGAGTATCTTCACCGTTTCAAGCAAGATGATTCTCCGAAGTGCCTGTCCTGTCCAGGAGTTATAGAAAATGCGGAACACGTTTTCTTTGAAGAGCGAGATGAGGTAGTGATAAGTATAAACAAAGAAATCTATCCAGAGTCAATAGTAGAAGCAATGTTGTCATCAGAGGCTGCCTGGAACGCCATCAGCACATTTGCAACAGAAGTCCTCACAGACTTGCGTTTAATCGAAAGAAAAAGAGCGAATGATAACAACCAGGAGAAAGGAAAATAACACCTTAGCTACTTGAAGGAAGAGCAGTAGCTAAGTCCTCCCTCCACGAAGTAATGCCTAACGGCGGTTCCCGTGAAGGATTGAGGTTAGAGGAAAGCGGAGGTTTTAGTCGATATTAACATCTTGAGTCCGACATACTAGGTAAACCTAATGATACGTAAATGTATTTCCTTTGCTATAAACACACACACACACACACACATTTTTCTCAACCTTAGTGAAAATGATCCAGGAACCTTCAAAACGTTTAAAAACATCAAAATCTCGACATCGAAAATAGAATATATATTATAATATATATAGTACCTGGAACACACCGAGCTATCGCAGGACCCTTTAAAAAATATTGATATACAATTCTTGATCTGATAATAATAAAAGAATAATAAATTGAAAAATATCAAGTATTAACAATTAAGTATAAAAAGTTTCCATTAATTTTAGTTAATTTAACTTATAAAAAGTGTTTTTCTTTTAATTTCAATATTGTTTCACTTTCAGTCATCTATTTTAACTTATTAATAGAAACTTGCACAACCATTAAATCTCATCAAACATCAAATCTTAATTAATTTATAAATGTAGTAAAAAGTGAAAATTTATCCCTTACTTTAAAAGCTTTTTTTTAGTAATTTCTTTGTCACAGTAACCGTATTTTTCTAACTGTCTCTATACTGATCCACCTCCATCCGATTCTTACCTTCTTCCAATTCCTTCTTTGTTTTGTTACTCGATGTTTACTGTTTTCATAGTAATTCTATGTTTATTTCCTAAAAATAAAGTTCTCTCTAATTTTTTCACCATTTATTCGTAACGCGTGTTCCACCCATCTTCTCAAAACTATGTTTAGGAATGCAAGATTAAGTACTCACTGCTATTTTCCTGAGATTTTATCTTTTTTCGCCGGTTAAATTCTACGAAAAAACCTATTTTCAAATTATAACTATCACTTTATACAATTGCTGGAATTTGTCTTTAAAGGAAAAGAGTAGGAATTATAATTTAAAATGTAAAATTACTTCACAATCAGAATTTTTTCAGTTTGGAAATTTGCAAAACAAAATTTCTTTCATTAATTTTTATTATATAAAACTCCATTAAAAAATAAATACAAAAAATATCTTTCTCCAATTTCTTCAAAGATATATATTGAAAATCGATTATATCTCTATATATTTAATATTTTGGCATATTTTAACAACACAGAAGATTGACTAGTTGCATATACTAACGGCGTAAGTATAATTTTAGTGCCTTTTTCATTAATTAAAACATATATTTTAGAGAATACTTTTTTAAGTTGTTTTCTACTGATACATTAGAGGAGAGTTAGGACTAATGGCTACTTTTAGAATGATCAAGATTTGAATTTTTAATTACTATTCATAGCTTTAATATAAATGTAAATTGTAACTAATGCATAGATTTTAATTCTAGTTATTTAATTTAATTAAGTTGATTAAATAACTAAAACATATTTTGTTTTAAATATTGAATATTCAAATTGTTAATTAAAATTAATAGAAATATAACTTATATATTTATAAAGGTTTTTTGTCTGCACATTGATTATATGTACGTTTGATGACCTGAGGATCCAAAAATACCTTTAAAATTTTTCATGACTTTGTCTATCCGGGAAATTATATCACTAAAGCCGATTATTATGAAAAGAGATCGCTGTGCCCCTAAATGCTTCTATTTGAAAATAGGCTAAACATTTTATCAATATGTAATCAAAAAATACAGAAATTAATTTTTAAAAATATATATAAAGCTCCGCGTTGTTGATCCGATGGAACCCGCTAATCTATCCTTGACAATGAATTTAAAAATATGAATTCTAGCAATTTTTACCCAAAATATTATTAAAATATAAAAGGGGCAAGAATGAGTGAGAAAAGACAAATAAATAATTGGCAGACCTAGCATCATTTGAAATTAAAAAGACCTTAAAATTTGTATCGAAAATTTTTTCTTTCCAATTTCTGAGAAGAATAATTGTAATATTAGACTTTTTCAATATTTCATATACCCATTAAAATATGAATTTTAAGTTAAAGGGTTTTACTATCTCGCCAGAGATAATATTGCGATCACGAAAATTTTTGATGTCGAGATTTTCATGTTTTTATACGTTTTGAAGGTCTCTGAATCATTTTCACTAAGGTTGAGAAAAATGTCTGTGTGTATGTAGACAAGATTACGAAAAAACGGTTTGAGCAAGAATAATGAAATTTAGTACATGGGTATTATTCAAAATTTGTAGTTTTTTCCCAATTTTTTAGAAATGAAGCTCATCCAGAAGAGGGTGATTACCTATCACGTTTTGATTTCCTTTCCTCTTAAGTGACGGTAAAAATAAAGATATATGTTTGATAGTTTTCCCCATGATTAAAAATTGTATAAAACTACTATATATAGATAAGTGACTAAATATCTATATTATAGGTAATTGAGGTAACAGAATTAAATTATCTTCATCAATATATATATATATATATAATTTCCAATGTATTTATGTATGAAATGTCTGTAACATTATAAAGTTTTAAACAAATTTAGAATTTTACAATTTGCAATTTTTATAGAATTTAAAATCAAAAAATAATCAAATAATAATATATCAATCGACAATCTTTTTGAATTTTTTTCCAATTTATTTAATTTTCATTAGAATATAATTTATAAATAAAAATATCAATATATAATTTCCGTCGTATGTAGGTGATACTGTAACATTATGAAGTTAATTACTAATTGTCAAAATTATTAATTACTAAGTTACTAACTTAGTTTTTTTAAAATTTTGTTTTGTTATTAAATATTGAAAAAAAAATTAAAAATAATATTACGACGATTTGAATAAAGTTATTAATTTTATATTTAAACATTTTGTTGTTTTGTAAGTATTTGAAAAAATTTCCTATAAATTATTATTATTAATCAATGCGGTTAGAAGCCGCCTGTCCCTCTAAGAAGAGTTTTATGCCGCAGGCAGCATATAATCCCGGGAATGCCTAATTTAATAATTGAAAAGGTGAGTAAATATTAATCAATGGATACTTATTAATGGATATTTATTAATTAGTATGTATTTTGTTGTGAATTTATTTGTATTGCTTGAATGAGTGAATCTTTTTTCATCCATGTTAGTATTATATTATTATTATTATTTTCTTATTTTGTTAACTCCTTGTAAGTGATTTGGGGAGTGTGGTTGTTGTGGGCTGATGCGGTTACCTTGGTTTCCTAATTTTCAGTCTGTCATTGGTGGTGAGCGGTTGCTTGCCCTTAAACCAGGCGAGGGTGAGTGGCGTCCGAGCGCCGCTTGAACCTCTGGCTATTCGGCACATCAGCTTGAGCGTCTCGCTTGGATGAACCGTTGCGTTACGTACTCCGGCGAGCCGTACTTCCGGCGCTGCTGCAAACATAAATACACACACACGCGCAGAACATTTAGTAACTCGTCCATTAAAGAATCCTTGAGTCTTCAAGTATTCTCCATTTTTTTTTTAAATGGATCACCTTTTTTTTATTTTATTAACTTTATTGTTTTTTTTTCTCGAACAAGATTGCGATAGAACGAATTCTTTATAATCCCATTATTAAGAAACTACATAATAATAATCATCCTACTTTAAATATTTGCTTGAATTTTGATTTTATATAAATTGACTCTCACGAATAATTTTATCATTTATTTATAATTTATAATAAAAAAAAACAAAAAAAAAAATAAATAAATAAATAAAATTGAAAAGAAAAGAAAAGAATAATAAAAAAATAAATAAAAAGAAACTAAAAAATAAAAAAAAAAATTGAACACTTACTCGCTAGGTTTTCAATGATCTGGGGGGAAGGTGCACGAAGAACAACACTAGCGCTACAGGTGGCATCAAACTGCAACAAAATAGTGCAGAAAAGACAAGTAATTCACTTGAACTTTTTAGATGCCGAAATAGTAAATAAAATTTATGGTAATAAAAATAATTAGAATAATATTTTAAATCATTAAATGGCTGGATTTTAAATCACTTAAAAATAATTTGGTACTATTAAACAATTATTTAGAACCTTTTTTTTTTAAAAAAAAAATGACCCTAATATTAAGTCTGGAATTCAGCCAAAGAAGTTGATTAAAAAATTTATAGTGTTTAAAATATGATTCTAAAGCTAAAAAAATATTATTACTAATTTATTAGTTAATTACTTAAAGTAGAATGATTAGCTTCTTACATTAGCTCTTAGTTGTCTTAAACAATGGGAATGAATAAAAAGCATTGTAGCCATCATCACGTATTTTTTTTTTAAATTTATTTTGAAAAGTTGTTTATTTAGAAATTAACAATGAAATTTGGAAATAATTTAAATAGTTTTATTCAATTTATTATAATAAAGAATAAAAACTTTAAAAAAAAATAAAAAAATAAAAATTTTTTATTTTGAATATTACTAGTTTATTTAAATCAATTTATATATAAATTTTTGATAATATTTAAGGATGTAATTTCTATTAAATAGTGTATTTGATGTTTCTAATAACGCGAATATATATGTAAGTTAAAAAATATTTAATGAATTTTAGAAATATTTTTTAATTCAAAATTAATTTAAAATAAATAATGTATAAATAAAAACAATATATTTATATATATAAATAAATTTTTCACTGATGTCAATCTAAACTCGAATTTTTCATTAATTTTTTTTTAAAGATTTTTTCAAATCTCACTTTCAAATAAATAATTTTTTTCAACGTTAAATCTCCTGAATAACATTTTCTATTTTAAAACAAAAATTTTTTTGAAGATGCATAGAGATCATGAATTTCTAGTTATTGATTTTAGGTCTCCTCAATGAAACATTTTATTTTAATTCCCTAAACCTTTACTGTCATATATTTAGCAAATTACTATTTGATACTATATAGATATAGATATATAGCGAGAATAAATATAAACAAATAAATTATTTTATTATATTTTTCTTTTTAATTCTTTGTTAACTTCAAACAACTTTCAAATGAATTTTTATAGTGTAAGTCGATAGTCGGCCCATATAAATTAAATATTCTTATATAAAAAGATAAATAAAATAGATTAAACAAATGTTTTTTATTGCGGATTAAATAAGGAAAATTTATATTAAAAAATAAAATAAAAAATATAATAAATAATGGAGTTTCAAAATTAAACTCGGTGCACCTTCCCCCTTTTGTCAATCTTGTACAAAAAAAAACTTATAAAATAAAATTATTAATTAAATTTAATCATAAAATAGGTATATATATATATTAAATATAGAACTTAATAAAACTTTTAGAATTCTACAAGAATATGAATAGATTACATTGAGTTTTTTTTTAAAAAAAATTTTGTCGTGATTATTTTTCTTCTCAAATTTCACTAATAAAGAATTAAACCAGCCATTGTTAAACTAATTATTCAGAATAACTCGGTTAAAAAATCAAACCCTTGAAATAACAAATAAACTTATTTTAAATAGATATTTTTAATGTTTATCTGCATGGCTGCCTTTCTAGTTTATGCACCATTATTCACTAAGGTCAAGCAATCTATTTTTATAATAATATATCATAATATATTCGGTATGCAAATAATATAATTATAGGCCTGGCACGTTGCTTTATTTTTCTTTCTTTTATCATTATGAAATGTTGATATGATAATATTTAATTATAATTAATAAAAAAATATTTTATAAAATTATTAATTTTATTTAATAATATAAAAAAAATTATATAATACTCTTATTTTGATGTATAATATATAATATATAATAATCGGAATGGATCAGTCAGGGCACTGGGATATGGTTTTCAGGAAAAGGACCTTTGGCACGGTATGTTTATAAATGATAATTAAATAATTTTAAAAAACAATTAAAGTCGGCTCCATAATTTGTCTATTTATTTTATGTGGCGGCATGAGCCACCGGTGGTACATGCCCGCGGGGACGTGTTATATATTCTGTTTAACTTTTAATGAGAGAGTTTATGTCACGTTGTAGATTTTTGATTTATTTTATTTAATATAATATTATAACTCTATGTAATAGTTATTAAAAAAATAATAGCAAAATTGAGTTATTTTTCATATAATAAATAAATAAAATGTAATTGTCTATAAATTTTATTGAAAAATTAAAACTTGGTTAACTTTAGAAATGGAAACTATTTGTTAAATTATCTAAGGAGATAATTTAACAAATAGATTGTTATCAATAGATTGATTATTTATTTTATTTCTTTATTATTATATATTTATATATAAACAAAAACAAAGAAGATTATATAGGAAATCATTTCTTAAAATTGTCCAATTTGTCATTTGAGACTACCATTGTAATGAATTGTAAGTAGGATTGTTCTCCCTAAAGAAGAGTTGCTACGGTTTTGAAGAGAAAATTCGACTTCCGTTTCCTCCGGTAGCAACTTTTTATCATTATTAAAAATTTATTAAACAATTTAAGAATCTTTTAATTTTTAAAATTAATTCTCTTTATTTTATACATTTATATATATATACTGTCATGTATATAAATAAAGAAAATGCTAAATAAATATTAAATAATAATAATAATAATTGAAAGAAAGAATGAAATTAGAAGTAAGAACGATTATAATCTTTATTTAGTTAGTCATTAATTCATATTATATTATAGAATAATGAAGGAAACAAAGTTGAAAGCAAAGTTAACGAGAAAAGTTTAAATCTCTTCTCAGATATAATCTATTGTTTTGAAATCAAGTAAAATTAATGAAGATATTTACATAATTTTATAAACTTGATTTTACAAGACACTATTGAAAATAAATTTATTTTAAAGCATCTTAGAGAAGGAATAAAAAAGAGATTTTAATTTCCATTTAATTTATTACCATTTCTTATATACTTCGGATAAGATGTGAAAGATGGAATTTTGGAAATTTTTATGAAAATTTTAAGTAAAGAAAGAGAGAAAATGGAATTAGATCTCAAATACTATATTTATTACTAAAAAATGGAAAGAAGGTGTGAATGGTTAACGCCATAGGTTCCCAATCTTTTCTGGTTTGCGGCTCCCTAAATAATCGGAATTTTTCCGACGCTCCCTTAATCCATTATATTTTTATATACATTTTTTACTTTCTTAAAAAATTGGAAAACTTTCCTTTTTTAAAAGCGATTACCCATTTAACAACGAAAAATTAATAAGCTTACAAGATTGTTGGCGCAAAATTTCAAGTATTAGAAAATTTAATTGAATAATGACAGCATCGGGGCTTCCCGGTGTGCCGCGGCTCACAATTTGGGACTCACTGGAATAACATTTCGGGACAGTCTACATAAATATATATATATATTATATATTATATATTTATAATAAATAATACTCATTTTACAGAAGAAGAAACCTCATCACCTTACTATTATTTTAGTATAAAATAAAATACAGAATATATAGTATATATAATATATATAGTATATATTTATAAATACGCCCCGAAGAAGGGCAACACGGGGACCTGGGTTCAAGTCCCAGGAAAGAGAATTTCTTTCTAGTTGAGGTCTTTGGAATGAGGAATACCTTATCAAATAAAAATAGCGGCCACCAATCAATTAAATCAAGATAAAGGTTGGGAGAATCCATTGTACTGATCATAAGACATCTCTACTTCGCATAGGTAGTCGGCTTGATAAGCTTTTTTCAAAAAAAACCATTAAAAAATTGACTAAATAAAAAATGACATAAAATCTCTTTTGAAATTTTATTCAAATCCAGTAATGTAACTCAATTTGCTGATTCGCTTATAATATATTAATTAATAACAAATAATATAATTAATTTACATTCATTTATGTATAGTATGAAAGGAAAACAAATTTATATTTTTAACAAATGGAAAAATTATGTTATCTGTTAGGTTGTAAAATTGGTATATGTTTTTTTTTTAAACTTGTCAATAATTAAATGTTCGACTAATTAAAATCAACATACACCAAAACAAGTTGATTTTATATATGTATATACTTGTTTTGCTATAATTGATTTGGCCATATTATTTTCTTTTAATTATTATTAATTAAAATTATGCCCTTTTATGATAATTATTTATTAAACAATATTTGGATTTATATTTGAATTGCAAAAGCGACGTTCATTTTTTTTAACAAAATTATAGAATTGGTTCTAATGTAAACATATAATTTGATTATTGGTATTAGTATTTAAATTTACTTTTCAATCAGGATTTAAATCTAAAATTCTATAAATTATTTATTCATTTCAAAATGTATTTATTATAGCTCGATATTATTACAACAATTTTATCATACATTGAATAAAAGATATTATTGATCTTTTCATTTGATAAAATGCCATTCATAAATATCAGTTGGTTTCATCTCTGGCTTGTGTTTATTATTATAATTATTATTATTAAGAGGCAGTTCTGGTTAAAATTGATATTATAACGATTTTGTTAATAATCATAATTAATGACAGTTTAAATTTGTGACTTTTAGTCTTTATCATTTATCTTCCATTTCTTTCATTTAATTTAAATTAAATAAATTAATATTTGTATGAATATAATTTATTAAATTAATGTATCATATATTGTATTTTAAATTTCTCATGTGAAAATTCGTGTAAAAATTATTTTATTAGTATTTTTATTTTAACATATCAATATTTCTATATTTTAAATTGTTTTATTTTTCATTTTAATTGATAGAAAAATGAGAGACTGAAAATTCAAACAAAAAAAAAAATAATCTTATTTATATGTATATAAAATTAAATCAACTTATTTAAAAAAAATATTTAAATACAATATTTACTTATATATTTTCAAAACAAATACTATTTTCTAAGTTGATATAATTAATTCGTTAGTCATTAACTATAATTTTCCTAGCTATACTTATTATATGACCTAAAACATCTGGGAATGCTAGGAAGCATTTTTTATTCATATTTATCACAAAATTGTATAAATAATTCCAATTTATATGATCTTAATATATTGTGAGAATTAGATAAATAATGTAGAGAGCAAAAAATATTTAAAAATAGATATTTATTTAAATGAAATAAAATTATTTAATTTACAGAATGAAAATGTAATTTTAATCAAAATAAGAAACAATATTTTTGATTAAAATGTTTTCCAGATTTATAATTACAATATATAAATATAAATTTTAATATTCTTACAAATATTCTTACAATTTTAAATTTATTCATTCATAATTTATTCATTCATAATATAAAATATCTTTAATTAATCGCTTACTTGATAAATTTTGTTTATTTTTATTTATTTGAATTCTTATTAAAATTTCTTTAACAATTAGATTTATAATTAATATAATTAATAATTTTAATTCTAAGAAAAGTTTATAATTTTTTTATTGTTTTTTTATTTTATCATAATTATAATTCATTTTCTAATTATACAATACAATGAGTGATCTTTAAAAAAAAAACAATTCGTTTAAATTTTTATTTAAAACATTTGAGGCTAATCATCATCAAACTAACTGAAGATATTTTTAAAACGGAAACCACTTGTTATGCAAGAGAAATCTTACTTCAAATTTCGGTCACGTCACCGATTTTAGTTGTCTTTTCTAAAAAAAAAAATATAAAGAAGCAAAATATTCTTATTTTATATATTTTTTGAAAATAATTATTGACCTTGTTAATATATATTAAATAGATTGAAGCTTTATGCATTGATCTTAATAATTAATTTTGCTTTAATCCGTTGAATGTTTGTTAAGCCGGTTGCATACATTCAAGGGATTATCAATCTAATAATCTTTAGTATAGATTTGAACTCAACACTTTACATACACACAGACAAATGCAAATATAAACAACAAACAAAATCTTCCATCAATTTATTTGGGATTTGTCATTTTTACATTCTATTATTTTTTTAAACAAATTTCAAATAATTAATTTAATAAATTATGTATAATATTTTGGGTTAATTAACATCGTTAAGTTATTATTTGGTTATTTCTAAATAAATCGTTTTAATTGTATATATAAACAGTGGCGTAATGTGATCAATTATGTTGGGGGGGGGTCCAGAGGTCTCCCCCGTAAAAAAATTTTGACAAAATAAATTATTTATTTATTCATAACACGTTTGGACTATACTTATACGTAATTTAAAAATGTTTTTTTTACTTTTGGGTTCTCAGTTACAAAACTAATCACTTTTATCTTTTCACAATGTTTGGGAGGGGGCACGTGCCCCCTCGTGCCCCTCCCGGCCCGTCGCCACTGTATATAAATATATATATATAATATTAGTTTATGTTTATTCTAATATAAAATATTTGTTTTCTATTGGAAAGAATATAAATAAACCTTTATTAATTAATTTAACTATTTATTTTATTAATTTTAGAATGATTAGATGTTTAATTTATTCATTGGTGTTTGGAATATAGTAAGTAGAAACTAACTAAAATAAAATTTAGTTAGAAATTGTGTATTATAATTATGTGAATTATTATCAAACAAATTTACTATCCTAAAATTTAAAAATACTAAATAATGAAACAAAAAATGTTTTCTATTATTAATCAAAAAAAGTATTTTATTAAGATGAAATACAATCAATAATTTTATATGACTTTGAATCATGGGATTTAAAGATAAATAATAGATAATAAATATTTTTTAAAGGGTCGAGCGATTTCTCGGTGTTCCAGGTACTGTAATTATTATATTCTATATAGTATATTCACATTTTCATCTTTATTTATTTGTTTATTATTGGATTTAAATTAATCTTTGATTCTAATTAAATCGATTCGTTCAACTTTAATTATGAGGCCACCAAACTTACAATAGTGCAATTATTTGAACCAAAAAAAAACATATCGGTAAACATTTAACTGTGATCGTAAAACGTAAAGAAAATATCATCTTTTTGATTAATAAATACTAAAATAAACGTAGATGTTCATTTAAAAAAATCAAGATAGATGAAGTATAAAGACAAACATATAAAATGTGAAATGTATGTATTAAAGAAGCCTAATGGTCTATTTGTCGCGGTGCAGAAAATTTATGACATCCTAAAAAGAAGATGTCAGAATATATTTGTATACCAAAGAAGACATCTGAAGAAAGAATTATTCATTGGAATATTTCAAGTTATTCTCTTTATTTTGAAGCAATCATAAAAAAAAGAAACTTTCAAAGGAATTATTATCAATAAATCATTGTAATAATTAGAGAAAGTCAAAACAATTTAAAAAATAATATTAATAATTCAAGGGAAATTCTATTTGTGAATAGATTTCATTTTTAGGCATATTTAATAAATTGGTCAATAAAGTATTATTAATATAAAATTTATTAATTAATTAATGGAATGATATAAAGTTATGTATGTTTATGATCTATGAATGTATGTCAGTAGTTTTGGTACTATAAAGATTCAAGAAGTTTATAAGAAAAACAAATGAAGATTGAAGATATTTAAGAATAAGTAAAATCTTTCTTATATAGGTTAAACCATACAATATTAAAATTTTCACAATTTATATATATAATATTAATTATAATATTATTTCATATAATATTTATTAAAATACCAGAATTTTTTTTTTATGTCATATTTTTCATAGCTAATTATTTTCTAGTGATTAAGATGATTGGTTTTATTTTCCCAGGTAATTCAATTTTTTCAAATATTAAATCATTAATGAAATATAATTAATTAATTTTAATTTTAAATGGAAGAAAATAAAATTAACTTATAGAGAGTATTTTAGCATAAAAATTGCAAAGTTAAAGTTGATAGGCTAGGCTTAGAATCTTCATGCCTTTCGGATCAAATGTCGCCAAGCCATAATTTTTATTTTATTTTATTTAATTAAAATAAAATTTTTCTTTGTTCGCCTAAGTAGGAATTGATTTAATTGTTTTTTATATATTACACATAAAAAAAACCTTTTGTAGGTCTTACATAAGGACAACATCATCAAGTCGATTTTATTAAATAAGTGTCCTATGATCAGTAGAACGGGTTCTATCAACCATTACCTTGAATTTCTTGATCGGTGGCGTTACTTTTTATCAACTTGCTTCCCAATTTTGATCCCGGAGGCTGGGTTCACTCCGTCCCATAGATCCCAGCTAGAAAAATTCTCTTGCTAGGCCTGAGACCAAAAGAATGTGAGGCAGCTTCGCTACCTCCAACCCTGCGGCGCCTCTCTTTATATTACACATTTTATGTTCAAATGTTCAACAATCTTAGCCTGTTGAAATATTATATATTATTAATAAATATTTAACAATTAATAAAAATTAATCATTCTAATTAGTAATTGAATAAGAAAAATTGAATAAATAAATAAATGTAATCATTTAGAAATAAACAGAATTAAAAAGTAGTGTGTATATTAGTCTTATAATTTATGCGTTTGTTTATAAAAAGTTGGTTAAATTATGATATCTATATTAGATGACTATGTCAAAATTCTCCTTTGAACATTGATTCATTCAAAATAACATCATTTATTAAAATGTTTTGGTTAATTATAAGAACAGAGGTGAATTCATTTTTTTAAATCGAATATTGAATATTGTTTCTTATCACAACGGATATTAATTGAAAATTAAATTAAAAGGAGAATAAATGGACAAGTTTCTGCTCTTTCAAAAGATATAAGCAAAAAAAAAGAAAAATAAACAAACAAATAAATAAATAATATTCTGATTTTTTTTTAAAATCATTTTGAAAACAGTTGTTCCCGAAGGGCATCGACCCGATTACAAAAACATGCTATCTCCTTCACTGCTGGATCCATGTTTCTCTCCAAGAGCTCTCTACAAATCTATTCGGGGTAGAGAGGAGATGCAAGTAAATAGTGAGGGGCGAGCCTCAGGCTAACCGATGGATGGATGCAGTGTAACTTCCAAGAAGTCATAAAAAGAAAATTTTATAAACTAGCGAATCTATCAATTTAAACAAGCTTTTCTATAGAATTTATTTATTTATTTATTTTTGATTTATTTATTTATTTTTGATTTTAAGTTAAATAATGATTTGCATTGATTATTATTAAAATTACTAAAAAATAATTAAAAAAATTAAAATATAAGAAATAAAAAAAAAAAAAATAATGAATGATTAAACTATTTTTTTTATTGATTTTGTTTTTTATTTACCTACTATATATATATATATATAAATTAAACATATAATCAATCTAAAATAAATTAATTAATTAAATTAATAAGTAGAAAAAACAAATATTTTATATTTTAATAAACATATCAAAAACACATTATACACAATAAATTTTTTTTTTTTTACTTTAAAACAAATTTCAAATAATTACTTTATTAATTTATTTATATTTATTATTATTATTTATTTATTTATTTACCACAATCATTGTTAAGATATATAATATATATATATATATATATATATATATATACATATTTGTTTTGTATTGGTAAGAAAGAATAAACACTTATTAATTTAATTAAATTATTTATTTTATTAATATTAGATAGATTAGATGTTTAATTTACTTAAAAGTATTTAGAACACATTTTAAAAAAATAATTTTTACTTAGAAATTGTGTATTATAATTGTGTGGAATATTACCAAACATATTTACTATTCTAAAATTTAAATATACTTGAAATAATATTTCTATTGATTATTATTATTAAAATGATTAAACATAATTAAATTAATTAAAATTTAAGAAATAAAAAAAAAGAATAATTAAACTATTTTTCTTTATTTATGTATTTTATTGATTTCATTTACTTAAATAAATTATTTTTAAATATATTTTTTTTAATTTTGCTTTTTTAATGAGGCATCATGCTTTTCTTTTGACAAGCCATTATCTTTTTCATAAGCTTCTTTTCTTAATATATAAATTTCTTTTAGATAAATTTAAGTTAAAATTGTAATTTTATATACTTAAAATATGTATTGTTTACCTACTTTAAAAAATATGATAAAGGAAACAACATAAGATTTTTTAATTTTTTTGAACTAATAATTCTCATAAGTTAATAGATTTTTTTTTTTCTCTTTTAGATATTAATTTTAATAATAAATACATAAATACATGGATATATGTATCATTATTAATGGATCAAGTTAAAGTACTATTTTACTCGAATGAATGAATGATAAGTTAGATCATTTGAAACACATTTCGAGCATAAAATACGCATCAAGGCAAGTTTACTCTTTTAGCACTTATGCCTCGGCTATAAAATGTCAAAAGCCAAGTTTATATATCAATTTTTAGTTTATAAATTTCAAATGGCAATTTGTTTATAATAATTTTCACGTTCAAAATATAATATATATATTCTATTCATATATTCTAATTTAGCCATACATTATAAAAAACCGTTTCGTTTCCATTCCATTGTTTGATTTGATTTGTTAATAGAAAGATCAAAAATTGATTATTTAACGTATAATTAATTCTATTTGAATGTAATTTCAGATTGATCAAAGAATATTAATATTTATATTAACATGAGTAATGTCACACTCCCACGTGTGTACATTACAATTAAGAATAAATTTATGTGATTCAACATAATTTGCAATATGTCAATCAACCTTCTTAGAATTAAGGCTCACCAAGGGTCTTAGCAATTAACAGGTAAACACCTGGAAAGGGTCGTTCAATTGAAAATTATAAAGGTACACTTGTTAAATGTAAATACTTAAAAATATTCTTTATAAGAGAAAACAGTGTAATTTATTGTTTACAATTGCTGTCAAACGTTGACCCTTGGAAGAGCAAATTTTCCAACATGTGTTCCGAAATCACCCTTCTCCTACCACCTCTTCCCCCTTAATCCTCCCTTATTCAAGTAATATAAAAAGGAGAACAGAAGCATCGAAGAGAGACTAGAGATATTTTTTAGAACAGACTGGAGTATGTTCCTGTCATTACCTTTCGGCCTTTGTATGACTGAATAAATTGTAACTTAAACTCACGAATAAAATTCTTACTTTTCTTAACAAAAATAATTGCCTTTATTCTTTACCCTTTAATTACCTATTATACCTGTGGGTAAGGTAAACACATAACTCATGTATTTTAAAATTATTTATATTGGATAAGTCAATTAATTTATTGTTTGAGTGAAGAAAATAAAGAAAAAATTGTTTATTGTTTTTATAATATAAAATATTTGTTTTTTTATTGAAGAGAATAAACCAACATTGATTAATTTAATTATTTATTTTATTAATTTGTCGTTTGTTTCTAAATATTTTTAATTATGAAAGAATTTAGAACATACAAATAAAAATAAATTTTAGTTAGAAATTGTATATTAGAATCATGGGAAATATTATTACATATTTTCTCAAGTTAATTAAAAGTATAATTCTTTTCTTGGTATAAAATAATAATATTATAATAATTCAATAATGTTGTCGAGGTATAACTACTCAATTGGCTCACAATTGACCCTCCATCATTTTATTAAAGGCGTTTTGTGCCTAATTATAACAAATTATAGGAAAATATGTTTAAAAAACAAAACTTTAATAATATTGAGTAAATTATTAATCTAATCAAAAACATACCTGTTAAAAAGGGGGCCAAGTTCCTATCGGCTATTTATTTGCCTAAAAAAGGGTTCAAATCCATCCCAATGCCAAGTTTAGATGCACTTCAAAATCATTCATAATCATTTTTATCAACAGCCTGATCCACTGGTAAACATTTGGCATTCCAAAGAATCGCCACCACACCCAGTCCTCCGCCTCCTGCATCCAGGCACACTACATGCCACTTTATTCACGTCAATGGTTCATCTGGCCGAAATTTACTTTACCATATACCCAACTTAAAATATGGTATAGTTGTTAAAATACGTAGGTACTTGGTTTAAAATATCTACAATTTTAATACTTAGAATTAGCAGGTTAATTTATATATTTAAATAATAAATATAATTATACAATTAATCTAGTGTTACGTACAGTACAAAAACCTGCCAAGTTCAAATTTCTAAGTATTATAATTTTAGATATTTTAAACCATGTACCTACGTATATTAACAACTATACCATATTTTAAGTTGGGTGTATGGTAAAGTGAATTTCGGCCAGATGGACCGTTGACGTGAATAAAGTGGCGTGCCTGGAAGCAGGAGGCGGAGGACTGGGTGTGGTGGCGATTCTTTGGAATGCCAAATGTTTACCAGTGGATCAGGCTGTTGATAAAAATGATTATGAATGATTTTGAAGTGCATCTAAACTTGGCATTGGGATGGATTTGAACCCTTTTTTAGGCAAACAAATAGCCGATAGGAACTTGGCCCCCTTTTTAACAGGTATGTTTTTGATTAGATTTCAATACTTTTTTTTAAGAAAGCTTCCTATTTTTTCCTTTTTGTGCCGCGCCCGCGTCCATTCTTAGCCTTTGAAGTAATTTTGTGTTTAAAAAAATTGCAAATTTTTTGAAATTAAAATTATATTTGTTTATATATTAAATATAATAATTTTATTTGTTCTTTTATTTTATAGTTCTGAATTTCCAACTTGTATTGAATAATAAATAATTAGAACTGTTAATATTAATTGAAAATTATATAGAAAATGTTAAGTTATAACAATAAAAATTAACAAACATTAATTTAAATTATAAAGTAAAATGGTTTAACACTATTATATATATTTATAATTTACACCTAACGCTACTTGTATAGGTAAAATGTCACTTCTGGTAGTCAGATCATGATGAAATTTGGTATCTGAATTTTTTTCATATTTTTAAATCTATATACAAAATATGAAGCAAATATCTCGAAGCAAACTGGTACTTTACTTGAAAGGTAAACGCAACCAGTGTAGGTAAAGTACCACTTCCGGTTAACCGATTTTGACGAAATTTTAAAAGAAATCTACAAACTGTGAATAATATCGGTGTACCAAATTTCGAAGTCCTAGCTTGATCAGTTTCTGACAAAACCAATGAATTCGTTTGAATTCGTTAAAATCGCATTGATATTCGATTATAACAACTCATGCTTGACCGATTTCTTAAATTTCATAATTTTTTGTTAACCTACTTATAACACAAGACCTGTATGCCAAATTTCATAGCGCTAGGACAATTGGAAATACCCTAAGAATTTTGTTGACCAATCAGTGAATCAGTTCCAAAATAAGCTATTTTCACAGGGTCATATTTCAGGATCTACTGAAGCTATAACTATGAAATTTGGCATACTGCTTTAGTTCTAGTATATGACTACGTAAATAAAATTTTATCTCTGTACTTGCAATAGGCACTGAGATACAGGGGGGTCAAAAGTGACTCCAAACCATTCGTGTAAATATACTTACGGCATGCCCGCGGCTTGCTGGAACTTGGCCGGCGCACTGCCGTGCGCATAGATCTCTATAGGTTAGAATAATTTATATTAATCTAATAGATTCACCTATTATTATAAAATTGATTTTTTCTAATAAAAAATCAAATATTTTCTATCCTATTAATACATATTTCTATTTATTAAATTTTTATTAAACTAAATTTAGAAAAAAAGCTGCGATTAAGAATAATGATTACAATTATTTATTATAACAGAAATTTATTTTTATGTTACTAAATGAATGTTATATATAAAAATACCATTGTAAATATAATACCGTATATTATAAATATTAAGTTTATATTTTCAATTTTAGGTAAATACGTATATGACATTTCAGAAATATTATTTAAACGATTAAGTTGTAGGTATATTTACTTACGGTAGGGGAGGACTTAAGTCCAAACCAAAAATTCCAAATCTATTAGATCCAAAAATATTTTTTGAAAATCTATTATTTTTAGAACTATTTAAACTATTTAAAAATATCTATTTAAAATTATAAGAAGTTAAGTTATTACTTAAGTTATTTCAACACCTTTTCGGTTTGTAGTTCGGTTTATTTTCTTTTAATGAAAATTTAAAATATTAATTAAGTTATTTCTCCACTTTTTCGAGAATATAAATATATTAAAGCGATAGGGGCCATAACTTGCATAGCGCTAATGCCATATAAAATTAACTTCTAATGTTCTGAATAAAATTTTCAAAATA
Source organism: Labia minor (assembly GCA_963082975.1). NCBI lineage: Eukaryota > Metazoa > Arthropoda > Insecta > Dermaptera > Spongiphoridae > Labia > Labia minor. Next base: position 56,775,102 of record OY720345.1, read on the forward strand.
GAATTATTTTGTACTTTTTGACTTGGACTTTACTCTTTGGGCTTTTAGGGTTGGACTTTTTGCCTTGGACTTTATGTCGTACAATCTTACTTACTGTTAAAAGAAATTTGCTAAATGACTCTTTTTCAATAAAATTTAAAAAAAATTTATCTTTATCATCAAGAAATATTTATGTCATTATTTTATGTACACTATTTACACTATGTACGCAATTTTCGAAAAATACACATTCATTTGGATCTAAAAATGTCTTTGTTTGAGTATATCGAAATACTTAATTATTTATATTTCTACAACTCTAATTAATTATACATATTATAATACAGGAAGGAAAAATTGTATCCGACCCTCTGACGTTCAACAAGAAAACCCGAAGCTACAAAACGATTCAATCAAACACGTTACCGGGATCAACATTTTCTCCTTATAAGAGAGAGGGTTTCTTCATAGGTTTATAATTGGCATACTATAATATATAGATAATAAGTTAGAATTTAATATTAAAAATTTGTGTGAAATGCTTGTCACAAAAATAAATAATTTGTAATAAATTTTAACATAAATACTCAATAGAATTATATTTTATTATTATTATATTATTTATATAATTATAGTTTCTTCTGGTTAGTAGCACACATGTTTCTAACCCCTTTGCCTACCCCTCCACTCTTTTCAAAGTGATAAATTTCTCTCTAAAATGTCATTCTTTGAATAAAACGCATACATGCTTTGATGTTGGATTCATTCACTGAAACATTCATTTCCATTTTGTATTTAATCGAGTCGTTTTGCTTGAAACATTGTATAAGAATTTACTTGATGATTAACAATATTATTCATCTAAATTTGAGAAATGTGGAACATCTAATTTGAGTATAAAAGACAAGAGTGTTTATTGAAATGGCGTTTACATTTGTAAACTTGAAAGAACAATTGAATGACATGCTTTATTTTATGTACACATACAATGCTAACACTTCAAAAAAAAAAAACTTTACTAGAAATCAATCATGGAGTGTTTTTTTAGTTTTTCTTATATCTCATTTTTTTTTCTTTAATTTATATTTAACATTCGAGTATAAAGTATAAATATTTACTCTTCTATTTCCATTTGTAAGAGAATAAAAAGTCATTAAATGAATTTAATTTAAAAATATTTTTAAAATTCTTTAATTAAATTGTTTTGAATTTCATTTATATTTTTATGCAATTGTGGACTTGATTTTCAATTTCGACGATAACTAATTTTGATTATATTAATTTAAACTTATTAATAATTTCTAAAATAGTTTAATTTAAAAGTGTGAATTTTGTTATTTTAAATATTTCAAACAAACACAATCAATAAAAAAATAAATATATAAAAATTGAAAAAATATATTTTGGAAATTGTTGAAAAAATTCAAAATAAATATTACAGGTTTTAAGGATTCCTAATTCAAAACTAATATTTCTGTGAAAAGTACAGAATAAATACATAAATTATATAAATATACTAGATGAATCCGTTGCAAACAGTGTTTACAATTTAAGTTTAAACTAAATTTGTAACTAACTTCATAATGTTACAGACATCACAAATATACATACATCGGAAATTATGTAGTTTGATAAGATACTTAATAATTTCGTTAAATGTTAAATTTCAAACGCTAAAATTTTCCAAGTATTTTTTTTATTGATATTTTCTTCAAAGGAACAATATTGTATCATTACATTTTATGTATTATTAATGGAAGCAGTGTAGTGCTGTAGTATATTTTTGTAAATTAGTGTATGGAAAAAAATAAGAGGACATTTATAATAAAAGAAATGTAAAAAGACAAATTCTTTTATAATACCACCCTAAGAAGTTAACCCCTTTTCTTGGTTCGGCGTGTCTAATCGTAGTTACTTTAATAGTATATCTCTTTTCCCGCGGACAAAATAAAATAAACAACTCATAAATATTTTAACCATCTTTTGTATGTTATTGTTTCTTTTCGAAACATTTTTTGAGAGATACCCTTGACTCTGAAGATATTACTTATTTATTTTAGATTTGAATAAATTCGTTAAAATTAAATTAAAATTAAATAAAAAACAATATTTAAAATTTTGAAATTTATAAATTATATTTAATGTTTGGACTGACAGTACTCTTTGAATAATTGTATCTATTTGGTAATTCAAGCTGAAAGTTTTTTTATAACAATTTTCAATAATAAATTCAAATGCAAATTAATAATAAAATTATACAGTTAAAGATAAATTATTAAAAACACACGCGGTTTTATTTTTCAAGTTAAATTTTTATTCAACTTAATAGTTACGTCATCATCAGAAGTTCGTAATATATTCTATAGTAGTATAGATGAATATATTATACAATATAGTTTGAACTTCTGATGATCAATAAGAATTTATCTTGAAACATAAAACCGTGTGTTTTTAATTATTTTAATTATTAAAAACACACATTTGTATCTTTAACACTTTTTTAATTTTATTATTTTCATTTTCATTTATAAAAATAAAATTTAGGTTGCATTTTCAAATAAAATGTATAAATCTTAAATTCGAATTTGTGTAAAAAAATAAATACCTAGTGATACTAAAAACACCACTAAAAAATAAAATGAACTTTTATCATAGAAGACAAAAATGAAATTAATTTTTCCCCGGAACTAATCTTCTACTATTATAAACAAACTGGAGAATTATTTTTTTGTATTTTCAAAATATAAAAAAATAATAATTTTATAAATCTTATAGAACGAAGTTAGGGTTTCCAAATGCACCATATTTTCATAAATTAATTTAATCGATTTAAGGTAGTTCACGCGCTATAAATTGTAACAAAAAAACAATTGTATCTACAAAATTTTTTGATGAGGGGGGTCTATATATTTAGCTCAACTATTCACGCCTTCATTGTAATCGTCTAAACTATTAATACTCATTGAATCTTAAATAATTTTATATAGTATAAAAAAAACTTATTTATTCGGTTATTTTCTAAAATTTAATCATTATTTTGTATAAACTTTGAGAAAGACATGAAAAAATTATTAAAGTTAATTTTTTAATCTTCTTATATCCAAACGGAACTTATAAGAACCGAAAATTACTGGAGCCCTCTGGTGATCAAATAATAAAACATGGTAGCTAAATATCAATGGATCCATATACAAACTTTAATAATTTTGTTCTCGTAAACTAGAAGTGACCGCCACATACTTCTTAAGGAAAGTTTGTTTTGAATCAAAAAAGGAATCTACTGGTAAAGTTTTATCAAAATCCATCATACATACATTAGACTAAACAATTACCAATAAAAAAAATTTCTCGAGTTGTTAAGTACTTATCTATCTTTCTATCTAAAACATGTATAATATATATATATAACTTTGTAAAGAGGCAGTAGTAGGTTTGTCACCTTCCAAGGATAGTGTACTATATGGGGATGGATGGAATGAAGATGTTTCCAAGTCGACCTGTCGTTGGAAGGAGAGACCCGTCATCGGTTTCGTTTGAAAGTCAAGGTCCGCCCGGCGGTGCGGCCAGCGCCAGCGTTTGACTGCCAGACGCACACGCGACCGCTCTAAATAGCCGCGGAGACGCCATGGCTATAAATGTCACCCTAATTCCCGAGCAGAGTCGCCGACAAGTAAAAATATCCTGGAGGCGGCGGCTCTCTTCAGTGGAGTACTCGACGAACCGCCCGGCCTCCCTGCAGTGCTTCATTAACAAAAACACTCAGGAAAGCCTTCTCCATCGAGGAAGGGAGAAACATTTTTTTTTTTTTTTTCTATTTTAACTGAATCACCAGAAAGCTTCAGGTATCTTATTTCACAAGAGTAAGGAGACTACTTAATCAACCGACGTCCTTTTAAAAACAATTCTTCTCTGTTATATTATAAATGTATGGGAAAAGGAGGTGAATGGTTGTAGAAAATAATTACAGGATATTCGCTCATTTTTCTTCCTTCTAAGTTATATAAATAGTATAAGTCAAAGAAATATTATTTATATTAAATTATAATTAAGTCATAATATTGTGGATTGAAAATTAAAAAAAAAATTCTCAAAAAGATTAAATTATTATTATTATTATATGAGGATCACTCAGAGCTTTATAGAGAAATTATTCAATTATTGAATTTCCCTAGGCCCGAACTTGAGTCTTCAGTGTGGTAGACTGTCATGCAAACCACTAAACCACTGAAGAGCCTTAAAAGGATTTAAAATTTATATAGAAATTATATATAAAAGAAAACTTAATATTTCAAAAATTTTACAAAAGGGCACAACAAAAAAAAAGATTTTCCTTGTAAATAATATTAAGCTAAAAAAAAAGTAATCTTTATATTTTAAATTAGCTGGAGTGTCTCCACTCGACTATCTCGCAATTTGAATTGGATTAAATAACATAATATAGTATATTTAAATTAAATTTAATTAATAATTATAAATTATAAATTATAAATTAAAATTAATAAATAATATTTATTAAACCAGCGTATGTTTGGCTCTTTGTTGATGGAACGACGTCACGTGTTGGCGCGTGAGATTTGGAGTGGTAAAAAATTAATTCTGGTACTTTCAGCGATTCAATCAAGCTGAAATTCAATATATAGCAGTTTTATACAATTTTTAATCAAGTGAAAAATTATCAAATATATATCTTTATATTTACGGTCACTTTAGAGGAAATTTAGGTAATGACCCTCTTCCGGTTGATCCACATTTCTCAAAAATTGATAGAAAACTATGAATTTTGTACCAAATTTCATGATTCTAGCTCAAACCGTTTTTGTCTGATAGTAAAAATTAAAAATAATTTTCAAATCTTTTTAGTACATCTTTTATCGACTTATTCTATAGTATATTATAGTATTATAAAGTTACATACAATTTTTGTCTGAGACATTTTAAAATAGATTATGTTGTTTATCAGTTATAACTAATATAAATTTTATTGGACAAATACGGAAGATGACGCAATCGAATCTAATAAGTATGTATGATATTACTAAGGAAGAGATATAAAATAAATAATGAAATTGGAATGTTAATAAAAACGTTGAAAACAAGTAATTAAAAACATTGATTAATTAATCAGTAACAGAGTAGAATAATAATAAAAAAAAGAAAATTTGTTAATAAGATGTAAAATGGATTTTATTTATTTACAAATGAATATATAGATAGATCATAAATATGTGTATATTACATAATGTTACATAAATATACCAAATAACCTAATTCCCAAGATCAGTATTCTAGGAATCAGTAAAATAAATATAGTTAGTCTTTTTTAATATTGCATTTTATATGATTTAATATTTCTCATCAAACGATCAAATAAATAGTGAGAACTAGACTACCATAAATTTAATTATTATCATCAAAATAAATAAATAACTGCTTTAATCCCATCAAAAATTAATTATTTTACCTGTTTCTAAATAAATAAAAATATACATAAAATATTTTCTTGCTATCAAATAATAAACAATCAAAAAAAATCTGAAGTGTCTCCATTCGACTATCTCGCAAATTTTAATTGGATTAATTAACATATATTATATTTAAATTAAATTTAATTAATTAAATTATAAATTAAAATTTGTAAATAATATTTATTAAACCAGCGCGTGTTTGGCTCTTTGTTGATGCCACCACGTCACGTGCTGGCGCGTGATTTCCAGTCAGCGTGTTAAAAAAGTAATTTCGATAGTTTCAATCAAGATGAACTTCTATAGATATATATCAGTTTTATACAATTTTTAATCATGTGAAAAACTATCCAACATATATCTTTATTTTTACGGTCAGTTTAGAGGAAAAAAAATGAAAACGTGGTAGGTAATGACCCTCTTCTGGATGAGCTACATTTCTCAAAAGTTGTTAGAAAACTACAAATTTTAAATAATACCCGTGTACTAAATTTCATTATTCTAGCTCAAACCGTTTTTGCGTAATCTTGTCTACATACACACATACACACACAAAGACATTTTTCTCAACCTTAATTAGTCTGGCGAGTTAATAAAAAAAAAAAAAATTTGAATAATAATTAACAAAATTTATAAAAATCCAAAAACTAAATATCTAAAATTCTATTTTTATGGTCTGGAGGGAGAATGTGAATTTTCGAAATTTTATTTCTACCATAAAATATAAATTTGATTTCCATATATACATGTCTATTCATACGTATATAGCTTTTCTAGGTAGATAAGTAAATAAAAGTAAAAAAAAAAATGGTATAGGAAATATATTTCATGTCTCTAGGTGTATAATAAATTGATTAGTATTAAAAGTTAGATTTTATATACTTTGAAATAGGAATAGTAATAAATCTTCGTGATCAAAGATAAAAATACAAACTCGTTAAATGATGAAAATCCCTTGGGAGATTAAGTTAAGAGTGTTAAGAGAGAACTCCCCAAACACACGGGTCTGGAAGTTTTAAAAGCATTGTTGGCCAAGTGATCTTTCACCAGCTTCTAAATAAACATAATTCCCTTAATGACATGGCAACGTTGCTGAAGTGGAATGAAGTGAGACTTATGGGGCACTTGAATGGGGAGAAGATGTGCTAAAGACCAGATAATGGCTAGAAGCTGTGAAGTCGAGTGTTTGGCTTACAGTATTCTCAAAAAGCACGTGTCCGGCGCCTAGGTATCCGCCACCCGACCCGCCGATCTGTACTCCCGGAAGCCTACCGCTCCAGGCAAACGCATTAGCTGCATTAAATCAACAAATTGAACACAATATGGCCTCAGTTCGGCTTATTTCTCTGTTTAGATCAATCTAATGAGCGATGGGCTCCTTTATTTATTTATTTCTTCAACAGGGAAATACAATAGCAAGCCTAGTCTTGATTATAAAGAGCCTTAAGATATCAAATGATGCACTTTATACTTTAATTTATTATTCCAACAAGACAATATTATCCTTCAACGATATATTTATCTTTTATTCTTCTTATTATTATTCTTATTATTATTAAGAGGAATAAATTTGAAACGGATGCGAAGGCTTACAAATGCCAAAGTAAACATTTGGAAATGGATTCTTTAAAAGCAATATAAAGTGAATTCTCAATTCATCTCTTTCAATCGCAATTTTTACTTCCCTTTTTACAAATGTAAATTATAAATAAAGGAATATATTTTTTGATTATACCCTGAAAGTGCATTAAATAAAAAAAAACAGTGAAATGCTTTATATAATTTTTTTTCAATATTTAAAAATAGAAATTATTTATAAATATATCATAGTATTGTATTATTAATATTTAAAAGCAGAAAAAATATAAATTTTATAATTATTTTTTATTTTAAAAAATCAACCATCCTAATTGTTCTCTCTTTCTCTCTTTGTGACTATTTGTATATTTTTATTGATATGTTCAAAAACAACAAGATGTTCGAAACAGAAAATTATTTAAATTTTTCAATGCCCGAAAATGATATTTTACTTTGTTAAAATTACACATTTTTGGTAATTTTCTTAAAAACGCCTCTAACAATTTGGATTAAACTCGAATCATTAATATGAAATAAAATTATATCTAAAACAATAAAATAATGTGAGATGGTTTAATTGAAAAATTTTCAAAATTTTTATTTTATATATCTAGGACTCTCAAATTAATAATTGAAATATAAAAAAGATAAATAGACACTATAAACAAAATTATTGGTGTGCTTATTTTGTTTTAATTATAATTAATTTTTAATATATTTAAATTATATATATATAAATTATATAAATAGTTTTTATTATACTCCCTATTATATCGGATGTCTTAAACATAACTAGGGAGTTGTGAATTCACACCTGTTAATCTAAAAATAATCTTGGTCTGATGATTACATCAGTCATCCCCAACCTTTATAGAATATTTTTTTTTATTTCTTCCTTGAGTGACACAATATATATATATATATATATATATATATATATGGAGGAGAATATCTATCAATAAAAGGATCATTTAATATTATGATTTCTAATAGGAATGAAGATGTTAACAACTTGTGAGTTAGACTCTTCCTTTCAATTATAAAAGTTTCTATATAAAGAATATAAAAATGTATATAGAGGCCATTAACTTTTTTTTATTTACTTAATGAGTAAAAATAGTTTGGACTGCTAATAGAAATTTTATTTTTAAAACGGTGAACTCTATTCTTTCAACCCCTTTACCCCGTTTTCTACAACCAATCAACATTTTTATGAATAACTGCTTTCATTTTTTTTTGTCTTTTTCCTTAAATTAGAAATTATTTATTTTATAATTTAATCAATATTTTTCATAATTGGAAATTTTTAATTCTTAGGCGTACATATTATAATTCATAAAAACGCCACGCAACCTGGGGGAAACAAAGTTGACTCTTAAATTCCTGGTCTAGGGTTCTAGTCCCAGGCCTGGCAATGTTATTTTTTTTCTCTAGATGGTGTCTACAGGAACGAGGTACAAAATTGGGAAACTATTTAAAATAAAAAGTAACGGTCTCCGATCAAGAAGTTCAAGATATAGGTTGAGATAGTCCGGTGTACTGATCATACAATAACTCTCCACCGCTTAGGTGGCAAGCGACTTGTTAGCCGCTATATTTATATATATATATATATATATAAAGTTTCCGGAATTTCTAAATAAAACGCAATATTCAATATTTATTTTGTCTCCTTCAAAATTTGCTCCTTCTGAAGCAATACACATAGCCAACGCATCTTCCAATCTTCGAAACATTTTTTATAGGCCTTGGCCGGGATGGCGTTCAGCTCTCTCGTTGTATTCTATTTTATGGTCGATATGGAGTCAAAATGGGTTCCCCGGAGTGACAATTTTAGTTTTGGAAAGAGGAAAAAGTCACACGGGCCAGATCTGGACTGTACGGTGCATGGTCGATGGTATTTATCGAGTGTTTTGCCTTAAATGCGTTCACAATCGTGACTCGATGAGATGGCGGGTTATAGTCGTGCAAAATCCACGAATTGTCTACGCACAATTCCGGCCGAAGACGACGGACCTCAAAACAGTCATATAATACTCCTAGTAAGACAGTTTGTCCCTCTAGAACGTATTCATGATGCACCACACCACGAATATCGAAAAATGAGAAATTCTCGAAACTATTTTGTCACAATATATACATTATATTTTATATTTTCAAAATTGATTTATTGAATAAAATTATCTTACTATGATATTACTTTTTTAAGAATATATATTATAAAAACAAATTCTATTTATTTATTTTATTAAGCTTTAGTTAAATAGCCAAACGAATGTTTAAACTATATTTTTACACAAATTCAATTTTGAATGTGATTTTAATATTTCTTGTGTATATGTAATCATTTGAAAAACAGATGAAGCAATTTTTCGTATGTTTCAATGTACGGGTTGACATTAATTATCAAAATAATATTTTTTCAGTAAAGGAAAATATTATCATGGTGACTTAAATGAAATGATGAATATTGGATAAAGATTGATTCCAATTTTTATAAATAAAAATTTTTCCTTAAAATTTTTTACGCACAACTTATAAGTGAATACCCGATGAGAAAAAAATTGTGTACAGAGATTTTTTTTCCAGGGAAAAATCACATTTTTCTATTTATATTATTTCAGCACGTATGCGCTTCAAAGAAACTTTTCTTTCACTCAGCCACTTAATTATATGAACGAAAAATATAATTTTTATTATTTAGTGATTTCACAAGATGAATCAACTGATAGAATCCGAGTTGGATGTCCTAAAACCTAATTTAGATCTATTCTATTTTTTAATGGAATATAAAGAAACAGATGTTATTTTTTTAAGAAATTATATTAGTTGCATGGGTGTTTCTCAGGCGATGTTATCTATCAAAATATTCTCAAATCAACAAAAACAGTCTTTTTTTCTAAATTAAATTTATTAAGGGAAGTTATGAACATATAAAGATATTTATATGTTTGTTTATATATTATATATTATATATGTATATATAATAAAAAAAATTTTGTCTGCACATTGCTCAGAATTTAAGTTTCTTGATCTCCAAAAGTGACTTTAGAATTTTAGAAAAATAAAATATAAATATTATAAACATTCTTTGTATTGTATTCTTTGCGCTGATGAATGACAACATGTCTAACAAAGATAGAGAAAAAAATAATTATCTACAATCTTTTAATTAAGCAATATAAGTTTTCGGTGTTTTCATACATAGATTAAAAAAAAAACATTTGATATCTATATTTCAAAATGATTCATTCAATTAATTTTTTCTCTATTTTTAAGCAAATGTGGTTGATTGTATAGAAATTATATACTATATATTTAATAGTTTTTAGACAATAAATTTCTTGTCCGAATTTGTGAAAAATATGAAAATGATTTTAGATTTGAGATGTTAAGTAAAAATAGGTGTTTTTTTATATTTTCAAAATTTTTAAATACTAAAAAAAGTACCAGGGTCTGGCAAGAAAATTTCTCTAGCTCTATTGGACTCATCACACAGCCTCCATGATCATGGAAAGCTATAAATTACTGCCTTCGATCAAGAAAATCAAAAGGTCAAAGTTCTCCGTTCTACTGATCATACCCTTACCCCTCTTATAGGAGGCAATAGATTTGATAAGCACTGTCATAGGGTATGCAAAAGTCAGAGTTTTATTTATTTTTTAATAATAGGTTGTAGCATGCTATTTTGTTAATAGATTTATTTTTTAAATTGACAAAATTATTAAAATTTTATATATAAAAGATTTGGTATAATTTTTTTATTATAATTATTATTATCTATTTATTCTATATTTATATACGAATATGAGATTAATATATGTCCATATTTATTATTTATTTTTTTATCTAATAAAAGCATGCGCTTTACATAATATATTCTTCCAATGATAATTAAAAATTGTTACATTGTATCTACATTACATAAAAATAGAAAAAAGGGGTGGGTGGTGATCCATAATGTAATACCTCGTATATTAATGGATTAATTTTTTTAAATTTATTCAACATATTATAGGATTGACTGGAGGGAAATTTCTTTTGAATTATAAATACGAGTACTATACGTACTAAATATATGCCTAAATATACTTTTCAATAATATAGACAATGCTGAATAATATCATATGTTTATAACGAATACTATGATTAAGTTATTTTAAAAATAGAATACTGGACATATTGAAAATAGCAAAAACGTCATTCTGAGAATGATGTCATTATACTTGGATATAATTGTAAGCAAGTTTGTTGATAGAAATATTTCAGACTTAAACAAAATTCACATATATCATTTTATTATTATTATTATTATTATTATCAATTTGTATTATAATTAAAACTCTGGTAAAATTCTCTTGATTAGAATAATAAACATATACATAAAAATTGTATTGTAAAAAAAAATAAATAAGGAATTTTCATATGAAATATTGCATTCAAAAGATATCATTAAATGTAGTTTTACAATTCATGGATTGTTAAATATAATTAGAGGAAATTTTTGAAATAAAAAGGCAATTTATTCATAAAATATTTAGGTACATATCTTAATTATTTTCTATATCTGTAGGTATAGGATATAATATATATAACATATATACATTTTATATATATATAACATATATATATAACATATTCCAAAAATAAATAAATAAATAATAAATATTGTCAATAAATAAAAATGTACACTCAATAATTATTTTGGTAATTATTCAGGTAAACTCATTTTCGTGGATTTGGATAATACATCCCGGCATCTTATAGTTTTCGAGATAAAAATTATTAAAATTTGCATATAAATCCATTGATATTCTATTTAGCTAGCATGTTTTTACGTTTGATTACCAGAGGGCGTAGTAATTTTCGGTTTTTATAAGTTCGGTTTGGATTTATGAAAATTTTTCTATATCCAAACCGAACTTATAAAAACCGAAAATTAGTGAATAAGTCAATAAAACATTCCTTAATAGCACATTTCGACGTTCATAATACTAATCTGTCAAACTTAAAAAATCTTTATTTTAATAAATTTTATCTCGTAAACTAGAAGGGGCCCAAAAAAATTTCATAAGAAAAGTTTATTTGGAATTGCAAAAGGAACCCACTGGTAAAGTATTATCCAAATCCACGTAAATTGAGGTTCCCTGAATAATTACTATTTTTTTTATTAAATTATAAGAAAATTAAAATTAATTTCTAAAAGTTTTACTTTTTAATAATTTTTGTATTATTTCGATTATATCCTTCATTATCAAATGGATAATAATGAGTATAATAATGATTATGTCTAAATGATGCGCAGTCTCATTACTTTTTTCAAACAAATTGTTTATTTTAAATTCAATGCTTATTCAGGCTTTTGTTCCCAATAAAAATAATATCTTGATTAAAAAGTTTATCCTTTGTCATTAAATATTCTATTTTTGATATTGAATCATTTTATGGTTCCTTTATTTTAAAATTTTTATTTATTTTTAATAATTTTTTAAGTACTTTTTTCTTATTTCCATTTTTTATTCCCTGTCAATGCCATCTGAATCTAACCATCAGCCCGAAAATCCGCAATAGTCCGTGACTAAACAATTGCTGATCCATGAAAATATATATTATAATTTTATTATCAATATGAAAACAGACGATCAGGTACTATGCACTAAATTTATTAATTTTCAATTTATATAAAGGAACAAAAAAAAAACAAATTTTAAATAGATGATTCAAAAATTAGTTATGGATAATTGTTATTTTCCGCCTCTCTTTTTTAACGTCCTAACAGTGATGAATTGATGAAATTTACTTAAATATATATATATATATATAATATATACATATATTTATAAACTTTAAAATATGTTTATTAAATCTTTTGGAAATTTTTTTACCATTATTTTATATACTCTAAATTGCATTTCAATATATAACAAATATTTCATTGAATACACACACACACAAATAATATTATAGATATAAGTTAAATATAGTAAAATTTTATTGTACAAGTATGATAAAATTTTTTATCAATTTAAAAATATATATTTGTATATATATTTGTATTTTTGAAATATTCAACCGCTCTAAGGATTTTTTTGAAATTCACACCATAGATCCATTTTATAAAGAAAACTCGATCTGTATTGGTTTCAGCCTCGGGAAAAATCATTTTTGTTAGTTTTTTCCTAATTTAAAACAAGAATATAGAAAATATCAACAAGCCATACTTTTCAGTACATTAATACGTACGTTTAAGGGCTGAATGTTTTATGATTATTTTTTATGTTCTTTTAAATTATACGGCTTGGTAGTTTATAATTAATATATTAGTCTAAAATTTATCTTATATTAGTCTTGGAAACATTGTAAGTATATATTATCTTTCTATCTTTGAAAATTGTTAACATTCTATTAATAATTTAAAAACAATTTCTTTTTTGAATTAATATTCATTTAAATTTAAAATGATAATTAAAGAATATCTTATTCCAAATAAATTGTTAAATAAATCTGATCTAATAATATTAAATTATTTTGATTAAAGTGACAACTTTTAGAATAAATTATATTAAATAATTTAAATGATATTTGAATATTATAAATATAAAGAAAAAAAATTATATCCTTAAATGAATAATTTTGTTTGTCAATTGCTATAATTAATATTAATATTTTGTATTCATTGTGTTGAACATGTATGAATAAATGGAGAGAAAATAGTCTCAAATGAACGGCGCACAGCTTTTAATGTTGTTTTATACCTAAATTAAAACTAAGAAATTGATAGTTTCTATGTATAAATAAAGACAAAAGTGAGATTATAAAATAAGAATAGAAGAAAAGAGGATTATCATTATATAAACGCCCCAAAGAATATATTAATATTAGCAGCCAAATCCGATAATAAGGAATAATTTTTTTTTAATGATCCAGCAGCAATAATATTAATATTATTTATAATTATAGAATAATATTAAATTGAATATTCATTTATTTATATTAATATATATATATATATGAGTTGAATGATTTCATTTTCCATTTATGAATACTTTAATCCACTCGCCTTCTTCTTCTTCTATCCCCCTCTCCCTCTCTCTCCTATGTGGGACAGTTTTATATAAATGGCTGATAATAATCTTATTCAAATGTATGCGAAGACATGAGAGATGCATATTGAAAGCGGAAAGGTGGTTGTTGATTTAAACAGGCTGCATCTAGCCCAAATTTGAAGTCGTGTTCATGTTGATGCGTGGTCCGTGCCAGACACGTCACACCTAAAATGAGTCAGATGTGACCAAGGCCAATTGGCAGCCCGTTTCGTTTGGCGCAGACATGCAACTCGCCAGGGATTTTCGGACTTTTTCTTTACAGTGAACAGAATCCTAGACAAGACTCGATCACCTGTTTATCAATGAATTAAATACCATTCAAATGAAATTATAAATAATAGTAGATGCTCATTAATTAAACATCAATTCAAATTAATTAAATGAGATAATTTTTATAAAAATTATTTTTTTAAGAGATTAAATAATAATAAATATTAGAATAGTCTTATTATTTTTTTAAAAGACATATTATTAAGAATTTATTTTTAATTAGTTATTATTATACTTAATTTCAGGTGTAATATATTTATATTTCCATCGAAACCTAAATGAACATATATATATTAGATCTCTGAATGACTTTTATAAAAATTTATAAAAATTACAATTTCGATCAATATTTATAAAATTTACTATATATTTTTTTATATTCAACTATACTAAGTATAAAGCATACTATTTGGCTGTGCCCCGCCAAAGATGACCTTATTACCTCTGATGTCCCATCTTGAGTGGGAAAAAAATCTAAATGCTTATATTTGTTGGATGATTATTTCATGGTTCATGGCACAAATGGTATTTTATGCGGAGGTGCCTTTAAATCACCAATGATAATAATAATAATAATAATAATATGATGCAAAAATATCAGTAATTTGATATACGATAAACCTACGCTTATGATAATAAAGAAAGTTAAAAGAATTTAAATTAATATAATCAATTAATTATTATTATATTAATGTCATTAAGTAAGAAAGAATTAGGATTTAATAAAAATAACTTATTAATATTAATAATATTAACTTAATTAAAATTTGTTTAAAATTTGTAGAATATCTTTGTAGAATATAATTGTACAAAACTTCAAAAAATATAAATTAACTTTCTTATCTTAAATGATAATAAAAACATAAAAAGGTATACAATTAAAACACAAATATGTTTTAAAAACCTACACATACTCATATAAATATACATTTCAATTAAAAGAATAATATTTATGTTTTAATTAATTATTATTCATTTAAAAATATAACAAAAAGATTTTCAACTACTAATAAATGATTTTTTTTAATTTTATTTGATTATTGTTAATAAATATATATTGTTAATAAAATATTTTTAAATTGAATCAGGGTTACTTTCATTTAATTTTAAAAGAAATGGCAACTTTGTTCCTGAGACAGGAAACTATCGACTCCTGCGATATTTGAACCAGCTGGTTCTTTTAGTTTTAGTAGACATCCATTAATCGCACACTAGCTCGTGATTTGAGAAGAAAATGAAAAAATACATTTCCATGAAAATCCATGAATTGGGATAAGAATTGCACCCTCATCCGCCCTATTCTCCGGATTTAGCCCCGAGTGACTATTTCTTGTTTCCAAACCTGAAGAAATGGCTCGGCGGAAAGAGATTTGACCTCAACGATGAAATCATCTCACAAACAAATCTATTTTGATGTCCTCTACAAATCTTATATTTTGAAAGGATAAAAAAATTGTAAAGTATATAGAGCTCAAAGGAGATTACCTTGAAAAATGAAAAAATTTTTTATCAAAAAACCTCATTCATTCAAAAAGTCACGAACTTATTGACCTATCCTCGACAAAAGAGTTAATGATTTTTATTAAATTTTTGGTTAAAATTTTCTTTCACTATAATTTTCATCTAAATTGAATTATTCAAAAGAGATAAGTATTAATAATATTTTTTTTATTTTGAGACATATAAATTAATATTAATATCACATTCCCTTTAAAAACTATTAAAAATAAAATTTATTTTAATATCGTTGAAACAATTTTAAATATTTCCAAGATCAGTCATAAATAAAAACTTATCTAGTCCAGAGTTCATTTTACCTGTCCATTTGATTCTAGTTTCCAATTTAAAAATAGCAATATAAGTCAAAACATACACCTGTAATTAATCTAACAATTCAAGTTGATGCCCTTGACATAAATCACAACCAATCGCTTTTAAGATAGCAATATATTGAAGTTTCTGATAATTCATGTGATGCTACACCAAATTTCACATGTGGAGATTTTTACATATCTCCACGAATCATGCATTTTCTTAACAGAAAAAAGTATTTTTAGCATGATGTCTGTCCGTCCGTCCGTCTGTCCGTATAGATGTGTACAGCCTGAACGGCTGAACGGATTTTGATGAAATTTGGTATATTTACTTAATGCATCAGTGGGATGAATTGATCAACTTTTGGTGCAAATCCGGAAACCGAAAGTGGTAGTATTAGCGTTCGACGATAGGAAGGGAAGGGTTATTTTCATACCAAATTTCACATGAGGAGATTTTTTACATATCATCACGAATCATTCACTTTGCATTGGTTTTATCCTCGAGAAAAATCATATTTATTAGTTTTTTCTTGATTTAAAATTATATGACGTCATCCAGCCATTCATGACGTCACAGCCTGGTCTTACATATATATTATAAATAAAATAAAATTAAAAATATTTATGCTATATTCATATCTGTTTTTTATTACATTAATAGAAAAATTAAAATTATTTGAAATTGTTTCTGTAGCTGGAAATTAATTTTTCAAACCGTCGGTCGGTTCGGACCTGGCCACAGGTCAACTTATTCTGCATAAATGTTGTGTGGTAAAAGTTATAAAAATTCTTAGGGATTTCATTCTTTTTATTAATAAATTATATCTTTTTTTTTGAGTTATTATAAATTTTGACTATAAAAATAGTTTTCTTATAAATAACATTACAATTATTCAATTTGTTGATAATAATAAAATAATTTGCGTTGTGACTTTTATTTGGTACTAGCTGCTCAGAGTGCCTTCGGCGCTCTTCACAGTTAGACGGGGGCTTCGTCCCCTGTACCCCCGTGTACATATTATTTGGTTGAAAGTAATAAAAGGTTTTCATACATTTTGTTTCAATCAGTATATTACATAAAACTTTCATTTCTTTTTGTGTTCTTATTTAAAATATATTTTAATTTAATCAAAAAATTAATTATATATTATTATTGTATATGTTATATCTATCTATCTATCCTCTTGACAATGGCGCCAAAATGGGCGTCAAAAAGTTGAAACCCAAATCTCATAAACAAGCGTGAAATTAACTCATAAAAATTTTCTCATAATATATATTATATTAATATATATGCATATATTATAATATATTATTTTATAATTATTCATATAATAATAACTATAATTTAAAATATTTTAAATCAATAAATATAATTAATATATTTTTTTCTAAATGCAAAAGAATATAAGTATATGAGAGAAAATTATAATAGCAAAATCTAGATTGTGTTTTCAAAGTATATATACTTTTCAGTATTTAAATATTAAGTATTTAAATAAAAAAAATATTTTTAATATAAATTTAGCTTTATATAGATTGTAGGTACTAATATTCATGAAGTGAGAAAAGAAATTTGAACAGCATTTAGGGATGTTTTCCTAGGCGCTATTTTGAGCTCTTAAAACTTTAAATAATAAAATGTCTATGCTTGTTAGCTAGTATATGGCTAAGAGAGTAAAAGAGAAAGAGACTGAGTAGTAGGAGGAGGTGGGAGAGAGTATATGTATTTTGAAATATAGTCAAACACTCACACACTTATAAATTGTGTATAAATCTACTCTTTCCGAGGGGTAGTCCATTACTATGTAACTTGAGAACTAGTTAAAAATACAGTGGCGGTCCTGCACCTCGGCTGCTGGCAGTCAACCCTGAGGAGAAAAGCCTTCACAAGGACATGTGCATGCTCAGGGAAAGTGATTCGCTTCCTTATTCTGTTCAATTTCAAAATAAACTCTTGATGAACGAACCTCTACTTCCAAACGAATGCCATTTTATATCGCTCTATTTAGAAAGTTCAAGGATATATTTTTTATTTTATTTTTTTTTTTAAGTTACTTTATTATTACTGAATTAAATAAAGTGATGACAAATTTCAGGCCATTCAACTGTCTGCTCCTCGTTGTCTGTTTTTGAAGTGAAACTTCTTTAGCGGCGTCCTGACATTTGGTTGAGAATGGAGAGTGAATTGAAAAATTGAAATTTCGTAACGCGTTACGAAACGCAAGAGAGAAAAAAGATATAGATATAACGAGTGAGAATGAGATAGCCTCTATCTCCGACTCTCTTTTGTGCGGTGTTTCGTTTTTGAGAGAGAGGCTATCTGGGTCTTTCTTTTGTCCGGTCTTTCGTCTTTGAGAAAGAGGCTATCTGCCTCTTCGTTTTGTGCTGTCTTTCGTTCTACTACGCTCTCGCTAGGTCCAAAGTCCACGGCGCGCATGCGCGGTAGTACGTTGACGCGGAATAATATTTCTCAGCTTCTACTGGGTCAAAGAATAAAAATTAGTATGACTTATGATCAAAAGAGGGCGAGATCTCCACCTTGTCCAGTAGATATCGCAATTAAATACAATTTGAATTTAAATATATATTAATTTCAAAATTTGCCTAAACATTTATAAAAATAAATATACATATGAAATTTGTTATTTTTTTTTAATATTAAAAAATATTTAATTTGAGATTAATTATATGTAAAAAGATCAACTATCAAATAGATTCAAACTTTTATTTTCTTTGATTAGATTATAATTAAATATTATTTATATTATTTAAAAATTATTATTAAATTTAATTAATTATAAATTATAAATAATAAATAATAAATATTAAACCAGCGCATGTTTGGCTTTTTGTTGATGGCACCACGTCACGTGTTGGCGCGTGAGATTTGCAGTGTTAGAAAATTAATTCTGGTAATTTCAGCTAATCAATCAAGCTGAAATTCTATATATAGCAGTTTTATACAATTATTAATCATGTGAAAAATTATCAAACATATATCTTTATTTTTACGGTCACTTTAGAGGAAAAAAAATCAAAACGTTGTAGGTAATGACCCTCTTCCGGTTGAGCTACATTTCTCAAAAGTTGATAGAAAACTATGAATTTTGAATAATGTCCATGTACCAAATTTCATCATTCTAGCTCAAACCGTTTTTGCGTAATCTTGCCTACATACACACACACACAGACACACACACACAGACATTTTTCTCAACCTTAGTGAAAATGATTCAGGAACCTTCAAAAAGTATAAAAACATCAAAATCTCAACATCGAAAATTTTCGTGATCGCAATACTATCTCTGGCGAGATAGTAAAAAATGATTCATTATTATTGGATTTGGCTGGTAATATTAATACCTGAGACACCGAGCTCGCTTTACCCTTTAAAAAATATTGATATACAATTCTTTAATTATTTATTACAATTATTAAATGTATTAAATAATATTTTATTGAAAAAATATTAAAAATTATAAAACTATCTAAAACTTAATTAATAAAAGAACAATGAATAAATAAATCACGAAAATAGATAAAAAAAAAATGCACGCGGCGAGTTTCGATCCTTCGAACTCGGGGAGTAAAAACAATTGTTCTTACTGCTGGTCTATGATATTTTGATAATTACAAAGATATTTTTACCATCTTTCAAAGACATTTATTTGTTTTGTTGTTTTTTTTTGAGAGAGATTAATAAATATATATATATTATATTAAAAATAAATATTTTTAATTTTATTTCGAAATTAAATAATGAATTTTAAAATATTTTAAATATAAAAAAATGTTAATACAATATCATTTAAAAAAAAGCGGGATTAATAAATATATATATATATTTTATTAAAAATAAATATTTTTAATTTTATTTCGAAATTAAATAATAAATTTTAAAATATTTTAAATATAAAATTTCGAAATTAAATAATGAATTTTAAAATATTTTAAATATAAAAAAATGTTAATACAATATCATTTAAAAAAAAAGCGGGATTAATAAATATATATATATATTTTATTAAAAATAAATATTTTTAATTTTATTTCGAAATTAAATAATAAATTTTAAAATATTTTAAATATAAAAAAAATATTAATACAAAATTAAAAAAAGGCGGGAGTAAAATTTCAAAATGGATGCCATTTACGTCACCCATATATAATTTTCAATTAAGAAATTAATAATGAAGCTGTAAGTTTCAAGAGATGTAATCAATAAAACTCAATTTTTCTTTATAAATACTATATCTAGTGTGAATTTGAAAAAAATCGTTAGAGCGGTTTTTGAGAACCAATGGTTATAGATAAATAGATAGATATATACAATTTTAGCTAGCATAATAAGATAAGATATATATCGTGAAATAATTAAAATTCTCAAGTCAAATATACAGCGTGCACGCATACCGACGCATGTAATTGTGTGTGTGTGAACATGGTCGGCGATTCACACGCCAACACATACAGTTATGTGCGTCGATGACCATTCACGTTATTTATCCGAATCTCAACATTACTTTAACACTACTAAATCAATTTAAAATTATTATTGCATTTAAAACTGCTTTTCTCTACTCCACAGATTTCACTATGCCGAAAAAAAATAACGACCAAAATTTAGACGATATTATTTATTTCATACACCGTTCACTACTGGTTTATAGCCACACAGGTGCTAATGCACTTGAACGAGGCGAAGATAAAATCCCTCTAATTCTCGGGGGAGATTTTAATGTAAATTTTGGATCTGAGATGATTCGTTGCCGTTGATCAACTTTCTTCGAGAAACATTTGGTCTGCTTATAAATAACGATCCCAAGGAATCAACAACAAAATCTGGAACTACAATAGATGCTGTTTTTACACGTTATATAGAAAATATCGAATCACGAACATATATATCTTATTTTAGTTATCACAAGCCATTAATATCAGTATTACCAATTGAAGCACCAACCGACAATAGTACAGGCAATGTAGATATGATGATAGAGTAGATAATAATAATAATAAAGCGAATATTTGTTACGAAAATTTTATACTGTTATATGTCTTTCGAAATGATCCCTTTATTTTTCTCTATTTCTCTCTCACTCACACTCTCAACTAAAATTTATCTTATTCTCTAGATTGTAAGAAGTTTCACTTCCGCCACGTGTACGATGCTGCACATTTTGCTTTTTTTTTTTTTTATTTTAATTTATGTTTTTGTGTGTTTAGGGTGTAGAATAGAAGATTTTTCTAAATTTGTAAAATTAAATTAATTTAAATGAAAAATTTAAAAATCACAAAAAAAAAATTGTATATTAAAGTAATGATTTATAATTATTTCAAAATTAATTCATATAATATACATATATATATATATATATATATTATTTTTTAGAAAATTTTTAATAATTTTAAATCAATTAATTATTATACGTATATCATTGCAATTTTATATTTTTATATGATATGATTGAACTTTACATATAAACTTTAAAACTTTCAATATTATCTTATCCTGTATAAATATTCTTCAAAAATTATGTTCAAGTTTATTATAATTAACTTCACTACTACAAAAGGCGCCACAGAGTGAGAGGTTGGCGCAGCTGCCTCACATTCTCGTGGTCCAGGGTTCAAGTCCCGGGCCTGTCAACGGAATTTCTCAAGCTGGGGTCTATGGAACAGAATCAACCCAGCCTCCAGAATCAAAATTGGTCCAACTACTTGATAGCGCCTCCGATCAAGAAAATCAAGGTAAAGGTTGATAGGACCGTTCTACTAATGATAGGACACCTAATTGATATAACCGACTTGATAAGCGTGTCCTTGCTTAGGACGTACAAAGTCAGAGGTTTACTATTACGTTATAATATTATATACATCAACATTTTCATATTAATATGAATATTTGTTCTAGAATTTCTAAAGCAGATTAAATGAATAAAATAGTTAATAATTTTATTCATTGAATTGACAATATTAATTTATTATAAATAAAATATCATTCAATTTCTTTCAATGATTAGTATAGTTTATAATTAGTTGATGAAATCAATGAGAAAATTCTGAGTCTATCCCATGGATTGATTACAAACATTTACAATTTTCAAAACACAAGGAAATGGTACTATTCCTTTTTTGACTTCAAGTAGACTCAACATAGTAGCAGATGCTCTTAATTCCATGAATAAATAAAAATAATTACTTATGTCTATCACAATGCACTTTCCCATCCTTCGATTACTGTAAATAGTTTTGTTTATATTACTAAATTGAAAAACAGCCGGAGATTGTACAAATTAAGCATGTTGCAAATGGCTGTGGTTTTCCCACACTGGGTGGATGTGTCATGGAAGAAATATTACGAGTATATATGTCTTAAAGAACAAGGTATGTATGGTGAGCAGGAATGGGAAAGTCAATTCATTTTAAGAAGAAAACACTTCCATTTCTGCCAAGAGCAAAAGCACAAGGCCAACTAATCTTAATAAATCATCAACGATTTCAATTATCATATTTAACTTAATTATGAAAGATAGGAACGTTACCAATAAATTGAAAGTTCATATTAGAAATTATGACATATGTAGTTTAATATCTTAATTGGACAGGAATACTATAGGAGTGGATGAGGTATAGTATATATATATATAAAGCCAGATAGGAGAGTTCCTTAAAAATATATAAATTATCAAAATATGATAAAATAAAGATATTATTAAAATTGTTTATATAACAAGCTAATAATTACTATTTTTTCTTAAAATATTGAAAAAGGAAACTTTTTGTAATTATTTTTAATTTTATAAAGCTTTTAAATTTTATTTAAGTATTCACCGTATTAATAAATAAAAAAATTTCGTCAAAAAAATATTACTAATCGAAATTAAAATAAACAATTATTTTTTCTTAATTTTAAAGTTGAAAGGAAAAGATAAAAAAATAAATCATCGATTTTTGAAAAAAATACATATACTAGCCATGTCTGTTTTGCTTTATAGTATTCCAATATTTTAATAAATAAAAATGAGAAAAACTTAAAATGGACACGAATAAATAAAATATTTACATTCAGAGAAATGAAAAATTCAAAAAACCGATGTGAATATTTAGAATGAGTTGAGAGTTTTAAAGAAGATAGAGGAAAGTTGAGTGAAGATGTAAAAAGATATAATAGATGAATGAATATAAGCAACAAAAAAATTAAGAGTTTATTTCTATCAGAAGAGATAAATTATATCAACATTATTTTGAATTTTTATTAAAAATGATTTTGTAAACTATGTAATATAAGAGTAATGTTTATATAGTGATCATAATCTAATAATATATTATATGTAAGTAATTGCCAGGCTGTGCCCCGGCAAAGAAGGCTTGCTATTTTCTTTCTTGATCAAAGACAATTTATGATGGATGGTAATTGATGGCCCTAATGCCCCATCGAAATAATAATAATAATATGTAATAATAATAATAATATGTAATAATAATATTAATGTAATGTAAAAAAATATAGTATATCTGCAAATTTCACTTTTTTGAATTCTTTGAATGTTTTTAGTAGCTAACTTCATGTTTTTGAAAAATATCTTATTTCAATTATTCCGTATTAATTTCTTTGATTTAATAATAATTAAAGAGATTCATAAAAGACTTAGTAATTATTTCTTCTGATTCATAAGTATTATTATTTAGATTTGTTGTTTTGTAATTCACAAAAAGCACTTTTATCTCAAGCTATTTTTTTTTATTAATTATTCAATATGATTTCACTAAATAAAAAAAAGGGGGACAGAAATAATTTAAAATAATTTTTTTTTGCTCTAAACTCCTGATCCTATATAATGTTCAGAATATCTCATGCGATAAATAACTAATTAAGCTTTATTAAAGTGAAGAGTTTGGACGGTGCACGTGCGGGTTCACTCCTTGGATGCTGCCGTGCGCCTTCCCATGTTTATTCAGCTTTCAATGGTTCCAATGTTTCCCATGCACATGATGGAGTGAGAAAAAAAATCACATAAATTATCTAGTTAACCACCACATAAGCTATAAATAAAATAATAACTTGAAAATGTGTTAAGAGGTGTTAGTGGAGGGCTTCCCCGGGTTAATTGCAAGCGGTGCGGAGGTTGCGAAGGGGCTGGCGCACTGGCGCTGGGGGCGCGACATTCTACGCGCATGCGCCTAAGACAACTCACGCAGACTGCATGTCTACCCGCTACTAACAGTGCACAAACATCGGCTCCACAATCGCTGTTCAGCTGCTGTAATTAACGCCAAAGGCCTCTGGACCACACTGGCCATCCATCATAGCCACCTCCCCTTGATCGCTGGCATTCTTCAATTGTGCTGCTCATTTACCAAAACATTTCCTGATCTAATGAAAGGGAGAACTACAGGAATGACTACGCAGTAACAAGCTAATCACTGGATTAGACATTTCTCTATTCAATTAAAATTGTTAGATAATTATAGTTTTTTTACTTAAAAATATCTCTTGAAGTCGATGTAATCAATAGAAAAAATTTCATGCATGAGAAGAATCATCATCATCGTCATCAAATTGTTAATTATGATGTAAAATCAACTGATATTATTAATATAGTAATATGATAGTAATTAATACGAAGAACATAACAATAAATAAATTAATTAGTTTTATTAAAATTTTTAAAAAACTACTTAGTTTATTTATTTGAAATAAGTAATTGATTTATTTCAACAATTAAAAGATTATATAAATAAAATCATTTATCATCAATTTTTCCATATTATTAATTAACAAAAGGTTGATTAATAATTCAATTTTGATTTACATCATTCAATTTAAAAACATTAAAGAAATAATTATAATTAATAATTTAAAAAATTAATTTAATTAATTATAATAATATATATTTAATTTATTTTATATTAATCTTTAAAATAAACTAATATACTAACTAACAATAAGAACAATTGAAATTTTAAAATAAGTTAAAAATCAGGATTGAAAATTTTAATTATTCTTTTATTTAAATTTAAAATTGAATCCCATACCTGACTGAAGTTAGGAATATTATTACCAATGTAAATAATAATTTATGACTCTTCGATTATTTATAAAAGAAGGAAAACCATTTAAAGAGAAACATATTTATATTAAAAAAACATTCTTCTAATCTGTCCAAATATAATTTTAACAAAATCAATTTCAATGTTTTTAGATCTTAAAACATGTTTTTCAATAAAATCTCGAAATCATTGACATCAATTTTATTTCTTCATTTTTATTTATTGTTAACCTTATAAAATATAATGTTATAACTAAACGAAAGTACAAATTGTTTAATAAATTATTTAATATTACACAATTGAATTTCAATATTTAATTAAAAATAGTTTGATCTCCTTAAGGGATACAACCACATATATAATCTCTTAAACCAATATGACTTGTTTGATCTTCATCCCTTCGAATCCCTAGTGTCCCTTTGAATGTGATTATCTCTGTTTGGGATTGGAATTGAATACCCTTTGATTCGACAAAAATAAACTTTCTTGCCTGTTAAAACAACTGTATTTTATGTGACCAGAATTGAATTTATAATCTTGTATAGAATAGAATTGATTAAAACTTTTAAGATTCAATATTATTAATTTGGAGTGGTAGGTAGTAACAAAAGATTAAAATTAAAGTGAAGTATATTTAAAGTGTAGTATATTTAGATAGAATGAGTAAACAAAGGTTAGTGAAATGTTTATTCATAGATAAATCTGGAGTGTCTCCACTCGACTATCTCGCAAATTTGTATTGGATTAATTAACATATATTATATATTTAAATTAAATTTAATTAATTATAAATTTTAAATTAAAATTAATAATTGTTGATGGCACCACGTCACGTGCTGGTGCGTGATTGGCAGTGTTAAAAAATTAATTCCACTACTTTCATCGATTCAATCAAGCTGAAATTCTATATATAGCAGTTTTATACAATTTTTAATCATGTGAAAAACTATCAAAGATTGGTTTAGAGGAAAAAAAATGAAAACCTTGTAGGTAATGACCCTCATCTGGATGAGTTAAATTTCTGATAGAAAACTACGAATTTTGAATAATGCCCTTGTACCAAATTTCATTATTCTAGCTCAAACCGTTTTTTCGTACAGACACACAGACATTTTTCTCAGCATTAGTGAAAATGACTCAGGGACCTTCAAAACGTATAAAAAGATCAAAATCTCGACATCGAAAATTTTCGAGATAGTAATCACGGGTGAAATAGTAAAAATAAATTGCAGAAATTATTGATTAGGAAGATAAAATTAAATAAAATATGAAAGAATTTATAGTGAATAAAAATTGGAAGCAAGTATGCAACTCCAAATAGAAACAGGTGTTTCGAGTTGTCAATTTCAATTACAATAGATAGAAGTAATTGATGATTATTTCATTAAAAAACACTAACCGATCAATTACAATGAGACTCCTTATGAATTCTCATAATATATTAATATAAATTTCAAACACAATAATATATTCTTTAATTAAATCAATGTTTAGTATTTATTTAAAATGAAAGACGTCATGCAGTCTGGAGGTCAACAGGCTTGACTCACATTCTCGTGGTCCCAGGCTTAAGTCCCACCCCTGACAAGTAAATTTCTCTCCTGCTGATGTCTATGGAAACGAGGTTCACCTAGCCTATGTGATCAATTATGGAAAGTTACTTGATCGCCGCCTCCGATCAAGAAAATCAAAATAAAGGTTGAGAAGATTCGATGTGCTGATCACATAACACCTCTACCAACTGATTTGATAAGCAGTGTCCTTGTGCAAGTTATCAGAGGTAATTAATTTCAAAAGAATTAAAAATTTAGATATATACTAACGGTATTAAAAAAACATTAAATGAGAAAAGGTTTATTATGATTTCTTTACCAAAAAAGAATTATTCTCGAACTTATTCTCTTCTCAAAATTAATAAATTATAACATAATTATATTTTGTTAAAATATTTAATATTATTTTCTATTTCATTTGCTATTGATATTATATATTATATGATTTTGTCCCTGAAATGTCTTTTATTCTATAGAAAAATTATTACTTACACATTTTACAGGTGTTTCAATAAACAAATAAATGTTGAAAGAGAAAATTGCTCCTGGTTCATTGAAGAGAAAAAAATGTGTTGTTGAGATCAAATATCATAGTTCCTATTTCCATGTTATGTCGTTTTTTTTAACGGTAAGTGTCATGGAGTGTCAATTTAAATGACAATGTCGATATTTGCTATTTATAATAAAAAATGAAAGTATATATATAGAATATAAATATAAATATGAAAATTTCGTTTCTTCGAATTGAATTGATTTTTTTAAAGAGAAAGAGAGTTAATTATTTTAATAATTAATTTGAATTAGTTTATTTAAATAAAATTGTATTAAAATTTACATTTAAAAATTTATATTTTACTAAAGTTATTTTTTTTAATGGAACTCATTTTGGCAATATTTCTTTAAAGATTTTTATTAAATTGAAATGTTTACTTTTTGAGGGGTTTTGCAGTGAAAAGAAATGCACACATCTAATCTGATGACGAAAAAAATTAAAATTTATAAATAATTGTTTTTTGCTTTTTACCATTTAATATTTTTATTTTGATATGTAGATATATAATATACCCAAGAATATCTGTGTGAGTCCTTTTTAGCCTCTAAAATCTACTTTGTTTATCCAAATTAATTGAATTTTTTTAGGTAGGTTATAAATTCTCAAATAATAGTTGCCAGTGTTTTTATTCTTATTTTAGAAAATTTTGTAAAAATTGTTTACTCCATTTTTTTTATATATTAAAAATATAATATAATATAATATTTGAAATATTTTTTTAAATCTTAACAAATTTTTATTATAATTAATTAATTATATTAATTATTTTAGTGGATTATTTATAAAATAGGAGTTATGGAATTAAAAAAATTTAAAATATAATGATAGAAATTATAATACTTTTTTATTTTTGATTAAATATAAAATATAAATCATCGTTAAATTATAGCTTATTTAATATTTCAAAAAGAAACACTAAAAGTAAAATCCTGATTATTGGCATATTCTATAGTTAATAATAACAGCTTAGTGCCTAGTTTATAAATTATATATATTTATAAATTATATATATATATATATACACGTACAATGAAGAGGAGGTCGTGGATGACGGACGAGATTTTGGATTTGATGGAAGAAAGGAGACTTCTCAAAAATAACATCGTGGAATATAAAAAGATGCAATTCAAAATAAGGAAAGGGATTAAACTAGCAAAACAAATTTGGATGACAGAAAGGTGTGAAGAAATAGAAGAATTAGTCTCAAAACATGACATGTTTAATATACATGTAAAGGTAAAGGAAATAACTGGACAATTCAGGAGTCGACCACCAATGTCAATACTAAATGAAGCCAAAAAACTAGTAACGGACGAAGCTGAACTCATGAAAGCCTGGCAATTGTACGCAGCAAAACTTTTTGAAGATTCCAGAGAGGAAGTTGAAATTGATGATTGCGATCCTGAAGGACCAAAAATAATAAAATCAGAGCTAATTCACGCTATTTCAATTGCTAAGAACAAGAAAGCGCCGGGACCAGATGGAATCCCAATGGAATTAATCAAATTCATCAATGAAGACAATATAGACCTGGTATTGAAAATATTTAACAATATCTATAACTGCGGTGTGCTTCCAGAGGAATGGCTGAAATCAACATTTGTTACTATCCCAAAGAAACAATACCCTAAGAATTGCAGTGACTATCGCCTCAT
The DNA here is from genome assembly GCA_963082975.1 of Labia minor. Classification (NCBI taxonomy): domain Eukaryota; kingdom Metazoa; phylum Arthropoda; class Insecta; order Dermaptera; family Spongiphoridae; genus Labia; species Labia minor. The sequence continues at coordinate 56,804,132 of OY720345.1, forward strand.
CAGTCTTATGAGCCACATGTTAAAGACCTTTCTTCGAATAATACACGCCCGCATCCGATTAAAATGTGAGTTAGACTTAGATGACTCGCAGTTTGGATTCAGAAACGCCTTCGGTACAAGAGAAGCATTATTTGGCTTCAATGTTTTGCTTCAAAAATGTCGTGACCAACACAAGAATGTATTTGCATGTTTTGTTGACTACGAAAAAGCCTTTGACAGAATAAAACACACTAGACTGATTGAACTTCTGTGCGATGCTGGAGTGGACGAAAAAGATATCAGGATTATAAAAAATCTGTACTGGAGGCAATATGCCGTAATCAGAGTAGGAAAATCCACAACACCGGGAATTGAGATCCAGAGAGGAGTCCGACAAGGATGCATTCTCTCTCCCCTTTTATTTAATCTCTATGCTGACAGAATTTTTAAGGAGGCCTTGGAAGAACTGGATATGGGGGTGAAAGTAAATGGCGTACCAATTAGTACAATTAAATATGCCGACGACACTGTGATCCTGTCTGAAAACATTGAAGACCTTCAACTACTTCTAAATAAAATTTCTCAAATTGGAATTAAAGCGGGCTTAAACATCAATATAGCCAAAACAAAATTTATGGTCTTTAGCCGCCAGCCACATGGAAACGCCTCCCTCCACCTCGATAACAAACAAGTTGAACGAGTAAGATCTTTTAAATATCTTGGTTGTATCATAAATGACCAGCTAGACCCGGATATCGAAATTAAGTCCAGAATTGAGGCTGCGAGGTCCACCTTCAATAAAATGAGATCCTTCTTCTGTGATGACAACCTAAATCTTAAATTACGACAGAGAATGGCCAAATGCTATGTTTGGTCCATTCTCTTATATGGTGTGGAAGCATGGACACTCAAGGTCAGTACGATGAATCGCCTGGAGGCTTTTGAGATGTGGATCCTCAGGCGAATGCTGCGAATTCCCTGGGTCGAGAGAGTTACCAACAGGGATGTCTTGAGGAGAGCAAACACACAGCGAGAACTCCTCAACACTGTCAAATGCCGGAAAATCTCTTACCTCGGCCACATCTTGAGAGGTAATAAATATCAACTCCTTCAATTAATCCTCAAAGGGAAAATTGAGGGTCGACGTGGACCCGGGAGAAGACGCCAATCCTGGTTAGGGAATATCAGGGAATGGACCGGCATAAGGAGCGTGGGAGAGCTGTTCCGCACGGCGGAAAATAGAGACGTTTTCGCCAGAGTGATCGCCGACGTCAGGGAGACCGGACAAGGCACTTGAAGAAGAAGAAGATATATATATATATATATATATATATAGATAGATAGATAGATAGATAGATAATCTTTCCTTTTTTTATTCAAAATTTTAATAAAAAATTTCTTTGTGAACTTTCAATGGATTTAAACGGATTAAAATATTAATAATATTTCATACATAGATTATGAAAGCAGATAATTTTATATTATGATATCAATTCATAAATTCCGATATTAAGAGATTTTCATTTTTTGTTTTTGTTTATTCATATGAAGAAATTGAGTGGCGGGGTTGCTTCGACCAAGAATTGGAGATTTGTAATGCTAGTTAATGTTACAGAACAACACCCTTTAGAGTTGCATATAAATAAGTATTAATAATACAAATCATAATATTCAACTCATAAGTTGAAAATAAAGGTTCAAATCTCACCAATTCTACAGAAATTATAAAATATTAAATGTCATTTAAAATAACAAATAAAATAAAGTAAAATAAAAGTAGATAAAAGTATATGAAATGAACATAGATTCAAATAACCATAAATAAAAATAATAATAAACCCAATTTAATATCATTATTTAATAAAAGGGGTAAAATGGACTTGTTGAATTGTTGGTCAATTATAATTATTTAAATAACATATTTGAATCATTAAATATCTCTAATTAATTATGTATTGGAATATTCAGGGTTCTAACATGAGACAAATCGGAAGGATTCTTTCAAATCCTTTCTGAAGTTATCCTTTATAAAAGTTGGTTTCTTAATTTTTGGAAAAATCTTTTAGTATCTCTCAAACTTTTTAAACTCTATTTTAAGGATCCCAGGTTAAAGTTAAAGTACCTGGTTCACTAAGCTGCAGCTTGATATTTTTAAAAAAAATATTCCTTATCAACTATGAATATTTAAGATTAAGATTATTATTTAAAATAAATAAATGACAAAATATATGAAACAATTTCAAATAATTTAAGAGAACATAAATTTTAAAAAAATAGTCATAAAACACACAGTCCTTAAACGAGCGTACTAATGCACTAAAAGACAGAAAAGTATGGCCTGTGGATATAACATAATATATATTTCGTAATTTGATTACAAAATATTATTAAAATAAATATTTTTAATTTTATTTTATTTATATCTAATATTTGTATTTAAGGAAGCACTATTCGGCGTTGCTCGGTGCCATTTATTTTATTATTAAAATTCCTATTTTAAATTAAGAAAAAACTAACAAGATAATTTTGTCCCGAGGCTGAAACAAATACGGTTCGATTTTTCTTTATAAAAATTACCTATTTCAAAGCATCCTTAGAGAGAGAGCGCTTTAATATCTAAAAAATACAAATATATATTTATCTTATCATATTATGCTAGCTAAAATTGTATATATCTATCTATATATATTTCTATATTTCTATATATCTATATTTCTATATATAGCCATTGGTTCTCAAAAACCGCTCTAACGATGTTTTTCAAATTCACACTAGATATAGTATTTATAAAGAAAAATTGAGTTTTATTGATCACATCTCTTGAAACATACAGCTTCATTATTAATTTCTTAATTAAAAATTATATATGGGTGTGACGTCATCAATTTTACTCCCGCCTTTTTTTAAAGGATATTGTATTAATATTTTTTTTATATTTAAAATATTTTAAAATAAAATAAATTTCGAAATAAAATTAAAAATATTTATTTTTAATAAAATATATATATATATTTATTAATCTCTCTCAAAAAAAAAACAACAAAACAAATAAATGTCTTTGAAAGATGGTAAAAATATGTCAATTATTATCAATCAAATATTATCAAAATATCTTAGACCAGTGGTAAGAACAATTGTTTTTACTCCCCGAGTTCGAAGGATCGAAACTCGCCGCGTGCATTTTTTTTTATCTATTTTCGTGATTTATTTATTCATTGTTCTTTTATTAATTAAGTTTTAGATAGTTTTATAATTTTTAATATTTTTTCAATAAAATATTATTTAATACATTTAATAATTGTAATAAATAATTAAAGAATTGTATATCAATATTTTTTAAAGGGTAGAGCGAGCTCGGTGTCCCAGGTATTAATATTACCAGCCAAATCCAATAATAATGAATCATTTTTTTAACTTAAGTACCGAGCCGAGGCTCGGGGTCCCGGTATACATATTTATGTATTATTGAGAACCCCAAGTTCCATGCAATGATGCAACATTTAATAATTGTAATAAATAATTAAAGAATTGTATATCAGCTCGGTGTCCCAAGTATTAATATTACCAGCCAAACCCAATATAATAATGAATTATTTTTTTTTAACTTAATTACCTAGCCGAGGCTCGGGGTCCCGGTGTGATCTTAATATATTGTCAGAATTAGATAAATAATGTAGAGAGAAAAATTATTTAAAAATAGATATTTATTTAAATGAAATAAAATTATTTAATTTACAGAATGAAAATGTCTATAATAATGTCTAAACATTTTTTCGAGCGACAGCTCGGTATCCCAGGTATTAATATTACCAGCCAAACCCAATAATAATGAATCATTTTTTTTAACTTAAGTACCGAGCCGAGGCTCGGGGTCCCGGTACTAAATATATATTTACAAGTTTTACTAGGAAAGTAAGTTAAGATATTGTACATTTTAAAAAATAAAATAAAAAATTGTATAAAATAATACAATTAATTAAAATTATGTATAGTTTTACTGTACAAACAAAGAAAGAAAATTAATTAATAAATATAGAAAACCCATAATAAAATTATTAATCCACTTTAATTTGATTCATTTTTAAATTATCATTTATATTCGCGTTAATTAAATATAAAACACAATTATTTTGTTTTAGAAGGTGTATGATTAAATCTTTCCTGAATTTCAGCCTTGCATGATGGTGCACACAAGATATTAGAATTAATAATTAATTTACAGTATATATATATATATAGATTGATAAAAAAATGTAATTGGATTAGGTTGAGATTAATGGATAACTAATGACTTTCATTTTCCAAATATTATATATATATATATATATATATATATATATAATTATTTTTTCATGTAATTTCTTTTAAAGAGTGAATTTGTTTTACTTTAAATCAACTAACGAAATTTTATTAACAATTAAATTTATTTTATAGGATCATCATTTACTTAGTCTTTTCCCATTATTATTATTATTATTATTATTATTATTTTAGAAAAAAAAAAAGATAATACAAAATGAAGAATAATATAATGGAGATGAGAATAAGATAATTTCGTGAAATCCAATTGCATTTAATATAGCGATCATTAAAGAAGAGGTTTATGGGGTCGCGCCGCTCGCATCCACGTTGAAAAATAGAAAGGCGCCGTCTGGACTGCTGCCTGCGACCTCCGCCTCCATCGTAGCCGAAGACATCCAACACCCGCCAAAGACAACATCATCGGCCACCCATTCTCCAATCAATCCTCGGAACTTTCAATTTTCCCATTTTCACAGCTCCTATTTCAGATTCATTGAATTCGAACTGAACGCATTGGCGCCCTTCAATCTCGAAAAAGAAAAAACAATAAATATAAAAATAAATAATAAAAAAAAAAATTTGAAAGATGATTTTATTTTCTCGCAACATTGATTTCTATTTATTTTTAGATCCTTTTAACCTGAGAAGGTAGATAAAAAACACAACAGAAAATTAAAATAAATTTATATTTTATTTTATTATTTTTATTATTATTTTTTTGGATTACCTACCTATTATAATTTATGAATAATATTAAAATTCTTTTAAAAAAATAATGATACAAAATATATTTGACATAAAATGGAGGGGCTTACATAACTCTGATTTAAATTTAGAGCCTCACAAAATGTAGACCAGTGAGAAAGAAAAAGGATATATTTCATTAAATGTGAAACAAAAGGATTTTGTCAGAAATTACGGATATATTAATTTAAGAGAAAATTTTTCTTTTTTTTTGAAAATGAATGATTGATTAATAATCCGCCAAAAAGAAATACTAAATAAAATAACCATTGAATGTAAATTCATAATAACATTAATTCTATATTCTCTTTAATTTATTTATTATTATTTAATTATAATATATTATATTATATTATATATATATATATAGAGAGAGAGAGAGAGATAGAGATAGATAGATATAGATTGATAAGTATTTCAAATTAATTTCAATAAATATTCAAAATAAATTTTTTATTAATTACTTAATTATTATAGTAAATATAATTTATAATTATATATTTGTTCCAATTAGGGAATAATGTCTATCTATATCTATCTCTGTGGCTCTACGGAACTCGAAAGTTCTTGGCCGCAGCAACCACACTTCTCCACGTGTCCCTATTCTAAGCCACAACCCTCCAGTCCCTATACTCTTCCATCTTTCTCACATCTTTTCCCACATTATTCACCCACCGCGTCCTTGGTCTTCCACTCGGGCGTGTCCCACTCAGTCTCCCCCCCTAATATATTTTTTGCCATTCTTTCCTCCCCCATTCTAGTCACGTGTCCTGCCCACCGCAACCTTCTCGATTTTACAATTCTGACTATATCTGGAGATGCATAGAGGTCATGCAATTCCTGCAGTCTTCGCCATTACCCGATAACCTCATCTTTCTTTAGCCCATAAATGTTTCGCAGAATCCTATTCTCAAATACTCTAAATCTACATGCCTCACATCCAAATAATACAACCGGTAAAATAATTGTTTTATATATTTTAATTTTTGGTTGATTCCCGGATCTTACTCTTCCTTTACTACCTACAAGACAAATTTGAATCATACGTACTAGTTTTTTTGGAATTCCTATTAAGATCAAGATTGGAAAGAGTTTTTTTTCCCGGTCTTGTAAAGTCTACAAACAATTGGTGAACAGAGATATTGAATTCGCGTTTTTTTCTAATATCTTCCTTAATGAGAATAACTGGTCTACAGTTGATCTCCTAATATTTCCTCTGTATATGGTCGTAATTTCATTGAGATAATATTCGAGAGAATCTTATACTACGATGTCGTCAAAAGAGAAATTCCCCTGTAGTTATTGCAGTTGGTTCTATTACCCTTCTTAAAGAGTGATTTTGGATTCTAATAATTATTACTAAAGATATAAATATTTTAATAAACATATTTAAAATAATTAATTAAAATAATCTGTGATTGCATAATAAATTTATTTTTAATCATTATATGAATAATAATTAATAATTAAAGTATTCAATATTTGAGAATCACATCACTATAAAATTAATAGAAGCATTAACCAATTAATTAATAAAAGTACAATCAATTATTTTAAACATATCTATAAGGGGGGGGGGGGATTAAAACAAATTTTTATTTACTAATATGTTTTTTTGGGTGGAGGAATGATTAATACATTTCGTAATTTTATTATAAAATACTATTAAAATAGATATTTTTAACTTTATTTCGGAATTGAATAAAAATTTTTAAAATATTTTAAATATAAAAAAATATTAATACAATATCAATTAAAAAAAAATGGTGGAAGTCAAATTTCAATATGGGTGTCGTAATTTGTGACGTTATTTAAATTTACTATTTTAAATTAAGAAAATACTAATAAAGTTGATTTTTCTCGAGATTGAAACCAATACAGATCGATATATTTTTGCAAATAAATTCATATAGTGTATAATAATAAAATTATATAAATATACATGTCATTATTAATATATTATATATAGGATTATTCTTAATTAGATTTTATTTTGTGTGTGTAAAAGTAGCATCGAAATGTTGAATATGAAATGTAAGTATATTTTTAGATTTGCATGGAGAAGATAGACAAAGAAAGCGTCGGCAAGCAGTCAGGGAGGTCTGTCCAAGTCAAACAGGCCCAAGCAGTATCTCAATTACAGAGAAAATGTCAATCAAAATGTAGTATTCAAGAGAACGAGTGTTAAGAATCCATAAAAATATTAATATGGAATGTCTTTCGTAGGGCCACCAGCGCTCAGTAAAAAACATGGAACGATCCTCTAAGCTCGAGGGCGTTATAAGCAAAGGATTATTGCTTTGTAATTAATTAAATGTCCATAACTGGACATAAAATAAAATAACCTATAAGGATGCATAATTTAAATTCTTCAGTCATAATATAATAATGAAGGTTTATTAATTCACATCAAAAGCAATACTGTTACTTTATGTGTGGGAACGATTGCTAAAAGCCTAATGAATACATTATCAGTAGAAAACGTAAAACAATATTGATATTCTAGAGTTATTATTATTATTTGTTTAGGTATTTTAAGGAAATATAAAAAATAATAAATCAATCATTTTACCTATAAATTTATAAATTGATTTGGAATTAGATATTTTCAAATATAAAAATAAGTTCATTAGATTCACACTTTATTTTTCATTCAAAGTGAGGTTTATTTTCCATTTAAAAATAGAATAACAAAATTATAAATTTTTTTGTGGTTTATAGATTTTGATACTTGTTCAATAAAATTAATCTGAATGTTGTACATCTTATAAAAAAGAACATCAATAAAATCCTATCAAATAGAGGTACTGTATGATCAGTACAACATATTCTCTCAACCTTTATCTACATTCTCCTGATCGGAGGCAACTACTTCTAAATTAAATTAGCTTACAAGCTGAGTGAACCTCGTTCCTTAGCTACACCCCAGCTATAGATCTATAGAGAATTTTTCTTGGCAAGCCTGGAAATTGAACCAAGGTTTAGAAATTGGAGAATCAAGCTGTTGTTCCCTTCTGATGTAGGGTTTGCTTATATTATCTTGGAAATTTTAAAGAAACTGCCACCTTAGAAAATAATATTCAATAAATAAATACATAAATGTATTTATATTTTTTTTTTTACTTTATATAAAATTAATGATTAGTTGATGTTTAATTTAAATCTTTGCTCATTGTATTTTGGATATCATAAAAATTAATTTGGGGATTATTTCTAAATCCATTTCAAAAATCATTCGTTAGATCTTTAATCCCTAAAAATTATCGTGTTTTTGAATTTACAGTACAGATCATAATAACTAAGAAAGAAAAAAAAAGTTAAGAGCTTTATAATAAACAAAAATAACTTTTTTGTTTTTCCTTTTGGTTTTATCTTATATATATATAAAAAGGTCTTTTTCTTGTTTAACATAAATACGAAGAGGAGAATGGGTAGACAAATTTAAATCTATCCTTTAAAGAAGAAATAAAGAAGAAATAAATTCCCACTCCTATTTCCTCTGAGCTAAGCGATTGAGTTATTACATGATTTTACGATCTTCCGGTTAACGTTGAAATAGGCAGAAGACAAAACATTGTAAACAGTTAAGCGGTTTTATTGAATGAATAATCGAATGTCTAATAAAATTTTTTTTTTGCATACTTAAAGAGTATAAACATACCTATAGCTAAATATTAAATTTTTAATATAATAATTTAAGTCCTTTTGTTTAATTATCTATCCTTAAGGTAAGTCGTCAAATTTATGGCTTCATTTAGTGAAGTGGAATAAATACCAAGTTATTTGCTAGTACTTTTGTATTCCATTTGAGTAATCACTTACCATTTCAAGTTTTTTTTCTATACTCTTGAAATTTGCAAATGATGTGTAAGTTAATAACCATTAAACTATCTATTATTTGGTTAGATCAGATAATGATCTCAATCATTTTTAATTTTATCTATCTTAATAATATCATATTATATGGTATATATGTTCGCTTAGATTTCCGTAAAAAATTTTATTATTACGACAAGTCATTTAAAGAGTTTGTTTTTAAGGAAATTCCTTTCTTAAAAATTCTCTTGAAAATGATGTCTAAATAGGCACCGAAACGTCGTGACTGCAAAATGCAAAAACTCGCATAATAATAATAATAATAATAATAAATATCATATATATATACCTATAATTATATGATTAATTCGTTACAAAATTAAATTTAATATTTGTAAAAAAAAATTATTTAACTTATTTATTTTCGATATAAAAATTATTTGTAATTGATTATTTTTTTTAACACGTGATTATGATTGTATGTTCATTGATAATGTACAAAAGAAGATCATTGTTTATTTTTTAAATAATTTTAACTCAGTATTCAAATTCGAGTAGGCTAAATGTTAATTTTTTCGGGTTATTAATTAATTAATGGCTAAAGCATATCCGAACTTGGAAATACTGTTTCCCACTCAATTGTCTTTAAATAGAATTTATAGGCAACTTGAGACATTTCTTTAATCTCCTGCTACTACTACATTCTCCTTTAAGATTATTGACATAAATTTAAATATAAACCAACCACTTTGGTGGCTTATTAAAGAAATTAAATATTTTTGAAACCAACATAATATTAATTTAATTTGAAATAGTTTGAAAAGTTTAATATGAATACTTTATGTTTCCAAATTTTTTAAAATTAAACTTTAAGTTCCTGGCCGCAGCAATCACGCTTCCCCAAACATTCCTTTTCTGAACTACTCTCTCTCTCATCCAATTCCTCTTCTTTCCCAACTCCCTCACATCCTTTCTTACGTTTTCTACCCTCCCCTCGCTACCCAATTGGATTCCATACAAACTAGTTTCTCGCCAGTCTTTCCTCTTCCATTCTAGCCACAACTATGTTTGTAAACACATAGAGATCATGCAATTCCTCGATATGCAGTCCCCGCCATTCCTTGGTATCGTAATCTTTCTTCAACCCATTTATGTTTCAAGGAACCCTACTTCAAATACTCTAATCAGAGGTTCTCAAACTGTGGTATATATACCTTATAACCTGACAGTCTCCAATACAATAACTTTTAGAAACGAAATCATTTTAATGGTACCTGAATTATGCAAGTTTCTGGGTCACCAACTTCAAAAAGTTTAAAAATCTCTGCTCTAAATCTATCAAGAACAAAATGGTCGTATAACATATTGGGTTTATTATTTATAATTTTAAAAATAAAATTTTATATATAATCAAACTGTAGTACACACACACACACACACACACTACTTAGGGTTAGTTCCTCTCTCATACTAGCCTCATCTATGTTCGCAGACGCATAGAGATCATGCAAGTTCAAAAATTTAAAAATGAAAATAATGAAACAAAGTTATATTAAAAACAAAATATTTAGTAACATGGCTAAAATAAGATTTAGATAGAAAAAATATATATTTTAATATAGTAGATACATAATTTGTTTATATATTGGTATACAATGCAAATACATTTTTCAAATTGAGTACTGAAATATGAATGGAAAATCCATCCTCTGTCAATCATTTTGTCCGTCTCTCTGTCTGATCTGTTTCATTCCAAATCAAAAGAGAATAATATTGAAAATGCAATGCTGGATTATTATGATAACATTTATTCAGTAATATAAATTGCAATAAGGAAAACCGATAAAAGAAATCTTGGTTTATAGGATGTTCTAAATAAATAATTAGACGCGCGTCATGTTCTATTCAGTAGCTTAAACTAATAATTAAAATATAAAATGAGCAGTTCTCTCTTTTTTCAATGTTATTTATTTAAAGGTTTATTAAATCATTAAAATATATTTTTAAAACAAATCAATTGAAAATATGAACCAAATTCAAAATACTATTTATCTTATCAAAAAGCATTTCATCTTATTTTTTTTTTATTTTTGTAGAAAAGATTGCAGTATTTTATTTTTATTATTAAATAAATATACTAAAAAATTTATTTTTAAATTCTCTTTTTGTTATAGACCCAGACGTGGTCATAAAATTTCATTATTTGGAACTTGAGTGAATTTAAAAAAAAAAATACCTTGCTTTTCAAAGATTTTAAATTTATAAAATAAATACATAGATAAAGTGAAATTTGAAAATATTATCAAAGTTTTTTTTTTAAAAAAAAATGAAAATTTTAAAGGAATTTACTAATTAATGTGGTTGTAATGTTGGTTGCCCATATTTAAGGGTAAAATGAGAAATAAAAATAAAACCTTTCACATGATAATAAATAGATGAAGGATTTTGTAAATTTACTTTATAGTTAAAAAAAGAGTAAAAATTAATGAATATGTGTGGTTGATTTGAATTTAAAATATACTAAATAACTTGCTAGAAAGATTTGATTAAATAATTTTCCAATTTTAATGTTATGTGAAATATTTAGAATTACTTTATCCTTGATCATTAAAACGAGAAATGAAAATTCCATTCAGTAAAATATATTTAATTCTAACTATTTAGAAATTTAAATCAATTTTTAAATAAAAAGTTTTCCATTCTATTATAAGGTTAACAAATTAAAATAAAAAATTCTTTAACTGAATTATAAAATATTTTTGACTAAACGTATAATTATAAAAACAAGTTTAGATATTATAAAAAAAATTGATAAAATTAAAACTTATAAGAAATTGATTTTAATTGATTAATTGATTTTTATGCATACAATTTGTCGATATTATATTTCTTGATTAATTAATCTTAAGAATAGTTATTATTGTAATTTAAAGGATAAACTATAGCGAATTAAATGGAAATTATTTGGATCTTAAATTATCAAAATGAAACCCAATTAAAAATTAGTAATAAATTTTATAAAAAATTTATAAAAAAAAAAAATTTAAAAGAAAATGCTTATGAATTCTAAGAGATTTCTAAATGTAAATTTAAATTTATATAGGTAGCTATAAACACACATATATATAATATTACTTAGTATTTATTAAATATATATAAAAACATTTTGCCTAAAGAGAAAGGGTTACTAATTTCAATTAATTTCACTGTCTTCTATTCAAATCCAATGGGATATCTAGTCACTGGCTAATTATAGGTCGTTGGGAAAATCGTAATAGAATAGATAGATAAAGAAAAAGAGAGGTATTAGTGATGATAAACTCCCTGGAGGGTTTTGGAAAGTCATATCTCTACTATTGACAAACAATTTATTAATTAGAGAGAATTTTTTAATACAAGTAGAATTTGATTTCTGAAAAAGTCGATTATATGAATAGAACAATGATAAAATCAATATTATATCACCACCATTCAATATAAATTATGAAAAATTATTTCCCAATTATTTTATCGTGTTTTTGTGAAATTTGAATTTCGACGTTTTGGCGCACTTTAAAATAAAATTTTCAAAATAACTTGGAGGAGGAAACGCAATAAGTCAAAGAATACCCACCCATTTCACCCAAAATACCCATATTATCTCGGTCAGACAGACTAAGACCCAGAAAAATGTCCTCCTCAAAATTGAAAAATGGAGCCAAAATTGGCGCAGAAACGTCGATACTTAAATAAAAAAAAACAAAAACACTTGAAAATAACCCGGAAGTTATTTTACATATAAAACTTCAACTTTCAGGGAAGCTTAAACTAACTATGTATATTAATATTTCAGTTGAATTATTTATGTACTTAACTACAATATTTAATTATTAATTTTAGTTTTTGTATATCTTATTTTATTAACATTCAATTTTAACTCTATTCCATATTCTTTAATAAATTTTCTTTACAAATTTTATAATAAAAATCGTTCTAAAAGGACCCAAAATAAAATAATTATATTTAACCAATCTAATTGGTTAATATATGTAATTAGAGGAAACTTGAAAAAAACACAACCAGTAACTCTATCCCTCCAAATTATCTTGGTTTACTAAAAGAAAGCTAATCTTATCTAATTACCTAGAAATGACAAACTAAAAACCGAATTAAAGAAAATTTGTCGTCACTCTATTAACATTTTTCTTTAATTAAAACAATACAATCCAATTAAATATGTTTATTAAATAGACATTCTGTATATTTATATAATTATATAATTATGTAATTGTCCATACAAAAAGAAATTAGTCTTAATTATTTTTTAAAACAAATATTATATATATATATATATATATATATATGTAGATATTTATCTACATTTATATTGTAATTATTTAAAAATTTTAATTATATTTTTATATAATACTAGCTGCTCAGAGCTCCTTCGTCGCTCTTCACATCTAGACGGGGGCTCCGCCCCCTGTACCCCCGAGTGGTACATAGTATTTGGTTGAAAGTAGTAAAAGGTTTATTTATTTATTATCGCCACCAGCGCCTCTATGATCTAGTATGGTAACTAAACTATTTTTCATTAATTATTTTTTATAATTTTTTAAAAATTTTTCTAATTAAAAAATCGAAAATCGGGCTTCGAGGTCTGGTGGCCAGCCCCTTTGTGCTTCCGTGTAAAAAATTCCAGGTCCCTGTGTGCGATAGATTTAGCTGGAGTGCTCGGTCAGACAGACAGACAGACACATTACACTTGCTTTTATTATTATAGATGGGGACAAAATTTCTTGAATCTCATGAAAATGATCTTTGTTATTTATAATTGAAAATAAAATATAATAACCCATACAAATAAAAATTATTTTTCTTTCAAATCAGTATCTGTCTCTCGTTATTAAAAGTTTATAAAATTATTTTTTTTTCAAACAAAAACTTTATGAAAGGTCTGGGTAATTAGTATTATATTATATATATATATATATATATTTGTTGGTTTAGGTTTCCGTGAATGTTATTGTTATTATTACTATCACATTTATCAGGGATATAATCACGTATTTTTGTGAGATTGTTTTCTCGACGTTTCGGCACCCATTTACAAGAGATTATTTAGTTGGGAATATTTTTTGGGATTCTGGGTCTTAGTCTGTTGGGTTAATATCGGGATTTTGGGTTGATAGGTTGGATGGTTTTGTACTCACTACGTTGCTGTGGAGCTCCGAAGAATCCTGGGCAATCCTGACTCTGGCACACGTCCAGTCCGGTCCGGTACGGGCGGTATTAACCCTTGGTCACACAGACTAAGACCCAGAATCCCAAAAAATATTCCCAACTAAATAATCTCTTGAAAATGGCGCCAAAATGGGTGCCGAAACGTCGAGAAAACAATCTCACAAAAATACGTGATTATATCCCTGATAAATCTGATAGTAATAATATATATATATATCTGAGAATAGATAATTGTAGGCTTGATTTTGGTTGCAAGAGTAAAGAAAAAATTTATAAATTTTTGAAAAAATAGTATAATTTAAAAGTAATTGTTACCGTTAATGTGTTACTTAAAAAAGGTGTATCAATGAAGGCACCGCAGGGTGGGAGCTAGCGTAGCTGGCTCACATTCTCGAAGTCTATCTGGTATCTATGGGACGGAGTCAACCCAGCCTCCGGGAAGCTACTTGATAAAAAGTAGCCCCCCGTTCAAGAAAACCAAGGTAAAGGTTAATATATATATATAGTACCCGTTTTACCGATCATTTAGGACATCTAATTGATATATCCGACTTGATAGGCGTTGTCCTTGCGTAGGACGTACAAAAGTGAGAGGGTGTATCAATATTAGTAGAGTTCCAAATTTTCATTTGATTATAATTGAAATTCATTTATTAAATTCTAATATTTTGGCATATATTTATATTGTAAATTTAAAAAATTTCAATATAAATTTGCTTATATGATATCATAATTGATCTTTTATATGTGATATAAATATTTACAAATTTAAATTAATACAATATTTTTATTTTTATTAAATAGAGACATTTAATATTAATATTTAACATAGTTTGTAGATCTTAAGATGATGAACAAGGAGAATATTTAAAATTGCTTTTGTATTGTATCACTAAAGAGTCTGAAGTAAAAAAATATATTTAAGTATCTCTATTATAAATAGGTAACTATATAACAAGGAAAATAAATCTAAAATATAATAAAGAAAATATTAATTAAATTAAATTCAATATATGTGTGTATAATTTTCCGAAAATTCAATACAGGTGTAATTCGTTTTTCAAGGTCGTCTCACTTGTCCGGACCTGATCGAACTATGAATAATTTTTATAAATACCCTCTTCTCTTTCTTCTCAGATAAATTTGTTTATTTTAGATTGAACATATGTATTTGTGTATGTGTTTTAAAGATTATAATTTAATCAGTCATTTAAAGAATTTAATATCAAATCAAATTTTGTTATATAATGTTTGTTATTGTTTATTAGGAGAATATATTATACACAATATTATTACAAAATAAGCTTTTTATCAAGTTGGTAAAATGAACATTTACAAAAGAACTAAAGAATGAGGAGGAAGATAAAGAAGAACTTTTAAAAGGACTTAACAGAAAAATAAACAAATTAAATTCAAGATATCAAGAGCTTGAACAACAAATAGATAACTAAAAGGAAGAAAGAAAAAAGATGATAACCAAAATTAAGAGAAAATTGAAAGAGAGAGAAAAATTATAATAAGAAAAAGATTAGAAGCTGACAATAAAGAAATTTTTTTAAAAATATCTAAGAATGTGAAAATATCGATTTGAAACAACAAGTATGAAAAATCTACTTAAAAGGGTTAAGGTAGAATAATTAGAAAAAGAGGAATATTTGCATAAATATAATAAAAAAAAATAAAATAAAAAAAGAAGAGAACGTTTTATTTAGGTATTACAGTCAAATTGTTAAATATAGGCAATGGTTACTTAGAAATATATGCGAAAAAAGAAATTAGAAACTTAAAATAAAAGAAACAAAAAAAAAACGATAAAAATTATGAAAAATAAGAAATGAAGGCCATTTTTGTATAAGAATAAATCAATTTAGAAAAAAGCACAAATATCCAAGATCAAATTATGAAAGAAATATGAATAGATGGATAATAAAACAACATTTCGAGTTAATACTATACTATTGTAAAAGAAAATTGTAAGAATTTCAACTAATACATTTTTTTAACTATTATCAATTTCTTAAAGAAACTGAAAAAATTTAATAACATCAATAGTTTAAAGATAAGTTATTTTAAAAACACTAGGTTTTAAGTTTCAATATAAATTTTATTAATATTTATTTTGACAGGTACGTCTTCATCCGAGCTTAGATTAGATTAGACTAATTATAAGAATGTTAAAAAATTAAAAAGAACTTAATTGAGTGATGGGGCGCTCATGAATTCAAAAAAGTATCCCCATCCGTTTTTTCTTCCTATACATGTAAACCTCGGTATGAGGATAATAAATAATAATAATAATAATAAAATTAAATAAAAAATAATGATCAGGTCATTCAATTTTTATTCGTTAACAATTCCTCTCTTAAACCGTGATAATTATAAATATAAACGTATTCTTGATTCCAGACAAGTTTTAAGGCGATCAATCCTTGCTAATAATACAATTTTGAATAATAATTATGATATATAAAATTGAATGATGCAAAGCAGTCGACATCTCTCTATTTGATATGCGTGTGTTCCTTTCCAATCTGAGCATGTGGTAGGTAGTTTTTGTGATATTTAAACTTAACAGGATTTAAATAGCTACGGCAGCCTTGGGCGCATCGTAGCCGTAGCCGTAGCGCCTGCCTGCATTCCATGTATGTTTACAGCGAGTCCCGAGTAATTAAGGCAAATTGGTTCCAATGTGGATGCACTGCTCACCAGTGCAAGGGAGAGGAGCACACAACTTCCAACTCCACACTTCCAACTTACGATTAAATAAGAATGAAAACTTTAAATCTAAATAAGATGCAAGCAACCCATCCAACCATAGACGCTTAATTACGACCGACGCTCTTCCGGACTCTTTCGAATGAACTTAATTAAGAAATATAACTGAAATGAAAGAGAAAGAGAGGGGGAGAGAGAGAGAAGAAAAAATATTTAAAAAATGTTTACTATTTGTTGAATAAGCTATTATGATATTAAACATTTTTTTCTTGAAGAATATTAAGATGTTCAAATTAAAAGAAGCCATTATCACTTTTCTTGCATTGCATAATGCTCATCCATCTCATGCCTCCCGAATAGAGCCCCATCCTTCTTTTTTTTCTTGTTTGTAATTAATTAACTATTAGAATCGAAAAAAAATGATTTTTTTTTTAAATTGAAAATGAAGAGAGAATTAAATACCAAGATTCATTTTATAATATATTACTTTAATCATGTTTATTAATTCATATACCATTTTTTTTTAAATTCAATTAAATTTCAATTTTGGTTATTGATCGGAAGATTTGAATTTTATTTAAAGAAAATATTCATCACAATATTTTTATTTGTTGTTTTATTATTATTATAATTATTAGTAATTATATATTCTAATAAATAAATATAATATTAATTTTATTATGAAGACGTAATTATCATAAATACTAATAAAATTTATATTGAAACTTAAAACCGTGTGTTTTTTTTAATAACTTACCTTACAATATTATGATTATTATTTGAATTATTAATAAATGTCAATTTTTTTTTATAAATAAAATTTCATAAATAGTTACTTTTATCTGCTTTGATGTTTACTATATTTTAATCGGATTAAAATAATATATAAAAATATTAAAAAATAAATTATCTATACTAGAATCATATTTTTTGCCGGAACTGCTTATTTTTAATTTTATATAACACGTATTAATTCAGATAGTATAGTATAACATATTCCTTTGAAGCGAAATTAATTTATTTTTCTTTAAATTATTCAATTTATTAGAAATTGGAGAGAAAATAAATGATTTGTGTGTGAAATTTAAATATTGATACGTAAAGTTATATATTTATTTATTTTAAATTGAAAAAAGGAATAATAAATAAAAAAATAAATATACTATAATAAAAAAATAAAATAAAATTAGAATGAATCAATAAATTTAGAAATTAGTTATTATAATTTCATTTATATATTTTTTCTATATTTATTTATTTGTTTTTGATTTTAAATAAATTTTTTGGGGATTTAAAAATAAAGCAAATTTACTAATGAAATGACCTATTATAGTATATTGAAAATATACAATTGTTCAGTATAAATAAAATATATAAATAAATTTACAATCATAATTTAACGAAATCGTTTATAAATATTAATTGACATCCAATTGATTAAAGAGTCCAATTCGGAAGGTATGGATTAATGGATCAAGTTTTTCCATTTATCTGCAGCTTTGATTTATTTATGGATTTAAAACAAATGTACCAAAATTTTACATTTTTTAAAATAGCTCATGTGACATGAAAAACCACTAAGGTTTAATATATTTAAATTATTTAGGACGCTCGAATTTAACAGATAGACAAATGAAAGAATAAATAAAAATTGAAATTTAGCATTTGCAAAATAAAAATAAAATCAATTTTGAACAAACATATAATACAATAATAATATATAACATTAATTTTAAGTTAATATAATTATTTTTAATGATTTAAAAATTTTAAAAAATTAATATATATATATATAAATAATTATAATAATGTACAAAGCATATGTACCTAAAAATGGCTATAAATAAATAAATAAATATAAATAAAAAAATTCATTAATTAACCTTTTATTTGTATTCTTATTATCTTTCTTTATATCCTAGTCTAATTTTATTATACTATACTATCAAAAATTGTAATTAACTTGAAAAAAAAAAATTTCCAAAGTTGTAATAATAAATAATAATAAATCAATATCAATATCCAATTCTGTTTTATTAAGTTAAGTTGCCCTACTCTGTATCTACTAAAATATTAAATCTATCTATCTCTGTGGCTCTACGGAACTCGAAAGTTCTTGGACGCAGCAACCACACTTCTCCAAGTATTCCTATTCTGAGCCACAACCCTCCAATCCCTCTCCTCTCCCATCTCTCTCACGTCCCTTCCTACATTATCCACCCACCGCGTCCTTGGTCTTCCAAGTGGACGTTTCCCAATCGGTCTCCCCACCAATATATTTTTCGCCATTCTTTCCTCTCCCATTCTATCCACGTGCCCTGCCCATCGCAGTCTTCTCGATTTAATAATTCTAACTATATCTGAAGATGCATAGAGGTCATGCAATTCCTCGTTATGCAGTCTCCGCCATTCCCCGGTGACCTCATCTTTCTTTGGTCCATAAATACCTTGCAGAATCCTATTTTCAAATACTCTAAATCTACTCTCGTCACCTAAGGTCATAGACCATGCCTCACATCCAAATAATACAACCGGCAAAATAATTGTTTTATATATTTTAATTTTTATCCCCTTAGATAATAATTTTGACGCGATAAGCCCCTTTACGGCATGATAACAGGCGCTTCCCGTTTGCAACCTCGCTTTAAATTCTTCTCAAATATTATTATATTATCCTTCGTTATTACAGAACCTAAGTATTTAAATTTTTCTACATTTTGTATGTTAAGACTTTGTGTGTTAATTTTATTCTTCTTTGTTACTAAATACTTTGTCTTAGCACTATTAATTTCTAGTCCCACCTCTTTTCCTGCTTCGATTAATTTTTCTAAAATATTAAATAGATATTATATATCAATTTTTCATTAAATTAATTTAAAATAATAACTTTTAGAAAAAGTTGATTAATTTAGATTTAGATTTGATTGATTGATTATCACAAATGAGAATAAAAATTTAAATAATTTAACAACAATTGCTATAATAAATATTTTTTTTATATTCATTGTCGTGTGTGTCAGACGTGTATGTATGTATTTATCTAAGTGTCATTTATATCATCACAATATTCTTGTACCAACAGGAAAATTTATTTAAACAATATAATATTATATATATATATATATTTGAATAAATTGTGTTATTTAATGACTATTCATTTGCTTAAAAATAACATATATTTATTATTTTTAAAATATAAATTAGATTTAAAAAATTTAAATAAATAATGAATGATATGTGTATATGAAAATTATCAATATCAACCAAGTCAATATTTATACTTGAATTAAGAGTAGCTGAGTCCAATTGGTGATTTGTAAAAAAAGTTCATTGGAGATTTCCATTTATTTTATGATCCCGATCTAAAAATTAAGAGAGAGAGATGGTTAGCTGGTCCTTATTCGAGAGATTTTCAGCATTCTTTATTCCTTTTATGTTGTCATAACGATGGAGTTAAGAAACATGTTTAGAAAACCATGACCTACAATATGAAAACAAACTTGGAATTTTGTCTTCCTTGTTTTTAAGGTAAATGAAGCCAGTTGGCATCGATCGGGGAGGATTTTTTTTTAAAGCATGCTTTAATTTATTCTAAACGTTTAAATATGTAACTAAATAAATAGTTAAACATATGAAATGAAAAATCAAATATTTTCCTAGCATTAAGTGAAAAGCATAACAAAAATAATAAATATAAATAAAAAAAAATATCTTATCTTCTTATACGAGTAAAAATTGTTTGTTTGTTTGTTTCATTGTTCTCAAAAACCGCTCTAACGATTTTTTTGAAATTCACACCCGAGATAGTATTTATAAAGAAAAATTGAGTTTTATTGATCAAATCTCACGAAAACTACATTTTTATTAGTTTTTTTCTTCTAAATTTAAATGTATATATGTGACGTCACAACCACCGCCTGTGAGATATATATATCTATTCTTAAAATAAAATTAAAAATATTTATATTATATTCATATATTTGATTTTTTTTTATTTCATTAATAGTTTTACATTTAAATTATTTGAAATTGTTTCACACAACGTTTTGAAGATTTATCTTTATATTCGATTCGATATATAGTAGGAGAATTAAATGACGTTATCAATTTAATATACTCCGGTAAATATTATAAAATATTTGTTTATGTTAGGAAAACATATCAAAAAAGAGAATTTACATTTTGTATGAAGGGACACAAATAATAATAATAATATATAATTAATTTACTGATTAAATTAAAAAATTGTAAAATTTTTAAAGTATATAAAAATAAATTGTATAAATTGGTTAAAGGGTCGAGTGATAGTTCGGTGTCACAGGTATATATTTTATATCAACACGCCTACTTTTCTGTTTGTATGTTATTATTTGAATGGCGATTCAGTGAATGGTTAATGGTTAATTAACGATCCATATAACATCATCGACTGGGCCGCTACCATAAGGAGTGAAAATAGTGTCGAATAGAAATAGACGATATTACTTGGATTAATCTTATTATACTAGCTAAAATTGTTTGTTTTATAACCACTTGGGGCGCTAAACAGTTTTTCAAAAAAACACTATAGAAAAAAAAAATATATGTATATATTATATATTTATGTATTATTGAGGAGCACAAGTTCATTCATTTTAATCAGATTGATGCAAATGTGTAACATTTAATAATTGTAATAAATAATTAAAGAATTGTATATCAATATTTTTCAAAGGGTAGAGCGAATGCTCGGTGTCTCAGGTATTAATATTACCAGCCAAATCCAATAATAATGAATCATTTTTTTAACTTAAGTACCAGTACTTTTAACCAAATACGATGTACCACTCGGGGGTACAGGGGGCGGAGCACCCGTCCAGCTGTGAAGAGCGCCGAAGGCGCTCTGACCAGCTGGTATATATTAAATATATTAAAGTTGAATATTCTATTGAAGCAATATTTCTTCTTAAATCAGATACACACAAAAATAAATACCTGGTTCACCGAGCTCGATACTTTAAAAAAAAATATTCCTTATAAACTATGAATCTTTAACATTAAGATTATTATTTAAAATAAATAAATTACAAAATATATGAAACAATTTCAAATAATTTAAAAGAACATAAATTTAAAAAAAAAATAGTCATCAAACATACAGCCCTTAAACGTACGACAGAAAAGTATGGCCTGTGGTTATAACTTAATATATACTATTTCTTAATTTGATTACAAAATATTATTAAAATAAATATTTTTAATTTTATTTTATTTATTAGTTGTCCGAAGCCATATTTTTGTATTGTTAAAATTCCTATTTTAAATTAAGAAAAAACTAACAAAAATGATTTTTTTAGGAGGCTGAAACAAATTTGATTTTTCTTTATAAATATTATCTATTGTGCGAATTTCAAAAAAATCCTTAGAGCGGTGAAATATCTCAAAAATATACAAATATATATATACAATTTTTGCTAGTTTAATAAATACATGGATGGCAGAATTTTAATATAAGAAAATATAATATGGAACTGTTTTATACCTAGCTCTAACGTGTTAGCAGACTTGTAAGTTCTTAGCCGGAGTAACCACATTCCTTCAAACGTCCCAATCCAGAGCCATTTCCATTCAATTATCCATATCTACTTTTATATGGCGTTTTTGGTCTATCCAAATTGATTTTCTTATGAACACTCTTATTATTAACTTATTCAAGCCATTTTTTATTATTATTTATTTTCTTTTAAAATTTATAATGTTTCTTTTTGAATTATACAAATGAAAAATAAAAATAATTTAATTGTCAATTTATGTAGCATATTTTAACATTTTGAACCCAATGTATAAACATTGAAATCAGAACAGAAATATTATTTATATACAGTTTGTTTAAGTTTATATTTCAAAATCAGAATTGATATTATTATTTTATTCAATTAAGTACTTAATCTCGTTAATAGAATTTTGAAAATTATCTCTCTCCCTCACACAAAATTAGTTGATGTATTTAATAAACACACATATACCTATAATATATATATATATATATATATATATATATATATATATATACTCCAACGTAAATCAATTTTGTAATAATTAGTTTAAATTGTCAAACTAAATTATGAATATTAATTTTAATGAAAAAAATATAATAGTAAATGCTCTATTAAATTATAGTGATTATTAATTATTAGTAAAAAAAAAAATTAAAATTAATGCATTGTAAATTACATAATATCATATAAAATCAACAACATATTTGGATGGAAAAATAATAATATTACGAGGCTCTCGGGTTAAGCAGCATGGATGGGAAGAGTGACCATTCAATTTCACGTCATTTGGTTTAGCGGATTCAACATTAAAGATAAAAAACACTGACTTTTTAATTAGGAGTGAAGAAGAAAGAAAATAAAATAAAAAATTTTAAGTTCTTATGAAGTTCATATATAATCATCTTAAACAAGCAAAGTAATAAGAAAAATTATTTAATATATAAAAAGTTAAATGGTAGGCGCCTAGTAAAAGACAAATCTGTGAAAAGAGAAGAAAACAATATATAGGTATGTCTTATCATTAAATAACAAGGATGAACTTATTAAAAATAAACTTTTGGGGAATTAATCTTTATGCATCAAGATTCTCTCCTTAAAAAGTGATATATTTAGTCATGGTAACTTTTTTATATTTTTCGAAGATTGATTTGTCTTTGTTTCAACTTTGGTAATTACTTAATTATTGGATTCAAATCTCTTTTCCTGGGGGATGGGCATTATTTCAAGTTACAGTAACTGGGAAATAGATCTGGATTAAAAGGTGGATGAAAAACAAAGTATAAGCGTAATTCTTTTTATTTAAAACCAGTCAATACTACTGACACTTTTCAACAAATTGGGTTATCATAAAATTTTGAAAAAAATATTTGAAGTTTAGGAGTACTAGATTAAGGTTATAAAACTAGAGAAGTGAAGTATTATATGTAATTAATAATATCTTAACTAATGGAAATATAATTATTTTTGTTATAAATAGAATTGTATTATAGTATATTATTAATATTATATTAAAATAAATTTAAATTAAAGAGATAATTATATTCTTCTATATTTAAGTTCTATAGTTAAATTTTAATAATAATATATGTGCTAATCAATTTGGTCTAGACACATGAGGAAATTTCAAATATTTGATTATTCAAATTTATTACTATTATTTTTTTATTTTAAAGGACGCAGTATGCACTCTTTATTGCACTACATACTATATATAGTGTGTTTAAATTTTTGAAATATGTAATATCTCATCGATCCATGATTTATTCACTTTTTTTTTGAAGTAACTCTTGATTCAGAAAAAATTCCATTTAATTGAATTTACAATCGTTTCAATTATATTCAACACTCAATTTCTAGAATTGAATTTATTATATATACATATACCTATATATATATTTATATACCTATATGACCAGAATAAATAAATATTTTTCTCTTTGAAATTTAGATTGATTGGCATTGATACATTTTTTTATCAGAAAGGAAAAAAATTATAAATTATTTATTATCTTTTTAAATATTTTCAGAAAAAGAAGTCTATAATAAATTATATATATATATATATATATATATATACTTAATTAAAAAAATTGCGAAACTTATTAGTTAAAAAGATACAAGAATATTTTTAAAAATAATAATAGGATCTGTATTTGAAAAAAATGTTAAGCCCAAATATGTACTGGATATTTAACTTATTTTATTCGCCCTGTATCTAGCAGTTTTGTTCTTATCTTCCCATGACTTATTACTTTAATATATCATTTATATCACTAGATAAAAAAATAAAATAAAAATATGTTGATATGAACCGTGATGGGGAAAGGAGATTTTCAATTTTGTAAAGTGGTTATACATTTTAGGCCACATCATATACCATAAGCTGATGGAAGATGCCCTTCTTATATTTCATAACTCATATCTATTAAAAGAGTAATAGAGAAGAATCATGACGGCAAGGAAAAAGGAAAAAAAAATTATCCAGAAAAAACAAATATTTCATTTTATAATTTATTTCATTTTTTTTAAGTAACAAAATAAATAAAAAATAATCAAGCTACTTGAATTCTATTTGGTTTTTCCATCATTCCAATTTCTTTTCAATATAATAATTAAAAACTAATATAAATAACAAATATTTAAAAAAGGAAAAATTTATAAAATTTTATTTATAAAGGAAGGAAGGAGTTTATCCCCAAAAATTGATGGGTTTAGTTAATTGTCATTTTCCTATTATGTATTAATTTTTTTTCCTTGGAAAAAAAACAACTTCATACACATTAATGGTGCCATATTATTTCTCCAACTTTGTTTACACATATAAATTACATTAATAATGTAAATAAGTATTGTAGAAATTTAATGACTATTTTTAATTTTCTACTCAATTTAAAAAAGTTTTAATTTATTTTCTATCTCTGTAGGTCTCAAAACCTCATGGACTCATTCACTACACAGTCTTTAACCATAGTGATAGTATTTGTGCCTCCATATATTTCCCAATTCCTCCTAATCTCCAATTTTCCTTCTAATGTCTCTCTATAAATACTGATTGTGAGTTACTTTAGTTACTGAGTTTGTAAACTCTTGTCCGAGGTAATAATATTCCTCCAACCGTCCATATTCAGAAGAAAAATCAAATTTATGAGTTACAATATGTGCAAAATAGAAAATAGTAAGGATATGAGTTCAACAAATAATTATATAATATATGCTTGCAATTTTGTATATATATATATAAAAGGAATTTCATGTTACTTGTTAAACTATCTAGCAAATGGCCGATTTAGTTTCTAAGGAAGTGATTATAATAAATATAATCATATTTCGATTGAAATTAATGAACAAAATCGTTTGGGAAAGTGCAGAAACTTAGAGAATTGTTTAACAAAGGGATATGAAAGTTTGATAAACATTATGATAATCTATTATTAAATATATTTATCAAATAGTTTAAATAGTAATATATTTATAATAAACATAACGAAGTTAATGAAAGGAATACCCAACTATAAATAATTTTTCTATAACCTGGAATGGCTGCAACCAGCATTACAAGAAACAAAAATATCAATGAAAGGATTGAGACAATGACATTCATTGATACAATATAAATTAAAATCAGTCTTAATACATTCATTTTATGATAGGAAGGAAAAGGAGTAATATTTTATAATAAATTAATTTTATAATAAAATTTTTAATACTTGTGATCAATATTATAAAATATTTCTTTTATAAATTTTAAAAATAAATAGTAAAATCATTCTTAATTATTAAATTTTTTTTTTAATATTTATATATTTAGTTAAGAATCATTAAAATGATAATAAAAATAATATACTTATCAATAGATGTTAGTTGAGAAGAAGAATGCTTTTGAAGATGGTATAACAATTGAAATACACATAAAGCAAATACGAGTATATCAACCAAATAAAACTATCGAGTTTCTTTAATAAATAAAATTGTATAGAGTATATTCTTTAGGGTTTAAATGGTTAAATAAAATTAAAATATTTATAATTATAAATGTTTGAGTTTATATAATAAGGAAGAAAATTATTAGTTTTTGTTTTTTTGAGAAAAATACATATTTTTATCAATTTATATCAAGATCGAAAAAGTCACTATTATTATGTTCTTATATTACCCGTCAGTCCCATGATAATGTCTTATTTTTAATTATTTATGTTTTTAGAATTATTTTGGAGGATCGAATAGGATGCTATCACTTCTATCGCTCAGCAAAGAACGTGAAATCACCAGAATAAACAGAAACTGTAACACAAAACCAAAATCTCATCATCGGTTGTTTTAACATCTCAAAATTCTAAATACAATAGTATTAGCTATATTTGGTAAGTAATTGGGGATATTTTGGCAATGAGAGTGCCTTGGACTGGAGTTGTCCATTGATAAATCTCTTTGGAAATTCTCTTTCGTAATTATGCCATGGCAGAGAGCCGAATTCTTTTTAGAACCCATCAGGGAGAGGAGCTGGGAAAAGTCCAAAAAATATAGATGATCTGTGTCTGGGAAGACTTGTTTGTGGGAAATGAAAGCTTCAAATTATCCTGGGGATGGAGATGATTGTTTTAGGGGCGGAGGGGGAGGTCGGGGAAGTGACATCCTGAATGGGGCAACGCCTCTCAATGACGACGTCATGGCGAAGAGCCAGTGCCCCTTTTATGACACAATCCAACAGTCTCCTGATTTTTTAGATCAATAAATAAATAAATTAGAAAAATTTATTTATATCCGATCTCGGAATAATGACTCCTTCCTGAAATTTAAAACATTATAAACTACATTTTAGGAATATTTTTATAATATTAAATAATTTACTACCATACTCTTCTTTCAAAACATGAAAAATTGCCGAAGTTGATAATTTGATAAATGAGTTTATTTATCAGATTAATGAGAACAGGTAGTGATGCGTTAAGCAACTCATTAAATATGAATAAATATTGAAATATGTTGATATTTTCATTTCATCATTATTTTTAATTAATAACTTAATTAATTATTAATATTATATATTTATTATAATAATTATATGTTATTCATTAAATCATAATATATCCATTAACGGCTTTTAAACGAATCGTTTTGTTATGTCGATATAAAATATAGATTGTAGTAATCCAATAAAAAGAAAATAGGTATTTTTGTCTTTGTTATATAATTTGTTCGAACCAGCATTATTATAATCCTGGGACGACCAAATTAAGAATTAGAGATCAAATCTCAAATTCAATATAAAAATTAATAAGATTCTCTCTAAATAATTATTTTAAATTTATTAGATAATATCATTTTTCTTTTATTATATAAATATATGACTCTTTCTTTATAGTAATTTATGATTAAACAAGTATTAGTTTATGTATATACGATATTATACCATACAGTATATTTATATTTAAATTTAAATTATCAATTAACAATTAAAAATTATATGAAAAAAAGAATAAGACAATTAAATATATTAATTTAATAAAAAACAAATTGAATTGTTCCCATTAATTTGTCAAATTTACTTTTAATACTACAAAAATTATATAAATATAATATTTATTTCTTTATAATAGAATTTGTTCAATAAATTTTTAAAAATTTCTAATAATATTTATATTATTTGAAAATTAATTCAAGATAAATTATAAAAACAGAAAAAGAATCTTAAAAATATAAATAAGAGAATAACTTTCTTTAATAATTAAATATGTATATAGATAAATAAATATTTTAGTACCTGGTTCACTGAGCAGCTTCTTGGTACTTTAAAAAATCTATTAATAAGTAATTATAAAGATTTTGTGAGTATATAAATACGAATTAGTTTTTTACTTATCTCTGTGCCTTGATATTATTATTTGTTGTCTATTATGAATATATTATCCTTTTCGTATTTTATAGTTAAATAAAACCTTTGTGATTTTACAAAAATATTTAACTATGGATCAACAATAGTCAACATTGAGATTTTAACTTTAAAACTTAATTTAAGTTATTTTTGAAATAAAACTGATCAAGATCCGACCTAAGCTCATCTGAAGTAACAGACAATGAATATAAAATTCTAACAATTCGACAAAGAATATCAGAATTATTTTTCAAATTTATAATAATCAACATTTGAATTTTCTAAAAATGATGTTTTCAATATCAAATATAATTATAATACTTTTACTTGTATATATATTACCTACATTTTTACTATTTTTATTAGTATAAAAGATTATAGATATATTAGTATATTAAAGAATCATAAATAAATAAAGGTATAGAAATATATATATTATTACTATCAGATTTATCAGGGATATAATCACGTATTTTTGTGAAATTGTTTACTCGACGTTTCGGCACCCATTTTGGCGCCATTTTCAAGAGATTATTTAGTTGGGAATATTTTTTGGGATTCTGGGCCTTAGTCTGAGTGACCAAGGGTCCCAGGTCAGGATTGCCCAGGTATCTTCGGAGCTCCACAGCAACGCAGTGAGTACAAAACCATCCAACCTATCAACCCAAAATCCCGATATTAACCCTTGGTCACACAGACTAATACCCAGATTCCCAAAAATATTCCCACCTAAATAATCTCTTGAAAATAGCGCCAAAATGGGTTGCGAAACGTCGAATAAACAATCTCACAAAAATAAGTGATTCTATCCCTGATAAATCTGTTAGTAATAATAACAATAACATTCACGGAAACCTAAACCAACATATATATATATAATAAATTATTATTATTATATTTTATAAAGAAATCTAATTGCAATTAACATTATTAAATTATTAAGTTATAAAAATATTTTGATTCGACATATTAAATAACCTGCTGGTTGTCATGAGAGATTCCGGTTTGATGTGACTTGTGATGGGAGATCAATCTTTTTTATAAGCACTTAATTAATATTAATATTATATTATATTATATTATTATTATTATTATTATATTATTGAAAAAGTAGGAAATAAAAATTGAAAAAGTTTTTAAAAGAAAATCGATTATATTTGTTTTAAAAAGTTGGTTAAATTTCAGAGATGTTTTTTCGATTCGTGCCATTATTTAGTCATTAATTCGTTCTTTTTCGATGGATGAAAAAAAAATGAGATCGTTCGAAGAGTAGAGAAAGTTTTAAATTCCATCGCGCTTCTCTGAATTAAAAGGATAATTCGTCATTCTTCATTTGCATACTATTCTAATAATATTTTTTTTCTTAGTCATTGAGACATTCGAATTCGTTGAATCTTTGACTAAATGATAGATAATTAAATAGATTTTTTTCCATTTTGATTGATCACATTCAAATTTAAAATCGCCGTAGATGGAAAGATTCTAAATATTGATGTAGTTTTAATAAAATCATTTTTTTTTTGTTTTTAATATTTTTTAAAATGCAAATTGATTACATTTACATTCAATAAAAATAATTTAATTATAAATTGATTTCTAAACATTTCAAAAACTAATTAGTTGATTCAAATTATAAAACTCAGAAAGTATAAATTTCTCATAAGCTACTGTAACTGTAATAATAGTTTTAAATTTTTTAAGTAATTTATTATTTTTATGTTTTTTTCATAGTAAAATGAGGAATATTGTTTAAATCCTTGTAAAATTTCCTCAAATATCTCACCAATAAATATTCAACTTTCAATTTTAGAATAATATAAATTCAATAAATAGAATAACTAAAATCAAATATTTCATATAACAATTCAAATAAAAATAAATTAAATTTATATCTAAATTATTATATTCAGTGCTATAAATATAATATGTATACATTTGACGATAAAGTGTTAAAAATAAAATTTGAAATATTGTAATATATTAATTTCAATTTAATTTTTAAATTTTATTTTTAATTAAATTTTATAAAATTTTAAATTTATTAAAATCAAAAAAAAAAAACAAAAAACAAACTGATTTAAATGATTTATTAATAAATTATCTTATACTTTTCACTTTATTCTAAATATTTGAACATAACATTTGTTTATTATTTTATAATATTTTTTAATAAATTAAATCGTAATAAAGAGATTATATATATGAGAATTTAGTTTGGAGTTATTTTCACGTTGTTTGGAAGCTACGAAGTATTCAATTGGTATTCACACCATCTCGCCATCCAATGTGATCCGACCGGTTGCACTGAATGCTTTTGGGGATACTTTGGATCTACCAAAACAGAGTCTAACATCATTCATCCAGGCAACCTAAAATAAAAACTATAATTTTTGGTTAAAGCTGTGGAGCCATGTCGAAATTGATCTGCTCTGGCTAAATTAAATTAAGATATAACAATACCTCCCTTACTATCGTCGGTCGGTAAAAAAAAGTAGGAGTTGGAGCAGGCCAATTTCGACATGGCTTCATAGCCCTACTTTTGGTCAAACCCATTAAGATACAGGATCCCAAATTCCCTTCCCAAAAATCTTTTTAAAAAGGCGTCAAAATGGTTCCTAAAACTTTGAACTTCCAATTTTTAATATCTCGCTAGAGATTGCAATCACAAAAATTTTCGATGTGGAGATTCTGATGTTTTTATACGTTTTGAACGTCCCTGAGTCGTTTTCACCAAGGTTGAGAAAAGATTACAAGATTACGCAATAATGGTTTGAGCTAGAATCATGAAATTTGGCATATGGACTTTATTCAAAATTCGTAGTTTTCTCTCAACTTTTGAGAAATGTAGCTCAAACGAAAGAGGGTCATTACCTACCTCGTTTTCATTTTTTTCCTCTAAACTGACCGTAAAACTAAAGATTTATGTTTGATAGTTTTTCACATGATTAAAAATTGTATAAAACTACTATATATAAAATTTCAGCTTGATTGAATCGCTGAAAGAACCGGAATTAATTTTTTAAATATTTTAACACGTTGACTGCCAATCACGCGCCAGCAGGAGATGTGGTGCCATCAACAAAGAGCCAATCACGCGCTGGTTTAATAAATATTATTTATTAATTTTAATTTTAATTAATAAAATTGAATTTAAATATCATATATGTTAATTAATCGAATTTGCGAGATAGTCGAGTGGAGACACTCCAGATTTTTTTAAGAATATCCTATATAACTTTTCCTACTTATATTTTTATACGATTATTTGTATTATGTTTATATTTTATTGTATTTTTAATCACTTCTTTCCATTAATCGGTGTCGTGTATGAATATTGGAAAATTGTTGAAGATTTGTTGTTAATTTCCGATCATTCATCCATCCATCACCTTCCTCGAGTCAGTTCGTGCATCCTTGTACTGGTTTTTATTTTCAAAATGTTGTTAAAAAGCACCGATAATTGATATGAAAGGGTATAATAGTAATAATTTGAAAAACAATTTGGAATTGAATCCTTGGTTATAATTTAATGGCAGGAGCGCGCATCGTGGTGGCCAGTGGGTCATTTCAAGCACGCCACGCCGCTGGCTACACCCCCCCCCCCTCCCTCCCTATTGCTTCCCCCTCTCTCTATCGAGCTTCTCTTCTCCGTTTTTGCCTGTTTTCTAATAATGCTTATTTTGTAGTTTTCCAGGTAGTTGAATTGTTTTTATGCTATCAGGTTCAATGATTTTTCGTTTAATATGATAATAAAATCCATAAGAAAATAACAGAGGGGAAAAGAAACAGGAATAGTTAATTATCGCAAATTCTTTATATTTTTACTTTCCTTGTTAATGAATATAGTTATTTTCCTTTAAAAGCCTTCCAGAAGACATTTTAATATTCTTATAATAATTAATGAGAAGATTACGTAAATGTAACTATAAAAAGGTAGGTCGAAAATTAAGATAATTTGTCCAGTTGAGAATTTATATTTTAATTTATTAAACGTTTTTTTTTTTTGGTAAGGGACTATTAATTTCTTATCATTTTAAATTTAAATGTTTTTTTTTTTAATATTTTGATTTTATTTTGGAAGATTTCTTTTAAAAATTGTTGAATTTTAATTTAAATAATTAATTAATATATATATGTATATATAATTGTTTGAATACAAATTTAGTAACATTGTATGTTTTAAATATATTAAAATATATTAATTATAATATAAGTGAACAATTTCAAATTAATCTGATATTTTTAAACAAATTATTAACTTTAATTAAATGAGAAATTATAATATTAATATTTTCGGGGGTCATTCAATAAGTAAAGAGCCATTGGTTATAGCTCAAAAATGATTTATTTGATTCTTACAAAACTGAGGCTATTTATCAACATAATCACCCCCACCCCCACCCCCACAGTTAAGCCCAGCTTTCTTACAGTTTTCGAAGTTGACCCGTGATAATCTCTAAAACTTGAGTTGTGTGTGGTATGTCTTACCTTATCCTCCCTATAGTCCCGGCCTCGCCCCATCTGATTTTTACCTGATTGGACCACTCAAAGACGACCAAGGTAGAAAGATTTGTAAACAATGAGAAAGTTAAGGAACAGTGACAAATCAGATGGGGTGAGATCGGGACTGTAAGAAGGATGAGACATCCCAACCAAGTTTTGGAGATTATCACGGGTAAGCTTAGGAAGCTGTAAGAAAGATAGGACAAGTGCATAACTGTGTGACGTAATTATGTTGAAAAATAGCCTAAGTTTTGTAAGAATCAAATAAACCATTTTAGAGCTATAGCCATTTGTCTCTTTAATTATTGAATGACCCTCATATATTGTTTTTTTAATGTTAATAATATATGTGCATGATTAATCAAACATAATTAAAGAAAAAATAAATGAACAATACTATAAATCAATAAAATTATTTTTATTTATAATTTTTTTTCTCTCCATCTTTTTACCGACCGACAATAGTAAGGGAGGTATTGTTTTTCTCTCTCTTCATTTTTATCATTTTTCAATTCTACGCCATCATTATTCATTGCAAACACTGCAATTTTAATATATTAATGTGAATTAGAAGACCTTCCGACTTTCCTTCTTTGTGTATTGAACTTCCTGTGACTTTGCATCTTTTTCATTGAAGTGCAGTGGATTTTTTTCCCAGACAGACAAGTCTAAATATGTCATTTAATATTTTATAATAAAGTTAGAATATTCTCAAGAAATGTAAATAAAAATTCGTTCATTATTTCTTAATTTTTTTTTAGGTAATAAAAATTTAATATTTAATTTATTGTTCTGGGTAATTATTAATTTAAATGTAGCTTAATGACAATTTACCATATAAAGAGAAATCGCTTTCAGTTTTCGTTTTAACAAATACAAATCTATCGATTCGATTAGTTTCGTTTATCGAACACCTATCTTTAAGTAAAATCATCTATTAATTTTCACGATTTGTTTTAATTTCTAATCTCAAAAAAATGTCATAAACTATTCTATAAATAAGAAGATAATAATAAATTTTATTAATAATTTTTTTAGATTATTTAAAAAAAAAAATTAAGTAAAAGTAAAAACAGTGTAGTTTTCAATTTTCTCTTGGATATTTATTTCGATTTATTTAATATGTCTGGTATTATAAAACCAATTTTAAAGTCAGTTATATTTTATGTAAACAATATAAACCGATAACTTATATTATTATATATTATAAATAAATTGTCTTAAAAATTAGCTTTTATTTTAATGATTATGTTTAAATAATAATTTTTAATAATAAATAAATCGTTTACATACATCATCAATTAGAAAATAGAAAACAAGACGGATGGAAGGAGAAAATAAAATTTTCCAAATTATATATCAAGTATAGTCGGGGAAAAATTAAATAAAAGTGAGGAAATCTGTTTGTGGAGTGAACAGTTCAATTTAATTTATTTATTAATTTATATAATAAATTAATTCACACATTTATGTTTATATTGAAAGCTAATAATTCATATTTCATCATCAAAATTAAGTAAGATTCTTTTTTTACTATATTGCTGTCATTAAAATTATTATTATGTCATTCAATGGACTAGTTGTACTTCAAATCATTTAATCTTTTACTGAATTTGTAAAATATTTCAAATTAAAATAAAGAAATTCACAAAATATAATGCAAATAATTAAAAATATTGATCTTATCAATAATTAAGAAAATGAAAATAGAAGAACTATTATGTTCAGACTTGCAAATTATATCTGAAATTTAATACAAATTTAATATTTGCATAAAATGTATTCTTTTAAATTTTTTTAACTAATTAAAAAATTAAATTAAAGTATTTAATTAAACTCAACTATGTAGATAAATTGAATGTTAAAATACCATTATATTCTTCAGGTTGATTGTAACAAACACTAGTTGAATAGAAAAAATTGTTAAATCAATTGAAAAATAAATAAATAATTACTTCAAATAAATGAAATTATATTTTTTCACTAAAAAACCCTTACAATATGGATTATTAAAATTTATTTGTTCTTTTAGAACTACAAATCCTTTCATTAAAAAAACATCCCCCGGGGTAAAAACTAATGCGACATTTCATCCTAATTTCCACTGCCAACATTTCTTAAATCGTTTTTTGATATTATCTCTACAAACGTGTTTTCCTGGCCCTTCTTATGAGATTTATTTATAACTAGAAATACTCTTTTTACATATTTCCCCACCTCATCCAGGTGTTCATTGTTATTCTAATTGTGTCTAGAGATGCATTAAGCGACTAAAATTCTATATTATATAATCTCAATAATCTACTCTTATTCATTTTAATGTTTTTATTTTTTTTATGATTTTCATCGCCAAAATAACCTTTAAATATATAAAAATCTATATATTTAATACGATAGTGTCCGTCTGTACGCAAAAAACTCCAGAGCCTAAACTACAAGGAGTAAGATAACCAAATTTTTCTGAGGTGAAGGGTACCTCAAATGATGAAAAATAAAAAAGAAATTAGAATCTTAGGTAACTCCTGAGCTGAGCTGCGGGTGTTTCATTTTCCAGAAATATATATAAAGGAGAGTGTTTGTATGTATGTAATTTGTTTACTTTTTCGCTGTCATAGAAACAGATATATATATATATATAATTAGAACCTCTCTCTCTCTCTCTCCCTCTATTTAAAATTTTAAAAAATGGAGCGTTCTAGCCAAATTAAGAAATTTAAATTCCTTATGCAACATTGATAGGTAAATGAATTGGACATGAAGAGGAGACATATTATTAGAGAAATTGGGGAAAAATCAACCGAAATGTAATTAAACAAAAAAATTCAAGAATTATGATACGGATACGACTTACATACAATTAACATACAAAATGTAGAATTTGAAAAAGTATAAATATTTAAATACTTAAGATCTCTAATCACGAAGGATAATAATATTCGAGAAGAATTTAAATCGACGTTGTAATTGAGTAA
Organism: Labia minor; assembly: GCA_963082975.1. Classification (NCBI taxonomy): domain Eukaryota; kingdom Metazoa; phylum Arthropoda; class Insecta; order Dermaptera; family Spongiphoridae; genus Labia; species Labia minor. The sequence goes on from OY720345.1 coordinate 56,839,795, forward strand.
CGCCTGTTATTATGCAATAAAGGGGCTTATCTCATAAAACAATTATTTTTCATGTTGATCGATGACTAGGGTGACCATATTTCGAAAACACCAAACCGGGACAAACGGTATACCTTTTTTTAGAACTAAATTGAAAAAAATTTGAAAAACAAAAATTACGAAATGTCCTAAATATTGAAAAAACGGGACAGTAGGGTGTCCCGAAGACATTTTTGGGACAGAGCACCTAAAGACGGGACGTACCTCACAGGGTACCTCAAATGATGAAAAATAAAAAAGAAATTAGAATCTTAGGTAACTCCTGAGTTGAGCTGCGGGTCTTCCATTTTCCAGAAATATATATAAAGGAAAGTGTTTGTATGTATGTAATTTGTTTACTTTTTTGCTGTCATAGAAACAGATATATATATATATATATATAATTAGAACCTCTCTTTAAAATTTTTAAAAATGGAGTGTTCTAGCCAAATTAAGAAATTTAAATGCCTTATGCAACATTGATAGGTAAATGAATTGGACTGGAAGAGGAGACATGTGATTATAGGAATTGGGGAAAAATCAACCGAAATGTAATTAAACAAAAAAATTCAAGAATTATAATAAGGATACGACTTACATTCAATTAACGTACAAAATGTAGAATTTGAAAAAGTATAAATATTTAAATACTTAAGATCTCTAATCACGAAGGATAATAAGTTTCGAGAAGAATTTAAATCGACGTTGTAATTGAGTAACGCCTGTTATTATGCAGTAAAGGGGCAAACGGTATACCTTTTTTTTCGAACTAAATTGAAAAAATGTTGAAAAAAAAATTACGAAATGTCCTAAATATTGAAAAAACAGTAGGGTGTCCCGAAGACATTTTTGGGACAGAGCACCTAAAGACGGGACGTTTAGTCACCCTATCGATGACTCTGGGAGACGAGAGTAAATTTGGAGTATTCGTGAGATTAATATTGTTCGCAGCATTTATAGGCCAAAAGAAGATGAGGTCACAGGGGGATGGCGGAGATGGCATAACGAGAAATAATGTCCAGATATATTTAAGGTTATAAAATCGAGAAGGCTGGGATGGGAAGGGGACGTGGTTGGAATGGGAGAAACTAGAAATTGGGAGAAACCGATTGGGAAACATCCGGTGGAAGACCAAGGACCAAGGTGGGTGGACAATGAAGGAAGGGACATGGGAGAGATGGGACAGGGTAGGATTTGGTTGTAGCTCAGGATAGGGACGCTTAGAGAATTGTAGATGCTGCGGCTAAGAACTTTCGAAAACTGTAGAGACACAGAGTTAGATAAATATAACATATACAATAATAATATATAATTAATTTACTGATTAAATTAAAATATATTTTACAAGAAAACAAATACATGTCTTATCTACTTATACTGATTGAAACAAAATGGATGAAAACCTTTTACGTACAGACTTTCAACCAAGTACTATGTATCACTCGGGGGTACAGGGGGCGGAGCCCCCGTCTAGGTGTGAAGAGCGCCGAAGGCGCTCGGAGCAGCTAGTATTTAATTAATTCGGAATTAAATGGTTTAGTAAGTGTACACATTATTTTTTTGTTTCTTAAATTAAAATAAACTAAATTTATTATATATATATTTATTAAATTTAAACTAATTAAATGAAATTGCATACTTCTGAAGTTATCATCTATAAATAAGTTGACCAGATCATCCAAAAACATGCATAATACAAATAAATTACATTCATGTTCATAAAAATGATATTAATAATTTATTTAACAAGTCAAAATTCAAAATCTCTAAAATTACTCTTTATTAATTTATATAAATTAAAATATTCGATAAAAATGTTTATAATTATTATATTATTATAATTATTATTTATTTATATTTATTATTAAAAATGTGAAGATAGCAACATTATATATAAAGTATTAATTGTTAGATAGCTAATATAAACTAATTAAATTCTTATTAATTAAATTCCTCTCTATCTTTTCAAATATTAAATATACTAAATTACTTTATATTAGTATAAAAATGTATCTCCTATTAATTCATTAATTTTTTATTATTAATTTAATAATTTTATTTAATAGAGATTTGTTTTTTTTTTGTGAGTTCAATTAAAAGAAGTTACATTTAAGTTTATTTGTTTAAAATCGTTAAAGTGAAAAACAAAAGTAACACGAATCAACATTATCCTAGTTTAATTAAAATAACTTTTTAGTGTGACATTAAGGTGAATGAACTTAGTTTAGAAGAAAAGTGAATAAACTATAGTGAAAGAAAAACCAAACAGTAAGAAGAACGTAGTTGGGAAGATGAACTTGTTTTTTTTTCCTTTCTTTTTATTATTATTCATCGAGATGATTTCAAAACAAAGAAATGATGTCATATATTTAGTATTTCGTTTATGAATGCGGGTATGACTGTTTATTAATAACAAAAGTATAGTAAATTGGGTCGCGAATTCTCAAATAGCTTCGAGAATTGGTGTCGTTCATTTCTTCATTGAATTTCTCTTTGAGTGCACCGATGAGAAGCTGCGCTTGGACCCATCACAGTTGCTTACGACATAAGCTTGGGGAAGTTCTCAGTTCGTAAATCACAAACAGTTCCCAGAGAACTACTAACATCTTTCATTACGTGGCGAGAGTAATTTATTACATATTGCATCTCACTCATACCACTCATTTCCTCGCCACTCTCCTTTTTCCCTTTTGATAGAGAAGAATGCTTATAGGAAGTTTTGCATTTCAATCGATTTTATATATTCATATTATAGTATAGGAATATTTAACATACTTTCCTCAATCGAAGTCATCGCATTTCAATTTTTTCAATAAAAATTTAACTCGCGAATTATTTTATTATAAATATTTAAAGAATATTTTAAAAATAAATTAATAAAAAAACTTTTGAAAATGCACGCTTTTAAATAAAAAATGCCCTATGTTTATGACCATAAACAAGTCTGTAAAGGCGCTTCAGCCTCCATATTCACCAGTTATAGCCCTTAGAACTTTTCCAATTAAATATAAAGGTTTTTTATTTATTTGTTTATTGATTTAATTACCTTTAACATATTTTCTGTAGTGAATTAAAGAATGAAAAGTGTTATTTCTTAATGAAATCCTTATTAAAATAATTATTCTTTCTATTTTTCCAAAACTGGGTTGACTATACAATTATTAACATATTTATTGATTTAATTCTGTAAAAATGGAATTTTACGGAAACGATAATTTTGAAATATATGATTAAGCCAAAACTGAGATAAATTTAATTTTAATTTTAATAAAATTTGTAGGTTTTAAATTTCGTCCAAAGACCCATTTGAACTCATCACGAACTGCTCCCAGCGGATTTGTCACTTAATATAAATAAAAGATTATTAAAATTCATTGACCTCAGAATGGGATTTAGTTAATTTAATTGAACTCGCGGTTTTCGCACCCTGGAGGTAGATAATGCTCATCTTTTGAATGAACAATTCACGCTTGGCAAAATATACAAAAATAGTTTCGATGACAAATATGAAAAATTGTTAATAATTCAATTTTATTCAGATTTAATATCGATAACAAAATTTATTATTAATAAAAGAAAATAATGGAAGAGCATAGATTATATTCTACTAATAATAATATATTCTAATAATAATAATTGTTTTAGATCAGAGGTTCCCAAGCTTATTTGGTCAAGCCCCCCAATATACAAAAATAGAAAGAAATTTCTGAAAAAAATTTATACAGCGCCCCCCGGAAATTTAACTTTTTTTAATTTTAATAACAATTAAACAGAAAGATAAATGTACCTATTCGCAAAATATTCTAAATAAAGGTGTAAATTAGAAACATTGAAAATATGTATTTATTTATTGAACTAAGAATAGAAAAGTAATATACAAGTAATTTTCCCTAAATACTCCTGTGGCCATCACCCCCCCTGGATCGCTGCAACACCCATGAGGGGGCGGTAGCGCCCACTTTGGGAATCACTGTTTTAGATGTATTGTCCTTAATTTGGCAATTAAATAAGGTGGCAATAAATAGGATAATGAAACCTGTGAATATAAGTTTAATTACTAATTTAGATAAACCTTAACGCTGTATATTTCATATTCAATCGTTTATCTAATAAATATATCTTTATTTATATTTATTTATTTTTAATTAATATTTATTTATTATAAATGAAAATAAATATTAATAAACGAAAAATACCAATTTTTTCATTAACATGCCAAATAAACAATAATAATAACAACTAATAATAATATTATATTTGTTTAAAATTAATTAATTTAAATAATGTATGTCAATGTGATGTACCTACAGCTGTAAATCCACCAATCCAGTTGTCTGCTCCTTCAGTATAGACAACTTGTTTAACAAATCTATACTCTCTATATATGGAATATATTTATTAAATATCAATGTTGTTAGTTAAAATTCTATATAAATTTAAATTTTAAGAAATTTATTTTCTGAAGGAATGTATTGGTTTATTTATTTTATGATTTTTTAATTAAAAAATCCCTAATTATGTGAAAATTCATAGTTGGCATTGCTGAAAATTTCACTAAAACAAGGTCAAAGTTTTATCATTTTTTATTATAATGCCAATTGTTCCATATTGGTCCTGATAATGTTAATTAATTAAAAAAACTGGATGATTTAGGCAATAAATATGATCCTGTAAACCTGTGATTGGATTATAATTTTCTTTTGAATCAAAATTGAACAATCGATATAAATCAACAATCGTTTTCGAAATATGAATTTATATTGTAACGATTCTTATGTTTTTTATAAAGGATTGACAAATTTTATTTAAATTTGAAATTGACTATAAATGATTCTTTAATTGTCATTTTAAATAAAGTGGTAATCATTTATTTCTAATATTTATTTACTTCTTCATTCTATGTATATACAGTATGTGGGTCGAATTGAAAAAAATAAATAAATAAAATAAAATAAAAAATAAAAAAAAAAAACTAAGTTCTTTTGATATGATTGTGCTCGGCTTCCCCTAACCTTGTTGTGTGTGATGATGAATCGGTTTCGGACCTGGTCACTGTTTTCCCAAAAGGGTTCGGAAGCGCACTTCTACGAATCCCTTGGTAATGTAATTTGAAAAGGAGACATTCGATGTCAGAAGGTCCTCGGGAGTAGCCAGCTGGTGGCAAAGGTAGAGGTGATGAAAGCCATTTGGACAATGGTAACCGGCGGCGGTGATCGGGCTCCGTTTGTGTTCTATTTAGACAAAGCAGCGGCCCCCAAGAAGACGACGGCGCGAGTTGAAGCCCCGCGGGGCGGGACCTCCCAGCCGAGGCGGCCGACGTTTCCCGCGAGGGTAGTAGCGACACGCGGCGGCGACCACACAAGTCGCCTTAACGCGGGCACACACACACACACACACACACATACACATCTAAAGACACACGACCCAATGGACAGGATACACAGGCAACTTGTTGGGACCAGAAGGGTGACCGGGGAAATTTGCAAAAACACCACCCAACCCCACTGATACGGTATGAATTCCTTTGCTGATTAAGAAAGAAAGAAAATCTCGGATTAATTAAGATATTAGATCGTCCAACGAAGGCATCAGTGATGATTAAAAAAAAAAAAAATTTAATTAAAAAATAGAATAAAGGGTGCTATTAAAATATAATTAAGCATATAGTTAGAAAAAAAAGATTCAATATAGCTTGATAATATATTTAAATGAGGAAAAAGTTTTTGGTGAGGTGCAGAGAGAGGAAAGCTAATAAAAACATCTTAATTATTTAATTTTTCTATGGTTGGAAATTATATAATAAAAATATAATTAGAATAAATTTGCAATTCAGCAGGAGGTATTATTTTTTTTTTCTTTGAAATTTTCTTTATTTTTTATTTTTTTTTTTTTATTTTATTTTTTCTTTGAAAAGGTTTGTGCCAAAAGTTTTATATTCTTATAAGAAAGAATTATCTTTAAGGGCAGTTTATATCTTTAAGGCACAATTATTTTGAAAATCTAATTTGATTTATGTAAATTGATTTAATAATTTAATTTAAATTGATTTCATCTTCTAATAGGTAAATGAAATGAAAAATCATATATTAATATCAAATATAATGAATTTATCAAATATAATTATTAGTTTAATTAATAATGTTTTTATTTCTATAATATTAATGATGGGGATATATCAGAGTTTGTTTTGGGTAGCTCTAATTAACCATTATTAAAAAAGTAAATTTACACAAAATAAAAATAGATAAATAAATATCAGTCATTACATATATATTTGCGTTGACCTATTTATTTTTAAAAATTAAATAAATTAAATATTTTTTTTTTAATGAGATTTGTTAAGTTGATTTTTAAATATTTTTTATTATTTTTTTTTTGGTTTAAGAAAATTTACTTAATTTCTCATTTTTATTATATTTAATTTAATTTACATTCTCAGTTTCGAAGAGGATATTATATATTTATTCCCTTTTCGAAGTTCATAATTAAATAAATACATATTATAAATCTTGTAGTAAATTAAACATACGATATTCATATGAATAGATAAATTATTACTTCTTGAATTTTGACGAAGTATAAAAAAATATTATTCATGTTCTCTCGAATTATCAAAATTTCTTAAATGAAGGAATTTTTTTTTTCACTGACTAAAATATTTTTTTATAAACTACTAGTTTAGCTTACTAACAATTTCAAATTAACATTAAAAAATTATTTAAATATAATCAAATCAAATCTTCAGTGGTTTTGTGGTTAGTACGACAGACTACCACACTGAAGACTTGAGTTCGGGCCTCGGGAAATTCAATAATTAATCTTTTCTCTTTAAAAGCTCAGTGATCCTCTGGGTCTTTCCGCAAATAATAATAAAAATAAATCAAAATCAAATTATAATGGAAAATTTAGGTTTCTCTACCTGAACCACTAATTAAGTAATTACCAAAAGATATTATAATAATTTATGTGTGTATTTAATATTTTAGATGTAATAGTCATTTTCATTTATTTTAATCATCTTCGAATCAGAGAACCTACAAAATTTCAAAGTGTTTTTTTAACGACTGTGAACATACGTCATCTATAACGGTAGAATAATAAATTTAATAATTTTAAAAATAAGATCCAATTATAATGAACAACTCTTGATAATAAAGAGAATATGTACCTAGAGAATTTTAATCTTTATTGTTCTTGTTTTTATTCAGTTTCAGAAGTTTTAGAAGAGGTTAATTTTCTTATCTCTAGTACAAATGTAATCTTGAAGATATTAAATTTATTTTATTTCTTCATTCGATTAAATACATTTGTTATGTTTAATTAAAATGTTTATTTCTATATTTTATGAATAATATATTAAATTAAAAAAAAATCTTTATTTATTTAATTTTTGAAAATTAATTTAATCCATTTTTACAATTTTTAAATATGTATTGGAATTTATATAAAAAATTATGTATTTTTTAATGTTTGTAGATATTTAAAATAAATTTATCTATAAAATAATATGAAAAAACAGACAGGTTTATCTCATTTCAATAATTTAATTAAGAAATTCGATAGTAAGTAATATACACTTACTTATTAAATAAAAGTAAGTAAGTAATATAAAATTTTTATTTATTTTTAAATTTAACTATATACCATGATTCACTAAAAAAAATTAATAAATTAATAATAATATATGAATTCATATGAATATATATATATCAAAAGATAAATATTTATATTTATTAATTTCTTAAAATTAAAAATAAAAAAAAATGAAAACCCCCCGCCATAAAATAAGAATTTTTCATTTGTCATCTTCGAATTTCGATTCTCTTTTTCCTATTTCATTCTTTCCATATTTTAAACCGAGACTGGAGGGAACATCCTACAATTAGATGGTTTCCCGTGATAACAGCACATTGTGGAGAAATAACGACCTTTCTGCTTAATATGAATACATTAATTAACCACCATCTACGTCAATCACTAATAATTTTATAGATTAAGGAACCAGATTAAAAAGAAATACGTTTATTTTATACTCTAATTATCATGTCAATTTTATAATAAACTACAATACCAAAGTCTGGTGTGAAAAAAGGAATGCAATTGAAAAAATCTGAAGTTTCTTCATTCGAATATTTCGCAAATTTAAATTGGATAAAATAAGATATATTATATTTAAATAATATTTAATTAATTAAATTATCAATTAAAATTAATAAATAATATTTATTAAACCAGCGCGTGTTTGGCTCTTTTTTGATGGCATCACGTCGCGTGCTGGCAAGTGATTGCCAGATAACGTGTTAAAAAATTAATTCCGGTACTTTCAGCCATTCAATGAAGCTGAAATTCAATATATAGCAGTTTTGTGCAATTTTTAATCATGAAAAACACTATCAAACGTATATCTTTATTTTTACGGTCACTTTAAGTGGAAAAAAAATCAAAACGTGGTAAGTAATGACCCTTTCCGGATGAGCTATATTTCTCAAAAGTTGATAGAAAATTACGAATTTTGAATAATGCCCGTGTACCAAATTTCATGATTCTAGCTCAAATCGTTTTTGTGTAATCTTGTCTACATACACACTCTCAGTCATTTTTCTTTAGTGAAAATGACTCAGGGACCTTTAAAACGTATAAAAACATCAAAATCACATCGAATTTTCATGATCGCAATACTAGCTCTGGCGAGATAGTAAAAAGCCACCTAAAAATTTTAATTTTAATTTTAAAATAACAGTAATCCATTTTTTTTATTTAATATTTTAAACTTTATTCTACCAAAGAATTCAGTAACTATTAATTAAACGTTGAATTCGTTGATGTTGAAATTAAATTCGAATTAAATAGAATCAAAAGATATAATTAAAGTTATTGATAATGAATTAATACTAGTACTTAGAGTAATTTATATAATTATCTTGCTATTTTGTGAGTTGATTGCATATGAAAAAATTGACTTTTGATTAAGTTAATCAAATGATATAATAAATGGGCTTCTATTTATGTAGCAATCCTTTGTGATATTTAATTATCAGCAATATTTTTCTAATTTTCATTTGACATTTGATTTTTTTCCCTTCCCCCACCAATTTTTTATTAAGTATATTTTTTTTATGAATTTAAGTTCGTTTAAAAAAAATACGGCTTCAAATTTTATTTGATTATTAAAATATAAAATAAAATATAAATTATAAGTAGAAGATATAAAAGAAATATTCGAAATCATTTTAAAGAATAAATTATTTTGTTTTTGTATATATGTATATATATATATATATATATATATATATTAAATATATCTATATCTATCTATCTCTGTGGCTCTACGGAACTCGAAAGTTCTTAAATATTTGATATATTAAATAATTTTTTTTAAATTTTCCACTTTTTTAATCCCTAATGTTACAGTATTATGTATTATATCTAGAATGTAAATGATTCAACATCAATGATAAAAAATAGACATAACCATAAGATATATATATATATAAATATTAGTATAAATAGTACAATTTACATTTTTACAAATAAATTAAATATAAAAAATATTTTTCATTTTTTTTTTGTTTTGTATATTATTTAAAATCTAATTTATTTTGAAAATTTAAATAAATATTCACTTTAAAATATTTTTAATTATTAACTACACATATCAGTTATATCAATTCCCCCTCCCTTCAACTCTCTTCAAAATTTTATAACTAAAATATTTTTTAATAATTATTGATTTGTTCAAATATCTAATATAAATAAAAATAAGTTGACCTGTGGCCAGGTCCGAACCGACCGACGGTTTGAAATAAATTAATTTCCAGCTACAGAAACAATTTCAAATAATTTTAATATATCTATTAATCTAATAAAAAACAGATAGGCATATAACATAAATATTTTTAATTTTATTTTATTTTTAATATATAGCTGAAGTAGCCGGCGTTGCCCGTGATCATAATAAGGAGACTGTGACGTCATGAAGGGCTTGGTGACGTCACATAATTTTAAATTAAGAAAAACATAATAAATATGATTTTTCCCGAGGATAAAACCAATACATTCGTGGTGATATGTAAAAAAATCTCCTCATGTGAAATTTGGTGTGAAAATAACCCTTCCCTTCCTATCGTCGATCGCTAATAGTACCACTTCCGGTTTCCAGATTTGCACCAAAAGTTGATCAATTCATCCCACTGATGCATTAAGTAAATATACCAAATTTCATCAAAATCGGTTGAGCCGTTCAGGCTGTACACATCTACACGGACGGACAGACGGACGGACGGACAGACATCATGCTAAAAATACTTTTTTCTGTTAAGAAAATGCATGATTCGTGGAGATATGTAAAAATCTCCACATGTGAAATTTGGTGTGAAAACAATACCTCCCTTACTATCGTCGGTCGGTAAAAATGAGTAAATTAAGTGATTATATTTTTTACAATTACAATATAATTTACAATTTTATTTAAAAGCATTTGTAAAAACTCAAGGATTTTTTTCTTCCCTTCATTTCAGCTTATATCAATTATAATGGATTATTTAATAGAATTACACGATTTTAATAGCTACAGTACTACTAATGCATAGAGTGATGTAATCGAATATTTACAAAATTTTTATTCTTTTACCATAAAAAGGTGATATTGAAATTGAAAATGATTAATAAACAGTATTGTTTTCAATTGAATTCTATTGAATGTTAATTAATTTGAAATTATTTTTATATAATGAGTCAAAAGAGTAAACTAACACAATTCAATTTATCTTAATTAAACTAATGAAAATATAGATTTATAAGTATAAAATAATAAAGAAAACATTATTAGGAACCAGGAAGAGTACAATTGTTATATTACAATCATACAGTATATGCTATTAAGATTTTTTGAGTATAGCATATGTTTTCTCATTTAAATACACTTTTGAAATGGTTTTTTCTAATCATTCAATGTCAATAAACGATATAAAATATTTTCCTTTCAGTTATAAAATTGTAATCAAGGATTGCTTATTCTTCAAGCATATTTTAATTTTCTAGTCCCAGAAGTGAACCATTCGAATGGTTTGAAACATGTCAAATGAATCGATCATAAAATAATAATAATAATAATAATATATAGTTGTCAAGACTGTCAATCATTCAAAGCTAGAAATGATATTTGCCGATAAGAATTCGTTTCTGAAATTATTTTCCATCTCCCTCTATTCATTTTCATTAGGGGTGAAAAAGTCCCAAATTATTTGGTAAACGAAATTTGAAGGCAGAACGAATTTCATGGTAAATAAGTTGACCTGTGGCCAGGTCCGAACCGACCGACGGTTTGAAGTAAATTAATTTCCAGCTACAGAAACAATTTCAAATAATTTTAATATATCTATTAATGTAATAAAAAACAGATATGGATAGAACATAAATATTTTTAATTTTATTTTATTTATAATATATAGCTGTAGTAGCCGGCGTTACCCGAGGCTGTGACGTCATGAAGGGCTGGGTGACGTCATATAATTTTAAATTAAGAAAAACATAATGAAGATGATTTTTCCCGAGGATAAAACCAATACATTCGTGGTGATATGTAAAAAAATCTCCTTATGTGAAATTTGGTGCGAAAATAACCCTTCCCTTCTTATCGTCGATCTCTAATACTACCACTTCCGGTTTCCGGATTTGTACTAAAAGTTGATCAATTCATCCCACTGATGTATTAAGTAAAGATACCAAATTTCATCAAAATCGGTTGAGCCGTTCAGGCTGTACACATTTATACGGACAGACGGACAGACGGACAGACGGACGGACAGACATCATGCTAAAAATACTTTTTTCTGTTAAGAAAATGCATGATTTGTGGTGATATATAAAAAATCTCCTCATGTGAAATTTGGTGTGAAAATAACCCTTCCCTTCCTATCGTCGATCGCTAATACTACCACTTCCGGTTTCCGGATTTGCACCAAAAGTTGATCAATTCATCCCACTGATGCAGTAAGTAAATATACCAAATTTCATCAAAATCGGTTGAGCCGTTCAGGCTGTACACATCTATACGGACGGACGGACGGACGGACCACTTCCGGTTTCCGGATTTGCACCAAAAGTTGATCAATTCATCCCACTGATGCATTAAGTAAATATACCAAATTTCATCAAAATCGGTTGAGCCGTTCAGGCTGTACACATCTATACGGACGGACGGACGGACGGACGGACCACTTCCGGTTTCCGGATTTGCACCAAAAGTTGATCAATTCATCCCACTGATGCATTAAGTAAATATACCAAATTTCATCAAAATCGGTTGAGCCGTTCAGGCTGTACACATCTATACGGACGGACGGACGGACGGACGGACCACTTCCGGTTTCCGGATTTGCACCAAAAGTTGATCAATTCATCCCACTGATGCATTAAGTAAATATACCAAATTTCATCAAAATCGGTTGAGCCGTTCAGGCTGTACACATCTATACGGACGGACGGACGGACGGACGGACCACTTCCGGTTTCCGGATTTGCACCAAAAGTTGATCAATTCATCCCACTGATGCATTAAGTAAATATACCAAATTTCATCAAAATCCGTTGAGCCGTTCAGGCTGTACACATCTATACGGACGGACGGACGGACGGACGGACAGACATCATTCTAAAAATACTTTTTTCTGATAAGAAAATGCATGATTCGTGGAGATATGTAAAAATCTCCACATGTGAAATTTGGTGTGAAAACAATACCTCCCTTACTATCGTCGGTCGGTAAAAATTAATCACACTCTTTCATATTTGAAATATTTATTCATTAGCAAGTCTCAACAAACACTAATAAAATAAAAGAACTAAACTTCTCCCCTTAATTCCATATAAGTTAGTTTTTTTAATGATTATTATTATAATTTTAGGTAATTATTCAAGTAAATTAATTTTCGTGGATTTGGATAATACTTTACCAGTAGGTTCCTTTTGCAATTCCAAATAAAGTTTTCTTATGAAAATTTTTCGGACCTCTTCTAGTTTACGTAAGAAAAATTATTAAAAATTGCATATAAATCCATTGATATTCTATTTAGCTAGCATGTTTTATCCGTTTGACTACCAGAGGACGCACTAATTTTCGTTTTTTATAAGAAAAATTTAATTAATTTTTGAATGTTCATATAAATGAATAATTAGTAAATTAGAGTCAATGAAATATTACTTAATGACACATTTCGACGTTCATAACTAATCAGTCAAACTTAAAAAATCTTTATTTTAATAATGTTTATCTAATAAACTAAGAGGCCAGAACTATTTAATAAGAAAAGTTTATTTGGAATAGAGTTCTCGTTATGCATTTGCACCATTTCTCGGTAAGCTCATCTTTCTTTGGCCCGTAATATTAAACATTACACAAAAATTAATTACAAACTTCCATTTTCCAATTAACTGTATTTGGGTATACAACATGTAGGTATCTTATAAAATATTCTTTAAATTAATTACTTTATATTAATTATTTAATTCAAAATGGGCAAAATTAATGACAATCTTTGACAAGATTTGTTATGTATATTAGATTATTACATATTTTTATATTATATATCTAGGAGAATATTGAAGTATTTTATTTTTATATCATTTAATTTTTCTTATATGTATAATAAAATAACCAGAAAATAATAATTATAATATTATAAGATTAGGGTCTGTAATATATAAATAATATATTATTATTATTAACCCTGATATTATTATTAAAAACATTTATTTGACACCTTTTTTCAATTTAAAATTTTTAAATTAAATATTAAAAAAATAAATATATTAATTAAATAAATACCAATAAAAAATAATTTCAACTTTAATTAACATTCAATAGAATTGAATTAAAAACAATACTGTTGATTAACCATTTTCAATTTCAATAACACCTTTTTATGGTAAAAGAATCCAAATTTTGTAAATATTGAATTACATCATTCTATGCATTAGTAGTAGTATAGCTATTAAAATCGTGTAATTTTATTAAATAATTCCATTATGAATGACATAAGCTGAAACGAAGGGAAGGAAAACGATCCTTGGGCTTTTAAAAATCCTTTTAGATAAAATGTAAATGAAATGGTAATCGTTAAAAAAATGCAATTAATATTAATTTTTTATTTACATTAGGTATTTACTTTTCAAACAATCGATTGCTAATCCCTTTCCATTTCATTCTTTTCATCCAGACGTATTCAAATATAATTAAGTCATCAATCAAATTTGATTAAATAGACAATACTATTACAATTAAATATTTACATTGAATTTTTGACGATTTATGAAGAATTTTATATTTCTATATATAGATATTGGAGATATAGCAGATATAATCACAATGATAAATTGACATATTTGCGAAAGTTAGTGTTTCGAGGTTCCAATAAATAAATTTTAATCTTTAAAATGATGTCAAATGTGCTTTAAAATTACTTTAGAAAATCATTATATATTTTTTACTATAACAAATTGATTATAAATTTTTTTAAAGAATTATGGACTTCTATATCGTTCCACATTTTCTTTCAACTTTCAACTATTCAAAAAACTTAAACGGTATTATTTGATTAAGTAGATAAAAGATGAAGCGAATAAAGTATTAAAGCCATCCATTGGCTTTTGAGTATTTAATATGTTAGGAAGTTCTTTGAAAAGAAGAATAATTATTTTATCTATAATCATAAAAATTAATAATAAAATAGTTATTAAGTTAAATTTTTTTTTTAAATATTTGCGTTATAAATTCAAAGATAATTACTTATAAATTATATATATGATTAGTAAAAGGCGCCACAGGATAGGGGACGGCGTAGCTGGCTCACATTCTTGGGGCCCCGGGTTCAAGTCCCGGGCCTGGCAAGGGATTTTTTATAGCTGGGACTAATGGGACAGAGTCAACTCAGCCTCCGGGATTAACATTGGGAAGCTACTTGATAAAATGTAGCACCTCCGATCAAGAAAATCAAGGTAAAGGTTGATAGGACCCGTTCTACTGATCATAGGACACCAAATTGATATAACCGAATTGATAGGCGTTGTCCTTGCGTAGGTCGTACAAAAGTCAGAGGTATTTTGTTTTTTTTTTATGTGATTAGTAAGAAATTAATTTATTTGTTTTTGAATTAATTAAAATTAAAAGATTTTTAAGATTTAAACTAATTTTCAATTCAAATTTAATATAAAAATCAATTAATTTATTTAGTCCTGGAATTATTTCCAGAAACAGTATGAAAAATTCATTAACCCATTTATTTTATTTTTTTTTTTTTTGGAATTGTTTAAAATGATTTAATATATATGTTTAATTTTGTTCTTTTTAATTCCAAATCATTTGGTTTAATTCTATAAAATTGTGAAATTGACAAAAAGCCTGCTAATTCTTAATTCAAACAAATGAAAGTTTCGAATTCTATTTACGTGTTTGTTTTACTAATCACTTGCCGCAATGGCAGACAAAGGTCCAAGGCTTTAATTAGGACGTGACACTCAAATCAACGAAAAGCCATATATTGTACATTTATATTTAATATGATAAACTTGCCTTCAGCTCCAAATGAGAATTTAATTTCAAGGGGAAAAATATTATCTCTTTTGATATAATTTCAACTTTTATTATTAAAACATTAGTAAATAAATTTATTTTTTAATTGCCATTGTTCTTGCTTTAATTGGTTAAGAATTGGATAAAGTTTTTTTTTCTGAATGGAGAAGAAAAAAATTGATTTGGTGAAAAATATGATTTTTTAAGAGTTTAATAGTTATAATAATAATAATTTAATGTAAACTATGTGTAAAATTATTTGATTACAAAAAAGAAGTAAATAGAAAATAAATATTTTGATAAAAATAAAATTAAATTAATACTTTTATATTCGATCAATGGGAAAATACTTGTAGTATAAAGTAAGATTAAAAAGGAATCGATAAGGGGGGGCTTTCTAATTAACATTGCTTAAATCTGATTTATTTTTTGGAGATTTTAACACAGTAGTTTTTAAAAAAAATTTAGTAATTCGCAAATTTATAAAAAAAATAATTATATTTTTAAATTTGTTTTATTATAATTTCATATTTGAAGAATTTCTAAAATCAATTCTAATTAAAGATTCAAATATGCTATTTAACATGTAATGTTGGTTGCATACTTATAGGAGCAATTTTTAAAAAATATATATATATACGGTATTTGTGGTTGTTGAATTGATAAAAAAAGTCTTCTGGACTTCGCCACATATTACATATTATATTTATATAAATAATATTAAATATCACTATATATTTTTGTGTATTGTGAAATAATTTTTCCTATTTTTTTAGTAGCTGACAATGTTAACTTATTAATATTTAATAAATTATAAATAAAATTCATTTAGAAAAATGAATTTTATATTAACCTGGAATTTTTAAGATTAGTTGTCACTATAAAATATTACTATAAATAAATAATTAAATTTATTATTACTTTACTTAATACTAATGTTGTTAAAATCATAACTTAGAATTTCATTTATTTCATTTCAATGGCAAAGACAATTACAAAAATGATATACCATTTTTTAAAGTATAAAATCTAGAATAAAAAGGAATATCTAACAATTATACTCCATCTTATACATCGAATTATAAATATTTACAATTGAATTGAATTCAATAGATAAATTGAATATCTCTAATGAAGAAGAGTTACCACTAGTTATATGAATTAGTATTAATAATAATAATTTTTATCAAAGGTTAAAAAAAATAATAACTAAAAAGAATAACGATATTGAAATGAGAATATAAATTGTGATATATCAAATTAATTTGATCGATTAATAATATACTTCCCTATGTAAATATTGATAAGCTGGATGCCTATCTACAAGGCATTAATCATTTTTGGCAGAAATTAAATATTATTTTACAAATAATGCATTTCCATTTAATATTCATTCTTTAATCAAAATAAAAATAAAATAATTGTGTAAATGCAAAAAATTAAATAAATTCAAACAAGCGAGATTAAAAAAAATATTATAAAAATGGTTGGTTCATTTATTTAATAGAATAACGTAAAATGATTCAATAATTTAATAAACTACCCTATGATAAAATAATGAATTTATATTTTGATTAGTTATTTATTTATATGGAAATGAACTCAATTGATAAATTAAACCCATAATTAAGAAATTTTAACATAAATTAAATTTAATCAAAAGATTTTATAATATAATTAATTTAATTATAGAATTTATTTACCTACATATAATAAATTCATTATAATAATATGTTATGATACCTATAAAAATATACAAATATATATTTATATATTAAATTAGAATATATTATATCGTTCAAAAAAGTATTTTAATGAAAATGCAATTATCATGTTTTTGTATTATTAATGTACTTGAATAATTTGTTTTATATTTAATATTTTGAAATATAACATTGTAAAAATATTTTAACAACATACTTTTGAAAAATATTATTCATTTTCAATTATTAAAAAAAATTACTTACTTTTTTTTAGTTTTCTTGTATAAGTATTACATTTTTTAAATAATAAGGAAATACAATTTGCAATTTAAGCATTTATGACTAAATTGACACTTTTCAATGAAATGTATCAAAACAAGAATTTTTATATTTTATTTAATTGAAACGAATTCAAATTCAAACAAAGGAAGATGCTCAAATGCCAGTTAAATAATGCGGTCGGTATTTGAATTGGAGGCCAGTGATCTAATTGCGATACCTAGAAGTATCTCGGAAGTTCCTCTCATGACATCTGACATGACTTACATCCAAACAATGATTCTTTATATGTATAGTAATATTTCTTTTTTTATTTACAATATATTAACAATAAGAAATATATTATATATATATGTATATAGATATGCGCAGGAAATTTGTTATTTTTTTTTAATTCTTAAAAAATATCTAAATATTTTAGTGATTTTTATTTTAAAACAAAAATAAAATGGTTATGGGACATCTAAATAATTTTGATATCAATGTTAACATTTTAGATAACTAACTTAAAAAAAACAGTCTACCCAATACAAAAAAGTCAACAACATGATGTTCTTTTATAAAATAATGTATTTTTCATAAATATAGTTATTATAATAAAATTAAATTAAAATATTTTCTTTTTTTAATTTAAATTATTAAAATAGTCATGTTTATTTATTAAGAGATATATAGAAGAAACAAATTAAAAATTAATAATAATGTGTTCTTCTATAAAATTTTATATAATCTTAAACTTATTTAAAACATACATTTAGTTGTGTTTTTCCTAATTTAAATAAATAAATATTTAAGCGAAACGAAATATGTACCTATATTAACATTTTATCATATTCACATATTATATGTAAAAAAAAAAATTAATAAAATAAACGGGGAAACGAATTTAAAAATTATTTATTTATAAACAATCAGAAAATGTTTTCTAATTTCAGTCTGCTTGAAGAAATATTTGTTGTTTTTTATTGTCTCAAAGTATGTCAGAAAATTAATATTTCATTCTGAATTTGAAATCACTTTTATTAAGGCAACGTAGCTTTAGAAATGAAAGAAAGATCTTTTTATTAACACTTTGACCCTTCCACCCTTTACAAAACTCTCTTAGAAAAAGGCAATGAAAAAAAATTGTTTAAACATTATTAGCTATAAAATTTAAATATTTCCTTAGACAGTACGTAATAAGATAAAAGAAAAAGTACATACAAATATAAACGGCATCTTTTTTTTATTACTTTTTTATTCTTAATACTTTTATTTATTTTTTTTTTTTTGTGATTAGTTTTTAAATAAAAAGTATGTTATTTAATTTGAATATAATAAGATGAATTCATTTCTTTAAAATATAATTAATTTCTTAAAAAATTATTTTAAAAATGTTTCAAATATATGTTAATATATATAATAATTTTTTTATATTTTATTTATCTCTAAAATGAACTGTGATAAGCATTAATAATTTTGTTTTTTTATTTTAACCAATTTAAAGTTTATTAGATTCTAAATCCATGTTAGCTAACTTCACACTTATTTTGAATACAATAATTATTAATGTTATTAATTTTTGCAATATATTACATTATTGCACTGAGATCAGATCCCACAACCTTATTCGGGGGCCATTAAGTCATATTTATAAATTAATTTCAGTAAAAGTATGTTATTTCTAATGATTTATTGATTTTCAATATTCCATCGCCTATGTGATATCCAAGAATATATATTTATCTGGTGTTTTTTATTTTGTATAAAAATATGCATGCATCTTAACAATTAAATTTGAAAAATAATATAATTTAAATATCTATCAGGTCAAAATTTCTTTAAAAATCTTAAAGATAAATTAAAAAATTGTAGCTTTCAGAAATTATTTATTAATCATATTTAGTGACGTTTTTTGATAAACCTACTACAAATATTATGTTCAATACACTGATTCTTAATTGATTGTTTTAAAAATTATATTTGGAGAAATAAAATAACACTTCCGAAGATATCTTCTTGTCATTTGCTGAAATGTACATAATGCAAAAAAAAATCAATTAAAACCGAGTGTTTTATTTAAAAAGTAATTAATTTTTAGTCTTATATTAGTTTAATTTTAGTTTATAAAATATATTAAAATTTTACAATGAATACCTAGAATCTATTTATTAATTTCATTAATTAAAGGTCTTTTTAATGCTTGTTATAAAAAAAATTTATAAATAAAATAATTTGAAAATAATAAGATATTTTATATTAAATGACATGTTTCATAAAAAATAATATATATATATATATATTTCATGAAGAAATTAAATGTATTTTAACAAAATTAAATTTGTTCTCGATCCAATCAAAGTCTTATATGTGTATTTTATCAAAGAGAGAGAAAAGAGAGAGGTTTTTCTGATCCTGGATATAAATCTCTTGCTAAAGATCAGGGAAATCGGTGCGTTTCTTGTTCCATTCGTGTTTGATTGGAAACGGAATTAAATGTCCCGTTAGGCAATGGAATGGTCTAGGAAAACAAACATCCCTTTGAGTGTGGAAGCGGAATAAGAGTGGAGTGGAGGAGGGAGAAAGTGTGGTGGTGAGTTATGGGGTGGTGGTGGTTGAAATGGAGAGAAGAGGGATTGGGTAAGGGCTGGGGGTAGGTGGAGTGGGCAGGTGTTTTGCCCGGCTGCCATTTAAGAGCGGTCGGTGGCTGTGCAGGCGAATGGCGCGCAGCCTTTGAGCCTCCGTGTCCGGAATTCTAATCGGGGACGACCTTCCTGCGACAAGAAGCGCTTCTTTAGAACACAGCCTTCCAGGTGATTACACCTTAAGAAGCCGAACGGAAAAAATCAACTGGTGATTAAATAGACATATTAATTAATACTAATATAGCATTGTAGCATTCAATTGGTTTTTACGAAAAAAAAGTAATTGGTATTATGTCAAGTATATTATACAAAAGAATTCAACAAAGAAATCCTTCGATTCAGGTTAGCACACGAAATAAAGAGTGAAAAACATCTCGAGACCTTCGTTTCTCGTCCGTTTGCCTTTCTTCGTTTCGAAAGGATACATAAATCATACTCCATTCCATCAAGATGGATTTTCTCCTATTGATACAAGTCATCATTTGGTTTCCTATTTACTATTCAAGAAGATTCGCCTTTTTTTCGCATAGATTGATGTTTAATAGCTGGATTTTGTTATTGTCCACAAATGGACGATCCATTTTTTTGAAGAGATTTCAAGTAATCCATCTTAGAAGAAATGATCTCGATTTGTTTTAGGACAACATCCGATCATTTTATATTGATTTTTCTGTCATTTATGAAAAAAGGGAAAACTGCATTCCTATACGACTAGTAAGCTTGAGCAATCCGTTAATTACAATGAAGAGTGCTCGTCTTTGCAAGAGTCAAGAATCCACACAGCTGGAGAGTTATTGCAGATCAATCTCTTGAACAAACAAATATTCACTGACTACAACAACAACAACAAAAAAGAAAACTATCATAAGATGGACCAGTAAAATATATATTTTCATTATAAAAATAACATATTATTAATTTTAAATTTTATCATAATTTTTAAAATATAAATTTTTTTTAAGAAGTTTTATCTCATTTTATGTATATATAAATGATTTTAATTATGATATATAATTTGAACTGTTTTATTAATCTACATAATCAAATAAATTAATATTTAGTTTTAAAATTTAAAAATAAAAAATTTAAATTTAAAAATATGAATTATATCATTTATATATCATTTTATAAGAAATATATTCTTTTTTTTTGTTATTTAAAAGAAAAAAGAATCTAAAAAAGTTTGTTTAATTATGAATTAAAAACATTAAATATAATATAATATAATATATAATTTAATTTTTCATTTAATTTAAAAACATTATATACATACATATATATATATATATATATTAGGTCGAGTCATAAATAACTTCCGCCTAAGTAGTGTGCTTCTTTTGGTATTGTTTGTACACAATGAGATTCCCCTTGATAAGGGATTTTTGTTTTCGCTTAGCAAGTATAAACTGGTCAGTCTCTAGACAACCTCGTTTCGGTGCGCACGTAAATATTTTTTTATTTATACCTTTAAAATGGATAATCAAAAAATACACTTTCGACATGTGATGCTTTGGGAATTTAAACAAGGCAATAGTGCTACAGCTACGGCTCGAAAACTTTGCAGTGTATATGGTGAAGGAGTGATAACTGATCGGGCAGTAAGAAATTGGTTTGTAAAATTCCGTTCTGGAGACATGACCTTAAAAGACGAGCCAAGGATGGGTCGTCCTTCTGACTTTGATGACGATGTTTTGAAGTCAGTTTTGGAAGAAAATCCACGCCAGTCAACTAGAGAGTTATCACAGAAGCTCAATACATCCCAATCAACTGTTAGAATACATTTTAGATTAATTTTTATTTGTTTTTGTGTTATCGAAAAATAAATGTATGAATAAAAAACGGAAGTTATTTATGACTCGACCTAATATATAAACATTAATCGAAATAATACTAATACGTCTAAATAATAATGAAAAATAAATAAATAAAAGGTTTAAAAGGTCGATATGAACATTAAATTAAAAATAAATTAAATTATTTAAATTTCAAATAAAAAAACTTTAAAATTGGAGAAATTATTTTATTATATTATTATTATTATTAAAAAATAATGAAATGGAAATATAAATATTATAGTTTTAGTTAAAGTTTAAATTCAGCTTTATCAGATTTATTTATAATTCATTTAATTATTAGATTATCTCCTGTATAATGAATAATAATAATAATAATTTATTAATTTTTATTAAGATTTTGTTTTAATTATTAATTATAAAATTAATAATAATTTTTAAAAAAATGTCCTTAAATTTGAATCAGCACTTTCAAACTGTATGAAATGAAAAAATAACAAAAATATGAATAATGAAAAAAAGAGCTGAATTCGTTGTATAGAAGAATGAAACAAGAAAATAATTAAAAATGATGAGATGTAATCGCATAATGACTCTTTTTTTCTTTTCATGTCGTTTATTTGACCTTAGCAGTAAAAATCTTCAGTAATCCATTCGATGTGAAATTAATTTCAGCATCCATTAATGAGAAAACGAGGAGGGAAAATTTCAATTGAACTGATTATATGGTAATATAGTAAAGATGTATTTTTCAATTCATCGGAACCCTGAAGCAAAAATCCTCCCACCATTTCCATGTTAACCATTGTAAAAGAATGCAAATATCCCAATTGCCTTGAAGCTTTTTCATCTGCCAACTCCGATATTTTTTTTTTCTTTTTCAAATTAATTCCCTGTGTTAATAAAGAGATAATAAAGCTTATTGGAAAGGAAAGAGGGAGAATGGTGTGTATTCGGATATATACTAAGTTTAATTATGTTTTGATTAATTGCAAATGCAAATTGAGAGTGACAAGAGAATAGTCCGTTTCGATTAGATAATCATTTGGCTCTCAAGCGATATTCAATATAATTTTTTTTTTTTTTTAATTTTAAATTACCAGATCAGATTGGATTCGTCGATCTCGCACACTGCCAACGAACGACATATATTGTTAGATGTGTGATATTTCAGACTGGGGCCTCACATCCGGCTATAATTAACGCTTTTCCGATGCTATCACATGGGGCGATTCAACGGTGAAACGTTCGGTGAACGACCGCAAAGACGTCGCGGTGGCTGCGCCGAACAACCACCGACAACGCGGTCAGCCCAAAATCAACAAAAACAACCAAACACCCAGACATTCAACAGACGAAAAAACAATCGTCACTTCTCACTGATTTCTCATTTATAAAAATTCAATTCAATTCTTTTTAATAAAATCATACAAATTATTTTCTTATCTTCCTGTTTTATTTCCAAAAAAAAAAAAAAAAAAATATAATTCATTTTTACTCTTGAGTGTTTTAGTGGTTAGCACGACAGTGTGTCCACCACACTGAAGACTCGTGTACGTGCCTAGGGAAATTCAATAATTAATTTCTCTTTAAAAGCTCTGCGTGATCCTCAGGGTCTATCCACAAATAATAATAATAATAATAATAATAATTAATTTTTTTTTGTCAAATTTAAGTCTTTATTTAGGATTAATAGGGATGTTTTAAAATTTCCATGTGGTTTATTTAGAAGAGGTTACTTGTGTGTGATGGTAGTGTCTGGATCGGTGGAGGTGGTTAGGAGGCGTGAGTGGCTCGCGCCACGCGCCGCCGTCCCTTGCCACCATTAATTACGCGAGTGCGTTAATTGCACTCCTCTTGGTCGGCACCTAATTCCAAGAGCCACGGCTTCCCTAAGCAGTGCCATTATGTGAGTTAGACAAAGCATAAGATATTGTACTGGTACCCATCAGCATGCCAGACTGTTCAAAGAAAAGGAAAAAAAATCACAGAAAACGGAAATTATTAAAAAAACACTCCTGTTTTGTAATTTTTCAAGAAAATCCCTATCTCAGTTTTTTTAAATAAATTAAGATTTGAATTAATATTTAAAAAATGTTACAATAAATAAGTAGAATAAATTTTCATCATGACGTCACTTGGTCGGCAAGAAACAAGCTTGGTTATCAATTAT
The DNA here is from genome assembly GCA_963082975.1 of Labia minor. Taxonomy (NCBI): domain Eukaryota; kingdom Metazoa; phylum Arthropoda; class Insecta; order Dermaptera; family Spongiphoridae; genus Labia; species Labia minor. Next base: position 56,863,953 of record OY720345.1, read on the forward strand.
ATAGTATAGTGTATAGCGTATGATTGTGAAAAGTGATTTATTTGTAAACGAAAATTTTTCAAATTTCAAGGCATTTCCGCTAAACTTTTTTTTTTGATTCCTAAAAAATTTAAAATCAGTTCGAGATATTGAGAAAATACATTGCTCTTCTCTTTATCGCGTATTTTCCAATGCCAACATTATGCTGTTTTGCCTATCATTAATAGTGCCAGTAATAGTGTTTCCTCCCTTATACAAAAACATAAAAGTCCCTGAAATTGCAATTGTAGTAAGTATTATAGATAAAGTAAAAGTTAATTTGAAATCAATATAAAAAACTTTTTTTTTAAATTATCTTTATGTTTTTTATGCTTGTATTATTATGTTCACCCTATTTATATTTTTATAGGAGAGAGAGAGAGAAGATAAAAGATGATAACTATTTATATAAGAAGCTAATAAATATATTGACAAAAAATTTCAATACTTTTTATTTTTCTCTAGGATATGTCTTCATCGCTTCAGAAATGGATAAAATGAGTCATTTTTGAAATATTTTTCTCATTTTTTTTTGCCTATAAAAAATTAAGTAAACTATAAGTATTTAATTAAATTATTGATGAATATTAAATAAAATAATTAAATATTGAATATCAAATAATAATTTTCTTATCGAATCGATAAAGAATGTAAGTTTATTTTTCTTTTAACTTTTTAGAAAAATTAAACTTTATATAAATATAAGGTAATCAATAGAAACGATGACAAAATATGTATAATTCTTAATTTAATTTTTTGTAGGGAGAGGGAAGAGGAAGGAGGGAAAGAAAAAAAATGACTAAAATTTATATTTTTGTCTATAAAACGATAATTAATTAGTTACTTTTTTCTTTAAAATAAAATAAATCTTTAAAATAATAAATAAATAATTTTCAAAAAAATTTAGAGTTTAATTAATTCAATTAATTTTTCTAAAAACACAATAATTTTATAAATCACATAAATTTTATTTTCTAATTAACAAAACAAATTTCGAATGATTGTAAAAAATTGTAAAAAATAAATGAGTTCGATAAAAAAAGAAAGAAAATATAAATTAATATATTATTGAAAGTTATTGGAAGTGAAATGGGAGGGATTTTGAAGTTACAATATTATTTTAGGTTCTATCTTTATTTTTAATAAATTTAATTTATAATAAATAATTATTCTCGATTAAAAAAAAATAATATTATTTTTCATTTCAAACGAAGAGATTTCATTGGAATATGAGTTAGACTATAATTTATTTTTATAAATGGTGTTAAAGGTAACAAAAAAATTTCATTAATCTAAGGTGAAAATGTTGATAAGAAATTATTTAATTATTAATTTCTTTATTGATTTAAAAAGATTTCAATTGATTTAAAACTATAAAATGATTTTGTGCTGGAGATGCACCCTAAGAGGGTCTTGAACAGGCGCCGAAGAGTAAGGAGTGCCTGTGGCCGTCCGGCGCCTGCGTAGGTGAATCAGCGCGAGACAATGCGGCGTCACGCCCACGCATCACGCAAGGAGGCACCGCGTCGCGGAACGCACGTGGCGTAGAGGACACCTGCACACTCCCACTTGCAATTAGCAACAAGTAGGTAGTAGGTACTCAATAAATCACCAACACCTTACAATAAAGGGGTGAATTTTTTCAAAAATTTATCTAAAATTTGAAAAAAAATTATTATTATATAAAAGATAAACAAAAAGAAAAAAAAAGAAAAATGTTAAATCAGTATAAAGAAAATAAAGTCATTAAAAAAATATGTTATTTGATTGTTCAATATGAATATTTTGTATTAATAATTTTTTTAATTTAATAAACATAACTTATGCATCAGCAACCATTTTTAAACATAGATTCATTTCATTCGAAAAAAAATTGTATATTGTATGTGATAAATTATTTAAAGATTCTTTTAATGAGTTTTACAGTCCGTTTAAAATAGGAATTGGAGCGAATCGTTTTAACTTCAATATTATTCAATAACATTATGAAATATCAACTTAGCAATGAAATAATATGATTTTAAAAAAAATAAAGAAAGAAAACGATTTTATTATTATTATTATTGTTACATAGTTTAAATCTATTAATGTTAATTTAATAATAAGAAAGATTAGATTAAATATTTATTTAATGAAATTTTGTTTCAAAAAAAAATCGATTAAATCAATAATATTCAATATATGCAGCTAGTTGAGATATACATAAAAATAAATTAATACATATATATAATGAGAGTGTAAAATATAATTAAATAATTAATATAAACATATAAAAATGAGCTGTGGCCAGGCAGAGAAGCGACTGACGATTTAAAATAAGTGAATTTCCAAACATTATATATATTATATATATATATTTAAAGTATCAAAAAAATATTTTTAAAATTTGAATTAAAATGACTAAATTATATTATCTTGGTTTTTATTTTTAGTTTAATCACTCAATTATTAATTTCTGCTATATTTTAAGTGAAAAATTTCCGACAATGAATATGAAATTAATACTTTATAAACTACCACTTCCGGGTTTCTGGATATACACCAAAAGTTGATGAATTCATGGAAGTGATGCATTAACTAAATATATCAAATTTTATCAACATCCGTTGAGCCGTTCATACGGACACACAATGGACAGCAGAATGACTAATAATACTTGTTTCTGTTAACAAAATGCATGATTCGTGGAGATATGTAAAAATCTTCACATGTGAAATTTGGTGCGAAAACAACCTTCCCTTCCTATCGTTGGTCGGTAAAAATACAAAATAAAACATTAAATTTATATAAGATAATAAATTAATAAATCAATTACAAATTATGTTATAAATTTATACCTATAGATAATACCTATAAATAAATATCAGTCTATTATACTTATAATTATAAAAAATTCGATTATATGAAAAGGGATATTTAATTAATTATTATTATATATATAATATAATAATAATAATAATAATATAATATAATTCATTAATTAATTATTTATTACTTATTCATATTTATTTTATTATTGATTTATTTATTTATGAAAATGAATTTAAAAAAAAATTTAAGAGAATTGTAGAGTAGCATTCATTCTGGGGACTTTAAGATCTGATTAATAATACTAGTAAAAATAATAATATAAAATATATGTTAGTTATTCTTAATCTTTATAAAATAATAATATAACATAATAATATAAATAATAAAGAAAAAGTTAAAGATATTGCAAGATAAGCAATTGATAATTTCAAATAAGATTAATCAAATAATTATTTAATTTATTATTTTGATATTTAATTCATGGCATATATAAATAATTATAATTCAAAACCTTTTTAAGATTTTGTTTATTAAGAGAGAGAACCGAGTTCGTGTTTTTTCAAAGTTAATTGAATTAGTTGGATAATATTTTTAGTAATAGACCTCGTCATGTGCATGGTATTTTTTAAGGTCGTTAGAAAATAAGTATAAATACACATTTGAAGATCTGTGATTCAATAGTTCAAAGGTCATTGTGTCGTGATTTATTTCATACAATGAATTTAACTTCATTTTCAATCTATACTATATAAAAATAGTAAATAATTTAATTTAATAGAAATCTTATTATTATTTAATTAATTTAATATTATGAAAAAAGAAAAATTGTACTCTTTAGTAAATTTACACACATATATATATAGTAACATATTTTTTCTTTTTAAATAAAATTGTATAAATAAATGTTAGGTCGTAAGGGGCTTAGGTAAATGGTAATAGAAGTGCAATGTCAACGACAGATTGTCAGAGAAACCTTCCATACCTTAATAAGTGAAAATGGAATTGAGAAAAGAAATATTTATACAATATTAGCCCAATAAAAGATTTTAGAAAAGTGATTTTTTTATATATTTAATAATTAATATATGTGTATTTTTATATTTAAAATCCAATGAGTTATTATTAATTAAATTTGATAGAGAATTTCTATAATATGTACATAACAATACATAGCAAAGAATACAAAAAATATTTAAATTTTTATTGATTTTCTTAATTCAATTTAATTATTATTTAATGTATAATGAAATATATATATGTAGATAAAAGAACAATGAAATGAACACAAATTGTAATGTGAAAAATATGGATGAAGAACGAATGCTGAGCCCTTCTCCACTCCTCAAACATCTTTTATCAAGATCCAAGGTCGGGGATTAACACATCAAACGATCCGTTAATGCCATCATAACAAATGCCATACTTTTTAATAGAATAAAAAAAAATAACAATTTAATGTGTTTAATCAGAATAGTAGTTTAAAAAGCGATAATTTCTCCTCAAAACAATTTTTTTAGAAAGGATTATTAATTTTTTTTTTTTTGTAACTGAAATATAAACATTTATAGATTAATATATATAATTTTTTTTTAAATTTTATTATAAATAAAAATTAAACGAAAAATTTTTTTATATAATCGATTAAATTAACAAAAGTAATTTAAGACCATTAAATTTTTTTTACCGACCGACGATAGTAAGGGAGGTATTGTTTTCACACCAAATTTCACATGTGGAGATTTTTACATATCTCCACGAATCATGCATTTTCTTAACAGAAAAAAGTATTTTTAGCATGATGTCTGTCCGTCCGTCTGTCCGTCTGTCCGTCCGTCTGTCCGTCCGTATAGATGTGTACAGCCTGAACGGCTTAACGGATTTTGATGAAATTTGGTATATTTACTTAATGCATCAGTGGGATGAATTGATCAACTTTTGGTGCAAATCCGGAAACCTGAAGTGGTAGTATTAGCGATCGACGATAAGAAGGGAAGGGTTATTTTCGCACCAAATTTCACATAAGGAGATTTTTTTACATATCACCACGAATGTATTGGTTTTATCCTCGGGAAAAATCATCTTCATTATGTTTTTCTTAATTTAAAATTATATGACGTCACCCAGCCCTTCATGACATCACAGCCTCGGGTAACGCCGGCAACGTCGGCTACTTCAGCTATATATTATAAATAAAATAAAATTAAAAATATTTATGTTATATCCATATCTGTTTTTTATTACATTAATAGATATATTAAAATTATTTGAAATTGTTTCTGTAGCTGGAAATTAATTTATTTCAAACCGTCGGTCGGTTCGGACCTGGCCACAGGTCAACTTATTTCATTTTGTTGATATTGTCTGTTTGAATCTTTGACAACTCGTCATAAAAATTTGTATACCTATAAAAAAAAAAAATTTCGCGTAAATGCTTTTTTTCACCATATTAATTTAGATATAAATTAGAATCAAAAAGCAATATTAAATATAATTTGATTTTATAATGATAATTAATTTTAATTTCTTTGAGTTTAATATCAACTGAATGATAAATAAGTTGATTATTTTATTTTATTTATGAATATACTTATATAAGAAATAAATATATGGGTTATTTTTTACTTTTAGTGATTTAGGGTTAATATTTTTGATTTGCCATTGGATCGAGTTATATTTAGAATTTCCTCTTTTGCTTACTTGAGTTTAGAATTATTTTCCTACTCAGGTTTAAAGGGTAAAATTCCAGAATTGTATACTCGTTTTATTATAATTTTTATTATTATTAATTTCACATTATAGTTAACATATTACACTAATTTATTAAACGAATTAACGAATTTCACATATACCTATTGTAATTTTATTTTTTAATTAATATTATTTCTATTAAATTTAAATGTTTGTCTCAATTGTACAGTATAAGTCCGAAATTATTTATAAAATTACGAATAAGTAGCAAGTCTCAAGACAAGGAAGGGTTCAAACCTCATCAAGTATAAAATTTAATTAATTAAAACAATATTAATTAAATTAACGTTAAAATAAATTATTATTATAAAAACTATACAATAAATAATACAATATTTTGAATTATTACAGTATAATTTAAACACTAATAAAGAGATGGAAAGAAGTGTAAAATTGCTTTTTAAATGAGTCATAGATCATACAGTAGAGTAGGTTGAGGAATTAAAGTGGTTTGCTTGAATGGGCCCTAGTTTTTGCAAAATTCACAGGTCCAATTTCACTTTTCGCGGACGTTAGTAAACTATCTTTGTAGTGCAAATAAAAAAAAGGAGAGGGCCAATCTCGGACAAACACAATTTTTTTTAAGTGTTATATATTTTTATTACAAAAATTTTTTAAATTTTCATTATTTTAAAAAGCAAATTAAATTAATAATTATATCAATGAATTTTTTGTTTATGATTTTTAAATAATTTTTTAAAAATGATTTGGAATTATCAGAGATAGCGGAAATAGTAGATTAAATTGGTTCTAATAGGAAATAAACAACTTTTTGAAAAATTAACCCTTTGCACTCGTATATATATTCGATAAGACTAACAATCAACTCGGAATTTTTTCGATAAGGCTACTACTCTCAACTCGGAATTTTTTTTCATATTCGATCAAAAGGAAAATATTTTCATGCGAACATATTACAATTTAACTTTTCGGTTTAGTAGAAAAAATTATGAAAATAAACATATTTAATCATCTTACACTCCTTTGAAAAATGAAAATCTATATAACTGTTAATATATGTATATACATTATGATTTTTCAAAATTAAAAAAAAAATAAAACTTACTTCTAAATTGGAAGAAACACATAGGATACACATGAAAAGCTAAAATAATGCTGTACTACATAAAATTATGAAGATTCATTATGTTTTTTATTACTAGCCTTAATGATATGAAAAATAAAAGAATCTTAAATAGTAAAATTGATATAAGTTATGTATAAAAAAATTACATTTTATAGTTTTGCATTGTATGATATCGTTCAAAACATTCCCCAATATGTAATCCTGGTTTTAGAGTACATGTATTGCAGATATATCTTGTTTCATGTTATCCTCCTTTGACTTTTCGGTCAGAACATACTAAACAATCCTTTTTCTTTACTTCATTTTTACGCAAAATATGCAATTTGCCGTTTAGTCGTTCTTCCTTGTCTGACGTTGATGGTCTACCTGAAATTTTTGATCCCTTTCGGTAATTTGCTGTCAGTCCATCTACTATTTCTCGAACAAACTTTAAATGCGTCATTGGTCGTTTATTTTGGCGATTTTGAGTTATTTTATATAGTAAATATGCATTCACACTACATAATTCAAGTCCCCAAAAAAATAATTTCCGCCACCATTTCAATGATTTTCTCATAAAACAATATGACGCTGAATATGAGACGGCTCGATCTACGCCTCCCATATATTTATTGTAATTAACAATTACTATTGGCTTATCTATAACTTGGATATTACCTCCACGTACTCTTCTAGTTATTGGTTGAGTACCTGAAACGTCCCAGCTGCTAAGTATAGTGACGACACGTTTATCTTTTCATACCAACAATAGCAAATTTTCTGATCTGCAGGCAAATGTATTGTTTTGAGAAAACTTTGGTTTTTTTATTGAATATGGTATAAACTTTCTATTATTTTGTATAGTTCCTGTTGTATATATATTTAGCTTTAGCAGTTCTTGTGCAAGTGGTAAGCTTGTGTAGTACCTATCCGTATAAATATGGTATCCTTTACTACCAGGATTGCTATCCAATAAGTCTTGGCACAATTTTAGTGCTATTCTTGTACTTATGAGAAGATCAGGTCGTGGTAAATCTTCTGAAGACAAGCTTCCATAATAGGGTAAAATTGAATATACATACCCTGTATTGGCATCTGCGAGTACATATATTCTTATTCCCCACTTGGTAGGTTTATTTGGATTATATGTCAGAAAACATATTTTCCCTTTGAATCCCACCACTGACTCATCAACTGAGATTTCTCTTGACGGAACAAAATGTTTTTTGAATTTTTTATTTAAAAATTCTAAATAATGGCTAACTTTATGTGTTCGGGCTCTAAGACTTTGGTTATTTGGATTATTCTTATATAAGTGAAACATCCAAAATATTTGCATAAATCTTTCTCTTCTAAATATACTACCAAAGAAAGGAATTTTTGAGTTGAAATTTTGGGACCAATATTCTTGCAGATTACTAACAGTAATTGTGCCCATATTTAGGATAACTCCAATAAATGCTGTAATTTCTTCTACGGTAACATCAACCCACGTATGCCACGTGGACCGTTTGGACAGATTTTTTTTTCTATTTTATTTCGAGCATAAATATTTGTCTCTTCTACTATTTTTTCGATAAGTTCATCAGAAAAAAAAAGTTTAAAAAAATCTGTAGGTTTTGTGCAGTTATCTGGGATTTGTGGGCCTTCAGATTTTTGGCCGGAAGTAAAATCGATCCTATATGGCACATTGTCTTGAAGAGTGACGTCCACCCATGGCCCATAGTTGTCTGTCCTTTTAGTGGTATACTCATCTTCACTGTTGCTTGAACTCGTTGGTAAAGGCACTGTTCTTCTTTTTTTATCAACTACGATATCACTATCTGTGCTAATATCAATTTCCTATTCTTCTTCTTCAAAACTTTCCGTGTCACTATTACTAGAGGAATTTATTTCTTCATGGCCATACGAGTCCAAATAAAATTCGTCATCACTACTTTCCAATTCATTTATAATTTCTTTTTGTAAATGTCGTTTGGGCATTTTTAAATTGTAAAGAATTTCAAATTATAACACAAATATAAATTAGACATACACTTGAGTATTTACCGCGTGACGTTCTCTACAAAAGTAATGAAATAGTGAAAATTTCTAAAAGATATATATTATTTAAATTAAAATTAAAATATATATTATTTAAATTATTTATTTACTAGCTGCTCCGAGCGCCTTCGCCAATGAAGACCGCCGTTTTTTAAAATAATTAAATTATTTTATAGATTATAAAATAAAAATTATTGTATTAACATTAAAAATATTGAAATAAAAAATAATATTTAGTTTGATTTAATAAATAAAAATATTATAAACATTTTTAGTGGGAATGGGAATTTCTAGGGGAGGAAGGGAGGTCAGATAAGCAACAACTTTTATTCCAAATGTTCGTCCTCCCTAGCTGTGACGTCATCCATAAGAAGATGTAAAGAAAACAGTAAAACATATAATGTCGCCTATTTGGCGACATACGAGTGCAACGGTAAAACATATAATGTCGCCTAGTTGGCGACGTACGAGTGCAACGGTAAAAATATAATGTCGCCTAGTTGGCGACATACGAGTGCAAAGGGTTAAAGCCGATTATATGTGAGATATAAAATGGAAAAAATTGAAACAACTTTATATTGTACTTCTGAGAGTTTATGCTATAATTATTTTTATGTTAATTGAACCAATAATTAATAAATTAATAAATACTTATTGAATAAATATAATATATAATAACATATTATTGTACAAAAAAAATTTAAAAAAAATAAATAAATAAAACTTAAAAATCGAAGAGGAAAATAAGAAAAGAAGAAATGAATATTAATTAAAGAATTGTCCATTTCATTAATTCGATATCAAGAAACAGCAGCTGCTTTTCATATAAAAGATTATTGCTTTTTAAATCAAGAGGGAGTTATAACAATGGTGAGACAAGATGGTCTTGTTTAAATATTGTTGCCATAAAGGGATATATTTTTTATAATTAAAAAAATCTTGGCCTTAACTGGAATTCAATCCAGGAGGTCCGTTAAGACATAAACCAATCGCTTGACATGAACAACGCGACCACCCCAGAGGTCGATTCAATCAGCCTTTCTAGTCCATTGTCAATTGGAGGAAAAAAATTCAAGGAAACACCACGAAAATATTCACCAATTCGTATACATAAATCTATACGTAGAAATAGAAGCTTAAAATCATTCAATTTCTTTTAATTTGTTCATTATGTCTTTAAATATCAATCCTGTCTAAACGAAAATAAATGTGAAATATTTGTATGGATAGTTAATAATTAGAAAAAAATAATTTCTAAAATTCTGACAATTGACTAATGGGTTTTATAATAAAAATTAGAAAAAAACTATTAGGAAAGTAATCTAGGTAGATGATAAATACGAGGGCAGGTCAATAAGTCCGTAACTTTTTGAATAAAACACAGGCTTTTGGATAAAAAAATTATTATATTTTTCAACGCAGTCTCCTTTGAGTTCTATATACTTTGTCCAACGTTTCTCCAATTTTTTTTATCCCTTTCAAAAAAATAAGATTTGTCGAGGACATCAAAATAAGTATTTGTTTGTGAGATGATTTCATCGTTGGAGTCAAATCTCTTTCCGTCGAGCCATTTCTTCAGGATTGGAAACAAGAGATAGTCACTCGGGGCTAAATCCGGTGAATAGGGCGAATAAAGAAGCAATTTGTATCCCAATTCATGGATTTTCATGGAAATTCACTTTTTTCCATTTTTTCTCAAATCTCGAGGTATTCTACTATTAATGAATGTCAAACAAAAACTAAGAGACCCAGTTGATTCAAATTTCAGTCAGCTGGTAGGAGCAGTGTTGCCATTTCATTTAAGAGACGAAAAATCGAAAAGTCACGGTCTTAATGATCTGCCCTCGTATTAAAAAAATAGAAATTTGAAAAATTAGCGATTTGATTATGTGAATGCTCCACATATAAATAAAAATAATAATAATTCGAAAACAATTCATTAAATTAAGATTAGATACGACCCAAATTTATATCACACTTTCTTATCACATAATTATCATTTTTGAAAAGACAATGAAAATTATAGGCCCAAGGTGTCAAAATTACTATTAGATATATACTAAACCGGTGAATATGCCAATCTCTTATCTAAACAATTTTCTAATAATCTTATAATTCTAATAATTTTTTTTGAAAATTTGTTTTTATATTAAAGCATTTCTAATTTCTTTAATTAATTATCATTAATTCTAAATTTAATAATTAAAGAATTACACACGTTATTGAGGTATAAATAAATAATAGTATTATATTATTGTATATTTTTAGAATCATTATCGTTTCCTATAAATAGAAAATTATTTGAAATTTAAAAAAGAAATGAATGGAAAATAAATGTAAAAGTTTTCCAAATGGTTGAATCAACAGGTTGTAACGAGAAACAAACACGAACCTTTATATCATTATATATATATATATATATATATTTAAATAATTGATAGTATAAGTGACTTTTATTTCGACATTTAACGACAGTTGATTATTCATTTAATTGTATGTACAATTTTATCACAGAGTAATTTAGATATAACCCTCCACTTATAAATAGCCATTTATTTTAATAAAATAATAGGAAAACATTAATGGAAACAATAGATAAATGGTTAAGAAACAAACTCATTAAATTATGAAAAATTATAAAAGATTAATGAAAATGAATGAGAAGGAACTGGATTGAAGAAGTTCATTTAAATGCGATGGATTATTGAAATGGAAAAAACTTTGAGAGTATGGCGACTTCTGTCAGAACCTTAAGATTTCTTGAATCTGAGTAATCTCTATTTTATTTTAGTTTATTTTAATTTTGATATCCATTTCAGTTACAATACATATGTTATATTTAATTGTAACTTAATATTTATTTAATAAATCATTTTTAAAATTTTTCAACTTAAGGAGATTTGAACTCTCGTCCTCAAGTTCTATAACTCAGATCTTTGCCATTTGAGATAGGTTCTATATTGGTTTAGTCATTTTTAATGTAGATACTAACTTTTTTATATCAGATTATTTAAATATCTAAGTAAACATTACCAGATAAATATAAATTGAAAATAAAAAGGGAGTAGACAGTAAAAATAAGAATAAAATAAAATATCGATCAAAATTAATTTGATACTAAAATTAATCAAGTTGAAATAAATTCATTTTATGATTCACATTAAAATAGAATATCTTGAAATTGTCATAAGAAATGTTTCAAGAAAATCATCTTTTCGATGATCCAGAGAAGCGTAAAAGGTTGATGACCTCTGATTAGGATATGGATTTGAGTTTATCAAGATCATAGAATTATTTCATATAACTACTTTTAAAGCATTTTATGGAATTAATGGAAAACAATTGAATGAAGATATGTTAAGATTTCTATCAGTATATTGTAGATTTTTTTGGAGACAGACAGGTTGCCTACAATCTCCGATTTTATATTTCTTGGAGCACTTTCAAATGAATTGGAAAAATCGAAAATTTTTAAATATTCTGTATGGTGGAATAATAGGGGAGAGCATTTATAATATTATTTTTCAAATATAATTTTAATTATTTACTGAATGATCAAATTTTATATTATATTCTATGACGCGATTTAGCTTTAGGGAATTTATACGTAACAACAAAATAAATATTTGTGATAATATTAAAAACAAAAAATGTAAAAATATATACAATCGGATGAATTTATTATTGTAAATAAAATGAACGGAAAGATAAAAGATGTATACGCCCCCTTTGTCCTTATCCTTTTAAAAGGTTTTTGACAAATATTTATGAAAAAAATTAACTTTTGTTAAAAATATTTAACAATATATTATTATATTATAATTAAAAATGTTAAAAAATTATATTTTTAAAATAATTAAATTTTAAATTTGCTCAAATTCTTTGTTTATTTATAAAAAAATCAAAATACTTTTAGAGCCTTCTAAATAAATTGAATTATAATAATTGAAATTTGAAATTAATTCAAATAATATAATAATAATCTAACAATAACTTATTCTCTTTGTTATTAAATCTTATTAATGAATGTCATTTCTTTCAGTTACAGAAAATTTAATAAAGAAAAACAAGTTCAAGTATTTTATTATTATTTTATTTATGTTTAAAGAATATTAATCTTACAATTATAAAATAAAAAGTTTAAAATTAAAGAGAAACCACCTCCATGGAAAAAAAAAGAAAAAAAAACAATTTAATGTTTTACAAAACGTTAAGATAAGCAAAATTACAAAAATATTTTATGAACTTAAAATAGAAATTTAATCTATGATTGATCCTAATGATCACTATACTATTATTGTTTTATTCCATGAAATAAATTCTTTTATAACTATATAAAAATTTATATAATAAACATACTTTTAAATATTTTAATCATATGAGAAATAAAAAGTTAAAAACATTAATTTTTAATGAAATGTTATGAAAATTGACTCGTAGAAAACAAAATGAAAGAATGCAAATGATTATAAAATATTTCGGGTTTGTAAACAAATAACATTTTTTTTAAACATTAAATTGATGAAGAATTAAATTATCATTAACATACTTAGGATACTGTTAGAAAATGGGATGTCATATTTAGATTATTAATGTACATTTATAATATAACTGAATCTAATATAACTAAACAAAAAGAAAGAATGCACTTACTTAATAATTATAGACCTTTATATATATATATATGTGTATATATTGTGCAAGTGTGCAAATGGGTGATTGATATTTAATTTTCTTTTGGATGAAGGTGAGTAGTAATTTTAAAAACATAACCATAATTATTTGTTATTTCTTAAAAATGACTGTTCCATTTTGTTATGGATGTAAATTTTCTTAAATGAACTTTGTGAATATAATAAAATACAAATAAATAGTATTTATTTATTTATTTTTGAGAAAGAATTGCCAAAGAATACCGACATGGAGATGTAGGTGTGTTTTTCCACCCTTGCTTGCCCCCCGTCCCCGAAATCGACCCTGCGAAAGGCATTGTTTCAGTTCGAACTAAGTCTAATGAACCTCGACGACAGGAGTATTCAGATGCAAATGCGCCTGGGAAGGCGAGTGGGCCGGTGAAGGCGACGGCCCGGGGACAACGAACCAAGCTCCTCAGGAGACAACGCCGGCGCCGACATCGCTTGGGGTTCGCCTCCCAAAAGAAGCCACCCAACGCTCTCACGGACGGCCACCAGAATGTCTTCCACATCCACTGCCATACCAGCCTCTGCATTCGACACTAATGAATATACTCCCTCTTTTCCTTCTCTTCCTTTTCTTTTCTTTATCATCTTAATATTAATAATGATAATATATATATATATATATCAAATAATAATTAGTAATTTTAATTTTAATCTTGGAGAAATAATTTTAATTTTTGAAAAAATATTTTTCTTATATTTATTTTTATTAATAATAATCAAATATCACACAAATATAGATTCTGATAAATTTCTTTATTTTAGAAAAATAATTTATTCTATAAATCTATATAAACATAAGATAAGAATATAAGAACTTTCGAAATTAGATATTTCTTATTATATTTGTAATAGAGAAATTATAGAATTAATATATTTTATAATTTATATGTATTTTAAGTTTCATATAAAAGGTTTAAAAAAATTTCAGATTTTATTATAATATAAAATTTCTGATTTCTAAATTAATTTCAAATTTTTTAATAAAATATTTATTTTTCATAAATTTTATTTATATCGATCTATTTTTGAGAGAATAATGAAATGCAACTTTTCTTTTTTTAATTTTTAATTTTTTTTTTATTTAAAATATAATCATATTTATTTAATTCAGGGGCTACTGAACTTGAAATTTCTCGAAAAAAATCATATAATTTTTAAATTTTATTCTAAATTTCATATATCTTATATCTTATATATATGATATCTTCCTTAAACAAAAACTATAAAAATTACATTAAAGAATGAGAAATTATATTTATCTTACTTGGATTTTATAATATTAATTACTTTGTGAATTTTAAAATGAAAATAACACACACACACATCATACAAATTATTATTTGTTTTGTTCATATAAAAGTATGATTGTTTTTAATAAGAATTTAAATAAATAAATTTTAATGATATAATTTTTAAAATATAAATATAATTGATAAAGAAAAAAAATGTACAAGACCACAAATATATTTTTATTTTTAAAATAAATTTTATGAATCATTAAACAGTTTTTTTTTATAAAATTAATTTATTATTATCTATATATGTATAAAAATTTTATGAGATTTAGAGATTAGATACTAAATCAATTAAATCCAATTTAAATATATATTTATTATTTTTTGAAAAATCTGCAATCTTTTCAAACGAAATGAAAAATCAATTTATCGAATGTATTTGAAAAAAAATTCTACTATTAAAAATAAATTAATTTTTTTTAAATTTTGATAATTATTAACATATTTCTTTATTTCATCCTATTTAAGTAAAATTTGTTCTAAAATTCAAAAATGACATTTTCGAGATAAACCTTTTTTTTAAATTTATTTAAAATACTCAATTAATATTGAAGATAAAAATAAAATTATAAGGACTGATTTTTTTCTATCGCTTCCTATTTTGTTGTAATTGATGCATTTATCATTTAAATTAATTGATGTTTTGAAATTAATGTTGTTATGTAAATTTAGGGATTAGTTATGCTTATATATTTTATTTATTTTGCAAAGTCGTTTATATGTTAATGGGAGGCGTTTTATCATGTTTCTTTTTAGTTGAGATTCGAACCCGCACCTTCACTTTGGCGGTCAGCCAAATAAACAATATGAATCCATTTCAATAAGAATGGGAAGAGCATTTGCTCTTCTCATTCCCCACCCCCAAGCCATCCTTACATTAACACATTGCTAGGAAAAGAAAATGTCTTTTGTAAATTATCTTTCCTAAATGAAACAAATTTAATAATATCATAATATAAAATTTAATTATTTATGATCCATTTTACATCATATTCATATATCCAACACATTGTTAAAGAAAAAAATATTTATTTCGAAAATTTTTATAAATAAATAAAATAATATTTCTATAGAATTATTTGTATTTATTCTAGGGTTAATAATAGAAACATGTAATCGAATTCCAGATGAAAAATTAATCATCGTAGTATATAGAGAGGTATATTATAATAAATAAGTATAAAAACAAACAGAGTGAATTTGTATTTAAATGTAGAATGAATAAAAAATCAAAGTAATTAAAAAATATGAAGGAAGAAAGAAGAACTAAAAAAAGGGAAAGAAAAGAATATTAAATATGGATTTGGATAAGAATATAATAATAACAATTTAATCACTTAAAAAGTTTAAAAGTATTTTTGTTTGTTTTTTGAATGAGAGAGAAGAACTAAAATAATGTTTATTATATGTGATTGGAGTATATATAATATGCATAAATTATTATTAGAATTTTAGTATGAATAATATTTAAAAATTAATCAATTGAAATTTAAAAAAGTAAATGATTTAATTTAATAATAATCATCATAGAATATAGAAATGTATATTCTTTGTGACTTTTGGCATGTTTATGAATTTCGAGACTATTCAAGACTATTCAATCTCTTCTACTCTTATAATTTAAGAATAGTCAGTCCCTCTGATTTAAATTAAATAGAAATATGTTATTTAAAAGAATGAATATATTTTAAAAAATACAAGGATAGATGCCAGATAAATATAAATATTAATACATTTCTTAAGAATGGTGAACGTCATATTAGATATCTGAATATGTCGTATTCATGAGATGCAATTTTATTTACTACTCATGCTAGCTAACACATCTCTATTATATCGAGACATAAATGCAGGATTTAATGTATACTTATTTATACTAGAAATGATTAGTATCACCGAATAATTGTTATTATTTTTCTCATCTATAATAAAAGTGATAGAAGGGTGATTGTTTCAAAGGCCACAATGTAATTTCGAATTTAAAAAAAAAAAATTGATGGAAAAGAAACGTTTATTGGATTAATGATCGCTTTTTCTACACTTTAAACACAATAGAGTGAATGTCATGATAATTAGGCCTGAAATTGGCATAAAAAAGGAATTGGCTAAACAGATAGGCAGAAACATCTAATTAAAAAGATATTTGTTTAGTTTCTAACGTGTTCTTGTCTTAAGAAAATGGATTTTCTTATAAATTGCTTCAATTAGATATATCTGTGTCAGATTGGTGGTTAGTTACAATGGATCTTGTAAAATTTATCCATTTAAGGCATTTCATATTTTCTATTAGCCATTGTTATATTTAGATCATCAAGAAAATACATGTATTTATTATTAACTTATTAGATATATAGTCATTGAAATAAACTACTTTCATTTATAATATCCAATATAATTAACAGTATAATTAAATTTAACAAACCATATATTTATATAATTAGATTTAATAAAAAATGGACTAATAAAAAAAAGTATTAAACTTAAATTTAAGTAATAATTTATCATTCAATCACCAACAACTTGAAAAATCACAAAGGTAAACCGGCATTTCAGGTTGTTCCATTTTCATTTTATATTTTCAATCATATCGCAGATGGATAGCTACCTTACAATAAAAAATAAATGTAAATTTAAATTAATAAAAAAAAATGAATTTCGTGTTAAATTTAAAATAAAAACAAAAATTACGAATTAAATTAATTAAATTTTTAATAAATTTTATGATAAAAAAAATGTAATTGTAATATGATAAGATAAATATAAAAGAAAATATTTTTCAATTTTTTAAATATAGTACCTAACAATTCATAATAAATAATTATTCAAGTAATTATGTAAATAATAAGGAAATATTCCTATTAAATGTTTTTTTCCCTTTATTAAATTATTATTCTTGTTCTTATTTTTGTTATGTTTTTTATTGTAATGATCATCATCTATTATAAATGTATGTGTTAATATATGTTCTATAATTAAGGTGCTTTATAAATTCGTAATTTTGAAATTCAATAATAATTATTTATTATAATATAAAATTAATTATTTTTTTAATGAAAAATGTACAATCACATTGATCAAATATCTATATTTAAGATAAATTAAAATATTATGTTTAGGTAATATAATATATTAAATTGAATAAATGATATGATAGAAATAATTTCTATCAAATAGAATATAGAATAACAAACTACAACAAAAACAACATTTACTTTTGCATTTTGTGTTCTATTTGAGATTTCAATTAAATTTTATATTATATATAATTAATTTTATGAAATATATATATATATATATATATATATATAATTTCCGTCGTATATATATATATGATGTCTGTAAGATTATGAAGTTAGTTACAAATTGTCAAAATTATTAATTTGTAACTAACTTCATTTTTTACCGACCGACGATAGTAAGGGAGGTATTGTTTTCACACCAAATTTCACATGTGGAGATTTTTACATATCTCCACGAATCATGCATTTTCTAAACAGAAAAAAGTATTTTTAGCATGATGTCTGTCCGTCTGTCCGTCCGTCCGTCTGTCCGTCCGTATAGATGTGTACAGCCTGAACGGCTCAACCGATTTTGATGAAATTTGGTATATTTACTTAATGCATCAGTGGGATGAATTGATCAACTTTTGGTGCAATTCCGGAAACCGGAAGTGGTAGTATTAGCGATCGACGATAGGAAGGAAATGGTTATTTTCACACCAAAGGAGATTTTTTTATATATCACCACGAATCATGCACTTTGTATTGGTTTTATCCTCGAGAAAAATCATATTTATTAGTTTTTTCTTGATTTAAAATTATATGACGTCATCCAGCCATTCATGACGTCACAGCCTGGTCTTGCATATATATTATAAATAAAATAAAATTAAAAATGTTTATATTTATTATTTATGTATGCCTATCTGTTTTTTATTACATTAATAGATATATGAAAATTATTTGAAATTGTTTCTGTAGCTGGAAATTAATTTATTTCAAACCGTCGGTCGGTTCGGACCTGGCCACAGGTCAACTTATTTTAACTTTGTTTTGTTATTATTAAATATTGAAACAAAATAAAAAAATTATTACTACGATTTGAATAACGTTAATAATTTTATATTCTAAGAAGAGTTTTATGCCGCCAGCAGTATATGATGCCGGGAATGGTTATAGTATATATATATAATATATTAATAATATAAAATATATAAAATATGACACAATATCATTTAACAATTCATTCTGAGATTTAGATATAAAAATTTTATTATTGATATAATGTGTATATATAAATATATAAATATATATATATATATATAAAGATTGTATAGTATCTTATTTTTTTAATTTCCATGGAGGGTAGGAGATGAGCCAGAGGAATCCCTCTTTATCGGTTCTCTCGGTTCATCGAGTGAAACACTCATCCCCTCTATAACAGACCCTAGGACTGCAACAGCTGGAACCCGCTAAGTGAGACGTCATCGTCAGTCTTCAATCTCTTCCCTCCTACTCCTTTGAATTGTCAAAGAAACCACCCCTTGTGTGCTAAACTTATCTCCCTAGTTTTGACTACAAACCATATAGTCATAACTATGTAAAATTAAAATTAGTCTAATATAATATTATCCTGTCCTTTTTTTATCTTTTTAATTAATTTTTATCAATAATATATAATCAAATTATTATTATAATTTTAAATTTTGAAATAATTTTTTCCGACAGACGAAGGGAAGGGAAGGTATTGTTTTCACACCAAATTTCACATGTGGAGATTTTTACATATCTCCACGAATCATGCATTTTGAAAAAAGTATTTTTAGCATGATATCTGTCCATCCATCCGTTCGTCTGTCCATTGTGCCAATATTGACGTATATAGCTTGAACAGTTCAACGGATTTTGATAAGATATATTTACTTAATGTATCAGTAGCATGAATTTACCACTTTTGGTGTATATCCAGAAACCAGAAGTGGTAGTTTACAAAGTATTAATCTTATATTCATTATCGGAAATTTTTCACTTAAAATATAGTAGTAATTAATAGTTGAGTAATTAAACTAAAAATAAAAACCAAGATAATATAATTTAGTCATTTTAATTCAAGTTTTAAAAATATTTTTTGGATACTTTATATATATATATACGTATATATATAATTGTAAATTAATTTATTTCAAATCGTCGGTCGCTTCTGTGCCTGGCAACAGCTCATTTTTACCGACCGACGATAGTAAGGGAGGTATTGTTTTCACACCAAATTTAACTGATATTTTAAATGTAAAAAAAAAACAGATATAGATATAATATAGATATTTTTAATTTTATTTTATTTATAATATATAAGGGAAAAATCATATTTATTAGTTTTTTCTTGATTTAAAATTATATGAAGTCATCCAGTCATTCATGACGTCACAGCCTGGTCTTGCATATATATTATAAATAAAATAAAATTAAAAATATTTATGTTATATCCATATCTGTTTTTAATTACATTAATAGATATATTAAAATTATTTGAAATTGTTTCTGTAGCTGGAAATTAATTTACTTCAAACCGTCGGTCGGTTCGGACCTGGCCACAGGCCAACTTATTTAATCTTCTGGTGAATTATTAAAGATAGAATAGTAACGATTTATTCCTTCTATAGTCTATAAATCTATATATAAAATCAAAGGGAAGGAAACAACTAAAAATACTATATCATTTTACTAGTACCTCTCCTCCTGTCAAAGCACACACAAAGATCTATATTTCTCCCTAAATGACTATTCTATACATTCCGTGAAACTTCATAAACAATAATAATAATAATAAAATATTTAATTAACAAAATTATTAATCGTATTAATAATCAAATCAGTTAAAAAGAAAAAATATTAAAATTTGAATTTACTTGATATATCATTAATAAATAATTTAAGAGTTGAAAGACAAATTTTACAGAAGAATATGAATGAATTTATATTTCTTATCTTAAAGCACACATGATAATGTACACGTATATACTTGATTGATAATATCAATATATTAGGAAGATTCATAAATGTTTTTTTTTTAAATTCTTTCATTTTAATTTAATTCTAATATTTTTTACTATCTCGTAAGAGATAGTATTGCGATCACGAAAATTTTCGATGTCGAGATTTTGATGTTTTTATACGTTTTGAAGGTTCCTGAATCATTTTCACTAAGGTTGAGAAAAATGTCTGTGTGTGTGTGTGTGTGTGTGTGTATGTATGTATCCAAGATTACGCAAAAACGGTTTTAGCTAGAATGATGAAATTTGGTACATGAGCATTATTCAAAATTCGTAGTTTTCTATCAACTTTTGAGAAATGTAGCTCAACCGGAAAAGGGTCATTACCTACAACGTTTTGATTTTTTTTCCTCTAAAGTGACCTTAAAAATAAAGATATATGTTTGATAATTTTTCATATGATTAATAATTGTATAAATTGTATAAACTGCTATATATAGAATTTCAGCTTGATTGATTCGCTGAAATTACCAGAATTAATTTTTTAACACTGCAATTCTCACGCGCCAACATGTGACGTGGTGCCATCAATAAAAAGCCAAACATGCGCTGGTTTAATATTTATTATTTATAATTTATAATTAATTAAATTTAATTTAAATATAATATATTATGTTATTTAATCCAATTCAAATTGCGAGATAGTCGAGTGGAGACACTCCAGCTTATTTAAAATAATTCAGACCCTTATTTTAAAATATATCAGATCAAAACAGCTCCAATTAAAATAATTATTAAATTATGTCTAAAAGAATGAAAAACCCAAATACAAGGCTCATTCTAAGACAATGAGAACATTCAACATTATGCATTTAAACAAACATTTTACAATTAATAGAAAGTGCATAAAAAACATTAAATCCCAAATCGAAACTCAATAATCATGGAAGTATCGAATATTAAATATCTAAAAAATGTAAATATCGATAAATGCTTCCAATTGCTTATTCCTCAAGAACTCATTGTTAAAAATTGTAAGATACTCACAAAAATAACAGTGACAGAAGATGATACGACATTAAGAAATTCCATGATCCCAATATAATCGAGAAAGATCTAAGAGTGGGGAGGGGGAAATCAAAGGAAGATATTATTGACGTCTACCTATTAAATTTACTGAAGCTTATCGCAGTTGCTAGAAAAGTCTACATTGATTAGAGGTTAAAAATTAAATAAAATTTGATTTTTGATGAGTTAAGAACTTTCACTTACAGTAAATAAATGGGCATATCCTCTCAATTTTCATTCTAATGACTTTATCATTATTGCTTATATTTTTAATAAAAAAAAATAATCTTCTACCTATTTTACTGGAGCTCGATGAATTCAAATTTTAATTATTTTTTAACAGCTTTAGAATTATTATTCTTATTTGCGGATAGACACTGAGGATCAGAGCTTTAAAGAGTAATAATTAATTATTGAATTTCTCTAGGCCTGAACTCAAGTCTTTAGTGTGGTAGACTGTCGTGCTAACCACTAAGCCGCTGAAGAGTCTAGCTTTAGAATTATATAATAACAATTTTTTTTTATTAAATTTCTATTAATAAGTAAATAACATGAATTTTAAAATATATCGTTTCAATGATACCATCGATAACTCGTAAAAGTATCCCTCTCACTCTCTCTCTCTCTCTCTTTTTGCAATGAAAATATGAATTTTTATTAAGCCGACATCTTTAGTTCGAAAGAATGAGACTTTATATGGAGGTTGGTTGGTGTTGGAAACTTAACTCAGAGAAAGATTACTTGATTATCCGATATTTTTTTGAATTCGTTGAATAATTAAGAAAAAATAAAATAAAAAAAAGAAGAATTTATAATCCTTTAAAGTAGAAGAATCTTCAACGGAAAGCCTCCCTTATTGCGCTTGTAAAAGTTTTTTAAAAGATGAAACGTTGCCCCTGCGATCTTTCCATTTTAGCATAATAGAGTTGGTAATTATAGTTTTCTTTCTAAATTTTATCTTTATTACTAGTGGATATGGAAATAACTTTTAATATTAATATTAGCATAAATAATCATTGGAATGCATCGCGAGGCTGTATCTCGATTGACATGGCGATCAGGCATAAATAAATTTCATTTGCATTAAAATTAATATTTCAATTGTTTATTACCTTATAATAAATTTTTATCGAATTCTATAACAAAAGAGTATATTATTTGTATTTGTATCCAATCTGTTTAACTTCAGATGGCCTCGGTGTATGTTTAGAAATACCACCAACGGATTCATTAACAGAAATGAGTATTAAATTGAACCTGACTGAATTGTTATTTAAATGCCTAATAAAATTTTTAATGATTTTACACTTAATTAGTATTTCAAGTATGTAAAGAATGTGAATTTCGGGTGACAGACAATCGGAATCCATTTTTATTCTTCATGTTTTTTGGAATGGAAACATAAACGAAACCAGAATGAAAAACATTGGTCATCAAGTAAAACGAAATTCATTGATTCTACTAGAAAAGGGAATTCACGAGGATTTTCAAAAAGCGTTTATGGCTGAATTTAACAAGTCTTCAGCTTCCACTTTGCAGCTGGAAATCGAGATGGTTTAAACACAAGACGTGTATGTAAATTTACTCGAAACATCTCTAGAATATTTTAATTGGAATTCTAACTATTTGATTAATTACTTTAAAGTCTAGAATATAAAAGTGATTTTATTTTTATAGAGCTATTTAGCTTCTCATCATCTTTAATAGAAGACACGGATGTCTAACTCTAGACAACTAAAAGACCACATACCACTACTAAATAATTATAGGCAGAAAAAAACGCACTTAACTCTCATTTTAATCACTATATCATTAATGTTGTATCGAATAAAGTAGATTTGGATTTTTTTAAGCGTATTAACAGGGGCGAGTCCTCTGAATTCCGAAGTGAATAAGGTATGCTCATGAATCATGGATATATGAAATACGCTTCAAAAAATGTTTTATATGCCAAGTAAAAACGAAACACTTGCTCGTAATGTTTATATACAATAGATAAACACTCAAGAGAGGCAGTTGGAACGCAA
Source organism: Labia minor (assembly GCA_963082975.1). NCBI lineage: Eukaryota > Metazoa > Arthropoda > Insecta > Dermaptera > Spongiphoridae > Labia > Labia minor. The sequence continues at coordinate 56,887,721 of OY720345.1, forward strand.
GCGGGTGTAGGAGGGGGGAGGGGAGAGGGAGGAGGAGGGCGAGGATGAAGTCGAAGGGCGAGAATCCCGAGGAAGGGAAAGCCGAAGAGGAAAGCTGGAGCAGGATAAAGAGAGGTGTAGATAAAATGTGGGCAGGGTAGGCTCGTGTTCTTGGAAAATGTCGTACGCTCCCAATTATAGTAAAACGGCTGTGTGGAGATTCTGGGACGGAATTTCAAGCTGAACAAGAGCGCGCGCGCGAGTCGCCGTGCCATGAATCTTAAGCTGCAAAACGGAGCGGTCGCGGACGATGAAGAGGCCATCGTCAGCCCGTCCATCTGTCCCTCCGCTCTTCTTATGCTAATCGGTTAATCCTTTTCCCTTTGGATTGACCTCACAAACTAGCATCATGCACAAATTTGACTTACCAAATACTACTACTACTATTACTCCTTTTACTAGTACTGTATTATTTATTTCCTCTTTTATATATCATCTTCATCCCCACACTTCAATTATTGGAAAACAATTAATAATCAATAAATACATATATTAAAACAAAATAAATTAATCAATTAAGTAAAGCGATTTACTCCACATATAAACAAACTGAGAAAGTGAAGCCCAAAGTTCACAGTTTGTATTCACTTCAGGGTTATTGATTAGAGAAAAATGTATATTGCATTGTAATATTAAGATTATCAAGTTCAATATTCACTTTATATGTTGCAGATTACATTACATTACTAGCAAAATTTTAAAAATTGGAGTTAATCGGTTTGGCTTCTGAGTGGCTCATATATATATATATATATATATATATATATATATATTTATTTATATTTATTTGTTCACAATCTTATAGTAATTTTAATTATAAGAAATAAATTTATAAATATTAATTAATATATTTATTATTTTAATTAATGAAATATGAAAATATAATATGAAGTATTTTCAAAATTACAGGATAAAATTTTTTTTTAGTTTAATTATAGAATTAAATTTTTATCTATATATTTTAAATAAAAATAATCTGCTATTTTTACCGATCGACGATAGTAGGGGAGGTATTGTTTTCACACCAAATTTCACATGTGGAGATTTTTACATATCACCACGAATCATGCACTTTCTATTGGTTTTACCCTCGAGAAAAATCATCTTTATTAGTTTTTTCTTAATTTAAAATTATATGACGTCATCCAGCCATTCATGAGGCGTCACAGCCTGGTCTTACATATATATATTATAAATAAAATAAAATTAAAAATATTTATGTTATATAAATATCTGTTTTTTATTACATTAATAGATATATTAACATTATTTGAAATTGTTTCTGTAGCTGGAAATTAATTTACTTTAAACCGTCGGTAGGTTCAATTTCAGATTGAAAAAATTATTTTAATTATTTTTTGATGAATAAAGAAATAGCAACAAAGTATTTTATACTATCTTAGTTTGTGATAAGGTGAATGATAAAAGTGCTTTTGTTTTTCAAAAAGGAATATGAAATTAATTATAAATATTTTGCTTATTGAAAATGATTAATTATTGTTGAGTACGTAAAAGAAAATTATTTTAAGTTAACGATGTTTTTTATATCTATCGAAGTTAAAAAGTTAATATTACATGGGTTTTATCAATTAACTTGTAGTGATATTTTATAAGTTTTTGGTATATTCAAATTTTTGCTGAGTCAATAATTTTCAAATTTTAATTATTTTAAAATAATGTTTGGAAGATTAAATCAAATCAAGATCATATCCATTACCATCAGTTGTTTGTAAATTTTTCATTTAACTAATAGCAAGTATATGGATAACGAAAAAAAATGGTATTTTATTGTAACTTTGTATTGTGTGAATATATTCTAAGCAATGTAACATTAAAATATAAAATTAAAATATTTTTTTTCATTATAACATATAATGGATAAAAATATAATAAAATATTATATATTGCATTGAATTAACACTGAATTAGCAAGACTTGTATATATATTCATTACATTTGAAATATAAATTAAAATATCAAATGAGATTTTTTTTGATTTATCAATTTATACTGAAATCAATATGAAATTTTTCTTTCCTAAATTTATTTTAAAAATTTCTTATAGAATTAGAATCTGATATTTATACACTGCTAACAAAAAGATGAAATGATCTTATTTGGCTTATTAAGTCATTTTCTCTTTGTAAACTTTCCAATTTCTTGATACGAATTTAGATTAGAATTAAAATTATTGATAAGATAAATTTTTATCAATCCCAAAATATACTTTAGCAAATTTCGACAAAAATCAAATATTGACTTTTCTTTCATATATATATATATAAAACTATTTTTAAATAATATCTAAGTTGAAGAAAAAAAACTTGATAATTAAACACAATTGTTCGTATATTAGAACATTTGTAAATTATAGAATAAATTTTATTTTTTTAAATCATTCTTTATACAATATTTAATGAAGATTTGAAAAAAAAATAAGTAAAGGATAAAATGTAAAGATATTTTTTCTGAAGAAAAATAACTGTGATTGGTGGAGAAAATAAGATGAGGTCACGTGACGTCAAAAAATTATATCAATTGCAAAAAAAAAAGACAAGAGTGTCATAGTATCATACATGAAAGGTAAATATCTATATTTAAAATAATAAAATAGATAAATAGTTTTATAAATAATGTAGTCAGCCACGTTCAATAAAATTCAATTAAATGAGAGGGAAATCACTTTTAAACTCTGACTTTAGTAAAAGCCTAGCAATATTAATAAATTTATCCTTTGATGTTAAAATTGTAATGAAAAAATAAAAATAAAAAAAAAACGAGAAATTTTAAATCAATTTTTTTTTAGATCTTTTCATTTAAAAATATCAGATTGTGCTAGGTGAATAAGATAACAGTACCTGGAACACTGAGCTATCGCTCGACCCTTTGAAAAATATTGATATACAATTCTTTAATTATTTATTATAATTATTAAAAGTTACATCATTGCATCAATCTGACTAAAATGAATAGAACTTGGGGTCCTCAAAATTAATAAATATTATTAATAAATATTAAATGATATTTTAGTGAAAAAATATTAAAAATTATAAAACTATCTAAAAATTAATTAATAAAACAACAATGATTAAATAAATATAAATTAGTAATTTGATAAAAAATAAACACGAAAATAGATAAAAAAAACATAAAATTTTATAAGAATTCAGAAAAATTAAACAACAAAACAGATTAAAAAATTTCAAATATTTTAGAGAAAAAAAATAACAATACTTACAATGTTTGCAAGACAAATAAATTACCAAGCCGTATTAATTTGTTTGTTTTTTTAAAGAGATTAATAAATATATTTTATTAAAATAAATATTTTTCATTTTATTTCGAAATTAAATAATAAATTTTAAAATATTTTCAACATAAAAAAATATGAATACAATATCAATTAAAAAAGAATGACAAGAGGCAAATTTCAATATGGATGTCGACACTTGTGACATCTTTTAAATTTACTATTTTAAAATAAAAAAATACTAATAAGGTTGATTTTTCTCGAGGCTGAAACTAATTATCTTTATAAATATTATCTATGGTGTGAATTACAAATCTATATATATACAATATATATATATGGTAAAAAAAGAATAATACATTAAAGAAATATTTTAATAAAATTAATTTAAATAATATAAATTTTATTTTTTAAAAATAAACAATTAGTAAAAAAATCTTTAAATCTCACATGGTTTCATTCAATATATTATTTGTAGTATCTTTCAAATTTAAAATTATTTTATAATATTATATGAAATTTAATCCAATATGAATAAATGTACATTCTAGTAAATTATCTTACAAATAGGTAAAATTAGCTGGAGTGTCTCCACTCGACTATCTCGCAATTTGAATTGGATTAAATAACATAATATATTATATTTAAATTAAATTTAATTAATTATAAATTATAAATAATAAATATTAAACCAGCGCATGTTTGGCTTTTTGTTGATGGCACCACTTCATGTGTTGGCGCGTGAGATTTGCAGTGTTACAAAATTAATTCTGGTAATTTCAGCGATTCAATCAAGCTGAAATTCTATATATAGCAGTTTTATACAATTATTAATCATGTGAAAAATTATCAAACATATATCTTTATTTTTACGGTCACTTTAGAGGACAAAAATCAAAACGTTGTAGGTAATGACCCTCTTCCGGTTGAGCTACATTTCTCAAAAGTTGATAGAAAACTATGAATTTTGAATAATGTCCATGTACCAAATTTCATCATTCTAGCTCAAACCGTGCGTAATCTTGTCTACATACATACACACACACACACACAGACATTTTTCTCAACCTTAGTGAAAATGATTCAGGAACCTTCAAAACGTATAAAAACATCAAAATCTCAACATCGAAAATTTTCGTGATCGCAATACTATCTCTGGCGAGATAGTAAAAAAGTTAACAAAAATGGAAAAGGTAGAAACTTTTCTATTATTCCATTCAGTTGGATTTTATATTATTTTTAAATTAAATTATGTATTTTTATTTATTATTTTTCCATTTTATTATTATTTAACCTCAAAAATCCAATTGGAATTAATAAACCAAGGCTGTAGGTTCATATCAACAAATAAACACATAAATTGAAAAATCTCAAGTGCAATATTTTTCAATCCCTTTTAGGTATCGCCTTTTCCTGGAGTTCACGACGTTTGTTCGCTTTATTTATACTTCTTAAGTGACAAGATATTTCTCCAAGCTCAATGACCTTTTATTCAATAACATAAATACAGAACTTTTAATTATAAACCAACATATGATATTATTTCTTCTTTAATAAAAACCTTTTTAAAGTTTTCAATTTAATTATATAAATAATGAATTTTATATAAATTTATGAAATTAAATTTTATTATCTATTTAATATATATTCTCATTACTTATTGAATATATTTTAAAATAAAAAAAAAAAATATTTATCTATTTTTCGCTCTTTTACTTTTATTTAGTATTTTTTTCTAAATATATTTTTTTTTATAAATTATGTCTCCAGTCGACTTTCTTGCAATTTGAATTGGATTAAATAACATATATTATATTTAAATTAAATTTAATTAATTAAATTTTAAATTAAAATTAATAAATAATATTTATTCAACCAGAGCATGTTTGGCTCTTTGTTGAAGGCACCACGTCACGTGCTGGCGCGTGATTTGCAGTCGTGATAAAAAATTAATTCCGGAACTTCTGGCGAGATAATAAAAAAATCAATTAAAATTAATTTTCATTTCTTAGTTCATTAAAAATTTGATATTTTTAGTGTTCAATGTAATTACAAAAACATTGAAAGAATTTTATTTTTCTAGTTATATAATATAATATAAAAGAACTTCGAATCAATCATTGATTAAATGAGTCAGAATTATTTGCCTTTTATGAGCATAGTTTAATTTAATTTTTATATTTTAAATCAAAAATAAATTGATGTCAAGACATTCAACGAGCAATTTAGTTGTTGGAATGTATATACGAGTAGAAATATATTTAATTAATGAATATGTTTTGTAATGTATATAAAATTTGTGTTTTATTTTCATTACTTCTTGGAAAAATTAATTAAATTATATATATATAAGATATAATAGTGTATGTATCAAATTAATAGAGAATAGAAGAAAACCAAAATCAAAATGGGTCATAAATAATCTATAAGAATAAGTTAAAAGTTCATTAAATTAATAATCAGAATTATTAAAATATGATAAGTAAAATTTTAAAATATAAAATGGCTGCAATAAAAACAGAAGAGATTTAATTGGAAATAAAAAAAAATAAGTTGACCTGTGGCCAGGTCCGAACCGACCGACTGTTTGAAATAAATTAATTTCCAGCTACAGAAACAATTTCAAATAATTTTAATATATCTATTAATGTAATAAAAAACAGATATGGATACATAAATAATAAATATAAATATTTTTAATTTTATTTTATTTATAATATATATGCAAGACCAGGCTGAGACGTCTTGAATGGCTGGATGACGTCATATAATTTTAAATCAAGAAAAAACTAATAAATATGATTTTTATCGAGGATAAAACCAATACAAAGTGCATGATTCGTGGTGATATATAAAAAAATCTCCTTTGGTGTGAAAATAACCCTTTCCTTCCTATCTTCAATCGCTAATACTACCACTTCCGGTTTCCGGAATTGCACCAAAAGTTGATCAATTCATCCCACTGATGCATTAAGTAAATATACCAAATTTCATCAAAATCGGTTGAGCCGTTCAGGCTGTACACATCTATACGGACGGACAGACGGACGGACGGACAGACATCATGCTAAAAATACTTTTTTCTGTTTAGAAAATGCATGATTCGTGGAGATATGTAAAAATCTCCACATGTGAAATTTGGTGTGAAAACAATACCTCCCTTACTATCGTCGGTCGGTAAATATTTAAAGAGATTAAAGAAAAAAACGAATAAATAAAAATAATTTTTATTTTAATTTATAAATTTGAATTTCAGTAATGTACTGTATATCAGAGACTTTAACAATATAATCAGTCAAAATTAATTTAGATGAAATGGCAGAAGAGATTGAAAAGTAATAAAGTAATCATTAATATATGAAATACCTGATGTATTAATTAAAAATAGTGGGAAAAGCCTTTTGTAGAATGTTTACATATATTTATTATTTCAATTTGCTTTAAGAAATTATCTCAAGAGAATGGGAGGAAACAATTATTATTCCTCTTATTAAAAAAAGATAACAGATTTGAATGACAATAATTACAGAATAATTTCTTAGAGAAGATTATTAATTTATTATTTTATTAAAATTAAAACAATTTTTTAAGAAAATATCAAGAATAATTTTGAAAAGCATTTTTTGGAATTTCTTGTGGAATTTTTTAATTAAAATTATGTCATTAATCTTCCAAATCCTGTGCCAAATTTAATTACACTTTATAACTATAAATAATAGTATAGATTTGAAAACCTACTAGACACATATACAAACATATCTAAATATATTATTAAAAAAAATCTAGAGTGTCTCCACTCGACTATCTCGCAATTTGAATTGGATTAAATAACATATATTATATTTCAATTAAATTTAATTAATAATACATTATAAATTAAAATTAATAAATAATATTTATTAAACCAGCGAGTGTTTGGCTCTTTGATGAAGTCACCAAGTCACATGCTGGCGCGTGAATGCCAGTCAACGTGTTAAAAAATTAATACCGGTACTTTCAGCGATTCAATATATAGCATATATATATATATATATAGCAGTTTTATACAATTTTTAATCATGTGAAAAACAATCAAACATTTATCTTCATTTTTACGGTCTGTATAGGTTTAGAGGAAAAAAAAATGAAAACGTGGTTCTTCTGGACGACCTACCTTTCTCAAATTGATAGAAAACTACGAATTTTGAATAATGCCCGTGTACCAAATTTCATAATTCTAGCTCCAACCCTTTTTGCTTGATTTTGTCTACATACATACACACACAAACACATATATATATATATATATATATAGATAGATAGATAGATAGACATTTTTCTCAACATTAGTGAAAATGACTCAGGGACCATCAAAACGTATAAAAACATCAAAATCTCGACATCGAAAATTTTCATGATCGCAATACTATCTCTGGTGATAGTAATAATTTAAAAATGTAGATTTATAAAATAATATATTTAATTTGTTTATTTAACTGATTTAATCAAGAAAATGAATAAACTATATTATAAATCTCTCAAAAATAAAATTACTTTTATTATTATATTGTAGTAAAATTAAAACAAATTAAAAATATATATTGAAAGTTTAAATTATTAAGATTCAATTACCATTTGCTATTTAAATTTATAATGTTTTTAAATGCACATGTAAATTATTATTCATATATAAATAAATTTAATCATATAAAAACTTAACATTATAATTAAATTAATATTATTAATAAACAATTGTATCAAAATAGAAATTATGTTCCATGTGTGCTCATTCCCAATCGTTTTTTATGTTTAATGGGATGTTATGATTTTTTTGTCTCCAAAAACATACAAACTATTTTCCAGAGTGTTTTTAATATAATATTAATTGATATATATGTATATATATATATTTATAATATATATATGTGTGAATTTATAAATACACCTAAATATTATTATTATTATTATTATTATTATTATACATTTTTATTCTTATTTTAATTTAAAATGGAATTAAAACTTTTACCGAATAAATTTATGTAGTATAATTATATTTTATTTTTATTTTTTTAATATATTTAACTAGGAATCGCAGTAAACAAGTCTTCCTAGTTATTAGCAAGTTTCACGTTTGGTTTAAAAAAACAAAAACAAATATTATTAATTAAAATAAAACAGAAATAAATAAAGTGAATGTGAGGAGGAGTGATTATATTTCTTTGAAATTAAAAAAATAACTCAATCATATTGAATTAAGAATGATTTATAGAAAGATAAATAGAACAAGTGTTTGTACCAATGTTATTATATTTAAATATAATATTTTAATACGAATTAACTTGTTTAGAATATTCATATATTATGTGAACATAAATAAAAATTAAAATCATGTTAATATTAGTTTGTACCTAACTATGAACAAATAAAAAAAATATAATTTAATAATACTATTTAAATAAGACAAAATCTACTTACTTATATTTTCAAATTTATTATTATTTTTCCGCTATATTATCGTAACCTAATTTCCCTATATTCGCCAATAATATAATATAACTAAAGATAATAAATAAATATGGTTGATATTAGACCTTCCCCAAGACAATATATATATATATCAGTGATTCTCAACCTTTTTTTACTGCGGCACCCTTTTAACGGTTTAAAAATTTGGCGCTAACAAAGAAAAAGATAAGTGTAAAAGTTATTTACTTACCTATAATAGACTGAGTAATATAGTTTATGATAATAATTAGGGCAGCCTGATCGCAAAAATATTTTACCTTTTTTACTATCTCGTAAGAGATAGTATTGCGATCACGAAAATTTTCGATGTTGAGATTTTGATGGTTTTATAAGTTTTAAAGGTTCCTGAATCATTTTCACTAAGGTTGAGAAAAATGTCTGTGTGTGTGTGTGTATGTATGTAACCAAGATTACGCAAAAACGGTTTGAGCTAGAATGATGAAATTTGGTACATGAGCATTATTCAAAATTCGTAGTTTTTTATCAACTTTTGAGAAATGTAGCTCAACCGGAAGAGGGTCATTACTTACAACGTTTTGATTTTTTTTCCTCTAAAGTGACCGTAAAAATAAAGATATATGTTTGATAATTTTTCACATGATTAATAATTGTATAAAACTGCTATATATAGAATTTCAGCTTGATTGATTTGCTGAAATTACCAGAATTAATTTTGTAACACTGCAAATCTCACGCGCCAACACATGACGTGGTGCCATCAACAAAAAGCCAAACATGCGCTGGTTTAATATTTATTATTTATAATTTATAATTAATTAAATTTAATTTAAATATAATATATTATGTTATTTAATCCAATTCAAATTGCGAGATAGAGTCGAGTGGAGACACTCCAGCTAATTTTACATACATATAAAATCAATAAGTACTTTTTCTTAATTTAAACACAGTGGCTGAGAATCACTGATATATAGATTTTAATATTATAGATTTAGAAGGCAATGGTATCACCCTTCTAAAATGAAAAACTTGACCTCATATTTTTGCTCACAATCAGATTCATCCCAATGTCTTTTAAAAATAAAATAACCTTCTTTAATCATATTCATACAAATAATTTCTAAAATGCTACAAATACATCTCCAAATTTAATAGTAAATAAGAAATTTAATAGTAAATGAAAGTAAAAATAAATAATTATTAATTAAATTATATGAATATGTTATGTTTTTTTTATTTTTTAGAAATAATTAGAAATTGGCATATTTTTATTAATTCCTGAACTTTTTACTTCCTCTGTCTGGTTTATAGGAGTGAAAAAAATTAAAACAATAAATAATGATATACTCTCTTCGGTATAGTCTTTACATTTACACAGGAGAGGGATAAAATTTTAAAATTAACAATATTAATTTGTGATTTTGATATTCAAAATTATAATGATAAATTATTTAAATTCATAAAATATATTTTCAAGCAATAGAAAACAAATACTCATATTATATTATTATTGTTTTCCTGAAAAGTTATTAAAATAAAAATGTGATTTTCAATATAAATCACGTAATACGATATTAATTTAATTTAATTATGCATTTATATGGATATTAACATTACACTGATAATTATATATATTTTTTTTTTAAATAATCATATCATTTCAATTGATTGATTGGCTGGAATTAAATGAAAAATTGATTTTATGAATCAGAAATTTTAAATGTGTGTGTTTAATAATTTAATTTAATAAATAATATTATATTAAACAAAATTACTGTTATGTTATTAAAATCTTTATTATATAAAATATAATCGTAAAATAAAATATCTAATAGTATATTTAATTTCATTGAGCAATCCATTGACAAAGATAATAGTGAGTAGATAATAATGCTTTGATTAATTTGTCTGGCACGCCAATGCCAGTCATCAGCTTCGATTGGGTAACGCAGGAGACTCAGTGAGCGTAAAAAACTACTGACACTACTGGCACTGGGTCAAATGAGGATTATAAAATTTTGCGCCATAATAAAAACTTTTTTTTGAATTACTACATAACTATCCCAATCTTGTACTTTTTAAATGTACCATATATAGTAATTTAATTATTTTTAACATTTTTAATAGTAAACATATTATTTATTTTTTCAATTCTTATAGTAATAATAATAAAATAATTGAATAAATTTAAAGATTTTTTATTTTTGAAATCTGATTAAGAAAAAAAAATGAAAAATCAAAATGAAATAAATACAATAATTAATTTTAATATTAAAAGAAATAGTTAAAATATACTAATTGTAATAAAATTAGGATTAAAAAAAATATTACAAATTCAAAAAAATAGTAATGAAGCATTTCCAGTAATGCAATTTTAATAACACAATCATGTTTGAATATCAATAATAAATATAATAAATAAATAATTATTATTAAAAGATACATTAATTTTAATAAATTCAATTCAGGCAAAAAAGGAAATAGTATAGATTTAAATTATATAATTTAATTAATATAATATAATTTAAATGAAAATTTTATAAAAATAAAAAAATATTTCTGAAAATGTAATACGATTATTGAGACCGAAATTTATTGTAAATTCAGTCTAACCCAAATATAAAAATTAAAACGTATAATTAAAAGCAATAGTAGGCTTTTCAGGGATTTACAATTATTAGTTTATTTTATTTTTTGTTATTGTTTTTATTTTTTTTCTGATTCAGAAATTTTAGAATCTAAAATATTCCTTTCTAAATACATATACATGAATATTAATAGGTTTTTTGGAATTATTCAATTCCTACTATTAGGTCATTCTCTCTCTATAGACCCTATATATTTATTACTCTTGTACAAATATTCAATTGTTAAAAATATACTTTTACTTATCCACTCAAGTTAAAATACATATTTTTAAACTTGAAAAAAAATTGTCTTTAATATTTATAATGTTTTGTTGATTTGGCCAGTAGAGGGATTCACATTCATCACTGTGTCCAATATATGTAATGTCAATATTCAAACACTTTAATCATTTTTATCTCGAATATTAGAAGAAACCCCCTATATTGCCTAAGGAAAAAGTTTATTAGAATTAAACAAGGAATTCACTGACGAAGTTTCATAAAAATCCGAGAGGTGCTCCGTTTCCTGAACAATTAACGAAACTACATGTCTTGAGATAGAATCTCGTTGAAGCATAAATTATTTTATTTGATTTTCAAATAATTTTTATAATTCTTTAAGTAATAGTTTTAATAGTTTTTTGAGTAGGAATTGACTAATAGTTTTTTTATATTGTTTACTTGTAAAGGGTGTGCCAAAATTAACGCAAGATTTGAATTAAATAGAAAACACAGTTTTTAGTCTTTTGATTGTGATTTTTTTAATGATTCATAAAGTACATAGGATAGGGTTATTTATGGAATAACACATCGGGCAAATGGCCTCCGCGGCTTTGCATACACATACGCACTCGTTTGTCGAAATTTTCCATGACCGTTCTGCATAAATGTGGCTGAATTTCGTTGATGCAACTTTGAATCTCCTCCTTTAATGCACGCGTAGTTGTGGGCTTATTGACGTATACCTGTGATTTTAGATATCCCCATAAAAAGAAATCTAATGGTGTTAAATCACACGATCTAGGGGGCCAATTCTGATCACCGAAACGAGAGAGTACACGACCTGGAAATGTCTCATGCAGTAATTGAAGTGTTTCACGGGCTGTATGGCATGTGGCACCGTCTTGTTGAAACCACATATTTATGTGACGGTGCCACATGCCATACAGCTGGTTTAATAAATATTATTTATTAATTTTAATTTATAATTAATAATTAATTAAATTTAATTTAAATATATAATATATGTGTTAATTAATCCAATTCAAATTTGCAGGAGATAGTCGAGTGGAGACACTCCAGATTTTTAATGGTGACAATTAATGTATGCTGTATGGCATGTGGCACCGTCACATAAATATGTGGTTTCAACAAGACGGTGCCACATGCCATACAGCCCGTGAAACACTTCAATTACTGCATGAGACATTTCCAGGTCGTGTACTCTCTCGTTTCGGTGATCAGAATTGGCCCCCTAGATCGTGTGATTTAACACCATTAGATTTCTTTTTATGGGGATATCTAAAATCACAGGTCTACGTCAATAAGCCCACAACTACGCGTGCATTAAAGGAGGAGATTCAAAGTTGCATCAACGAAATTCAGCCACATTTATGCAGAACGGTCATGGAAAATTTCGACAAACGAGTGCGTATGTGTATGCAAAGCCGCGGAGGCCATTTGCCCGATGTGTTATTCCATAAATAACCCTATCCTATGTACTTTATGAATCATTAAAAAAATTACAATCAAAAGACTAAAAACTGTGTTTTCTATTTAATTCAATTCTAGCGTTAATTTTGGGACACCCTTTATATAATATGAATGGTAGCATAGCTGCAAGCCTATTGTAGAGGGATTTAAATTTTCTTCACTCTTGGCCAAAGAGCAAACTACGCTTTTCATGTAAAAACACAAATCATGAAAGAGAAACGATTAGTTAACTTACAAATAGGAGAATAACCCCAAATTAAGAAAAGTTTAAAATTTAAAAACAAAATATGCTTAAATTTAATTTTTTTTTTTTTTCTAATTAAAGAGAAAAATACACAGATTAATATATTATTTTCGCTAAATTTTCTTAGGATTTGAAAAAATTTTTAAATTTCTTAAAAACACGTTTATTTAAATGAGAGTCTGTTTAAAAAGATTTTTTTTTTTTATTATTATTTTTTTTTCTTTTTTCAGTACATGTAATTAAAGTGAGAACCTGATGTTTGTGGTAATAAAATTTAATATTAAAAGAAAAAATCGACTTGTCAAAGCGGAGATAGAGTTCAGAATGGTTATTTAGAAACCTTGAAAACATCTGGGTTTCTAGCCTGTGGGCACCGGTAAATCGACTGATAAATATTAACCTTTAAAATATATCGATATATATATATATATATATATATATATATATATACAATTAATTTTTCCGAAACAAAAAACAAAAACAAAGAAAAAAAAAAAAATTAGAAATTTGGAAATTAATAGAAGGATCAATTTTCTGTTCAGACTTAATATCACTCAACAACCAGTTTTTTAATGTTAATAATAATCTCTTCCCTATAAAATATCCCATAAACAATATCAATTTGACTTTTAATCATGTTATTATGAAAGCAGAGCCTAAAATGAATATGAATTAATAAGCCATGAATTCAAGTTGTAGATTTTTCATATCGCTACTTTAATGGAAATTCTGATATTGACAAATACAATTGCCTGTTATAGAATTGCCGAAGGAATAGAAGTTATGAAATTGGCAATATTTTTATTTATTTGTTTGTATATATATATATAAATATATATATATATATATTATCATTCGGCGAAAATGGTGAATCGATTGCTAAATTATCAATAAACGAATATAGAAGAAATTTTTACTATCTCGCCAGAGATAGTATTGCGATCACTTTGTGTGCCGCCAAATTTTTAAACCGTTAAAAGTGTGCCGCGGTTAAAACCCCTTTCTAAACTGACCATAAAAATCAAGATAAATGTTTGATAGTTTTTTACATGATTAAAAATTGAATAAAACTGCTATATATAGAATTTCAGCTTGATTGAATCGCTGAAAGTACCGGAATTAATTTTTTAACACAACTGCAAAACACACGCCAGCACGTGACGTGGTGCTATCAACAAAGAGCCAAACACGCGCTGGTTTAATAAATATTATTTATTAATTTTAATTTATAATTAATAATTAATTAAATTTAATTTAAATATATAATATATGTGTTAATTAATCCAATTCAAATTTGCAGGAGATAGTCGAGTGGAGACACTCCAGATTTTTAATGGTGAGAATTAAAGATATAAAAGCAATTAACTAGAATTGGTTAAGATTAAGAAGAATCGAAACGTTTCTTTCCTATTGGATGGAGTGAATTTGGAAAAAGCGAGATGCTGGTCATTGCTAAAGCAATTAGCCAGCAGCGATGGATGACGTCAGGGCGAGTCGCGTGTCGGAGGCGAGTTCGCGTGTGCAACGGGCGCGGTCCTCCCAAGGAACTTCCACTTCTACATCCACATCAAGTAGTCAACTTGAACGTGAACATCACGAACTGGGACGAATCCAAGCCCGAACATGACCTCTTTATAAAGATACCAACACAATTGCCTTCTGGTCATGACTTTTCGGACCAACATCCGCAAACGCCTCTTCCTAATCCTAAAACAATCGATTCCCTACCATTCGCATGATAAAATCATCTTTCCTCTCTCTCCTCTCTCTCCTTCTATCATTCGATCTATTATTATTTATATCATTGAATGAATATTGGCACGAAGAAAAGGACAGAATAAAATTCAAAGAAACATAACCTAATAAATTTGGATTGTTAACACAATCATTCGGATCGGTACATAAAAGAAAAGCAAATATCATTTTTTTTAATTAAATATGGTAGAGAGTAATACACTAAGTTTTAAATAAAACAAAAATATTCAAAGGAATAAATAAAATAAAACTTATTTTATTTCAATTTATATGAAATGTAAAAATAATTTTCAAATTAATATTCATAAATTACTTATATAGCCTTGAAAATTTCTCATAAGCTCATTATTAATAAAAAAATAATCGGTTGTACTTATAAGCAATATAAAGATTTTAAAAATAAATAAATAAATAATCAATTCTTTTATAATTATCGATTCTTCATAATATTATAGTATAAAATATAATGTTTAAATGGTAATTGTTTACAAAACGGGAAGCTTCAGGGATTTGGATGAAACTTTACCTGTGGGTTCCTTGTTTAATTCCAAAAAAACATTTCTTATAAAATTTTTCTCGGTCTCTTCTAGTTTACAAGATAAACATTATTAAAATTTGCATATAAATTCATGCTACCATATTTTATTAATTTGACCAGCAGAGGGCTCCACTAATTTTTTATGTGTGGGGGGGGTTCAGTTCGGTTTGGTTATATGAAAATTAAAAAAATAATTAATTAAATAATTGTCCTATATTCAAACTGAACCGAAAAAAACCCAAAATTAGTGAATAAGTGAATAAGCGAATAATTAGTTAATAAAACATTATTAATTGGTTGTTCATTCATAACTAGTTTATCTGTCAAACTTTAAAATATACGGATTACTTAAATACTATTAGGAGGTTAAAATAAGAAACAAACTATTCTGTTCAAATTATAGTCCTACTTTTTTTAACAGTCCAGATTTGCTCTATAGAGTGAGTATTTTATTAAAAGATATTTTCAAGTAATATAATCATTAAATATAATTATTGCCTAATTATAAATTAGCTATAATTTATTTTTTATTTAATCATGCATTTTTATTATTATTTATTTTTATTTAATATGTAAGACTCATTTTGAACGTAAATTCAAAATTATTCATTATTTTGTAAATTTTAAATCTGACTAAATGGGACTTATATATGTCAGCATATAATAAATTAAAATGTTTGTTTTAAATTACTGCTTCAATTAATAAAATATTTCATGCATCTTTTTTGCATGGTTGTTTTTATTTTTGTGGCAATGAAAATGCATTTATATACATTGTATTGGAATAATCTATACTACTATTCAAGTTAAAAAAATTATTGTCGAAATTAATTTGTTGACAAACTGTCTGTCCCTAGATAATAAATATTTTAATTTTATAATCACTACTTCTGGTTTTTTTCTAATGAAAATTAAATAAAAATATTGTAAAATATAATAAACACACCTGAATTTTGATTGGATAAAAGGTGAGTCTGAGAGATTCTCACTTATAAATATATGATTTATGTAATAATATTTAATAACAAAAAAATCATGAGTTTCCCTACTAAACTATCTCGCATATTTGAATTGGATTAATTAACATATTATATTTATAAATTAAATTTAATTAATTAAATTATAAATTAAAATTAATAAATGATACTTATTAAACCAGCGCGTGTTTGGCTCTTTGTTGATAGCACCACGTCACGTGCTGGCGCGTGATTTGCAGTTGTGTTAAAAAATTAATTCCGGTACTTTCGGCGATTCAATCAAGCTGAAATTCTATATATATATATCAGTTTTATACAATATTTAATCATGTGAAAAACTATCAAACATATATCTTGATTTTTACGGTCAGTTTATAGGAAAATAATGAAAACGTGGTGGGTAATGACCCTCTTCCGGATGAGCTACATTTCTCAAAACTTGATGGCAAACTACGAATTTTGAATAATGCCCGTTTACCAAATTTCATTATTCTAGCTCAAAGCGTTTTTGCGTAATCTTGTCTAGATATACACATACCCACACAGACAACCTTAGTTGAAAATGACTCAGGGACCTTCAAAACGTATAAAAACAACAAAATCTATACATCGAAAATTTTCGTGATCGCAATACTATCTCTGGTGAGATGGTAAAAAAAATTAGATATTTTTCTAAATTATTGTTCTTTCAATTATAATAAATAATGAGATATTTTATTTTCATTTATATTCAAAAAGAAAATAAGAAACAACTAAAAACAAGAACATAAAAAGTTGCATTTTAAAACTTTAATAAATTTAGTGTCCTTTAATTTAATCAATTGATATTATATATGATAAATTCTAAATTGAAATATGTAGTCATTTTATGGTCGAGTAGCGGATCGGATCGAAAGGTTGCATTGCATGTCTCTTCAACGATAAGAAATCAATTGAACGGTGAGAAAACTTGTACTATTGTGATTTAAATCTTGTCTATTTTAACAGAAATACACTCTAATTGAAATGTTGTATAAGAACGATTGAAGGTAACATTTAATAACCCATTTCCCTAATTTATGACGATTTTTCAATTTGGCTTCTCCGATTGTCTGGTGTGAGTCATCCGCCCGCGCAGATGCATCTGCAATCGGGAGAGCCCGTGTGGGTGGTGTCTGTGTGCGTTAAACCCACATCAATGTGTGGCCCTTAATCGCCTTTGATAGCGTGCCACACAGCTGGACTTTTGTTTGTAAACATGTCTCACCAGATTGAAGCTCGCTGTCCATTGCTATATGAAGAAATGAACCTAAGCGATTCTTTCCTATCTCGTTGCTACGTAGATACGTAAGGAGAATCAACCCATTCGGGTTCTACCCACGCTTTCCGTTCCCCCGCACTTCTATAGGACTTCTTCTTCCCCCTCCCCTGGCCCCACTTCAATGACGCCACTCGAGGCAGACAATACCATAGTCTGGGATGGAACACACCCACTATATCGGCTTGATTCGTCATCCTGATGACAGTCGAAATCATTTCGATAATATATCTCACGGATGGCATTCTTGCCTCTTCGTCGTCGTCGTCGTTTTCTTCTTCTTCTTCTTTTTCATATTAAGCTGTTATTCATTTCATAGATAAGCAGATGAAATAGAAAAAAAGACAGAGATTGCACTTTTCGCATTCAATGCTATCATTTATTTTTATCAAAATATATTTTTCTCTATCTAAATATATATATATATAAATTGGAATCAGTTGAACTAAATAGTTATAAAAATAATTAATTTTAGAATTTTTAAATATTAATTCAATTAAAATTCATTGAAAGTTAAATTGATTTATGTATCCCCAAAATATTCGTTATTCTCTTGGTCCCTTATATTCATAAGTAACTGGAACACCGAGCTATCACAAATATTGGTGTACAATTCTTTAATTATTTATTACAATTATTAAATGTTACATCATTGCATCAATCTGATTAAGATGAATAGAACTTGGTGTCCTCAATAATAAGAAATAATAAATAATATTTTAGTAAAAAAATATTAAAAATTATAAAATTATCTAAAAAATAATTAATAAGAGAACAATGAATAAATAAATATAAATTAGTAATTTATTAAAAAATAAATACGAAAATAGATAAAAACAAAACAAAATTAACTATAAAATTTTATAAGAATTCAGAAAAATTAAACAACAAAACAGATTAAAAATTGTTTTTAAAATATTATAAATATACTTACAATGTTTGCAAGACAAATAAATTTTAGATTTTTTTTTTTCATTTGGGACTTCAATATAAATTTAAATTAAGAAAAAACTAATGAAGATTATTTTTCTTCAGGCTGAAACCAGTACAGATCGATTTATCTTTATAAATATGAATTATGGTGAGAATTTAAAAAAAATTCTTAGACCGGTTTAATATCCCAAAAATATACAAATATATATATATATATATATACCATTTTTGCTAGTATAATAAGATAAGATAAGATAAGATATTTTATTTTAATTTTTATAAATTTATATTTTTTTTTATTATTTTTTTATATTTTTACATACAAATATTATCACATCAATTTATAATATTGTATGTGTGTATTTCAATTTTAATATGATAATTATTGTATTTAGGATTTTTGAAAGTATAATTATTTTTTCACATTTATTGGCGGAAAATGAATAATGGAAATGTGGAATCGCAGATGTAAATAATAAATTTGTTTTTATGTAAGTACCTTTCCCATGAACACCCTATGACTCCTGTGGAGTTATTAGGGCCACGACACTTCCGCTAGGAAGTTATCGACAACGAAGAAGATCCTAAAAAATAGTTAAATTTAAAAAAACGTAAAGATTAAGTTGGGAGGGGATTTTTGGTGTATTGGGGGGGGGGGGGGGGGAGAAAAAAGTTTAATGGTTTTATAGGAAAGTCGAAAAACAATGGATGGCTAGGTTAATGATCTTATAGGAAGATAATAGAAAATCAGATATGGAATGTTTTGGAAAATAAATAAAAAAAAATATTTATAAAAAACATCCATATATATGATTTCTATTCTAAATGAATAAATGAATTTAAACAATTAAAATTATATTTTTGACTTAATTTTATTAATATATATATATATAAGATTAATATATATATTTATATCTTCAAGTCTACGCGATTTGTACTATATCTCATACCCCATATGCCATAGACATATCACTCTAATTAAATAGCAATTTATTAATTTAAATTTTATAAATTTTGAGAAAAAATATAAAATTATAATCAATTAAGAAAATGATGGAAAACAAAATAATGATTTTAAAATAAAGAGAATGGGATTTTCCTAAAGAATAAATAAATCTTATAAATTTATACATTATTATAGATACAAAATATTACATAAATCATTATATAAGCATTTATTTTGTTAAGAAAACTAAATGATATTTAATTATACTATTGTTTATATTTATATTGAAAAATAAATTTGATTTTTTTTTATAGACTAGTAATAAAAAAAAAAGAAATCCAAAACAAAATAAAAATAAATAATAAATCTTTTCAACTGTCTTTCTGAACCGTATATGGAATGATGATTATTAACAAAAAATAAATAAATAAATATTCTATTAACTTTAATAAATATTTGAACCGTAAACAATATTTATTTCAAATTTATTAAGCATTTAAAAAATTCTGGAAAGAATGTTTTGTTGTTTTTATTAATATAAATCACATTAAGTGAATTGAATAGGTAAGAGGAACAGAATTAGGAGGGACAATGACAAATTATTTGAATAGAATAATCACAAGTTTTGGCTTAAAATGATCGGATATTGGCATTTTATCAGATTGGATGCTTTAATATAATAAAATATTAAAAAATATAAGTAAATAATAAATAAGATAAATTTTCTATGAGCATGTGATCATTCATTTTTTCAAATTTTTAATAATAATAATAATAATAATAATTAAAAAGTTATTTCATTAAAAGTTTATTTTTTGCATTAGTAAAGCAATTGGAAAAAAAAAATTTGCAATTAGTAAATATATATTATAAATTTTGTGAGTTTTTTTTCCAAAATTTGAAAAATTCAATTTCGCCCCTTGTATATATACAACCAGGAGTAACTAAACCCTTTCGATCTACAAGGCTAATTAACTAAACAATTTTCTATATTTAGAATTTTAATTAAATTTAAAATAAGAATTAAATTTAAAAAACAATCGTTCCTGATCATAATAATATATAAATAATAAGTAAATAAAAAGTTTCATAATTATAAATTTTAATTCTCCCATTAAACCCTAAATTTCAATTATTCTAAATATTTATAATGTATACAAAATATATTTGATTATAATATTATATTTGTCTGTCGAATTAAAAGATCGAACCATAATATACTAGTACTAGTAATTATACATATATTTTTTTTACAAATATATAATAGACTCAAAATCTATTTTCTTCGTTCAATGTTAATTTGATAATTTTTCTTAGGATTACCAGTTATTCTTTCTAATAATTTGAAATAAAAGTACTCATATTTAAGACCATTCCTCAGTTAGCATACACATTATAATTTTAAATTTTTATAAACAATCTTAAAATTTTAAATTTTAGTTTTACAATTTTTTGAAGTGAAACTTCTTTAGCGGCGTCCTGACATTTGGTTGAGAATGGAGAGTGAATTGAAAAATTGAAATTTCGTAACGCGTTACGAAACGCAAGAGAGAAAAAAGATATAGATATAACGAGTGAGAATGAGATAGCCTCTATCTCTGTCTCTCTTTTGTGCGGTGTTTCGTTTTTGAGAGAGAGGCTATCTGGGTCTTTCTTTTGTCCGGTCTTTCGTCTTTGAGAAAGAGGCTATCTGCGTCTTCGTTTTATGCTGTCTTTCGTTCTAATACCCTGTCGCTAGGTTGAAAGTCCACGGCGCGCATGCGCACTAGTACGTTGACGCGGAATAATATTTCTTAGCCTCTGCTGGGTGAAAGAATAAAAATTAGTATGTGACCTCACAGTTACCGCCTTTTAGATATATATCTATTCTTAAAATAAAATTAAAAATATTTATATTATATTCATATATATGTAAAATAATAATTATATTATTTTAATATTCCTATAAGTTGGTATCACAATTTATTATTATTATGAATTATTTATAAGTAATTAATATTATTAATTGGTATTAATAAATAAATAATATTAATTATATTAACTTAATATTTCTAACTTTGTATTACAATAATGAGACGGAATTGTTGTGTGTTAAATTAGATTTAATTAAAGATTGAATTTAGAATAATTAAAAGGGTTATTGAAACCGCGTATGCTGATTAGGGAATGACAAGATTGAATAGGTTCAATTAAAAAATGCTTATATAAAATTATAACTAAAAATGATTTATTTAATAAAACTATAAGAATTTAAATTACAATTTAATTAATTTTTTGTGAATAAATAAACATATATAAAATCAAACCGTTTTTGCGTAATCTTGCCTACATACACACACACACACACACACACACACACAGACATTTTTCTCAACCTTAGTGAAAATGATTCAGGAACCTTCAAAAAGTATAAAAACATCAAAATCTCAACATCGAAAATTTTCGTGATCGCAATACTATCTCTGGCGAGATAGTAAAAAATGATTCATTATTATTGGATTTGGCTGGTAATATTAATACCTGAGACACCGAGCTCGCTCTACCCTTTAAAAAATATTGATATACAATTCTTTAATTATTTATTACAATTATTAAATGTATTAAATAATATTTTATTGAAAAAATATTAAAAATTATAAAACTATCTAAAACTTAATTAATAAAAGAACAATGAATAAATAAATCACGAAAATAGATAAAAAAAAAATGCACGCGGCGAGTTTCGATCCTTCGAACTCGGGGAGTAAAAACAATTGTTCTTACTGCTGGTCTATGATATTTTGATAATTACAAAGATATTTTTACCATCTTTCAAAGACATTTATTTGTTTTGTTGTTTTTTTTTGAGAGAGATTAATAAATATATATATATTTTATTAAAAATAAATATTTTTAATTTTATTTCGAAATTAAATAATGAATTTTAAAATATTTTAAATATAAAAAAATGTTAATACAATATCATTTAAAAAAAAAGCGGGATTAATAAATATATATATATATTTTATTAAAAATAAATATTTTTAATTTTATTTCGAAATTAAATAATAAATTTTAAAATATTTTAAATATAAAATTTCGAAATTAAATAATGAATTTTAAAATATTTTAAATATAAAAAAATGTTAATACAATATCATTTAAAAAAAAAGCGGGATTAATAAATATATATATATATTTTATTAAAAATAAATATTTTTAATTTTATTTCGAAATTAAATTATAAATTTTAAAATATTTTAAATATAAAAAAAATATTAATACAAAATTAAAAAAAGGCGGGAGTAAAATTTCAAAATGGATGCCATTTACGTCACCCATATATAATTTTCAATTAAGAAATTAATAATGAAGCTGTAAGTTTCAAGAGATGTAATCAATAAAACTCAATTTTTCTTTATAAATACTATATCTAGTGTGAATTTGAAAAAAATCGTTAGAGCGGTTTTTGAGAACCAATATATATAGATAGATAAATAGATAGATATATACAATTTTAGCTAGCATAATAAGATAAGATATATATCGTGAAATAATTAAAATTCTCAAGTCAAATATACAGCGTGCACGCATACCGACGCATGTAATTGTGTGTGTGAACATGGTCGGCGATTCACACGCCAACACATACAGTTATGTGCGTCGATGACCATTCACGTTATTTATCCGAATCTCAACATTACTTTAACACTACTAAATCAATTTAAAATTATTATTGCATTTAAAACTGCTTTTCTCTACTCCACAGATTTCACTATGCCGAAAAAAAATAACGACCAAAATTTAGACGATATTATTTATTTCACTACTGGTTTATAGCCACACAGGTGCTAATGCACTTGAACGAGGCGAAGATAAAATCCCTCTAATTCTCGGGGGAGATTTTAATGTAAATTTTGAATCTGATGATTCGTTGCCGTTGATCAACTTTCTTCGAGAAACATTTGGTCTGCTTATAAATAACGATCCCAAGGAATCAACAACAAAATCTGGAACTACAATAGATGCTGTTTTTACACGTTATATAGAAAATATCGAATCACGAACATATATATCTTATTTTAGTTATCACAAGCCATTAATATCAGTATTACCAATTGAAGCACCAACCGACAATAGTACAGGCAATGTAGATATGATGATAGAGTAGATAATAATAATAATAAAGCGAATATTTGTTACGAAAATTTTATACTGTTATATGTCTTTCGAAATGATCCCTTTATTTTTCTCTATTTCTCTCTCACTCACACTCTCAACTAAAATTTCTCTTATTCTCTAGATTGTAAGAAGTTTCACTTCCGCCACGTGTACGATGCTGCACATTTTGCTTTTTTTTTAATTTTTTTTTTATTTATTTAATTTGGGATGAGAAAATCTAATTAAAGTGAATCGAAAAGAAACAAAAAATTAATATTATTCATTAATATAATGTGATTTATGATTTGAATTTAATAGAATAACTATATATTATGAGTGGAATCAAAAAGCTAACAATTATAATTGGAATGGTAGGTAAATAATTTGTTTATAGAGGTAGGGATGATGTAAAAATATTGAGGTTTCGATCAAGAGTAATTGTTATAATTAAGACCAAGTCGGTGCGAAGCAGACAGGCCATATGTCAATCTAATCATTGTTCGGAAGTAGTAGCTGCATTCAGGGCAATTAGAGTGGCGTGTGTTGAGGCTAATGGCAGGCGCGTGGCGTCGATCGACTCTCAGCTGACCCTGCAGCGGCCATTAGCCACGCATCTGCGCCTCTTCCACAGGAACCCATTGCCCATCTTCCATCCTCACCGGTATAATTATCAAGACAATTGGCTAGTTTCCTTATTTACTTCAACGGTTGTCATACACAATCACTAGTGAAGAGTATCCATCACTAATCTAATCAAGAAATTCAATGCAAATAGAAAATAGATAATTGTTTTTAAAATGTTTACCGTTGTTTGAACTAGAATTAATGAGATAATTCATTTCTGAAAAGGGAAATCACTTTTAATTTATTTCAACAATGAATTAATACATATCATACAGTCAATTGTGATATATATATATATATATATATTGTATTAATAATTTCATATACAATTACTTTCATTTATAATATTAATAATAATAAAAATAAATCAAATTACACAAATTACATGTAAGATATAAATTATTTTATGATCAATTATAATTCATGATTAATTAAATATTGAAATAAATAATTATATTCAAAATTTCAAAAGATAAAAAATATTTTTGAGTAAAAATATTTGATTTAGTATGATTATGGAATCAAAGATTCTTCTTAGGGAATTATTTTAATTGTTTTTTTACAATATTAATTTAATAAAGATTATTTGAAATTAACCCAAAAAAATTAAATCTTCATATACCAATAATATTATTTTAATAATTTGATATATTGGTAGAATTTCAAATCAAATAAAAGATCCAGAACTACATATTTAATAAAATGTATTGTCAAAAAAGTGAAATATTTAAATTTGAAAAATTTATAATTGCCAATTATGAAAATTTGGTTGCATATCTATCAGGCAGACTTTCTAATTTGCTCAAATAAAAATTTGTAAATAATAAATTTCTTAGACCTTACAATTAACTTTCGACAGATCTTTCTAGCCTAGAAGAAATATTATATATAAATTAATAAATATATTATATTGAAAAATATTAAATTTTGAATTTATAAAAAATGCTTTTCTTTTGGTGAATGACTCATTTTTTTATTGTTATTAATATAATAATTTCATAAATATCTTTCAAAATAGTTAAGTAATGTAATTTGTAATTAATACTCATAAAAAAACAAAGAAGAATATACGTATACTTATTGGTATTTTTTTTTTTGAAAAACAAAACGTTTTATATATAGTAATTTTTTAATTTATAAATAAACTATTTAATATTTTTTTAAATTATTTGTGTATTTTTTTTATTAATTTAAAAAAAAACATCTAATTAATTAATGAGCCTATATAAATTAATATAAAATAAATAAATAAATATATTTTTTTCTATACTAGTAAATTTTTTCTGAAATGCTATTAGTTACTACATTCACTTCAGTTAAATAATTTAAAATTTAATTATGATTTATTAAATTTAACCAGTTTCTATCATTCTATTCCATCTATAATCTATTATAAAGTTGATAAATATCAAATTGAATTTTTTATTCATAATAATTATTATAATTTAATTGAAAATACTGGTATTTATTCATTTTAATTTATGAAGTTATATTAATATCGTTTTAATCAGATAGTTATAATTTTCAAATCTCTATTCAAGTTGAAGTTTACTTTATTTAATATTTATAAAATGGATTCTTGATTAATTATTTATATAAAAGTTAACTAAATTTAAAATGGAAGTTATAAACAGAGTCTCTCTATATTGAGGTAATCTTGGTAAAACACAACCAAACTTTTATAAATGGTTTGATGAAATTAACTAATAAGAAACAATATATACAAAAAAAACTAAGAATAATTGTTTATTTATAAATCTATAATCATTTATTAATAAATTACTTAATAACATAATAAATGATTTATTTTTGGACTAAGTATGATTTTTTTTATTTAAAATTTTTTTATTTTTTTTTTTTATAGAGAAAGATCAATGATCTTTAATAGAAATTTGTTATAATTAAATGTTTAACAAATATTTTCACACATTGTGTTGATAAGCAATGTCATATAAAATAAAGAATTTTTTTTTTCAAAATACAGTTTAATCTGTTTAATAATTTCATATATTTAAATTTATTTGATTATGTAGCTAAAAATATTCTTGTTTAAACTATCAAGGTGAATAAAATATTAATTCTTTTTTTAGATTAAAGATTTGTAATTTTATATCTATCTAGAAATCTACAGACAGTCATCACATAGTTAAAAAGAAAAATTCTTATAATCACTTTTTTAATTAATTTTTATAGAAATATTTTTACTAATTTTTAAAAAAAAAAAAGTTTTAATTAGGTACCCTTGTCAAAGTCCTTGACGTGAAGACTCTATTATTATAATTGGAAATTCATGAAAAAAACATAAACTAAATATAATCTAATGAGCGCAAAGGTTGTTTGTTTTTAAAAAAGTATTCTCTTTTTTTTTTGTTCTTTATTATTTGTATTCTAATTTTTGTAACTGTTAATAACCATGAATGTAGAATAAATAGATTTCATTTTTTTTTCGTAAAATATGTATATTACTAAATTTTGGCGATAAATGAAATTTCATGAACGGTGTAAATTAGCAAGTAGTCCACAGTTGTGGGAATAAAGCGTATTTTAAATGTTTTATTATTACCCAGGTCACCAAATTGCAGGTTTAATTAGGCACTTCGAAATTTCATTATTAAATGGTTTTTAATTTAAATAAAGGAAAAATTGATTAATAACTATTTGAAATATAATATATACATTTATTAATATTATGATGAAAAACGGAGAATATAAAAAAAATAAAATTGATTAAAAGTAAATAGAAGTTTTTATGTTGAAATAATAATTCATAATATTAATGAAATTGTTCAATGTTTTTCAATTATTTTTTATCCTTTCATTAGATAAACATAACAGCTTTTTTAAAGAAATTGGAGAAAATAAAAATATATTCTTTTTTTTATTATACACTTTTTATTAACTTCACTTTCCTGTCTGTCTGTAATGTTCAAAATTTGTAATTGGATTTTAACCCACTTCTAGTTGAGCGATTTCGCTCAAATTTGAATTTAATATTGAAAGTCGATGACGCTGCAATAATCAAAAAGAAATATTTGTAATTTTTCAAAAATAGGGATTTTTAAAATTTGTGAATTTAATTATATTTACTTATTAGTATTTTTTTAGTGAAGTTAGTTTCTTTTGAAAAAAATTTCAAAGAATCTAAAATATTATTTTTCATAAATCATTGAAATATTGAATGTCCGATTATTTATTTAATATCAATTTATTATTAATTTATGAAATTTAATTCTCTAAATGGATAAATTCCACACAATTAATGATATACAAATAAATAAAAACAATTTATTCAGTAACATCAGTAACAAAATTCAGTTTGATATGAATGAAATAAAATAAATAAAGTAAAATAAAATAAAATCTTTACATTACGATTAAACTTGCCTTGAAGTGAAATGTTAAGTATTTACTTCGGAAGTTGAACGAAGCGAGGTGGGTAACAAAAAAAATCTTAGAATTTATTTAGAGAGTAGATATTTTATATTGAAATATAAACAGATCTCTTCAAATTTGGGTTTAAAATTACTCAAGACTGTTTGTATATCTATATAAAAATCCCTGCTCTAAAAAAATGTAGATTTCTAAATATAAACTTCGTATAGTACGTTTTCAACATCCAGATCGAGCAAAAAAAAAAAGTATAATTAACGATTGAAAAGTCATTTGGTTTTAAGAAGTTCTAAAATAGGATGTTCATTTTTTTATCTTTATTTTAGAAATATATCATTATGGTAATTAATTAACATATAAAGAAGAATATATAGATGTTCTAAATGATAAGCTAATTTCCAGTGCCCTTCCTGCATTTATATAGTTTCTACATGTTTCCAATTCTGACTATATAGATATATATATATATAGTAGAATAAACAAAATAGTTATATGTTATTTTAATAAATATAATTAACGAAAAGCGATTAAGTTCAAAAAATACCAAATGTTTTTCATGAAAGGAGATTTCTTTCTCTAGAGATAATAATCAGAAAATAATACCGAAATCCAATTGAAAGTGACTGAATAATGATTTTTTTTCTCTATCCTTCTTGTGGGCTTCCCTCTCTTAGAACACCTGTTGCACCTGTCTTGGCTATGCTTGCCCACTAATCTTTTTTCCAACCCTAGTTTAAATATACTTTTATAAAATCAACGTTTTATTAATTTTAAATCTTTATAAATTTTTCTTATAAATTTTAACTATACAAATCAATTTATAAATAAAATTTTAAAAAAAATATTTAATTATAAAAAAAAAATATGCTTATTATTTATTTTATATTAATAGATATTTATTTAAAATTATTTTAAATTGATTTACTTAACAATACAATTAACTAATAAATAATAATTAATTCCATTTTTATTCTGAATTAAAAATCCTCTTGCTTTTCTAATATATATATATATATATATATATCTTATTATACTAGCAAAAATTGAATATGTATATATATATATTTGTACATTTTTGTATATTTTGATATTAAACCGCTCTACGTCCCAAATGACGTCATCCATATTAAAATTTGCCTCTTGCCATTCTTTTTTTAATTAATATTGTATTAATATTTTTTTATATTTAAAATATTTTATAATCTAATTAATTTTATTAAATTACTAATTTATATTTATTTATTCATTGTTCTTTTATTAATTAATTTTTAGATAGTTTTATAATTTTTAATATTTGTAATGATGTAACATTTAATAATTGTAATAAATAATTAAAGAATTGTATATTAATATTTTTTAAAGGGTCGAGAGATAGCTCGGTTTTCCATATACTATATATTTATATATATTACTCATACATTTATATATCATTACTAAATTTATAAGAATGTAGGAAATATAATAAATTTCGACCACAAAATTTAAATTCGAAAAAATGCATGTTTTAACATTTAATAATCTTATTTTTTTGATTGACTATTGATTAATTATAAAAATAATAATTAATTGCGTTCACTCTTTATCTCTTAACATTATCAATGACAAAAAAAAATGGTGCCGAAATTCTCAAAGGATGGTTAAGAAGATTCCTCGACAAGACCATCTGGTCGCTAAAAAACATAAACAATGTCTACTTGATCCAGTCATCAAAATTGTTCAAACATTGAAAATTTATTTTTTTTATTTAACCATTAAACATAAAAATGAATATTATATCATATATTTTGTAAATATAATTAATAAACATAATTATATTATTAATTACATTATTATTATTATTGTTATTATTTAATATATTTTTTATTTGTTTTAAAATTAGTCGAAATCTATATAATATAGAATTTTTCGAAAAAAAAAATATAAAATATTCCCATGACAAAATCTTTAGAACAAATTTGTTGATTTATGAAAAGAATTCCAAAGAGATAGAGCACCTGATAAGTAACGGTGTCCGATAAATGTTGTAAAGTTGTTTCTGTTTTCTACAAGAGCAGCTTAGGCCGATAATAGAGTGAGCGAGAACTTCCTCACGTACGCTCTTTTCTCCCATTTAGACATCTTTGCAAAGGAACTCTTGTAAAATAATAAGTTGAGAAAAGAAGAACAGTGGAAAGGGCAGAGGGTGAGAAATCCCAGAGGTTGGAAGAAAAACATAAATAAATTCAAGGGCTGGTGAAATAATGGTTTGTCTGGAAGAAACCTTTCTGATTGGAACAAGAGAGCATAGAAGAATTGGAGGGGGAGAGAGACGAGTAACTATAAACCTTCAATCAATAGTTAAAGACAAATATCAAAACAATTCACATTCTAGATAAATTAAATTTAAATATTATTTATTTTACAAACATGAAATTTAAAAATTATTTATTTTAAAAACTATAAAAACATTTTTAAAGTTATAATTTCAAATAAGTCTAAATTAAAAAAAATAGAAAAATAAATGAAATAGTAATATTTATTTTAAACAATATGAAGTTTTTGCATCCATTAAATAATAAGAAAAAAATTGGGAATTTAAAATTAAAATTGGAAAGTTCTTACTTTTTTCACAAAATCTGTCTATATTCAATGAGAATCAAACTACATAATTTCCGTCGTATGTATGTATGTATGTAACATTATGAAGTTAGGTATGTGATGTCTGTAACATTATGAAGTTAGTTACAAATTTAGTTTAAACTTAAATTGCAAACACCGTGTGCAATGGGTTCGTCTAGTATATCAATAAAAAGCAATTAAATTCATCCCAGTTGAAAATAGTTTTGACCAAAAACGAGTTGTTTAAAAATTGGAAATAAAAAATTTTTTTTTTTTTTGTTTGTTTTGTAAATTTAATTTTATAAACTATTTTATATAATAAGTGATGACGATTCAATGAAATTAACGTAAATTCAATTTTATATTATTTTTTTTATTTTAAAGTTCTTCTTCTAAAAAGAATTTGAAAGTTAATTGAAAAAAATAATAATAAAATTTAACATATAAGAGATCTCTCTGAGGGATCTTTAAAATCATTATTGTATGATATTACAACAAGGAAAATGAGTTTCGAGCGGCCCAAAAGCCTGGAGGGTTGACAAAAGTTAACAGGGGACGAAGACCATTTGCTGTGTTGCTGCATTAAACAATTTCATCTTTTAAAAAAAACATCATTGTGATTTTTTTTAATTTTTCAAAAAATAGATAAAAATCAATTAAAATAAAAAAGTTCAAAATTTAAACTCTTCCACTATTTTATATTGTACTTAATTATTATACTTTCTGATTCTTCTTATATATTGAAAATAAAAGCTGATGAGCAAAAATCTAAAATACCCCTCTCCTCGCCTTAGAAGAGGCATATATTATATTAATAAATGAACCATTACAAATTTATAAAGAATATTTATTATTAATTTTATATATTATCATTCTTAAAATTCAAAATAAGATATAATTTTAATAATATTGAATCAAAAAAATAGTTTATTTAATTAAGAACTAAACAGATTTAATATTTAAATTTTTGTAGGGTACATATATTTATATATATATACATTTATATATATGTTCATTTTTATTCCATAACAAAAATACTTATCTCAACCCCCTAGTCACTTTAATATTTAAATTTTTGGTGACAAGGATTAATTTCTTAATCGTTTTCAATCAGTTTATTTAAAGTCCTGAAATTTGATAATTTTTTCAGATATATATATGTATAGTACCTGGTTCACCGAGCCGCCGTTCAAATAATTTAAAGGAACATAAATTAAAAAAAAATAGTCATAAAACATACATCCCTTAAACGAACTTATTAATTGCACTGAAAGACAGATTAGTAAGGCTTGCAATATTTTGTATTTAAGGAAGCGCTGTCTGTCGTAGTTGCTAACGTCATTTAAATTTCCTATTTTAATTAAGAAAAAATTAATAAAGTTGATTTTTCCCGAGGCTGAGACCAATACAGATTGATTTTTCTTTATAAAAATTATCTATGGTGTGAATTTCAAAAAAAAAAATCCTTCGAGCGGATTAATATTTCAAAAATACAATAGTATATATAATTTTTGCTAGTATAATAAGATAAGATATATATAAAGTATATATTTTTTTATTTATTTATTTTTTTAGGTATTTGTTATATCCAACTTTAGTTTATATCAATTATGACTAACTAAATTTAAGTAAAAACCAAAATCCAAACAAAAAGAAAGAAAGAAAATGGAAATTGATTCCGTATATGAAGGTTAATGATGTTGTTGTCTTTATATGATTAAATTATGGGATTAAGGAGTCGGGGCGGTCAGCTAGCGGCAAAGTCTCTCCAGACTAAACACCTCAAGTTGACTAAATAAATCGAGAAGCGGCCGATAGAGTGATCTATATGCATATCACAAACAGCGCCTAAGAATAGCCCGTTGGAGGCAGAAACGAACGCGAAGGCGCTCCCGAAGGCGCTGTTTACGCGGAGGCCGTCGGCGCCTTCTTCGTCTTCGCCGAGCTATTGTCTCCTTGCCAACCAATAAGGCAAAACGTTTATCTTGAATTTCCTCCAGTACCCGATTTTAGAGATACCGTGGTATATTTATTATAGCGAGTTTTTTTTTCTTTCTTTTGTGTCCTTTTTTGAATTCCTCAGCTAAAGTTGTCTTTTTTTCTATGTTAAAAGAACTTTTTAAAGTGGTTTTGTTGGAAAAAGGAAATTATTATAGAGAGAGAGCTAAGAAAGGAAGTAAGATGAGTTGTCTAAGTGTAAGGAGAATGTGAAGTTTCTAACAAGCTTAAAATTAATTATAAATAAAAATTATAGTCCATTGTTATCATATATATATTGTATATATATATTTTTTTTTATCGCAAACGAAAGAAAATGAAAATTTACTGCTTGGTTGTTTTTTGTTTTTATTTTTTTATTTTTTTTTTATTTTATTTTATTTTATTTTTTTTTTTGTTTTATTCAAAGGGTGGTTGGTGGAATAATCATCTTTGAAGCAATATAGGGAATATTTTATTATTTTTCAATTTATTTTATTCATTACTTTGTCTGGAGTAATAATATTTTTAATAATAATTCAATTTTTTATCTAAATACTTATAAAAAATTGATTTTAGGAAATGTTCAAATTTTTTAATTCAATTTGATAAGAAATGAATATTTTATCTGATCTAAATAATAATATTAATTTTGCAATTAATATGTATATATCGGAAATTGAACGATCAATGGATAAAATAATTAACAAATTTTTTCTTAGCAGAATTTCAAAACCTCTATCTACATATATATATATATATATATAGATTTCTAATAAATAAAATTTTTTAGAAACCTTAAAAAGAAAAATTCGTATAAATCACTAATTTGTTTGTGTATTTTATTAAAAGAAAAAAATTGAATTTTTTTGTTTTGTTGGTTAATATTTTTTTAACAATTTACAAATTTGACAAGATTATTTAAGAGTAACCTTTATAATAATCTTATCATGCTATTGCTTTGCATATCAATAAAATTATTCTACAATTCTTTTATAAACATATATTATATAATCGATACTACTATAAATTAAATTTTAAACAAGTGTTGATTACTTATTATACCTAAAATATGATATTTTCTACAATTTATCTTTTTTTCTGGCCGCTATCATTAAAAAAACAAATGATTAGTTTGAAAAATTTACTACACTTTTTTTTACCTTGAATTTTTAATTTCTCTCTCTCTCTCTCTCTCTTCTCATTTTTCTATCAAAAATAATTTTATAACTCGTGCCAACACATTATACATTTGTTAATTAACCTGGATCTAAAATAAATGACTTAATGTTGTATAACGTCAATACATTACTGCATATATTTCATAGCGTCTTGTTTATGATAATAAATATTATGCATATAATTTAAAAAAAAATTTAATTTTGTTTTTTTATTAAGATTTTTTAAACCATTTAAAATTTTATGGTAATTACAGGGTAACATTTGTTATTATTTTTTTTCTCTTTATTATTTTTAAATTAATTATTAATATTAATAATATTCTATAAAAATTTAAATCATTGTGAAAGTTCAAAAGAACAAAAATTTTAAAAAAATTAAAAAATATTTGTATTATACTGACTTATAATATCTATGTTTCTATATAATTCAAATATATTATTTAAATAATTTTTATAATATTTCTATAATTCAAATAGTTACATATATAAATATATATTATAATTTAATGGATATTTAATATGACATAATACCATAATAGATTTATAAGAAGATATATTAATAGAATTTCATTATAAAATTTAAGTCTTCATAATTTTAAAAAATTCCAATTTTGAATTTGTTAAGATTAACTGTTTAATTATAATTTTTAAATAAATAAAATAAATTAATTAATTCATTAAATTAATATAATAAAGAATAAAGGATGGAGTTATCGATTTTATTATTAGATGTTAATATATATATATATATATATATATATAGGTATGTTTATAAAAGAATAGGTTTTTACAAGGGAAAAGAAACATGATCATTTTATATTTAGATAATCAGCTTGGGTATCTAAGATAATTGTTCTTCACATGATTTTATTCATCCCCACAGGAAACGGTTTTTTTTTCTATCTCACAGGAACTCAAAATACAATTTTATGACAGAAAGTAAATTAAAATATCTATCTAGACTCTAGACAGAAGGGGAGAAGAAAATTAATTTCCTCATCTAAGAAAGAAACTATCAAAAGGGGAGGAATCTGTCCACAGGGACAAAATAAAGCTTTTCAATTATGATATGCAAAAGAGATATTAAATTAGTTTTTCCAAGATAAATATCATGTATATGTAGATGGAGTATAAAATATAAAAGAGCATTTATTATTCTTATTGTAGAAAAAAAAATGAAAATCATGTAAAGCGAATGACTATTTAAAGATTTGAACAAATAAACAGATAAATATACTCAGAAATATATACATACATATATATCTATATATATATATATTTATATAGATATATATAAATGTACGTGGCTACATCAAAAAGAAATGTGTTTTGTTTAAAGATGTGTGTTTGTTTAATAAAATTGGAAGAAAAGTGAAAAATTCATGTACAAAAAATATCGATACCCTTTATGGGGAGATGGACATGGATCGGCAAATTCTATATATGTGCTATATAAATGATAGAAGTTGATGGTTTCGAGGAGAATGCGACGAGTTTTTGTCACCGGCCCACAATCCCACCGACCAGTCAGTTCAATGGCTACAAAACGCCAAACACAATGAATTGATGACCTCCATTAATTTGGTCTGTTTTGAGGGGCTCCAACCAAAAAGAAGGTGCCGTGGAGATGAGACAAGAGAAAAGAATCGTTCTCACATTCAATTCACTTGATTCTGTTAGGAGTTAAACAATTTCAAGAATCGGGAATTGATATCGTTTTGTCTTTTCATGCGAATAAAAAAAAGAAGAAAATAAAGGGGACCTATCAATTTTAGAGTTACAACGGAACAGACTAAAAACATTTAAATTTAAATTTACTCAAAAATCATTGAATTATCATTTTCACTCATTTCATTTAAACTCAGATAAAATTTAATTATCAAAAAACAAAACAATGCAAATAAATTAATAATAAAATAAACTTTTTTTTTAAGAAAATTACAATTCTGGAAAAAAAAATTTAAAAAATGCTAAAAACATCTATATAAATTATTCAATAGGATTTCTAAATAAAAATTGCTAATTTCATTAGTGAAAAAACTTTTTTAGGAAAAATTCATTATTGCCTTCAGTTCGAAAGGAAATTTATTCCTTTTTTTTCGCCTGGAATGGTAAAAAAAAATGATATCAATCTAGAATTCATTTTCAATTTTCTATCAATCCCCGTTGATTACTTTTTATTTGATATTCTGGTAAATCAATGAAAAAAAGCCATATAAAAAAAAATTATACAGTTTCATTGTACAACAAGAATTTTAATGAAGAAAAGAGATAATTTAATGAAAATTATTTAATTATATTAACCAAATATTCAAAAAAGAAATAATAATAATAATATTTCACTTTAATTAAATTAGGAAATATTTAATCAATTTTGACAATCACACTAATAACTAATGAAAAAAAAAATTAGTAATTAGTTGGTGGATTTTTGTTAATTTTATATCAAATGTAAATTTTACACATAACGTAACTGGTTGGATTTAATTTAGTTAGTATTCTGTCCGGTTTTATTTATTTTTATGATAAAATATTATTTTAGGTGATAGATAATTATTTTTAAAAGAATTTATTTTGGAATTGAAAGTTAAAATTTGAAATAAACATAAAAACAAAATTAGATTATTTAAAAGTTTATAAAGTATGATGAACATGTTTTAATCTCTCTCTCATCTGATTATATTTATTTAATTTTTTATTTATTTTATAAATGTTAAGAATTATGTTATTTTATTTATAAAATTCTATTTTATCAATTCTTTGAAATTAGTCATTCGAGTTATTATAAATTATTATAAATTTAATTAGGTAATAAGGAAAGTATAAAAAATTACATTATATATAAGTAAGTCTCTTAATTATAATAATAATAAAATAATCATATCATTTGATAATTTAATATTTTTATTTCATTGATTGGAAAATATGAATTTCATAATTAGGAAAACACATTCTAAGTAAAATATATTATCTAATGAATGAGAATACAAAAAAAAAAGATAATTTAATGTGTAATTTAATAAAACAAATTACAAATTTTTTGAATGATTAGATTAAGTATTAAATAATTTTACTTATTAGAAAAAAGATAATTAACATTCTTTAGTTGTTTTTTTTTATATATTGATTCAAAAGTTAAACAAATTTATGAATTGCTGGTTTTTAATATAAAAATATTTTAATTTTTCACATACTTATATATATTATAAAATAAGAATATTTATTATTGTACTTTTATTCGGGAAGAAGTTATTATCTAATAAATTATTTTTTATAAAAATTATAAAAATCTGGAGTGTCTCCACTCGACTATCTCGCAAATTTGAAGTCGATTAATTAACATTCTCTATTATATTTAAATTAAATTTAATTAAAATTATAAATTAAAATTATATATATATTAAACAAGCGCGTGTTTGGCACATTGTTGATGGCACCATGTCACCTGCTGGCGCGTGATTGACAGTCAACGTGTTAATAAATTAATTCCGGTACTTTCAGCGATTCAATCAAGCTGAAATTCTATATATAGCAGTTTTATACAATTTTTAATCATGTGAAAAATTATTAAATATATATCTTTATTTTTTCGGACAGTTTAAGAGGAAAAAAAATGAAAACGTGGTAGGTAATACTCCTCTTCCGAATGAGGTACATTTCTCAAAAGTTGATAGAGAACTACTTGAATAATGACCGTGTACCAAATTTCATAATTCTAGCTCCAACCGTTTTT
Source organism: Labia minor (assembly GCA_963082975.1). Taxonomy (NCBI): domain Eukaryota; kingdom Metazoa; phylum Arthropoda; class Insecta; order Dermaptera; family Spongiphoridae; genus Labia; species Labia minor. The sequence goes on from OY720345.1 coordinate 56,925,149, forward strand.
GCTTAATCTTGTCTACATACATACACACAGACACATATACAGACATTTTTCTCAACTTTAGTGAAAATGATTCAGGAACTTTCAAAACGTATAAAAACATAAAAATCTCGACATCTAAAATTTTCGTGATCGCAATACTATCTCTGGCGAGAGTAAAAATTTGTCAGTTTATATAATTTATTGCAAAGAAATATATATATTCATAGTGTTTATTAAAAATTTAGTTTTATTTAGTGATGATTAGTGATAATTTTTATGGTTATCAGTAAATCTTTAAATATCATTGAAATGATATAAAAATTTGTAAAATATTTTAATGTTAAGTGGAAAACACTTATTTTGTTACGTAGATTACGATAAATAATTAATACGCTCATAAACAGATTATTAGTAAACGCAAATCATAGTAATGAAAAGAAAATGTACTTTGAATTCCCAATGAATTGATAAATAGAAATGATAAAATAAGTGTAAAATACCTATATAAAAATGTCATAGAAGAAAGAGAGAAGTTGATTGGTGAACGTTTAATTGATTTTCATGGGCCAACGAATATGAAGATGATAGAGGCTCCTACACGGGACCCTCCTCCAACCCGTCAGGATGTTTGTTTATATTCGAACAATTTGATAAACAAAGCGTGGCAACGAACGCTTTGAAGCTCAGAGCGAACGCCAAATTGATGGACGCCTCCGTTTCATCTCGTCGATGGCTGATGGAATTAGAAATGCGAGACATGACAAGAGAATTCATGACCATAAGATAAAAGATTAATTTAAAAATCTTAATCGGTGCGATCGTTTTGGGGGGAAATGTTATCACAATTCGGCCAATCGAAATTTGTTCTACCTTCAGCTTATCGGAAATCGGAAATAATTTACATAAGACAGATTGATAGGAATATTGTTGATAAGAATTTATTTACAAAAAAAAAAAAAAAATTAAAAAAGTAAAATAAATCAATAAAATTCCATACTAATGTAGTGACAATAAATTCGATTTAATATTTTAATAATTCAATAATTCACCAATCTTATCATTTTCAAAAAAAAAAAAATATCTCCTCCAAAGAAATGATATTGAAGCTCGGAAGAAAGTAAAGAATTCCTGGAGACGAACGCAGGGACGACAAACTAAATGTTTATGTAATATTCTCTCCTTCGTTTTAGGGTGCTTAGCTTTAGTCGAAGTGGAGGGAACGAATTTTTTCACAGCTCATAAGAACCATCAAAAAAAAAAAAAGAAAAAAAAACAAAACACAAAGTGAAATGTAAAGACTAAGTCATTATCACTTGAATTTTTTTTAGATTAATAAATAATTAGATCATTTTGAGATCATTTTGAGATCATTTTGAAAAAGTAAAAAATACTCTATTTTAGTCATTAATTATTTGTAAATAGGTATGTCATATAAATATTTATTAAATTTTCTTATTTCCTATTAATTGATTATCATTTGAATTATGAAAATTAACTAATTTGAATAATATCACATTAATTCATCTGGATACCTAAATAACAAATGTTAAATACAATGTATATCAAAATATATAAGTATACATTTTTTTTTAATTGGAATGAATTTAGAAAAATATTCTTAAAATAAAATGAAATGTTAAAGCATAATGATGAATAATTCAAGTGAGAGGTAAAATCAAAATATAAATATTCTTATAAGCTTTTTATTATATTTTACTATTAAATCCTATGCAAAATTTTTCTCAAATTATTACTGACCTATACCTAAAATGATGTATAAAGGAAAATTAAATTTCTAATTAATACTAATTAATAAGCATGTTTAAAAACATTGAAATTATGATTTACATTTTTTTGTTAATTTTTGACTAATTAACTGATCTTATTTTTTGATTAGTAATCTGGTTTATCGCTGGACTTTTGGCGAGGAATTCACCCCCTCAACAAGTTTATTATTTTCATATATAATAAGAATTTAATTAAATCAAAGAATTAAAAGTTGTATAACAGAATTTTATGAAATCCCAAATTCTCAATTTCTCTCCTAAAATCACTCCAACAAATGACATATATTGACATATGAATGGAAGCACTTGAGAACTACTACAGATTTACAGATTTAGAAAATTATTTAATTGTGCTGGGGAATAAATGAAGAAGAATATAAGTGAAATGCTATTCTCCCTTAATTATAATAATTTAATAAATGTATTATCATTATTATTATTGTTCTTATACTTCTTTTAAATGAATAAATGGAAAAAATAACAGATATGATAATTTATTATTATCAAGAAATTTTCTATTTTGTTCTAAATGAGAAGAGAAATTTTGCTATAATTATAATAACACACATAGCGTACAATAATGATAAATTAATTCAAGATTATCTTTCCAAGCATTAAATCGGTAGTTTTGTTTTGTCTTTTGCCAGGAAGTCATTAATTTGACTAAGATTTCATAAGTTGGAAGTGAGTCGTTTTCTATATTTGTAAATACTTAGCTTGTTTTTTCTCAAGTAGTTTTGCCCTTATTTAGAGGATGAAAGGTGAGTAAAAACGATTATATACAAAGTATTTTTAATAAGTTTTAATCCCATTAGATTTTTCTTGAAAGTAAACCTAACACATTAAGATGAAGAAGAAATAACAAGAACAAAGTTAAACAAACCAGCTAGCATGCAGATCTTATTTAAGAATAGGATACTGTATCCTAAAAGACGAATATACGAAATCAAAACTTAGTCTTTGATGTATTTATTAATTAAAACTTAAAATGGACTAAAATGTCAATATTATAATTTAATCTAATTCATTAAAATGCATCAATTTCATTAGAAATAATTAGAATGTTAACTTTTAAAATTAATCAAATCAAACAATTTACAGATATTTTCAAAAAAAGTTATTTCACTTATTTTAAATTTATTTTCACTTAAAACTTCTTTATTAATTTTCTAAACGATATGATTAATTTATAACGTAAATAACAAAATTATTTATAAAGGAAAGAAAAAATATTTAAAAAAAAATCGTGGAATGATTGGTCAATGAACGATAATATATAAATGGCTCCAACACAAACACTTGTTTTAAAATTAGAAAAAATCCACAATTTACGTCCTTCGGTGAAAAAATATGTGAATATATATACCTATATATAATATATATATATATATATATATATATGAAGATTCATAACATTTTTCTATGAATTTTATTTGGAGATATTCAAATTTACTGCCTCAAGAGGATTTTTTTTTAATTTTGTAATGTGATAATATTTTTTTAACGAAATTCTCTAAGCGGTCAGTGCTACTCAGTTCAAATGGATCACGCTAGAAAATACAAAAATTTAAATATTTGGAAGACATTCCTGTCTATTAAAAATCCAATCTTTGAAAATTATATAAATATTCAATCCAATTATTAATAAATACCAATTAAATAGAAAACACACCTGTATTAAAATATATTAAAATATTTCCAGCTAGATTCATTTTTCAATCAAATCAAATAATCTAAGATCTTCAGAATTGCATTTGTTATTTTAAGTTTTAGAATTGCACAATAATTGAAAGAAAATATAAATAAACATATTTATAATTATTTCTCATAAAAAAATTAAATAAAACAATAAATTTTAAAAAAATCATCGAAAAATTGCTAATTAATAAAAATTTGAAATTATTAAGTATATTATATATTATTATAAATTCAAATTTAAATAAAATCGATTGTTGAGCATAATAATGGTAATAATAAAAATAAAATATTTAAAGTTAGTATTTTATTTTTAATATATATAAAAAAATGAGTTTGGAAATGGTTTTAATTTATAATTTATTTTAAATAAAAATAAAAAACAGAAAGTTTTAAATTAATTAATTAAAATAATAAATATTTGGAATAATAATTTGGAGCAAACATCTTAGTTAAATAAATTTGAAGATTAATGTAAGATAAAAATTCTAATCTCTGTTATTATCATTTTTTACACATTTATATATATATATAGAATATGAAGATTCATAACATTTTTCTATTAATTTTATTTGGAGATATTCAAATAATATTATAAGTATTCATTCAAAAATAATCAAGAAAATTACCATTAATAAATTTCTTTTTTTTTTTAAAAAAAAAAAAAGATGAAAAATCTAAATTTTTATTCGTATAGGTGGAAGAATAATTTGTCTAGTGGAGTTAACGATAGGACATCCTGTGAAATGATTTTAAATTATATGGTTTTGACAATCTAAAATTAAAACATGTGACTTGGGCTTTAGAGGATGATGATTTAAGAAGTAAAACTGAAACCGGACATATTCACGCCTGAAGAATCCGTGCCAGGCAACGAGCCATTGATTTATGCCCTCTAGAAAAAAATAGTCGAATTTCGGTCGTTTTTATCAATAGAATACCTAAAGAAATCATTTTTTTTTTATTTGATAAATTTTAGAAATGGCAACTATGTTAATTTCTGATTTTTTTTCATCTACTCTCTATCATTTCTCACAAAACATTTATCATATAAATATGCTAGTCATTTTAATTCCCCCCCCCCTAATTTGTGTTACCTAGCTATTTTAATATCTCAATAAAATGAAAGTAGATTATTGTCTTTTAAAAAAGAAATGTCTTAAAAAAAGATCAAAATTCCTGTCATTATTTAAATAAATCTCTGCCAAGATTTGTAATTAAATTCATTGGAGAAATTTAAATTTATTTTTTTTTTTTATTTTTGAAGAAGAAGATCCGTTAAGGAAAAATTATTGATATAGATGAATGTGATCCAATCACTACAACTAAGTTTAAGCTTAACATTCCATTGTAATGATATGCTTAAGTAAACAAATTTATCAAATGTGTTCCATTTTTTAATCGGATCCCTTTGAAATGTTAGCATCTCATTCGCTTAATGAACCTGATCAGGAATTTTTAATCAAACAAACATTGATTTTGTTTTTTTTTATGATAGCAATTCATTAAATGTATTTTGAAAATGTTAATCGGTTCCTAAAAAGAAAGATTTTTCTTTTTTATCATTTATTAAGAAAATATTATTTTTCTGTAAAAGGTGTATGATGGTAGAGGGGGAGGATGGGGGGGAAAGGAGATGATCAATGGTGCGCTCTTTTAAGGAGTGATGTATTATTTCAAGAACAATTAGATAATCGATAAGGTATGAATTTTGTATTGGAATATTTTTGACAAGAAGGATTGGGTTTCCAGAAGAGGCATTGAGAGGAGCATTGAATCATGTCATCAGGTCTATTTCAACCGATATGATCCGTGTAAAGCACGCCAAAACTGGGTCAACATAACACAAAATAACCAAGAAACTTGAGTCGTGTAAATATAGCGAAGGGGCGTTGAGGGGTTCGAGTGGGGACTCACCGCATCCGTGGCAGATTTTGATGATCCTGACGAGCTTGGCGTGGAGTTTACGGGTCTTGACCAGAGGATCCGAGATAGCCCGGTAGAGATTCGGTCCTCTACGTTCAGCAAATACGACGTACTTGGCACCGCGACGGATGTCTGCAGACACGTGGTCTCTTTCGGCGAGGCGTTGCGGCTGCCGCGGACAGGCGCTTGCACCCTCCCGAAGCGCGTTCTGTGGCCTGGCAAATTGCAGACGCACTAATGTCTTCGCGGTCAATTCGGGACCTCCCTTATACACATGTCGCACTACAAAGGTGACGTTATAAAGAGCGGCCCTGGCAGCGGAAAAGCTCCTCGCCTTGCCTTCAAAGATCGTGTCACTTTTTGCCTCTCGCCACTCAATTTCGTGTCGACACCTGGGAAGAGGCTGAATGCGTGCGATCTGCGCTGCTGCAGCGAACGCGAGTAGTGCCGGCAGGAAGAGCATCCCCGGCCTCGGCATCCTCGCGCGCTACGCGTCACAACGCGCGTACGTTACGCACGTTACGCACGGCTCTCGTATGTCCGATCTCGTTTCGTCTGGGGGTTATTTCACTGTCGTGTCGCCGAATTTGGCCGGCCGGGGCAAAAGAACCATGGCGGCCCACACCGACGGCGGACTCGCTCGTTGGCGTTTGACGGATCCCCCCCGCGTGCGTTTTACGTTCGGAAGCTTAAAAGGAAAGGGGGACGCGGACGGGGCAGATCGTGGCGAACACGGTGCCGGCCGAACCGAGACTGCTCACCGGCCGCGTCGTCGACAACTCTGCGTGCGCTCACCGCGACGTGGCGCTGTCCTCGCCGCCGCACCTACGCCGAACACCTTCTCCCCGAGCGCCGCTCTAACGGGAAGTGGAGTACCGCGATGGTCGACTCACCCTTGCACTCGCGATATCCAATCAGAACCACTCACACCTTACAACGGGGGTTCCCACTTGGCCATCTTCAACAACCACTTTCATCTTAATTGAGAAGATCAAACCTTCCATTCTCAATCAGAATCATCCTCCACGATTAATTTATCAATTATTCCAAGGAATAATAATAATATTAACACCTTCGCATTCATTCCATTTCAAATTATAGCTTTTGTATTTATTATTATAAAAATAAAAACAGAAATTATTTTTTTTATTTCCTTTTATATATCAAACCTTCTCTATGTATTAGATAAAATAATATTAATTATTTATTAATTCTAAACATATAAATATAATTATATTTTTTTTTTTTTTTTTTTTGTAAATGCTATTTTATATGAAACCAAGTTAAGCCATATAATTGACATTTATAAAATAATAATAATAATAATAATAATAATAATAATAATAATAATTGAGATAGAGTATTATAATTTAAGAAATTAACTTAATACTCATTTAAATGGGGAGAGTATTAACACGAATATTCGCTTATGAAAATTGTTTCATAATTTATCCTGCTATTGTCATAGTATGACCAAAATATTATTATAGTGTCAGCTTCTATTATATTGATGGATTTAAAATAAAATAAAAACATTTACTCTGTAACCAAAGCACTTTCATCTATTTTTCTACTGAACGAATTTGATAAAGTAAGTATGGTAATATTTTGATATACATATTTACATAAAAATAAAATAAAAATAATAAAAAAATATTCATGGATCATATCATTTATAAAAAAGTTACAATGAAAGATTATTAATAAACTATCCAATGGTGAATAAAGTATGAATAACCACATGTAAAGAAATATAAAAAATTGTTTAGATTATTAATATTTACTGGAAAAAAAGTATTTCGTATAAATTAAAAAAATAAACATATATTTTTAGAATAATCACATATTATTCATTAAACTTTATTTTGCGAAAAAATTATCTCTGCTATTAAATCATTTGATTTATAAAAAAAATTAACATTTAATAAATATTTTTTTTTTAATATTCAAAAATATTAAAATAAAGTTAAAATTTTAAAAATTTTATTTTATACGTTTTCCGATTGAAAAATGTAAAAAATTTAAATCATTTCAATTAATTTTAAATTCCAACTAAAAATATTCCAAAATAAAATAAATATTGTTTTGAAAGAGTCAAACCATTTTAATTTTATATCTATAATACTATATTATTTCTTTATTATTTTTTTTACCTTGTGAGAGTATCAAGCTTTTATAGTTGGGACACAGCTAAGCAATCAGTGAACTGGATTCTGGTCGATTGATAATGTCAGACTCCAGGCTTCCCGGAAGAATCTCTTGGATAAAAAAATACTTGCTCCGAAATACCAACAATAAATTTCGATCGCTAATAATAAATAAGACATCACAGACCCAACGAAAGACTAAAATGTGGTCTCTATTTACTATGGCTAGAAATTTAATAAATAAATATTAACAACCTAGAATAACAAAAACAAAGCTGCTTTGCAAGTGTCTACCTTTAGATTAGACAATATATAATTTAACAAATATGTTAGACTAAAAATTGTACAAAGAACAAATATTGTTTTATCCGTCATTATATATAAATTTGGAAAATAAAGAACATTTAAATATTCGAAATAAATATTGATAGACAAAAAGTTAATTAAACAAAATGTTTTTGTTATTCAAAAACATAAATTTAAAAACATAAAAACATAAATTTAAGTTGAATAATAAATATTATTTTATTTATATGTTTAAATATATCTTTTATAGATATTTGATTTACTTTCATAAGAAAGTAAATATTAAGGCTTTATTTTATTAAAAAAATTTTTATATGGATAAAAAATGACCTCCTCACGGTAAAAAGCTCTTTAGCTGTGTATAATTTACACCCTCTTATAACATATAAAAATTATTTAATTCTCAAATAGTAAAAATGTGGAGTCTCTACTCAACTATCTCGCAAATTTGAATTGGATTAATTAACATATATTATATTTACATTAAATTTATTGAATTATATATATAAATTATAAATTAAAATTAATAAATAGTATTTATCAAAGCAGCGATAGTTTGGCTCTTTGTTGAAGTCACCACGTCACGTGCTGGCGCGTGAATGCCAGTAAACTTAATACCGGTACTTTCAGAGATTCAATCAAGCTGAAATTCTATATATAGCAGTTTTATACAATTTTTAATCCTGTGAAAAACAATTAAACATATATCTTCATTTTTACGGTCAGTTTAGAGGAAAAAAAATGAAAACGTGGTAAGTAATGGTCCTCTTCCGAAAGAGCTAAATTTCTCAGAAGTTGATAGAAAAGTACGAATTTTGAATAATGCCAGTGTATCAAATTTCATTTTTCTAGCTCAAACCGTTTTTGAGTAATCTTGTCTACACACACACACACACACACACACACACACACACACACGGGCCTTCAAAACGTATAAAACAATCAAAATCCCGACATCGAAAATTTTCTTGAGATAGTAAAAATGTAAATATTTAAAAATTCAAAATAATTTTTTCAAATACATTTTCCAACTGATTTTTCAAAAATTGATTTATAAATAGTCAAAACAATTAATTTAAAAAATTTATTAAATTATTTTAAAAAAAAGTTATGAGTATTTAGAAAGAGTATGTAAATAATGTGTACAATTTAAATAAATAAATCTATTGAAGATATACTATTGTATTATATAATAAAGTCGCGGGGCATGTTAACAACTTTTTAATTTGTCTAAAGTTGATAAGAGTCAATAAATAGCTATTTAAACACAATTAACAATGCATTTGAAGTCATTATCCAAGTAATAGTAAAACAACTTGGGGTATTAACTCAAACAAATACAAGTTAATCGCAGAAGTACAAATGTACACATTTATACTCAAGAATTAGGGGTTGAAATGAGGTGTGTTATAAGGAATGTTTCAACTTGAAAATACACATCATTACAATAGTGGTAATGTTTCTATCGATCGACAAGTTTGTTCTTCCTCAATTAAAGTTAAGAAAGAAGTATCATTATGTTAAAGTCAATCATTAATAATCTGTTAAGAAGTAAAAAAGTGTCAGTTTGTATTGGATAGCAATGCATGTAATTATTAAACAAATAACAAATTAAGTTAAAAGATTAAATGAAAATTCGTTTTGTTTTTTACTCTACACTTAACTTAAAAAAAAAGTATTTATAAAATATTTTTTATTATTTTTTATAGTAGTTTAATACTGTACTATGACTATACTGTGATTTACAGATTTTCAAAAAAAAAAAGCATAATTGGAATAATTTATTCTATAATTCATTCCAAAACTAAATCTTTAAGATTATCTATTAATATTAGAATATTAAATAATATTTTTAATGTTTACTTGTTTATATTATTTTATGAAAACTACCCCCAATTTTAAATATTTTTAATATTTTTCTAACCATATTTAATTTTTGAATTCGTTATTATGAAAACATTTAAATTGCAAAAAATAATATATTGATAGATAATAATTTTAAAGGTAAAATTATAAAATAAAAAGAATTTAAGGACCTAGGTCAACAATTCTTTGAAGGGAAAAGAAATTTTTTCTTAATTTACATAACATTCTCTAAACCCTAAGAAGAACATAGTGTAAATATTATAAAAATTAGCAACACAAATTCCAAAATCATTTTTTTAACAAATTTTTATGATTTATTATTAACTGGTGGAAGAGAATGACATTATTTTCATTTACCATAATATATAATATAATACTTGAATGTGTGATTATTTATGGTGAAATTGATCGGTTTTCATTTGTTTTCTTTCTTTGAAATAAATATATTTTCAAATAAAATATTTTTAATAGTTTTGTCTTTTAAATACTGTATTAATTCATAACAGAATTAATTAAATTATAAATTAAATAATTAGACTATTTTACAAATGTCTGCATTAAATATTTCCCAACATTAATAATAAGGGAGAAAAACAATGAAAAAAATTGAGCAAATTTAGTTTTATGAATGTAAATAATTAATTTAAAAAAAATTCCAAGATAAATTGGGACCAATATTTATAAATATTAGTGTAAGATGGAAAGATATAATTATGAAATATATATACATAATAAATCTTTACTTACACACAATATGGATAAAGAAACAGCTTTCCAATTACAAAAAGATAAATAAATGTAAATAAAAATAAAAATTATAAAAAAATATATATTACATCAAAGAATATAGTTTGTACGAAATATACGATTGTTATTTCTATTTAAATAATGAAAGAAATAAAAAGGAGATAAATATATACTCTAATATAGCAAATATAAATGTAAAAATTGTATAAAATAACGTTTTTCCAATGGACTAAAAAGAATAAAATAATTTTTCTATAAGCCTGACAAAGTCTATGGATGAAAAGCGTTGGGCGCATTTAGTTTTATTTATGAACAAAATAAAGTCAAATTTTTGTAATAAAAAAGATATTTTCTCTATACCATCTGAGGGGAAGAAACCCCTCCTCATTGGCGATACAACTAATTAATAAGAATTCATCATTAATTTTAATGCTATGAAATATTTTTAAATACGTTCAAAATGAAAATCTATCCTGAAATCAATATTTATGTTTTAGAATCCGTTGAAAAAAAAATTAATCGGAGCAATACAAAAGGTGTTAGTTTCTAAAAGTAATTAATCGCTAATTAATTACAATTAATTAATTATAATTCAATTATATTTCTTCTTTACCTTCTAGGGATCCATTGAAATATCTATAAAAAATTTCAAAAGTCGATGAAAAATCGAATTCAATTTGTCAAAAGAGCGAACAGACAGAGAGACAGACGCCATGTGAAGTTAAGAAAAACGTTATAAAATAAACAAATAAAAATAATTTTTAAATATTAAAACTAATGAAAATAATTACTCTTTTATTAAAATTTATGAGAGATTAGAAATAATTATATATATTCTTTATATTTTTGTGAATATTTAAATAATTATACTTTATTTCATTCAAATTGAAAGAAAAATAAATACTACTAATTAAATGAATAAATATAAATATGTCTAAAAAAGAATTAATTATTAAATAATATTTTTAATTAATTACCTGCTAAAGTTGTGTATAAATATAAACTAATAAATAAATATATATTTATAATTGCTTGATATGGTATGTCACTTGGCGTGCAACTGAACACTGATTAAAAGAAATATAAATCACCGTTATTCATATGTGAAAAAGTAAATACTTATCAAATTTCATATGAAATGGGCAATTATTATCTCTTTTTTATATAGAAATATTTTTTTTTAATGTTGTAGGAAATCTTTTTCTAAGTATATTTTTTTAATTTATATTCAAGATAACAATAATAAAAATAAAATATTTAATATTATATTTATTAAACTTTTTAATAAATTTCAGGAGAGTAAATTTAATACTTAAATATATTATAACAGTTTATAAACTAAAATAAAACAATTAAAGAAAATATTTTAAAAATGATATGATGAGATTTTAAATCCTTTAAATTTTTTACTCTTTCAGAGTTTACTAAATATGATATGGAATATAAGTAATAATAAAAATAATAATTTATTTAAATAAACTTATAAACAACACATTTACACATTCACCATTTGACCAATTAAAAATAAGCTGGAGTGTCTCCACTCGACTATCTCGCAATTTGAATTGGATTAAATAACATAATATATTATATTTAAATTAAATTTAATTAATTATAAATTATAAATAATAAATATTAAACCAGCGCATGTTTGCTTTTTTATTGATGGCACCATGGCACGTGTTGGCGCGTGAGATTTGCAGTGTTAAAAAATTAATTCTGGCACTTTCAGCGATTCAATCAAGCTGAAATTCTATATATAGCAGTTTTATACAATTATTTATCATGTGAAAAATTATCAAACATATATCTTTATTTTTACGGTCACTTTAGAGGAAAAAAAATCAAAACGTTGTAGGTAATGACCCTCTTCCGGTTGAGCTACATTTCTCAAAAGTTGAGAGAAAACTATGAATTTTGAATAATGCTCATGTACCAAATTGCATCATTCTAGCTCAAACCGTTTTTGCGTAATCTTGCCTACATACATACACACACACATACACACACAGACATTTTTCTCAACCTTAGTGAAAATGATTCAGGAATCTTCAAAACGTATAAAAACATCAAAATCTCAACATCGAAAATTTTCGTGATCGCAATACTATCTCTGGCGAGATAGTAAAAAAACATTGGAAATAACTCAAAATTGAATTTTCTTTTAATTATCTCTCTCTATATAAGGTGATTATTAAATACATGTAAAATTAAAACTTATTGTGCTATTTTTTATTTGTCATTCAATTTTGTTCCCCCCAAAAGAAAAACCCAAATAAATATCTCAATAAATTCTTTTAAGGTCATCATGAAATGATAAAAATATCTAAATTTCTAGATATAATATAATTCTATAATGCAATAAAAATATTTATTTTAAAGTATGGTTTAATTTTTAAAAATTTTTAATTTTAAATTCACACCCTAAACAAAATATATTTTTCATTAATAACTTTAATAAATTCCTAAAATATAATAGGTATATATTACGGTTTATAGTATTAGTCATGTTCTATAGTATAAGACCATAGAATATTAATAATCGGCAAGATGATTTTATTTCGTGTAAGTTGTTCTGGGTTATCTAAATAATTGATTAATAGTCATGGGAGGTCTATGAAAAACAGCCGCCTACTAAAACGCCGCTTGCGTTTTCGCTTCAGGCATCAGCTCAGAGTTTGGCATTCTTTAATTTTGAATGTCCAACTGCGTCTGTGTTTTTGATAGGCTACGTCTCTTTCATCCCTGGCATATTGGGTTCGATTCGATTGCGGAAATGCCTTGTCGCCTTCAGTGGCTTTTTAGTCAGGTGGCCGACTGCCGCCTTCTTTTTCAAGAAGCCTCCGGACTCCGGAACCTTCCGATCTAATTATTAGATGTTTATAGGCTCGCCGAGTTCCATCATTTACATAATCACTTGATCGAAATATTGTATAACGGAGATCAAAAGACGAGTTTTTTTTATTTATTTTAAATTTTCGGGAATAAAAAACAATTAGGACTTGTCAAACGAGTGATTTTCAAAAGAGAAATTGTATAGGTGGTTTATTGGATCTACACAAACACACACACACACACACACTTATATATATATACATTCACTTAGTCACTGTATATAATAGTAAATTAACGAACTAAATTATTTTATTATTATTTTTTTAAATACATATCTTTAAATATTTTCGATGTAATTCAAACTGGAGAGGGCAGAAAAAGTTTATTACCGATGGTTTTTTATACTAACCGTGGCTCGCGAGCCACATGTGGCTCTTTTCGAGTTTATTGTAACTCAATTAAAAAATTTAAAGTCATGACACAAAAAAAGGTAAATTTTTTTCCGATTTGACTCTGAAACATTTTGGATTTTTCAATATGGCTCTAAGTATCACCAAGTGTTGCCACCCCTGTTATAGAAGATTTCTAATCATTTCTAATACTATAAACAATAATATACTCTTAGGAATTTATTAAATTTATTAATGAAAAAATATTTTGTTTTTTATTTTAAATTTGAAAAATTAAAAATTTACAAATAAAAATTTAAGGTGAATTTAAAATTAAATTTTTTTTAAAAATTAAATCCTTTGAAATAAATATTGTATTATAGAATTATATTACATCTAGAAATTTAGATATTTTTATCAATTCATGTGATGACGTTAAATTACAAAAATTAAAAAAAAAAGACTAATAAAATAATTATTTAATTGAATAAAATATAATAATAATTATATTTTATATAATAACATTAAAAAAATTATAATTATATATGTATTATTTTAACCAAAAAAAAAGACATATTTTATGAGCATTAGAATTCTCAACAACAGTACTAGATTAACAAACAAAAATAAATTCTATAATTCTAAAAAAATAAATTTAAATTTTTCATTTATCATAACATTTTATATTGATTTGGCTCAACCACTAAAAATTGTATTTTATAATAAATATTATAATATAAAAAAAATTATTCAATTATAACCAAAAAATAATTTTCATAAATTAATTTAATTTTTTACAAGGTATACATATATACATATCACATTTCGTATGCTCGCTTTCATATTTTATAAGTTTAGTTAAAATACATTAAATATTTGAATTCTATATTTATATTTTACTAGGATTATATTAATTTATTTATTTACAATTTAATTTAATTACAATGTTATAATTAAATCAGGATGGATGATGGTCTCTGCTCCGTAACATCACTTAGAAACTTAATATTAAAATATTTATTAATTTGAATAAATAAAAACCTTTTGAACCCTTTAAATCATTACAAAACGAAAACCGTGGCTACTTCATATGTTGTGTTTTTAAATTAAAAAAATAAACATTTTCAACAAATATATATAAAAATTAATTACTAAATGATATGAGATAAATTTTAAAACAATAAATTCAAATTATTATTATTATTTTTCTTAATATATTAAATAAATAAATAAATTTATCAATAAAATATAGTATAAGTAGTAAAAGTCCTATTCTTTCATGAAATGTCTGCCTGCCTTTCATGACGTGCGAAATGTAGTCTAAAATAAGATATATCCATTCATTTTTATTGAGATATAAGGCAGTCTATTTCTGGAGGAAATAACATTAATTTTATGTCATTCGTCTCCATCAATGTTCTGTTTTTAATTAATTAATTTCAAGGATCGCTCATCTTGCTCACCTAATAAATTAAATGGGCTGTTGAAACCCTTCTCTTAAATCAGAAATAAGTGAACCGATCTATACCATATTTCTTGTCACGTGTTGATGGATCTGAGATAAATATAAGCGATGGGGGAATCATTTGTCATATCAAGCTAACTATGAATGATTAATAATTCATAGGATGATCAAATAACTATTTTGTTTTAGGCGAAGTTTCTTGAAAATAATTAAATTTTCTCTCTCTGTCTCTTTCTCCCTTTCTTAAACTTTATTTTATTCTATTATCAATTTGAATATCGAAAGTAGTTAATTCTTTCATGGAGTCAATTTTGTCTAAAAAATGATTGAGTAATTTTTCAAAGCTAGAATAGCAATATCTTATCTTATTATGCTAGCTAAAATTGTATATATGTATTTATCTATATATCATGGTTCTCAAAAACCGCTCTAACGATTTTTTTCAAATTCACACTAGATATAGTATTTATAAAGAAAAATTAAGTTTTATTGATGATATCTCTTGAAACATACAGCTTCATTATTAATTTCTTAATTGAAAATTATATATTATATGGAAAACGTCAAAATTTTTAATACTGCCTGCTAAGACAGTAAAAAAATGACAATTTTTTATCTAAATACATATAGTCCAGCGGTTGGACTGATGTTTTAACGAGTGGATTTCGTCGGTTCGAAACTCGCCGGGTGAATCGTTATTTAAAAATAAAATAATGATTTTGTTATTTTTTTTTCTTTTTATCTATTGTTTACTTTTTAATAAATTACTATTCTATATTTATTTATTCATTGTTCTTTTATTAATAAAGTTTTAGATAGTTTTATAAGTTTTAATATTTTTTCAATAAAATATTATTCAATATATTTATTAATATTATTTTATTTATTATTATTGAGTACCCGAAGTTCCATTCATTTTAATCAGATTGATGCAATGATGCAACAGTTAATAATTGTAATATTGTAATAAATTTCTATCTTGAAAATTGTTACATATTATTCAGGATATTTTAAAAACTATTTCTTTCTTTAATTAATATTCATTTTTTCTATAAGTCAGATATATTTCCAAATATTAAATAATTTTTGAAGTGAAAACTTCTTTAGCGGCGTTGAGCACTTTTGCGGGATGGGGAAAAAGTATAGAACTCGCGTGATCGTGACCAACACCATGAAACCATCTGCTTTCAAATTTCTTATAACAGAGCGCGAAATTTGAATTGTCATTAGAACTGTTTTATAAATTATCTCTAACATATAAATATATATTTATTATGTAAAGTTCATTTCATATATACATATATAATCAAAATTATACGAAATGAACTTCACATAATAAATATATATTTTATGTTAGAGATAAAATATATATTTATTATGTGAGAGATAAGAATTATAAAACAGTTCGTATTGCAATATTTTAAACAAAGTTGTGTATTTATATATATATAAATATAAGTTACAAATTTGTTTAAAATATATGTTTAAAATAATATATAAGTTATATATATATACATGCATATGAAATTCATCTTTCTCGTGAAATAGCGCGAATTTCGTCTGTTTTAAAATTTCTTACGCAGAAGTTTTCACTTCTGTCGGCCAGTCCCACGACTGCCAATTTTGCTTTTTTAATTCCGAAAAGCTGCAAAGCACGTTTTTTTGTCTTTAGTTTGTTTTATAACCACTTGGGGCGCTAAACAGTTTTTCAAAAAAACACTATAGAAAAAAAATATATGTACCTATATATTATATATTTATGTATTATTGAGGAGCACAAGTTCATTAATTTTAATCAGATTGATGCAAATGTGTAACATTTAATAATTGTAATAAATAATTAAAGAATTGTGTATCAATATTTTTTAAAGGGTAGAGCGAGAGCTCGGTGTCCCAGGTATTAATATTACCAGCCAAATCCAATAATAATGAATCATTTTTTTTAACTTAAGTACCGAGCCGAGGCTCGGGGTCCCGGTACTATATATTTATGATGCATATACAAATTGAATTGAAAATTATGTTTTGAATCCAAAATTATGTCTTTGATATTTGAACGGATATATAATGGTTCCCTAAATCCAAAAAAAAAAAAAATCAATAAATGGTCCGTATGTGTGTTTATTATTTATTAACCTCAAATATAGATAGATCGAGGAGAATGGGGGTGACACGTGGCTTGAATATGTGTATGGAAAGAATAGTGAGAAGAAAACCAATTGGTAAACCGGTTATTAAACCAAAGAAAATGTGGAAGGACAATATAAAGGTAGATATAAAAGAATTGAAGAAGATTTTGGAAGAAGAATTGAATGTAGGATAGGGGTAGTTGGAGGAATGTAATTGTTGGAAACTCTACAACTTTTGAGCATAACAGAAGTGAATAGATGGTGTGTAGAAAGAATTTAAATATATAATTTTATAAATGGAAATAAATTTAAATAATAAATGCCTCCCTTCTTTAAAAACATTGAAAACAATTTTTAAAAATTTATTTTTTTATTTCTTTTTAATTTGATTTGTCAATACTTTCATCTGATTTGTGAATTCTTGAAAAATTCTTGATAAATTAATAAATAATTTTGAAAAGTTTCATTTTTTTTTATCTATAAAGATTTTTCTGATGTGATTAAATTATTTATAAACTTCATAGAACTTAAGAAGAAATTTATTTGATATAAATCAATGTACATATTGATGATAATTTTAAATTAATGAATGTGATATATACAATACATGAAATTAAGGAAAATTGTATAGAGAAGAAAGTTTGCTGTCTCTCAATTTCTCAGAAATTTAAATTTTGAATAAAAATAACAATAAATTTTGTAAAAATTCAAAAAATTGTAACATTTCAAACAAAATTAACACTGGAGTGTTCCACTCGACTATCTCGCAAATTAAATTGGATCAATTAACATATATTATATTTTAAAATTAAAATTAAATTATAAGTGAAAATTAATAAATAATATTTATTAAACCAGAGTGTGTTTGGCTCTTTGTTGATGATACTACGTCACGTGCTGGCGCGTGATTGGAAGTCAATATGTTAAAAAATTTAAAAAATTAATTCCGGTACTTTCAGCGATTCAATCAAGCTGCAATTCTATATATAGCAGTTTTATACAATTTTTAATCATGTGAAAAACTATCAAACATATATCTTTATTTTTACGGTCAATTTAAAGGAAAAAAATGAAAGGTAATGGTAAAGGTAATGGTCCTTTTCCGAATTAGCTACATTTTTCAAAAGTTAACGAATTTTGAATAATGCCCATGTACCAAATTTCATTATTCTAGCTCAAACCGTTATTATGTAAACTTGTCTATATACACACACAGACAGACATTTTTCCCAACCTTAGTGAAGATGACTCAGGACTATCAAAACGTATAAAACATCAAAATCTCGACATAGAAAATTTTTGTGATCGCAATACTATCCCTGGCGAGATCGTAAAAAAAATATAAAAATACTCTTTGTAGAAATATTCAATATTCTGGGCCCTCACCAAAAAAAATTTGCATTTCTCAGATATTGATTTAAAAACATGTCAAAATAATAAAACCTATATCATTAACATTTTTGTATACTTATTAACCAAATATATAAAAATTCATAATTATATTGATTGAGATGATTGAAATAATAGAAATTGTTGGACTAAAAACTTAAATTAATAACAATTAATAAAAACAGACATTATCCATAAAAAAAATAGTAATATTCTATAGTTCTTATGACATTTTATCGTATTCTTAGTAGAAGAAATTTCTTTCTATAATTAATTTCATTCATTATATTTATTTTACAGCGTTCCGCTATTTAGAAAAATACCAATGATGCAATTTATTGATAAATATCATGTAAGCATTAAATTTAAATGGTATCTCATGATATTGTTTTCTCTTTTGTTTTGTTTTTTTTTATATGTCTTATGTCTCCCAAAGAGGAAATTGAATCGGACATCTTCATCAAGTTTGTAATAAATATCTTAAAGGATAAATGCAGAACGTAATGTGTTTCTGCGTCCTCGTTCTTGAGACAGGTGTATATACTTTCTTGTGGCTTCAACAAGACGATGTATATATATATATAAATATATATATATATAAGAGAGACGAAAAAGGTACACACACAGACCATTTCTGAAGCTTGTTAACTCGTTATCGAGTTGAAACGTTAACCGAATTGTGGCTAATAGGCTGCCGGTGGCCGGCTTTATGACCCTCCCAGGGGCTGAGGCGGGGGCCGCTCTGTAATTTGGTGCCGCCGCCCAGCAGCCAACGCAAGGAACACTCCTCCTCGGCAATTCGGGATGTGCACCTCCAATTAGAAACCTCGAAAGCGTTTGTTTGCTTTCCACCATTTGCTCTTGAACAATTCACAAATATTTTTCTTCAATTTTTTATTTTTTTTAATCATCCAAAACAAAAAAAAATAATTCAAATAAATATTTTTAATTGTATTTCCTGAGGGAAAATCAAAATTAAAAAAAAAAAATGGCCAGAAAGAGATGCTAATAAATTTACATAAAACGCAACCATACCATTAAAATTATTTTTATTTTTATAAATTTCTATCAAAGTTGATATGATTTAAACAATTTTTACAAACACAAATATTAAATAAAATAAAATTATTTATAATATTTTTTTTTGTAATCTCTAATTATCATATAAATATATTGTATATTGTATTGTAAGCATTGCATTGTATTATATATTGTATTGAACGAGAGCAGGTCAATAAGTCCGTGACTTTTGGAATGAATCTCAGGTTTTTGGATAAAAAATTATATTAATTTTCAACACAGTCTCCTTTGAGCTCTTTACACTTCGTTTCTTCAATTTTTTATCCCTTCCAAAAAATAAGAATTGTCGAGGACATCAAAATAGGTATTTGTTTGTGAAATTATTTCATCGATGGAGTCAATCTTTTTCCGCCGAGCCATTTCTTCAGATTTGGAGACAAGACATAGTCCCTCGGGGCTAAATCCGGAGAATAGGGCGGATGAAGGAGCAATTAGTATCCCAATTGATGGATTTTCAGGGAAATTCACTTTTTTTCATTTTCTTCTCAAATCACGAAGTAGCCTGCTATTAATGTATGTCAAACAAAAACTAAAAGACCCATCTGGTTTAAATTTCGGCAGGAGTCGTAGTTAGTCTACTATTAATGGATGTCAAACAAAGATCTGTTCTCGTATATATATATATATATATATATATAATATGATAATTAAATTAGTTTACTTTTAGTTTTTTTTTAAATTATTGATGAAATCTTATCAGAGTCAGTATTTGATAGTAATTCGATTTGACCCCCTCCATCCCCAACAGTTTCTACTAAATTGAATAAAAAGATATAAAGCAATTCGGAATTTACATTATTATTAAATTAACAAATACATTTTTTTATTTTGTAATTAGAAAGTGAAATAAAAATTTTAATAATTAACAATTTTTTTGAATTTTTATTTTTTTTATCGCCTACGGCTGTCTGATTAAATAGGCAGGGTAGTTCACCTTCCCCTTCCCGTTTACGCGCTAAAAGGAATTTATATCTATATAAAATTTTAATTTATTATTCTTTTTAAAACGTACTTATAAATTAATATTTTAATTTATTTTTATGAAAAAAATTAAGATATTTAAAAATTTCATATAATTTTATAATAATTTTCTAAATTTGTCAAGATTTAAAAAACCTGTCATTAAAAAAAAACATTTAAGGCTATAATAATTGGTTAATTATAATAATATATAAAGATATAGTTAGTTATGGAAAGGGGGTGGGGAAGAGATGAAAAAAAATATTAATGAAGTTGCAAGCATAATTACTTAGGTATTTTAAATTCGTTATTTAAAAGTGATAGGAATTTTAATTCCAACCTTTTGAATTAAAAGTAATTTTTAATTAATTTATGAATGAAAGTTATATTTCCTAAAGTTTATTATTGTATTTAAATTGATATTAGAGCATTAGTCTGATAAGTGAATTTTATATGATAAATAAATATATGAAACAATATATTTTTGTGTGATATATTTATTTCACCTCATTATCTATTATCTTTCTATTTTATTTCTATGCAATTAAATTCCTTTGTAGAGCTATGATTTATATTTATATATACTTACTAAAACACTTCATTAACAAGGAACACTATTTCTTCTAATATAAACATCCATTTTTATTTGATTGATAATATGTAAATTTAATAAAAATTCTTTTAAATTTTGATACATACTTTGATATAACTATATTACAGTGAAAAATAATAAACGATTAATTTCTTAGCTCTTAACCTATCAATTTTATTGCATGATAAAAAAATTGTCAGTTTATGTGTTTAATAAATTTTTTATTATTAAAAAAATTTGACTTGATTTTTCATATGAATAAATAAAACTAAATGCTCCCAACGTTTTTCGTTGAATATGAAGTAATTCATCCATAAACTTTGACAGGCTTATAGAAAAATTATTTTATTCTTTCTTTTTAGTCCATTTGAAAAACGTTATTTTATAAAAAATTTTTATATTTATATTATTTAATTATTTGAAATAGATTTTCTGCTTAATCAGACAAATTTTAATAGGACTTAATATAATATTTTTAAATTATTGAAGTTAAATAATCAAACTATACGTACTAGTTATACTAATTTTGTTTTCCGAATGCTGAAAATGCGAATTACAAATATTTTTATCAATTTTATCGAAGTTCTTATACTTTTACATTAATAATATTTTTCATTTTAATTTTCACTCACAAATCTATATGATGAAGAATAGGCTTATGAGATATTCGTGTTCAAATTGAAAAAATTATATTTGTAGTTTCCAAAAAAATTATTTTAAATTTGTATTTACAAATAAATAACAATATCATAGTTAAGCACTTGCTCTAGCATCTATATCATTTGAATGATTACCTTTAAAATTTATATATCGATTATAATAAATTTCCATATGTATTTCTAAGGAAATTTAGAATTTCTTTTCTTTTTAAATATTTAAAAAAACAATTTCAATTATTTATGTAATTTTATGTTTAGTGATATTTTTACAGAAAGTTTAATAAAATTTATTTTCATATAAAATGTGAATTATAAAATTATTTTATATACAATTATTATAAGAAACTAATACTAGAAAATATATAAATATAGGATATTATATGATTTATGTTAAGCTACAAAAATTTTATAATAATATTGATAATAAGTTAAAAATTCGGAATATAATTAAATAAAATATTTTCTTTATTTGGCATTTAGTTAAACCTTGAAAATACATTTATTAAATTTGGGTTAACTTTTTTTACAATCTCGCCAGACTGGCAATCACGCGCCAGCACGTAACGTGCCAAACACCCACTGGTTTGATAAATATTATTTATTAATTTTAATATATATTTTAATTAATTAAATTTAATTTAAATATAATATATGTTAATTAATCAAATTCAAATTTGCGAGATAGTTGAATGGAGACACTCCAGATTTTTTTTCTTATCGACTGCAAATGAATTATGATAGTAACCAAGTTTGACGGGGATCGGATTGAATTTAAGACAATTTGTATGTATTTGTCACAAATCTTAATTATAAATCAAAATCAAATTATTTTTAAAGAAGAAAATTAAAAAAAATTAAGTTAATTTTTTTTGATAAACTCATAGAAAAAGAATTAGAAGTTTATATTTATAGGGTGAAGTCAATAATAAAGAATCAAAGTTTTGAATTGAAAATTTAATAAAGACATATAATTACTCCATTTATTAAAAAATATTTACCTAAAGGGTTTCTAATTAATTAAATCGCATTAGAATGCTAATGTCGCTAGATGAAAGAAAATATTGTGAAAAAAAACTTTTTTATTAGATGTATAAATTTAAATATATATATACTTATATAAATTAAGATATTAAAATATTTTTATTTTAAATTTTTACAAAGAACAAATTAAATTTCTTATATATTATTTTTGTATAGATATATCAATTCATACCTATTTTTGATTGCACTTTTTTCTTTAAAATTATTCTCTTAATTAGTGAAACATTGTACAACGAACATGTCCTATAAAAATTCAATTCATTCATAAATATTGTCCGTTTAAATATTTCAAGCCTGTTTATTTATGATATATCTTTCCTATGGAATTCATATTAAATGGAATATTTCAGATTATTTTATCGGATCATTTAACAAAAAGACACCAGTGGACCAATTAACCTAAATAATAATAAAATTTACTTTAATATATATATATATCTATATTGTAAAAATATAGAAAATTTTTTAAATAGTCTTTTTTTTAATAAATTGTATTATTTATTCAACCATTTTTGTGTTATACATGTATATCAACAGTAAAATTGTAATTTAGATTTAATTTAATCAAACCTAATTTTAATAAATAATTTAATAAATAAAATAAAATATTTTTTTATTAATAACCTGTTTCTAAAATAAATACATATAAATACAAATATAAATAAAATGAATTCAAAATATTCACTTAATTTTATTGTTGATATTGACACAAAAAAAAAAATCAAGAATATTTATAAAAACTTGATAAAACTAAATAAATATTTGAATTTTTAGATTGAAATTTCAATAAAAATACTTGTTTTAATAATTTCTGAGTCAAAGACATCATTTTCATCAATTCGCGTGTGTATCTGTGTGTGATCACACTATTAATAAAGTTTTCAAATGTTATATTCAAAAATATACAACTCTTTCTTACCAATCAATACAATAATTTTGAAAGTGATCCTTACTTTCATAGCGTTTTTTTTGAAAAATTTATTATCTTTTGATCCTTTACTTTTTCGAAGAAAATAGTAATGTTAACTATTCTATCTTTGGTAACCTTTAATTATTTTTTTTATTCATTTCTTGACTTTAATTTTTACTATGAAATGTCTGTCTCTCTCTCTGTGTGTGTGTGGGTGTGGGTGTGTATGTAGACAAGATTACGCAAAAACAGTTTGAGTTAGAATAATGAAATTTGGTACATATTGGTGTATTATTCAAAATTCGTAGTTTTTCTATCAACTTTTTAGAAATGTAGCTCATCCGGAAGAGGGAAAATTACAGTTGTAAATGAAATTAATAAAAACATACAAACAATAACTACTATATACCATTTTGGGGATATAGGGGGCGTGGCTATTCGATTAATATGATAATGAAACCGTTCAAAGATTAAAATTGAATTTTATTTGTCATGAAATAAAAAAAAATTATTCAAAGGACAACAAATAATTAATAAATATTAATGTAAATATAAAATAAATAAATAAAATATTAAAAAATAAAAATTAAAAATGAATGAACATTTTTAAAATTGTTATTAATTAAGCAGCAACTCTCTCACCTACACAGTTTAGTGTAATGCCTTCCTTTTTCAAGATGCAATGTAAACTAAATAAAATATTTTCTTTTTTTTATATATTTCAAGGGAATTGGCCGAGAGCTTTATCGTTCATTAGAAATGGAAACAGCCGAATTGTGCTGGCGTGTCCCGTTCGCCACTTTCAATAAATTATTTTTTTAACTTCACTTGCTCTCACTTGGCACAATAAATAAGTCATAATATCTCCTAAATATATTATTATTATTAAATATTAAATTAAAATTTAAAAAATTAAAATTAATTTAAAATTAATAATCATTTATTAATGAAGGGATAGAATTGTATTATTTATTTACCTAATGCAAATTAATTATTTATTTATTTTAAATTACAACAAATCTGAAACAAGAAGATATTAATGATAATATTTATTCTTAATTAATTAATTAATAAATATTAAACTTAATAAATAAATAAACAGAAACAAGTCTTATGTAACATTAATTTAGTCTTAACATTAAAAACAAAATAAGCTTAGGAAATATGAGTGAGTGTAAAAATTAATTATTTATTTAAAATATCAAGCCTTATTTAGTAGATCAATTACAAAAAAATATTTTGTTTTTTTTTCATTAAAAATTAATTAATATGAAAAACTAGTAAAATTCAATCTCAACAATAATATATATAATGAAATTAAATAAGAATAATAATTAATATTAATCCTACTATATCAGTAATAACTAATATAATGGGCGCCAAATTTTCAGTAGCTCCGATTGTATAAATATTGTTATTTATTATTTATTACTAACTACACTACAATTTCTTTCTTATGAACAATTAATTTAATTTTATTTTCATTTTGTCATAAATTTAATTTAATTAAAATTGATTTCATATTTACCATTAATGTAAGTTTATAGGTAATAAACAAATATAACTTATATTTTTTTTTAATATGTTGGTTGTTCCTTTGATTTATACCTCTACGAAGGTTAGGTGCGGTAGCACAAAACCTTCATTAAGTTTGGCGACCGTGACTTGTAGGTACCTATTCGTTTTATAAATGAATTTATTTTTACTTTCAATAGATAATAAATTAAATTAAATTATTATTATTATTGTAAATTTATATTTGTTAAATGCTAAAAAAATATTTTATTTATATCAAAAATAGATACTTTTAAGAATATGATCTAATAATCTATAAATTAAATGAATTAAAATTGTATATATTAAGTATATGTATATATGAACTTATTTAATTGTAAAAAATTTAAAAATATCTATTTTTGAATTTTTTGTTTAAGTTTTTACTATCTCGCCAGAGATTGCGCAAAAACGGTTTAAGCTAGAATAATGAAATTTGGTATACGGGCATTATTCAATTTTTATCAACTTTAGAGAAATGTAGCTGGTCTGGAAGAGGGTCAATACCTACCACGTTTTTTTCCTCTAAACTGACCGTAAAAATAAAGATATATGTTTGATAGTTTTTCACATGTTTAAAAATTGTATAAAACTGCTATATATAGAATTTCAGCTTGTTGACTGGCAATCACGAGCAAGCACGTGACGTGGTGCAATCAACAAAGAGCCAAACACGCGCTGGTTTAATATTAATTTTATAATTAATTTTAATTTATAATTTAATTAATTAAATTAAATTTAAATATAATATATGTTATTTAATCCAATTCAAATTTGCGAGATAGTCGAGTGGAGACACTCCAGATTTTTTCAGTAAAATATTTATCGAGTAAATGTATATGCAACACTCACAACATATAAAAAAAACATCTTGATATAGAATTTTACAAACAAATGAATAACAAATTTAAACATTTATATATTTGATTTCAAATTAATTTCAATTTAATTGGGTAAAATATTTACCTTATTTTATTAATATTAAATTAAAAGTTTATATTTTTAATAAGTATAAATGAATTTGGTGGGTGGATAATGTGGGAAAGGATGTGAGAGAGATGGGATAAGATAGAGACTGGAAGGCTGTGGCTCAGAATAGGTATACTTGGAGGGTTGTGGTTGCTGCGGCCAAGAATTTCGAGTTCCGTAATTAAAAAAAGTTTCATATAACGTTTACAAAAACTATTACCTATATTTGTATAATTTATTTGAAAAGTATTAGTTATAAATTATTATTATTATATATTTATACCTTATTATATTATTATAAAATATTAGTTATATTAAATATAACTATACAATATTTTTGTAGAATTATAAAAATAATGTGTTTTGAGTTTTTATTAATTTATTTGTATCTTTCATTTCAAAAGTATTAAATAATAATTTATCAAATACTTTTGTTCTCTTTTTTTTCTTACAATAAATATTGATGAAGTTTATGAGTGACTATAACTTTTATATATATAAAAATTGAGGGGGAAAATAAAATTTAATGATGATTGTTAAATTAAATACCTATAAACTTGATAGGTATATGTTACGTCGTCAGCGAAACGAGAAATAACAACCATTTGTTGGTTAGAGTAGATATTGTAGAAAAGGATAAAAAAGAAATTTATTTCTTATCATATTGTTTGCCGGCTTACTTATGTATCTTTCAATAAAAACAAATAGGAACAAAGGAGAGTTGATTCACGTATCACGCACTTAAATAACTATCCAAGCTCAAAAAGGCAGACAAAATGGACAAGTTGGTTTCTAAGATACAATGGATAAATAAATGTTCTGTAAGGTATTCTTTCCAATGGACAATTAACAAAAAATAAATTTCTCTATAAATTTCCTTGATAATTGAACATAAAAAAAAAATTATCATAATTAGAATCCAATGGAACGAGATCAAGAAATTTATCAGGAAATATTGATTAAAAAATTATTTCTTTTTTTTATTTTTGAATATTTAATTTAAATATTTTTCAAATATTTGAATAAACTTAATTTTTTTGATTGAGGGAGACATACAAATATGTTGTACTGATAGTATGGTTTATGACCTAAAATAATAATAATTAATAATTAACAAAATATAATAAAACATTAGAGAGGTTTAATAAATAACAATAATAAAAAACAAAAAAAAATACAAGGGCAGATCAATAAGTCTGTGACTTTTTGAATTTCCTGTCACTTAAATGATTTGGCAACACTGCTCCTGAGAGCAGGCAACTATCAACTGACCTCTGTCGAAATTTGAACCAACTGGGTATTTTAGTTTTTGTTTGACATCCATTAATGCCAAACTACCTCGTGATTGGAGAAGAAAATCCATGAGTTGGGATACGAATTGCTCCCTCATCCGCACTATTCTCCGAAATTACCTTCGAGTGACTATTTCTTGTTTCCAAACCTGAGAAATGGCTCGGCGGAAAGAGATTTGACACCAACGATGAAATTATCTCACAACAAATCTATTTTCATGTCCTCGACTAATCTTATTTTTTGGAAGGCATAAATAAAAATTGGAGCAAGATTAGAGTGTTTAAAGCTCAAAGGCGACTAAGTTGAAAAATAAAATAATTTTTTATCCAAAAACTGTTTCATTGAAAAAGTCACGGAGTTATTGACATACCCTCGTATTAAATAGCTACATATAAAAACTTACAATTTACATATTAAACATTAATTAAAAATATTAAATATATGCTTACATTCCAACAAATAAATTATTATAAAAAATTTAATTCAGAAAATAAATAATAGAATAATTTTTGAAATTTTTAGAAGATATTTTTGATCAATTTATAGTTATTTTTATAGATTGTACATATAATAAAGATATTGATAGATGAGCCGTTTATTTTGAAAGTGGCCTTAGTCCATTTATACTTGAATTGATATATTTAAGGAAATTAAAAATAAACATACTAATAAATTATACAGCTTAAATGTATCTGCAAAAGTGTTACATTTACAGTTTCTATTAAAATAAAGACTATTATTAAGTGAATATTATGCGTTTTTTTAGCAAAATAAATGGCGCATATAGATGTATAATATAGAATTAGTAAAGTAATTTTATTTTATTTAATCTCTTTTATTATTGAACCCCACATAATACAATTAAATAATGCAAATTTCTTTTTTTTACGAATTTTATTTATTCATTTTTTTAAATCAATTTAGAATGACAGGCCCATTTTGAATTTGGAAGCAATTAAACTTTCCATCTGCGAAAGAAGACTTCTATTGTTTTCGAATTGCTCTGCTCCATTTCTCATAAAATTAATTTTTTTAAACTAGAGCAGCCGACTGGCGAGTGCAATAGATGTGATTGTAACGGATTTTATCGAAGTGAATCAATATAAAAAATAAATAAATAAAAAAATAAAAAAAAAGCAAAAACAAAAACAAAAAAGTGGCCGGTTGCAATGTGTGCAATGTTAACTAGGGGCAGCCGGGAAGGCCCCCCAAAAGAGAAAGAAGCGGCGATGGCTCACGTCTCTATTAGGACCTCCGGAGCAGCGGCTCGCCGCTTGTAATCCGGCTGCCCCGTGTTTGCCACTAACGACATTCCAATTCAAATTGATTGGACCCGCCGGCCACCGACCGGTACCCGGTACCCAGATACCGACAACGACTAATTAATGAAAGCGATAAGACCGACCCGGCCAACAGCCATCTCCAAAGTGACCGACGCCCGACACTTTAGCAACCATCCGATTCAGTTTAAAACACCGCAGCTTTTCACATTCTGGTTTTTGTTTAATCAATTCCTCTATTTTAAATGGACAATCTGGATAATATTTAATATATTTAGTGGAAGGGATTTTTTTTTTTTAATATTTTGTTTTTATTTTTATTTATTCCAATCCGGTTGATTAAACATTGGATTTAAATGAATATAAATCAAATTTCATTCGGGTTCATTTTTATTGCAAATGAATTTTAAAATTACATTAATTAAAAACGTTCTGCATCTTCTAAGATTAAAGAACACTTCTTAATAAGGAAAATAAATAAATTTCTTAGATGGATAGATCATGCAAAAAAATTTCATGCAAATGAAGTTTAGTGCCAGGGATTTCTTTGCTGCCAAAAAAAAAAAAAAAAAAAAAAAAAAAAAATTAGTTGTGAACTGCTTACTTGCTTCAGGATATTCCCCTCGAAAATAAAAGACCTGTTTTTTAACTATCTCCTTTTTACTTGCAAAATAAAATATAAAGAGGGTATTTATATTTATAATACGATATACATATAAACTACTATATATTATAAAAGCACATTAATGCAATATGAAATTTTTTATTTATTTATTTATTTATATATATACATTATAATATATTTATTTATAGATTTAATTTTATTATATTAAATATATTGTCTATTTTCTTATTACTGGCGATTTCGCTTTATTTTATTATAAAATTTTAAATAAATTTAACCGTATGATTTTTATTATGAAAATAATTCGTAAAGAATGCTGATAAATTTTAATGGAAAAAAAAAATATTTGATATTATTAATTATATTTCAAATTTGTAAAAAAAATTAATTTTATACAAAAAGGTAGAAATCCAGATTTTTATGGAGGGAAAGATTCAGAAAAATAGATATTTATTTAGATATTTTTTTGTCAATTTTTTATGAAATAATTTTTTTCAAAATTAAATTTAAAATCAAATATAAAAAATTAATTGTATGATTATGAACTTATATATTACTTTAAAAAATACGAAATATATTAATTAATTCTATTTAGAAACAAAAACTAATACAAAAACATTTTAAGCTATATAAATTATGATCCACTAATTCAATAAATATTTTTTTAATTTCATCGCCCCTGGGTATTATTTATTTAAAAACGACACATAGACAAATTGACCACATCAAAAATGATAATATCTAACTTTTCATTGAATAAAATCCCAAAATTTGTTGTGAAAGATATAAATATTTCTAGAAAAATAATAAAAATTCCTAACAGTTGGAATAATTAAGATTATAATTTTTAGAAAAAATTTTAATATCTCAATCTTTAAATCTCAGTTATAAATTAAAAAAAAAAATATTTCTTCTAATTTTTGATATTATAATGATTTATTTTAGAAAGTATTTTTCAAATGAAATGAAATTCAAATTTCACTTATAATTACTAATAACTAATATGTGTTTTGTGTGAATTTAAAACTAACCTATAAAACTTGACAGATAATATAAAGAGAGTTGTGGTCAGTTGTGGTGGAGTTGGAAGAGAATAGGATTTGGATGGAGGTAATAAGGAAACTTTAAGTATAGTAGCATCACAAACATATATTTATAGATAAATAATTTACGGAGAGAGAGAAGGGCATTTTCATATAAAATTTTTCATGCTTTTCACCCAATGATGATGACGAACATCTATCAAAAACTATTATCAGCTCATAAAATTTATCTTAAAGAGTAATGTATCCTATTATACCATATACTATATGATATATAATTAATTTATTGATTAAACTAATAAATAACTACGAAAACAAAAAGAAAATGAAGTTTTTAAAGGTCTTTCAACTTTTCAACCAAATACATATTACTTAGGGGGTACAGGAGGCACCTAGCTGCTAAATTCACCGAAAGAAGCTAGTTTTTAATATTTTCAAGTAAATAATGATTTATAAATTTTGACTCAACAGTGTATTTGCAATATTTTTTTTATTATTAATCAATATTTCAATCCAATGAATTTTTATTTTATTTATTTTGATATTTTAATTTTAAATAATATTTTTGTATTCTTAATTAATGGCATAATATAATAATAAAATAACATATAATAATACCACACAACAAATCAAACAAAAATTAATAATAGAAACGAATACTTATTGATTTATCTGTTTTTAACCAGACTGAGCCACAGCAACCAGTGGCTGGTTATTATTACAAAATTAATATAATTCTATGAGATGCTGGTATTTCTTTACGTGTCTGTTTTAAGAATCAATTTCTTGGATTTATTATTATTTAATAGAGGTTTAATAGAGATTCCACATTGAATTCCTTGGCTATTTTTCTTAACAAAATCAGAATTCCACTAACCTATAAAAGCGGCATTATTTTTATTTTTATTATACCTTTTGAAATCAACAATTTTTCTGAATATCAATTCGTTTTATAGAATTAATTTATTTATAAAATTAATTATTTTAGTTGACTATAAAAGTTTAAATGAGGAATTAAAAACAATACACAAATAGAGGAATTAATTATTAACTTAATGAAAATTTTATCATATATGTACTTATATATATAAAAAAAAATAAATTAAAATAAAATTATAAATTTAAGGATTTAAATTGAGTTAGGTAGTATGGGTTAAGCATACCAATTACCTGAATTTCTCACTATATCAAAAAAAATCACGTTAAAATATATTAATTGTATATTTCTTTTATCCTTTTGAATATAATTGTTTAAAAGTGTAAATAATATATAAAGTGCTTAAACACTAAACAATAAATAATTCTTTGTATTGTATTCTTTGCGCTTCTGAATGACAACATGTACATGACAAATTTTAAAAAATTAATTTCTGCGGTTATTGATTAGATATTAATAAAATTATAGCCTATGAACAAATAGAGGTATGTAAGAATATTGTGATGTAATTTTATCGAAATCGGATCTGGCAATTTTGAGTCTATAACGTGAAAATTTCCGGACAGACAGACGTGAAAAATTCTAAAGTCACTTTTGGATTCTAGAGATCATGAAACGCGAAGATATGCAACAAATTTTAAATTCTGAGCAATGTGCAGACAAAAACCTTTTTTATATATATAGATAATTGTTTAAATGTGTAAATAATATATAAAAGTGTTTAAACACTAAACAATAAAGTATTTAATACATTTTTATATGTATTTAATTAAAAAATGAATATAGGTAATTTGTATTAATAAAATTATTACAATCTATACATTCATAGCGTATTCACTTTTTAAAATAAATATTCAGAGCATCCTGTGCATTTATTTATTTATTTATTTTATTATAGAAAGAATAATTATTATAAAAATGCTTTAATCAAATATACAGAATTTGGATGTTATGATTTCAACCTATAAAATATTCTTTAAGTATAAATAATTGACTTTAATAATTCAGGATTAATTGCTTTTTTAATAATTCTTCTGTTTTATATCCATTTGATGATAGGATTTTAAACTAATATTAGTTATTAAGTGATCAAGTTGCCTACAATGTAGGGGCTTCTAAGCACTTGCATACCAAATTGAAAGATTTATTATTAAAGAAAGATTTACTATTAGAATACATTGAACTCTCTATAAGATCACAAATTCTGGCACATTATATTCACCGCATATATAAATTTATATATCCTATATATTTATACCTAACAAATCATATTATTATATTATAAGTAACAATTTAGTGTAATACAATTAATTTATGAATATATTATTGAAAAAATATCTGAAAATTGAAATCAAGTATAGATCTCATGACTCTAATGTATTATAATTCAAATATTGAATAAGATACAATGATAAAATGGATTTTTTGGAAAAACTATCTTAATTTAATAAATTATCTGATATTATATCAAATTACTAATCAAATATGTAAAATTTTATATTTGATGTTTATTGTATTATTGATCTTGCATGTATTCTGATCATTTTTTAACTTTAAAAAGGCATTTGTTTAGAAAAATTAGTACAATATATATTAATCAAAATATTTACCACCATTTTCTACAACTTTTACCCATCTTTCTTTCAACATGGCGATACCATGTCGAAAGAACGATGATGGTTTAGCAGCAATCAATCATAGATCCATTTTCGCACTTCTACAGCATTTCAAGTAGCAATCAGAAGGCGCTATGTATGGTGAGTACGCTGGGTGAGGCAGAACTTCCCATTTGAGCTGCAACAATGTATTCTTCACAATTCTTGCGTCGGTAGACATGTGCAGTTACAGTTTGTCGTAATACTCACCATAAATCCCACCATATGCACAGCAGGACTTTAAGGCTAGGATTATTTGGTGTCGATGTGGATAGCTCGTCTGGACTAACTAATGACCATCTATGACATTTTGCGCTTGGGATTGACATAGTAGATCCACTTTTCAGCGCCACAAAAGATCTTTTTTTTTGCCTCGCTTATCAAAATACAAGCAAGCACCTCTAATATATTAATCAGATGTATAAATTATTTAATGATATATACAATATTACGTATTAATTGCCTAAAACATTTATATTTTTGTATTTTAAATGTAATTAAATAAAAATATTTGTATTATTAAATAATAAATCGAAACTTTGTAAGCAAGAGAATTATGATTTTATTTAAAGAAAAAAATTTAGACAAGTGTGTGTGTGTTTATTGTACTATTCTAATTTTTCATATATATATGTTTAAATAAATTATTCCTAGAAAATGCTTCAATTTAACTAAGATTAAATTCAAATCGAGAATAAAGAAAATATTAAGAATGTCATCCCATAAAAGGAATAGTTAATTATTCCAAAAAAAAAGAAAAATTAAAAAATAATAAATACAAAATACAGTATTTGAAACTTTTATTATATCTATAAAATATATTAGATATTTTAAATAAGGTGTTTTAACGTTTACACAAAAATTTTATATTTTCTTATTTCAATTTCTTATCTTAACTATTTCACAATATCCCCGAATTTATTTAATTTGAATTTTATATTATGTTTATTAAATATTAAAAATTTCTCCAGATTATTAATCGAAATGACTAGTATATGATGATAAAATTAAGCGCTGATTATTATTTGGAAAGATTCCAAAAAGGAAAATCTTTGCTCTAATAAAATATCTAAAAGAAATTCCTAATAACTTAATTGGAATATATATATACTATTCGAGAATATAGAAAATAAAGTTAATATTTTATTAAAATTTCAATAGAGGAAAAAAGAAAAATAAAATCTACATATTTGAAATAGAAAATTAGAGATTAATATTTAAATTGATAATATAGATTCTTTTTATTAATGTTAATCTGACTTAAACAACAAATATATAAATTAGAAATTTTATTATATTGAAAAATTCATAAGTAATCATGGTTTTATAATTCAGAAAGAAAATAGAGATCAAAACATTAATTGTTACCTATAATGGAGACATATAATCTTTTCAAAATCTTATAATTTTTTAATTCGAATGGTTAATACCTATATCAAAAGGTAAAAATAAGGGGTAATAAAAATATGAAAATAAAAAAAATTAAATTAAAATAAAATATGTCATTAAGTTAATGTTAATTTAAATGTAATTTAAAATGTAAATAAGAGGTTTTTTAAGACTTATTTTCACGTGTTTTTCTGAGATTTGAATCTCAACATTTCGATGTCCATTGTCAAGGGAATTTTGAAAAGAGTATTTTTATGGGCCTGTGTGACGAAGTGTCAATGTTGGTATTTTGGGTTGAATGGGTGAGTAAAATCAATGGCCTTATGTGTTCGGAAGCTCTGAAGAATTCTCGACACTAACACTAACTCACGGTTGGCTCGTACCACCTCTTGTAAAAATAATCCGGAAATAACTTTTCATAATGAAAACTTTTAAGGAAGCCTAAAAATGAACACAAATATATTATATAATGTCCTAAACACAAACAAGAAATAGAAAAAATTAAATTAAAATAAATTTAAAGGAAAATATATGCACTTTACATAGATACCATTAAAATATATTATAATTATATTTGAATTTAATTCTATATTTGTTATATTATTATGAATATCTAATTTTATATTAAATTTTAACCTAATTTTCATAAAGAGGATAGCAGGAATCTATAAATAAATAAAATTATTATTATATAGTTTATTAATAATTTAATTATATTAGGCACATGGAAAATAATTAATTCTAAGAGAATAAATTAAAAAAGAATAAAATTCAAATTCATCTTAACAAGAAACTATTTGATTGTCTTAATCTAATATTTTAATATTAAAATAATATCATTAATTATAAAATGTATTTCGAATAATAAGTAAATTAAAGAAGAATATTTCATATTAAATTTTTATTATAGAATTTTTTAAATTTAATTTTATCAGGTTGAAATATAAGAAAATAATAAGAAATCCTTAGATTTAAAATAGATTTTGTTGCATCGAATTATTGTAATTTAAATACTTTATACTCCATTCTTGATTACGATGGTTTGCATTATCATAAATGTTAATTATTTTATCGAGAATGTAAGGCGAGGAAAGCTTAAACAATTAAAGATTTATAGTAATGTTAAAAGTTGTTTTTTATTTTTATATTATTTTTTCTTTTTACAATTGTCAAAGGGATAAAAACATACCTTTGGAAATAATTCATTTTGATAATATAATATAAAAAAAAAATTAAAAATAACAATCCATGATCCAAAAAGTCCTATCAAAAGATTATATACCATTATATACTATATATTATATACTATTTATACTAATCTAATTGTTCCATAAAAGGTTTTTTGATTTAATATGATTCAACTTTATAATAATAGTTATAATTACATATGTATATTATCATCATTTTGTTCATTATTACTACATTATTAGTGATGGTCTGTGTTATTCACATTCTTAATCAGAATAAATAAAAATATTAGAAAATCAGTAATATTGAATTTAAACCAAAAGAAAATGATATATATTATTGTATTTTTGATTTGAATTGTTATTGTTAATTTTTAAAAAAATTTATTAATAAAATAAAATTAATAAATATTATAATAAACAATTACAAAATAAATTTATACAGTGTAAAATAATTATGAGGGTAAAAGTGTTTAAAATTCCCACTAGGTTTCGCCACCTACCAAGTGTATTAATATTTAATTAGATTGAATTGATTATTATTTTTATTTTAATTTAATTTTTTAATTTCTATAGTTGTTTTCTTTTTTCTTTCTTTTCTAGAATTGATTCTTCTTGATTTTATTACAGAAAAAAATGTCACTATTTTCGATAAATAAAGATTGAAATTAGGTATTTTATGCAGGCAATTTAATGTAGGAATATATGATGATAAATAAGATATTGACAACTATTCTGGATTAATTTTGTAGTAATTTTTATTATTAATAATAAAATTAGTAGATTAATTAATAACAAAATTTATTTTCATTCATAAATTACTTTTACATTTGTATTATAAATTTTACTTATTGAAATTTGTTTTCAATTAATAACTTTTTTATTAAAATTTAAATAGATTTATAGACATACGATTCTAATAAAATTGACTAATAAGTAGTAAATAATTGGATTATCTTTAAAAAAAATCCATTTAAAGGAGCGGAAATCTATTTTCATTATGACTTTTTGATGATTTAACAGGTGTTAAATAAAAATAACGTTTTGATAATATTTCGATTTAATTATTCTGATGAAAAAAATTGATTGATTTTTTACTAATCTATTAAATAAATAGGAAAGAAACACAATTTATATTTTTTTGTTAATTTAAATAACACAAATTATTTAATATATTTAGTTTATATGAGATATTATAATTAAATAATATTAATAATGCAAATATAAAATAGATGTAGATATAATATATAATAATAGATTATATTTTTTTATTTCTAGATTATATATAAATGTGTTATAATAATTATTTAATATTATTAGATTAATTATAATATAAGATAATTTATATTTGAATGTATATACAATAGTTTATTTGTTTCTAATTTAAATTATTATTTATAATAATTATTTAGGATATATAAAAGAATTTATTTTATATTTAACAGAAAAATATATTCATTCATAATTTAATTTGGGCGAATATTAAAAATAAAAAAAAAAATTTTTTATTTGTCTATTTGAAATTTAATATTCAAACATAAAATAGAAAACATTAAATTATTTTAGTTTATCCATAAATATAAATATCAATCCTGAATAAAATGAGTGATTAAAGAAAGAGTGGAACTTTTTCAGACTGTCTCCATTCAGAGCGATTGAAAATGGACCCATTGGAGGAGACCTAAGATTTTAAATAAAAAAAACCCACTTCTCGAAAAGAGTGACTCGATGTTCACAGGGAGACGGGGACCTACATGCTCGTTGTGACGTCAGAAGCGACCGCCCTAATCGCCTTACCTGCCTAGGGCAAAGTGGTACTCTAATGAGTTCTGAGAAAACACCTACCCCACATAAGCAAAATTAATCAAGAACAAGCATTAGATTTTACATTAAAACTAATTATTCTAGAATGTATTAAAATTGTTTTCTTTTTGTCTTTTTCATAACATAAAATTTTGAAAAACATTAGATGATAATTATTAATATTTTTTATATATATATTTAAACTAGTTGGTTATCTCGACTGTGATAATATTCATATCTAGATGAAAACTGCGCCTCCCCTTTATCTATGTAAAATGTACAAGAACAATTGTTTCTTTTCATTTTTTATTTGCATATTATTCTTTATTTATATTTTTACTTTTATATTTAAAAAAATCAGCATTTATTCATATTTATAAATGTATGATATCATTAAAATTTCATAGGCTTAAATATAAAATAATGTAATTAATTAATTCGAACCTCCTTCAATTCATTTTTTGTTTTTACAGAACATTTTTAAAGTATTAAGAAATGGATATGATATTAAAATTTTCTCTAGTTTATTTATATTGGATTATATGTTATTTTAGTTATTCAATTTATTTATTATAGATATTCAATCAAAGTCAAACCAACAAATATTATTGATTTTATTTCATTTAAAATATACACGTTATTATATTTTTAAATAAATATATATTTAGAATAAAATTTGGGTCAAATTTTAAAAATATATAGGATACATATTCATATACAACACAACATTGTAGATAAGTTTTTTTTATTATTCGAATATTTAATTTTTCATATCATATTTCAATATATATATATATATCTTATCTTATTATGCTAGCTAAAATTGTATCTATATATATATATTGGTTCTCAAAAACCGCTCTAACGATTTTTTTCAAATTCACACTAGATATAGTATTTATAAAGAAAAATTGAGTTTTATTGATCACATCTCTTGAAACTTACAGCTTCATTATTAATTTCTTAATTAAAAATTATATATTGGTGACGTCAGAAATGGCATCCATTTTGAAATTGTACTCCGCCTTTTTTTAAAAAATTTTTTAAAGGATATTGTATTAATATTTGTTTTATATTTAAAATATTTTAAAATTTATTATTTAATTTCGAAATAAAATTAAAAATATTTATTTTTAATAAAATATATATATATTTATTAATCTCTCTCAAAAAAAAAAACAACAACAAAACAAATAAATGTCTTTGAAAGATGGTAAAAATATCTTTTTAATTATCAAAATATCATAGACCAATGGTAAGAACAATTGTTTTTACTCCCCGAGTTCGAAGGATCGAAACTCGCCGCGTGCATTTTTTTTTTATCTATTTTCGTGATTTATTTATTCATTGTTCTTTTATTAAATTTAATTTATTTTATTTTATTTTATTAATTAAAATGATGCAACATTTAATAATTGTAATATTGTAATAAAAAAACCGGAGGAAAATAATTTTTTTTTTTTTTTAATCTATTATTTTTTAATAAATTACTATTTTATATTTATTTATTCATTGTTCTTTTATTAAATTTAAATATTTATTAATATTATTTATTATTAATTTATATATCGATGACATATGACATTCATATTGAAATTTGACTCCCGCCTTTTTTTAAAAGATATATATTTTTTATATTTAAAATATTTTAAAATTGTTTATTTAATTTCGAAATAAAATTAAAAATATATATTTTAATAATATTTTATAATTATAAATTACGATATATATTTATCATTCTTCCAATAAAAAAAAAATATTCATGCACTTAGAAACATACCTACCCCAAGTTCCATTCATTTTAATCAGATTGATGCAATGATGCAACATTTAATATTTTGTAATAAATATTTAAAGAATTGTATATCAGCTCGGTGTCCCAAGTATTAATATTACCAGCCAAACCCAATAT
The DNA here is from genome assembly GCA_963082975.1 of Labia minor. Classification (NCBI taxonomy): domain Eukaryota; kingdom Metazoa; phylum Arthropoda; class Insecta; order Dermaptera; family Spongiphoridae; genus Labia; species Labia minor. Next base: position 56,964,698 of record OY720345.1, read on the forward strand.
AATAATGAATTATTTTTTTTTAACTTAATTACCTAGCCGAGGCTCGGGGTCCCGGTGTGATCTTAATATATTGTCAGAATTAGAAAAATAATGTAGAGAGAAAAATTATTTAAAAATAGATATTTATTTAAATGAAATAAAATTATTTAATTTACAGAATGAAAATGACTATAATAATGTCTAAACATTTTTTCGAGCGACAGCTCGGTATCCCAGGTATTAATATTATCAGCCAAACCCAATAATAATGAATCATTTTTTTTTAACTTAATACCGAGCCGAGGCTCGGGGTCCCGGTACTACTAAGAATAATAAAAATAAGAATATTTAAAATATTGATATAGAAGCATATGTTGAGAGTATATTATATAAATATTTATATATATTAGGTAATACGATTTTTTGTGTGATTTTAAATATAATTTATTTCAGTGTTAAAAATTAATACGAAAGAACACTCTCTTGCCTATCCAAAGTTCTTTTTTGACGTGTCTCACTTTACGGATTATAATTACTAAATTGAATGAGCATTTATGATAATGCCCCTGGCATATAGGCAACATGCTATACTTTTATCCTTCTTTAAACTTATTAATGTATTATATATCATTTTTCTTTTTAACCTAAACATTTCTATTTTAAAATGTATGGAAATCAATTTCTTTATAAATCAATTTCAAATATTTTTTTTTATAATATTATTTAAAGTCAATTGGAGAATTTAAGATTGATATCATACAATTAGCATACAATACCAACACAACCCCCGGGTAACGGAAAAATCGCCTTAGGCTGAATAGACTACAGTAGTAAAATAAAAAAAACTTTAAATTCAATTCAATTAGATAATGTTATCAAAATTAATGAATAAATTAAATTGAATAAAAATATAAAGATATATACTAGTATATGGGAAGAGTTATAAAAAATGTATTTACGTAAAGTCGTTGATCAAAGTAAATGAAATAAATTCTAAAACCTTTTGAAATTCATTCTTTTTTTAATTGAAATTTTAATCGTAATTTCTTTTAACCTAAAATGAAATATTTAATATAGTACTTTAATATATTTTAATATACCTTGTTGTAATTGAAATGTCCTATAAAGACGTATATTTAAATATCGAAATATTTTATTATCCCTTTATTTTTATCATTCATCACAAGAAATCAGTTAAGTTGGAAAATTAACCAAATTTAAATTTAAATATATTATCTTATGTAAACGGAAATAGCGATTATATATCCTAAAATGAGAGAGAGAGATGCCGGGTGGAAGGGGAAAATAGTAATTGAAATATATTTCAGAGCTGACTATATCTCTCTATTTTGAGTTTTTAATGTTAGTTGTTTAAGTTCATAGAGAACAAATGAAATAATCTTAAATCAAATATATTGTCCTGATATTTCAAGATTTAAAATAAAAAAGAATTTATTATAAATAGATAACATCAAATTTATAGTTATATTAACTATTTTATCCAAACAAAAATTACCATCATTTATTCATAAGTATTATATTTATTGATTTTATAAATGTTTTTCATGTGAATTAGCTAAACATTTTATAAAAAATGTATTCTTTTTTCTAACAAAATATTATTTAGTTTAAAAGACATAGAAAAAGCCATTTTTCCTCTTTAAAATTTATAAAAATCTTTATATATATATATATCTTTTGCATTCTCTTGAGACTGTTAGAAACTACTTTACACCAAAAGTCATCGCATCAAAAAAATAGTTTAATCGTCTCACTACTACATATATATCTTAGAGAGTTTCTTTCTAAAAGTTATCTCAGCCTTAATTCTTTTATTATTTATTTATTTATATATATATTTATTTATTTATTTTGTTTTGAAGTCTACTCGTAATTTTTATCTATAAGACATTTTAATAGTGAATATTATTGTATTTTTCTATCATTTAGATTAGATAAATATCTTATAAAATTATATTAATAATTTGATTTATGTAAACCATAGTATATAAATAAATAAATTATATATATATATATTTAGTTTCATTAATAAAATTAATAACTTTTATAATCAATTATTTAAATGATATTTGATTATTAATTAGAATTTAAATTAAATTTCTATTTATTTTATTAATTGAAGAATTAATGTAATGTAATGTAATATTTTGGTATTCATTGTCGGGAAGATTCTTTGAGTAGAGGAAGTCATCGGCTAAGCAACGCGAGGAGCTTTATCGGTTTTATTTTAAATTTAATTTCTAATTTTTTTTTATATATGTTTTCATATCGTTTTTAAACTATGTATATATCAATTTATATATGAAGGTATTATTTAAGAAAAAAATATTGTAGTAAATTATTTTTAAAGAATATTTTTGGCTTCTCCAGTTTATAAAAGATAAAACATATAGAAATATTTTAAGAGTACTAAGGGGAGTGACCAGATAATTAATTCAATAAATGAGCCACTCAGAAGCCAAACCGATTAGCTCCAATTTTTAAAATTTTGCTAGTAATGTAATGTAATGTTATCTGCAACATATGAAGTGAATAATGAACTTGATAATCTTAATATTACAATGCAATATACATTTTTCTGTAATCAATAACCCTGAATTTCCTACAAGCTGTGAACTTTGGGCTTCATATTTTCTCAGTTTGTTTATATGTGGAGTTAATCGCTTTGACTTCTGAGTGGTACAAATGTTGAATGTAAGAAACCTACAAATTATTAGATTTATCATTCACTAATATATTTTAGTAAAAAATTGTTTTAATATATACAAAAACAAATGATGCTAACTATTGGAAATTAAAATATTCTTATTAGAGGGTGGAAAGAATGCGGATAACGTTATAAGAAATGTATCCCTTGGAAACGTGTTTAAAGTATGTATTTTATTTATTTCTTCACTCCTGAGAATATTTCTTAACCGCGTTTCTATTTCAACTAGGTTTAAGATTTTTTTTTCTTGACGAGGAATCTTGCAGTCAACTGTTGAAGAGTGGTGCATAATAATCGAAATAGGCTACTAGTGAGAGGGCGGGTGTGGGGGGGGGGAAGGTTGGATGCTCTGATCCATGAGGTCATGGACTCGATGCAATGCTTGTTGTGCTGTTGGCTGGACGACAGCGTATATGGTCATTTCGTGTGCCAACCTGTCTCCAAGCAATTGGCCATTCTGTGCACGAGCAACTCTTCGACTGGCGACTCACCTGCCAGAGCTGTCCTTAAGACACCTGACCCTGAGCATTCGAAGGATCCACCCCCAACCACGAGCACACCTGGACCATGGGGTAACTTGGTGTAACATTTCGATGACGTTACAACAGGTAAGCGGAAATCCATTCCTAACAAGGATCTTGCAAAAGAATACATTGAGCTGTTCATTGAAGTCAATTTATCTTAAGTTGTACTGGAGATTTTAAACAGGAATTCAATCTTTTCTTTAGTTCCAGATAAATAATGTTTCTCTTTTTGTATCACTCAAAACAGAAAGAAGTGGGAATTTGTTTTATAATATTTATTTTTATATATTTTAGAAAATTCAAGAAATTATCTAAATACTCAAATAAATTTAATTTATAAAATATCTTTTATTTTCAAATTAGAAATATTTCAGAAATAATAATAATAATAATAATTAATGGGAGCTCAAAAAAAACTGAATTATTAAATATGAAATAGATTAGATCGAGAAAAAATAACATCATAGACATTAAAAGTATAGACAAATTAAACCCTATTTAAGTTTTAAGGAAATTATACAAGAGTAAAGAACTTTTATTGAAAAAAATGACTAGTTGAGGCTACAGATTCATAGAATATATATATATTTACTCCTATTTGCTAAATATATATTTATACACATATATATTTATATACAATGATTTTAAATTCAATTTTCGATCAAATTTTAATGATCTAATTGTATTAAGTTATATAATAATTTCAATAATAAATAGATTTAATATAATACAAATTTTATAAAAAAATACTTTTCATACTTAAATATTAAATTTTTTAAAAATATTACCTAGTATATATAGGAATCCAAAAAAAATGGCAGTCCATTGTAAAAGCCTTTTAAAATTCTTTTAATTAATTAATTACTAAATAATTTTATTTAACAAATTGAAATTATTCTATATAAATGTTGCAAATTTATATTATTATCAATATCAATTAAAAAAAAATATATGTATCTTATAATTTAATTTAATTTTATTAAAAAGTATATTCACAAATAATAAAATAATATAATATAAATATTTTTTATTTATTTAAAAAAAAAAACGGATCAAATATTTAACTAGATAAAAGATAATATCCTTGAATTTTCACTTTTTCACACCTTGAATATATAATCAATTAATTATATTTTAAATTTCAATAAAACAATTATTATTTTTCTATTGGTTGAAAAAATGAGTAAATGTATCTAAATTTTCTTATTAATATTTTATAAAAAAAAATAAAGTTTTATTTAAATTGTCCATTTTAGTCATTTATTAATAAAAATAATTAAAAAAAAATAAATAATAAATTCTTAACAGCATTTATAGGCTAAAGGAAGATAAGGTCACCGGGGACTTTTGGAAAAGTGTAGTTGCTCCTACCAGGAACGTTCAAGTTCCTTAGAGCCACAGATATAGACAGAGAAAGATAGATAATAAATAATAAGCATAATGATTAGGAAATTCTCTTTGAAATTTTATATCAATGAACTTAACTATTCACCAGGGTTTGGTATTCATTTATTCAGAAATGGTTTTCATCAGGAGGTTAAGTAATAAAAATATGAGGGAAGGAGGTTACGAGGGTAATAATCTTTATTGCAAGTTTAGATATTGTTCTTTTTTTTTATTTAATAAATTACAATGAGGTATAAAAATATATGGCATAAATTACCCTTAAACGAACTTTAACTGAAAAATAAATAAAACTAAATTTTTATATTTAAATCAAGATCCTCTCATCATTTTTTATATACTAAGTAAGCCAGCTACAACCCATTCCTAACTTCTCTTAATTCGCAATCATATCTACTTTTATCTTGTCAGTTAATTGTGTTCTTTTGCCTTCTCATCGTACGTTTTCTAATTGATTATAATAAATTATGTAAGTATAAATGATAAACTAGATATATGTTTTTGTTTTTTATTTATTATTATTATTAATTTATTTTTTTCAAATTATAATTTATCATCTATAATTAATTTTAATTGTTTTTTTTTCGTTTCAGAAAATCTTTCAAATTACATAGAAAGGATACCAAGAGAGTTATTTGAATAAATAAATAATTTTATAATTAAACATCAAAAATCGTTTAGAAAATTGAACAAAAGGAGTGTCATTTGTTATTCATAAAATAATTGAAATGAATCATAGATATAACATTGGAAATTCTTCAAGAGGATTTAATTTACTGATTAAGATAAAAGAGTTAAATTAGTGGCACATCTGGAGGTCTTGAATAGGACAAATCGTATTTAAATGATGTGATCTTGAACTTGGATGAAGATGACAATGTCGCTGATAAAGATTAGTTTGATGATGATGATGATGATGATGATGATTGTGGCGGTGGGCAACAATGGGTGACGTCCTTGAACTTGCCCGGGCCCGAGGAATGCGTGCCCGATTTGAAATGCAAATGTCGCCGCCGCCGCCGCTCTGGTATTGTTTTGTTTTTTGCGCATACACGCACACAGGTGCACACAAATAGACACACATGCTCAGGGACCTGATGCCTTGGACTCCGGGTGTGCAAATGAAGTGCTCAGGAATGCGCGTGTGTGACGAGACCGTCGTCCCGCTGTCGCGACCGGCCGACTAACGACGATGATGAACCGGGAGCGGGCACCAACTACCATCCGGGACCATGCACACAAAGTTCAACACCCTCGGACCTCCATGAACTACACAAAACACCACCACCCAGAAGAGATACACAACCATTTTCCCATTAATTCAACATTAAATACATCCAACACAAATCGAACAACAAGATTTCGAATTCAATGCCGGAAGTTGAAAAATGGAAAAAAATTCCATTTCTTTCGTTTGGTTTGAAAAAAAACAAACAAATATGATGTTTTTTTCTTTTATTTAATAAAGAAAAATAAAGGAAAAAATAATGTTTTATTGGTAATTATTCAGGTAAACGCATTTTCGTGGATTTGGATAAAACTTTACCTGTGGGTTACTTTTGAAATTGCAAATAAACTTTTCTTATGAAATTTTTTCAGGTCTCTTCTAGTTTACGAGTTAAAAATTATTAAAATAAAGATTTTTTAAGTTTGACAGACTAGTTATGAACGTCGAAATGTGCCATTAAGTAATGTTTTATTGACTAATTCACTAATTATTCACTTATTCACTAATTTTCAATTTTTATAATTTTGGTTTGTATATAGGAAAATTATTTAATTAATTTTTACCGACCGACGATAGGAAGGGAGGTATTGTTTAACTTTTATAAATCCATACTGAACTTATAAAAACCAAAAAATAGCGCGCCCTCTGGTAGTCAAACTGATAAAACATGCTAGCTATTTATAATAGTAATGGATATTGTATGCAAATTTTAATAATTTTTATCTCGTAAACTAGAAGAGGCCCGAAAAAATTTCATAAGAAAAGTTTATTTGCAAAAGGGACCCACTGGTAAAGTATTATCCAAACCCACAAAAATGCGTTTACTTGAATAATTACCGTTTTATTTATTTAATCAGATAAATTAAATAAAATAAATAATTTCAGAGTAAAATATTCTTAATCTATAGTTACACTTCTTCAATGGTTTAGATATCTAATTCTCTTTAGTTAAGTCAGAATCGATGGGAATAATCTTTGGATTTGACGGCAGCTGATATATAAAATTTTATATGATTGAATGAAATAAATTGTAAAGAATTATTGTCACGCTGTAAAATAATAATTATTTTTTGATAATAAATCCTTTACATTTTTTTTAAAGTTACACTCTTTTTATCCAAAAGGCATATTAAAGGTCTATCTAAGGCTCAAATCTTAAAAAGAAAATAAATTTTAAAAATTTGAATGAAAATGATGCCAAATCAAAGTATATTTATATAAATTTTCAAAACAATAGGAATATATATTCTAAATAAGCGAGAGTGTCCTCCCCTAGACTTTCCCAAATATAAATAGGTATAAAGAGTTGTGAATGAATATTTAGAATGTGTAAACTTGGTATTGATAAAGAGCCAGTTCGTATTAGTTTATTGGTGTCAAATTTGATATTTGGTAACATTTATATATATATATTTATATAGAATAAAGTCTTACTTCCGGTTAACTGATATTTTAAATGTAAAAAAACAGATATGGATATAATATAAATATTTTTAATTTTATTTTATTTATAATATATAAGGGCTGGCTGTGACGTCATGAAGTGCTGGGTGGCGTCATATAATTTTAAATTAAGAAAAAACTAATGAAGATGATTTTTCTCGAGGATAAAACCAATACAAAGTGCATAACACGTGGAGATATGTCCTCACGTGAAATTTGATATGAAAATAACCCTTCACTTCCTCTCTTCGATCGGCAATGCTAGCACTTCCGGTTTCCGGATTTGCACCAAAAGTTGATCAATTCATCCTACTGATGTGTGTGTATTAAGTAAATATATCAAAATTCATCAAAATCCGTTGAGCCTTTCAGGCTGTACACAGCTATACGGACGGACGGACAGACGGACAGACAGACATCATGCTAAAAATACTTTTTTCTGTTAAGAAAATGCATGATTCGTGGAGATATGTACCTAAAAATATCCATAGGTGAAATTTGGTGTGAAAACAATACCTCCCTTACTATCGTCGGTCGGTAAAAAAAGAAACGCTACTTGTATAGGTAAAATGTCACTTCCGGTAGTCAGATCATGATGAAATTTGGTATCTGAATTTTTTACATATTTTTAAATCTATGTACAAAATAGGAAGCAAATATCTCGAAGCAAACTGGTACTTTACTTGAAAGGTAAACGCAACCAGTGTAGGTAAAGTACCACTTCCGGTTAACCGATTTTGACGAAATTTTGATAGAAATCTACAAACTATGAATAATATCGGTGTACCAAATTTCGAAGTCCTAGCTTGATTAGTTTTTGAGTAAATTTGCTTACAGACATTACATACATACATACATACATACATACATACATACATACTCACACACAGACATAATTCGAAAAATGGTATTTTCCGACTCAGGTAGGTCTAAAACGTCAAGATCTATCAAAATCTCGAAGTCGAAATTTTTGACGATTCCAATACTTCCCTTATACGAAGTAAGCGGGAAAGTAAAAATGCACAAATATCAAAATTAATTGTTTAATCATTTTAAGAACAAAAGTTTTAACACATACTGTTATTCAAAGCTAACACTAATCACTTTGAATATTTAAAATTATTTGAATATAAAAATATTATTATCTATAATTATTCTTTGTGCTTTTATAGTTAATTAGATCTGTGTTGTAATTCCACAAAATGTAAATAAATATTCATTTAAATAATGCCATAAACCAAGATAATAAATAAATAAGTTGACCTGTGGCCAGGTCCGAACCGACCGACGGTTTGAAATAAATTAATTTCCAGCTACAGAAACAATTTCAAATAATTTTAATATATCTATTAATGTAATAAAAAACAGATATGGATATAACATAAATATTTTTAATTTTATTTTATTTATAATATATAGCTGAAGTAGCCGGCGTTGCCGGCGTTGCCGGCGTTACCCGAGGCTGTGACGTCATGAAGGGCTGGGTGACGTCATATAATTTTAAATTAAGAAAAACATAATGAAGATGATTTTTCCCGAGGATAAAACCAATACATTCGTGGTGACATGTAAAAAAATCTCCTTATGTGAAATTTGGTGCGAAAATAACCCTTCCCTTCTTATCGTCGATCGCTAATACTACCACTTCCGATTTCCGGATTTGCACCAAAAGTTGATCAATTCATCCCACTGATGCATTAAGTAAATATACCAAATTTCATCAAAATCCGTTAAGCCGTTCAGGCTGTACACATCTATACGGACGGACGGACAGACATCATGCTAAAAATACTTTTTTCTGTTAAGAAAATGCATGATTCGTGGAGATATGTAAAAATCTCCACATGTGAAATTTGGTGTGAAAACAATACCTCCCTTACTATCGTCGGTCGGTAAAAAAAACAATAACCCAAATGATTAATACTTATATTTGTAAATTTCTATAAATAAATTTATTAAAATAAAAAAAGGTAATTTATTAAATTATTGGTATTTATTTAAAAACAAAAGTCTTATAGCAAATTTCTCTTTATTCTCTATTTATTTTTATATAATCTTTTTATCTATCTATTTTTACCGACCGACGATAGTAAGGGAAGTATTGTTTTCACACCAAATTTCACATGTGTTGATTTTTACATATCTCCACGAATCATGCATTTTCTTAACAGAAAAAAGTATTTTTAGCATGATGTCTGTCCGTCCGTCTGTCCGTCTGTCCGTCTGTCCGTCCGTATAGATGTGTACAGCCTGAACGGCTCAACCGATTTTGATGAAACTTGGTATATTTACTTAATGAATCAGTGGAATGAATTGATCAACTTTTGGTGCAATTCCGGAAACCGGAAGTGGTAGTATTAGCGATTGACGATAGGAAGGGAAGGGTTATTTTCACACCAAATTTCACATGAGGAGATTTTTTTATATATCACCACGAATCATGCACTTTGTATTGGTTTTATCCTCGAGAAAAATCATATTTATTAGTTTTTTCTTGATTTAAAATTATATGACGTCATCCAGCCATTCATAACGTCACAGCCTGGTCTTGCATATATATTATAAATAAAATAAAATTAAAAATATTTATGTTATATTCATATCTGTTTTTTATTACATTAATAGATATATTAAAATTATTTGAAATTGTTTCTGTAGCTGGAAATTAATTTTTCAAACCGTCGGTCGGTTCGGACCTGGCCACAGGTCAACTTATTTATATTATACAGGATATGCCTAGTATATATTAGTAATCCAAAAGGAAAAAATGACTAATTTTATATTTAGAGATCTAGAAAGAAAAGCAAAGGTTAAAAGAATTAGGATAGCAACAATGGGATCAATAACTTTTTTTTCTTATCTCTTATATTAATTAAGCAGAATATTCCAAGTATATATATTTTATAAAGGATTAAAATTAATATTACTCACATCTGTAAAAACGTAACTATTAAAATTTATAACTTTTAAATAATTTATTTATTTAAATAATTTTGAATTATTAATAATTAATTTGATATAATTATATTATTTAACTTTTTCTATTTTTTATATAAATTACTTTAATAATCAAGTTTATAAAATTGTATTTATTTACCTATGTATATAACCTGGTTGTTAAAACAAAAGGATGTATGAGAATACTGAAATAACACTTGCGCCGTTAGTTTATGCAACCCAACTTTCTGCCTTATAAAATAAACTTCAGTCTGAAATTATTTTCATTCAACATCATAAAGTTATTTCCTAAATATTAAAAAATGAGATTAAAATTATAATTCCCTATAAAAATACTTTAGTATTTATAATTGAATATTTTGGATAATGATCGTAAATGTTTATGAAAGGTTTTGTTGATAACGAGCTCATGTTCCTTAGTCTCTGAAATGTATTCCTATTTAAAAAAAGTTATCTTAATTTAAATAAAAAGCATTTGCAATTCTTATCTTAAAGAATTTTGAACAAAGAAGGAAAAAAAGAGGAAAATTACCACATTTTCAATTAAAATAATTCATTATTTACTTTTAATTCAGTTAGTTTTAATTTAATTAGATCACTGACTTTTATAAAATTAATAGAAATAATAACAAAATGAGAAGCCAAACGAATTAAATATTCTAAAAAAGTATTTTAAAATTATAAATTCTCTATTCAGCTGTGTGATTTTCATAAGATTACTAGCTGATCAGAGCGCCTTCGGCGCTTTTCTCACCTAGACGGGGCTCCGCCCCCTGTACCCCCGAAGTAATACATAGTATTTCGTTGGAAGTATCCCAATCCTGAGCTATAACCATCTAACTCTTACCCTGTCCAATCTGTCCACGTCCCTACATTGTCCACTCACCGCGTCCTTGATCTTCCCAATCCCACCAGTAGTTTCCCAATATTTTTCGCCTATCTTTAATCTACCATTCTAGCCATGACCTCTTCCCATCCCAGCCTTCTATATTTTCATAACCTTAATAACCTTAACTATATCTGGAGATGCAATTCCTCGTTATGCCATCTCCGCCATACTCCGGTAACCTCATCTTTCTTTCGTCCTTAAATGCTGCGAACAATCCTAATATCAAATTCTCTAAATCTACTTTCGTCTCCCAAGAACATCGACCACCCATATAATACAACAGACAAAATAATTGTTTTAAATATTTCAATTTTCATCCATTTTGATAAAAGTTTTGATGAGATAACCATCTTTACTGTATGATAATAATAAGCATTACCCGATTGCGACCTCGATTTAAATTCTTATCCAATATTATTATCCTTTGTAATTACAGAATTTAAGTATTTAAATTTTCTACATGTTATATGTTAAGACTTTGTGTGTTAATAATGTTTTTCTCTCTTACTAAATATTTTGTTTTATCCCTATTAATTTCAATCCCCATCTTATTTCCTGCCTCAATTAATTTTTTTATGCTATCTTTAATTGCAATTGCCGAATATCCTAAAATATTTAAGACGTCTGCTTAGCCTAATTTTTGAATTTTTTTGTTTAATTGCATTTCGAGTGATTTTTTCCCAATTTGTGTAATCACATACTCAAATGCTAAATTAAATAAAATTGGTGATAGTGTATCCCATTCAGAATTTCGAAAGTTTCCGACAATTGATTTCCGCATCTTACTCTTTCCTTACTACCTTGAAGACAAATTTGAAGATAAAAAAAAATTTGAAAAAGTTTATCCGAATCTATTGAGTCATACGTATGCTTTACTAAACGTTCTCTGTTTTTCCACTTGGAGCTTAAATAAACAAATGTTGTTTTGTACCTACTCGCGAACATGCAACATATAATTGGGAAAAACATGGGGATTGCAAATGAATTCCGCAGCATTTGAGTGACTAGCCCTGAGCGTTGTTGATTGTTTGTTTCCTTAGAAACTTTACCTCCACCTCTTGGATCCCTCGACCAATCAAGAGCCGTGTACAAACATACATACATTTCACTTTTATATCTTATCTTCTTATGAGAGTAAAAATTGTTTGTTTGTTTGTTTGTAAATGGGTTCTCAAAAACCGCTCTAACGATTTTTTTGAAATACACACCAGAGATAGTATTTATAAAGAAAAATTGAGTTTATTGATCACATCTCTGGAAAAATTCATCTTTATTATTTTTTTTTTTTAATTTAAATGTGTAAGGAGGACCGTTTCAAGTTGGGGTCACTTTGTAGACGATCCTCTTACGTTGTGTGCCAATTTATAAGGGGATCTAAGTATGAGGCACTTGTAATGACCCACGACATAGGTTCTTAAACTTATGTACTCCACGGACCCCCACTTGAAAAAATTTTTTTTGACGGACCCCCATCACAACTTTAGGTACTTTACGTCATTTTATTAATTAATTTCTGGCTTACGATCTCATAAGGACAAGGATATATGATGAATATTTCTAACAGTGATTGGTGAATAACGATTTTTTTGCATATTGTAGAACACATTTTATTAGAAATTATAATATTGAAGAAAGAAAATACAAACATTGTCATAGCAACAAATCTCACAAATTATAATGGGTACTTACATTAAATTCATATAAATATTTTATAATTTTTTTCAGAAAATATTAAATAAGAAATATTTTAAAAAATAACTGCATCTATCTCATTAAATATAACTTACATATTTAATGAGATGTATGCAGTTGTTTTCTTGAAACAAGAATCTCAATATCTGGCTTAATATTGGAAACTTTTAATCTAAGATCCGGCTCTACATTTAATTTGTTTCTATATTTAGACTTAATATAAAATAGTACCGAAAAAGCTTGTTCGCATAAATATGTTGTGCAGAATGGAATCAAGTGTTGAAGTGCTTTATTTGCAAGCGCAGGATAATCTGACCTGAGAAGTAACCAAAAGTTGCTCAATTCAGTTTTGTTAAATTTTAGTTTATAAGTTGTATCACATGATAATTCCACGAGAATATCTTGTTCAGGTGCAGATAAATGTTTAGCATTTGTAATTTCCATATTAAATGGATCTCTGATCCAGTTATTGCAAGGATCAGGAGTAGAAAAATACTTCCTGAAGTTGCTTTTCAAAGTAATTAAATGTTCAACAAATAATTGACGCGTTTGATTAAGCAATTTTTCACTGGAGCTTTCTATGAAATCATTGAGAGTTGGAAAAGACTCATATACACCGTTCTGGATGCGTTTCGACCACAAGTCGATTTTTTTAATCATTGCTTCTATTTTATCTTCAACTTTAAATATATTTACAACAGTACCTTGCAGGCTCAAATTAAGTTCGTTCAATTTTGTAAAAATATCAGTCAAGTAAGCCACCTTAGCTAACCAGATAAAATCATTGAAACATTCGGTCAGTTCAAAATGCGCATCTATTAAAAACAATCGTATTTCATCTCGAAGCTCAAAAAGGCGAATGAGTACTTTCCCGCGGGACAACCAACGTACATCTGTATGTAATAATAAATGTGTATGTTGACTACCCATTTCCTCACACAAAATTTTAAAAACTCTGGAATTAAGTGGACGAGCCTTAATGAAATTGACAATTTTAACTACTTCGTCTAATGTTCTTTTCAAATCTGGTGACATATTTTTGGCTGCTAATGATTCTCTGTGAATGCAGCAATGATTCCAAACAACCTGAGGCGCAACATTTTTAATAAGAGCAATCAATCCAGTTCTTGTACCTGACATTGCACGAGCACCATCAGTGCAAATTCCAACACATTTTGGCCACTCTATTTCATTTTCGGTTATAAAATTATTCAAACTGTTAAATATGTCATTAGCTGTCGTTCGTGAAGGTAGTGAATCACAAAACAATACATCTTCTTGTATTTGATTTTCAAACTCATATCTAATGAAAGCTAACAAATTGGCATTATTAGTGACATCAGTACTTTCATCCAATTGTAATGAGTAATAGTGACTTTTGCGCACTCTCGATATTAATTCTTCTTTTATATTACATGACATGTCTTCAATCCTATTCTTAACCGTATCATTTGATAATGAAATCAAATTTATATCGTTTGCTGCTTTAGTTCCTAACATTATATTTGTAATTACTTTTGTAGCAGGAAGAATTAATTGCTCTGCTATATTATGCGGCTTTCCTGCTTTAGCAATAAGTAGAGCTACTTCATATGATGCCATTACTGCTTTCTTACTCATACCACCAGATCCCGTCTTTACCATCAATTTCTGACTTGAATTAAGTTCTTCTTTTTTCATTTTAAAAAATTCGATAGACTTACTAACATGCTCGCTGTGCTTTGTTTGTAAATGACGTCTGAGATTAGCAGGTTTCATACTTTCATTGGATAAACTTTCCTGACATAGAACGCAGACTGGTCTTTCCACATCATTGTTGCAAATATAAGTAAATCCAAATGATAAATAATCATCCGAATATTTTCTAGTTTTGCGTTTCTTGGTAGAGTTTGCTGTTGATGCCTCATCATCTGATTCTTTCCGTTTCTGTGTTGAACCAGTTTGTAGCCAACGATCCATTTTATGGAGTAATTTATTAACATTGAACTACAATAATATAAATATAATATAAATATAATATAAATATAACGAATTATTATTTACTAGCTATGTTTTAATATGATTTTAAATGAATGTTTTAATATCATTTTAAATGAATGTTTTAAATCATTTTAATAAATGTTTTAAATCATTTTAAATAAATGATTTAATATCATTTTAAATGAATATTAATTTATATAATAAATATATTTCGTAATTTGATTCTAAAATATTATTAATTTCGTAATTTGATTCTAAAATATTATTAAAATAAATATTTTTTATTCATAAAACTAACTTATACTTACTCTCAAAAACAGCCTTTCAGGGAAATTGCAAAATGTGTTTAGTGTTTTTATAAAATAATGATCATGCAAATTACACTAAAAATTAAAAAAAATTATTAGCTATAATAAACTATTATTAGCTATAATTTAATTATAATTAATTAAATTAATAAAAATAATTTAAAGATACAACTCGTTGAGAAATGAACTTATAATTAACATTTGCTTTAAAACTGTTTAAAACCCCAGAGTGGACGCTGACAATTTGGGTTTTTCCGGGTAAGACTGTCCCCTCCCCTGGTTTTCCCCAATAACAAAGTGAAAGAAAATTCCCTTATATGCCTCCCCTTCCGAGCCCCTAAGAGGGGTTATTTTAAAGGAACAATCGAAAAATGATTTTAAATGAATGAATGGATGAAAATTCAAATTTTATATATAGTTTTTTATATATGTTTATTTATTCACAAAAAATTAATTGACATAATTATCAATTTAATAAAATAAAATAGTATTATTAATAGTATTAAATTATAGCCGTAATTCTCTAGGAGGATATAGTTAAACAATGAACTTTAAATATTTATATATGTATATATTTTTACGATGATTTTTTTCCGAGGACCGCGGACCCCCAGTAAAGGCTTCGCGGACCCCCAGGGGTCCGCGGACCACAGTTTAAGAACCACTGACCCACGATGACCGTGAATTGTTAATTATGTTAAGTTAATGATGGGCGCCAACTTTGGATATCCCAAAGTATAAAAGAGTGTTGAAAAATTAAGGGAAAAGGGAAAACACAATAATAATGTTCACATTAATTTACTTTAATTAACTAGATAAAAATTAACAAATTAAATATACAAATTTTAAATAGAAAAATAAGAAAATGTAATTCACTATTGTCACTGGAATTAGCAGAAATAATTATCACAGGGGGTGATGATAAGGATTATACACAAATAATTATATCACGGGACGTGATAAGTATAGGTTATATCAGGATGATATCACTTGTTCGACTGTATCACAGGGTGTGATAAAAATGATTATATACAAAATAATTATATCACGGGACGTGATAAATACCAGGTCATATCGGGATGATATCACTAGTTAAACTGTATCACAGGGTGTGATAATAAAAATGATTATATACAAAATAATTATATCACGGGACGTGATAAATACAGGTCATATCAGGATGATATCTCACTAGTTCCACTGTCCATTCTCAACTGTCTAAAAATATTAGAACTTGGAGGGATGGTCCCTCCCCTTATGTGAAATATAATATCTATATATATATATTACATTTTAAGAATAATGCGACGAAATAACTTTGTTAATAAAAAAGAATAGAAAACAAAATAAACTAAAAAAAATAGATAAACAAAATAAAATGTATAATAAAAAAAAAAAATAACTAAGAATATAAATACTTTGTCCGTTACATCCTCCCCCTCTGATTCCGAGGTCTTTTGATTGAGGGATCAGCCCTAGGAACGGACAATTTTTGGCCTTCCTCGCTTACGTAGAGGAACTACTGGAGTAGAACGCGTGTCGTGACTTAGACGCAATGCTGATGTATGAGGGGGAACAAGTCCTTGAGTAAATAAATGTTTTTGAGTTTGTGGTGGCTCCATAACTCCTGGTGGGCCCCGATGGGATGTCGGAGACCCCACCAGCTGTCTATATCGGACAGCAGGATCTTCTTTGCTGACTTTGGTACCGTCCATGGAATCGACGGCCCTTTGCAGCGCATTCAAACAACCGCCTGTGTTTATATCATGTCCAGCGTAAGGAGTTGGCTCTCCCCCTGGTTGAAAGACAGTTTCATGTTCTTTTAATAAATGGGCAAGTTTTATGTTCTGTTCCTCAGTTAGCTGAATAGTGTTTTCAACAACAGTATTATTTTCTTCAGTGGTGCAGAGATTTTCTCGAATAAATTTGTATTTTCTCTTAGGATAATTATGAAAATACCAGCGATTGTTTCGCATATCTAATACTAAACCTGCTTTTCTGAGGAAGTCAAGACCTAATAGTGATCTATTTCCACTAACATTGGGTAGGAATATCATTTCTATATGTATTATTTTATTTTTGATTTTTACAGGAACTGTAGCTAATAACACGGAATGTATACGCTTTTTCCCGTCAGCTAAAGTTAAGGAAAGATTATCTACTTTAAAATGTTCTCCTCGTTGTCTTAAATAGCTGAGAAGACGCTGACCGCCAATTGAGCGAGTGGCCCCGCTGTCAACGCAAATAGAACCAGAAGCTTCATAGATGGAGGCTTCTATTAGAGCGAGTTTAGTATCTCTATCTGTAGTAACGTTACACTGTAAGGCTTGTGCGTTGGTAATTTCCTGCTTCGGATTGCAAGTTAGACACCTAGGTTTGGTGACTCCTGGAGTTCCGCAGCCGTAGCAACGAATTATTGAAGAGTCAGTCTCTTCTTTTTGTTTTTCACGAGGTTGTGAGTTTCTAAGGGGTTTCCGATCATAATATTTCGATTTAGGGGGTTCGATAGATTTATTTGAAGTAATTGTTTTTGAAAATGGGGCCCTTAAGTTATCATAGGAGTCGAATTTTTCTGCGAGATCGAGGGGATCTACCAATGTTTCCCAAGAGTCGAGGAAGTGATCTTTGCATTCGGATGAACACTTTCTCTTCATTTGATCAGCTAGGATCAAATTTTTAAGTTGATCAAAATTTTCAATTTTTAGATCGGACAGCCAGGCTTCTAGATAACCGCGTAGATTGAAGTAAAAATCTTTCCAAGTGTTTTCTGATGTCTTCTTGGAGGTGGAGAAAAGTTTTCTTATTTTATCCGTAGTTAATTTAAATCGGTGAAGTAGGAGCTTCTTAATATGTTGATAGTCTTGGGCGACTTCATTTGGTTCTCTAATTATTAGAGTGGTAATATCTGTGGGTAAGACCGAAATAAGATAAGTGACCCATGCATCCTCAGATATGCCAAGAAAATTCATTTGTCTTTCGAAAAGACGCAGATACGTATTAATATCGTCATCGTTAATTTTAAATAGAGGTAAGAATTTCAATATATCTACTTTCGGTTGAAGTGGGGTTGGTGATTCTACCTGGTTCACTACGGTTTGAATTCGGAGTTTCTCTAGTTCAAATTGTCTTTCCTTCTCCTTTTCTTCTCTTTCATCTTTCTCCCTTTCCCTCTCTCTTTCTTCTTTCTCCCTTTCCCTCTCTCTCTCTTCTTTTTCCTTCCTATCCTCTATGATGGTCATAAGTAATTCCCGTGTAAGGTCTTCATCATAATCAGGCAATGACGTGATGTCATTTTTTATATCGATCCTACGAGAATCTAAATTCATAACTATTCCTAATTCCTGTGCTAAAAGGATAAGATCCTCCTTTTTCCCTTTGCCGAAAAATGACATTTTTAATAGGATAATTAAATTTAATGTTAACCAAAGAGAAAAAAAAATTAATTAATTAATCAAAATTAAAAGTTATTTAGTCGCGTACAATTGAATTATACAATGTTTAATTATAATATAAGGTAATTGTAATATAATTTAAAAATATATAAAAAGTATTTAAATATTTGAAAATATAGTGATATTTTATCAATTTTATTAATTCATTAATTTAAATATAATGTAGTAGAATAAAATTTAAAGTTTAAAAAAAAAAAAAAAAATTTACAAATTAAACATATAAATTAATTGATTATAATTAATAATAATATTAATATATTCAAACTATTTTTATTGAATTAGAATTAAATAGATAAATATTCTATTTGTTAGATAAATGTGAAAAATTAAATTTAAAAATAAAAATAAAAAAAAATTAACAAGTGTTAAATCTTATTATATATATTAAACAAGAAGATATAATTTATTTAAATTTAAAGTATAGAAGTAAAAGTTTTAAATTTCTATTTTATTAATTAAATATTAAATTGTAGTATAAGTCCGTTGAGATGAAAAAGTGATGATACTGCTCACCAAAGATGAATAATGTACTTTTCTCAGGAGCCGTGGTGTACTAATCGGGCTTCAGGTTGGGCTGCCACTTTGTAAGGACTAATCGAGCTTCACGTTGGGCTGCCACTTTGTAAGGAGGACCGTTTCAAGTTGGGGTCACTTTGTAGACGATCCTCTTACGTTGTGTGCCAATTTATAAGGGGATCTAAGTATGAGGCACTTGTAATGACCCACGATGACCGTGAATTGTTAATTATGTTAAGTTAATGATGGGCGCCAACTTTGGATATCCCAAAGTATAAAAGAGTGTTGAAAAATTAAGGGAAAAGGGAAAACACAATAATAATGTTCACATTAATTTACTTTAATTAACTAGATAAAAATTAACAAATTAAATATACAAATTTTAAATAGAAAAATAAGAAAATGTAATTCACTATTGTCACTGGAATTAGCAGAAATAATTATCACAGGGGGTGATGATAAGGATTATACACAAATAATTATATCACGGGACGTGATAAGTATAGGTTATATCAGGATGATATCACTTGTTCGACTGTATCACAGGGTGTGATAAAAATGATTATATACAAAATAATTATATCACGGGACGTGATAAATACCAGGTCATATCGGGATGATATCACTAGTTAAACTGTATCACAGGGTGTGATAATAAAAATGATTATATACAAAATAATTATATCACGGGACGTGATAAATACAGGTCATATCAGGATGATATCTCACTAGTTCCACTGTCCATTCTCAACTGTCTAAAAATATTAGAACTTGGAGGGATGGTCCCTCCCCTTATGTGAAATATAATATCTATATATATATATTACATTTTAAGAATAATGCGACGAAATAACTTTGTTAATAAAAAAGAATAGAAAACAAAATAAACTAAAAAAAATAGATAAACAAAATAAAATGTATAATAAAAAAAAAAATAACTAAGAATATAAATACTTTGTCCGTTACAAATGTATATATGTGACGTCACACCCACAGCCTATAGTAGAACATTTTAAGGTAATATTGATTTCAATTAACCGATATTAAGATTTTAGAATTATAAACTATTGTATATATACGTATTATATATAATCTCAGGAATTCATTTATGATTTTTTTTTAATAAATAAAATAGTATAATTTGAATATTTTCCTTGGATTAAATTTATTTTAACCTAATAATAATAATTTATTAAATATTTCAATTTTTATAATGAAAAAATAAATCTTAAAAATGTTAATAATTTCGATGAATTCAATTAAACCTTACAAAAACATTATTTTTTTCATTGAAAATTTCTTATGAGGACTAAAGCCAAATTATCTCAAATTAATTAAATTTCATGTTTAAAAATACATATAATTTAAAGTTTACTTGTTGAATTTAAATTTTTGTTCTAGTTAATTGTATTATATAATCTACAATTTATATATATATATATATTTGTTCGTTTGGGTTTCGGTAAAAGTTTTTATTATTATGAAAAATTATTTCCGGGTTATTTTCACGTTTAATCGTGAGATTTGAGTCGCGACGTTTCGGCGTCAATTTTGGCTTTATTTTCAAGAGAACTACTGTGTGACCAAGAGTCGATGTTGGGATGTCGTCAGGAGCAGACCTGTATCAGTGGTTGTGTTAGTACCAAGGATTCTTCGGAGCTTCAGAAAATAGTAAATTCAAAATCTTTCTCTCTCTCTCACCCATTCAACCCAAAATCCCAAAATCGACCAAGAATTCCAAAAAAAAATTCCCTCCTAAATAAATTCTCTTGAAAATGGGCACCGAAACGTGGAGACTCAAATTTGACAATTAAACATGAAAATAAGCCGGAAATAATTTTTCATAATATATATATATGTACAGGGTGTTCGGGATAAATTTGACATATTTATAATTGATTATATTTTTCTGTAGGTTAGAAGTATTAACATAAACTACTACTAATTTAAAAGTTTGAACCTTTATTCATATTCATATGACAGAAAGATTGGATGACTGGAAGCCACCTGAATCATGGAAGAGAATAACTTGCATCATGATGATTCGCGCCGGCCATCAAAATAAGTATTTTATGACTAATACCCAAAGCTCCCTGAACATAATAAAAACAATCAGGCATAAACTACAGACTTTCAATGGTGACTAGGAGGATGTAGAAAGAAGAAAGATCCCAAGTAGACGATCTGATTGCGTTTGTACAGCAGAAATCCTCGCAAATCTGCAGAAACAGGTGTTAAAGAACCCTGGCATTGGAATTCGGGCTTTGTCACGTGAAATGAATGTTGCAACCTCTACTATGAAGCTTGCACTCAATGAAGACCTTCGCTACAATTCATACAAGCGCCTTAAAGTTCAGCTACTCACAGAAAATAGTTATCTGGAAATTTCTACGACTTCACCAATCCAAATGTTTGGCCTCCAAACTCCCCAGACCTTAACCCCATGCATTATTTTGTATGTGGCACATTTGAAAAAAAGACACCAATCATACTTCCAGTAATACAAAAGCCCAGTTTATGGTAAAATTAAAGCAGTTTTTGAGGCCCTTCTCAGAGAGACTGTAGCATCAGCTTGTTCGAGGTTCCGAAGCAGGATTGAAGCTGTGATCGATGCTAATGGTGGTTATTTTGAGTGAATCTTGTTGATAGTATTGTAATTTACTCTGCCTGTAATTTTTTTTTGTCAATTCATTAAATTTAATAGTTAGAAAGAAGATTTTCTTTTTCCTTACGAAACTGTCAAATTTATCTCGAACACCCTTTATATAAATTCTCTAAAATAAATTTATGGATTTTTCTATATAAAATTGTTCACCAAAATGGAAAAAAAATATTTTGTAATGGTGGAGAATTCATAATTTGGAATGGATTCCCAAGAATTATACAATCAACAAGTTATAATGAGCAAATTTCAGGAATCAAACCGAGAAAAATTATTGGAAGAGGATGAAAACTAATTCGTTGGGAACAAAAAGAAGAAGTCAATTAAAATCAAACAAGCATTTGTTATAAAAGTCTACTACTATTATTAAAATCTTTCAAGAACGAGACATATTATCCCACAATAAGTATATTAACATGTTATTTTGTTTTATATTAATATACTGAAAATTCATTTGGTTTGTAGAGAGTAATTATAATATTACATAAATTAAATATTTAAAAGGATTGATTTATTCATAATGTATATATATAATATATATATATATATATAAATTCTCTAAAATAAATTTATGAATTTTTCTATATAAAATTGTTCACCAAAATGAAACATATTTTATTTCTCTGTGAAACTGTTGAATTCGAAAAATCTTGGTCTCAACAACCACATTCCTTCAACTATCCCATTCCTAAGAGATTTTCATCCATGTGTTTATGTATATTCATCCCAAATTGAAAATCAATTATGATTTTCATTAATATAATTAATAAACTTATATTAGATTCCTTTAATTGCGTTTTTTTTCTAATAAACCTAGGAAAGCATGAGAGGGTAAATAGTTATTTAGAAAATAAGGGTTGAGGATGGTGGAAGAGTCCGGGCGCCGCAAATGGGTCGATAGGACCCCAATCTCCGATGACGACGTCGCCAATCTCCCCTTTTCCTAGCCATAAACCAGGGCGGCGCCTTGCGTTTATTTTACTACCGCCGTCTGCTGACTGGATGGGAGCATCGGCCCCGCGAAGTTGGCGTCGTCGCGCCCCTCTGTTTTTTTTTTTTTCTGCCAAGCCAAAACAACAACGTTCCAAGGCCGGGGTCGTCGTTTTATCAAATCCACTACTCTGTTTGGGAACATTCAAGTCGATAATAAACTATCTTGAATTAGTCTTCTTTCTTTCGTTTTGAAAAATGACACAACTTTAGATATACAAGTCAACGAAAATAAATGAATTAGAAAATACCATGAAATGAAAATAATATTATCTTCTATCGAAAATATACATTAAATACATAAATCGAGGTATAATAAATTCGAAAGAAGATAATTAAATAAATTAAAAATAAATACATTTTGTAATTATATATATGATATTGTTATAGTTAGATATTATAACGCAAAAAAAACATTTAATTTATATTCCTTTTTTACTATCTCGCCAGAAAATTTTCGATTTCGAGATTTTGATGTTTTTATACGTTTTGATGGGCCCTGAGTCATTCTCACTAAGGTTGAGAAAAATGTCTGTATATGTGTGTGTGTGTATGTGTGTAGACAAGATTAAGCAAAAACGATTGGAGCTAGAATTATGAAATTTGGTACACGGGCATTATTCAAAATTCGTAGTACTCTATCAACTTTTGAGAAATGTAGCTCTCAAAAATGAAGATATATGTTTGATTGTTTTTCACATGATTAAAAATTGAATAAAACTGCTATATATAGAATTTCAGCATGATAGTACCGGAATTAATTTTTTAACACGTTGACTGGCAATCACGCGCCAGCACGTGACATGGTGCCATCAACAATGAGCCAAACACGTGCTGGTTTAATAAATATTATTTATTAATTTTAATTTATAATTTATATATATAATTAATTAAATTTAATTTAAATATAATATATGTTAATTAATCTAATTCTAATTTGCGAGTTAGTCGAGTGGAGACACTCCAGATTTTTAAAATAAGTATTTATCTATCCATACATTTACTTTGAAATTGGACACATTTTTATCCTATATAATTTAATTTTTCAAATAAAATATTTTTATAATTAAATCGATGTGACCCTTTTATGAAGCAAGTCCACGATTTCTTCTTCTTTTCCTGTCCATAGAATTTCGGAAAGCTATAGAATTTGGTTTGAGTGAGGGAGTTGGAATTTGATTTGAATTTAAAACATGAATAACGGAGATCCTCCATAATTATAATTTATAAATATTTTTATTAATTTTTAAATCAGCCAAAAGGATTGAATAGAAAGAATAATCCGAAATTGTAATGTGGGTTGTTGGGGATTAAAATGAGAAAAAATTTAAAAGAACATTAACTATAATAAATAGGAAATTTTGAAAATTAAACAAACTATACATAGAGTGTCATTAAGGTATAATAATTGTGGTATAGTGATGGAGATTTTTTTAAATTTTTAATTAATTATATACTAAATACTAATAAAATCCAAATGCTCCATAGAAGATTTAAATCTTTTTACTACTGTATTATTTTCATTTCAATATGTTTTTCACTTAATATCTTTAAATTAAAAAATATTAAATAACTAATCTCGTACTTATTTCTCTTTTATGCCTAGATATTTTTCAAAAATTTTATCATTCTATTATTATTGAAATAGCATTTTAAAGAGTAAATAAATTTAATTTTGCAAAATATTTTCTACAAATTTATATAATTTGTTTCTTTTTTAAAAGGAGCTTGATTATTTTATTTAATTATTTCTTTAAATAAGAGTTATATTTTACAATTTTATTTTTATAAAAATTATATATTAAGTAACAAGTTTTTTTTTGAGATTTCCATTAAAATTGAACAATAAAAAATACCAGTTTATTTTAATGATTTAAGAGAAGAATAAGAGTGTAATAATTAATGTAGATTTTAGTTTAAATTTTCCAAAATTTCAACAACTCTCAAATTTTGACTGGGTTCTTTGGCACAAAACAAATATCGAGTGTCCTCACTCGACTATCTCGCAATTTGAATTGGATTAATTAACATATAATATAATTAAATTAATAAATAATATTTATTAAACCAGCGCGTGTTTGGCTCTTTGTTGATGGCACCACATCACGTGGTGGTGTGTGATTTGCAGTCGTATTAAAAAATTTATTCCGGTACTTTCAGCTATTCAATCAATCTGAAATTATATATATAGCAGTTTTATACAATTATAAAATTATAAAATGAAAAGAATATTATTATAAAAATTTGAAAAACAATCAAACATATATCTTTATTTTTTCGGACAGTTTAGAGGAAAAAAAATGAAAACGTGGTGGGTAATGGTCCTCTTCCGAAAGAGCTACATTTCTCAAAAGTTGATAGAAAACTACGAATTTTGAATAATGCCCGTGTGGCAAATTTCATTTTTCTAGCTCAAACCGTTTTTACGTAATCTTGTCTACATACACACACATACACACACACACACACACACACATTTTCTCAACCTTAGTGAAAATCACTCAGGGACCATCAAAACGTATAAAAACATCAAAATCTCGACATCGAAAATTTTCTACTATCTTTGGCGAGATACTAAAAATTATACTTTAATTGAATTTTTTTTAATAAACAATTATTTATTTTGATTTTGAAGTTAATTAATATTGTCATTTTTAAAGGAAATATTTCCAATGTAATTTGTTTTAATTCAAAAACTATTTAACTTTTCATTTTAATGCAATAAATATTGATAAAATTTAATAAAGTATATTTGATAAAAGTGAAAAAAGTGGATCAAATACATATAACTAATATATTATCAATTAAAAATAGATAATAAATATTTATTTTGAAAAAATTATAAAATGAAAAGAATATTATTATAAAACATTTTTAGTTAAAAGTTGAAACGTTTAAAAACTTAAAAAGTTTATTTAGAAAATATATTATTTCAGGTAGAGAGTGAGAGAGAGATTTCAACTCCTTTTATTGAATAATAGGAGAAATCTCACTCAGATCGAATGTTTTTGTTTGCGTGGGAGAAAGAATTGTGACGTGCTCCAGGCTGCTTGTTTCAGCTTAACGCCCTTTATTCAATTCTAAAAAAAGCAGACATCACAGAGCCGCGTTAAGTTTTTCAATCAGAGGTTATCCATCAAAAAATTTTACCTGGATAAAATAAATTTCCCGATGGTCAAGAGTTACTTTACATAGTTTTAAGAGCTCGAGTCATCAACACTATAAATTATATGTAGTGCATTCCAATAATAAATACTAATACAAGAGAGTATTTATCAAATTTGAAACTAATATAGGTATAATGTTTGCTTATTAATAACTCAAAAAATTAGAAACGGAAAATAATATAAAATATGAAAATATCTTATCTTATTATCTTATCTTATTATGCTAGCTAAAATTGTATATATATATCTATATATCTATATTTCTTTCTATATATAACCATTGGTTCTCAAAAACCGCTCTAACGATTTTTTTCAAATTCACACTAGATATAGTATTTATAAAGAAAAATTGAGTTTTATTGATCACATCTCTTGAAACTTACAGCTTCATTATTAATTTCTTAATTGAAAATTATATATGGGTGTGACGTCATCAATTTTACTTCAATTAATATTTTTTTTATATTTAAAATATTTTAAAATAAAATAAATTTCGAAATAAAATTAAAAATATTTATTTTTAATAATATATATATATATATATATTTATTAATCTTAATTAATTAATTATTAACAAAATAAAATACGGTTGGTTGATTCCCGCTTTTTTTTAAATGAATTGTATTAACATTTTTTTATATATTTAAAATATTTTAAAATTCATTATTTAATTTCGAAATAAAATTAAAAATATTTATTTTTAATAAAATATATATATATATTTATTAATCACTCTCAAAAAAAACAAAAACAAAAACAAAAAAACATATAATTCTTGCAAAGAGAGTAAAAATGTCATGTTAATTAACTAAATATATATCAGTCTAATGGGTAAAGGCACTGTTTTGAATAGTCAGCAGGATCGAAACCGGCGGAAAAAAATTTTTTTTTTTTTTTTATCTATTATTTTATATTTATTTATTCATTGTTCTTTGATTAAATTTAATTTCTTTTATTTTATTTTATTAATTAAAATGATGCAACATTTAATAATTGTAATATTGCAATAAATTTTATTTTTTTTATTTTATTAATTACTTATTAGTCATTAACTAATAATTTAATATTAATTCAAATTTTTTTTTTATTTTTTATAAATTTTTATTATTTAATTTTGCTTTTGTTTATATATATATTTTAATTAACTTATCTTATTTGACTCCCGCCTTTTTTTAAAAGATATTGTTTTAATATTTTTTTTATATTTAAAATATTTTAAAATTTTTTATTTAATTTCGAAATAAAATTAAAAATATATATTTTAATAATATTTTATAATTATAAATTACGATATATATTTATCATTCTTCCAATAAAAAAAAAATATTCATGCACTTAGAAACATATCTAATAATACATATTTATGTATTATTGAGGACCCCAAGTTCCATGCAATGATGCAACATTTAATAATTGTAATAAATAATTAAAGAATTGTATATCAGCTCGGTGTCCCAAGTATTAATATTACCAGCCAAACCCAATATAATAATGAATTATTTTTTTTTAACTTAAGTACCGAGCCGAGGCTCGGGGTCCCGGTACTGTATAAGTAATTATAAAATAAAGTTCAAAAAACATTTTGAATTTATAAGAAAATGTTTTTTTTTATTTCAAGTCTTAATTGTGTTGGCCAAGTAGTTCTCGAACTTTTTGAGGACACTAAAACGATATTAATTAATGTTGAATTTCGTTTATCTTTTAGATTTATTCATCTTTCATTAATATTGACAATATGTGAGTATAATCTTTCTATCTCTGAAGTTCTAGGGAACTCAAAAGTTCTTGGCTCTAGTAATCACATTCCTCTAAATGTTCCTATCCTGAGCTTCTCTTCCAACCAACTCCTATTTTCTTTAACACCCTTATGTTCCTCATTAGAAAATTTCCTCAAAATGTCTTTGGTCGCTTCCCAATCGATCTCTCTTGAAATAAATTTCTCGGTGGTCTTTTCTCTTCTATTCTGGCCACGTGATCCGCCCATCACAACTTTGTCGATTCTATGTCTCTAACTATACACTTTGCAGTCTCCTCCATTCTCCGATAATATGTCTATAAATGTTACTAACAGTCCTATTTACAAATATTCTAAATGTGTTCCCTTTGTCTTAGATCATGGCTTATACACATATAATAGAATGAGCAAAATAATTATTTTATATATTTTAATTTTGATAACTTAGAATAATATTAATTTTTAACGCAATAAGCCCTTCTACTGCATAATAACAAGCGTTACCTGATTGCAATCTTCTCGATTAAAGAAGGCTTTTTGAATTTACTGTCTCTTAAATTCAATGGCAACACAGCTCGTGAAAGAAGGCAACTATCAGTCGAAATTTGAACCAGCTTGGTTTTTTAGTTTTTGTTTGATATCGATTAATAGAGACTACCTCGTGATTTGAGAAGAAAATGGAAAAGAGTGAATTTCCATGAAAATCCATGAATTGGGATACGAATTGCTCCCTCATCCGCCCTATTCTCCGGATTTAGCCCCGAGTGACTATTTCTTGTTTCCAAACCTGAATAAATTGCTCGGCGAAAAGAGATTTGACTCCAACGATGAAATCATCTCACAAACCAATCTATTTTGATGTCCTCGACAAATCTTATTTTTTAAAGGGATAACAAAATTGGAGAAACGTTGGTCGCAGTGTATAAAGCTCAAAGGAGACTATGCTGAAAAATAAAATAATTTTTTATTCAAAAACCTGTGTTTCATTCAGTCATATCTAGTAAATCTAATAAATATGTAAACTAGAAATCAGGAACTACGAAAATATAAAAAATTATTCAAACATTATTTCAAAAAATAATTTTTTTATGAAAAAGACCTTATTTTAGAATCAAAACCATAATTTTGAAAATAGATAGAGAATAATCCATTAGGACACATATTTTCTTAAGTATTTTTTAAAAAAACACATAAAAAGGCAGATGGTTTTGTTTCATAATTATTCAGATTGTTTTTGAATTTTCCACCTACCTGTTTATGTTGTCAGCTTGGAAATCATTTATACCAACATTCAATTTTATAAACATCACATCTTATAAACAGTGTCAGCTGTTATTACTAGTGAAATGTTAATTTATTATTGTTTTTAATTAAAAACTTAAACAAAACTTTTACTTAATAATATTATATATATATATATAAATATATTTACACACAATTTTATTTTTATTTTATAATAATTTTTAAGTATAATTACAACTACAAAAATATGGAAAAGTCAATTTCCTCTGAAATATTCATGCATGAAGAAAATTCAAATCAAAATTCCTCTTATAATATGGTAATTAATATTTTTTTATAATTTCATTTCATTTTTTTATAAATTTTCTAATTAATTTAAACTTATTTAGATTGTGGAATGGTTAAATCAAGCATCATTAAATTATGATAATAAGTTAGAAAATTTACATAAAGTTCAAGAAGTATTATTAAATAAGGAACAAGATCTTTTAGATAATTTTTTTGACGAAGTTATTGCATTTCAAATTGATAGAAATGCTGAAGTCAGAAAATTTGTTGTCGGTTTTATTGAAGAAGCTTGGTAAGTTCAAAATAATATTCCAAAAATCTGTTCATTCATTTTATAAGATCAGCAAGTCATTTTTCCTTTAAAATGTGATTTATTATTAGTTCAAATTTTTTTTCTTTGTGGTATTTGATTCAATGAAATAAAAAAAAATATAATTTTTAATATTTACTAATTTTATAATTGTCAATTTCAAAAAATATCTCAAGTTATAAATAAAAGAATAAATATAATTATATTAAATTTTGACAAATAAAAAATTAATGAAGCAATTTTTAACAAACTAATAGAATGAATAAATCAGAAATCCGGGACCCCAAATTTCAAATTTCAATTTTTTTCCATTTTTTATAGCAAAAAAGACCCTGATATTATACCAAAAATTGTATCCAGACTAGCGGCTCTTTTAAAAGATTCTGCAGTTCAAGTTCAAAAACGAGTAATACAATCATTAAATCAAATTTATAAATTAACTTTGAATTGGTTATCAAAAGCCCGAACTACAAGTGAAGAAATGATTTCAACATGGAATATTATTTCTAAAATAAAAACTCAAATTATAAAAATGATTGATAGTGACAATGATGGGTAATTTATAAAAAAAAATTAATTTTTCCATTATAAACTAGATTTATTTACTATATAAATATATATATTTTTAGTGTACGCACTCTCTCCGTAAAATTTGCTGAATCAGTAGTTTTAATCCAAACATATCCTGAAGTGGATAGTATTAAACGCGAAAATGATTTTTCTTTAGAAGATATTCCTCTGACTTTAAAAATTGCTCGAAGAAGAAAATTAGAAGAAGAAGCAAAGTAAAATTTAAATAATTTTTTATTGTTATACTATATAATTGTCAATAATTATTTATATTTAATATTTCTTTACAGTTTGGTTTTTGATTTGCTTTTAAAATTTCATAACTCTCCTCACATAAGCAGTGTTAATTTAATGACATGTATGGGAACTTTAACTTTAATTGCAAAAATGAGATCAAGATTTATGGGAAACGTTATTGAAGCCCTAGAAAAGCTGAACGGTAATTATTTCATTATATTTTTTTTTTAATATACATATATATTTATTTTTTTTAAAGATATTTTTACATACGATATTATAATTAACTATAAGAAAACTTATTTATAAACGTATATATAAATAAATAATTATTTTGTAGCTAACTTACCACCAACCTTAACGAAATCTCAAGTAAGTTCTGTGAGAAAACACCTTAAAATGCAGTTATTAAATTTACTCAAACATCCTGGTTCTTATGAATTCCACTCTAATATTACGAATTTGCTTAAAGATTTAGGAGCAACTCCACAAGAGGTAATAAGAGAATTTTTTTTTATTTGATAATTATTTATTTTGATAATATTAAATACCACAATTTTCCATATTTTTACAGGTATCAAAAAATATGCCAAAACCAGAAGAAATTAGAAGACGACAAAAAAGACTGGCAGAACAATCTTCATTATCGATTAATATTCAAAATAAAAGGGCAAAATATGAAGATGAAGAATTTGATCCAGATATTGATGGAGATACTCAAGATGATTTCTCTTCTGATATTAAACAGCAATATACTACTTCATTATTATCTTTGCCTGATTTTAATGAAGATCTAATTAGTTCTAAATTTTGTCTTAAAGCTGCCTCACAAATAGTTTTACAATCTTTGGTATATATTTTATTAGAATATTTAAATTGGATACTTGGTTTCAAATTCAGTACTAGTTTTAAGTTAATAAACATTTTTACATCTATTTTAGGTGAAAGTACCTGATCAAATGCCATCAAATTTTGTTAATTTCTATGCTCCTTTATATAAATCTGGAACTTTAGGAAAAGAAGAATCCGCAAGAAAATGTCTTGTAAACTGGCTATCTCAAAATAAATTTTCATCTAAAATGGTAAATTTTATAATTTTAAATTATTATTTTTTCTCTTTTCTAAATTCATAATTGCTTTGTATATTTTAGGAAGAAGAAGATAAAAAAGATACTAAAATTCAAAACATCAAAGTTAGTTTCATTAAATTATATAATTATATATATTATATATTAATTAAATTATATGTTATAATTTTCAGCCCTTTAGACAAAAAATCCGTACATTAAAATTATCTGAAATTACAAAACCACTTGAATTGGAAACAGTAGAACGTATAATGTCCAATGCTGTGTGTCGAATACTTTCTGCCGATAAAACTGCTTTAATGGCTGGTGTAGTCAATGAAAGAGTAAAGATAATAACAATCTTAGCTTCCACTTATAATGATAAAATTAAATCTGGTAAATTATTTTCTAATATTTACATTTTAAACAATTATTTTAATAATTTTTGAAAAAAAATTTTAGTGGTATTAAAATTTCTTATGGAAGACTTGAAATCAAATATGGATATTGCGTTAGCTTGGTTATATGAAGAATATAGCTATTTACAAGGCTTTGCAACAACCACTTCTGTAATTAAAAATGAACTCACACATGAAGAAAAATATAATAATCTTTTTTGTAGTTTGGCCTCACATGTAATGAGCTTAAATGATCCTCGTGAACGAGATAGGTAATATTATTAGTTACAATTATTGTTCAACAATCAGTCAAATTTTCATTGAATAAAAGATATATTTAAAATATTTTAAAAAATTATTATTGTTTTTCAGTTTATTATCAAGACTATATTTTGAAGCTCCTTTAATCACTGAAAATGGAACCAATCTTCTTAAAACTTGGGGTAGTGATTCAATTCGTGGTCAACATGGAATTACATTACTTAAAGAATTAGTTACTAGAAGACCTCCTAAACAATTATTATTTTTAAATGCTATTTTAGAACATACCGCTCATGAATCACAAGTGGTATGTTAATAATCAATTTTTATTTAATTCGTTTTTCAATATTTATGATAATATAAAAATAAACAATTTGAATTTTAAATCACATTGTTACTACTAATTATATTAAAATCAAAATTTACAAATAGATACATTTAAACTTGGAAATTGCGTTTACCTTGTTGATTTGATTTAATTCTGTTATTTTAAAAACAAATAAATAATCACATTAAACATCGTTCTTCTTTATATATAAACTCTAAAAATATTAAAAAAACTTTCCCTAAATGATTTCGTATAAAATATTCATTTTAAATGGAATAAAAAACTATTTGATACGTTTTTAAGTACAAATTCACAAACAATAATATATTAAAAATTACTTAAGGCATTTGTAAGAAAAACTTGCTTTTGTATATTCTCTATAGATTTCTTAAAAGTAATTTTTTAAAATAATCTAACTAAGAATTTTTTTATATTAAATTTATATATATTTTATTTAAAAATTGACTCTTTTTAGGTAAGAGATGCTGCATTGAAAGCCATATCAGAGCTATATAAACGCAACGAAATACATTTTATTGTTGAGGAATATGCAATTCTTTATTTGGGATTTTTAAGACTTCCAGCTCCTCCAGAAGTTCTTTTAGGACAAGCAAGAGGCCGGCCTCAACGAGCAACTACTTGGACTGAAGAAACTATTCGAGCATGTCTCTATCTTTATCTATCTCTTTTACCTTTAAATCAACAATTAATTCACGAGTAAGTATATTTTGCCTCTTATCTTATTATTAGATTTGTAAAAATTATTTTCTTTTAGATTAGCAAGGGTGTATGTCCAAACTGGTCCTGATGTGAAAAGGGTAATATTAAGACATTTGGAAGCACCTGTAAGAGGAATGGGAGTGGATTCTCCCCAATTACTCACTCTTGTTGAACAATGTCCAAAAGGGGCTGAAACTTTAGTAACAAGAGTTATTCATATATTAACCGATAAAAGTAAGTACTTTTATTGATGTTTTTTTATTCAGAAGAATGTTTTTATTTAAAAATTAATAAACTCTTATTAAAGGAATTCTTATTTAAAGACCACATTGTTTGTATAAATTATTTATTAAATTAAAATAAGTGTACAACGTTTCGACTGCTTATTCTGTAGTCGTTATCAAGTACCGTACGCTTGCTCCGACTCAAACTGACTGACTCACGATGACCGTTGCCAGCTCTTATATCTAAAAATTCCTTTAATAATTAATAAACTCTATAATTAAAATAAAATAAAACTTTTAGTCAAAAACAATATTTGATTAAAGAATTTAAAAAATCTTTACAAATCTATAACTAAATCTAAACAATTTTATATAAATAAAATATTTTTTTTAGATCCTCCAAGTTCTGAATTAGTTGCGAGAGTTAGAGATCTTTACCATACTCGGGTATCTGATGTAAGATTTTTAATACCTGTATTAAATGGACTTACAAAAAAAGAAGTAATTGCTGCATTACCCAAACTAATTAAACTAAATCCAGTAGTTGTAAAGGAAGTTTTTAATAGGTATGTTTACTTTATTATAATTAAATTCGAGGGTCGTTTGAACAGTTTCCTGCTTGACTTAAAAGTTTACACCAGCAGATCTAATATGTTACTCATATTCTATCAAGTTAATATAGACTTAGCATAATTTTCAGTAGAATTATCTAATAGTATATGTTTAAGCATCTATTTAAGGAAACCATTTGTGCGGAAATAGAAAAATTCGAGAGGCAAGCAGTAATAAAATACTTCTATTTGAATTTTCAAAGAGAAGATAACTGAAACTTGTTCACATTATATTTTACATCAATATCTGTGAATGTTATTTTTGGGAAATATAAAACTATCAATGGTGAATATTACGAATGAAGAATTATTATTAAGTTATTATCTTTCAAAGAAAAAATCACACTATACTGCATTAGAACACTGATATCTCAATGTATTATTTATCTTGAAGAAGAATTTATGTATAGGAAAAAAAATTCCAAAACTTAATTTTTTTATCAGGCTTGAAACTTTTCAAAGACCTTCGCATTGTATTTTACATATAATTATTTTACTGTAATATTTATATACATTTATTTATTTTAGGCTTCTTGGAACTCAAACTGATTCTCAGATTCACACATCTCCTCTCACCCCAGCAGAATTGTTAATTGCATTACATAACATTGATCCTACAAAATGTGAGCTAAAGACGATTATAAAAGGTATTTATTAAGTTACCATGAAACCTTTATCATTCTATTAATTTTATAATTGATATAGAAAAAATAAATTAGTTTTATATTTTGGCTGGTGGTGGATGATTGAGATTAGATAGGTGCGGTTCGTGAGGTGAAAGGCACTTTTTTGGTTTGGTCGCTCGAGTGAAAATACACTGAGCGAAAATTAAAGTTACTCTATTGTCTAGTGACAAAATGGAACGGTGTTATAAAATGAAGAAGTTCATAGACTCCTAATGCTTAACTCTTCAAATATTATCGAAAAAATAGCTTTTAACTAACTATTAAACTTCAAAAATGATATTTTATCAAAAAACCACAAAATAAAAATGCATTATGACCCCTTTTCTCTAAACTAACTAACTAAAAGAACATACTAATTTTTCAAACGATTATTATAAGGTAACAGAACCAATACAGGCATTTAATTATATGTAGAGGGATGTATTTTGTGATATTTCACGGTTAAGGTAATCTTACACAGGAAATTTCGACCTTTCAACACCTTAATCCATTGAAATAAAATCGTCATGAGTTACTTGTACAATTGAGTGTTTAGTTTTTGTTACAAGTTTTAATGTGGCGAGACGTCCCAATATCAATTTGATGTTATTGTTATATTTTTTTCTACAAAATCTTTATATATAACTTGATATTAGTATTTTATAAGTAAATACAGTGGCGGATATAGCTTTTAGAAGGTCCTGGGCTTAAAAATATACCTGTGTTTCAAACAAAAAATTTAAAAAAAATAAAAAGACAGTATTAAAGATTAAATATTATTAATAGAACTCGTTACGCCAGCAAACACAGATATACTTTTTGTCGTAAGATTTATAAGCGTTCTAAAAATGTTTCCGAAAAATTTCAATTTTTGAGTATTTTTTTCAACATGAAACGGATTATTGTATTTTTGTATAATTGTGCATAATTGAAGTTTGTTCTACACCTGCAATATTAATGTATTTTTTTAAAATAAATTCATTCATTTTTCAAAGAATTATTTAGTCTACATGATCTTTATAAAAATTGTATACCCTTTCAATACTGCATTCATCGATTTTTTTTTTTTGTTCAATACCAAACATTTGTCGTTCTCCGAACGGATCCAATATTGTATAAAAGAAATATTTTAATATAGTAAACAGAGAGTAATGATTCAATTTTATTAGTTAAAAATATTTGATAATTATTCGATATTCATTATTTTTTTGAGAAATTGGGGGGGGTCTCCTTATGGTGCTGGGACTTGGGCACTTGAGTATAACCACTACTGGTCAAATGTCAATTAATTTTAAATAATGGAAATAATTCATAATTAATTAATAATATATATTTTTACAAATTAATTTTTAGCAACGTCTTTATGTTTTGCTGAACATCAAGCTTATAGCCAAGAAGTTTTAGCTGTTGTAATGCAGCACTTAATGGAACAGAATCCTCTTCCTACGTTGCTTATGCGGACTGTGATTCAATCACTTTCCCTCCATCCACGTTTGATCGGATTTGTCATGAATATTCTTCAAAGATTAATTTTAAAACAGGTATATTTTAATATTATGATAATTTAGAATTTGTTATATAATATAATAATTTTTATATTTGATTTTTAAATAGGTATGGAAACAGAAAAAAGTTTGGGAAGGTTTTATCAAATGTTGTCAAAGGACAAAACCCCAAAGTTTTCAAGTATTATTACAACTACCTCCCAGACAACTGCAAGATGTTTTTGATAATTCTCCTGATTTAAGACAACCTCTTCTATCTCATGTTATGGCATTTACCGAAAATCAGGTAAAATAATAAGAATTATTTAAGTAAAAATAATATATTTAATAATATATTGAAACATAAAAAAAGGATACATTTACTTTTATCATTTCTTAAATCACTGGTGCGCAACCCGTGGGTCGCCAGAAAAATTTTCAAGGTCGCCAAATTTGAAGAACTTTATATCAGGGGTCGGCAACCAGGTTGCCCCCGAAGCCTTTTCAATTATTACCATAAAAAAGTAAAATGTTTTTGCGATCAGGCTCTTAAACATTTGCGATTTTTCAATATGGATCTAAGTATCACCAAGTGTGCCCACACCTCTTATTTCAGAAATGTGTCCGACTATTGGAAAAAGGTTGTGTGTCGACCCCTGCTTTATATATAACAATAAAAAAAACCTCTAATAAAAGGAAATTTCAGAAATAGTTTCATTTTATTACGCGTTGACGATTAAAAAAAACCTCTACATCTATTCAGAGGTCGCGACAAATTATTTCAAAAATGCAAATGAAGATAGGTTGCGGACCACTGTCTTTTATATAATAATTATTATTTCATTTATTTTAGAGAGCCCATATACCTCAATCTATTTTGGACGTTCTCCTTGGTAATAAAACTAATCTAGATGATTCAGAAGAGTCTAAAGAACCGGTAAATATAATAGATATTTTTTGCTAGTTCTACATTAAAAATTGCAAATTTTAAAATGTTTTATTAATAATATAGGTATCACCTACACCTGAGGTTGTCACTTCAGATATAAAAGAAGAACCAAGTGATATTCCATTAGATCAACCAGCACCTCCTGGTTTAGATTAGTATCTACTTAATATTTTTGGTAATTAAAATTGTATCTTAAAATTTAACTTAAATATTCATTATTAATGAAGTTGATGAGGATAAATTTTTAAAATACGTAATTTTTAATATGTAAATAAATATATGTAATTATATGAATTGAATACTTATTTAATAAATATTATTTTAAAAATAAAATTAACGAGATTGATTACAAAAATGTCAATAAAAAAAATACTTTTTTTAAATATTTATATATTTTAAATTTATTAACAATTAGAATTTGATAAAAATTGTTATTCTGTAATGAAAAGATATGAGGAAAATATTTGACTGCCATTTCTTGAAATTTTAATTTTGGTCATAGCAAAAGTTGCCAAGTCTAAAAGAAATATAATTTTTAGTAAAATATATTTTAAAATTTTACTTTATCGAGACTTTTTATCATTCACTTAATAAAGATTTCCTTTATTGATTTTATTAAATTTTTTAATGACTATTTTTGGGATAAAAATAGTTGATATTTAAACTATTTTATTGGAATTTCTTACTTTTACAACAAGCCAAAGGTCCAATTGCCAATATAAAACAATGGTTATTTATAAGCAAAGCGGATAAAAAAATAAACTAGATTTGTATTATGAATCATAAAATTTTTAATTTAGTTTTTGAGCATATCTTCCAAACATTTTTCAATCTTCCTGTTAGAAAATTAGAAAATCAGATATCCATTGGAAATTAAGAAATTTATAGGATTTATTTTTTAATATAGGGAATAATAAAAAAATAAAATTAATATAAATTGTTTTAATTTCTCTAACAGTTTTTTGTATTATATTTTATATAAATATATTAAAGAAACATGAGGAAACTAGCATAGTTTTAATAAAACTTATAATTAAAACTTGATGAAAATTTATTCAATGATCAAAAATTTAAAAAAATCAGTTATTTAAAAATTTTAAGGCACTTAAAATATTTAATTTTTAAGAAATTATTGATATTAAGAAGGAAGGATTTGTATAAAAACTAAACTTATAAAATGTAATTATTTATTTTTTTAGTTTCCCAATTATTGCAAAAAAATAGTAACAATCTTAGCTGTAAGACAAGGAGCTACCAAATTTGTAGAATATATACTTAAATTAACTGAACAAAATAAATATATGAATATAAAATATAATCAAATATTTTCAAAAAAAAAACTTGAAATTTGTTTCGAGATTCTTATTTAGTTGTTACTGTTGTTTGCACTCAGCTGGATTAGTATTTTTAATTTGAGAACTATTCACTTTAGTATAATATTCTTCATCCTCCTCATCATCCTCTTCATCATCCACTTCATCATCATCATCCTCTTCTTCTTCATAATCTTCATCATCCATTGCTTCACCTAAAAATTATTGACATAATGAGATAAAGGAACTATAGTCTTAAATATCAGATTATTATTATTATTATTATACCAGTATAGTAGAGAATAGCACGAGGTACAATTCTTTCACGAATATAATGACCAATTTCAAAATCACTTGTTAGTATGTTTTGAGTTTCATCATCCATGTCTGCTGCTTCTGGATCATCGGGCACTATTTTAATGTTTAGAAAATAATTTAAAATTGGAAATATTAAGAATTTTTTTTTATAAATGTAAAAACAAATATGCTAATTGATTAGAATTAATATTTAAGAGCATATAAAGGAATTTTTGTGCGCATTTTGAATATATGAATATAATATAAAAAATAAATAATTTTGTATAATTATGAAATACAACTTACTGCAAGGAGGAGCAAAGAAATGAAAGAATGAATCATTTTGAACAGTTTTAGAAACTGTCCTTACACTTCCACGGGACTTATGTTTTTGTTTTTTCTTAATAGTTTTAATTGTAACATTTTTTCCTTTGTTCCAATCGATAGGCGTTCCTTTGCATTTATAAATTTCAGGTCCCTCAAAGGTAAAGGGCTCCGTTTCATCAGGGTGACATTTCATTTCATAAGTTTTTTTAAGAACTTTATTAGAAAAGTATTCATTATTACTAAAATGAAATTCAAGTGTAAATCCCTAAAATAATAAATAAAATTTTTAAAATATACATATTTATAAATATTAGATAAAATAAATTTAAAAAATATCAACAAACCATAGGACTTTTCTCTAAGAAAATAACTTTTATATCTTCAAGATGTTTTAATATAGGTTCATCATGTTCTTGTACCATTTCAGAAAGTAATTGAACATTTTTAAATATGGTGAGCCAAAATTCTGGAATTCCTTTTGTATCTTCTGGCATGATGAGTCTACAATGTTTAAATTTGTTTGAAATAAATAAATAAAAAATATAAATATAAAAAATTTTTATAAAATAACGTTTTTCCAATGGACTAAAAAGAATAAAATAATTTTTCTATAAGCCTGACAAAGTCTATGAAAAGCGTTGGGCGCATTTAGTTTTATTTATTTATATGAACAATAAAGTCAAATTTTTGTAATAATAAAATTTTATTAAACAAACAAACAACATTTTTTTTATCGTGCAATAAAATTGATAGTTTAAGAGCTAAGAAATTAATCTTTTATTTTTCACTGTAATATACTTATATCAAAGTATGTATCAAAATTTAAAAGAATTTTTATTAAATTTACATATTATCAATCAAATCCAAAATGGTTGATTATATATGAAGAAATAGTGTTACTTGTTAATGAAGTGTTTTAGTGTGGTATGTATCTTAGAATATATATATATATATGAATTTTAGTTCTATAAAGGTAGTTAATTGCATAGAAATCAAATGAAAACTAAAAGCCCCCAACGTTTTTAGTTGATATGAAGCAATTCATCCTTAAATTTTGTCAGGCTTATAGAAAAATTATTTTATTCTTTTAGTCCATTGGAAAAACGTTATTTATAAATATTTTTTATATTTTTATTATTTAATCTTTTTAGTGTAATTTTAGTATGGTAAATTTATTGAATAAAACAAAAAAATATATTAATCTTCCGAAATTGATTTTATGCATTTATGTTAAGTAAATGTTATTATTGAATAATAATTATTATATTATATTTATATAAATATATAATTTTTATTAATATGAGATTTTATAAATGAATATATATAAATGTATATTTTATAAATATAAAAAAAAGCTTATTCTATTGTTTTGTTTCCTTTCTATCGGGGACATATACAATGTATAAAAAAAAAAGATATTTTCTCTATACCATCTGAGGAGAAGAAACCCCTCCTCAATGGGGATACAACTGATTAATAATAAGAATTCATCATTAATTTTAATGCTATGAAATATTTTTAAATACGTTCAAAATGAAAATCTATCCTTAAATCAATATTTATGTTTCAAAATCCGTTGAAAAAAAATTAATCGGAACAATACAAAAGGAGTTAGTTACTAAAAGTAATTAATCGCTAATTAATTACAATTAATTAATTATAACTCAATTATTTTTCTTCTATACCTTCTAGGGATCCATTGAAATATCTATAAAAAATTTCAAAAGTCTATCTCGATAAAATGTTGATGAAAAATCGATTTCAATTTGTCAAAAGAGCGAACAGACAGACAGAGAGACAGACGCCAAGTGATGTTAAGAAAAACGTTATATAAAAAACATGATTTTATATTTGAAATAGGTATTTTTGCAAATTTAAGATCAATATCCTATTCTCACATGTGCAACCTAAGGGGAACAACAGGGAAATTCACATATTTTTAAGAAAAAAATATAGGTAATTGTTAAGGAGACGGATCACCTCTCAGATTTTGATGATACTTCGCAAGTTGATTCCTTGACTAATTTTAAGAAACCTTTTCCTTAGGGGTAATTACACAGGCCCGCAAAAACAAAATTCAAAAAAATTGTTTGAAATTTGATAACTGACTTTTATGTACTTTTCAGCACCGATTTCAAAAATGCATCCGTTTTTTTCTATCACGTCAGGTTTTCTTACAAAAAAGGGATTTAAATTAAACCGTGCCTTTTTATCATTAGTGAACACATCACAACAAATGTAAAATGGTGTAACAGAACAATAAGTAAAAAAGATGTGATAACTAGTGAGATCATCACAAAAGTTTTTATAGCATTATATAATTTTAATAATTTTTTAAATTAATATTAGAAATTACATAGAACATTATTTAGAAATGTAAATTCAATAATTACAATTTAAAAATTGTCTAAATTTGACACAAGTGAAATATTAAATGTATGTTTATTAGTGAGATCATCCCCAATTTTGTAAAAAAGATTTTGTAATTTTAATTAATTTTTAAATAAATATTATAGATTACCTAGAACATTATTCGTTTATTTTAGATATATAAATTAGATAAAAAATTGTAGAATTTTCAGTTAAGTGAAAAATTATTTATTTGTAAATAAACTAACATTTTTGAAAAAAGTATAATTGATTGATGAGATGTTAGTTTTATCTCTGAATAAATAATTTTTTAATTAGCTGAAAATTCCTCAATTTTTTAATTCCCAATATTCCTTATAATAATAAAAAAAAAAGCGGGCTAGGCGCGGTTTAAATAAGTTTCCTAATGCCGATAGATAGCGCAAAACTCGGTTTCAAGACTTACATTTGAGTGTCCACCACAAACTTAAAAAATATTTATTTATCTCGAAAACTAGAAGTTTTCCCCTATTTTGCCTAAGGAAAAAGTTTCTTAGAATTAATCAAGGAATCACCTGGTGACCCATTTCCTTAACAATTACCAATAAAAATTACACCATCCTGAAAAAATATTTTTCATACGACACTCGGTGTCGTCAAGTAGAAGAATTCATGACTTCAGCGCGAATGTGTTTCGGATACCGATAATTGAAAATTAAATGTCTCATGTGGATGTAGCCAAATTCTTGAGTAAAATGATTTTGAATTAGCTTTTTATTTTTTAAACAAACCCCTCTCATTTTATTTTACCGCCTTTTATCAATGTCGCCAACCTACATTCGTTCTTAAATGGGTCTATTGTTTTTAAGTGAGAAGTAAATTTTTCGTAAATTTCAAGATTTGTTAAAAAAATATTTTAAAATTTTTAATGTATGTTAAAGGGCATTTAATAATTATTTATTATCCAACAAAATATATGAAATAATATTATTTTAATATAAATTTGTTCAAATAAAAGATTGTACATCTATTTATTTTTCTAAGGCAAATTATTAATACTTTTTACTGGAATATTATTAATAGAATTAATTTAACACACAGCTTATTACAATCCTATTAATCCAAAAAAGAAATATAATTTTACTTTTTCATTCCTATTTTGTTAGTTATCTTTTAAGTTATATTAATTTGATTAAAAAAAAATATATTTACTTTTTTTCTTTATTTTTTTCTTTTTCCTCTTCTGGGGCATCTTCAATTTTAACTTTAGTTTTTATGTCATTAATTAATTCCTGTTCAACATCTTTTTCTTCTTCGGATTCCCACTCACATTCTACATCATTTGGTTCATAAATTCCTCGAACAATTTGATTTCTCTAAAAATATATAGAATATATATAAATTTAATAAATGAAGACTAATAAAATCAATTATATAAATAAATAAAAAAATAATTTAGCTTAATATCACAATTATGAATTAACAAATATAATTACTTTTTCATAAAGTGGAGTATACATCTGATGATATTTACATTCGAGTAAATGGACTTCTTCATAAAATTTTGCTTCAATATGAGTCGTTTCAAGTTGAATTTTCTTTAAGGCTTTTACTCTTCGTTTAACAGACTCAGGTAATAGCTAATTAAATAAAATTTCAAGTTAAACTTAAAATAAATAAATATAGCAACGTCTAACTATAGATAAGTTGTTACCTGCAAAATGTCATTATGCATACGACCTTGAAGAGTAGCTAAAACATCGGATCTATGAAGGATTCTCGCAGTAATTCCAGAATCCTCTTCCTCTGTTTCCTCTACTTCGTCATTATCTTCAACACGCGGTTCAGAATCGGCCATTTTTGTCAAATCTATAGAAATGTATACAATGAAAATGTAAGATTATAATAAATGCAAGTTCCTTTGATATTAAATGAATAATAATATTTATCGATTTTATCATAAACAATTTGTAAAAAAATATTTACAAATAAATCAACAGAAACATATCAATATCAACAATAAACTTAATGCGTCTTTGATCGGTATATAAAAAAAAGGTTCATGAAGAATTTAATATAATTACATTTGGAAAAAATTATTAATTTTAAAAAATAAGTTATGTAAAATTAAAATGTTACTATATTAGTAATCTAAAAG
Organism: Labia minor; assembly: GCA_963082975.1. Taxonomy (NCBI): domain Eukaryota; kingdom Metazoa; phylum Arthropoda; class Insecta; order Dermaptera; family Spongiphoridae; genus Labia; species Labia minor. The sequence goes on from OY720345.1 coordinate 57,008,151, forward strand.
TATTAGGAAAAAACCACATGGATTTGGGTTTTTTAATATTTTTTCTTAAATATCAATAGAATTGAATATTAATAATGATATAATAGATAAATTAATTTTAATTAATTTAAACAACAATTTTTTTAAAAAACAATTTAAGGATATATTTCAAATCAATAATTGTATTTTAAAACAACTTCTTTGTTTCTTACCTTTTTACCGCTCAGTTGAAAAGGATAAAAGATTACGAATAGATGGTTGACGAATGAAGAATGAGAATTCGTTGAAATCAAAGAGATAGAATAAGAGACCGGAAATATGAAACCGTCTTTCACCAACTAATATGATTTAAACTAATAAAATTTTTAAAGTACATTTAGGAAATTATTTTTTATTAAATTATTTAATTTAATACTATATCATTATATCTATAGAATTTAAAGATTAATTAATTAATTTATTTAATTCATGTATGTATATTTATAGATATATGAATGTAAATTTTATATATATATTTAAATTTAGAATGCAAATTTTTTTCAGGATAAGGTATTATTTAACTGTCCATAAACAATGTGAAAAAAAAGTTATCTATATGTGTGTGAATGTTTATCAATACTTGTGGTCACCCTAGAATAAAAACCAAAATACTATATTGATGAAATATTATATTTAAGTAAGATAACTCTTCAAGATTTTATTAATATTGAGTAAATTATAATGACAATTTACTAAAATTATTTTTTTATTTTTTCAAAAAAGTAAATCTTAGAAACCTTTAGTATACTATGTGGAATACTACTTTCCAATTATATCTATAGCATCAAGTATGCTTAAATTAAAATAAAGTGTTTTTATTGTTAGATTCTAATAACTATAAAAAAAAATTATTAGATTATTTCTATTGGATATATCCTTTTATATTTAAATAAAAAATGTATATAATTTTGCAATTATTATATTTATTAAAATAAATTAACTTTAATATGCATACAATGTTTCTATTTTATATAGATTTGCAATTACAATTTGATAAACGTTTTATTTAGTCTTTTATCTTTTATTTCGATTGGTCCATTGTCAACTAAATTATAAAAAATACCAATGTTATAATTTTTGTCGATTTTAAATTCTAGTATTTAAAACTTAATTTTAAATTATTAATTATAATTATCTATTTTGATATATAAATGATTAATATAAATTAGATTTTTTCTTTTATTTTTGGGTGTGGTAAATGAAAATATTGCGATTGTCCAGCATTAGTTTATTTTTTATTTCCCGCTAAAATAAAATTATAAAAGCAATATCAAGTAATATATATATAGTAATTATGAAATTTTGAAGTATTCTTCAATTTCAGAATGAAGTTAATTAATAATAAAATATTTTCTTCTCATAGATTAGTTTCTTATTTTATACAATTTATATATTATTAAAATGTTTATACAGTGATAAATATAGTGATATCGAGTCATTAAATCAAGAGAATAATTATTTGGTTTATTATTCCTTGCATAACTATTTAACTTTATAAAAATAATTTGTTTATAATTCACATAATAAACTTTCTTAAAAATTAAATAATATAGAAATTAAAAGATGTTTTTCTTCAAATTTTAAAAATATAAGGTTATGTAAAAGTTGCTATTGAATTTATATAAATTTATCTAGAACTCTTGGTCTTTACAAATAAAATGTCAAGACACTGACTGATTAGGCGATCGTCGGGCTTTTGTCTGTTTTACGTCATGGGTTCATGCGGTCAATTTATAAGAGATGTATAAATAATGTTTGATTGAAAAGAAAATATCAGAAAGGAAGATATTAAAATAATATATAAGTCAAATTTTATATATGTATAATAAGATAAAATTATTTTCCAGGTAGGTAACTATTAACGTTTCTTTAAATATTATAATTGCTATAATATAATAACTACAGGGCCTGCTTTACAATTGATGAATCATATTGGCATATCCATACGTAAGAATCTGTGTCTTGTAAAATGATGTTTCTATTAAAATCAATTGTTGGATACGTTAATTAGTAATGATCCTGAACCTCCAAATCATAACATTAGATGATGTACAAAGTTTGATTAACTTTGAAAGAGAAAATGTTTGGAAGTTAATATATTAGACTTGTCTAGACAATTAAATTTAGGTTAAAAAAAACAGAAGTTTAGTCTAGAATTATTTCCATATAAAAGTAGTATTCAAATAAATGAAAGAAAATATGTACAATAACGGAAAAATGTAAATTCACGGCTTTGTTGCCATTGCCCGAGAAAAGTGCCCCCATGGCGTTTACCTTTTATTTTGTCATTTTATTATAAACAATTTCTAATTTTAAAACAGTATAGAATTGAATATTAATAATGATATAATAGATAAACTATAATTCTAATTAATTCAACCAATAATGAAAAGCTTATTTTATGATATCTTTATCTGTTATATTTATTATAGTTTTGTGTGGAAATTACCAACTTATTTGATATTTTATTTATTTGTTTACTTATGAATGTAACAAAGCGAATATATTGCCAGGTCGTTATGACATCAATAGAATTTTATATATAAAATTTGGTCATAATCAGTTGAAACTGTTTATCGGGAATTTTGTTCATAAAATTTGTGTGACACATATTCACATATACACATATATGCCAACGATTAATCCATTTTTTTGAAACTTGAAGATCAGTCAAATCCGCATTGGGTAGAGATAAATTGGTCTAAAAACATTGATTGAGAAGAACTGAATACACCAATGTTCTTAATTTTTGTTGATTTTAAATTCTAGTATTTAAAACTTAAAATTTAATATTAATAATTATAATATTTAATAAAATTTATTAAAAAATTAATTGATTTAAATTTAAAGTTTACAGTCTTGTTTCTTTTTACTATCTCGCCAGAGATAGTATTGCGATCATGAAAATTTTCGATGTTGAGATTTTGATGTTTTTATACGTTTTGAAGGTTCCTGAATCATTTTCACTAAGGTTGAGAAAAATGTCTGTGTGTGTGTATGTGTGTGTGTATGTATGTAGGCAAGATTACGCAAAAACGGTTTGAGCTAGAATGATGAAATTTGGTACATGGACATTATTCAAAATTCATAGTTTTCTATCAACTTTTGAGAAATGTAGCTCAACCGGAAGAGGGTCATTACCTACAACGTTTTGATTTTTTTTCCTCTAAAGTGACCGTAAAAATAAAGATATATGTTTGATAATTTTTCACATGATTAATAATTATATAAAACTGCTATATATAGAATTTCAGCTTGATTGATTCGCTGAAATTACCAGAATTAATTTTTTAACACTGAAAATCTCACGCGTCAACACGTGACGTGGTGCCATCAACAAAAAGCCAAACATGCGCTGGTTTAATATTTATTATTTATTATTTATAATTTATAATTAATTAAATTTAATTTAAATATAATATATTATGTTATTTAATCCAATTCAAATTGCGAGATAGTCGAGTGGAGACACTCCAGCTAATTTGATAAGAGTTCATTTGATAAAGAAATATATAAATTATAAAGAAAAATAGTTTTTATAATTGAAATTTAAACATTTTATTAGATTTTTAAATTTGGCCAATAAATTATATGTATATATATATATTTATTATGAGGAACTATTTCCCGGTGATTTTTACGTTTGTATATGAGATTTGGGTCTCAACATTTCGGCGCCATTTTTATGAGTTTATTTAGGTTTTTTTAGGTGGGAATTATTTGGGGATTCTGGGTCTCAGTGGCCAAAAGTAGAAGTTGGGATTTTGGACTTACTTTGTTTCGAAGCTCCGTAGAATCCTTGGCACTGACAAACGTATCTTAGGAAGTTTTAATTACTAAATAGTAATTAAAGGTTTAAAATTTTTTGTAAATATAATAGTAAATAATTAAAACTTTTAAGATGAAATTGATAAATTTATTGAATTCAATTGGTATATTATATAAAAACTAATATACAATTAATTTTATGAATATATATAAATATTATAGTAATTCTAATTTCAGAGAGACCCTGAACTGCCAGGGAATGAATGTATGAAAAATAAATATATAAAATTTATTGACAAATAAATATTGAAAATAATATCTTTCAATATCTATATTTTATATGTTATAAATTTATTCCAGACCAATTAATAGAATAAAAGATTAAATGGTCATTTTCGTCTGTGAATGCAAGAACAATTGTTTTTCTTACAGTATTCCCTAAACGAACTAAAGATATTAAATCTGGAACGTGAATTTCTGAAGAATAATCCTTACAAATAACAATGAAGTGTGAATGATATTTTAAAGGATCACCTAAAATATGTCGATATATCAGTTATTCAAATTATTGTGAAAATGAATTGATTGTTTCTCTTACCTGGATAAACCAAAAAGTCCCCTCCAAATTTTAATCCTGGAGTTAAATACAAACCCTTTTCCCATAAACATTTAAAGACTTTATATTTAATACTATCTAATTTGGTTTTTGGATAATTCCAATGAAGCAACCGTACTACGTTATTCACTTCAGATAAAGTTTTTCCAAACCAAGGATGACCTTTAAATTATTAATTAGAAATAAATCATATAGAAATAATCAAATATTTATTTAAATAAGGTATTAAAATAATGAACAATATAAGAATTTTCATTATATGGTAGTAATGGTTAGAGACAACTCCTTTCTTATAAATCCACTAATACTATTAAATTAAGTAGTATAAATTTAATGTAATAATCGGGTTGAAACAAATTTTTATTTCCAAAATAGTTTTTCTATTAATTCAAGAATTATAAATATATCTTTTATTACACTTACATGTATATATTTTTATTTGAACATCCGATTTTTTTAAAGGTTCAATTTTATTAATTTCTTCTTTTAAAATAGTGGCCTTATCAATGTTAATCACATGATCTCCATTTAATTTACGCTTAGATAATTTTTTTTTTTTACCTTTAACAATCATATCAATTTTTTCATTAAGTTTTTTTATTCGTTTTTGTTTATAATTTTGAACCTAAAATAATTAATGTAAATTTTATTTTTTAGAAATACCTTTAAAAACAAAAATTAAATAAAAATAAATTGGATTTATAATTTGTTTATTTGCAGCTATATGAATTCAACTTTTCTTTCTTTATAAAAAAATAAATATTTAATTTTGCAAAGGGGGATCTATGCTATTGATTCGCCAATATCGTGATAAATAAGTAAAATATGGATTGGACATGGATAATTCTATTAAATTCAAGTACATGGTTAGAGTAACATTATATTGTAAAGTGTAATTAAATAAACCGAAATATACAAGATTTATATTAATTTGTTTATGTCTGATTTTTAATATAAATTTTATTAATTAAAGTCAAGTATCTCAAAAAATTATCGTAATATCCCTTTTACTATTAAATTCAACTTGACTAATATACTATATATTTTGACCTTCGACACTCATATATATCATTTCCCATCATATAATATTTTATTTAGAATCCAAAAAAGACTAATTTATTTTGAATTTCATTCTTATTTATTCATACATTTATTTATTAGGGATAAATACAAAAAATAAAATCTTAAATCTATGAAATTTACTTTTAAAGTAAAAATACAAATTAATCCCAAACATTACCTGCAAATTATAATCGGCTTCTAAAAATTGATTATGAGCTATCTTTTCTTCTTCAGAAGGTTTAATTTTTAGAGCAGGATAATCTTGTATCACTCCCATTCCTTTTTCTATAAGTAAAGTTGTTTCTTCTTTTAATAATACTAATGGCAATCCATTAAAGTTATTTTGTCGTGGAGCATTACTTCTCTGACCAACAAGTTGGCCTACAATTCTATTTCTTCTTAAAAAAGCCCAATCTTTAAAATTAAAGAAAAAATAAATAAGATTCAAAATAGAAAATCCTAAATCAATTAATTTATTTACCTTCTGATTTCCATACATAAACATTACCCTCTATAAAATGCAAATTTATCATTATAAAATTAAAAATATTTCAAATAATTATGTTAAACATATATATAATAAATGATGAAAATACATATGATTGTCAAACTTTACCAATGGAGAAGCGGAATATTTAAATATATATTTAAAATATTATAAAAAAAACTAACTTTCGGAAATTATGAATCTGATTTGAATACAATATGCTTGATTAAAAGCTTTTTATACTCTTTCCCATAGTAAAAATTACTATTGGCTGTAAAATTCAGTACTGAATATATAAATATACATAAAAATATACTATTAAAGTATGATTATCAATTTGATTTTATAATTTCTTAAATAATTAAATTATTCAATTTGTAATAATTCATTAATTTCTAATAAATCCAAAATTATGATAATATTATGAATATTTTAATTTATTATTGAAATTATCTCTTTAAACCTGTTATGACAGTTAATGTGCTGAGTTTAAAGTAATATTTAACAATACCTCGCTTATTATCGTCGGTCGGTAAAAAAGATGTTTCCAAAATTATGTCACCCATCTAATAATACATATATCTATCTATCTCTTGGCCGCAACCACATTTCTCTAAGTGTCCCTACCCTCTCCCATCTCTCTCACGTCCCTTCCCACATTGTAAAAAAAAAGTTGTATGCATATATGTAAAATATATATGAAGATTCTTCATGTTCATCACTTCCTCCATCACACCCAATTACAGTATTAATTAGATTTTAAAAATAATTTAAAATAAAAAAAATAAGATCATTTGGTATTGTTTTGTAGTTATATAAAAGAAAATAAAAAAAAAACACAAAAGTAAAAGGTCTATAAAATTTGAATATTTAAAATATTTAATATTTGAAAATAAAAATGTTAATTTATTTATTTTATTACACAAAAAGAAAAAATAAGTGCAAATCTATATCAATTTTTGTATCAAATATAAAAAGAAAGGTTTAATAGAAATCTAATAGAAAATTGTTTGAAAATATTTTTTTAAAGCTATTAGAATCTAACAATAAAAGAACTTTTTTATTTTAAAATGTAAAAATGCTATAGATATAATAGGAAAGAAGTAATCCAAAGGTCCTATGAATTTTAAATACTTAACTTTTTAATTTTTTAAAAAGTTAATAATTTGGATAGTTGGTTAAATAAATGCCATATTAGACTTAATTAATACTAGTAATAAGTAATAACTTATAAATTTATTTATTTTTTTATATTTTATTACATAGCAACTAAATAAATAATATGTAAAAGAGAGTTTTTGATGTCCCGATCATGACTAATGCGGGTCTTAGTTTCCAAGAATCTGCATCACTTGTCAAGGATGACAACAATAGAATGGATTAAGACACATACAAATATTAATTAATTTTTTAAATTTATTTTCATTTATTTAATTTTTTAGACCATCCAGGCAATTTATCATAACATTTAGAAAGTTTGGCTTGGCTAAAATCTAATCCAGGATTCTGAAATAACAATTCATAATTATTAAAATATTAATATATATTCATTAAATTAATTTTATACTAGTTTTTATATAATATACTTATTGAATAAATAAATAAGATATGATTTCTATGAATTTGTTCATCCTCTAAGTTTTAATCAATTAGTATTTACACAAATTTAGTAAGTAAAACTTACTATAAGTACTGTTAAGCAAAACTTAACTTATAATTCTTATCTTAGGAATATATATATATATATAACTTGATTTAATCATTGAATTGGCCATGATATTTCTAATAGTGATAATTCATCAATAACGAAATCTATCCATACTCGAATATTGACTATTACATTTTATAATCAAAAATTAATATTAATCCTTAGTATTTCAATATCTCATAAACAATTATTCATTTTTATATTTAATTCATTTGATGAACTGCATCCTTAATTATATTATCCTTTTCTAAAAAATGAATTTGGAACTTTTTCCTCAGTAGATTTTATAGAATATTTTACCTCAATTTGAAATCTTTCTAAATCAATTTTTTTTCTCATTTCATGTAATGTTTGAATATCTGGAGGCTCAGGATCTTCAACCAATAAAGATTCCCAAATTTCATCTTTTATAGAATGATCTGCTTTAGATAAAATAATTGATAATCGTATTCCGTCATCAATAGTCCAAAGAAGATCATCTTGATAAACAAGCCCATAAAGTTGACCCTATAGTCATTAAATGGTAACAATTAACATTTTTGAATTAAGAAGAGACAACATTAATAGTTACCCACCTTGAAAATTAACTTATCTTTTATTTTACACTCAATACAATTTGATTTAATACTTATTTTAACATCTTTCGAACAGAGCTTTTCGTTACAAGTTATTTCTATTTGAATATCATATACAGTTTGCCACCATCGACCCCATGACGTATAGTAGGATATAATGCCGCTTTTTTCTTCGAAATGAGTTATATTTGCTGACATTTTATTTTCAAAGACCAAGAGAATTCGCGATAAATTTATTTAAATTCAAAAGTAACTTTTACATAACCTTATATTTTCAAAATTTGAAGAGAAACACCTGTTATCTTTATTATTATTTAGTTATTAAGAGAATGAATTTTGAATTCTATATTTAAATTATTTTTTTAATATAATTAAATAGTTATGTAAGGAAAAAGCCAATAATTATTTGATTGATATTTTAATGTTTACAATTAAGAACATTTATTTGAGCGGGAAATAAAAAAAAAATAATCACACATATCATTTATAAATTATAAAAATAAAGAAAAAATCTATTTTATTTAAATTATTTATATTATATATGCATGTATATACATTAGAATATATATATTGTATTAATTGGATTGATAATCCTCTGACACTCCAAAATGATTGATGTTTTAGTACTATTGTTTTTATAAAGTATCGGATAATTACCGACCGACGATAGTAAGGGAGGTATTGTTTTCACACCAAATTTCACATATGGAGATTTTTACATATCTCCACGAATCATGCATTTTCTTGACAGAAAAAAGCATTTTTAGCATGTCTGTCCGTCCGTCCGTATAGATGTGTACAGCCTGAACGGCTCAACCGATTTTGATGAAATTTGGAATATTTACTTAATGCATGAGTGGGATGAATTGATCAACTTTTGGTGCAAATCCGGAAACCGGAAGTGGTAGTATTAGCAATCGACGATAGGAAGGGAAGGGTTATTTTCACACCAAATTTCACATGAGATTTTTTTATATATCACCACGAATCATGCACTTTGTATTGGTTTTATCCTCGAGAAAAATCATATTTATTAGTTTTTTCTTGATTTAAAATTATATGTTATCCAGCCATTCATGACGTCACAGCCTGGTCTTGCATATATATTATAAATAAAATAAAATTAAAAATGTTTATATTTATTATTTATGTATGCCTATCTGTTTTTTATTACATTAATAGATATATTAAAATTATTTGAAATTGTTTCTGTAGCTGGAAATTAATTTACTTCAAACCTTCGGTCGGTTTGGACCTGGCCACAGGTCAACTTATTTTTATTCTATTTATACTTTTTATCTTTGAGGGATTTTAAAAAGATTTCCTAAATGGTTGTTAATGTGATAAAATACGGCCATGGCAAATAAGCTCCTTTTACTTTACTGTGCTGAAAATTCTTTTATAGACCAATTAGGTAATATTCAGAAGCGGAAGCTGAAACTGTAGCTATTTTTCTAAAATAGAGGTGTGCAAACTTTTTTTATCAAAGGACCAAACGAAAGTTCGACATTTCTTGGATAGCCGTTTACAAAATTAGATGGAATGTCTCCACTCGACTATCTCGCAATTTGAATTGGATTAATTAACATATATTATATTATATTTAAATTAAATTTAATTAATTATAAATTATAAATTGAAATTAATAAATAATATTTATTAAACTAGCGCATGTTTGGCACATTGTTGATGGCGCCACGTCACGGTTGGCGCGTGAGATTTGCAGTGTTAAAAAATTAATTCTAGTACTTTCAGCGATTCAATCAAGCCGAAATTCTATATAGCAGTTTTATACAATTATTATTCATGTGAAATATTATCAAACATATGACTTTATTTTTACGGCCACTTTAGAGGATATAAAATCAAAACGTTGTAGGTAATGACCCTCTTACGGTTGAGCTACATTTCTCAAAAGGTGATAGAAAACTATGAATTTTGAATAATGCCCATGTACCAAATTTCATCATTCTAGCTCAAACCGTTTTTGCGTAATCTTGGTTACACACACACACACACACACACACATATATATATAATATATATATATATATATATATATATATATATACACACACACACACGAGAGTTGTTGAACTGAGTGGACGTGTTGATGCTTGCTCTTGCCTTTTTGCGGGATATCTTTGGCATTTTTGGTGGTATAGCCTTGCTTTTTTCGCCGTTTTGTGGCGCTTTTTGCGCTCTGTTGGACTGACTGCTGGTGAGTCTCGTGAGAGAGACTGGGTTTTGCACCTGAGAGAGAGCGCGGACTTTTCTTCTGCCCGGAGCTCAAGTTCTCGTATCTATTTATCCTTTAATCCTTATTTAGTAGGGATATTTTTGGATAGGAATTCGAGGTATTTATTATATTTTGATCTATTTTTTCAACCTCGGGTCATTCCTCTTGCTTTACCCCTTCCACCGAGCTAGAAGGTGGGCGTTCTTTTGAGAGAGGGGGTGCTGTGTCGGTGTGTGCTTGGAGGAGTGGTGGGTGGTGCTCTGCACCTTCTCCTTCATCGCTTCGCTCTGTCACCTTGGTTGCGGTTTCCCAGTGGTCCGCGGGGTGGCTGGGTTGCTGGTTCATTTATTTATTTATTTGTTTAATTGTTTATATATCTACCTGTGTATTTATTTGTTTGTTATTTATTTATTTGTTTATGTGTTTGTTTGTTTGCTTGTTATTTATCTATCTGTTTATTTATTTATTTGTTGTTTTGTTTATATACAAAATCTTGTCACTTGGTGGTTGAGGAGATGGTTAGCGTCAACCCTCGTAAAAGCATAGCGTCCCAAGCCAATGCGCTAGGGGAAGGAACCAACAAACATAATTTGATCATATTTTTGTCAAAACATTAAGTTTAATATATGAATGTATTTTATACATTTAATCATAAATCAATTCTGGAAGTTTTTTTATATAAAATAAAGTTATTTATTAAATAATATATTTAAGGAAGGAAGGCATGGAAATTTCATGAACAGTTTTCAAAAATTAACATATTAGAAACACATAAAAAAAACCTTTATAAAATATTATAGTTAAAAATTTTGACTGAATTTATTTTTAAAAGATACATAAATATATAATAACATTTTCATATTTAATCTCCACCATCTTCCATACCAGAGCTTTCTGAATCCCCTTCATATTCGGCAACATCAATAGTAAATTTATATTCTTGATCACATCCTAAGTATGCATCACTCATAAAAAATAATGTATATGTATGCCTACCCGCTGATGGAGCTACAAAATCTAATTTAACATTCGCCTTTTGTTGTAATGTTAACCTCTTGATACTAAGTAAAGAATTTGATGTTGGGTCACCAATAACCACCCACCATCCTTCTTCTCGGCGATGTGGAAATAATGGTGCAATAACTGGTCCAGTTGATTCATCTTCTCTTTCTAATTGTACAAGTACATTTACAGATGAACCTGATTTTAGGCGATTTTTATCTTCAACTTCATAACTTAGTTCAATATTTGGATAACGATTGCAAAATCTAGCCACATCTGCCATTTGTGAATCAGTTAATTGAAGTAATTTGTTACGATCGCTATCTTCTAGTTCCATCATATCAAATACAGTTTCAACACCTTTATCAGTACAACGTTTTATTATTTCAGGTGTAAAATGTGGTAATTGTCTTAAGTAAGAATCTTTAGACCACATAGCTTGTGTAACCATTTGAGCAAGCTCCATAGCAGCTACAGCTGGACTCAACCAGCCATTAGATGAAAGTACGTCAACACAGGCTTGAATAAGCCTAACTGCTTTTCCTACTACTGTTTCTGTATCACCTTGAAGTTCTGCTCCTAATTGAACTCTACTAAGATGTGCTTGTAAAAGAAGATGAGTTTTAACATGGGGGTCATTAAATTTTGCATTAGCGGGTAGTTTATTTGGTAGATGGATAGCTAAATCTCTCAGAAATTTATCTTCGTGATGACGTACTGGAACATCTTCATATTCTGCTGCTGAAGAAATAATCTCAAGAAGTCCGCGAATTTTAGTTTTTGCATTTAAACTTAGAGCAAAAATTTCAATTGTTGTATAATTAATATAATAATATGCTGCAATCATTCCAAGATTAAGAGGTAGACAATCCATTTCATCTTCTATGGTAATACATTTAGAAAGTTCTAAATCATTTAAAGTATTTTCAACTAGTTCGGAAAGATGATCAGAAAGATGACGGTGGGTTACTCCTTGTAAATTATAATAATTGGGATTTTGTGTTAATCTTCTATAAAGGAAAGTCCATGTTAAATAATCTACAGCATCTTGTTTGTTTTCAATAGTTTTTGTGACAATTTCTGCGTTAAAATGATCATGAAGTCTATGATCCAGATGGGATTCAACTGGAAGACATTCGGTAAGAAATTTTTTATATAGATCTTTTTTAGATGATTGACACATAAGTACACATTTAGCATCATGATCATGTAGAGGACGATTGGCTCTACCAAGCATATGCATGACATCTGTTACAGGGTAATCTTCATAAGCATGGATTCGTCCATTATACCATTGTGTATCTAGGATAATTACTAGATAGGCAGCCATTGAAATAGACCAACATAAAGAACATGTGGCTACGCATACCTAAAACAATTTAATAATAATTTAATACCAAATCTCTAATTTTAAAATTTTTTTTTTAAATTACCTGAACAGCTCCGGATTCATAAAGTTGTTCAACAAGTCTTTGGTCTGCTGGAGATACACCTTCATGAAGGTAAGCAACACCATGACTAAGAGTCTCACGTAAAGTTGTATCCTCAAGCCTTGAAAGAAAAGGTTTCATATCTTCTTCTTCTGCGTGAAGAAATCTAGTAGGTTGATTTTCAGCAGCTGCTGCAGTTAATAAATCTACAGCAGTAAGTCTAGCTTGCTTTCTAGTTGGAACGAAAACCAAAATAGGTTTATGAAGACCATGTCGAATAATTGCATTATAACATGGTTTAGACATAGCTAGCAATCTACTCGCAGCATGTGTGACGTTAAAACTAAAATATAAAAAGATAATTAGTAAAAAAAAGCATAATGAAAGTAGATTGAGTTTTGTAAATGTATGTAGATTAGACTTACCCTTGAACATGAAGTTCAAGTGGAATTGGTCTCACAGACGGATGAAAGTTAAATGTGGAAGTTGCAGAACATCCTAACCATTGAGCAGCATCTCGAGCATCAGCTAATGAAGCACTAAGAGCCACGATTCTAATAGGTTTTTCAATTTGAGATGCAACATATCGCATCCTTGAGCATACTACCTCTAACACAGGTCCTTCTGGTCCTCCAAGTAATTGAACTTCATCAACAATTAATAATTGAACAGATTGAACATTTTTTCGTTGTTTCCAACGTCGAGAAAGAACATCCCATCGTTCCGCTGTACATACTACTACCTAAAAATCAATAAATAGTTTATTAATTTAAACATATCTTCTGAAAACAAAAATAAAATTGTAAAAATTAATACAATTAATATTTAAATTTACCTGTCCTTTAGCTAATAATTTTAAATCAGTACCGGTTTCACCAGTTAATAAAACTACTTTTTTATTTAATATCGTTCCTAGGCGTTCTACCCAATCTCGATAAACAATTTCGGCTAAAGCCTCACGAGCAACTAAATATACTGCTCTTGCTTCTGGTTTATACGCAAAAAGGCGAAGAAGAGAAAATTCAGCAATTGTTGTTTTCCCAGAGCCCGTTGGTGCACCAACAAAAACATTATCGTCGGAATTATAAACAGCGTTAAATACCTAGAAAGATTAGTATTAAATATATATCTTTAAATCTATAATATTTGAAATGGTATAATAATTCTTTATTATAATAAATTAATTACCTGTGTTTGAATAGGATTGAATTGATGAAATCTTTCCTTATAAAGTGCTTCAAATGTGGGATTTCTAAGAGCAGAAATAGGTAGTGGTTGTAAATCCAGCAATTCAGTAGGAGGAAGATTTTTTTCAGGCAATATTAAATGCCTAAATGATACTGGAAGTTGAGTTTCTGCGCCTATCCAACGATCTGATACTACTCTTAGGAAATATTGAGGTGGAAGAGGTTCAAATACAGGGACAAAAAATTTTACCAAGTGTTCATCTTGTGCAAATTTGCTTTTTAGAAGGAAATATTCATGATGAAGTACAACTTCAGAATCTACATCCTCAACTAGAATCCAGAAAGCTTCAGATGTGCCATGTAACTTTTCATCCCATTGAAAGTCTGGGGTAATGGTAAGTTCTACCCGAAGAGTGCTTCTTGTAATTGGTTGAATATGTGTAGATAATTCTAATTTAGGGAATTGATGGACATAACGGTGGATTGCTTTACCCAATTTAGGTACACGAACTAATTCACCTATTTCAGAAGGCCCAAGATCATATAAACGCTCCCATGGAAAACTTTTCTTTTCAATTTTTTTAACAATTTCTTCAGGCATTTTTCTAAACTGACGAAGTGGTGACATACTTTGCCACATTCGTCTATCTACCATTTTGCATAAAGTTAATGTTTTATCTGCAAGTTGCGCCCAACCTCTATGTAATACAATTTCAAATATAGCTCTAAGTAAACGAGAAGCAGATTGTGTTACATATACCATATCTGACATTAAGGCAAAACCTTCAAGTTTTAATTGAGAAATATAAGCTTGTAATAGAACATTCACTTTGGCGCTGGGTTCATCTAAAGATTCTTTAATAGGAATTGGTACCCGTTCCATTAATTTTTGTAATTCTAATTTTTCTTCTTCACGAACAGTTATATTTCGAAATTCTCCGCTAAGTGAAAATACTCTAAATAATTCGATTTCACTAAGAGTAGGTTTTAGTAATTGATTATAAGTGTGCATAGTCTGATGAGTGCAATAATAATGAGATGCAATACGTCCCAATTCTGTGAGTTGAAAAATGCCTGTTTTTCGATCATATTTGATTAAACCCGATCGTTCTAAATGCAAAGCAGCAGTGTGAATTAAATCAGCTCGATATTGTTCTAATAATGGATCTTCTTTAATACGATCATGAGAAATTCCATAAAGAGTAGGGGCACGAAGTAAACGAACATATAAATAGGTATATCCAAGCCAAGTCACTGCATCTTTTAAATTTTGTATGGTACCCAATACTAACTCGGCGTTAAGCATATCGGGTAGTTTTGAAACTAATTGGGATTCTATTGGTAGCTGTTGATTAAGCAAGGATAGATAATATTGTAGTTCTGAATGATTTGTTATAAGTATTCCTTCTCCTTTTGTGTCATATTGAGGTCTTCCTGCTCTACCAAGCATTTGTAATACATCAAGAGCTCCTAATTCAACCCAACGTCCTTTTTCTGGGCTGTACACTTGGGTCCCTTTAATGACAACAGTATGTGCAGGCAAATTAACACCCCATGCTAAGGTGGCAGTAGATACTAATACTTGAATATGTCTGAAATAAAACAAAGATTCATTGATTTTTATCAAGTTATTTGTACATATGTTTAGTTTATTACCTGTCAGCAAATAAATCCTCTACGAGAGTTCTGTCAACTCGACTCATCCCAGCATGATGGATTGCAAATCCATAGGGAAGTAACTCTTTTAGTTCATTCTGCTTTACTTGTTCTGCTTCAGTTCGTAAAACTTCCATGCTTGCAGAACCTTCTCGAAGAAATTGTCCAAGAGTGTCTTTTTCAAGACACATATCACGGATTGCACGTGCTGTTTTGCCAGTTTCTTTACGAGAATGAACAAATACAAGAACTTGATTTCTTCCTGCATGTTCAAGAACTTTTTCATAAACTATTTCGTTCATTACTTGAAATCGCTTAAGTGCTTTTTTTTCAGTAACACCGATATATTGTTGCTCAAGAGCTACTGGTCTAAATGAGTTGTCAAAATAAAAAAGTCCTGTTGATGGTTTTACTCGAAGAAATGTGGCAACATCCTAAGAAATATTGAAAATTTTTGTTATTTATTTATCAATTCATTGAACAAAATAAATTAATTTTAAATTAAGAACCTGATAATTTGGAAGGGTAGCAGATAATCCGACAATTCGAACAGGTTCTTGAGTTGATTCTACACTGCGTAATGTTCTTGCAACAAGAGCTTCTAATACAGGACCTCTTTCATCATGAAGCAGATGAACCTCATCAATGACTAAAAGTCGGACAAGTCGAGCAAATGCTCTGTCTCCTCCCTAAGTGGAAGATTTATAAAAGTTATAGTTATACTTAATATATATCGTGTATGAAAAATTATATTTTATATTCATGCGATATGTTAGATAGAAACATGAAAATAATAGGGTATCAATAGTTTAAAGATTAAATTAAAAATAAGTTGACCTGTGGCCAGGTCCGAACCGACCGACGGTTTGAAATAAATTAATTTCCAGCTACAGAAACAATTTCAAATAATTTTAATATATCTATTAATGTAATAAAAAACAGATATGGATATAACATAAATATTTTTAATTTTATTTTATTTATAATATATAGCTGAAGTAGCCGGCGTTACCCGAGGCTGTGACGTCATGAAGGGCTGGGTGACGTCATATAATTTTAAATTAAGAAAAACATAATGAAGATGATTTTTCCCGAGGATAAAACCAATACATTCGTGGTGATATGTAAAAAAATCTCCTTATGTGAAATTTGGTGCGAAAATAACCCTTCCCTTCTTATCGTCGATCGCTAATACTACCACTTCCGGTTTCCGGATTTGCACCAAAAGTTGATCAATTCATCCCACTGATGCATTAAGTAAATATACCAAATTTCATCAAAATCCGTTAAGCCGTTCAGGCTGTACACATCTATACGGACGGACGGACAGACATCATGCTAAAAATACTTTTTTCTGTTAAGAAAATGCATGATTCGTGGAGATATGTAAAAATCTCCACATGTGAAATTTGGTGTGAAAACAATACCTCCCTTACTATCGTCGGTCGGTAATAAATCATAGCTTTATTTATTCTTTCGATTTAAGGAATGAAAAAATATAAATTACCTTTCGAGTGACAATATCCCATTTTTCTGGAGTACAAACAATTAAATGTGTAGCCTGAAGTTGTTCTCTTGTTAATTGATGATCTCCAGTTAATTCAGAGACAACTAATTTATAACCTTTAAAAGAAATATTATAAAATTACATATTTATTATAAAATAAAATTAGATACCCTTAATTAACTATGTTTAGAGATGCATAAAGATCATGCAATTCCACATTATACAGTCAGTCTCCATTGATTTCATCCTTTTTCGGTCCATAAACTCTATATACCCTGAATCTACTTTCAACAAACACAAACACATAGGCTACCCCTCATACCCATATAATACAACCAGTTGTTATGTATGTGATTTAGATATTATAAATATTGTTTTAAATACCTGCAAGCCTCTTTCCAAAGCTGCCTACCATTTCTTGTACAAGAGATCTCATTGGTGCAACATAAACCATTTTAAAAGAGTCTGCAGCTATTGTACCGTCTTCATGACGAATATGTTTTCCTATTTCCCTAAGCATAGCCAATAAAGCAACATTTGTTTTTCCTGCCCCTGTTGGTGCACATAGTAATAAATTTTCATCTGATTCAAGGCATGCTTTGTGTAATCTAGATTGAATTCGATTTAATGTTTTAAAACCTAAAAAATTTAAAAAATGAATTTATTTGAATCTAATTTTTAAAAAAAATTTGTTAAAGATTTACCTTCAAAAGCAGGTTGTGCATATTTAGGAAGTTTATCAATTGGCACTAAATGTTCTTCTGAAGAAAATGGTTTAGGTTTTAAAGCAGGAACATGAACCTAAAAAAAGGACAGTCATTATCTTTACTCTAATTTAAACAATATATATGTATTTTTTTTTACCTCTTCATAACCTTTACGTTGTTTGCGAAATGATCCTTCTGGCAATTGACATCTTTTATTGGCCATAAAATGTGAACCTTGAGCAAAGACTAAATCTTCTAAATCAACAAGATAACGATTGCCAGGAACTTGACCTTTTATTTCTCCAAAACTTCCTCCATCATCATTTGTCTTAATAGAATTATCTTTTCTTCTAGAAGATCGACCTATAGTACTGTCTTCTCCTCCAGTATCATCATCCCCTTTTCCTAAAAAGATTTATATTTTAATTTTTTTATATAATTTTATAAAAATTAAAAATTAGATTAAATAAATTTTGTTACCGGTATCTAGTTGTACTAATATTTTGGCTAGAACAGAATCATCATTCATTTGTTGCCTTATTTTATTTCTTTCCGCATCACTTTGAGAAGAAGCGAGTAAAGTACAGTAGAGAATCATTTGCCTGTGTCGTTTAAGAATTTTGATAAAGTCGAAACATTCATAACCAAGAAGTAACACCAATTGATTTTCACATTCACGATCATCGGCACTTTGTTTTAATATCTTTTAAAATGAAAAAATTTACCGTTAAATTTAAATTTAGGTAGTATATGGTATTTAAAATAATAACTTCTTACTTGTAATACTTCTCCAGCTTTGGCTTGAGATATCATTGCATCATCGTAGAATTTACTTAAACGACGTTGTAACCAATATGCATCGATATCAAGAGGATGAAGTTGTCCTCTCCTGGAATCATCCGCACCTTCCCCACCAGCTGCAGAAGAAGCAGTAGATCCAGCATGAATAGCTGTCTGACTTGTATCCTAAAAATTGTTATAAAATTTTATAAGATTTTACCTAAATTAATTATTATTAAATATTTGCAAAATTATTATTAACATCATACATTTCGATATAAATTATTAATTACACCTCTATTTGTAATAATAAAATTTTAATATAAAAATTAATAATGCATATACATTGTTAGAAAAAGATAACAAACATCTACGATTAGAAATGTAAGAGTAAATTGCAAATATTAAAATTCTACTATAATCTAAAGTTGAGTGTTATTTTCAAAAAATGTTTCCTAAAATATAAAAAAAACAGTAACAATTGTGAAATCAAATTTTTGGATCGAAAACTTAACTTCCATTTCTATATATTAATGGTAAATATTTGTATAAATTTATAATATATACTAGTAATTTTTACTACTTAAAAATATAAAATTTAAAGAAAAAAAACATAAAATATCTGCGTATATGAATGAAATTAAAAAAATGTTCCTAAATAATCAATAAACCAAAGTTTAAATATAAATCTATATTATTAAAGCTTTTGACACAATTGAACTAATTAAATTATGAATGCTTAAACTAAAATATGAATTATAATTATTGTAGAATTGTTATTTAAGAATAAAAACAAAATGATAAGTACATGTGTATCTGTTTCTTCTTCCGCTTCCTCATCTTCTCGAACTTCTCCATAAACATCTTCATCATCTTCATCAGTAGATTCTTCAAATTGAACATTAATTCCATAGGTTTCATCAAGTTTTTCTTCACCTCCTAAAATATTTGTTATTTATTTTATTGTCCTTTAGAATTCTTTATATTATTTTAAAATAAACAATATATTTTACGCACCAAGTGTTTGGGTTTTATCATCCATTCCAAAATCAGTTATCTTTTTACCAAGATTAACTAACAAAGCAAACCTTTCATCAGCTAGCCCACCCAATAAAGATTCAGTTTCTTTTTTTTTCTCTCTTTCTTTAAGTCTGTCATTTTTTAGTACTTCGAGAACTTCATCAGCAGCACCACAAAGAATATCGCGAGGCTGTAAATAAATATTAAAATTAATTAATTATTTTAAAAAACAACCTTCCTTTTAAATGTCCAGGTGTAATATCTAAGATATTAAAGATTAAAATAGAATAAAATATAAATTACTTAAAGTATTAAATTAGAATAGAAAATAAATTTAATATATTAAATTAATACAATTTGAAGAAAATGAATTAATGTTAGAAATTATTGATAGGTAAGGAGGAGAGTTGGGGGAGAAGGAATAGAGGTGTGTGGAGAGCCGCGTTATCATTCTTAAGAGAGGGCTGACGAGCATGATTGACACTGAGAGGGTTTAGCGATTGGTTAATCTTAAAGGGAGAGAGAGGGTAAAATAATAAAACTGTGAAAACTGGATGCATCCGGGATAAGTAATACAAGTAAGTGTAAAAAGTGATCACTTTCGAATTTTAATTTCACTTTCTATTTTTTATATATAACTTTGCAATTATATAAACCTTATCAAATAATATAATATTTTTTTTTGTTTAATTAAATATAAAAATAGTGGCATATGTGAGAATGTTCTCTCCCCTTCTATTTCAGACACTCAGGTCCTTGGAACATAACTGTCGGTAGCAAAGGGGTGGGAAAAAGCAATATTACACAAGATTTAGGACTTTTCAAAGGCTTAATCAAATAATAAAGATTATTATTTTGACCACATGAGGGATCGAACCTCGTCAAGTTCATTTAGATTTAAGAATAAATATATTATACCACAATAATTCTAAGAAGGCAGGCTAAAATGGAGATTTATTCCAGAGGACAATAATTATATATAACAAAAAAATTATAGTTTTGGAGAGCTTTAAAATCTTATGGTAAATGACCATCATTTTAGTTTTTTACATTAAAGTAGACAGTTTATGAAAGGTAGTAATTCTATTCTATTAGTAAAATGCTGCCATTCAATTGTACCATTTGATAAAACAGCTCTGGAAGATTTGAATTTCCACCTATCGAATCGATGAGATTCAATACAATGATAGAAAATTATATTTAGTGAAAAAATGAGTTGTTCTAGGATTTGAACCTGGAAAACAGTTTACAACACAGAGATTTCAATAACAATATTAATAATAAGTTGACCTGTGGCCAGGTCCGAACCGACCGACGGTTTGAAGTAAATTAATTTCCAGTTACAGAAACAATTACAAATAATTTTAATATATCTATTAATGTAATAAAAAACAGATATGGATAGAACATAAATATTTTTAATTTTATTTTATTTATAATATATATGCAAGACCAGGCTGTGACGTCATGAATGGCTGGATGACGTCATATAATTTTAAATCAAGAAAAAACTAATAAATATGATTTTCCCGAGGATAAAACCAATACAATGTGCATGATTCGTGGTGATATATAAAAAAATCTCCTCATGTGAAATTTGGTTTGAAAATAACCCTTCCCTTCCTATCGTCGATCGCTAATACTACCACTTCCGGTTTCCGGATTTGCACCAAAAGTTGATCAATTCATCCCACTGATGCATTAAGTAAATATACCAAATTTCATCAAAATCCGTTAAGCCGTTCAGGCTGTACACATCTATACGGACGGACAGACATCATGCTAAAAATACTTTTTTCTGTTAAGAAAATGCATGATTTGTGGAGATATGTAAAAATCTCCACATGTGAAATTTGGTGTGAAAACAATACCTCCCTTACTATCGTCGGTCGGTAAAAATTTCAGTTCAAATGTGCTTAAAATGACAGTTTCAAAAGTAATACGTTATTATTATAGAAATAAAGTTTTGGAAGATATGTTCATTACTAATTTTATAAATAATATCCAAATATAAAGGTAAAAAAATAAAGAATTTTGATTTCAATAATTAATTATAACATTATTTATAAAATCAACACTTACTTGGTCTCCTAATGCTTCTTGGATGAATGATAAAAGAACTTCATATGTTTGACGGGTTTCTTGGGTTCGGGGACGATAAACAATACCAACCATTTCATCAACACCCTCAGAAAGCAATGTTGTACCTTTCATTCTAGCAAAATCATACTGAGCTTCATCACGTTTTTGACGCCTAAATTTAAAGAAAAATAAATAAATTAACAAAAAGTTAAATTATTTAAAAAAAGTAATGAAATAAAAATTAAATAAATAATAAATTTCTTGAGAGTTAGAGAATTACTAATTAATATAATTAAATAACGAAATTTAATTCATTTTACCAATTTTTTTTATTTTAGGTATCCTAATGGCTATGCTCAATGATTATATTATTTTAATTATACTATACTATAGTAATCTATTAAATAAAATCTACCGTGATCAAAATAAAATATTAGTAGACTGGTTAAATAATATGATAATATAAACTTAATCATCCATATTTAGTTTTATTTAGAAATATCAGCGGTGTATACCTTAAAAAATCACATGGAGCCAAATTGCGTCAATACAATTGTATATTCTAATGTGTTGTAGTATATATGGTGAATTAAGTGTATTGAGCTGGAGTAATATAATATAAAAACCAGAAATTGCCTGTATATTTACTGATCATTTCTTCTTAAAAAGCTAATATTTAAGGCTCACTTCTTTTATAAAAATTGGAAGAAATTGATCAAATATATGTTCAAAAATTAAGCCTTATGTTTTTGTGATCACGGTAGTACTATAAATAAACTATTAGGATGAAAAAATTTACAATAGTTCAAAGTAAAGTAAACTAAATTATGGAGTTCTTTAAAGTTATTTATTTAATGAATATATTAATATATATTTTAGCTTACTTGACTTTTCTTTCTTCAGCTCTTCCTGGTTTAGAACGTTGGTGCCTGTCCCCCATTCTAGTCCCATCCAATTTTCCCACCAATGACATAACTTCTCCTGTAGCTTCATCTCGACTTCGACGTTCAATAAATCGAACGTCAGCTTGAAGTACGAGATTAGAATTCTAGAACAAAAATTATTTCACAATTATAATAGATATATTTGAAATACATAACAAGAAAATAAAATAAAATTAGGTTTACGCTTCAACCAAATGACATTCAGTAAAAGCTCCTTATTCGAGGGGTATATGTTTCATAAATATACCGCGAATACAGAAACCGTGAATACGAAATGATAATTTATATGGGATTATAAGCGATACGTTTCTAGGTGACAAAATAATAAAAAATATATATAATAAAATCAATAATAATTGAAGTTTTTGATTAATTAAGGTGAGTGAACTCGGTGCTGGTGCTCCTGATTCCTTGCCCGTTTCCTTGGGAAGTGGTAGTATTAGCGATAGAAAGGGAAGGGTTATTTTCATACCAAACTTCACATGAGGAGATATTTATACATATCTCCACGAATCATGCACTTTGTATTGGTTTTATTCTCGGGAAAATCATCTTTATTAGTTTTTTCTTAATTTAAAATTATATGACGTCATCCAGCCATTCATGACGTCACAGCCTGGTCTAAAGGTAAGTGTCCACTTGAGACAAATTGGTCTCGAGACTGATATCGAGACAAGACTCTCAAATGTATGTGTGCCTGAGAGCGCTCTCAGAGACAAGCCTATACAAGTATCAGACACTGCACTTGTCACAAGTGGACATGATCATTCCTGCTCACGAGATTTAGTCACCAGTCTTCCGTCAATGTTGGAAGAGCTGAGAGTCGGTCTGGATACTTTTTATTTAAAATATTTCTTTAATTTAAATTACAAATCAATTTTTTAAATAAGTTGACCTGTGGCCAGGTCCGAACCGACCGACGGTTTGAAATAAATTAATTTCCAGCTACAGAAACAATTTCAAATAATTTTAATATATCTATTAATGTAATAACAAACAGATATGGATAGAACATAAATATTTGTAATTTTATTTTATTTATAATATATAGCTGAAGTAGCCCTCGTTGCCGGCGTTACCCGAGGCTGTGACGTCATGAAGGGCTGGGTGACGTCATATAATTTTAAATTAAGAAAAACATAATGAAGATGATTTTTCCCGAGGATAAAACCAATACATTCGTGGTGATATATAAAAAAATCTCCTCATGTGAAATTTGGTGTGAAAATAACCCTTCCCTTCCTATCGTCGATCGCTAATACTACCACTTCCGGTTTCCGGATTTGCACCAAAAGTTGATCAATTCATCCCACTGATGCATTAAGTAAATATACTAAATTTCATCAAAATCGGTTAAGCCATCCAGGCTGTACACATCTATACGACGGACAGACGGACAGACATCATGCTAAAAATACTTTTTTGTTTAGAAAATGCATGATTCGTGGAGATATGTAAAAATCTCCACATGTGAAATTTGGTGTGAAAACAATACCTCCCTTACTATCGTTGGTCGGTAAAAATGAATGATAAGCGCGAGTGGACTGACGAGGAAGTGTTTAAATTAATCGAACTTTATGAGGAGAAAGAGTTTTTATGGAATGTAAAACATAAACTTTATAGAAATCGCGAAAAAAATGGCAATGTACGAAGAATTTGCTTCGAAATTTGAAAATTAAATCTCAAAACTTAATCTCAAAACTAACAACCAAGTCACAGAATCGACTGAGACTTGAGAGTAAGCTCTCAAGTGTACACAAAATTTTCCCATCTCGAGACTGCAGTGACTGTCGAGTCTCCAAATGATGTCTCGAGAGCGCAAGTGATCTCAAATGGACAACACTTCGGAACTAATCTCGAGACTTTCTCTCGAGAATTTGTCTCAAGTGGACACTTACCTTTACATATATATATTATAAATAAAATAAAATTAAAAATATTTATGTTATATCCATATCTGTTTGTTATTACATTAATAGATATATTAAAATTATTTGTAATTGTTTCTGTAGCTGGAAATTAATTTACTTCAAACCGTCGGTCGGTTCGGACCTGGCCACAGGTCAACTTATTAGAATTTGAATTAGTCATGGAAAAGACTTGAACAATGACAATGACTTGTACTTATGTTGGAAGTAGCAAAGAATAAAAAAGAAATAAGAGAAATTTTCGAAACAAAATGAAAAATAAATAAATGAAGATGCCATATTTATATTTCACAAGTTACTAATTGTTTCTTCTTTAATGAATTTTCTTTTTCATCTATCAATTAATATTTGTGATTATATTCAAAGTCTATTTAGTACTTTCTCTTTTTTCAACGAATATTAATTTATTAGTTTAGACTTAATGAAAGCTCTGGAAGATTTGAATTTCAACTTATGAGTTGATGGGTGTTATTTTTTTGAGTATTCCTT
The DNA here is from genome assembly GCA_963082975.1 of Labia minor. Lineage (NCBI taxonomy): Eukaryota > Metazoa > Arthropoda > Insecta > Dermaptera > Spongiphoridae > Labia > Labia minor. The sequence goes on from OY720345.1 coordinate 57,033,356, forward strand.
GTTTAAATACCCCCATACATCAACTGCATGGTAATTTTTTTAAAGGTACTTAAAAGATATATAAAAAATTTTGCCGAATTATAATAATTAATCAATCAATTTGATGAAGGACAATAAACTTGTTGAGTATAGATCTAGATTTGTTTATGATTAAAGTATTTTAAATTTAAAAATTAGCTTCCCTTTAAGATAAAAAATATAAGAAATATTATTAACAAACAAAATGTTGATGTGTATAATTACTTTCTAAAATATTAAAAAATTTAGAAGTTGAAGAAAATATAATTCAATAATTAATACATACTGCTTTATATTCATATTGTAGTTGTCTAGCCGCATCGTCAGCCATGTTTCCAATAACATTTGAATATTGCTATTTTATAAAACAAACCTCCAATGCTTCTTTATTTAAACAGATTTCTCAAATTATAAATATATTTTTATTAATTAATATTTAATATGTAATTTAAAATGTATTAATTTTTTAATTATTAAGAGATACATATATAATAGCAATTTAATGGATAATATATTTATGTCATTTCAAAATATAAAAATTATTATATGTCTGAATATAGTCACAAATTGTATGAAATGGGAAATTTGATTTCAAAATTGTTTATTATTTTTAAAATTTAAATTTTTTAAATTTTTTTTTAAATAATTAATTTGTTTGATCACAAATAAATGTTATTTTTATTAATTAATATTTAATATGTTTATTGAGTGAAAAATATTATGATTTATAATTTGTACCATGGGTGAAAATAAAAAAACATGAAAATAAAGCAACAAGAGCATTTCACTAGAAACTAAAATGCAAGTGATTAGAAGATTAGATACAGAGATAGATACATTTTTGTTTTATTGTTTTAAAAATATAATTAATAAATTTAATGGTAAAATATCTGACCAATTTTATACCTACCTTCCCCTAAATCCTATTATTTAAATTACATGATGATATTACCTCGTTTAACGCTGTTTCATATTATGCTCTACTTTGATGGAAGGTATACCCTGCATTAAGAATCAAGACGATTTTTCTTATTGTATCTCTATAAAGATTCGATTTTAAGTTAAACCAATTGTTTAAAATTTGTAATTTATGGAATTGAAGATTAATATTTTTCTTTACATGATTACTCAATAATGTACAACAAAAAAACCTTTAAAGAATTTTTTTTTATAAAAAAGTGAATGTACTTTACTTTTGTTTTTAGTTATCTACTTTGAAATTGTTTAGATTTATGATTTTTTTGCCAAACTACTAAAAATGTTGAGTTTTTTTTTTGATGAAGACCATCGTTGTCGAGGAAGTAAAGGAACCATTACACTACACTGACTTCAATGTAACGACTGTCCCACGAAGTGAATGGGGGCAAACAATAGAGTGGACGTTTATTTTCAAATATATAAAAATTACTATTCATTAAAAATTATATATATATATATAAATTAAAAACTTTTTTATAAAATAAAATAATCAGAATTTTTTTTATTCATTAAAGTATTTTACATTTTGATATAAAGTATTAAAATATGTTCATAAAAGGGAAAGTAGCATTATTTGGATGTAATAAATCATTATAAAAACATGCTGTTCCAGCTAGACCTTCATATAAGCTAAAAGGACAATCTGGTATTCTGGCTTTTTTAAATTCTTTAGAAGACATATAATGAGCAAAGGCTTTTGCCCGATTTAAGTATTTTTCTTCGCCTGTTAATCTATAAAGTAAAAGAAAGACATATCCACTTCCAGCAATTCCATGGCATATTCCTAGAAAAAAAACCTTATTGGTATCTTTTTCAAAATTTTCTTCAATAAAAAATAAAAACAAACCGGGTCCTTTTCTTAATAATCCTTTTAACCATACCAATTCACCTGATTTAATACAAGAATCAAGATATTTTTCTTCTTTCCAAACAAGGTACGCTTTGGCCATTAAATAAATTATGCCTGTTGAAAAGAAAAAATATGTAACTAATTTAAAATTTTATAGTCTAAAAATAATTTAAGATCACTTATTCATTAAAAAATCAATTTTTTAGGGTATGTAATTATTTCAGAAAAAATGTTATCTAAGAAAGAAGAGTACAATCCAGAAACGTAATCGATAATCAAACAGATAAGTAAGAATTTTTTGAAAAAAATTAAAAATGTGAAACAGTAATAATAATTAATTGTTATTAGTTTTCAAGATAATTTTTTTTTGTATTTTATTTCAAGAATAAAATCATTTATTTATCTATCATAAAAATGATTGGAATGGCTAGAAAAGATATATAATATATCCAATACTTCTTATTTTCTTCGAATAATTTGGCAATTTCTAATTTATAAAAAACATACCAGGTGCGCCATGACACCAATGCACAAGTTCATCACAATCTGATCTTTGAATTTCATCAATTGAAGCAGGGAAATTTCCAGACGGTGTTTGAAGAGATAAAAGATAATCTACAGATCCTTTGACATCCTTAGAAATTGATTCATCAGAATCAATAAATCCTGGAACGCTGAGTAACATTTGTAAAATTCCAGAAAGCCCATGAGCAGCACCCAAATATTCAACATCATAATAAGAATACATTAGTGGAATATTTTTTATTTTGTGCTTTTTAACATAATGTCGTCCAGATTCAACAATTGAGTGACAAACCTGGAAAATACCATTTGTTTATTTAATTTAAAATCTATAAAAAATGGAAAATACCTCAGAAAGTTCATCATATGAAAGAACAGGGCTCCCAATTTCTTGATTTATCCAAAGTGCTCCTGCTAAATACCCTGCCCTTCCAACCAGCATTTCATCACTCCCACACGATAAAAATTGAAGTGGAAGGCAACGGTTTTTTTGTGTCATAAATAAATCTATGAGATGATTCTTTTTTGAATTATCTCCTAAAAAGATGTGAAAAAATATCTTTAAACTATTTCATTAGTAGAAATTTTTCTTTAAAATGAGATACACTAAGAGATTCCCTTGGATTAATTATAGTAATCATTTTTATTAATATTTTTGCTACTAACAATTAATATAGTGAAATTTATTTTTATTAACTTTATTTAAAACATTCATAATTTGATCTGAACATCTAGAATTTATTTTAATATTGTTTTATCTAATATTTTTCAAAATATAGAAATTAATAGATTTTACCCATCCTTTTGTTTTGAAAAAAATTAAAAAGTGATATTTCGGAATGGGAACAGGTGTCAAGATTTGTTTTTAATATTTCAAATTTTCTTAATATTATAGTTTTGTCGATATAAAGTTTTATTTATTTCCAATAAAATAGAAATATTATAGAATGTTGTTTCGAATATTTTAAAAAATTATAAACATTTAAAGTAAGTATTTTTATATGAACTTTAATTTATAATTTATTAATAAACAATTTAAGTAAAATGTAAGCATTTTAAAATAAATGTAAATAACATTATTTTCAAATAATTTTACTATTATTTTTAGAAAAAATATGTTTGAATGGATAAAGCTTATATAAGGCAATTAAATATGTTGAATGATCCACAAAGGTTAGATTATTTGCACTTAATTACCCCTAATAATCATTCTATTTCAGCAAAATAATATTTTTTGTTAGATAAACTAACTATCTAAATATATAAAGTCAATATTTAACAAAGTACTTTTTTATTGCTTATTTAGAGAAGAACTAAGAACTTAAAATAGGAATTTCATTTTTAAAACTTATTAATATATTATTAATATTTGATTTAAGAAGTAGTAAATGTACCTAAAGAAGAGTATAGTGCAATTCCCAATGCATACAATCCTGAATTGCCTAAAAGAAACGCAGCTTTCGAATTTTGATCTTTGCAATTAGACTCATAATATGATAATGACGGTTCTAAATAATCATTTGCATATTTCATAAAAACTGTTTTCTCATTTCGAAAGGTAGATGATTTAGAAAGATAATAAAACATATATCCAATTCCAGCTATTCCGCAATATAATGCACCATCATCATGTTTCATTCGTGTGGTTCCCTTTTCTATCAAAGTAAGGAAGTGATTAGAATCATTTATTATAACATAAGTATTTATCTTTTCAAAATCAGTAAATTAATTACCTAAAATTTGTTTTACAATATTCAAAACACTTGTTTTTAAATCTTGATTAAATTCAGGAAGAGGATTTTTAATTTCATCTAGGAAAGGATTTGGAAAAAATCTGATCCGAGATGTCATACTAGAAAATAATTTTTTAGAATAATAAAAGAATCTCTGCACTAAAAAAGATAAATATTTATAATTTAAATTGTTGTTAATTGAAATAAAACAATTGATTATTTTTATTCAAAATATCTTCTAAATAATTAAAAAGTATTACTAATTTAAAAATTTTACAAAACCTAATGACATTGCAAAGTTTTTTAAAATATTTCTTTAAAAATAAACATTGAATTTTATGAAATTTAAATCTCAATGACAATCGCTAGCTGTCAAATTCAGAGTCGCATTTTTTCATTAACGTTAATATATATAAATATTATTAAATTAATAAATATATTATTATGAAGTTTGTGATTATTTTAATTTTATTGTAATTTATCTAGAAATTAATAAATGTTCTCGTTTTGAAAAAATATATTTATTTTTTATTAAAAATACAATTTATTCATTTTTTTATAATAATAAAGGCAGTTTAAATATAGAAATTCCATAAAATTAATTATATTAAATCTAATAATAATATTAAAATAATTTTGTCAATATTAAATTAAAATAAATAATAAATTATTATATCGAATCTAAAATGTTTGACTGCCGCCATAAATTATTTTTATCTGACTCGAGATTTGAATCAATGTAGAATTTATTCGCATTCGGGATAATTATTCTTGTATATTTTTATGAAATTTAATATCTACACTTCTAAAAAAATTTTAATTGTTAAATTTAAAATAGTATCTTAATAAAATAATTCTGACTTATTGATCGTTTTTATAGTTTGATACAATCATTAGGAAATCAAAATGTCTTCTATAGTGCTTAAAAGTTTATCTGTTCTTCTTGGAATTTTTTTTATCTTTGTTGGAATAATAAAAATTACATCCCAAGTCAGCAAAGATCTCCATAAAGATTTGGTAATTGTCTTTTAATTATTTATTATGACAAGAATGATTAGTGTGTTTTTGTATTTTCAATAAACATTATTCTCCTTACAATTCGACAACCTGTCTTTTTATTCATGTTATTTGGTTGTCGATACTCTAGGGGTAACCCATAATATGAAAATTCAATTTATAATTTTCTTAAAATATTTATTCTATTTGAATACAATTTTAGGTTTTAAAAAATGAGATAAAAATTTTTGACATTAATAAATTATTAATTGATGCTCAATTATAAAGAGAAATTACAAAAGTATTAAATTATGTCACTAAATAATATTGAATATAAAATTATATTTCATAATTTTCTAAAACAGTTGAAGATGTCATAAGTTTAAAAATATCTTGCCAACCCTGGCCTAGGTGTCAGAATTGTATATAGACCTCTAGCCAAATTACACTTTTTAAAATCTATTTCTAGATATAAGCTCAAATTTATTTTTATTAAATGTGTTATATATTTCTGGCTCATTAAATTTTATTTATATATAATTAGGTTATTTAAATCAGTTTTTAATTGAAATTTTCTTTAAGAAAAATTTTTTCAATATATTTATATTAAGAACTAATTTTGTTTTTGTTTTTTTTTTAATAGAATTGATGTTATTATTTTTAAGAATAATAATTTAAGATTAGATCAAATTTTTTATATTATTTAGAATTCCTTTTCTCAATGAAAAATTGTATTGTATTTAACTTTTTTCCTTTTAATTATCACAAAAATATATTTATTAATTATTCTATTTTTATTTACAATTTATTTAAATTAAAAACAATTTTGTTCATATAAATTTTTTCTGCCTGATAAATTTTTATAATAATATCTAGATAATAATAATTTAATAAAATATTGTATTTTTCCTTATTAAATTGCCTACATTTTTATTATTTTTCCCTTAAATTGGTATTATTAAAATTTAAACTGAATAATTTCACAATTTATTTCAGAGAAAGGAATATGTAAAATATGCTAAAGTATTTCCTCTTTCGGACGTTTTTGATTTTAAAGTTCCTTCAAAATGGTATAGAAGAACAGTTGGGAGCTTAGAAATAATTTGTGGATTAGCGATGGCTTTTATTCCTTCTAGTAAGTATAACAATCACTTTCAAGATTGAAGATTCAAGATTATTTTGCTTACTGCACTGTTAAAAATATAATTTTGACATAATCTATATTTCGAACATTATATCTTTTTTAGTCATTTAAATTGATCTCAATTACCCAAATTAATTATAATAGAATCTTTTACAAAGCAACTGAATGAGAATATATAAATTTTCTATAATGTCTTTTTTGAGAGGAGAGTCCTCTTTAAATTCCCTCCCTTTTTTATGAGTAGACAATATCCGAATGTGGAAATAAATAATTATATACAAAATATATATTTGTATTTATATATAAAAATAATTGAACGTATTTCAATTTTATTTTCAAGATGCTGTTAAACAAGGTGCCAATATCGTATTACTTCTAATGATGATAATGGCGGTATATTCTCATTATATGGTTAACGACAAATTTGAAAGAATTGCTCCAGCATTGGTAAGAATATTAAAAATTATTTAATACATATACATAAGTGAGTAAAAGGTTTTCTTTTTCATGTTAACTGGACGATTGGTTATTGATTGGCAACTTCGACGACGAGAATCAACTGAACCAGTGGTGGCCAATGGTGATAAAAAAGTGAATTAAATATGTGGATAACATTCTTCTATCTAGTCTTTATACAACTTTAATAATAACAAGAAACAAATTTTCTAATATTTGAATATATTCTGTATTATTAAAAGTTTAAAATAAAAACATTCATCTGAGCAAAATTAAAATAATACAGAATTAATAAAATTAATTTTATTAGAAGGAAATAAAATTTTTTACTAAGAAAATATTTGCTCAGAATTTTCATATTGTGTGATTATAGATTGAAATGAAAGCTTCAATAATTTTAAATATTTGTCCAATAGTATTTAATAAGTCCACTGCCAAAAAACAAAATTAAAGAATAAACCTATTTAAATAAAAAAATAGATTATCCTTTTTAAATTTAAGGTATTAATTAAGGAATCACATTTCTTATTGTAATTTAAAACTTTTATTAATATCTAAAAATGTGAGATATTATTCTAGTCTATGCATTATAAAAATAATTATTTACTTTATTTAATTTATCTAAATCAATAATATAAGTGAGATAGATTAATAGTTATATGTTCTTATGCTTTTAAATGATTGAAAAAATATTTTGTTTTAATAAAATGAAATATTATTGGTTTAATTCCATAGTATATTAACAATCAGATGTAAATTTTTAATGTACAAATAATTAGACTTAAAGTTTATCCTTAAATAGAAAGAAGCATGTATATCTTGTTCGTTATACTTATACACATAAACACCAATTCAATGTTATTGGAAAATCATTAAAAGAAATTTAATTATCATTGCCTGTTTCTAAAAGTTTCAAGCCTTTTTTTAAATTTTCTATTGCAGTTGGAATATCATCATAATTTAGAGCACTTGCGGCCCATTTGCAATATTTTTGTGCTTTAGCAATTTGCTCTGGATTTAAACTTTTATTTCCTGAAATTTTTGATTAAATATTATTAATATGTTATAATATAAATATATAAAATATTTTACTCCAAAATACCTGGATTTGTGCTTGGGGGTGTTTCTCGTTCAATTAAATTTACAGGAGTAGTTGGTGGATTATATGGATTCGAGTAAGGTAAAGTTATATCTGATGATTGGGAAGGTAGCTGTCTAGGATCCGATGGGAAAATTGGATTTATTGGTTGAGAGAAATCGCTTTCTGGTTGAATAAAGCCTGAAACAATTAAAAATTATATTAAAAAAAATAATGGTATTAGCGAAATATCTTGTCATTGGTTTTTGGATTTGTTTTTTATTAATATTTATTGTTTTACTTTGAGATTTCGGCAAATCGACGATTCAATTTACTATTTTTAAATGATTAGTACTTATAAGATTTAAACGAGAATAATATTATTTTAATAGATTTCATTATTCACAAAATTAATCCCTTATTAATTTATTTGAATATTTATATACTTCTAAAAAAATGTTGCTTTTTAAATACTAAATATTTTATAATTTTAAATAATAATATTGTTCATTTAAAAAAGTTTATTTAGAAATCATGGTTCAATATTTATTTATTTTAGAATAGGGAATATTTAGTCCTCCCACTCTGACTCATTAAGTGCCAGCAGATAATAATCTATAGGTAAAACAACAATAGAAACATTAGTATTAGAAGTATTAGTATAAATTCGATTTTACTAATTCCTATGTCTAATCGAAGATTAGAGTCTATGTTTATGATAAATATTATTTATTATAATATATATTCCTCATGAAAATTAATAATTTACCCATTGATCCATATCCACTGTTAATTTCTCCTCCTTTTGCTTCTTCTTCTTCTTCTTCTTCTTCTTCTCCTTGCATAGGTCCAGATATTGGAGTTTCTCCATTTTTTAAACAATTATGTATGTAAGTTGCTTTCCATTTAGCATATTTTCGATTCTGTACAAGTTCATCTGAAAGTTCCCCAAAAGTTTGGAGAATATCAAATATTACACCTGCTGTATAAAATGCTTTGACAACATTCCTAAAAATATGTTGAATATTTAAAATCTTTATTATAAATTGCAAAATTAGGTAATTATACATAAGACTGGCGAAAGGAGGTAGGTGGTTGAAACTTACTTTGAGGTGTTCCTTGAATGATTCTGAACAACTTTATATGCAACTTTTTTTATGATCTCTTTTAGTTTAATTAATTAAACTGTGTATCCATACTAAAGTTATTTAAAGACTTTCGGTTTTTTAAATTCGGTTTATTTTATTTTAGAAATAGTTTACCCATACTAAAGTTATTTAAAGACTTTTTCGGTTTTTTAAATTCGGTTTATTTTATTTTAGAAAATATAAACTCCGCAAAAGCGTTTAAAAACTTTGGTATGAATAAAACTATTTCTAAAATAAAATAAACCGAATTTAAAAAACCGAAAGTCTTTTAATTAATTAAACTAAAAGAGATCATAAAAAAAGTTGCATATAAAGTTGTTCAGAATCATTCAAGGAACACCTCAAAGTAAGTTTCAACCACCTACCTCCTTTCGCCAGTCTTCTGTATAATTACCCAAAATTATTATTTAAATCATACTTTCCGAAATTTCCTTCCCGATCTTGATTATCAGCATAAAGAAATAATTTTAGAGCATAATTTTCTAAATGTGCTTGAGCTGCAATCTCATTTGTAATAGCTTCATTATCAGGATATGTTTTCTTTTGAATTTCTAACCAATCCATTAATTTATATAATAAAGCTTTTGCTTCATCTGATTTTTTATCGATTTTCAATCCGACTTGTAAGGAATATAAACGTGCTGAAAAAAATCTTTCAATGTTAAAAATAATTTTATGAATTTGAAATACATATAAAAGGTTTTAGGGAGGATTCTCGGATACATTTTCTTACTCATACGTAAAGGGATGTATTTGATATAAAAAAATAAATCTATTCGGATCTAGGACAATATAATCGCCAAGTTTTTATTAGTTTATAATGAAAAGATATTTCAAATTTAATGTGAGCAATCAAATAATAATCAATTATAAGGTTTATTTCTGACGAATAATAAATAAAATTTAAAAGTTTATTTTTTAAATTTAGAAATTAATAAATAGGTCTATGTAAATATATCCAACCAGGACGAGTCTAACTGAATAATTACCTAAAATAAAAGTAAAGTTTTAATAGATTAATTATGCTAAAAATTACCCCAATAACTGACAACTGGATCTCGTTGGTCATGTTCTATGGCAGTTTTTAAATAATGTTGAATAGATTTTAGAGAAGTTGGACATGGTGGAAAACCTGTCATATTAAATTGTAATAAAGGCAATTGGAAAAATTAGAGCAAAGTGTTATTTTTAAATAACATTTATCGAATATTTATTCGAAAGTCAGGTATAATAACATTAATAAAGAAATGAGATATGCAACTGTATGCAACTTATAAGGTTTGACGTTTGATAATTTGTTATTCGATGACGACACAGATGATGAGGCGCTGTTGTAGACATAATTAATTAATTCATCGAGTTTAAATTTTATTGAATAAATGTAGATAAAAAATATTTTGTTTATTACAAGTCTATGGTTTTGAAAATTGAATATATAAATTATAAATAATAGGTAATAAATAAAGTAAATAATAGTATTAGTAAATAGGTAATAGGTAAAGTAACTAATAAGGTTCCTCATATGTATATTTTTCAAGTTGACTTTAATGTCTCCATTTACCAAAAAATAAAAAACTAAATCTTATAATTCATCTTAAGACAATATTAAAAATTCATTATTACTTATTCATTTTCATTAAATATTCAATCAAAAATATTAAAATATAACCACAACGAAATTAGTATAATACAACAGGTCAACAGGGGATACCAAACAATGGGTTGAGGCTATTCTATAAATTCTCCTATATTATATTATTTATATTTTTACTTTATAATATTATATAAAAATTAAATCGTTTTTTTTTTAAAGAAACAATTTTTTATCTTAATTTTCTCAGTTAATTTTTAATGAGTTATATAAAAAAATTTTAGTTAAGACAAAATTCCTTAAAACAGAATCCTCAGAATCAGTTTTATATTTGGTGATAAATGTGGTAAAAAATATGAAAACAAGATTTTTAAAAAATTAAGTATGTGGAGAATGGGAGCTGATTAGACATATTTGATATAGAATTGCCACTATCGTTGGCTCTTTATTTATCTATTTATTTTTGAAACTCACCTATAATTACGCTTATTAAATGTTTAGAAAAATATTTTCAAACAGAAATATAAAAAATATCAGGTGGATTCTCTCTTTTAGAGCTAAAGTCGGACTAGAACAATACAATTAACAATAAAATTATCAACAATAAAATTTGCAAGCATTGTACTTTACTGATTTTTGGATATCAATAAAAGAAGAATATCCACTGCTTAGAGGTAAAGTTTTACAAATATCAATCGATTTTCAGCGTACTATATTGTACGAAGCTGGGTTTTCGGTCGTAGAAGTAATAAAAAGTAAAGTATCGTTCGAAAATTAACATTATACAGAAAGTGAGGGTTGCCATATTCAATTTTATTCCGAGATTTGAGAAGTTGTGTAAGGAAATATTCCCATTTATTTCATTAATTATTTTAATAATACTTATGCAATTATTCTTTTCTTCTTCTGGAAGGTTTTTATATTAAATCTGTCTTTAACGATTTCCGTTTATATTGGAGATATGGAAACCTGTCATGAGAATGGATTGTGAAGAACATTTAGGCTTTTTTGAAAAATTATTAAAAAAAAAAATTTTCCTGCTGACGACAGGCACTATAGGATGTTTGGAGTTAAATGTTATCTTAGATGGAATTTGATTCTTTTCAGAATATATTAAAAATACAACCTATTTTATTTTACTTTATTTTCCGATGATGAAAGGTTCCTGGAATGAAAGCGGTTAATAACACAACTTTAGAAGAGATAAAAAGGTAGCCTCGGTCCATGATGTCTAGTTGCGGCAACCAAAATATTAAGAAGCCAGTTGTCATAGAACTTCTTAGCTAAGAGTTACCTGATATGCTATATTCAGATAGTCTATTACCCCTATAAGAATATGTAAATAAATTTTATTTTATAGAGAATGAAGAAACTAATTAATGGCCATTCTTTGAATATTGATAATTTTTGAGTTTCTCTTTTATTTCAAAATATTGTTATTTTGTATTCTAATGTTCTATAAAAAATTTAAAAAATATACAAAGTAGGATGTTTGCCTTATTTTTAAATATTTGATATTTTATTTTTTTACATAATTATTCAAATTTAAAAATTTAAAATTCAAATATCATGGGTTACGCATGCGCATGGTTAAATTATCAACTAGATGAATAGTCCATAATACAATTATTTTCGAAGTTTTTGTTTATTTGTCATTTAAAGTTTTGAATTATTATATTTTTAATAATTTATTATATCACTATTCATATTTAAAATTGTTTTGCAAATAGATAAATATATCTATAATAATAAATAAATATATATATATATATAAATTATTTATTTGTGACAAAAATTTTATAAATTTCTTTTAAATTCATCAAGCTGTATTTTCACATTCTTTCAAAATATTTTATATTAAGAAAACATCCTAGACAAAATGCTTGTAGCTCAAAAATTTCAAATTCTTTGTTTTTTTATCTTCTAAATATGTCACTTCTAATATAAATTTAAAAGATAATAAAAAGATTAGTATGAATCTTCAGAATTCTGTATTAGATTGGACTAACAGTGATGTTAGTTCTTGGTTACAAACAAATGGTTTTCACAACTTAACACATCATTTCCACTCGGAAGATATTGATGGAAAAGCTTTATTATTGTTAACAGAAAACGATCTAAAATCTTTTGTAAAAGTATGTTTATTTTATTTAATGATGATTTTATCTACTGTGTGTGTTGAGATTTAAAATAATTATATAGTTTCAGAAAATTGGTGATATAAAACGACTTGTAATTTCTATTAGAAGATTACAGTTAGAAAACCAAAGCGCTCTAATTTCTCTAGGATATGATCCTGGAATTTTTCTTCAATTATCAGGTTCATCACTAAATCCGGCTCTCATAAATTCTAATATTTTTAACAAAAACGAAGTAAGCAAAAGTAAAGAAAATTAAAAAAATAAACCTTTAACTAGTATTAATATTATTAGTAATAATAAGTATATTACATTTGAATATAATCATAAAAACAACTTAATGTTAAATAAACTCAATATTGAATTAATAAATTTATAATATAATCTATAATAAAATAATTAAATTTAACTATATATATTAACACAAAAGCTACAAAATTTTTCTAGATTTACTTATTTAAAAGCTTATTGTTAACATTATTAAATTTTCTTATTTCCAATTTTTTTTATAAACTCAATGTTGACCGAGAAATATCAAGGAAATTTCTTTGGAATTTACTGGCAAATTTTCATCCAAATCCCTCAAGCTTCCCGTTTTGTAAACAATTACCATTGTATTATATATATACGTGGTGTCTAAAAAGTTCATTCATTTTAATTGAGTGTTGTGAATAGTACGTTTCTTGGATCAACGACACAACAAGAAGTTTTGCTTTAAATTAGGTAAAACAGCGACAGAAATCCATAAGATGTTGGTGAAGATGTACGGGCAGGATGCTTTGAGTAAGAAATGTGTTTTTTATTGGTTTGTACACTTTCGCGCTGGTAAGGAATCTGTGGAGGACCAACCACGTTTAGGCCGGCCATCCACAAGCAGGACACGTACTATTCACAACACTCAATTAAAATGAATGCAATAAACAATGCACTAGAAGTATCGAGCTAGAACTAACAGAGATCAAGTCCAGACATGTCTATACAGCTTCTCGTGCTTCTCTCAAACTTTGAATACCCACTTATGAGACCATTCACAGAACTTTTTAGACACAACTCATATATATATATATACATGATAGGTTATCAACAAGGGGCATTATGACCAAAAACAATCATTTATTTTATTATAATTTTAATAAAATATTTTCAGGTTCTGAATGATGGTTATTCATTTTCTGATTATGATCATGGTGTTTCCTCACGTTACACACCTCCCCTTTCTGAAGATGGAAGATCAACCAAACTGAAACCAGAAGTTTCTAAAGCTTTAATAAGCCTAGCATATCTTTTCGTAGTTACGTGGATCACAGCATTTGTCATGGTAGTGGTTCATGATCGGGTACCCGATATGAAAAAATATCCTCCACTTCCAGATATATTTCTTGATAATGTACCATATATTCCTTGGGCTTTTGATATGTGTGAATGGACTGGTTCTCTTTTATTATTCATCTGGATCATGGTCCTTGGTTTTCATAAATTTAGGTATGTTATAATTTCACATTTAATCAAATAAAATATATTATTTCAAATGAAAATTGATTCTTTTATAGATTTATACTCGTTCGTCGATTTTTTGCATTGTCAGGTACAGTATTTCTTCTTCGGTGTGTTACAATGTTAATTACCTCACTCTCTGTACCTGGTACGCATTTGCAATGTGCTCCCAGAGAACCAGATTTAAGCCAATACGCTAATCATAGCCAATTAAGAGCAAAAATCTATGAAGCCTATTTAATCTGGAAGGGAGCTGGTATGTCTATACAAGGAGTACGTACATGTGGAGATTATATGTTTTCTGGTCATACTGTTGCTCTTACAATGCTCAATTTCTTCATCACAGAATGTAAGTAAGATAATTTTATCAATCAATTAAAGATGATATTAAATAAAATAAATAGTTTTTAGAAGGGCTCGGATTTATAAGCACAAACTATAGAAAAAAATGTAAAAATTAAGTAAAACTAATTATAAAAATGTTAGCGTAAAACAAATATTATATATTATTATTTTTAAATATCGTAACACTTCACACTAAATTATTTATTTCAAAGAGAATAGTCTACTGGAATCCCCCAAAATAAGATTTAGATTATAGACAAAATATATCCTGCTCCGCCTAGTGTAATATTTTCTTAATTATTAAAAACACTAAGTTTTGAAAACGTATAAGAGTTGGTTCATTTTTAGTATATATGGGCATTAATTAAGGATTTTAATGTTGAAATGGACACTAAAAATCAAAATACGGTAAAATAGACACTAACAAATACTTATATTGTTAAGAATTTTTATGAAACGCATAGATATAATATTGGCCTAAATATTAAGTCATAAATAAAAAAAGAAGATATCCGAGCCATAGTTTGGTATTAGTTTCAAATACAATAAATTAAATTTGTTATTTTTATTTTTAGATACTCCAAGACATTTTTATTTTCTGCATACATTTTCTTGGTTACTCAACATGTTTGGAATATTTTTCATTCTTTCAGGACATGAACATTATAGTATTGATGTTTTTGTTGCATTTTATATTACATCAAGACTTTTTCTTTATTATCATACATTAGCAAATAATCAAGCTCTTATGCAACGTGATTCTAATCGTACTCGAATATGGTTTCCTTTATTTTCATTTTTTGAATCAAGTATTGATGGGATTGTTCCAAATGAATATGAATCTCCTTTAGTTCATTTAAAGAGGCTTTATTTATGTCTTAAGAACTGTTGTAATAGATACTCTTTTCTACATCTTACAAATAGACAATTGAATAGTTTTTCACGTCATATGTGCCATGAAAATAATTCAAATGAGAATTCAGAAGAACAAAAAGAGAAAGAATCATAATGATTTTTTTTTTGTTTTATTTATTAAAAAAATTTTACTTATTATGCTATTTAAGTATTTATTATATGATGTTATTTTAAATATTTTTACTAGTCTATTAAAAATTATTTTGTTTTATTAAGAGAATTTGATTCATTTAATAACATGTATTTATTCTAATAAATATGAAGTGATATGATTTCCAAATGTCCCGGGAACATACTTTTGTGATTGTATTTAAATTTAATAAAACACACAAACTTCATGGCCCAAAAGTTATGGCACATCTTTTTTAAGTAATTAATTAAAATTATAAAATAATTATCTATTAATAATTAGATATAAATAATTTAAAACTATGGGCTTTTTATTGTGATTTTTATTTTTTAAATTTTTAAGTGAAATTTTTATTTAAACAAAAAAAAAATTGTGAATAAAATCCAATATTTTTATAAATTGTTACAATTCTTTTGATCAATAAAATAAAAACAAATATAACATAAATGCTGAATTATAAGTGAATATTTATTTATATTTTACTAGTTGGACTGCATCTTACCTAGACATCGGACTGATGCATGCATTTTGTTGAAAATCTGTATTTAATTGCTTTTCATTTATTTTTTTTCCGTATATTAAAACCTTCATTCTACTTTTTTATTTATTTTTTAATATTCGGTTAATTATACGTTTTTTTATTATAATTGTATTTTTGGTGAATAATGAAATGCAAGAAAGATCTAAAGATAGATTCCAGAGATATTTTATTAATCTAAAACTAACTTATTAAGGTTATATAAAATTACTTTTAAAAATACTTAAAATATAAACATGTATAATAATGTTAATTTAAATTTATTGTTTAACTTTTTTGTTTTGAAGGCCTTTCGCTTTTAATAAATTTTAAAAACCATAGTAGTTATCCTCCTCCCATCTATCATCTGGCGCTATGAGATTCGAAAATTCTTAACAGTATCAACCACATTCCTCCAACTGACTCTATCTAGAATCACCTGCATCCAACTCCTATTCTCACCCAACTCGCGTTCCTTTATATTTTCTACATTCAAGTCTCTAGGTAGTTTTTTCTTGCTCTCTCTTTCTACCACCTAAAGAAAATATTGATATAAACAAACCGAAATCCTCATTAAAATTAAAATTTTGCATTATAGGCTTTGCTAAAGTTTTCTAATAATGATTTCTATGATTTATAGTTAACCAATTTGGATAGAAATCCCTAAAGATATTCTCTTGATATAAGTTAAACATTGCCCCCATAAGACTTAGTTTCCATGGATGTGAAGCTTTATTGAGCTTGAATTTAATTTTAAAAAATTCTTAGTTTTTTAATTAGATTAGTTAAAATTTATAGTCTTTGTTCAAATAGGGGTATATAAGAAGATTATGGTACAATTTCATTTTAATCAGTTAAGCTAATTTTGGGTCTATACAATTTCCCGGACAGAGACCGATATAAAAATTCAGAATATATTGCCATTCTTTTCATTTCCCCGATAAAATTTTCTACGCAAACATGACATTTGATTTATATCGAAATTTTATAAACATAAATTTACACGCTTTTATCTAGTTTCACATCGTGTCTTGTCGGCAAATCTTGCAAATAAATTTGACCCACTTCCCAATGTTCGAATGAGCTGAGATTTTTGCATACATATGTAACTCTGATGACAATGCAATATTCAGGTTCATCCTAGGTAATTGGTGACCTAGGAGGTATTATTTTATAACAATTACTATTTATATAATACATAATATTGAAAAATAGTATATGTATATATTAACTAGCTGCTCCGAGCGCCTTCCAGGCGCTCTTCACGGGCTCCGCCCCCTGTACCCCCGAGTGATACATAGTATTTGGTTGAAAGTCTGTATGTAAAAGGTTTTCATCCATTTTGTTTCAATCAGTATAAGTAGATAAGACATATATTTGTTTTCTTGGAAAATATATTTTAATTTAATCAACAACAAATTTTCCTAGTATAATAAGTAAGATTTATTGACTATTTCATATTATTATTTATATATTTATATATATAATATAATATATAATTATTATTTTACATATACTTATATGAATATAATATAAATATTTTTAATTTTATTTTAAGAATAGATATATATCTAAAAGGCGGTAACTGTGACGTCACATATATACATTAAAAATATTTGAATGTTTAAGTTTTTATGTAGCGCCATCTGTCGATATTTTTGTGCCACTACAGACTTTTACCAAAATATTACTAATTAAATTAATTTTGGATTTAACTACACTAAAACCTTCCCTGGGATGCCCACAACGCCCACAATCCCTGAAAGTTTCACCGTAATCGGACGGGTAGTTTTTGAGTATTTGACAGACACACACACACACAGACATTGCCTTTTATATATATAGATAAGAGCTAATTTAATTTTTTATCCGAAAACCTGAGTTTTGTAAAAGTCACGGACTAATTGACCTATTTTGTAAAAATAAGATACAATAAGAATAGCGATATTGTTTTTAAAAAGATCTATGTATATATAAACCAATAATCTAATAATAATAATAATAATCAGCTCCGTATACCACCTATTTGATATATCGTTTTTTGACCTGAATCATGACAGTCTACCACATTGAAGACTCGAGTTCGGGTCTAGGGAAATTTAAAAATTAATTTCTCTTTAAAGCTCTGCGTGATCCTCAAGGTCTATCCACAAATAATAATAATAATTAATAAAATTTATAGCCTATATTTAAATAGAGGTATATAATAATTTTGTGATTTTAATTCATAGTAAGTAATTGACCCAGCTAATTTTGAGTCTTACAATTTCTTGATCACACATACAGACATAAAAAACATAATTGGATTCAAAATCATGTGAAAATTTTAAATTCTGAACAATGTGTATACAAAAACCTTTTTCTACAATATATATAAAGATTATTTAAGAATTTCTGCCAACTTTTGTCACTAAACATTCTCCCTCTGGTGACGAGTGACTGTCGATTGTTGCCCAGCTCACTTTTTTTTCTGAGTTGCCGGTGTCTCTGTTAAGCTTGTCGTTCTCTCTCTTTTGAATTTAGAAATTTAAAATATCTTATCATCTCTAAAATATATATATGTATATTAAATCACTACTCAAATTCAAAAATTATCTTTTGTCACGTTTTTTTTAATAAATATAAGCTTTGTATCATGTTGCCATCCCGGCCGAATCCTGGTCAATAAATAAATTATTTAATTCATCATCATTTTTATTTTTCCTCTTTATTTACATCATCTTTTTTTTTATCAAGAAACAAAGTATTAACATCATGAGCTAAGGTTATATGATTTTTAATATGACCTAAAGAATATAATTTCCCAGATAAATTCGATTTGTCTAATTCTGCATTCATTAATATCTATAATAAAAAAAATGTATAATTAATAATAATAAAATTAATAAGCAAAATAATATTTTGAAGATAATTTTATTACAAACCTTGTTCATTCCTATCTCACTATCTATGTGAGCATTTAATTTCAAATCGCCAAATTCAATATAAGCTTTTCCTGATTTATGTATTACTAGAGTACCCAAACGACCCTCATTTAAAGAACGAATTGATTTTTGTGATTTATCTTCATTGTCTGTTTCATCTATTAGGGAATTCATTGGAAATATATCTGGAAACTAATAATTTGTATATAAAATTTATGTACATTATTATGAGTATGATGAATAATATGATAATCTGCAATATTTTGAAAGTTTAACTGAAGTCTAGTGTAAGGGTAAGGAATAAATGTGTTTTCCGAGTCTCAATAAATTTTTTTTAAATATCTAAATAATCAAATTTTGTAAAATAATTAATTTCTAGTCTTTATTTTAATTCTCAAGAGTTATAATTATTTATTATAATCTAAATAATTTCTAAACAAAATTTTTTAATATAATATATAGATATTGTTAATTAGAAAATAATAATTTACCTTTATTAAAGATAATTGTTTTTTGTGCATCATAATCTTTTCACCTTTTGTGGATGCATTTAAATTTTTGTCTTGGTCTTCTTCTTCTTCTTCATCTTTAGGTTCAGTCTTAATTTTGATAGAACTATTTTCATAATATTCATTATCTTCAGGTTCTTTTTTAATTTTGGCTTCAAGTAAATTTAAATTTGTATTTATTTTTTCTAATTAAAAAAATAAATAAAATATAGACTTTAAAAAAGTTATACAAATATTTAATTAAATTTACATATTATTGAATTACTAACTTTCTTGTTCATTCTTTTTATTTGATAAAAATGGTAATTGATTAGGAGCAGCACTTATATCCGGAGTTATTGATTTATCTTCCACAAAAGTATCTTTGGATAAGGATTTAAAAAAATTTTCTCCACTATCAGTATTAATATTATCATTCTGAAAAAAAGAAAAAAATTAAATGAATATAAAGATTAATATAATATCATTTCTAACTTACTGGTGATATTTTAATTTTATCAATTTTTTGGCTTAATATTTCCGCATCTTTAGTTTGTGAAGAATATCTTTTGTATTTAGTTGGAGCTACACCATCAGCAAAAATACTTTGTTCCTAAAAGAAAAAAAAATATAATTTAGACCTCAACCTAGATAAAACTTAACAACTATAGTAACAATTTAAATAGAAATCGAATACAATAAATATTCACATCACTCTTGATTTCGATATTTGGAATGATTGATATTTATTGTTTATTAGTTAACTCAATCATTTGTTTCATTCTCCATTTCCAATTGTAATTGACACTTTTAGTTGTAATTTAAAATAGAGTGAATTGTTATATATATATAAATAATGATCTTATATTAAATTCCGAACTTAAAAAATAAATAATTCCCATTATAACAAGTTCAACTCATTGTTTAAATATAATTACATTCCTTTCCAAATTATATTATTACACCTTTTGGATTATTCATTAAAATGAAAATTAAAAGTATGGTACGAATAGAGTTACAGTAAATAAATATTTTAATATATGTAATATTAAAGAAGTATAAATTGATCTTTCATCGATAATTAGTTAAAAATGTATACCAGTAAGATAATAAAAATGCAACTTGTCGACTAGATGACAATAATATCGAATTTATTGAAAATATCTGAATAATCCATTTTTACAATGAACATATTATTATCATCAAAAGAATTTATAAAATTACTATTTTTTAGCATCATCATATAAAACTTTATTCTCAGTTATAATTATTCTTTAAAATTTTAGAATAAGAGAGATAAGATAAGAGAGAAGAGAAAATGAATTAAACGCATATGTAATATAAATTGTATAGTTAGTTATAGTTAATAATTAATTTATAATTATAGTTAATGTGTTCATTAAATAATTTTAAATGTATAAATACATATGTAGCCCTAAATCTAAATAAGGGAAGGGAAGAATCATATAAGTAAAAAATTACTACTCGTGTTCGATAATTACCGGTTTATCCATTTTTGTAAGATTATATTTCTTTATTATGTTCTTAAAAGAGTTTTTATCATTCGCCAATTTTTTCCCACAAATAGTTATATCATCTAAATAAAATAAAATATTTTTTTAAATTTAATTATTGGAAAACAGTTACACTGTTATTAAAATCAATGCGTTTAGAATTTTCGAGTTGATGGATTAAATTGTTCTAGAATAATATAACATTAAGAAATCTAGAATTCACAATAACTAACTTAGTCTCTAGAAGAAATAGTTTTATTGAACTTTTAATCCTTATGGTTTTAGAAATAATTTTAATTTTTAATTCTACTTAGATTTAAGGATAAAAATAAATGAATATTAATATAAATCACAATATTACATTATTGTGTAAAACTAAATAATTATATTTAATATTTTCACATTTATAAATAGGAATCAAGAATTGAAAGAAAAATTCATCAATAATAATTTACCTGAATTAAATTCCCTCGATTTCTATTTTTATTTTCTAATTTAGATTTATTTTTCGGAGTTTCTTTTTTGGGTTTTTCAACTTTCACATTTAATTCACTAAAAAAATAAATAATCATTATTGATCGTTCGAATTAATTTAAAATTAACTTACCTTTTATTCACTTAAAATTAACTAACCTCTTTGTTTTATTTCTTTGAACATTTAAATTTGGAATATGTACTTTTTTGTTTTTTACTTCTGTAAGTTTATTTAATCTGGAAGGTAAAATACCTGCACCCAAAGTTAAATCTCTTTTTTTAAATGATTGTAATCTTGTTCCAGATGTACTTGGTTGTATATTAAGTGAATTTAACTTAGAATTTTCAGAATTTGGATTAGACATTTTATATTATTCACTTTTTATGGTTAGTTTATAATTTAAAATAAAACAAAATCACAATAAAAATGACTTTTAGAACTCTTCTAAAAAAAGTCACAAAATACGGTGAGTTTCTAGCAGTTTTCAAATTTAATGAATTAAAACCATTAATTAAAACAAATAACAGCAAGTAGAAAAGTTAACCTTACTGAGATAAATAAACAAACTTATGAAACAGGAAATTAGCAACATTGTTCGGATGGTCAGTGCTATCAACCACAGACCATCATCAACATAAAAAAAAATTCAAACCATCCAGGAAATTAAGAAAAATAATATAATAATAATAATAATAATAATATCATGATAGGTTAGAATAACAGTTTTAGAACAAAATCACTTCTAAAAACACTAAATTCACTGAGTAACTAGAAAAGAATTATATTTCTATAATCACTACTATTTCATTGCTAACTTGTTGGATATATTTTCTATTTATTTCAAAAAAGTTCAGAAATCATTCTTTATTTATTAAGGGGCAGGAGCAGTAAAACCTTTTTCAACAGACCCAACTTTATCAGAACTGACCAGAACGACCGGAACAGAACTAAAATCCTGAACGCTTGGAGTGTTTCAGATTACATATATTTTGTTTGCTTTTACCTTTTTATCATTTTTATATTCCATAAACAACAAATCTATAACGTATATTTTTTAAATAATATAATTTAAAAATGGGAGACGATCCAATAATTCAAAAGGTAAATTTTGACAATTTTATTTTAATAAAACCGAATTATTAAAATTCGTATATAATTCCATACAATTTAGAAAGTAACTTTTTTGAAAAATTCTTTAATATATAATTATATATGTAATCTCTTTTGCAGATTCCAGTCTATTTATCAAAACGATTAATTGACCAACTTTATATTTTTAATTATCACATTGAAGGACCTAGAATTGATATTGAAACAAAATTACATGCAAACCAGGTATTTTTCAATTTATTTATATAAATATTTAGGCATATATATTATGACCCCTACACCTCGCAGAATTTGATGAAACTTCGCCAGTTGATTCTTTGATTAATTCTAAGAAACTTTTTCCTTAGGCAATTCTTGGGGAAACTTCTAGTTTTCGAGATAAAAAGGATTAAAGATTGGATATCAATTAGATGGTTATGAATGTCGAGATGTGCAGCCATTAAGAAATTTTAATTGACTAATTCACCAATTATTCACATATTCACTAATTTTTGTTTTTTTTCTGTTGATTCTTTGATTAATTCTAAGAAACTTTTTCCTTAGGCAATTCTTGGGGAAACTTCTAGTTTTCGAGATAAAAAGGATTAAAGATTGGATATCAATTAGATGGTTATGAATGTCGAGATGTGCAGCCATTAAGAAATTTTAATTGACTAATTCACCAATTATTCACATATTCACTAATTTTTGTTTTTTTCTGTTCGGTTTGGATATAGGGAAATTATTTAATTAATTAATTTTTTAATTTTTCTATATACAATCCGAACTGAAAAAACCGAAAATTAGCCGCGCCCTCTGCTGGTCGAACTGATAAGACATAGTAGCTAAATGGGATATCAATGGATTTATATCCAATCTTTAATCCTTTTTATCTCGAAAACTAGAAGTTTCCCCAAGAATTGCCTAAGGAAAAAGTTTCTTAGAATTAATCAAAGAATCAACTGGCGAAGTTTCATCAAATTCTGCGTGGTGTAGGGGCCATAATATATATACCTTTATCCTTAAATATTTCTTAACATAAATGTATTTATGAAATTAGTATATTCTATATTTTTGAAATTCATCTAAATGTTCTAGTGTAAATTTAAACCAAAACATCAGGAAGTCCTATTGGAAACTTCTTTGAAAGTGAATAATCCAAATTATGATGTAAGCAAAGGTGAAGAAATTGTCATTAATTGTGATGGTCATGATTTATCAAAATTCGATTCCAAAAATACAGAGGATAGTTATTTCTCTGGGTAAGTTTTCAAAAGTTTATGTAAAGTATTTTTTTTTTTAGATTAAGATATGCTGAACATTTTATATAAGGATTTGTGGAAACCATAGTGGATCTTCCCAGAATAGATTTGTATTTGAGTAAACTAAGCCGTAAAAATTTTCCATTTTTATAAATAGGATTATATTATTTACTATTATGAATCTATAATTAGTTTTTCTCAAACATAACTTGATTTATTACTTTTATTCTTCTCCAGAACAAACCCAACTTATCGGCATTTCTAAGATTGCATTTATGGTTTCTAACTCCTCAAATAATAGATTATGAATGATAAGTTTTTATCTAAAAGAAAAAAAAAATTATATATTCGAATTTAGTTAATAGGTATCATAGTAATTATAAAACAGGTGGATAGTTATAGAAATATTACCTTTAATTCTATTAAATATAAATTCATTTTGTTATCAAAGTAAATCTAATATAGACAAATATAAATGTGTGTGGTTATATATATTTATATAATATTTAAACATTAAAATTATTATGTTTTATATATATCTATTAATATTAAAATATTTTTTTTTAGCAATTTAATGGATAAAATTGTTCTGAAAGGAAATAAATCTACTAGTGATAATAATTATGCTATTGCATTATTTGATGAAGGAGAATTACATATAACACCTTTACAAGGCATCATTAATTTGAAACCATCATTAGATTATTTAGATAAAACTGACAAACATTTAGAAACAAAAGATAATAATAATATAGGTAAAATTAATTTATTAATCAAATTATACTTCTATATTCTTTGTGTAACCTTATTTCCAATTTGATTCGTTTTTGTAACATATGAAGGACTATACTGCTTTTTGTAATTTTTTTTTCACCAACACATACCCTTAATTGTATGTTTTTTATCTATAAATTTATAAATACTATATTAGTAATAGTGTTTTTAATAAATTATTAATTTTTTAATTATTTAGTTAATTCTGAAGAGGAAGATGAAGAGGTTAAACAAGTTACGGTCAAATTTGCTCGACAAGATAATGAATATTTTAAAAAAGCAAGAGAAAAATCATTTGGATATTTGAGTAAAAAAAATGCTGAAGAACAATGGTATAATGTTGATTTTTTTAAATCGACCTCTGACAGGATAGAGGTATGCATTATTTCTGAATTTAACGAAATTTGTTTAAGATATTTTACTTAAACTCACAATTAATAAATTAATAATAAATAGCTTGTTTTAATACATTTATAAAAAATTTAGAAACAAATTATTATTAAATTTTAAGGAATTTGATATAATTTCTTTAATATAGTAATACTAAAATTATAATATTAATTAATACCGAAATGTCGACATTTTGGTAAAAAATATAGATAAGAGATTTGATTTCTTCTTACCTCCTGACTGCAAGTCGATTTCCAGTCCTCTAAATAAATTTCTTAAGCCAATACTTTTATAAAATATTTTATTATTTTTAATATAAATCATTTTTTTGCAGCTTGAACATCAAAAATTATATTGTTCACAAAAGGAAGAGGAAGTGCATCATTGCATCAATAAATCAGATTTTATTAACATGATATTTCCAAATACAAATTCCGATGATATTGAACCTACAATTCCACCAATTTCTTCTTCAGATAGATCATATAAAAACCTTAAAAAATTAAATTTAGTAGAACAATTAAAAATTATTTTCAAAAGATGTAAGTATATAAATATGTTTGATTTTCGATTTTTTTCTTTTTGTAATATATAGATATGAATATTTCGAGATTTAAATTTCAGCATATATATC
Source organism: Labia minor (assembly GCA_963082975.1). Classification (NCBI taxonomy): domain Eukaryota; kingdom Metazoa; phylum Arthropoda; class Insecta; order Dermaptera; family Spongiphoridae; genus Labia; species Labia minor. The sequence continues at coordinate 57,058,959 of OY720345.1, forward strand.
AAATTTCGAAACTATTCTTAAATTTATTGGAACTTCATTTAATAAGGATGAAATCATTAGAGCAATCCAACAAGTAGCAGTTTTAGTACAAGGAAATTGGATTGTTCAAAGTGAATTGGTTTATCCTAAAGAATCTACAAGCAAAATCAATGGAATAAGTTCATTGCATATGATCCAAGCTAGAGATTTCATAGTAATGTTATTATTGTATATATTATTGGTAGAAAATGAAAATCATTTTTTAATTTATTTGTTTTTGTTTATTTTCAGTTATATCAATTCACACAAAATAACGTTGTAAATCGGACTCAAATTTGTGCAGTTGTTAAAATACCAAGTGAAGAGGTCTTAGAAATCCTAGAGCAATTTGCTTTTATAAATGAAAATAAAGATTGGCAGTTGATTAATCCTTGTGATAAAGATTTTGTAAAACGTTATGGAGATGTTGTTAATAGACAGTATAATTGGTTGGAAGCAAAATATAAACAAATAATACTTTCTTTAGAATCAAATAATACCTCTAACCGTCAAAGAAGAAAATCCCATCGTGAATCTTCAGTTAGTTCTGATGATTTTAATAGTTCCAATAGAAAGACTCAAAAAAAAAAAATCAAACAAGAACCAAAATCTGAATCATGACACTCATTATTTATATTTATTTAAAAAATATATTTATATTTTATTTATATGTATTATGATTTTCTGTTGAAATAAAAATTTTGTTATTTTAAATATTTATTTTTATTATTTTTTTAATAGAATATATACAAGTAAATTAATTGATTGAAATATGATTAAATTTTTTATTCATAAAAAAATCCATTTTTCTAATTTTATCAAATAAATTTTAGTACTATTTTTAAGTAATTTAAAAATTCAAATTATATTTAATCATTTATTTTATTTCAACTTTTTACCTTATAAATGTAAGTTAATTATACAGATTTACTTCAACACAATACTATTACTTGTAAATTAGTTCATTCTACTTTGATAAATTCATTTACACGACTAATAAAATATAACGGACTCCCTATTAAATATAAGTGTTTAATTAATACCTTCAACCTTAAGTACTTATTATAATTTTATATAAATTATATAGTGATTTTTTATAAATTGGGAAATTGGAGAGAATAGAAATTTGAGGTGGGGAGAAAGATGGAAATTTGAAGGGGGATTCTGTGTAATGGTAGAACTCGGGTCCTGTTAAATCCAACGTGAATGAATCCTGGGCAGTGAGGGAAGACATTAATAAATTTAAAAAAATTTTGTTTTTTAAAAAGAAATAAAATAAAAATTTATTTGAATGTGTTTATGCTTTTTATCTTTATATAATTATTTATTTTTATTTCTTAAGTTCAATTCCAAAAATAGAATAGATAAGCTTATCCTTTAATTTTATTTATATCTAATTTAAATAAATTCTTTTTTTAATTATTTATTTTTTTTACAAAAATAAAAAAATTGAATAACAAAATATTTATTAAATAAATCTAATTTACTCTTAAAAACTATAATTATAAAACTAATATTAATTACTTAAATCTAAATAAAATATGGTAATTTAAAATAGTTTATTTAAATACACGATATAATATTAACTGATTGAATAGTTTTTGAATATTTCATAAAATATAAAAACTTGTCCAATGGATTAAATTATTAATATTAAAATGAATAGAGTATGTAAGAATATTAAATAAAACCAATCCTGTCTTGGATGGGGCATTTGCGATACTGCGATGAAATCTTGAACATGGGGGACTAGTTTGAGTTCTTCTATCGGGGTGAATCTTGTCCAAATTCGGCCGGTAGTGTCCCGGTGAAAACAGGATACAGATGGAGCGGCCCGTTCGTTTTAAACCTGAAAATCAATCATTTTATTTATAAAAAATGATCTAATATAGTATCTATTATTTTGTTATAATTATAAAATTTATTGTATATATACGACAGAAAACATTTTAAGAAATTATTAAGAAACAAGTTATTTTTTCATTTACATATATTTTCCATAAAGAAAACAAATTGTGGATAATTATTTACATGGTTATTATAAATGGCGCTTATAAATTCGTGAATCTGTTTCAAAAACAATATTTCTCTAACCGTACCCATCAGGAGCCACTTCCATTTAATTTCTAATCTTTTTTAATTTTCACGTTTCTTATTTTATATTATTTTTTCACAGATATTGTCTCCCTTATCAATTTGAGCTAGGTGTTATTTATTTATGATATGAATTTTTATTCTTTATTAAAAATTTCTTTATTTTAATCATTTAAAATTTTTAATATCTATTTAATTTATAAATAAATTCATTAAAAATTGGTCTATTTCAGGGAGGACATTTGTGGAAGATGCCTTACATTTACAATTTGAGGACTAAACTTTTTCTTACTAATTTTACAAATTGCCACTACCATACCGAACAGAATGAGATCGGAATTTTTATCATACATTTGGCAGAAACCAACCTGTTTGAAAAAAGAAAATGTGGAAGGATTGTTAAGAAAAGGTTATAGACAGACCAGAGTATGCCATTTAAGATTTGTCCTCTTTCTAAATAAGTACACTTAAAGAAAGTTTGATATCAACAAATATTCCAAAAGTACATGTTGTTTTTAAAAAATTACAAAAAGTATTAAAATTTTACTTAAAATTACCAATAATTTATATTTATTATTGATCATGTGAAAGAGATGTTTCCATAGGTTTATCGCTTCCACCTTCAAAAGCTGACATCAGCTGACATTAATAGTTAAATGACCGATTTTTATTTATGAATTACAAAACATAAGAAATCCCATAATATACATTCAAAGTGTTCAGAAAATATAAAGTTAATATATATATATTAATACATTTTTCCAAAAGTTTTTGAATTTTAATGTGAAATATATACAGGGTGGTGCAGAGGAAACGCATGTTTGAATTACTGGGACACAATGGGTTGAAAATAATAAAAACTAGTATTAAATGATAGGTTTTTTAATGCAGTTTTTGAAATTGCTCTTAACTCATCTTAACTGTACAGATAGATAGATATATGGAATTATATTTTATTTAATCTGCAAATCTCAATATATAATCATTTGTAAATATCTAATAAATATTTCTTGCAAGTGCTGAATTAAAAATAATTTAAAAATGTATATCTTGATTATTGTTATTTAATTAGAATAATTATTAAATTTTTGTATTTTTTTATGAGGTATTTTAAAAAATAATTGAGTTTCTATATTAAAATAATTTTTATATGTATGGGATCAAAAAATAGTGGTTCATAATAAAGTATAAGAAATTCTCTAATTTCAACAAGATCTTGACAAATATAATTTCGAATTTTATTAAATCAAAAAAATAATTTAATTAAATTCGTCAAAATTAATATCAATTACATTTAAAAATATTGATAATAGAAAATGTATAAATATTAAAAAAATAATAAATATAATTGTTAAAAATATTTTAAATTGAAATTGATTCTTAGCTACAAAATAAATATTAATACGAGAAAGTCATTTGATATAGAATTATATATATATAGATAGATAAAATATGAAATAAGCGCCATTGAGCGTTGATGGTCTGTGAGCGTTATTATCGCTTTTGCTCTTAACGTCAAAACATCCTCCTTTCAATGCTCATTTTGTTTTAACTTCTCTGAAGTTTTTCTCACAATTGAATAAAAACCTAAATTTTGTAAGTCATGCTAATTTTTAAAATAAAAACTTTTCCATTTTTAATACATTTTCTTTTTAACACTTCAACACTTCTTTAAATAAGTTAATAAGTGAGATATTCTTCATATTTAATAATTACTTTTTACAGGCATTTAAGAAAATTTAAACAATAAAAATAAAAAAATGAGTGACAATTCCCAGTCAAGTCAAGAAAACGAAAAAGGATTCGGATGTCTTAAAGCTCATATAATTTCTCATAAAGTGGAGGTAGCATTATGGGCAACAAGGATCTTTACAATCTTATTTACTATTGGATATTTTATTCCATTTTTTGGGTAAATACGAAAAATTTATTTGAAAAAATTTATTTATCTAATTTAGTTGATCCATATCCATTTAATAAACAATCATTCTAATTTGAAAAAAACTCATATTTGACACATATGGAAAATATGTTTTGACCTCTTTAATAATTTCATCTTAAGTACAATTAAGATGTAACTTTCTCTTATTGCTTAATAAATTTACATTTTTTTAGAAATTTGGAAATAATTTTAAAATCTCAAAATAAATTTTAAAAAAAGTTGGGCAATTTTTTAAATTAATTTATTTTAATTAAAAAATAATGAGTGACCTAGAATCGATAATTTAATCATATATAATATCAAATCAATAAAATGATTGAAATAATAGAAATTTTTTTATAAATAAATAATTAACCTTTTGAACTTTGTTAACTATTTTTTTTATATATATTTTAATCGAGGTCTATTTCTAATTTTTTTAAATTTTATTTACATATATGTAAATAAGCTAAGAATAACCTTGGTTTTTTGACTCTGGGATTTCAAGTTTTTCCCTTATTTTTTTTGACACGTTATTTATAGCAGCTCTTGATCTTTATTTAAAGTATATTCAAATTATTTAAAACCTCAGATTTTATTTATGTTTTTGTATTTTTTGGACTGAATATACATGCTTCTTCCAGCTTCATTTTAATCTGTTAAAATTTTTCTCATTTAACAAGAACAAATAGCATTGTTATTGTTAATCAAGATATATTTTTGTTCTGCTATAACTAAAATATATTATCAATATATTAGGTTGTAACGAATTCGTATCGAATTTTATGAAAATTCAAAGTTAAATAGAGAAAATACCGAAACAATGGATTTAACCCAAATATTCACCGTTTTGTCTTATGTCTTCTATCATATACCCACGAAAGCTTGGATCCCTTTCTCGAACCGCTTCAACTCCTTGGAGATGAAAAACGCCAACACCTCATTTTTGCAGTCGATTTTTGAACTCAATATCTTGGCAGTTCTGGACGTTTCATTTTAATTTCATCAGCCAATTTTAACTGTTAGCGACATTTGATATCCGAACCCACCGTTTGACCATAAGGAGCAGCTCATGGTACTAGATTTAGTCGATTTTTTCGGTGATGTTATTTTTGACATCCAAAATTCCATAACGGAAATGACTTGACATGTTAATAATTGTACTGCTTGGTTACCGTAAAACTGCATAAATTTTTTGATGGCCTGTCTTACTTTCAAGCCTTCTCAGAAGAGGAACCTCAAAACATCCCGGATGTGCTCTTGTTTTTACTCACAATTAATCAAAGAAAGAACCATTCGATTTTGTTCAACTTTTTTACTATCTCGCCAGTATAGCGATCACGAGAATTTTCGATGTCGAGATTTTGATGTTTTGAAGGTTCCTGAGTCATTTTCACTAAGGTTGGGAAAAATTTCTCTCTCTCTCTCTCTCTGTGTCTGTGTGTGTGTGTGTTTGTGTAGACAAGATTACACAAAAACGGTTTAAGCTAGAATAATGAAATTTGGTATACGGGCATTATTCAAAATTCGTAGTTTTCTATCAACTTTTGAGAAATATAGCTCATCCGGAAGATGGTCATTTCCCCTACCAGGTTTTTATTTTTTTTTCCTCTAAACTGACTGTAAAAATACAGATATATGTTTGATAGTTTTTCACATGATCAACAATTGTATAAAACTCCTATATATAGAATTTCAGCTTGATTGAATCGCTGAAAGTATTGGAATTAATTTTTTAACATTACAAATCACGCGCCAGCACTTGACATGGTGCCATCAACAAATTTAATTAAATGTAATTTAAATATATATTATTTAATTCAATTCAAATTGCGAGATAGTCGAGTGGAGACACTCCAGATTTTTTTAAAAATTTTTGGAAAAATGTCAGCTGTCAGATAACACAGACCTGCAAAATCAAAGTTCAAAAAATTTTTTTGAAATTTTATAACTGACTTTTATGTAATATTCAGGGCTGACTTAAAAAATGCAATCCGTTTTTCTCTATCACGTCGGGTTTTCTTACAAAAACGAATATTTTTGGGTATAATAACAATATTTAAGCCATTTTTCACACTTATAATCAACAAGCAAAGGGTTCCATATTCAAATTCTGCTAAGTATCTGGGCATGACACTCGATGCCAAACTTCGGGGGAAAGAACATATAAAAATAAAAAGAAAACATCTCAACGTAGTGAGATCTAAAATGGAATGGCTCATTGGTAGTAATTCTAAACTCTCGGTTCACAACAATCTAGTGCTATATAAACAAATTTTGAAACCTGTTTGGACTTATGGACTACAGTTGTAGGGCTGTAGTGCAAAATCAAATATAAAAATAATTCAAACTTTCCAAAATAAAGTGCTACGTAGTATTGTTAATGCTTCATGGTATTGTCGCGATAAAGATATTCATCGAGATCTAAAAATGAATACCATTATTGAAGAACGAAGTGCAATGTCCGAGAGACATGAACTTCGCCATAAAAATCACCCCAATCTCCTGGCTTCTCGTCTCTTAATCCACAATGAAATTTTGAGACGACTTAATCGAACTAAACCCGCCGATTTAGTGAAAAAAACTATGAGTGTTACTCTCCCCTCCAGTGATAAATGGAAATTTATTAAAAAATTAGTTATGACCACTTCTGCGGTGTTAAACTCACACAAAGTTTAATTATCTTGATTTGTTCAAATAATATTGTAAAACGGTCTTATGACTGGTTCAATTTTCTTGTAAATCAATAAAAAAAAAGTCAGGTTTTCTTACAAAAAAGCGAATATTTTTGAGTATAATAACAATATTTAAGCCATTTTTCACATTTTTCCAAATTTATAACATTTTATTTTATTTATAAATCAGGTTCTAAACTACGTTTCCAGTACCCTTCTATTTCTCTTTAAGTTTATAAGTCATTATAATAACGTTTTCTCTTGGTGTCGAAGATTTTTTTGTTGCTTTTCCGGCTATGGACTCGTTGAGGACCATCTCTTTTTAATATCCAGCAGTAGTCCGCTATCATGTTGACGTTCCATCTTCCTAGGTATCTTCTTTCTATTTCCTTTATGTCTTGGTGGAATCTTTCACCCTGCTCTTCACTTACATCACCAATGCAGGGAAATAGTCAAGATGTGAGTGGAGAAAATGAACTTTAATGCACATATTACAACCAAGTTTCTTAAAGTTGTCGAGCATGTCTGCGACGATTGTCTTGTAGTTTAGATCTTTTGTTGGCACGTGGCTAGAATGGGAGAGAAAAAAGATATTGGTCGGGAGACCGATTAGAAAACGTCCGCTTGAAAGACCAAGGACGCGTAGGAAGGGACGTAAGAGAGATGGAACAGGGGTTCAGGATAGGGACACTTGGAGAAATGTGGTTGTTGCGGCCAAGAACTTTCGAGTATCTTTGAGCCACATAGATAGATAGGTATACCATATACAATAATAATATATATAATTAATTTACTGATTAAATTAAAATATATTTAAATAAGAACACAAAAAGAAATTAATGTTTTATGTTACATACTGATTGAAAGAAAATGGATGAAAACCTTTTACTACTTTCAGCCAAATACTAAGTACCACTCGGGGTTAAAGGGGGCGGAGCCCCCGTCTATGTGTGAAGAACGCCGAAGGCGCTCTGATCAGCTAGTATTATATAGAAAAACTATATAGAAAAAAATGGTCAGAAAAAGTAGTATTATACCTTTTCAATTGTGCTTTATTTAATGCATTTATGCAGAGTTTACGAACATTGAAATGTGAATTCTACTAAAATATTGAAGTTTCATGATTTCCTACTACATTTATCTAAAGCTTGGATTCAGGGTCCAGATACTGAAGAAAATTTGGAAATCCCAACCACGTCACGTAGTCCACACCATGATAAAACTCAAAGACTATCCGGACAATTAAAACAGGACCAATTGGTTCTAATTTCTGAAAGAAATACTCGTATAAGTAGAAGGTGTCAGGTATGCTATGCAAATAAAATACGAAAAACCACCAATCTTATGTGTAAAGTTTGTCAAGTTCTCCTACATTTAAAAGATTGTTTTACTTCATATTAATTGAAGAACTATTGAATGAATATTATATACACATAGCACTATAACTTCACTTGTAAAAAAACTTGTATCTTAAATAAAATGTTATGTAAGCTCAATGTAAACTTCTATTTAGGAATGGACTATTTCCATAAAAAAATTACCGTATCTATATGAGGCTATTTAAATTACAGATTTTAATTTTCATAGTTTTCTGATTGGTTATTATTCATTTATTTTAAATAAAATTTAGTGTAAGCTTCATGTAAACATGTGCTTATTATTTGCCGATTGCACTCAAAATCAACTACCTTCTGCAGATTTACACCAAACTCTTGAATATAAAATTCTCTTTATTACGATACTTTGAGAAAGTAGAATATTTCAAAATTGAAAAATTGCAATATTTAAAATTCTTAGTCAAAATGTCATTATCATTTTATTTATTTATTTATTTATTTGAAATCTTTTGTGCCCAAGAGCTATGTCCAAGTTAGATTTTTGAATTTTGTCTTTAGGAAATTGCCGGCTCCTGAGGAGGTTTTAACAAAAAAAGCACCGGCTACATGGTAAAGTTATCACTTTTTATAGGCCGGCCGCATAGTGTTAATCTTTTTTCATCCAATTGAGTATATTCATTTAATAGCAGCTCTTTAAATTTCTCGTATTTGTTTTCTTTAGGTGGGTCTCTAATTAAATTCGCCACTATATACAGATGTTTTGGATTTAAATTATCTAGAACAATATCATATTTGGTTTGATCTTGCGTAATTTTGTTGTTTCTAAATTGAGCTTGTAACTGTATAAACCATAAATCGAGATTTTCAGTAAAAAATTCGGGAATTTTTGTGCTCACTTTGCAGAATTAATTTTTGTCGTTTAGATTGTTTTGAATTTTAGATGAGTTATATTTAGTTCCGATTTAATTTCATTAATTTTCTTGTATAAAACGGATATCGCCTTAGTTAAATATTCTAATGAGGGTTCAGTTACTGGGTCGGATGATTTGTCATTAGTATTTTCATCGGAAAAGCTCTGATCCATTTTAAATTGAAATTGGATTATCATTATTTGATGATATTTGAATACTGGAAGGGACATTTCTTGATGTAATTTTGAGATGGGGAGCCCAGGCCCCTACTTATTGTTTTAAAACTATTCGAAAAAAGAAAAAAAAAATTTTTTTTTTTAAATATTTATTCTATTGAATAAGTGAAATGAGAAAGAATTATATATATAAATATATATTGAACTATTTATAGACACTGAATAAGAGTTAAGCTCATCCGCTTGCTTTTAAGGTTCAATGAGAACTAACACACACTAACTAAATTTATTTTTGTAAAATCATTGTTTTCTATTTTGATTATAATTCGTTCCAATAATTTCAATTTAAAATGGATCAGAGCTTTCCGATGAAAATACTAATGACAAATCATTGGTCCTTGTTGATTGCACCAGGTCACGTGATGGCGCGTTATTGCTAGTCAACGTGATAAAAAATTAATTCCGGTACATTCAGCGTTCAATCAAGCTGAATTATCAAACCTTTATCTTTATTTTTGCAGTCAGTTTAGAGGAAAAAATAAATGAAAACGTGGTAGGTAATGATTCACTTCCGAATGAGCTACATTTCTCAAAAGTTGATAGAAAACTACGAATTTTGAATAATCCCCGTGTAGCAAATTTCATTTTTCTAGCTCAAACCGTTTTTGCGTAATCTTGTCTACATACACACACACACAGAGAGAGAGAGAGAGAGAGACATATAGACAGACATTTTTCTAAACCTTAAGGAAAATAATTCAAAGACATTCAAAACGTATAAAAACATCAAAATCTCGACATCGAAAATTTTTGTTATCACAATCCTATCTCTTGCGAGATAGTAAAAATAAAAATAGTTATTATTAAATGAAAATGATAGAAATTTAATGTTTATTAGAATCAATAATTATAAATTAATTGATTAACTTTCCTTGTGGTTCGAAAGAATCCCAGACGCTGTGTTGTCTCGACTCGGCGTCATTGATGATAAATACCTCGATGCAAACTTCTTGTGTTCAAGTGGGGTCGCTAATGTGGGTGTGAGGCCCTGGCTATTCCAATGTTTTCAAGATGTTGCATAAGACTACTCTGTCTACAGGACTCGTTAAGAGGGCACTTCTTCTCCAAGGTGCAAACCATTTCAGAAAATTAGCGAAATAAAAAGCCGGGTTTTACTCTTTAATATAAATTATTTAATTTGATAATTTACAAAAACTGTATACACGGATGTTTCGGTTATTATTTAGTCGGTTGCGTGTGTGGTTATACCATACGATGGGCACGTGATGCTTAGGCAGAATTGCGCTACGAGAACTGCCTTCCCTTCGACTGGATGCAAATGCGCCGGTGGGGGTTAACTCTGGAGCTCCCTCCTGACATAAGAGTGACATAAGAGTATAACAATAACATTTTAAATTTCGTGTCCCCACATCTTTAATTAATAATAAAAAAAATTATTCTTGTAAATGACATCTAAACACATCAATTCTTCTCCTCAAAACTCCTTAATATGTTAAAAATCCCGTGCACAATTTTCAAGAGCAGAAAGACATAAAAAATATAAACATAGCTTCAATTTTTGTTAATATAGATATTGAATTTTTTTAATTGTTTTAGAAATCCGATTAATGCATATTATAAAGCATTAATGTCCAATGCCGCTACAAGTGCTCTCCGATTACATCAACGAATTCCTCGAGTTGCATTTACAAGAGAATTTCTAGCACAACTCATGCTTGAAGATAGTTGCCATTATCTTTTATTCTCTCTTATATTTCTATATGTTGCTCCAGTTACATGTATCCTTAAAAAAATATTAATATTAATTATTTATTTATTTAATATTATTAATATTATTCACATATATATATATATATATGAAATTTCTTAACCTCAAATTAGTGGTCTTACTACCTGTCGCCTTATTTTCTTTATTACATTCTGCTAGCTATTCTTTGACTTTATTAGATGTAAGAAATGATTTCTTTAAATATAATATAACTAAACTTTTAATAAAGCTAATATCTATAATGAATAAATTTTTTTAGGCTTTAGGGCAAAACTCTTGGTGGGGAGCCAGACTTATAATATCTTTAGTTGAATTTCAATCAAGAAATATTTTACGTCTGATTGCTCTTTCAGAAATTTTTTTGATGCCCTTATCGATATTTTTTATTTTAATGTAAGTATTTTAATAATTCAATATTTTTTAATAATATATCTTTTTCAAAATATCCTAATTTCAATCAATTAAATTTAACTATTTCTATAAAAAAAATAAACATCCATTTATTAGAATAAAGTAATATAAACTCTTAATCTTAAATATGTTAAAATGTTTCCAATCAAATGAAAAATCACTTTGAATTATTAAAAGATTAAGAAAAAAAATCAATATGTTGAAAATAATTAAAAATATTTTTTTAGGGGGCGAGCCAGTCTTTTAACACCTTTTATTTATTATCATTTCCTTACACTGCGTTATAATTCAAGACGGAATCCTTACACACGAAATATGTTTCATGAACTTCGCGTCGCCGTAGAAGGATTTGGTTCTAAGCCTGGAATCCCAGTTTTTATTACTAATTCTTTGAATACAATAGTCAATATTCTTAATCGTTTAGCACCTCCTCAAACACATCAAATGCAATAAATGCAATAATTTTATTTTTTTCAATTTGTTGAGTACAAATCACATTGAACAATAATTCCTCCTACTTATCTAAATTATTCGTGAGTCATTATTTAAATTGTGATTAAAAATATTTTAAAAAGGATTAAAATCATAATCATTAAATATATACAAGAAGATATTTGAATTATCTATTAAGTACATATTGAAGGCAGAATTGTTTTATTTTTGATTTTTAAAATTCCTCCAAAATGTGTACTTAATAGAAAATTTTAATCAATTTTTTTTTTATATATTGTGAAATCCATAAGAGAAACTTGATTAACCTCGGTCTACATTCTGGATAATGTAGTTTCAATTTAAATTTATTTAATCCGAATATTTTATAGCCTAGTCATAACAAAATAAAATTTCAAGAAAAATCTCGAATTTTAAAAATCGCAATAAGTGGGAGAGAATTTTTTTTTCTTAATTAAAGATTATTAAAAATTATTCATCTATTAATACTAAATATATTATAAAAAATAATTGAATTATCAATTTGGAAAAAATATTTTTGATTACTAGGTGGTGGGTTTTACTCTAAAGATACTAATCCATTTTTAGTACCATATCATTTTTTATAAATATTAACGTATTGACTATATAATCTTCACCTATAATAAATATACCAGTATTTATCAATCTCCATATGACAATCTTTTTTTCTGAATATAATTTTTTTAGAATTTTTAAATAATTCTCGTTAATTTAATATTTAACATGTTAATTAATTATTAATTTTTTTTAAATAATAATTGATTTAAAAATTTTTGTGCAATAGAAAACAATATAAATATTCATATTTTTTCCTGAAGATAATTTTTTTAGAATTTTAAAATAATTCTCGTTAATTTATTTTTAACACGTTAATTAATTATTAAAATACAATTATTATTATTTTTTTAAATAATAATTGATTTAAACATTTTTGTATTATAGAAAACAATATAAATATTCATAATATTTTTCCTGAATATAATTTCTTTAGAATTTTAGGAGAATTATCGTTATATTATTTTAAACATGCTAATTAATTATTAAAATACAATTATTATTTTTTTTTAAATAATAATTGATTTAAACATTTTTGTGTACTATAGAAAACAATATAAATATTCATAATATTTTTTCCTGAATATAATTTCTTTAGAATTTTAGAAGAATTATCGTTATATTATTTTAAACATGTTAATTAATTATTAAAATACAATTATTATTTTTTTTAAATAATAATTGATTTAAACATTTTTGTATATTATAGAAAACAATATAAATATTCATAATATTTTTTCCTGAATATAATTTCTTTAGAATTTTAGAATAATTATCGTTATATTATTTTAAACATGTTAATTAATTATTAAAATACAATTATTATTTTTTTTAAATAATAAATGATTTAAACATTTTTGTACAATAGGAAACAATATAAATATTAATAATATTTTTTCCTGAATATAATTTTTTTAGAATTTTAAAATACAATTATTTAAAAAAATAATAATTGAGATATTTGTTTTATTTATACATTTATGTAGAAAACAATATAAATGTTCTATTATTAAATCATTTTCGTACTAAAATTTGAAAATATTTATTTCATTAACCTAAAATTTAATTGAAATTAATAAATAATAAAATCATATATATATATATATATAATGTTGGATAACTGAACTCGTGATTTTCACAATTCCTTAGAGTAGTATAATCTAGAAATCTTTCTTGGATTGTTTGAAATATTTGTTATTATCAATTTTATATTATAATTCATTGATCTTTTTCAATTTAACATTTTTAAATTGAAAATTTGTTTAATTTAGTCTTTAAAATAGGCATATCGTTTTATGTAAAAAGTTATTATTTAGGCTATATATTAACATTTATATATTTTTGTGATAATAATAATATTCCTTACAATGCTGGCCGACTCTTCAAAATTCATCACATAATAAACTATTTTTCAAAATAATTCCAAGAAAATTTCAAACCTGTGCAAAATATTTCCATTGATGAGACCATGATACCATAGCGTGGAAGACTGAATTTCAGAGTTTATAACTCTTCGAAAATCACAAAGTATGGTATTCATATCCGGATGCTATGTGATTCTACTTTAGGTAATATTTCTAGTTTTAAATTCTATTCTGGTGCAGGGCATAGTTTAAATACTACCATCTTAGAATTATTGGCACAATCATTGGGAAAGTGGCAACACTTATATATGCACCACTTCTATAACGGTGTAGAACTCTCAAAGATTTTACTTCTAAATAAAATCATAGTTTGTGGAACATTCGACGCAAGAAATTAAGATGCCTTATGCAACATGGATGGGTAAATGAATTGGGGTTACTACCTCCCTGAGAAATTCCCACTAAAAATGTTTATATTTTAATTAATTAAATCAAACTATTATTTTTTATTTCAATATTTTTAATGTTAATACAATAATTTTTATTTTATAATCTATAAAATAATTTAATTATTTTAAAAAATGGCGGTCTTCAATTACAATTTTTTTTACTCTAGACTGGGAATCCCTTCTCATTTCATAACTTAAAATAGTGTCGAATAGAAATAGACGATATTTCTTGGATTAATCTTATTATGCTAGCGAAAATTGTTTGTTTGTATTATTGAGGACCCCAGTTCAATTCATTTTAATCAGATTGATGTAATGATGCAACATTTAATAATTGTAATAAATAATTAAAGAATTGTATATCAATATTTTTTAAAGGGTCGAGCGAGAGCTCAGTGTCCCAGGTATTAATATTACCAGCCAAACCCAATATTAATGAATTATTTCTTTAAACTTAATTATCAAGCCGAGGCTCGGGGTCCCGGTACTCTAAGAATATAGCAAGTACATTATATTTATAAATCCTAGTTTTCGAAAAAAAAATGTTTTAAAAAATTTTTTTATATTTTAATTATTTTAGGTTGACCAGGAGTGAAACCGCTCGGTTATAGTACTGGTCCACTTGTTCGAAGGATTGAACCTCGATGAGTTCATTTACATTCAAGAATAAATAATAAACCACAATAATTCCGAGAAAGGCCAATATTTATAAAAAAAATAAAATATTTTATTTATAATTGATTTAATAAACAATGTGTAAATGCTAATTCTAAAATTATTTAAAAAAAAATATTCTCTTATAAAAATAAATAAAAAATATGAAACCAGATAAAAAAAAAATAAAACTAAGATAATTGAAATCCAACAATTTATACTTTTCTAAAGACATCGATAAATCTTATCCATAATAATTTTGCATATATTTAAACAAATGTATACTTAGACGTATAAACAAAATTAATATAAATTTTCAAAAAATTTAAAATAATTCAAAAATAAGTTTTGTGATTGAGGTTGTCTATTGCCTAATTTTTAATTATTACTTAATCAAGAGTAAAGAGTAATTTTAATGTAAAAATTGTATTACTGTTGTGGAAAGCAATGATGAATAAATTTTCTTAATTGAAAATAACTATTCATTTTAAATATATATATATATGGTGAAATAAAAATAATTTTTTTCTTTTTTTAAAATGTTATTTATTTTAAAAATTCCATTTACAATTAAATTCCAGCAGCAACTGGAATAGGTGGTGGAGCATCTTTTGAGGTTTTTACATCGCTGGAAGGTTGTGTGGGTAAAGTTTCTTCTTTAGGCTCCACAACAGATACATTATCAGGCAACGGCTTCTTAGGTCCAGTTTTACCATTAGGATCCCAAGGCAACATAATTTTCACTTTAATTCCAAGAACACCTGTAAATATGTAAACAAAATAATTAATTTTTTTATTTGATAAATATTTACAGTAATTTAAATGAAAATTACCTTGTCTAAGAAGTACATGTCGCGTTGCACAATCAACATATTCATTCGTAGGTTCTCCACTGTGGATCATAAGACCATCAACAAATTTCATCGATTTTGCTCTTTGTCCTCTAAGTTTTCCAGACACTACAACTTCGCAACCCTTTGCACCACTTTCCATAATAAATCGAAGAACGCCATAGCATGCTCTATAATAAAAGCAAATTATTTTAACAAAATAAAATAATGAAAAGATTTATTAGAATAAATATAGATATATTCAAATAATAGTCTTTCATTAATCTTCCATTCAAATAATATTTAAAAATTAATATATTACTTGTGTGAATATAAAATTAGTGAAAATGCATTGGTAATTCTATTCCATCTCTGTGGCTCTACAGAACTCGAAAGTTCTTGGCCGCAGCAACCACATTTCTGCTATTATTGTCCCATCCTGACTCCTATTTTCTCCAATCTCTCTAACATATAATCTCTGCGTCCATGGTCTTCCAACCGGTCGCTTTCCAATTAGTTAGTAAATTTTAAAAGTATAAATAATATTTATATTAAAACCAAAATATTTTTTTGAAATATTTACTAAGATTTTTCTTCATAATTGTAAAATTTTTAAATATTTGTATTAAAAATACCTTCGTACTGCAAGTCCACCGATTAATTTGTATCTTAAAGATTCAGCTTGGGCAATAGCGCATAAACCTCTGGTAGCAACTTTTTCTGCATATAATTCTACAGAATGCTCCAAGAAGTTAAATCGTTTTTGTACAACTGATGTTAATTCACGAATTCTTCTTCCTTTTTCACCCAAAACATTTTGGGTTCTGGTGGCCATAATAATAATTTCTGTACGTGTTGGAGTAACACGTACTTCAACTCCAGAATATCCATCTTCGGCCAATTCTCGAGTTAAAAATTCATTTAATTCAGCTTTGAATACTCCATCACCCACAAACTAAAATAAAAATAAATATTACTTTGAAATAAACGAGACATGTGAAGAATTTTGAGGTTAAAAATTAATCCAATATCATCCTTTTATCCAAAACAATTTTTTGTTATCTATTTTGATTTTTCAGATTAAAATATAATAAAATTTAATATTTTTAGATGTTAAATGAAATTTTATTAAAATATATACCTTTCTTTTCTTCGAAATTGCTGCAGACATATTGAATAATATGATTATCCTAGTTACAAGAACATAAAAGACTAGACGACGGAAGCAAATTTCACTTCAGGCTTTATACTGCTTTAGTCAAAAGAAAAATTTAATATTTAATTTATAATAACCAAAACTTCTTAAAAAAGCTAAAATATTAAAATAAATATATAAAAAAAATTAAAATTTAATTAATTAAGTCATAAATATTTATTTTAAAAAATTAACGTTTATAACATTTTATATAGTTAATTTAAATATCTGTCAAATTTGAGATTAAATTTTATTTTTTTTTTTTTTAATTTTTCTATATTTTTTGTATTTTAATTTATGAATTATGTCTTTCAGAACAATTTTATTAAAAGTATTTATTGTTTTTCTATTATTTTTTGGAATCCCCATTAGGATTCATGATGATGATGAGTTGAAACTAAAAGAAATTTTTGAAAGTTTTTTAAAAAATTTTAATAAATCATATGATAATGAAACAGAATATCAAAAACGATATGTGACATTTAAAGTATAAAAAAATGAAAATAATATTTTATAATAAATTAATAAATTATAAATTATTCTTTTATATTTTAGGATTCTCTAATTACAATTGAAAAATTAAATTCACTTAGAAATTCTACTGCATTATATGGCATGACAAAGTTTTCTGATTTAAGTCAAGAAGAATTCTTAAATACATATTTACAACCAAAACTATATGAAAAAATTAATCAGAATAAAAGAAAACATCATCACCGTAATAACATGCATCGTAAAAACAAACGTCAAATATTCAATATTAAAGATTTACCAAAAGTTGTAGATTGGTAATATCTCTTAAGAGTTTTTAATAGAAATTTTATAATATTCATACTTTAACATTTTAGGAGAACTAAAGGAGTTATTTCGTCTATTTATAATCAAAAAACTTGTGGAGCTTGTTGGGCATTTAGTGCAATAGAAACAATTGAGTCGATGAATATAATAAAAAATGGAGGTTTAATAAAACATCTTAGTGTGCAGCAAGTAATTTTATGAATTCTAATGAATAAATATTAAATAAAATTTTATTTCGTATTTTCAATTTGTAGATGATAGATTGTGCTAGCAATGGAAATACCGGTTGTTCAGGAGGTGATACATGCAGTTTACTTGAATGGTTGGCAGCAAATAAAACAAAAATTACTTATGAGAGTAAATACCCTTTGACTTTAAAAACCGGAACTTGTCAAATTACCAAGTAACACCATAGTATTACCGTATTATTTCCATTCATTGATTTTAATTCATAATAAATAATTTTTTTTTTTTTTTAGTGAAACTGATGGAATTCAAATAAGTTCAGATTATATTTGTAATAAGTAAGTAGTTCCATAGTGTGATCATCAAACTTTACATATTTAATAATACTTAATTCTTTATTATAATGTATAATAGGAAAGTCATAACATCAATGATAATATACTCTGTAATAGAAATTAGATTTAAGAGAAGCCTCAACTTTAACTGACTAAAAGATTGACACTATTAATCACATAATAAGCCTGGAATATATTTTCAAATTATACATTTTTTGCACTCAAATTTTCCTAGTGATAAATAATTTATTTATTCCATTAATCATTGTGAACTCTTTAGTATCAAGATATATTTAATATTTAGTCACAACATATAGTATCCTTAGTTTACAAAAATTGATCTTCATATCGATGAATTAATTGGTTTAATCTTTTTAAATACTTGATCAATGGTTGTTCTGTTTATTAATATTTTAATTGGCTAATGACTTTTCCTAACAGGTTCAGACACATTCATTTGTTTTATGAAAAATCCAGCAATACTAAAATAATTAACACAGGTTTGTTAGTTTAATTTGCATAAATATACAAACAGGGTAGAAGATTTGCCCCAATATCTAATTTGTTATAGTTTGAAATAAAAATATTTAAGTTATTCATATTTAAATTAATGGTATAGACAAAGGCAAAGTCCCATCATTACTTTGGTATCACGGATTAATTTATTCTCAGATGTATTTAAAAATTATTTTTAAAAATAATTTTAAAATTTAAAATATATCTTTATATATTATCAATTTTTTCCAATATTTTTTAGAAATTAATATACAAATTTAAAATTCACACTTAATTAATTTTTTTATTTCGAGTTTAATTAAAAATAAATTATTACAAATAATCATACTTTGGAGAATATCATTCTGTTTACAAGTTTACACTATTAGGTATTAAAATATTCCATAATCGGACTCGATTCCAAGTTAATTTTTTTAAGTTATTACTTTTTAATATAATTTTTTAGTTTATCCTCCCAAGAAGTGGATATTCTCTCCTTGTTGGCCTTCCATGGACCTGTTACTTCAGCTGTCAACGCACTCAGTTGGCAAAATTATCTTGGTGGGATTATACAATATAATTGTGATTCTGATATTAAACAAATTAATCATGCCGTCCAAATAGTTGGATACAATCTAACTTCTTCAATACCATTTTATATAGTGAGAAATTCTTGGGGAGAAGATTTTGGAAATCATGGATATCTTTATGTTGCTTTTGGAAATAATACATGTGGTATTTATAAGAAATAAATTAATATTCATTTGTCCAATATAATATGAGCCACTTTTATTTTTAGGAATAGCAAATGAAGTCTCTACAGTTAATATAAAATCATAATATAAAATGGATGTGATATTTTTATCTATAATTTATATGTTATCAATACTGAAATAATAAATCGATTTCTATTTTTATTTTTATTTTGTTATACTCTCATTGGTATTGCTAATTTTGATTTCATCTTTTCTGTCAAAGGAGGTATATATTCTCTTGGAATTAAAAATGTTGATAAATTGAATAAATCTAAGAACACCTTATAACGATCACTAAAAATAAAAAGAAAATAATTAAAAAAATCATTTTTAATTTAATAAATAAATATAAAAATAAAAATCTTTCTATAAATATTTAATTAAAATATTTACAAACCTCAAAGTTGATCTTAAATATTGATAACCTGATGATCCTCCAGTGCCTAAGTGTGCAGAACCTATCATTCTTTGAACCATCAATACATGATTATCTAGAAATTAAAAAATTGTAGAAATAAGATATTAATTGCCTATTGTTCCTAAAATTTAAAAAGCATATATCTAGAAATAAAACAACCATCAGGGAATAGTCCAACCTTTTTTTTTACGTCGACCCATTTTAAACTTTCTTATCGTTTAATAGTCTCCTATTTTTTTATGCATAAGTATAAGTATATTAATAATGCATATCTATAAATATATTAATAAAGTTTAACATAGTGCTAATATTATTTAACAAAACGTACAATTTAATTTATAAATTAATAATCTGATAAATTATTAATAAGCATTCCTAACTGAAAAAATTAATGTAACGGTTGAATATGATATTTTTTGATGTTTTTCATAACAGGTTCAAATTTTGATTAATAATAAAGTTCTAAACTTTCGAATACGATAATATAGCTAATAAATATTATTAAATATTTTATTAAAAATTATTGAAAAAAATTAAGTTAAGTGGTATTTTATTTAGAAAGAAAATTTCAAACAAAAATTCCAATGGGATTCCTTAAAAAATACCTTAAAACCAATTATGTATTGGGAGGGGAACGCGGGGAACGACGTTCCCTTGCCTTTTTTCAGAACCGGAACGCGTTCCAGTACTTTTTCATGTCCCGACAACTCCCACTTAAATCTACTGTTAGAATTTCTTTTTTTGTGTTCGTAAATATTTTGTATAGTAAGGATAAGGAGAAATAAAAACTTATATGGAAAAAAATAGTTTGCTGAAAATAGGAATTTTTTTCTCCCACTATGCGTTCTCTTGCTTCTTATTTTACCAATACATCACTGCTTAAAACATGAACGATAAATATATAAAAGTGTAATCAATATAACTTTAATAAATACTATTGGCAATTATTTGTATTTACTTTTTTCTTTAATTTTTATTTCTTATTTTTAAGGAAATTCTTTACTTTTTTTTATAATAATTGAAAGATGAAATTTTGTCATTAACTCCCAATAGTTCCCTCAAGTTCTGTCGACTCTTTTCAAAGCTCCATAGACCTATAACTTTTCAACTGGATAAAGATAAGCAAAATTATACAATCTAAATGTTTAAGTTTTCAAAAAGTCTAAATATAACCAAGTAAAAATAAGAATTTTGACTATTTTCTCAATTCACATGAATAAGGAATAAAAGTCAATTTCTAGGATTTAAATGAAATATTTACATTAAGTGATTTTGGTTATATTATAATTGGGTTATTTAAACCTCATGTTTTTCTCATAATTACTCACAATAATACTCTGTTTAATTAAAGTTATCATATGTTCTGAGAATTACGAGTATATAATTATGGATGGGAGATGTCCGAAGAATAGGAAAGGACATTCACCCCACTACTATACTCTTAATACGAAAAATGACGTAAAACTATTTATGTGTAAAATATATTCTCCTTCAATTTATTTTTATTGATTATAAAAATACTTACATCTCCATTTAGTTATAAGAGAGTCAATATCCATAAGAAGCATAAGAAGCTGATGAGGTTGATTAAATCTTGGTTCATCTCTATAAAAAGTAATCATTATAGCTCCCTGGAGAGCTTTATGAGAAAATCTTCTTTCTCCTCGAGCTACTAGTGCTTCATGTTTATTAGGCTCAAAGATAGAATCAAAAACTTCTTTTTTCTTTTCATAATCGTTCATATAAATTCTTCGATTTTTTTCGTTAGTTTCTGCCTACAAAATACGTAAATAATTAAATTATTAAATTTATTCAATAAATTATATCAATACTTAATAATATAATAAATAATAATATATATGATAAATAATCAACATATATTTAAATCAATTTACAAGTTTAATAAATAATAATATTGTATATTCAAATGGAAATTAAATGCATAAAAAAATAAATTTTTGAAAAGCTCAACTTATATTTTCATATCCTAGCCAAAATTGCCAGTTATTTTTATTAAGATTAATAATTAATTAACTTTTATTAAGGGTAATGAATTTGTTTTACCTCAGCGGAAACGCGTTGTTTTTCCAACATAATGGATACGGCTCGTTTATATTTTCCCCAAAAATCAAATCCAGATATTTCCAATCCAGGAGTTCTCTCTAGCCATCTTTCAACCAATTCAGCAAGATCTGGTTCACTTTCAGATTTTTCTATAGCTTTTATAGCATTTTCATTATCTCCAAAAGCCCTTGAATAATTTTGATTATATTTGACTCGATTTTCCTTTAAAAATATTTTTATTATAGAAAATAAATTTATATAAAATAAAAAATCCTGTAGTACCTGTTTCATTCCTAATTTATTTTCAAGTAGACGAAATTGTAAACTTTGAAATCCGGAAGCAGGGGATAAATAATCACGAAAATCCATAAAATCAAGTGGAGTCATAGTTTCTAAAATCATTACTTGATCGACCAAAAGCTAAAAAAATATTATATTCAATATATTTATTATGATATTTTATATTAAACCGAAATTGTGAATAAGTATTTATTTATTTAAACCAGTTCATTGCGCCCTCGCTTACAATAAAATATATACAACATTGTTTATCAAAGGCGCCATTGGATGTGCGGGAAGCGAACCTGCCTCACATTCACATGGTCCCGGGTTCAAGTCCCGGGCCTGGCAAGGGAATTTCCTTAGCTGGGGTCTATGGGACGGAGTCAACCCAGCCTCCGGGAACAACATTGGAGAAAAGCTACTTGATAGCGCCTTCGATCAAGAAAATCAAGGTAAAGGTTGAGAGGACCCGTTCTACTGATCATAGGACACCTCATTGATATAACCGACTTGATAGGCGTTGTCCTTGCGTAGGACGTATAAAGTCAGAGGTTTAGTTTTAAAGTTTATCGAGTATTTTGGATTCTGTTTTTAATATTATTTCTAACTTCCAAAATAAGAGGGTTGTTTGTTTCCTTTCGGTTAGTTAATCAATTTTTTTTTTTAAAAATTTCCTTTATCTACAGGAATAAGTCACAATTATTTTTTTATTTAGAAATAAAACATACTTATTTTATGTATTTATATTTTTGGATATCGTTAATAAAATAAATATTAAATGATCAAATCATCCGAAAATAAAAAAATTCATTTTTCTATTAAAGGATTGTATTATATAGTTATTATAGCATTGGTTGAAATGAAATGTGTACAGTTTCAACATTTCAATTCATTCCTGTTTTTATTTTTATTATTATAAATAAATAATTATAATAACATTTTGTATTTATATATGTATAATAATAATATATTACTGATATTTTTGTTCTAAAGTTTTACTTATGCTTTACTTTTCCACCTACCACTACCACCTTTTACTAATAATTCACGGCCGAGTTTTCAATAATAAATTTTCATTTCTTACAATAAAATGTATACAACGAAAATGTATTTGGATTCCGTTTTTAAATTAATTTTTATTTATAAATAAAAATTAGATATTTTTTACTGGTAAAAATAAATTTGATTGAAATGAAACGTGTCAATTTCAATTAATTCCTCTCCAATCAAAGCGAAAATGAAAGAGATGAAAATGAGAAATAAATAACTATTAAATATATATATATATATATATATATATATATATAACAATATAACATTGAAAGTGAATAAAGAGAGATCGATTGAAACTAAGAAAATTAAAAACCATATTAGAGGAGAAATAAATTAATAAAATAAATAATAAAATCAAGAGGACGGCGCAAAACAAAACAAAAATAAAACAAAGAAAAACCTTATAAAAAATTGGGAATAAATTAAAATTATAGATTTAAACACATTAAAATGAAGTACAGGCCCTTTTACAAGTTCTAGAAAATGCTCAATAACAGAGACGAGGTAAGTAAATTCAATCAAATGAACAATGGAATTATTTTTCAAATGCTGTTAATAAATGACTAACAATAATAAAAAAAGTAATTAATTAATTGGAATTAGAAAAAAAAATGCAAGTTTTCATGCACACGCTTAAGAATTACATGTATCAACTTAATTTGTTTTAAAAATATTCAACAGCAACTTTTAGAAGTTGTATGAAATAAAATAATAATACAATAATTAAATAAATTAATAAAAAAACTTTCTAATATACACGCTTTTTAATAATAAATGCCCTAAAATATAGAAATTAAAATATTAATTAAACCTTGAATTGAATAACGGATGGTCTGTGCTGCATACAGCGCCCGCTCTAGCTTTTTTGCCGCCCCCTTAAACAAATTTTTTTTTTAATCAGAGCAAAAGTTTAAGACAAAAATCATTCATGCGTTAAACTGAACAATTACCAAAAAATTTACAAATATATATTTTGATTATCTGATTATCAATATTTTATGCCAATAACGACCAAAATGTCGCTCTTTATAATTGCCGCCCGGACAAATGTCGGCGGGCGCTGGTTTATATCATATCGTTATGAAAAATTAATTATTTATATAATATTATTCAAAAACGTAAATTCTACTTCAAATAGACATAGTGGAAAAGGAAAAAAAAATAGAAATGTTTGTGCATATACAATGAAATGTCCTCGTATTATTTTCTTTTCCCTGCCTATTTGGCGCCCACACTTCCATTTATTAGATATGATTAATTATTTAATTAATTAAATTGTGGTGTGTGTGGATTAATTATTTTCTTCTTTTTAGTGAATAATATTAATATTATTACTTACAAGAAATTACAAATTATATAATCAATATTTAATCAAAAAAAAAGAATAAAATAAAATAATGAAATTTTTGCGAAATTATGGTATGTTGCAAAAACGAAGCATAATTTTACAACTTAACATCTCACCATCTCGAAATATATAAATAAAACATTTATTACAATATATATCTGATAAAAATACATACTTCTTATCTATTTTTTGCATTATCTATTTAATATATGTTATTGATAAACTATTGAATTGACCTGTGAAGTGATTTTACACAGCCTTGAACTTACAAAAATGAATGAAGTAAACATTTTTTTTTTATTGTTCATTTATTATTATATTATAATTCGTACTTACTTTTAAAATTAAAACAATCCGATTTAAACGTTGCAAAATTTCAAGGGATTGAGATTCATCCAATATTAAATTCTACAATAATACAAAACTCATGAAATAAAATTTAAACAGAAAGAGTATTTTATTTTCTCACTTACTTCATTATTAAATTTTTCGCGAACTGAATCTAATTCAAAAATAATTTGCTTAAACCATAATTCATATGCTAAAAAAAAATAGTAAAGAAAATCAATGTAATTACAATGAACACATTGTAGTAGATCCGAAATAATACCTTGATGAGTAACAATAAAAAGATGCTCATCATGAACTGGGCGAGAATCTTCAAGCGTTAGCATTCGTTGAGCATTTAAAATTTTATCCAATTGTAAATATTCTCCGTAAAGCATTCCAGCAGATTTATCTAAAGGTTCTTCTTCCGGTCCAGTGGATTCATCTTCATCATTTTCTTTTCGTCTATGAAAAAAGTTCAACAGGATAATATAGAAGAAAATAAATTGGATTAATTAATAAAATGTACGTACGATCGAACATATAAACAACTCATTCTGAAAGAGAATATTCAAGGAGGGTTGCTGAGCAGTCAAGAGTATAATGCGGTTGATTTGCTTTGGCTTCCAAGAGTTAAGTTTCTTCAAAGAATGACGTCATATAAAACGACCAATCCCTAGCAGAATTAAACAATCCAACCGGATTATATAATATTATCTAAGATTTTTATAAAAACCAAAAAATAATTGATCAATAATTTTAAATGAAGAAATATGATATTAGTAGAATATATTTAACTTTTTCTATATTTTTTTTTTAAAATAGAATATTGAATTATTTTTACAATTATCTTCTTTAAATAAAATTTTAATAATTTATTTAATATAATATGTTTTTAAATTTTATTGGGTGTTTTTAATATATATATATATATATCTCGCCAGAGATAGTATTGCTATCACGAAAATTTTCGATGTTGAGTTTTTTATGTTTTTATACGTTTTGAAGGTCCCTGAGTCATTTTCACTAATGTTGAGAAAAATGTACATATGTGTGTATGTAGACAAGATTACGCAAAAATCAAATCCAGCTTTGAGCTAGTATCATGAAATTTGGTACACGGCATTATTCAAAATTTGTAGTTTTCTCTCAACTTTTGAGAAATGTAGCTCAACCGGAAGAGGGTCATTACCTAACACGTTATCATTTTTTTTCCTCTAAACTGACCGTAAAAATAAAGATTTATGTTTGATAGTTTTTCACATGAATAAAGTTTGTATAAAACTGCTATATATAGAATTTCAGCTTGATTGAATCGCTGAAAGTACCGGAATTAATTTTTTAACACGATGACACGCCAGCAAGTGATGTGATGCCATCAACAAAGAGCCAAACAAGCACTTGTTTAATAAATAATATTTGGTAATTTTAATTTATCATTTAATGAATTAAATTTTATTTAAATATAATTTATGTTAATTAATCCAATTCAAATTTGCGAGATAGCCGAGTTTTTTAGTAAAACAATGAAATAAATTATCCACAACTGGATTTAATTTAGATCGATGGTCGATGTTCAAAAGCTACAATTTACAAAATATCCAATTTTTTAAACAGCCACTAACATTTTTTTCAATATTATGGTATTTGATTAGGAGATTAGGTATATTAGAATTATTTTATAATTTAAAATAAATAAACTGTTTTTAAACAAGACTAATGTCAATAATCAAATCGATCACTCAATTATACAGTGTAATCTTAATTTTAGAAATGATTTAAAATGTTTAATAATGAAAAATTTAGTTAAACTTTTTAAAGTTTAAAAGGTTTAATTGTTAAAACATTAACTTAGAATATATTTAATTTTTATTTTGTATACTAAATATTTTTATCTTTGAATTCCATAGGGATGTGGAAGGAGTTTGAGAGTTTGAGTCACCGAATTAGTTTTAATTTAATCGATTAAACACGAATGTAGTTTATAAAACTCATAATAAAACCAGGTAAAGGTCTGGTATATAAATATAAAAAAGCTATTCCTAATATTAAATACTCTATCTATCCATCTCTGAGGCTCTACAAAACTCGAAAGTTCTTTGCAGCAGCAACCATATTTCTCGAAATGCCCCTATCCATCCAACTCCATACTTTCTCCCATTTTTCTCAAGTCCCTTCCTACATTGTCCATCCACCACGTCCTTGGTCTCCCAGGCGGACGTTTACTAATCGGATTCACTATCAATATATTTTTCCCCAATTTTTCATCTGCCATCCCTACTTACGTGCCCTGCCTCTTCTCGTTTTTATAACCCTATGTCCGTAGATGCGTAGAGGTCATACAATTCCTCGTTATGCAGTCGCCGCAATTCTCTGGCTGCCCAGCCAAAACGTCGACGTCGATTAGAAGTCTAATTGACGTCTAGGGGATCTAGATACGCCTAGATCTAGATTACGTCTAGAAATTTCAATTTAGACGTCTAATCTAAATGCACATCTAGAAATATCAATTTAGACGTCTATATAGACATCTAGAAATTTTAATTTTCAGTAGTTATATTTCTAGACGTAATCTAATCTCCTAGACATCGATTAGACGTTCAGGCTGGGTTGCCTTATCTTTCTTTGGCTCATAATGCGAAGAATCCCATTTCCAAATACTCTAATTCTACTCTCGTCTCCCAAGGTCATAGACCACGCCCCATGCTCGTATAACACAACCGGCAAAATAATCGTTTTATAAATTTCAATTTTTATCCACTTCATGATAACAGCTGTTACCCGATTGCAACCTCGATATTATCCTTTGTGATTATAAAACCTAAGTATTTAAACTTTTATAGGTTTTGTACGTGAAGATTTTGTCTATTGATTTTAAACTTGTGATACTAAATATTTTGTCTTAATAGTATTAATTTCGATAAAAATCTCTGCGCCCTTTTTTATGCGCTTTTTATTGAAATTTTCTACATTTTCAAATTCTACGATTTTTATGTTAAGACTTTGTGTATTAATACTGTTCCTCTCTGCTACTAAATATTTTGTCTTATCACTATTAATATTCAATTTCTTTTGTTGCATTTGGGGACTAAACATTCACATTCTTAAGCAACCAATTTTTAACAATTTAATTGTTTAAAATTCTAACAAGATAAATAAAAAAATAATTTCTTATTATAGATATAAAAAATGTTAATCCACATTCTAATATTCGTTTCAACTTATTTATTTAATCGATACTCCCTCTATCACTAAGATATATATATATATAATATAATATCTATAAATTTATTTAAAATTCAATCCCTTAAATTCTATTAAATCATTTAATTATTTTAATTATTCTTTTAATAGTATGAGTAAACTAATATTATTTAAAAAAAAATAATTATTATAATAATAATTATTCATCAAGATTCATTTTGTTAAATATACTTTAATAATAATAGATAATAGAGAGAGATAATTTGTTTATTTGTTACCCAGGTAACAGCCATTCTTGATTTCTAGAAGTTCCTTTCATTAAATCGCATATTTTCGAAAATAAGAATCAAAATGCTTTGCCTCCCTAAAGATCGAAGAGAAATAGATACTATTGAACGTCGTCGACGAATTGAGGAAGAAAGAAAACCAAGAATATTTAATGCACGACAAAGAAAGATTGGGGTATTTATATACTTTATCTAACTTAGTACATTATTTTAATTTGATTATTATTAATTCATTCAATTATTTTCATTTCAATTGATTTCATAAGATTGATAGAGAAGCTATTGAACGTCAAATTAAAGAAAAACAAATATTAATTGGGGAACAAAAATCGATTGATGATGCATTTGAAAAACAAAGAATCAATGAGGACCGAATTTGTATTCTTTTGGAAAAACAGGTATAAATAATTTATATCTAATATATACTTATAGCTTTTAATATATTAATAAAAAATACAGTGGAATGTTGCGATCACGAAAATTTTCGATGTTGAGGTTTTGATGTTTTTATACGTTTTGAAGGTCCCTGAGTTATTTTCACTAATAAGGTTAAGAAAAATGTATGTATGTATGTGTGTGTGTGTGTGTACACAAGATTAAGCAAAAACGGTTTGAGCTAGAAAAATGAAATTTGCTTCACGGGCATTATTCAAAATTCGTAGTTTTCTATCAACTTTTGAGAAATGTAGCTCATTCACCACGTTTTCATTTTTTTTTCCTCTAAACTGTCGGTAAAAATAAAGATATATACCTATATGATAGTTTCTCACATGATTAAAAATTGCATAAAACTGCTATATATAGAATTAAGAAGACGCCAATGGGTGATCTAGCCTCGCTGTCTCACATTCACATGGTCCCGGGTTCAAGTCCCGGGCCTGGCAAGGGAATATCTCTAGCTGTGGTCTATGGGACGGAGTCAACCCACCATCCGGGATCAACATTGGGGAATAGCTACTTGATAAAAAGTAGCGCCTCCGATCAAGAAAATCAAGGTAAAGGTTGAGAGGACCCGTTCTACTGATCATAGGACACCTCTTGATATAACCGACTTGATAGGCGTTGTCTTTGCGTAGGACGTACAAAAGTCAGAGGTTTTTTTTTATATAGAATTTCAGCTGAAAGTATCTGAATTAATTTTTTTTATCACGTTGCCAGCACGTGACTTGGTGCCATCAACAAAGATCCAAACACCCGCTGGTTTAATAAATATTATTTATTAATTTTAATTTATAATTTATTATGGGAGGCAGGGTAGCCGAGAGCGTAGGATACCAACTTTCCACGCAAGAAGTCGGAGTTCGATTCCAACTAAGAACAAAAATTTTCAATTTAATTTAACATCAGCTGCCTCCACAGCCTCAAAAATTGGAATGATTAACACATTGACGACACGGCAACGAACCTATTACGGCAAATGGGTTAAGATTCGCCGTAAAAATGGAACGAACACGTAGGAAGAGCCAACGCGGAAGGGCTCTTGAGAATATAGCCCGGGATGGAAGGCCAGCAACACAAGAGACCAAGCCACCGAAAAAATGGGCTGACTGCTGGGCGTACTCTTCCCAAAAAAGACCTGAGGATAGTGAAGAAGAACAGGCCTTAGGCCTATAATAGAAGAAGAAGAAGAAGAAGAAGAATTTATTATGAATTAAATTTAATTTAAATATAATATATGTTAATTAATCCAATTCAAATTTGCGAGATAGTCGAGTGGAGATACTCCAGATTTTTTCAATATCAATAACATTTTAAACAGGCCTAATTATTAAATAGATTTTTACGTTATCATTTGGTTGTGTAAGCGTATGAATATTTAATTAATATTATTATATTAAAATGAAGAAATTTTCTCATGTAAAAAAATGAAATTTTATATATATATATATAGTGTTTTTAATTTAATGTCTTATGAAAATATAAATAATAAAAATATTAATCCATAAAGGTCAATATATTAATCATTATTAAGTACTTAATGATTATTTCTGAAATTTTCAAAACAAAAAAAAATTGTATTTATTATTACATTTATATTATATTATAATTATATTTTATATTTAATATTAAATTTATAAATCATAATATTATCTATATTTTATACTAATTACAACTTTTCATTTTAATTTATTTTATTAAAAGGATAACAACATTTTCAGGTGGAAGAGGAGAAGAGAAGGAAGCTGATTGAATTAAATGAATTTCGAAATGTATACCAACGATCAGAAGGTCGACGGGAATTTGATCTCAATGATCCTAATATTCTAAAAAAAATGCTCCCTGCTAGAATAAATGACGATGACCCGAGACTTGGAATTTCATCCGCTCAAAAGTAAATAAACTTATTATAAGAAAAAAAAATATTCTTTTGTTTCTAAATATTTATTTGAAAATATTAGTTATAAATACTTACGTATTAAAGCCATAGCAGCAGAAGTGATTATGCATAATTCCCCAAAAAATGGATAATCCAAACTCTTATTGGAAAATGTGTTAAAAGTTCATAACTTTAATATTATATGCCAATCTTCTGTTGCTGAAGGCTGGTGGTGGTTTTAGGCTAATAAAGATTCTTCTCTTGATCTACACCTAACATTTTGGCGACAAATTAGTTAATAAAACAGTTTATTTAAAAACAAAGTAGTCAGTCGGATTTCTGCTGCGGTTAATACGAAAGTACCTAATTATCTAATATTATTATTGGATACTATCCTGTGAGACCACCTTGGGCACTTGCTGTAACGTAGAGAGGTGCTCATCCCCCTGTAACGCCGAAGTGATAAATAGTATTAAAAATATTTAGTAGTATTTTATTTGTATCAATTTATTTATTTATATCATTTTATTTTGTTTTTCGTCATTATTTTTTAATTTATTCACTAAATTAATTATGTACTAAATTGTTTATGATATAATGAGATATAATGATCCTAAAAATTCATTTTATTATTTATTATATTTATTTTATATCTTTTACTACATTTTGACCAATAATGTATAATGAAATGTTAGAAAATATAAAGAAAGAGAAATGAACATGCTTTTGTTTGTTCTATATGCATTTCTATTTATCTATCTACAAATCGTTTGGAGATATTAATTTAATCATGTAATATTATTGAATGAGAATTTTTACAGATATAAATAAAACGAAACCTATATTAAAATTAAAAATATCCTGAATCCTTTTTATATAGGAAACGCATTCTCCTTGGTAAAGCTTTTTTAAGCTTAACATAAGTTTTTAAAAATTAATTTCTGGATATTTTGATTAGATACTGATAAAATTTATAGACTATGTTTAAATAAGAGTATATAAAAAGATTATGGTAAAATTTTATTATAATCGGTTCAGCCAATTTTGAGTTTAGAATTATAATTTTTTTGGACAGAGACAAGCAGACAGACAAAAATTTTAGTCATATTTGGATTCTTCAGGTCATGAAACGTAAAGATATGCAAAAAATTTTAAATTCTGAATAATGGGTAGAAAAAACCTTTATATATATATAAACAGAGAGATAAAGAGAGAGAAAATAATAATTTAACATATTTAATTATTACAAATAACTTTCATTTGAATCCAAGATTACTTGTTTTAAGGTTCTATAAATAAAAAAAAATGTTTTTTTAAAGAATGATCTGTGCGTGTGTGATAGTTTAGAGTTTAGAGCATTATAATGCTCTAAAAATGAAATTTTGTATTTAAGGTGGGTATCTCTCTGTTTTTTACAGACCGACGATAGTATTGTACGAGGTATTGTTTTCACACCAAATTTCACATGTGGAGATTTTTACATATCTCCACGAATTATGCATTTTCTAAACAGAAAAAAGTATATTTAGCATGATGTCTGTCCGTCCGTATAGATGTGTACAGCCTGAACGGCTCAACGGATTTTAATAATATTTGGTATATTTACATATTGCAACAGTACCATGAATTCATCAATTTTTGGTGTATATCCGGAAACCGGAAGTGGTAGTATTAGCGATCGACGATAGGAAGGGAAGGGTTATTTTCGCACCAAATTTCACATAAGTAGATTTTTTACATATCACCACGAATCATGCACTTTGTATTGGTTTTATTCTCGAGAAAAATCATATTTATTAGTTTTTTCTTAATTTACAATTATATGACGTCATCCAGCCATTCATGACGTCACAGCCTGGTCTTATATATTATAAATAAAATAAAATTAAAAATATTTATGTTCTATCCATATCTGTTTTTTATTACATTAATAGATATATTAAAATTATTTGAAATTGTTTCTGTAGCTGGAAATTAATTTACTTCAAACCGTCGGTCGGTTCGGACCTGGCCACAGGTCAACTTATTTTTTTTATAAGAAAAAGTTTTAAAATCTATTCGTCGGAATGTGAATAATGAAGTAAAATATATGATTATAGATGATCTTCCCTTAGAAATTAAATAAATATTTTTTATATTATTTTTTGGAATTTGAAAAATTTAAATATTATACGAATTAATTATGATTATATAATTACAGACTAATATTTTTTTATTTAGTAAACAGTAGTAATTCCGTTTTTTGAATGATAAATATTTGTACTTATTAATTTTCTTTATATATTATGATACTTTATAATGTTTTTTATAGATTTATTGGAGAAGACATATCAGGTAGTCAACGACGACATATACAACGGGAACAAATTCGTTGCTGGCTTGAACAACAAATTGATGAACGGCAAAATGCCGAAAAATTGAGAATAAAAGCAGAACAAGAATATTCAGCCTCACTGATTGCTCGAGATCAAAGGGCTTGTGAATTAGAGAAATTAGAACAATCATGCAAACATAAAATGCAAGAAGTAAGAATTATTTTTTAAATTTAATTTTTTTTTTTAAAGCAAATTTACAAGGAGAATAATTATTTTAATTATTTCCAAAAATGATCAGTTTAAGTCATTTTATTAAACATATATATTTATAATGATTTATAATATTATATATTATTAATTTTAAAGGAATTATATAATGAATGAAATAAGAGTTTATAAAAATATTGTATTTTAAAAAATGTTAAATTGAATAAATTAAAAAAAAATCTAAAAAGATGAATGCCACAGTGGAAAATCAATATTACAATGTAATCCAGATTATATATAAATTTTGAAGATATATATATATATATTTATTTTTTCTCAATAAATTAAATTTAATATTTTAGTAAAAGCACTAATCGATATTGATTTTTAAATAATTCTCTTTTTTTTTGTTTAAGATATAAATAATAATTTTAACACTTATTCCTACATATTCCTGAATATAAAATTGTTAGTTTTAATACTTTGTAGTAAGGTTGCATTGAGAGATTAATTCCCCCGATTCTTAAGGAATAAAGGACCTAACAATAATTTATTTATTTAATCTTAATTTTATTTTTTTTAAAATAATCTCGCATGACCCATTTATGTTTGAATAAATTTTTAGGCTATTCTTCATTATAATCAAGCCCTCGCAGAAGAACAAGCTCACCAAAAACATCTTGATTCAGTAAGAGAATCAGAAGATAATCAAGCTGAAATTTATAATAATGTAACTGGTGATTTATTGACAGAAAATCCTGATGTTGCAAAAAGTAATCTTGGCTCTGGCAGGTGAATAATTATAATCATAACTTTATTTATGTATTTTTATATATAATTTTCAATTTTTTTAGATGTATAGGCTTTATGTATAAAGGAATGAATGCTCAAGAACTAGCAGAATATTATAATGAGCAAAAGAAACAAAGGGAATTAAAAATCGTAAATATAAATAAATTTATAAATTTTATTATACTATTATCTTTATTATTCTTAAAAACTATTACAATATTAAATTAAAATTAATTAAATTTATTTATAATTTTTTTTTATATTGTAAAAATATAGACATTCTAAAAAGGTATTGAATATAAAATTGTTGTTAATAGATACAAAAAGAAGAAGAGAAGAGACTTGAAAAAGAATGGGAAAAACTTGCAATAGGGTTTGATGAGCATATTGTATTAAGAGAAACTGAACAAAAGAGAAAGCAAAGGTATTGATTAAATATTATTTTCATTAAGCTAATATAATATTTAATAATGAAATAATCTAATTAATAAATATCATTTTAGAGAAATAGCTAAAGAAGTAATGGAAGAAAATAGAAGATTAGCCGAAGAACAACGTGCACGGAAATGTTATTATGAAAAAATTATTTATACAAATTCACCTACTGCTGCATTTTATGATCAGTTTAATACTTCAACTCGTTAATTAGACCAATGAATTTTAAAAAGAAAAATTAATGATTTTTTTATGTATGATATATGTGGGTTTATTTCAAAATTAATACAATTATTTTATGACTTTGAGTATTAACTCGCTTATGTTAAATGGGTTTGGTAAGTCTTTATAATGGAATTTATATTTTAAGATAGATATTATTCATGCTTCTTATTTTAAAACGTAGGTCCAGAAATTAAACCTAGATCAACTAAGTTAATAATTGAATCTGCAATTATTTTTGCAGATTTTTTAGAATATCCTCCACTAGTAAGCATAACAATTGGGATTCGTCTTTCTCTTGCTTTCATAAAAACCAATTCATCTCTTCTAATTACTCCCTAAAACAATAATAAAATATATTAAAATTTTTATTTTACTTTCACAAGTAATTTTGCGCATTAATTAAATTAAAAAAATATATCCTTATGAGAAATATAAAAAAATAAAAAGTTAAAAATTTTTAAATATAATTTATATTATAATTCATTTAAACTCTTGAAAAGGGTTGCTTTTAATAGATTATATATCTATTAAATTTTGTATTCTTTCTGAGAATGAGTAAATTTTTCTATTGGAAAAAATAAGTTTTTAGCTTAGTTGTCTATTAATCTATAAATAATTTTCGCTGTTTGTTTTAGAAAGTTTTAATCATTTTGAGAAATAAATAACCATTAATAATATTATTATTATTATAAATTTGAATATGTGTGTGTGATCTTTATTTTATTTAATAATATTTAAAGCTTACAAATAAATGACATCACCTTTATATTGTTTTTAAATAAATATATTATAATTATTATTTTTGAAGTAAAAAAATAAATAATTTTTTTAAAATTAATATAAAAATAAAAATAATAACAGATTAATATTTAATTGTATTAAATGAAATAAAATTACTTCAGGTGAAATATCCATGAGCCCAAGAATATCGCCTTTAAGTATGTCAGTGCCTGCATTGTATACGATTAAATCTGGGTGAAATTCTCTCAATCCTTCTTCAAGCATGCTAATTAAATATTTTATTTTAAAAAAATGTCGATTAATTTAAATTAATTTTAATAAGAAACCTTTCTACAATTTCAAGGTATTCTTCATCTTGTACATGGAAAGGCATTTCATATCCTTTATTTATTCGTTTTTTAGCTATTTTGTCATTAGGATAAATTCCTCCATTATATATATCTATTATATATACATTAGATATATTAATAAAATCTCTTTCATGGCCGTTTCCCTAGAATTGTGGTTTAAAATAATTTTTCATTATTTTATAAAAAAAAATATGTATAACCTGATGTGCATCTAAATCAACTATCATTGCTTTTTTTATTTGACAAATTTCATCATTTAGTAGAAATGTTATTAACAATGTTATGTCTGCATAAGGACAAAATCCCCCTCCTTTATCTGCACGACAATGGTGAAAGCCCCCTCCTATATTTATAGACCATCCTCTTTGAATTGCTAATTTTCCTGCTAAAATACTACCTCCAACTTGATACCTAAAACAAATTAATTTATAAGTTCAAATCTTTTACTAATAATTTAGTAAATTAATTATTACCTCATTGGTTTCAAATAACAAGACTGAACAATAGAATTTGGAAGACAAGCTAATAATGGAATTTCAGCAATTAATGCGACATTCCAGCTCCACTAAAATTTTGATAACTGAGTTCTTTTAGAAAAATGAGATATCAAAGAATTTTACTCACTCTTAGAGAATTAAGATATCTTTGGGTATGAACAACTTTTAAGTCATCTTTGGAGGCCTTGTTAGGCTTTACAATATTTGTTTCTATAATTAAGTTTTTATCTTTAAGAATCTAAAATAATTTCTCTTATCAATAAATTAGTGTTTTCAAAAATATAATTCAATCACCAATAAACCTTAAAAATATGCTTCCATTTTGATGCATCAAAGGGATGCAGCTTTTCAATTCCCATAAAATGAACATTATATTCATTTCTATATATAATTGGCCATTTATCCCTTTCTACATTGATATATAGTTGGGTTTGTTTAATTTCATTAACAGGGGTAACAGCTGATCGTTTTTTATTTATCCAGCCTCCCATTATCTAAAATTTTCAAAATATATATTATAATTTCAAATATAAGTTAAATGAATTATGCTAAATATCTGATAAAGTGTATGTTTTTTATGACATTTTTATTTTTACTACTTCATAATTTCAAAAAAGGCGCAAGTGTCAAGAAATCTAAAAAAAATTGAAATTATAAAAACATTAAGATATAATTTTTATAAGTTTACCCTTTCTAGAAAATTGATAAAAATAAATTTTGAAAATAATTTTTTAAATAAAATTATCTTAATCCATAATGCTTTGTCTTAAAAGTTCAGTGCTACCAATTCTTCAACAATCTCCATTTTGGATGAATTAGGATTGAAAGCATTTTCATTCAAACAAATATAAATTGATAACATTAATTTATTTCAAAAAGAACAATCATTATTTATCAAAATTAAATTATCTTTTTATTTGAGTTCTTCAGAATAAAAAATGGTACTATATTTAATTCATATTTTAATTTCTATATAATAAAGTATATATTAAAGGTTATGTCTTTGTTTTAACAATTAAAATTCATATCTAAAAAATTGAGTTTATTATGTTTCTATTTAATAAAACGATAATATTGATTATTTAGGTGTCACTAAATCCAGTACGCATTTTAAAACATGAGGCAGAAGAAGATAAAGCTGAAACTGCACGTTTATCAAGTTTTATTGGAGCCATAGCAATTGGTGATTTAATTAAAAGTACACTTGGTCCCAAAGGAATGGATAAAATTTTAATATCTACTGGAAGAAATGCCGGACAAGTAGAAATCACAAATGATGGAGCTACAATTTTGAAATCAATTGGTGTAGACAATCCAGCAGCCAAAATTTTGGTGGATATGTCAAGGGTACAAGATGCCGAAGTTGGCGATGGAACAACTTCTGTTACCGTATTAGGTATTACTTAGTATCTTAAAAATTTTTATTCAACTCAAAATTTCTTTCTCAAATAAATTATTTTATTATATAAATTAAATAATAATTTAAATTTTTTCAATAATTAAAAAACATTTGAATCATTTATAATGTATTTATATTTCAACTAAATGATTTTTGACAAGTAATTGGTCAGATATATTTGCTTAAAAATCAAAAAAGAGTGAAATTATTACAATATACTTACTAAAATAAATATTAACGTAAACCTTCATTATTATGAATTAATTTTAATTTTAATTATTTTTTTAAATTTTCATATATATAATAAAATTGATCCAAATGATTTTAAAAATCTAAATCTATTATATTTTTTTATTATTAAAAAAAGTTATAAATTTTAATTTAATATCACAACTATAAAATATTAAAAGTAAGTTAGATAAAATTAAATATTAAACATTTTAAATCCAATAGTTGAATTCTTTGAGAAAAATTAAAAATTAAATTAACGAAATTGCCGTATTTTCCAGGATAATTATTTCTAAAATTTTGGCTTTAAGGGATCTAATTATTAAGTCCTTTTGTAACATTTATTATATATATATATATATATATATATATGCGTATATATATATTTTAGCTGCTGAACTTTTAAGAGAAGCTGAATCTCTTATTGATAAAAAACTTCACCCACAAACTATTATTTCTGGTTGGAGAAAAGCTACTCAGGTAGCAAGAGATGCTTTAACCAATTCTTCACAAGATAATAGCAACGATGAAGCAAAATTTCTTGAAGATTTAATGAATATAGCAAGAACTACACTTAGTTCTAAAATTCTCTCTCAGCATAAAGAATTTTTTGCAAAACTTGCAGTGGATGCCATTAAAAGATTGAAAGGCTCTGGAAATTTAAGTGCTATTCAGATAATTAAAAAAACAGGTGGAACTTTAGAAGATTCATTTTTAGATGAAGGTAATATCTTTACTATTATTTTTTGCTTTATAATTTAAAAAGCCTCGCCTATTTTTTTTTAAAGGATTTTTATTAGATAAAAAAATTGGAATACACCAACCCAAAAAAATAGAGAATGCAAAGATTCTTATTGCTAACACTCCTATGGATACTGACAAAATCAAAGTTTTTGGATCAAGAATTAGGGTGGATTCAGTAGCAAAGATTGCAGAATTGGAAACTGCAGAAAAGGAAAAAATGAAAGATAAAGTTTCAAAAATTTTAAAACATAATGTAAATGTATTTATCAACCGACAACTTATATATAATTATCCAGAACAATTATTTGCTGATGCTGGTGTAATGGCTATCGAACACGCAGATTTCGACGGGATTGAACGCTTGGCTTTAGTAACAGGTGGAGAAATTGTTTCCACTTTTGATCATCCTGAGCTTGTTAAATTGGGCCATTGTGATGTTATTGAACAGGTACTTGAAAATATTTATTGTTAATTATAAAAAACAAGTTTGCTAATTTAAATTGTTTTTTTTTTTGTTATTTTGTCAAAATTGATAAATGATTTAACTGATTAAATTTAATTCTTAATTCTTATTTAGATTATGATTGGAGAAGACACTCTTCTACGATTTGGAGGTGTTGCACTTGGTGAAGCGTGTACTATTGTTATTAGAGGGGCTACTCAACAAATTCTAGATGAAGCTGAACGATCCCTTCATGATGCTTTGTGTGTTTTAGCTTCAACTGTCCGTGAAACTAGTATTGTTTATGGTGGAGGTATAAATCAATATATTTTATTTTTTCAATTATTCTCCAAAATTTAAAAAAAAATGTATTTTTAAGGTTCTAGTGAGATGCTTATGGCTTGTGCTGTCTTAGAAGAAGCAACGAAAACTCCAGGGAAAGAGGCAGTAGCTATGGAATCATTTGCTAAAGCACTAACAATGTTGCCTACTATTATTGCAGACAATGCTGGTTATGATTCAGCACAACTTATCAGTGAGCTTAGAGCTTTACAGACTCAAGGCAAAAAGACAATGGGTTTGAGTAAGTTAAACAAGAATTATAATTTTAAATATAATTTTTTTTTATTTTAATTCATATATTCAACTGATTAATTTATATTTTTTTAATTTTACATTATATTTTATTTAAAAATCAACTCTTTTTTCAGAACTTTCATCTAGGTAGTTTTTTCCTTGATATATATATAATTAGATAAATATCTCTTTCAAATATAACTATATTATATTATTTTTTTTTATTTTAAATTATAATAAAATATATAATTTAAATAATATGTTTATTTTAGATATGGATGAAGGCAAGATTGAATGCATGAAACGAAATGGTATTACAGAATCTTATGTTGTCAAAAGACAAGTACTTATGTCAGCTGTTGAAGCTGCAGAAATGATTTTGAGAGTAGATAACATTTTGAAAGCTGCCCCAAGAAAACGAGTTGAAGATCGTGGACATTGCTAATTGTTATATTTTACAATTTTCTAAATTAGCTTTTTTTAACATTATTTTGCATTTTATTCAAAAAATTAATCCAAAATATTACATGATATTTCAATTAATGTGTATCAAATTATAATTCCAATTTTTTTCTAAATAAAAGCTATTTATACTTAACAAATATTATCTCTCATTATTTTATTTATACGATTCTAAATTTTTCAAATGAATTTGTTTCATTCTTTTCATCTTTATAATAATTTTCCTGACAATTACCCAACATCCAACATATTCGTATATATTTACTGTTTAAATATACTTTTTAAGTTAACAAAATTTTCAATTAAAGATTTGATCTGAAATAAAAATCGATATACTCTTGAAAAGAGCCTTAATTAATTTGAGTAAACTTCATTGATTAATACAATACTTTGATACAATTTTTATTGTATTCTGCTTTTGCCATACTAGTTAATTTTAAAATATTTAAATAGTTTTAATTTAAATTACCGACAATTATTACTCCGAAAAACAATTACATATTAAATGTGATAAATTCGTAAATTGAGATAAAGAATAATAATTTAATGCAAATGTTATTAAAAATATATTTATTTAAACTAGCTGAGTTACTCTATTGATAACTTGACAAAACTACACACGTTCAATTTTATAGTGCCCAGATACAATTTCTACGGATAAATTGTTATTTTAAAAATTAGACTAATATTGAATGAGTAAAAACTTGACATTAATTTAATAATCGAAAAAAAGTCTCTAGATAATGTACTATACTCTTTAATCATTATATGTTTATATTTATATTCTGAAGAATATATTCTTTGAGATGTTCAACAAATTTTGTGCAATATTATATAATTTATAATTACATTGAACTTGTAGAGGGCCTTTTTTATTGGTATATATATATATATATATATATATATATATAAATAAATAATTATAATTATATAAAGTTTCAATCGTAATAATACAAAAAAGATTAATCTAAAAAATATTTATTATTGTGATATTAACAATTAAAAAAAATAAAATAATTTCCACTAGGTTATGAATTAATAAGATATTTGAGTATTCTTATAATAATTTATATATTATTTTGATTTCTATAAAAGAGGTTATAAGATTACACATTCCAAAACAAAAATTGGTTAAAATAAATTTTAAAAAAATTTATTTTTTTATATTCTGAAAATTCAAGTTTTGCTATTACAATGTTATAAATATACAAAGATTCAAAGTTTATTTCTTAAAACGACCATTTTATAAATGTTTATTCTGTTACAAGGAATTGAATTGATATAATTAAAAAATATATTGGTAAAAATGAATTTATCAACTAAACAAAAGATGTCGATGAGTTTAGGTATTTATAATCATTTATTTTTATTTTTTATTTTTATTAATGTATTTTTAATTTTTAGATGAGATAATTAAGTATAATGTTCAATTTCCAGTAAATAACAGAAATGAGGTTAGCAATTTTTAAATAATATTACAATATTATTTCACATTAAAATTTGTTATAATTATAATTTTAATTTCTTACTGTAGACATGCACCATTTCGTTTAAAAACAATAAAAAAAGAAGGAACAGAAATCGAAACAGAAACCAAAACAGAAACCAAAACAGAATTGATTTTATAAACAAATGGAATCAGTATAATGTATTATAAAATTAATCTAATATAGTTAAATCTATTCTCTCTTAACTTTGTATATTTTTAGGAAAACTCTATGAGAGATAGAATCTGGCAAACAAAATTTAGTCCCAAAGGATTTCGATCTGATAAAGTTTCATTAAAATATAAACTAATTAAAAATAAAATTTCTAAATCATCGTAAGTTATCTTATAAAATTATATTTTATTAAATTTTTATATAATATTGGAAATAAATTTTCTTTGAATATCGGTACCTT
This sequence comes from Labia minor, assembly GCA_963082975.1. Lineage (NCBI taxonomy): Eukaryota > Metazoa > Arthropoda > Insecta > Dermaptera > Spongiphoridae > Labia > Labia minor. The sequence continues at coordinate 57,100,993 of OY720345.1, forward strand.
ATTGAGTATCTCAAAATAATACTTCCTTTTTATCTATTTGTTTTATATTAAAAATATAACGAATAATCTCTACTTTATAGTTAAAAAATAATTAACTAATATTTAAGGAAATCCAAAAACACATTAAAATTTTGTCAATATTTTACAAATTTTATTATTTTTTCGCAATAAATTAAATCAATAAAATAATTGATAAATAAATTATTATATAAACGCGTCAAACACATTTTTATTAGCTGGACACAGGCAATTTATTGGTTGCTTTTAGTAAATAAGTAATAAATCATAGGTCCTTCATTAGTATTTGCATATTTTCTCAAATTTGATATTGTGATAAAAGAAAACAGTTTGTCTACCAGTATATTGCACCAAACATACAAGGCGATTGAAATTATTTCATTTATATAATAATTTATTAGAAATTTTTCTGATTTCTTATAGGTCCTTTGCATTAAAAAAATTAGTTTATCCTAATATATTCTTTATTTTTAGTGGAAACGGATACTATTTCGCAGATAATCTAACAATTTATATTCCTAATAATACAAATACGAATAATACATTTTATCAACAAGGTAACACAATTAAATATAATATAATTTTCCATTTGAAAAATTATTTAATAATCTTTAATTTTTACAGAATACAATCAATTTATTGAACCATGTCAATCATTAAGTGACATTTCTACAGATAATAATAATTCTAATTACAAAAAGTCCCCTTTTAATTCAAATCAAATTAAAGTTAGATCAGAAATTCGTTCCAATCCGAGAAACAGTTGTAATTCTATTAAAGATACTTCTGTTTCTTCATATAATGATATTTCGGAAATTCATGCTAACTCAAGAAACATTTGGAATTCTACACCTAAAAGGGTTTCTCCTTTTTCTTGTAGAGAAAATTGTTATTTAAATGATTCACTTAATATTTCCTCCCAACATTCTAGAAATAATTATTTTAAAATTAATAAACAAATTTCAAATGAATTTGGATTCAATATTTTGATATCTTCAACAAATCAGACATTGTCAAATAGATTCAAGAATTACTATTAATTAATTATTTCATATTTATGGTTCATTTAATATAAATAATTCTATTACATCAAATTGAATATATTTTTTATTTAATTTCGTAAAAAAAATTATTTTTCTCATTAATATAAATATAAAAACATTTTGTTTTGATTTCCAATAAAAATTTTATTTGTTATTAATTATTATAAATTTTATTTTTGAACCTGTTTAATTTACATTCGTATAAATTAATATGTATCTTTTAACTCCCTAAAGAAAGATTAAGTTGAGAATTATAAACTTTATACAAAATATTCAGTTCATAGAATAAATTTTTACTTTAAAATAATAATAAAAATATAATTTTCAATCATTAACTAATTTTTGTTTGATTAATCTTTGTTACAATATCCAATCATATCTTTTGAATTATATTTTTCATAAAGTTCGTATTCAAAATCTAGTAAAATGGTCTCATTTTCATTTCATCAGTAATCCTGCTATAACCTTTCCCATTTTTTCTATAAACTAATTTCAGAAAACAATAATAATAATAATAATGGAATTTTACATTTTAAAAATAAATTTTAGCATCACATTGTAATTGTACGGCTCATCCGAAATTTGAATTCAGTTAAGCTACAAAATTTTATCAGTCTAAAGGTCTAAACCAGCTATTCTCAAAGGGGTCCATGTGGACCCCCTGGGGGTCTATGGAACTTCATAGGGGGTCTATGATCACCAAGGGGTCTATTGGGAGTCTATGGATGTCTCTTTAGTAAAAAATAAATTAAAAGGGGTGTTTTAAGAATAAAACTTAGTAATTTTAGGCCAAACATTAAGAAATTGCACAAAAACGTCAAGTCCATCCATCACGCTAAGATTATAATTTTGTAAAATATTTGTTTTTTTTTATTATGTGTTAAATTTAATCATTGAAAATATAGATATAATTATTGATATTTCAGTTTATTTCTTCTATACAATTTCCCCTCATTTTCCTATTACTATGTGTTTTAAAATGAATCGTCTGTGGTAGCTTTTGCATACACATAATTAGATATATATATATATATATATTCCTTAGGTAGGGGTCTATGGAAGAAAAAGTTTGAAAACCCCTGGTCTAAACAATATAGTCAACATGAAAATTTGTAAAATATCAATTTTAATGTGTACTTATCTAAAAATACTTAAATTTATATTTTCAAACATAATATTTAAACTCCTCTGTTTAAATTAAAAATTTGTTTAAAATATTTATATATATATATAAAAAAAAATTAAATTAATTTAAACAGAAGTTAAAAAAATGACCTGTGGCCAGGTACAGAACCAACCGACGATTTGATTTTGGGAATTAAAGATCATTGAATTAATTAACTTGTTTTTAGAAATGTTGCTCGCTTTTTCAACACTTGACAATAACTAATAAATAATAGTTGCTATTATGTTGCAGTATTATCGTAAACTTTAGTCTTTTCTGTCGTTCATGAACACGCTTAAATTTTTCTGGATGTATGCCCTTAAAAATAATTAAAAACATTATATATATATATATATATGCATTTTTTATTTCACCAGTTAGTTTAATGTAATAATAATAATGTATTCGGTTCGAATTAAATTTTATATCATTTTTAATTCGACCCATACATATATATATATATATATAATTATTATTATATTTAATCCCCGGCGGGACGCATAGGAAGCGAGCGCCAGGTACATAGTCGCGGTTTGCACGGTGGTTCCGCCATTGGGCCGGGAGAATTAGGTATTTTGCGCGAGATTAAATTTTTTAAATTCTTTATTTTTTTTCCCTGAATTGATTTAACAAGTAGTAGTAGATACACAATGGTCAGACGGGTGGACGGACAAAGAAACATTCATACTAATTCGTGGATGTATGAAAAAATCATCACATGTGAAATTTGATGCGAAAACAATACTTTTCCTTCCTATCGTCGGTCGGTAAAAAAACAAGTTAAAACAATGACAATTTTCTTCAAATAATTAAAAGATAATAATAAAACCACGTTTAAATTCGATAAATGTTACATAATCTTTCATGGGAGAAAATAGGATGGCTGTAGCTCAGGATAGGAATTGGAGAAATGTCGTTACTGCGACCAAGATCATTCGAGTTCCGTAGAGCCACCGAGATAGATAGATTCTTATTAGAATATGAAATTTTTACAGAAGTTCTTCATTAAAAAATCTCTTGACTTTTACATCCTACGCAAGGACAGAGCCTATCAAGTCCGCTATTAGGTGTTCTATGACCAGTGCCTTGATTGTTTTGTTCGGAGGCGCTACTTTTTATCAAGAAGCTTCCCAATTTTGATCCCGAATGCTGGGTTGATTTCGTTCCATATTCCCTTGCCAGATCCTAGACCTGAACCCGCGTCCACGAGAATGTAGGTGAACGCGTCGTTCACCCCAACCTTGGGCGTCTCACAGAAGATCTTCAAATATATTAAAAATTGAAAACTAGTAATATACCATAAATCAGCTATTCTTAAACTTTTTGACGTTAGTAACACAGAATCTCATCAAAAAGTTCAGGTACCATTAAAATGTTTTCGTTACTAAAAGTAATTGTACTAGGGATACCTCCGTTAAAATTAATTAAAAAATAATAAATATAAAAAACCTCGAGTAAAATTTAATTGGAAAAAATAATGTACGAATGTTAATTGGTTCTATTTTTATCTTTTTAAAGTTTCTAAATTATAAATATTTTTAATATTTTAGGTATAATTAAAATTATATAACTACAAGTTATTATCATTAAAAATACAAAATAAAAATATATAAATGAAAAATAATTATTTTATGATAAAAGAAAAATTAAAAATAAAATAAACTATTTATTATATATCGATAAAAAATTTAACATTATTCACAGAAATTAAAAATTATTAATTGAAAGATTAAATAATTTATGTCGGAAAAATATGCAGCTCTCTGCCCTCTGAGAAGAGACTAAGTAATTAAACACCTCAATGACTGAGGACTGGGAATGACCCTGGTGGTCCATCATTCAACGGAACTTCATTTTCGGAACTCGAAAGTTCTTGTCAGCAGCAACCACACTTCTCCAAGTATTCGTATCCTGAGCCACAACCCACCAATCCCTACCCTCTCCCATCTCTCTCACGTCAATTCCTACATTGTCTACCCATCAAGCAGGCGTCATCGCAGCCTTCTCGATTTTTATAACGTTTTTCTTAACTTCACTTGGCGTCTGTCTCTGTCTCTCTATCTGTCTGTTCGCTCTTTTGACAAATTGAAATCGATTTTTCATCGACTTTTTATCGAGATAGACTTGAAAATTTCTAGAGATATTTCAATGGATCCCTAGAAGGTATAGAAGAAATATAATTGAATTATAATTAATTAATTAGCGATTAATTACTTTTAGTAACTAACTCCTTTTGTATTGCTCCGATTAATTTTTTTCAACCGATTTTGAAACATAAGTATTGATTTCAGAATAGATTTTCATTTTGAATGTATTTAAATTATTCAATAATAACATTTACTTAACATAAATGCATAAAATGAATTTTGGAAGATTAATATATTTTTTTGTTTTATTCAATTTGTAAATTTTCGTATAACTTCACCTTTTCTATTTTTCTTGTTATATTATATAAATTCATCATATGAAAATTGCACTAAAAAGAATAAAATAATATAAATATAAAATTTTTTTATAAAATAACGTTTTTCAAATGGACTAAAAAGAATAAAATAATTTTTCTTTAAGCCTGACAAAGTTTATGGATGAATTGCTTCAAATTCAACGAAAATCGTTGGGCGCATTTAGTTCTATGCAATTAACTTCCTTTATAGAGCTATAATTCATATATATATATACTAAGATACAAAACACTTAATTAACAAGTAACACTATTTCTTCAAATATAATCAACCATTTTGGATTTGATTGATAATATGTAAATTTAATAAAAATTCTTTTAAATTTTGATGCATACTTTGATATAAGTATATATTACAGTGAAAAATAATAAAAGATTAATTTCTTAGCTCTTAAATTATCAATTTTATTGCATGATAAAAAAATTTGTCAATTTATGTGTTTAATAACATTTTTATTATTACAAAAATTTGACTTGATTGTTCATATAAATAAATTAAACTAAATGCGCCCAACGTTTTTAGTTGAATATGAAGCAATTCATCCATGAAAAATTATTTTATTCTTTTTAGTTCATTGGAAAAACGTTATTTTATAAAAAATTTTTATATTTATATATAATCCTAACTATATTTAGAGATGCATAGAGGTCATGCAATTCCTCGTTATGCAGTCTTCGCCATTCCCCAGTGACCTCATCATTCTTTGGCCCAGAAATGCTGCGAAGAATCCTATTCTCAAATACTCAAAATCTACTCTCGTTTCCCAGGGTCCTGCCTACCTGAAAAAACCTTGAATGTGTTGAATTGTGTAACTATCAGGTTTACGTGCTGTTATGTGTCAAATCTTTTAATTTTATTTGTTTCTGCCAAATTATTCAAATAATAAAAAATAAATAAATTATTTTTTTGTTGTTTCGATTCTACATATATGTCTGATGAAAATGGTTTAGAAAAATAATAATTGTAATTTTTAAAATTGTTTTTTGTACACCCAATATTGCAAATATTTATTTATTTATTTATTTTTATAAAAATCTGTAAATTAAAATATTTTCATAATTTGTATTTGACGGCTTTTAGGTCGCACTTTAGGCAGGCATGTTTTAAATGAATATCATTCGGTTCCCAAATTTTGTGCCGTAGCGCTATCAATAAAATAACTAATATCGAATTGGTAGATCACACGCTATATGAATACCTATTTATTAAACGTTTTAATTTAAATTTTATTGACCATTAAAGCAGTGCCGCCCTACCACAGGGCTAAATGGGCTATAGCCCCAGGGCGCAAGCCTTTTGATGCGGCAATTTTTACCGACCGACGATAGTAAGGGAGGTATTGTTTTCACACCAAATTTCACATGTGGAGATTTTTACATATCTCCACGAATCATGCATTTTCTAAACAGAAAAAAGTATTTTTAGCATGATGTCTGTCCGTCCGTCTGTCCGTCTGTCCGTCCGTCCGTATAGATGTGTACAGCCTGAACGGCTCAACCGATTTTGATGAAATTTGGTATATTTACTTAATGCATCAGTGGGATGAATTGATCAACTTTTGGTGCAATTCCGGAAACCGGAAGTGGTAGTATTAGCGATCGACGATAGGAAGGAAAGGGTTATTTTCACACCAAAGGAGATTTCTTTATATATCACCACGAATCATGCACTTTGTATTGGTTTTATCCTCGAGAAAAATCATATTTATTAGTTTTTTCTTGATTTAAAATTATATGACGTCATCCAGCCATTCATGACGTCACAGCCTGGTCTTGCATATATATTATAAATAAAATAAAATTAAAAATGTTTATATTTATTATTTATGTATGCCTATCTGTTTTTTATTACATTAATAGATATATGAAAATTATTTCAAATTGTTTCTGTAGCTGGAAATTAATTTATTTCAAACCGTCGGTCGGTTCGGACCTGGCCACAGGTCAACTTATTTATTTGCGATATAGTATTTTCTTAGGAAGAAGGGCGCATTATTTTTAGTAGCTCATGGGCGCCGAATTCCTTAAGACGGCCCTGCATTAAAGAAATAACCATTAACTAACACAGACTTTTATGATTACATTTTTTAATATTTATATATATTTAATAATTTTTAATCTAAAATTATATTTTTCTCTCGGTTTCAACATATTTGAAGTTTCTAATTTCTTGAATAAATAATCACTAACAAAATGACAATCCATCACGATTTTATATATTTTTAATTATTTCTTTTTCATATATATTTTCAATTGATTTTTTACTTTCCAAGTTTATATAAAGAAAATATTTAAGATATTTAAATAATAAAAAATACAATGATATCAAAAATGTTTTTTTACATTAAATATGATTCGATTTAATTTTTTTTATAATAAAAACTATTTTAATTGTGTTTTTGTATTTTAAATAAGAAAAGGATCAATAAAAGACAAGTTTTTTAATACTAAAAAATTATTATTTTTTTGGTAACTAATTTGAATGTTTATTATTTCTTTTATCTAATTTTTATGAAAATTTATTTATTCAGATTATTTAAGTTTATAAAAAGGATTTCAAATATTTTATTATATATTAATTTAAAATTAAATGATAAATTTAGATGATTATATATAAGACCTTGAATCCAATAAAATAAATATATATGACCCCTTTTATTCAATATTAATTGATTGATTTATTTTCAAATCAAAAACTTTTTAATTCTAAGTTTTTATTCATTTAATTTTAATAAAAAACTATTCAAAACACTTATATTTTATTGATTTATATATAAATATAAATAAAAATAGTTATTGTTTTTTTCCCGGGGCAAATCGTCCGTCTCCGGTTCATTTCGACTATCTTCGTTTTCACTTCCAATTTCATGACTTAATTATTTATTAAAAAATATTGTCCAGTATTCTTCAGTCTCAAAAGTATACAATAACATTACTATTATATTTAGGAATTAGATAATTTTGCTAATCTTTTATATTAAATTTTAAACATTAAAATTATAAGTTAAATTATTATAAAGTATAGTTAAAAATTCGATTTCTATAAAATGGCAACTTTTTTAAGAAATGTCTCATTATTGGAAAATGCAGTCTTTAAAATTTATCGACCTGTAAGTAATTTATTAAATTTTAAAACATTTTATTTTTAACAATTCTTTAATATATATTTACGTCAAATAAAATGTGATTATTTATATTTACTTGTATAATATTTAATAGCAAGTTACATAAACATTTTTAAAAATATTGTGAAAATTCTAAATTTAATTATTTACTTATTATTAATTATTTTTTGTATAATATATTTTTTCTAGCTCTTAACCCAACAACCTAGAAGAAATCTTAATGTTCACGAACATATTAGCTATGCTTTGCTGAAAGAAGGGAATCTTCCAACTCCAAATTTCGGAGTTGCGACAAGTAGTCAACAAGCAACAGAAATAGCCAAAAGTTTGAATACTAAAGATATTGTTGTTAAAGCTCAAGTGTTAGCTGGAGGTCGTGGAAAGGGCACCTTTAAAAATGGCTTTAAAGGCGGTGTCCAAATGGTGAAAACGTAAGATTTAATTTAAATCAATTTAACATGATTATTTCCAACAAGATAATAGTTTCATTATTCTATTTATAACCAAAAGGATGTTAATAATTTTTTCTTAGTTTGAATTCTTAGCAACTTATTTTTAAATAATTATTCATTATTTTGAAATTTTTTTTAATATTATATCTATTTGATCTAGATTATTTTTGATTTTTATGATATCAATTTTAAACAAATTTATAAATTAGTTTTTGGAAAATTTTATTAACCTAAGATGATGAAAATTTTTTTGCATAGGATAAAATAAAATATACTAATGTGATATATAAATACAAATATATATTTAATTTAAATTCTGCATTCTGGATTACTCTTATGTCAAATTGACAATATGACAACTCTAAAAAATATATAAAACTAAATTCTTGTTAAAAACTCTGAATTAATTTAAATTTTGGGAAATTATACCCTATTATTTAACTATTTTAATGTAATGTATAATATAAAATTTAAAAAAAAATAGAATGAAAAAAATGAAGTTATTTTTCTTCAATTTTTTCAACATATTTAATTACCTCTATTCTCACATCTCATCTTTCTATGACGTATCCTATTAACTTTTATTTCAATTGAACTTCGATTAGAAAATTTAAATAATTCCTATTAATAGAATTTTATCTCATTCATTTTTTTTATTTAAATAAAAGTATGAATCATAAACAATTATTATTATTACATAATAATAATAAAAAAATGATGTTAAATAATTTTTATCTAGGTTCTAAGCTATATCCCAGATTCTAAGCTATATCTATCTATATTTATCTAGATTCTAAGCTATATCAACTATTTTAGTTGGGCCTGGATATTTTGAAATATTTTTATCCCAGAAAAAACTGATATACCTTAATAATTTTCTCTCACAAAGTAATATGATATAAACAGGCATACGGGATTTGTTTTCAAAAATCAATTGGAAAAAAAATATTTACAGTCTTGAACCAGTTTTTAAAGTTTGTTTCATGAATTTATTCTTTCTAAAAAGATTTTTTAATGTAAGGTTGTCCTTTTGCAGCCAGGACCTTGATCATTGCTATAAAGCAATGCTATATAATTTATGTTCATATGGTTTTTTTATTTTATTTTTTTTAAATATAGTCCCGAAGAAGCTTCTGAAGCTGCTTCCAAAATGATCGGGCAATTGCTTGTTACAAAGCAAACAGGAGAAGCTGGAAGAATTTGCAATAAGGTCATGATTACTGAACGTAAGATGCCAAAAAAAGAATATTATATAGCAATTATGATGGAAAGAGCATTCCAGGTATAGATATGTTTTTAACTATTCATTTATTACTTATTATACTATAATAAAATTATATTTTTTTAAAAAAAAATTTTAGGGACCTGTAATAATTGCTTCTTCTCAAGGTGGTGTTAATATCGAAGATGTTGCTGCTAAAGATCCTAATGCCATCATTTATGAACCTATAAATGTTTTAAAAGGTATAATATTTATTAAGATTCTCACAAGTATATATTTTATAATAATTATTAGTTAGCATTAATTGTTACCTTCTTACAATTTTTGTAAAGCTCTAAAATCTCAAAAAAGATTATAATTAAAATGAAATATTTAACTAAATAAAAAACATTATTTAGTAACAAAACAAATGTTTATTTTTTAAATTTAATATTTTAAAATAGTTTTAATTCAAATTTTAAAAATCTTTATACCTTTTTTTCTACATAGGCCTATCAAAGGAGCAAGCAGCACAAGTAACGAAAAAAATTGGACTGGGAGATAATAAAGATATGATTGATAATATTATGAATCTATATAAATTATTCCAAGATAAAGATGCTACATTAATTGAAGTTAATCCATTTGCTCAAGATGAGGCTGGGAAATGTAAGAATGAAATATAATCGAATCATCTCTTTTTACAACAACTTTACCAATATTTTAATCATTGAAATTCATTTTTCCTATTTTATATTTTCAATGATAGATTCGGCTTTAAGCATGGTTTTTATATGTATTGATTATTAATTACATTTAAAATTGGGTTCATTAATCTAATGACTAATATTATTCATTAATCGATAATAAAAATTAGAATAACGATACAAAAATAATTTATGTTTGAATAATTGTTATGACTAAACAAATAATTATTCAAGTCGATGATCATTAATTATATAAGATTCCTATATTCTCACATTATTCATTGCATCTATATTTTATTATTGTTATAGACATCATCTCTGTTATCATAATGTATATTTTTTAATTTATTTATTACTTTTAATAAATTAATTCTTATTTTACGCAAAGAAAGTTAATACTTCATCACATATATTTATCTAATTTATTTACATTGTAGTTTTTGCCCTTGATTGTAAAATGAGATTCGATGACAATGCTGCATTCCGACAAAAAGAATTATTTAAACTTCGAGATTGGACTCAAGAAGATCCTAAAGAAGTTCAAGCTTCTAAATTTGATTTGAATTACGTAGCTCTTGATGGTTTGAATTGTTTTATCTTCAAATTAGTATATTAAAATAATATATTATATTATTGTTTTAAAATATTTTAGGAAATATTGGTTGCATGGTTAATGGAGCCGGTTTAGCTATGGCTACCATGGATCTTATTAAATATCATGGAGGGAACCCAGCTAATTTCCTTGATGTTGGAGGTGGAGCTACCAAACAGCAGGTATATAATTAATAATAAAAATTTTATTCCATAGAATAATATTTTTTAAATTATTTAACTAATATCTATAATCATATAACTGATATTCTCTTAAATGGCTGGACAATTGAATATAATATAAACAAACCTTATTTTTATTTTGTTTTATTTCAATACTGGTTGTCTACCAATTTTTTTGAAATATAATTTATCATTTATTATTATTTTTAATTCTTGAATCATTTACAAAATTAACAATAATATAAAATCATTGATTATTTGAGAGCAAATATATCATATAAATTAGTATATACTAAGTTTAAAAATTATAATAAGTATATTTTTTTATTTTCATTTTTTTAATAATTCTTTTAGGTTAAAGAAGCTTTTAAAATTATTACAGCAGATCCCAAAGTTCATGCTATTTTGGTAAATATTTTTGGAGGAATTATGCGATGTGATATTATTGCAGAAGGCATTATTGATGCTGCTCATGAGCTTAATATCAAAGTTCCTATTGTGGCGAGATTATTAGTAAGAAAAATTATCATTTTTTAAAAATCCACATTAAAACTTAAACTTATAATTATAATTTTATAAATTAATTTTTTGAAATTTGTAATTTTTAAATATAATTTCAATATTCTGACTGAATCAATTAGTAAACTTTACTTATAAGTTTACAAATCTTGAAATTTTTAATATAATTACTTTTAATGAACAATTTTAAATATCCATTTACATACTTATATTAAAACATATACAAAACTTTACATACACACACATCTATATAAGATAAAAATATAAAATTTAATTCAATATATAAAAACATTTTTATATATAAGATGAGAAATACTTATCACTTGCCAATGTAGGGTTCCATGGTCGACGAAGCCAAAGTTTTGGTTGCATCTTCTGGAATGAAGATCCTCGCCTGTGACAGCTTAGATGAAGCAGCTCGACTCGCCTGTAAAATTTCTACTATCGTCGGAATCGCTCGAAAAGAAAAACTTGACGTCCACTTTGAAATTCCCATTTAGGCACGACGTTTTGGTTTAATTGTTTAGTTGAAATAATTTTGAATTGTTTGTCATTTATTTATTTCTATTTTCTTGTTTCATTAAATTAGTAATTTATTTAATTAATGACTAAAAAATGACAATAAGTTCAAAATTATATTATAAATGTTGCATCAACATTCCTATCAACTTTTCAGTTTTTGTTGGCGTCTGGGGTTTTTTCTATTTATTTTCTTAATTTGTTTCTCTATTCTTAATTTGCACTTCTCTTCTTTGGTTTTCATCCAGCTTTGGTTGTTCCACTTGGTTGTTGCCTGTTGGTTCTCTATTATGTTCTATTTTGTATTTGTTATTTTTTTGTTCTTCATCTTTTTATATATTTTGTGTTTGTCTATATACCTTATTTAAAACATTTTCATCGCATTTCACAATTGTTCTTTTGTTTCTTCCGCATATAACATTTTTATTTACATTTTATTTTTATTTACATCGATGACACTATATTAACATACACAAATATTAATATACTCTCATGGAATGGTAAATTATTTTTTGTTTTTGGAATGATATGTAAACTTTACTTTATAATTATTATTATTAAATATATCATTTATAATAGTACTAATATTAAATACATTTTTACATACAATTTAAATTATCCAAGCATTTATTCATTTATTTAATTAATATTACTATTACGATTTTTCTATTAATTAAGGATTAAGGGATTTTCCCCATATTTACTATTATCTCACAATTAACTTATAATTTTACATTTATACTATTCATTTACACAATTCTTCTAATCTAATTGAATTTTATTTAAATTTTAATTTAATTTACTTGATTGTTTAAGTAATTTAAAATTTATACCTAACATTGGGTTGATAAGTCTATTTGAGCATTTGAAACACCTTTTAGAATATATTCTCTTTTATAAATATATATATGTATATATTATATTATATATACATATATATATATATTAATTTTTCATGTTAAAAGATATTATCAGTTGTTAAAACAATTATAACCATTTAATTAAATTTTATTTAATTTTAATAATTAATTAATTCAAATTATTTTTTAATTTTTCTATTTCACCAATTTTCACCGTTTTTAAATGAATAATTAAAATTAATTCTGTTATTAGCTATCAACATCCAAAATATTCAATTTTATATTTGTTATATCATTTATTTAATCTTAACATGAAAAATTAATTTTTAATTTCATTAATAGAAAATTTTTTTAATATTAATTTTCTATTTTACAGGGGAATAAAGTTGAAGAAGCAAAACAAATGATTGATAAAGCTAAACTTAAATTGGTAATGCAAAATGATCTCGATTCTGCTGCAAAAGAGATTGTTAAACTTTCCAAACATTGAACATTCAAATTTATTCTGAATCTATTAAAGATTTTTTTCTAAATAATTAAATTATTTTATAATTATTTTATTTCTAGAAAACTATATCTTCTAGTCGCATTTTTTTAGACTAGTGAATTTTTCTCATTATTTATTTCACTTTATTTATTATAACATTTTAGTCTACAAAATTCATATATAATTAATTTTATGCCATTTATCAAAATTATAAGTATTTTTAAGTATATTAAAAATTATATAAATTTATTATTGTTGTATTTGAATTAATAATAAAAATATATATTTATTTTATCAAATTGTATTTTGGTAAATGATTTTCCCTTTTTTTGTATTTCTTCGATTTCATTTTCTATTCAAAAAGCTTTTCATAATTATTTATAACTTTCTCTTTTAGTAAATAAATCTATTTATCTCTGTGCTGGCAACAATCACAACCACTCCAATCGTCCATCCAACTTTACGACATGGATTACATTGTCCATCCATGGTGTTCTTGGTCTACCAACGAGTCGCTTCCCAATCGGTCTTCCAACAAACAAGTCTTCTCTCCCATACTAACTACATGTCCCGCTTATCGCAACCTTCTCGATATTATGGCCATTTGGAGATACATATTGGTCATTCATTTCCTCGTTATGCACTCTCAATTCCCTGATGATTTCATCATTCTTAGGCCTAAATGCTATGAAGAATCATATTTTAAAATACTCTTAAATATATTTTCGTCTTCCAGTCAGTCCATACCTAATATTACATACAAAATATATCCCTTTACTGCATGATAACAGGCATTACCCGATTGCATTCTCCAATATTATCCTTCGTGATTATAAAACCTAAGTATTTAAATTTTTATAGGCTTTGTACATGAAGATTTTGTCTATTGATTTTAAACTTGTGATACTAAATATTTTGTCTTAATAGTATTAATTTCGATAAAAATCTCTGCGCCTTTTTTTATACGCTTTTTATTGAAATTGCCAAATACCCTATTTTTAAATCCTAGATTCCCGACGTGGGGGCGGAAGCGGGTCCAAAGACAAATGGGGGCCGTTATGTTAGTCAAGGGATCGGCCGAGGCTTACCTACATAATTAGAAATTTAATATAATATAATATTTAATATAATAATTTGAAAATGTATCTATTTTGATAAAAAACATTTTGTTATCACACTAAGAAGACTTATTATTAAAGCGTAAATAAACATTAAAACATTTAATTAAGTATTAATAATTGAACTAATTGATTCGGTTTAAGAATATCGGTAACAAGTCAAGTTGGTAAACAAAGACGTAATTTACAAAATCAAACAAGTTTCTACAAAAATACAGGAACTTTTAATAACCTGTTTGCAAGGCAAGTGCATTGAGGCACCGTAAACGAACTAAGGAGCTGTAACATCTTGTATGTTATAAAATGAGTTTATTTGGGCAACTTTGTAGTGAAAATAATAAAGACTAAAAGCTCTCGAAAGGCGTTTGTCTGAATCACTTTTTCAATCTACACTTACCGGCAAAAAAAACGCAACACTTGAATTTTAAATTATTTTTAAAATAATCACGACCCTCAACCATGACCATGAGAAGCAAGATTACACAGAAAGAGAGAAAACTAATTTTTGATTTGTGATTATTAATAGATAATAGATAGACACCCAAGATTGGTATAATTATCTATTATGTAAAGTTTGGAATTTTGTTTTCTTATAAGGGGGTCAGTACTTCATAAAAGGTTGAGAAACTTATTTAAATCGTCCTTGTAACCTAATACTTGAATTTTATGAACTTTTATGAAGTTATCCCCAATTTGTCTAATCGGGTATTCCAATTAAATAAAATTCCTGATAGTGCGTTACCTTGTTTTAATTTATTTCGAATTTCATATATTTCTGATACTTGATTCTTTATTACCTTCGAGACAAATCCTAGAGTCCGTTAATTGAATTATTAAGTATAATTGTTTATTGATATTAAAATTATTTTTGTAAATTTTCTTGGGTTTGGGAAATCTATCACAAGGTGAATAGTTCTTAAGTATTTATATTAGCAATATACTATAATATTTCAAAAATATTAGGACAATAAATTAGAGGCATTGAAGGAATAAAATAAAATTTTTAGGCATTAAATAACAAATTTATTTATTAATAAAACTAAGCCATGATCATGTATAAGATAAAATATCTTGGATGACAAATTAATTGAAAGACGTAGATATAAATGTACTTAATCTACGTTTTAGAATACTTCTTTGGCACTTAATATTCATAAAAATGTATATATATATATATGTATATATAATTATTAACAAATTATTTTTATTTTTAAATATACAATCAAAGAAAATAACAAAGTATAATAGAATATAGAGATTCTATGAAGAAAATATACATAGATATCACAAGGTGTTTGTTTATAAAAAGAAAACATTTGGCTTAGGTATATTGTACTAAATTTGAATATTTATTCCCTAGAAATAAATATTTAATCATTTATTATATTTAGAAAAAAGATGAACAGTATAAATGAAAATTAAATGCATTAATATTAATTGAAAGAAATTACAAATTTTAAATGTTATTTAATGGTTGAAAAAAATATATTAAAAAAATTTAGGATTCGAGATTAAAAATTTAATATTTATTTTCGATAAAAAAGCGGTGAATCTTATTTAATGATTTTAATTTCTTTATTTTTTTAAACTCAGATGATCAACTAGATAAATTTGAACAATTCTCAAATTTCTCTATAAAATTATTAATTTTTAATATATATATATATATTCTAATCTATAAAATATTCTTTAAATATAGTGTTTTCATTTAAAA
The DNA here is from genome assembly GCA_963082975.1 of Labia minor. Taxonomy (NCBI): domain Eukaryota; kingdom Metazoa; phylum Arthropoda; class Insecta; order Dermaptera; family Spongiphoridae; genus Labia; species Labia minor. Next base: position 57,117,156 of record OY720345.1, read on the forward strand.
GATATCAATCAATCTATTTGTTAGTTTTCTAATTTACATCACATTTTCTATTTCAATAATGAAATTATACATTTACTCTACCATTTTCGATCGATTTCCAAACTATTCACAATGTTAGTCAAAGGAATGAATAATTTATTTTGAAACAAAATATATTTTATTATTCTAAAATAATTCAAGTTCATCTTTCTTAATATACTTTCTCTAAATATTTTAATAAAATAAAAAAAAAATGTAATATTTCTTCTGGAAATAAATTAATTTAATTTCAAACATTTTCCTTTATTATAAGCCTTCAAAGTTTGGATAATCTATTTTAGGAGAAAATATTCTCTATTTTTGAATACCTTTTTAAAATAAAGAAATAATTCTGTTAATATTAACAGCAGATATTCATTTATTTATTATCTATAACATTTAAAGTATTTAATTAGGTATAATGTTTAATAATAAACTATATGATTAATCAATAAATAAGATAATTATTTTATATAAAAAAAATGAAATTTTTTGGTTATGAGATTAATTTTCTAAATAAGCATATATTTAATTTATTTATAAACTTTGTTATAGTTTGAACTCTAGTTAAAATATTTAAAACTAATAAATTATTGCATTCCATGTTTCGAATTAATATTATAATCACTAAAATTTAAAAAACGATACGCGGAAAAAATATTTTGTTCCTTGGGGACTAGAATGAATTGTCTTAAATCTTTAGGATAATCCTTTCTAAAGGATTTTTAATATATTGGCATTTATTTATTATTTCTAAACATTTAAAAATAATATTTTTCAAAACTATATATAATATAATATAATAAATACATTTTTTTTCCCATATCATAATTAATACTATTTTCTTAGTGGAATTTTTTATCTTGAAAATACAATTTTTACCGACGAAATACCAATATTTTTAGGAATATCTTTTGGGAAACTATATAAATAAACCTCTTAAAATTACTTGCTAAAATATTTTTATATTTTGTTATTGGTCCACGATTTGATTTTCCCAAATTAGTTAGGATTACAACTGATAGATATCTAAAAAGTATCTATTCAAATTTTGACTAGAAAATTACACCTTTTAAAGATCTTTAATGATACTTTATTAAAACAAGATCTGTTACTTTTTCCACAAGATCTATTATTTATTCTTATAAGAACTCTTTTTCTTGGTTCAATATTTTCTCATTAATAATAATATATCAGAAAATATATTTTCATTATTCAAGCAAAAAATTCCGTTTTAGGTGCCAATTCATATTCAATTTCTTCATTTTTATATAATTCAAGCATCTAAAAATAAATAAATAAATAAAATGGATTAATTTTATTTGTTTTGTTTTAAAAAAATAAAATATTTACCATTAAAATTTAAATTTTGGAAGAATCATTATTTACCTTTTCTATTACTTTTGTCAATTCCTCCATTTGTTTATCATGAGTGATTTTAAGTCGATCTTTTTCTTTTTTTTGTTTGCTTGTAGCAAAACGATGCTCATCCATAAATTTCTTAGTATTATTTTGTTTTTTCTCACGAAGCCTTCTATCTTTTTCACCTTTTGTTCGGAGTGTTTTATCATTTGCAACTTCTTTCATTGTTTCTACAGAAGCTTTAGCTTGTCTTGTATTTAATTCTTTCATTTCTCTAAATGTTTAAGAATAAAACTTTAAAATTTATTATTTATTTTGTGTATTAAATATTATATTTATTATTAATAAGGTGTTTCGGCAGCTCAAGCCGATAACGACACATTCAGACTGCATCGCCCTCTCCCTCAATCAATAATTAAATAAAAAAATAAAATAATAATTTGATAATAAATAAAAAAATAAATTAAATTAAATAAAACTAAATAAATAAATACTATTGGAGAGAAAGTAAATAGTTCAATAAAAATTGTATATCAACTATTGAAATCAGTAAAAAAATGGAATAAACAAATTTAACTTCCTATACCTATACCAATTGATGATTATTAATATTATTATTATTTATAGGTTTAGTTATGCTAAATCGTTTACCTTTCATGCTTTGCGTCCAACTGTTTCATCTGACTTGCTTGCGCACTTTCCATAAGCTTAGTAAGCAATTCTTTTTGATCAGATAGCTGTTGTTTATGCATTTCCCATTCTTCTTTTCTGTGCCTTGCTACCATTTCACTCCATTGCATTGTTTGTTCAGTAACCAATTTACGAACACCGGGATCGTTAGTAATTTCCCCTTTACTAAAAAATAGAATTTTATTATAAATATAATTAAATAAAATGATATATAAATAATTTAAAAGTAACATATAAAATTCTTTTTAATTATTAATTTTATAATAAACACAAAAATATTATGTTTAAATTGATAAATGTTTCACTAAAAACCGAATGTTGTTAGAAAATTTTCATTTTATTACATTTTTTAATAATAAATTTATTAGTATTTTCTTTTGACAAAAATAAGGAGTAGATTTTTTATAAAAAATTATTCGTTGATTGTAATAAAAACAAAGTTCTCAAAGTGATGTTTTCAAATAATCATTCTTTTCTATCAGAAAATATTACCTTACATATCATTTATTTAATATCTAAGTAAATAAAGAATTATTTATTCTTATTCTATTGTCAAATTCAATTTCATATTTTATTTTTTCATATTTATTCTCACTTTTTGCCTTTGATAAGTTTTTCAATTGCCACACATTGTTGTTTTTGAATGACCATCTTTTCTTTAAGTTGACGTTTTTTAAATGATTCCATTTCTTTTTGTTGTTTTCGAGATGTTTTTTGAAAAGCCTTCTCCAATTTTAATGTATCTATAGAAATAGGTTCAAATTTAAGATCTTCTGTTTTCTTTTCTTCTACTTTAACTGGTTGCGGTTTTTTTACAGCTGCATTAGAATCAACTTTTTTCGATGAATCCGCTCCAATTAGATCTTTTGTAGAAATATCACTCTCTTCAATTCCCATAGCCTTCATTTGTTCTGCACGTTTCTCTTGAGCAGATAGAAAAGCGCGAGGATCTGTCAATGCTGCCATAAAATCTAAAAAAAATCATATGTTTATTTAAGTTTTTTTATTTAACCATCATTTTTATATACATTTGCCTAACATTAATACATCGTATGACAATAAAGTAAATAATTATAGAGAAGTAAAAAAAAGTCATTAATGTGTGTGTGGGGGGGGGGGGGGGGTGGAAGAGTGAACGGAATGAAATGTGGGAATAAAATAAGTGTTTGATTTTAAATTAATATTGCACCTTCAACCTTCTTCAATATTGACTTGAGCCCAAAATAAGGGAAAAAGATCTTTTATAAGTTTAAAATTTTAGTGAAAGCTATAATTTTCAATTTTCTCGTCCACTGATTTTATCTCGAGTTTTTAAAAGATGAATCTGCTGAGAACATATTTAAAGTTTAATTAAGTCTCAATTTATTTATTTTGTCTATGTGGACATCTTTTCTAGGCTTTCGAGGTGTCTATCCTGGATTTTAATTGGGATAAGTTTGTCTAAGCTTACTTCTAATTCTTTTTATAAAAAAATAGATATTAGTGAAAAATAACTAATTTTTTTACCTTCGAATCCATCAGGAACATAAATTTTAAGTTCAATATTGCAAAAGAGCATTGGTAAAGACATTGGAAAATTGGCTTCGGTTCTCAAAGATATATGACGATATCCTGCTTGAAGTCCATCTAATGGCAAAATTCTTTGACCTAATAATTTATTATTTTCATCATAAACTCCGAATCGTAAAACGGCTAAATCAGGTAATACCACCTAATAACAAATTTTTATTTTTAAATAGTATCACGAACTAATCTAGATACCTATATAAGTAAATTTAATTATGTAAGAGAAAATAATTACCTTTCTAAATAAAAATGGTTCCTCGTTATAAATTGGATTCAATCCGTTAAGAGGAACGAGTCTTGTTCGGAATTCTCTTCTTATTGTATCTGTAGGAAGTCCATACATATCCACTTCTACATAAGTACCCACTCTTTTATCGGATAAAAATTGACCAGCTATTACCTAGAAGTTTTATATATTTGTCAATATTTATCATTATTTTTTGAAATTGTAAAATTAGAATTTTCTTCCTTAAACTCATTAAAATATCATTTTTCTTCTAAATTAAATTAAATAAAAAAATAAGATATTTTTATAAGTTTAAAGTAAAAGTATCTACTTAATTAAGTTAATCTTAAAAAAAAAATTATAAAAAAGAAGAGAAAATTAAGAGATAAGTGTCAATTTGAATGCCAATTCGATATTCTTATATATTTCCAAAAAGATAAATTTAAAATAAAACGGCAATTTAAGGAAGTATTTAATTGTAGTTTATATTAATGTATATAAAATATACGAACCTGTACAGTACATTGAGCAGCAATCACACCATCAACAGGAGATTCTGCAAAAGGGTCAAATGATCTATCAGCACGACGCATGAAATCTGGTTTTAATAAATAACCACAATTTCCATTGTATTCAAATTTTCCTTGATTTAATTGCATTGGTAAATCAGAAGTTTGAAAATTAAGGGAGACCATTTGACATCCTGCATTCCAAAAAACCTAAAAACAAGGCATTCATAAATATTTTTTTGGATTTAATAGAAATTACTCATGGGACATACCTGAGGCATATAATTAGATGAATCGGCACGAGTTCCTCTAGGATAAATTCTACTCATTTGTCTTTTGTTATAATTAACAAATTCTATTGCTTGAGATCTAAGATAGCCAAGACCAGCGGTTTCGGCAAATGACGACATATTATGATGGATATTTTTTTCTAAAATAAATAAATAAATTTCAATAATAGGTTTATTTATTGACATAATTTCGCGGCTAATCTATCTATCTATGTAGACATTCTTTGTATTGTACTCTTTGCGCTGATGAATAACAACTATCTATCTATCTATCTCTGTGGCTCTATGGAACTTAGCTACACTCATTCAAACACTACCCTCTCCCATCTCTCAACTCCCTACCTATATTGTCTCCCCACCACTTCCTTGGTCTTCCAATCAGTCCCCCAAAAATAGACTTTTTGCCAGTCTTTCCTCTCCCATTCATGCCACGTATCCTGTACATCGCAACCTTCTTGCTTTTAAAACTCTATGGAGATGCATAGAGGTTATGCAATTCCTCGTTAGTCTCCGTCATTCTCCGGTGACCTCATCCTTCTTTGGACCATAAATACTGCAAAGAATCTTATTTTCAAATACTCTAAATCTACTCTGGTCTCCTAATAAACCACGCCTCACATCAGCAAAATAATTGTTTTATATATTTTAATTTTGATTCCCTTTGATAATAATCTTGACGATATAAGCCCATTTACTGTATAATAACAGGCGTTACCTGTGATTGCAACCTCGATTTATATTTTTAACAAATACTACATATTGTATGTTACAATTTTATGTGTGGGCCTTAAAATTCTCAATTATTTTTGTTATGAAATATTATTTTTCACAGTCTTTCATTTAAAATAAATCATTCTAAACCACGCAACTTATTAATAATTATTACATAAATAGTAGTATAGTTTATATTATAAGTTAATTTATATAAAAATTAATTTTAATAATTAAAAAATAATATAAAGAAATATTAACATTATGCATGATGACTTTTTAAAGATTCATTAAAAATAATTTTAATTTAGTTTCTCAGTTATTGTAGCCTATTATAGACGCATAGTTAGTTTTTTGGCTTTAAATCAACATCATAATTAATATAATATTTACGTTCAGCAACATCAAAGCCTTGAAATTTGATAGGCTGGGCATAATTGACCATTGAACTGAGCCATGGATGTACATTTGTTGTTGAACCAGTGTATGGACCAGTTGGTGGTGGTTCTCCTGGAGCTATTTCTACTGGTTTTTCTTCTTCTTTTATAAGTGTTGGTGCTAAAGCATCCTCTCTTTCTTCGTCATCATTAATAACGAATTCTCCTTGTTTAAATAATTCAAGCTCAATTTTTTCCACTTCAGGTTTAAGTCTTTTATTTTTTATCAAAATTTTCCTTTTAAGAAGGCTTGGAGGCGGATGAGCAACTCCAGGGTCCAACTAAAAATTAAAAAACCATTATAATTCTTATAATTTTTTAATTATTAAATTAATTATTAAATTAAAAAATATTGATTTATTCTAATAGGTTAAATAGAAATTTAATTTTTTAAGTATTTATAGAAATATCATTTTTTTAATAACGGTTAATTGGAAAAGAAAAAAAATATGATTAAATTATATATAGTACAAATCAATTAATCTCACCGGGAATCCAGGTAATGGTTCTTTTAGAAGAAGATCACCTAAAATCTCATCACAATATTTTGCCAATTTATATTGTTGGGCTTTACAACAATGATTTTCGAATGATAAGATAACTGGAAAGTCACTTGTAACGAAAGCTGTATCCCTCAGGGCATAAATCACATCCTAATTAAAAAAAAAAGGTTAATTAAATTTAATTATTAGAATAAATTGGTAATCATTTATTTTACATAAATATTTAAATTATTTTGAAATTTTGAACAAGTTGTAACATGATTTGTTTTTTAAGTTTTAAGTAAATGTATTGAGAGAGAGACGTTAAAGATAAGGTGTGTATATATTGGGTTTTGTCTTTAAGGGTAAAGTTGAAATAAATATCTTCCCTCACTCCAAATATAATTTTTGTTGTAGAAATTATTTATAAAAATTCAAATCCAGAGTCGCCATTTTACAACCACTGCAATAGGTTTAGTTCATTTAATTATATATTATTAAATGAATGTAATAATAAAAATCTGGAGTTTCTCCACTCGACTAGGTCGCAAATTTGAATTGGATTAATTAACGCATGTATTATATTTAAATTAAATTTCATTAATTACAAATTAAAATTAATATATAATATTTATTAAACCAGCGCGTGTTTGGCTCTAGGTTGACGTCACGTACTGGCGCGTGATTAGCAGTCAACGTGTTAAAAAATTAATTCTGATACTTTCAGCGATTCAATCAAGCTGAAATCTATAAATAGCAGTTTTATTCAATTTTTAATTATGTGAAAAACTATCAAACATATATCTTTATTTTTACGGTCAGTTTAGAGGAAAAAAATGAAAACGAATGAGCTACATTTCTCAAAAGTTGAAAATTTCAAATAATGCCGGTTTTACAAATTTTATTATTCTAGCTCAAACCGTTTTTGCTTAATCTTGTCTACATACATACACACACACACACATATACAGACATTTATCTCAACCTTAGTGAAAATGATTCAGGAACCTTCAAAACGTATAAAAACATCAAAATCTCGAAAAATTTTAATGATCGCAATACTATCTCTGGCGAGATAGTAAAAAGTTGATATCGTTAATGGCCTGGGAAGTCAACACGCCTTTAATATAATAATAATAATTATTATTATTATTATTGTTACAATTTATAAACTAATAATTTTAAATATTGATTTATTACCGACCGACGATAGTAAGGGAGGTATTGTTTTCACACCAAATTTCACATGTGGAGATTTTTACATATCTCCACGAATCATGCATTTTCTTAACAGAAAAAAGTATTTTTAGCATGATGTCTGTCCGTCCGTCCGTATAGATGTGTACAGCCTGAACGGCTCAACCGATTTTGATGAAATTTGGTATATTTACTTAATGCATCAGTGGGATGAATTGATCAACTTTTGGTGCAAATCCGGAAACCGGAAGTGGTAGTATTAGCGATCGACGATAGGAAGGGAAGGGTTATTTTCACACCAAATTTCACATGAGGAGATTTTTTTACATATCACCACGAATGTATTGGTTTTATCCTCGTGAAAAATCATCTTCTTTATGTTTTTCTTAATTTAAAATTATATGACGTTACCCATCCCTTCATGACGTCACAGCCTCGGGTAACGCCGGGTAACGCCGGCTACTTCAGCTATATATTATAAATAAAATAAAATTAAAAATATTTATGTTCTATCCATATCTGTTTTTTATTACATTAATAGATATATGAAAATTATTTGAAATTTTTTCTGTAGCTGGAAATTAATTTACTTCAAACCGTCGGTCGGTTCGGACCTGGCCACAGGTCAACTTATTATTTTTTCTTTAATTGACTATAGACTTAACAATATCTCAACCCAATATTTAATGTTGATTCCTTTCCCTAACAATAAATATTATAAATATTTTTAAAATAAATAAACATGGACCTAATCTATTTTTTAAAATTAAATAAATGAATAATAATATAGTTCGTAATAGAGATAAGTACTAAATATTTAAATTATTCAAATGAAAAAAAAAGAAATTACCTTAAAAAGAATATCTGTACACATTGCTTTTCCATGAGTTATAATTGGTTCTTCATCTTCCCCTCGGCCATCCCAACAATCTAATTCAACACACCTAAAATAATATAATTAAAAATTAGTTATTCGTTATCTTTTCCTTAAACCTAATTCAATATGTTATTAAATAGTATACTAATTTACCTACAACCAGCAAGCAATACTTGACGATACATTTCAACCGAGCTCTTTCCTCCAAATTGACGACCAGTCAGATAAGTATTGTGAGAGCTATTTATATAATAATGAGACAAAGGCTGTTCCATATCCATATAAATATCAAGCCTATCTAAGAACACTGGAGCATTTTCATCAGACATTAAATATCGAATCAATCCATCTTTACTTAAACGTTCTACAATCAAATAAAATTAAAATGAAAAAACAAATTATATATGATAACATTCTAATTCGAATTAAAAAATAAAAATAAAATTACTTTCATTCCGTAAGTTTTCGTCTTGTTCATATGTATTAACAATTTCAGCCGCTCTTTTTTCATCATAAAGAGGATAAAGAATCTCATTAAGTCGGGGATCTCTTTGTTTTTCATTTAAAAAGAAAATAAATTGATCTAAATTGATTGTATCAGCTTTTCCTTGAGTACTATAACAATTAACATTGATTAAGATTTCAGATTATACATTTTAGTTAAATTACTTACATTGATTGAAACAGTTCTTCAATATCATTACGAGGGCATATTTTATTGTATAATTCATAAAATTTGTCAAATGTAAATTCGCTTTTTTCAATTACATCATTCTAAAAGAAAAATAAATATAATATATTTTTTTCAATAGATATAAATTAATATTCATTTTTATTAAAAATAAATCTTTCTTTATTATATATATAATTATTATTATCACACGCAGTTTTAAAAAAAAATTATTAATTATTGAATTAATTGAATTACTCGAGTCTTCAGTGTGGTAGTCTGTCGTGCTAACCACTAAATTACTTATAGTCTTAAATCTTTCTTTTTATTTACAGTGATTTTTTAAAACCAAAAATTTGATGATTATGAAAAGGGCGTGCAAACATTTTCATTTTAACAACAATTTAAGAATCAAAATTCAATTTATCATCTACCCACTAAGGATTGTGTGCGTGATATAATATTCATTTCTTTAATGTGGAATTGTACTTATAATAATTAATTATTTTTTGTATATATTTCATAACCGATGGTCAGTCTCGAGAGGTGAGATGTCTTTTAATTATTATTTTAGTTATGCAATCAATATGATTAACTCCCATTTAATGAATCCAGAAAACAAAAAACAAACAATTTAAAAAAAGGAACAAAGCCTTTACTCAGACAAAGAAAGAAACCTCACAAATTCAAAAATTTGAATCATTGAAGAATCAAATCATTCCTTAAAATAGCATTAAAATAAATAAATATATATTCAATTACTATTTTAACTATAAGGATGAAAATATAAAACAGGTTAATTTTATGTAAATTTGTTTAATATAATTTATATATATATATATATATATAATATGGTTTGGTATATATTCGAATTGTGTAATATTTAGTAGGAATATTATATGCTTAAGTCATAAATTCAATTTCGAGATTTTAACAAAAATACACAATTTAGAGTGCCTTGAATACAAAAATAATGTTTTAAACAAAAATCATCTATGAGTGTATCTGCTTTTCGTGTGCGGTCAGCCTAAAAATTACAAATGCTAATAAGCTGAAATTTTATGTTATATTTAAATTATATATGTAGGTATCTGTATTTAAAAAAAAACAAAGATGGATAACTTAGTGGAAAAGTCCATGCATGAGACTAAGTTTTTATCTCAGTAAATTATAATATATAATTTAAAAATAAATATTATAAATGTGTACGATTAAAATAAATATAATGCTAATGTTTGATAATCAACAGATATCATTTATCAATGTTTAATACAAAATATTGGGTTTTTGAATTAATTCATAGCGTTTTCTAATAGATGCCGTGATAAGTGGCGTTTTCCAATAGATGGCGTGGTTAGTATTCTCCGTAAACCTACTATCATTGAGCATTGTTATTAGTATGTCATTTGGTAGAAGCGTAAATATCATAATTTTAACCAAAATTAATCTATTTTGAGAAGGTGAAGAAATACAAAAGCACTAATACTATAATTCTAAATAAGTTGTATATTTCCTTGGTTGTGGCTTCCCAATTCCAACCTCGAAACCCTATATATCTAGTAATTCCTTCCCTGGCCTGCTAGAATTGTTGCGGGTATCTTTGATATCTTCGAAAGATTATTTATAATTATATATTTTCATTATAATTGAATTACTCTATTATATTAATTAAATTATAATCTTTTAAATTTCAGCAGCTATCTTTTGTTAATATACCTAAAATATATTTTTATAAAGTAACAATGATTTATAGATATAAATATTTTTCTAAAAATTTTTATTTTCAATATTATAATTAAAGTAATATAATATTTTTACCTTATTAAATGGAAGATTTAATTCCTGTAAGCATTGCGATAATATTTTATCAGTTTTTCCAGAAACAAAAGTTTTTGCAATAACTTTAACCGGTACACGACCACGGGGATCCGTTAAAAAACCAAGGCGCATCCAACTAAAATAAACATTATCTTTTTATTAGAATGTGTTTTCATTGTTTTAAATTTTATTATAAAAATGTTTAATTTTCTATATATAATTAAAAAATTGAAGCAAAAGTTCAAAATTTAAAAGGATTTTTGTTTAAAAAAATTGATATTCATCAAATTCAATAAGACTATCAAACCAGTTTATCAATAAATAATTACTTATATGAAATATTAAAAATATTAAAAAAAGAAATTTAGGAATATTTTCTTTTTAATTTTCATTTAACAAGTATCACAATTTAATTAAATTCAACATTATAGATATATAACACTATGTTATATATGTATAATAATAATATAATATAATTATATTTAATAATAAATAAATTATAAAGAAGTAAGGAAGTTAGATGAAGAGAAAATTTTGAAAAAAAAATTGTTTTGTTTAACAATGGTTTATATAATCAAGCGCATTGAACAGCGGCAAAATGATTAACTCCCATAACTTGAGGATAAGGTGTTCTAACCTCACAAAAATTATAATTTAATATTTTTAAATTTCTATATCAACTAATTAAATTAAAAAGGTAAAAAGACTAGAAATGTTTTCGATCTATTAAATATTTATAGAATAAGGAATAAAATTAAAAGAAATCAGTACTCCATAAACTCTAAACCATGGTGCAATCTAAAAACAATATGTATTAAATATGAAAATTAAAAATAATAAATAATAAAAGACTAATAAATAAATTTTTCTATATATAAATTAATTACCTAAAATAAGGTACATTAATTTAAACCTTAGTTTAATATGACATATTAAATTAAATTAAATGAGAAGTGTGTTTATTATAATAAAAATAAAGATGATATACAATCGGTGACTATCAACTCACTGTTTCATGATATTGGTCCTAGGGCAAACGTTATTCATCTTGTTGTTATGAGTAATTGTTCTAAGGCCATCTTTCCACATCTATGAAGAGGACAGAGCATGCCACATCATACAAACATGCTAACAAAACAACTTTTAAAATACAAAATAAAAAAACATTTAAATCATCGAGCTGAATTCTCAAGATTTACTAAATAAATAAAATTCAAACAATTTTGTTTATTAATAAAAATAAAGTAAAATAAAGAGAATTTATCATTATTTATATGAAATAAACTAAAAAAAATTCAATTAAAAAAACATTCTAAAATTATAGTTCTTATTTAGAAGTCAAAGTTTTTAAATTCCATTTATTTATGGATATTTAAATTTTAATTTCCTTTCCTCTAGGTGATTTTAAAATTTAAAATTTAAATTAGGTTGTGTAATAGATATGAGATATAATTATATACTTATATATATATACAAATGTAATTATTATCTTTTGTCAGGCTCTAAAATATAGTTTATAAATTTCAAATAATTTATATTTTTTATTTAAAACAAATTTATTTACATTTATAATCCCTTAAATAAAAATATTGTTAATTTTAAACAATATTATTTTAATGCATAATTAATTATCGAATTATCTTTAAATAACTTAAATGTTAATTAAATAAAATAAAATCGAGAGCCGAGTATATTCTTTTTTAAGGATACAATTAAAAAAACACAAAGAAGTGTACAATTAGAAAAGAGACGAGAGCTACTTAATTTATCTTAATATAGATTTGATGCTGTTTAGTATATATGTCTTTTTTTAATTTCATACACTTAGAAAAAGATGAATTTAAAAATAAAACCAAAAATTTACTTTAATAATTATTTTTCTCAATTCTATTATTTTTTCAATTTAAAATAGTTATTTAAATCATATTAAAAAAAATAATTATAAATAAGAACTATAGTAAAAAAAATATAGGCTTGAACCAAATTTGACTTGGCTAAATAAATAAAATAGAAAAAAAAGGAATTATGGAATGAAAGGTCGAGGCCCATAACGAATCAGAGGCAAACGGATTGTCCAAAACTCTAGAAAGCATGCAAATTAACGGAGGTAATCCCTTCAAAAGAACTTACTGCTTCTTCAAGCAGGTCATAGGACAAACGTTATTAGCCTTGACGTTGTGTGTGATTCGTCTTATTCCGTCAAGCCAAGCCTAAATAAGTCATAATCAAGTGTCAACCCCACATAGGAATGTCTTTTCATTAAATATTTTAAAATTATAGAATTTCATAGAGATATTTATTATATTTAAAAAAAAAATTTAAATTAAAAACAACTTACAACATACTATACATGTATGTATAATTATAAGACCATAGATAGTTTTAAGTCGATCGTTTATACAATCAAAATTTTCCCTATTTCAAACAAATGTTTGGTTGCATAAACTATCAGCTTTGAATATATCTAAAAGTCTCATAGTATACATATCTTGTCTATGTTTATTAAATAATTAATCAAGAGTATCTTCTTCTGAAATTGAATGTTCGGTAAAGGCCATAGTTTTAAAGACATTATGCTCATTATTTGTAAGTTAGGTAAACTTTTTGAGGATGAAAACAATGTCTATAGCTTCTACTAATCAATTAATTTCATCAGAAGAAACTATCCAATATTTATCAAATATAAATAAATACTTCTATTTTTAAAGTAAAATCTTAATATTTTTCTTAATAATAATATCATAAAATTAAATTATAGGTATTAAAAAATATTATTGTTATTATTCAATTAAAGTAAAATATAATTGATTATATTAATGATATTAGAAATGACATTTAATAAAATAATCTACTTTGAATTCTCTGTTTTTTAAATGTGGTACTTTGGTTTATTAGGATTTTATAAGATCAAAATAATAATAATAAAAGAGAGATATTTTTGCAGTTTAGCAGTCACTCTCTTTCTTTTTTACTTTCCCGCATACTTCGTATAAGGGAAGTATTGGAATCGTCAAAAATTTCGACTTCGAGATTTCGATAGATCTTGACGTTTTAGACCTCCCTGAGTCGGAAAATACCATTTTTCGAATTATGTCTGTGTGTGTGTATGTATGTATGTATGTATGTAATGTCTGTAAGCAAATTTACTCAAAAACTAATCAAGCTAGGACTTCGAAATTTGGTACACCGATATTATTCACAGTTTGTAGATTTCTATCAAAATTTCGTCAAAATCGGTTAACCGGAAGTGGTACTTTACCTACACTGGTTGCGTTTACCTTTCAAGTAAAGTACCAGTTTGCTTCGAGATATTTGCTTCCTATTTTGTATATAGATTTAAAAATATGAAAAAAATTGAGATACCAAATTTCATCATGATCTGACTTCCGGAAGTGACATTTTACCTATACAAGTAGCGTTTCTTTTTTACCGACCGACGATAGTAAGGGAGGTATTGTTTTCACACCAAATTTCACCTATGGATATTTCTAGGTACATATCTCCACGAATCATGCATTTTCTTAACAGAAAAAAGTATTTTTAGCATGATGTCTGTCCGTCCGTCCGTCCATCTGTCCGTCTGTCCGTATAGATGTGTACAGCCTGAACGGCTCAACGGATTTTGATGAAATTTGGTATATTTACTTAATACATCAGTAGGATGAATTGATCAACTTTTGGTGCAAATCCGGAAACCGGAAGTGCTAGTATTGCCGATCGAAGAGAGGAAGTGAAGGGTTATTTTCATATCAAATTTCACGTGAGGACATATCTCCACGTGTTATGCACTTTGTATTGGTTTTATCCTCGAGAAAAATCATCTTCATTAGTTTTTTCTTAATTTAAAATTATATGACGTCACCCAGCACTTCATGACGTCACAGTCAGCCCTTATATATTATAAATAAAATATTTATATTATATCCATATCTGTTTTTTTTACATTTAAAATATCAGTTATTTATATGCGGGAAAGTCTAGGGGAGGACACTCCCGCTTATTTTGATAAAAATTGATTTGTAAATTTTTATGTTTAAAACGCCAGAAACTTATGCAACCAGGTATACTCAGTGCTTCTCTTTATAGTTAATGAGATTGTATTATTGAAATGATAAAAACTATGTAAATAGTTTTGGACTTTAAAGAGATTTATAATTTCAATCTCTGCTATAATTTCCAATACAATCATGCTTAAAAAGCTGATTCCGATAAATTACATAATATGAAACCTATCGCATGCTCGAACTTTAATTTGATTAAAATAAAATTAAAAAAAAAATAATAATATATTTTCCCTTATGCATTGATCCCATTTTTATAAGTAATTTTAACTATTACAAAAATCATATTAATTAGTTTCTATTATTTCTTACATGAAAAATCAGATCTTATATTCTTATAGTATCTAATCATTTATTGCTTATATGAAAAATAGGAGATATGAATTCTTTATTTCAAGTAAATTTCAATAAACCAATGTACCACTGAATTTAAAAATTTCTTAATATTTTATGTTTTTCTATTAAGAAAAGACGAAATTATTTTTTTTCAAATTTATATAATATATTATATTTTTAATATGATAATTTGAATTAGTTATATATATATATATATATTATAATAAAAAAATATACTTACTTTGGCTGTTTCAGGATCAGGACAAATAACATGTTGATAATTTATGTTGATATAATCTGTTCCACTACAGATTGTCAACGATTTGTCTTCCAGATTTTGTCCATGTTTATTTAACAGTTGATTATATAGTCTAAGATCCTAAGAAAAAGACGAATATTATATAAAATCTATTTACTAATAAAGATTAAAAATAAATAAGAAAAAATCTACCTTTGGTATTCCTCCAGCTCGAATATCACTCACTTGACACAATTCAATAACATCTCCCTCCTGCAACAGAATAATAAGTTATCGAAGAAATATTCTTATATAGAAAACTATCATATAAAGTACCCTCTCTTCACTTTTCCAATAAATAAAAAATCCATATTCATCCACTTTGAAAAGACATTCAGCCTCGAAATCAATGGAATCTTTTTCTTCTGTCCATCGATCAAACACGGATCCATTTAAGAGCAACTCGGGCACTGGGATGTGCCAATTGAATTCAAAACGTTTCGTCATGTTGAGTTAAATAATTATATCCCAGGCGTCTGGTTGCCGATGCGGGTGTCGTGTCGGTTGCTGGCCCCCACGGCGGGTGCCCCACCGAAGAGCCAGCACACTGATCAAGAAATGACAGACACGGCATGTTAGTAATTTATTATTTGAATCTCCTTCCTATTCATTGCCATTAAGAAGATATAAACTAAAGCGAATGTACATCACAAATACTTAAATAGATACGAAAAATAATAAAATCCAATATAACTGATTTTAAACAAAAAACAAAACAACAACAATTAATTATAACAAATGAAGATTTTATTTAATAACTAGCTGAACTCAACCATGCTTCGCTGGGGTTTACTTACAATACGTTAATTTAATATTTTACTAATTACTCAATAAATAATTAATTTGTATTAAACAATTTAAAATAATTCACATTACAGTGAGAATAAAATCTATTAACACAAAAGTAAATACACCTTGTTTGTATCATATACATTGTACAGCAATTATATCAGCCATTAGCAAATAAATAAAAATATTTCAATTATAACGCAGTACCATCCATCGAATAATTACACTGGGACACAGTGAATTCAACCTTTCTCTATAAAAAGGATTAAATTTCCAATTAAAAAATCGACTAACTCGAAATTTGAATTGAATTAAATAACATATATTATATTTAAATTATATTTAAGTAATTAAATTATAAATTAAAATTAATAAATAATATTTATTAAACCAGCGCGTGTTTGGCTCTGTTGATGGCACCAAGTCAAGTGCTCGCGCGTGTTTTTTAGAGTTAAAAAATTAATTCTGGTACTTTCAGCAATTCAATCAAGCTGAAATTCTATATATAACAGTTTTCAATTTTTAATCATGTGAAAAGCTATCAAACATATATCTTTATTTTTACGTTAAGTTTAGAGAAAAAAAATGAAAACGTGGTAAGTAATGCTCTTCCGGATGAGCTACATTTCTCAAAAGTTGATAGAAAACTACGAATTTTGAATAATACCCGTTTATCAAAGTTCATTATTCTAGCTCAAACCATTAATGCGTAATCTTGTCTTCATACTCGCACATATATATATATATATACAGATATACAGACATATATACAGACATTTTTCTCAACCTTAGTGAAAATGACTCAGGAACCTTCAAAACATGTAAAAACATCAAAATCTCGACATCGAAAATTTTTATGATCGCAATACTATCTCTGATGAAATAACGCCAACTAATTGAGATAAAAAATATCCTATTCTTTAAGGTGGCTTAAATATTAAATATCTACAAAATTTTATTGAAATCGGTTTAAAGGTTTAGGAGATTAGTCCGGTCCATCATGACTTGAGATTTTTATATATAAAGATATACACATTTTTACTCAGAAAATACTGATAAATCTAAATTTTCCATTTTATTTTTATTCAGTTTGTCATTTTTGAATTTTAATAATTATCCTTGTGATGATAAGCCTTTAAAATAATTAAATATATTCATGAAAAATTAAAATTAAAATAATTAAAATTAATTACTAATAAATTATTTTTTTAGCAAAAATAACCTCCTTTCCAATAAAAATTAATATTTATATAAATTTAAATTTCTTATTAGAAAATTCGAAATTTAAATTTATTTACATTAAGAAGTGAGATAATATTAAAAGATGGTTCTATTAAGATAAAAATATATATTATTTTATACCTACAAAATAAACACAAATATATACTATATATGATTTTCATAAATTTTAATCATTACTATTTACTTTTACTATTTTTTTTTTACATTTTGATCCAATATATCACATGTGTATATAATATATATGCTTACTACAAATGAATTAATTATTTTTAATTTCGTTTAAAGATATTTTTAAATAGAATTAACTTATTTTTAAAAATTAATTTTATCTTCTATATTATTAAAAAAATAATAATTTGAAAAAATTATAATATTTTCATTGGTAACATATTTATTAAATATATTTTTTTTTATTTAATAGAGATTCTGAGAGATTTTTATGAGGTTTAGGCTATATTTTACTATTACAATAAGTAGTAATTTCACAAAAATTAAGATTCTAAGATTAAAGAGAAATTGATTATTATAACGAGGAATAAGTAAATGTTTATTGTTCATTTTTTTCATTTTCACTATTTGAAAGAATTCACATCAATTAATCGCTAAGTTAATTTTAAATTGATATATCCAAAGATAATTTACTTCCTACCATATTATTAAAATATTTATATATATATATATATATAGGTATCACTACTTTAATAAAAATAGAAAAAATAAACCATGGCTTTAAACAATCAAATTGTCTTATTATGCATAGAATAGTTTAGATCCGTGTTATCAATTATGTAAATAAGATTATTGGCAATGCGGGTTGAACATTAAACACAACAGGATTAAAATAAAAAATGGCATTACTTTGCATTGTACAGATAGTATTAGGAAGTGAAATATTGAATTTAAATTCATTATCCAAGGAAAAAGAAATAATTATATATATAACCTTTAAAATATTTTGAAATTTATTTAAATAGAAAATAAATAATTTTTATCTCGCAAACTAGAAGCGACCCGGAAATATTGCATAAAGAAATTTTCTTTGGAATTAAAAAAGAAATCCACTGGCAAAGTTTTATCCAAATCCATGACATGACAATTTATATGGACAATTACCTTATATTAGATAATTTGTGTTTATTGTTTTTCTTTTTATTTTCATTTTTATCTTAATTTTAATCATAATAAATATAAAGTAAAATTCATTACAAATCCAAAAATATCAAAAATATTTTCAGAAAAACCTACCAAATAATTTTTTAAAGAAAATAAACGTTAACATATATCTCTTTTGAAGGTTTAAAAGATCAATAGAGCCGACTTTTTTACCCAACTACCGAATTTGAATTTAATCCCATTTTCACCTACACCTGAATATAAATCTTCCAAAATTCACTTTAAAAATCCTTAAAATGTAAAACAATATACGCGCTCGATATTTCATTGAAATATTATTCTTATATTCATTACTAAATTCTAAGTAAAAATGATATAATATTTTCATATATTGAATTATTTCTTATTAATATTATTTAATTACTTTTACACTTCATTAATCAATTGTTATTTAATATAAATTTGTAAATAATTTTCTTTTAACAATAAAACAAAACATTAATTCACTCTCTTAAATGTATTTACTTTTGTTTTTATAAGAGGAAGAAAAGTAATTTAGTAAAAAACAAAAATTAAATATTAATAGTCATTCTTATAGGATATTCTTATAATTTTAATTTTTTTTAAGTTTTTTATAAAGAGAAATTTTATTTATTAAATTTCTAGTAAAGTCTAATATTTTAATTAAACAATTTTAAAAAAAGTAATTAGTGCCGTTTCAATAATTCCAATTGATTGTTCGATAATTTTGGAATTGTTTAAAAGTGTGACCTTTTATTTTTAAGTTTATGTGGAATTCTGACTAGAAAAAGAAAGGGCATTGAAAGAAATTAATTTAGATAGATTATATTCATGAATAATTCTATAATATACATATATATTATAAGGTAAATATACCAGTAGTTGACAACTTTATGAGAAAAATTTGATATCTTCTGACTCAGATATCAATTTGAATTTTGGGTGATATGATTAATTAGTTAATAATGAAGAATTTATCTGCAAACCAATGCAATTTTCTATTTCTTTTATTTTTTATAATTTTTTAAACATTAGCATCTAAAAGCACCAGTAGTTGACACCCATAAAATTAGGTAATATGGACATTCAATTAATAATATTGAATATTGAGATGTCAATACTAATAAACATAAATAAAAATAAAAATTTGTGATTTGCCTCCTTAGGCATTCGAAGAACAAAATTTTAAAATATCCATTTGTTCGATTCTATAAAAAGTAATTCTTGTGCCGTTTACTGAGACGGTGACTCAAAACTTTACACATCTTCAAATTAGAAGGAATTAATTTCATATAGCGCACATTTAGAAATGTTTAGACAGATATAAGCCTTATTATCCTATATTAAATGGACAAGTATCAACTACTGGTACACTGTCAACTACTGATATATTTAACCTATATATATATATATATATTAAGATTTTCTAAATCTATTTTGAAAGCAGATGAAAGAATTCCTCATTTATTATTATTATATTTTTGCCTACCAATCCTTCATAACAAGCACTCTTGCTTTTTAAAGTTAAAAATTGTTTTTTAAAATAATAAAAGTAGCAAAGAAAATAAAAAAAAAATAGTTTCATTCAAAATTCTCTGCTCTAGAGTGAAAAAATCTTGAAATACAATTTTTTTCAAAATTTTATTTAAAATGATGATACAATGGTTCATTTAAAGCAGGGATGTCCAATCTTTTAATTTAATGGGCCACATCGCAAACTTAAATATTTAACTGGGCCGCAAAATTACCAGAATATGTTAAGCCTAGCTAGTGAATGTCTCAAAACTTATGGAGATTTTTGGGGATAGAGGTGGTTTTTTGTTTTTGAATTTTGCAGCCTTTTTTTTATAGCCTCGAAGTTATAGGTCGCTTGCCGGACTGTGAATTCTTTAAAATTTAACTCCAAAATGATAGTGGGCCGCATCAAAACATTGAGTGGGCCGCAATGCGGCCCGAGGGCCGCGTGTTGGACATCCCTGATTTAAAGCAACTAACACGGCATCACTTACCAAGAGCCAGATTAAGGCAAGTAAATTTATATTGTGTATATGATATAATACTCACAAAGGATCGAACTTTAAAATTACTGCCTGCATAAATTCATCACTATAACATCTTACTGAAATGTTTTGTTTATTAACACTAGAAAATTAGAAGAAAGAAGTTAATATCATACTTTCAATGACAGTTTATTTCTACCTATTTGAAACGATTCAAAACTAAAATGACTATCCTTTGATAACTCGCCGTACACTTATTGACCATTAAAATACGCGTAAAGTCTACATCGATTATAAAATTAAGAAAGTGCATTTTATTAGCCAGCCCACTGATAGAAACCTTCCCCTATATGAACTTACAGAAGATTTAAAATATAAAGTTAAAGTTAAATCTAAATATATTATCTGAATGACAAATAATTGTTTGATAACAGATTCCCTTAAGAATTAATTATTTATTGCCACTAGTATTAGTATAAGGGTGATTCATTAAAGTTTATGGATCTAAGTATCGACGTGGACTAGTATAAGTAGAAATATTTCAGGTGCTCTTATGATAATTATGATTTATAAGTTTATAGAAGAGTTTTTTTTAAACGTTTAAAGCAGAACAAACTCATAAAATATTTAAAAAATTCATTGAATTCTCATTCTGAGAATTCGTATTTCAATTTTTTAAAAAATTATGAATTAAAATTGAATTTCATTCAAAAGTTTCATTCATATTTTAAAGAAAAACAAATGTTTGTTTTGATTTGATATCTGTTTACATAGAACACCTGTGAATCGATAGTTTATAAATACAAACTTTTAAAGTAGCAAAAGCATAGAAATAAATATCTAGGGTGTTCAAGTGTGAAACATTTATGCAGTCAATCAAGCGTCCTTATCCTGGCAAATGCGTCATTTGACATTTCAAACAAATCCTGATTTGGAATTGTTTTTTTTGAAAAAAAATAATAAACAACTTGATATATATATATCATATATAATAATTATTATTATTATTTGAAACTCGAGTAAAACAGCTCAGCAACAAAGGCCATAAGGAAAGCATGCACCATTTATAACATGATAAATTTCACTCTTTACTAAGCAACTCCTTCAGGAAGGATTTCTTCTTCTTTGCCGGGACACAGCAATGAAATTAGTAAACTATTAAATTCCAGTGTAACAGAAATTACGCTGCCCGGATAGATCAGAAATGATTTTACCTCCAACCTAAAATCTATGTTACTCGACAATCCAACATCTATCCAATAATATATATATGTATATATATATATATATATATATACAGAAAAAAATTTACTCAGCACCCCCTAATTAAATTAACTTTTTTTAATTTTAATAACAATTAAACAGAAAGATAAATGTACCTATTTGCAAAATATTATAAATAAAGGTGTAAATTAGAAACATTGAATTGATGTATCTATTTATTGATCTCAAAATAGAAAAGTAATATACAAGTAATTTTCCTTAAATGCACCTGTGACCATTACCGCCCCTCTGGATCGCTCCAGCGCTCACGAGGGGGCGTTAGCGCCCACTTTGGGAGTCACTGCCCTAATACATATATCAATTCGATAAAATTTTGTAGACCAATTAAAAAAAGACATTTATATATATATTATCACGTATACATACATTCTTGATACCTACCTGCAATTTTTTCTAGTATGATAAAACTAATTATGAAAATAATTTTTTGATAAAATCTCAAAAAATTTCCATAAAATTTTATTAAAAATATAAATTAGTAACCTCTTTTCATTATTCAATTTTATGAATTATAATTTTTTTAACGAATGAAATTTTCTTAAAAACTGTCATAATTTTTATGGTATTATTCGGCAATTAAAGGTGGAATATCATAACAGGTTTTTTATATGCATTGAATTAGATAAAGTTATTATTCAATTTTCATAAAATGTGTTCATATTGTTAATATATCTAACGTAATAGGCATTAAATATAATTAGAAAATAAAAAAAAATATTAATTTTTTTATTAATTCGTCTAAATCAAGATATAAATATTACAATAAAAATAATAATGATATTTTCTTATAAAAATGTGTTGTAATATAAAATTTTAATTAATTTTTTTTTAATTTTTTACCCATACTTTTTAGTATGGGTAAGAAATTTAAGGCGATTCTTGGAAAAGTTTGTCTTGTAGAAAATAGAAAATCGAAGTCAATTTAAAATTAGCTGGAGTGTCTCCACTCGACTATCTCGCAAATTTGAATTGAATTAAATATCATATATTAATTTAAATTAAATTAAATTAATTAAATTATAAATTAAAATTAATAAATAATATTTATTAAACCAGTGCATGTTTGGCTCTTTGTTGATGGCACCACGTGTTGGCGCGTGAGATTTGCAGTCTTAAAAAATTAATTCTGGTACTTTCAGCGATTCAATCAAGCTGAAATTCTATATATAGCAGTTTTATACAATTATTAATCATGTGAAAAATTATCAAACATATATCTTTATTTTTACGGTCACTCTAGAAGAAAAAAAAATCAAAATGTTGTAGGTAATGACCCTCTTCCGGATGAGCTACATTTCTCAAAAGTTGATAGAAAACTATGAATTTTGAATAATGTCCATGTACCAAATTTCATCATTCTAGCTCAAACCGTTTTTGCGCAATCTTGTCTACATACATACACACACACATACACACACATACACACACACACACACACACACAGACATTTTTCTCAACCTTTGTGAAAATGATTCAGGAACCTTCAAAACGTATAAAAACATCAAAATCTCAACATCGAAAATTTTCGTGATCGCAATACTATCTCTTACGAGATAGTAAAAAATGATTTTACTCATCCTATATATAATAATATATTATAATAGTATTCTTATTTAAGTTATCATAAAGAAAAGTTTATTAATAATATCAATAAAGAACACTATTTTGAGAATATTTTAAATAATATTTGATCTGAGAAACCTGTAGTGTGTAGAATGTTAAATTTGGGATAGGAGATTATCATATATATATAATATACGAAGGCAGGGCAATAAGTCTGTGACTTTTTGAATGAAACACAGGTTTTTAAATAAAAAATTATTTTATTTTTCAACGTAGTCTCCTCTACATTTTGTATAACGTTGCTCCAATTTTTTTAACCCTTCTAAAAAATAAGATTTGTCGAGGACATCAAAATAAGAATTTGTTAGTGAGATGATTTCATCTTTAGAGTCAAATCTCTTTCCCCTGAGTCATTTCTTCTCAGGTTGGAAACAAGAAATAGTCACTAGGGGCTAAATCCGGAAAATAGGGCGGATGAGGGAGAAATTCGTATCCCAATTCATGGATTTTTATGGAAATTCACTTTTTTCCATTTTCTTATCAAATCAGGAGATATTCTGCTATTAATGGATGTCAAACAAAAACTAAAAGACCCAGCTGGTTCAAATTTCGACAGGAGTCAGCTGATAGTTGCCTGCTGGCAGGAGTTGTGTTGCCATTGCATATAAGAGACGGTAAATTCAATAAGTCACGGACTTATTGACCTGCCCTCGTATATATATAAAAATAATTATATTGATATTGGTATTTTAAAATGTTAACTATTATTTATTATTTTATATATAAAAATTATAGATTTAAATAATTCAATCATTAAATTTTATAAATAATTAATTGAAGGATCGATATTACTGGCATCAATTCATTTTAGCTGAGTAACCAAAATCTGGATCATACGAAGTTAAGAATTTCACAAACATGATTCCAGATGTTTTTTATTTTATTGCAATCATGCTAGTTCGTACATTTATTATAAATACTGAGATTTATATTTAATGTTGACATACTTTCAATATATATATATATAAAGTAATTAATATTATAAATAATAAATTATATCATATAAATTTATCATTTCTTCTTTCTAATACCTAAATTTGTATTTAATTTTAAATTCATTTAATTCTTTCAGTTTGAAAGTTGATTTCCCATAATAAACATCGTATTTTTAATAATTATAATAAAGATAATCCAAGATGAATTCAATTCAATTTTTTCTGAAATGTCAATCGTTGAACTATTCTTAAGTCATCCATTCCTATCCCACTGAATTGGTCGAAGATGAAATAAAGAATTGGCAAGCCTTTCTTTTCCTAAAACAGTTGCCAAGTCTTCATTAGACAGAAAGTACATAATTAATACTACAAGATTCCGGCCATCACTGTTTTCTAGTTTAAGAATTACTAGCATCGCTGAATATATGCATCGTTCTATGGTCCCTTAGAAATTTAAATAAATTAAATACACAAAAGATCTTAAGTTAAAAAAACAATTATTCAATAAATCTAGAAATTCAATATCGAATATTTGTACATCACTCGTCGAATGATGATAAAATTTTCTAAACTATTATATATTTTATATTAATTATTATTAAATTTTTCAAAAATAATTAGTTTTATTTAGATCTTATAATAATATTATTACAGTTATAAAATTTCCTTTTATAACTATTATGAAACTTTTATAAAAAATATTTGTTTTTTTTGGAAAAAAATATAAATAAAATATAATAATTTATTTTAATAAATAAATATGTTTGATAACTATGAAATGGAGGAAGTTAAAATGTGTCACTATAATAATAATAGCATATTATTTATCATAGCATATTATTACTATTATAGTACGATTTTATAGTATGTAAAAATAAATTCCAAAAATCATATTTTATTTGTTTTTAGTATAATATATAGGTATATAAGGTAATACCCAGGGATATGACTCGTTTTCTGTATTCAGAATCTAGGCCTTTTGGCGTGGGAAAAGTCATTGGTGGACGTAGTAGCCACCTACTAGATGAAGCGGGGACGATGGTGGCTACCACCTACCTACATAGATGAAGATACCCCTACGTGTCGATATACTTTTATATGAGTAGACCGCGGTTGTGAGAATCCCAAAACAATTTAGTATGACGAGGGAAATATTCAGTCCCAAACTTGTGTATATATATTATTTAAGTTATTTACTCTTTTAATTCTTAAAACTTACATATTACATAATACATATTTAAACATTTCAACTTTATGAGTTTATATTTTTGTTTTACATGCCATTTCCCATAAGCAATTTCCCTCACACCGACCAGGCACAATATCACAACCCCTGTTAGGAATATTGCTCAAAAGTTGACTTTTCATTTTTGTACATTTTAGTAGTTATTATTTTAAGAATACATTTGTAATTTATGATATATGTAAGCTCCTAATAGTTCAAGGTACCATTAACCCCAATAATCATGTCATAATAGGTATCAGCATTTGATATTTGGCTAAAACCCGAATTGAGCGCCATATCTTCCGATTTTATCTTATATAATGTAATAATTTAAAATTTAATATCCTTATTCTATTGTGCGCTATAAATTAAAATATAATCACAAGTATTTTTCTAAAAAATCTTATATTTGATTATTGTCTTAAAAGTTCTATCAATCAATTTTAATTAAAATGATATATATATATATTAATTGTAGTTAGTCACAAAGAATAAATAACCATAAATCAGTGTTAGGAAGCAGAATTTCTAAAAAAAAAGAATATAAGTGTAAAGTGAAGCGTGAAGATAGAAGCACTAAAGAATGGTTTCTAATCATATAAACATCATTAATCAAATAATATAATGCCTACGAAATAGTTTGAACAGGTCAATTTTACCAATTTTAATATAAAATTACATCACACCGTTACCTAATTGGTATAATGGAATATTGTTTATATATTATTTTATAATGTAAAGGTACCTTTTATGTAAATATTTTTAATAAAGACATACTTTTTTATTTGATTACAATAATCTATTTAGGTAAAAGTCGCAATTTATTAATACTAAATTAAGAAGTATATATTAAGCTAAGTTATCCGTAATAGAAAAACGTTCACACTATTAAATTGTTTCTGTTAAAAGTAGAAAAATTATTTCATTATAAAAATAAATATAAAATTTAGAGATAATTACGATATTTCTGAATCGAATTATAATCTTATTTATTAAACACTCACTTTATAGATATTTTCTTCATTAACTTTTATTAATCTTTAATCTCCTAATATTAATATAATATAAATGAAAAATGTATTTTTTAATTTCATTCACAAATTAAAAACGATAAAATTCAATGGTTATATTAAAAGCAAAATTTTTTTATTTTATGAAGACAGATATATTTTTATACTCCTATGAGGCAAGGGCCGGACTATGTTTATAATGTTTTTTAGGCGTCAAGTAGGTGGTGTGAATTGATTGATTTTAACTTAAGAATTTTCAAATCTAAATATTATATAATGTTCAAGTTAAAATAATTATGGTTTATTTATGAATTATGAAATTTTCTATTTTGAATTTAAATGAAAAAGAATCTACGGGCTTCCCCTGTAAGTTGGAACTCACAGGAATATATTGACTGTACTGTTAAGCAAAGCGATAGAGACGATTAGGAAAAAGACAGAATTATTAAATACTATTTTAATTTTTTAGTAGTTAAAATTGAAAAATAAATATTTCTAAGAAAAAAAAAAATATAAAATAATATGAATGCACGATATATAAACCTTTCCTGTGGGTCATCGGCATAATTGCCTTATCTTATCTACCTTCACCAATATTTATTCCAGTTTATAGCCATGGCTTTATTGAAACAGAAACGTTTGACTTTCTATTTATTTTATGTGAAATTTATCTGTATCTCAAATAATATGATACTTATGGAATTTTAGAAATAAAATAAGAAATCAAATATAAATAAAGTGCAAAAATTGCGCATAATAAAAAAATGGACCTCAAATTTCCCTTCGTAAGATGAAAATAAATAGAATAAAGAGCCAGTTCGTATTAGTTTATTGGTGTCAAATTTGATATTTGGTAACATTTATAAATATATATATATAGAATAAAGTGCTACTTCCGGTTAACTGATATTTTAAATGTAAAAAAAAACAGATATGGATATAATATAAATATTTTATTTATAATATATAAGGGCTGACTGTGACGTCATGAAGTGCTGGGTGACGTCATATAATTTTAAATTAAGAAAAAACTAATGAAGATGATTTTTCTCGAGGATAAAACCAATACAAAGTGCATAACACGTGGAGATATGTCCTCACGTGAAATTTGATATGAAAATAACCCTTCACTTCCTCTCTTCGATCGGCAATACTAGCACTTCCGGTTTCCGGATTTGCACCAAAAGTTGATCAATTCATCCTACTGATGTATTAAGTAAATATACCAAATTTCATCAAAATCCGTTGAGCCGTTCAGGCTGTACACATCTATAAGGACGGACGGATGGACAGACATCATGCTAAAAATACTTTTTTCTGTTAAGAAAATGCATGATTCGTGGAGATATGTACCTAAAAATATCCATAGGTGAAATTTGGTGTGAAAACAATACCTCCCTTACTATAGTCGGTCGGTAAAAAAGAAACGCTACTTGTATAGGTAAAATGTCACTTCCGGTAGTCAGATCATGATGAAATTTGGTATCTCAAGTTTTTTCATATTTTTAAATCTATATACAAAATATGAAGCAAATATCTCGGAGCAAACTGGTACTTTACTTGAAAGGTAAACGCAACCAGTGTAGGTAAAGTACCACTTCCGGTTAACCGATTTTGACCAAATTTTGATAGAAATCTACAAACTGTGAATAATATCGGTGTACCAAATTTCGAAGTCCTAGCTTGATTAGTTTTTGAGTAAATTTGCTTACAGACATTACATACATACATACATACATACATACATACATACACACACACAGACATAATTCGAAAAATGGTATTTTCCGACTCAGGGAGGTCTAAAACGTCAAGATCTATCGAAATCTCGAAGTCGAAATTTTTGACGATTCCAATACTTCCCTTATACGAAGTATGCGGGAAAGTAATTATACGAAGTATGCGGGAAAGTAAAAATGATATTACCATAGGTTCAAAATAGAAATGAGACCATTTTCCTTATTATCAATCTATTCTAACTTATTCTAATTTATGGACTGTGATTCTAACCCTTCCTTAACAAATTATTTGATTATTTTTTTATAAATAAAAATGAATAGAAGGATTTTAAAACGACGTTCTATTTCCAAATTCCACTGATTTACAGTGAACATAGTAATAATAAAATTTAAATAGTTTATATTTTCTATATTATGACTAAATTATCATTTGAAAGATATTTTGAAATTTGATAAACCTCTTATTAATTTATTTAATATAATCTAAAAAAAAAAATAATTTCTAGAATACAAGTTAAATTAATATAATATTTCAATAATTAGTTTTCGTGTCCTTATGTCATCCAATGATGTTCAAAATATAATATTATTAGTTTAATGTATATTATAAAACAGTTTGTTAATATATTATATAAAAGTTAATTAATAATAATACGAAAAAATTATATTACAATTTCATTATAAGAGTTAATGAAAATCTTTAGATAAAAGTAGAGATATTTTATAAAATTAAAATTATTCTATTATAAGTGAAAATTTAATTAAACTTTTACATAATTAACTTGTTGTTGAAACCCTTAAACATTATAGAATTCCCCAGGTTTGAAAAGTTTTCTGTTTGTCTAGTCTCTTTGTTTATTTAATGTTTTCCACTCCAAAATGTCTTTGTATCATCGTGTCGCGTCCCTGACCATCTTACTCTTTCTGTTTTAATTAACCTTCTAATATTGGTTCATAGACGAATTCATGTAATATGATACTTATGAATTTTACTTTAAGTAGTCCTTTTCAACTTTTTAGTTCTCGTTTAGATTCGCTAAAAGTGTATTTTATTTTTTGCCAAATGTACAATAAAATAATTCTTTAAAATCTGGAGTTTGATTGTTTATCATTTGATTGATGAATTTTGAAAGAGTACACAAAGAAAATAAATAAATTTATCAAACATCCAAAAAATTACTTATAAAACATATAATTAAACAATTATATTTCTCATTTGTTTGGTAATTATACCTATATATAAAAATATTATACTTAGTGATTTTACTTTCATATATATATATATATATATATATATAGGTTTATATAAGATAGGCAAATAGGTAATATATACTTAAAGAATATTCATACGCGATAGAAATATTTTTAAATAAAATAAAAATTTTATTAATAGGATTTTTATTAATTAAAATATTTTGTTATTTTGTATTTGTTATACAAGTTAATGAATCAATTATAGAAAACAAATTAATCATTACTCATATAAATAATATTTAATATCAACAAATATACCTACAAATTTAAATATTGTATAAATTTAGTTTCGGACTATAATTTTAAGATTTTGTGAGCAAGTCAAAGTGCTTTGGAGTATCATATACAAATTTTTTCTTATTATTTTATATTAGTCTTTGTCAAAAATATTCTATTCTATTATTCTAATATAAACTATGAAAAAATGATCATTTTGACAAAATTAATTTTTTTAAATATTATAAAAAATTGTCTTCAAAACAAATTTAATTTTTTATAAATATTAACTTTTATAATATTAAAAGGAATTAAAATATTGAGGGTATTAATCTAAATAGTGTTACCTAAAAAAGTATTTACATAATAAAAAATTATTTTAAAAATAGTCTTTACGAATATCAACGAGTCATAAATAAATTAATTTAAAAAAATTATTTCGTTAAATTTTTTAGAGGTCGTGTAGTAATATTTTTCATAAATATTTTAAAAATAAATAAAGGAAAACAAGTTCAGTGTTAATTGATTGATTAATTTAGTCTAATTGTAGATTGTACTTAAATGTTACATAAGAAAATAAAATAAATAAAGAATTAAAAAGAAAGAAATTCAGTAGTATTATTTATTTACTGAAAATTAGGACTTATAATATTTAAATATTAAATTTTATTGAAAAGATTTGTAAAATTTGTTTATCCAATGTTTTGACTATAGAATTGAGTAATTATCATAATTATATATATTCTATTTTTATTAAAGGCCTATTAACATTTCTTATATAGAAGTGGTTTTTTTTTGTTTTTTTATTGATATATTCAAATTATTTTTAATAAAGTTTTTAATTAAAATAAAATAGTTATATTTTAAATCGATTTACACAATATTGAGAATCTTATTCATATTAATAGAGCAGCTTTAATCAAAATTCTGGTGATAACTCAAACATCCATCTTGTTAAAAAAAATAATGATTTATTTTTAGTATTATAAAAAACTCTACGAAAAAGTTATATATCTTTGATTAGAAAGCATAAGTGGAAACATGCATTATTTATGTATACCTTTATCGAAAATAAAATAATTAAGATATTTAATTTAATATCTTAAAACATTAATTTAAGAAGAGATCCCTGATGGTTATATAATTATATAACCTATTCTTAGAAGTAATAATAGTTGCCTATCTATCAGGAGCGACCAAGACTGATTTAAATATCTTCATATATTATTTCTAATCTAAGCACTTAATTAAAATAAAAAAATATGTTAACTTTATTTCAGATCTGCGATTGTGGTTTATATTTGATAAGAAATAATACCGCCCAATACACTAACATATACAAAATATATATTTAGAGATTAAGAATTTGTGTGTCCCTGAATATTGTCATCATTTAGAATCAAAACTTAGAAACAAAATATTTATGTATTGGTCATTTCCTAGGCCTTAGACTATTTATATATCAATTAATTTTAAAAATCGTTATTATTATTATAAAACCCTTACCCAAACCGATATCTACTATAGTTAGCTCTCCGAAAGTGCATACGCCTATAGATACTTAAAATTAAAAATATAAAAAATAATCTATTAAACAATATTTCGTTTAATTTAAAAAAAAATTCATTTTATTTAATTAATTAATAAAATGAATTTATCATTATCATTATTAATTAAAAATCAATTTTTTATTATATTATAACCTAAAGGCTTATATTATTTATTGTAATATATATTCATATAATAGAATATATATTATATTTTCGAATACCATTATCATTAATATTTTACCATTTTTATATGTTTTATGATTTATATATATATATATTGATGCATGTTAATTAATTACTTTAATTAAGACATGACCAATTAAAATGATTTTGCTCAAAATTTTGATAAAAAAAAGATAGGTTTTTCCTCTTATAATTACCCTATTATATGAATTTCATCAAATTCTGAGCCATTAACAAGCCCCATCGACATATAAATATACACCATATTTTTACAAGCATACTAAGATTAGATAAAAATAATAATATTAATAATAATTAACAATTATAATAATTAACTATACAAGTCCTAAAAAAATAAGCTTTCACTTTAATTTAAACTTCATGCGTGTATAGTTCATTAAAAATTTAATTTTTAATCTGTATTAATTATTTTGTTTAGTCTCTCAATCTGTCAGTAAAACGTATAAACTGTATTTGTATATACATTTTATCGGTCACTGTCGGGATATCGATATAATACGAATGAAATGAATTTAATTTCTTTAACTAGTATTTGTTTAGGATGAATAGTAAGAATAAAATCTTTTTCAAATGTAATAATTACTCTTATATATAATTATTTCTAATTATGCATCAAGAAATTTGCAAAAAAAAAAAAAAATTCAAGGTATTACCTGAAGATAAAATATAAATTTTATTATATAATTATTATATTGATAGTCATGAGCTCATGGAACAAAACCTCTATCCTTTATTAATCTGTGTATGTTACAAGAATTTCACTAACCCCTCAAGAGTTTTGACTCTATTTTAAGATTTATTTTAAAATTCATTGATATATTGATAAGTTTGTAGAAATAAATATTTTTATTTATATAATTAAAAAAAATGTTGAATTACATGTCTATTATATGAAATTTAATAATACCTATAGAAAAATTATGACAAAAGAATTTAAGAATTTGAATAAAAAATTGAATAATTATTTTCATAATAATTAAGTTTGTTAATAGAAACATGTATTATAATAAATAATATAATAAAAAATGATAAAAAAAATAAATTGATAAAAAAATTCAATATTAGCTTTATATTTGCTAAGGTAAATGAATACTTCTACTCGCAGATTAAAAATTGAAAATTATCAATGATAGATTATTATCATCACTCTCTACTTTCGAATATTTATTACCCTCATCTATAATAGATTTACATAAAATTTGCACTTATAATAGATAAATTCAGTCCTAGATTAACCCACATTAGGACTTTGGGAGATATTTTCTAAATATCTAGCCTCATGTCTTTTCTATAAAACTGCTATCTATTTGCTCACAAAAAATATACAAAAATAAAGGAAAAGAAATTACATAATGCGAAAAATTAAAACGATATTTAATTTAAGGAATATATACATATATATATATATATATATATATAAATTAATTTTCCTAAAAAGGATTGAATAACTGACTATTTAGGAAATTTAATTTAAAAAATTAATATTTGTTATAAATTATATTATAACATTTTTATATTGATATATTAATTCTTTCTAAAACCTTTTTAGTTAATAATCTATTTAAATTATATAATATTTTTTCTTTGAAAGGGAACTGAATGAATTTCAAAATATTAATCTAAATTTTTTTTATTATAACATTATTTTTATTATTATTATTAATATTTATAAGATAATAAATTTTAATTTGTTTAGAAATAAAGAGTTTCTATTTTTCCAATTTGAGAATCTGTGGTAAGAAATTAAATTTAAAAATAATTAAATGAAGTACATATATAAAAAAAAATTCTATTAATTGATTAATAAATATATTTACAATTTTTAATCATTTTAATTAATTTAAATCTTTTGGCCATTTATTATTATTATATGTATTATATTTAACCAAACGAAAAAAAATTCTAATAATGCTTAATGATGGCGGCCTAATTATAATATTATGATTAAAAAAACATATTTAAACTGGTTATTATAGTTGATATTCAATTTCATATGAAACTATATTTTCCTTGAAACAAACAGGTATTATAGTAAATGATGATAACAAAAAATAACAAAAAACAAAACAATCTTTATGCTTATATTGAAAAATATATTTTTTTAATTTATTCTTTTCGATTATAGGATTGTGATATTTTATTATAATCACAAATATAATTTAATTTATGTAATTAAATATATAAAAATCAAAAAAAATTGAATATATATATATATATATATATATATATATGAATTAAAAACAAAAATTAATATAATTTCATTGATACTAAAGGGGGTTAAATTGAAAGCAATGTTAAATGTTTGGGCCATAAAAAGCTTCAAAGGTGACGGGAGTTTTGATTGAGTTTAGAGGAGCCGGCGCAAAGGCGCCCACGCAATTTACTTGAATATCAGTAAAATTGCGAGGACAAATGCCAGTCCTTGACTCTTCACATCCGATCTTGATCTTCTGATTAAATCTAATTAAAGAAGAAAAAAAATGCTACATAAAAAAAGAATGACAGGAAATCTATTCAGTCAAATATGAATGAAATAATAAACATTACCTATACTAAAAAAAAAACAAATAAAATTAAATGAACCTATTTATTGATAGTATTATTATCTGACAAAACTATTAAACTATTTATTTTCTTATCTAGAGGCATTTCCTGACTACGATTAGAAACTCCTGTCAAATGAATGCGTTCTTCTCCAATAAAACATTTGTCAAAAGCAATTAAAACGGTGAGAGAAAAATTATAAATCCAAGGTCGATAAATATTACAAGTATATAATTCTGACATTCGATCTTAGGATGAGTTAGTGATATGCATAGAGTGTGAGTGAATGATAGAGCAATAGAAAAATTAAATTGAAATGAAATAAAAGTGTGAGCGGTGAGGGATAAGTATTTTGCGTATAAAGAATTAAAATGAAAATGTCAAATTCCTAATATTTTAGCAGATGGATGAATGTCATAAACAAATATCCAGTGCGATGTATGCAATTAGTGAGCAGTGTCAGAGCGAAAGCGAACAGGACCAGGATGGGTACCTGATTGAAGCCCGAGCAGCTGTACAGGCGTCGACAAGCCTGAGGAGAGTTCTGGTGCGCTCTGCAGCCGAGTTGTTGCCGTCCCTTCGATCTGGGCACGGCTGTGTGAAATACGCATGCGCGACGACGCCTCACTTGGCGACGCTGGCACACGTGACGTCCTGAGCGCCTCCTACCTGAATTAATTTTGCGGGACATTAGGAAAATTACAATTTTCTATTTACATCTATAATTTATTTTTGAAAAATAATGTATAATACAATTGTGTTATATTAATAATTGCAATATTATTTAAACATAAACCTAAAGGAAACGCCAGATATACATATGTATATACAATGAAAATAAATATATTTTAAAAAATAAACATTTATTATGATTTATGATGAATTTACTTTAAAAAAACACCTTAATTTAATATATAATAGGTTATAAAAAGCATTAGAATATTGAGAAATAAATATACAATCCCCACTTTCGGTATTAAAAGTTTATACTGTTTTTACTCACAGTTGAAAATGAATTAAATTAAAATAAAATAAAGTTTAAGAAAATCATTTCAAATTTTAAAAATATTAGTAAATAATACTAAGGACATAGGATATATATATATAAAATGAGGATACTTAGATTTTTCAAAGCCCAATTTCCTATGATTCCGACAAAATAACTTCATGATTTAGTAACAATTAAAATTAAAATTTTATATTTATAAAAATTTATATAATATAATTAAATTAAATATTTTGTTTATAATTAAAATTTTACTACATTATGAATCACCTTATTCTTTTTTCCTTTAATTTCATCTCATTTACATTTTTTGATTAATTTTATACTATATATATATATATATATATATATATATATATATATATATTTAATATTAATTTAATATCTATATATTTATATATATTATATATATAATAATTTGGATTCTTCTTTATTCATTTTAAAATTTGTAAATATTTTAACATAATTAAACTATTATTTTAATTAATTATTTATTATTTACATATATTAGTGGTTTAGCATAGTAATAAAAATGTAATTTAAAGATATATGTGAACGATATTTTTAAATTTTATTATTCTTATTTAATTGATAATGAACTTTATTTTACGATCCGAAATTTCAAAGAATCTCTAAAAGAAAAATATATTCTATTAAAAGAATAATTTTAACTTAACTTATATATAAAGTTAATGATGTAAATTTTAATAATAATAAATAAAAAAAAATTTCTCACTAATTAAATGGCTGAATTAGAGATTTTCTTGTTTCTCACGGAGCCTATTCTCCCATGACCTTAACCTTCCAAAATACTTTTTAGTTCAACGTAAAGTCTTAAATAGCAATATAAGATTATATTTAATATGAAGATATAACGATTTAATTTGGATTTTATTTATAAAAAGATATGCCTAATTATAGATAAATAGTGAAGAGTAAAAGCTAATTTTATAGTATTTTTAAAAATATTATTTTAATTAAAGTAAATATAAATGTAAAGAAACTTATAAATATGAAGAAATACTTAATAATACGAGTACTTACATATAATAATATTGTTATTGACCCCTTTCAATGTAAAAGAAAAAAATAATACTAATTTTATGGAAAGAAATAATAGTAATATTATTATTCTTTTTAAATTAAGGAGGTAACTTGGTCACAAATAGTTTAATAAATTTTGGATTTATTAACAAGAGATTATATATAGTCTTTGAATATGTCTAATGTGATAATGTTGATAATTTTCTCCCCTTGAAAAAAAAAATAAAGTTGAAATTTTATTTATACTAAATATCTCTCCTATATGAAATTTTTGGTTTATTCAAAAGATTATTTATTTTCATTTGGAATTTTCTATAAAGAATTAGTTTTTAAAATCGACTGATTGAATACGAATTTTCTAAATTTGAATTTGATTTATTCTGAAAGGGTGAAAGAGTGTAAACAAGTTTCATGATAAGGACTCCTATAAATGCTTCTTATTTTGTTTATATAAGAATTATTATTAGAATCAGATTTTAAGGAAAAAAATAATGATAAAATTTAAAATATATCTTATTTTAGATATATTTGATAATAAATCAACAAGATGAAAATTGAAAAAAATAAGTTTCTTTAGACCAGGGTTTCCAGGGTTGTATTGGTAAAATAAGAAGTAAGTGAACGCATAGTGGGAGTAAAAAAGTCCTATTTTCAGTAAACTATTTTTTTTCCATATAAGTTTTTATTTTTTCTTATTCTTACTACACAAAATATTAACGAACACAAAAAAGAAATTCAAACAGTAGATTTAAGTGGGAGTTGTCGGGACATGAAAAAGTACTGGACGCGTCCCGGTTCTGAAGAAGGTAAGGGAACGTCGTTCCCCCGCGTTCCTCTCCCAATACACCACTGAGGGTTTCCCTAACTTTTTCCTATATCTTTTAAACTTTCTTCGTGATTAACATTTCCCTATTTTTTGATTTACTAAAAGTATATTAATAAAGTTGAACTAGGTGCATTTAATCTATATTTTTAACAATTTTAACATTTTTATTACATTAGTGGTAGTAGAGCTAATATTATTTAACAAAACTTAAAATTCAATATTTTATAAATTAATAATTTCATAATAGCATAATTAATAGTAATTCCTAACTGAAAAAATTAATGTAATGGTTCCTTAAACAATTTTGATTAATAATATTAATTTCAACTTCCGCACACGATAATATAACTAATAAATATTATCCAATATTTTAATTATTTTATAAAAATTATTGAAAAATATTAATTTTCAAAATTAATAACTCAATTAAAAAACTATTTAAGTTAAATTTTTATTTTCTTTTGATTGAAAATATAAAACAAAAATTCAAATATATATATAAAAGTTTAATTGATATAACTTTAATAAATACTACTAATATGGGATCCCTTAGCAATTATTTGTATTTCATTTCTTATTTACTTTTTATTTCTTAAAGAAATCATTTATTTTTTTATAGAAAATGAAAAAGGAAATTTCACCATAGACCCTCACGTTCTGTCGACTCTTTTCAAAGTTCCTGCCCCTACTTTAGATGCTTTTTCCTATAAACCAGTATTTATTCCTAAAAAATGTATATTAAATTATATAAAAATAAATCTTTATTTTTTAATGAAATTTATTATAAATATATTTATAAAAATTTAATATTCATAACCACTTTTCATGAAACTAAATTTTTCAAAAAAAAAAAAAACATTCTTAAATGCCGGTTTACTCTTGTTTAATTAAATTAAATTTTAATGATTTTTTTATTATTATTAATTTTTTAAAAATAAGATTTAATTATATATCATCAATTTTATACTCATAAGTTATTATCGGACGTCGAATATTTACAGTCTATATTAATTATATAAGAAGATCATCCAATGAGAAACCTTTCAAAAGTTCACAAACTTTAATTGAATTATCATTTATTATAATCTCTTTAGTCAGTGGTACTGTTCTATCTATTTATTGATTTCAAATACAATTTCACTAAAAAAACAATAGTTAATAAAGTACCATATATCTTCGTTTTAAAATTAACTTTTATATCTATCATTTTGAATTGTTGTATTTAACGATGATAAATTTACTTTAAATTATTTCTGAGGAATAAATTAACTCAAATTATCGTTAACAATTTCCTTCTATTATAATAAACAAGTTGCATAGACCGTCATCGACACTCTTCGCACCTAGACAGGCTCTTCCCCCTGTACTCCCGAAGTAATACGTCTTATTTATTTGAAAGTCTGTATGTAATATAGGTTTTCACTTATTTGATTTATAAAACTAAAACTCACTTTTTTAACTTATTTGGACTCCCTATAACCATACAAAATCCAAATAAATTAATTTTTTTTTTAATTTAATTTAAATACGATTATATTAAACTTTTTAATATTCAAATTTTAATGCATTATAATTAAACTCATATTTCTGAATTTAATAGACAAATTGATTATCAAAATTGTTTATTTTATTTGCATATGATTGATTACATGTGTTAAAATTTAAACAAATTCAAATATTCTAATTTTTAAAATTATATACAATATAATATTATTTTTTATTAATATCACATTACAAAAGAGAATTATATTTATTAAATATAATTAATACCTATAAGAAAAGAAACTTTTAATAAATTATAATATATATAGAATATAATCATTTGAATTTAAAACAAATTTAAAAAATTAACCCAATTTTAAAAATTCTTTATATCATTTGCCTAAAGCCTAGTTTACACCACAGAGCATCCTTAACGTTTACACGGGCTTAGTTCTTGTCATTAATTCAGGGGTGGGCAAATACTTTTAAGTGCGGGCCTTTAGAGCGCCCGCCGGCCTGTTGAAAAAGTAGGCTTAAAAAATCATATTTTAATTTTTATATAATCATTAAATCATTTTTGTTCTTAAAATATAGTAATAACTAATAATTAAGTAATTAAAATAAAAAACACAGATAATCATTTTAATTGACGTTTTAAAAAATTTTTGAATTAATAAAACATCAAAAAAAAAAAATAATTTCTGTTTTATTTTTATTAGACTCAGACATAAATAAAATTTATACCCTTCACTTTTAAATAAAAGAGGAGAAACATTCAAATAAAATAAGAATAATTTTAAAAAAAAATATTGATGTGATCTAATAATTTAATTAAATTAATTAAAAAGAGAACTTCTAGAATAAATTTAATAATTGATATGATATCTGAATATTAGGAATTAAAATAAAAATTTAAATATTATACCAATTCTTTGTATGGGAATTGTTAAAATAATTAATTTTACATTCATTTTAGGAAATGAATCGAAACCTTCACTGAGACGATGGAGTTTATGAACATGGAGAATTATATAAATTTTTAAAAATTAATTTTTGCGTTTATTGTTTATATATTAATAAAATGTATAGCCTGTGTTCAAATAGATGTATATAAAAATATTGTGATGTAATTTCATAGAAATCGGTTCAGCCAATTTTGAGTCTATAACGTCAAATTTTCTGGACAGACAGACATGAAATTCTAAAGTCACTTAGATTCTAGAGGTCATAAAATATGAATAAATGCAAAAAATTTTAAATTCTGTGCAATGTGTAGACAAAAATCTTTTTTATTTATATAGAAGCAAGCTGTTTAATATGTTATATAACTATTTGTTTACAGTCAATAATTTTACAAAAATTTGTTAAGAAATAAACAATCCATCATCAAGCAAAATATATATGAATTTTTTAAAATTAATCTTTTGAAAATATAATTATATTCATAATAGAATTAATAAATTCAGGTCAAACATTTTCACCTCAGTAGTCTCGCTACAAAACAAGGATTAAATTTAATTCACTTTTATCAATTTCACATGTAAGAATGTTGAAAATATATCAAGTTATTATCTTTCTTAATGCATTATATGTATATTATAATGAGATGAGATGAGAATTATAAAAATAGAATCATTTGCGCTTAATTTATATAAGAAATAGAATTATAAAATCAAAATGAGGCTAGATGATGATATACTAATGTACAAAAAGACATTAGGGCAATAATTATTTAAGAAAAAACCAATAGGCAAACAACGACTTATCTCATTTTCTCATTATTTATATTTATATATTATATAATATCTTGTCATTTTAATGAATATCATTTTTATTTCTCAATTAATTTATCAGAGTTTAGATTAGTATTAATTACTAATCTTTGTATCCACAATATCACCTTGTGTAAAAAATAAAAATAAAAGCCCAATCCAACAAATAGTAAATTAAAATATTTGTCATTAAATATAAAAAAATATTTTTAGTCATAAAGCGTATTTTATTGTTAACAAAACTTCAATAGCAATTTTAATAATTTATTCTTAGGTGATTCAATATGGGTTTTATTATTTTTTGAATTATTGCACTTTTTCTCATCACTTATTATTCTTTATATATGTATATAATGATAGATTTTAATTTTGTATCAATTTTATAAATAATAATTTTATCCAAATTCTTTTTGTTATTCTTCTGATCCTTCTTCTTAAATAACTTAATTTCTCTTCAATCATTAAAGTTTGGTGTGCTATATTGGTTTAAAAAATATATATAATAATTTATAATTTAATTTATACGAATTCCATCCATATATTTACATCTCAGTTTTTTATATCAAATCTACGATGCAACTTCATAATATATTATATTTTAAATTGGAATTTTTTTTATTGATTAGTTCAAAGGAAGTGGAAAGGAGAGGAATTAAGATGAATTAAATAAATAAAAACTACTTATGAATCATTTGTTATTATATTTTATATATATATATCTTTCGTTCACACTTTTCTGTACATAAGATTTATTTTTATATAATTATTTTCATTCAACCATTTTTTTAAAAACCATCATTCATCCTAATTATCCTTCTAAAAAATAATTAATTTTAATCTCAATTAACCTGGCACAAGTTTTAGAAGAAAGTATGAATATTTCTAGGAAGTTTTAACAAAACCAAATAATGACGGTCATATGTTCTATTATGCATAAGAAATTAATGAAGCCTATTGCAGATTTTTAATTAGCTGAGACCTAAGACATAGCCGGCGTTCCTCAGAATTGACTAGGGAACAGATTTATTAAACTTTGGAATTAACTTATTTATTAGTAAGAATCTTGAAATTGAAATCTATGTATCATGTAAAGACTAGAAACTGGAAAATTGAAATGATTCGGCACCATTTAACAGAAATGTATAAAAAAAAGAAAAGAAATATTTAATTTTTTCATTGCCCAGTTAATTATTATAAATTCTTTATTAAAATTGAGTTTTATTTTCTTGACTCAATACTTAATTTATCTAATAAATTTTATTAATAAATAAATACACACAATGAAAATAACGGAAATTAATTTATATTCACAGTATTTGATGTCACAATATAACTTTGATTTATATAAAAAATAAAATATTTGAATTTTTCTTATTCTAAACTGTGATTTCTATATATTTACATACAAATTACTTTGGTAAAAATACAAAAATTTGATAAATAACAACTTAAAATATAAAAAACATAAAATCTTATCTATATAAACTATAAAAAAAAAATAGAAATAATATATCTCTACTATTGTAGTTGGCTATTTGAAAATGCACCCTAACGGGAAAATATCCTATGTACTGGTAAATAAATTATTATTGCACCATTTTCTTGACTTTTAAGTTAAATGATGTTAGAGATATAAATTTGCCATTAGAAAGGGAACAAAACGAAAAAGTCATAAAATACTTTTAAAACAAATAAACAGCTAAATGGGAACAGCCGGCGCTTTAGCACGTTAAATAAAATAAAAATTTGCAGCCTTTAATAAAACACTTTTTATATGGCTCTACAACCACAAGACTAAGGCATTAAAAGGCGAAAATATAATTAAAAAACATCGTTGGCCTCATTATAAAATATGTACAAATATTATAAGATTTGATCATTTAATGTCTATTTTTGGTGTGTTTTTGGGGTTTAGAAAATTTTTCAAAGCATCAAGTAATAACAAGAAGGATTTTTTAATTGGTCTTTGTAGAGAAAGAAGGCCCAGAGTTCGATTTGTTAAAAACTTGATGCTTCATGATATAGAAGAAAATATGATATTTGTGTTCAATTAAATTGAATGGTAACTTTAATCTCTCAAGTTTATGGATCAAATGAAAGGAGACATTTGAACTTCCCTTATGTGTTAGGAACAAATCTTAAATTTTAATGAAGCGAATTATTTTAACACGATAATAGCAAATTAGTTAATAAAACAAGTAATTAAATAAAAATAATATTTGTATGAGCATTACACACACACATTTCGCGAAATGATATAATGAAAATATTTGAATATGATTAATGGCTAGGAAGAGTTAAATCGTTGTTGAGTCAAAATAGAGTGACGAAATTACAATTTATAAA
Source organism: Labia minor (assembly GCA_963082975.1). Lineage (NCBI taxonomy): Eukaryota > Metazoa > Arthropoda > Insecta > Dermaptera > Spongiphoridae > Labia > Labia minor. The sequence goes on from OY720345.1 coordinate 57,159,929, forward strand.
ATTGCTTATCCCGTCTAGACTTTCGATTATTTGCCCTTAACATTGTCTTTTGTTATTGTCAATTTAAGGACAAATTTTCTTGTTTAAAAGCCCAAAATCAATCAAGAAAATAAAAAAAAAAAAGAGAATTTATTTTAAACTTTGAATGTAAATTTAATATTAATAAGATTTGGGCTTTTAATAAATATATTCAACGAAATATTTCGAAAATATATTTACAAGAAAATAAATTGAGAATTCTTTAAATTAATTATTTAAATTAATATAAAAGACTATTCCGTTTGGTTTTAAAATTTTAGTTATTTTGTGCATTCATTTTATTAATATATTTGAGGAATCATAAATGATTCTTTAGAATATTATACTAATATTTTATACAAAGAATCATTTCTATTTTATTTCGAGCTGCAAATCATGATTACTTAATAAAACTTAAAAAATAAATTAATATAATTTAATGTTTTATTTTATGAATGCGTTGACTTAATTTTATTTTAAATATTTTGAGAACAAAGGTGGAAATTTCATTCAATCTTTTCTCGGAAAATTGTAATAATTTTTTATTGAATAGTTATATTATAGGTATTTGCATTATATATATATATATTTATATACTCAACTAATATCACAGAAAGACTTTTTTGTATCGTGGATAAAGTTCAGTGGAGATTTGAAAATTGATTAGGGGTATCTATTCTATAACTATTTATTAATTAGTGAAATAAGCCTCATTTATTATACGATTATAGATAGATTAAAATAAAATTAAATCAAATCGCATTTAAAATAAACAAATAATACATTGTCTCTTATATAAAATAGAATATTATACTAGTCCGCTGTCTAGAGGATTTCTTTTTTTAGAATCTGATCGATGCAACCGAACAGCTTCCGCTTGATGTTCAGGTGTCGATTTAAGAATATCTGGCTGCTGATGAAGGCGATCAGAGCCTGCGCCAACGCTGGTGGCACCTCCAAGGCTAGTTAACGTATTATGAGCTGTGGAGGTGGCTGTTGTTGCTGTAGCGGCAGCAGCGGCCGCAGCAGCTGCAGCAGCAGCTACCGTTGTCTGTCTGGGTCTCACAGATCGATGGGAACCATTACGTGTTAAGGAGCCCATTTGTGGAGTTCCTGGCAGCGCCGCTCCCAGAGCATTCATATAATCAGCAATAAGTAAAGTCAATTCTAAAATCTAAGATAAAAAACATAAAAATATAAATCTTTATTAGAATAAATACAGACAGATGACAGAAGTTCTTTATCAGTATTAATGGGTATATTTTAATAAAATAAATTAAAGATAAATAATGAGTAAGATCTTTGCCCAAAATTAAATTTATTAAAATAAATAAGTGCGATATAAAATTATACCTAGAGAAAATTTCAAATATTCATTCAAATTTCAAAAATTAATTCTCTTTATGAATTAAAGTGATTTAAATGCAGAATAAAAGAATGTTTATATTATGATATCTAAAATGGGCTAAGTTTTCATTAATTATATTCTTTTTTTGTAATTATATTTTATATCTACAATAATTTCTTAAATAAATATTATTTTGATGTTCATTACCTTTGGTTTGCTAAGGGAGAAAATAAACTTTTGTGGTGGTGCTCCTTCATCTGGTGCCAGAACAACAAGCATGAAATCATCTTGGCATCCTCCAAATGTGACCACACTACTATAAGGATGTGTGGCTATAGGGGCCATAGAAGCTAATTCGAGGACACTTAGGCTATCTTCAGCTACAGCCAACCAGACAACTGCTCCTCCTGCAGCCGCTTCTCGTGCTTGAAATAGACCAGCGCCAAATAAAGGCCATTTCCTTGCACACGTTAGGTAGATTCGTACACAATCAACGCTGGAACGGCCTCTTAACCAAGACCATTTTTCAGTTAAACGCTCTTGAAGATCCCTGCAATTTAATTATTTAATTAATTTACTTTATTACTGTTAATAGTGGAGGAGCTAAGACTTAAGAGTAATTATAATTCTTAATGCATAATAATGCTTTAAAATTAAAATGTATACAATTTATGTTTCAATATTTACTTAATTTTAAAGTACAATTTTACTTTAATTTTTTAATGAATTTGATGTTTTTATTTATAATAAAGTATAAATTTACCATTTGAAAATTTATTAACACTAAATTAAAATAATGATATAAATAGAGCTTTTGAAATTTGAAAAAGAACAACAATACTTGTGCATTTTTTTCAGAAAGAAATTTTCTAAATGAAAGTTAATTAAAATTTATTTGTTTCAATATTATAAAACAATTAATAAATTGATCAATTATTGAGTATAAGAAAGTTGTTGAAAATAAAGAATTTTCTTAGATAAAAGCCCATGAAATTAATATATCATAAAATTATGGTTAAGATAATTAAAAAAAAAACAAAAATTGAAATAAAAAAAAAATTAAAAAAATAATTTATTCTTAAAACAAAATTAACACTTTATTTTATATTAATTTCTCTTATTTTGTTGAAATTAATTTTTGTAAAGTTAATGAAAAAATTATAATACTTATAATTCTTCTTATTTACTTATAATTATTTTATTATTAGAAAGGACTCCATAAAAAATATTAATTCTTACTATACATACTTAAGTTCCTCTGGTGTTAATCCATCTTTGTATCGATATGGATAAAATTTATCAAGAGCTTGAAGTACTTGATGATGTGGATTTCCCCCACCACTTCCACTTCCTCGTCCTTTTTCAGAATTATATTCACCCATATCAATCTAAAATAGAAAAGGAAAATTTATAACACACCATCTCTAATATAATTACTTCATTATATATTTACAACTAGTCTTTAGATGCTATTACATTTTATGCTCCCATAAAAACTTTACGAGTTGTTCATTAAAGAATTGTTAGTTAGATATATAAACGAAAGCATATTAATTAACATTAAAGCCCTTTTCAGGTTCTGACGTTCTTGTTATGAAATTAATAAATATGAAAATGTCATTCCTTTATGTTTACCTGAGCCATTAGAGCTGCCAATTCCAAAGCCAACTCTCTATTTAGTGGAAAGCGTCCATGGATTATTTGCTGATTAGTTTGATAACAAAGTAATACTCTTTCTCTGTCTGTTTCTGTTTTTATTGCATGACGCCAATAAAGTCGATTTTTATATGTCAATTGAATTACTCGCGTGTTTTCAAATTTTCCTGATCCTTTTTCTCTTAATGCAGTCTCCCATTTACTAATGACATCACACAGCTTGGCTCCTGGTTCTAAATAATGTTCTAGATCCTTTTCAATTGGATCATCAGAAAAAAGGGTAAATCCAGACACAGCTGCTTCTCTACATCCAAGTTCAGCATTCAATGTGGAAACAAATTCTTCAATTGATGTAGAACCATCAAAACTGACCACCTGAGAGAATAAATAAATAAATAAATTATCAAATAATTAAAAAAAAATAAAATTAAAAAGAATTAAAATTTACTTGATAAGTCCCATTAAGCATATGTACAGGAATAGCATGTGGTAATGAATGATGATAAGGATTTTTCAGAAGTATAGATAACACCTCCATTCGAGAAGGTTTCTCTTCTCTTCCACCACATTGGATTGTTCTTTCAACAGCTCGTTCACAATATGCTGCATATTTACCACATTCGGTTCTGAAAAAATCAAATAATAAAATTAATCTTCTAAAAGATAATTATTTATTAACTTAAAAAAAAATAGGTACTTATATTTAAGTTTTAGGAACTGTGTGAATCTATAATTAACGAGGTTTAATCCCCTATATATTAATTTTTTCAATTTAAATAAATAAAGGATCTATGTTTAATATTTTCTTTTATTTGAATTTCACTAAAATATTTGTTTTATTAATTCTAAAAATTTTACTATAGGGTTAAATTTTTAGGGAAGTTAAATCCCTCTATGCTCTAGTCTCTTGTGATTAATTATTATAATTCATAATATTAGATGAAAGATGTAGACTTACTTGGAGTCAGCGTTCCTTGCTAGATGTAGTTTGAGGTACCAGAGGAGTCGATTATTCTTGGGTACGAAGAGAGAAACGGCGAGTGCGAGCAGCTGCCATCCCTGGATGAGGACGAAAGGAGCAGGGTTGGTCTTGCACTCGGGGGCAGGCGCCGCCTGTAGAGAGGTGGGTGAGCCAGACTGGGTGGCGCAGGCACCGACCATGCCGCCTCCAACGCCGCCAGACCCGCCGCCGATACCCGACGCGTCGCATGCGAACAGCGATTGCGTCGCGCACAGCAGCAACTGCTGGAATGGATAAGCCCTGTTGGCGCCCTAACCTCCCACCATCCTACTAATTTCTGATTGCGGCCAAAAAACAACAAATAGGCTTGGTTTCCATCTACCAAGTTATTCAATCGAATGATGCAAATTTGGCATTTTCCAAAAAAAATTATTATGCATATCTAAAAATTTAAAATAAATAAAAAGAGAAATTAAGACACCAACATTCCATTCCAAAAGTGCTTGGGGAGGGATTGTCCAAATATTGAATTTTTGTAACAAATTAAAAAAGAAAAATTTTAAATAAAAATAAAGTAATTAAAAAAAAATTTATATACAAAAAAATAAAATGAATTTTGAACAGGGTAATATAGTGGGAAAGCTTATGTGATTAGTGAATGTTAAATAAACTTCTTTGATGAATTTTCTCTAATACTCTAATTTCAATATTAAAATAAAGCCAATAACACAAATACAAGTATCTGTGAGTATATGTGATTATTGACTACTAAATCCAATAATAAAAGAATAATTCACCCTGTCTAAAATGATTCCAATTTCATCATAAAAAAAGTTTATTCAATCTACACTTTCTAATTCATTATCAACTACAAGTGATTATTTTTTTTTAAGTTATATTTAGGAGACACAAATAAAATAACCAAGAAATAAACCATTCAATTCAATTTACGGTAGAAATATTTCTGTCTCCTAAATATCGTTTATACATCTTAGAACAATATTTTATTCGTGCTAAAATCCTGAAAAATAAAATGAAAAATGAAGGAAACAATAAAATGAACATGCATATAAATAAATTAAAAATGATAAGCGATGATCTCTCTATATATGCTCTTTTTCTATGGAATAATCTACATAATGAAGCTGAGCACTAATATCAGGGTATTGTTCTATATAACATATTTGTATATATTTATATTATAATAGAACACTAAGGAGATTTAATTTTATTGTTCGTTGTGGAAATAACATTTATAGAACAAAAAACAAACCTGAACTCCAAGTTTGGTATGAGTATGTCTGGATGTTTGCTTCACAAGAGCGCAAATCAATTCCGGTTGTAATTCTTGACATTGCAAACATTGTTGTAACGCATTCTGTGCCAACACCACATGGTAATCAATGCCAGCACGGGAATCAATTGCAACGGACATAAATAACTGACAAGACTGAAAATAAATGATGGTTATTATTAAAAATTGAAAGTTTTTATGATGAATTTTATTATATTATAGTAAATTTCAAGAGAGAAAAGATTTATAAGATTTATAAATTCTTATTAAGAATTAATGACATAATAAGAAATACTATATTTACCTTGAATAATTTAATAGCTTCGGCTTGGGTGGTCTCACTTGAAAGACTTGTTAATGGCGATGAGATGCTTTCCTTGGAGTGAAGCAAATGAGGATGTTTCCAAAGAACACAATCTAAAACAATAAATATTAATGTAAATAAATTATATCATATTTATTTATAAAAAAATCATAATTATATTTTACTGAAATATAATGGATATGAAAATTGAATTTTAACTTAAAATTTCATACATAATAAAACACTAGAAAAATAGAAAAATCAAATTTATGATTGATAACAGTTATAGCCCAAATCTATTTTACACGTTTTCAATTCTTTAAAATTTATTCTTTTATTTAATATGATTAATCTTGTTAATATTTATTTTATTTATTATCATTTTCAATAATTGTGCCACTCAGAAGCCAAAGCGATTAACTCCACATTTAAAGAAACTGAGAAAATGAAGCTCAAAGTTCACAGCTTATAGGAAATTCAGGTTTATTGATTACAGAAAAATGTATATTGCATTAAGATTATCAAGTTCATTATTCCCTTCATATATGTTGCAGATTACATTACATTACATTACATTACTAGCAAAATTTTAAAAATTGGAGTTAATCGGTTTGGCTTCTAAGTGGCACAATTATAATATTTAATTTTATAATATGAATACTTACTTGGATCTCCTTCAGTTTCCATTAATTTTTGAACAAGTTGCTCATATTGTGTGCCTGCACTTGGTCCACCACCTGATACCACCGTTAAATGATAAAGCCAGGTGTCCTTAAAAAAAAAATTAAAATTAAAAAAAAAGTTGAAAAAATATATTTTATCAATTTTAGAAAATAAATCCAAAAATATATTTTAAAAATACCTTTTCATGTTTTCCAGGCATAAGTAAATAGGTTGGTCCTTGATGCGTGGGAAAAATCCCAATCGTCAATTCAGCTGTTCCTGAACCATCTGGCTCTCGATCCTCCGAGTCAGAATCACTCATATGGTCCACTTCTTCTACTCTAGCATCTCTCATATTAATTTGTCCGACGGGAGTCTAAATAAACAATAAAATATTTAAATATAAGTAGACATTTTTAATTAAAAGTGTAAGTTCTTAAAAAACAAACTATGATATATTCCTTTTTAACGAGGGTGGGGTGAAAAGTTTCCGGCCTGACCAAGAAAAACGATGTTTTTAAATTTTTTTTTTTGCTTTATTTTTCAACATAATCTCCATCAACACTTATTCATTTCTCATAACGGTGTTCTAATTTAGTTATGCCATTTTTAAACGTAGATTCGTCAAGCTCCTCAAAATACTGATTTACAGCTTCGAACCCACTGTTTTGAGTGTTCTTTATTTTTAGGAGTGTAGTGGTGGACCCAAGTCTCATCAACAGTTAAGAATCGACGCAAAAATTCTTTTGGATTACGCCTATACAGCGACAAATTGTCGGTAGAAATAGTTTTTCGAAGCAGTCTTTGGTCTAACGTTAGCAAACGCGGCACCCTCCTTGCACACAGCTTTTCCATGTTCAAAATGGTTGTGCAAAATATTTCGCACACGTTCAGCTACAGGTCTCAGCTATCTCATGCACTTTTAACCTGCGGTCTTCCAACACTATTTTATGGATTTTCTCAATCATTTCTGAAGTTGTGACCTCAACGGACCGTCCTGAGCGAGGCTCGTCAGAGGTGCTCACACACGACCCATTTTAAATTCAGAAACCTACTGCTTAATAGTTGAATATGATGGGGAGGAATCTCCTAGTGTTGAATCCATCTCTTCTTTTATTTGTTTTGGTGTAAAACCTTTCAAATAGAAGTATTTGATGACAGCACGTTTTTCCAATTTTCCCATTTTCACGAAAACAACGGAAGCGTCTCGCGCAATGTGCTCTCAAACGCAAACTAACTTAGCGATTGGGCTGAAACTTTACATACAAGCTCGGTAGGAATGATACTGTAGGACGCCGCTCCAAAAGTAGTGGCCCCATTTCTTGGTCAGGCCGGAAACTTTTCACCCCACCCTCGTATTACTAATAAATTGGATCTCCATTTAGAAGAAATTTTTTTTACAAATTATATTATTATAAAAAAGTTATGAATTTTCTAATATTTTTCAACAGTATATATAAATATTTGTATCTTCTTTTAACATGTTCCCGCAGGCATGTACCACCGGTGGCTCATTAACACATAAAATAAATAAACGAATTATGAAGCCAGCGGGAACGTGATAATCAACCATTCTTCTTGAAAAATTAATATTAAAAATAATAATCATAATCATGATAATAATACAATTATTACTATTTATTTATTTATTTAACAATAAAGAATGAAATTACCGTTTCGCCAGGTGCTTTAAAGTATAAAAACATCTTTCCAAGAAGAACACACCAGCAACGTTTTGCGTGTCCATTTTTCACTTTTGTTAACCATCCTTGAATTGTAGGTTTATGGTCCTCACTGCTTAGAAGAAGTCGTGTAGCGTTTCGACGTTGAACATTTTGTAATACACGAATCCATTCTTCTACCGTAGCTATTGAATCTGCGGTTAAATAATAAGTCTTCTTTCCTGTAGAAATTTCGAAGGTAGCAGCTCCGTCAGCTCTTGTAATTCGGCACATTTCATCTAAGGTTATTTCGCCTTGAGGTTTTCGATTAACATCATTCTGAAAATAAATAATATTAAGATTGAATTTAAGAATTCTTGTATCACACTTATATATATCTAACTTTCATAAAATACAAATATATATTGATTAGTTTACCACTGAAACTATAACGTAAATTTTACCAATGAAATGAATGGGATTTCATCTACCTTTATATAAAAACAATAATAATAATAATTAAATAATATTTAAGTAATTAGATTTAAAAATTTATTTAATAATATAATTATCTTATTATAGATAAATTTAATTATATAATCTCTCAACTTTTTCTTAATTGAAATAGTATATTTTTAAATTAAAAATATTCAAAAGAATTATACCTGGGTTTTCCAATAGGAAAGAACACCATTTCGAAGAACGAACCATCTTTTTCGCCATGTTTTCAGTTTTCCTCCGAGTTTAGCTAAAGGTCCCGCTTTTTCTAAAGATTCGGCATGAAGTTGTGAACTGGCAGTGTTGGTGGTTGATGTTGTAGCTGTAGCATTGGTAGCTGCTGGATGGGGAGAGGGTTGAGCTCTTCTAGGACTATCCATATAACCAGAAACTCGCATAAGAAGAGAAGGCATGGATGCATCAACTGAAGTTCCATCACTACAGGAAACTGCATCTGGGGGGATCGCATAATCATCGGACATTCCCGACTCTATCGAAGTATCACCAACTAAAATAGATTTATAAAGAAAACATAATTTAGTTTTTATTTTCAAAGTAGAAAGCAGAGTTAAGAAATTAATCGATAAAAAATAATTTGATTCATATAAATTCATTTATTTAAAAATATCATATAAATTATAATAATAATGACAATATATTTTTTAGAATTTCTTTTGAAATTTTGAAATGTAAAATAAAATAATACTATAAAATAACAAAAGGTGAAATTATTAATATATTTCATTTTAATTATCATATTTTCAATCCAAAATTAATGTTATTAATAAATTATAAAAAAGTAGTTTGTATTAAAATAATTTTTCATTTAAGACTAACCTCGATTCATAAAGCTGGACGTATTAATTACAGAGATACTCTGCTTTTGCCCTCGTTTGCCGGCTGGCTTGCTAGGGCTGCTGCCAGTTGAGCTTCGTTTCGCTGGCGACAGACTCGATGTTGTCTTGACACTTTTACTTGGACTTGATCCCGAAGATCGTGATGTATCTGTGTGCTCACTACTCGAATTTGGAAGTGCAAGATGTTCCCCTTCTCCTTCACTGGAGTCATCCGATGAGTCACCAGTAAAGGGCATAGATCGAATTTGGCTAGCTCTCTGTAAAATCATAAATGTTACAATAAGTAAATTTTTCTATAATTCAAAATATTATATAAATATATTAATTTTAAAATTGAATTATATAATATATAAACAAAATAATGTTTTAAAATTTAAAATTTTACATAAATAATATGAAAAAATGGTATGAATAAAATTTAATTAAATGAATATATTTTAAATAGTTGCGAAATTTTACTTTGAATATCAAATTTGAGTATTTTCTTCTCACCCCTTTGACAGTGGCATAAACAGGAACACTGATATCACAGTATCCATGATGAGGTTTGTTATTATTGCTTGAATCTGCATGATGATGTGGATGATGATGAGATGAGGAGGGTCCTGGCGGGGGTGGAGCAAGACCCTCTTGAGCTACTTGATAAATTCGAGATTCCCATGAAGGAAATCGATGCAAAGGCGGGGTTGGTGGTTTGCATGGAGGTCCACCAACTTCTAAAGAAAGAGAACCACTCGTTGTACTGCTCGTTGATCCACCTTATATTAAAAAAATATTATACAAATAAATAAAAAATAATATTTTGTTTTTTTTCCAAATAATAGTTTCAATAAATTAAAAAAAAAAGAAAATTGTGATGAAATATCTAAACTTGAGTTAATAATATAACAAAGAAAAAATGACATTTATTAATATTACAAATTTTATAATTAAAAAAATTAAAAATAAAATTACCTTGGGAAAGTTCTCTGTGGCCGGGTAAGGAAGTCATCCATGGTTGTTTTTCGCGGCTAGGAGTATAAATTTCAGCATAATCGTGTGCTCCTTCATCCCCGGATGAGATTCGTTGGGCTGGTGAAGGTCCAGCAATCGCTGAAGAAGTTAGGCACAGTCCTTCAACAGCGGCGTGCAATTCCTGGCTTAACACACCTCGAGTGTCCATGCTGCCTGTTCCCACCGACGAAAGATGCCGTCGGTGGCCAGCCTCTTGTCGTAGTTGCTGTTTACGTTCTCGATCTACTTCCGCATACAAAGGTCCAGCCGTTTCTAAGGAGCCAGCACTTGTTGAGCAACGTCTGCAAAAAATATTTTTTATAAAATATAGGAAGTCAAATTACTAAGAATATAATAAAATATTGAAAGAAATTTAAATATTCTTTTTTTTATTTATGATTCATTTTTTATCCTCTTCGAGGTTTGAAGATTATTTACAAAAATTTTACATCTTTAATTACCTTTATTTACAAACTCTATAAATTTTATTAATTGACTGTGACTTTTTTTTAAAAAATATTTTTAAGTTCTCAAAAACAAATAAAAAAAATAATATAATAATAATTTTTTTTCTTATTTAAAACAAAATTATTTAATGGAAATAAAAAAAGCAAGAAATTATTTTCTGAAATTTTAGAAAAATTAATAAAATTTAAATAGAATTAATTTAAGAAAAATAATTGAAAAAATAAAAATAAGTTGATTCTTTATCCATAATGAAAAAGCATAAGAATATATAATTAATAATTGTGAAAAATAACGATTAAAAAGTTGAAGAATGTCTGATCATCAGCAGAATTGATTTCACACTTATTTATTTAATAAATTCTTACCATATGGATAGTACATAAGTTATAAAAATATTAAGTTTTATTTATTACTTGTGCATTCTTTTTTGTAATGAAACAAACAAAAGTGAACCAATTTGTATTTTAAATATACTCTGAAAATATTAATAAAAGGAGTTCTTTTTTATAAAATATATTTAAAGTTTTATGGTAATTATGAATTGAAATGAATCGAAATATTATTTTTTAATTGGTAAACAAAAATTCAAGAAAAATAATAAAACAATGAATCTTCTAAAAAATTGTATATATATATTATTTGATTATTATTGTGTTATTATTAGGATCAGATATGAAATAAAAACAGTAGGATGGATAACAATGAACTTTCAAAAGTCAAATTGATTGTTTTTCTGGTTACAATATATATAAGGATTAATCTATATAAGATTTACATTTTTTAAAAGAATAAAAGAAATATTTTTTAGATTTAAGAGAAATTAAAATATATTTTGTGAAAGGTGGTGATAAAGTCCTTAAAATTATCCCTTTACTTTCATAAGATAAATTATTTTATTTAAATCTCATTTCAAATTGCCAAATTTTTACTATCTCTAGATATTATTGCGATTACGAAAATTTTCGACGTCGAGATTTTGATGTTTTTATACGTTTTGAAGGTTCCTGAATCATTTTCACTAAGGTTGAGAAAAATGTCTGTCTGTGTGTGTGTGTGTGTGTACGTATGTAGACAAGAAAATGGTTTGAGCTAGAATCGTGAAATTTGGTACATGGGCATTATTCAAAATTCGTAGTTTTCTAAAAACTTTTGAGAAATGTAGCTCATCCGGAAGAGGGTCATTACCTCCCACGTTTTCATTTTTTTTCCTTTAAAGTGACCGTAAAAATAAAGATATATGTTGGATAGTTTTTCACATTATTAAAGTTTGTATAAAACTGCTGTATATAGAATTTCAGCTTGATTGAATCGCTGAAAGTACCGGAATTAAGTTTTTAATATTGCAAATCACGCGCCATCAACAAAGAGCCAAACATGCACTGGTTTAATATATATTTATTAATTTTAATTTAATATACTATAATATATTTTAATTAATCCAATTCAAATTTGCGAGATAGTCGAGTGGAGCACTCCAGATTTTTTTTTAAATACAAAAGAAAGATTATAAATTAAATAAAAAATATTATAATATCGACCATAAAAATATACTCCTTAGTGTTAAAGAAGTTAAAAAAATAAAATCTGTATAAATCTGCTATATATAGAATTTCAGATTGATTGAATCGCTGAAAGTACTGGAATTAATTTTTTAACACGTTGACTGGCAATCACGCGCCAGCACGTGATGTGGTGCCATCAACAAAGAGCCAAACACGCGCTGGTTTAATTAATATTATTTATTAATTTTAATTTATAATTAATTAAATTTAATTTAAATATAATATATGTTAATTAATCCAATTCATTTTTGCGAGATAGTCGAGTGAAGTCACTCCAAATTTTTTTTTTTGTTATTAAGGTGAATTGTATAAATCAGATTATTTCCTTTATTATCGGATGTCGCAAAGGAAATTAATATGATGCTATCCCAAACAAAATAAATAATAATATTTAATTAAAGGAAATGAATGCTCATATGATAAGTTATATGATAATACTCTTCATTTAACATTGTTTTTATTTTTAGGAATCAATTAATGTTATATGTAATAACTAATTATGTTTTGTATATCCCCTGAAATAGAATGATTAATAAAAATTGTTAAGGAAAGTTTAAATCAAAATGATGATTCAGAACACGTCATCAAAAATTATATTCTTTATTTAATATAATAATTTTTTGTTATTAAGAAAATATCGTTTGGTTCACTTAAGCTTTATATTTTTAATTGGTCTATTATTTATTAAAAAATTAAACATAGAAAAAAAAGAAGATATTAAATGTGTGATTCTTTTTCTAAAAATTCAGTGATTATAAAGTCTAATTACAATAAAATTATTTTGTTTAAATATTAGTTGAAATCTAAAACAAAATGTGATTGTGATCTGTTTTAGTTAAATAAATAATATGAAAGTATTTATAATGAAAAAATTAAAAAAAAAAAATGATGACTGCTTATTTTAAATAATTTTTTAAAATTATACAAATAAAAATATTCAATATACATGCATTTTTCTATAATAAGAGAGAGAGAGAGAATGAAAACTACGTGAATATTTATATTGTTTAAATAACATGAGGTGAATAATAGAAACTAATTCAAATTATTCAATCAAAATTAAGACACTTTTCTAGATTGATTTATCCAAAAAAATTTTCACTTTGAATCTCTTTTTTTTCTAATTCATGCAAAGTGCCTTTACGAAACAAAAACATAAAATGTAACATCTCCATTATTGATTACATCAAAATAAAATTTCATTTGTGGTTCATTTCAGTTTTCTATAAAATTTTATATTTTTCTTTTGATATGATCAAGTGGTATGTCTAATTAAACATGCTCCCGTGAAATATTTACGGCTAAATTTATCCCTAAAACTATGATATATATATATGTATATAATGTTTTTTAAATGAGTAAAACTTACTTATGAGCAATATAAGAAGAAAGTAAATTCCTTTCTTGACAGGATGTAATCCGTCTGATAAATATAATATAAAGACATGTTTTTATATTACAGGTATATATAAGGGAAGTAATTACAGGTTTTTTATATAAAAAAATAACTAACTATCTAGTGTTAAAAAAGAAAAGAAATTTGTTGATGAAAAAAATGATGATTAAAAAAAATGATGAATAATAGATAATATATTTTGTATAAATTTTAAGATTAGGAAAATCTTGTCTCACCTTAGAGAGGCTGAAAGAGGTCTTGCAGGCAAATCGGAAGGTGGTAACGTAAGAGAATCCTCACTTGTTGTAGTAACATCCAAACTAAGACTGGCTCGAGAAGAGGAGGCCTGAATAAAAAAAATATAATAAAATAAAAAATTAATAATATGATTAACTTATCATCTTCTAAACATATTGATGATAGCTATTTATAAGACATATAACACATTATCCTTATCTTTATAATCAAAGCGAAATAGAACAAATATTGGATTCATATTAAAGTATAATATTATCATTGATGAAAAAAAACTGCCTGATTTCATGTCTTTATAAGATTAAATTAATTAATTTCAGCTGGTATATGAAAATAGAACATGATTAGACATGCCATCTTCAGAGGACATGATTTTTAAACTTTTAGTTAAATTTACCCTTCTATAAAATACGAGTAGTATTATAATAAAGTAGATGAAGGAAAAGTTCTTTTATTTAGTCAAAGTTATAAGAAAGTTTTCCAACATCTAAATGGTGCACAAAAATAGTATAATTAGAATAATAAACTTGTACTATGAATATATTACTATTCTGCTCATTTTTGCCATTTGATTATAAAAGTAACTAAAACTTAACCTGGTTTTATATTTATCACAAATACTTATATACCAGTTGTATATGTATATATATAATAAACTAAAGGTCTGACTCAATTTTACGAGATCTAAATTTTATTCTTTTCCTTTTTTAACTTTTGAAAATAAAATTATTCAAAGAGAGTTATAATAGATTAAAATTAAAAAAATCTATTAGTAGATTATAACAGGATAAATATGTAGTTATGATAGGATTAAGTTGACTTTATTTGATAAAGTTAAATTTTATTTAGAGTTATTTAAGTCAAATCATCTTATTATAATATGTAAAAAAAATCACCTGTCTGTTTAATTTTAAAAAATAATTTAAAAGTAAAAGATCTTACCACCGTCCAAAAATGCTTTCAGATCTTATTTAATATAATTATTATTGAGATAATATCTTATTTAAAATATAAATGATCATAAATTATTTTTGGCAAATATATTATTTTCCAAATTAATTTGAATGTTATTTTCATTTATATTATTTATGGACATGCTTTATTAAAAAAATATATAACTTTAGAAATTACTAGATAATTATATTATTGTAAGATTATATCAAAAACTATAAATGCGACATTATTCAAATTATATATTAATATACGAGTATATTTACTTTCCTGTATTTTTTCACCTTTGATAATGGACTTGATTTCTAATTAAAATTTAATTACAAAATTTTTTATTTTTTTAAAAATATTTTATATGTATGTACTGCAAAAGTATTTATATTTATAAAAAAAAGTAACTTTTTAATATGAGTTCTTCAGAAAAAAGACCTCCCGACTCTGGTGAATATTATGAATATTTTATTAAAGGTATGAAAGTATATGTTTCCATTTATTTCAATTCCATCATAGTTTTTCCCAGATTAATTCATTTTTTTTAAATTGACCATAATAATCAATAAAGCAAAAATAGGCAATATATAAAATCAAAAAAAAAAAAAATGATAAATAAAACTATAATTATTTTCTAATAAACGTACACACTAGCTAGTTAAGGTTAATTTACGTTTTTTTCGAGCACTCGTTCAATTTTTCTTTCATTAATCCTTCGAAGTATCTAAAAGATAATGAAAGTAATTAATATAAAACAATTAAATCAAATTAATAATAATTTTTTAAAAATTCAATTCTTGATTTATTTATTTTAAATATATTTATATTTATTTATAAAATAATTGATTTAGTACCATTTCTAATTAATGAATATAAACTAGTAACTAGTCAATGATAAATGAATCAATATTAAAAAAAATAAAGGATACCTAGTATGCATGTTAAATTTATTACAAATGACATCTATCCAAGTTTCTCAAAATATATGCACCTTTATGGAAAATGACTATAGGCTATTCTAGTTAATCATACATGCGTAATAGAATATTATTATTTCTCGTTATTAAGTACAAATGTCATTTAGGCTCATTTATATTTCATTTATATATTTATGTTATGTTAATTCTGTCATTTTACTTCGAAGCAAATAAAATGCTTTATTAATAAAACATCCTTTTTCAGTTATTTTTAAAAAGAATCATAAAGAAATATTAATTTTATTGCCAGATAAAAAACTTTTCTAATTGTAATAATTTCAAAAGAAAATTATCTCAATTAAATTAAATCAATTATAAAATCCATTGTAAACTATTCTTATTGTTCCATTCAATAGAATCTTAATTAATGAAGTTAACAAAAGAATAATCATATTAATTTAAATTGCATTAATTTTATCTTTATTATTTGTATTATTAAATTTCAAAATGGATTCCTTAATTGCGCGCCGATTGTTAGCCCCTTGCGTCCACCACCCGCATAACCTCGTTTCTTGACAGGTGCACATGGCAATTCATCCTACTCATCGCTATTCAAATTTTCATATTCCTTTAACAGATTGAATATGACACTACATTTTTAATAAAATACAACAAATGAAAGTAAGTATTTCTTTTGTGTTTAATAAATATACACATTTAATTTAAAAACAAAATATCTAACAATTTTTTTTTAATTTAATTTTTAATTTTAAATGATTCAATAACCTACCATTAATTTTTATAAATAAAATTTTTTATTATATATTATTTCAAAATAATATCGACACTTTTTAATCGTAAATTTTTAATGAAATTATGAAGACAGAAGTTTATCTCAGAATACTAATGCATATTTGTTAATTATTTCTTATAATATAGTCATAAATGAATTGTAATGTACGACACCTCGCTCTTTTATATTCCTAGCGCTGCAAAATAGTATAATATAATATAATAAAAAAAATATTGCGACTATAAAACGTCTGGGAGATTTTGTTCTTTTTTTATTTTGAATAATTAATTTCTGTTATTCCATGATGTGTATCTAAGTGAATCCACTAGTATATATATATATATATATATTGGTTTATAAATTCCCCAAAAATTTTATGTAAAATTGGAGGCCAGGGTTTCTAACTTTGAGATACTTGTAAAAAAATATTTTTCTAAAATTAATTCTTTTAAAAATTTAATTTTTTTTTTGCTAAAAGACATTTTTTACCGTCGATTACAGAGTGTTATGTATTATGTAAATATGTTTTGCTATTTTATTTTTTGGATGTTTTTGCTATTTTTTTGTCACCACCCAAACTGAAATAACATACAAATGAATGTTAATGTTTTTTTTTTTGAATAAATAAAAAATAAAAATAATTGTAATGATTCATACTATCCGGCAATTATAGTTAATTATATATATATACATATACTTATGTATGTATAGTGCTGCTAGTCTAGACATAAAAATTAATAATATTTTAAAAAGAAGGGTTAGAGAGGGTGGTTAAACAAATAAAGTTGTGTCATTGGCTAGAAAATAATATTTTATTAAAAGTTACAATATACTATAAAATATATATATATTTTTATGTATTCAAGAATATATCTCTTTTTATAAAAAATCTATTTTATAGTAGTTTTCAGTTTCATTATTTGAAAATTATTGATTACCTAACTAATGAATAAAATATAGACCAAGGAAGTACCAAATTTGGTTTAATAAATTATAGCTTTACTGTTTCTAACATAAATTTTTAATATATAGTATATTGTGTGTGTGTGTGTGATTTATTTCCATGCATAATTCTATATTAGAAAGAAAAGTCATTAATTGTTATTTACATTCATTGGATTTTATCTATTTTTTTTAATAATGGAAAATTCATGATTCTTTTAAAAATATCATCATCCTAACATTAATAACAACAGTATTTTTTAAAGAGAGGTAAGGCATATACTTTTTCTCCTATTGATTAGAAATTGGGACCTGACCTCTCCTTGGGTCTACTGTGCTGAATCGACTATTAAATTCTTTAGAGGTGTATTACGCGTACGATGAACAGATCTTTAAATATTCACAACCTACCCGAAAGTGTTGATTGGAATTCAAGTATAGATTATAAATTATCATAAATAAATATATAGTATTATATTCATGTTAATAAAATCAAAATATGTATTTATAATTATTCATTTTAAAAGTTAATTCTTTAATCACATTACGTTTCGAAATTAAAATATTCCCAATATTTCTCAATTAATTTTAAATATAAAAATCTGGAGTGTCTCCACTCGACTATCTTGCAAATTTGAATTGAATTAATTAACATAGATCATATATTTAAATTAAATTTACTTAATTAAATTATAAATTAAAATTAATAAATAGTATTTATTAATCCAGCGCATGTTTGGCTCTTTGTTGATGGCACCACGTCACGTGCTGGCGCGTAATTTGCAATGTTAAAAAATTAATTCCGGTACTTTTATCGATTCAATCAAGCTGAAATTCTATATATAGCAGTTTTATACAATTTTTAATCATTTGAAAAAATATCAAACATATATCTTTATTTTTGCGGTCAGTTTAGAGGGATAAAAATCGGGAGTGTCCTCCCCTAGACTTTCCCGCATATAAATAGGTAATTAGGTTATTATTATTATGTTTTAACAACAATAAAAATAAACAAACTAATTAATTTAAATTATAAAGTAAAATGGTTTATAACACTATTATATATATTTATAATTTACATCTAACGCTACTTGTATAGGTAAAATGTCACTTCCGGTAGCTGACAAAATATATAAAACAATTTAAAAGATAAATTTAAAAAAATATTCATAAAACATACAGCCCCTAGACCTAGACGTACGTATTAATGCACTGAAAGACAGAAAAGTATGGCATGTGGGTATAACATAATATTTATTTCGTAATTTGATTACAAAATATTATTAAAATAAAGTAATTTTATTTTATTTATAATATTTTGTATTTAAGGAAGCACTGTGTCTGGCGTTGCCCGGCGCCATTTTTTTTATTAAAATTCTTATTTTAAATTAAGAAAAAACTAACAAAGATGGTTTTTCCTGAGACTGAAATCAATACAGAACTATTTTCAACGTTTATAAAATCTATATGTCTGTGTGTCTGTTGCCAAAAATTTTCTATTTTTTAAATTTTGATTTTGGATTCGAGTAGAGCTTAAAAAAGTGTAAATGTAAAGTGGTCTTGGTTTTTTGAAATTCGGTTGGGAACATGGTCAAATCGGCGGTCAATCTTGAAAATTTCCCATATATTAACTTATAACTACTGTAATTAGTGTTATTATAATGTAAAATTGTAAAAAAAAAATGTTTAGACATTATTGTAAACATTAAAAAAATGCCCGGGAACATTGGGAAAATCCCCGGGCGGAAACATTGGAATTATTTATGTAATTTTGTGATAAATATGAATAAAAGTTCGTTGATAGTAATGCTTCCTAGCATTCCCAGATGTTTCTTTATAAAAATTATCTATGGTGCGAATTTCAAAAAAACCTTATAGTAGTTTAATATTTCAAAAATACAAATATATATATTCAATTTTTTTTTTAATAAGATAAGAAATATATTATATATTTCTATATTTATTATATCGTATTATAATTGAGTATTTAATAAAATACCAATTGTGTTTCTTGATAATTCGTATGTTTCTTAGAAAAAATAAAATGGTTTAACACTATTATATATATTTAAAATTTACACCTAACGCTACTTGTATAGGTAAAATGTCACTTCCGGTAGTCAGATCATGATGAAATTTGGTATCTCAATTTTTTTCATATTTTTAAATCTATATACAAAATATGAAGCAAATATCTCGAAGCAAACTGGTACTTTACTTGAAAGGTAAACGCAACCAGTGTAGGTAAAGTACCACTTCCGGTTAACCGATTTTGACGAAATATTGATAGAAATCTACAAAATGTGAATAATATGGGTGTACCAAATTTCGAAGTCCTAGCTTGATTAGTTTTTGAGTAAATTTGCTCACAGACATTATATACATACATACATACATACACACACACAGACATAATTCGAAAAATGGTATTTTCCGACTCAAGGAGGTCTAAAACGTCAAGATCTATCGAAATCTCGAAGTCGAAATTTTTGACGATTCCAATACTTCCCTTATACGAAGTATGCGGGAAAGTAAAAATGAAAACGTGGGAGGTAATGACCCTCTTCCGGATGAGCTAAATTTCTCAAAAATTGATTGAAAACTACGAATTTTGAATAATGCCCCTGTACCAATACACACACACAGACGTTTTTCTCAACCTTAGTGAAAATGACTCAGGGACCTACAAAACGTATAAAAACATCAAAATCTCGTCATCGAATATTTCTGGCGAGATAGTAATAATATAACATAAATAACTATCTATCTATATATCTATTACGTGCACCTATATCAAATTGGAAAATTTCAATAAATAAAGAAAATTAATCAATTTTGGTTAATATATGAAAAAAAATAATATTTTTCTCAAATTTCCTCAATATTAATACCTTTCATATAATGAATTAATAATCTATAATTTATAAAAATATGTCAACGATAAATATATTAAAGATATTGTCAATAGAGATGTCCAAAATATGGCGTATCTATTATACACGTACAATCCTATAATTTGGTTTGGGAGTTGAAACATGAGTTGAATTAAATATATATACCATATATGTATTTTGATATTTATAAAATATATAATTAATTCTGATTTTTCTATACCGAGATAATCAACTATGAAGAGAAACTTATTAATATGTATATAAGCTATAAGAGTTTAGAGGGGTTTTCACCCTCTATTAGCACCCTTCCCGAAGGACTCTGAATGATCTTATAAATAGTGCAAGAAGTCTTCTTCTTACTTTTTCTACTACAATATATAGTAAAGAAAATTTTAAAAAAATCCAATGTCCTGAAATTTAAACACCTATAATAACACTTGTTCGACTGCTTTTTAAATTTGTATAATTTTTATTAAATCATATATAAAAAATATATAACGTCGATATAATTTAAACGGATTTCGTAATAAATGTCACGTGGTATCTCAAAATAATTTTAAATATGAGCATTGACATTATTAAATGAAGAAAGTTTTTGAATTTAGGGAAAAGGGTTATCAATTCTCATCCCCAACTTTCCCCCGAAATCTGATTCATTGGTACATTAGAGTTGGACTTTCCAGAGTTGAGAGAGAGGGGTCTTTTAGTACAATAAACAACCAAACTTCCACTGATACAGAAATTCGATTTGTTATTTGATTTAGCAATCTGTAATTGAAACTAACGTATTAACAAATTTCTTTAGAGAAGCAAAGGCATGTAGTTAACTATCAATCAAAAACTATTAATTTTATAAAATGTGTTATTTCGAAGTTTCTGATTAAAATTAATAAAATTAGTAAATTAATTTTTTAAATACAAATACTATAATTAAATTCTGAAATACTTTGATTTACTAGTTTTTATTTTTATTTTTTTAGAATAAAGACTTAAATGAAATTTTTTTTATATAATGTTTATAATAAAGACGTTGATGAAATATAATAAATAATATTACAATTATTCCAATCACTTAAAATTTTTTTATCTAAAACTTTTGTTTTAGTTTTTCTTCTTTGATTTTATTTAAATTGGATTAATATGAAATGAAAAAATAAAACAAATCAATCAAAATGATATTTTATCAAAAAAGAGGTAGAAAGCGAACGCATAGGTTTTATAATTTGGATAGATGAACTTTTTATTGATTTCCTAAATATAACTTTCAAATCATATCTAAAATTGTCAATATTTTGAAATATAGGTATACTCAATTTTATTAAAAGATATTTGATATTGAAGGGTTTTTTTGCATTAGCCCATATTAAAATTAAAATTTTAGTTCTCCCTTTCATCAAATCATTATTTTCAATTAATGATTTATGGTTTTAATCTCATTAAAAATGAAGAAGAGAATTATATTTATTCAATTCTTCAAATTAGTTATTTAATAAATAAACAAGATAATAATTTGATATTGAAACATCAAAGTTTGAATGAAATGTGAATGATTCAATTAATAATTAATCTATAAATTTAGTTATTAATTAAAAAAAATTATTCATTAAATCTAACATATATATAATTTAAAAAATATTTCATTTTTCGTTATTTTTCGTTATTTTCGGCTTTTCGGTCTTATTCGGTAAAAGAAGAGTAAAGAGGATCGTTCTTATCAATTTTGGCGCCCAGGGACATATTTCAATTAGTGTTTTAGGGCCTAAACATTAAAATTCTTAAATATGATTTTTTAATATTTCATTGCAGTTATAAATAAAATTATTTTGCTAAATGAAGTTCTTGTTAATTTATATTAATATTTCATTTTTATTTTAAGCATATTAAAAAATTACTCATCTTTACGTTCACGCCCCTTAAGATACTGCGCCCTGTACTGTAGCCTAAACAGACCATAGCGCTAATATGGCCCTAAGGATATAGCGTTATCTCATCTGATTATCATTAAAGTCACTAAGTAGTAAAGAAGTCTTATATATAATTATAATGATTTTGAACCAATTATTTTAATCAATTTACCATTTTTTTTTAGTTAAATTTATTGATTCTATTTCTGATTTACTAAAACGACTTAAGGGTTTCTTTCTTTTAAATTAATTTTTGAGTTGAAACATCAATCTGTCGAAGTTTAATTCTCGAACAAATTAAATTAAATTAGATTTTCTTAATTAAAGTAATTATTCAATCAAAATAATTATCGAAGATCATAAGTTATTTATTAATCAATTATCAAATTTTATCTGAGATTAAAAACATATGTATATAATAAAATCTAATTTTGGAAAATATAAGGTTTTACGCATATGAATATGTACTATAAAATAAAATAGCAAAAAAATTGTCTATAATTTAGGCGATTTTTAAATTCTATTTATCTTTATTCTAATCATTCCATGAATATTGGAAATATTTGCTACACACGAATAGAGGGAAAAAGAGAGAACGAGAGATCGCATCTGTTCATGTATAAATAAACCGCATATTGATCTCCCCAGTTAGAAATATTAATTTAAATATTTTATTCACTAAAGTGTTTCTAAATATTTTTTTTCTTTACAATGTTCAACATCTGTTTGAAGAGTGATACTATCATAGGACAGGTGTTCATTAACCATCGATGAGTAATCCTTTGTCTATTTAAATATATTATGACCCTAACTCGATTTTGCAGTAAAATTATTGATTAATTTCAAAAAAAAGAATGTGTTTATAATATAACAAATATGTTAGTAATATTTTTCATAGAATTGACTGACTTATACAAAAAAAACCTTAATATAAGATATTAGGTGTCACAAGAAATGGAATCGATTAAAACGATAAACTAAACAGTTAAAGAGTTACAATTAATTGAAAAGAATAGAACTCACCGCTGTACTGGACCGATCCTTGACCAGTTGACTAGCAGCGATGTGATTTCGCAATAATTCCAGTTGAGCGTTGCACTTTTGGTTTTGCTCTCTCAAATGTTGATTTTGTTCTTCGAGCTGAAAAGATGGATTAATACATTAAAAAGAATGCTTATGGTAGAGGATTGGGGAATGATGTTTTGTCAGCAACTAAGAATGACTGTCTAGTAGATCCGAAACGAGGGTGGCGAATTGGACGAGGGCCATGAGAAAAAGGGGGGTACCAGGACCTCCCTATAAAAGCACTAAAGAGGGGAGTTTGGAAGCTCTCATTCGTAACAGGGATTTTTCTGAGGGGTTATAATAAATAGGAAACTTGTCTCATATTGCATGCGTGGAGTTCCTATTGATAAACATTCACTCTTGTTCAATAAATCCATTTTAAAAATTTTCATTAATACATTCACTCATTTAGATTCTATATTTTTTCATTCATGTGTAAATAAAATTGAATAAAATTTGAAAATATGTGATTTGAATTTATGGTAGTTATTAAATTAGTTATTATAATTAAATTTTTTGCTTCAGCTGATAATTACTGTAAATTTATTAAGTCTTAATTAATTTTACTTGAATAAAAATGATAATAATTATTATTACTTGTGTTTAATTGAAATAACTAAAATTTCGAAATAATTTTTATTAAAAAAAAAAATAAATTAATAAATCTTTATTTTTCACATTATTTAAAAAAAATAATACTATAAATAAATAAATAAAAATTTGTGAAAATTATTGTATTTATTTTTGTGGAAAATATTTATAATTTTCTTCTGTAAATAAAAAATTTAAGATATTTGAGAGACAGACGCCAAGTGAAGTTAAGAAAAACGTTAAAAAAAATGTAAAATAAGAAAGAATTTTATATAAAAACATATTTAGGAACAAAATCCCTTAAAAATTGCATTAAATCCTTTAAATTTTACAATATTTTTTTTTACTTCGTTCATAATTGGATTCCATATTTGTCATCCTCTCTTATATGATTTCACGTTGATATGAATTATGAAATAAGAATAAATTCATATATATATATTAATAAATACGAAAATATATAATAAATATTTAAAGTTAATTATTTTAATATTCGAGACTCTTTTTAACCCTCAAATGGGCAATTTTTTTTTCTTGTTTTTAATTTCGTACCTTAATAAATGATTTGATAACACAAATGCCATGCATGTTTGGACTAGGTTGTAAAAGAACAAGATTGCCATCAGATCTTAAAAGAGTTTGGCTTAAAGGGTTGGAAGTGGATCGAAATGGCGCATGATAGATATTATGATTAAGAGCTCATTAGTAAGAAAGTGAGATAAACATTAAAAAATAATTATTATTCAAAATTCCCATGTGAATTCTTTAATTAGGACATTTTTTTTATTTTATTTGCTCATTTAAATTAGGCAATTTTCACAAAGATGATTGAATTAAGTTTATTGAAATAATTATCATTGATAAAAATAAACTTACCTCACGAAGTTTGTTTGTGACCCATTCCTTAATTTTCGCTGCTTTTGCTTCCACCTGTTTTGCATCTTGAAGCCGTAATTGCCGCTTAAATAAAAAAAAACATTAAATTAATAAATAAGGTAGTAACTTTTAATAGAAAATAGTTATGCTTTTTTTTAATTATAAAAAAAATTATATTTAATATACCAATAGACCACCCATGAAATGAAAGAAGCAAAAAGTTTTTTTAATTTAAAATGAAATTAAAAACAGAGGTAGAAGAATGAAAAAAAAATAATGTAATAATACATTTGTTTCTAAAATTTTTTTTCTATTGTTGTGAAAATGATTGATAACATTTCAAAAATAATTAATATATTAGAAAAATATGAAAGATACAGTCTAGAGCAGGGCTTCTCAAAGTGGTGGGCCGCGGCCCCTAGGGGACCGTGGAATTTCGAAAAATGTGGCACATAAATTATAATCATTAAATAATGTCATTGTTAACAATAGTAAATGCATGTATTGACTAGTAAAAGTTTGCATATAGAAATTTAAAATTATAAATTTAAGCAATCTAAACTAAAAAAAATAGGGGGGCCGTGGACATATTAATTTGCGTTCCAAAGGGCCCGTGACCTCAAAAAGTTTGAGAACCACTGGTCTAGAGTCTAGAGGACAACATGCATGACTCAACCTTGTAGTCCAGGGTTCAAGTCCCAGACATGACAAGGGATTTTTTCTTTAGTTATAAGAACCAGGTACATTAGGTCTACGTGATCAAAATAATAAGTAGCGGCCTCCGATCAAGAAAATCAAAATAAAGGTTGAGAGTATCTGGTGAACTGATCATATAACACCTCTATCCTCTTTCAACTTAAAACTTTTTTAACAACTTAAAAGGCTCTCTCCTTTCGTAGACCGACCTTAAGTCAGTGTTTATTTTTTATTATAAAAATAAAATAGAGCCAAAAATTTAGTAATTCAAACAATAAAGCAAAAATTAAATAAAATAGAATAAAAATTATTTTATTATATTATAGTATTTTATTTATTTTATTATCAATTATTATTTCTTAACTGATTAAAATTTATCTATATTTACATTTATAATTAATTTAGTTTAACAGTATTTAAAATTTTTAAAGGTTATTTGCAAATAGTTTATAAATCAATTTAATTTCTTATATATATCATTTTTCTTTTATGGTCTTATGGTGCCTAAATTATTCGCCACCTTACATTCGTTATGACTGTATAAGCATGAATTTCCATTTTCCAAAAAACAAAAAATATTTAAAACTTATATTTACTAATCGTTTTTAATTTTGTATCATTCGATATCAATATTTTCCCGAAAATATTTTTTTTGATCTCAACTGATAAAAAATAAATATCCATTAACATTTCAAATTCGAACTTTTGACCGAATTTTAATTTGTTTTCTGTATAAACATATCGGGTAGCTACTCACAAATTACTTATTATTATTTTTAATAATATTATACGCGTATTAAGTAGAATAAAAAAATAAATAAAAATATTTTTATATTTCATTGAAAATATTGAATTTATGAATAGTTAATGCTTTATAAATAAATTATTTATATCAATTTCATATAGGTCAATTATCATTATATGTGTATTGATGTAATATTGTGGGTATAAATATTATGTTCTAACTTTGGCCCTATTAAATTAAACGTAAATTATATTCCAATAATATATAACTTTTAATAGGCATTAAAGTGTTATGGTATAAATTTTATAACACCATTATTGTCCATTGAAAAGTTATAATGTAATCTCAATTAGGATGAAAATACAATTTCATTATCTAGATTCATTAGGGCATTTGTTAGTAAAGAAAACAAATGCATCTACACAGATAATGGATTTTAAATTAAATTATTTTAATATTTCTTACAATAATATATCAAGGAAATTTTTCCTGATGATTTATTTATGAATAATTTTTTTTTCTATAGATATTCTACATATTTCTATTATAAATATATAGTTATGGTTAAATAAATAGCATAATCTAGAAAATAATCAGTCACGAAACATTTTTCTTTTATTATTATAATATAAAAAAAAAAGAATGAAAACATTGGAAGCATGTTAGCTTTCCAAAGTTGTAGGAATTTATTTATGATAATTATTTTTTTTTATATATCTATAGTTTTTAACTCAAACTTTAATCAAATATGTGCATAAATAATCATTTTATAATATTTGAAATGATTTTATTTAAAAAGTATAAAAATAAATGTCTGACTATATTAATATTAACTTTAGTTAATATTTTTATACATAACAATGGTGTTTAATATTTGAATTTATTTTTAAACAAAATTAAATAATAATTATTTTTATTCTGATTCTGACGTTTACTTCATTACTATTTAAAAATATGATATAGATATAAAACAAATTTTCAAATTGAATTTACTGTTAGTTTGTCAATTTAAATAAAAGAGGTTAAAATTATAAACAATACTTAATAAATTAACCCTTCGTTTTTTTTAAATTAATTAATATTTATTATATTTATACCTATTTATTTCTAATTAATAAATTCAACCAGATTTTCAATTTAATGATTATAGTCCTGATCTACTTGGGGAAGATGAGTTAATTTGCGGTACTTTCAATAATTTAATATAAAATTTAACAATAATTTAATGAAATGTGTAGGATGATTAAAATGATCTTAAATCCCGATAAACAATAAAATAAAAAAAAAATTTATTAATTAGTTATTTAGAAATATTTTTTTTTATTAACGATTTACATGATTCTATGTAAATATAGAATGTAAATAAATATTATATTTATAAATATTTTTATGAAAAGTATATAAATATAGGATTATAGTGACATTTCAAGCATAAGCTGTGTATACATTCCATGTTTGTATTTCGATACAAGTGACATGATTTCGGTTTAATAGTCTCTACTCTAAGCCATTTCAAAAAACAACAGAATCCACTGTACCTGTTCTTCCACCTGTGTTTCCAGTTTGTTAATGACCGTTTGCTTCTCCTTGGAGTGCTCCGGTGCCGTCGCGTTCCATTCGCCAGGGCCAAGACGCTGCTCCATCATCCGTACCTAAAAATAAGATATCAATAAGTATCGAGTCTCTTTGTCGGGCTATTGTCTAATTAAATCATTAAAAAATAAAAATTCAAGTGAACTCATCCAAGAGAAACAGAATCAATAGAACCGACTTCAATATTTCATCATTGTTCGTGAATAAATAATCTAAATAATTCATTTTAATAATTGAACACGAGAAAGTATTCGAAATTAATTATTAATTAAGGAAATGGAGAACATTCAATGAAATGTAATATTCATCAACGATTGACAAGTATTTTGCTTACAATAGGTATTGGGGAGAGAAAAAAAAATTGTATTTGGTGTGTATCTTTTGATAAACGAAAGGTTTATGGAAAAATGATGTTACATCAAAATGTGATGAGATGCCAATCTCGAGATGTGTCTCTTTATAAAAAAGTGATGAATGCAAGTCAAATATTGTCAAAAAGAGAGTCAGTGGAAGGATAAAAGGAGGATCGACAGATCATATATCAACACCGCGCGACTTCATTGGCCGCGTGGTTTCGAGATGGAGAGACGTGCAGTCGATATGTGGTGCTAGCCGGTCGATATCAAGGGGGTTGGCACGAGGGGCAAAACACCCCCCATCGCCGTCGTTGCCGCCGCCACGGGGCAATTTCTTTTAAATATCAAATGACCTTGCCCGTATTGCTGACCTCTCAACATCATTGGCCATTCCAGGGAAGAAAGGTGATTAAAGGTGAAGGGAGAAAGGTTGGGAAGGTTGGGGAAGGGGTAAAGGAGGAAAGGAAACAAAAAAATATAATAAGGAGGAATAAGTTGCAAAGGAAAGATGATTAGATTAAAAGTCGGATTTAATCAAAATTAAGTCAACAGGTACAGATCGACATTTCAATCAATTAGCTTCTTGATGGAGATGATTGGATCTTTAATAAGAACGCATCTATTGATTTAAGAGGAGAGCTGAGGGAGGCCCAATGAATCATCAGGAGATTCCCTCGTCAAGTCTGGTCGTCAAAGTGTGCGTGCACGCTTTGTTATCGTCTGGTAAACACTAAACATGGCAGACATGTCGGGGTAGTATGACAAGTATGGTCAGGACCAGGAAGCTTCCACGCCATCGTCTTGGTGCCCCCCATGCAGTGGCGGCCTAATCGGGATAAGAACAAAAACAAGCAAATGGAGTATTAAATTACACTCTCACCACCTTACCTGCTTACCATGAAAAGGAAGCAGCCGGTTATCACCTGGCCATCGTGGGTTGCTCGTCACGCGTTACGGACACAAGGAAAATTTGGTGTCAGTTGCTTTGGCGAAAACATGGATGGGTGCATTCGCACTGTCGGAAACCGCGTGCAGCGGCGCCTTATTTTCTGTTGGGAACGCGAGAGCCACGCTTTGGGCGCCCCCTCCACCCCCGACAAAAATCAATGAGAAGGGAATGACACGGGTTGCCTAGCAACCAGGCGGCGCCAATCAAAAGGGCCGATACTTGACCGGCTCAGAAGACTAGCTACCTTGAAAATATACGCTTTAAATATAATTGCCCATGTTTTTGGTTTGTTTAGTATCCGGTAGAGTTCGAAATATGCAGGCAAATCATATGGTACGAAATTTAAAAATCTATTAAAGAAAAGTGCTAGCCGTACCTTGTGTTCTGCTTCATCTGCACGCGTTTCCGCTTCGACAACACGAAGCTCGAGCTCGGAGAGCTGAAACAAAAGAATAATGCATTGTCAAAAGGATATTCATTTCATGGTATATTTTAAAAATAATTAAAATTAAAAATTAGGTCTAACCTGATATTTCAATAAATACATAACAAGAACTTAAATTTAAAAGATAAAAAGAAAAAAATATAATTTTTACTAAAGAATATCTCGTAGAGTTGTTATTGCAACAAGATAAATGCTTGACACACTTTTGATGTGTTCTAATTTTTTTCCGCATTGCCAAAAAAACAACCCCTTAGAAGGGGTGCGTTTCTCCGCGGAAGAGACGCTCACGCAACCTGCCGACTCAAATCCGAATCAAAGCCATCCGCCTACTACACCTTAGTTAAACTGAGCTCAATGAGAGGGCGTTAGCGGTCCAGCAATTGGCTGGCCTTGACAGACGGCCTTGGGGGGGAAACGTCGCAAGGCCATACCCCACCCTAACCCTCTATTCCAGGTCAAATATTGCCCTTATTTTGTAGATACAATCCTTATATTGTTAAAATATTTATTCTCTTTGCTGCGTTTTTGTGTGAACTGAATTTCTTTTGATTTATCATACTATTTATATATATATTTGTATTAGTGGGGCTAAATAAACAAAATTATTTTTAAATCCAATGGTGTTATTTGAATTTATTAAGATGATAGTAATAAAATAATTTCAATCTGACATATTTGTCGATAAATAGTGTAATTTATTTTTACATTTAAAACATGAAAAATAATTTAAATATTTAATTTGTCTTCGAAAATAAATTCATAGTCATATTAGAATCAATAATATGCTAAACAACAACTATATTAAATACCATAATAAAAATTTTATATTTAAAATAATAAATATTACAGATGTTTAATATAAACAAAAATTGAACAAATAAATAGAATATATAGAGATTTGCATGTTTTGATATAAAATTTAGAACATTCCAAAATCCAATCGATTTGGGTAATATTTATAAAGACCCAATTAATATATAAATCTTTCTAATTATATTTCTATAATGAGATCATTTGATTAGTTGAGTGGGACTAATTTGCTTTTATGGCGTTAATTGGTGTCTATATATCTACCATATTGGGGCTTTCAAATTACATGTTTCATTCCGATATTAGATGAACAACAATTCTATCACAATTATAATTGCTAATCTATAGAATTCATATTAAAAATTGTTCATTTCATATTCTATTTTAATTCCATCAAGTATTTATCATCATTGCGTTTAAATTATAAAATATATTTTTAAAAAAAATTAAATTTGGATTAACCGGCAAAAGGCCAATCATTATCACGATTCATTTGAAATTTTCGAATAAAATATATAATATTTGACATTTACTTTTATCTTTTATATACTGAGATGGTAAAAACAAAAAATCTTACTTTGGCTTGGAACTCATTCATAAGAAACGAGCCACCATTCATTCAGAAATATATATTTAAATATATGTAGTATAATTATAAAATAAACTAATTCAAGGTCTTTAAACTACGTTTATTATTTCAAATTGAGAGATAAAAATTGTATATATAAAATTAAATTTAATAATAATCGATTAATAAAATCGATTTAAAAATTTAATTTTGTTAAATAAATGAAAAATGTAAATTTCGGTTAAATAATTTGAATTGAAAATATCTTAAATTTCTTGACTCTTGATTTATCAATATCAAACAGCTCTAACAATGGAATTTGAATCACATTGTTCTCTAATATATATATTAATAGTCAATTAATAATTTTAAAAAAAATTAAATTACTAATTAATAATAAAATTAATAAACATATCAATAAAAAATATTTAATATTTTTAAGAAAAGTATCCAACAATACATATGCTTTGGTACAAAATTTCCTTTAAAAGTAATAACATAAAATTCTCTTTTCTTTTTAATTAAATTTTAATTTTTTTTTTTATAAATCAATTTTACATTTTTTAATATCAAACTTTAATTAAATATAATTTGTAACAATTTGATTTCTTGTTTTTATCATTGAATGCCATAAATTAAATTAGAATGAAGACTACACGTCACTTTTTTTCATTTAGTATCTAACGAATGATTTTTCTTTTTATTTATTTAATGTTCTTAGATAAAACAAGCTAGGAATTTCCTATAAAGTATTAAATGGATTGTTTGTTTAATCAATATACAAATGGATACATTGTAAACCTATCATTTATGCATACTAGTTTATGCAAAGTACAATAGTCGTATTATTAATATGAATGGAATATTAAGTTTGTTTTAAAGATAAACACTATTATTGTTGATTAGAAACGAGCAATATTTGCTTAGTTTCTACCTCTTAATAGAAAAATTAAAGTATGTATTGAAATATAGAAACAATTTTAATAGTTATCATTTAAAAATCAATTACCTACATAATATTGATTTGTTTATATAAATTCAACTGTTTTCTCGAGTGCAGGTCAATAAGTCCGTGACTTATTGAATTTCCTGTCTCTTAAATGAAATGGCAACACTGCTTCTCTCACCAGGCAAATATCAGCTGACTCGAAACTTAAACCAGCTGGGTCTTTTAATTTCTGTTTGACATCCACTAATAGCAGACTACCTCGTGATTTGAGAAGAAAATGGAAAGAAGTGAATTTCCATAAAAATCCATGAATTGGGATTCAAATTTCTCCCTCATCCGCCCTATTCTCCCGATTTATCCCTGAGTGACTATTTCTTATTTTCAAACCTGAAGAAATGACTCGGCGGAAAGATATTTGACTCACAAACAAATACCTATTTTGATGTTCTCGACAAATCTATTTTTTTGGAAGGGATAAAAAAATTGGAGAATCGTTGGAAGAAGTGTATAGAGCTCAAAGGAGACGTCGTTGAAAAATAAAATAATTTTTTATCCAAAAACTTGGGTTTCATTCAAAAACTCACGGACATATTTACCCTCCCTCGTGCCTTTTCAAATATTCTATTTTTCGGCAATTTTTATTAATTATTTTCTCAAATTGAATAATTTAAAATTTTTATTAAATTATAAAAATAATATCATATATGTATATGATAATAATATGCACTTATATTGTTTAATTTAAAGAATACAAAAAAATAACTTATATCATTATTACAGATATATTATATATAATTACAAACATACATTTATTCATAATTAAGTAAAATAAAATATCATATAGCATTATTAATAAAATATTAGAAAAACTCATTTTATTTAGATAAAGTTTGATAAAAAAAAATATCCATAAAACACATAAATTAACTACAACATAGGTTCTTAAACTTATGTACTCCACGGACCCCCACTTGAAAAAATTTTTTTTGACGGACCCCCATCACAACTTTAGGTACTTTTCGTCATTTTATTAATTAATTTCTGGCTTACGATCTCATAAGGACAAGGATATATGATGAATATTTCTAACAGTGATTGGTGAATAACGATTTTTTTGCATATTGTAGAACACATTTTATTAGAAATTATAATATTGAAGAAAGAAAATACAAACATTGTCATAGCAACAAATCTCACAAATTATAATGGGTACTTACATTAAATTCATATAAATATTTTATAATTTTTTTCAGAAAATATTAAATAAGAAATATTTTAAAAAATAACTGCATCTATCTCATTAAATATAACTTACATATTTAATGAGATGTATGCAGTTGTTTTCTTGAAACAAGAATCTCAATATCTGGCTTAATATTGGAAACTTTTAATCTAAGATCCGGCTCTACATTTAATTTGTTTCTATATTTAGACTTAATATAAAATAGTACCGAAAAAGCTTGTTCGCATAAATATGTTGTGCAGAATGGAATCAAGTGTTGAAGTGCTTTATTTGCAAGCGCAGGATAATCTGACCTGAGAAGTAACCAAAAGTTGCTCAATTCAGTTTTGTTAAATTTTAGTTTATAAGTTGTATCACATGATAATTCCACGAGAATATCTTGTTCAGGTGCAGATAAATGTTTAGCATTTGTAATTTCCATATTAAATGGATCTCTGATCCAGTTATTGCAAGGATCAGGAGTAGAAAAATACTTCCTGAAGTTGCTTTTCAAAGTAATTAAATGTTCAACAAATAATTGACGCGTTTGATTAAGCAATTTTTCACTGGAGCTTTCTATGAAATCATTGAGAGTTGGAAAAGACTCATATACACCGTTCTGGATGCGTTTCGACCACAAGTCGATTTTTTTAATCATTGCTTCTATTTTATCTTCAACTTTAAATATATTTACAACAGTACCTTGCAGGCTCAAATTAAGTTCGTTCAATTTTGTAAAAATATCAGTCAAGTAAGCCACCTTAGCTAACCAGATAAAATCATTGAAACATTCGGTCAGTTCAAAATGCGCATCTATTAAAAACAATCGTATTTCATCTCGAAGCTCAAAAAGGCGAATGAGTACTTTCCCGCGGGACAACCAACGTACATCTGTATGTAATAATAAATGTGTATGTTGACTACCCATTTCCTCACACAAAATTTTAAAAACTCTGGAATTAAGTGGACGAGCCTTAATGAAATTGACAATTTTAACTACTTCGTCTAATGTTCTTTTCAAATCTGGTGACATATTTTTGGCTGCTAATGATTCTCTGTGAATGCAGCAATGATTCCAAACAACCTGAGGCGCAACATTTTTAATAAGAGCAATCAATCCAGTTCTTGTACCTGACATTGCACGAGCACCATCAGTGCAAATTCCAACACATTTTGGCCACTCTATTTCATTTTCGGTTATAAAATTATTCAAACTGTTAAATATGTCATTAGCTGTCGTTCGTGAAGGTAGTGAATCACAAAACAATACATCTTCTTGTATTTGATTTTCAAACTCATATCTAATGAAAGCTAACAAATTGGCATTATTAGTGACATCAGTACTTTCATCCAATTGTAATGAGTAATAGTGACTTTTGCGCACTCTCGATATTAATTCTTCTTTTATATTACATGACATGTCTTCAATCCTATTCTTAACCGTATCATTTGATAATGAAATCAAATTTATATCGTTTGCTGCTTTAGTTCCTAACATTATATTTGTAATTACTTTTGTAGCAGGAAGAATTAATTGCTCTGCTATATTATGCGGCTTTCCTGCTTTAGCAATAAGTAGAGCTACTTCATATGATGCCATTACTGCTTTCTTACTCATACCACCAGATCCCGTCTTTACCATCAATTTCTGACTTGAATTAAGTTCTTCTTTTTTCATTTTAAAAAATTCGATAGACTTACTAACATGCTCGCTGTGCTTTGTTTGTAAATGACGTCTGAGATTAGCAGGTTTCATACTTTCATTGGATAAACTTTCCTGACATAGAACGCAGACTGGTCTTTCCACATCATTGTTGCAAATATAAGTAAATCCAAATGATAAATAATCATCCGAATATTTTCTAGTTTTGCGTTTCTTGGTAGAGTTTGCTGTTGATGCCTCATCATCTGATTCTTTCCGTTTCTGTGTTGAACCAGTTTGTAGCCAACGATCCATTTTATGGAGTAATTTATTAACATTGAACTACAATAATATAAATATAATATAAATATAATATAAATATAACGAATTATTATTTACTAGCTATGTTTTAATATGATTTTAAATGAATGTTTTAATATCATTTTAAATGAATGTTTTAAATCATTTTAATAAATGTTTTAAATCATTTTAAATAAATGATTTAATATCATTTTAAATGAATATTAATTTATATAATAAATATATTTCGTAATTTGATTCTAAAATATTATTAATTTCGTAATTTGATTCTAAAATATTATTAATTTCGTAATTTGATTCTAAAATATTATTAAAATAAATATTTTTTATTCATAAAACTAACTTATACTTACTCTCAAAAACAGCCTTTCTGGGAAATTGCAAAATGTGTTTAGTGTTTTTATAAAATAATGATCATGCAAATTACACTAAAAATTAAAAAAAATTATTAGCTATAATAAACTATTATTAGCTATAATTTAATTATAATTAATTAAATTAATAAAAATAATTTAAAGATACAACTCGTTGAGAAATGAACTTATAATTAACATTAATAAAAATAATTTAAAGATACAACTCGTTGAGAAATGAACTTATAATTAACATTTGCTTTAAAACTGTTTAAAACCCCAGAGTGGACGCTGACAATTTGGGTTTTTCCGGGTAAGACTGTCCCCTCCCCTGGTTTTCCCCAATAACAAAGTGAAAGAAAATTCCCTTATATGCCTCCCCTTCCGAGCCCCTAAGAGGGGTTATTTTAAAGGAACAATCGAAAAATGATTTTAAATGAATGAATGGATGAAAATTCAAATTTTATATATAGTTTTTTATATATGTTTATTTATTCACAAAAAATTAATTGACATAATTATCAATTTAATAAAATAAAATAGTATTATTAATAGTATTAAATTATAGCCGTAATTCTCTAGGAGGATATAGTTAAACAATGAACTTTAAATATTTATATATGTATATATTTTTACGATGATTTTTTTCCGAGGACCGCGGACCCCCAGTAAAGGCTTCGCGGACCCCCAGGGGTCCGCGGACCACAGTTTAAGAACCACTGAACTACAATATTAAAATTAGTTTAAATTATATTTTATAGTTTTAGTTTAACAAACTAAACTCTTTCTTAAATTGATTATGGGATAAAGTTTAATAAATTTTTAATTAAATTTTAATATATTTAATGATTCCAAATTTCTTTTTATAATTAAAACAATTATAGTATAGTTTTAAAAACAGCAATAAAATATAAACCATTAGATATGTTTGAGTGTGCTTGGATATATTTTTTCTTTACATTGCTGTAGGAGGTTACTAACAATTTTTATTACGAATTTAAAATTTCAAATAGAATTATGGATATCATAAAAACATGGAGGGTTTTCCCCCTATAAAGTTAGAATGGAACAACGATAAGGAACGAACCACGCGATGGTTAATAGAGCTGCTGAAATGATTATCATAATTTCCGATTGTATAATTATCGTTGAGCGAAGAGTGAATAAAACATTAATCTCAACATGAAAAGAGGTAAAACAGTAAAAGTCTCTACTAAAAGAGGAATAAAGTATATTTAAAAATTAATTATTGAATTGAACAAAAAAAACAAGAAAAAGAATATTTTGTGTGTGAGATCTTAATAATAATACAATACTTATATTTTAATTCATATTTTTGAATATCAAGAATTTTTCAATGGCTCTTTTTAAATAGCAATTTTCGAGAACAATAATAAATATATGTTTATATATACATATATATATATATATTTTCTTGTTCATTAAGCTATAGTCCGGGAGATGAAAGTTGGTGCACGAGCCGACCCCCACCCTCGGCCAACCAGTGTGTTCCCGCTCTTGCCCCAATCATTCCAACGAAACCACACCGCGCAACTCTGTTGCGCATATCACATTTTTTATAGTTTAATTTGAGAGAGAATAAGACTGTGGTGGAAGGGAATTCACTCTAGGAGGGGGTACCCCTGCCTCTCCTGGCCGCCACCCCTCATGCACAAACTATATGGATTAATTTTTAAATTAATACAACTATAATATTATTAATGTGTATACATTTTAATATATACATATAATTAAAATATATGTATATATATTTTTTTTACTTCTTAATTTGAAAATATTTTTTCATATTCTTATTATGTACTTTTGTTAAAAAAATATAATAATTTTTTTTTTATAAATGAGACCTAGGATCGATTTTTCCTATCAAAAACTCCTTATTATACGAGAATTTCAAAAGAATCCTGATGAAATTTCTAGAGAGACAACCTACTTATATATTATATCCATTATATACAATAGGTAGATAAATTTTTCTAGTATAATAATATTAAAATAGATAGATGGATACATATTATGAATGGAGATATACAAAGATCATTAATATGCATTCAATGATGATAGAATCGTGACATCAGCATTATCTTATGACCCCTCCATCAAATCTACAAATGATCTTACATTAATATCATATTAATAATTTATGGATATGAATGGAATTCAAGATATTTGCGAACATTCCTGTTCCAATGAATCATTTAATTATAACATAAATAAATTATAATCATGTAATAAATATCTTCAATTATTTGAATTAGCTATATACATACACATAAATTTCATGTAGAAAATTATTACATAAAAAAAGAGGAATTTTATATAATATAAATTAATTCTGGAGATAGTTAAATAATTATTAAGTTATTGTTTAATTAATTCAATTATTATTTAATTAACAAGGAAACCATAGTATAATAATTCCCCCACTATTCCCTAAGAAATAGGAGTGTGAATGACTTGGAGACCGATTTCCTTTCCCATTTATACAAATCATCCCTCCCAGAAAACACACTCTTCCACTTAGTTATTTATCTATTTCACAGACAAATTTCTTTTCTTATTCTTTTAATTTTAAACATCAGTTAACAATTTTCAAGATTTTCAAAAGTTTGCCGCGAGATTATGAGGCTCTTAAACATTTCCGACTTTTTTTTCTAAATTTTTCCAATATGGTTCTAAAAAAAAAAACAAGGTAAACCGTTTTTGGGACCATTTTTTTCAATATAGTAAACTTTTACACTTATTTTTTCTTTGTGTGCCGCGGTTAAAAAAAGGTTGAGAATCACTGACTAAGACTAATTTTACCGATTGTATTATATGGGTGTGAGGCATGACACTAGGAGACGAGAGTAGACTTAGAGTATTTGAAAATAGGATCCTTCGCAGCATTTATGGACCAAAGAAAGATGAGGTCTCCGCTTCTCAAGACATAGTTAGAGTAATAAAATCAAGAATGTTGCGATGGGCAGGACACGTAGCAAGAATGTGTGATGATAGACTAACAACAGTAGTATTTGTTCCCTTTTTATAAATTGTTTTTTAATATAATACTTCACACAAACTCTTAAGTGTAAGTGTGTGATATCCTTGATTATCTAAGAGTCACTTTGAACGAATTATAAGGGGAAATGTTGTATTGTTCTAAGGGGGTGTCCAATGTTTGGGGTGGTTGTTATTCCGCTGGGTATAATTAACGAGTGGACGTGCGATTGTGTGTCAGGACGGGTGACTGTCACTGATTAATTGAAGGCACCTGCATCACCGACACCAAACACCACTTCATAATCAATTCAAACTAATTGGACGCATTCAATAGAGGGTGGGTGTCGAGAAATGCTCAACGCCCTATCCATTGGATGGCACATGAATTTTAAATGAAAGATTTATTTGAAGTTGTATTTTTCAAAAGTCCAACATTCAATTAATCTAGAGCTTGAGTTTTTTCTGAAATTTACAACGCTCCAAATTAAAAACAAACATTTACTACCACTGTTGCCGTACATGTATCATCTAGAACAACAACTTTTCTAATAAGTATGTAAATAAATATACATAAATATAAATGGAAATATTACAAATACATTCATATTCTAAGTGATATAGAGTGTTGTCATTAAAAGTGCTTTTAGTATAAATAAATGAATTTCAAAGATTAATTAAAAGTTCACTGTTTTTTTTAGCTGAAAGTAATTCTATGTCATATATATTTGATCAATTAAATATTTTCTAAAAAATATATTTTATTATTTCATTTTCATTATCTTAATTCTTTAACCCACACATATTTAAATAAACCTTTAAGACCATCAGGTCAATAAGTACGGGACTTTTTGAATGAAACACAGGTTTTTGGATAAAAAATTATTTTATTTTTCAGCATAGAGTCTCCTTTGAGCTCTCTAAGCAATGTTTCTCCAATTTTTTTATTCCTTAAAAAAATAAGATTTATCGAGGATATCGAAATAGATTTGTTTGTGAGATGATTTCATATAAGAGATGGAAAATTCAAAAAGTCACGGATTTATTGACTTTCTCCCGTAATATAATTTTTATTCATATTTTTTTGTGGCCACATCAATAGCAAATGAATTATTTATTAAATTATTAATTATTTATAAAAACATATTTCTCTCAATATGAGATACTCTTATGAAAAAAGTCCTTAGATAGGATATTAAATATAATAATAACATTAGGAGATTTTTATGTATTTAAGGATCTCTGTAATTTTTATGTTAATTAATATTAATGTGTGGCAATGAATGGGATAATGTTTATCCGATTGATTTTAAATTGTAGCTAGATTATAAATTTCTTAAATATTAATAATTACCGCTCTTCAAAAATTTATTATACGTTTGTCCTTTCATAATAATCTTTTATTTGTACAAAGTGTCTTTGTTCTGTGCTGTATTTTTTAAATTTAGATATAAAAATTAACTAAAATAATTCTATTAATCTCAAATGATTTGCATAAAACAAGAAAGGTGTATGTTTTTATAGTCACTGTGCTATCAATGAAAGAGGACACCTTTTTTCTATCTTTTTTTTCATTTTTGCGGAATTGTTCAAGCTTATTAAAGCGTGTGATCCCTAACATAAAATAATTTGAACTTGATGAAAAAAATTGTTCCTAGGAGAATGTAATGATAAATATTATAAATTATTTTAATTATTTTAGAAAAGTATATTAACTTAAAAAGTCAATTTGAGTTTGAAATGAAAGAATGCAGTCTTAATGTTACTATTTCGCCAGAGATAGTATTGCGATCACGAAAATTTTTGAGATTTTGAGATTTTGATGTTTTTATATGTAGGGACCTTTTTATCCCCCCCCCTGGGTGTGTATGTGTTGTTGTAGACAAAATTATGCAAAAATGATTTGAGCTAGAATAATGAAATTTGGTACACGGGCATTATTCAAAATTTGCAGTTTTCTAACAACTTTTGAGAAATGTAACTGGAAGAGGGTCATTACCTGCAAAGTTTTGATTTTCTTTGCTCTAATCTGACCGTAAAAATAAAGAAATATGTTTGAAAGTTTTCCACATGATTAAAAATTGTATAAAACTGCTATACAGCTTGATTGAATCGCTGAAAGTACCGGGATTAATTTTTTAACACGTTGACAGCCATCACGCGCCAACACGTAACGTGGTGTCATCAACAAAGAGCCAATATGCGCTGGTTTAATATATATTTATTAATTTTAATTTATAATTTATAATAATTTATAATTAATTAAATTTAATTTAAATATAATATATGTTAATTAATCCAATTCAAATTTGTGAGATACTCCAGGTTTTTTTTGTTTATATCTATAAAATTGATGAAGATAATGAATTAACTATTGACTTATCGATAACAAATCTTCTTAAAAATCTTTTTCCTTACTATACTTTTACTTTTTCTGTTTAATAACTTAACAACGGTATAACATGCAAGATTTTTTCAACAGAATTAATAATAAATATATTTCTTGAAAGTGTTTTAAAAAAGAGATTCGGGTGTCAGTGGAGACAGCGAATGCGCCTCCATGAAGAAAAAAAAGCAGTCTTCAGGGATATTTATGTATCCTCGTCGGCGTCGCAAAGGCGTCGTGAAAGTGTATATTTAGGCCTGACGAAGGTGCCGGAAGAAGGAGAGACGTCATTACGGTGCTCGACTCATTTCCACAAAAACATAGTGAACGAGTTAAAACAATAACAACTAATTTCAACTCGTGAATGATCCATTAAATTAAAAATAGATTTTATTTTTTTTTACTTCTTTAACACTAATAAAGTAGTATATTTTGATGGTCGATATTATAATATTTTTTAACATTAATTTATAATCTTTCTTTTGTATTTAAAAAAAAAATCTGGAGTGACTTCACTCGACTATCTTGCAAATTTGTATTTGATTAATTAATAAATCGAAAATTTTCGTGATCGCTAGTAAAAATAGGATGATTCACAAAAACATTTGAATATGGTTCGTTTTCCTTTAAATTAATCTATAAAATGAAAGATACATCATATAAGCTTTTATTTTTTACTATTTTTTTATTAAACCATTTAAATATAATTTTATAATAATTTCATTGGTTATCAAACAAACACTTTCAAAGGATTGGTTTAATATTTAACAAAAAAAAAAAATCAAAATACATGTTTTTCCACTTTAGAAACAAATACCTCTTTAATTAAAACTTACACCACTTTCTCCCTAACTTTGCAATATTAAATATCAGCTGTATTTTAGTTTTATTTTTGATTAAAATGTAACCAGTGTTTCTATTAAATAATAAATAATTTGATAATATAATATTTTAATAAAAATTTCATTATTTTTAAGAATAAAAAAAAAACAAACAAACAAAATAGTAATCTTATTAAAAAGTATTAAGCAAAGTGGCTTTATTAAATGAAAAGAATTCATTTTCCAAACATTTCTCATAAGGAAATCTTTAAGAAAGTAAAAAATAAAATAATTAATATAAAATATTTTTCGTTTTTAAAGGAAAAACTTTTAACGTAGTTGTTTATTTGTGGTTTGTTTTCTTTGTAAATTGTTTGAATAAACTTTTTAAAAAAAAAAATAAAATAAAATAAAAATAAGAAAAGAATAATTTAAACAAAAACATTTGATTAAAATTTCCAAATCATTTCCATGAATTGAATGCCTCAGTGCAAAACGAATGGGTTTTAGACAAAATAAGACATTTTTTTCAATATGTATAGTATAGGTCTTAATTCAAATAAACAACACATAGATATCACTGATACATTAGCTTGAATTAATGACTATTAATAAAAGTTTTAAACTTAATAATAAATGAATATAATTATTAATTGGAATTATTATGTTACAAAAAAATACCTAGTATGACTATTTGTTGTATTTAGTTACAAAATTTAGTGAAATCAGAAAAGGTTTTTACATATTAATCAAATAGAGGATAATCATCATATATTAATGTTATTGGCTATCTGTATAAACAATAGTGATTTAATAGTGAGATAACCTATTTTTATAATAGATGATTTCTAAATTTTATCATCTAAACTACTGAAGAGTATATTTTGA
Organism: Labia minor; assembly: GCA_963082975.1. Taxonomy (NCBI): domain Eukaryota; kingdom Metazoa; phylum Arthropoda; class Insecta; order Dermaptera; family Spongiphoridae; genus Labia; species Labia minor. Next base: position 57,202,528 of record OY720345.1, read on the forward strand.
ATACTTTAATAAAAATAAGGTATATAATTATCAAATTACAATACCTTTTTTCTTAAATAATTACAATTTTTAAAATACTAAATCTTCAAAAAAGTGTAAAATTAATTAATTAAAAACAATTTTAAATAACAAATGAATTTAGTTAAGTTTATCATTAAAGAGTTTGATATAATACAATTATTTATAATTTTTATTTAAAACTAAAAGTTAATTAATTACAAATAGAAGTAATTATAATATTAACATATTTATTTTAATATATTGAATATTTTAATCAAAAAATAAAAATTCAAAATTATATTTATTTATTTATTATAAATATATGATTATTTTTTAAAAGTTATAAATCAGTGGTAAAACAGAAGAAGAAGATTTAATAGCGATGCGTGACAATGTTAGTGGATCAAACAGAGAAAATCCCTTTAATGTGGAAGAGAGAGTTAAAAATTCATTCCATCTTTCATATAAATTATTTTCACCCGAAATTATTGTCATACATAGGGTTGGGCGATTCGGACACGCTTGCCATCGAGCGTGGCAATAGAATGGAAGTAGCCCTCCACCCCGGCTGGCATGCAGCTTTGGAAGCCCGAGTGGCAACCAGCTTGCCTTTGAGTTAGGAAGTTCGGCTTTAGTGGAAAGCCCCGGGGTGGGAAGGAGGTGGAGCCCCGTGTCAAACCGCAGGGGGTTGGGCCCCACGTGAGGGCGAATAAAGAATGGCCGGGAAGGGTTGCCCGAGGGAGTGAAGAGAACCCAACTAAAAGCGAGATTAGGGTCAAACGCAGAATCCAGCATCCAGGTTCCATATCGATTCATTCATTCATTAGATCCTCAAAAATAGGGGACATATTGTATATTTTTTTGCCACAAAATCTCGTTAATTAAATAATAAAATGTGAATTCACGATTGGAAAACTCGTTTCTCGCTCATTCATTCACAATCAGTGTTAATATTTTTTTTAGCGTATAATCACATATGAGTTGGTTCAAATACATTTTCATGCAAATTGGAATTTCTATTCCTTCAATTAAAAAAAAACATTTCATATAACCCAACTCTCAATTAATTAATCAACTCTAAGCTCATTTAATTTTTTTAAATTAAAAAATAAATGTTGTTAATATTTTTTTATAAATATTTTGATCATCATTTTAATAAATATAAACCAACTATAAATTATAAAAAACTGTTCTTGTGAATTGAAAAAAATCCCCTCCTCTTGTCCATTTGAATTTACGGCATAACTCTTTACCCTATACTATCAGTAAATATTTTCATGTACGAGGACAGGTCAATAAGTCTCTGACATTTTGAATGAAACACAGGTTTGTGGGTAAAATATTATTTTATTTTTCAACTTAGTCTCCTTCGAGCTCTTTACACTTCGTCCAATTTTTTTATCTTTTCCAAAAAATAAGATTTGTCGAGAATATCAAAATAGGTATTTGTTTGTGAGATGATTTCATCGTCGGAATCAAATCTCTTTCCGCCGAGCCATTTGTTCAGGTGCTAAATCCGGAGAATAGGACGGATAAGGGAGCAATACGTATCCTAATTCATGGATTTTTATGAAAATTCACTTTTTTCTTCTCAAATCACGAGGTAGGCTGCTATTAATGGATGCCAAACCAAAACTAAAAGACCCAGCTGGTTCAAATTTCGACAAAAGTCAGCTGGTTGTTGCCCGCTGGCAGGATTAGTGTTGCCATTTCATTTAAGAGACGAGAAATTTTAAAGGTCACGGACTTGACCTGCCGTCGTTTTAATGTATTTTAGAGATTCATTTTTTTCAATTATATAATTCATCAATATCAATAATTCCAACTCATAAATCAAGAAGTGAAATTTCAATATAAAACAGAATTATCTTTAATCGTTTTTTTTTGTTTTGTTCTTAGACAAATAAAAGATTTATGTATATAAAATAAAAATAACAAAATAGAAAAATCTTTTGAAAATTGTTTGGTTGTTTTAAGTTGGTTGGACACGACGACACAAACTGTCAATAGTTGATCCAGTCTAGATTAATTACAGTGATGATGAAAAGAAAACTCTTTCCAAGTTCAGTGATTCGACAAAATGGAATTATCGAAATCCGTCTAATCATAAACGGTCGGCTGCATTCAAGTTTGATGACACATCAAAGACCCCTATCAACCCAACTCAGAACTCGTAAAATTGACAAAGAAAAAAAAGTAAAAACTCGAATGGTAGTGAAAAAAAAAAGAATTAAAAATTGTGAAAGTTTTTTCTTTGGTTTCTACATCATGCAACATTTCTTCGAGATTCAACACATTCTTACTACATCTTTACTTTATAAAAAAGTTCCTTTAAAGGATGCGGTTAAAGTTCATGAATTATTGACGACAAAGAAAAAAAAACGATTTGCAAAAAAGCAATGCAAAGAATAAGGGCCCAGGATTTGTATTTTATTCAATGGCATCCTAACCTAGAAACAAAAAGTCATACTGGGAATAAACTTTAAAATTAGAATTGATTTATTCTGCTTCTCTATTTTAAATAAATAAAACTTTTTTTTTAATTCTATAAATTATTATTATTAATTCATATTAATAATAAAAGATATAATTCAATTTATTTAAATGTAGTGGCATGTTTTTTCTTAATAAAAAAACACAACAATGAATTTATTATTGCTCTTTTAAAATAAAAATTGACTCTACTTTAGTATTTTTACAATTAAGAAAAAATCAATAAAAATACTTTTTTAAAATTAATTTATGAAAACTTTACTTAAAACAATTACTTAAAATAAATAGTATATTAATTAAATAATTTTTATAAATTAGTGATTTGTAAAATAATTAACGATAACTTTTAATCCTATATGAATTGAATGATTAATTTTCGTTTCAAATATTTGAATTTGAAGTTTGAATGGAAGTACACGTTTTATATAAGGTATACACAAACTTACAAATATAATAATGTTAAAAATTGTATATTTCGCCGATTTGTGAAAGAAAGTTCTTTTGAATATGTAGAACCAATCGATAATGCTTATTTAAACTTGTGATTTTAAGACTTTTTGAGATTTTCTCAAAATCGGATCTAAATACCTTAAGATGATGTTGATATTTGATTAAGTCCTTTTTTATAATTAAAATTATTATCAAGAATTGCATGACCTTTATGCATCTCCAGACATTGCTAGGTAGATAAAATCGAGAAAACTGCAATGGGCTGGGCACGTGGTTAGAATGGGAGAGGAAAGTATGGCGAAAAATATATATAGGTGGGGAGTCCGAGTGGGAAGCGTCCACTTGGAAGACCAAGAACGAGGTGGGTGTACAATGTAGAAAGTGACCTGAGGGTCGGAGTTGGATGGTTGTGGCTCAGGATAGGGTCACTTGGAGTAATGTGGTTGCTGCGGTCAAGAACTTTCGAGTCCCGTATAGCCACAGAGATAGATAGATAGATGGATAAAATTATTATCAAATTTTAATTAATTTTTAAATATAAAAAATAACTTGTAAAATAAGAAAAATGACAGAAAACAAAACAAAACATTTGATTCTTTATTAACCTTAACTATTTAACGTCTTATTGAATATTTATTAATCACATGTTTTTTTCACCATTTAAATTTTAATTTAATATTTTTATAAATAGTTAATTGTGTAAAGAATAGAATGTTCAATGACTATTTTATCACCAATTGTCTCTGTCAAATTTCTTCAATTTCCATTTTCAATCTTCTCATTCATTTGTAAGAAATCTTTGAAGGGTTAAAAAAGTACTGATGGTAAAAAAATAAGCGACATAAAGAAGAATTGGCGGAAAACCCTCTGGGGCTCTATACTCAATTCAAATTTGCCCCAATCTGGAGAAGACCCTCCGCAATTTGATAGCTGGGGGTGGCCGGACGCTAAGCGGGTGTCGTCGGCTTTGAAGCGGAAGATTCTCTCGACACAATTAATTTAATAAAGGAACTTGAGAGCTATGGGACATTTCCTCGACGCTTTACGCTTCGACATCCTTTCTTATGGCCTGTCGCTCTGCTCTCGGAAATTGAAAAGATCATCCCTTACACAAGATAGACCGAAATTCAAGTTATAAATATATAACGAATAGCTACGCACATTCACATACATACACACACATACACACACATATATATTTATATAGAGTTTGTGTTTAAAAAAATCACTTATCACATCATTCTTATCTTCATTTATGAACAGTTCATGATATAATAATTATACTTTATAAAACATATTATTTAATCGACAGGTTAAAAAAATGAATATTATATTATCATCTAATTATTTTCTTACTGTTTATATGAGCCACTCAGAAGCCAAACCTATTAACTCAAATTTTTAAATTTTGCTAGTAATGTAATATAATGTAATCTGCAACATATGAAGTGAATATTGAACTTGATAATCTTAATATTGTAATGTAATATCATTTTGCTGTAATCAATAACCCTGAACTTAATACAAACTGTGAACTTTGGGCTTCATTTTCTCGGTTTTTTTTATAAGTGGAGTTAATCGCTTTGGCTTCTGAGTAGCACATATATCTATGAATTATTATTTTATAAAATTTATTGTATAAAACAAAGGTCTATATACAAATTTAGAAATTTATAAACATAGATTTGAATTTAGTTAGTTTTTGTTGGGCGTGTAGTCTAAATCCAGGGGCCCGTCACTCGATGACATGTACTGGACCAACCATACGAGGATAAATACCTATTAATAACCAAATAACCATATATAATTAATTAATCTATTAAATATTGAAAATAAATAATTTATTAAAATTTATTAATTTCACCTATCTCACTCACACTAAAAAACAATGTTGGGAAAAATTTGTCTCACTCAATTAAAGTTATTTACTTAGATATCATTACATATCATCATAATACTATTTAAATAATTAGAACTGTATTTTTATAAAGATCAACTAATTACTAATAAACTAATTTTGTTAAATTTATAAAAAATCATATTACAGCCATCTTTTAAAAAAATAAATTTCAAATAATACAAATATATAAACAACAAACCTAACTAATGTTTCATTATTGATTTATAAAAGTATAAGAGGGGAGAAAGAATCTTTCCTAGCTAGTCTTCTAAATCTGTATCTGTAAATAATTTACTAAAAGATTAACAAAATTTAATTATTTATTTATTTAATTCATGTGGTAAAGATAATGAGATAATTGATATATTTAAAATATTAATACTACATAGAAAGGATTATTATCCGAAATTTCCAAATAATTCTTAAAGTTATTGTTTGTTAAAAATTATTTTTGCCAATTTAATATTAGCTTGGAAAAATAATTTCATTAGTAAATTTATATTTTGTGTTAAAAAAATTAACTAATAAATTTCTCTTTTTTCTATATTCTGAAGATTTTCGTATTGAAATGCCTGGTTTGTTGGGAGCAGATCTTCAGTACAACACTTCATGTCATTAATTTGCCTGTTTGGTAAGTAGAATTATTCTTATTTTATTATTTATGCCAAATTTTTCATAAAGAGAGATTTAAGATTGATTTTAATTTTTTTTTTTTTTTCAATAAATTTTTAATTTTTTTTTAATGAAAAAATCAAGATTCAAAATAAGTTTATTTAAAATAAAAACAATAGAAAAAGAAATGATAAAAGAAAAAATACATATAAATGTAAATTAAGTAAATAAAGAAATAATAAGGAACTTTGAATCATAGTTATTCTCTCTTTCATTAAAAAATCAAATAAATTTACTGACAGGATATTTTCGAGAAGATGGCTCATTTTCATGTGCAGTTACTGCACTGCTTGTTTTGGCTTTCATTCAATCTGCTAATTGAGTTGAAAGGAGTTTAAAAGTGAACCAATTTATATTAAAATAAGAAAATTAAGTTTAACCTTTATCTATTAAAGGCAGAGGGCTTGGTGTTTAATGTTAAACATATTGATGGAAAGAACCCCTAAATTAAATTCCCTTGTAAAAAAAAAAATTTAATTCACAATCCCCTTGAGAAAATTTGATATAAAATGATTTGAAGGGGGAAGATATTTTTATTGAATGGAAACCGGGTTGTTTTATAGCCATCGAGTTTGATATCTGTAAGGGCTGATTCTTAAATTCAATTTATTTATTAACAATCTCTGGAAATATTCATTTATTTTAAAAGCTAATAAAATATATATAATTAAGTTTAAGATTTATTTTAAAAAATAATAATTTATATGTGTATCTTTTGTTAATATTTATTTCGATGTAAATAATAATTATAAATGAATGTTATAACTATAAAGTGTGTAAAATCAGATAAATTGAATTATTTTCAATATCAATTCTAACTATGAAAGAGGAAACAAAAGAAAGAATAAATATTCATTTGGAAATAAATTTAAAATTTTGAAAAGTTTAGACAACTTTAAAGATTTGTTTGTGTAGGTAAAGAAATGATGCATTCAAATTTGTTTTGTCTTGCGTTGGTGCTCTTCTGTTCAGATCTGTCACAGTTCTTTTGTACACCTGTTTCGGTTAGGGTTCATTTATCTATGTTGACATACTATATTGGTAAATAAATGATCACAACAAAATTTATAGATGTATGTATTGATACAATATTTAAAAAATACAATATACATATTTACAGGTTAATCCCATTCTTCCTATTATTAATTTTTTCATTCATGGTATCTGTAAACTATTATTAGTTCACTTAAAAAAGAAAGAGATATAGATATAGGTACTTTGGTTGAGTGAAAAGGGAGAAGGTTGATGAGTACAAGCTGTTAAGAGAAAATAAAAGACCCTCTCATCCAGATGAAATATATTTGGCTATAAGACTATTAGAGAATGTAAAAAAAAAGGGATGAGAGTGTTTAGTTTAGTCCGATACCAGATAAAGAAACAGTGATGGAAAAAAGTAAGTAGTGTTGTTGGGCAATTGTGATGCGCCTTCTCAACAGCCTCGCATTTTACTTTTTTCAGTCACTAAATTTAAATTTTTATTATTAATCTTAAGTTATCTATCTATATAAATATTTAAATCTATATATATAAAATATAATTAAATAATTTAAATTTTTATAGTTAATTTTCACATATGTATATAAACATATACATTTAATATTTTCAAGATTTTCTTCTTCAATCTTTCTCGCCTAACTAAACTAACTATTTAGTTTTAAGGATATTTGAGTAGTTTTTTAATAGTTACTTCAATGTCTATTTATAGCATCATTTATAGATTGAACATTTGATTGATTACAATTGTAAATTAATTTTTTTTTCTCCCCCATTTTGTGTATTTATATATTCTACGTTCACTAGTGTATATTATTATACGAGTATAAATTCAGCGGTATAAGGGTTTGGTTAATTTTCGGTAGCTTTTTGTGCGAGGTGATTGAAGCGGTAACACCTTGAACAACCCTTTCCAATTATGAGTGGCACGCTTGTTCCCCGTATCTCTATAGGGCATATGTTTAATTGAATCGAGTGTGTTTACGATGCATATTACAAGGGGCTGGGCCCCTTTGCTTCCTAGCCCAATAGAGGGGCATTCAACAGGCAACCCTCCATATACCCAACAATTCTACCAATAGTCACTATAAATAAATTGACTAGATGAATTTTCAGGACATTTTAATAATCTAATATTACACTTTGCAAGATCGTAAAATTTCAAAAGAAATTTAGGGTAAAATAGTTGTATTCGCGCGATATAAGATAAGAATGAGTGCTGAGGATATACTATATATAAAATAAGCTGGAGTGTCTCCACTCGACTATCTCGCAATTTGAGAATTGGATTAAATAACATAATATATTATATTTAAATTAAATTTAATTAATTATAAATTATAAATAATAAATATTAAACCAGCGCATGTTTGGCTTTTTATTGATGGCACCATGGCACGTGTTGGCGCGTGAGATTTACAGTATTAAAAAATTAATTCTGGTACTTTCAGCAATTCAATCAAGCTGAAATTCTATATATAGCAGTTTTATACAATTATTAATCATGTGAAAAATTATCAAACATATATTTTTATTTTTACGGTCACTTTAGAGGAAAAAAAATCAAAACGTTGTAGGTAATGACCCTCTTCCGGTTGAGCTACATTTTTCAAAAGTTGATAGAAAACTATGAATTTTGAATAATGTCCATGTACCAAATTTCATCATTCTAGCTCAAACCGTTTTTGCGTAATCTTGTCTACATACATACACACATACACACACACACACATTTTTCTCAACCTTAGTGAAAATGATTCAGGAACCTTCAAAACGTATAAAAACATCAAAATCTCAACATCGAAAATTTTCGTGATCGCAATACTATCTCTTACGAGATAGTAAAAAGGAGAGGGAAAATTATAATAAGAATCGTGTGTTAACATTCATCATAATGCTTTGTAAAAAATTTTCACTTAAATTTTATTTATAAATGCACCTTTTTCAAATTTATAATTTGTATAATTTAAACAAGTAATAATTAATTAAAAACTTCCCCGTTAAAATGTAGGGTATTATTCAAGTAAACGCATTTTCGTGGATTTGGATAATACTTTACCAGTGGGTTCCTTTTGCAATTCCAAATAAACTTTTCTTATGAAATTTTTTCGGGCCTCTTCAAGTTTGTGAGATAAAAATTATTAAAATTTGCATATAAATCCATTGTTATTCTAATATTTAGCTAGCATGTTTTATCTGTTTGACTTTCAGAGGGAGCACTAATTTTCGGTTTTTATAAGATCGGTTTGGATTTATGAAAATTAAAAAATTAATTAAATAATTTTCCTATATCTAAACCGAACTTATAAAAACCGGAAATCAGTGAATAAGTGAATAATTAGTGAATTAGTCAATAAAACATTACTTAATGGCACATTTCGTCGTTCATAACTAATCTGTCAAACTTAAAAAAATCTTTATTTTAATAATTTTTATCTCGTATATTAGAAGAGGCCCTAAAAAATTTAATAAGAAAAGTTTATTTGGAATCGCAAAAGGAACGCACTGGTAAAGTAATATCCAAATCCACGAAAATGAGTTTACTTGAATAATTACCAAATGTACTACATATTTCAAAAATATATATAATTATAAATATATTTCAACAAGATTTAGATTATATGTTATTAAAAAAAGAACTAAAGTTTTATGTTTTTAAAGAAACCAATAAAAAAGGAGATTGTAATGTCAATATCGAGTAAACTATAGAATAACTATGAATATCTCATCCACCACGACCTTCAAGTTAATACCTGTCTAAGATTCACACTTTGAAAACAAAGACTTAAAGACACAGTATTTGAAATACTTTCAATTAAAAATAGATTATTTTTTAATTCTTTAAGAATCATTTGAATAGTAGTATATTTATATTTAATAATCTAAAAAGAGAAATAAATAAATAATAAATATCATATTATATAGTTACAAATAAATGATTAATGCTATTATTTTTTAAATTTAGATTTCCTTTAATTTTTCTTCGATTACTTTTAATTCTTTTAAACTTTACATGAAAGTTATAAATTAAAAAGTTTTAAAGAGTCGTTATATAAATATTCAAAATTTATTTTATCAAATACTATTATAAAGAGAAGAAAAAGTATTAATTACAAATAAATATTATATAAGGTACAAAACTGTATATGTATCATATATTATATGTATATATATATATATATATATATATATATATTCTATTTAATATAGTATTTGATAAAATAATATTTATATAACCATTCTTTAGAACTTTTTAATTTATAACTTTGATGTAGAGTACGAAGGGGGTAAGGGATGTTGATTTATTAGGATTTGTAACTCATTTAGCTTAGCGTAGATTTGGTCTAAGTTAAACGAAAACTAATTGAACTCTATTTGACCATGAGAGGAGCAATTAAGAGAGGGACTCAAGTTTCAAAGGAGGGATTAATTTTTAATTTTATTTTAAACTTAAATTCAATTTAAATTACATTTTCTATAATGATTTGTTAAATTGGAAATGATCTATAGTTATTGATTTTATGAAATAAATAAGTGATGCATATAAAAATAAAATTAGTAGTTAGATTTATTTATTGTTTTAAAAAGAGAAAAAAAAAAGAATTAAAATAAATATAAAAAGTAATATTTATTTGAAAAGATTAAAATCTTTATTATTCATTATTTAAATAAAATATTCATTTTTCAATTATAATATAATATAAGATATATAATGAAGAATTAAAAATTAAAGTTATATATTGCATCATAAATATAAAATGTAATTAAATAAAAATATTAGTAATTATATTAATACTTTCATCTAAATTTGAATATCTTAAACTTCTGTTGGAACTATTTAGAACTATTTTCTCCTTTACACTATTCAATTTCATAAACAAAGTTCTGAAAAATTAAAAATTATAACTAAATATATGGTATATTAACTAAACAAAATTACTTATTTCTCTCTCATTTGAGTTGAGTTGACTACTATAATCTCTCTTGTGAATTGTCCATTTCAGAATTACTTATTAAAGTTTAAGATTTAACAATTAATTATAGTACACAGTTATTATTTCAGCCTAGGACGAGCTCATTATCAAATTGGAATCAATTATCAATTTAAATTGTCCCTTTGCCGAGTAAAAAACGAACGCTAAAAACCCGTGGTATAAATAAAATAAAAGATATACAGATGTATAGTTTAAAGAAGAGATTCTCAACCTATATATATTTTGTTACTTTTTATTATTTATTTTATTAATAATTTATCCACCAATGTAATTTTTAATTTTCAATCGATCTCTCGAGACCATATTATTTTAATACTTATTATAATAATAAAACTTTACTTGATATTAATTTTTTTTTCTCTAATTTATTTATTTTATAGTTTATAATTTTTTATTAATTTAATAATATTTATTTTTACTACTATTATTTTTTAATTTTATATGACAAAAAAGTTTGTCCACTTTCATTTTGTGTAATTATGAATGCATTGAATTGTTGAATCTTGACACAGTCGATTTCACTCGAATCTTATTTTTATTTCCATCCTATAATAGTATATTTATAGGATAATAGTTTATTTATTTATAAATAGGATATATGAAAAATATTCTTTGACCCTATAGTTGCATTATATGATGCAAAGAAAAAAATAATCTTTTATTTTAGGTTGATTTATTTGTTCTTATGTTTATTTTGATCATATAATATTTTATTAAGCAAATTATATATATATGTAGATATATATATTTATCTACTAATATATCAATTATATTGCTAAATAAAAAATAAATCTGAATTATTCTTTTTTATTTAATTTAAAAACAGAATCCAAAATACTCAATATCCATTTTCGTTGTTTACATTTTATTATAAGCGAAAACTCGTCTGTGAAAACAGAAAGGTTGAGAAACACTGGAGTAAAGTAAAGCAAAAGTAAAAAGATTTATAGAAAAAAAATATTAGTAAGATATATGATGCATATAAAAATACCAAAATGTCAATATAATTAGTTTATTTATAATTATAAAAATATAATTCTTTAATTCTTTGTTTGAATATATAAAAGCGTTTAGGATTTATTTGAAAAACCAATTAATAATAGGAAATATAGTGAAATTTATTTTTGTATCTACTGCATATATTAAATTTTTCGAATCTCATTTATTGTATGATCCTATTGCATATAAAATGTGGAGAGTGGAAATGGTAATCCTCCTTTCCAACCTCATACCCATTCAACAATAAGAAATTGTATTGCCAAATCAGAAGCATGGTCAGATAGTATAGATAGTACTTTATTTATTTTATTCTGTTTCGTAGTTTATCGAAATCAATAAAAGATTTAAATAAATACCGATTCCAGGGGATGCCGATCTTTTTAGGTTAGTTATGTAATTCGATGTAGAACAGGTGTGTAGAAGTGAGTGGCTCGTCCATTCCATCACCAGCCACCACAACCCCCATAATCATTCGCACTTATCTCCTCTACACAACATTCCCCCCCTTCACTACCACCACTAATACAACGCCTCCTAGTCACACCTTCCTCCCTTGTCTTTATATCTGTTCTTTCATCCGATTTTTTTTTAACTTTGTTTCTAAGTGCAATTTAAACATAAAATTTTTATCGGCATGCATTTCAGAAAACATCCATATTAAGCCTCATAAAAGCTTTTCACTTTTATTTTTAAGTCTTCTAACAAACCAAATTACTGCATCTACTGTGCGTGAAAAAGAAATCCATAAAAAAAAATATTAAAATCCATTTGAATTCAGGGCATCCCCAAATTGAATATTTCTTATCTATCCAATTAATCTCTTTTCGAGCTTTTCAATAATCACGGAAAATGTTCTAGCAGTTGCTCAATGTATTTTTAACGTCAGAAAAATCAATTTTTATTACAACAATTTTGAATCGACCAAGTATATAAGCTTAAACAAATAGAAATTTAACAATTTGGATGTTCGTATAATATATTCGAATTATATATTAATCCATATATCGTGAATCATAGTTTTTCATGACAATTGAGCATTTATCACTAAGCAATTTACATAATAAAATTTTTTTCTTTCTTTTCAAATGGTTTATTATTTTCAATTTAGCTTTAAAAGATCAAAAATATACATTTAATTAAAATTTTTATTAATAAAATTATTTCCTCACAAATTAGCCGCTTGAAAAGATTGCTTCAATAAATGCAAATTTGGCCTCATTCCCGTTGTAAAGAGTAAAATACGTGTAAATAACTGGTTTCCGCCTGAAGAGTCTACACCAAATGAACAATTTCATCCCTGGTCAGAACTCTTAAATGGGCTTTGTAGTTATACTGAAAAGCAATTCTGCATATCCTGCATCCATGCTTTGTTTTAATAGTCGAATAATTATTTATCACCACATCAAACAAAAACTTCATATTCTTTTAGATAAACACTTTAATAAAATTAAATTATATGAACATGTTATATATATAAAAATATAAAAATTTCCATATAAGGAGATATTTAGTATCTATCTAATATCTATCTCTGTGATTCTACGGAACTCGAAAGTTCTTGGCCGCAGCAACCACACCCCTCCAAGTATTCCTATTCTTACCTTCTCCAGTCCCTATCCTCTCCAATCTCTCTCACATCCTTTCCCACATTATCCACCCACCATGTCCTTTATCTTCCAAGAGAACGTTTCCCACTCGGTCTCCCTACCAAAATATTTTTTGCCATTCTATCTTCTCCCATTCTAGCCATATATATATATATATATATGTATTTGGAAATTATTAGATAAAGTGGACAAGTAACCATTTGATAAAATAGTTAATTGTTGGAATTAGATAAATTATAAAATATTAATTGAAAGATGTATTATCTAAAATAATAAATTGAATAAATTCTTGTTTTATTTTTAAAATGCTTATAATAAGTGAATCAAAATAACTGAACTCGAGCGAACTTTATAATATTAATAAGTGCACTGACACTAACTTCACAACAGTTCATAATTTACATATATATATATATATATACTCATTATTTATTTAAAATTTACATTTTCAAATCTTTAAAAATATATTTAATTTATTAAGATTTATTTTATAATAAAAAATATTTTATTTTAGAATATATAATTATAAATAAGTATAACAATTTTCTATAATAATATCATGCAACGTTTAAATTAAAAATAAAACATATAAGTGTGCTTCAATGTAAACATGAAATGGATTTTTGTTTCAATACAATAAATTTGATCTAATTTCGGGTATTTAAGAGTTTTTTATTATTATAATTACTATTATTATTATTATTATTAGATATACAACCTAAAATAATGAGAATTACTATCACGAAAGAAAAGTTGTATTTGTATTGACCATGAAACTTTTCACCTAAACCCAATCAATTTTATCATGTTATTGTAAAACAAATAAAACAATAATATTTAATGTTATGTTTTTTAGAACTGGAAAAAATTAACTTAAATAAAATAATTATGATTTTATACAATTAAGATAAATGATTTCATTTTTTTTAAATGGTTATTATTTGTTATTCTAATATCAAAAACCAAAATTAAAAAAAAAAAATTATTATGAATTTATCAAGAAAGATAAATGGTTTATAATAATCATATTACACAATACCAAATTTTAATAATAAAATAATAAATAAAATATATTAAACAAAAATTTAATATAATATATTTAAAAAAATAAATATTAAATTGAATTTTTTTTAATTTAATAATAAGATTCACGATTTTCTTATTTCTATGATAGAATTAAATGAAAGTAATATTTCTTTAAAAAAAAATTAAAAAGAAAAAAAATTATAATATATAATATTACTTTTTTCAAAAAAGAGGTAATAACGTTATCTCTGAAATTTGTATTCATATATATATATATATCATAATTTAACAAAAAAAAAAGCAATATCAGATAGTGATTTTGAAGACCTCTTTTTCGTTCTTCCTTCAAGATAAATAAAATAATCCACCCCTCAATATTTCATTTTTAATTTAACATTGGAAAAGCTAAGCTGGGAGGGTCACGTTTGCAAAATTGAGCCAAGTTGGCTAAGCATTTCCTGGAAAGAAGTGGGTGCACCCTCCTTCCATTGGGGGCGAACTTTCAGTCCTCCACCCTCAGCCAATAAACTGACCGACCGCTTTCACATACATTTTATATCGAGCCCGAATTCGGTGTTATCAATAGCTCTAAATCGTAGCAAGGGTCGTGTATACACAGATATCTTTTGCTGGTGATCTATGTCTCTGCACGGCTCGTAGGGAAGGGGGATGACAGAGGACGAAGAAGGGGTGGGGTGAATGTTATCTTCGACTGGGAGAAGAAAAAGATTGTGATATTTGTGTCGCAGGCAGATAGATATTAAGAACTGAAGAAGGGGAGGATTGTCCTTTCTGGGGAGGGGGTCGCGTTTATGCTATTGATTTGCTGTCGTTAGCGGCTGGTCTCTGAAGAGTAAAAGGGGGGCTCAGCCCCAGGGGCTCAGCTGTAGCTTAATCAAAAGCCCCACGCGAAAGTACCGCGCGCACCGTGATTAATGACAACGAAGTCGATTCGTTGATCAAATGAACCCGAGGGCAACTTGGCCGTTGGTCAAACACCCGATATAAATGTTCTGTCATGCTCGACTGCTTTATCTTTTCAATCTTGCACGATGTATTTATTTCTTTCAGCCTCCATTTGTAATATAATCTTATGACGCCAATGTTAATCAGTTATTTTACATTTCCGAAAAATACTATTAAAATTTAAAAGAACCGGAGATAATGAATCTTTTGATGTTTAATTTAAATTGTATTCATAATCTACCATCGAGTAAACAAAAGGTGGACATAAAACTTGTAGGTTTGTGAAGATTTGCTATTTTCCTAAATATAAATTAACTATACATAAATTTATTCGTTCTTTTCACTATATAAATAAATAAATAATAAATTCTCTATCTTTTTCATTTTTTCTAATTTTAATTTGATAAATATTTTACAATATTACTTATAATATTTCCAATATATTTTTATGATATAGATAAAAGTTGAAATTGATTAATATTTATTCTTAAATTAACTGAAAATTCTTAATCAAGTTCAAAAATGTATTGTTTTCATATATTCAATAAAATTTTATTAAAATGTTTTCTGTTACGAAAATATTAAAATATCTTGAATATCTTGTTCATGAATGGTAAATCGATGGCAGGTTCAAAAATGATGTTTGTATAAACCATAACGACAAATCATTTTATAAATTATAAAAATAAATGATTTAAATATTTAATTGGTAATTATTTAAGTAAACGCATTTTCGTGGATTTGGTTAATATTTTTCCAGTGAGTTCCTTTTGAAATTCCAAATAAACTTTTCTTATAAAATTTTTCGGGCCTCTTCAAGTTTACGAGATAAAAATTATTAAAATTTGCATATAAATCCATTCATATTCTATTTAGCTAGCATGTTTTATCCGTTTGACTAGCAAAGGGCACACTAATTTTCTGTTTTTATAAGTTCGGTTTGGATTTATGAAAATTAAAAAATTAATTAAATAATTCTACTATATCTAAATCGAACTTATAAACACCGAAAATTAGTGAATTAGTCAATAAAACATTTCTTAATTGCATATTTCGACGTTCATAATTAATCTGTCAAACTTAAAAATCTTTATTTTAATAATTTTTATCTCGTAAACCAGAAGAGGTCCGAAAAAATTTCATAGGAAAAGTTTATTTGGAATTGCAAAATGAACCCACTGGTAAAGTATTATCCAAATCCACGAAAATGCGTTTACTTGAATAATTACCATTTAGTTTATTACATTTTATTGGGTACCAAACTGAGAGAAAAATTTGTTTAGAATTTTTTTTTTTATATATTTTATTTTAAAATTTTTTAAATTTAATTTCATAGACACCTTAGGTATTACTTAAAAAAGTTTATTTATAAATTTGTAATAAGTATATGAAAAAATATTCGCCATTTCTGCTCTAATCCACACTCTACACCTCCTTTTATAAATTTATTTATTATCCTTAAAAATAATTTTAAAAAAATGTCAATGATCCATAAATAATTATGAAAAGTTAATATCTTATATTTATATTTTAATAATTATTTATTTATGATAAATTATGTAAAAAATAAATTAAATAAGATATTAAGCCACCATTTAAAAGAATAAATTTATTTAGGTTTTCAGAGGTATAATAGCTACAACATACTAGTATGAATGATTCGTTCATTCTAATAAGACTATCATTAGTACTTAAATGAGCCTTTTACGAGTTTCCTTTAATGAAATCGACTATTTCCTGAGATATATTTAACTTGTTTTTTTTTTAATTAACATTTGGAACATTTATAGTTCTTCCAAATCTAAATGAGGTTTTACCATTGAGAGTTCATTGTAATAATCTAAATTTAATTTAATTAATTAAATATCATTCATTATATAATTAGGGAAAAATTATTGTTAATTAAAAGTTGTATATACGCATAATTGTTATTTATCAATAAGTTCAATTATTACAGTATAAACTGGATAAATTAATAAATACTTTTATATATATAATATATAATTATTTTTTTAGTATGGAATAAAATTTTTATGTATTTTCCGCGACATATGGTTAGCTATTTAAAATTAATTGTAGAAATTAATATTTTATTAAGTAGATTTGTTTAAATTAAAAATTTAAATGGAACATAAAACAATAATTTCCTATAACTTACAAAATATAAACATTTATTGATTGTTTTGAAGTACTTAATCATTTATTAATAAAAAAATTACCCCTTTTGTTTAAAAATATGGGTCTGGAAAGTATTCATTAACCAATTAGGTAACTCACTAGGTTCACTATCAATATCATTTGTTTTCTCAAACACGAACATTTGAACAAAAACTGAATTCAATTTCAAAACAGTAATTTTAATATTATAGCTTAATTAATTTAGTTTAATTTAAACTGATAGTTTCGGTTGATTAAATAACTTCTTTAGCATTGAGAAAAGGAAAGCAGCAAAGAAATCTCTACATATTTTGATATAAAGATAATGAATACTTAGTATTGAGATTAGATAAATGAAATATAACTGCTTAAATGGAAATTATTTAATAGAATTATTCAACAAAAAAATTAGTCTTATATGGAGCATTTTAACTATTAAAATTTTCTATTATTTTATTCCATTTAAGTCTTTTTCGGCGTTTTTATTTTTTATTTTATACTTATATATTTTAAATTATGAAATTTCGAAAAAAATATCGATACTCATGATAAACATTCATGCCAATATAATGAAAATACTATATTTTCTAAATTATCCAAGGGAATCAAAACTAAAATATATAAAACAATTATTTTTCCGATTGTGGGTGTGAGGCATGGTCTATGACCTTGGCAGACGAGAGTAGATTTAGAGTATTTGAAAATAGAATGGGTCAAAGATGAAATCACCGGGGAACGGCGGAGAACGTGGAATTGCATGACATCTATGTATTTCGAGAAGGTTGCGATGGGCTGAACACGTGGCTAGAATGGGAGAGGAAAGACCGAAGGCAGTGGGCGGACAATGTAGGAAGGGACATTAGATAGGTGGGAGTAAGTAAGAGTTAGATTACACACTTCAGGATAGGGAGACACTTGAAGAAATGTGGTTTATGCGGCCGTAGATAAATATACTATATTTTCTATAATTTTGAATTTTTTTTTGATGGAGATTATTATTTTTTTCTTAACACTTTAAATGATAAATATATCTAAGTTAATTTCAAAGATAAATTCTTTAAACAGATTTTTTTCAATCGGTTTAATATTAAAAAAGTTGGCAGCAATACTGGAGAATCTTCAAGTTTTATTTTTCCTAAGAGCACTTGAGACAGATTTTTGAGTATTTATAACCTACCTACAAAATATAAATTAAATCAGGCAAATAGTGTTTAGACGGTAGAGCGTTCATCCATATCTGAAAGGGGTTAAGAAACATATACCAAACTTGCATACTCATTTTTTTGATCATATTTTGAACAAAAAAAAAATAAGAATTTTTCAACATCTTCAATCAATTAGAAAGGGAAAGATGAAAGTCGCCTATAGTTGATGAGTAATCAGAATGTCAACTTCCAGTTGTTTGATGAAAGAACAACGATAAACTTCTATTTAATTTGTAATTTATTATTAATATTAGTCTTGTCAACAAAGCGTCTCTGTTTATGAGCTCCAAAAAGAGAAACACTTTGTCAAGGATGTATAGATTTATCTCCTCCAATGGTCAGAGGACCGGCTGACAGGACATATTTTTCCTCCTTTATAGGACGTTATGTGTCCATTGGGCTGTTGGTGGCTGGGGTCAAAGGCGGCTGCCACGTGCGGGTTAAAAGTCCAATATCGCATAATATGAGATCCCTAAGGAGGCGACCGGGATCCCCTTCGGCTGAGCCCCGGCTGACTCCTGGATTCTGATGCCGGCAGATTTGGAGAAAATACGACCCGGAGAATCAGCGCTAAGCAATATCCGTCTCCACAGCATATATCCTACAAATGATGCATTCACTAAGCGAAGGGGTGCTGCGAGAGGTGATCAGATTTAGATTAATCACACGCTACCATGGAGATTTACGAAACATATCATCCTAAAGTTAATCCATATCAGTAAGAATAGCAAATTAGATTTCAACACAAATGAAGAATTGAATAAAACACATCTTAATTGAATATTTTGAAAAATAATTAGGTCGAAAATAATCGATACTAATAGTGAAAGGAGTAAAAGTAGAGAAGATTATATAGAAAATATTGACCAAAACTTTCTATAATATATATGAAAAAATCTGGAGTGTCTCCGCTCGACTATCTCGCAAATTTGAATAGGATTAATTAACATATATTATATTTAAATGAAATATAATTAATTAAATTATAAATTAAAATGAATAAGTAATATATATTAAACAAGCGCGTGTTTGGCTCTTTGGAGATGACACCACGTCACGTGCTGGCGCGTGATTGCCAATGAACGTGTTAAAAAAATAATTCCGGTACTTCAATCAAGCTGAAATTCTATATATAGTAGTTTTATACAATTTTTAATCATGTGAAAAACTATCAAACATATACCTTTAATTTTACGGTTAGTTTAGAGGAAAAAAAATGAAAATGAGGTAGGTAATGACCCTCTTCCGGATGAGTACATTTCTCAAAAGTTGATAGTAAACTACGAATTTTGAATAATGCCCGTGTACCAAATTTCATTATTCTAGCTTAAACCGCTTTTGCGTAATCTCGTCTACATACACACACACACACATATAGACAGACAGACATTTTTGTTAACCTTACTGAAAATGTCTCAGGGACCTTCAAAACGTAAAAACATCAAAATCTCGACATCGAAAATTTTCGTGATCGCAATACTATCTCTAGCGAGATAGTAATATAAAAATGAAAAAAATAGAAAAACCTGGCCGAAACAATAGAAACTACTTTCATTCTAATCCTATTTCTTAGCACAAAAAAATACAAAATATTTATTTATTTTAATTTTCTTTGACTTATATAACCTGTTTCAACTAAAAGGTATTAAAACAATTGATAAAGATCAAAATGAAGAAAATAAAAATTTCTTATGACTTTTACTAACTCATAAAATACAATAATAAAATATGATAAGTAAAATTATATACTATTTTAGAAATCTGATTCTACTATTGTATTAAATTACCATAAAAAAAATGTTAATATTTTTCTGTCTGTCACACAATTAGTTTTGAAATGTTATTTTCATTATTATTTTCAAATGTATTTACTGATTTTCATTTGAAGTGATTTAATTAGATTTAATGATTGATTAGAATTCTACATTTACTATTTATTATTTTGTTTTTTTCCTCTACGTTCTGGAATTCAACAATTTCCAAAGAATATTTATTTACAAATGTTCTTGCCAAGCGAATCGATCAACACCACTTCCCTTTCAATTATATTGATGGCAAGTAAATATTGGTTTAAGTTCTAAAGGGAAAAACACAAGTAAAGCCCAAGGGGCCTTGTTGATTTGAGATGACCTGCAGATAATAATAAAAATTATATTATTGGGTGTGAACAAACATAAAACATGCTGACCCATACGAATTGCACATGGTTTATGGAACACATTCTTATATGATGAAACAACAATTATTTTTTTTAACTTCGAAGTGATACACTATAAAATTGATATTGCACTTTGACGATGAAATAAAATGTGTTTGGAAGATCGGAATTTTCTTTTCTTATTAAATTATAAAAATAAATTAAACGTTATAAAATATATGAGTTCGGGGTTAAAAATAACATAAAAATTTAAATTATCACTAGAAAAATAATTATTTTTCACAAATTTTAGACTTTTTGTTTTAGAATAAATATAATAAATTTGAAGATCTAAAATCATAAGATTTAACGACAAACAGCTTTTTAATTTTCTTCCCATCAAGAAAATTCTAAAATATATATAATATTTTTATATCAATTTGAAAAGAAGAAAATTATAAAGGATGAATTTTTTATTTGAAGTCAACAATTTTTGAATGAAATAGGAAATTAAAGGTTTACAGAACGAAACGAGCCTAACTAAATTCTGTCCATTCAATTATAAATATTTCCACATCTTCATTAGGAGAATGCACAAATTAAAATTTACAACCGGTATTGGTAGGCAAAACAGCAGGATGTTGTCAATGGAAAGTTGTTGAGATAAAGTGAAACAATGAATTTTCTCAATTCCAGGGACGGATTTTAAAAATTTAAGACACAATTAAACAACTTTTTAGTGAAATGCTTTGAATTCAAAAAGCTCAAATTTTTTCAACAGTTTTCACAGCCATACACTACACACTACCCAATTGTGGTAACTATGCTTGGTTCTTGACTATCAGCTAACGTCACGATGTTTCCTCCTATAAAATAATTTAGTATTGAATTAAATAACTACATTCAACCAAAGTTTTGAAAATAAGTAAAAAAATAAGGAAATAAATCCACATTATATATATATCTTATCTTATTATGCTAGCTAAAATTGTATATATCTATCTATCTATATATATTGGTTCTCAAAAACCGCTCTAACGATTTTTTTCAAATTCACACTAGATATAGTATTTATAAAGAAAAATTAAGTTTTATTGATGATATCTCTTGAAACATTCAGCTTCATTATTAATTTCTTAATTGAAAATTATATATGGAAAACGTCAAAATTGGCCTCCATTTTTATTTGTATTAATATTTTTTTTTATTTAAAATATTTTAAAATTTATTATTTAATTTCGAAATAAAATTAAAAATATTTATTTTTAATAAAATATATATAGATATTTATTAATCTCTCTCAAAAAAAAAAAAAATAAAATAAAAAACATCAAATCTGCCTGCTAAGACAGTAAAAAAATGACAATTTTTTATCTAAATACATATAGTCCAGCGGTTGGACTGATGTTTTAACGAGTGGATTTCGTCGGTTCGAAACTCTCCGGGTGAATCGTTATTTAAAAATGAAAATGAAAATAATGAATTTGTTATTTTTTTTCTTTTTATCTATTGTTTACATTTTAATAAATTACTATTTTATATTTATTTATTCATTGTTCTTTTATTAAATTTAATATTTATTAATATTATTTATTATTAATTTATATATTGATGACATCACAAATGACATTTATATTGAAATTTGACTCCCGCCTTTTTTTAAAGAATATTGTATTAATATTTTTTTTATATTTAAAATATTTTAAAATTTTTTATTTAATTTCGAAATAAAATTAAAAATATATATTTTTTTTATATTTAAAATATTTTAAAATTTTTTATTTAATTTCGAAATAAAATTAAAAATATATATTTTAATAATATTTTATAATTATAAATTACGATATATATTTATCAATAATAATGAATTTTTTTTTTTAACTTAATTACAGAGCCGAGGCTCGGGGTCCCGGTATGATCTTAATATATTGTGAGAATTAGATAAATAATGTAGAGAGAAAAAAATATTTAAAAATAGATATTTATTTAAATGAAATAAAATTATTTAATTTACAGAATGAAAATGTCTATAATAATGTCTAAACATTTTTTCTTTATAATTTTACATTATAATAATACTAATTACAGTAGTTATAATATATGGGGAATTTTCAACTTTGACTGCCGATTTGACCATGTTCCCAAACGAATTTTAAAAAAACCAAGACCACTTTACATTTACACATTTTAAGCTCTAATCGAATCCAAAATCAAAATTTAAAAAATCGAAAAACAAACTCACAGATATATAGATTTTATAAATGAACATTTATACAATTTATTTTAATTAATTTGAAACATTTTAGGAAACAAATTTTTAATGGGTCATTTTTAGAAATCCCATTTAACAATTATAATAAATAATTAAAAAATTGTAAAATTTTTAAAGTATATAAAAATAAATTGTATAAATTGGTTAAAGGGTCGAGTGATAGTTCGGTGTCCCAGGTATATATTTTATATTAACACGCCTACTTTTCTGTATAATAAAGATATAAAGAATCATATTTTAATTTTTATATAACCAAGAAATCATTTTTTCACTTAAAATATAGTTGTAAAGCCCAAATCTCCGATCCATATAACATCATCGACTGGGCCGCTACCAAAAGGAGTCTTCTCTTGCTCTGACTAGGGCCACCGGTATTTGCCATTAGTCTCGAAAAAATAATATTAAATTTTATATAAATTTATAAATTAGAATATTTGAATTTGTTTAAATTTTAACACATGTAATCAATCATATGCATAAAGAATAGAAAATTTTGAAAATCAACTTGGTATTAAATTCAGAAAAAAAAAATACTCATATATAGAATATATAGACTATTCGAATATAATTGAAACTCTTTCTCTCCCTCTATTTTAAATTTGAAAAAACGGAGTGTTAAGAAATTAAGATTCCTTATACAACATGGATGGTTAAATGAATTGGGCTCCCTACCTCCCTGAGAAATTCACATTAAAAATGTTTATAATATTTTAGTTTATTAAATCAAACTATTATTTTTTTATTTCAATATTTTTAATGTTAATACAATAATTTTTATTTTATAATCTATAAAATAATTTAATTATTTTTAAAAACAACGGTCTTCAATTACAATTTTTTTACTCTCTACTGACTGTTCATTTCATAACTGAAAATAGTGTCGAATAGAAATAGACGATATTACTTGGATTAATCTTATTATGCTAGCTAAAATTGTTTGTTTGTATTATTGAGGACCCCAGTTCAATTCATTTTAATCAGATTGATGCAATGATGCAACATTTAATAATTGTAATAAATAATTAATTGTAGATTAATATTTTTTAAAGGGTCGAGCGACAGCTCGGTGTCCCAGGTATTAATATTACCAGCCAAACCCAATAATAATGAATCATTTTTTTTAACTTAAGTACCGAGCCGAGGCTCGGGGTCCCGGTACTATATTTTAATAACAAAAGCACGATGTTCACCAGATCAAAGCATGTTGACTACTGACAAATGGCATAAAACCGGCTTTCTAACGGTTTTTACCCCACTACTCTACCTGCTCCCTCTTCTGAGAAAAAGGGATTTGAAATCGGATAGGTTTTTCTGCCCCACCCTGTAGAATAAATTGGAAGTTTTGTGGGTTTTGTTTGTTCTTTAAATCAACTATATCTTTTATCCTAATAGATTAAATGATAAAAATTATTTTCTATTTTTTAAATTCATTTCTAATTTGTCTAAAAAAGTCTTTTATAAAGTTTTTATTTATTTATTTTTTACATTTAATTTCATTAATTTTTATCAAACTACTTTATAAATTTATATGAAATAAATACATAATATTAAATAAATAAATATAAAATAATGAATAAATAAATTTGAAAATTAAATTATTTAAAAATAAAAATGTTGTATACCAATTTATTCTATGAAGCTTATTAATTTTGATAATAAAATTAAGGATAATGTAGTATTTTGAGCTTGAAATAGAGGAAGAGAGATAATAGGTAATAACTTCTACGTGATAACTATAATGTATAGGGTAGCTTCTACCTGAATAATATCATGGAGTGAGAGAAAGAGGATATCATAACAATTCTAATGAAGATGGAGCGTTGTCAGATTAGGCTTCACCAATCAATCCCATTGGACAACAAGCAACATGACTGAGATAATTTAATAATATAAATAAACATATACTATCATCAGTTGATGTTGGCACATCATCATCCAACACTTCTCACCTGAGAAGGTTTATGTCCTTCTATAATCCACAATAATTTTATCCATTAAAAAAGAAACAATTAAATTATCATATCATATTATACTAGTAGTAAAAATTGTATATGTATATGTATATTTGTATTTTTGAAATATTAAACCGCTCGACAATTTTCATAAAGAAAAATAGATCTGTATTGATGTCACCCTCGGAAAAACCCATTTTTGTTAGTTTTTTCTTAATTTAAAATAGGAATTTTAAAAAATTAAAAAAAAAAAATGGCGCCAGACAACGCCTTCCTTAAATACAAAATATTATAAATATGTATAATAAAATTAAAAATATTTATTTTAATAATATTTTGTAATCAAATTACGAAATAAATCTTATGCTATATCCACAGGTCATACTTTTCTGTCTTTTAGTGCATTAATACGTACGTTTAAGGGCTGTATGTTTTATGAATATTTTTTTAAAATGTATGTTCTTTTAAATTGTTTCATATATTTTATCGTTTATTTATTTTAAATAATAATCTCAATCTTAAATATTCATAGTTGAGAAGGAATAATTTTTTTAAAGTACCGAGCGGCGACTCGGTGAACCAGGTACTATTTATTAAAGTGACACAATTTATTGTCTAAGATTAATCAATAATTATAAAATTAATTTTATAAATTTTTTATTTAACTTTAATTTAGTTTTTTTGGCATTATTGATCTAATAATAAATCTCATTTAACCGTGAACAATCTAGCTATTTTACTACTTAGTATAGTTCAATATCCCTGAATTGGTTATAACGAATTTTAAAAATGATTAATTTATTTAATGTTTAAAATGATGGATACATGTAATAAGTTAATGACTTTGCAAATTTAAATCAAAAGTTAATTAAATTTATATTTTTATTATCAGGTCAATGGAAAAATGCTGAACTAATAAATTTGAGGACATAACTTACCACCAAATATTATTAAATATATATTTAATAGATTATAAAAAAAGGTATAATAAACTGACTAAAACCTTCATAAATACTAAGGGATTAAATACAAATTAAATAAATCTTAGTATTTTAATATAATTCAATTGTTTTTTTTATGTATGCAGAATATAAATAAAATATAATTCTAGAATAAAATGTTTAAATTCCCATTGTATATTTGACATAAATTTATAAGGAAAATAATATAATTATTTTCGTTTTTATTTTATTTATTTATCCATCTTGTTGTCAGCAGATTTTTATTCAGAACTTTCCAAAGAAACTTTGATTAGATCACTCGCCTTTCAACATAATCAGCCAACAGTTTCTCTTGGTTGTCCACAGCCCGAGTTCATCATTTCTCTTGTCATTTTCAGTTTTGTTCAACTTCATCTCTCATATTTTTTCCTTTTTTTTTGGTATTTCACTGGTAATTTGAAAAGATTCATATAAGAAACGACGTGCAGAATCAACTCAGCTCTTTGAGAATTTGAAATAATAAAAGCAATAATAATAAAAATAAAGGGTGGAAATAAAGTACGACTCAAGTGGAAAGAGTCATAAGGGAAGAGTTGTAGCTCTATAGGTATAAAACAAACTTACTTGTCTGAGATTCGTTTAAAAAAAAGTCAACTTTTTATATTACTTTCGTGTTAAAGAAAAATTATAGTTTAAATTTAATAATAAAATTAAATAGAAAATTGTTTAAATAGATTTATTAATTTAATGTATTATTTTATTAAATATTATACATATTACTAGTAAAATATATATATACTAGCTGCTCAGACCGCCCCCTGTCCCTCTTGTGATACATAGTATTTGATTGAAAATCTGTATGTAAAAGGTTTTCATCCATTTTGTTTCAATCAGTATATTACATAAAACATTCATTTTTTTGTGTTCTTATTTAAAATATATTTTAATTTAATCACTATATTAATTATATATTATTATTGTATATCTTATATCTATCTATCTATCTATCTACCTTTGGGCTCTGGCTCTACGTTATTCAAAAAAGTTCTTGGCCACAACAATCATATTTCTCCAAGTGTCCCTATCCTGAGCTATAACCATCTAACTCCTACCCTGTCCCATCTCTCTCAACTCCCTTTATACATTGTCCATCCACAGCGTCCTTGGTCTTGCAAGCGGATGTTTTCCAATTTTTCATGTCTGTCCATAGAATATAAATTTTATTAATATGTAATCAATAACCACAGAAATTAATTTTTTTAAAATTTGATATGTACATGTTGTCATTCATCAGCGCAAAAAATACAATACAAATAATGTTTATAATATTTATATTTTTATTTTTATTATTTTTTTAAATTCTCAAGTCACTTTTGGATTCTAGAGATCACATGAAACGCGAAGATATGCAAAAAATTTTAAATTCTGAACAATGTGTGACAAAAACTTTTTTTTTATATATATAGAATAAAAATATATATTCATCAAAAATAATAAATAAAAGTTCTAAGATAATTATTAGGTAATCTTTTTAAATTGAATTTGTAATACTTAAAATATCACTAATAGATAA
The DNA here is from genome assembly GCA_963082975.1 of Labia minor. Classification (NCBI taxonomy): domain Eukaryota; kingdom Metazoa; phylum Arthropoda; class Insecta; order Dermaptera; family Spongiphoridae; genus Labia; species Labia minor. Next base: position 57,229,866 of record OY720345.1, read on the forward strand.
AGAAATACCAAGGTGAAATTTAATTATAGAAAAACGACTGGTAGGTAGAATAAAAGTACATAGTGTTCAAACATTATAAAAGCATATTGAAAAAGAATTTGGAGAAGATAGAAATTGGATGGGGGTGGTAAAAAACGATTCAAGGAATGTGGTGTGCCCAATAGACTATAATTAACTGGATTTTTCAATATGTCTATAAAAAAATAAAAGAATTTAAATGAAATTTAAATTTTAATATAATTTCTGAACTTAAAAAAATGTCTCTTTTAAGAAATGGTCTGGTTGATTGATCATTCTAGAACAAAAAAATTAAAATATAGAAAAATTTTATATTTATGTTCTTAAGGTTATAATGTACCTAGAGGAGCTATAAATTTCCGTGGATTTATCTGGAGTAATTTTTTATAAAATTACGTAGATGGAAGTGTTTTTATTCATTGTAATAAATTGATGAATAAGCAACATTTGTCTAGGTGTAGGGACATAACAGCAAATATATTAAGAAAATTGAATGAAAAACGAAGCCTATGACGGAACGGTTGGCCGCGTCATTAAAATAAAAAATGCATCACAACGACATTCTATACACCAACTGTCATGGCTTAAGATATATAGAGAGTTTGTTGGAGCTCGGGGACTGAAAATAGATTTTCTTCAAAGAAAAAAAAAATTCATCGAGCGAGAGGGTCTGCGTCTTAAGAAGATTGTCACATTTGTCAAAGGCGTGACAACCGGACGCAAATTGGAACAAATCGCAAACGATCTTCCGCCCCTTGGACTAATCAGCCACCAATACAATCGCCCCTAAGTGTATTTACGAGACCCTATTTACTCCACCCCATTGGCTTACTGTTTATTTATTAAACGGTAATAAGTCATGCCCGGGTTGAATACGTAGCACCCGATACGATTATAAGGCGGAGAACCACAGACAAATCGTCCTTAAATAGGATGAGATTTGTCACGAGACAGGGGGAGGGATGCTAACGAAATTGCGATAATTGTACAAGAAGTGGATGAATCGTTTTGAGGGGAGGACGATGAGGTAATCACCTTAAAAGGTATCCGCAAAGTACCAACTAATGTCCTTGGATGTATCCCCCCACTCCCACATGCTGATTAAAATGGGAGGGAAATAAAAAGCAAATTTGGTCCCTTTTATATTAAGTACATTCATTTTTTCATGTTATTTATTAATTAATAAAAAAGTAAATCATAAAATTATAATAATACTAGAAAAGATCACTATCGATTAAGGAATTGAACATCTAAGATTAATTTTACTTAATATAACTATAATTCAAAGAAGTTCACAAATTTATTCTTCTAATCGAATTTCTTTTTTTTTTATAATTGTTACTCGCTTTCTCTCGAGGATTATTTTATAATAATTTCATATAATATATCTAATAGAAGTATCTGTAACTTTAAGATTATAAAAGAATGTTGTGTTCTCATTTGATTAATAAAAGTTGGTCCAAGATAATAATTAGTATCTCGTTCACCGAGCCACCACTCGGTACGTTAAAAAAATTATTCCTTTTCAACCATGAATATTTAAGATTGAGATTATTATTTAAAATAAATAAACAACAAAATATATGAAAAATTTCAAATAATTTAAAAGAACATAAATTAAAAAAAACAGTCATAAAACATACAGCCCTTAGACGTATTAATGCAATGAAAGACATAAAAGTATGGCATGTGGGTATAACATAATATTTATTTCGTAATTTGATTACAAAATATTATTAAAATAAAGTAATTTTATTTTATTTATAATATTTTGTATTTAAGGAAGCACTGTGTCCGGCGTTGCCCGGTGCCATTTTTTTATTATTAAAATTCCTATTTTAAATTAAGAAAAAACTAACAAAGATGGTTTTTCCCGAAACTGAAATCAATAAAGAACTATTTTCCGTTGAAACTTTTAATTCGTTTATAAAATCTATGTCTGTGTGTCTGTCGCCAAAAATTTCCTATTTTTTAAACTTTGATTTTGGATTCGAGTAGATCTTAAAAAAGTGTAATGTAAAGTGGTCTTGGTTTTTTGAAATTCGGTTGGGAACATGGTCAAATCGGCGGTCAAACTTGAAAATTTCCCATATATTATAACTTATAACTACTGTAATTAGTGTTATTATAATGTAAAATTGTAAAGAAAAAAGGTTTAGACATTATTGTAAACATTAAAAAAATGCCCGGGAACATTAGGGAAATTCACGGGAACATTGGGAAAATCCCGGGGCGGAAACATTGGAATTATTTATGTAATTTTGTGATAAATATGAATAAAAGTTCGTTGATATTAATGCTTCCTAGCATTCCCAGATGTTTCTTTATAAAAATTATCTATGGTGCGAATTTCAAAAAAACCTTATAGTAGTTTAATATTTCAAAAATACATATATATATATATATATACAATTTTTGCAAGTATAATAAGATAAGAAATATATTGCTATATTTATTATATCGTATTATAATTGAGTATTTAATAAAATACCAATTGAGTTTCTTGATAATTCGTATGTTTCTTAGAAATTAGCTGGAGTGTCTCCACTCGACTATCTCGCAATTTGAATTGGATTAAATAACATAATATATTATATCTAAATTAAATTTAATTAATTATAAATTATAAATAATAAATAATAAATATTAAACCAGCGCATGTTTGGCTTTTTGTTGATGGCACCACGTCACGTGTTGGCGCGTGAGATTTGCAGTGTTAAAAAATTAATTCTGGTAATTTCAGCGAATCAATCAAGCTGAAATTCTATATATAGCAGTTTTATACAATGTTTAATCATGTGAAAAATTATCAAACATATATCTTTATTTTTACGGTCACTTTAGAGGAAAAAAAATCAAAACGTTGTAGGTAATGACCCTCTTCCGGTTGAGCTACATTTCTCAAAAGTTGATAGAAAACTATGAATTTTGAATAATGTCCGTGTACCAAATTTCATCATTCTAGCTCAAACCGTTTTTGCGTAATCTTGCCTACATACATACACACACACACACATACACACATACACACATACACACACACATACACACACACACACAGACATTTTTCTCAACCTTAGTGAAAATGATTCAGGAACCTTCAAAACGTATAAAAACATCAAAATCTCAACATCGAAAATTTTCGTGATCGCAATACTATCTCTGGCGAGATAGTAAAAATTGATAATCTTGGTCAAGTGCATCATAATACTACTTAATAATAAATAAAATAATATATTTGTATATAATTGGATTTTTCATAATTATAATAAATAAAAATTAAAAGAAAAAATTTTAAAATAAAATTAAAAAAAATAAATAAATAAAGCATATTTCGAAGAATTCAAATCGCAATGAAAGATAATAGAAAAAAAATCTTGTAATTAATACTCGTACTAAAAGATCTCTAATAATTAATATTATTTAATAATAATAAAAGTAATAATAATAATTATTATTATAATAAATACAGTTATATATTTTAGAAAAAATTTTCATTATTGTATACATAGTCTTATTTTTAATTTTTGTTATAATCAATTTTCTAATTAAATAAACTAATATGTCAATATAAAAATATTTCTTTAAAATCATCTTTTACAATGTGATTAATTGATATAATGTATAGAAGTGATATAAATATTTGTATTTTAGTTTATCCTAATTCTAATTGAATGAAATTCAATAAATAAACAAAGGAAAAAGAAATGGATATAAGAAAAAAAAGCCTGTATTATAAGGATTATTTGTTAAATGGTAGGGTAAATAAAATGCTACCCCTCTTCCTTCTCAATATGTTTAAATTATTAAATAGTTTTACTTAAATTAAAAACAAAACCATTTAAGAAAATTGGACTTTTTTTTAATTTTCATTTATATATATTAATAGGATTTTTGTTAAATTAAAAAAAGGGAGAAAAAAACATCTTTATGAACATGTTTAAATAAATTTAGAAAAGTGAAGCAATAACATTTTCGAAGCTATTTGGAAATCATTGGTTCTACTCCTTTTTAATTTTTTTTTTTTTATATAATAAAATATTGTTTATACTGTATTATCTTTGGATGTTGATAAAAACACTAAAAGTTGCGAATAAAATAAATAAATAAATAAAAATGTGAATAGTACAAATGAAAAAAAAAATATATATATTTATTTTCTATTAAAAAAAATATATATATTTATTTTCTATTAAAAAAAATATATATATTTATTTTCTATTAAAAAAAATATATATATTTATTTTCTTAATAGTATAACTTAAGTGGTTATTGGTAGCTTTGTTTGTTTCAAAGGGTGAGAGGGGGAATGGATACCATTTTACACAAAAATCCCTCAATATAATTAACTAAAAAGGATTTTAGGTGGGAGTGTTCGTGCCCCCAGGCACTCGATACGACATTTTTATGTCGTCCATTTCTCCAGCGAATCGCGACTTGTTTTTTGCTGCGTGTGTCGAATTACGCGTGGTGAATTTTATTAGATTTACCCCCCTGCTTCCCTCATTTCTCTACACCACCCACAATATAACCTAAAGGACATCTCTCTCTTGTTCTTTCTTTCCCTCCATCTACACATTTGGTCCATAATATCTTTAAAACACTTTCAACAAAAACACTTTTTGTTTAGCCTACTTCCTGAGCTCAGCTGTTGATGTACTCTAGCAATTTTAACTCTAATCCCTTCTAACAAACAAAAATTGATTACTATAGCATTTAACATCACTTTTAAAAAAATTAAAAACAAAACAAAACAAACAAAATAACATATAACTACCTGCACAGGCTAGATATCACCTAAAGGGATGGAAGGGGGAACGATGCCAATTTAATAAAAATAATGGAATGGAATAAGAGATCGATAGACATTTCATTCTTTGATGTATTATTTTATTTTAATTATTTAAGAAAAATATAGTCATAAAAAGAAGTAATAGATTTTATAAAGAATAATTAAATATGTTAGCTTAATTAAGATTTTAAATTATATAATAATATAATTGTAATATAATACATATATATGACAGGAGAGGGTAGGGAGATTGGATGGTTGTGGCTCAGGATAGAGACATTTGGAGTAATGTGGTTGCTGCAGCCAAGAACTTTCGAGTTCCGTATAGCCACAGATATATATATATATATATATAAATACTTAAACATTAAAATATAAATTTTTATAAACTTTATATTTATTTTTCATTTTGATCTTCTTTTTGAATTGAAAAGAAATTTTTTGAATTTCATAAACTTATAATTTAAAGATTTAATATGCAACCCCAACTAAACTTCTCCAAGAAACCACTTCTCTATGTCTGCTCCACTTTATTTCTAAGCATGAACTCGCGTGCAAGGTTAAATTTATCACCCCATATTCATTCCGATACCCTTGCTCATTGGTTGATGTATATTACTGGCCTATGAGCTATGAGTTTCAAGGTCTTGGCTTCAACCCGCTATATTCTCACAAAATTTTATATTAAAAATCCATTCGACAAAAAGGTTTTATACCCTTCATTTTGTTCACCACCTCATTAAAATTAAATTTGTGAGACCAATTTCATATAATTAATTTGATTTAAGAAATTTTCCAAAAAATTTCATTTACAAAAAGATAATTTTAATTTTTTATTATTCATATTAATACTAGTACAACAAATTGATAAAAATTAAAAGGAAAATATAATATGAAATTAAATAAAATCTGTTTGCTTACTTGAATACTTTCTATTATTTATATTTAATTGATTTTATATCGTATATTATAATAAAGAGAAATATTTATTGTCAATACCAGGTGACGGTGACAACAAAGTTTTTAACCAAATGAATTTTTATTTTTATTTATTTTGGTGCTGATGTAGTTGCTTTTTTAATAAATATTCCATTTTGCATATATTTTAATCAAAATTCCAATCAACTACAATACCTTTAATAGCAAATTTAAATTTGTAATTTTTTTTCTCTCCTTTGGTCCATTTAAATTTCAATTAACATTATATTAAGTGTTGAACATGTTATCTATATACCATTTGTATTGAATATGTGAATATATTTATATATATGTATATAGATATACTACAATACAAACATGAATTAATTACAATAATTGATTCAATTCTATTGATCAGAAGGCTATCTCGTCTTTGTTTTTAACTAATACATATTCTACTAATAGCGATTACTTGATACAAGTACCTTATAATAAATAATAATTTTATAAGGTCCTCTAGTTCATTTAAATAATTAGAAATAAATAGAAATGATTATCGTACAATTTAATTTATGATTTTCTAATTATATTAATGTAAAATTACTTAAAAATAGAATTATTATTCTACATATTTCTATGTTTGACATTTTTAAATTAGCATCAACAATAAAATTGTATTTATATTCATTGAAGAGTTATATCTATTAAATATTTTAATTTAAATTTATTATTATTGTTTTTTTATTATTAAAATTAAACTATAAAGATTAGATAAATGAATTTTTATATATATTAAGTATATTCAACTCGAATATTTTATAACCACTTAAAAGTTTTTATTTGAATAAGTTAAAAATAAAAGGTAAAGAAAGTGATGAGATATAATTTAAATTTTGAAGAGTTAATTAATATTCTGTATTTATTAAATAGATAATTTTCCTAGAAATTAATCAATTAATACGAAACGAATTTTCAGATAATATACAATAGATAAAGTCTATATGAGTAGTAAAACATGTATAGTAAAATTTTAAATAAAAAAATAGTTTTTATTACATTTAGCATATCTAAAATATTAAATTTCTTCTTTATAAAGATAAACTAACAGAACAATAATTTGAAAATTCAAATTTTAAACACAAAAACAAAAACAAAAAATAATTAAATTGAATACACAAAAGAATAATTATTTGTTTTTTTTTTATTAACATAAAAAAAATTTCTTAAATTATTTTCAATTTTCTTATAGCAAAGTTGGAAAATTAAAATATAAAAGAATATAAATTCTTTTCTTTTTCTAAGAGAAGCTTTACAAAATTTCATTTGAAAAGAAGTAACGTATATAAAACTGACATAAAAAAATTCAATCAATAATAAGAAAAGAAAAACTTGAACATATAAAAGAAAGTTTTGGTAATTTTTGTAATATATTTTTTTCCTTTCATTTTCGTTTTATTGAAGACCTTCCAGGCTTGATATTCGGCTGAGCTGCTCCTTTAAGGGGCATCAATTATGAGCACCCTGTGTTCATGATGTCACTCACTATATTGATTTCTTACTTGTTTGGCACAGTGTTAATTATAAACCACGTTTATAAATTAAATTAAGGTAGTAAACAAATAGATTAAAAAAAAAAACAATAAAGTACTTATCTTATTCTATTTAAATTCGGGATAAAAATCTTCATTTTGCTTTCACACATTTTCCACGGACTATTTAAATTATTCATAAAAACATTTATGATAGAACGAAATGGGTAGTATAACACAAGGTTAAAAATTTAAATAGAAGATAAGTTTATAATAGTAAATCCATTTAAACCAATACATGAATTATATAGGTATATATTATTAAGATATTATTGGAAAAATGAGATTCAATCCCTTAAGGAATAATAAATCTATCATAAAGAAGTATAAACGAGTGCTTTATTTTATATAGTATATATAAATGCAATTTCCTATCATTTTTTATTTATCTTTATTACTGAGAATAATTAAGTGTCGTTTATTAATGTTTATCAGAGTGATTACTTCTCTTAACTTTTTTATTTATCGAATGTCAAAAAAAGATATATATATATATATATACAACAAAACAAAAAAACAAATGATAATATATAAAAATAAGTTTTTATAGCTGGAGTAGAATTTTTATAGGTTGAGTTTCTCCTTCGGTTAAAATAATAAAAATATTAATTAGATGAATTTATAGACGAAAACAAATTTATTCAGGATATTAGGGGATGAATTAAAAGTTATATTTAATTTCAGGGAGACTTTATATTAAAAAAAACGATAATACAAAAAGAAAGATTAATTAATGATTTCAAATATTTAAATTATACATACATCATATTTCCTCATCTTTTATTTTTAATTTAATCGAATAAAAATTTTTTTAAGTTTTTTTAACAAAAATACAATAGTATATAAAGTAAAGCTTTAATAAAATAAATCATGAAACAAAAACTTAATATATTATATTATATTATTTTATGTAATCATATAACTGGTAAATGGATAATATCTAAGGATATATTCATAACAAAGTATAAATAAATTATTTTATATAAAAATTCAACTTTTTACTTATATATTTTTTATAAATATTTATATACTTGAAGTGTTTGCCTATTTAGTTTTTTTATTTTATATATATATGATTATTTCTAATCTCATAATAATAATTATTATTTTAAATTATATATATAATTATTATTATTATTTTAAGAATAAATAAATAGATAATTTAATAAAAGAAATAAATTAATAAATAAGCACACACAAGCAAATAAATATTACATATTATTAATTCATTAATTAAGTATTAATTTTCCTATTTATTTATTTTATTTATCTAAATTTATATACAAGAATTAAAAAGTATAAACCTAAAAATTCAATTACCATAGATTGAAAAAGAATGTTTTCAAGGGCAGATTTCATTAAATATTTAAAGAAATTGTTTTGGTTCAAAAGAGTTAGATTAGAGGAGAAATTTATTATGAAAATTGACTGATTTATTTGATATGTTTTAGTTCATGACGTGCTATATTTCTTTTAATAAATATAATATACAAAATGGATCCTAGTTCTGTTGTTATATCGAGTTATTTGAGTGGAATAATTTAGAAGTCCAAAGCAAAATAGAAATTTATAGTTTAATGCATAGAATGACAAGTGATATGGTAGCAAAATCCATTGTCGATGATGAATGATCATAAAATATGATCAGAAGATTGCTTTGGCTTATGCATATATAAAAGTAATAGAAATACAATAACTCTAAGTCGTAATCGTTTAGATGGTATAAAATTCAAACATTTCCTAAATATATCAAAAGGGGCACACAAAATATTAGGTTATGATAGTCTTATGCACGCACCAACTGGCTGTTTATATAGAAATAAATGGGATCAATCTTACAAATGGGTGAGAGGAGGGAATAATCTAGTAATGTAAGGTCGCTAAAGTGAAAAAGGGCAAACGAGCGTCATATAAAATTTACGGTAGCCATTAGCCATGCACTTGGTCTAGTATTAAGTGAAGGCACCGGGTGCATGTTGTTAAGGGAATCCGTCTTTTCGAGGGTTCGAAGGACCCCAAGGACCACCTATGGCGGTCCTTAATGGAAATGAGTGAGAAGCCCGACTGTCAAGAGCATTTAAGACTTTATTTGCCCGATTTAATGATTTCAATCTATTTCAGTGAGAATTATATTAACAACTAAATAATTCCCTATTTCAGTGAGAATGATATTAAAACAACTAAATAATCTCTTTCTCATCATTTAAAAATATAACGTGAAAATACAGTTAAATTGAAATTGAAACAAAAAACACTAACTAAGAAATAAAAAATTAGGTTGGAAAATTATTTTAGAAACATGATCACTATCTACTAATTATTTTCTCTGTTTCTCTCTCTCTCTCTATATATATAGGTATATTTAGTCTAATAACTATAATTATTTTTCTTTAGTAAAAGTTTTATTTAGTAGATTGTATTACAACTTTAATAAAAAATAAATGAACTTAGTGCAGGATATAATTTTAGGTTAAGCAACATGTTGAATATTAGACTTTTTGTATAACATTAGAAAACACCTAGTATATTGTTATTTTTATAAATAAAAGATTTAAATACTTAAAACACGTTTGATTCATGATTCAGAGATAATTTTCTTAATTTATAACAATTTCTTATTTAAATTCAGATAAGAGTGTTAGGTTCTAAATTATTAACTGTTTTAATTAATTAATATGGACAATGAAAATATTTAATAAATTAAAACAAAACATTTGTGCTGAAATCGAGTATTTATAAAACATTTACTTTTTTATTTTATTTTTTATTCTATGTCAAACACAATATTCATATATTACGAGTATATTTCTATTATCATATAATTTAAAAAAAATCTGGAGTGTCTCCACTCAACTATCTCGCAAATTTGAATTGGATTAAAACACATATATTAATTTAAATTAATTAAATTATAAATTAAAGTTAATAAATAATATTTATTAAACCAGCGCATGTTTGGCTCTTTGTTGATGGCACCACGTCACATGTTGGCGCGTGAGATTTGCAGTGTTAAAAAATTAATTCTGGTACTTTTAGCGATTTAATCAAGCTGAAATTCTATATATAGCAGTTTTATACAATTATTAATCATGTAAAAAATTATCAAACATATATCTTTATTTTTACGGTCACTCTAGAAGAAAAAAAAATCAAAACGTTGTAGGTAATGACCCTCTTCGGGTTGAGCTCCATTTCTCAAAAATTGATAGAAAACTATGAATTTTGAATAATACCCATGTACCAAATTTCATCATTCTAGCTCAAACCGTTTTTGCGTAATCTTGGTTACATACATACATACACATACACATAGAGAGAGAGAGACATTTTTCTCAACCTTAGTGAAAATTATTCAGAAACCTTCAAAACGTATAAAAACATCAAAATCTCAACATTGAAAATTTTCGTGATCGCAATACTATCTCTGGCGAGATAGTAAAAAAGTACAAAATTCTATATTCCTTGAAAAATTTTTGTTTAATAATTAAAATTATATGATATATATATAATATATTCAAAGCAAATAATTACCTATATTTTTAAATTGAAAGTAATTTGATAATTTTGTATTTTTTTATTTCGGGATTACATTTTCTTTTTATTATTACACCTTTAAATTTTGATATTAATGAGTCATTAACAATAATTGAAATGAAATTTTAATCAATAATCTCGATGATTAGTTTAAATAATTAAAATAAAATTGAAAATAACCCGTCTCTCCATTTATTCAAAATGAATTACAAAAATATGATGTTAAATATTTTAAATAAATTCATAATAATAAGTGAATCAAATAAATTTATTGATTGAAATTATTCCAGGACTCTTGACAAACAATAATGATAAGTTCCCCTTTAAACCAAACACAAAGGCTGAATCTGGCTAGTCTAATTTCAGCTCCAATTTCTTGAGATCATTAATTTTTTTTTTGTGAAATGGTACTTAATTAATAATTATGTGCTTAATTGACATTAAATTTTTTAAAATTTTAAAAATTCCTACCAAATATATTTTTGTAAAATATCTTATTTAAAAAATTAAATTGTATTCGAAATTGTGAATGAGCTGTTTAATTTTTGTTTAGTAAAGTAATTTAATTGGGAATTGTTATTCATAACCAATTTTGGTTATATATTGAAGTAGAGTGTTCAAATTAATAAATTTTGCTAGAATTATATAAAGATTCCACAAAAAAATAAAAAAAATAAATATATTTTTAGATATGGGGTTAAGATAAAAAATCAACATTCTTTTTCACATCATTATAAAATATTATCCAATTTACTATAATTATTAAAATATGTCATTGTTATCCGACTATAATAGTGAGTACTATACTATTATAATGACATATATTCGAAATTTGCAAATTAAAAAAAAAAAAAGTAAAGTAATATTTTTTCTTATAGAATAGTTATAAATTTATTATCAAACAAAATTTTAAATTTATATTTAACACTACTAATAATTACAAATTAAAATAAATAAATAAATTTTCCGAAAATGAATGAAAATTAGTCATGAATGTGCACCTGTTGAATGGTTCGAATGTCATGATTGCTGTCAACGATGCCGCTGTTGACGACATGGCATGTCAGTTGAATGGACGAGAAGGAAGTAGAAAGGGGGAGAAAGGAGCAACCGTAGGGATGAGAGTGTACGTGGGCAGCGTACACGATCAACCTCTGACGAGGCTCATCCAGCAACACGTGGTCCTCCGGGGCAGCGGTCGAATTAAAAGGACCACCCTCTGAAGAATGGACGAGAAAACATCCCGAAAGGGGAGGCATTAGGCGCCACCCGAAAGAAAGTGCCCATCTGCTTTAAGTGCCCACGTATTTTTCCCAAGCAAGTTTATGCCCTCGTAAAAGCGCACGATAACACACTAAGTATCATACACCTTTTATACCTAAGTGATTGGCCCAATGGATGTTTCGATCTCAGCAATATCTCAAGTGGCTCAATAGGAAAGTGACTCAAGATATAATATACAAAAAAAAAAAAAAAAAAAGAATTCAATGAAATTTATATTACCTTTTTCAGGAGTTCTTCCAACGAGTCCATTTTTGAAGGTGATTTTTTTCGCACCATACAGAAAAATTAAATCAGAATAAATTAATAAATAAATAAATAAATAAAATCAACTTTTTTTTATAAAATACTGATTCAATAAACAATCCGTTTATTAAGAATACAAAAATAAAAAAAAATAAAAAATACAGAAGAAGAAATTTAAAGATAGTTTATTTTCATTGAAGTTTTTTTGGGGGAAGATGAAAAGTATAAATAAAAGAAAAAAATAAGAAAAAACTGTAGCATTATTATATCAATATGGTAACAAAGTCTTGAACATCACAATAACAGAAAAATTTATTTATTTTTTTTTTTTGCAAAAGCGCGGTTAGTTATACGATCGGAGTTACGGTGAGTCCATGAAGTCTCGCATCGCGCTCGCATGTGGATAGCAGCGGCGTCGCGACGACACTAAAAGCGAGCACCGAAACGGACACCGTCGACGGGGAGGAGGACGCGAGTGCGCAGTGGGCGCCGCACCCCCGTCATCGACGACGCCCCTCCATACATCCATCGTGAAGACCACCCTTCAACTTGCAAGCCTCTGATTAAAAATATAAACAGCTTTACGGCACGGCCGTTTACGAGGCTTTTTTCGGGATTCGGTTTTTCGATCAACGAGCAAATCAATTGTGAAAACAAGCCATCATGCGCGGGCGCAAACGTTCCATTTCTCTGGCGAATTCGTATCCACCGGGTAGCCTATGGTTGGTAAGGAAGAAGGTGGGGGAGAGGGGTTGGATGAGTATTCTATAGAGCAATTGGATTGTGTGCACGATCCGGTTGTATGCCCCGCAAGGCATACCAACAAATGGAAACATCTCAAAAAGTGAGCAGCAGAAAGACATTAAAGTTTCAAACAATGACAATTGTATCAAACTTTCCCTGCGGAGAGATGAAAATAAAATTATATATTTGATTTCATTGTGTCACAGAGATTTTAAGGTTTGCGCCTTTCCGCAATTGGCAAACTTTTTAGTAAAAGATTCTTTTGAATAAATTATTATTTTTTTATAAATAATTTTATTAAGTAAATCAATGAGTTTTAAAAATAGTTTATCATCCAATAATATTTATTTTATATAAATATGACATCTTTTCATATAATATATACATAACTTCTGACTTTTGTACGTCCTACGCAAGGACAACGCCTATCAAATCGGTTATATCAATTAAGTGTCCTATGATCAGTTGAACGGGTCTTATCAACCTTTACCTTGATTTCCTTGACCGGAAGCGCTATCAAGTAGCTTTCCCAATTTCGATCCCGGTGGCTGGGTTGACGTCCGTCTCAAAGACCCAGAGCTAGAGAAATTCCCTTGCCAGTACCGGGACTTGAACCCGAGACCACAAGCATGTCAGTCAACGCTGTTTTTTTAATTTAAAAATAATGTTTATTAGCCAATTTGTTATACATAACATTTTTTATCCCATAAATAACAAAAAAGAGTTTACAATAATTATTAGATTCATAATTAGTATACATTTAGATTTTTAATTTTATATTTCTTTACATTTAATAATTACGTTATACTTATATTGAAATCATTTTTATTTGACTTACTGACTATAAAAAGGCTATATATATATATGAAGAAAAACCTAGTCTATATATTTGTGGGTAATGGCGAAAAATATTTATAGAAGGAGGGTGGATGGGGTGAGTCAACGCTGTTGCCTCTCACCCTGTGGCGACTTTATATATTTATATATATAAACATTAAAAAAATATATACATAAGTGCCATATTAGTAATTTTTATGTTTTCAACAAAAAAATTATAATATAAATCTATAAACATATTCGCTAGGTTCTATTAACATCTTATATTTTTCAAAAGAGCAAATTTTTTTATAATAAATATGTTAAATAAATATTTTTTTTTATATTAAATTGCTCTTTTAATTTTATTATTAAATAAATAAAAGCAGATAAAATTATATTTTATATATAGAATATATAATTTTATGCAAACATTTACTTTGAAAAGTCAAATAAGTATTATGTATGTAAATTATATTTTCAAATAAATCCTCGAAGCGAAATCAGACACTTTACTAAAGAAATTTATAAATTGCTAAAAAGGCGAGGAAAATGTGTAGTAAATGATGAGAAAATACTTTAAATATTAGATATATCTTTATTTTATATTATCAAATAAAAGTATTTTTTTAAACCAAAAAAAAAAAATAGTGAAATTTGAATATACATGAATAAATTTGAAATGGCAATGAAATTTTTAAATTCTTATTATATTTATAAATTCCTATAAAATTGTTTTTTTTACAGTAAAAGCAATATCCTTAGATAAACTGTTTTTTCAGAGTGAAAGTAATTTTTTTACAATCTTTACTTAAACAAAAAATTTCATTCATTTTTTGTTTGTTTGTATAAGATGATTAAATATTTTGTAGACATAGCATGTTAGTTTACTTTATGATACCTTTTCTTTATCCAGCTTTAATTTTTCAATCAATCCTTGAAAGCACACCGCTATTTTCTGATCCGTTGAGAAATTTCGAAATCAAAAAAAACACACACGAATTCCCCCTCCCTCCCCTCCTTTTTTGGATTTCAAATAAATTAATTTCTTCGGTGTCATGTAATAAACAAAGCACATTGAATGATGAAAGTGTCATGCCCAATGATTTCTTCCATCTTTGATTGAACGAGATTTACTATAAAAATTTACTAGATAACAAATATGTATTAAAACGCACCACATATAAAGTTATTGGATAATAAAGTTAGCTTGGAATCCTCAAACGATAAAGATGGCTTCGATTCCTCCAATAAATTTGTTGATGTTATTGGGGAAAGACACGAAAACGACACAAGAAATTTATTTGTTCAAAATGTCACTCCCCTTTGATTATAGTGATTATTTGAAGTTTTGTGAAATACAAGGAGCTAAAATAGATAGTTGAGTGAAATAAATTTCAGTTAGATATTATTTATTTCTATTTGATTAATGAAATATTATAACTTTTCACTTGGCAAAATGAAACAAAACAATCACTTGGGTGTTAATGAATAAAAGAAAATAAAAGAAGTCATCAATTCGATGAAGATTAATTGAAATTAATCCTTTACTAAAATGAAATGTAATTGATTTACTAGGATTGGGTGGTAATTTATTTTGATCAATATCTTCATTCTTTCAGCTGTATTTTTCTATAATAGATTAAATATTTGAACAATGACTTGTAGACTGAAAATAGGAGAAATTAATCATTGTATTATTTTTGATAAATGATTGATTTTAAAAAGATTTCTTATATAAGAAGAAATAAATGATTTATAATCTATTTTTATACTAGGGTGATTAATTAATTTAAAAATTAATTTTATAAAAAAAAGTTGTTTTTATACACTTTTTATTAACTTCACTTTTCTGTCTGTCTGTAATGTTCAAAATTAATTTTAACACACTTCTAGTTGAGCGATTTTGCTCAAATTTGAAAAGTATATTGAAAGTCGATGACATTTTAATAATGAAAAAGAAAAATTTTGAATTTTTCAAAAATACGGATTTTTAAAATTTGTGAATTTAAATGATTTGCGTTAATTTGTATATTTGTTATATCTGTATTTAATTTTTTTGATATTTTCTATACATTTTCTATACAATGTGCTTATGTTGTTCTGTGGTTCCGAAAAGAACTCAGCACCGCATAGTACACGGTACTATGCCGATTGCTTGCATAATCAATGTCATTTAGAAAAGGCATAGAAACTTCGCGAAGAATCTAATATATGTTCGAGAATAACAGATTTAAATAGTAGTCAATAGTGCAATGTTTTACATCTGGCAAGCAACAACAAAAAATTGAAAATAAATATAAAAAAAAATAAACTAAAAACTTTAAAATAAATTAAAAAAGAACTTTTTTAAAATTCACGTTTTTTAATAAAAAATGCTCTAAAAAATAGAAAAAAAAATATTAATTAAACCTTGAATATTATCCTTTACATATGTCTAACATGGGGCGCATATAATAATATTAAATTATTTACCTATTGCTTATGTTCATATGCGCCCAGGCTTTTTTCTTAAGCATATATAAAGGATAATATTCAAGGTTTAATTATAATTAATTATGTTTCAAATATATAATATTTATTCATATATGGTTTAATAAAAAGATTAAATTTTATTAATTAATAAAACCTGAATTTATTTATTTATTCTTGAAAAATAAACTATATATTCATGTTGTTAAATAGTAAACTTGAGAGTCAGTGTTCTATCCTTGCCGAGTCCGCAAAAATTATATAATTTAACGTGATTAAATATTATATGTGATACATTTTCATATAAACCTTTAAAGCTGGTTGAAATGGGATTACTTGTACAATAGACCCCGAGGGCCAGTGAAAAAATAATATTTATTTAATTGACTTTATCAATCGTTTTTTATAATAGAATTTAATATGATTAAAAATATATTTTCAATTATTTTTTCAAAAGAACAATATATATATGATTTATTATAATATTATTTAAATAGTCAAAAATTACTCATCGTTTTAATGAAGTTTATTATTCGATATAAATAGGTATCAAATGTATAACTAACATTTAATTATTTGTTTCAGATTCTAAATGATGGTTTCTTCAACCCTTTTTTTGGTTGTGGATCAAAATCAACCAATAAGTAATAATGAAGGCGTTTCAGGTTGGTGTATTTTTTTTTCATAAGATAAATTTTTACCTCAATGGCAAATTGAGCGATAAATTGGGTCGAAAAGCATTTTTCTTTTAAACTTATTATTAAAAGTTATATTTCTTTCTTTTCAACGCGTTTTCGTTTCATTTGACATAGGCCTTTAAATTGAACAAATTTAATAAAAAAACATTTCTAAAAAATAATATGATTAGTAATTAATAAATATAATAACAATCACATAATAATTGAATGAAAATATTTCTCATATTATATATAAATATTGCAGTGTATATATCTATTGTATCTATATCTATCTTTGTGAGTATACCGAACTCGAAAGTTCTTGCCCGCAGCAACCACAAACCTCCAAATGTCCCTATCCTGAGAAACTCCCACTCAACTTCCATTCTCTTCTGACTCTCTCACTTCCTCCTTACATTATCTACCTACCGTAGTATAAATATATATATAAACCAGAGAGTTTATATATAGTTATATAGTATTTATATATATATGTCTTTTCTTAATCTTATTATACTAGCAAAAGTTGTATATATATTTGTATTTTTGAAATATTTAACTACTCTAAGAATTTTTTTTGAAATTCACGCCATAAAAATTGAAAAATCGATCTGTATTAGTTTCAGCCTCGGGAAAAACCATCTTTGTTAGTCTTTTCTTAAATTAAAATAGAAATTTTAATAATAAAAAAATGGTGCCTGGCAACGCCGGACAGAAAATATTATAAATAAAATAAAATTAAAAATATTTATTTTAATAATATTTTGTAATCAAATTATAACTATATATTATATTATATCCACAGGCCATACCTTTCTGTCTTTCAGTGCATTAATACGTACATATAAGGGCTATATTTTTTATGACTAACATATTTTTTTTTAATTTATGTTTTTTTAAATTATTTGAAATTGTTTCATATATTTTGTTGTTTATTTGTTATAAATAATAATCTTAATCTTGAATATTCACAGTTCATAAGGAATAATTTTTTTAAAGTACCCAGCAGCGGCTCGGTGAACCAGGAACTTACTAAATATATCGTTTATATGGTGTATAATATAATGTGGCAGTTTTTCGAATAGCTTATCTAATGACTATAATAAAGAATTATGAAATTAATATTTTTTAAATTATATTAATATTAATAATTATAATAATAATTCTTTTTTTGATTATTATTATTATTATTATACATATTTAAAAATTCCATATAAATCAAGTTATTAATCCCAAACAAAAAAAAACAAAATAATAATAATAATATTACCTTTAATAGAAAAAAAAACTTTAATTAAATAATTATATTCCTTAATTAAATATAATTAAAAAAAAATCTAATGTTCATTTCTGTCTTTTGAAACACGATAAAGGTGAAGGATCCTTCAATTTTATTTCCATGTTCATGTATTATGTCACTCAGATCATCTACCTCAAAGCAAATCTAATGTCCAAAAATAATTTAATAGGAAAAGACAATCTAGCATATTTTGATAAGATAACCTAAGTAGAAATTAATTTACTTTGTTTTATAAAACATCCAAGAGTTGACAAGGGGATGTAATAAATGAACTAGAGCGAACACGCAAAGCTGACACTTGCAACGAGAAATATTCGTGTTATTAAAAAAACCAAAGGGCTTATAGGAAAAAGGGGACAGGCCTTCAAAAGTACAAAGGCGAGAAATTTATATGAGGAGTTCACTAAAAGACCTCCTCTCTGACTGAACCCATTAAGGGCGCTAGCGGCACAAAACCTCTAATTAAAGTGATCTATGGCAAATTCGATTTTCCATTTTTTTTTATTCTGACCCCGATATCGAAAGAGATTTATTGCCTAATATTATAAAAGAGGATTATGATTGTAAATAATAAATAATTAAATGATTAATTTAATGATAGATGGGCAAAAAAACAGAAAATGTTTATATTTAGAAAAATAAATTTGTTCATCAATAGCATTATCGACAGGAATTTAATGGAAAAAACTTCATTTTTAAGGTTAAGGTTTTAGGACCGGTGATCGTCAGGCTAATAAATTTCCTTGGTAGTATCTAGTCTAATAAAAATCTTTAATAGCTTTAAATGGAGTAGCACTTAGATATCTTACAATGGTTTTTTTAAATCCTTTCTGAAAATATGAATCATATAAGAAAATTGCTAAATAAAAAAGAAAATATGATCCATAGATTGGAAATATAAAAAAATAAAGGAATTTATTTAAAATAAGTTTCAAGTATCAAACAATGGTAAATTTTATAGAATAATTTTACATTAATTTCAAATGGAAATTTCAAAATTAAAGAATTCAAAGAACTTTAATTATTATGATAATACATTTATATAGCTTCATAATTCAAACTATTTGGCTATTATAAAGGAGAATTTGAGTTTCAAATATTTCAAAGTTCAAAAATTATAAATCACAAAAATTGCAACTAAAAGTATAGATTCCTTCAAAATCTTCAAAAATATTATTATTATTTTTATTTCGTATATTTAAAAGCTCATACCTTAGAAGGAGCTAATCTCTTTATATTAATATAAATAAATCACAATTAGGCACAATAAAAGGCCATGAAGTTTTGACGAATAATTAGTTATTTTTGGTACTAAACCCATTCAATTTCAATTCAATTTTATTCAACTCTATAAAAATAATCTAATTTTACTATAAAATAATAGAAAAAAATGAATTTTATTTTACAATTATTTTTTTCTTAATAATAATTTATTATATACGAGTAAAATCAAAACAGTTTTGGAAAGATAATCTAAATAAAATAAATTTATTTAATAATAAGATAATAATAAGCCTAATCCCACTCCATCTAAGGGATAGGTGAATATTTCCAGCATTTATGCTGAGAAAGTGCGCTGTGATAATAATAATAAATAAAAATAAACGATAACTCAGGGGTAAAAATACTGAACTCCTGAACTAAAAAGTTCAAATATCACCAAATTCACTAAATTTATAATTTAATATTTAATGTTGTTAATTCTCATGTAAGCGAGCAAAATGAACTTATAATCCCTATGATGAAATAAAATTAAAAACAAAAGAAAATATTAAAATCTATAGTTAGATTTAATATGAGAATAAATTTGAGAGTATATAAAAGATAAATCTCAAGGCAAAGAATATAGAGTCCTCTAAGAATATTTTTAAAAAGAATGACTTCGATATAAACAGATTTGAAAAAAGTATTACTCCTCTCTTCTGTTGCAAACGACTATGGATTATTATCATTATCATATACAATTTAAAGCGATCTGTTGGGGGAATATTTATGACAAGCGAATGATAGCAAGTGAGGTTTGGAAAAGGGAAGGGGATGGGGAGGAGGAGTCAACCAGACAACAGGGGGGGACTTAGATGTCGTCTGGAATATTTTTACCAAAATCGATTCAGGAACTCAAATACAATTTATATAACACATTCTCACAACAGATAATTGCTAAAATATACAATCGATAATATATTAAAAAGATATTTAACGCCATTTTTCCTTCCTTCGATTAAAAATCAAACCAAATAGAGAGAGAGAGAGAAAAGACGTGTATGTATTTTGGGTAAATCAGCAAACAAAAAAATTCTAGAAGTGCCATTTTTTATGGGGCATTTGAATTTGCCAAAATCTGCATGTGGACTTGAAGATTTATTGACTCATGAATACAAATCAAATTTTCTATAATCGAATAAAGAAACAAATCAAATGAGAAAGGCATCTTTTCTAGGATTTTAAATTACCTCCTGAGTAAAAGAATAAAAAAACAAAACTGCCGAAATAATAATTACAAAATAAACAGATTTTAATTTATTTAAATTATTTAGATTAGGAAAAATCGAAAAAGGGAGTTTAATTTTATAATATAGTAATTTTAATATCTAAAAATATGTCAGAAAATGAATATTACAACAATAATTTTGCTACCCATTTCGATTCAATCTGAATAATAAACTACATTATCATTCACAGGTATATTTTTACCTTTTCAGGCAGATAAATAATTAATAAATTCTTTCAATTATATTAAATTTTATTTGTTCAATATCCAACCATTTGAAGAAAAAAGTTTTTCAAGAAAAAACAAACTCTTTCTTTACACCATTAAATCTAAAAAATTAATTTTTTAATGTTTTTGTATAATAATGATAATAATAATAAAACGTTTATACTTCGTAAATCTTAATTAAAAAAAGAAGTTCATATACCTAATTGTTTTATAAAAGCTACAGATATTTTTTTTTTCAAATTCAAAATATATTTTCTTACTTATAAATTTATATATATTTTTAAATCAAATAATTGATTAAATTTTTATATTAAATTTGAAAAAACTTTTTGAGATATATAAAAATTAAATTATAATTTAATCCCTTAATAATTTAGAGCAGGGATGTCCAACCTTTTAATTTAATGGACCACATCGCAAACTTAAATATTTAACTGGGCCGCAAAATTACCAGAATATGTGAAGCCTAGCTAGTGAATGTCTCAAAACTTATGGAGATTTTTGGGGATAGAGGTGGTTTTTTGTTTTTGAATGTTGCAGCCTTTTTTTATAGCCTCGAAGTTATAGGTCGCTTGCCGGACTGTGAATTCTTTAAAATTTAACTCCAAAATGAGTCGATAATGGGCCGCATCAAAACTTTGAGTGGGCCGCGTGTTGGACATCCCTGATTTAGAGTATTTGAGAATAGGATTCTGCGGAGCATTTATGGGCCAAAGAAAGATGAAGTTACTGGGGAATGGCGGAACCTGCATAACGAGGAATCGCATGACCTCTATGCATCTCCAGATATAGTTAGAATTATAAAATCGAGAAAGCTGCGGTGGGCAGGACACGTGGCTAGAATGGGAGAGGAAGGAATGACGCAAAATATATTGGGGGGGGGGAGACCGAGTGGAAGACCAAGGACACGGTGGGTGGATAATGTGGGAAAGGACGTGAGAGAAATGGGAGAGGATAGGGTCTGGAAGGTTGTGGCTCAGAATAGGGACACTTGGATTAATAAATAAATAATATACAATTAAAAAATACTGCAGTAATAAACTTAATTGGCAACTACTTGAATCAGAAAGTTTTATTAAAAAAATTTTATTACAGCATGAGCTTGACAAAAAAAAAACCTAAAATTTGTCTGTTTTTTAGTTTATAACCTACAAAATTAGAATACAACCAGAAAAGAGATGTAGTAGATGGTGTAAACCTCAATCTATACAGATACATCGTACAATCGCAAATATTTTGGGCTCTTTAAAATATAAAAACATTCTAAAAAAGTTAGTTGTTTTTGTCATAACAATTTGTAACACTCGAAAAAGTAAAATTATTATTCAAATAAAATTATTGATCAAAATACTGATTAACAAATTAATACATAATACAATATATATACCATATATATATATAAAACGAAAAATAAAACGAAAATTATATTAAAACCATAAATTTAATTAAGTCGCTATAAACAAAGGTATGATTTTAAAAAGAGGGGATGTTAACATTTGAAAGGTATAATCTGGAAGACCTGACTTTTTATTTTATTTGTACTTAATTTTGCCTGTTATTACTGTTTTAAGCAGAAGGGCCTAGCCCATTTCATGTTTACGCTACATCGGTATAAATGGACAACCACACATATCAACATACTTTGATAGGAGAAATGGGGGAGAGGAAACGAGATGGAGGAAGATAAAGAGGGAGAGGGCGAGTGCGATGGAACATGTAAAATGCATTTTAGGCGATCGTTCGGAAGGTCGGTCACCAGCATATGAATATTCTACTGGCTTCTAAAGCCCTATTATAGTAGAGGAAGGCAGAAGGTAGAAAGGCTTATATCTCAATTAGAATGTGGGATAAACACCAACCAAACGGACGAGAATCAGTTTAGACTCATAATTATTCAGATGGACGAGAGAGAAGAAATCCAGTTAATATGTCAAGGGATGGTGTTTGTGATCAGTCATTGTCTCTGTGATCATCTGACTTTTTGAATAAATCGACAGAAATACTCTGTTAGGGCAAAAAATTGATACTGTAAATGATTTTCTTATGGAATCTTGAAAAGTCATAAAATATTAATATTTACTAATATATACATTTTACTTAATAAAATTCCAAAAAAATGTAAAATAATATGGTGCATAATTTCTAAATTATGTATAATAATATATACCAGGGCTTCGAACCGGAACTGAACCGAAAACCGAAAACCGAAAAAAACCGGTATTTTTGTCGGAACGAAAACCGGAGCTGAACCGAAAAAAATAATATCGGTTTATTTCGGTTCAGTACGTGTTCAATCCAGAGTTGCCACAAGAGGTGTTTTGGCAACACACAAGCCCGAATTTTTTTCAATTAGTTATGCCTCGCACTGCATGGTGTCGCTAAAAACTTTATTTCAAAAATTAGTGTCCTAGTCATACTCTCCCTTCGGTTGTGTTGGCAGCGTCTCGTAGTCGCAATACAGAATTTAATGTTTTCATCGTTTGTTTAATACTGATATTTTGATTTAATGATAGTATTAATTTTTTAAATTATTTATTCCATTTGTTACAGGGTTATGTATTGATATAAAGAAAATGATTCATAAATATAAATAAAATTATTAAATAAATTTAAACAAATATTGAAAACCTTTGACCAAGTACGAAGATTAGACAGTAAAAAACTTATTTTAGAATTTTGGGAGGAAAATAAAAATACATATCCTCATTTTAACAAAATTGCAATGGTGGTTTTAGGAGATACTGCAACACAAGTTAGTGTTGAAAGAGCTTTCTATGGTTTAAAGTTTATTTTACGAGACAATAGAAATAGTTTAAATAAAAATATATTGGAAGATATTTTAATAATTAGAGGTATAATTTTCATCTTTTATAATTCTAGTTATAATTATAAGTAAATATATCCAAGAATCCTGTATACTTTAACATTAAATATACGAATTTGTTTCGTTTGTTGAGTGTTTAAAAGTGGAAGGATGTAAAAAAATATTCATACTTATTTGTTCCGTTTAATAAATTATATTAACATCTTATATTATATACTTCTAATTATTATACCTTTAATTAATTATTATTATTTATATTATATTGTATCAATTCATGTAGTATGATTTAGGGTGGTAGCAAGAAATATTTTTATATATTTATGGCAGACTCGGCATACCCCGACCTAAATTTCTAATACAAATAAAAGGTCTTTAAAATTAATTAATCGGAGCTCTGAACCGAAAACCGAAAACCGAAAAAAACCGTTATTTTTGCCGGAACGAAAACCGGAACCGAACTGATATTTTTTTTTTATTGAACCGGAACGAAAACCGAAACGAAAAAAATAACGGTTCGAAGCCCTGATATATACTATAATAGTTATAGCATTTATTCAGAATTTCTCTTCAGTTCAGAGACGACGAACCTAAGGAACAAGTGATACATTTGCAAAATTTGATTACTTGCACAAACACAAAATTATTTTATTAATAATGAGTTTGTTCAATATAAATGAATTAAAATTAACAATCTGCAGATCATTTATAGTTTATGATATATAACTATGAAGACTGAATATCTATTTATCTTAATAGGTAAACCAAAACCGGCAAATTGAATGTGACCAGTTTATTAGTAAGATATAAACTTAAATTTTATATATAAGTATTTTTCAACCTTTTTGGATTTGAGACATATCTATATTCAAAGTTTTTTGGGGTCGTGAATATATTATGTTAAATTAAATTGTTATTGAATAAAACTAAAGAATAATTAATTATATAAAAACATTATTATAAAAATATTTGATGAATATATTTTTTTAAATTTGAATTGACTAGACGGGACTAATAGTTTAAAAATAACGAGTGATACGCATTGCGGGTCTTTTTATGCTACTGTCACCATAAGTTACTTTTTTTTAAATTAATCTAAAAAAACTAATTTAAATGATGTTTTAATGTAAATCTATTTAATAATGAAATATCTTGGCTCCACCTCATAATATTTTGGTAAAACTTCGTCACCGGCACCACAGTTTACAATTATTACTAGTTTAATAGATATTAAATATGTTTGTATAGTTCCACTAAGCAACATTTCGAATGAATGACAAATATACGAAGAGAAGTCGCATAACAATTTTAACTTTTCTTTTCCTTTTTACTCTTTAAATGTTTTTTCGAGATAGTGAAAGCAAACAAAAACCTATAATATAAAATAGAAAATAAAAAAAGCATGACAATTTTATTGTGGCACGTTAGTTACTTCATATAATTTTATAATATGGATTTTTTATAACTTTGTAGCACGGACATTGAAAAAAGTTCGTCATCCCTGATCTAGAGTTTACTTTTGCTTAGTTTATAAGATAAGATAATATAGATAAATTTTATTATTATATATATATATATTTAAGAAAAAACTTGATATTTGAGTAATTGGTATAGTTATATGTCCACAAGCATACATAAACAATACGTGCCTAAGTATAATAGAAATTGGCATAACTAATCAACCCTTAAACTTAAAATTCTATTTCACAAACTTGGGTCCGTCTTAATTGCCATACTTGAACCCTTACCAAGGGTTCTATACAAAATGGTTCTTGGAAGGGTAACATTAACAATGCATTACCTGTATTGAAACAATTCAAAATTCACATAATATAGTAAAATAGACTATTACACTTGACCATTTGGAAAGGAGGTAATTTTCTTCACATGTATGTCAAACTCCTAAAACTAACCCCTCCCCATCACCTATCCCTTAACTTAAATTATTATAAATAAGCTGTCGTTGAGACGGAGAGCTCAGTTAGAGTGTAGATAGCACAGAGCATCCGTATCAGAGGGGATCACTCAATGCTATTTTTTTCTCACCCTTAGTGATGGCAAGTGATGGCAAGGATGGCAAACAGGTTGGACATGTGGGAGCGTTTTTACCGACCGGAGAGAGGGGCATTTTTAAATTTTTTTGTATGAATATTGTGAATTTAAAAATTATTTATTGAGATATAAAATTAGCATTACAGAAATAAAATATGCTTTTTTCAAATATCCAAATAAATAATTTAAATTAACAGAAAACTTCACCTACTTTTATGTAATTTACATAAATAAAATAAACGAATAATGTTCTTGTTAATATTTAATATGTATGGATTAAAAATTTTCTTCAATGCCAATATTTGAAACGAGAGAAACACATAAGAATTGTTCTTAGTGAGAAGGAAATTTATAAATAAATAAATAATCATTTCTATTTCCAAAAAGATACTATTTAAAAAGATCACAAGAAATCCATAAATCATTGATTAACTAAGAATAATTAATCCAACGCATTTTTAATCATCTAAGTTTATCAAAAAACTGAATTAGGAAGATTTGGGTAAATTTATAAATGAAAAAAATGTGGGATGTCTCCTGTCGGCTATCATGCAAATTCCAATTGGATAAATTAACACATATATATTATATTTAAATGAAATTATAAATTAAAATTAATAAATAGTATTTATTAAACCAGCGCGAGTTTGGCTCTTTGTTGAGGGCATCTGGTCACATGCTGGCGCGTGATTGTTAGTCAACGTGCTAAAAAATTAATTCCGGTACTTTTAGCGATTCAACCAAGCTGAAATACTATATATAGCAGTTTTATGCAATTTTTAAACATGTGAAAAACGATAAAAGATATACTGAGAGGAGTATGTGAATATATTTGATTTAATAGTGCTTATTGTGAATTTCTATATTGCTGTGAAATTTGTATTTATTTATCAAATATTAAATAATTTAACTTTGATATTTGATTTGTTACAATGTAATTTAAATTATTTATCAAACAATTTATAATAAATTTTTCAATGTTATTTGTGTTAAATGTTAAATAAAATTTATATTTATATTTATGCTGGGTTTGTTTCGAATATTATGTGCACGGATACTCTATGTACGGATGGTATGTCGAGTTTGATATTCAAATAATTGCAGGGAATTCGGAAGGCCTGTGGGAGGGGGTGATCTTTGGTCATTTTTTTTTTGCGGTGCCATCTATTGGACGCCTGAAGAGTCGACTTTTTTCATGTAACGCCATCTGGTGTTCGAGTTACACCGGTCCCATTGAGCTGATACCCCCCTGGTAGATAGAGATAGAGACAGAATGCAATAGAGACGTTTTAGTGATTCTTCGATACTCATTTTTCCACTTTCGGCCATTTAATGATTGTAACTAGTCTAGTTCACAAATAAATATATTTTTCTTTCTAGAATGAAATATTGCCTTTTGTTCTACCTTTTAATTATCCACCATCCCAGCGGGTAAGGTAAAGACATTAGTGTCATAGACGGTTATCACAACCGACGATATCATAATTAATACCGATATTATAACTGGCGTTAGTCGGCTATTAAAACTGTATTTTAGATTTTTTCAATAATTCCGTTTGATACTTTTAAAAATAATTATAAGTAAAATAGATCATTTTAGTAAAGATAAATTTTTGCCACAAATACATTCCAAGCATTATTATATTTATTATTAAAACTACAAAAAATGTAAAATAATATTATACATAATTTCTAAATTATATACAATAATAGATAATAATACTATAAGTCTTAATAAAAATTATAAAATAATTTAATATAAATATATTTCGTGTATAAATTAAAACGATATTATTAATATTTGTTTTTCAATTTTCTTATAATTCTTATCATAAAGTTTATAAAAAAAAATGACAAGAATTTTTTTTTTTTTGACATTTTTTCCCAAGGTAATGTATGTAAATATTAATAAACTAGAGAAACCCTGAATAAAAATCAACAGACATAATTTTTTAGATCAATTTTTCATAAGTCAGTTCATTTTTTAATTAATTGTTTGAAAAATGAATACACGAATAGAGTTGAGTTTATAGAATTGCACGCGATTCATTAGTATTCTAAACCTGGAAGGATTATTTAGAAAATGTCAGTCTAGAAAATGATATATGAGAGACATTGTAACTTAATGATTTCTGAACAAGGATTGATGAAATTAAATTTTACCAGACAATCATTTTATGAACAGTATACAAAACGAGAAAACTTTATTGATCTTGTAGATACATTGAAAATAATGGATCGTTATAAGAAAATGAGATGAGCTTTTACAGAAAAAACATTGATTAAATGATCCTTAATTTATATATAGAAAGTTTTATAGCTAAATAAGCATTATAAAATTATAGGATGTTTGAACCTTGTTAATGAAGTTGTCAAATGTTTTAGTTTAGCTTAAGGACCTATATATAGAATGATTTCGAAATAAAACGAGACATTTTCAAAACAAACCTGATACCCAAATGAATTGCCCTTCCTTTCAGTATCCGTGAATTTCTGAACATAATCTCAAAATTAAAATTTTCATCTGAGAAAAAATTTATATATCCTTTTATATTTCAATTTTTGGAAAATTATTGCTTTGGGAATTGTTTTTGATTTGTTTTTATTAATTATTTATAATTTTCTTAATTTTATACCTCACACATTATGTAATATTTATAATATACATTATTCCAAACCTCAGTAAATAATATAATTTTAAAAATTAATTTTAATTAATTAATGGGGAGGGGTCAATGTTATGGATGTTAGTGAGTGATATTTTAAAACTAAAAAACAAATAAATCAAATCTTTTAGAAAAATCGTTTATATTTAAAGCATTGATGATTTAATACATGCATATGCTGGTGGTAGAGAAAAAATATGAAGTGGACTATAAAAAAACTCATTCCTTTATAAATTAATGTTTAATTGTTTCTTTTTTCTATTACAGTGAACGCTTTAAATAAGCAATATTCTTTATAAGCAACCTCTATACAAGCAACTTTTTTTAGTTCAACTGTTCTGTATGTTTTTAAAGCTAAATATATGAGTTCACAGCTGTTCACAACAACATAACCTCAAATTCTAAAAAATTTTGTCATTGGAATATGTTTGTATTTTGTGCTGCCAGTATTAAAGTAAATTTCTGTTAATTAGAATAGTTATAGTTAGTTTATGTTAATTAATTAATATTGTTATGCTTTAAATTCACTTCTTCCCTATAAGCAACTTTTTCTAATAAGAAACTTTTTTATTGAAATTGATTCAAATGAGTTGCTTATATAGAGCGTTCACTGTATCTAAAATATTCAATTTTTATGATTTATTTGCAAAATTATTTTAAATCAAAGATACAAATTAGAAAACAGCAGTGGAAGACAAGTTTGCACTCTTTCAATTAAAAATAGCCCATTCTAAAAATTTTATCCATTAAATTTTTTATAAATGTTAAAATAATATTTTCCTAAAGAACAACAATATTAATTAAATTATCAATTTATATTTCTTAGTGAAAGAGAAAATGAATAGCATGCAGGTAGATAGCGTTTTATAGGATTTTTCTATTTTAATATTTTCATCAGAAAAAAAAAATATTAATTCTGTGAAAATAATTTAAGACTTGTCATTTGTAAAAAGTAATTTAGATTTTTCTAATGAAAATATAAAATGAGAGGCTATGAATGTCACACTGATAAAAATAAATTAGAGATGTAAATAGTGGAGAAAAGGATTGTTTGAAAAAAAAAAATTCAAATGAAAGATACAAGAACTATGTAAAAAAGATAAAATAAATAAATAAATATGTATACACTATTTAAATGAAGATATTTTGAGGTCTTCCTTCTCACCTTAGTTAATTGAAAATCAATAGTGGGTGAGTTTTATATTTATTTATAATGAGAAAATAGCATGATTTTATTATACGACATGTAAATAAGATCAATAAAAAAATGCTGATTTTATATATTTTAGTAGAATTTTGATTACTTTAACGCCAATGGATAAAATGGTAGTTTTATTACATTAAAAAAAAAAATAATTTTAATAAAAAATTTCTCTCTTAAATGTAATAGAATTTATAAAATGAGTCAGCAATTCAAATTAGATTTTTATCAAAAATGAAATGGGAAAATTTAAATACTTTAATGAACAATTTTCTATAATATGGAAAAATATATAATTAAGATTCAATTCCCATTTTATTATTAAGTTTTATTTATTTTAATAAGAAATAATAATAATTTTATGTTGTATGAGAAAATAAGGCTAAATATTTAGAATAGCTTTAGGATAGGTAACGGCATGTGAGCATTGTCATATTTTCGACACGCCCTTTTGTTTAATTGATGTTAACCATTGGATTTAATTGAAGTGGACGTTCCTGACCCCTTTTCCCAAAAAATTATTGTTAAAACTCGCTTATCCAAATTAATATCAAGGCTAAAAAACTCTCTTGTACACCCTCCATTCCAAAAGAAACCGAACTTTTTAAAAAAAACAAAAAAACAATCTACATTTTGGAACAAATCATTTTTATTAATCAATGTATTCCCCTTCTGCATCGAGACACAAATTTGCACGCTCCAACAAGTTGTCAAACGACTTCTCCATGTCCTTTATTGGAATGGTCTTTAGGACGTCGGTCGTCGCCTTCTCAATGGTTTCAATCGATGCGTGCCACTTTCCGCCAAATGCAGTTTAGAGAACAGAGAGAAGTCGCACGGAGCCAGATCTGGTGAATAGGGCGAATGATGCAAAGGAATAACGTGATTTTTGATCAAAAATTCAGTTACAAGTCGCGAACGATGTGATGGTGCATTATTGTGCAAATGATCCCAACTGCCGATTTCTCGATATTTTCTGGCCGAATACGACGAATTCTTGCCAGCAAATGCTTCATGACGCCCAAGTAAAACTCTCCAGTGACTGTCTGGCCGGGTGGAACAAATTCTTTGTGGATAATTCCTTTTGAATCGTAAAAATCCGGTTCAGGGACGGCCTGATCTTTCGTCATCATCCAGCGTCTCTCTACTGGATTTGAATCTCCCGAACCACTCGTAAACTTGCGTACGGGATAGACAATCATCACCATATGCATGTTGTAGCATTTGGTGCGTTTCAGTAAAAGATTTACCAAGTTTAACACAAAAATCAATTGCAGCTCTGTTTGAAACTCATCTTCCGACCGATTTAGAAAACATACTGACAATTGAAACGCAATAACTTTTGTTGTATGCGTCCAAATGTCATGAAATTTATACCAGTTGTCAATGAGGGACTAAGCCATCTAAGGGTAAAATATTACAACAGATGGCATTAGTGGTACTTTTTTTTTCAAAGTTCGGTTTCTTTTGGAATGGAGGGTATATATAAATTTTCAGTAAAATACTTCAATTATAGTAGTTTTTTATTTACTATCATTTGTACATACATTTTTAAATCTTTACATGTCTTTATGCTACTATGTTTTATTTATTTTCAAATGTCAAACTATAGCCTTTTACGTTTTATATTCAAAGTTATCACTCTAAACCCTTAAAATCCATTATGTGTCATTTGTTTCCGTAAATTACAAATATAAAATACTTCTGTTTTCTGTAACAAATATTTTGAATTTTCTTTAGAAAAATTCGAACGCGCTGTTAAGAATAGTTAGAAAGATAGATAGTTAAATTATCTTACATTATCATAATAATAAATAATATTATATAAAAATGTACAGAAATGTACATGAAATTTCGAATTCAAAATTTTAAAGAAAATAATACACAATAATAAATAAATACTATCATATTACACGTATTATATTCTGTAATATATTTTGATTTTGATATCCAGATATCCAGATTTTGATATTTTCTCAAAGAATTTGTTTGACATCTTTATGAATTTTTGAATAATTATTTTCTATATTATATCTATAAATTTAATCGAGATTGATGGTTCTTTATTGTCTATAAGTATCTCCACTCGACTATCTCGCAAATTTGAATTGGATTAATTAACATATATTATATTTATATTAAATTAAATTAATTAAATTATAAATTAAAATTAATAATTTTTGGCTCTTTGTTGTTGATACCACGTCATGTGCTGGCGCGTGATTGCCAGTTACCGTGATAAAAAATTAATTCCGGTATTTCAGCGATTCAATCAAGCTGAAATTCTATATATAGTAGTTTTATACAATTTTTAATCATGTGAAAAATTATCAAACATATATATTTATTTTTACGGTCAGTTTAAAGGAAATTTCGGTCAGTATAGAGGGAAAAATTGAAAACGTAGTAGGTAATAACCCCCTTCCGAATGAGCTACATTTCACTAAAGTAAATAGAAAACTACGAATTTTGAATAATGCCCGTGTACCAAATTTCATTATTAAAGCTCAAACCGTTTTTGCGCAATCTTTTCAACATACACACTCACAGACATTTTTCTCAACCTTAGTGAAAATGACTCAGGGACCTTCAAAACGTATAAAAACATCAAAATCTCAACATTGAAAATTTTCATGAGCGCAATACTATGTGGCGAGATAGTAAAAATAATATCCTTAAAGTATTTGATGAATTTTATGGGTATAGATAGAAATAAAAAATTATATATTGTATAAAGACTTCTTGAACAAATAAATAAATAAAAATATAGAATTTTATAGAAATGTAGCGATCATTTATAATTGAATTTTTCATATAATTGACATCTGACAATCACTTTGTAATTCAATTCTATTCTAATCTACAAAATGTATTATTGATTCAGACATAAAATTATTTTTAGAAGAATTCTGAGATTAGTAGCAATTTACCACCTCACGAATACCATAAAGGTTGAATTAATTTCCTTTTCATTGCTTCCTCAACGTACCATAAATGTCGGGGATGTATAGATAGATGCGCAAGACAGGCCATATAGCCTTATGAATTATCTGTCCATTTAGGTATGTTCCACAGAGACATTAAATTGCCAATCACTCAGGTAAGTGTTGATGCGAGTGGCAGAAGCACACATGGCGTGGCTCCCAGGATACCCTTAATAACTGCACAAAGGAGGAAGAACGCTCCCAATCACACTCCATCATCAACCCACTTAATTACACCCTCTCTCTGGGGGATCCATCAGGTATTGTAATATTGTAAAGGCTTCTTTGTTAAGACCTCGACAATAATAGTGTAACAAAATTTTAATGAATTTGATAGAGACTTAATAGATACTTTATTCTATTATCGCAAGGTGTATCCTTTGTTGCTAAAACAACAAAGAAACATAGAAAAAAATATTAGTATTTGAATTTATTTTATACTACATAAATATCTATTTAACAATACATTTAAATATAAATAGAGAACGGATAATTCAGATTCCTTGAAATCGCTTTTCTCTTGAAAATGGGTGCCGAAAAATAAGCCGAGAATAAGTGTTTGTGTCTTGTCGACAAAGTTTAAGTTCTTCCAAAAGTTGACATTTTTGTTAAAGGGGAATATTTCAATCCCCGTGTTCTTTATAAGGATGGCCAACAATATTTCAGAATAAATGAAGTGGAATTAGTAATCCAGAGAAAGTAAAATCCCTTAATTATATTATCCTCTTTAGAAATGATATAAAATTTTAATTCTTAAATGAAAAGAGCTTCAAGCATTTCTTTATGAAACAATGAATTAAATACTATGCCTTTGTCTTTAAATGAAGTTTTAGCATGTAATTAAAAGGGGTGGGTTTTCGAAATATTTTTCTCTTTGTACCTGGAAGCTACAAAAGAACAATGTATAATTAAAAAATAACGGTTTTTGGAAATAGACGGAAAAAAATTGTTTTTGTAGAATTTGCAATGAAAATTCCAATTTTGCTCTTAAATGAAATTTAAATAACATTTGTGAATTCGACGGACTTTGGATATTTTGCTACCTGAGGCAAGAGGGAGTAAAAAAGCTCTTTTCTGTTTTAAACCATCCTGCCAAGTATATAATTAATAGAAAAAGAGATAACTTATTATCGTGAAATATTTATCTAAATCCAATGTAAATAAAAATTTAATAATTATAATATTTGTTCTTTATTTAATTTATTTTTTTAATATGTAATTATTTATCCATTATTAATTAATGTTAAATTAGTAATAATTTAAATTCTATTTTTTATAAATATGTGTTACATTTTTGGAATAACAGAAAAATTTAAATAAATTATTTATTTAATTAATTTTAATATCGAAATAGTTCACCATTTTTATATACTTAATCAATTTATGCAAGCTATATGTAAAGTTTGTTAAAATATAATTCAATTTAGACTTGTTAATTTATAAGCCTGTATTATGTGAATATAAAAAATAATTAAAAATAAACACTCACAAATAATTGCTGGGTCGTTAATGATACTGACCTGGAAAAAATAAAACGATTATATATTAATTTATTTTAATAAAGTTTAGAATTAATAATTAAATGTTATAATAGCATGTTTGTAAATACTAAGTGGTCCCTAAATCACGACTGGAACTTAGTTATTCAATATTTCTTTAATTACCGACCGACGATAGTAAGGAGGTATTGTTTTCACACCAAATTTCATATATGGAGATTTTTACATATCTCCACGAATCATACATTTTCTTAACAGAAAAAAGTATTTTAAGCATGATGTCTGTCCGTCCGTCCGCTGTGAGTCCGTATAGATGTGTATAGCTTGAACGGCTCAACAGATTTTGATGAAATTTGGTATATTTACTTAATGCATCAGTATGATGAATTGATCAACTTTTGATGCAAATCCGGAAACCGGAAGTGGTAGTATTAGCGATCGACGATAGGAAGGGAAGGGTTATTTTCACACCAAATTTCACATGAGGAGATTTTTTACATATCACTACGAATCATGCACTTTGTATTGGTTTTATCCTCGAGAAAAATCATCTTTATTAGTTTTTTCTTAATTTAAAATTATATGACGTCATCCAGCATTTATTAATTAAATTTAATTAGTTAATTTTAGTTGTATATGAGAGAAAAAAATTTCTCTTATTTAAGTTATTTAGAGGAAACTTCATGTCTTGAAATCGAATCCCACCGAAGTATAAAATATTTTTATTTGATTTTTATATAATTTTTAAAACTTTAACTTGTTTTAGCACTTTTTTAAGTACGAATTAACTTTAATTTTTTATATATCTTTACTTTTTTAATATTATATTGCATAATTAAAATGTATAAATAAGAAGTTTACTTAATCAAATGTACAAAATTCTCCTCTAAATTAAATTATAATGATTATAGAACAGAAGGAATTGGAAAAGGGAAGAATAAAATTTTAGTATTAATTAAATTGGAATTGATGCCCCTGGAAGTATAGACCGCCCGAACTACACTTACACGGATGTTTTTCATCTCTTCAAATGATAATTACAAGTAAACCCTTTATAAACTGATCCATTTTAGAAATAAGTAAGTATATTTTTCAATATGTATGCTAAAGGTACTTTATTTCGAGGAGTGGGGAGCCTTGTGTGAGAGTTAACTTGTGCTTTCAGTCGGTCGCCGATCGTTAATTGGTAGCCATCCATGCATCAACAACCCTCCTTCCAACTCAAACAATTATCTATTAATTAGTATTTAATCGAAAATACAAATTATTTTACACAAGGTAAAATGATATTGTTATTGATTCTCTTTGAGAAATTTTTTTTTCTTTCCTCTTTAATCTCAAATAAAATCTATTCCATTTTAAGAAAATAATTAAATATTTAAGGATATTATTTAAATCCATTATTTCATTGGTAATTAATAATTAATATCTTGAAAATTTGTTTAATTTAATAAAATTTAATCAACAAACCACAAAGTTGCATTGAAAACAAAAACATACAAAAATTAAAAAAAAAACTCTCTTTGCTTCTTGATAAAATAAGAATAATATATGAATATGTACATAAATAAATAATAAGTCAAATTTCATTATATTAATTTAATAAATATAACTTAATATTATTTAAGGAATCTAGGTATTTATTTATTTTAGATATATAGGATAATTATTTAAAACGATTTATATAATATATATATTTATTTATAATTACTTAATAAATTTATCTATAGATATTCCCTTTCCTCTTCCTCTTTTATCTCTCCTTTACTTTTCATTAACTTTTTTTAAGTTAGTTATTCTGGAAGGGGTCTGTTTGTGACATTGGACCTCTCTTTTTCTCTCATTAGACAAATTATATTTAGATTAAACCTGAGGCCTTTATCGCAAATGTCTTCCGGTCGTTCTTAAATTTAATAGAGACATTCTTGATGACGTTTTGAACTCATCTTATATATTTTATATTAATATGTAAATATATTTTAGGAAAACATCATACTAACAATTTATAATAAAATACTTATACATTTCATAGAGTTTTCAAATAATGTCATAAATTATTATTATTATTAATATCATTATATGTTTACTTTAAGGTATAGCTTTTAAATTAATTTAATAGTTTAATTCATTTAATTCATAGATTATATTTAGTTACGGGTTGTGCATTCGCAACTAAATGATCCAACCAGAAAGGGGTGAGGACAATCTAGGATAATACAGAATTATTTAATTTCTAATATAATTTATGACTATAGTAATATCTTATATATAAAATTCTCGTGTCACAAAACTTTGAAAATCATACTCCTCCGAAACGGCTGAACCGATTCTTATGAAATTTTTTATTCATATTCAGTAGGTCTCAATGCATGTCAGACTTCTTTTATTAAACCGCTAATTGCTAAGGTGTGTCCAGGGGGTGGTATTTACCTAAAAATAGTTTAGTTATCGTGCTAGATCATAGAGGCACTGCTGGCGATAATTTGACATCTATATATATATCCTAATAGGAGACTTGCAAACAAAAGTGTTTCATGGGTCAACGGTCTAAGGCGTTATCTTATGACTTTGCACTCTTAGTTCGAAACTCGCAAAGGTACATTTTTTTTAAGTATTATATATTTTTTTTTACAAATTTATTAATTTTTATTATTTTAATATTTTATTAAATTATTTTATTTTATTAAATTAATTTTATTAAATTAATAATTATCTCAATTGATTTTTTATGCATAAATAAACATATATAAAAAACTTTAGAGATGGGACAGGGTAGGAGTTAGATGGTTATATCTCAGAATTGGGACACTCGGGGGGGGGGGTACAGGGGGCGGAGCCCCCGTCTAGGTGTGAAGAGCGCTGAAGGCGCTCGGAGCAGCTAGTATATATATATATATAAATGTCAGTATTTGAATATCAGCATGCTCATTAATAGAAAATTTAAGAATAGATTAAATTCAAATCATGAAAGTCGTAATTAACGAATTAAATTAATTGTTATTAATCTTATCTTATTACACCAGCAACAATTAAATGTATATATATATATATATATATATATATAAGAATTTTTAAAATATTTTTTGAAATTCACACCATAGATAATTTTTATAAAGAAAAATAGATCTGTATTGGTTTCAGCGTCAAGAAAAATCATATTAATTAATCATATTAATTAGTTTTAGCTTCAAATACAAAATATTATAAATTTAAATAAAATTAAAAATATTTATGTTATATTCATATCTGCTCTAAGTGCATTAATACGTACTTTTAAATTATTTGAAATTGTTTCATGAATTAAATTTATTATTATTAAAAAATAATAATTTATTTTTTTTTTATTTTTTATAAATTAAGAAAATTGGTATAATATATAATTATTAAACTTTATATTGTATATTTTTCACTATAAAATAATCAACAATAATTGTAATAAAATTATAAAATTAGAATTAATAAAAAAATAATAAAATTCACTAGAAGGGAATTGGCTCAAATTATAAAAATGGTTTTTGTATGAACTAAGTAAGCTCCAATTTCGCTCACGTATGTGAAATGGGGAGATCTAATCTTTATTTATATATAAACTATAGCATGGTGGTGGACAATTGTTCATTATTGTCTAAAAAAAACTGAGAAGTGATGATGATAGCAAAAGGGACAGCTGGTGGTGTCTTAATGAAAGCGAAATGAATAAATAAAAGAGCCGTCCTTCCCAAAATAACACCACAATGGAGAGAGGAAGGAGCCGAATTGGTGAACGGAAAGATCTTTGTTTGAAGGGTCATTAAGGATTTTCAAAAAGATTCAATTGAAATTAGGTAGTGGCTTACAAACAGATACAGATGGTATGCTAATGTAGAAATATATATGGAGTACATGCAATGGAGATAGGTAGGCCGCAATCACGGGGGCCCCGCCCAGTCCCCAACCCGTCCGCCCAAGCTATTGATCCCCCGCGCAGACCTCCCCCGACCCTAAAACCTTTGTCTCCAGAGCCGCATTCGTAGGCCTCCAATATTAGCCTATATTCCAGTTACAATGGAAGGAGGTCGATAGAGAATGGATGGCAGTAGGGATTTAGGGTAGAAATAATGAAAGGGATACAACTTGATAAGGATTAGATTTAATTGTAGACTCAAATAATGGGAGGTGGAGTAGGGAGAGAAAAAATATCGAAATAGTTTTTTTTTACAATGTATAATCATTTGCCGCATTAGAGATAAACCCTACATCCAGAAAAGAAGACATTCATCGATAGAATGCTCTCCAATTTTTTTGATTAGTAATTGAAATGAAATAAAATTGAGTGTTTATAATATATATATATATGTATATATATATCCTGCTAAATATCTATATAAGAGAAATTTTTTTATCTCACATACATTACAACTAAAATTAACTAATTAAATTTAATTAATAAATTAATAAATTAATATTTGAAAAATATTTTTAACATCAATTGTGATCCAGTTTAGCTTTAAAAAAAATTATTTGGGCTTGAGTGAATGAGTATATAATATTATATATATATATATATATATATAATCTGGAGTGTCTCCACTCGACTATCTCGCAAATTTGAATTGGATTAAAAAACATATATTAAATTTAGTTAATTATAAATTATAAATTAAAATTAATAAATAATATTTATTAAACCAGCGCGTGTTTGGCTCTTTGTTGATTTGTTAATGGCACCACGTCACGTGCTGGCGTGTGATTTGCAGTGTTAAAAAATTAATTCCGGTACTTTCAGCGATTCAGTCAAACTGAAATCTATACAAATTTAAACAATTTTTAATCATGTGTAAAACTATCAAACATATTTTATTTTTAATGTCAGTCTAGAGGAAAAAAAATCAAAACGTGGAAGGTAATGACCCTTTTCCGAATGAGCTACATTTCTCTAAAGTTGATAGGAAACTACGAATTTTGAATAATGCCAGTGTACCAAATTTTATTATTCTAGCTCAAACCGTTTTTACGTAATCTTGTCTACATACATACACACACAGACATTTTTCTCAACCTTAGTGAAAATGACTCAGGGACCTTAAAAGCATATAAAATCATTAAAATCTCGAAATCGAAAATT
Source organism: Labia minor (assembly GCA_963082975.1). Taxonomy (NCBI): domain Eukaryota; kingdom Metazoa; phylum Arthropoda; class Insecta; order Dermaptera; family Spongiphoridae; genus Labia; species Labia minor. Next base: position 57,269,299 of record OY720345.1, read on the forward strand.
TTCATGATCGAAATACTATGTCTGGCGAGATAGTAAAAATATCTATCATTATATTATAATGATAGTTATTTTAGAATTATTCTGATAATTACTTAAAAAGGCTTATATTTTTTGATGTTATTCGAAAAAATAATATATTAGAACTTAAAAATATTTTTTTTTATTTAGCTCCCATAAAATACATTTATTCAACATCTGCCTTATTTGAGGCATTTTAAGAACATGTAAAGGTAATATAATATATACAAAATACATACAATTAAGAATATAGGGAGGATATAGATATATATGTAATAATGAGAGAGGGATAATACTAAAGAGGTTTTAGATAGAAAGAAATGTGACGGGGATATAAAAATTCATAATTATAATAAACGATTTAACTCGTTTTTAAATTTTTAATTATATATATATTTTTAAAATATCTTAATACAACCTCCTTATTAGAAATTAAGAGCAATTTTAATGATAATACAAATAATTTTTTTTTATGAATTTTTTTGTTTTTATAAAAATATAAAAATCAATTATCTTGGTGGGTGAACTTTTTGTACATATTACTTTTTAATATACAGAAAAATGATTTATTGAAATAAAATCTACAAGAGGGGGAGAAAAAGATTTAATAAATCAAAATATATATTTACCAACCTCAATTGTGAATTTATTTTGTTATTATTATTATTACTATTTTAATTTCAATATAAAATAATTGAAAAATCTCAATTTTTTTTTATTCGCCTAACATTATTTTTTTCCTTAAAAAATTTATAATATTAATTTTATTTGTTGATAATTTCAAAGATGAAACTTACCATATTTGGATAGTAGCCTTTCTAAATCTTTTACTTAAAAACTTATTAATTATATATTAATTGATTAATATTAATTTAAACTTAAAAATAATAATATAAAAAAACAATAATTATTGATTATTTGTTATATGTATGCTATTTTTTGGAAAATAATTTACAACGGCTTTTTATGCACTTTCTCCTCACCAATGCAATTGAACTATCACCTACTGAGTCAAACAGATCAGTTAGTAGACAGTCAACCAGTGCAGAGGAGTTTAATCACCGACTTCAACTCACAAACACTAAGAAATAAAACAGTTCATACATAAATAGACTTTATTATCGAATTTATGTATAATGTTCAAGCTATACAATCAAAATATCTTTTAAATTAATGAAATGTATATTCAGTAAAATGAAAAGATTCTTAAAATATATGAGAAGCGCAAGAATGAGGGAGAAATGATTAATCCTTCCTTTTAAGGAAACTGTTTTAATGAGAAAAACCAAACAATTCTAGGTATCTTTTTCATAGTATTTAATGATTTATTGTATTTAATAAGCAAAGATTGAATAACTTAAAATGTATTTTTTAATATAAACATATTTTATATAAATAATTTTCATATTTAAAAAAATCTGGAGTGTCTGCACTCGAATATCTCGGACTTTGAATTGAATTAAATAACATATATTATATTTATTTAAATTTAATTAATTATAAATTATAAATTAAAATTAACAAATAATATGTATTAAACCAGCGCGTGTTTGGCTCTTTGTTGATGGCACCACGTCACGTGCTGGTGCGTAATTTGAAGTGTTAAAAAATTAATCCCTATACTTTCTACCAAATTTGATGATTCTAGCTCAAAACTTTTTTGCGTAATCTTTTCTACATACACAGACACACACAGATATTTTTCTCAACCTTAGTGAAAATGACTCAGGGACCTTCAAAACGTATAAAAACATCAAAATCTCAACATCGAAAATATATCTTTTTTGGAAAATAATGGGCATTAATTTTAAAAATTGATATAGCAGGCATTCGCCTTCATAACTTTATGAACTCAAACTTGAAATTCTTCGGCTAAATATTTTGCCTAATTATAATAGATCTCTTATAAATATCTAAAAATTTATTGTGAATAATAGTAGTATATTCTTTTGTTGGATGAATCAGGTAGAACATAGATATTTTTAGAATCATTGATAACAAATATTTTCATTTCTTACTGTTGTTATTTTAATGCTTAATTATTAAAATAGTAATTATTTCTAAATATTGGTTTTTAATAGAATTTATTTGAATATTTACAAATTTTGAAAAATGTTTATTTTTAATAAACGTGTATACATTTATAAATTCTAAACGATGTACGATTATATCTTCAATTTATTACAGAATTACTCTACATTTTCAAAATAATATATTTTCAATTATTATAATTTTTTGAATGTTCTCCCTTATATTGATATTCATATTCTATTCTAGATTTTCTAACAACTCCTCCCACCTTTTTCAATTCCTTTCGTTTTATATACTAAACACCTGGAGACATGTAAATGTTCACGGAACGAGTAATTGAACTCACTTACGCTACAACTTGCCAACTATAAATTAAGTTTTCATCAACATGCTTTTAAGTACAACCATTCAATTTCGCCGCTCAACCCATATTTAACAGGTCAAATAAATGAGAATCGATTTATTAAAGAAAATACATTCAAAATAAACATAATTGATTATTAATTTTAAACGAATAGATAGAATCTGTTGTACGTTGATATGAATTGTCCCTCCTATCATATTTTTCATTATGTTATATTATTTTCTTAATATAAATAAATATGTTATAGAAATATGTAATAGAAAAAAAATTATCTTATAGAAAATATTTAAGTGATATTAATTTGTCTTATAATGGTTGACTAGAACTTTTATTTCTCCGGATCGATTCAAGATCAAAGCATAATTTTTTATATTTGTATTTTCAAATAGATAATTATTAATACTTTAAAAAGAGTTTTAGCAGGATTTAAGTAGGATTGCCTTAATTTTTGTTTATATATTACTTGTACTTTGATTTAACTGATGATTTTTTAAAGGACATCCTCAGAATTATTGTTTCATTAACTTGATGATATCATTTTTTTTCTATTTTATTTATTTATTTTATAATTCTTTATTAAAAAAACATTCTTCTCGATTTAGTAATTTTCTGAGAAAGCTAAATGGATAAATGCTAATGGGAAGACCGATAACTCGTTGGGGGGAGATAAATATTAGAAAAGACTTGATGCAGTGTAGTCAACGTATAACAAATTAAATGCATATGGCGTGGGATAATCGAAGAAGTATAGTAGCAGAAAACGAATTTCGCGTTTCTTGCTGAATAAATTGTTTAAAATAAGATGATTAATTCAAATAAAATTGTACATATTTAAAAAAAAGAATCACTTAATTAATAACTATTTGAACATGAAAAAAAGATAACATTTTTCAAATTGTTTGAAATTAGAAAGATTAATATTAAAATATTTCATGTCCAATGATGATGAATTGCTTTTTTTCATTTGTTTTATTTATTTATTTTTTTCTGTAATATTTGATTTAAAGGATACCCTGTACACTTTAATTAGAAAATTCTTTACATTATTTCAATTTCAATTAGTATTATTCCATCAAAATAACAACATGCCATGAGAAAACTTAATTTATGAAATGGAAATAAATAATTTTTTTTTTTGAAGGAGGACATTAACCATTAGTATATATTAATAACAAAAAAATGTATAAAAAAATTTGTTAATTTGTTGTTCTTATAAAAAGGAATTTAACTTGTTTTTTTTATATTTATTTTATTTTTGTTAGTTAAGTTACGAATAAAAAAAAATGGTTATAAATCTTGAACGACTAATTACTCTTCATATTATTGCATGATTCTCTTGAATCTACATTTGAAAACAGTATATCAAAAATGAAATGATTGTTAACACGCATACCCTACAATTGGGAGTAATTTAGGTATTTAGATATCATTTAATTAATCAGTCAATAGTAGAAAATATACTATTATCATTTGTTCTAATTACAAAATGGGAAGTTTCGATCAAAAATAGATGAAATGTTTTGGGATGAAATTTCAGTAGTATAGATTGAAATGCTTGGGGGGATTGAAAAGAGAAAATCGCTTGTCAATACCACAATAAAGGAGTGGATGTGTTGTTGGCATAGAATAAATATTTGAATTTCATAATGTTTTTTTTTTCTAAAATAAACTCGAGCCAAAGGGCTCAGTGTTTGCATAGATGAAATTGAATCAACTTGTTCCAAACTTAACCCAAAAGAGACTTTTAATTAAAACTTGTCAATTTTTTTTTTATTTATAATTAATATTTGCTTTTTGGTCCTATATGAATTAATCGAATGGTATTTATCCATCGATATTCTTTTATTGTATTATAAAAGAAAGCAACTTCATTCATTAAAAGTTTGAAAAAAAGTACTCATAAATTAAAGAGAAAGTTTAATTGGATATTTGTTAAGAGATTAATTTGATATGTGTACAAAGAATATACAATAATCATTTCCTTTGTGTCTCACTTCATTATTGAATAAATCTTAATTTAAAAATTTATATTAATGAATATACTTACTTAAATATGTGTATAATAACAATATAATTCTCATGGAAAATCAATATTTTTCTTTCTAAATTAAAGAATATTTATATGGGATCAAATAAATCAATAAATAGTGAAATTCGAATTAAATGAGTGAAAAAATAGAATGCAAATTTAATTACAAAAATGAAATTATTTAATTTAATACTATTTTAATTTTAATATTAAATTTGTTTTTTAATATTTTCGTTTATTCATTTTTTGAAGATATATATTATTTATATACATATATGTATTTATATTATTACTTTCCGAGCGCTGTGATTGCAGAGCAAAGGAAAATATTAAATCATGATAAAAAGCGAATATATGAGTTTTTGGTGTTTCCTTACGATTTAAAGACTCAATAATCGATTTCTAACATTTTATGATGGTGTGTATGTATGTGTGTGTATGTGTATATATGCATATGGAATGGGGTCTATAGTTATATTAAAAATTGTAGAAAGGTTGGAAATTCCAAAAGTTATGTTCTAGAAATATTCTGCCTTTTGTTGAATAAAATAATCTTATATATAAAAAGTTGTTACTAAGATCAATTTTTTTTTATTTTATGAATTTATGTTTAAAATTAACTTAGATACGAGGGTTGTCTTTTAAGTTTTCATGAAACAAAAGAGATACCTTTTAAAAACTTTATTGTTTTTCGAAGTATTCATCAGGAAGATTAATTTTCTTTTGTATATGGTGGAATAAACTCAGAACATTTAGATGGTACAGTCAATGCACCGATTCCTTCTGATGACTGAAATCTTTGACTATACAATCCATTCATGATTTTTGGAGAGGTAAAGAAATCATTGGAACTTAAATCTGTTGATAATGGCCTTACAATTTGACATTTTGTTGGTTTATAAATTTAATTGTCTTGTGTGCTGAATACGAATTTGCCTTGTCTCGATGAAGGATTTGTTTAGGGTTGCTTTGTAGAAGCTTAGATAGTTTGAGGTAAACACTTGGTTATAGAACGATTGGCAGAAAAAGCAATTGTTGCTACATATCTTACATGCGTGTCAAGTATGACAAGCATCTTTTTGTGGATTACGAACTACTTTTGTCGATTTTTCTTTATCTTTGCATATTCAAACAAAAAACTGACCTTTATTTTCTTCACCAATGAGTTAATCTAAGATTCATCACCACTGCTGATGTTGTAAACGCTTTAAGAATTCTCTTGTGTTAGTGATTTGACAGTAATTTACCCTAACTCTATTTTCTTTCTATTCTTCACCCAGATGCGGTATATAATGGATAACTAATTTTTCGTCAACAATTAATTCCACATATTTCTGGTCATTTTGATTACCAATGATAAATTCACTCTCGCGAGTGTATCTATCTTCATTGTGATGATCTTGCACACAGCATTGATGTTTTCCTGAATGACTGTCGATATTTGTGCAACTCCTCTTGGATCATCTCTAAGATTAATTCATATATATTATAATTTTCTTAGAAAATGATCAAAAGTTATTTCTTGGAAATTTTCGCTGTTTAATTTCATTTTTAAACTAAGTTATCAACTTTGAAATAGAGACTACAAAATTTTACTGCAGCTTAGAATATTCTTTGTATTAATAAATTAATTAGAATAAAAATAAGTTGACCTGTCCGAACCGACCGACGGTTTGAAGTAAATTAATTTCCAGCTACAGAAACAATTTCAAATAATTTTAATATATCTATTAATGTAATAAAAAACAGATATGATTATAACATAAATATTTTTAATTTTATTTTATTTATAATATGTAAGACTAGGCTGTGACGTCATGAATTGCTGAATGACGTCATATAATTTTAAATTAAGAAAAAACTAATAAAGATGATTTTTCTCGAGGATAAAACCAATACAAAGTTCATGATTCGTGGTGATATGTAAAAAATCTCCTCATGTGAAATTTGAAGTGAAAATAACCCTTCCCTTCCTATCGTCGATCGCTAATACTACCACTTCCGGTTTCCGGATTTGCACCAAAAGTTGATCAATTCATCATACTGATGCATTAAGTAAATATACCAAATTTCATCAAAATCCTTTGAGCCGTTCAAGCTGTACACATCTATACGGACGGACGGACAGACATCATGCTAAAAATACTTTTTTCTGATAAGAAAATGCATGATTCGTGGAGATATGTAAAAATCTCCACATGTGAAATTGGTGTGAAAACAATACCTCCCTTTACTAACGTCGGCCGGTAAAAATTATATTTCTAAATTAGGTAAGCATGCAAATTAATAATCTATTTAATCATTTTTCTTAAGATTTAAAAAAAAATAATCATCTCAATGATTCAAATCTTCTAAGTCAGTTCAGTACTGTATATATGTACTATATAAATTATTTTTAATTTATTGTTATATATTTATTAGTTTTTTGTTGTTCAAGTATAAAAGTAAAATAAAAAGATGATTAAAGTAAACATTATTAATCCACAATATTTTAGCCATTTCAAAATGAATATTCATCAATAATTATGAAAATGAATAGGAGTAAAAAAAATTAATGAAAACGATCAAAGTAGAATGTATAGGTAGCTTAGATTTTCTAAAAATAAATCATGAAAATAATGACATAATTTTGAATTTTATATAAGTATGATATTTATAATTGAAGTGCTAATTCTATTTAAATCACTAAGCTTATTGAATCTCGATTTCTAGGCTTTATTTATTTCAGAAGAGTCAATAACACCAAATCCAATAGATTGGATTAGAATTATTTATTAAAGCGTATAATGTGGTATTCACTAAGCTAATGAATTAATCACGTTGAGCCAAGGGAGTTTATATATCTATATATGAAGGTATATAGTATTAGAGCATAGAACAAAGTTTGTCCTGGGGTTGTATCGTGTCTAGATTGGAATGGGAAGGGTTTGGTTGGCCCCAAAGGAGCCATTGGCTCTTATGTCTTCGCTACCCCTGTGCATGGTTTCCAAGCCCTTCTTCTGGGCCGCGAAACGTGCCGCGGCTAATTTCGTATATACGTCTTTCTGGTAGATGGATCTTGAGAAACATTACCTAGGAAGCTAACGGGCTACATAAAGCGTGAAAATATTCAAATATTCATTTGCGCTAATTGAGAATTATAGTGTGATATAAAATGAAAATATGAGTGAATATAATCTTATAAATTCATTTTATTCATTTCTATAACTAAATATTATAATATTATTCAATTAATAAACTAATATAATTACTCATTTAACACAATTTACAATAGGAAAAAAAAAATAAATTTTTAGAAAAATTGAATAAAATTAAAATGTACATCTTAACCTTTACTATTGTATTAACAAAATATTTATAATCAATTATATTGTATTATATATGCCTTGTTATGAAGAGTAACTGAAAATATTCTAAAATTCTCATTTACGATATATTAATACAATATCATTATATCTATCATTTTCCACATCTATTAGAAATTTGTAAGAAAAGTTTCTTGTATCAAACATTTTTTTCACAATGGTTACTAATAAATAAGAGTACATTTTATTTTAAAAGACATTTTTCTTAATTTAAATTTAAAATAAATTAATAACGCATATATATAGAAAGAAGTGCAATTACTAAATTTGAACGTTCAATATTTTAATACAATATATTTACTTATAAAATATATATCCAATGATCTGAAAATAATATATATTTAAATAAAAAAATTCGGGGTCTTATCTTATCTTGGTAATAATTAAAGTAAAGTAAAATGATATAGTTTAATGAAACAATTTTTTGGATTTCAATATAGATTTCAAAATTTAATTATTAAAAATTAATTATATATTTAAACAATGTTTTTTTTTAAAGTAATCTTACTAAGGTATTAATGAATGAGTATAATTGAATAATTATTAAATTTTTTTTTATATAACCTGGTTTATTATTATTATATACAAAATATTAAGATTGATAGAGTCGGTCCAGGACAATAACAAACATAAGAGGAGATATTAGATATACTCTTTGGATTCAGAAATAAAAATGGCGATGAGTGAAAATCGATCGGGAAGAAGTCATAAAATATTACAAATATCAATATAACAATTATATGATGATATATTCAAATAATAGATTAAAAATAATATTAAACATATAGAATTCATTAGCCTAAACTTAATGAATAGAAAATGAATTAATTAAGGCTTTTAAATGGACATAGAATCACTTTAAATTATAAATGTTTTATTAAAATTATGATAAAATATCACTATTCAAAAATCTTTATATTACAGCCAAGATTTTAGGCGGTTTCTTCTGGATTTAAAAAATAATGAATGTAAATATAAAATTCGTTTCATTCGTACTGTTTGAATTTTATAATAAAATAAAAAAAATATGCTTTCATTTAAAAAAAAATGTAAGAATGATTAATACTTTCTATAAAATATAATATTTTAAAAAGAGTATTAATATGTTTGTTTTTTTTAATCAAGATGAACTTTTATTAATAAACTAGCTGCTCCGAGCGCCTTCGGCGCTCTCCACACCTAGACGGGGGCTCCGCCCCCTGTACCCCCCCGAGTGTCCCTATTCTGAGCTATAACCATCTAACTCCTACCCTGTCCCATTTCTCTCACGTTCCTTCCTACAATGTCCTCCCTGTTCACAATTGGTCTTCCACACGGACGTTTTCCAATCAAACTCCCCACAAATATATTTTTCCTCTCCCATTCTAGCCATGTGCCCTGCCGAACCCAGCCTTCTCTATTTTATAACCTATATCTAGAGATGCATAGAGGTCATGCAGTTCCTTGTTATGCAGTCTCCGCTATTCCCCGGTGTCCTCATCTTTCTTTGGCCCATAAATCTTGGGAAGAATCCTTTTCTCAAATACTGTGAATCTACTCTCATCTCCCAGGGTTATAGACCATGCCTCCCACCCATATAATACAACAGAAAAAATAATTGTTTTATATATTTTAATTTTGATCCCCTTTGATAATAATTTCCCGATTGCAACCTCGATTTAAATTCTTTGCAAATATTATTCGCTCTGATACTATTTATTTTGCATTATCACTATTAATTTCAAACCCCATCACTTTTCCTGCCTCGAAACCATTAATACAAACCTGCCTCGAAACCATTAATACAAACCTGCCTCGAAACCATTAATACAAACCTGCCTCGAAACCATTAATACAAACAAACAATTTTAGCTAGCATAATGAGATTAAAAAATAAAAAATATATAAACTTACCTGAAAATAATTAGATATTTATTTAATAAAATTAAATTTTTAAGTAAATAAATAAATAAAATCAAAATTCAAAATTAATCAAGTAATAAGTTGACCTGTAGCCAGGTCTGAACCGACCGACGGTTTGAAATAAATTAATTTCCAGCTACAGAAACAATTTCAAATAATTTTAATATATCTATTAATGTAATAAAAAACAGATATGGATAGAACATAAATATTTTTAATTTTATTTTATTTATAATATATAGCTGAAGTAGCCGGCGTTGCCCGTGATTATAATAAGGAGGCTGTGACGTCATGAAGGGCTGGGTGACGTCATATAATTTTAAATTATGAAAAACATAATGAAGATGATTTTTCCCGAGGATTAAACCAATGCATTCGTGGTGATATGTAAAAAAATCTCCTCATGTGAAATTTGGTGTGAAAACAATACCTCCCTTACTATCGTCGGTCGGTAAAAAAGGCAATCGAAATGTTTTAAATTATCTAAAAAAAACAATTATTAATATAAAAATACAAATAAAATGATCAAAAAATAAATAAAATTAAATTAAATAAATAAAACGTTTTAAATAGAAATACAAACTAATTGATATTATGAAAAACAATTTTATAAACAAATGTATTTAATTAAATTAATAAATTTAAAAAATATTAAATGATATTTAGCTTAAATATAAAAATTAAAATAAAAAGAAATTACTTAAAAAAATTAAAACTATAATAATAATATTAAAATATATATAAAATTACCTGAAAATAATTAGATATTTATTTGATAAAATTAATTATTTATCTTAAAAATATTTTATAATCTATAGAATAATTTAATTATTTTAAAAAACGGCGGTAATCATTTTTTATCCCTAGCTGTGACGTCATCAATAAGAAAATGTAAAGAAAAGGGCTGTTTTTAGGGTTTTCCCGACAATTATTCGATTTTTTCTCGCCGGAAAAACCATCCTTGGACTTCAACGAACATTTTAAAAAAAGAATTGTCAAAATTGGTCCAGGCGTTATTGAGTGATGCAATTACAAAAGTCATTTTTATTTATAAGATTGAAAAAAATGAGGTCATCTAAAATTGATTGAAAGTAAAAATGTGATTTCAAATGTAAGTGATGTAATATAAGAATTCCCGGAAAAACTCGGCCGATTGGAGGTACGAAAGACCAAGTAGGTGTAGAGTGTAGAGAAGGGACTAAAGAGAAAAGAAAATTCTCAGAAAGGATTTTGGATAAGGAGGGAGTGATTGGTATTGTTTTAAGGATTAATAATATATAATATAAGATAAGATTTTAATTTTGTTTTTTATTTGGATTTTGTTGATTTTATGGTATATTGTTTTTATGTTTGGTTGTTTGTTTTTATTTGTTTTTATTTCGTGCAAGATATGTGCTGATATCTATGCTATACAATTTTATTTTATATAATACTAGCTGCTCAGAGCTCCTTCGTCGCTCTTCACATCTAGACGGGGGCTCCGCCCCCTGTACCCCCGAGTGGTACATAGTATTTGGTGGTTGAAAGTAGTAAAAGGTTTTCATCCATTTTGTTTCAAACAATGTATAACATAAAACATTCATTTCTTATTGTGTGATTATTTAAAATATATTTTAATTTATTTAGTAAATTAATTATATATATTATTATTGAATATGTTATATCTATCTACTCGAAAGTTCTTGGCAGCTACAACCACATTTCTCCAAGTGTCCCCGGTGACCTCATCTTTCTTTGGCCAATAAATGCTGGAAAGAATAATCTGAATCTACTCTCATCTCCCAGGTTCATAGACCATGCGTGGCTCAACGGTACTCGAAAGTTCTTGGCAGCTACAACCACATTTCTCCAAGTGTCCGTATCCTGAGCCTCTGTTCCATCTTTCGTACGTCATTCCCTGATGTACTCATCTTTCTTTGGCCCATAAATGCTAGCGAGAATCCTATATTCTCAAATACTCTGAATCCACTCTCATCTCCTAAGATCATAGACCATGTCTCACACTCATATAATACAACAGACAAAATAATTGTTTTATATATTTTAATTTTCATTCCCTTTTATAATAATTTTGATGAGATAAGCCTCTTTACTGCATGATAACAGGCGTTTCCCGATTGATACCTCGATTTAAATTCTTCTCAAATATTATTATCCTTCGTGATTACATTCAATTTTTCTACATATTCAAATTCTACATTTTGTATGTTAATACTGCTCCTGTTTGTTTCTAAATATATTTATTTATCATTATTAATTTCAAACCTCATCTCTTTTCCTACCGCGATTAATTTTTAAGTCGTCTGAATCACCTAATATTTTACAATTGATTTCCGCATCTTACTCTTTCTTTACTACCTTCAAGATAAATTTTAAGATCAAAATTTGAAAAAGTTTATCCGGATCTATTGAGTCATGCGTAGGTTTTACTAAAGTCTACAAATAATTAGTGAACAGAATTATTGAATTCGCGGTTTTTTTAATATCTGTCATAATGAAAATATCTTAATTAATGTTGATCGATTTGGCCTGAACCCGCAATGATATCGTCTAATATTTCCTCCGCCTATAGTTTATAAGTATTGTATATGTTATAATAGAGTATAATATTTCTTGATCATTTCATTTCGATATTTTAATTTCATTGCTTGATTTTTATTGAATATTTTTAATTATAATAAAATTTGAGAAAATGCAAAGTTAGAGACTTGAGACAATTTATAAAAATTAATTTATAAAAATTAACGGTATAAAAGTATTGATAAAACTAAAGATAAATTAACAATATATACATTCATTAATAGTATTAATTTAAATTAATGGATTTATTTGATTTTTTATTATTAAGTTCATTTATTAATTTTTTTAGATCATAGTTAATTCCCTCCCTTAAAATAAAAGAAGTACCTATTCAAATATGGAAAGAATAAATACAAAATAATTTAAGTTAAATATGATTTAAATATTTTATTATATTAATTAAAATGAGAACTTTTAGAATAAATTATTTAATTGAAATGATATTTGAATATTAGAATTTAAAATAAAAAGTTAAATATTATAATTCTTTGATTGGGAATCCCTAGAGTTATATACATTGTGTAAAATGAGTCCGCCAGTCAGTGGGCCACGCCTGGCTCTTGAATGAACACGGAGAACTATATATAAACTTTAAATCTCTCTCTCTCCCGCTCACACACACTCCCACCTCTCTCCTCATCCCCTCCACCTCTCATTTCTTAGTTATTTCAATTTCCACAAATTGTCTTATTTTTAAAATATTCACTAATTTACTTTCTATTTTATGTTAAAATGTAAGTTATTTACATTTTAACATATTACACTATGACAGCAAAAAAGTAAACGAATTACATACATACATACATACAAACAGTCTCCTTTATATATATAGATATATATTTGATGTTGAAAAAAAATTTGTTAAAATGTAAATAAATTAAAATTTTTCAAGTTTATTCAGAAATTTTTTCTAAAAGTTTATCTAATTACTAATATAAAACTATTTATTAAATTTAATTATAGCTATATATATTTAAAATTTTTCATTTTCTTTTTTTTTTCTTTTTGATTTACCAAATAAATAAAAATTTTGTATTTTAAAGGAAGATTTTTATTTTGATAATTAAATATTGGCGAATTAAGTTATAAACTTGGATTGGCAACCAATTATCGAAAGAAAAATAAAGAGAGCAACAAGTCGGGTGAGAAACGAAATAAGATCTCAAGGAGTTGCCAGGCAGAGATAGTGTTATTATTCAATTAGCACTTTTTGGCCGGCAGCCATGCAATGATAAGATATATAAAATAAATAATGTCTATTAAACCATAATAATTTTATTATCAAGATATTTACTTGGACAAAGAAAAAAAATAGAAAAAATAATATCCAAAAAGATGAAATAAAAAATGATATAAGGAAGATAAAACCCCTGTTAGCTATGCAACCCGCAACTTAAATAATATAATTCTCAACAAAATACGAGTACTTTAAGAAAAAAATAAAAATCTTATCTGACAGTTAGTAAATGAATTATTAATACTAATAAAAACATACATTTGATTTTATTTATGTTAAAAATAATATATATATATATTATAAATTAAATTAATTCCACCAATCATAGGTAAAGATGAATTGTGTATATTTGTAGAATCATCAATTGGAACAGAAATTTAAGAAAATAAGTTTATTTTCTTGATTACAAGGTGAAAAGAAAATTGGTCCACTCGAGTGGGTTGTAAGGAGGTTGAGACCGATTTTACAATCAGGTCAAAGGGATTTCAAACGCTGCCTTTTAATAAGTTTATTCTTGAATTTATTAGATCACCTTCATTTTGATAAAGATGTGAAAAATGTTATTTTACCTTTTTATGAAATTTATATGGTTCATATTATGACAAAAAATATTTGATGTTATTCCATATCTCGAAGAGCATCCTTTAAAATATGATTTTTTTTATAGAGCATGTATGTATGAAAAGAATTCGTAGAGCCAAGATATAAGATCGCTAGCTAAGATAGATAACAGCCATTTTAAGGGAAATGAGTGAATTGGTGATTTCGCTGAAATATCTCAGTCATTTACTTGAAAACAAAAGGAAAAGCCTCGGGAGATAAATGGACTATTCGTTCAAAGCGATTGTTTAGACAAAAACAAAGCAAGATGTCGATTATCTTTAGTTCAGCTCAAGTGAAGTGGAGATCGCTTTTATTGAGTCGCTTCAAAGGAGGTCTTGAGCTTGCCGCGTTCATCCGTCAAAGTTAGCCCCGAGCCCTCGGGCATGAAGTAATATCCAGGGAAAGATGGGTCCATTGCATTGCAACGAATACCATAAAGCATCCTGTCCGTGGAAAAAGCGTCAAAACCAGGAGAGAGATCGACCAACAGGCACTAAATCTCAAAGTCATGATTAGATCCAAAGGGAAATAAAAAAAAAAGAGGGGAAAAAAGGTAAAAATTCTCTCGATTGGTGGCGAGGAATTGAACCAGACGGTTGTTGTCTGAAGCGTGTGATCAAACAAATATAAATAAAAAATATACCTAGTGAAGGGGAAGGATGAACGGGACGGGATTGCGAGTCAGAGAGCCAACAGCCAAAGATGAAACTCATACATATTCATCTAAATCTCCATAGAGAATACATGCCAACGACATACTCAAAAATTGTTGAACTTGCAAATTAAATTTACACATTTTACTAGTGAGAGTGAATCGGATGATTATATTCTCATCAAATATCAACTGTAATATGCACATATCTATTATACAACTTTAAACGAATAAACATTTGAAATGAATAGGTCATAAGAAAAAAAAATTCTCTTCTATTAATTGAGACCATTAAAATTTTAAAAAAATAAAAGAGTGAGTTTATTTTTAAATCTCGTTGAAACATTTTATTTTAATTTATAAAATTAAAACTTAACTTATATACAAATTATTCATTAAATTAAGTACTCATTGTATAATTTCAAAATTATTTATTTATTTGCTTAATTGACATTTTGGTAAATTCGTCATCATCTTTCAGTTAAATGCATTTTAAATAAATAAATAAACAACACCGAGAGTTTAAATTCAATTTAAACTTATATTTTATTATATCAAATTATTATAGATAAATCATTTAAAAAAATCTAGCAAATGTTCGTCAATAAACTATATTAAAGGTTAATCATTATAAAAACTAATTATTAAATCAAGAATTAATGAAAATATCATTTTTTATTTGTAATCGACAGACATTTTTGAAATATATCATTATTTCACACTTGAAATAATTAATTGAGAATTTGATATATTATTTTCTAGTAGAGATGCATTCAGTTAAGCATTTCAATTAACATTAATCAATAGTTGTTACGAGTGATGGATAATCAAGTCAAAAGGTCATGTTTCACATGGAAATTCTATATTAATAAACTTTAGTAAATGATTTGAGGTTATATTAATATATAATTAATTATTTACAAAAATTGAAAAACTTAAATATTAATATTAAATTATTATCAATTATTATTGTTATAAATGAATATTAATATTAATAATATTTCTAATTCTTTTCAAAAAAGTATTATTTAATTTATATTTTTATTTGTTTTTTTATTTTAAATTCTACATATTTATAATAAATATATCGTTTAAAATATAGTATTTTCATTTCCTTCCTGGAAAATTATTTAAAATAGATTCTGAATTTTATTTATTTTTGATCATTTTTAAAATTATTTTATTTGATTATTGAAGAATTTGAATTTCATTAAAAATAGATAAAAAAAAAATGTGTTCAAGCATTGCTCTCCTATTTTAGCAAATTTCAAATTTGGGTTTAGTTGGTAAGTTTAATTTGTGCCTTTCAATTCATTCACCAGATTCGATTCCAATCATCTATATTTTTCAATAGTTTTGACTTTTTTACTATCTCGTAAGAGATAGTATTGCGATCACGAAAATTTTCGATGTTGAGATTTTGATGTTTTTATACGTTTTGAAGGTTCCTGAATCATTTTCACTAAGGTTGAGAAAAATGTCTGTGTGTGTGTATGTATGTAGACAAGATTACGCAAAAACGGTTTGAGCTAGAATGATGAAATTTGGTACATGGGTATTATTCAAAATTCATAGTTTTCTATCAACTTTTGAGAAATGGAGCTCAACCGGAAGAGGGTCATTACCTACAACGTTTTGATTTTTTTTCCTCTAAAGTGACCGTAAAAATAAAAATATATGTTTGATAATTTTTCACATGATTAATAATTGTATAAAACTGCTATATATAGAATTTCAGCTTGATTGAATTGCTGAAAGTACCAGAATTAATTTTTTAATACTGCAAATCTCACGCGCCAACACGTGCCATGGTGCCATCAATAAAAAGCCAAACATGCGCTGGTTTATTATTTATAATTTATAATTAATTAAATTTAATTTAAATATAATATATTATGTTATTTAATCCAATTCAAATTGCGAGATAGTCGAGTGGAGACACTCCAGCTTATTCTTATTTGATTTTTGTCACAGGAAATTTCTTTTCGTTTCCTTTATAATTATTAATCTTATTTCATATTCTTTTGTTTTATTTTACTTTTATTAAATTATACATTTTATTTTAAAATCAAATTTCGATTGTCTCTTTTATTTCTTTAACACCACCTTTTATTCCAGTTTACTAAATTTTTATTAATTTCTCTCATTGGATCAATTTTTATTATATTATTTATTAGCCGGATACACCCTTACAATCATCTAATCTTAAAGAAGTCCATTAATTAGCCTTATCCAATCCTAATTTCCTTTATTTTGCATATTTTATATAAAATATTTCTGGCAACTACACGGTCATTCATTTATTCCTTTCTATTATTTCATATTATCCATTTTCTATTTTCACCACTATATTTCCAAATATTTTCCAAGGGTGAGGGCTTCTTTCCTATACCTAATGTTCATCCCAAACTTCTCCTCGCCCTTTCAAAAGGAAAATAATATTGAAATTATATTCTTTGAAGATAAATAAGTGATACATATTTAAAGATTGAATAAATTTAAATTTAGAGTTAAAATAAATAGAAAAAGAATGATTTTATATGAATAAGAGAAAAATCTTTACATTTTTAAATAAAATATCTATCGTACTTGTAGATTTATGAATTTAATTTATTCAAATATAAGTTAGAAGGAAAAGAATATAGAATATGTATAGAGGTTGAATGTTGATTTTGTACATAGTAATATTGATAATCAATTCAACGCTTAACATTCTTTCTTGTCAATATTCGTTTTTACCAAAATTTGATTTTCCTCCTTCGGGCTTCTTCATGTATTTTATATACCACTGGAATCAAGTTCCATTTACTTTAACCAATCACCGTTGACGTACATCTGAACGGTTCACCCACTTGACTTACACATCAACATATCATCTTTATTTTTTTGATTTGTATGCATAAATATACAGTTTTATGATTTAATCCTATATAATAAAGATATATTTAAAATCCAAATTTTCTTTAAATATTATTAAATAATATTTTATATAGGTATATTTTATTAATTAATATTTAACGATATTCACTTTTGATCTTTGATAATCATTCATTTAAAAATATTTTCCATTTATATTCACTGTCCTGTAATTTTGAAATTAATTTATTTGAATGAAATAGGAATAGTACGACAGGACAGACGTTCAATTTTGAAATTCATTATATATTTACTTAAATTGATTAAAATTAAATAAGTTTCCTATGCGAATGAATTCAAACAAATCCTTTGATGTATTTTACATTTATCAGACAAGTTGCTTTTCATATGAATTTTAGATCACTAATTAAGGGAGTGAGAAAGTTCTACCAGGCAAATTGAATTTCACCATTTTCACTATTTCACGAGGAGAGGTTCATTGGAAAAAGCTTTTAATTGAGAGCAGTATAGTTGATAAATCAATGAGAAGCCAATCATTGCAACTAAGTAGTAATTTGCTGAAGGCTTCGAAAGGCTTCCAGGTAGCTTATGTGGTTGGCTCACTAATTTATGGTCCTTAAGGCAATCCGAGCCCTCTCGTACTAAATTCATTGGACAGTAAAGCCCCTAACTCTCCTCGGACCTTCTCGGCTTAGCTTCATTCATTTTTACGACTCCCGTCGCGATGTTTATAGTAATCGTTGTTATTTTTTATTTCTCTTGTCTCTTTTCAAATGTCCAATGTAGCCTGAATCTTATTTTCAAATATAAACAACGGATTAACAATAGTTACAAGAATTTGAAAGGTATACACTATACATGAATGAATATTTATAGAATAAAACTCGTGCGAAAAATATCAAACATATCATTTTTATTTATCTTGTCGGATAATAAAGAGATTAATAAAATATATAATTAATTTTAATATCGAATTTAATATAATAATATCAATTGAATATCAAAAAATTTCAAAAAAAAATCGGCATTTCCTTTAAGGAATAATTTTTGTAATATTATAATAATAATAAAAAAAAATATATTAATTATATATACGTATATAAGTATATACTCGTATATATATATATATATATATATATATATATTTAAAAAATTTAAATTTAGATTTATTTACTTTTAATTTAAATTAATAATAATTTTAAAATGAGCATTTTAAAAGAATCCAACTTTTGAAAATTGTAATTAACCTCTCTTTAAAGTTTGACTAAAATTTGTTATGAATTTTAAGCAATAAAAAATTAATGGCAAAATAAAATAAAATTGGTATATAGATATTTACATTTGATATTCAAATATTTTCCCGATAAAGGTTTCTAATAAAAAACCTCTGACTTTTGTAAGTCCTACGCAAGGACAACGCCTATCAAGTCGGTTAAATCAATTAGGTGATCTTTGATCATAGAACGGATTCTATCAACCTTTAATTTGATTTTCTTGGCTGGGATGACTCCGTCTCATAAACCCCAGCTACAGGAATTCCCTTTGCCAGGACTTGAACCCGGGACCACGAGAATATGAGCCAGCTACGCTTCCTCCTACACTGTGGCGCATCTTAAAGGCATCTAAAACAATAATAAATTTCAATTCTGAAGTAATTATTAACTTTGATTTAGATTTTTCATTCTTTTTAGCCAATTATCTTTAAAATACATTTGTTTTTTACTGATAGACCCTTAAAACGTGTATTTCTATTGAAATCGTGTATTTTTTAGTTGAATATATTCTTACTTTTCATTATCTGTATATTTTTTTTATAATTATTAATATTAATTTCAAAAGACGAATTACAAATTCATTTCATTTATTTAACTAGCATTTTTTTTCTAATTTCAATCAATTATATTGTCTAATTAATTCGTTCGTCGTAATTTAAAAGACAAAAAAAAAAGGATAAAATGGGAAGATACGAAATCTACCGTTTATTTAATTATTTTTCCAAAAGTTTGTAATTGTAAATAGGTAGAGTACTCGATTAATTAAAATGCGAAGAAATCTGTCAGCCAGGTAAAAGCGAGACTCCATTAAGATTTCAAGTGTGAATTTCTGTAGAAACATGTTAATATTAATCCTTCTTAAGATTTAATTATGAATTTTCCCCCTGATGAAAATGACGTTGAATTTATAGCATGGCCACATGCTTTCTTGGAACCCAGGGGCACAATTAAACAACATCCATTGTAGCTGGCAGTCACGCCGTGTCTTTGCCTCGGTTGAATTAGCTGAAAGCATCGCAACAAAATGGTCCTTTGTACATCTTTGTAGGCCAAATTCGCTAAGTAAAACTTTTTGACATTGATTGGGAAGTTATCTTGGAGCATTTCCTTGTTCTAAGTTCTGAATAACGTCAGAAGAGATACGGTTATTTAATTAAGTTATCGTTTATCTGATTGGATCTTCCATCTTCTTAGTTCACATTGGAATTTCTTTAAGCTAGTTTCCTTTTTTTGGCAGCGCTTTATTAGCAAATTCAAGTATCAATGAAATCCAACCAAGGAGAAAAATATGTTGCATATTTAAATTTAATTCGTTTATCATTATTTAGTTGTCTTTTTGAGGTCAATTAGATAAAAACTACTTCAATCTTAAAATGAGAATAACAAGGTTGCTGAATGTGAGAGATCATTAATTTTAATTTATATTTTTACCGACCGATGATAGGAAGGGAAGGTATTGTTTTCACACCAGATTTCACATGTGGAGATTTTTACATATCTCCACGAATCATGCATTTTGTTAACAGAAAAAAGTATTTTTAGCCTGATGTCTTTCTGACCGTCCGTCTGTCCATCTGTGTCCGTATAGACGTGTATAGCTTGAACAGCTCAACGGATTTTGATAAAATTTGGTATATTTACTTATTGCATCAGTAGCATGATAACATTATCAACTTTTGGTGTATATCCGGAAACCGAAAGTCATAGTTTACAAATTATTAATTTTATATTCATTATCGGAAATTTTTCACTTAAAATATAGTAGTAATAAATAATTGAGTAATTATACTAAAAATAAAAACCAAGATAATATAATTTAGTCATTTTAATTCAAATTTTAAAAATATTTTTTTTATACCTTATATATATATATATATATATATAATGTTTGGAAATTAATTTATTTAAAATCGACTGTCAGTTCTGTGCATGGCCACAGCTCATTTTTTCATTTCACCTTCACTCTTTTTTCCTTCAAACTTATTTGTTGGATTATCGATACATATTTATATATTATTACAATGTAACATATGGGCTAGTGTTTTTTACTGTATATTTAATATTTTTTTTGACATATCGGTAAGCCATTTATATTTTTTATTACCAATAATGTAGTGTATATTGTATATTTATGACTTATTTGTAGTTTTAAATTTGAAAAATTTATATATATATATATATATATTCATATTAATTTATAGGTAAAGTAATATTGATTGGTTATTTAAAATCAGAGATAAAACTTCATTAATATTTTTTTTAAACTAACTGTCCATAGATTTATGATGAAGAGAGTAACAAATAATTACTTTATTTTTTCTACCCAAATTTAACATATAAGTATTTTATTGTTTTTCTATCTAAAAATAAACTATTGATATTAAAAAAAAAATATTTTTATAAAAAACGAATATTTTAATAGAGTTAAAGTTCTCTAAATTTATTCTACAGCTCTAAGAGTGAGGTACAGGTTTTTATTATAAAAGTATGCAGGTACACGTAAAAAGTTTGTTGTTGAAAAGAAAATACAAAAAAGTACTTTGCTCTTTAAAGCAGTGAATATTGACAAATTGTATTTTAAGTTCCTTAAAGATTAGCGAAAGTGATTAATTATAGAGTTAAATTTCACAACTTTTCAGTTAACGAAATCAAAGGGTAAACTAAAGAGGCCTTCGTTTAATTGGGAACTTGTTTCCAAGTCACCAGTCGGTAACTTGTTCAATATTGAAAAGTTAATATACTAGCCTGGGTCAAAGAATGAATTAGCTAATCGATCAAATTCTGAAATAGTCCTTCATTTTTTTTCAGTACTTTTATTTATAAAATATAAACAAAAGCTTTAATAAATATTTCATGAGAGGTATCTTTTTTTTTGTGAAAAAACAAACCGTCTTTTGTATGGCTTAGAATCAATTCGATTGATTCTCATGTGAAATAAATGTTTACACATTAATCGAATGTTTTTGATAGACGAGATACATTCTATGTATTTATAGAGGTTGTTCAAATTTAATGAAAAACTCCGAGTTTATTCTGAAAGGGAAATTAATAATATAGATTTTTGTTGAATACACATTTTTTGGCAATTAATTATTTGAAATATACGTTCCAAATCAAAACAAAATATTGTAAGAGAGGTTTTTATTACTTATCAGATATATTTACTATAAATTAACCTTTGACCAATTATAGTACTTCAAACTTAAATTGAATTTACAAATATTTTTTTTAAAACTTTTAATTAGTTCTTAATGATATTAATTTTTTCATTTATCATTAATTTAAATATTTATTTCAACTTACGACACATAATTTAAAGTTCAACTTTGCAAAGACATGTGTATTAGACCGATTTACTCAATAATAAAACTCGAATAATTGATGTATTTTGGAAAAAATAGTCATATGAAGAAGTGATTTCAAAAATATTGAATAGGTGATGTGTTCGGAAAATTAAAATAAGTCAATACTAGGATTTTTGTGTTTAAATCAAAATATGTAGATATTAATAAGTTTATTAATATTAAGTTCATTAAATTAAATATATGTATTTTTACTATCTCGTTAAAGATTTTGATGTTTTTATACGTTTTGAAGGTCCTTGAGTCATTTTCACTAAGGTTGAGAAAATATCTGTGTGTGTTGTTTGATAGTTTTTCACACACATGATTAAAAAATGTATAAAACTGCTATATATCGAATTTCAGCTTGATTGAATGGTAGAAAGTAAATTTTTTAACACGCTGACTGCCAATCACGCGGCAGCAGGTGACGTGGTGTCATCAACAAAGAGCCAAACGCACGCTGGATTAATACATATTATTTATTATTTTTAATATAAAATTTATATAATTAATTAAAAATTATTTAAATATAATAGATGTTAATTAATCCAATTCAAATTTGCGAGATAGTCTAGTGGAGATACTCCAGATTTTGAATATTTATAATTAAATTTTCAAAAATAAAAAAAAAAATCTGGAAAGAATTTCCTAAATACAAAACTTAAATTTTCAATATATAGAAACATTTCGGTAGTTTTAATAATTATCAAATTATATTTTATTAAAAAGTAATTAATTATATAATTAATTTAGATTTTATTACTTAGTTCACAAATATAAAGAGAGATAATCATATATTCTAATCATTAAATTGGAAAAGTGTATTTTGAACTCATTGTCAAAAATATTACACAGAACATGAAGTATAACTTAATATGGATAAATATATTCATAATTATAATGATTAATTATTAGTACAAAAGAATTTATTTATTTTTATTATTTTGATTTATTATTCTTATAAGAAATGAACATAGTTTGACTTGATCTTTTTAGTGCGATTGATAGAGTGGATCTGGTTTCCTATTTTAATTGCTTAAGTTTGGATAAAAAATAACCAACTCTTTTACAAGTTCTAAAAGACCATCATATAGGTTCTTCTAGAAAAAAAGAGGGGAATCATAAAATAAAAAGATCGCCTATAGAGTTCTTTGAAACAAGAATGGAGGGTGAGTTTATATTAAAAAGTTATATTTACTCGAATAGTTAGGTTTTAACTCACAATATACGAGTATTCGAAACAATACTCTCGTTTATATAAAAGAAAGATCGATTTTTAGCAGAAAATTCTTCTAGTAATGCTATTTAATTTTTATTTCTCTCTTAAGATTTCTTAGATATACTATTTAACCATTGATCTTTTCTAGCCCTTCAAACTTTGTCATACATTTATTCACTTAATTGATTTTAAGGATGTGCAGATGTAATATAAATGGCAAAGTGAATGAAGATGAATTCTATCTATCTATCTATCTCTGTGGCTCTAAGGAACTCGAAAGTTCTTGGCCGCAGCAACCACACTTCTCCAAGTGTCCCTATTCTGAGCCACAACCCTCCAATCCCTATTCTCTCCCATCTCTCTCACGTCCCTTCCTACATTATCCACCCACCGCGTCCTTGGTCTTCCAAGCGGGCGTTCCCCACTCGGTCTCCCCCCCCCAATATACTTTTCGCCATTCTTTCCTCTCCAATTCTAGCCGCGTGCCCTGCCCACCGCAGCCTTCTCGATTTTATAATTCTAACTATATCTGGAGATGCATAGAGGTCATGCAGTTCCTCGTTATGCAGTCTCCGCCATTCCCCGGTGACCTCATCTTTCTTTGGCCCATAAATGCTTCGCAGAATCCTATTCTCAAATACTCTAAATCGACTCTCCTTTCTCAGGGTCATAGACCATGCCTCACAGTCATAAAACCCAACCGGCAAAATAATTGTTTTATATATTTTAATTTGTATCCCCTTTGATAATAATTTTGACGTGATAAGCCCCTTTACGGCATGATAACAGGCGCTTCCCGATTGTAACCTCGCTTTAAACTCTACTCGAATATTATTATATTTCGTTATTACAGAAACTAAGTATTACATTTACAAATTCTATATTTTGTACGCCAAACTATTAAATCTATTTTTTATTTCGATTTGATATTTTAATTTATATTCCTCGTTTTCAAAAATTATCTAAATTGTATCGCGCGTTTTTGACTAATTTCTCCTAACTTCGTGTTGCGCGTCGAGAGCCGTTCTCTCAAATTTATCCCAAATGAAGATAAATTGGAATATTAAATATTCACTGATTAATTTTTATTAAATGAAAGAAAGAAGGAATTAAAAATAGTAAATAAAAATAAAAATAATTTCCAAATATATTCTAAGAAAGATTTAACATAATAACCAAAATTAGAAAATTAGAATAGTTATTTTAAATATACGTTTCAAAACTAAATAACGAATTTATATGAAAAGGGGTTTTCATTATCTATTATAGTTATAATTTCTAAGGATAACCAAAATAAAAAAGATCTGGAGTGTTTCCACTCGACTATCTCGCAAATTTGAATTGGATTAATTAACATATATTATATTTAAATTAAATTTAATTAATAATATTTATTAAACCAGCGCCTGTTTGGCTCTTTGTTGATGGCACCACGATACCTGCTGGCGCGGGATTGGCAGTCAAGCTGAAATTCTATATATAGTAGTTTTATACAATTTTTAATCATGTGGAAGAACTATCAAACCTTTATCTTTATTTTTACGGTCAGTTTAGAGGGGTAAAAATGAAAACGTGGTAGGTAATGACACTCTTCCAGATCAGCTACATTTCTCAAAAATTTGATAGTAAACTACAAATTTTGAATAATGTCAGTGTACCAAATTTCAATATTCTAACTCAAACCGTTTTTGCGTAATCTTGTCTACATACACACACATAGACAGACATTTTTCTCAACCTTAGTGAAATTAACTCAGGGACCTTCAAAACGTATAAAAACATCAAAATCTCGACATCGAAAATTTTCGTGATCGCAATACTATCTCTGACGAGATTGTAAAAATAAAGAAATAAAAAGTAGCACTTCAAATTTTATAGAAAACTAGCTGTTCAGAGCGCCTTCAGCGCTCTTCACACCTAGACGGGGGCTCCGCCCCCTGTACCCCCGAGTGGTACATAGTATTTGCTTGACAGTAGTAAAAGGTTTTCATACATTTTGTTTCAATCAGTATATTACATAAAACATTCATAGAGATATGTAAGAATACTGTGATATAATTAACGTCAAAATTTTTCGGTCAGACAGACAAATATAAAAAATTCTAAACTCACTTTTGGCTTCCAAAGATCATGAAAGGTCTGCAAAAAATTTTAAATTCTGAGCAATGTGCAGACAAAAACCTTTTTTTATATATATAGATAATAATAATAAAAAACATTTTAATAAATTTAAAAAATATACCCAATTTAAAAATGTCAAAAATTTAAAATAACTTTATATCATCATATTTTAATTTTTATATATTTTCACTTCATAAAATACTAAATAATATTTTTTTTTTATTATTCAATGATAAAATTTATATATTATTATATCTATATATATAAAAAAAGGTTTTTGTCTGCACATTGCTCAGAATTTAAAAATTTTTGCATATCTTCGCGTTTCATGACCTCTAGAATCCAAAAGTGACTTTAGAATTTTTCACGTCTGTCTGTCTGTCTGTCTGTCTGTCTGTCTGTCTGTCTGTCCGGAAAATTACTATTTTATAGACTCAGAATTGGCTGAACCGATTTCTTTGAAATTACATCACAATATTCTTATATACCTCTAGAGCAGGGATGAGCAACCCGCGGCCCGCGGGCCGCATGCGGCCCTTTAAATATTTTTCTGCGGCCCGCCGAGCATTTCTAAAATAAAATTTTATTATTCATCTCGATGATTTATAAACAATAATAATTTGTTATTTATTATAATGTTAATAAATATTTTTAATATATTTTTTATTAATAATAATAATTTGTTATTTATTAATTTTTCTCCCATCAATAAATTAATTATAATGTCAATTTAAAAATTATTTATTTGGATATAAAACTAACATTTTTGAAAAAAGCATATTTGATTTCTGTAATGCTATTTTTATATCTCAATAAATAATTTTTAAATTCCAAATATTCATTCAAAAAAAATTTAAAAATGCCTTCCTCGTCGGTCGGGAAAAACGCTCACACATGCCCACCCTGCCTGCCAGCACTGCCAGCACTAGTAACGAAAAATAAGTTGACCTGTGGCCAGGTCCGAACTGACCGACGGTTTGAAGTAAATTAATTAGCAGCTACAGAAACAATTTCAAATAATTTTAATATATCTATTAATGTAATAAAAAACAGATATGGATACATAAATAATAAATATAAACATTTTTAATTTTATTTTATTTATAATATATATGCAAGACCAGGCTGTGACGTCATGAATGGCTGGATGACGTCATATAATTTTAAATCAAGAAAAAACTAATAAATATGATTTTTCTCGAGGATAATACCAATACAAAGTGCATGATTCGTGGTGATATATAAAAAAATCTCCTCATGTGAAATTTGGTGTGAAAATAACCCTTCCTGAGTTGATCAATTCATCCCACTGATGCATTAAGTAAATATACCAAATTTCATCAAAATCGGTTGAGCTGTTCAGGCTGTACACATCTATACGGACAGACGGACGGACGGACGGACAGACATCATGCTAAAAATACTTTTTTCTGTTAAGAAAATGCATGATTCGTGAAGATATGTAAAAATCTCCACATGTGAAATTTGGTGTGAAAACAATACCCCCCTTACTATCGTCGGTCGGTAAAAATAGCATTGAGTGTATACCTCTGTGTATGGATGCTCTGTGAGTCAGTATCAGACTTGTGTGCTGTTAACTGACTAATTTTTGGGTTTCTTGAAAGACGTGAGTGCAATATTATTATCAAAAAGAAAATTTATTAGATTTTTTTCATTAAATTAATTAATAATAAAATAATTTTTAATCCCTAATAGCATGTCGAAAAAGCAAACAAAAATACGGAAAATTGCGGATGAACACAGGATTTTCCAATAAAAGTGGAAATTTTATTATTTTCTTAATGTCGTTAAAGATAAAGCTGTATGCTTATTATGCTCCAGAGACTGTGTCTTCATTAAAATAATATAACATAAAAAGACATTACGCGATACAAAACATGAAGATAAATATAAAAACTTAACCTGACAACTCCGGATAGATAAGGTTAATCAAGAGGAAAAAAACTTGAGAAACCAACTGACTATTTTTAAAAATCAAGATATTTTATCAAATACGGTAGTAAAGGCTAGTTTTGTTGTCAGTCAAATACTGGCAAAAAAAATGAAACCCTTTGCGGATGGAGAGATGATAAAAGAATTTATGACTGCTGTTGCAGAAATAGCATTTCCTGATAAAATAAATATTATTTCAAACATTAGTTTATCAAGATTCACCATTGCAAGGAGAATCGACGACTTGTCCGAGAACATAGCAGCAACGCTTCGTGAAAAATTCGAATACTGTTCTTTGGCACTTGATGAAAGCTGCGACATTAGCGATATAGCACAACTTGCTATATTTTTACGTGGTATTGACACTAAATTTAATATTACTGAAGAATTGTGTTCACTGGTTCCAATGCAAGGGACTACAATCGGCAAAGACCTGTATGATGAACTAAGACGGTGTTGGAAAAATTTTCTATTTTATTATAGAAGATTATTGGTATATCAACAGTTGGAGCACCAGCAATGTCAAGCATGAATGTAGGAGTATCGGGAATATGGCGACGTGGTTTTCAATACCGAAGTACGTTGACTTAGTAGAGGTGCAATGCTAAAAGGAGTATACGCCTTAAAAAGTGAAATACAATTGTTCTTGGATATGAAGGAATATGCCTTTCCTCATTTTGGTGATAAAGAATGGATGTGCGATTTTGCGTTTCTTATCGACATAACTCAGCATCTCGGTGATCTTAATGTCGAACTTCAAGGCAAAGGACAGTTTATTCACAATTTGTATGATAAAATTCAAGGCTTTGAGCGCAAATTAAAATTGTGGAAACAGCTTCTTTTGCAGAATAATGTGTCTCACTTTCCATATTTAGAAAAAGAAAACGTTACTACTTCTCAAAAATACGTACAATATATAGACATTTTAATCAACGATCATTTCAATTACGATTCCAAATGTTCAAATGCTGAGAAGATAGCGGTTTCCATGAAAATGTTTTCTTCACCATTTAATATCGATGTGGATACAGTTCCTGAAAACTTTCAAATGGAAGTGATTATCATTCAGAATAATACCGATTTAAAAAATGTATTTTTCTCAGTAAACATCGATAATTTTTATAAATCTTTTGTGAGCCCTAAGAAATTTCCGCTTTTGACGAAAAATGCAAAGCAAATGATGTCTCTTTTCGGAAGTACGTATGTATGCGAACAATTATTTTCAACCATGAAATTAATAAAAAATGACCACCGTTCAAGACTGAGTGATGCTCGATTAGAAAGCTGCATACGTGTAGCTACTTCATCAATACCGGCTGATATTGATAAGCTTATATCAAAAAAACATTGCCAAATTTCTCATTAAAGTTTTCAAGTAAATTAGTTTTTCTGTTCTTCTTTTATTTTGCATTAACATTTATGTACACTTATAATATTCACTTATAATTATATACAATATTTATGCTTTGCTATTTTGCATTTTTGCATTTTTGTCCTTTTCTTGTCGCATTAAAATTTATATATGAAATATTTACTTTTTTTAATTTTGTAATTTTATATTATAATGTTTATTAGTATATATATAAAGCTTTGTAAATTATTAGTAAGTGCGGCCCGCCCCAAAATTTTAAAATTGAAATTGGCCCGTGGGTTCAAAAGGTTGCTCACCCCTGCTCTAGAGTAACATAGGCTATACATTTTATTAATATCTTATCAATAACCGCAGAAATTAATTTTTTAAAGTTTATATAATTCTCCGTGTTGTTCATTCAAGAGCAGCTCGCGGCTCACTGCCGGCCTAGCGGAATCATTTCAAACAATGAATTATCATAGCTATTCCCAATCAAAGAATTATTATAATATTTCCCTTTTTATTTTAAATTCTAATATACAAATATCAATTCAATTAAATAATTTATTCTA
This sequence comes from Labia minor, assembly GCA_963082975.1. Lineage (NCBI taxonomy): Eukaryota > Metazoa > Arthropoda > Insecta > Dermaptera > Spongiphoridae > Labia > Labia minor. Next base: position 57,298,791 of record OY720345.1, read on the forward strand.
AAAGTTCTCAATTTAATTAAAATATTTATTAGATCATATTTTTATCTTAAATTATTTTTTATTTAATTGAATATTTCTTCTTTTCTATAATATATATATAATAATATATAAATTTTATCATTGAATAATAAAAAAAAATATTATTTAACCTGAATTAAAATGACTGAATTATATTATCTTTGTTTTTTATTTTAATTTAATTACTCTATTATTAATTACTAAATATATATATATATTATATAAAAATTAAAATATGATGATATAAAGTTGTTTTAAATTTTTGACATTTTTAAATTTATTAAAATGTCTTTTTTATTTATTATGTTTAAAAGATTCATTTTTATTATGTGATATTAATAAAAAATAACGATGCTCTGTGCAAGTCGAATCATGTTGCACATAATTAAATAACAATTGCCAAACAAAGAATATAATATTTTTTTAAATTCTTATATTTAAATATCATTTCAATTAAATAATTTATTCTAAAAGGTCTCATTTTAATTAATTTAATAAAATATTTAAATCACCATTCAATTTTTTATTAATAGGCTTCTTATTTTATTTTTAATTTTTAATAAATTCTCTTTTTTTGATATGATATTAATAAAAAAATAATATTAAATTGTATATATAAATATAAAAATTAGAATATTTGAATTTTTTTAAATTTTAACACATGTAATCAATCATATGCATTAAGAATGGAAAATTTTTAAAATCAACTTGCTATTAAATTCAGAAAAAAAATACTGATATATAGAATATATAGACTATTCGAATATAATTTAAAACTCTTTCTCTCCTTCTATTTTAAATTAAAAAAACGGAGTTTTAAGAAATTTAGATGCCATATGCAACATGGGTGGGTAAATGAATTGGGCTGGAAGAGGAGGCAATTTATAATTTTCTTCTAATTCATATTTAGGACAAATCGTACAACATTATATCAAATCTCGCTAAGAACATTCAATATTTTTGTACACAAATTATTCAGAGTATTGGCTAAGCGTATCACTCACAATCAGTTTATATTGAAATTTATATAAATTAACAAAGTAAAAAATTTTATTTGTTTAAATTTTATTATAATGAATCAAAAAAAATTAAATATATAGATCACATGATTAAGAGAAGCAAAAAACTTAACAGAAAATAACTGTTGGATGGAGGTCGGACATGACAGAAACTGTAAGCGAAATCTTCATATTGCGACGAATAATTTTCAAATCCCCTAGCACCACAGAATTTAAGTTTCTTTTAAGGAAAATAACTATGATCTAAAAAAATTAATAAATGAACTTAATAATAAAAAAACAAATAAATCAATTAATTTAAATTAATACTATTAATGAATGTATATATTGGTCATTTATCTATAGTTTTATACCGTTAATTATTATAAATTGTCTCAAGTCTCTATTTTGCATTTTCTCAAGTTTCATTATAATTAAAAATATTCAATAATAATCTAGCAATGAAAATAAAATACCAAAATGTAATGATCAAGAAATATTATACTCTATTTCACTATTATAACATACAATACTTAAGAACCATAGGCGGAGGAAATATTAGGAGATATCATTGCGGGTTCAGGCCAAATCGACCAACATTAATTAAGATATTTTCATTATGACAGATATTAGGAACAAAACCGCGAATTCAATATTTCTGTTCACTAATTATTTGTAGACTTTAGTAAAACATACGCATGACTCAATAGATCCGGATAAACTTTTTCAAATTTTCAATCTTCAAATTTCTCTTGAAGGTAGTAAAGAAAGAATAAGATGCGGAAATCAATTGTTAAATATTAGGTTACCCAGACGACTTAAATATAATAGGAGATTCGGCAATTGCAATTACAGATAGTGAGGAAAATTTAATGGAGGTTTGAAATTAATAGTGATAAGAAAAAATATTTAGTAACAAAGAGGAAGAGTATTAACATACAAAATCTTAAGATACAAAATGTAGAATTTGAATATGTAGAAAAATTGAATGTAATCACGAAGGATAATAATATTTGAGAAGAATTTAAATCGGGGTTGCAATCGGGAAACGCCTGTTATCTGCAATAAAGAGGCTTATCTCTTCAAAATTATTATCAAAGGGAATATATAAAAAGATTATTTTGCCTGTTGCATTATATGGGTGGGAGGTATTGTCTATGACCCTTGGAGATGAGAGTAGATTCAGAGTATTTGAGAATAGGATTCTTCCCTGCATTTATTGGCCAAAGAAAGATGAGGTCACCGGGTATGGGGGAGACTGCATAACAAGAAATTGCATGGCCTCTCTGCATCTTCAGAAATAGTTAGGGTTATAATAGGGAAAAAGCTGCGATAGGCAGGACACGTGGCTAGAATGGGAGAGGAAAAATATATTGGTGGGGAGACCGATTGGAAAACGTCCGCTTGGAAAACCAATGGCGCGTAGGAAGGGACGACAGAGAGATGGGACAAGGGCTCAGGATAGGGACACTTGGAGAAATGTGGTTGTTGCGGCCAAGAACTTTCGAGTATCTTTGAGCCACATAGGTAGATAGATATAACATATACAATAATAATATATATAATTAATATAGTGATTAAATTAAAATATATTTTTTAAATAAGAACACAAAAAGAAATGAATGTTTTATGTAATATACTGATTGAAACAAAATGGATGAAAACCTTTTAATACTTTCAACCACCAAATACTATGTACAACACGGGGGTACAGGGGGCGGAGCCCCCGTCTAGATGTGAAGAGCGCCGAAGGCGCTCTGAGCAGCTAGTTATATATATTATAGAAAAGAAGAAATATTCAATTAAATAAAAAATAATTTATGATAAAAATATGATCTAATAAATATTTTATTAAATTAATTAAAATGAGAACTTTTAGAATAAATGATTTAAATGCATTGATATTTGAATATTAGAATTTAAAATAAAAAGTGAAATATTATAATAATTCTTTAATTGGGAATCGCTATGATAATGCATTGTTTGAAATGATTCCGCTAGGGATAGTGGGCCACGCCAGGCTCTTGAATGAACAACACGGAGAATTATATAAACTTTAAAAAATTAATTTCTGCGGTTATTGATTAAATATTAATAAAATTTATAGCCTATTTTACTCTAGGGGTATATAAGAATATTGTGATGTAATTTCAAAGAAATCGGTTCAGCCAATTCTGAGTCTATAAAATAGTAATTTTCCGGACAGACAGACCGACAGACAGACAGACCGACATACAGACAGACAGACATGAAAAATTCTAAAGTCACTTTTGGATTCTAGAGGTCATGAAACGCGAAGATATGCAAAAATTTTTAAATTCTGAGCAATGTGCAGACAAAAACCTTTTTTTATATATATAGAAGAAGAAGATGTATTCAATTAATTAATTTTCTGAATGTAAAGTCTCAATAGAAAACATCAAAGTGAGCAAGGATCAATTGAAATATTAAATATCCACTATTAATGTTTATTAAATGAAGATTTTTATTAAAAGTGAAGAAATCAAAAATATATAACAAATTAAATTAATTAATTACCAAAATTTTTAGATTTTTAAAATTAAAATAAATAAAGAAGGAAATTAAAAAAATAAAGTCTATATGTGTAGTCCAAGTCTTTGGTGGATGTTCTTTTTTCAAAAAAATAGGGGACATTAACCATTTTTTATTGGGCACGAGAGTGGAGCTCAGATGATGTGTCCTCCCTGGGGGCAGCGTGTCACGTTGCCTTCCTCCCCCCTTCCCCCTCCAGCCCTGTGTCAGTCTAAGCTGACTGGCTTATCGGCCAACAAATGCCAAGTGATAGCGGCGGTCCTGGAAAGCCGAGTGCGTGAGTCCCCGTAAATTGGAAATTCCGTCAAACTTATTCACTAACTTCGTTCAGGAATATTAAATTAAATGCTTTCGATTTGAAAAATCCACTACATAATTCCACCCTTCTATCTCGGTAAATAATAATAAACTTGCATGATTGACTTAACCCCCATTTTACTACCGTAGGATAATAATAAAGTTTATAAAATTGTTTATGCACGTCACAATGATTTGTGTGGAATCACATTAAAAAAAAATAATTATAAATTATCCATTTTTAGACGACATATCTTAACGCCATTTTATAATTATTAAGAAAGTTTCGAGTTTTAAACAATTATTAGATTTGAAAGTTTTCTTGAACGAGTAAAGGAGTTCGTAGGTGGGGGAGAGGGTAAAAAAAAATGGGAAATGAAAAGAGCAGTTTCTTAAATTCGTTAATTAAAAAAATTCATCCTGTATAAAAATGATTTATTAATGAAAGGAAATTGAGATGAAGAGTGATGTTAGCTAGAAAAAAAAACGTAAATGGTTTTAAACCCTTCTATCTTTTGCGTTGAAAACATAAAAGACGTTAATATTTAAACTCGACGTTGTTTTTTTTTTAATAATAATTTGAATAATTGCAATGTTCTTAAAATGTAAATCAAGTAAATAGCAATTCTCTTTTAAGGTTTTCAAAGTGTAATGTGCAATATTTTAAAACAACGATTTAAAGAAAAAAACTATTTAATCATTTCTATTCTTTTCAATAAAACTATATTTTTATAGTATTTTATCTAACTATCTCTGTGGCTTTACGGAACTTGAAAGTTCTTGGCCGCACCAACCACATTTCTGCAAGTGTCTATTCTGAGCCACAACCATCCAATTCCTATCCTCTCCCATCTCTCTCACGATCCTTCCTACATTGTCCACTCTTCGCGTCCTTTGTCTTCTAAGCGGATGTTTCCCTATTGGTCTCCCCACCAATATATTTTTCGCCATATTTTCCTCTCCCATTCTAGCCACCAGTCCTGCCCAACGCAGTCTTTTCCATTTATAACCCTAAGTCTGGAGTCTAGAAGTCATGCAATTCCTTGTTATGCAATATCCGCCATTCCCCGGTGACCTCATCTTTCTTTGGCCCATAAATGATGCGAAGAATCCTATTCTTAAGTATTTTAAATCTATAATTAAAAAAAATGTTTCTTTGGTAATAAAAGAAAATATTTGGGAATAATTGGATACTCAGAAAATAATTTCTCAAAAAAAAAAAATTAATTTTGAGTTACGGCATGATTTCTGCAATTCTTTTACAATACCAATGATTGATTTAAAAAAAAAAACTTAAAAAAAATATTTTAAAAATCTTTAAATGAAATTAGTTTAGTTGAATTATTAAAATATACATTATAATTTTGCCAAATTTTAAGTAAAAAAAATTAATTAAAATCATTTCATTGTTCGAAATTTCAATTCATTTGGATTACAAGTTGTCATATCGCATCATATCTTCCTTTCCTTTTGTTCATCATTATTTTCTTAATCAATGATGTAGTTAATTCCTGATTCTTGTTGTACCGATTACTTCTAACAAAATACGAGACCGAGAAATTGTGGTTTTTTCTCGAGACGGTCACCTTTCTTATTCTTTCTCTCTCTCACACGCTTGCTCCCGTTCTTTCTCTCTAATAGGAAATGAAATCCGGCTTTATTTGCTAGAAGCTCATATCACTTGACTCCAAATGAAAATCGATTTCCGTATAAATGTTATATTATTAGCGCACTTTTCTTTCTTCGTTCAGTTTCCCAATTTTCTTTTATATTTTAATAAGTTTTTTCCACAAGAGAAGCTAAAGCCACTTTGGCTTATATAAGAAGTTACCAGGCGAATTCGAAAAAAATTAAATGTTGATTCAAATGAAATTTTAAAGTATTTTTTTTTCTAAGTAGATTATTTTGTATATATATATATTTCTGGAATGACAAATATTTCAGTTAATTTTTTTCAATAATAACACATAAAAAGATTATAATAATTTGATAAAATAAAAAGAAAATGAAATTCAATTATAGGAGGAATACATAGAAGAAAAAATGAAAAATGATGAAAAATAAAAGTTATCTTCTAAAACTTTGTATTAAAAAGAGCCAAGATATAATCTAAAGTTTTATAATAAAATACTTAGTTGCATGTGGAAAAAAAAAGAATTTCTTAATTTTTCTAATACAAATCCGCCAATTTAATAAAAGAGATTGTATCATTTGAATATATACATATATAAATATTATATTATCAAAAAGTATTTTTCTTTTGTTGCCAATCTGATATATAAGTTACCGTTTCATTACCTTTACTGTTTTCAACCTCGAGAAAATACTTCTTCTATACGGCATTAACATAAACCTAACAAACAAGTGTCGTTAATCTCTATTATATATATTATTTCGCGTGTCTTATTAAATTCTCTCACTCGACGTACAGAAACGTTTACAGAAATCCTCGTAGTTAATCCTTTCCTTTAGACAGAAGGACGTTTATATTTGAGTGACAAGATACCCCAACCCAATACATTTGTAAGATACACAAACGGCGCTTCATTCACATCTGCCACGATGTCTCTTTTGAAATATATATATATATATGTATATATATTAAATATATATTTTATTATATATATATGTATAAGAAGAGCTTTATGAGATTGTTAGAAACGTACTAGGCGTGTATGATGAATGGCCGGAGGGTGAATGGCGACCTGAGTTAAATGGTTGATGGCATAGGAACAACGATGCGGCTTTGTAATGCTTACTGTATCGAAAAGGAACAACACGACAGCAACTAACAACAAAGAGATTGAATGCAAAAGACAATCCGCAATAAAAATGTTTCTTGACATTTTCAAGGAGTAAAAAACACGGAGAAAAAATTTCTAGTTGATACCTGTATATTTTTATAATTAAATTTTACAAGATTAACGCTAAATAAATAACTAAATAAATAAACAAATAATATTCCAGGTATTGTAAGATAATGAGAATGTTCAAAAACTTAATAAGAATATTATTAATATTTGTATTAGGTTGATATTCAAGATAAAATCTATTTAATTCTTGTTTCTAAATTAATTATATTAATTGAACAAGTTTAAAGTCATATTTTGAATTGTGATATTTAACTTTATATTTAATTATATTAATACTTTATAATAAAGTAATTACTATAAAAAACAATTTGTTTGGGTAAATACTTTGGTAAATATTATATTTTTTGTTTTTAAAATTTTATTAAAAAAACCGATACCTGAGCAAAACTTAAATCTAAACATTAATATTTACATTATATATACATATAAATAGAGAGAGATTCTGTAATCACGAATGATAATAATATTCAAGAAGAATTTAAATCGAGGTTACGATCGGGTAACGTTTGTTATCATGAAGTAAATGGGCTTATCTCGTCAAAATTATTATCAAAGGGGATACAAATTAAAATATATAAAACAATTATTTTACCGGTTGTATTATATGGGTGTGAGGCATGGTCTATGACCTTAGGAGACGAGAATAGATTTAGAGTATTTGAGAATAGGATTCTGCGAAGCATTTATGGGCCAAAGAAAGATGAGGTCACCGGGGAATGGCGGAGACTGCATAACGAGGAACTGCATGACCTCTATGCATCTCCAGATATAGTTAGAATTATAAAATCGAGAAGGCTGCGGTGGGCAGGGCACGCGGCTAGAATTGGAGAGGAAAGAATGGCGAAAAGTATATTGGGGGGGGGGAGACCGAGTGGGGAACGCCCGCCTGGAAGACCAAGGACGCGGTGGGTGGATAATGTAGGAAGGGACGTGAGAGAGATGGGAGAGAATAGGGATTGGAGGGTTGTGGCTCAGAATAGGGACACTTGGAGAAGTGTGGTTGCTGCGGCCAAGAACTTTCGAGTTCCGTAGAACCACAGATATAAATATAAATATTTAATTTAAAATAATTAGATAATCCTCTACTTTGACTGAATTTTGTTTATATCTATATACTCTTGAGAATATAATAATCAATTAAAAAATCATAATTCGAGACAGATTTAAATGGTCAATTTACATCAAAATATATATTCGAAAATATAAATTTTAGTATTTTTAATATAAATACTGTATATTTAATTGAAAAAAATATAAATCAATATGTAATTGCATAAAATAGATCTATTATTCATTCATTTATATTAAATATACTAATATACATATATTTTCATTAATCTATGGTAATGAGTAAATACACGTTTTAAAAAAATATATTTAAATAAATATAATATTTATAGCAAGATAGAGTGAGAGAGATTAAAAAAAAATAATATATTTCAAGTGTATTTTGGTTAAATAAATACAAATATTGGTTCCAATGGGGGTTTCTACTAAAAAATAAGTGGTTTTTAATGAAGTTGGATATGATGTTTCCGTCATTTGTAAATTATGCATGGCGCTGATAAAACTGTTCATCTGTTTGGTTAGCTATTAAAATGCTTTTACTAGCAATGCAGACACGTACATTAAACGAATTAATACCGAGGATACACCAATGGACACTCACGGGGGATCAACGTGTCCGGTGGGGTTGCCACTTTTTATTTGCAAATGATTATTTTTAGTATCGTTTAGGTTGTTTCAACCAGACAACTTTAAATTTACGTATCTCATTTCATCAAGATTCCAATTAATTCGATCGTTCATTGTGGATTGAATACCGGGTCCTAATCCCTCATTTGTAATATACGACATGTGTTACCAAGTATAATATTACTACCAAGTATAATAATAAAGTTTTGTTAGGAAAATTCAGAAGAAAAAATTTATCTATGTTAGAGAGAGAAGAATTTATTTCAGTTGTGTTTATATCAATTTATTGAACTATCTAATATATATCTATAAATATAATTATATTTTTCAATAATAATATAAGTTGAAATATACCTATGTCTGTTTGTTGATACATATATCTTGAACTTTTCGTCCATTACATTATTTACATATCATCGTTATAATATATCTGTTTGCTTCTCAATCCAGTTTGTGACACAGCCCGTCCCTCTCCCGTAGAGTCCTCCTGAACAATTGTTGATATAGAATGAAAGATAAATAGATTATTGTCACTTTGGCTCTTCACACACAAAATCTAAATATGAGTAATCTAAAAAATAATATTATACTATTATATAAAATAATTTTTTATCCAAAAACCTGAGTTTCATTAGAAAAGTCACGGATTTATTGACCTGCCCTAGTAATATCAGATGCTTAGGTATTTAAAAGATGCAACGTAGCCTGAAAAAGCAATAAGCTTGACTCTCAACCTAAAGTAGATGGAATAATTATTCTTGAATAATAAATTGGAGAAATTACAATGAGCGGGAGAGGTGATTCGAATGAGTGAACAAAAATTAAGAAAAAGTTTGTTTATAGGAAAAATTTAAAAGAATCTGGAGTTTCTCCACTATCTCGCAAATTAAATAACATAGATTATATTTAAATTAAATTTAATTAATTAAATTATAAATTAAAATTAATAAATAATATTTATTAAACCAGCGCGTGTTTGGCTCTTTGTTGATGGCACCACGTTACGATTTGCAGTCAACTTATTAAAAAATTCAATCAAGCTGAAATTCTATATATAGCAGTTTTATACAATTTTTAATCATTTGAAAAACTATCAAACCTTTATCTTTATTTTTACGGTCAGTTTAGAGCATAGATTCCCAAACTTTTTTGTGTCGTAGACCCCTTGCCATGTTTTTCATTTTCATTTCATGGACCCCCAAATTTGTTATTCGATCCCGTAGACCCCTTGGTTGAAATAGACCAAATTAGGAACCTATGGTTTAGGGGAAAAAATGAAAACGTGGGGAGATAGTAAAAAAAATATATTCAAAAGAATCATACAAGGCGTTTTAACGAATATTTTCTTCTTAAATTTTGTCATTTTTTTAAAATTATAATTTTAATTAATCTTTTCCATGAATATATTTATTAAAACTATAATTATTATTATTAGTGTTTTTTTATTATTATTAACACAGTCCACACTCGGTGTAAACGTGCGGTAATTGATAATGACTGGAGAATAAGCAGTCGAAACGTTGTACATTTATTTAACTAAATAAATAAATAATATAAATATGTAGTGTATTAATAAAAATCCCTTTAATAATTAATTAATCTTAAATAGAAAAAATATTTAATTATTGTTGTGATATAGAGAACAAAATTAACAAATAAATTTCATCTTAACCTCAACCAGATTACATTTCAAATTGAATCAGAAACAACACTGTTTAATTTTGATATCGAAAATCACAAATCTTTTCAAAAGCCAAAAATTCATGTTACTTTAAGTAATATTTTTCAAATCTCAAATATAAGAACTTTTTAAATTATTTCCTTTAAACAAAGTTAAGTTTGAACACAGTAATAAATATCCAAAAAAAGGCAAATGGGACAACTTTAACATCGATTACTTTTTCTTTTCTTTTACAAAATCCAACGAACAGAAAATGACTGAATTTGAAAATGAATGTGTGTGAATAATCCGGGTCATTTGAACACGGTTGATCTTTTTCCGGGCGCTAATTGGCTTTCATTAGCGGCCCGAGGTTAGAGAGGGTCTTCTAATCCAATTCCGGACCAGATTACGTCCCTTCGTTTCCCTTTTAGCAAAGAACCTGATGAGTCGCTTACCGCCGTCGCCTTAGATTTTTATTTCTTTTTTCCCCTTTTTCTATACCTTAAAATGGGTCGAGTGATTTCACGCACAATTGAAAGAATTAATAGCGATTGTGTTTAAATTGAACATTTTTCACTGAAAAGGTGAGGAGGGGGAGGGTGGTGTTGGGAGTCTAATTGTTTCGATACAGGGCCCTCTAATAAATACTGAAAAAACAGATATAAAAGATAAAAGATGACTCTATATATCTCTTAAAAAAATAAAATAAGGACAAAGGCTTTATTTATTATCTTTTATTATTATTATTATTATTATTATTATTTGTTGTTTAAGAAAGCAATACCTGGTTCACCGAGCCGCTGCTCGGTACTTTAAAAAAATTATTCCTTATGAACTTTGGATATTTAAGATTGAGATTATTATTTAAAATAAATAAACAACAAAATATATGAAAAATTTCAAATAATTTAAAAGAACATAAATTAAAACAAAACAGTCATAAAATATACAGCCCTTAAACGTACGTATTAATGCACTGAAAGTCAGAAAAGTATGGCCTGTGGGTATAATATAATATATATTTCGTAAATTTATTTCAAAATATTATTAAAATAAATATTTTTATAATTTTATTTTATTTATAATATTTTGTATTTAAGGAAGCGCTGTCCGGCGTTGTCCAGCACGATTTTTTTTATTATTAAAATTTCTATTTTAAATTAAGAAAAAACTAACAAAGATGATTTTTACGAATTCAGATCGATTTATAAATATTATCTATGTTGTGAATTTCAGAAAATCCTTAAACGGTTTAATAATTCAAAAATACAAATTTATATATATATATATATATATATATATATACAATTTTTGCTAGTTTATGAATGAATTTTTTCATATTCAACGAAAAACGTTTGGCGCATTTCGTTTTCATTTGGTTTCTATTTTATTTCTATGCAATTAAATTCCTTTATAGAGCTATAATTTATATAAATACTTACATACCTCACTAAAACACTTCATCCATAAACTTTGTCAGCCTTATAGAAAAATTATTTTATTCTTTTTAGTCCATGAGAAAAACGTTATTTTATAAAAAAAAATTTATATTTATATTCTTTCTTCTCAATTTTTTAATTTATTGTCTTTTATATCATTTAACATCTTTATCTATTTATTTATATTTTAATAAATAGTTTATTGTAATATTAATATTCAAGAAAAAAGATATGAAACATGTTTCGTTGATTATTTTAAATGATCAGTCATATCCTGAAGTGTTTTCACGACATGAAATATGTATAAGCACTTATTTTTAATTATTATTCTTTTATAAATCCCTAATGAATATTTAGAATAAGATTATTCACATAATCGGAGTGAATGTTTTGCATGTAAAATATTCATTTGTGAATACATTTCTTGTTTAGATAATATTTATATGATTTTTTCTCAGGGATTAAGTTTAAGAAAATCATTAAGAACTCCATTAAGGTCTTTAGATAAATAATTAAACAAATTTAAAAATTAATAAAAAAAAGAAACATATAGAACGAAAAACTTAGCATAAAAGATCATAAGGACGAGAACGAACGTTATTCTTTGAGATTAATATTTTAAAATACCATCCCGGAGATTATAGGCAAGTTTCTTTATGTTTTATTTTTTTATATGTAAGGAAAATCTTGTTCTTTCAAGCTTTTAGAAAAAAAAAATCTTTATTCACTCACAATGCTTTTAAATCGACGACAGAATAAAAGATGTCCATAGAGACTTACCTGAAACAAAAAAAAGGAATTATTAATAGAGAATTAAAAACATATTAAAAATTAATTAAAGATAAGATTATAATCAAATATACTTAAACTTATAATATTCTGACTCAATTTATTTTAATTTACAGAATTATGCTAATTGTAAAAATGCATTAATTTTTATTGTTTAACAAACTTTAAGTATTTTACTTTTTATCGAAATTATTAATTCAAAAGAAATTTGAATTTAAAAAAAATCAACAATAATTCTATTTTTATAATTTTATTGTTATTAAGAACCGGTAAATTTAAATGAAATTGATGTATGGAAGGACAATATAATTTATAAATTCATCTTGAATCAAAAATGTAATTCCAATTAAAATATATTACATAATTTTTTGAGTTTTTAACAATAATCTACTCCATTTAAACCTTAATTAGCAAAGAATAATTATTACAAGACCAATTATCTAAGTTTAACAATAAGGATTTATTAAATATAATAAGACATCTTCATCTAAAAACAAAAATATATAAACAAAATTTTTGTTTTCATTAACTTTTACTAGATCATTTTTATATTTTTAGTAAAGTTTCTATGGTAATTACTTAAATATTTAACCAAAGGGATCTTTACAATGAGGCAAATCGCTTATATTAGACAAATTAGTAAAGTACTTAGCAAAATCATGTCATTAAGTTAATTGCAATTGTATTATTATATAAAGATATATTTAGAATTAGTATAGAATAAGAATTAAAAAGGATTTTAGAAAAGCGATTTGGAATTATTAAAATATTCATTAGCAAAAATAAAGACGAGATCATAAGTGAAAGAGAATCTGCTCCCTTAAAGAAAGGAGAGAGAATGGAGAATAGAATGAATTCCCCCTTCATCTATTCTTATCAAGGATAATTGTCTAATATAATAATAATAGTCCACTAGTCGGAAGTTAGTTCATTTGTGCGAGCAGCTAGCTTTTGGGTTTCAACAACGAGACTTGCATTTTGATAATCATGAAATAACTTCAAACTCATTTATTTAAATTGAACATTGAGACAATTTTAGGAAATTTCATTCGACTTTTTTCTCCTGCTTCTCACCGCTTCAATAGAAAAGGAAATTAGCACATTCAGATTATATTAGAGAAAAGTGGATATAAAAATATTGGATGACATTCTCATAATCTCTATAATTTTATATTCTAAGTTACTAGAAAGAGGCGGAAATTAGAGAAGAAGCTTAACTAAGAAGATATATAATTTTTTTAATTTAAAAAAAAAACAATAAATAGACTTTTATTTCATTGCTTTGTCTATTTGTACATATGTGTGTTTACACAAAAAGCCGTGGCGCTAGTATCGCTTTGTAGTATAATTAACAAGAAGTATATTTTTTAACTTTAAATATACGATAAATGGTAAAATTAAGATTAAAAAGAGAGAATAATTAAAAAAAGATTTTAAAAATCTTTTATTTAAGCAAGCTAGAAAAATGTTTTAAAAAATCAAAACTTAATTTTTAGAATAAAATAAAAAATAAAAAGGCTTCTTTTGATTAGTAAATGCACTCACAAATATTTTTATATTTTGTTTTTTTCATTTTTTCATTATTTATTATATTTAATTTATGAATTCAATTGAAAAATATAAAACCATCAAAACTTATTTATTCTTTATTGAAACAAAATAAATAAATAAATAAATAAATTCTGGGAAAATCTATAAGTTTTTAAACTACAAATAAATCATTTTTTTTAACTATTAATAAATTACAATATAGATTAAATACCATTTATATAGATTTAATTATTTTCTTTATTATGAGATAATGCTTGCATTAAATTTTATAACTTAAATTAACTTAAATAAGGAAGATATATATCAGCTTTAATTTTCTTTAAATCAACTAATATGCATCATTCAGTGTAAAATAAATTTATTGTAAGAACCAGGAATTTAATGGGAGAGAGAAAAGAGGCATTAAACTCTTGGGTTGTAAACCCTTCCAATCTCGCTCATGTCATTCGGATGTCCTACTGGATTTAATTGAAGTGGGTCGAAGGTGGGCAGATATTTGGCAAAACTCTCTAATCATAAAATAGTTGTCAAAATGTAGAATTTACATTGCAAGTCCATGAAGGCCTTGTAAAAGTATTAATACAAATATACACTAGACACACTTAATATAAATTTTAATAAATTTATAAATTTGTGTCTGTAACTTATTAATTTACAATAATTGATGGAGAATTTATAAATAATAATATATAGGCAATAAACTTTGTGATAGAACATATATTTATTCAATTCTATAAAATACATTATGTATAAAAAATTAATCTAAAGATAATTTTATATCAAGTCTTTGGATTATATAACATTTTCAGCTTGTATAAATTGTCTATAGTTACATTTGAATAGTGACCTCTATGCATCTCCAGAATTATAAATTAGAATTATAAAATCAAGAAGGCTGCGATGGGCAGGGCACGTGGCTAGAATTAGAGAGGAAAGAATGGAGAAAAATATATTGGTGGGGAGATCGAAAGGGAAACGTCCGCTTGGAAGACCAAGGATGCGGTGGGTGGATAATGTAGGAAGGGACATGAGAGAGATGGGAGAGGGTAGGGATTGGAGGGTTGTGTGGCTCAGAATAGGGATTCTTGGAGAAGTGTGGTGACTGCGGCCAAGAACTTTCGAGTTCCGTAGAGCCAGAGAGATAAATAAATAGATTTGAGTATAGGTATATAGAAACTATTAGTATAAGTATAAGTACGTGCACAGTTATAGTATTTCTAAATTAGGTATGAAAACTTTTTGTTTACAATAGATGCAACTAATAATAAAAAGTTTTATTTTTTTTATTTTTTATAGTTTCATTTCCAATTTACATTTTATTTATCACATTGATCAAATTCGCTAAAGTTGGACGTGACTACAAAGATAGCTTTTTCTAGCAGTTCTATCAAAACTAGACATTGACAAATAGGAGCATTTATAAAAATAGAAAAAAAATTTTAAAAGATTTATGGTCTTTCGAGGTAAAAATACAAGAACTAGGTGGATAGAAACTTTTCTAATTACAAATAAATATATGTCAAAATTTTCCACTTAGTTTGTTGAATATCTATCTATTCACCCAAAACTTTTATTAACATAATTTTATTACATTCAATGAAGTCATTGTCATCATAAGTTTTTTACTAAAAAAAGGTGACTTTGAAAAATGATAGTTGGTACGTGTTCCTTTCTTTCTTTCTTTTTTTTAATTTCATAGTCCACCTTCTTTCCTGACCATAAGATAACTTATTTTATTCACCCTCCGCCACTTGAAGAAAAATGGTGAAAAGTGTCCACAGGCCAGTTTGCTAGGGTGAGAATGAAAGAGAATAAAATAGCCATTAAAGAAGACTGGACCAAGGCTGAATAGAATAAAATCCTCAAAACGTTTCGGGTCTGAAGAACAGCAATCATTGTGAACAACTGGAAGTGAAGATAAAAGACCACAAGTAGAGTAGGAGAAAGAAAGAGAGAGAGAGAAAGAGAGAGAGAGAAAGAGAGAGCTGAATTGGAGAGAAGGAGATATCAAGTGAAGTTTCTCTGAGTATTAAGCCCATGGACTGATCCCGGGAAAAGTTTTCATTAAGTGCGTTTGTGTTTGTAATAATAACGCGATGGCTATTGTGCTCGAGGGCTTATAACGCGATCCAAGCCGGGTGGTTGGCGTTAACGATGTCTGCGGTTGTAAGACGATTCTTTCAACCCTGCGCCAATTCCTTAACCTCGACAGCCCTTTTAGTCATTGATCGAAAGCGGAGGATAATTAAACAAAAGACCCAACGTGTTGAAAGACAGCATCGCAAATAAGAAAGAAAGGAATTAAAGGATTTAGAAGGAATCTTTAGATCATAAGAGAAAAACAGGAAATAAACACCATCGGTGAAACTTATTGATCAAATACAAACCCATGAGAATAAAAATCAGTAATAAAATTTTTATCTTTCCAGTCACAAACATTTCCATAAAAATATTCAGTTATTAGAAATGCTTATCTGCTATAATATTCTAATAGATAATCAATTTATCTAATTAAGAGATAGACATATATTTAAAAAAATATTTTCTAATAATTATCTTATTAAGTCCAATAATAACTCACAGCAATGGCAATGACCATTGTCAATCAGTGATCGCCCGACAACAGCGCCACCTTGGCGTTTGCTTTTTTTCATCACTATACTGAAGTGATAAATTAGAAACATTAAAATATATTAAGAACATATATTACTATTTTATTGGGAAAGATAAACAAAGTTCAAACCAACCAAGGAACTCCAGTAAAATAACTTAGGCTACACCACTATTCATTATGAACTATGGTGAACTAACTATGGCGAAATGTTATATATAAGAAAATAAGATTACGATTTGTTTTTTAATAATAATTATATGAAAAAACATCTCTTTCAATCAATCTAAGAAAGTTTTCAAGCTCAGGAAGAGTTTCTTTCCAATGTTCCATAACTAATTCAGAAGTAGCCAATCGTAGTTTTTGTATAGTTTCCAAAATGTGAATTAAAACATTTGCTTATATATATATATATATATATATATATATAGAGGAATATTTTGATCCAGGACGAGCCATCAAAATAATGTAGCAATGGGGTTGGATTGGTGTCTAGGGTAAATAAAATCTCGATAGAGCAACAGGAAGACTTATTGTTTGGGCTTTTCTATAAAATGGTTTATTTACAAATAAATATACATATACAAATACAAACACTCTCTCATCATCATAGCCAAGCATTCCCTGCGGGAGTTCGCGCCTCGATTAATATCTTAATCCCACCCCTACCGAGCATCAGTTGTGGCGGGAGAAGGGGGTGGGAGTCTTCTCCTGGACGTCACCAATGGCCCAGTCTCAAGCATGATTGGGGATGGGGAACCCGCGGCATTTCCGCTACCCTGGATTGCATTTTACAACCAGGGTCAAGGAAGTGGTGTGAGGTGGTTCATCAACATCCCTTGACCTCAATTTCTATTCCCATAAATATTTATATATAGAGGGAGAGAGAGAGAGAAATAGATTCTTCAGTGGTTTAGTGGTTAACACATTGAAATTAGAGTTCAGGCCTAGAGAAATTCGATAATTAATAATTTCTCTCAGGGATAATAAATAAATATATATAAATAGACAATAATAACTTTAAATCAATTTATAATCATAATTTATAGCAGATTCTCTATATAATATTTTTTTCACTATGAATAAAATATAAGGAAGATACCATAATCTCGAGGTATATTATAACGGCTATAAATATAATTTATTTTTATAATTATAAAAAAACAAATTCTTTATAATTTGTCTTCTATAGTAGAATCTATTGTTTATAGGTTAATAAAATTTATTAAACTTGTTATTATAAGGTTCATAAAATGAATCAAGGTGTTATATATATTCTATGAGAGATAAATTGAGACAAGTCTTTATGACTTCAAAAATACAATTATACCTTCACGTTTAGAGATTGCATTCCCTAACTCTGAAATATTAAACGTAGATAATTAAGTCATTTAGAAGGAAATAACTTGCTCCTAAGATTGACTTTGTTTCTTTCAGATAATTTCGTTAAAATACATTATTATAAAATAGCTAACATAAATCATCATTAGACGTTTCCTTTCAACACAAAGGATTATTTTTATGAAGGGGAAAAAGTCGATTATTGAAATAACATTTTTCCTTAAATAAAATTCTATGGCTATTTATTAAAGTTATAAGAATTTTAATAATAATAATAAAAAAAAATATCTTATGAAATATTTATGTGAACAATTTTTTTTCATTATTATTTTTAAGAGTAAAACTCAAATTAACACTTTTGAAAAGTATTATTATAATAGGGATATTAAAATGGTTAAAGAGAGGGGGGGGGTTAAGAAGGATAAAAAGGTGAAAGATAAAGATAGTATAAAAAAAAGGAAAAAACCCATCAACATCTGATAAAATCATCCCAAGAGAGGTGGTGGGATAAAAAATTTTCAATTTTACATTTCGTTATCTAATATCTATATTTGATTATTTCTGAATATACGTATGCATCTAAATATACAATATAAATATATAATATATAAATATATAATAATAAAAAAATCATACTAATCAAAAATGGTTTGATAAAAAATGAAATATATGCATATTATCGACTGTAATAATTATTTAATTAAATTAAACAACACTTTTTATATTATTACATTATATTCTAATTTTAGATATATAAAATTAATTTGAAAATAAAAAATATGAATATCTATCCCGTAGAATATTACATTTATTTTATATTATTCAACTATACTATTAGATAAATCTATACATTAATATTTTATATGTTAAAGTATATAAATTATAGGAATATAAATTATGAAAATTTACATTTTTTTATATATATAATGTAATATTAATAAAAACTCTTAAAAAATTACACTACTTTTTATTAAATCCGACAATAAAAAAAAAAATAAAATTATTTCTAATGATATATATAAATTTATTTTAATATAAAAATAAATAATTAACTTTTTACATAAAATAAAGATATAATCTCATATATTTTGTGTGCTATATAGTAGTAGAACTTAATATTAAAAAAATTATAATCTGTTTAAATATTTTAAATTAATTTTGGTAATTATTCAATCGAGTAATAATGACATGGATTTGGAATAAACTTTACCACAAGGTTCCTTTTTACCGACCGACGATAGTAAGGGAGGTATTGTTTTCACACCAAATTTCACATGTGGAGATTTTTACATATCTCCACGAATCATGCATTTTCTAAACAGAAAAAAGTATTTTTAGCATGATGTCTGTCCGTCCGTCCGTCCATCTGTCCGTATAGATGTGTACAGCCTAACGGCTGAACGGATTTCGATGAAATTTGGTATATTTACTTAATGCATCAGTGGGATGAATTGATCAACTTTTGGTGCAAATCCGGAAACCGGAAGTGGTAGTATTAGCGATCGACGATAGGAAGGGAAGGGTTATTTTCACACCAAATTTCACATGAGGAGATTTTTTACATATCACCACGAATCATGCACTTTGTATTGGTTTTATCCTCGAGAAAAATCATATTTATTAGTTTTTTCTTGATTTAAATTTATATGACGTCATCCAGTCATTCATGACGTCACAGCCTGGTCTTGCATAGATATTATAAATAAAATAAAATTAAAAATGTTTATGTTATATGCCTATCTGTTTTTTATTACATTAATAGATATATTAAAATTATTTGAAATTGTTTCTGTAGCTGGAAATTAATTTACTTCAAACCGTCGGACCTGGCCACAGGTCAACTTATTTAATTCCAAATAAACTTTTCTGATGCAATTTTTGCGGTTCGCTTCTAGTTTAAGAGATAAAAAGGATTAAGTTTGCATATAAATCCATTGATATTCTATTTAGCTACTATGTTTTATTATGACTACCAGAGGGCTCCACTAATTTTCGGTTTTTATAAGTTCGGTTTGGATATAAGAAGATTAAAAATTAATTAATTAAATAATTTTTCTATCTCCAAACCGAAACGAAAAAATCGAAAATTAGTAATAAGTGAATAATTAGTGAATTAGTCAATAAAACATTAATTAATAATATGTATAAATTTTATTTTATTAAGATTCAATTACTGTCTTGCTAATTTCGAATTGAATACAAAATTTCATTTAATTTTGTTTTTAATATTTTTTTTCCTGTACGTAGCTAATTGAATCTAGTCAATGAGAAGAATGTGTTATTCCGAGGTGATTAACACGCCAGAAACTCCCCATCGAATGTGTCCCTTTATTTTAATTGAAAGTGATGGAACTGGAAGGGTGCACAGTTGACAAGGCATACTATTTCGAGGGATTCCTGTTGTTTGCTTGCACAAACGAGTTAAAAGCAAGGTAAGCCTTTCACAAAATTTAAAGTAACAAGTTGGATCCTAACTGCATATAGAAATTAGAGAAAGTAGGGGATTAAATAAAGAAGTAAAGAGAGAGTGGATGGAGAGAGAAAGAGAGGGGTGCTTCCAACTCAATCAGTTTTACAAAAACAAAAATAAAATGAGAACATGCTAAAAGAGAATTTAAACTGAGATGTTAGCAGTATGTTTTACTTTTCTGCAAATTTCTCTTGGTAATTATTAATGAAAATTTACCTAAACGAAGTTGTATAAAGTTGGATAAATTTCAATGAAAATGCAAAATCAGAATATCCAACGGATATCTACTGTTCCACAGCGACCCATTTTCATTCCTCTTAATGAAAGCAATAACAAGAACAAATATTCTAAGCCAACCACAGACAACATTAGAGAAAATAGAGAAACCCTTGTAGAGAAGTGGATTTTTCATATAATTAGGCAAAAATAGGGTCGGTATTAATTTAAAACATTCCTTAACAAGATGTTACATTAGATAATATTAATAAACGCATATGAATTTAATAAAGTGATATTATTTCTATGTATGGAAGAAAATGACATAAAAGATTGGAAACTTTTCAACGATTTTTGAAGTTGGATCTTATTCCCCATGTTACACACATTAATATATTTTATGACTTTAATAATGACAGTATTAAATAATAATTATTATTATTATTATGATAAACTTAAAATGATTAGTAGAAGATGTTGTCACCATCTTCATTCTGATCATAAACCCTCAATGACTACTTAAAAATGGTTATTTTAGTTTTACCATCTATTGAACTTCTTGACTAACAGTTCTAGATATCTCCATTCCGAGATATTATTTTGAAATTATCTAAAGTGTGACCAGTAGATGTCTTCCAAGATTATTTTATTTATTTGTATTTATTTTATTTCTGCGTCCTCTAATTACAATTAAAATCAATGGAATCCTTAAAATCCTATATACATTAGTTGACGCTCGAAGGTTTATATACATTATCGAACAAACCTGTAATTGTCTATTTATTACACTTCATTTGTGGTCAAAGATTCATTCCAGAGAAAAAATAGACTTAAATCGTATGATATTTGTGCCACTCAGAAGCCAAAGCGATTAACTCCACAAGTAAACAAACTGAGAAAATGAAGCCCAAAGTTCACAGTTTGAATTAAATTCGGGGTTATTGATTACCGAAAAATATATATTGCATTGCACTATTAAGATTATCAAGTTCAATATTCACTTTATATGTTGCAGATTACATTACATTACATTACTAGCAAAATTTTAAAAATTAGTGTTAATCGGTTTCGCTTCTGAATGGCTCATTTATTAATAACTCTATATAATTGTTTCTCGTATCAAGTTTGAAGTCTAAGAAAATATATAATAGGTTATTGATTTTTACAATAAAAAGAGAAATATATATTAATCAAAGACTTTAATAGGATGTACACAAAACACACACAAATTAAATTAAATACTTTTATTTTAGATTAAAAATCACGTCTAGAATTTGAAACAAAATGTTTACTCAATTATCAGTAAAAATCAATTAACAAATACAATAGACAGATGATCAAATCTAATAAAATCCAGGTGACTGATAATTAATATTCAATTTTCATTTTTCCCCTTTAAACTCCGAAATGGGTTTCAGAATACTAATAAAAATAGGGAATGCGATTTCATATTTTTCAATTATTAATATAGTGTAAAATAAAATAAAAGGTTTTTTTAGGTATTCTCGAATACCAACTAGGATATTCTGATTTTAATGTAAAAGCTCAGTCAACCGAAATATTAAATGCTTTTCTAAGAGTTTTAAAAAAATAATGAAATTGTGGAATGTGATTCTTAACAGAACATTTTCTACTAATGAATAAAGATAAAATTAAATTTATATATTCCATACAAAAAAATAAAAATAATATTAAATTTACAATATTTCAAAAGAAACTCACTAGGTTAATTGTATATTGTATTTATTATAAATAATATTTGTCAAATTCGTATTATTCATGATATTATGCAGGTCCAAATATGGAAGAAGTATTCGGTAACCATAGTATCAATCAAATTGATAATATTAAAATTCAATAAAGTAAAAACGAAATAAAATACTTAAATAATATTTTTTTTGTTTATAATTAAAGTATTTTATTTGAAATAAATGAGTTACAAATTATTAAATATATTTTTTAAATTATATAATTAATTAATTTTTTTTCAATAAAAATAATATAAAAGTAAAATAAAAAATTATTTTTAGAATAGTAATTACATTTGTTTTGAATTGGGACACACTATCAAACTATGTATATACTTCATATTATAGGAACCAACAAATTAAAAATGATTATTTATTAATAACAAAATGAAAATATTACCATCCATTCAGCCATTAATATCAATCTAAATTAATTTGTCTAGTGAATTGAAATGTATGAACAAGAGACTATAATTAAATTCTAATGAGAATGAGCAAATCAAACGCTGCCTCACGTTAAAACATACAATCTACACCACACTTTGATGGATAATTAATAAATTCATTAATAATATGTTTTAGATCGATTTCCTTGATTAATTTTTAGTGCTAAGATTTCAATAGAAAATAAAAATAAATAATTGTGCTAAAAATTAAATTGAAAAATATATAATTTCAATGGATGGGATTGTTTGCAATCAATCTGAGTTTTTGGTTTAATGTATTTAATTTATTTAGATAGAGTAGTGTGTAAAAATATTTTGAACAAATCTTATCTTATTATGCTAGCTAAAATTGTATATATCTATCTATCTATATATATTGGTTCTCAAAAACCGCTCTAACGATTTTTTTCAAATTCACACTAGATATAGTATTTATAAAGAAAAATTAAGTTTTATTGATGATATCTCTTGAAACATTCAGCTTCATTATTAATTTCTTAATTGAAAATTATATATGGAAAACGTCAAAATTGGCCTCCATTTTTATTTGTATTAATATTTTTTTTTATTTAAAATATTTTAAAATTTATTATTTAATTTCGAAATAAAATTAAAAATATTTATTTTTAATAAAATATATATAGATATTTATTAATCTCTCTCAAAAAAAAAAAAAATAAAATAAAAAACATCAAATCTGCCTGCTAAGACAGTAAAAAAATGACAATTTTTTATCTAAACATATATAGTACAGTGGCTAGAGAGATGTTTTAACGAGTGGATTTCGTCGGTTCGAAACTCGCCGGGTGAATCGTTATTTAAAAATGAAAATGAAAATAATGAATTTGTTATTTTTTTTCTTTTTATCTATTGTTTACATTTTAATAAATTACTATTTTATATTTATTTATTCATTGTTCTTTTATTAAATTTAATATTTATTAATATTATTTATTATTAATTTATATATTGATGACATCACAAATGACATTTATATTGAAATTTGACTCCCGCCTTTTTTTAAAGAATATTGTATTAATATTTTTTTTATATTTAAAATATTTTAAAATTTTTTATTTAATTTCGAAATAAAATTAAAAATATATATTTTTTTTATATTTAAAATATTTTAAAATTTTTTATTTAATTTCGAAATAAAATTAAAAATATATATTTTAATAATATTTTATAATTATAAATTACGATATATATTTATCAATAATAATGAATTTTTTTTTTTTTAACTTAATTACAGAGCCGAGGCTCGGGGTCCCGGTATGATCTTAATATATTGTGAGAATTAGATAAATAATGTAGAGAGAAAAAAATATTTAAAAATAGATATTTATTTAAATGAAATAAAATTATTTAATTTACAGAATGAAAATGTCTATAATAATGTCTAAACATTTTTTCTTTATAATTTTACATTATAATAATACTAATTACAGTAGTTATAATATATGGGGAATTTTCAACTTTGACTGCCGATTTGACCATGTTCCCAAACGAATTTTAAAAAAACCAAGACCACTTTACATTTACACATTTTAAGCTCTAATCGAATCCAAAATCAAAATTTAAAAAATCGAAAAACAAACTCACAGATATATAGATTTTATAAATGAACATTTATACAATTTATTTTAATTAATTTGAAACATTTTAGGAAACAAATTTTTAATGGGTCATTTTTAGAAATCCCATTTAACAATTATAATAAATAATTAAAAAATTGTAAAATTTTTAAAGTATATAAAAATAAATTGTATAAATTGGTTAAAGGGTCGAGTGATAGTTCGGTGTCCCAGGTATATATTTTATATTAACACGCCTACTTTTCTGTATAATAAAGATATAAAGAATCATATTTTAATTTTTATATAACCAAGAAATCATTTTTTCACTTAAAATATAGTTGTAAAGCCCAAATCTCCGATCCATATAACATCATCGACTGGGCCGCTACCAAAAGGAGTCTTCTCTTGCTCTGACTAGGGCCACCGGTATTTGCCATTAGTCTCGAAAAAATAATATTAAATTTTATATAAATTTATAAATTAGAATATTTGAATTTGTTTAAATTTTAACACATGTAATCAATCATATGCATAAAGAATAAAAAATTTTGAAAATCAACTTGGTATTAAATTCAGAAAAAAAAAATACTCATATATAGAATATATAGACTATTCGAATATAATTGAAACTCTTTCTCTCCCTCTATTTTAAATTTGAAAAAACGGAGTGTTAAGAAATTAAGATTCCTTATACAACATGGATGGTTAAATGAATTGGGCTCCCTACCTCCCTGAGAAATTCACATTAAAAATGTTTATAATATTTTAGTTTATTAAATCAAACTATTATTTTTTTATTTCAATATTTTTAATGTTAATACAATAATTTTTATTTTATAATCTATAAAATAATTTAATTATTTTTAAAAACAACGGTCTTCAATTACAATTTTTTTACTCTCTACTGACTGTTCATTTCATAACTGAAAATAGTGTCGAATAGAAATAGACGATATTACTTGGATTAATCTTATTATGCTAGCTAAAATTGTTTGTTTGTATTATTGAGGACCCCAGTTCAATTCATTTTAATCAGATTGATGCAATGATGCAACATTTAATAATTGTAATAAATAATTAATTGTAGATTAATATTTTTTAAAGGGTCGAGCGACAGCTCGGTGTCCCAGGTATTAATATTACCAGCCAAACCCAATAATAATGAATCATTTTTTTTAACTTAAGTACCGAGCCGAGGCTCGGGGTCCCGGTACTGTAATTTATAATGGAAACAATATTCCAGGAAAATTACAAAAATGTTTTTATTTTCATTTTAAACCTTAAGAACTTGTTCAATTAATTATCTTTTAATGACTAAAAAAAACAAACAATTTTCTTATTTAATGTATTTAGGTATCATTTAGTAAAAAATACAAATAATTTCGAACACATTAAAAAAAAAAAAAAATTACTAGTGTAATTAAGTTTAATAAGGTTGGCAGAATTTTCAACTTAAAAGTAGGATTAAAGGGGAAGAAAGGCTTTTAAAGTAATTCCTATTTGAACCTTTCTTTCTTTTCTAAATAAATCGGATTTTCAATTCCATTATATAATCTTTCAATAATTTTCCTCTCTAGTGGTATTTGTTCAGATAATTTCGAAGAAAAACAAAAACCTTTTTAAGGGTTCGAGGGAAATCGCGAATTGGAGTTAATGGAATGCATACAAAACATTTTACACCTGAAGAAAAGATGAATCAACAATTCAGGTGTTTTTTTTTGTTACTTCTTTTCTTTATTTAAATACAAAACATATTATATTTTGAAATCCAATTGTATTGGGTGGATTAAAGAAAGTAATAAAAAAAGATTAGAATTTAAATTTCCTTTCAAAGGAAATAAAAGGGTACTTGCAAAAAAAGAGTTATCTCTGCAGTTAATTCGCACTTAGCAGCATTATACCTTTATTCGGATCATAAATTGGGCTCTAGAAAAGTAGAAACGGTTGTATGGCAAGGGGGGTGGGCCCACCTCCAATCTTCTAAAAATCTCCCTTTTACGACCTTTCAACGATTATTCTACAATTAAATAGCTTTGAATTATGAACAGGAATAAAGCGGATACCGCTACATCGGTTAATAAGTTCACAAACCATCCGCTTCATAAATAAAACAAGATCGTCTTAGGGGGTTTACAATAAAAAAATAACCCCTTCCATTACAGCATTCTTTTGTGTATTTAAAAATATAGAGTTGAAAAAAGTAACGGAGTGAATTTATTATGCATTCTTATCTCTTATATATACATTTTTCAAATAAAATAAGAAATTTTTTTTTATTTATTATTTATAATGTTATATAACAATACTATCATATATAATTTTAAGACAATTTTGAATAAGTCCAATAAAAAAAAATTATATCTAATATATACACAATAGGTGAAATAATTGTAATATCAATTGGTAGGTAATACCAAGCAGGGCTATCAATTGGGTAGCGGACGGTTGTGAAGACAGATTTCTTCTTGGAATAAATTGGTTTCTTTATAATTTCAAGACATTCCCATCAAACTCTTATTTAATTTGGTCTTAAAAATTTGAAAATAAGGTATTGAGAAAATTCAGTGTCTTTCCTTATCTAATTAACTTTCCATTGACAACATCTTGAGGTTTTGCCTACTTAAATACCTCATATAAATATAAACTTTGATTTCTCCTAAACGCCCATCTTTTTAATGTATATTATTTATAATACAATCTTGACATTAAGAAAATAGTATTTTCACCTTTATTTACAAATTTACATATACATTTTATTCATATCTCAATTCTTTTTCTTTTTTGAGCATAAGTTCACAAAAAATCACAAAAAATCTTTATTTATAAAAATAATTAATTAAAATAGAAAAATTAGCATCAATCGTTATTTATTGATTTACAATTTTAAAAAATTATTGGAGCATTTATTATTTGTTATTTGTGTAGAAATCAAAATTACACTTTTTTTCTTAAAATTCACTACTAAACTTGGAAATATACCAGATAATAGAATTATTAAATTATTTTTTTTTCAATTTATTACTCCTAATCATCCAATATTTAAAATAACTTATGAATAAAAAAAAAGTTTTTCCTTTTATAGATCTTTAAATAGTTATTTCCTTTTAGTTATGCAATCTTCTAGATAAATATAATATATAAATTAGTATAACTTTTCCTATTTACTAATATAGTTTAGATCGTTAGACTGGTTCATCTGTTTCATCTTAATTTCCAACTTTAGCCATCCAAATCTAGGGCAGAATGGCGGAGCTCTTTCCATTTAACAGAAGAAAAGCTTTTCCAGCTTTGTTCGTTGAAAGAACGAAGTTTGTCTCTTTTCTCGCATACGGTGTAACGGAAACTTTTACTTCAATGCGTAGGCGGGGAGAGGAAAAAACACAGCCCATGCAAAATGGTAGTTTCCTCGGAAGAGGGTCGACAATCAGTGGAATATTGTCCCTGACATATACCCCAGCTTGAATGCTGTTAACGTGGATTTAATACCTGGATCTATTCTGTTCGTTACATGCATCCGTGCTGTTCGTTTTGAACGTGAGGGATATTGGATGCACCCCCACTTTCAGGCTCCAGATGAAAATAATGGCTCCGCTAACTGAGGGTCTTCTCACTATACTCGAATCGCCTACAGCCACAACAAACAGAAAAGTTGGGCAGTTACTGAATTTATATTTATCATTCATAAAATCATTCGGCCTAAACTCTCGTTTTTCCCTCTCACTCAAACATATAAATAAAAATCAATAAGTTCTTTTTTAGTGAATATTTTCTTAACATTTGCTATAGCTTATTTAAGTTTAATATTATTTAAATGGGTAGAAAAATATTTCATCATATCTTCTTCTTCTCCTCTTTCATTATTATAGTGATAAAATAATTATAAATTAATATTATAAACGCAGATGAAGAAATAGTAAAATCACTAACTCATACACTAACACTAAGTTATAGTGTTTATATTATAACCGAAATACACACTAACACTAACTTATATTTTATTATGACCAAAATACTTTTTTTTGCTCTGCGTTTAAAATAAAATCTTCATTTATAATTTAATAAAAATACACACACACACACACAATTAAAAAATGAGCTGTGGCCAGACACAGAACAAACTGACAATTTAAAATAATAAAAAACAATATATAGGTGTATATATATAATGTATTTTTTATTTCACCAGTTGTTTTATGAAATAAAAAATCTCCGACAATGAATACAAAATTAATACTTTGTAAACTACTTCTACTACTACTTCCAGTTTCCGGATATACACCAAAAGTTGATGATGATTTCATGCTACTGATGCATTAAGTAAATATATAAAATTTTATCAAAATCCGTTGAACCGTTCAAGCTATGCACGTCTTTATGGACACACAATGGACAGTCGGACGGACAGACCTACATCTTGCTAAAATACATTTTTTCTGTTAACAAAATGCATGATTCATGGAGATATGTAAAAATTTCCACATTTGAAATTTGCTGTGAAAACAATACCTTCCCTTCCTATCATCGGTCAGTAAAAATTAATGAAATCTATTAATGAATAAAAAATGTATTCTTATTTAATTAAAAGGATTTTTGAATTAGGAATATGAATGTATGATAATAATAATAATAATAATAATAATAATAATAAAAGAAATGTAAAAAAGTAAGAAGAAAGGAAAATAAGTTTTTCACTCGATTTAATAAAAGCATGCATAAATTTCTCTAGAATATCTTAGATATTCTTTTTCACTCCCTATTCCAGAGGCTCATGTACCAGATAAATAACGAAGTTCAATGATTTTGGAGTGTACGACGTTTTTTCCTTCGAGAGCACCTTCGGTATTATTTATTCGTTGGAATATCAGTGTCTCGGCATTCATTTCAATGACAAACGGCTTCGAACAGCTTCAATTAGAGACTCTTCCATGGAAATGTCCTTGGTGTTTCTCTTGGGATATGTGGGGGTTGGAGTGGTTGAAGTCAAGCCCTGGGCAAACAGCCAGAATGTTGACAAGCTAAATTTCCTCCCCAAGGAGAAAACCATTTCTCCCGAAATTTGCCTAGCGATCTAGGAATAGTTCAAGATCATATGAATTTTTCTTCTTATTATTTTTTAATTTTTTTTTCTCACTATCAGCTTTAACAGGTAATAATGACCACAGTTAATAATAATGAATTTTTTAATTTGTAAATTCATATTCATTGCTTCTATCCATTTAAATTATAATTAATATAATTAAATTCTAAACCTGTGAAATTAAAAGTTTAGCAATTATTTGCAATTATTAAAAAATAAATAGATCTAAACAAAAATGTTTAAAAATAGTAAATTACTGTTAATGATCTCAAAACCTTTGATAATGATATATAAAATTATCTGACGATATTAATACTGTGGAATTTCCAAAAAAGCCCAAAAAAAATAATTGCTTTCTATTATGTTTTTCAACTGAGTAGTGGATATTGTAGTTTCCTCCTTGTAGTTAACAAATGACTAATATAGATCAAACCCCTAAATATTTGAAAGTAACGAGTTAGAATTTTTATTATTTTAAAAACTCAATTCATTAATATCTGGTAAATATTTGTAATTAGAAACATACAAATAAAAAAAAATTCTACAATCTGTTTATTATCAATCCAGATAATTATATTATATTAAAAAAAAAATATTTTATCATAATTAAAATAAAAAATTTTTATTTTCCGAAACAAATTTTATCTAGCTAATTTTAAAAATAATATTTTTTACCGATCGACGATAAGAAGGGAAGGTATTGTTTTCACACCAAATTTCACATGTGGAGTTTTTTACATATCTCCACGAATCATGCATTTTGTTAACAGAAAAAAGTATTTTTAGCATGATGTCTGTCCGTCTGTTCGTCTCTCCATTGTGTACGATGAATAGGTCAATGGATATTAATAAGATTTGATATATTTACTTAATGCAGCAGTAGCATGAATTCATCAACTTTTGGAATATATCCGGAAACCGAAAGTGGTAGTTTACAAAGTATTAATTTTATATGTTCACTTAAAATATAGTAGTAATTAATATTTGTTTAATTAAACTAAAATTAAAATCCAAGATAATATAATTTAATTATTTTAATTCAAGTTTTAAAATTTTTTTTTATACTCTCTCTCTCTATATATATACACTAATAATGTTTGGAAATTAATTTATTTCAAATTATCGGTCAGTTGTTGTTGTTGTTCTGTTCCTGGCCCCAGCTCATTTTTATTTACAATTTCTTTTAATTCCTATTCCAAAGTCTCTATCATTATCAATCTAATAAATTCGGAAATCATTTGTCGCAGCATCCACATTCCTCCAAACATGCTTATCCTGAACAATCTCCTTCTAATTCCTATCTACTTCCAATTCTCTGTAAGCTTAAGAAGGTATAATATAAAATAAGATATTAAAGAATTAAGAGAGAATAGGAATTGGATGGAAGTCGATCAGGGTAGAGACGATTGGAGGTATGTGATTGTTGTAGACAATTTTCAAATTCAGAAACATGGACAACACTCCCGTTTAGAAGGAGCATCTTTATATACAAACACACAAATAGATAAACATATAAGTATATATTTTAATTTTTTCATGTTTGTAAAATTCAATTTCTTAAACTATAAAGATATCTATAGAAATTGATTAAATTAGATTTTGATTCTTAATTAATCATGAAATGTGTTTGATAATAATCAGAACCTCTCAATGCATATATTTAATTATAATTTTAAATGATCTCTCCTGAAGTTGTATGTATGTGCTTTGAACTGTGCTTATTTCTAATTCAATAATTATTCTGTGCATACAACCAAAATGGAGTGGTATATAACTATTGAAATGTAAACCAAATCCCACTTTGAGTTTCCGAGTATTATTAGCCTTTCAATAATGGCCTGATTTGATCATTAGACGAAGAGATATTTTTAGTAAATGACAGATAGCTGAGGGGCATCGAATAATTCTCAATCGTTCATTCATCATCCAATTCAGAGTTTGGGTTTACAAAATGGATAATTAATGTTGGTCCAAGAGCAATTCTCTATTGAATGATCATCAACCAGTCATATACAAGTCTGTTATTGCACAACAGTTACCTTTTAACATATAATATAATATTTCATTTTATCTGCAAATAACTATTTTATTATAATAAATGAATAGTATAGTTGGTGTATTTAATTAATAAAAACAAATTTTTATAATATTATAAAAAGTTAGAATATTTATATAATTATTTTGTGAATAAATATCAACAAGTGCAAAATGAATGAATGACAAATTATGTGTGAAATTAAAAAAACTAAAAAAGAACAAATAAATACTCTATACCTTACATCTATTTGGTTCTAATGAACTCGTAAATAAAAATTTATTAAGTAAAGAGACAATGGCTATAGCTCAAAAATAGTTTATTTGTTTCTTACAAAATTCAGGCTATTTTTCAACATAATCACCCCCCACTGTTATGCACTTGTCCCATCTTTCTTGCAGTTTCCTAATTCCTTTGGCAAAGAAGTCTTTCGATTTACCCCGAAGCCACTTTTGCACTGCTTTCTCAACTTCTTCATTGTTAGCATATATTTTTATTAGGGCGTCATTGAGTGGTCCAAACCGGTCAATGGGGCAATGTCGGGACTGTAAGCAGGATGAGGTAAGACCCCCAGCCCAATTTTTGAAGCTCAGGAAGCTGTAAGAAAGATGGGACAAGTGCACAACTGTGGGGGAGGGGGAGTATGTTGAAAAATAGCCTGAATTTTGTAAGAATTAAATAAACCGTTTTTATCCTTTAACCATTTATCTCTTTACTTATTGAATGACCCTCGTAAATATCTAAATTATAAAAAAAATATAGTCCTATCTAATTTCTAGCTAGGTCAGTCTAATTCGGAAATTCTATATATTAAATTATAAATATATTTTAGAATATAGTAAAATTCAATATTAATTTATAATATTATTAAAAATAAACTAAAGATCATTTAAACAAGGTATTAACCATCCAAACGGATGTATCTGCCTCTCTTGTACATTTTTTTTTCTTTCTGTTATTTAATAGTAAACATAACATTTATTTTATTTTAAAAGCCAACCCAACTCTCATTAAATATCTGTTTGATTAATTTTCTGCCATCCATTTTTGGATTCTGAGTAGTAGCAACCTCTGCAGCTGTAAGTCTTTACTCCAAAACGACCATTAAGACACAGAAGATAGAACTTGAATAATTACATTTTTTTTATGAGTTAAATTATTTTGCAAATTTATATGAAAAGAAAAACACTCCTAAATATTTTATGTTACAATGAATTTGGTTAAATCATCATTTTATGAGTGCATTTTCATGCTTAATAGTGTAATTTTAGATCTGAATTTATAGATAAATTTTATTAAGGATTTATGTAAAATCCTGAAGATAAGCGAATATAAAACAAATTATTAATAATTATTGGTGGTATTTATTCAAATTATTTAGGATATAGAAAGAATATAATTAATATTAATATTAATCATTAATCATCTAATCTTCCTGCAATATTTGGATATAATCAGTTAAAACGCTATCCCATTCAAACACACCCTTCACATATGATAGTAAAAACTGAAAGTAGTAAACGCATTCTTGAGATTTGAATATGTAAAATCATTTAATCAGTTTATTATTATGATCTCAATATTTTAAAATTATATGTTTCGTCGAAGTTTGATCCGAAGGCATGAGTCTCTCCACCAATTGCAGCCCCATTGCAAGACATTTATATTTACATTATATTATTATATTATACAGTATTTTATATAAATGTCATTTTTTTCTCTCATATAAAGCTAAAATTATTTAATTGAATTTAATTAATAAATTAATGTTTGAAAAAAACCTATAGTATATTAAAATATCAATTGTAATTCACTAGAAGTTTAAAATAATTATTTAAACTTGAGTGAGTGAATATATATTTCTCTCTTATACGAATACTTTTTATTTATTTAATATATATAGGGAGAGTGTGAACTATTAATAGTAAGAATTAAATAAATATCTTAAAAATTAACAAATTACTTCTTTAAAAAATGATTAATCATTTCTCTTCAATCATTTTTTTTGTATATATATATATATATAAGTAAGTACATATATAGTATCTCTGTTAATGTTTGCTGTTATAAATTCCTTTAGAATATAAAAAATTTCACTTGTTATTACCAATGAAGATAAATTGTATTACTAAAGTAATTTCAACCCATTATTAAAAAAAATAACATCAGATATAACATAAAGCTCCGTTGAACTTTTTGTATAGTTAATGATATTTAGTTAAAAAAATTGTATTAGTAATAATTAGGTATACTAATATATCCCTATATGTTATATACAGCATGTATCATTTATTTATGCATGGATTTACATGAATATGTAGGTAAATTTTAATTTCCATTCATTTTTTTTAATGATAATATAATTTATCAAGTGTTATACATGAAAAATAAAAAGAAACAGTCAGACATTTTTTTTGTTTTTTTGTTTAATGTTAAGCATCCGTCTTTAAAAACAACAAATTAAGCCGCAGCCCTCGAGCAGCAAACGATTCTCACGCATGACAGAAAAGGATTAGAAATGGAGGATGGTGCCAATGTCGATTCTAAATCCACCCTTTCGAGGGTTTACGCCATTTGAATGTTGTAAAGCCGTTAAATGAAATTATGCCCGAAGTGTATTTTATTTTATTTGTTAAAGATATCCAGCGATAAAGATTTTTTTTTTTATTCGAGGCTTTAAGCAACAAAAAACGCATTTTATGAAGCAAACATTAATATATTAAAAAAAAGGGGAAGTAAAATTTAGATAAAAAAAAAATAGTATTAAAATCTTTTATATCTTTATTTAATATATACATACTGAACTTTTTATTAGAGATATTTCTCGTTTGCTTTTCGCTTTATATTTATATAAACAACGAGCTAATTTTTTTTTCCAACTTTTAAATGAATAAAAATCGTATTATATTGCTATTATGAGATTATAAAAATAATGAAAAGAGGATTTAATGAAATGAGAATGATCTCTAGAGGAAGAGAGAAAGAGACTGGGCGGTTGGGGTGGGGGAAGAGAAGAGGTAGAGTTGCCTCGAAACAGGTAATTCATTTAATAGGTGTAAATTTCAATGAAATGTTGATAAAAAAAATAAACTATTACATGAATTTTTAATTAAATTTAGGAAAATTGTTTATGAAAAAGGACTAGAAGAGTTCAACAATAAAGACTTAAGTCTGAGTTTGCTGCTTTTGTTTTAAACTTTTGTTTACAAAAAAAAAAAACAACAACAACAAAAAACAACTCTTAAGATCAAGAGTGTGTTTTGTATTTCCATTTTCAACAGATACGATTTGTTAAAAATAGATATACATATATATAAGGGATTGAAGTTTGTCGATAGTTTATACATATAAAGAAATGAGCAAACTATATTGAAATCAATAAAACTAAAGCAAAAGTATTCTCAAAACTATATAAAATGTACACAATAATTTTGTTTTTACCTAAGTAGAATAAATTTATTTATTTAATAACTAAATTCGTAAAATAAGAAAGGAAAAAAACATTTTTTTGGGCAAAATACGATTTATAATTCAAACATAGTTGCTTTGGCAGGTGATAGGTACACTGAGTATAGTGATCATTCAACTTTCCGATTCTATCTTTATAGTTTGATTTGTCCTTTGTCTTAAAATAGGCCTCAGTTTTAACGGTTATTTTTCATTGGAGCTAAATTTCATTCCAGGGAGAATTCTCAGACAGAGACATCTGCAAACAAGAAAGTCACTGGAGCCAGGTCTGGAGAGTACAAATTTATTTATTGAATAGTTTATTATAAAAAAGATTATTTCAAAATTAAGAATAAAATGATGTCTTTTGTAGAAATAGATTATAAATCAGACATTTAAAGGAAATCCATTAAAATGCGAAAATAAGTAAAATCAATTACAAATAGTCTGACAAAAAGATTGACATTTTGTTTCTATGGCTTAAAGATAAAAGAGACATGCGTTTCGTGTTTTTTCAATAAATATCTCAAGAAGATAAATAGAATTTAGAAAAAAATGACAGTTTTATTGTGTCAGAAAAATAAATGAATAAAACGCAAACTAATTTGATAATGGGTGTCATTGATTGGCAGTGTAGGATAAAGGGCTTGGAAAGAAGGGCCGTGGCTGCACGGGACATTTGTCAAAGGCAGGGGGTTTGAAGGGTCGACACGTGTCCCGGATGGCCATCGAGGGGACCCATCAGACCCTGAATTGCATGGCCTATCAGCTCGATCGGGCACATAACTTAGAGAACGAGACATCGGGCTGACAATGCTGATGCTGATAAGCCACGCTGTCCAAATATTTAAAACACTTCTCAGACAGACAGTCACCCCTGCGCCATTACATCTCGAGGTTTATGTACAAAATAAATCGTGTCTACTCTTCCGTTCGTTTCATCTTTTTTATAGTCCCCTCCTTCTTCTGTTCATCACCTTAACGAGAAAAATCGATCTTCCATCAGATGAAGTAGTGCATACTTACGCGAGATTACAATAAAAGTCCAATGAAATTTTTAGACCGCTTATATAACATTTAAAATTAATCGAAAAATGTATTAAAGAGATAATAAAAGGAAATCAAAAATTCAAAGGTGAATGAGAATTAAAATAAAAAATAAAATAAAAAAGTTAAATAGTACATTTTATCTTTTAAAAGTTTCTTGTTGTTTCTGTCAGTGAAAACCTAAAGGCAATTCGTTTTTTGAAATTAAAATAAACAATACTTAAATTATTTGATATAATAATCATAAAAATACGTCCATTTTTCACATTAAAACATACAGTTTTACGGGTTAACGATTCTCATAAAAAACTCTTAGATTTCTCCTAATCTTCTAATTTTTAACTACTACAATTTTTCTAAACTGAAAAACGTTTATACAAAATTCAAATTGGAATAGTCCTAATTGTTTTGGTTAGAGTTTTATGAAGAGATAATATTTGAATACTTTAAATTTCTTCCTCAATAGATCAAATGGACAACATTCTCCAAAATTCATTTATTAAAAAATTTTCCATCACACTATATACAAATCTTAATTAGAAACTCAACCAACAACTATCAAATACTTTATTCGCACATTCTATAGTTTTTATAGAAATATTTTAGGAATATCAAAGATATCGATGAAGAATATAATAATATATATTTTTGAATGAGTGAACAATAACCAGAAAAATAATCCAAAATATTATTATAAAAATTTTGATAATAACCTAGCAGCAAGCTGCATTGAATTACTATCATAAAATTGGATTTAATTGAGGTTTATTCCTACCTGGTTTATTCACTTTAGTTATATTTTATTCAATAAGTTGACCTGAGTTATAATGAGTATATGGTTATTGCAATGGCCGAATCTAACAACACCAGGCTTACATTATTTGTAGTCATGCACAATTAGTAGAACCATATCATTAACTATTAGTAGGATCTATGCTAAGGGATCCAGCTCGTTACTGACCCGTGTTGGTTTAACGGTTTTGTCCTGTAATAAACTAAGAAAAATCAATAGGACCGGTATTGTAAATGCATAACCAATTTTGTAACAGTATTAGAGGCAATTATCAGACTAGTTATGGGTACATCTATAATAAGAGACAAGCGATGCAATTCACACGCAATTATAACAAGTTTTATCAAAGATATATGGAATATAATCCTCTTTCAAAAATAAAATAAAATTATATTATGAATATTGATTGTACTTTTAAAGATGCCACGTAATTTGGAAGGAAACACGTTTGACTCTTAACCCCGGGTTCAAGTCCGAGAGCTGAAAAGAGAAGTTCGCTCTAGCTGTGGTATAAGGGATCGAGGACCATCCACTAGTAACGGCCTCTAATCAAGAAAATCTAGATAAATCCGTTGTACTGATTATATAACAACTTTACGTCTCTAGGCAGTAAACTATTTGATAGGCACCATCCTTTCATAGTAGGTACAAAAGTCAGATATTTCTTTTTAAATTGTGAACTTGTGAATATAATTAAAGATATAGTAATATGTATATTTATAGATATATGAATTTAATTTTTTAACGAAAGATCAGATGAAAAAAGCGGTGATTAATTAAATATATGTTAGGTAAGAAATATTTAGAGTCATTAATATGTATATATATATATATATATATACATATATACAATAGACTTGATGTCAACCTTTCACGCAATTGGATTCCACCCTGCTTAGGGGCATTTTTTGCAGCTCATAAGCTTTTAAGAAAGTAATTTAGTAAGGGGTTATATTTAAGAATATTATGTAAAAATTTAAAAGATAAGGAGCTGGTAATATTTTTAAAATACCAATTACATAAAATACATTATGTTCAGGACTTTATCCTGGATCTATACATTGAAAAAATAATTTAATATTCAAAGATAGTATCATTTTCTAATTAAAAAGTTTAAAATTATAACTTCTTAGGTTTTTTTCTTATCATTTTAGTCTTTAGAGATCAATTCCTCTGTATTAGTACAGTAAGTAAAATGTTAAGGGTAAAAATTTATTAAGGAACATGTATTTAATACTTGTAATTTAATAGTATTGATGAAAACATTTTTGTTTTATTAAGGTAAATTTTTGATGTGTAGTTATAATTTATTTACAAAATTAATCAAATGATATAATCAAAAATATCAATGACATTTTTAAAATTTATACATGTCTAAATAAAATAATTCATCTAATTTGTAGAGAAAATGAATCAAGAAATGGTTAAAGATTATTCGATTTTAATTTCGAATTTTTGTTTCACCAAGACCAATTTGTTTTTTATTAATTCCTATCCTGATTATAAAATAAATAAATATATGAATATGTTTATTAAAAAATAAAATAAAACCTAAAAATAAAAATAAAATTATAAAATTATACTTTTGATAATTTATATAATAATTTTTATTCAGTTTTAATTTTTGAATTAAAATTAATGCTTGTAAATAAACTTTCAATTATTAAAAAGTGTACATATAAATATAAAATAATTTTATAAAATAATGTTTTTCCAATGGACTAAAAAGAATAAAATAATTTTTCTATAAGCCTGACAAAGTTTATGGATTAATTGCTTCATATTCAACGAAAAACGTTGGGCATTTAGTTTTATTTATTTATATGAACAATCAAATCAAATTTTTTTGTAATAATAAAAATTTTATTAAACACATAAACTGACAAATATTTTTATCATGCAATAAAATTGATAATTTAAGAGCTAAGAAATTAATCTTTTATCATTTTTCACTGAAATATACTTATATCAAAGTATGTATCAAAATTTAAAAGAATTTTTATTAAATTTACATATCATCAAATCCAAAATAGTTGATTATTTTTGAAGAAATAGTGTTACTTGTTAATAAAGTGTTTTAGTGTGGTATGTTTCTTAGTATATATATATATATATATATGAATTATAGCTGTATAAAGGAAGTTAATTGCATAGAAATTACAAATGAAAACTAAAAGCGCCCAATGTTTTTAGTTGAATATGAAGCAATTCATCCATAAACTTTGTCAAGCTTATAGAAAAATTCTTTTATTCTTTTTAGTCCATTGGAAAAACGTTATTATATAAAATATTTTTATATTATTTTATTCTTTTTAATGCAATTTTAATATGATAAATTTATTTAATATTTAATATTTATTCTCGATGCCACTTCACCGAAGCTAGTGCTGATTAATAAGAATTCATCTTTAATTTTAATGCTATGAAATATTTTTAAATACGTATAAAATGAAAATCTATCCTGAAATCAATATTTATGCTTCAGAATCCGTTGAAAAAAATACAAAAGGAGTTAGTTACTTAAAGTAATTAATCGCTAATTGATTACAATTAATTAATGATAATTCAATTATATTTCTTCTATACTTTCTAGGGATCCATTGAAATATCTATAAAAATTTGCAAAAGTCTATCTCAATAAAAAGTCGATGAAAAATCGATTTCAATTTGTCAAAAGAGCGAACAGACGGACATAGAGACAGACGCCAAGTGAAGTTAAGAAAAACGTTATAATAATAAAAAACGAACTGTTTAATTCCTGAACTTCTTATAAGTTTAATGTG
This sequence comes from Labia minor, assembly GCA_963082975.1. NCBI lineage: Eukaryota > Metazoa > Arthropoda > Insecta > Dermaptera > Spongiphoridae > Labia > Labia minor. The sequence continues at coordinate 57,338,261 of OY720345.1, forward strand.
ATGAACATTTATTTTCTTGATTCAGAGTTCAAATCGCATTGAATTCCAATCCCACTTTCACTTGAGTCAATCTTTTGTTCCATTACGTGGAGAATGAAAATAGCTACGAATTCTTATATATATATATACTAGCTGCTCAGAGCGCCTTCGGCGCTCTTCACACCTAGACGGGGGCTCCGCCCCCTGTACCCCCGAGTTGTACATAGTATTTGGTGGTTGAAAGTATTAAAAGGTTTTCATCCATTTTGTTTCACTCAGTATATTACATAAAACATTCATTTCTTTTTGTGTTCTTATTTAAAAAATATATTTTAATTTAATCACTATATTAATTATATATATTATTATTGTATATGTTATATCTATCTACCTATGTGGCTCAAAGATACTCTAAAGTTCTTAGCCGCAACAACCACATTTCTCCAAGTGTCCCTATCCTGAGCCCTTATTCCATCTCTCTTACGTCCCTTCCTACGCGTCATTGGTTTTCCAAGCGGACGTTTTCCAATCGGTCTTCCCACCAATATCTTTTTCCTCTCCCATTCTTGCCACGTGCCCTGCCTATCGCAGCTTTTTCCCTTTTATAACCCTAACTATTTCTGAAGATGCAGAGAGACCATGCAATTCTTGTTATGCTGTCTCCCCCATTCCCCGGTGACCTCATCTTTCTTTGGCCAATAAATGCAGGGAAGAATCCTATTCTCAAATACTCTGAATCTACTCTCATCTCCAAGGGTCATAGACCATGCCTCCCACCCATATAATGCAACAGGCAAAATAAACTTTTTATATATTCCCTTTGATAATAATTTTGAAGAGATAAGCCTCTTTATTGCAGATAACAGGCGTTTCCCGATTGCAACCCCGATTTAAATTCTTCTCAAATATTATTATCCTTCGTGATTACATTCAATTTTTCTACATATTCAAATTCTACATTTTGCATCTTAAGATTTTGTATGTTAATACTCTTCCTCTTTGTTACTAAATATTTTTTCTTATCACTATTAATTTCAAACCTCCATTAAATTTTCCTCGCTAACTGTAATTGCAATTGCCGAATCTCCTATTATATTTAAGTCGTCTGAGTAACCTAATATTTTACAATTGATTTCCGCATCTTATTCTTTCTTTACTACCTTCAAGAGAAATTTGAAGATTGAAAATTTGAAAAAGTTTATCCGGATCTATTGAGTTATGCGTATGTTTTACTAAAGTCTACAAATAATTAGTGAACAGAAATATTGAATTCGCGGTTTTGTTCCTAATATCTGTCATAATGAAAATATCTTAATTAATGTTGGTCGATTTGGCCTGAACCCGCAATGATATCTCCTAATATTTCCTCCGCCTATAGTTTATAAGTATTGTATATGTTATAATAGAGTATAATATTTCTTGATCATTACATTTTGGTATTTTATTTTCATTGCTAGATTATTATTGAATATTTTTAATTATAATGAAACTTGAGAAAATGCAAAAATAGAGACTTGAGACAATTTATAAAAATTAACGGTATAAAACTATAGATAAATTATCAATATATACATTCATTAATAGTATTAATTTAAATTAATTGATTTATTTGTTTTTTTATTATTAAGTTCATTTATTAATTTTTTTAGATCATAGTTATTTTCCTTAAAAGAAACTTAAATTCTGTGGTGCTAAGGGATTTGAAAATTATTCGTCGCAATATGAAGATTTCGCTTACAGTTTCTGTCATGTCCGACCTCCATCCAACAGTTATTTTCTGTTAAGTTTTTTGCTTCTCTTAATCATGTGATCTATATATTTAATTTTTTTTGATTCATTATAATAAAATTTAAACAAATAAAAATTTTTACTTTGTTAATTTATATAAATTTCAATATAAACTGATTGTGAGTGATACGCTTAGCCAATACTCTGAATATTTTGTGTACAAAAATATTGAATGTTCTTAGCGAGATTTGATATAATGTTGTACGATTTGTCCTAAATCTGAATTAGAAGAAAATTATAAATTGCATTAAAATGAGACCTTTTAGAATAAATTATTTAATTGAAATGATATTTAAATATAAGAATTTAAAAAAATATTATATTCTTTGTTTGGCAATTGTTATTTAATTATGTGCAACATGATTCGACTTGCACAGAGCATCGTTATTTTTTATTAATATCACATAATAAAAATGAATCTTTTAAACATAATAAATAAAAAAAGACATTTTAATAAATTTAAAAAATATACCCAATTTAAAAATGTCAAAAATTTAAAACAACTTTATATCATCATATTTTAATTTTTATATAATATATATATATTTAGTAATTAATAATAGAGTAATTAAATTAAAATAAAAAACAAAGATAATATAATTCAGTCATTTTAATTCAGGTTAAATAATATTTTTTTTTATTATTCAATGATAAAATTTATATATTATTATATATATATTATAGAAAAGATGAAATATTCAATTAAATAAAAAATAATTTAAGATAAAAATATGATCTAATAAATATTTTAATTAAATTGAGAACTTTTAGAATAAATTATTTAATTGAATTGATATTTGTATATTAGAATTTAAAATAAAAAGGGAAATATTATAATAATTCTTCGATTGGGAATCTCTATGATAATTCATTGTTTGAAATGATTCCGCTAGGCCGACAGTGAGCCGCGAGCTGCTCTTGAATGAACAACACGGAGAATTATATAAACTTTAAAAAATTAATTTCTGCGGTTATTGATAAGATATTAATAAAATTTATAGCCTATGTTACTCTAGAGGTATATAAGAATATTGTGATGTAATTTCAAAGAAATCGGTTCAGCCAATTCTGAGTCTATAAAATAGTAATTTTCCGGACAGACAGACAGACAGACAGACAGACAGACAGACAGACAGACAGACAGACAGACAGACAGACAGACAGACAGACAGACGTGAAAAATTCTAAAGTCACTTTTGGATTCTAGAGGTCATGAAACGCGAAGATATGCAAAAATTTTTAAATTCTGAGCAATGTGCAGACAAAAACCTTTTTTTATATATATAGATATAAAACAAAAAAATAAATAAGTTAAAGCTATACTCAGCAAATTCAACAAAAACAAGTTGAATTTTAAGTTTATAAACAAACCAGAAAAGGGTACAATGTTAATTAGTAAAATTTTAATTTAAAAAAAGAAATAGTAATTTAACGTTGAAATTAGAATCATTCGTAGGGGTTGATTTGGTTGAATTCCTTTTTCTCTCATTTCCTTCGCAATATAAATAAGTAAAGTTTTAACTGGCAAATGTTCACCTAGATCGAACGAGGTGCTTTCTACCCTGAAATGGTTGTTTGTGCTCCGATTTCCTCCTTTCGTTGTAATACACTCCTTCATTCACGCCGAGTGAATCGAAGACACGTTCAAATGAAGAAAATCAATCCCCAAGCCAGCTGAACCCTTCATATTCGACCCTCTTTGCTGTTTTTCATTGACAACAAGTGGAGTGGAGGGATCTCCAAGGCAAATTTCCCTTTGGCGTGACTTACACCTTTGCGTGCCTTCTGTTATTTTTACCAAAAGCGCATATAATTAACTCTATTGAAATATTTCATTCATTTATCGGCGAACACTAGGAATTTTTCTATATATATATATATTTACCCCACATATCCCCTGAATTTGTGTATATATAATGATTTGTACTTGAGCTCTGACAGAATGAGAAAACGGTTTATTAAGTTAATTTTGTCGCTTTATCAATGAAAGAATCGCAGAAAGAAAGAAAGAATGATTCTCAGGTTTTATGTGTGTGTGCTAGTGAGAAATTGACGGGAAACACTCCATTTATCTGGATTTTATAGTATATTTCAATTTATCATTAATATTATTTTTATTATTATTTTTAATAATTTGGAAGATAATATTATTTTAAATAACTAATTAGTTTTAATATTATAATAACTATATAAAAATATAAGGGATTATTAACTGTTTATAATTACATCTGGTATTTTGGTAGGCAAAACCGCAGAATGTTGACAATGCAGAGATCCTGAGATAAGGAGAGGAAATTAATTTTATCAATATCTGGGACTGATTATAAAACAGTTTAGTGGAAATGCCTTGAAATTTGAAAAAGCCTAATTTATTCTCAAGAACAAATCAATTTTAACAACCATTTTGTATTGCAGTGACGTCACAATGATTTCTTCTAAATATTTAAATTTAATTTTATAAAATAGAGTGCAAAATGTTTTTTTTATATTTAAAAAAATTAAAACCGTTATATGAAATTAATAGTTATTGCCAGTTTATAATAGTATCTAAGTTAAATAAATTATTTTAAGTTAGAAAATTTAATTTTTAATTTTGTTTTGATTTTTAATAAATATTTTATAAAATTATAAATATCTTCACTGTGTTGAATGTTTTCATTGATTGTTTTTTTTTTTTATTTTTTATAAAATTTTCTTATTTTATCATACAAGGTGATAAAATAAAATTGTTGTCAGGTGATAAGTAAAATGAGGAAGGCGTAATTTGACATTATAATTAAGTATAAAGTGGAGGGGGAGAAATAGAAGTTAAATCTAAATTAATTTATTAAGAATAAATCGCGTGACTTATTCAGAATGGACACTAAATATATATAAATTAGAATAAAATTATTTTTGAATCGATTGTAACTAAGAATTTAAGTTAAAAGTGTTGCACTCAAACAATCCTCGTAGGGTAATCAATCCATCATATGCGTGTTATTTTTCTAAAAACAAACTAAGTCGAAAAATTTATAATAAATATGTTAATTAATATACTAATTATATAATTAATTTAATATAATAAATGATAACATGTAAAATTTTTAATTAATATTTTAAGATTTAATTTCGTGTCAATTAAATTAAGTTCGAATAAATGAGGAGAGGTTCACGCGAATTTAGTTTGTTTGGGATCCTTATGGTAAATGTGAATTGTGGTGGACAGTAATTATATAAAAACATTTGAAGGAATTGGAAGAAGTTAAGAATTGGATGGAAGCGACTCAGAATGGTTGCAGGAACATTCAAACAGAAATAAACAGATAGATAAGTTAATTTCAAATCTTAAAAGATAGATTTGTGGAGTTCACGATATTAAAATAAATTTAAAAATAATACAAATCCCCATTATTCCAAGATTTTTAACTTGTATAGTTTTACCAATAATAATCCTCAAAACTTAATTCCTTTAGTACCGGGACCCCGAGCCTCGGCTCGGTACTTAAGTTAAAAAAAATGATTCATTATTATTGGATTTGGCTGGTAATATTAATACCTGGGACACCGAGCTCTCGCTCTACCCTTTAAAAAATATTGATACACAATTCTTTAATTATTTATTACAATTATTAAATGTTACACATTTGCATCAATCTGATTAAAATTAATGAACTTGTGCTCCTCAATAATACATAAATATATAATATATAGGTACATATATTTTTTTTCTATAGTGTTTTTTTGAAAAACTGTTTAGCGCCCCAAGTGGTTATAAAACAAACTAAAGACAAAAAAACGTGCTTTGCAGCTTTTCGGAATTAAAAAAGCAAAATTGGCAGTCGTGGGACTGGCCGACAGAAGTGAAAACTTCTGCGTAAGAAATTTTAAAACAGACGAAATTCGCGCTATTTCACGAGAAAGATGAATTTCATATGCATGTATATATATATAACTTATATATTATTTTAAACATATATTTTAAACAAATTTGTAACTTATATTTATATATATATAAATACACAACTTTGTTTAAAATATTGCAATACGAACTGTTTTATAATTCTTATCTCTAACATAAAATATATATTTATTATGTGAAGTTCATTTCGTATAATTTTGATTATATATGTATATATGAAATGAACTTTACATAATAAATATATATTTATATGTTAGAGATAATTTATAAAACAGTTCTAATGACAATTCAAATTTCGCGCTCTGTTATAAGAAATTTGAAAGCAGATGGTTTCATGGTGTTGGTCACGATCACGCGAGTTCTATACTTTTTCCCCATCCCGCAAAAGTGCTCAACGCCGCTAAAGAAGTTTTCACTTCAAAAATTATTTAATATTTGGAAATATATCTGACTTATAGAAAAAATGAATATTAATTAAAGAAAGAAATAGTTTTTAAAATATCCTGAATAATATGTAACAATTTTCAAGATAGAAATTTATTACAATATTACAATTATTAACTGTTGCATCATTGCATCAATCTGATTAAAATGAATGGAACTTCGGGTACTCAATAATAATAAATAAAATAATATTAATAAATATATTGAATAATATTTTATTGAAAAAATATTAAAACTTATAAAACTATCTAAAACTTTATTAATAAAAGAACAATGAATAAATAAATATAGAATAGTAATTTATTAAAAAGTAAACAATAGATAAAAAGAAAAAAAAATAACAAAATCATTATTTTCATTTTTAAATAACGATTCACCCGGCGAGTTTCGAACCGACGAAATCCACTCGTTAAAACATCAGTCCAACCGCTGGACTATATGTATTTAGATAAAAAATTGTCATTTTTTTACTGTCTTAGCAGGCAGTATTAAAAATTTTGACGTTTTCCATATATAATTTTCAATTAAGAAATTAATAATGAAGCTGTATGTTTCAAGAGATATCATCAATAAAACTTAATTTTTCTTTATAAATACTATATCTAGTGTGAATTTGAAAAAAATCGTTAGAGCGGTTTTTGAGAACCAATATATATAGATAAATACATATATACAATTTTAGCTAGCATAATAAGATAAGATATTTTTTTAAATTTTGTTTTAAGCTATTTTTAAAATAGTCTGGTCTTGTGACATTTTAAAAGTGTTACATGACATTTATTAAAATAGGGAAATATAAATAAATAAGCGTTGAAATTATTGTACTTATTATTTTTATGGTAATAGCTGTAAGGTTATCTTAGAGTACTTTAAACCAAGTTTTATAATCGTCATATATACATATTATCATGAACAAAACAATTTATTACTCTTTTCTTTAAAATACCATGAAACCGAAGTAAATACAGAAACTATATCAACTAAAATTTAGTTAAAAACAAATTATTAACATTTTCATTATTATTCTTTAATTATTATTATTTGTTAATTCATTGTATTTTTATTCCTTTTTCACAGTGAAAGTACTAACTTTCTTTGAATAGACGGTCCCAAAAGGCAAGTCAACTTAACCTAATATTTTAATGAAAGGAATGCTCTAGTCTGGTTACACACACACACACACACACACACACCACACACCGTGAGGTTGATGGATTTTTAAAAGGTTGGTGTATATTATTATTATTATTTGCAGATCAAGCAGAGCTCTAAAGAGAAATTATTAATTTTTGAATTTCCCGAACTCGAATCTTTAGCGTGGTAGACTGTCGTGCTAACAACTAAGCTGAAGAGTTTGGTTGGTGTATAAATTATTTAATTTATTGTTATTATTTATTTTATCATTTTTATTATTATTTTTTTTTTTGAGTGAAATTGTAGCTCAATGCAGTGTTAATTTAATAATAATGTTTTTTTAATAATGTGATATTTAGGATTCCCATAATTGTTCAACATAATTTAAAAAAAAAATAAATATTATTATTATTTTATTTATACGATGGAAAATGAGAATAATTGTTGAGTTCATGATATTCTAATATTTATTTAGTTTAATAAAAATGTTGAAAGACTACACCTACATTATTGGAAATCGTGAAATGTTAACTGAATTTATGTGGCATAAACTAAAAAAAATATTCTGAATGACATTTATAAATATATATTTTTTAAATCCACTTTCTAACTTCCCTATATTATTTTATTATATATTTTTAAGTTTTTCTTTCATTTTAAAAACAAAATAAATATTATGTAATGTTATTATTATTATTAATATGCATTAGGGCAAATTGGCAATCCAAAGTTACATTGACAATAATCATAACAATATTTTGTTTAAAGAGGTGGAATGTACATAAACAAATAATAAAAAGGTAAATAATTGAACAATAACTAAAAAAATAACAAAACAAATTCAATTAGGATTAAAAAGAAATAATAATAAAACTAGAAATAATTTCATAAGAAGAATTAATTAATGATCAGACAAACTACATATAATAGAGTTGTGTGGATGGAGTATTATTTTAAGCCAATTTTACCCTTGAGGTCAATATTATGAATGTTACCAATTAACGTGGTGCAAATACAATTATTTACAAACAAATGTTATAAATTCGATTTAATGTTTTAGGGTGGGTGTTTCGATGAGTTCGTCCGTAACATTTGGCTATTATATGATGTACATCGCCACCAGGAGCCGTAATGTCGTGTAGAATGGCACGTGGTGTCACGTGTCCTCTTCCTCCATTCATTTTCAACAGCTCTGCTTGCATTTTGGGTGACTTGGATCAGGAAACGAGCCAAACTATTCCAAATTCAATCGAGAAACACACACAATGTTTACTTTATTTCCTTTATCAATAACCAGAAATACATTGGCTTGTTGATGAGTTTGTTGTCAACAATGAATGACAAAAGACAGACATGCTAGGACATTTATACAAATGATAAGAATTAATCTGGAACAGGTTGGAAATAATATCAAACTGTTAATGGAATTGTGTTTAGTGTATTCTATACTGGTCTCAAAATCAATTTAAATTCTATGAATGAATGAGATCATAACAGATATGGTTTGTATTATTTTTTTCCCCCTCAACGAAATTCAAATTTTAATTTAAATTAAAGGATATGATCGGTATGGATGCATTAAATATTTTCAGTTTAATTTTAATTATTAAAAAAAAAAATAATGTAAATGAATTCCAAAAAGACCTTAAAAGCTGAATTTAACAAAATTCCATAATTGGTTTGTATTATTATCGAAATTCTAGAAAGTAAAATAAAATAAAATAGCATCTATGGCGAGGTAAATATTTCTAAATTATCATGTTCAGAACCTTTTTGATAAGTACATTTACCTATACATACATAATATACATGTATATATATGTGTGTACTATAAACATAATATATATAATATATATATTATGTTCATAGTACACACACAAACAGATACTTCATATATATTATATATGAAGTATCTGTTTGTTAAATAAAAATCTTTAGTGTCGTCTCCACTCAACTATCTCGCAGTTTGAATTGGATTAAATAACATATAATATATTTAAATTAAATTTAATTATAAAATTAAATTATAAATTAAAATTAATACACTCAGACATTTTTCTCAACCTTAGTGAAAATGACTCAGGGACCTTCAAAACGTATAAAAACATCAAAATCTCGACATCGAACATTTTCGTGATGGCAAAACTATCCCTGGCGAAATAGTAAAAATTATAATTGCTATACTTTTGAAATCTATATATATACCATATAAATATATATAAAATAGACATTCCGACTAGAATATAACTGAGAAAAATGACCAAAATCTAAAAAAGTCTGATTGAAATAAAAACAAAGCTCGATTGATTTTAATATTATTCTTAGTTTTGGTTTAATTTATATTATTTAATTAGTTGAAATTTAAAGAATTGATTTATTATTTTCTCTTCTCACTAATAAATGGAATGATATAATGAGAATATTGTGGTTTTTAATTAAACTTTATATAATAATATATCATTTATTTTAAAATTCTTATTATAACAATAAACGATCAATTATTTTAATGTTATTTGATATATTATACGAAATTAAATATTAATTTTATTCTTCTGTCAATCTTTATAATCAGTATTGGTAGACAAAACATCATGATATTGGCAATGGAAATTTGCTGAGATAATAAAAGACAATGAATTTTCTCAAGACATGTGTTTGATTTTAAAATTTTTAAGATCCAATTAAACAAATGTTTAGTGGAAATGCTTTGAAATTTGAAACAAACCTAAATATTTTCCAGGAAAAAATCAATTTTCACAATGGCACGTTACCCGATAGGTAACTATAATTATAGTTACCTATCGGATAATTGATTCTTGTCAACAAGCTAATGTCACGATGTTTTCTCTTATTATGAACATTTATTTTGTTAAAAATAAACTATTCATCTATATTTTATTATTTTCATTTCTATCTAATAAAGAATTGAAAAATCTTGAGTGTCTCGACTCGACTATCTCGCAAATTTGAATTGGATTAATGAACATGTATTATATTTAAATTAAATTTAATTAAAATTAAATTATAAATTAAAATTAAAAATTGTATTTATTAAACCAGCGCGTGCTTGGCTCTTTGTTGATGACACCACGTCACGTGCTGGTGCGTGATTGCCTGTCAACGTGTTAAAAAATTAATTCCAACGTGGTAATTAATCACCCTCTTCCAAAAGAGCTACATTTTACAAAGTTGATAGAAAACTACGAATTTTGAATAATGCCCGTGTTCCAAATTTCATTATTCTAGCTCAAACCGTTTTTGAGTAATCTTGTCTAAATACACACACATTTTTCTCAACCTTAGTGAAATTGACTCAGGGACCTTCAAAATATATAAAAACATTAAAATTTTCGTGATCGCAATACTATCTCTGGCGAGTTAGTAAAAAGAGTAATAAAAGTTTTCACCAGTTTATTTCGAAGATATTTGATGAAATTATTAATGTAAGATTTTGATATTATTAATTATAAAAAAAGTAATTATATGCTTCAGAATTCTATTAAACACACATGCATTTTATCCAAACATGGAGTCACTATTACAAACAAAATCGAACGTTTTTATCTGAAAGGGTTTAAAGCAGGAAGTATCTATATATCTTACACACATTATTACTTTTACTAATATATCACTCTTGAATGAAAAAAATTGAAGATTGAGTCCTTTTTTTAATCCTTTTATCTTTAATAAAATAAACAAGTCAATGAAAAGGAAAAATACAAATTTAAATTAATATTTCTATAATTTTTATTAAATATAATACGGATTGTTTTTATTTAAGTAAGAAAATTATGAATAGAATAAATCGTATCTCAATTATAATATATTTATGTTCTATGTAAATCTAAATCTCGATTGGATTCCAGAGTGGCAAGGAGACCACCCCTGAGTAGTTTCCATTCCCTTCAAATGCATGTTTTATATATAAATATGGGTAAATGTAGAAAAAGGGAGACGTAAAAAGTTTTTGAATTATAAATTTCTGATATTTTTCCCCCTACTAAGAAAAAGTAGAAAGAATCATTGGAATATTGGAATCTTTATGGATTTGATTTACTGGTTATTTTAAATGTTGAGTTGTTTTTTAATGGAATCGACGTTTTTCCTGCAACCCTTGCTGCCCTTGTTGCTGAGCAGCGGTGTGGAAATGTGAATGGATGATATGAGTGGCTGGTAAATAGGTATTGACAACTGACTGGAATTATTACTAAAAACTCAGCGTTACGTCACTCTCCAATAAACCAAAATGGAATGGCACGATATATCGTCCAGAATTTTGATATATGAAACCCACCGAGTTAGTTTCATATAAAAAATATTTTATGACCTTATTGCCCACCGATACTTTCGATAACCACCACAAAGTTTGACAGTTAACAATCGGAAAGATAAGGATCCAGGAGAGAGGTCCTAAATTTTATTGGTTTACATAAATGAAGGTATGAATATAGAATTTATGGTTACTCCAGGATACCAATCTATAATACTATATAATAAACAAACGAAGTCTGATAATACTCTTTAAAAATAGATTTGAAACGATAAAGTAAAGTTTTTTTTACATTGTATTTAATTTTATAAGTTTGATAAAAATCAATGAATAAATAAAATAAAGTCGTAAATTAAATTTTAAATATAATATAAATATTTGTTTTGGATTTATTACTTTACTTATTATTTATTACTTTAATTAAAATAAAAAAGTGGGTTTAAGTTTAATGAATTAAAAGCATTAATATTTTTTTATTATGAATGCTTTTTATATTTAAAAAGATAAAAAAACTTGTGTACATCCTACGAAAGGTCAAGTCGGTTGGAACATAAACAACGTAAAGATGTTCTATGATCAGTAGAATGGATCCTCTCAACCGTCATCTTGATTTCTTTAATTGGAGGCGCTACTTTTTTATTTCAAGTAGCTTCTTAATCTTGATCCTAAAGATGGGTGGGCTTTTTCACATAGACCCTAACTAAAGAAATACTCGGGACTTGAACCCGGATCAAGGAATAATAATTATATTTATTAATAATTGGAGATTATTAATTTTAGTTTAGTTTATTAAAATCTGGGAATAATTTCGAGATCACTTTCATTATACTCCTCATTAAATAAATATTTTTACTATCTCTCCAGAGATAGTATAGCGATCATGAAAATTTTAGATGACGAGATTTTGATGTTTTAATACGTTTTTAGGTCCCTGAGTCATTTTCACTTAGGTTGAGAAAAATGTATGTATATATATATATGTGTGTATGTTGACAAGATTGCGCAAAAACGGTTTGAGCTAGAATAATGAAATTTGGTACAAAATTCAAAATTCAAAATTCATAAGTTTCTATCAACTTTTGAGAAATGTAGCTCTTTCGGAAGAGGGTCATTACCTACCATGTTTTCATTTTTTCCCCTCTAAATTGACCGTAAAAATAAAGATATATATTTGATAGTTTTTCAAATTATTAAAAATTTTATAAAACTGCTATATATAGAATTTCAGCTTGATTGAATCGCTGAAAGTACTGGAATTAAATTTTTTATCACGTTGACTGGCAATCACGCGCCAGCACGTGACGTGGTGTCATTAACAAAGAGCTAAACACTCGCAGGTTTAATAAATATTATTTATTAATTTTAATTTATAACTTAATTAATTAAATTTAATTTAATTATAATATATGATATTTAATTCAATTCAAATTTGCGAGATAGTCGAGTGGAGACACTCCAGATTTTTTTAATTTTTAACAAGATACATGGTAAATAAAATGAAATGAAAATTTCATTGAAATGCTATTTCGTAAATAACAAATTCAGAATGGATATTTTTAAAATTAAAATGCTTTATAACATTTCTCTTTCAAAATTAAAATATCATAATTCATTTTGCTATAATCTATTTATTGTTTTTATTATTTAGTACAGTGGTTCTTAAACTGTGGTCCGCGGACCCCTGGGGGTCCGCGAAGCCTTTACTGGGGGTCCGCGGTCCTCGGAAAAAAATCATCGTAAAAATATATACATATATAAATATTTAAAGTTCATTGTTTAACTATATCCTCCTAGAGAATTACGGCTATAATTTAATACTATTAATAATACTATTTTATTTTATTAAATTGATAATTATGTCAATTAATTTTTTGTGAATAAATAAACATATATAAAAAACTATATATAAAATTTGAATTTTCATCCATTCATTCATTTAAAATCATTTTTCGATTGTTCCTTTAAAATAACCCCTCTTAGGGGCTCGGAAGGGGAGGCATATAAGGGAATTTTCTTTCACTTTGTTATTGGGGAAAACCAGGGGAGGGGACAGTCTTACCCGGAAAAACCCAAATTGTCAGCGTCCACTCTGGGGTTTTAAACAGTTTTAAAGCAAATGTTAATTATAAGTTCATTTCTCAACGAGTTGTATCTTTAAATTATTTTTATTAATGTTAATTATAAGTTCATTTCTCAACGAGTTGTATCTTTAAATTATTTTTATTAATTTAATTAATTATAATTAAATTATAGCTAATAATAGTTTATTATAGCTAATAATTTTTTTTAATTTTTAGTGTAATTTGCATGATCATTATTTTATAAAAACACTAAACACATTTTGCAATTTCCCAGAAAGGCTGTTTTTGAGAGTAAGTATAAGTTAGTTTTATGAATAAAAAATATTTATTTTAATAATATTTTAGAATCAAATTACGAAATTAATAATATTTTAGAATCAAATTACGAAATTAATAATATTTTAGAATCAAATTACGAAATATATTTATTATATAAATTAATATTCATTTAAAATGATATTAAATCATTTATTTAAAATGATTTAAAACATTTATTAAAATGATTTAAAACATTCATTTAAAATGATATTAAAACATTCATTTAAAATCATATTAAAACATAGCTAGTAAATAATAATTCGTTATATTTATATTATATTTATATTATATTTATATTATTGTAGTTCAATGTTAATAAATTACTCCATAAAATGGATCGTTGGCTACAAACTGGTTCAACACAGAAACGGAAAGAATCAGATGATGAGGCATCAACAGCAAACTCTACCAAGAAACGCAAAACTAGAAAATATTCGGATGATTATTTATCATTTGGATTTACTTATATTTGCAACAATGATGTGGAAAGACCAGTCTGCGTTCTATGTCAGGAAAGTTTATCCAATGAAAGTATGAAACCTGCTAATCTCAGACGTCATTTACAAACAAAGCACAGCGAGCATGTTAGTAAGTCTATCGAATTTTTTAAAATGAAAAAAGAAGAACTTAATTCAAGTCAGAAATTGATGGTAAAGACGGGATCTGGTGGTATGAGTAAGAAAGCAGTAATGGCATCATATGAAGTAGCTCTACTTATTGCTAAAGCAGGAAAGCCGCATAATATAGCAGAGCAATTAATTCTTCCTGCTACAAAAGTAATTACAAATATAATGTTAGGAACTAAAGCAGCAAACGATATAAATTTGATTTCATTATCAAATGATACGGTTAAGAATAGGATTGAAGACATGTCATGTAATATAAAAGAAGAATTAATATCGAGAGTGCGCAAAAGTCACTATTACTCATTACAATTGGATGAAAGTACTGATGTCACTAATAATGCCAATTTGTTAGCTTTCATTAGATATGAGTTTGAAAATCAAATACAAGAAGATGTATTGTTTTGTGATTCACTACCTTCACGAACGACAGCTAATGACATATTTAACAGTTTGAATAATTTTATAACCGAAAATGAAATAGAGTGGCCAAAATGTGTTGGAATTTGCACTGATGGTGCTCGTGCAATGTCAGGTACAAGAACTGGATTGATTGCTCTTATTAAAAATGTTGCGCCTCAGGTTGTTTGGAATCATTGCTGCATTCACAGAGAATCATTAGCAGCCAAAAATATGTCACCAGATTTGAAAAGAACATTAGACGAAGTAGTTAAAATTGTCAATTTCATTAAGGCTCGTCCACTTAATTCCAGAGTTTTTAAAATTTTGTGTGAGGAAATGGGTAGTCAACATACACATTTATTATTACATACAGATGTACGTTGGTTGTCCCGCGGGAAAGTACTCATTCGCCTTTTTGAGCTTCGAGATGAAATACGATTGTTTTTAATAGATGCGCATTTTGAACTGACCGAATGTTTCAATGATTTTATCTGGTTAGCTAAGGTGGCTTACTTGACTGATATTTTTACAAAATTGAACGAACTTAATTTGAGCCTGCAAGGTACTGTTGTAAATATATTTAAAGTTGAAGATAAAATAGAAGCAATGATTAAAAAAATCGACTTGTGGTCGAAACGCATCCAGAACGGTGTATATGAGTCTTTTCCAACTCTCAATGATTTCATAGAAAGCTCCAGTGAAAAATTGCTTAATCAAACGCGTCAATTATTTGTTGAACATTTAATTACTTTGAAAAGCAACTTCAGGAAGTATTTTTCTACTCCTGATCCTTGCAATAACTGGATCAGAGATCCATTTAATATGGAAATTACAAATGCTAAACATTTATCTGCACCTGAACAAGATATTCTCGTGGAATTATCATGTGATACAACTTATAAACTAAAATTTAACAAAACTGAATTGAGCAACTTTTGGTTACTTCTCAGGTCAGATTATCCTGCGCTTGCAAATAAAGCACTTCAACACTTGATTCCATTCTGCACAACATATTTATGCGAACAAGCTTTTTCGGTACTATTTTATATTAAGTCTAAATATAGAAACAAATTAAATGTAGAGCCGGATCTTAGATTAAAAGTTTCCAATATTAAGCCAGATATTGAGATTCTTGTTTCAAGAAAACAACTGCATACATCTCATTAAATATGTAAGTTATATTTAATGAGATAGATGCAGTTATTTTTTAAAATATTTCTTATTTAATATTTTCTGAAAAAAATTATAAAATATTTATATGAATTTAATGTAAGTACCCATTATAATTTGTGAGATTTGTTGCTATGACAATGTTTGTATTTTCTTTCTTCAATATTATAATTTCTAATAAAATGTGTTCTACAATATGCAAAAAAATCGTTATTCACCAATCACTGTTAGAAATATTCATCATATATCCTTGTCCTTATGAGATCGTAAGCCAGAAATTAATTAATAAAATGACGTAAAGTACCTAAAGTTGTGATGGGGGTCCGTCAAAAAAAATTTTTTCAAGTGGGGGTCCGTGGAGTACATAAGTTTAAGAACCTATGATTTAGTATATTAATTAAGGATTGTTAATATTCAAATTTGTTAATACTTTTATTTATATATTTATTTCCTCAATTACATTCTGTATATAATCCTAGCCAAAGCTGAAAATGACATTATAATAATCCAAAGTGGGTGGGGATTTTATTTTTATTCGAGACCAAATACACGTTCATTTAGGAGTCGGGGCCTTAACCTAAATTGTTACATAGTTTATAATTATTTTAGTTTAGGCTCTTATGGTGTTATTTTGGAGAGGATGATTATTTCTCTCAATTACGTCTAAAGCCTTAATAAGTGTCCTTTCAGTTGACCTATAAAAACAAATGCCGCACAAAATTGGATTACAAGAATTTTTTTTTCTTTTTAATTTTAATTTTATACTAATTACTAATCATTTTTGTTTGAAAAAAAAATCATAACTAATTTGGTGATATATGTGAAACAAATTTGAAATGACATAATTATTCATAATACTAAACTGCTTTTTAATTAATTCTTAAATTCTTAATATATAAAAAAAATTGATTATATATATATATATATAATCTTGGCCATCTATTTATATACGTATATATATTATTTTGTATTATATACAGGGTTATTCTTTTCCATTTTTAAAAATTCGTATTTATTAAAGTGTAAATGCTACATGAATAATTTTTATATCAATGAAAAGAGGAAATTTCAAAGTTTTTTAAGTATTCAATGTGTCCTCCAGCTACAGCTGGGCAAACATCTACGCGATAGCCAAACTCATCCCACACGAGCAAGGGTTATTCTAAATAATGGACCCATTTTTAAAAAGTCGTATTCCCCCAAATTATGAAAGATTCTCAGGACACATTGACCACTTGTAATATATTAAAAAAACTTTGAAATTTCCTCTTTTCATTGGTATAAATATTATTCATATAGCATTTATACTTTAATAAATACGAATTTTTAAAAATGAGTTCATCATTTAGAATAACCCTGTATATATATAATTAAATTAATTTAGATATAGATGTATATTGGTGGCCAAGATTGTGAACTTGGGAAACTTAAATAGTTTGTATCTGCAGTTGGTAATTTCCAACGAATACGTATCGTAGTTAGAACATTCCTTGTTAAATGCATCTGAACAATTGCTTTACAGATGGGTTTGCCAATGGAGGGTAGTAGTGGAATTTCCTTCAAGTTCCTCAAACACATAGATTTTTATGGAATGAGTAATTGTAAGGATAAAAGACAACAACAATTGTCCTAGGACATAATGGTACAATTGTACTATATGTATTACAACATGATGTGATGAATCCCTCCATTCTAGATTACTCAAGAAATTGTGGAATGCTGTTTTACTCAAACTAGAAAAAACTTAAATTTGCATTTATTAAAAAAAAAGAAATAGTTTAAATAGATTCAGTCTTATCTCAAAAGCTTAATACTTTTTTATTTAATATAATTTTATTTTAATTTAATAATTAATTAATATAATTTATTAATATAATTATAATTTAATATAAGAGGAAAGAATGGTGAAAAATATGTTGGTGGGAAGACCGATTGGGAAACGTCCACTTGGAAGACCAAGGTTGATAAACAATGTAGAGAGGGACATGAGAGAGATGGGAGAGGGTAGGAGTTAGATGGTTGTGGCTCAGAATAGACACTTGCAGAAATGTGGTTGGTGCGGCCAAGAACTTTCGAGTTCCGTAGAGACAAAGAATATATATATATATAATTTTATTTTAATTTAATAATATATATATATATATAGATATAATATAATATATAATATATTTAAAATAAAGTACTATTAATTTATTGATTAAATTACCACTAGATTTACCGGAACAGTCAAAATGGCTTATTTTATTTTAATATTCTGCTTAATATTTTTTGGCCATTAAAATCAACATGACTTATTCAAATATTTGTGAATAATAAATATTAATATTAAATATTATATATTATTTTGTTTTAAATTAACTCAAAACAAAAATAATACCTTGCTATACCTATTTATACCGGCACCAGTCATTTGACTGGTTTAACAACTAAATAACAATCACAAATATTAATATACAAAAATGTTAATATAAGAGTTAAAACTATTTTTTTTTGCAAATATTCCAATAACAAATGCAAAATAGTCTTTAATATCAGTATTAAATATGAGAATGTCATTTTTACCTAAATTTTATTGCACTTGTATTATTTTGAGTAAAACTTGCGACCTATTATGTAAAAAATTAATATAAATGATAATATCTTTCTTTGAATAATTATCAAATGCCAATTATATATTATTCTTTCTTTTTTTATGTATAGCAAAATAATCTAAAATCAACACGACCATGTAATTTTTTCATTGATATAGCTGGACTAACAATCTATATAAAAATGCATTTACATTGACGATGTAATTTTAGAACATTTAAAAATATGTCAGGAATTAGAATTTTTAGAAATTTTAAACAAAAATGGACAGTTACAAAAATAAGAGTTATTTAAAAATAAACATTGATTGATATATTTTGTTTCCTTGAAACATATGAAACTAAAACTTAAAAATATAGCTATTATTGAAATAAGCATTGGGGCCCTAACATTTTTTTCATTGATATGAGTAGAAATAATTTAATTTTTTTTTTTAATAAAATAAAAGCTAAATTATATAACACAAATAAATTAATGGTATCACATATATTATTAACATCCATATAAATATTTTAATCAGTTTTTATGAATCTTCAATAATCGTATGTTAAGTAAACAAAAAAGTCATTATGAGTGGTCTCGGTAGAAATAGTAGTTTGTCGATCGTCGGTTAATCTAGTGTTAAAAAAATAAAATAAAGGAATAACAGAAATCAACTACTGATGGAAAGAAAATTGTAAACAGAAACTTTTCATAGGTATATAAAGATCTTCAAAATATTATACATATACCTCTTAGTGGATACAGGGGGTTGAATAATGTTTGATGAGATCTTATTAATATTTTAATTAAGTTAAAAGATACAAAATAATATATATTACAATAAGAACATGACATTAGATAAATTTACATAAATTAAGAATTAAGATTAAACAAATTAAATATAATTGACGTGTACGTCAAGTTTGATTATAATATTTAGATTAATTACGGAAATGTATAGTTTCTTTTAATTTTAATTTACATTTAAAAAGGATCCATAAAAAATAAATATTGACTTTGATGGTTTCACTTTAAATTTTTCCTTTTAAAAAACTAAAACAAAACAAAAACTTTCCGTGAAATGAGAGTTGAGAGATAAACGAATTATTATAAATATTTTATAAAAATTTTGAGTAGAATAAGTGAAATTAAAAACTTTAATTAAAACATGATTTAGTAATGATAATGGACAATTTTAAAATGTCGTTGATGTCTTTCCGACCTGGATGGAGGATGAAGCATCGGTTGGTTGTTATTTGGTTTCACGCTTATCACGTTCTTCTCTACATTAGTTCTTTAGTATAATGAATGTAAATACTAAAACCTTTTGAATAAATAAACCTGAGTAAATATTTTAAATTGATTTAGCGACAAAAGAGATTCTCTCGATAAATTAAATATTAGTGACACGAGTTCACACAACCGGTGGGAATACCGACATTCATTAACATCGATCCCGCTTTTCGTTATTTATTCTCTACATCCAGAATTCATTAAGATATCATTCCTCTTTCGAAAACGAAATTAATTGGCTTCCTTTTCAACTTTACTTTAAGCTCAACAGCCTGTTGATATCAAAAAAAAAAAATAAAATAAAATAAAATAAATAAATTAATAAATAAAATTAAAATATAACGAAATATATAAATAGATATAAATTTATTATTAAAATTTTATTTAATTGCAAATTATTATCTTACATATCTATCAAACTATGTTTGTAGTATTGGAGAAGTTTTTTTGACGAATTAATCATATTCATCCAACCCTCTCTAATTCCATATACTCAACCTTCGAATTCTTGGTCTATCCACTTTGAATTGTCTACCATCTCAATTTTTTACCTATTTTATTATTTTTTTACCGACCGACCGATAGTAAGGGATGTATTGTTTTTAAATCATCTTGAAAATTAAACATAAAATAATAATTATATGAATTATTGAAATTAATTATCACAAAATAACATGATGATTAACAATTTAGTAATACATGTAAGCGCATTTTGATTTTTATTGACAAATTCTAGTTAAACATTTATTATCAAATATCTACGTTGAGTAGCATTAAATTTACACAAAATGAATTCAAGTAGGACACTAGAGATTTTCATGGAATTTGATAGAATTAGAAAAGTTAAAATTTGCATTTCTTCCTTTTTATCTTCATAAAATAATTGATGAAAGCTCTTCGGAATTCAAAGGAGGAAATGTCATTTCCGTAACCCTTGCTCCTAATAATTAATTTAAAAGAATAGTTAAATAAAAAAATAAGAAACATCAAAACATACCATTCTCAATAACGTTGTATTTTATTTAATTACATTCTAAGATACTTATTAGTTATTTATGAAAAAAAAAAAAAAAAAAAAAAACAATTCTATTTTTTTCCTATTTTAATCTTGTTTGAAATTCTGAAAATGTTACATTCCCTTATCTAATATACTATATAGAAAATAAATATATCTACTCTAAGTCTTGAAAAGTAACAAAAAGAAAAAAAATAAAGAACTCAAAACAGCCCCAAAGGAGTACTGCGCTATCATATCGTGTTTTTTGGCTTGATATTCTGATTTCAAAAGTAATTTGAAATATACCTTATCTTTTCAGAGAATATTACTAACACAAACTCTTAAATACAAATTCCATTATCAATTTACTTATCAAATAAATTATTAAATTTAATGTATTATTACTGGGATTTTTTGTTTTTGTTATATAAATTATTGTTATCATTGTATATTTTATAGAGTAGGTTATTTTATGGAAGTGTCTGTAAGTTAGGCAACCAGAATTATTTGCAATTTTGGAAAAGTATTTGTCATGAATTAAGTTTATTATATTTTAATGTATTTTTAAAATAAAAATTAATATATATATATATATATATATATATATATATAATAAATATATGTAGAATAATAATTATATCATTTAAATATTTCTAAGTTGGTATCACAACAATGAGACAGAATTGTCGTGTGTTAAGGTTAGGTAAATTAGATTTTATAAAATTGGAAAACCATTAGATATACTCCTAAGTTATTTAGGTATTAATAAGATAAGATTAGAATTGACTATAAAAACCACTTTGATTTTAGGTAAGAATATATTATTATATTATATCTTATATTTAAATTTTTTTCTAATGTAATAAAATGTTTTTAGTAAACAAATCTTTCTATAGTCCATTTGATTAAAACCTACCATCTTATATATATATATATATTTATTAAAACGGTCAAATTGGTGGGGGAATGGACTTCAAAAGTAATACCCAAAATCGTGTTTGTTCAAAAAAAAAATGCTGGAAAAAAAATAATTTCATACATTTCCTGTAAAAATGTATCAAAGAATAGATAAATTTAAAATTAAAAAAAAACGAAAGGAATTGAACTTCCAGGAGAAATTGAGAATGATAGGTGCCGAAAATAATAACTGAATAAAGAATACAGGATCTAAAAGAAATCTAATCTTATTCCAGTATGAAAAAATAACATTTCAAACTTAAGTCAATATCGTACGGATTTTTTTTTTTATCAAAACGAGATAGAAATTGATCAGTGATGACGAGCATTTGGCGTTCCTCTCTCAAGTCAAAAAGTCAAGTAGGACTACATTTAAAGAATAAATAAACTTGATGATTAGAAAGAAGGGAAGAAAGAATAAGCTATCTTTAGCAGCATTCCACTCACTTCTGTTATTTTACGGAAGAATGGCTGAAAATAACTGAAGAAGTGCTTCTATTTCCATCCGGCCAACAACCAATTCCTTTTAATCATCATGCATCCATCGACTGACTGATCCATGCATAGGGATACATTTTTCATTGTAACCATCATCGACGAGCAAGATAAATTTCACTGAAATTTTAATATGGAAACTTGAAAAAGGCGTGGCGGTGGGAGATTAACTTTTTTAGGTCTTCAACAAGAAAGATGAAGAAGTAGTAGAAAAAAAAATTCGAAATCAACTAAAAGTTGGACTCCTATCGAATCGAAGAAAGAAAGTTTAGAATAGTTTAATGACTTTCTATAATTTGAATTCGCCATTCTCTCTATTCAATTTTTTATTAACTTTATGCTTAATTGTATTAACAAAAAACAAAACAAAATTAGAGAATAGATACAAAGAGAAATAGAATGTAATTAATTAGCATCAAATACTTACAAATAGAAGCAAGATGAAGAAATGAAATTAAATAATTACCTGTAACAAAAGAAAAAAAACATTTATTAGATAAAGTGAAAAATAAATTTCTTATTTGAACTGAAAATATAATTGAATATCATTATAAAACAACTACTAATTTAATTCAATTCATACAAACATTATGCAAGAGTTGAATTTTGAATGCTTAAATTATTTATATAAAACTAAATGAAACATTTAATAAAATTCATTATTAATTAATTAATTTTCTCTAACTGGGGTCTATGGGACGGAGCGCACTCAGCTTCCGGGATTAAAATTGAGAAACTACTTAAAAAGTAGCGCCTTCAATCAAGGAAATCAAGATAAAGGTTGAGAGGATCCGTTCTACTGATCATAGAACATCTTTACCTTGTTTATGTTCCAACCGGCTCAACAAATGAATGAATACTAAAGATGTACGTTTAATATATAATATATAGCACCTACGCGCTGATAATGAAGGAAAGGGGGTCGAGCTTCCAAATGGTGTATAAAATAAGCGATGAATAAAGTGCAAAATAAAATGCTTTTTAATTAAATTCCTCATTTCTTAATTTTAAAGAAGGCGTTTTGAAGCTTCGGGCATTAATGTTGAATGAATGAGAGTGTACGTAGGTGTAATTTATTTTAGAAGATCTGTGTAATTGTTTAAAGTTATATATTTTTAAATAATAAACAATCTTAATGTAGAGAGAGAGGCAAACAAGTAAACAAGTACAATATAGATGTAGATCCATTACAATGTGAAATTATTGAAGTTTGCTGAAAAATGAGAAATAAATAATGCATCTAAAATAATTTATAAATATTTATTGAATAAATAAATAAATAAATAAATACTTTTAAAGAAAAATAATTTAAAAGTTAAAATAATCTAAAATGAGCATATATACATATATATATATATATATATATATATATATATATAATCAAAAAACAAAGGTACCTATATAGATTAACAAAAAATAAAAATCAAGTTCAAATTACCAAACAAGAAGTAAAAAATACTTGTTAATAGTAGGTATCGTTGTGATAAATTGATTAATAATTACATCCATGTATATTTATCATTTTGAAAGTTTTATAAAATAAAATTCTTTTTATTAGGAAAATATGATGATGAATAGAAAAACCCTCTGACAATAAAATTAAAAAAAAACCTCCTGTATCATTTGAAATTAAATTCGGGAGAGTGATGAACAATCTGGTCGATAGCGCATTATGGCCTGCAGCCAGAAGCGGCTACATAAATACATAAGCGTGTATTCACATTGTGGTTAATAACTGGCGGAGGGGCACAGCTGTGCAGAGGACGGACATCCATCAGAATCCCAATCATCGCCAAACCCTTCTCATAATATCCAGGAATACCCCCTGGGGAGAAGTGACCGTTGACACCGGAGGGAGTCATCGGTCATCGTCATCGTCATCGGCATTGGGGACACATCCTGTCTTTTCTACTAGCCATTTCTCGTAGGACACCCCCTACCCACTACCCCCCACTCACCTCCTTTTTTTACTATTCTAAATGGGTTATTTTCACACGGATTTTATAACGAAATATAAAAAAGTCCAGGCTTGTCGAGGATAAAATCAAAACATTTCTACCATTCTAAAAGTGAGACTTAAAATAAAAGGGAGTTGAAACATATTATGTCCCACTATAAACATTTCATTGCAATGAAATCTAAACAACGCGATTCTTTCTGATGTTTTTACAGACATTTGGGATCCTGATTTCGATTTCTTTTTTTTTACTACTAAAGATTACTAGCTCAATAAAGTGTTAAAAGAAAGATCTTATTTTCATTTAAACTTATTTTATTTAAATAATTTGCATTGAAATATATTATTAAGATAATCATTTTTTCAACTAAATTAAGAATTAAATAAATAAAAGATATTTTGGAATTGTAAAAAAAAATATTTATTAGTTTGTATTTATAATACAAAAATATTGTTAAAATAATTGAAAAAACTGATGATTTCTAATTCAACCATACTTAATTGACATTATTTTATTATTATATCTTTATTTTATGAATCAATTAAATATTTAAATTTTTGAACTTGAGGTAGTTTTGATTTCTCGTTTAAAAGACTCTAAATTCTAATCTAGATTAGGATCCTTCCTTGTATTTCATTATAACAAATTGAACCTGTCTATATATGAAAAATATATAATGGATTAAATATCAATCTTTAAATTTTCATTACTCTATTTCATTATATTTTTTTTTAATCTTAAATTAAGAGGAATTATGTCATTTTGAATCAATAATTTTGAATAATAATATTATTTAAGAATATTATTTAGGATCAATGGTTTATAAAATGAATTTTATTATTATTTAATCATTATTTAACAAAGGTAATATTTTCTTATTCCACAAGTTCTTTAATCAATTCATGTGAAAATTGATTAAATTCAGAGGCTGTTTATTTGTATATTATATATTTGATGTTCATTTATGAAATGAAATAGAAAAATTAGAAAGAAAAGTGGTAAAGTTGAAGATAAAATAATATAAAACAATTTTTTAAAGGGATTTTTATTAATTCCCAATATATTTGTATAATTTATTTAGTAAAATACGACGTTTCAACTGCTTATTCTGCAGTTGTTATCAAGTAAGGTACGCTTGCTCCGACTCAAGCAGACATATAAATGTAAATAAAAAACAATTTCAACAAAATAGGAAAAATAGTAGGGAGATTTTCTTGTGAGTATCACTTAAGTTGATAGAAATGATTAAATTTTATATGTTTTTAACCTAACAGAAATAATATTTATTAAAGGAAAAAGTTATATATATATATATATATTTATCAAATTGAGAAAATTGGATATTTGAAAGAAAAAAGGAAAGGAATATAATAAAAGATCGGATGAGAGATGAGATATGGGAGAATGTGTTGAAGAATAACACTAAAATAGATATTTAACGAAAATACTTGAAAGGAAGATGAGAAAGGTGTTTGTATTTAAAAAATAGCCTAATAAAAATTTTTCTAACATAAATGTATTATTAACATAAATAATAAATAAAAATATATATGGTATATTCTTTTTAGGTTTCTTTTGTTTATGAATCGTTGATTAATGAATTTCAAATATAATAATATTTGGTAATAATTATTTAATTTAATATACAATACATATACAATATTTATTATTATTATTAATAATAATAATAAAAGTAAATTTTATTAACCTGGAATCAAAACATTTATGGACTATTATTTTTTGTCCTATACTATAATTGTTATTAATTTATACAGAAATAAAAATGGCTTGATATATTAAAATAATGAAATATTATTATTACTCAAATTAGCGTTTTAAAAACACTTCAGTATCAAGAGTCATAAGTGCCATGAAGTAATCCTCCATCAAATATGAATCTATTCAGCATTTATTTATTTATTTTTTTTTCAATCAAGTAGTGCCTTCAGGGGTAGTCAATCCATATACACCGGGGCACAGCCAAGCAAACAGTATACTCCACCCTCACTGATGTCATTGTGTCAAAGTTCACACCCCCATAAAAATATTTTTTACTCCGACCGCCAATCACTATTTCTAGCAATTAATTTGATAATATACCATAGTTCATACATTTATGGACTATTGTTTTTTGTCCGTTATACTATAATTATTATTATAAATTATTATAATAAAAAATAATTAGATAATAAACAACTTTTAAATATATATGATAGACTAATGATAGACTGTTAATACAATAATAAATATAATAAATCAAAATAAATAATAATTAATACTTAAATAAATGAGTAAGAGTTATGAAATATTATTTAATTTAAAATGTATATATATCTTATCTTAGCTTATTATACTAGCAACAATTGTATATATATTTGTATTTTTGAATTATTAAACTACGCTAAGGATTTTTTTGAAATTCACACCATAGATAATATATCAGGAAAAATGATCTTTGTTAGTTTTTTCTTAATTCAAAATACCAATTTTAATAATAAAAAAAGATGGCACCGGGCAACGCTGGACAGCGCTTCCTTATATTCAAAATATTATAAATAAAATAAAATTAAAAATATTTATTTTAATAATATTTTGTAATCAAATTACGAAATATATATTATGTTATATTCACTTTTCTGTCTTAATCCGTACGTTTAAGGGGTGTATGTTTTATGACTATTTTTTTTTAATTTATGTTCTTTTAAATGATTTGAAATTGTTTCATATAGATATTTCGTCGTTTATTTATTTTAAATAATAATCTTAATCTTAAATATTCATAGTTCATAAGGAATCATTTTTTTAAATTACCGAGCGGCTGCTCAGTGAACCAGGTACTAATTATATATTATATAAATACTAATCGTTAATACTCATAAATTAATATTTTTTTAGGTATAGAATAAAAATAAATAAAAGTTCATTAATTAACTTTATAATCATAATTTATTTATTAAAAAAAAAAATAGTTTACTAAAAAAAAAGTAAATTATTATGATTTAATATAAAAGTTAAATATTCCCTATTATACAAATATATTAATATTCAAAGATTAAATCTTATCATTTTAGAATCGGACAGAATGCACATTATTATTTTTTTGTTACAAAAAATAAATATTTTGCTAAACACGAAATATGTGTGGGAAGAAAGGTAAACGATTAAAAACAAATATCAAACATTCCTTTTAAATGTTAAACAAATATATATTCTTCGTTAGAAATACAATAAAAACAAAACTATAAAATGTTAAATAAATGAAAATCAACTACTATAAATAAACATGAATAATTCAGAGATATTATTATTATATTATTATTATTATGCAATATAAATAATTTATATATACAAATACATATATGCAATCGATAATCGACAAAGGTGAATATAATTTCATTTTATTATTTATTTATTTTATATACAATATTTTGTTTCATAGAAATCTATTTATTTTTTATTGTTATTCACGTTTTATAAAAATTATATGAATATTCAATTTTTTTTTTATTATATAAATATTTAGATATTTCTGATGTATTTATAAGTATATTAGTATTTATATACATAAATATAAATTCAATATCATGATTGTTTTATTCATTTTATTGAAAAATATTGAAAGAGTATTATATTTCAATAATCGACATTTTTATATATAATGATTGAGTATATATTTATTCGTTTTTGTTAAAAAATAATTCTTTCTTTTTGTTTAAGAAAATAAAGACAATATCAGATAATAAGAGATTGTATTTGTTTTAGAAAAGTAAAATAAAAATATTCAATTTTTTAAATTATTAATAAATAGAAATTTACTTTAATGAAATAAAATATAATTATTATAAATAATTGGATTAATTAGTTAATTACTTAATTAAATGAATATTTATTCAATTGGATAATATTTCTACCATTAAAAATTAAAAATTTCAACAAATTTTAGCATTTGTTTTTTTTTTACAAATTTTACCTAATATCAATCATTTAATTTTTGTTCTTTTCATCTCACATCATGAACATATGGACACCAAATTATTTCCAGAAATGAATTTGTTGTTCGATTACATAAATTTAATTGATATCTAATTTTAATAATAAATATCTAATTGTAATTTTATTATCATTTTTATCTGTTTGGTAGGCAACCCGCTTGACATTTTGGTTCCAGGTTCAAGTGGGTAGTGGGTCTTGAGCATAGGTGGCCTGGTAAGGAAAATACTCCCCACAACTGGAGTGTTTAGAAACTATGTCCTCTGAATCAAAATTAGCTAAAGAGTAGCGAAAAATAAATATAAAGTTTGAGAAATTCCGTTGTACTGATCATACAACACCTTTAAGTCGCTTAACCAGCAAACGACTTTATATGCACTGCCTTTTTATAGGATCTTTAAAAGTTAGAGGTATTTTATTATTATTTTTAATATTATAAATTAAATATAATTTATTATTTATATACATATATAAATAATGAATCATTCGTTAATTTAAATATGAAGATTTTTTATTTTCAAATAGAGGTGTTTGCTTATTTTCAAGTTATCAATCAATAGAGATTCTCATTAACAAGCTAACTTCTCTTCGTTGTATTTGAAGAATTTGGATAGGAGGAAACTATTTTTAAAATTTTTTAAAGCAATTAGTGGAAGTGTTTAAGCTCTTGACTTATTGTTTTAAATAAATGAAACTGTTGTTCCTTGGTCATTAGGCCTGATTTGCCTTTCAATCTGTCAGGAATTGTACTGTCAGTCATTCTTTTCTACTTATACCACAGGCTTGAAACAGAAATTTATTTTCTTAGTGTAAATTTAAATTAGTTCTCTTGTTGGAAATGGAGTTGCGGGAATGGGATGTCAGATAACAGAGTATAGACTAGCAAAAAAGATGGTACAAGTAGAGACCGTGTTGTTGTTGGTATTGCAACTGGTATTCATGTAAGGACCACCCTGCAGATCAGACCAACTCTTCTTGTTTTCCCCCAGGGAACTCAGCTACTCACGTTAATGAATTAATGGAAAATGATGTCGTTCCTTTCATCTTTGACTAAATAAGACATGGGTTCCATTAATGTACCCAAATAAATTATTTTTCTGTTTGTATACATTAATAAATTATTCATCTCTCTTTGAATAGAAGAAATAACATTATTATTAATGAATAAATTATTATTGAGCAAAATCTCTTATACTCGAATTTTACCCGAATTGTTTCATTTAAAAAGTATTTGAACCATCATAAGAAAGATTGATTATATACTTATAATTAAAAAAACGAATTTATCACCAGTTTTTTGCTAGTAAAAAAATTAAAATATTTTTTATAAATACCTATATTATAAATATTTGTATTTTTGAATACTAAATATAATTATACATATTTAGACAATTTAGTGATGGGCGTGAGGGAGTTCGAAAAGAGAGAGATTTGGATAGGGGTGGCCAGCTCCGGATAATGAGACGGTCAAGCTAGGCGACTGCATGGCGCCAAATTTTGAGGGGACATTTTTAGCAAAGAATAAATAGTTTTTTTTTCTTTAATAATACTAAATAAAGGTTAGAACGTTATTTTATTATTATAGTATTATATAGTCAAAATACATAATTTTAAAAAAAGCTTAATAGAGAAAAACAAAAATTTACTATTAAAAATAATAATAGTTATATATATTTCTAGTTAGTATAGTTAGTATATTTTCAATAGATGGAGTTATAAGCGTTATAAGCGAAGAGCCTGAAAATGGGATGTCTTAACGCATCCACAGTATTCTCCTGATATCACACCATCTGACTATCACTTGTTCCGGTCATTGCAAAATTATTTAAATGGAAAAAACTTTGACTCTATGGAGGCCATAAAAAACGGCGTATCTTCGTTCTTAGAATCTAAACCGCCCAGTTTTTATGATCGAGGCATCAATGTCAGAATGTTGGGAAAAGATTATAGAAAACGCTGGAGAATCATTGATTGAATTAAGATTTTGTTTGCCTAATCACTGTGTGACTTTTAGTCACAAAGTCCGCAGGAATTTTTGCACGCACCCAAATTATATATAAATTTTACATATTTCTAATTTATGGAATATAATTTATATTTGTATATAATATAATAACGGGTCTTTCAACAAGGACGGGTCGATGATAAAATTGAATAAAACAAGATGTGTGTGAGATATTATCGAAATTTATTTTTTATTTAATAGGCCCATTTATGCCATTATGGATGGAATATGATATCGTCCAAATGTCTGCCGCGGCTTCGTATGGTGGCACGAATTCGAGAGGTCCAATTTTTAATGACTCTGCTACAAAGATCCGGCTGTATCTGAGCGATGACCTGCGTTATGTTGGCTTTTAGGGCCACGGTCGATTGCGGCTTATTGGTATAGACCTGCAAATTCAGAAAACCCCACAAGAAAAAGTCTAGCGTAGTCAAATCACAGGAACTTGGTGGCCAATTCACGTCACCTAACCCTACACACAAACCGTTAAAACCGTTAAAAATTTAAATAACTACCATTATTTTTAACAAACATTAAAATTAAAAAAAAAATTAGCTGGAGTGTCTCCACTCGACTATCTCGCAATTTGAATTGGATTAAATAACATAATATATTATATTTAAATTAAATTTAATTAATTATAAATTATAAATAATAAATAATAAATATTAAACCAGCGCATGTTTGGCTTTTTGTTGATGGCACCACGTCACGTGTTGGCGCGTGAGATTTG
This sequence comes from Labia minor, assembly GCA_963082975.1. NCBI lineage: Eukaryota > Metazoa > Arthropoda > Insecta > Dermaptera > Spongiphoridae > Labia > Labia minor. The sequence continues at coordinate 57,369,370 of OY720345.1, forward strand.
CAGTGTTAAAAAATTAATTCTGGTAATTTCAGCGAATCAATCAAGCTGAAATTCTATAATAGCAGTTTTATACAATTATTAATCATGTGGAAAATTATCAAACATATATCTTTATTTTTACGGTCACTTTAGAGGAAAAAAAATCAAAACGTTGTAGGTAATGACCCTCTTCCGGTTGAGCTACATTTCTCAAAAGTTGATAGAAAACTATGAATTTTGAATAATGTCCATGTATCAAATTTCATCATTCTAGCTCAAACCGTTTTTGCGTAATCTTGCCTACATACATACACACACATACACACACACACACACAGACATTTTTCTCAACCTTAGTGAAAATGATTCAGGAACCTTCAAAACGTATAAAAACATCAAAATCTCAACATCGAAAATTTTCATGATCGCAATACTATCTCTGGCGAGATAGTAATAATATATCAATAAAAATAATTTATTTAAAATATATTCCTACTAAAATTAAATTAAATTTCGATGAATTTTCAATTAACGCTCTATGTTTGTAAATTTTATACCATTCTGCAAATATTAAGGGACCATTTTAATGTTTATAAATAAATAAAATATCAAGAACCATTTGGAAAATAAACATTTAAACATTTCTAGAAAATGGCCCAACCTCTTCAAATAAATATTTTGTTTATATTTTTAAAAAAAAGTAAATTTCGTTTATTTTCTTTACATTTCGTGGTTGGAACTGACAAACAAAATTATAAATTTAATATAACATCAGAGAGATGAGTAGCTATCAAAAGGATTTATTTAGGAAGGTATATTTAATATAAAACAAAAAATTTACTTAGAAAATGGTTAGGTATTTTTTTTTTAAAGAATGTCGATAATTCATAGGATTTTTCAAACTTAATAAATAAATCAAATTATGTTTGCAGGCCAAAAGGAATGAAGAAGAAGGGAGGCCAAAGGGGTGAGTGAGCATTTTGGCCATTAGGCAAAGTAAATACCGGTGGCCAAGGAGGGTCCGAGGGCGTCAGCAGATTTTCGCCAGAACCACAGGGGCTGCCGGCAGGGTGGCGCCTCGGGGGTAGGCGTCGCGACGACTTTCCCTTGGCGCCGCCAGCGAGGATTTACCGCCCCAGCGGGAGCCTCACTCATAGGAAAGAGCATTCCTGAATTAGAGGCTCCAAAAATTGTTCCCTTTCCCGCTACATTTCCATAAAATTATTTCCTTCTCAACTAACCACCCAGGATTTACCCTCCTAACGGGCGGGCGTCTGCCAACGATTCATTACAAAGGAAAAACTTTTCAAATGCCATTTGCAACGTAGTCAGCCTGAAAATTTATTTAAATTCAATCCCTGACGATATATACATAGAATATGAGTCGGTTCGATTAACATTTAACAAATTCAAGTTTGAATATGGTTGCATTTGATTAAAATAAATAAATTGAATCAATAACAAAATAAATATTTTTGCTAATGAAATTGAACATTTTTTAAAAAATATCTTTATTTTATAATTTTATATTGATTTTTTATATTTTTAAAGTAACAATATCTATCTTATACGACAGTAGATAATAAACAAACCATTGAAATATACTTTAATTAACCGACAGTAGAAGATATATACTCCAACTAGTTGAAGTATTCATAAGTTTATAGTCAGGTGTATACTTTCTTTCATTTTTTACCGACCGACGATAGTAAGGGAGGTATTGTTTAGTTAAGGTATACTTTATCTAGTGAGTGTATTCATTTACTGCAATTTATAATTTAATATTAACATATATACATAATACATATTAAGCCCTTCAATAGTCAGAGTGAAAACAAAAATGGCTAATAAAACATTATGGTAATTATTTTTTTATTTTTTCTACATTGACAATCTATGACACCCATTATCAAATAAGTTTGTGTTTTATTCATTTATATATACATATATATATTTTTCTGACACAATAAAAGTATCATTTTTTCCAAATTCCATTTATCTTCTTGAAATATATATTGAAAAACACGAAACGTATGTCTCTTTTAACTTTATGTAAGCCTTAGAAACCGAATGTCAATCAATTTGTCAGAGTATTTTTAATTGATTTTATTTATTTTCGCATTTTCGTAAACTTCCTTTAAATGCTTAGTCTATTTCTTGATTTTATTCTTAGTTTTGAAATAATCCATCTTTCAACCGATGATACCAATATCAACATTTTTGAATGAATCTCAAATCAGTGATCAGACGATTAGTTTGCAAGATATATCATTTTCTTTTTAGTAAAGCAATTTTTGTTATTTTCAAAACATTGAATAATAAGAATAATTATTATTTTGAATATTATAAAAATACATCGGACCTTAAATCATTTATTTCTGAATGTTATATTGAATTTAAATGTTTGATATCTATTATCGTAATTGAAATTAAAATTTAACAATATTAAAATTCTACTAAAATAATATTTTCTTCATAGCTCAAGGTTATGATGATAAAAAGATAATATTGAACTAACTTTAAGTATTTTAATAAAAAAGATAATATAATATAATTGGAAAATATGAGATTAAAATAGATATACGAGTATTATAAAAACATATTCTACTTTTTTACTAGCAGTAATTATCAGTTATTGCACTATGGTTTCTTGTTAAATTATGCTACCTTTCATCAATAATAATAAAACAATTAATTTTCTAAAATCCTATTTAATTTAAAGATTAGTAAAAAAAACTCATTGTCAGCTTAAACAGCAGCTCTTCTGCCTCCTTCCCAACCCCGGAGTCCATAATTAGTAAAAGGATATTTACTGCTATTTACTCAGCATCCTCGTCTGGCATTATCTCATGTGGTATCGCTTTTAATTTATGAGCCTAACTAATTATGGGGAGGGGTAACAACCCTCGAGAGAGCCTCTGGCCGGTGTTCCACCCCCGTTCAACATCCCGACCTGCAAAACCTACTCAGCACAGCGAATATATTGTATACACTCGGGAAATTTATGCGTTTATAATTACTGTCTTGAGCCATGGTAGGTATCCTGTCTTGCTTTGAATATCTTTACCAAGATACAAGAACAGTTTGGATTGGAGAAATATAAATAATCTTCAAATAACTTAATAATAATATATAATAATAATAATATTAAATTCAATTAAAATTTAACAATAAAAGATAACAAGAAAGCTTCTGAAGGTTTAACTACCAATTCCAGCATAAAGTTAAAAAAAATTGATTTGGACTTATTAAATATTTAATTTTTTAAATATAAACAAGTATTTAAAGTTATTATTATTTGTGGTATAATTTAAATTTGTTATATGGACCCTTAATTTGTATTTTTAGTAGAACTTTAAAAATTCGATTGAAAATATTTATCTATAGATATAAACCTTAGTAAACATTTTTTGGAATACACAATATAGCCGCAATTACGATGCCAAATATGTTGCGGCCTTTTTCCATTTTTACTTCATAACATAAAAATATTTATGTGCCTTTCAAAGTCCCTTTCTATCATAAAAAATGACCCAATGGTTAACAGAAAAAAAGTTCAAAATTCTAAGGAAAAAATCCTCTCATTCATATACGTTATTATCAGGTCAACCTGCATGAAGCGAGCGTCAATATATAAATGTGTATATACTAAACATTTATTGTGAACGAGTCTTAATTTTTTTTTGTTTGGTTTGTATGACATCGCTCAAACATATTTAGTATACACAAGTTATTGAACACACAATATCATATTTTTTCATCGTCTGAAAATTGTCGAATTTTATACCAGAAAGTGATTATTTGCGGAAAGAATTAATTTTTGGTTTTTATTTTAAAAAATACTGCATCGAATACTTGTCGACACATTTGGTGATTATACTCTATCAGAAACAACATGTAAAAGATGGTTTCAACGGTTCATAAATAATGATTTTGATGTGAGAAATGACGAACTTTGACACAAAAGCAAATTTTATATAGCAAGATCGATTCATCAAGAAGGCAATGCCCTGTGTTTGGTAGGACCTGAAAGGTGTGGTGTATCATGAGCATCTAAAACCTACAGAAACTGTTAATACTAATCGCTACAAACAGCAAAAGATAAATTTGAACATGTTCTCATTGAAAAATAACCAAAATATAGGCCAGAAGAAAAGTGCACCTCTACGCAAAGCAAAATCGGTTCAGGATACAATCAAAGCACTTGAATGGGAGCTGCTACTCCACCCACCGTATTCACCAGACTTGACTCCTTCCGACTACCATTTGTTTTCATTGATGAGACACATTAAGTACCACTGCGATTCCTACGAGAAGTCGAAAATGTTGTTTCTTCAAAAGACGAACATTTCTATTGGTATCCATAAATTGCCAGAAAGATGGTCAATATGTGTAAAAAGCAATGGTCAATACTTTGAATAATTTTTTCTTTACTTTCCCATTCAAAATAAGTATTTAATTTTCACAGAAAAAACTGCTCACTTCATGCCGTTATAACCTAGTATAATTTATAGACACATATTTTTATAGGTTGAAACATTTTTTGTTTCAAAAATATAAGTTTTGTTTAAGATAATGAATAACGTTTAATAAAATGTATTTTTTTAAAGTGTATTTTTATTACTAACTCTTACTCCCATGTGTCTAAGAATTTGATGAATGACTCTTTAACGGCTAAAGAAATTTTTATTCTCATGGAAAATTACGATGAAGATTGTAAGAAATTAAATTTATGTGTAACTTTGTATTTTTAAGAATAAGAAACTTCTTCTGAAGTAAATAAATTTACACTTTTTTCTTCTTTTGCATATATATATATATATATATATATATATATATATATATGAGACGTGGATGAAGAGTGGGGTGAGGAGCTTGTTAAAAATTTATTAAATGTATATTTGACTTTTATTTGAGTAGTACCAGAAAAGTTTTTAAGACATTTTATAGAAACATAAAACATTTTATTTATCAATTAGAAAGTAAAATAAAAAGTGGGAAGTCAAACAATAAGATCAAAAAAAGAGAAAAGATGAGGTGGGTCCAATGGAAGCAAAAGTTGCGCCTTGGCAAGTGGTTGCGTTGCATCCCCCCTCCCCCCGTCTCCTTCCCAACCCCAAGCAAACCATCGATCGTTGGCTTATTGGCCGGCTGCGGTGTCGGCTCCATTAACTGGAACAAATGTTAATGTATCACCCCCACTCGAATTGAACATATAATTCGGAAAATTCCCAACTTGTAAGTCTCGTTTATTACATATAGTATCCCCCCGAGGCCAAAGATTTATAAATTATCTCTGTCTGATTTCGACTGGGCCTCCAACGAACTATTGTCCAATAATTTGAAACAACTTCTCCAGTTGAAGTTAGTTCATGCATTTAAATGGCTTCCGATATTTAAGCCAGTTGAATCGAAGTAATCATGTTTTCGATGCCTTTCATGTTATTTGATTCGAATCCCAACCAAATTTAAGCAGATATTTATTCTCACCCTCCATAACCATTTACTTATACTAGAATACTCAGATGTGATCGATAAAATAATTATTTGAAAATTTTTAATTATCTCCTAATACAAATACTTAACGGATTTATCAATATAATTGAAACATGTTAATTAAGTATGTGATGCTATTTAAAAAAGAGTATAAATAAGTTTCTATTCCAACAAAAAAAGTAAGTTTAGACATCTGATAACTTAACCTTCAGGTATTCGATTCAATATCATCATCAGATAATTTTATATCAAGAATTAAATATTATTTGTGAAAACTTTTTATTTACTTGTTCATTTGTAGAAATCTGCAGATGAGGAGAAGTGATTGATTGCAAAAGCTTATGGTGAGAATGCTTGAACATGTTCCCGCCGGCTCCATAAATAGTGATGGGTTTCAAAAGTTTTATAGTGGTTAATATGAAGAAGAAGATAAAGAACATGGTAAAAGGCTGAAAGAGCGTGATATAACATGAAATTGGAACCATTATTAAAAGAAAACAGATTCGTGCCAAACACGAGAAGAAAATGATTAGGAAATTTTTTGATAGAAAACCGCTGAAACTTATTTTTAATCCTCTAAGTATAATTAAATTTATATCACACTTTTATTGAATATACGAGTATTCTTTAATTGTTTATTTAGGTAGTAGTATTTCACCTAAGTTTTTGGCATTAGACCTTCATTTATAAACCTTGTATTGGTATTCAATATCTATTCATCATCTCATCTGTCTATATAATTTGCCTCAAAAACAACAACCAATATCATCAATCAATAATTTACCACATTCTTCAACCTGCATCTAAGTAATAAATAATTAAATAAAAATTATTATTTATCGTTATTTTTTTATTATTTTATTAATATTATTATTTTTTAAATTATTATTTTTATATTGTATAATAATAAAAGTTAATGTGATATTTATATAACTCACACACTATAATCTCTTTATTAATAAATTTATTATGATTTACAATTAATATATATATTTATAAGGTAATTAATTAAATTTGCAAAGTTTAATCAACATATGGCAGCATCAGATAATCAATGATCATTATGTAAATTAGATTTTAGTTATAATTAATTAATTAATAGTAATTACAATTTAATTCTTAGTAAAATAGTAGGTCACAATTAATTTGCAATAAATAATGATGATTTATTTATTTATTTAGCTATATAAATTTAATAGATATTTATCTTTTAATAAGGACATAATTAAGTATATTCATTTTTTATTGAAGTAATATCCATTTCAATCATTTTAAGTGTTTTAATATCTATTTTTTTTTCTTTATTTTAATTATTTTTTTTATATTAATGAGATTTGTTCTCTCATCTTTGAGCTATGCTCGACTATTACCGACCGACGATACTAAGGGAGGTATTGTTTTCACACCAAATTTCACATGAGGAGATTTTTTACATATCTCCACGAATCATGCACTTTGTATTGGTTTTATCATCGAAAAAAATCATATTCATTAGTTTTTTCTTAATTTAAAATTATATGACGTCACCCAGCACTTCATGACGTCACAGCCAACTTATATATTATATATTATAAATAAAATATAATTAAAAATATTTATGTTATATCCATATCTGTTTTTATTGCATTAATAAATACATTTAAATTATTTCAAATTGTTTCTGTAGCTGGAAATTAATTTACTTCAAACCGTCGGTCGGTTCTGCGCCTGGCCACAGGTCAACTTATTTTTTATTCATTTCAGTTTTGAATTAGAAATTAGAAATATTTTAAGATGCGCTAAACAAATTTATATTTTTATGTAATATATTGTATTAAATTTAGATGTATTACCTATTTATTAATTAGTTTATATATATTCATGCAACGATATTTATAGCCTTATAAATATAACCCTTCTAATCTATTAAAATTGAGTGATAAATTTTGAAAGCTATTGAAATCACTAAATTAATTCTATTGCTATGGAAGTTAATTAAATATTATAATTGAATTTACCGAAGAACATTATTAATTTTATATTTATAACCAGTAAACATAAATAAAATAGTTAATCTGTTAAAAAAATAAGACTTTAAATTATAATTTTATTATTTTTCGTAAAAAGTTCGGATAATTTATTTATTTAAAAATAATAAATTATACATTGTGTAGAATAAAGAAACGATAGAGTAATAAAAATATTATACCTACAACTAACAATTGATTAAGGAATAGGAGAAAACACTGTTTATATTAGCAACTGGTAGTGTGGTAGGAAAAACCGCAGGATGGAAATTTGCTGAGAGAAGGGAGAAATTGAATTTTTTCATTACATGAGAAAAAGCTCAAATTTTTTTGCAACTTTTCTTACCTATCAGTTGATGTCACAATATCTTCTCCTATACTAGTAATTTTTAGTAAATATTTTTTTTAAGAGTGTAAAAATGTAGAAACACCTTTTAGTTAATATATTAAAAATATTTATTAAATATTATATATAATAATTTATAAGAAAAATTTTGAAATTGAAAATTATCATTTAAGAAAAGTTAAACAAGATATTTTGGTAGGCAAAATAGCTTGATGTTGGCAATAGAACATTGTTAAGTTAAGGAGAGGCATTTCATTTTTTCTATACTTTGGAATGATTTTAAAAATTTTAATATCTTATTAAATAATAATTTAATGGAAATGCCCCTTGAAATTAAAAAAAAAACCTTAACTTTTTTTAGAAATCATTTAGTTTTCACAACCATACGCTACAAAATTTTTAACCATGCTGATTTCTTCCCCACCAGTAATGTCTCTTAAATGAGATACAGAATTTAAGTTTGTTTTACAAATTTATAATTTTAATGAAATTTATGATATTTTATTGAAACATTTAAATAGCTTTAACATTTAAATAATAAATCCATTTAACATTTAAAAAAGAATATGTTTGCCATATTATAATATACAAATTAAAATTATATTTAAAAATATATAACATTTAATAAGAATAAATTTTAATATATTCTTTTGTAACTCTTCTTGGAGTTTGTAAAAGTAACTCATTATACACTATCCATGTTGAGATACAAGTATTTATTTTTTTTTTTTTTTTTTTTTTTATTATTCAATTCATTTACAATCTGTCATAATAATTATAACAATAAGTAAATTATTTGTATACAATTATAAAATATGTACCTAATAACATGTAGGAAATAAAACTCAATAGTTCCTTTCCAAGTTTGTAACAATCATATATTTACATTAATATTTTAATTTTAATTTTAATTTTAGAATCTAGCGAGTGTGTCACAAGGTAAGTGTTTCTTAAGTCTTCTTTGTTGGGGAAGTTTTAACAGTCCTTTAACCATATCATTTGGGTGGTTATCCAGCCTTGTAGTATACTTCTTATAATACTTTTTTATCACATCTTTTACGAGGGGAACCCTTAGGTCTCGAGCAATGTTTGAGTTGGTTACAAACCATGGAGCATCCACTATTATCCGAAGGATTTTATTTTGGAAACGTTCAAGTATTTCTAAGTTTGACTTAGCAGCTGAGCTCCACAGCTGAATCCCATACGTCCAGATAGGCATGAGTATGGCCTTATATAATAAGAGTTTGTTACCGAGTGATAACTTCGACCCACGTCCGATCAACCAATACATCTTATGTAATCGAAGCCCCAGTTGTTTCCTTTTGGTTGTTAAATGTTTCTTCCATGTTAATTTGTGGTCGAGGTGCATTCCCAGGTATTTAGCTTCGTTAGCTTGCGGGATTACTTTGTTGTTCATTGTAATGGAATTATAAGAACCTTTCTTGATGGAAAATGTCACATGTGTTGACTTGTTTTCGTTTACTTTGATTCGCCATCTTGTTAGCCAGTTTTGAATCTCATTTAGGATTGTTTGGAGTTCATCTGTCGCCAATTGTGCATCTTTATTGGTGGTAAGTACGGCTGTATCATCTGCAAACGTTGCTATGGTAGCATTGGAAGAGGTTGGTAAGTCATTGGTGAAAATTAGGTAAAGGAGAGGACCTAAGACACTACCCTGAGGAACACCAGCATGAATAGGGTGTAGGGAGGATATTTCATCAGAGTATCTTACTATAAAGTGTCTATCCTGTAGGTAGGATTTCAACAGTAAATAGTAGTTTGTAGGTAGAAGATTTTTTAATTTGTATAATAACCCTGTGTGCCATACCTTATCAAAGGCTTGGCTTATATCCAAAAACACCGCAGAGCAGTAATTGCGTTTCTCAAAAGCTTCAGTGATTGTATTTGTAACCCTGTGGATTTGCTCGATAGTACTATGATAGCTTCTGAAACCGAATTGGTGACCAGGTATGATGTTTTTAGCATCTATAATTGGTTCAAGTTGGTTTTTGATTAATTTTTCTAAAATTTTAGCTAAAATTGGAAGTAAACTGATTGGTCTATACGAGTTTACTTTTTCTGGTGGCTTTCCATGCTTTGGTATCATGATGATTGTCGCAATTTTCCAATAAAGGGGGAAATACATGTATCTTAGAACGGCATTAAATATGTACATTAATAATTTTAGAGCTTTTTCAGGCAGTTCCATCATCACCTTGCCCGTAATCAGATCTATCCCCGGTGATTTCCTCGGTTTTAATTGTCTGATTTGTTCTTTAATCTGGTTAATTTTAAATGGCTTTATCGGTGTCTCCAATTGAAGAGGAATCCCAGGGTAATCGAGTACGTCTCTAACATCAACATCTTGAGATTCGGATGGATGGGGTTTGAAAACATCAGCAAGATAATTTGCAAAACAGCTTGCCTTATCTTTGTTAGATTTAGCCCATTTATCATCATGAGTCCGGATTGGTGAATTAAAATTTTTTGGCCTTTTCAGTTTTTTGGTGGCTTTCCAGAGTGAGTAGTCTGTTGCTTCATTTGTTGAAAGCTGTTCTAAGTAGATTTTTATATTGGTATTTTTGAGTCTTTTTAGTAGGGTTTTAAGTTCAGTTGTTGCTTTGTTTAGTTTAGTTTTGATAAATGGCCAACGAGTTCTTTGCCATAATTTCCTTAATCGCCTTTTTTCTGCAATTTTATCCACGATATTCGGCGGGAGTGCTTCAGTTTTTTCTTTATTGTAAAGCTCTGGAGTGGAAGACCAAGCAGCTCTTTGTATTTCTTCCGTAATATATTGCACTGCATAGTCAATGTCTTCACTATTTTTAAGAGGAATATTTAGATCTAAATTATCATTCAATATTTCCCGAAAATAATTCCAATCAGTATATCTGTTGCTTAAAGTGAGAGGTTTTGTTATAGGGATTGATTTAGTGCTTATATTGACCAAGATTGGAGAGTGATCAGATGAAAGATCAAAGCAAGTTTTGGCAAGCGTAAGACGATCTGGTATACCTTTTATTATGCAGAAATCTAAGAGGTCTGGATGTTTTTTCATGTCTGTCGGCCAGTATGTGGGTTCACCAGTAGAGATATAATTTAGGTTGTTACACTCCATTGAGGCTAGTAGCTGTCTTCCTTTTGTTGTGGTAAGTCTCGAACCCCAAAATGTATGCTTCGAGTTGTAGTCTCCTCCAGCCAGAAATCTGTTGCCAAGTGTGTTAAAAAATTCGTCAAATAGGACTTTATTGACTTTGTGTTTGGGAGGACAGTATACAGCGGATATAATTAAGGTACCATGCCAATCTTCTATTGCTATGCTTGTTGCTTGTAGAAAGTCTTTATTAAATTGGTCAACCAGATGATGTTTTAAATTATTTTTGATGATTACAGCCGTTCCACCGTGTGCAGTCCCGTCAGGATGATTTGTGTTATAGATTGAGTACATAGGAATTACTATATGACTTCTATTAGTAAAATGGGTTTCAGAAACAAGCATAATGTCAACATTATGATTTTTAAGGAATAGTTTGACTTCTTCAGTATGTTGTGCTAGTCCGTTCGCATTCCAGACTACTATGTTTAGGAGTTTAGCTATATTTTTCATTTTGTTAGTTTTGTTATTACTATGGTTAGCATGTTTAGCATAGAGCTTATTTGTTCAGTTAGAGTTTTAATCATTATTTTGAGCTCATACAGGTCGTTTGAAGATGTAGTTTTTACCTCAGTAGTCTCAAGGTTTACTTTATTTGAATTAGATTGTGCTTCATTACTCACTACATTCGCGTAAGATACCCCAGGTTGAACATGTTTGTATAGTTGCGTGTGAACTGTATGCTGTTTAGCTCTAGGTGCTGGATATTTTTTTGACATTAGTTTTTGATAGACTGAACAGCCCTTGTAGTTGGCAGGATGGTTTCCCTCACACAGAACACATTTAACATCGGATGTTCTTTCTTTTCTAGGACATTGTTCAGTATTATGATCACCAGTGCATTTGACGCAACGTGGCCTCATTTGGCAGTATGATTTGGTGTGCCCGTAACGTTGACACCTAGAACATTGGGGGATTTCCTTTTTTGGTCTTGGTGGTTCAATTTTAACCTTTTGATGTTGCAGATATTGAATTTTGTAAATTTGTTTATTGTTGACATCAGGGTATATATCAACAGAGAACATTGGTAACGGTTTTTTGGATTTATATTCCTTTATATTCCAAATGTTTAGAACATCATATCCAAGATTTTGAATTTCATTTTTTAAATCAATCACATTTACAGAATAGTGTAAGTTTTTTATTATCACTCTAAATGATCTTTCTTCTTTTGGTCTGTATGTGAAATATTCAGTTTTTTTCACATCGAGGGCTTTAGTAATAGTTGAGTAAGTTTCACTTGTTTTTGGTTGTATTTTAACTTGATCGAAGTTAAGGACTTTCAGTTCGAAATTGTTGCCTGCAACTTCTTTCAGCAGTTTTATGAGAGGAGATATATTTTCCACTCCCTTAACGAATATTGGTGGAGACCTGTTTTTTTTCTTTTCGTATATAATTGAGTTTTCATCATTATTTTCATCATTATTGTCCTTCAGGGCTAAATCTTCATCTTCCTCCTGTTCAAGGTTATTAAAACGATTTTTGGTGGATACAGGTGCGCTCAACCAGTAATCCAAAATTTTTCTTTGTTTGAAATTCCTTTTATCAGGGCTATTTATAGGTCTTTTCTTGCTGTTGACTTCAGTCCAGTTATTATCTATATCTGAAGTGGATGGAACTGAGGAAAGGTCCGTTTGTTGTTGATTGAGAGAGAACGAAGTATTTATCGTTTGTTGTTTATCATTATCATTTGTAATAGTTGGTTTAGGCGCTGAAGGTGATCGATTCAGAGTTCTTTTTCCCTTGAATGGGTTGACCTCTGCTTCGCCTTTCGAGATATTGTTTTCATTTGGCATTTTAATGTTAATTTTTAATTTTTTTTTTTTGTTCTTTTTAAATTTTTAATTCAATTTAATATAATATAATTTAATTTAATTTAGTTATTAATTGGCCAATAAATAGTAGGGGGAAAAAATTGTAAAGGTAATTTTCGCCACCGAGGCCTTTCGGGGCATTATTGGATGGACAAAGGGAAGGCCCTAGAAAGGTTGTTAGTAATTATATTCAATTTATAAGAATAGGAATTTATATTGGCTTTGTAATTTATAATATATATTTAATTCAACACTCACCAAAATAGAACAGAATACATGGAAAGCATTAAGTTAAGCTAACCCAGCCGGCTCGGCTGCCAGATAAGAAGTATTTATAAATGTGATAGAATTATAAAAACAATCATTTGACTAAAATAAAACCAACTTTGTTTCGAGGTAAATATAAAACAGTAAACAAATCGATTTGCATAAAGAGTTTGTAAAACGGCTTAATACTAGTTCAATAAATGGAACAATTAAGGAAACTGAACAATCTATTATTCCAATCAATGTATAGACATGAAAAATTAATTGTTAGTCCATGTTTTAATAAATACATAGTGGATTGAAAGACTCATTATACAATATTTTATTTTTGTTTGGATTATTATTTTATAAACATGAATTTAATATTTAAAACGAGTAAAAATTATTTATATATATATATATATATTCTTTAAATTGCTCACGTATATACGAGTAATAGCCAATTGTTATTTCAATTTTTATTTTCCAAAATATTCGAACAGTGAACACAAAGATTTTGCAATAAACGAGTATATTATGCAAAATATGTTCTATTATGATCAAAATGAGAATAATTCAAATGGAAATATAGAAGGTAAAAAGCTTTTTGATTTTAAAAATGCCTATTTCATTTATATGCAAATGGATGGCAAATATATAGGCACAGAGCGATGCCCTCGTTAGTGTTAAATTCATCCAAATATTATTGTCTCGCGAAAAGATTATAATAGATATATTTCCCGGTTTATTTTTATTTTGCTATTTTATCAATGATTGGATGGAGAAATATTAAGATTTATTGTGAATATAGATTTTATAGATTTTTAATCTGAATTTTTATTGGGTGATTATAAGTTTAGAAAATGGGATGATTGCCATTATTATATTGGCTCCATGGATGGACCAGATCCATTAATTTATTATTATTGTCAGGAACGATTGGTTATATATTGACCATTTAGTGTATTACATGAAGGTTACTTGATCTTTCTGTTTTTATGGTTCAAAAACTAATTTCTTTCTTTTTTTTTAATGATGTTATCACGAAAGTGATAACATAACTGATTAAAATTATTTTATTTTAGACTTAAACTCTCATCAAAAGTAAGAAAGAATCGTATCAATTATATTATTTTCTTAATGATGATTGTTGCTTCCATGTGATGTGGAATTCATTAATTTTAGGACGGAATCAGATTTAGAAGTTAATTGAAAATAAGATTCTTCGTTTATTAGACACAAATAATTACAGGAGAATGACGAAGATTTTATAACGATGACATGAGGGAATTTGGAGAGGATTGAAATTGCTAGCCCGAAATAGAAAATTTATTGCTAAAAGTAGTTCCCAGATTGGCAGCAAACAGAGAATGATTGATAAATAATTTTCCTATTGGAAAATATTTATTGAAAATTAATTTGATTCTTAGGAGGCAGGGTAGCCGAGAGCGTAGGATACCAACTTTCCACGCAAGAAGTCGGAGTTCGATTCCAACTAAGAACAAAAATTTTCAATTTAATTAACATCAGCTGCCTCCGGCAAGCCCCACCATGGATGTCACCTTGTCGTGTTGGGGGGCTTCGACTTAACTAAGAACATCCACGTCTCGGAGATGAGACTAGCAATCTACTCAAGAGACGCAAATCACGATTGCTCAAAGAACCACACACAGCCTCGAAAATTGGAATGATTAACACATTGACGACACGGCAACGAACCTATTACGGCAAATGGGTTAAGATTCGCCGTAAAAATGGAACGAACACGTAGGAAGAGCCAACGCGGAAGGGCTCTTGAGAATATAGCCCGGGATGGAAGGCCAGCAACACAAGAGACCAAGCCACCGAAAAAATGGGCTGACTGCTGGGCGTACTCTTCCCAAAAAAGACCTGAGGATAGTGAAGAAGAACAGGCCTTAGGCCTATAATAGAAGAAGAAGAAGAAGAAGAATTTGATTCTTATCAAATTCCTATCAAATTCAATAATATTATATTTTAGTATTGTTATATCTTTCCAATTAATTGTTTAACTCTTCGAATTAAAATCAACAAAATCTAAAGAAATTGATCATCATAAAAAATGAGCTGTGTCCTGGCACAGAACAGACCGACGATTTGAAATAAATTAATTTCCAAACAACATTATATATATATATATAAAGTATCAAAAAAAATATTTTTAAAACTTGAATTAAAATGACTAATTTATATTATCTTGATTTTTATTTTTAGTTTAATTACTACCATATTTTAAGTAAAAAAATTTTCCGACAATGAATATAAAATTAATACTTTGTAAACTACCAGTTCCGGTTTCCAGGTATACTCCAAAAGTTGATAAATTCATGCTACTGATGTATTAAGTAAATATACCAAATTTCATCAAAATCCGTTGAGTCGATCAAGCTGTACACGACTATACGAACACACAATGAACAGACGGACATACATCATGCTAAAAATACTTTTTTCTGTTAACAAAATGCATGATTCTTGGAGATATGTAAAAATTACCACATGTGAAATTTGGTTTGAAAACAATACCTTCCCTTCCTATGGTCGGTCGGTAAAAAAACTATGAAACTTTAAGGGAAGTTTTCTTTTATTTTATTGAATCTTTAAACATTGTGATAAAAAATATTATATATATATATATATATATAAAACAGACTAATAATTAAGGATAGCAAGCTTTATTTGTTTCAAAATAAACAACATAAGTAGATTTTTAAAGTATTTCTCGTGACAAAAGAAACTAATGATTTAATACAAACCATTTTTATTTATTTTTTTCTTCTCTTTTCAGAAAAAAAATGGATTCATTAATGTGTATCATCAGAGTAAGAATTGATTAAATTCATTCATTATTAATGAAAAAGCAAGTGATCCCATTTAGTATTCTTTTTTTTGTCGCTACTGCTTTTGGTCTTTTAAAATGAAATTTTCTCTTGCTTTTTTGAGTGCGCCTTGTGTTGGGGGGCCATTTCCATGAGAGAGAGGACGTAATGACATCGCCTCGCCTCTAAGAAGAGAACCCTCGATAGAAATAAATATAGATAAACAAGAATCAAGGCAGCCAGGTAGATGATTCGGTTGCCAACTCCCCAGCGCCTGCCTTCATTTTATTGGTATATCAATCTGGATAAAGGAACGGTGGCTGTCGCACGCAATCAATCCCCCGTTTTGGCGACGTCAGAAAAGAGCTTCCCCACATGTCCAAGTGTTTGTCTTTTATCTCACTCACACACTCGCTCTATTTATCTCCAGGAGGGTAACCCGATCGCTGACATGTCATTCACTCCCAACACCGAATATTTGCAAAGGTATATGGTCAAGATTCCGATTTTATCGACCGACGTAGATGGCGCCTACCACGTGCAGGTGAATACTAATCAAATTGTAATGTTATGTATGGAAACACTACGGCTTATTTGTGTTTCTTGATTGGATAGGACTTAATCAAGGAATATAAATAAACCAAGGAAAGGTGAATTAAAGGGGGGATGACGGAAGGTGTTGAATAGCCATTGTTCGTTTGCATCATCAGCCTTTATTTTTATTTATTTATTTAACAATAGCATGGGAGCGATTGATAACTTCCCAGTGGCTTTATAATTTAGTTGTTTTTTATAGATATCCAATATTTGTTTTGATTTCTGTTAAAATATCATCCGGGAAATTAATAATATACACACGAACAATATATTATATTATAGTATAGCTTTGGAAAATATAATTTGTATGAAAATGGAAAATATTATTTTTAGATTCACGCAATTAAATTTCAATGAATTCTGACGATATATAAATTTTATCGAAGAAATTTAAATAAAATGGAAATTGGAGAAACTCAGAATAGGGATTCCAGGAAAGTGGTTGCTGAAACCAAGAATTTTTGAGTTTAGTAGGAGTTCAGAGAGAGATAGTTCAAATATTTTTTTTCTCTTTTTATTCAAAACAAATATACTACAATATTACTTGACTTTTATCCATCTCTAGATATAAGATAGTTAAAAGTTTATAAAAATATCAACGATTTTAAGAAATGGACACTATTAAGCTCAAATGAGAAAGAAAAATCTGGAGTGTCTCCACTCGACTATCTCGCAATTTGATTTGGATTAAATAACATATATTATATTTAAATTAAATTTAATTCATTAAATTATAAATTAAAATTAATAAATAATATTTATTAAACCAGCACGTGTTTGGCTCTTTGTTGATGGCACCTCGTCAGGTGCAGGCGCGTGATTGCCAGCCTACGAGTTAAAAAATTAATTCCGGTATTTTAAGCGATTCAATCAAGCTGAAAATCTATATATAGCAGTTTTATAAAATTTTTAATCATGTGAAAAACTATCAAACATATTTCTTTATTTTTACGGTCAGTTTAGAGGAAAAAGAATGAATACGTGGTAGGTAACGGTCCTCTTCCTAATGAGCTACATTTCTCAAAAGTTGATAGAAAACTACGAATTTTGAATAATGCCCGTGTACAAATTTTCATTATTCTAGCTCAAACTGTTTTTGTATAATCTTGTCTACACACACATACACACAGACATTTTTCTCAACCTTAGTGAAAATAATTCAGGGACCTTCAAAACGTATAAAAACATCAAAATCTCGACATCGAAATTTTCTGGCGAGATAGTAAAAATTGGTGATAAGTTTAATTATGACAATTATTATCAGTAGGTAAACTAAAATGCACATAATATAAAATCTAATGAAACAATAAAAATTGAATCGATGTCATTAATGTGGTTGAGGAGATTGTGAACTTTCGAGTCCAGGAGTGTGATATATACATATATATGTCGTATCGAACATGTAATAAATATTTAATGAATCATTTATTAAAAAAATAAAATGACTTCAATATTGTTACATTTAAATGTAATTTTTTGATATTATTCTTCTCTTGGGTTATTTATTTGTAAGATTAGACACTCGGTTGCCTATATAACAGAGTATCTTTAAACATAATTATAAGAAAAATGAATAATATAAAAGAAGAGAGCATTTTTTGGTGATAAGAATGATTAAAATACTAGAAAATATAAAAATAAGTTTAAAATATTTACATTAGTTAAATGATAAAAGAACTAGAACCTCAAAATTATCGTCTCGTTTTTTTTTAATAGAAATAAATGATGTTATAATTCATTTTTATAAAAAAATTAACTGATAAATACAGCATACACATGCATATAATTTCATTAAGATTAATATGTTTAAAAGAATAATAAAATATCACTATTTATAAAATATCTATTTTTATCATTTTGTTTAAAAAATTTTATTTTAATATATTTAGGTATATATATTTTATTATATATTTAAAAAATAGTTTTTTTTTAAATCAAATTAAATGATTATTATCTGAGTTAATTTCTATTTCATTTCTACAAAATTTAATTTCCTAATACATAGATATGAATATAAAAGAGATCATACACACACATTTAAGTAAAAATGTTAGAAATGGATAGAAGACTTATTTTAAAATAAATACAAAAATTATTTATATTAATTGCTATTTTTATATTATAAATAAATTAATAACAATATTTAGTCATTGATAAATTTATCTCATTTAATTTGCTATATTAATCTTGGAAGTTTATGAATATGTACATATATCTGTTTCATAAATTAATGAAAATGTTTTAAAATATAATATACAATACAAAATATATTAAATTATTCCGTATTAATGTATATACATACATACACTTTCATTTGATTATATTAATTATTTATATTTATAAAATTGAATGTTAAAAGATCAATTCACAAACTATATAAGATTCAAATTTTGTAACTATGCATCATTTAAAAAAAAAACTTACTAAAGTATACATAAAAAAGACAAGTTTTACAATATTAAAATGATCCTACTTAATTGCAAAAGCTCTACTTAAATCTTATTAAAAATTAATTGAAAATCAAATAAATAAAATTTTATTTTTTGAAGGGATGAAGTTTCTAAGCAAAAGCTCTAACTAACTTAATCATTGCAAGAAAAATTTATATTCTGCTAAATATCTTTTATAAGACCATTATTATTGATCATAGACTTATTACAATAGACTTGAAGAACCACAACTCAATAATTTTATGATTATAATAGAATCCTAGCCAAATTCAACAAAATGCTTAAAATTCTTGAAATATTTTAAACCGACGCTATTCCATCAGGAGTCATTGCAAGACACATTTATGTTTATGCTAAATATTTATACAAGAAAATTTTTTTCTACATATAAAACAACAATTAATTAATTAAATTTAATGAATTAATTAATATTTGAAAAAAAAACTGTATTAATAATAAATGTCATCCACTAAAAGTTTAAAAAATATATTTGAACTTCAGTGGATGAATAAAAAGTATTTTTTTTTTTAAATTTGAACAAGATATATAAATTTATTTAGGGAATGTGCGAACTAATAGTAAGAACTGAATAAGAATAGAAAATGAAATTCAAAATTGCAGGATGTGGGAATTGTGGTCAATAGTTACTGAATTCTATCAAAAAAATTCTTATAGATTTCTATTTTATATTAAGATTAAAAATTATAATTTTAAACATAAATTTGGATTCAATCGAATTGAGATTGACTTGACAGCAACTCATTAAATTCAAAGATTTTAAAATTAATTTCAAAAATAAAAATAATTCGATAATAACATAACATGAAATAGGCTGAGATACTAAATGCCTTTAAAAATGTAACCTTAGTAATTGGGTGAAAAAGATTAAATAAATAAAGATAATAGTAAACATAAATACAATATTATAATAAATTATCATTAAAATATTACATTATTTATATTAGATAACTATTTATTTTCCGTTCAGTATTTTATTTTCATTTTAGAATTATTATATTCGAATTCAATTCCATGATACATCTTCTATTCTTTTTCTAGCTTATATTTAGGTTTTAAAAATCCATTAGATTAAATCAAGCTTGAGTGTGAGCCCTTCCAGTTAGATTTGTATAATATTATCGAGGGTGACTCCTAAAGGATGCCATAATGGCATCGTGGAATCTGCACAATGGGAAAAAAAGCGGAGCGTCGCAGTGGCAACCACAGAGCCAAATCGCATTTCAACTCAAATCCAAGGTAGTCTTTATTGTTTCAATCCAGAATACCGCAGCACATGTGTTTTACATATCTTTTAGAGCCCATTCAAGATCATGATGAAAGAAGGGTTCGCGATTCGCAAAGGAAAACCCATTAAAGCACGAGACAAGCAAATCATAAAACAATTTAAATGAAAGATTTATGGTTTTTGTTTATCGAAAGTGAGAGAGTGAGTTAATTGATATGTAGAATAAAATAAACACATGAAAGTATGCAATGCAAGAAAAAAAAATTAGAAGTGAAATCCTAAGATTTTCAAAAGTTATCTAATTGTAAATCTATCACTTCTAAATTCAATATTTTCTTAGCTACAGTAACCTCAATCATTCAAATATCCGCTTCCTGAGTTACCTTCATTCAATTTCTATCATAACCCAATTTCCTCTTATCTACTCCTATAAAATTGAAAATTGAATGTATTTATAAATGTACGAGGGCAGGTCAATAAGTGCGTGACATTATGAATGAAACACAGGTTATTTTATTTTTTTAACGTAGTTTCCTTTGAGCTTTCCTTCGTCCAACGTTTCCCCAAATTTTTATCCCTTCCAAAAAATAAGATTTGTCGAGGATATCTATAATGTCGATTCACCATGAGAAACCCATTGTTTTGACTGTTGTTTGTTCTCTGATGTGTTGTGATGGACCCACGTTTCATCCACGGTTACGGAACGGCACAAAAACTCGATTCAGTGTTATTTTTTAATGAGCAGACGAAATTCAATTTTTTATGATATATTCTCAAATCACGAGATAGTCTGCTATTAATGGATGTCAAACAAAAACTAAAAGACCCAGCTGGTTCAAATTTCGACAGGAGTCGGCTGATGGTTGCCTGCTGACAGGAACAGTGTTGCAATTTCATTTAAGAGACGGGAAATTTAAAAAGTCACGGACTTATTTATCTGCCCTCGTATATTATTAATTGAAAATTTTAAATATATAAATTTTATTGTAATGGTAGCAAAGTAACTTTAAAGAATTCAAGATATAAGATCTTAAAATTATATACAGAATTTATAAAAAAAAAATCATCATAAGATTTAAATAAATTTATTTAATTAATAATAACTATAAATATATGTTTGAACGATAAAGGGAAAAAATAAATCCTATAATTATTTAAAAACAGATTCTAGTAAAAATTACGTTGATTATTATTTAAAAGAATTTACAAAAATGTCAATGAAAATAATAAAATATTTAGAATAATAATTCTTCTTCTTCTTCTTCTTCTATTATAGGCCTAAGGCCTGTTCTTCTTCACTATCCTCAGGTCTTTTTTGGGAAGAGTACGCCCAGCAGTCAGCCCATTTTTTCGGTGGCTTGGTCTCTTGTGTTGCTGGCCTTCCATCCCGGGCTATATTCTCAAGAGCCCTTCCGCGTTGGCTCTTCCTACGTGTTCGTTCCATTTTTACGGCGAATCTTAACCCATTTGCCGTAATAGGTTCGTTGCCGTGTCGTCAATGTGTTAATCATTTCAATTTTCGAGGCTGTGTGTGGTTCTTTGAGCAATTGTGATTTGCGTCTCTTGAGTAGATTGCTAGTCTCATCTCCGAGACGTGGATGTTCTTAGTTAAGTCGAAGCCCCCCAACACGACAAGGTGACATCCATGGTGGGGCTTGCCGGAGGCAGCTGATGTTAAATATTAAATTGAAAATTTTTGTTCTTAGTTGGAATCGAACTCCGACTTCTTGCGTGGAAAGTTGGTATCCTACGCTCTCGGCTACCCTGCCTCCTATAGAATAATAATTAATAAGAATATAATAAGAATTAAACACCAAAAGAAACTCTCCTATTATATTAAACTTGTAAAAAAGACTAGTGCTGCATTAATTAACTAAAGATCACGTGGTGATGTAATTTGAGACATTTAATATTTTGATTTGCTATCTCTGATGTCTCTGGTTGAGTAGGCAATTAAAATGGTAGAATCTTTGATTGACTTTTAGTAAAGAGAATATAAAACTATTCTCAATATTATTTATTAAAAGGTTAACCAGTTCTCCTTACAAAATAATACTAGTGAGCGTTTGATCGCTTCTATTCTAATTGAATAATACGTTTAAGCTCTAGATTTAAACAAATGGTGTTAATAAATTGAATATTTTTATAATAATACATTATAACACGCCCCTACATTTCAAAAATAAACTTAAGCACAAACATGTCAATTTAGTATAATTTTCTTACCAAGATTTCATTTCAGCAATCTAATACTAAGTCAATAGGAGGGAGTAACGTACCGTCCTAAAAAAAAGTCAGGATTTGCAGGAATTTTGCTTACATAGGTGAAATTCAGAACGGAAAAGAGAGAATATTACATTTATTAAACAAATATAATAAATGTTGACTAAAACAAAACCATAATGAAGGGAAGGATTTGGAACTTTGTTAATTAAATTTGTAATCTGTAAAAATAACAAAAAATAAAAAAAAAATTGTCTCCCATTCAAAGTATATGAAACATGCCAATCAGGGCATTAAAAAAATAGAATTTCGTTTTATTTCAATATTTGTATATATGTATATATAGGTATGTGGGGTGTTAAAAACCGATGGGTAGGGGGAATTGGAGAGTTGGAAATATTCTTTTTATTTTCGATATTATTTCAGTTTTAATTAATATTTTAATCAAAATGAAATTAGTAATTAAAGCGTAAGTCTGTGGAGAATTTAGGCAAGCGAAAAATAGAAAACAACAAATCGCTGAAAGAGAGGCGAAAGACGCCGCCCTCGTTAATTAAGGGCGACAATTTATTTTTTGTATTAAGTTGAGCTTTTGTTGTTTGGTATGATAATAAAAAAATAAATTGAGAAAATAAAAAAAAGGGAAAAGATCTGAGAGGAGGAAGGAGTGATAGTAGAGGGGAGGGGGTGAGAGATTAGAGGACGAAGACGGGCGAAAAAGTAGGAAAGCATAACATCGACTATAAAAATTAACGATGAGTAGGAAAAGAATCAATTATGCTAAAAGAAAGATGGCGGACGGCGCTGGGGAACAATGAATGGAGAAAGCCACCTCAGGAAAATATAATTGAGTTTCCTTTTTTTTTTTTATATATTCGAGTACTTTGATAACGGAAAACGGGGATGCCTGCCAAGGGGGAGATTACATCGATAGAAAGATATTTTTGGAGACCAGCCAATTGATAATACCTTTCCATTGGATGGACAGTTTGACTATAGTTTCCAAATTATCTATTAAGACAACCATCATCTTTCGATTTTCCGAAAAGTGTACTATTATAATAACAGCAAAAGAAGAATAATACATAAACATTATGAATTTTTTTTTAATAATTCATCACTAAAATTATATGAAAATATTTGAAATGATTTGTTTAGTTTAAACAAAATATTAAATAAATAAATTAATAAAATAATAAAAAATTAAATTTAGATCTCTATTTCTATTATTACTCCAATTTTAATACAAAAACAATACCAGTAAATTTATCCTTTATTTTCAAATAAAAATAAATGATTATAATTAATACTAGAGGTTTTATTAATTTTAAGGATAAAGTTAATATTATTCAATACATTATATTTCTGCCTCCATCTATTTTAATAATGTTATATTATAATTTTAAAGTCTTTTGTTTACTTTTAATTTATACAGAATCAGAATAGTATCAAATTTAGATATATATTGTTAAAGTTATAGAAATTCTCAATCTTATTTTTAATGGGAGAGTTTTTTTTAGTCCAAACTCAATTAATTTTTTGTTTTTAAATAAATAAATTAATAATAAACAATTAAATAAATATAGTAAAAAATATTATTTATTACTAGCTGCTCAGAGCGCCTTCGGCGCTCTTCACACCTAGACGGGGGCTCCGCCCCCTGTACCCCCGAGTTGTACATAGTATTTGGTGGTTGAAAGTATTAAAAGGTTTTCATCCATTTTGTTTCAATCAGTATATTACATAAAACATTCATTTCTTTTTGTGTTCTTATTTAAAAAATATATTTTAATTTAATCACTATATTAATTATATATATTATTATTGTATATGTTATATCTATCTACCTATGTGGCTCAAAGATACTCTAAAGTTCTTAGCCGCAACAACCACATTTCTCCAAGTGTCCCTATCCTGAGCCCTTATTCCATCTCTCTTACGTCCCTTCCTACGCGTCATTGGTTTTCCAAGCGGACGTTTTCCAATCGGTCTTCCCACCAATATCTTTTTCCTCTCCCATTCTTGCCACGTGCCCTGCCTATCGCAGCTTTTTCCCTTTTATAACCCTAACTATTTCTGAAGATGCAGAGAGGCCATGCAATTTCTTGTTATACAGTCTCCCTCATACCCGGTGACCTCATCTTTCTTTGGCCAATAAATGCAGGGAAGAATCCTATTCTCAAATACTCTGAATCTACTCTCATCTCCAAGGGTCATAGACCATGCCTCCCACCCATATAATGCAACAGGCAAAATAATCTTTTTATATATTCCCTTTGATAATAATTTTGAAGAGATAAGCCTCTTTATTGCAGATAACAGGCGTTTCCCGATTGCAACCCCGATTTAAATTCTTCTCAAATATTATTATCCTTCGTGATTACATTCAATTTTTCTACATATTCAAATTCTACATTTTGCATCTTAAGATTTTGTATGTTAATACTCTTCCTCTTTGTTACTAAATATTTTTTCTTATCACTATTAATTTCAAACCTCCATTAAATTTTCCTCGCTATCTGTAATTGCAATTGCCGAATCTCCTATTATATTTAAGTCGTCTGAGTAACCTAATATTTTACAATTGATTTCCGCATCTTATTCTTTCTTTACTACCTTCAAGAGAAATTTGAAGATTGAAAATTTGAAAAAGTTTATCCGGATCTATTGAGTTATGCGTATGTTTTACTAAAGTCTACAAATAATTAGTGAACAGAAATATTGAATTCGCGGTTTTGTTCCTAATATCTGTCATAATGAAAATATCTTAATTAATGTTGGTCGATTTGGCCTGAACCCGCAATGATATCTCCTAATATTTCCTCCGCCTATAGTTTATAAGTATTGTATATGTTATAATAGAGTATAATATTTCTTGATCATTACATTTTGGTATTTTATTTTCATTGCTAGATTATTATTGAATATTTTTAATTATAATGAAACTTGAGAAAATGCAAAAATAGAGACTTGAGACAATTTATAAAAATTAACGGTATAAAACTATAGATAAATGACCAATATATACATTCATTAATAGTATTAATTTAAATTAATTGATTTATTTGTTTTTTTTATTATTAAGTTCATTTATTAATTTTTTTAGATCATAGTTATTTTCCTTAAAAGAAACTTAAATTCTGTGGTGCTAGGGGATTTGAAAATTATTCGTCGCAATATGAAGATTTCGCTTACAGTTTCTGTCATGTCCGACCTCCATCCAACAGTTATTTTCTGTTAAGTTTTTTACTTCTCTTAATCATGTGATCTATATATTTAATTTTTTTTTGATTCATTATAATAAAATTTAAACAAATAAAAATTTTTACTTTGTTAATTTATATAAATTTCAATTTAAACTGATTGTGAGTGATACGCTTAGCCAATACTCTGAATATTTTGTGTACAAAAATATTGAATGTTCTTAGCGAGATTTGATATAATGTTGTACGATTTGTCCTAAATCTGAATTAGAAGAAAATTATAAATTGCATTAAAATGAGACCTTTTAGAATAAATTATTTAATTGAAATGATATTTAAATATAAGAATTTAAAAAAATATTATATTCTTTGTTTGGCAATTGTTATTTAATTATGTGCAACATGATTCGACTTGCACAGAGCATCGTTATTTTTTATTAATATCACATAATAAAAATGAATCTTTTAAACATAATAAATAAAAAAGACATTTTAATAAATTTAAAAAATATACCCAATTTAATAATGTCAAAAATTTAAAACAACTTTATATCATCATATTTTAATTTTTATATAATATATATATATTTAGTAATTAATAATAGAGTAATTAAATTAAAATAAAAAACAAAGATAATATAATTCAGTCATTTTAATTCAGGTTAAATAATATTTTTTTTTATTATTCAATGATAAAATTTATATATTATTATATATATATTATAGAAAAGAAGAAATATTCAATTAAATAAAAAATAATTTAAGATAAAAATATGATCTAATAAATATTTTAATTAAATTGAGAACTTTTAGAATAAATTATTTAATTGAATTGATATTTGTATATTAGAATTTAAAATAAAAAGGGAAATATTATAATAATTCTTCGATTGGGAATCTCTATGATAATTCATTGTTTGAAATGATTCCGCTAGGCCGACAGTGAGCCGCGAGCTGCTCTTGAATGAACAACACGGAGAATTATATAAACTTTAAAAAATTAATTTCTGCGGTTATTGATAAGATATTAATAAAATTTATAGCCTATGTTACTCTAGAGGTATATAAGAATATTGTGATGTAATTTCAAAGAAATCGGTTCAGCCAATTCTGAGTCTATAAAATAGTAATTTTCCGGACAGACAGACAGACAGACAGACAGACAGACAGACGTGAAAAATTCTAAAGTCACTTTTGGATTCTAGAGGTCATGAAACGCGAAGATATGCAAAAATTTTTAAATTCTGAGCAATGTGCAGACAAAAACCTTTTTTTATATATATAGATAAACTTTATATTTAATATACAACTAATATATATATATATATATATTTATTTATTTATTTATATTTATTTATTTATTTATATTTATTTATTTATATTATTTACTGTATGTTGATCCTATAAAAAGAGATAATTAATATAATTAGACAGTGTAGAGCTATTGAATGGGCTGGGAGTCCCTAAATAATTTAAAATAAATAATAAAATTAAACAAATAAATAAACAATAAATTGTATGTGCCCCTATTACGAAAAATATTCGTAGTAGTCTAATATATGTATATATATATAAAATTTTTAATGGCTGATAGACATACAATTTATTACAAGTAACCAAAAATATAAATAAGAGAGCCAATAATAATAAATAAATAATAATATTTATATACCCTAACGAAATTGTGTTGTTTAATTTATAAAAAATTAATTTAACATATCTAGAGATTATACAATAAAATGATTTAATAATAGTTGAAGCTATTCATCTAAACATTAATTTATATTTTCATTTCGATGGGAAAGATTCTAACAGTTTACTCGAATCCTTACAAGAACATGACAAGATATCATTTATCATATATATATATATATATATATATATATAAGTTAAAGGAAAAGTATTGTTTTACGAAGAAAAAATGAAAATTAATGATTTTAAATGAAATGCATACAGAATCCTTGAGTTATAAAAGAAAATTGTTATTTAAAAAAAAATATTAGATTTATAAATGGCTTAATCTAAATTTTTTATTAAATTTCTTTATCTTCTTATTTAAATTTTTAGTAGAAAATAAATTTATTATTGAGTGTACTGAATATTGATCTATTTCTTCTATAATTGTTTTTTGTATATGACTTAATTAAAATTCTTTTCATTTCCTATTTTCCTATCATGTAAATAATAAGGAAGATGTTTATTACATTTTCTTCTACTAACAATTTGAAAAGCTTGAGTGGAGGGCGAATAAATCCAAAAAAACAAAATAATAATAATAATAATAATAATAATAATAATAATAAATAAAATTCAAAGTCAACGGTAACGTTCTTTTTCCTTTAATAACAGTTTTTTAGCAACATATCTTGTTTAATTTACATATTACATTTTATTAATTTAAAATATAAAATTTTTATTTTTAATAATATTAAAATCGCTAGCTTTGACTAGATTTACCTGTGATATTTAGTATTTATTTATTTTTTTTTACTGATTTATTGATTGCTTCAATAAAAGTGATATCAGACTTTTATGGATTCCGTAGAGGAAAAATAAATTATTAAATGGAAGATGGTAAATGACGATGCGCCTTTACATTTATAATATTTAGAATAATATTGAAGCAAACAATACGAATTAATTATTCCTTCTTTTAATATAAATTAATAAAAAAATGTATTGTTATATTCCGATTAGATAACAAATTAAAATTAAAATGGCTACACATTAACAAAACAAAATAAAGGATTAGATATTACATTAATATTTATATAATTAAAAAAAAAATATTTTGTATTTAAGTGAAGTATACTCATATTTAGTTGTCAACCTCCTAGATTTTATGATATTATCTCTTCTTTTAATATATAAGGAAAATTGATGTTTATAGAAAAATAAGATTATGGGAGGAGGGGGCTTATTTTATATATTAGAAAAAAACTGATTTAAAATCCTTTGATAAAAATTGTATGCTTGGTCATTTTTCTTTTGTCAATTTTCTTTCTTTTTTTTTTTGATGAAATCTCTCATTGAAAAAGGCAAATTAGTTAAATTTTCTGTAGATTTCTTTCTCTTTCTTTCTGTCCATTTTGAAACAAAGGCATTTTCTCCTATTCTCGTTATCTTTTTTTTTATTCTCTCAGCATCCAGTATAACAATATGATTTTAAGAGAGAAAAAAAAATGTGTTAGAAAAATGTAATTATAGTCTACTCTTCTGATTTGTAATAAAGATCTTAATTTGTTTTTATTATTTAAACTACATAATACATTTCGATTTCTTTTTAAGTAAATTGATTTTATTTCTATTTTTTATTGTTTATTTGTTAACTGATAAATTCTTCTAAATATTTTTAATAATAGAGAATTTTTTTTATTTGATATCCATTTAACATTGTACATCTGCCCGAAGGCAATAATACATGGTATACAATTATAAACAAAGAGACATTAATAAAGATGGACGGTAGGTAAAGGGAAATAAAGAGGAGGTTAAGGAAAGTGAATCCTTGGAAGTGTGTGTAGGAAAATACTCGAAATAATAGGGAATTGATTTAAAAAAACAAAACAATATTTTAAAAGTACATATATCGTTTCAAAAGATAGTAACCATTAAAGTTTGTATTATATCATCAACAATTTTTCTAAAGATAAAATTAAATTAATTTACTAATTTTTATTAATTATTTGTGAATACAAATATAAAAGAAAAATTATAAATTTTAGATTAGTTGTAATATATTATATATAGGTATAGTATGTAAATAAATATGGTATTATATTTCCAGAATTGAAACGCCTATTAATTATGTAAAATCTATACATTCCTGTTAATATATAAATATAAACCAACGGGGATATACATATTTATATATTTATTAATAGCATTACTAATTTGTTTTATGTTGGATCTAAGCTCATTTTAGACAGTTTACATATTTATTTAATAATCAATAAAATAAAATTAAAAATTATATTACAATATATTATAATATATTGTAAACTAAAGCAATACAATATTTTACTACGCTAAGCTCTTGAATATATATTTATAAAAAAAACGTGAGAGATATATATATTTTCAATAATTGCGTTGGTTCTTATTAAAAATAATTTTATAACAAGTAAAATAGATAATTTTTATGAAAAATAAATTTTTATCACAAATACATTCCAAATAGTATATAATATTATTTAATAATCATTTTACTTTTTTATGATTTAAAGTTTAATATTAAAAGATAGAACACAAGATATACTAATATATTCGATTATGTATTAACGTCGAAGAGAATACAGGGGGCGGAGCCTCTTTTCTAGGTGCAATTGCTAGTATTAAATGAAATTGACTTGTATTTTTATATAATTCATTTATATTCTTTATTTAAAAAAAAAGATAAAGATAATCCGATTAGTAAAAAAAAAATATTTTTTCAATAGAGGAGATTATCGACTTTGATTATTATTTAAATAAAATAGAAATATTTTTTCGCATTCAGTCTATTATAAACTAACAGAGTGAGTGAGTATTGTGTTTTTCTTTTGCATTCGATTGTATTTGTTTTGTTTTGTGACACACAATACACACAACGCAACAAAATGCAACGACATCTTTTCAATGATATGATGGCCTGCTACACCTCGACCAGGGTAAGTCCCAACTCTCACCATTTACTCTCTTGATTTTATTATAGTTAATTATTTAAATTAAATTTAAAGTAATATCTAACTTGCCAATCAATTCATAATTTAAAATTGAACAATTTCCATCCCACTACATTTTTTTTCAAAATATAATAAATTTTAATAATGAACTTAAAAAAAAAATATTTTAATAAAATTTAAATTTTGTAAAATTAGTTTCTATAATTTTTTACTGTTTCTGATATATTCAATTTTATTAATAGTTCAATTAAAATGATTTAAATATTAAAAATAATCTATTAATATACAATAAGATTTGATTTTTCTTAAATATATTTATTGAATTTTTTTTTTTTAAATACAAATGATCTTTAAGATGTTAGTATGATTTTCAGAAATATTTTTAAATTTCAAAGAATTTTTGAAAATTAATATCACAGAAATAAAATAATGTTTTTGTTTAAATCTACATTATTATTTG
Organism: Labia minor; assembly: GCA_963082975.1. NCBI lineage: Eukaryota > Metazoa > Arthropoda > Insecta > Dermaptera > Spongiphoridae > Labia > Labia minor. The sequence continues at coordinate 57,400,091 of OY720345.1, forward strand.
CAGAGCTTTAAAGAGAAATTATTAATTATTGAATTTAGAGAAGAGTCTTCAGTGTGATAGACTGTCATGCTAACCACTCAAACACTGAACGGTTTTATAATATATTATTTTTAAGTAAAGAATGCATATAAGTTACTTATTTAATCATTTAATATTTAATAATAATATACAAAGATGCCAGTTCTTGTATATATTATGTGAAATATAATGGCAAAAGATAACAGTTTTCTGCCTTGTTTATTGCGTTAAGCTGAAATTGAAATAATAATCCATCATCATCCATCTTGAATTACTTTGTCAAAAATACCAGCTAATCGGACTTTTTCATTTTTACATTATATGTATTTGTAGATAAGGGTGCGGAATTTGTTTGAAATATAATCTCTCTGTATAAACTTACCTAAATTATTAAAATCTGGAAAATTATTTTTCTTATAAATAACCGAATATATTAAAATTAATATATATATATAAGTATCTCTCTACTTTGTATATTTTTTTCTTTATGAAGAATTCGATAAGAAAGTAATGGATTTATTAATATTGCTCCCCGGTTCTTGTTGCTTCCCCCCCCCTCCAAGCGTCTCGCCTCTCTCTATCCCTCAACCCAGTCTCCCCTCCCCCCTCCCACTGCTTCACTGGGTATGAGTTTGTGTTCAACCTCAATATTAAACTTTGGAAATTGAGTTCATTCAGTTTAGCCGAAATGAACTTGTTATGAATTCTTCCCCCGGCAGACGTTTGACGAAGCGTTATTTAATAAACTATAGTAAAACAAAAACTATTAGGATAAATTTTAAATATTATTTAACGTTGAACGAGGTTAGATAAATCAAGTATACAAGTTTATTACTTTAATATGCATTCGTGAATAAGTGATTAAATCAATGGTAGCTCGAGTGGAAATGTTTAAATATTCAATAGCGAAGTAAACTTCGTAAATTTTCACATTTTATTAGTAGCTGTCTACCTTCGGTGATTTTTTTTCAGTTTATCTTGAATTTTGACTTTCAATAAAATGAAAAACTACTTAGAAGGGAATTTGATTTCTATAAGCAAATCAACGAGCGGAGTAAACTTTTTTTTTCCTTGGAAAAGGAATAGAATGGCATTAAGTTTCGCTCAAATCCACTAACATTACTCAAATCGAATGGGAATATATTTATTTTAGGACCAGATTATTTTTATGTACTGAATGTATTACTTCAAACTATATATATATACATATATATTATTTGCAGATTTTTATTTATACTTATAACTTTATTTTAAATATATATATTATCTTACAATTAAATATATTTTAAAAATTCAAATAACTATTTACATTGTTTAATATTCTCTAAAATATTTATTTAAAAATAAGTAGAGTAACATTGTTCATATGAGATATATTTATTATTTCATGTTCATATTATTTGTTTTAAAATAATAATAGATTTATTCTTTATTATTATTATTTGCGGATAGACCCTTAGGATCAGGCAGAGCTTTAAAGAGAAATTATTAACTATAGTCCGGGAGATGAAAGTTGGTGCACGAGCAGATCCCCACCCTCGGCCAACTAGTTCCCGCGCTTGCCCCCACTATTACGCATAACACATTTTTTATAGTTTAGTTTGAGAGAGTAGAAGACTGTGGTGGAAGGGAAATCACTCTAGGAGGGGGTACCCCCGCCTCTCCTGGCCGCCACCCCTATACGCACCAACTTTCGTCTCTCCGACTATAGTGAATTTCCCTAGGCCCGAATTCGACTCTTCAGTGTGGTAGACTGTCATGCTAACCACTAAACCATTGAAAAGTTTATTTATTCGTTATTATAATTTAATAAAAACTTCGGGAAAAAATCATAATTTTTCAACATATTTTAAACAATAATACATGTAATATAATTTTTTTTCTACATAAAATATAATTTTTAATCAGTTAATAAATGAATAATTTAATTAGTTTAGGCTCCAAACTTTTAATCTAAAAAATATAAATAAAAATAATATAAAAATTGGCATTAAATCAATCAAAGATTTGACAAAAATTGAACTTTTGGGATAATTTTTATATATTTAAAATAAGAAATAATTAATCCAGAATTTTAATTGCAAATTGTCGGTAGAATATTTAAGTCAAAATTAAATAATTTATATATTACTTGTTTGACTAATAACCATACTATATATTTTTCAAATTATATTCTTTAAATATTTAATATAGTTGAAGTGAATATAATACCTGTCTTTAATAATAAAACGTATCTGAGGCTCTATGGAACTATAATAGAAAGTTCTTGGCAGCAACTGCATTCCTCCAAGAATCCTGAGCCACAACCATCCAATATATATATATATATCGAAATTTATTTTTCGATGCCAAAATAATTCAAATTAATAGAAAGTTTATATAGACGAATGAGAATGAGCTACGAATTGAATCCTTCGAATAATTACCATCTTTAAATAACTCTTCTTTTTTTGAATCGAGTGAAATTTAAATTAAAATTTATGTCGTTCAAAAACAACTAAACTATAAAATAAATAGGCTTTATTTCTTAGGTCCAATTGGGAATATATAAAATGAGCCAGTTAAATGTCCAGATAATTTAGTTAATAGATTTATATATATATATATATATATAAATTAGACTTAATCTATTCAAAAATCCAAATTAATTTTGTTAAAATGTTTTATTCGCCTAATAAAGCAGAAGTTATTTAACCTACATTGAGTTCAACGTCATTTATTTCTTCTCTTAATGGTTTAATCAATGAGAACGAATGTTTTTTTTTAAAAAAAAAAATAAAGAAACTCACACTCAGCCCATTGAATCATTCAAAAGAGAAACGCTCTAAAAATAATCTATCTGAAAATTTTCATAATTGAATTGAAAAGAATTTGTCGTGATTTCTGGCAAAGTTAGCAAACGAAAATTCGATTTGAAGTTCGTCAATCAATTTCACTTTCGACACTGCAAACGGAAGTGAAGAGGAGGTAAAAAAAGACCAAGTATTGAGGAAAGTACAGTAACTAACCAACATCATTCACTGCGTCATTATTCACTCGGAAATCGTTTCCTTGTTTGAAATGGCTATTTTTTAAGCTCACTGTTACCCATTTAATGTCTATCCTCCATTGCTTATCAGAGAAAAACAAAGTTCGAGTCGAGCAAAAAAAAAAAATGTCAAACCGTTTTTTTTATTAGTTGTGACATGCTATTACATTAATCTGCTGATTTCTATGTTTCAAAAAGAACGCCCTCCTTATGAAGAAGAATGTAATCAAAAACGAATCAAATACAAAAAACAACTATAATTTAGGATAGAAAATTTCTAAGTTTAAGTGAAACTTAATTCTCCTATTTTATGAATAAATATAAATTATATTTTTTGTTTTGTTATATTAATTTGAGCTATTATTGTCGATTTATTCTTATTGCCTAAAAATTGCTTCTGGTAATTATTCAGGTAAACGCATTTTCGTGGGCAAGAGTAATTACTTACCAGTGGGTTAGTTTTGTAATTCCGAATAAACTTTTTTCTGGGCATCTTAGAGTTTTCGAGATAAAAATTATTAAAATTTGCGTTTGACAGATTAGTTATGAACGTCAAAATGTGCCATTAAGTAATGTTTTGTTGACTAATTCACTAATTATTAATTATTCACTAATTGTCGGTTTTTATAAGTTCGGTTTGGACGAGATATTTATACGAGAAAAAACTTGATGACGTCACTGACATTTAAGAAAGCATGGTTACCTAATTTGAAGCGTATAGTTGTGAAAATTGAATTGTTCCTAAAAAAAATTGAGTTTTTTTTTAAATTTTAAGGCATTCCACTAAATTATTATTTAATTAAGTATTAAAAATAGGTAGTGAAAAAATTAATTACCTTTACTTATCTTATTGTTAGCAACGTTCCATTGCCAACATTCTGTGATTTTGCTTACTAAAATTCCAAAGATAAATTTAAAGGGTGATCACTAAGAAATGTGTTCATCAACAATTCATCAACTAACTCATCTATCATTAATCAGGCCATTAATTTTTAATGATTTGAATATTATAAAAGTTAAAAGTTTTTCGGAAAATAAAAATTTATTATAATTTCTACAAAGGAACAAAAATAGAAATGTTAATTATTTTCAATTATTTTTGTAAAAATATAAAAAGCAAATTAATAATGATATATGTATACCGACGGAGGCCAAACCGTGGCTCTTTTCGAGTTTTATTGTGACACAATTAAAAAATTTAAAGTCATGACATAAAAAAAAATAAGATTTTCGATTTTTTAAATTTTTTCAATAGGTCTAAAAAAGATGTTTTGCAATCAGGCTCTTAAACATTTTCGTTTTTTTTTCTTCATTTTTTCAATTTTCTTCAATATGGCTCTAAAAAAAGGGTAAAATCTTTTTGCGATCAGGCTCTTAAACATTTTCGATTTTTCAATATGGCTCTAAGTAACACCAAGTGTGGCCACCCACGATATATATAATTAATCAAATTAATTATTTTAAAAAATATAAAATATTTATAAATATGTTTTCTCTAAAGATCTAAAACCAATGATGTAAAGTGACAATTTCGGTCAGTCGATTTATGACTAATCATCAGTCATCTTCTTACTATATCTATATCCATTTTTAGGTAAGTGAAAGTAAAAAAAAGTAGAGTATCTTCATCTCCTTGTTTACTCAAAAGAGAAAAAAAGGGTTTTTTATGAATGGGTTCTGTCAATCGCATTGGTTAAAGCAGTTCAAGAAATTTTAAACGAGCAATAAAATAAATGAGAAATAGCATCTAAGATAAGATAAAGAGGTTCGTACTACTAAATTGCTCTTTAAGATAAATATTACAATTATATAAGATTTATTGAATGAAAATAAAACGGATTACTCGTTATTGTCCATTAAATTTTTCTTTTTCATCGCAAAATAAAATTGAACTATCCATTTTTAGAAATTTTCAATTAAAATTATATTTTAAATCTAGTAGAGAATTTTCGTTACTTAAAATTCTGATTTTATTGTAATATCAATGGTATAAGTAATTTATTTAGAGATGTCTTATGACATAAATAAATATTATATAAGAAATAATATCAACTTCTAGTTACCACCTACTAAACAACTTAATAATAATAAATATTTATAAGCTTTTGGATTGGCTCTAAATGGTTCAAAGGGTGCTTATAAGAAAAATAAATAAATATTAAGGTTAATAACAATTTATTGGAAATCACTATGGACTATAAAAAATAAAATAGGTACAGAAACATATAGAGAACAAGGTATCTCAAAATCTAATGTTGATCCCGGGGCTGGGTTGACTCCTTCCCATAGACCCCAATTAGAGAGAATCCCTTTCCAGGCCCGGGACGTGAACCTGGGACCTCGAGAACATCAGCTAACTCTGTTAACCAAAACCTTACCAGGCATCTTTTTTTATAAATATAAATCAGTTTTAAATTTATTAATGAAATTTAATGAAATATTCTTAAATAATACAATAATATATAAAGACATCATGTAATGTGAGGGGCAATACGCTTGACTATAAGTACAATGTAGATAATTTAAGACAATCTAAAAATAAAAATGTAAATGAATACTAATTACGACCATGAGTCCCCAATTTAATGTAAAAATTAATGTAAACCCTTTTTATTATGTTATGGGGTACAATTTTTAATGTATCCCACAAATTGGCTAATAAACATACTTTTTTAAACTTAACTTAAAATCATAACACTTGACTCTCAACCTTCTAGTTCTGGGTTCAAACCCCAGACCTGGCAAGGAAATTTTTGAAGTGAAACTTCTTTAGCGGCGTCCTGACATTTGGTTGAGAATGGAGAGTGAATTGAAAAATTGAAATTTCGTAACGCAAGAGAGAAAGAAGATATAGGTATAACGAGTGAGAATGAGATAGCCTCTATCTGCATCTCCCTTTTGTGCTGTCTTTCGTTCTAATCCCCACTCTAGGTCCAAAGTCCATGACGCGCATGCGCGCTAGTTAAGTCATATATAATTAGCTGGAGTGTCTCCACTCGACTATCTCGCAATTTGAATTGGATTAAATAACATAATATATTATATTTAAATTAAATTTAATTAATTATAAATTATAAATAATAAATAATAAATATTAAACCAGCGCATGTTTGGCTTTTTGTTGATGGCACCACGTTACGTGTTGGCGCGTGAGATTTGCAGTGTTAAAAAATTAATTCTGGTAATTTTAGCGAATCAATCAAGCTGAAATTCTATATATATAGCAGTTTTATACAATTATTAATCATGTGAAAAATTATCAAACATATATCTTTATTTTTACGGTCACTTTAGAGGAAAAAAAATCAAAACGTTGTAGGTAATGACCCTCTTCCGGTTGACCTACATTTCTCAAAAGTTGATAGAAAACTATGAATTTTGAATAATGTCCATGTACCAAATTTCATCATTCTAGCTCAAACCGTTTTTGCGTAATCTTGCCTACATACATACACACACACATACACACACACACACACACACACACACACACACACACACACACACACACACATACAGACATTTTTCTCAACCTTAGTGAAAATGATTCAGGAACCTTCAAAACGTATAAAAACATCAAAATCTCAACATCGAAAATTTTCGTGATCGCAATACTATCTCTGGCGAGATAGTAAAAATTGATATTTATATATATATATATATATATCGTGAAATAATTAAAATTCTCAAGTCAAATATACAGCGTGCACGCATACCGACGCATGTAATTGTGTGTGTGAACATGGTCGGCGATTCACACGCCAACACATACAGTTATGTGCGTCGATGACCATTCACGTTATTTATCCGAATCTCAACATTACTTTAACACTACTAAATCAATTTAAAATTATTATTGCATTTAAAACTGCTTTTCTCTACTCCACAGATTTCACTATGCCGAAAAAAAATAACGACCAAAATTTAGACGATATTATTTATTTCATACACCGTTCACTACTGGTTTATAGCCACACAGGTGCTAATGCACTTGAACGAGGCGAAGATAAAATCCCTCTAATTCTCGGGGGAGATTTTAATGTAAATTTTGGATCTGATGATTCGTTGCCGTTGATCAACTTTCTTCGAGAAACATTTGGTCTGCTTATAAATAACGATCCCAAGGAATCAACAACAAAATCTGGAACTACAATAGATGCTGTTTTTACAAGTTATATAGAAAATATCGAATCACGAACATATATATCTTATTTTAGTTATCACAAGCCATTAATATCAGTATTACCAATTGAATCACCAACCGACAATAGTACAGGCAATGTAGATATGATGATAGAGTAGATAATAATAATAATAAAGCGAATATTTGTTACGAAAATTTTATACTGTTATATGTCTTTCGAAATGATCCCTTTATTTTTCTCTATTTCTCTCTCACTCACACTCTCAACTAAAATTTATCTTATTCTCTAGATTGTAAGAAGTTTCACTTCCGCCACGTGTACGATGCTGCACATTTTGCTTTTTTTTTTTTCTTTCTAGGATCTATGGGAACAAGATTCTAATCCTAAGTGAACAAAATTGGGAAGCTACTTCAAATAAAAAGTAACTCCTTTGATCAAAAAAAAAATAAAGATAAAGAATAAGTGGATTCCTACTTCTGATCATACAACAACTTTACCCTGCTTAGACGGCAACCGAATTGATAGGCGCTTTCTTATGATGTTTAGTAATGTTGAGCGCTGTTGTCAGGCATACAAAAGTTCATTTATTTTTATTTTATATACTTAATAATATATGTATAAGGTTCATATTCAATATTTTTTGTTTCATTAAGAGGTTAAATTCTTAACATAAAATAATTGAAATATTAATGTTGGAATTTAATGGTTCACTTTAGAACATGAAGTCGCTGATAATTTATGAAATAAATGGGATTTGTTTAATTTTTAACTTGATCCATGAAGCGTCATTACGGATTCTTCTTTTTCAGATGATATTTGTTTGTATGAAATTCAATGATAAATGGCTCATTCTCTATTCGTAAAGAAATTTATGTAGGTTAGAAATGAAAAAGCATACTAACAAAGTAGAATTATTTACATGATTATAGTTCATTGGTAAACATTATTTTTTCCATTATCTGACGTATTTCCCATTAAACTATTTATTATTTATTTTCGTATTTCTTTTTTTTTATGAATGTAATTTAATAAATAGACTACATTATTACATTTGTAATATTGGAATAATTTTGATATTTTATTCTTTTATTTTGTATTTTTTAAGGTTTTAATTCATAGAATTAAAATTAATATTATTTATATATGAAATTTTACAGATGTAAAATTTATTATTAATATTATAATCGAGCATCATGTAACTTAATAGTAAAATTGCTATCTACTGAGGTCGAGGATTCAATTCACAATTATAAACAAATTATAATTTAATATTTAATGAATTAAATCTTTAAATAAAAGTATAAATTGTCTGAATGTTATTAAATATATATATGATTAGAAATTACTAAATCCTATAAAATTCAAGAATCAAATTATATATGATTCAGCAATATAAATTTGTGACTTGAATATTATATACACAATGGTGGATACTCGGATGTCGTCGTTAATTTGTCTAAAACCGACGATAAGCAAATTAAATTTTCCCATAAGAAATATCTAAAAATCAAGTAATCTGTTCCAAGCCCCCCAATAACATTCAAGTAAATGCTATTTTCACCATGATTTTAACAATATTATTGCTAAATTATAATAAATAAAGTTAATTTGCATTATAAATAAAATAAATATAAATAAATAAAAATAAATAAATGATAAAATAAATAATAAAGATAATAAAAAGTCGAAGTAAAGCTATCGATCGAGCACATATAAGTATAGTGCAGTTTACCTTGCGCGTACTGGAGAGCTTGCTTTTTCTCCGATTGTAAGCACGGCCACTACCGTTTTCTTTCTGTCCCAATTTATGCTATTTTTGTATATTTTTCAACACTTTTATTGCAAAATTGATCTTTGATTTAAAGTACAGTTGATTTAGTTTATCAAAAGAAATTTACCAAAATGTGTAAAGGAGTAAAGTACAGTACAGTATAAAATAGACAATAGAGAAAACGAAAAGTCAAATATATACTGCAGGGTGTTATGTTCATTAACCTTAAACACCCAAGGGTAAATTTTTAGGTATCAAAATGAAATTTTCAAGAGTCAACTTGATTTCAAAGGCAGCCAGGGCTAAAGTAAACGACGAGAACTAGGCGTGCATTTCCGACGAAGTACTGAACGAGTACTGAAAGTAAGGACTTGCAAATACGACGATTTCTGAGTATCCACTGTACTATAATTATTTTAAAATTATTTATTGCTGAATGTCTTAATTTTTTTCATTTCGGTAGAGTATACTATAATATCAATATTATTTTTTGAATTTTTCATATTAAATAGTTTTAATTTTATAAGTGTTATACATTTTTTCAGACGTTTAAATAATAATTTACTTACTTTTTTAATTAAAAAAATAAATGATAATAATAATTAAAAATATAAATACTTTTACTACGAATTTAATATTTGTGCTACTGCGTATAAATTTCTTCATTTATTTATTTTTAATATTTATAAATGTTCCATAATTACAAATCGTTACACAATTTATAATACAAATTTAAAAATAATCTACACTTTCAATATGATAAGGATTAGGAGATTTGTCCCAAATCAAATTTATTTGTTTTAATATCCAAACAAAGTAAATTTTTACGGTGGTATATGAAACGTTGGGAGATATTTAATTTGTTCGAAAAAATTCAGTCGTTTGTATGTAATGGGTCAACAGGAAAGAATATCCATACAGGAGCGTGGGGGGTGGAGGGGCGGGTTGAGGGTTAAAGTTGGGAGGGAAGGCTGAAGCTGAAATGTGGGTGATTGCCCGATGCAAGTTTGTTCGGTTGCAGTTGCCGTCCTCCTCTTCTCCTTCACACCTCTTGAAGGCAGTTTATAGAGGCCACCCACCCTCCAAGTAATAACACTAAAAACCAAGTGGTCTGGATTTTAGTTTTTATTATTTTACCACCGTTTTGATCATCGCTTGTGGTTTAATTTTTTAGCTCCCTGAGGTCTTTCGTTTCTCTTATTGCGTGTCGCATTTCAGTTCTTCCCTATTATCAGTATCAGGGGATCCGACCCAACTCGAAACATTAACTTTCAGGCAAGGAAAAAAAAACTCCCATAAATTTCCCTTCTTCGGCCCTTTTGGTCTGTTTTGCTTTATAAAAATCAGCTATTAATTTTCTTTAATATATTATCGAATTTAATCGAGTTAAAGAAATTTATTACTCCCCTTTAGTTCGTATTTTTCTATTTTATTCAATTTACTTTTACTTGAACGTATAAAGTTTGTTCAAATCAAATTCGGTCGCTTCGAAATTAAAAAAATAGGAATATAAATCATTGAAAGTAAGGAAAGTAAGAGAAAAGGATTTTCAATTTTTTTTTAATTAGAATTGAACTAAAAATTAATGCCCTTTCATAACCTGACTTAAACACAGTACCTGATTATAAAAATAACACATCTAATTTTTATAAATAATTTTAATATTAAAAATAATAATTAATTATAAAAAAAAAATTAGAATTTAAAATGTCAAAAACATTAAAATTACTAAACCGGTATTTGTAGAATAAAAAAGTTTGTTCCCTCAACATAATTTCATTATTTAATAATATATTAAGAATATTTTTAGAAATTTTATTTTAATTCTAATAAAAATAAAACAAATCATTAATAATATTAAAATAATTAAAAATAATTATATTGTAAGAGAAATTTTTATTTTTGGTTTGTTTGGACGTTTTGAGTGCAAGATCGCATCCTTCCTCAGGACTTGAGTTATATGTTTATTAATGTAAAAAAATAAAATATAAAATGAATACAGCAGTATAGTACATACATTTTAAATTTTAATATAATCTTTAACATACTTATGCTGCCCAAATCCTGAATTTTCTACTTTAGAAATTTGCAGTCATAACAATTATATTTATTCAAATTTTTCTATATTTATTTTAGCTAATCAATAAATAAATCTTTTATGTTATGATCTCTTTATTGATTAAATATCCATTAAATATTTATATTTTAATTTAAATATGATTTGTTATGCTAATTATATGACTGGAGGAATGTGATTGTAGAAACCAAGAATTTTTGTGTTTAATAACGTCTTAAAGATAAATTCTGATTCTTCAATAATATTTAATTGTAACTAATAAATCTTTGAGTATATCTTGAAAATTAATATAAATGTCACCTTCAAAGGGTGTGTGAATCAATCATACAAGATTAATAGACCACTATTCAAAAGTTTTTTTTTTATTCTTTTACTATTAATACTAGATTCATTATTATACTATAATCATAAAATAATAAATTATCATTGGTCCTTAAAATTTGTAAAAAAATTCAAATTAATTTTATGACTCTAACAAAGTATATATAAATTTTAAAATCAATCCCAGGTATATTGATAAAATAATTGTCTCTCCTGATCTTAGCAACTTTCAATTACCAATATCATGCGGTTTTGCCTACCAAAATACAGGATGTAAATATAAACAGTATATATTCTCCTATTTAGATAAAGAGATAATTAAACATGCTTATTAAAAATCAAAAATATTTATTGTATTAATTATATTTGATTAAGATAATCTTAATTAAAAATATGTTATTATATGGTATGTTTAAATACTCACATACAATTATAATAATTCTTTTAAAATAATCGTTATTTTAAATTTTTTAATGTTCAAAAACAAATTTTTTATTATTTAATTTTTAATGGAAGCACTTAGGGGAGATTTAAGTTTTATGAATAATATCCTAGAATTAAAATAATAAAAGAATAAAAAAAAAAAATAAGATTTCAATTTATGAATGAAAATGAGGCTTGCTTCTGTAGCTTAACTTTCGCAGCTGCTCTCTTCACTGCTGTTTTGAAGATCATAACTTCGAACAAAATAATTTAAAAGATAGAAAAAATATATTTTTTTAAATATGTTAAAAATAATTTTCAAAGAAATAATGGAAATTACGAATTAAAATTAAAAAAAAAAGTTTTAAGGTAGGCAAGTATCTTGATTTTCAGGACAGGTCCGAGAAGATTACCGCCATATGGCAGATCAATTAAAGAATGGAAGTTCAAATATTTCCAAGAAGCAATGAAAAGTTTTAAAAGCCTAAAGTGTCGTTTTTCCTTCTTAAATGTCCAACTAATTAAATGATTAATTAAAACGATTGCATTTAAACTTGTTTAGAAGGGTTGAGAGAGTGGGGAGGAGTAAGAGAAGGAACCATTTCAAATAAAATCTGAAGAAATTATGCCCATTTATAATTTAAAATTGCCATCTTCAACTTAATAGTTATGGGTTTTTATCCTTGGCAAGAAATATTTAATTGAACGACTCGAGCAAATTATGAAACTAAAATAAAAGTTTGTTTCATAAATATCCGATTTCATATCATACTTGATTGAATGAAGATTCCAATTACGTGTGATTAATTGTTTATTTTGATAAGGTTTTATATTTAATAATGAATATTACACAGATATAGGTAATTTAATTAAGGAATTAATTCTAACCTTAATTATTACTATTGATAAAAATTCTTAAGAATTTAATAAATTTTCTGTTTTATTTAAAACTTATTTATTTTAAATTGGTCTGATAATTACACATAAAACATATAATAATGTTGTCGAAATATTATTAAGTTTGACACTTAAAACATTTTAATACAATTTGTAAAATAAAATTAAACTTAAAAAATATAAAACTTATTGAAAATTATTATTATTCAATTATTATTTATAAAAAAAACTTTATGAAATTTCAAGATGAATGATATCTAGATTTATAAGCATTTTTAAACCACTTAATAAGTTCAGACGTTCTGTTCTTTTCAATCAGTTAGTGACTTTTGTTTTAAAAAAACCGCGTTTTATGTATCAATAGATATATTTGATTTCAGTTGGTATGACTGTCCAAGAAATCTAACAGAAGTATCAAATGAAATTCGTTTATAAGGTTAGAAATAGAAGTGTCTTGAGTTAAAATTATTGTCTGCGATTTCTTAAAATAAGAAAAAAACTCAGGAAAATAATTTGTATTTAAGCTACAATAAATTAATAAGTATATTGTTTATATCTACCTATATAGAATATTTATAGAATTTAAAATAAATACCAATTTAGAAAATTTATTTACAAAATGAATATTATAATAATCTATATAAATTAATAATTAATTCTTTTATAGAATATATTACATTATATAGAATAATTGCATATGTTAATCTGTCTAAAGGGTATTGAATTTCATCCAATAACTTATTTAATCGCTTTCAAATTGAATTAAAATATTTACTTTACGATACAGTAAATCAATATAATATAAAATAAATAAGGGCTCAATCGTAATTGGAGTGCCGTATTATAAAACAGACGAGCCAGTTTTGTAAGGTTTTACGGGGGAATATAATTCTGCGGCCTAGGAGGTTGTGTGTGCGTACACCAGGACGTCGTTAAATTACGAGATCAAAATCGAAATAATTTAATATATTTTACAGCTCGAGTGATATATAATGAAAGTGCTCTAAATGAAATTTATATAGGAAAGTATCATAAAATATCTAAGGTAGAAATTCAAATTTTCGATATTAACTGCAGACTTTCGAAACTAGAGGCGTTAAGATAAAGACAGAAAGTTTGGCTTGAACAAAGTTCCAAGTGAAAGATGAGAGCTATTCGAGTTGCGAGTGGCAGCCACCCTTCTAATCTAAGGTTATACATACAAGGATACTTTTCATCTACATATATATGTCCATGTGAGTGGAGAGAAGCATACGCAAAACACCACTAAATTTTAATGTTTTTCATGCTTGCTGGCAATGAAGAGGGGTTGTAGCTTTGCGGGTTGGATGCTATTCACCACCGAGGGTCGACGACAAAAAGGATCCACCGGGCCAGATAGATATAAATATAACTCGAATGATGGTCGCGCTTATTTTTTTTTAATCCGTCATGCCCTGTGCCCTGATGGCTCCCAAAGGAGCAATTGGCTGGGCAAGGGTTCGTGACAATTTGCTCGACGACATAGTCACCTCGTGGTTGGTTGAGTTGCGCTACAAACAAATACCTACCTCCCCCCCTCTTAGTAGTTACAAAAAATATACCAATTAGAAAATAAACTACAGTACAATCTTTATTATTTCATTTTTTTTTATAATAGAAATTTTCAAATACAATTCATGTTATTAAAATATTAAAATACAAAGATTACAAAATAAATATCATTACATTAATAGAATATAGTATAATAAAATTTTATTTAATTAAGTATATCTAATTTATATACTATTATTATTATTGTTATTATATTATTATTTGTGGATAGACCCTGAGAATCACGCAGAGCTTTAAAGATAAATTATTAATTATTGAATTTCCCTAGGCTCGAACTCGAGTCTTTTGTGCGGTAGACTGTCGTGCTAACTACTTTTTTTTAAATGTGTTTTAGCCAGAGAAAAAGATACATAATTTTACAATATATAAATATAAATCCTTAAATACAGCGGGATTAATTGATACTATTAACAAAGAGCTAATAGAAGTAAAAAAACATATTTAACAGAATCGTGCTAACTACCAAACCACTGAAGAATTTATACAATATGTGTATAAAAATCTTCTGCGGTGCAATTACGCATTTATTTTAAAAGTGGTGTAAGTTCATTTTTGGTTGATGCGGTTATAGCATATTTTGTCAATTAAAAATATTGATTGATTATTTCAAATTTGGCCAAGTTTTTATCAATTTATCAGTATGTTGATTATATAAATTCCTTTTAGGTGAATATAACTAAATATAACTACTATACTACTAAATAAGTATATATAAAATAATACATACAATGATACAATTTCTTTTAGCAATCCATTTTAAATTGAATAAAACATTGGCATTTTTTAAGATATTAAATTTTAATTTGTATAAACAAAAATTTTACAGTAAATTAATTATAAATCTCATTTTTTTTTAAAATTTCAAAACTTTCAAAATAATCCATAAAGAAATCAAAGAAACTTGAAAAAATTATTTAGGAAATTTTCTATTTTAATGAAATTTTAGAGAAAATCAAAGTGGTTAAAATTCTACTGATAGTAAATAAAGCATTTGAAATTGATGAACAAAGTTTGATGAAAATTGTTAAGAGTCGTTTATGAGAAAATTGCAAAAAACGTAAAAATCAATGATGTGGAGTGGTACTGAATTTTACTGTTCACAGACTCACAGACACTTACTCAGAGCATTTTTTTTTATACTTTATTTTTTGGACTCAGCAGACCAATATTTTCTCTTGTTAAATTTATGTTGGTATGTAGTAAAAAAGGAGATAAACTTGTCTTTTTTTTAAACTATCTGATTTGAATTAAATTTTCAATGAATTTAAAAAATCAGTCTTTAACCCTATTATTTTTTCAACTTAAATATTATTATTAGATGGCCCATTAGACTAGTCATTATATGAAAATTATTTTATTTTAAAAAAAATAATGAAATTTTAAAAAATAAATTAATATTTTTGTTTTTATGAGATTTCAAATTTAGATCAGTCATTCATAGTGAAGATATTTAGTTATTTGAAATTCTTTTTCTTCGGATATATAAACACAACTGTTATTTAAAGACATTGACAGATCAGCCAGAAGCTGGCTAATATAATTATTAAAATTTCCAGAACAAATTTTATTTGCTTAGATTATTAGTTATATGTCGAAAAGTAAGTAAATATTTATTTAATTTATATTTTATTTTAGAAATCACTCGTGGATACCACATAAAACCAACTGATCATTTGAAATCAGAAACCGTATAAAAGTAAAAATAAATAACATTAATATAATATTAAAAAAAAACAAAAATATAAAAAAACAACCCATTTCAAATATTCATCTGTAATCTATATTTTAGGATTATAGAAATTCCATGTAAAATATATATCAATGCAATTTAAGCCTTTTAATTAAATTTGGTTGGGAAAATTATGAGTTCGCGATTCAATTGGTGTTACAACTGAAAATTTGACTTTTATTCCCATTACAAATTATAGTAAATTTATGATGTTGGTTAAAACTGCGTTTGGAAAATATTTAGCCAAATTCATTCAACAAATGTCATTAATCAAATTGTAAAAGAGGAATTCTCGTTTGTTTTTCATTTTACATCAAAATACGCTCTCTATATATTTTTTACATAGTGAAGTTTATGAATAATATTTCATAATTTGGGATTGTTATAATACACAAGAATAAATTAAATTTTATTTTAATTTAATTTGAATGATAAGATGCAAAAAACACATCAAAGGCAGTTGTTGATTGAAATAAATATATTTTAACGTTAGAATATATATACTATATTAATATTACATTAATTTATTTATTTTTGTTTTATCCGATGTAATAATTATTCTATTATTAATAAAATATTTTTAATATTTATTTATTTAAAAAAAAACAAATATATAAATATTTAATTTATCAAAAAAAAAAAATGAATTGAAAGAGTTATATATCAATGCCTGGATTTAATACGATCAAAGTATAAAAGTAGAATAAATAATATATATTCAATTATAGCTAATCGAAAAATTACATTTTCAATTTAATTTAATAATAACAAGGATTTTTTCAACTATGCTATGAATATAAATGGAAAATATTAAACATATATATGAATACAAAAATAAAATAAACAAAAAGAAAATTTTATAATTATACACTTGATTTTGAAAATTTTAATCAAAGCAGAGAGAGCAACAAAGCTGGTTCATCACACAACTCTGACTTATTACTTTCAAGATAATTATATATTTCACAGAATTGGATGGGTTGCTTTTTGAATTTTAATTAAAAAACCTTTTTCTAATAAAGAATGATTTTAATTTTTCATTGTATATACATGATAATATATGTACGTATGCGAACATATATATATATGCACGTTAGTATAAATAAAATATATAAAAAATTGAGTAAGTTTAATTAGATTAAATGGTTTAGAAAATTAAATTTTTATTTATATTTTATTTTAATTTAAAACTAAAATTAAAACTTTAATAAGTCATATGGCAAATTGAATATAAATTATATTTAGTAAAATATTCTGATATTTTTTTAATTATATATATATATATATATATATATATATATATATTATACAAGGGCAGGTCAATAAGTGCGTGACATTTTGAAAGAAACACAGAGGGAGATGAATTCATTGTTGGTGTCAAATCACTTTCCGCCGAACCATTTCTTCAGGTTTGAAAACAAGAAGTAGTCACTAAGGGACTAAATCCAGAGAATAGGGCTGATGTGGAACCAATTCGTATCCGAATTCATGGATTTTCATGGAAATTCACTTTTTTCTATTTATTCTCAAATCACGCGGTGGCTTGCTATTAATGAATGTCAAACAAAACTTAAATACCCAGCTGATTCAAATTTCGACAGGAGTCATCTGATGGTAGCCTGATGAGAGGAGTAGTGTTGCCATTTCTTATAAGAAATAGGAAATTCAAAAAGTCACAAAGTTATTGACCTTCTCTCGTTTAAATTATTAATTATAGTTATATTTATTTAGTTTATGGTAAAATATCAACTAAATTACTAAATATTAAATTAATTTTTTTAATATATTATTCGTATAAATATCCGATAAGTTAAAATATTTTAGCCCCATTCCATATCTCTCACATACACATTCTAATTCCTCTATGGGCCAATAATATATAAATAATAAGGAGAGCTAATTTAATAATTTGTTAAATATATTTAGTATTTTATTATTTTCTTTAAAAATGAAATTAATATTAGTATAAGAAACTCTTGTAGTATTAATTAGGATATGCATATAATTAGGTTTTCTAAATTTCTAAACCTGTATTTTTATTAATATTCCTTAAACGTTTTCCTAAATATATTAATTATATAAATCCAAATTATTTTTATACTTTATATCTATAAATTACATAAAAAATAAATAATCTCTTAATTAAGGCCTATTTTAGTAAAGTTTTCTACTTAAGAATGACTGAGCTGGGATAAGTAATTAATTGTTTTTTTCTGTTGTTGTATATTTTATATATTTTTTTTTTGTATTTATTCTTAAAATTGATAAGGAATTAATTGAAATTTAGAATAGTGGAGAATGGAAATCAATTCATTTCCAAGTTGAATAGAAAATGTCGTATTTCAATTTCGATTATATCCCCCCTCAAGCTAACGAAACCTTCTCAGGTTCAAGAGATACACAGGCAGGTCAATGATAAACTTTTGAAATTGTATTTTTCTAAATTAGTTTTGTTTGTGATTGAGTTCTGTTTACCTCGACGTCGATTGGATTAATATGAAACAGGGGGAATGGGGTGGTCGTACAGTGTTTGCGTGTCGTACCTTATCGTTGAGCATGTCGCGCACGCGTCCCGCTTGATGTCGAAATCGGTGCAATTCCAGCTGTAATTGGACACAGCGCTCGTGCCAGTCGATGGGCACATGCCCGGAAACGGAAGCTTGGCTGGGGGCGGGGGAGGCTGCATGATGTGGATGATGGTGGTACCACGCGGAGGAAGATGGCCCACCACCCCCAAACGCGAGCTCCAAGTCGAGGGGGGCAGCGCCGTGAGTTCGCGATCTGCAACAAAACAAGATTATTATCTACTATAGTACATGTATCCCCACTTCCTTAGACCTTGAAATGAAAGAATGCAGGATAACTTACCCTAAACTAAATATCTATAAATAATAATAATTCCTATTCAAATTAAAAATTTCGATTGATGTATAAACTAAAGATAGAAGGGATATTTTAGTAAATCAATTTTCCTTGTTAGTAGAATTTAGAATTTATTTAGTAAGATTCCCGGCTTCCTCCTCTTTGTGATGTTTAGGCTACATTTAACTAATATAATTAGAAGAAAAACTTAATTCTAATAAGATACTAATAGAAGATAATTATTCAGGTAAACTCATTTTTTCATGGATTTGGATAATACTTTACCAGTGGGTTTCTTTCGCAATTCCAAATAAACTTTTCTTATTAAATTTTTCTGGTCATCTTATAGTTTTCGAGATAAAAAATTATTAAAATTTGCATATAAATCCATTGATATTCTATTTATTTAACTAGCATGTTTTATCCGTTTGACTACCAGATGGCGCACTAATTTCCTGTTTTTATAAACCGAAGATTAGTGAATAAATGAATAATTAGTAAATTATTCAATAAAACATTACTTAATGGCACATTTCGACGTTCATAACTAATCTTTCAAACTTAAAAAAATCTTTATTTTAATAATTTTTATCTCGAAAACTATAAGATGCCGGGGAAAATTTCATAAGAATAGTTTATTTGGAATTGAAAAAGGAACCCACTGGTAAAGTATTATCAAAATCCACGAAAATGAGTTTACTTGAATAATCAGCAAAGATAATATTATGATATCACAATTTAATCATAACACAAATAAATTTCTATTGTTCATTTTTCCTTTTCAATTATTTTTAGGAACACGTACATTTTAGTCTTTATATCGAGGTTAAATTGGTCTATCCATAGATAATTGTCCTTTTCCCATATCATCCTTTGGTCTTGTCTTCATTTTTTCCATTCGTCGTTAATGTGTATGTCTATTTTTGTGCATGTCAGTAAATGATCCAAAGTATTAGTCTGTCTCATAGTATTTACATTTATTATATTTTCCTTGTCTATTTATAGTCCCTCCTTGTTAGTATAATTTATACATGATTCTCGTCAATAAATAAAGATTATTAGTTTCAATAAGTATTATCAAATGTTGTTACTATATATTGCATATTATTACATAAGTTGTTACTATGTTGTATTAAATATTTTTAGGCAAATTAATCAAACAAATTTCAGATGTCATTTTTAATACATAATAATGAGTTCTGCACAATTGGCAATTAAAATAGAGATGAGGGCATATTCCATCTGGTGGCTGAGTACCCCATTTACAACTCACTAAGAGAGCACTTCTCTAAGTTTATAAATTTAGTGACAGACTTGAAGAGGGATAGACATACAGAACTTTGGTCAATTAAATTATATGATTGTCCATATTGAGGGTCGATTGCACATCAGATCCTTCATAAAGAAACTATGAAATAAATTTTGCAGAAACTAAGTATATGCTTTAATTTGTTGTGAAACAAACATCACTTTTGAGTTATAAATCAATATTTTGAAGGAAACATACTATATATACCGAATAGAGAATAACCAACTAGGTTCTTCTGTGAAAAGAGAACTTATCTGTTTCAATATCACATTCCTTTATTAAGATGTAGTGAGACTCAATTGAACAATGGAATCAGAATAAATATGGTAAGGGGATTTAAGTACTACAATCTACCCATAAAAGAAAGTAAAAGGGTTTGCGCGTGATATCATAAAGACAACGCAGACCGAATAATACATAAATGTCTTTCTATCAAAACTTATGTTTATTCAATACTTATAATAAAAAATTTATTACCCTTTATGTACCATACTTTGTTATAGTATATATATATATATATATATATATATTCTGAGAGTATCGTGATTTGGTAAACAGGAACAACAAGGTCTAGTGCTTACTTAAAGTTAAATTAAAGAATAAGTATATGTAAAACAAAATTTTTGGATTTTCTTGAATTTATACTCCTTTGGTATAAAAATAAACTTCAAAAAAAAAAGACATATTATTAAAGTTTCAATCGCTTTTACTTACATTTTTTTTTAATTAATATAAAAAGATTCTAAATAAACTACAATATAATAAATTCGTAGACGAATTTATCGAGGAAAGTTTGAAAATAAATCGGAAGCTTGTCTGGTAAATTAATGGAAAAGCCAAGACGAAAGCATGTCGAGATGAACACGATTAAATGAGTTGAGAAACAGGTGTTGAACATAAGAAGTATTCAACAAACTCAGGCTGAGATTTCTCACAAGATTAAAAAAAAATCCTTTTACCCATTGCTTAATGAGTAACGAACAATTTGCTAAAGATTTCGATTTAAATTTATTAAAAAAAATACTTGTATTTAAATAATTGATATTATATAATTATAATTATAAAAAAAAATTATGAATGAATTATTATTTAATTAACATTTTAATTATTAGGGTAAAATTATCAATCAGTTAACAGTAAAAAATCTATTTTAAATATATATTTAAAAAAATTTAAACTATAACACACACAGTACATTGAAATTTTGAAATAAAAATTTAAATATAATTTAAATGAAAATTCGATAATGTTAAATTCAAATTAAAAAAATAAGAATAGAATTAAGGTGGATTTTAGAACCATCTATCTATCTATCTCTGTGGCTCTCTAAAAATTCATTGGCCTCAGCAACCACATTTCTCCAAATATCCCTATCCTAAGTCACTCCCATCCAACACCTATTATCTCCCAACTCTCTTTTATATATCACCCTTTCTAATTACATACGAGGGCAGGACAATAAATTCGTGACTTTTAGAATTTCCCGTCTCTTAAAAAAAATGGGAACACAGCTCCTGACAGCAGGCAACTATCAGCTGACTCCTGTCGAAATTTGAACAAGCTGAGTATTTAAGTTTTTGTTTGACATTCATTAATAGCATACTACCTCGTGATTTGAGAATAAAATGTAAAAATGAAAATCCATAAATTCGGATACGAATTTGTTCCACATCACCCATATTCTCCGGATTTAGCCCCTTAGTGACTATTTCTTTTTTCAAACCTGAAGAAATAGCTCGGCGGAAAGAGATTTGACTCCATCAATAAAATCATCTCACATACAAATACCTATTTTGTTGTATTCAACAAATCCTATTTTTGGCAGGGATAAAAAAATTGGATTGTATAGAGTTCAATGGAGAATACGTTGAAAAATAAACTAATTTTTTATCCAAAAACCTGTGATCCATTTGGAAAGTCTCAGACTTATTAACCTGCCCTTGAATTATTTAAAACTACTGCATTAATAACTCTTTAATAATAAAATAAATTTATAAATAAAAAAAATTATTATAGATAATTAATATATATAAATTCGTAGAAGAACTACTTAATATATGCTTTCAGCTAAATTCACAAACAATTTAATCAATTTTTATGTATTATACTTGTCATAAAAGTATATGATTTAATCTTTTTTCAATAGTTTATTAATTTGGTTATTCGTATTTAAGAGATTATAATGCACATACATTGAAGTGGTACTTTGATCATTAAAAAAAAATATTTTTATTGAAATTAGTAGTTAGATTTTCATTTAACTTGAATATAAAAAATATCCATTTTTTAATGATTAATTACAAAAAAATATTGGAAAATAAAATGTTAATTTGTGAAAATTTTTTTTTTTTAAAGTAGTGGCAATATTCTAAACCATGAAATAGATTATATACAGACTATCCATTAAACATTTGTCTTTTTTATAACCTTCGAGTGAAATTTATCTCTATTTGATAAAACATATTTTTTAATAATGATTGTATTATGAGAATATAAAAATATAGATAAAAAAGTAAACTATAAAACTCATTTTTTTTTGAAGCATAAAATTTTTATTTTCATTAATAATAATTTATATGCATAGAAAATGTCATTATTTAATGATAGTCTGTACTATAATTTGTGTGTTTTTTTATCCCAATGATATATTGTATATTTATGAAAAATGCGTTTTAAATAAATGTATGATAAAGTATTAATCAAAATGAAATATTAATAATAATAAATGTATATAATAACTAAAATATTTAAATACAGATTTATCATTGTATGTATATATATTATATACTAGAAGCAAAAATCGACGCATGGGCTCGTTCGTTAAAATTTATGTTGCAAATGATAATTCATTAATATACGAATTGCATTCGTTTGCTCCTCGATTATTCAGGTTCGTTTCTACTTTTAAACGAAGAGGAACGAACCGAACCAAGACATTCGTGTACGAACATTTATGAATCCTCTTGTTTGTTCGTTCACTCTTGTTCGATATAATTTAATCGAAGCATTAAGAATTAATTATTTTATAAATAAAGTAAATAAATTATTTATAAGTTATTTTTAAATAAATTTATATTTAGGTTATTAGAGTATAAATGAATAAAATATATCGGACTAAAGACAAAGCAACTTAAGCATCTATTACTTATTATATTAAATTAAAAAAAAATGTATTTATAAAATATCAAAATTGTTTATTTGATGTTGTGATAAATTATGATAAATATAATATTTTTATATAAGTTCAATATAAAAAATAAAAAAAGAATATGATCATCTCTAACTATGGGGGACATTTTAAGATATTTAAGAACTACGAAAATCACCTGAGTCTTTGATAATTGTTTCTGTTCACTTTCTATATATAATAGTATTTTTTTATAATAACGTATATTCTTTAATATGAAGATTAGAATGTAAAAATGTTAATTTATTAAAAATATAAATTAAATATTAAATATAATAATATATAAAAAAAAAGTATTGAATTTGAGTATCTTATATCATTTAAGAAAAATGAATTAGGTCTTTTTCAAAAGGCGTTAAAGATGACATGTATTATTTATTGACAAAGTTAAAAAATATAATGATAATGTAGACACATGGGCTTTTCATAATCCGTCCCTCTTTTTTTTAATTTTAATTAATGAAGCGATTAAAAATATTCAAAGTTATTAAGAATTGGTTACGATGATGGTTATGCTGAAAGGCCTAAATCCAATTAAAAATGCAGAGTTAATTCTATGAATAAAGAATTTTTAAATTAATTTTTGAATAGGTAGGTATTTCCTAATTAGCGGGTGTAATCCACCGAAAGATACTGTTAAATACAATCGGAGAGTACAAAGCGTTTTCTTTAATTTTAATTTTAAGTTTTTTTTTTTTATTTTTATTTTTTTTTTTTTAGTAAATTAATTTTTTTTATTCGTGTTCCGGGATGCACCAGCTAATGATAAGTTGAGAGGAAGATGAGTTTTTAATTAAACATTGTTTATGCTAAATTAGAAAGCAGCCAACTTTGCCAAGTCAATTGTATATAAATATATAATATCAAATCTATATACTATATATATATAAATTGGGATATTCCTAATCAGTTGAAATAAATCAAGATATGTTTTGAAATATAGCGCTCTATATTACTGGAAAAAAATTTATTTAATGAATAGAAGTTCGTGCTAATAAATCAACCGTTGCCATCAAAAGAACAAGTTTATCCCCTCTTAATTACGGCCCTGATTATAAGCGCACCCTCGAAAAGTTAAAATACATAAAGAAAAAAAAATAAGTTAAAAAAACTAAAAAAAAAATCAAGAGAAAAGGAAGGAGAAGGAATCTCATCAATCCTTTGAATACAGACCTACTTACAAAAAAAACACTTGTCATAAAAAGTTGGAAATGATGCTTAATTGCTAAGGCCCTCTTTTTGAAGGAATTAATACATTAGATAATATATTTGTGTATTTATCTTCTGATGAAGAGCCACTCTAAAACAAATTTAACTTTGTAATATGCAGTCAGATGTAAATTCAAATATAATTTCTCTCATGTTATAATTTATAATTTTATCTTGGATTAAATAAATAATTAAATAAAAGATAATATATTCAAATGACACAGAAAAATCATAAAAATACTCAAAATCGCAACAAACGTTTATTATACGAATCTTTTAATATATTCTTAATAAGATTTAAAGATTGTTAGAGTAAAACATTGTATCTAACCTGAATTTTTTTTTTTATTTTAAAAAATTTCAATTTATAAATATGAAAATTAATAATAAAATTAATAGGTTAAAGGTAAGTTATTAAAAACACACGCCTTTAAGTTTTATATATTATACTGGTGTATAGTACAAACTTCTGATGATGACGTAACTGTTGAAATGATCATAAACTTTAATAATAACTTATCTTGAAACTTAAAACTGTGTGTGTATTGATTTCATATTCATTTTCAGTTCCATTTATAAATTGAAAATTGTCAAAAAAAATCAGGTAAAATTCTCAAATAAATACATTTACATACACTTATATTAATAATAGGAAAAAGTTTATAATTATAATACATCTGATATTTTGGTAGGCAAAATCGCAGGGTGATAAGGTATCCAATGAATCTTCTTAATACCTTTAACTGATTTTAAAATTTTTAATATCTAATTAATCAATAGATTAATGGAAATACTTGGAAATTTGAAAATACCCAAATTTTTTCCAAGAACAAATCAGTTTTTACAACTATAAGCATACCCAATTAGTAACCAAACTGATTTCTTGCCTACTTGGGAAGTCACGATGTTTTCTCCTCTAATTCTTGGTTACTTTTGATTAACATAAATAAAAAATAAATAAGATTGTGTTTTTATTTCAAAATATTTCTAAATGAAATTTTAATTATGTGAATAGAAAGCATCTTAGGTTGACTAGGTATTTAAAGTTCTTGAAATATTTTACAAAAAATGTAAATTTTAGAAGAAATAAAATTATATAAAAATATTTTGTTCTTTCAATATTAATTATAAATTTTAAATGTAAGTAATATGAATATTATTACTAAATAAATTCACCCCACATTTTCATCAATTTTTCATAATTAATTATGAAACGATATAGGCCCTTTTAATATATACAAATTTAGATTAGAGGGTGATTTTATTTCGTAATAAATAAGTTTCAAAAAATTTCAGAAATAAAGAAATAATTTTAATTTTAAATGTATAAGTATTTCAGTCTGACTCGTGTCGGGCTTGAAAATAAAAATATTAGAGACGGGAAAAAACCCTTTAAAGGATCAGAAGCTCACTTATTTATACACATGTTTATACATACATATATATATATATATATCTTCAACTAAACATGTGTACTATATATGTCCCAGGATATCCTATCTCTCTTTGAATATACGTATATATATATATACATACTGTAAGAGTGCTCTCAATCTTTCAAAAAAAAACAGTATCTTCCAAATAAACTGATGCGAGAATATCAAACTAGTTTCATTTACGACATATAGATAATAAAATAAAATAGTAAAATTTATACAAATACATGTAATATATAATTAAGTTTAATAATTATTAAAGGAAGGACTATAATCAATAAAAAATTAATAATGATACCATGTATATTAGATAATATTAAAATTTTATTTTATTTGTTCTAAAATCTATCAAATATTACAATAATTATAAGGATGTGAAATTACTTCTCTTCATTTTTATTTTAAATATAAAATTTTTATAGATGTAAATTTAAATTGAGATAAAAAAACAATTACTTAAATAATTATATTTTTGGATAATTAAAATTTTGGCAATGTAAAAATAATTTTAAATAAACAAAAAATAATCGTAAACAAAAATAATAATAAATCTCATCTCTAATTGAATCATTTTTATTGTGTCATTAATCAACAATTCAATTCATTTATTTCGCGATGAAAATCATTGAAATTTTTTTTCATTTCTAAGTTAAACAAATTTAACGAAAAAGTCTCATTTTTAGTTTTAATAGAAATAAAATTTCTAATTTCCAATGTTGAATAAAATGCTAAAAATCAATACAGTCGATATAATCGTCCTTTACATTTTTACATTTATGGCAACATTTCATTTAGCCCGCCTCTGCTCGTCCCACTAGAAACCCCCACCTCATCTGAAAGTAACTATCACAACACAATCATCCCAGTATCACTTCAATATATTTTCAATACGATATGTTTTGGAAAATATTCAAAATAAGTTAATGGAAATAAAAAGTCAATAAATTTTACTAAACTTGAGGGGAGGAATTCTTATTTTATAATGTATTTATATTTATTTAAAAAAAAATGTTCATTTAGTTTGAAAGATCGTGCGGGAGGTAGAATTTTTTTATAATATGAAATAAAAGAGAGCCAGAATCTTTGTAAATATAAAGTTCTTCCTCTTAACTGGAATCATACTCCCATCACATTACGAAGAAATGCTCCATTCAATTTTCCTGGTAATGAGATAATAAATAATAAATAATTAAAGCGAGGGCCACCTCTGTTGAGTAAATGATTGCATCGCCTCCTTGATGATGATGTGGACTTCTCTCTCCGTTTTGGCCCTTCGCTTAAAGGCTTAATTAAGCCATTTCTGCCAGTCTCCAAATGACAATTTTGTTTATCTCATTATCTTAGAAAGGGGAGACCTTCCCAAGAAATTATTGTTTGGGTGGCCTTCATTTTTTACGATTTTATTGTACAGATATTAAACTATTAACTAATATTATTAGTGAAAATTATTTTTTTCGTTTCATTTCTCGTTTCACTGGAAAATACTAGTGTGGGTTTGAGTGTAGGAGTTGGAGGTTAATCCCCCGTTGCTAATTAAAATAAATTAAAAATAAAACAAAACAAAAAATATCGCAAAAAAGTGATCAAAAGTTATTCTAGTTTTAAAGTCAAGGGTGAAATAAAAAACAGAATCCCTCCTACCAATAATGATGTCGAAAAAAAACACAACGCCTATCAAGTCGGTTATACCAATTAAGTGTCCTATGATCAGTAGAACGTGTACTATCAACCTTTACCTTGATTTTCTTGATCCGAGGTGCTACTTTTTATCAAGTAGCTTCCAAATTTTGATCCCTGAGGCAGCTTTGCTACCTCCCACCCTGTGGTGCCTCTTAATAATGATGTCAGAATAAGATAATTGTAAAATTTTTATATATATAAAATATCAATATACCTTTGTAGTTTTTGTATTTTTTTAAAAAAAAGCATTTTTTGAAAAAAAGTATAATAATTATAATAAAAAAATTATATAATATAAATGTATGATTACATAACCATATGAGCCCATGGTACCCAAAGGGTAAGCAAGTTGTTAAACCAAAACAAATGTCAATAGTGAAACCTGTTTCGTGTTGATTACTTGTGAATTGAATATATAATAATTAATATTGGTTAAATACTAATTTATTTATATTAATAAAAATCTCCAAAGTAAAATATCATAGTAATGTTTAGTGAAAAAATACTTCGCGTTTTTTTATAATAAATTAAATAATTTTAAAAAAATGGCTAGAAGGAAATTCCCTTGTCAGACCTGGGACTTGAACTCAGGACCTCAAAGAAGACAGTCAATCGTGTTTATCTATCTATCTCTCTCTCTATATATATATATATATTATAATAAATAATACTCCTAATATTTAATTTTATTATGAAAATACAATTAGTAGCCTCTTAAAGAACGAAGTATTATTAACATTATTTATAACTAGTGTAGAATTATAGAAAGTTAAAATTCGTTATTCATTAATTATAGTACTTACTACTAAAGAATTAGTAAAATAGAAATTGGAAATATATTTTTTGATAAGTTTAGATTGCTAACATAATATATTGTATTGTATGGAAAGTTAGATATGCAGCCGGTGTGAAGTTCACCAGAGTGGGTTTAGAGTACACAATTGGAGTAAATATTGGGGAGTTTCCAGTATACACACAGGTATATTACATTTGATGTATTTACTTTCCAAATATAACTTATTTACAAGACAAGGTGAACTTTCTTCAATAATATGATCTACACATCTTTCTTATAAAAATCTGGAGTGTCTCCACTCGACTATCTCTCAAATTTGAATTGGATTAATTAACATATATTAAATTTAATTAAATTATAAATTAAAATTAATAAATAATATTTATTAAACCAACGCGTGTTTGGCTCTTTGTTGATGGCACTACGTCACGTGCTGGCACGTGATTGGCAGTCAACGTGACAAAAGATTTAAAAAATTAATTCCAGTACTTTCAGCTATTCAATCAAGCTGAAATTCTATATATATAGCTGTTTTATACAATCTTTAATCATATGAAAAATTATCGAACATATTTCTTTATTTTTATGGACATTTTAGAGGAAAAAAAATCAAAACATAGGTAATGACCCTCTTCCGGTTGGGCTACATTTCTCAAAAGTTGATAGAAAACGACCAATTTTGAGTACGGTATACCAACTTTCATTATTCTAGCTCAAACCGTCCAATCTTGTCGACAAATACACAACACAGCCAGACATTTTTTTCTATCTTAGTGAAAATGACTCAAGGGCCTTCAAAAAACATCAAAATCTAGACATCGAAAATTTTCGTGATCGAGATAGTAAAAATTATATTTATCTTTTAGTGATTATTATATCTTATCTTATAATAATATTATTTTTCTAGACTAGATATGTCAATAGAATATTTATTCATTTTATGCCAAATGAAACATTGAGTTAAGTTCAGCAAATGTTGAACTAATTGAATAACAAACTTATAATCACATTAGATGAATGATGATTTCTCCTGTAAGAGAAGACATACTAAACAAGCATCAAGAAAGCTTAGAATATATTCATTTAAGAGTAAATTAAATTATAAGGGACCCAGATGTCAAGATGGTCACATTTTACACAGACTATACATTAGTTCTAATCAACGAGCTGAGTCGAGTTCCTAAATCAATAGGCTGCTCAGCCCACCAAGCAATATCATAAATCATCGATTCTTTTATTTTGTTCTCCACTCTTATTCGATCAAATGAATTATAATTGAATAAAATAAGAGATAGATCATTTAATTAATTTTTTTTAACACACACACACACACACACACAGAGAGAGAGAGAGAGAGAGAGAGACATTTTTCTCAAACTTAGTGAAAATGATTCAGGGACCTTCAAAACGTATAAAAACATCAAAATCTCGACATCGAAAATTTTCGTGATCACAATATGTGATAGTAATAAACGAATATCTTGGAAATAAAAATATATTAAATTAAATTGTTAACTCTATTAATTAAATAAAAATAAATTTAATTGAAACATAAACATAAGTTCTTTTTTCTAGTCATTGACAATATGAATTTAAGATTTAATATCTATTTAATATTATTAAGTATATTTTTAATTCTAAATTCATCAATTTATAGAAGAAAATATATTCTCCTAAAATGTGGAATGTTAGAAGCCTATAATCTCAAAAGAACCCATTAATTTTAGATGAACGAACTCAATAATTAGAAATAAATCTACAAAATAATAGGTAATATATATTTAGGTATTTTCTATATTTTTATTGGGAGAATTAAATTAAAGAAAAAAACTTTTTGTTTTATTAAATGAAATATCTTGAGTTCAATTAAATCACTTGTCTTATAAGAATTTTATAATTATCTTAATTTTAAATAAATAATTGAGTCCTAATAAATAATTTAGAAAGAATCTTTATTACTATAACTTGTATTACTATAATACAATTGTAGCATTTATAAATTTAAGAGAATCATTATATTTTGATATTATAGATTGAGATCTATTTAAAATATTTTTCATTTATAATAATGTAGGATTTGAAAAAATAAGCATTTATTTTTTTGATTCCTTCGACTAAGTTGTTCTCGGGAGGGGTATAAAATGCTACGAATTTGCTCAGACGGCATCATTCATGACTCAGACGTCAAGTTAAGAAGACTCCATACGAAGAACATTCAATCATTCATGATTCAAGAAGAATGACGACACGCATCATTCACAATTCAAGAGCCACCCTATACGAAGAACACGATTATTTCAGAAGACAACGCTCATCAAGAAGTTTATTTTAACTTGTTTATTAATTTTTAAACAAAAACGATATTATTTTGCTAATATTTTTCAATAAAAACGATATTATTTTTGCTACATTTTTCAACAAAAACTATATTTTATTTAAAAAACCTGCTTCGAAGCCACCAACCCTACAATAATAATAATAATATATACACCTAAGTGAAATCAATAATATTTTTATTAATTTAATTAGATTGGTATCCTTTAAAGTTAAAACATAATTCATGTTTTTCATTTAATTGTTAATTTACCAATTTATAATAATAATTTTATTACTACGATTAGGTTTTTCTAAATATAAATTTTAAAATAAAATATTAAATATCACAATTAAAAACAATCATCCCAAATTGTGTGTTCTATTAACAATTAAGCGATAAACATGAATTTATAATTTTTAATCTTCATGAATACCAACCTAATTCAAATAATAATATTTTACATATTTATAAAAGTAATTTATTTATTATGATTAGTATTTAAAAATATTTTTAAATAAGTTAAAACCTACGTTTTATATTATTAATTAAAAAAAAAATAGTTAAAAAATGATGGAAGAATTATATTTTGAAATGGTCAGAAATAATGAACGCTAATTATGACTTTTGGTTTTTCTAATCTAAGCTTTAAATAATCCATATACTAATGACTAGAAACTTTTACTTTCTCAGTATCTTGTTTTTCTATCACTTATTATTGATGCAAGAGTTAAAAAATAAAAGTAAAAACCATTTGCCATGTTTCGAACAATATCCTTAACTGAAGTAACTTGAGTTCGATTAAGTTAGTTGTCTGATCCCAACTTTGCTTTTTCTTTTTCTTTTTACTTTTTCAGAGGCTTTTTTTAGTATCTTCTTACAATTTATTTAATTATTATAAAAAAAAGTTTCAGAATACTATCGTATCATTAGTTATATGAATTGAATCATATTTTTTTTTCTTTTTTAATGATTTTGAAAATGTGGAAAAAAATGGAGAGTAAGAAACGTTTATGAGAGGTGCACAGTTAGTTATTCCTATCTATGTTTTTGTAGAAAGTTAATGTTCCACGAAAACTTGTAATGGTTTTATTTCTTGTAACAACCAAAGAAATTCCTATTAATTTCATATGAAATTATAATAAATGATAAGATCTTTTTGGGTTTGTTAAATCTTCTGTATTTGAAAGCAGTTTCATCTCTCCAACCGAGATTATTAAGAAGAGGGGGAAATATTTTGTACTCAGAGAAATGCCCAGACTATTCTTTGAAAAACCGCCATCATTTTTCGATAAATATCGAAATGAATTTGTACAAAATTAAGAAGCTATTCAAACAAAGATTATCAAAGTTTATCAAGTATTTCATTGAAAATAATTTTTTTTCTATAATCCTATTGTAATATTTATTTTTTATAATTTTGATATCCTCGTTGTGTCATCATCGTACTCATCAACATAAAAATGTAAAATTAATTCTACGGATCTTTACTTGGAAAAATATCAAATAATATACGGTTGATAAATGATTAATTATTTTAAATATTTTATTTGATAAAATATAATAATGTAGAAAAGTTTTCTAGACATGTACGATGTACGATATGTGAACAACACACCATTTTTTTTTTTATTTTTATTATATTATACTCATTTAATCAAAGAACAATGATTTTATCAAATGTTAAAAGTTGAAAAAAATCATTTAGTTTCAAATTGAAATATAATACCCGATATTTAATCTCATCTGATATGCAATAGGATCCGCTTCTATCTTTAGAAAAAAAAATATACTATATATAGAAAATAGTATCTTTAACCCATTGTGTTCAATCTTGAAATTTTCATTTTTATAAATGTAATTTGAGTCACGAGAATAAAAACTTATAACTCAACCTCATCATTAAGAGGGAGAATCTTCACATGAAAAAAGACTTGAATTTCAAAAGATGCCATTATTTGTTCAATATCGTCTTTCTTGAGTTAAATTAACTGTGATTTTTCGAATGTAACTAACTGATATCCTTAAACTAATATGGTTTTTATTCAAAAGACTTGCTTTCTTTGATGTTTTTTAGACAACAAAAATAAAATGGATGGAAATGCGTCAAACAATTCAGAAGATATTGTTGATCAAAAGGACACCAAGCGGAAAATACAGTGCTTTTTTATATATAAATAAGATATATATATATATATATAAATCTTATATTAAAATATAGTATAGAAAATGATGTTTACAATTATTAGTTTAGCTTTGAAGTTCTAAAGAAAAACATTAAAGAAAATACTGGTGTTATATTGTGTTAAAGATTTATCTTAGAAAATAATTTTTTGTTGAAGGAAAGAAGCAAGTATATATATATATATATATAATATTATTATTATTATTTGCGGATAGACCCTGAGGATTACGCAGAGCTATAAAGAGAAATTATTAATTATTGAATTTCCCTAGGCCCGAACTGGAATTTTCACTGTGGAAGTCTGTCGTGCTAACCACTAAACTACTGACGAGTATATATATATATATATATATATATATATATATATATATATAACTACAGGTATTGATTTTATTATAATTGACCTTGTGACCTTGGGTCAATTGAACTATCTGGATTATATATGTCAAATTTGCAACTCTTTTCTGGTTTGGCATTATAAATGGTTAGCTGTTGGTTATTGTTGTTATATGAAGTTTATTATTTGTTTTTCTTTTTTTATAAAGAACTGTAATGTCTAACTCAAGTTTATTTATGGTTTTCGTTTTGAGGTGATGAATGTAGATGAAGAATGAAGGAGGTGGTACTCACCTAATTAGACGGGGACTGGCGGGCAGCGAGGACGGCCCCGGTTGATGTTCCAGTTCGGCTGCGAGTCTGGTAAGCGGATCGAGGAGCTGAGAGAGACGTCGTCTCCTCGCCGGGGACGGAACTCCACCGGCGCCGTCGGCCATTGTTATTGGCCACAAATCACGACGATTGCTTTGACGACATGTCAATGGCACAGAACAGCGGAAAGTTCTCACTCACAAAGCAGAGTCCACTCATAATTAACTCAGTTCAATGAATACACAAACCAATCCAGAGTTGATGAATAATCAACGCGAATAACAAGTGACTCTGGAATGTTGATTTAACAAATATCAATATCAACCAGATTAAAGTGATGTTGATGTTTTTTTTAAAATTTAATTTAATAATAATTTATTTAAACTTAACAATTGTAAATAGTGTAATGTTTAACGATATTCAAAAATTTTTATTAAAAATTCTCGTATTTGATTTAACAATTATAGAAATTGAACTAGGTTTTGATTATCGGTTTCAATCTGAAACAAACAAAACAAAAAAATCACGTTAATTAATATTAATTATTATAAAAATGCTTTACTTATACAATAAAATAATATAATATAATTAATTAAAATATCAGAGAGATTTTATTTTATTTTTAGTAAATGAGTTAAAAATATAATATAGTATTTTTTTTTTATTATTAGCCCTTGAATAAATCTCCATTTTAGCCAGCTTTCTCAAAATTATTGAGGTTTATTATTATTTATTCTTAAATGAACTTGGCGATGTTCGATCCCTCGAACATCATAGAATAATAATATAGTTAAAGTTAGTTAAAAAAAATATAAGATAGATTGTTAAATTGTATTTTTTGAAATAAAAGTTAAAAAAAAAAGTTTTGAATGAAAATACTTCAAGATGGGTCACAAATCTTCAGAACCTATTAATAACTATCTACTAACTATCCACCCAACAACGAATATTTTAAAAATTATTTAACTGTCTAAACTTGAAGTATTTTAATTCAAAATTTGACATTGATCAACCATTCTATTCAAAATATGAAAATAGAAAATACATCAAAATATTTACTTTAATTTTATTTTGAATATTTAAAAATAATGATAATTCCAGGTATATAAATGGTTAAAATGTGTTTTATTATTATATTTTAAAAGATTAAAAATTATGAAAAATAAAAGTTTGAACTTTAAAATTTTTTTCAATAATAATTATCGATCGGTCAATTGAATTAGCATCTCAAGGAGTTTCTGATTAAGTTATGATAAAAATTATTATCAATTTGTTATTTTAATTACAAAGTAAACTAACATTCAATTAAATTCAAAGAAAATCTTGGATTAACAGGGTTAAGAGAAACATATATTAAATGGTCTACTGGCCACAGAAGGACGGACAGAACTTTTTGCTTAAAGATACTTAAAACTTTAACTGGATATTTAAGTATAAATTACTTAAATGATATCAACTTATTTTTAAAATAGAATTGTAGAAAGAGTTACGGACAGAAGGAACATAAAAATGAGCCATCAAAGAACTTGGTGGTTGTTGAAATAATCATCTTTCTAGTCCAATATCATCATCTAGATAAATAAATCATCAATTTAAAAAAATTTATTATTCATCTAACATTATTACTTCGATCTTTGTAGACGTAGTCAAATATATCATTGTATGTCGGTTGGAAAAGAGAAGTTATTTTTGAATTTATGAAATATTTCTAAAAAATATTTCAAATCGTTAGTGAAGGATTATTTTTTTTCTATATTTCAAACAGATGTTTAACATATTATCCATGACTTTAGTGTTTCAAATAGTTTATTAACAAAAAACAAGTAGACATCTGTTAGTAACTTATCTCTTATCATATTTAAAGAAAAGATTTATTAAGTTTGTGGACGATTCGGTTCGTCGAGAATTCAATCCTTCCTTCATTTAAAATCAATCTACAAGAAATATAAAGTTAGAAGGGATTTTATTTGAATTCCAAAAACGCAAGGGTAAAAAGTGGTCTTACATTTTTTAATAGATCATTAGTAGGTTTGTTATCTAAATGAATAAATCAGCAAGGATTTTAGTAACTTAATTTGGAGTAACCAAGGTCTCAGTTTAGCGGGAGCAATTCTTTAATCCTACTTTAAGAGAGAAAAAAAATCAATTAAAAAAGACTTAATCAGAATTTGCTTAAATTAAAATTCCAACAATATTTTTTTCTTAATCTGAAAAAGAGTTTAAGAAAGAATTTGCTAGGTTCTTTGAAGAAATATGCGACCGAGATGGAGGGGTTTTGGCCAGCCATCTTTCTTCTTTTGACCCTTGAATTAGAATCCTGTCACCCTCAGCTTTCAAGACAAGAATGCAATGCAAGAAAACCCTCATATGATGATATTTACTCGTAACAGAAATGCCAGCCGCTATTTAAGCATTCAGTATTAAATTTGAGTTCGTGACTTTGAATATGAAATGAAGGGAAAGAGGGTGGGCGACATTTTCCCTCTTCCTTCTCATCTAAGTTGGCTTCTGAGTGGTAAGTGGTAAGTGCGAGACCGGCGCCTGACATAACTCATTTAAGTGCTATCAATTACTTAGTCCTCGCTATAGAACGTGCTTATTAGTGGAGGCTTAAGTTGGCACCTAGCTAGGCTCTAATTGAGTTCGTATGCAACTCGGGACGACTAATTTGACAGACGCAGGAATCACCACTAGTCTTCCAGCCAAAAGACCAACGACCCATTCGATGGCGCCGTGGACAGTGTCGACGACAGAAACGAGGAGAGAAAAAATGTGTTTACGAGCCGCTTCAAATATTCACTAGACCCGTATTTTCTTCCCAGCTATTACATTGAGGATCTTGTCTTTTACTGTCTTCTTATAGTCTGGTTAAGAGTTGGCCTTTGATTGCATCGCCGCCATAAGACGAAAGAGCTTAGGGGAATTTCATTTTCGAATGAAACCAATTTTTCTAGATGACACATTCTCGACAAAAGATATTAAGAGGAGGAACGGAAAATGACGAGACCACCCTTTTAATGAATTAATATAAGAGATGTTTTCTATTAAATTAAAGAATATTAAATTATAAAATCATCATTAAAATTTTTTATAGATCTTTGAATTAAAATTATTAACTTAATTTTAATTTTTTGATAAGTTTATTTAAATTTAAAATAAGGGCTAAAAAAAATAAAAAGACTTTTAACGATAACTCAAAAGTAAAAAAAATCTAAATATGAATGAATGATACGAATGAGAGAGAGAAAGAGAGAAGGTTGACAAAATAATAGAGAGATAGTTGGGTTGCATAAACTTACGGCGCTGGAGATATTTCATCGTCTCTAATTGGGAAGAATAATTGTATTATTCTCTATGAACTTCCAATTCCAAAAAAATTTAAATGAAGCCAAATGTGATAATTTAAAAAGAAGAGGCTTAATTGTTACCAAAATTGATTACCCTCTTATGGATATAACATTAAATTTTCTTGCTCATATGTTTTATAAATATTGTTTGAAAGAACTAATTAAAATCAAAATTAGTAGTTCATCTAAAAACCGTGATTCAAAAAAGTATCTCAAAGATTTTGTTCAAAATGAAAATAATTTTAAAACAAATAAGAAAAAAGAATGAAAACTGAAAAAATTAATTTTCATCAAATTAATATCATATTACAGTTTAGATAGTCAATAAAATAATCTTATGAATATTAATTTTGGTGTAAATAAAAGCCCTTTAAATATAATATACCTACATAATAAAAAATAATAATAAAAATTAATAAAATATAATCTTATTTTAATGTGAATATTCTTATCCTAATTTTTCTAAATAAATAATGACCTATAAATGTAATGAAGAAAAAAGTAAAAAAAAAAAAATTGCTTTGACTTTGATGTTTTGTTAAATGTATACATAATTAGTAGAATATTAAATAAAATATGTATTTAAGATGTCTTTTTAATTAAATATTCTTAAAATATTTATGAAAATATAAGAATTTTTAAAATCTTAAAATATACCTCTCCTTGAATCTTCTTATTTTCTTTATAATTTTATTATTTAAGAAGAAAATGTATTCCTTGAGTGTATTTAAAGGAAATTGAAAAATATATATATATATATAATATTTCGAAACATTACTAATATATATAGTATAGATATTCAAAAGCGAAAAATGATAAAGGAGAGGGAGAAAAAGAGCATATATCAATTTCAAAGAAACCTTAGTCAAAGCAGGGGGGAATATCCACTGAATTTATTTATACTTTTCGAGTCAAAGGGCGACTTGGAGTGGAATTTTTAAAAATACGAGAAAATATTTCAAATATTAAATATCAAATGTAAATATATATATATATATTTAAGAATAAAAACCAATTCTCAGGATATTTTTATTTCAATAACTTATAAAGAGGTATCGTATAAAATAGATGATAAAGATGTATGTGTACTAAGAAAACTCGAAAGAAAAACTTCTCAAATTTTAGAAAATTTGCCAGTGAAGATGAATAATTAAAAAAATCATTTTGTTGAAAATGACAAAATCCAGCCGAGATAAAATTCATTAGTCAAAGCTTTTTGCTTAGTTAACTTATTTATCTTTTAAAAAATCTGGAGTGTCTTCACTCCACTATCTCGCAAATTTGAATTGGAGTAATTAACATATATTATATTTAAATTAAATTAAATTAATTAAATTATAAATTAAAAATAATAAATAATATTTATTAAACCAGCGGATGTTTAGATTTTTGTCGATGGCACCACGGGCTGGCGTGTTAAAAAATTAATTCCGGTACTTTCAGTGATTCAATCAAGCTGAAATTCTATATATAGCAGTTTTATATAATTTTTAATCATGTGAAAAACTATCAAACATATATCTTTATTTTTACGGTCAGTTGAAAAGATAAAAAAGTCGAATTGGCAGTCGTGGGACTGGCCGACAGAAGTGAAAACTTGTGCGTAAGAAATTTGAAAGCAGACGGAATGCGCACCAGCTTCACGAGAAAAATGAAATTTATATACGTATATATATATATATATATAAAATTCATAATTATTTTTTTCAGCAAACTGATTATTATTACAAAAATATTAAAAATACGATGTGTATGAATATATATATATATGTCTGTCTGTCTGTCTGTCTGTCTGTGTGTGTGTCTGTCAAATACTCAAAAACTACCCGTCCGATTGCGATGAAACTTTCAGGGATTGTTGTGGGCGTCCCAGGGAAGGTTTTAGTGTAGTTAAATCCAAAATTAATTTATCCAAAATTAATTTAATTAGTAATATTTTGGTAAAAGTCTATTTATGGTTACCATGGTTACATTGAAAAATTTACAATAAATAAATAAAAATAATTGGAAATCTTTTCAACTTATTATTTTGATAAATTTTATTAATATTTTTAATTTTTTTTAAACTGCCAAAAATAACATACCCATAATAATAGTTGTAATAAAAATAAAAATATAAATCACAATGTAAGTAAAATATTGAATCGTTTTATTTATATTGTTTCAATTATTGTTTGAATATTTATTAAATTTATATATAGATTAATTTACATGTTTAAATGTATATTTAATAAATTTATTTATTGATTCTTAATATTAATAATTCCAATTACTTTCTTGAAATTTTTTTTTATTTAAAAGCATATTCAGCATATCTCGCAAATTTGAATTGGATTAAATAACATATATTAATTTAAATTAAATTAAATTAATTCAATTATAAATTAAAATTAATAAATAATATTTATTAAACCAGCGAAAGTTTGGCTCTTTTTTGATGGCACCACGTCACATGTTGGCGCGTGAGATTTCCAGTGTTAAAAAAATTAATTCTGGTACTTTCAGCAATTCAATTTTCGATGTTGAGATTTTGATGTTTTTGATGTTATAAATAATATTTATTAAATTATAATTTAATTAATTTAATTTAATTTAAATTAATAAATATTATTTAATCAAATTCAAATTTGCGAGATAGTCGAGTGGATAGTGGAGTGTTTGGCTCTTTGTTGATGGCACCACGTCACGTGTTGGCGCGTGAGATTTCCAGTGTTAAAAAATTAATTCTGGTACTTTCAGCGATTCTATCAAGCTCAAATTCTATATATAGCAGTTTTATACAATTATTAATCCTGTGAAAAATTATCAAACATATATCTTTATTTTTACGGTCACACACACACACACACATATTTAAAAATTAATTTATTAAAATATATATTATATAATATATTATATATAGTATATAATTTAATATATATATATATATATATATATATATTCAGAAATTAATTTTAAATTATATAAATATATTAGAAATTAATTTAATATAATTTAACACATAATAATATATTAAAATATTTTATTTTATATATACATAATTTAGTAATACTGATTATTAATGTAAATATAAATAATAATATTTAATATGGCAAATATGTAAAATTTTGTAAAGAATGTATCAGAAGTTTAGTGTCTAACATTCTGGCGTATTGCGCATGCGTATATCGGTCGGGTCGGTGTCGTTTTGGAATCTCACGCGAAATCTATATTTTTTCCCCATCCGCAAAAGTGCTCAACGCCGCTAAAGAAGTTTTCACTTCAAAAATGAAAACGTTGTAGGTAATGACCTAATGACCCACTTCCGGATGAGGTACATTTCTCAAAAAAAAAACTACCAAATTTGAATAATTCCCGTGTACCAAATTTCATTATTCTAGCTCAAACCGTTTTTGCAGAATCTTGTCTACATACACACACAGAGAGACAGACATTTTTCTCAACCTTATTGTTAGTGAAAATGACTCAGGAACCTTCAAAGCGTATAAAAACATCAAAATCTCGACATCGAAAATTTTCATAATCGCAATACTATTCCTGGCGAGATAATAAAAAGATCCGTTTTTATTTTTTTTTGTTTTACCAATTTTTTTCCAACTACATTGATGACGTAGATACGCTGATAAAGATTTCAAGCGTAAAAAAAAGGATGTGAAAATCGGGCAAACGGGTGACGATTGACTTGAGCCTAGGCGCTCTGTCTCCCTGACATCAGATTAAACAACTGGCTTGGATGAATTATGAGTTCATTAGGCAAATACAAAAATTAAATAATGCAGAGCACGCTAGAAAAACGTAAATTACGGGAAAAAAATGTTTTAGATAAAGTTAGAATTGATTATATATATATATATATATATATATATATATATATATATATAAATTGAAAAATACTTTTTTTTCAACCTTCCTAGATATCAGAAGAAAACTTAATTTTCAACAAAAAAAAAACATCGACATGAAAAAAAAGAACAGACCATTTGTAATAAAAAGATAAGCACTATGAAACAGATTAAAACAAAATATATAATTTTTTTTTGTTTTAGGTTATTTTATTAATGTTTATTTTATAGCTATTTTATTATTATTAAGCATATGGAAAAAAAAGTGAACCCTGTCATGAAATAAAAAATTATTATCATAATTAAAAATATTATTAATAATTAATATTATTTATTGTTTTCTAAGTAAATGGGATTGAATAATTTATAAAATCTAGATTATGAAACAAATTTAAAAAACAAAAAAATAAAGGCATAAGCTTATAATAATATATGGTACATGGACTAAAAAACATCATTGTCATAATTTATAAATTTAACCTAATTGTATGAAGTGATAAAAAAATAAGTTGACCTGTGGCCAGGTCCGAACCGACCGACGGTTTGAAGTAAATTAATTTCCAGCTACAGAAACAATTTCAAATAATTTTAATATATCTATTAATGTAATAAAAAACAGATATGGATACATAAATAATAAATATAAACATTTTTAATTTTATTTTATTTATAATATATAAGCAAGTCCAGGCTGTGACGTCATGAATGGCTGGATGACGTCATATCATTTTAAATCAAGAAAAAACTAATAAATATGATTTTTCTCGAGGATAAAACCAATACAAAGTGCATGATTCGTGGTGATATATAAAAAAATCTCCTCATGTGAAATTTGGTGTGAAAATAAACCTTCCCTTCCTATCGTCGATCGGTAATGCTACCACTTCCGGTTTCCGGAATTGCACCAAAAGTTGATCAATTCATCCCACTGATGCATTAAGTAAATATACCAAATTTCATCAAAATCGGTTGAGCCGTTCAGGCTGTACACATCTATACGGACGGACAGACGGACGGACGGACAGACATCATGCTAAAAATACTTTTTTCTGTTAAGAAAATGCATGATTCGTGGAGATATGTAAAAATCTCCACATGTGAAATTTGGTGTGAAAACAATACCTCCCTTACTATCGTCGGTCGATAATTAATAATATAATTATTATTTTTATTACAATCACAAAAACGATGTCAGCAAAAATGTATTAATAATATAGTTATATTATTAATGGCGTAATTTTTCAGTCCTTTTTGTTGTATGACTAAAAATAATATATTAACTTGTAAAAATACTGACTAATAGTGTATATTGTGTAGCCCAAATGGAGACAAAATGTAGACAGTGTAAAAGATAATTAAAGTTGATATTGTTTATTTTTAAATTTAAAATAAAAATGCATTTCTTTTAAAGTTGTTCAAGAAATGATCAATAGTCCGGATCGGGAAAAAATTTATTATGTATTAATATTTTATAAATATAAAAATAAAGTAGATATCGATGCATTTGATCAATATCAGACGTGTGTCAGTATCAGTGCAAAGAATTCTTCGACCTTTATATATATAAAGGCGCCATTGGGTGTGCGGGTAGCGAACCTGCCTCACATTCACATGGTCCCGGTTCAAGTCCCGGGCCTGGCAAGGGAATATCCTTAGATGGGGTCTATGGGACGGAGTCCGGGGACAACATTGGGGAAAAGCTACTTGATAGCCTCTCCGATCAAGAAAATCAAGGTAAAGGTGGAGAGGCCCGTTCTACTGATCATAGGACACCTCATTGATATAACCAACTTGATTTGAAAGGCGTTGTCCTTGCGTAGGACGTACAAAGTCTGAGGTTTATATATATATATATATATATATATATGTATATGTATAATATTTGTGTTCAATTTTTTAAGGGTTTTCAAATTTGACAATACTACCTGATCACTTACAAAAGTAATAAAAACAGTTATAAACAATAAAATACATAATATACATAATCATAATTTAGTAGGAAGAAGAAATTATTATATATATAGAGAGAGAATAATTTATTAATTTTAATCCAATCACACCAAATTTTAATATTCAACATATGCCATACATGTAGTTTTATTGCTATTATTTTTAATAAAATATTTTTATATATTTTATTCGATGTTTTTATTTCTTTTTATCTTTAAATAATATTTTATTGAATCTATAAAAAAGTTTTCAAAAATGGATCATGTTAGGCGAATAGATATGGATTATCGCTTGCGTACGAAACTTTATAAAAATTATTTATTATATTATATATATTTTTTAATCTACTATATATTAAAAAGTTTTATTTTTATTGGTTTAAATAAAAATTTTATTTATTTATTTATTTTTATTTTATTTCACTTGAAATTTATCAGATTGACAATCAAATCGATTTTTTTCTGTTTTAATTAATTTAAGGATTAGTGGTGTAACACAAGTGCCATGGATCATTACAGTTTTATATTTTTTATTGTTTTATGAAGTATGGAGTAAAAAAAATATGGTTAGCACATATGTAATTTATTGTTTTAAAGGGAAAGAATGTCAAAAATCCTTGTTATCGTCCTTGGGCATTTTCAAAGAAATTCAAAGAATACTTTAAAATTTTTACTGTAAAATTAGAATTAATTTAAAATCAAAAGTATAAATTTTATCAAATTTTCTACAAGATGTGAACTTTGGGCTTCATTTTCTCAGTTTCTTTAAATGTGGGGTTAATCGCTTTGGCTTCTGATTAGCACAAATAATTTTCAAAATACTTGTCTAATTAATTATTTTTTTGTTTATTATTTTATAATTATATTCATTAAATAATTAAATTTGACGAAGTTTTCGATCTCCCTTATTTATAAACAACCATTAATAACTTAGTCCTGATCTTTAACAACATTTTTTATTTATTTATTTAATTTTTTTAATATAAAAATCGTTGGGCGAATTTAATTTGACCATTGAATCTCGAAAGATTTCCCCCCCCCCCACCCAATAAAAAAACTATACTTAAATAACATTCCTAAGTTAAAATTGAGTATTATCTTTATAAATGAAAAATTCTTTGAACCGTTTGAAAAACTTTTAACAGTCGTTATTTGTCGAATTTCTTTCTATACTCTTAATAATACTCCAAGTTAAATAAAGGTACTCAGAAATTTTTTCGTTAACATTTGAAAGAAATCTTAAACTATCTTCCAAACTCATCCAAGAAGAAATGTGAACAATTACTGCAAAGCGAGAATCCAAGTCGTTCCATTTTAATGTTCCAATAGCGACATGACAATTTTCTTGTCAACTAACAAAAGTGCTTTATCTATCTTCTAGTTACTATAATGGAGTCTCCTTTAAGTTCGAGACATTCCAATTAGAAAGGAATAGGAAAAGGAACGCGTCAACGTCGGATATTTCGAGGCTTAAGGAATTAAGCCAATTTCGTGGCGTTCGTTCCGATCTAATCAACTGATTATCGGACGATCAAAGAACTTGAGAGAAAAGAAGGAGAAAGAGACAAGAACAAGATGATGAATACGAATACGAAGAAGAGGAGGAGGAAGTCAGTAGCGATGCACAAGTCAATCCAATCAGCTGAGAGAAAACGCGGACAGAGAAACGGTATTAGGGGCGGATTTAAGAAAAAGCATCCAGCAAATAATAGACAAGTTTAATTATATTTCAAAGAAGACGGATATCGGTTCTCTTTTAAGATGAATGCCGCCA
The DNA here is from genome assembly GCA_963082975.1 of Labia minor. Classification (NCBI taxonomy): domain Eukaryota; kingdom Metazoa; phylum Arthropoda; class Insecta; order Dermaptera; family Spongiphoridae; genus Labia; species Labia minor. The sequence continues at coordinate 57,444,631 of OY720345.1, forward strand.
TCGAATAAATGAGACAGTTTCCATTTCCCTGATCAAAAACTATTAGCATAATCGACATCCAATAAAAGGACAATTAAATTGAATGGAACCCGTTGGAAAATTGTGTTAGACAAAGAACAGTTTCCAATTTACAGTAATTGATTTTTAAAGAATAAAAAAAACAGGTATAATTAATGGGAAATAAATTGAATAAACACTAAATAAAAAATTTCAAATATTTTTATTTTTAATTTATTTATTAATTGGTGGTTTTAATTATGGATTTGAATAATTTATGTGGGTTTCTTTCTAAAAATAAAATGAATAGTAAAAAACCTCAATTTATTTTATTCTCTTTGAGAACAGTTCTGAACAGGTCTAAACCTATACTCTATATACTCTATAATCTCTATTGCTTATTATATATTTTCTACTGATAAAATATTAATATTCTATTCACATATACAAATATTTATATATTAATGGATCACAATAAAGAATTTAATAAATTTAAAAATTATATAATATTATTAAAATATCTTATATTAAAATATATATATATACTCTTATTTATATTACAAATTCAAACAATATTCTGATTTCATTATTATTTTCAAATCAAAATTTTTAAAAAAGGGTTTAAACCTTTTTTTATATTCACATCTTTCTTAAAAAAAATATTTTTGTTTTATTTTCAAAAAACTTAGCTTAAAAAAATAAACCTTCTATTCAAAACAAATAATGTTTAAAGAAAAAATCATTTTTTAATGCCAATTTAAAAAAAAAATTAACAATTTTTTTTAACAAGTTCTGCTTAACATGTCATCTGGAAACCATTACCTATATAAATATCAAACTTTGAATTCAGTCTCTTCGATATCTTCTCAAATAGTAATTATTCATTATTAATAATAAAAATAATTTGAAAGTAAATTCATTTCAATATAAAATAAAAAAACAAATGGTTTATTTAATATCACCAAATTAATATATAATAGGTTTCTGCAATGTTTTTCATGTTTATCTATCTTGAACTTGAAAGTTCTTGGTCGTAGCTATCACATTCCTTCAACCATCCCTATCCTGAGATATTTTTTTTGCTAATCTCTCACATTTACCTTGAAATTGTCTTTATTCTCTGTTATTAAAAAATATATGATCTTCACACAAACAAATTTCTCGCTAATTTTTCCTAGCCATTTGTGTCACCAATCGCAACCTCTTTAATTTTATGTTAGTAACTATTAGAGGTACAAAGAGGTGAAACAATTAGTATAAAAATTAATATTATAGAACTGCATTGATTGCCTTGAATCTCATTATAAAAAAATTTTTAATTTTTTTATTAATTAGTCGGAAAAGTAAAATATATTATATAAGTCAAATACATTTTAATTGTAAACTGAGTAGCTTCACTTAAAGAACTGAGAGAGCCTATGTTTATGTTGTTTTTTTTTCTTTGCTTTCATGCCTTGATGGATTGAACAGAGATCAAGTAGGTCAGTATGTATTTGGTTTCTAGGAAACACGATTCATTTCTTGTGTTAGTCCAGGAGCACTGTTAAACGGAACTGACGGCCGAGACAAAGCGTCTGGCTCTTTGGATCTTGCTGACATGTGACAACGGCGATAACGACATTGGCCAACTCCAAGCAATGTCGTGAAATAAATGAGACAGATCTCCTGAGGAATCAACTGACATCACGGTTTAATATTGCCGGAGATAAAAATCCGGTTGCAAAGACCAAAGACAATACAACAAGTTCTAGTAGGGGGATACACTCCACTCTGGGAAGAGAATGGAATGCGAAAGCAATCCAAGATTTCTAAATAAAATCCCACACGTGACAAGGTTTTAATAAACTTCAAAATATATTTAAATTAAATCCGGAAAAACCCTCTAATAAAATGTATTTCAAACTCAAAGAGGAAGAGAAAGATTTTAATATCCACTTTAAGTGCTACTATTATATGACAATAACAAGATTTTCTTACATTGAGTGATGTAAATAAAAATATAAATAAAAATTCAGCTCGAAATTTTTATTTTTAGGTTTCTGTTAAATTTGAAATAATAAGTTGACCTGTAGCCAGGCGCAGAACCGACCGACGGTTTGAAATAAATTAATTTCCAGCTACAGAAACAATTTCAAATAATTTAAATATTTCTGTAATGTTAAATGCAATAAAAAACTGATATGGATATAACATAAATATTTTTAATTTTATTTTATTTATAAGTAAGAGCTGGCTCTGACGTCATGAAGGGCTGGGTGACGTCATATAATTTTAAATTAAGAAAAAACTAATGAATATGATTTTCTCGAGGGTAAAACCAATACAAAGTGCATGATTCGTGGAGATATGTAAAAAGTCTCCTCATGTGAGATTTGGTGTGAAAATAACCCTTCCCTTCCTATCGTCGATCGCTAATACTACCACTTCCGGTTTCCGGAATTGCACCAAAAGTTGATCAATTCATCATACTGATGCATTGAGTAAATATATCAAATGTCATCGAAATCTGTTGAGCCGTTCAAGCTGTACACATTTAAACGGACATCTATACACAGCGGACGGACGGACGGACAGACATCATGCTAAAAATACTTTTTTCTGTTAAGAAAATGCATGATTCGTGGAGATATGTAAAAATCTCCACATGTGAAATTTGGTGTGAAAACGATACCTCCCTTACTATCGTTGGTCGGTAAAAATATGCTTTATCTTAATAAAATTAATCATGTTATATTTCATTTCGATCCAAGTTTCAGATAGAATGAAATAAGAAACATACATACATTTTTTTTCTGTAAATGTGTCTTGCAATAGCTACTGTTTGTAGAGTGTCGGCATACATACCTTTGGATCGAATATGTTATGTAGGAATTAATTTTAATTTTTTTTTTATATATTATTTGTTATAAATTTATTTTACAGAGTTCTAGAAGAGAATCTAGTTTAGTGTATCAAAATATATATTTATTTTATTCAGTCAGTCAATTTAATATATAATATAAACAAAAAAGAATTATATTATCGGATTGTCACTACATTAATCACAGGTAAAGCTGTTTGTTTTGGTTTTAAACCATTTTAATCCTTAGCGAAAAGCAGATTATTTTAATTTTTAAAACTAATATATATTTATATGAAGAATATATAAAATAAATCAAACTTGAATATACTTTATACACAAGAAAGAAGAGAATAATTTAATTTGATTTTATTTATTAAATATTTTTTCAATTACTTGCTATTTTTAAAATAAATTAAAATAAACTAGATACATGATTAATAACAGTCAACCATAAATAATTTTTTCCTCTATTAATTTTTGTAATTAAGGAAAATGTAATGTAAAAAAGCCATTTGCGTAAGAAACTATATATGAATACAAACAAGTAATATCAAGTTTTTAATATTTAAAATAAATTAGTTTTAATCCATTTTTTAATGATAATAAAAACAAAATTGAGATACATTCAAAAATGAGATTCATAGTGGAACTATGCAAAATTTAATTAGTACTTTAGGCCACCGTGGTGGAATAATTTGCTTTGAAATTGGAAAACAGTTCAACTATAAACTCAATATAGAGCCACGTAAAAGTATTCCGAGTAAAAGTGGAAGGGTCTCATGGGAAATCTCTGGATATTGGACAAGTTAATGTGGACATAATGAAATTTCCAATTTGTAAATTCATTGAAATTTGGGTTAGAACCAATTCATTGGATAGGCGATGAAATCAAACTCAGAGAGAGACTGATGCCACAACAAATCAAAAGGGACTTTGGGATCGAGAAATAATGAAAAACAACGAGAACACCAATAGAGAGACATCACGCAAGGGGTTTAAAAAATCAGAATGAACAAAAAAAAACAAACAAACAAACAACGAGAGATTTGAGCTTTAATGGTGAAAAGGAGCTTTGGAGAGGTATTAAATGTTTAGTGTAAAAACAAATGTAAAACTCTGAAACAAAGTATCAGTTTATGTTAGTATGTTTCTAAATCTTGAACAAAATACACAAACAAAACAATCGACATCTCTTATATAAAAACCTCTTTAATTTAATTTTTAATATGTTCTTATCTTATTTCAAATCTATAAACTAATAAAGATGAATTAGCAAATTTATTGATTATTTAAGATATAAAAAAACCAGCAAGCAGATTTAGACATAAAAAATCTCTGACTTTTCCTATGCAAGGACATCATTTCAAGTTGGTTATATTAATTAGGTATCCTAGGATCAGTAGAATGGGTTCTATCAACGTTTATTTTGATTTTCTTGATCGGAGGCGCTACTTTTTATCAAGTAGCTTCCCAATTTTGATTCCGGAGACTGGGTTGACTCCGTTGACCCCAGCTAGAGCAATTCCCTTGCCAGGCCAGGGACTTGAACCCGGGATCACAAAAATGTGAGCCTCTCACCCTGTGGTGCCTTCAATTTAGACATAAACTGTATTCCATTATAAACTCCAAAGGTATATTTGAATCATTGTTATTTGAAGAAATAAACATTGATTATTTTACAAGATTATTTCAATTATTATTAAATGAAATACAAAATCAAGAGACATCTTCAAAAAAAACTCACATCTTAGCTCATACATTTTTGTTGAAAAGAAAAAGTTATTTTTCCTGATTAACACTACTTATCCTTGAAAATCCTCTAGACATTTAACAGAAGAGTTCCTTATTGAGTGTAACCACTAGGGAGATTCAAGAGACTGATTATGGCTTAATTATGTAAATGAATTGTCTGAAAACTAAAACTATAAACCTAAAAGTTGGATAGTTAAACTTTTAGTTTCAGTGTTAACAAAGAAAGATAAAGAAAACATAATTATATGTTACTACATTACAATAAAGTTTTATAAATTAGTATATTTAATATAAATTTATTTGATCTTTCTCTATTTTGGGATTACCTATATGGTTTTTGGATTCAAGATTCATGATTATGATATTAACTATTTACCCATATTCTAAAAATGAGTCTAATTCTGGTTAAGAGAGTTAGTTACCAAAGAAGAAAGAGGCGCTAAATAACCAAAGATTGGACTTTATAATAAATGACATGAAAACAATTTTCAATATTTAATCATATATATATATATATATATATATATAATTATTTATTCTGGAATTACTGTAATGACAAAAGATTAAAAATAGCGTATTGTTTATAAAGGCTACTATTAATGTTAATCTATTGAATATATGTTTAGAATACTACTTAAAATGTAAATTTGCATAATTTAATGGGTATTTATAAATGTTTATAAAGCAAAATGGAATGACAGACACATTTTTCAAATTAGCTTGAAGGGTTCTTTGATAATGTAAACTTTTGCTGTTAACCAACATTCCATCCTCCGGAATAAAAAATAAAAATTGGATTCTAAAATAATATATATCTTTTGATCTTTTGAAAAACATGGAAGGTAGACGAAGCGTATAAAATCCATTTATCGACATCGAGTGATTATTTGCTTAAAATGTATTTCAACTGGCGCTTTACATATGTTTACGGCGGGTAAAATGGACCATCGATATCAGTTTACTATTCGATTGCAATACCTAAATGATTTACCATTAAATTAAAAAAACGGGGATGCAAATATAATTGGGACAAATAGGAGTATACTTAACAATTGCATTTATGATTGTCATTTGCCGAAATAGAGATTAATAAATAATGGTTTATTATTTTCTAATCTCGAATTATGATATCATTTATATTTCAATATGGATGACGTAATTTGTGACGTCATTTAAATTTACTATTTTAAATTAAGAAAATACTTGTTGATTTTTCTCGAGGCTGAAACAAATACAGATCGATTTTTCTTTATAAATATTATCTATGGTGTGAAATTCAAAAAAATCCTTCGAGCGGTATAATATCTCAAAAATATACATATATATATATATTATTTTTGCTAGTATAATAAGATAAGATAAGATATTATAATTTATGAATATATTGGAATTTTATATATTTTTAAAATAAAAACAAAATAAACTTATTCTTTTGTATATTCTCTTCTTCTTCTTAGCCTTATTTCCCACGGGGTGTGGGGTCGGCTCTCCTTGTTAATTGGCGCCAACTAATTTTGCTGTTGGCGTCATCTGTAGAGAGACCAGATGCCATTAGATCTCTCGTTATACGGCAGGACCAGCTGGTTTTAGGCCTCCCACGGGGTCTTTGGCCCACAACCACAAGGTTCGTTGCTTTCTTCGCCACTGAACCCTCATCCGCCCTGACGACATGCCCATACCATCTCAGGCGCGCCTCAAGCATCTTCTCTTCGATTGGCGCCACCCCCAGAATTTCTCTGACTCGCTCGTTCTTCACGCGGTCAAGTTTTGTGATGCCCAGGGCCCATCTTAACATTTTCATTTCCATAGAGCGGAGTTTTCTTTCGTGCACTTTTGTAGCAGGCCAGCACTCCGCTCCATACAACGCCACAGGTCTTATAATTGCCTTATATACCTTGGATTTAAGGGCGAGGGGGATTTTTTTATCACATACAACACCTGTTACCTGGCGCCATTTCATCCATGCTGCGTTTACACGAGTGGCGATATCTTCCATCAAATCCCCTTCGGATGTTAGATAGGAGCCTAGATATTTGAACTTTTTGGTCTTATTAAGCTCAACACCAGCGACCCTAATTGTGTCTGCAGATTGTTCACCACACTCCAGGTACTCGGTCTTTTTTAAGTTTAGCTTTAGCCCGTATTCCTCTAGACGGACTTTCCATTTTACGACCAGGTCTTCTAGGTGCTCCCTACTCTCGCAGGACAACATTACATCGTCGGCGTAGAGTAATGTCCATGGGTGTGTTGTTTGCAGGTCCTGTGTGATGGTATCGATGCACAAGATGAAAAGAAGTGGGGAGAGCGCCGATCCCTGATGAACCCCAACCTTGATAGGGATGTTATCCGTACAGCCAATGGGAGTTTGTACTATGCTGGTGGTGTCAGTGTAGATGGATTTAATCCAACTGACATAGGTTTCAGGGACGAGGTGACTTCTCAGCGAGTACCATATAAGGTCATGGGGAATACGGTCAAAGGCCTTTTCAAGATCTAAAAAGGCCATGTGGATAGTTCTCTTCCGTTCCCGATGCCTTTCCATCAGAAGTCGTGCCGCGTGCACCGCATCTGTTGTGCCGCAGTTCCTAACAAAGCCACATTGGTTGCTTGAGATGTTGATTATCTGTCGCAGGCGGTCGTCCAGAATTCTTTCAAAGATCTTTAGGCTATGACATAGCAACCTAATGGGCCTGTAGTTTGTACATTCGCTAATGTCACCCTTTCCTTTCCATATAGGTATAGTTTTGCTTGTTTTCCAGATGTTTGGGAACATATTTTCCTCTATACATTTATTGAAGAAAGTTGTTAGCCAAGCAATACCTTCACCGCCATTCAGCTTCCAGAATTCGGCCGGAATGTCATCAGGGCCGTTTGATTTTTTATTTTTCATTTTATTGATCGCTTGGGCAGTCTCTTCAGTTGTTATCTCTGGAACTGGGCCATAAGTAGGTGCCAGGGTTGGAATAGGAGGATGTGGGAATTCTTCATTGCTGATCATTTCATAAAAGCCCCTCCATCTCTCAAGGATATCTTTGGGCAAGTAGAGAGTCCTACCATTCTCGTCTTTGATATTTTTAATATGCCCAAAATCGTTTCCCGAATGGTGGCGTGACTTTGCGAGACGGAAAATATCGTTTGCACCCTCAGGTTTGTCAAGGCGATGGTAAAGGTCTTGGTAGTATTCAGATTTTGCGATCGCTACTTGCTTTTTTGCGATCTTTTTAAGATCATGATATTTGGTATAATCCTCGGCGTTTCTAGACTTAAGCCATACCTTGTAGGCGATTTTCTTGTTTTTAATAGACAATTGAACGTCAGGATTCCACCACCATGTTTCTTTTTCAATATAGCGCTTTCCAGGCTGGGTAACTCCCAGGGAGATTGTTGCCTGATCTTTTACGGTGCAGGTTAGATAGTTCCAAGTATCGTTGACAGTTGACTCTGAGCTGTGTTTGACATTCTGAAGGATGTTCTTTAGACTAATTCTTTTGTATATTATACATTTAAAAAAATCAATATTCAATAAAAAAACAAAACAAATTATAATAAATATATGTACATAAAAAAATAAATTAAAACAATATGTTTGTTTTTTATAAGAACGTATATACACTCTTCGTTGTTTTCCTTCTGGCTATTAATTATAATTACAAAATATTTAGAAAATTTTTCTCCAGTCTCGTGATTTGGTGAAGTAATGAACCGCGAATTCGTTCAATTAGAACTTCAAAGAAGAAATAAATATAGAATTTGATTATATTTCAAAACAATCAACAATAATTCTCTAAAAATTATCAAATATTGATATGGTTTGTTTGTCTGTAATTGATTTCAAAGAGAACAAAGTACTGGTAAAAATTAAATTAATAAAATACCTTTCAAAATAAAAAAAAATTATTGAATACCATAATAAAAATAATTCATTTAAACTGATCAGTGCTTTCTTTATTGAAATAAACTGGAGATACAACATTTTATAATTTAATTTAATATTAATTTGTTTGTTTGTTTTAATAAATAATAAATTATTTTTATATTAAAATTAATTATATATTAAATTTTATAAAAGTTTCTTTATGGATTAAATGACAATAATGTTTTATTATACCTCCATAATTTTGTTTTAATTATATTATTAATATTACGTCAATAGTTTAAAATATTAGTATTAATTATATTAGTTTAAAGTTAAATTTCTGTATATTAATATATTTATAGAAAATTTCGCAGGATGTACTTTGTAGATTTGAGGTGGGTTTCATGACTTTGAGGAAGAAGATTGGTTTTGATCAGCGGAATTCTGTGGTACATGTACCTTATTACCTGATTATGGTACCGTTAACGCACAGTTACTTTTAACGAAATCATTTTACCTGAACTTTTTGATGGAAATTTATGTGGTGCTAACTTTAAAAAATTTGAACACCGAAGTTATTTGAAAATAAAATTCTCGAAGAATTTATGGATTGATAATGAAAGTTGAGATTGCATCTCCAAATTTACAATCAAAATATGAGACGATTGAGCGAAAAATGTGAATTGCATGAATGAGAAAATCCTAGCGAGAAATTTATTTATAAGGAACCTAATTGGAATTAGGAGAGAATGAGACTTGGATGGAGGTGAAGAGACAGAGATGGTTGTTACTCTTAGAGACCAAAAATTCAGTAATTCCACAAATATTGATAGATTGATAAATTTTCATCCATATTTAAACAGTAATATATATTTGAAATTTAATAAATTTTAAGTTATGATTTAAATAAAATAAACTGCTTAGAAAGATTATATTTATATATATATATACCTTTTTAATTACTTTTTTTTAAATACATATATTAAATAAATTGTAAAATTCAATTTCATTTTTAAGATCTAAAATATATTTTCTCTTAAAAGAGTATAAAGAGACTTTCTTTCAGGGGCTGGAAGTATAAACCACCGGTGTCTGCCTGTTAAGTTACACCATAATTCCGTTTAGTTTCATCTCTTTAAAAATCTCACCATCGCGATATCACTTTAAGTAAAACCCTTTGTTTTCACCTCTATGTTAAAAGGGGTAGCGAATGGGGGAGGAGAACACAATACAGAAAAAAATACAATCGTACGAGAAGCTTCGTCTTCTTTCTCTGGTTCAAATGTAATCGAAAGGCTAAAACAAAAAAAGGTGTTAGGCGTCTAGGTGGTTGTTGGGGGGGGGGGGGTTCGGGTCATTCCAAATGCCAGGCACGTGGGGCGTGAATTGAAAATGATCCGAAACCGTCTCCTGGACTCGGCATCGGCCAACAGGCAATTGTTTCAAGCCAACCCGGCTTTTTTTTTACAAGCGTACTGCTACAAGAAGAGAGAAAAAAATCAACGCTCTACACAAATCAAGCCCCAACCCTCTTCATTGCTCTCTCTCTCCACGACAGTTTATTAAACAGAGCAAACAACAGTTGGCAGAAAATGCAATAAACTTACCTAATCTTAAGATGGTAATTTTCTTTAATATCTTCTTATGGTCAATTATAATAAAATAAATAACAAGCAAATAGAAGATAGTTAATTAAAAAGGGGAAAGAGTTAAGGTTAACGTTTCTCATTTCGTATTTTACCCTCGGTATGTTTTAAAAAAAAATTAAATTGTTCTTAAAATTTACTTTTATATATTAAAATTCTACATATATTAGTTCATTTTATATATATTGCTGGTATTTGAAATATTGCAATCAAGTTTAAATTATTATTGTAGAGCTGTATCCAAAAGTTTTTGGATAGGGTAGCTGATTTTTTAATTTAAAAATTTTAAATTAATATTATATTTTTTTCAATGACGATATATTTAATATTTCATACTTAAGCCATGTTTGGGATAAGAAATTGTAAATTATGTAAAAAGACAGATAGAATACTTTCCTTCACTTTAGACAAATTTTAGATAACAGGTAGATATCAATAATTTGGTAGAAAGAACTCTCTATTGAAAATAAAATTGATAAACATTTATTTCAATTGGGAAATAAAAATAAAATAATTGATTATTTGTGTTAGTCAATTATTCTCTCAACTAGGGTTAATATTTTGTAATATAAATAGTTTGCTATGTCTCTCTTAGCAAACTCCATTTTATTTTTGTTCATAACTTTTTATCATTCCAAGTAGGAAGGGTCCTTCTACTAAAATAGGGGATGACAATCATTATATAATTCACTACAAAATTGAGTTAACTATTAGCGAATTGTGGAGATGTTTGCCAAACATTTCTAAGACCTATTCAATTTAGAAAGCCCATTTACAATGACTACTTAAAATTTTAGCGAACTGTAATAATCCGAATTGAATATAAAGGGAACCCTAATCCATAAAATGGATTGTTTTCCAATACCTTGAAAGAATAGGTGCCATTAGTATGTCGGCCCCATAACACTCATCCAATGTTTAACACTTGAAAACTTCTTTATGGAAAAATGGCTTCAATGCAAAATGCCAAAAAGACGAGATAGCCTTCTCTAAAACACTTTTTAAAAGTTCATAAAAACTTTTCAATGGATTTTTTATAATTTTGATGATGATGCCAGAAATTCATTCAATGAAGTATACAACAAGTTAATGCAAAATATTTGAAATTAAATAATAATTGGTAATTAAAATAACATAAAATATGAAAAAGACTCGAAAAAAATAAACAAGATTCTTTGTTTTCTCTTCAATTAGCATATATATATATAATATATATATACTATGAAAAAAAATAATATTATATTAACTTTCATCATTATATATGAACATTTATTTTGTCAATGTCCATTTTTCATAAATAATTCAAAGTAGAAGAAAATTTATAGAATTTTAAATACCTGTTCAATTTAAATTAAAAAAATATTGTTTAAAATTAAAATTAAAATACACCTAGTGATATAATGCAACAATTTATTTCCCATAATTTACTTAAAGAAACTCAATTCTAGTATCATTTAAAATTTGAAAACCAAAAAGAAGTTAGGATTATGATTAGAATCACAGCAATTTCAAGAGTAAAACTTTATATGTGAACGGATATTTTTAAAATTTTCATGAATACTATTCCTGGCGAGATAATACAAAGATCTGTTTTTAATTTTTTTGTTTTTCCAATTTTTTTCCAACTACATTTATGACGTAGATACGCTGATAAAGATTTCAAGCGTATTAAAAAGCACGTGAAAATCAGGCAAACGGGTGACGATTGACTACATACCCACACAAACAGACATTTTTCTCAACCTTAGTGAAAATGATTCAGGAACCTTCAAAACGTATAAAAACATCAAAATCTCTACATCGAAAATTTTCGTGATCGCAATACTATATCCCTGGCGAGATTGTAAAAATACAGTGATATCAATTTAATTAACTGCTCAACTAAGATTCAATAGTTAATAATAAATTACTTATTATCCATATTAATAAAAATGATTTGTTAGTTTTTAATGAACCTTTAGCTGTCACACAATAAAAATACAATTTTTCATCCAAATTAATAATATTAATATTATCCATTTTAATTGGAAAATATTTTGAATTTGTGTTGATTATTTCAGACAGTAAGGATTTCTCTTCCCTAAATAGGAACATAAGATCTAATTAGAAAGCAGAAATATTGAAGTCTTGTCGAAGAGGGGCGCTTTTTAAGAAAAATATTTTTTTTTCCCTTTATATATATATATATATATATATAATTTAATTGGTTTTTGTTTGAGTAGCTTCGTTCGCCCGACCAACCGCGCAAGCAGAACGATTAGATTTTTATCACTTTTGATGCATTTAAAATGCAAAGTGTTTGCGTTCCCTAAAGACAACCACGAGTAATCAACCCCTGTTGTCTTAATCTGACGGCCGTCCAAAATAGGGTTCCCAGAAAATACACAACACACTTTAAAAGAAATAAATAACAAATCACAATCTATTTCTATTTGATTACTCCTACAATTTCAACTTTAATTGAAACACAAACAACTTAAAACATCTTTAGTTTTTAATCTTTAATCAAAATGATTTTAATCATTTCATAATTCATTCGTTTTCACAATTCAAATAAAATCAAGAGAGGAAAAATATATATTTTTAATTTTATTGTAGAATATTATCTTTTGATTACTTAGCTTTTTTGTTGAAAAGATATACCATTCAGTAAGATAAAATGAAATATTTGAAAATGACGAACGTTTTTGGCCATTGTCCGAATTTAATTTCTCTATATATTTCTCTTAATAAATGTTAAGAATGGAGAGGACAGTACAATGCTTGTTAATTATTCAATCTTTTAGTCCTTGTTCAGTACTATAAGCTACAATGGGATCTAATGGACTTCATTGCGATTGGTTTTTATTTCGATAGAAAATTATTTTTTTACAACAGAGAGACACTCAGATGGTTTAAGGGATGAGGGTCAGTCTTGGATAAATCGAATTGTTTCCCTTAACTAGAGCAGTTTTTTTTCACAAGTGAGATACTCAGAATGTTTGTAGCATCTGGACTCAAATTGAACTGAAATCTGAGATTACAAAACGATTCTTATATCGAGGAAACCCATTTTCTAAAATGAACCCAAATATAATCCATTTCGTAATTTGGGTGGAGAAAATAAATTTTGGGAAATAACAATAATGCAATGTTTTTCCTTTTTTTTATTATTCGTTCTTTTTCCAAAAAGATGAAATTGTAATTTAAAAAAATATTCCTTTAAAGCACAATCCTTCAACTATTTATTAAAGTATTTATTTACTAATTTATATTTAAAACGTACATAAAGGTAAACGAAACAGTTTTAATTAATGACTTAAGTTTTAATACGAGAGAAGATCAATAAGTCCGTGACTTTTGGAATTTCCCGTCTCTTAAATGAAATGGCAACATTTCTCCTGTCCGTAGGCAACTATTCGCTGACCCCTGTCTAAATTTAAACCAGCTGGGTCTTTTAGTTTTGGTTTGACATCCATTAATAGCAGAATACTTCGTGTGGCGGAAAGAGTTTTCACTCCAATGATGAAATCATCTCACAAACAACTATATTTTCATTTCGGCGACAAATCTTAAGTTTTAGAAAGGATAAAAAAATTGATTTCAAATTATGTCAATAGATATGTGGGAGGTTTTACTGAGAACAGATCTCCTAAAAGATGCATATTCTCTTGGACCATTTCACAAGATACGCGTGGGTATCAACAACAAAAGGCCAGAACGCTTATGATTTAATAAATTTAATAGAACGAATTACAAAGAAGAACAAAATCTCAATCATATTAGTGGACCAATATACTGCTATAAATTCTATAGATTTCAAAAACTATTTAGAAAAAAAAGGAATACAGATGCCTAGAAATACAGGAACTCTTTAATAGAAGAATTTAAATACTAAAATATTGAAATTATTGATCTTTGAGTTATTATTTAAGTCTCAGCATGTCATTATAAGATCAAAATAAATCAAGTTTAGTAAACATTTTATTTTATTTTTTAAATCGACTGCAAGCACGTGACTTGGTGCCATCAACAAAGAGTCAAACACGCTCTGGTTTAATAAATATTATTTATTAATTTTAATTTATAATTTATAATTAATTAAATTTAATATATAAATATAATATATGTTATTTAATCCAATTCAAATTTGCGAGATCGACTTGGAGACACTCCAGCTTATTTACTAATTGTAAGCAGCAAAGAAATAAAATCTTAATAATAATAATCATATTCGTATGTCTAAATGCGGTTTGGTTCTGCATTTTTCTAATTTCTAAAATTCAAAATACAATAATGATAACAATGGTTTTTCTAAATTCTATCGATAGATAGTGTTCTAAATGATTCATCATAAAATATCAAATATAATAAATGACGCTTGAAATTACCATAAAAACTTTATATTAATTTAAAAACTGACAATAACATATATTTAAAAAAAAAAAATCAGGAACGTTTCATACTAAAATAAAATTTTAATAAAAAATATAAAAGTAAATTTTTTTTTTTTTGTTTCTAATGGAGTTTTTTCTCATTGGGATTTGCTAAATAAATTATGCATTCAAGCTTAAAAATTTTTAAAAATAAAATAAAACCGCTTAGTAGAAGAGCAATTATGTTTGCACGAATTGTTATTTAAAATTTATAAATGAATGTAAAGAATGTTTTCAACCTACTTAAAACAAAGTTTTGTTATCTCTATTGTGTAGTTATGTCCATATCCACGCTATTATTCATAAGCTTTTGTTCTAACCCTAGTCGTTCGTTATTCTTGGTCTTAAACCTCAAAGGGAGGATCAAGGGAGTGACGGGCCCACACTGCCTTTAACTTTCGTCATCAATAAAGATGATTGACACTCGGGGGTGGGATGTTCATCAATTAAGAAAGCCTTAGAAAAGGACGAGCCGGGCAACCACCTCGAAAGAGCGAAGAAAAAAAGAGAAGGAATCGATCGTCGGCCAGGAAAGATCAAGATAAATGAAAGAGTGAGTGCCTCCCCTTTCTGTTACCGCTTTCGAAATCGCCGTTACAGATGTACCAGGCTCCTTAATCTGCCTCGTTGCCACAGACAGTTATTTGCTAGTGCCGATTTATAAAATCCTTACTCAATTTTATCAATATTCAACAAGTTTTTTATTCAGTTTTCTTAGTACTAGTTATGGTACTAGTTAGTAGTAAATAGTCAAGCCAAATAAAAACAACTACAAATACCACATAAATATAAATAAATAATATAATCTAAATAAATAATAATAAATATGCAATAAAAGTACAATATATTAAAATGTTATTAATGTTATTAATGTTATTAATGTTGTTCATGTTTTATAGTTCAAAATTTTAATTAAGGAGAAGAATATATCTGTCGAATCTTCCATTAAGAATGCCATCAACTATAATTTTGTATGTTTATACGATGTCACACTCTTTCATAATAGATATAATATGATATAGCGTTTCATTTGTTTTTAAATTGTATATAAGGTAAAGACGAGAGATAGGGATATAACGTGTTTTTTATATTTAAAAAAAATTAACCCTTATTGTGTGCGATAAGCATTATGGTACGATAGTAGACACCTAAAGCATCAGGTGAATGTGTCTACTTTAGTTATAATAAGCAAACCGTCGTGTAAGGAGGATTTTTTTGTCAGCCATCTTGAAGATAAACACAAGCAAAATTTCATATTCTTTATTTTATCTTTATTTCTTTGCTTTTAAAGTACAGAGTATTCTTGGTTTTTGAACATTCTTTAAAATTAATATTAAGAATTATTTATTTACATATCCCTCATTGTTTACCATTTGCAAGTCTATCTAAAATTCTGTCGAAGAAGGGATATGAGTCATTGTGTACCGAGGGATATGGCGTTCGTTTTACCTTAGCTTAAATGTCAAAAATTAAACCTCCCAAACAATTTAGTAAGACGAAAGAAATATTCATAGTCCTAGACATGTGTAAATATATTATTTAAGTTATATACTGTTTTAATTCTTAAAGCCTCCCTAATTAAATACTTAAACATTTCAACTTTAAGTTTTTATTTTTGCTTTACATGTAATTTCCAATAAGCAATATCCCCCGCATCGGGTTCACAATATTTCCACCCCTGTTAGGAATATTGCCAAAACGTTGATTTTTTTATTTTTGCTAAGTTTAGTAGTTTTTATTTTAAGAATAAAGCTGGGATTTTTGCTTTGAATACTAACAGATCTAGGTACCATTAACACAAATGATCATGTCATAATAGATATTAGCGTTTAAGATTTGGCAAAAACTCGGTTTTTCCATAGTATAAATGGTGTCCACATATAAAATAAATAAAATATTATATATATGTATATAATTAAAATAATCAGAGAGCAAGAGCGAAAAAAATTATAGTTTCAATAAATGACAATATATAAAGAGAGTTAATTCATTCTTGAATATTGCTGAGAAGTGTAAAAATGAATAATTAATAAATAATTACCTCGTCTCTAGACATGTATACCTTTCTCCGGTCATTTCAAGGAAAGACAAATTTTCACTAACCATCAAAAAGGCTTGATTATTTCGAGAAGGGTCATGAAAAAGGTTCAGTTGATTTAAGTAATGATTAAAATAAAAGAAAAAAATATTCAGATGTCAGATTAAAAATAAGTAAAATTCAAGTTAAATATGTCAAAAATAAATCAATCAAACTTCAAAAGCATATAAAAGTTTTTAAATCGGATTAAAGAACCTTATCGGGAAGAAAATAAAGAGAAATACAGCTGACAAAACCATTTCTGGGGCCCAATCATCGAAAGCAACTGGGCACAAATTAGTACCATCCGACACGCAGAAATAAAAACAGATCCGTCGGTATACTAGTAAAACAGATAAATATTACATCAGAATCATATCAATCTAAATCTAACCCAGTAGTCCTAGAATTAAAATAAATAGGATACAATAAATAAATGAGATTATAATCTTAAATTAATCATTTTAAATAATATGAAACAAAAATGTATATTATTTTTAATAGTTCATTATTTGATAAGCTAGCGTGTTCTTCATTAAAGTTATTTTAATATTCACTTTTTTTATTATATGCTTAAAACATAAGTATATTTCACAATAACACAATATAAAATTATCAGAATATTCAAATTAAGACATATATACTTAATAATTAATAATCATAGAAAAAAAATGTTCATATTAATAAAAATTATATATTTTAAATAACTATTAGATTTTTCATAATTCCAGTGAAAACTTAAATAAATCCACAATTTTTAGAATATCGGTATAATATGGTATATATCCAATATACAAAAAGATATATATATATTATATGGTGGTTAACTAGTATATATATCACATGTATATATTTTTAGTTAAAATAAAGAATAAACTATAGAAAAGACAAGTCAAGTCAATTCATCAAGATAAATTAAAATAACAATTTGGTAAGAAACAAATAAATAAAAAAATGCAAAGTTGTATATCTCTCTCTGATGCTACTGAAATATGAAGTGTATCACATTCCTTCATAGCCTAAGTCACCACCATCCAATTCCTAACCTCTCCCAACTCCCTTACATTCGCCTTTATATCGACCAACTACGCCGCTCTTAGTCTACCCAGCGATCAATTAATTTTTCTTGATAATCCAACTTCTCACTATCCTTTCCACAGCCAGTCGAACATCATTTTATCATTGAAACTAAGTTTGTAGATGCTTATAGGTAAATACGTTAGGCAATCGCGGACGTTTATAATCATATTTTTTTATTTCTATAAGTAATTATTCTTACAATATAAACATTTTTTGTTAATTTTAATTAAAGATTATGTAAATATATATTTTTATAAAGATTTAATCTTTTAAGTTAATTAAAATAAAGAATAACTAACTAGCAATGCGTTTAATAATTTTTTTATTATTCTCTTTCATAAGATTTTCGGATTTTTTTGCATAAAGGGTAAGAACGAAGATAAGATCTTAAGAGAAGGGAAAAAGACAAAGATATAATACGATCAATAAATAAATGTTAATAAAAAAATTGAATAAAATAATAAAATACAGCTCTTAAGATATCATCCTATTAAAATTATCCAACATTAAAATATAATATTTATATTATCTATTGTGGAAGGAGTCCATCCAACCCCCAGAATCAAAATTGGAAGGCTAGATTACTTGGTAAAAATTAGCCCCTCCGATCTAGAAAATCAAGATTAAGGTTGAGAGGAGCCGGTCTACTGATCATAGAACACCTTTACCCCACAACCGACTTGATAAGCGCTGTTTTTTTCGTAGAATATACAAAAGATAGAGGGTTTTTTTTATTAAATCTTTGATTTCTTAGTTAAATGAAATGAAAAATTTATAACCAACCACAAAGGGTTAACATACAACACATATTTATAAACAAAACATTATAATAGATAAGGTATTTCAGTTAAATCATCTTGCAACCAAAATAAATAATAAATATAATTAATAATTTATTTAATTTTATTTATGAACAACGTATATATGAAAAATATACAAAATTAAATAATGTGCTAACAGGTTTTGTTCTTTGTCATCGATGTTGTTGAGTAGCGGGAGTTTATTTTTCTAAACAATATCTTCTGGCTCACAACGGGTTGGCGTGATCGCGGATAATAAAATCCTAAATGTATATTTCAGATAAACTCTTAATCAAGAGGGCTTATTAAAAACAAGGCCATCCATTTGCAATGTTTAATTTCAGTTTTTATTACGCATTATTTGTTATTTAGAGACGTAATCTCTTTTACAGGAAAGTATTTTGATCAAAGCACGTTGGCGCAATAAAGTAATTATATTCTTTTAATAGTTGTGTTATATTCAAACTCTATTTTGAAGGAATGATATTAAAAATAAAGTTTTTTTTATATTTATAATACAATACATATTAATTTCATATAATGAAAAACAAACAAACAAAAATGTATATCAGCATGAATTGGTAATCATTTCTAGCAAAGGGATAATAATCCTTATCAATAATTATTTTGTAGATTATGAATCCATCTATTAATCTTCTAGAACGTTATAAACGATATTAGATGATTCAAGGGCTTATACTTTGGATTATTTAGCTTAGGCAAAGGGTTTCGTGTATCATATCTCTTTGAAGTAAATATAATTTAAATTTATTGAAAAAGAAGAGACAATTTCAGGAAAAAGTCACAAGAAGCTATATTTGGCGTATATGGAGGATGTAAAGCTTAGCCAAAAAATTGATGAATTATGATGTGACGTTATTATTATAGGGGATATCTAAATTTAGTCAGTTGTGTGTGTGTGTGTGTACAGGCATCTCAAATAATGCTTTCGACTGTATCATGAGTTGAAAATAAATTTTAAACTTTGGCGAAGGGCATATGCGACTTAATCGAGATGTTTAAGCTAAATCATAGAGAAATCAAAATTAATAAAATATATTATAGAAGGTATTATAAATATATACATATATATATTAATATTATATACTATGCATTTATAAGTTTACTATTGGAAAGGTTATTTTTATGTTAAAAATATTTGTATTTAGAAAAATTATTTTTTTTTTAAGAGTGATGATATCAAATGATAGACTTGAAAATTTACTATAAATTAATAAAAAAAAATATATTTTTCTCAACAAAATCTTAGAAATTTGATCTTACTATTGCATTTTGAAGGCTTCCATTTTTATGTTTAAAGAAATGGAGGAAGGAGAAAAGAGGAGGGATTGAGTGTACGACAAATTGCAACCCAAGTACAACTGTTCTACATAAAAACCTACGTTATTAATAGTCTCAAAGTGTAATAAATTTAAGGAAGGTTTTAATAGAAATGGGGAAACCAGCCAAGCAATTCATAATTTTTTCATGAACCTTAAAATAATTGACTACCATTTAAAATTGGAAGAATGGAAATAAACTACTTACATTAAATAAAATAAATATCCTCACAATAAATATCTATCATACCAAAGCAGGGACTAAATTAAAAATTAATTATTAAATTCAAACTTAAAATTTTATTTAGTTTTCAAATTAATTAATTTGTATTGTTTATTAATGTTTTCTATTCAGTAAATGAATGATTTAGCTTAGTATTTCTTTTTGTAAATAATCATAAATCAATTAAATTAAGTGTTTAATCAACTTTTAAGTGTTTAATAAACTAATAACATACAATACTAGTAAATAAATAATCAATTTTATTTTAAAGAATGTATTTATTGACAAAAAAACATTTTTTTCACAAATTTCTCATATTTATTTGAAATATTTATTGCCGAATCTCCTATTATATTAGACGACTTAGTCTGTGTAACCTAATACTTGAATTATTCTTGTTTAGATGGATTCCGTTTTATTTTTCCCCAATTTGTCTAATTACATATTCCAGTACTAAATTAAATAAAACTGGTGATAATGCGTCTCCTTGTTTTAACCCATTCCGAATTTTGAAAGTTTCTGACAATTGATTCCCACATCTTACTCTTCCTTTACTACGTTCCAGACAAATTTGAATCATACTTACTAGTTTTTTGGGAATTCCAATCAAGAACAAAATTTGAAAAAGTTTTTCCCGGTCAATTGAGTCATGCTTTTCTAAAGTCTACAAAAAATTGGTGAACAGAAATATTGAATTCGCGTTTTTTCTAATATCTGCCTTAATGAAAATATCTGATTTATAATTGATCGATTTGGCCTGAACACATACATAATATTATATATATATTAATATAAATATAAATATAAGTATATATATATTATATTATTTTATAAATAATATTTGATATGAATGAATGATATAAAGAATAATTTAAAAAAATAGAATATAAAATGAAACAATAAAATAAATAAAAGTTGATATAATACGAGAGCAAAGCAATTTTTTTTTTCAAATTAGTAAAACGGATGGAGGAGATTGAAAGGTCATTTTATATGCCGAAAGATTTAAAATACGAATGAGTGTGCCTGAAAGTTATGCAACCCTTGCGTCCCTCTTTTATTCCCCTCGAGCTTTTATGTCATAAAAGAAAGGTGTTTAAACAATTTTCATCCATACCCTACATAAACAATAAACCATCATTCATTGTATATAGAAAATTTATAATTTTTTTTTATAAATTATAAATGCTTCTATTTTCCAAAAGGACAAACAATAATAATAATAATAATAATAATAAACTGCTGTGTGTATAATAGAATGAAAGAGAAATTGAAATGATAAATGATCAGCGGTTATTCATTTTTAATTTTATTTCATAAACATCGGACGAGGTTCATATAGGAACATAATCCTACTGTTAAGCGAGATCGTTGATTGTCATCCGTTGACTGGCTTAGTTAAACGTCACTCATCAGAGAGAGAGGAATGTTTCAATGGTTTTATTGGTTGTTAGAAACTTATTTGTCATTGGTTGTCATTTCGTGACATTTCTATAAAATACTACTTAATTCAATAGCCTGTTTTTATTGTTCCATTTGCAATTCATTTGCATAACAACTATAGGAATATTTTATTCAGTTCACCTCTATTTTTAGGGTAGACACTCTCTTGAGGCCTTTGCGTTTTATCTCATTTGTATGTTTTTTCATAATGTTTATGAGGTCCCATTCATCTATCTATCTTACCTCTCATTCTTTTAATTTTGTGTTACTTCACAAGAAAGATAAACCATGTCGGAGAGGGAAAATTTAATTAAAATATTTTCAAAATATTGCTGTTTTTTTTATTTCAGTGTTGTGTTTGTATATTTACATTTTTATACGGGTATAGCTACTATATAACGAGATGAATGTAAGAGGTTGATTGTTATTTTTCTTAATTAATATGAAATTGTATTATAATTAATTAAAAATAGAAATCTTCATTGAGAAAATTGTAGGTAAATAAACAATTATTAATTAATATTTAAAATGTATTGTTATTATCACAGGATGAAAAAATATTTAATAAAATGAAAATCCAATTTAAAATTGTAAAATATAAAGGTATTATGAGAGAGAAATTCTATATAATATTCTATTTTACAAATAATTTGTTTTTATTAATATATTTTATTATAAAATAAAATGATTAATATTTATTTTAAATTATGGAAATCATCCCTTATTTGTAAAATAATTATTTTATAATATAATAACAACATATGTATCAATTTAATATTATTATTATTATAATTGTTATTAATATTATTGTTTTTTGTAGGAACAGAGACACAACTCACTGAGCCTTAGATTTTAATAATAAATCTTTTTATATTTTTTTACTATCTCACCAGAGATAGTATTGCGATCACGAAAATTTTCGATGTTGAGATTTTGATGTTTTTATACGTTTTGAAGAATCCTGAATCATTTTCACTACTGAAAGACAGACGCCAAGTGAAGTTGAGAAAAACGTTATAAAAACATTAATATTATTTTTAGCATACCACACACAAACTTTTTAAATAAAGATATAAAATTGTATATTTATTTCTAATAATTAGATGTCATTTAAAATATTTATTTTATAGTCTAAGTGCCCATTTTGATTAATATAATTTAATATGATTAAAACAAATTTATTGAATATTTTAATTGAAATAAGATATTCTTTAATTATCATTTCAAATAAATAGCAATTATTTTTTAAAAAAAAATCATACATATTATGTTGACAATTTGTAAGATCAGATATATATAAATATATAAATTTTACTGGTATTTTATATCAATAGAAATAAAATTTAAATTTGAAGTTTCTTCTATTATAATTTTTAATATATGTTGCTAACTTCATGAAATGTTTTTTTGTTTATCTCTCACGAATTATTTCAAAAAATCATTCTCCACCTCATAAAACTCTTAATACGGGAGTTTGATATAAATCCTGTACACAAGTTTTAGATATATATATATATATAAACAATTTTTGCTACTTTAATAAGATTAGATAAATAGATAGATAAATTAGATAAATAGATAGATATAAATATAGTTTAAGTCATTAATCATGATTAATTCTAATAAATAATTATTTTTTAAAAATTAAAACATTTATATATAAAAAAGTACATATTTATTGTAACAATAATATTATTTCAAATATGAAACTATAATTATATAAAGTTAAAGCAAAATGCTTTACCCACGTAATCATTATATTTAAAAGTTTCAAGTTCTTTTCTAAAGTATATATATTATTTTTTATTGATGTTTGAATCCCTTGCTGGTAGCAATTCTAACAGCGAAAGCTATAATATTTCTCATTAGATTTAATATTTTCACTTTATAAAGAAGGCATTTCCTGTCTAAACAACCCAACTTCTTATGAAGAAGTTTATTAAACGTGTGGAGGCATATTACCAGCGTTGCCTTAATCCTCTACTGATTTATAAAGAGTGTATTTGAGTTTAATAATATCATTAGCTTCTGGAATTAAATTGTATACGAAATGGGATAAAGCAAACGATGACATTTCTATGTCAGATATGACTAACTTTTTAATTTATTATCTAAAATGAAAGGGTGAAAAAAAATCCTCTTTGGCCAATTGATTAAACTGACAGACATAAATTGACAAAATGATTAAACTATTTACCTTGAGGCATTGTTTATTTGACAGGATTACTTTCTTTGGGCTCCTGTAAATATCGGCAGCATCCAAATATTGAGTCGTTTGTCGCGGCTCGTTAGTTCGCCCGACGGGAAATCAAATTAGAGGTGGCAGGGCAGAGACAACATCCCTCGCAAAAGAGAAGACCCGGAGCTCTTTAAGAGAAAAAGGTTTAGAGGCGAGGGTGTTCGAGGTTGTAGGTAGGAAAAGGGTGAGGGGGGGGAGTATAGTCGGGTTCATGGGCGTAAAGTGTCGTAAAAGTGAGCGCATCATCTTTAATTAAAGCCTGGCCGATACGGATGTCTTACACTTATCGACGTACTCGGCTCGTCCGAGAAGTTCCTTGGGATGTTCTTAAAGACTGGGTTATCGTCTTTTTTGGCTTTAATCAGAGTTGACTTCCTCGTCTCACTGCCAACCTCATTTGAAGACACAAGTTATTCAATCTCTTTGCTAAATTCAAAAGGGAAGCTCTATCAACGAGCTATTGATGGCAGAATTTTACAACTCATTAATTTCATAGATAAAACGTATAAAATGAAATTATGTATAATTAGTATTATTATTATATATCTATATATATACGATATCTGTCATAAAAAAAATAATAACCAATAATTTAACCTGAATATCATAAATTACAATAATCAATAAAAACTTCCCTAGAGTAAAGAATAGGGAGAATAAAATTTAAATATTAATTATAATTAATAATTTAGAATTATTAAAATAGCTACTATAAACCTGGCAATGCATTAGTATATTGGTAAATTTAAAAAAAAATAAAAGATTTTATTTTTTTCCTTGTGGATAGGCCGAATCGTTTATCGCTCGATATATATATATATTCTCTATCATCCGAATACCAGTCACATGACAGAATCATATTTAATATTATTAATTATGAAATAAAAATTAATTGAAAAACAATATTACTCATTTATTTTAATAGACTTTTAATATTGTAATAATTTTATAGATATTTTATTATCTAATATTTGTTTATTTCTATTATAATTAAATTATTACAAAAGGGGTCCAGGAGGACAATAAAAATAATTAAAATATAAAATTTACTATAAAAGTAAAATAATTTTTTTATAATATTGGTATCTTATTAATTATAATTAAAACAAATTAGGAAGTCTAATTAGAAAAAAAATTTAATCCTCTGACCGAACTTTTGAGAGTGCTAGATTCTAAAAATAAAAATATTGAGCAATACTATACTATTATCTTTAACTTTGGAAGAAATTCGTTTAGAAACACAAAAACGCTTGAGGCAAAATTTTTTGAAGTTTTGTTTTATTTTTATTATAATATTTTCTATTTGTGTGTGTGAGTGAATTTTACAAATTCTACAAGTTATATTTGTAAATAATGACTAATGATTTCAAGTGATATTACATTTCCGAGTCAATTGGGGATATCAATTTTAATTTTTCATAAAAATTCTAATAAAAAAAATCTTTCCTTCCTATAAAATCTGTATTTTATAAAGAAAATAACTTTTTTTTTATTTTAGTTTGTTTCATGAAATAGAGTATAAAGTATAAACCTAGAATATATAGTAGTTTGTTTTGAGAAAAAAAAGTCTTGGTCGGCTGGTCACTACTCGGTTAGTAAAAGTGGGAAACCAGCAAACACTAAACTAAGCACTATATGTCATTCGGAAAAGGGGCTTTTTTTAATTAAAATTTCTCGAGTTTCTCTCTGTGGCGATAAGATTGGATGCCAAGTAAAAGGTGCAGGGTGGCAAAGGAAAAGAAAGAAATAGCAGTGTGGAAATAAGAGAAATTAGAAACTCGAGATGGGGAATGAGAAAAATGCTCAAGAAAATCATAGATGGGGGAATGTCAGGGGGGATATGCGTTTTTTTTAAGAATTAAGGCCTAAAGGACAGCAGGAGCGAATGAGCGATGATGTCAAGCGAGGGTTGGAAGTAATTTTGGAAAAAGGAAACAGGCTTGTATGAGATACGGAAAAAACCCTTTTTGCATCCTTGTTGATATTTACAAGAATGATAGCCACAAACTATTTCATAAAATATATATACAATTTATATTTATAAATATTTCAATTTTGATTTATATATAATCAAATAGATGAAAAAATCATTTAAAATTATAATAAAGATAAATAATTTAAAATTAATTCTTAAACTAATTTTTTTTTACTATTCAACTATTAAACAGTTTTAGCGATTTATTCATCAAAGCAAAAATTAAATTCTAAGAATTCTCTTGAGATCTGTAAACAGGAAATAGTCACTGAGGGCCAGATCTGAAGAGTACTTTGGATAGGGATCTAATTCATTGTCCAAATTTAATTATTTGGAAAATTAACATAAGTTGCTTCACTAAAAATAATAATCTCGCAATCTAATCGTCTGATTAAATTTTGACACATTGCATATGAAAGATAATTTTGACTGATTCGAAATACATTCGAGATTTTTGATAATGATACCATCCTAACGACTTTTATTGAATGACCTTTAACATTCCTCCAAACATTTTTCATTAGTATCACTCAGGAGGTGCCCCGCTAAATAAAACCTTAATTTTATAGCTATATCAAAACTTAACTAAGAATAAATTAAAATATTATAATAAAACTTAATTTTGCACAATTAAAATCATGGTTTGAGTAAAAGTTAATTTAATGAAATTTACTAATAAAATATTTGACATTTATAAAACACTTTAAATCTTAAAAATAAACTTACTAAAATAATTAATAACGACTCTTCAAACATCAAGAGAATTTCAATTTACCTGGAACAAACGAAAAAAAAACAGAATTAATAGATTAAAAAAAGTCGATAAATTATTGATACATAACTATATCTATATATATGTTCACTATTGAATACCCCAATTTGCAGTAATATATCGTCAAAGTCTTGGTTTCATTTATTAGTACATTATTCAATTATTGAAATTTCAATTAGGTACTATTTTTTAATTTACAAAATTATTTTTAATTCAGTAAACATTAATAAAAAATAAATGAAACTTTTTTGTTAGCACAGTTTTCCATTGGGATTTTGATTTGATATTACCCATAAGTTAAATTAAAGTTAATTATTTATATTCTAGCTATAAAGATGACTTATTATTTTCTCTTAACGAATTTTGAGAAACTCGATTTTTTTTTATTGACTAAAACTTAAAAACTTCATAGATTATTCAATACAAAATGTTAAAAATTTAATTTCTAAAATTTTTGTTATATTCTTTTACATATACTTATTCTTATAATAAAAATCATTGAAAACTTCATTATCCGAAATGAAATAAATAATTTACAAATTAAATTAAATACATTGATTAATAATTTTATGGCGTAACAGGACGCAGAAAACATAAATACTAACACCATAAAAAAAATCTGGAGTGTCTCCATTCGTCCATCTCGCAAATTTGAATTGGATTAATTAACATAGATTATATTTAAATTAAAAATTTAATTAAAATTAAATTATAGATTAAAATTAATAAATAATATTTATATAGAGAGGGATGCTCTTAGAAGATCAACAAGAATATCAAGAATAGACAGAGTAAGAAATGATAATATACGACTATTGTTGTTACTACTAATGAAAATGATAACTGTGATAACTATAATCGACCAGAAACAACTGATTTGGTATGGAAATGTACAGAGGATGAATGTCAGATAATTGAGAGAGAATAGGAGTTGAATGAGGATGGCTCAGGATAGGGATGTTTGTAGAAATGTAGTTGCTGCAGTCAAAAACTAAATTTCCGTAGAGCCTCAAAGATAGATAGATATAATACATTATGATAATATAATTAACAGAAATTAAATAGGTGTTTTATTAAAATTTTTTTATTTAAATTTGAGCTCACACTTTAAACAATTCTTTTTATATTTATGTAGCTTGAAGTATAAAAGAAAGAATATTTCTTTTATATTCATTTGTGTTTTAAAATAACATTCCAAAGTGAAAACAATTCTCATTGGGTTTATAGGTAGTAGTAGTATTTATATTATCGTGTCAAAACAAGAAGTTAAATTTGATGATAAATAAAAAAAAAATAGATAGACTAAATTGTTGATAAAAATTCTCCATATGAATTTTGATTCAAAAATTTTAGTAGAGAATGAAGAGAAAAATAAAACATTAAATAGGAAGAAATTTTCCTAAAAAAAAATAAGCGGCGTATCTATATTTTTTATGATTTCTTTTATAGAATAAGTTGAAAAACATTTTTAATAAAATTCTATGCCGTATTATAAAAGTTATATATATATATATATATATAGTATTTTTTTCTTTTAAGTTATTACAGCCATCTCGGGCTATCGGGCTCATCCTCAGAGAGCAAAATGTCAATATTCTCCTGGGATTTTTTGTTTATCAGCACTTTTTTAAAGTATAAAAGCTATTGTTTATGCAAGTTGTGAACTTTTTGAACGATGTTTGTGTCTGTTGGTTGTAGTTTTTTTCTGTTCTTTTTTTTTGTCACGGGGTATTTGTAGCATGAGCGTGGAAGGGTAGTGAGCGAAAGAGAAAGGTGGGGGTTGTTTTGGCAGCTGCGTCTCTGTTTTTCTTTCGAAACTATTTTTTTTTTCTTATGTTTCATGAAACGTTTCGCATTTGATGCCTCCTCCCTTGGAGACAATTACCTCTCGCTTGGCTTAGTGAAGAACTGGACCTAGCTAAGTTAACTTGTATGGCTGCCCCGCCTCATTGCCACTCATGATTGACTTTTACGTTTTGTTTTTTTTTGTTGTTGTTTTACAGAGAATGGAGATTAAATTTCAAATCACACTTCTTTACATACAAATATACTCTTTTCTTCACTTCCTTTCACTTTAGAATGAAACAGACTTTATCTCATCATTTCAATTTAAAATATGCTCAACTAAAGTATATATGATGGATAAGATAAAATTTCCTTCGAATTATATTGTTTATTAAATAATTAAAAATAACACTCCAATATTTGTAAATTGATAATAGATAGATCTTGCATAACGGTGATTTATGTAAACTTTTATAAATAACATTATCATTATCAACAAACAAAAGTACAAAGCAAGTCAAATATAAAGTTTATAATTATGCCAAAATATAAATAAAACGAAACATAGTATTGTTAGAAAATATAAAATGTAATCGCAAATTTATATTTTTATTCGGGAAATGAAAATTACTTTTTGTTTATTTCACCTCTTTTAGGTTATTATACTCGTATTATTTTATCAAATATTATGAAAAAATCTGGAGTGTCTCTACTCGAATATCTCGCAAATTTGAATTGGATAATTATATTATATTTAAATTAAATTAAATTAATTAAATTATAAATTAAAAATAATAAATAATATTTATTAAACCACCACACAAGTTGACTTCCAATCACATACTGAAGCGTGATTGGCAGTCAACGTGTTAAAAAATTTAAAAAATTAATTCCGGTAATTTCAGAGATTCGATATATAGCAATTTTATTCCATTTTTAATCAAGTGGAAAAACTATCAAACATATATCTTTATTTTTACAGTCAGTTTAGAGAAAAAAAAATAAAAATGTGGTAGGTAATGAACTTCTTCCGGATGAACTACATTTCTCAAAAGTTGATAGAAAACTACGAATTTTGAATAATGGCCGTGTACCAAATTTTATTATTCTAGCTCAAACCGTTTTTGCGTAATCTTCTCTACATATATATATACATACACACAAACACAGACATTTTTCTCAACCTTAGTGAAAAAGACTCAGGAACCTCCAAAACGTATAAAAACATCAAAATCTCGACATCAAAAATTCTGGCTAAATAGTCCAAATAAATCCATCCCACTCAAGAGTAGAATATTTTTTTTTAAACTAAAAATATATAAGAAATTAAATTATTATTAAAAATAATTGAGATTTTATGTCAAAACAAAAAGAAAATTTAAGCAAATATTTCGAAACTTTTTTTTTTTTTTGTTATTTCATAACAAGAAAAAAATATCAAAAAGTATATATATATATATATATATATATATATATATATATGATAATTAAGAGCATATAAAAAATGTTTATATATAGATTATTATCATTTAGAAAAAAAAATAATGATGGGAGATGTCACCAATCCGTCAAAGAGACCGAACCCTGGATGCAAAAGAAGTTGGAATCCGACGACAAATGGAACAGAGCCACGTTCCAAGTAGCTCAAATGCTTTTTATTTAAACCACCCCTTCATCGTTATGAACGACGAACGTTATACATATCAACTGGAGGGGCTGTCTGTTCACTAGTGCGTGCATGATGGATTGCTTTCACTAGTCTAGTTTATGTATTTGAAATGTCAAGCTTGCATCGGGTGTAGTGTTTAATTAAGGAGATATCATAATAGGTTACAAAATGAACGATCACATTCGCGCAATAAAATCTCCAATTAAAATATTAGAAAAAGTGAAGAATTTGAAGTAAACAACAAATCGGATTGGAGCGCCTACAATTTGAGGGAAACACAACAAACATGCCAGGTGAGGAAAGCGGGTTGCGGTGTCTGGATTTTATAGGCGCACCAGCATTCGTTTTACAAAGGAATTCCTTTTTCGTGCTGTCATTAAAATAATTCAGTCGATAAATAACAAACATTAAATTAACATAAAATTAATTCAAAAATAATATTCTTCAAATGTACCGAATTAAATTGATGGCCTATATTTTAAAATATGTATATATTTTATATTAAAATTGAAATAATTTAATAGTATAAAAATACATTTTGAATTCTATATTAAAATGTCTTCAAGTTTTAATTGAATAGTAATACTTTTTTATATTATTTCCTAAAAAATATGTTGTTTTTTTTAAATTAGACATTTTTCTGATTATCTAGAATTAGAATTAATGGGGTTTGAACCACAATCATTCCATTTATAAAATTACAATATATATATAATATTATATAAATTTAAGCATAGATCTAAATAACTTATTCAATATATTTTATAGAAATTAATTTTGAAAATAACTCCTTCATTAAGATTGGCGATTCGTTTACGTCCTTGCATAAATCATGCGAATCGAATACAGTGCAGATCACGCTTTGTCCCTGCTTTATATAGAATCACGCATCTCCTATCTCCGATCCCTTATCACAATACTTTATAAATAATATTTATTATTCAATACACGAAATCTACAAACGCGGTTGTTAAATAATGGTTACTATAAAATTATACTTCTTTTGTTGTATGCTTTATTATGAATATTAACAAGAAAAAATAAAATCAAAATTCTATCTTGATTTATAATAAGAAAATAGAAATAATTGAGAAACGAAAAGGATCACGAGTTTAAAGGTCTATTAATAAGTATATAAATATTAAGGGTCATTTTTATCAGTATATATACTCGTAAGTATATACTCTGCATTTATTGGAGAGACAAGAATCAAATTATTTTAAAGCACATAAATGACTGTAACATATTCTTTTGCAAAACAGCAACTTCTTTAAACCCTTTCGGGTAACTGAAACCAAAATAATGCGATTATGGACATTTCTTCGCTAACAGAAAGAACTACTTTACATAATTGATTTTTTTTTCTGTAATAATGCCACTGTTTTCTAATTTTTATAATCATTTTTTTTTAAATTTATTACTTAAATTTTAAATATCCAATTATTTTGTATATAAAATATAAATTAATAATTATTATATTATTTTTAGTATTATATATCTTATATCTTATTATACTAGCAAAAATTGTATATATATATTTGCATATTTTTGTATTAAACGGCTCTAAGGATTATTTTTTAAATTTACACCATAGAGATAATATTTATATAGATAAATCGATCTGTATATTGCAAAATCATCTTCATTAGTTTTTTCTTAATTTAAATTTATATGACGTCACAAATGAAAAAAAATCCCCCCAAAAAATCTGAAATTTATTTGTCTTGCAAATATTGTAAGTTTATTTATGATATTTTAAAAACAATTTTTTAATCTGTTTTGTCGTTTAATTTTTTGTTAATTCTTGTAAATTTCTATTAGTTAATATTATGTTTTTTTAAATCTAATTTCGTGTTAATTTTTTATTAAATTACTATTTCATATTTATTTATTCATTGTTCTTTTATTAATTAATTTTTAGATAGTTTTATAATTTTTAATATTTTTTCACTAAAATATTATTTAAATTTTATTAATTAATTTTATTAATATTATTGAGAACCCCAAGTTCCATTCATTTTAATCAGATTGATGCAATGATGTAACATTTAATAATTGTAATAAATAATTAAAGAAGAATATCAATATTTTTTAAAGGGACGAGCGATAGCTCGGTGTTCCAGGAACTTATGAATATTAAATGCCTAATAAAATAAAATAAAAATATAGAAATAAATTTATTCGATATATTCTATTAAATTAAAATATTTAATTTTTATATTTATAGTTAAAAGGGGAAATTAAGAATAAATACTAAGCAAATGTAATTTCCATAAGTATTAAAAATCATAATCAGATTTTTTTTCATTAATAATTTGCCACCCGCCTAGAAATAATATTTCAAATAAATTTTCATTTCTTTATTAATTTCTTCCGTTTCTTCATTGGCACATTAATTTCAATTAATGAGAATTATTTAAACCTTTTTATCTATTCAAATTAAGAAATTTTTCTTTACTAATTACTTATTTAAATGAACTTACTAAGAATAGAGCCAATATTTTTCGTTAACAATTTTCTAACTAATTGATCCATTTTTAACCCTTCTTTTCTTTTCCGAATTGGATTCTTTCCAAAATCTTTGACCTTAAATTAACTTGTGCCTATTTGGCAAATGATCCTATTTCTTTCTCATTTATTTAAGCCCATCGTCCCACATAATTTCCGTTTGCTCTTAAAAAAAAGAAAAAATTCTTAAAAAAAAAAGTAACCGGAGAAAATTAATTGTCGATTTTTTATCAAATGGAAGAGGAAATAGTGAAAAGATTAATATAATTGTTAATGATCTTATTATGATCCTATATTATTATCAACGATTATTTATTTATTTAAGTGAGTAATTTCTAACAATGTGTTTTATTTTATTTTTTTTTTTTGTTTAGAATTTTCAGTTGAATTTCTCATTGCGATAAGATCACGAGCAGAGAGCTTTTAAGCCGATGCAAAATGATTTTCTCAACTTGTCTGTTTTTTTTGTTTTTTTTTTCTAATTCTCTTCTTCACTTAACTATTAATTATATCAACACTTATTTTATCTTTAAAAAGAAATAGCCTGAGGGTAAGAATTCACAACCCTCCCCCTCTTCCCCTCCACATTTTTCCCTCTATACAATGAATTTTTGCTTCATTGTATAATCAGGCCCAAGGTGTATTTTCCATTTAATTATTGTTTGAATAAAGAGAAGAAAAAAAATGATCATAATTTCATTTGAGTTGTAAGAATGTTTTTAATTATTTCCCTTAATTAAAAATTCGGCTTATTTTTTTTTTTTATTTTATTATTCGGCTGCAAAAGACTGAATTTTAACAGATTAAAAGGCCAATTTTTGTATGTCGATAAATACATTTTTGTAGAAGTTTCAATTCAATTTATTTAGCATTCCTCCCCTTTTTGAGGGTCGTTTTACTCGAACATTCACGCGTAGTCTGATTGTTTCGAAACAATGCTTGGCTTTTTAGATATGTATGTGTACTATATGAACATATATATATAATAGAAGAGCTAATTAATGCACCCTCTGTCCCACCCTTTTCAGATTAATTGGAAAGAGGCGAATAGACAATTAAATTTACGATTTCCGAACACTTCTTGACTTCATTTTGGAGACAATTAATTATACACGGTTAACAAAAATGAAAAACCAATGAAAATTGAATTTTCATGTTAATCAAAAACTGTTGAATCGAAATATAAAGGAATTAATGAAAAGCTTTAAAGTTGGATGGAGCAAGTACAAACGAAAAGGAAGAAGGTCTGTTAAATTGCTTTCCGATATCGTAATACATATAAATAAATTAATAAATTTTCTCACTTTATTTAAAAAAAATATGTTAATTTCTGCAATATTTATTTAAAAAGAGTAAATATTACGTATAATGGTATAATTACATTATATATATATATATGCAAATGGAAGGTAAATATTTAAATTGATATAAAATAAGATACTTAATTAATTGTAAAAACACTACGTTGATTTCATTTAATAATAAATTTATTAAAATATTTTTAATAATTATTTAAAAAAAAAATTAATGAATGATTAATAGGATTTTTAACTGATTAAAATGTAATCATTTTACATGTAAATATATTAGTATTAAATTTAGGGTCCGTAAAAGGTAAATTTTTTACAAATGTATTCAAATATGGTCTCACCTTAATTAAATTTCTCTTATTCTCTTAAGTTGAACAAATTTTTACAAAATATATTGAAAAACATTGAAAATAAAGTCTACTTTAATCTTAAGAGAAAATAACATTTAAGCTTATAACATATTTAAAAAACCAACAGAATATAACAAAGTTATATCTTATTAAAAATTATGAATACTTATTTCCAGATTATTTATATGTTTTATTGTGAAATTTAAGGCTCAACGTTTCGGCGTTCATTTTTGTGAAATTTTCAATTTTGTTTTTTAAGATGGAATTTTTGGGATTCTATGTTTGTGGGACCAATAGTTAATGTTTTGAAATAATTTTGATAACATTAACTTTAGAAAATCTGATTTATCCAATTCCGGTTTTCAATTATCATGGGGTTGATAATATTTACTATTATCAACGAGAGAAGTTTAATTTCATATAATACCTAATTGAAATTTTTTCTATTTATTATAATATATATATATATATATGTATTTATTTGAATTTTATATAATTTGTTATTCTATTATTATATTAATAGTCTACATTATAGAAATGTCAGTAACAGTTTAATTGTAAAATTATTTATGATATAAACACATGAAAATTAATGAACTCATGAAAGTATTTAAATAATTGTTATGGAACATATTAATTGCAGCTATGGATTTGACATGGGGTTGTTAAAATAGCAACAAATTCACTTAGAGCTAATAGAATGATCAAAAACAAAAACAACAACAACAAACAATTCTAACACGACCAAACGAGTGAGATAGACAGACAGCAATAGAGAAGGGGGTGCTTTTGAATAAACTTGTCAACGCCAGTGAATAATTATAAATCAAAGTATTTCTAAATTTATTTAATAAATTTCATTCATCGATATAATTTTTGTATGAAAAAAAAATTCGAGGATTTTCATTTATTTTCTATTAATAAATTAATAAATTCAAATTCAGATATTAAAATTAAAAATGACAAAAGTAAAATTTTGATGACATTTACGATTAGGATTAAAACAAAGTAAGATAAGCATCAAAAACTAAATATACTTGAATAAAGTAAAAAGTGTAAATAATTAAATATCAATAAAAAAACCTCCGACTTTTGTAATAAAACATCCCAAGCACAGACCATCCAAGCAAGGACAACTTCTATCAAGTTGGTTCCAACTTAAGCGGAGTAAGTGTGTTCTATGATCAGTACAACAGGTCCTCTCAACCTTAATCTTGATTTCCTTGATTGGAGGCGCTACTTTTTATCAATTAGCTTCCAATTTTGATCCCAGAGGCAAAATATCAATAGATCGTGAGAATTATATAATTTAATTAAAATTACAAAATCTTGCCTTATTCAATATGCATATATAAAATAATTTATTTAATTATTTTTATTTCTATTTCTTGTGAATATACCAAGTGACATCTCGCTCGAAATATATAAAAGAATAAACCGATACCTGTTCACTTCTTATTTTAATTTTTTAAAAGTACTATACGTCGCATGACACAACCATAATTAATAATAATACATAAATATTAAAGAAAAAATGAATTAAAAAATAATATTAGTCATTTATATTTTAATAGACTTTTAAT
This sequence comes from Labia minor, assembly GCA_963082975.1. NCBI lineage: Eukaryota > Metazoa > Arthropoda > Insecta > Dermaptera > Spongiphoridae > Labia > Labia minor. Next base: position 57,480,293 of record OY720345.1, read on the forward strand.
ATTGTAATATTCAGATATGGTAAATATTTTATTAAATGTATGATTTTTTTGTTATTAAATTTTTACAAAAGAGGTCCAGATGGACAATATTGCAAACTAATTATCACAATTAAAAATCTACGGTAATTATTCAAGTAAACGCATTTTCGTGGATTCGGATAATACTTTACCAGTGGGTGGCTTTTACAATTCCAAATAAACTTTTCTTATAAATTTTTTTTGGGCCTCTTCTAGTTTACGAGATAAAATTTATTAAAATAAAGATTTTTTAAGTTTGACAGATTAGTTATGAACGTCGAAATGTGCCATTAAGTAATTAAGTAATGTTTTATTTAACTTCTACTTTTTTTAAACTAAATTATGATATATGTATATTATCTAAACAAATATAAAAATATTATATTTTATTTAGATAATATACAATTTTGACGAGTACCGATTAGTAGAAAAATAGCAGTAGATAGATTGAATTAATTAATTAATTAATGAGAATAATTTTTTTTTTAAATACTTTTAATTTTCATTGTATGTTCAAAAATTTAATTTCTTGAACTTCTATTTTTTTAATATCTATTTTTCTAGATATATATATTATTCTATAATATATATATAGTGTGTTACAATAACATTTTTGTTAAAATTAAATAACCAGAAGGTGTGTTTTGTTTGATTTTGTTGTTAAAATTGTTAAACACAATCTCTTATGCTATTATAAAAAATAGATTATTTAGTTGGTCACAAAGTTGTGATCCAAACGCCCCTATGAATCACATACACTGTTGAACAAATACCAAGGTGCATCTAATAGCGCTTAGGAACTTCAATTTCTGAACCTTTAAATTATATTCAAAATTGTTTTTTTTTGTATTATATGACCACGGTAGTCAAACCATGGCTCTTTCCGAGTTTATTGTGGCTCAATTAAAAAATTTAAAGTCATGTCAGAAAAAAAGGTAAAATACTTTCAAATTAATCTTAAACATTTTCGATTTTTCAATTTGGCTCTAAGTATCACCAAATGTGGCCACCCCTGTTATTTGAGACCAAATTTATTTAAACAGAACAAAGTAAATTAAGCATCAAAATATCAATAGAATAAAATTAGGAAAATTAATGATATGTGTTAGTGCATATAACATAAAAATGTATTTACATAACTACGAGGCAACTCATTAATAAAATATACTTGTACATACATACCTACCTCACTATTAATATATATATATACATTCATAATTAATTTGAGACTTTCATTAATTTTTTTGTTTTTCTTTAAGCATAGATTTTTCTAAACATAGATACATAAATGAGTATAATCAAATATAAACCAATTTCTATGAATTGATAAAATATGCAAATTAATAATTTATGAGTAATAAAAGAGAGGTATGCCGACCATAAGACTGGAAATATTTAAGGGTGTTATACCCTCATCAGAAAATTCTAAATGCTATATATATAACTAAAATTTATTTGTTTTATTGTGAAACTTTATCTCAAATAAACTTTAAATTAAATCTATTTCGAATTAGAATTTGATTATAGGAGTTTAGTTTAATTAAAAAAATAAACAAAAGTTAATATGCATATAATCAAGTTCTAATAATTAAAGTGAGTGAATATTTCTCTTAAAATGATTAAAGAAATTAAAATTTAAATGATCAAATGAACTAATATATCTTTAATTATTACTGAAATTAATTTTCAATATTTAATATTATAAAGCAATTTTAAGATATTTATTATTATTAATATTATTAATAAATGGAGTTTTATGGGTATACCAACTTCCGAATCACATTATTATTCCGTTATCATCCTATATATTTAAAATTATCACAAGTAGAATATTGTCAAAGAGCTTAGGGCTGCCTCCGCAGGGGCACAGCCAGGAAAACACAACTTTATATTTTAAATGATTAAAAATGATTTGTAGGAAAAATTAATATGTTTATATATTAATTTATATATATACTTTCATCCATCTGATAATTTTCTCAAAATTGTTTAGATATTAAATCAAAATTTATTCATAATTATATTACGGAAGAGAATATCAATAATATTATAATATTATATATATATATATATATATATATATATATATATTACTACTATTTTATATATTATTTAAATTCAATGGATATCGATGTTTCAAAAATTTTTAATGGACTATAATTTATTATTTATGTTTATATAATAAATGAAATTAGTGATTTAAAAATAAATAAATAGAATAAATTGCATATATATATATATGATAAAAAAATTAAAACAAGTCCAAGAATAACTCACTAGAGGTAAAAAAAAACAAATAATTAGCTAGTTATTTTGGTTACATGATGATATATTTAACAACAAATAAAATTAAATTTAAAAATAAATAAAGTTAATAGAAAATGTTCTGTTTGAATAAATGAAAACTTAATTGAATTATTAACTTTATATTTGTTTTTGTTTTTTTTAATGGAAAAAAAATGTGATTTACTTTATTTTAATGATAAAAAACAGCATTGATAAGGAGTTGGTATAGTTTATTTAAGGAGAGACTACGTAGAGAAAGGATGCTAGTTACATAAATATATAACCAAAATTTATATAGAATTTAATTAGCTCTGCCTGTGTGTGTGTAGAGAATTAACATTGGTAACAATTTATTGTCATATGGTTGTAAATCGAGTTGTTTAATGAAAAAATTTCCAATTAAAAAGAAGTGGTGTTTGTGCTGGGATGGTATAACACCTATAAATATTATGTCGAGTGAGAAGGTTCTGCAGCTCGATCTCGGCAGCTGTTTAGGACGGGCGGCCATCGGCGAGGGAGAAAACAAGGAGGCGGAATATAACTTATCCCGATGGATATTTCTATGCAGATTTCAGATTAACTGCCGCGGTATTTCACATGTTCCGGCCTCGCGAGTTTTTAGGGGAGGGTGGGGAGGTGTACTTCGCATAAACAAGCCAATCCAGACTGGAACCCCTCGGAGGACTATTTTATATGTAAAGCTTAGGCAGGCAAACGAAAAAAAAAATTGGAAGGGGTCGCAGATGTCCCCTGATTTTTTTTTTCTCAGTACACCACACACACCTCTCTATAGAAGAGCTCCATTCTCTTTTTCACGAATAAAATTGATGTATCGAACTAACCTACCGGCTAGGCAGGGGGATGAACAACGAAATATGGATCTTGAAGGGCGCGGTCTGGAGATAAAGAAACCCTCGGAAAAGTCTCGATCATGCTAAAATATAAATCCGACCCCCCAGGAATTTGGCTATGCATCCTCCAATACAATGGTACGATAGAGAGGCAGGTGAAATAAAGAGGCTCCGTAATGGCCTGTAATGGGCATGGAGGTTAACGCCCCACCCCTCACCCACACACACCCATTTTCAAATGGAGCTGGTCTACACCAAATCCATGTTAAATAACAACAGTGCATCGATTCAAATGCATTTCAGACAATTCACTTGTTTTCAAATCATACAAATCACTATCGATTAAGAGCACGTCTGCAATTAAGGGGAAAGCGAATCAACAAACCAATGCAAATTAATCGAAATGGCAAATTGAAATTATATATATATATATATATAACTAATAGTAAATCAATCTAGATACATTAAATTACATTTACATAGATATAAATTATCTATACATTTTTTTTTCAATTAAAACTATAAAATTTAATGTTAATGTATGTTTATTTGTTTGTATAAACATATATTGATTTTATTACAAAGTAGATAATATTGCCAAATGCCTATAAACCAGGGGTGGTCAACTTTTAGACATTAATATTTACTTGGCAATGGATTGCAATCTATAATAAAATTAATTTTGAACAATATTTAAACTAACTAATCATTTTTAGATGGGATGAATATTTTAATTTTATTTATTTATTTTCTTATTTAGCATCTTTTAAATAGATTGTCCCTTTACACCTATAATATAATTATCTTTATTTGTGATATTCATATTTGTTTAATTTTTTACCGACCGACGATAGTAAGGGAGGTATTGTTTTCACACCAAATTTCACATGTGGAGATTTTTACATATCTCCACGAATCATGCATTTTCTAAACAGAAAAAAGTATTTTTAGCATGATGTCTGTCCGTCCGTCTGTCCGTCTGTCCGTCTGTCCGTCCGTATAGATGTGCACAGCCTGAACGGCTCAACCGATTTTGATGAAATTTGGTATATTTACTTAATGCATCAGTGGGATGAATTGATCAACTTTTGGTGTATATCCGAAAACCGGAAGTGGTAGTATTAGCGATCGACGATAGGAAGGAAAGGGTTATTTTCACACCAAATTTCACACGAGGAGATTTTTTTATATATCACCACGAATCATGCACTTTGTATTGGTTTTATCCTCGAGAAAAATCATATTTATTAGTTTTTACTTGATTTAAAATTATATGACGTCATCCAGCCATTCATGACGTCACAGCCTGGTCTTACATATATATTATAAATAAAATAAAATTAAAAATATTTATGTTATATTCATATTTGTTTTTTATTACATTAATAGATATATTAAAATTATTTGAAATTGTTTCTGTAGCTGGAAATTAATTTTTCAAACCGTCGGTAGGTTCGGAACTGGCCACAGGTCAACTTATTTTTCTTAAGATTGATTTATTATTAAAGAAAATAAATAATTTAGATTTGATAATAATTGAAATAAAGAAGAAAAAAGAAAAAATATCAAATATATCAAATTTTATCAAAATCCATTGAGTCGTTCTAGCTATATACGGACACATAATGGACAGATGGACGGACGAACAGACATCATACTAATAATACTTTTTTCTGTTATCAAAATGCATGATTCGTGGAGATATTTTAAAATCTCCACATGTGAAATTTGGTTTGAAAACAATACCTTCCCTTCCTATCGTCGGTCGGTAAAAATAATTATAACAATATAGATAAAGTAGGTCTAAAACATTTTATCATATACTTATTATGATAGGGTTGATTTATCAAAGGACCACAACACAATAATTATGATTATAATAGAATCCTAGCCAAAATCAACAAAATGCTTAAAATTCTAGAAATATTTTAAACCAAAATTATACCATGAGTAGCCATTGCAAAACATATTTATATAATGTTATATATTTATATAAGATAATTTCTTTCTACTAAAAATAGTTAATTAATTAATTAAATATTATTAATGAATTAAAATTTGAACAAACTATATTAACATCAAGTCATCCAGTGTAAATTTAAAAAAATGCATTTGAACTTGAGCGAGTGGGTGAATCAAAAGTACTTTATTCTCAATTGAAAATTTGTACAAGAAATATATACAGTATATATATATTAAAGGAGAGTGTGAATTAATAGTAGGAGATGAAAAATAGTTTTAAGAAAGAATATATAAAATTAAAAATAAATCAATTACTAATTCAATTATATTTATATTTTTTATTTATACTTTTTATTTTTATTGTATATAAATAATATTTGAAAATTCCCATCGTTTAAAATTTATTTATGTTTGCGTGTTTTTAACATTTTCAACTTTCAACAGCGATTCTTTTCAAAAGTGTATGAATGATATCTCTGATCTATATATATCATTTTTATAATATAATATAATTAATTTTATATATGTCTCTTTATTAATGGTTAAGATTTACTATAAGCAAGATAAGATAATTGGATGAGGATCTATAGAAAAGCCTAAAAGGAGAGTTTGTAAATAGAGACAATAGAGATCATTTTCTGCAGGAGAAAATTAGTCTGTGGATTTTTTTTTTCTTTTTTTTTTATGAAGGAAGTTCAAAAGCATGTCGTGGGTAGCTGAGATTGGAATGAAGAGAGAAAAGGAGAGATTCGGGCCCTTTTAGTGCCTCTGTGGTTCAACCTCGGGCAGCTCTTAATGTCCTAAAAGCATTCATCTGGCCATAGGCTCAACAAGCTTTAAGCTTCAGCAAACACCGGCTTAAATGCATCAGATCACGCAGAGAAGCTTTGAGCCGGCACCAACCACTGCCCACAAAGTCACAATCAAAACAAAGACACGCATTAGTGGAATGCATATCCATAGGACACGCTTCTTGATCCTCTAATCAAGATATGTTCCAATAACATTCGATTGGAAATAAAATAATATAAAATAATAAACTTAATATTGATTTCAGGGATTGAATCAACCACAACAAGCTGTTCAAAAAAAGAACATATTAAATTTAAAATATAAATAATATTTTAATATTGGTTTTGAGGCAAAATTATCAAATGAAAATTAATATTATATTTATATTTGTAAAATATGCACATAATATACTATTAAAATAATTAACATAACATAATTAAGCTTATCGACATTGTAACTAAATAATGTTTCATTTATTTATTCATTTTTATTTATTTATTTATTTTATCTTAAATTTATTATATGGAATTAATAAATAAAATAATAAAATATTAAATTAATAAAAATAATCAACTGATTTGCTTATAGTAGTAATATTTTTGTCTAATTATTTAATTATTTATATGCGAATTTCGAAATAAATTAGTGAGAAAGCGAATCAGACAATTTTCACTTAACATATCAATAGTGTTATTAAAGAAATGAAAAGTATTTTATAGATGTGTGATATAATTATAAAAAAATTTCAAATTGATTATTTTCTGAAACATTAAAATTTAAAATATAATCTTATATAATTTATTAGAAAATTTTTAAAAAATAAAAAAATATTGTTTAATTTCATAATGTTTTTTTTTAATTTATTAATTAATTTTAAAACTTTATATTAGTTTGACGGATTTATGTTGTACATAAGTAATTAAGAATACTTAATATAATATTTAGACATAAGAAAAGTATAATTTCTCAGCTTCAAAGTAATTTTATTATTAAATTCATTAAATCAAAGAACAACGTATTTAAAATTAATTTAATAATTATTCAATTAAATTTATTATAGTATTATTATATTCTATTATATTTTATGAAAATATATAAAAAAAATACAATATTTAATGACATTTTAATTTAAGTTTGTTTTACTAAAAGCTAGATAATTAATTTTAATTTATATTTTCGGTTAACATTTTTTTAAAGAATTTCTCAGATCAAATTTCTTATCGAGAACGAAATCAAATAATCAAACGGTCACCTATCCATGAATTTTACTTAACATTGTTTAAAAATAAATAAATTAATTTGGATTTATATTTTCGGATAATATATTTTTTAAAGAATTTCATAGTGACTTTATTAGAAAAGATCAAATTTCTTTTTGAAAAAGAAATAAAACAATTGAGCGATTACCCATCCATGAATCTTGTTCAAAATTACTTGCTTAACAACGAAAATAGTGTCAATACAAAAACATTTTAGAAAACTAAATAATAATAATAATAAAATAATAATTTAATCACTTACTGTAAATTAATCTGAAGAATCACTGTGATATAATAATTTAGATTATAGCTTAAAAACGTCTTCAATATTATCTTAGTATATAATTTTCATAAAAATAAATAAATAAATAATACTTAAAGTTTAAGTCTTTTTCTCTTTAATGAAAATGAATTATAAACTTTGTATAACAAGTAAAAGTAGAGTCGGTTAAAATTGAAAAACAGTTGGCTGGTTCGTAAAGAGAGGACCGTGCGAAATAGTTTAAGGAAGTAATTAGAAGGAAGGGCATGGGAACTAGTCATGCAACTCAAATTTCTCTAGGAGCTTTCATTTCACTAATGATAGTTTCGGAACAAAGCAACGATATTCTTTTATGATTAATCTCGTTGAAGTTGGAGAGTAAAACCCATTTGGATAATGACCAAAAAAGAAGGAAAATTGCTGGTCTGTTTTCTATCAGTGTCTAATTAAGAATTTCGGATATTTTCCATCCACAAAAGTGTAGATTATAATGGTGAACAGGTTAAACTAAGTATGATATTTATCACAGTTTGCAAATGCAATTTACAATTCTGCAAAATATCACGAAACAACGACCAAACCCACCAAGGAAAGGTGAATCCTGTTCCTTTTTAATCTAACATTATATATATATATATATGTGTTGTAAAGATAATCTCATAATATTAAACGTTCATAAAAAAGAAAAAAACCAAGTGGATTGTTAAAAAATGAAAATGTCACTAAATTAAAGAATATAATGTTAGAATATGATGAATTCATAAAGAAAGGGAATATTCTATGAATATTTATAATAAAACTCAAAGGTTTATAACTTTTTCCATTTTTATATATATATATTAACATTTATATATAGAAACATGTCAAATAAATTAATATATAACGGAAATATTTTAATATATCAAAAAAAACACCTGTTTAAATATTTTAATTTTAATTGTTTCATTTATTTTTAATTTAACATAAATTTATTGTTATTTATCAAATCAAATTTAAAATTTTTAACTTTTGAGTTTTGAGTCCTCTCGTCCTCAAAATTCAAAACACAAGACATTTACCATTAATTAAACAATCGGTGCCACATTAATATTTAGTTTAAAATTTAAACAATCTAAAGTTATTTTTATTTTCTAAGTTAAAATAAAATGAATCAATTAATGACATTTCTAAAACAAATACATTACTTTGTTTTATTTATTAAAAAGGCAAAAGATTAAGAATGAAATTGATTTACAAGAAAATTCAAATTCAAATTCAAATATAAATTAAAACAATAAAGAATTATAAATTAGAAAAGAAATATATTTACTTATTTTAAATCTTTTTAGATTTATATAACTTCTCATTAGAATTAATAATGGAAGTTGAAAATTAGGATTTTTTTAAATTTCTTCATAAGCACCGTCAAATCGGAAAATAAAATAAAATTCTGAAATATAGGTAGAGTTGGAAACAGCAAATTAGGAAGAAGCCTTTGCAAAAAAGGCTATAAACATTGAAACACAAGTCATTAAATTAAAACTATATTCGAAAATAATTTTAGATAATTAATGTGACTTAAGACGTTCTGATTGTAATAGATATTGGCAGTAATTATTGAACCAAGAATATTATTTTTTTATGGCATATAATTATATGAGTAATTTATTGAAATAAATAAAAGTGCTCAAATTTTTATTTATTTTATGTAAAATTTTTTGGAAAATTTTTAATATTAAATTTTTTTTGCTTATGGTCGATTTTTAATAACTTAAAATGAAATTTAAAATAAATTCTATAGTATTTTTTTATCATCAACATATATATATTTTCTCATCAATTATTTAAATAAGCTAAAACCAAAGAATATGGAACGTTTTCTATATTTAAACAACTAACCCTTTTAGCGTGATAAAGTGATTAGGAAACGATAGTAGCCACATACACGACCAGATGAAGCATGTCTATCTTAGTTATAAGCGAACCGTCATGCAAAGAGGATTTTTCACCGCCATCTTGAAATTCAACACATGCGAAATTTCATCATATTTATTTCAAAGGTTCGTAATTTGTTTACTTTTGCAATTTTCGTAAGTATATTTTTTTGTGCATTCTTCAAAATTAATATTAAAAATAATTTATTGACAAAACCCTCAGAGATAAGAGAGATAGAACAAAAAAATGCAAAGTTTAAAAATATTATTGAAATATTATTTGAATTTCTTGTGTGTAAATATAAAAAAATATATTTCTAATTCATTAGACTGATATTGAAAACAGGAATTTTCTATTTGAAAATTATTTGTAGATTATTTTTTATATAAGATTGTACAAAAACATACTAAAAAGTAAAAACTAAGTAAAAGATCTAAATATAAATTAATTTGATTAAAACAATTTTTTAATATATTACATATATTTAAGTAATGAACAATTAAACAGTAATAAAAAAAATATATAAAGGTATTTAAAAAATTTTTTATCAATATCATCTTAGAGACCAGTAAGCATGTCATTGTTTGTGTTCGTATAGTAATTACCGACCGACGAAAGGAAGGGAAGGTATTGTTTTCACACCAAATTTCACATGTGGAGATTTTTACATATCTCCACGAATCATGCATTGCTTAAACAGAAAAAAGTATTTTTAGCATGATGTCTGTTCGTCCGTCCATCCATCCGTTGTGTAACCGTATAGACTTTACAGCTTGAACGGCTCAATGAATTTTGATAAAATTTTATATATTTACTTAAAGAATCATCAACTTTTGGTTTATATCCAGAAACCGGAAGTAGTAGTTTACAAAGTGTTAATTTTATATTCATTTACGGAAATTTTTCACTTAAAATATAATAGTAATTAATAATTGAGTAATTAAACTAAAAATAAAAACAAAGATATTATAATTTAGTCATTTTAATTCGAGTTTTAAAAATATTTTTTTTATACTTTATATATATATATATATATATATATATAATGTTCTTTGGAAATTAATTTAATTCAAATCGTGGGTCGGTTCTGTGTCTGACCACAGCTTATTTTTTTTTTTCTTAAATCAACTGATTCTGTCCAAATACCTGAAAGGAAAATGTTCAACGTTTAATTATTATTATTACTTTGGAATTCCATTCCCACTCAGAAAGAATATATTTATTTCTTTTTGTTTAATTGAAATATAAAAGATATTTATTTATTTTTTTATTAAAAATTTTTATTCACTTTAATAATTAATTTTCAATGTTTATTTTAATTAATTTTAATTTTTTTTTATATATTTAAAAAACTAACAAACAATATATATATTCAATTTGTTAGGTAATTAAAGTTATCTATCTACTTGAAAGAAAAATGAATACCTGTGACTGATGTCAATTATACATTAAATACACTTGAGAAAATATTTAAAATAAAAAAAAAAATAATAGGTATTGAAATTCTCTTTGGTGTTTGTGTAAGAATATAATCGGAATTTATTATAGTTATGCAGTATTTCCATTAAGCGAAATATTCATTTAATATTATATTATAAAAGACATATTTTATAATTAAATAATAAATTCATTTACCTTTATGTTTATAGGAACAATAGATATTGGATTATTATTTACGAGTATATAGTATCGAGGCAAAATGGAAAGTAAACATTTAATTGTATGGGATTAAATATTTGATTTACCAATTGGAATAGGGCCTCGAAAGGCTATTCATAAATTGTAACAAGATACATAGAAAATGGGGTAATACATCCCTTAAACTAATATCAAATGAGGGGGAGAGAGAAATAATAAAATATTACATTGATCCAATGATACCCATTGTCATGCTCTTTTCGAATATATAATACGAATCGAATGTTTGGATGGAAATATGGATCGTGTCACGTTCGGATTTCAATATATATTGCAGAGCTTATTGTTTGACCCGAATAGCCTGTTAAAGAAATGGGAAAAAAATATTATTGAAATTTCTTTAAAATAAAAATCCAAAAAAAAAAAATGATTTAATAATAATAAAAATAACATATCTATCTATATTTTAGAATATCATTAAATATGTGAGTTTGTTATTGATTTAATTAATTTATAATGAAAGATAAGAATAAAGAAAAAAAAAAGAAAAATATATAGTAATTGTCCAGATTAATTGTCATGTCATGGATTTGAATAAAACTTTACCAGTGGATTCCTTTTTTTAATTCCAAAGAAACTTTCCTTATAGAATTTTTCCGGGTCGCTTCTAGTTTACGAGATAAAAATTGTTAAAATTTGCATATAAATTCAATTTAGCTATCATATTTATGTTTTATTGATTTCGCCAGTAGAGGGCTTCACTAATTTTCGGGGTTTTTACCGACCGACGATAGTAAGGGAGGTATTGTTTTCACACCAAATTTCACATGTGGAGATTTTTACATATCTCCACGAATCATGCATTTTCTAAACAGAAAAAAGTATTTTTAGCATGATGTCTGTCCGTCCGTCTGTCCGTCTGTCCGTCCGTATAGATGTGTACAGCCTGAACGGCTCAACCAATTTTGATGAAATTTGGTATATTTACTTAATGCATCAGTGGGATGAATTGATCAACTTTTGGTGCAAATCCGTGAACCGGAAGTGGTAGTATTAGCGATCGACGATAGGAAGGGAAGGGTTATTTTCACACCAAATTTCACATGAGGAGATTTTTTTATATATCACCACGAATCATGCACTTTGTATTGGTTTTATCCTCGGGAAAATCATATTTATTAGTTTTTTCTTGATTTAAAATTATATGACGTTATCCAGCCATTCATGACGTCACAGCCTGGTCTTACATATATATTATAAATAAAATAAAATTAAAAATATTTATGTTATATGCCTATATGTTTTTTATTACATTAATAGATATATTAAAATTATTTGAAATTGTTTCTGTAGCTGGAAATTAATTTACTTCAAACCGTCGGTCGGTTCGGACCTGGCCACAGGTCAACTTATTTTCAGTTCGGTTTGGATATAGAAAAATTAAAAAAATAATTAATTAATTACCAAACCGAAAAAAAGTTGAAAATTAGTGAATAAGTGAATAATTAGTGAATTAGTCAATAGAACATTACTTAATGGCTGCACATTTCGACGTTCATAACCAGCTAATCAGTTAAACATTAATAATTTTTATCTTGTAAACTAGAAGCGACCCGGAAAAATTGCATAAGGAAAGTTTCTTTGGAATTAAAAAAGGAATCCACTGGTAATCCATGACATGACAATTAATCTGGACAATTAAATTACCAAATATATATTGAGTTTATGTCAGGATATATAAAAATCATATCCTCATTATAATGAATTGGACAATCAATGAATTTAAATGTCAAATTATTTATTTATGATGAAAATAAAAAAAAAATACATAAAAAATCTAAATAAAATTTTATATAAATGTTGAAAATGATTTATGGAAAAGTGTAATCAATTCTAGAGAATACTTTTGAATGACTCTAAACAAACATTGAATTTTTTATTATTTAGATACAATAGAAGTATACACACCCCAAAAAGAAATAAGTAAATGATATATTTTAAAAATTATATCATGGACAAATTTATTATATTGAATATTGTCATTTTTTTTCTTTATAATATAAATAAATAATCGAAAATAATGATTTTCCATTTATATATAAAAATAATTTCAATTCAATGACAACAAGAGAGTTCAAGAGTAACTAGGGCGTGGTCTGAAGCTGGGCGGGGGATCTGAGAGCTGGTAGTCTACGCACCATTGACCGAGATTCCAATACCCAATAAGTCATTGAGAAATTATAGACAAGTGATGCATACGAAAAAGTAAGAACAGTTAGAGAATGAAGAAGAGAGAGAGAAAAAAACAGGATATCGACCCCCACAATAGAAATAGAAGATAAAATTGATTTTTTTTTTTAATAAGAAAGAATCTGAAGATTCAAGTAAATTTCTTCTTATAGTTAGAATATTATGAACGATTTCATAGTAATGATCTTTTAATACTGTCGTTTGCGACTATATGTACATTCACTGTATGTAGAATTTGTGCGGTTGTCAGGTTTAACCAGCCCTTGTGTTATCCAACCATATTGTTTTCCTTCATCTCTACAAGTTCTCTAGTTATGGTTGTTTGTGTTTATATCAGTCCATGTTATTTTGAGCATTCGCCTGTACAACCAAGCCTGAATCTTCGTAGCTGTTGCAGCTATTATTTCTTACTACACTTCCTATTAATAATCATATAAACAAGTTCTTGATATTTCTTTAAGTTATTGGTTGTTTGAGAATTTATCAGTCTATGTTATTTTGAGTGTTCGTCTGTATGACCAAACCTGATTCTTTTGTTTGTTGCAGCTGACAGTTCCTGCTGATTTCATATTAATAATATTTCATCCAAAGAAGAATCAACTCTCTTGTACCATTATGATAAAAAAAAATAATTTATTAGTTTAAAATTAATCTTAAAAATCTGGAGTGTCTCCACTCGACTATCTCGCAAATTTGAATTGTATTAATTAACATATTGTAGTATATAAGTATAAAAATGCCTTTTTTTATGCTTATGTATTGGATATATTAAGATACAGAATTTTAGAAAGTTATTTGTGTGAACACATGGCAAAGTGTATAAAAGATAGCTTTCTGAAAATTATTGTTTAAAAAAAAAACACCCAAGGAAAAACCCAGAGATCCTTTTCGTTACCCCAAGATGGAGAGAGGGGTGGACAATTTTGCCAAGTGGCATAGGAGGGGAGAATGACCATTTACATGTTTAGACATTTTTTGGTCATTCTTGGATTGAGTGTAGGGAAGCGACTTCATCTGGCTAAGTGAGAACAAAATACAAGGATCATCGCGAGTGGAGCTGCCTGCCCAGATAAGACGACATGATACCTTGAGGAAAATATCCAAGAATCATCTTACTTGAAGTCCCAGTGTTCCCCGAACTCATAATTAATTTGAATAACACAGCTAAGTAGTCGACTATTATCTATATAAATAATTGCAATTATTCTATGAACTAAATTCCATTCAATTTATACTCCTCTATAATTTTTCACGGTACCATTAAAATTATTTAATTTCTAATTAATTTCTTATTATCAATTGTATCAAATAAATTCTTATATTCTTAGTAAATAAATAATTTTATAGTTGAAATTTTATAAAAAGCATTTTTCATATTGAACCTATTCAGTTTTATATTTTCCCTAATCAACCTACGCGGATTCAATTAACCCTTTTTAATTATGCAAAATTCATCCAGAGTGCTACCTATTAATTAAACTAATTTTATAACCCATTTTTTCTCATAAAATACCTTCCCTTTTTTCCTCTTATACACGACAATATATTATATTTAAATTTAATTTAATTAAAATTAATAAATATATATTAAACCAGCGCGTATTTGACTTTTTGTGGATGACACCACGTCACGTGCTGGCGCGTGATTGGCAGTCAACGTGTTAAAAAATTTAAAAAATTAATTCCGGTAATTTCAGCGATTCAATCAAGTTGAAATTCTATATATAGCAGTTTTACACAATTTTTAATCATGTGGAAAACTATCAAACATTTACGGTTAGTTTAGAGGAAAAAAATTCAAAACGTTGTAGGTAATGACCCTCTTCCGATTGAACTACATTTATCAAAAATTGATAGAAAACTACGAATTTTGAATAATGTCCGTGTACCAAATTTCATTATTCTATCTCAAACAGTTTTTGAGTAATCTTGTCTACAAATATATACACACACACGGACATTTTTCTCAACCTTAATGAAAATGACTCAGGGACGTTCAAAACGTATAAAAATATCAATATCTCTACATTGAAAATTTTCGTGATCACAATACTATCTCTGGCGAGATAGTAATAAAAAGATATAAAAAGATACATACAATAATTTGAATTAGTGGATTAGAGAAGAGGATTGTATTGAAGATACTTTACGTTGGTAAAAATAATGAGTAAACAAACTTTATAGATAAAGATATAAATATTTATAGATAAGACGGCTATAATAGGAATGAATTATTATTATTATAGCAACATCGTTAAATGAGCAATTAGATTTTAATGATAATCCTTCAAAGAAGTTATATATAATTCATCCCTTTTATGAAAATATTTGAAAGTAAATTCATTCTAGTGGAAAATCAAATAATTTATATACTACCTAATATTATTTCATAACTTGATTCATAGACATGATTAAGTTAAAGCGGTAAGATATTTGATGAGAATTTTTAGAAGAGAAAAAAAAATGATCTAAATATTATAATTTCAAATCCTTAATAAATAGGTCATTTGAGTTATTGGACTGGAATCGAAAATCCGAATAGAAATAAAAACAAAAAAAAAATAGTAAACTTAGTTTTGTTTTAGAGTATATATATATATATATATAATATGATAATAATGATGATGATCAATGAATCAATTTTAAAGATAAGACGAAAGGGGTCGATTTCCCAAATCCGTACAGGCTCAGCGTTTCAATTGAATTGCCCTCAGAGACCCATTGGCAGCAACGAGGGTAATTATTATTTTTTGGAGGTGAAGGTGTTGGAGATGAATGAATGATCCACGCAGCCGGGAATCTTCTTCGGGATAAAATGGGAATGGGAGGGATTGGGAAGGAATGGGGGCGGTAGCTGTGAGGACGGGAGGTGTGGGAGGGCACTCTCCGAGGATCGATAGCGTCGGCCTGTGGGGCGGGGGTGATGGATGACGGAGAAGGCCCGCAAATCGCCACGTCCCCTCTCTTACTCCATCCACTCATCACCATGGGGAGAAACCTCTTTCATAACATTTATTCATATCATTTGCCGGTTCGTCTTCTTTAACCCCCATCTTCATAAGAATTATTTGGAAAAGGGGTAGAAACTCCATGGAAAATAAAAGGGGAACAAATATTTCTTATCGTTAATGTTCTTGGCAAATGTATTTCTTCTTTAATAAATATCCTATAAAAGCGAATATTTCCAGATGCTCAATTATGTCATGAAAAATTTTCATTTAGAATTAATTAGAAGTTATACAGAATTATAATAAATATTAAAACATAGTCTATTTTTATTTTAATTAGGTCTTAACAAAAAAAAAAAATGAATGAATTTTAAACAAATGCAGATGAAATTATCTAATTTTTTCATATATTTTAATAAAGAGATGCAATTAATATTTAATTAATTAAGAAAATTTAAATTTTAATAGTAAATAACAATAATAAGATATTAGTTAATTTAATTGTAAAATATTAAATGATGGTTAATCATGGGTTTGTAATCTAGCATGCTATTTTTGAAATGCAAATTGTTTTGAACATTTGAACTATAAATTTATAATTTAATTAAATTTGAAAATTTCATAAGATAATGGATTAAGAGTAAACGAGGAGCCAGCAAGAAAACTGATTGTTTAGAAATGAAACTATTTTTTCATACCTTCATTACCTTTTCAATACCTTTTTAGAAATTAATACTTAAATTTTTGACAAGTTTTATGTATCGATTTGTTGATAATTTCAGGTTGAACTATAAGAACGAAGGCAAGTCAATAAGTACGTAACTTTTTGAATAAAACACAGTTTTTTAGATAAAAAATTATTTTATTTTTCAGCGTAGTCTACTTTGAGTTCTATACACTTCGCCCAACTTTTCTTCAATTTTTGTTATTCCTTTCAAAAAATAAGATTTATCGAGGACATCTTTGGTGCCGTTTCATTTTTATTCAGCAAAAAATAATGCTTAATGAGCAGACGAAATTCACTTTTTTCCATTTTCTTCTCAAATCTCGAGGTAGTCCGCTATTAATGGATGTCAAACAAAAACTAAAAGACCCAGCTGGTTTAAATTTCGACAAGAGTCAACTGATGATTGCCTGCTGACAGGAGCAGTGTTGCCTTTTCATTTCAGAGTCGGGAAATTCAAAAAGTCACGGACTTAATGACGTGCCCTCGTAATTTCAATAAATATATAAACGTTTAAGAACCCTATTAAAAAAACCATAGAATTTATGAAAGAGAATGAACTACGAGTAAATAAAAAGAAGAAAGTAAAGAAAGTAAAAAAGATGTCATTTAATTAATTCTCTTATATATGAATAAAAATAATTAATAAATAAAATATATAGATAATAATATCATCGATTCTCAAATGAGATTTAACGATCCTCAAGTTTTTATAGATTTATTTTCTATAGAATCTAATAAAGTTTTAAAATGAATTCTAATAGCAATGGAGATAATGTATAATGTATATATGATCAAATAAATATGTTAGACATCGCATTAAAATGAGGTTGTCATCATAATCAATTGATTAAACATGATCTAATGACATTTTTAAAATATTTTGAACTTCTTTCACGAAACCACACCATACTAGTTTTGTATCGAATAAAAAATTATTCTTTTAATATTTAAGAAAGAAATTCTTAAAAGAAAAAATAATATCTAAAGATTTCATTTTTCTTTATTTCAACTATATCTAAAAAAAATAATAAATTCTAAATTCATAAATAAGATCAATATTTCAATTAAATATTAATAAAAATCTTAGATATTATCAGAGAACAAAACAACCCACACTAATCGAAAATGAAATGAAGAAATTCCCTGTCTAATAAACAAAGTTGTAAAATTTTTGGTTTAATTTATACACTATCATAAAAGTAGAAAGAGTAGATGTTTAAATCACTATCTCAAGATTCATTTGATATACAACAAAAAAAATAAATAAATAAATAAATAAAGTTTATCTTAAGATTATCAAAGTTTCATTTATAAAAAGTATATAGATATTATAAAAGTATGTTCAGTTTTTTATAAGGCTTTATTATTTGTATTTATAATAAGAACATAAATTATCTAATATGGTTTTTTATTTTCAAAAATATAATGTGGGTGGAATGACTCACAAGGATAAATATTCATTAAAGTAATGAAGAGTATGAATGTCAAATGTCATCATCTTTAAATTGGAGTTACAATATACTATACTTATTAAGTAGGACTCGTGTGAAGATTAGACATCTAGATATATGAAAATTGCCTGGGGCTTGGAATGACACGTGTTGCAAATCATGACAGAACTTTGTTATCATTTATTGATTCCAACCCCTACCACTACCCACCACCACTCCACTCGAACATTTCAAGCATCTCTTTTATAGCAGTATGATAACAAATTCAAAAGTAAGAATAAGATAATACAAATTTCGCTCCCCTGCAATCTGTGAAGACTATATATATATAATAAAAGAAATATTATAGAATCATTCATTAAACTAACTAAAAAAAAAAAAATTTTGAAAATAGAGAATGATCAAGAAGAAATTAAGATGCAAAAATCTTGCTTGTATGTATGCTTGATTCTCCAATCTGGAATACAAGAAGAGTTGGGAATATCGATCTTCTGTTTATTTCTCCAGATCAGATATTTCATAGACTACAATATTTTAAATTAGTTTTAACTATTCCATGTATATTGTAATATATAGGCATAAAAATGTCCTTTATTAGAGAAAAATAGTGACAATAATATAAAATCACATTTATAACAGACATTGACATCCTCAAGTTCTCACCCTCCATAAATTAAATTCGTAAAACTTTAATAGAACAAAAAGACCGAAAAATAAATATTGTCACTTGATGAAAAGAAAATATTTCATGAATTCTTTTTTTTTGAAAAATTATAAATTACTTGACATATGGTTATCAATATTTGAGGGAAATGACCAAGGAGCATATGTCTATAAGAGGTGGTGAGTTAGTTGAAAGTTATCAGAGACGACTTGAAGGGAATAAATAGTTTTGCAGGGAAGGACAATTTTTACTTAGTCTTCATAAGAGATTGGAGAGAGACGAAATCATCCCTAAGTGGATTTCAGTCGCGACAGCCTACAGCCGATATCTCATTGTAACCTGAAGAATTAACTGAAGACTCCCTGTCTCTATTTTCTTCAACTATTCATACTTATAATACAGCTAAGAGGTCGACCCTTATTAAAATTACAATTGCTAGTTAATTCTAAATTTAATTTAATTTTTACTATTAAATCCTTAACTTTATTTTAAAATCCATTATCTCTTAATAATTTCTATGATACCAATTATTATTATGTTAAATTCTTTTATTATTAAATATTTAATTTTATCTTATACGACAATATATACAATATGAGTTTGAGAGATAATAAATTTAAATTTCAATTAAATTTTTAATTATCATATTTCAGATAAGTAAAGGAGAAAGCACTGTTTATATTTACAACCGGTATTGGTAGGCAAAACCGAAGGATGTTGACAATGGAAAGATGCTGTGATAAGGAGAAACAAAGAATGTTCTCAATACCTGAGATTAATTTTAAAATAACATTTTAATGGAAAAAGTCCAAATTTTTTCCACGAACAAATCAGCCTTCACAGCCATACACTACACAATTAGTAACCATGCTTGTTTCTAGCAGCTGACGTCACGATGCTTTCTTCTATAGAGAAAAAATATAATACCCATAATTGTTTATGACATGTTTGAATATGAATTAATCTCATATACCTTTATTTAGTTATTTAATAAATAAAGATTTGTAAACATTCTGATAATGAGTAAATAAATAGTAGGATTATATTTTTTTGAAAAAGAAAAAATAACGAGAGCTTTAAATCCATTTATTTATTTTCATAATCTCATTTTTTTCATAATTTAACATCTAGAGTTATGTTCAATCTTCCTGTATGCAGGTGTTTTGTTTATTATATTCTCTTTTTTATATCAACCATAAATTAATTTGATTCATTTGATTGAACTTTATTCAATTCATTATATCAACTACATATCGACCATTTAAGATAATACTCTAATTGAGATCAAAATTGATTTTGATAATTTAATCCAATTATTGCTTTATTCTAAACCACTTAACGAAAATGATAAAATATTATATTATCATATATATAATAAAACAAAAATAAATAAGTACATATGTCTTTAATTAAGAATTAACATATCTATTCATTTATATGTTTATTTATTTAATTTTTCAATGATTCATTATAAAGTGTAAACAATGAATTTAAATTCATCTCCATATCGAAACAGGAAACATTTCTTATGTTACTTCTTCATTAATATATCTGTGAAAAAGAGAATAAAATTGAATTGAACTTTTTTTTTTTGTTATCTGAACAAATTGTATTCAAATTGTAAAGAAATAAAAAATAAATTCAAATTAAAAAATTAATTATTCAAATCATTTAAAATTAACATTTCAATTTAATAAAGAACAATATTTACAGAGAGATTGTATTCAATTCTCTCTTTTCAATTAAATAATAAATAAACTGAATTCAATTGTATATTAAATTAATTATTAAATTAAATAATTAATATATAGAGGAAAAAAAATATTTTTGAAAATGTTTATAAGTAAAAAAAAAAATAAATAAAAAAATAGACCTTTTGTACATAAACAAATGTAAAATATAAATATGATTTTTCAAATTTATTATTGATCAAATTCTAGAATAGGAATAATATAATAGTAGTGAGTTTCACTTATTAAAGTAAAAAAATGGCAAATAATCTTAATTTGCAAGTACTTAACTGTCGAATAAAATATAAGTAGATGTTTTATGATGATATGTTTATCCCAGGGGTCGGCAACATGCGGCTCGCGAGCCGCATATGGCTCTTTCGATGTCAAGATGTAACTCTCCAGGTTCATGCACAAATATTATATTATTTTATTTTTAAAACTCAAAATATTATATTGCAATAAAAATATATAATGCAAAAAATATTTAACAGAGATAAATTTATTCATTGTAAATCAAAAATCATATGTATATATAATCTTAATTAAATGTCATAATTATAAAACAAAAATGTTAGTGGCCTTTTAAAAATTTGAAAATTTTGTAAATTGTAACTATTGGCTCTTCCATCTCAAAATGTTGCCGTCCACTGGTTTATCAAAATGGTCGAGTTATCAATGGGCGGAGGGGGATAACAAATGAAGAATAATTATTTGCTTCAATTTTATGATTTTCAAAACTTGGTGGATTACAAGAAAAGATAAGAGAGGTATAACTTTGACATGTATTTGCCATTGAAGAGATAAAGACGCTGAAAATAAATAGGAGAAAGGGATGGAATAGAAGGGGGGATCGAGAGAATAATATTAAGTGAGAAAAAGGCATTTGTCATTTATTAGGTAGGTCATCGTGGATGCCGATGTAAATGTCTTTCCATTAAAAAAATGAGATTCTTATTTTTTTGCGCACTTCATAAACAAATTCACATTTCAATATTCGAAAAATTCCATTTCCCTTTATTTTTTGACGATTGAGGGTAGAAACTTTTATTTTCACATCTCAATAGAATATATATCATCAATATAAAAATGTTAACAAGATTGAAATGATATATAATTTTTGGTATTTGACAATTATTAAGAGTGCATTCAAACTAATGATAAATTAAATACCTATTTAATTAATTTCAATATTAAAAGAAATATAATTTTAATTATTATTTTAATGGAGTAATTTTAATTAGTTCAAAAACAAGATTTGATTATATTCTCTCTTCCAGTTTATATAATAATTACTTTATATTTGGAGAACTACTATATAACTAAATTAAGAGGCTATGAAACATTTTGAAAGGTTTTTTGACACTGAACTTAACTAAGGCCGAACAACCCTTCCTTGGAAATTATTTAACCCTCCCTCTGACTAACAATAAGTTATATTCAAATTTTTTATATTCTTCTAATTGTCAATAAAAATATTTATAATATTATTTGATACAATCAGAAAACAATTGAATATTGGAAGGGAATTTTAAAAATTGTTACACTAAAATTGTTCAATTTATTCATAATCTTAATATTTAATCTAAATCTTAATAGCCATTAATCGATAAAACATGCTTAAAAATTATAAGAATATTTGAATATGCTATATCCCAAAGAAACATATATCTCAAATATAGAATTGCAACACGATTGAGTATATAATTTTTCTTCATGACTGACCAAACACAAACTAAAAATGTTTTTTGGACTCATGTATATTTCTGTTGAAATATCGGATTTTATTTTATTTGTTTATTTATTTATTTTTGATTCAAAACAAAACTTTCTTTTTTATACATTTGCTTATCATATAAATGAAAGTAAAAAAAAATGATGTTTTTTAGAAATGGTATGGACCCTTCCTTGGAAAGTATACACATATGGATAGATATAAACAAGTTTGTTTTTCTTAGATCTTGATAAATTTTACGGGTAAGAATAAACAGTTTCACACACAGCCTCTGTGGTAAGATTAAATATTAATACAATCAAAAAGTAATTATGTGTATTATAAATTTTAAAATAAAAAATATTTTTTTTTTAAGAATTTCCTAAATAGTTATTTTAAAATTTAATTAATATAAAATCTTAAATAGCTATTAAATATTATTATTATATTGTGTTATTATAAATGAAAACAATTTCATAAAAACAGAAAATATTTTTTTTTTTTAATAAAAAATAAGTAATTTAAATTTATATAATTTTATTATTAATTAACGTATGGATTTTTATAGGAAAATAAATGTTTATTTTATTATTATTATTATTATTATTTATATTATGTTATTATAAATGAAAATGATTTCATAAAAACAAAAAATATTTTTTTTTTAAATAAAAGTAAGTAATTTAAATTTAGATAATTTTATTATCAATTAATGTATTCATTTTTAGAGGGAAATAAATATTTACGTTAGTTTTTTTTTTAAATACTTGTAATCTCCTTCATAAACATGGATTTATGTTTTACTTTAATTGATTGAGATTCGGGCGATTTCAAACATTGTCTTAATTCTAAGAAAATATTAACTTTGTTAAAAGCATTAGTATGTGTAACCAAACTTTGATAGTTTCAAAGAGAATGAAAATAAACGAACGTTTTTTTTAACGACCATCAATCATTCGTTGTGCATAACAACCAACAGAAGAGAATAATTAATTTCTTAATAGAAAAATTTACCTTATTTTTTACTTTTATAATTCATTAAATTGATTAATAAAATAAATTGAAAATTATCAATTGAAAAATTATCACGAACTTCGTCGAACTTACATAATTTCAAATAAAATAAAATTTTCTTAAGATACAATGTGCTATATTTTCAGTACAACAGTTCTCAAGTTATGTTATGACAGTTGTTCCATCATTTTAATAAACGTAATGCATCACTTGTTATTGAAAAGTTATGGAAAGGAATATGAATTAACTTCAAGTAAAAAAAATAAACAAATGGAAATTGGTTTATTTTGTTCTTTTTTTTTTTGTTTAAATTTTATATTTGAAAGTAATGATGATGGAAAAGAACATTTGCTGAAATTTCGGATGAAAATAAAACGTAAAAAAAAAAAATAAATAAATAAAAAGTAAAACAAAATTGTAAATTAAAGACAAGTTGAACAGATAAAGTTTAAGGAAATTCGAAATGTGAGCTTACAATCTTTTTAGGCATTTGGAAAGAAGAGTCTTCTTTAGCCCATTTGCTTATTTCTAGTGTTCTAAAGCAGTTCAAGTTTTGTCATTAAGTATACTTCTATACTCAACTAAAATACATAAATAGCATAGCTAATAAAGTGTAAACGCCCTTACCCTCTCCCTTGTTTCCACGAAGTCCACGTGCTTTATCGTCAGGCCATTTTCTAAATTAAAACCAACTCCCGCCCGACAGACAAGAGAAGAGATAAAGAGAAAGCCTACCAAAGTGATGGGCAAAATATTTGTTCGCCACGTGCATTCCCTTCCCCTCCCTTTTCATCCGCATTCACACAATTTACTATTACAATCAAACAAGGTATCTGGATATAGTTTATTTGCAATCGGGGAATTCACCTTCAGTTTTTTTTTTCGATTTCCATTTCCCCCCTCCATTCATCACCACTCTACCAATTGGATTTGTGCTTTCGAGAAGGGTTAGTCCTACGTCCAATATTTAATGTCACTCGGCTTATTAAAATCAACAAATTCGATTTGGAAGGATCTTGTTCATTTAAAGGAATGCTTGCCAACACCACCCTATTTACTGTCAATCTCAGAAAGGAAAAGGGGAGAAGATTGCCACTCACAAATGAAGATTGCATAAATCTCATTAAATTGTTTTGAAGGTGATAATATCCTGACAATGAAAAATTGTTTATATATTTCTTTATAATGTTCAAGAACCTGGAACACCGAGCTATCGCTCGACCCTTTAACAAATTTATACAATTTATTATTATAAACTTTAAAAATATTACAATTTTTTAATTCTTTATTACAATTGTTAAATGGGTTTTCTAAAAATGACCCATTAAAAATTTGTTTCCTAAATTGGTATAAATTAATTAAAATAACTTGATTTTCATTTCACTATGAAAAATATTTTCAAATTTACTTGATAAAATATTTGATCCAATATTATATAATATAAATATATATGATGTTTGGACAAGCCGAAACAAAATAAAATATTGTTGAGCCTGTCGGATCACCTGGGCCACTAGTGAAGGAGTTAAAAAAAGAATTCTTAACTCTTTCACACGTTATAATATTTAATGAAAAGAAAATTAATATAAAATAAAAATAAAAAATGCAATTGATATAAAAATTAAAAGGAGATAATCCTTAGAATTTACAAATTAAATATAAAAATAATGAGGAATAAATGCTAACTAGTGCTTAGCTAAAACAAAACAAGTTTACAAAAATTGAATAATAATAATACCTCAACACAGTTTACAAAGAACGTGGTCAACAACAAATCTAAAAATGGAAAATTCACAGCTAAAAAGCTAAAAGCATGTGTACAACAACGAGTCCAAAAAGCAAGTGGATGCGACCAACTCTCGAAACCAAGGGAAGTAGCCCTTGGCCAAAATCGACCATGCGACAAGGTGTAAGGAATCACGTGACCCTTTTTTCCAGACCACCCGTTGCTACCAAATTAAATGACCATGTGTTGACTTATATATACAAAAAAACTATATATAAAAATAAAAACTAATAAAATTATATAAAAAATAAATTCATAATAAAATAACTAAATCTAAATCAGGGAGAGGCTTTAACAATGTTTTAATTAGATGGCTTCAGTTTTATATTTTTCAAAGTAGCAATAACTTATAGTGTTTCGACCAAGGATTACTACTAATAATAATATAAATTCTGAAATTATATTTACACTTGTCTATATTTTAATTAAGAAATGAGTTATATTTTTTTCTTTTTATTTATAATAATCAAATATAATTTATATATGATTTATAATTTAATCTAAAAAACATTTTAATTAATATAATATAATTTATTTAATATTATTAGATCAAATTTATTCAACAATTTATTTGAAATTCCTTCCTTTATATGTGGATTTTTTGTGAGAAATTAATAAATATATTTCGTAATATTTGATTCTAAAATATTATTAAAATAATAATATTTTTAATTTTATTTCTAAATTAAATATAAAATTTTAAAATATTTTAAATATAAAAAATATTAATACAATATCAATTAACAAAAGGAGGGAGGCAAATATGGATGATATAGAGACGTCACTTAAATTTACTATTTTAAGTTAAGGTTGATTTGTCCTGAGGCTGAAACCAATACAGATCGATTTTTCTTTATAAATATTATCTATGGTGTGAATTTCAAAAAAAATCCTTCGAGCGGTTTGATATCTCAAATATATATATATATAACTTATATACAAATATATATATTTATATACAATTTTTGCTATTATAATAAGATGAGATTTAAAAAATACTAAAAATGTTAATTCTTTAATTCATGAAAAGTGAAAAAGTATATTATTTATATAGAAGCTACTTAAGAAGAATTTATAATCTTGTAATTTTTGAAGCAAGAAAACCAAGAAAACATTCGAAAAAATAAATAAGTCTTATTAGTTGATTAATATTGAGATTCTTAACTTTTTAATCAAAAAATTTTCTTACTCTCCATTTACAACTATCTCTTTTTGAAATCTTTTCTTGATCATTGATATATAGTTCCACAAACTTGTTTTCCCTACCACTATTTTGATTATGAAGATAACTTGATACGGCCATAAGTTCTCGCTAAACTTGTGAAATATTTAAATAAAAATATTAGATAATTTTTTTGAAGCAATAATATTTAATTTGTTGGTTTCGATTACTTTAATTAATTAATTTTAATTTGTAGAAATCATATATATATATATTTTAATCTATCAATTTAATCATAAATGTTATAAAAGTAAGAAGATTGAAGCTGATGGTAAAGAACGATAAAATGTAAAAATACTGGAATATGAAGTTAGGAAGGTTCAATTTTGGAAATAAAATTGTTCACAAATCTACATGTGTAATTTAGGTATTTAATTAGAATGAAAATAAGATAATATGTATAAATTGAATTTTACCAATATTTAACAAAATAAATGATGATACATCTATAAAGTAGCCATGCAATTTTTAATTTAATTAATAATTATAATTTGTAAAATGAAATGAAAGAAATAGATTAGGGGCTAGGTAAAAAAAATGAAAGATAATTTTTCAAAGTAAGAAGACGCATGTCTGCAGATGAGGATGGATGGCGTCGACTAATCAAACATTAAGCGGATTCGCACAGGATGATGAATCAGGGTCGGCAGAGAGGGAGGGGGCGGATATGGCCATCATATGGCATGAGAGACAAAGCCCAAGAAGGAAGGGATTTTCGCTCCATCTTCCAGAGGGTCCCTTGACAAACTTGCTCAGGATTCTCATTTCATCCTATCATGCAAGATCCGTTACCAAACATTCACCCTCACATCAAGAAACGCTTAATTCCATAAGAGAAGTTATTAACGAAAAAAGAATTCACTTTTTTAATTAAAATAGCACTATCTGCTCAGAGCGCCTTCGGCCCTCTTCACATCTAGACGGGGGCTCGGCCCCCCTGTACCCCTGAGTGGTACATAGTATTTGGTTGAAAGTAGAAAAGGTTTTCTTCCATTTTGTTTCAATCAGTATATTACATAAAACATTCATTTGTTTTTGTGTTCTTATTTAAAATATATTTTAATTTAATCAGTAAATTAATTATATATTAGCGGACTAGTGTGAGAGTCCTCACACGCAAGGAAATTGAATCGCAAAAGATTGAAAAATATTATAAGATATGAGGCACTGGATGTGACGTCACAAATGACGTTAAAAATAAGAAAAAAATTATTTTTTCACTTTTTTCAAAAAGTATTTACTGTTTTACAATGATTTTCACGCTATTATTAGATTAGCCCGAGGGCTATCAAATCGCATTGGAATGGCCCAAATCGCATAAGCCGTTTAGGAGGAGTATGTGATAGAACTGTCTTTTAAATATATAGATGTCAATAATATTCTTAATAGAGAAAATAGAAAAAATAGAAATTATATGAATACTTCTATATTTTAAATTAATCATTTGGTTAATAGATGTATAGAAGAGATTATGCTGACGTCACTGTGGAAGGAAAGAAACCAAGAGGGTTACCAGTTGTGTAAGATTGTGAAAACTGATTATTTTTAGAATTTTAGACTTTTTTGAATTTCAAGGCACTTCCACTAAACTGCTCAATTCGGTCTTAAAAATTTTATAATAAGTCCCAAGTTTTGAGAAAATTAATTGCCCTTCTTATCTCAATAGCGTCAATATCCTACGACTTACAAAAATACCATATTCTCTGCATAGACTCTAGTTAAAAGAAGTCTTCAAATAAATAAATATTTTCCAAATTTAATTGCAAGAGATTGATTGGGAATCGTCTGTTTGGAAGACCAAGGAAGGGATGTGAGAGAGGTGGGAGAAAATAGGAGTTGGATGGTTGTAGCTCAGAATAGGGATTCTTGGAGGAATGTGGTTGCTGCGTAGATCCACAGAGATAGATAGATAGATAGAACTAATTGGAAATGAAGCAAGTTATTTAAATATACATAGGAGTAGTCAAAACTTCTTTTTAGAATACCCTCAGAAATTTTCCTCTTATTTAGTTTTTTTATTAATTTTGAGGAGAATTTCATTAACAGTTATTTAAAAAAAACATTTAAAATATGTATCTTTCAAACATATTTTATCAAGTAGTATGAGTGATAAAATGCTTAACTACTGAACTTGATATCGATACTTTACCTAATCCACAAAAATTATAAATTAATATTTAATATTTAATCGATGTCAAATAAACAGGCTAAAATAAGATTTATAATTTAGTTATTTAAATTTAATTTTAAATTGATCATTATTACAATGATTTATGAAATTAACAAATGTTTACTCTTAATATTAAATTTCCTTTCTAGTTTTCAGTTTAGGTTTTAAAGGTATCATATATCAAATCATTTGAACCATTCAAGATAAAATATTTTTAAAATTTTTATCTACATCATTATTTTCACGATTAAATACGAGAAATATATAAAAAATCTTGTTTCAGCTTCTTATTCTATACTTGTCTGAAATGATAATGATTTGGATAAAAAAATTTACGATTTCTGATCACGGAAATGCACTTTTTCTTCTCCCTTCCTTCTCTCATGTTGCTCTGCATTCGTGACCAGGGTCAGTGATTTTTTTTATTCTCTTTAACAGAATATCTTTATAGAAATGAAACTAAAAAATTTGTTATTAAATAATAAATTTGATCATTACATTATATTTATAAATATATTTAAAAAGAAGTAAAAATAATGTATAGTATTAAAAATAAACTATAGTTAAATAAATAGTAAAGTAGACTAAAAAATAAAAATATAAAATAATAATTATATTCGTGTATTTTTAATTAATGAAATTTATTCATTTTCCATAAAAATTATTCCAAAAGAATAGGAGAGAACACTGTTTATATTTAAATCCGGTATTTTGGTGGGCCATCGCAGAATGTTGACGATAAAACGTTGCTGAGAAAAGGATGATGATTTTTTCGAAAACTTGGGACTAATTATAAAATTTTTAAGATAAAATTAAACAACAGTTTGGTGTAAATTCTTGAAATTCGAAAAAACTAATCAGATTTCACAATCAAAAATAATAACCATGCTGCTTTCTTGCCTACCAGTGGCATCAGCGTGTTCTCTCCTATAAACTTGTGAGTTTTATATCTAGTTTAATACGTTTGTTGATGAATGATATGAAAGAGATTTCAAGATAAGTTGATGAAATGTTATACCCCTATTAATAATTTCTCATTAGAATCCTTCATTAATTAATTGATGTTTCTAATTCACTTGAGTTCTTTTTTCATTTAATAACAATAATAATTTTTCATGCATTTTAGATTAAAAAATACCTTCATGTGGACTGGTAACATGTTAAGTTTTCTATATGAAGAAAAAATTTACCTGAAACAAAAGAAAAAAAAAATTAAATTTATATCAAAGATTTTAAATTAAATTTTTTTCTAATTTATGACTAAAGTATATGGAATAACAAATAAAATGTTTATTTATTTTACCTTGAAGAAATTATACTATGGTACATGTATTGAATTAAATTTAAAAAAATATTAAAATGGTAGATGTAAAGAAAATATGTTTCTTATCCGATAAAATATAAGTTTAATTTAATTTATCTTTCCAAATATTCAGAATTTTTTTTCTTTTTCTTTTAGACTAAAGTAAAACAAAATCATAATATATATTAATATATTCACAAAAAAGAAATTATTATTATTTAGATGAAATATTATTCTATAAATTAAATTTATAGAATGAGATTAAAAAATTAGATTAGAAAAAAATAATGTGTGATATTGAATTGCATTGACAATATGTTTCATTTATTTTAATAAAAATTATAAAAGTTTTAGTATCAAAAAATGAGATGAAAAGGGAGTTGGGAATTTAAAATGTAATAAATAATATTGATTTCACAATAAAAGTCAAAATTAATATTTAAAATATACAAAGTAGAACTTGGAAATGAAAAAAAAAATAGTGAAAGAGGTGAAATGTGTCAACGAAGTGGATGCACGATAAAAGCTTTTGACAAGCATGCAAGGGAGGGCTCTGGTCTTTTTATGATTGTCTGGCATGCTTAGAGGGGCAACCCAGCTTGATAACGATGACGAGGAGGAGCTTCGCCGGAAATGCAGGCAGCCAGCCACTGGGAGGAATTTCAATTGACAGGCTAGTAATGCACATGCACACCCACTAGACAAGAACGCATTACACATGCACACGAATGCAAAATGGAGATAATCCGGATTATCGCTTTAATATTGCAAGCCTCCTCCAATCCTCACCCAAACAAGCCGATCTCAATTGAATAGCTAATGGAGAATTATATATTTCTATAATCTTATCTTCTTAATCTCTATATTGTATAAAAATGAATATGTTTATTTGTGTATATTTGTTATATTTGGTAAATGAATTGGAATAATTTTGGTCCAGTATAGGAGAAAACGTTATTTATATCAATATCCGGTATTTTGATAGGTAAAATCGCGGCAAGGTGAGATGTTGCTAAGGGGAGACAATGAATTTTCCCAAAATTTGAAACTAATTATAAAATTTTTGGTAATGCCTTGAAATTAGAAAAAAGCCCAAATTTTTTCTAGAAATAAATCAGTTTTCACTACTATACACTACACAATGGTAACCATGCTTAGTTCTTGCCTACCAGTGACAATACGATTTTTCTTCTATATTTTAAAATTAGTATAGGGAAACTCAAGAAAATTGACTAAAATTTATCCCAAAAGGAAATTTTATATAAAAAAAAAATGTAAACAAAAACATTTAATTAATTAAATGCAATGATCTTTTTTGTCTTTTTGTTTTTTGTTTACATTTTCATGAAAATGGTTTGAATAATATAATTAGTAATTGAAATATTTCTTAGTTCTCTGACTGTCTGGGAAGACCTGCTATATATAAAAGGAAAACACGAGTATAATGAAATCCGATGCCAGCCTAGCACAATAACCTTGTACTTATCATTAATCTCGGTGTTTTACTAAGTGTTTTTACTA
Source organism: Labia minor (assembly GCA_963082975.1). Lineage (NCBI taxonomy): Eukaryota > Metazoa > Arthropoda > Insecta > Dermaptera > Spongiphoridae > Labia > Labia minor. Next base: position 57,511,775 of record OY720345.1, read on the forward strand.
CCAATAGAGATTAGGTGAATAAAGTAAATTCTAAACGGTTGTATTATATTGTAGTTCAAATGGAAGTTATCTATTAATTATTATAAATGTTTGTTATATTTTTCCTATTTTTAAATAATATTTATAATTTTTATTAAAAATACTCCATTCACACACACTATTATTCTAATTATGTTAGATTGTTCGGAAAGTAATTTCGATTTTTGTACAGCTGAAATACAATTTTCAAAAATGAATAAATTCCTGGCAAAAAACTAAGATCCAGATGATTTTTTTTTAACCTCTCCATTTGAAGTAAATGTTATACCGTCCAAAAAATCAAGTAATGCCTTTATCTTGTCTTTATCAGTTTCAAACGGTCTTCCAGTAATTGTTGATGGATCTTCGACATCAAAATTGCCAGATTTAAATTTTTATAATTAAATAAATATAATTACCTCTGACGAAATAAAACATAATGACTTTCCGAACGACCTAATATATTTACTTCTCTTACATCAAATAAAAAGAAACAGAGACCGGATGAATAATAAATATTAAATTATATTTTTACTCAAATTTTAAATTAAATTTTAAAAATTTATAACAATCTACCATTAATAATTTAAATATTATTCCCCTATTTTATATAAAATTTTAAAAATAACTTCAATAATTGCAAATGATACTTAAAAATGAAAACTAATCTTTCCTTGGATTACTTGTTAAGTTTTAAACTAAATTAAGTATACATAGGTTCTAAATTTGCATAAAACTATAGATTTCTTAATATCTAATAAGATATTACTATTTTTGAAATAAAAATATGTATTAAAATAAACCTTTAAATCAGGGGTGTCTAAACTGCGGCCCAAAACCCTTTGAGATGCGGCCCAAACGCAAATTATGAAAATATTTAAATTTTTTCAATATTTTCAATATGGTTCTTAAAAAAAAAATGAAAAATGATATTTATGTGAGGCCCAGCATATTTTTTTTTGCAATGTGGCCCTCGAATGGTCATAGTTTAGACACCCCTGCTTTAAATCAAATATAAGGTGATGGATGAAGAGATCAAATTAGCCCTCAAAATATTAAAATAAATGAATTGTAATTATTAAAATTCAGTAGCTATAATTAATAAAAAAAATATTTTGTAATTTCATATAATTAAATGAAATTAAATTTAACGGTATAAGTCATATTTCATTTTATAAATTTGATTTGGTATAAAAATAGCTTTTAATTTTTCACGTTAAAAAATAAATGAAAAAATAAATTCCCTTAATTAACTAATTTATGAGATATATGTATATATATATGGTTCAAACCAACTCTGTTTTCATTATAATTAATTAGTTTTATGTTATAATTTTGAATTTATAAATAATGAAAGGGATGAATTATTTTTTTAAATATAATTTTTGTATTGAATTTTAAATTGAATGAATATTAATAAAAAGATAATCATCAGGGAGAGAAAAAAAAATAATTATATTCTCAGAAAATATCAAATAGACAAAAGGCTTGATTATATATATATATATAGTATGAATCCAGTGTGTTAAATATAAAATAAACGACCCAGGAAGAGATTATCATTTATTCAAAGTAGGCTCACCTTACAATTTTTCCTAATAAGATTAATGCAAATGACTTTTTCATAATTTAATTGAAGTGTTAAAGAAAAGGTTTATTTTTATCTGATTAATATAATAAATGTGTGAATTTGTGTGCATGTCGGTGTAACTTTTAAGGACGTGCTTGAAAGACGGAAGAGAAATTAAAAGAAAAGAAAAAAAAATAAAGAAATTTCCTATAGCATAGTGGTAACCTCCTGGGTTGGCTTAATTATTTAACTAGCAGGTTCCTAGGATCGAAGCTTCCATTGTATGAGCGAGTTTTTGTTCGATTCCTGTGACGAGGGGTTCACGAAGAAAAGGCAAGTCACCGTCATTGATTCGCTGAGATGGCTGGCTGGTTGACTACTTGGCTTCGCTTTTGGGAATCGGAAAAGGGGTCCAGAGTTCATAATCGTTCGTTTTCCACAGCTGCCACATACACGCGTTTCCAGCCAAACAAGAAACTTCCTAACTCGCCCCCCCCTCCCCCACATTTTCTACATCTCTATATCTATCATGGCGAACGAAGGAACGAACTCCTCGCCATTGAATAATAATTAGTCGAAATGGGCAGAGATAGCGGCTGGGAAGATTTCTCGTGAGTTTGGCAATTGCCATACAACAAGACTAAAGAAGTGAACCAACTCGGAGAATGAGTGAGCGAGGGAATAAACCCTGAAGGCTCCAAGGGTAATTAGATCAATTTATACTGATGGAACAAGCAGACCCCCGGACACTCGGATATTAAGACCCGCTTGACGGAGATAGCAGCGCATCTAATGGTCCAACTCCACGGTTCGCTTAATTACTTACACTCTTTGCAATTGAATCAAGTATAATAGGAAAATAATTATAACAGAATCCATTTTCTTGATTTTATAATAGAAAGCGTTTCAATTAATAGGGATTTGGATGAGATTTCAAATAAAGAACCATCAAACGATGGAATCATCAAATAAAATTGGATTTGAATTGCTTACAACGAGATCAAACAAGGGAAGATTTCATGTAATTTTCGAGAGTGAATCCCATTGGGCCCTCCTTTCATTTCACTTTAGATGACAAGTATTAAATCCCTTTTCATCTATTAATGAAAGAAGTTACCGAATATTTTTTATTTTAAAGCGTATAGTATAAATAAATATTATATTTTATTATAGTTAGGGATAAAGGAAGCATTAAGGCACCATCTCTTTCAATTTTTTGTTTCGTTTTTTTAATTTAAAAGAAAACATTAAGTTCAGCTAGTTTAAAGCAAATTTGTATTTAATTCTAAAAATTAATAAAACTAATTAATAAATTATTTATTCTTTAAAAGTAGAAAAAATAATTAAATTTAATTTATTATAAATTAGATATAAAATATACAAAACAATTATTTTGCCGGTTGTATTATATGGGTGTGAGGCTTGGGAGATGATAGTATAAATATAAAATAGTATTTGAGAATAGGATTCTTCGTAGCATTTATGATCAAAAGAAAGATGAGGGCGCCGGGGAGACTGCATAATGATGACCTCTAGAGAAATAGTTAGGGTTATAAAATCGAGAAGTCTGCGATAGGCAGGGCACGTTGCTAGAATGGGAGAAGAAAAAGATATTGGTGGGGAGACGTCCGCTTGGAAGACCAAGGACGCTGTGTGTGTACAATGTAGGAAGGGACGTGAGAGAGATGGGAGAGGGTAGGAGTTAGATGGTTATAACTCAGGATAGAGAAATGTGGTTGCTGCGGCCAAGAACTTTCGAGTACCGTAAAGCCACAGAGAGAGATAGATAGATAAATTAGGTTTACTTGGCGTTCCCGAAAAATATTAAATAAACAAATAATATTAGTTTTTTTACCTTTTTCATATTACTTTTTAAATAAGGAAGTACAATTTCACTCAGTTTTTCAAATTCTTATTATCACAATATTTTTTATTTGAATATTTTTTTATGTATATACTTATTATATATATATAGTACCGGGACCCCGAGCCTCGGCTCGGTACTTAAGTTAAAAAAAATGATTCATTATTATTGGATTTGGCTGGTAATATTAATACCTGGGACACCGAGCTCTCGCTCTACCCTTTAAAAAATATTGATACACAATTCTTTAATTATTTATTACAATTATTAAATGTTACACATTTGCATCAATCTGATTAAAATTAATGAACTTGTGCTCCTCAATAATACATAAATATATAATATATAGGTACATATATTTTTTTTCTATAGTGTTTTTTTGAAAAACTGTTTAGCGCCCCAAGTGGTTATAAAACAAACTAAAGACAAAAAAACGTGCTTTGCAGCTTTTCGGAATTAAAAAAGCAAAATTGGCAGTCGTGGGACTGGCCGACAGAAGTGAAAACTTCTGCGTAAGAAATTTTAAAACAGACGAAATTCGCGCTATTTCACGAGAAAGATGAATTTCATATGCATGTATATATATATAACTTATATATTATTTTAAACATATATTTTAAACAAATTTGTAACTTATATTTATATATATATAAATACACAACTTTGTTTAAAATATTGCAATACGAACTGTTTTATAATTCTTATCTCTAACATAAAATATATATTTATTATGTGAAGTTCATTTCGTATAATTTTGATTATATATGTATATATGAAATGAACTTTACATAATAAATATATATTTATATGTTAGAGATAATTTATAAAACAGTTCTAATGACAATTCAAATTTCGCGCTCTGTTATAAGAAATTTGAAAGCAGATGGTTTCATGGTGTTGGTCACGATCACGCGAGTTCTATACTTTTTCCCCATCCCGCAAAAGTGCTCAACGCCGCTAAAGAAGTTTTCACTTCAAAAATTATTTAATATTTGGAAATATATCTGACTTATAGAAAAAATGAATATTAATTAAAGAAAGAAATAGTTTTTAAAATATCCTGAATAATATGTAACAATTTTCAAGATAGAAATTTATTACAATATTACAATTATTAACTGTTGCATCATTGCATCAATCTGATTAAAATGAATGGAACTTCGGGTACTCAATAATAATAAATAAAATAATATTAATAAATATATTGAATAATATTTTATTGAAAAAATATTAAAACTTATAAAACTATCTAAAACTTTATTAATAAAAGAACAATGAATAAATAAATATAGAATAGTAATTTATTAAAAAGTAAACAATAGATAAAAAGAAAAAAAAATAACAAAATCATTATTTTCATTTTTAAATAACGATTCACCCGGCGAGTTTCGAACCGACGAAATCCACTCGTTAAAACATCAGTCCAACCGCTGGACTATATGTATTTAGATAAAAAATTGTCATTTTTTTACTGTCTTAGCAGGCAGTATTAAAAATTTTGACGTTTTCCATATATAATCTTATCTTATTATGCTAGCTAAAATTGTATATATGTATTTATCTATATATATTGGTTCTCAAAAACCGCTCTAACGATTTTTTTCAAATTCACACTAGATATAGTATTTATAAAGAAAAATTAAGTTTTATTGATGATATCTCTTGAAACATACAGCTTCATTATTAATTTCTTAATTGAAAATTATATATGGAAAACGTCAAAATTTTTAATACTGCCTGCTAAGACAGTAAAAAAATGACAATTTTTTATCTAAATACATATAGTCCAGCGGTTGGACTGATGTTTTAACGAGTGGATTTCGTCGGTTCGAAACTCGCCGGGTGAATCGTTATTTAAAAATGAAAATAATGATTTTGTTATTTTTTTTTCTTTTTATCTATTGTTTACTTTTTAATAAATTACTATTCTATATTTATTTATTCATTGTTCTTTTATTAATTAAGTTTTAGATAGTTTTATAATTTTTAATATTTTTTCAATAAAATATTATTTAATATATTTATTAATATTATTTTATTTATTATTATTGAGTACCCGAAGTTCCATTCATTTTAATCAGATTGATGCAATGATGCAACAGTTAATAATTGTAATATTGTAATAAATTTCTATCTTGAAAATTGTTACATATTATTCAGGATATTTTAAAAACTATTTCTTTCTTTAATTAATATTCATTTTTTCTATAAGTCAGATATATTTCCAAATATTAAATAATTTTTGAAGTGAAAACTTCTTTAGCGGCGTTGAGCACTTTTGCGGGATGGGGAAAAAGTATAGAACTCGCGTGATCGTGACCAACACCATGAAGCTAGCACATTACGTCTGCTTTCAAATTTCTTATAACAGAGCGCGAAATTTGAATTGTCATTAGAACTGTTTTATAAATTATCTCTAACATATAAATATATATTTATTATGTAAAGTTCATTTCATATATACATATATAATCAAAATTATACGAAATGAACTTCACATAATAAATATATATTTTATGTTAGAGATAAGAATTATAAAACAGTTCGTATTGCAATATTTTAAACAAAGTTGTGTATTTATATATATATAAATATAAGTTAGAAATTTGTTTAAAATATATGTTTAAAATAATATATAAGTTATATATATATACATGCATATGAAATTCATCTTTCTCGTGAAATAGCGCGAATTTCGTCTGTTTTAAAATTTCTTACGCAGAAGTTTTCACTTCTGTCGGCCAGTCACACGACTGCCAATTTTGCTTTTTTAATTCCGAAAAGCTGCAAAGCACGTTTTTTTGTCTTTAGTTTGTTTTATAACCACTTGGGGCGCTAAACAGTTTTTCAAAAAAACACTATAGAAAAAAAATATATGTACCTATATATTATATATTTATGTATTATTGAGGAGCACAAGTTCATTAATTTTAATCAGATTGATGCAAATGTGTAACATTTAATAATTGTAATAAATAATTAAAGAATTGTGTATCAATATTTTTTAAAGGGTAGAGCGAGAGCTCGGTGTCCCAGGTATTAATATTACCAGCCAAATCCAATAATAATGAATCATTTTTTTTAACTTAAGTACCGAGCCGAGGCTCGGGGTCCCGGTACTTTTCAATTAAGAAATTAATAATGAAGCTGTATGTTTCAAGAGATATCATCAATAAAACTTAATTTTTCTTTATAAATACTATATCTAGTGTGAATTTGAAAAAAATCGTTAGAGCGGTTTTTGAGAACCAATATATATAGATAAATACATATATACAATTTTAGCTAGCATAATAAGATAAGAGTACCGGGACCCCGAGCCTCGGCTCGGTACTTAAGTTAAAAAAAATGATTCATTATTATTGGATTTGGCTGGTAATATTAATACCTGGGACACCGAGCTCTCGCTCTACCCTTTAAAAAATATTGATACACAATTCTTTAATTATTTATTACAATTATTAAATGTTGCATCATTGCATCAATCTGATTAAAATGAATTGAACTGGGGTCCTCAATAATACAAACAAACAATTTTAGCTAGCATAATAAGATTAATCCAAGTAATATCGTCTATTTCTATTCGACACTATTTTCAGTTATGAAATGAACAGTCAGTAGAGAGTAAAAAAATTGTAATTGAAGACCGTTGTTTTTAAAAATAATTAAATTATTTTATAGATTATAAAATAAAAATTATTGTATTAACATTAAAAATATTGAAATAAAAAAATAATAGTTTGATTTAATAAACTAAAATATTATAAACATTTTTAATGTGAATTTGTCAGGGAGGTAGGGAGCCCAATTCATTTAACCATCCATGTTGTATAAGGAATCTTAATTTCTTAACACTCCGTTTTTTCAAATTTAAAATAGAGGGAGAGAAAGAGTTTCAATTATATTCGAATAGTCTATATATTCTATATATGAGTATTTTTTTTTTCTGAATTTAATACCAAGTTGATTTTCAAAATTTTCTATTCTTTATGCATATGATTGATTACATGTGTTAAAATTTAAACAAATTCAAATATTCTAATTTATAAATTTATATAAAATTTAATATTATTTTTTCGAGACTAATGGCAAATACCGGTGGCCCTAGTCAGAGCAAGAGAAGACTCCTTTTGGTAGCGGCCCAGTCGATGATGTTATATGGATCGGAGATTTGGGCTTTACAACTATATTTTAAGTGAAAAAATGATTTCTTGGTTATATAAAAATTAAAATATGATTCTTTATATCTTTATTATACAGAAAAGTAGGCGTGTTAATATAAAATATATACCTGGGACACCGAACTATCACTCGACCCTTTAACCAATTTATACAATTTATTTTTATATACTTTAAAAATTTTACAATTTTTTAATTATTTATTATAATTGTTAAATGGGATTTCTAAAAATGACCCATTAAAAATTTGTTTCCTAAAATGTTTCAAATTAATTAAAATAAATTGTATAAATGTTCATTTATAAAATCTATATATCTGTGAGTTTGTTTTTCGATTTTTTAAATTTTGATTTTGGATTCGATTAGAGCTTAAAATGTGTAAATGTAAAGTGGTCTTGGTTTTTTTAAAATTCGTTTGGGAACATGGTCAAATCGGCAGTCAAAGTTGAAAATTCCCCATATATTATAACTACTGTAATTAGTATTATTATAATGTAAAATTATAAAGAAAAAATGTTTAGACATTATTATAGACATTTTCATTCTGTAAATTAAATAATTTTATTTCATTTAAATAAATATCTATTTTTAAATATTTTTTTCTCTCTACATTATTTATCTAATTCTCACAATATATTAAGATCATACCGGGACCGAGCCTCGGCTCTGTAATTAAGTTAAAAAAAAAAATTCATTATTATTGATAAATATATATCGTAATTTATAATTATAAAATATTATTAAAATATATATTTTTAATTTTATTTCGAAATTAAATAAAAAATTTTAAAATATTTTAAATATAAAAAAAATATATATTTTTAATTTTATTTCGAAATTAAATAAAAAATTTTAAAATATTTTAAATATAAAAAAAATATTAATACAATATTCTTTAAAAAAAGGCGGGAGTCAAATTTCAATATAAATGTCATTTGTGATGTCATCAATATATAAATTAATAATAAATAATATTAATAAATATTAAATTTAATAAAAGAACAATGAATAAATAAATATAAAATAGTAATTTATTAAAATGTAAACAATAGATAAAAAGAAAAAAAATAACAAATTCATTATTTTCATTTTCATTTTTAAATAACGATTCACCCGGAGAGTTTCGAACCGACGAAATCCACTCGTTAAAACATCACTTTACCATCTTGACTAAATATATTTAGATAAAAAATTGTCATTTTTTTACTGTCTTAGCAGGCAGATTTGATGTTTTTTATTTTATTTTTTTTTTTTTGAGAGAGATTAATAAATATCTATATATATTTTATTAAAAATAAATATTTTTAATTTTATTTCGAAATTAAATAATAAATTTTAAAATATTTTAAATAAAAAAAAATATTAATACAAATAAAAATGGAGGCCAATTTTGACGTTTTCCATATATAATTTTCAATTAAGAAATTAATAATGAAGCTGAATGTTTCAAGAGATATCATCAATAAAACTTAATTTTTCTTTATAAATACTATATCTAGTGTGAATTTGAAAAAAATCGTTAGAGCGGTTTTTGAGAACCAATATATATAGATAGATAGATATATACAATTTTAGCTAGCATAATAAGATAAGATATAAAGTTTTTGAAAAATCTACATCCAGAAAGATTAAATTTTTGCCTTGGATTAATAATATTAATGTAAAATATTAATTAAATAATCTAGTTTTAATTTAGATAAAAAAAATATGTTCTTCTAAAGTTATATAAAAAAAAACACATGAATCATTACAATATTTTGATTTTGATATCTTTAGATATTTATTGATATTTGTTTGCTAATTACATTAATTAATACAAAAAAACAACAACAACAATAACAAAAAATGAGTTTTCTTGAAGAACAAGTGTCAAGAGATTGAATTTTCAACTGTAAAATCTCCTAATATATGAAATTAAAATATATCTTTAAGCGTCTATAATATAAACAAATAAAATTGAAGTCCTTAAGTAATTTTAAGAATTCAAAGATAGGCAAGCAATAAGCCAGAAAACCAATGAAAAATATAAAAAAAATGTTTAGTGATACTGGTATATTATATTTCTAAATGGTTGATTACAAAAAATAGCCATTCTCTCCATATTGACATCAATCTGAAATTGAGTAATATTAAAAAAATTAAATTCAAATTAATGAATTAAAAAAAAATCTATTTCTAGAAGGATTATAAATAAGTTTTTTTCTTTATTTAATTCCAATGAAAATGAATGAACAGAAAAAGAAATAATCCATCTTCTCTGACAGGTCAGTATTTGATGGAGGATGAAAGGAGCCTTTGAAATGGAATGTGTCACAAGGAGGACATGAAGAAAACGCAACTCGTGTTGTACAGAGGTGATTGGAGGTGTTCAAGGTGATCGACCAGCTGCTCGCTTTTAATGATAGCCAGTCAACCAGACGTCCATTCAAGAAACTTTTCAATTCCCCCTCTCCTCAACTGCTTCCTCACCCGTCTTAAAATATCCCCTCCTTCTTTGGTTATCTAATCCCAAACAAATAGGATCATGATATGAATAATAATAATAATAATAATTCAGTAGTAATTATTATTCTATTTATAATTAAATTTTATTATTATTTTTTCTACCATTATTTTGTTGGGTAAATGTAAATTAACATATAACATATTTTATCTAAAGAAACATTCATTCTATAGTAAATATTTTTCATTTTTACTAAGTTGCCAGAGATAGTATTGCTTTCACGAAAATTTTCGATGTCGAGATTTTGATGTTTTTATACGTTTTGAAGGTTCCTGAGTCATTTTCACTAACGTTGAGAAAAATGTCTGTGTATGTGTGTGTGTGGACAAGAATACGCAGAAACGGTTTGAGCTAGAATCATCAAATTTGGTATACCGGTATTATTCAAAATTCGTAGTTTTCTATCAACTTTTGAGAAATGTAGCTCATTCGGAAGAGGGTCATTACCTACTACGTTTTCATTTTTTTTTCCTCTGAACTGACCTTAAAAATAAAGATATGTTTGATAGTTTTTCACATGATTAAAAATCGTATAAAACTGCTACATGATTGAGTCGCTGAAAGTACCGGAATTAATTTTTTAACACTGCAAATCACGCCCCAGCACGTGACGTGATGCCATCAACAAAGAGTCAAACACGCGCTGGTTTTATAAATATTATTTAAATATAATTTATAATCTATATTTAATTAAATTTAATTTAAATATGATATATGTTATTTAATCCAATTCAAATGTGTGAGATAGTCGAGTGGAGACACTCCAGATTTTTTATTATGAATATTAAAACTTTCAACAAAAATTTAATTATAAAATAAAATCTTTTATTAATTATTATTTTATTCAAATAGAAAACATATACATAGGCAATGGTTGAATAATAATAATAATAATAATAATAATAATAATCGGGTTCTATGAAGTTATCGTTTATAACAAAGCAGTTAATAAATATTAAAAGGTCGAAATAAATGTAGATTGAATAACAAAAGGGAAATAAAATGTTAATATGCAATCCATTCACAATGCCATTGGGCCTAATAATAAAAAGAGAACATTCTTCAAAACTCTTTTCCTGTTGGCAATCAACGACCGAAAGGAAAAAAAAATGAACTCTTGATCCATTGACAACTAGAATTAATTGTTCGTCACTCGATGGCTATGTTAGATAGACATGTGGGACAGGAAAATAATAAATTCCGATTGAATGGCAAGTTAATTAATAGGAGGACCTGGTAGTGGGAAAGAAAGGAGGGGGGGGGGGGCTTTCAAGGTTGTTCGTGGGCAAAAACAGACTGCAGAAGTCATACCGGCACTTGGGTCAAAACAATAATATTCACAAGAGGTTGGTGAGAAATTGGGGATATTTTCTTAGGGGATAGAAACAATATGAAAAGAAATTTATTTCGTGACTCCATTTACATACTTTGAAATAAAATAATATTATATAATTCATTTTCTTATTAGGAATAAATTAAATAGATTATATTATAAATAATGAAAATCATCAAAAATTTACAAATAACAATTATGGAATATGCTATAAAGATCTTAACAATTTAAAAAAATAAGTAAAAAAATTCATTTTTTCTTCAATTTAAATGATATTAGTTCTTAATTGTTAGTCTAAAAATTAAATATATATATATATATATATGCTGGGTCTAATCATTTCCAGAACTGCTCTAATAACACCAGTACATATGATGTATAAAACGTAACCTTTCAATATGTTTCGAAGTAATCTCAATCTGTCATAATACACTTCTGTTCTTGGATATATCAGTTGTGGCAACAACTTTTAGTCTTCTTTCGCAAGGCTCTTCAATGCTTTTTTGTTGACTTTGAATGCTTGTATGTTATTGATTCTAAGAATATAACCGTGAAACCAAGAGACAAAGGACAGAAGCTGCATCATCCTCCATACTCTCCTGACTTGGGCTCAACAAACATCTTTTTTCCGAAATTCAAAACTGTGATCAAAGGAACACCTATTCTGGTTGTTGAAGATATCAAAAAGAATGTGACGTCGAAGAGGACTTTCAAAAAGTTGTTTCCACAATTTATACAGCCTAATACAGAAGTATGTTGTGGCAGAGGGGATTACTTCAAAACATGTTAAAAGGTTACGTTTTTCTGGTATTATTAGAACAGTCCTTGAAATTAATACTGCACCTTGTATATATATTTTTCTGTGTGTGAATTGTGGGAAGTTTTAAAGTAAAATTATTATACTTCTTGTAGAAAATATGTATATTAAATTTAGGTATTTTATATAATGATATATATATAATATTAAACATATTTTGAAAAACATTTGATATTGAAATTTTATCTTATATAATTAATCTCATTCCTATATAATTAATATGTACTAGTATATCTGTAAATTTTAAAATAATTCCTTTACTTTTAATTTATTTTTAAATTAATATATAAAGTTTTTAAATACTTTTTAATTAAATTTGGGTATAATATATATATAATACCTCATGTATAAAAAAATAAATAAGAAAATTTATAGACTCCTATTTAAAAAGAATATAAATATATAGGTATTTGTGAAATAACGATTTTTATTATTTATTTTAAAGTGAAAACGCAAGTGGTGTTAAAGTTTAAATTATATATATAAGTGATTACAAGACACAAACTTGACCTTCACACTTACCTTCGAAAGAATTAAGTGAAAGTTTTCTAATAATATTTAACTATATGTAACAAAGTAGCTTTAAAATTTATGACCGGTATGTCTTCTTGGCTCGTATACCTATATTGTACCTTGTATAAAAATTTATTGCTTTTCAAATAAACACCAATGATAGAGGAAAATTTTAGTGAGATATGTGCGTGGAGTATAAAATATTCCCTACACTTAATATAATGTAATGGTCAGATTTGTTAATAAGCAAATTAATTTTTTTTTCATTCTCAATTTCTGGGATTATTAGATTGAATAAAATTAAAAAAAAAATTGAATAAAAGATGGAATAATAAAAACGAATTCTCTCGTGTTAATTAATTACAAATTTATAATAACGAATAATTGATTCAAATAATATTTTAATATTTATTTAAAGATTAGTAGTATTGAAAATTTATACCCCACTTCATTCTTCCTAATTACTTAATTAAATAAATATTTTTTTAATATATATCAACTTTTGGTTATTTTTCTTTAATAAAATTAAAATAATTTAATTAATAATTAATAAGCATATATTAAAAATCTCTTGAAAATTAAACTGAAAAAAAAAATTAAATTACCATATAGTTGGAATTTATAATTTCTTCTATCTTTATCAATATTCATATGAAATGCGTAGCAAGATGCTGAACATAAAAATTATAATTTAAAATTTAATGACATAAATGTATATATTGGATAAAATAAGGATAAATATCGATTATATAATATTCATTTTTTTTCTTTATTTTAAAAATTTTAAAATTTTAATCATAGAATTACAATACATATTTAAATCTTAACTTTAATTTTTAAATTTATTTTTATACTTGAAAAGATAAATATAACATAAATATGATTTCTTAAGATTATGAATAAAATATATAATATAACTAAAAATATTATTATGCAATATAAAGACAAAACCTATAATAGGTGCATATACTCGTATTTTAAACCAGTAAATTATATTTCATAATATAGAGGGTAAGTAGCACAAAAGAAGTAAAAAAGAGCCCATAAAAACGAGCTTTGGTTGAAAGAGTTCTTTATTCAAATTTTTAAATGAATAGAAATGAAAAGAACAGGTCAAAAAAGAACACTTAATTGGCATCTCCTAGGTTTCAAATGAAATGATGCTTTAGATAAAAAAAAGCGGATAAAATTAAATATATTTTTCTAAGGCCTTCTTTTTATTTAAACTTCATTTTCAATTAATTTTTACGATATATATATATAAAATTACCTGAGTGAGCAAAAAAAAAAAATTGAAAACAAAATCAGTTTTATGTTGAATTTCTTCTTGTTTTGTTTCTTTTTCTTGGACAAATAGAAACAAATAGAATTTGAAACCCACCGCTTCAATAAGATTTCTTGATCCATTCTATCAACTTCCAAATAAAAATCACTGCAAATTGGTAAATAAAATAACATTCAGTCACTCGTGCAAAAAAATTCGGATAAAAAAAAGATATGTGCCCCATTTTATATATATATATCAATAAAATTGAATGGAATACATTTTAGAAACTCCAAATTTATATCCAAACCAATATAAGATACAATGTACCAAGGATTGTGGTTATTGTTATTATTATTATTAAATTAATCAATGAATATAAAAATAAATATATTGTTATATTTTAAAATTGTTTTAAATTACTCAAATTGTTTAAAAAATCTTCCTCAAACATCTGGAAAACAAAATTCCACACTATATAATATATATATTATGTCTTCTATATTATTTAAATAAGTTTCAAAAAGTGAAATGATTTAAAATAGATGCAGATGGTTCAAGATAATGAATTTTGAAGAGATGTCGTTTCTGTCGCAGTGTTAGTTACATATTCAAGAGAATCTAACTATAATAAAAAACCACTTTTTAGTTGATTTCTTTTCTATATTTAAAAAAATGCAATTCTTTTCATTTCTATAAGATTGAAATTAAGTATTTGGATTTCAACTTTTCTATCTTCTTACTGAATATCAAGCTTTCTCGAAATACTTTTTATGTGGTGTATTATGATGTTGACTAAAGAAAAGGAAGTGTAAAGCCTGGTAGAGGGGTAATCCCCTCCATTCATTTTTACTGACTACAAGCTGCACCCTTTTATATTCACCTCATATTATGTAAAAAAGTAATTCCAGTTTATAAATGATTCACCCTCATAGTTTAAGATCTATAAACTTGAATTTAGGATAAAGATATAAATTATTCTAGTGATTTCAAATAAATTGTTGATTTTTTATAAATACTTATTTTTTTAAAAAAAACGTTAATTACTCATATAAAGTTAAATAAAATGGCTGATACTAATCTTTTTAAATAAAATCCAAGAAATATATTATTAATAAAATTATTTAGATTGTAAAAACAAATTTTTTTAACATAATTTTTTATAAAATATTAAATTATTTAATTTTTTTTTATAATTATAATTAAATATAATTAATATTAGAAATTCTCTTTTTAAAATTCAACAATAGGATATTGTTATGATTGTTCACTATTTTTTTTAAAATTTAAAATCTAACAAATAAATATTAATGAGTATTATTAACTATAATTATTTTTTTTTTTAATATGAAAATTAATTATGCATGATTTGAATAAATTTGATTCTCTATATTATTATGGAAAATGAAAGAAGAATTATGACCTCGCACCATTTTTTTTTATTATTTTTCATTTTAACTAACTGTATACTAAGTCTATATGTGTCTATGTCATAGGTTCTTAAACTTATGTACTCCACGGACCCCCACTTGAAAAAATTTTTTTTGACGGACCCCCATCACAACTTTAGGTACTTTACGTCATTTTATTAATTAATTTCTGGCTTACGATCTCATAAGGACAAGGATATATGATGAATATTTCTAACAGTGATTGGTGAATAACGATTTTTTTGCATATTGTAGAACACATTTTATTAGAAATTATAATATTGAAGAAAGAAAATACAAACATTGTCATAGCAACAAATCTCACAAATTATAATGGGTACTTACATTAAATTCATATAAATATTTTATAATTTTTTTCAGAAAATATTAAATAAGAAATATTTTAAAAAATAACTGCATCTATCTCATTAAATATAACTTACATATTTAATGAGATGTATGGAGTTGTTTTCTTGAAACAAGAATCTCAATATCTGGCTTAATATTGGAAACTTTTAATCTAAGATCCGGCTCTACATTTAATTTGTTTCTATATTTAGACTTAATATAAAATAGTACCGAAAAAGCTTGTTCGCATAAATATGTTGTGCAGAATGGAATCAAGTGTTGAAGTGCTTTATTTGCAAGCGCAGGATAATCTGACCTGAGAAGTAACCAAAAGTTGCTCAATTCAGTTTTGTTAAATTTTAGTTTATAAGTTGTATCACATGATAATTCCACGAGAATATCTTGTTCAGGTGCAGATAAATGTTTAGCATTTGTAATTTCCATATTAAATGGATCTCTGATCCAGTTATTGCAAGGATCAGGAGTAGAAAAATACTTCCTGAAGTTGCTTTTCAAAGTAATTAAATGTTCAACAAATAATTGACGCGTTTGATTAAGCAATTTTTCACTGGAGCTTTCTATGAAATCATTGAGAGTTGGAAAAGACTCATATACACCGTTCTGGATGCGTTTCGACCACAAGTCGATTTTTTTAATCATTGCTTCTATTTTATCTTCAACTTTAAATATATTTACAACAGTACCTTGCAGGCTCAAATTAAGTTCGTTCAATTTTGTAAAAATATCAGTCAAGTAAGCCACCTTAGCTAACCAGATAAAATCATTGAAACATTCGGTCAGTTCAAAATGCGCATCTATTAAAAACAATCGTATTTCATCTCGAAGCTCAAAAAGGCGAATGAGTACTTTCCCGCGGGACAACCAACGTACATCTGTATGTAATAATAAATGTGTATGTTGACTACCCATTTCCTCACACAAAATTTTAAAAACTCTGGAATTAAGTGGACGAGCCTTAATGAAATTGACAATTTTAACTACTTCGTCTAATGTTCTTTTCAAATCTGGTGACATATTTTTGGCTGCTAATGATTCTCTGTGAATGCAGCAATGATTCCAAACAACCTGAGGCGCAACATTTTTAATAAGAGCAATCAATCCAGTTCTTGTACCTGACATTGCACGAGCACCATCAGTGCAAATTCCAACACATTTTGGCCACTCTATTTCATTTTCGGTTATAAAATTATTCAAACTGTTAAATATGTCATTAGCTGTCGTTCGTGAAGGTAGTGAATCACAAAACAATACATCTTCTTGTATTTGATTTTCAAACTCATATCTAATGAAAGCTAACAAATTGGCATTATTAGTGACATCAGTACTTTCATCCAATTGTAATGAGTAATAGTGACTTTTGCGCACTCTCGATATTAATTCTTCTTTTATATTACATGACATGTCTTCAATCCTATTCTTAACCGTATCATTTGATAATGAAATCAAATTTATATCGTTTGCTGCTTTAGTTCCTAACATTATATTTGTAATTACTTTTGTAGCAGGAAGAATTAATTGCTCTGCTATATTATGCGGCTTTCCTGCTTTAGCAATAAGTAGAGCTACTTCATATGATGCCATTACTGCTTTCTTACTCATACCACCAGATCCCGTCTTTACCATCAATTTCTGACTTGAATTAAGTTCTTCTTTTTTCATTTTAAAAAATTCGATAGACTTACTAACATGCTCGCTGTGCTTTGTTTGTAAATGACGTCTGAGATTAGCAGGTTTCATACTTTCATTGGATAAACTTTCCTGACATAGAACGCAGACTGGTCTTTCCACATCATTGTTGCAAATATAAGTAAATCCAAATGATAAATAATCATCCGAATATTTTCTAGTTTTGCGTTTCTTGGTAGAGTTTGCTGTTGATGCCTCATCATCTGATTCTTTCCGTTTCTGTGTTGAACCAGTTTGTAGCCAACGATCCATTTTATGGAGTAATTTATTAACATTGAACTACAATAATATAAATATAACGAATTATTATTTACTAGCTATGTTTTAATATGATTTTAAATGAATGTTTTAATATCATTTTAAATGAATGTTTTAAATCATTTTAATAAATGTTTTAAATCATTTTAAATAAATGATTTAATATCATTTTAAATGAATATTAATTTATATAATAAATATATTTCGTAATTTGATTCTAAAATATTATTAATTTCGTAATTTGATTCTAAAATATTATTAAAATAAATATTTTTTATTCATAAAACTAACTTATACTTACTCTCAAAAACAGCCTTTCTGGGAAATTGCAAAATGTGTTTAGTGTTTTTATAAAATAATGATCATGCAAATTACACTAAAAATTAAAAAAAATTATTAGCTATAATAAACTATTATTAGCTATAATTTAATTATAATTAATTAAATTAATAAAAATAATTTAAAGATACAACTCGTTGAGAAATGAACTTATAATTAACATTAATAAAAATAATTTAAAGATACAACTCGTTGAGAAATGAACTTATAATTAACATTTGCTTTAAAACTGTTTAAAACCCCAGAGTGGACGCTGACAATTTGGGTTTTTCCGGGTAAGACTGTCCCCTCCCCTGGTTTTCCCCAATAACAAAGTGAAAGAAAATTCCCTTATATGCCTCCCCTTCCGAGCCCCTAAGAGGGGTTATTTTAAAGGAACAATCGAAAAATGATTTTAAATGAATGAATGGATGAAAATTCAAATTTTATATATAGTTTTTTATATATGTTTATTTATTCACAAAAAATTAATTGACATAATTATCAATTTAATAAAATAAAATAGTATTATTAATAGTATTAAATTATAGCCGTAATTCTCTAGGAGGATATAGTTAAACAATGAACTTTAAATATTTATATATGTATATATTTTTACGATGATTTTTTTCCGAGGACCGCGGACCCCCAGTAAAGGCTTCGCGGACCCCCAGGGGTCCGCGGACCACAGTTTAAGAACCACTGGTCTATGTGAATTTTTTATTTTAAGGAAATCTTTTAAAGATACGATAAGGTCGTATGAAGAATTAAAAAAATGCGAGCTTTGAAGAGAATATTAATTTTGATTTGAAATCTACATATTTTCATATTTGGAAAGAAAAACCAACATCTTTTTTTTCTCTTGTAAGACAAATCTCAAATTCATGCCGGAAGTAATGAAAATCTCGAATAAACAATCAAAGAAAGGATAGAGAGAGAGACACAGTGAAAAAAATAAGAGAAAAAAAAAATAACGAAAATAAACAAGACAAACTTTTACTTGATTCCTCTCAAATCACTCTACGATTTTATGTAAATATTAATTTTTTTTTTTTATGAGTAAAAAACGTACATATTCGTTTCATATGACTTATTATTTATTTTTATATTGGATGTTTATGTACAATATATATATATATATACATATATATCGCTTTTATTTATTTCCAATTAATAAGAACAAAATCAATAAAAACGAAACAATTCATTTGATGGAGTTCATTAAGATTTTAAGGGAATCAACGAACGTGAATGAACCAATGGAGTCGATCATTTTTGTTGGCCGCCCCCCGGGGGCAATAAATTCCCTCTTAATTGAATCGCATTTGTTGTTGTTTTTTTATTTTTATCTAAGACAAATGCCCTTATCATCCTCTCTAATGTTTATGTGCGTATATACAGGAACAATTCAAAAGAAGAAAGGAGGGTCATATATTTAATACCCTTATCCAGGTCACAGACTAACCATGCAAAAGTTTAGAGAAATTAAATAGAAAAACAGTTTAAGAAGATAATTAAACAGGCTAGCAAAATTTAAGTAACTAGAAGAAATATGATAAATGTTTTTGGGGACAATTAACTAAAAAAAAGGATGTTTCGATCTGGCGGTAATACTATAAAAAATTAAGACTGATATATGAATACACACTATATATTTATTTATTTTTTGATTAAAAACCCTCTGACTTTGCTACATCCTACGCAAGGACAACGCCTATCAAGTCGGTAATATTAATTAGGCGTCCTATGATCAGTAAAACGGGTCCTATCAACCTTTACCTTGATTTTCTTGATTGGAGGCGCTACTTTTTATTAAGTAGTTTTCCAATTTTGATCCCGGAGGCTGGATTGACTCCGTCCCATAGACCCATACAGAAATTCCGTTGACATGCCTGGGACTTGGAGCCGGGTATCACGAGAATGTGAACCAACGATGTTGCCCTCCCCCTGTGGTGCCTTCATTTATTTTTTGACTAGGAATGTATGTATTAATTTTACTAGTACTAAACTATCTTAATTAATACATCAATTTGATAGAACCCTAACTCATAAGAGATTCATGAGCTAGGAAACCTAACCTTACTAAATTCAAATAATGAAATAATAATTAAAATAAATCTCTTTAAATCTATTTTAATAGATATGAATGATCTAATAATTTCAAAAAGGAATCTTAATATTAAAACAAAATATATTTAAGTAATTGATTTAATAATTTGAAGAACATACTCACACAGCCAAACTAAAATAAAGTATTCTAATTTTAATCAATATTTTTTTCTCTTTTATAATGGTAAAAGTTTGTTTTTAACCATACATTTGAATTTTCTTTGAACTTATTTCCCATTATTTATTTTAAAATAGTCAAGTGAATTCAGTGAATTCTACTTAAAACAAATCTTCAAGTAATTAAAGAATTTCCTGCAACAAGTACTCACTGAATCTTATATATAAATCTAATATACCAGATTGTTCTGGAATTCGAGACTTAATTAATCTCCCTGTAAATAGCATTTTTATTATATTTTGCTTCTTTTCTTGTATGATATCCTATTCAATGTCTTCTGTCAATGTCACTATAATCTGTTTGATGTATCATGATTCAAAATGTATGGTGAATTGAAAATGTATATTGATTGTCAAGTAATCTTCAATTTTTATTTCAAAGTAATTTAAATTATTTTAATATAAAGGCAGCTAAAAGAAATCATTCTGTATCTCTTCAGGCCTAGGGTAGTTAACAAATGTAATCGAGGTCATTTTCACAAGTGGGAACATATCTTGATTAGAGCGGTGCCTGAAGGCATTCACCGAGGTCTGTGAAAAATACTTCATCAATAAAACTGCGTCAAGTTGGCTCTGAATTAATATTCTTTAAAAAGGTGATGATATTTTCTCAATGCATTATATCTTCACTTTTAATATAAAGAAAAAAAATGTAATGAAATAGAAGAAAAAAAAAAAATTTGATTCTATGCATTTTAATTAATCTTAAAACTATATTAGTTTTTTCGTAAAAAAAAAGGTTATGAAATATCATTGTAAAATTGTAATAATAATAAACTAAATTGTGTAAGGTTGAATTTTAAGATTTGTATAATATACAAATATCCAGAGGTTAATTAATTTATTTATTTATTTATTAAACTGGTTAAATGGACTATACCTAATTCAATTCAATTTATAGTATAATTAGTTTTATATAAAATTATGATTTCTTATTAATTATTTTTTTAAAATCGTATGGATGTTTGCGATCCTCACAAGAATCTCTATGAGATTTATATTATATAAGATATAACTAACATATAACCAACGTTAATGATAATTAAAAAATTTAAATAAGTGATAGGTATATTAATGAAAAATAGATTTTGAATTTCCCGAAAATAATAAATAAAAATAGGAGAAAGTAATGTTTATATTTACTGTTGGTAGGAAAAACTGCAGGATGTTGGCAATGGAAAGTTGATGAGATAAGGAGAGGTAATAAATTTTCTAAATAACTGAGACTTATTTTAAAATCTTTATGACTCAATAAAATAACTGTTTAGTGGAAATGCATTGAAATTCGAAAAAGTTCAAATTTGTTCACAACCATACGCTACAAAATTGGTAACCATACTTGTTTGTTTTCTTCTATAGTTTAGTCATAATCCATTTATTATTTTTCATTCTTTTTGAAATAGAATGTTATTTTCTAATTCATATTTTTTCTAATCATTTATAATTTCATCATTTATTTTTTTCAATTTATAATTAAAATGTGTTTATTAATTTGAATTTTCAGATTAATGAATTTAATGTTAATTATTAAATGGTTAAATATAGTATTATTTTAAAATATTTTATATTGAAATACTAGTATAATTGTAAGTATATCTATTATAAAAACCTTTATAACTACACATTTTTCATTGTGTTATTATCTTATGTATTTTATAATAAATCTTCTAATTAAACTGTTTAATTACATGAAAAATTGACTTAAAATAAGAAAAACACATTTCGTAATGCATGTGAATTATCGTTGATGATTAAAAAAAATATCTTTGATTAATCTTCCAATTCGTTTTTTCTTTCAGGAAGAATCGAGATTTTCTTCAAATGAGTCAGAGTGGTGCGCCTAATTGTTCAGGTATTTTGATAAATGATAAATGAACAAGTGGAATTTGAAGGAGAGCTTGCTTGCTGGGTGAAAAGAGTAGTTGGCTCGACCTCCCGTGATCGGTTATCCATGTCTCACCGGATGCCGCTCCGTGGGACTATTACTTTATTACTTCATTGATATATAATTATCATTCAATCTCTTTTTAATTATAATGATTATTATATAAAAAAATAATCATAATAAAATGGATGTAACCAATGTACAAGATATAAAAATTTTAATCCGTTAAATATAATGTATTATTAAAACACAAAAATTTGAAATTATTACTTTAAAAGGAAAAAATTATTTTTAATAACATTACATAATTAATAAGTTGACCTGTGGCCAGGTCCGAACCGACCGACGGTTTGAAATAAATTAATTTCCAGCTACAGAAACAATTTCAAATAATTTTAATATATCTATTAATGTAATAAAAAACAGATATGGATACATAAATAATAAATATAAACATTTTTAATTTTATTTTATTTATAATATATATGCAAGACCAGGCTGTGACGTCATGAATGGCTGGATGACGTCATATAATTTTAAATCAAGAAAAAACTAATAAATATGATTTTCCCGAGGATAAAACCAATACAAAGTGCATGATTCGTGGTGATATATAAAAAAATCTCCTTTGGTGTGAAAATAACCCTTTCCTTCCTATCGTCGATCGCTAATACTACCACTTCCGGTTCACGGATTTGCACCAAAAGTTGATCAATTCATCCCACTGATGCATTAAGTAAATATACCAAATTTCATCAAAATCGGTTGAGCCGTTCAGGCTGTACACATCTATACGGACGGACAGACGGACGGACAGACGGACGGACAGACATCATGCTAAAAATACTTTTTTCTGTTTAGAAAATGCATGATTCGTGGAGATATGTAAAAATCTCCACATGTGAAATTTGGTGTGAAAACAATACCTCCCTTACTATCGTCGGTCGGTAAAAAGATTTACTTCTACTGAATGTTCATAAAAAAATTATTCAATGAAATGAATTTGGTAGTAGAGAAGTATTTAAAAAAAAATAAAGTTTAAAAAAATTAAATTAAATTTTGTCGTAATTTTAAAAACAAATTATATTACTATAAATAGTATAAATAATAGAATAAATAATTAATAAAATTAGTAAAAATTTTATATTTCTTTGTATTTTCAAAAAGTTTTGTAAAATAAAATTAATTCACTACTTTCCAACTTGGACTTTTTTAACTTAAAAGTATTTTGATTTATTTTTATTTAGTTATTTATTTTTAAAAAAAAAAGAGAAATCAAAGAAGATTCACATTTGAAAAATAAAATAAAATATTTAAAAGTAAAAAAATTAATAAATGTATCCAAATTATATTGAACTCATGCTTCAAATTTGATTTTGATCAAATATGAATGTAATAATTCTTTGACAGGCTAACATCTTTAAATTATCTATTTAGATTCAGTCACCTTCAAAACAGATAAATAAATTTGGTATTTTTTTTATTTTTCTATGCATTACAATATTTTTGTATGTAAATAAATCCACATATCTGATAAAATATTTAAAAAGAAAATGTCATCTGTGTTTTATTTATATGTTGGTCTTATATAATATATATATATATATATTATATTCAAAAAGGATA
Organism: Labia minor; assembly: GCA_963082975.1. NCBI lineage: Eukaryota > Metazoa > Arthropoda > Insecta > Dermaptera > Spongiphoridae > Labia > Labia minor. The sequence continues at coordinate 57,535,694 of OY720345.1, forward strand.
ATAATGATATTCGAAAATAATTTAAATCGAGGTTGCAATCGGGTAACACCTGTCATCATGCAGTAAAGGAGCTTATATTGTCAAAATTATTATCAAAGGGAATCAAAATATAAAACAATATTTTTCCGGTTGTATTATACCGGTGTGAGGCGTGGTCTATGGCCTTGGGAGACGAGAGTAGAATTAGAGTATTTGAAAATAGAATTCTTCGTGGTCAAAGAAAGAAGAGGTTACAATGGTATGGCAGAGACTTCATAACAAGGAATTGCATGACTTCTATGCATTTCCAGACATAGAGTATTCAAATCGAGAAGGTTGAAATGGGCAGGAACTTGCAAGAATGAGAGAGGAAAGAAGGAAGGAAAAGTCTATTTGGAGGAAGACCGATTGGAAGACCAAGAACTTGGTGGCCAGCACTGTAGGAAGGCAAGAAAGAGAGATGTGAAAAAATAGGAGATGGACGTGTGTAGTTGAGGATATTTTGAGAAATGTAGTTGCTGCGGCCAAGAACTTTCAAGTTCCGTAGAGCCATAGAGATAGATAGTGTGATATTTTATTCATAATATAAACTTTTAATGTTATCTAGTATCTATTTTGAAATCATTTGTTAAATCAAAAAAAAATAAATAATAATAATGAAGTAATCAATTTTTGAAATTGATATTATGAATGAAGACATATATATATATATATATAAGATATATACTAAAATAGCATTAAGCAAAAAGTTAAGTATAATTCACTCAATATCCATTGATTCGAATAATATATTTTACAAAGTTTCTATGTCAATAACTTTTAGAGAAGTTTTGTCTGAATGATTAAGCATTTGAAATAACAAAAAAAAAAATTAAAAAAAAGAAGAGAGTTAAAAAGATACGTTGAAGAAAGAGATCTAAGTTGTCTGTCTAAAATGAAAAATGTCTTCTTTGTCTTTACTTATTCAAATATAAATTTCTTCAGCTCAAGATAATGTCTAATTCTAAGATTTCATTTAAAAGAAAAAAAAATTCAATCACATTTATCAAGGAAATGTCTTTTCATGTTTAGACAGAATATTACAGTATTATCGGAGAAGAGAGTGTAAACTTTCATTTTGCCATTTTCCTTTTTTCAAAGTGATTTTCCGATGGTTTGACCTTTCTAAAGAGAAAGAATGTCTCATTCAATAAGATTGATCTCTGATGAATCGATTCACCTATCATCCCTATCATGTTGACCACTCGAATTCATCAGGTACCCATCGCCCTCCATTTAGTTTTTGTTCTCTACCTCCAAGGTTTAGAAATCCATACTCAGTCTCCGATCCAATAAACCCATTTCACTTTTTTAATCGGGATCAGGACCAATTAAAGCCAGTAAAAACTAAATGGGACTTATTATTTTTTAGAAACTTTTCTTAATTTATCAAATTTTATTTTTGTAAATCTAGCAATAACATGGCACCTATAATAATAAGCTTCAGTCATACTATCCCCTTCATCCTTTTGGCATAAAATTTTTTAGATATTTTTTTTGTGGTCCATTACACAGATAACCCACCAAAAAAAGAAAAAGACATAGTTTCTTTTCTATCTCTACTGATATTGAAGGTCATTAGACTGTGAAATGACTTGAATGAATCGAACTACCACCTCTTTCTTTTTGACCTTGCAATGTACTCCTACTATTCTTAAAGATAAATTATACACACTAACTGACCATTAAAATATATGTGACATACATAATATTTTAATTATTTTTATTATGATTAAGAATAAAATAGAGATGTTTGATTATTATCAGAATAAAATCATATTTATACATTATATAAAATAAAGTACTTGGGAATTTATATATATATATGATGTAGGATATTCCTACAATGTTTATAATTTAAAAAAATTTACGTCTACAGGCAAACCTCGTATAACGTTCTAGCATTCTAAAACGACGTATAATGCATTAAAATAATGTTATAAAATGAGTTATTAAACAAGGAAAAGTACTATTAAATAAGATTACATAAACATAGACTTCATTGAAAAATTTTATTTTAATACTAAAATAGTACTAAAGATAAAACAAAAAAATCACTCATTAAAATAAATAAAACTGAAATATGTAGGTAAATTATTTTTCTGATTGTAAAAAAGTTTTGATTTGATCAAAAGAACTTGAAACTATATAATATGCAGTTGATAACACAATTTAAAAATTTGAATTTTTTAGACTACGGCGTTAAACGAGGTTTATCTGTATTTATGTTTTTTGAAACTAAAAATATATTGTTTTAAGTATATTTTATATCTGTCCAGGAATTTGTGATGATTTAGATTCTGAATTAATTTATTAGACCGATTATTATGTATGTATATTCTCCATTCTATTATTTTATCTTATCTACCTCCCCTTACTTTATAGATCATTAATCAAAATAAACATTTATATATAACATATATTCAAATAAAAAACCATAGAAATTAGTATGGATATTAAAAATGAATTAGTATAGTATTAGTATAGGAATTAGAAATTAGTTACTATTCAGGTAAACTCATTTTCGTGGATTTGGATATTTTACCAGTGGGTTTCTTTTGCAATTCCAAATAAACTTTTCTTATGAAATTTTCCCCGACATCTTATAGTTTTCGAGATAAAAATTATTAAAATAAAGATTTTTTAAGTTTGACAGATTAATTATGAACGTCGAAATTTGCCATTAAGTAATGTTTTATTGACTAATTATCTAATTATTCACTTTATTCACTAGTTTTCGGTTTTTATAAGATATAGGAAAATTATTTAATTAATTTTTTAATTTCCAAACAAACTTATAAAAACCGAAAATTAGTGCGCCATCTGGTAGACAAACGGATAAAACATGCTAGCTAAATAGAATATCAATGGATTTTATGTAAATTTTAATAATTTTTATAAGATACCGGAAAAAGTTTATTATAAAAGTTTATTTGGAATTGCAAAAGGAACCCACTGGTAAAATATCCAAATCCACGAAAATGAGTTTACCTGAATAATTAGCGTAATGTATTATAAAACCCATTAAAATTTATCATGGAGGTATGGAGTAACCAAAACGCTTCTTTTAAGGAGTGGGGGTGGCTCCAAAAAAGTAGGAAGAAATTCTTGTCGGCCATTTTGTATACATCAAAACATTGAATTTTCCATAAGACATAATACATTTTTGTTTCAAATTTTCTCGAATGTTTGAAAGTTTTTCTTAGTTATTTCTTCTTTATTTTATAGTTTAGTTAATATATTTAATAATTAGAAATAGTTTTTAATAATTTAATTTTTATTTAATATTAAATTATTTTTTATTAGATTCTAACTGGATTCTAAGACCAGGTTAGGTATACATCTGGGTTTAGGTTATAGACAGGTTATAAATAGTTATTATTTTCTTTTAGTTTTTAAAAATAATTATCATGGCATGTTGTACATATGGATGCACGAACCGACGTGGAAATAAAAGTAAAAGATAGCTAGGTGAAGAAGAAACTGGGGAAAAAATTTCTTGCATCAGGTATGTATTTTGAATTTCTTTGATTAAATTTCAAAAATTAGTATTGATGAATCAAAAGAAATTATTGAAATGGATCATAGTTGAAGATATTTCTAAAATATCTGGTGTTTCAAAATAGATAATGACATATATTGCAGGCTTTGTGGTGAAAAATTTAAAAAAAAAAATACATTGCGAGGAATGTGTCGCTGCACTTATTGCTTTAGAGGACACATCACCCTCATTTTCCCTCATAAAACAAAATATAGGAGCGTTAGCGTTTCCCTCTTTAGAGGTAATTAAAATTTGCAAAAGAGCGGAAACGCTAATAAGAGAAGCCCTCAGTGAAAGTGGGGGAAAATTTCTTAAAAAAAAATATACCGAGAGATATTTATCTCAAATATTTGTTGGGAATATTATTGATTCCCAGACAAATATTTTTCCAACGTTGAATGACCATGTGATTAACAATGCACCACTCGAAAACCACATTTTTCCCTTGATAAAGCGGTAAGCGAATTTTATTTCAGAATAAGGATACATTATATATCAAAAAATTATGTCGATCAGAGCAGATCGAGGAGAGTTTTTTTAACAAACTGACCCATTTCGAAGGGTATTAGCTTTGTTGGATGCGTCATACATTAATAAATGAATTTTTTGTTTATATTTTATTTTTTGTAATCATTTTTCCATTAAACTAATGATAATTTCTTTTTTTAATTGACTAATCATCAGCATAATGAAGAGAATGATTGCCGCAACATTTAATTTTTTTTATACATATATGCATATCAAAACGGCCTGCAGTTCAAATAAAATAAAATTTAAAGAATTTTTTCTTCATGAGGAAATTTTCGCTCACATAATTTTCCACAAAAAAGGCCCGAAATTTGATGATGTATTAACATTAAGCTCAATGGGAAATATAATGTTTTGTTACATCCAAAATGGCGGCTGTGACGGATAGGTGACAAATTTTGTTCTCTATGTTCCTTCCCTACCTCCTTGGAATCTACTCAATCAAAAATAAATAAAAAAATAAATACAATTAAAAATTTATATACATATATATATATATATATATATATATATATATATATTAATAAATTAAATCCTGATGAAAATTAATTACCTGTGATTTAGTCAAGTTAAAGAATTGGTGTTATCAAGTTGCATGTCTGCATCTTTTCCAATGGAATTTCGTTTTGGTCCAAATGTATGATTTATGACAAATATATTTATCAATTTTCTTAGGAATATTTCTAATCACTTCTATTATCTTTTTTATTATTTAAAAACATCCTTTATCTTTATTTATAAATGACAAGCTGATAACAGTTTTTTCAATTAGGTTTAAAGTTTTTCAATTCTCCCTAGAAGACGCTGGATATTTATTTAAATTTTAAAGGGTTATTAATGTTACCTATAAAATATGGCGTCTATTAACTCTATTCAAATTTTTATTAGCGAGAATTTGATATAGATTTATTTTTCAAATTATTTTATTATATATTTATATGAATACAAATTTATTTTCTTAATTGATCGGTCGCTTTGATATTTATTGATGATATATATTTAATATTTTTTTTTTATTTACATATAATGAAAGAAGACTCTTTCGAGCTCTTCTCCGTTTATTTCATTAAATTTTAATTTGAGTGTAGTGATTTATTATTATGATACATATATTGTATATATAAAGGGTCGTGATATTTATGTTTATTAATATAATAGATATATCTCAAAAATAAAAATAATTTATCTAAGAGCTATCAATGATTGGTTCTCTTTTACATTTTATCATCGAAGATAATCAGCTTCTTCGAAATGAAATGCGCCCTTCTATTTTAAAGAGTGCTAATGATTCACTAGAAGAGACTTTGGTCACCGACGTCGACGACGACGACTCGAAAGAAAGAGGGTGTCGCGCACATGAATCGAGTACTGTCATTAAGATAACGAGGATAAAATGCACTTCAACGGCTTTCAAGTGCCTCCCAATCGACATTGAATAATAAGAGAGGCCGGAAACAAGTCCGGAAGGTTTACTTAACATGCTTGAAATTATAAAGACTGGATACGATTCGATTTTAAATAATTCATTGACTCATTTGTTTGGACCATTGAAAAGTAATTGCCGATTGAATATTGAAGATACGAATTAGAAGAGAAAAAAAAATCAAAAGATTAGATCGGAATTGATTCGAAATTCTAATTAATTTTCAACGATTCATTCATGAATTTTAACTCTAATTAAACCTTTTAATTAAAGAAGGGATATCCAAAAAAAATCTTATTGAAATCTCATGGAGATTAATAAAAAGTCAGTAAATATTTAAAGTAAATACACATGAATCATCCAATGTCATTTTCCATTGATAAAAGTAAAGTATTATATAAATATAATTAAAGGTAATTAAACCATGTAAAAAGAAATATAAATAAAACATTTCCTTTAATAATAGGATATTGTTCTTATTTGATTATATAAATTTAAAACACCTCTGTAAATGATTTTATTATAGATTGTCCAAGGGGAAGTCTGAAAATTTATATCCCTTAAAAATGCAACTATTTAATTTTTAAATGAAAGATATTACACATCCTAATGTGAATATATATATATATTAAGGACCCCCCAATCCTGAAAATAGGAATATTATCCTGGGAGAAATTTAAGTTGCTCCTGGAGGGAAAAGACTGGAAGTCCTTAATAAAATATTTTTACGTTGTCTGGAGGTACTGGTATTACCATATCAGCGAGTTTATTGATTGATAATGCTATTATTTATTGTCATTCTGTTTTGATTTTGTTTTATTTAAATGATCTGTAAATATTCAAAGGCCTACGACCATGTGACATGTGATTATACATAAATCTTAAATGTTATTCGGATCGTTATGTTGGCAACAATACTAATAACATGTTTTCGAGTTAAGGTTATAGAAATTATATATTGCATAAATTGTGTGTTTCACCATCAACCAAAGAAACTACAATTAATCAATTATATTATTTTAGCTAAAAATTGATTTTATATTTGTAAATATTGTAAATATAAATACTACTAAAGATCTATTATTTTCGCAATTGAATTATTGTAGTTTTAATTCACTTACTTACATATATATTTGTGAAAGTGGATCATCTTGGGGCACTTTTTTTGATTTTTTTCCTAATTTTTCAAATTCATTTAAATATTTGTTCATTTCTTTTTTAAAGTTTATTTTATTTTAAGTCTATTTTATAAATTTTTTAAAACTGAAAAAACTCAAAGTAAATTTAAAAAAAATTATAAAATTAATAGAATCAAACAAAATAGAAGTGATTTAAATGAAATTCCTTTTAATATCTAATAAATCAATAAAAAAATAAACTAGAAAGGCTTCATTTGAATGTAAAAGATAATTTGATTCCAATGTGAGATTCAATATCTTGTGAAAAAAGGTTTGTGGTGATTTCGGGCAGCTTTTGTGTTTTCAAAGAAAATATCAATCTCGTAAGAGGGTTTGTGAGAAAGAGTGAATGCTCTTTTAAAGCCTAGAATGCAATTGACAGAGAGCCTGGTGAGAGTGCCTTTCTTCTTGTGTTGGGACATGTATGGAGAATGGCTTCCAGTCTTGCCACATACTTAGACAACTCCTTTTCCAGAAAACATCTCAATAAAAGGCAAACTGCTTAGTTCCAGGCAGCTGCAGACCGAATTTAGATGCGATCGAGAACAGAGTGCGCGAAGGGGTCGACTCCTCTTCGAAACTTTCGCCAGACTTCACCTTTAATTATCTTTCAAGAGAGATTAAGATAAAAAGGCTTAAACTTGCCATCAAGATTTAGTGGGGGAGGGAGGGAGTAATTTATTTATTTAAAGAGATACAGCGGTTAAAGAATTATCACCTCAGGGTATTATAAGAAGCGAAAAAGACCTAGATATATTATAATTGCAAAGTTTGAAAAAATCATCAATCATAGAACATAATTTTTCAAAATAATGCATTATAAAATTGAATACAAAATGTATTCATTCATTTATTTATTCAAGAAAAATTTATACATACTCGATGTCAAAATTTTGATGATTTTATACGTTTTGAAGGTCCCCGAGTGATTTTCACTAACGTTGAGAAAAATGTCTGTGTATGTGTGTGTGTGGACAAGATTACGCAGACACGGTTTGAGCTAGAATCATCAAATTTGGTATACCGGTATTATTCAAAATTCGTAGTTTTCTATCAACTTTTGAGAAATGTATCTCATTTGGAAGAGGACCATTACAGCTACCACGTTTATATTTTTTTTTCCTCTAAACTGATATATGTTTGATAGTTTTTCACATGATTAAAAATTGTATAAAACTGCTATATATAAAATTTCAGTTTGATTGAATCTCGCTGAAAGTACCTGAATTAATTTCTTAAAACGTTGACTGACAATCACGCACCAACACGTGACGTGGTGCCATCAACAAAGAGCCAAACACCCGCTGGTTTAATAAATATTATTTATTATTTTAATTCATAATTTAATTAATTAAATTCACATTAATTTAAATATAATATATGTTAATTAATCCAATTTAAAATTGCGAGATAGTCGAGATATTTGGACAAACTTAAAAATTACGTACTGCAATGGGTCTACATATGTCCTTGTATGAGTACATCATAACCATAACACTTAATTATTTACATATATACATGTACCTAAATTGAATATATAATATATAAATAGATTATTTATTATAATTATTTATTTGGATACATTTTCTTAGTAAATGATTGTCATTATTATTAAAACATTTTCATCTCAATTACATCTTCAAAAAATATCTACATACTATCACTAAAACTCAGGAAAAGTTAGTCAATGTATTTAAAACAGGAGTACACTATTCAACTCTATTTTGAGTCCAAATTTAGAACCATTTATTTAATTAATATTCAGAGACCCTGCCTTTCAATCAGCTAAAATATCCATGTTGAAATGATATTCTTAGATTGTATGAATTAATTGTAAGTAATATCTTTCAATGTGTTGAGTGAGTATTGAGTATAGAAGTTTTTAATTAAATTGAAATTATATATTATGATATGTTAGTAATTAATACCCTAAAGTACCTTGTAAAATAATAAATTTTATTAAATGTATTCTTTACAAGAAACCCTTAAATTTTATATTATTTGATATCTATAAAAAATAATAAAATTCTAAATAATTGTGAAGGTTAATTAAGATTCCGACTAATAATATTTAAATAAAAAAATTGAGAAAATAGCTTTTAGATCTTTTATAATTACTTTATATGTGTTTATGCTTAGATTCACTTATATTGCATGAAATTTTTTTGTAAAATTAAATACCATGACTTACCTGTTAATTCTTTATGTCACCATTTAACTATAGATAACTATAGATCAAAAAATACCTTCGGAATTTATAACTAAATTTATATAAATATATATTTAAAACTAATATAAAACTGTTTTTACAATATATATATATATATATATATATATATAATTAGAAAATTTTACAAATAATTATAGTAAAGTCGAACTTTGTTTTGAAATTTGACTTTTTTTAAGACTAATACAATTTTTTTGAGTAGCTACGTATTTCTTATATCTTATCTTATCTTATCTTATTATACTAGCAAAAATTATATATATATATTTGTATATTTTTGAATTAATTTATTAATTAACCGATCGAAGGATTTTTTGAAATTCACACGATAGATAATATTTATATATACAAATCGATCAGTATTGGTTTCAGCCTGGAGAAAAATAATCTTCATTAGTTTTTTCTTAATTTAAATTTATATGACGTCACTAAGGCATTCATATTTTCTTCTTGTCATTCTTTTTTAATTGAATATGTATTAATATTTTTTTATATTTAAAATATTTTATTTAATTTCGAAATAAATTTAAAAATATTTATTTTAATAATATTTCACAAAAAAAACCTAAAAGTTACCTTATTTCTCTTGCAAACATTGTAAGTTTATTTATCATATTTTAAAACAATTTTTAATATTTAATCTATTTTGTCGTTTAATTTTTTGTTAATTATTATAATTTTTTATTAGTTATGTTTTATGTTTTTTTAAATCTATTTTCGCGTTTATTTTTTATTAAATTATTAATTTATATTTATTTATTCATTGTTCTTTTATTAATTAATTTTTAGGTATTTTTATAATTTTTAATATTTTTTCACTAAAATATTATTTAAATTTTATTAATATAATAATATTATTGAGGGCCCCAAGTTCCATTTTAATCAGATTGATGCAATGATGTGTCATAAAAGGAATTTTGTATGTAAATTAAACGAAAAAGTTTTTTGATTTTTTCTTTTGGAATTATTGATTGGAGTTTGGCTTTTCGAATTAAGGATTCATAGATTAAAACTACAACTTTGAAGTGAGTAGGATTAAGTCTTAAGTTGTCTTGACCAGAGAGAGAGAACAGTATTGGGTAATGCGTGCAGTAAATCGTGACAATAACTTTCAAAGGGAGGAAAGTACATCCCCGATTCTATCCTATCCAGGAAATTGATTCGCACACTGCATCGTCCTGCCTCCACTGCCGATAAGCCTCAAGCCGACCGGGTTAATATTCGCCCGGGGAATTAGTGGACCACCTGCATATGCCGATAAATCCACCCGTGGACTACAATCACTATACCTCTCGTTACTTGGCCCTTGAATTCGAATCTCACTAGTAACTACCAACCAAACTGAGACAAAGTACCATCCTAAATGTATCCTAGGATTAGAGAAAGTCAAAGTCATTAAATCGTTAGATTAAGTTAATTTAATATTAGTTCAGGAAATAGAAATTAAAACCGATAGTATTTTTACGGATACTAACCTAACAAAATTGGTTTGAATTCTTTTTAGATTATAAATATTTCTATTCATTTATTGTACTAATTACCATGATTAAATTACTTATTAAATAATAAATCCTAAAAATACAATATATATGATTAAATTAATGTTCTATATATGTAGCACAATGAAAAATGATAAGTAATTTTTCTGATAGTCATGAAATCTATATTGTGAAATAGTCATAACTTTATTCATTCATTAATAAGAAAGCATGTCAATAAGTCCGTGACTTTTTAAATTTCCTGTCTCTTAGATGAAATGGCAACACTAGCAGACCAGCTCGTGATTTGAAAAGAAAATGGAAAAAGTGAATTTAGATGAAAATCCATGAATTGGAATACGAATTCGTCACCTGCCCTATTCTCCGGATTTAGCCCCGAGTGACTATTTCTTGTTTCCAAACCTGAAGAAATGGCTCGGCGGAAAGAGATTACGACCCTAACGAAGAAATCATCTCACAAACAAATCTATTTTGATGTCATCGACAAATCTTATTTGGAATCTTTTTTGGAAGGGATAAAAAAATTGGAGTAACGTTGACGAAGTATATATTATAGAACTTTAAAAAATGAAATAATTTTTTATCCAAAAATCTGTGTTTTATTCAAAAAGTCATGGGCTTATTGGCCTGCCCTTCTATGCAGATTATCACTTTGTTCATGTTTGTATGAGAAATTTAATTAATTAATAGACAGAGAGATAATGTAAAACCTTCTGAAATTATTAATTATAAGTAATAAATATCCCAATCATTTAATTATTCAAGTCAATGAGATTTCCAAAATCAAATTTATATACGGTCATTTTTATAATAAGTTCTGGGTATATTTCATCATCTAATTAAATTAAACCACTAGAATTAGTGATGAAGGAAAATGTATTTTTCATGTTTTTCAATATAATAACTACAATTTTTATTGATTTAACAGTTAACAAATTCTAACAAGTGGAATGATTTCATAGATGATAAATTATGTCCTTGTAAAAATGTTAATAAAGTACATATTTTAAATATTTAGAATTAAACAGCATTAAATGTCTACAAGAAGATATAATCATCTTATTAAAAACAACTCTAGGTTCAACTTAGTAATCTTCATCACTGGTAGAACAGAAACATTCTATTACGGTATAATGTATATAATTATAATTGTATAATATAATGTAAATGTTGATCAGTTGATAATCTGAAATGTACTCTAATAATTTATTTTCAGAATAAAAATTGGAAAAATTAAATGATACATTTTTTTAAAAAATGTGTTTTTTTATTTATTTATAAAATTTTTTAAATTAATTTTATTTTTTTAAAAAACATGCAAAATTTAATTGAATCTTCTTTTAATTGTTCTTTCCAAATATTTTCAAAGAATTATCCGATTATGGGGGAATATCCAGAATACAAAAGCCAATAAGTAATTATAGTGAATGTTAGTGCTAAATTTAAATTTTGCGCTTAAAGTTTTTTGTTTAAAAGTTGACAATAAGGAATCATGCATGAAGTTAGGATAAGTTTGTTAAGCAAGAAAAAGTATGTATAAAAAGGAATGAAATGTATGATTTATGTATCAATGTTTTATGATTTATGTAAAAATTATGTATGAAGTTTGATAAGAGAGTCTATTTTAGATTAAAATCGTTTTGTTACTAAAAACGCATTTTATTCAATTAATAAGTATAAGTACATTCGTAATTGTCAAAAGAAATCGTTTTGGCACCTACATCTTACATTTTAATCTAAAATAAAATATTTGAAGAGGATTCATTTATTTAAATCAATAAATATTTAAATATCATCTAATCATGTCTATTTGCAGCGAAAAAAGTAAAACTTCATCTCAAAGATCTTGTAAAAGCATCCAAAATAAAATACCTAAAAAGACAAATGAAATAAAGAATAAAAGAAGAGGTTTTTTGTCAAGAGTTACACGAATAATTAATGAAATAAACGAACTTTTAACTAATGAAGAAAATATACAACAGGTAAAGTCTAAAATGTATGATTTTGATTCTGCAAAAACTAAATATATTAAATCCCATAATGACCTAATTGAATACTTAAAAGAAACTAAGCAAAACTATAACGAATTTGAAGAAAGGCATAATACTGAAATGATAACATTAGAACAATTTAAAGAAAATATTGATATATGGTTAAATAAAGATAATGATCAAAATGAAGATGACGATGAACATTTAAGTGAAGTAAGTAATTCATCCAATGAGGAGAGAACTATGAAAATTCTTGAACAACAAACAAAAATGATACAATTAATGACTGATTATCAAATTCAATCATCTTTACCTAAACAAGAAATAAAACCATTCGATGGAAATCCTATAGAGTTTGTAACATTCATTTCAGCATTTGAATATATAATAGAATCAAAGATAGTTGATTATAAGCAACGACTTTATTATTTGGAGCAATATACAAGAGGCGATGTTAAAGATCTGGTAAGATCATATCAAAATATGAATTCATCTAATGCTTATGTTTTAGCAAAAGAAAAATTAATAAAGATGTTTGGCAGTGGTTTGAGAATTGCAAATGCTTATCTAAAAAAGATTTTTGAATGGCCTACCATGAAAAACAATGAAGGTATATTATTAAATAAGTTTGCTTTACTTCTAACTGAATGTTTAAATTCTATGATGAATATAAAAGAAATGAATGAACTTGATCATCCAAGAACCTTAAGAGAAATTGTAGACAAGTTGCCATATGAAATGAAAAAGAATTGGAGAAAATCTGCTTATGAAACAACTGAAGTTAAAAGGGAAGAAATTAAATTTAAGCATTTGGTTGAATTTGTAAGTAAAGTTGCTGCAGAAACAAATCATCCGCTATTTGGAGATATTCTTGAAAATAAAATTGAAAAAACTCCTAAAGTAAGCATTACAAATAATAAAAAGGAAGAAAGAGGAAGATATAATTTTGCTACAAATATAAAAGGTAATGAATATTATAATGCTTGCATTAAATGTAATAAATTACATTATTTAAATAAATGTAATGAATTTTTGTCAATGAATATACCCGAAAGAAGACAATTTGTTTTTTCAAATAAATTATGTTTTGCTTGTTTAAAAATAGGTCATAATGCCAAGAATTGTAGATTAGGAGTAAAGTGTGAGATATGCAGCAAAAATCATTCCAAATTACTTCATTTACAAAACTCGGAAGTAAATGAACAACAAATTTCGAAAATTAATAATGGTTTTATACAAAATGCTAAAACAACAGACAAATTCTCTATGGGCATTGTACCAGTTATTGTGATGTCGAAGACAACAGGAAAAAGGATTCACACATATGCCTTTCTTGACTCTGGAAGCTCACATTCCTTTTGTACTGAAGAACTAATGAAACAGCTCAATGTGAACGGAAGAAAATGTAATTTATTTATGACAACTTTAGAAAAAAGAAATAGTCCATGTAATGCTTTTACTATTGAAAACCTAATAATTTCTGATATAAACGGAAACAACAAAATATGTTTACCAGATATATATACAACAAGAGAACTGCCAGTGTCCGCTGAAGATAAATTTAAAAATATTGATTTAAATAAATGGCCTTATCTACAAGATGTAATTCTTCCAGAACTTGAGTCAAATGTTCAAATGTTAATCGGTAATAATATTCCACAAGCTTTAGAACCTCAAGAAATTATCAAAAGTGAAGGTGATGGACCTTTTGCAATAAAAACCCGCCTCGGATGGTCAGTTTATGGACCAACTAGTTTTTTAGCAAATACTAATCTTACTAAAATAAATTGTGTTAAACTCGATAAAATTCTTTATAAGCAAGTAGAAGAATGGTTAAAATTAGAACAAATTCCAACACAAAATACTATGACATATTCACAAGAAGATGAAAAATTTATAAAAATATTTAATAATTCTATTCGCAAGAAAGATAATCATTATGAAGTATCTATCCCATTAAAGTCAAAAAATATGTTTGAACCTGATACTAAATTTATGGCTATGAACAGACTTAAGATGTTAAAAAGAAGATTCCAAAAAGACACTCAATTATATCAAGGATATACAAAATATATAAATGATTTATTAAAAAAGAATTATGCCGAGATAGTTGAAGACACAAATAAGCTTCCTAAAAAATTATGGTATGTACCGCATCATCCAGTATTTCATTCTGCAAAGCCTGGAAAACTAAGAGTTGTTTTTGATTGCTCAGCAAAATATAATGATTTAAGTCTTAATGAACAGATTTATAGAGGCCCTGATGTTATGAACTCTTTATTTGGAGTCTTATTAAGATTTAGAGAAGAACCTTTCGCCATTATGGGAGATATTGAAGCAATGTTTCATCAAGTTCGTTTACCAAAAGAAGATCAAGATTTATTTAGATTCCTTTGGTGGAAAGATAATGATTTTAATAATGAAATTCAAGAATATAGAATGAAAGTTTATATATTCGGATGTATTTGCTCCCCAGCTGTTGCTATGATGACATTAAGACAAATTGCAATGAATAACGAACAAAAATATAAAAAAGAAACAATAAATACTTTAAAAAACAATTTTTACGTAGATGATTGTTTAAAATCTTTTAAGAATATCTCTGAAGCTATTGAAATAAGAGAAGAGCTATATAATTTATTAAAGGATGGTGGTTTTAATCTTACAAAATGGATAACAAATGAAAAAACTATTTTAAATTCAATTCCTGTAAAAGAAAGAGCAGTTAACGTACAATCAATGAATATGAAAAAGGATGATATACACCTTGAAAGAGTTTTAGGTATACAATGGAAACCTGAAGAAGATTTACTTAGTTTTAAAACAACATCTATCTTTAAACCAATGTCTAGAAGAGGTATACTGTCTTCAGTTAGCTCTGTATTCGATCCTTTAGGCTTGGCGACACCATTTATTATACCTGCAAAAATATTATTACAAGAACTAACAAAGGCTAAATTTGATTGGGATGACAAATTACCAAAAATTTATGAAGATCGTTATATAAAATGGTTAAAAGAATTACCTTTACTTAACAATTTCAAGATAAATAGATGTCTAAAATCTATAGAATGTAAAACGACAAGAAGAATAGAAATACATCACTTTGCTGATGCATCTCAAGAATGGTGTAGCAACTTATATAAGAATCATCAGTAATGAAAATAAGATTTACTGCAATTTAATATGTTCAAAGGCTAGAATTGCTCCTGTTAAGACTATGACTGTTCCAAGATTGGAGTTATCAGCAGCTACCTTAGCTGTCCAGTTAAATAATATTCTAAAATCTGAATTAACTTACAAGGTAGATAGTACATCATTTTGGACAGATTCTACCGCGGTTTTAAAATATATCAATAATGAAGATAAAAGATTTCATGTTTTTGTATCAAATAGGCTTAGCATAATTAGAAGCTATTCTAATGCAAATCAATGGTTTTATGTTAATACAAAAGAGAATCCCGCAGATGATATTACAAGAGGACAAAATATAACTAAATTTTTAGTAAATTCAAGATGGATTCAAGGTCCACATTTTTTATGGAATCAAGAAATATTTCCAACGAATATTGACAAGACTCTAAATGAAAGTGATCCTGAATTAAAGAAAAATATTATAAATTATTCTGTAGATGTTAAGCAAGACGAACATTTTATTTCTATTTTAATTAATAAATACTCATCATGGTTTAAATTAAAAAAGGTTTTAGCGAGAATTTTACAATTCATAAAATTAATTAAATCCTTAAAGGAAAATAAGAATTTAAAAGACAAGGCAAAAAGTAATTTTTATGATAAAAAATTCAAAGAAAATAAATATATTGAACCACTTACTTGTCGACAGATGAAAGAAGCTGAATATATTATTTTAAAATATAATCAAGACATGGAGTTTTCTTCTTTAATTGAAGCCATTAAATCTAATTCAAAATCAAAATATCGTTTAATTAAAAAGAGTTCTTTGCGAGGTTTAGATCCTATTATTAAAAATGACTTGTTATGCGTTGGTGGAAGATTGAAATATGCTATGGTCTCTGAAGAAACTAAACACTCAATCATATTACCTCAAGGAGCGGTAGCTGACTTTATAGTGAAAGACATTCACAAAATGGTTGGCCATGGAGGACGACATTTCGTTCTTTCTAAATTAAGAGAACGTTATTGGATAATATCTGCCAATTCTTTTGTAAGAAGAGTTATTTCTAAGTGTATTCCCTGTCGGAAACAAAATGTAAAGCTACAAGAACAAAAAATGGCAAATTTACCAAGTAACAGAGTAACATCTGACGAGCCTCCATTTACTTATGTGGGACTAGATTGTTTCGGTCCTTTTTTAATAAAACAAGGAAGAAATACTTTGAAAAGATATGGACTAATATTCACATGCTTAACAATGAGAGCAATTCATATAGAAGTTTTAAGTTCCCTAGAAACTGATTCTTTTATACAAGCTCTCAGAAGATTTATTGCTAGAAGAGGACGAGTAAAAGAAATTTGCTCTGATAACGGTACAAATTTTGTAGGAGGTTACCGAGAATTAAGAGAAGGTATTCAGAGATGGAATAATTATCAAGTACATCAATTTCTTTTGCAAAGGGAAATAAGTTGGAAATTCAATACACCAACAGCTTCCCATCAAGGAGGCGTATGGGAAAGATGTATACGTTCGGTGAAGAAAATATTAAATTCCTTACTTGAAGAACAAAAATTAAACGAAGAAAGTTTATATACTCTTCTTTGTGAAGTAGAATCCATTTTAAACCAAAGACCTCTCACTGAGACTTCATGTGATGCAAATGACAAAGAAGCTCTTACGCCAAATCATTTACTTCTTCTAAAGTCTCAAGTATTTTTACCAAATGATATATTTTCCTACAGTGATAATTACTGCAAACGAAGATGGAGACAAGTGCAATATTTAGCAAATATATTTTGGAAAAGGTGGATAAAGGAATATCTTCCTTTACTGCAAGTTCGAAATAAATGGTTTAAAATTAATTCTAATCTCAAAATCGGAGATTTTGTTCTACTCTATGAAGACCATCTTTCAAGAAACCATTGGCCGTTAGGCAAGATAACAGAGGTATATCCAGATGCAGAAGGTATCGTAAGAAGAGTAAGCGTGAAAACAAAATTAGGTATATTTCAGCGACCAGTAACTAAAATTTGTCTTCTTGAATCGCAAGCAGTGATTTAGTGAACAGTGTTAATATCTATATAATGTTTAAGACATTTTCTTAAAAGTTGAGTAAGAGTAAGATCTCTTACTAAGGGAGGGTGATGTTAGTGCTAAATTTAAATTTTGCGCTTAAAGTTTTTTGTTTAAAAGTTGACAATAAGGAATCATGCATGAAGTTAGGATAAGTTTGTTAAGCAAGAAAAAGTATGTATAAAAAGGAATGAAATGTATGATTTATGTATCAATGTTTTATGATTTATGTAAAAATTATGTATGAAGTTTGATAAGAGAGTCTATTTTAGATTAAAATCGTTTTGTTACTAAAAACGCATTTTATTCAATTAATAAGTATAAGTACATTCGTAGTTGTCAAAAGAAATCGTTTTGGCACCTACAGTGAAGTATAATTCTTGTTAAAAGGCCATTTCTGATTAATCAGTCTTTCTGAAAATATAATTAATAATTTATATTTTATGAAATCTATGGAAAAAATTAATAATCATATCATATTATATTAGGGTAAACCTACTAGTAATGACCACTGTATCAGTAATTGACCATTTGATAGATTTTTATCAAAATAGCTTTTTAATTTCAAATTAAGCATGAGATTACGAAAAATATTAAAAAGAGTCTTTCCGGATTGCTTAACAATGAAGCAGAGTAATTAAAAAGCCAATTTTGATTTAAAAAAAACCTATCAAATGGTCAATTACTGGTACAATGGTAAACTACTAGTAGGTTACCATAATATAAAGAATGGCGAAAAATATATTGGTGGGGAAACAGATTCGGAAAAATCCGCTTGGAAGACCAAGGACGCTGTGGGGAGGGACGTGAGAGAGATGGGAGAGGGTAGGAATTGGATGGTGTGGCTCAGGATAGGGACACTTCGAGAAAACTGGTTGCTGCAGGCAAGAACTTTCGAGTTGCGTAGATTCACAGAGATAGAGAGATAAATAGATACTAATATAAATTATAAGATTAAGTTGAATTAGAATTCAAGATCTATTACAAATCATCTTCATAAAGATCTTACAAAGAGATAAAGCAAATATAACGCTCTTATTAGATTCGCTTTGGATTTAATATGGTTTAAGTGAATAGCAATTGTAAATCTAATTTACAAAATTATAATTAGTAAACATCTAAAGATTAAGTAAAAATCGATTCAACATTGCTATAATGAAGCAGTTATTTAATCAACGAGCATCTTAACATCCCTCGGATCTCGTCTAAAGGAGTTGGATGCCTGAAGTTGATACCAGATATTAATTATCTAAAATCATTTAAGAGGCACAAATCTCGATGGAGATAACATCTTTAGAATTTAATTTAACAAGTTTGGTTAACCCGGGTTATTATCATGAGATTTCAAGCGGAGTGAGAGACCAGGGGGATATTACTGTCATGTAAAAAAAAAATTAAAAAAAAATCAATAGAATATATATTAATAATTAACTTACAATTAGCATACGATAATTTATTTATTTAATGTAAATTTCGATTCTTAATCATCATTTAATTATAAAATAACAAATATTTTCTCTCTCTCTCTCTCAAAAACATAATTTCATGGAAAAAGTTTGTTTATGGTATTTAATCCTTTGAATTAGATAATCAAATAAGATAGTGACAAAACTTTTAAACGAAAGAAAAAAAAAGAAATATTGTTACAGGAGATTAACAAAATACATTTTTTTTTTAAATGGGATGGAACAGGTTTATTTCTTTGAATAACACACACGTATAAACAAAGAATAAAACAAAGAAAGATAAACCAACAGACCGTCAAAGTGGCCAATTAAAAATCACTTAATTTTGAGATTGATTTTAAATTTCACAAGAAAAACTAGATTATCTTCTTATGATATAAGTTGGAAATATTTATGGAGACATGATTTATTTGATAAAGATTTAGTAGAGGTGTTTTGTGGTGGCAGACTTGAACCATTTATATTAGAAACAGTTTTTAAAATATATTTAAAACAAAAAATTATAACTATATAGAGGTATTAATAAAACCAGGTGATTAGTGAGAACTGTTGGCATTTTTATCTTCCCCTCCCCCTTATCTTAAAATTTTTTTTAGATGTCTTAAGTTAAATTTTTGTAAATGAAAAACTATAAATTATTTAATGTAAATTAAAAAGCACTTTGGGATATTAACTCTTTCGCATTCTTACAACACGAGAGTTAAATCTGAAGTGTCTCCACTCGACTATCTCGCAAATTTGAATTGGATTAATTGACATAGATTATATTTAAATTAAATTTAATTAATTAAATTATAAATTAAAATAATAAATAATATTTATTAACATGGCTCTTTGTTGATGGCACCATGTCACGTTCTGGTGAGTGATTGCTAGTCAACGTATTAAAAGATTAATTCCAGTACTTTCAAGCTGAAATTCTAAGCAGTTTTATATTTTTAAAAGCTATCATACATATTTCTTTATTTTTACAATTTAGAGCAGGGATGTCAAACTCATAGAAATGTGGATTTATTTCGTATAATAGTCGGAAATGTTTAAAATCCTGAACGCGAAAAACATTTTACCTTTTTTTTAGAGACAAATTGAAATTTTTTTAAAAAAGTCGAAAGTTGTCGTGGGCTGCAAAAATAGTTGTCGCGGGCCACGACCCCTGGTTTAGAGGAAAAAAATGAAAACTTGGTAGGTAATGACCCTCTTCCTTCCGAAAGAGTTACATTTATCAAAAGTTCTTAGAAAACTACGAATTTTGAATAATCCTGCATTATTCTAGCTCAAACCGTATTTTCGTAATCTTATCTACATCCACACACACACAGAGACATTTTTCTCAACCTTAGTGAAAATGACTCAGGGACCTTCAAAACGTATAAAAACATCAAAATCTCGACATAGAAAATTTGGCGAGATACCTCCATATATATATATATATATGTCAATAATAAATGCATTTGCAAATTATAACTCCTGAAAATGAATTTCAAATGTTTGGATAAATGATAAATAAGTATATTTTATTTTTAAGTTACTATAATAGTTTCTCTATTGATCTTGATCTTGAGTCAATGATTATATAATTAAATACCGTAAGAATAATATTATACTACGAATGGCAAAAACAGATCTTTTGACCTTTATTCATCGTTTAAAGTCTAACCAGGTTAAAAGAAGATGTAGAGATTACAATAATTTTTTTATATAAATTATATTATTATTATTTGCCGATAGACCCTGAAGATCACGCAGAGCTATAAAGAGAATTTATTAATTATTGAATTTTCCTAGACCTGAACTCTAGTCTTGTGTCGTAGATTGTTGTGCTAACTACTAAACCCCTGAAGAGTCTTTTATCTTATATTATTTTATATTATATTAAAAGATAGTATTTGATTGGTTGTGGATCGTAGGAACAGATAGATTAATGAGGTTTCTGCTAAATGAGCAGACTCATAGAGTTAGATATCCAAATTTTCCAAAAGAAATTTAAATATAATTAATTTAGATGTTCAGTGATGGTTATTAAATATCTATACAGTTTGAATATTTTTTAAAGAATACATCATCAATCAGATTTTATATTTCAAAAACAACTAAAAATATTACAAAAAAAAATTATCTTTAAGGAAAATTGGAAATATATTTATAAAAAGGAAGATAAAAATTTAAATAGAAAAAAATATATTATGTTTGAATATGTATATATATATCTATATATGAATGTAATATTTTAAACAAAATAATATAAAAGTAATCTTTCATTTATTTTCATTTTATTTTTCGCTTAGTTTGCTTCAATTGAGATATGATGATTTAGTTTTCAAATACAGAAATGAATGGTGTATGAATTTACAAATTGAAAGTGAAATAGAATTATGCATAAAAGGGGCATGAACAAAGTGAATAAGACCGTCGTGGAAATAAAACAGGTGAATACCATTGAAATTGGAGAGAGCCTCTCATCAGGTAGTTATTTGTTCAAGTGAATGGTAACATATAATAAAATAGAATATACTTATAAGCAAGTTAGCAAAAGTATGTTTTGAACAAATTGATTTGAACAAATGATTTGGAGTAAACCTTTTGAATAAATTATTTTATTAATTTTTAAAAGAATTACTAATTTTAAAGAAAAAGGTAATAATTTGATTTTATTTATGATAATGAAAATTGTTTTATAAATTATAAATCATGATTTAATCAAAAGATTATTTCTATTTTTATCTGGATTCTCATAATAAAATAAAAAATAAAAAAAAAATATTTTGGTTGAAGAAAAAATTAGTCCTGAAAATTAACTGAATAAACTGTAATTCTGGTTAAAAAAACATTAATAAATACTAGAAGAAAAATAATAATCATAGTTCTTATGAAATTCTAATTTATTTAATCTTTTCTTTCCAATAAAATAAAAAAATTTAATTCATACTAAAAAAGTATGAAATAAAATAATAGTTTTTGGGAGAAGAAAAGAATCAGTTTAATTTAATCTTTGAAATCAAATCATTCAAGTTCTAGAAAAATCAATCATAGATAGATTTTTGGGTTTATTTAATAATAAAGTAAAAAATAAATTCAGTTTATTTTAAGTTAAGTTTCGGAATAAATTAATAAATTTAAAATTAGAAAAAAATAAAGATTCTTTCGAAAATATACTGTAAATAGAATTAAATATTTTTAATAAAAAAAACAAATGATAAAATCATATTAAATAGATATGAAAAAAATAATAATTGAGAAAGTCCGCTTTCTTTTATCTAATAAATCTCGATATCGAATTAAAAAGATATAACATTAAAGTTTTGTTAAAAAGAAATATTTCCTGACACTCAATAGCATATTTATTTTTTTTATATTTGAGATGGATTCAAAACGAATTTGAAGTTTGAAAATATGAGTGTAAAACTTCCGGGATATTGAGAAGGTAACATGAAACGAGAATGGAGGTAGGAAAAAAAAAGAACTGTCTCCCCGTGACCAAAGGGGGCCCTGGAGTGTCTTTTTGTTAGGGTCGGAAAAGATTCTTTATGAAAATAACAATAAATAATTTCATAAAAAAAGAAATATGTTTGCCACAAATCGTGAAATCGTTTACTATCGTTGGGAAATTGGTGAAATCTTTCATTTAAAAAAGAAAAAAAAAATGGAAGATAAACGATATCATGAATTGACAATTGTCACTATGCAGATATATTTTTAAAGGAACATTAATAATTCAGTCTAATTTAAATATTCCCAGGTGAACAATTTATATAAAAGTTGTAAAAAGAAGGAAAATGAAGGGCGTCCATAGTTTTCATTTATTATTTAAGTTGAATTAATATTAGTTAGATTCATTTTAAATCTAAGGAATAAAAAAAAAGATTATTTTGGATATTATTTTTCAGATGAGCACACATAGATTTTTTAGAACCATGAGTTTTAATAATAAATAGGATGTAAACAGGGAATGACAAGCAGAACGAAAAGGTAACGTGCTTATGATTATGGTTTGTCGAGATGAAATAAATAAAATTAATATTTTGAATAGAATAAATTATTACGATAATTTCAAAATTACTCGTAAAAAAATGAAATATAGCAAATTTAATCATCTTAAATCTATTATTTAAAGACAAGAGTGAAGGACTAAAAAAGAAGGTCGCTTTGTTATTTTTGATTTCTTTTTTTATTTTTTTGGTAGTTGCCAAATCACATTAAAGAATAATAACAAAATTTTGCCTTATTATATAATAACAACAACTTATTTAACAAAAAATTAAAAATAAATTATAAACATTGTAAATATTTTCGAATATCTTATCTTATTATACTAGCAAAGATATTAAACCGCTCTAAGGATTTTTTTTAGATATTATTTATAAAGAAAGAGAGACCGATCTGTATTGGTTTCAGCCTCGAGAAAAATCAACTTTATTATTATTTTCTTAATTTAAAATAGTAAATTTAAATGAAGTCACAATTTTTATTCCTACATATTGAAATTTGCCTCCCGCTATTCTCTTTTAATTGATATTGTATTAATATATTTTTATATTTAAAATAATTTAAAATTTTTTATTTAATTTCGAAATAAAATTAAAAAGATTTATTTTAATAATATTTTAGAATAAAATTACGAAATATATTATCATTCCCCCACCCAAAAAAAAAAAAATTATATTCATGAAGTTAGCAACATATATTATTTAATACATATGAACAATTATAAAGGAAGGAATTTCAAATAAATTGTTGAATAAATTTGATCTAATAATATTAAATAAATTATATTATATTAATTAAAATGTTTTTTTGAGATTAATAAATAATATATAAATGATATTTGATTATTATAAATAAAATGAAAAAATATAACCTCCATTCTTAATTAAAATATACACAAGTGCCAATTATTATTAATCTCTAAAAAAATCTATTTAAAAATAAAATATGTTTTTATTGATTTTTGAGGTTTTTATGATTATGTCTATTTTCATATTAATTGAATTCATATTTATAAATTTTTGTGAACTTGATGGGTTTTGATTATTCATTTTTATTATGATCTTCATCGGTACAAGTGAACTTGAAATTTTAGTTAGTTCATTTAGAAAAATCATTTATTATTCTATGATTTTATAAATTATATTTTTATGTCAATTCGCAAACAAAATAATTAATGATTTTTAAGAGTCTTACAGTTCTTATATTTATGACAAAAAAAAAATGGAGCTTGTAAGAAAGTAACGTTTAATAATTGACTGAAGAATCAAAAAGTTTATCTAGAGATTAAATAGTAAATACCACCAAGTTGGCACTTAAAAAAGGAGATAAACGATATGAAATTTTTATTACAAGATTAC
Organism: Labia minor; assembly: GCA_963082975.1. NCBI lineage: Eukaryota > Metazoa > Arthropoda > Insecta > Dermaptera > Spongiphoridae > Labia > Labia minor. Next base: position 57,560,116 of record OY720345.1, read on the forward strand.
TTTTCAACGACAACCTAAAAATGTCATAATCCTTTTGCCAAATAAGCTTTCTTCAATGGAACCGTAACATTTTAGTTCGTTTATGGGCAGCAAAACGGTTTTTCGAGCTGCTCCAACTAACAAATCTATATCTGGTAAACTTTCACTTTCCGCACACGGACAAATAATATAAAAAAAAACGGGGAGAAAAAAATAAATAGAATTGAATCGAAATGATGATGAAATAGATTATAAAATAAATAATCTTAATTTCAACACTTAATTATGATTTTATGTCTTGTGGCAATAACATTTTCTTTTGATGTTAAGCGCCACTTATATTTTCTTTTGAATATGTTTCTGAAATAAATTAATTATGTTCACATAAACTCTAACTTTGAAACATTATAATTCAGCTCTGAATTGTTTTATTTTTTATTATATATATATATATATATTATTAAGTTTTATATAAATATTAATAATAATTTATTAATAAATAATAATTAAGCTATATTATAAAGATATAAAATATTAAGATGCTTTATATTTAAAAAAATATAGCAATTTTTAATGATTTATATGAGAACATTAATTTAATATTATAATTATTTTTTTATATTGTTTATTTATTATATGTTATTTATCATACTTTTTTCAGGTTGGAATTGTAACCAAATGATATTAGTTAGTTTGGGAAAGATAAAAACCACGGAGGGGAAGAAGCAGAATTTTATTTTTGTTTAAGTAAATTCAAGTAAAATTCTATCTTTTTAGTAAATTTTAATAATAAAATTTCAATTTTACTAATTGATATACATTAAGAATTACAATGGTTAGAAAAATTAAAATATTTGGACAAATATTCCGGAAAAAATAAGAAGAAATGGTAGATGAGGGGACAATATTAAAAATAAACATTAATAGTAATTGGAGGACGATGTAGAGATTAGAGATGGTTAGGGGGGGAAGTGAGTGTTGAGGCCAAGAACTTTCAAGATCATTAGCGCCGTGTCTATATATAGGTATATATATATTGTAGATAGAAATGCAGATGAAAATTTGTAATTAAACTCGAGGCAAAAAAATATTTTGCATAGAAAATTAAAAAATAATAGAATAATAATAATATTATAATTTATTTGTATTTTTTTCATAATAATCAATAATAATATGTATGCTTAAATTAAATATGAATATAAAAAGTTTAATGAATAAGAACAAATAAATAATATTAGTAAAGTAAGATTGTACTTTCACTATTATTTATTATAATTTATAATTTAAAAGAGAAAAAACTGGAATGGATTAATCGTACTTTAATGCTTCTTCTATGTTGTTACGATGGGCTCCTCTCAGCGTTAATTGTATTATCTTGGACCTGATTACGCAAATTTCCATTTCAAAGCAAGGTCCTAGAACATAAAGTTCCTTAAACTTATACTATAATTAAATTAAAAGCAAATACATAATGTTTATATATATATATATATATATATTATGTTATAGGAAAAGTTTAAATAATAATCGATTGATGAAATTTAGTTGGATTAGTTTGGCAATGAAATAATATGTCCTTACATTAAATAAACAGAAAAAATATTCTGGTATTTTTATTATTTAAGATAACATAAGTAAAAGAATAGTTTTGAATGAAAAATTAATATTTAAAATAATTTTTTCATATATTTTTGTTTAGAGGGGAGATTGGTAATTCAATTATTCTTTAATCACTTATCTGTTCAGAGACACCATATTATTTTGGAAAATTTTATGGGATCTAATTTCAAGCAATTATTTTTTTTTTATGTTAAAAACTACTATTGATTGGTTTTATGTTTTTATTCGCGATATTGTTTGTTATAATGTTTGTTCTAATTTTAATTGAAACTCATATAATATATATAAATTATAATAAAAACATGTCTTAAAAAAAGTTACTACGTTAAATAAGTATCAGTATTGATAAAACCTTTGTCGGCCCCTATAATTGGTGTCATATTTTCATTATCTCCAGTTTAAAATTTGATATACAATTTTAAACAATTTTATTGCAATTTCTATAGTTCAGTAACTAACGATATCTTAAATCCAATTTTAATTTTAAGGTTAATTCTTAAAAAAAAAATAATTCTAAAATTCCATTGAAAGGATTATACTTCCTATAAAATATGTATTATTCTATATTATATTTATGAATGTCTATGTAGATTAGATCCTTATGATCAATATCTAAGATAATATCTCAGATAATCTAATATGTCCCCAAAATATGTGTCAACTATATTTTATTTTTCTATAAAAGATATATATATATATATACAAATTTTGTGGACATATTAGATTATATATATATATGTAAACAAATTAGATTATTTTACAATTTGACCTCACTAAGTATCATGAGGGTCTTGATAATATTACATGAACATTTAATAAATAATTGATAATTTTATAGGATGTAGGTGTATCGTAAGGTGTGCAACTGGTTTAACAACAAAAAATAGACAAAAAATTTTAAAAGTCAAGCTCAATTTAAAGTTGATGAAAAATCGATTTCAATTTGTCAAATGGGTGAACAGGCAGACAGACAGACATGAAGCGGAATTAATAAAAACGTTATAAAAAATAGACAAAAAATGAACGACTAAATATCTTTTTGGAAGTGACACTACCTGTAAAAACTTATTAATGACAACAAATGTAAATCCCTTTAGCTGATTTTTGGTTACAAATACGGCATGGCTATTCTCTTTGTTAGTAATTTAATAATATTATTTAATAGTAGTTAATAATATGTAGTAAGGCATATGAATTTTGGTCATAAATAAAATTATTAAAAATATCTGGACTTAACCTAAAATTAATTTAATTTTTTAAACTCATAAAATCCGAATCAACATTAACACGTTCCCGCCGGCATGTACCACCGGTGGCTCATGCCGTCACATAAAATAAATAGACAAATTATGGAGCTGGCGGGAACGTGTTAATATTAATGGTACTATAAAAATTAAAAAATTAAAAAAAAAATCAATAAAAAGCCCAAAACAAAAAGAAATTATAACTTTTAGTTATGATTAATGGGATAATCATTGAGTTTAAAAGATATAATAATGAATATATTCCACAAGGAAATGAGTTAAAATAATGAATTTATATAATATGATTAATCTTGAGTGTTCTATTCTCTTGACGAAACCAAGGAAAACTTCAAAGAGAGCAACCGAATTCGGACTAAATTAATCGTGACATCATTTGTTTCTCTCCAATGCTGGCATGTATCCACCAAACCAACCGTAATAAACATAAATACGAGATGAAGTATTTTTAATATAAATGATTAGAAATGAAATATCCTTTTTTATATTTACTTACAGTTTCTTTTTTTATCTCGCCAGAGATAGTATTGCGATGACGAAAATTTTCGATGTCGAGATTTTTATGTTTTTATAAGTTTTGAAGATCCCTGAGTCATATTCACTAAGGTCGAGAAAAATGTCTATGATAGTTTTTCACATGATTAAACATTGTATAAAAGTGCTATTTATAGAATTTTACCTTGATTTAATCTCTGAAAGTATCGGAATTAATTTTTTTAATTTTTTATCACGTTGACTGCCAATCACGCGTCAGCACGTGATATCAACAAAGAGGCAAACACGCGCTGGTTTAATGAATATTATTGATTAATTTTAATTTATAATTTACAATTAATTAAATTTAATTTAAGTATAATATATGTTAATTAATCTAATTCAAATTTGCGAGATAGTCGAGTGGAGACACTCCAGATTTTTTTACTTTTTCTTCTTCTTCTAGATAAAAGAAACGAATCGCGTTTTCTTTTCCTTTCCCTTCACATTCACAAATTTTCCAACTTAATTCATCCCTCTTCGCTTGGCACCTACATTTCGGCACTTGATGTATATCTCCCTTTATAAATAGCCCGAGTTCCATTTATATATCGCATAACCCTGCTTTAGCGAATGGATGCGTTAGATTTGAAACGGTGAGCAGCGAGCCCAGGTGTGTGAAGCCGCCTCTACTAGTATTTCTCTCATTCTTCCACTAATGTATCTCTTTAAAAGGCTCGAACATTTCGCAAAACGGAGATTAAACATTCAACCCTTTCGAAATTGAATATTCCAAAAAACATTATAGAGAAAAATAATGCAAAGGGGAATAGAATTTGTACCTTATATAATGGTTAAAAAAAAAGAATCAAAAATTAAATTGGAAATATAATTGGCTATAAGCGAGACAAAAAAATAAAAGAGAATTATAATTCATACGTTTGAAATAGAAATATAACAAATAGAGAAAAAATTAATCCTCTTAACTGAAAATAACTGTAAATGACTTTTTTTCTCGTTCTTTTTTTATCATAGAAGCAATCAAACAAGAATCGTTTAAATATATGAAAGGCATGCTAACAATTTATATAATAACTAATTTATCTTTGAAATTATGTTAATGTTGTTGAAATTACTAACCTCAAATTAGTTAAAAATATGTAAATAAAAAAAAATTAGAATGTGTTTCTTTTAATGGCATAAATGCCATTCTTATTCTTTTGGTAATTTCAACTTTAAATATCAACCAACCCCCAGTCATAAAATATTTCTAGAATTCAAAATCAAATGAAAAAAAATTTATTCGACTCGACAAAAAATAAAAATGAATTCTCCACGGCATTGAAATATCCTGTTTTCCACTTTCATTAAGTAATAATATTTACAATTCCAGAGGGATTATTTTATTTTTTTTAGCATAAATTTGAATAAAATAAATTTGAAAAATATATGTATTTGTTATAATTATATTTATAAACATTGAACAAAAAAAAAATTAATTAAATTATTATTAATAATATATTATAAATATAATTATAAAAATATTAAAAATTTATTAATCTTCAAAATATAACACAACATATATGTATTATTTCATAAAGAAAAAATCATTATTTAGTAATGTAATTAATTTAAATGTTTGGAATTTGATTTTAACTATTAATTAATTTTCTTTTTACCGACCGACGATAGTAAGGGAGGTATTGTTTTCACACCAAATTTCACATGTGGAGATTTTTACATATCTCTACGAATCATGGATTTTCTTAACAGAAAAAAGTATTTTTAGCAAGATGTCTGTCCGTCCGTCCGTCTGTCCGTATAGATGTGTACAGCCTGAACGGCTGAACGGATTTTGATGAAATTTGGTATATTTACTTAATGCATCAGTGGGATGAATTGATCAACTTTTGGTTTAATTCCGGAAACCGGAAGTGGTAGTATTAGCGATCGACGATAGGAAGGAAAGGGTTATTTTCACACCAAAGGAGATTTTTTTATATATCACCACGAATCATGCACTTTGTATTGGTTTTATCCTCGGGAAAAATCATCTTCATTATGTTTTTCTTAATTTAAAATTATATGACGTCACCCAGCCCTTCATGACATCACAGCCTCGGGTAACGCCGGCAACGCCGGCTACTTCAGCTATATATTATAAATAAAATAAAATTAAAAATATTTATGTTATAACCATATCTGTTTTTTATTACATTAATAGATATATTAAAATTATTTGAAATTGTTTCTGTAGCTGGAAATTAATTTACTTCAAACCGTCGGTCGGTTTACTTATATAAGATAAGGTTAAATTCTAAACATTTAAATTAATTATATTACTAAATAATGATTATATTTTTTAATACATTTTTGTAAGGTGATATTTTGAAGATTGATAGATTTTTAATATTTTTATAATTATATTTATATAATACATTAATAATAATAATTTAATTATTTTTTTTTTGTTTAATTTTTATAAATAATAAAATAAGTAATTAAAAAAGAATTTTAATTTGAATATTTCAATTTATTATATAGGTAATATAATATATAATTAGTTAGATTAGTCATCTGTGAATGGTGGTTGCCTAATGAACGGCGTAGCCAAAACAACCCTTTTTCGCTCCCCGACTCGTTTCTTAAAATTGTAAAATAATAATTGCATATAGTTAAATACAATAAATATAACTAATGGATAAAAAGTAATTTGTAAAAAGACGTAAAATAATATGATTGATTAAAAAATATAAAAAAAATTATCATGCACTACTATCATTTTATCATTTATTTAAATAATTTAAAAAGAATATTGAATTATTTATAAAATACATATAAAATTTCTGAAACTGAGTTAAATTTTATATTAAATAATAAACTTTGTTATCTTTTCTTCCCATAAATATTAAGAGGTTAAATATAAAATAATATGAACTGTTATTTAGAAATCATTCCAAATATTATTTTTTTTATTTATTGACAATATTCGAATATCTAAGTTTATATTATCAAAATGTAAACATTACGATTAAGTCGTAGAAGGAAAACAATAAAATAGTAATGGGGGAAATATTTCTTAGCATTATAAAAGGATATATAATAGACTAGAAGCCATTGTTTTAGTAGGATATGAACGGTAGTGTTATACATTTATTAGCGAATAAAATTGTATGAAAAAGATAGATTAGATTATCAAGGAAGAAAAAGAAAGGAAATTTTATTTTCATTGATATGCGTTATTATTAAATCAATATAGAAATATAAAATAATTTAAAGGTTGAAACTATCTTCGTTATATGGTATTATCATTAGAAATAAGAAAAGAAAAAATTCAATTTAGTTTTATAAGAATATTAAAGAGATATAAAAATTATGGAAATAACTGAGTAATCAGGTTCTATGAATATAAATTTAGTAAATAATGAAATTAGAAATTTAATTAATTATTAATGAAATCAAATTGTTCACATGATTTAAACATTCAAATTAAAGTGAAAGTATGAAAATATTCATAATTGATAAAAAAAACCCAACAAATTAAATTAATTTTAATGAATAGATGAAAGTATCATTAGTTATAATCGTTATTAATCACAGAAAAAAAGGATTAAGTATATTTTAATTGGGTATATTTTGCTTTATTTGAGCGACGATATATAACTGAATTGATGTTTGTATTTAAATATGTACACTCTTGTCAATCGGGTTAATATTATAGAAGATACATACTGGTAGGTAAAAAACCAGTAGGGATACCAATTGTGTAGCGTATGATTGTGAAAACGTATTAGTTTTTGAAAAAATAGCTTTTTACTATCTCGTTAGAAAATTTTCGATGTCGAGATTTTGATGTTTTTATACGTTTTTAAGGTCCCTGAGTCATTTTCACTAAGGTTGGGAAAAAAGTCTGTGTATGTGTGTGAATTAGGCAAAAACGGTTTGAGCTAGAATAATGAAATTTGGTACAAGGGCATTATTAAAGATTTGTAATTTTCTATCAACTTTTGATAAATGTAGCAAATACGGAAGAGGACCATTACCTACCATGTTTTCATTTTTTTCCTCTAAAGTGACCGTAAAAATAACGATATATGTTTGATAGTTTTTCACATGATTACAAATTCTATAAAACTGCTATATATAGAATTTCAACTGGATTGAATCGCTGAAAGTACCGAAATTAATTTTTTAAATTTTTTATCACGTTGACTGCCAATCACGCGCCAGCACGTGACGTAGTGCCATTAACAAAGAGCCAAACACTCGCTGGTTTAATAAATATTATTTATTAATTAATTAATTTTAATTTAAATATAATTTATGTTTTAATTAATCCAATTTAAATTTACGAAAAGTTGAATGGAAACACTACTTTTATTTTTCTAATTTCAAGGCATTTTCCCTCAATTGTTGTTTAATTGGATCTGAGAAATTTTAAAATCAATCCTAAATATTGAGAAAATTTATAGATTCAACTTATCTCATCACCATTGCCAAGATCCAGTAATTTTGCCTACCAAAATACCGGATGTTAATATAAACCGAGTTCTATCCTATTGTTATGTAGACATCCTATTATAATGCCCGAAGAATATAAAGGGGGAAATAATTCAATAAGAATATCGGTTTGCATTTGACCATTGAGAATCCAAGTTGTTCAAGTGGTTGTCAATTGTCCCTTCAGGGCTTGTATCTGTAATAAGGATTCCCAGAAGTACAATCCACTATTCAAACAAACTAGGCAATGCGTGTCGAGTGTTACTGTCGGTATCCATCAAGTTCACTGGAGGTAGCAGCTGGAACCTCCCCCATCTCCCAGCCGGAAATCCATGTCGATCCGGCATCCTGTCCTGAAGCCTTTCTCCACCCCCGAGCTCATCTTCTAGCGACAGTGTTTGCCTCGGCCGCTCTAAAATACGACAATTGCCCTGCTGCTAGGACAAGGTTTATCTAGCAGAAAATTACATTCGAGGAGGAATGAGCTTCGGATCAAGTGGCCTGTCGAGGAGCCCTCGCGCACGTGCCATCCCCCCGACCGCTCCTAGGTAGACCATCCCTAAAGTATTTTTTTTTTTTACTTTATTTTATTTATTTATTATTTTTAGAGGGAGGAAAGATAGCCGTGTCATCTTGGACGGCTCTCGCGAAAAATGCTTGTTACAATCCTCCTTTATTTATTTATCAAATAACAAAAAATAACTCTTATCTTTATTTTTGAAGTTATAAGACTGAATAGGCTATTCTAAAACATCACTTTAAAGTTGAATTTACTAAGGAAATTATTAGTTTACCATTATTTAGATGGAATTTCGAGGATGAAATTGATAGCATTATTCTAGAATGTTTATTTGAATGGATTTATACCATACACTGTGTACATAAAATTAAACAATATTATATACTAGCTGCTCAGAGCGCCTTCGGCGCTCTTCACACCTAGACGGGGGCTCCGCCCCCTGTACCCCCGAGTGGTACATAGTATTTGGTTGAAAGTAGTAAAAGGTTTTCATCCATTTTGTTTCAATCCGTATATTACGTAAAACATTCATTTCTTTTTGTGTTCTTATTCAAAATCTATTTTAATTTAATCAGTAAATTAATTATATATATTATTATTATTGTATATGTTATATCTATCTATCTATGTGGCTCAAAGATACTCGAAAGTTCTTGGCCGCAACAACCACATTTCTCCAATTGTCCCTATCCTAAGCCCTTGTCCCATCTCTCTTACGTCCCTTCCTACGCGTCATTGGTTTTCCAAGCGGACGTTTTCCAATCGGTCTCCCCACCAATATCTTTTTCCTCTCCCATTCTAGCCACGTGCCCTGCCTATCGCAGCTTTTTTCCCTTTTATAACCCTAACTATTTCTGAAGATGCAGAGAGACCATGCAATTTCTTGTTATGCTGTCTCCCCCATTCCCCGGAGACCTCATCTTTCTTTGGCCAATAAATGCAGGGAAGAATCCTATTCTCAAATACTCTGAATCTACTCTCATCTCCCAGGGTCATAGACCATGCCTCCCACCCATATAATGCAACAGGCAAAATAATTTTTTTATATATTCCCTTTGATAATAATTTTGAAGAGATAAGCCTCTTTATTGCAAGATAACAAGTCGTTTCCCGATTGCAACCCCGATTTAAATTCTTCTCAAATATTATTATCCTTCGTGATTACATTCAATTTTTCTACATATTCAAATTCTACATTTTGTATCTTAAGATTTTGTATGTTAATACTCTTCCTCTTTGTTACTAAATATTTTTTCTTATCACTATTAATTTCAAACCTCCATTAATTTTTCCTCGCTATCTGCAATTGCAATTTCCTAATCTCCTATTATATTTAAGTCGTCTGGGTAACCTAACATTTTACAATTGATTTCCGCATCTTATTCTTTCTTTACTACCTTCAAGACAAATTTGAAGATCAAAATTTGAAAAAGTTTATGCTGATCTATATTGAATCATGTGTATGTTTTACTAAAGTCTACAAATAATTAGTGAACAGAAATATTGAATTCGCAGTTTTTTTCCTAATATCTGTCATAATGAAAATATCTTAATTAATGTTGATCGATTTGGCCTGAACCCGCAATGATATCTCCTAATATTTCCTCCGCTTATGGTTCTTAAGTATTTTCTATGTTATAATAGTGAAATAGAGTAATATTTCTTGATCATTACATTTTGATATTTTATTTTCATTGCTAGATTATTATTGAATATTTTTAATTATAATAAAACTTGAGAAAATGCAAAAATAGAGACTTGAGACAATTTATAAAAATTAACGGTATAAAACTATAGATAAATTACCAATATATACATTCATTAATAGTATTAATTTAAATTAATTGATTTATTTGTTTTTTTATTATTAAGTTCATTTATTAATTTTTTTAGATCATAGTTATTTTCCTCCCTTAAAAGAAACTTATCTAATTCTGTGGTGCTAGGGGATTTGAAAATTATATTAGTCGCAATATGAAGATTTCGCTTACAGTTTTTCTGTCATGTCCGACCTCCGTCCAACAGTTATTTCCCTCAAGTTTCTTGATTCTCTTAATCATGTGATCTATATATTTAATTTTTTTTGATTCATTGTAATAAAATTTAAACAAATAAAAATTTTCACTTTGGTAATTTATATAAATTTCAATTTACACTGATTGTGAGTGATACGCTTTGCCAATACTCTGAATAATTTGTGTATAGAAATATTGAATGTTCTTAGCGAGATTTTTTAACCTTTCACTTTCATATAGAAAAGAAGAAATATTCAAATATATAGAAAGAATAAATCTTATCTTATTATGCTAGCTAAAATTGTATATATGTATTTATCTATATATATTGGTTCTCAAAAACCGCTCTAACGATTTTTTTCAAATTCACACTAGATATAGTATTTATAAAGAAAAATTAAGTTTTATTGATGATATCTCTTGAAACATACAGCTTCATTATTAATTTCTTAATTGAAAATTATATATGGAAAACGTCAAAATTTTTAATACTGCCTGCTAAGACAGTAAAAAAATGACAATTTTTTATCTAAATACATATAGTCCAGCGGTTGGACTGATGTTTTAACGAGTGGATTTCGTCGGTTCGAAACTCGCCGGGTGAATCGTTATTTAAAAATGAAAATAATGATTTTGTTATTTTTTTTTCTTTTTATCTATTGTTTACTTTTTAATAAATTACTATTCTATATTTATTTATTCATTGTTCTTTTATTAATAAAGTTTTAGATAGTTTTATAAGTTTTAATATTTTTTCAATAAAATATTATTCAATATATTTATTAATATTATTTTATTTATTATTATTGAGTACCCGAAGTTCCATTCATTTTAATCAGATTGATGCAATGATGCAACAGTTAATAATTGTAATATTGTAATAAATTTCTATCTTGAAAATTGTTACATATTATTCAGGATATTTTAAAAACTATTTCTTTCTTTAATTAATATTCATTTTTTCTATAAGTCAGATATATTTCCAAATATTAAATAATTTTTGAAGTGAAAACTTCTTTAGCGGCGTTGAGCACTTTTGCGGGATGGGGAAAAAGTATAGAACTCGCGTGATCGTGACCAACACCATGAAACCATCTGCTTTCAAATTTCTTATAACAGAGCGCGAAATTTGAATTGTCATTAGAACTGTTTTATAAATTATCTCTAACATATAAATATATATTTATTATGTAAAGTTCATTTCATATATACATATATAATCAAAATTATACGAAATGAACTTCACATAATAAATATATATTTTATGTTAGAGATAAGAATTATAAAACAGTTCGTATTGCAATATTTTAAACAAAGTTGTGTATTTATATATATATAAATATAAGTTACAAATTTGTTTAAAATATATGTTTAAAATAATATATAAGTTATATATATATACATGCATATGAAATTCATCTTTCTCGTGAAATAGCGCGAATTTCGTCTGTTTTAAAATTTCTTACGCAGAAGTTTTCACTTCTGTCGGCCAGTCCCACGACTGCCAATTTTGCTTTTTTAATTCCGAAAAGCTGCAAAGCACGTTTTTTTGTCTTTAGTTTGTTTTATAACCACTTGGGGCGCTAAACAGTTTTTCAAAAAAACACTATAGAAAAAAAATATATGTACCTATATATTATATATTTATGTATTATTGAGGAGCACAAGTTCATTAATTTTAATCAGATTGATGCAAATGTGTAACATTTAATAATTGTAATAAATAATTAAAGAATTGTGTATCAATATTTTTTAAAGGGTAGAGCGAGAGCTCGGTGTCCCAGGTATTAATATTACCAGCCAAATCCAATAATAATGAATCATTTTTTTTAACTTAAGTACCGAGCCGAGGCTCGGGGTCCCGGTACTAAAAATTAAGTTAATATAAATATGATCTAAATATTTTATTAAATTAATGAAAATGGGAACTTTTAGAATAAATGATTTAATTGAATTGATATTTAAATATTAGAATTTAAAATAAAAAGGGAAATATTATAATAATTCTTTTATTGGGAATAGCTATGATAATTCATTGTTTGAAATAATTCCGCTAGGCCGACAGTGAGCCGCGAGCTGCTCTTGAATGAACAACACGGAGAATTATCTAAACTTTAAAAAATTAATTTCTGCGGTTATTGATAATATATTAATAAAATTTATAGCCTATGTTACTCTAGAGGTATATAAGAATATTGTGATGTAATTTCAAAGAAATCGGTTCAGCCAATTCTGAGTCTATAAAATAGTAATTTTCCGGACAGACAGACCGACAGACAGACAGACAGACAGACAGACAGACATGAAAAATTCTAAAGTCACTTTTGGATTCTAGAGGTCATGAAACGCGAAGATATGCAAAAATTTTTAAATTCTGAGCAATGTGCAGACAAAAACCTTTTTTTATATATATAGATATTTGTATATATATAGATATGGGGAAGAGTAATGTGATTAATCAAAAGGATCAACATAAAATGAAAAATAGAATTATATTATAGATTAATAATAATCTGGGGTAAAATAATATTATATTTTTACTATAATTGAATTTCTTAAAAATTTATATATTTATGGATTATATTAATTAATAAAAATTATTTATTACTAAGAAAGTTTAAATTTTTAGAAAATTATAAATCTAAATTCTAAAAAGAATGACACATTTAAGCGTATATTAGTGGAATCTTTCAGAGCTAAGTAACTTTAGAACTGACTAACAAAAGTTCATATATACGATACCAGAGGTGGCCACACTTGGTGATTCTTAGTCATATTGAAAAATCGAAAATGTTTAAAAGCCAAATCGGAAAAAAAATTTACCTTTTTTTTAGAGCCATATTGAAAAAATTGAAAAAAAAAATCGAAAATGTTTAAGAGCCTGATGGCAAAAAGATTGTTTTTTTTAGAGCCATATTGAATAATCGAAAATGTTACCTTTTTTTGTGTGTCATGGCTTTAAATTTTTTAATTGAGCCACAATAAACTCAAAAACAGCCACATGTTATCACAATTAAGAATTTACATATATTAAACTGGAAAAAGGCTACGTCGTGACACATATTTATTTACATATAACTATTTAAAGAAAATTTAATATTTATTTATTTCTGCAAGTTTAAAAGAGTTTGTTGTAAAATGTATCCGATCTATCCCAACTCTTTCTACTTTAATATAATAACAACAACAGAACTATTGCATGCGGGGCGTACGACTTATTAATATAATTAGGTATTTTAATCGGGCACGTAATTCGTAATTTTTGATTCTGTGACTACGAAACCCCCCCCCCCCTCCTTCAAAAAAAAAGTAAAATTTTTTTCTGATTTAGTTCTTAAACATTTTCAATTTTTCAATATGGCTCTAAGTAATAGCAAATGTGACCACCCCTATACTATACAATATATAATAATAAAACATGTATAATATTTAATAAAATTAAATCAATGAAATCATTTAAAAAGAAAGGATATCAGATGTTGATAATTAATATCACAATTAGGTACTTTATTTTATTTTAACTATAATTTAGATATATACTAAATTAAATAATTCCTATTTTACATTGTGATAAAAAGTGAATTATTTTACCAGATCATAATAATCGAAAGGTTCATTAAGTTTAATAAAATATTTTTTTTTTTTGTATTAAATGAATAACATATTGAAATCAATTTTGGAGTTTTTTAATAAAAAAAAACAGGCTCAGTCTATCAAAGGGAAACTAGTTCCGTTTTATTTCAAATAAAAAGTAGAATCGACTTTTGGTAAATTAAAATGTTAGTAAAATTTGTAGGTGAAAAGGAGATATTTGAAAAAAAAGGTTAGAGATACTTCTTGCGCTCTTCATCATAAAGTCGGGACGGAATGCGATTTTTCTGATCTAATTCGGAGCATCTCTTCAACGAAAAAAGGTAGTGAGGGCGAACTTGGTCAGAGAAACCTTGGTTTGACCTTTTTGTGAGGAAAACAATCCGAAAGCAGCAGGGCCAATCGATAATGGAGCGAGAGGGCGCGCGTGCAGTCAGTCCTCTGGGGAGGAGTCTTCAGCGACCCGTCCCGGGCTCGAGCACGCAAACCACCGCCGAACATGCCAAATCACGGGTATCAAACCGTAATGCAATATTAACAGCTTGCTATAAATAAATAGATTGTGCCCTCCCCTATCAAGTACTTGATTGCTTAAAAGAATGTTCTCCAATTGGAAAATAGGCAAGTTCTATTTATTTATTTATTTGGACTTTCTTTCTTTCTTTCTTCTAAACACTTTATAGAAAAGCATGAACGTTTGAGAAACAATAGATTATGGATCAGTGGGTTCGAATCCCGTCTTTTGAAATGTAGTTTTTATTTATTCATTCCATCATCTTTTATGCAACAGAGAGGGAGAAGGATTCTATTAGGCTAGAGAGACGAGAGCCGCAAATCATCTTCTCTTGATACACTTCGCGCCATTGAAAAAAAGGATTTCTCTTCGTTGAAATTAGTTAAAAATTCTTCTCAGGTATGAAGGCAATCATCCATTATAATTCATCCGAGCTTCGGTCAAAAAAAAAATATCAAATAAAATATGTTTATCTTTTATTTTAAAATGAACATCACTTAATTTTAATATAAAATAATTAAATATTGTAAATAAATAAAAAAAAAACGACAAATATTCATATTAATATATTAATACAAAAAACAAACAAACAAACAAGTAACTTAAATATTTATTTTTAAGATTAATAAATGAGATGAATTCGATTGAATAAAATTATATAATATTATAATTAGAGTGGCCGTACGTACCGTTTTGAATGGAACAGTATCGTTTTTTTTTTCATATTTTTCAACTGAATCACCGTTTTAATAAAAATGTCAATTTTCTCCCGTTTTCAGCAAAAAATAGTAAAAACTAAAATTGTGTAATGGAGTGTAAGCAATTGTATAAAATGTTGAAAGGTCGATATTTGCTGCGTAAGATTACCTCAATGGAGAAAAAGCCCCTTTATATTTAACTAAATTTTTGTATTGGTTCTGTCAGTATAATACGAGGGCAGGTCAATAAGTCAATGAATGAAACATAGGTTTTTGGATAAAAAAATATTTTATTTTTTAACGTAGACTTCTTTGAGCTCTATACACTTCGTCCTATGTTTCTCCAATTTTTTTATCCCTTCCAAAAAATAAGATTTGTCAAGGACATGAAAATAGGTATTTATTTGTGAGTTGATTTCATCGTTGAAGTCAAATCTCTTTCCGCCGAGCCATTTCTTTAGATTTGGAAACAAGAAATAGTTACTCGGGGCTAAAACTGGAGAATAGGGCGGTTAAAGAAGCACTTAGTACCCCAATTCATGGATTTTCATGGAAATCTACTTTTTTCCATTTTCTTCTCAAATCACGAGGTGGTCTGCTATTATCAAACAAAAACTAAAAGACCCTGCTGGTTCAAATTTAGACAGGAGTCAGTTGATAGTTGTCTGCTGACAGGAGCAATGTTGTCAATTTATTTAAGAGACGCGAAATTCAAAAAGCCACGGACTTTTGACCTGCCCTCTTATAATCGTTTGTAGAATTACTTAGTATGTTTATATTTTCTATATAAAAAATATGTTTATCATCTTTCTTATTTATGAATTCATGCATACAAATACATTGAAAAGTTGAGAATTAGAAAGGGTTTATTTTTGAAATAATATTTTTGAAATTTTTTTTCTTCTATTTCTCATATTCATTTTTTAATACTGTCCCGTTTTTTACCTTATAATGTCCCTTTTTTGTCACTAGACAATATGGTCACCCTATTTGTATTTATAACATTAGTTAATTGATTATCTGGTAAATACAGATAATTAACATTTGATTTTACAAGCAACTTGTAACATGAAAAGATTATTTTTTATTTTTCAAAAATTTAAATCGGATAAATGGTGAATAAAAAAAGATTTGCAGTGTTCACCCCATCCCTCCTTGGCCTCACCCACACAGACAAAGACATCATCGTAAAAATATCAGAAATGATTTCTTAGAGACTTGTCTATTCAAAATTCGATGAACTAGACATCATCATCATCATCAATCAGATATAAACATTCTATTGTATAAATGTCTTTACTGAATACGTCCTTGAAACTATATTCTCACTTTATTCATACCCTTTTAGCAGCATTGGTGCTTGCTATCTTTTATTTATTTATATCTTCTACAACTTCGTGCTTTCGTGCCAAGAATGAAATTGATGGATTAACTTCTATGAATGGAAGTTTCGATACAGCCAAAGAATTTTTTTTTAGAAATAATATATCATAATTATATAGATTTTAAGGATCATCAAAGCGGATTACAAATTAACATATATTTTATATTTATTAATATATGGTTATTTATTTCAAAAGAGATCATTCAATCTTGAATAGTATAATTCAACAAATATATATATATATATATATCTTATCTTATTATACTAGCAGAAATTGTATATATATATATATATATATATTTGTATTTTTGAAATATTAAACCGCTAGAAGGATTTTTTTTGAAATTCACACCATAGATAATTTTTATAAAGAAAAATCGATCTGTATTGGTTTCAGCCTCAGGGAAAATCATCTTTATTAGTTTTTTCTTAATTTAAAATAGGGAATTTAAATGACGTCAGCAACTACATCAGACAGCGCTTCCTTAAATACAAAATATTATAAATATAAATAAAATTAAATTACCAAATATTTTTTATGTTATATCCACAGGCCGTACTTTTCTGTCTTTCAATGCATTAATACGTATACGTACGTTTAAGAGTTATATGTTTTATGACTATTTTTTTAATTTATGTTCTATTAAATTATTTGAACGACGGCTCGGTGAACCAGGTATTAAAATTACCAGCCAAACCTGATAATAAGGAATAATTTTTTTAATGACCGAGTAGCGGCTCGCTGAACAAGGTACTATATATATAAATATATATATATATATTAGTTATAAAACTCTTTAAATAGCTAGTTGAAATAAAAACAACTTAAGCTTTTGTATATTCTATGAAAGGACAGCGCCTATCAAATCGGTTGATATCTAAGAGGGGTATAGGTATTGTATGATTAGTATGAACCTTTATCTTGAATTTCTTGATCGGATGCCGCTACTTTTTATTTCAAATACTTTCCAAATTTTAATTTTAATTTAATTTTAATTACTTAAGATGGATGGACCTTTAATTCAATTATTATATGTATATAAAATAAAGAATATATATAATTAATTTTTAATTGACTTTATTCTTAAAAACTTTTCTTTTTAAAGTTCAAAAATTATAAATATTATAAAATAATATATATTAGTGAGATTGAATAATTAATTTTATTATTAATAAATAATAATCAAATATAATACGAGAAAAATTTAATAAAGATAATTATTTAAGTGAAAAAATGATATATAACTAATATTAATTATTATAATCATCATCTATTTTTACTCAAAAAAAATATAAGAAAATCGAATTCTTATTCGAAAGATGAAAAAAAAAGAATAAGAAAAATAAGTTGTAAATTATTCAGTTAAAAATAGTGGTATGCGTTACGTGATGCAGAGGGTCAAGGTGATCGCTACGTTACGTAAGCCAGGAATATCTAAGAGACATTCGTTTTTGGTTTTTGAAGTTAAGGAAAGTGTTTATATGGATAATTAAGCTATAAAATGAAAGAACTGAAATGTTTTCCTGCAATTAAAAATATAAGGATCTAGACATTGAGATAAATATTAATTTTATATTTACATAAAAATAATTGTAGTTTATATATCGAATGATTTCTTTATACATATATTTATACAAAACCATTAAATTTAATTAAATTAAATGGGGGATTATATAGAAGCACAAATGAAATTGTAAGGCAAGTAATATTTCTTATTGCATTAACATTAGTGGTTGATCTTCTTTATTACATATGTTAACGTATTATAATTTATGTATTTTTGAAATTTATATTAAATTCATTCCTTTGTCCAAAATGAGGACAATCTAAAATAGAATAGAAACAATGAATCATACAAAAATAGATTTCAAGTACAATTTACTTTATTAAAAATATCATTTTAAATTTTACTAAATCAAATTCAATAAAAGAATTCGGAGTGACCATTGGAACAGACTTGTTATAAAATATGTCCTTTTGGTATTTCCAATCCTTGTCATGTCGCTCATGTAAACCAATCAATTTGATTGAAGTGTGTGGAAAGTGAGGAATCGTAATGGCAATCCTTTTATTTTATAAAAGTGCCAAGGTTTTATACCATTCAGTTGGGGCCCGTAGTTAGGACAGATAGTGAATCAGAGACATTCAATCAATCTTTTAGAGAATAAATTTAGGAGAAAAAAAAATTATTTGATTAATAGGTATATGTTTTTAAGGTGTATAATTCGTTTAAGAGCTTTTGAAAATAATAAAAAAAATCTGGAGTGTCTCCACTCGACTATCTCGCAATTTTGAATTGGATTGATTAACATATATTATATTTAAATTAAATTTAATTAATTAAATTATAAATTAAAATTAATAAATAATATTTATTAAACCAGCGGGTGTTTGGCTCTTTGTTGATGGCAACACGTCACTTACTGGCGCGTGATTGCCAGTCAACGTGTTCAAAATTTAATTCCGGTACTTTCAATCAAGCTGAAATTCTATATATAGCAGTTTTATACAATTTTTAATCATGTGAAAAATTATCAAACATATATCTTTATTTGTACGGTCAG
Source organism: Labia minor (assembly GCA_963082975.1). Lineage (NCBI taxonomy): Eukaryota > Metazoa > Arthropoda > Insecta > Dermaptera > Spongiphoridae > Labia > Labia minor. Next base: position 57,579,238 of record OY720345.1, read on the forward strand.
TTTAGAGGAAAACAAATACAAACGTGGTTGGTAATGACCCTAAGTAAATAAAATAAATATAATCAAAAATTTTGAATTTTGATAAATTTAAATATATTATTAACGAATTGTGTTAAAAGACCTAAATGATAAAATAAAATCATAAATTTAATACATAAATTTAAATAATATCATATTACATATCACATAAGTTGATGAATCAAAATTGTTAAATGTAAATTTGACTAAAAATATGCTTTAATAATTAAATTATCAAAATATCAAAAAAATTAAATTATAAAATTATAACTTTTAATGAAGAATATATATATATATATATAAACAAATAATACAATTAATAAAATATGATAAATGTATATCACAAAAATGTTAATGTTCATTTTTTTTTTATTTTACTCTTCAAATGAGAATGATTCATTTAGTCATGTTAAAAAATAGCTTCCACAATATTTTTATTTATTTATTTATTTTTTTTTTTTTAATTTATAACATACAATTTATTTTAATTATCATGATAATGAATTTTAACTGATGGGATATTATATTCTAGAGCTTCTGTCGGAAAAATTTAAATATCCACAAAAATTAACTATAGAAAAAGAAAAATATGTTTAGGTATTTCGCTAAAGCTTTGTGGTATAAAATTAAAAAAATATATGAGAATATTAAAATATACAATTGAATATTAATTTCAAAAAATAAATAAAGCTTGAATAATTATACTTTTTATTTTCAATATTTTATGTATGTAAATTATTCTGGAATAATAATCAATACATTAATCAATATATTAATTCAAAAATGCTTATTTCACTTAAATAATTATAATCATATTAATCGAATGAAAAATATTTTTGTTTCTTTTTAATTGGAACATTCAACAGGGATATAATTCATGCCCAATTTTTTTTTTTTTTTGTCAATTTATACTTACTTTTCCATTTACATTACTATTATAATGTCTCAATTATACTTTCGTTTACCTTTAAATATTTTATTCCCATGTATTAATCTAACAAGGATTACACCTATATAAGTATTATTTATTTAATAATTATAATAAAATTCGTTCAGATCGTCTTTGATCTTCCCACTTCAATGAACTTCTCTATAGAAAATACCAAATAAATAATATATTTAATCTTGTTAAATTTTCAACGAACTTAAGTGAGTTTATAAAATCGTTCAGTCTGTCGTTCTGTCCGACATCAAACTCAAAATTTTGAAATTCTGACTTCAGATTCGGAAAGACTATCGAAAAGTAGTAATAAAGTGCCTTTCATTTTTTGATACCCCCTCGGGAACATGATCAAAATGGCGTCCAAAGTTGAAATTTTTAATATTTATAAATGCGAAATTTTAAATTCTGATTTCAGATTCGAATAGTGTATCGAAAAGTATTAATGTAAAGTGTTTTTTATTTTTTGATATCACTTCAGGAACATAGTCAGAATGGCGTCCAAAGTTAAAAATTTTGAGTTTGATGTGACTTTATCTATCGACATTGTTTTTTAAAATAATAAAATACATTTTTAAATATAAACATTTTTTGTAATTTAATTTATACTACAAATTTAAAATAAATAATTTTATTCAATAATATTTATATTTAATCTTGACTTATTTATAACTTAAATTAATCCGAACTTAAGTTCGTTTTATCAATGCAAGCTTGCGCATTCCCAGATGTTTAAATTTAAAATATGTTAATAAAATTTATTTTTCTGATTACAATGCTATAAGTATATCATGTTAATTTTTTTAAATAAAAATATAAAATTAAAATAATAATTTAATATTTGATTTTCTATAAACATGTAATCTTATTAAAAAAACAGAAAATAAAATTATATATTGACATTTAAAATGAAATATTTTAAAAATGAATGGGATAATTTATTTTCTTCAATTCATTAAAATTATCTATTGATATATAAATTATTTGATAATACTGTACACAACTTAAAATCAACATTTGATTTATAATATATAAATATATAATATAAGACTTAACAGAATGAATTTATAATATAGTCTGCGCTTGTTTTATTAAAAAATATAGAAAAAGAAAAATTATTATTTTTTATTTTATTTAAATACGAAGTTCAAGGAGTGAAGCATAAGGCAAACTGTATGATTAATTAATATACAGTGGTACCTCGACATACGAGCTTAATTCGTTCCAAGACCTTGCTCGTATCTCAAATTGTTCGTATCTCAAAGCACTTCGTGCCATTAAAACTAATAGAAAAGCTTTTAATCCGTTCCAGTCCCCAAAAATCACCTTAGTTTTGTTTTTTGTATGCTATTTTGAATCAAACAAATGTCTTTACGAGAAGGAACATTTATTTAAAAACAACAAAAATAATGGGAACATTTGAATAAATAAAAATAAGAAGAATTTAAACAAAAACTTAAATATCATCGCTTGTCTTTGCTTTTTTCGCCTCCTTGCTCATCTTGTTCTGCAAAGTGTTTTACAAAATTGTCTAAGGAAGTTTGTTTTTTCCTCCCCTTCAGGGTATTTCGAAAATGATTGAGACAGGTTTCGTTAAATAATTCCGAAGCCCGACCAATTGCAACCTTTTCGGGGTGGTTTTTATTTACAAATTCAACAATTTTCTCCCACATTCCTAGGATCTCTTTAATTTCTTTTGAAGAGATAACATTTTCTGTTTCTGGCGCCTCTTCAGAAACTGTGTTTTCTTGGGTCACAACATCATTCTGTGTTTGTAGGTTTTGTAACTCTTCAGTTGTAAGCTCCTCAAAATGTTACTCGACGAGTTCGTTTACATCATTTTCATCTACTTCTAGACCCAAAGATTTTCCCAAAGAAACAATCTCTTCTATTTCTGACACTTGAGATTCAGATTCTGCAATGATCCTTTCAGTTACAGCGTCAGGCCATAGCTTTTTCCATGCAGAAATTAATGTTCTTTTTGTGACACCCAGCCAGGCCTGATCAATAATTCTTAGACATGTCACTATGTTAAAATGGTCTTTCCAAAACTCTCGAAGGGTCAGGTTTGTACTATCCGTCACTTCAAAGCATTTGCGGAACATGTGCTTTGTGTACATCTTCTTAAAATTAGAAATGCGGGGGCAAATTGGTGCCGTGTGCATCGTCACGGGGTGCTCGTATCTCAAATCTTGCTCGTATCTCAAAGCAAAATATCGGTCGGTTGGAGGCTCGTATCTCAAAACACTCGTATGTTGGGGCACTCGTATGTCGAGGTACCACTGTACTCCATTATTAGCGGTATTAAGTGGCCTTAGAAGCTTCGTTTATCTAATCAAAAGAACTGTTGACAAAAAATATTTATTTAGTACAATATTAAAGTATTCGACAAACAATGGCTATACAGTCTCTGGAAAATAATATTTGAATTATTTAATATTTTATAAATACTAAATAAATACTTTTAATTCTCCCAGAGAATTTAAATTTAATTAAATTTTCTTATAACGTTTATAATTAATAAAATCTCTGATTACAAAGTGCATTTTAAGATTGGAGAAAATTTATTAGTTACTAGATTAACCCGTTGCAAACGGCGTTTGCAATTTAAGTTTAAACTGAATTTGTAACTAATTTCATAATGTTACAGTTATCACATATATAGATACGACGGAAATTATTATAGATATTTTAAAATTAACTCTTATAAAATAAGTTTAATCAACATTTTTTATCAATATATCTATCTTTGAGGGTATACGGATTCTTGAACAAAAGTTCTTGGTTGTAGCAACCATACTCCTTCAAACGACCCTATCCTAACCCACGTCCATCCAACTTCCATCTCTCCTAACTTCCTCACGTTCCTCCTTAAATTGTCTGCCGACCGCGATCTTGGTCTACCAACTGGTCGTTTCCCAACCGTTTCCTTACATGCAAGTTAATTCACCAGACTTTTCTCTCCCATTCTCACCACAATATTCATAGTTCTTTATAAAATAATTTATTTTATTTAGAAGATATTTTGTTTCTTGCACATTTAAATGAATTATTAATTAATTAAATTAACATAAATTTGTTAATATATATAATATCAACTTAATAATAAATAAATAGATATTATTGAATAGTTGAAATGTGTTCTTCATATAAAATGTTAATTTATCATAACGTCCCTTTGCGTCTATTAGTTTTTTATTCTACTCATTAGATAGAAACACATATGGTCTTATGACTTCATCATTCATTTTAATAAAAAAAATATATTATCTAACTATTAACTATAATTCGTTTAAGAGCTTTTGAAAATAATATAAAAATATTATAAAGTTTTAAGTAAATTATTTAAGATTAAAAAAATATTAAATCGATAAATGTATGGGAATTTAAATATTTTTTTTCTGTTATTTTTTCTGTTATAATATGCAATTATTAAATTAAGAGGTAAAAATTCATTAATTTGCAGTTTCTTTATATTTTTAAGAAAAAAAAAATTAAAATTATTTTCACACCTTAACTCTCTTACTCTCTGATTGGTTTACGTCATATCATATGAACAGTAAATCGTTTGACCTCCAACATTTTTACAATGAAATTTTGAAAATAGATCACGGTTTGTTTTATTATGTTGAAAAAGACAAAAGCTGACCCATTCATTAGGTGAGAAATTTTTATCCAAATTTATAGATAATTAGATGAAATATCATAGTATTTTTCATTTTATCTTTATCTAATTATTTTTAAAAATGATGTTTATTATGAAAGATTATATATAATTAATCTCATCATATTATGTAGAAAACATTCTCAGATCATTCATGTAATAAAATCATTAAAAGATACCCCAATTAAATTGTCACTCTTTTATTTTATTCAATATTTTATCTAACATCTAATTAAGAGAGATCACACTCTCATAGGTTGGAAGTAAGCTAAACGGGTTGATTCAATAGGTGACCTGGAATTATATTAAATACATAAAATATTATAACAATTTCTTTATTATTATTATTATTATTATTATTTGGAGATAGGCCCTGATCTCGCAGGAGCTTTAAAGAGAAATTAATTATTGAATTTCCCTAGGCCCGAACTAGTCTTCAATGTGGTAGACTGTCGTGCTAACTACTAAATCACTAAAGAGTCTTTAACAATTTCTTTATATTATTATTATTTCTATTTTTATTGGTGGTGGTTAAAAGACACTTCAACATCAAGGGCCATTTGTGACAAGAAATAATTATCCATCAAATATGATTCTATCCAGCAGTTATATTTTTATTATTTTTTCACTCAAGTAACCCCTTCAGGAGTTATCAAACCATCTTCGCCTGGGCACTGCTAAGAAACAGTATTCTGCATCCTGACTGATTCTATTACACTCTTAAGTGGACACCTTGATTAGAAAAATAATTTTTAAACCGACAACCAATCACTAATTCTCATTTGATAATATTTCAAAGTAATAAGTATAATTAAAAATATTTAAGTTATATTATATTTATATTTCAACCTAAAAAAATATTTTTCTGAAGAACATGCATTTTTTTCAGATTTGTGAACTCTTTGGATAAAAATGAAAACTACATCAAGAGGATTTTCACAGATCGGTGGGATATTTATCTTGAAAAAAAGATAAAATTGTAGTGAAAGAAATTTTAATCAGGGAAAAGTTATTTTTCGAAAAGATGAACAAAATTGTATCCCATGCATACAACAATAACCATTGATCCATAAATCTCTTCCTATTAGAAAGAGGTGAAGAATAAATTTGAATGGGTCATTGATTTCTTCAAAGATAAAAGTAGTGTTTCACACCAGTTCGTTTTCTTTTATGTGAGTAGATAATATCGCGGGGTTTTGTCAGTAAACCAAACCAAGGAGAGGTTGTTAATTTTCGTTTATTTTTATTCCTTTTACTGCTTCCTAGTGGTGCGGGGGAGTGATGATTTATGCTCACCTATTTATATTTTAACCTTTTTTTCTAAGGAGACATGATAGAAAAAATCTTAATCAAAGAGAAAGATTATCAAATAATCACAATAAAATAAAATCTAGAAAAAAATAATTGATTTCGTTTATTAATGTATATTTCTCAATCTATATATATATATATATATATATATATATATATATTAAAATTGTATACAATATTATTTCAATCATATTAAAGAATTGATTTATACTAGATATATTTAATTTATTTGATGTTTATAAAATAAATTATTTATCTCTTTTTATTAACCTAAGTTATCAGTTTCATTTTTTGATAATAAATCATAGAATATTAATCATAATTTTTTGAGGGTTATCTTCAGGGGGACATTATAAATATTCTATGGAGTGACTGTTTTTTCCAAAAGAAATCTCAATTATATGAATAACTCTATTACTCTTTATTTTATATATTTTCTTTTTCTTTCTATCTCTAAATTTGAAAGTTCATGGGCTTTTTACCGACCGACGATAGTAAGGGAGGTATTGTTTTCACACCAAATTTCACATGTGGAGATTTTTTACATATCTCCACGAATCATGCACTTTGTATTGGTTTTATCCTCGAAAAAAATATTCATTAGTTTTTTCTTAATTTAAAATTATATAACGTCATCCAGCAATTCATTCAGCCTGGTCTTACATATATATTATAAATAAAATAAAATTAAAAATATTTATGTTATATCCATATCTGTTTTTTATTACATTAATAGATACATTAAAATTATTTGAAATTGTTTCTGTAGCTGGAAATTAATTTACTTCAAACCGTCGGTCGGTTCTGCACCTCAACTTATTTCAATTCATATTTGTTCTATATTCAAATACTCCGAATCAATTCTCGTCCTATAAGTCATGGACCACGCCTCACATCAATATAATTCGATTAAGAAAATAATTTTAATTTTTTTACTCGATAAATTTATTTGTTTTTTTATTGATAGTTATTTGAAATGTTTTTATAATATAATTATTATAAAGAAATTTCAGGTTCAGGAATTTGGACATTCAGGAAATAGATAAAAGACATGAATTGAAATAAATTTAACAATTATAATAAATATTTTTAAAATAGAAATTTATAAAAGATTAAAATTTTTTATAAAATTCCCCCCAAAAATCATATTGTTCTTTTATTTTTGTACATTATAACTTGAGAGGTGTTCAGTCCTATAACATCTCCCACCAATGCAAAACCAAACATATTCCTCTTTTTATATATGTATATATAATATATATCATTTATTTTTAAAAGTATCAAAATACAATCTGATATTAAAAGTATATAATTTAATCTAGATCTTTTAAATTACAAGATTATTTTTCAGGGACTTGAATTCCTAAAGAACCATCGTTTCATGAATAAGAATAGATTCAATCAAATACAAGAATAATAATAATTACCAATTTATTTATACAATACAATTAAAACTAATTTTACAGATTAATGAGGATGATTATATCAGTGATCTTTCTTTATCTAAAAATTTCAAAAAACAACTGTAAAAATTACGATGAAAAGGACTATTTTTAAAAATCTATAATTTTCTAAAGAGAGGATTTTTTATTTTGAGAACTAAAAAAAACAAAGGGTACAATCTTATAAAGGGTCAAGGAATGTTTTTTTTTGTTTTTAAGATAAAAAAATCATACCATGAATAACATTCCAGAATTAGAAGGCGTAACGCCGTCCAAACTTAAGACAATTCCATTCATTTTCATATAAACAAAGGCAAAAATAATTCGGTTCCTAAAGAATGGTATGCATAAATGATAGTGGAATGTTCACCTACCTAAGTCGTTAATTATCATTTTTCCCATAGGGAGAATGATTTAGCAGTCCAGTTCCTGGTGACGTCTACCTATTTTGTCCGTTCTAGAAATTCTTCATACAGGCAATTAAATTGTCATTCGCGTAATTATTTTCTGGGAGGTTTATGGTAGACATGAGTTGTTTTGTTAAAGCCACGCAAATGATACTATGTTAATGGTTTGACAAGTGTCAACCGAGGGTCGGAGCTTCTATGTGGTACATTCCAACGTTAACAGACCGTGGTCTGACAAATCCGCCTGGCAAGGCTCTCATGCCGGTCAAGAACTCGTTGGGAAGAATTTTGTTTAATATGATACAAGCAAATTGTTAATAAATAAATAAGTGCGATCATGGAAGAAAATCAAAATTAAACATATCCGTTTGAAATGTTGTTTTTTTTTAAATAATAATTATATCAGTCTATGAAGAGAATGAATAAATAAATATAGATTAGAAAGTAAGATAAATAAATTTACAGTAAGGTTACAAATTTTCAAAATACATTTGAAAGGGTTTATTTTTAGTCAAATAATATTAATATGATTTAAAATTAAAATATACGTTTTCATATCTTTTAATATTTTTAAGAATATTAATAATTTCACCATAATCAATGATAGAACATTTTTATCAATTTTTTATTTTATCCATTAATATCAGATTCGACTTGGTATGATATAAATAAAAAAGTTTATTTTAACACTTTCAATAATATTTAAGAATTTTTTTTTTAATTCACTAACATATGTTGTAGAGTTTGGGCTTAATTTCATTTAGTTCAAATTTATTTGTTTTTATTTTAGTTATTTATTTTTTGTTTTTCTGAGATTTATACAAAAATCTTATTTTTCTAAATTCTAAATATTAAATTTATTAATGATTATTTTTCTAATATTTTAAAATTCAAAAATGTGTCAATTATATATTAAATCAATCTATATTTAGAAAAATATTGATTTAAGATTATTTCTTAATACATATATTCTTTATTGAATATTGCTTAAAAACATTTAAGAATATTGGGGAAAATATTAAATCTTTTAGAACATTTTTAGTTATCTGGAGAAAGAATATTAGATAGCTAATATTATTAAACCTTTTGTTGTAGGTTGTAGGTATATTAAATAATAAATATTTGCCATTCTTTTAGTAAAAGGCGATCTTTAATAAGAGAGAAATATTTTATTTATTTATTTATTTTTTTGAGGGGAGGGATATTTCGGCTGTTTCGGGTGCCAATGCGGAGAAATTAAGTGACATGTTGTCTTTGTAGCGGGTCCCCCAGGGAGAAAGTTGGGGCCCAAATGAAAACGGTTTCTGTCTCAACCAGCAATGTATTCTTAGATAACAACTTGGAAAAGTTTTCCTCAGAAAGCAAACCTTCAAGAACCATCGAGTTTTTGAAAGAAGAAAAAAAAACACAATTCATCAATGATCAATAAAAAAATGTCGATGGAAGAAAACTGATGTCATTAACAGATTGGACCTTAAAAATAAATATTGGCCATAAATAGGAATAGAAAAAATTAGTAAATATCACTTAACAGATAAGTGATAATCACACTGGGAATAAAAAGTAAATTAAACTAAATATATATATATATGTGATTCATAAATCCGTTTTTCAAAGGTATTTATGAATTCATTAAATAGAATATACTAATTGAAAATATTTCAAAAAATACAATAAGTATTTATTCAATAAATAAAACAAATGTCCTCTAAACTCGAAAGGATCTAAATCTAATAATTTAATAATAATTTAATAAATATATGAAGGTGACATTAAAATAAATTGTAGATGAGAGTTGAACTATAATGAATTACACTTAAAAAATGTAAATCATTTACTTTAGTATTTTCTTAAATAAAATATATAATAATTGTTAATAAAAAATATAAGGTAATAATAAAATTATTTTATATATATATTATCTATAGGTTTATATATATATATATTTATTTATTGAAATGTAAATGACAATTTAATTTTAATTAGATATTTAATATGAAAATACATACCTAGGTGTATAAATATTTAGGAGTCAACACAATTTTCAATTAAAATATGTACATTTATTCCTTAGAATGTATATTGCTTCTCTCCTCACCTTTTCTAAACAAAAATTAAAATAACCTTGTTCAGGCCAACTTTACTTAAAAATATATAAATATATATAAACGGGAATATGTTGACTGAATGATGAATGAATGAGTCATTCGATCTTGATTAAGAAGGTTACTCAAAAAGCTAATTGCTCTAATGAAGAGTTTAGTGAGTCAATCGACAGTGAACTTTAACTAGACTCGGCGATTCTCAGATGTGAGGAACGATACTTGTCTAGCATCCGGCCAGTTTAACGAAGCACGATTCGATTTCTAAGCACATCTTCTATATAATTATATAAATATTAGAATAATCTCATGCTTAGATAATTATGAAGGCCTGTATTTCAAATTAAAATTATTGATTTTTATCTATTGAGCATTTTTTTTTACTTAATTAAATTTAAAAATTATTTGGTAGATTCATAATCTTTAGTATTTAGTTCAATAGGCATATTTATTAGTAATTTTTTTATTGTCTTATCAATTATTATCTTATTAAGATTTATAATACTTACAAATAGGTACTTATGATTTTTTTAGAAAAAAACAAATTAATGATTCAAATATTTTAGGGTAAATAAATTATTAGATTAATTATTTCAGTAATTTTATTAATAAAAAAATATTTATTTCAACAAAAATTAAGAATGTTATAATTTAAATATTTTTTTCAATTTTCACTTAAAATAATTTTGATTTTACTTTTAAGAATTTATATTAATGAAGACACTTATATTGTGTTATTCCATGTTTTTTTTTTTAGATATGATTAATCTTGATAAAATTCCAGGTTCTAGAAAAAAAATCTTACAATCATAATAACATTAAAAAAAAATATAGAAAAATATATTATATAATAATATAAATTATACATAGATATATTAAAAAAATAAATATAACATGTATATCCAATTATTTCGAAAATCTAAATTTTATAGAAAATATGTTTTGCACTGTTAAACTGTTTGCCTAAATAGAAGGCGTTTTTGCAAGGAACCAATGACGCAATGTATAGAAGAAACCTATATTTTATTTTGAAGAAATATTTGGAATAATCTATATTAAAGAAAAAATTGTCAATATTCGAAAATATTTAATCTTAAAAAAATATACATTTTATATATTTAAAAATAATTTTAATCAATTAAAATATTAATAAACTTTAAAATATTAAATAGTGAACCCTAATAAAATAAATGATTAAAAATACATATTATATACATAAAAAGTATTATTCAATTCTATTGTTACGTTTAAAAGAAACTTTTTTTTTAAAAAAAAATAAATGTTTAATTTATAGAATCTTTAGTTAAATAGACAAATAACTCACAAAGTATTTGCCCAAGCAAAGATTATAATCAAAGTGTTAAGTACAATCAAGTAAACTAACTGGTGAATAAAAATTAATGTTTAGTTAGATTAATAAAAATGATAAATAAACATACCAGTTGAATGAATAAATTATAATCTAATCATACATTAATAAAACATAAATAAATAAACATTTTGTAATGGTAATTTTTTAAGAATTTTCATGGTATAAAATATACTTAAATTAATAGTGAGATGATTATTCAATAATTAATAACAAAATTATGAAAATAAGACAATATGAATTTTCGAATAAAAATTTATTTGAGTAATAAAATATAAGTATGACCGGTTGATGTGCATAGATATTAGAATGTGTTAGAAAAAAAGTCAAGCATGAAAGATAGCCAAATCTAAAAAATAATGATTGAATAAGCAAAGGAATTTAAGAAATTGTATACATATTTCATTTTAAAACTAAGAATTATATTTTATAAAAATCATAATCACTAACTAGGTCACTAATAATAATGATAATTTTAAAAGAAAAACATAAATATGTCATTAAATTTGGTTAAGTGATTTTTGGATTGATAATTTAATTATTTAACAAATAATTGTACTTGTTAAAATTTAAATCAAATTAGGAAACCTTCAAAAATCATCAGACTTAGAATAATCACATAATATTAAATAATTATAAAGAAATCAGTGTCATTCTCGTTACCTTTATACTGTATGGCTGAAAGTTCAACTTGAAGTAAAGATTCATACACCCAGTTAATTAAAAACTATTAAAAAAACTCAAAAAATGAGGAATTAGACAAGCACAGTATTCACCTAAATCACCCACTTCAGCCATTGTTAAATTCAACACTACGCGCGCTAGCTAGCGGAAAGAGAGAGAACTAATTCACAACATCGGGATCATCCGTGTTATTTCGGCTGCATTTCGGTCTTAAATTGTCTAATCAGAAGATTATTTGACACATCTGTCATTCAATTCCAATCGGACATCTAAATTACAAAATTAAGAAACATCATTTTTAGATCACATTAATTAATTCTCTTAAAAATTTTAATTTTTAGTGTCTATCAATAAAATCAACAATTCTTTAAACATTACCGATCTGTCTGTCACTTACACTAAATTTTTTATTTAAATTTAAATAAATTATTAAATATTCTAATTCTTACATAACTTATTCCAATTTTAAATTACAGGTATGTTTTAATGAACCTTTAATATTAAATCAATTTACTATATATTTATAACAATCAATATTTATTAAAATAAATCAATTTTTCAGTTGAATCGAAATGCAATTTTAATTTACAAATAAAATAATGGCAGCAGAACATGAAAATAATTCTAGTGAAGACAAATCTTCCTACTTAATATATCATACATTAAAAGATATTAGTTTAAAAAATGCCAATTTCTTTGAAAACGATGACAGCGAATATGGACAACGAATGAGTGCAAGTTTTCATGCCATTATTCAACATGTAGATATACTAATAGATTTAGTAGATGAAATTAGGAAAAAAAGTCATGAATATGATTTTGAAAATGTACAAGCCAATGGATATCGTAGTTTTGAAGCAGTTGTCAATGCTTCAATTAAACATGCACTGAAAATTAATAGACATATTGAATCACATAAAGAATCTTTTCTCTTCCGGAAATCTGTATATATGAAGTAAATTTATACATTTAATATCTTAAAGAATATAATAGATGCTAGTTTTTATTTTCTTTTATTTATATATAGAGAAATAGAGGCTTGTCTTCATTTAATGGCATCTATAAGCACTTGTTTGGAACATTTAAAAACTCTTTTGACTTGGACTGAACCTGGAGAACTCTTTCCAAAAGATGAAGCAAATTCCTCGGAGGAACTTCTTAAAAAAGCAGAAAATATAAATTTGTATTCATTTTATGGACGATGTTTAGGTTTTCAAGTAGGATTTTTTTAATTTTATCATCTTTTAAATTAAAAACTAAATTTCTTTTCTATTTTCAGTTTTGCGATTCATTTCAAAAAATCTTAAAAACTATCTCAATATGTATGGCATCTTTTAGCGACATTTATTATAGTAAATCAGGAATTATATCTAAAGCGACAAATTCTGTCTGGAATGGTAATAAAAAATAATTTAAATAAAGATTTTATCCCAGTTCTTTTTAAAGATATATAGAATTCATTATTTATAAAAATATCTAATATTTTTAATAAATCTAAAAAGAATTTGATTTTTTAGGTGGAAAATACTTTCTGGATCCTGAATTAAAAGCCAAAAGAATAGTTCATATTTCACAATATGCTAATATAGAGTTTTGTAAAGCTTTTTGGTTACTTAACGAATCTGGTAATAATGATTGTTTAAATCGTTTATATTTTTATATTTATATTCAATTTTTTTGTAATTTTAAATTTTAGAATTTATGAGTCATTTACCATCCATGGTTTGTCCTACTATAGAAATAAATAAAGTAATTTTTATTCCATCAGAAAATTTAGAGCACAGAAATTTGAAAGGGGAAATTATAAATATTCCTATTCCAAATTCATTTATAGGTAGGAAATCCATTCAAGCAAGACTTCTTTCATATCACCGAAGAAAAGGAATGGTAAGTTTCCATAAATGTTTAAAGAATAAATAAGTTACTTAATCATTATTAAAAGATTTCAGAAGATAAAGATAAAGGCCTGACAACATTACCTCCCAGTAAAAACCTTATTATCCATTGTCATGGAGGTGGTTTTGTAGCCCAAAGTTCCAAATCACATGAAATGTATTTGAGAGAGTGGGCTTGTCATTTAAAGACACCTATTCTCTCTATCGATTACTCCCTTGCTCCAGAAGCACCTTTTCCACGAGCACTTGAGGAAGTACTTTATAGCTATTGCTGGGCTTTAAATAATGGCTCAAAATTATTAGGAAGCACTTGCGAACGAGTAATATTCTCTGGTAAATAATTATTTATAGTACTAGAATGGTTTATTCTTTTAATTATTATTCCTTTTTTTATTTAGGTGATTCTGCTGGGGGAAATTTGCTACTTGCAACTGCTTTAAAATGTATTCATATGTCAATTCGCCCTCCAGATGGAATATTTTTGGCGTATGTTCCTGTTTTGGTTTCATTTGTTCCATCACCTTCAAGATTGTTATGTCTTATGGATCCTCTCTTACCATTTGGATTTATGATTAGATGTCTCAAAGGTAGAATATCTTTTATTTATTGAATTCTTATTATAACAAGATATAAATTCTAAAATTAAATGACTACAGCTCTACAAACTAATAACTTTAATAAACCTATTATCAATAATCTTATATTTTTTAAATAAATATAATTTATAAATTTAGACTTTGATCTATCTATATCTATTACTTAATCATTCAAATAAAATTTTCTGTAATCATTATAACAAACAATAATTAATTCATATTTTTTTTTGTTTGAAAAGCATATGCATCGCCCCAAGATATTAATGATCAATCTAAATCAACTAATAGTACAGCGTCAATTACATTACTAGAAGAAGGTTTAGATCCAAAAAATGGAGAAACAGAATCATTTGAAGAAGTTTCAGAGAGTGATCTTGTAGAATTAGCAGCAAGAAAAAGTCCTTTGTCCGAAGTAAATATTTTCATAAAATAATTATTTTACAAATAAAATTTATTTAATTTTTATATAGCTATTATTTATAAAATTAAAAATGAACAAATCACCTTAATACAATTAAAAATTTCTAGGTAGGAACTGATACTTTAACTACTGTTTCTCTTACTTCACTACAATCAAGGACTACAGAAGCAGATCAGTCTAAAAAAAGTGATCAAAGTGAAACTTTTGTTTCCGAATTTCTTGAAAAATATGTCCTGGACACTGAAACAGATGGATCTCAGGTCTTATTAATATATTTCAATTTTATAATTAATGGTGTTCACGCGAGAAAAAATATTAATATACATAATTATAAAATTACCGAGGATTTATTTGAATAAAATTGAGATGTTGAGAGTTTATGTATGCCTACTTTTCTGCAAGAATTATAGGTTTAATTTGACATTATTAAATAACATATTTTATATTAATTTTATTGAATGTCAAAAAGCCATTATTTCATTTAAATTTGATCATTTAATTTTACTTCATATGGAAATTATTTTTTTCATATTATATTAAATTATATTAATTTAATTAATTATATATTAAAGGTTCCTACTCTTCGATCAGAACCACAACCTAATACTTCATCATACCATCCAGGAATTTCTGCAAAATTCGGCAAAGCTATGGTTCATATTGCTAATAATGTTTCAAATATATATGATTATATGACTGGAAAAAAAACACCCATAAATGAATCCCAAAATGGCCAATTAAGGTATGTTTAATTAAAGAAATTTTAACGATACATATATATATATAAAAATTATTGTCCTGGTTGGCAGATCTTGAATGTTTTTATTATATATATCTAAAATGATAATATAGAAATAATAATAATGTACATATTGAAATCAATAAACAAATTTATTTAAAAATAAATTCAGGGATATAAAAATAATTTTTGTTTTATAATAAAAAAAAATTAATATTTATTTAAATATCATTATAATTTATAAATTAATGTCTTTCCATATTAATTTAAGAAAAGTTATAAAATATAATATTAAATAATTTAATTATTAAAAATAATATTTATTGGGAATCACTTGAAGAACTGCTGCTACTATCAGTCGACATCACTTCGACATCTTCATTTTCTTTATTATGATTTCTTGAATCCATGGTTACTGAACCTTGACCAACAGAAATATGAAGTTCTCCTGAAGAATGCCAAGCGAATTGATTTTGTTGAGATGCAGGTGGTTCTCCTCCTGGAGTATTATGACCTGACCGATGAATATCTACTAGTGATGTTTGTTGCTGTAAATGGTGACCGTTTAAAGGAAGATCACTGGCTAAACGTCCCAAAAATCCTAATCTCATCTCAATATCTGTTGGATAAGGACGTCTTGGATCACCTTGTTGCCATGTTAATGGAGCACAAATAGCATTAGTTGCACTTATTCGATGAGCAAATTTAATAAGATCTTCTGACGGTACAGGTCGTTTGTTAGCTCGAGAAATAGAAGCTAACTTTTGTTTTGCCTGATAAATTGCTGTAGCTAATATTGTTTCAGCTTCTTTTAATTGTCTCTGAAGTTGTCTAATATCAGAATCTTGTCGGTCTACTTCACATTTTAGAGCTTCAATCGTTTCGTTTATTTTTGCTTGTTCACTTGCTAATTTCAAAACGTCTTTTAGTTCCTTGTCTTTCGCTACCAATAATTCAGTTATTTGGGCATGTTCAGCACTTGATAGTTTTTGATGTTTTGGTATCAAAGTATTTTCAATCAACTCCTTGGCTATTAATTCTATATCATCCATTATAATTAATAATCTTTCACGAGTACTCATTGAATTTGAAGTCATTGTAATTTAAATATTTAACTAAAGTAAAAATTATAAATTATATCACTAAAAGGGTTTTTGAGGTTAATTCGTTATAAAAATGTAAAAAAATATCAATATAAATTGATTTGTTACTATCGCACATGACAGTTGTGTTCTAAGCAACATGAAATATCAAACTCACTAAAATTAGCGGGAATTTCAAAAAAAGGATAAATCAAATTTTATTGCTAAATAATCTTTCTTATCCAAGTAAATAAATAATAAGTCCCTTATAATTATTTATTTATAGTTAAGATAATTAGATATTATAATTTATTTGATATTTTATAATAATAATAATAATAATAATATCATAAATTTTATATTTAATATTGTTTTAGTCCTAATAGTGACTCATGGTTGGAAATTCCTAATATTGATGGTCTAATGCAAAAAAGTCCATCCGAAGAATTTAAATTTTATATCCCTAAAGATCCATATTTATCTCCATATTGGGCAAAGGATGAAGATCTTAAAAAGCTACCTCCAGTCAATATTTTGGTAACCATATAATTCTTTTTAAAAAGTAATTCCAAAAAATAATTATAACTTTTTTCGAACATTTCAGTCAGTTGAATTTGATCCATGTCTTGACGACTGTGTAATGTTTGCAAAAAGACTAAAAAAACTTGGAAATTTTGTCACTCTTGATGTTTTAGAAGGTCTTCCTCATGGATTTCTAAATTTTTCAATGGTGAGATGATTATTATGAAAACAGTAAATATATAAATTTTCACATGTTTTAAAATACAAAATAATTTAATATTTTATACTATTACTCAAAAAATTTTTAATCTATTTAAATTTTTTAATTTATCATTTATAGTTAAACAAGGATGCACATCATGGATCAAATGTATGTATCGAAAGGATTCAATCCTTACTAGATAATTCTCCTTTAGAAACTGAAGCAGATAATTAACAATTTTTTTTATTAGAAATTAAATTGAATTAGAAATTGTTAATGTTTATTCAAAATTAAATTAATTCTATTAGGATAAGTATCATAATCTAAATTAATATATCATATTACCTATTATTTATTTGTAACTAGATATATTTAAAAAAAAAATTTTGTTTTAATCAGAATTAAAATAATTTTAAAATATAAGAAAAATAAATGTTCGTAAAATTTGCTTGAATTTTATCATATGTTAATTAAATTTTAGATATTCCGAATTATAATTATTGTTCATGAATTAGCTATGTCTAGCTATTATACAAGGTTTAAAAAAACATTTTATTCTTATTGAAAATATAACAAAAGCTTTTTTGAGATAAACCGACTGTTAAGAAATGTGGTGAAGTTTGTAAACAATAACGAAATTAGCAAATCAGGACATTTTTTTCTTTTGATTATTAAAAAATGAAAATGTTCCGATTAGCTAATTTCGTCTTTGCTTACAATCAGTTCACGACATTCATATTCTTGACTAAGAACTGAATCTCAAGTTGTTTTTTAATACTTGAAACTATAAAGAAGCATCGAAATGATGAAATGTTGAAATATTTTTTAAAGCAACTTTAAACTCCGTCTATAACTATTAATTTCTATTTTGATAGTTAAATATTTTTAAAATTTCTTGACGTATCTTATAGATATTTTTATTATTATTTTATTTCTCTTCAAACTGTAAGATATATATTTTTAAAATGCACAAAATATAAAAACTAAATCAAATATTTTTTTAAAAATATTGATTAAAAAACACATTTTTATCTTTTTCAGTTCCTTATAGTACTTAAGAATTAATAAAAATGTTATTTGTTTTATATATTTTATTCATTTATATTTTATATTAGAATATTTAATGTTAATTGTGATAAAAACCAAAATACTCACTGTTTTGTTTTGTATCAAAAGTTCTTTTATTTATATTTAATATTGGGTCCAAATTTAAGAATTGTTATTATATGATTATAATTTTATTAATAAAAGAAATTAAGAACTTTTAATATAAATTTTATTTAAAATTCATATGTATATGAATTTAAATATTTAATGAATAAAGATTAATTTATAACAAATATATGACGGAAACTGACATGTATTTTTGGTAAAATCTTAAAAGTTGTTATATTATAAGGATTATATTTAAAAAAAAACATGAAAATTTGTACAATAACTTAAATTGTCCAATAAGTGATGACATAATTTAATCATTTTTCATTATCCTTTTTTTCGTCATGATGTTTAACATCACCATTTGTTGTTTTTGGCCTAAGTGTTTTTTGAAGAACATGTGCATCAGCTGGTTCGATTCTTTTATAATAATGTTCTTTAGTTTCTACTATTTCAAAACCAAATTTTTTATAAAAATCGATCGCCACTATATTATTTACCTGAACATGTCTGAAAAAGAATTTGAAAATATAAATTAATATGGAGGTTTATTAAATACTGAAAGAAATAAAGAATTTAATTGAAACATATCTCTAAATATAATTTCTTATTTGTATAACATATATTAATATTAAACTTAATTCTTGTTAATTAAAATATGTATTTTAAAAGTTCTAATAAACTATATTAATATAGAATTATCATTTATTAACTTACAAGAAAATGCTATCAAAATTACCATCCTTTTCTACATAATTCAAAACATGTTCAACCATTTTTGAGCCGATTCCAACTCTTCTATAAGGATAAAGACAACCCAATGTCATTATATAAAGTCGCCTAGAATTATCTGATGTATCTATTCTACAGCATACAGCACCGACAACAATATCATTATAATATGCTAAAATTAAATAATACAAATTTATATCTTGAAATACAATTTTAAATATAATTTAAAGTATACCTAATTTTGCCAGTTCTCCTGCCTCTAATACATCTTTATAAAATTTGTCATTGTATGATACTGGAAATACCACTTGATTTAATCGTTTTAATTGTTTTATATTATGAGGGGTAACATCACCTAGTTCAATTTTCGATCTGGAATCAGTCCTTAAATCGAATTAAATTATGAAAAGTTAAAAAGATAACCTACACAGTTCACATGTATAAAATATTTAAATATATTTAATATTCTAGCTTACCTGGTCATTCTAGGTAAATTATTTTAATTTAAATCGTATTCAATAAATGAAGGTTTTTTAAAAAAGTATCAAAAAATTTAATTTGAATTTCCTAATGATTAATGTGAAAATGATTTAATACAGATTTTCATTTTCAGAATGTTTTAACAATGCGCTCTCTACTTCCTATTTATATATTCACTATTCAAATTAACAATTTTTATTAAAAAAAAATATATAAAATTCACTATGTATATTTAATTTAAAGACATATTATTAATTATTAACAATAAATAAATAATCTAAACTATTTCAATAAATTAATGATATTATGGATTGCTATGTTAAGAAAGGATTCATTTTGTTTAACGTATTGATTCGAGTGTCAGCTGACAGGTCTTGTGATTCTAGTTGAGAACATCTACTGAAAGATCGTTCCAATTTTATATATTAGAATTAACTTCATTTAAGGTATTTAATTAAAATGTTTTCATTGATTATTATTTAAAAATAAATTTGTATATATACCAATTTATTCAAAAAATAAATGAATATTTTTTTTTAAAAATCTCCAACTTCTCAAAGTAACTTACAAATTTTGGCCCATACTCTTGATTTTATTTAAAAAAAATTTTTAAATAATTTCCTAATTGAAAATTAATATATATCTTGTTTGTTATAAAATTATTATTTTATTTATAAAAATTAATTATTATATATCTTTAGACTTTTAATTTTCATTCCACATCACGTGAATCCTCATCTGATTAATGAGCCTGCACTATCCAATTTTATACTTACGTATATCTTTTAAAAAACTATTCCTTTTTACCTTAATCAATATAAAACTATTCATTTCTTTGTAACTTTATTTATTTATTATAATAATTTTTAATTTAAATACTATTTAAATAGAAAAAAAATATTTTTTTTTCAATAATTATTGACTGTTCTCATTAAATTTATCTAACTAAATTTCTTTAAATAAATAAATATATTTTCACATATAATTTTAAAATCAAATAAAAAATTTTCCTCTCTCTGAGGAATATAAATTTATATATACCTATATATATATATTCAGTTGAAACTCAAAATTAACAATGAAACCTAGGCAAATATATATTTGCTCACAATGAAACCATATAAAATACTTTAATAATAATTGTAAAAGTAATATTTATGTTAGTAATAAAGTCGTATGTACCATTTGATTTGAAAAACATTGATCTTATGGATCGATATATAATTTTTTATTAAGAGTTTAATAAAGTTTTTAACATGTTTTTAAGTTATAATACTTATAAACTTAAATATATTAAAACCTATTTTAGTTCTTCGTGAAGTTAATAATATACGCAATGTCATTGTTAGATTTACTTTAATAGATAATACTCTCAAATCATGTGATCTTTAATTGATTGAATCAATCTTCATAGAAGATTTGAATTTCTTATGCATATTAATATTAACTTCCTTATATATATTATTCTTTTAAGGAATTCCTCACCATGGCTCACCCTCTTAGGAAAATAGCAGATGAAGATACGGAAGGGAAATTTGGATATGTTTATGCTGTCTCGGGTCCTGGTAAGATTTATTCAATATTTTTAATTAAATTCATTTTTTTTTTAAACTTCATCATCATATTTTAGTAAATATTATTTATATAAATTATAATTATAAAATAATTTTTCAGTTGTCACTGCCGAGCGCATGTCCGGTTCTGCTATGTACGAATTGGTCCGTGTTGGTTATTATGAACTGGTAGGAGAAATTATCCGATTAGAAGGCGATATGGCTACCATTCAGGTGATTTATATTTCAATTTTTTTTTTATAACATATATTCAAAACCATGTTTTTATTTCTAACTAAATGATAATTATCAAATATATAAATGTATAAAATATTATTTTTTTATCTTCAGTTTATTTCAATTTATATATATTTGCTTTCTTAAATTCTAAATGAAAAATTGAAAAAATTGTAAAAATCCTAATATTATTAGCAAACTCATCAGTGGTTTAGTGGTTAGCACGACAGTCTACCACCCTGAAGACTCGAATTTGGACCTAGGGAAATTCTCTTTAAAGCTCTTCAGGGTCTCTCAGGGTCTATCCGCAAATAATAATAATAATAATAATAATAATATTAATAATATATTAACTTTTCAAAATCTTAATTTCTTTCAAACTCTTTATTTAAACTAATAGTAAAACGTATAATTATATTTTAGGTATATGAAGAAACTTCTGGCGTAACTGTCGGTGATCCTGTTTTAAGAACCGGCAAACCACTATCTGTTGAACTTGGACCTGGTATTCTAGGAAGTATTTTTGATGGTATTCAACGGCCTCTTAAAGATATCAACGAATTAACATCAAGTATATATATTCCAAAAGGAGTGAATGTTCCTGCCCTTAGTCGTACTCTACAATGGGAATTTAATCCAATGAATGTTAAGGTAAACAAATAGTATTCACTAATTTCTAGATTAATTCTAATAATTAATTTTTTTAAGACGGGAAGTCATATTACCGGAGGAGATTTATATGGGTTGGTACATGAGAATACTCTTGTAAAACATAAACTGATGCTTCCTCCTAAAGCCAAAGGAACTGTCACCTACATTGCTCCAGTTGGAAATTATACCGTTGATGTAAGCTATAATTAATTTTTTAGTAATTATTAGTATTAGTAATTATTAAAAATACATATTGATTTTATTAATTTAAATTATTAGGATGTCATTCTTGAGACTGAATTTGACGGGGAAAAAGAAAAATATACAATGTTACAAGTTTGGCCTGTTCGTCAACCTCGACCAGTCACTGAAAAACTTCCTGCAAATCATCCTTTACTCTGCGGTCAACGTGTTTTGGATTCTCTTTTCCCCTGCGTCCAGGGAGGAACGACAGCCATTCCTGGAGCTTTCGGTTGTGGAAAAACTGTCATTTCGCAATCTTTATCTAAATATTCCAATTCTGATGTTATCATCTATGTGGGTTGTGGTGAACGTGGTAATGAAATGTCTGAGGTTGGTGAATCTTATTTTATCTTTTATCTTTTATAAGGGAATTTTGTAAATAAAACCACATGTTGATATTTTTTCGTGTTTTTGAATAAATTTACAATAAAATATCAATAAGTGGATTTATTTACAAAATTCCCTTATAAATAAAAACAACCACCAAAGCTTTAACTTATTTTACCTTTTATTTAAAAAAGTGCAAAATTTTTGTTTACGTGTTATATAACATCTAACATCTAAATTCTATTATTATTTATCACATGATTCAAAGTTACATAAAACAAACAGTAAAATTTATTGACAATAAAATAACAATTAGATATAATTTTATTTAATTTCTAAAAATTATATTTTTAAAATGTTTTTAGGTATTACGAGATTTCCCCGAGTTGACTGTTGAAATTGATGGTGTGACAGAATCTATTATGAAACGTACAGCTCTTGTAGCTAATACTTCTAACATGCCTGTGGCTGCTCGAGAAGCTTCCATCTATACTGGTACGTTTTTAATTTATTTATATTTATTATTTTTTGCCTATTTTTTTTGCTAATATTTTTATATGAAATGTTAATTGTTATTCACTTGAATTTGTAATTTATAATTTCATTAATTTTTTCAGGTATTACTCTTTCGGAATACTTCCGTGATATGGGTTACAACGTTTCTATGATGGCTGACTCTACCTCCCGATGGGCTGAAGCCCTTCGAGAAATCTCAGGTCGTCTGGCTGAAATGCCTGCCGATAGTGGTTATCCCGCTTATTTGGGTGCTCGATTAGCTTCCTTTTACGAGCGAGCAGGCAGAGTCAAGTGTCTTGGCAACCCCGATCGTGAGGGATCTGTTAGTATTGTTGGAGCCGTCTCTCCTCCAGGTGGTGATTTCTCCGATCCCGTTACTTCTGCTACTCTTGGTATTGTACAAGTGTTCTGGGGTCTCGACAAGAAACTCGCTCAAAGAAAACATTTCCCATCTATCAATTGGCTCATTTCTTATAGGTAAATATATTTATTGAAATACTTGAAATGAATGTAATATTTATTAACTTTTTTTTCTATTATAGTAAATACATGAGAGCTCTTGATGACTTTTATGAAAAGAACTTCCCCGAATTCGTTCCATTGAGAACTAAAGTTAAGGAAATCCTTCAAGAAGAAGAAGATCTTTCTGAAATTGTTCAACTGGTCGGTAAAGCATCTCTTGCTGAAACTGACAAAATTACTTTGGAAGTTGCGAAATTGCTTAAAGATGATTTCTTGCAACAAAACAGGTATTTTATTATAAAAAAATAAATTAATAATACTATAATTCTCTATTTTAATAATAAATAATAATAAATCATTTTCTTTTTTTCTAAAATTTATTTAAATTCTATTTTAGTTATTCACCTTATGATCGATTTTGTCCCTTTTACAAAACAGTCGGGATGTTACGTAATATGATTGCATTTTATGACATGTCTCGACACGCTGTTGAAACAACTGCCCAAAGTGAAAACAAAATTACTTGGAATGTAATTAGGGATAGTATGGGAAATATTCTCTATCAGTTATCTTCGATGAAATTCAAGGTAAGTGTTTTTTTCATATTTATGTATAAATAATTAAAATGTTTAAATTCGTGTTTGACATAATAAATTAAATGAAAACAATTATGACCACAATATCTTGATAATAAACATTTTAACAAAGATAATTTTAAATATTCTTCAAATATAATTTTAATAAACTGACTTATCGATTAAAATATTTTTAAATTTCAATTAATAACAAAAATTTTCTTTAAAAATAGTTTAGATAGTTAATAACGCATTAATCAATATAATGTTTTTATTTAGGACCCAGTAAAAGAAGGCGAAGCTAAGATTAAAGCCGACTTTGAACAACTGTATGAAGATATTCAACAAGCCTTTAGAAACCTTGAAGATTAAATCCATTCATCAGAGTCCAAATGTAATTTTATGTACATTGAATTTAGTCCATTTATTCTTATTCTAGATTTATTCAGGTGTTCACAGAGATTTCAACTGAGCTTCATGAAACTCTGTTGAAAAAGTTTTTTAGCTTGACTCGATTATTTTATCTTAAAATTTCTTAGGCATCTTCCCTAATCATATTATAAAGGACTCTAATTGTCTCCCTTGTCACATTTAGAAGAAAAAAATAATAATTAGAAATTAAGAAAACTTACTTGTATATTCCATCGAGTCCAAAACAGTATTTATTTAACTAACCATTCTTTCCAATGAAATACATGATCATGCAATTGTTCAAAAGAGCGCATTTGTTATATTTGTAATTATAGTTTATTTTATATAAAGCACAACTCTTAAGCAATCTTCAAAATTAAATATTGTTTTGAATCTGGATGGAATTCCATTTTATTTTTTTCTTAACCAAGTATTAAATTTTCAAGACTTAATTTTAAATAATTTCTCAAATTCATTAGACTTATTTCCAAATAAGATTGAACATAAACCTTTTTTCTTCACCTTTGCATTCCAATTGTTTAAACACATTTAGAGTTGTTTCCCTAGTTTATCATTTTGTTTCTTTAGTTTAAGAGGGATGAGGTTACTTTTTTAATATATATAGTTAATATATATACTTTTCAATATTTTATCAATTTCTATTATATATAAATATATATAATATATACAAAGATATATATATATATATATATTTATATATATAAATATATATTTAAATTTATATATACATATTGATATTGTTGTAGTATATTTATAAATTTATCAATTTTTATTACATTTAAAATTTAATTAATCTCAGTATTAAGAAAATAAATGGTGTCACTTTTAGATATTATAACAAAAAATTAGTACATTAATTATAATAGAACATAGCAGTGTATTTGTTGTTACTCTAAAAGTATAAAAGCACCATGAAGACAATATTAATCAAATCCTTTATATTGGTATTGAATTTTGTTAATTTAGAGAATTCACTTCCTAGATCAAAAAATGAATTATCCCATTTTATAAAATATAAAAAATCCAAACAAATTTCAATACAAATAGGGATTTATAACTGTAATATAAAAAGGTGCCGCAATATATATTCATTACAATTTAATGCCTCCATTGTATAATAAAATCGATGATCATTTCTTATTCTACATTTTGAGGGTGCAAAATATTATAATGTATAGTATGTACAATAATGTTAATAAAAGAACAATGGAAAACATTTGACTTATTTAATAAACATCTTCCTTCCTCTCTTTATAAAATCTATGAAGTGTTTCTTACAAAAAATTGATATTTGAGAGAATTTTCATTAAAGTTTTAGCAGATTATTTTATACTATTTGTTTGTTATTCAGATGTTTTTGACCTTAGGGCAAAAACTAGCCTATGGTATAGATAGAACATCTATTATTCTTAAATAATAATTTTATTATTTATGTTATTAAGTTATTCCAAATTTAAGAGTACAATCAGCCCTGTTTTTATTTCCTAGGTCTTCTGAGATATCAAAATTAAGAAGCATTTTGATAGTGTTTTTCTTTATTCTTAGTTCGTGGGATTGTAAATTGAAAATTACAAAAATTTGAGGATTCATTTGGAAATTTGGAGCGTTTTATTCAAATTGATCCTTAATGAAATCATTTTTTATATATTTTTATACTTTCTAAGATCAGTAATTACAACATTAATTATAAAGGTCAGTTTTTCATCTCCAAATAATTGCGATAAAATTGCCTTTAGAAATTATGTATCTACATGTTATATCTAGGCAGTTTGATTTCACTCATTGTATTTACTAGTATGGATATTTCCCAGTTCAATAGAGATTTGGGACTACTCTCTTGAGTGTAAAGGCCTCTGGAGGTGAACTGATAGTCTAATTATTTTTCATGAATAGAAAATTTTCAAATCTATTTTATTTCCATTGCCTTTAGTTATAAATTGTTATACAAATTTTATTGTAAGAATAAGCTATAAAACTAAAATACAATTAACTTCAAAAATAAAAATATTAAACATCTTTTAATCAAAATTAAAAAAATAAATACATTTACGATTCTCTAATCGTGAGATTTGGCATTTGGGGGGTGACTTATACAATTTTTCTATCCTCGGCTTATATCATCTTGATTATCATAATCATTTTAAGTGAAGAGTTGATTGGTTATGAGAGAGAACCAGAAATGGAGATTTTTCAGCCAGGATATCACTGAGGAGATATTATTTGTCCAAGATATTGCATATCACTTAATTTAATGAAAGTGAAAAGGACCTGGAAAATTTGAAGTTTTAAGTTTAAGTTAAGATATTTTTCATATTGTTAAATACCACTTTTGATTACTCATTGTGACACTTAATTTATTTTTGAGTGGTTCCAATTTTAGTGCCGAGATTGAATTACTATTGATTAGTATATGACAATTTGAAATCTTTTCTTTATTTATGATCATCAATTTGTTTTTTCTTAGCTCATTTGATTCACTTATTTTATCATTTTAATTTATAAGGAATTGTATATCACTTAAATTATCCTAATTATCACTAACGACCTTTTCGCCTTCCACTTATTTATAAATATTCCAGCTTCAATGTTTGTAAAATGGAGCTTCTTCCTAAAGATATTATCTGAATAGAGATTAAACAATAAGGATGATAATATACAATCCTTTCTTACCTCTGTCTTTTGGACATTCTACGAAAGGGCTTCGCCTATCCAATCAGTTGCCATTTAAGTTGGGTAGAGATGTTAACAGTACAACATTTATCTTGATTTTCTTGGTTAGAGGCCTCTACTTTTTACTATCTCGCCAGATCACGAAAATTTTCGATGTCGACATTTTTATGTTTTTATACGTTTTAAAGGTCCCTGAGTCATTTTCAGTAATGTTGAGAAAAATGTCTCTCTCTGTGTGTGTGTGTGTATGTACACAAGATTACGCAAAAAAGGTTTGTACTAGAATAATGAAATTTGGTACACGGGCATTATTCAAAATTTGTTTTCTATCAATTTTTGAGAAATGTAGCTCATACGGTAGAGGACCTAAAACGTTTTCATTTTTTTTCCCCCTAAACTGATCGTAAAAATAAAGATATATGATATATGTTTGATAGTTTTTCACATGATTAAAAATTGTATAAAACTGCTATATATAGAATTTCAGCTTGATTGAATCGCTTAAAATACCGGAATTAATTTTTTAACACGTTGACTGCCAAACACGCGTCAGCACGTGACGTGGTGCCATCAACAAAGAACGAAACACGCGCTGGTTTAATAAAAATTATTTATTAATTTTAATTTATAATTTATAATTAATTAAATTTAATGTAAATATAATATATGTTAATTAATCCAATTCAAAATTGCGAGATAGTCTAGTGGAGACACTCCAGATTTTTATTTTAAATATCTTCCCAATTTTGATCATGTTTGATGGTTGGACCAGCTAAAGAGAAATTCACTTACCACTTAGCTGGAACTTAAACCCAGGCAACGAAGTCAAGCGTGTTGCCTCCCATACTTCGTGGCGTCTGTCAATCCTGACTTGCTGATGGTAATAATTCGATGCGATATTGTTAGCTTGCAATTTGACAATAAATCATTTCTTAACTCCAGATCATTCAAATTCTTCAAATTTCTCCCCAAAATCTTCATCATCTCATGGGATTATGTCTTATCATAATCAATAAAACATGCATAAATTGAGTAATGATACGAAAATCACTTCACTTGGCTCCAGATTTTTAGGGGATGGGAATAAATTTCGATTTGAAGGAATAATTTCATGGATTTATCATCAAATAATTTTAGAATTCATCCTGAATTGTATCAGAATAAAATACTAAATACTGAGCCCGGATCTGTAATAGATAAATAAAAAACAATTAAAAAAAATTAATTAATTAAATAGATAAGTAGATTTATTTTTTTGAAATTATTTTATTTTATTTTTTTATATCATTTCTTTAAAATAAATATCAAAAGTAAATTTTATATTTAAAATGCAACATATCATAACATATTTGAAGCTTATTCTCGCAACACAAGCGTTTATGTTTTCATAACACATTGAGAGTTTTACCAGTAAGCCTAACAGTGAATTATGCATTTATTTTACATTGACATACGATGCTAATCATTTTTATAATAAAATGTATATTAATTATTTTTTTTTTTTTAATTTGCAATTTATTTTTATTGATAAATAACAACAATTGATGTATTTATAAGTTATACATATTTTTCCCACATTAAGTCTAGAGAAGCTTAAATTAATATTTTAAAATTAAATCCATTTATATATTCCTTTGAATTAGATTAATGGTACACGCACTGTACATTAAATATTATACATCAAATCTTTAATTTTAATTCTTAGATCATAATATTAATTTGAACATAAACATTTCTTTATATTCATATATATATATATATATATATGCTTTTTGGTTCTTTTATTATTATTACCTAATATATAATATATAGGTATATATTAGGTTGCATTCTTAGGATATAATTGGACCTGTTTGAACAGAGAAATCCTAAACGATAACAGGCATAACAGGTCCACATATGGAATATAGAAATAGTATAAGTATTTATAATAAAATTATAAATTATTATTTTGTATTAATATAGTTTAAATTGGAATATTCAAATATATGGATATTTTTTCTTTTTTTTCACAACATAATATAGTTTTTCCATTAAAAAAGTCTAAACATTGTGAATTTTCTCAAATCTTGATTTTTTTTATCAATTTATTCAATTATGAGGTAAGGATATTTTTATTTCTTTTATGCCATCAGTGAAAAATATATAAAATTGAATTGAATTTTAAAAAAACATATTATATTAAAATATTAGATATATAACTAAATATTTTTTTTAAATAATTTAATAATAATTTAAATAAGAGCCAACAATAAAATAATATTTTTTAATCCGGGATTTTGAATCTTTGATATTTTGAGAAAGATTTAATTATATTAATACAATATAATATCACACACTTCAATATAGGAAGACTGTGAATATATTATTTTATATTTAAAGAAATACAATTCTAATTTGTAAGGCCTCTCAGGAAGAAACTGAATTTTTGTATTTATATCGGGTCCAACAAGTGGTATCAAAAAATATATTTTAAAAGTTAGAGCAGCAATTTCCAAACACAGAAATATTATTTTTTAATACTAGAGCAAAAAAATGAAAAAATATCAAATAAATTCTATGTAAATTCTTATGAAAATGTTAGATAATAAATAAAAATAAAAAATAATTAAATATAAAAATCATTATTGTGAATCTAGGTAATAAATGATACACAATAATAATTATAAAGTTTGGAAATAACTGCCCTTTTGACGATTAATTACATTATTTCGATTAAAAGGTACCCTAAAATTTTCAAATCATACATTGTTATATTATTTCTTTGATTAATTTAATCCATTTAGAAGATTTAATTTGTTTAATTTGAATTTTCTTATAACCGGATTTTATAATTATTTTAAAAATACAATCCATTATTAAACATTTTAAATTTTCTATATAAAAAATTAATATGTTTAAATTCAAATATGTTAAGTATTGTAATACAAATATAATACAATTAATAATATATTTAATAATTCAATTCATTATTCAAAATATTTATAATTTTTTGATTAAATAAAATATAATTAGTATTCAATAATAATTGTAAAGATGACAATAAATTAACATTAATTTAACATTAAGGGGCGTAACTATTGCATTTATCAACAAAAAAACATACATAAACAAAAATATATTTAAAAAGAAATCCACAAATATAGAGGGACGAAGAAATTAATTCTCCACCCTCCTACCTCTATAAAAAGAAAAAAAAAATTGGAAATAATTTTATGAAAAGAGTAAATTTTAAATTTAAGGCTTTTCAATAATTTCTTATTTTTATTTATAAATAAATAATTCAAAATAATCATTTAATAATCTTGTTTTGTATTTTATAAAACATATAAACGTTCAAAGTAAAGTTGCATAATTTAAAGGAACAAACTGTACTTTGGGAGATAGTTATTAAATGAATAGAGTAAAAAATATTTTTTTGGAATGTACATTTTTTTAAAATAATAATTTTTTAAAAACTAATATTGTGTATACAAATGCACTGTGCTTAGATAGTTACGCCACTGAAATATGTAATTAAGTAATAAGTAAATTAATATATTTAATTTTAATTATTTTTATTTTTATATATTTCACCGACCGCTCATTACAATGTTAAAAAATTCAATAGAATTCTATTAAAGTGTGATTATAATTTCAATTTTTATATATAGAACTGTCTTCGAAAATATAATTATTTTTGCTCTGAAATTATATTAATAAAATAAAAAAAAGATATTAAATTAAAATGGAATAAAATAAAAATTTAACTGAAAAACATGATACGTATAGATCCAAAATTCTACCTACCTAATTTAGTATATATTATTGTTATTATTATTCACAAGCCTAAATTTTCTATGTTTGTAAAATGCACTTTTTAAAAAAATAATTTTTATAAAAATATTTAAAAGAGGAAATTTTATTGAAAAATAAAACTTGATTAATATATTTAGGGCTCGACTTGAATTAATTTTTTCACTACTTTAACATTGTTATTTGTTTTTAATATTTTTCCAATTTCTAAATCTAAATAATTTATCAAACATAGATTGTTTTCTTTGCAGAAACAGGGATTTACTTATTTAGTAATCGACATTAATAGGTTTTACGAATTTGTAATTTTTTTTTTTTTAATATATTTTTTTGTTTTAGTCGAATTTTGTCTGTAAATACAGACAAATGAAAAAAAAAAATTGAAAAATGTTCCTTAAATTAATCTTTTACATTTTTGAAGTCATTAAATTTTATTTCTTTATTGTTTTTAGAAATGTTTAAAAAAAAATTTCAAATTATTAATAATTTTTTTTTAATTTATAAAAATGTAAATTCTGTAGTAAAATTATGGATATTTTATATATAGGAAGGGTATAGTGAAGTGCATTTATTAAATTTAAAAATTTCATTTTTTTTAAAATATAAATGAATTTAAATTAGTTTATAGGGATATACAATTCTTTTCCGAAACAAAAATTAGTATCAAATTAATATATTTTTAATATTTTCTATATATTATTTTTACCTAAATTATTATTTCATTATATATCATTTTTCTCCCTCTTTATATCATATTTTAATTTTATTGTTTGTTTATAGATTATTATTTTTGAGATGACATTGTATTTAAGTATATTAATATATTTATTATTATCTTATTTAAAATTAAAAGCAACATTATTCAATTGGTATAATATGAAAAAGAGAATTAGTAACAGAAAACAATACAATTTTATTAATTATTATGTCATTAATTAAAGAGGGTTTCTGAAATTCTGAAGATATATTCCTTGATAACCAGAATTATTTATATTTGTTGCAATTACTGCATTAAATCCAAATTAACTTCATATTAAATCATTTTTTCCAAGATGTATTAAAGTTGGTTTTTCATTTATATAAAATTGTTTTAATCATTTTTTAAATACAAGTTATTAGGATTTAAGATGGGTACTTAGCAAAAAAAAATAATATTACTAAATTTGACGCTGTTAAATCATAATTCTGGTTACCTCATTCTCGAAATTGTTTTTATTAAATTAGACTAAATGAATGTTCCAATAAGAGAAAAACTTTTAAATTTAAATCTTTATCCATCAAATATAAAAAAAAATAAAAGATTTTTTAATTCTTTATTTTATAATTGTTTTAGAAAAAAATAATTAAAATTTCCAACAACTTTTTTATGTTTGTAATAAAGATAAATAAAAAATGATTTGTTTATTTTTTTTTGTTTCATATAAGTATTAATATCGAATAGTCTTATAGAACACATATAGAAAAATCATATGTATGAAGAAAAATTTAATCATAATTTGGTTTTATATAAGCAAAATATTTTTGTTATAGAGAATGTAGAAGCCACACTAACATTTATTTATATAAAGCTTAAATATTGTATTCACTTTATATTATTATATTTTTAATAGGAATTTTTTATTTTCATTTTTGCAATTTTCAATTGAATTGAAGAGCACTTTGGATTTTTAAACCATGGGAATAAAATTGAATACTAATTGCGTGCCCTTACTATGAAAGATATGACAAAACCAATCACAGATTATTTATTATTTATGTATAATAAATATATTTTTATTATTTATTTATTTTTTTATTAATATGTAAGTGTATGTATATATGTATATATATATATATTTTATATATAATATAGAGTAGAGCAAATCACATTGAATAGCACAGCCCAAATAAGCTAAGTGATACTAAAAACTAATCTAATCTAAAATTATTTCTATACTAACACATAACGGGTGTGGATGTAAAATTTTACAGAAATAATTTCAATTTCAAAAATAACTCCAAAGACTAGGTAATCTAAAATTTGCATCTACGTGTATGTACTCTCGAGAAGGACCCACTGACAGAAAGAATTGAATGATCTTGTTGGGCTTTCATGCTCTTAAAAATTCAAGCACCTCTGCTCCTTCTAAATTTTCTTGCATTTGCTTTCAAGCAGAATGTTGTGCATTTTAATTAGTGCGTATGACACGGTATTAAAGAAATATTTCCCTATTCAAGTATTACATCGAACAGGTACTAGTATATCTTCTAAAAATTTTATAAAAAAGAAAATTGATTATAAAAACAAATGAATACATTTTTTTCCTTTAGTTTAATTAACACTTTCCCACGTGTGGCATTCTCAAATATTATTTCAAGTTGCATTAAAGGATTAAATATATTTCATTTATTCATCATTCATTTAATTTACTACGGTCAGTCTTAAAAAGTTCTATCTATTGTCTATACACGGGGAATTTTCACTGTGTTTAGAAATTACTTTATTTCCCAAGTAATATTTTCATGATAAAAATAAAAATATAAAAAAACTCATTGTTAAAACCAAAAACTAGAATTAATTATTCGCATTTTACTTTATTCATGATTCATAGAAATTATTTTACTATTTTATTAATTTAAAATTTTAAAATTTATTGTTGCATTAAAGAAAGGGAAACTTTGTAATGTAAGATATTAATAAACTAAAAATTGAAACATTTTTCTTAGACTAATACTAAAATAGTTTACAAAAATATGCATTCGTATTCATCATATCTCGTTTCAATAAATGTATAAAATTATATTATAATTAATTAAAATTTTAAATTTTAAATTTTTGAATGCCAAAAAAATCAATACCAACTATTACATGTTATTTAATTTCTTTAAAATGGGTGTAAGTATATTAAAAAATTTGATGAAAAAAATATGAAATATACTACACTTTTTAAAAAGTAATTTCACGAATTCACACTATTTATTAATAAAATTATAGGATTTTTTTGTGTGATATGCCAATACACCATTTCAGTACAACATTCTAAGAATACTATTTTAATATTTTCACTTATTATTTATAACTTAATGGTTCTATAATATACATATATATATATTTATATATAATGAATGATATTTATTAATTTATTGCTGTATATTCATCGATAATATAAGTTTCACCGAAAATGAAAATATTACCTGGGTTATTAAGTCTCCACACTTTTGTTTGAGCCTCGAGTTAAATTAGCAAAAAATATCTAAAAGCTTAAAAAAATAAAATAAAAATATATTTAATATATTACTAATCAATCAACAAATTTTATATTAGTAAAACAGCAAAATAACATTTTGAAATATACTCTTGATTTTGCTCTTTCTTATGATATGCTTATAAGTTATTTAAGGACTAATCTAATATTTCTATGTAAAAAACAGAATAGCTTAGGTCTAAAAATGGTGTGTATTGTGCCCTTTTTAGCTTCCAAAATAATAATAGAATGGAATGCCAAAAAAGATGATTGCTTATAAGTAGATTAAATTTATAGATAGTTAAAACCCCCAATTGATATTATTTTAATATGATTAAATATATGGATCATATATGAGGGTAAATTCAAGGATTTTTATTTTTAACGAATTCATTCTTCATCGGAGCAATCGGGCAATAAAGTAGTTTTGTCTGTAGATTGAAGGTCCGAAGTCATGTTCTGAAAGACAAAAGCAAGACAAATTTAATTTTGTTATTTTCTTTTTTTATCTTTTTCTAATTATTTAATATATTTCAAATTTTAACCTTAAAATTAATTATATTGTATATACATATATGTATATATATGAGTATAGTTAGTTATACGAGGTGTGGCTATTAAATAACGGGACTGCGTGCGCAGACGGCCTCAAGGAGAGGGTAGGCGGGAACCTAATGCACCGTTGTACAGCTGGAAGGGTCTACTATTCCAGTACGATTTTTATAAATTTTTCATTTGGTATGTCATTTTAAAATTGTCTATTTAAAACAAATAATAAGATATGAATTTCTAAAGAAAACTTCTAAAACATTTTATTATTATTATTTTGTTATTTGTTAAGCTTTAAATAAAAATAGCAAAGAATTTGTCTCTATCCTGAGCTAAAATCATCCAACTCCTACCCTCTCCCATCTCTCTCACGTCCCTTCCTACATTATCCACCCACCGTGTCCTTTATCTTCATATGGACGTTTCCCATTCGGTCTCCCCACCAATATATTTTTAGCCATTCTTCTCCCATTCCTCTCCCATTCTAGCCACAAGTCCTTCGCAATCTTTTTGATTCTATAACCGTATGTCTGGATATGCATAAAGGTCATGCAATTCGATATTTTTCTATTAGCTTAGCTTATTGATTTAAAAAAATAAAAACTTTATAGAGAATTGATTAATAACATAGAAAATTTTACAAACTTCTACCTCAAAAATGGATATTCAATTTTAATATTTGATTGCTTATCACAACTGTATTTTCATAGTATAATCATTAACCTTTTTGAAATAAATTTAATCATTTAAATAAATACGTATTTCAAATATAATTATTATTAGCTTAAAATAATTCCATTTATATTTGTGTAACTTTAGAACCTGGGCGGCATTTGGGTGGGCTACATTATTTTAATTCTTTCCGAAATAAACAGTGAAATTATTTATTAATTACATCTATTATGTATATATATATATAACTCTAGGATTAAAATAAATAATATAAATTGAGTTAAATGATATTAATTTGATTTGGATATAATCAAATCTAATAAATAAATTAAATCAATTGAATTCATTTTATATACACTAATTTTGAATAAAAAGTCTTAAGGCTATGAAATTTACATATTTAATATATAGTTTATATGATATAAATATAATAATATATATAAATATAATTTAAAATGTCTAGAGATATTAATTAATTAAAATTTCATTAAATTTAATTATTGATTTGATTTTCTTAAAATAGTAATAGAGATGTGTTATTATAATTATAGTATTCTTTTTTTTAATCTATATATATAAAAAAAGGTTTTTGTCTGCACATTGCTCAGAATTTAAAAATTTTTGCATATCTTCGCGTTTCATGACCTCTAGAATCCAAAAGTGACTTTAGAATTTTTCATGTCTGTCTGTCTGTCTGTCTGTCGGTCTGTCTGTCCGGAAAATTACTATTTTATAGACTCAGAATTGGCTGAACCGATTTCTTTGAAATTACATCACAATATTCTTATATACCTCTAGAGTAACATAGGCTATAAATTTTATTAATATCTTATCAATAACCGCAGAAATTAATTTTTTAAAGTTTATATAATTCTCCGTGTTGTTCATTCAAGAGCAGCTCGCGGCTCACTGTCGGCCTAGCGGAATCATTTCAAACAATGAATTATCATAGCTATTCCCAATCAAAGAATTATTATAATATTTCCCTTTTTATTTTAAATTCTAATATACAAATATCAATTCAATTAAATAATTTATTCTAAAAGTTCTCAATTTAATTAAAATATTTATTAGATCATATTTTTATCTTAAATTATTTTTTATTTAATTGAATATTTCTTCTTTTCTATAATATATATATAATAATATATAAATTTTAATATTGAATAATAAAAAAAAAATATTTAACCTGAATTAAAATGACTGAATTATATTATCTTTGTTTTTTATTTTAATTTAATTACTCTATTATTAATTACTAAATATATATATATATATTATATAAAAATTAAAATATGATGATATAAAGTTGTTTTAAATTTTTGACATTTTTAAATTGGGTATATTTTTTAAATTTATTAAAATGTCTTTTTTATTTATTATGTTTAAAAGATTCATTTTTATTATGTGATATTAATAAAAAATAACGATGCTCTGTGCAAGTCGAATCATGTTGCACATAATTAAATAACAATTGCCAAACAAAGAATATAATATTTTTTTAAATTCTTATATTTAAATATCATTTCAATTAAATAATTTATTCTAAAAGGTCTCATTTTAATGCAATTTATAATTTTCTTCTAATTCAGATTTAGGACAAATCGTACAACATTATATCAAATCTCGCTAAGAACATTCAATATTTTTGTACACAAATTATTCAGAGTATTGGCTAAGCGTATCACTCACAATCAGTTTATATTGAAATTTATATAAATTAACAAAGTAAAAATTTTTATTTGTTTAAATTTTATTATAATGAATCAAAAAAAATTAAATATATAGATCACATGATTAAGAGAAACAAAAAACTTAACAGAAAATAACTGTTGGATGGAGGTCGGACATGACAGAAACTGTAAGCGAAATCTTCATATTGCGACGAATAATTTTCAAATCCCCTAGCACCACAGAATTAGATAAGTTTCTTTTAAGGGAGGAAAATAACTATGATCTAAAAAAATTAATAATTGAACTTAATAATAAAAAAAACAAATAAATCAATTAATTAAAATTAATACTATTAATGAATGTATATATTGGTCATTTATCTATAGTTTTATTTATCTATAGTTTTATACCGTTAATTTTTATAAATTGTCTCAAGTCTCTATTTTTGCATTTTCTCAAGTTTCATTATAATTAAAAATATTCAATAATAATCTAGCAATGAAAATAAAATATCAAAATGTAATGATCAAGATATATTATACTATTATAACAGAGAAAATACTTAACAACCATAGGCGGAGGAAATATTAGGAGATATCATTGCGGGTTCAGGCCAAATCGATCAA
The DNA here is from genome assembly GCA_963082975.1 of Labia minor. Lineage (NCBI taxonomy): Eukaryota > Metazoa > Arthropoda > Insecta > Dermaptera > Spongiphoridae > Labia > Labia minor. The sequence goes on from OY720345.1 coordinate 57,617,205, forward strand.
CATTAATTAAGATATTTTCATTATGACAGATATTAGGGAAAAAAATCGCGAATTCAATATTTCTGTTCACTAATTATTTGTAGACTTTAGTAAAAGATACGCATGACTCAATATAGATCAGCATAAACTTTTTCAAATTTTGATCTTCAAATTTGTCTTGAAGGTAGTAAAGAAAGAGTAAGATGCGGAAATCAATTGTAAAATATTAGGTTACTCAGACGACTTAAATATAATAGGAGATTCGGCAATTTCAATTACAGATAGCGAGGAAAATTTAATGGAGGTTTGAAATTAATAGTGATAAGAAAAAATATTTAGTAACAAAGAGGAAGAGTATTAACATACAAAATCTTAAGATACAAAATGTAGAATTTGAATATGTAGAAAAATTGAATGTAATCACGAAGGATAATAATATTTGTGAAGAATTTAAATCGGGGTTGCAATCGGGAAACGCCTGTTATCTGCAATAAAGAGGCTTATCTCTTCAAAATTATTATCAAAGGGAATATATAAAAAGATTATTTTGCCTGTTGCATTATATGGGTGGGAGGCATGGTCTATGACCCTTGGAGATGAGAGTAGATTCAGAGTATTTGAGAATAGGATTCTTTCCTGCATTTATTGGCCAAAGAAAGATGAGGTCACCGGGGAATGGGGGAGACAGCATAACAAGAAATTGCATGGCCTCTCTGCATCTTCAGAAATAGTTAGGGTTATAAAAGGGAAAAAGCTGCGATAGGCAGGGCACGTGGCTAGAATGGGAGAGGAAAAAGATATTGGTGGGAAGACCGATTGGAAAACGTCCGCTTGGAAAACCAATGACGCGTAGGAAGGGACGTAAGAGAGATGGAACAAGGGCTCATGATAGGGACACTTGGAGAAATGTGGTTGTTGCGGCTAAGAACTTTAGAGTATCTTTGAGCCACATAGGTAGATAGATATAACATATACAATAATAATATATATAATTAATATAGTGATTAAATTAAAATATATTTTTTAAATAAGAACACAAAAAGAAATGAATGTTTTATGTAATATACTGATTGAAACAAAATGGATGAAAACCTTTTAATACTTTCAACCACCAAATACTATGTACAACTCGGGGGTACAGGGGGCGGAGCCCCCGTCTAGGTGTGAAGAGCGCCGAAGGCGCTCTGAGCAGCTAGTTATTATATAAGCCACAACCAAACGATTATCAATTTAATCAAATTAAATAATTTATTTTAATTCATTAATCCATTATCCGATATCTTATTTACATTCCTTCAGTCCAGTATTATTACTAGAAAGTAGATCTATATTCTGAATTTTACTTTTTAAAACAAAGGTCACATGAACAAACAAAAATACCAATCGGTTTGACAGGTTCAATTCAAATGTTTCTTTCGAATCTACCTATTAAATAAAGTATTCAGATTGATGGCTTTATTAATGCATTTTGATCATATTGATTTTATTAAAATGAAAAGAAATCGTAAATGGGGAGTCGAAAAAAAAATCGATGAGTCTAAGTAAAAATATTTATAGTATTATATATTATAATGTAAAAATTTAACAATATCTAATGTAACAATTAATTAAATTATATAGGTATTTCAATTATCTTCATCTTTAGAATGCAATTTGAATTAAAAAATATTATAAAGGAGATTATTAGTATTAATAATTCAATTTATAATAATATATGATTGGTTGTTATAAATAATTTTTAATATATTTAAAATAATTTATTGTAATCAAATAATTAGAATAAAATTTTCCAAAAATAATTATCATTATTTTTAAATATTATTTTATTTATTTGGATTCTTATTGATATTATTGATTGATCCTATTTCTTATGTTCTTTTTTTTTAAAAAACAAAACAAAACAAATACATATCCTTAATTTTGTTTTTTAAACCAATATAACTCAATTTTTTTTATAATGATAATATCATAATAATAAATTTAGGATAATCAATACTCTTGTAAATGAGGAAAGAACGAAAAGTTTGTTTAAGGGGAAGCCAATTGAAAAATGGCAAGATGTTAGATGAGCTGGCAATTTAAGGGGAAACTGAGGAAATTAGGAGGGGATGGAAATGGGATAAAATAGGGTTAGGTTATGGAGAGATGGAGGAATGTGGTTGCTGCATTCTAGAACTTGATATTACCTCAGAGATAGGTAAATTAATATATATGTAAATAACTTACTGATTGATTTTACTTTATTACTTTTAATTAATATTATTTTTTTTTATTTATTTCTCTTACTTTATTTTATTTTGACATTGTAGAAAATCTCTAAGTATGATTGTAAGAGAAATTATTAAAATTATTTTTGTGTGCTATTGATTGCGAATTCTATTTTAAGCTCACCCCGATATCCAGATGTCGACGACGAGCGTCCCGACGCCGCCTGGCGATGGTGCACGCGAGCGCTGCCCCAAGCACCGCCACCAGCAGACCGACGACCAGTAGACCGGCCAGCAACAGCGAATCCTTCCCACCGGAGCCCTACAAACAAGAGAAACACGAATTATTATCCTTTCGTCATCTCTTGCTTCACATTATTCCCAACTTATCCCAATTATACTTAATTACTCTGATATCTTCAAAACACTATAGTAATATATAAAGTAATATTAATTAATAATATTAATAAAAATATTATTATATTATAAATTGTATCGATTGGTGTTTTATTTAAATTTAGTTAATTAAAATTTCATCATCGTTAACCACATCTTTCCAAATAGAAAAAGTTTTGATTGATATTCTAATAAATTTAAATTATTGTATTTAGATATTTTTAAAATAAATTACAATCATTCTTTCGGATCATAAAATCAATGTGGCTCGAATGGGAGAAGAAAGATTAGAAAATTAATTGGGAAAATACCGATGAGCAATGATAGAAAATATAAAAAATTGGTAAATGATAGGAATTAAATAGATAATAGACATTTAGAGAAATATGAATGCTGGTCCAACAATTTTCTGGATTAGTCGCGCAGAGATAGATAGCGATTAGAAATCTAATATTTTAACATTGAATTGAAAATTAAAATTTATTCTTTATATTTTTTAGATTTATAAGACTGAAATCAAATATAATAATTTTACTACAAATAATTAAAAAATTTTTCACATAATTTTAGAGAGAAGACTTGTTGAATAGAAAAATTGTTTTTCAAATATGTATAAGAATATACGTCTTTTTTGTACTTTATTAATACAAAACAGCGATACCCAATCTTAGGGGCGCCCACCCTTAGGGGGGCGCGGGGGTACAGAATATCTACAAGAATATTATTTAAAAAAATTGATTATCTGTGACTGAAAGGAAAGCAAATATATACATAAAAAAACTGTACAGTCGTTTGATAACGATTGCAGAAGGAGCAATCGAAACGTGTATTTTTTTTTTTGTATTTTTGAATAAATTTACAATAAAAAATATCAAAATGTGGTTTTATTGACAAAATCCCTTATAAACATAGAAAAACTCTTATTGTGGCGATTAGTTAAAAATAAATTTTAAAACAGAATCCAAAATACTTAATATATATTTTTCTTGTATACGTTTTATTGTAAGTGGAAGGGGGGATGAAATTATGATTGTGTGAAAACTGGGGCGCGAATACTGAAAGGATGAGAAACGCTGATATAAAATAAGTATTTAAAATTAATTTTATATTTATATTTATGAAAATTTTATTTCAAAGAAAAAAAATGCATTTTTTATTGAAATTCTTGAGAGAAACTTGAACTCTTATTTGATTATTTTATTTATTTTTCATTTAAGGGTATTATTAGTTTTATTATTAATAATAATAATAAGTGTAATTAATTTTAATTTTTATAAACACCACATATAGATTTATTTAAATATAAATCAGGATTAATTAGATAATTTCTATGTTTAAAAATATATATTTAAAAAAAGAAAAAAAAATAACTGAGTATATATATACAATTTTAAATGTTGAAAACCCAAAATTTACATATTGCAGATGTTGATGATATTTAGAATGAACCTTGGCTCGATAACCGTTTGAAAATTACATGGAGGGAGGAAATCAATGTTTGAGTGGATTAAACAACTGAAAGGGTTATTCATAATAAAAAAAATTGACAATAAATGATAGGCAATTAAATCAAAATCTAACCAGGGCAACTGATAAAATTATTCGTTTTAAAATGTTTTGTATTTTTTATCCTCATACAAATGAATGAATGTTTTTGCATTTAATAGATTATTATACCAAAAAAAAACATTATTTAAAATATGTATTGGATATGTAAATATAAAATAAACATTTTATTATTTTTTTTAATAGAGATTCTATCAATTTTATATACAGTAACGCTTGAATTTATATATATATATAATACATAATACACAATAATACATTATGTATATTCATCCAATGCGGGTTTTTCAATTCGTTAGGAATGGTATCGTTTCTATTTTAAGGATAATCAAACAATTAAAATGAAATAAAGATTAAAAGAAATTATTATAAAATCTATTATCATAAAGTTATGTTGGCTTTTCAAAGTTTCTTCTATATTCACTGCATATGCATGATCGATCAATAAATCGATTAAAATTTAGTGGGTTCTAAGTAGCTAAGTACTGATATTATTTGCATTCTATTTGAATTTTAACCAACATAGAACAATCCTACGAATAATAAATTATTTTATTATTATTAGATGCGATAAAAAATGTATTTTCATAGATGCGATTTAGTTATAAGGTCATAAACAGGTAAAACTTTTTTTTTATTTTTATGAATATAAGATTAATGATACAAATAAAAAAAATATTATTTATATTTCTAATCTTTAGGATTATTATAACATGCTTATAAAATGAGTATATATATATATATATATATTATATATATAAAATTAATACAATAGTATTATTTTAATTTTATACTACAATTTATATAAATATATTTTTTTCTTCTAAAGTCTAAATGAAGCAAGAAATCCATGATATAATCATTTTACTTCACTTATAAATTTATCTGAGTCATCCATTACTCATTTGAAAAAAAAATTAAGGCCATTGTTCATTTGAAAATATAAATTAAGGCTATTGTTAAATTTCAATACATAAAAAAAGTAAAATGATGGTTATTTATATGACATTTCCATTTTTATACAGATATGTATATTTATATTGAAAACGAAGGTAATATGATATTTTTATGATGGTCCAAAAGATTATTATAATTTTTATTATAATATTATATATTATATATAATATAATATATAATAATTTATATTATAAACCTTATTATAATTTTTCATAATTATAAAATATGTAATTCTAATTACGTTGAAATATATTATCATGCATTATAATGAAATGAAATTAAAAAAAAATATTAATGTTAAAAATATAATAATATTTAGTATCCAGAATAAATAAAAATTTGAAAAAAATCATAAATTTCAATTATATGAATATTCATATTTTTTAAATTAAATTTTTGTTGCTAACTCTTATTTTCGCGATAAATATATAATATAAGTTTTTTTTTATTTTTCAAATTAATATAATACTGTATATGCTCATAAAATAAGATTTACTTATTATTGTGATATTTTATTAATTCGTTTAAATCGTTTTTGTTTTCACTTAATAGATTTTTAAAATTTGTTTATACAATTTGAACATATGTACGAATTTCAAATGAAAATTCCCAATTGATTTTATTTTCGATTAACCTACATGGTTAAATGTAGATTGAGATTCTTTCCATCAAATTTATATATTGAAATAATTTTAAATTAAATAATAATAAACCTGTGTACTGTATATTTATTAAAAATATATTGGGTATTTAGTAGAGAATTAATAACTTAGAAAAAGAGATAGATACAAATTCATTGCGTTAGTTAAAACTAAATCCATTTTATTAAATACCATCTTGATAAGAGAACGAATTTATTTTCTAGCACCACCCAAAATGAATACATAAATTTATAATTAATAACCATATTTGATATGTTATCCTATTTCTAAAATCATTTATTTATTCATTTTAATAATATGAATTGAAATGATGATTCATGACATAACTTTTTTATATTAATTTTATAACATAATAAAATATTTTTATCTTGATAGTTGATTATAATAAGAATTCAACAATTTAAATTATCAAATTTATAAATTTTAAATTATTATTAATATTTAAAAATGATTTAAAATCATTATGTAAATAATTCCTACAAAATAATTCATTTAAAAATAAAATACTGATTTCTTTTTATTTATTTAAACGACTTGAATAAAATTTTATTTATTAAAGATCATATTTTTTATTAAACGTATATTTATTAATAATTATTTTCAAAAAATTATAATTAACAAATTAGCTTTATCATGATCAATGGCGTAGCGTGATCTATTATGTTGTGGGGGGGAGGGGCAGGGAAGGGGGTCCGGGGGTCTCCCTGGGAAAAAAATTTGACAAAATAAATTATTTATTTATTCATAACGTTTAGACTATACTTATACGTAATTTAAAGATGTTTTTTACTTTTGGGTTCTCAGTTACAAAACTAATCACTTTTAAATTTCTTTTTTAAACAATGTTTGGGGGGAGGAGGCACGTGCCCCTTCGGCCCGACGCCACTGCTAATGATATAATGTATTCAAAGGTTGATGTAAAAATCACAAATTATATTTCGAATTGTTGATTTCATACATTTTGATGAATGATTGTAAAAATTAATTTATAAATAGTGAAATATTGAGATTTTTTTTATTTTACCTTTCTAAGTTATAGTATTTTGTTTATTTTCTGAATTTGCTATTTTTAATCATTTAGAAATGAGATGGAACCGGAAGTATTATTTTTCGTATCTTTCTTGTTTTTCGCCATAAAGACAATTTAATTTCTAAATTAAATTAAATTAATTTAATATTTGTAATAAATTTAATTTGCTAATTGAAGTAGTAAAAAATTTTGTTAATTGACAATTTAATTAAATAAATAAATTAAATTTGTTATATATTTTCTATTTATTTTATTGGATTTGAAATTTTGTTAAGATGGAACAGGTTGCAGTCATCAGCGCTGCTGAGTGACAATGACAGAAGATTTACGCTGCCCCACTTGTTGCCTAATACTTAAAATATAATACGATCTGTGAATATGTAAATTTATAAAGATAAGTATGGAAAGATCTATACTTTGAATAAATTAAATACCTATTAATCTCAAAAAGAATGAAAATATTATCAGAAATTTTATTCTTATATAATTTTTTTTTTTAAATTTATTATACATTTTTGTATTATATACTAGCTAAAAAATGTATAATGATATGATAAATAAGATAAATTTATTTATTTAATATTTAAAATAAAAAAAATATTAATTATAGATCTTATAGTTAGATAAAATTTAAAAATTTTTAAATTTCAAAGAATATAATAAAATAAATTATTTAAATTGTTTTATAAAAATGATAATGATGAGACGTACCATCCAATCCACAAATGAAAAATCAAGTAGCCAGGACATTTTTGGTGAGACTGTTGTTTGTATTGTAGTTACATGAGAAAGAGTTGAGGCACGAGTATTTGGAAGAGGAGTTACTGTTGAAGAGATAACTTCGGTTGTTGCTTCTGTCGTAGTCTCCACTTCTGTGCTTGGTATTAGAGTGGATGGTGGTGGTGGAGGCGGGGGTGGAGGATGTGGGGGTGGTTCTGTTGACGGGATCAAGGGGGTGGTGGCTTCCATTGTTGTCGCCTCCAAGGTGGATGTGATTGTCGTTGTTGTGGTGGTTGGTTCGGTCGTGGGGCGAGTGGCAAAGGTAGAGTGTGGCCGATGTTCCACCAAAGCAACGACATGATGGCCAGGTACCCGTTGATGTTGGGTCCATTGCGTTGTTGTAATATTATGCGAAGCAAGAACAGGAATGAGCACCGTGGCAGCCACTAAACTGCATGCCAGAAACACCGTTCCAATAATTGCAAAACAGGTGCGACGTCGCCGACACAATCCTCCTCTTGAAGGTCGGCTGCGAGTTGTGTTCCCACTTCCACCATCATCTTGTTGAGGCAAAATGGTATATTGAAGGGAGTTCTCCCCGTGACGCACTGTCTTATACATTCTATACACTTCAAGTTAGAATTTAAAAAATTGTTTTTAAAATTTTCTTAGAAAAACCTGCGAAAAAAATATTTCAGCCTTTTGCATTGATTCCTTGTCTAATAAAATTAGTAAATATGAATAATTAATTAATTTATTCAATCAAATATTGAAACAATTTAATGGAGTTGCAGGTATATATATATATATATATTATTTATTTTTTTTGAAAACCAAAAACACACCTATACAGTCACTAAACCATTATATATTATCAATCAGTCTGGCACAAAGATCAATATTTGTTGGAAAACGCATGGGTTCAACGTGTTTCAGTAATGAACGTTCACTACTATCCAAAAAACAATTGAATTCCAATTGCTAATCCATTGATAAGAACACGAATACATACGTTAGCCTTGTTACGATGAAACATTGAATTTCACACCTTTCATGTAACCCTTCACAAATACTGCTCGCTCCCTTTGAAGGCAAGATATGCTCGCATGGCGAAGGGTTGCCGAACGCATGCGCCTCTCTTCACCAGCAACCAGCGATTCATTACTCATTTTCGTCATAATCGAGTTAAAAGATATGAAACCTTTGCCAATTTTATTTTTATTGTTTCTAGATGAATGAATTCATTGATCAAATAGAAATGAAATCAAATTACTTTAAATGAAGAAAAATTGATTTAATTATTTGATATGGCAAATGTTTTTTTTTATATATTCTTTGTTCTTTTCTACGGCAAAGATCATTTTAATAATTAAAATTAATAATAAGCTAAAACAAATTATCAAGTATTAATTATTCAATTTAAATTTAATTGAATTTGATTTATTTAAAAGACATATTCATTAATTAAAAATTAATTTGGATCTTTAAAAATTAAATTTCATATTTTGGCTATATCATAAAGAAATCTGAATATATATATATATTTCAAGGGCGAGACATTTAAGAATGGATTTTAAACAGAATTTTTCAAAAAATTAAAACTTGTCTGAAATATAATATTAATTTAAAATATAATAAATCATGATTATAAATGATAAAATTTAATTTTAATGATGATGGATAAATTTGAAGTTGATATACTTAATCACTAAAATTAAATAGACATTTTAATATTATTATTATTAATTTTCGTTTTATTAAATATTTATTTGTAAGGTAATATTTAATCTATATGTATAATATATAATTTATTCCTGTTATAATATCACGTATAAGGTACTTCCTGTAGAAACTATTTTGATAATTTTTTTTAATATTATCCTCTTCTATTTTAGAAATAAAAATAACTACTACTACTTTAAAATAAACTCCTACTACTAGTTTGAAATAAAAAAAAATTTAAATATTTATTTTCTTTTTTGAATTTACAAATATTATTCTAAGATGTGACTGAGGCGTGGTCTAAGACTTTGAGGACGAGAATATATTCAAGGTGTTTGGAAATAGAATTCGTATAAGCCGAAAAAGGATATTATTAATGGTGAATGACGAAGAATACAGTTGATACATATTGGATGGAGTTAGCTCAAAATAGGAGTTGCTGGGACCAAGAACATTCGAGATCAATAGAACAAATATAAATAATACATATAAATAATATATAATCTATTAAATATATTATAAAACAAAATGTAAATAAATTATCTAATATTTATTAATTAATTATTAAAATTAAAGATTTTTTATAATGATGATTAATTTTGAATATTTATAAAAATATTTTCTTTGATAGTAGATTTTATTAAAATTTACTTTACATAAAAGTTCTAATTTTAAAATATTTGATTAAAATTAATTTAACAGAGTGTACAGGAGGGAGGAGAGTCGTAAAATCAAAAGATCAAGAGGCAGCATGAACATCATTGTAGGATTATTAAACAGTATTAAACAAAAATCCTAATCATAGAATATGAAAATGTCAAAAATAGAGTTTCATGTCTTAAAATATATATATATATATATTTTATATCTGTTATATTCATTTTCAATAAAATAATTTAGATACATTTTATCAGTTATAATTTGACCACAAAAGGAAGTTGCTTTTGATAAATATATAAAATAGTCAACAAATAAATAGATTAATAAATGTTTGCTTTAGAGATAGTCACTACTACATAGAGAAACATATTTATATAATTAAATAACCAGATGAATAAAAGTGGATTATCTCCCTCCATAAGACACAATTTAATTAACCCTACTGTTGGCAAGTATAATTAATATAGATGTTTTTATTAGTATTCATTTCATTATTTACTCAGCCATTTCATTTATATATTTAGGGATATTATTATGTAACTTTTGTCTTCAAATTCAATGAAGCATTACAATAGCATTAAGACACGATGAAAATGATCAGAATTATTTGCATTTCGAGTTAATAGATTAGATATAAAGGAAAAAAATAACAAATTAGTAAATTAAAATTTCTTTTGAGAAAGTCTTTTAATTCCGGTTCTTTCCTCATTTGCACGAATGATATCATAACCTAATCGACCAATGGAATTTTGAAATTCGGATATTCCAGTATAATAATATCTCGAGTTCATATATCCAAAAACTGAAAAGAAATAATCAAATTAATTTTAAAAGAATTAACGAATAGGGGAAGTTGTGTTGAATTGCATATCTAAATAAAATTAGAAAGTCTAAAAGGGGGTGATTATATAATTTAATAATAGTGTACTTGGTGTCGCATATATTTCAGGGAATTTTAAAATATGATTTTTCAATTGAGATTCTTTTGGAGAAAATATACCTATGTATGGCCATTGAAAGTTAATGTATTTATTGTTTATTGTATTATATCTACTAGCTACTCAGATAGCTTTTGGCGCTCTTCGTACCTAGTCAGGGGGCTCAGCTCCCTGTACCTCCGAAGTGATACATAGTATTTGGTTGAAAATCTGTATGCAAAAGTTTTCATTCATTTTATTTCAATCAGTATATTAAAACATTCATATATTTTTGTGTTCTTATTTAAAATAAAAATTAAAATTTAATCAGTAAATTAATTATATATTTTATTATTGTATCTATTATAATAGAGTAGGCTATTTCTTAAATATTTTGATATTTTAATTTCATTGCTTGATATTTATTGAATATTTTTAATTATAATGAAATTTAAGAAAATCTAAAGTTAATGCTTTTTTTTATAAAAGTAAAATTAATATTTTTTAACGTTTTATCTATAGATAAACTGAAAATATTTCATTAATAGTATTAATTTAAAATAATTGATTTATTTCTATTTTTATTAAGATTTTCTAGATTCTAATTTTTCTATATTACTAGTTATACTCTATTATGTATTTTTAATATTATTAATTCTAAATTAAACAAGTTTCAGAAAAATAAAATAAAAAAGCGAGGTGGAAGAATTTGCAACTTCTAGCCTATAAAAATCTTGAATTGCTAATTATTTTCTTTATTATTATCAATTATGTTAGATAGAATTGTGAATTTACCATTCCTAGAAGTTGGCAGAGGTGGTAATACTTTCTTGGTAGGTGTTGAATAAAGTTCCGCCAAATAAGTCATTAATTCGTCGTTAGATTCATCCAAACTTTGTAATTCTATAAGAAATAACTAAATATTTTTATACTATATTATTGGTATGTTTAAAGTAAAGCGGGCTATAAAAAATAAAATAATAATTTGATAATAAAAAAACGTGTAAATTATTCCAAAGGCGGTTTAGTGAATGGGAAAATAAAATGAAACTTAATAATAGACCCAGGTGAAAAAGAGACGCAATCTTCAGTAGTGAGAAAAGTGGGGATGATTCTTCTAACTCTCAACAACACCCTTCTTCCAATTTACAATGGAAGAATGGGAATGTTGAATATTGGAAAAATAACCCCCCCACCTTTTTCTTCACCGAAGATTACGTCCCTTTTTTTATTGTATTAATCATTCATATTGTTAGATATATTACTTTTTTTAGTATAATCAACTTCATAAATACTTCGATTCCTATTTCTATATAATAATGCAATACTTTTTAAAGCTTCTTCATCTAAAGCCTGAAATAATTAATATATTGCTCAATATTATTTACAAATAGCTCGTTTATTTTAATGTAAATGAATACTTTATGTTTATCCAATTTCTCATGAAATAACTTTTTTTCATCTGGTCTGGTAAAAAATCTTAGTTCATGAATTATTCTAAAAATAATTAAATATATTTAAGTATTTACAAATCAATATTTTAGGAGTGTATTTATTTTACTTATAACATATTATAATAATGTGAACGAGTGGTATTCTAAATTTTTAAAATAATAGTAGTAAAGTATTATATTATTGATGAAGATTTTTTGAATTATAATTATCATATAAATTAAATATGTAAATATATATAAGCAATTTATTATTAATATATTTTACTAAATTTTATTTATGTGAATATAAATACTTATAAAATTAGTTAGATTTGTAATTGTACATACAATAAAAATCCTAGATAGCTAAGGAGGGGCATAAAACATTTCAATTTGGTTGTGGATAATAGAACAATTAAAAAAAGGAATATTTAGTGACATTTCACTTCATTTAAACTGGGGTATCTATAAATTTCTTAAATAATGTATAGATCACTGTATTTTAGTTATTAGTCTTATATTTGTTTTCTTTCTCAACAGTGGTGAATGTATTTTAATAAAAAATTTCACAAACGAGACAAATTACTTATTTTATCTTGACCATTCTATTATAAGTTTACTTTAAAATTCTAGAAAATTCTAGATTGTAATTGTTTATTTTTAATTTTATTTTTAATAAATAAAATCGAAACTTGACTTTTATTTGAGTTGAGTACTCCAATCAAATAATATTAAATAATAATTTTCTATAATTTGTATTAAAGTAACTTACTTACGGTGGTACTTTGGAATATGGAGGATTTTTATAATCTCTTGAATATATAGTTACAAAACTCATAATTTTATTTAATAAAAACTGAAAGCAAATAAACATAAAAAATAAACAAAACTAATAATAAATCTACATCCATAATATACATTTAAATGTATGTATTTATGTGTATTTGTTATACAAATTTATTCGAACTATTTTTTAATAAAATTAGTTACGAATTTAATTGATTTTATCAATTATTTTTTTTATAAATAAAATGAAATATGTTTTTTTAATTTTTTATACAAAAAAAGTTATAGTCTCATTCTTTATCCTTTTTTTTTAAATCGAATGAAAATAAAAATGGAAATATATATCCTACTAACAAAATAGAGATAGAAGAAGAACATCCATTGTTTTACCTACAATTAAAAAATAAGTCTTAAAGGAAGGAGTTGGGTTCCTAAAAGTTCTAGCTAGTTAAATCTCAATTCTAATACAAAAAAATGGGATAAACAAAATACATAAATAAAATAATTTCTATATGATGGAATTTTATATAATTAATCTATATTTTAATAATTTCAAATAAATTATATCAAAATATTATAACATAAACATATATAGTATATAAATATGATATATTCGGTTACCGTTGATTATTCACAATTGTATAATTGTTTTTAAATTTATATACAAAAATTTGGTAAATTATTATTTCCTGAAAAAAATAAATATTTTGGAAACCAAATAAAAATTTAAGGTAAATTCCATAACAAAAAATTAAAATAAATAAAAAAAATATATTTATTAAAATATACAAAAAAATAAAATAAAAATAATTAATTAATCAAGAGTATTTCGAATAGGATTTATTAGATATTATGTAGTTGCCTTAATTATTTTTGTTATTTTGTAAATATCTAATAAATATTTATTATGATCTGGTCCAAGAAAATGATCTGGATTTTGAGTTCCATTCAAACATTTTGAGGTCGGTGAGGTAGGATTAGATAATAAATTCTCTTTTAAACGTTCTATTAAGTCTTTGAGAGAGCCATTATGTAGAATACCAGAACGAATATGTAGCCATTTCTGAAAAAAATATGTAATTTCTAAATCTTCAATAAACCAAATAATCATTTAATTTAAAATTGAATAAAAGTTATAGTCAAATATAAAAATGACAAGTTTTAAATAAATAATATAGGTACAATATATTTTAATAATAAAAATAAATTTATAAAGAAAATGATAATTTAAGGATTTTAATAAGTTAATTAGAAAACTATTTAAGGTTAAGGGATTTATAGAGAAAAGATCATTCAAATTTGAATGGTTAAATATTTGTTATTAGAATCGTATATATTTGCCTGATTCATGATGACAAAATATTTATTAATAAATAAATGTTTTACTCTATATCCTATAATTTATTTTTATAATATTTACTAAAAATTTTATGCCCACTCTTCCTTACCTTTATCGATTCAGGTAAAATAACTTCATTAATATCTTTATTAAAGTTCCAAGCTATTTTAAGCTGATCAGTTATTAAGTCAATTACAGGAACCAATTCTGTATAAACATTCATCTCCCCTTTATCAAAGACACCAACGCCGTTATCTAATTCCTAGATGAAATAGAATATATATATATATATATATTAATATATTACGAATATATTTATTATAAATAAAATAAGAATACCTGAATAGGAAAAGGATCCTGAAGACACCAAATAATTAATGTGGTAAGACATTCTAAAGGAGCTTTATTTAGCATATTAAAAACAAATGTTTTTAGTAATATTTCATATGCACGTAAAGGAACAACAGAGAGTAACGTTTGTTGTGTAAAGGACTTTTTAAAATAATCCGTTCCTTTTTCTATAACAGTTATTGCTTTTTCTCGAATATAAGGTTCATCATCTTGAATCAAAGTTAGTATAGCTGTCCATGAAGAGCAACGTTCTAAATCTTTACAAAAACAACAACGTAATGATTGCTTAATTAAGTTACATAAATATATTTTATATATTTACCTTACCTGAAAAAATTATGTCATTAAATAGAAGTACTTCCCAATTAGTTATAAATATTTCTGCTATAGCATTTCGGCATTCGTGTGAAAAATCCGAAAAGGTATATTGTACTAGCATATTGGTAAGTCGAGTACAATTATTAAATTTAAATTCTTTTTCATTAAAACTGCAATTTTGAATAAGTGAATTTATGCTTGGTAAAATGGCACCACTAATAAATGAATCATGGTCATTAGAATTTTCACAAAAGTCTAATAATTGATCAAGACATTCAGGCTTTTTTAGCCAAGAAACAAAATATTGTAAAACTCGATAACGTTTTAATTTCCTTTCCGGGTATTCATTTGGAATATTATCTTCAGACAATGATTTTTCTAGATTTTCGTTAAAACTATATATTTTGGGATCCATATTTATTAAGCAATCAAGTGCTTCTAGATTTACCTAAAATAAAAGTGTTATTTTAAAATTGTTTTTACTTAAAAACTTTCCTAAATTTAGATATTTCGTTACTTCATAATATTGGTGTTGTAGAAGAATTATCAATAAATTAGATTCCATTAATTCCATGGGCGTGTGTAATAATAAAAGTAATTCTGTTGCTCTAGATAAAAACAAAACAAGACCTATATTTGACTTATAAGATTCTTGCAAAATATTTTCCAATAAAAATTGTTTAAGTTCAATTTTATAAGTAAGAAATAAGTCATGATTGTTTTTATAAATTATAATTAAAATTTGTAACATAAGATCTAGTGAAAGAAATGAAATTTGTTTTTCAAAAAGTATTTCCAGTAAATTCGAAATCCATTTTTCTTTATAGAAACATTTCAATATTTCTTCCATTTCTATAATAGGAGGATTGATTTTTAAAAGATTAATAACCTGAAAATCAATTTTAAAATTGTATTATTATATAATATTCTTATTCATCTAATTATTAATTAATTATAGTAAATATATTTTTTAAATTATTTATTATATTAAAATCCTTTACAATAAATATACATGAGATTGTGTACTTTTATTTTAATTTAATTCTTGAGAAATTTAATTACATAATTAAGATTACCTTTGAAATGTAAAATTATTATATTTAGAATTTTTGAAACAAATATATGAGTTTCATATATAAATAATTAAATATAAAATATAGAAAATTATCACTTACCTGTAATAATAGACCATGTAGTGAATTCTGGTTATTTTTTTCCTTAAATATTTCGATAAATAGTTTATTGAGATAACCAATAAAAATATTTGGAGTAATTAATGCAACCATAGCTCGGGCTGCCAATTCTCTAATTTTATAAATGGGACTATAAGAACAAGCTTTAACTAATGGAATGTACGTATTAAGCTAAAAAATATTGAAAATTATAAAATAGCCTAAAGATTTATTAGATGTGTCTTTTATAATTATAACATACCTGTAATGTGCTATCTGTTCCTTCAAGAGAAGAAGGATAAAGTCTGGTTAGTACCAAGAGTATAGGATAAAGCCTTGGATGTAACGATAATGAAGAATCGTTCTTCATAGAGCAAGAAACCTCGTTTAATTCTTTTTGAAAGAATTCAAATAAACTTGGGTATCGATAGAAAAAAACTCGTCCAGTCATACGATTCATAGCAAAACTTTCTGAGTCAATAGGTCTAATTGGATTTGAAGAAATAGGGGATGCAGATTTTGATGGAACTCCAAACATACGAGTAATTAAAGAACTAAATAAAAGAGTTGCTGAATTTCGTTCCTGAAAAGGACTTAGTTTTTAGTTTTATTTAAAAGAATATATAAATTATCTGTTGAAAACAACTTACAGGCCAGGCTTTAGAACTGAATCCATTAACAGCTAAAATCAAAGCTTCAGCAACATAAGGAGTTACATGTTCCCCAAGTTGGGCATGTCTAAATAGTGCCCTTAAGATATTAAGTGAGTGAACACGAGATTCAAGTACATTTGCAGTTTGAGCTATCTTTAAAAGGCGCATCAATGATTGTTGAAAGATGGTACGATCTCCACATGGTCCAAGTTCAATTGTTAATAAAGCCTTTTAACAAGAAAAATTGTCTTTTAGATAATTTGTAAAGGAATAGATTTAGGTATGATTATTATTACATCTTAGAAATAAATGAAATGATACCTGAACAATAAATGGTAAACCTGCACTTCTTCGAGTTGCTGTTTTAGCTATTTCGGTGTCCAATTCATTTTCTAAGGTATTAAATAATTCTTCCAACCAAATCCTACCCCGTTTTTGAATTTCGGAAGAAGGATCCCTTCTAATTCGGGCTGCTACTTGACAAAAACCCACATACGCTTGTTCAAATGCTCCCCGGTGCTGAATCTCACTCAATAACTGAGACAGATGTTCACCAATTTTAATCAATTGTTCACTATGAAGAAATCTTAAATCAATAAAAAAAAGATTATATTATGAAAAAAGACTTTTAAAATTCAACAATTTTATAATTATTAATAAGTTATTTATTAGACAATTATTAAAACTTACTTTTTTTCGTTATTTATTTCAGTAGGTAATTTTTCAGCAATTTCTCCTAGAAATAATGATACTTCCTTTACAGTTCTCCATGCACATAACAATACCATTTGTGCTGTAACACCTTGTACATCATCTGATTTATTAGGTTCAAGTGTTCCTCCATCAGTTTCTAAATTAACTAAAAATATTGCATTTTGGTTTAAATTATTGTTTCCAAATAATTTTTTATCTTTAATTTGATACCTGAATTAAAATCCATAGGTAGGTGCCCTTCAGGCGAGGAATTATTTACAATTACACTAACTACATTATTTAGTTCAAAACATATTTCTACAATCTTGTTAAACCAATTAATCCAATTTTGTTGGTTTTGAGATATTTTGCTATAATTATTTATAGAAAATTATATTTAATAAATACTTAAAATATCGATAACTCATTTATATACTTACATTTTATCTATATCTTGAACAAGATAACGAATGCACGTTAATAGACCATACATAGGTCCTTTGGCAGATGCAATTAAGATATTATTTTTTGCTACCTTAAGTTCATTTTCAAGATTCTTGGTTAATAATAAAATAATTCCATAAAATGCACAATTTTCTTTAGATTCCTCAAAACCAAGATAATTAAAAATTTGTTTAACTTGTACAGGAAAAGATACAATTGTTTTAATTAAATAGGAAGCGGTTATGCAATCAGGTGGTCGATGACTAGATGCTAAAGAAAGAGATACTTGTAACAGTCTCGATCCATATTCAATATCCTAAAAAAATAAGAATTAATGAAAGTTTCAAAAGAAAAAAAAATAAATAAATAACTTTTTAAATCTTTTGAATTTTAAACAAAATTTTAGTAAAATATGAATGAATACAAACATTAATTCCAATAGTTTCTGCAGTGAAATTTCTAAGAAGATTACATGCAAGTACTTTATTATTTTCATAGGTATCTTTAAGAGACTCCAAAAGAATATCTGCATTTGCATTGGTGAACATGATATTATATGTATCAGACCAATGATCATTGGAAAATCCAATAATTTCTTGATACCACGCAAGTATCTAAAGATAAAAAATATATATTGAAAGTATTATATAATTTTTTTAAAAAAAAATTATAATTAAATGGAAAATTAATAAAATAATAAAAAATTTAAAATAAAAACTAACTTGAAGAGCTGATTTTCTTCTAGAAAAATTTGCTCCGGGAAATAGATTAGAATAACAAAAATCAATCAACCATTGTAAAAATTTTTTATAATTATCTAACTCATATTTGGAATCAATATCATCTTCTTCAGGTTTAGTCAATTGCCTTATTAATACATTAACACTATCTTTAAATCGTACAATCACCTGCAAATAAATCAAATTAAAATAAATATATTTAAATAAAAATTTAAAAAAAATGTATAATAATGAATAATTTAAAAATCTTTTAGCATACATTAGAATGAAAATTCAACTATATTATATTATTTGTACAATATATTTGTTTTTAATTTTACCTTTTTGATTAAAGAAAGTGTTTGTTGTCTAGTAGCAGTACATTCTATATTAATATTATAAAAAAGAAATGTTCTTAAAAGATTAAGATCTTGTTTTGAAAAAATTTCTGTTGATTTACGTCCATCAATAATTAAAGATAAGGCAGATAATCTAATCTGAAAAAAAATTATTAAGTATAAATTATAGAAGATATTTTAAAATAATGTACAAATAACAACTAAATAAATATAGTTATGAGAAATTTAAATAGAAAATAAATAAAAAAGAATATTTTGAATACCTGGTCATCTTTATGATATAAAGATTGTTCTAAAAGCATAAAATTTATAATTCCTTTCCATGATAAAGAAGATGAATTAATATGGTTATTATCAAATGTTCCCTGTTTTCTCGCTATTTTCAAGCAAGTTAGTGTAAGTCTTAAGTTATAAGAGTACAAAGCATTTTTAGTTAAATTTTCATCATGCATTGTAACCTAGAATAATTAAAACAGATTAATTTATAAAATAAGAATATATCAAATATTAAATTATAAAATAATACTTTTTCATTTTCTGGTGGAATAAAGAAATAAATTAGGTCAGGACAGAGTGAAAGAGATTTTGAAAGTAAATCCTCTAGTATTATTTTAATTGATTCTGGAGCTTCCATGTGTGTAGATGAGATTAGAGAAATACAATTATCATACCAATGAGTAAGAGATACTTCTTGAAAATTTTTTTTAATCAAAATTTCGAGACATGAAGAAACCTTAAAACAATATACTTAATTAATATGATGTAAATGAAAATAAAATATATTGATATTATTTATTACTTACGTTAGGAATAATTTTATTTTCCTTATTTTCTTTTAACATTAGAAATATATTTTCAATTAATGTATTATTTTTATTTAATAATTTTTGACATCCAACTATAGAAACTAAAACGGATAAACTAATATATTTATATTTTTTTTCTTTAGAAATACTTAAAATGCTCTCTTGAATGCATTCCAATAAAGATTTTTCAGGAATTTCTAAAAATAATTTTGAATATTAAAAATATTCATTATACTTAAATATGTTAAAAAATATGAATCAATTTTTTACTTTTTGCATTTAAGAAGGTTGCTAATTTAATAAAATAATGGAGAATATTTTTGTTACAGTGTCTTACTGAATCCATATAATGATCTAAATGAGCCCAAATGAAATCTAAAATATCTTGAACTACATTTAAACAAATTTCTTCAATATGTTGAATTAAATTTTCATCCTTTTCGTAAACAAAATTCAGCATTTTCTTAATTAAAGTTAATAATCCTCTATTAATTGACAGAATATTAATTGAATCCATTGTGTTTCTAAAAAGTTAATAAATAATTATTCCTATAAGAGATAATAAATGAGATTGTTAAGATGAATAAAATTGAAGATATTGATTTCTATGTTGTAAAATTTCTATCATTTTACAGACAAATTAAAAAAATACCTTTTAGCCATCTTTATTAAATTATAAATAATATTAGAAATTATTGATTGATTATAAATATTTTCTTTTGTGCACAGTTCACGAATATTAACAATATTTATTATTCCAATATAAATATTGATGAGTGAAGAATCATCACTTAAATCATATCCATTAATTATACATTTTTCTCCAGGCGAACAAAAAATAATATACTAAAAGTATCAAAAGAATTTGAATAAAAAAATAAAATTTCAATAAATTCTATGAAAAATTACTTACATCTTTATTTAATAATTTGAAAGTTGTTATAAGAATCATTGCTGATATTGCTTTCGTATCAACTGGTATATCTTCATTATATATTATAGAAGAAGAATAATCAATTAAATTATTATACATTTGAGTCAATTCTGTTTTTTTTGAAAAAGAAGAATCATTTAAAATTTCATTAAATTTTTGTAAAAGAGCAACCATAGTTTGACAAGTTAAATGAATGTCATTACAAATAGACATTTTTGAAGCAGGGGATAAATCTTCTCTAAAAATAAAATAATATTAAAATATGTGAATAGATTAAAAATTAATTTTTAAGCTTTATTTAATTACTTAAATTTTCCTAAAAGGATAATAAAACTTTTTTCAAAAAATCCAATTATTTCGAATAGAATTTCATGAATAGAATTAACTCCTACTGAAAAATCCATACACATATTTATTGTGTGAATAATAAAATTAATGTTTTCTAAATTTAATAATTCTTTTGTTTCAATTAATAAACCTAGATGATAAGAGATCATTCCAGATATTTCTTTATGTCTATCTTCTGGAAACATTTCTAATAGTCTGAAAAAAAAAGATTCATTTAAAATTTTAAATATATCAAATTGTAAATTAAACTCACCTGCATAAAGATAATTTTATTGGATTACTTGGTAAAGCATTTATATATAAATCTATTATAAATTTTATATAAAATTTAAATAATGAAGAATGCTGAATATTTTCTCTGCTATATTTTGCCACCTAGAAAGATTAATATAAAATATTATTATAACAAATAATATTCAATTTATTATGGTATGTATAATAAGAGAAATGGAAACAAAGAGGGCATCTTACTATAACATAAAAAATAATTAAATAAGAATATATATAATTTATTTAATTGTTAAATCATCAATATTCTCTCAGAAAAATAATTGGTAAGAGGAAAACATTTATTAAGTTAATATTTACTAGATTATGAAAGAAAAATCAATTTTTTTAGGTTGCTGGAGGAGGGGAGGGGTAATATGCGAGTCTTTAAATCTGAATATTGGAGCAGAGAAGTTCTGAACATCTTATCAGTTATATGATACATAAAAACCATATGAAGTATATATATAATTAGAAATCGTATAAAAAACTTGTATATTTCGATAGTAAATTAATTATTTCTTAGTTAATTAATTTCTAAAGAAATATTAAATTATATTTCTAATACATATGTGATTGTGATTATAGATATTCCAAGATCTGATTTCAAGACTAGTTAATTACATAAGTTACAGTCATTTATTAAATTATATTTCTTAAAAGTTTCGTAATTATATTATTCTCGTTATATTCTTGGATATTTGTGAAAAAGTAATGATATTTTCATTCTATTGATCATTTATAAATATTATTACTATTATACTATATGTTGTCAATGAAAAAGAGATTTTATATATGAAACCTTAACAAAATTTTATTTAAATTTATAAAGGAAACCTTTTTTAATATATTGAGTTGTTCTTCAATATTGTTTGTTGATGAGGCCAATTTAATATCAGATAAAATATTTATTGATGGTCCTAGTTGCTCTTCTAATTGAGCTGAAAAAGTAATAATAATTAATTTTTATGAAAGAAAAATAGTTTAATAAATAAAAAAAAAAATATATACCAGCTTCTTCGAGAAAAATAGGCTTTATATGGAGAGGTTTTAAATATTTTTCATTTTTAAAAAAATTTGATTTTTTAGATTTTATTGAAGTTCTTAAATTCATTGTGGCCATTTCTTTTAAATAAAAAAACTTTTTTAGCTTATTATTCAAAAGTCATTTAAAAAATATAAAATTGAGTGAAAAATGCCAAAGAGATGTCAAATATATATTTATTATGGTCTGTGTTTTAGGTTAAGATAAACACATGGTTGAAATTTTGTTTTTATGATTATTAGTTAATTTGATGGAGGAGAGAGAACGCACTAAATCTTTTGGACATGTAAAATTATATTCTCATATAACAGAAAAATTATTAATAAATTCACAGAAATTTTAAAAAGAATATTTAGGGTGTAATTAATAAATTCATTAAAATTGTCTATACTATATCCGTTTTAAATGTTTAAAATAAGCTAAATCAGTGTATTTATTATATTTCTGTTTTGGATAAATTTCTTCTTAAAAACAATCTAATAATATAATTTCACTCATTTTCAAAAGTGTAATATTTATATTTTTAAATAAAACTAAAAACATTATTAAGATTTAGATATTTTTAAAAATTAAATAAATTAATGAAAAATTATCAAATAATTTTAGTAATAATTAAGATTCAATTATTTCCCTTGAATTTTTGATAAATTTTAAACTAGAATTAATAAAAAAAAATTTGTTTTCTAGAACTAGACTATTGGAATGTAATACAAAAAGTACAATTTCAGTTAGTATATATTTTATTTTAATATTTTTCTATTTTATTAGTTTTTAAAGATATGTTATAAAAAATTTCACATTTTTATATGCATGATTTTGAGGGACAAGAATAAATAGAATACATTCAGGGAATTTAAAAAACGGATTTAAAACGGATGGTCTGTGTTAAAAATATAATTCGTAACATTTATGAGCTGAAAATGAAGTGCGTACCGGGGCAGATGCTTCATTTACTACCCTCTCACCCATTTACATATTATGTTATAAATAAAATTTTGCCTGACCATAAACAATAAAATTTTCAGAATTTAGGAAAAATATTTAATAGGAAACATGTTTTAATAGTCAATATTCAAATATTTTCAAAAAACGATATAATTAGTTTAAGGATTTTAATATTGAATTAAAATATAATTTAACTAATTATTTGTTGAAAATAATAAAAAAAAAATTATTGAAATTACTGAATATTATAAAATAAAAATTTGTTTACCAAACAAAATCGTATTTAACATCAATTTTTTTAGGAGTATATTAATTAAAAATAAACATTAATTTATTTAATTAAAACTTTACAGTGTGTAAATATAATAATTTTAATACTTTTGATTGCATATATAAGGCAAATTTTACAGGTTCCTATAATATATTAGAAATAAAAATAAAAAACATTTTCAAAATTAAAATATAATTTTCCAAATCAGCCTAAGTTGAGAAAGAAAGTAGATTCAAGCAACAAGCGCTAGGTAGCATTACTACACAGTTGAGCAGAAACTATGAAATCAGTGCTTTACGCTGTGACGCTGTGCGCGCTCCTTTTGCAACAATAGAACCCATGTGTTTTGTCTAAAAAACCATATGACACTGCAATAATTAATTTTGCCTTTGGACTTAATAAATTAATAAAAAAAAAACTTTTTAATTTACACGCTTTTTAATCAAAAATGCCCTAAAAAACAGAACATAAAATATTAATTAAACCTTGAATATTATCCTTTACATATCCCCAACAAAAAAAGCGTGGGCGCATATGAATATATATTTTAATTATATTTACTTAAAGATAATACATTACTAGAGTTCAACCAGAATAACTTTAGACACATAAATCATTGTGACAGGTACAAAGGACACGGTGGGTGGATAATGTGGGAAAGGATGTGAAAGAGATGGGAGAGGATAGGGACTGGAAGGTTGTGGCTCAGAATAGGAATACTTGGAGGGGTGTGGCTGCTGCGGCCAAGAACTTTCGAGTTCCGTAGAGTCACAGAGATAGATATAGACAGGTACAAAGATCACCAAAATATTACGATTTTAAATGCACCCTTATAGTTAAAACAATAGTTGTTTGGATTTCTATACTGGGCGAGGCTTATCTGCCCGGTGTGCTTATGTTGTTCTATGATTCCGAAAAGAACTCAGTGCCGCATACAATGTTATATTTATATTTATATTTCTAATGTTTTATATTTTCTATACAATATAATTAAATTCACAAAATTTTAAAAATCCGTATTTTTTAAAAATTCAAAATATTTCTTTTTAATTATGCAGTGGTTTTCAAATTTGAGCGAAATCGCTCAACTGGAAATGGGTTAAAATCCAATTACAAATTTTGAACATTACAGATAGACAGAAAAGTGTAGTTAATAAAAAGCGTATTAAAAAGTGAAAAACTGAAACTCTATCAACTCGCACTTATCTGCATGCTCAACTGATCAACTCTATTGTCCCGTTTCCTAGGGCTTGCTGCTTTCTGTGTGGCTATAGAATCTCACACTAACTTGTTTTTATAGCATTCTAGTTCAATTGTCAAGATTACTTAACTAATGAACGGGGTCGTGAAAGAAATGGGAGAGATTAAGAATCACAAGAGAGGAATGAAGTTGCAAGTGTCAAGTATTTCAGTTTTCAGTAGCGCCACAAAGATAAATATAGATGTGATTATTACTTTGATTAATAATATAAATAAGTTGACCTGTGGCCAGGTCCGAACCGACGGTTTGAAGTAAATTAATTTCCAGCTACAGAAACAATTTCAAATAATTTTAATATATCTATTAATGAAATAAAAAACAGATATGGATATAACATAAATATTTTTAATTTTATTTTATTTATAATATATATGTAAGACCAGGCTGTGACGTCATATAATTTTAAATTAAGAAAAAACTAAAAAAGATGATTTTTCTCGAGGATAAAACCAATACAAAGTGCATGATTCGTGGTGATATGTAAAAATTCTCCTCATGTGAAATTTAGTGTGAAAATAACCCTTCCCTTCCTATCGTCGATCGCTAATACTACCACTTTCGGTTTCCGGATTTGCACCAAAAGTTGATCAATTCATCATACTGATGTATTAAGTAAATATACCAAATTTCATCAAAATCCGTTGAGCCGTTCAAGCTGTACACATCTATACGGACGGACGGACGGACAGACATCATGCTAAAAATACTTTTTTCTGTTAAGAAAATGCATGATTCGTGGAGATGTGTAAAAATCTCCACATGTGAAATTTGGTGTGTGTGAAAACAATACCTCCCTTTACTATAGTCGGTCGGTAAAAATATTTTACCCATAAATACTCTGAATTATTAGTTTTATATAATATTTATGTTTTGTTATTTATTTGAGATGATATTAGAGCTTCATAGTAAAATTTTTGAAAAAATAATTTATTCTTGATTTTTTAAGTCAGGCTCTTCAAAATGATTTAGAACAATCTATTTTTGTAAGTTTGAGTTAGAGATATGAACCAAATAGCAGTTTTTTTTTATCTTGAAAAGGACGGGAGTTTTGAATAGGATACTTTTGTAGAAATAAAATAGTTTCCAATAAATATATCTGAAAATCCAAGAATGAGGCATCAAACTTCACAAAGTTTAGGAAAAAATTATAACGATATACAATTGAAAGATAATAAAATGTAATAATTAAAGTTCTAAAATAAGTGAAATGGCTACATTTTCAAAATCCTTAAGCAAAAAATATACGTCTTTATTTTTATATCTTCAGTTGATGAACATTCAAAAGCGTACTATTTAATAGAAAAAAATCTGATTAGGGAGTATTTCTGGTATCGTTCGATGATATTGCCCTACCCAGAGAGTAGTGATAATAGAAATTAAATGGTTATAACGTGATTAAATTGTAATAAACTAATAAAATACTGTTTTTATTATATATACTTTTCGTAAAATTATGATTTCATTCGCTTTCTAAAATGTTACATCCTGCCCCAAAGTGGCATCCATCCCTTGTTTTGATCCTAGGTTGACGATATTTTCACATTCATATTTCAAAAGCACTTTTATATTCATTTCAATGAGGATATTCGACTAAACCCTTAAATATACAATAGGTAATGAAAAAACATTAAACGTTGCAAGAATATTATGACTAGTTACAATAATGACACAATGTTTGGGAAAACTGGAAAACATGGCGGAAAATGTGATATGTTTTTAATTTACTAGTTTCAAATAATAATAAAAAAATTTACAAATCCATGAAAAATTAAAATTAAATATAAAAGAACTTAATTTTTTTTAAAAAATTTTCAAAATATATTTTATTTTAAATTTTATAAAGTATTTAATATAGGAATATAAGCTATTTTAAATTTAAATATTACATAACACTTTATAATAATAATTTATTAGTTTAATAATTATTCAAATCAAATAAATAGAAATCCAATAATAGTGTTTATTTTTATCAAGTATAAATAAAAAGAAAAATGATATTATATATATTTATTTTTTAAATTGTTTGAATTAAAACCAAGTTTTAAGTAAATTAAAAAAAAATAATGAAATTTAAAAACTAATAAAAATAGTTTTTTAATAAAAAAGTGTACAGGCAATATGCTATACATTAAAAAAAAAGAAAGATGAAATGCAAGAAGAATAAACAAAGGTCAGTATATCATTATAACATATTTTTCATTTCTATTTGATTTAAAAAATAACAATTTCATTGTGATTAGTGATAGTAGTCAAAAATTTAAATTTACCTTAATTACAAAAATATTTCCGTTATTTTACACTATTTTTATATTAAATTCGCTAATAAAAATATTCATAAGCGCATATTCAATGATATAATAGTAAATTTTTTGTAAATAGTTGTAATTGTGTATAAACTACTTAATAATCATATACATATTCTATATGAAAAAATATATTATATATAAGTATTATTTATGTTTATTAAATGATATGACAGTTTATAAAATTAATGAGTTAAGTAAGCCATCACCAAAGTTTTGGTAAATGTTAACTTTGAAGTTGTTTTCAATCAACTTCTTAGAACATATTGTTTTGATTTTTCAAATTTTAATCCACATTACACAAAAATTCACAATTTCACTGAGACACTGGTTCCTTAATGTGACCTGTTTCAATAGTAGGATGAATAGTTGATGTAGAGGCAGGATTTGTTATTACTTTATCATTATGTTTATCCTGATTACTCTCATCTTTTCTTGTTAATTCCACAGTTGCTCCACCAGGAAGTTTTTCGATACACTCAACCTCTTTTTTTTCTGTTTGGTCTAAAAAAAGAAGTAAAAATATTTTTATTATTATAATAGTCATTCGTTAACTAGTTATCAAGCAACTATTAAAGTGCTCTTTAGAGACGATCTCATTACTAGGCCATTTCGACCTAACTACTTCATTTCACATCGCTAATAGATTTAATATATATTATATATTGAATTTTATATTCAAGTTTTAAAAGTTTTACAATTGTATGAATAAAATGTTTACTTAAATATCATTTGATATATATTTACATAAAAACTTAAATATATCTTATATATTTTTATCCAAGACCTCCCCTTTCATTATCAGCCAGACCGTTTAGGCCCCGTCAAGACCACTTTCCCTCCCCTTCCCACTTATACTTCACCAATCACCCAGGCAGTATATCACACAGAGGAATTAAATTCAAATAATGAAAACCCACCCTTTAACAAAGATTATCTACAAGCAACCTCTTTAACAATCCAAGACGAAAACGAAACTATTGCAATGCTTCCACTTACTGTCCGTTTAAGTATCGAATTTCGTCCGAGCTGTTTTGGAATTTTTTTCACATTCTGGGTCCAAGGTTCTTGCTGGGGGTGACTATAATGCTAAATATATCGATAGTTGATCTCGACTAATAGGAAGAAATCTCATTAAGACTAATGACACATAGAACCTAATCTCCTCAGAGCTGAAAGGAATCAAAGCATTCAAAAGTATCTGAGAGACCTCACCCCTACTCATTCAACAGACTATTCTCTTTAGAAAGCGACAAAGAAACTTAAAAGACTGAAAGAATTACGTAGACAATAATAAGGCGAATACATTCGTTAATCACTTATCTCTATCTCTCATTTTTACTCCTCTCCCACCAAAGAACACTTTATTTAATTTCAAGGCATCACATTAATTTAAAACACATAATTACCCAGTGCTATCTCCCAATCTAATATAGACGACGGAATTAAAACGGTTTATACGACAGACTATCAAAAGTAAAAGGCCCCAGGAAACAATCTGTTTTCAGGTTAAATGTAAAAGAACTTTGCTGACCACTTTCTGACTCCATCACTAAAGTGGGTCCCTTCCCAACCCAGTGGAAAACAGTCCTGATGAAGATGATTCTTAAGCCTGGAAAGCCACCAGAAGAGAAACTCATATAGACTTATTAGTCTACTGTCTACCATCTCTATATTGTTCCAGAGGGTTTTTCTTTCTTTCTTATAGACAATGACATAATACCAAACCACCAATTCGGCTTTAGAGAAAACATAGCACTATTGAACAATAACATCGAATTGTTGAGGTTATAAACAAAGTCTGAAAACAAAGGATTCTGTTTAGCCGTGTTTCTCAATATATCTCAGGCTTTTGACAAAATTTTGCACGAGGGTCTACTTCGAAAACTCTATGACATACTCACAGTAGTTTATTATAGACTTACTCGTTCTTTCCTCGATGGCAGAAGCTTATGAGTTAAGATGATTGACGCCATTAGTGAGGTTTTCCCCGTTAGATCAGGAATCTCCCAAATTAGTGTGTTTTAGGGCTTATATTTACTTTTTACAGCTGAAACTAAACACAACTACAACGACCTTTGTTGACAATACTCCTATACTTGCTTCATAAAGACCAGAGAGCTTATACTATTCTACAGGGAAGTTTGTTAAGGTCTTGGCTTGACAAATAGAGGATAGCAGTAAATGAAGACAAATCTGCACACATAACTTTTACTTTGAAAAGACAAACCTGCCCCAGCGTGAATCTAGACAAACCCATGCTAATTAAAGACAGTAAAAGTCCTCAGTATGCACTTTGATAGACGCTTAATCTGAAAGAAGCACCTTAAAACAAAAAAGAAACAACTGAGACTTAAAATGAACAAACTATACTAATATTCTGAAGTCTATTTTGACCAATGGTATTCAGATCGCTTGCAAATCCAACAGA
The DNA here is from genome assembly GCA_963082975.1 of Labia minor. Lineage (NCBI taxonomy): Eukaryota > Metazoa > Arthropoda > Insecta > Dermaptera > Spongiphoridae > Labia > Labia minor. The sequence continues at coordinate 57,646,899 of OY720345.1, forward strand.
GACCAAATACAGCGGTTCCTTAGTATGTTCCTAATAAATTGAAAGACCTGGGAATAGATTCAATAGATGCAGAAATAAAAAGGTACAGCCTTCCCTATAACGATAGACTCCTTAACCATCCCAATCCCAAAGCCAGACAACTTTTAGACACTCAAGGACAATTGAGAAGACTCAAATCTAATAACTTGACATGAGACATGACAAATCAAACACTGAATGAATTTAACAATACGGGTAAATCCGTAATTTTCTAAATAATTTAGTGACATTTCATACTCCGTCCTACTCCTTGTTTAATTTTCCTGTTCCCATTTCCAATAATTTTCCTTCTCTCCTCGACCCTATATAATTGTTTGATTTTATAAAATTGTATACCATATATTATTTATTGCCTTCGGGCAGAAATATAATATAAATGGTTGTGAAATAAAAAATAATAATAATAATAATAATAATAATAATAATGATACAATTTTATATGTATTATTTTTAAATATACAAATTTTATATTAATTTTACAACAAAAATGCTTATTCAATTAAATATTTAAAGAAAATTAAATGATTACTTTAAATCAAAATAAAGAAAAAAGTTCATTAAGATTGGAAATTTAAATGTTCAAAAAATATTTTAACCTGTATTTTCATTGGTTGATAAACGTGATTCTTCTTGAGATCTATGTCTTTTAGGATCTCCGTAAATCAAACTATATACATTAGGTGAGGAACTTCTATCCCGTGACGCTCCACTTTCTTGTTCCTCCAGGAATCTATCCATATAATCAGTTATTCCTGGATGTAAGGTATATTTTTTTTTTTCTAATCTGGCTTTATTTGCAAAAATATCATGACGTTCTGTTTTTTTCCACAAATAATAAAATTGTACTAATTCTCCTACGGACCGAGTGCGGACCTAAAAAGTTTTTTTAAGTGAATTTAAAACTATTTCGGAAAATATATTATCACATATGTATATTCCTATTATATATTCCTATTTATAAGTAAATTAAATCTCTTTAATTATTTAATTTATAATATATATATTTAAAAAACATCTAAAATCTTAGATTAGAGATCATATCATATCAACATATTTTTTACCTTATTTAATTGAATAAGATGAAAGTCTTTTCCATAAGTTCGGAGACCATTTTCAAAATTCCGACATTCTTCCTCTGACCAGAGTGACATTGTATCCTGTGGAGCCACTGCATTAATTCGTCTTCTACGAAGTGCTTCTTCGGCGTTATAACCACATTGTAATAACAAGTAAAGTGCTTGTTCATCATCCCGGCTATGAGCACCAGTAGGGATAACACCAACAGGAGTAGAGGAGATAGCGGCATTTCTAGCCCGCGATAAATAATCCTCAACTTGTTGCTCAGAAAGGGATGCAGGATTCCATAATAATTTATCCTCATTTTCATAAGGCAATGCATCATCGTATTGACAAAGGGATTCAGGAATTGCAGCTTGATAATCACTTCCAACCTAAATAAAAATATTTAGTAATTATTTACAATTATTTCATTAATGTCAATGACAATTTATTTTATTTATTAAAAAACAAGAAAAAATAAAATAATGGAAAGGGTGTGAAAATAAAATTTTATTATATATTTATTTAAAAAAATTGTGTATATTGAAATTATTTGTTTATATGATATTTATATATTGAGTGGCTCTTACATTCATCATAACATTTATGTGACAGATGGTTATCTATTTTAAGAGATCCACTAATAAATGACTTACTTATAAATGTTCTTCAAAAATATAAAAAGAGATACACACACACACACATTAATTAATTAACAATTAATATAAAAAAGTATTAAATATACTAGAAATTCTAATGCTGAAATAAAATAAGTTATTATTATGTAAATAATTTATAAAATATATTTACCATTATTGTTTTTCTCCATTCTTCTTCATCGGGACTGTAATCATAATCATCATCTTCTTCATCACTTTGGTTACGGCCTAAAGACAATAATCTGGAAGTACTAGGACTTTGTTCTGGTTCTTTTTCGGGTATAGGATCGTATAATTGTTGTAAAACTTTAGTAGATTTTTTAATTTCTTGTGGTGGCTGATCTTGATTTTCCATAACATTCGCTGAACCATTAGCAGGTGTAGATGATTCAGAACCGCCTTCGGATTGAATACCATCACCATATCTGTATAAGTATCAATTAAATTAATACGAAATTATTAAATGACAATCATTACATATTCTACATACCCATACATGGCTAATAATTCCTCTAAGGGCATATCTCCTTCTTTCTGTAAATTAGATAATTCTGTTTGAGGATCTTCTGAACATTCAAGAGCTTCTTCTTCATCTAGTGTACGTTCATCATCAAAATCATTTACCATCATTTCCACAGGAGGATCAAATTCCTTATCGACTCCATTTCCACCGTTGCCCACATCTGCCCCTAAAAGAATTTAAAAAATTAAATTAATAAGATATAAATAGAATCAAAATTAATAAAATGATTATTTACTGGCTGGTGGAGAAGTGAATCCAGTCTGGGAGGTGTGGTGGGCAACTTTTTGTAGCGATTCTAATTCAGTCATCTGGGAAATAGTCTAATCATGACTATTTCTCTAAAAAAAATAAAATAAAAATGTTATTAAAAATAGAGAAAAAAACTTAATAATGTTTAATATAAAGTTAAAGTTTACTTACTTTTGATCTTTTTCTATTATGTCTATATTTGTATTATGCTGTCAAAGTTGAAAATTTATTTTCCTAGAAGTATATAATATAAAGAAAATATAACCTATTAAATCATATAATTATTAAACAACATAAAATTAAACTACAATTTTATTGCTTTTATTTTATTGAAAATTAATAAAAAAATATTTATTTCGATTTTAATTAGATTACTTGATAAAAAGACAATAGAAATTTAAATTGAATTTTATACAAATAAACAACTGAATAGAATACATTAAATAAATTTATTAAGAACATTTGAAATGCAGTAAAAGAGATGTTAAATAAATAGGAAACATGAATTATTATGAGATATTTTAAAATTATCTTTAATAATGTTATTTTTAAGTTAATTACCTTTACAAGATAAATCAAATGGCGTCTATAAAAATTTTAGGTAAGCCAAATAACTATCAAACAGTGGCCATTTTAAAAAGTTAAAATATGGTGGTAAATTTAAATATCAATTGTATTATTCTAATATTAAAATAAAAACTTACATACATACATACTTAAATACTAGTAATAAATTATTAATTTATTACGTTAAAAATATCGACAAGTATATTACAAATATATTTATTCCTTTATTATTGATTTTAAGGTTAAGAAAAAATAATCACCTTAATTCTAACTAATAATGAAGTAAGTGATATATTTAGTAAAAAAAGAAGATGAAATAAATTATTTTAATATGACCTGAATCCTTAGAAAAAGTTTTATTCTCAGGAAATTTAATAATTATTTACAACGGGCTGGTATATAATCTTTATAATAGTCATTGTTGATTTCAAATTTAAAACCAGTTATCAATTATTAACTTCGACATAATTCTAATAATTATGGTGCTTAATTCGACTATCTCGTTGAATCTTTCCTTTCATATATATTCTTTAAAACCTACTTTTTATAAATAAGTTTACGCTTTTAATATTTATTTGTGTTGTCATTTAACCCTATATTTTAATAAATATTATACTTTTAACTGAATGATAGAGTCCGTGTTATCAATTTCTCATAGATCTTATTTCAGTATCATGATTAAAGAAATACAATTTTATAATTAAACTCAATAGCTAACTAACTAGATATTATATATCAAACTTTAAATAGCTTATTCTATTACTCTTTATTATATTTATTCAAATTTCGTAATAAGATAGCGATATTAATATTATCCGTATTTATTATGAAAAATAATCTTTGGGTAAATGAATAAATATAATTAAATCAAATTATTAATCTATCATTTAAATTATTTTTCTTAAATTGGTGTGAATTTTATCTAGACGTTCTTAAATTTAATTGATTTAAGGTTAAATATTTAATTTAGTAGATAAGTATTTTAATTTATGAATTAGATATTAATTTATATTATAATATACTTTAGTATTTGGGTGATTTAAAGAGTTATAAATATAAAAATAATTTTTTAAAGGATATCAGTTATTTTTCTTCATATACAAAAATTTAATTAAGATTTAAAAAAATTTTGAGGTTTATTATAATTAAAATTTATTAACATAAAACGTCGAACAAGTATTCTTAAAAAATAAATTTTATATATAGTGTGGGCAATAGTTATAGTTCTTTAATTAATATTTTCTGCATTTCTACAAGTATATATATTGTAGCTAAATTTTAATTTTTTTAAATTAAATATCCAAAATATATTTTTCAAATAATTAAAAAAAAAAAAAACTAAATAAAAAACATCAACCGAAAGAATATTTTAAATTTTTTACTAGAATTTTTATTTTTACAGATATTTAAAACAAATATTATGAAACATTAGATGAAAGTTCAAATGGAATTTCAATATAATAATATAAATATATTTAAAATTTAAATAATTTATAACAAACAAACCTTAATGATTTAAATGTATATGCGTGTATGTGTATGACAAATTACATATAAATGTAATAATCTGTATATAATTAAAAAAAATAAAAGTTTCTTTTTCTAATATAACAAAAAATACAAAAAAAAAAAGAGTAATTTAAATTTGGAAAAACGATTTGTTATCCATTCAATTTAATATATAAAATATTTATATATAATACAAATATGGAAATAAAAGATAATATTTGATAAAATATTTCCAATTTGTTTTTAATTCATTAGAATAAATAAATTAATATAAAAAACGAACAAGTTTAAAAAAATTTTCAATTATAACAAACGAAAAAATGTTAACAGACAAGAGATATACACTGCCTTAAATTTTATAAATACAAAAAAAAGAGAGAAAAATAAATGCAATAATTTTATTACTAAACGTTTCAATAATTTTTTTTTTAACATTTTACAATATTTCTTACAAAATTTTTTTTATATTTATAAAACAATATGAAATGAAAATTAAATGAAGCACATTAAAATATGAAGATGCGAATGTGAATATCCAAGAGATTGATGCTTGGATCAATGGATATCAATGATGATGGATTTGTTGCAATGAAGGATGTCCGAAACTCAATACATATGGTTCAATAAGTTTGTGTTTTTTGTCTTTAAATTTATTCATTTAGAAATTTTATGAATATATTATTCCCATCCTATAAGTCCAAATGGAGTTTATATTAATGATTTTTTTTTTAAAATAACTTAATATAAAACATTACAAAAATTAAAAGTTATATTTATAATCTTATTATTTTTGTTTATATATATATATATATATTAATTTTCTCTACGAAAGAGAAAAAAAAGAGTAGGGGATGTAAATAAATATTAAACGAAATGTTTAACATGTTATTATATAAATAAAACTTTAATTATTCATGAAGATATGAAATCCATGTTTCAATGGAGAATAATAATTTTATGTTGGTTTGGGTGAATGAAATTGCTAGGGAATCAAATGAATGGAACCATTGTACATTTAGCGGCATTGCGCTATGGGAAAAGGGCGGCGATCTCATAGATTAGAATAGAATGATTCATATTACACTATTTTGACAAAAATTACAATCAGATTGCTTCATAAATTTCGTTTATATTTTCATCATTAATTGACGGAAATATAATAGATGATCTTTTTTTTTAATAATTTTAAATTTTTTAAGAAATAATAGTCCAATTTAAAATTCTAAAGTAGATTTAACGGATTAATTTACAAATCCTGAGGAACCAATATTTACAAGAAATATATTTATTATTATGAGTCCATTTAGCAGAGATGAGTTGAGATAAAAGTTTCATTGTGCCTTCTTTTTTTGACAAGATTTATTTAACACTTGTTATCAAGTTGGATGATGATTTGTTTATTGATTCAACAAAAGGCATAAACAAAATATATACAAGTTATAAATAGTGTTTTAATTACACTTTTATTTGAATAAATATGTTTTTTTTTCATTTAAATAATTGCACATTTAATCTAAAAACCTCTCTCCGCTGGGAAAATAACATTAGAATGTTTTATTAGAAAATAATAAAAGGAAAAGGAAACTGTGAGAAGGAAGAAAGAGAATGTTCTTCCCCAAACCAAAATCCTTTAGAACAGATTGATGTCTATTGAGCCAAGCTCCGGCCAAACTGACCACCATATATTTTGTGACTTGAATAAATTACAGACATATATATGTCACTCAGTCCAGTGAGGCAATGTTTCAATGTTCCTTAAAAGCACTCACTCATTTCCTAAAGTTATATGTACAAAATGAATCGATGGCGGGAGACACGGGTCACCTCTGATTATTTGTTTGGTTCATGTCAAACAAAACCTGTGCGATCGTTCTCGAAGATTCAACATTACTCAATGCTACTGACGCGAGATGCGGTTCATAACCGCGAAGGAGCCTACAAAGAAAAAGATAGAGAATTTCCTTTAAAATTTGTATTAACTAATATACAACATAAATGTAAGTCAAACAAAGAAATTTTTCATTAAATTAATACAACAAACTTTATTAATATAAAAATGAATAATAGCTGGTGAATTATAAATTGTAATACTGCAAATAATATAAAATAAAAAATAATAAATAATAAAAAATAAGTGTTTTATAATTTTTTATGTTAATATAGTACCTGCGTCCATTTGTGGAATAGATGACTAGGTTTCTTAAAATCAATGACGAAGTAAGTCGAATACTTTTAGTAACAGGCCCTTCATTATCGTCCTAAAACAAAAATTAATTTATAATTGATTTTTGAAAAATACAAATTTTGAAAAAAGCATCACGGGCCACACCATGCTGTTTCAAAAACATGCCACAGATGAACAACACTAGACAAAAACTAAACATAAAAATCTATATCTATATCTATATATATATATATATATATCAAAACAAATTTACAATCATATCAAGAAATAAACAAATTTAATCATTTTAAAACAATATAAAATACACAAATAAACACAATATAATTAAATAATATATAGATATTTAAAAATAATTGAAATAATAAAAAAAGAAAAGAAAATAAAGATTAAAAAAAAAAAAATTTCTAACAAATCTTTTAACAGAAAAATATTTAAGTTTTTCCAAATGTTCTATGATTTTTTCAAATAAATATAAATATTTAAATTTTTAATATTGTCGTCAATAAAATAAAAGTTATGATAAGTACAGAGAGAGTGATAAAATATTTAAATGCTTTATTTTATAAAATCAGAAGATATTACTTTGGATAAACTAAACAAAACTAATCTATTTCTAATTGAATATTTTCTAAAACTTATTTTTCTCCTGAAAGCTAAACCATAGTAATAGCTTCTTGTTGCAAAAGTTAAAGTATCTGGAAAAAATACTTGACTCTCTCTATAAAATTAGAAAAATACAATTCTATAGATAATAATATTTTTTTAAAGATATTAGTAAATAATGTGATGAAAAAGGCATGTGATGTTAATGGAAATAATTTTTAAAAAATATATGTATAATTAATAAATGATTTATCTATTAGTTTATTTTAGAAATTTATATATCAAAATTATAGAGGTGATTGTTTTGTTTTTTTTTTAAAAAGAAAAATTTGTTAAATTTAAATGGGAATATTTTTTCAATTTATAAGGTTTCTAAAAATATTAATTATATTCTTAGTAAATTATTACTGAAATGAATATGAATATATATGATAAGTTATGAATGATAAGTTTTTGTGATAAATAAAATTTGAGTAATTTAAAACTATAACAAATAAGCTATTGTAATTTTTAAAAGTTGTTTTATTTTTATTGCAATTGGCTTATATAAAATAAAATTATGTTTTCTATAAGTTGTTTTAAGAAGAGAAATACATATATTTAATAAAAAATAAATTTCAACAGTAAATTTAGAAACAAATAATCTTAAGAAAATAAAAAAAGAAATACAGAATTTAAAAAGCACACATAAAAAAAAAAAAAAATTGCACACATGAATCACATGCAAAACCTTTATATACCTTATCAGCAGGAGCGACTGTCGTCCTCACTGGGGCCGGCTTGGGGGCCCTCTGTACAACAACCAAAAATTCTATAAAGCCTTGTTTTATATTTTTTTAAGAAAGATGTAATATTTAAATATTATCCATTATTTAAAAAAAAAAAAAAATTGAGAGAGGAATAATAGAAAATAGTAAAATAAGAATTGATCAAAACACCGAAATATTATTATTTTAGTTAGATATTTTGAATGTATTGAAAGTATAAATTTAATTAAATAAATACCTGAAGTTCTTTTGGGTTCACAAACTCGAGGGCATGTCTCTTAATAGCATGAAAGGCGGCGTTAGGCGCATAACCAGGATGCGGTGGTGGAGGTTGAGGTGGGGGAATTTCACTGCGTCCTGATTGAGACAGTTGACGACGCCTTACAGCCATCATTCGTAGTACCTCCAATTGAAATTTAAAATCACATCATTTTTAATCCATTTGTTCAATTTAAATAATATCAATTTGAAATTGGTAGTAAAATTAATACCTCATTGTTGCAATGACGATCAAAAAGATGAGTCATTAATGAAAATCGTTTTCTTTTCATTGCATCACATCGTTCCCAAAGACATTGGATTTCTTCCGACCCTGATGGACAGTGTGCTTCGCAAGCATGCATGTAAACCTGATTAGCAGATTTAAAACTCCTAAAAAATAAAAGATTCAATTTTTAAAAATTCTTTAATGGAATAAAGAGAATAATTGATTTTTATTAATTTTTTAAGCAAAATTTTATTTGTATAAAAGTTTAAATAGCTAGTTAAAAATAACATAAATATAATTCTTTGCAATGATTTTAAAATAGAGATAAAAATATTATCTAATTAATTAATTAATTTATAATTTAAATTAATAGATATCAAGAATTAAAAATAAAATAATTTTAATTAAGAATTATCGTGAAAAACAATTGGAAATTACCTCATACACCCGCGCCACTCGCATAGGAACATAGCTTGATCAACAGGACTGGCTTTGCTAGTGCCGGCGATTGGAGATACTGATTCGTTGTGACTGTTTGGTTTGTTAATTGCGACCATTACTTGGGTAGCTTGTGTTTGAGTCTGCACAGGGACTTTAGATGCAGTTTGGTTAATTAATGTTGAACATTTAGTTTGGGGCACAGATGGGGTCAATGAGGGCATGGACAAGGGTTTCGAAATTGTTTGTGTATTAATTGATGGAGAGGAAATAATTCTGGATACATCTTTCATTGAAGATACAATGGTACCCAGTGAAGAAGAGACTGCTACGAGTGGAGGTGGTTGTAAATTGGCCTCTCCCACGGACGGTATTGGTAGACTAGCGGCAGGGGCAGGAGATGGGCTAGCTGCAGGAGTGGGAACGGTGCTTACAGAAGGGGTTTGTAGCAGAGGCCTTGCAACCTGAGCGACCATAACAGGTTGACCTTGAGGGGTTACCATCATCTTTTGTTGGGCCTGACCCGGATTGGATGAAGTATTTGTTTGCGGTTGAAGAATGATAATGGTCTTGGCGGCGGTTCCTTGTTGTTGAGCTGTTTGAGCTACTAAAACTGTTTGTGTTTGTGGCTGAACCATTCCAGAGACAATGTACTGACCAGGTTGCTGAGGCGCCTGTTGAAGAATAAATTGTGCCGGCTTATTGGCTAAGGTGATTTGACCACCTGCTGAAATCAGAACTTGCTGATTGGTAGTAGGAATTTGTCCTTGAGATACAATAATTTGTCTAGGAGATGCAGTAGCAACAATAAGTTGTTGTTGCATAAGCATTTGTGGGGTTGTTGAAACAAGAGAAGCCGTACTAGTTTGAATAGAAGTGGATGTTGTTAACTGAGCTATCTGTAATTGTTGAGGTTGGCTTGCAACTTCCATTGAAGGAGTTTGAGGAATTTCTTCTTCATCTTCCAAAACAGAAGCAGCAAGTGCAGAGTATAGATTAGCAGCTGAAGATGAAGGGGCTTCAGTGATTTCATTTTCTGGACTGGCATTTCCATTTAGATGCGGTCGTTTAGCTTCAACTGTTTCAATTAATTCTGTTGAGGGTCGTTTTGTGCCGACTGGTGCAGGATTATCATTTACTGGTTCTGATTTGTTTAAATTATTAACTAATTCTTTTTCTTTATTACTTAGAACTTTTTCTAAATGATTTTCAACCAATTCTTTTCCTAGTACACCGTTAAGAATAGGAGGGGGCTCTTTTTTATCACTTTTTTTCTCTAAAAGGTCTGCTAACATGAGAGTTTTGCAAGCAGCATTTTTTTGTTTATTAGCTTCATTAGAAACAGATGATTCTATATCTAAATTATGGGGAATACCATTTAGAAGAAGTCCTTCAAAACTAGTTAATGAATTTTCTCCATCTTCAGTAGAGGACACTGCAACAGAAGCTTCTCTTTGCCCTGAACTTGATGCTAATGAATTGTTTCCTGTGGAATCAGAATCTTCAATTTCAAGACGTGAAGGTAGCCTAGCACCAGAAATAGGGGCTAGTGGAGGAGGTGGAGGCTGAGGAGGCTCTCTTCTTCCAAGTGCACAACTATTCGCTTGCTCTTCCTGGGAACCATCCGTTTTTAGATCCTATAAAATTATAAATAAGTTTAAAAAAGACACCTTTTTATTTCTAAATTAAGAATATTTATATATAAATTTTAAGTACCTGAATATGAATTGGAGTTTTTGCACCATTAATTCTGGAAATCCGTTGATGTCCAGTTAGTTTTGTAGCTGTATTTGCCTGACTTACAACAACTGGTGATGATCCCAATGTTATTTGGGACGTTGTAGTAACAATAGCAGCCGTTACAGCAACACTGGGAGGGGGACTGGCTATAGGTGATGGACTGGGTGATGTGATTCCTGATTTTGCTTGAACAATCACTGCAGTTGGTTTTTTGGCAGGGGATGCAGGAGGCGATAATTCTCCTAAAGGTGATTGATTCTGTTGGAGTTGTTGTTGTAGTAACCTTTGTTGTCGTTGAGTAACCTACAGTAATACATTGTAAATCAATTAGATAATATAATAAAATTAATTATTGCAAAATTTGACTGTATATAAGTTCTTTTTTCTGATACGATTGTATATACCAGAAATTCAGAGAAAGCTTAATTAATGTGATAAGAATTTCACTTTACAATATCAGATTTTATGGATTGAATTGTTTAGTTTTAATTAGGATGTGTTTGTAATTCAATTAGTTTTATAAATTATGAAATGTCCTTCATAAACATAGAAAAATCCAATTTTATCTTAAAAGTAAGTCTTTGTTTTATATACAGTCAAAAAGGATAAATAGATCAATTTAATAAAGTTAATAAAAACAAATGGATTATGATTTTTCTTCAATTTCAATGTGAATTATAATAAAATGCAAATGTGTTAATTAAAATGCAAAATCGAACAATATTATTAAAAAAAAAACTTTCTATTAGTAAGTTAATATCACAATGTAAGTAATAAACCTAGAAATCATATCAGATATTAGTTGAAATAAAATTTGTAAATATACATTCTCCTAAAAAAAATAATATAGCAAAACTTTGATTATTAATTATAATTTTATAAATTCACAATTATAAATTATTTGGAAGCAAAAACAGATTATCTACTTTTCATACATTTCATGCTAATAATAATTTTAATTTCGTTACACACCATGATATTTCCAATAATAAGTGTTTCGTTGAATTAAATTTATACTATTCTGAAATATTATTTTTGAAAGTTTTTTTTTTTTTTAAATTTTTAAATTATAATAGTAAAATTTAATTTTGAAGTTTTCAATTAAAATATATTAAAAATAATGAATGAACTTTGTGAAAATGGGGAAAAAAACTAAAATTAAATTATATAATTGATTTTTCCTCCTTCCAAGACGGTTTTTGAAAGAATTATGGTTTATTTTTTATTTTTGTTAATAATTCATAGAGAATTCATAAATATTTTCCTATGGTTTAATTATTGAGCCTCTATCTCTATTTAAAAAGAGTCGATATTTTTTCCATTTATAAATATAAAATATAGTTTTCAAGATAACCTTTATATATATAATAAAAATTCTTAATCAAAGGTGATATTTTTCTATTAAGTTGTTTTCTTTGATTCTAAAAATTTAACAATTTCGAATAGAATTCAAATTAAGTGTATTTTACGTTCCCGCCGGCTCCGTAATATTATTTTATGTGGTGGCATGAACCACCGGTGGTACATGGCGGCGGGAACGTGTTAAAGATATACTATCTATATTTAAATAAAATTTATAATATATATATAGATGATAAGAAATTGAAATGTTTAGGGTTGGTTGTTTACAAAGTTCATTAATTGACTGTTGATGAATTGTAAGTAATAGTAAAAGTGATGAAGAGTGCGTGAGTGCTTAGTTCCTACCTGGTTACTGTTGCCGGGACACAAAGGCACCATGCTCATGCAATCCCCGGTGGCTGCTGGGGTTACCTTGCTCGCCAGGAGGGACTTGATCAGGGAGGAGCTAGCGGAGCCTGAAGCGGCTGTGACCGCGGCTCCAGAAGGGGCCTGGCCCTCCTTGCCGCCGGCCAACGCCTGGCTCAGGTGGGGGTGCGCCATTACCTTCACCGGACAAGACACCATGAGAACACACCCTTCCCATAAAACATAATATGTTTAATCAATTTGTTTGCATATATGAAATAAAAATATTACGAGATAATTCCCCTACAGAATGAATTAATGGCATGTAACATTTTTTTTTAAACAAAAAATCTGACAATTCATTTTGGGTAATTTTTTTTTACAAATTGATTAAACATAAAAAGCACAAACAACATAAAAAGCTATAGGATTTATTTATATAAATATTTTCTATAAAAATCAATAATATAAAATTGAAAAATTTACAAAGCAAAAATATAAATATAAAACAAATTTAATAAAAAAATTTTTTACTTAAAAATTAGGAGGAAAATTTATTTAAATTGAAATAGAATTTAAAAAAAAATTGTGATAATTTACAATATAATCTAATACTACTATCGAGAGAATAGAATAAAACACCATAAACATTTTAATTGTCATATGTGTCTAGGGAATTTGCAATCAAATTATAAACAATGAATACATTTCCATAAACAAATGAAATGAAATAAAATAAAACAAAAAAAAAGAAAAACAACAGAAAAATATTATTAAATTACAGAAAAGGATGGCGAGGAGCCTTGGGGAATAAAGCATTAGAGAGTAAAGCCTGAGGGTTGTGAATTATCCAAGTGTAGGATTTGAGGGATGAAATGTGAGAAGCCGTCAATTCCCTAGACAGCCGATGACATGTTTTTTTTTTTAAAATAGGTACCTGGTTTGGAGGAGGTTCGCGTTTGGCAGGCGCACTCAACTGCGCCTTCAGGATGGACGGGAGAGCCTCCTCGCTAGTACCAGGGTTTTGGGCGGCGGACGGGAGCGGGTACGGTTTCTCGCGCACCTTGATACCTTCGTAGTAATTAATTGTAGTAGTTCCAGAAGTGTTATTATTAGCCGCATCACTTCCTGATGGATTCTTCACTGGATTCGGACCAACAGAACCTCCAAAAACCGATCTAAAAACAAAGAATTGTTTAAATATTTTCCATTTAGTTATTTTATCTTATTATACTATCAAAAATTGTATATTTATACATATATTTGTATACTTTTGAGATTAATTTATTAATTAACCGCTTGATGGATAATTTTTACAAAGAAAAATCGTTCTGTATTGGTTTCAGCTTCGGGAAAAATCACCTTCATTAGTTTTTTTTTAATTGAAATGTATATGACGTCACTAACCACGTCATTCATATTTGTCTCTTGCCATTCTTTTTTAATTGAAATGATATTTTAAAAACAATTTTTCTCTTTAATTAATATTCATTTAAAATGATAATTAAAGAATATCTTATTCAAAATAAATTATTGAATAAATATGATCTAATAGTATTAAATACAAATAGAAAAGCATAAATAAATAATTTTTTAATTTATTTTTTTAATTATTAGTTAATATTTATTTTATTAATTAGTTAATATACTTATTAATTATTTTTTTTTCTCTAAAATATTTGAAATTTTTTAATCTGTTTTATCGTTTAATTTTTGGTTAATTTTTATTATTTATTATTATAATTTATTATTATTGAGGACCCCAAGTCCCATTCATTTAATCAGATTGATGCAATGATGTAACATTTAATAATTGTAATAAATAATTAAAGAATTGAATATCAATATATTTTAAAGGTTTCATAGCTAGTGTTCCAGGTACTTATAATTAATACAAAGAGAATAAATACTATTTTAAAAAATTTGTAATAAAAAATATAGTAAATATTTTACCTGACACATCTAGGAAAATGAAGTGGAGCTATGACTCCTCGTCGACCAATTTTTGCACACGCTGTTAAATAAAGTTTATACAGCTCTTGTTGCTCGATTCGAGATCCTGTCCCTAGTTCAATATTGGATCGCAACCAAGCAAGAACAAATTGTTCATTTTCTTGGATTAACTAAAATAGATATATAAAAAAATATAAATAAATATATAATATATTTTATTATATATATAAAAAAAAGAATAAAAAATACCTGTTGTTGAGCATGTTGTTGTTGTTGTTGTTGTTGCTGCTGCTGTTGTTGTTGATTAAGATGTTGTATTTGAATTTGATTTGTCGTGGTGGTTAAGACTGGTGTAACAACAGAGGCGGGTTGGGGAGAAGACAATGCAGTAACTGCTGGAAAAAATTTAAAGAATTAATTATTGACTTAAATAAATTGAATTATCTATTTTTTCATTTAATATAAACTGCTGTGCAAAATTATCGCATCACTTAAAATAAATAGTAATAAATACAATAAAGTTAAAATTGATTTCATATTAAATTAATAAAACTTAATCATAAATAATAAATATTCAAATTAATAAGAATATCTTTATCTCTTAATTAATAACATTTAAAAAAAATATTACTTACATAAAAAGAAGAAAATTTAAAAAACGAAATGTAATTAAAATAAACTTATAAGAACCGATTAGTTTATAGGATTTTATTTCAATAAAAAATAATATTTAATTTAATTTATTTTTGTTATTTGAGTATTTTATTATTTTATGTTTATCATTATGATATTTAGATTTTATAATACAAAGAATATTATTAAATAAATAACACTTTCCTTTATCCTATCGGTTGCATGCGTCGGGCGGTTCGGTTTACGCGCTGGGGGATCTTACCAGTTCCCTGAGGGGCTCATAACTTGTGGGCATATGGTTTGGCAACCATGAGGTCCCGTGCCATATCTAGTATTGCTTCCACTTACTTGTACTAGATATCTTTCTGTTATCTTTCCTATCTGGCCTCCCTTGGCCAACTCTTGTTTCTTCCGACCCCGATGCTATTAGGTTTTCGAGGGCTAAGGGTCTTTCACTTTTCACTCATTACTATCTTTTTTCTTTCTTCTTATTTGGGCTGGGACTGGTAGCGGGCTTGGTGACACTGCTTGCGAAAGATGTGTGGAATGATCCATTCAGCGCACTCGTCTTAGTGGCTCCCGACGTCTACGCGTCGCCCCCCACGAGAGTGAAGAGAGGCCAATGACGGGTGAGTGTGGAAGTCAAGCGGCGGATGATACTTCCCGCCCAATGACAAAAGCAACCGTAGCAATGGGGGTAGCCCGGTTTGTGATCACCCCCCCACACCCTGAGGAACTGCGTTCGGAGACAGCTCATCACTCTGGAGCATCAAAATCACCCATGGATAATAAAAACTATAAAAACAATAAAAGCACCGAAAACGATAATACAAAAGAAGATAAGACGGAACAAATAGGAATAGACCCATTCAAAAAAAGCAGCAAGCTTCTTCGCTCACCAGTTTCACAGAGGCGTAATAGTGAAGGAGATATGACAAATCTAGAGAAACTGCAAAAACGTCAGAAATCCCTAAAAGAGAAACAATATAAACCTTCAGAGAAGTCCGCTGAAACGCTAGTGATGATGACCGAAAATTCTGAACTTGGGAAAATACAAAACCTTCTCGTAGTAGCAGAGCAAAAGGAAGACGAACAGATTCTAGCTATCCACAAAGCGCTTTCGGAAATGAAAATTGCTGTGGCTAAACAAAAAAATATAAGTAACGACGTCAAAAGCAACATTAACACCATTGGAGAGATCCTTGAAACAACCAAGGTATATCGGAAAATGAGAAATGAAGCGATAGAAAGCTTAAAATTATTAGATCCCAATAACTTAACAAATGCCGATCAACAAAAAGTTAGTAAAAAACGACCAGCCGGAAGCCCGCTGGCAATGAACGAAGAAAGAAGGAAAAAGTTAAACAGGAACCTAGAATTAGGAAAAGAAAAACCATCCCAACAAATGGATACTTTTACAACAGTCTATTCTAGGAAAAGGAACAGAAATACTGGGACAGAAAAACAGGATAACAAAACCGACAAGGAAATCATGAGAAAAAATACTGGACAATCGAACACAGCTAGGAAAAAGTTAAAAGGGAAACCAGACGCCATTCTAATCAAACCAATTGAGGGACAATCGTATGCCGACGCACTGCGAAAAATTAGGTCAACGGTGAATCCTGAAATTACAGACACCAAAATCAAATCCTTGCGGAAAACGAGGGAAGGAGGAATTTTATTTGAACTAGCGGCTGAATCAAAGAACAACGAGCTGTTTAGAGCAGAACTCCAAAAAGCTCTAGGGGTGGGTGTAATTATTAAGGGGTTAGAGCCAAAGACCAAAATAGAAATTCGGGACCTGGACTGTTGTACAACAAAAGAAGAGGTCGTGCAATCTATTAATACGCACCTGAAACGAGAAAGTGAGTGCAACGTATTCCTGACTAATCCAAACTCCAGACAGCAAGTCTTAGCTATTGTCGAGCTACGCACTAGAGACGCAAACGAGCTATTAAAATCAGGTAAAATCAAAATAGGATTCGTACTCTGTAGAATAAGAGAGAGAATAAACGTAGTTCAGTGCTTTTCATGTTTTGGTTTTGGACATTTCCAAACAAACTGTAAGGGACCGTTCAGACGCAAAGAGGGTGTGTGTCTTAAATGTGGAGGAAATAGCCATCTGAAGAAGGACTGCGATAAAACCCCTAAATGTGTCTTGTGCGTAGAAAGAAACCTTAAACCTGAAGAAGTGGCCCACACCTTGGGCTCTGGAGCTTGCCGAGCATTTAGAGAGGCCCTTAAGGAAGCCAAGAATAACAGCTAAAAACAATGACAGGACAAATAAAACCCACAACCTCAAAGAACGCTATAACATTCTTGCAAGTTAATCTTGGCAAAGGAAGTATAGCACAGAACTTATGTTTCCAAACCGCTCTTGATCATGAAGTGGACTTTTTACTTCTTACAGAACAATATAGAAAAACAGAATTTGTAGAGTGGCATCAAGACAAGAGTAACAGGGCAGCTATAGTGGTTGTAAACCCTACCAGGAAAATAAAAAACCCTGAGGAAAGCGATACGGGCTTTGCTGCATTGTTTCTTGGAGATATAAAAATCTATAGTTGCTACTTTTCCCCAAATGACAACCGAGAAAAATTCGAGGAGGAACTTTTTGCGTTGGAATATAATGTAAGAATGGCGGGACCCAATATAATAATCACAGGCGACTTTAACGCTAAATCCCCAATGTGGGGAGAATGGCGCCTAGATTGGAGGGGTCGATTGGTTAATGAGTTCATCGCACGTCTAGACTTGGTGGTAATAAATAACGGGAATAACCCAACCTTCCATAGAGGCAATTCGGAATCAATCCTGGACCTGACTTTAGCTAGCCAGCAAACCGCTACACGTATTACAAGCTGGAAAGTCCTAGAGGTGGAATCACTTAGTGATCATTCCTATATACTATTCCAAATTAAAGGAAAAACAACTAGGTCCCCAAAAGTTAGACGTAGAATAGCAAATAGCCCTAAAATATGGAATACCAATAAACTCAATATATTGGCTCTAGAAGACACAATTGAAGAACTTAGACTACTCGAAACATTTTCCGTCAAACATCCTCAACCAACGATTGAAGAAATTGCGAGGAAATTAATCAAAGATATGACACGATGCTGCAACAAAAGTATGCCCACACGGAAACTAAGCTCAAATAAAACAAAGGCCAAATACTGGTGGACAGACGAGATTGCCGATATTCGGCGTAAATGCCTTGACGCTAGAAGGAAAGCCACCAGGTCAAAGGGAGATCAGATCTTAAAACAACAATATAAGGACACTAAGAAACTTCTAAAGAAAGCAATAAAAAAAAGTAAGGAATTAAAATGGAAAGATTTACTAGAGGAAGTAGAAAATGATCCATGGGGTCTTCCATACAAGATAGTCTGCAAAAAGTTAGGCAGGAAAAACATTATTCCACATCTCAACGAGAAAAATTGGGTACAGGAAATTATTCATGACCTATTCCCGAAAGGAGAAGAAATTCAAACACAATGTCTTCAAATCGATCTAAAGAATGATGAACTTTTCACACTCGAAGAGTTAGCAATGGAAGGTCAGCGCCTGAAAATGGGCAAATCCCCCGGCTTCGACGGAATTCCAAATGAAATCCTAAAGAAGATTATAAAAGATTACCCGGAGAGACTCTTGGGGGTGTATAATGAGTGTCTCAGAAACGAGTCCTTTCCAGAAGAATGGAAGAGACAAAAACTTATCCTCCTGAGGAAGGGAGACAAACCTTTAGATAAAACATCTTCATATAGGCCAATATGCTTACTAGATACACTAGGCAAGGTCCTAGAAGGCCTTATCTTACAAAAGCTGGAGCATCACATTAACCTAACTGGCGGATTCTCTCGACACCAGTTCGGTTTTAGACGAGGGGTTTCGACCACCGACGCTATAATGGAAACCTTAAGACTAGCTAAGGCAGCAAGGGAAAAGGGAAACGACAGGAAGGGGTTCTGTGCGTTGATAGCTATCGACATCAGGAATGCCTTCAACTCGTTGAGGTGGAATGACATTCTTGATGCCTTATATAAAAGGAATGTGCCAGCTCACCTTTATAATATTATAGCCGACTACCTCAACAATAGGCAGATTATCTACTTGGGCGATGGTTGGAAAATCCAGGAAAAAATGACAAGAGGAGCACCCCAAGGTTCCCGCTTGGGGCCATTCTTCTGGAATATCGTATACGACTCTCTCCTAAACGTAGATTGGCCAAATGGAGTCACGACCATTGGATTTGCTGACGATGCTATCATAATTGTAGAGGCACTAGAAGAACACATTCTGGAAGTAAAAATGGAGGAAAGCACCACCATAATTAAAAAGTGGCTAGCAGATAAAAAACTTGAGATGGCTGTTAATAAAACCGAAGCAGTCCTTGTGACAAAAAGAAGAGTATATAAGACACCAAGGCTGGTAATAGATGGCGTCCGCATCCCCTGGAAAAAACAGATGACCTATCTTGGTGTTGAGATAGATAGAAACCTCTCCTTCGGACCACACCTGGAAAAAACCTCAAAAAAAGCGGCAGAAACTGCAGGAACTCTCTCACGCTTGATGCCAAATATAGGCGGGCCTAGAGAGAAAAAACGTAGACTATATGCAAATGTTATTCAATCCAAATTACTGTATGCATCTCCTGTCTGGGTCGAGGCTGTAGATAAGAAGTCACACATCCAAAAGCTGTTTTCGGTACAACGACTAGCGGCATTGAAGGTCACTGCCGCATATCGAACTGTTTCAGGAGGTGCGGCGTTAGTGTTGGCGGGCATTCCACCTATTGATCTCATGGCCAAGGAGAGAAGCGAACTATTTTTCGAATTAAAAAATAAAACGGAAATAGAAAAAATAAATATTAAAAAAGCTGCCAGAGAAAGACTGCTAGATAGATGGCAGGAGAGGTGGGATGTAGATGAGAACGGGCGATGGACTCATAAACTAATCCCTAATATAAGTTCCTGGTTGCAAAGACGACATGGGGAGGTGAACTTTTATTTAACTCAAGCCTTGTCAGGACACGGCTGCTTCCAAAGTTACCTACACAGAGTGGGAAGAGCATCATCGGCAATCTGTCCGAGTTGCAAAAAAGAGGATAACGCAGAACACACAATATTCAACTGCGAAAAATGGAAGATGAAGAGGGAGGAGTTAGAAAATCGACTCGGAATGCCTATCACAGTAAATAACATATCAAGAGCAATGACATCCAAGGAGGAAAATTGGGTCATAATCTCCCAATATATACAAGATATACTAAAAATGAAGGAAGGCCAGCTAAGGGCTGTAAATTAAAAACAATCCCCGCGACAGATGATATGTCGAAAGGCGATACCTTTCGCGGAGGAATGGGTCAGAAATTAGAAAGAAGGAGTAGGTGTTTTAGTCGGTAGATCGTTTTGGAACGGAGCCCGACACTCTGTGCGTAAAGGCATTTCACCTACTATAAAAAAAAAAAAAAAAAAAAAAAATTTATTTAAATATTTTAATAAAATTAATAGTGATGCGATAATTTTGCACAGCAGTTGATATATAAATGTTTTTTAAATAATAAAGATACAACCATAATTTTATAATTCTTAAAGAAATTAATTGAATTTATTTTATGAAAAAAAAAAAAATATTTTATAACATATAAATGAATGAATTTTTTTTTTTAATTTTTCAATAAGAAAAAAAAAAATCATAAATATACTTTTTCGGATATGATGTGTAGAAACTGGCGTAACTGGAGATACGGTTTGCCGATGTTGAATTGGCGTTACTGGTGTTATGGGTCTTGCTACGTGTACCATATTATGAACTTGTGGAGAGAGAGGGGTTGGAGTCACCGTTGTTAATGTTTGGGGCGTTGAAGAAACTGATTGAATTGATGTTGAAGGAGTACCACTATTGACAGCAGCCGCTGCAGCTGCCACCAAAGGTTGAGAACCCGTTACAGTCTCCACCACTCTCATTAAAATACAAGCTTTTGGACCGTAACTTTGTGCCTAGATTGAAGAAAATTATAATTTTTCAATTCCAGTAAAGAAATCAATTTTATTTTTAAAAATATGAAAAAAATCAATAAATACCTCAACTGTGACCAGGGATACCAAAGTAT
This sequence comes from Labia minor, assembly GCA_963082975.1. Taxonomy (NCBI): domain Eukaryota; kingdom Metazoa; phylum Arthropoda; class Insecta; order Dermaptera; family Spongiphoridae; genus Labia; species Labia minor. The sequence continues at coordinate 57,668,135 of OY720345.1, forward strand.
CTACAGCTCCATGGACCCTAGTCAGTTGATTGCAAGCTCGCTCTCCAAGTGAGGATAAAGAATAAAGACATTCAAGAGTCTGAATGAGAAGCATTATATCATGTAAAGTAAGATATTGACATAATCGATCATAAACCTGAAATGAAAAATTAATTAGTATAATATAATAGAAAATAATATCATATAATATAATATAAATTTAATTTTTACAGGTTGTTCGATGTGTCTTAAAAGAATTTCTTCATTTTCATCTTTTTGACACAATTTGTTCAGCACTTCAAGACACCCAACAATTTGTCCCCGATCACAAGACGATAGGCCCGTTGTAATGGTGGCTAAAAGGTGTCTAGTGAGGGCGTCCTTGCTGGGCTCGCAAAGTAACAACTCAGAGGCAATATTACCGAGCATATCGAGTCCATGTTGATGGAGTGCATTCCATCGAGAATTTATTAATAATAATACAAATCTGAAATATTTAAAAACAATTATGAATTAATATTTGAAAAAACTGTATTAAATTAATGGTCATTATTCAAGTAAACGCATTTTCGTGGATTTGGATAATTCTTTACCAGTGGTTTTTTTTGCAATTCTAAATTTTTTCGGACCTCTTCTAGTTTACGAGATAAAAATTATTAAAATTAGGATTTTTTAAGTTTGACAGATTAGTTATAAACGTCGAAATGCGTCATTAAGTAATGTTTTATTGACTAATTATTCAGTTATTCAATAATTTTCGGTTTAGCATTTATGAAAATTAAAAAATTAATTAAATAATTTTCCTATATCCAAACCGAACTTATAAAAACAAAAAATTAGTGCGCCTTCTGGTAGTCAAACAGATAAAACATACTACCTATATAGAATATCAATGGATTTATATGCAAATTTTAATAAATTTTATTTCGAGGCCCGAAAAAATTTCATAATAAAAGTTTATTTGGAATTGCAAAAGGAACCCACTGGTAAAGTATTATCCAAATCCACGAAAATGCTTTTAATTGAATAATTACCAACGATTAAATTTGAAAAAGATATATAAATATGTATATGCGTTATATAGGGAGAGTGTGAACTAATAGTAGATATTGAAAAAAATCCTATTAAATTATTTAAATACCTAAGTAGGGTGAGATTCTCTGCTAAAACACCAACATTTTCTTCAACGAAACTTAAATTCCTTAAAATGGTTGCAATTTGGAGAACACGCTGACCAAAATAATCTTGAGTTCCATAAGTCCTCCCCATGCAAAATAATTCCCGATCGGTATCATTAAAAAACATTTTGTCTGTAATATCTATTTCAATTTCGTTGTTATTATTAGTAGTGTTGGTTTGTTTAACATTCGTAGTAGCTACATTCTTTCTCAAATGGGGAGGACTTGATGGTGCGTCTTCTGTTCTAATATCGGTAGCTGTTGCATTTTTTGGACGCCGCCTTGTGGGAAAAAGTAGTTCATCGGTGAGTTCTATCAGATCTTTATTTAATAGTGTATCCGGCCAAAAATGTCGGGGTGAATGCAAACGCACTTTTGTATATACATTGTGATACAATTCTCGTGTAGATTCTGTTGGAAAGTAAATATTTGTTTTAATTAATCAAGAAATAGAAATATATATATATATATTTTTAAGTATTAACTAATACATTTATATAAATGAATGTAAAAGAAAAAAAAACAATTATTAATTTCAATATTTGAATAGATTAAAATCCAAGGTTAGATAAATTCAAAGTAAATCCAATGATAAGATAACATTCTTGGAATTAAGGGTCGTTAATGAAATATGCATGAAGTACTTACGGTGGTTATATACTCCCGCGTGCGCAAGGAGCAGGTCAACAAGCCGTGGTAACTTGTCAAGTTTGAGAGTATGTCGTCCCTCATTGCTGAGCAACGTGCATACATTAACGGCGAAGTCCTGTTCATTAGGCAACGGCGAAAGCAGTGATAGAGCAAGGCGCTCGTAATCAGAGCCTTTATACAGATCAGTGGAGAGGCCATTGTACGATCGGGAGGCATCTGAAACAAATATAAACCAAATAAAAAATAGATTAGATGTATAACGGTGGGAGGAAATTGGGAATATGTTGATGCTGATGTATTAAAGCATGAAAATTAGAAAATCAATAAATTGACAAATTTAAAAATGGGTTTTCTTATACTCATTTAATATTCTATATATAAAATATAATAGAATATAGAATATATAGAATTGTAAAGAGACTAATCGAGCCAAACGTTGGGCTGCCACTTTGTAAGGAGGACCGTTTCAAGTTGGGGTCACTTTGTAGACGATCCTCTTACGTTGTGTGCCAATTTATAAGGGGATCTAAGTATGAGGCACTTGTAATGACCCACGATGACCGCGAATTGTTAATTATGTTAAGTTAATGATGGGCGCCAACTTTGGATATCCCAAAGTATAAAATAGTGTTGAAAAATTAAGGGAAAAGGGAAAACACAATAATAATGTTCACATTAATTTACTTTAATTAACTAGATAAAAATTAACAAATTAAATATACAAATTTTAAATAGAAAAATAAGAAAATGTAATTCACTATTGTCACTGGAATTAGCAGAAATAATTATCACAGGGGGTGATGATAAGGATTATACACAAATAATTATATCACGGGACGTGATAAGTATAGGTTATATCAGGATGATATCACTTGTTCGACTGTATCACAGGGTGTGATAAAAATGATTATATACAAAATAATTATATCACGGGACGTGATAAATACCAGGTCATATCGGGATGATATCACTAGTTAAACTGTATCACAGGGTGTGATAATAAAAATGATTATATACAAAATAATTATATCACGGGACGTGATAAATACAGGTCATATCAGGATGATATCTCACTAGTTCCACTGTCCATTCTCAACTGTCTAAAAATATTAAAAACTTGGAGGGATGGATCCTCCCCTTATGTGAAATATAATATCTATATATATATATTACATTTTAAGAATAATGCGACGAAATAACTTTGTTAATAAAAAAGAATAGAAAACAAAATAAACTAAAAAAAATAGATAAACAAAATAAAATGTATAATAAAAAAAAAAAATAACTAAGAATATAAATACTTTGTCCGTTACATCCTCCCCCTCTGATTCCGAGGTCTTTTGATTGAGGGATCAGCCCTAGGAACGGACAATTTTTGGCCTTCCTCGCTTACGTAGAGGAACTACTGGAGTAGAACGCGTGTCGTGACTTAGACGCAATGCTGATGTATGAGGGGGAACAAGTCCTTGAGTAAATAAATGTTTTTGAGTTTGTGGTGGCTCCATAACTCCTGGTGGGCCCCGATGGGCTCTCGGAGACCCCACCAGCTGTCCATATCGGACAACAGGATCTTCTTTGCTGACTTTGGTACCGTCCATGGAATCGACGGCCCTTTGCAGCGCATTCAAACAACCGACTGTGTTTATATGATGTTCAGCGTAAGGAGTTGGCTCTCCCCCTGGTTGAAAGACAGTTTCATGTTCTTTTAATAAGTGGGCAAGTTTTATGTTCTGCTCTACAGTTAGCTGAATAGTGTTTTCAACAACAGTATTATTTTCATCAGTGGTGCAGAGATTTTCTCGAATAAATTTGTATTTTCTCTTAGGATAATTATGAAAATACCAGCGATTGTTTCGCATATCTAATACTAAACCTGCTTTTCTGAGGAAGTCAAGACCTAAGAGTGATCTATTTCCACTAACATTGGGTAGGAATATCATTTCTATATGTATTATTTTATTTTTGATTTTTACAGGAACCGTAGCTAATAACACGGAATGTATACGCTTTTTCCCGTCAGCTAGAGTTAAGGAAAGATTATCTACTTTAAAATGTTCTCCTCGTTGTCTTAAATAGCTGAGAAGACGCTGACCGCCAATTGAGCGAGTGGCCCCGCTGTCAACGCAAATAGAACCAGAAGCTTCATAGATGGAGGCTTCTATTAGAGCGAGTTTAGTATCTCCATTTGTAGTGACGTCACACTGTAAGGCTTGTGCGTTGGTAATTTCCTGCTTCGGATTGCAAGTTAGACACCTAGGTTTGGTGACTCCTGGAGTTCCGCAGCCGTAGCAACGAATTATTGAAGAGTCAGTCTCTTCTTTTTGTTTTTCACGAGGGTGTGAGTTTCTAATGGGTTTCCGATCATAATATTTCGATTTAGGGGGTTCGATAGATTTATTTGAAGTAATTGTTTTTGAAAATGGGGCCCTTAAGTTATCATAGGAGTCGAATTTTTCTGCGAGATCGAGGGGATCTCCCAATGTTTCCCAAGAGTCGAGGAAGTGATCTTTGCATTCGGATGAACACTTTCTCTTCATTTGATCAGCTAGGATCAAATTTTTAAGTTGATCAAAATTTTCAATTTTTAGATCGGATAGCCAGGCTTCTAGATAACCGCGTAGATTGAAGTAAAAATCTTTCCAAGTGTTTTCCGATGTCTTCTTGGAGGTGGAGAAAAGTTTTCTTATTTTATCCGTAGTTAATTTAAATCGGTGAAGTAGGAGCTTCTTAATATGTTGATAGTCTTGGGCGACTTCATTTGGTTCTCTAATTATTAGAGTAGTAATATCTGTGGGTAAAACCGAAATAAGATAAGTGACCCATGCATCCTCAGATATGCCAAGAAAATTCATTTGTCTTTCGAAAAGACGCAGATACGTATTAATATCGTCATCGTTAATTTTAAATAGAGGTAAGAATTTCAATATATCTACTTTCGGTTGAAGTGGGGTTGGTGATTCTACCTGGTTCACTACGGTTTGAATTCGGAGTTTCTCTAGTTCAAATTGTCTTTCCTTCTCCTTTTCTTCTCTTTCATCTTTCTCCCTTTCCCTCTCCCTTTCTTCTTTCTCCCTTTCCCTCTCTCTTTCTTCTTTTTCCTTCCTATCCTCTATGATGGTCATAAGTAATTCCCGTGTAAGGTCTTCATCATAATCAGGCAATGACGTGATGTCATTTTTTATATCGATCCTACGAGAATCTAAATTCATAACTATTCCTAATTCCTGTGCTAAAAGGATAAGATCCTCCTTTTTCCCTTTGCCGAAAAATGACATTTTTAATAGGATAATTAAATTTAATGTTAACCAAAGAGAAAAAAAAATTAATTAATTAATCAAAATTAAAAGTTATTTAGTCGCGTACAATTGAATTATACAATGTTTAATTATAATATAAGGTAATTGAAATATAATTTAAAATATATAAAAGTATTTAAATATTTGAAAATATAGTGATATTTTATCAATTTTATTAATTCATTAATTTAAATATAATGTAGTAGAATAAAATTTAAAATCAAAAAAAAAAAAAAAAAAATTTACAAATTAAACATATAAATTAATTAATTATAACTAATAATAATATTAATATATTCAAACTATTTTTATTGAATTAGAATTAAATAGATAAATATTCTATTTGTTAGATAAATGTGAAAATTAAAAATAAAATAAAAAAAATTAACAAGTGTTAAATCTTATTATATGTATTAAACAAGAAGATATAATTTATTTAAATTTAAAGTATAAAAGTAAAAGTTTTGAATTTCTATTTTATTAATTAAATATTAAATTGTAGTATAAGTCCGTTGAGACCAAAAGTGATGATACTGCTCACCAAAGATGAATAATGTACTTTTCTCAGGAGCCGTGGTGTACTAATCGGGCTTCAGGTTGGGCTGCCACTTTGTAAAGGATGACTAATCGAGCCAAACGTTGGGCTGCCACTTTGTAAGGAGGACCGTTTCAAGTTGGGGTCACTTTGTAGACGATCCTCTTACGTTGTGTGCCAATTTATAAGGGGATCTAAGTATGAGGCACTTGTAATGACCCACGATGACCGCGAATTGTTAATTATGTTAAGTTAATGATGGGCGCCAACTTTGGATATCCCAAAGTATAAAATAGTGTTGAAAAATTAAGGGAAAAGGGAAAACACAATAATAATGTTCACATTAATTTACTTTAATTAACTAGATAAAAATTAACAAATTAAATATACAAATTTTAAATAGAAAAATAAGAAAATGTAATTCACTATTGTCACTGGAATTAGCAGAAATAATTATCACAGGGGGTGATGATAAGGATTATACACAAATAATTATATCACGGGACGTGATAAGTATAGGTTATATCAGGATGATATCACTTGTTCGACTGTATCACAGGGTGTGATAAAAATGATTATATACAAAATAATTATATCACGGGACGTGATAAATACCAGGTCATATCGGGATGATATCACTAGTTAAACTGTATCACAGGGTGTGATAATAAAAATGATTATATACAAAATAATTATATCACGGGACGTGATAAATACAGGTCATATCAGGATGATATCTCACTAGTTCCACTGTCCATTCTCAACTGTCTAAAAATATTAAAAACTTGGAGGGATGGATCCTCCCCTTATGTGAAATATAATATCTATATATATATATTACATTTTAAGAATAATGCGACGAAATAACTTTGTTAATAAAAAAGAATAGAAAACAAAATAAACTAAAAAAAATAGATAAACAAAATAAAATGTATAATAAAAAAAAAAAATAACTAAGAATATAAATACTTTGTCCGTTACAGAATTTAAATTTAATATATATATATATATATATATACTAATATTTACTATCTCGCGATCTCGAAAATTTTCAATGTGGAGATTTTGATGTTTTTATGTTTTGAAGGTCCCTGAGTCATTTTCACTAAGATTGAGAAAAATGTCTGTCTGTCTCTCTCTCTGTGAGTGTGTGTGTGTATAGACAAGGCTACGCAAAATCAGGAAATTTGGAACACGGGCATTATTCAAAATTCGAAGTTTTATATCAACTTTTGAGAAGTGTAGCTCAACCGGAAGAGGATCATTACCTACCACGTTTTGATTTTTTTTCACATGATTAAAAAGTGTATAAAACTGCTAGATATAGAATTTCAGTTTGATTGAAGTTTTTCTATAAAGAGTGAATGAAAATTTTTGAAAAGATTTTGAAACAAGGTCTTTCTTTAATATTAAAACCATTTTATTTTTATTCGGTCAATGTTTAGAAAATAATAATAATAATCTTCCTACTTTAGATAAAACAAACATATAGTATATTATTTTCAATTAAATTTGTTGCCATGTTATCTAAATAGATTTTCATTAAAATTAAGAATTCTTTAGTAAATGAATAAACAAATATAAATAATAATATGATTAATCTCAAAATTTAAATTTCATTTTATCAGTCTCTCTCTCTGTTTATTGTTTGTTTTTGTTTTGTTTTACTTTTGAAAATAGTAAGTAGTAATAGCAGAATTTAATTACATCATAATAATTATTTTATATAATATAAAATTATTATTTATTTAAAATATAATTAATATTTAGAGTTTTTTTAATGCAAAAAAATTTAATTTTTGGATTAAAATATTGACCAATTTGAATATATTCTAAGAAAAAATTAGTGAATTTCTTTTTTTGTAAGTTAAGGAACGGCGGAGGAGTTTTATCTTTGCTTTGTTCTTGATCGATTCAATTTTTTTTATGAATAATAATTGTGGCGATATTCACTATGATTTCTAAAATTATAGAAATAACCATTCTATTCAAATATACTTAATGGGTGTACAACTTTGCTTCCGCCGTTTTTTTTTATGAAATTCGAGATTTTATTGTAAAAAACTGGTTATAAATTTATGATTTAATTTAATTTAATTTATTGTCCATCGCTGGCCACTACTTTCTTTTATCTTTCGGGCAGCGTACGAATACCGCGTTGAAAAGCTGGTTATCTTTTAAAGCGAACCACGAATCGATCTTTTTACTTCTTCATACGACCGGCCATGTGCTATTGATCGAAACTAGTGATAGTCCGAGGGAGCAACCTCTGGAGAATACGGCGGGTGAGGTAGGACTTCCCATTTTAATGTCTCCAAGTATGGCGTTAAGTTTACAAATACCTAACCTTATTGTATGACACCATCGATCTATTTATTTCGACTACCACTTACCGCTAGAGCCCTCTACTGCAAAACGGCGGAAGCTAAGTTGTACATCCATTATAATAATAAAAATATGTTCATATCAAAATCAATTAAATAATAAAATAAGATATAAGGTAAAAATATGAAAAGGGGGGAAAATGTTTGTGTCATAGCTTTTTGTTAAAATGCGAGAATATTTTATTTTTGTATTATGAGATTATGCATTAAAATGAAAACGACCTTATTTGGAAGTTAATGAAAAGAGCGGATGGAGATGGAAAAATAATTTTAAATAATCAGTTTGAGTAAAATCTTTAAAATTTTAAATATTAATTTTAATCGGTCTAAATAAAAAACTAAAAATTTGAATGTCTGATTCAATTAAATAATGAATGGTTTTTCGAATGATTCAACAAGTGCCATCATCATTCATGCCCTTGTTACAGAAAATCGATAAACCATGATTTAAAATTTTATTAAAGTTGATAATAAATTTGAACTAAGTATATATAATATTAAATTAATTAAATATATAAAATATTAAATTAATTGAATTGTTTTAAAATATTATAAACTTTTAATATGATCCAAAATGGTTGTAAATTTGTAAAAAAAATAGTGTCAGAATAATTAAAAAAGTCAAAACTCGTCATTATTTAATTGATGTTTTGATTGAACCAAACCTAAGTACTCTATTCAGAATATTTATATAGGGGAGAGTTGCTGAAATCGTACCCCTTAAGGAAATTTGATCTTCAATTAAATTTCATTTACTTATTTAAACAAATATTTAGGAAAAACTATAGAGTTATATCCTATGTTTGCAATCTTGGACAATAATTTTATTTATATTATTCATTTTAATATTTCCCCTTTTTGAAATACGTCAAAAGGTACGATTTTGGCAACCGGTATCATACATCGTACTGTGGTATCACCAAAATCGTACCTATTTTTCTAGTAATAAAATAAAATAGATAAATAATAATTCTTAGGGAACCAGTTGGCATTAGGCAACTCTCTCCCCTATATATATAATTTTAAGCAATATATATTTAGAAAAGTTAATTAAAAATTAAAAAATTGATATTTCGAATATCCGCAGATTGCAAGAATTTTTGAAAAAAAGAAATATTTTTAATATATATATATATAATGGGGGAATTACTATTATCACCTAAATTGTTTTATTATTTGTTTGACCCAATCAAAATAGTTAATCCATTCGCCATTAATTCCATTGACAAATATTTTAATATGTCTGTTTAAAGAAGAAAGGGCGGAGAGAAGGAATGAAGGGAGAGAGAGAAAGAGAAAAGATCAAAATGCAACAGGCGTTTTTATTCAATTTTCGATTCAAGAGAAAAACAAACCGTTTGAAGGACATATCTATTTAGCAGAAATCAATTTTTGCATAATATTCTAATTTTCACATTAGACACTATTATCATGTTTTAAACTATTTTAGAAATTAATTTATTATTAAATATAATTTATTGATATAACTAAAAAAAATGAGCAAGCAAAAAAAAAAAAAAATCATTACAAGAATATTCCCTAAAAAGATTGGGTTAAAATTATAAAAAAGAGAGGTTTGTCCCCTTAATTGTACTGAAAGGAATGTTATTTTGTTTGTTAAATGCGAATAAAAAAAAGTGTTTTTTTTCTAACTTAATCATTCAACTTGGTTTAACCAATTGCAAACTTGTGGTTTGTGGTCAATTGAGGAGTTCGTATACAAAGGGAAAAATGATATTCTCTTTTCTTTGAATAATCATGAGAAAATGGATGACATCGCGTTTGTTTTCAAATGTGTGGGTGTATATATATCACCATTCTTATTAAGGGTTTAAATCAATACATAAAAATATATATATATTTATAAAATGAGAGAGGAATTGTTAACAAGATGAGGGTACATTCAAAATAAAAATAGAGTATATATATATAAATATAAAGATGATGATTCATATTAAATGATTAATTCATAATCGATTAGAATTTAGAAGGAAACAAAAAATCTTATAAGACACTTAATTTACATAAGAATAATTATAAGCAACCAGACAAGCTAAAGGAGAAAAGTAATGAGAGAGAGAGAGAGAGGGGGGGGGAGATATCGGTACTCACAAACGTCAAAAGAATATTGTACTTTAAGATGATAACTTGAGGGGTTAATTCCTATTTTCCATATTAATTGAAATATATATTCAAATAACAAACATATAAGAAGGTTTAGATTTAATTGCAGAAAATTGTCTGCCCAGATATGGGAAAGATGCAATAAACATTCTTAATGTTCAACATAATTTTCATAAAATTATCTTGATGTTTATGTTTTTTTTTTATTTAATTAATTTAATATACTCGATTTTAATTTATATTCACCAAGACTTCACAAGAATTTTATTTTGATATTTAAAATAGTAAAAAAATATTATATTTATAGAAAAATAATTGTTTTATTTATATGTGGTTTCAGAAGTTTAGCATTTAATTGATTCTTATTATGAACATGAAATTTAATTGAATGGAGAGTGTAAAACTTAGAAAGGAGTGGTGGTAAAGTCACAATTTCTTCATATATGGGGTAAGTGGAATAATCATGGGAACATGAGAGAGTTCTAGGGATATAATAAACAAATAGCTCTAACATTATATCTAATTTTATAATTATAATATTATGATCTAGTATTTCGCAAATAATCAATGAATTTCTAATTCTTTGTATCTTGGCCTTAAAAAAGAACATTGCTACGATTGTGTATAAATTATAACCTTCCACCCCACTCTAACTACTCTCATCATCATTTTTATTGCATTAATAGATAGATTTAAATTATTTGAAATTGTTTCTGTAGCTGGAAATTAATTTATTTCAAACCGTCGGTCGGTCCTGTGCCTGGCCACAGGTCAACTTATTTTTAATAGGATCGGGGAGTAGGGGGTGTTCATATTCAAATTCTCTTTATCCAAAATATTGGATATCTATCAGAATATATAAAAAATAGTTCATGATAATTGATACATATAATCATTATATACACACGCTCTTCAGTGGTTTAGTGGTTAGCACGACAGTCTACCACACTGAAGACTCGAGTTCGAGCATAGGGAAATTTAATAATTAATCATTTCTCTTTAAAGCTCTCAGAGTCTATCCTCAAATAATAATAATAATAATATATACACTAGGAACGATCTATAGAAAGATACACAACTATAATTTGGACTAAGTTTCTAAATCATTCTAAATGAGAAAAAACATATTTTTTTTTCATGAGTAGAAAAGAGAGTTTTCCAGTCCTTCTTGATAAGTGTCTCTAATAAGTTCATTTCATACCGTTGGACATTTGGATAGCAACGCCAACTGCTTCTCTAAAATTAGATGCAATTTGCCAGCCGTCAGATTTGTAACCAGGGGGTCATGAAGTGGAGGCCCTTATGCAACCAGCGTCGTCGAGTTTGGCTTCAGAAATAGATGCATAGGGGTGTCCGATGAATAGAAACCATTTATGGAAGGGAAATTCCACAACTTTCCTTCTCTTCAAGAAAACACCTCCATTATCTAATTAAAAAACATTGATTCGATTGATACGGTCAATCAACGAATGAATAATTATGTTCCATATCGATTCAACTCGTCACATGTCAATTGTAGAATAATAATACATTAACTTTAATCATTTATAATGATAAATTTATTGAAATAATATAACACTCGTTTAATTGATCGTCGGATATTTAAATTTATAAATGCCATTTCTTTAAATGGATGAGGAAGAACCTTGACATTATTTCTGAGGAGAAAAGGTTGCCAATTCCAATCTCCACCTTCTCTCAAAATTATTCGGAAAAAAATCTCATTAAAACAAATATATATCTAACTTTCTTTTAATTGTATTTTTTTTTTTTTTTTGCAAAATAAGTTTAAGGTCATTCTAAAAATATTAGATAGATTTTGTAATTTAATTCATTTTTTGGCTTAAGAATTTAATTATTATAATTTTTATTTATTTGAGTTCATGTCCTCCTCATTCATCATAACCTTCATTTTTGCTAATATTAAATCAAAACATTCTTAGAATTAATTGAATTTATTTATAGTTAATATATAAAAAAAACTGATTTAATTCTACAGATTACTATAAACATATATCGGAAACCAGTATGTTTTGGTTAAAGAGGGTAAGTTTTTTTACAAGAGAATAAGGCGATTGATTGTAGATACGAATTGAGACAGCAGCGTCGCGGCCCATTTATCTTCCTGGCGATCAATGTTTGCTATTTCACCGAAGGCAATTCTATTCGACAAAAATAAAGAAACGTAAACAAGAAACAAAAAGGCGGTCTTGGATGATCTATTAGTTCGTATAACAAATTTAGAAAATATTATAAAAAAAATTACAAAAAAAGGCAAATATTAATTTACACTTATTCATTGGTTTATCAATAACGATTTTTTTTAAAATTCAGACCATAGATAGTATTTATAAAGAAAAATCGATTTGTATTGGTTTCAGCCACGGGAAAAATCATCTTCATTAGTTTTTTTTTTCTTAATTTAAATTTATATGACATTAGCAACTAAGTCAGAGAGCGCTTCCTTATATACAAAATATATAAAATAAATAAAATTAAAAATATTTGTTATATCCATATCTGTTTTTATTGCATTAATACATACATTTAAATTATTTGAAATTGTTTCAGATCGTTTATTAGTTTTGTCTTAATTTAAAATAGAGAATTTAAATGACTTTATCAACTTCCTCAGACAGCGCTTACGTAAATACAAAAAATTTTAAATATAAATAAATCAAATTACGAAAATATATATTATTTTATATCAACAGGCCATACTTTTCTGTCTTTCAGTGCATTAATACATACGTTTTAGGTATATATATTTTATGTTCTTTTAAATTATTTAATTTTTTTAAATGACCTGGTACTTGTATATCTATATATATAATATATATTTTTAATCTATAATTATTGGTGTTGAACATATCCTCATTCCCTTAAAATTCCTTTAATTTTTAAAATTAATCTATTGTATTATATAAAATCCATATTTCAAATTATTATTTTTAATTGAAATCTTTTTTTTTAATTTAATTTTTTTTTATTTTTTTGCGAAAAGGAGAATGAAAGGAACCTGGAAGTTAATAATATGGATAATCCTCTCTTAATATAGAGATTTGGTTCTTGAAATGCCCCATGTTATTTGAAATGGTACTTATTAAACGAGGAATACAATCAATAAAATTTTTATAATTAGATTTCAAACAGATAAAAATAAATATATTTTTCTAGGATTGTAGCCTCTTTAATTAATAAAAAGAAAAATACAAATTTTATTGAAAATTTGAAATTTTTTTATATTTTACTAATATGTATAAATATAAATTAATTATGTTCCTCAAAAAAATTATATTATATAAAATTATGCATTTCGTAAAAAAATATAATCAGTGTTGATAAAATACTATATTAATTAAGGATTAACTGAAGCAAATAAATTTCCTATATAGAATTTCAAGAAATAAAAATCATGATACTATGAAATGGTAGAAACTTGAAAAATATTTTTTGGGTAAGAGAGGTGATAATTTCTCACTCCATTTTCGACCCACCTAAATCAAATCCATTGGGACATTTCTGGAATTGGAAGGACCGAGAGTCGATAACACAAGAACGATATCTAAAAAAGTTACAAGGGCAACTTGACTTTCTTCTCTTGAATTGATATAGACTTATAGATTTTTCAATAATAGTAATATAAGTTTTTTCATCTTATGTATTTTAAATAGAAGTAATTACTATCTCGCCATTGCGATCACGAAAATTTCCTCCTACTCTAAACTGACCGTAAAAATAAAGATATATGTTTGATAGTTTTTCACATGATTAAAAATTGTATAAAACTGCTATATATAGAATTTCAGCTGGATTGAATCGCTAAAAGTACCGGAATTAATTTTTTTTACACTGCAAATCACGCACCAGCACGTGACGTGGTGCCATCAACAAAGAGCCAAACACGAGCTGGTTTAATAAATATTATTTATTAATTTTAATTTATAATTTTTAATTAATTAAATTTAATTTAAATATAATATATGTTATTTAATTCAATTCAAATTGCGAGATAGTTGAGTGGAGACACTCCAGCTTATTTTTTATTGTCAAAATTGAATGATTAATAAATATTGTTATAATAATTTTGTCTTTATCTAACTTCACTGCAACCATTTTATTGATTTAATATTTAAAATTATTTTTATTATTTTTATATTTAAATGAATATGATACTTATTTTTAACTTATTTAGATCGGCAAGGTTGCAAAGCAAATTGAGTTCATTTTAATGGGCAAAATTGCGCCCGCTGATTGTTATTTTTTAGTTTTTCTCAATCCTGATAAAAAAAAATTAATGAAAATGAAAAATTATAATTATTTTTTATTTTATTTATTTTTTTTTATTATTTATAAAAAGCTAATCATTGAATCAATATTCTAATTATCGTAAATGCATACAAATTACTTTTTTTATTTATATAAATTGCTTATAATTTTTAATACTTTTCTTTGAAATAGAAATATTTTACTTTTCATAAATAATTCTATATGAATAGGAATAAAAAACAAAAGATCAATCAAAGAAAGAAAAATTAATTTATTAATGAATAAAAATTTATTTCGATAAATTTAAATAAATAAATAATTCAAATTTTCGAGCTAAATTAGTACGAAAGAGGAATGAAAATATATGCGAGAGATAAAAGAGGACGGAAGGGGTTGTCGTAGGGAAGTTGTCACTACAAGTGAGAAAAATAGGCGGGATCGATGTAGGAGAAAACATTTCTCTCCGGTTGACGTTTGGGTTGCTGAAGATGAGTGTAAGCCGATGTTCGCAGCTCGGCTGATAGCAGTTGGCAAGTGACCGTGGTCGATAACTGAGGGAGAGGCGCGCCGCCGCCAAAGTCGCCCTCAATCGATGCGCCGGGGCGCACGCAGCCCCTGCGCCCTGCACCCGGCCGCCCTAAGTGACAGCTCGAGCACCATCCCCCAAATCAGACCACACCAATCTATTGCTATCCACCAGCCACCAAGATGGTACAAGTCAATGGCATGTCAGGTGCAGCGGGAAAAGGAGGAGGGAGAGAGAGAAGAGCCCGGAGGAATGAGGAAAAGGAGAGGGGAGGGGGTGTTGAGAAGAGAAATTCAATGAACCAGCAACAATTTCATAGAAATATTTAATATACAAAAAATAAATTAATAAATAAATCTGAACTCGAAATATATATATATATATATATATTTAAAAAAAAAATTGTATTTGTGCTAAAATTATTGTTTTAGTTGAATTTTTAAGTAATAAACAATAAATAAATAAATAAATATTATTATTAAAAGAGCATTGAAATTATAGAAATGATGAATTATAATTATTTAATTATTCCTAATACAGTGGAACCAAGTTACGAGTCGCTTGAGCGCTTTTGGCGGGAGTTTTTTTTCCATTATACTGCCTACACTGCGCTTGCCTTAGATCAGCAACATTGTACGTTACTTAAAACTCTCATTTACACAAAATAATAAGATATCAAAAAGAAAACTCAATTCAGTGTAAATAAATTTGTGCTATGGGGTGGTTTTAGAAAGAAACTTAGAAGACGTTGCGAGCGGAAAGGATCATGTCAAAGAAATTTTGTCACAAGGAAAATCTCTGGGCCTTGATATAGATGAAACTGGCATCGAAGAATTCGTTGAAGATCATAGTGTGAACATTAGCGGCGACAAGTTAAAGCTTTTATTACATGAGCTACTCGATGAGCTATACGAGTTTCTGTCGAGAACGGAGGAAGTGAAGATGAAGAAAAAGAACTGAGGTTATCAGAAATTTAAGAACATAGTTCTATGTGATTAAAACTAAAACAATTTCTAAAAGGAAACCATCATGATGCTATTAAGGTTATTAATTTATTTGACAATGTTGATCATTTCAACTCTTTGCTAAAAAAATGGCCCAAATCGGTCGCCAATTATTAATTTCTTTAAGAAATGCGGATGAATGTGGACAAATATCATCAGGAAAAAATAAATTCGATGAATAAACAATTTTTTAATATTTTATATTAATATAAATGCACATTCTTATGGGTATTGATAATATTGTTTATTATTGATTAGAATTTTAATATGTTGGAGCCAGGGAACGAATTAATTGCAATTTACATTAGTCCTTAAGGGAAAATTTTGATTCGGTCCAATTCCAGAACGAATTAAACTCGTAACCTGAGATTCCACTGTATTATTTTATTATTTATTACTTAGAGTAGAATAAATGGAGTATCATTTAATATTTTTTTTTATATCTTTTTAAATAAATATTTAAAAAATCGCTTAAATATAAATATTTAAAAATACATGTTATATATACAAAATACCAATAATTCCTTAATGTTACTTTAATATCATCTAATGAAATGTATAGCACTAGTATAACTTTTTTCAATATAAAATAATAAATTATATTCTTCTGATTGTCAATAAAATATAATAGATTTTTAGGAATTGTATTTAAGAAGATATTTTATAGCAGGTTGTTTAAAGTTTAAATCAAGGAGGTAGTATGTTGAAAATATTTATGTTAAATTATTATTATTATTATTATTTGCGGATAGACCCAGAGGATCACGTAGAGCTTTAAAAAGAAATTATTAATTATTGAATTTCCCCTTCGAGTCTTCAGTGGGTAGACTGTCGTGCTAACCACTAAACCACTGAAAAATCTTAATTATTCTATATTAATTTAATAAAAAATATTTTAATTATATATGTTTCTCAGAATAAGACAGAAATATAAATTTTGATAAATCTAATTACAAATACATATTGATTTATTATATGAAAAATATTTTAAAGTTAATCAATAATGCTGCTAATATTAAGATGTTTTATTAAGTTTCATATATCTATATTTATTTATTTTTTCCTTAAAAAAAGAATAGATTTAGATTCAGTCTAATACTTAAAGTTAACTTTGAGGATGGAATTTTTACTAAAAAATGAAATTCATAACTACAACAATGCTTTTTTTGTATAATATTAATATTTGTTTTAATAAGAATGACAAAACTTGGTTATACTAAAGTCTGATTTATGAAGAAAAATCAATTAAATTCAGTTTTAAGAAATATTTTTTCATTAAGTTTTCCCTATATTACTTTTTGAATATTGAATAGTAACTCTTTGTTGATATTTTCGTATATTTTCGTAATACAACTACGTAGTTCAAGTGATATATTTATTTTTTTATACTATAATATATATAATAACTATAATGACTATAGCAATTATTAAGAAGCATCAATATTAAAAAAAAATAGTTAAAAAATATTAATTAAATATATTTATATATTTTTAGTGACTTAAATCGTAAATAAATAAAATAACTTCCTTATTTATGGTTAATGTTTTCATTTTTAAAAATATTTTTAGAAATTTATAAATAAATCCATAAATTCATATTGAAAAAACTTTAAGCAATTGTATATATATAAATTTAGAAAGAACTAGAAACTACTTTTAAACTTAAGGCTAGAGCGGGGAAAAGGGATAAGACTGGAAAAGAACATTTTCTTTGTTTATGCGAATTGAATAAAGAATTAACGGTGAAAATAAATCATTGCGCGGTATTGGACTGCTGTAGGTTCGTTTTCGAGTTGGAACGAATTCCATATCGATCCTTTATGCCGGGCGTGACTAATGTGGAGATGTCAATCATTTTAGGTCCCGAGCAAGAATTATTCGAGACTTGGAAAGACGATTCGAGCGAAACGGATTTTATGGAAATGGTTCGTTGGTTTCAATCGTAACAAAAGCAAAAATAAAACTAGAATAAATAGATAGTATAAATTGGAATGAAAGATTATCACATAAATATTAAGTTAGAAATAAGCGTGAGAAAGAATTTGTAATACTTTATGAATTTTTAGATTTAAATTAGAAAATTAAATTTATCATCTGTGAACTCTATCCATGATAATTTTTTCATTTTTCCATCATTTGTTAATTTTATATACTTATATGAAATTTTTATGAATTGCATTAATAATTAAAAACTAATATAATTTTATTTAAAATTGAATTTTATTAATTTCTAGATTATTCGACATGAATCTTTCTAAATTTAAATTATAATAAAATATAATAAAATGTGTCTCTGAATTAAGAGTCACCTGAGGGAGTTCGGAATATTTTCTATTTTAAATAATATTTTGTATATTTACTTATAAATATAGAAAAAAGAACAATTATATGATTTTTTCTGAAATGAAAAAGATTCAAGTTTTTATTAATTACTATCTCGCCAGAGATAGTATTGCGTCACGAAAATTTTCGATGTTGAGATTTTGATGTTTTTATACGTTTTGAAGGTTCTTGAATCATTTTCACTAAGGTTGAGAAAAATGTCTCTCTCTGTGTGTGTATGTATGTAACCAAGATTACGCAAAAACGGTTTGAGCTAGAATGATGAAATTTGATACATGGGCATTATTCAAAATTCATAGTTTTCTATCAACTTTTGAGAAATGTAGCTCAACCGGAAGAGGGTCATTACCTACAACGTTTTGATTTTTTTTCTTCTAAAGTGACCGTAAAAATAAAGATACATGTTTGATAATTTTTCACATGATTAATAATTGTATAAAACTGTTATATATAGAATTTCAGCTTGATTGAATTGCTGAAAGTACCAGAAATAATTTTTTAACACTGCTAATCTCACGCGCCAACACGTGACGTGGTGCCATCAACAAAGAGCCAAACATGCGCTGGTTCAATAAATATTATTTATTAATTTTAATTTATAATTTAATTAATTTAAATTAAATTAATATGTTATTTAATCCAATTCAAATTTGCGAGATAGTCGAGTGGAGACACTCCAGATATTTTTGCATTAAAGATAGAATAGAAACGAAAAGAAGAAATAAAATCCAAAAGCTATATTTTGCTTTTTGTTGCCTGATTTATTCATCGACTTTTATTATCTTACTTTAGTATCCATAACAACAAAAATGATCTGGACATAAAAACTGGTCATTTTAAAAAATTGGCTAAAACTAATAAAGAGATGAATAAACCAGGAGAAAAAAAACAAAATCAATAAAAACGAAATAAATTATTTATTGTAAAAGTTGCATGGATTCAATAGAAATAGAATGACTACTTAGGATCCAATTCGAAAAAAAAATATTGAAATATATTCTTTTTAACTTACGTATATATATATATATATATATATATATATATATATATACTGATAAGCAAACATTTATTTAAATTGTTCTGTCATTTATTTATTTAGTTAGTGAAGGTGGTCAAAACAAATTTGTAATATAATTAATGGGGGGGGGGGGGGGATTAAAGGGAATAGAATAAAATTTGTAAAAATATAAAATTATACATTACTAATTTTATATTTATATATATTATAAATTATGAATTAAATATTTATATATATATTTAAATTATATTATATATATTATATAATATTATTTCCAATATTGATAATTTTAATTTATTTTTGATAACTGAAATTTCCTAAGAATTTCATTATATATATACATATATATGTACTTATATAAGTATATTGATCAAACACGTTTACTTTTAATTAATTAATAATATTATAAATTATTCATCATGATAACTGTACTAAAATGAGTCATTCAGCCATATATAATTACAATTATACGTTTATACATGACTTTTTCATAAAATACTATTATTCCTACTTCTCTATAAAATAAAATTGATTATTAAATTTTAATGATTATCAATAAAATTTTAATTTTTTTTTAACTTCTAAAAACATAAAAATAAATTTATTAATAAAAATTTGTTTATTTTTGTTTTAGTGATTATCGAGATCCCAAGTTTAGTTTAGTCGGTTTTATTAAATGATTGAATTTGGTGAGGATTGATTTATCGTACCAATTGGGCGTACCCACTAAGCGGTCCTAGTCAAAATTAAAGAAAAAATAATCTAAAATAATATATTTATATTATTTATAATCTAAACACATAAGTCTTTTTTTCTATTATAACCATGAAAATTGCCTTCAAACTTTAAGAAATAATCTAAAAACCACCCCTCGAACAAATAATTAATCAATATAAATAAATAATTTTTACTTTTTACTTTAATTTAATAATTATAAATAAATATTTTTAATGTTCACATATTATCTTATTATACTAACAAAAATTGTATTTATATATATTTGTATTTTTGAAATATTAAACCGCTCTAAGGATTGTTTTGAAATTCACACCAAAGATAATTTTTATAAAGAAAAATCTATCTGTATTGGTTTAAGCCTCGAGAAAAAATATCTTTGTTAGTTTTTTATTTGTTTAAAATAGTAAATTCAGCGCTTCCTTATATACAAAATATTATAATAAAATAAAATTAAAAATATTTATTTTAATAATATTTTGTAATCAAATTAAGAAATATATATTGTTATATCTACAGGCCATACTTTTCTTTCTTTCAGTGCATTAATAAGGGCTGTAATGTTTTATGACTTTTTTTTTTAATTTGCTCTTTTAAATTATACAGCTTGGCAGTCTAAAATTTATATATTAATCTAAAATTTATATACTAGCCTTGCAAACATTGTAAATATATTATCTTTCTGTTTTTCTATCTTGAAATTAACATTTTATTTATATTTTAAAAACAATTTCTTTTTTTAATTAATATTCATTTAAAATGATAAAGAATATCTTATACCAAATAAATTCTTGAATAAATTTAATCTAATAATATTAAATTATTTTAATTAGAGTGACAACTTTTGCAATAAATTATATTAAATAGTTTAAATGATATTTGGTTATTGTAAATAAAAAGAAAAAAAATATATATATGAATAATTTTGTATTCATTGTGTTGAACATGCATGAATAAATGGAGAGAAAATAGTTTCAAATGAACAGCGCACAGCTTTTAATAAATTCTTATATTTATAATATTTTATACCTAAATTAAAACAAAGAAATTGATTGATAATTTCTATGTATAAATAGAGCCAAAAGTGAGATTATAAGATAAGAATAGTAGAAAAGAGGATTGTCATTATAAACGCCTCAACGAATTTATTAATATTACCAGCCAAACCCGATATTAAGGAAAATTATCGAGAGGCGGTTCGGTGAACCAGGTACTGATAATATAAATGTCGAATATAAACAATTGAAACTATAATCGCATTCTTTAGAAAGTGCCTTCTATTTGTTATTTGATCTATATTCTTGAATGAAAAATAATGATTGCGAAGCCCACGCTTTTAATATTTTTCTTTAAAGCAAATGATCCTAATATATATAATAATTATTCATATATTATATACTAATCATTACAATTTAAATTTTATATATTATAAGTTTGTTTATTTAATTTATTCAGATAAGAGATATCATTTAAGTTAAAAAAAAATTAATTAAACAAAAAGTTCAAAGAAACCAACTCACCAGAAACTATATGTTGTGAATGGTTGTATGTAAGAGGAACGGAATGAAGAGCTCGGGCTGACCATCTGCGATGTCGACTTTCCTCATCATCGTCACTTCCTCTATCAGCATCTTCGCCCAGAAAATGAACTTTTTCATATCGGTCCAAATACCTAGAATACAATTAAAATAAAATGAAGATTTTTTTAAAATTTATATTAATAGCTAAGTTTAATATCTTAGGAAATTAATTTGATATTTAATGAGACTGGCATTCATATTTTTAGTAGTCAATTTAGGTTTTTCTTTTAATATTATTCAACAAAATGAAAATTAATTTTAAATGTGTTTAATTTATTATATTTAAAAAACTTAAATAAATATAATGAATCAAACATAAATCTGTTGAATTAATTTTATGATATAAAGTTATAAAGGACTATTTAATTTGAATTGAATCAAATCAAAAAATATATAAGTATAGTAATATTATATTTTCATTTATTTATTTATAATTTTTAAATATAATATGTACATAAATAAAGATATTAAATAAATACAGGTAGGTTGCATATAAAAAAGGGGCAAGGGATATTTTTTAGGCTTTGAGCTATACAAAAGGACGAAGAATAAAAATAATGACAAACATAATAATAAATTTATGATATATTTAAGATTTAATATTAAAATTAAATAACTTAAAACAAAATTAAAAGATATTGATACATTTTAATTTCAACTTAAATATTAATCTATACTTAAAAAAAATACAAAAATAATTAGTTATTTATTTTCTTTGTTCAATTTTCTAAAAATATGTAGAACGTAATCTTGGCATTCTGTCAAGTAAATAAGCCAGAGACCCTCATTTAAATATGACAGGATGCCATCAGATGCTATTTTATACACTCACCAATTTTAAATTAAGAATTCAATTAAAATATGTATACAAACTATTAATAGAATAATAATATCTACTATTTTATCCATCTAATCTTAATATTCTGGGAAAAAGTGTATCTTTCTATGCCCATCTATCTATGTTCTGCTCTGTCTACCAAGTAAACAATACTAATTTATAATTTCAAAATAATACTTAAAATAATAAGATAAAATTTAACAGCATTCAATGTAAAATATTTTCTCCTAGTAACTAAATTTAAAATTTTCAAGGTATTGTTCAATAAAAATAAACGATTGAACAAAGATAAAATGCTTATGGGTCGGGTTATAGTAATATCATTTGATTTTATGAACAGCAGATAAGATGATTAGAGAACAAATGTTTATGAGATAAAAACAAAAACAAAATGTGATGTTTTATATGAAATATTAAATAGAGAGAATAGAATCTTTTCATTTTATTCAATTCAAGCATTCATTGAAACTAAAATGATCCTCAGAGTAATGTTTACATTTTTAGAACAGTGGTTACCCAAATGGTCAATAATAGTCTTTAATTAAAGGGCGTGGTCATTTTCTAAAGAGGAGAGGGAGCTAAAAGATGTAAGAAAATTAAAGATAAAAATTACTGTCTACACATATGTATTGTAATTAGAGTATTTTTTCTAATAATTACATAATAGTTGTTTATAAGGTTATTAATCCTTTTTAAAGACCTCCTCCTCTATACAACTTATAATTAATTCATACTATTTTTTTGCTGATACTCTTTACAATACTCATTAGTAGGAAAATAAATATAAAATATGGTAAAGGGCTTTTTATTTAATATAACTAATCTCGCTAGAGATAGTATTGCGATCACGAAATATGTCGAGATTTTGATGTTTTTATACGTTTTGAAGGTCCGTGAGTCATTTTCATTAACGTTGAGGAAAAATGTCTATCTCCCTGTGTTTGTATGTAGACAAGATTACGCAAAAACGGGTTGGGATAGAATCATGAAATTTGGTGTCGACTGGAGACACTCCAGATTTTTTAAATATTAGTTGTTTAAAAATTAAAACCTGGTGTTTATTATATAGAAAAATAACACATGAAAAGAGTAGTCAAAATTTTGCCAAGAATCGGGATCGATATAAAGGCACATCTCTAATTTTAACCATCATTTATTAAAAAGTATTTAAAAGTCGGTTTAATCTAAATTGCTAATAAGTTGAAGTATATTTTTTTAAAATTAATTTTTAGTCTTGAAAAGAGTTGTCTCAAACAATAAATAATGCCATAGTTTTGTCCATTTTCACTAATATTTGTATATCCCACTTTAATTTTTTTATTTTTCATAACTCATGAAACTTCATAAAACTATTTATTGTATTTCTTAGCTTTAAGCATTGCCAAATTATAAATAATCTAAAGCGCTTTTTAATTGTAATTTAATTTATAATAGTAATTATGAATTTATTTTGAAAATCATATTATTAAATTACTTCCATGTGAATATTAACACTTAATAGTTATTTATATTTTAAAATCTAATTATTTAGTTGGTCTCTCGCTTTAATGGACCCCTCTTCTCTAAATATTCTGATGTAAAAAGAAAAAAGATTTAATTTTTAGGAGTTGCAACTAATGAAATTAGAATTTTATTTAAAAAAAAACAAAAAAAAAAAAACAAAAAAAAATATTTCAAATAAAATAAAATAAAATAAAAATCAAAGACTAAATATATAATAGATTGATTATTATTTTTTAAATTCAATTTGGTTTGATTGATCCGAGTGTTACATGTGCTCGAGGCGATGGACAGTGGCGGACTGAATTCCACCTCGCAATTCTCTTACAATCATGGTGTGTATGTGTGAGTGTTATCAAGAATGTGTTAGTACATCTCTATCGTTGGCCACCCCTCGTCATTGGCGCTGTGTGTACAAGATTGTAGCCTCTGCAGGAGTTCGCACAGATCGGGCCGAGACGGCCTGGCGAATACAACTTCGGGAAATCCCCATATAAATAAACAATTCAATATTACATTGTCTCTTGTATTTTCATTTATTTTATATATCTTCAAAATGTTAATTATATACAATGATTTTGTTATAATTAATTATGAATATTTTTTAATTTTTTAGTTAAAGAAAAAATTGTCAAATTTTTACAATTTTAGGATATAAATAATTGAAAAATAAATGAATAATAAGACACTTACTAACATTTAGAATAAATTAGATAACTCGACTTGAAAATATTATTATAATTGAAATAAGCCAATGTTATTTTATTAAAATTTATTGAAATTAATAATCTATTAAAAATTTTCCTCTAAATAAAATTTTAATAAAACCTCGTGAATAATAATGAAATGTTTAAAATTTATATTATTTAAAATATTTTAAATATCTATCTAATTCCGATCTTAGAAAATGAGAAGAAGAAAAAATAGTATTTAAAAATATTTTCATAATAGATACTAAAATGAGTAAACAACTTTTAAACAAGTTTGAAATTCATTTTAGCACCATATTATAATTTTATTTAATTTTAATATATAATCCCGTTTAGAGACTTCCATGAGAGGAGACCGAATACATATTTATTTAAAAACCAATCTCAAAAATACTAAAATCTTATTTGGGGATCATCAAAACATGTCATTTAACAGTAAATTAAAAAAATTAAATGCCAATTATTTTTTTTTATAATATAAATAAAAATCAAATTAATATTAGTAATATATTTATTTATAAAACGGTTTATGAGAAATAAATGAGTAATTTTTCTTTGAACAAAATAAATAAATAAATTGTTTATTTATTCCTTTTTATTAATAATAATTTCAAATCATATTAATCATCATAATCATTATTTGAAGACACAAATTTCTGAAAAAAAAGAAAAAAAAACATCCGGTAATTTGATAGTAATATGATGAGAATCCATACAAGTTTCGTTAGAGAAACTTGTTCAACATTTTACGATGCACCAAGATTTTCGCGAAAGGCCACATTTATAGCAAATTTAACCCTAGCAATTAAAACGGATAGCAACACTTCAAGATAAATTGAGTCATTTGGTATAGCTTATAAATTTCCAAGTTGCCTTCATATAGAGTTTAATGCATATTATTAATACTAACATTATCTAATTGCTTTGAATTATTATGAATATAAATTAAAGTTTATGAAATTAATTAAAATCTAACTAGAGGTAAAAATATATTTATTAATTATTTTTAAATAGCAAAAAAAGGAGATATAATTATATATTTTGCTTTTTTTATATTTTTGAAATTTTCTTTTATCGTTATCACTTATTGTAAAAAATTTAAATAAATAATAGTAAAATCTCAATATAATTTATTTTATTCTTATAAAAATAAATATAAAATAGGTAGATACGATCCTATTTTAATTGATAACTTAAGAAAAATTAAAACTGATTCAATTTTGGTTTATTTTAATTTCATCTTAATTATTATTATAAAAATTCAAATAAATATATAATTATAATAAAAATTATATTTAGATAAAGGTATCGCGAATGTCAATCTTTTTCAAAAAATAAACAATCTGTATTTCTGTAAATCTTTGGACTCCATTTATTATGAATATTTCTTAATAAAGTTTTTAGAATTTTTAATCAAAATGTAATTTGAAATTAGATTAATATATATAAACTATAAACCATCGTAAAATTTTAAGATTATTAATCTTTTTGTGAACAATTTAAATATATGTACTTCAAAAAATTAGCAATATAATAAAAATATATAATTTATATGAAATTAAGATAGTGTGATAATAATTATATCTGAATAAAGATCGTGCCTTTCACTCTAATCTAAACTTGTGTATATATAATATTATCAATACTTTCGAAATAATTGTCAGGGTCGAAGAAATTAAGCTTGGACATGAGCATTTGCAATAAGAAGAATAAAAATTATTGCTAACAAATCCAAATAATTAAACATCTAATATAATATATAATTTCCGATGTTTGAAACATTATGAAGTTAGGTATGTGATGTCTGAAATATTGTGAAGTTAGTTACAAATCTAGTTTAAACATAAATTGCAAACACCGTTTGCAACGGGTTCGTCTAGTTAATAATAATTGATTACTTAGAATATATTTTTTGTGATATGTGAAGTCAATTATAAAATACTTTTATTGAAGAGAATAAATAGAAATTTCTTATACCGATTGATTTTATTAAAGGAAAATATGCAAAAAAATGCAAATGATATTATATAATAGGAAAAGAAAAATTCCAAGGAATCTAGAAAGGTTGTTTATAGGTTGCTGAGTGACCCAATTAGTTTCGGTACTGAATTCCAGATTAGATATAAATATGTAATTGGTGTATTTGACAGATTAGTGCTTGAAACAGATAATGAGTGGAATACAAGATAGCGGGAGTGGATGGAAGAGTTCTCCCCTTCGATGAAGGTTCCCCTCCCGACAACCGTGTCAGTGGTCGCGAAGGTCGGGAATTGGCCGGCCACGGCCACGGCCACGGTACAAGGAAGTAACTCGACGACGTTAAACGGACGTCGCGCCGGCTCTGACGTGGCGCCGATCCTTACTACGCCGGGAGCACATGGCGCCGGGATACTACACCACGTGCCGCCCAACTCCCTCCATTGAGAAACTTCGGGGCGCCTGTCATCTCACACGGGAACACACACCTTCGATACGTTCAATAGGGTAGCCAGTGCTGCACTCCGTGGCCAGAGTCACCCACCACAAACGCTCATAGGGGAGGGAGACATCACTATTCACAAAGATTTCATTCAATATTATTCGAAATCACCAATGGAATTTGGTAATTAATTCACCATCTGCTATTGAATGGTACAAATAGTCTTCTTCAATACATTGGTTGGAGAAAAATGAAAAAATTCTAGTTTAAATCAAATACAATATCACATTCACAAGTATTTTGGATCAAATTTACTTTATTATTTAATTTAAATCCAGGCAGTTCTTATTTATTTCAACCTGAGCCCCAATTTATACTTCATCGGGAGACGCGTCGTTATATGTTTATAATCTTATAATCTTTAAATCTTTAATAAAATCATCTGTTATTTCTCAATTCTTTTCACCTTCTTTTTGTACCTTTATTCGCATCTCTGATCTTTTATTTGTTTTTTTCCTTGGTAATTGTTATTCTTCCATTCTTCTCACTATCCTCAAACAAAGAGAAATAATCTTAGGTCACTAATGATTTTCATTTCTAATTTCATTATTATGTCGCCACCGAGATCACGAAAATTTTCTATTTGAAGTTTTTGAAGGTTCCCGTATCATTTTCACCAAGGTTGAGAAAAATGTTTATCTCTCTCTCTCTCGGTGTGTGTGTATAGGCAAGATTACGCAAAAACGGTTTGAACTAGAATCATGAAATTTGGTACACGGGCATTATTCAAAATTTGAAGTTTTCTATCAACTTTTATAGCTCAATCGGAAGAGGGTTATTACCTACAACGTTTTCATTTTTACCGACCGACGATAGTAAGGGAGGTATTGTTTTAACACGAAATTTCACATGTGGAGATTTTCACATATCTCCACGAATCATGCATTTTCTTAACAGAAAAAAGTATTTTTAGCATGATGTCTGTCCGTCTGTCCGTCCGTCCGTATAGATGTGTACAGCCTGAACGGCTCAACCGATTTTGATGAAATTTGGTATATTTACTTAATGCATCGGTGGGATGAATTGATCAACTTTTGGTGCAAATCCGGAAACCGGAAGTGGTAGTATTAGCAATCGACGATAGGAAGGGAAGGGTTATTTTCACACCAAAGGAGATTTTTTTATAAATCACCACAAATCATGCACTTTGTATTGGTTGGGAAAATCATATTTATTAGTTTTTTCTTGATTTAAAATTATATGACGTCATCCAGTCATTCATGACGTCACAGCCTGGTCTTGCATATATATTATAAATAAAATAAAATTAAAAATGTTTATATTTATTATTTATGTATCCATATCTTTTTTTTATTACATTAATAGATATATTAAAATTATTTGAAATTGTTTCTGTAGCTGGAAATTAATTTATTTAAAACCGTCGGTCGGTTCGGACCTGGCCACAGGTCAACTTATTTCTTCTAAAGTGACCGTAAAAATAAAGATATATGTTTGATAGCTTTTCACATGATTAAAAATTGTATAAAACTGCTATATATAGAATTTCAGCTTGACTGAATCGCTCAAAGTACCGGAAATAATTTTTTAACCCTGCAAATTACGCGCCAGTAAGTGACGTGGTGCCATCAACAAAGAGACGCTGGTTTATTAAATATTATTTATTAATTTTAATTTATAATTTAATTAATTAAATTTAATTTAAATATAATGTGTCAATTAATCAAATCCACATTGCGAGATAGTCGAGTGGAGACATTCCAGGTTATTTTAATTTGTTTTATACCCAAAACAAAATGTGAATTTTTCAATAAAGCATTTTATTTTGGAATTATTATGTTTTTAATGATATATTTTTGATCTTATAATGATAAAAATAATCAAATTTCTTGATATTTGGTATGTTATTGTAAGTCATTCAATTATTGAGCCTTTTTTTCCTTTTTATAAAGAAATATTTATATAAAAAGATTTAATCGGATTTGATTTTTTTTTTAATTTTAATAGGCTTTAGGTATATCTCATTAATATTCAATGAGGACAAAGCTTATGAAACAAGTAAGAGCATATTTACATAAAACAAATAATAATGATTAATAATATTGAACAAAGAGAAAGACAAATTGATTTATATAAATACATATTTTCTTTTGGAAAAATTATCATTGACGTATATGAAAATTGATTTCTATTAATTTAACTCACTCGAGTGAATTGTTAGATAAATTTTAAGAAAATGAACAATATTTGTAATTAATTGATAAAAAACAATACCTCCCTTACTATCGTCGGCCGGTTAAGAATAAAGGAAAATAAAATAAATTAATTTTTATTGATAAAAACTATAATGAAAGAAAAGTAAAAAAAAGAAGAGAAAGAAAAATTCATCCAGAAAATAAAAGAAAAATATTAATTGGAGTGGGTATTGACGAATAAAAACTGAATTGATTTTTCAAATAAATAAATAAACTAATATATGGGTTTTAAAAAAAATCAACGATTTATCAGGATTCGATAAAAACACCGTTCTATAATTGCTTTAAAAAAATTGAATTTTTAAAATATAATCAACATCAAAAAAACAATGAACATATTCCCAATATGACACTTTTCATTTGTATAATTTCTACTCAAAGGTCAAAAATATAAAATCTTTAAAAACAAAATGTTAATAAAAGAAAATGGTTCCAGTCCTCAAATACCATTTTTGATTATTATAAGGTTGACTCAATTAATATAGTAATGTTGTGTGGATAATTTTATTTAATTTAAATTAAAAATCAGAAAATGCTCAAGTCATTTAAGTAATAATCCCTATCGATGTTGTTCAAATTAAATTCTAAAATATAAGTCTAATAATCTTTCCTCAATGCAATGATTATTATATATAATATATAATAATCCTCTTAATTTATAAATTAACAATATTTAAATAACCTAAAAAAAAAATCTAGAATTTTTGTGATAATGATTTTTATTATGAAAAGTTTGTACTTGATTGTATAGTTAAATTGATTCCTCTTCTTTCATACCTAATTTAAAATTATTTATAATCAAATAATCTATTATTATATACGTATATTCAATTTAAAATGATTCATTTATTCCTAATATTTATTAATGTTGATAAAGATTAGCCATATATATATATATAAACTGACTTCATTATATAAATTAAGATTTGATAAATAATGAAAAGAACTTAATTAGTAATTCTCTAATGAATAATGTACTAAAGATTGCATTCAAATGCGAATATTTAAATTTGAATAAAAAATCGCATTTATTTTTCTTTTTAGATGTTAAAAAATTCAATAAATTACAAGCCTACTGAATGAAATATAAAAAATTAAAGAAATTTGAAATGTAAATATAATTAATTTAATATTTTATTAAAGGATGATAATACATATTCCTAATATAGATGATTATTTGAATTTTATTATATATATATATATGTATTTGATTTTCAATTTTTCATAATTTGTACTATAAAACATTAATATTAAGATACTTATTTTATTTAAATTTTTTATTAATGTCTGAAAGGAAAATCAAGGTAACAGATACCACTCAAGAAAAAAGAGTCTTGTGAGGAGATTTTTTTTTCTATATTTCACAATCATTTAATTATTAAATGAATCAACATAAGAATTATAGTCTTATTAAAATAAACGTCTTCGAAGATTCTGAATAATAGGTAAATAGAAAAATAAATAAAAATAAGAGGAAAATATATAAATAATTATGGATGATATCATGAAATAACAAGGACACGGAGTTCTTTTGATTTACATATTTATAAATTTAATTATCATTTACGAATATCAATATTTTTTTAAAATATATATATATATATATATATATATATATAATTAATAGCATTCTTTAAGGTAGGTAATTTTATTTTTATTTTTTATTTTTTATTAACATTTCCGTTTAAATTTAATATTAATTAGACGTACAAATAATTGAATAATATCCATCTAAGGTTTCATTTAAAATATCTGATGTGAGAAAGAGAGAGATAGATTGATATGTTATTTGTGATGTTTAATTAGAAATTTTAAACTCATTATGAAATTTCAATTATAGTTAATTAAATTGTTTAAATCGAGAGATAGAGAGGATATTTATTTAATGATAAAATAAGTATATATTGAATTATAATATGTGGATTATTTTTTCTGGATAATATTAAGAAAGATCTTAGATTAGTTGATTTGAATAAAATTAATATATTATCATAAAATGATCTGCAGATATAAAAAATTTATTATTTAATAAAATATTAGCTTCAAAAAATACAAATGTTTCAATATAATGAAACTATTTATAAGAATGTTCTTGAATTGTATTATTAAATCTTTCACGTTCTTTTTTTTTTATCTGACAACAGAACATTTTTCTTTTTTTTTTGTAGGAGAAGTCAAGAACGTGAATTCAAAGGATCAGTTGAAAGAAAAAAAAACATTGGATTTAAGATAACAAAGAGAGGGGGAAAATATTCATGTATTCATTATTTTAATTTGAAGGTAATTTAATTAACATCATTACTGAAAGATCTCATTTAATGATGTTTTTTATAATTATTTTAATAAAATAATGTCTATAGATATATAAATTAAATTATTTTATAATAGAAAAGAAGTATTGAAATAAATAATATTTTTATTCAGGGTAAAGATTTTTACCTCTGGAAATTTACAGTATTTTTATCTTTATTGTCTGCTACCTTACATTTCTTTTCATGTTCTATAATTCTTTTGTCACAAATGTTGAAATCACCTCTGGAAAATCTATTTTCGCAAAGTTCTTTCTATTGTTTCTTCGTACTTTCCATTACTTCGAGATTAGCAACTTTATTTTCTCAATTTTAATTTAAGTTTTAGAAAAGGATAAAAATCCGATGCTACTAAAACGTTAGAAAAAGGAAAGAGTTTGATATTTCACCTGAAAAAAGAATGAAATCATAATATATATATTTATATCTATAAATAACAATATTAGTGTATGGAATGGAGCTTATTGGAATATACAATTAGAAACTAAGAAGTATTGAGAGCATTTTAAGTTAAAAAGTATGCCAATTAAGATAATTTAATATGTAAAATTTAATTAAACAAAATTTATATTTTATGAATCGGAAAATTAACAATAAAAAGAATAGTAATTTAATTATAACAATTTTTTTCAAAGTAGCAAAGAGTACATATTTATTTTAAGAAAGTATTAAATAAAATTTAAAAAAAATTCTTCATTTATAAAAGATTTAAGAAAAAAATAAAAAAACAAGAAAATTACTTATTTTAAAAATTTATTTGATTTAATTAACTAAAAAAGACAATGGGTTTTCTTTGTTATATTAATTTATTAAATAAAATATACGTCAAAACAAAAAGGATATTTTTATAAGCTTGTTATTAACTTCACTTTTCTGTCTGTTTGTAATGTTCAAAATTTGTAATTGGATTTTAACCCACTTCTACTTGAGCGATTTCGCTAAAATTTGAAACGTTTATTGAAAGTCGATGACACTGCAAAAATAAATATTTTGAATTTTTAAAAAATACGGATTTTAAAAATTTGTGAATTTAATTATATTATATAGAACAGAGGTTCCCAAACTTTTTTTTTAGAACCATATTGAATTATAAGATAATATAATGTTAGTAAATAGGTACTATCAGTGTATGTTGAGATCCACTGTCGTGGACCCCTATTTTCACTTTATGGACCCCCAAATTTTTTTCGCTGGCGTAGACCCCTGAGGCTCGATATAGATCCCTGATATAGAAAATAAAAAATATAAAATTAAATATAATAATATTAAATTCTTTACCTACTACTTATATTCAAATGCGTCTACGCTTTTTTTTGGGCATATGTAAAGGATTAATATTCAAGGTTTAATATTTTATTTTTTATTTTTTAGGGCATTTTTGATTAAATTTTTTATTTATTAAATTATTGAACGTTAAGATTGATTCATTTTACTAATACATAGGACGAATTTATTAGTCATTTCCTTAATTTTTAGATTTAATGAGCCAATGAAAAAACACAAGAATAATATTTAGGTTTAAGTTTGTTAAAATCTTCTAAATAAATCCTTATGAAATTTTTTTTTATTTTTTGAAAGTTGATATAACAAAGCAGAAAAATTGGTTGTTCAAACTTAATGTTGAAGTAGAAATACAATTTAAATTTTTTATGTTTTATAAATTTAACCTATGATGATGCATCTCATGAGACTTATTGAGTTTAGTAAAGAATAATGATTTTATTTATTTAAATAAAATATGATAATATTAAAATTTTCCACTAGTAATAAAAACTAAAAATAAATTGAATATCATAAAATATTATTTACACTCATTGAAAACAACACGTAGGTATGTAATCAATGGTTGCAGTATTGATTATGAATTTATATAATCTTTGTAACATCTAATAATGATACTTGTCTTATCAACAACATTCGTTCACAGAGTCCTTTAAAGTTCTATTTTTTAGATATATATAAATCATATAACGAATTTGGTAATTAACATGTTACATTCCAACAATCTTTTCCTTTAAGGATGCAATCGGAGCTTAGGAACCCATTCTGTGACCCTTTAGACCTCTTCTAACCCTTCACACTCTCTCTAAATACCATTTTGTGTTGCCAACAACCAGTAGGTCTTTTTGTTTATTTAAACATTTTCCATGTTGAATATATCTCAGTTCATTAAAGAAAAAATATAAATTCCGATCTTGTCTCTTAACTTGTTCCTAGAAACGTGGTCTGCCTATCCATAGTGTTTTTCATTATATATTTTTTTGTTTTATTTATTCAAAATTTATTTAAAATTAAATTGAAATTTCTAAAAAAAAAAATATCAATCGACTTCAACTAATTTAATTTTATGATTTAAATTTTGAAATTAAAAAAAAAGTTTTTTTTCCCCTCATTTAAATAGAAATTGTTATTGATTTTTTAAAAAATATAATTATATTTAT
This sequence comes from Labia minor, assembly GCA_963082975.1. Classification (NCBI taxonomy): domain Eukaryota; kingdom Metazoa; phylum Arthropoda; class Insecta; order Dermaptera; family Spongiphoridae; genus Labia; species Labia minor. The sequence continues at coordinate 57,702,250 of OY720345.1, forward strand.
TTTTTTTCAACCAATGATTTATTTTTATATATTTTTATTATGATCTATATTTTATTTTCCCACAAGGATATATTGCCTAGAGATATAATTATTATTTTCGATATACTTATATATACATAATATAAAAACTAGGTCTTTCATATTTTTTTTTCTAATTAAGCGTTATTTGCAAAGAATAAGGATTCCGAAAAGAAATTGCCCAGATCATGAAATGCAAATGACTTGAAAAAGTTTTTCTCTTAGAAAGTTAAGTCAAAATAAAGTTTTCAAGAGGTTCAAATATGAACGAACTCCACCACACACCAACAAGCAACAAGGAAGATCAACGAAGTCATTGGGCCAGATGAGATCCTAAAAAAGAAAAAGAGATAGATAGACAAGTGGAGTGAAGAAAGGAGCTGACAGTGGAGGTTATGAGGATCTTTGCAGCCTCTTGAAAGCGAAAGAAATGAAATGGGCAAATGACACCGAGATCGGATTTCTCGGGATTCTGAAGCTTAAAAATAAACAATCCTCATAAAACTTCATTTATCGACGATAAAAGAAGATGAAAATTTTTTCTAAGGATCGTTCTTGATATAGGGCTAATATTATATTTATTTAGATATTTCTACTCAATATTTTGCAAAGGAATTAATTAAAAATATATAAATACATTGTGAAAGGAGAGTTGCACGATAAATAGACGTTTTCACGATTGATAATAAAAATTAAAACTAAAAATGATATTCAAATTTTAATAATTTTCTATGTTAAATTTTAACAAATAAAAAAATATAGTGTCTCCACTCGACTATCTCGCAAATTTGAATTGGATTAGTTAACATATATTATATTTAAATTAAATTTAATTAAAATTAGTAAATATAAATTAAATCAGCGCGTGTTTGACTCTTTGTTGATGACACCACGTCACGTGCTGCCAGTCAACGTGTTAAAAAATTAATTCCGGTACTTTCAGCGATTCAATCAAGCTGAAATTCTATATATAACAGTTTTATACAATTTTTAATCATATGAAAAACTATCAAACATATATCTTTATTTTTACGGTTAGTTTGGAGGAAAAAAAAATCAAAACGTTGTAGGTAATGGTCTTCTTCTCTAAAGTTGAGAGAACAATACCAATACCAAATTTCATGATTCTAGTTCAAACCGTTTTTGCGTAATCACACATACAGAAACACAGACATTTTTCTCAATTTTAGTGAAAAAAACTCAGGGACCTTCAAAACGTATAAAAACATCAAAATCTGGACATCGAAAATTTTCGTGATCGCAATGGCGAGATAGGAAAGTTACGAAAGGATTCTCAAGGTTAGCCAAAAGATCAAAATTTAGATAAATAGGTATTCAAAATTTGTATTAAAAATAATAAACTTATTAATATATAAATTCATATATTACCATATATTTTTTTTTATATCTATTATCTAAAGAATGTGTATCATAATTAATAAATCATTTCATTTCATTTTAGAATTTGTTTATAATTTTTAAACTTAAAAGATATAAAAAAAAAATCAATAAATTTAAAAAATCCTATGACTACGCTTTTAATGATTCAAAAATAAGTTTGAATCATTCTGTGCTATTTATCTTGGCAAAAATGAGAGTGAAATGTAAATAAAAAAAAGGTATTTTTACTTCCCTTCAAAATTCTAAGAAACGATCTTAAATAAGTCAAAACAATTATGATATATCGATTTTGATATAACAAATTATAGATTTCATATATTTAAATAAAACTTAATCTGACAAACATTTATAATTGGTACATAATTTATATATGGACATTTATTAGATGAAATTCAATTATACTTAAACATTTACATTGGAAATAATATCTATTTCTAGAAATTCTCATTGAAACATATTGATTGGAATTATAGATTTTATTTTTGATTCAAAACAAATATAATTCTTAATTAAATAAAATATTTTTTATTGATTAGAAATTAAAGAAAATGCTTTAAAAACAAATCTCATAAATTATTATTGTACGAAATATTTATTTATTCAATTGTATTGTAGAAATAGTATAATTTATATGTATAATTAAAAAAAAACCTCTGACTTATGTACGTCGTATGGAAGGACAACGCCTATCAAGTCGATTAAATCAATTAGGTGTCCTATGATCAGTAGAACGGGTCCTATCAACCTTTACCTTGATTCTCTTGATCGGAGGCGCTACTTTTTAACAAGTACTTTCCTAATTTGGATCCCGGAGACTTGATTGACTCCGTCCCATGAGACCCCAACTAGAGAAATTCCATTGCCAAGCCTGGGACTTGAATCCGGGTCCATAAGAAGGTGAGGCAGCGGTGAGCGCCTCATTTATGTATAATATAATGCAAAAATCAATATATATATATAGATTTAGTTTGTGTGAATCTAATCTTTTATCAAATCCAAAACATTTCGTTTTTGTTATTTTTTTTTTATAAATAATAAATGACCAAGGGCTGGAGAGTGTAGAGATAAAAAATGAAATTTTCTATTTTTTTTTTATTTTTCAAATAGATTCGATTCCTCCTGTGTTCTTCGGTTTTTTACCAATAAAAATTTAATTCTAATATTTTTACCAATCCTTTATTAAAAGAAAAACAAAAACCATTTTCTTTGGAATTATTTTTTTCAAAGTAGCCATGAATATATTTTGCCTAGTGTATGATACCTTTTTTATTTTTACTATATATATATATATATTTAAATATTTAATTTTGCATTTTGGAAATTTGTTTTTTAATATATTTTAATCAAAATTTAGACGTGCTTAAAAATTTTAATATTGTTATTGGATTAAAATCTAAATGGATTGAGATGGGTTCATTGCATTCAATGAATAATAAGATTTATAGATGTATCTGCATCTCCAGAGGACTATCAAGTGATCGTGATGAGCCTGTAATCCTAGAGAGCTTGTTTTGGCAGAGCGTGCTTTAACGGTGTTGCCAAGTTAACGCATCTCAAAGAGCCAATTCAATTCAATGGTAAATGGTCAACGAGTTTAATTAAAAATTTAGTGTCTGGTTAAATATAAAAATGTTATTACAGCGTTTATGCTTGCTTCAAAACAATTGTAATTTCTATTGTTCATTTTTCAACCTGTAGATTATTATGCTTATTATTATTTTTTTTTAAAAGAAATATTCGCATGACTATTAAGCGCGTTGCCAATTATACTATAAAAAGAGAAAATTAATTACTTCAACTTAAATTACGTGATAAATGAAGAGTGGACGAAAGAATTGATAATAATTCATCTATAATAAGAAAAGATATAAAGTTCAAAAATTGTTTTATATTAGCATATAAATTCAACTTCTTTGTGATTTACAAAATAACTCCATTAAAATATAATTAGGAAAATATAAAATGGAAACATGAATAAAAAAATGAAAAGAAATATTTAGCAATGGCTTCTCTGGTTTTTTGTTTAATAAAAAATAATGATGAATGCATTATTTATTAATCAATCCTTAGAAAATTAAACGATACTTGAATAAAAATAAGAAATATTTTATCTCTTTTTACCATGTATAGCATTATAAATATCATTTATTTATTTCAAATACTATATATAATTAATATAAAAAAATGGTGAGTGAATCGAGAGAGGAAATAAAAAAAAAACGTCTGAATAAATAATGACTTTCTTTCTTATGATGGTTAATTATATGCAAGTGTGTTTTATTCATATTCCGTTTCATGTGCCCCTTAAACTGGTAGATTAGGCAATAGGTTGAACACAATTTGTAAAGTGGAAAGAGATCAAACGATAACATTCATCTAAAAACCATTAAAGAATGAACCGTGTCTCTTTTTTATACATTCGATTTGAATTTACTAAGTAAATATTATAATTTACTTAATAAAAATTATTGATATAACATAGAATATCGAATATGTATATAGAAAAACGATCGTCGATAAAGATATGCGTTTTCCACTGAACGAGCCTATCAATCTATATTTGTTTGATTTATCAGTAAACATTAAAACAAAATCAACTCGGCATATTTTAATTTGGATTTTATTTATTATTAGTTTGAGATAAAAAAAATATGATATTTGTAGATTATATTATATAATGTTTTAAGTATATGATGTATTTATATCGTATCATTAGTCACATTAGTTACATAAATTGAACTTGATGAATATTTTTTTTGATGGAATAGTAGAAATGATAATAGTTAAGAAATTTCAGAAGGTGGTTGTTTGTATTCTCTTGTGAGTAGGAAGGAGGTTCTATATAAAGGAACAGGAACCAACCCTTAAAAGTTAACTTGAAGTTTAATAGAGAATGCCAGGGAAGAAATGCAAATGAGAAATGTTGATGTGGTTCACTTACCGGAGGTAGATCTGCTTGAGGCCGACTCCGCCGTTGACGCAGTGTGTTGGTAGCGCGAACTCCTCGACCAGTTCATCCCACTCGTTGCGACTGTTCACCTGTAAGCAAATAGCACACGCGTGCCATTGAGCGCCTCAGACGTGGAGACCACGTGCTTGCCTGGCAGCCCCCAGTCCCCTCCAACGACGAAACAGCCGCGGTGGGCGTGGTCCTCCGATACCACGATCAGCTGACTCGGAGGGGCAGCAGCCCCCTAAACAGCTGATCGGAGCGTCGGAGGGGATGCCCCCAAGTCCTTCCCGCCCCTCCGAGGGACCGACCCCCCACCCCACACACAACCACCATCACCAACAGGCGCCACGTGGTTACGAGCCGGCGTCGTCGGCGACGTCGGCCTTTCTCCGGGATTCACAAAGAAAATCACTTGTTGAGTTGGACACCCTCGAGAAAGAGATCCGCGAGAAAACCGCAAATTTATACCTCCAAAACGAGTTTTATTAGGATTAAGGGCTGTCCAAAGATAGTTGACTCAAAAGGGGATAAAGGATAACCCGAATTAACAAGAAACCCTCCCCCCTGGGGGTGGCCATGTACGTGAATAGAATCGATTCCAAGTGATCAATACTTAATAGTAATTAATTGACTAAGTGATATGAAATGGCTCATGAATTAATTCATCATTGCTAAAAGTAAAAGTGATCTAAAATATAGTTTAATTTTAAGTATGGATTGGAATTCCATTGTACAATGGAATCTTATTATGAAACAAAAGTATTTATTAGAAAATAATTAATTATCCAATAAAAAGAAAAATTCCAATTGGTATTTAAAAGGAGAATCATTTTCGTTGTTCTAATTAAGCAATCTGTGAGTAGACTTATACAATTTTCTTTTGTCTCAACCTTCGTTTTATAATTCCATAAATTGCAATGTTTAAAATGAAAATAGCGATAAAATCATAAAATTCATCTTTTATTCCATGTGTTTTTTTTTAAATATTATAACAAAATGAAAATATAGATTTAATACTAAAAATATGAAAAAAAAATTATTTTCAAATGCTTAAGTTATTCATTTATTCAATTTTTTTTTTATTAATTAAAAATTATTAAATATAAATGCAGTCGTCATGAATGTCATACAAATCCTAGTTGTACTAATGAAAGGGAAAATTTATGTCTGCCTCAGGGTAAATTATTTATAGTAGTTACTGGTAATCAAAGGGAAAAAGAAGGGGTTCTGTTGACTATATCATATTATATCTAAAGACAAAGTTGATTTTATTACATCACTATAACGCCCGTAAGAAGTAAGGAAGAGGATCAAAGAATCGCACTCATTTAAATCCTGGATAACCATCGACAAAATCTGACGCCACGATATAAATCTCAAGTGTATGCTTTGGGTGATAAAATGTAAAGTTAGAAACATTTTATTAGAAGACGGGGGGGGGGGGGAGAAGAGAGAAGAGGGAGATGCCGACAAATTAAGGACTAGATGTAGAAGATGAAAAAGAGGAGATGAAAACTTAAAGATAAAAATAGATATTGCGCTTTTTCTTTAATTTCATTTTAAGTCATATTTTAAAAGCAAGAATGTTGGCTTACTTAAATATTATGAGAAAAAGATTTTACTGATTAAAATGGAGTCTACAAAGTAAAGATTAGAACACAATGAATATTTTATTTAATTTAAAACACAGAAAGAAAATAAATTATATTTAAAAATGAACTTAATAGGAAAATCTGGGATAATATTTACATTTAAGCTCTATTATATTATAATTATATGAATTGCCTTTAAATTAATTTCATTATTATTCTTAATATTATATATATAATAAAAAATACTAGTATAGCAAGTTTTTCTCTAAATATGATAGTTTTTTGACCTTGGACGTATTTAATAAATATCAGTAGATACAACAGTAAAATTATCTTATGTTTAACTGAAGGTATAATATATTATATAAAGTTAAATTAAAATTTAAAAAATATAAAATTCGATAATAATAATTGATTATTGATTTTTTTTATCTTTCTACGCATTTTGATTATTAAACTACAACATTATCCGAAGCTTTTATCTTGTCAAGTTAGTTTTTTTCATTTGAAAATATAAAATTATATTATTTTGAGTATGATGGATAATTTACTTAATTTATTCTTTATAATTCATTCATTTATTAAGAAAAAAAACTAAATAAATAAATAAGGTTATTATAATTTCTTTTAACTAGAATGATTCATAAGCCACTTGAATCATTTCAATTTGTTGATTTAGATATTTTTTGACCGTCATTTAAAATTATTTCCGGGAAATACAGCAAGATTTTTCGGGCTAAAAACGCAAATTGGTTTTTTAATATAATGAAATTACTATTTTTTGAACCTATAATACATTTACACATTTTATTATTGAATATTATTGGTAATATTTAAATTATATTCATTTTAATTGTTTACCAATTTATGTTAATTTAAATGATTTTGTTGATATTCACCTTTTAAATATAAACAAGATCCTTCAATTTAATAGTAGAGGCAACTTGGATATCGAAGAAAGGTTTTTCATGTTTATTCATTATTTGATGCAATGTCTATACTTAATGTTATTTTTAAAATTAACGAGGTCCCAGGTGAATTCAAGTTTTGCCCATCAAGGTGAAATTTTATTATTCAAAAATATAATCTGATCAATGCAAATGTTTACTCTTTCAATATTGTATTCCATTCCTAATACTAAAAGTTGTATGTGAAACAATTCCTGAAATTGGTCCGAATATAATTTTATACGTTGGATTTCTTGGAAAAGATTTTTTTATTGGCAGTTCTCTTTTAGCTTTTAAATGTGGCTTGGAGTCCTGCAAGACGAGACCAATTTTAATTCAAATATTGAGGATCTTATTAATTCTTCTATACTACTGGAAACTACTTAAGGTTTTCGTAGATTTGAAATTTGGAATTTGGGTATCCGGATTGAAATTGAAATATGAACAAAATGTTTGTTTTTTGAAGAAACCAAATCCAAAATATTAATTTTTATTTATTTAGTATTTTAATTAAGATACAAGATTAATTTAAGTTTGTGAAATCATGAAAATCTCTTTAAGTATTATTTTCGGTTATATTATCTTTTTATATCTGAAACTACCAAATTATTCATATAAATAGACAATTATAAGTTTTTATATCTCTTCCCCCAAAGTCAATTGTAAATTTATATCTCAAAATTGTCATTTATTATAATATTAGTCAGTCACTACACCCTTCATGCACACGAGATAGATATACACGAATTAGATTTTGATAAGTGAATTTTTCTGTACGCGAAGTAAGTTTTCGTGTATTAATAAAATAATTATGATAACGTCTAGCAACTTTTAAAAAGTTACGAGGAAGTGTTATTTGTTGAAAAGTTAATTGAATGTGTGAAGAAAATAAAGAGGAAGAAAGTGGATAGAAACTATATAATCAAGTTAAACAATTCAAATCTTCAGAAAGAACTTAAGATGTTTGAAGAGAGTAGAAAATCTAGACAATGCCTATGTTTGCAGGAGATTAAAGAACCGAAATGTTATTAGCGCGGTGGTTCCGTACCATCTTATGTTATCAGAGCTAAAAAAAGATGCCTCTCAACCAACATACTTGAGTTTTTTCGTTAGTCTAAAGTTGTTCCAGCAACTGAGAATCTGGAATTTCTGAAATATTACACACACTGGGTTGTACTACAACGGAGGTCGCCAAAGTGGACTATATAGACCCCAAGGCTCTGTTTAACAAAAACGGAGGTCGATCGATCGATAAGGTATTTAAATTTTTACATTATATATTTTTCATCAAACTATTGTTACCCAATGTACTATTACTTTAATAAATTTTTAAAATAATAAAGTAAATGTACAAACACAGTATCCAATAGTTTTTATTTTAATTTAACAGAAAATTACTTTTATTGGGGTTGATGGAGATTTCGAAAAATTATATAGAGGTCGAAAATAAAAAAAAATTTGGCGACCCATGTACTGCACCGTCTAAATCAAATGATATTTCGCCGTATTTTGAGATTAATTTCTATTTCAAAAATGAAAGCTAATTTTAAAGAAATGTTAGAATCTAATCCCTTTATCGTATTCGTTTCTTTGGGTCCATTCATACGAATTTAATGTACACAAGATTTGTAGCAAACGGAACGCTAGAGGGTGTAATGTATTTAATCTAAATCAATTCCTAGAGTTTTAAAGATTGTTTATAAAAAAGTCTAAATTAAGGGGGATAAAATTTGTATAAAACTCTACATCATTGGCAGCTCAGTATATAGAACCCCTTGGGTACATTTGACGAGTGAGACTCGTCATCGAAAAGAATATTCAAAGTTAGTTGGCCTTTTATCTATTGGACTTAACAATTTTCAATGCGTATGTTCTCCTTTCTAAAATCAATTCCTCAAGTAGAACAGGGATTATGTCTTATCGTATTGCAATTATTGGAGCAAGTGTTTGCCGAATTATAACAGTAGTGGGCGTCTCTCAATTAGCAATACGCTGTTTCATTTACAGGCGAAAAATTGGGGACACCTTCCGGAAAATATTCTTCCAACCAACTCAAAGCAGCATCCTACGAAAAGATGCGTTTGTTATCACCATAACATAAGAAAAGAGACTACCTTTCAAAACAAACAATGCAAAGTTCCTTTGCATTTACCTACAAACAAAGATGCTTTGAAAAGTTTCACTGTTAAAAATTAATAAAATTTTTCTTATATTTGTTTATCTTAATCAATTTTGTATTCATTTACTTGATTTCTGAATAAAATTTTCTTTTGGTTATGTTTATAAAATAAATGTCTTCATCATGATATTACAGAAAAATTAAATACGCTCAATGTGTTAAAAATAATCAAATAAATCCGGACTCAAGAGGAAAGTAGTTAGTAGAAATTTTACATTTGGTGAAGAAATGGGATGTCAAAGATTTAAGTACTATATAAATAACTTTTAGGAGATTAAGAAAATTCCGAAGTTACTGCAAGAAAGATTTTGATAAGGTGTAATAACGGAAATATACCTTATCAAGAGGTAAAATGTATTCTTATTAAATGTCTTTTTAAATTAGTTTGTTGTTTTAATATTTGAGACAAGGAATAACAACATCACCGAGATGTGTATGAGTAACAATTTTGAAAAAAAAGAATAAATGTTTTTTTGAAGAGAAATAGATATAAAATGCAATTTAGTAGCATTATATGATAAATTAGAGAAAAAAAAGTGAAATTATAAATGAATAAATTCGTGGTAACAATTATTCAAACGGAATAAAAGGTATGCAAACAAAATCGTGTTGATAGAAAAGCATGATAAGAAGAGGGAAACGTTAACTCTAAACGTTCATTTTCTACTTTCAAAAATTAAATGGATAAAAAAATTCCTTTGCAGAGAGAGTTTTGTTTAGCCTCGCCCATTTAGTGGGTTACAAATGAGTAAATTAATTAATGTAAATATAACAAATTTCTATTAATCTTGATATAGAACTTGTAAAATTGAATAAGACATTTAATTTGAAGAAACACATGAAAAACTACACAAAGCTATATTTGATATATATAAATATATATACCATAAAATAAAAATTTTGAATAGTCAGAGAAAAATTAAATTTGTAATGATTCTAAATGTATTTAGAAGATTATTTCATCTAATATCATAAATCACAAATATACCTACTAGAATATTTATTATAATCATCATTATTTCAATCGAGATCCTACATAATCTTAAACTTAAACCTTTTATAAAAGAGATAAATCTTGACTATTGTGATGTCTCTATGGCTTTATTTCTTTCATACGACATGTGATGCTGGATTAGTGCAGGGCAAAAATATATTGCCCAAAGATAATTTTAAATTAATATCAGAGATTTTAGAAAATCCAAAGTAATTAGACAATACAAGTGTTTGCATTTTAATGTAATAGTTTTTTTTTTCGTGTAATATTCCCGATCTATATATCGATATTATGGAAAAGTTGGTCTTTCTTTCAAATCTATCAATGGATAGTTTTCAGTTTCCTAATATAAAATCTGGATTAAATAAAAGAACAATATTCAATTGGAATTAATTTGATAATTTATGAAAATTTGAAATTTACATTAATTTACCATACCTCAAAAAGATAAATTTCTTCATTCTAAATTCACAAATTATCTCAATGTTTGATATAATAAGTTTAGTAAGAAAATGTGGTTAGAGAAAAAGTTGTTCGATGATTTTTCACATATAAAGAATAAATCATTTTTGGAAACAAATCGAAACTAATCAGATTTTGATTAATCATGATAATTATTGAGTTTATCCAATCTATGTTATTATCATACAAGCAATCTTTCATTTCTTTCCATTGAGAAAGTGTTGGATGAATTAACAAAAATTAGAGGATTTGAACTAAAACCGTATAGTTCCAATTTTAATAAAGATGAAATGAGGAATTAACACGTTCTCGCCGTTTTATAATTTGTCTATTTATTTTATGTGGCGGCATGAGCTACCGGTGGTACATGCGGGCGGGAACATGTTAAATAAAATATAATTTTTGTAAATTAGTTTGTTTATTATTGATCAGTTTTAATATCATTTTCTCGCATTATATAATAATCAAATATAAAAAAAATCGATATGTTATTATGAGTGATAGCTTTAGTAAAAAAAACATATCATATAAATAAAGTATTATTATATAGTATGATATATATATATATAAATTACTAATTTGATATAGAAATTATTTTATTTTTTTAGATGTCTAAAATCATTTATATAAATGTAACGTAAATGTGAATGACAAAGTATTTTGTTGCATGTTCATGTTGTCACCACAAACTCCCCTCTCTCCTTGTTGTTTATTTCAAATGACTTTATGAGAATATACATTTTTAATGAATCAAATTCGTTAGTTTAATATCTGTTTTCTTAAAGAACGCGTGTGCTGTTTTCCACCAGCTGTATGCCATTTCGTATCTTAGTAAATAGTTTTTTTAGAATCCTTTAACCTTACAGCCACGTGTATCGCTTTTCCCAAACTTCTCAATTTTACAAGTTTAATTATTTTCAAAAGTATGTACATATATTCATATGATATTTATTAGTGTGATTTCTATTTCCACTTCAAATATATTAATTTTTACCTTTATTTTTAAAGATCTTATATTAAGTTTAACTTTAAAAAAATAATAATAAATGAATATGACAAAAATACTGTTAGATTTAAAGACTGACAAATCTCATTGAAACATTGTATTAATTGACCTGAATTTAACCTGAAATCAATTTTTTCTTTTATAACAACTTTCAATTTATAAATGAAATTGAAAATTAATAATAAGGTTAAAGGTAAGTTATGATTAACAACACTCGATTTTTTTGTTTCAAAATAAATTTTTATTCAACTTTATGATCATTTCGACATACTATATTGTACAACTAAACTATATTGCAGTATAGTATAACGGTGATGACGTTACTGATCATAATGTTAAATAAAAATTTTATTTTGAAACAAATAACCGAGTGTCGTTAATAAAAGTTATTGTTTTAAATTTTTAAAATAGGAAAAAAAAATATGATATGGATAGAGTAGGGGAATTGTTACCTTATCAGCTCAAAGTGGTCTAAACCGTTATTTTATTGAATATCTGAAATTTTGACTTGGATTTATTTTATTTTAAGTGTTTGTACTCATTTTACTCATTTTAGGCAACTATAAGCTATAAAATTAAGTAAATTCGTATATATTAATAATTTATATTTAATTTAATTTTACTTATTTGCCAGGATTAAAGAGAAGAGTTGATCTGAACAAATAATAAATTTTAAGCAATGTACGTGTTTAAACCTTTATATTATTAGAGTGAATAAAAGAAATCTACATAAATGAAATCAATTAAATATATAATAGAAATACTATAATATATTGTGTTTAAATATTATACTTATATAAATTATATTTTGTTGCCATGCAGTATTGTTTATATTATTTAACTTGATGTTTTAAAATTATCATTATTATATTAAAACCGTAATTCATTTGGTTTCTGACGACCACGAATATCGTCGTTATATTTAGAATATTATTATTAATGCGATTAATAAATTAAACCGTTGTCATTAGTTAAAACATTTTATCATGTTATGTAAACTGAAATTAAACTTGAAAATAATAATTTTTAATTAAACACACTCAGAGAAATTTTAATTTTTTTGATATATTAGCTTTAGTTTAGAAGCTTTCTTCTTTTTCTATTTAAAGTTTCTAATGATTATAAATATATTTCAAAATAATTTCTATAAAATCATCTAATTAAACATTAGGATATTTTTTAATTTAATTCTTGCCAGAGATAGTATTGCGATCACGAAAATTTTCGATGTCGAGATTTTGATTTTGATGAAGGTCCCTGAGTCATTTTCACTAAGGTTGAGGAAAAATGTATGTATGTAGACAAGATTACGCAAAAACGGTTTGAGCTAGAATCATGAAATTTGGTACGCATTATTCAAAATTCGTAGTTTTCTATCAACTTTTGAGAAATGTAACTCATTCGGAAGAGGGTCATTACCTACCACGTTTTCACTTTTACCGACCGATAGTAAGGGAGGTATTGTTTTCACACTAAATTACACATGTGGAGATATCTCCACGAATCACGCATTTTCTTAACAGAAAAAAGTGCTTTTTTAGCATGATGTCTGTCCGTCCGTCCGTTGTGTGTCCGTATATAGATGTGTACAGCTTGAACGGCCCAACGGATTTTGATGAAATTTGGTATATTTACTTAATGCATCAGTATGATGAATTGATCAACTTTTGGTGCAAATCCGGAAACCGGAAGTGGTAGTATTAGCGATCGACGATAGGAAGGGAAGGGTTATTTTCACACCAAATTTCACATGAGGAGATTTTTTTATTTATCTCCACGAATCATGCACTTTGTATGGGTTTTATCGTCGGGAAAAATCATCTTCATTAGTTTTTACTTAATTTAAAATTATATGACGTCACCCAGCCTTTCATGACGTCACAGCCAGCTCTTACTTATATATTATAAATAAAATAAAATTAAAAATATTTATATTATATCCATATCTGTTTTTATTTCCATTAATAGAAACATTTAAATTTTGAAATTATTTCTGTAGCTGAAAATTAATTTATTTCAAGCTGTCGGTCGGTTCTGAGCCTGGCCACAGGTCAACTTATTTTTTCCTCAAAACAGTCTAAACTGACCGTAAAAATAAAGATATATGTTTGATAGTTTTTCACACAATTAAAAATTGAATAAAACTGCTTTATATAGAATTTCAGTTTGAATTGCTGAAAGTACCGTAGTTAATTTTTTAAATTTTTCTAACACGTTGACTGCCAAACACGCGCCAGCACGTGACCTGCTGTCATCAACAAGTCAAACACGCGCAGGTTTAATAAATATTATTTATTAAATTTAATTTAAATATAATATATGTGAATTAATCCAATTCAAATTTGCGAGATAGTCGAGTGGAGACACTCCAGATTTTTTATTTTTAAAAATGTTGTAAAATAAAATCTTCAGTATCTAAGTAATCAAAACATATAATTGAAAATATGCTGAAGATGGAAGGGGAGACACAGTAAAAGAAAAAAAGAGAAGGTGAAATGGCAAATGGAAACAAAAATGTGAGCGTGAGGGATTTTGAATGAAGTGATTAATTATGGTAGAAAGGAGAGTAGTTAGCTCTCCGGTGAAAGCTCTCTCGAGGACAGGTGATAATCCGATATGTAGCTTAGTTTCGTATGGTTTGTGTTTACATTTGGTATTGATCGATGCGGAGGCATCGTGGTTTAGCGATTCGGTGTGGAGGCGGCAGCGCACAACTGGCAGCTGCTCCCTCGTTTGCTCTGTTCTATATCAACCTATGTATATAAATATCTTTTGAAATGGATGTAGATGCAAAAGCTAGTATAGTGTTGATGGGCGCTGGAATGTGATTCGCGAGGTATCCGCCCCTCGGGAAACTCCCGGGGAATCAGCAATTCGGAAAGCATGCAAGCAAGACTGCCGCCGTCGGCGTCGCACGGCTATTGATTTTATGCTGCTCGCGGGTTATCAAGTCCCTTGTGTAGTACGGCTGCGCATTCAGCTCTAGTTGCATCGGTTTTTTTTTATTTTATTTTTTCCCTTTTTTTTATTTTTTTATTTTTTTTTTTAACGAGAGAGAAAGAGAGAGGTGTCTCTAACCGGGTTCCTTTTCATCTTGTACCAATCCATTCCCGCGCCCATTTACACCCACTTGAAAGAGAATGGACTTGCTCCCCCCTGGATTTAACGTGATAATTTTTAACCGCCTTGACCCAGCCACAAAGAAAAACACCTAAAGGCATACAAACTAGTTTTTTTTTTTTTTGGTTAAAGGTAGCGATCACTAATAAAAAAGTAGCAATAACCAATCAGTGAAAATTGTAAAAAAAATAAATAGAAAAATCATCCACCATAATTATAAATTATATTAAAATTTGCATATATAATATTTGCTATTTATCTTAAACCTAATTTCATATAAAACAAGCGAATTACTATTTTTAAATAAACATTTGTTCCATTGAGAATTGTCAATTGAGATACTATGTAATAAATTTAAGAGGCTCAAATAAGGTGAACTTGTAATTATGAAATGCATTCAACTTTGGTTGGAATAATAATAAAAATAATAAATATAAATTATTCATGGGAAAAATAAAATATAAATAATTTTCAATCAATTTTATCGTATTTAATGATATATATATATATATAATAAATGATGAAGATTTGGATACTTCAGAACGCATTTTTTTTTTATTTAAAGGATTATATATTAGTATAGGTGGTAGAATTTGCTGACCTCAGGAATGGAATTCGAAATATTATCGATATTTCAATTAAATTAAAAACCAGAGCGTTATTCATCTACGTACACATATATGAACTGAAAAGAATCCTAAGTGAATGTACATATTTAGAAATAATAGAGGAAAAAAAAAAATAATTGTCTTTTTTTTATTTTATTTTTAATGAATTTACCCTTTTATTAAACATGTTATACATATGATATATGTATATGGAAAAATCAATGAATAAAAAAGAAAAATAATTTAGTTAATATGAAAATTAGAAAATTGAAAATCAATGAATTGAATATTTAATATGGTGGGATAAAATTCGATAGCAAGGTGTGATAAATGGAATCTAAGTAATAAATTATTAAGAAATTCTACTATCAACGATTCAAAGAATTTAAATAAAAAAAAGGACCTTCAACATTTCAATATGATATGTTGAATGTATGGGCCAATGACTTCAGGACTTCAAGAGGAGCGTGTAATCAAGCAGGTAATTTGGCAACGTAGCGCGAGCTTTCCTTGTGCATTTGGCCAAATGACAACGGCATGGAATAGCAATAGCCGATTGGCCCCTCTCCTCGTCAAATGCGAACGAACCAAAAAATCGAAAGATCAATCGAGAGAAATACGGAAATTTTTATATATATATATAAAAGTGGGAATAATGCATGGAAATATTCGAAGAGAAAAACTTCTTACAATATAATTATATATCAAGGTTCAGGATAGGAATTCTCATAAAGAAAGGTATCATCATCAACTTATACATCAAATTCCTTCATCGATCAATTCGCAAGAGAAAAAAAAAATGATTAAATTTTTAATTTTTTTTTTTACCGACCGACGATAGTAAGGTAGATATTGTTTTCACACCAAATTTCACATGTGGAGATTTTTACATCTCTCCACGAATCATGCATTTTCTTAACAGAAAAAAGTAGTTTTAGCATGATGTCTGTCCGTCCGTCCGTCCGTCCGCTGTGTGATGATTTTGATGAAATTTGGTATATTTACTTAATGCATCAGTATGATGAATTGATAAACTTTTGGTGCAAATTCGTAAACCGGAAGTGGTAGTAATAGCGATCGACGATAGGAAGGGAAAATTTCACTTGAGATTTTTTAATATATATCTCCACAAATCATCCACTTTGTATTGGTTTTATCCTCGGGAAAATCATCTTCATTAGTTTTTTCTTAATTTAAAATTATATGACGTCACCCAGCCCTTCATGACGTCACAGACAGCTCCTACTTATATATTATAAATAAAATCAAATTAAAATTATTTATGTTATATCCATATTTGTTTTTTATTGCATTAATAGATACATTTAAATTATTTGAAATTGTTTCTGTAGCTGGAAATTAATTTACTTCAAACCGTCGGTCGGTTCTGCGCCTGGCCACAGGTCAACTTATTTATTTATTTTTTTTTTAATTTTAACCACATCCTTTTAATAAACAATGTGAAATAGAAAATTATAAAAAGAAATATAAGAAATATTTTAAAATTAAATTTGGCAATTCATCGTTAGAGTTCTAAGAATATAATTAATATTTTACTTAATATGGATGGATTGAAAAAAATGGACGATTTAAACCATATTGATTGTTATTGTTGTGATTTATAATTTTTGAGAAAACATTTATTTTAGGGCAAAAATATTCTAAAATGTAGATTTAATAAATAATAAATACGAGAAAAATAACATTAATTAGTGAAATTTTGTTGATTATAAAAAAATAAAATTTAAAATTTATTTTAATAATAATATAAATTCAGACATAGGAGAATTAATGATTCTTCCATTTAACGGAATAAATATAATTTAATATTAAAACAAATGTCTAAGGAAGACATAATTTTCTAGATAATTAATACTTTGGATAGCTATGGGAAGCAGATATTATTCTATTTCACTTTTTGGTCATTGTTTATATATACAAATTATTGTGTGAAGCATTTAATTCATTTTTAATCTATTCAATATCTCATTTAAAATACAATGTCAAATCTAACACTCTGCATAGAAATATCCCATAATCTATAGAAGAAAATACTTTTTATAATTACATCCGATATTTTGGTAGGCAAAACCTCATGGTGTTGGTATTGAAACGTTACTGAGTTAAGGATAGGCAATTAATTTTTCCAATACATGGGACTGATTTTAAAATATTTAAGACCAAATAAAACAACAGTAGAGTGTTTTAATGGAATATGTCACATATTGGGTAACCATGCTGGTTTCTTGCCTACCAATGACGTCAAGATGTTTTCTCCAATAATTAATTAGAATTAAAATAAAACTTATATTTTATGATAATTTTTTATTGTTTAGAAGATTGTAGGTTTTTGGTTTTTAGCTATATATATATACTATAAATATATATAAAGATGCAAACTGAAGAAATATGTAATCTACTTTATTTTGTAACGTAAAATTGTGTAGACTAATATCCCGCTGTTTAGTATGGATTTTAATAAATCCCGTTCGTGATGATAAATAATTTTAGATAAATTATAAAAAATATATACATATGGAAAAATCTCTTCTAGCCTGAACAAATTTGTTAAGGCGTGTCTTACAAGAGGATTCCAAACCAGATTATTTACTAGTGATTTGATTAGGGTCAAAGAAGGTGGAGTTTTGAATTCTTGATTATAATTCAATAGAAAAATATATACATGTTCATTTTTGCTATCATAAATCATAGAATATTTTACATATTTACATATATTTTTAAAATATATAAGTTTCTATAATTTTTTAATAAATACATAACTTATATAAAACATGTTTCTGTATATTAAAGAAATAAATGGAACAAATTTTAAAAGTAGATACATATACATATAAATATTAAATATGAATCAATGAATGGACTGTTTATTTTTCTTCATTAAAAAAATATTAGTTTTAATTGTTCATTTTTTAAGATTATAATAGAGCTTTGCAAATATTTGAAAAGAGGTCAATTATTTATTAATTCCAATCAAATAAGAGAGCGAGGGTGAGGGTATTGGTTGGGTAAATA
The DNA here is from genome assembly GCA_963082975.1 of Labia minor. Taxonomy (NCBI): domain Eukaryota; kingdom Metazoa; phylum Arthropoda; class Insecta; order Dermaptera; family Spongiphoridae; genus Labia; species Labia minor. The sequence continues at coordinate 57,720,563 of OY720345.1, forward strand.
TAGACTGAGTAAAGTAAAATGAGATCACAAGATTTTAGATCATTAAGAAAATTGAATTTAGATACTTTGAACTTAATGACATGCGTTCGGAATTAAATAGGAGGAAATTTTAATACAATAGTATTAATTGAGTTTTAAAAATGTTTGTCGGCATTTGCTTATGAAGAAAATTGCAATGAATCTATTCTATATGTATAAATTCATTTAATTTATGCGTAAAAATTAAAAAGACTAAGTAAAAAAATGTGATCAGAAATAAATATGACTTTAGAATTCCAAAAATTATAAATAAATAACATCTCATTAAAAAATATTGATTCTACAATTAAATAAAAATAGAACGTAAAGTTTCAATATTTCGGATCTATTTATGATAATATTAGGATAATATTAGCCAAGATCAATATATATAAATTCAGTGGTATGTATGTGATGTCTGTGACGTTAGTTACAAATAGCCAAAATTATTAATTTGTAACAACTTACTTTGTTTTGTTATTATTATTAAATATTGGAAAAAAAAAAATAAAATAATTATTACGACGATTTGAATAAAGTTAATAATTTTATATTCTAAGAAGAGTTTTAAGAAGCCGGGAACGGCTAGTTTAAATTAACATTGTAATCGAGTAGAGAGGGTGAAGAAATTTTTTCTTTTAAGAGTTTCTAAATGAAAATTTATAATAAATGAAACTATAATTTTGATAGTGCTATTATATATGTAAAAGGCGTTATCCATAACTTTTGTGACTTGTTTTAAGGTATTTGAAAATAAAATGCTTCTTAGAATGTATGTACCCAAAAAAGGTGAAATAACTGGAGAATGACAGAGATTTCATAACGAGAAATTATTTCGCCTATATGCCATCTCTAGAATGATAAAGTAGATGGGTCCCATCATTCAAATGGGTGAGGAAAGATTGGCATGAAATTTGCTTTAGGAGAATACATTTGGAAAATTTCCTGAGGGCAGACCTAGGACGGAATTGGTAAAAGCAAAGTAGAAGGGCAGTGGTAGAAAATAAGAATTGGATGGAGATTGAATAGCTGCAGCAAATAACTTTCAAGTCGAGTAGCACCATAAAGATAGAATAGATAGATTCAATGGCCTTATTTTATTTAAATTATAAAACAAAGTAGACTAATGAATTAATCATTTTAAATGCTGCAATTCTTGGCTAACTTCCATTTCTATTCCTGAGGTAAAAAAAATTGGCCACCCTTGGCTTATAGATTGTCAGCGTAAAATATAACAAGTGAAGATCTTCAATACTTTCCATATTCACAAGCCTAAAGGTATATTATTTTTCTATTGAATTGATTTCCAATATTTCTTTTCCATATAAGGCTCATTTTGAATAAAATAGAAAAAATTCCATAAGTCTGACTCACAGATTCTGCAATATATTTTACTTTTACAGGATGAAGATGGAGATATTACCTGAAACAAACAAAAAATAAGTTTGATTAAATTAAGAGTTATAAAATTTATACTTATATATAAAATAGTATTTCAATGATAAAAGGTTTTTCTGAAGGGAAGAGAATATAAAAATAAATTATCTATGAGATTAGATAAAAATATCGTTTTTAAAGAATTTTTGTCAAACCTGTCAGATATAAATAAAATCTGATAATATATATATACATATATATCATTTTCAATTTTTTTTTCTGGTTTCTTATTTAAAAATATTAAAAATACAAATAATAAATTAATAAATAAATTAGAATAAAAATCACAGTAAAAATATAAAATATTAAATTAAATATATTAAAAACCTGACTGGTTTTCTGAAGAAATAAATTTATAAGAAGTTGATATGAAAATTTTTTTTAGAACGATTGATCTTATAAATACAAAATATGTTTTAAATATGTTTATGATTTAAATATTAAAATTATGTACACTTCCTTCATAAAATAAAGTCAATATCATTAACAAAATAGATAAGTTTATAAATTTAATTTAACTGAAAATATGGGGGGGGGGGGGTTCTAAACGAAATATATAAATAGAGGGAATATAAAAATAAAAATCATGAAGTGAGAAAAAAAGTATTAATACAATTTTTAATAAATAATTATTATTCAGCTGAAGTGTTTCGATGATGCTTCAATACAATTCTTTGAGGCGGATTGAATTGGAAAAAAAAAACAAACCATTTGTTTTAGAAATGAATAACAACCCCAGCACGATAAAAAAAGGGTAAATTCAACCGTTGGTTGCTCGAATAGATCAAAAAGTGGATATTAAATGAAAGGGATCCCCCAGGCTATGAATGCAAAGAGCAAAAGGTCATTCAGAAATTTCCCATGCCATCTGACATGAATGCCAATTATTAGATCGGCAAGAAAATTAGAATCATTATGATTCAATCTAAAATTTAGAACAAAAGTTGAAAAGAATCTTTTGTAAGACATCCAATATAAATAAATTAACATATTCTTAAAATTAATAATTTAATACGATAATAATCATCAAAATTTTTGCATATATAAATAAATGTAACGCTCAATAAAATTTTTAAATTGCACGAACCTATATTTATTATGCTTTATATTTAATTATTTTATATGCATATAATATAAAATAAAAAATATTATAAAAACAGAATTTTTCTTTTTTAAAGTAGAAAAAGTTTAGTTAAGATAAAAAGTTAAGTTAAGTTAAGTTAAGTTTGAAATACATATAAAGCAAATAAAAAATAAATTTGAAACTAATAATGTAAATTCAAACCCCAATAATGTAAATTCAAATTAAATTATTATTTTCTAAATTTAATTTTCAAACTTAAAATAAAAACAAATGTTTTAACGAAGGTCTACGGTAAAATATATTAACTTTATAAAATAAACTTTAATCTGATTTATTTGCTAAAAAATTTTATTCAAGTTTTAAATATATAAAATAACCTCTAATAATCCTCTAGAATACATACTATAAACTATATATTATGGATTATAAAGGAATTTGTTAATTAATGTTATTTTATATATGTTCAAAATTCGATGAAATTATAAAATCGAATGAGCTATGTTGAATGGAAATATAAAATAAATGATCAATAAATAAGTAATGGAGTAGCCATATATGGTCAACAATTTATAGAAAGTTTTGAAAATCATTAACTACCTTTGGAAAGAATCCTAGTACATATTTTGAAATTAATTCTACTTATTTTATGAATTTATCTTTAATTTATTTTACACAAATAAAAGAAAATGATGAAAATATAAATTTAAATGAAACTGTGAAACGACATAAAATTAATAAAGTTCACATGCTCGCCGTTGTGATGCGCATATCAGTTAATTATTTGTCATAAGGAAACAATAATTAATAGGAATTTTATTTAAGCAATTGTATGTATGTTAATACTTTAACTGTTATCAAATGTTGATTGATGAAGTGAGGATTAATTAAACCTGAGTAACTTCACTACAAAATAGATTAAAAGGATTAATGAGTGGTGATCTGGATGCTTCATCCATTAATCAATCAACTTCTGACAAAAGGATATACATATGAGACATTTCCTAATTTACTTTTAATTATTTTCCCACAGTTTCTTTAATCAATGGATGGAAATAAATTTTATAATTTATTTAAATAAGGACAGAGATTTTTTTGTTATATCTTGATAAAAAAAAAAATCAGAGGATTCAGATTGTAAAGATAATAGCTATGATCTTTTTTACTATCTCGGCAGAGATTGCGATCACGAAAATTTTCGATATGTTGAGATTTTGATGTTTTTATACGTTTTGAAGGTTCCTGAATCATTTAAACTAAGATTGAGAAAAATGTCTGTCTATGTGTGTATGGGTGTATGTATGTTACGCAAAAACGGTTAGAGTAATTGGTACATGGGCATTATTCAAAATTCATAGTTTTCTATCAACTTTTGAGAAATGTAGCTTAACCGGAAGAGGGTCATTACCTACAACGTTTTGATTTTTTTTCTTCTAAAGTAACCGAAAAAATAAAGATATATATTTGATAATTTTTCACATGATTAATAATTGTATAAAACTGCTATATATAGAATTTCAGCTTGAATCGCTGAAAATACCAGAATTAATTTTTTAACACTGCAAATCTCACGCGCCAACAAGTGACGTGGTGCCATCAAAAAAGAGCCAAACATGCGCTGGTTTAATAAATATTATTTATTAATTTTAATTAATAATTTAATTAAATTTAAATTAATATATGTTATTTAATCCAATTCAAATTTGCGAGATATTCGAGTGGAGACACTCCAGATTTTTTTTTTTTTTTTTTTTTTTGAATGTCGGGGAATCACCCGAGAGTAGATATTCTGCGAGATTACCATCCTTTGTTTCTCCAACTCCTAGTTCGAGCTTGTCGTTTCAGGAGGGGATGGAAGTTCGCTAATAGAATGTTATGACGTGTAATCGGCCGCATGTCCGAGGTGCGTGGCACGTGGTATGGATGCTCTCTCAATGGAAATGCGATTGAGGGGGAGGTTTTCCAACCCGAAGTTGTAGGCGCGAGCGTACGCGAAGGGGGCGGCGTGTGTCTTACCGGCCAATCACCGGGCTTCCCGCCGCCGCCGTCAATGGGCGCGACGTCGCCGACGCGCGCCTACTACTACTAGTGTTAGTAGGCAAAAGCATCAATGGATGGGTCGGACCCTGCTCCATGGCCCCACTCCGGGACTTCACAACCGGAGTTAATTCAAGTCACTGCAGTCTTCGAATTTTCATGAGGTCACCGGCTCAAGTGATTCCAAATAGATGCAATCCCCGAGAACCTACGATTCCACTTCCCCACTATTACACCACTTCCAATTATCCAACGAACAACAGTCTTTTTGATACAAGTTACATTTTTGGTATATAATAAACCAAATTCATGTTATATAAATATATATAGAGAGAAAATATCGAGAACAATTATGGTATTCAAAAATAAAAATTTCTATCAAAAATCGTTTCATTGGTTATTGAATGGGGTGATTTGTCGATTATTCAAATAGATGGGTGTAACCAGGGAATAAAAAAATCTTTTAGAATGAGATTAAATCATGAATTCAATCATTTTGGCAAATATCCCAATTTAACGTTCTCTTATATCAGATCAATAAATAAAAAAAAAGTGAATTATTTATTTATTTATTGTTTACATTGCTATTTCAATTAATTAAAAAAATTCATCAAAATATATCGATAAAAGATTAATATATTTTATGTTTTAAGTTGACATGCAACCTCCACTGCAAATTATTATTAAACAAATAGTAATATAATAAGTATTATAATATTTATATATAGATAGATCGAAAGGTAGATATAATATATAATTGAAACCATAAAAATGGATGCTAAAAGTATTTAGTATTTTTATTTATTCAATTTGTGAAGGATTTCGACTATTCAAAATTGTTTCAATTAGTTATTACTAATGTTGGTTTCTCTTAAGTATTGATAGGTTAAACATGGTTGCTTCCCCTTCTGAAAATAAAACAATTGACCAATTGGATTTCATGAATTAATTTTTTTAGCAACTTTAACTATAGATATACATAATAAACATTTTGAAATGCGGAAGGTATTGCATCAGTGAATAAATAAATAAAATATGTAGACTCTGGCCAAAATTTATTCTTTTTGTATATAAAATATTTATGTTATAAATGAATAAATAGAATTTTTATGATGGATACTCATCCAATGCCATTTTTATATATTCATAAATAATATAAAATAAGACAGGGTATCATGAATCAATGTGAAAAATATGGTATGTCATATCATAACCGAAAAGGGTAATAAAATTCATAAATTTTGGAGCGTTTGTTTACAGGAACATAAAATTTTTCTATATTGAATTTTTTTTCTATATCTTTAAATAAACTCGATATTTTAGTCATAGAAATAATTAATTGCTAGGTATTATTTTTTTCTTCATTACTACTAAATGGATGTTAAATTAAGAAACATGTTTTCATGATTACTAAACTACATACTTAAAGCCAGCAGAAAAGGAAATATTTTAGGATCAATTTTAAAAATTGAATAAATCAAGAATGGAAATAAAGTACGATATATAAGCCACGGAAAGGGATTTGTTTCATTTCATTCTAATTCTTTTTTTCTTTTCTTTTATAATAAACAAAATAAATCTATCATGGGTAAGAAATCACAATTTTATAATTTATAATTAAATTTAAGGAAATAGAGTAGATATCAAATATAATAAGTTGACCAGTGGCCAGGCGCAGAACCGACCGACGGTTTGAAATAAATTAATTTCCAGCTACAGAAGCAATTTCAAATAGTTTAAATGTATCTATTAATGCAATAAAAAACAGATATGGATATAACATAAATATTGTTAATTTTATTTTATTTATAATATATATGTAGGAGCTGGTTGTGACGTCATATAATTTTAAATTAAGTAAAAACTAATGAAGATGATTTTTCCCGAGGATAAAACCAATACAAAGTGGAGATTTGTAAAAAATATCCTCATGTGAAATTTGGTGTGAAAATAACCCTTCCCTTCCTATCGTCGATCGGTAATACTACCACTTACGGTTTCCGGATATACACTAAAAGTGGATCAATTCATCCCACTGATGCATTAAGTAAATTCACCAAATTTCATCAAAATCCGTTGAGCCGTTCAAGCTGAACACATCTATACGGACGGACGGACGGACAGACATCATGCTAAAAATACTTTTTTCTGTTAATAAAATGCATGATTCGTGGAAATATATAAAAATTTCCACATGTGAAATTTGTTGTGAACTCCTCTCTCCTCCCTTACTATCGTCGGTAGGTAAAAATGAAGTTTAGAGGAAAAAAATAAATTAAAAACGTGGTAGGTAATGACCCTCTTCCGAATGAGTTACATTTCTCAAAAGTTGATAGCAAACTAACAAAATGACTCAGGGACCTTCAAAACTTATAAAAACATTAAAATCTCGTCATCGAAAATTTAATAAAAACATATAAATAATTTTTTTTAACTTCCCATAATAGACCCGTATCACTTCATATTTTGGTATATTGTATTTTTATAAATTTCAATTAAAGATTTAAGTGATGAATAATATAGAAGAAATGACAGATGTAATATTTTATATTCAAATATTTTAACCATGCTTTAAAAAAAAAAGAAAGAATGAATGGCGGAACATTGCCAATAAACCGCAATGAAAAAGAATTTTAATAGTTTGAGAACCATCTTGAAATATACTGCCTTAAGCTAGAATTAGACATGCAAAGAGTGCTTTAATGATAAATCGCAAAATTTAAATTCTATGTAACTTTTCACAGTTCACTTTATATAAAAATAACCAAGAGACAATATCTGTAAATTATAAGATTTTCAATTTCATTTATCTTTTTAAAGCAGTAAAATAAAATGCATATGCATTATACATATATTTCATAGTTATCAAAATAACAATAAGTTAGTTAGCCGGTGAGAAAATATTCACCCATCCAATTTCTATTTTCTCTTAATTCCCTTATATCTCTCTAGATCTGATAGTTTGATATTATTATTTTAAAAAATATTTATTTTAATTTTTGAAATTCAAATTGAATTATGAAATATAGTAAAATAGTAAATATATGGAAAAATTATTTAAAACAAAAATTTACTTTTTTATTGCATTTTCACAAGTCACGTATATTACCGCTGAGATATGCTTTTTTTACCTTTATTTTTATGGATTGACAACTCACCTATTTCTTTTAAGAATCCGTAAAAATAACTCATTAAAATAAATTAAAAACTATATCAAACTTTTAAATTAAAATTATCTCTAAAATTGAGATAAAATTATTTTAATGAAATAAAACTGCAAAGAATAAAAAATAGAAATAAAAATGACTGTTATAACGGAAATAGTATCTATCGAATGAGGGGGGTTTCAAAAAAACAAAACCGTCACTTCCGGTCTTCTAGGTACAACAGGTGCTAAGTAGGTGGTAAAAAGAATCCCTCTCCTCACTCTCACTCGAGCCAAGTGCAGTCGAACCACGTGGAGGAATTCGTTAGAAGCCGGAACTCCCGGGAATAAACACCAGTGGTATTGATCGTTACTGTCTTTCATACAAAAAAAAAATTTAGCTTAACTGACAATTATAATTTCTCGATTAAGATAATAGGTAAGTGAAATTTAATATTCTTTTATTTATAATTAATTAATTCGAATAATGTTTAAATCATATTAAAAAGGTATTTTATTTTTATTTTTTTTGTTAATACATCACAAAGACTTCTAAAATAAAATAAAAATTCTAATTTTTTACCAAATTCTAATGAGATCAATCATTTATGAGCATAATTAAAGGCTAAAAGTAATAAGTTGAAAATTCAATAAATTTTGCATAAAAAAAAATTAGACCAGATCATTGAAATTTAAAAAAAATAACCCTGAGAATGACAATCGTTATATGAAATATATTACTTAAGAAATACGACATAAATTGGATAATAAAGACAATTTATTGTTAATTTAAGGCAAATAGAGTAGATCAAATTTGAAAAGAGTGAACAAAATATATATATATTGAGTTGTGATATGAGAAAATAAATTCAGAGTATAGACAGAACTAAAGAATGCCACTATAAATTTTAAAAAAGAAATAAAATAAAAACAATAGAGCAAATTATAAGGGTCTCCTGAGAGAAGTGAATTAAATTATTAATAAAAAATAATTTTCAAAATTCCAAAAATTTATATAAATATATGCATAACAAACATAATTGCCATTTACTTGATTACAACATTAACCCAGTGGTTTCTTGCGCGCCCCCCCCCCCTTAATTTTTGTAATAATCTAAATTCCTTTTTCAATAGTTGGGCACATTTCTGAAATAATATAACAAAAGGGGTGGGCCATGATTCAAAGTATCGCATAATCATCCCACCTTTTTTACCGACCGACGATAGTAAGGGAGGTATTGTTTTCACACCAAATTTCACATGTGGAGATTTTTACATATCTCCACGAATCATGCATTTTCTAAACAGAAAAAAGTATTTTTAGCATGATGTCTGTCCGTCCGTCCGTCCGTATAGATGTGTACAGCCTGAACGGCTCAACCGAATTTGATGAAATTTGGTATATTTACTTAATGCATCAGTGGGATGAATTGATCAACTTTTGGTGCAATTCCGGAAACCGGAAGTGGTAGTATTAGCGATCGACGATAGGAAGGAAAGGGTTATTTTCACACCAAAGATTTTTTTATATATCACCACGAATCATGCACTTTCCTCGAGAAAAATCATATTTATTAGTTTTTTCTTGATTTAAAATTATATGACGTCATCCAGCCATTCATGACGTCACAGCCTGGTCTTGCATATATATTATAAATAAAATAAAATTAAAAATGTTTATATTTATTATTTATGTATCCATATCTGTTTTTTATTACATTAATAGATATATTAAAATTATTTGAAATTGTTTCTGTAGCTGGAAATTAATTTATTTCAAACAGTCGGTCGGTTCGGACCTGGCCACAGGTCAACTTATTTTAGAACTATATTTAAAAAAAAAATCGAAAATTTTCAAAATTTTGCGAGAGAGAGAGAGAGAGAGCACTTGGAATTGGTTCTGATCCATCGCAACAGTCTCGTGCCCCACTGGTTGGAAAACGCTGCATTAACCAATTAAAAAGAAGAAAAACAAATTATTGTTATTATTCAATAAAAAAGTTAAGATTGATGTAAAAATATATATATCTCTATTAAAATTCATTAATAGATCATTTTACTCACAAGATAATATATTAAATTAAAACTTATTTAATAACATCTAATAAAAATATCATTTTGTTGTTATTTCAGAAATTGTGGACACCAGATGGTCAAAAATGGTTACGAAAATTATTTTATTTAAGAGAGGATATATGTTTATTTTATATTATATATTATTTATTAATAAAATATATATGAATTGGATAAATAAAATAGAAGACGTATTACTTTTTATTATTAAATGTGGATAATTTTATATGACAAAAAAGGAAAATGGATATTTTTATGAAAAATAGAACGAAAAACTAATTAAAATTTCATCAAGTTATAGCTTTCTTTTTGCGTGAGGCCTTTAGAGAGAATAAAGAGGGAAACGAAACGGATGTTTTGCACGAAAAGGAAAAGCAAAGTTGTATAACGAAATGAATAGAACAGAAAATTAGCGGATGCTCCTTGTTAATAGAGCTTATACTATTCCTTATATGCATGTTGCCTAGAATAAAAGGAATATAACTCTCAAAAAGAAAAATTTAAATAAATATGCAGAGAATGTTTAGATGAAACAAATCCGATAGAAGACGGTATTATATATATAAAAAAAACTTAGATTGGTATCAGGCTAAATTCTTTACAATGAATACAAATATATTAGATTCTGGGACCATACAAATGTGTATATAAACCATTATAAATAGGATTGTGCATTCATTATAATGGATTTTGACAAGATGACGTAAATAGTACAATTACACAAAAGGTCATATTGTTATAATTTTTGTTTTCAGTCTCTCCATGTTATTTTTCACAAAGTAAATGCCATTATTGTTTTGAACATTATACTTGGCACTGAAACGAACAGGCACATTGCAAGAAACTATTTATTTATTTATTTTTTGTTTCATTTAAAGAAAAGTACTGTTGTATTGCTGTCAGAAGAATATGAGGATAATTCTTCATAAAATTCAACACAAAAAGGATTTTGATGGGGAATGTCCGTTCATATTAGCAAAAAAAAAAAAAATCTTGAAAACAAAAAAAAAAAAAAAAAAAGAAGTTTAAAAACGAATTCATACCCATATATATAATAAATAAATCAGTTAAAAATAAATTACTAGTATAAAAATAATTTAAAAATGATATTCCATTTTTTTAATTGTTAAAATAGATGCTATCAAATTTAAAAAAGGAAAGTTTAACAAAATAAATTAGTTTTGTTATTTTTACAATCTCGTCAGGGATAGTATTGCGATCATGAAAATTTTCAATGTCGAGATTTTGATGTTTTTATACGTTTTGTAGTTTCCTGAATCATTTTCACTAAGATTGAGAAAAATGTCTGTCTCTCTGTGTGTGTATGTAGACAAGATTACGCAAAAACTGTTTGAGCTAGAATCATGAAATTTGGTACACGGGCATTATTCAAAATTCGTATTTTTCTATCAACTTTTGAAAAATGTTCGGAAGAGGACCATTACCTACCATGTTTTCATTTTTTTCCCTCTAAACTTCCCGTATAAATAAAGATATATATTTGATAGTTTTTCACATGATTGAAAATTGTATAAAACTGCTATATATAAAATTTCAGCTTGGTTGAATCGCTGAAAGTACCGGAATTAATTTTTTAAATTTTTTAACACGTTGACTGCCAATCACGCGTCAGCATGTGACGTGGCGTTATCAACAAAGAGCCAAACACGCGCTCGTTTAATACATATTATTTATTAATTTATAATTTAATTAATTAAATTTAATTTAAATATAACATATGTTAATTAATCCAATTCAAATTTTTGAGATAATCGAGTGGAGACACTCCAGATTTAAAAAAAAAAAAAAAAACAATCAAAAGAAAATAGTCTAACTGTTGTTTTTTATATTTATTTAAAGTTTTACTATTCCAAAATAAGTAGAAATATTTTTAATGTCTCACGTCTCACTAAAATAAAATTAAAAAATTTTATGGAATTTTCTGATCATTACTATTGAATCTGAATAAAAGCTAATAAATTAAAAAAAAACTATTAATAATAGATATGAAGATTATTATTTATAATATTAATAAAGTTTTACATATTAATATTAGTTAACAAATCAATAAAAATAGATTTTTATCTATTAATATATGCCGCTTGAATTGATTTAAAAAAAAAATGTGTTAAATAAAGGTTAATGGTGTAAAATAATAAATCTTGATGTATTACGCAATCATCAGTGTGATGTGTATAAATAATAAATTTATTAAAAGGAAAATTAAATTAAAAATAAAAAAAAAAAAAAAAAAAATTTTAAAAGATTTAGTTTTTGTTTTCCAATATTAACAAAAATGAATCGAGATATTTCTTCGTGGATGACCTTGAATGTCTTCAGGTTAGTGAAGAATCATTGGAATGAAGTTCATCGACTAATACTTTGACAGCCGACAAGCAAAGTGTTGGTCATCATGTTTCTCTCTTTTATATATCAAGCTATCTATATAATAAATGTATAGATTGCCTGAGGGCGTGAGGGTCGGTCAGAGTCTCTTGAGCTTGTTGGTATTTCCAAGATTCCCTTTGGGGTCGGATTAAGAGACCACAACGAAACAATGCCTCGCATAAAGCATGGGGAATAATACACCAACAAAGAAGATACATATCGTAGTAGTAGTAGTAATAAAAGGAGAAGATATATAGCAAAGGGTCGTTGGCAAGTTTTGAATTTAGTTCTAGAGAAAGAGGGTTGTAAAATAAATTAAAAAGAAAATACAAACAAATAAATAATTTGTTTTTAATCTACTTTTTCCCACTCGAATAAATTAAATTTGTTATTTTTTTTTTAATCAAAAGAATTTCAAATATTGAGTGAGAGGATGAAATGTTTATTTATTAGAAAACTTTTAAAATATTTCTAAGAATAAATTAATATCTAGTTAAAAGTGAAAATTTATGGAAAGAGAAGATATAAATATTGAGTAAGTGATTGATTTTCATCACCTAAAATTGAAAAGTATAAAAAAAATAAATTAATATTGATTTAACATAAAAAAGCTAATTTTAATAGTTTATTCCTAAATCTTAAATATTCTTTATTACTATATTGAAATATGTTCTTTATAATAAATAGACGAACCCGTTGCAAACAGTGTGTGTGTTTGCAATTTAAATTTAAACTAAATTTGTAACTTTATAATGTTGCAGACATCACATACCCAACTTCATAATGTTACAGACATCACAAACATACGACGGAAATTATATATATTAGATAATATAGAATAAAAAAAATGTTTAATTTTATTATTACAGATATTAAAGTTGATTGACATAAGGAAGGATAGAAGAGGATTCATAAATACCCACAAATAAATAAAACTACTTTTTCTGTGTTTATAACAAGTTAGAAGTTTCAAGATAAAAAATCGGATATGAATATACGAAAATTATAATAACAACAACAAACATTAAGAGAACAGCAAAGCAACTAATTATATTTTAGTAGATAAATGTATAAATAATGTAGAGAAATTTGTTTTCTACATTGTAAAGAATAACAAAATGAAGTTATCATTGAAGAATGTATCCATAAGATAAGTAAATAATATTAACATTTTTGTTTTGTTTTTTTATAAAATTGAAATTTATTCCTATGAATCATATTATATAAAATTATATTTTTAATTTGAATTAACATTAAAAATATTAATAAATGCCAATATAAAACCAAGGACACTTGCTAATATTATAATTAAGTTAAATCTTATAGCCCCAAGAATTGCGAAAGCTGACAAAAATGGGGTTAGAATCAGGTAGACAATCAAATTAAAATATATACAATAAAAAAGAATTAAAATATAGGTATTTTTTATATATATATATATGATGGTTGAAAAAAAGTTTTTAATTATATTGATAAACATAATTAACATATAATATTCATATTTCATCAATTGTTCTATAATTCAATGCAAATTGAAATCGATTTAAATTTCAAAAGCTAAAAAACATTATATTTTATAGATAAAATTTTATTATTGAATAAATTTTATGCTTAGAAATGTTGATAATTAGATAGACGTATCCGAGAATAAAAATACTTTAATTAGAAAAAAATATGAAGAAAGAAACAATGGATGTGAGAAGAATTTAGATAGGATCAGATCCAAAGATTTAACTAAAAAAAAAAAAAATTGAAATAAAGATTTATTTGTAAAATTGATTTCAACAGATTTAATAATCTATTAAATGTTAGGAGGCTATTTATTTTACTTTCATAAAATTATAATTCAAGTAAAAAAAAAATGAAGTAGTAAACATATTTGTAATCTTTATATTATTTTTTATTGTAAAAATAATTTATTTAAATTTTTTTGATTTAAAAAATTATAAAAAAAATAATATACTTATTTATAAAAATATATAATTATAATAAAATAATTTTTGTAACTGTTTGGTTTCAAATATATGTTATAAAATTGAGAAGGTCAGGGCATGTGCCTAGAATGGGAGAAGAAAGAATAGCAAAAAATATATTGGTGGGGAGACGATTGGGAAACGTCCGCTTGGAAGACCAAGGACGCGGTGAGTGGATAATGTAGGAAGGGACGTGAGAGAGATGAGAGAGGGTAGGGATTGGATGGATTTAGCTCTGTAAATGTAATTTTATTATATAAACAGAAAATAAATAATACCGTCTTTATTGCCTGATAATTGAATGTTGAAATTACTAGAGTTATAGAATCTTAGTGGCTAGGCATCAAAAGGTGAAGTTGATATTTGAATAAGTGACCTCACGAATAAATTCCCACGCAGTCAACCTAAAACCCTTTTAATTGTAATCATGTCATTCATGTGCCCCATTGATTCTAAATAGAAGGGGTGGAAGGCATATTTGGAAACACTCCCTCCAAACTAGAAGATGCCAAGGCTCTTCTTTAGTATTCACACTATTCACAGTTAGAAATGGCATTTCCTGTTTGAAACTATAGTTTGGTTAATTATTTAAATAAAGTGAATAAAATGACATCATACTTAATTCTTTTAATAGAAAAGAAATATCTTGATAAATAGTTAAAATAACTAATATTTAAATCAAACTTAATTTTAAAAATCGAAGAGATTTAATTTTAAAAGAAATGAAAATTTCTTATTAGCTCTACAAACATTAATTTTTTTAATGAAATAATATTAAATGAATTTATTATTCATAATCATTTTTGTAATATTAGATATAATTTATAATAAAAAAAATAGTGATATAGATACTCTATAATAAATATAGACAAAAAAATTCTTCGCTAATATTTTATGTTTATTTAATGTCGTCAAAATTCATATATCATTGATCAAATATTTACTGTGATCAAATAGTTAAATTACTTTTTTTTCTTTTTCTTTTTTGGATAAGCAATATTAGCTATAATGAGAGTAGATAAAAAAATATTTTCAAAACTTCAATTAATTAAAATTAATATTTAATAAATATTTGTAAATTTATAGATTATAAATATATATATATTATATATAAAAAAAAAAAGTATAATTTCAAGGTCAATTTTATTGGAAATTATTTCATTCAAGCTTGAAAAGGAAGTTCTGATTGGTTCAGTTCAGTTGATATTTATAATAGAAAAATAAATAAAAAAAATCTAAAAACTATACAAACACAATTCATTATTTTGTAATTTTTAGTTTAGTTTTTATAAAGTTTTTTTTTAATATATATGCCTATATTTATTAATAAAATTCAGATTTTTTTTGATTTATTTAATCTTCAAATTTATTTAAAATATTATTAAATTTTATGTTAATTTTTTAGATTTAGCGAGGTTTGTTTGACACTCGATCTTGAAAGTTCAGTCGATCAGTGGTTTGGATATTTTTAAATTAATTTTTATAAATATTTATAATTTATTTTAAAAAATAAAAATACTCAATAACTATATAATTATAAATAAATAATTTTTCTTTTTTTAATTGCATAACTTGATGAAATAAATAAGTATTAAAATCATTATTATTCTTGTCTTTTATATAAATATAATATTCATAATTCTTATTAAAATATTTATTAAAATTATAAATATTTCAATTGTAATGTTTTTATTTTAGATACAAACATAAATTTTATAATTTCATTTGTATTACAAGGCGACTTAACGATTCAGCAATGAACATTTGCAGATGGGTGAGTGGCAATTGTCGTTTGACACCTCGGTAGTAGTTTCGCCTAGGAGGGCATAACGACGGCCAGGAGCTCTTAAGCTGAGGTAAAAAGATGCGGAGTGGCACGAGGGCCGAGAGTCAAGTTCACCGACCCGAACCCGCACACACGGACACACACTCGGGCAGGCGACCGACGAGAAGCCAGCCACGCAGACGAGCCGCGCTGTTGCCATGTGGCGCGTCTTGCCGCTTACAAAGCCCACCGTCGCGGTGTTGCTAGATCGAACACCGGCGAGCCCAACGATAGGTATTTGCAATCACTAGCACTAGGTCAGGGGTTTCCTTAAGGGGCTCTCGCGCTTCATGTAAAAGGCTTGGGGGAAAAACATTTAACATTAACAATGATGTAAGAATTTGATCAAGTTAAACAGAAATAGTTTATCTTGAACAAACAAGGGAAAAATTCTTGAGAAAGTAAAGTTAATGGCTGAAGTAGACTGACAAATTTAGATTTTCTCTTATTTTAAAAGAAAACTTGAATGAAGTAACTTTTTAAATGTATAAATAAAGTAAATCAATACAAAGAGAATAAGCATTTAATAAAATATATCATTAGAATTCTTTCAAAATTATTAATTAAATTTAGTTAATAAACTATTTTATACATATAATAGTTTCAAATTAACTTTTTAATTTTATTTTTTAATATATTAAAGTATTATGTAAATCTGATATTTTTAGCATTGAAAAAAAAATTGAATAAATAATTAGCTTTATTTATTTTTCACTAAAATTTAAAAGCAAAACAAAATATCCTCTAAGAACAAACTCCATGAGTCTTTGAACAATAGAACAAACATTTTACATAAATAATACTCTACCTAAGTGGTTTACTCGAATCAATTATATTTATTAGCTTTTATCTATTTGTAAGTCTAAATCAGAACCGATCGATCGAAAACTACTAATAGAACACTTTAATTAAAATTTATTGTATATACAAATACATGATTTTAATTTTTGTTTTTTTTTTGTTTTTGTTTGTATCTTCCAGTAGGATAGTTCAAGAAACTCATTGGTGTCAAATCACAAAATCTAGCCGGTCAATTAACAACTGCTCTTCCTGAAATTATTCGATTACGAAATTTTTCTTAAAAAAGATCGAATGTCACTGGTTGTATGACACATAACACCGTCTGGTAAAATTAAATACTCTCTATATAAGTTTTCTTAAACTTTTCCGGCACAACTTTGTAAATTCTGAAAGTTTACATTGGAAAATTTGGAATTAGTGTTTTCTTCTAATACGAGAGAGAGAGAGAGAGATAGTTTCCCAAGTTTACCAGCACCCATATATATATACCCATACCATATATATATGTGTGGGAATGGAGCCTTTTGGCTCATCACCGTCCGAATCATCAAAAGCCTGGCACATCTTACTGCCTCAGGGTCGGCCATTCTCAACCACAATATCATCGGAGTTGGTGCTTCCTCTCAACGCCGCTCCAAGCAGCGAGCGCCCCAGACGCCGTCGCCGCCTCCCCACCATGAGCTACCATCACCGTCGCCGCCATTCTCCCACTCCACGCCACCGACCAATAGCAACCGAGTTCCAGCTGTTTGGACTTCCTTTTAAAAAGGACACGGACACGATTCGAGTTTTTAGTTGTACAGTTTCAGTTTAAGTTTTAGTTTTATAGTTTTACAGTCGACACTTTACAGTCCTTTGTACATCGCCAGAAGTATTCAAGAAACGAAGAAGTTACATTTTCATTTATTTTTACACTGTTTTTTATCTTGTTCATCTTTATTCAATAAAACGATATTTTTGCAACCATTTAAACAAAACAGATATTTTTTGCTAAACAACCCCTAGACAACGAAATTCCCTACAAATTGGGGGCCTGTCCGGGATTGAAAACAACTCGTTTATCGTTCGGGCAAAAGAAGATTCCTAGACTTATTCACTCTCAAGATTTTATGTGAATAATCTTCAAGAAAAGATACACGATTCAAGATTCAAGTTTTATTCACTTTCAAGATTTTTGTGAATAATTCTTACGAAAAAGATACAAGATTCAAGATTGAAGATTTATTTACTCTCAAGATTTTTGTGAATAATTGTCAAGGAAAAGATACAAGATTTAAGATTGAAAACTTATTCACTTTCAAGATTTTTTTGTGAATAATCAGCAAGAAAGAAAATACAAGATTTAATACAGTAAAGATTAAAGAAATAAAAATATATTAAGATGATGAATTTGGTTTTTTTTCCAAAAATCGCAAAAAACATCAATGAGGCCAAACCATATGAATTGAAAGGATTAAAAACGATAATAACGGGTGACGCAACATGCCGCCTCAGTAGAAAAACCCTACTCAACTTTGAAGGGTTCAACTTTGTTGAAGGTTCTGAGGAATACGAAAAGAAAAATGAAGAATTAAAGGAAAAACTTACCAGTAAGCAACTACGTCGAACATCTAATATACTCAATCTTCCTGAGCAAGACAGCGACGAACTAATCAGAGGTAACATTCTATCTTGGTTATGTACACTGGACGAAGATGATGAAGAAGAAGAAAAAGAAGAGACTGATAAGAAAGAAGAGACTGAAAAGAAAGAATCTAATAAAAAAGAAGAGACTGATAAGAAAGAATCTGATAAAAAAGAAGAGACTGAAAAGAAAGAATCTGATAAAAAAGAAGAGACTGAAAAGAAAGAATCTAAGAAAAAAGAAGAGACTGAAAAGAAAGAATCTAAGAAAAAAGAAGAGACTGAAAAGAAAGAATCTAATAAAAAAGAAAAAACTCAAAAGAAAGAATCGGAGAAAATTAAAGAGACTGATAAGAAAGAATCTGATAAAAAAGAAGAGACTGAAAAGAAAGAATCTAATAAAAAAGAAAAAACTCAAAAGAAAGAATCGGAGAAAATAGAAGGGACTGATAAGAAAGAATCTGATAAAAAAGAAGAGACTGAAAAGAAAGAATCTAATAAAAAAGGAGAGACTGAAAAACAGGAAGTCAAAGAAGAAAAGAATGAAGATAAAGAATCTCTAACGACTGATAATGAAAAAAAGACCGAAAGTGAAGTTAATGAAGAGGATAAAGTAAATGACGATGAATCAATGGAAGTTGATAAGGATGAAAGCACTTCAGAAGATCGAAATAAAACAATTCGTGAAGAAGAGATTGATCCCAATGATAAAATTTTTTATCTTGATGAAACAATGCCTGAAAGTGAAGATGGTGAGAAAGACAGTGAAGAAGATGACGTTACTAATTTAAAATTCGCCTGGAAAGTTTTAAAATTGGCAAAAGTGATTTATGAAAAACAAGCAAATGAAGGAAATAAAGAAACAAAATTAAATTTAGAAAATGTTTTTTTAAAATTAGACGAAATTAAAGAAGAAAGTTCTAACGATAATGATAAAACACAAACTGCAAGTAAAGTTGAAACTGAAGATAGTGTTTTAAATAAAGAAAATGAAGATTTTAATGTGGATTTAAATTTAGAAACAGGCATAAATGATTTATCCAAATCACAAGATATACTATTTTACGTGAAGAAAAAAATCGATAAATATCGAAAAACGAAAGGCGAAGTGGAGAGATAAGGAAAAGAAGATTAACGTATTCGAGGCCGAATACATCGCAGGACGGCCGAATGTGGGAATGGAGCCTTTTGGCTCATCACCGTCCGAATCATCAAAAGCCTGGCACATCTTACTGCCTCAGGGTCGGCCATTCTCAACCACAATATCATCGGAGTTGGTGCTTCCTCTCAACGCCGCTCCAAGCAGCGAGCGCCCCAGACGCCGTCGCCGCCTCCCCACCATGAGCTACCATCACCGTCGCCGCCATTCTCCCACTCCACGCCACCGACCAATAGCAACCGAGTTCCAGCTGTTTGGACTTCCTTTTAAAAAGGACACGGACACGATTCGAGTTTTTAGTTGTACAGTTTCAGTTTAAGTTTTAGTTTTATAGTTTTACAGTCGACACTTTACAGTCCTTTGTACATCGCCAGAAGTATTCAAGAAACGAAGAAGTTACATTTTCATTTATTTTTACACTGTTTTTTATCTTGTTCATCTTTATTCAATAAAACGATATTTTTGCAACCATTTAAACAAAACAGATATTTTTTGCTAAACAACCCCTAGACAACGAAATTCCCTACATATGTATTTATATAAAAGAAGCTAAATTCCATTTTATTAAGTTAGTTTTAACCACCAGCTATTTTAATTGCCAGATTAATAAAAATATAAAGGCTATAAAAAATTAGAATCTTTCCTAAGAATTTACATTATCTTTCAGTGATGTATGCAAGAGTTTGATTTTCTCAAAGCATGAATGATATTTTCAAGCCCGAAAATCTTAAAAAAGTTCAGTAGTGAAATTAAGTATCTTTATTTTCTTTAAATTCCTACCAATTTTCCTAAAAAAGAACCTCTACCGATGGAATATAAGGAAATATTTGCCAAGTTGACGATGTGAATTGTTTGAACTAGAATGCTGATGTTTTCATATAATAGTACGGATTGTTCTAATTAATAAATTTAACTTTATACGAGAATATTTCTATTTTTATAATTAATATGAAATAAAACCCGCCAAGGAATGAAATGTTGAGAAAAAAGAGAAAAAAAAACCTTGGAATTTGCTCAAGTGCAATTTTGATATTATATTATATAATAGTATCAATTAATAATAATAAAAAAAAATTTAAATTTATTCAAATATTTATTATCATTTTTTTTTAAATTGATGAAATTGTTAATGAACCTGTTTCAAAGTTAACCAAACCTGTGTATATAAACCAAAAGTAGAGGTTTTAAGGTGGAGCGACAGATTGCAAGGGAACAAAGGGCTTCAAGGTTAACCGGAAATATCCGATCAAGGCAAACGCGCCAATTATATAATCAAGCGGAAGAAGCAAAATGATGGAAAAATGGGGTGGTCGGGTTTGCAATTCGGAAAATTAAATTCAGTTATTAAGATTGGATCGATAGCAAAATAGAGAGAGAGAGAGACAGAGATCTCCAAGGGATGGCTGATGGATTGCTAATTCAGCGTCTGACAGGGAAGAGGTCCCTCAAGTGGAACAAGCAGCTGATGAATGACAAGGTGACCACCCACCCACACAAGATCCAAATCTTATCACACTAATTCCATTCCCTTTCCCATGCCCCTTAATACACATTCGTACTAATATATATATATATATATATAAATCAATTTAATTTTTTAAAATAAAATTTAAAGTTTAATATATATAAAAATGTAGGTGTAATTAATATTAATTAAATATATAGAGATAAAAAGTGTAGCCTATGTTTAAATAGGGATATATAAGAATATTCTGGTATTTAATCGGTGCCAATTTTGAAACCATGATCTTACAGTTTTCCAGACTGACTGTCAAGAAAAATTCTTACGTGTTACATTGATAGTTAATGCCTTCTCATGAAAGGAGATTTTACCCAGATGCAAACATATTTATTGTAAGAAATATGACTTGAAAATAGTAATAAAATATAAATATGTAATATCTTCGTATTATTTATACGTATTTTCTGATAATTACTTGATGGCAATACCATCAGAAAAACCCAGCATACAATGAGAAATGAACTAGGAAATGAATAACGAAGGATTTTCACGCGCTAGCGAGTGCATGGCTACTGAGACATAACATCTCAACACGCTTGGCTCTTTGTTGGTGACACTACGTCAAGTAGTTGCGCGTGATTGGCAGCTATCGTGTTAAGTTTTATTTGGATTCTCCTGGTCATGTAACGAGAAGATATGGAAAATTTTTTTAAATTCTGAGCAATGAGCAGATAATCTTTATATATGGTAAGTATAAAAATTAAACTTAACACATTTTTGACATTTTCAATTTAAATATTCATATTATTTTAATCTCAAAACGATAATAATTGAAGGTTTGAAAATATTTTTTTATCTACTCTCATTATAATAATATAAATAATATGGTTTTATTTGATAAAATAAAGTGGTAGAATCAATTTCATTAATTAAATAAAACGAACCATAAAAGTTTCAATTAAAAAAAATTGAACAGTTACTGATAGACTAATGATATTTTTAAAACTCTGGATAAAATTAAAACATTCTTTTTTTTATTTTATTTCACTGTTCTTTTATCAAGAATATATTATAATTGATAACCATAAATATATTTTTGAATACAAAAATAATAAGAATAAGAATAAAAAAAATTCATCATTTATATAAAATGAATATAAATAAATAATTATAATTTGGGTAACTAGATGATTTTAATTTAACATGATTTTAAATGAAATATTCAAAATGAATGTCCAAGATAAGACAAAGATAAAAAATAAAAATATAAAAAAAGACAGAGAGAGCAAAAATATAGAACACAGAATAGAAAAGTTTTAATTTAAGTAATAGATTTTTTTTTTAATGATATAATTTATTCTTTAGTTCTTTTACCGACCGACGATAGTAAGGGAGGTATTGTTTTATTTATATAATACATAAATATTTTATAGATGTAAATTAATTATAATCAATAATGATTATTATTATTTGTAGATAGACCCTGAAGATTACTCAGAGCTTTAAAGTGAATTTCTTTGGTCCGAACTCGAGTCTTCAGTGTGGTAGACTGTCGTGCTAACCACTAAATCACTGAAGAGTAATAATTATTATTAGTTATAAAAAAAAGTTTTGAAATTTTATTTATTAATTTATTATATATATATATTATATAAATTTTAAATACAGTATGACCTCTTGTTTTCAAATATACGATTGAGCCGTTTTTGAATATCAAATATAATTTTTTTTTACCCTAAAATTATATCCTACGGAAAGGAATAAATTATTTTATTTAATTTTATTCTCTCGATGGTGTTTTGTTATAAAATTATAACATTTTTAATTCTATATTTTCAAGTTGGCTTGAACATATATGTGTGTGAATATGAAAAAAAAACCTTGGAAGCCAAATTCCAATCAATTGAAAAATAATGAAATAATGAAAAACAAAAAACAAAAACAAAATTGTTTCTCATGTGGGTAGGATTATTTAAACTTCTTTTTGACAAAATTTATCAAATGACCTCTACTGGAAACATGAAGGTCAAACCTAAAAATTGCTTATATCACTAAAATTACATTATGTTAATTTGTATATGGGAAAAAATTGATAATGATTTCCATTTTGGGTGACTGAATTTTAATTATTTATATTTGGATATTATATATGTATTGTTTACTTTTCAAATGACCCCTATATCCTACCACTTAACTACTAAATAGGGGATAGGGTAGAGCAAAAGTGGTTATTTAAGTTTTATCCATTTTTATCTCGCCAGAGATAGTATTGTGATCACGAAAATTTTCAATGTTGAGAAATATATGTGTGCTTGTAGACAAGATTACGCAAAAAAGGTTTGAGCTCGAATAGTGAAATTTGGAAAAAGGGCATTAATCAAAATTTCTAGTTTTCTATCAACTTTTGAGAAACGTAGTTTACTACGTTTTCATTTTTTCCCCCTAAACTGACCGTAAAAATAAAGATATAGTTTTTCACATTATTAAAAATTGTATAAAACTGCTATATATAGAATTTCAACTTGATTGAATCGCTGAAAATACCGAAATTAATTTTTTAACACGTTGACTGCAAATCATGCGCCATCAACAAAGAGTGAAACAAGCGCTGGACTAATAAATATTATTTATTAAATTTAATTTAAATATAATATATCTGAATTAATCCAATTCAAATTTGCGAGATAGCCGAGTGGAGACACTCCAGATTTTTTTAGTGAATGTAGAAATACAATTATATAAAATAGAATTATCTTTGTTAATTTTGGGATAATTTTTTTTTTCTTAAATAAATATTAATTATCATTTCGTAAATAATTGCCTATTATTTATGTGTGATGATATACAAATGTTTCTTTTCCCTTCCAGTATTCTTTACTCATTCTATTTAAACAAGTACCGATTTGTAATATTGTAGATATACATAGTTCGTTTATTTATTTGTTTCATAAAACAAAGTGAAGATGAGCGAGATAGCTTGGGACTGTTTTAAGAGTAGTACGTGATAAAGCTATTATTTCATGGCAAGGTAACTACGAGTTCTCTTCCTTTATTCGTTGATTTGGAAAGGGTAAAGAGGTGTAGAATGGAGGGGGGGGGGAAGAGTGGAAGACAGGCAAGCAAAGGGCTGATACTAAGGTGACGGTTTTCATTTGAAAATGATTGGTTGACTGGCGAGATCTCGGATCGATGTCGGTGGGAGCGGTGCATGAGTCAGCCCGGCAACCCGCAGCCGGGATGCCTGCCATTCACGGTTATTACTTCGTACACAAATACAAATGCATTCCACTAATCATGTTGAAACCTCCAACCATCTTTCTCTTATCCGAGACATGAAAACAATTTATCAAATGATTAAGGGAATCAACACTATACGAATACTAACTAATAGAATGTAGGAAATTAATAATAATAATAATAATAATAATAATATTAATGCGTATGAACAAATAAACTAATCATAAAAAGAACAAAACTGAAATTAAAATTAATTGATAGTATAATTAAAAAAAATTATAGACATTTCCTAATAATTGTAATTTATATAATTTTCCCATTAAATAGTAATATCAAAGAATTCTGATGAAAAAGTCAAATGAAACATCTCCACTGTCGGATGCTTGTTATTTTAATTATGTTTATATAAAAAATAAATAATAACAAACAAAAATAAAAGAATATTTCACAAAGATGTATATTTTAAGTATATGTCTATTTCATTTGAAAGTAATGATGTTTGGGATTACTCTTTCATCTTTCTGAATATAATTAAATACATTCATTAAAATCATTTCTTTTGAGTAAATATTCACATATGTTTCGGTTGGAATTTCATAAAAATATTCATAAATAATTGTTTATGATGCAATTTGAAAGAATGATTCTATATATATATAACCAATCTTTAACTAGAAAATATAATTTTGATAATTATTCAAGTAAACGCTTTTTCGTGGATTTGGATAATACTTAACCAGTGGGTTCTTTTTGCAATTCTAAATTAACTTTTCTTATGCAATTTTTTCGGGCCTCTTCTAGTTTACGAGATACAAATTATTAAAATTTGAAAATAAATCCATTGATATTCTATATAGCTAGCATGTTTTATTTTTTTTTGACTACCAGAGGGCGCACTAATTTTCGGTTTGGATTTATGAAAATTAAAAAAAATTATTAAATAATTTTTATATATCCAAACCGAACAAGAAAAGTTTATTTGGAATTGCAAAAAAAAAAAAAAAAACTCACTGGTAAAGTATTATCCAAATCCACAAAAAGGCGTTTAATTTAATAATTACCATATAATTTTTATAACCCTTAAGATCTTTATTAATTAATTAATATGCATATATTAAAATTGTCAAACTTGCTGGAAGTTGGTTTTCATTTATTTAAGAAAATATTATAATTTAAAATAAACTATAAAAACAAATGATTTGTGAAAATAGATGAATAGATTTAAATTGAAAATATTATCAATTAATAATAGTTTTAACTATTCTTAGAAATTTATTATAAAAGTTCAGATATATTTATATATATCTATATATGTATAAATATAATATAGTATATGAATATTAATAATTATAAAAATAAAGAGTGAAATATATTTTTGTTTTGTTTATAAAGAGACGAATCAAAAATTAAAATTAAAACGTTATATGGATATTTCTATTGATCATTCATTCTTTCCTCCATTGAATATACTATCACTGTATTGATCCATTATTTATGATTGTTATTGATGACAAATTATAGAAAAAATCTTGACTTGTGTAATCTTTAAAAAATAACTACCCTTAAAGAGCACCTACCCTTATTGCCTGCTTAAGTGAGTATCCCGATGAGCGCCAAAGTCGAGTGAGAAAGAGACAGAAGAGAATAGAGAGAGAGAGAGAGAAAGAGAGTGAATGAGAAGAGAGAGGGGGTGGGCTGGCACGTGGGTACGTTCTGGTGGTGGGGGTCAGCAATCTGTCCAAGTCTATGTGTCTGATGGTGTGTGTGTGTGTGTGTGTGGATGTGTTAGTTGCGTTGCCCTAGGTCAGGAGACTAGGAGGCCTTGCTCGTCGTCGTTGTTGTTTACGTCGTCTACGACGTCGAGGCCGTGACGTCACGCCCGTGACGTGATTCGCCACTGGGGGAGAGAGGTTCGAGGGGAGATGCATGGCCAAGTGCAAGGCAACGACGACGTCACCAATCGCGGGTCAAACACCGCTGGGAGTAAACACTCGGATGCAGTGATAAGAAGGCGAGGTGGGTAACACAGATAGATAGAACCTAGGAACTGGCAGAGTCAGCGAGTGGCTTTGCACAGATGCACCCAGCAAGTCATCTTCATCAGGTACGACTAAACATTGCTGAGGTAACAGAAATTTGGTTGATTTTTTTAAGGAAATGGGAATAGGCATCGGAATATTGGAACTTGATTTAAAAATCGGATTCTGAGAAATTATAACAAATTAGAATATTATTTTAAAGGGAAATTGTAAAAATTATGATTGTGAGTGAATTGATAAATATACATACATTAACAAGACATTTATAGAAAAACGAGTATTTAAAATTAAATTCTTCAAATAACTAATATAATACATATTTCCCTTCAATATTTTTTAAGTACATTTATTAATTAATTTCACCCTTTAGCTAAAATCGAGTATTTATTTTTGGTTGAAATGTAAAAAAAAAAATATTGTTAAAATATTGTGAGAATTCTTCATAAAGTTAGAAACAACTTTCTTATTTCAAAGTTAGATTTCTTAAGGTCTTTCTTTAATAGAATAATAAATAAGTAAAGAGAATATTTTTTCATTAAGATATAAGTAAAAAAAAAATTCAAATTAGTTTAGTTTTAAACTAAATAAGTTTTTATATTACTAAAGAAAACATTTAATTATTTGTTTATAATTTAAAAAATGTAATCATAATTCAAATAATAATTAAGCAAATGTGTAAAAAACGAATAATTATATATATATACAATAATTAATCAATTATTTTCTTAAATTTGGTTAATTTCAATTCTGAAAACTCTCAAACAAAAAATCCATTTAGAAGACTGTAAAGAATCTTGATACCAACAAGCCCTAACAAATCTAGACTTTTATCTTCCCGGATGCGAGTTTGAGTAGGATTGGTGACTTCTAAAAGGTTGCTTATCTTTTGACATCCTAAAATTATATTTTAAAAATACCTCGAATTTGTTAATCCAACGAACACATTAATAAATGCGTAAAAAAAAGGAATAATAATAATAATAATGGAAGTTTGAATTATATTACAAGATATTAATTATATTACAAGAACCGTTAAATAAATATATAAAAAGAAACAAGAGTCGTCATATCTTGACTTTTATAGAAAGAATGGATAAATGCCAAAAAAATAATATATTATTGAAAAAAATAAATAAAATAAACATAAAGGGCGTGGCATGTGGAGAGATATTGATAGAAAATATAATATATGAACAAGATATATATGTATATATATTTAATGTATGGAACGTTAAACATTTAAATCAATTTATTTTTATATAGATTTAACAAGAGTTAAAATTAATAAATATATGAGATTTTAATTAACCTTTTATATGCATTTGAAGATTGTATTTGTTCTTTGATATAAAAATGTCATGGAATACTATTATAATTCAATATTAAAAAAAATGTTTTAGAAAAATTATAAGAAAATGTTTTTTTTAATATTACTTATATTATTTATATAAGTTAAGGAAAATAATTTATTTACATATATGAATAATTATTTTATTCAATGAATATAAAAATATTTATATTTTAAATACAATTAGCAATTGTATAAGATGAAATAATTCATTCAGTCATTAAAATGAATTCTGGGCTTAATAAAGATTTATATTTTTTTATATATAAATGTGTTATATAAAATAAATTTTTAAAAAATATATTTTAGATTATAAAAGTATAAGCTTATGAGATAAGTTATCAAAAGATAAGAGCGATGATATAATAGTAAATTCTTAAATAGAATTTTTGATTTACCTAATTGATTTTTTTATAGATATATAAAAGAAAAAAAAAGAAAATAAATTAACTATCATGAATAAAAAATTAAAAAAAAACCAAAAGAATTGAAATACAATATTGAAATAAAGAGAAAATATTTTCATTTATTTATTATATTTTATGATTTTCTATTAACTGAAAGATTTTATCACTGAATATCAACAAAGAGCTAGGATTTTATATAAATAATTTAATTAATTAATTAATTTTTATATATATATACATTACTCAATTAATCAAACTATATGAAATGATTTTCTAATTATAATAATATACTAGATATTGTAAATCTTAAAAGTTGAGAAATATTATAGTTCATATTAGTAGGATACAAATTGGGTAGCCTAAACTCTTAAATATTCACTGATTTTATTCGTTAATTCAAGTTTTTGTAAGAATTTTTATATTATATACTATATAGGTACTATTTAAGCTCCCTATTCCCTTGAAATTATTCATTTTAATTTTATTTCTGAATATAAGGAGATTGAAAAAATTTCGTGTTTTAAATTTAAAAAAAAAATTGCTATTTTTTACTAATTGAACAAATAGAAAAGGGTGATCTCAGAGAATTAATTATTAAATTAAATATTTAAGTATTTTCATATTTAATCGCTTGTTTTAATAAATTTATTTTATTTATTCTTCATAAAAAACCAGGAATTTAAGATTACACACATGATATGTTTATTTTATAATTTTTTTTTTAATTTTATTAAGATGAAAGTATGAATAGTTTTATTATATTTTCAATGGTTGAGTATAATATGTTTATTGTTCAATCTTATATTTCCTAAGTGATATTGATAAAGAGTAAATCAATGGAGAAGAGAGGGTGATTTAGCATTGTTTTAAGGAGTAAATTTTCTTTGAATTTTGAATAAAATTATTTTTATTTGAAATTTTTAAGCAATTTAATATAATGTGATCTTTTTTCGAAATAACTATACATATATTAATACATACAAAGTTGCATTTTTTTTAGAAATTAAAATTTTGAATCTCATTTGCAAAATGTTTTGAATTGCATAGCTCATCTAAATAATTGATAATTTGAATGAGTTATACATTAATTACCAATTCCTATTAGCTAACTATATAGAAATGGATAAAATTAGAAAAAGAAAAAATATTATGTAAATCGGGGTAAGTATCTGATACTTGTTATTTTTGTTTTGTTAGAAGTCTCCATTGGAGAATATTTTCAAAATTCAAGAGGAAAAGTGAATCAAGTGAGGTCGGGTGAAGTGTGTCCTAAGGAGGGGAGTCAGCGCGATTGGTCCATTGAGGGGGCGTTTGCGACCTTGCCCTAGCCAAGAGGCGCCACTTCCCCCCACTCCTCGTATCCACGTGACTGCAAGCCATGGGCCGTGATAAGCCCCAAAGGAGTGCACGACAGACGTGTTTTCATACATGTCGGTTGCACTGTGCTTATTGCAAAAGAGGCGGGTGGCCAATGAGTCAGAGACTCAGTCGGGATCCAGGAGCTGCCGCGAGAGGATGAAACCTCCCCCCTCTCCACCCCCCGAGCAAGTGACAGCCGGGCACCAGCACGTGCTCTCCTCTCCTGTCCAAAGCAATGACCCTTGGCATTCATATCGCACCAATAACAAAGTAAGAAACCAATTTATCAAGGTGTTCATTGAATTAAGGATGATGATGACAGCCCTTAGAATAACCATGGAGGATCTAAATGCCTCAAATACACAATTCCAGATACCCCCCCAACAAGAACTTGTTGCTTTTATAAATTTAAAAAAAATGCAATGACATGTAGTTATTATTAAAATAAATAAATAAAAATAAAAACAAAATATGTTTGATAAAAAAATATTAAAAATAAATTCATTATCAATATTATACAATTTTTCTTGTATTATTCTGAAGTGTACACAATAGACAACATGAAATTTTTATAAAAAATAAAAAAAAAGATAATTTTCAAAATTTATCTAAGAATAACAATAAACACAATAGACATAGAATAAAATGAATCAATTCTAATACAATATTTCAAGTTTTAATAATTAAAAAAAAAAAATTATTACTAAAATGATTAAATTATATAATTAAGATAGAAACAAATTAATATTTGAATAGAAAAAGTTTTATTTACCTTAACCCATCCGCCGTGATTTGTTACGACCACGTACAATAAATACAGGTCAATTTCATGTCCATTTATCTTGGGAACTTTCCGAAATGGAGTCCTGGAATAAATTTATAATTATAAATATCATATCAATAAGGATAATATTAATTATAGTTTTGAAAAAAAAAATCAAAACAAACCCGCGAGTTTCATGAAAGTGTTTGAGTTCCCGTATAAAACTCTCCTGCTCCTTTTGGTAAGTGAGAGGGTCCTTATTGAGTATATGGGCCATATTAAGGTGTTATCTAGTTGGGCACACGTGTCACGGTGATGCATTTAGACATCGGGCTGGTCTGCCAATTCGCAGAGCTTATGCAGGATGATTAAAAAAAACTTAAAAAAGTCGGTTAGGTTCGAATGCGTGGTGCGTTAGTTGGCCCCGACCAACAGAGAGGAGAGGTCTGTGCCGAGTCTACTCAACTGGTTAACTCAGCTCACAAGTCACTCCGCGAAAGATCCTCAAAGGCTGAATGAATCAAAGGACAGCACATTTTCAATCGAAAAATCAACCATAGCCGAAAAGGACACCAGTAGAGGAAACGGATGGAACAAGCTTACTTGCTAGAACCTTTCACGGTGTCACTCGGCATCAAAATGGCGTGAGGCTAGCCATTGAAATTGTTTCGATTCAAGCCCATCATCAGAGGAACTTGGCAAAAAAGGAACACAAATCACAAAAATAATACACTAGTTTCAAATAGAAGTCTTAGTTATTTAACACTCTAGCGATGATAAATAATAAATATTCAATAGAAATTAGTCATGAATGTTGCCAGCGCGAACCAAAGCGTTCTGTGATTTGATTACATGAAGGTAGCGCGCGAACACAACAAACTAATGCCAACCAAATACAAACAAATATAATTTATACATATAAATATATATACATTTATTTGAAATACAATTTTATATGTGAATATAATTTTTATATATAAATATATTTAGAATAACTATTTTTTTAAAAAAACAATTTTTAATAAAACAAAACAGGATTGGTACTACTGATATTTGCATTTTCAAATTTTCAAAAGGAACAACAACAAAAATCAAATTAAAACATATTTTTCTATTTTGAAAAATATGCTCAGTGATAATTAAATTTCATTTATCAAAAATAATTCTATTAAATCATATTTAAAATTTAGTAATTGAATTTTATTTTAAACAAATTAATATAATTTATTTTAGAAGATATTTTCACATATAACATATTTAAAAAATAATAAAAAAAATTATCACAAACACGTGGTGTATATTTATTTTACATTTTATAATATAAAATGTCGAAATATAAAAAAAATAATACAAAAAATAAAAAACATGGTGATCGTATTAAAAGACGATATAGGACAAAAAGGCGTAACAAAGATTTGGATGAGGTAAGTTTAAAATATTTTAGTTTTATTGAAAATGTAATAAAGTTAAAATTATTTTTAGATTGATAAAGATATAAAAGAAGAAAATTCTGAGAAATTATTGAATCAAGAAATTGATCTTGATAAACCAGGGAATGCTCAATTTTATTGTATTCATTGCGCGTGAGTTATTTTATAACATAACCTTATTTAGAAAATAAAATTTTTAAAGTCAATTCTCTCCTGCTAAAAGCTGTTCTATTTAAGTTATAATTGTGATAATTGTATTTTTGAATCATATATTCCTTACAGAAAAATAACGCTTAAATTAATAATTTTTTTTTAAATTTCGTTGAATATCTACATACAAATAATTAAATATAATTAATTTTGTTTCAGTCGATATTTCATCAATAGTCAAGCTTTAAATGAACATTTTAAAACAAAAGTTCATAAAAGAAGATTAAAAGCCCTGGAAATAGAACCCTATTCTGTGGAAGAATCTGAGCGAGCTGCTGGTTTAGGAAGTTACCAAAAACCTCTAAAAAGAAAAATTGAAACCCAACCTAATGCAGAGCGGCCTGCCAAAGATATTAAATTAGATGACAATTAATCTTGCAATGGCTTTAAAATTATTAAGCATAAAAAATATAACTTTTATTCCACAAAGATTTTACAACTCTGCTCTTTTCATTTCTGGCAATAAAGCTAAAGATTCATTTTCTCCATTGGTCCCCAAATTGGATATTGATGCAATTTTTTTAAATACAAGCCAGATAAAAAATGAATTAATAATGCGAAATATGAATTTAGATATTGAGGCTATAAAAGAGAAATGGAATATTTTTAAAAAATTTGATAAAGATAAACAACTTCTTGAAGAAAATAGAATGTTAATTTCTAAAGAAATTAATAATATTAAAAGTCAAAAATTAAACAATCATGAAGAATTGCTTTCACCCTTATATCTTAAATCTCAACTCATTAAAGATGATTTACAATCTATTATACAACCATATTATGATTTGGAAGAAAGTGTAATGATTGATATTTTGCGAATTCCTAATAAATTGGATGCTGATACCACAAACGAAGAAAAAATTTATTATCAAAGCAAAAATTTAAGAAAAATTCCTATTTCAATTTCAAATCATCTGGAATTAGGTAAAGCTCAAAACCTCATTGAATATTATAATCCTTCTAGATTTTATTTGCATGATAATGGTGCTCTATTAGAAAGAACTTTAAGTAAATATTTCTGTAAACAATTCCTTTCATCGGAATGGATTCGTTTTTCAAATACCGATTTTTCAACAAGTTTAATTGTAGAAGGATCTGATATGGAACATTCCAATCCTGAGATTGCATTAGTTTTAGAACAAAAGGAAAAGAAGAAAGGTAATCTTTATGATACTTTACATTTAACTGGTGGAGCTTCTCTTTATTCTTTTTGTAGCTACTTTGCTAAAACTTGCATTGATTCTATAAATTTACCTATTAGATGTTTTACATCAGGCTCTCAATACAATCCTGTCATAAAAGACAATTTGGGATTATTCAATGTTTTACAACAACCTGCAATTCATGCCTTTATAGGCACTCACGAGAATGGAAAAGAAGAATTTTTGAGTAGCTTACAATTATTAATTAAATTATATGAAAGTTTGAATTTACATTTTCGAGTAGTATTTGTACCAGCCTCTCTTCTTAAGCCTAGCGAGAGTTTAAGAGCAAACTTTCAAATGTATTCTCCTGGAAATTCATCTTATATAAATGTTGGTTATTTAAGTCTTTATAATGATTTTATTAGTCGTCGATTGTTAATGTGCAACGGTAATATTAAAACAAATTACAAATTCATGAATGTCGTATCAGGAACAGTGGCATATATTTTAAAAATTATAGCTTGCGTTTTAGAAACTGAAAAAGAAATTAATACATTCAATAACCTTGTAAAATCGCTAAAATAGTTATATTATTAAAATGTTTTATATTTACATCTGATGTAAAATATATTGTTTATTTTATTTATTTTTAACAATAAATTATTTTTGTTAAAACGTTCTACTATTTATTTTTTACATCTTTAGTTTAATTTCAAATTCTTTACAAGTCCTGTTGGTAAGTGAATTTTGTGTGCATATATGCTTTTATTATATAATGAAGTGAAATTCTAAATATTTTATATTATTTAAGATTTTATTTATTTGCATTTTCAGCGAAAAACTGCTTAATTATACTTAATTCAATTTAGTCATATTTAATTTATAATTTTAAACAATAAAATTAAAAAAAAACCCTAAAATTTTTCATTTATTTTATATGAATATTTCTTATATATATAATAATTCTTATTTTAATTTTTTAAATTGCAAAGATTATAATTTTAGGCTTATTCTGCCATCTTTCGACTTTTACTTGTACTATAAGTAATTCGTAATTTTCAAATATATAAATACATATAAGGTGGGGTGGGGTATAATAAATTCCCACAATTCTAAGTTGAATCATATAAAGAAATATATTTTTTGGCTGTATATACATATATATTTAATATATAATAAATATAACCTATTAAGAATGCAACTTAAAATTATTTATTTATTTTTTCATGTAGCAATAAACTAGATATTTATACCGCTTTCCTGATAAATAATTAAATAGATTATATTTATTATATATATATTAATTATTTATTAATTTTAAGTCTCAATCACTGGACAAAATTCACTTCGATCTGAATTACTGTATATTGCAAATTTTATTTATAATTTATAATAAGAATATAATTGCCAAATATAATAATAAAAAACTAATCTTCTAATGCAAATTAAGGGTGAATAAATAAATGCTTTTTGAAATTTTAAATTATAAATAAAATCTCTCTTATTACAATAGTTTCCATTAGAAATGTAAAAAAATGATTATGAATATACAGTATATAATATTATATATAATATCATATATATACAGTGGTTTACCTAAAAGAACATAGTTCAGTGAAGCACCAAAAACTTAAAGTAATATTTATTAAAAAAATAATTATTCAAAGTTATATATACCATATATGGAAAAGATGATTTATAATATTCGAATGAATTAATATAGATAATAAATATATTTAATTCTGAATAATATATCTATATATCTATCGTCGTGACGCTTCTAAACTCTGAAATTATTTCAGATGAATAAATTAAAATATAAATTTATTATTCAGATGTTAACAAAACTCTAGTCTCTTCTATTTTAACATAATATTATATTATATATTTGTATACATACATATTTACTCATATCATTAATTAATTTTATTTTAAAAAATTTGTAGCTGTAAAAAAATAATATTTGAATCAAAAAGGTATTTAGGAAATGGATTATCATATTGGAAATGAAACAGTTTTAATATTTTAATTTGAAATTACAAATGTTTAATAGAACTGTACAAAAGTGTCCGTTTATTATTATTTTATTAATATATTTTTTTTTTATAATTTAGTTTTTTTTCCACTCTCTTTTTTTTATCTAATATGCTGCCACATTTATAATTAATTAAAACACAAGACAGAGCAGCACATTTATACTTGGAGCCATTGTAGGGCGCTTCGGGAAAAATACATAAGTTTAACTACAAGCTAGTTGATGAAATATAAAACCCAAACCAAATAAAAAAGCTGCAGATGAATTATCACGACTTACACAACCTAATGGGAGCAGGGCGTCCACTTTGAAGCCGACAACATATATCATAAAAATATCTCTCTATACAGATTAAGATGAATCGGACTTCAAACGGAAGGATTCATTTTGTGATGACAATGGCCAATGAATCCTTGTAGAGAGCCTCAACGCCAACTGCTCTGTTGCTATAATTACTTATCAAAATTTACGCTTCTAGTCTACCACAAGTGGCTCATAATACAAAAATAATACAACTTTATGTTAAAATTACAGTTAATTATATTAAAAAAAAATTAAAAAAAAATATTATGAGAAAAATGGTAGAAGATATTCAAATATGGCAACTAAGAAAATAATAAAAATACTTTTATATATATATATATATATTGATTTTTTTTAAAAAATGAAAGCTTTTGTACAAAGATGTGTTTTAAACACTGAAAGTTACTAGAACTAAAAAAAAAAGATGTGAGAATGAAAGACTTGCTAATTAAGCTTAATTTACATATATGCCTGTAATAAAACATGGGAGGGATTTATTTGTATGTTTATCACAATATTGATAAAGTGTGTATTTCTACACGAAGTTTCGTGATAATTAATGGCTTTGTTTTTATCACTTTTTGAAAAGAACAAAAACAAATATGAAGCTATAGAAATTCAAATTGTCATCGTATAAAAAACACTAATAAAATAATTCATTAAAAAATTTGTATTATATTTCATATATTTATATATATATAGATATAATTTATTCTTACGCCAAATAAAATATTTATTTTATTCAAAGATTTAAATATATTTGTTCTTTAAATAATATATATTTATATATATATATATATGTTATATGAATTTTAAGTGAAAAAAATGACATATTTTATTAAGAATTGTAATTACATACGTATACCTCGAGAATTGTAAAAATATTTAGAGTAGTTGGAGACAATATGCCCTCCAAAATATGGACCAGCTATAAAATTAATTTTTCATTAATATCTGAGAAATGGTTATAGGAGGATTAATTAAAAAAAATTACATGAAGAGAGAGATACAATCATTCATCTAAAAAAAGCAAATGTCATCAAATATACATACACACATATAAAAAAAACATTAAATTATATGTAAAAATATCTTTTAAAATATAGCTGCAATCATTAATATTTAGCTCATAGTATAAATAATAATTTCTAAATATTAATAAAAAATAAAAGAAACCCTTTAACTCAATCTTAAGAAATCTCAAAACTTTATTTGTAAGAAACAATTTAGAATTATGTGCTTTATTAATAGGATTCAAATAAATGGATTAAAATTAAAAGGCTCTCTCTAAAGTGCATCATTTTGGAAAGGCACTTTTAGAAATGCTCAGAAAAAACATTGATTTTATTATACAATTAAAATCAATATTTTTTAAAACAGAATAATTGAAATAGTATTAAGGTAAAATTTAAATGTATATATATATATTAATCTTGGAAAAAAAACTATTTGAACATTAATTAAAAATTATTAACTATTGATAAAAATTAAACTAAAAAAAATATATTGTTATGGTCAACATTTCTCTCTAGAGTAATTTAAATATTTTTAAAGGTCGGAATAGAATAGAAATATATTTTTAATTTTTTTTTTCAAAACTTTTTTTTTTAGAAGGTATTAAGTACAAAGAAAGGCTTTGATATGGCTGAATGAGATATGGCCAACTGTAAATATGTATTTTACATTTAATAATTATTTTAAAATCTCTTCTATTAATTTCTTTTTTTATGTTTTGCACTTAGCAAAAAGTTTTGGAGCTCCTAAATTGACCTCAAGAGCATCCGATAATATCTTCACAGAAGACATATATAAATTTCTTTTTATATTTATAATATATATATATATATTTTTAAATATTTGTTTGTTGAATATATGTTAAGCACAAAATACAAACAGTGCTTATTTTGAAATTCTCTCTCACTTTCTCGCTATCTTTCATTCGCTTACTTACATACTAACTTTTATCTCTCTTTCAACCGGTGAATAATTTTTTTTAAGTATGATTCGCTCATAAAGGTGCCTAATAATGTAACATATTTTCATTATTTTTTTATTTATTTTTTTTTTGAATTTATTTCTCAATTTCACCCTGAAAATATTATTTGACTAAAAGAGAGATCAAAAATTTACTGAGTTTTTATTTATATATAACGTTAACGCTCTTTCATTTGTAACAAACTACAAATTCCTGAGACGCATATATATATTGAAATCAATTGACATTTGCTTTTTATATTTCTATTCAAAATTATGGAATTATTTAAAATAATAATTAAATTATTAGTTCACTGGATTTAATTTAATAAAATTTTGGATAATTTACTTTTTTAAATAATATTTAAAATAGGTAAATAATCCAAATGATATTTTAGGTAAAATATATAAAAAAAAAATTAAAAAAAAAAATTAACAAAAATAATATAAAAAATATTGCACATAAAATTTATTAAAATTTTTTTTTAAAAAAATGACCAAATTTCCAAATTATAAAACAAATATTTCACAAAAATATACAATATTTTCAAAAAGTTTAAATATTTTTTCAAATTGAAATGTTTCAATTAGATTTATCAAAAAGTAATTCATATTACCTATAATTTTCTTATTTATTATTTAAAAATAAAGCGAAGAAAATTTTTTTATTTATAAAAATTTCTAATAAATGACTGATGATAATATTTTTAACGAGAATATACCCCCCAAAAAAACCAAAATTTTTGATTTCGATATGAAAATAGTTTTAATTTAAAATATTTATATTATTATTGTCATATTAATCGTATTTGATTAGAAAATTCGAGTCAATTTAATATCAAATTAAATAATTTTGAGTACCATTCATACCTTGTATGATTGTTTAATAAAAAAGATAAATTAAGTATTTTAGCCAAATTAAAAAAAAAATCATCTTTTTTAAAGATAAAATCTATATGCTATTAATTTGATATATATTTAATATTTTAATAGATTTCTAGATAAAGTATATTTATATATTAAATAAGAATATTTTCAATTAAATAAAATTATTAATTAAGAGCTTAATTATAGTATATTATAGTATCCCTTATACATTAACATTTAAGTAGTTAAATTAAATCAATAATTAAAATCTAATATTAATTTTTTCACTCAAGTAGAAAATAGTCTTATTTGTATATTTATATACGTTATGTATACCTATTTAAAAATAATTTCAATTTTAATTTAAAAAAATAACATTATCAAATTAAAGAAAGTTAAAGTTAAAATTAGTTAAAACTTTTAAAATATGAAATATTCTGTTTGAGATAGAAATTTCATTAATTATAAGTATAAATATATTAATAAATAAATAATTAAATAATTGGGTAAAATAAATTGTTATAAATATTTAGGTAGAAGAAT
Organism: Labia minor; assembly: GCA_963082975.1. NCBI lineage: Eukaryota > Metazoa > Arthropoda > Insecta > Dermaptera > Spongiphoridae > Labia > Labia minor. The sequence continues at coordinate 57,759,245 of OY720345.1, forward strand.
ATATGGAGCAAAAAAAAAAAACAAAAAAAAATATTGAGTCGAAGAATAGAAATCCACTGAATTTAAATGAACTAATGTATATACATCACAGTCTATTACTCCAATTCATCCATTTCATTATTTAAATAAAAAAATAGAATTTCTTGAATATGGAAACTTTCAATCTTTTAATAATACAACTTTTTAAATAGTAAGGTTGTATTGGACCTAACTAAAAAGCAAATATCAATTGGGATTTCTATTTATCATTTTTGAAAATGCATCTTCAGGAGAAATACTAATAATATATAGTTATTAAGAAAAATAATACTAATATAGTAATGTACAGATGTAGGCACTGATGGAGAGTAAATTTTGATGCGAACTTTGACGGATCATGGAGTATAAGGTGATGGGAATGGGATAGATTTGGATAGGAGGATATCAGGAAAAAGGGAAAAAGGTGAAGGGACTAGCCTAATAGTAGGCTTAGGGAATGGAGGCTAATCTTTGACAAGCCGATAGATATGATGTTGTGCTCCATGTTCGCTTGTAGACACTTCAAACACATATGCAGTACAAAGTAATGTCTCTTGGGTTTCCCGATTTGTTACCACCTGAAATAAAAAAAATATTACTTATCTAATATTTAGAAAATAAATTTTCTTTATTTTTTAATTTTAAAAAATATATTTATACAGTTTATAAGTTGATTAAGAATAGCTGTAATTTATCTATTTAATGCTCGGCAATTTCAAGGTTTATTAATTTATGGAAAATTTAATATACCCAGATGATATACTATTGTATTGAATGATTAAATAGCGAAATTTGTTTGAATTTAGATTAGTAATCAATAAGTTTTGTTAATTTGAATGGAAATCGGATGGAAAATGGAGTGGAATGGAAAGAGAGCTCTAACAGGCGTATCACTGATTATCTACCTCCCAGGGGCGAGAATGAAATTATCAAATTAATAAAAGAAAAAGAAAAAATAATATTTGAAAATTTAATTTAAACCTTCCTGATGACATTTCATACATATATTTATATATATTATATATATTTTATTATTTTATAACAAAAAATAATCTTTAACTTTCTCTCAATTATTAATGCTTTGTTTTATTCATCTTATTAATAAATAATATGAAAAATAATATAGCATATAATAATATATAACAATAAAGAATTTCTCGATTTCATTAATAAATGTATATTTTTTTTAAATGTAAAATTAATAAGGAATAGATAATAATATTAATTTAATAATTAATTGAATCAAAGAATTCTGAATTTTTTTTTAAGGAAAAATATTTTTAATGAATTAAATTTTATTTTTATACAATTTTATTTAATATTAATTAGAATTTTAATAATTTTTATGTTTAAAAATTATCAAATATAAATATAATCTGTTTGTTATATTTCACTAATCCAATCTAAATTTTTAACAAAAATAAAAACATGAAAATCCACCAGCTCCCATGTAAGGGAACCCCATGTTATTTAACTAAAAAGAGGATGAATGAAAGAAAGGCTATGGTAAATTTGTATGGGGGGAATCTATTAAGCTACGCTTGGAGAGAGGTGCGCTGTACTCGAGCAGCTGTCCTTGGGCCGAGCCCAGCTTCGGGGTCCGGTCCCAGCCTCAGCTGGTTTACAGTTAGCTAGGTGACTCACTTCACCCCCCCTTCTCTCCACTCATACATATACACACACATTTCATTAAACCAGGAGAGTAGTCTTAAGCAAGATTATTTAATAATTTTTTTTCCCTTTCATTATTCAAAATAAAAACAAAAATATAAGAAAAAGAGATATTGTGTGTGTTATCATGGAAATTAAAACTAAAAGTCCTCTGTTTATTATTATTATTAAAATTATTATGAAAAAATAAATGATTATTATACCTGAAGAATGGTGAAGTTTTCCAGTACACTATTCATCATATATTTTTCTGGAAGGTGTTTTAATTTATGAATGAAATTGATCATATATTCACACATTGGTGAACGATGAATGCGGTATACAAAACGACCGTTTTCAAATCGGGCATATTCTGTTTCTACTTTTTCGACCACCTGTTTGCCGAACGAGCAAACTTTTGTTGAACACGTGATTGTCATGTTCTCATTACTTTCATATCTTAAAAAAAAACAAACAAAAATTAAAATAAAAATATAAAAATATTAAATATATTAAATTCATATACTCTTTCAATTTGTACTATTAGTTCACATTCTCCCTAAATATATTCATATATTCATCTTGTTCAAATTTTGTAAATACTTTTTGTTCATCCATTCAAATTCAAATAAATTTTTTTAAACTTGCAGTGGATGACAATTAATTTAATACAGTTTTTTCAAATATGAATCAATGAATTAATTTTAGTTTTATATGGGAGAAAAAAAATTCTCTTATATAAGCATATTTAATATATTTTTCTTTGTTGACCTAAGAAATAATTGATTTAAAAAAATCTTTTAAATTATTTGTTTTAATATATAATGATGAATTCAAAAAAAGGATAAAATAGAAAAATATATATTCTAATTTGAAAATTTTAATTTTAATATAATAGTAAAAATTAATTTTGAAAGAAATTAAAAATTAATTGATTTGTATTGATTATTGATTATAATATAAATATATATTAATGTGATGAAAATAAATATTTTTTTTATTGAGTGAAACTTACTGGCTGGTTACTCCGTAGAAGGCACCAGCTTCGTCCTGGATGTTAGTGTTGAGATCAGCCCAGAATTTGACAAGGAAGAAAGCATTCTGAGGTCCTTTATCATAAAGTTCTTTAAGTCCACCTTTCTTTTCAGGAAATTTATCGTAAATCTGCCGGACATCTACCGCCTTTATAAAAACAAAAAAAAAGTCCAATTTTAATATATAAAATTTGCTGTACAAAAGATAAAAAGGAAGGTTCAATGTTAAAATTGAAAATAAACTTACTTCTAAAAGTGGGTCTGCGTAGGTTGCTGAACCTCCTATGTGTACAAAGAGATGTTTATGATACTGCAACAAAGATAAGACACAATATTAACTTAACACTTGAGGCTAGACAGAACAACAAAAAAAAAACTTTTAAATAAAATCATGAAATATTAATAATGAATTTCAAACAAAATGTTAATATTATATAAATATTTTAAACTTTATTTATAGTTTGTTCGTTTGTTTGTTATTTTTTTTTTCAAAGTTATTTAAATTGTTTCCGAGTTTGAACGGAAAAAGTTGAGAGAGTATCTAAGTGGGGGTGGAATTTTGAAGTGACGATGGGGGGTGATGACCAATGCATTGGCCTTTTGCTTACCGTTTCTGTGTCTCGTTGTTGCTCCATAAAGGCGCTAAACTCAACCAGACGCAGTTTGATAGTCGCGATGGCTCTACCCTCCCACGGTGGAGGTGGTTGCGCTTGAAGTCCCAACTCACTCGACGAGACGGCAGTCGCAGGTTTGCCCCCAGGACCAGGGGCTGAACCACCACCAGGATAGCCTCCTTGTGCAAATGGTTTTACACTACAAACAAATATTGGCATATAAATAAAAATAATGAATCACTTAGAAATAATATTTTAAAGTTATATTAAAATAATATTTAAGTCTAAGATTAATTTGAATTCAAAAAAATTCAATTATACATCTATATATATAAAGGAGAGTGTTTGTATGTATGTAATTTGTTTACTTTTTTGCTGTCATAGAAACAAAAAAAAGAAATTTCTTACTTAACCGACACTTGGTAATTTAGAATTATAAACAAAAACAATTGAACATAAAAAAAAATTATATAATAGTTTATATATAAACCTCTGAGCTTTGTACATCCTACAAAAGACACCGCCTATCAAGTCGGTTGCTGCCTAAGGGGTAAAGGTGTTCTGTGATCAGTAAAACGGATTCTCTCAATCTTCTTTTGAACCACAACCACGTGATTGAGAGTCAAGCGTATCGCTTCCCACACTGCGTGGTGTCTTTATATATATATATATATATATTTATACAATTTTTTAACTAGGATATATGCAAATATAATAATATAAATAAAACAGGAGACTCAGAGATTTAAGCCCTAGACAATTTATTAATTTTTAAAAAATAGATTGACATATGAAAAATTTCAAAACTCATATATAAATATATCATTTAATTTATTTAAGAAATAAATATTAAATTAAAATCTTTTTATAAATAATTTTAAATCAAATCACATAAAAAAAATTCTGTATTTTCGAAATTGAGATTAGATTCAGTATAGCTATATAATATATTTCAGATTATATTCTTTGAAGTCACAATTTGTAAAAACTAATTCAACTTTTAATTAAAAAAAAAATTATTATTATACATCTTTTCCAGTCTAAATATACTTACTCTTGTGATGTGCCGGGTTGTAAGCCTGGCTGCCAAAACTGTGAAAAAAAGAAAACAATTTTTTTTATTAATTAGAAGATAGATATTTCATTTTTTTTTTGAATTTAGTAAATAAAATATTAAAATTAATATGCAAGTAATTATCATCTTTTTAATATAATAGAAGTTATTAATAGATACTATTTGACTATATTGAAATTAAACTAATTATCTAAAAAGATTAATTAAAAACAATTATATGAACTTTTATTTTATATAGGAAATTTAGAGAAAAATAAATTAATAAATGGTATATAAAAAAAATTAAGAGAGTATAAAATAAATATAAATTATATATTTTATAAATGATGGAATGATTAGAAATATCCAATAAAATTTACTAATTAAATTAATCTTTATCACGATGCAAAGTTGATTAAATATATATAATAAATCAAATAGAAAATTAACAATTAGAATTTTAATTTTAAAAGAAGTTAGAGTTGATGTTGATAGAAGATGTTATTCTAATGATTTTTTCCTGTTTGAAAAGCAGTGAAACTATGGATATATATGTATAATGTATATAAATATTACCGCTGTTGGATAACTGACAGGTGAGGTAAGTCCGAGGCTAGCCAAGCCAGCAGCCGCTTTGTTGTGCATGGCAGTTGCAGAGACGATTTGAGCACTTGACATTGAAGACATCGTTTGGAGAGCCTTTTCCTTCGCTGCATGGTCCTGAGTAGGAGACTGCAAAAAAACAAAATAGCGAACCAATTTAGCAAACAATTTCGTACAAATCAATCCAATTTATTTTAAATTAATTAATTATTATTAAAATTTTGCAAAATAAACAAAACAAAACAAAAAGAATACAGTTTTCATATAAATTAAATTTAACGGTATTTTTTTAGATGTCGTTAAAGTATCAAATAAATTAGTAAACAAAAGCAACCCTAAAAAAAAATCAATTGATTGCACATGAGAGATGAGGGGGCGAGGTTAAATAGAACATGATGGACAGCTTCAGAATTAAAATCGTTTTTCCACTCATGGATGTATTTACTCATTCATTACGAATATAATGGACATAGGGAAAAGAAACTTTTTTGGACGATCTTTTTTTTTTAAAAAAAAAACTAACATTATTTCTTAGTTACGGGAAGAGATCAATCATTCTTTTGATGGGGTTTACTATCTATAGAAACTTTATGTATAACCAACTACTTTTTATATATACTCTTTATTAATATGTTTAGAATTATTAAGGAAGAGAAAGAAATATTTGAAAAAACAATATATTGATTTATATTAAAGAAAAAAGATATGCCTGGAATTTTTCAAATAAATTAATATCTCTAAGATATATTATATATAAAATATAAAATATAAGTGAATAAATTAGCGAATAAAATAAATTAAGAATTTTTTGTATATCTATTTAAAAAAAATTTTAAAAAAATATTTTAGAATATAATTAATCTTATTGTTTTAGTCTAATTGAGTAAAAGGTTAAAAAAATTCATTGGGATTTTATATTTATATATATAAATTAAATAATCATTTACTACCTTTAGTAACTTTTACTAAATAAAGCTTTAGAGAAAGCACAGTGTCTAAAGTTGATTAGCATCTAAGTGGAGTAGATAAAGTTGTTATATGATCAGTACAAGAGATTCTCTCAACATTTATCTTGATTCTCTTGATCAAAGGCCGCTACTTCTTATTTCAAATCGCTTCCCAATTTTGATCACGGCTGGGTAGACCTCGTTTCGTTAGACACTAGCTAGAGAAAGATTCCAGATCTGGGACTTGGACCCAAGATCAAGAGGTTGAAAGACAAGAAATTGCCCACCCTCCAGACTGCTTCGTGCATTACTGAACTTGAAGATAAAGGATCAAACCTCATCAAGTTCACAAAAAATTATAATATGATATTTAATGTGCTAGATGATCATATTTATACCTTTACTGGTTAAAATTGAATTAGTCTTTAAGGGTAAATAAAAAAATAAGAATAAAATAAGACATATTTGTGAGGGAATTATTATGTATAGTCTTCAATATTGTTTTACAACAGAAGATATACAATTTTATTAATTAATAGAATTATTATGAGATTAGTGAAATAAAACCAACCACCATTTTAAAGTAAAAAAAAAAACTAAAAAAAATAAAGAATTTTCTATGAACCAATGAATGAGTTGTATTTAGAAGCGAAGAAGGAGTTAATTGATTAAAAAATAGGATTGGTTGAGTCTATACTGATTAAAATTTAGTTTAAATTTTAATTCAGTAATGTGACCAGGATAGGATCAGGAGAGGTCAGGCGCTTTTCAAACAGCGCCTTACTCACCACCTTGAGCTTTGCCTGGATCTCGCGGAGCTTCCTTCTAGCCAAAACCTGAATATGCGAAGAGACTTGTTTCCTGGTTCGTGTTTTGCCGGTACGGAGTTTGATGTATCGAGCAATGAGCTCATTCCGTCCTGGAAAATAAAAGATAACAATATGATTAATTACATTTTAATTATCATCTAATATTTCGAAATAGGAGAATTAAAAATTTCATAATTATAAATATATATATTATATATATCATATTATATATACTAATAGAAAACTAGTTCGCATTACAGTATAATAATAATTATATAATAATAAATATAATTTAAATATATTACAAAAGATATGATAATTTTCATTAGAAACAATTCTAATTATTTTAACTTTTCAAATCTTCTTGAATAAATTTATTAAATAAAAAATTATTAAATTTTAATTTTTTAATAGATATTTTAATTATTGCACATTCAGATAATATAATATTTATTACTAACATTATATTTTTCTTTTTCTTATATTTTTTAAGACTATTATAAACTATAAGATTATTTTTTTTACATTCCAACTATTTTAAATATTTTTTTATTTTGATTGATTTATTTTCATTTTTTTATTAAATCCAATTTTATTAATTTTGTGACCTTGGTAGGATTTGAACTCTCATCCTCAAATTTCATAGCACAAGTCTGTAGGTTGGTAATACCCCTATTTGTATTATTTGTATATTTAATAAATCCTTTCCTATTTAAACAGGATAGACTCTTTCATAATCAAACTAATTCGCAATTTCTACAGTGAAATAGTTAATATTCGTAAAAATAGCTTAATATATGAGGAATTATATCCGAATGTATTTCAGAAGAATTATAATTACTTTATTCCACCTGAAGCTTTTACCTATTTAGACGCGAACGGTTACATCCAAGACACAAATAAAATTCCAATAATTTACCATATATTTAAAAAAGAACTGACAGAAGTATAACTTATGATCCCTTTCTAGTTAGCAAAGACCCGTATAGATTTTGGCGATTCAATATGTCAACTACAAAAGAGATAATAGTGAGAATATCGAGAAAAAATAAAAACGTTATAAAAAATACTGATGGATTGAAAATTGAAATTGACTCTGTCCTATGATTTAATAATAAGTTAAAATTGTAATAATTAGCTATATCTTTATGTAATTTTTTCATTTTTCACTACCTTACCCCTATCCCTTATCCTTTAATCCATCCATACCCTTGTCCCTTACATTACTTCAATAATTATGATATTTTTAGGTTTTTATTCTATTACCAGTTTCCTAAAATAAATTTAAATGTACATATTATTGTTTTAAAAAAATGCCACATTTCTGTCATGTATCTTGACAGAAATTAATTGGAATCATTCTTTTTTTTGTAAATAATAATTTTTGATTGAACTCTTTTATAATGTAAATAAAATATTTAGAATAAGTAATATATATATATATATAAATATAAATATTAATAACTTTTGTTAAATATGTTTTTCATACGATGTGCTATTTAATCCCGCTGTGTTTAAGGATTTTTTTTTTTTTTTTTGTAAACTTCTGTATATATTTTTCTTATTCTTAACAACATTAAAAAAAAATTGTATATTTAATTATAGAATTCATAAATATAATATTATATTATTTCTTGATTTTTCATTTATATTTGTTTATAGGATATATATGAATATATATATATATTTAGGTAAAAGAGTGGGATGGATAAAAAGGGAGACTAGGAAAGGCAAAAATTATAATTTAAAATGTTTAGGAAAGTTAAAAGCTCTAATAAAAAAAAAGTTTAACGAATGGAAATGAATATGAAAATGGACAGCGAGAGTTTCATTTCATATACAATTGAATGAGTTGCAATCCACAAATTATATGTCGTTTTAAAAAAAAGCCCGGTAGAATCCCTGTCCTCCCTACGATGTTGATGTTGTGTTTGTTGCTTGGATATTTTATGTATCTGGCAGCTTTTTGGGGGGAAAATGAATTAAAACGATCAAACAAAGTTACTCATTAGATACCATTATATTGGTGAAATATCCCGTACCGGAGGGTTGGTTTGGCAGACATGGAAAGGGAAAAAAGAGAGAGAGAGAAAGAGATAAAATATACAAATTTTAATTAAGTTAATCAACTGATTTCATTTTTAATACAAGATTTTTTTATTATTTATTTTTTTTTAAAGCTATTTTCCATTAGAATTCTCCATCTATGAAGGGAAAAACATTTTATTTTTATATTTTAATTTCTAAATTCAAATCAAAATGCTTTGTTAAATTGAATTACAACAGATATTTATTTATTTATTACTTTTTTTTTAAAACAAAGGCTAAATATAATGGACTTCAATCTTGTCCCAAAAAACAAACTCATTCTATTAATATTCACGATTTTATTAATCTAGGAAAAATAAAAAGTTTATAACCAATTAGTTTTTTTCCCCAAGTTTTTTTTTTTTTAATTTCATTCTCTTTTTATAATAAAAATTCTTCTATTATTTTTGACAATTAAATAAATAAAAAAACAGGTTTCGTATATTAAAATTTATATATTTTCGATGAAATTATATATATATATATATATATATATAATAAAGATTCCAGAGCAATAGGAAAGAAATAAAATATATTAAATTCTAATTTAATCATTAATTTTTACAAAATAATAATGAATACGTAATTATTTATGAATTAATAAAATAAAATAAAGTAAAATAAATAATAAAACAATTTTATTTTATTATTATTATTACTATTTTATTTTAATTCCTATTTTAAATTAAGAAAAAACTAACAAAGATCTTCCCGGGGCTGAAACCATTACAGATCGATTTTTCTTTTTAAAAATTATCTATTGTGTGAATTTCAAATAATATAAATATAAAAATTTTTTATAAAATAACGTTTTTCAAATGGACTAAAAAGAATAAAATAATTTTTCTATAAGCTTGCCAAGTTTATGGATGAATTGCTTCATATTCATCGAAAAACGTTGGGCACATTTAGTTTAATTTATTTATATGAAATATCAAGTCAAATTTTTGTAATAATAAAAATTTTATTAAACACATAAACTGACAATTTTTTTTAGCATGCAATAAAATTGATAGTTTAAGAGCTAAGAAATTCATCTTTTATTATTTTTCAATGTAAAATGTACTTATATCAAAGTATGTAATAAATTTTAAAAGAATGATTATTTTCTTAAATTTACATATTATCAATCAAAGTCAAAACAGTTGATTATATCAGAAGAAATAGTGTTACTTGTTAATTAAGTGTTTTAGTGTGGTATGTATCTTAGTATATATATATATACATTATAGCCCTATAAAGGAAGTAATTGCATAGAACTAAATGCGCCCAATGTTTTTGTCAAGCTTATAGAAAAATTATTTTATTCTTTTTGGAAAATTCTTCTCGGAAAAGCGTTATTTTATAAAAAATTTTTATATGTATATTATTTTATTCTTTTTAGTTCAATTTTAATATGATAAATCTTTTCTTATTATGCTAGTAAAAATTTTATGTATATATATATATGTTTGTTTGTACATGGGTTCTCAAAAACCGCTCTAACGATTTTTTTGAAATTCACACTAGAGATAGTATTTATAAAGAAAAATTAAGTTTTATTGATCACATCTCTCGAAAAATTCATCTTTATTAGTTTTTTTTAATTTAAATGTATACATGTGACGTCACAGCCACCGCCTGTGAGATATATATCTATTCTTGACCGAGTGGTGGCTCGGTGAATCAGGTATTATTATTGAGGACCCCAGTCCCATTCATTTTAATCAGATTGATGCAATGATGCAACATTTAATAATTGAAATAAATAACTAAAGAATTGAATATCAATATTTTTTAAATCTCAATAAAAAGTCGATTTCAATTTGTCAAAAGAGCGAACAGACAGACCGAGAGACAGAGTGACAGACGCCAAGTGAAGTTAAGAAAAACGTTATAAAAAATCCTTAGAACGGTTTAATATCTCAAAAATACAAATATATATACCTATTTTTGATAGTATAATAAGATAAGATATATATAATTCATCATTATATCAATTTTAATTTTTTATAATTAAAAATCGTAAATTAAAATATATCTATATATGTAACAAAACAATTATTCTGGCTAGAAAGTGCATTTATTTTTACGGGTGGATGTTTTCTTAACGCTGGGGGCATATTCACATCCAGTCATCATATAAATAAAGGAAAGAAAGGATCCTGTTGCGAATTTCGATTCAAGCAATTACCTCCAGTTGCAATAAAACCCTACGAAGAAAAAAAATGAATCATTAGAGGAAAGAATTTGAAATCGGCTACGTAATATTTTTATGCTTAAAAGGCTTTTACTTTTTTTATTTTGCTTAAATGGTACGAAGGAGGTGTTAAAGGATTCCAGTTTGGAGGAAATCATGTAATAATTGCATTGGAAAAAAATTTAACTAAAAACCAAAAAGCTAGACTCTTGGAAATGAGATTCTCTCTATAATAACTTAATTTAAGTTAAAAGGTAATAAAATTGAAAATGCATCGGTTACAACCAAACGAGTCTTGCATTTTTCAATATAATTACTCGTATTTGGATTATATATTTTTATAATTTTAGAGTTGAGAAGATTAGTAATAAAATATTCAATTAAAAAACATTTTTAACATGAATTCATTGCTGATTATATTTAAATAATATATGTACATACAAAATTGGTTTTAAACCACCAAGGGGTGATTATATATAATTTCTTTTTGGTTACAATAAACATCTACTTCTCTAGTGCTATGAAATTTATTGATGATAGAAACCTCCCACCGTCTTTTTCTTGAGCTACCTTCATCCAATTTGTTTTTATATTTAAAATAAACTTAAAAATAATTAAATATCCGTTTTTATGATAATAACAATATAAACAGGAAAAGATGATAGTGTTAAAAAAAGAGAGGATAATCAAATAAGTCAATGAATAACTAACTGAAAACAGAAATCGGATTTTGGAAATCCCCTTCAATTAGAACTGGGTTAAACACTTGTCCAAGTTGTTAACAAGTTAGGTCAAAGGATAGAACTATCTTAACTAAAGCTATTGATGGTTACTGTCAAGGAATTGCATAAAATTACCAAATTAATAAACATAAAAAGAGAAAATTCAAAATATAATTTATCTATTCAAATATTTAAAAAGTTATATTTTAAGAAATTCCTAGAATAAATATGGAGTGCATATATATATATATATATATATCTGATAATTTTAGTAATAAATTTAACAAATTGATAACATCGATTTATTAATGTTTTTATCATTATTATTCTGTGTTATTTTAATTAGACAAAGGTAGATGAATGATAGAAAATAGATTTTGATAACCCAAAGATCAAAAAACAAAAAGATTAAATTAATATAAAGTGAGGCCGCATTTAGGTAAGTAATATTGTCTTGAATAAAAATAGAAATCATGTTTTCTAGAGATGACGAAAAATCCGATAACTTGTAATGAATTATGAAAATAGCTAACGGTTTTCAAAAAAGATTCTGTTCTCAAGTCAAGGTTAGTTAACTAGGTAATCAATGACATGCAAGAGAAAAGTAATTGGGGGAGAAAAAAAAATTGTAAATGAAAATAAATATTAGTTTGATTGAAGGTACTAACAATTATAAAAGGTATGATTAAACAATTCTTATTCAGATAATCGTTTTTAAATAATATCCTGCAGCAACCATTAAATTGGGAGCGGATTGGGATGAAAGGTCGTTTGCCTTTCGTAAAAACAAAGCCTCGCGGCTCAAGATGGTCCATTTTAAATTTCGATCGGAATGACAAATTGGAATTTGTTAAATTCTTGCTAAGCCTTCTCTTGATAGACAGGTAAGTAGAGTTAATTCAACTAAATAATCAGTTTCGTTGAAAATTAAAGTGAAAAACTTATTTACTAATTATTTAAATGGTGAATTAAGGTATAAGTTGAATTATATAGAGAAATTATATGAATATTTTTAATTTTAATATCATCATTGTTTAATTTATATAATATTATTCGATCTACTAGAAATAACAATTTCATAGATGGCGCCAATGTATAATATATTTTGAATTAATTAAATTAGATCAAAAATGAATAATTTATTGTTGATTGTTTATTATTAAATATATTCTTCTTCTTCTTCCTTTTAGGCTTCCAGCCTGTTTGTTTCCAAGAGAAGGCATTCTTATCGGTCTTTTCACCTTTTCTTTGGTCGACCTCTACTACGTTCCATGGGGCCGATTTTCTTTTACTATTTTTGCAAATTATTGCATATTATTGATGAATATAATTTATTTTAAAAAAGGAGCAAAAATTTAAATAATACATAGTAAAAGTAGAAAAATAAAATTATTTTTTTTAAATTTAATAAATTAGATAATGTTTTTGATCTATTATTAAAAAATAAATAATATTAAATATAATGATGACATGTATAAAAAAAAACTATTTGGGGAGTTCGCATAATGTTTATTATTAATCAATACTTTTTGTATAAATTAGTTAAAATAAATGATATATAATTGATTTAATTTTTCAGATTAAATTAAATAATTATTTTGTGTGGAACGATTATTTATTATTATTATTATTATTATTATTATTGTAATAACCCAGAAAAGATTAAGCAAATATTAAAAGTAATAATATTCATATTAAAGAATGAAATAAATATTATATTGTTCATTGATTAAACAGCAAATTGTTTATGAATTGCGGGGATACTTAGTAAATTAAATTCCTAATAGGAAAACATCAATTAAAATAAATTATTTAAATATCTTATTTCTTTTAGATTATATCTATTATATATACTATAATGACAAAAAAATTTTTTTTTATAATTAAAATTAAATGTAATATTTATTTTTATTAGTTACATATTTGTTCGAAATATATTTTAATTAAAAAACATGTGGTTTTATAAATAATAAAAAAATGAATGTTATTAATATTTATAAAAAATATTTAGTATGTCTATTTTTTTTTTGTTATCTCCGACTATATACCATTAGGTAGAAAAATAGATTATTTGTAGTAATTGGCTTATCCCCCCTTTTGTGCGATTCTGATTACGAATTGTTACCACCCTTGCAGTCTGGTGAATGTGAGCCTTTTCTGATCCCTTCCCTTATTTGACCTCTTTCCACTTTGATTAGATTAGTCTAACTCCATAAAGTCTGATAAGGAATAAATGTTATTTACCCCATCGCACATTGAAATCAATAGTGTTTTTTTATAGACCAACTGCTCTCTCCATTAAATCATTTCCCGATGTATGACATTTTATTGAAATATTATTTTTCTAAGAAAATTTTATCGTTTTAGCAAGTCAGCACTATATATATATAAATATATATATTTGCCTAATTTTTGTTTAATTAATGTATCAAATGATTATATTTTGTTTAAATTTCAACTATAATCGTATTATGAAACATTAAACTGTCAAAATTCATTTTTTTTTTTAAATTAAATAATAAAATACGTCATAGAAAAGAAAATATAAATAAACTTAAGGTAATGGCACCTATAGATGACATGGCACCTATAGATGACACTTTTGAATTTAAACTAAAAAAATAAGCAAATTTTAAAACATACGCGGAAATTTTTTTTTTTAAATGATAGTTATGCTTGTCCACCACCTGAGATATCCTACAACAATACAATAAGTCGCCCTATTTTTTTTCTTTTATCTTGAAAAGCAGACCGAATCGTCAACAATTGATTTTTTCAACAAATCTTAAAGATAACCTTAAGGGAAGTAATGTTCTTAATTAGTATTTTATATTTTTATATTCATATTTATCAAGAATTTAACAACTACATTATAAAATAGACTTAATATAGATATAAATCATTTCAATTTAAACACCTAATTTTTAAAAGTATCTTTTTTATCAACGGTGTTATCTATAGGTACCCCTAAAAATTGTTTTTCCTATAGATGACAGCAATGTCAGCTATAAGTAGGTTTTTAAAAAAATTGTCTATTATATTAATAGCTGTAAAGAGGAGATAATTTTATATAATTCCACCAAGTTGCATGTCTGAATTGATATAGGAACCTAAATGTGACGCTGTGTTTCTCATTATCAGAAAATTTTTTTCTGTTCCAGAACTTCATACACTATTTTTTTGAAATTTTTTTTAAATTACTCTGTTCTCAATGTATAATTAAAAATGCATAATTAAAAAAAGATTTGTTTAAAATCAATTTTTTATTTTATTATAATAATCAGCTAAAAATAAAATCAATCATAATAAATATATCTAATGTATCATTATATGAAACCTGATTTTTTTATTATAACTAAAGTTAAATCAGCAACAAGGTGTTGGAAAGATGTTTTACTTTGTAAATAAATAAGTTGAAGATAAAGAGAGCAAGCGAAGTGAAAAAAAGTAGATGTCATCTTTGGGTTCCATAATTGTCATCATTAGGTTCCACCAAAATTTTTGGTGTCATCTATAGGTTCCATTTGATTACTTTGAAAAAAAATTATATTTCCTATTAAACTCATATAAAAGTTTAAAATATTTATCCTGGTGATAAAAGGTAAGATAAGCTTTGTAATAACCAAAAGATTTTTTTTGTGAGACGTATAGTTTCGGTTTTATAAAAGAAAATAGTGGCAAGAGCGCTTAAAATGTCATCTATTGGTGCCATTACCTTATCACATATGATAGAGTTTCTTATAATCTTATTTAATTAACTAAACAATTTGATTAAAAAAATATTATTATTTATAATTATTATAATATATATAATGATAAAATGAAATGTGTTTTGATGTAGTAATAATATATATATATATATATAATTTATAATATAAATGTAGAGATTTGACATTTTGGGTCAGGCAATGATAGCAATGATATCCACGAATCCCTGTGCTATTCTTGAATTTTCGAAATCACGATTCTTAGAATTTGTTCTTAAATGTTTTTCACATTCACTAGATTGGGAAAAATTTATTTTAAAATAACACACCCAGGTTCCACTTTATAAATAAACATGTTTCATTGAAACCATATCATTTTGTAAAAATTCTAATAAATCAATAATTCAAATGAAAAATTATTTACTATAAGTTGAAACAATAAGATATATTTGTTTATTTAAAACTTAAGAATAATTTTTCTCTCAATCGATCAATAATTTCTAAATGGCTTAAGCATTAGTTAAAATATCAACGTTAATTTATTAATGATTCGCGATTGAAAAAATTATAACATTAAATTGAATGCAACTTCAAAGAATTTATGCGCTAAATTAAATATTCCCAGGGGTTTAATTAAACCGCGTGTGCCCATGAAAGAAAAGGGATAGAGGGGGGAGGGGTAATTGGATTAAAAATGAAATTAATCGGATTACAAACACATCATCAAAGTTAATAGTTTTTAAGTAGGAACTGGCAATCCATGTCGAGTGATGAAGCAACTGGTTGCTGGTTGAAGTTGATTAGGCGAAATAGGAAGGAGCCTAGGCTCCAAACAACACTCAGGTGGCCTAACCAAGGCAGGCGCCAGGCAACCAATCACGCCGATTAATCATCAATCGATTATTTATTTCATTACACACGACATACATACAAGTCGTGCTTTTTAATTTCAAACGTGCCATTTGCACGATTAAACAGCGAAATAAACATTGCAAATAAGATTGGTTGGCTTCAATGTCATGTTTATAGGAGCGTAAGCAGAATCTTATCAAAAGCATGTCACGTCATAAATTAAGACAATTCTTATATACAATAATTATATAAGATAATATTATTAAAATAAAATAAAATAATAATATTCAAAACAATATGATAACAATATTCCTCGAATTCAGATGATTAAAAATATTCACTATCTAAGTTCGCATAATTGAAATATCTAAGATACCTATCTACCTTTGTGTCTTCAATACTCGAAAATTCTTAGCCACAGCGATCACATTCCTCCAACTATTCTCCATGGGTAATCATGATTCTATCAAGGTTAATCAATCCTATTTGGATCCCACCTCTTTAAGAAATAATTTAAATTGCTTATTTTAAAATAATTATTTCTAAAAAATAAATAAATAAATCCATTTGGTCCATTTATTGATCTTTTATTTGGCATTAATAATCAATTAATCAATTCGGCATACAATATGGATTATTTAAAAAATCACTAGGAAGAAATTTTTCTACTTGAATTCTAATAGGATAAAAGAACTTTTATTTATTTTTCCTATTTTGAATGTTTATAATTTATATTAATTGTGACTATGGTGGTTTGTTTTTCTTATTCACACAAAAAAAAAAAAGATTTATCATATATATATATATATATATATATATCAAAATTAATCAAAATAATAGAATTATTTAATTTTACACCCCTTCAAAATATTTAATAACCTAAATTAACAATGGAGATGTGTTTTAAATATTATAAAATAGATATTTTTTAAATATTTTTGATTTTAATATTCAATACAAGAAGATGTAAGTAATTAAACATCTTTAAATTAATATTTTGAAATTAATTCTAAAACATTCTTTAGTTTATAGAACTTTACAAATTTTTTTATTTTTTAAAATTTTAATGAATAAATTAAAAGGATTAATAAATCAAAAAGAAAACTTCTAAGAATATATATAAATATTTAAATAATGAATATAGGAAATTCTTTTATTAATCTATACTCTTTGAAGTATATTTCAATATTAAATAGTCTAGTGTATTAAAAAATTGAAATAATCAAATTTTAATAAATTCTCTAACTCATATAACTAATTTTATAAATAATCTTTACAAAAATTTTTTTTAATAAGCCACCTCTAATTGATAAATAGACTTTCACAACATATACAGCTATGTTTTTTTTATATTTTCCTTCGTATATTTTGAAAATAAAACAATAAAAAGACAAAAAAATACATTTAATATTTCCATTTGAATTAAGTCATGTCTATTTAGTTTGTCTCTTAGAGATGGCTTTGGTTTACTCAGAAAGGGAAAAAAATAAATGCGAGATAATGTGATCAGTGTCACTTCAAATTCTGAAAGAACAAAAACGTGGAATTAAAAAATGTTGGTGGGGAGGGGGTAGATTGTTCTAGATCGTTATATATAGATTTAGTCGTTAAAATCGCGCAGCTGACATAGACATTCTTTCTGAACAAGAATTTAAAATAAAAAAAAAGGAAGTTAATTGTATTTGGAGAAACGAAGTCACCGAGGAAACGTTCGCTTAAAATGTTTGTCCGAGTGAGTTATCACGGTCGGGGAGTTTTTGCTATTCACTATTAGATTTGCATATTAATTAAGGGCGCAGGTCCAATGGGAGTATAACTCCATCATGTGTCCCTAAGGGACAGATCGCGACATGCCTTCATGCATGCGTGTGCTCGTATTCCGCGACATTGCCGGGTGACAGCGAGCAGCCCTTCTGCTACATTGTTTAACCAAATCACCACCTAGCAGCCCTTGCATAATGAATTGTTTAAAGGAGGAGGCGGCGACCACTACGATCCAACCCCGTACAAAGCCTTTGTCCCAGCTGGGTAGCTGACCTCGAAGGGATGGGGATGTTAATTCGATATTTCCGCCAAAATGGGTTGAGATATTTTAGTAGAGAGGAACAAACACCACTCTTTCCTCTATCACTGACACCAAAAACCTTCTGTTATTATCTTGCACGATAATTTTCATCCCCAAAGAGAGCGATTTATTTATAATTTTAAATTCAAGAGAGAGAGATCGGCTTTTATTCTTTGGCAGATATCGCAAGTCAACATATTTTTTTTGTGGTGGTGGTGTGATCAAAGCTCAGAATGTGATCGCTCTCTTCAATCGAGAGATGAAACCACGGATTAATTTCAAACTTCAGAATTAGATTAAAAAATAAAATAAAAATAAAATAGTAATAAAATATCTTAAAAATTTAAATTTATTATTTATTTACTTTTTATCTTATAATTTATATATAATTATTAGGTAATGAGAGAGAGAGATTAATTAATGAGTATATGAATTATAAAAATTGGTAAATATTAATAATGACACCGAAATAAATAAATTAATTAAGTGTAATTTAAATTATAATATTTCAAAGAAAAAGAACAAAGACAATAATGACAGAAGAGTTTATTTATTTATTTATTTTAGAGGGAGGGATTGCCCTCAAATTAGGGATTTCTTTAGTGTTTTGTTCGTGGATTGTTAAATAGTTCATGGATTTAGAATTTTCAGGCAAAAACTTTATTGATATCCTTTTCATGTATTTAGGCTTTTAGATTACAAACATATTTGTAGAAAAGGTCAGTTAGAATTTTATTGAAAAATTAAAAATTTTATCTCAATTTTTTATAACACTAATATCAAAGACTAGAATTAATGAAAAAATTTTCTATATTCATTATTTATAGATATTTTTAGATAATTTTTTTTTTTTGATTTTTATTTATTAATCCTTTCAATTAATATATTTATGAAAATTTAAAAAAATATTCGAAAACTAAAGAATGTGTTTGAATTGATTTGAGAATATTAATTTAAAGATGTTTGTCATTGCTTATAGTGATTATTATGACAAAGAATATTGAAAAAAATAAATATTGATAATATTTAAAAACGCTACTATCATTAGGTTGTTGTATATTTTTAAGAGATGTAAAATTAAATAATCCCATTATTTTGATCATTCTTATAGGTAATGGTAAATCTATTTTATTGAATGAAAAATAAACAAACAGACAATGAATATAAATGATTAACATTCAAAATAAGAAAAATGAATAATAATTTTCTCTTCTCTTTCATCCAATTAGATTCTCGTGTTTCAAAACAAATTGAAATTTGACAAAAAAAAAAAAAAAATAAAAAAAACAAAACATAACATAACATTGAGAAAATTTCGCTGGTTCTATTAAAATAGACTATCAATGTTTTTCTAATTTTATTTGTCAGACTGTCATTGGATCGGATGTTCGTAGTTTTAATTTATGCGATAACCTTTCAATTACATCAATAACTAATCAATATAAAATACAAATGTCTATAAACTATAACCATAAATAAAAAAGAAGATAAATTAAATGAAAGAACATTTACATTTCAAATAAAAAGTTTTGATTTAATTCAGAAATAATAATAATAAATAAATATATATATATATATATATATATGTTAGTTTAGGTTTCCGTGAATGCTATTATTATTATTATCAGATTTATCAGGGATATAATCACGTATTTTTGTGAGATTGTTTTCTCTTTCGACGTTTCGGCACCCATTTTGGCGCCATTTTCAAGAGATTATTTAGGTGGGAGTATTTTTGGGATTCTGGGTCTTAGTCTGTGTGACCAAGGGTTAAAATCGGGATTTTGGGTTGATAGTTTGGGTGGTTTTGTACTCACTGCGTTGATGTAGAGCTCCGAAGAAGACAAGAAAACCGAGAAAACAATCTCACAAAAATACGTGATTATATCCCTGATAAATCTGATAATATATATATATAAATAAATAAAGTGTATAATGGTCTAACAAATGGACTAAAAAACAGTGAATAAAATAAAATATTTATTTTCATTAATTAACCTTGACTTAAATTTCTAATTAATTTATGGAATAATATTATTATATGTAAATATGTAATAGAAGACCTTTTAAAAAAATTTTAATCAAAATGATGACTTGGGGTTCCCCAGAAATTATTGGAAATAAATATTGGCGTTCAAAGTGTTAATATTAAAAGTACCCTAAATTGAAAATGTAGAATATATTAATTTATCAACAAATATGAATTTTACTATCAATACAAAACGAAAGACGAATTAGTATTATTAAAAATTAATTGAATTCAATTTTAATCAAAAAACCAAATAGTAATAAAAATAAATTTCAACCAAAAATACAAGCACATATTTAATATAACTACTTAAAATTTATTTATTCAGTATAAATACGCAGTAATTTAAATATAATGGATATACTTCATATAAAAATAAATCAATAGGAAAAAAATACTTAAAATATGTACAATATATATCAATTTAAAAGTATAACATCAATGCATTATTTCTTCCTTGTAGATAGGCTTTATTTGATTCTATAAAATATATTAACAATAGTATTGGGCGTTTAAATGCTAGCTTATTTACAAGTCTAATTATAATTAAATCAAATTAATTCAAAATGTCTTTGAATCAAATAAATAAAAACAGTAATTGGCATAAAAAAA
Source organism: Labia minor (assembly GCA_963082975.1). Classification (NCBI taxonomy): domain Eukaryota; kingdom Metazoa; phylum Arthropoda; class Insecta; order Dermaptera; family Spongiphoridae; genus Labia; species Labia minor. The sequence continues at coordinate 57,780,228 of OY720345.1, forward strand.
GAAGACAAAGGTAAATAAAAATACTAAATAAGGAATTAAATTAGTCACTTTATAACTTAGAAATAATAAAACAAGGAAATATTCCGTTTTTTACTTTATTATTATTATTTAGATTATTTAAATATGAATTATGAGTGATTTTTATAAATATCCTGAAAAATGATTTCTAATATCCAATCCAATTTTCAATTTACCATATGTAGTTACAAATATAATAATAAATTAATTAATATAATAAACGAAGTTATTAATTAACTTTTTCAGTTACAAAAAGATACAATTTAAGCTCTTTATTTGCTTTGTACTAAAAAAAGTTAAAAAAAAAACAACTAATATAATTTGACATTACTCTGTTATTTGTACATGAAATTCCTTTCCAGAATATTTTCACTTTTCATGTAAATCCATGTATTGACAATCCACAGTTTATATGGCTGATCATCTCAAATCCCTGAAGCTCCCGTTATCTTCATTTTTCTCCAAAACGAAGCACGAATGTGAAAAAATACATAAAGAACATGCTCTTATTATTAAAACGAATTAAATGGACTTAGGAAATTAACTTCCTAAATTTAAAGTTAAAATCTCCACTTCCATTTTTATCCCTTACACAATTTTTTTTCAGATGACAGGTTCAAACAAGTATCCATCCAGTAACTTCAAATTACTGCTAACTTCAGCTCACAAACAGCATCATAAGATAATATGATTTTAGAAGAATTGTAATACTTTAAATATCAAGTATTTAAAGAAGAAATAAAAAGGCATTTCATATTTGATGGTATCGTTATATTTCGAACCTTTACCCTAACCTCTCAGAGATTGGATACTCCTATCGATATTCTACCCATTGATATATATCTTCAATTTATCCTCCATAATAAAGGGATTATGACATATTTTGAATGAAAAAAAAAATTTATCATCCTAACATCTAGTATATAAGGATTGAAAATAATTGGCTACTGTAAATATCTAGATTTTTGAAGAGTTCTCGATGATTCTCCATTGACGATAATAAAATATTATATAAAAGGGTGTATATTCTTTTGAAAATGTCAACCAAAATCAAAGTTATTTTTATTAGGTCATAGATTATCAAATATAAATTGCTTCGTTGTAAAATTCAATGAGAGATTATTTGAATTTTATGAATGTTTCTCAGATGTCGTTTTTTATTCAGTTCAAGGCTTATTGTAGGCTATCAATAGGTTTGTATATACAACAATCGTGTTTCCTTCCCTCTCTTCCACATAGCCTAAATGGCAAACCCATTTATCATAAGTTCATCCATTTAAAAAAAAAAATTATCAAAAATTATTTTTTTTAATAAATTAATTAAAACTAAACATGTCAATAAATTAAACATTTGGTATCATTTTCAATTTATGGAAATTTAATATTTGAATTTTTTTTTAAAAAAATAAACATATATCATAGATTTTGGTTTGATAAAATATTAAATATTTTATATATATATATATTTTAAATATTATAATTTTTTTAAATAAATTTACAATATGACATTTTATATTACAACGAATCAAGAAAGAAGAATATAAATTCTTAGATAGTATTTTACAGATTCAATGCTCAATAAAAGATGGTTAAGCGTCCTCACTTCGAATTGGCTATTTTTAATTTGTTTATATTTAAAGTGCAACGGGTCAGGGACTGCATTCAGATGCGTTTTGAAGTTACTTTATTTATTAAAATGATATTGAAATTGAGATTCAGATAATAATTCAGTAATAAATAGATTGATATTCTTTGTTAACAATCTGCCATCTTTAATTTATAATTATAATGATATATCAAATATTTATGAAAATATAATAAATAATGAATTAAATTCGGAAAAAAAATTAAATTGTTAAATTATTTAGAAAAGTTAGAATTCTACTAAAAAAACTAAAAGAACTGTTGGAAAACAGTAGAAGGGAAAAATTTAAAATATAGTTAATTAAAAGTCAATAGGAGGTAATATCATGACATTTGCTCGTAGGTAAGAACCAAGCATGGTTATCAATTATGTAGCTTATGGATGTAAAAACTGATTTGTTCCTGATTTGTCTCGAATTTCAAGGTATGTCCACTAAATTATTGATTAATAGTTTTGTGAAAATTTACTAATCAGTCCCAGAGATTGCAAAAATTCATTGCCTCTACTTATCTCAGCAACTTTCCATTGTTACCGTCCTGGGGTTTTGCCTACCAAAATCGCTTGTAAATATAAATAGTGCTTTCTCCTAAAGGACTCAATTTTGAATAAGCGAATAGCGGTAATTTATACAAACTTGTGAGCACACAAATATAAACAGAGAAAACCTGATTAATGACAATCATCCCAATTTTAAATAAAGTAAATAATGGGAAATAAGATACATTCATAAATTTTGAATATAAATTGTATGTATATAGATAAATCATTAATGAACTATCATTATGATAATTTTATTTTAGCTATAAAGGATTATCCCCTTCCAATATCATTAACAAATATATAACTATGTATGTACATAGAATGTTTCATTTTATAGCATGTTTATGGTTATAATTATTAAAAAAATTCAATCGATATTGGAATTTATTTTTTTTCAGAATTAAATTATAATAATGTTAATAGACTGAGCGAGTAAATGAAAATGTTAATTAGACAAATCGAGGGGTGATGTTAATGATAATGATATTGATGAGCTGTTTATTGGAAAATTTCACTTGGTTATTGAATAATTTCAATATTATCTTTCCAGGCTGTTGCCTCTGACTTTTCTATATTGCTACCTCTGCATTCATGAAATTGTAATGGGAAAAATCTTTAATAATCGTTCCCTCTCTATGCTTTTCTATATGCGTTTTGATCAATATATCCGACCATTCGATGGAGATTCAATATATTCGATTATAAATGAGATAAAATGCCAAGTGAATAGAATAAATAGTCTGTTATGGTATTCAACCAACAATTTAACGAAATGAAATATTTACTATGCGCTTGAATAATTGCCTTTCAATTTGTCGGTCTGATTAAAAAAAACCCCAGTTTTTTTTACCCCCCCTAAAAAACACCCTACCATAGAAACCAACAAACTTAACTTTAACTCTTCTAGCATGTGATCCATAATAATTACTATCTCGCCAGAGATATACTATCTCTATACTAGTATTGAGATCATGAAAATTTTCGATGTCGAGATTTTGATGTTTTTTACGTTTTGAAGGTCCCTTAGTCATTTTCACTAAGGTTGTGTGTGTGTGTGTATGTATCTAGACAAGATTATGCAAAAACGGTTTAAGCTAGAATAATGCAATTTTGTACGGCCATTATTTAAAATTCGTAGTTGTCTATCAACTTTTGAGAAATGTAGCTCATCCGGAAGAGGGTCATTCCCTACCTAAACTGACCGTAAAAATAAAGATATATGTTTGATAGTTTTCCACATGATAAAAAATGTATAAAACTGCTATATATAGAATTTCAGCTTGATTGAATGTACCGGAATTAATTTTTTAACACATTAACTGGCAATCACGCGCCAGCACGTGACGTTGTGCCATCAACAACGAGCCGAACACATTAATTAATTAAATTTAATTTAAATATAATATATGTTAATTAATCCAATTCAAATTTGCGAGATAGTCGAGTGGAGACACTCCAGATTTTTTACCGACCGACGATAGTAAGGGAGGTATTGTTTTCACACCAAATTTCACATGTGGAGATTTTTACATATCTCCACGAATCATGCATTTTCTAAACAGAAAAAAGTATTTTTAGCATGATGTCTGTCCGTCCGTCTGTCCGTCCGTATAGATGTGTACAGCCTGAACGGCTCAACCGATTTTGATGAAATTTGGTATATTTACTTAATGCATCAGTGGGATGAATTGATCAACTTTTGGTGCAATTCCGGAAACCGGAAGTGGTAGTATTAGCGATCGACGATAGGAAGGAAAGGGTTATTTTCACACCAAAGGAGATTTTTTTATATATCACCACGAATCATGCACTTTGTATTGGTTTTATCCTCGAGAAAAATCATATTTATTAGTTTTTTCTTGATTTAAAATTATATGACGTCATCCAGCCATTCATGACGTCACAGCCTGGTCTTGCATATATATTATAAATAAAATAAAATTAAAAATGTTTATATTTTTATTTATGTATCCATATCTGTTTTTTATTACATTAATAGATATATTAAAATTATTTGAAATTGTTTCTGTAGCTGGAAATTAATTTATTTCAAACCGTCGGTCGGTTCGGACCTGGCCACAGGTCAACTTATTTTGTTTTGTTGGTGGTTGAGAGTAGATGGGGATAGGGGGTTCATAGATGAGAATCACCAATCCACCTCTTTCATAAGAACCTGCATCGGGTCATCGGAGACAGTTATTTTTTTATGGGGAAATAACCCCGAGCAATTCGAGAGTTGCGGAAGGAAGATAAAGAGTGTAATTCATCGTAAAATCGTCAGGGTGTAAAAACAAATCCGAAACCGGAGAAGTGGAGGAATAAACCCGGATGATGGCAGATGCTGGGACCCAATGCCATTTGGGAAATCTATAAAACTCCAACACCACGAATAAACATAATATTATCCAATGGGGTATTTCTTGTAACGGAAAATGATTATCATCAGCGCCACATGAGAAATTGTTTTTCTTCTTTCTCTACTTTTTCAATGAAAATAAAATTCATTGCTCAAATTTTTATTTTTATTTTTTTTTATTTTTTTCAAATATTTTTAGAAGGTTGATTTTTAAACGAAATCTAATATTTGAACTTTTCATAATCATTGATCAAATTGCCTTAGCCTGGATTTTATGAAAATATTGGTAGAATATTCCTATCCTAAAAATCAGACCATTTAAGATATTTTTTCTTAATTTATTATTTTTAAACTTGAAATGAATATTTATTTATTATTTATTATTGATTATATATATCTTGTTTTGTTTTTATATTCAATGTTTATCTTTTTAGTTTATTTATTTCATTGCTTTAATCCATTTTTCTGAGAACCATGGATTCATTTTTTTTTATTTAATAATTAATAAAAATTAATTAATTGATTAATTCATTAGCCGTTGATAAAATAATGGATGAGTGAAATTCGTTTTCGGATGGGTTGATCATCCTATCGACCTGAAAACGTGAAAAATCATAGGAAAGCGAATCATCTCATGTCGACTTTATTCTTGATTATTCGCCTGAATGATTTCATTCTTTCATTTCATAAAAGCGATATCGTGGAAAAAAAACTCGGTCAATTAGTCGATGAAATTTTCAAATGGGATTCCCCTTGATGATCTCCTGGCGGCTTGTTTAGCGCAGCGCATCTGTCAATTTTCCGATCCCCTTTGTGCGCCCAAAGACAGCGAGCGTCCCATCCCTTTACGCTCACCCCATTAACCCCCCCGGTCGCCCCTTCTTTTCATTTTCTTCATCCTGGGCTCGCTAATTGCACATTCTTGGCATAGTTTCCGTCCTCTGCGTATCAGCCCCTTCCCGACCCTTCGTCCTGCGCAGCTTCTTTGGCTTGGCGCCCTTCGTCCCGGCTGCCGGGCCCTTCTTTAACCTACTCTTCAAAACCGAAAGCCTCTTATCACTTCGCCACGCCTATTTATTTTTTTTTCAGACGAAATTCAAACGGAAAATTTCTATATCAAACGCGACAAAGCCCAAACCCCATCTGATTCAGGTTGCAAAGAAGAGATGAGGAGAGGGGAGAGGGGAGAAAAAATGAGGTGCACTGTATCCATTCCATTGTGAGAAAGCACCCAATAAAGCATATTCATTCCTCGTGTTTCATAAACCACAATTTCGCTCGTTTCAATTTTATTCACTAGTAAAAAAAATATGGAGTGTATGAGATGGGGATTCCACTTTTCAATTTGATCTCTCTCTCTCTTTTAGTAACTTTTATTTATTCTAATGCTCTTTTCAGGGTCAATATTACATTACCGCTAGTTGATTTTGACATTTAAGAAATTTAATCAAGGAATTAATAAATTAAATAAGAATTATATATTATATATTACATTACATATTATTTAATAAAATTATTTATTTATGAATTTTATTTTTTATATTGGGGAATCTAAAAGTATTTACACATTTATATATTTATATTTAATTTATATATTTATATATATATTAATATAAAATCTATATATACATTAACGTATTGTGTTTTTAATTTCATTTCAATCGAAGAATTACAATGAAATTGATACAAAATTATTTTTTTCTTATCTTTCATATGAAAAGTAATATAATATATATTATGAAAATTCTTTTATCTAATATAAATTTAATAATAAATCTTATGTTAATTATCATGAATTTTAAGATCTATTAAAATAAACATATTTTGCTCATAGGATAATTATAACCAAAAACGATTTAAGAGAAATGAATATTTTATCTTTTGTATTATTTTAGATAGAAATTTGTTGAGGAAATCCCTTTGTAAAAATAATAATAAAAAAAAATGTTTAATTAATGATAAGCGTTTATTTTGTAATTAAATTTATCTACTTTAGAATGAACTTAGAAAATAAATAAATTAATTATTAGTTGAAGATTTTTCATTAAGATAACTAAAATTAAAATAATCAAATCAAAATAGAATGGTAGCCAATTTAATTTTTTAATTGTCAATGTATATGTTTAGATTGGAATATTGAGATAAATAATTAAAAGCATAAATTTAATAATAAATAATCAAAGAATATTCAACAAAGTAAAGATAGTAACAACATAATAACAATGTATAGATATTTTATATCATATATTTATAATTTTTAGTAATATATTATAAATGATAGCTTTTTTGATTATGATTTAACAAAAATTAAATTTATTTTTAGTCTAATATATTTTTTTTTAAATATATTCCCTTTTCTTACCTAATACCAAACTGTAGCTATTATTATTAATTTGGAAAGTACAATATATATATATATATATATATATAAAATCTCTATTTTTACCGACCGACGATAGTAAGGGAGGTATTGTTTTCACACCAAATTTCACATGTGGAGATTTTTACATATCTCCACGAATCATGCATTTTCTTAACAGAAAAAAGTATTTTTAGCATGATGTCTGTCCGTCTGTCCGTCCGTATAGATGTGTACAGCCTGAACGGCTCAACGGATTTTGATGAAATTTGGTAAATTTACTTAATGCATCAGTAGGATGAATTGATCAACTTTTGGTGCAAATCCCGAAACCGGAAGTGGTAGTATTAGCGATCGACGATAGGAAGGAAAGGGTTATTTTCACACCAAATTTCACATGAGGAGATTTTTTACATATCACCACGAATCATGCACTTTGTATTGGTTTTATCCTCGAGAAAAATCATCTTTATTAGTTTTTTGTCAATTTAAAATTATATGACGTCATCCAACCATTCATGACGTCACAACCTGGTCTTACATATATATATTATAAATAAAATAAAATTAAAAATATTTATGTTATATTTATATCTGTTTTTTATTACATTAATAGATATATTTAAATTATTTGAAATTGTTTCTGTAGCTGGAAATTAATTTACTTCAAACCGTCGGTCGGTTCGGACATGGCCACAGGTCAACTTATTTTCCTTTATTAATAATTTTGTTATACTTTAAGAATTAAAAAAAAACAGCAAATATTTTAAATTTGTAATCTTCTTCAATTTCTAAGGGATGGATGAAACTCCCTTTCTTCATGATCTTTAGATGCCTAACTTTGGTATACGATGTGTGTATCTAATTCTTAGCTGGTAGTGGGGATCTATGACATTCAGCGTGTGACTATTATACTAAAGGGCGAGGCCAATAAATTACACCCCCTAGCATCTGCAGGGCACGCGCCACGGGATGAAAGTCCTGTGTAATTTATGTTGTCCGGAGGCTAAATTTGTCCGAGAAAGACCAATAGCTTCCCAAGAGGAAATTCAAATTTGAAAAACTCTTTGGATGGATTACTTGATTTTTAGACCATTAATATTAATATTTAATTTAATTATGTTTCTTAATTTTCTCCCTTAAGAATTTATATATATATATATACCATTAATAGAGAAAAACTTCTTTTGTTAATAATTTATGAATGGTAGCAGGGTATATCAGGTTATTTTTAAATTGTTGAAATTCATTTGCTCATTTCGTTGAAGTAAAAACAAGAAACTTCTGCCACTTCTATTTTTAAATTACTAGTAAACTTGAGAAAATAAGAAGAATAAATAATGTGCTATTTGTATAATTTAAGAACAATATATAATTAATAGACAAGAGAAAAGTTAATTGTTAATTCAAATTTTAAACTTCATGCAATTTAGTGGCTTACTAAGTTTATGATAAATTTTGAAAAATATAAAGAAAACAAACTTTGTTGAATGATAAATTAATGTAAGGTTGAACACGAGGGTAAGAAAAGCATTTTCTCTGTATATTGACTTGGTATTTTTATATACCAATATTAATTAATAATAAATTTTTAAAACCCATTTTAATTTTATCTTTACGACGCATAAAATAATTTACATTTCTTTTTATTTTCCTTTGTATTATCCGATGAATATCAATTCATAGGAATATTTTTTAGAACATAAACGTATTTTTTTTCTGTGAAATGATCGATTGGAATGAACGTAGCAATAAAAATGAAAGCAAAATGGAATTTATTAAACATTCATTTTGGGTTTAAAGAATAAAATATTATGTTCTTCTAAATCTCTAACAAATGTATCAATTTATCTAGCTAAAGGTTATATATATATGTATATCAAAATATGATTATCAAACAGGATTATCTCAATAAGATTTACAAAACATCAATTGATAAATTAAACTAAAACTTAAATTTAAACGATTTTCAATTTCACATAAAGTAATCAACCGAAAATGTATATAATATTTTAATTGTTAAATTAATTAAATTTTTTTATTCGATTTCAGGCAGGGATTGGCAATTTTTCTGGAATCTGATGATAGTTAATCCAATCAATTTATTTGATGGCTGCTGCTGCTTTTTTATAACTTACCCCTCCGCTAACTACTCTTTAATAAATGAAATGGTGTCTGATGTGTTTTTGTCTGTGTGTGAGTGAGTAAGAGTGTTCAACGATTTTAATATCGCAATGATGAAGGAAGGCACGGATGGTGCGGTGGAGTTCAATTAAAAGGGCCCATAGGAGCCCTTAATGTCCTGGGGAGGCGCCCTTTTTGCTCAACCAGTTTGCCTTCGCCATGGTCCAATGGTTTTATTAAGGCCCTGCCTGGCCAGATGCCAGCCAGATCCAAATGTCCACACGAAAAAACTACCCACTTAACACCTAGACAATCGCACATCGCTAATTTATGCACAGGAAAAATAATTTGTTCCTTTTTTTTAGCAGATTTCAAAAAACAACGTTTATTCTTACATCGATTTAACAGATATATAGACGTAGGGTAATATTGATAGAAATTGAATCCCAAAAGACTAATTTTGAATGAAATTCGATGATGGATGGACAGTTGCTGTTTAGATTCAGTTTGTGAACATACTCACGTGTGTTAAGCAAAAAGTTATATCATTATGCAATGTGTAGTTGGGTTAGGGTAAATATCTTACCTAAAAAAATTTATTTAAAGAAATAAATTCAATTAATTTAAAATTTTTATTATATATAAAAAACATAAATAAACAAGGTTGAAATTTTAAAAAATAAGAAATTTAGAATTTCAAAAAAATATATTATTATAAATAATGAAGTTAATGAGTAAAATTTCTGAAGGATAGATAAATGCATATATAAGATACTATAATCAGAAATGATAGTTTTCAAGTTTAGATCAAGTTTCGTTGGAAACTAATTCCAAAATATTCTCCAAAATCGGTAAAATGCTTTCCAATTTCCTACAATTTAGAAAGATTAGAGAAGGAAGGTTCACCTTTCTTATTTAATAGCAAATTGCAATTTTGAAATGGCAAACCAATTAAAATGGCCAATAGTAATAAATGGCGAAGAGTTCATTCGTGCCCGAAGAAAAAAAATAAAAATCTCGTAAAAGTAGAAAATGTTTGACTAAATGTAAGCCAAGCGCTATATTACAAGTCGAATGTAGACCAATAAAAATAACATTAGCGAATCGGAGGAGGCAACCAAACGGATTGACGATTATGTGATCAGCGTGAAACCTTTAGGGGTCTTTCTGAGACCTTAAACGAAAAGAAAGGGAGGACTTTCAATAAAATGTCCAATCTGAGTTGTATTGTCAGCAATTGGAACGAACGGACTTGATAGCCAAATGGATGCGCCGTATCTGCCGAACAACAACCAATTCGAAAAGTCGATTCGATGACAGCCTCCGCTGTTGCCTTAACGAGACAGTCGCTCGGCCAATAAATGTTCGAAAAAACCAACCATTCAGGGAGCGATTCCAATGCAGAGACAGCAAACTTCTTCCATCCAAGGGGGAGAAGTGAAGAGAATATATTTCTAGCCAAGAGAGAATTAATGTTTATCTCTGATAAAGAAAAAGAAATAAAAAAATACTCTGTTTAAATACCAATTTTGGAATGTCACCTTAGGATTTCTAGTGAAAAAAATTCAATAAAAATAATCTTAAAATAATTAAACCCAAAATCAATAGAATTTTAGGAATAAATAAAATTCGAGAAGGTTGGATTTTAGCAGCGGGGTGGTGGTCAATGGTGTTAACTCACATTCTCATCATGGTCTCGGATTCAAGAATTTCTCTAGCTGGGTTCTATGGGTTGGAGTCAACATAGCATTCGGAATCTAAAAAGTGGGAAGCTAATTGATAAAAAATAAGCGCCTCAAGAAAATCAAAAAAAAGGTTGATAGGACCAGTTCTAGTGATCATAGGACAGTTAATTTATATAACCAACTTGTGATAGACGTTGTCCTTCCGTAGGATGTACACAAGTCCGAGATTGTTTTTTGCATTTTAGAAAAATAACTTGAAATATTATTATTTTAGTTGGATTTCGATTTTTAAAAAGAATTTGAATAGTGATGTACATCCTATGAAACGAGGGCGTCTATCGAATTGGTTGAAGCCTAAGTGGAGTAGTTGTATAGTATGAACAGTACAACGGATCCTCTCAACATTTATCTTGAATTTATAGATCGGTGGTCGCTGCTTTTTATTTGAAGTGTCTTAAGGATTTTATGTCATTCAGCGGTTTTCCCAAGTAATAATTAATATTTGGTGACTTAAGATGAAAACATTTAAAAAAAAATAATAGAATATTAAATGTTCTTTTTCAACTTTTTAGAATTAAACAAATATCTATTACTTTTAGTATTTCGATTAATATTTATTAAAAAAAAACTGAAAATAATTATTTTTTTATATAAGTATTTAAATTTGTTGAAAGAATAATTATACAATTATATTATTATAGTGTAAAATTTTGAATTTTATACTGATATACTTAAATAATTTTATTCGTTTTAGTACTCAATTTTATCTTGGGCTCCAACTAAATAATTTTTTTTTTTTTTTGTTTATTTGAAGAAATCAATTTTTATAGTGATATAATTTAATTAAAGTAATCAAATTCAACACGGAAACTATTTTACCCTAATTGTTTACCTTTATGTTTACTAAAAATGTACTATCCATTATAATTCAGGTGTTATTGAAGCTCTAAGTTGATTGAATATATAAAATGAAGGGAGCGCCAGGTGGTGTTGAAAAACATCGATCGGAGAATAGATTAACTCCTGTTCCAGTAAATGAACTTTCAGGGATCAAAAAGGATTTATTATAACTAAATAAATAGTTGTTCGACGAGAATAGCAGCAATCGCTTGGGTTGCAATGTTTTACTGGATGTGCTTTAGACAAGACGTTGCCAATTGGATAGCGCGAGTTGTTCTTTATTGGACTGCTGGGGGTGTTTACCAAGAGGGTGTTTGGAGGGTGGACTAGAATAAAGACAAGCATCCATTGTCAATTGTCCCACCTCGAGCGTATCATTCCACTCGGTCCAGGTCTAATATCGCCACAAATAAAGGAGACAATACAAACGTCGTTTCGTGGCCAACTCCTTTTGGCAAATTTGTTTGAATTTCTCGCATGGCGTCACGTTCAACTCTAAGTGGACGTTTTCCACCCCCACTCTAACTCCTGGCTTGTCCTTTTTCTCTCTTCGCCTTGTAATATATACACCCCATGGGCAACGCAATTTCGAGAGATTTAGAAGGAAGCCGCCGAATGCAACCCACACCCCATCCACCCTTCTTTGCCTTTTCTAGACGGATCTCTCCTGCTCTGCTCCTATCGAGTGTAGACGGCAGGAAGAGCAAAAAGAATACACACCAATACAAGAACTCGTATCGAGTGAAATGCTTGACCAATATAGAGCTTTAGTATTCCAAGGGGCGTCCCCGTCCATGCGATATTGCCAGGAGATAGAGGAGCCCCTAACCCCTGGATGGACCAAGTCAATAACTCCAGCTCAAGTTGGACGAGCTAGGTAATATTCTGTGACGGGGTTCCTCCACCCTTCGAATCGAGTCGGTTTTTATTAATATCAACGAACCTATATTCAAGAAAACAAAAGAAGGGTCAGAACAACTTGAAATCGAATTCATATCCAACAATGATACAAATATATTTAAATTCATATAATATTATATATAGATTCATATATATTTAGAGCTAATATTAACAATAGAATAAATATTGGGGAGAGAGCAAAAAGTGTAAGTTTAATTTCATTTTGGAAATGCAATATAAAAATCTATATAACTTTACCTTAAAGATGATAAAAAAAAAATTATTATCATCCCAAAATTGAAACTAATAACTGATATTAATAAAATGAAGTACTCTTGCACTTTCGGTTGATTAAATTGCTGCTTTTTCGATTTTGACTATCTAGTAAGTTTGAGCTAGAATAATGAAATTTTGTACACGCGCATTATTCAAAATTCGTAGTTTTCTATCAACTTTTGAGAAATGAAGCTCATTCGGAGGAGGACTATTACCTACCAAGTTTTCATTTTTTTTCCTCTAAACTGAACGTAAAAATAAAGATATATGTTTGATAGTTTTTCACATGATAAAAAATTGTATAAAATTGCTATATGAATTTCAGATTAAAAGTACCGGAATTAATTTTTTAAATTTTTTAACACAAAAGAATAAGTGCTAGATAGATATGAAATTTGATATCTATAAAGAAAGTACTCAAGTGGAATTTGTCAATATTTAAGATCAAAAATAAGTTTTTTGGTTAAGTATTTAGGGCCGTATAATTATTATTAAAGAAAAAACATTATATTAATATTAAAACATAAATATATATCTTACTGCTTAAGTGAATTTTATCCAAAGTTCCAAAATTTAAGGTCAATGCTTGTGTGAAGATCGTTGTTTTGTGGTTGTTGCGGTCACCAACAAATAATATTTGTATTCAGTAGGCATTCTGGAAATCTGCCAGGGAGTTTAGCTTCCCCCTTTCTATGCATAACACAACAATTGTTTCAAGTGATACTCTCAATGAGACTGATAATTAATTATCTTTTAGTTAGTGAAGAATAATAATTAAATTATTTAGTTTTTTCATTCTTTCTTTCAATGCGAGAATCGACTGTCGAGTTACATTTCTTTATATTTTCAAAATTGAAATAATAAAAGGGAAAACTAAGTTTTTTTCTTCTTTGTTAACAAACTTCGTCATAAAGAGAATGATAAAAGAAGAATTAACATGATTAAGAGGGATTTTCTTCAACTATTTTTTTTTATTCCATTCTAAAGACATTTTTACTTTTAATTATACTTTTAATTATAGAAGAGCAAATTTATTAAAGTATACAAGAGGTATTTTTTTTTTCGTTTTTTTACAGACACACCCACACACACACAAATAATAAAAATGTAATCACATCTTAAGATGATTTATGAAACTTGAAGAGATCCAATTAGGAAAAGGATTTAAAATTAATTGATCAATGGCGAAAAATATGATCTTTTAGAAAGAGAGGGAGCATCGAGTTTGTCAGTGAAGAAAAGTGATCTTGGAAACGAAATCAAGTGAAGAAAGACGAACTGAAGAGGCAAATTTGTTTTATCGATGGTGAGAGGATATCGAAACGAGACGGGGAGGGGGATGATGATGTTAATGTAGACGGGAACAAAGCGTTGCCTGGGAACACACGCATAGGTTCTGCCCGACTATTGTTATAATCACAATAATGTGTGATTTATCACAGTTTGATAGAGACAAAGGGAAAGGATGGGCCTCTAAGCGCCAAACATAGGGAGATAAAGGGGGAGAGACCATGTAACGCCCTCCAAACCTGAGGAAGAATTCCATTGTAGGGGAATTGAGGGTGAAAAATGGGAGGAAAAATTGATAAGAACCAAATCCATGACTACCTCTACTATTTTTTTCTAATCAAAAATGTTTTCATTTAAGTGGACACGTGTTTATTTAATTAATTTATGTTATTTGGAAATAAAATAGATAATTTATTTAATCGATCAAAAGGGTAGGTATATTATTCTATATAACATTTGAATATAACAAAAAGGTTAACATTTTACTTGGTTTACTAATTATTTTTTTTCTTTTAGGTAAATAGTATATATGATAAAATCATTTAGTAAGGAAGACAGTTAATTTTGAAATTAAAGTTTTTTTTATAACTATTTGAATAATGAAATATTTCTTATATAGGGAAAAACATCATGACGTCAACTGATAGGTAAGAACCAAACATGATTACCAATTGTACAGTGGATGGTTGTGAATACATATGTGTTTATGGAAAAAATTTGGTCTTTATTAAAGCAGTTCCATTAAATCGTTGATTAATTTGGTCTTAAATATTTTAAAACCAGTCCGAGTTATTGATAAAATTCACCGAGAACATATCTCATCAACTTTTCATTTCTAACATCCTGTCGTTTTGCCTACCAATTCCGGCTGTGAATATAAACCCCTTTAAGCTGTGTGTCTATGTAAATTCCTTTTTGGTGGATAAAACAACTGAAGAATAAGAAGTGGATTTTTATATTACACTATTTAAACTTTTATGTATTTGTAGTTATTATGGAATAAAAATCATTTTTTATGGGTAATAGTCTACCATTCCCAAGTTGTAAAACCCTCTTCTAAAGTAATTATATTTATGTAAATAATTATTGATCAACCAAATTTAAAAAATACGCTTGTAATCATTTCCATTTCTTATTTGACTGCTGTCAAAATTAAAGAGAATGCATGAATAAGGCAGATAATTACAAGCCATCTTGAATTAATAAAGTAAAATTACATCTGTTAATTGAAAATATCTCATATCATAAGTTAAGATCTTTCTCCTCACTCTTCTTCATCTCTCTTTCTCAGGTTGTTTGCTCCATAATTGCATAAATTGAAAATACCATGAAAGACAATGAATTAATATCATACCCATTGTTCAATGGTAAAATAAGAAATAATATAAAATCTTCTTATGTAATTTTTTAATAGTTGTGTGAAAATGAATTTTAATATTCGATTACAAATGATAGTCATTAAAGCACAAATGTTTGAATATAATTAATGAATATAATTAATAATAATAATAATAAAATGAATCGAATCTTTGTATATTGTTAGATGCAACAAATAAAAGGCTTTCATTAAGCCTTTTGTTTTAGTAATAAAATTTCAACAAACCCGATTGGATCAAAGAATATATAAGTAAGCTTAATTTCCGAACTTGTAAACTTGTTAAGAAGTTTCTTCGGAAAATTATCTTTCCCTATCTATATAAACATAAGATTTGTGTATAGCAGAGTTGGAAGAATTACCAGGGAAAAATACAAGATCCTCTCGCAGTTAACGTTCACTTTCTTGTTTGGACCACTCCATGCGATCTTTCATTTTCAGGATTATTTAAAGATGAGAAGGAAAAAGTTTTTTCTTTTTAAATGTATTAAATAACATATAATTTGATTTGATTACAATGCTACAATAAAATTATATTAAAAAATAAAATTATCTATTTTGTAAAAACATCTATTTATCTATCTACATAGATGGCGCTAGTGATCTCGCAACAAACTCCTGCAACCATTTTCATTCCAATTTCTTTTCTTCTATAATAATTCTTTCTTATCAATTTTATATTATTTTTCCATTCTGAATTCTTGGCAATTGTTTTCCCAATTCATTTTTCTAAAATTAATCAGCCCACTTTTCTTTCATCTCTAATTTTAGTCTAATGTCTTAACCCCATTTTCTTTCTCAAATGCATTAGTAAATCTATATTTTAGAATAAATAGAAATTATTTAATCTCTGTCATTCCCCAATAATAATATTTAAGAAATAATTCATAAATTATTTCATTTATTGATTATTGATTCGATTAAGAACTTCAAATATTTAACTAGTATTCCATAATTAATAATAAATAGATTTTATTTAATAACAAGAGAATGTTTGATAAAGTTTAAAGTGTGAAAGTATTTGTTGATCTGTTAAAGTCTGTTGACAGTGATTAGCATGTTTTAATTAAAAAGTGGGGAGTAACTCAACCCTTATAATCTCTTTCCCCTAAAATATTTTAAGAGTTCACCTCGTATAAGCAACTAGTTGCTTTTTTCTTATCTTGAATATCTTTTTTTTTTTAAGAAAATATTGTTTATTTATTCAATTATGTATTCTATAATAAATAAGAAGAGAATATCGATTATCTTTTGGAATTTATTCGAGATAATTTAATCGAATTCTCATTTAAACATGTTCACTAAACTAGGATGGTTTTATCGTTCTTTTAACGGACGATACGATGGCTCTTAAAAAGAAAGAAAAAAAAAAAGAATAATAAAAAAATTGACATTCGTGAATCTTGGAAGATAATCCAATAAAGCTGGTATATAAACCGAAAGAGATGAGCTCTTTCGGGATGTTAGAATAATGACAAGGATTCTAAAATAGGAAATAAAATGAGTGATGAATTTAATAAGGGCTCAAGTGTCGAGGCATTAAAGACGGACTAAACATTGACGCGTTGTCTGTTGGGGTTGGTGAAATCGAGACAGCTGGGATGGAACAAAACGCGCAAAAGCAAACCCACTCCTCCAACTTCACCCGCTCGGCTAAGAAATCATCCCTTCTTAAGAAACTCTCTCCCTGGCACAACTACCATCGCGTCGTGTTTAGCATAATGGGCTTTTTAACATGCAACTTTGCCAGTTAATAATCCTTTCGCCAGGGTTAATCATCAAAGTCGCACGGGGGCAACCGACTTCTTCCCGGGGTTAAACAATTTAAACTTTATCCCATGCGATTTTATTAAAATTACTCGCAAGCAAGGCTGTTTGTGCGCCACGGCTTTTTATTTGATACTTCTTTCGCGAATCATTTGCACACTATTGACTGGTCCACTTGAAAGGATGGAGCAATCTATTCAACGGGCTCAAATGAATTTCCAAATATTTCCATAATCTCTTCATTAGCATTCAAGTGGAAATACGCTAAAAATAAAATAGATCCATCTAATTAGAAAAAAAAAGAATTTGTGGCAAGAAAAACCAATATCTACTACAGAGCAGGAAAAAAGATAAAAAAAAGTATTAATCATTTTCCTCTCCCTCTTATAAAAAAAAACGAAAAAAAATTTATTTTATGATACAATACAAAATTTGCAATTAAACTTGATACAAATAATAATAATAATAATTAATACCTATCATTATATACCTATTTATCGTGTTGTGTAAAATTATAAATAATACACTTGGGTTCGGTAACCTTTTGAGACGGAAGAGCCAAAAAATACAATTTACAAAATTTCCAAATTTTTAAAGAAATACTAACATTTTTTATTTATTATGAACACATTTAATTATGATTTATATATATATATATATATATATATATAGATTTAAAATAAAGAAACTGTTCTCTGTTGAGTGTTTTTATCTTGTTTGCATTATATATATATATATTTTTATTGCAATATAATATTTTGAGTTTTAAAAATAAAATAATTTAATTATTAATATTTGCGCATGGAACTGGAGAACCATCGAAAGAGTCTTCGGCGCTCATCGTACATAGTCAGGGGGCTCTGCCCCCTGTACCCCCGAAGTGATACACAGTATTTGGTTGAAAATCTGTATGCACAAGGATTTCATTCATTTTATTTCAATTAGTACATTAAAACATTCTTATCTTTTGGTGTTCTTATTTGAAATATATTTTAATTTAATCAGTAAATTAATTATATATTTTATTGGATATGTTATAATATAATTAATAAAATTTAATATTTCTTAATTATTTTGATATTTTAATTTCATAGATCGATATTTATTAAATATTTTTAATTATAATGAAATTTAAGAAAATCTAATGACTTGAGACATTTTATAAAAGTAAAATTAATATTTTTAACGTTCAATTTATCGATAAACTGAAAATATATACAAGCATTAATAGTATTAATTTAAATTAATTGATTTATTTGTTTTTTTATTAATTTTTCTAGATATACATTATAATATACATATAACTTCATCAGGTTACTTATACTTGAGCAAGTTATTTAGAATGGTTTATTGTTAATTTGTAGAAGTAAGGAAAGTTACCTCAATTTTGACTGAATGTTTTTGGAGGTTCCTTAATCCTAAAATTAATCATATTAGATTTGAAAATAAAAAATTAATGTTCATAATCTAGTCTTAGCTTAATATTTAAGATACAGTTAAGTTAAGATATTTACAATTCACTAATTAAATTTCCAGTAATTTGGTAATTTAAACCCAATAGACAACTTACGATTTCTTTCTTACTAGGTTCAAAAAGAATTTATGAAATTTTTGAAGATTCCAAAAAATTGAAGGATAATTGAGAAATTAATGGTATTAGCGGGATATAGAGTAATATAGTATGTTTATTCTTCTTGAATTCTATGATTAGTGCAATCTAAGTCCAACTAATTAAAAATAGATATAAATAAATAGAAGGATTTCATTGATTCTCCAAGTTGTTGTTTCTAAGATCTATATAATATAGAGAGGCTTATCAACAATTCAAGTCGATTTAAAAAGGAACGAGTCAAGAGAATTGTATTGAAAAACGTTTCTAAAGAGAGGATTTTTTTACAGTTAAGTAGCTATAAAAATAAAATTTCCTATTGATGCTATGAAAGAAGTTAAGATGGAGCCTGGAGATTGGCAAAGTGTATTTGAAGGGAGGGGTGGGGTTGATATGGAAGGAGGGGGTGGGGGGTGGAGGCAGCCAATAATTCGACTTGGATAAATCTCGAGCAATGACAAGGAGCGTGCTCCCGTGCATTTGCCGGACGAATAAACTGCCACGGAGGTTGGTGGGTGGGGGTGGGGGGTTGCTTACTTGGAATGAGCTCCCCGAGAAGAAGAAGGAGCAGAGGAGGGAGGCAGAAGAATGGAAGGACAGTGTCCAGTTATTGACCGTGTCCAGCGACGCCGACGCCAACCGTGCCTCCCCATATTTGAGACCTCGCCTTCGAATTCTACAAGCTCCGCCAGCAGCGTCTTGCGCGCTTGGTATTTCCGCCTTTCAAAATCAATACCCGTCCACAAGAGGGTGGATGAGGTAGAGGTATAAGGGAGGCTTTTCGATGTGTGTGCAAAAGGGGTTGGAGGCCAAATTCTAAGGGTGAAGGCGACGTCGCGACGGACAGCCAAGCAAGATTTAATAACTCGCAAGCAAGCAACTTCTTCGAGCGCACCCATCATCTGTTCTGTTCACCATCCCATACACCCCCCCCCCTCCTCCTCCCGCATCAACCCCCGTAGATGCTTTTCCTTAACGCCATCTCCTTCAGCATCCCACTCTGATCTCCAACAGCCACTTTTTTATTCCCATCGAGTCGAATATTAGAATATATTGCCGTTTCGCTTGAAGGCATTTCGCGTTGAGGATTGTCGTTTCAGGCTGAGGAAACACCAATGACCGGTGCTTACGCATCACTAATCATAATTAATATCACGAAATGGATTCAAGTCAAATCGATCGGAACATCCGAGTGGCCCAATCCAATTAAAATGATAGAACTCGCTATTTTGATATTTATTCAATTATATTCAACATTATATTATAGCAATGAATGGAACATAGACAGATTAAATAATATATACTACATTTTTCAATTTAATTATTACACAAATTTATGATAAATAAAATATAAAATAAATAATCGTTCATACATATTGAAACTAATCGAGTTGGTATTATAAAATTTTCGCTTCGATAGACACTTCTAATGTCAGAATATACCGGGGAAATTATATTTTTTCATGTGTTATAAATCTACATTGGAGCGTGAAAATTTACATTAGCTTAATGAATCAACCAAAGGAAGAAAATTTTAATGTTGAAAAAAAGAAGATAAACCTTAGATAAATCAGAGGAAAATAAATTTAAAAAAAAAATGTTTATTTAATTTTGAGGGAAAATAGAATATTAATATTTAAGTACCTGGAACACCGAGCTATCGCTCGACCCTTTAAAAAATATTGATATAAAATTCTTTAATTATTTAATTCAATTATTAAATGTTATATCATTGTATCAATTTGATTAAAATAAATGGAACTTGGGGTCCTCAATAATAATAAATATTATAATATTAATAAATTTTAAATAATAGTTTAGTGAAAAAAAATATTAAAAATTTAGAAAACTATCTAAAAATTAATTAATAAAAGAAAAATGAATAAATAAATTAGTAATTTAAAAAAAAATAAACACGAAAATAGATAAAAAAAAGAAGATATTTTGATTTTTTTTGGAGAGAGATTAATAATATATTTCGTAATTTGATTCTAAAATATTATTAAAATAAATATTTTAAATTTTATTTCGAAATTAAATAAAAATTTTTAAAATATTTTAAATATAAAAAAAATATTTATACAATATCAATTAAAAAAGAATGTCGGGAGGCAAATTTCACGTAATTTGTGACGTCATTGAAATTTACTATTTTAAATTAAGAAAATACTAATAAAGTTGATTTGATCGAGGCTGAAACCAATACAGATCGATTTTTCTTTATAAATATTATCTATGGTATGAATTTGAAAAAAATTCCTTGAGAGGTTTAATATCTCAAAAATATACAAATATTATACAATGTATATATACAATTTTTGCTACTATAATAAGCTGAGATATTTAAATGTATTAACAATTCAATAATTATATATATATATATATATATATATATATATGTAGGAATTCTTTAATCATTTAATAAACAAAATTCATAAAATACATAAGATAACAATTCAAATTCTTAATAATTATTTTTTTGGCTCGTAATTCCTTGAAAATCTTTCTTCTCTTCCGTATAGTCTATCTCCAATTCGTTCATTAATCAACAACTGATCTAGTCTGCCGTTTCCCTAGCAACTTTCACTCGTTCCTCTCTTCATGCCTGATGACGTCATCCCACATTCGGCCATTCCTGTCCATCTTCGGTCCCCGAAGACATCCTTGGGTATGGTTTCATGTAGTCGACAACAGTTGTAGTATTTCGTGGTCCATCGCCGCCGATCTTTTCAACTTCATATCGACCGTTACTTAAGACTCTGGATACTTGGTATGGTCCTATAAATTTAGGTTGGATTTTTAATCCACTTCCGAACTGGGTTCGCTTTATAGCTACATAATCGCCCTTCTTGTAACATCTCGGAGTTTTGGTCTTGCAATTATGATGTCTTCTATTTTCTTGCTGAATCCGTAGTATAGACTCTTTTGCTTTTTTCCGCAAAAATTCTCTGTCTTCATTAAATAAATTAATTGCTTCTTTCTCAATAAGTTCTCGTATCTTGAGGTCTTCTTTGTTTCTCATCTTTACGCCTACTAGTGCTTCAAAGGGTGTCATGCCAATAGACCGTTGGTGGGTGCTATTGAGGGATCTTTGTACTCTTTCAACATTTTTGTACCAATTATTAGGATTTTCGAGAGACAATTTGGTTAAAAGGGGAATAACGATTCGATGGATCCTTTCAACTTGTCCGTTTTCCCTCGGAACACCTGTTGTTATTAAGGAATGAGTAATATGTTCATTTTCACAATATTCTTCAAACTCTTTAGCAGTAAATGCTGTCCCTCTGTCGGAAATTATTCGTTTGGGATTTCCAAACGTTTGTTGTTGAATTTTCAACTTATTTAATACTTCTCCCGATCCCGTCAATTTGGTTGGATAAAGCCATACAAATTTTGAAAAGGCGTCTACTATTACAAGTAAATATTTGTAAAGTTTGCTTGTAGAAGTCATCGGACCTAAATGATCGATGTGGTAAGTGTCTAAAGGAATTTCTCCTTTAGGAATTGGTCGTAATTCACCCTCTTTCTTTCCATGTTTCTTTTCAGCTAGGATACATGGAATGCAACAATTTATATAAGCTTGTATTTTTTCTTTCAAATTCGGTATATAATAATCTTTAAGACTTTCTTCCATCTTCTTTACGCCGAAATGACCATTTTCATGACTATTCTTGATAAATTCCATATGTAACATTGTTGGTAGAACTATTTGATTAATATTATTTACTCTTCTTTTAAGTATTCCGTCTTCAATTAAGTAATCTTTGTAACTTTCCCTCTCTAAAATCTTCTTTATTATTAATAATCTTTCTTCTGTATCTTGATGTTTTCTTATTGACTTTAAAATTGTATCTTCAATAAAATAAACAGGGTATCTGCTGAGCGCATCAACATGTCTCATTCTTTCACTCGATCTATGTTCAACTTCACAGTCAAATTCTTCAATGGCTAAAGCCCATCTTGCTATCTTTGAAGAAATATCTTTTTTCATCAGAGTTTTCTGGAATGCTGAGCAATCAGTTATTATTTTAAATTTTAAACCTAAGAGGTAAACTCTGAATTTTCTAAGTGCTGTAATTATCGCCAACGTTTCTAATTCATAAGAATGATACTTCTTTTCTGCCTCTGTTGTTTTCCTACTCATATAATATACAGGATGGAAGTGCTTTTCTTCCTTCCTTTTCTGCAAAAGTATTGCTCCGTAACCTTCTTTGCTAGCATCTGTATGAAGTTCGGTAATTGCTTCGGGATCGAAAATTTTTAAAATTGGTTCTTGACATAGAATATTTTTCAATTGATTAAAAGTATTTCTTTCTTCTTCTCCAAATTGGAAATTTGTATCCCTCTTGAGGATATCTGATAATGAATAAGCAATCTTCGCATAATCTTTGACAAATTTTCTAAAATACCCAGTAAGTCCTAGAAATTTTTGAATATCTGTTTTTGACTTCGGTTCTGGGAAATTATGCACAGCTTTAATTTTTTTCGGAGACGGAGATATATTTCCATTTTCTATTACATATCCCAAAAATTCAACTTTTCTTTGTAAGAATGCGCATTTCTTCCAATTGATAGAAAAACCATTTTTTTCTGCAGTTTTTAAGGTTTGAATTAATTTTTCATAAGCATCTTCTTCATCTTTTCCTGGAATTATTAAATCATCCATGTATGTTATCACTATCCTTTTGTTTATCAATTCTTGAAATGCTTCGTGCATTCTTCTTAAAAAACTGGTCGGGCTGTTACAAAGTCCAAACGGAGTTTTCAAAAATTCATATTGTC
Source organism: Labia minor (assembly GCA_963082975.1). NCBI lineage: Eukaryota > Metazoa > Arthropoda > Insecta > Dermaptera > Spongiphoridae > Labia > Labia minor. Next base: position 57,803,854 of record OY720345.1, read on the forward strand.
CATCTGGGGTAACAAATGAAGTATATTTTATACTTTCCTTTGCAACAGGAACATGAAAGAAGCCATTCTTTAAATCCAAAACAGAGAATACACTTTTTCCTGATAAAGCATCGATGCAATCTTCCATCAAAGGCATTGGAAATCTGTCTCTTTCAATTCGTTTATTTAATTGTCTGTAGTCAATACATACTCGATAATCATTATTTTTCTTAGGAACAATAACAACCGGACTCGAAAAATGACTATGACTTGGTTGTATTATTCCTTCTTTAAGCCAACTTTCGATTTGTTTATTCAAAATTTCTTTTTCTTTAGGAGCTAATCTTCTAGGGCGTAGTGAAATAGGTTCATCTTTTGTCAGTTTAATTCTCGTTTCTACACTGGATTCAATTTCACTTGAAGGAATATAGTTTTCTATTAGATCTTTTATTTTAGCTTTATATTTCGGAGGTGCATCGATATTTAAATCATCATCGATATTCATCATCATTATTATTTCATCGTCGCTTTGTTTTTGAACATCATCTTTTTTAAAATTTTCTTTATTTTCTTCTGGCATTTTTTTGATTGAAATATAACCTCTTCTTATATAAATTTCGCTATCTTTTAACATTTCGTGTCCCAACAAAATTTTAAAATTAATTAATGATTTTTCAACAATGTAAAATTTGGTTTCATACTCATCTTCGTTAATTTTTATTTTTAATTTAATTATTCCTTTTGGGATTATTTCAACATTTCCCAATCCATAGCATGTTGTTGTCGTAGGGATCATAGAATTTTCAATCTCATCGGTTTTTATAATTTTATATAAATCTTCTCTAATTATATTTATAGCACTACCTGTGTCAATTAGCGCTTCATAGGTTTCAGTGGCTATTTTAATATTTATTAATTTATATGAAGTTGTTATGCAAGCAACTGGTTCCATTTTATTTCTAGTTTCTGTACATTTTGCTGATAAATGGCCAAAATTATTACATTTGAAACATTTGGGTCCTTTATCTTTATCAGGACAATTTTTTACATCATGTAAACTGGATCCGCAATTAAAACATCTCCAATTTTTTATATTTGTTGACCTTTTATCAACTATTTGATCTTTTCTAAAATCATTCGTTTGATAATTAATAGTTTTATTTTTCTTAAAATTATATTTTCCTTGAATTCGGTCATAAATTTCAAATTGCTCTTTAAGTTGTTTCAAATTTTTTGCTTGATATAAAATTATTTTAGATTCATCGTCTCTTATCCCATCAATAATATAATTAATTAAGGCGTCTTCCTCTATTTTACCTTGACTAGCGATTTCTTGCATGGCATAAATATATTGACGACTGCTTTCATTTGGATGTTTTCTTCTTCGTGATAATTCAGAATGGATAATAGCACTGTTTATATTCTTTTTAAATTCATCTATTAATTTGTTTTTTAAAATTTTCCAAGAAGTAATTCCCTTTTCATAAGTAACAAACTGTTTTGCAGAACCTTTCAACATTCTTTTTGCATAAATAAAATTTTGTAAATCGTTCCATTTTAATAAAATACTCGTTTCCTCGAAATTTGAAATCCATTTATCTATTGATAATCTATCATCACCAGTAAAATATGGAAGGTTTTCTTCAATATCTTTTATTGAAAATTGTGCTGGTGGACATTTTAAATTAATATTTAGCTTTTCGTTTAAAATTTGTTTATCTTCAAGTTCACCCGTATCTTCATATTCACTTTCATCCTCTTCATCATCCTCCTGATCTTTATTAACGATTTGTATTAGCCTAACTAATAATTCGGATTTTTTCCCAACGTATGACATACCTCGTTTTTTTAATTCTTCTTTAAGTTCAGATAATTTCATTTGAACTATTTGCTGCGTAGTTAATTCATCATCATGGCCGTCGTCGAGCTCTTGCTTATCTGATTCTGGACGAGTCCCCATTTGTAGGAATTCTTTAATCATTTAATAAACAAAATTCATAAAATACATAAGATAACAATTCAAATTCTTAATAATTATTTTTTTGGCTCGTAATTCCTTGAAAATCTTTCTTCTCTTCCGTATAGTCTATCTCCAATTCGTTCATTAATCAACAACTGATCTAGTCTGCCGTTTCCCTAGCAACTTTCACTCGTTCCTCTCTTCATGCCTGATGACGTCATCCCACATATATAATTATTAATATATATAATAAGTAAGTATTTCCATTTAAATCAAATAATTAATTTCACTAAATTAATTAATCAATTATGTTATGATGAAAAAGTATGATTAAAAAAATGCTTTAATTTAGATAATCAATTCTGAATGAAAATATTTCTATTTATAAAGAGTATAATAATATAAAATAATTATTTTCATGTTCAATCCTTCCAACATAAATTAAATTTATTTATACGAATTTAAAGATAAATCGAAATCGTATATTGGTATATTAGAAACAAATAAAAAATCAATGGAAACAAATAAAAAAAAGAGTTAATTTATTGGAATGAAAAAGTTTCAGTTTGATTCGAAATATTTGTGTGTCCCTGATTAAGATAAATCATAGTGAGAAAGGTCAGGGATATATCAACCCAAATTATATAATCTATCAGAAATGGGTCCATTAAAAGTTTTGTATAATGAAATTATTTTTAAATGGAAAGTTATTTTGAATCTAGTGAAAATTAGAATTCAAAAAATGAATTCAATCATAAATAAAAAATTTCAATAAAAGATTTCAAGCTTTAAATATTATACATTGTATATTTTAATGATCGTAAATAATATTCTACTCTAATTCTTAGTAGTCATTTAGGAATTAGATGGTATATTTAATGATAATAGAAAGTTTCTTATTAAAAGTTATCGTAAAACATTTTTATGGAGATTTCATAGAGATTATATTGAATTAAATGTAAAAAAAAACATTAAATAACATATTTCAGTTGATTGTGGTATAAATATTAAGATCCCCCCTATAAAGTTAAATAAATTGATAAATTTCACACTATTTAATTTTCATTTACATGATATATATATATATATATATGGAGAATTTTCAAAATACAAAAACAAATAAATAAATAACAATAAAAAATGTTTTTATAGATAACAAACTATTTTAATATACAAAATTGAATATTTTTTCACGGAACGAAAATACAATATAATTTCAAATATCCTGCAAGTAGATCTATACTATTTTTAATAAATTAAATGTAATTAGGTCACCCAGAAACAAAAATAAATAAATTCATAAATAAAAGATAACAAATGAATGATTTATATTTTTAATCTAATATATATAATTTCCGTCGTATGTATGTATGTATGTGATGTCTGTAACATTATGAAGTTAGTTACAAATTAAGTTTAAACTTAAATTGAAACACCGTTTGCAACGTAGGTATCGTCGGTCGGTAAAAAATAAAAATAAAAATGTAATAATAAAAAATAAAATTTCAATTACATTCATTTAATAAATTATTATTATTATTATTATTTTCACGTATTAAACCGTATATTATTATTATTATTATTATTTGTAATAATTCCAATAAAAATAAATAAAAATAAAAACCAAAAAAGTCCAATTAAAACTAAAATTTCAATTATATTCATTTAATACATTATTGTTATTATTATTATTAAGTGTTCAGTTATCACATACGTATATATGTATACAGACACACATGCAAAAGTGAAGCTTTGCCGGGTCTGCTAGTTATGAATAAATGAAAGATACTTATTAATTAAAATAATTTTTAAAAGCTAATGAGGTTTATAATTTAAAATAGGCCAATATATACCGTCAATAAATATAGTATGATATTATTTAATAAGGTTTAAAAAGTGATAAAGCAATTAATTTCAAAATTAACTATAATTTTTGGTCATAAGTAATAACAATCATTAGAAATTATGAAAAACTGGGTGTTACCGGTAAAAGACTTATTTCAACAAAAGATGTAAATTTTTTTTAAGAATAATGAAATGAGAAATGATATATATATATATATATATATATACACTTATATATTGTATAAATTTAAATTTATTTATTTTTTTTTTTTTTGTAATACAGAAAAGAGGGTCAATTGAAAATTAATTTATTTTATTTTATTTTACCCTAGGGTCGAAATAATAAACTATTTGCCCTAAAGATATAAATTAACTTTCAATAAATGGAATAAAAAATAAATAAATAAATAAATATTCTCTGCTGTTTCTGTAAGTTGAATCCCCCTTCTTTCACTTGAGCTATAAAATAAAACGTTATCTTTATTTATTTATTTAAATCAAGTAATTTAAATAATATAAGTTATATGTGTATTTATTTATTTATTTTTTTGATAATCGTGTAGATTAAATAAAATAAACTATTAACGATTCTTCTCATGGATATTAGTGACATTAATAAAGAAAATACCGGATTATTTCTTTTTATATTAATATTTAATTGTTTATTTTTTCGTGGAAATAATGCTAAGTGTGAATTTATTATTTAAATGAAGGATGATTTTTAGTCATGGAAGGGGATGAGGCGTGTCCATTTGAAAGATGATTGCCTGGAAGGAGTTTATGATGTCTTTACCGTGAATTCTAACAGTATATATATATATATTCTGATTTCAGGAATTTTTATAAATTAATTTGAACCAAAAGAAAAGAAAAATAATAATATGGTAAATATAAAAATATTACAGAATTTTAAAATTATGAAATTAATATTAATAATAATAATATAAAAATATAAATTAAAAGTGAAAAAAGCAATTAAAAGAATATTTATTTATTATTATTGGGTAAAATAAAAACTCACTTTAGCTAGTATATGAGACAGTACTGTTTATATTTACAACGGGTATTGATAGGCAAAACCGCAAGATGTTGGCATTGAAAAGATGCTAGGATAAAGAATAACTAAATATTTAATAACCGATTCAAAAATTATTTTTTCTAGAATTGGCTTGAAATTCGAAACAAGTCCAAATTGTTTCTAGAAACAAATCAGTTTTCACAACTATTTGCAATTAGTAACCATGTTTAGTTCTTGCCTACCAGTTGAAGTAATGATGTTTTCTCCTATACACATTTACTTATCATATATATGAAATTTAATCTATATATATAAAGGAGACTGTTTGTATGTATGTATGTAATTTTGTTTACTTTTTTGCTGTCATAGTGTAAATGTTAAAATGTAAATAACTTACATTTTAACATAAAATAGAAAATATATTATTTAAGGATTAAAGAATAAAAATAGAAAGTAAATTAGTGAATATTTTAAAAATAAGACAATTTGTGGAAATTGAAATAACTAAGAAATGAGAGGTGGAGGGGATGAGGAGAGAGGTGGGAGTGTGTGTGAGCGGGAGAGAGAGAGATTTAAAGTTTATATATAGTTCTCCGTGTTGTTCATTCAAGAGCCAGGCGTGGCCCACTGACTGGCGGACTCATTTTACACAATGTATATAACTCTAGCCATTCCCAATCAAAGAATTATTATAATATTTAACTTTTTATTTTAAATTCTAATATTCAAATATCATTTCAATTAAATAATTTATTCTAAAAGTTCTCATTTTAATTAATATAATAAAATATTTAAATCATATTTAACTTAAATTATTTTGTATTTATTCTTTCCATATTTGAATAGGTACTTCTTTTATTTTAAGGGAGGGAATTAACTATGATCTAAAAAAATTAATAAATGAACTTAATAATAAAAAATCAAATAAATCCATTAATTTAAATTTAAATTAATACTATTAATGAATGTATATATTATTAATTTATCTTTAGTTTTAATCAATATTTTTATACCGTTAATTTTTATAAATTAATTTTTATAAATTGTCTCAAGTCTCTAACTTTGCATTTTCTCAAATTTTATTATAATTAAAAATATTCAATAAAAATCAAGCAATGAAATTAAAATATCGAAATGAAATGATCAAGAAATATTATACTCTATTATAACATATACAATACTTATAAACTATAGGCGGAGGAAATATTAGACGATATCATTGCGGGTTCATGCCAAATCGATCAACATTAATTAAGATATTTTCATTATGACAGATATTAAAAAAACCGCGAATTCAATATCTCTGTTCACTAATTATTTGTAGACTTTAGTAAAACCTACGCATGACTCAATAGATCCGGATAAACTTTTTCAAATTTTGATCTTAAAATATATCTTGAAGGTAGTAAAGAAAGAGTAAGATGCGGAAATCAATTGTAAAATATTAGGTGACCCAGACGACTTAAATATAATAGGAGATTCGGCAATTGCAATTACAGATAGCGAGGAAAAATTAATCGAGGTAGGAAAAGAGATGAGGTTTGAAATTAATAATGATAAATAAATATATTTAGAAACAAACAGGAGCAGTATTAACATACAAAATGTAGAATTTGAATATGTAGAAAAATTGAATGTAATCACGAAGGATAATAATATTTGAGAAGAATTTAATTTGAGGTTGCAATCGGGAAACGCCTGTTATCATGCAGTAAAGAGGCTTATCTCATCACAATTATTGTAAAAGGGAATGAAAATTAAAATATATAAAACAATTATTTTGTCTGTTGTATTATATGGGTGTGAGACATGGTCTATGATCTTAGGAGATTAGAGTGGATTCAGAGTATTTGAGAATAGGATTCTCCCCAACATTTATGGGCCAAAGAAAGATGAGTACATCAGGGAATGACGTACAAGAGATGGAACAGAGGCTCAGGATACGGACACATGGAGAAATGTGGTTGTAGCTGCCAAGAACTTTCGAGTACCGTTGAGCCACGCATGGTCTATGACCCTGGGAGATGAGAGTAGATTCAGATTATTCTTTCCAGCATTTACATTTATTGGCCAAAGAAAGATGAGGTCACCGGGGACACTTGGAGAAATGTGGTTGTAGCTGCCAAGAACTTTCGAGTAGATAGATATAACATATTCAATAATAATATATATAATTAATTTACTAAATAAATTAAAATATATTTTAAATAATCACACAATAAGAAATGAATGTTTTATGTTATACATTGTTTGAAATAAAATGGATGAAAACCTTTTGCTACTTTCAACCAAATACCATGTACCACTCGGGGGTACAGGGGGCGGAGCCCCCGTCTAGATGTGAAGAGCGACGAAGGAGCTCTGAGCAGCTAGTATTTTATAAATTACATTTTGTTATCTCTGGTTCTCAACTTTCATATTTCAGGTAAATACTAAGTTTCTCAAAAATATATTAATAGAATATAAATAAATAAATAAAAAAATTGTTGATTATTTTTATATCCTTAGAAATATATTTTGAATCAAAAAACCCCTACTTTCGAAAATTCGCAGATCATGGTTATTTTTCAATTATTTATTTTAATTTGAATGAATAAATCAATCATCAGATTAATTTTATTAAATTATTATTTGCCTTCATTCTATTTGTCTTTAAAATTGAAAGAGAATTTCTAGAGGTAATCGACGTGAACGGAACATTTCCAAACATTGGCTAATACCTTCTTTCTTCCTCTATTGACTTGTTTACTCCATTAAAAAATAAAAAAAATAAAAAAAAAAAAACTGGCCCCACTCAAGTAACAGGCGAAGAGTGGCTGATTGCATAACTTGCAGGGATTACAGGCAACGGGTTGTTCTTTCTGTTCCCATCGAACAAATTAAATCAATATTTAGTTTCTCGGTCGTGATAAATAAATAGATTAACCAGAGAAAGAGAGAACATCTTGAATGGAAAATGAATTCTTCTATAAACCTATTTAATTATTTATTCAATTAATTATCAAATAGAATTCATTTTTTTTTAAATTTTAATTTTTTATTAACTAAAAAAAATAAATAAATAAAGAATTTTCATGGTTTATTTATATCAAAACTATATAATAAATTTGTTATTTATTATTATTATTATTTTTATTTTTTATTTTTTTTTCAAATAGAATAGAATAGAATAGAATTCATAAATTTTTTTTTTTTAAATTTAAATTTTTTTATTAACTAAAAAAAAGTAAATAAATGAATAAATAATTTTAATGGTTTATTTATATCAAAACTATATAATAAATTTGTTATTTATTATTATTATTATTTTTATTTTTTTTTTTTTATCAAAGTATAAAGTCATCAAGATGAGTTTCACTGTTTTAGAAAGTTTTCGTTGAGAAGGGAAAACTAATTAGAAAACTTATCAGTTGCTCATCTCGACTAATGAACAACCAACCAAACCATACGAGGAAAATCGACTCACTTAACCAATGACGGAAAATATTTCAAATAAAATATATTATGGTTAAGATAGTTCAATATTAAGATTAAAAAAAAAATTGTTTTATCACTTTAAGTATAATAATCCTCAAATGATTAGAATATCATTTATTACTATTGAAATAAATTAAATAATTCCAAATATGTTCACATCTATCTTTATAAAATGATAAATAATTTAACATTTCCATATATTGAAAGTAAAAGGATGTTTGTTTCCATTTCCATTCATATTTAATAATATCCTAATTATTTATATTCACCTTATTTGAATTTTAACTAAATAATAATCGTAAAATAAAAATTAAAAGAGATCATTATCCATTTCAAAGGTTTATATTTTCATTTTAATTTCTTTTAAAAAAATTTAATACCTCTATAATAAATTAAAAATAATTAACAAAAAAAAATGAATATTTTTTAGTTTTTTTAAATGGATTTCTAACTAAAATAAAATGTTTTTATTAAGGATATTTTTTTCGACAAAAATTTACAAAATTTAATACATGAGAATGTCAGTTAAATTTTGTAATTTTGTTTTATTTTGTTTTTGATTATTATTAAAGATTAAAATAATTTTTTTAATCAATACTAATTAATTATTTTGATATTAAAATTAATTAATAGTTTCAAATATTTAATTATGAACCTTTAGGAAATATTTCAGCAATATTTGTTTTGAAGGGGTTTTGCGTTGTATAACTTAAACAGAGAGGTTTTTCTTTTTAATATTCGATTGATATATTATTTTTTTTTAATCAAGAAATTATAGTAGAATTGATTTCCTGAATAAATTTCATATATCATCTCTTTTTTGTTTTTATCTTGTTTGAACGATTTTAGATATTAGTTTAGATTTTATTTACATTTGTGGACTTCAATGTTCAAGTGAAGGTTAATAAATAAATTGATCCAAGTGTACTTACCATACATCTTTCCTTCATCGCTAAGAATAATTTTTCTTCTTCCGCATGGAGGATAAATCGCCAATGCCTCCTGGAAGCTCTGTTCAATGTCTGGACTCCATACCCCCTCCGCATCCGCAGCCGCCAAATCCTTGTCATCCTATGAAAAAGAATAACTTAATTACACCTTATCAAACAAAATATGTTTTATATTGAATTGTAATCTCCCTTGAAACCCATATCTTCTAATTTGCACATTTATTTAATAATAATCTTCATCAGCGCCTATCAAATCAGTCACTGCCTAAGTTGGGTAAAGGTGTTCTATGATCAGTAAAACGGGTTCTCTCAAACTTAATCATGTTTTCCTTGATCGCGCGCGGTAGCTCTACTTTTTATCAAACAAGTTCTCAATTATAACCCCGGAGGGCAAATGGATACCTTCCCATAGAACCTAGCTTAAAGTAACTGTACTGGAGGTACAAACGTCAGGTTATCAAGTACCCCCAGTGGTACATGTACTGTATTTTGGGAACCTCTAGTATAGTCGATGATAAATTAAATTAAAAATTATATTATTAGCTATTGTTATGCTATAAGAGGAGAAAAATTTATGGGTGACTTACAATTTAAATAAATATTGAAATTTTATTTTTACATTAAAATGAATTCATTTAATATATGTTCATCAATTTAATATTTATATATTTATTATTACTAGCAATTACAAGAATAAAATAATAGAATATTTATATTTATAATTTTCACAAATACTTTTAAATAAAATGTAAGTAATATAGTTAGATGTCAAAATTAACAATTTAAAAATATATTATTATAATTTTTCAAATTTAAGAGGATGAACTTATATTTATATAATTAAAAAAAAGGTAAATTGGTGGAGAATAAGGGAGAGGTCCTTCCTAATTCTATATAATTAATTCTTTTCTGTATGAATTCAAGGTCTTATTTTCATATCTCTATTATGGAATAATTTTAATAAATAATATGAAAATAAAAATAAAATTCTCACGTTATTATTTTTCTTGAAAATATCAATCGTCTTTCAAGTGATTCATGAACCGGAGCATTCAAGAGTATTAATGATGATTTATTAGTCTAGAAATGAAGAGGGTAGAAGTGCTACTATTTTAATGTTACCACCAGGAAATAATGTCTTTACAAAGGACAACAACATTCCCCCTCTTTACAAGTTATCCATCAATTCAGGCAGCTATAACTTTGCTAATTCTATCTATCTATCTAGGCACTACTACAAGTATTCTTCTTATTATTATTATTAAAGTTCTTGATCGAGTAACTACATCCCTTCAACTGTCTCTAACATATGCTATCCAATTCTTATTCTCTCTTAATTCCCTCATCTCGGTTAATTGTTAATTTTCAAATATGTTAAGATATTAAATAGTGTACATAATTGACAACATAACCATCGATAAAATTAATCTATTTATAATTTAAATAAATTTACTGATTTTCGCTTTAATAAAAGATAAAGGTGTTCTATGATCAAGGTTCTCTCAGCCTTAATCTTGATTTTCTTGAGCAGAGGCGCTAATTTTCTATTGGAAAAGAGTTGATTTGTTTTAGATATCTTAATCCTTTATAACCATGTATTTAATCTAAAAATCCTTAATATATTGCAATAGAAAAGTAGAAGGTATTATAGAAATATACTACCTGTTTGGATGTGATTCAATAACATTTAAAAGTAAGAAAGGAAGTAAGATTAAAAAAATAGATGTTTGTTAAATAAATAAATTTTGTATAATTAAAGAAAATTGAGAAACAGATTTATTTATTTATTTATTTATTGGCCATTTTTTTACCCAAACAGTTTCTTTAAATTTTTGCAAAAAATTACACTTAAAAGTAAAAATATTGTTTTATTGGATAAAGCCTTTCTTTATATCCATGTATTTAATCTAAAAAACTTTAATATATTTTAAAAATTCCTAATAATATATTTAAAATTGACAAACTTTTATGTATAAAACTAATAAGTAATAGTCAGAAATGTCGAATTTGGATTTCAATTTTGTGCTTTTAATATATTATCATTTTTTCTAATTTTCCTAAATTTTTCAGTTTAATACAATACTTTCCGGAAGGAATAGAAAAGTAGAAGGTATTATGGAAAAGCTCCACCTGTTTGGATATGATTCAATAACATTTAAAAGTAAGTAATGGAAAAGTAAGATTAATAAGTTGACCTGTGGCCAGGTCCGAACCGACCGACGGTTTGAAAAATTAATTTCCAGCTACAGAAACAATTTCAAATAATTTTAATATATCTATTAATGTAAGAAAAAACAGATATGAATATAACATAAATATTTTTAATTTTATTTTATTTATAATATATATGTAAGACCAGGCTGTGACATCATGAATGGCTGGATGACGTCATATAATTTTAAATCAAGAAAAAACTAATAAATATGATCTTTCTCGAAGATAAAACCAATACAAAGTGCATGATTCGTGGTGATATGTAAAAAATCTCCTCATGTGAAATTTGGTGTGAAAATAACCCTTCCCTTCCTATCGTCGATCGCTAATACTACCACTTCCGGTTTCCGGATTTGCACCAAAAGTTGATCAATTCATCCCACTGATGCATTAAGTTAATATACCAAATTTCATGAAAATCCGTTCAGCCGTTCAGGCTGTACACATCTATACGGACGGACAGACGGACAGACGGACAGACATCATGCTAAAAATACTTTTTTCTGTTAAGAAAATGCATGATTCGTGGAGATATGTAAAAATCTCCACATGTGAAATTTGGTGTGAAAACAATACCTCCCTTACTATCGTCGGTCGGTAAAAAATATATCTTTGTTATATAATAAAAGTAAATATTTTTAACAAAATCTTTGTTTAAGAAATGGTAAAAATTTTGTATAATTAGGAAAAATTGAGACACGGATTTATTTATTTATTTTATAAAAGTGGCCATTTTTTTACACAAAGTTTTTTTAAATTTTGACAAAAAATATTATTAAACATTTCTAATAAGAATAAAAATCGTTTTATTGGGTCAATTATTTGATGAAGTCTTTCTTTATATCCATGTATTTAATCTAAAAATCCTTAATATATTGTAATTAGCTTATTATATTAATCCAAATTTTATTTCATTTAAAATAAATTCTCAATTTATATATATATACTAGCTGCTCCGAGCGCCTTCGGCGCTCTCCACACCTAGACGGGGGCTCCGCCCCCTGTACCCCCCGAATGTCCCTATTCTGAGCTATATACCATCTAACTCCTACCCTGTTCCATCTCTCTCACGTTCCTTCCTACATTATCCACCCTGTTCACAATTGGTCTTCCAAACGGACGTTTTCCAATCGAACTCCCCACCAATAAATTTTTCCTCTCCCATTCTAGCCATGTGCCCTGCCGTTCCCAGCCTTCTCTATTTTATGACCTATATCTAGAGATGCATAGAGGTCATGCAATTCCTTGTTATGCAGTCTTCGCTATTCCCCGGTGTCCTCATCTTTCTTTGGCCCATAAATGCTGGGAAGAATCCTATTCTCAAATACTCTGAATCTACTCTCATCTCTCAGGGTTATAGACCATGCCTCCCACCCATATAATACAACAGAAAAAATAATTGTTTTATATATTTTAATTTTGATCCCCTTTGATATTAATTTGCCGATTGCAACCTCGATTTAAATTCTATGTAAATATTATTCTCTCTGATACTTATTATTTTTTCTTATCACTATTAATTTCAAACCCCATCACTTTTCCTGCTTCGATTAATTTTTTTATGCTACTTTAAATGTTATTAATTTATTTAAAAAAAAACAAAGTAAACAAAATAAAAATAAAATATAAAGAAATTAGCATAACACTAAACTACTATACAAATAATATTAAAAAATATATATTAAAATCTTACGTGAAAATCCAATTATGAGATCAAATTTTCTTAATTAAAATGATTTACTCACATAATCTTAAAAATAAATAGTATTAAATTATAGCCGTAATGTGAATGTTTTCAAAGTTTGAAAGACCAATAAGATCAATTGAGATATTGTAAATATCTATATATAAAAAAAATTTTATCTGCACATTGCTCAGATTTAAATTTTTTGCGTATATTCGCGTTTCATGACCTCTAGAATCCAAAAGTGACTTTAGAATTTTTCATTTCTGTTCATAGACTATAAATTTTAATAATATCTAATCAATAACCGCAGAAATTAATTTTTAAAAATTTGATATAAACATGTTGTCATTTAGCAGCGCAAAGTATACAATAAAAAAGATGTTTTTAATATTTTTATTTTTATTTTTCTTACAATATTTCAATTAATCATATAGTTTTTTATATATTTTTATTTATGCTCAAAAAATTAATTGACATAATTATTAATTTAAATTTAATGATAAAATTTTATTTAATAAAATTATTTAATAAAATAAAATAATTTAATAAAATTAATTTAATAAAATAAAATAATTTAATAAAATATTAAAATAATAAAAATTAATAAATTTGTAATAAAAAATATTTAATACTTAAAAAAAAAAATGTACCTTTGCGAGATTCGAAATAAAGGTGTAAAGTCATAAGATAATGCCTTAGACCGTTGACCCATGAAACACTTTGTTTGCAAGTCTACTATTAGAATATATAGACATGTCAGATTATCGCCACCAGCGCCTCTATGATCTAGCATTGTAACTAAACTAATTTTATTTAAATTCCACCCCTGGACACACCTTACCAATTAGCGGTTTTATAAAGGAAGTCTGACATGCCCTGAGACCTACTGAATATACATAAAAAATTTCATAAGAATCGGTCCAGCCGTTTCGGAGGAGTACTTTTTCAAAGTTTTGTGACACGAGAATTTTATATATAAGATATATATATATTTGGAGTAGTAAGTTCATTAAAAAATAAAAAGTAAATTAAAGGAACTTTTTACATTTTAAAATATCCTCATTTTCAGATTTAATTATCAATTAAACTTAAGTAAACATTGTAAATAAGTAAATAAGCAAATATTTATTAAATTTTTAATAATTTGTTATTCAGTAGATTTCGCAACTTTTTAAATATTCGATAATTTCATTTCCATTATTTATTTATACAATTCATGTTTCCAATTTCATTTTTCATAGAAATTAAATAAAATCTCCCTTATCGCTTACTCTTCTTTAATTCAATTACTTATCACGAATAAATCAATAATTAAAGATTAAATTTCAATTCAGAAAGACAATTACTCTCATTAAGTCAATTGATTAAAAGCAATAATAAGTTTCCCCAAGCAAGATCCCGTCTCATTTTCATATTTTATTATTCAAAAATGGTAATACTACCAGTAGTCGTTGTAAGTAATCTTGCAGCGTAGGATAGCAAGCACAATTCATTAAGATAAGGATTATTGATAAAATCTAATTAACGTTTATTAAATTAAAATCCGAATATAATCAAAAATGATTCTAATTGAATTGAAAGCTGAAGGGCAAGTGATTATCATTAATATCCATGGGGAGAAGGAAAGGGGATGGAGTCGGGCAATGAGGAGGATGATTCGAGGTTCCGAAGTGTAACTTAATTTCTTTAGTAAGTAAACATTTTAAATGATTTAGCAGAGAGACACGAAAAAGTTCAATTTGATAAATGCAATTAATTACAGATGAGTAACGTACTATACTACAGAAAATAATGTTGTTTAAGTAAGCAGTGTAAGAAAGATTCGTTCCCATGGCGGGAATTCCACAAGCGTTGACAAGCCGTGATGAATATTCGAGCGGCGAAAGAAAAGGGGAAACAAGAAGAGGGAAATGTAGCGACGAAGAAAGAACAAGGACGGGAAATTGGAAGAGTAGATGGGAATGAAAGGGAAAAAAAGGAGAGAGAGAGAGAGACCGGCGCTTTTCGAGGAAAAATGCGGTAAGAGAGACGGCGTGGTTGGATTTACGAGGAGGGCAATGTTGGACCGAAACCTCGGTAGAACAAGGCCAAGCCAAGAGGATCGTCGGCGTCCGACAGACCACCGGCCATCGTCTGTGACTCATTGTCTAGGAGGTCTCACACCGATGACGCATGCAAAGGTCCGCCATCGATCGGACGCAGCCCATTGTGCAACAGTTCCTCTCTCCACCCCCCCCACCCGCCGATTTACAAAAACAGTTAGTTAGGAATTCTTTAATCCTTAATTAATTTTTCCTCACGGACATTTTTATAGAAAGGGCCTCTAAATTAAAGTCATATATAATCGTCAGACGCATTATCCCAGGCAATGTATTCATTTTTTTTCTCCATGTCAAAAAATTTATTTATTCGCTTTTTTTCGCCCTTTTTTTTCTTAACATGAACTTTTTATAATGATTTATTAAAAGGAATTTTAATCTTGATTTCTAGAAATATTTCCTTAAAAAAGGATTTTTTTTGGTGTTTGATTAATAGTTATTGGATTATAAGATGAAGGATTAATATTATATTAATAATTTCATGAAATTTCATTTTTTATTAATCTAATGTAATATATGATGAAATATGATAATTAAATATAAATATATAATATATTACATCAGTGAGATATTGTTTGTTTTTTTTTTCAAAATGAAGAGACAAATTAGCCTAGAAATTAATTTAAAAGAAATATATATTAAAATTTAATTAGCCAAGCGGAACGATATATGCAAAAAAGAATAATTAGATTATTGAAATATCATCATCATCATCATCAATGGAGAGAGGTAATACTCGATATTTCTTATAGGCCCACAAAATTGAAAACTCTCCCCTTCCACTTCGACATTAACTTGATTTATAAATATTACAAAAGCGATTTCAATTTGTTATAAGAGCGAACAGACCGACAGACAGACAGTCATGAAACTGATAAAAAAAAAATTATAAAATCCATTTTTACCGAACGACGATAGGGAGGTATTATTACCACACCAAATTTCACATGTGGAGATTTTTACACATTGTGTGTACAGCTTGAACGGCTCAACGGATTTTGATAAAATTTGGTTTATTTACTTAATGCATCAGTAGCATGAATTCATCAACTTTTGGTGTATATCCGGAAAACGGAAGTGGTAGTTTACGAAGTATTAATTTTATATTCATTGTCGGAAATGTTTCACTTAATATATATATTATAGTAATTAATAATTGAGTAATTAAACTAAAAATAAAAACCAAGGTAATATAATTTTGTCATTTTAATTCAAGTTTTAAAAATATTTTTTTTTTTTGATACTTAATTAATTATTTCAAATTAATTTATTTCAAATCGTCGGTCGGTTCTGTGCCTGGCCACAGCTTATTTTTTATTTAGTAATATGATTTCATATTACTTAAATTAACATTAAAACTATTTTTTGTAATTTAAATTTTTATTATAATTATTTTAAAAATTCAACTCAGTCAGAGTTTGACTGGATTTGTATATCGTATATCAATTTCAAAAAATTATAAGTAATAACTTTAAAAAATATCGGGCAATGAGAGAAATATTAACGGAATATATTTATAATTAAATAAATCTTTGCTTTTCAGTATAATATAAAAATATATAGGTAGAAAAGATAAATTAAGAAGATTTCAAAGTCTAGAACATTTAGCGCCTCTTTTACTGTTTACTGAATTTAAGAAAAGGATTAAACAAAAAAATAAATTTATTACGACAATAAAAAATTGGTGCTTGTAAAAACAAACAAGCTCTAAGTAATGAATAATAAATAAATAAATAAATAGCACAGTACGTGGAGACAATAAAGAGCCTATTAATTTTAAAAAATACATAAATGAAAAATAAATAAATAAATCACATTTTAAGAAATCGGTAAGTGGATATAAAGAAACCATTAATCAGAATATGTAAAATAATAATAAATAAAAAGATATAAAATTAAAAAAAATAAAAAATAAAAAAAATTGTGAACTAGAATTCATCATTAAATTTATGCGAGTTCAGCTAAGATTAATACGGGCTAAGATAAATGTAAAATGGCCTATCTTATATGCCCAAGAGTTTTAGCATCTCTAATGAACATAATGGGCTGAAAATTCGTCTATCTTCTATTAAACATTCTTCTAATTAATTCTAATTGGGAAGACTCGATGCCACATTTAAATTTCTTAAAAGAGCCTAGGCCAAGGTCTTGTAACTAAATCAATAACAACAAATAATTAATTAATTCAATATTGACATTTGGAAAGAATTATAGTGCATTATTTATTTTTAGTCTTTTTCATTAAATATTCTTCAAATAATTTGAAGTTAAAATATTTAAATAAATAAAATGTTTAAATATTTTAATTCTATTTTCTTTATACAATTTGCTTAAATTATTTTTTTTTTAATTTCAAAATTTCAAATTTATTAATTGTATTCAATATAAGCTTAAGGCGTTTTTAAATAGAAAAGAAGAAATAAAATAAAATAAGAATTTAAAAAAATAAGCTACTAAATACGATGAAAATATTTTGTAAAATTTAATCAAAATAGAATAAATTAAATAATTGAAATGATATTTGAATAGAGAAATTAAAATAAAAATTTACTTATTATATTTTTTGTTAACATTCTAACATATAAAGTTTTAATTTTAATATAAATCAAATCATTAAGAATATATTACACAAATTTAGGAACGAATGTAAAATGTGTATGTGAAATTAGAAACACATGTAACAATTGATAATACAAAAATGAAATTCTTTTTTTTTTTATTAATCTAAAAATCTGTTAATTCAGCTAATTTAAATGATGGTTAGAATAATGATAATAAGATTTTTTTAAATGTGTATGAGTGTTTTTGTTTAAATAAATAAAATGGTTGATTTTGGGAGAACATTCATTGATGGAGAGGGATTCATTTGCAATTTGGTAAAGTGAAAAAAAAAATCTTCTGAATAGACCGGAATTAATATGATTAATTAACCAAAAGGGCTTTTCAGTGATTCCATTCAATTTGTTTTTTTTTTTATATTATTATTTTTTTATTTCATTTTATTTTTGCTTTTGCCTTCAATGGTATTTTATTGAAATTTCAATGAACTTATTATTGTCTGTTTATGTATTTCATTAATGCAAAAGCAAATAAAAAATTTATATATATAATTCAAGAGCCTTTTAAAAACAGTTCATTGAAAATGTTTAATATTCGTTTTTAAAAATAAATGAGTCTCATTGGATGCCACTTGAAATCGTGATTTGGAACCTGCACCCCACTTATCATGCTTAATTTTTCCCTTTATTTGAAACATAATTTTTAATTTTCTATTTTAATTTAATAGGATTTATATTTTATTTATATGACAATTTTATTCACAGTATCAACATTTTTTTTTGCATGAATTCATATAAATGACCGGCTGAGAGTTGAATATTTTATATTTTTGGATTGTTAATATAATGTAGAAAATATAGGAAAAATAAAAAAGACTCATTTATATATTAAGATAATATTTTAAACAGAATCATACAATTTTTATATCAGGTTTAGTCAATAAACTAAATAAAATTTAAATGGGTATTACTTATTGTTTAATAATTAAAAAAAATAACAATATGTTATATTATTGTTGTTGTATAAATTGAATTTTCAAAAATTCAAATTGAATTACAATCCAAATTATAGATAAACTTTCAAATCACTGTGAAGATATAATATAATATAGAATTTATACTACATTTATACTACATTTAAAATACCACATAAAAATGCACAAAGAAAATATATAATCTTTATTTAATTGTTTCATTTTATGCAAATTTTCAAGAATAAAATAAAATTAATAGAACAAATGTATTTTTTTATTTCCCCTATGATTGTACCCAATCTATATTCATTTAAACTTGTTGCTGCGCCTCTCCGACATCCCTAAACGCCCCCCCCCCCCACCTCTCATCCGAATGAGCTGTCTCCCTCGCAAGGTCGCCACCTGTATTCACGCTTCAATTTATAAAGTTGGCACAGATCTTTAAGTACAATTTAAATTGTGTTAGTAATGAATTACCCCTCCCCATCAACCCGTTCTTGAGTGTTGACGAAATTTATGTACTACTCAAACGATGAGTCAAAAAACTTTCTACTCGAAATTAATTCCAAGGAGAACAGATATTATTAACATAGCAAAATTTGGCATTAATAAAGCTATTATTAATTAATTTTGAAAATCTCTCCCCTCCTTTCTTTTTCTCTCTCCTTCTGTACATATACAAAGATAAATTAAATATTAATTGAAAACTATGGAATATGGTCAATAGTTCTTGAATCTTAAATTTCATGTTGTTAATAAAATAAGTTTTAAACAAATTTATATTCTATATATATATATATAAATTGTTTTTTTAAAAATCCTTATTAATATATTTAAAATTTACAAACTTTTATGTATAAAACAACTAAATAATAGTCATAGAAATGTCGAATTGGATTTAAATTTTGTAATTTTAATAAATTATCATTTTTTCTAATTTGCCAGGTAAATTTTTCAGTTTAATAGATGAATAGAAAAGTAGAAGGTATTATGGAAAACCTCCACTTTGGATGTAATTCAATAACATTTAAAAGTAAGTAATGGAAAAGAAAATACAGTAGAACCACGATAACTTAAAAACCTCGATAATTTCAAAAAATAATATGTTCCCTTCCCAGAGCCCAAAACCTCAATAACTTAAAATACGCAACCTCTATAATTTAAATAAGTAATCTCTGTATTCAAAGTCTTAAATGTAAAAGTCGAAACGTTGCCGAATTCCCTAATTTAGAACAATGTTTGTTTACGTGGTTCAAACAGTGTCGAAACAAAAACATCAGTGTTAGGTGGACCCATACTGAAAGAAAAAGATGAAGAGTTCGCTAATTGGCTGAAAATCAAATAAGTTGACCTGTGGCCAGGTCCGAACCGACCGACGGTTTGAAGAAAATTAATTAGCAGCTACAGAAACAATTTCAAATAATTTTAATATATCTATTAATGTAATAAAAAACATATAGGCATATAACATAAATATTTTTAATTTTATTTTATTTATAATATATGTATATATTTATATGTAAGACCAGGCTGTGACGTCATCAATGGCTGGATGACGTCATATAATTTTAAATCAAGAAAAAACTAATAAATATGATTTTCCCGAGGATAAAACCAATACAAAGTGCATGATTCGTGGTGATATATAAAAAAATCTCCTCATGTGAAATTTGGTGCGAAAATAACCCTTCCCTTCCTATCGTCGATCGCTAATACTACCACTTCCGGTTCACGGATTTGCACCAAAAGTTGTTCAATTCTCTGTCGTCTGTCCGTCCGTCCGTATAGATGTGTACAGCCTGAACGGCTCAACCGATTTTGATGAAATTTGGTATATTTACTTAATGCATCAGTGGGATGAATTGATCAACTTTTGGTGCAAATCCGTGAACCGGAAGTGGTAGTATTAGCGATCGACGATAGGAAGGGAAGGGTTATTTTCACACCAAATTTCACATGAGGAGATTTTTTTATATATCACCACGAATCATGCACTTTGTATTGGTTTTATCCTCGGGAAAATCATATTTATTAGTTTTTTCTTGATTTAAAATTATATGACGTCATCCAGCCATTCATGACGTCACAGCCTGGTCTTACATATAAATATATACATATATTATAAATAAAATAAAATTAAAAATATTTATGTTATATGCCTATATGTTTTTTATTACATTAATAGATATATTAAAATTATTTGAAATTGTTTCTGTAGCTGGAAATTAATTTACTTCAAACCGTCGGTCGGTTCGGACCTTGCCACAGGTCAACTTATTTAATTTTGACAAAAACAATATATTATTAAGCATTTCTAATAAGACTTAAAAGTAAAATTATTATTTTATTGGGTCCATTATTCGATGAAGTCTTTATTTTAATGATTTGTGAAGGGGGGGGGGCTGAAACACTTTTATTTTTTAAGTGGCAGAACTCTGCAAAAGGGTTTGAAGAATTATGACCATTAAATTCAAATCATGCATGACTTTGCGCTAAACGAAATTTCAGATCATGTCTTCATCAATCAATTTGAAATAATATCCTTTGATTTTTATATTTGATGATTTTTTTTTAAATTGAATCTTATGATTGGATAATATGACTTTTGTAGGATTATATTTATATATAATATACACTATGCTATTATATACATATTGCTACTATTATAACAAATAGAGAATATCAATAATACTATATGAAATTTACCCAATTTTAAAAAGACAAAAACTTAAAACAACTCATTTATATCATTTGTCTCAAAAATCATATTTTAATTTGTATATAATCATTAGAATAAATTAAATAGTTGAAATTATATTTAAATATTGGAAATTAAAATAAAAATTTAAATATTATAAACATTCTTTGTATGGAAATTGCTAGAATTATTCATTTTATATTCACTGTCGTACTTGTTATATGAGCCACCAGAGGCACTGACATAGAGTAATATATAAATTTTTAAAAATTAATTTCTGCGGTTATTGATATAATATATAGCCTATGTTAAAATAGAGGTATATAAGAATATTGTAATGTAATTTCATAGTAATCGGTTTAGTGAATTTGGAGTCTATAACGTCAAACAATTCTAAAGTCACTTTTGGATTCTAGAGGTCATGAAACTTTTAAAAGTTCTGGGCAGACAAAAACCTCAATATATATATAGATAGATAAGGCGCCATAGGGTATGAGGTAGCAAGGCTGCAAACGAGTTCAAGTCCCGGGCCTGGCAAGGGAATTTCTCTAGCTGGGGTCTATGGGACAGAATCAACCCAGCCTCCAGGATCAAAATTGGGAAAGCTACATGATAGCACCTCTGATCAAGAAAATCAAGATAAAGGGGTAATAGGACCCGTTCTTCTGATCATAGGACACCTTATTAATATAACCGACTTGATAGGCGTTGTCCTTGCGTACGACGCTCAAAAGTCAGAGTTTATTTTATAGATAGATACTTAACAAATAGAGAGCATTGATACTATATGAATTTTAGAAATCAAATCATGAACAAAATAAATAAATAAATAACAACCTGAAGAATGAATAATTGTAAATGTTTTCGATGGAAAGTGAGATAACCAGGAAGAGAATAGAGAGCATAAGAAAGGAGAAGGAGGTGTGGGGAAGGGGAGGGGGTAAGTGGTCCACTCTGACCGTCTGCCACCAAATCCAATGAATCAAAAGCCAACTAACTAATTCCATCATCCCACCAGGAGCCAATTGGAACAATTAGAAGATGATTTATGGGTTGTTGAACAAAACGGCTGGGCGTGTGTGAATTCATTCGCCGAGATGCCAAAAGACGTCCAAGAGAAGCTTGAGAAAAACTCACCTCATCGCTGCCTTCGTCCCCGACGTCGAGGTGCTTCGAGTCGGAGCCGTTGGTGTCGGGCGGCGGCCCGGCGCTCGCGGGGGTCCACGGCGAGGAAATCTTGCCGGCCAACAGCGCAACACCTGCAAAGAAAAAGACATCAGTCATTTGCTCTCGGCGAATTAACAGGCAATTTATCTATGCCAAACGTGGCCCGGAAAAGGCGGCTGTTTTTCCCACGAACAAAGATACAAAAACAAAAAACAAAAACACTAAATGAAATTAAAAAGAGAGAGAGAGAGATCCAAATTAACAGTATAATTATAACCTATTCTATTCGATGATAGAGATCAATTATTTTAGTATATTGCAATCACTCATCGGACATAACTATATAAAAGTCTATAATAAGTATTACACAGTATAACAATTTATTCATTCAAATTACAATATCATTTATTTTATCTGACAATTTAGGATCAAATTGAAATTTACAAACAAAACAGCAAAAAAAATACCCTATAACAATTCTATTAACTCCAGTAAATGTAAATGAATTCATTTGAATTTTTTTATTTTTATTTAATGTACTTTTTTTATTCAACAAAAAAAATTCAATAGAAAGAAAAAATATATCCAATATTAATATATTATATTATAATGATATTATTTAATAGCTATCATTAGATTAAATAAATGTGTATAAATAACATTTATATTTGTTTATATTAAAATTAATGAAGAAACAAAACTAAAAAACAAATATAAAATAAATACTTTCCTTCTTTTTTTAGACCAAACTTAGAATAATTCAGAAAAAAATAAATTTATTCACAGATCAAAGATTAACATTACTTTTAAAGTGAAATAGATCATATTATTAATAAAAGACTGTTTAATGGTTAGCACGACAGTCCACCACACTCAAGACACCTTAGCAAATTCAATCATAATCATTTCACTTTAAAGCTCTGAGTGATCCCTTGGATCTATCCGCAAATAATAATAATTAATATAATAAAATTTGTATTTTAATATTTATCAAGCATATCAAAATAAAAAGAAGAATGTGGTAGATTTATTTCAAAAGCCTTACTTGTCTTATAATATTTTCATTTAAAGAAATAATCAAATTTTTATGAAAGCCATCGCTTAAAGAAATCCCCGAGGATCATGTTACGTGGGTTTGTTGGAATATAAACACAAGTCCCTGGGAGATCAAGAGCCAAATGGACTACTCTCATCTATCTTCCTATCAAATTAGATTATCCTCTTTCTTTTACATCTTCTTTATTTACCATTTTTCTTCTTTTCAACTATATATCATTAATCATAGAAAACTTTGAATCATAAAACAAATTAGTTTTGTTTCTGATTAATTTACTGTAAATTTACAATACTTTACGATGATCTTATAAAAGCATCCCATTTTACAATGAAAATTCAAATTCAATGGTTTAGAGTTTGAATGAATATGGTAGATCAAATTCTTTAGATTAGTATAAATAATAAATATAGATGATTTGAGGATTATAGTTTGTTTTTTGTGAATTTTGATCTTAATGAAATATGTATTATTATTTTATTTTATTGTCCGTTTTTAACCTGTTTTTACACTTTAATTATAAATAACCTGTTATCTTATTATTATAAATTTGATGAAATTGGTGAGATTTGAACTTGATTCCTTAAATTCATTATATTCACTATATTATACCAATAAACTACACATGATTTAAGAAATTTATTATATAACTAGACGAACCCGTTGCATACATACATACATACAACGGAAATAATGTAGTTTGATGCAAAAATTAATTTATTTTAGTTTTATTATTTCTTATTTCTTATTGAACAATTAATTTAAAATGATTAATATAAACGGAATATATATTTATATATTTATATTTTTCAATTGATGGGATAAAAGAAATTGAGGTCATACACGATTTCAGAATGATAAATTAAGAGTGAATATTTTAAGGAATGGGATTGATGGAAGATCCACTCGAATAAAGTATAAATAAATAAAATAAAATAAAAGAATTGTAGATATAAACCAAAGAAATATCAACAAATAACCACTTTTATTTCAAAACCTATGAATCAGCAGCTAATATATATATATATATATATTGTATGATTGATTACAAAGAAGTTTGCAATAAGAATTTACTGAAAATACTTGTCAGTTATTCAATGAATAATCATTGGTAAAAAAAAAAATTAAAAAAATTTGTTATTATAAATTAAATTACATCATCAATTAATGATTTCAATTTTTCAAAAAGCAAATATTTGATACAAAAAGAGTATTGAAATAAATAATTGTTCTTTTAATATTAGAATAAAGCGCAGATGATAATATAATAATTTTTCCTGAGAAATGAATATAAGTTGAAATCGTATCAACGGAGAAATATTGCTTCCGTTCTTTTATGGATACCTAGCTACCTGTTGCTGCTAAAAAAATATATTCATTTTGTTTTTCTATTGATTCGTTTTAGAAAAAAAGAGAGATGAAGAAAATTAGAAAAAAAGAGATTTATTTTAAAAATTAAATTCATAGACAAATTATATATCTATGCAATGAAATTCGACGAGTTTATGGTAATATAATAAAGGTGAATATAAGAAATTGACAATTATTAAACTTGTGTCGACTGAATTCAAATTAAATAAATAGAAAACGAAATAAGAATTAGAGTAATTAAAATATTTTCGGTGTATTACAAGTTGATTGATTTTTATGTCTATTGACATTTCGGTTATTACAGCACCATCAAGAAGCTATGTTCTTGTCAACTGGCATACTTTGAATTATGTTGCTATCTATATTTGTACTATTGACTATATAAACATCAATTATTTTAATATTATAGATTTAATTGCCTATAAAGTGCATGATTCAATGAATGGGATTTGATTAAAAAACCTTCAGACGCTGGTGTAATTATTGAAATGCACATAAAGTGAAAAAATCAATCAACTTGAAACTTCATTGAGAGTGTTTTAAAAATTTTTTTTTAAATTATTCTTATAAAGTTTTAATTTTAGTATATAAAATATTTTATTTCAACGAGAGAGTATAAAGTTGAATCTATTAATTTCATATTATCATATTTTTTCTTTGTAAATAACATAAAATAATCAATAAAGATTTTATGGTCCGTAGAAAAATCAAAATATTATATTGTTTTTGATATCTTTGATATTTTTTAAATTTTATATAATAATAATATAATGAACTTTATACTAAAATAATTATGATAATCTTTTGTTCTGAATTTAAATTTATATTGAATTATTAATTGACAATTTTAATAAATAGGTACATAATAACTCATTAATGTGTTTGATTATGTATTTAGTATTAAGTACAAGGAGATCATAAACTTTTCTTTAGATTAATTAAAACTTTTCTGTATTAATATTTTTAACAACATTTAATATAATTAATTAAGGCGTACATGACATGATTGTTTTTTATTTTTATAAACTTTTTTTTATTCAAAATTAATATTAGATTGTTTTTACCTTAAAATAAAATGAAAAATGAAAAAAAAAAGAATTTTAGATAATGAAGATTCCTTTGTAAATTATAATATTCATTTACAATTTAATTTTGCAATCATATAAAAATAAATGAAATTAGTTAGAGAGACTGCTTTGAGGGGAAAACTAACATAACAGGAGCATGGGATGGGGATGGAGCAAAAGGACACCAGCCTGAGGCTACATCGTGGTCGAGGAATTAACAAATACCCTCGTAATGACACAAAACGAATGGGTTGAGTGAAAAAAAAAATTATAAAAATTAATTTCTTTGTGAAAGTCTCATAGAATGGAACTGTGAAATTTAGAAGAGCGCAAAAACAAACTCTTTGCGAGAAGATCGTTGAAAATGGAGTGTGGGAGGATGAGAAGAGAAGAAGGAGGAGATTCCTATTAAAATTATGCTCAAATAGCAAAAGAAATTCCAATAAAGAAAGGGACTCCTATCGAATTTTCTTTCGCGTCTTATCTCGATGCTGCTTGTCCCATTGTTCTCGTATATCGGGCGCTAAACAACTTTTTTCTTTTTTTTTGTTCTTCTTCTTCTTTTACTTTGTCAGCACTTTGTCGGACATTTCCTTCCCTCATTCTCCTTCTCCCTTATCTCGTGAACCATCTGTTTCATTTTGCATCCGTACCATCTTTTATAGTTAAGGTGAATTGACACGAAGATTAAGTCGAGAATATTCAATAAAAAAAAAAAAATAAAAAATAGGAAAAAAAGTAAAAGAAAAATGATTGGAAAATCAAATTCATGAAAGAAAGGAGATAAATTTGACAAGTGCAAAAATAGCAAATTATATTATTTAGTTATTTTAGTTAATTAAAAATCAAAATACAAAATTAGAACTCTTTTGGCATTCATTCAAAAAATAAATAAATAAACAATAATTAAATAAGACTTTCTTTTGAAAGGGAAAAAATGATTAATGGGTTAATTTATAAGGGTGAACAGACACTCCCCATTAATTTAACATAATATTTTATTTATTTATTTATTTTTTAGTTTTTAAAAGTAAAAAAATAAATAAAAACATGAAAAAATAATGGATACACCTGTGTGAAATTAGTTAAACTAATACTTAATATTTTTCTTGTTTGATGTTTTCTGTTCAAGAGCACGAAGTCCAAATTATACCAAAATTTCAATTAATCACTTTGATCTGTTTTCAACAATCAACCTTATATATTATTAATTTCAAATGTTTACTATTCTTAATAATTATCATATTTAAATATTTGAATATTGCATATTTTGTTATCTTTTTTGTTATATTTAATTTTCACATATAAAATAAAAAAAAAACTAATTAAATTTTAAATGTATCAATTTATTTTTAAATTTAGACAAAAAAAAGTTCAAAGCTAACAAATTTACATGCATGATTTGATAGATTGTTCTTTAAAACAATAATAAATATATATTTACATATTCGAAATAAATAAAAATTGAAAAATTCTAGATTATTAATTAATAATTTTTTAAAAATTATTTAAATATTTATATATTATAATTATTAATATTAAGAATAATAAACATTTGAAATTAACAATATATAAGGTTGATTGTTGAAAACAGATGAAAGTGCTTAATTGATATTTTGGTATAATTTGGACTTTGTGTTCTTGAATAATCAAATACCCGGAAGTTTAACAAATGAAAGAAAATAATAAATAGATAGGTTAGAAAATATTTATATGTATTTTCATTTCTTCACTAATTTATTTATTTTTTTTTTTTTTTTTTACAAAAGTAAATATTATTATTGATATAAAAATAGAAATGTTAATAGAGTTCATGGATAGGAGAAGGGGAATGTAATGAATTCGTGGATTTTCCAGGTCTTCCTCCTCGCGGAACATCAATAAATTTAAATTAAAACAAACGTTTCATTCAACGGGTAATTTTATGATTTTTAATATTTCTCCCAGGTCATAAACAGTTGGGTTAAATTGTGTGGAAAGACGCCATATGAGAGGACAACTGGATTTAGAGCCACCCCCCCCCCCCGTCCAGCCTCCTACACTCTTTCACTTTTACAAATACAAACGACTATAACAGTTCCACGTCGGCTTCCTCCACACTCCGCCATTCGGATACAAATTTATATGCATGGCTCCGTATAAATAATAAAACGTAAACAAATTATTTCTTTATCATTCTAAACATAATCTATAGAAATATAAATATATTGTATGTAGAGAGAGAGAGAGAAAAGAATTCATAAAAAAATTTCATTTAAATAATAAATAAATATAAAAATTTAAATAGATTTTTTTCAATGGTACGAGGCGGTGTTAGTGTTAGTGCATTTGAAAGATACCTACTTACCAAGCAATGATGCAAGTAATGAAAAAAAAAAAATAGAAATTAATTTACTGTACTATTATCTTTGGCCTTCATTTTTATAAATTTTTTTTCCTATCTATTTTAATTTTAATTTTTTAATATTTCAGAATTTTAAATGAAAAGTTTTGTTATTTTTATTCATTTATTTAGAAAAAGAAATGTGTGTGATAAAGATTTTATTTATATTAATCAAATTTAATTAAAATTAATGAATATATAATAAAATGTTATTAAAAAATTCTTGAATGAAAAATTTAATATTATTAACATATTAGCACCCCCAAATGACAATAATATTTTATTTAATCTAAAATTTTTCTAATTTGAGACTTATTCTATATAAATTCAAAAATATATTATTATTACAATATATTCATTAATATCAATTAAATATTACTAACTTATTAAAACTTATAAAAAGCAAAAAAGTTCTCACGATTAGTATTAATAAATCAAAAGTCATATATTTTCTTTAAAGTATTAGTCACCGTTCATTCTATATTTATAGCGTAGGTACTTAAATTTAATCATTCAAATGATAAAAATATTTTAAATTCACTCCCATACCAATTATGTCTGAATTTACGTGACCTTGAAACTTAAAGAGATAGCAAAATCGCATAGTTTGTTTTATTATGTTTGAAACCCTTTTGTTTACTCTATCGTACCTGAACTGTAATATATTTTGATTTTGAACCCGAACCAAAAATAATAGAAGACGTCTTGTTAATGGCAAAAATTAATAATGATATTTTAATGTGCAAATAGTATATATTTCTTGAATATAATGCCATTAAATTAAATAAATAAAGTACGTGAAAAATATAGGAAAATATTTGAGAAATAAACAAAAATAACTCGATTTTTATTTTCAAATGTAATCCCAATTTTTAAATTAAATTATATTAGAAAACTTATCTATGTTAGAATTTCAGTCTGCTTGAGTCGGAGCAAGCGTAAGGTACATGATAACGACTGGAGAATTAGCAGTCGAAACGTTATACATTTATTTAATTAAATGTGGCTCTGCCGAACTCGAAAGTTCTTGGCCGCAGCAACCACACCCCTCCAAGTATTTCTATTCTGAGCCACAACCTTCCAGTCCCTATCCTCTCCCACATTATCCACCCACCGTGTCCTTGGTCTTCCAAGTGGACGTTTCCCACTCGGTCTCCCTACCATTATATTTTTCGCCATTCTATCTTCTCCCATTCTAGCCACGTGTCCTGCCCACCGCAGCCTTCTCGATTTTATAAATCTAACTATATCTGGAGATGCATAAAGGTCATGCAATTCCTCGTTATGCAATCTCCGCCATTCCCCGGTGACCTCATCTTTCTTTGGCCCAGAAATGCTTCGCAGAAATAAATTAAATTAAATTATTAAATAAATAAATTATACAAATATGTGGTGTATTAATACAAATCCATTTAATATGTTTGAATCATTTAAAAATATAATTTACTTTTTTTTGTTTAATATTAAAAATTGTAGTGTAATAAATAAATTTAATAATTTTAATTAGTAAAAAAAATTAGTTAATTGCTTCCAGTTAGAGATTCAGTATGTTTATTAATGCCCCTTTGATCGTTTAATTGAAGGGAGTGCAGATTGAAATTTAATCGTCTCTGTTCGTGATTTCATATTATAATCCAAATTATAATAATCAAATAAAAAAATAAACTCCATCCTTGAGGGAATCTTAAGAAATGGAATAAATAAGATTTCTTAGAATCATATTATATATATATATATATATACATTATATACCTATATACGAAGGTATATAAAAAGTGAATATGATATCTGAATGTAAATGAAGAATGAGCTCATGTAAGGTTCTATTAAATCTCTCTTTTGAATATTTTTTTTTATTTATTTCATAACCAAAGGGACAAAGACATCAAAACTCGATATCAACAATATTAGCATACACCCCCGAAGAATTATGTATTGAGCGTGAGTTGTGTTGATGAAAGTGAAAATAAAATCATTTGGGAGAGGGGGTGGCACGTAACAAGCAAACAGGGGAGCCTAATCGCTGGCAACATAAAAGGAAAAAAAAAGCAATTTCCAATTCACATAAAAAAGGGTTAAATAAAATCCAGCTTGAATGGTAAGATTATTGATAGAAATCTTATTTTAGAATCCTCCACCCCTTAAAAAGAATTATTTTTCATATCTTTTTTTTTTCTTTCTTCTACGATATTTAACTAAAAGATAATTGACATTGCATGTAAATTCTATCTAAGATATAAACAGAGACACAGTTTGGATCCCTTTGGTTAAGACAACAAAAAAAAAAGTTTTTAAAAAGAAAAAGAGAGGAAAAAAAAATAAATAAATTCTTGAAAAGTTCTTCTTAAACAAAATTAGTTCAAATTAAATTTCCTTAATTTTTAAAATCATATTTTAAAAAAGATTATCTAAATGAAAAAATAAATAAGTAAATAAATAACATTCTTGATGAAACAAATTTTGAGATAATATAATATTTTATATGTGGAAAAAAAGTTTATATTAAATGATTGATATTAATTTGAAAAAAATTAAAATTTTTAACGATGATTTTAAAAAATGATGATAACATTTTTATTACAATTATTTGAAAAAAATCTAATGCAATAATCAAATTTATATAAAAAAGTACATAAATAATTTATTTGAATATATCTTGGTTATTTAGAAATTTATTATTATTTATTCAAGACATAAGACTAAGGTGGCCCCTTTACAGTCATCCCAATTTCTATTTGTGCATTTGTATATGAATATTGTGTAGGAGTTTGGCGGTTATGGTCTGGATTGCTTTTACATCCTATCTAATAGAATAATGACTTAGGAAATAATAACTATATCTATAAATATGAATGCATATATATAATATTTGCTATGGTGAGGCACAACATTAATATTCACCATACTAATGAATTGCAAAAAAATTTGCAGAGTTGAAATTTAATATCAGAAGATGAATACTGAAAAAAAAAATAAACGAATTGGCTGGATTCAATTATCTTTCTTTTCTTTGTTTTTTTTATTTATTTTAATTATTTTTTTAGTTACCACAAATAAAAAAAAAGTTTAAGTAACTTATTAAAATAAAAATATTTTTTATACTTTTACAATATAATCAAAATTGACCATAATTATAGATAATATATATAAATATCTATATAATAAATACCAAATACAAATTCTATAATTCTTATAATTTGATTAGAAATTGGGGAACATAATAATTAGTTAATATATTATTATTATTATTTGCGGATAGACCATGAGGATCAGGCAGATTTTTAAAAATAAATTTTTAATTATTGAATTACCCTAGGCCCGAACTTCTTCACTGTCATACTAACCACTAATCCTCTGAAGTGCCTCTTAATAAATTAGATTAATATTAAAATTTAATTTAATTAATGCTCCAAATCCTTATTTGTAGTTGTACAATTTTAATGAATAAGTTTATGTGTCAAATTACAAATTGATATTTAATTGATTATTTATTTTAAATAAGTTAAATCATAAAAAAATATAAACTAAGTTGATATAAAATTAATTTTTAATAAAAGTAAGGGCATAATTTATAGTTTTTTTTAAATAGGAAATTAAACAAAATATTTTCTACACCTGTTTAAGTGGATAAATTAATTTTAAGTTAAATATACACTGATATATATATATATATATATATATATATTAATTTATAATAATATATATTATAGAAAATATTATAGTGATAGTTATAATGAAGCAAACACGTATATTCGAGAGAATTGTTGTTTCTCATCATTTTTTCTTTTGGTTAAATAATCGCTTGTTAAACATAAAAAACACCTTCATTAAAAAATCATTAATAAACAATTGATACAGTTGAAATAAGCTGAATCGTTTGGTCTAATTATATTTTTCCATTTTCTAAGCATAAAAGAGATCGAAACACCCATCAAGTGCATCAAGGTAGAAAAACTTTCAGGATCGATGCCTAATGTTTTTGCCTTCATTTGATTTCATTGATTACTAAATTTTTTTTTCTTGTTAATTCTCTGAGAAAATTTCGGGGAGATGCTCTCAGGAATTTTTTTTGGGAATCATTTTAATATCGAGACATTCTTTTAATTCTTACAAAGAGAGGGAGAAAATTATAACTAAGAAACAGTAAACATATAAAGAATATAAAACTAATTAAGTCTTTAACTCGCAGAACTCGAAAACTCTTGGGTGAAGCATCCAAATTTCTTTAACAGTCCCCTATCCTGAGGTAAATCCTTCCAATTCCTATCTTTTCACAATCCCTTATATATTTGCTTTTATAGTATCACCTCTTCTAAACATTGGTCCTTCCCACATTACTAGTTTCTAATATTCTTTTCAAAACTCATTACTATTTAAATAAATCATTCAAATTTATGAAAGTATTTCGGTATTTAATCATTTATTTTAATCCCTCTTTCATTTGATACTTATTTTCCATAAAAAATCAAAATAATATTATTAGATTAATTCTTGTAAATTATTTAAATCATATGCAAATGTGATTTATCTTTACATTTTACTTATTATTTTTACATTAAAAACTAAGTTATACTTATTACTTATGTTCACATTTATTTTGTTCTTCAATAATATGTTAGGAATTTTGCTGAATTGGTTATCATACACAATTTCAATCTTTACCTTTCGATTGTACTATTATTAAGAGGTTTAAAGACAGATGTAAATTCTACTTGCCATTTTAAACTCATTTTAAAGGTCATCAAAATATTAATCGGTAGTAATTACTAATAATTGCTATTTAATGATTTTAATTAAGATAAGTTAAATAATTTTGTTAATTAAAATACATATGAATCATTTCAATGAAATTTCAATATTTAGAAATTGTTTATGGTTCAAAATATCCAAATTCATTGTAGGTATGGAGTGTAGTTCTATTTGACTTGAATTACCATTGCGAAAAGTTTACAATTTCTTATCAAACTTTTTCAGCTGGTCTGAATATTTTGTATTCATATTGCTATTTTATAACTCATAAACAGAATTCTGTGTTGAAATTGATAGATCTTCAAATTAATTCAAAACATAAAATACAGAACAAAACAAAACAAAGCTTGTCACGAATTAGGTTTTGTTGTTACTAATGTTGGAAACTCTAAACAATGATGTCGTTTACACACATTGACAAAATAATATATATACTTTAAATAAGTTTTCGGGATGTTGATAAAACATGAAGTTAACAATATGATATAATCGAATAAGCTAATCTTGAAAATCCTTAGCGCACAATTCTATTATTATTATACAACCAATTGCTAATTCATTATTAAGGTCGATTATTCCCGCGGAGCATTTTAAATAATTTGAATGAAAAGGGTTGAATGGGTAGGTGGGGGTAGTGATTTGGTGAATATACCCGGTGCTTTCTGTGGGTGAAGCGGCATGAAACATTTTGTGTTACAAATGTAATTCAGTTGATACACCATGAAATAGACTGAAAGCCCTTTGAATGACAGCTTCGCTCCCCGGGGCTGCTAAATGAATCGTTGCCTCCTTCCAAAAATTCTTGAGTGGTTTCGGGAGGATACCCCCGGGGCCCTTCGTCCTTTACTCCATTCTGCAGGCTACCGTCTTCACTTCTTCCTTTTGCCTTGAACGCCCCAGGCATCCATTTCCACCCACCAGGCAAATGTTTTACAATTAATTAAATACCCCTGAGCATGCCCTCCACCCCCAAGCAAACTGCGAAAATATCTTACTTAGTTATTTTTTCTTCTTCTCTTTTCGAATAATATATCTATATATATATCTATATCTATATAATGCTATTTTAACTCTCTTCTTACGTTTTTTTTTGCTTTTTTCCGCTTTCGACTGCCACTTACATGACGCAAACCCTCTTGATTTCTTTTTCTTTTACTGTATCGTTATTTGTATATATATATATATATTCTTTAAAGTAATTTCCTAAGTTGTTGCAAAAAGTCACGAAGATGAATGATAAAAGGAAATGGAATGAGAAAATTATATCTTACTAAAAAGCAACAAAAGAAAGCTCAAAATTTTCTTCTTAAATTTTTACTATCTCGCCAGAGATAGTATTGCGATCATGAAAATTTTCGATGTTGAGATTTTGATGTTTTTATACGTTTTGAAGGTTCCTGAATCATTTTCACTAAGGTTGAGAAAAATGTCTGTGTGTGTGTATGTGTGTGTGTATGTGTGTATGTGTGTATGTGTGTATGTATGTAGGCAAGATTACGCAAAAACGGTTTGAGCTAGAATGATGAAATTTGGTACATGGACATTATTCAAAATTCATAGTTTTCTATCAACTTTTGAGAAATGTAGCTCAACCGGAAGAGGGTCATTACCTACAACGTTTTGATTTTTTTTCCTCTAAAGTGACCGTAAAAATAAAGATATATGTTTGATAATTTTTCACATGATTAATAATTATATAAAACTGCTATATATAGAATTTCAGCTTGATTGATTCGCTGAAATTACCAGAATTAATTTTTTAACACTGAAAATCTCACGCGTCAACACGTGACGTGGTGCCATCAACAAAAAGCCAAACATGCGCTGGTTTAATATTTATTATTTATTATTTATAATTTATAATTAATTAAATTTAATTTAAATATAATATATTATGTTATTTAATCCAATTCAAATTGCGAGATAGTCGAGTGGAGACACTCCAGCTAATTTTATTTCTCTTTGTGAGTCGTTTTTTCTTCACGAGTTCTTTAATTTTTTACAATGTATATTAAACAGACAATAGAACCCAAAAAGAAAATAGCCCCAAGACAAAAGGTTAAATTTAGAACTTAATTTTTACAATTAATATAATTGAATTGAAAGGGGTAGTATATGTTACTTACTTAGACTTCTTTGATTTTTTTTTATTTTATTCAGATATATAGGCACTTTGGGCAAGGTGACTAGAACTAAAATATCTTCTTTTTTTTAATAAAGAAACGCTTGGAAGAAGGCTTTAATAATTTTAGATTACAGTGATAATTAAATTTGGTGAGTGAAAGGGTAGAAAGGTTAAAATAGAAATTGAGATCTTTAATATGTTACACTAGGATATTATAAATTAAACTTAAAAGTTATTAATTCAATTTAATTTAAAAATAAGGAAAATATGTAAATTATTTTTTAAAAAATCTGGAGTGTCTCCACTCGACTATCTCGGAAATTTGAATTGGATTAATAACATATATATATTTAAATTAAATTTAATTAATTAAATTATAAATTAAAATTAATAAATAATATTTATTAAACCGTGCGTGTTTGGCTTTAGATGGCACCACGTCACGTGCTGGAGCGTGATTGCCAGTCAACGTGTTAAAAAATTAATTCCGGTACTTTTAGCGATTCAATCAAATTGAAATTATATATATATATCAGTTTTATACAATTTTGGGGGTGATCGCAATACTATCTCTGGCAAGATAGTAAAAATTATTGGAAAATGAAATGTAAAAAAAAAAAATGTTTTTTAATTTCCTAAGTATATGAATACCTGAGTTCAAAATATTTGGTGTGTATATGATAGAAAAGAAAATAGTTTAATAGAAGTCTAATTGGATTATTACTTAAACAAGGCGTCGATAATTCAGGCATTGTGAAAATTGATAACGTTTATCTTGTAATTTACACGAGCGTCAAGGTGATTCCCGATTGAAGTTGTTTGTTGACCGAGAGGTGTTGGTTTCTAAGCATGGAAGACAAAAGTAACGGTTTTGATGATTCAGTTGTTGAAACCTGTAGGAAAGGTATCCCTCCTCTCCCGCAATTCCCATTTTTTAACATGATCATGAAGAGGAGACCGAGATTAAGTAAACTACCAGTCGAAGAGAAAAGTACTTGAATACTAATGAGTAATGGTGGATGGTTGTTATTTAGTTTCGGTGTGTCGAGCAGAATTCGGGTTTCCAGAAGCTGGCGAGGGGCCAGCCTCTGTTGCACACCACCAGCAATCTATTTCCAATGCAAAAGGACAGGATTAGCAGTGTATTTGTGTCTTCACGTCTATCAAATAGAGCTGAATGCCAAAAAAAAGAACGAAAGCAGATTAATTAACTTCTTACATTTATGTATAAGTTTATAACAAACCTTGTCTTTTATTAAAATTCAGTACCAAATCAATGAGTTTAAATTACCTTTAAAAATTGAAATTAAACTTTACAAAGCCAAATTAAAGAAAAAAAGCTGTAAATCTATCAAATAACAACAAATCATCGACAAATTTTATTTATAGTTTATGTTTTTAAGTAAAATAAAATAATATTTATTTTAAATGT
The DNA here is from genome assembly GCA_963082975.1 of Labia minor. Classification (NCBI taxonomy): domain Eukaryota; kingdom Metazoa; phylum Arthropoda; class Insecta; order Dermaptera; family Spongiphoridae; genus Labia; species Labia minor. The sequence goes on from OY720345.1 coordinate 57,840,661, forward strand.
AAGTAGATAATTATTTATTGAGAAATAAGATAATTAATTTTTAATTATTAATTAGTTTCTTACTAAAATTCTCATTTATATTTAGATTAAAAATAAAAAATAAAATCTTATGAGAAAATTTCGTTTTAATTTGTTTACTAAGCGTTTTATTAAGGAGAACAAAACAATTTTAAATAAATCCCCTTCTAGGTGTATATATAAAAATAGTATAAGGTAAATTGAGCGGGCACCCAAATTTTTTATGTAATTCTTAATTTTAATCTAATCCTAATATTAGAAAATAATCTTACAATGTTTATATTATTTTATTATTCTATTCCAAAAAATAAATATCAAGTTGAATCAATATTTTGAAACCTTGAATATATATATAAAATGATAAAATTTTAATGAATTTACAATTTACATTCAATGTTTCCAAAGTAATTGGATTGAAAGTCACTTGAATCATTGCAATTTGTCGATTTAGATATTGATACATGCTAATTTAGTAAAACTAAATCTATTAGGATTCATGAAATTAATATATGAATCATATAGTCAATATCATTGAAATATTCCCTTTTATTTATATTAGTTTATACCAAGGGTCGGCAATCTGCGGTTCGCGAGCCGCATATGGCTCTTTCGATGTGGTTCTCCAGTATAATTATATTATTTTATTTTTAAAACTCTCAAAATATTATATTGAAATATAAATATAAGTAATACAAACAAGATCAAAACACTCAACAGAGAACAGTTTATTTATTTTAAATAAACAAAAATGTTAGAGCCTCTTTAAAAATTTCGAAATTTTGTAAATTGTAATTTTTGGCTCTTTCGTCTCAAAAGGTTGCGAACACCTGGTTTATACATCCGAGTAATGTATTCCTTACTGTTAAACTTTCCATCTTTATTCTTCTTTATTTTTCTTTCTTCTTTAAGAATCAAACGAAAAACCAATTTAATATATAAGATATAATACAATAATATATTCTTACCTAAAAACAAATTGGTTTTTATAGTCAACTCTATAATCGTATCTTATTAATAACTAAATAACTTAGGAGTATATCTAATGGTTTTCCAATTTTATAAAACCTAATTTACCTAACCTTAACACACAACAATCCCGTCTCATTGTTTTGATATAAACTTGGGAATATTAAAGTAATATAATTAATATTATTTATCAATATTATTCTTCATATTCATAATAATAATAATAATAGGAATATTAAAATAATATCATTATTATTTTGCATATATATAAGTATAGATATTATAATTAGTTTATAGAGGTAATCTATCATAAAAATTGAGTTTAATTGAATGCGTTGGATTTAAATGAGTTTATTGGTGAAATCTAATTTGTTTTTATTTATTTATTTTTTTTTTTTTTGACACCTTCCAAACTTGCAATCTGTCTTTAGTTTTTATCTAATCTACTGAAAAAGTAACATCATTAATATTATATCTTATTCACCTGAGAAAAGGTTAAAGGGGAAGATTGCTGCTGTTCTATAGACACGCATGAGAATCGTTAATTCGACTAATTCCCCAAGCAACAAATACAATTTCAACTTCAGATTCAAACGAGAGAGGTATCTCCATTGATAAAAAAAAACCTTGTAAAGTTCAAAGCGAATTAACATTATATTGAAACTTAAAAAATAAAAAAAATAAAAAATTACATGGTGTTCATTTTTCATTGATTCCTTTTTTTCCCTTTTTTCAATGGATTTCATAATATCATTAATCATTGCAAGTTTATTTCGAAATGAAAAGGCCGCCCAGAACCCAGCCAGTCAGTGGTTGAGTATATTTTCACTCGTTTCCCGATGAATGAATGAATAAATAGTGAAGAGGAGAAAAATGGAGAGATAACTCTATAAACACAGTAATTATTTGTTAATCGCACTTTGTAAATGGAAGCAGCTGCATAATGGATGTCCGGCAACCATGCCAGCCCGAATGAGATCCCCTGCCAAGTCACCAAACTGCTGCACGGAGATTTTCTTAGTATTCTCGTGTTGATGGTTTTAATCAATGTGTGAGTGTGTGTCGCTTTAAGACCTGACTCATTCTAGGGCGCGTAAATCACTCAACAAAATTAACAAAGTTGAAGCGAAGAGGTTGGCTTGTCTCGACTCCAACTCGTGAAAGGACAACCACCTAAACTACTGCGAAGCCATTAGGCTGCTACACTCATTTTTAGACACAAACCAATTGGGGAGGTGTGGGGGGGGAGGTGTGTGGAGCAGGAAATGGAACATCGACACTTAATCAATTCGCAAAGGGGATAGTTATGATTTATATTCAACCAGGAATGAAGTGAAAGATAAAACTATAGACATTGGTTATGGATACTATGGAGAGTGAACTATTTGAAATTCTCTGGATAAAAAAACTTTTGCAGATATTTTAAAAGATCAATGATAGTATATATATATTTATTTACGATACAATTTTAATTGATTAAAATTATAAAAAAGAATTGTTTAACTGAAAAATATTAAAGTTTTACAAATAAAGAAATATGAAATTTACAAATTATAGTAAAAATGCCTTGAATTTTAAATGAAAATCCAAATAAGTTGACCCGTGGCCAGGTCCGAACCGACCGACGGTATGAAGTAAATTAATTAGCGGCTACAGAAACAATTTCAAATAATTTTAATATATCTATTAATGTAATAAAAAACAGATATGGATACATAAATAATAAATATAAACATTTTTAATTTTATTTTATTTATAATATATATGCAAGACCAGGCTGTGACGTCATGAATGGCTGGATGACGTCATATAATTTTAAATCAAGAAAAAACTAATAAATATGATTTTCCCGAGGATAAAACCAATACAAAGTGTATGATTCGTGGTGATATATAAAAAAATCTCCTCATGTGAAATTTTGTGTGAAAATAACCCTTCCCTTCCTATCGTCGATCGCTAATACTACCACTTCCGGTTTCCGGATTTGCACCAAAAGTTGATCAATTCATCCCACTGATGCATTAAGTAAATATACCAATTTTCATCAAAATCGGTTGGGCCGTTCAGGCTGTACACATCTATACGGACGGACAGACATCATGCTAAAAATACTTTTTTCTGTTAAGAAAATGCATGATTCGTGGAGATATGTAAAAATCTCCACATGTGAAATTTGGTGTGAAAACAATACCTCCCTTACTATCGTCGGTCGGTAAAAAGGAGGAGTTAATTGAAGTATTTATATTATATTTATTTGCTTTTTATAGTTAATAAACTTTTTAAAAATTATTAATAAACAATTTGTATAATGCGTAGTAATTCAAAGGGCCCCCTGAGACTTGATAACAAAAGTTTAAAAGTCAAGAAGTTCATGTAAAATTATAAATTTGAATATATAATAAAATTAATATTAAAAATATATTTAAAGTATACACCTATTTCAACTATTTAAATTTAGATCAAATTACATATCATAATTTTTTTTAATTGATTTGATATAAATATAAAGAAATTATAACTATTGAAGAAAATTCTTGTGAGTCTCCCTTCCTTAAGTTCATACCTCTGACTTTTGTACTTCCTACGCAAGGACAAGTCGGTGATATCAATTACGTGTCCTATGATCAGTAGAACGGATCCTATCAACCTTTATCTTGATGATTTTGATTGGAGGCGCTACTTTTTATTAAGTAACTTCAGAATTTTGATCCCGGAGGCTGGTTCGACTCCATCGACCCCAGCTAGAGAAATTCCCTTGCAATGTAAGACAGCTACGCTACCTTCCACTCTGTGGCGCCTTAACCTTAAGTTCATACGAGATAAATAAGGGTAATATAAATTTTAATGAAAGGTTATGCATCCAGTTCATACTAATTTCAAACACATAAGTATATCTAAAAAAAATAATATAATTAAAAATGGAAATTAATATTAAATATCAATAGTATATGGTAAACAAGAATAAAATTCCTGGTGTATGTTCTGTACTTATTTTTTATTTGAGAGTATAGAGATCTTTATTCAATTAAATATAATGACTAAATAATTGATTTCAATTCGAGTAATATGAATGAGTTAAACTTCTGAACTCAAGTTATCCAACGATTTTACTATGAGATTATTTTTAATGTTAATTTGTTCAATCTTAAGAATGAGTCGTTCATCTATCAAAGAGAATAAATTTAACTCAACAACAACAATAATATTAATAATAATAATAGAAATAATAATATAAGTTGCATTAATGAAATGTCTTATAACTTATCAAATAAATGGAAACAAAGAATTCCCGCAATGAACTCAGCGGGTTATTTGATAAATTATTCAATTCATAAATGAAACGATCGAATTAGGTCAATGGAGAAAAATTGAATAGCAACTTGATAAAATTGAAATTATCTTTTCTTAGAAAATTCAAATAAATTTAGAATATATCGATCGTTCGAAATCTATTTAATATTATTCTTTGATCAAAGAGAATTTATATTATTTTTTTGTTTAAAAACAAAAACAGATTGAATTACAAGAATGCATTGATTGATTATAAAATAAAAACAACGAATTGTCATTTTTTTAAATTATGAATATTATACAAAAAAATTCAAACCATTCATTCAATTTCGTTAATTTAATAGCTATGAAATATCAAATTACTTTCACTTTTTCAATGTTCGTTAATTAAAAAAAAAATGCTTCTTATGTAAACACACAGGTAAAAAATGGCAAATATCTCATAGGAATCAGATCAATTAATGAACAACATAGTTTTAAAATAAAAATAAAAAAAAAAAAACTTTTGTCAATATTTATAAATTCAATAATATATTAACTCTAATTTCGTAAGAACCGTTGTGCAATTCATTACATTCAAATATTAGGATATGAATAAAAATAAAATAAATTCATATAACAGTAGAAAATGATAATTAATTCTATTAAATATTCATTATAATTAATATTAATGCAATTAACTTATATATACATATATAAGATTTGTATTATATTATATAAATATTTATATCTATATCTATCTCATCTATCTATCTACCTATCTATATATATGACTTTGTCACTTTTCTGTAAGTTTTATGGGCTTTATTTTGTTAAAACTTAGTCCATTCCATTTATTATAACAATTAAAAGCAATCTTATAATTTTAATGGCTACAAATCAACAATGCAGATATTCAAAAAGTCTTAGCTATCATCAGGACGAGCAATAATAATTAGCAATAATTTTAATAATAAATTAAATAAAAAAATAATAATTTAAATTTCGATATAAGGGTTAAGGAGAAAAAATTGATTCCATTCCATTTATTATATTAATTAAAAGCAATCTCTTATAACAAAAATCTAATTTTAATGGCTACAAATCAACAATGCAGATATTCAAAAAGTCGTAGATATCTTCAGGACGAGCTATAATAATTAGCAATAATTTTAATAATAAATTAAATAAAATATTAATAATTTAAATTTAAATTTCTGTATATGGGTTAAGGCGAAATCGCAAGGAAAGTAATTGATCTTTTGTTTTTTTCATTTTATTTTGTTTTTTTTTGTTTTTTGTTTTTCTTCCCTTCAATAATTTCTCATTTAACGAAATGAAAAATCAATTCATGTAAATGAGGTTTTAATAGAAATAATCAGAATGCAATCTGTTGAGTGCATTCAACCTTATCTATTTATTATGGCAATTAATTAGAAAAGTCGATTCCAATTTGTTATTGCAAAATGAATGACTTTTTTTTCCAAGAATTTTCTGAAAGCGAAAGAGATAGAGAAATGATTCTGATGGTGGTGGTGGTGATGGAAGGGGAGGGGGGTTTAGTGTACTCCAATTGTCTCTAATTGGAGGAGTCTCAAGTCTTGTCGGCTGTATGACGGCACTTTTTAGCCAGTTGCCAAGCTCGCTGTTAATTTCTTAATTGGTTCGTTAACAGGAGCCAACGCCTCTTAATAAGCTGCCCTTGGCTTAATCCATCCCCCCCCCTGCCGGCATCTCCCTGTCATATTTCTTCCACGCTCCGCTCGAATGAATCAAAACAACAACCGGCTGCAAACTCAATCGACATCATTATAAACTGGAAAAAAGGACACTCAAATGACGTTATATAAAAAATAATAACAATAAATAAAATAATCATCAAGAAGGCAAGGGATTATTTTAAAATAATTTTAAAGAATACACACAAGTGAAAAATAAATAGAAGAATTTCCATAGGATTGAGCGATCAGGAAATGTTATGTAAAATTTTAAAATCATTAAATTTCCTTTTTTATGTTTCTACGTAAATCATCAAAAATATTATTAATATAAATTTTAAAAAAAAAATTAACAGGATTTATAAATATATATATACATATATATATATATATGTATATATATATATATATATATGTATATATATATATATATATATAATCTTAAAATAAAAAATAAGTAGTAGAAATTTTAAATATTCATCAACTTATTTGAACTTAACTGAACTTGAAAGTTCATTGCCGCATCAACAACTCGTTGATGTTTCGTGATTTGAGTTTTTAGAGAAACGAACATATAACTTGAAGGCTATAATCCTTCTATGTAAGCCTTGCAGCTACTCTATTAATATTTATTCACTTATATATTATATTATATAATTTTATAAAAAATTTTAAGAGCTATATATATATATTACACCAATACTATATTCTTACAAACACATATATATAGTATATTAAAATTTGTAGAAATTTGTAAATGTAGTATTTGATACATGTAATACTGGTGTATATTATCTTCAATAAGTACACATCCGCCGCCTGGGATTTATGCAACCCTGATATTTTTCAAACAAAAAAATAAAGACTAAATAAATACTCTGATAAAGCAAGTTTTTTTTGTTTGTTTAAAAAATAAAAAATAAATTTTATTCCAAAATCGTATAATAGCGCAAAATATTATAACTGTAATTTAATAAGTCGTGACGTTATTTAAAAAAATTGATTAAGATAGAACATGATATATATTGATAGATTAAGGGATTTTGTTTTAAAGAATTTGATTCTAGTATAATTATTTTCTATCTAATGTATTGTTTGTTAGAATTATAAAAGTAGGAAACTGTTGCGCTTGGTTGATGGTAAATCGAAATAAAACCGCGTGAAGAAAAAACAAATTGAAGAAAAAACAAATGTTGGCAAATAAATACGATAAACGATGATTTCCGAATATATTTAGATCCAATTTTGCCACTTTTAAATTTTATATATATTTACTTAAAACTTATATAGAAAAATAAAAAATATATTTATTTTTATTTAACTACCCATTTAATATCGTTTCTTCATTATATTCTGCTTTGGCATGAAAACATATTCTCGGTTTACCTCTTGGCTTGTCAATTTTTAACCCCTCAATTTATTTATTTTTTATTTAATATTCATATAATTAATATATAATTTAATATAATGTATTATTATCATATATTATAAACGAGAGTCCTATAACTTGGAACACTTGTTTCAATCTTTTTATTTTGATGTGTTCCAAACTGTACCCCCTTACAAATTTAGAAACTTGAAAATACCATACTATTAGACTTAACACTAGATCAATTATTATGCATTAGTTTTAAAGAGAATACTTTAAATTCCATTATAGTACATTTTATTTGACAATATTTATATTAAAAATTCACTTTACTTATCTAAATTTTATATTAAATTTACTAGGCATATTTAAAAATAAATTTTAACCTACTTTCACAATTGAATCCAAACATATTCGACAATTTGATTGTAATGCCCTTTCCCTACATCTGAAAGATCTAAGAGTTGATTTAAAATTTAGGACAAAAAATAAAGCTTTCTCGAGGTTTACTGGGCCAAGTTGTGCCACTCACCCCTAATTTTTTTTTTTTTTTAATATTAAAAATAATTAATATATTATTTATAAAAATTAAATAAATTAAAATAAATTAATAAAATAAAAATGTTACTAATTTATTGATGGTTGTTGAAATTAATTAAAAGACAAATATATGATTGTTAGTAATTATTTAAATGTATACGAACAAACTTGAATAATTTCAGTTTAATTGCCATTTCACATCTGATTATCATTATTCACCAAAACAAATAAAAACTTTACGATTAATCATATTTCGAGAATTAGTTATGAAAATTTCATGATTATCATTTAAGAGTTAGTTTGAATGATAATTTCTTTTTGTCCTAATATAAAATAATTCTTTGTTGTCAAATATATAAACAGAGTTGGTTATAATTTTACCAATTTGCATAAATAGAGTACAAGCCAACTTTATGTTCCTAGTTAAATCATTTGACAAATAAAAATATATTAACGAGCCTCCTATAAAAAAAGGGTAAAAAAAGCAATTTTAAATGAGAGCTTAAGAAAGATTAAATATTATTAAATTAGATCTAGTGGAGACTCATAAAAAATGTATGTTTCATTTCATAGACTTAATTTTATGATATAATTTTAAAATCCCTTCTTCCGAAAAGATAAACATCTGAGGAATTCTAAAGGTTTTAACAGAGGCTGGATATTCCGTAAACAGAGAGAAAAGGAGAGGCAATTCAGGTTTGCTTTGTTAATAAAGAAAGGAAAAAAAAATATTCACACATTTATACAACTGGATTAGACTAATCCTATACAAATAAATTTTATTTATCCTCTTTAGAAGGATTTAATATATTATCCATTTAATAGTAAGGTCATTTTTTTTCTATTGATTTGATATTTCTATTTGGTAGATGATAATTCTATTGATCTTTAATTCTCAAATAAAATATTAACACGTATTTTATATTGTGACATTATTACTATTATAAAATTAATCATATTAAGAGAAGTAATTTAGTGATTTAACAAAAAAACCTATCAATTCCTTAATATAATTATTTTTTTGGTAATTATTCAATCGAGTTATTACGACATGGATTTGGATAAAACTTTACAAGTGGGTTTTTTTAATTACAAATAAACTTTTCTTATGCAATTTTTGCGGGTCGCTTCTAGTTTAAGAGAGAAAAAGGATTAAAGTTTGCCAGATTAGCTTACTATGAACCTCGAAATAATAATGTCATTAAGAAATGTTTTATCAATTAATTCACTAATTCACCTATTCACCTATTTCTAATTTTCGGTTTTTTTTTCTGTTCGGTTTGGATATAGAAAAATTATTTAATTAATTAATTATTTAATCTTCTTATATCCAAACCGAACTTACAAAAATAGGAAATTAGTGAGCCCTCTGGTAGTCAAATAATAAAACAAGGTAGTTAAATAGAATATCAATGGGTTTATATGCAAACTTTAATCCATTTTAATCTCTTAAACTAGAAGCGACCCGGAAAAATTACATAAGAAAATTTTATTTGGAATTAAAAAAGGAACCCAGGTAAAGTTTTATCCAAATCCATGTCATAATAACTTGATTGAATAATTATCATTTTTATTTTTGTAGAACTTCAATTTATGTCCATAAAATAATTTGTAAATTTACTATATCAATTATTTCAATTTTTAAATTTAAAGAATTTGAAAAGGTTTGAACTCATATCCCTAAGTTCTAAAGATCATGACTTTACCATTCTTTTATAATTTTTTTTACTGATTTCCAAATTTATACTCATTAAATAATATATTTCATTCTAAATTTTTGGATTAAATGTATCAACTATTGAACATACATTAGATATATTTATTGAAATTGTTATTATATCAATTATTTCAATTTTTAAAGCAAATGAATTTGGAGAGGTTTGAACTTTCATCCCCAAAGACCATGACTTTATCATTCGAGCTGAGATTGGATTGATTTAATTATATTTTATTTTTTTGTTCAATATTAAATTAGAACTACGTTAATTTTAGACATTGTGAATTATAAGATTTATTAGATTAATTGATTATTAATATATATATATATATATATATATTAATTTGGGGATGTTAAATCGCTTTCGGGGCTTTAAATAAGCCAAACGAGCCATTCGTGTGTAATTTAATTGGATTTTAATGGATGTTTATAATATAATTCAGTGTTTTGAAAATACAAGCTGAGTGGATGTTTGTTATAATTTTATCTTAGACCTTCCTTCTTAAGATTTATTTGGTGATTCAGTAAAAGATTCAAGTTATGATGGGCAGGAAATGGAAGATTTAGATAGTGGTTTTTGTTTTGAGATTGTTATTGATGAACAAAATCATAAAGTTAGTAAATTTTTTTTTATATTATTATTATTATTAAAAAAAGAAATATATGTTTTTAATGTCGAGTGTAAATATTTTGATTTTCAAATAGAAATCGGTTATAATTTTATGACTAATGCCAGGTGCTATTTCTCTGCATGTATATTATTTTTTTAAGTGTTAAATAAATAAATACCATTTTAAAGAATTGTTTTTTTTATGTATGTGATTTCAAATTGATGATATATTTAATGAAAAAAAGACTCACTATATAAATGCGATTTGTAAAAAGCTAATATTTATGTTTTAAAATATACAAATATAATAACTAACATACATATAGATAAACTTTTTTTTTCTGACATACGTGATACATGTATTGATAAAACCTCACCTGGTTATTATACATTTAATCTTTTCTGTTTTTAAAATTTTTCATTAACAAGATAGAATCCATTTAAAATAAAATTTATGAAATAGTTTTTGTTTAGACATTTTTATATTTAAGTTACATCGCTTAGGAAAAATTTACTACAAAATACATATATTATAACATATATACGCTCTATCGATAAACAAATATACATCTTGAATATATGATCAATTAATTAGATATAATAAAAACTAAAAAATTTGATTTAGTATAATGTTAAATATTTATTATTTTATTTAAATTAAAAATAAAATCTCAACCGATTTACTAAGAATAAATTAATTAAATAAAAATAATTACAATAAAAACTTGAAAATAATCATAATAACTAATAAATTGAAAAATTGAATTCTTTATCATATTGTATACCAAATTGTTATAATGGAATAAAGTAAGAAATATATGTACAAAATGTAAAATAACTTCCAAAAATAGATAGGAAAATAGAATATTAGATTACCTTACTTAATAAAATTACAGGAAATGAATATTGAGGATCCAGGTGGTTTGTTTTGACTATTTATACAAATTTCCCACTATATTTCATTTCCTAATGAATGAATATGATAGAAAGAGTTAAATTTTTAACAATAATTAAATATATAATAAAACGTTTAAAGTATTATGTTTTAATAATACATATTATTTGTGTTGATAACAAAAAAGGTAGTTTTATCGTTTTTTCTACTTTTCAATTTTTGTAATTACAAGTTTACCTATGTATCAATTATAGATTTTATTTACTCATTATTAATTAATAAATATTGCTACTGGATTTATATATTTATTACCAGATGTCGAATGTATTTAAAATTTTATTGACAACAAACCGTTCATATTATAATAATTAACAAGCAATGACCTAATGAAGATGATGTTGATAATTAGTTTCAAACATAAAGAAAATCAAAGGGTGATTTGGCAACACCGCCGAGTTTTATAAAAAAAAAGAGTACATAACAGGGAAGATAGCGTTTAATGATGACTCTATATTTAAAATTAGTTTCTGATATATATTCTAATTTGTATATAATTAACTTTGAGAATAATTTTAGAAAAATTATAAAAACAAAACAAAAGAAAAAAAAAAACTAATATAAAATTAATGTAAGTTTAAAATTTTTCTTTTTGAGATGAAGAAGTTGTAAGTGGTCATTGTAATAGAGGAAGCACTTGTGGCTACATTATCCTGATCCAAGTTTGCAAACAAAAATCAAACTGGATAAGGAGCCCGCATTCTGAATATCGATAACTGAGTTATTCAATTATAGATATTCATTTTAGTAAAACTTGGAGAAAATTCTAATTGATAATTTCTTAGAATTTATCTGTCAGTAAAACTTTATTGATTATATTATCCATAAAAAATATTTATATATATATATATATATATATATATAATCCTGTTAAGTTGTTGAAGGAATCTATGGAAGAGTTTGAATTTGTAATCCAATTTCATATGAAGTGGTTGTTGTTTAATTTATTTATTATCTTAAAAGGGTGGTAGATTCACGGTTATATTAACTTGTTAATTTTCCACCCTTTGTAACTGGATTAGACAAATTGTTTTCCAATAATTATGACTTCCGATAATTCGCTGTTTAAATTGATTCAATATAATAATAATAATAATAATAATGTTAATAATAATAATAATATTCCCTCTAACTCGAATACAAGGGAATGTTATTATTTATAAATGAAGAGATAGAAGAGGAAAGAAATTATTATAAATAGTGAATGGTTGAATGTATTTAAAAAAAAAAAATTTGTTTAATTTTGCGAATGGGTGAGTTCCAAAGGACAGTGAAACCGATTTCAAAGATCGTACGATCCATCAGTGTCGATAGAATGAGGGAAGGAAAAGGGAAGGCCTTGAAAAGGGATCAGAATCGTCCTCTATCAAATTGGGTAGTTAAACCATTAAAGACGATAAGAAGGATACTTCAAAACAGGAAAACAATTACAAAAGATAATCATTTTCCATTATAACTAAGCCTATTGAAATAATTGGAGCTGAAAAATAATGATAAAATGACAAATTAATTTGGAAGTTTAATATTATATTATTAGTAATTTTTTTTCCTTCTATAATTATTCAAATAAAAGATTATAATTATCAATTATTTAATATTAAATTAATGTTTTAGATAAACGTAGGTAGATTTCTTCAATATTTAATTATTTTTCTATCAGTCTGAAAATCGTTCTTTTTTTCTAATGTTGGCGTCCTTGAGTAAGAAGAATGAAATGATTTATGTTCAAATATATTAATGTATATTCAGTTATAAATCTAATTCACTTTAACTTTTGAATTTAATTAACAAATTTAAATCTAATCTCCGCCCAAATAAATAATTTATTTTAAATTTAATTATCAAATCTATCTGTTATATATTTGCATTTTCAAAGTTTAATTGTATAAAACTGAGAAAGTAGTTTTGGTTTTAATAAATTCTTTATGATTGATTGTAATGACTTACGAGTAGTAGTTTTAGTATCTATCTATTTATTTCTGTGGCTCTACGGAACTCGAACGTTCTTGGCCGCAGGAACCACATTTCTCCAAGTGTCCCTATCCTGAGACACAACCATCCAACTCCTACCCACTCCCATCTCTTTCTTGTCCCTTTCTACATTGTCCACCCACCGCGTACTTGGTCTTCCTAGCAGACCTTTCCCAATTGGTCTTGCCACCAATATATTTTTCGCCATTCTTTCCTCTCCCAGTCTAACCACGTGCACTGCCCATCACAGGTTTCTCGATTATATATACCTAAATATGCCTGAAAGGTTTTAGTAAAGACATTTAAAAATTTTTAATCAATTTTTCATTAATATTTTTGAAAGAATATCAATATTTTTTTTTATTTATTTTTGCAATGAAAATAATAATTAAAATTTTATTTTAAAATATTTAAATATATTAATATATTCATTAATATAAGTGTGTATAAAATATGTTATAAAGTTAAATTATGATATATTTAAATTTAATTATTTATCGGTTTTTTATGTGTATGTGGTTTCAGGATGATAAAAAAGTGGTGCTTAAAAATTTATTAAATTTAGGTTAGGTAATTTTTTTTTTGTGTAAATAAATAAAACGTAACACCGATCCGTGGTAAAACAATCAGTACTAAATTAAATACTCATTAAATGGAAAATTTTCAACTCATTAAAAATAAATAAAAGCAGCCCCCATGGACTGTATTCTTTCAACGTGATTTGTATCCGAGAAGATTTACGTGTTCTGTAACTCGAGCCTCGCCTCGCAATTAAACTCACCCCTAGCAAATCAATTCACCACTCGACATACTCTACACTTATTGAAGAAATGAACCAACCCTTTCCTGTTAGGCTTTGAGGATGAAACTCTCCTGTGATAAGAAACGGTAAGCTTCCAAAATTCATTATTCAATAATTATTATGTTATATTCTCTATTCAATATAAATAAAGATGAAGGACAGACAAAAGGTATGTGAGAGATTTAGGAGAGAATGGAAATTGGATGGAGTGGCCAAAAATAGGAAAGTATGTAGGAATGTGGTTGTTGTGGTCAATTAATATCACAGAGATAAGTATATATGAAGATAAAATAAGATCATCATTATTAATAATATTTATTAATAAATATAATATTATCAATTTATTATATGTAAATATAGATAATTGAAGATAAGCTTTATTTATTCATCTTGAAAATTAAAATTAATTTTATTTTAATTTTAATGTTAAAACTAATTAATATAGTGAAGGTGTTTTTTTATATCACTAAGATATATATATGATAATATATATATATATTAACGATATTTTTGGTATATATTGGTATTATAAATTAAATTTATATTTATATATTTATAAAATTGCAATAATATATATTCTTGTATTTTTAGCATGCCAATCTGTAAATTTGTCAGTAAATATTTTAATTGTTACCAATAAATTTTTACACAATAGTCAGAATAGTATCAATACCATTTATCTCATTTTTTTTATGAATTTGTCTCAAAATATTAAAACTCGCAGTTTCTCTGATCAACCAATTGAACTCGTGCATATCAAGTTCATGTTTCCCAATGTATTGAAATCATTGTTATTGCTCATCTGTAAAGTTGGCCAGAATTAAATAATTAGAGCTACTAGGACAATATATATAATATATATATATATATGTAATTTAGGTATGGTCTTTTGACAGTTTGATTAGTAGTTCTTAGAATATATTCTCTAAAAATCTGATAAAATCTTCTGAAACAATTTTGGTTTTGTCTGTAAATATGCACTTTATTAAAAGTACTTCCATTTTGATATATTTAATTAATTATATTAATAATATCGTTTACTATTCAAGTCCCAAACAATATAAATAATTGAAAAATGCTTACTGAGGGGAATCCCTAAAAAGGTTTTAAAATATATTCCTAAATAATTTCATTTATAAATTAACAATCGATTGAAAATAGTTTCACCCTACTTAAGGGTTAAAGTGAAACTAAAAACCTTAAAGATTGAAGAATCGGTTGATCGACTTTAATCGAACATAACTTCTCAATGTGTCATTCATCTTAACTCCTGAACATGTATAATTCATCAAGGACATCAAGAAACAAGTGACATTGTACAAGTGGCTTGCTGATACTAGTGATATCGTTAGTTATTACTTGCAAGAAGCCTCGTCGTGGCTGATATGCATAAATGTCTTGTTGACTCAAGAGCAAAGTGGAAAATTAACATTTAAGCAATTAATGAAGGAAGCAATGCAAACCGTATCGGGAAAGAAAGATCAATCGAATTGAGTTGCACTTTTAATTCAAGGCGATCCAGGAAGGAATTTCCCAGTAAAAAGTAAATAAATGTCTACCAGATGCCAGATTTATTCTAAATCAAAATAAAATATTCTTTTACTGGAATTTATAAAATGTTTACTTTATTATTAATAATAAGCTTTCTTTAAAAAAAAAAATAAATAAATCTCGTTATTTCAAAATGTGTTATACTTAATTATTAAAAATTTATTAAAAATTTTTTATAGTTATAATTTTTTTAATAGTAATAAGATCTAAATTTGCTGATAATAAAATAACTTATATATATATTTATATAAATTTATATTATAAATAATTAATAAAAAGTAGAAACTAAACAATTTTAAAAATATTTTCAGAATGAAAAAAAAATTTAATTGAAATAACTTAATTATGTTTATATATATATTCGGATTTGAGTTGATTATAGTCAGTTAGTTAAAATATGAGATTTTATATATATATATGACGTCGGGCCGGGGGGCACGTATCCCCCCAAACATTGTGCAAAAAATAAATTTAAAAGTGATTAGTTTTGTAACTGAGAACCTAAAAGAAAAAAAACATATTTAAATTACGTATAAGTATAGTCTAAACGTTATGAATAAATAAATTATTTATTTTATCAAAATTTTAACTGGAGGAGACCCCCGGACCCCCCCCCCCCTCATCATAATAGATCACGCTACGCCACTGTATAAATATGTGAAATATAATTAGTTATATTCAATTATATGTTTTAAGGGGAGAATTATTTGTAAGTAATTATCAAAATATTTGAAATTTGAATCCCATTCTCAAGTTCATTAGTTTAGTATTTTATTATTAATACTATGTAAAAAAAATGTTGACTTATATTAAATTATATTTTTTGAAGAGAAAATTATTTGTGAATTATTATCAAAACTATAATTCAAATTTTTGACATGGATTTTTTATTTAATTACAAAATTTTGTATTTTTTTTTTTATGTAAACAAATAAAATCTTTCAAAAAAGAGGCCAGAGTTATGAAACCAGGAAATACTAGTAATAAATAGGTTAAGAATTTTGTGATTATTCAAATGAAACAGGAAATAGGACCACAGTAAATATAAATGAAATAAAGGAGGCTTTTTTGGTTGAAAATAAATATTATTAAGACTTATTCTTATAAAGTCTGCAAATGATGAGCTTATATATATCTATCTCCGTATAGGTCGAAATCTATAATAAAATGAAATGATCTCGAAAAGAAATTAGAGTTCATTCATTTTGAAAATCCTTTACAACTTTAACCGGCTTAATTTTACATCATGAGGATATTATATTTATAGAAAAAAATTAAATGAAAAGCTTGGCAGTTGGATTAAGAGGGTTGGCTGCTCTTCTCTCTTCTCCCTCGACTGAAATGGCCCTTAGAGGCAAGTCACCCTTCACGCTCTTGACATTCCTGCTTTCACAATGATTAATCATTTTTATTAAATTCTATATATTTATTTATCTTCTTTGCACTCTTTCAAATTATATTAACGAATAGAATATTTTGGTCGAGATCGTTCCAAGCATACCTGTTGCTTTGATTTCTTTTATTATTAATGAAGCACGATATTACTTTTTATCGTCCAATGGATTATTTATTGGAACTATAAAATAATATTACACATTCTACATCTTAGAAAGTAATGGACTTAGTTACTAATTAATAAATAATAAAAAACAACAACAACAACAACACAATTTTAATATATTTTACGATCTAGTTAAATATACTTCAAAAACAGCCCCTGTAGGACAGCTACCAAATATACACGTTAACTCCTAACTAATTCTAAGAAGTGTAATTCTCATTATTCTTTTTGTTTAAATTACAAAAGGTTGACAAATTGACAATATCTCTGAGAATTAGTTAAGATTAAATTAGATTAGATTAGATAAATAATATATATAATGATAACTGATTCAAAATAGAATACTTAACAATTTCTAGTTTATAATTTTTAAGGATAAATGATCATAAATAAAATCACTGAAACATTTATCTAAAAATATGTTGTAACCACTTTAGACACTTACAAAACAATAATAAGGAAAAGAGAGGGTAATTTAATTTGAAATTTCGTTGACATCTCAGTTAAATGCTTCTTTAAGTTCTACTTTGAAACGGTAATCAACGAAAAAAACAACAACAAAGGGTTGGGGTTGTTGGAATGTAACGTCCTTTTGCGATTGCTGAAGAAGAAAAACTGTTCTACGAAACGATAACGTAGCTTAAAAATAAAACTTTCCATAAAAATAACTCAACGCCTTATTTATCAACGTTCACATTCTCTGGAATAAAAGTTCATGGTGCAGAAAAAGTTTATGTGTGTTTAAAAAATAAAAATAAATAAACAAACCAACAAACAAATCTGAAATTGTAGCAGAATTAAAATATACATATAAATTTTTTTAATTTAACAATTTAATTATAGTAATTAGTATAAGTATTTAATTATGAGGTAATCTAACCAACAACGTGATAATTTAAATAAGAAGACATTGGATAATAAAGTATTAATTATAAATATGAAAGTATACAATAATGAATAATAAAATATATGAGAACGCATGGTAAACAACAAATAAATATAACATGAATAAAAATTGTTTTATAATGTGAGGTTGATAATTATGTGTGATATCTTAATAAATTGAAAATAAAATATGCACACAAGGAGTATTTATTTATTTTCTCTGTAAAATGACGGTTATATTCACCATTAATAAAAAAAATGTAAACGGAATTAAAAGCATAAATAATATAGCTCATGAAATTTTAAAAATCATTGAATGAATGTAATTTTAGATTAATATTATTCTGTAAGCCTAGTTCGAGGTTACCTTTACTAATCGGATTTCGCTAGGTGTTTATTATAGTCAGATTATTGATATTAACACATTAATCAATATATATATATATATAAATTTCAATGTATGTATGTATGTATGTACTTATTTATTTTATATGTTGTAAATAAGAAGGAAAATAAAAATAAAAAATTTGATGAATTTAAATAATTTATTTTATTGACCAGGATTCGGCCGGGATGGCAACATATAATTCAAAGACTTATACTTATAAAAAAAAACTAAAATAAAGAATGAACAAATTAGTAGTAAATTAGTAGTAAATTATGAATAATATATATATATGTTTACAATTGGTTATTTTTTTTTTCTTTCACTCACCGTGACAAACGATAATTTTTTAATTTGAGTAGTGATTCACATATATATTTTAAAGATGATAAGATACTTTAAATTTTCAAATTCACAAGAGAGAAGACGATACGGCAACGCAGAAAAAAAGTGAGCTGGGCAACAATCGACAATCACTCGTCACCAGAGGGAAGCTGAGCGCGAAATTTTAAACGTTACAATGTATGTAAAAAAAGGTAAAATGTTTTTGCGATCAGTCTCTTAATCATTTCCGATTTTAAGGGAGGTATTGTTTTCACACCAAATTTCACATGTGGAGATTTTTACATATCTCCACGAATCATGCATTTTCTTAACAGAATAAAGTATTTTTAGCATGATGTCTGTCCGTCCGTATAGATGTGTACAGCCTGAACGGCTGAACGGATTTTGATGAAATTTGGTATATTTACTTAATGCATCAGTGGGATGAATTGATCAACTTTTGGTGCAAATCCGGAAACCGGAAGTGGTAGTATTAGCGATCGACGATAAGAAGGGAAGGGTTATTTTCGCACCAAATTTCACATAAGGAGATTTTTTTACATATCACCACGAATGTATTGGTTTTATCCTCGGGAAAAATCATCTTCATTATGTTTTTCTTAATTTAAAATTATATGACGTCACCCAGCCCTTCATGATGTCACAGCCTGGGGTAACGCCGGCAACGCCGGCTACTTCAGCTATATATTATAAATAAAATAAAATTAAAAATATTTATGTTATATGCCTATATGTTTTTTATTACATTAATAGATATATTAAAATTATTTGAAATTGTTTCTGTAGCTGGAAATTAATTTATTTCAAACCGTCGGTCGGTTCGGACCTGGCCACAGGTCAACTTATTCAATATGGCTCTAAGTGTCCACCTCTATTATATTTATTATTTCAGAAATGTGCCCTACTATTGAAAAAGGTTGCCGACCATTATCATAAACTATATTACACAGTCTATTATAGGTAATTAAATAACTTTTACACTTATCTTTTTCTTTGTGCGCCGCTAAATTTTTAAACCATTAAAAGTGTGCCGCGGTAAAAAAAATTTGGGAGTTGAGAATCACTGATCTATTGTTTGTTTTATCTATTTATTGATAGTTTATAAATTGCTTGTTTATAATTAAAAATTTTAATTAAAATATTTAAAAAAAAAGATGTATAATTATTAAAATTCCAGTATAAATGAATAAAATAAAATAAATAAATATATGTTATAAAAATTCAAGTTGACATCACTGATCAAAAACAGCAGCGATTTAAAAAATTTCAAGCTAATTGAATAAAAAGTGTAAATGCTGGATACTACATACATACATACACAAAAATACACAGATATAGATACAAAAATGTAGTTATATCAAGAGAGTTTAAAAAAATATGAAAATCTTATTGTCTTTTTTATCTATTTTTCTTTTTCTTTATATTCAATTCGCAATGTTTGGAATGTAAAATCGAAATGGTTTTAAGAAAACATAAAATGATTAATTAAAGTAAATAAGAATTTGGATAAATAAATTGTTAATTTGTATATTCAGACATGACATCAAATTATCCTATCAAGTTATGATTTCCTGTTTGTGTATTGGTTATTTTTGTGATTTGTCCAAGGATTTGGCAAATTGATTAAAAATAATAAATTTAAGCAGCGAGAGAGGGGAGGCGTTGGTCGCAATCATTCAGTTCCCTTCCTCATTACTTACAATGTTTAATCAATGAACAGAATCAAAATAATTAAAAAAAAAAACTTAAAATTTGTTAACATCCAAAAACAATTTTACTCATCATTTGATAAACATAAATAATATTATTAATTATAATGAATACAATTATATTTAATTCCATGGTCTTTTTGAACTATATTAATCATTTTGATTTGATTTAAAAAAAAGTTAGTTTTTATTTGAACATTTTATATATTTTGTATTATTTTTTTTTTAAATTTTATTTTTATTTAAAGAGTTTGAATGCTAAAATTCACTGATCTGTCAAATAGATATTTTATTTAATGTTAAATACAATAAATATACACATTATAGTGTAGAATAAAAAAAGTGTTTAAATTAAAGCAAAAGCGTAAAATAAATAAAGTAAATAATTAGAGGTTTAAAAAATACTCCAAAAAAATTTAATCTTGTTTTAATTTTGGATTTTTAATAAGTCTAAATGTTATGAAATATATTTTTAAAATTAAGAAAACATATTTAAAAGTTGTTTGAAAAACTTTAGTTAAAATTTGTGGGAAAATATTTGTATGGATTAAAAAATAGAGAAGGAGGTTTGAAGCCTAAAATTAATACATTAATACGCTTAATAATCTAATAATTAATTGTAATTATATATTCAAGAGGCGGCATACAATTTCTCTTTTAATTTAGATCTGATTTCCAGTCGATTGGTTTATCTTTACAATAAACATTCAATAATAAGGGATGAAATTACAGAGGGACGACTTCGAACAAAAAATAATATACTAAGACATCCAAAATATTGAAATTATGAAAGATAATCCGATTTAATTATCAAATAACGATATTTTCGATTTTTAATGATCAATATTAATCTAAATCAAAATTAAAAATCAAACTTACGAATTAATAAAAAAAAATTTAAATATTAAAAAAAAATCCTTTATAGTAAAAGTTAATATGAAAATGAGATTTACAATTATAGATATGCATAAATTATTGAATTGGAGAATTTATTTTAAAATCTGAATTTAAATCTTAAAAAAACAAACAAACATTGAATAAATATAATTTAAATTTAAACAGTTGGTTTAGATTCAAATTGATTTATTTGTTTACTATATGAACATTTCGGTAGTTGCACCATCAATTTGCATTTGGGTGTATTAGTATATTTAAGTAAACCTTATATATAAAAAAATAAAAAAAAAATCTTTATTATTTATAAAATATATTTTCAAAACTTAAATGAAATATGAGGTGGTGGAATAAGTAAATTTTGGTGGAGTTGAAATTGGATAAAAAAATAAATTATATTAAAATATTATTTGATAATCATAAAAACAATCATAAAAAATAAAGTAGAATCAGGGTTCTTTATTGGTTATTAATGGTTTCAACAAATATATATATTCTAGATGAACCCGTTGCAAACGATGTTGTCAATTTAAGTTTAAACTAAATTTGTAATTAACTTCATAATGTTACAGACATCACATACATACTACGGAAATGATTATTATAGATATAAATAGTAAGTATAGTATGTTTTGTATTAACAGGATGCTATAACGATGGTATAACAACTGAAATACATATAAAGCAAAATAATTCAATTGACTTTAAGCTTAACTAAATATTTTAATTAAAAATAATTAATTATTAATTATTTTAAATTTAATTTTGGATTTTAAAATATATTTTAATTTTATTTTTAATAAAAACATTATTATTATTTGTTAAGTTAGTTTAAACAATAATAATAACTGAAGAATAAAGACAATAGATAATATCTGAAAATTCAAATTATTATTTTTCTTTTCATAACTTGAAGGCTGTTCTTGATGCAAATCTCAATAAGTTATTAATAAAATGTCTTGTTCCCTTTGCATAATGATATGTTTATCTCTGATTTAACTGAAAATCTTCGCGTGGAGCATCTGGCCGAGTGCCTGTTGGACCTTTGACTATTTTATTTCCATCCCACGCGACCTTACCCTAAGGGCCTAATTTTAGGCGCGACCTATGCGCCCACCAATGAAAAGAAAGGCCACACCATCACTGGGAAACTTCATGAGTGTTGTGGATCAACCTCCCCCCCCCTCTCCCACTTACCTCACCACCAGATTATCATGTCCCATGTCTTCACAATTAATAGATATCTGTTAGTAATAACAAATTTTAATTAAGACAATAAAACACTTTTCAGATTTTTTTCAACACTTGCCTCCATTCATTATGTTCAAAAACGATTCGTAAAAATAGTTTTTATAATGTTAAATTTCAACCTTTTAATTGTTTATTTTGATTTTCTTTAAAAAATCGATTTGTTTCACTTCTTATTGATAATCACTTCTATTGACGTCAATCATGAACATTAAATTTAAAATTTAAAATTTAATTGAATATATTTAAAATTACCCAATCACCTGAAAAAAATCTAAAGAAAGTTTATAGGGAATATGAATCAATAACTTACTAATTTTATTCATTAAATAGAGGAATAATTATTAATTTAAGATTAATTTATGAAATTCATATATTGAACAGAAAAAATATAGATTTAAATTTTTATATAAAATAAGAAAAATTGAAATTTAATTTAAGCTCACAGACATTAAAAGCAGCCAATTATTTTATTAAAGTTATTTTAAGTAAAAATTCATATTAAAGAATTTTATAAAATTCGTTTACATCATATATACATTTGTAGTGTGCCCAAGCAATCATTTTATAATGAATAAATAAATATTTTTAATTAAAGCACACAAATCATTGATAATCGTATTTCATAGAAAAATAGTCAAAAGTTCTAAATAATTACATTTAAAGAAATAGTAGAATAACAAAAAAATAAAAAAAACTCGTATACGATAGATATAGTTTGTTCTACAAGCTATTTAAAATGTAACGAAAAAAACAAACTTAATTACTCATTTGGATTGCAAAGCTTTCATTAGATGGATATTATTTTAATTACTTACTTAATTTACTTACTTACTTACTTACTTTATTAAAGTAATTATTTTGTTTTAATTATATTTCTATTAAAATAAATAATCATAATAAATATCATTGTATCCTTTATTATCAAAACAATAAATATAGTAATATTTACCCGCTATACATTAAAAAAAAAATCTGGAGTGTTGAATAAAAAAAATAATTGATTAATTAAAAAATTTAAATTTACAGTATAGTATTGTTATTCAATTAAATAAATTAACATATATTAAATTTAAATTTAAAACTTTTACCTTCATTTCTAAGTCAAAATTTAAAAATTTAAAAAATTAATTCCGGTACTTTCAGCGATTCAATCGAGCTGAAATTCTATATATATATAGTAGTTTTATATAATTTTTAATCCTGTGAAAAATTATGAAACATATATCTTTATTTTTACCGTCAGTTTAGAGGAAAAAAATCAAAACGTAATGACCCACTTGCGGATGAGCTACATTTCTCAAAAGTTGATAGAAAACTACGAATTTTGAATAATGCCCGTGTACCAAATTTCATTATTCTAGCTTACACCGTTTTTGCGTAATCTTGTCTACATACACGCACACATACAGACATTTTTCTCAACCATATTGTTAGTGAAAATGACATAGGGGCCCTGCAAACGTATCAAAACATCAAAATCTCTGGCGAGATAGTAAAAAGTATATAGGCCTAGGTTTTTTTCTTGTATTAAGTTTTTATATTAAGAGTAAATGAGAAAACATCTGGTTTGGTCCATCTAATCAAAAATCAAGGCATAAGATTGAAAATGAATGACAATGGATCTGAAAGAGGAGTTCTTAAAGAAGTTCTCTTCTTTTTGTCTCTCTCTCCCTTTGTTTCGAAGATTTTTGATGGGTATTTATGTGGGTGCTTGAAAGGGTCATGGAACAAAGGGTTCAATGTTGATAATGAATTGTGAACTTTCCAATTTAGTTGATCTGCAAGAGAATTAAGTTTGAAGAAATTTAGTGTTAAATTTTATAAACAAAGTGGCATTAGTCGAGTGATCCTGAGCCGGATGAGCGATGGCAACGAGGGGTGAGAGCAATTCTTTAAAGTAATTAAAAGACCGGGAGGGCGGTTTCAATAAAGGCCCGTGTTCATGTAATTACAAGCGAGCGAAGAAAGCGGTGGGTGGGATCTTAGCTCCCACAACCTCCACTCCCTCTCACACCACCAACTGCTTGTTCTCTTCCCAGACGACGACGCAACGGGTTCATTTCCAAGGCGGTTGTTTAAATATGCCCCGTATAAAATGAGATAAATCTCGGCGAGTTTGGAGGCCGTTCGCCAGGCAAAGAGAGGCCAAGAAATCAACTGGCCGGTTTATGTAGCAGAAAGTCATCTGCTCCCGTCGTTGCTCCCTTCCTAAGAACATTTAATTATGCGAGCAGAATAGTCGAATATTTATGAAAGTTGAGATAATACCAGAGAAAGATGGGAGGGGGGGGTGAAGAGAAAAGTGATGTTGTCTTGGACGCGTCTTATTTAATATTCTATTCTTTTACGCCACGCTTAATTCCTTCTCAAGAGCAAATATATCAAATTAGGATAAAAAATAAAAGGAAAACTCATTTTTCTCGGCATCTCGAATATTTCAGCATATTATGCAAATCACTTTTTTTTATTATTTTTATATTTATGAATAACATTAAAGAAGAAAAGTGATTATTAGTTACTCTAAATTAGAAAAGAGAAGAATGAGATGGACGTGCCCTGTTCTCTAAATATCAAGCATATAAAAAAAACAATAGAAATTTCACAGTTGAAATCACTTGAGGGGAAGGAAAGATGGCGCGATATCATCCATCCATTCTGGTACAGATATAATGGTGAAATGAAATAAAAAAAATACTCCTGAGGGAAGAATGAACTACCCCCTATATCATTCCGGCTAAATTTACTATCAACGCTTTTGTATTAAAAAATCAAATAAAATAAAAATAAAATAAAAATAAAAAAACAAAAAACAAATGAATAAATAAATATTCAACTTTAGCATAATAAATTTATAAAATAATATCTTGTTATTTATAGTTTATTGAGTATATTGATCAGAATTTATTATAAATAAATACATTTGAGACTTAAGTGAAGAATATCGAGAATATTTTTCTTCTTTTCTGGGATTCCTTCGATCTCCTGTTCAGTTTAGAGTGTCTTTAATTTTAATTATTATAGTAATGTTAATGTTTATGACTCTTGAGAGGTTTAGAGGTTAGCACGACAGTCTACCACGCTAAAGTCTCAAGTTTGAACCTAAGGAAATTCAATAATTAATATTTCATTTTTAAAGTTATGCGTGATTTTCAGGGTCTATCAGCAAATAATAATAATATTTAATGTTTATATATTATATTAAATTATGGTACTTAATTAATGTTTATTGACCTGGAATATAACTATGAAATAAGATACGATTGTAACTTATGGTAATATTATGAATGAAATTTTTGGAAAAATAAATAGATAAATTTATCTAAAAGAAGCTCAAATGGACTAGTCATAAAAAAAATGTACATTAAATAAAATAGTTTAATACATTTTGAAAATTCAAATTTGGACTTCAAAGAAAGTGATTTATTTGTAAACATTAAAAATGAAAGTAATTGAACAATTATTTTGCTAATTTTAAAATAATTTTAGGTCTTTTATTTGTTTTATAATTTGTAGCTGCCAGACATTAAAAATAACCACTTCCAATTTATTTCTTAATGTATATTAAGGTTATTTGAAATAAAATTTCATATTAAACAATTTTATAGAATTCGATTGTACCATAAATACAAAAAGAGAAAAATTTGTTTAGGATTTGTTTTAAACGTTTCAATTGTAAAATTATAATAAAATTTGTACTTCGATGGGTTGTAATGTTAATTTAATGTGAGAGATTGGGAAATGAAAGATTATTATTAATTTCAATTGAATTAAAGGTAAATTTATAAAACTATAAATTATTAATTTTCATTGAAAAAATAAAGTAATGAACATGAACCTGTAAAATAAATTTTGTGTTACTGACCAAAAAAAAATATTTTTTTTTTATTTATTATATATGGTAAAAAAAAATTTTGATTTTTTTTTTTATCAAAAGCATATATATGGTAGATGAGAAGAGGGGTGGGAGAAGTGTGATAGTAGCGGTGGCAGTGTAGTGGAAAAAGGAAGAAGAGGAGGGGAAAGAGAGACATCTTGAAAAGTAAATAAATCGTGAACGTGATCTACAACTGTAAAACGAACTTGTATTTGATTAGGCTTTGGTTTGTATGAATCATGTGAAAGGGCCTATTATACAACAGTTAGATAATCTGTCTTGGGAGATGAGGAGGCCGAGGAGGCAGCTGGCCAACGGCCAGCAACCCACGACGTGACTCATCGAGTACACCACTCCTCACAAGAGGCGGAGGATCGGAAGCCACACGACACATCGGATCTGATCTGAAGAAGTGGATGAATCCATCACGGACAGAGAAAGGAATTAAATTCACAATGAAGAAGGGAAAAAGAGGGAAGAGTGGGGGGTAAGAGAGGGGTATGAGATGAAAAACCTATCATTTTAGTTCATTTAACAAATGATTAACAAATTTACAAAGCTGGGAAAGATTTAAAAATCGAATAAATCCGTCAATGAAAAAAGTAAATCATTATTAATCCAACGTCATTAATTTCAATAAAATTTTACCTGGATCCGATTGTTCATAGAAGAAAAATATGAAATAGATAATGAGAGTGCTTACCTGAAACAAAAAAATAGACAGTAGATTAGAATAAGAATAACATTATATTATTATTTTTTTTATTTTATTATTATTATTAGAAAAACACATATAAAAGAAATTTTATAGTTATAAATATATAAAATAATTATATAATAAGATTAGATTATTTTAAAAAATATATAAAAATTATATACTCATAAAATTCGTGATTTATTTTAGTATAATTTTCATTTAAATTTAAATAAAATAAGATAATCTCTTTGATAGAATTTTCTAATTGGTTGAAACAGGATAACAATGAAAAATTTAAAAATTGAATTTTTAATTGGTTTATATTTACATTATGAGAGAAATATTTCATGCATAAAAAATAATCAAATATAAATAAATAGGAGTAGTATTTAAAGTTCATTTAGGTATTTATCTTTTTTTTTTATTTAGACAAAATAAACAGAAATCAAGACATTTGAAGTGAACAGGACTCCGTTTGATTAAGTCTCACACAATAATTATAATTATAAAAAATAAATTTAATTGATGTAAAAATAAAGAAAAACTATTTATTTTAGGTCTATTCATTTTTAGGATTTATAAAATTAAAATTAATTATTATTAGGACTAGGAATAATTATATTATAATAGAATTTTATTTTTCAAAATCAACAAAAGTTAACCTGGTTCCTATGGTTTATGACTTGATTTATAAAGATCACAAAGAAATCAATCAACTGGAATGTGGAAAGAAGGTAGAAAATTGTACATAAGAAAAAATTACATATATTTCAAGTGAAAATAATTAAAAATTAAAATTTTTTATTCCCTTAAATGATTTTAATAGTTTTTATGATATCTAATAATGTTTAAATATATATCATTATTATTATTATTATTATTTGAGGATAGGCCCTGAGGATTTAAAGAGTAATTATTAATTATTAAATTTCCCTCGGGCCGAACTCGATTCTTCAGTAGAATAGACACTGTCATGTTAACCACTAAAACACTGAAGTGTCATTTATATATATATATATAATATTCATATATATTTTTTTTTTTGTTGAAATGAAAATTAACCCTTAAAAACTTTTTAATTCGACTTTGAAGAATGCGAAGTGTACAAAAGAAAAAACTTTTTGATAAAAAAAAAATCTTTTGTTGTCGTTACAAAAAGTTTGTGTGTTAAAATTAAATAGAATTGTAGTTTGTAATTTGGAACCCTAATCCATGATTTTGATCTTTCACGGATTCATTTGAAATCCAGTAAAAAGTTCGTTGATGGTATTCAATGCGAGTGTTAATTCATTAAAAACCATTTTTGATTTTATCTCTTCGACAGAATCGTTTATCTTTGGCAAACATGATAATACAAATCGCATTCGAGGATTCCTGAATAAGATGGAAAGGGTTGGATGGGTTCAATAATTTATAATCTATGAGCATGATCAGAAGGGTAATTTTGAGCCCTTAAGTGAGGTTCATCGAAGCTTGAAACTCTCCCTAGAATCCCCGCGCTCCACCCTACCACGAAACGCAAAGCTTTGTGAAACCCGAAAAGAATGTTCATCTATCCACTCTTTATCTAATAAAATATATAACCTAATAAGAATATTTGCAGAATAAAGGTAGGAATTTTATCCGCCCCTCTGAAGTTGCTAAACAAGTTTTCCAGCTATTGTCATTGAGGAACTGCTTTGTATTTCGGTTATAGAATAATAAAGGGAGGAAGATTATCTGAGGGAATTTTTAGGGGGTATCCCATTCGACGACCTCAACTCACTAAGGAGAAAGCGTGTTTTGTTTAATTGTAGAAGCTTGGAAATTTTATTATATCATTAAGTTAATGTAGCATGCGGATTTGAAAAGCGCATTTGCGTCAGTCCCTTTCAATTAACAAGAAATCTTAATTTAGATTCCCCTGCGGATTTCAGCATCTTTTTTTTATTTTTTCTTTTTAATGGTAGATGTTCGAGAGGAAAAAAAAATATTAGAAATTGTAATGAACATTAATTTCATTGTATAATCGTAAATCTATCGGTTAAAAATAAACAATTAATTTATAATGTAAAGAGAATAATGTGGAGTTGGTGATGGGAATGAATGACGGAAGGGGAAAAGTTCTATTTTGAATTGAAAAATAAAATAAAAAAAAAAATAAAAAAATTGGTAAACATTGATTTAATTATAGAAAGTTTTCAGATGGAGATTTATGGATGATCTTTTCACTTGGGACTTAGGAACCTAAAAATATAATTTATTGCTTGTAAATGCTGCTGCCTTCATTGGGTGGAGTGAGGAGGGTGCGGGGAAGGTGGGGTTGGAAAGGGGGGAGGAGGAGGAAGAAGAGAAATTCATGATCCAAGTAGCTCTACTCAAACTGGACCGGAAGTCAAGTTGGATCTTTCAAAATAACCGTCGATTGGCGAGTGGAGAGTGATACTAATGAAGAGCCCTTGCAACTGAAATTCAAGATCTTCTTTAAGAGGAGAGAGAGAGAGAAAGGGCCGATTGATACGGACACATTCCCAAAGAGAGAGAGAGAGAGAATGGCAAAGATTTCAGGTGAGGTGGAAATAATCAAGAACGGATGTTTGGAAGCACGTAAGGGCCTTTCTCCCAAGAACGCCCCAAAGGCCAAAACGGCAGTTTGGGTTACCTACACCTCTCCTTCCCCCCTCCCCACCCCTTCACGTTCACAAAGAATTGCCCTGGCGCCTCATTTTTCCATTGGTACAAATAAACGAAGGTCAATTTTCACCTGGGCTCGGTTCACTCACTCGTCTGTTACATTTTTTTCTTTATTATTTTTTTTTTTACAAAGTACTTCTTTGCTTTCTAAGAATGATCATTATATGAAGTTAAAAAACTAAGAGGCTACTTGAGTGGGCGAATGAAAATAAAATAGAGCGGTTGAGAAGCTCGAATCGATGGATGTCGAGAGGAAACGATTGCTTTTCCGATATTTCCTTTATTTTTATTGAACATTATTACGCTCTTTAAAGGAAATCTTTAAAGACAGTATTATCTACGTATAGGATTTGAAACTTGAAGCTATTTAATCCAGAGAGGTGTACACAAGAAGAGAGTAAATAATAAAAAAAAAAGAAAAGAGAAAGATCTAAAATAAATAAAATAAGGAATAAATGAAAATGAGTTAAGAAGAGAAAAAAAAAATCAAGGGTGCCTCCACTCGACTATCTCGCAAATTTGAATTGAATTAATTAACATAGATTATATTGATATTAAATTTTATTAAAATTAAATTAATATTAATTATTATTAATATTAATATTTATTAGACCAGCGCGTTTTTGGCTCTTTGTTGATGGCACCACGTCAAGGGGTGGCGCGTGATTGCCAGTGGACGTGTTAAAAAAATAATTCCGGTACTTTCAGTGATTCAATAACTGAAATTATATATGTAGCAGTTTTATACAATTTTTAATCATGTGAAAAACTATCAAACATATATCTTGATTTTTACGCTCAGTCTAGAGGGGGGGGGGGGGGGGATGAAAACATGGTAGGTACATAATGGTCCTCTTCCGAAAGAGCTACGTTTCTCAAAAGATGATAGAATACTACGAATTTTGAATAATGCCCGTGTACCAAATTTCATCATTCACACACACACACAGAGAGAGAGCGAGAGAGACATTTTTCTCAACCTTAATGAAAATGACTCAGGGACCTTCAAAACGTATAAAAACATCAAAATCTCGACATCGAAAATTTTAATGATCGCAACACTATCTCTGGCAGAATAGTAAAAGTAATAATTATCATGGCTGGGGGTGGAGAGGCAGAGTATATGATAATTTAGTTTATCAATAGTTATATCATCAAAAGAAGATAACAATAATAATAACACTTTAATTTGGCAGAAAATCATTAATACTTAAATATTTTCATTCTTTTTATATTGGACTATAAAGGGCTGAGAACAAAAAAAAAAACAGATTTAGCTGATCCATTAGATAAATGAAAATTGTGATAATAAAACATTTTTCATTGATAAAAATAAAATAAAAAAAAAAAATTAAAAAGAACTTATCAATGTCTCGATTAAAATTACACTCAATTGATTAAAACAATTTATTATTGATAAATTATAGGTATATTAATGAAAATAATTAAACTAGAATTTTAAGATAATTTTTATTGTAATTGAAATGAAATAGATAAGTACGAATAAAAATTAATTTCTTGGTAGGGACCTGTTGAATACACTAGATTTATTCCAAATGGTAATGCAACATTTGGGGGAAAGGCCCCAGAGGGGTGATTCGGATTTCTTCTTTAATACCTTCTTCATCGTTTAATTTTGTGGTTAGAATTCTACAACTACATCCACATTGAATAGACAATTAAATATTACAGAATGAAATTTAGATATATTTACTATATTATATAAATATATATATATATATTATACTCATTTTAAAAATGTAAAAAAAAAATATAAAGTTTTAACTCATTTTATATTAGGGGTTACGGGGGGGGGGGGGTTAGAGCTCAGTACATTTTAGTCGTCCGAATAATTTCTCGCAGATTGGTCCTGTTTAGTATTTCCTCCATTGATTCATGTCAAATCACAATTTGCCTCTTAGGTTGTGCGATATAATAATTATTATTATTATTTACTGATAGACCCTGAGGATCACGCAGATCTTTATAGAGAAATTATTAATTATGGAATTTCTCTAGGTTCAAACTCGACTCCAATGTGGTAGACTGTCGTGCTAACCACTAATCCACTGAAGGGTCGCTTTATAACTATACTATACTAATAAATATTAATTTAGAAAACAAAGATTAAAAAGTTTAACTGATTTCTCTAATTGGGTTATAGTTTTTTAATTTTTTTTTTATCTTTCCTGTAATTTCTCCTCAATTGGCACTGTTAAGAATTTCTCCTTTGATTCATATCAAATCCCAATTTGTAACTGAGTTTGCTACAAGTTTAAATATATTTGGTGAACAATATTTACAACTTTACATATTCTACACCGTTGCCCGAAGTCCTTCGTTTTAAGGTATTCGTTTTAAGCCATTTTTTCTTCCTTACTTTTATCTTTTAGATATAGATAATTTTTTCTTTTTTACTTGATGACTTTAAAGTAGTAGAGACAATATGGAGGGTTGTCTATTTTTTTTGCCCAGTCCATTTGAATTACTATCTGATGATCAGTATCTGTCCTAATCAATCATATCATTTTGTCTATTGGTATTTGGACCATCGAACTCTTCATCAATCAGTTTCCTTTCAAAAATTTTATTTCTACATTTAAAATTTTAAAAATTATCTGTAAAATCGATTTTCACAAAATCAATTAATCAAGAAAAGAAACCAAAAATAAATAAATATATAATTTGGAGAAATAATTGTCAATGATATACATATTAATCTTATTTTTAAAATAGTTTTCCAATAATTTCCTAATTATTTAATCTGGGTATAAATTTGACCTTTCCCCTGCTTTACCTTTACCTTTATTGCTCAGTTATTTCCATTTATTTTGTTTGGTGATATTACATCGATTATATTACTATTTTTAATTAGACTTTGTTATTTGTTTTGTTCAATAAATCATAAATTTATTATTTCTTCTTAATATGTTTATATATTTATTTTTAATATATATATATATAAATATTTTTGTTAAATAATATACCTACATATATACAGATAGAAATTAATGTTATAAATGGTTTATCTCGTGTATCGTGTCATTTTAGTAAGATGCATGAAAAACTCTTCAGATTGAAATTGTAATTATTTACTTGTAATTATGAATGTTTTCAATGATTATTCATGGCTGAACGCTTTCGTTAAGACATTAATTCAAGTTCTATTTAAATTTAATCAGAAATGTCAAAGTGCATTTATAAAGTACTCAATTAATTTATGGTAAACATTGATAAGAAATAAAAAAAAAATTTTTTGTTTTTTTTTTTGTCAATTTGAATAAACTAATCAATTGGATGAAGAAGAAAAGTTTAAATTGATTTGTAATATATATATATATATATTTGAATTAAATATTTGCAAGCATAAGAAAGTTTCGTGTTCATGTCCATGTCTGCCTGATTTTGATTAATATAGAAACTTTCTTGATTGACATTTCCTATTATTCATTTCTGATAGCTACTAAAACTAAATACTTTAATAAAGATAAATAAATAATTACAAATTGGAATCAATTTATAGAAAATATTTAAAATTTCATTTTCTGACCTTTCTCTCTTAATTTATAAACGAAATGCAAATTTTGAAAGTTTATGGTCTCTTCTCTAAAAGTGTTATTCAATTTAATTTAGTTATTTGAGATAAAAAATAATGTTTGGTTTATTTTACAAATTATACAAAAAAAAAAATTTAAAGTTGATGAAAAATCGATTTAAATTTGTCATAAGAGCGAACAGACAGACAGACAGACATGAAGTGAAGTTGAGAAAAGCGTTTTAAAAAAATAATCACAATAAAAAGAGCGCATAAAATCAATAATATTCATTATAAGAAGAAAAGTTCAAAAAATATCAAAACTGATGTATTAGATTAGAAAAATTCTTAACCAGAATAATAACAATAACATTATTATAATTTGTAAAGATGGAAGCAAATTCTAAGTAATAATAACTCTTGGAAATATGAAATCATTAAATATTAATGATAAACTGAAAGATAAATAAATAAAAATTCTTTTAAAATATTGTTCAAACAACAACAAAGTTTCTTGGAAAGTAACAAACTTTATTAAACTCTTGTTGATATATTTTTTCATTCAATATTTTCATAATTTTTATATATATATATAATTATTATAAATAAATGAAAACATATGAATTGATCAAATATAATGAAATTTTAAATTTTACTATAAATTTATTTGAACTTTATAATTTAGTGAAAAGGTTAATTTTATATTATTTTAAATTGTTCTAATATTAAAAAGATATTGTTATTGAAAATTAACGTGAAATAAAGAATTTGAATAGAAATTCGAATGAAAAAAATTCTATAAAAGATTACATATATATATTCGTTTAGGCTTCCAAGTTTTAATTATGAAAATTTCCCAACATTTCGGCGCCTATTTTGGCACCATTTTTAAGACACATAATTTTGAAAATTGTCTTGAAAATGGCTTTAAAATTAACACCGAAACGTCGAAACTCAAATCTTATAAAAACCCGTGAATTTAACCCGGAAATACATTTTCATAATATATATGATGATATAACCAGACTTATATACATATTAATTTACAATTAATGCATAAACTAAAAGCCACCCCCTTCCATTCCCAAATTTCAAGCTGTTTATCAAACCTTAAATTGAAAATGTATTCAAAATAAATGAATAGAATTATTAAATTATCTTTAGAATGAAACGAATGAAATACATGTATATATCCTAAAAACGGATTAAACATTTTCAACCATAAAATGACTAAATGAACCAAATAAATTCAAGAAAATAAAATTGTACAATTTTGGCAATGAATGAATGCATTAGTAGTACTTATTAAAAATTTATTTGAACAATTTTATTATATAATGGTCGGTTTGAATGTAAAAACAGTATAATTATAATTAATTAATAATAATTTGATATATTACTGAAAGTTTTCTAGTGGAACTTTGTGTTGACTAAATATTTCGCTAAATTCATGTTTTTCTTTTTGGTTCGATGATAATAACTTCAAGTATATATATATATATATATATATGTAATAAAGTTATTTGAAATTTAAAAATATTAGTCAGATGAACAGAAATGTTCAGTGAGAAAGTAAAAAAACAAAACAAAATTCTAGTTTAAAATTAAAGAGAAGCAGGCAGGCAAGAGGAAAATTGATTACAATCAAGATCCAAACTAATTAGAAGATGGTAACGAATATCGAGGTGAAAACTACTTTTCAAGTATCTAGATGGTTAAGAGAATTTTAATTATATGTTTAAAAATAAATAATATAAAATGTAAAAAAGAAAATGAAAAATAAAGTTTTTAAAATAGCCAACCCTCTTTAGTAATTATTCGAGGATTAGATTAAAATCTTTAAAACTTTTATCATGATGTTAATTCAGTTGCTGTCTCTTAATTAAATTAGTTTTTATAAGAATATGAAGGAGTAAAAGGGTGAAGTTGGAGGCGATGATTGAAAAAGGAAAAATAATGCACAGGCAACACCCACAATCCCGTTGGCATGAACCACTAGCGTAATTCGATCCAAATTCAGGGAGGAGAGCTCATAAAGTTTCGTTAAAAAATGAAGTCATTTCGAAATGGAATGATGATGATGTTCCCAGCAAAGGAAGTTCCCGGTGACCAAATCCCGATATCTCCCCGAGGAGCCGCTTTTATGTCCCATGATTGATATCAAAGAAGGAATGCTGCAGCCTCCATTGTTCCGGGCCCTTTGTCTACACAAGAGACGGTATTGTAATTAAACCTGCGCTTGAGGTAAGAAACCGAGGGAAATCGCTCATGTACAATTCTATTACCTTTACCATTGTTTAGTCGAGTATCTTTTTAAGCCCTTGTTTCAAGATAATCCAACCTTGATTCGATTTTACTTTTACTAAATACAAAATAATAGAATTCAGTTTGGATTTGAAATGAAACCAAAATTAAAAATAAACAAAAAAAAAATAATGAGAGATATATAATTTTAAATGGTGAGTAATTAGACTATACAAGAAGTTTTAATTGTTTATATTAAAGATCATAATAATCTTATTTGGTCTGAGAAATATGCATGAGTCTACTGTGAATAAACAAATAATGCATATATTATTGTTCATTTAAATATATATAAGTATATAGTTAATATAATAATAATATAAATCATTTAATAAAATTTAAATTCATATTTAGAATTTAATTATTTTTTTTTTAAAAAATTTAAATTAAAAAAAATTTGTTGGATCTTGGAATTAGTTTAACAGGAAGTCTAATTTTAAGGGGTTTCTGAATATTATTCAGATTATTATTTTATTCTTAATTAAATTTATATATATAGAATAGTTCAGATTAGATGAAATTTTGCTATGATATGTTATTTTGATATGATTGCTATGTTTATGCTTTTCAAAAAGAAATATTAACTATTATTATTATTATTAGGAAAATATTTAAAACATTTTATTAATATTATTAATTGATGGCGAATTCGAATAAATTATTAACTGCTTATTTAAGGAAAATTATTTTTTAAATTATAATTATTATTCAATTAAAAATTTTAATGGTATTGATAATACAAAAAAAAAAAAAAAAATTAATTTTCAGAATAATATATATTAAGAAAGTCATATGTCAAACTTGTTGGAGAAACACAATGCAATTTCACTAAGGCTCAAACTTATTGCAAGATTTTGCAACAATTGATACCATCAAACTTTATGGCTTTTTGAGATACGAATCATCTAAAATTAGTCAAATCGAAATAGAATATGAATAATTTTAAAAGGATATAATTATAAAAATAATAATACCTGAATGAATAATAAAAAAGAAAAAAAAAGAAAATAATTCATTCGTGTTGTCTAAACCTGTATATAAACAAGACATTGCTGTGTCATTAAAATGACTTCATAGTTTCAATTGAAGAGAGAAGTGGGATCTTTTCCATGAATTTATTACTCAGTTTCTTTCAGCGTATTTCAATAAATACAATCCATGATCTTTAAGTACCAAATAACAGCTGGTAATTTCTGGTTCCTACGCGTCAAGGATTCTATTAAATGAAACCAGTTGAGTCGAGAATTATCAAATGCAATGAATCTCTAATGCACCACGGTTGGAGTTTAAACAGAGCATGATTAGGAGGCAAGAGAAAAATGAACAACACTTGATAGAAATACACTCCCGAGGATATGCAGTTAGATACGATGGCAGGTCAATAAGTCCGTGACTTTTTGAATGAAACTCAGGTTTATGGATAAAAAATTATTTTATTTTTCAATGTAGTCTCCTTTGAGCTCTATACCCTTCGTCCAAAGTTTCTCCCTTCCGAATAATAAGTTTTATCGAGGACATCAAAATAAGTATTTTTTTGAGAGATGGAGTCAAATCTCTTTCCACCGAGTCACATCTTCACAGGTTTGGAAACAAAAAATAATCACTCGGGGCTAAATCCAAAAAATAAGGCGGATGAAGGAGCAATTCGTATCCCAATTCATGGATTTTCATGGATATTCACTTTTTCCATTTTCTTATCAAATCACATGGTTGTCTGCTATTAATGGATGTAAAACAAAAACTACAACACCAAGCTGGTTCAAATTTGGACAGGAGTTAGCTGATAGTTGCATGCTACCTCATTTCATTTAAGAGACAGGAAATTCAAAAAGTCACGAACTTATTGATCTACCCTCGTACCATATCACTAATTGCCAAATAAAAGGGACCGCCTAATGACTCGGAATCAAAACACGAGAGGGTTAATTGACCCCAAGAGGAAAGAAGACAAACAACCCCACCGAAAGAGATCACCATTACCTGACCTGTGTTCAGTAGCGTTCATCCAGGGACAACAACGATGACATTGTCAGAAATGACGACAAGTGTGATGGATGGATGGATGTTGTTGCTATCATCCCCTCTTTCATTTCCACTTCTCCCTCCCCAACACTACTACGTCCATATTCTGTTCAGATTATCATTATGATTAGCATGATTGTTTTATTAGAACTCGGGGTGAATTAGCCGCTCAAGTTTCGAGTAGAGAATTAAATGGAAATTGATTTGTGTTGCTGCATACAGATTCCAATATTAAATCAATGAATCTATAATTATGAATCAATTAAAGAAGCCATCAAGCAGAGCGAGGGGCGGGGAAACTCATCGGTAGATGAAAGACACGTCCATTATCATTCGGATGATGTTTTATTTAAGAGAGTATTGTAACAAAAAAAAAAGGTAGAGAACAAAAAAATATATTGAATAATAAAATGAAAAAGAACAAAAAAAAGGAGAAGAACTGAGCTAAATAATAATAGAAAAAAAGTTAATCGAAAGATTAACTTAGTATTGTATCCTCGGATACGATTATGGAAAAACATGCCAATGTAATGGAAATGTCAGAATTCATTGGAAAAATGAGAAGTAAATCGATCATAAACTATTCGGCAGGCGTGCATTGTTAAATGCGTCAGATGAATAATTATACCAACTAATTGTACAACACAAATGGAATTGATGAATTATCCAAATCATTTCAATGAA
This sequence comes from Labia minor, assembly GCA_963082975.1. NCBI lineage: Eukaryota > Metazoa > Arthropoda > Insecta > Dermaptera > Spongiphoridae > Labia > Labia minor. The sequence continues at coordinate 57,878,964 of OY720345.1, forward strand.
TTTTAATTGATTTTTCATGCTAAGCTCTTAGTCGGCTGTAATTTAAACAAAAGCATTCAGTGGAGATTGCAATGGAAAGAGTATTCCGATTTGCAATATTCCATTTGGCATTTATGAAAATGAAACAAAGTAAGGAAGCTATGCCTGGAATTTGGTTACTAGATTATTTTGAATTTGCCAAAACTAACCATATTTACAAAATAATTATTTATTTCATAAATGTTGGATATTAGACTAAAAGTTCATGCATGTTCTATGAAGAGTTTCATTTTGTATTTTATTACTAAATATATTAATTATAGATGGTATGCTAATATCCATATTTCAGTATATATTTTTTTTAATTCAATTAAATGTCTATGGAATAAGAATAAAATTGAATTATTTTATTTTAATTTGTAGTTTATAAAAGATCGAGTATAATAAAAAAAAAATATATATATTAATAATTATTGTACTGACCCCTTGAACTGAAGGTTGAGGGAACAAACCCCCCCTCCCAAGTTCAATAATTTAATATAAAAATATTATAAATATTGTAAATAATGGTTAATATAAGAAAAATAACAAAATAACAAAAATGATAATATTAATAGAGTGATGAAGACGCCACAGGGTAGGAGGGAGGCAACATCGTTGGTTCATATTCTCGTGGTCCTGGGCCTGGTAAGGGAATTTCTCTAGCTGAGGTCTATGGGACGGAGACAACTCAGCCTCCGGGATCAAAATTAGGAAGTTACTTGATAAAAAGTAGCGCCTCCGATCAAGAAAATCAAGATAACGATTGATAGGACCCGTTCTACTGATCATAGGACGCCTAAAAAATATAACCGACTTGATAGGTGTTGATTTTGCATTTTGTACAAAAATCAGATGATGTTTTTATTAATAGTATGATTGTGGTTTATAAAAAGTGAAATTTCATTAATATTTACTGTTTAGACGAAATTAAACCTCCTGCTTATTGATTATACCAAATTTTGAAAAATATTAGGTCGTGAATTTACCATTCTTTCTAGAGTTATAAAATATTTTAAGCAAGTAGAGTATTTAAGCCTTTTGCTTAATAATAAATTTGGTAAGTCCGTGATCGGCCTGAATTTATAATCCTCTTTGCTTTAATATTAAATTTACTGTATTTTATAGTAAAATATACAAATACCAATATCGTCATTCTTGTATTTTGAATAAAAATGGTATATTTATTTCTTACCTCAATAGATTTGTTAATTTTCTTATAGTTTATATTATAGTTAAGAATCATTATCTAATTATTAATTAATAATATTATTTTCCATTTCCTGTTATGATTATTACAGCGTGTGTTCTGTTTCAGTGTCATCAATAACCGATGTTTACCTATCGGACGATGATCCCTTGTCATTATACGGCAAACACCAAAGATGATTTAGATGCATGTTATTTTATCATTAATTAATTACACGGTTTTTGTAGCAATGGGATATAAACAAAATATGATATCCAGATGGTTATTTTAGATGAGAAATTTAGAATGATTATGTAAATTAATCTGAAATAAAAACGATTGCATACAATTTTCGATGTAATTAAGTGAGTAATTGGGTGCGGGTTTCATTACATGTGATGTGGTGTGGTGTAGGATTGTAGGAAGGCGATGGATCTCACCAGTTCAAATGGCTGAGGAGAGGCAAGAAATGTTGCCGTGACCTCCGCCCGACCGGATGACTCATCAGGAGCGTTGAAAGCGGCCCTTCCACCTACATACAACCAGGGGGTCAGTTTCTTATCACCCGTCCTGCAGATTGAAATCAAAAAATTTAAAATATCTCCATGTTCACCCACACTGAAACCTTTCATTTCCGTTCCAGATAATCTCGAATAATCACAAAGAATAGTTTGAGTCAATAAACAATCACCAACCTAATTATTTGGTCTAGCTATTAGAAAATAAATAAATAAATATAGTTTATAAAAGAAAATTATCATTCGAGAATTGTTTGTTATTTTAGAACACGAACTGTATATATTGTATAATCAATAATTTTTTTAACTAAATATTTTTAAAATTGGTTATAAAATTATTTTTATGAAATTCAAATATATTGGGGAGTTGAAAAATTGATTTTTCAAAATTTTATTCATCGATAAATTAATTTAAATTAATTAAATTAAATATTAAGAGACGTGTTAATAAATATGAAAGAATATCAATTAAAAAAAAAAAATTAAATGAATCAAGTGGTTTAGTAACTACTTTGAGAAAATATTAATAATCAATAAATAACACTTGGTTTACCGAGTAACAGATCTGTACTTTAGGATTAGAAAACAGATATAAGATTTTGGTATGTACATTGTTGTACTGTGTGTTCGATTTAAATTTGATTCCATTTATTATTCTATATATATTTATATAATTTGAAAATTAAAATATATTGTATAATAATATATAAATAATTTGTCATGCCAGAGAAAATAAATTTCAGCAAAAACTTTTAAATATAATTATTATAATAAATTAATATTTTTTTAAACTACTGATCGGCGGCTTAGGGTACCAGTTATATATATATATATAGAAGTCAATTACTGATTTCGATCAGTAGTTATAGATTTTTAATTTGATACGTTCATTAAATTAATTAATTTAAGATAAATTTTGTTACAAGAAAATATTAAGAAAATAAAATATAAATTAATGTAACATTATCAGGTAACCCATTATATTATTTTATAAAGTATAATTATATTACGCTGACATCAAGTTAAATGTAAGTTTTATTTTTCCTCATTTCTATATATATATATATATTTCCTATAAATAATTCATTATATCATAGTAAACTAGAGAGAATGTTGATGCTACGCAGAAGAATATTACTTTTATAGAAAAAAAAATCATGGAATTTAAAATTTTAAATTTAACGTCCATTAATTGGTTGACAAACGTTTTATACCATTTATGGTCATCAAGGTCATTTCCTCCATAAAATGATAGAAAGAAAGCCTTGGTAACTTTTATTTTGAAGTGGAAAGAGATTACCAATCTCCATTTTGCACCCATTTCAACGAAAACTAATAAAAAAGAATTATAAATGCAAGGGTGAATAGAAATACTTTGGTTTTTATGAAGTTGAAAAAGAGAATTGTAAGTGGGATTAGGTGAGATTGCAGGAAGAGAAAGGTCCTGAGCGGACTGCAAAAGGCGAAGATTAAAGTGAGCGCCTATAGAGAGGCCCCTTTGGTTCAGCTGGTCTCCCAGGTCACTCACTCACTTTACAATGAATACAATCTACAAAAGAGAGGGGGGAAAAAAGAGAGATTGGAGAGTTGAACGCTGGTTATTCCTCCCTCCCACCTGGTCGGTTACACTTGTTTTCTGCAAAAATCATACATTATTCTGACCAGCAGGTAATGAAAAAAAATTTTATTTAAAAAAAATAAACAATAATTCAATGAAAATATTTGAATTTTACTAAAATATATATTTAATATAAACAAATAATAATAATAAAAGGTTAGAAAAAAGTTAATAAATTAAAAAATTAAAAAAGAAGATGGCTCTTAAATATAATTATATACTTAGTTTGTTACTTTTAATTTTGCTAAATATTTTTTTTTTAATGAAAAAGTACTTGAGAGCTTGAAGTCTTGTAGAGAATTAGTAACAATAAATTTCACCTTAAATCTTAGAATATTCAGACAAAGAACAAAAATAAATAAAAACGTTATAAAAAAATAAAAAAAATTATAAATAAATATAAATAATTATAATAAGTTGATCAAAATTTAATTATTATTATTATTTTCATTCCTTTGTATATATAATACAAATTTAATTCAAAAAGATAAAAAAATGAAAGATATTTTTCGAATATAAATTTTTGAATTAAAGATTTCAATGAAAATTGCACATAAAAAATTTTCAGCCTAGAATAAACATTATTTATTTAAATTTAACGAAATATTTAAAAATAAGTCCCTATAGGATGTTAAAATTTAAAAGTTAAAAATTTCGATAAGATTTATGAATTTAAAAAATTAATTTAATATTTGTTTCTTATTAGCTATATGATTCAATTTCTATAAACTATATGAATTGAAACATTGATTTGTGACATAAACATTATCAATATAAATAATATAATATATTAATTTATTAAATATTTTTACCGACCGACGATAGTAAGGGAGGTATTGTTTTCACACCAAATTTCACATGTGGAGATTTTTACATATCTCCACGAATCATGCATTTTCTTAACAGAAAAATAAGTTGACCTGTGGCCAGGTCCGAACCGACCGACTGTTTGAAATAAATTAATTTCCAGCTACAGAAACAATTTCAAATAATTTTAATATATCTATTAATGTAATAAAAAACAGATATGGATACATAAATAATATATATAAACATTTTTAATTTTATTTTATTTATAATATATATGCAAGACCAGGCTGTGACGTCATGAATGGCTGGATGACGTCATATAATTTTAAATCAAGAAAAAACTAATAAATATGATTTTTCTCGAGGATAAAACCAATACAAAGTGCATGATTCGTGGTGATATATAAAAAAATCTCGTTTGGCGTGAAAATAACCCTTTCCTTCCTATCGTCGATCGCTAATACTACCACTTCCGGTTTCCGGATTTGCACCAAAAGTTGATCAATTCATCCCACTGATGCATTAAGTAAATATACCAAATTTCATCAAAATCGGTTGAGCCGTTCAGGCTGTACACATCTATACGGACGGACGGACGGACAGACGGACGGACAGACATCATGCTAAAAATACTTTTTTCTGTTTAGAAAATGCATGATTCGTGGAGATATGTAAAAATCTCCACATGTGAAATTTGGTGCGAAAACAATACCTCCCTTACTATCGTCGGTCGGTAAAAAAGTATTTTTAGCATGATGTCTGTCCGTCCGTCCGTATAGATGTGTACAGCCTGAACGGATTTTGATGAAATTTGGTATATTTACTTAATGCATCAGTGGGATGAATTGATCAACTTTTGGTGCAAATCCGGAAACCGGAAGTGGTAGTATTAGCGATCGACGATAGGAAGGGAAGGGTTATTTTCACACCAAATTTCACATGAGGAGATTTTTTTATATATCACCACGAATCATGCACTTTGTATTGGTTTTATCCTCGGGAAAATCATATTAGTTTTTTCTTGATTTAAAATTTTATGACGTCATCCAGCCATTCATGACGTCACAGCCTCGTCTTGCATATATATTATAAATAAAATAAAATTAAAAATGTTTATATTTATTATTTATTTATCCATATCTGTTTTTTATTACATTCTATTAATGTAATAGATATATTAAAATTATTTGTTATTGTTTCTGTAACTGGAAATTAATTTACTTCAAACCGTCGGTCGGTTCGGACCTGGCCACAGGTCAACTTATTTAAAACTGGAAAAATGTTAAATTTTGAGTGGTGTAGGTATTTTTTGGTTTTAATTTAAGATATTAGAATTAAATCACAAATAAGCCATCGTTCTGATGTCCACTTTAGGAATCGAGCCCATTATAAGAGATAAAAAATAATAAATTAAGAATTTAATATACAAGAAATTATACGATTTATTTGCAAAAAATATATAATAATAATTAATATATTAATTGAATTTCAATATATTTTGTTTTGTGGGCTTTAGTAATAATATATAAACCCATTTTGGTCAGTTTTATCATTCATTTGACTTGATAATTGATCCATTTTATTAATTTTTAAAAATTTGATAAGTTGTGAACTCTCATCTCCAGTTATTCATTATCCAATTTTAATTTTGATATGAAAATTACATATATTTTTCTCTGGGAGAGAATTGGCAATCACGCGCCAACACCTGACGTGGTGCCATCAACAAAGAACCAAACACGCCCCGTTTAATAAATATTATTTATTAATTTTAATTTATAATTTAATTAATTAAATTTAATTTAAATATAATATATGTTATTTAATCCAATTCAAATTTGCGAGATAGTTGAGTCTAGACACTACAGATTTTTTCAAACAAATTTTTTTATATTTATAACCTTTTTCCATAAAATATAATCTAATTATAAAGATGAATGGGGAAAGTATTATAAAATAATGTATCCGTATATGCAATTCGCCATTGAAAGCGTAGAAGTTGATCATCAATGATCCATTGTTTCTCTAACCAGCCACTTGGGAAGCATTAAGTTTTTACGATCGATTACAAGTGCGTGTAATTATGGTAATCGAACTCGGAGTAACTTGGCGAACTGGGTCAACAGGAGTGACAATTGCAGGGGACGAGGGAGGCGAAAACAGAAGCCGTACAAACCTCCCCCCGCAACTGGTGTTTAGCTGACGACGGCCACGAATGGCAAAGTTTAATCCGAATGTCGTGATAAATCGTAGAACACGAACTACGATAAATCGCAAACAAAAGTCATATTAATAATAATAAGGAAGCGTTGTCGGGGTAACAAACCAAATCACGCCTCTACTCCCCTTCATTTTTAAAGAAAGTTAGCTGAGTGTAAAAAAAAAAATCAAGAAAATTTACTAAGATCCTGTCCATTCCACTAGAATAAGTTTTAAAATTTATAATTTATTAAATGTTTATATCAATATTTCAATTCATATAGTTTATAAAAATTGAATTCTAATAGCTAATATTAATAAGAAATTAAATATTAAAATATTTTTTAAATTCATAAACGTTTATATTATTATAACGATAACGTTACTTATAATTACTTATAATTATAATTTTAGAAATAACAAATTGATAGAACTAATAGAATAATAAAATGTAAAATTACCATAGGAATCGTAAAGTTAAAAAAAATAATTTTTATGATTTTTTTGTACAAACGAAATAATCTACAATAGATACGTTTTTGGTTTTTTCTTAGATATTAATAAGTGATGGAGCAGAAGATACTATTTCTATAATTTAAATTTCTAAAATATAGATAAAAAATTATTATTAAAAGAACATAGGTTAATTTTATTATCATTTCTAATAAAATAATTTATTCATTTAGAATCTTACCTTAAAAAATTCGAGATAATCATATTATATATGGTACTATATATAATACTAAGTATATACCTTATGAAACAAATCAATTCTGAAATGTCAATATACAAATTAAAAAAATAATTTACTATCTGTTTCATATTATTATTAGCTACTTGAATTTTATTTTTATAAACTATATGAATTGAAATGTTGATTTGTGACACAAATATCAATATAAAAATATTGGTAAATAAAAAGTTTTTTTTTTAATTAAACCGACCAGGAAAAATGAACAATTTAATTTTGAGTGGTAAAGGTATTTTTTTTTTGTTTTAATTTAAAATATTAGAATAAAATAACAAATAAGCCCTCGGTCTTTTAACACTCCAATTGAGAAATCCAGTACATTTTGAGGGATAATAAATAATAAATTCGATTTATTTATATATATAATAAAAAGTAAATATATATATATATATATATATATATATATAAATATTAATTTTGTTAATACAATATTGTTTATAAGCAAAAAAAAAAAAATAAGAATATTAGTTTAAAAAATTCTGGATTCCATAAAAAAAGAGAAATGAATCTAGAATTTGAATTTTTTAAAATAGTTGAATAAAAATAGAAATAAAAATCGTTTTCACAGTACTAAAAATATAATATTTCAATGAAAGCGTGATAGTACCTGTGGATGATAAATACTTAAACAATTATCAAATAGAAATCTTAGTTAATTTAAATATTTCCATAGATCATGTCAGTAAAGATAAAAAATAATAAGAAGAATTAATAATTAATTTGATTATCTATTGTTTTTTTTTGGATGATATGATAAATGATAAATAATGTTTTCTCTATGTATGTAAAATAAGATTTATTTAATTGAGGCAGGATAATCGATCTATTATGTCGTTGATGAACAATAAGAATATTTGAATAGAAAAACTTTGGAAGGAAAGGGATGGGCAAGAAGAGTATGAAACCTAGAAGAGAAATAAAAAAAAATTGAAAAATGATGATGACAAAAGATCGTTTTTTTTAAGTTAGATATATTTTGAGGAATCTGATATTTTCTTAGATGGATCATTAATAATGTCAGTTGATATTTTTCAAAATATCTGCCACCTAATCACGTAGTTAGATTTGTGTAGTGCAGGAAGGTTTGTTCATTGTGTCCATTATGTTCACTGAACATTTGTTTGCAGATTAATTGTTTTGTTTTATCAATTATATAAATATTAACTTATTATTATTATATAATTTTAACTCCTGGACTAAAAATTTAAATGTTTGAGTTTCAATTTAGTGTTTTTTTTAATATTTAAATATTTTTAAAAATAATTTATAATACAAAGCTTAATAATCAAGATTATATAGACAGGTGGGCCAGATAGAAGATTTGGAAGGGATTTTCCCCGCGTCCTCCTTTATATTTTCTTCATTTCACCTTTAAAAAGGTTTAATTTCTACTATTTAAAAACAGAAATATAAAAAGTCTTTTTTTTTCAACTATAGTTAATTATTTTTTTCAAATTACAGGACATTTGAATTAAATGGTTGTTTTAAAATTTTTAAAATCAGTTCTATATATAGTTATTGAGAAAAGAAACTTTTTCATTGAAGACATTCTACGGTTTTGCCTACCAAATGTAAATACAATTATTGCTTTTTCCTAAAGGAATTGGATGGAAGTACAGAATGGGGACGACTTGATGAATGTGATTGTTGGGGCTATTTATGAGTTCTGGCACAAAATTAGATAGATTATATACAAATATCTCCAAGTATACATAAGCGAGCACGAATTATCTGAAGCAATAATATAATAATAAAATACATTATAAAACAATAGAAGTTATGTTGAATTAACCGTTTGATATTTATATCTGCCTAAATTAACTCCACCCAAAAGATGGATGCTTTTCTCCCGAAATAAAAATGATAAATTATTATTTTTTTTAATATATCGAATTGATTATAATTAATAAGAAAGAATAATGTTTTTATGATTTATTATTATTATTTGCAGATAGACGCAGAGGAGCTTTTCTGTGAGTCTTCAGTGCGGTAGATTGTCGTGCTAACCACTAAAACCCTGAAGAGAGAAGTGTCATTTATAATATTAAAATGTAAATAAGAAGGTGATCTTAACTCGATTCCAGAAATTAATGTATAGAATAGAATTATCCGATATATTGATTTGAGATCCCCACAAAACCAATAATCATCTTAGTACTTGAATTTGACTGAGTAGGAAGAGATTTGACGAGCTATCAGCAAACATTTTTTTTTTTATTATTAACTTTGAAGAGAGAATATCAATAGAAACGGTTTACACTTAGTATAATTGAGTGAAGTATTAGAAATGTAAAAATAATGGCCTCTTTCATAGAGATTATTTGAATGGGTTGGTGCTCCAAAAGTGTGTTTACATTGGAGAATGGCTGTTGATCCGTGTAACTGACTGTGTTTGTGTAGCGTAGTTAACGAGGCTGACGCCGAGCCGAGACAGAAATGACAATTGGAAGACGAGCATCGGTCTGGAGACGAAACTCATTAAGGTGTCAGTCGGCGAGAGGCATAAATATCCGAATGTCTCCAGCGAGGAGTCGCACAGGCGGAAGGGCGATGACCCCCTCGGGAGCGGCGACCGTCTTCCGGAAACGGCGCCGGGTTCACCTGGCCGATTCTCATTCAAATACACAACTCCGAACAATACAATCGCCAAGACAACAGCCAGTGACATCCCAATGCAATGGTCTGGCGCCAATTATAGATTTCAAAGAATAAATAAATAAAAAAAAAAGATTTCTAAATTTAACAAAAATCACTGGACTTCTTTGTAAAAATTGTCAAAAAAATATATATACATTTTACTTTATGGAAGACAAAGTCGGAGAAGGAATTAAAATTATTTTCTGCTCTACTCACCTCCACTAGTAAATAAAATGGATAATTATTTAATATATGAAGTACCTACGTCAATGGATAATCGTATAATCTCAAAAAATTTAATAAATAATTAAGTAGGTATATAAAAAAAAAATTAAAAATAAACGATTTGCAATGTAATGTCATTAACATTTTTGTAAAAAGGATTCTGAAGAATATAATCCTTGATGTATAACGGCCAATATGTAACAAGTAAATTTCTATAATAAACAAATAAATAAATATATAAATGTATATTAACACAGAAAATCTTAGAATACAAAACGAGGAATTTTAAAATGTAGTCAAATGAAATTAAATAACAAATATGTAAAAAAAAAATTTTAAAATTTAAAAATTTGTGAAATTTTTTTTTTTAATTTTTAATTTGGATTAAATAACTAATTGTATTTCATTCTTTAAAATAAATAAATACAATTATTTTTTTTATTTATCCTTTTTATAATCCTTAACTTCAAATATGTCACAAGTAAATTTCTACAATAAATATATATATATATATATATTAACACACAAAATCTTAATATACAAAACGAGGAATTTGAAAATGTAGAAAAATGGAATTAAATAGCATAAATATGCGGAAAAAAAATTTAAATTTACAAATTCGTGGGAATTTTTTTTTTAATTTAAAATTTTTTTAATTTGGATTAAATAACTAATTGTATTTCATTCTTTTGTTTAAAAAAAAAATACAATTATGTTTTTTATTTATATGTTTCTCTGTCATTATAAAGTAGCATCTAAAAGGGATTGATCGTTGCATGATTAATTCATTACAGTTCGTTAATTCAAGGGGCATCATCAGAGATGAAGTGTCTTTCTATCCCACCGAATGGACATCCAAATTATTTAATATATTTAAATGGATGTCTGATAAGAATCGAGAGACCGAAATGAACAGATTAGGTGGAGGATTAAAAATCGTAGCTGGAGTGGCTTTCAGAGAATGGATCCTCAATCATTAAACAGATGCTTGTTTTTGGCATTAAAGGCTCATTTGCAAACGGGCCTCGGCTTAATGCCCCTCGTAAAGGCCCCACCTGAAACAAGAGGGGCCTAAGCCGCTTATGCAAATGGGGGCCGCCTACACGACGTCCACTCCCCTCGATTGGGCCAATTTAGGTTAGCATACGCATATTTACAAACGTGCAACAGGCTACTCCAAATGGGGATCCAAAAATCAACCGGAATAAGACCTTTTAGGTATCAACGAGGAAATAAACATTGCAACTACTAACTTAGAAAAATAAATTACAAATATATATCTATAAAACAAAAATTGATCGAATAAATAAATAAATTATAATAAAACATAGCATTTTATAGGATTATAAATAAACATAGCAATGGATGGATTCAACAGTTGACACTTGTTGAATCGCCAAACGCGTTCTACAATAATAAATGAATTGACCAGGATTGTTTGTTGTAGTCGGTAAGCTTAGCGGAAATCCGATTTCTTTTAAAACTAGATTGAGAAAACATCTCGAATGGGAGGGACATCAACAACCGGTTGATATTTATTAGAATTAGTATGAATATTGACTTCTATCTAGTCGAAATAAATAATTTATTAAAATTATTCATTTAAAGAAAAAACAAAAAAATTAATAAATAATAAATATATTAAATAAAAATTACAATTTAATAAATTAATGTTCAATATGAAATTAAATTAGGTAATTTAATATCAATGAAAATAAAGAATTTAAAAAATTTTTGATATGAAAAATTTATAATAAAAACTAGTATATATATGTATTATATATCTTATCTTATTATACTAGCAAAAATTATATATATATCTTTGTATATTTTTCAGATAATAAACCGAAATTAACACCATAGATAACAATTATAAAGAAAAATCGATATAGGTTTAAGCTTAAGGAAAAATCAACTTTATTGTATTTTCTTAATTTAAAATAGCAAATATAAGTGACGTTCATTATGTCATCCATATTGAAATTTGACTCCCGCCTTTTTTTAATGTATTAATATTTGTTTATATTTAAAATTGTATATCAATATTTTTCAAAGGGTTGAGCGATAGACTTTAATAAAATTTTATAATAAACAATTTGAGGTTATTGAAAATAAGAGCAGACAAGGAATAAAAGATAATATATATTTATAATTAATCAAAAAATATATATAAAATTTAAGGTTTATAAGTAAATTACTAACCATAAATATAACAGTATATAATCAAAGAATACAATTTACAAATGTTATTTTTGAATGTTTTATAATTCAGTCAAAAAGAATAAAAAGATGCTAGATGTGGTAATTAATATGGAAATTTAATGTATTTAAGTTAATTTGTAAACCATAAAAAAAAATATTAAAAATTTAATTTTATATAAATTAAATTGTAGAAATTTTTCAAAGTAAATAGGTATTCCTTTTTGGTATAGTTGAAATAAATTTAATAACTTTTTACTAATCTAATTATAACCAGCTGGTCAGAGCGCCTTAGGCGCTCTTCACAGCTGGACGGGGGCTCCGCCCCCTGTACCCCCGAGTGGTACATCGTATTTGGTTAAAAGTAGTATTCTTCTATTTATATAGCTCAAAGATAGTCGAAAGTTCTTGGCCACATTTCTCCAAATGTCCCTATCCTGAGCCCTTGTCCTATCTCTCTTACGTCCCTTCCTATGCGTCCATGGTCTTGATTCCCTTTGATAATAATTTTGATGAGATAAGCCTCTTTACTGCATGATAACAGGCGTTTCCCGATTGATACCTCGATTTAAATTGTATATTAAGATTTTGTATGTTAATACTGTTCCTCTTTGTCACTAAATATTTTTTCTTATCACTATTAATTTCAAACCTCCATTAATTTTTCCTCGCTATCTGTAATTGCAATTGCCGAATCTCTTATAATATTTAAGACGTCTGCTTAGCCTAACTTTTCAATTATTTTGTTTAATTGCATTTCGAGTGATTTTTTCCCAATTTGTGTAATCACATACTCACAACATGCAACATATAATTGGTCAAAGAATATGTATATAATATTTATAATTTTTATGTTTTATTTATATTTATAATTTAATTTTGTTTTTGTTTTCTTTTAATAAATAATTCTAATATTAAAAATGCGTAGAGAACGTCTAAAAAATCATATTTTAATTTTTATATAACCAAGAAATCATTTTTCACTCATTTTCAATTGGCGTTTTGATATACAAAATTAAAGATTATATAAATAAGTAATTTTAATTTTGATCTCATAATTGGATTTCCTTTTTCATGTAAGTATATAATTAAGAGTGGAATTACAATATAATCAATAGCTAATATATAATATTAAAAATATATTTACGGATTCGTTCTATAATAAATTGATGATGTCATTTAATTCTCCTACTATATATCGAATCGAATATAATGATAAATCTTCTTTTAAACGTTGTGTGAAACAATTTCAAATAATTTAAATGTAAAACTATTAATGAAATTAAAAAATCAAATATATGAATATAATATAAATATTTTTAATTTTATTTTAAGAATAGATATATATATCTCACAGGCGGTGGTTGTGACGTCATCCATATATTATAAATTTAAATTAAGAAGAACTAATAAAGTTTCGTGAGATGTGATCAATAAAACTCAATTTTTCTTTATAAATACTATCTCTGTTGTGAATTTCAAAAAAATCGTTAGAGCGGTTTTTGAGAACAATGAAACAAAGAAACAAACAATTTTTACTCGTATAAGAAGATAAGATATCTTTAGGGAAAATATGATTAAATGGAAATGATTCAAAATATGGGTTTGGAATTATTTATTAAAATCCGCTTTATAATAATAATTATATTACGAATTCAAATGTAATATAGAAAATAATTAATTAAATGTGAAATAATTAATAAATAAACACATTCAAGATTATTAATAGAAAAACAAAAAGGAAAAAAAAAATATATCAAGATATATAATATTTAGATATCTAAAGTTTGGAATGTGTAAAATCTATATATTAATTGATATTAATTTACTAAAATAAATAAATAAAATATTTTCTCGTGTATATAAAGTAATAAACAAATGAAAATATTATGATATTCCAAGAATAAATAAATAAAAGATAGATATTAAAAAAAAAGAGTAAGATGAAAATAATAAATTCAGCAATATTTTATATTAAATTGAATTTAAATTATATTCACAAAAAAGATTAAATTAAGGTTAATGGAGAAAAACAAAATGGTGAAGGATCTTGGAAAATTTGAAATTGTTATTGAAGTGTAAATTGTGTATATAAGTGAAATAAAAATAAATTAAATTTTCTCATATAGAAAATGAATGTATATATAAATATCCGAGATCATATGGTTAAAAATACTTCCATGTATAAAAAAATCATAATAAAAATCATAATAAGTGATAGACAGAGAAGAAAGAGGATAAAAACAGCTGTGATGATGAATAGATTCTGTTGTTCTATTCTGACAATGTTATCATATCCAAATGATCTAAATGATTGATTCTACATGGATTGTAAATATTATTGCATTGTCAGATGAATATCTGATTATCAAATTGTAACAATTATCCGAGTGAAATGAAAATATACATGTAATAATACAAAAGAACAGTGTATAGTAATAGATATGTAAACTTTGAATGTAACAAAACTTGCGGTTTGTTTAATCTTTTATTTGAACACTTATTAATTGTTATTTTATTTGAACATTTGTTAATTGTTCTTTTATTTTAACAATTGTTAATTATTATTTTGTTTTAACAATTGTTAATTATTATCAACTTCAAATCAATTGTTACATAGTAACAATTCAATTATAAAATAGTTTTTCATTAATTGGAAAAAGCATATATATATTGCTTTTGTATAAAATCAAAATAAAAATTGCACACACTATTATTAGATTAGAAGGCCACCCTCCTTCGGAGAAACCGATTTCCAAGAAGTGAGAGTATAAAAACCCCTGGGAGACGACGTTTGCCGTAACACTAAAAATCAGAGTATTATAAATGTCAGTTGAGTAGAATACAATGGCGGGCAAGATTTCTCCGCCTCTCCACACCAGTTTGAAGGAAAATAGTGACTATAACATTTGCTTTCAGTTTTATTATGTAGAATTTGTGACTTGAGATCCTTAGTTGCGATCAACTGGAGAAAGAATATATATATACTTATATATTCTTAAGATCTTAGTTTCTAAAAAACATGATTCCTGTGTTTTTGTAAGATAAATTACAAAAAAAACATCAACTGACATTTAATATAGGCACTAAAAAATAAGCCCAAATGATAAAAAAAATATATCCATAAATAAAAATGAAAATGATTCAATTATTTTTTAAAAACTAATCATTATTTTACATAAAAGAAAATTATTATAGAGAATTCTTCGATATACTTTAAGGAGGATAAAAGTTCCAATAATAATATGTTAACCATAAAATCAAAAAGTTCGAACTTTTTGGGAAGAGAAATAAATGGTTTTTTGTTGATAAGTCGAAATCTAATTTTAAAACTTATATCTTTGAAACTGTACTTGAAAATATAAGATTAAACAAATTGAATTATTATTTTGTTAAAAATGATATATATAAATTGAAGTGGTAATTATGGGATTTCATTAAGTGTTTAATATTTTATTACAAATATTGTTCCACCGAATCATAAAACTCAACTCAATCCTATCTTATGTATTTGTAAATAATACACCCTCCATTCCATTCCATTTTTTTGTTTTTTTAAAAAGTTAGGTTTCCTTTGGAATGGAGGGTGTATGTTTAAGAATTATACATTATTTGTAATATTAATTTTATATTGAAATTGTTTTTAATAATTCGTCATTATGAAATATTTGTTTTTTTTAATTAGATTATATATTAGGTTGTTCGGAAAGTAATTTCGTTTTTTTTAAAACTGAATTAATATTTGTTGGCAAAAATCTTAAGTTCAGATGATTTTTTTTAACCCTTTCATTTGAAGTAAATGTTTTACCTTTCAAAAAATCATCATCTAATGCCTTTATCGCGTCTTTATCAGCTTTAACCGCCCTTCCAGTATGTGGTGCATCTTCGACCGGACCTAATTTTGCAAACCAGTTCTGGCACTCGCGAATTGTCAAAAAATCTTATCCATTCACATGCGTCGTTAATTTCTTTCTGGTTTGAATAGCATTGTTACTTTTTCTATAGGTAAAGAGTAAAATAGGTTGAAAATGTTGCTTATTGGTCCCATATTTAAAAGAGGATCAACCATAAAACTATTGCGTAGATTGAATTGAACTTTTTCACAAACAAGCATTGGTATATCAGCTCTCTAAACATATAATGATTATGCAGCTTAAGTGTGAAGTTGTGTTCGAAAAAAATATTATGGCGGAAAAAACGAAATTACTTTCAGAAGAACCTAATAATTTCAATAATATTTGGGCACATAGGGCCAAAAGAAAATAATATTAAAAATATTAAATTTTTTAATTTGTCATTTTATTTAGTCATAGTTTTGGTCTGAACTTTGATTTTAAATTATTTTAATTATTAACCTAACATTTTTTTTATCTAATTGTAAGTTTAATTCAATTTGCAAAAAAAAAATTAATTATTATTATTTTAATTTACAAAAAAATTTATTTTCACAAATTCTATATTTTATTAACTTCCACTATAGGAATTCCTTAATATTTATTTAATTTCGCTGAAAGATAATAAAATAAACATGAATAACAATATATTAATTATTTCTATTATCTCTTCGCCCCCATAAAATTATTTTTATAATTCATGATTCCATTAAACTTGAGAGAATTATTTATAAAATATTAATTATATATATTAATTAAAAATCAATTATTTTTTATTTATTTATTTTATTTTATTTTTTTTTTTTAATTCCTTTCTTGTGTGAATTTTCACCATATTATAGACATATTATATATATTCTATTATAGCTA
The DNA here is from genome assembly GCA_963082975.1 of Labia minor. NCBI lineage: Eukaryota > Metazoa > Arthropoda > Insecta > Dermaptera > Spongiphoridae > Labia > Labia minor. The sequence continues at coordinate 57,895,891 of OY720345.1, forward strand.
ACTTATTAGTACTTTTATCTTAGAATTTTTAATTTTTTATATTGTATTAAATTTTGCCTATTAAATTTTCTTCATATTACATATTTTATTAGAATAAAACCAAGCACACAGTTGGTTGATTATATATTCTATTATAATTTAACTTTCTAGGAATTTTTTTAAAATCAGCTTCCTAGAATAAAATCTCAAAAGTCCAATAAACCAACCCAATCTACTCTTACAAAAAAGTAATATTAGATTTCTCTCTCATTATATTCAAATTGTGAACTACCAACCTATTAAAATAATAATAAAGATAAAAAGATTATTACCAACTTACAAAAAAAAAAAAAATTAATTTCCATAATTTATATAATGTATTTAAATCATATCAATTTGTTTTTTAAAAAAATTAATTTTCTTAATTATATTAATAAATCAAATATAAATAATAAATGATTACCATTCATGTTGTTCTTTATTCATGTTGGAGGTTCATTTAACTTTCTTTCAATTTAACTTATTTTAATAAATTTTTTAATGTCCATGTCCCAAGATTAATTTCAATGTAAACTCGGCCAATTTACTACGACAGGCGGTATTTTTATTAATCGACCCAACTGAATCGTTCAGATTGGCAAATAAAAACTTTAATCGGATTTCTTAAAGGAAAACAAGATAAAAAAAGAACGGAGAGAGGGAGGAAAAAGAAAATCACACACAGATTAAATTTATTGAAAATAGTTTCTTTATTGGTTTTCAGATTGAAAAATGTTTCATTTCAGGAGTGACCTTGTTTCATTTTTTTTTTCACAAAAATGTTGACGCCAGATTGTTAAGCCTGAACGAGCCTTGAAAGAACTGACAGGAGGGGGGATCGGTTTACAATGTCCTCTGCTGAGCATTCAAAAGGCAAAACGAAGAATGGACGAACGGTGGGAAGCAAAGAAAATACAGGTAGACCCTACCTACATTAGTGGCAAAAATCGATTGACAATAGTAGTTACACTACATTAGGAAAATGGATTAGTTCTCAATGAATATCAGTACCAAAAATCAATTTTTTTTCCTGATTTCAACAAGATAAATATCTAAATGGCTACCTATTTTGGAGACAATTAAAGAGAAAATAGAAACCTGTTGATTTCCTTTTTTTTCTTTTTCTTTTACGTTTAAAATTCGATCTAATCGAAATTTTATGATAAATAACAAATATAATAAATAGATTTCATAAATTTATTTTTAAAATAATCACACACAATATATCGAAATTATAATTTACGTTCTATGTATAGGTTAGAATACCTGTTTGAAAATCAAAACCGAAACAAATTTAATTAATATTAAATTCAATGAATATGGAGAATGATTCAAGTAAAAGATCTTTAAAATATTAATAATTTATTGATATAATTATACGATGCTGTTTTAAAGAAATTCAAGGAAGATACAATAAAACTAACTGGTCTTACCTGTTTAATATAAAAAAAAAATTTGGGAGGATACTAAAACGCCAAAAGAAAACATGATATTTATTTATTTATTGATTGATCATTTTAATGATCTATGGAACTAAATTCAGTAAAAATAAGGAAATTAATAAAAATAGTCGAATTTAGAAACTTCATTATAACTAGTCTAGAGATATATATATATATATTTAGATATATATATTATAGTCTAGTCTAGTATATATATATAACTCGGATAGATTTTTCATATTTTATTGTGAGATTTGAATTTAAACGTTTCGGAGCTCAATTCGGAGCCAAATTTAAGGGATCAGGTGTCAGTGCTAGTGCCGATGACCATTTAGAGTTTGAGAACACAGTAATTAAATCAAAGATTACCCACTCATTCAACCCAAAATCCCAAGATTGACTTTTGGTCATACAGTCTAAGAATTTCAAAAATTCTCTCCTAAAAAGACTTCTGAAAATGTCATCAAAATGTGCGGCGATAAGTTGACTCACAATAAAACGTGAAAATAACTCGGAAATACCTTCTTATAATAATAAAAACTTTCACAGAAACCTTAACCAACATATATATATATATATCTTAATTTGAAGTTATATTTTATCGTTTTCTAATTTTGCCTGAATCCATATTAAATTAATAAACTAGAAATAATTTTATTTGTATTCATAAATACTGAGTGAATGAGTTTATTTGAATAATCAAATTACAGATATTAAATGAAATCAGAAATACTTTGTTAACTTAATATTATGTAAATATTTAACCAAGTTTAGTTTGTGTATACATAAAAGAAAAAAATAATTGAAATAAAGTAAAATTGTAATTTACTATAGAATATTTGGAAAAATAAAATATAAATCAAATATATATTTAACCAAATCATGTTTGTATTCTCTGTTGAGAGATCAATAAATAAATAATAAAAGACTTATAATTTAATTATATAGTATAAAACTAATTTTTTTGAATACCACTTATTTACCATTTGGATGGCTTCATATTTATTCAGTTATTAAATCATTGGAAAACTTCTATTATTAAAATGTTTTCCATACAAATCTTAACTTGAAAGTTCATATTATCAATTAACAGATCAATTCAATAATTTATGTTTGTAAAATTTTTGTAATTAAGAAAATTGAAATAAAAAAAAAAAATTATTATCATTAGAAAAATTTAAAAATTTTAAATTCTTTACTTACAAGTGAAAATATATATATGTATATATTTGTACTTGGGATCTATTAAACCGTTCTCTAAAGATTTTTTTAAAATTCACTATTCAATATTTATAAAGAAAAATCGATCTGAATTGGTTTCAGCCTCAGGAAAAATCATCTTTGTTAGTTTTTTCTTAATTTAAAATAGGAAATTTAATAATAAAAAATATGGCACCGAGCAACGCCGGACAGCGCTTCCTTAATTACAAAATATTATAAATCAAATAAAATTAAAAATATTTATTTTAATAATATTTTGTAAGTAAATTTACGATATATATTATGTTATATCCACAGACCATACTTTTCTGTCTTTCAGTAGATTCATACGTACGTTTAAGGGGTATATGTTTTATAACTATTTTTTTTTAATTATGTTCTTTTAAATATTTGAAATTGTTTCATATATTTTGTCGATCATTTATTTTAAATAATAATCTTAATCTTAAATATTCATAGTTCATAAGGAATATTTTTTTTTAAATACCGAGCCGTGTCAAGTGTGAAAATGTATAATTATGGTAATTATGGTAGTTATTTCAATAAAATCAATGAATTAATGCAAGTTATCGCAATTCTTGCCTTTGTTTGTAATTGAAGTTAATATATAAAAATAAACTATTAAAAACATTTGAAATGTACAGAAATCCTCGTGAAGTTTTCCACGTAAAGAGGTGAAAGGAGAAGTCCGATCATCTCCAAATGTGGTTTCTTCTATTTCTCTGTTTTATTTTGATTGCACAAAGTTCAAGTTAACGAGACATTTAATTTAACGAGGGACAGGGGGGCTAGTTATTGTGATTGAATGTGGCGCAATGCGCTCCGGATTTGGGTGAAAAGGCCCCAAGGTAGGAGGGTAGACGACGGGGACGCAATTAAGAGCAGCAGCCTCTCGTGAGCTACGCCACCTGGTTCGGCTTCATTGGGAGAATCGAGGGGGGGGGGGGCGAGTACATTGCATACACCTTGCCATTCAATTCAGGTTAATTTCTTTCGACGAGGAGAGGGAGCCCCGGACCTATCAGGCCCTCCTCCGAGGAAGAATCGTTCATGCAAGTTCATTCTCCTCATTCTATACAGGATTCCCTTTTGATATTCAAATCTTCCCAGGAGAAAAATAAAATACTTTTAAGTGATTTATTGAATAATCAAAATAATAATAATATTGAGTGTGATTTACAAAAAAAAAAAAAAAAAATGAAAATAACCGCCCGAGAGATATGTGATTAATTCTTATTCATATCATACGAATGTGAATGTTAAGATTGGATCTCGAAGCAATGAATCGTTCCATTTAATTATAGAAAATTGATTTAAAATCTGAAATGTTAAATTTGAATGTTTTAAAGCGGGGAATAAATTAAAGCTATAAAAATAAAATATTCCATGAGTTGATATAGTATTAACAGTTATAATATAAATATCAATCATTTAAATAAAAATAAAAAACTACTAAAATTTCAACATAAATGAGATTTTCAACAAATAATTTTAGAAAAGATTCGGATATTTTTTTTCATCAATTTCTCATTTTTCTTACAAATTCATATGAAATAGAATAGAAATACATAATTTATTTTCAAAAACCAATTATACTAGTTTCATAAATTTATTACTCCCCCCAAAAAATATTTGATAGTTCCGTTATTGAACTTACGTGATTCGCATAACCATTGAACCTGGGCGATTAATGAAATAGTAGGATAATAAAATAATATATATATATATATTTGATTATACGATGATGGTTAGTTTATTTGAAGTTGATTTGAACTTGAAACATTAAAATTGCAAAAAAATTAAAAGTTATAAAAAAACAAAAATTAGGTTATGTTTCTTTTTATAAATAACCCTTTGAAAATCGATGCTAGAGATTAATTATAAGAGTTAAATTTATTTGAATTTACTATAAGCTGATTTATAAAAAAAATACAAGTATATCATTTTTAATTTAAATACTTTTTTTTAATTATAAGTATAACATAATTATTTTTTTTTGTATTTAAAATGTTTACCTTAAATCTGCTACAAATGAAGAATTGAAAACAAAAGAGAAAATGCTTACCTGAAACAAAAAAAAAATTAATTAAATATTTTTATTTAATAGATTAGTATATATTAATTGTAATTGATTGAAAAGAAAATGTAAATAAAAGCTCCTAATGAATTTATTTTGTTGAATAAATCTATGAATGAGTAAATGCAAATGAAATGACAGAGGAAGAGCTTAAGGATGCAAAATGAGAGGAAAGAGAACTTTGTTTCGTCTGACTCATCTTGAAAATAGGAAAAGTTGATGAAGCAATTTGCTTGCTCTTCCTACTTCTTCATGTCAAATACGAAATGAATGGATTCGATAGTTTAAAATGTCGGAAATGCAAATTTAATTAAAATTCATTAAAAAATATATATATAAAATTATCTTAAAAAAATCTCTTAAAACAAAAAAAAAAAAAAATTAAATAAATTATAAATTATAAAGTTTAAAAGGAAATATGCATAAAAATTATGATATTGTTTGAAAGTCACGCAGAGTGTAAGTAGATTTATACCAATTTTAATACGTTTATTTTTTCCCTCTCTTTCTTGGCAAGAAAATAATTAATTAGCAATTGGGGAGTTGTTGCCGTGATCAATCTCTGTTAAAGTAAAGATCTAAATTAGAGAAATTATTAAATTAGCTGCGATTTTAACCAAATAAGTGAAGAAAAATCTTTAAAGTTGAAAGCTTAGAAACGTTTATATATAAATAATCATAATAATAATAATTCTTACTCATTTTCTAATACCAAAAATAAAACCATAATTTAATCATAAATTTCAATTTCTATTAGCTTGATTTAATAATTTTTTTAATTTTTTTTATTAATTAACAGTGACATCAAGAACATTTCAAGTTAAGTTAATATAATAAATCATTAAAAAGATTAATTTTCTTATAAATCGAAATTTAATTAATCTACGAAATAAACAATTTATAAATATATATTAGTAATAGATAAAGAATCATGAATCATTCTATGATATGTAAATAATAGTTATTTATTTTAATTTTTTTTTTTTATTTATTTATTTTTCTTATTTCAAAGTTAGATTTCTTAAGGTCTTTATCTAATAGAATATAAATAAGTAAAGAAAATATTTTTTTATTAAGATATAAGTAAAAAAAAATTGTTTTAAATTAAATTTTAAATTATCAAAATGGTTTAATGTTTTATAAAAATCAACTTAATTAATTAATTAACGTTTTTGTCATTTTTATTTATTTATATATATTGAGGAGATTCATTGAAATTATTATCGAAGAATATCAAAATTATAATTTATTTTGAGGCGTGGTCTATGACTTTAGAGAAAATTCCAGGAAAGATGGAGTAAAAATCTTATATTCATAGGAATTAACAAAATCATAATGTAGGTTGAAGGTTAAGGTTTTTACCGAACGACGATAGGAGGGTAAGGTATTGTTTTCACACCAAATTTCACATGTGAAGATATTAACATATCTCCAAGAATCATGCATTTTCTTAATAGAAAAAAATATTTTTAGCATGAGATCTGTCTGTCCGCCCGTCCATTGTGTGTCCGTATAGACGTGTACAGCTTGAACGGCTCAACGGATTTTGATAAAATTTGGTATATTTACTTAATGCATCAGTAGCATGAATTCATCAACTTTTGGTGTATATCCGAAAACCGGAAGTGGTTGTTTCCAAAGTATTTAATTAATTTTATATTCATTGTCGGAAATTTTTCACTGAAAATAAAGTAGTAATTTATAATTGAGTAAATAAACTAAAAATAAAAACCAAGATAATGTAATTTAGTCATTTTAATTCAACTTTTAAAAATATTTTTTTTATACTTTATATATAATATATATACTGTTGTTTGGAAATGAATTTATTTTAAATCGTCAGTTGGTCCTGTGCCTGGCCACAGCTCATATTTTATTAATTCATTTGCATATTAACATTCGAATAGATTAATGATTATTTCTATATTTTTTTTTCAGGAAGAAATTTTATGAAGAGATAATAGATTAAATTACCATGAAAAAATCCAATAAAATAAAAGAATAAAATATATTTTTATAATTCTAACACTCTAATTAAAGTCAATAGACATAAACATTTATTTAATTATCAAATTAAAAAAAAAAGTAATAGAATTTTTTTCCTATTTAAGTTGTAAATTCTAATTATGATACTGAATAAGGATAAGTAATAAAGGAAATAGACTATATTTACAAACAACATTTAAAACTAGGATAATATATTTTCGGGCGAGAAATAAATTTTATACCTTTTTTAGAGAGAAATAAAATGAAATACTTTTGGAAGAGGCAAAAGTGGAAGGAGTGAAGAGGGCAATTGCTTATAAAAATGACCATATAGTCGAGACCAAGTGAAAATAATTGTTTAGCTAAGCAACGCATGAATAATTCCAATAACTCTATTATTCTGGTGGTGTTTTGTGTTATAAACTCTACATTGCATTGGATGTACAATGAGGAGAGTTTCCATTAAATCCGGATTTCATTAGTTAAAATGAAATTGGCCAAAATGCAAAGCCCTCGCTCTCCTCTCTCTTTCGTTGGCTGGCAGGATTCAAAGAGCATTCATGCTTGCCCAGAGGACAAACGCACAAGGGACGAAGGAAAAGGGATCGTTATTAAACGGATGAACTGAATGTTCATTAATATAAAATAACATTTGATATTTGATTGATGAAAAGTGATCTAATTCGATATTGTGAGAAATAATTTATCAATGAAAATGGGAGGGAGGAAATTATAAAGAAAAAAAAATAAATAAAGAAAAATAAAAAAAAATATAACTCTTTTCTACCGATGGAATTCAAAAAGGAGAGTAGGTGATTTTTTTTTTTTAAGTATTCTTGAACCTGTTTAAACAAGTATAACATTAAATCAATCATAATGTTTATTTCTTAGAAACAGAAAAAACAAAAATTTTATAAGTCTGACATATATTCCGATAATTGAGGAGTTCAGAACCATTTTGGACCATAAGTTGAGTTTTTCATAAAAGAATAAAGCACAACAAAGTGAAAAAAATAAATAAAAATTTGTACAGTAACAGATTAAAAAAAGTAAACTTCAGGGTAACGCTGTTGTTAAACAAAGGCAATACGCCTTGATAGCCAGACAACAGCGCCGCCCTGGCGTTTACTTTTTTCCGTCACTATACTTATTTAATAATTATTTTTTTTTGAGGCTTCATTAAATGAGATTCAATTCGATTGTCGAATGAGCCACTCAGGGTATTAAACTCATCAAATGTATTTATAACTTTCTAATAAGAAGAGAATAAAATTCGAAACAGTTATTATACTGTGAATTATTAATTTTCCTTTAAAATTCAAATAAGTCTAAAGCACAACCTTTAAGAAAAATCGGTAATTGTTTAGTCTAATCGATGTATGATGGATTTGGATAAAATTTTACCAGTGGATTCCTTTTTTGATTCTAAACAAACTTTCCTTAAAAAGTATGTGGCGGTCGCTTCTAGTTTATGAGATAAAAATTATTAAACAATTAACGAAAATCATCATTTGAAATCATCTCTATAATGTGGAAAAGGAAGTTGAACTACAAGTCCCAATAGAAAGTAACAGAAATGACCAAATTTCTAAGTACTATGTAATATTAATAAATGTTTTCTCAAAATTTTATAATCAAATTCATAAAACAATTAAGCAACAATTTCAACTCTATGAATTTGATACTATATATATATATATTAATTAATTAAAATGTTGTTAAAATGTTTTATGAGTTTGGCTGTTATAATTTAAAACAAAATGAAAAAGTATAATAGAGCAAGAATGGCTTTATCCGAAAATTAAGTTCCACAAGACACATTTTATGATAGTATAATAATTATTTAATAATGGATCTATTTAAATAACTTAATTTAACAACAAATGGGCTTTATTAATTATTTTTCCCATAGATAAAAAGAAAATTTTTGAAAGATTAATATAATAATACAGTTAATCCTTTTTCATACAAAGTTACAAATCTCTTTAATCTTGTCAATATCAATTGGTAAAGGTTTTTTTAAATATATTAAAAATTAAAATTCAATTCCTAGGTTTTATTTTTAAGATTTATTTTAGTATGATGACAAAATTATGGTATATATTAACAAACAGATGGAATATATGGTAATATATAATCTTGTCGCTTTTTTTTCTTTGAAAGGAAATTCATTGTATCAATAAAATGTTAATATAGTATTTCAGAATTTAGTCATAGAACGAATGGTTTGCATCTTCTTTTTCTGAGTTGCATCCCAATGAATGCCAACGGAATATAATATTTATTATTTATAAAGAGTCGTATATAATTTTTTTTTTTTGTTCTTTTTTGTTTTTACCAAAGAATTAAGTTAAATGTAAAAGAAATCCTATTATGGTAGGGTTTACATTCCATTTCGGTAAAGGTTGGATGAAACCCCCGAGATTTGTAGTTGTCTGCCTGGAAGTACTTATATTCAACAATTTCAGTCGTTTTTGTAGACTGTCGCATGAAATCATCATTCAATCACGTTTTGGCCTTTGAAGATGAGAAGCAAAGCAACACAGCGGGAGACAAACAAGCACACGTGCATTTCTAATGGACACGAGAGCGCCATTTATGGGAGGCGTGATAAAAAATATTTTTCTTCTTTAAAATAAAAAAAAAAAATCTTAAAATAGAAGTAAAACAAACTAGCAAGGGTTTGTAAAGTTTTTCAAATATAGGAATGAATTGAATTATTAGGATCAAAATTGAAGATATGCTTCTTTTTAGAAATTGTAAAAGGGTACTTACTCAAAATAATTAAAAAGAGGAGTAAGATCCAAATTTAACCTTACTGTTTTTAAGATTATAAGAATGTGTCCATTATTATGGATCTCTTCCATACTATTACTACACAGTAGTGATACAAAAGTGACTCACCAGTGATTATAGTAAAGACTATAGTAATGACTATGGTAGTGACTATAATAATGACTTTGGTATTGACTATAGTAATGGCTATGGTAATGATTACAGTAAAGACTATGGTAGTGACTACAATAATGAAAAGGGTAGTGATATAGTAGTGACTACAGTAGATAGTGATTATTACTATTATAGTAGTAATTGAACATAGGACCTAGACTTTTTAGATATAATCCAAAAAACTTACAAATTAATTATTGGTTTGAAACCCTTAAGGACATGGATAAATGAGTTTTAGAAGATGGAAATCAATGTTGGTAAGCAAAGTAACTTATCATCTTATTTACCCGTATTTTGCAATTTACACTACACTTGAAAACTCTAAATTAATTAAAAGTTTAATATTACAGTACAATATATTTCTATTATATCAAATATTTATATAACTTGTTTAATTAAATATTCATAGTCTATTTAATTTTTGATGGGAATTAAAATGAAATCCAACAAATGATTATCATCAACAGAAATCTTTAAGAAAATCGTTTTTAATAATCGTAACTTAGTAATATTATAACTTATAATAGAAAAATGCTACGAAAAATAACAATTACTAAATTTTTAAATTCACTATGTCATAATACTTAATTTTAAAGAGAATAATAAAAAAACATGTTATTTTAATATTTTTAATTAGCCTATGTATTCATAATAACCTAATTACTTTTAGTAAATGTCGAGAGTAATAGAAAGCATTAAAGATTAAGTGTATTGATTAATAAATAAAAAAAAAAAATTAAAGAACTAGCACTCAATCAAGTATCAAATAAAAGAACTAAGTATATCCCCCCTGGTCGTATCATTATCAAATATTGAAGTTTTTTTTATCAGGTGAATAATGAACAACCGTTAGAAGGTGTAGATAGACATGATAAGATCAACTTCATGTTTGAATAAATTTTATATAAAAGTTAAAATTATGCCAATTAAAGTTTATGAATATATAAAATGAAAACCAAGAAGCGATACGGATTAATAATTTTATATACATATGAAGAAAGAGCTCATATAATAATATTAAAACCAATTAAAAGATAAAATAAAATATTAATCACAATAGGAAAGAGAAAGTGATTAAAAGAAAAGAAAATCTTGTTAGAAATATGAAATTAAATAAATAATGTTATATAAAAAAATAATTAAACGACATTATATATATATATATTGTCAAAGTGACATCAACATTCAATCATAAGTAATTTTTAATAAATATTTTATAATATTTTGTAATATTTAATAATAATGATAATAGAACACTTGAGATTGATTGACTGATGATAGTGTAGATTGTAGATAATGTTTTTGCAATTACAGACATAACGAAATATAAATATCTCAAAACATTTTAGACCCACTCTAATCTCCAGAATTTTTTTTTAATATTCTTACTCAGGTATTTTCTATCCAGATTGATTAAGTGTGCCATAAGAGTTTTTATTTACTACTAGATTCTCAGAGCGCCTTCGACTCTGCCCCCTGTACCCCCGATGTAAGACATAGTAATTTGTTGAAAGTCTGTATGCGAAAGGTTTTAATTCATTTTAATCCAATCAAGTATATTTTTTCTCTCTTCGTTTTGTAAATTGCACAATTTTTCAAAATATAAATTTAAATATAAAAAATATTACTTACTGTTTTAGAAAATATTAATCAATTAGAAGTAATATTCAATTTAATTTAATTTAATTTTACTTTTAATATTATAGAATATTAGAATTTAAATATTATAAACATTCTTTGTATGAAAATTTCTAGAATTATTTTTATTTTGAGTGTCAACTTCTTAACTGAGCCACAAGAGTCGCCACATGGTGTGTTATTTATTTGTGTCGGTTTTTTGCCCATATCTTTGGAACAGATCAATTTTTTTGAAATTTTCAACCTTATACCTTATCCTTGGTTCATGACGATTCTAATGATACCCGAACCATTAAGATCCATAAAGCCCTTTAGAAGGAGTTTAGGATTGCGTAGTCGTATAATTATATAGATGTTTACTGATGCAAAATTTATGAAAATTTTGAAGAATGCATAGGAAGATCCGCAACCTCCTCGAGTAACAGGGAGAGGGGGTTAAAAAAAATACAAAAAATTTTTATTTATAGAAATAATTATTTTGGTTATTTAATATAATAAATAATATAAAAACCGTTATCAATTCATTGATTTTCAGTAAATTATCTTATAATCTAGTACGATATATTATGTATATATAATATATAGTTCGATGACGTCTCAATATTATTATTAAATTATATATAATGAAATTGGTTTATACAATTTTTTTTTTTCATAAATGAAAAAAAACTGGATTCATTTTGAATAGTCAGTGGATGAGTTCTATTCTTATTGAATTCTCATAAATTCAATCTTTCATTTGATCATTGGATTTCCCATTAGTGATCCTCTAAATAAAAACACATGTATTAATGATACGGCCTTGTAGACTAATTCCTTCCGATTGAAGGAGAATTACGTCACACTCACCAAAAGGGAGAGGAGTTTTTTATATGAGTGGAGTGTCAATGGCCTATTACATACTATATTAATAGATTTTATTTATGCTCAGCTATTTTTTTTAAATTGTTTATTTATTTACTGTACTTTTCATTAATAAATAAATAAATAAATAAAATCTGTTTGATGAAATATTGGAAATGGAATAATTCATTAAAAATTACAAGTATTTTCATTAAATATTTTTAAATTTCTAAGTGTTATTAAATTAATATTGTTTTTAACATTGCTTTTTTGAATTTAATTCAATTAAATTTCTCCTGTTTATTTAATTGAATAATTTAAATATTTGCTGATAGATTTTTAATAAATATCCCCCATTAGTATTTTATATAATAGTACTAAAATAGAAAAAAAAGAAAAATGATTGAAGTAGTCAAATAAATAAAATCCCCTTTTTGTCTACTAATCTAAAATTTCAAAATAAATTAAATAAAATGGTTTGTTTAAAAAAGTGGTGCTTAACAGATCATATAAAAACAAAATATTCTGTTTTTGATAGATACACTCCAAAAGTAATATAAAAAAAAGTAAAATTTTATTATGAATTTAATAATAATAATAAAACAATGATAATGAATTTTCTATTAATGTGTAAAAGTAAAATTGTAAAAAAAAATTATATGGAATTTTAAATTTAAAAGAGAGAAACACTATTTTTTTTAATTTTATTATTCTATTTATCAGAGGCGAATGAATTATTTACAATTAAACTATAATTGAAAATCTTTGAAAAAATAAAAATTTAGAAATACAAAAAAAAAATTAATTTTATTAAAAAAATTTAAATCCAAGTTTAAATAAATACGTAAATTTAAATAAATAAATAGTATGGCGTTTTTAGATTCAACTTTGATCTCCTTAATCAAGCGGTTTCATTATTTTAATCTTTTAAATTATCGAAAGTCGTGATACTGAATCGGGTGAATAAGGTGTTTGTGAAAAAAAAACTATCATAAACCGAGAGAGAAATAAATGATTATTTTGAGATCGTTACAAAATTATTTAAAAAAAAAAAATAATCCCTATATAATAAAAATCAAAATATATTTTTCTGACTATTGTAAATTCTGCAATTTAAAGAAAATGAATAGTAATTCTATTTTTCATCAGTAATTTAATTTTTAAATAAATAAATATCTTTAATAACATATAATATAATTAAAATTATAAATTTTATCTTTAAAAAAGTAAATAAAATGGTTAGTCCCGTTGGATTTTATATTTCAAATAAAAGAATGGGGCATAAAATGTTTGTTTTGTATCTCGGTTTCTCCGGTTCAATCAAAAAGACGAATAGCAATAAAATAAAAGGGGTAGATAAATTGTGTTGAGGGAATAGGAGTGAGGATGGGGAAGGAGGGGAGGAGGTGGCGATACCAAGATCGAAAGGGTAAACAGAAAGCACCCCCTCGTGTCGAGTGATAACCCACCCCTCTGAGGCTGGAGTACGGGACACCCTATCAAGTGCCTTTACGGTCTCCACCCCTAACACGGGGTGTGCTAGCCCAGGCATTAATTAAACCCTGGGGACAATGCTATTCGGGCATACTATACATCCGCTAACTACCCAGGGATGGGCAGCCCACACCCTCTAATCCAGAATTTGTATGCCCAGCTCTGCATAATATGTAAGCCAACGGAGGCAGCTGTCTCGGGGGCGAGGGCCCCGCCGATATTGCACAAGCCACGATATTAATGCTCGCATTCCGACGCCAGCTATAGTATTAGACACCAAATTTACAGCTTATATAAAATGGGGAGAGTGGGGGTGGCAATAGCAAGTGTTGAAATAAATTTGGGAGCGTGTGTGAGGGGCTATGATGTTCTATAGAGACGATCGGGCAACAGGGGCAGAAACGTTTCAAAGATATCACGGACAAATAAAAGTATTAGAAATAAAATGATGCGTCATAAACACAGCTCGTCCAGTCAGGATTCATGTTTTTTTATTTATTTAATTTTTATTTTGCTTCCATTTTATTTTACTTTATTAAATAATCAGCACGAAGAGAAAGAGAGATAAAGAGATCGCACCAGCATTTAAATAAAAAGAAATTTGGTTCTAGACCATTTATGAGAATACTTAACAGATAATGAACTGCTTTGTGTATTGAGCTATAAAAAAAAATAATCAAATTTGGAGAATTCAAAATCGTGTCAGAAATATGAAACCTAAACACGATTGTTAAAGAATTTTTTCCTTTTTACGTCCCTGCGTCATTTTTACTAGGAGAAAAGGGTTAGGATTAGAATGATGAAATTTGGTCCCCGGCATTATTCAAAATTCGTACTTTTCTAGAAAATTTTGAGAAATGTAGCTCTTTCGGAAGAGGACCTACCATGTTTTCATTTTTTCTCCTTTAAACTAACCTTAAAAATAAAGATATATGTATGTTTGATAGTTTTTCACATGATTAAAAATTGTATAAAACTGCTATATATAGAATTTCAGCTGGATTGAATCACTAAAAGTACCGGAATTACTTTTTAATAACATGTTGACTACCAATCACGCGCCAACACGAGACTTGGTGCCATCAACATAGAGCCAAACACGCACAGGTTTAATAAATATTATTTATTAATTTTAATTTATAATTTATATTTAATTAAATTTAATTTAAATATAATATATGTGTTAATTAATCCAATTCAAATTTGCGAGATAGTCGAGTGGAGGCACTCCAGATTTTTATTGAAGAAAAGAATTTGAGTTTTGGAAGTTGGATACAAATGGGATAGAAAATTTGGTATTTCTTTTCTTGTTTATGATTGAGTATAAATTTGAAAATAATGAAGAATAACGATTAAATATTGTATATAAAATGTAGTAATACAAACAAATATTAATTTATATGCTTGACACTAATTTGGAAAGCAAAAAAAAAAAAAGAAGATAGTTAATTTTACAAAGGAGCTTTCATTGGAAATGAAATAAACCAAGTAAGTACTTTGTTTTTGATCTTATCAATGACTAGCAGACGAAAATAGAACCTTCTTGATATTAATTGGTATTTAAAGAAGAGCATTTTCCAATTTAATGATTCAACTTTGATTAAGTGAAGAGATTATCATTCAAATGTACAAAAAAAAAAAAAAATTAAAATTAAGAAGTTTTTATTTAAAAGAAAATAAGAAGGATAGAAAAGAAGGTACCTTGTTGAAAATAATTAATTAGGCACATTGAATGGGGACTTTTTAATTCAAGTATCTATTTATTTATTTTTGAAATAAAAGCTTTTGCAATACATTGAGATTAAAAAAGATGAATTTGTTTATAAATCAATTTCAACGCCTTTATATAACCTTCCCACTGTCCAACACATTGACATTCATACTAACTTTTAAAAAATCATTGAAATAGTAATTGAATGGTTTTCGATTCAGCTTTGATCTCCCCAATCAAGTGGTTTCATTATATTAATCTTTTAAATTATCCAAAGTCGTGATACTAAATCAGGCGAATAAGGTGTGAGGGAAAAAAATAGTCGAATCTATATTAAAGGTTGAATATAATTAAAAAAAAAAAAAAGAATATTAGATAATTAAAATTTTATAAAATAAATTCATATTTCAATTATAAATATAATAACCCACAAGATTCTTCATTTAATGAATATCTAGCTACTAAAAAAATAGTATTCTTTTTCTCGAGGCGGTTTTTTTTTGACAAAATTTTGTTTCTAGATTTAATGATTTGTAAAGGGATTTTTGCATAATCAATTTATTATGTTTTAAATTTGTTATTCCGTTTGAGTATCAAAAACAAATTCGAAGAAAAAACAAATAATTAAGATCTTAAATAAAAAAAAACAACATTGATTTGCCCAATTTATATTAGAATAATGAATATAATTAGACAAATACTACAAGGGAGAAACTAGTATAATAAGTATTACACAAGAAAGTGTGTGTAGAGGGGGGGCGGGGGTAAAAAAACACGTGCATCGAATTGATTGGGTTAGAGTCATTGTGTGCATGATAAAAAGTGGATAAACATCCATTTAATTACAAAAAAAAAAAAAAAAAAAAATAGTGGAGGAGAAACAACGAAGTGTTGACGAGGAACGAGTCCTCTTTTAGAAAAAGTCGATGAATTGAAAGAAGAAAGAAACTGAGTGGACGGTTAGAAGAAAAAAAGAAAGGCGTAGTAGTATTCAATGCGAGTGGAAGTTAAGAAGAGGATGTCCGAAAAAAAGTGAACGCAAAAGTAACGGGTATCCACCGTCACGAAGAGAACGGATCACATTTCCGAGTCATTGGAATGGCGAGTGAATGGAAGGACGGATCGTCATATTAACAAAACCGACTTAAGCTGGTTGAATTCAATGGAATCATTTGATAAACAAGATAATATTCTAAATTATTATTATTATTATTATTATTATTATTTTTTGGTGAAAATCCCAGTGAATTTTTAGATGGTCACTCATTCATTACAAATTCTTTAATCTTCTAGTTAGAAAATAAAAACATCAGAAGAGTTCTAACAAAGCTCATTCAACCAAAGCAAAGCGCTAGTCAAACAAATAAACTGAACGGAAACAAAAGAGATTTGCTTGGCTTTACTAGTATTCCCTAAGACGGAAATTATTATAATTTTTCATAAAAAACTATTATTTATATAAAAAAAAAATTTGTTTATGTATGATTAAGATAATTTCCGTCTCTTTTATATATTTTTGATCAAGATAGGATTTAATTTTATGAATAATATATATCCTGAAATTCATAAGAAAACAAATGAGAGTAAAAATCTTTTAATTTATTTATTTATCAGTTGAATGGAATATACATATATTAAATAATAATTAATTACTGGTAAAAAATGGCTTTAAAATCGAGAAGGTTGCAATGGACAGGACACGAATGGGAAGGAAAAGAATGGCGAAAAATATATTGATGGTAAGATCGATTGGGAAACGTCCGCTTGGAAGACGAAGGACACGGTGGGTTGACAATTTAGGAAGGGGCGTGAGAGAGATGGGAGAGGGTAAAAGTTGGATGGTTGTGGTTCAGGATAGGGACACTTGGAGAAATATGGTTGCTGCGACCAAGAACTTTCGAGTTCCGTAGAGCCACAGAGATAGATTGATATTGGTAAAAAAAGGGAAAATTTGTATAATAATTAAAAAAACAATTAATTGATATTATGAGCATTTTTAAAAATAAATAAGTTATGGATGCAAAACCAAAATAATTTTTTTTATTATTAATTAGTATGAATTATTTAATAACAATATTAATTTATTGAATTTAGGGAAAGTTATTAAGTAATAAGTTAATTGGAGAAAAGGTAATTTAATTATCTAGAAATATTAATAGTGAACATTTCTGAGTAATTATAATTACAGAAAATTATTGCAAATATACAAAAGTGTAGGTTATTGTTAGAAGTACAAAGAAAAAATAACAAAAAAAAACATGAAAGATTTTCTTTGTTAAAATGTCTTTGATTTTTTAAAAAGGTAAATTATTATAATGATAATTTTAGTGGGGTGTATTTGAATATTAATGACAAATAATCTAGAATAAGAAAAAAGTAATTAATAAATTTTTTATAAAAAAAAAATCACTAAAATACATGTATTTTAATAAATTAATTATAATAATAGAAAAAATCGACTAATTAAGAAAAATATTCTTATTTAAAATTTAAAGACTTTCAACATATTTTTTAAATTACCTTTAATAATAGTATGAATCAGACAATGGTCATATTTTATTTAATTTTATTTAAAGAGTTTTTCAAAAAGTGTCCAAATATTTTAAAATTTAGTCAGATTACAAAATTTAAGAGGTAATAAGTCTTTCAAACGCATCTTAATCAACTCGAAGTTTGAATAAGGAAATGGCGTCTTAAGATTAACGAAAGTAAATCTGTTCAAGTAACCTTTAATTTAAGAAGAAAGACCTGTCCTCTCAAATGGCACTGTGATTCCAACAAATGATGAGGTCAAATATTTGGGTAATAATTTGGACAGAAGACTTAACTGGGCTCCACACTTTAAAAAGAAGAAATCCCAATTAGATCTTCTTTATAATAAATACAAATGACTTCAAATTATCTGTAGAAAATAACTGTGGTATACAAGTGCATTCCAAAACCGATGTGGACATATGGTTTGGGATACTGCCAGCGTATCAAACTTAAAAAAATCCAAAGTTCCCCGTTAATAATAATTCGATCAATATAGTGCCCCATGGTGTGTGCCTAATAAAATAATTCACAATGTATACCCAGTTAAAGAAGAAATTATAAGTCTTACAATGAGGTACATATTAAGAAAATATAATCATCCCATTATTTTAAACCCTCCTTCTCAAGCAGGGACGTAGAAGATTAAAAAGAATCAATGTTACGGATATAATTGCGAGAAAATAAAGGTAAGGATTGCTGTGGTGTATAATGTGTAGTGAATAATGTGAAATGTATAATATGTGCGCTCTAAGGTTTGTACGCACATAAAAAATATGTCGAATAATTTTATTATCTAATTTCAAAACAAAACTCTCGATGTTGGCTAATCAGCTAATAGCGCGATTACAAGTATACTATAAACTTATATAAATATTACTTATTGTAGAATAACGTATAGATTGAATGAAAATAAAGTAAATAAATAAAAAAAATTAAATAAGGATAAAAAAAATATTTTTCAGAAAAAATGATTCCCAAAGTCAAAAATCTATTCTATTTAGTGTTAAAAAACTTAAAATATTTGAGAAAAGTGGGAGTATTTTATATATATGTATATATATACATATATATATATATATATAAAGGTAAATATACAATAAATTTTTATACTTATTTTCTATACTAGAAAAGACGTTTATTCGTGTAGGGAGAATAATTTTTTTTTTTTTTAATATAAAATTGCTGATGATAGGTATGACGCTTGGACCAGTTCATAATCTAATCAATAGTCCAATAATTGAATTGAAAAAGACTATTGGATTTTGCTGGGAGGATCGATGTCGAAAGAAGCTCATTGGAGAATAAAGGAATTAAGCAAATATCCAAGAGCGTTCCCTCTTGAAATGAATCCAGCCTGAATACTCAGTCAGCTTACAATTAGAGAAAATTATAGACATTCAATTCAGGGAATGGCATGAATAATGTAATTCACGATACGTTCTTATCAAAGAAAGAAAGAAAATCGATCCTATACCACATCAGAATTGAGACAAGAGAAGATTTAAAAAATAATATATATATACATACATAATAGTAGAGAATAATACATAAAGAAATTAGGTCAGGTCTAGAGAAGTAATGTCAGATGAAAACAAAAAGGAATAAATTCAATCAAAATAAAAAAGGGACTCAATTGAAAACATCTCAAACTCTAAAAGAATCTAATAATTGATTAATAAATAATAAATATAAATAAATGTGAAGGTAAGGGTTAAGAGAATTTTCTTGAAATTTCCCTATTAGGGAGCTTTATAGAAGAATCAATCTAAAAAATGTCTTATATTTTGGCCGAAAACATACTATTATTTTAATTAAAGTAATTAAAAAAGAATATATTTGTCTATTGTACATCCTATGAAAGACAGCGCCAAACAAATCAATTGACATGTAAACGGGGTAAAGGTGTTGTATGATCAGTACATTATCTCTTAATTTTCTTGGCCGGGTAATTATTAACAATTGTTAACAAAGGATATTGAAATCAAAATATACATACTACAACTCTATACTATGTATAAATTGATTTTCTATGAAAATGGTAAATAAAGAAAAACAATAATATCTTATTCCTACAAAAATATTAAATATCTTATAATTATTTTAACACTTATAATTATTTTTTTTTTATTTATATAATAATTTTATTTAACTACATATTTAGATTTATTTTGGTTAATTAATAACAAATATTATATATAAAAATATTATATTATATATTAAAATAAAGCTTCTCTAAAAACCCTATATATTATCAAATGATAAAGTCAATAAAAATATCGAAGAAAGGAAAATTGAATAAAAGAGGGGGAATTAATTTTTTTACTTGCATATTTTCAATATTAAATTGAAAAATTAACACATTTTAAGAGTTAAGATTTTAGCTATTGCGCCAACAATCAAGATATAGGTTTTTTACATGATTTAAAATTGTATAAAACTGTTATATATAGAATTTCAGCTTGATTGATTCGCTGAAAGTACCGGAATTAATTTTTTAACACTACTGCAAATCACGCGCCAGCACGTGACGTGGTGCCATCAACAAAGAGCCAAACTCGCGCTGGTTTAAGAAATATTGTTTATTAATTTTAATTTATAATTAATCAAATTCAATTTAAATATAATATATGTTAATTAATCCAATTCAAATTTGAGAGATAGTTGAGTGGAGACACTCCATTTTAAATAAAATATTAAATTTAAAAATATACATTTTATTTTTTTTAATTTTATATTTTTATGGAATGTTTGTTATGTGGATCATTATATAATGTCCTAGAATAATAGATTCATATTACCATCCTTTGTAAGCATTAATTAGTAGTGGATGTGCTAAATTTACCAGTCCTGCACTGTTCCCGTCATTTAGTGCTAATCGGCAGTACATTGTGTTTGTTTAGTTCCTCAGGCTGTATACTATTTCCTGCCCGGGCCATTTGTGTCATTTAGCTAAGCCACTGGTTGAGCTAACAATCGCTGATGATTAGTCTTCGACTCTTTCTCAATTAACCTGCATCCGCTCCATTTTCAATGACAATCCGTAAAGAAAGGTAAACAAGATCGAGCTCCAACATTCAACAAGAGAAAATGGGAAGCATCTTTATATTATCTATATATATATATATATATAAAATTCCCCTCTTTTTTGTTTGTTTATCGGATTTTTTCCTGACTTTTCTTTAAATGAATATTATCTTCCTTGCGCTTATGAATTTTCTTTGACCATTGACATGAATTTTATACAAAGTATTTAAAGAATTTCAGACAAAGAAGGGTAAGATTTAATCAATATATATTTTCCTACATTAAATCTTTATATATTTAAGGTAAAAAGAGAACTTATTTTTTTTTATTTTAAAAAGCTTCTTTTTTACTTGTTTTTCTAATAAATCTTATAGAAGAGATCATAATATCCTTTTGCAATTTTTTTTAAGGTCTTTTAAGTTTTCCCTATTTATTTAACAAGCTCTACATTTGGATTTTCCCTCTTTAACTTTTTTTGTTAATTTTTTATTCTTATAAGTTCATCTATTTGAGTTTTTTATCTTTTTTTTTGTGTTCAGTAATTTTTCCAGTTTACTAATTTTACGGATATTATCATGTTCAATGAGAGAGGTTCATATCTAGTGTCAACATTTATTCCACTCATTTTATTGGAAAATTTTATGAACTAATGCTCGTGTCAGAAGAAAAATCTGTTATTTTATTTAAAATATTTTGTAATTACAATTTTAAATAGAAGATAAAAAAATAAACCTCTGGCTTATCAAGTCAGCTGAAGTCTAAGCGGAGTAGAGGTGTTATATGATGCAACCGATGCAACCGATCCCCTCAATCTCTATCTTGATTTTATTGATTGGAAGCTGCTACTTTTTATTTTAAGTAGTTTCTCAATATTGATCACGTAGGTGGGTAGTCGTAGCTAGAGAGAAATTTCCTTGTTGGGCTGTGATTTGATCCCGAGGATTCGAGGATGAGAGTTAATCGTGTTGTCTTCAAGACTGCATGGCAAGTTAAAAATAATAATTTACGCAAAAAAATCTTGCATTCAGAAAAATGCCTATGAATCGGCCTTCTACCCTAAGCCCAAAGGAAGAAAGATATTGGCACAAAGAGGTAGTAAATTTGTTTATATACTGAATTCTAATAACGAAAAAGAAAATGTAAGCTAGTTACTTAATGGTAATGCCACGGGGGAGTTAGCCCCCGAATGGTAGTATTCCGGTATAAGAGAATGCCGGAACAACTAGTAACCAGCAGATCCTGGACCATCGGAAGAAGTAAAAATGGTTGGATGACGCAAGAAACAATGTTCGAGTACGTAGGAAATTATTTCCATTCTTGGCTCGTTAATAATAACATCAAGCTCCCACTTATTTTCTTCTTGGACGACCATGTATCGCATCTGTCAGTAGACCTTGCGGAATTTTGCAAATGGCATCATCTTAGCTATCTTGTACCCGAACCCTACTCACCTTATTCAGCCAATGAACTGAAATTCGCTGGCAAAGGTTAAAAAAATAATGCTCAAATTAACGATAAATGGAGAAAAAATGCTTAAGGTGTCCACTTTTGGGTCACAGTTACTTTATGTCAAATAAAAATTACTTCAATTCAAAAAAAAAAAAAAATATTTTTAAATAATGATTAATTATTGTTGGATATAATTAATCACTTTAAAAAAATAATTATTTTTTGATATAACTTAAATTTATTCTATAATAATTATTTTTCTAAAATTGTTCTTTCATGATTAATAATAATAATAATATTCTTTGGAGCAAGCATAAAAGTTTAAATTTAGTTTAGTTATTAGCAGCAGGAGCAGGTCAGAAAGTAATCCCTTTTTGATCAGAGGTCGTTGTCAAATGTTGTTGGATGTAATTTGTTTTATATAAATAAACAGTAAACAATTTAATCAAGACCCCTCAAATAAAATGAACTACCAAAATCTATTATAGATATAATTCCTCTAATTAAACTTTGGTTTTAGGTTTATATTATATATAAAGCTATTTTATATATAAATAAATAAATATTTATGAATTATTTAGAATATATAAAAGTTGAAGTCAAGTCTATCATAATGGATGAAGTTTGAATTTAAAATGAAATTCTTAGAGAAGAGAATCATTATTCATATGTAAAAAGTTATTGACAAAAGATTAATAGAGAGAAAAGATTGATTTTTTATAATATATATATAATGAAGGAATAAGAATGATAAATAAATAACTTTGGTAGTTTTTATTCTAACCATAGCAAGTGAATAAGTTTTTGTCATCCCCTCCTTCTCCTCATTCCTACAATTTCTTTTTCTTTCAATGAGGAGGTTATTTTTTCATTCTGTCTGAACGTTTTGCTATTCGATCATTATTTGCGTGTCAACTCCCTCCACACACTCAATTGTCATTTAATTCCTTCCAATTTAGCTATTTGAACTGGAATAAATTGTGAATCAAAATGTCGACAAATCACAGCTGTATGAATTCAACTCAATTTTCCATACACACACTCCTCTCTCTCCCTCTCTCTTTTTTTTGAAATGTTATTTTGTTATACATTAAATTCCAGCATTAAAATAAATGTTATGTTTTTTTACGCCCATAAAATTAATAATCGTTATTGTTTTAATGGAATCATCGTTTGCCCCGTATTTTGATGGGCCATTTTTGTTTGGCCATCTTTTTTTTTCTATTTATTAAATCAATTGCCTTTAAAGATATGTGCACGCCGAAATACTTCACTGGATTGCATATTTAATTTACACAATAAAAAATGGATCATTTATTTTCCTTTTAAAAGTAGTCACTTAATTGGAGGCGTCCTGTCGTTTATTTCAACAACATGGAAACGTTTGTTTCCCTTGCAAATAACTTGACATTAAATGCTGGTCGAATGCCCGCCCCTTCATTCGCCATTACCCTTTTTTTTCTTAATTAATTTTTGTTATATATGTATATATATAAACAATAGGATAACTAGCACATTGTCAGTTTCTCCTATCAAAAATGGAAATGAATTTTAACAGATATGTGTCTTTTTATAAATAACAAATATTTTTCAAGCTTTTGATAATGGTTATAAGCTTTTGTTTACTAATTCAAAATTTTTTTAAAAAAATGTTAATCTAATTTATTTTTTTTTTATTCTTTTTAAATTTTTTATCATCAATTTTTTTCTTTCCCCCCCCCCCCCAATATTTCAACTCTTTTGTTCTTTATCTATCCTTGCAAGAATAAAACTCATAATACTCTGTGAAATATTAAAATGATGAAATAAATTCATTGTTTCTTTTCATTTATTAATAAATATTAAGTTATAAATTACTTTAAGTAATATTTTTCAATTCATCATATACAATTTTTACAAAAAAATTGTTACAAGCAATTTGGGAACTCGATACTCATGTCCATCCCAACTTAAAATAAGTTGACCTGTGGCCAGGTCCGAACCGACCGACTGTTTGAAATAAATTAATTTCCAGCTACAGAAACAATTTCAAATAATTTTAATATATCTATTAATGTAATAAAAAACAGATATGGATACATAAATAATAAATAAAACATTTTTAATTTTATTTTATTTATAATATATATGCAAGACCAGGCTGTGATGTCATGAATGCCTGGATGACGTCATATAATTTTAAATCAAGAAAAAACTAATAAATATGATTTTCCCGAGGATAAAACCAATACAAAGTGTATGATTCGTGGTAATATATAAAAAAATCTTCTTTGGTGTGAAAATAACCCTTTCCTTCCTATCGTCGATCGCTAATACTACCACTTCCGGTTTCCGGATTTGCACCAAAAGTTGATCAATTCATCCCACTGATGCATTAAGTAAATATACCAAATTTCATCAAAATCGGTTGAGCCGTTCAGGCTGTACACATCTATACGGACGGACAGACGGACAGACGGACGGACAGACGGACAGACAGACATCATGCTAAAAATACTTTTTTCTGTTTAGAAAATGCATGATTCGTGGAGATATGTAAAAATCTCCACATGTGAAATTTGGTGTGAAAACAATACCTCCCTTACTATCGTCGGTCGGTAAAAAACCTCCGACTTTGTACGTTCTACGCAAGGACAACGCCTATCAAGTCAGTTATATCAATTAGGTGTCCTATGATCAGTAGAACTGGTCCTATCAACCTTTACCTTGATTTTCTTGATCGGAGGCGCTATCAAGTAGTTTTCCCAATTTTAATACCGGAGGCTGGGTTGACTCCGTCCCATTCACCCCATCTAGAGAAATTCCCTTGCTAGACCCGGAACTTGAACCCGGGACCACGAGAATGTGAAGCAGCTTCGCTATCCTCTCACCCTGTGGCGCCTTCCCATCCTCACTTATAAACTTTAAATAAAAAAATAAAACATTTAATATTATTAATTAAA
Organism: Labia minor; assembly: GCA_963082975.1. Taxonomy (NCBI): domain Eukaryota; kingdom Metazoa; phylum Arthropoda; class Insecta; order Dermaptera; family Spongiphoridae; genus Labia; species Labia minor. The sequence goes on from OY720345.1 coordinate 57,921,220, forward strand.
ACATTAATATATGAATTTGAATTTTATAGGTTATATAGGGTTTATAGTTCTTACATTTTAATTTTTTAGTATTTTAAGACCTCTAGAATGATTAATGCCTTATAGAAAAGTTAGTTTTATTATTCCTAAAATTATTATTAGAAAATGCAGTATTTATTCATCAATTAATATTTAATTTATATGAGATTTTGGTTGACTTATTTACTACTGCTTAAAAAAAGTATTTTTATTTATTATTTAAAATGTGTTTCTTTACCCATGAAACAATAATATAAATATAAAATTAAACCTTAACATTATGCATCTCTAAACATAGTTAAGGCCATTATATCGATGAGATTTCGATAGGCGGAATAAATGACTAGAATGGGAGAGAAAAGACCAATTGGTATTCCAAGGACGTGCTGGATATACAATGAGGAAATTGAGGGAATTGGGAGAGAATAAAAATTGATTGGAAGTATCAACTCAGGATTGGGGCGTTTGGAGGAATGTGGTTGCTGCAGCTAAGAAATCGAAAGTTTTGTAAAGCCACAAAGATAAATAGATAGATAGATTATACAAAGAAGATCAACTTTAAAAAGATTAAATTAATAAATTTTTTATCAATTTCAGATCATTAAAAATTATTTAATCTTAAAAAATTAATTGATCATTCAATTTTTGTTTATAATATTATTGATATAATTAATTTAAATGAGAATAATTGGATCAACGATGCATAAAAACATCGAAAATCATTGCATTCTCCGATAAAAGTCATTTTCAATATTATCCAATAAGTATCTCGGTTAGATTTTAACACACAGACTATTTGTAGTGTTTTCATTTACCCCTTCTTTTCCCCTCTCTCTATCTCTCTCTCCTGCCCTAGAGTAAACAGGATATTTACATATAAACTTCGAGTAAATAAAGGGCATTCACTTGGGACAGGGTTTTAAACAAAATGTAATCAATCGCTACTCAAATTTACATCCTGTCAAAAATAAATTTCATTATGTACGAATTATGTCAAAGGGAGGAAAAGGGAAAAGGGGAAGTAATGTGTTGATTAAAAGCGAATTTATTAATTTTATAATAAAAAATACAAATTGGCGAATAAACAAATTTATCAAGTGTAAGATGAAGAGGATATGAAAGATAATATAAGATACAATAAATGCAATAATACAATATGATAAGAGAGATAAATAGTCAATGAGAAATAATAAATACATGACACAAATTAATTGATATTCTTTTCCCCCTTCCACAAACATTAATTGAATTCAATAAATTAAAACTTCATGTCTGTTATGTATGTATGTTAAAAACTGATGGTGTGAATCAAGTTATTTTGTCAAACAAGGAGATTTATTTAAATGGGATCCACTCAGACTCCGGATCAATTGGGAAACTTCTGATAAAAAATAGCGCCTAAGATCAAGAAAATCATTGAGAGAACCATAGGATCATAGAACACCACTACCCCGCTTAGTTTGCAACTGTCTTATAAGGCGCTGTCGATGTGCAAAAATCAGGGGTATATTATTATTATTTATGTATATTATTATTTATGTATATTATGTATATTATTTATAGTTTTCTTTTTGATAATAGGATAGAGCAAGATTTCCAATTACAAAATCAATATTGATCTAAAAACACTAAAAACATTCGCATAGAGGCCCAAAAAGAAATATTGAGCCCTAATATGTTTGGTAAAAAGATTTTGTCCTGCTGTTTCCTTCTTTCAAATTCAAATAATTTAAAGATTCAGGTTCATTAAAAGATTGAATATCTTTAATTGGGGGGGGGGGGGAAACAAAACAAAGCTTGATATATTTTCGAGTCCGCTTTTCCTAGAAATAAGCTGGTTTGAGTATTTAATAATTCCTTCCATTAGAAGTAAACCAAACTGTCACAACAAAACACCGCATTATTGTCCCATGATTATTTATTTAATTAACAAAAATTACTTGAAATGTAAAATATTCTTAATCGAATTTCAAGCATTAGACTATAAATAATAATATTTGTTGGTGTAATTGGTTGTAAAAGGGTTTGAATTGGAATTTGTCGTAAAAAGAATAAAATTTATGTTGGTTCTAAAATTGAAAGGGGAGTTTTATCTCAAAGACACATAATATTGATAAAGTTCATTTTATATTTCCTATAGGAATATGCAACTTGTTGCATTGACGGTTATAATAACTTTAGTTCTAATTGGGTATATTTATTCCAATAATTTCGTAAATAATTATAATTTTACAAATTCAGTGAACATGGTTACCAATTCCTTTAAATGTTTAATAACAATATTTGTTTTCCCTAAATGAAAGTTGTGCATTGTTTTCAAATATCGATAAACCAAAAGGTCCCCTTGTAATATATTAGAAATTGAACTGAGGGGGAATTCATCGTCATATAAACTAGTGTAAATATAATATTGCGAATTGGAGAATACCAAGTTTATCAAATCGAATTAACCAGGATTGTAATGGCCCAGCCACAAGCACGCTTAATGCAGGTCGAAATGAAATAGTTGTTGCGGGCCTGTGGTTGTGGCTTTGTCCCGAACTCGGCTGAATTTCAAGCTAAGAATAACACTAGGTAAAATTAATTACACAGCTGCGAGGAGAGGACGACAACGAAGACGTCGTCATCCTCGACGACACAGTCCCCAGGCAATCGCCGGAAATGAGCCATGAGACAACACCCGTCCGTTTGTATTTACACTTTCCATCGATATAAATCGAACCAACCAAAAAAAAAAGGAATTAAAATTGAAGCGAATATGAAATCATGAAATAAAATTGTTTCTTGTTTAGTTACCTTGTCTGATAATTCCATTTGTTCAAGTTTTTTACTACACAGTATCACAAAAATTGCATTTTAAGTTTATATTACAATAAATTATTAAATATAGTAGTTTTTATCCAAATCTTTTATAGTTATAAAAATGTATATATTTGGGTATATATATATATGTATTATATGTATTTGAAATACAAATATACCAAAAAACGAATTTGAAACTATTTGGTAAGGTAAGATATTAGCATATTTTGATTTGGAAAATGGTTATTCTTAATTTTTATTCAACTTATTAAAATACTTTAAACCATAATCTCAAACAAGATGAAATTCAATTTTATAGTTAGTTTTATAAAATAAAAGAGTCAAACAAAATATTTGACGGCCCAGTTGTTGCTCGTTCTAGTCATAAATATGTGACATTTTTAAAATAATGTATATGGGTGTAAGAAGGAAGTTGGTGGTAATTAACTGCCACAGATAAATTATAATAGAAAACTCTGTTTCCCATTCGATGTTGTAGATTTTAATAATATATAGGTCAAGATCGAAGATAATCAGAAGTGGATCTTAAGAAAATAAAAAAATCAAGGAAGGTAAAGTTACAAACGATTAAATGTCATTATATAATAAAAAATTTATTTAGATTAAAGAATTACTATTATTAAAAGATTGATAGTTTTTTTATTGGTACGATTATAATTGCTGCGATTCTTATCAGGTTTATTATGGTTTGTAAGCATGGTAATAATAGTTGGTGCACGAAAAAAAAATATTACAATTAACTACTAGAAACAATCGTAATTTGTATAAGAACTTATGGTTAAAAAAATGTTCCTGAGTATTAAAGGAAAATATTTGATAAATTTAGATAGATATATAAATAATAGATTATTAAAGAAATTAAAAATATAAATAAAGAGTAATTAATAAAAATAAAATAAAAAATGATTTTTTAATCATTTTTAATCATTACTGATCACAGCTGATTAGCCAATTAGTATATGATTAGCAAATGGCATTTGTTTAATAATTAATATTGTAATTATAAGTGAATAATAACTATAAAAACCAATTTCCTTTTAGGTAAGGTTTGGAGTTATTATTTTATTTATTTTATTTTGTATCATATAATTTTTAACTAATAAAATTTTCCTTTTAGAAACGAAATCGGCCTATAGTTAATACTAACCTAACCTAAATCAAAATTTAAAATTATAATAATAGCATTATTATAAATTGGTTTTTATTTTTCAAAGCCAAGTGTTCCTCCACATTCCTTTGTTCTATTGGTAAACAAAGCCAATTTATATTATCTAGTGATAGTCTTCCGATTTCAAATAGTTTTTCATTTTTCTTCTCTATATCCAAAAAAAAGTTTCGATTCCATCTTTTATTAACCAAAAAATTCAAAGAAGTAATCCATATATATTGTTTTTTAGATACTTTATATATATTATTATAATTATTAATTTTTTTTAAAACAATAAATAAATATTTCATTTAAATAATAAAAAAGAGATATGACAAATTTTTAAATAAAGTTATAATATAACATACATAAAAAAGTTTATATTATGATTTAATTAATATTTGAATATTTTTATGCATTTATTTATTTATTTTGTTTTTTTTTTAAATATATATATATTATTTGATAAAAAAAATAAATAAATAAATAAAAGATGGTAATATTAAATCAACAATTTTAATATTGAATGAAATGAAATAAAAAGATATTTTTTTTTGTCCCTTGCTTTTTTTGTTTGAGAAGAGGTTGAAAAATATCTATTTAATATTAAATTGACAATCCTCTGCTTTTCTCGCTCTGGATAGAAAGATAGATGGAAATATTTGAGGAATTTTATTATAAAAGCAAAAGAGTGCATTGAAATAAACAAAAGGCCTGTTCAAAAACAATTTCATCTCTCTCTTTATGAGCTTGATAATAATGTTACTAGTATATATAATAATACATGTGTGTAGATAGAATAGATCGGATAAATTTATTAGCTTTTGTAAATCAGTTAATAATGATGATGACATCAAAGGGGGCCCCCTCGTTGGAAATGCCGTCCAAAAATCTAGTCCACTCGTAAATAAATTTCAATACCGAGCTTAATTGTATTGCGAAAGCTTTTGTTTAATATCACTGGCTTTTTGTTATTTAGATCGTGGATAACAACAGTGGAGCGTTAGAGCGCCGTGCGCAGTGAAAATCTGATAGTAGCAGCCCCTAACCTCAAATGGAAGGGAAGGGCCACTGAGGGGTGCATAGCAAACATCCCGAAAACCCCTTGACAATTGCCGGATAAAGAGATTCTAATAAAAATTTAATTAATACAAGCGTTCGAGTGCCCCACCTCTCCCCTCCCCCTCTCCCATCTACTACTCCCTGCCTCTAATTGCCTTTTGTAAAGCCTGGCAAATTTAGTTAAATGACTAACCAACGGTAAAAAGCGCTTTATTTATCATTGCTACAGATCCATCTTCATCGGGATGGGAAATAGATTCCAGAGAAAAGGAAAAACGTTCTTGAAATTAGAATTTAAAATAAACAAAAAAAAAAAGAGACAGAAAAAAAAAATTAAATAAAATAAGAAAGAAAGAAAGAAATGAAAACAGGAATTATGCCGGTTGCGATGAGGAATGTTCGAAGAGAAAATGGAAATCCCGAGAAGCCCATTCGAGGAGGTGCCGACAAAAGAAAATATTCAATAAAAAACAAATTAAATAATCCTTCCTTTTGATCCAAGAATTAACTGGAATAGATAATAGAAGATAAGTATAATTAGCAGGATGTTATGATAAAGCAAGTCAAGAAGAGAGTTCAACCGTTTTCTTTAATTAAATAATAATATAATCTTTTGGGATTTTCAATGAAATGCCCATCTGAGATTATGATTTTTGAAATGGATATAAACTCCTAAAAGAACCATGAATATCATTTAAAGGAAGATATTATCTTCTTCATGATAACACTTTGTAATAAGAAATAATCATAACCATATATATATATATATATCCTACCAAGGGTGAGTGAAATTAAAATCATTTTGATAAAGAAGAATGTATTAACACGTTCCTGCCGACTCCATAATTTGTCTATTTATTTAATACAGCGACAAGAGCCACCGGTGGTACATGCCGGGGAACGTGTTAAAGACCGTAATACAATGGTAAAATACTTAACTTCTGAACTTGAGGGGATAGGTTCAAACCTTACCAGTACAAATAAAATTTATAAAGAAAAATTGACAAATAAGGAGTCATTTTTTAATTAATAAAAAATTTTGGCAATTTAAAATGCCTTTGATGTTATGAAAAAAAAAAATATTTTATAATTATTATTTTAGATAGATTATATGATAATAAAATAATAATTGGTCATTAATAATTTTAATATTAATGTTATTCTTCTCTAGTGAAAACTTAACTTAATATTGATTTTTTTTAAGTTTTTTATGAGATTTTGTTCACTTAATTAAAAGTAATAATAAAATATTGTAATGAATAAGTGGGATAAAAAGAGAGGTGGTTGATGAAGCTTCGAAGTAAATAAAAAAGTATAATAGTTTAGTTTTGTTATAAAATGGTAAGCGAACAGTCGGTTGAGCAAGAATGCTATGTGAAGAACATACTTATAAAATCAGATAAAAGGGAATTGCAGGAATTGAATAATGTGGATCAGGATAGGAATGGATGGAGGAATGTGTTTTGGACTCTCGATTTCAGAAGTGGTATGAATGTAGAAGGATATATTTATAAAATATCTATTCATAAATTTTAATCATAGTATCATGATAATTGAATTATATTTTATAATTAAATTTCCTATGATGATGATTGAAAATAACATTTATTTTTTGTTTTTAATTATGAATAGTTTGATAATTTATAAAAATTAATATTATTTTTTTTTTTTAATTTTTAATTAGTTAAAATGTTATCCCGCTTATCCATAGCCATTAACAACAAAATATTTAATCATTTTCCTTATTTATTTGATTAATGGAAATTTCAATTTCTAACAAAAATTTGAATTGCAAATAAAATGAAACCGAAATTAACATTGATATATTGTGAATTCAAAGAAGTAATCCATTTATATTATGTTTTTTAGATACTTTATATAAATTATTATAATTAAAAAAGCAAAGTTATATTTTATCTATTAAGGATTCAAATCTAATTATTTTGTTTTTTAATATTAAATTAATAAGACAATTTTTGGTATTATGAATAAAAATAACTTTCATTTATTCATTATTCATTAAAATAACAACCATAATGCAATTATATCAATGTTAAACTTATTGAAATAATTAATAAATTGATTTGATTAGAATTAAGAATCACTTGCTTGTCATTTTAGATAATAATAATAATAATAATAAAGATATAATTATTATTATTATATTTGCGGATAGACCCTGAGGATCACATAGAGCTTTTAAGAGAAAATATTAATTAATTATTAAATTTCTCTAGAGTAGAACTCTTCAGTGTGGTAGACTGTCGTGCTAACCACTAAACCACTGAAGAGTTAATAAAGTTAAGATAATAATTAAAGAGATATCTTTTATAAAGGAATGGAATCAAAAGGTAAAATGGCATAGGACCATGAATATCAACGAAGAAATTAACTCGTTAAATAATCATAATTCATTATAATTTTATTTATACGATATATACCTCGTTTGAATTCAAATTAAAAAGAGTTCATGGCTTAATTAAAACAAGTATAAAAATATATAAAGGAATATATTAAATAATAATTCCTAGTTGGGGTTGGAGAAGGATTTGATTTTAATTCATTTTTTGGACAAAAAAAAAAATAATAAAAATAAAAAAAATCCCTAAGAGGATTCACCCTCTTTTTTTGCTGTTTCGATTTCATTTCGGTATGAATAGAGGATGGTGGTAAAAAAAAATCCGGAGAAGCTTTCTTCTTTCATTTCCTTGCTGGCGGGATTTCCTCTTTTCGCTTTCAACGACGATAGGCATGCTACGAGAGAGGGCGACGAGGACTTTCCCCAGGGGAAGAAGATTCCCAGCTTGCGTAGCGCCATGTAATTTAATTTCTAATAACGCGCGCGACGAAAGAGGATGCGGCGGAGGGTGCGCCAACGGGGGACCACTTGTTGATCGTTGCTTGAAAGGGAGGGGCCCATTCCACACTCATCGTCACCGAATCACTTTCTTCCTATGAGTTGGATGATAGCCACCCCACACCCCATTCCTAGACCCTCATACACCCACCACCCCGCCAGTGAAATAGTGCCCAGGTGGAGACCCTTATTCGAAATTATCTTAGGTGAGCTTCATAGAAATAAAATTAAGATAACTCCATTTGTACGACAATTGCAATCTTTCCTTCAAGGACCAAGGCTTGCAATGCCATTAAAGAAAAATTCCAAAACCCCCAACAGTATAAGAAACACGATAGTTTATAAATTCAAATCCATTTGCAATTCTTCTTTGTTAACCATTTCTTTTATATACCTATATTTTATATCACAATTTAGAATTTATTTTTATCTCTTAGTGATCTTAATTGTAATGTAATTCTAAGCATTAAATAAATAAATCTGCTAATCTGAAGAATTCAATTATGGTAAGGTAATTTATTTCTAAATTCGTAGACATTATGTAATAACCAATTATCTACGTTAATAATAGAAATGTCGTGTTTATCTTAAGAAGTTTCTGAACAGAAAAATGTAAAGAAAAATGAATCTAATGCTTCATCAGCGAAGAAAGATATAAATATATTATAAAAAAAAAATAGTGAAACATTAAATACTATAAATAGTATACTCTTTGGAGAGAATATGAATTGTTTGGAGGTGAGTCAGATTAGGGAGAATATGATCAATGTGATTGCTGCGATCAAGAAGTATCGCGTCTTGTATATAATAATTTAGGGCTCTTCTTAGACTGAGGGACAACTCGCTTATCTTTCAACCTCGTGGTCACGAGTTGGAGGATTGGTGAAAGAGAACGAGATGATGATCAGTTTATGTGATCAAATAAAAAGTAGCTGCATCCAATTAAGAAAATCAAGAGAATGGTTGAAATGATCATACAACACCTCTACCTCGCTTAGGCGTCAACCTACTTAATAGGCGCTGTCCTTTAGTAGGATGTAAAAAAGTCTTTATATATAATCATTTACTGTAGAGAACAAAACAAATTAAATCAGTAATTATTCTTTCTTTTCTTTTCAAATTATTTGATTACTTTAAAATAATTGAATAAATTCAATAACTGAAAAATTCCGATAATAGTTAAAATAAATATTTAAATACTTTTCACTTGGTTTAAATCATTGATAAATTATCATTGACGTAAACATTCACTTTAAAATGACTTTTTTTTTAATTACACATAAATTTAAAGAAAATAAATGTTTCTATCACTGACTGCTAGTTTTAATTCAATAACATTTATTTAATTTAATTAATTACCTATCAATCTAGTGATAAAGTAGAAAGGTCACTCACCTTGAATAAGCGAATAAACCGTTGTCGAAGGTAGGATATTTAGTTTATTTTTAAAAAGACCAATTACTTTCTATGCTAAAGGGTTGCGTGCTCTATGATAGACACGCTTTTTCTATTCCAAACATGTCTGATCCGTTGTTTTCCATAACTAGGATTGCGAGTTATAATATACATTTGGCGAGCTAGTTGATTTGCACATTGCAACCAGTTAGAAATGTTTAAACATGAATTAAAAATATATAATTTACACCTACAAAAGGAAAGTTGTATACTACAAAAGCTTTATGCTCCTGAGAGGAAGGATATTTGTAAATAAAGTAAAAATATTATTATAATGTTAACTTGTAAATTGTAATAATCATAATAATTAATGGTTCCTATTAAAGAGAGGATAAGAAACACCACACAGAGCTTTTCTATTTTTTGATCATAAAATTATTTTGTGGTTTACCGATACAAATAATAATTTCCAAAATAATATATAATAAATAATATTTATTATTATTGTTATTTATTTTAAAATTTTTCTCTAAATTTCAACAACCAACTATTTTCAATGATTTACTTATATAACTCCAAAAAACAAAATTAAATATATCCCATATATATATAATATATAGTATAAAGTTTATTGTAATATTATACAATTCAATTCAAAAACATCAATCAATCATTTTGAATGTGTTAACCCAGAATTCAAAGATAAATTAAGTTTCTTAATATTAATTAAAAAATAGAATACTCTATAATGAGTAAATTAAATAAATATAGTATAATATGATATATAGTATCACACTTTCATAAAACCAACCAACCATCAAAGTCGTCATGAAGTAAACAAAGTATTATGATTAATTAGTTAGTTAATTAATATTTTGAGACTTAAGTATATCTACTTAATCTAATATAATTTACATATATATAAATATATATAAAATTAAAAATGAATAAAAATAGAAGAATATTTATCACAAGAAAAAAATAAATCAAACCGTTAGAACAAATTTAATTTTTTTAATTAGAGTATAAAAAAACAAGTCCTTTTAATCGTCTTAATTGTATTTGTTAAATACATACAATGGCGACATTTGCATAATAAATAAAAGTCCATTAAATGTCATCCTCACATCAAATTAAAATTATATTTTTAAATTGATAATGTTTTAGCAAATTCACTAAAAATTATTTTTTAATCATTTTTTAGATTACTTCAAAAATATTTTGAGGCGTTCAATGAAATTTTATTATGGAAAGAATGGCTTTATCAATTGTCATTATGCAAGAGTAGTAATAAGAAGATAATCATTATCAAACTTCTAGCTCATTAAAGAAGAAATCAAAAAATAATTTGCTTGTTTAACAACCAATGGTTGAAATTAGTGGTCTTTAACCTTTTCATGTTTCTAGAATCCTACCGGTGCGATAAGTAAATTAAAAATTTCAAGCATCAGGGAATCCCAGAGTTCCGCGGAGTACTTCTGGGCTAAATTAATAATTGAGTAGACAGAATTATAAATTTGAGAGTGATACGATTAATTAAATTAAGTAAATTGTAGTATTTTCGTTTAAATCAAATAAAATTTATTGACAAAACAATGTCATAGAAAATTATAAAAATATGATCATTAGTAGTGAGTAAACTATTAGACTACATAACTATCATACAACATAATTTATCTATACAAGTAATTTAAACATACTTCATAAAATTTAATTTTTCAAAACTCTTCATTATTTATTTATAATCAATTGAATAATTAAACTAGAATAGGACAATGCGATAAAAATACAAAAGATATACAATATATGGAGACCTTGATCTACAAAAACGGTTATATTAAATTTTATTTTTCCGTATGGTTTTAAAATTATTTTAGAATTTCTTCACCTCTGTATATTATATCATATTATAATTTAAGAAATTCTACAATTTTATTTCTCTTTCATTTAAAAGATACTGATTAATATATCTTATATATATATATATATATATATATATATATATAAGTATGTTGCGTCATATTCTTTGTTTATATCATTTTCATATATACATAACTTTGAAGTTAAAAATTCATTTTCTCTCTGATGCTTTTATTTCTTTTAAAAAAATACTTACATTTAAACTTAGGGGAGTTGGTTATTATTTTTTCTTTTACTTTTTTTCAAAATAAAAAGAGAGTGAGAGAAAGAGAAAAAAAAATTGAAACAGAAATTTCTTGAATGTTTTTGACATATCATCAATGACTATATCGAACTTATATTTCTTTTGAATATTTCTTTGGGATTTCCGAATTTGTATTTGCTTTGTGTCCTGCCAACTACAGAAACGTAAAGAATTAAGGGGAGTTGGTAGGAAGCAATAAGAGTTGCTATATCCGTTTGGGATTTTGGGGCTTCCTTTCATTCTCGGTGATCACCCCACAAATATAAGAAACGGTTCAATATCTTACCACCTTAAAAGAGAAATTTCATGTTGGTAACAAAAGAGAGGAGACCGCATGGCATTGGCAAGTGCTACAAAATCTTTTAAAGGGACGTTCACATTTTTTATCCAGCATCGACACAAGAGAATCTTTCTTTCCATTTTATCTGTAGATAGTTTGTTCGAGGTCCCGTTCGTAACCTGTCCAATGGTTCATTGCATGGCAATCAAACCATTTAAATGCTGACCATGCTTGACATCAGCATGAAAGTGAAATGGGAAAAATGCTCGGAAATATAAAGTGGGAATGCCTCGATTCTCCTCCACCATTTCCGTTGTTTGTAAGTCATTCATAGATCCAGTCATTTTTATAATATTTAACAATTATTACCAATATTAATTATTTGTGATCAAGTGAAATTAAATATTTTTACAAATGAAGATTGAGATAATTATTAAGGTAAACTCATTTTCGTGGATTGGATAATAAAACTTTACCCCAGTGGGTTCCTTTTGCAATTCCAAATAAACTTTTCTTATGAAATTTTTACCGGCATCTTATAGTTTTAGAGTTGAAAATTATTAAAATTTGCTTATAAATCCATTGATATTCTATTTAGCTAGCATATTTTATCAGTTTGACTACCAGGGGACGCACTAATTTTAGGTTTTTATAAGTTCGGTTTGAATTTATGAAAATTAAAAAATTAAATAATAAATAATTTTCCTATCTCCAAACTGAACTTATAAAAACCGCAAATTAGTGAATTAGTCAATAAAACATTACTTAATAGTACATTTCAACGTTCATAACTAATCTATCAAACGCAAATTTTAAAAATTTTATCTCGAAAACTATAAGATGACCGAAAAAATTTCATAAGAAAAGTTTATTTGGAATTGCAAAAGGAAGCCACTGGAAAAGTTTTATCCGAATCCACGAAAATGAATTTACCTGAATAATTACCAAGATTGATTCCATGATAACATTGTTACATGGTTTAAAAATTTTAGACTATTATCATTAATGATAGAATTCTAATTAGAATAGATTAATGTTTTGATGTCAAAATAATTATTAGAATCTTTTTTTTTCTATTACATACAAACGATCTCGTTAATAAATCATCCGAGTGTAATCTATTCAAATTTTAGAGAAAATTAATGAATGTTACTTATGACCTTTTTTTTTAAATAAATTTCCAGTCAAATTTGCCGTCCGAGACGCATTCAGTGTGCAGTCTGGCATCTTCCAGTGTTCCGGATAAACGAACCGATCCTATTTATATAGCAAGATAATGAAATCAGTTCAACGCAGCGAAAATTTGACCCGGAAAAAAAGAATAAAGTCATCTCTTTACATTTTTTTTACAAGCCAGTTGGCGACCGATTGGACTCTTCTATACTCGAATTAGACTTATGGCTTCTATCGATTCACGGCCTTTTGTCATCTGCCTCTAAATTATACTTCAAGGGATTGCATCGTTTCCACTAATCAAGTATTTTTAAAATGTACGCCCTATGGCTATATTTCACCTTTACTAAATTTACCAAAATGAAAGGGTTAAGAGAATATTTTGAGTATTTTTTTTTGTTTGTTTTTAGATACATTTTTACAGGTCAAACCATCGTATTAATTAATTTATCAATTACAAAATCAATTCCGATAAGGGTTATGAGTAAATAAAGATAATAAAATGGTTTTCTTAATCATTCTATTACAACATTTAAAAATATTCACACCAGAATATTAATGAAACTCTTGAGAACTTCATGATATTTTACTCGATTAATTTAAATTGATAATTTTAATTAACTTTCAAGAAATAATGTTTATCTCTAACATAATAAGTTAAAATAAAAATTCCGTTATGTTTTATAAGATTTAAGCTAATTTCCTTAATGCCTATTACCTATTATGATTAGTAAATGAAGTACTTATCCATTGAAATAAAAAGTAAACATTAAAAAATGCTTAGCGGCGATAAATTATATCATCCTAAGAAAAGAATAAATCATATCCAAATTATATTCTCAATAACTTTTAGTGAAAAGAGTAAAAATATAATTTTAATTTTTTCTTATATTATTATTATTATTATTTGAAGCCCGAAATGACATTGGTGGCGTAAGGAGTTTATCCATTATTTCTATACGTGACTAATCTCACTCTTTACGAAACAAACCCTTCAGGAAGAGTTTAGTCTTCAACGCCGGGGCACAGCCAGGCAAGTAGTAAACTACTATATCCTGACTTTTTGCTTTTCGAGTAGATTACTTATAAAGAAACAATATTTCCTCCAACCAAAAATCTTTGTTAATCGACAATCAAAGACCTATACGACACATAAATAAATAAAATATCACAGCTCAATTAAGGGTCTGTAAAGAGGTCCCCATTGAACTTCACTAGAATTTAAATAAATAAAAAATAATATGGAATAAACTATAAAATAAATAATACAACAAAAACATAACAATCAATATATACCAGTAGTCGGGGAACCGGGGTAAATTACCCCAAATGGGGTAAAAATGAAATTTTTGGGGGTAAAAATGAAACTTTAAACAAAAATATTTTGGGGTAATGATTAAAAAACTTCTCCGACCGCTGATATATACAAATAAATATATATATGAGTATATAATAAATATATCAACGTATAAATATAGTGTTTTATAAATTAAATTCAAAAAATATAAAGAAACAATTGATTAAATTTAATTATTATTATTATTATTATTTTAAATTCTTTAGGTAAACATTCATCCTTATCTAATAATTATATTTTATATTTATATATATATATTCTATACTGAATAATGTTTTCCTTTTAATTAAATAATTAAGAAATATATAATTTATTTATATTTTACATTAATTTATACAATTAACTAATATTATAAATTATAATTATAAAGACAGACAAAATGGCGTAACAATTAAAAGTTAAAAATGTAAAAAATTTTAGGCTAAAAATTTAATAAGATTTAATTTTATTTTTGTTTTTAAATACAACACAAATAATTAAATAATTTTGATATTTAAGAAAAAATTGTTTCAAAATATAATTTGTGTTTTCTTAAAAAATAATGATCAATAAGGTATTCCTCAAATGCGGTAAGATTGGAATAATAATAATAATTTTGGTGTAATTTTAATTTTTTAATGTATTTTCAAACTAACCATGAAGCAACAACCACCAAAGCCTTCATCAAACACACATACATACATACATACACACACATATATATATATATATATATATATATAATTATATAGATTTATATAATTTTATTAAAATAATATAATATTTCAAGTAAACCACAATTCTATAGATAATGAATGTTGTTGGTAATATTATCATTCAAAATTATCCTACACCTTGAGTCTGTTAAAATTAATATGATAATATTTATTTAACAAGGTGTTAAATTAAATCTGTTAAACAATAAATTAACGAAATATTTAAAATATTCTTCACAATTAGTTTAATATGCATACTTGACATTGTGAAATCGTCCAAAGAATGCTCCTACATGTTTTGGATTTGAAAGAATCTCCCTGGTACTGTATGCAATGGACTACATACTCTTCTATTCAGGTCTTGAACGTGAGTTCCCATGAGTTGGTTCGTTCTTACATGTCCAGACTACAATCTTTTCCATTTCATGTTTCTCTTTTTAATGTTTCTTTCACCTTGAAGAGAAAGATTATCCCAAAACTGAAGATATATATAAATATGCTCACTTCCGTTTATTTGAAAAATTAACATAAATTTATTTTCATTATCATATAGCAAATCTTTTTTCATACTACTAGCAGTACAAAGTTTAAGTAGAATTTGACTAAAATTAGTCTTAGATATAAATTCATTTCTGTTATTTATTTTAAATTTATAATTCTTTGAAAACCCCAGCCATTTTCTTCATATGTTTTTATTTATATATGAATATAATATTTTGTCATATTAGACAGGGTCAATTACCTTTTTCTGTTTAGAGTCAAAATTAACCTGCAACTATTTATGCTATTTATTAATTTGGTTGGTTACCAAAAATTTTAAAAAAATAATCACCCATAAAACAATTGTATTTTTTTTTAACTGACACAAGTAAAAATTTTGTAAAATTAAAAAAAAATATTTATCCCTCGTAGATGAAAATTTTTCATCCATTAAACCAGTGGTTTCCAACCTTTCTGAACTGGCGCCCCCCTTTTAAAAAAAAAAAAAATTATTGCGCCCCCAATAATTTTTGTAACAATCTAATTTCATAAATACTCAAATAATATAGTAATTTATTTAATGAGCTATAAAATAATACACACACACACACTCAATTAAGCAAAAACATATTATATATTATTATAGATTTTAGAAAAACAATAATTATTCTAATACATTCTCCCCCCCCCCCTTAAAAGTCTCGCGTCCCTCCAGTGGGGCGCGCCCCACAGGTTGGAAAACACTGCATTAAACCTTTTCAGTTGGCTCAACTATTATAAAAAAAGATGTTTTTATTCATTTAATTTTGAAAGACTTTCCATCAATCGTGTATATATTTATATATATTGAAAGGTCATTGATATTATATCCTATTAAATATTTTATATTACAATTCATTAATAAATTTGTATTGTGTTTAAAAAAATTGTCTAAAAATATTCTAAATATTATGTTGTGTTTAATTTTTGTTCAGTTCTTTGCCATTCTTACTATATATATATAATTCATACACCTTTCCAATTTCCTAATCCTTCATGGAAATGGAGTAAAATCTAAAAATAACTTAATTTACTAAGCTCTCTATTGCAAAATAAAATGAAATTATACCAGTATATAAATATATGTATATTATATGAAATTCAAATAAAATTATATTAATTAATAGCTTACAATGGAAAACATATATTTCCATAAATGTTTATAAAAAAAGTTAATTTCAATAGAAATGAGTAATTTTAATTTTAAATTAAATTAAAAAAAAAATTAATTTGAATTAATATTAATTAGACCGACAGAAATCATCACAATCGTTATTATAGGATTTATAATAACTTATTTAGATGATAAAAAGAGGTATAATAAATAAAAATCACATAAAAGAAGGGTTGCTTATTGATTGTAAATCAGATCAATTTCAATATAATAGTTAAATACCTGCTTTTTCCCATCATCTATTAAAAATATTTTTATATTTCCGTTTTCTTGTCAACCTGTCTTTAGAAATATTTTCTAATACAGATAAAGCAACGTGTTCTACTTTAGGGAGGGGAGAGTGGTACAATAGTAGACCGTTTGTATCACCAAATAAAATAAAAACGAATCATAAATAATTTCAAAGAGAATAAATATTAAGTAAAGAAAGATTTTTCTTCTTCTCAAACGATTAGTTATTTAAAAGAAAGTGGAGGGAGAGAAAAAAAAACGAAAAGGACAGGTGAGTCAACCATAAAAAGTGGCTATTCTATTGAAATTCGTGGAGCATTGGTGACGGAGATTGGAGCCCATTGAGAAGGAATCGCATTTGGCTTTGATGGTGCAGCACTCCGGTCATGTCAAATCTGCCAGGTGGGAGGCTGTTTGGAGAAAGATGGTGAAAACCTGCATCCCAAGTGTTAGGTGACTCATCCAAGTCA
Source organism: Labia minor (assembly GCA_963082975.1). Taxonomy (NCBI): domain Eukaryota; kingdom Metazoa; phylum Arthropoda; class Insecta; order Dermaptera; family Spongiphoridae; genus Labia; species Labia minor. Next base: position 57,938,585 of record OY720345.1, read on the forward strand.
CGTCACCCAGCCGCGTGACATCATTCACTCTCGCGTGAATGGAGGTACTCAAGAGAGATGGGAGGAGGATGAGATGCAAGCCACAACTTATCTATCCTGAATACAATAAACACTCCAATTAGACTTTTAAATCAACCGATAGCTTAGATTGATTCATGAAATGAACAAAAACAAAACAGCGCCCTCCCTTCACGTCCAACATCTTTACTTCACACTTTTCATTATTATTGTTGTTTCCAACACCAAAATTATAGTGGGTCTTGTATAATGAATAAATAACTAATTTGGAAAATATAATTCTATATGTATAATAGTTCCGAATAGAGTGGTACAAAGAGAATTTTAATTATACGTTCTTTTAATAAATTTGTATTTGTTTAGTTAATATTTTATAATATATATAAATTTATTTATAATCTTATATCTCATTTTTCCACTATTTGTTCACAGTCTCCCTATATATATATATATATATAAAAGAGGGCAGGTCAATCCGAGACTTTGAATTTCCCGTTTCTTAAATGAAATTGGCAACACTGCTCCTGTCAGCATCAGCTGACTTCTGCCGAAATGTGAACCGGTTGGGTCATTTAGTATTTGTTTGATATCCATTAATAACAGACTACCTCGTGATTTGAGAAGAAAATGGAAAAAAATGAATTTCTATGAAAATCCATGAATTGGGATACGAATTGCTCCCTCATCCGCCCTATTCTCCGTATTTAGCCCCGAGTGAACATTGTTTCCAAACCTGAAGAAATGTCTCGGAGGAAAGAGATTTAACTCCAACGATGAAATCATCTCACAAACAAATACCTATTTTGATGTATTCAACAAATCTTATTTTTTGAAAGGGATAAAACAAATTGAAGAAACATTACGCGAAGTGTAGAGTGCTCAAAAGAGACAACGTTGAAAAATAAAATAATTTTTTATTCAAAAACCTGTGTGAATGAAAATTATTTATAAAGGACTTTTTGCAATAAAGTGAAAAAAAGAATGTGACTTGCAATGGCAAAGTTGCTAGAACGTCGATTTAAAATCTTCATGCCTGAATCTCATCGAAAATAATTAAAACAAAAAGTAACTACTGAAATAAAATTGTTATTTGTAGAAATAAGAGTTTTTTTATATTACTTGTTCTATTTTAAAGAACATATATTGTATAAGTTATTCAATTAATTAATCAAATAAAAATATGGATTTTTTTATTCTATAATAAAATTAAAAAGTTAACCATTAAATTATTTTGAATTTATTAGAATATTTTAAAAGAAGTTTAAAATTAAATATTTATAGGAATTTAAAATTATTATTAAAATAGCTACTAAACGTGTGAGAAAATTTTCTTTAAATTACATAGACAATATATTTACATATACTCTCTCTCTCTCTCTCTCTTATTATACGAGTAATGATTGTTTTTATAAAAGGTATTTTAAATACAATATATATTATTGAAAAACTTATTTTTTAATTGATGTATAATAATCAATGAAAATATTTTTATATTGATTTCTAAAAGCTTGAATTAATTGTGGAAGTAAGATGAAAATGTCTAAAAAATAATTATTTATTGTTTTTAAGGTGTCTCAAAAAGTGTGAATACTAAATCAATGATATAAAATAAATTAAATCCAATTAATTAGAAAAATCTATTATCAGATTAAACAAGTGCAAGTCACAAATAATAGTCATATCAGTAAATAAAATTTAATTTAATTATATTTTATTAAAAGAGAATAAGAAAATAAGAAAAATTTTGTTATTTATTTAATTTTGATTAAAAAGGTGCAAATTGGTATAAATTTTTTATTTTGAATATTTGGAAAATTGTTATAATTATTTTTAAATTAATTTTTGTTGTTTTTTTTTCAGTTTTTCCTTATTTTATTTAAATAGCATTGGCTGGACTATGAAAGCGGTTCCAAATCATTGAAATGAAAGTTAAAAACTTATTAATCATTTTGTTTTCCTTGTTATGAAATTATTAGATAATTTTCATTCTAAAATTTTAAAGTTCTACCTATTTTATCGAGGTTATTGTTTTTATTTTATATATTGAAAATTGTAAATAAATAGAATTAATAGAATTAATTAAAATATAGAATTAAATAAAATGAGTTTAATTTACCAATTTTCTTTAATTTTATAAGAATAAAATAGTAATATCAACATATTAAATTAAATATTATCAATATATAAACATTATCAATTGATGAAGAGCATTAAAGTTGTGACAAAAGAATATTATTTAAAGAAAACAATTTAAACAAGTAATATAAATAATTATTAATTATTCAGTTTTAATATATAAAATCTATTCAATTTTATTAATCTTTTAAATTGGAAATCTGAAGTGATTAACCGTGATATGCTTGAATGATAAATTAATGATTTGTTTGTCGTAATTATAGGATATTTTAATTAATTTTATAGGAAATATTATTTATCTATTATTTATTAAATACTATAGCTAGATTTTAAAAAATGTTTATTTATATAATTTAATATTTGGAATTTATTTATAATAAAAAAAAAATAAGTTTTGTTTAAGAAAGAATGAATAGAATACTAGAATAGTATGATGAAAAGGATGAGAGACAGAGAGTGTAAAGGCAACTCACGATATTCAAAGTAGAACGTTAATTCTTCCACTGGAGGAAGTACTCACCTGGAACAAAGAAAAGAAGAAGAAAAAATTAGCAATTATCGAAAAAGTGTGAGGAGATAAAGTGGCCTAGAACTAGAGGGCAATTCATCATTGATCCCCCTTCCCATCTCTCTCTCTCCCGATTCCAATGGAAAAGGGTCGCTGCTTTTTTGAAAAGTAAAAAAAAAAAAAAAAAAAAAAAAAAACTTCACATGTTTACCAATTAGTAAATAATTATCAATGACACAACTAAATAGAAAATTGTTTTTATTTTATTATGTTTTAAAAAAATTAAAGAAAATTTCAAGTATGGATATAATTATAGAAAGAGAGAAAGAGATGTAAAAAATAATATAATATTATATATTTTAAAAATGTCGTGGGGGTGGGGGTGGGGAGAATAAATATTATTTCTGAATATCCAGCAATTTCAAAACTTGAAAATCAATTTTATTAATATTATATTTGTTTCATGAAGTTTATTATGATTATTATTATTATTATTATTATTATTATTTAATTTATATGAGCTCCGACATTTAACCAATTATAAAAAAGTGCTATAGAATTAAATAAATAACATTTATTTAATTATTAAACTATTTAAATTTTATATTTATTTATACAATAATTTAAAAATATTACAAACAAAAAATTAATTTGTTCAATTTCAAATATTTATCTGTTTTTGCTATGTTAAGTTTTCTCCAAAAATAATTTAGTTAGAATCCGAAATATTTTATTAAATCGATTAGTTTTTTGCTTATTCTAATACTTCATAATTCAACATCATCCTTTTTTAAAATTATATATACTATATTATTTAATAAAGCTCGTCGATATCTAAATATTTATAATCTAATATTAAATATTTATAAGATAGTTAATCTTAAAATTATTAGAGATAAGAAGAAAAAAAAAGAAATCAATGCTTTATTTTCTTAATAATTGTGTTGAAGCTTTTTTTTTTTAAAAAAAAAATAAATTTTCGAAAATATCCATTGTAATATAAATAAACCTTCAATTGAATGAAATATATATAAATCAATTCATATATTATTATTCTAGTTTATATATTGATTATAAAGTGAACATGAATGTTTATAATGAAAAACTGACAGTATGTTTTGGAATGGCTATATTTATTTTATTTTTATTTATCATTTTTTAAATTGAAATTTCAATTTCATAGTTAAAGTAACTAAAATACATCAATTGTGCTTAAAATTATAATAAGTTTTATAACAAATTGATGAGTTTTATTCTTATATATCTACAATACCACAAAAACCAGATTCATTCAAAATTGGAAGTATTTAATTTATATATTTAAAAACGAAATTATAGAATGTTAATTAATAGAAAAATGATAAATAATGATATAAAACCAATATTATGTTGGGAATTTTTGTTAGAACAAAAACAAATTTGTTTTATAGAAATACAAAATTGAACTAAATTTAATGATTTATTTTCAATCACAAATTGATTTGGTTTGATATAAACAAAAATATTGCTATTTTTTCAATTCTAATGTATTTTTTATTATTTTATTTAAATGATTTAATTATATTTTATTATATAAATGATTTATTAACTAAGAATCGACAAAATGTAATAATTTAGAATAAATAAATAAAGAATATATGGATCTATTATTTAATTGTGATATTGATTTAATCATATTTAAAATTTAATAAGAAAATTCAAATATTTTAAAAGAAAATTTTCACATAATTGATTGAAAACATTTTTTTTTTTTTTTTTGTTAAAAATCTGAAACATTAATTTCACGCTAACATTGAAATATATATCAATTTGTTGATTTGATTTTTGTGTGTGATTGATTTTTTAATGAACCAGCTGATTGGTAAGAAAAGGAGATTTTTTTTCATGCGGTATTCCCAGAGGAGCACAGACAAAAGGGCTTTTACTCTTTGTCCATAGGAGGAGTGGCTGTCAGGCGATCCTCGTGTAGAGAGCAAACAGGTCGTTCGTTTCTGTAGCCTGCACAGGTAGCGGCCGACCAAGTGGAGAAGTGGCAACGCGCCCGGGGAAGTGCCTGAGGCGGGGGCTCCGTGCGCCGTGGGAAAAGTTCCCTCCCTGGCTGGCTAATGTCCGCCGGGCCGCCCATTTCCCCTTCCAATCAATCTCCGGACAGAAACTTAACTCTCTCACTCTCTCCTTACTTCAGCCGCATTTGTTTTTTATTTTTTATTTTTTTTTTTAAATTTTTTTTTAGGCCTGCCAGGCTGGTTTAGCCTTGGAAAAAAAAATCGAGATAGCCTTTGAGGCAAGCGAGCATTAAAAAATCGGCCCCGGTAAACCAAAACAAAAACGAATGGATGACAAATTCAGTGTAACCTACCGATAGATGACGATAAGGGGATCCGAGGAGGAGTGCAATTGGGGCACAACGCCGCTGTCACTCGGTTTCACACGTCACTTAGCAAAGAACATCACTTGGAAGCACACAAATGGAGAAAGAACAACAACAACCGAGAAGGAAGCAGAGATCGCAGGCGCGCTCCGGCGCCACCAACCAACCAACAAGATTGGGGGTGATGAACGTAGAGAAGGAAGCCAGCCGATAGGGTGCACGTGGAAGAGAATAGCAGAGAGAGGATCGACAAGGACCTCCGTGCGCCGGAGGGTCGCGTGGCCAACTGAAGCAGCGCAGAGCTTCCCAGCTGAGACCAGTGGGGTGGAGCCATGCGGCCCTTCTGCGCGGGCCCTCGAAAGAAAGAAGTGACACGCACACCTCAAAACAAAGTCCCGGCCCTCCAATCAACAACAGGGCACCTTATCCCTTGGAACAAACCACACAAATGCCAATTGTTCCATTCATTTGGTCACTTAGGCAACTAACAATAATAATAAAAGAGAATCCGTCGGATCAAAGATTACGAACAAAAAAATAAAAAAACATTCACTTCACAAAATAAACAATAACCAGGAAATATTTCAATTTTTGAAACCTTATGAAAATGTACATATATGCGCGTGATGAAAAAAAAATAAGAATAATTATAATTTTTTCATTCGATTGACTTATTTATTAAAATTAAAGATAAATATAAAAATCTTGTTAAATTATATAATTTTATATATCTAATCAAATATTAAAAATAAATTAAAAATATATTGCTATATGAGTAATATTGAAAGGTAATTAATTATTCAGGTAAACTCATTTTCGTGGATTTGGTTAATACCTTACCAGTGGGTTCCTTTTGCAATTCCAAATCAGCTTTTCTTATGGAATTTTTCCCGGCAAATTATAGTTTTCGAGATAAAAATTATTTTTATAGGAAATCTTTCTTGTTTAAATGTATATTTCTTAGTTGTAATAGCTATTTATTTAAATTCGTTTATTTTTATTACAAATATTCATATTATTATTTATATAAGTTTTATTAAATAACTATAAATGTAAGTAAATATCAAGGGGTGATATAAATAAGAGCAAGAAATCAAAATCAAAAATACACTGAATTTCCTTGTATTTCAGAAAGGTTAATTTTTAAATGATATATATGTTGTGAGAAAGAGAAGGTAAGGGTCGTTTTGAAAAAGGAATGGAATCTTTGATAGCTATCAGAAATCTGAAAATTCTAAGAATAAAATACCTTTTTAATTAAAGAAATTTACATTAAATAGGAGGACTACCATAAGGGACTGAAAAATCAAAAATAATAATAATAAAATAAATTGAATGTTTTGTAAATGTATTAATTAAAATTTATTTATTTATTTATTTTTAAGAAATTGATAGTACACCTATTATAATATGTTGCGGTAGAAGATTATAGAATTCACAACAATTTTTCTATCAGAAGAAATGATTAAACAATAAAAAAAAATCACTATCAAGTTATCCACCATATTTATAATGATAATGGAAGCACTATTTGACTTTAATTAAAATGAATATAACAAATTAATATAAGAAAAAATAAAAATTATTTTATAAAACTAAAAAAAAAAAGTTTAAACCTATTTAAATTTAAATTTAATATATAACACATTTAAGTTTAGAAGATGCATTTTAAACAATGCAAAAACTCAAAATTACTTTTTTAAAGATATTGAGCATTTTTTGTGTGTGAATAAATATTTAGGTTTATTTCCTCAATGGATACAACAAAAATCTCCATAAATAAAAATTTAATCAAAAAAAAAAAAATCAATCGATATTTTAACGTAAAATTTAATGTAAAATTTAGTTTAAAATTTAATGTAATATTTAATTTAAATTTTATTGAACTTTGGGAATTTTCTTTATTTCTTTGGAAATTCACTTTCAGAGAGTTAAAATTTTAACATTTAATAAGTTTTTAAATGTATGTCGGTTACAAAAAGAAAAAAATAACAAAATTTTCAATCAACCGTTTTTGCAGCAAAAACCTTTAAAAAAACACGTTCAACGCCGTGTCGGCCACCGGTGGCCGACATAAAATACCTAATTTGACTCTATTTTTTGGGCTGTCGGCCACGCGTTCCATATAAATTGCTATTCAGTGTGGCCGATGTGGCCCATAGTTACCTGCAGATTAGCCGACCCGGTGCCATCTATAATATTATTATATAATAAAGAAGCTCAATAAATCCCTTTTTTGAGCTTCTTTATGTGGCTGTTGCAACCCGAATATAATAATATTATAGATGGCACTGGGTCGGCTAATCTGCAGGTAACTATGGGCCACATCGGCCACACTGAATAGCAATTTATATGGAACGCGTGGCCGACAGCCCAAAAAATTGAGTCAAAGGTAGGTATGTTATGTCAGCCACCGGTGGCCAAAACGGCGCTTAACGTGTTAAATTATCTTTTTTAAATATGGTTTGTTGATTTGAAATACAATATATATAGGAACTTAAAGATCTATACAATGAAGGTAAAAATCAGTTTGGTTAAACAATAATGACTTCCAGTTCTAAACGTGTCAATCATCTCTCCTCTTCAACAAAAATGGTGTTTAGTATTGACAATACACTACCCTGATCATTTTTATATCTCTTTTTACTCAATTTTAAAAAAAGTAACAAAGGCAAAAATCACAAACCGGAACTTTATTAATTATTTAGAATTTATATTCACTATTATTTATTTATATAATATAATTATATATAACTATATAGATCAAATAAGAATTTAAAAAAAAATTGTTATATATTTATTAATAAAAGGACCATTTAGAGAAAAATTAAATTATTTTAATGCTAAGATTAGTTAATTTTTGATTTACCATATAATTAATTAGTTCATAAATCTGATTCGAATGTAACAATTTAATTAAAATTAATCATCGTGTTAGAATGAGGATTTAATTTAATATGTTCTAAATCGGTTGTTACAATCGCTACATTAGGGTAAGTGTAGTTAAGTGTTTCTTGAATAGACTATAAATATTATCTAATTGCTCTTTCGAGCGAAATTAACTTCCAGTGGCGGAAGTACTTAGGTAAATAAATGAAGTAGTATATACACATATATATAATATATATAAATATAAAGAAATTATTTATTAAATAAAATAGAAAAAAAACACATCCTGGGTTTAGACATTTAGTACATCTTTGTCAGAAGGTATCGAAGGGTAATGAGTCGGAAAGAAGAAGACCTTTAAGTTTCTTTCAGTATTTAAAAGGTTATACAGGTAATTGTCATCGAGATTGATATATGGAGCGTCTTTGCTTTTCCATTCGGTTCCAAAAGGTAAAGCTTCTTCCCAAGACAAACACCAAAGAGGACCGAGATTGAAGGTGGGGGAGATAGGTGAGCCTATTGTTTTGTATATATATATTTTTTTTGTCCTATTTTTTTCCCACAATGTGTCTGTGGGTGTCTTCCTGAACTTTGAAAATTGAAAAGGGTCAAACGAAAGTTTCTATAATCATAACAAAAAGAAAAAAAAAGAAAAAAAGATTTCAAAATCAGATTTCAAAAAAATAAATAAATAAAAATGGATAAATATATTTATAATAAAAAAATTATATGGAATTAATAGATTTAACGGTAAACTGAAATTCAAAGTTTAATATCATATAATTTAAAAAAATAATTTGTGTATAATAAGTTACTTTATTTCGGTTGTAATACCATCATCAAAAGCTGCTCAGTTGTTATAGATAATAAAATTTGTATAATTTCAAACTGATACAAATTCAGAAGATAATTAAAATGATTTTTATAATTAAGTATCAATATGTAAATTTCTAAAATAGTTATAGATAAAAAAAATCTGGAGTGTCACTCGACTATCTCGCAAATTTGAATTGGATTAATTAACATTTATTATATTTAAAAATTATATTTAAATTAAATTATAAATTAAAATTAAGAAATAATATTTATTAAATCGGAGCATGTTTTGCTCTCTTAAAAAATTAATTCCGGTACTTTCATCGATTCAATCAAGCTGAAATTCTATATATAGCACCCACACTCACACACACACAGAAAGAGAGAGAGAGAGAGGGAGACAGACAGATAGACATTTTTATCAACCTTAGTGAAAATGACTCAGGGACCTTCAAAACGTATAAAAACATCAAAATCTCGACATCGAAAATTTTCGTGATAGCAATACTATCTCTGGTGAGGTAGTAAAAAAGTAAATTTTCAAGAATTAATTGGATAAAACTAATAATAATAATAATAATATTGGCTATAAATCATCATAAGGAGATTCTTTGACCCTCTCCACCCACCTAGGCCTGTATATATTGCTAAATAAAACAATTTTAATGACAACGGATAGAAAAACAGAAAGCAAATTCGAATCAATCAAATCAATTATTCTTTTTAAACTTTGTTATTCATATAGTTAATATAAAATAGAAGTACATAGAGGTATTTCAAAATACGCCTAAGGATATTTATATTTCGTTAAACTTGTAACTAGATTTGTTCGTTTTTTGGGGGGTTTATTTTCATTAAATGTTTTAAGTGTTTTGATTGAATGGTAAATTGTTAACATTTCTACTTAATAACAAAAAACAAAAAAAAAACAAAAAAAAAATGATTAAAAAAGAGATGGGAGGCGGTGTTGGTGGAAGGGCTTTGACGGCAGTAGCGGCTGCAAGCGAGATGAATAGGCAGACGACTGCCGGGTGAGTAATGCCGATGACGCGGTTCGTGACTACCGTGACTCGGGCGCCAGGGAGTCGGTCCAGCCGCGGAAAACCGGATCACCAGCAATTTGTAGCATCCGATTAGGGGAGAAACCGTTGTCGTCGCGGTATTTATATAAGAACAACAGAAACAACGATTGTAAAGATCCATCTCACCGAAAGATAAGCGAAAGCGATTTCTTAACCAACTCGTTTTAAATATATAATAGATAATATGGCTAAGTAATAAAGCACCGGAGAAATGTGTCCGTGCCTCAGACGGCGTTATGATTTGCGAAAGGAAAAAAAAAATCATGAAATGCCATGCACGAGAAATGAAAGTTCATAAATATATTGTTTGGAATATGTTAAATATTAGAGAATTTTAAATTCATCTATTATTAATAATAATATTATTATTATTAATTAGGGAAGACATTTTTTATTTAGATTATGATCGAAAAAATAAATTTGAAAATTTGAAAAAATAAAGGAGAAAATTTCATTAAAAATAAAGATCAATTGATATAATTATTGTGTGTTATTTATAATTATAGATTTATTTATAAAATAAGTTCAAATGGGGATAATTTTCAATTTTTAAATATTTATACTTAATTTAAATGTTATAAAAAAATACAATTAGAAAATACAAATCGGGAAGCTAATTGATAAAAAAGTAGCTCCTCCGATCAAGAAAATCAATATTTAGGTGAAAATAAAAGGTTAGGTTTATAAATAGTACAAATAATAATTGGTTACTTTTCTAGAATATAAATATAGGTATTTACAATATATATGAATATATATAAATGACGGAGTCCACTCAGCCTCTGGGATAAAAATTGGGAAGCTACTTGATAAAAGGTCGCGCCTCCAATCAAGAAAATCAAGATAAAGATTGAGAGGTCTCATTCTAATTATAGAATTATAGAACACCTTTATCCAGTTTATGTAGCAACCGACTTGATGGATGCTATCCTTTCCTAGGATGTACAATAGTATTTTTTATGTATATATAAATAAAACTATTTTTTTATAAGAAATTCATGTTAAAGAAAATCAATATATTGTTTCTTTTAATTAAAGTGAATCAAGCAATGTCAATTAATATCAAAACATTGCGATGATTAAGTCAAACATAATATATATATATATATATATATATATATAATATAATTTTTAATTACTATGATTGTTTTAATTATTATTATTAAAATTATATCTTTTAAATATTGAAAGCAACTTTTAATATTGAAAAACAATTTTCATAAGTAATGATGGGAGCATTAATAAAATAAAAGTGAAATGAAAATGATAAAAATTGTATTAAACATGGATTGAACAAAAAAGAAAATACATAAATTAATTTGTAATAATTAACAAAAAATAAATATTCATTTGTTAAAGTAAATAAAATCCATAAGTGATAATTATGAATAGGTTAATAATTAAAGTAAATTATTAATATAGCTATTAATTACCTCGTCAGTTGTAAGTCTTGTCATATTCACCATGTAATGAAAACTAAATAAAATATTATATTTATTTTTTCTCTTTTTCTTTTCTTTTTTTTTGTTATCAATTTCAAGCGAATTGGCCGAGTAGCTTATCGCTGGATTGGAAAAGTAATACCCGAATTATGCTGGCAAGACTCCTTCATTTTCTATTTATATTTTTGTTTTAATCTAATCGATGAAATATATATATTATATAATATAATAATATTCAATCGATTAAAATTATCATTTTAAACATAAAATAAAAATTAAATCTAAAAATAATATCCTCTGAATAAATTAAAAGTAGAAATGGAATAAAGTTCTATAATTCATTTGCTAAATGTGTGTGTGTTAAAATTTTATTTTTTTGTTAAATTTTAATATTCTAAAGAATCATCTCTCTCTCACTCTATATATATATATAAATATAATATTGCATATATATTATATTTATATATATATAAAGATAGAGAGAAAGGGAGACAGAAATAATGAGGTAAAGATTAGTTTGCTTTTTAAAAATAATAATAAAAAATATATTGCCAAAATAAACCCATATATATATATATATATATGTATATTCATTCATAATTATTATAATAATTATTCATAAATTATTAACATAAAAATCAAACAGGTAAATGCAATGAGTCTTAGTTTGAAATAACCAGTTACAGATTTCTTCAATTATCTATTTTAATTAATAAATTTTAATTTTAATAATAATACCTATATATATATATATATATTAAAATTTTCATAATAATTTAAATGTCTTTGATATAGAAATATTCATTAAGACTTTTAGTTTAATGAAATAATATAAAATATGAATAAAGCAAGATTAAAGATTCCTAGTAAAAGAATAATTTTCGTTTTCAATATTTATTTTGAATAAGTAGTTAAAATTCCCTCTATTAGTTGACAGACTATTTTTATTGATATATATCTGTGATCTGGTACAAATTTTCAATCGTTATATATATTAGGGTGGTCACATTTGGTGATACTTAGAACCATATTGAAAAATCGAAAATGTTTAAGAGCCATATCGGAAAAAATTTTTGCCTTTTTTGTCATGACTTTTAAATTTTTAAATTGGGCCACAATAAACTCGAAAAGAGCCACGGTTTGGCCACCGTGGATATATATATATATATATATATATATATATATAATATAATATAATAAAATACTTTTTTTTTTAATAATTTCGTTTTTGTGTTCTTAGTTATTAATATAAATTTTTATAAAGAAATTAGTAAACATTAATAATATAATTTTATCCAATATTATCTTAATAAATAATTTCAAAATTTGTGTATAAAAAAAAGTAGTGAATCCAAGTTATTTGATTTGAACATTTGATTATGGATTTAAATAAAATGGTCGATTGTTTTCAATTGTATTGAATATAGCAATGAAACATTATAATAAAATGCTTTTTGTTCAAAGAATAAATAAATAGAATTAATTTAATAACTTTTAAAGGAAAATGTCAATAAAATAATTGATTCTATCGGAATTATTTAAAAGAGGACATTGGACATTATTGTTATGAACATCATTGTCAGTATTAATATTCTATTCTATGTTATGAAATTTTATATTGGTCGTGTATTCTATTATTAAGAAATGAATTGATGAACTAATAATTACTAATAAATAATGATGTTGATTTATTTCTCGGATAACACCATAAAAAGTTTGATATTTAAAATTTTGTCAAAATGATTCAATTTTAGATATCAAAGAGATCAAGTGTTTGGAACGATTGTTTGGAATATTTATTTCATATTTATATATATATTCATATACATATATATACAATTCCTTTCTCTCCATTGGAGAAATGTATTATCAAAGGGAAACTTTTTAAAAGCTCACAACCAAAATAATATTTTATTTTACTCTTTTTGATGTATTCTTTAGCATGAATAAAAATAGAAATGTTTATATATATTTATGCATCATGTAAAGAAAAATACTTTTTTAAATTAAAAACATAGTTTTAATGAATTTAGAATATATACAGAATTTAATATTCCCATCTCAATCTATTAATATTTTTCTATTGTATTATTTTCACACAAAATCTTAATTTTTTTTTTTTATTTTTTTTTTTTTTTTCAAAAAACGATTGATAATATCCTGGAAAATAATTAAATAATTTAAAAAAATGAGAATAATGTAAAAGAATTGGATGAATTATATATTAAATAAATATAATATATTTATATCTATTTTCTTTTATAAAAGTTGATCTGTTTACCCGTTTAGCTAGGACAAATGGGAGATGTGAAGAAAGATGCAGTGTTAATAAAATCAAAATTTAGAGAAGTATATTTATTTATAGAAATATAATAATATTTTTCAGATGAATATCTTGAGAATTTAATTGTTTAAGCACTGTTTATATTTACAATCGGAATTGGTAGGCAAAACAGCAGAGTGGTGGCAATGGAAAGTTTCGTGATCAAAGTTTCTGAGAGGCAATGAATTTTCTCAATACCTAGACCTGATTTTGAAATTTTTAAGACCATATTAAGCGACAACTTAGTGAAAATTGTTGAAAATCAAAACAAGTTCAAATTTTTGCTTGTTTATTATCTACCAGATGAGTTTTCCTAAATAAATACATTTGGACAAATAGAGACAAAGTCTTGCATGAACCTTATTTAATATTATAAATATAATCAAAAAGTTTCCTAAAAAAATGTGTTCCCTTAAAAAATTAGTATAATTATTTTGTTTTATATTTAAAATTTAATATTTAATATAAAAAATTAGCAAATCAGCAAATCAATTTTTGGAAACTCTAATTGAGACTTAATAAGAATAAATAGTTTTAATAAAACCTCTCTTTTCTCATCGTTATTCAATAAAAATTTTTTATTATTATTTAAAAAATTATTAAACACATTCCAAAAGAGAATGATAAAGAATTATTTAGAATTCAGAGGCCATGGCGAAAACAAACACAAAATAGTTATAAACATTGAAATGTTTGATCATTCTTCAATGTATTCACGCACCAAGTTAATAAATATATTAATCTTAAACCGAGAGTAGGTTATTTTGTGGTGGCTTGTTTACTTGAGATTGGCAACGAGTTGCTGCTCTTATGCAGTCATAAATCAAGGTGGATTGTCGATGCATCTGCTCTCATTACATGAGCATGTCTTTGTCGTGTCCAAATGGGCCACGATAAACACAGTTATTGTTCTTTTTATGTACACAACAAATATTTATTATTCAATTATAAAAGTGGTCTCTTTGAACTTTCATTTGCTTAATGCTTATTAAGAGCGTTATGAGCTGAAAAGAAATTCAATTAAATGAATGAAAATAAATAAATATAATGTATATAGAATAGTCGAATTACTTGAAAATTAATCAATATAGATAAGTTTTAAATGCCATATACATTAAGATTAATTATGTTTATTAAACATCTTCAAATAAATAAGATATGAATTTAATGAAAATAAGTTGACCTGTGGCCAGGTCCGAACCGACCGACGGTTTGAAATAAATTAATTTCCAGCTACAGAAACAATTTCAAATAATTTTAATATATCTATTAATGTAATAAAAAACAGATATGGATATAACATAAATATTTTTAATTTTATTTTATTTATAATATATAGCTAAAGTAGCCGGCGTTGCCGGCGTTACCCGAGGCTGTGACGTCATGAAGGGCTGGGTGACGTCATATAATTTTAAATTAAGAAAAACATAATGAAGATGATTTTTCCCGAGGATAAAACCAATATATTCGTGGTGATATGTAAAAAAATCTCCTTATGTGAAATTTGGTGCAAAAATAACCCTTCCCTTCTTATCGTCGATCGCTAATACTACCACTTCCGGTTTCCGGATTTGCACCAAAAGTTGATCAATTCATCCCACTGATGCATTAAGTAAATATACCAAATTTCATCAAAATCCGTTAAGCCGTTCAGGCTGTACACATCTATACGGACGGACAGACATGCTAAAAATACTTTTTTTCTGTTAAGAAAATGCATGATTCGTGGAGATATGTAAAAATCTCCACATGTGAAATTTGGTGTGAAAACAATACCTCCCTTACTATCGTCGGTCGGTAAAAAGGTAGAGCAACTTTTAATAAAAATTAATTATATTGATGGCTTGGACTATAATAGTGAACTAAAGACTTATTTTACCATTTTTACCGAGTGACGATAGTAAGAGAGGTATTGTTTAGTAGATCTTATTTATTATAGTCTTTTATTTAACTTTCTTTGTATGTTTGTACTAGGTTGTTCAATAAGTTCGCGGAGTGCCATCTATTCATCAATATCATCGGAAAAATACAAGATATGGTATTGGAAGACCGTCAATTGACTGAAAGAGATTTAACAGAGGCTTTAGGAATTTCATTGGGGACAGTGAGCAATATTTTGACTGTTAATTTGGGTTTCAAAAAACTATATGCAAAATGGGCGCCTCAAAAACCATTGCTAAAATAACTGAATTGAAGTACGAATTGTTGCAACATCCAGTCTATTCGCCTGATTTAGCTCCCTCCGACTTCTGGCTCTTCTCACACCTAAAACAATATCTCCGAGGAGGGATATTTTGCAGAGCTGTCGGAAATCCACTAGAGTCAAGAGATCCATAAATTAGATGGCTGTTGGAATAAGTGTATTGAGGGAAACTATGCTGAAAAATAGTCATTTTTACAAATTGGTTTCTTTATTTCCGTTCCCCGAATTTTTTGAACAACCTATTATACTCGCATTATATATGATATATATATATATATATATATAGTATATTATTAGGTAATAAATATAATAATTATTAAAAATAAAATTAGTTAATAATAAATTTAAAAAAATTAAGACTAAAAAGAGGAAAATAAAGTAAAATAAAATAAACAAAAAACTTATTTAATCAAATAGAAATAGCCTAAAAATCATAAATAAATAATAATAAAAATATTTTTTTCAGTGAATCTGATAGGATAAAGAAATAAAAAAAATAATAAAAAATTAAATCATCTTAAATTCATAATATATTCACAGATAAAAATTATTTTCTGTTTTTTTTATCCATTTCTATTTGATTAAATAAGTTTAAAATATTATATATATTATTTTGAGTAGATATACTATATACGATTTTTTTTATGTAGATGAGATTTAAGTAGCGATCCCTCTCTCTCACGAAAGCTCGATTTCTTCATTCACCCTCGTCGATATGGTGAAATTATGTCTTTGATTTACATATCCTTCTTCTTCCTAATCCTTACATATTCTACGTTCTGATAATTATAATTGAATAGGTGTAGTCGGTCGATTCCAAATATTCATTTAATTTATAATAAGAATAATAAAATTTAACCTAATAGTATTTATCAAATAGATAAAAAATTGAATGCAACATTTTTCAAATATTTATAAGTTATATCTTCATTGTTAATAATAAAAGAATTGTTCCAATCCAATGAATACAACATTTTTTTTATTTCAAAAAAAAGTTTAATAGATTATTTTGTTTTACTAATAAGAAGAAAAAAAATTAATTAATTCAAATCAAAATTATATATATATATATATATATATATATAATTTCCAGTTCAATATATATTAAATATAAAGTTTCTTTTTTACTAGCCGAAAGAAGAACAGTTCAATGGATATAAATAAAACATTTTTGTACTTTTATTTGGATCTCTTTGTTCTTTGATACCACTTTTATTAACAAAGAAAACATTTATTTATTTATTTATTTATTTGATACATTTTTCATAAACCCTAAAATATATACCATAAACTATAAAATAAAATTTTCTTCCCCTTCCCATCTTCATTTCGATTTTGTCACTAAGATTATTTCTGAACTATTTTTTTTTCTAAAGTCTCGATTGAGAAACTTGGTATTAAATGTTCGTGGCTTATGGAGTGGTTAGAATAGTATAATTTACAAATATAAAGTTTAAATGGACTTTTTAAGTAATAAGGGTTACAAAATAGATGTTATGTAAAAAGTAGAGTAAAGTTAAGGCGTATAGTACAGCACAATCCGCCTCTACCATCACGAATGTAGTATTATGTGAATTTATAATAATACATTGAATATAATAATAATAATAAAAAAGATGAAAATAAGATAAAAGATATTTAACGAATCTTTGATAAATTTTAAATTGACTGACGTTTTTTTTTTTAGTTTTAGTTTATTCAGACTAATCCCTGAAACATGACGATGAATCCATCGGTTAATAATCAAAATCTAACTATTGACCTCAAGAGGGGCATAATAAATAAATCGTAATAGCACGTTCTCTTCTATAGAACATTATCACGATATGATCTATATCATTTGGAAATCATGCGTAAGAGAATTAATCACAATTGAACTAAAGCATATAATCAGAGAATCAGAGTGAATTATTCTATGGATGATGTCGATTATTTTATTATAAACGTCTCTTGATAACAAATCGCCAATCTTACAGACAAATGACAGAGTGGATGGGGGACAAGAGGCACGGGGGGGGGGTCGATATCGAGTACATATGTGAAATAAACAGTAATGTGGTTAGACCAAATGCATGTGTGAATATAATTCGTAGAATTGTAATATATAGCGTGGAGTTCATGCTGCGAATTAATTTAACGTAGCGCCACCGAGAGCAGCAGCGGGATGCAGCGCGGCGAATAAACCACCCCCCACCCCCTCCACCGAACATACGCTGCAGAAGCTGCACCCGGAAGAGAATAAGTTATATGCCTCGTTGCAAGATATATCGAGGCGTTAATCAAAATGATGTCTCTACTGATTTATTAATTATAATGGAGCAATGGAATTTTCTAAAATATTTGAATTCAGTAGGAATTCAATAATGATTATTCGACCAAGAGACAAAATGAACATACAATATAGTGAATTTGAATAAGAGAGAGTTCGATATTATATATTTCTAGAAAAGAAACAGGGGTAGACTTGTTTAAAGCTGATTGAAAAAATCTGGAGTGTCTCCACTCAACTATCTCGCAATATGAATTTGATTATAACATTATATTTAAATTAAATTTAATTAATTAAATTATAAATTAAAATTAATAAATAATATTTATTAAACCAGCGCGTGTTTGGCTCTTTGTTGATGGCACCACGTCACGTGCTGGTGCGTTAAAAAATTAATTCCGGTACTTGCAGGATTTCAATCAAGCTGACATTTTATATATAGCAGTTTTATACAATTTTTAATCATGTGAAAAACTATCAAATATATATATTTTTATTTTTACGGTCAGTTTAGAGGAAAAAAATGAAAACGTAGTAGGTAATAGGTAATGACCCTTTTCCGAAAGAGATACCTTTCTCAAAAGTTGAAAGAAAACTACGAATTTTGAATAATGCCTGTGTACCACGGGTGGCTCATGCCGAGATAGTAAAAATAATATTTTTAGATTTTGGAATATTATTTCAATGATGAATTACTTTTTTAACTTAACATGTTTCATAATAGTTCTATAAAAAATAATAGATTTTTTTTATTACAAAATTCAGTGATTTTTAGAAAAGTTTACTTTCTATTTGTCATAGAAACAAAATAAGTTGGTACATTTCAATCAAAAATTTTTTTCCTGAATTCGATTTAATTAACTATCACATTTTTATAATTATATGAATTAAAATTAAAAAATGAAAGAAAAGCTTCCTTTACATCAAATGCACCCATATTATACCATTACTAAAAGGAAACACGTGCCTTTCTCAATGGCCATTCTTAAAGATAAATTGAGTCCCTACTCACGACTCTTTACTAGATTTGTAGCCGCTTTGTCCTGCCGATTTCCTAGACTTGAGTTCCACAATAAACTCTACCTTATATATATATATATATATATGTGTAATTCCCCATGTATGCACGAACCATCTCTATTCGGTTAATTAAAAATCGAATTTTAATAGATTTATATTATTCTAATATAGAAATCCATTAAACGAATAAAGATAAAAAACAAATTACAAAAATAATTGTTTAGTTATAGTATTTTTATAATCAATCTTAATAACCTATTAGGAAATTAAAATAAAATTAAAGATAAATTTTGTTAATACTTTTCTTGTTAAAGGTTTATAATTTAAAATTAATGTTTCATAAACTCATAAACATAGAAGTTTTATCACTCCTTTTTATTATATTTACAGTCAAGATTGTTAGACAAATGTTTCACGTAGGGGTTTAGTCAATTCTACCCTAAAGGAATTTTAATAAATCACTATATTGTTGTGTTTAGATTTTTATCAAATAATTTTCATATTAATATAAACAAAAAAAAAATAAACATAAAAATCACCTATTTCCTAACATAAAAGTGTTAAATTTAATTTTGATAAATAAATACAATACAATTAATGGCATTGGTTATTTCAAGGTAATTATCCAAAAAAAATTGAGAACTTTTGAGAAAGGTAACTCTTTCGGAAGAGGGTCACTACCTACAATGTTTTCATTTTTTTTTCCTCTAAACTGACAGTAAAAATAAAGATATATGCTTGATAGATTTTCCACATGATTGAAAATTGTATAAAACAGCTATATATATAATTTCAGCTTGATTGAATCGTTGAAAGTACCGGTATTAATTTGTTAATACGTTGACTGCAATTCACGCGCCAGCACGTGACGTGGTGTCATCAACAAAGAGCCAAACTCGCTCTTTATTATTTATTATTTTAATATATAATTTAATAAATTAAATTTAATTTAAATATAATATATGTTAATTAATCCAATTCAAATTTGCGAGATAGTCGAGTGGATACACTCCAGATTTTTTTATGTTCTTCAGTAAATCAATTTCTATAAGTATTTTTTTATTTTTTTTTTTTTTTAATAAAATGAATTTTTGTCTGAATATATGGTGAGTACACGTAGTTGACTATAAAATATATCTTGCATTTGTTTGAATCAATAAAAAGATACTGTTCAAGTTGATTAGTAGTATTTATTGCAAGCAGAGTACACAGCGTAGGCGTCAATGTTTCGTTTGAATAATATTCTCGTGCCATTGGTTACTAATGCTGATGGTGTGGACAGCATGCATCGTACCTAGTTTAGCGTTGTTGGTGATGTCGACATGATCTATGCAAACACATAAAAGCCCATCCAACCTACACTAGTAATTTTAATCAAAGGTGGTTGGGTAGAAAGTACTTGGCATAGTGAGCTCCAGGCCACTAGCCAGTCACTAATTATTGTGCTTTCATAGAAACCTTTGTGTTAAGCTTTTCACATTTGGAAAGCTTTTCACCCTTTTACACTCACTATCTCCCTCTCTCTATCTAACACATACAACGAAACACACGTACACTCTCTCTATATCACTTAAGCCCTTCGAATTCATTCTAAAATGTAGAATAAAAAAGAAAACAACAAACAATAATCTCCTATTATAATTGATCTTGTATTATATAAAGGAAAATTTATATATATATAAATTAATTCCGATACAATAAGCTGTAATTTTATAATCTAATCTATGTAAATTTATTTATACGGTGTCAGGTCAATAAGTCCGTGACTATTTGAATGAAATGCAGGTTTTTTGATAAAAAAACAATTTTATTTTTCAAAGTAGTCTCTTTTGGGCTCTATACACTTCGTTTAACGTTTCTCCGATTTTTTTTTATCCCTTCCAAAAAATAAGATTTGTCGAGGACATCAAAATAGGTATTTGTTTCTGAGATGATTTCATCGTTGGAGTCAAATCTCTTTCCGCAGTCATTTTTACAGGTTTGGAAACAAAAAATAGTCACTCGGGGCTAAATCCGGTCAATAGGGTGGATGAGGGAGCATTCGTCATGGATTTTTAGGGAAATTCACTATTTTCCATTTTCTTCTCAAACAAAAACAAAAAGACTTAGCTGGTTCAAATTTCGTCAGAAGGCAGCTGATAGTTGCCTACTGACATGAGCATTGTGTTGCCATTTCATTTCAGAGACGGGAAATTCAAAAAGTCACCGACTTATTGACATACCCTCGTAATATTACTAACATAAAATTTCAAATTAATTCTTTGTTTGATTATATATGATTATTGTTAGGTTCTAGGCTATCTATAACAGTTAAATTTCCTCTGAATTTTTATATAATAAAAGCAAAAAAAGGATGCATTCTTTTTGATATCACTATATTCTTACTAAAGATGATAAGTAAAATTGATTAAAACAGAGTTTATTCATTCAAATCCAAAATCTAAAGAAACTGAACAAATGAACTCAACTATTGAAAAAATCAGATTTTCGAAAATATAAACTTGATTAATTAATCTTTTTAAGGAAAAGATACTAAGCTTTCTCGTCTGCCACTTGATTCTTATAAATTAAAATCACAAATATGTGAGAAAATTTTATAAATTATTACACAGTTTTATTGTTAAATATAAGATTTTGATTATTTTTTATGATATCATCCTTTGGTTTGATTAATTAACTGTAAATAATTTTCGTTATTTAAATATGATAGGTACCAACGTCTTTTACCTATATTACTTATTTAATACTTTTATGATCTTATGAAGTGATTAGTTGACAGTGAGTTTATCTATACCAAAACTCGCATTAAGAAAGTACTAAAAATAGTTGGTGCATATATTTCTACATATTTTGATTTATTACTCCCATTTGAAGCATGACTAGTTAATTCAATTAGAAATGGTTTTATAAACACCTTATTTGATGAAATAAAAAAATGTATAAAATAAATATAAGCGATCATGATGAAAATGCAAGTTCTTTTAGGTTTTAGTTTGAAGGAAAATGCAAGTTGCAGCCTTCTTTTAACTTATAGATGAATACTTGTTAACCATTTAGAACAGTCATTAAATAAATAAATAGAAATGATATCAATCGAATAAATAATCCAATGCCAGGACATAAATAGAGTTAATGACTGGTGCTGAAATGTAATAACTTAATCTAATATATGAGATTAAATTATCGTTATTAGAGTAGCTTAGAGAAACTTCGTAGAGTTTATTAAAGCAAAAAAAAAAGAAAGAAACTATTAGATATTTTTTTTATTTATAAAATATCATATTAATAATTCTTAGATATTACCTCGAAATAATTAAGTATAATTGTTTTTATAATTTCTTATAATTTTTTAAAAGTAATGTTTTCCTATTTTTTATTTTTTATATATTGTAGATACATTTGCAAAGTAAAATATTTTTTCTTTGTAGGATTGGCTATTAATTTTTTTTTTCTTTTCAATCGGCAGCTCTGAGGAATATGATTTGTATTTTGTCCTTCATTTCTTCGGTTCCTTATATGTAATCTTGATTTGGAGTTATATAGAAACTACAAATTGAGTATTGAGAAGTGAAATAATATTATAGGCTTGTTTCTTTATGTACAAGGCCATTTGCTTTTTATATATTTTATAATATTATTATATCAATATTAATTAAGACAATTTCGATGAATTCATTATAATTTCAGTAGTAAAGTATTTATTTATTTGTTTTCATTTAAAGAAACTTTTACATGAAAATTATTGAAATAAATTTGAGGTGAATTTTTAGAGAAAATACCAGCCAGCACATGTTTAGAAGTTTAAATAAGGGATTATTAAATTATTTAGTTAATATATAGATGGATTCAATAAAATTATACAATAAAATTAGAATTATATACTCAAGAATTTCAAAACTTTTTGTATAGGTTGAAAAACATCACTTTCAGCAATTGGTCTGTATATTAACTTAATGAACAAGAGTAAAAAATATAAAATACTAATAAGAGTATTTATAGTTAAATTGAAAAGTAAAATTGAAAAAATGAAAATGTTCGAATTTATTTATCTGTTTTTTCTATATTTTTAGATTTTCTTCAAAAACGGCTGTAAGGATTTATATAAATTTATACTAAAATATTTAAATTTTAAATTACCTTAATTGTATATGTTAAATGTTGATTTGTTGGATAGTGCTTTTATATCTTCATTTTTATATTTAATCATTAGTGGCAAATTAAAGTCGTCTGGGGCCACTAAGTAATTTATATTTAATGTTAAATATTTATGTTTAATTTTAAATATTTTTAAAGACTCATTTCTTGAGTGAATAAATACAAAAATCAGAAAAAAAATTTTAAATAAAAGTTTAAAATTTACAAATAAGTATTTTATTTATTTTTAAATTTTGGGCCCTTTCTATAATGGGCAATCTGACACTGTTTATCATATACAAGTAAAAATGATTAAAAAGAATCAATTATTTAAAAAAAAAATTAAAAAGAGTATATTTTAATTTTCTATAATCTGTTTATTTAATGAAATTAAATTTTATTTAGATTTATTATAATTTATTGTTTTTATTATCTTGTCAGAGATAGTATTGCGATCACGAAAATTTTCGATGTCGAGATTTTGATGTTTTATACGTTTTGAAGGTCCCTGAGTCATTTTCACTAACGTTGAGAAAAATGTCTAATTATAATTTATAATTTATGATTTAATTAATTAAATTTAATTGAAATATAATAAATGTTATTTAATCCAATTCAAATTGCGAGATAGTCGAGTGGAGACACTCCAGATTTTTTTAAATTGAGTATCGATAAAAAATGTATATCAATAAATATAATATTATTTATATTATTATAATAAGAATATTATTTTTTTTTTATAATTATTATGATACACATATTGATAATATTTTCTCATAAATACTTTTAATATAAACATTAAAAAAAAAAGTGTTATTAAATCAAATTTTGTATTTATTGAAAATGATTTCTAAAGAGATACTAAATTGGTTTAGAATGTTGAAGATGTTAGAAAGTAGAAATGATCCTTTTGGAAATGTTTAGATAATATAGAAAATAAAGAAAACCACAGCAAGAGGAAGACTATAGCAGTGAGGCTGATGCTCCTGGAATAGGTTGTGAGCCTTGAATTCGCGGGGGCGCCAACTATCCGTGGAATGCCTCAAGTATTGCAACAGTTTGTAATTAACTTGGTGCACACCGTCGACCGGGGTGGGAAGGCCCTGAGCTTAACCCACAGCACGAGAAACCATACCCACTCACCCCATCATGGGGGTTTGAAAACTTAACTTGGCCAGGCTGCTAAATGAACTTTGAACCGTATTAACGAGGTACCCTTGGCAGACGTTTTGCAATCGAAACAACCGACGAATGTGCGGACGGTGGTTTCTCCATGTCGACCACTCTTTTCAAGACTCCCTTCCAGAGAGAGAATAAGAGGGATGAAAAATACCAACAAATCAACAAACCAACCGTTCAACTTAGAGAATAATTTTTTGAAATATCTTTGAATCCATTTTCTTTAAATAAAAAATAAAACAAAAATTGAAAGAAATTGGATTCAATAAAATATTTAGTTAAAATAAAATTAAAAAAATTTTTTTTTTTGTTTTTTGTTTAGAATAATTTAACTTTTTAAAATACTATGCTCTCTCTATATAAATATTTATATATTTATTATTTATTTCCAGGAAAATATTTATATGTAAAAATGATTTTTCAAGAAACTTTAAAAATTATTAATCTATGATTATTGATTAATTTAGTATATATTTTTAAATTTCTGCATGCAATCATAAAGATTTGACTTTTTTTCAGTAAATTATTGATAGAAATTTAAGAGAAAAATCATCAATTATAAGATCAGATAATATCAAATTAATTTTTACAAAATTTCTAACATAAAACTACATCAAAATAAAATTTAGATTCGAATTTAATCATTTAGTAATAATGTATATCAATCAAATCAATTCTAAAGTGTTAATTTTTAAATGTTTCTGTGAAATAAAAAATTATATTTAATTTTTCTTTGTTTATAATTACCAGTATTAGCTATATGTATTGAAATGTTGACCCGTGATATAATTTATTATCAATTTAAACAAAGTGAAGTGTGACATGAAGATAGCAATAATATGAACTAAAAAATTAAAAAAATAATTTTCAGCTACCAGCTCTTGTATTTTCCTTAATCGTGTTTTTAGAAATAAAACCTCGTGAATATTTTAATTACTAAGGTTATATTTATCAGTATTTGATTACTTGTATTATTTTCTTAAAAATTATAATATATGGTATGTTGAATTTATAATTCAATACTTTATAGTATTTACCCTTGAAATCTTTTTAATTCTATATAATAAAATTAATCCTTAAATTACAGAATATTTAACATATGTCTAAATGTCTTCTCAAGAGTGTTAAAATGGTGGTAAATTGAAAATATATAGTACTATTGTTATCAATAATATAATTCTATTATTTTTTTAGTATATTTTACTTGTTGAACAAAAGCTTTATAATTTTTATTGTTTAAAAACATTTCTTTGAATTTTGCGGATCACGATTTGCCCACCAAAGGAATATATAGTAAGTACTATTCGCATCATATTAAGAAAATTCTTTACATTTAATTCTCGACTATCATAAAATAAATTAAATTTTATGTTTTATTTTATGTTACATTCGAGTATTATGACTTTATAATAATAATCATCAAAAATAAATAAAAAAAAATAATGATAATAATAATATATATTAATGAAATCTCATTAATTAAAACTTCCGGACGAAATGTATATAAAAAAAAATGTAAAAGATTTATTCAAATGTTTTATTATTATTTTTCTCTCATTGTGTATACAGAAAGGAGAAGGTGGATCATCGAAACAAAAAAAAAATAGAAAAATCGAATAAATAAACATATTCGAGATTTGCAAGAGATTATGATTATAGGTAGTTAAACGTAAATGGCTTTCAATAAAGTTAAAAATTAATTTACCATTAAGCATTTTATATGAAGGAAAGAAAAAGAAAGAAAAAAAAAATCTTGGAAATTGTGTGAATTTTATTCTAAAAGGATCTTATATAATGAATTCTCTTGAAAATACATTACATGTTTATTCCTTACGTTGTTATTTGCATAGAGATAAATTGTTTATGAGTGATTTAATTTGTTAATAAAGAGGAAAATGAATATTTAATCAATTCCCTTATTTAAAAAGTAAATTACTTGTTGAATGAACAAACGAGAGCGTAAACTCTTAATAACTCTGATCAAAATTCAAAAGAAAAATGAGCAGTTTATTTATTGTTTTTTATATTTATTATTTTTTTTTTACCCAAGACAAAAGCACAGTTTGAATTACTAAGTCAATTCTGTTTCATAAATAAATTAAGAATATGATAAAAATTAAATAAAATAAAAAATATAAATATAAAAATTTTTTATAAAATAACGTTTTTCCAATGGACTAAAAAGAATATAATAATTTTTCTATAAGCCTGACAAAGTTTATGGATTAATTGTTTCATATTCAACGAAAAACGTTGGGAGCATTTAGTTTTATTTATTTATATTAACAATCAAGTTAAATTTTTGTAATAATAAAAATTTTCTCTATGCCATCTGGGGGAAGGAACCCGTCTTCATTGGCGATACAACTGATTAATAAGAATTCATCATTCATTTTAATGCTATAAAAATTTTTTAAATACGTTCAAAATGAAAATCTATCCTGAAATCAATATTTATGTTTCAGAATTTGTTGAAAAAAAATTAATCGGAGCAATACAAAAGGAGTTAGTTACTAAAAGTAATTAATCAATAATTAATTACAATTAATTAATTATAATTCAATTATATCTCTTCTATTCCTTCTAGGGATCGATTGAAATATCTATAGAAATTTTCAAAAGTCTATCTCAATAAAAAGTCGAAGAAATATCGATTTCAATTTGTCAAAAGAGCGAACAGACAGAGAGACAGACGCCAAGTGTGAAGTTAAGAACAAAGTTATAATAAAAATAAAAAAAATTTTCAACCCTGTTTAAATAATTGTGAGATTATGAGGGTGGGTCAATAAGTCCGTGACTTTTTGAATTTCCGTCTCTTAAATGAAATGTCAACACACTGCTCCTGTCAGCAGGCAACTATCACATGACTCTTGCCGAAATATGAACCAGCTGGGTCTTTTTGTTTTTATTTGACATCCATTAATAGTAGGCTACCTCGTATTTGAGAGGAAAATGAAAAAAAGTAAATTTCCATGAAAATGCATTTCTCCTTCATCCGCCCTACTCTCCGGATTTAGTCCCGAGTGACTATTTTTTGTTTCCAAACCTGAAGAAATGATTCGGCAAAAAGAGATTTGACTCCAACGATGAAATCACCTCACAAAAAAATAACAATTTTGATGTCCTCGACAAAACTTGTTATTTTCGGAAGGGATAAAAAAATTTGGAGAAACGTTTGACGAAGTGTATAGAGCTCAAAGGAGACTATATTGGAAAATAAAATAATTTTTTATCGGAAAAAAGCTGTGTTTCATTCAAAAAGTCACACACTTATTGACCTGCCCTCGTATTATTAATTTATTGATTGATTTCAAATGGATAATAATTTTGTCTAGACTTTGGTTCCAATTTCTTTTGCATACAAATTAATAAGAATTTCTTTAATTTATTATAGAGCAATTTAATGAGCACCGATCCTTGTATAGTAAGAGGTGAGCAGAGCAAGGCATGCCAGGAGCGTGTTGAATGTTGCATCTGCACGAAGGGCTCCTAGATATTCGACTGTTGTGATGTTCAAACACAGGCCGAGAAATGGCAAAAAAATACATAACGAACCAGCAACGATGGCGGCGGTCCATTTTAATTTCTAAGAATTAATAAACGGCAGAAAAATTCCAGTCAGTCCCTTCTTATGGCTGATGAGTGAGCGTCATCGGCCTGCCGAGGCTTTTCCTCGCGTTACTTATGATTATTTTTACTTGGAATTTTCGGGCTAATTAATGAGAAGAATTTGTACATTTAATAAATTTTGTAAAATTTCTTTTAGGAAGCAACAAGTCAATCCGTCGTACCTTTTTCTTGCTCGTTTGCTACGTAGTTATCTTTTGTTAGGTCACATTCTTCCACCTTAAAGAGATGGGAAGCAGAAAAAAAAATATCAAACAAACAAAAGACAAAAAAAAAAATCCTCCATTTTCTAATGCTTTTTCTATAATGTATATATTTATATTTATGAAATATCATTTTTAAAACCTTATGTATATTTATATTAAAGGAATTCATTTATATTATTAAAAGCAAAAAATAAACAGAAAGCACCTATATAAATATAAAATTTTAAAGAGACATTCTTTAAATTTTAATTTGTTTTATTCTTTTCAATTTATAAATGAAATATGACAGAGTATTATTTCCCCTCTCCTCAACCTGCTTTTCAAATGTTTTTAATTTTTTAAAAAACCTAAAAAAATATTTTTCATTTTCTTTAATTAACTTAATAACAAAATTCTTTAGAAGTATTTATTATAAATGCAATTATTGAAATAATAATTTAACTAATTTATAAACTAATTAGAAAGATCACTTATTGTTCAATTAATCAATAGGCATCAAGATGAAAAGGTGTGTGATCATATAAATCACAAAGGAATTATTTTTTTTTTACATATTTTAATGAAAATTCTGAAAATTATATTAATAATTTAAACAGCCTTTGTTTATAAATTTCAAAACTCGTTACACAAATTGTTTATATTAATAATGAATATGTTCGTTTAGGTTTCCGAGAATGTTTATATTATTATGAGAAATTATTGCCGGGTTATTTTGATGTTTTATTGTGAAAATTGAGTCTCGATGTTTCAGAATCCATTTTGGCACCCATCTTCATGAAAGTTTATTTTAGAGAGAATTTTTGGGATTCTTGGTCTATTTACCCACCTAATCAAACCAAAATCACAAAATCTCTTGGTCACATAGACTGAAACCCAGAATCTCAAAAATTTTGAAAAATGGGCACCGAAACGTTGAGGTACAAATCCCACAATAAAACACGAAAATAACCAGGAAATAATGAGATGCATTAATACAAGAGATTTATAAAGAATGAGTAAGTAATACGCACCAATTTTCAGGGATTAGATTTTTATTTGGGAATCACTGAGAGAGTTTCTTTTGCACATGTGACGAATATTAAAGAGAATATAAAAAAGAAATGAGTTCAACTTGAGTGAACATCTGATTGATAAAGGACAAAAGTGGTTGATGCTCGAGTGCCCATTCAACAAGAAGAAGTATATACTCACCTAAAACAAAGAGAAAAGCAATTAAAATTACATGCTAATTACAGAAGTACCTTCATTAATTAAATAAATATGTTATAACAAAGCTCTAGTGATTTGAAAAGCCAATCATAAAATAGGTCATTTTCAGAAATAAATCAAAACCCTTTGAGGTCTTATTAAAAAAAACAATTGATAATAAGATAATAATTAATTATAATATAAATAGAAAAGACAGAGAGTTATCATTGACACAAAAAATACAACAAAAGTATATGATATGAAAATATTGTAGTCATAAAAAAATTATATAATATTAATTTAATAATATTAATAAATTTAATATGGAGTTTGTAGAACGTTTGAAAAATTAGAATGTATAAAAAAAATAATTCTATACATTAATATAATTCATCCAACAGCCAATGGCCTAACAAGAAGTTCAGTGACACCTCATTACTCAATACTATGACTACAGTAGACTAATATTTATATAGTAACGGAAAAAAGTAAACCCCAGGGTGGCGCTGTTGTCCGACAATGAACTGCACCTTCTTCAACCGGATGAATACCCGACAACAGCGCTAACTGGCGTTTATTTTTTCCATCGATATACAATTAATATAATAAAATATATAGAGATATCCGGGAAACTCAAGTGCTACCATGGCAACCGATAACAACGGATTTCAAATTTGACTCTACATTTTAGTTAGAAATTTTTTTTCCAGAATGCCACCGAAAAAATCAAATTTAAGTAAAGTTATAATCGTAGCCTTTGCATAATCTCGGGCGCCCCAAATTCCGCATCTCTGATATAGACAGTGATGAAAATAACTTAAATATCTTATTTAACAACTAGCTGCTCAGAGTAGTAATTTATTTGATTTTTATTTAAATATTTAAATTATATATTTATATATATATATATATACAGGCAACAGCCCAAAGATTAGCGCAACCAACAAATGTCAATATTAAACATGAACTTATCGACAAAAGGGATCGTTTTTTTTTTAATTTTTTAATATCCACGACCAGAACAACATCAAAACAAAAATTAAAGAAAACTCCGCTCAAGGCAGATTACTAAAAAATGATCATTAGGTATACGAAAAATATTCTTTTCAAAGAACTATTTAATTAATTGCTACAAGCCACGATAAATTAATTTTAAACTTAGATTGCAAACAGTTTGCAATGGGTTTAACTAGTAATATTAATATAAAAAGGACTTTCATATTAATTTGTATAAATATTAAATATAAATAAATTAGCATAAGAATTTGTCAATCAAGGTTTCACACAAATTTTTATTATTATGAAAATTTATTTAAGAATTATTTTCACGATTAATTTTGAGATTTAATTTTCAGCGTTTCGGCGTCCATTTTGGCGCCAATTTCCAGATAATTTATTTAGGTGTGAATTTTTTTGGGAATCTGGGTCGTAGTCTGTGTGACCAAGAGCCGATATTGAGATTTTGGGTTGAATAGGTGGAAGATTTTAGTCGGGAAGGGGGTTCGAAAATGTGGAAGATAGGAAAGTAAAATGTCTGGTGATATCAGCGAAATGGGCGAAGAAATATATATATATATTGGAAATTAATTTATTAATTAATATAATTGATATAAAATAATGGTAGAAGGGTAAAAGCACAAGAGTAATCCGTCAATTTGATGGAGAGATGATATGAATCTTGAGAGGCAAAGGCGGAGAAGGGGGTTCGAAAATGTGGAAGATAGGAATGTAAGATGTGTGGTGATATCAGCGGTGATAAGTCATTAAAAATTGAGAATCCACCAAGATAAATAAAGATATTCAATGAATTTAAATAAAAATAATTTTTATTAAGCTTATTAAAATATTTATTTAAAATAACTCTCATATGGTAGGTAGATTGAAAGTTGTTATTTTTTTTTCTGAAATTTTGTACTAATTTTAGTGTTTTGGTGTTGTTAAATAAGATATTTTGTATGGGATTATTTCAACATGCAGAACACAAATATACTCGTTTTATAATCACCGTTCCATAAAAAAAATCACAAAATGTTTTGTATTGAAAATAAATTTCAATTTCTAAGTGTAATTTGTGTTGTTTCAAGCGAATAATCATCAAAACATCTTGATAATCATAAAAATTACAACAAAACAAACAAACAACTTTTATTATACATTCACCTTTAATGGATCATTTTTATTTTTTAATTAAAGAAAGGTTTTATAAAAGTGAAGAGAATAAAGTTAATTTAAACAATGTGTACTGTAATTATGCAATTTGTGTTTGTGCAATATTGCGGAAAAGATAAGCATCGGAATGGAATTATCGTCGCGTCTTTTCAACTGTGGAGGGAGTGGATTGTACTTTGGAAATAAACAGAGACTTAGATATAATTGATTGCGTATATTGTAGCATCTCTATTTGAGCTTTTGGTTTCTACCAACAAGCAACCAATGTTTTGATGTTCAACTTGGCAAGAATTCCAACTATTAGCTTTGACAATGTCACCCCCTTCTATTTTCCACAGCTTCTAAGAGAGTTTCTCTTATAAATTAAAAGGTGAGATTTCCGAGATGGCAGATGTGTTAATTTATTCAATGAATACTTTTTTTTCCTCAAAAGAAAAATAAAATTAAAAGTTATAATGAAAGAAAATGAATTTAATTGTATTTTTTTTATTATTGTTTAATTTAATAATTAAATTAATACAAAAAAAAAGTTATAAATTATTATATTCATAGACATTGAATCAATATTAATTAATATTTTATAAAATTATTACAAATTAATATAATAATAAAATAATTTTTTAGTCATCTATATTAATCAGGTTAGTTTAAAATATGGTCAAATTTATTTAAATTAAATTTAATAATAGATAACCAAAGATTTTTCATTGTCGACGAACATTGTTATTATAGAAATAATTTTAATATAAATGTTTAAATAATTACGTATTGGAATAACTTCATATCGAATGTTTAAATTTAATAATTTATTCTTATAAAATAAATTTAAATATAAGTAATTGAAAAATTCCAGTTTAATAAACATATTTATTAAAATACAAAATTATCAATATAAAAATTAAATTTTATGATTTATACACATTAAAAAGAATATAACAGATTGGTTATTTAGTTAAATTAATTAACATGATTGATGTTTGTGGTTGATTGACTTTAGAGGTTATGTGATTGTGATTTTTCTATCTGACCGTCTACATATGTGGATGACTCAAACAATTGACCAATTTTCTTATCAATGGAGATAAAAATAAAATATTATGTTTTTTATTTATGTGGATAAAAATATATTTTTATTTAATATTACTCTAACATTAGAATATTATTTATATAATTATTTATGTTAATATTTTATAAGTATATAATAAAATATAAAGAGCTATCTTTATATATGATTTGATTTTAAATGAACTAAAGCAGTGTTTCCCAAAAGTGTGGGTCGCAAAATTTGTTTTAGAAATTCTTTTTATTTTTTACATCTTTAGCAACACAAAAAATATTCTTTTCTTATTATTTTTTGCATCATTAGAAACACAAAATTACTTCTATTTTTCTTGTCTAATTATTTTGTAATTTTTTGTATAATATAAACAATTTGAAAATTATTAAGTTTTTACTTACTTTTATTTTTCTTATATAATTATTTTGCAACTTTTGTGTTTGAAATAAACAACTTGGTTTTTATTGAAAAATAAAATTTGTGTTCTAAATAAATGTTTTTTTTTTTTTAATGAAGTGGGTCGCGACAAATTTTAAGACCTCTAACCGGGTCGCGGTCAAAAAATTTTGGAAAACACTCGACTATAGAATAATATTAAAAATTAATATATTTAATTACAAAAATAATGATAAGAATGTTTAATAATAATTAAATTTAATCAATTAATTTTTTACTTTGAATTCAAAAGATTCTTTTGCTTGTAACCTTACATAGATTATTAAATAAACTCTTTTAGTGTTAATAAAAAAATAATAATTTTATTAAATTATGTAAATATACTTAAAATAATAAAATAATTATTTCCATGTTTGCTTTTTGCTAACCCCTCTCCTTTTTTCAAGATATTGTTTGAAAAATTAGTGAATTACATATTCTTGTTTATATTATCTATAAATAAATAAATAACTATATTTAAAAGAGATACATAAATGGATAAATTGGTTTCTCAAAGAGCTCAAAGAAATGAATTTTTCTTTTATAAAACTGAATTAATCCGTTCTTTATATGATAAAAATAAAAATATTTTTATTTATTATCTTTATTAAACAATTTAATAGAATGACATTAATTCATAATTAATTTATAAAAAGGAAATTTCTATGATGCTTGTTTTTGTTAAGTAAATTTATTTTATTTTTTTTTTAATTTTAAATTTCAAGATTGTTTTCATCAAAATAACAAAATATTTTTACTTAGGTTAAATGAAAATATCTAAAATGTAAATAATAAATATCGATCTAAATAAGGGGGTGAGCAACCTTTTTTATCAAAAGGCCAAACAAAAGTTAGAGATTTCTTGGCGTGCCGCAGACAAAAAGATCTTAAATATTTAATGAACAACATACATAATAAATGTCTCAAAAGATTGTTTTATTTTAAGTAATATAATTTCTGTGATTATTTTTAAATTAACTATTTTTAATTACTAAATAAAGATAATTCAATTCCGGTACTTTCAACGATTCAATCAAGCTGGAATTCTATATTTAGCAGTCTTATACAATTTTTAATCATGTGAAAAACAAACAAAAAATATCTTTATTTTTACGGTCAGTTTAGAGTTTAGAGTGAACAAAATGAAAACGTGGTAGTAATGACCCTCTT
This sequence comes from Labia minor, assembly GCA_963082975.1. Taxonomy (NCBI): domain Eukaryota; kingdom Metazoa; phylum Arthropoda; class Insecta; order Dermaptera; family Spongiphoridae; genus Labia; species Labia minor. The sequence continues at coordinate 57,972,827 of OY720345.1, forward strand.
CTGAAAGAAATACATTTCTTAAAAGTTGATAGAAAACTACGAATTTTTAATAATAAGCGTGTATCAAATTTCATTATTCTAGCTCAAACCGTTATTTCGTAATCTTGTCTATACACACACACACACATTTTTCTCAACCTTAGTGAAAATGACCCAGGGACCTTTAAAACGTATAAAATCATCAAAATCTCGACATCGAAAAGTAACGAGATAGTAAAAATACAATGTACAACTTTATATCTATATATTTAAAAGACAGTTCTATCACATACTCCTCCTAAACGACATGCGATTTGGGCTATTCCAATGCCATTTGATTGCCCTCTGGCTAATCTATTAATAGCGTGAAATTCATTGGAAAACAATAAATACTTTTTGAGAAAAGTGAAAAAATAATTTTTTTTTTACTTTTTATTATTTTTGACGTCATTTGTGACGTCACGTCCAGTGCCTCTTATATCTTATAATATTTTTACCGACCGACGATAGTAAGGGAGGTATTGTTTTCACACCAAATTTCACATGTGGAGATTTTTACATATCTCCACGAATCATGCATTTTCTAAACAGAAAAAAGTATTTTTAGCATGATGTCTGTCCGTCTGTCCGTCCGTCTGTCCGTCTGTCCGTCCGTATAGATGTGTACAGCCTGAACGGCTCAACCGATTTTGATGAAATTTGGTATATTTACTTAATGCATCAGTGGGATGAATTGATCAACTTTTGGTGCAAATCCGGAAACCGGAAGTGGTAGTATTAGCGATCGACGATAGGAAGGAAAGGGTTATTTTCACACCAAAGGAGATTTTTTTATATATCACCACGAATCATGCACTTTGTATTGGTTTTATCCTCGAGAAAAATCATATTTATTAGTTTTTTCTTGATTTAAAATTATATGACGTCATCCAGCCATTCATGACGTCACAGCCTGGTCTTGCATATATATTATAAATAAAATAAAATTAAAAATGTTTATATTTATTATTTATGTATCCATATCTGTTTTTTATTACATTAATAGATATATGAAAATTATTTGAACTTGTTTCTGTAGCTGGAAATTAATTTATTTCAAACCGTCGGTCGGTTCGGACCTGGCCACAGGTCAACTTATTCAATCTCTTTGCGTGTGAGGGCCCTCACACTGGCCGCTAATATATAATTAATTTACTGATTAAATTAAAATATATTTTAAATAAGAACACAAAAAGAAATGAATGTTTTATGTAATATACTGATTGAAACAAAATGGATGAAAACCTTTTACTATTTTCAACCAAATACTATGTACCACTCGGGGCACAGGGGCGGAGCCCCCGTCTAGGTGTGAAGAGCGCTGAAGGCGCTCTGAGAAGCTAGAAATGTTTATTAGACAAAATCAAATATATCAACCTACATATAACATAAAAGAGCAAAATAATTTCAAAGCATAAAGAAGAATTTCATTTTACGGTTATTCTTTCAAAATTAACAAAATGAATCTTCAGAGGCACTGAAATATCTCTGACACCGTTAGTTTATGATACTAAGCTTTGTATAGAATGTAAATAGCAGCTAGGGCGCAAGAAAGGTTCTGGGTCATTAATTAATGGCGTGAGAGATATATCAGGGAGTATGATTTATCCAGACACAAAACTAGATGATAGTTTTCCTCAACAGGCTTAATTTATGAATAAATTAATTAAACAATTTTGAATATTTTTTGTATTTCTGTCATATTAATTGCTCCGGATGAAAAATATTATATCTTATTCTTTTGACATTTCAAATTTTCGTGCAAAAAACAAAAAAGAAAACAGACTAGACATTGGAGTACGGGTTCCGGCCGGATGTTTTTATTAAAGAGCAAGGAAAAGTGGCTGTTCATTTGCATTTTTTTTTTTTTATAAATTATCTACCCTTTTTCAGATCAGAAAATCTCCTCAATTAAGATAGGTCTCAGTAGTTGATAGAAGCGATCGTGGATTTGGCCATAATTGGTGGGGCACGCAATCCTCTCGATGTTCGGTTCTCACAAGCCAAGAGCAAGCCCCCGGGGAACGTTCGTCATTCGCCTTTCGACATCCGACATAAGCTACTGCATTTCGGGCTTGGAATTGTGCTCATGTCGTGATGTCGAGGGCCTACACTCTTTCTAATGTGCCGCTCGATTGGCTTATTGAGTTAGCTCACTTTTAACAAGTCCTCTGAATTATCCCTTATACCTCCCTCTTTCTATATCAAGAAAATAACACAAAAGAATACAAACGGACTGGATGATAATGATCTTTCAAATAAATTATGCTTGTAAAATGTTTAATTTATATCCGAAGTCAACATATACACATTAGTTTCCCTTTGTGCGGACATGATTATTCAAATAAATCACGCCCAAAGTGGTTTTCAGGATGTGCATTGTATAAGATTATTTCCTCTTCAAGAAAAGTGAATGATAAAAAAAAAGTAAAGAAAGAAAAAAAAGAGAATGAAATGTTTCTTAAATTCAAAAATTCAAATGACTTTATTGATCAAACCATTTGACTTGCAATGTGCACTTGGGGAATGAATTGCATGGTTTCCATTTGAAAAATGGGATATTCATGAGGGGAGCCTCTATTGATAGCCTTGGAAGAGAGAAGAATAAAAAATAAATAAAAAAAATGATCTATTCATTATATGTCTAGATTTTAAACGTGTACTAGTTAATAGAAAAAAAAGAATAATAATATTTTATTTAACAAAAAAAATCTTTAACCAATTAATTAATGAAGATGATCAAAAAAATAATTAACACTATGGTAAATCAGTGAAACAATATAACTCATAGTATTTGGTAAAAGAAATAGATGAAAAATCAATTTCATAGAATAATGAAAACGTACGAAAATGACAAGATTGTGGAAAGGTCATTTAGATAAGTCTATTATGTCAAATTTAGTTTAAAAACCAAGTATAATTATGGATTATCAATTTACAAAATAAAAATAAAAATGAATAATATTATACTGATAGAAAATCCGGTAATTAATCAGGTAAACTCATTTTCGTGGATTTGGATAATACTTTACCAGTGCGTTCCTTTTGCAATTATTAATAAACTTTTCTTATGAAATTTTTCCCGGCATCATATAGTTTTCGAGATAAAAATTATTACATATCATATTCTATTTAGCTAGAATATTTTATCCATTTGGCTACCAGATGGCGAACTAATTTTCGGTTTTTACATGTACGGATTGGATTTAAGAAAAATAAAGAATTAATTAAATAATTTTCCTATATCCAAAACGAACTTATAAAAACCGAAAATTAGTGAATAAGTGAATAATTAGTGAATTAGTATAATAATTGCAAAAGGAACCCACTGGTAAAGTATTATCCAAATCCACGAAAATGAGTTTAAATGAATAATTCCGAAAATACTTATTGATTAGAGTAGTCTAAAATTAAAATAAGAAAAAATCCTTTGTTTATATTCAAAATTATTATTGATTTTTTTTTTTATTAAAAAAAGAAAATTAAAAAGAACACAGTATAAAAACAGGATGAAGAGAAAACAACTTAATAGCCGAATACTTAAATGAAATTATTCAAGATCTTTTTTTTTATTCCAATAGAAAGAAATTGAATGTTGTGAAGGAGAAGGCCTGAAATTAAAGGATATTTTGTTCGGTAAAGTGGAAATTAAGTTTGCAGTCCATTGACGAGGACTGGACTAATCCTCAAGTGGGTCTGCGCCTCATTCAGCCCCATTTTGGGGAGGGGCAATGCACGCACAGACCATCACGCACACGCACCCAAATATCCGAATCATTCATTCACGAAGAGACCATAGCCTGAGGGCCTCGATTACTCGGCTGACTCGCTTTTAAAAAAAAACACACCCTAACATCCATTTAAAATTTAGATCTGATGTTCTAAGATCGAAAATGTAGTTAGCATTTTTAGATTTAGGTGTGCAAATAGGACAGTAAAATTGATTATCTGTATTATTATCAAAAAGAACACCAAAAACTAGAAGGTCTGTTGTCCAACAAGCATAACTAATGTCTTCAACCGCTAGATTATATTGTTGATGAAACTCGTAAAAATTTACGGGTGAAAGCTTTATCCATCGCTAGGTCTGGTGCTCGATGAGGACAATATCACCCATTCCATTACCTGAGCTAAATAATTATTGCCGATGACATGAACTTTTCAAGGAAATCATTGAATCGCATCCGAGAAGAAATCAACTCCCAAGACCAGAGGAAAGAGTCATTCGCGTGTTGACTTGGAATTACCGACGAATCATGTTTTTTTTTTAAAGTCCAAGTAGATACATTAAAGAACAAACAATTCTGGTTAAAAAAAAAGTTCATGAATTTACAAAGCACTTCATTTAGAAATTTTCTCTTCGAGGTCATGGAATATCAACTAGAATAATAATGGGTTATCACATAATTTGTTTGTTAAGGGAGTTGATGATATTATTTCTTTATTTATTTAATATTTAGTTAAAGAGGTGGATGAAGTGAAGTTTAGGAATTGTGAATTGTGGTTTAATAAATGTTATTTTTATTTTTTAACAGCAAATGCATGGACTATCGATATCTCTTTCAGGTTTTTAATATTATGGACGAAAAAAACGCAAAACAAAAAGAAGCATTTTATATGTCATGTGAATCTTAGGATGTAATACCGTATCTAAAGAATTTGTTAATTTTTCCGATGCCTTACTTATATCTTACAAATCGAAGGACTAAATAATAATTGATTTTAAGATAATAAGAATGTTATTGTATTGTCTTAAGATACAAAATAATACCTTTTGAAAATTATGCAACAAATTTCAAACTTCCAAAAAGTTAAAAAAAAAACAAACAAAAGTATGTATATTCTATAAATATGTATATGTAAATATATAATAGAGCTATAGATTATAAGAACGATTATTAAAGTTAAAACTTTTTAGAAAATTAAGAAAACGTCTAGAAAGAAGGAAATATACGGTTCTTTCTAAATAAATAACAAAAAAGTTTTTACTTAAAATAAATCTGGAGAGAATTTTGAATTTATGGGAATTTTATTACTATTGCTACATACTCATACTAATATAACTTGGGATATTAATTTTTAATATCAAACTTTGATTTGAGTAAACATTTTTAATGAATGCGATTCATCAAATAAATATTTTCATTTCTAAAATTAAGCTTTTTTTAATAGGTATAATAATATTATTATATATTTAAATATCCAAAAAACTAGTTAAAAAAAGCAATTAATGTAAAGATATATAAATAAATTGACAATTTTTTTTAAATAATTAAATTATTTATAAAAAAAAAATGCAAACTTATTCAAACGTAAGTGCATAGTGGAAGTTATGGCTGTTTTATCCCAATCGTTCAATCTGAAGTTCATATTGGTAATTATGAAATTATTTCCTGTGCAGAGAATAACAAGAGCCTGGGGCTCACCAAACATAAGAGATGCAATTATGCTACAATCAAGAAAGAAGATTAGAGAATGCAGGTATAATAATGTTCCGTCAACAAAATTTAAAAAAAAAAAGATTAAATATATATTAAATATATATTTATATATAAAAGAAGATATTTGTTAATTCTTAGAAGATTTAATTACTGATAAATCATTTTTTATTAGTGAAGATGAGCTCAATTCTTTTTAATTATCAAGTAATTATTTTTCTTAAAATGATATTTTCATTTGTATTAAATAAAATATGTATAAAAAATTGTAAATTTATAATTTTATATTATATAAATTTTTTTATTTTTAATTAATAAAAATGAAATCACAAGATTAAGAAAATAATGAATAAATTTATGCCTGTTAAGTGAGAATAATTTATAAATATTTAATTAAAATATATTTATTTTCTTTATGTTACTTTTTATATTGTCTACACAATTATTTATTTAAAATTTCACACTAAGTAAATTATTGTGAACGCACATTACGTAATGTTCACTTATAATGGAAATAATAATCTATATCATATGCACTAAATAAAATGACTGTAGTCACTTTTCAATTACTATTATTAGTTCACACACTTCCTATATAATACATATATTTATATATTTTGTACATATTTTCAATCGTTAATAAAAAATCTTTTATCTATCTTCTACTCAAAGTTCGAATACATTTTTTTAAACTTGCACTGAATGTTATACTGAAATATTACTGGTTAACACTTAATGATAATACACTTTTTATCAAATAGAAATTCAATGATTAAATTTGATTAATCAATTTTGGTATTATGTGGGAGAAAAATTCCCTATATAATATTTGAGTTGACAGCTGTTCACAACAACATAACCTCAAATTGTAAAAAATTCTGTTATCGGAATATGTTTGTGTTTTATGCTGCCAGAATTGAAGTTAATTTCTGTTAATTAGAATAGTTACTACAATTTCTATTAGTTTCTGTTAATAAATTAATTATTATTTTCCAGGCGGTAAGTATTTTTATACTCCTTTTTTTTCACTATAAGCAACTTTTCCCAATAAAACTTTTATATTGAAATTGGTTCAAATGAGTTGCTTATATAGAGCGTTCACTATATATTATTTTTTTATTAATGTTCAAATGAAAAATAAAAATAATTATAAAAAAAAAACAAGAATAAAATTTCCACCCATTTTTATTCGATCTTAATCAAAAATTTAGTAAAGAACATCTCATTTTTGATCTATACAATGGCATAGTATTTCGTAGATTATTATACAGATTGTATAGTTTGATATAAATGGTATAAATAAAGAAATAGAAATAAAATAAGCATAAACAAATAGAAACTCCCTGTGTTTGTTATGAATAATTATTAGGTTAGATTAGCTATAGATGAAAATGACATAATAACGTTCTGATACAGAAATATAGATAGATAGGGGGAGAAAAAAATAGATAAAAAGTGAAATACGTTTTAGATTATTATTGCAAAGGTTCCAAACGTCAATCATACTGCTCTTGAATTCATGATGAAATCAATCTGTCTCTATAGACCTAGACTTTTAACAAATGGTATATTAGTTTGTACACGGGGGGTTCTAATTAAATAAACAGCGATGATGGATGGTTTTGATTTAGAACAGTGAAAAGGGGGTTAAAGCTGTCACCCCTGGCACAAGCGGCATATCATCCCCCAACTATTCTCTATAACAGATTGGGTTTAATTTCGTATTGGTGGCGATGGTACTCTGGCATCCGTCTGCAACAGCAACGCCTATTGAACTAGCAGCTACTAATTAGTGTTCGCCTATAGGTTATTGAGAGGGCGTTTATAGAAAAAAAGGATAAAAACTACCCCTTGACAAGTGTATTGTCCACTATAGGGCAATCAAAGGGCGCATTGTTGAAGGCTAACGAACAATCGAACGGATATTTGTCCTCTGTGGTAAAAGATAGCCTCGGACAATACAAAAGGTTTTGGTGTAAAATGCAGAGTGAATGCTTTATGGAGTTTATATTATACTATATAGAATATACATATATATTATATATAGAATGCAGACCGCTTCAAACGAACTCTTTTTAAAAGCCATTTGAGCTCACATATATCAATGGGGATTATGGAGAGAAAAATTAAAAGAATTTATAAAATACTAAAATGCACAGGTGGGTTATTAATAAAAATACTTTTCAGTAGATTAAATATATTTCATTCATTTAAATTGAAAAACATCATCTGGGGAAAAAAAGAGAACAATCCAGAGCTCTTTTTTAATCGAATCTCAATATTGGGTAAAAATATTTTATTAATAAAATTATTGAAAGAAGAGATATTATTTTATTTTATTATTATTTTTTTTTTAATCTATAAATGAATTCCTGATAAAAAAAATCTACCAATTTGTTATTATGAAAGGATAGATAGATAGATATTTAATCTCTTTTTTAAAAAATTCAAAGAGAATATTTATTTGTATATATTTGATCAAGCTAATTAACTATATTATATATATGTACCTATAAATGAATAAAAATATTTAATATTCAGCTCTTCTTAAGAATTAGAAATATAATTAAATTAAAACAGAAATTCGTTTAATGAATTTTTGTTTTACGCTGTAACATTAAAAATATCATTGTACTTCAAAATTAAAAGAGGAAAATATTTGTACAATTAGAATTTAATGAATTTTGTTGAAGTGTTTTATAATTATAAAACATGTATATGAAACTAAAATTTAAAAAAGTTTTATCATCCAATTTTTATTTAGCTCAATTATTTTATTTAAATTTATTTATTTATTTCAATTTTAAAGTTAAATATTGAAATAAGAATCAGAGTAAATGAGCTTAAAATGATAATAAATTGATATTGTTCATAAGGACCTTAAGAAATATTACAAGGCAATATAGTCGGAGAAAAATTGTAGTATTTAACGATAATATAATTCATATATTATCCAAGCGGATGAATAAATGTTGTGATTCATTTACTAACTGTCATCTATTTAATTCCTTGCCAAAATTCCTTTGCTGATATTAATAATTCTTAATGTATAATTATATTAATAAATTAAATTTAATGACTAATTCCGACTTTCCAATAATTAATATTCAATTATTCATAAAATGATTGACGATAAGAGAAATATGTAGTTTTTTTATAATTTATTCATTTAGATATAAATATATATAGATAATATAACTTATATATGTAATAAATAAATTGAATTTATTTTAATAAAAATTATATTGGTTAATTATATAATATATTGACATTTCAATTTATTATACAATAATGTACTTTATTATTAAGTAAATTTGAAATATTTTTTTTTTATTATTAATTAAAATATTATAGATTAGTTTGATATTTTCAATTTTAATAAATTCTATAAGAAAACCTCAACTTATATATCTATATCGTGTTATTATTTTAGATTGAAAGTTTATCAAAAGAAAAAAAATATCTATATAATTTATAATAGTTTATATAGTTTATTAACTTATATTAAGATGATAAACAGGAAACCGATTCATTGAAACCCCAGCCCAAAAACGGCGATGTTTCTACTATAATAAATAAGTAGAAAAATAATATTTACATATGCAAAAATGTAATATTACCAAATTTAGCATATATATTTTTCATTTTGATTAAATCGTTCAGCATTTTTATATAAATATATAATAATTTAATAAAATTAATTTAAAAAGATTAATGATAATTGTTATATGTAGAATATGTATTTTAAGCTTCAAATTTTTGTGGATTGTAGAATTGTATATTTAAATGTATATAATAGAAGTAAAAAAAATAAACGTTTACAAAATTGAATAAGTATATATTTTTAAAAAATCATTATCATTAATTATATTTTATATTTTGATAGAATAATAACATTTTTATTTTACAAAAGTTAAAATATTACCGGAATTCAGTAGCTTAAAAAAAAGGAGAGTATCATCAGAAACACTTGTTGCTCTTCATATATTATGCATAAAACTTTATTAAATTAATTTCCCTACATCATTAACAACAAAATAAATGGCATACTGATTACCAATTATTGGAATTAAACGGTAAATAAGATGTAAATGCTAATGAAATTGAATTATAATTGAAAATTAGAAAATAACAAAAGTTACTTTTATATGAAACTCGTATATCTATTGATAAATATGTATTTGTTTAAAAAAGAAGAGATTAAAAAAGGATGTATTGTATACGTTTTAATTTACTAATGGTTGAAAATATTCTTTGTAGAATTCAATTGTTTGATAAAAATATGAAATAAAAAGAAATAAAAATCATAGCAAAGAATCAAATTAATGATTTATTTAATTAATATTGTAATTTCTTAAATTAAGCTATCATTAATGTTATCATTGATTAATTTATTTAATATATAACTATTTCTAATTTTTTTATTGGTCTTTGGATCTAATCCTATTTTAGAAAGTTTTTATGATTTCTATTATTCTTGAATTAAATATTTAATAAATAGATTATAAATATTTGTTAACTTGGAGACATGTCATCAAATTAGTTCAATAAATAGTTTAGTATTTTACCACTGAGCTACTCTTATTGTTAAAGTGATTTCAAATCATTTAGATTAATTCGTTCACATTATAATTTTAATATTTATAGGAAAATAAAGTAATGTAAATAAATTGAGGTATTCTAATAGACAAAAATTATTTAATATAAATTTTTAATCTTTCGTTCGATTATTGGTAAGCAATAAGAAATTGAAAGTGGGGTTTCATAGTATTATTACAAATTTGGACGAAATTTTTTGAAACATAAACATTTATTATATGTAACTAGAAATTTATTTTTAATTTAAATATAATAATTAATGTTAATTACTTATTGATCAGAAATTATTAATAATTAAATTAAAAAAAAAATATTTATAAAGGCAAATAAAATGAAGTTAAGTAATTATTGGGATATTTAAGGTATGTAGGAGGGTTGTAATGGTGCTCCTTTAAGAAGGGCTGCTGTTGAGGGAAAGAAATCGTGCAGAAAGTCAAGACTGAGTGTTCGAATTGGGTACTCAAGCACGACTAATTCGCTTGAGCGTATTAAAATTTTCCACAGATAATGATGAATTGAAAATTAAATAAAAATTATGAATTTTCTTAAAGATACTTATAAATAATCTTGGATATTTACAATCAAAGTATAACCAAAATGAAATGGTTTTGAATAACATTAACTAACTAATAAAAGTTGAATGATAAAATTTATTCTATTTTTACTATTAACATTATTTATAAGAATAATATAGATATAAAGATACAAATAGATTATTAGAAAATATAAATATAATAAGTTAAATCAAATTGTAGTTTATAAAAAAAATATAAATTTTAAATTATAATGAAATAAATTTTTCATTATAATTGAGAAATTAAAAATTTAAAAATAGTATTAAATGAATAAAATAAATAACTGATTTATGTAACATACTCTTAACTTTCCAAGTACTCTAAAACATTAGGTTTAATAATCAATTTTAAAATAATTCTTTGATCGATTATAATATTTAATTTCATGTTTTTTTAATGATTAATGATTTAATTCAAAAATTTAAATACCATTTTTTGATGATCTTGGTCGTTTAATATTCATTGATTATTCATTAATTATTCATTGAATATCCAATTCAATTTTTAAATATTCCTTGAATACCCTCCTATGAAAATGAAAATGAAAATAAAATAAAAAGATACACATTATAATAATTTAATTTGAATGTATTAATATTATTTTTAATAGAGATTGAACACGTTTCAGATTCGGTAGAGATTTTTATTATAAAATTGAAATAATTTTACTTAATAAATCAATATTTATGAACTTGGAGGTTTGAACATTAGGTTCATTAACTCCCACTTTATATTATTTAATTATATTATCGTGAATTTTTTAATTGTTAGTTTTATATAGTATTAAGATTTGTTTAATTTTAAATTTAATTAAGATATTTATTCTAAAATGTAAAATATACTACTAAGAGTTTAAAATATAATATGTAACTATTGGATTTCAGTGTGAATGGGTATATAAATTTTATTAGTAGTTAATATGAATGATTGATTTTTTTTTTATAAAATTCTTGAATAAAATAGTTTTTAAAAGATTTTTTCATAGGCAAATTTTCATGCATCAATAATTCCTTACATTTCATCCCCATGCAAAAAATTTATTTAGTTATTTTTTTTTTTTTATCTCAGATAGAATCGTCGAATCTTGTCGGGTTATAAGAAATCGGTGCATAAATATACGAAAAGATTTAGATTATGAATGAAAGAGGGTAGAGAGGCAGACGGACTGCCTGTTGAATCTGTTTGAAGCAGAAACCGTTCCTTTCCAATGGCATTGAATAGAACCTGTCAAGAGAGAGATTTGAAATTTAGAATAGAAAAGCTTTAAGACGATTTTAATAAGAAATATCTAGCACAATCTGGAAGAAGTTTTGTCGATATCAAATTCAAAAAAAAAAAAATAAATAAAATAAAATAAAAGAATAAAACAGTTTCATCTAAGAGTCAAAACTCCCTTTAGTAACAATTCTTTGGTTTTCGTTTTATTTCTTTCTACCATTTCATTTTTGTTTCATTTGTAAGGTTGTTATTTTTTTTTTGTTTCTTTTCTTTCAATTTCGATAAAGAAACTGATTCCCCGATAGGCTTGAGAGAATAGTTCAATGTAATCAAAGAGAATGAATACCTTCTCTTTTTTTTAATGGTTCATAAAAGTAAGATAAATTAAAAATATTTTAACATTAATTAGAAAGAAAATAAAAACAAAAACGGAATAAAATAACCTCTTCGAAAAAGGTTGTTAATTTAAATTTTATTCATTAAGAGATTTTCTTTTAGTGATAATTTTTTTTTAAGAACTTTTTCAAAATTAACAATAAAATTTTCGTTTTTTTTTCTATGACAATAAATGAAGATATTTATTAATAAAATTAGATGTAACAAAAAAAAGGTTGTAGTTTTGGGTTTTTTTAAGAATTTTATAGGTACCTATATTTTTATATTTTAAAAGAATGGGCAACTTGTTGATTTTAGAAGAGAAACAATCATATCTATAAAATAAGAGAATCATTTTACTTTCATTTCAATAAAAAAAAATCTGGAGTGTCTCCACTCAACTATCTCGCAAATTTGAATTGGATTAATTATCACATATATAATATTATATTTAAATTAAATTTAATTAATTATATATAATAAATTAAAATTAATAAATAATATTTATTAAACCAGCGCGTGTTTGGCTCTTTGTTGATGGCACCACGTCACGAGCAGGCGCGTGATCTGCAGTCATACTAACTCTAGCGAGAAACTAATGAAATTTAAAAAACTTTAATATCATAAGAAATAATTGGATTAATAAAAATTGAATAAGAAAAGTAGTTTAGCATGATGAACTTTTATAGGGAACCCATTTAGGAACTGTAGTCGGTTATTATTAAGGGAATTAGGAGAAGTTTGAAACTGGATGAAGGTTCCTCAGAATAGTAGCAGCTAGAAGAATGTAGTTGTATGCCCAGTATATATATATAGGTTAATTTAAATAATAATGAGCTTAATTTAACATGAAAGAAACTAGTCCTTCCTGTTTCATAATTTGAGTTTTTACAGAAATTAGTAATCAGTTCTTTACTAAAGTTAATATAGCGGGAATCAAGGTCGCATCGTAAAGATTGGAATCCCTTGCAGCTAAGCTATCAATTAATTCTTAATAATTAATTTAGTATCTAATATTTAAAAATTTTAAAATCCCGAAAGTTAACTGACATTTCCGGTTGTTCAATTTAAGTTAGTATGTTTCATTCACATCACAAATGAATACCTTACTTAAAATATAAACTTTTTTTGTAAATAAAAAATTTAATTAATTTTTCAACTCTATAAAAAGGTGATTTTGACATGGATGATAAGAAACGTCCAGGCCAACTGAAAAAGTTTGGAGATGAGAAAAGAGAAGTTTTATTCAATGAAAACAAAAGATGAAGAAATCATTAAATGTTGATCGATCAATGATTTCTAAAAAAAATAAAACTCTATATCCTTAGAAAAATAAAAAAAATTATCAAGTTTATTCCATCTTCTATTCAATTTATGTATAATCAATTTTCATTAAAATTTATAAACACATTATAGTTATTTATATTTTAGCATTGGTTGTACAAAATTTATGTATTGATGAACGATGTATCATATTGTATTGTATCATTTTGTTTTGAAAACTTATAATTTATTATTAATTTATATCCTTTGTTTTGGTAATTACAAGAATTATTACAATAAATGTTTATGATAACAATATATCAATTATTTCTTTTATTTTATAGTTTATATTATTACATTATTATATTATTTAAATAATAATATAGTTCTTTTTTTATTAAAGTTATATTTGCCCAAAATTGATTTATATATGACTTTTTAAAATAAATATAATATAAATAGAATTAATAATTTATTAACATTTATTTTTTTTTAAATAATTATGTAACTTATTAGCTATATATTTTTCATAAAGTGAATTAAAGGAATAACATTACAACAAAATGTAAATTAACTTATGTATAAATTTGTCTATTAACATTTGGATAGATTATTACACATTTTGTTGAATTATATCTATCTATCTCTACACAACTCGAAAGTTCTTGTCTTCAGCAACCACATTTCTCCAAGTGTCCCTATCCTGAGCCACAACCATCCAATCCCTACCCTCTCCCATCTCTCTCACGTCCCTTCCTACATTGTCCACCCACCGCATCCTTGGACTATCAAGTGGACGTTTCCCAATCGGTTTCCACACCAATTTCCGCCATTCTTTCATCTCCCATTCTAGCCATGTGCCCTGCTTATCGCAGGAAGATGCTTAGAGGTTATGCAATTCCTTGTTGAATTATAATGAATTCTAAATTCCTTTTTTTCTAATTCTTACAATTAAACGTGTACCAAAAAATGTTTATTTTTGTTTCGCCATTTTTTTTAATAATCCATTTATTATCTATGAAAAGATAAATAAAAATAAAAATGTCCATCAATCTGGTAAATATATTTGTTAATCATAAAAGGAGAGAAGAGGGCATAATTTATCTTTAATATGGTCGTTAAAAACAAAATCTTCAAACAATCTCATGCTTTATTATTGATATTTACATTTAAAAAGGTTTTAATGATTTGATAAGAGCTATCAAATTTTCATCTCTTTAAGAGAGTATGTGATCCTAAATTATTATTATTCACGAGGCTTTCTGTTATGAATTCAATGTCCGATAAAAAGAGAATAAGAAAGTGAGTTCTGTAGAGGGGCGAAGAGACAAGAGCAATGGGGATGAATATAAAAAGGCGCCACTTGAAAATGGGGTTGAAGACATGGCACAAGAGAGAAGCAAACAAAAAAAAATGAAAAAAAAAAAAAAAAAAAAATAAACACTATTGTCGAAAAATATTAAAATATTCTAATAAATTAGAATTTTTTAAAGAATATATATATACTTTCATATTGAGTTTTTAAAAATTAAAATATAAAAATGAAAATAAAAGACAGACTATAACTTTAGTCTGTTCTTTTAAAATAAAATAAAATAAATTAATATTTTTTTATAAATTATTTTCATTGTATGATTTAGCTTCCTGATAATTAATTCTTGGTTGGCTTTTGTATTTCGAATGAAGCAAATTCCTTGATCCCTCCGTTAATCAATCAAATCCAATAGGTAATCTGTAAATAGCCTTAAGCATGCATAGTTATCAAACAATCACATGTTGCATGTCAACGAAGATCTAAAGGAAATCAATATATATTTAACAGAGTAATCCTGATATATATATGCTTTGTTTATAATAACTAGTTATAATCTATTTATGATTTTTTAATGGTTCTATTAATAAAATATTTTCTATTAAACTAATATATAATAGAATCTATACATTTATAAAAAAAAAATAAAAAAAAAATAAAAATAAAATATTAAAATTAAAAATAAAATATAAAAATATGAGCTGGGGCCAGGCCCAGAACCGACCGAAGATTTGATATAAATTAATTTCCAAACATTTCATATATATTTATGTATAAAGTATAAAATAAAAATATTTTTAAAACTTGAATAAAAATGACTAAATAATATTATCTAGGTAATTATTTTTAGTTTAATTACTCAATTATTAATTACTACTATATTTTAAGTGAAAAATTTTCCGACAATGAATATAAAATTAAATCTTTGTAAATTAACACTTCGGGTTTCCGGATATACACTACAAGTTGATGAATTCATGCTACTGATGCATTAAGTAAATATACACAATTTTATCAAAATCCGTTGAGCCGTTCACACGTCTATATGGACAGACGATAGACGGACAGATGAACAGACATCATGCTAAAAATACTTTTTTCTGATAACCAAATGTATGATTCATGGAGATATGTAAAAATCTCCACATGTGAAATTTGGTGTGAAAACAATACCTTCCCTTTATCGTCTGTCGGTAAAAATTAAAAATAAAATAAGTATTGTGATTAATGAACTTCAAAAAACTTTTAAAGAAAAAGTTGGACTAGCGGAAATTATGCTTCTTTATTTTTAATAGAGAAAATCTCTTTTAACTAAATTCTTAAGATTAACGCTTTGTTCCCCCTTATTGCAGCTACGAGTATATATATATTAAGAAGTTGAGGAGATAGAGAAGCGGCGGGTCAAAGCTAAGAAAGGAAAAAGAGTGCGTCGAGTGGTCCGTAAGGGACGAAGTGGAGAGTGAGGGGGATGTTGGTGACAGGAGGATGGGGTCTCGGCGCCGAGCATCCAAGGAAGAGGCGTTGTCTTGGATCGTGACAGATGCGCTCGGCCGCGGTTGCCATGACGACGCAGCCTCTCGGCTGCTGGCCCCAGCAATAAAATGACCAGCGGCGAGGCGGAGCCGGCGAAAGCTTGACAGCCGCCTCGTATTGATCACGTGGCCAAGACGCACCCGTGTCGGAGATACCCTCTCCCGAGGGTTGGGGGTACTGGACCTCTTCAGGAAGCCATCTTTGCACAAATCACTACTACTAGTCTAGCAACTCTTTCAATTTCACTGAATATAAATTGAATAGGTATTTGATTTTTTTTTTAATCTTATTCAACTTAGTGACATCTTTCTAATCTATCATTTAACCATATCCGCAGTTATCGCTTTCTCACTTGCTACATCGGATCAAAAGAGATCTTTCCAACGAGTTTGGGTTCTGTCATCGCTCTCACTCTCCATCTCTAGCCACACCAAAGAAATATAATTTATTTTTTACCCAGTTTTTTTTACAAATCAGTAGAGATATAATAATAATAATAATACAAATAAAATTAATTAAATGCTAAATTAAAAAGTCAATTAATTTTTAATAAAAACATTTGGTGATCAATAATAATTGGAATCAATAATATGGATAATTATCATTTCCTCTTTACTATCAAATATACTCACGTTGTTGTTGTTGTTTTTTATTTTTTTTAAATAGATATCATCTATAAATATTTTAATCTATTTTCTATATAATACCTATTTTCAAAGAAGTTTAAAGTTTGTCAAGGGAAAAAAATAATAAAAAATATTTCATATGATTATTCTTTGCGGATAGACCCTGGGGATCACGCAGAGTTTTAAAGAGATAAGATTAATAATTGAATTTCCCTAGACTCGAAGTCGAGTCTTCAGTGTGGTAGACTGCCGTGCTAACCACTAAACCCCTGAAGTGTCTGGTATTAAATTATTATTTATAAATTTTTATTTTATTCTTTATTTAAGCTTTAATCTTATTTTACATAACTAATAATCTAAATATTCATTTGAATTTAATTTAAATTATAGACAGATTTATTATTGAGAAATAAAATTCAAAATAATATATATATATATATATATTGTCTATAGAATTCAATATAGAATAGATATATAAGACAAGACTATTTAAATAAATGACAAATAATTATTGTTGAACTTGTTATAATAAACATATAAAAGAATATCATTTATAAATATAAACATTTATTTTAAAATAATTTTTCTCTAATTAAAAAGCGATGAATTTATTAATAATTCTATCAATCTATTAAAATGAGAATAGTCTAATATTATTTATATACACAAATTGAATAAAAATTATCTTTCTAATGGAAATAAATAAAGATTCTTTGATTGTTCTACCATTAATATTAATTAAACTAATACAGAATCTTATCTGTTGAATGAAAGAAATTCTTCAACTGAATTAATTTAATTAATATTGGCAAAGTTAGGTTTCTAAAAGGCTTTTTGTTCATATCGATTCCAAGAGAGAAAGATTCATTGGGGTGTGTCATCATTTTAATTTGTTTTTGAAAAAAAGGGGTTGAATAGGGATGGCAGTTTAATAATGTTTTTAATTTGTGCCTTGACTAAAAGGTGGTGGTGGTCTTGGGATTTAAAATAAATTAAAAAAAAAACGATGGAAAAAATGGACATTAAGACAGATTATTTTTTTTTTAGAATTGTTTTAAAAACAATGTTCATTGTATTTATAATTCAAGGGAACATATCTCTACAGATCCCCTTTTAAAAGGAAATTTTATTTATTTTATAAATCTTAGAGATAAAATACATTTATAATTAAATGGGGTTTGTCATCATTTTAATTTGTTCAATATATATTATTGAATGGGTTAAAAGTCTTCAACCACTAACCCTCCCCCTTAGAAAGAAGTTAAATTCTAATAAAAAGTATCAGTAATTTTATATATGTATTTTCATTTTATTTAACAAATATTAAAACATTTAAAAATTATATAAAACAAATATGTATATCAATAATATATAACAGGGGTGGCCATATTTGGTGATACTTTGAGCCATATTGAATAATCGAAAATGTTTAAGAGCCAAATCTGGAAAAAATTTTTACATTTTTTTTAGATGCAAAATCAAAAATGTTACCTTTTCTGTGTCATGACTTTAAATTTTTTATTTAAGCTATAATATACTCGAAAAGCGCCACATGAGGCTCGCGAGCAACAGTTTAGCCATCCTGGATATTTCTAATATAGTTTAGTTCTCTAGTATCTTTTGAAAAACTTAATAAATTACAATAAAAAATTAAGTTTTCTTTATTATAATTTTCTTATCCTGTTTGTATATCTTTTACTTATAAAAATACTGATCTTGAGAATTTTGAATTTCTTTACATTTTAAGGTGCCAGGAATTAAATTATTATGGCAAAGTTAATAAATAAATTAAACCTGTGTGATTTCGAAATGTATTTTATGTAGTTAAAAACTTTTTTAAAACTTTGAACTTTATTAAAATCATTATTTTAAATAAAATTACATTATCAATTCTCCCAGTAATGCTACTATAAATTTTCATTAAATATATATAAAAAATTTATTTATTTTTTTGAAGAAACAACCACGAGATTATGAACAATTATTTATATATAATTTTTTTTAATAGATATATTATATAATAAAATATAAATAAGGTTAGAAACTGTAGATGTGATCCAAAAACCCAAGTTAATTGAATTTATTTGTGATTGATTGATTTATTGAAGAATTAAATATATTCTTTGTTAATAAATGATAGTAAATCAATATATATAACACAGAATAATTGATTAAAAAACAAAGTTAAGAATGCAAATGAACAATTGTTTTTGAATAAATTAAACTCAATGGATTTCCATTGAAAGCTAGGCTAATTTGAAATTCAAAGTATTTATCTATTGGTTTAATATGAAAAGGCTTTTATTCTCTAAGTCAATCTATTGATGCATTATGGTTTGTTGCCTGTTTGAGGGCAGTTCGACAGATGAAACGAAATAAAAGCACCTCGATCAAACCGCGTTGAAATTTAATTAAATCGGTAGCGAATCGTTCTGTGTTGTGGCCACTTTTGACGATTGCAGACTCTTCAACTCAGTCCCCAATCCTCTGATAATGCCCAGTCACTTCTCTCTCAGATGAAACTGACAATACCCATTCATGGATTACCAAAGCTAAAGGGTTCCAAAAGAGTTACAAAAAAAAAAAAAACTTAACAAGCAATAATTACTGAAATAAAGAGTATTCTTCAATCATTCTTTCATTTTCTCCCTCTTTTTACTTACTATTCTCAATCATTCTCCATTTAAAGGTTGGTATACCATATAGAAGACATTATTATTCCTTAAATTGATTATATTTATAAAATATTCAATTTTAATATTATAGACTAATACTTTTATTTACTTTTAACTGAGCCTATCTAACCTTTTAGTCTGTTAATGAAATTAGCAGCTCTCTATATTTTCTATTAATTATTCATAAGAGAATTATAATGCTTAAATTCAATATTTATTAATAATCAATTAGTTAACAAGTCACCTTTTTATACACTTTTTATTAAATTAACTTTGCTGTCGGTCTATAATGTTCTAAATTTGCAAGTGGATTTTAACCCACTTCTAGTTGTGTGAAACATATATTGAAAGTTGATGACACTGCAATAATCAAAAAGAAATATTTTGAATTTTTCAAAAATACAGATTTTTAAAATTTGTGAATTTAATATGCGCCCAAGCTTTTTTGTTGGGAATATGTAAAGGCTACTATTCAAGGTTTAATTAATAATTTATTTTCTATTTTTTAGGATATTTTTTATTAAAAAGCGTGTATATTAAAGTTTTTTTTATTAATTTATTAATAAATTATATTAAATCAAATTCCAACAATTTTCTAACTTGAACAATTGATTAAGATGACATTAAAGATAATAATATTTTATTAAATATATTAGAATAAATAATATGAAAGAAAAACATTAATTTACTAGAATGGTCATTGAATGGAACATTTGGCTTTGCTAATGAAAATTTTCCCTTTTCAACTGAACTCTTATAAATAAAAAAATACAATAATAATTAGAGAGTGTGAATGTTAATAATCCCTTTTTAGCTTATTATATTAAATGGATTAATGGTTGATCACTTTCTTCTCTTTTTATTTGTCGAGTAATAAGGAAAATAATTTTCTATAATAACAAGATCTAAGCTAGAAAATCATAATCGTCATTGCACTTAAGCTTTCTTTCATAATATAAGTAGTTGAAAAGCTTCTGTTTATTATTTCATTATGAAGATAATGAAGTATAAAGGAAGTCGAGTGGATGAAATCTAATAAATGGGAAAGGATATTGAAATAAACAAAAAAAAATAAAAAGAGAAAGAATTTAATAATCTAATTGGAATATTAATTGAAATTATAAAATTTGTTTTGCTTAAGAAATAAAAAAAAAATACAGATTAATTGTAAATTAAAAATTATAAAAAAAAACTCTAATTCAAAATCTTCTTACATTTCTACTTGCTATTTATTATTGAATTATAAAGTTCGTAATGGCTTTTGGTTGTGATGAAAAAAGGGTTCCTAAATCCTTTCCTGTTTACATATTCTCACCTTCTCTATCCCACACCTCGAGTGTTTGTTAAAAACAGATCAATTTTTATATATAAGATATGTTTGTGCAAAAAAATTGAACGTATAATCTGAAATTAGAATATTCAAAAGACATAAAAGTTAAGCCATGTGAAAAAGATTTGCAAAATACCCAATTTTCGAATAAAATCATATTAATAAAAATTTGAGACTGGATCAGGGGTCGGCAACGTGGGGCTCGCGAGCCGCATATGGCTCTTTCGATGTGGCTCTCCAATACCATGCGTCAATATTCATAATTATATTATTTTATATTTAAAACTCAAAATATTATATTGCAATAAAAATATATAATGCAAAAAAAAATTTGTAAATTTTGTAAATTGTAATTTTTGGCTCTTCCGTCTCACAAGGTTGCCGAACCCTGGTCAAGATAAATTGGCATACTATTTAGGCTTTAAATTAATTAAATAAGTTGACCTGTGGCCAGGTCTGAACCGACCGACGGTTTGAAGTAAATTAATTTCCAGCTAAAGAAACAATTTCAAATAATTTTAATATATCTATTAATGTAATAAAAAACAGATATGGATACATAAATAATAAATATAAATATTTTTAATTTTATTTTATTTATAATATATATGCAAGACCAGGCTGTGATGTCATGAATGGCTGGATGACGTCATATAATTTTAAATCAAGAAAAAACTAATAAATATGATTTTCCCGAGGATAAAACCAATACAAAGTGCACGATTCGTGGTTATATATAAAAAAATCTCCTCATGTGAAATTTGGTGTGAAAATAACCCTTCCCTTCCTATCGTCGATCGCTAATACTACCACTTCCGGTTTCCGGATTTGCATCAAAAGTTGATCAATTCATCCCACTGATGCATTAAGTAAATAGACCAAATTTCATCAAAATCGGTTGAGCCGTTCAGGCTGTACACATCTATACGGACGGACAGACATCATGCTAAAAATACTTTTTTCTGTTAAGAAAATGCATGATTCGTGGAGATATGTAAAAATCTCCACATGTGAAATTTGGTGTGAAAACAATACCTCCCTTACTATCGTCGGTCGGTAAAAAAGACCGAATCTCATCAGAAGCAAAAGAATAAATTTTTGGCTATTCGTAGTATGTAACAAATCTTTTAAGTTTTATTAATAATGCATAAAATTCTAATTAATGTTTTTTTTTCTTTTATTAGTTTTTTTTCAAAATTATGTGATTTTTTCTAAAGATTACCTTAGTCAAGAAAATAACTTTATCTTCAATACACCCCATATATATCTATAGGAACATTATTTCAAAGAATTTTTTCATTAAAATAAAATTAAAAAAAATTTGGGATCATAATACACTTTAACATTAACACTTTATTATTATTGCAATATTTATTGAAATTTTATTTTATTTTATTTTATTTTTTTTTTTTGAATTTTCGTGTATCAAGTTTTTGATCAAAAGGAGAACATTTTAATTTAATCTATTCCAATGTTTAAAAATATATTTTATCTCATTTTATTTAACCAACTAAGGCATTCAAAAAGTATCGCATTTGAAAATTAAATAAACATTCTATGATGTTAATTTTTATATATATATAAATAGTATTCAAATTTCAAAGGATTGAAAATATCTATTGAACCGGTATGCTCGATCTTCCGATTGTTTTGCCAATTGCTGGTTGCCCTCACCCCTCCTATAAGAGTACGCATATTGTAATGGACCGTAACTATGTAACCGCATCGTTAATTAATATAAACCCAATACAAGAGCGCAAAAAGCGCATCCCCACCCTTTCCACATGCCTAAATCAAACTTGCACGCGAATGCACTGCTATGCACACGGTATGTATGCTTTCTATATACATATTCATGATGACCTGGAACCGTGAGAGATTCAATTATACATGTGGTGGGGGCTATCTGTGATGTTATATGTTTATATAATGTAATAACTTAGTCTCTTAATTAAGGCACTATAACAAATTAAGATATTAAAAAGAAAGATAAGAGGAAAATTAATTAGTTCTGTCTGCGAACGAATAAAAAAAAATATATATATATATATATTTATGATAAGCTGAAATGTAATCATTCATTTATTTTGAAGTTTTATTTTCGGTTTTTCTAAATAAAGAGAAATATAACCTTAAAAATAATTTTTTAGAATTAATTTAAAGTGTTAAAATATGAAAAAATTTGAAATCACTTTTAAATAAATATGTATTTTAGTTTTAACTAAAAATTTTATATAATTCATCTAATCATATGTATATTTAAACTATTAAATATTATTGAAATGGACATTGAATTACAAAAACAAAAAAAAAACAAAAAAAAAAAATAATAAATTGATAAAAAAAACAATCTAAAGACTATAAACATTGTGATATTATATTTCATTCTATGATAATAATAAATATAATCAAAATTCTAAAAGAGCTCGTATTTGACATTATCATATAATTGCTTGGGGCGATAACTCCCACAGGTAAATAAATTCAACCTAAAAATTGATAATATGAAATGGATATACAATATTAAATATTTGTGATATGATTTTAATTTCAAGTGATCAATGAATAAAAATAAAAAAAGAATATTTTGGCTTTGAATGACTGGAAAATTGTTAATTTTGATTGAAATTGGTATATAATTATATTTATTTTTCACTTATTTTCATGGGAATATTTTTTGTTTTCTATATAAAATATTATTGTCAAAAGAGTTGAAATCTAATAGAATTGCATTAGTTAAGAGGAGCGATATAATAATTAAGTTGCTTCAGATTTATACTCCAGCTGAATGTATAAAGATTAAACATTTTGATAGGACTACAAAATAAAATAGAAAATTCCAATGAAAAAATATCTACTAAAAAGGTATTAAAAAATGTTACTATACATGAGCAGAATTGTCCAGAACCATCCATCATTATAATTATTTTTCAAATAAAATTAAATAAATTGGTCAACAAACAATGGAAACTGAATGTTTTTGAAACACTGTCTCATCCACCTTATTCAACAGATCTGATACCCAGGATTATCTTTTGCTCAAAAATTTAGAAAAACTAATTCCTAAATTAAAAAGCAAATAGTATAAATTATTTGTTACTAGATTGTTAGTAAAAATCTTAAATTGATAATAATGATAATTTATAGCGAGAATTATTTCAGGCTATATTTAAACATCAGGCTTCCCTAAATTGAATATAATGATTTTTACTATTAATTAATACGTACACAAGATTTATGCATTTAAAGTAAAAATAACTACAAATTTGATTACAACCTAAAATAATATAATCCTTCAGTTAATTATTGATGAAATTTCTGATAGTATAATTTGGAATGTAGGTATTCCAATATTTGATAGAATCAAATGGTAGATATTATTTGAAATTGTATATGTTGGATGTTTTTGCTTTAAAACCACAATTATTTACCAATAATTATCTTGTTAATTATTCATCAATATTTATCTTAAAAAGATTAAAAATATAGTATATATTTACAAATATTTTTTATAAGAATATTTATTTCATAAACATATAATAGCTTAACACGTGCTTTACTCAAAATATATTTCTAATTAAAAGGAAAGTAAATTTTATTATAAGCAATTTTCTTTTTTATTAATAATAAAAAAGTATTAAGTAAAAGTTTTATTAGTAAATAGTAATAGATAATTTCCATATTAAAGTTGAATTTTAGATAGTGAAATAAAAATATTAAATAAAAATGAAATAAAAAAAATTGTTTACAACAAGCAGTAGTATATAAACAAAAATAATCGATTTTGCTTTATAACTCTTACTTCTTAAACTTACTTCATATATAAGGATCGCAAAGTGATAAATAAAACAATAATGTTACTAACTTTTCTAAATTCCTATTATTATGTCACACTCTCTTCTTATGTATATATATTTCTCTTATACAAATTTTCAATCGTTAAAAAAATACTTTTTATGCCTCCACCCGAGTTTAAATACTTTTTTACTATCTCGTTAGAGATAGTATTGTGATCACGAAAATTTTCGATGTCGAGATTTTGATGTTTTTATACGTTTTAAAGGTCCCTGAGTCATTTTCACTAAGGTTGAGAAAAATGTCTGTCTGTATAGACAAGATTACACAAAAACGGTTTGAGCTAGAATAATGAAATTTGGTACACGGGCATTATTCAAAATTCGTAGTTTTCTGTCAACTTTTGAGAAATGTAGTTCATCCGGAACTGGGTCATTAACTACCACGTTTTCAATTTTTTTAATCTAAACTGACCGTAAAAATAAAGATATCTGTTTGATAGTTTTTCACATGATTAAAAATTATTTAAAACTGCTATATATAGAATTTCCGATTGATTGAAAGTACCGGAATTAATTTTTTAACACGACTGCAAATCACGTGCCATCAACCAAGAGCCAAACATGCGCTGGTTTAATAATATTTATTAATTTTAATTTATAATTTAATTAATTAAATTTAATTAAAATATAATATATGTTATTTAATCCAATTCAAATTTGCGAGATAGTCGAGTGGAGACACTCCAGATTTTTTTCAACTTATAGTTGTTGACATTTGATGTTAATTCGATTTTTTAAAATATTAATTCATTAATAATTAATATAATTTAGTATGATAGAAATGTGTTTTGCAATGGCTAAGATGATAGTGAATCGGCTTCGGATCTAATCTTTTTGAAGAATAAAATTTATTTATTTGATTTTCAAATAAAAATATTAATATGTACTTTAAATAGTTTTAGCAGTTTTAATAAGTATTGATTTTAAATTTGTTTTTATATTATTTGATGTATTACGATGCATTTTTATTGTCTCTAAAAATGTAATATATGAATGCATTTTATAATTGAAATTCGACATTATAACTACAAAATAATATTAATAAATACATTTATGTATATTAATAACTAGTAATTTTTTGTTATGATAAATGTATAAATTAAAACAATATATAGATATACCATGAAATTTAATTTTAAATATTTAAGAAGTTTATTATATTATTTAAATTTAAATAATAATCCCTTTAGTTGTTGTGAATCGACCCTAAGCGTTTTGTTAAAATGATAATTTCTAAAGATTGTTCACATAATCTATTTGAAAATTAAATATAATTTCTTCAGTCAAGCGCTATGGTCATAATTTCTTTATTATTCATGAACTGTCACTTACCCCTTCGCTTGCATTTTAAATGTCGGTTCGCTTGTCAGTATGGGTATATGTGAAGGAAGGGGAGGGGGTAGGGGGGACTATTCTAATGATGGTCCCGAGACGTTGTCTGCGACATCAACGTGATGAGATGAGAGAGATAAAGCGAAAGAGGAAGAGACAAAACTGAAGAGAATGAAAAGGGATGATGAGGGAAGAGAAGGGGCGCGAACGCAACCCGCGTGTGGAGGCGGGAATTCGCGGAATTGCGCCACGAATTCCTGACCCAGAGCCACAGGCACGCGACCATCGGCCGTTTCATCCTCCTCCAAGCCGGGTCCCTGTCCTCACTCCTCGTTCTACCAGCGCTCTCTCCCTCCCTCCCCCTTCGTCCATTTTCCATCCCTTACTAGCAAAACTCGAAAAGCCACAATCTAATCAGAACAAGACGACAACGTTGATTAAATGATATATATATATATATATATATATATCATAATTATAAAACTCATATACCTATATTATATAAATTGACCTTTTCAACAAAAACAAATTCAGTTTTTAAAAAGTTTAATAAAGTTAGAAAAAAAATTAACTAAAATATATAAAAACAATAGATAGATAATTAAACAAATTTCAGTGAAGTTTTAAGTTTATTTATTTATTTTATGTGCATTTCGAGTGTTCCAGTATTATCATTCCTCTACTTAGGATGTTCAATAAGTTCGCGGAGTACCATCTATTCATCAATATTAGACCTAAAACTTACCTCCAAACTGGGAAAACAATCAATTCGAATTATTATTGTGAAAAAATTCGTTAAAGAAGACCTGGATTACAGAAGAAGAAAATCATTTTCCACCAATATAACGCATCTGCGCGCACAGCTCAAAAAACGAGTGCTAAAATATCTGAATTGAAGTACGAATTGTTGCAACATCCAGCCTATTGGCCAGATTTAGCTCCCTTCGACTTTTGACTCTTCCCACACCTCAAACAATATCTCCGTGAAAAACGATTTTCTTCAAACGAAGAGGTAATAGCTGCCGTGGAGGGATATTCTGGAAAACCATTACAGTCAAGGGATCCATAAATTAGAAGACGGTTGTAATAAGTGTATTGAAGTTGAGGAAAACTATGCTGAAAAATAAAGTCATTTTTACAAATAAAAAGTGGTTTCTTCATTTCCGTTCCGCGAGGAGCTGAGGAATTAATTTGAAACTCCACCGAGGTTTTCTTATCAATTTTTAATTTTGTTTTATAAAAAGCATATTTATATTTTATACTCGTATAAAATTATTTAGTTTTTATTGGTCTCCAAAAAAGACGATAGGTATATTTGTATTATTAATTTATATACCTATATATTTAATTATTGAACTAGAAGAGGTGTGATCTCTCATTCTCTAAACAGGACAATTTTCCAAAGAACCCAGAGTCTTGTATCAGTGTAAATTTTACTAAAAGTATCTATATGTTTTGTTAAACATAGAAAAAAAATGGAAAATATGCTTAATATTTTCTATTAAATTTTAAAAAAAACTTTCAAGCACAAATATAACACCATATATATATATATATATATATAAATATATTAATTAATCATTGTATAATTAAACTAAAAAAAACTAGCATCCATTTTATAATCAAAATTCACTTTTTTAACTTTAAGACAAATTTTATTTTTTATTAGAAAATTTAAATTATTTCTTTTCCTCAATATGAAATTTGTGATTATCCCTTTTCAATGTCAGATTTGTTTCACGATATTCGAGGGAGACCCCATATCACCCATAAAATTGATTCCAATGAATGTGATTGTAACGACAAGCTTAATAATTTCTGACCCTTGAAACACGCTAAAAGCAACTGTTTAGAAATCAGATTAGATTATAGGGGGTTGATGGGAATGAAATGGAAATGTAATTTTATCCCCTAGGCACTACTAATTTGAATGTCAACATCAACAATTTATATATATATATATATATATTAAATGAAAGAGCAGGATAAAAATTGTTTATAAAAATAAAGCTTTAATTAAAAATATTTTAAGACTAAAAAAATATGGAGTGGATTATTTGTAAAAAAAAATGCTTTTGAATAATTAATTAATGGCTTCCCCCATTTCATTAGCAGTAAAGTATTGGTATTGGTTTATTCCATGACGCTTATCTCTTTCTGACATGAGACGGGGAGGACTAATGAATTCTCTCATGTTATTAACTCAAGAAGCTGTCGTTGTTTTAGTTATGATAGTTACCTCTGATTAAATTCAAAGGAGTTTCCAACAAGGCAGCAAGGAAGTGATTTTTTTTATTTTCATTCGAAAATGAACCCTTCCTCCTAAAATCGAACTTTGTCCTTTGTTCGAGGTTCGTGTTGCCGCCCAAACGAGCAATTCTATGAAGTTTAAATTAATTTGTGGTCTTCTGATCTGCAATAAAGCAAAGAAGCCGCAACGATGCTGCGGTCGGTTCTTCAAAGACATAGGCGAATAGATTATATCATTCAAACCTGACTGATAGAAATCTAATTGATGAGATATTTCGAAAGGTCTCCCCGGATAATCAATTTATTTCAATCCCACATCGAAATTCTAATGTCGAATTTAATAATGTTAAATAATTGAATCATATAGCATCTCAATTAAATATTTAATTTATTTGTAATCGATCAGGAAAATATTCGTTATTAATAAAAGAAGAAGTGAGAGTGGGAGAGAGAGAGGAAGGGATAGATCGGATCTCTTCTTCACTAATGGGACATGAAATTTATAAATTATGCAATCGTAAAATTGGAAAGAAACATATCCATTATTCTCATTAGAAATCGGAAAAGAAATTAAAAAAAAAATGTTATTTGATTATTCCCTTTGTCTATTCCCGTCTTCACTCGTAACTCCATTTTATTATCATATGTTAATTTAATTTCATTACTCAAACGGAGGATATACCTGTAAGATTTATGACCGTCTTTTAGTTAATCACAATTCGTTTTTTTTTTTTTTTTTTTTTTTTGTATTAATTTTATTATTAAAATATTCATAAAATATGTTGTAGTGGTGAATTTTTAATAAATAAACTTATATTAGAGGAAATACACACACTATTAAAATTATTGTGTTTTAAAAATGTTTATTTATAACTTTTTTCATGTTGTGAATGAATTTTTAAATATATACAAACTATTATTATATTTTTTAATTATAGAAAAACAATAAAAGAGTAACAGATATATATATATTAAGAGAAGTTATATTTCCAAGTTATTTTCATAGTTTACTGTGAGTTTTGAGGATCTTTTTCAAGAGTTTTTCCTAAGCGAATTTTTTGGGATTTTAGATCTTAGTATGTATGACCAATTTTGGATTGAATGGGAGGGTAATCTTTGACTTCTGAAGCTCTGAAGAATCATCGGCACTAGCACTGACACTAGAACTCGTCCGGTTCGATCAACTCTCCTAACAAAATCACTTGAAAATGGCTCCAAAATGTCCAGGCTCAAACACACAATAAAACATGAAAATAACTGGGAAATGTAACTTCTCCAAATAATAAAAACTTTAAAGGAATTCTATACGAATATATATATATATATAAAAAAGGGGAGTAAATTAACAATTGGGGAATATTATTACATACTTAACTGCACGGGGGTGAGTATCAAAAGCCTCTATAAATTTTAATAACAAGCTCATTAAGCAAACCAATAGAGAGGAATGTTTGCCTAAATATCGTTAAATGAAAATCAATGCTTTACTTGCCAGGAAAAAGATATGTATAATATCAATTAAAAGATTAAATGCTAAAGAGGAGTGTAAATTACCTAGGATGGTCTTTTGTTCGAATCGTTTATGTATCATAATAATAATAATAATAATAGTTATAATGATAATAATAAAATATGGATTAAATCTTGATTATTATTAAAAGAAAATTTAAAAAATTTCTAAGTCAATGTTATTTAGAGTGTTTCAATTTCAAATTAATGGTTAGAAAAAAAGCAGAAGATATTGTATTAAACGGCGGAAAATGACGTTTTTCTGGAAAAAATACCTTTCTAATTGGTTGTTGTGGATGTTGGGCGTCGAACCCATAATTAGTCGGTGGTTCAATCTTATTGGGCCGTTGCATGTGCCGTAAATCAATAGGGTGGCCGACAGGTCATTAGGCAGTAGATCATGTCCGATCCATTTGGCCATGGGCCATTCCAAGCCCAAGGGCCGAAGGTTACCCCGCCACCACAGCCACTTGATAATCACCATTCGCCCACCCCTTTAAATAAACAGAAATCGCGAGGTTTTCCAGTTGGGGTAGGTAGCAAGCAACGATCGCAATGGATCCAATTGGGATTGCCACTCAGTTATCCTTTATCAAGTTAAAACATTCCAATTTCAACCAATGAAATCGCAGTCAAAAGGTTTATTCATTAATTGAAAAATCCTATTGATATAAATAAAGTGAGCTTTTATTTTCATAAAATAAAAATCGAATATTTTTTTTTTAAATAATCAAACAAAAAATCAATGATATAGGTATTTGGAAATATATAGTAGGATATATATAAAAAAAATTCAATTTGAATATATATATTCAATTTTTTAATTAATTTTTTAATTTTAAACTCAAATATACCATATTAACTATTTATTATTTCCGAAAGATGACTATATTTAGAAATACTAATAAAATGTTTTATGTCTAATAGCATTGGATTTTCTTTTTTTACAAATTTATTAATTTTTATTATTTTAAAAGGCAAATTAAACTTATAATTATGTCAATTAACTAATTAATTTACTTTTGTTTTATTCATATTTGCAAATTTTCGTATAGCATCATCTTTTCTATTTCTCTTGTTATATTAGATAAATTTAACGAATTAAAAAAATTGGATTAAAAAGAATAAAATAATATAAATATAAAAAAAAATTTCTAAAATAACGTTTTTCTCATGGACTAAAAAGAATGCGCCTAACGATTTTCGTTGTATATGAACCAATTCATCCATAAATTTTGTCAGGCTTATAGAAAAATTATTTTATTCTTTTTAGTCCATGAGAATAACGTTATTTTATAAATTTGTTTTTATATTTATATTATTAACACATTAAATTAGTATTATTTACCATATATTATAAGCATACCTATTGTCTATTAGAATAGATACTTATCAACGAAGGGTAAATGTGGTTCTTCATTAAGTCAACAATAGTTTATATTGGAAATTCAAATCCATTTTAGTAGAGTATTGGTGATATCAAGTATAATATAAATATATGAATGAATTAAAGAAATTAGTTTACTAATAAATGTAAAAAATATAAATAAAGAAGAGAAATCAGTTTTATATTTTATGTGTGATATTTGTAATGATTAAGATTAATTTATACTAAAAAAATATATAAATGTATAAATACATAATAAGATGGGTTTATAATTATAGAAATCTATTCCCTTTGATTATTGGATATTATCATTATATTTTAATTTTTTTTCTTTTTTGTAATAATACTACGAAATTAATGAAAAGATTTTATTAATTTAATGTTCTAATTTCTTAAATTTACCACTAAATTAACTAACAGATTTTATGTTGGATTTATTTCTTTGATGTCTAGATATTTTCTAAAACATCTTATCATTACTAGTAAAATTTTGAATATAAAAATTTAAAAAAAAAAAATATTTTATATTTATTCTCTCACTCTGAAAATGATTTCCGTATACATTTTTGCTTTTTTATATTATTACTCAATATTTGTGTTAAATAAGTAATTATATTAATTTAAAATATTGAACTATATGGTGCAGTAGATCATTAAAACCAGACTGCGACTCTCACTTTATACTGCATCCATATTATACATTATCGGATAATTGATCGAATTGTAAAAAAAGTATTTTACACATACTTGGCATTATATAAAAAAATATAAATAGAAAAAATAAAATTTTCGTTATTAAGAAAGAAAGAATATATTTTTTTCAACAAAATGGTTGTCTTGCATAAAAATATTAATTTCATTCTACTAATGATATACATACTTATAAAATTTTAAAAACCTAATATCAAATTAAACTAGTTAAAGTTTATATAATATATATATATATATAGAAGAGGTGGATCATCTTTAATTTAAATTTTTCTATTGATTGGAATAATTATCTGTTTTTGGTATTATATACAAATGTAAAATGAAAAAAGAAATAATATGAATTGCTTAAATTATATTTAATTTTTAATTTTATATTTTATGTAATGTAATATAATATTATTTTTTTTAAAGATCTATTAATTAGAATAAAGTAAAAAAGGATCAAATCAAGAGTGAATAAAGTAGTACATTTATATTAATAATATAGAATATTTACGATTTTTATTTCTATTTAATCGTATTTCATTAAAACATTTTTAATTAAAATATTATAAAAAAAAATTATCTTAAAAGAAATTCAATAGCATCAATTGAAATTCAACATAATATTAGATAATATTTATTAATATTATTCAAAACTACATATTGAATCAGCACAATCACCTGATTCTTAATTTTTGTTTTTATTAAAAAAAAAAAAGAATTGATTACATTGATAAATTAAAAAGAAAACACGAAGATAATTTTTTTTTAACGATCAAATGAAAATATATTCTTCAAATACTAAAAAAAAAAGATAAATAAAAGAGTAATGAATAACTACCACTTATTAAGTTACAAAAAGATATTAATAGCAGATACAAAATCATTCTTATACATATTTAAAATGATTTCACTTAATTATAGGAAATGCTAGAGGTAATTTGATCTATTCAAAAGAATACCTAAATTTTGAAAAAAAAAATTAAATCGCTTATAAATAATAGTAATTACTGAATTATTATAAAAAGTCTTGGATAGATGCCTCTTTTTTGAATAAAGTAACATATGAATGAAAAATGGAAAAAAAATATATAAATTAATAATTCAAATTTCAGAAATATATTTTAAGATAAAAAAATATTATCCAATAATTTTATAAAATATAAAAATAGTATTGATATTATACTATCTATCTATCAATCTCTGTTGTTCTACGGAAGTCGAAAGTTCTTGCCTGTAGCAACCACATTTCTCCTAGTGTCCCTATCCTGAGCAACAACCATCCAATCCCTACCCTCTGCCATCTCTCTCACGTCCCTTCATACATTGTCCACCCACCGCATCCTTGGTCTTCCAAGCGGACGTTTCCCAATCGGTTTCCCTACCATTTTTCGCCACGCTTTCCTCTCTCATTCTGCCCAGCCCTCCCAATTTTATAACCCTAATTATGTCTGGAGATGCATAGAGGTCAAGCAATTCCTCGTTATGCAGCTATTCCCCGGTGACCTCATCTTTCTTTGACCCATAAATGCTGCGAAGATTGATATTATACACATATATAATTAAGAAATAATTCTAAAGAAAATTATTTTAAAGAATTTTAAATTTAATTAAAGAAAAATCATTATTAATCTTATATGAATGTTGTAATATTTTTATTTTATTCTATATTATGTGCATAATATATATATTATTCTCTAAAATAGAACCTGCGGGCATCATTTGGCTCATGGTTGTATTATATTTGCCCCGATTACTCTTATTCAATTTTATCGTGACATACCTATATACAAATGAATCTGGTTTCCTTTTGTTATACACTCTTTGTTATTTAGAATGAATATGTGAATTTTTAACTGTTTTATTGTTATTTAATTGAAGTTTAATTTAACAAACAGGCGATAAATTCCATTCTATCATGAAATTGAATTTTCAGCCCTGGAGGCTTTAAAAATTTTCCTTTCAAACGGGCTCAAGTTTGAGTATTCTTGATAAGTATAAAATAAATATATGATTAAATTAAAGAAATTATTTTACTAATGAATGTAAAAATCAATTGTATATTTTATATTTGTAATTATTAATTAATTTATACTAAAAAAATAAGCTGTGGCCAGGCACAGAACCGACAGACGATTTGAAATAAATTAATTTCCAAACAACATTATATACACATATACTATAAAGTATTAAAAAAATATATTTTTAAAACTTGAATTAAAATGACTAAATTATATTATCTTCATTTTTAGTTTAATTACTACTATATTTTAAGTGAAATATTTTCCGACAATGAATATAAAATTAATTCTTTGTAAACTATCTTTTTCGGTTTCTGGATAAACACCAGAAGTTGATGATTTCATGCTACTGATACATTAAGTAAATATACCAAATTTTATCAAAATTCGTTGAGTCGTTCAAGCTATACACGTCTAAACGGACGGACGGAAAGAGAGACATGATACTAAAAATACTTTTTTTTTGTTAACAAATTGTATGATTCGTGGAGATATGTAATAATTTCCACATGTGAAATTTGGTGTGAAAACAATACCTTCCCTTCCTATCGTCGGTCGGTAAAAAAATATAAAAATGTATAAATAAATAATAAGATGGGTTTATAATATTAGAAATTTATTCTCTTTGATTATTAAATATTAATATCATTATATTAAAATTTTTATTTTTATTTTTTTATTAAAATATTATAATGACATTATATTAAATGAATTCATATATAAACAAAGAAATAGAAATGATATACTAATCATATTATATATATTGATTTTGATTTTCAATAAAAATTGGTTCAAATTTATAATGAGTGAATGTGATATGTCTGATATGATTATGCTTTGATCATCTATGTCATTTTATTGGTTCAAGGGGAAGATAATTAATAAATGGAGACGGAAAAATAATCACACAACATAATGAAATGGATAGATCAGTTATTAATGAGCACCCGATTGTATATTGTTTGATATCCTATTATACAATAAAATCTTTGTATGTGTGTGACAGGGCCAGAGGGTAAGGATGGCGCTTACAAAGGTATTGAGGCGTGAACGCGTTGGGATTGTTTTGAAATCAAAGTGAGTGTCTTTCGGCATGAAAGCAGGTGAATCGCACAATGGCAGCCTATCGGAAAAAACGCAGCCTTTGCGCTCAAAAAAACAAAAGCGCGCCCTTCTCATTACTTGGGCTTTTGTCATTTCGGCACAGTATGCATCCACACGCGTGCACGTCAAACAAATAAATAAAATAAAATTAAAAATAATATAATATAAAAATGGGATGAATAGATTAGACTTTTTAAACGCTTGTATGACTAAAAGCTCTTAATAATAGAATGTTCAATTCAGTGAACGTGTAACAAAAATATTCTTTTATTTGAGAGGCCGTGTGAAATGAAAATTCAATTTAATGGAACAGAGAAATTAGTTATCTAAAAATCAACCCTATGGCCGAGTGCTTTTCGTTTTTTTTTTTTTTTTTTTGTTTATTTATTTATTTATTTTATTATTATTTTGTTTTTTAGTTTCGCATTTTTAGAGCAGAAATTGTAGAGGGTGGTTTGGAAGGGCTTTGATGTGGTCTGATGGTTGAAAGAGCAAATGAATAAATCAGGGACAGGTAAAGGCGAAAACGAGCCTGGTAAAACGGCAATGCAACCTGTCCCTACCTAATTCGGCAGCAGACCTCAACCTGGATCAAATTATCACGGAGCTGCCCTTTTACCTGGTCAATTTATAACACAAGACTCACATGTCACTACCCTTTATCGCTTAACACGATATAAATCTGTAATTGTTAAGATCATTAATATTATTACAAAACCTCGCAAATGATAAATATGCATTTTGAACCGAACCAATTTAAAATACATAAATAAAAAAGAATGAATTAAATTAAGATAAAAATTTTATCAGATAAACTTGAAAGATAAGTTATCAAAACTGGGTTTAAAATTGCAACTATTATCTTTGTTAACTCGTATATAATATAATATAATATAATAACAGTTGCTACTTATGGTAATCATAGAAAGTAAATATAAAATAGTGTCTAATAAATTATCAATATAAAAAAACGTCCTTCCCTCAATCCTCTATTTTTTTAAATTTTTTATCTTATTTTAATTAAAGTATTAGAAATGATGATAAATAGATTCTAGTTTGTTATTACAAAGATATTTTTTTGGTAAAAAAGTTACCTCTAAAGTAAAATTTGAAATGACTCCACTGGAAAGAATTCGGTTCACCAAAAATTTTAATCTTATGTGAATGTTAATTTTTTTTATTTTATATATGTATATGAATGTTGTTATACTTTGTTGTTAATATTTTATAATAATTCAAGAGCATATTTTAATGAGAAAATATTGAACTACTGAATTTGAGCACTTAAGATCAAACCTTACAAAAAGTAGAGAAAAAATTTAAAATAAAAATAAATAAATATATATATATACGGTTAAATTGGGCTTTACAACTTTAGAAACAATAAAACAAAAAATAAAAAAAAAAAAAAAAATTCATAACAAACGTTATAAATTATTCTTATGAGGTTTGACGAAGAACGCAAAGTGGTAATATTTTAAATTTATAGAATGGTACAAATAGTTCAAATTTTTTAATATAAATCAATTATATTACAAATCATCATTTGTTTATTACATAATTATAGGTTAAAATATCGTTTTGGTTTCGGTTCTCTGTTTAAAAAGGGATATAAATATAATTATTATACACCAAACAAACATAGGTGGTGGGGAGAGTTTTATCAACCGCTCACTTTTCTACATATATCTACTATATCTATATTAAATATTATATCACAATAATTAGAAAAAATCCTCTTATAATAAAGTTTTATAGTATAAAAAGGAATAATATATATATATACTACTAGGGTCAAAAAGTTCGCGGAATTGGTTATTAAAAATTTATTAAAAATATTTATAACATTCTTACATTATTTCCCTTCAAAATACTCTCCTCCTGCATCTACACATTTATTCCACCGTTCATATAATTGTTGGAAACACTCTTGAAAGCCGTTTTTTGAAAGTTCCTTCAGCCGCTCCGTCGCATTTTCAATCACCTCTGACGAGTGCGACCGTCGCGAAAACGCTTATGCCACTCGTAAACTGCTGTTTTCTTCATCGCAGAATTTCAGTATGCTTTTTTAGCATCTCACGAGTCTCCGAGGGTGATTTCTCCAGCAACACACAGAATTTAATATTGCCACGCTGCTCTAATGACGACATTGCACAATCCGACGAAAGAAAGAAACTACGATCTACAATATTAAACACCGAACACACGGAACCAACTACAACTGCCTGCTAACCTCAAAAGCACATTCACTACCAGTTATGCCAACCTCACAAACAAAAATTTCCCTTTCAGCTAAGAAATACTTGACTATAAGCGACCATTCCGCGAACTTTTTGACCCTAGTATATATATTATATTAAATTCA
This sequence comes from Labia minor, assembly GCA_963082975.1. Classification (NCBI taxonomy): domain Eukaryota; kingdom Metazoa; phylum Arthropoda; class Insecta; order Dermaptera; family Spongiphoridae; genus Labia; species Labia minor. The sequence continues at coordinate 58,010,307 of OY720345.1, forward strand.
AATCAAGTTTTCATTCCCCCAAAACTAAATCTCAGATTTAAAAATTTTAATGTACTATTTGCATATATATTAGGCAAATTAATTTGAAATCTGAAAGTTTTAATATAGTTTATACATAAAAATGATAAAATTATGTTGTAATAAGTGTAAGTATAGGTACACCTACAGGTATTGGAGTTTCATTTTATTTTTATTTTCTTGTTAATATTTTATATATTATATATTTTTGTAGTGATTCCACTAATCTTTCATTAATTGTTTAAGTAATCTTCTTTTTCATTTAACAAAATTTTCATAATAAAAACAAAAATAATTAAATATTTTTTCATTAATCAAATATAATTTTAATTTCTAAAATTAAAAATAAATCAATTTATTTGTTAAAATATTAAATTAATTAAACATATATAAAAAATGAGTTTATTGAATTTATTAATTTCTTCGATTTATATTTCATATATATATATTTTGTATGATGATGATTTAATTATTAATCTTTAATTATTTTTATGAAAATACCATTTGATTATTTTTATTTGTCCTGAAATAAAACGTTGAATACATTTTTTTCTCACCCTTGTGTGATATTTATAATTACTATTTATCAAATGCAAATGTAATATAAGAAATAAAAAAAAAATTAATAAATAAATAATTTCGGTACCAAAGTAAGCTGCACATGCATGAGACTTCATGTTTTTTTTTTCGTTGTCCAAAAACAACTGGTCAGTATATATATTTCTATATGACATGAGTAAATTAAAAAGAGACTATGGAGGTGACAAACGGCACTGTGGCAAGCCGCAACGATCGCAATAAGCGAGTGTCAGTTGAACGCAGGGGAGAGGGGGTTGTCCCAGTACTCGGTACTCGGTGCGATTGGTATTAAACCGGCCCACGGCTTGTCCATTAGCGTGTATACGAACAGGGGAGGGCATTTGTCACGGCAGTGACAAGCTGGCTTGCCGCATGGCTGCAGACAACCGCCCGTTACGTTCACTTCGACCTTTAATATTAATGCTTAAACTATATATATATACCTATATTGCAATAAGTTAGTACTATTGGGACCATTTTATTTTCACATCATTAAACATTTTTTAAATATTATATTTAAATAAATAATTTTAGGAGGGTTGGTCAATAAGTCCGTGACTTTTTGAATTTCCTGTCTCTGAAATGAAATGGCAACACTGCTCCTGTCAGTAGGCAACTATCATCTGCATCCTGTCGAAATTTGAACCAGCTGGGTCTTTTAGTTTTTGTTTGACATCCATTAATAGCCGACTACCTCATGCTTTGAGAAGAAAATGGAAAAAAGTGAATTTCGGGTGCTCCATAAGCATTATTTTTTGGCGGAAAAAAACATTACTGAAACCGAGTTTTGCGCCGTTTCGTTACCGTGGATGAAAAGTGGATCCACCACAACACACCAGAGACCAAAGAGCAGTCAAAGCAGTAGGTTTTACGGGGTGAAGGCCTCGACAAATCTTATTTTTTGGAAGGGATAAAAAAAATTGGAGAAACGTTGTATGAAGTGTTTAGAGCTCAAAGAGACTACGTTGAAAAATAAAATTTTTTATCCAAAAACCTGTTTCATTCAAAAAGTTACCTGTCCTCGTATAATTGTAAAATCAAAAATATTTTCTTATTACTCATCTATCTAAAAATTAACAAAAAGAAAAAATAAATACATGAACCTCTTTACCATTTAAGAAATGATGAGAAGAATTTAAAAATGATATTCTCCTTTGCTTTTATAAGTATCTATGTTGATATCTTTTATTTATTTATTTTATTTTATATGAAAAGTAACTTTCTTCTGTATTGAAAGAAACAAATATGGTAATTTATGATATTCAATTTTTTTTTTTTTTACAAATTTTAAAATTCTTTATTCATTATTTTATTTGTGTACAATATTCACAAGTTACATTTTCTTTTTCTTACAATTAGATGTATAAAGTTTCTCGATTAATAATAAGTAGTTAATTAAATAAATCTGTAACCGTAACAAAAGGTAAAGAAAAAAATATTAATTAGTAAAGATCATTTAATAATGATTTGAATAATTTCATTTTATATAAAAATATGTGTAATATACTTGTATGTATGTATTATTATCATGATGAGAAGTTATTTCCGGGTTATGTTCACATATTATTGTGATATTTAAATCACGACATTTCATCGTCTATTTTGTCATTTTCAAGTTTATTTGATTTTTTAAGAAGGGAATTTTTGGGATTCTGTGTATAAGTAAAAATGTAACAAATTAAAACCTATTTATGAAATAAAGTCAAAAAGAAATACCTAATAATAATTATAATTTAATATACTTAATAACATTTATAATTTTCTGACAAAGATTTATCATAGTATATTATAATTAATAACATAATGCTCTTCCTTAAGATTAGTTAGAATAAAACAATATCTTAAAAGAATAGCACGATATATGCAATGCATGGAATAATAATAGTTTTATAGATTATATATAAATTTTAATTCAATAATTAGTCTAGTATAGGAATATATTTATTTATCTTATTTTTGTACAAATATATATTTAATGAAATTAAATTATTAATATTAACGTTTGATGCGTTCAACGATAAGATAAATTAATGAAATAAATTATTTTATCTTAAAAAAAAATTTTAAATATGACCAATAAACATTTGTGCCAACAAAAAGTTAATTAACAAAAAAAAAAAAAATTGGTATCATTGTAAAAAAAAAATTGGTATCATTGTAAAAAAAAACCTATTCATTTTTGCGACAAAAATTAACAATCGATTTTAGGGTATTTATAGCCAAAATTTAAACAAAAACCGATAAATGGTGTATACTTACACATAGGAATTATTTAGCCCCTTATAATTATATATCTGTTTTAAAAGAAAAAAATTTGTCAAACTTTATTTCATTTTTTCAATAAAGAGTGAAGAATAGGTGATAGTCTCTTAATCTAGATTTTATAATCGAATTTCTTAAAAAGAAAAAAAAAAGAAAACAATCTTAATGCAAATAAAAGGTAAAGAATAATAAATTAAACCCAAATGATAAGAAGATTAATAAATGATAAAAATAATTTTATCTAATAACGATTTAATAAGAAAGATTAAATATATATATATGAATGATGGCCTATAAATGATATTATAGAATAATAATCATCGTTGTATGAACATAATCCAATCAAAAGGATATTTTTGTTTAATTATATGGTGAGAAGGGCGGAGGAAAGTGTAAACAAGATTGCTACGCATCAGACAGGAATGCCAAATAAACAATAAAAAATTAAAGATGTTAATTTCTAATCAATATTTATAACAAAATCTAAAAAAATATGCAACACAATAATAATTGTATTATGTTCTTTAGAGTTTCATGTGATGAAGGTAGATGAGAGGTAAAGTGAATTTAAATTGTATTTATTCAGTTGTCCATATGCATTATATTTATTCCATGAATAAGAAATTATTTTTATTAATGTTTTTTTAATATTCATTATTCTTCATAACATAGGATAGTTTTAAAAGACTTTAAAAAATATATAAATATAAATATTAATATAAAAAATTATATTTGTATGCTAGTTTTAAAGGGTTAATTGAATAATTCGTTTTTAATTAATCCTTTAGATTTGTTTTTAAAAAAATGGATGTTTATGTCTTTTGAATGGAATACATAAATAATTAGATAACGTCTGCTTGAAACAATAATTTAATTTAATAGCGTAACCTTGGCAGTTTTGTATGAAAAGAAAGAGTTACCATTCTAATTTCCATTTTCAAACGCATTCCAATTAAAGGAATCTAAATCATACTTCCTCAAGATAATTTTTTTTTTTTTTTTGCAATATTTTAAATGTTTTATAATTAATTTATTATGCTATTGAACTATATTTAAGTTAGTTTGAGTTAAATTTAATACAATATATATATTTATTTACTATCATTAGAGATTATTTACCATAATCTGATTCCAAAATCTCATTTCGGTATTTTGGTCTGATTCAAAAAGCTATCTCTCTGGCAACTATTGAACTGAGATATTGTTGGTTGCAGTAAATATATTCCTCCAACTGTCCCGATCCTGAGATACCTCCATCCAATTTCAATACTCTCCCAAATGTTTGACCTCCCTCATGTTGTACTCCATAATCCCAATAATTAAAATTCTAATTATTTTATCAAATATTATTTTAATTTATTATAATCTGATAATAAAGTATAATGTAGTAAATAGTACCTGGTTCACCGGGACGCCCCTCGGTACTTTAAAAAGATTATTCCTATTTTAAAATTAAGATTATTTTTCAAAATAAATAATCGACAAAATATATGAAATTTAAAATAACATAAATTAATTAAAAATAGTCATAAAACATTCCGCCCTTAAAAGTACGTATTAATGCACTAAACGACAGAAAAGTTTGGCCTGTGGATATAACATAAATATTTTTCATTTTATTTTATTTATAATATTTTGTATTTAATGAAGCGCTGCCTTACGTAGTTACTGACGTCATTTTCCTATTTTAAATTACCAAAAAACTAATAAAGATGATTTTTCCCGAGGCTGAAACCAATACAGATCTTTATAAAAATTATCTATGGTGTAAATTTCAAAAAAAAAATCCTTCAAGCGGTTTAATATATGAAAAATACAAATATATATATATATATATATATATAATTTTTGCTAGTATAAGATAAGAATAAGGAATAATGTACAGTAGATGTTAAAAACAGAGTAAGTTATTATTAGAAAAAACAGAGAAAATCCTTTAATATATTCATTATTTTTTATATCTATATCAATTAATAAATATATATGTTGATTTTAATATGTTAACAATTTCTACTGGAAAATGTATGATTATAATCAGTATTTGTTAAATATTATTAGGAATCTATATGAATACTAATAATTTAATATTCAAATTTAAAGTTAAAAAATATAAATTAATATATAAGATTCAATAGAATTTATGAAAAAATGTAATCCCAAGTTTTTTCCAAAATATAATATATTTATTTCTCTTAGCAGTATAAGTAGAAATATATTGTGATTAGGTAATATATATATAACTAACTGTAAATAATGAACTAAAATATGAATTATTTTTTTAATTTTAATTATAATTAGGTATAGGGTGCACTAGCCTCTCTCCTAATGGAATTGTCAAGCAGATTGTTCAATTTTCTGGCATGAATGCATGAAATACTATAATTAAGATAATAAATATTAAAATATTTACCAGGACATTTTATTATTATATGTATCTTTAAGATCTTATAATTATAATTTCTTTATTATTATAATTTTTTTTTTATTTTTATCTCTTCATCTTTTAAAATAATTTACTAATATTATATGCCTATATATAATTATAAATTAACATTAAAATAAAATTAATTATTTATTTATTTAATGTTTTTTGTTTTATTTTCCAGTTTCCAGTTTATTGTACAGTGATGCTTATAATATAAGAAAAAAAAATTGGATGATTTACGTAGTTGCCGTCCGTCTGGGATGATATGTTGTTGTTATAGAGTTTTGATAAAGCATTAACGCAAGTAATCGAGAAACCGAGAGTAAAGGGGTGATGGAGTGTGGGGCGGGGGGGGGAGTTGTTTTGAAATCCAAATTTTCCCATTGCTGTCGGATGGAATGTGGCATTATAATGAACAGACAGGGGTATTGGAATACGCTATATACGCTGCAGCTATCCAGTTCTGCGAACGGGCATTGGGCTTTCGGTCTCAACGGCACGGGTTCGAAGGGCGGAGGGCGGTTTAATTACTAGCTGAGCCGCTGTGGACATGTGCGGTCAGAGGGTTGTTGAAACGGGGGCATCCTCCCCCGAGACCAATATATGATTGCATCGCAAAGCGGTCCCAAACATCCACAACTGTAATTTACCTATCAACTATCATACCAATAAATTCACTCGGCAATATATGTTCAAATATCCGCTCCGAGGATTACGTTAAGTTATCTACAATATAATATTTTCAAAAGAATAATAATAAAGTTGTTCAAGAGATATACCTACTTCAATATTGAAATATAAGTATGTATAGTATATGTGTATATATATATATATATATAGTATACCTGAAACACCGAGCTATCGCTCGACCCTTTAACAAATATTGATATACAATTTATTATTATAAACTTAAAAAATTTTATAATTTTTTAATTATTTATTACAATTGTTAAATGGGTTTTCTAAAAATACTCCATCAAAAATTTGTTTCCTAAAATGGTACAAATTAATTAAAAGAACTTGATTTTCATTTCAAGATGATAAATATATTCAAATTTACTTGATAAAATATGTGAGCCTATATTATATATATATATCTTGTTATAATTAGATGGCTTCAGCTTTATACTTTCAAGCAATAGCTTATACTGTTTCGACCAAGGATTATTACTGATAATAATATACATTCTGAAATTATATTGGCACCAATACTTGTCTATATTTTAATTAAGAAAGGAGGTTATATTTTTTTCTTTTTATTTATAATAATCAAATGTCATTTATATATTATTTATAATTTAATGTAAAAAAAACATTTTAATTAATATAAAATATAATTTAATAAATATTATTAGATTAAATTTATTCAACAATTTATTTGAAATTCCTTCCTTTATATGTTGCTAACTTCATGAATATTTTTTGTTTGTTTGGGGGAATGGTCAAAATATTTCGTAATTTTATTCTAAAATATTAATAAAATAACTATGTTTAAATTTATTTCGAAATTAAATAAAATTTTTTAAAATATTTTAAATATAAAAAAGTATTAATACAATATCAATTAAAAAAGAATGGCGGGAGTAAAATTTCAATATGGATGACTGAATGAAATGGATTTTGTGTCGTCATATAAATTTACTATTTTAAGATAAGAAAAAACTAATAAAGTTGATTTTTCTCGAGTCTGAAACCAATATAGTTCGATTTTTCTTTATAAAAATTATCTATGGTGTAAATTTCAAAAAAATTCTTCAAGTGGTTTAATATATCAAAAATACAAATATATCAAATATATCAAAAATACAAATATATATATATATTGTTTTTAAAAATCTGTTAATTAACAAATGTATATATATATATATATATATATAAATTATTTTTTGTTATCATTCTATAATTTATTAGGAATTGAATCAATTATAATTTAATTTAATTTTAATATTATAATCAATAATTATTAATTATATTGATAAAGTATGATTATTAGAATTGGATTCAGTGATAGGAACTTTTAAGATTGTTGTTCTATTTAAAATTGAAGTAATAATAATGCATATCAAATTACCATCCGTAAATGAATGAAATCATTTGAACGAAAACTTGAATCATATCGCTTTGTTTAAATTCCAAGATTAACGAGTTTTTATTCAGTATTTTTTATTTTATTTTATTTTTTTTTTTTACATGAAATGAAAATGGTTCTTTTCGGCTATGGCTTTGACACGCAGTCAAAACAGGCAACAATTTAAACTGAGAGAACGGAGCCGCTACGGCAGAACGGCACAACCAACTTAAATTAATTATGGCGCGGCCTGAAGAGCTCGTAGCGAGGAGTACGCATCCAAGGCCGGTGTGGAACTACCGTGCAAAACAGGTTTGATGCTGACTGCTACTGGGGCCCTGGGGCTTGGCCCCGCTAACGGCCCTAGTCTCAAGACCTTTGAACTAAAAGTCTTCACCAAAAACAAAAAAAAAAATTAAAAAAAATCTTCTAGAAAAAGAGAGCATCATCATCATCCTTCATATCGGCGGGTCCAACCAGTTTTCTCGAATTATGTTGCTTAATTAAAGGTGCAACTTATGATTTTATTAAAGAAATCTTTCAATGGAAATCTTTCAATTTAAAAGATAAAAAAAATTATAAATAATCTCATATCTATATCTCTGAATCATATTAATAGAAAAATTTAATGAAATTATAAAACAAATAGTTTATATATATAGATAGATAGATAGATATAGAAATAAACTCTTATATTAGAAAAAGAAAAACAAAGATTTATATATTAGAAGTCGCCACAGGTTGGGAGGCAACTGCTTTGACTCACATCTCGTGGCCTCGGGTTCAAGTCCCGGGCCTGGCAAGGGAATTTCTCTAACGGTTGGGATGGAGTCAACCAAACCTCCGAGATCAAAATTAGGAAGCTACTTGATAAAAAGTAGCGCCGCCGATCAAGAAAATCAAGGTAAAGGTTGATAGGATCCGTTCTACTGATCATAGGACACCTCATTGATATAACCGACTTGATAGGCGCTGTCCTTGCGTGGGATGTACAAAAGTCAGGTTTTTTCTATTTATATATTATATATACCATCCAAAATAAAATAATATTTGGGTTCTTTTAATAGATTCGGGTTCAGGAAAGTACTTTTTTTTAATTCATTTATCTTCAAGTATAAGCATAATGGAGTTTTCCAATAAAATCCATTTATCACATTTTATTAATTTATTTAATAATTTTACAATTCAAAATTTTATTTCAGAACGTATATAAGTATATAATAATAATAAAATTTAAATATCTGTAAAAACAATCTAGTAAATTGCTGATTTTTGTTTTATTTGTTCTGATTTTTATTTGTTGATATTATCTATATACAATCAAACATTTGAAATAAATAAATAATTTAATATAATCTTGTTTTTATATTGAAAACTATATTAAAATATTTTTTTAAAAAATGAATAACTACTAATAAATAAATAATTATTATAAATTTTACTAAAAGAAAATTCAAATAACAAATAGGCACTATTTATTTGATTATTTTTTAAAATAAAATAATAAAATAATCTTTTGAAAAATTGAAGAGATATAAATTAAATAAATAAATAATTAATATTTTGTTTTTATATTGAATATATATATATATATATATATAAATGAATAATCTCTAATAAATAAATAATATATTCAAATAACAAATTGGCACTATTTAGGTATGGATTTTTGTTATCTTTGAATATAATCTAATGTTTTAAGAAATTTTATATTAATAAATAATAAGAATCACAGTTTAATAGAAATTACATATTAAAAATGAAAATATTCTTTTATTTGTTTAAATCGCAGTAAATACTAAAAAATCAATATTAAATTAATCTCTTTTTTTTATCTTTAACAAAGTTAAATTTTATCATGTCTTAAAAAATAAATAAATAAAATGGATTATCTTTTAATTCGGAAACTATTGTTAAAATTACCGGTAAATAAAGTTTTTGTTGAATAGATAGAAATGTCGGTTTAATGTCGAAAGGGCTGTCTAGTAATCGGGGTTAAGGGCGCATTGCTTGCATAACTTCGTCCTAGGCTGTCGACACAATCAAAAAATGGTTGTCTTTCCCCTGGACATTTCAACGCCATCAACCAACCCTTCTTGATTGTTCTATGAGTTCACATTTGTCCTTAGGCAGACAAGCGAAATTATGTGAATTCAAGGTGCGAATTCAAAGAGTGGTTTATGAGTGTCCATTCAAATGCCTCAAATAATTAGATATGAATTATTACAGAAAAGATATAGGTAATTATTCAAGTAAACGCATTTTCGTGGATTTGGAAAATACTTTACCAGTGGGTTCCTTTTGGAATTCCAAATAAACTTTTCTTATGAAATTTTTTTGGGCCACTTCTAGTTTACGAGATAAAAATTATTAAAATTGGCATATAAATCCATTGATATTCTATTTAGCTAGCATGTTTTATCCGTTTGATTACCAGAGGACGCACTAATTTTCTGTTTTTATATGTTCGGTTTGGATTTATGAAAATTCAAAAATTAATTAAATAATTTTCCTATATTCAAACCGAACTAAAAACCGAAAATTAGTGAATAAGTGAATAATTAGTGAATTAGTCAATAAAACATTACTTAATGGCACATTTCGACGTTCATAATACTAATCTGTCAAACTTAAAAAATCTTTATTTTAATAATTTTTATTTCGTAAATTAGAAGAGCCTCAAAAAAATTTCATAAGAAAAGTTTATTTGGAATTGCAAAAGGAACCCACTGGTTAAGTATTATCCAAATCCACGAAAATGCGTTTACTTGAATAATTACCAAGAAATATATATATATATATATATATATAAGGAGATAGAGAGATATATACAGATATATAGAAGAGACATGGGAAAGGTTTGGTTAACTAGTTGGATTGGCTGCTGATAAAAACTCGCGGTGCTATTACTTAACGGCGGCTGGATCAAACGGACCAACGGGCGACTCAACTCAGAAAAAAAATGTCTTTCTTTTGAATTGGTTAACTTGGAAACCTAACCTGGATTTCTTATAGTTATAACCTTTTGAAAGAACTCATCGTTTAAGATAGCAAGAATCCATGTTTGCTTAAAAATTCCAATCTTGACTTTCGTGATATTCTCTCTCCTTTCAAGTTCTTTTTTTATTTAATTTAAACAATAGCCATTTTTTTACATATATATATATATATATTGGATTTAATTTATAGTGACTAGTTAAATGGACATCGGTCCCCAAGTGCTTTGGGCTGGCTCAGGCATTAGATGGTCCCTAGAAAAGTCAACTGGCATCACTTTATATTAATTAGTTGGCTCCAGCCGAGTCTGATGCGCTCTCGCCACAGGCAAGTTATTGTTCTTGGATATAATGCTTCTTACTATCAAGAGCTGGACAACCTTTCAAATAATCTCTTTATATTATTATAGTGCTCACTTAGAACTGTTTATTTTAATTAAATATTTTGTGATTTAGAATGGGACGATTAGATATTTTTTAATTATTTGTTTATTTTTTAAATAAATATTATATGTATATATATTATATTACAGGGGTGGCCACACTTGGTGGTACTTAGAGATATATTGAAAATTAGAAAATGTTGAAGAGCCAAATCGCATTTTTTTTTTTTTGGTGGGGGGAGGGTACGTAGTCACAGAAGCAAAAATTACGAATATGTGAGCAATTAAAATACCTAATTATATGCAATAGTTCTGCTGTTGCTATTGTAATAAAGTAGACAGAATTGTGATAGATCGGATACATTTTGCAACAAAGTTTTTAAAACTTGCAGAAATAACTAAATTTTAAATTTCCTTTAAATAATTATATGTAAATAAATATGGGTCATGACGTAGCCTTTTTCAGTGTAATATATGTAAATTCTAAATTGTGATAACTTTACATTTTTTAATTGAGCCACAATAAACTCAAAATGAGCCACGGTTTGGCCACCGTTATTATATTATATTATATATATATATATATATAACAATTAATTAATTAATTATTAATTTGATTTAAATAAGTTTAATTTTCATTTTCAAAAATTTATTTAGGTATTTATTTATATGTTATATATATATTTATTTTATTTATTTATACATGAACTGTGGAATATTTGTTTAAAAAAAACTGCATTTTAAATGACTAAATGAAAGAAAAACAAGTCTACAAATATTTACAGATTATAATAATTATAATTATAATAATAATAATAATAATAATAATAACAAACCTTATGAATATTCTACAATAATAAATTATGAAATTATCATTTTTTTTTTTAATCTTTAATATTTTTTATTCTTAAATTGCCATGAATTTGAAAAACAAAAATAATGAAAGATAATCTTAATGAATTTGAAAATTAAATTTGAATTTAATTATCATTTTTTTCCACCCCTCTTTTTTTAATATATCAGGTAGGTAGAAATATTGAACAAAATATGTAATATTAAGTTGACTTAATTAATAAAAATTCAGAGTATAATTATAAATTTAAATAAATAAAATATATTGTATTTTTAGAAGAATAAGAAATAAACATCTGAGATAGGTAAACAAAAAAAAAGAAAGTATTATTTAAAAACCTTATTTATTTATTTTTTTATATGAATTATAAAATTTTCTTCAAAATTCTTTATAGAGACATCAAAAAGATAAATATTCACAAATTTTGAATATAAATTTTCAAGCAGATTGGATTTTTAAAAAATTTGTTGTAGATTGGAAATTTCAGCCTGAAAAAAGTCAGAAACAAATCAATGAATTTATTGTTAACTATAGTTTTAAAAAAAGAAAAAAAAATGAAATTAATTTATAAAGATGCAGAAATAAATGATACTTAGATTAAAAATAATTCTAAAATTGCATATAAATCTAAATCATCTTATATATTCTTAAGAATTATATATATATATATATATATATATATATTATTTGATCAGCATTAAAAATGAATCCAAGAAAATGCTTATTATTTTTACAGATAATTGTGCTGAGCCATTCATTTGTGGATGTTGTTTAAAATAGCGATAATTATTTATTTACTTTCGTTAAAAATGATGGTCGGGAAAGACAAAGATAGATACGCAATGAACGAACAAAATTCAGTTGCAAATGGCAAAAGCTTCCAGTTCCGATGACGTATCTGTTTTCTAGCAATAACAAAAACAAACAGATTCTAAAGCCAATTAAAGAATATTTGTACGAAAATAAAGTTCAATATTATGAAATAAGCCCATTGGGGTTGATGTTAGGTGAGTTGATAATAAAAGGAGTTGAGTTGGGCGAGGGAATCTTGCCTGCAGGCTTAAAACCACCCTCCTGAAAAGGGATTTAACCATAGCTCGAGCCAAAGAGGCTTTGTGGCGCTTCCAAGTAATTGTATGAATTTAGAAACAATGGACCAAGCTATTCAATTCGTAAAACCGAGCTTGAAGTCCAGCTCGAGCAAACTCCAAGCTCTAGTTTCTCTGACAATTCAATGATGCGTGGTTTTAGGAGAAGAGACGAACGAATCTCGACAAAATGCTGTTTTATTTTTAGAGAGGATTATTATGACTTTTTTTATTTTTTGAAGCCAGTAACAGGCTTTGCTGATATGTTATTTAGAGAGAATGACTTGGGACTATTCATTTTTTTTTTATATATATAAACACATACTGAGATATTTTTTTATAACCAACTCATCCATGCTTAAGAGAAATAGTAAAGTGCAGAATATATTATTACATTAGATATATAAATATCAGTATTTATTATTATGACTGTATATATGCTCGTGAAGTTATTATAGTCTGATTCAAAATTAAAAATTGCAAGCTAAACTTATGTTTGATGAAATTCGACCAAGAACTCTTAATTATTTTCTATTAAAAATAATATAAAAAAATAATAAATATAAATGATAAAATAAACAAAGTCTTAAAATTATTTCTATTTCTATATATTTTTATTTAATTTTGTCATCATTTTCAATTAAAAATTCAAGTACTTATATGAGGGCAGGTCAATAAGTCCGCGACTTTTTGAATTTCCCAACTCTTAAATGAAATAACTACACGGCTCCTGTCAACATGCAACTATTAGTTGACTCCTGTTGAAATTTGAACCAGCTGAATCTTTTAGTTTTTGTTTGACATTCATTTATAGCAGGCTACCTCGTGATTTGAGAAGAAAATGGAAAAAGGTGAATTTCCATGTCAATCCACGAATTGCTCATATATCCGCCCTATTCTCCGAATTTAGCCCCGAGTGACTATTTCTTGTTTCCAAAACTGAAGAAATGGGTCGGCGGAAAGAGATTTGACTCCAATGATGAAATCATCTCACAAACAAATCTATTTTGATGTCTTCGACAAATCTTATTTTTTGGAGAAACGTTAGAAGAAGTGTATAGAGCTCAAAGGAGACTACATTGAAAAATAAAATATTTTTTTATCCCAAAACCTGTGTTCCTTTCAAAAAATCACACACTTATTGACCTGCCATCCTATTTTATAATGTAAATTAATTTATAAATATCGACCAAGATTATTTTCTGTTAAAAACCTTTCATAAATAATCATGAAAAAAAAACTTAAAATTATTTATATTATATATTTATGTGTTTATTTTATTAAATTTTATCATGATTTTCAATTAACAATACACTATATTATGATTTAGACACATAACTAATTTATAAATGAAAGGATTTATAGTTTTTAAAAGACTATTATAACCACCATTGAAATCTAAAAAAGCACGTTCTCTGATAATAATACAATTTAATATCCATTTTCCTTAAATAATAAAAAAAATCAATTAAAAAGAAAATCGATTTAATTTTAAAAATAATTTTTTTTTATCTTTAAGAATATTTTATTATTATATTTTTCTAATTAATTATAAAATGCTTTAGTTGATTTCTTTTAGAATGAACTAGAAATTAGGTTGAAAATAGAAAAAAAAGATCATCGATCAGTCTATTATCTGAATAGAAGTGCAATGTTGGAGATCATGTAATAAGCAGTAAAAGTGAATATGAATCAAAAAGCCCGTATGGAGAGCGCAACAAGTGAGAGATTTAGCCAAAATTGCTTTGGGTGGTCTTTCAAATAAAATTGCCGTAAAAGCGACGATGGCTATGAGAAAAGCTGATGCTTGTTCGATTAGGAAAAGAAAGAGGGAGGCGAGATGTGACGGTGATGTTGGAGTTGAGCGCAGGTAGAAATCGAGGATGAAATGAATCGAACACGCGGAAAAAAAGAAACCCATTTGGGTAGGTTTGTTTGCTATTTATGCCTGAATATTATATTTTGTTATTATATTATAGTATGCATATAGAAAAATAAATAAAAATTCAATTGAAAACATGGAAGAAATTAATTAATATATAGAAATAAGCCAGGAAAGATTTTTTTTAAAAATTATCTTTTTAAGGAAAAATAGTTTTTTTTTTTAAATTTCAAGTCAAGTGGATTTGACTTTAAGTATATTGTAGATATGCAGGTTATTCATAATTAATAAAAAAATAACATAATAAATACAATAAAATATAAAAAGTTATTGAATTAAAAAGTTCAAATCATTCGCTACATAAAATTTAATTCCTACTTGACATAATATAATAAATAAATTTGTCTTTTAAGACAATTAGTTTAATGATCAAAAAACGACATTTAATAATTTACCTACTTATAAATTTGTTCGAAAATAATTAATTTCATTTAATAGATAAATAGTAATTTCGAATTTTATTCTTTTAATTTATAATTACAAGTTGATGAAATGATTTATCTTATTGTTTTTTTTTAATATTCATTCTCTTTTAGATTAGGATAATCTTTTAATATTAATGTTAAGTAGAGATGAAAAAAAAACTATTAATTAATAATATGAATGTACAAATGAGAAAGTAAAAAATGTACAGGTTGATATTTAATAATTATAAAATTTATAAATATTATTGTAATAAATAATTATCTAAGATTTATTTATAAACTCTAATTTATACTAAATAGTAAAAAATAGTAAAATTAAATATTTTTTAGATGTACCTGTATGTTTATAAGTATAAGTATAAGTAAATTTATAAAAAAAATAAGATTCTGAAAAAAATTAATTTTTTAATTAAAAAAAATAATAAATGATTTATAAGCAATTTATAAGTAAAGTGCTTAGATTAATCATATATATATATATATATATATATAAATCTCTTTTAAAGAATTAATTTAAACACACCTGTTAGCTAGTAAGAGTATTAATTATGAAGGCTAACAAAAGTTGTAATAATCTCAACCAGACTAATAAAATAGGTGAAGGAACGAATTGCAAGCAACCGCCTATCTACATGTGTTTGGTCGGTCAGAAATAACTTGGGCTCTCGGCTAAAGATAACCCTCTCGCAATGAGCCTTTGGCAGCATGCGAGTCCGTGCTCAAGATCAAACTGGAAAAAAAGATTGCTTCTAACTAAGCCTGTTTTTAAATTTAATTAAGAATATTAATCAAAGAAATGGTAAAATAAGGATTTTCGATAAGTATTATAAAAAAATTTGATAGAAAAATATATTACTATCATATATTAAATTATATCTTATTACCATTAATCGTATATAAGAGTCAATCTATGTTTAGTATATCTAATTAATTTATTATTTCACATATCAGAATTAAAATATTAGTTTTGTGTCTAGTGGGAAATAATATATTATATTCTTATTTATAAAATTTTTCATCAAAATTACTGAATAATAATATTATAAAAATTCATTAATAGATAGTTGGCACAGAGAGATAATAGTAAATTTTGAAAATAGGATTTCTTATAAAACTACATTCATTATCTCTCTCTTTACAATAAAAATAATTAAATTTAAAATTGAAATTAAGAAAGAGAGTGGTGCAAAAGGAAAAAGAGATTTGAAAAAATAAATATATATGTATATCAAATGAAAAAAATAGAAAGAGAAGACCAAGAATCATTGATGGACAGACAACACCGTCAAAAGGAGGAAAAGTGAAATTAATGAGATGAATACAATAATTATGAGGAATTTTGGTTTTGTAAAATCCAAAAGAAAATATCCTATTATTATACACTAGCAGTTAATATATTATATATAAATCATTATATATGGTATTGATAAAAGCGAATTTGAATTGTAATGGTTGTAATATAATATAACTATATTGAAATAATTGTTTTGTTTTATAAATATAATTAACCTATATGTTTATATATAAAGAAAAAACTTTAAGATATTTTAACAGAACAGAAAATAAAAGATACAAAAGAGCAAAAAGTTGGATGATTCTTTTTTGTTTTTTAAATCCAGTTAATTTATTTAATGAAAATTTTTCTAAAATAATCGTCTTTGAAAAAAAGTACAATAGATCTCCAACATACTTTTTATTTATTCTTGGGATTTTATAATATACATTTCATAAAGTTGGTAAAAAGAATTTTCTTATAAACAAAGAGTTGAAAAGATTTAATTAAGATAATATCTCAAATATAAGTGAACAAATACAATGGTTATTTAACTTATTTCTTTTGTGATGCATTATATATATATAATAAGGTATCTTTCATTAGTTTTTATAGAATATGAAAAAAAGGGAAGATTTGATTTATGAAGAATAAATACAATAATCTACAGTGATTAAACAAAATTATAGTCCCTTTTTGATTTATCTAAAGAATAATGCCATATTTAAATAAGTAATTTTCTAAATATTGCATTATCAAAACACTGGTATAGAAACGTTCAATTAATTTAAAAAAAAACAAAGAATAATTAATGCAAAGAGATCATTTTTAACAATGCATAATATTAAAATTAAAATATTTGTATTCCATGAGGGTAGATTAAGTTCTATTATTGAAATAACATATTTAAACGTGATCTTTGAAATTTGTATATAATTTAATTTAATTTTCAAAAGTAAAAAAAAAAATCTTATAATTTAAAATTTATATCAGGATTGAATTGAGAAAAAAAATTGTGATTTGGAGACAAAAATATATAAAATAAGTTATTCTATATTAAAAAAACACACAATTACAATAATAAAATCAATATTACAAATAGATCATATAAAGTGTGAATTTATTTATACACATTAGATTATAAAAAAAGTATGATAAGATAAAATAATTCTAATATTAAAACCAATATTTAAGAAAAAAAAGTTTAAAGTTAATTGAATAACAAAAAAAAATGTGAAATATATACCAACTACTAAAATTATTCTGAATTTAAAGTAAATTTAACTTTAATTAAGAAAACAAAAATATTTTGTTAATAAGATTGAAATAATTTGTGATCACCTTAATTTTGTTAGTGATGAGGTTATCTTATCATAAATTAAACTCACAAACTTTGAGTTTATAATACTAAAATAATTTATAAAACAATTTATCAATGAATGACATAATAAATTGAGTTTTATTAATTGATTAATTAAAATTATTATAATCAACTCAATAAAATATGAAATAAAATAACTTAAATTATATAATGATATCAATATTAAAACAATACCTCCCTTACTATCGTCGGTCGGTAAAAAATTATATATAAGATTTTTTTCAACAATTGAAAATATGTTATAATCATGTTCAGTAATTCCCCTAAAAATATTGAAATTTTAAATTAAAAAGAATAAAGTTTTGTAATGATAAATCTTTTGTTTTTATAACATATATATATATATTTCAAATAAACCGATATTCATATGAATATGAATTTTGAATTAATAATTATAATAAGCATTTTAAAATGATTAAATATTTAAGGTTGGTTATTCAAATATAAAAATAAATAATAATATTAAAAAAATAGATTATAATATATAATAATGAATGAAAAATTTAAAATAATAAAAACAAAATATAAACTAAATAGGATTGGAAGAAAATTAAAAAAAAATCACATCAATATTTATTTAACAATAATTTAAATTCAACCAAAAAAAAAATCAAACATTTATTGTTAAAAGTATATTCAATAAATGTTTTAATAAGCGATTTGTTGCATTAAAGAGAAAAAAAAACAAACAAACAAACCAAAAATAAATAAATAAAATTTTAAAATTATATATATAAAAAATGAATTTAATCGTAATGTGTATAAATAATTGGAAATGGATAGAAAAAATAAGGGTGAAAAGAGTAAATAATCATTTGTGAAGGGCAGGTCGACGACGGGCGACCGTAACGGCCCCGGGCGACTCCATCTCCCGTCAACGGCACCAACGGCCCACGCGCTTCCACCAGCCGTGATTACAATTGAAAAAACGCTACGAAAAATATCACCTCCCTCCAGAAACAACGACCCAAATTATCGAGATTGAGTCAAAATTCTATTTTATAAAAATTGTTCTTTCATGACATCCCAGTTAGAATATAAAATTAATTAATCAGGTGAAGGAAATAAATTATAAACAAATATATATATATAATTATGAATATAATATAAATAAAAATAAAAACAAAACAATGAACTTGAATAAATTAAAAATAAATAAATAAATAAGATTGGCGCCAAAATAAATAAATTCACTTTACATACCTTCATTTAGTCATAAATGGATTTATAAATATTCATTTAGAAAAAAATAAAAATAAATAAATAAAATATGAGAATAATGAATGAAAACAATCATATTAGATCTGTTGAATTTTATTATTAATTTAATGGAACAATTCAAGAAATGGGTGATTTAGTTGAAAATCAAAACAAATCGACTAGAAATAGATGAGAAAATATCACAGTAAAAATAAAAACAAGAAAAAACCTTGGTGAATGACAAGTAGGATTTTCAATATTTGACGCGTGTATATGACGTCTGGTGTGTGAGCAACGCTTGGAATCTACCAACGTTGGTTGTTGAATTTCAAACATGATTTACTAAAACTAATCCCTTAAGGGATTCACCTAATCGGTTTAAATGAATAATCATTGGATCACCATTCATTTTTCAATCGAAAACTGTGTTGACTGAACCAATTTTAATGTTTTGTCACGAGGAGAAATAGAAACTTAACTCGCCGGAAGTTGGTGGTGGGAAACATGACAAGTATGTAAAGTATTGGAAGAATCGCGATCACATTGCCAGCATTCTGACTAATATTTCTAATAAAACACGAAATGTAATGTATGAAAATGACAGTGATAATAGAGAGTACTCACCAGAGGGAAAGTTTGATGCCTTCTCGGCGAGTTTGGTAGAAATTAGGACGGTATTTGGTCCGTAAATATGAAGAGTAAGTCTGTTTTTGGTATGCGAAGAATGGCACAAAGAATCCAGACAACGCACTGGGCAACGCGCATCGGCCTTAGCGCAGCCGTTTACTAGACAACGCCGCACTAGTTTGGTATTTGGCTGATAGAGTGCAGCGTTGCTGAAATAAATTCGGGCGGTAAAACCGAGCGCCAATTTATAAGTTGTTTCCAATCCAAACAATAACACTTTTTACAAAATTCTTCAGAAAAACAAATAATTATCTATAATATAATATAATATAATTTTATAATTGAATGTTAAATTAAAATATATATAATATAATTATATTTAATATTATTAATATATAAAATTTAATAATTTAGAACATATTTGTTTATGTATTTATTTATTTTATTTATTTATTGATCCTCTGGATCTAAACCCATTTAATAAAATTAAAATAAATATTAAATAATATTATTATAATATTTATCATTATAATAAAAATCTTTGGTGAGCTATATATATAGGTGAGTTATAGCGCCTGAAGTCAATTGGTAGTAAATTATTTTAAAACTGCGCTACCTCTTTATAATGTGATATATATATATATATACAAACAAAATAAAAATTTATATTAGAACATGTAGCCTATTCCAGAAAAGGGTAAAAAGGTAAGTCGGGATTAAAAGATAAATAAATAAACTTATATATATATATAATCCTTTTGACTCGTGATTTTTAATATTATATTATTATAACTATGTTTATTTATATGTGGTTCAAGTAATCTAGTATTATGGAAAAAACTTTTATATAAAATTTTATTTATTTATTATATTTTATTTTATTTTTATATATTTATTTCATAAATAATTATTTTAAATATATATTATTTTGCTTAACTAAATTTTTTGTCAGGATTGGGGGGAATATAAAATCTCTTAACCAAAAATCAACCAATATTTTAAAACTTCCTAACTTATGCAAAAACCTCTTGATATGAAGAATATAAATTTTTTTTTTAATTTTATTATTTCTCTAAAAGTTTAATTTCTTTGTATTTAATTATTTTATTTTAATTATTAATTATTATTTTTATATTAAATTTTCACCCACTATTACTACTATTATAGAATATCTCACGAATGAATTATAATTAATTTAATTAATAAATAAAAAAAATATTATTAACGTAATAAGTGAACCTATTAAAGCTCTCTTTGAGATTTGTTCAAAGGGTGGGGTCACGTCAAATATGATATATCTATAGAAACAATATTCAGGTACGAATGATCAAACATCAGATATGTAGTATACATGGTACAAAAGTCCTGCATATGAGGGATTACAATGGGAGGGACTCACGCCTGCTAACTTGCATGTTTAATGTTTATCATTTAATTAAATAATATAAAAACAAATTCTATTATTTCCAACAAATATAATATAGTAATATCGAAGAGTTTAATTTCTAATGATAATTTGACCTATATTAAAAGACATATGTAGGAAGAAAACATAGTTTTCAACTACTTATTATACTCTAAAAGTCTATATTTTTTTTAATTTACTTTTAATGATAAATTTTATTTTATTTTATATAAATATCATTAGATGGAGTATTGATCTCTACAAATCTATTTTGTTAATTAAAATCTTTATAACAAAAGAAAAAAGTAATTTTTCTCTTCTTAATTGAATATATATATATATTATATATAGTTTAAAAAAGTTGAATAAATGATGGAGGGGGAGGGGGCTTATAGTTCGGACCTGATCGATATCTTGTATACGTAACTATAATTTCTACTAATACATAATCATATATAAGTAAAAACTAACAATATTTACATATATTTGTTAGAATAAAAAAATTTCAAACAACTTTTGAATTATTTAAGTAATAAGATTATAATTAGATAATAATGATAATTTATTTTAAATTTTTTATTTATTTTTATTAACATCATAAGTATGGTTATAATATAATAATAATAAATTTATTTAAAATATTATTTTAATTCTAATAAAGCAGAGAAAACAAAATTGATTGGATACAGAAACATTGCTAACCTTTATTTAGCTTCATGAAACCAGCATTCTTATCTATAATGTAATAAATTTGGACTTGTCAAAATATTATAAATTAATGAAGAAATAGATATTTTTTAACAGTGCGTAGGTCGATTTATATAAACTTTGCATAAGAATTATTTTTTAGAACGCCTACTTTGGGGTCGCAATAATAATTGCAAATAAATTGAAAAAATCGAAAAAATTGTAAATAAATTTAATATATATGTATATACAAACGAATGCATTTTTATTCAAAAATAGTAATAATAAAAAAATTCCAGGTGCCTTTTAAGAACCTTGTCAAGAATTAAATAACTAATTCTTCAATTCTGAATTTTATCAGAATTTGTCGATTTAGTTTGTTTATATTTGTTTATTAACGTCACATAAAGGCAAAGTGTTATGCCCCCTCCCCCTCCCACAACCCTATTTGACTTTCACTCTATGTAAATTTAATTTAAATTTAAAAGAATGTTTTATTTTAAAATATTTTTTAGAATAAATATTCATTTATTAAAAATGAGATATAAAAATGGAAATTAAATATAAAAAAATTAAATATGTATGTTAATGTATTGGCATTCACTTTTCTCAAAAAGAAATAATATATTAAAAGAAAATCTTAAATAACTAATAATAGAACCAATTGTGTTTGTTTTTTTTCAAACAAATTGTAATTAATTTTATGTAAATTGAATTGATTTATATTCTTTCTAAGTAAAAATCAATACAATCTATTTGGAATTTAGATGTATCACATAAGAATGTTTTTTTTTATTTTGTAATAACTATATTATTTTTGTTTGAATTTTTAAATGAAAATGTATTGCTTTTAAGAAATATATATACAGGATGTTAAATTATTTTAATTAATAAAAAACTATTAAATTATTTTATATATGTAGGTATATCATTATTCTAAATTAAGCTTTTAAAATATATTTTTATTTTTTAATAAAAAAAGATATTATTTTTATTTTAATACTTTTAATTCATAAAACAATCTATCTATCTGTCTCTGTGGCTCTACGGAATTCGAAAGTTCTTGGCTGCTGCAACCACACTTCTCATGTCCCTTGCTATATTATCCACCCACAGCGTCCTTGGTCTTCCAAGCGGGCGTTTCCCACTCGGTCTCCCCCCCCCCCCCCAATGTATTTTTCGCCATTCTTTCCTCCATAAAACAATAATATTTCTAATATATTAGAAATTATATAATTTCTATATTTTAAAATAAAATAACATAATAGAAAAACATAAAAACGCGCGTGGATTTTGTTTTGTAATCGTTGTTAATACTTATCCCTTCTCCCCTCAAAAAATCCTATATTTATGAATTCGTGAAATTTGGTTTATTTTATTTAGCTATTTGTGAACTTAAAATGATAAAAAAAATATCTATCTCTGTGGCTCTACGGAACTCGAAAAGTTATTGCCTCCAAGTGTAGTTCCAACCAAAACGCGTTCTTGATTTTACAAACGGATGTTGCCCAATCGCTCTCACCACCAATATATTTTTCGCCATTCTTTCCTCTCCCATTCTAGCCACGTCTCCTGCCCATTGTAGCCTTCTCGATTAAGATAAAAAAATAATTTTTATTTTTAAATTTTATAAATTTTATGGTTTATGACAGGGGTTCTCAATCATTTTCAAGTTGGTTCCACAGAAACTTCCATCAAAAGTTCAGGTATCCTTAAAATGATTTCTTTACTAGAAGTACTGGAGGTACAGGTTATAAGGTACCACCAGTAGTACATGTCCCACAGTTGAAGAACCTATGGTCTATAAGAAAGTAGATGAAGAAGGTGAATATTAAATATATTAAATATTAATATTATTAAATTAAATAAAATGAACTTGTAATTCATATTGCATTAGAAAGGATCATTTTAATATTAAAAAAAAAATTATTTGATTTATATATGAAATATATATATTTAAATTTCATTCATATAATTAAATTACAAAACGAATACTTTAAAATTTGAATTTTTTTTAATTATTATTGAATCTCTCACATTCTAAAAGTTTATCTCAATGTTTAAACCCCAAACTCAAATAATTTTCAAAATTTGCTATTTATTCTAGTAATATTAATAAATATAAAAAGAGAAAAAGTTCAGGGACCACTAAAATGATTTCGTTACTAGAAGTAAACGGTCAACGTCAATTATCACCGGTGGTGCATGTATCACAGTTTGAGAACCTCTGGTTTATGAATTTATCAATTATTTTCAAAACAATACCTCCCTTACTATCGTCGGTCGGTAAAAAGAGAAAAAATAAATGAAATTCTCGGCTGCGAATCAGGGATGCGCGCGCACCCCACTTTTGTATAGAAAAGAATATGACAAAGTGTGGTGTGAGGGAAAGCCGTCTAGATGGGGCATAAGGGACATTTTTCTTAAGTGATGATTGTTAAAGAACTTTGCTCGAAAAATAAATTAAGAATTTGCTCCATCTTCTTCTTCAAAACCTGTTAGATATTTGATTATATTAATTTTGACTCGTCCTGTAATCTCTTTGGTCGCATTTCCAAAAAATTTGAATACTTATTATTTTAAGATTTTAGAAAACAATTTTGTAAAATAGAAATATTTATATTTTTTTTTTACAAAATGAATCATAGTAACTTAATTGACAAATAAAATTAATTTCTCTACCACGAAAGAAGAAATATGTATATTACAAGATCTAATTGAATATACTTTACAATAAATATTTTGTTTGTAAAACAGTAGTGCGATTTAAAAAACTATTTAAAAATTATAATATACATTGATATGTTAAGAATAAAAAAATGTACAACTACACAAAAGAGTAATTATTATTAAAAGTTAAAAAAATAATATTTTTAATTATTTATTTATTTTTAAAGTTCTACTTGGTGTGTTAGAAATTTATTGTTTTAAATAAATATATATTATCTATCTAATATTATTATATAGAGAAATAGTGAATCTGGTTTGTTTTTTTTTTTTTGGATTTTGAAAAGCGTTTACAAGATTTAAATAAAATTCACCTAATAAGGAATTTTTTATGCGTTTTCGATCTGTATCAATACCCATTTAATTAATCAGCATGTGTTATTAAATATAAAGGAGTTCAAAAACAAAATATTGCAATGATTCAAGTGGCTAAGTTAATAATTTTAATAGATAAATTAATAAGAAATAATTAACTTAAATTATATTTGATGATTATTTATTTACTTTTTATTTTTTAATTGAATAATTCTAGGAATTCCATGAAGTAATTTGAATTTTGTATTGATTATCGATTGGGTACGAATGGGTTCCCTCAACCGAAGGAGATTGAGTAGCTTTACATAAATCCTTACCATATAAAAGTTAATTTTTAAATTATTTGATTATATATTGTGATATTACGAATATACTGATTGATGATCTTTTCAGACAAACAATAAATAGGCTTTTTTAAGAATACTGTGGAAAATATTCATACCACCAATTTATTAATTGAATCAATTTACACAAGTGGAATGATTTAAAAAATTCTTAAAACAATATATTTGCATCCTCCAATTCATAGAATAAAGCTATAGGTAATAAATATTAAATTCTACTAAAATATTTATATCTATAAATAGAGAGAGAGGGAAAGTTTAGTACTTTAAGTACTATTATTTTTTAGTACTAATTTTGTTTTTTTCATTTTTATTATCATCCAAGAGAAAGTAAATAAATATAAATCTTTTTAATTAAATCAAATGTTAATCAAATAAATGAAAATATTTTGTATATATGGGATTTTAATTAACTTTATTTATAAAAAAAATTCACTAATATGATTAAATCGAAAATGCAATCTGTCAAGATATGCGCTTACAAATATTTGTATTATTGCTAGGAAAAAGGAATGCCCGGTTGTTGGATTACAAATAACAACAGGAGCTATTTTATTTTATATGGAATCCTGAAATTCCACTAAAATATGAATATTCCATCTTTAAATTCCGATAAATGTAAAAGACAGAATAAGCTTGAAAAATTCTCGATATGTAGGTGTATAAAATTTATTATAACAATGTGCCTTGATAAAAATTCAATTTTAATAAAGGTGAATAAATATTTAAATTTGGAAATATGCTATTTTTTTATTTTTTTGATAATAAATAAAATATAATATTTAATATTATGTCAACGAAAGTAAAAATAAATCTTTTATAAATTTAATAGTTCGGAGAGATTTTCTTAAACAAACAAAAACTATTTTTACAAATTTTAATAAAAATTGTTTCCAAATTTGTTATTTTTCCGTCATTATATATATATATATATATAATAAAATATTGAATAATTTATTCTTTTTAAAAAAATTAATGTTTTTTGAGAAAAATAAAAGAATATAGTCATCCACTTAAAATAGCGAAATTATATTTTTGTTTGATAACATATCTTTAATTTATCCATAGTAAAAAAATAAATATTTTGTGTGTTCTGTGTCAATATCCAAATTGGCTAACCGAAGTAATACTATGATCGTCTACGAAGTAATCTTATAAAAAAAAAATTTCGAGGGCCCTAGATAATATTACATACTATTTTTTTACCTTATATTTTATTTTTAAATATTAATTTCTTTGATATATGGAGGGGGGGTATAAAAACTAGTTTTGCTTGCTTGCGTTATAAATAGTTAAGACACAGCACCCCTTTCTGACAATAAATAAATCGAAGCAAGTTATAAGTATTTTTTTTTCATTTAGATCATAAAATATTAAAGAATATAATCTAACATATATAGAAAAGATAAGTTATAAGTAATCAATCTTAGTAAAAAATAAAATTATGGCTTATAATAAAATTAAGATTAAATATGGATTAAATTGATATTCATTATATCAAACATTAAAGATAAAATGTTTCTTATTTTTTTTATATTTCTTCGTATTTGAAAATTAATCATTATTTTTAATCGAAACGTTTATACAGTTTAATTTTTATTAAATTTAAGATAAAAAGTTTTTATAAATAAAAAATCTTAATTTAATAATATTAATTAATATGGTTAAAATCGGATAAATTATAGAAATGAAAAAAAACGATAGTTAAAACATAATAATCAAAGATTTATACAAATACTCTTTCTACAATATTAAAAAAAATTTAACTTTAAATTCATAAGGATAAACCAACATAAATAACCAATTAAAAAGAATTCATATAATCGTATATTAATATTCAATATTTATAAATGTAAATCAATTTTAATAAAACCAATAATAAATTATAATTTAATTATATGCCACTTGAAAATTATATAGTTAATAAAATAATAATATATCTACCGAATTTTTATATCCTCTTTGTTATTAAAAGATCCAATTTTTATTCTTGTGTACTCTAATTTCTCTTCTGGCTAAATTTTACTATCAAAATAAATTGCAGAGTAGTATTTTTCACTTCTTTTCTAGTGGCAACGGGGTTAGAATTACCAGAAGAGATCCTTTGATGCAAAACTTAATATTTATCATCGCCTTAAATTCCTAAATATTAATTAAACATTAATTACATTCTAAGTAGAATGGTATTGCAAAGAATACAAAAAATATTTTTTTAGTTAATATCTTTATAATAACTAAAAGTATAACTTTTAATTAATATCTATTTATTATTATTATGTTTTATGAAGGAAAAGAAATAAGTAAAGTCAAATGTTAAATTAATATAATGATGAAATATGAAAATATAATAACCTATACACTTATAAAATAAGAAATAAAAATTATATTAAAAATGGGTAAGAGAAAAACTTGGAAAAACTCATGTAAAATTTATTTCAAAGTTATTATTATCTTAACAATTGAATGTAAATTAGTTTCCAATATTTATTTTAATAGTGATTATTAGTTATAGATAATTTTGAGGGAAATTTTTTTTATAATCCATAATCCCCATAAATAAAAATCATATCCTTAAATAAATTAAAAATTTGCGAAACAAGAAATAGAGCAATGAACAATAATTAATTATATTCATTGTTTCTAATATAAAATAAAAATACTACTAGACTTAATGTGATATTGAAAAATTAAATGATATGTATATTATATTAATTGTTAATTGTAGTTGAGCTTTTTGACTTAGAAAAATAATATTCTATAATGCATCAGTGGCTTAAACAGAATGATAAAATTAATTATAAATTATTAGCATTATGGATATAAACTACATTTCTATATAGATAGTTGGAGAAGATTTAAAGTTAAAAATTAATTATTATCTTCTGAATAAGTCACTGAAAACATCCTAGTAGTGATTTAATATACATTAAATTTAACAATTGCTTTACCATTCTGAATTTATATATATAAATAAATATATATATAGATTCATTTTAAATATTTTCGCATTTACATATAATTTCTTCAGGTTTCAGCTTTTATTCCGCATAAAATATATATGATACAATGCTAGACTTCAACGAGTTCAATTTTTTTAAAAGATATTGTATGTTTTGCTTTTTGTAAAAAAAAACTAATAATATAGTTAAGTTTTGAAATGAAATAATAATGGTTAAGATTGTAGACAATTGAACTCGTTGAAATGACAAACCCAAAAGCCGAATCATATGGAACATGCTCTTATTAAAAAATACTAGTAAAGTTCTTGAGTTGAATATAAAGAATGAGCAACTAACTTTGAAATTGAAAGAAATCTTTATTATATAATAATAGCATTAATGAAAATGGTTCCGATTTTAATAATTTTCATATATATATACATTTTTATATATATTTAAAAATGTGAAGAAATTTTTAGAGGCAACTTTGGCATTGAATATTTATATATAGCAGCTCAATATTCGAAAATTTCATAAATTAATTTTTAATAGAGGAAATAAAATATTAAAATAATTCACAATTTGAGTCATATTTATTTTTATTCAGAATATTTAAAAATTTTAAATAAATCTATGAGCTGCATAATGATTATATAGAAAGTGAGAAAAATAATAATTAATAATGAAGTGAAAGTGATACAATATAAAAGGCATTTCTGGTTCCAAAGATATTTAACAAAATAAATGTTATGCAAAGTATATTTCTATCATAAAGTGTGTGAAGCAGTATTTTTCTAAATAGTACATTTCACAGCATTGTTTTAAAAATTGTATTTATTATATGATTATTTCTGAATATTATATTAAAATAAAAAGTAGCAAGATCATACAAGTTTATACAGAGTAATATATAGAGTTATAATTCATCTTTCACTCTTTTTATATATCGTCCAACTATTATTAAAATTAATTTTTTTTATAATTTATATACTAGATATAGCTTATATTTTCATATATTAAACTTAATTACAATTTTTTTCAATTAAAAGATTATTATGTTTTTAATTATAGTGATTGAAAAAAAAAATATGAGAAAGAGCAATACAAAAGCAATTTTATCACATTTTTTTTCCAAACCGATTTATATTAAAGGAATACTGAAACCTTAGAAAGGATTTTTAAATTAATTTTTATTTAAATATATAAGAAATTAAATATATAATTTAAATAATTAATTTTATTTACGAATAAAATGAAATTGTAATAAAAATAGGTTGCCTTTTGAAGTGCCCTTCCTTATATTAAATTTAAAAATATAAAATGACATAATATTTAAATAACATATATAAAAAAAAAGCTAAAAATTTTATATTTAAAAAATAATTATTTAATATATCTTATCTTTTTCTGGACAAATTTTTAAAATAAAATTGAAATATTAAAAAATAAATAATCCAAAATATAATTTAATCAAAATTCATTCGAATTTTAATGAATTCTCTTTCCCTATAAATAATTTAAATTTTGGCATTGCTAAGGAAGAATTAGGAAAAAAAATATCTTTGTTGTTGACTAGAATAATTCGGTTGTTAATAATGTATTTTTAAAGATTTTATTAAAACTTCTTATTGCTTTTATTTCTATTATAAGTATATTTTCATAACTTTATGATTAAAAACAGTAAAAGTTAACAATTTTTCTGAAGGATTCCATTTATAGATTTTTATATAATTTATTAAATGAATTCCTTTATTTGTTAAGCATGTTTCCTTAATTTTTATTTACTCGTAAAAACAATTTTGAAAATTAAATTCAATAATTTATCATCAATATGGTTATAATATTAATAAATGTAAGAAAAAAGTTTTATTCAATGTGTGTATTATAAAAAAATTATTTTGAATTTATATTTATAACAAGACATAAATTTATAAATTGTTTAGAAAATCTTTTAAGTGCATATTTATTAGAAGTAAAAATTTCATAGAATTTTGATAAACATTAATATGAATTATTATTTTTTTTTAACAATCTATTATATATAAACTTTAATATATATCATTTACACTTGATATCATTTAATCAGTAACATTTTGTACAACTTGGAAATAATTGGTCTTATTGTTCTGTTTTTAATTTGTTTATAGATAAATAAACAAATTTGTCCTTATAAATTTTGTTTTAAAAATACAATGATTCTAAAATGGATTAATTTTTAATAATGATAATTTACAAAGATCTTAAGATATAAAATTAAGGAAACAATTAAAGATGAAATAAATCTTAAAACATATTAGAAAGTGCTCTAGCTTGGGAATTGATCATTGGTAATATTATATATAAATTATTTCTTTAAAGCAGTGCTCAAAGAGAAATTTAATTCATTTTATTAAATATAATATCATTTGTTCAGAATATATATCAATTTTAGTCATATCTGAATACAGCCTTACATTTTCCTTCAAGAAGATAGTACACTAGAAACGTAATTGGAAAACATCTCGATTTTCGAATGGTTTAGAACTATATAAACCGAAAAAAATTAATCTAAATTTATCAAATTAAATTAATAAAACTTAATAATATTTTACGAGAATCGTTTTATCTCATCAAAGGGAACATTTGATCTTCTAGGAAGTATTCTTAAATTCGCTCTAAGTAGGCCAAACAATAAATATTTTTATATTAAAATTTTTATTTTTATAGTAAGGCCCGATATTTCTAAAGATATATAAATCACAATTGAAGACTAGACTTTTTAAGTAATTAACAAATTAACTTATTATTAATTGTATAATACATATATAATATGTTTATATATTTATATACATATTATATATATATTATATAATATATAATAGGAAATAGAAAAACCAAAAATAATGTCATTTCTGGATAAGTCAATATTTGTTTATTATCAGTTGATGGAGTATTTGAAAGTCGTGCTAAAAAGTTTTTAAGTATTAAGTGACTTGTTTGCTATTAAATAATTTAATCAAAATTATTTTTTTGCTGTTTTTGGTGTAAAGGCCTGTGAAATTCCAGATGAGATGCATAACCATCATAGTATACAATATGAATGTCGGATTAATAACAACAATTGTTGCCAATATTTTGGATGTATATCCAACAATTGTAAATGGCAAAGATGTTTTCTAACTAATCATTTTGTTTTTTTTTTCATCGATCAAGAATAATTAAAGATCAACTATAAAAAATAATGGGTTAATGGTGATATTGGAAGCAAATAAGAACATTTCATCTGGAGACAAAAAAAGGAATCTCAACGATATTAAATCAAAATACAAAAGACAAGAATATAATGATTTCGTTTTCTACATCCAAAAAGTACTATTAAATGAACTTTATAACCCAAAATGATGCATTTGTTGTTTAATGGAGTATTCTCACAATTTATTTTCAAATCTTACTGGATAAATTGTAATTTTAGATATTTACTGTGAATAAATGAATCGAGTAAATTAATATTAAATATTAAAATGCTCTCTCTCCAGATTTTTTGCTTAAAAATAGATTGCTTTTAATGAATCCAGTATTGAAAATTTCCTCATTAAAAAGCAAAAGGGTGTCGAAAACGAAATGATTATAACCTTGGTTTAAAATAAAAATTTATTTGTTTGAATTTAATGAAAAAACGACATTACTTTTGGTTCTTCTAATATATTAAACGCTCTCCATTGACCATCTATGAATGAAAAGGATTTTCTTTGATGCAAAATATAAATTTAATATCATTGTTGCATTAAATATAATTTAAAACATATTAAAAAATGGTAACATGGATAAAGATTTTAATAGAATGGAAAAAAAATTATGGGGTTATAGTTAATATCAAGGTCGAAAAACTTATTATTTTATAACATTTTGCAAATCTACGAAAAATGTGTATGAGAGTAAAAAGATAATAGATTCTAATTAATGAGATAGTTCTAAATCTAACTAAAGTTTTTCTAAAACTTTAATTTCAAGGCTATTCTATATCAAATGGATATTTTCTAGGTATATCCACCCAGATCTATTCGCTTTCCTAAAATATTATAATTAACAAAAAAATTATCAAAAGGTGTTCAAGAAAAAATTAAATTCTTATAATTAAAATATATATCATTATAAATAATAGTTAAAAGTTATTTTGAGTATTATTTGAAATATCTTGTATTAGTTATTTCATTTATTTGCTGCTTCATACTATTAAATATTTTTCATTGAATAACGCCAAAAATGTATATTAAAATACATAATTGTATTTTCAATTTCTATAAAATATAAGTTATTTTTAACACTAAAGGAACATTAAAAAATATTAATTTTGTCCGAATCCGCTGATCATTCATCAAGACATTAAAGTATTTTTCTTAGCTGGTAAGAACTAGTTTTTAAAAGAAAAAATACAATAGTAACGAAAATTTTCAAGTAATTTGATATAGGAAGATGATATTAATAAAACTTAATAAATTTTTATGATGAATGTTTTGGACATTAATGGACAGTAATAAATTAAAAAGAGAATGAATGTGATAATCATTAAATTTCTATAAAAGAGCACTTTACTTTAATAGACTAGATTAATAAGGACAATAATAATTAGTATTTTATTAAAAAAAATGTTATATATATTTTTTTATTTAGGGCTAATCTGATTTGCTAGATATTAATGATGAAACACCTTTAGCTACAAGTAGATGTTCTGTGGGGAAGTCCAAAACGACGGTGATGTGAAATGCCATATTGGCGGAAGCAATCAAGTATTCACATAGTGAGAACCAGCTAAACGCTAAAAATATAAAAATATTACAAATATATTATATATATATGTATCATAATACAACAATATTAGATCATATAATGATTATTCTGATCGTAATTCCTGCCTAGAAAAGGATTAATCCAAAAATAGATCATGAAAAGAATTATATAATATATAAAATAAAAATAATCTTACATAAAACTTATTTTTAATTAATTAATTTCCTTGAATTAATAAAAAAATAATACTTATCTTTGATATAGAATTTAACTTACCCATATCATGGCATAAAAGGCGATGTTTTAAAAAGAATACAATAAGGCCCACAGTACTTGCAATAGATATTATAAATAATATTTTTTTGACTAGATAGGAGAACCTTTCAGAATCGTTCATATTGGTTCGTACAAGTTTGAACACTTTTAAAGTAGCAAGCATATAGCTCAAAGATCCAAACATAAATAATATAAATATTTTTTCATGTATTGCTAAAAAAAAATTTTCATTTAAATAAATTATTTTTGCATATATATAATAAATACTTACGATAATTTTCTCTATTAGAAATATATGTTACTCCACATAAAGAAGCTATCTCAAGCATATTTAGCCAATAACATATATCCAGCAATTTATGTGCTTTGGGGTCTTGACTATTTTGACTTGAAGAAAGAAGCATTTTATAAAATGTATGGTAAACTGAGGCAATTATTAATCTTGGACCTATATGAAAGGCAATGCTAATTCTCCACAAATATCTCTGGGGAGAAATTCCTGTTATCGCACTTATTGAAGGGATCACATTATAGACCTAAAAATTTTATAAGATTTGTGTAAATATTTTTATGACGAAAAAAAAATGCAAAAAATAAAATATTAACAAATATATCAAAAATATAAACACGAAACGAAGATAAAAATATATAATAAATGAAATAAAAAACAGTTAATTATTAAGGATAGGAGTTTGAAAGTTTAAAAAAAGTGGATTAGGAGAAAAATTAAAAGTCCTTTTTAAAAAAAAGTGGATTAGGTGTAAAATTAAGTCTTTTTTTTAAAATTAGGTGAAAGATTAAAAGTCCTTTTTAATATAATCTATGCTAATAAAAAATTATGACAAATCACAATACATGGATAAACATTTATAATATCCACCCCTACAACCTGACAAAACCAGATGAATATATTTGGTAATAACAAAATCGATGTTGAATTCTCCAAATTCTAAAAAATTCAAATTAATATATATCTTAATATGGAAGTTGAAAAAAAATTAAATGAATATTTAATGTCTAAAAAGTTTAATGATATACTGTTCAATAAATTGTTTTGGTGAATAGTTTTTGAAATAGTACTATTTATAAACAATATATATAGTAATATGTGTGAGTGCGAAGAAAATAGTTTACCCGACAATGTGTTTCATGAATATCGTCTTGTTGAAAGATGTAGGCAGTGGTGAAACAGATGAGAAGTGCAAAAAGAGGCAAAGAAACTGTCACCAGACATAGTTGTCGAAAACTTATTATAAAAAAGATAATTGATTTTGTTAAGTTTGATTCCCCTTCCATATTTTGTTTTGATGGCTAGATATTTATAGCAGTACAAATACAATCACATTAAATTCGGATGAAATTATCATTTTAGATTAGTTAGCTTGAAAAAATAGCAATAATTTTATAAATTATAAAATTAAGGGCAATATAAAAAAATGAATATCGAGAAAAATTTTAGAAATTTTCTTACCTATTTACAGTAGATAATAATATTTTCATAAAATATTGAATATAATTAAAATGCTTTTTCATTTTTCTATTGAGTTGAAGAAAAAATATATGCCGCTTTTGATAAGTTATAATTCTAAAATTAAACAAAAATTATATTATCGTACTATAAAATATTAAAACAATAATTAATAAACTGATATAATTAAAACAAATAATCACGTACTTTATTAAAATATTAAAAAAAAAAGTTTAAAATATTAACTTAACCTAATTTTAATAAAATGTCATATGATGTACAATATGACAGTCAACTAGCTTCATGTCAGTTAAGTTCAATGATTCAAACATAAAAAGATTACTTATTTAATTTTTATTTAAATGATGTGAAAATACTTTTCAACAAAAAATTAAGTTGAAATTATGAATTTAATTATTTATTTTTTTAATAATTTTCATATCTAAGCTCATTATAGTAACCTCGCGAACCTTGAAATTATTGTGCAATTCTCGATAAAATATATTATTAAATAAAATAAAAACTTATATAGTTTTGAAGAAGTGAAAGATAAAAAAGAAAAGAATCATAATCATAATTTTAAATTTTAAAATAAATAGTAGCATGTAAAAAATAATTATTTTCGAGAAGGGTTCTCAGACATTAATTTTTATCACATTTCAAAGGTGGGGGTAATAATGATCACCATTTTTCGAAATTTGGAACCCCAATTCCGTATAGAAACTAAATATGTAAATATAATAGGATAAAATATTAAATGTTTTAATATTTTTTAAGAATTAAACAAAATAAAATTAATAAGGATCATACAATTTTTTATTTTATTTAAAATTTAAAAAAACACATTCTAATGGGAGATTATTAAGTTTCTTTTTTTTGAAATGATCTAATATATATATATTCTTCCATGAGTTATTTATTTCTAATCATAATTTATTCTTAAACTCATATATTTACATAAAGATGTATACTTATAGAGATGTTTAATAATTGAACTCAGTCTGTGATTGAAGTCAAAATTAGATAGTGCCCTCTAAACTAACTCTAGTCAGGGGCGCCTCGAACTTAAAGAAAATTTTTAAATATGCTTAAACCAAAAATAAAAAATGTAGGTTAACGGGAACTTTATTTAACAAAATAATTTCTTTAAAAAAAATCATATTTAAGAATTTTAATTTTCTAGTCCTTAGGGCTCTAATTGGTTTATAGTCAAGGGAGCCAAAATTGATAAGATGTATATCTATATATCTACTATCTATATAGTATTTGTATCAAATTTTCGCTTACAATTAGTATTTCATTTTAAAATTTTAGATCTACATATAGAAATATATTTCCTGGAAAAAATAATTGTTACAAAAAATTTATCATGAGATGAGAAAATTTATTTTAAAAGTGGTATATCCTTGTTAGTAGCTACCGAATTTTTTTTCCAAATTTATATATGAATTGAATTAATTAATTAATTCACCAATCACAGAAAAAAATGAACAATATTTAAGAAATCAGAAAATATATTCTATACAACTTCAGAACAAAATTTTCAAATAAAATTGAAGAAAAAGAAAAGGTTCATCAATACAAGAAAATTGGTTTGAAAAGTTACAAAAAATAAGTTTTTATACATGGAAAGGTAAAAATTAAGATGTTTTTTTCTTATAAAAACAAGAAATCCAATAAAATATTTTATTATAAATGATATATTTTTTTAAACAAAATTTATTTTTTTAACATATCCATCAAATGAATATTTATATATTAATTTTAAGAAAAATTAATTTATTAACAATAAAAAAATATTTACATTTATAAAAATGAATTTAAATATTAATTTTAATTAATATTTTTTATCTATTTTGAAATATTTTGTAATCTTAGGAGTATTCCCCAATTGATTTTTTTTAACTCTTTTAACAGATTTTCTTTGAGATGGCGTTGTTGCTTTCTTATTAGTAGGAGTTTGAGGAGCAATCTCGCAAGAACCATTGGTCGCTGGAGAAGATTCTATTTGAATATCTTTTTTTTCGTAATTAATAACATTTTCTGGGTTACTTATAGATGGTTTAGGAGACACCGAAGGAAGATTTGTTTCATCACTTTCAGAACAATTTCCTAAAGGAATATTTTTTTCAATTGAATCATTTGGTATCATTTTTATTTGAGTTACTGACTGATCGATTTTCTTTTCTTTTATTTTAAAAGGATTTTTAGAAGTATTTGATTTTTTATCTGATGAATTGTTCTTAGATTCTTTAGATTGAATATAAAGTGGTAACAAATAATCTCCAGATGCAATCTCTTTAAATAATTTTTTTTTACATTTTGAATTTGAATTTTCCTCCAAGTTTTTTACTAAATATTTTTCTTCTATCACACTATCATCATTGGGTATCGATTTAATATTTTCATTTTTAGTATTTTTGAAACAATTTTGACTAATTTCTTCCAAATTTTCTTCAATTATAATAGCATCATTGTTTTCATTCAAATTATTTTTACATGAAATTATGGTATCTTTTACAATATCGGAGTCAATTTCGGTAATTTCTTTTGTTTCATTTTCTAATTTTTCTTCGTTTTCATATTGAGGATTTAAATGATCATTTTTTAACCAACTATTTAAAGAATATATATCAGGTTCTTGTGAATCCTTTTGTGAAGGATTCTTAAATGGATCCCGGAAAAACTTTCCCAAGGATTCATTAGAATCATCTGAACTTGAAGAAGAAATTTTAAAATTATTTTTCACAGAATTTGAATCAGAACTTTCTTCAATAATTTCTTTTTCCAAGTTTATAGAATCTGATTCAGACTCTTCAGAAGAAATTTTATTATTTAAATTAGATGAATCTGATATCCAATTATTCCTAGAATTTTTATTCATGCTAAGCCTAGCTGAAAAAAATTAATAATTTTTAAATAAAGATAGAATATTCAACTAAAAATATATTTAAGCAACAATTAGAAAAAATGTAATTAATGAAAATAGAATGCATATAATTAAAAAATTAAGTAAATTTACTAAAATATTTAAAATTTAAAAAAAGTAAAACATTCTGAAGAACTTACATGTTGTTTTTTTATTCATAGTATCCATGAGAAAGTCATATAGTTTGCATTTTTGGTCAGATTTCATTTTTTGATAAAATTGACAGAGAAGCTTCCATAATTCACCTTCAAATTAAAATAAATGTTGTAAATAAATAACTTAAAAATTAAATCATTATCGAAAGTTACATCTTATATTTAGGTTTTAAATTAAGAGAAAAACATAAGTTCCGAGACCACACATGGAAAAATTTCTGAAGGGCCATATTAACGATATTAAGAAAACTAACTAGAATAATGAATTTGAAATATTTTCTAATATATAGATATTTGAAGAGAGCTTTTAAAAGGAATCTCATTTGAAATGCCTGAGGTTATGAATTATATTATATTTTAAGTAATGTTTAATCATTTCGAAAACTTCATGTTCAGAATGATCATAACGATTATAAATCAAGAAAGATTAAATAATATAGTAATTTTAAAATAACACAATCTCTATTCATATTGATTTGTTAAATTGTTCAGCGATTCGTTTCCATAATATTATAAATACATTAAATATAATAATTATTTTTTATACATATAAATATAATTTATGTAGTCATTATAAGAAATATTTGATAAACTTTTTATTTCATCTTTTTAAGCTCCCAGACAAATAACCAAGTCAGTATTAAAGGAAAGTTCAGACTTTAATATAATACTATTTGAAGAGAGACCATAAGATTAGTTAAAAATGATTTCAAAAACAAATTTTCAAATAAATAAGATTGTTACCAATTGTAGTTTGATTTTGACGAAGACTTTTCATCATTTTAGAAATATCATCACAAAGTGTTTCATCCCCAAATGTAAAATACGCTACATTTCTTCCTGCTTGAGATGCTGCCATAACTTGAATTAAAACCTTTAAACGAGGATCTCCTCTGAAAGCACCACATCCCCAATTACCAGTGGCAACAGGTGGAGCAATGTCATGAAAAGGATTATGAAATCCAACAAAAGCCTACAAATGTAAATATTTTTAAAATGTATTAAATGATAAAAATAAAATAATATTACCTTATTAAGCTCTCTGATAATATTAACAGGAGAAAATTGTCTTTTAGGATCTGATTTTAAAGAGAGAGCATCAATACACGTAATAGTTGTCATTCGCCGACCATCTTTATCATATGGGATTTGGTCAAGATGATTTCCTTCCCAACAAAATGAATTACTGTAGCCACTAAATTTATTATATTGTTCTGAACCTAAGTATAAATAAATGGAATTCAATATTAATGTTAAACATATCTTAGTAAAGGTTCCTTACCACAAATAATTAATGCTTCGGTTGAGTCTAATTGTACTGTAAAAAGTCTTGCTGCTATTAATTCGGGATTAATAGAAAATCGAATTTCTTCTTGAACGGATCCTCTGCCCAAAATTCCACCTCCAATTTTACTAAAATTATTAATAATCAAAAATTAGCATGATAGAATGAATGACGGGGCGAAAAGGGAAAGCAGTCATTAAATCTAATTTTGAAAAACATGTATTTTAATTAAGATTCAATAAATATCACGATAGAGAGATCTTAATTAGAATTTAAAGAGGATTTACCAATTAGCAAAATCAACTTGTAACATTCCTTCTTGTTGCTCAATAAATCCTTTATTTTTTATGATGATATTTGACAATTTCTTTGTTGAATAACACCATTTAGGTAATTGATTTACTGGAAAATATCTTCTTGAATAAGTCACTTTTCCCAAAGGTGCTATAAATAATAATAAAATTAGTATATGATTAATTTTTGATACGATTTTGAATATATTTAAAATTTGTTTACACAAAATATTTTGATGATTTCAAAATATGAATATGACAAAATTATTTTTTTTTTTTTGATTAGTAGGTAAAGTGAAAAAAATGTATTAAACTTAAATGAAAATATTACCTTGTTGTGTCACTCTTTTGAAATAATTAATAATACATTTCAATTTTTCAGTTATTACTTTAAAGTGTTTTATTGTTTTGGTTGTTGTGTACAATCTAAAAATAAAATTATATTTATCATAAATTGTAAAATTAATAACTCATAAATACACACGTGTAAAAGTTTATTGAAGGAAAATAATTAGATTGTCCAGGTTCTCTAGGTCTAAATGTACAAAGAAATGCATTTGCTAAAATTGAAGAAACCTGTTGCTGTGTATATGTAACTGTAATATTTGTATTATGTTTTAAGATAACAATTTCTCCAGGAATGAGTAAAGGTAATTCCAAAGCAAGTTGAATAATTTTTGGTAAATCATTTTTAAAAAATGATTTTGACTCTTCAGAATCTAAAATCTGCAATTTTAAAATTATAATCATTGGTTAGTTGATTCAAATAAAATAATATAAAAATATATTTAAAAAAAATAATACAATACCTGATCAAAAAATTTATTTAATGTTTCAAAAGGGAAATTATAGGTATTATATTTCTTGATAACATTTTCTAAATCAGAGACATTCTTTATATTTGATTCATTTAATACTTTATTGATTAATTTCCAACGTTCTACGTGTGTAGAGTTTTCAGGATTTCCAAAACAATTTTTCATTTTGTAAATGTCACCTTGTTTATTATCATATTGAACAATATGATTTTCAGAAGATTCTATAGGTGGGAATTCGGTTATTGTCCATTTTTCACAAGAATCCCAAAGGGATAAAAGATTATCACAATCATCAGAATGCTCCATTTTATTAATGAATTTATTTTATTTATTTTATTAGATATTGCATATTTGTAATATGGTGCAATTTTTCAAAATATTATTTTCGGCTACGAATAACTAGCATTTTTCATTAATATTTGTTTGTTTCAAATTATGAATGAATTAATAGTTAAATATAAATTATAAATAAAAATACAAACATTCATATTTACATTTAACTCAATTTAACTGTCATATAAGAGTAATTCCATGTAAATGATGTAAATGGTTAATGAAAAGAAACTAAATGAACGATGAACTGTCTTGGGAACTGTCATGTGAAGTGACCAATTCAGGACCAATTACAAATTTAAATAAATAATTTTCAACTATAATAGTTATATATATATGAATATAAACAAGAAAATCAGAAGATCACCTAGAAAATAAAAACTAAAAATTTTATTAGATAGAAATTTATATCTTACATATTAATTTACTAGCAATTGAATATATAAATTATTATATATATAATTGAGAATATATATTTATTGCCTAAATGATTTTATATATTTTTTTTATTTCTGTTCTTGAAAGTTGTTCACAGGATTTTTATGATTTTCAGGTTTTAGGAAGTTTTGGATAATGTATAATACCCGTTTATGAAAAAAAAAAGAATTAAAATTATTTTTTTGATAATTACAGTAATGAATAACAGGTTTCAATAAATATCCAATTTAAAACATTACAATTATTCAAGGTGCCTAAGAAACATTATATTTATATTTTTATTATTAATATTAACATATATATATATATATATATATATAAGATTTTTTTAAAAACATTTCTTTAATTTAGATTCATTTAAAATAATAGAATATCATTTTTTTAATGAAAATATTCAATAAATATGATCGTATAATATTAAATTAAATAAAAATTTTAAATAATATATTTTAATAACTTTGGGTGGTTTTGTATTTATTGTCCAACACGTATGGACAAATTCTCAGGGGACGTAGAGGCATGAGATGATCATCTTGGGGTTTTATATGAATTCTTATTAAGGGGGTTTTATATCAAAAAATAATTTCTGGGTTTTTTTTATGTTTTATTTGTACAAATATAATTATAAGATAAGAATAAATGAAAGTTAGATATTCATATTTTCGACCCAACCCAATTAATATCCCCGGCCGGTAATGTTCTTAATACAATAGTGGCGGATTTCCAAACAGGCACAGACGGCACGGACCTAGGGCCTCATAAAGCAAGGGAGCTTCAAAATTTAGCCTATATAAAAATTTTTGAGGCGAAAGTTTTAAAAAAACTATGTGTAAAAGTATACAATACCGGCATATTTTTAGATTTTCATTACTGTAAATATACAATATGTGTTACAAAATGGAGTTCAATAATGATTAGGATAACGATTAAAACCGCGTTTGAAAACTTCAAATTTCAGTTGGTAGTTCACAAAAATTCCTTATATCAATAAAATGGATTGTCGGTACTTTTTCCATTTGGTTTATAATTATATTTAAAATATATTTGAATGAAAATTTTATTGATGTCTATCTATCTATCTCTGTTGTTC
This sequence comes from Labia minor, assembly GCA_963082975.1. Taxonomy (NCBI): domain Eukaryota; kingdom Metazoa; phylum Arthropoda; class Insecta; order Dermaptera; family Spongiphoridae; genus Labia; species Labia minor. The sequence goes on from OY720345.1 coordinate 58,052,096, forward strand.
TACAAAACTCGAAAGTTCTTGGCCGCAGTAACCACATTTGTCTATCATGTCTCTATCCTGAGCCACAACCATCAAATCTCTACCCTCTCCCATCTCTCCCACGTCACTTTCTACATTGTCCATCCATCACGTCCTTGGTCATACAAGCGGACGTTTCTCAATCGGTGTCCCCACCAATATATTTTTCGCCATTCTTTCTTCTCCCATTCTAGCCAGGTCTCCTGCCCATCGCAGCTTTCTTAATTTTATAACCCTAAGTTTGGAGATGCATAGAGATCATGCAATTCCTTGTTATCCAGAAGATTCCCCTAATCTTTCTTTGACTCATGAATGCTGAGAAGAATCCTATTCTCAAATAATCTAAATTTACTTTCGCCTCCCAGGGTCATAGACCAGGCCTCACATATATAATACTACTGGAAAATAATTGTTTTATATATTTTATTGATGTATAATTATTAATTATTTTGAAAGCAAAATATAATACTCCAGTGATCAATTAACTATTATTTTGAGATTTGTTGACAAAAATGGAGAAATAAAAGAACGATTTTTTGATTTTATTAATATTGAAAATCATAATTCTGAATATTTAAAACAAATACACGTATAATTTTTTAATAGATTCATCAATAAATATAAAAAATTGTAGGGGCCAACGTACGATATGGCTAGCAAATAAGTCGAATTGAAAACAAGAATAAAACAACAATTTAATACAGCCCAGCCATAGCTTAAATGTAATAGGAAGGTTTACAATCTACACTTTCTAAAATACAAAAAATTTTAAAAATATTTTTAACAATTTCAATTTGCAATGAAAGTAATGAACGTTCTTTTTCAGTTTTTAAAAGAGTTAAAAATTATTTAAGAATTTCTTTATCGCTAGTTCATTTAAGTAACCTGCCTATGATGTTTATTAAGAATGATTATAAGCTGTTAGATTATGAAAATCTTATTGATAATTTGCTAAATGTAAAGCTAGGCAGTTGTAATAAAAATTAGAGGGGGACCTCTCATGTAATAAATCCGCCACTGTAAAACAATATTTTTAGTTCGTAGAGAATATTTTTTTTAGTTTTTCAATCGGTGGTTCGGTGAATCACTCTTATTTTATATTTAAATTAATTATATCTACGGAACTTTAAATAATAATTTTTTATTGATATTGAATAACGGGAAATTTAGATTTACTTCAGTATATACTTTTTAGTGAATTATTAATATCAAATTTTACTTAGAACAATATTTTGGGTAAATGTCTTGAAATATTTGATCTGGCAAATGACTATTTTTTAAATTTTATTGTTAGGAAAAATGTAGGTAGTCCTAAAGTTAGTTATAATTTATGGTCTGTGGTTTTAATAAACTACTTTGTGGTGAACGATTCAGAAAGAACCAGGAAAGAACCAACTCATTTATCCTGGGTGGATTACATGAATTCAGTAAATGATTTCCTCGCTAGGTCGCGTGGTATCGATGTTTGGTAGTATGTAGCATGTAATACAAATTTATATTATACGAAATTAAGGGGTTGAAAAAATATCTAATCTTAACATAGAATAAACAGGACAAAATTCAACTTTTGTTAAAACGATGATTAAAGATGCCAAATTATATTTTAAAAATGTATATGTACACAATATTTAATATGTACCTAAATATTTTTTACACCATTTTTCTTTGTTTAATATAATCATGTTTTTAATATTTGTTTCATATATTTTAAGTGTATGTAATATGTAGGTTATTTGATTTGTAACAATATAAAATTAATTTATTAATTATACATTTTAATTTATTTAGTTTTAATTAAAATAATTTCACGAAGATGTATTATATTCAAATCAATTTTCCAAACGACGTTAGAATACAACATAGATATGTATATTATTTGCTTACAAGGTGCCACATGTGAACGAGCATTATTTCAACTAGTATTTTTTCTTTAAACATTTGTTTATTTGCCCGATAATTATTCTTCTGTTATTCAAAGCTTATGTTATACACGTAGTAAGCTGATTTCTAAGATTAAAAGGTGATACGAGGGTAGATCAATAAGTCCGTGACTTTTAAAATTTCCTGTCTATTAAATGAAATGGCAACAGTGTTCCTGTCAGCAGGCAACTATCAGCTAATCCTGTCGAAATTTGAACCAGCTGGGACTTTTAGTATTTGTTTGACAATACTACCTTCTGATTTGAGAAGAAAATTAAAATAAAGTGAATTTTCATGAAAATCCATGAATTAGGATACGAAGTGCTCCCTCATCCGCTCTGTCCTCCGGATTTAGCCATGAGTGACTATTTCTTGTTTCCAAACCTGAAGAAATCATCTCACAAACAATTCTAATTTGATGTCCTCGACTAATCTTATTTTTTGGGATGGATAAAAAAATTGGATAAACGTTGGAGGATGTGTATAGAGCTCAAAGGAGACCACGTTGAAAATTAAAATAATTTTTTATCCAAAAACCTGTGTTTAATTCAAAAAGTCACTCACTTATTGACCTGCCCTCGTATATTTAAAATTTAAATTAACCTTCTTAGACTCCATTAAAACCCATTAACAGCAATTATATATTCGACAACTTGCAAAAAAATCAATTAATTCAAATAAACTCCTGGACAAAAGTATTGCATAAAATTTAAAAATGTTGTAATTTGAAATTAAAATCTATTATTATATATTTTTTTTGTGAACTCGTTGTGAAAGAATTCTAGTTTATGGAGAGTGGTGAAAAAAGGCAATAAATTTAGTACAAAATTATTTATTAACACAAATTAAAAAAAAGCTCAATAACGTAAAAACATAGTAAATTTGAATTACCGATTAAAAAAGTTCTTGTACTTTTAAATTCCTAATTTTTTTTGGACAGTATTAAGTGACACCTCCTCTTGCTATGATAACCGCTTTAACCCTCCTCGGCATGGAAACAATAAGATTTTGAATGATCTCTTGAGAAATGCCATTCCACTCTTCAACAACCGCTAGACGTAGCTCTGCGAGAGAGTTGGGGCAATCTAGACGAAGCCTGAGCCGTCTTCCTATAGTGTCCCAAAGATGCTCTATAGGAATTAGGTCTGGACTTCTTGGTGGGGAAACCATACGATTTATTGAAACGTCTTCTAGGTACTGCAGTAAAACTCGAGCAGTGTGACATCTGGCGTTATCTTGCATAAATTAAAAATTATCACCGACTCTTCTGGCAAATGGCACAACATATTGCTGGATAACGTTAAGATACCTCTGGACATTTAATGTACCAGCATTAACAATGTGCAACTCTGTACGGCCATCAAAACTTATTCCTCCCCAAACCATGATCCCACCGCGCCAAAACTCACTCTTGGGGAGATGTTAACTTCTGCATACCTCTTCCCTTCAACCATTGATGAATTTATTGATGAACTAACAACAAAAATAGAAAAATTGATCCCAAATTCTTATATTGCAAAAAGTCAGTCGAGCTATTTTAAAAGTCTAAAGGATAACTGCGCGCCAAATCAAGCCATTATATCAATCAATTGACTTCAGCGAGAATTTCTCTTTTGTGATTCAAGATGAGGTACAGGGTTATCAATAAATTCATCAATGGTTGAAGTTTGAGTTATCATCTGTGTCCTGTCTGTAGCTACCAACTGTTTGAATTCGATCCTATCTTCTTCCTCATAGTTTTCAAACTTTGGTTGTAAGAATGCTGTTAAACTTTCCTTCGATGGACATTTTTAGGTAAAAATATTTTATTTAATATTAAAATGTCTAATTATTAACAAAATTCAGCCATTGAGACTCTCATATTGCTCATAATTAATGTGTTGTAACTTGCAGTGGTCTTAGTAAATAGAAGGAGGCAAATACACAAAACTTTTATTTTATTAAATTAAAGCCCATTTCATGTAGATAATTTAGGAAAAAAAAAGTTCTTGATTATCTCATTCCCTTGTCGTGATATTTCATTTTACGCTAAACTTTGTTTGTAATTTTAAAATTTTATAATATCCAACATATAATTTTTTTAAAAATATTTTGGGGTCCGTTACATTTTTTTTACAATTCCTCATAGTTATAAGAACATGCCTTAAAAATTTCAACAAGATAGGAGGTTAAATAAGTGAATGAGAAATTATTTTCTTCTCCAATACACGTTTTATTTGGCCTTATCCGAGGCTCGGAAATTTAAAAACGCCAATCTTTAAACTGCCATTACTCAAAAACTATGTGAGATAAAAAATTAAAATTTGGTGGTGTTTTTCATGTTTATAAATAGAACATATTTACCAATTTTCATAAAAATCTGAGATTTTGGGTGAAACGGCCTGGATGAGTTGACGTGGAATGACCCTAACAACAATTGTGCCTAAGTTTAATTAAAACTATTAAAATAATATTTTATTTTTGTGTGTTAACGGATTTTTATCCGATTTTATTAGATTTAACCCATTTTTTCTTATTTTGTCAGTTGAATGTTTATGAAATATTAATTTTTTATAGAGATCTTGAAATTGAAGAGTATTCATTAGGAAGCGCAGGTAAGGAATCAAAATTTGTCTTTGATGATATTTTAATGAAAGCCAATATTTTTATTTCTTACCTATGGAAGTTACTGGATGCCCATCTATTTAAGTCTATATATTCTAATCAGATAATATTATTATAAAATTAAATTTTTATTTTTTGATGTGGATGAACACAAGTGAATGATACTTTGTTTATTTATATTTCGTATGTCTTCTATCTCTAATATAATTGCGATATATCGATTGCAGAGTCATCTACATATAATCATCCCAATTTATGAACGATTCTTAAATTAAAAATATTTATTTAAAATTAATTTGTTTTTCTTACACCACCTTATTTATTTTACATAGCTAAAAGTGACATTATCCTATGAATTAATCATAAAAATATTCATAAATTCGGAACATTATTTTAATTGGTTTAATTCATATTTTATATATATTTGTTCTATAAAATATAATTGATTTAATCTATATTATCTTTCAGAATTTTTATTATTTCAAGTCCAGATATTAGTGGCATTTCAAATAACTTTTTATACAATATGAATGAAATGAAAATGAGATATTCTTCTGGATCAATTCCTACTAATTTCTGGCTGTACCATAAAGAATATATTAATAATTTTAAAAATATATTAAAAGAACTTTCTAATTGTGGTTATATAAATTGTATAAATCAATGGCCTAAAATAGGTGATAAATATGGTTTTATTAAAAATGAACAATATTTTCGAGGTCAACTTTTAACAACTTCTTTACCATTTCTAATAAGAGATATAGATTCTGGGCAAGAATATAATATTGATTTATTTGATTTATTTTTGATACCGACCGATATCTGGGAAATACCATCAGGGACAATTCTATGTTCCTTAGATTCTCAAGAAAGAGAATTGTGTAAAAAATTTAAACAAGAACAATTAAAAAATATAATTTATGATGTGGATTTAATTGTTACTATAAAGGAGAAAATAAACCATAATCATTTTGTAGTAGATATTAAAAGAATTCATCCCATAAATAATAGCACCAAAAAATTTATTCATATTTTGGAAGAAATTTTAAAAGTGGAAAATAATCATCAAATAATAGATTCTATAAAAGAAGATGAAATAGAAATTTATAATATATACCCGGAACCTGAATATTTGGAAAAAGCAAAGGCTGGCGAAACTATTTTGGCAATGATTTCACACATTCATTCTCCAGAAAGAATATATTTTCATAAAGTAATTAATTATTTAATTTTTATATTATTAAGAAATATTAATTGATATATTATTTCCAGTCCGAATTATTTTTATTTAACTTATCTATATAGCTTGTCAATCAAAATATGAGAATCTTTAATCTGTTGGGTTTTACTTATTATTAATTTTTTGGCATCAGCAAACTTGTCCAGTTAAATATATTTTTAACCACTGATATTCAGTTGATCTCTTCTGCACTCTATCTGCGGTTTTGTCTATATACAGTTCATATTTATTACAAATATATATATATATATACTTCACAACAATATAAATTTAAATATTATTTTTAAGAAAAAAAATAATCCTATCATTTCAAATAAACATTATTATAACAATTTCAATGAATTTATGAGTGCCTCTGAAAATTGTTGATTGCTAAAATTATTCAAATTTTAGATAAATGAAAAAACTTCTAAAATTGATGAATTTGTAAATGATATTAATAATTATTACAAGAATTATACCTTTTCATTTAATGATATTTACCATTTAAAAAATATATTAAAATTCGATTCAAACTCTAGAAAGATTATCTGTATAGCTCTTTATAGAGGAATTTACTACCGAGCCCAAATTTTAGAAATATTGGATAATAATATTAAGGTAATAACTAAATTATTGAAAATATTACTTTTTATTATTATTATTATTTGATATTAATATCTTTTAGGTTCTTTATGTCGATTATGGTAATGAGGAAGTTGTTAATTTTAAAGATATAAAACCTCTTGTTGAACAATTTGCAAATGTACCATTTTACGCTGAACCATTCAAATTAGTTGGAATTAATAAACCTGTAGACGATTGGACATTGATTCATATTAATAAACTTAAATCTTTTATGCTTTATAATGAACACATGGTGATTTTTAATTAGTTAATTTATTATTATTAATTAATTAATTATTATTTAAAATTATTTTATAACTTTTATTCTTTTCAGATATTTAAAATAAAAATAATATCTGATAATGAAGTGGAAATTTTTACAGAAAAAGAAGAAAACGTTAATGAATTATTTAGAAAATGGTTAAATATTCAAAATAATCAAATTTCGATAAAAAAGATAGGGGATCAATCATTTGAGTAAGTCATTATATAAATCTCAATAAAACTCTTTTTCATGGGAAAGAAGCCAGATAGGAATACATTTAATGATTACGATTTCAATATTAAATTAGATTATTACATAATAATTTTTAAAGCAAAAATAAATTAATTAGTTTATAAAAGACTGAAGATATGATATATGAATTATTTAAACTCTAATATTTAAAATATTAATTGATCCTTAAACTTAAATATTTATTTACGCGCGAAATAAATATTTTTAATATGTTATATATATACTAGGTTGTTCAATAAGTTCGCGGAATGGGAGGGACGTCCAAAAACTTCATCAATACCGGAAATCATCGGAAAAATAAAAGATATGGTATTGGAAGGCCGACGATTGACTGAAAGAGATTTAACAGAGGCTTGAGGCATTAAATTTCACGAACTTATTGAATAACCTATTATATAAATATAATATACATACTATTTATTTTTAGTTTCAAATCACTTATTTAATTTTATAAGAATTGTCTGTTTATTTAATTATTTTTAATTATCTTTTATTGATTGATTTAAGAGAGAATTTTAAACTCTGTTATGGCTGCTTTTTTGGAAATTGTCAAAATTGTTCTCATAGGGCTTTATTCAGTAGTATCAATGTAATTATTCATTCTGATTACATTGGACTAAATGTGAGTACTTTAGTTACTCTTTAAAATAATAAATAATAATGTTAAATAATCATTGATAATTAAAAAACTAACTAGCATTTCCAAAAACAAAGGCTATTTTATTCTGATTTTAGGTGAAAGTTAATATATTACATGTTACAAACACAGGACAATTTTTTGTTTCATTAAAGGACTTTGTATATAAAAATAAAACTTTGGAAACATTGCTACAAGAAATAAATCAATGTGATCATGATGATTTTATTTCACTCCCTAATTGTGGAGAATTAGTTCTTGTAAAATTTGAAGACATTTATCAAAGGGCTGTTATTATTGAAATTAAGGAAGGAAATGTAATTTCTCTTTTAATAAAAATATGTAATCAATTATTATTCTTTTTAAATCACTGATTTTAATTTTAGATTCAATTGTTTTTAATTGATTTGGGGAGAAATATTTCAGTTTCATTTGGTCAATTAAAAATTCTTAATGATATATGGAAAGATTTTCCTCCTCAAGCTATTCTTTGTACATTAGCTAATGCTGAATTATATACTGATAGACTTAGTATAATGCTTTTCAAACATTATTTGTTTAAAGAAATGTTAGTAAAATTTATGAATCCAGAAAAAAATAATATTGCATTTCCTGTTATACTTTACACATTATTTAATCAAAATGTTGGAATTGAATTAATCCGTTCATCATCTGCAAAGCCTAGATCATATATTGAAAATAATTAATAATTTTATATTTTTAAAATTGTTTATTTTCAAATTATTTTTTGTTATTCAATATTTTTTTAAAATTATAAAGTTAAATAATTTTTTTTGTAATTTTTAGATGAAATGCTATATATAATCAAAGTTCAAAACTATTAAAGAATGTTATTTTCTGTTTTTTTGGTAAAAAAAATTATAAATAAAAATATAAGATGTTAAAATCCTTTATATTATATAATTTACATTTATATTATATATATTTAAAATATTTTATACTTTTTTATCAAATAAATTAATTAATTTAAATTTAAAAGACCAATAAATTTATTCCTTTAATTGTATTTTCATCATTTCACTCACTTAATCTTTGATGAAAAATTATTATTCCAAAGTTAATCGTTAGATTAATCAAAAAATGAAAGTTACCATTTCATTTCCTTCTGTTTTTGTTGTAACCAATTAGAGACACTCACATACACACAAATACATACACACCTATTCAACACGTACATTACATTCCATTCCAAGTTCTTTATACTTATAATTATACTTACCTCTATCTTAAATAATAAATTTGTTCCTTTTAAAAACCTACCGTGTCTTATTATAAAAATACACCACAGTTTTATATATTATTATTATTCTTTTATATATTTATTTTTTTGTCAAAATTGAAATAAAAAACTTCCCAAAAGATTTCATATGATTTCAATGATAAAATAGCTAAAAATGCAAACTATATTAAGTTATTATAGCTTTTGTATAATTTTATTAAATGATTTCACATTATGAAGGATAATAATACAAAAACATAATTTATTTATTAATAGTAATAACTTGTCATAGTAGACTTTAATAAAACATATGACTCAATTGGCTCTCCTTCACCGCTCCTCCGTGTCGGTTGGGTTGCGGATCTCGGGATTCATTTCGCTTCTCGTTTTTCTGGTTGCCTATTTGGCTTTGATTGGTGGTTGTTTGACAGTTTTTTGTGTGTTGTCTGCTTGTTCGTTGACATCATTCATTTGTTGATTGACGAAATTGTTTGTTTGTGTGTCTATTTCTTTCTTTGTGTATTTATTTATCTATTTGTTTGTTTATTTATTTAATTGTTTATTTTGTTTTTGTTTTTGTTTCCTTCTTTCTATCTTTCTTCCTTTATTGGTTTGTTTATATATTTTTTTTGCTTATTTATTTGTTTATTTACTTTTATTTCCTTCTTTCTTTCTTTCTTTCTTTGTGCTGGATGTCCTGGTTTTGTGATTGTTAAGTATGCAGTGTTTTCACTGTAAGAATCCTATTAAACAAAGGATTGTAAGATGCGAGCCTTGCTCGAAGTTTTATCATCCCAGCTGTGGTCGGCTTCACAAGATCTTTAATAAAAAAAATGACCTGGTGTTGTGCCCAGGTCCGATTGGCAACTATGAGATGCCTGCTGAGGCTGCATCTGATCCGGCCCCTGCTGTCGTCCCGACTCTCCCTTTGGGTGAGGTGGACTTATGGTCGCAGAAACTCGAGGGAATAGTGTACAGTATATCTAACCTCTTTGCTCTCGGTTGCCGGGACAAAACGAAGGTGGCTCAATTCGAGAGTGAGGTTGCGGAACTGAATCTGGTATTTGGAAAGCTAACATCGGCATATACCCATTTGGTCAGGGATGGTCAGTGTCTGAAGGATATTATCAAGGAAACAGTGAAGGCTACGATGGGTTCTGTTGGGGTTGCTTCGGGCGGGGTGAACAGGGACGAAGCAGTCCCTTTGCCACGCATGTACTCTTCAGTGGCGTAATCCGACCGCAGTGAGAGAATAGTTTTGGACAGGAATCTATCCATCTCGCCTCCAAAAAAGACAGTGGACATCTATATAGGTCCGAGTATGGGAAATGAAGATAGATTCAAAAGTTCGGATGAAACTAGAAAGGCGATAATGCGGATCTGGAGTTGAGAGTGAGCAGAATAAGGGATGCGCCTAATAGGGCCATACATATAGAAGCTACGTCAGTGAATTTGAATAAGTTGAAGAGTTCGAAAACTTTATCGGACTTGGGTTTGGAATTTAAGGAGGGGGTTAAGTTGAGACCTAGGTTGTTGGTGAGGGGCGTTCCGTCTGAGACTTGAAGGGGCCTGAACTGGAGAGATCGTTGTCGGAAAATTTGAACGATGAGGAGAAGGTCATGGTTGTCTATACTTATCCAGCGAGGGACCGTGAGGTGACTTCTTGCGTTGTTGAATGCTCTCCTGAAGTTAGGAAAAAATTGCTGACTCTGGAGAGGATTTGTGTGGGATGGTACTCTTGTCCGGTAAGCGACTATATTCATATAGTTCAGTGTTTCAGATGTTTGGGGTTCGGCCACAGATCTAACAAGTGTGATAGGGATCCCAGATGTTCTCGTTGTGCAGGAGGTCATGATACTAGAGAGTGCAGGGAGGTGAGAGTGAGCAGGTGTGCAAATTGTGAGATGGCGGGTCTTAGTGAGTGAATCATGGTGCGTTGGATAAGTGTTGCCCGGTGGTTCGTAGGCGGATCGAGTCGAAAGCAAGGCTGATTGACTATGGGTAGCGGACGGTGTCTTTGGGAGTGTGCTATTTCCCTCCTGATGGTGATATTGGCGTTTGTTTGGAACTTTTGGGAGGGAGGATTGCCTCGCTGGAGGCCTCCGGAGAGGGGTAGGGATGTGTTTTGTTCGTTTGTTTTTGTTTGTTTTTGTTTGTGTGTTTCCTTGGGATCTTGAGAGTTGTTGATATATTATTTGTGACTGGTTTGTGTGTTTATTTACTTGATTGTTTGTTTGTTTGTTTATTTATTTTTATTTCCTTCAATCTTTCTTTCTTCTTTTAATTTTATTTACTTATTTTTTATTTCCTTCTTTCTTTCTTTCTTCCTTTATTTGTTTATTTATTTATCTTTATTTCCTTCTTTCTTTCTTTCTTCTTTTGTTTATTTATTTATTTATATTTGTTTCCTTCTTTCTTTCTTTCTTCCTTTACTTATTTGTTTGTTTGTTGGTTGTGTTGTTTTGGTGTTTTTTTTGTTGGTGTGTGTTGGTGCTGTGGTGGTTTTGTTTGGGGTGTGAAGAGGATTTTCTGGCGGATGATTGTATCGAGACCCCGAATGAGAGGATGGGCTGCGAGGAAGAAGAAGGCATCAAAGAAGTTGATTGATGAACTTGAGGAAGAAATTGTTGTGTTTTCAACGATTTTGATTTGTTGTGTGGTGCCCGAGTGCGGCTGTATGCACTTGAGAGGTGAATTGTGGAAAATGTTTATTGATAGTAATATTCGAGGAGTTGGTATAATGTTGTGACGAGCAAGATCAATATATATCTATATTTGTTAGTTTTGTGGAAAAGAATAGAGTCTCTCTCTTTTCATATTTATATTTTAATTATATATTACTCGAAGATAAGCAATGAAATAAAATAGGCGGGCTTTTATTTATTTTGTAAAAATTTGAATTAGTTTATATTAATTGAAATATTCAAGTTTATATTCAAATATTCTCAACTTGGTCAATTTAATTAACATTATATAATAGTGATAAATTATACTGATTGATTGTGTGAGAAAGATTGTGATGTGTTGTGTGGTTTTTTATGGGACTGTAAATGCTCTAAGCATAAAAAGAGATGTATTTTGTGAACATTGTATTTTTTGATTGATATGTAATGCCGAATGTGGCTAAATACATTTAAGAATAAATAAAATAATTGTACATATGACTCAATTGACTGGAAAAACTTTTTCAAATTTTGCTCTTAATGAGAATTACAAAATAACTATTACGCGTATGACTCAAATTTGTCCTGAAAGTAGTAAAGGAAGAGTAAGATGCGGGAATCAATCGTGAGAAACTTTCGAAATTCGGATTGGGTTCAAACAAGGAGAGGCTCTGTCACCGATTTTATTTAATTTAGTACTGGAATATGTGATTAGGCATATTGGGGAAAAATCAAACGGAAATATTTAGTAACAGATAGGGATAGTGATCATTTACAATTAATAAAAATATCTGTCACTTCAGCCCCGCTTTAAATATCAACTTTTTTTATTTAATATTTAAATACTAACTGTGTTCAATTTGTTATATTTATTGTATTTATTTAATTAATTTCCAAATTATCCAAATCTATTATAACTAAAAATTAATATATCAAATATCTAGCTTTTCTGGGTGCCCTACAACAAACGCTCGGAGGCCGCTGGATCTCTATCTTTTTATTAAACATTGTGACTACTCTTTTATCATGCCATTAATAACGTTTTCTCTTTCAGTTCAATAGCTAAGTCGTTTTCGATTGGTCATAATTGTTCCAGTAAGAAAGCAATTGGCTTTTAGAACTTCTGTATCTACATAAAATGGGGTTCGTATAAAATCTGTCTGTAAAAATTGGATCCTTTTTTACTGCAGGAATCGAATTTAGTAAATTTTGACTGGGTTGCATCACAATTCTCCTAGTGAAATTTAGATTTGGTCTAATTAAGCCATCTGTTGTAATTTTCCATAATATGACACCAATGTGATTATAAATAACTTGTCTTAGAATCTGCTAAAACAAACTCGAAATCACCATTTCGTTGTTTTTTAATACACTTTATTTAACTCACACTGTCCGCTTGTTTGTCCGCGGCATTTTATAATCGATATTTCAACAACTTCCCGTCATTCAATCAACTTGAAATTTTGCATACGCGCTTGCTCCTGCTAATAATACACGAATCAATTGAAAAATCCACTGAATTATTTATCTATTAGTGGTAATTAATTAACTAAACTTTCATATGCGGAATATGGAATAGTTCACTATTTCAATCATAGATGGCGATAGCAGTTCTAGAGGCGCTGAATACGACTAAAAAGTATAAAATAAATTTAAGTAAAAATAAATCTTTTTTAAAGTGATTTTATTTTTTACTTTTTAGTGCAATTTTAAGTAAAGTGTATTTTTTAAAAAGATTTCTTTTTGCTTAAAAATTTATTAGGATTATACATTAGAAAGAACAATAATGAAAACAATAAATAAATCAATTTTGATGCTGTTTATATATATCTCTTCATTAAATAAAAAGAAAAAAATATGCAATTTTAAATTTGATGATTTGACCAAAAGAAGAATGGCGTTATTACATTGCAAGCAGTGGCGTACCTAGAACTTTTGCCGCCCGGGGCGATCTCCAGTTTGCCGCCCTTTTTATTATAAGTCAATCAAATAGTGGTTTTTATAAATTAATACACATAAATAAATTATTAAGTTATTTAATCAATATTAATTAATACACAGAGTAAATTTTTTTGTACATATTTGTATGCACTCGTAAACATATTTATATAATATTTACTCTTCTAGATTTCATACTAGAAAAATCGTGTATAATGCTCTCAAAATTTATATTGATATTTTTTCCGCCGACCCTGCTTTTCAAAAGAAAAATCGATGATTTAAAAAAATATTGGTATATCACTTCAAAGTAATCATATAAACTTCTCAAAAGAAATGACATTTATAAACTGATATCAAAAAATTTTAGTTAGGAAAAATTGCCGAACAAAATCGTAAAGATGCGTTTACGAATTCAACGAATTTTAATGAATACAATAATATAAAATTATTATCCTGTTCTTGGAATTAGAATTCAAAATTTACACTAAAATGCATTTATATACACCGAGGAATAATATTCGAAATCATATAGTTAATATAATTTATATAAATCAAATAGTAAACTTATAATAATCATAATAATCATTTATTATTCAAGAAAGAAAAAAAATAAATATGAAATGAATAAGTTGCTTTTTACAACTATAACTAAATATAAAAAATGCCGTCCCAAGATAAGTGCCGCCCGGTGCGGACCGCACCCCCCCCCCCCTAGGTACGCCACTGATTGCAAGATTCAATTTACAAATACAAATATATTGGTTAGATGAATGCAATTAAGCTAAAATAAATTTATTATTAAAAAGCATTGGAGCGAAATACCACTACTACTAAAGTTAATATAAACAATTAACTGAATATTATTCAAATTTTTTATAAAAATAACACTAATTTTTTATAACATAGGATCACATGAGAAAAACCATAAATTAGTGTTGGAAGATCGCAGGTTGAAAGTGCATGAGATAGCTGAGACCTGTACGATGTCAGCTGAATGTATGCGAAATATTTTGCACAACCATTTGAACATGGAAAAGCTGTGTGCAAGGAGGGTGCCGCGTTTGCTAACTTTAGACCAAAAACTGCTTCGAAAAAACATTTCTACCAATAATTTGGCGCTGAATAGACGTAATCCAAACGAATTTTTGCATCGATTCATAACTGTTGATGAGACTTGGGTCCACCACTACACTCCTGAAAATAAAGAAAAGTCAAAACAGTGGGTCGAAGCTGTAAATCAGTATTTTGAGGAGCTTTGAACTGGCATAACTAAATTAGAACACCGTTATGAGAAATGTATCAGTGTGGATGGAGATTATGCTGAAAAATAAAGCAAACAAAAAAAATTTAAAAACATCGTTTTTCTTGGTCAGGGCGGAAACTTTTCACCCCACCCTCGTATACTGGGGAAATTTTCAGAACTCTTTGGAATTTTAAAGCAAAAATTACTGAAACTACAATGACAATATATGTTGTTAAAAGAGTCGAGAATTTTGATAACACATATAATTGTGAAACTATTATACAAAATAAATTTTCTAAAGTAAATTTAATTAAAGAATATAAAAATATTTTGGAATAAAAAATTGGATACCTAATTATCAAGTATCATTTACAAAAAACCCTGATACTAAACCCATTTAGTTTCCTGCAAGACCTATTCCTGATGGTTACAAAGAGACTACAGAGAAAGGCAATTGAAAATATTAGAAGGTATTTTTGAAAAAACTTCATAGACTGAATGTTGACTACTTGTTTGCCATATTCTTCAATTTTTCCATCGCTGATCTTCCCATTTGGATAGTCCGAACGACCTCAACATCATAGCCACCCCCGTTTTCAACCAGGAACCGCAGATAGACAAAACGGCCCACCACCTGATAGCCCGGTACATACAAGGACTCCGGTTTGTTGCTGCAAGTATGGTCAACAATCATTATTTTAATTTTGGATTTATTAACGAGGAGCCCGTATTCTTCACTCACCATTTCAAGTTTGCACAGAAGGCGAGTTATTTCCTCCTTCGAGCCCGCTAAGAGTGTTGTTTCATCGGCATAGCTCAGATCAGAAATCCTAACGCCGCCCACCAAGATCACTTACTTGCAGGAAGAAAATACCCCCTACTTGATATGTAAGCTACAGCACTTATATGGATTACACGTCGATTTTACGAATATTTAATTGGTCGTGAATTCACACTTATGGTTGTAAATAAACTTTTACAGCATATTTTACATCCAGAAAAAAGTTGCCTAATTTAACACCATCTAGCTGTCTTTCTCTTACAATTTAATTATGAATTCTAGAGAACACCCAAATGTTGACTACTTATCTAGAGTACCACTTCAAATATATTACCAGTACAATGCAACGTAATAGATGTCATCACCTACATACACTCTGGAACAATTACAACTCATTCGATCACAACAGAAGTAATAGCTAAAACAACAATTTGCAGAAACTAATGTTAGAAATTTAAGGCCGGAACTGAAAAGATAAAAATATATCTATTGACGGTAATATAAATTATTATGAATTATGGTATACATTTCCTATCTTTAAATGAATTACACCGTACCCACAATGGAATCGTTCTGACAAAAGCTTTAGCTAGAAGGTACATATATTAGGAAAATATAGACAAGAATATTGAAAAGTTAATATGAGATTGTAAGGCCTGTTGCGAATTACATATCTGGAATACACCTTCTGAACATTGACAACGCATCCACTTAGATTTAGCTGGTCCATTTAAAAATCATAATTCTCTTGTTGTGGTTGATGCCAAAACAAAATGATTGTAGGTTATTCGTTTTAAATCTGTAGATCTGTTGTCAAAATTATATAATTGTCAATAATTTTTCCATAAATTTATGATTCAGGTGATTCATAAAAAATTAAATAATTTTTCTCAAATTAGAGCCCAAAAACCTGGATGCTTTGCTAGAAGACTGGAAGTAATTTGCTTTTGTTATAGTTTTTGGAGATTAAATTATAAAATTATCTAAATTCAATTTTAATTTATTTTATTAATATGTTAATTTTGGTTCGATTTTAAAATTAATTAAACTATATATGTATATTTGAATAAATGTTATTATTTTTATTATACACTTTTACTTAACTCACACTGTCCGCTTGTTTGTCCGCGGCATTTTATAATCGATATTTCAACAACTTCCCGTCATCCAATCAACTTGAAATTTTGCATACGCGCTTGCTCCTGCTAATAATACACGAATCAATTGAAAAATCCACTGAATTATTTATCTATTAGTGGTAATTAATTAACTAAACTTTCATATGCGGAATATGGAATAGTGTTTGCTTCCACTATTGGGCGCACACACTTTACAGTGATTTTATTTTTTACTTTTTAGTGCAATTTTAAGTAAAGTGTATTTTTAAAAAAGATTTATTTTTACTTAAATTTTTTTATATAAGTAATTATAAACATAAATGAAAGCAGTGTTTCCCAGTTTTGAATTTCGAACACTATACAACTTTATACTATCATTCTTTTACATCTACTTTCTTCAAAACAAATATTAATTATCAGTAGAAATACTTTTTATAAAACATCTCTAAAATTAAAATTTGAGATACATTTTTATATTTAGAGATAAAGTTTGCATATAATTAGTATCAGTTTTATTTATTTATTTTTTACTTTCCCGCATACTTCGTATAAGGGAAGTATTGGAATCGTCAAAAATTTCGACTTCGAGATTTCGATAGATCTTGACGTTTTAGACCTCCCTGAGTCGGAAAATACCATTTTTCGAATTATGTCTGTGTGTGTGTATGTATGTATGTATGTATGTATGTATGTATGTATGTATGTATGTATGTATGTATGTATGTATGTATGTATGTATGTATGTATGTATGTATGTATGTATGTATGTATGTATGTATGTATGTATGTATGTATGTATGTATGTATGTATGTATGTATGTATGTATGTATGTATGTATGTATGTATGTATGTATGTATGTATGTATGTATGTATGTATGTATGTATGTATGTATGTATGTATGTATGTATGTATGTATGTATGTATGTATGTATGTATGTATGTATGTATGTATGTATGTATGTATGTATGTATGTATGTATGTATGTATGTATGTATGTATGTATGTATGTATGTATGTATGTATGTATGTATGTATGTATGTATGTATGTATGTATGTATGTATGTATGTATGTATGTATGTATGTATGTATGTATGTATGTATGTATGTATGTATGTATGTATGTATGTATGTATGTATGTATGTATGTATGTATGTATGTATGTATGTATGTATGTATGTATGTATGTATGTATGTATGTATGTATGTATGTATGTATGTATGTATGTATGTATGTATGTATGTATGTATGTATGTATGTATGTATGTATGTATGTATGTATGTATGTATGTATGTATGTATGTATGTATGTATGTATGTATGTATGTATGTATGTATGTATGTATGTATGTATGTATGTATGTATGTATGTATGTATGTATGTATGTATGTATGTATGTATGTATGTATGTATGTATGTATGTATGTATGTATGTATGTATGTATGTATGTATGTATGTATGTATGTATGTATGTATGTATGTATGTATGTATGTATGTATGTATGTATGTATGTATGTATGTATGTATGTATGTATGTATGTATGTATGTATGTATGTATGTATGTATGTATGTATGTATGTATGTATGTATGTATGTATGTATGTATGTATGTATGTATGTATGTATGTATGTATGTATGTATGTATGTATGTATGTATGTATGTATGTATGTATGTATGTATGTATGTATGTATGTATGTATGTTTTTTTTTTTTTTTTTTTTTTTTTTTTTTTTTTTTTTTTTTTTTTTTGTATAGCGAAGGAAATACATTTACGTATCATTAGGTTTATAAGGTTTGCCTAGTATGTCGGACTCAAGATGTTAATACCGACTAAAACCTCCGCTTTCCTCCAACCTCAATCCCTCACGGGAACCGCCGTTAGGCATTACTTCGTGGGGGGAGGACATAGCTAATGCTCTTCCTTCAGGTAGCTAAGGTGTTATTTTTCCTTTCTCCTAGTTGTTATCATTAGCTCTTTTTCTTTCTATGCAACGCAAGTCTGTAAGAACTTGTGTTGCAAATATGCTGATTGCGTTCCAGGCAGCCTCTGATGACAACATTGCTTCCACTATAGACTCTGGATAGATTCCTGTGTTTATAGATTTCTCTACATCATCTCGCTGTTGAGAAAAACGTATACACTCAAAGAAAACGTGTTCCGCATTTTCTATAACTCCTGGACAGGACGGACACTCTGGAGAATCGTCATGCTTGAAACGGTGAAGATACTCACGAAAACAGCCGTGCCCTGACAACATCTGTGTTAGGTAATAGTTGACCTCGCCGTGACTCCGGTTCAGCCAAACATCAATCCTTGGTATTAGACGGTGCGTCCATCTACCCTTTTCCGCGGCATCCCACTGTAACTGCCATCGTGAAATACTATGTCGCCGTTCTTCTGCTCTCAGTTCTTCGGTGCTCATTATGTTTGACCTCTTCCGATGGTAGAGGTTCCGTCTTTCTTCAGCCAGAACTCTAAGTGGCAGAGTTCCTGAAATGACACACACCGCTTCCTCTGATATTGTTCGGAAGGCGCTGGCCACTCTTAACGCGCTTAACCGATATACCGGACCAGCTCTTCTCCGCGATTCCTGGATCTCAAGTGCGTCAGCCCAAATGGATATACCATACGTGAGGACCGATGTAACCACTGATGATAGCAATAACCTCCTCGTGTGCTTTGGGCCTCCGATGTTAGGCATAAGTCGTGATAGGCTAGCTACTACTGCTGATGCTTTAGCACTCACGTGTTCCACCTGCTGCTTAAACTTGAGCCGAGCATCAAGCATCACTCCCAAATATCGGATATAAGGTTGTGATGTGATCTCTTGTAGGCCGACTTTCAGTTTGATGGTCTCTATCACTTTCCTGCTTGTAATAAGTACAGCCTCCGTTTTCTGTTTAGCCAGTTGAAGGTTCGCTGTATTCATCCACCGGTTAACTTGCTCGAAGGTGGTATCGAACATGTGGTTGATCTCATCAAGGTGTTTGGCGACCACTACCACGGCTACATCATCCGCATATGCTACGAGTTTAACACTCCTTGGCAGATTCAGTCTCAACAACCCGTCATACATGATATTCCAGAGAAGTGGACCCAGTACAGAACCTTGTGGTACTCCTCCAGTAACATCATACTCCTTTGCACCGTTCTTCGTGTCGTATTTCAGGACTCTATTTGTAAAGTAGCTAGCCACTATCCTTCGCAGGTATCCTGGTACGTTCTTCTCTTCGAGGGCCTGCATGATGCAATCCCAGTTGGCGGAGTTGAAGGCATTTTTGATGTCTAACGTTGCCACCAGACAATATTTCTTCGTTCCACCCTTCCATCTGGTACCAGAAATTGCGTCCTTGGCCGTACTGACAACCAGATCGATCGCGTCCAGAGTTGATCGACCCCTTCGAAAGCCATACTGATTGTCCGCCAGAAGTGGGTCAACAATTGCTTCGATTCTCTGATGGATAATGCGCTCAAATATCTTACCCGCCGTGTCCAGCATGCAAAGTGGACGGTAGGATGACGGTTCTTCCGGTGGCTTTTTTTCCCCTTTTGGAAGTAGTACCAGCCGTTGTTGTTTCCATTTCCTTGGAAAAGTCCCCTCCTTAAGGCAGGTGTTGTAGACGTCAAGGAACAATATTGGCTCTGCCTTTATAGATGTTTTTAAGGCAATATTAGGGATTCCGTCCAATCCTGGCGCTTTATTATTCCCGACGCGGTTGCATGCCTCCATCAGTTCGTCTTCTGTGATAGGTGGAATGTCATCCAGCTCGTCCCGAGCCAACAGGTAGTTGAAAACGCGTTGTTGTGGGAACAGCGCAGTCACGATCTTTCCCAACAGTCGAGGACAAGTTGGTGACGGCATTGGCTGGTATTTTAGGTGCGTCATGACTACCCTGTAAGGTCTGCCCCACAAGTCTCTGTCAACCTCATTGATGAGATCTTTCCAGCAGTTCTTCTTGCTATCCTTGATGGCTTTGTTTAAGCATCGACGAGCTTGTTTGTACTCTGCGACTAGCTCCGCCGAGTTAGGTCGCCGATAACCACGCTGAGATATTCTCCTTTTCTTGAGACATTCCTTACGGAGGGCGCTGATATGATCGCTCCACCAATAAACCGAGGATCCCCAATTCATGCAACGTTTACGGGGCATGCAAACGTCACAAGCCCGGGCCACTCTCTTCATCAGGTCCTTGGTCATTTCTTCTGCGGATCCAGCTATGATTGGTTCACTATTTAAGGCAGTTACCAATACACATGGGTCAAAAGATTTCACCTTCCATCCGATGGTGTTAACTTTCCTGGTTGTTCTTCTAGAATTCTGGCCGTTGGGCATCTCCCAGAGAATCGCATTGTGGTCACTGGCTGTGTAAATATCCATCACCCTCCATTTGTAGTTACCTCGGGCGAGGCTGCTGCTGACAAAGGTGAGATCCACAATAGAACTTGCGTCGCCCTTGGTGTAAGTTGGCGTGTTGCCACTGTTAAGCAGAACCACATCCAGTGCAGTAAAGGCTTCCAGGAGTGCTCTTCCTCGTGCGTTGGTGTGCCTGCTTCCCCAGTCCACTGCCCAGGAGTTGAAGTCTCCGGCTATTGCCACTGGATGGTGTTGCTTCGCGTCCTCGGACAGCCGATCTAAGAAGTCACTAAATTCAACAATAGAGAGGCCGGGTGGAGCGTAGCAGCTGTAAAAACGAATGCCATTCACCGACGCCGCCACAAAGCCGGCGCTGCCATTGCTAACGACACTCCCGAAGGGAATCCTGCCACAGGACCATATGACAGCTTTGGTGGTGCTATCAGTCTCCCATGGTTGACCGCTTAGGTGCTTATACGGTTCTGATAAAAGCACAAGGTCAAGCTTTAGCTCTCGTACCGTCTGCATGAGCAAATGATGTGCAGCCTCGCAGTGGTTGATGTTTATCTGCAGTATTCTCATTTCCGTCTAATGGTCATCTTCTTGAGTGCTTCTTGGTATACCGGGCATCTACTTGTGCCGGCATAGTGAGCAATATCCTCTGTGCCGAGCTGTTCAGCACATAATGCACATTTAGCTGGTTTATCGCAATTGACCAACTTGTGACCCTCCTCTCCACACTTGATGCAGAGTTTGGATCGGTCTTTTCCGCCTTTACACTGGGCAGCCCGGTGTCCAAAATGCCAGCATTTGAAACATCGGATTGGCTTTATTATCGTTCGAATTCGACAGTTTACCCAGCCAATCCTGATCTTGCCGTGTTCTCCGATCACTTTCGTCGCTGTTGCTGCCGCCAATACCACCGACGCAATTTGTGTTCCTCTAAAGGCTTTTCGGATTTTTATAGCCTCTACTGTGACACCACAATCGCCTCCGGCTGCCATTTTCAGAGCATCCAGAATATCGTCTCTTGTTGTGATATCGTCGAGGTCACGAATTTCCAGGTTTTCTTCTGGTCCCGTATTGATGACTTTTGCATCATCTTGGAGTATGCCCGCGATGGTTTCCTGCAAGGCTTTTCCATTGTCAGCACTGCCTTTTAACAGCGTAATAAGCATGTCTCCTGCTGCTGTCTTGCGAATTTTGTCGACAGTGGCGCTGACCTGCTCCGGGCGCACGCCTGCCTTGATCCGGGTGAGTATTTCGCAGTACTTTGTTTTGTCTGTCGGGCGAATGATCAGCACGTCAGGTCTCATTGCTGCTCTTTTTGGGTTCTTCTGGTTCCGCTTAAATGGAGGCGCTGGAGGTTTATCTGGAGGCTGTTTTTTGCGCTCCTTTCTCCTATCCCCTCTCGATTGCACCATCACCCAGCCTGGACTCTTGTTCTGCTTAAAGGAGTTTTGAATAGGCTCTTTATCCTCTACATGCTTCTTGGTAGGAAGGCTAGGTCCCGAGTCCTTCAGCTTCTTTGTCGTCTGTTGATTCGAGCTACCAGGAGAATTAGTTTTCCTTTTTTCTCCCCTTACAGTAAGGGCTTCTTGAGCTGCAGATTCCTTAAAAACCAGACACTTGTTTGTTTTGTCTGGGGATGTTTGTGTGCTCCTTTTCTCTGTAGTAGGGCGTGACTGAGATCGTGGTATCTTTTCTTCTATATCCTTCAACCGGCCGTACATGCTTCTGATTGAGCGTGCCATTTTCTTTATCTCACCATGTACGTTATGCCTAGGCTCAACAAACTCCAACAGTTCGAAAATTTTCTTCCCGAGGTCTCCAAGAACCTCCTTTCTCTCCTCTTCACTTGTAGCAATAAATGCTACAGGGGCCAAGTTTTCCACCCCTGCAGCACTGCGGTCGCCAGCTAACGACATCCCGGGGCCCGCTTGCTCACCCCTGACGGACGCCGGCACTGGGCATCCGAATCCCTGCGCCGTAACCTCTCCTTCCCTTTCGTCGTCTCTCATGTTTGGTTTATCTTCGGGGTTCCTTCCCCTAGCGCATTGGCATCGGTGACTATGCTTTTACGAGGGGTGGAGCTCGAACCACCACCTCAACCCCCATCCTTGGAGGGCCGATGGGTGGGTGTTTGCACTTATTTGATGGCGGTGCATACTCGCCATGTCTAGAATCCGTCATAGGCATTTGTGGTATTTTCTAGAGCCTAACTTTTACCCGAAAATTAGGCCCGCCACAGCCTGATGGAGCCTATCGCCTCGGTCCGGCACTGCTTATTCAGTATTCGCAGCTGGCCTACATATCTGCAGGTCGTTCCCCTATCCGCCACCTGGGGACCCGCCCGGTAGCTGAGGCCCGCCCCGGGTGTATGTATGTATGTATGTATGTATGTATGTATGTATGTATGTATGTATGTATGTATGTATGTATGTATGTATGTATGTATGTATGTATGTATGTATGTATGTATGTATGTATGTATGTATGTATGTATGTATGTATGTATGTATGTATGTATGTATGTATGTATGTATGTATGTATGTATGTATGTATGTATGTATGTATGTATGTATGTATGTATGTATGTATGTATGTATGTATGTATGTATGTATGTATGTATGTATGTATGTATGTATGTATGTATGTATGTATGTATGTATGTATGTATGTATGTATGTATGTATGTATGTATGTATGTATGTATGTATGTATGTATGTATGTATGTATGTATGTATGTATGTATGTATGTATGTATGTATGTATGTATGTATGTATGTATGTATGTATGTATGTATGTATGTATGTATGTATGTATGTATGTATGTATGTATGTATGTATGTATGTATGTATGTATGTATGTATGTATGTATGTATGTATGTATGTATGTATGTATGTATGTATGTATGTATGTATGTATGTATGTATGTATGTATGTATGTATGTATGTATGTATGTATGTATGTATGTATGTATGTATGTATGTATGTATGTATGTATGTATGTATGTATGTATGTATGTATGTATGTATGTATGTATGTATGTATGTATGTATGTATGTATGTATGTATGTATGTATGTATGTATGTATGTATGTATGTATGTATGTATGTATGTATGTATGTATGTATGTATGTATGTATGTATGTATGTATGTATGTATGTATGTATGTATGTATGTATGTATGTATGTATGTATGTATGTATGTATGTATGTATGTATGTATGTATGTATGTATGTATGTATGTATGTATGTATGTATGTATGTATGTATGTATGTATGTATGTATGTATGTAATGTCTGTAAGCAAATTTACTCAAAAACTAATCAAGCTAGGACTTCGAAATTTGGTACACCGATATTATTCACAGTTTGTAGATTTCTATCAAAATTTCGTCAAAATCGGTTAACCGGAAGTGGTACTTTACCTACACTGGTTGCGTTTACCTTTCAAGTAAAGTACCAGTTTGCTTCGAGATATTTGCTTCATATTTTGTATATAGATTTAAAAATATGAAAAAAAAAATTGAGATACCAAATTTCATCATGATCTGACTACCGGAAGTGACATTTTACCTATACAAGTAGCGTTTCTTTTTTACCGACCGACGATAGTAAGGGAGGTATTGTTTTCACACCAAATTTCACCTATGGATATTTTTAGGTACATATCTCCACGAATCATGCATTTTCTTAACAGAAAAAAGTATTTTTAGCATGATGTCTGTCCGTCCGTCCGTCCGTCCGTCCTTATAGATGTGTACAGCCTGAACGGCTCAACCGATTTTGATGAAATTTGGTATATTTACTTAATGCATCAGTAGGATGAATTGATCAACTTTTGGTGCAAATCCGGAAACCGGAAGTGCTAGTATTGCCGATCGAAGAGAGGAAGTGAAGGGTTATTTTCATATCAAATTTCACGTGAGGACATATCTCCACGTGTTATGCACTTTGTATTGGTTTTATCCTCGAGAAAAATCATCTTCATTAGTTTTTTCTTAATTTAAAATTATATGACGTCACCCAGCACTTCATGACGTCACAGCCAGCCCTTATATATTATAAATAAAATAAAATTAAAAATATTTATATTATATCCATATCTGTTTTTTTACATTTAAAAAATCAGTTAACCGGAAGTAGCACTTTATTCTATATATATATATATATATATATATAAATGTTACCAAATATCAAATTTGACACCAATAAACTAATACGAACTGGCTCTTTATCAATACCAAGTTTACACATTCTAAATATTCATTCACAACTCTTTATACCTATTTATATGCGGGAAAGTCTAGGGGAGGACACTCCCGCTTATTTATACTAGAGACAATAAGTGAAAGTTTTGTGATGAATTGTCGCCCCAATTTATTCTATTTTTTTAATTTATTATTTATGATTATATTCATTATTATTATTAATTTTTATTATTTTTTGTCATTTTTTATTTAATGTAAAGAGGTCCATTTTATTTATGTTAAAAATATACAAATAAAATATGAGAGAAAAATATTTCTAAAGAATTTTCAAATAACAAAATCCCATTCTTAGAGTAGGTCGCCACCTATTGGTATTCTCCTGGACAAAGTAGGCCATCTTGTGTAAAAGTGCCAACTTTTTTTGTTACTTCTAAATTCTTAATTAAACAAATACAACATTCAATCTTTAACAATCAATATATGTATGATGTTTAATTAAAATACCTATTTAAAATGGAAAATATTCCACTTCATTCAATCAAAAAAGAAGATGACTTTTTACCAAGTTGTAGTTTTAGTGTACAAGACTCAAATCAAGAAACCCAATCCGAAAATATTTTGACTGTAGATGATGTACCTTCTAGCCCAACAACTGGACACGATAATTCCTCGCCTTCTTGGTTAAATTTTAATTGTGTTTTTTGTAAAACTTTATTGACAACCCAAGATTCACCGAAATTACTTGAATGTCTACATGCAGTTTGTAATTCTTGTTTAACATCAAAGATAATCACTAATGGAACCCTAGAAAATATTTCTAATTACTCAGGAGGTAAATTAAAATATTTTATTATTATATATTTTTTGAACATATATTTGCTATAAACAATTTTTTTTTTAATTGTATTAAAAAATTTATATAATATAGAAAATAATCAAATATATATAGCTCTTAAACGAAAGAAATAGCATATGGACTATTAATGAAACTTGTTGAATATTTGTTTTTATAAAGTTGAAAAGAAGATGTTATTCTTTTATTTTAAATTATTTTCTTCTTTATTGACATTCAGAGATATGTATATGATCCACGTGCTTAATATAATTTAAAAAAAAAAAAATTTGTTAATAAATTAATGAAAATGATTGAAAATATAATTATGAATAAAAAATCATCTACAAACCTCAAATAATTTAAAAGAATATAATATGTGTTTGAATTAATAATTTCTATATTTTCTATAATAGGTATATATTTAATAAAATAAATATTTTTCAACAGACAATTTGAAATTAGATTTATTTAATAAATATTTTGAAAAAAAAATATTGGCTCCCACTGCAATTTATTTTTATATTGAAAATTTTTTATTATTTAGATCTTGAATTTAACCAAATTTAATTTTATTTTTAAATATCTAGTGATATCGGTCAAGCTGATATATGTTTATTGGAGAAAAATAATAAACGAACTATTTAGTCAACGATTGGTAATCAAACTGCCTGAAAGTTTTTTTAAGTGAGAATTCCTTTGTAAAGCAATCTAATCAAACTTTAGATTTAATAATAAAATTCATAACAAATTGTGAAAATTAAAAAATAGTTTAGATATTATATATATTTAATTTAAATCATCTTTTTTAATAATGTTTTCTTGTTTCAGAGATCCTTTGCTCAAAATGCCAAGTAACCTCTTATGTATCTAATCTAATTGACCATCAATATATATTTGAGTTGGCAAATTCCGGAGGAGAGATCTCAGAAACTGGTACAAGTTCCAAATCTGAAATTAAATGTACCAGTTGTAAAGACGATGCAATTGCAACAAGTTGGTGTGTCGATTGTTCTGAATTCATTTGTGCAAATTGTGTCGAAGCGCATCAAAGACTTAAAATTACCAAAGAACATACCATAAAACCTAAAGATGAAGCTGATCAAGAAAATTCTTTCTCATCTTCAGCATCTGGACCAAAAAGCATTTTTTGTTCTATTCATAGACAAGTAAGTATAATTTATTCGGTTCAAATTTTAAAAATGTATAAATTTATCAATAATTTAATAATTTATCAATTATAATTAATAATAAGTTTATAACTAATAAAAAAAAATAATGTATGTATTGTAGATTTTTCCTATATTTAGAAAAATGTATTTATTAATATTCACTTGAAAAGATGAGTTTTTAAAAATCACTGAAAAATTAAAATTTTAGTTAAACAATACATATTAGATATATTAATCTTTTAATAAGTTTCTGAGTTTACTAATATTTATTTGCTTTTTTTAAAAAATAAATGATATCTATTATTTTCTGTTAAAATAATTTAAGTAATTTTAAACAAACATAATAAGAATAAAACCATTAATATTCTAATTTTAATTTCAGGAACGATTAACTTTATTTTGCGAAGCCTGCGATAAACTAACTTGCAGGGACTGCCAATTAAGTGAACATCGTGATCATAGATATAAATTTATTCACGAAATTGCTTCTGAAGCTAGACAAAATATTAAAAGTCTCCTTTCTGAAGTTACCTATAAACGAATGCTACTTGATAGTGCAATGAATGTAATTGATGATAGACAAGAATTAATAAATAAGAAACGTACTGAAATAACTAGGGATATTACAAATACCTTTCTAAAGTATATTTATTATTATTTATTATTTATAATATATTTATATCATTGTTTTACATATAATTTTAATTAATTTTAGACTAACCAAAATTCTTAATAAAAGAAGTAAAGATTTATTAGTACAATTGACTGAAGTTTGTAATTTGAAACATAATACATTAAATGAAAAAAAATTGGCCTTGAAACAATTATCTGGTTTAACAGATCATTGTATAAATTTTGTACAAGGAGCAGTTAATCAAGGGAGTGATTTAGCTTTACTTTCTACAAAAAAAAACCTTACTGCTCATTTAAATCGTATTAAAGCAATGAGGGCAGATATTCCCAATCCTGATATACCTGTAAGGATAATACTTAATATAGAAAAAGTATCCGAACTAGCTAAAGGTATTGATTTTATTTTATTTCTTTTTTATATTTAATGTTATAAATTTCTAATTTATAAATTATTACACAAAAATTTCAGCAATTAGTAATTTTGGATCAATTATGGTTGATGGTAAACCTTTTATTCCAAATGGAGCAATACCATCTACATCTTCATCTCCTGTACCCCTTAGGCCCATTTTACCTCAAATTTCAAATCCAAATCAAAGGCTCCCATCATCATCTCCACATAATATGCATCGAGTCTCACCCATTGTAAATCCGCACACACCAAGGTAGAAATAACTTACTATTAACTTATTATTATTCAATATTTAACTAAAATTTATCAAATTTAATGAGTTTTCTTGAATTGACTATAACTCGTGTAATTCATAATTTTTACTTATATACTAAAATTCTTTTTTTGTGATTATGATTACATCTATTTTATTAAATAGCTTTAATTAATTATGAAGTCTTTTGTTTTGTTTAGTTATGCACTTAAGCATGCAGGTTCAAGTGTGTTTTGTTTCTTAGCGGTAAATCATTACTGGTTTGTTAATTTTATAAGATATAAATAACTAAAATGAATATGCAACTACACTTGATAAAATTTAGTATATTCATTTGGACTGTATACCTAACTACTAGATTACCTCTTAAGAGAACTAAGCGCATCCAATAAATTTGTTGCTAACTCCTGGAATTATCAGAATTATTTATTTTAAACTTCGCTAATTGATTCATTAAATTTAATCATGCTATTCGAAAAAATTACTGCAAAATATCAAAATGATTAAAAAATTATAAATTAGAATAAAAATCATTTAGCATCTTCCATGTTTTCTATTGTTTCAATCTTGTTTATGAAAATCATAAATCTATTATAGATTTGTTGAAGTCCAATTAATAAAGTTTTTTAATCGAAATTTAACTCTTATATATTATAATAATGGTTCATTGGAAAACAATTGTACTGAAGAGTGTTAGTATCCAATACAATTTATTAGACTAACTAAAAATATATATATATATATATATATACTTTAAAGAGAGAACACTAATAAATACAATCTATTATTTAATATTGAATTGGTATTCTGATTTCATATTTAAAATTTCTAAAATTTAGTAGATATTGATATATATTATATTAGAAATTCTAACAAAATAGAATTATTAATTATTATAGTATTTAATTTAGATATTTGATAAATAATTTATCTTTCTTTTTTTTAGAGTTTCGCCACAAACCCCTCTTGGACCAATGTGTAATGTTCCAGTTTCTTTACATTTACAACAATCACCTTCACCACAAAATATTCAAACTATGGGTCCTAGATATACACCTATGCAATATCAATTACAACGTAACATTTTACGAACTCCTCATAATTCCCAAATTCAGCTTCAAGTATTTGGACCAACAAATCAACAAGTCACTTCATCCACTGATAATAATAGCTCTAATTTAAGAGGACTTTTATCTCAACATGCTCTATATCCTCCAAACAATCATCATTTATCAAGACCAAATATGCCAAGTATACCAAATATGCCAAATATGCCTCCCAATTCTATAATATTGCCTAATAATCCTAATATGTATCGACAACAAATATGTCCTCCAACATCTCAGCAGTCATATTATCCTCCCCCTGGGGGGATGGTACAAGTACAAAGATTTAATTCAAATGGACAACCTGTTGTTTATCAAATTCAAGGACAGATGCCTGCCATTCCACCAATCCATAATCCAAAAATTCCTTATCAAACATCCATGAATAACTCACCTTCTAATTTATGGCATATTCCTCCTGGTTCTGCTCCTTCGCCTAATATCCGCCCTCAAACAAATCTTGATGAATCATTCAAAATTACTTTACGTCAACAACAACAACATCAGCAACAACCCAAACCTATCCTTCCGCATCTAGCTCCCCAAGTTAACTCACATTCGAAAGGACCAGGTATTGTCACTTCGTCAGTGCCAAAAACCCCTAGTCCAAATTCAGGAACTAATGGTGGAAAAATAGAAGACGCTGAAAAATCAATTGACTCATATTGTCAAGAATCCGTAAATGATCTTATGGAAACGATAGCAAAACTGGATCGGAATGGAATAGAAGTACTACCTGAAGCTAATAAAACGACTGATCAACTTGTAGACAGCACTCAATTAGGTAACGATGGTATGTAATTTATTAATATAAATAATTGTAGGTTTATTTCAATTTAAATTTGTTTTTTGAAATAAATTTACAAATTTCAATGTATATGAAAAATATTTTCTTATCTAAATATTTAATATCTGTTATTCCATTGAATTTAAAATAATAATCAAAGAACTTTAATTTTGAATGAAATAAATTTTTCAAATTTTTTTCTATTCTATAGATATTAAAATCAATATTTTATTTACATTAACTTTCTAATTTTCCATATTTTATTTAAGAGTTGCAAAAGAGAAGTGAAAACGATGTAAAGGATGATCCAAATGAAGATTGGTGTGCAGTTTGTATGGATGGTGGTGATTTAATTTGTTGTGATAAATGTCCAAAGGTTTTCCATGCTAATTGTCATATTCCTCCTCTAAATCCGAAAACTATGTAATTATTTTTTTTCATTCTTTAATAAATTATCAAATACAAAATTTTTAATAATAATAATAATAATTTTAGTGGAGAAACTTGGCAATGTCTCCTTTGTTCGGATGTAAGGACTGTCGAAAACATACCTGAAGGGATTTCCCCTAATGTATTGACTCCAAGTGAATTACGAATAGCACAACGCATACTCCTTGAATTATTTTGCTACTACGAACCAAGTTTACACTTTAGAGAAGTTGTTGGTCCTCAGGTCAATTTTGCTTTTAAATAAAAATTTTCATTTTATTAAAAAATTTTAATTTATAATTTAATAAATATTTTAGATTGAAGATTATCATAAAAAAATAAAAAATCCAATGTCCCTTGAAATAATTAGAAAAAGACTAGACCCTAATAATCCAATACATTACACAAGCCTTAAAGTGATAATTTCTGATGTAAAATTGATTTTTAAAAATGCTTATCTTTATAATAATGTAAGTTATTTATTTTCAATTAATTAACAATAAGATATAAAAAATATAAATCATATATAATTTTTATTTGAGTTTTCTAAAAATTTAATGAAATGACTATCAAATACTAATTTATACAAATTTTACTTTTTAAATAATGTTAATAATTATATTTATTGACCCAACGACTTCTGTTAAATTATAGAAAGATGATCAAGTGTATAAGGATGCAGTTATCCTGGATGAATTATTTGACTCACTTATTATAAAATGGCTACCATCATATGCGATAGATCCTTCAAATAGTGATACAATTTCTCAAGAAGATGATGATTTAAATCCACGTCAAAAAAAATATCGAAGGATCATGGGTAATTTTTATTTATTGTTTTCCTTTAAATATACGATAAAAAGTTCTTAATATTTGATCATGATATTAAATTTCCAAAGCTAATTATTTCTTTAAAATTTTCTGAAAAGAATCTTAATTAAAGTTAACATAAAATGATATACAGATGATAATAATAATAATAATAGTTAACATAATGAATGATATTAAGTTATATATTAAGTTAATTTATTTTTTATTAATAATAATTTAATTTTTTTTTTAGAAAAATAACTCATCATTAAACGAATTTTTGTAGAATAATTATGAAAAGTAATTCCAATTTGTTTTTTTATAATCAAATTAAAAGTTTTTTAAATAATGATTTAATATTATATCATTGTAAATACTAAATATATTGAGTATTTAAATTTTGTTCATTATTTTTATTTGATTATAACTTATAATAAAAGATGTAAATAACTAGCTATTCTTTAAATTTTTTATCAAAAAAAAAATTTAGTTTTATGTGTTTTTAACCATTAAAAACACTTAGCATTCCATTTTAAAACATAAAAGAATATATTTAGTTAAGTTTTGAATAAATAAAAATATTAATTTTGAGATTTATTTATATTCATGAAATAAAATAGAATCTCTTTCACGAAATAGATTAATAAAGAGTATATAATTTTAAAACGACATCAGTGTAACTATATATCTAGATGAAAGATAAAACATTAGCTGTTCCCTTTAAGCTACGAGAGCTGATTCGTTTTGTATTCTACATACAGGACCCCCTACTTGCACAATTTATGTTTTCCACTATTTTATTCCTGTAGACTTGTTCCGTGCAATCAACGAAAAAATTAGAGGAACATTAGCTGAAAATATATTATAATATATTAATTATTCTATTTCAGCTAAAGGTTCTATATATTATTAATTTAATATAAAGAGAAAATATGCCCCTATATCAGTCCATAATAAGATATAATTCAGAGCAGATTTTATTTTTAATTATTATGATAAATAAATAAATCTATTCCTATCTGGATATACAATTATTACATATAAATTGTAAATTCAATTAGAAATTTATATGTAATATAATAAATATTATATATATTCTTTTATGTTCTTAATAGTAATCTCAAAAAGTTTCTTTAAACATTTTACTTATTATTTATGTAAATTTTAAGACTTTT
Organism: Labia minor; assembly: GCA_963082975.1. Classification (NCBI taxonomy): domain Eukaryota; kingdom Metazoa; phylum Arthropoda; class Insecta; order Dermaptera; family Spongiphoridae; genus Labia; species Labia minor. The sequence goes on from OY720345.1 coordinate 58,084,827, forward strand.
TTAATAACTTTTTTAATTGAATTTTCAATTTTTTAAGTCAAATTGTTTTTAAATATATTACTTATTAAAAAATTATTTATTATGGTTATTTGATAGTAATAAAATTTTATTTTAATCTTAACATTGTTTCTTTATTTATACCAATACCTGAAATAATAAAACTAAATGTAATATCAAATTAAAATAATTATTTAATAATAATACAATATATTAATTAAATCATATTAGTATACTTATGTATTCATTTTAAAATTTTTTATTTTTTATTTTAAAATTTAAATGTTATTGAGTCATTTTGACCTATTTAAACAATTTGCATCTTTCTAATTGCCCAGGGAAGATTTTTATTGAAAAAATTGCAAAAAACTAAAATTAAACTTACTGCATGATACTAGCAATGATGCTAAGCACTCAAAACTAATTAGAACTTCCCCAAGGTTTTTTTTTTAATTTTCTCCCCACTTTGCAATTTTCGAATTTTCCTCTTGTGCTAAAGATTGTAGTAAAGTATTAAAGTGATATCTTGTAAAAAATATTAACAATAGATTATAATAACAAAAACAATTCTTTCTAAATGCAGGACAGCTTCGAAATTGTATATCCGAGCTGTGTTTAGTACCTCCACCTGGACAAAATATTAAGAGCACTAGTTTTGAACGTGGTGCATCGCGCACAGGTGGCATATGATGTGTAGTTGTGCATTTGTTATAGCATTACGTACATTGTGTGATGGAATTAATTAAAATGATAACACCAATTAACGAAAATGATCCGTTCCGAAGAGTTATAGTCTGGAGTCTGGAAGATATCGTCTTGTTGAGAAAAATGGATCTTCATATAGGATTTGATCTTCAAAGATGACTTTTGTTGTTCCATTATGCCTTTCAGAATGAGGAGATCACTTAAAAAACTCGCTAATACATTTCCCCAGGGGTCTTACAGTTGTAAGCTATAATTACATTTCCTAGTTTATGAAATATGATCATAATCAATCTATACAGATGATGTAAATGTAAATTAATTTTATTCAAAAAATATACAAAAAATACTAACAATATTTTAATATATTTATTTAGAAAATAATTTCATTTAAAATTAAAAAAAATAATTCTTTCTGGTAAATGTTTTATATTAATAACTAAAGTGAATCATTTTACATATGTAACAAATATATGAAAAAAAATGTTTATGGAAAATTAAAAACAATTAAAAATGCTGATTCAAAAATTGATATAAATATATTGAAATCATTTTGTATTAAAGTTTAGTATAAATTGTAATTAGATTTGAAAAAATATATTTAATTTAAAAAAATATTTCAAATTAGAAAAATTATTTTAACATATGAAATTTTATATTCATTTTTTCTTTTTATTATGACCATCAGAATCCTCATCTTCCTCTTCATCATCGTCATCAAGTTCCTCATCATAATCATCATCATCTTCTTCATCAGAATCTTCATCCGATAAAACGTATTCATCATCATCTGAATCTAAAATGTTAGTTAAATAAAAACATTAAAATTTATTAAGCATAAAACTTATTAAATGATTTTAATGATTACATATATGCTAGGAGGGTATTATAAGAATCAAAATTTCTTATTAATATTTAAAGTAATATTATTTAAAACATACTTATTAATCTATATACACTTTTTCCTATTTTTTATTAAATAAACATTTACCTTCTTCACCAAGATTTTCCGAACCAAAGTAATTACCATAACCGCTACCACCTTCTTCATCATCAAAGGTAGTTCCTTGATTTTGTCGACCAAATTTGTGATTTCGAGCTTTAAAAAAAATAATTAATTTGAAATACAATTTATAAATTATAATATTTTAATGGGTATGTTTGTATTTCATTTATATACTTACTTGACATACTCAAATCTTTTGTTTGTGAAGTTTCGAAACCACATTTAGGACATGGAATTGGTTTGTTCTTTTCATATTTAAATCCTTTTCTACGGACATGATCTTCACAATAACAAATTTTACAACGCAAACATGAATATTGTCCTAATTTATTACAAGATTGACCTACAATAAATTCATGGCACTTTTAAATATTGTTTTAAAATAAATATAAATTTTTTTTAGCTATTTATTTACATTAATATTTGATCAAAAAAGTAATTTAAATTTAATTAAACAACAATTAATAATCTAACTGTATGATATAGAATTGAGCTACTTAATAAAGAGGATTCAATTCGCTCCAAGTTCATAAAAATTAAAAATTTGTATAAAACATGAAATTGAAAGAATAGAAAAATAAAAAATAAAAGGTCTTTAATTGCTAAAACAATAATTTTATAATGTTCTATAATATAATTTAACACAAATTTCTACAAAATTATTGTCACTCTTTAAAATTTGCCTTTTGTTATTAACTAAAAATTTAAGATAAAATTTTAAAATTTGATAATTACATTTGAAAGATTCAGACTCGAGCACTTGACAAGAAGCTTGATGTTCGAATTGATCATCTTCACATAAAAAGCTTGAACAAAAAGAACACCGAAATATCCTTCCTCCGTGGTCCCAGACTCCTCGCTCACATTCAATACAAATGGCATCTTGAAGAGGACAAGTACACGCATGACTTGTTAAACATCGACGTCCATGACACACCCAGGCTTCACAAAAATCACAAATGGCCCCCTAAAATTAAATATCAAATTTAAATTAAATGCTAAAAACATCTCAAAAGAATAGAAAGCTCTACTTACAACCATCCCCAATCCTGTGGTAAAAATGCCTCCATGCTTCACAACACAATCTCCAGTTTTCAACATACATTTAATCTTTCCACAATGTGCACATTGAGGTAGCCTTTGAACATTTTGACAAAAATAACAAAATGCCCTATTTTTTTGTTTTCGATGACATTTCTCACATTCCTATAATAATACAATTAACATTTATACATGATTAATTGAAAAACTTTTAAAGTTTAGAAAATAATAAACATTTTCAATTTTATTAAGACTTCATTTAATATAAAAAGTTTTAAATATTTTATGTTAACATTTAGCTTTTAATACTAATTCTTAATCTGGAAGGTGATATCTATCATATAAAAAAAGTTGTTTATTTATTGATTATAGTTAGTTATTTAATTTAAATATTACTTACCATAGGCGCATTGCATGGATATTTGGCTAATGTTAAATTATCTTTAGCAGTTCTAATTTCTTTTTGTCGCAATTTTTGTTTTTCCGCCTTTTTTCTTTGACCAGTTTTTTTTTTAGGCATTTTTTTATTTATTAATTTATCTACAAAACAATTTAAAAGTTCTGTGATTATTATCTAAATTGGTCAATAGAATGTTATTAAAAACAAAATATTACTTCAAAAAGAACTCAATTATTTAGAAAAACAAAATAAATGAATGTATGTTTCTTCACTTAACCAGGATCATTAACCTAACCTGAAAAAGTCAATTTGAGATCACATGGGATTTCTTTTCCACTCTACTTTCTAACAAAGTTCATGATACTTATTTTAAAAATTTAATCCATCATCTACTTTCTTTTTAAATTAAATCCGATTATTAATTTAAATTAAAAAAAAAAAACAATTATTATATTAATTATTAAATATTAATTAATCATATAAAATTTAATAATTAAAATTTATTTTCAAATTCTATTTTTTTGTTTTATTTTTCATATTTTTACTTTATTTTTTTTACTTTTATTTTATATAAATTTTAAATTATTAAAAAATATTAAAAAATTCTTAACATAAGTTTAGCTTTTTTAATTTGAAATTAATTTAATAAATACAAATTCTTTTTATCACTAATTTATTTAAATGAAGCGGTAATTTCCAGATATACAATAATTGACAATAATAAATGAGTTAGCGAACCTGTTACTTTAAATTTACAATTTTTTGACGTTTCGAAATTTGAAAATGGATAATTAAAGATCTATTAATTTCTATATTAAAATTAAATAATTATCTTTCTAAATCGTAAAAATGATGAAAATACACAAATTTAATTTGCCTTTTAATAAAGACAAGTAAGATGAATTAATATTATTTCAATAAAATATTCATTAATCAATTTATTTTCCAATTTTTTAGTGAGATACTTCATATTAATAAAAAAGTAATTGTAGTTTCAATTTTTGGTAAATCACGAATCAATGCAGTAAGTTATAAAACTTGGTGTTTGGATACAATTCAGGGATATCCTGTTTTACGACCTTCATATTTAGAAGAACAAAATGTGAACTCAGATTCTTTGGTAAATATCTCAATAGAACCCATTGTTTAAATATCTAACATTCATTTAATATAATAAATGAATGCAAATTTCTAATTCTAATCCTAAATTATTTGAAAAAAAGAAAATGTGTCATCAATAATACTTAAAAAATATTCTTATTTTATTCATGGTTATACAATCAGAAAGTTTTGTTTAAAATCCATTAGCTGAAATTATTTATTTAAGAATTTTTTTCTTATTAATTTCTTAGAAGAAATTTATAATAAACAACATATTCCTTTTATATTTTTTGTGTCAGGATTAATATAGATAAATTTGTTTTTGAAAATACTTACTAATTATATATATTTCATATTTTTTGTTTTCTTATTGAATTAAAAATAAATGAATGATAAATAGAATTAATTCAATTCATGCATTAGTTTCAATTATTTTTTTAGTTATAATAGATGTGGCGAGGAGGTGAAAAATTAATTAAATACCAAAGAAATATATATTTTTATATAAGAGGCAAATCGAACTACAAAAACAATCAATATTTTCCATAACTAAATCAAATTATAATCTTTGTTCAACCTATCAAAAAATTTGATTATAAAAAATAATCTCAAAATATAGCAACAAAAATTTGACAATTACCTCAAACTGAAAAATATTTCTTTAAATAATGTATATGCTCACACTTACTATTAAATTCTATAGGTACAGCCAATTTTAATATTTTAATGGCCTTAGTTGCATCAATGAATGCTTTAGATCTCAATTAGAAACAATTAATGAAAATTGTAGAAGAATATCTCTGTTTAAAAAAAAACATAAGTAAGAAAACGATATTTTTTTCAAAATATCAAACAGAATGTGTTCTATTCTTCCTATTTAGATATTTTACTTCGAGCTCAATTTAATAGAGGATTCCACAATAATTATATTTGGGAATAAATTATACAGACTTCAATAACGTCTTTTGAAGAATTAGTAAAAAAGTCTTTAGAAGCCTCAAAAAATAGAAAGTCAAGTATTTAATTAACAAATGAATGTAAAATCAATTGAAGAGATAAATAAATCAAATCAAACAAAATAAATAAAAATCAAAAAATTAATAAATTTTTAAAGTTGGGATTTGAAAATTTAGGTATTTAGTGTGGTAAATATTTATAAATCTTGTAAAATAAATAAGAATAAATGTAAAAAAACTCATCATTTAGAGAAGGTATGTCATAAAACATTTTTTACAAAATAAACATTAAAAATAAATACAAAAAAAATCGTTTATTTAAGGCATATTATATAATAATGAAATTTCTAAAACACATTAAAAATTCACAAGAAATTCTAGAAATGCCACGACTTAAAGTTGTTGAGGAAGTACGAAAACTTCCAGGGTTCGTAACACATTATTCTAAAATTCCTCATTTATACATTTTAAGGAATTTACTAAAGAAAAATAACAAATTTATTTGAAGATAAAGCAAATTTCCAAAACAGTTTCGTTCGAGCCATATTTTCCGATTATATATAAGCCTGTCCAATTAGATTTATGCAGAAGTTATCTAGTTTGAAATTAATTCTCTTGAAAGGCAAAATCTCTAACAAATGCAACATTATTCTCAATTAGATCGAGAAGCTCTTGCTTTCTGATCTCTGTCAATCATTTATTTTAATTATTAATTTGGGAAAAAATTCACCCATGTACACATAATCATCCATTATTTATAGTTTCACATCAGAATAACAAACTTCCTCCAATAACAATATGCCTTACTCTCGAATTTTGATTATAAACTTAGGTGTAAATATAAACAAAGATGCAGATTACTTATCACGGGCTCCAAATGTTCAAAAATTAATTCTAAAATAATTAATTATGCTACAATAATTTCTTTTTTTAACAATATTTAAGTTAATAATTCTACTTTTATTTTTTAGTGTGAAATTGATGGATTTTATGATAGCAAGAAAAGAATTATTTATTTACATTTGAGAGGAATTTATGATTTAGATACTTTAAAAACTACTTATAAATCCATTAGTGAGAAACTTGAAACTCAGGTAATGTTTTTAGTTTTTCTAAAATAAATTGATTTTTATTAGAACCTAGTAATTAATAAAATATAAATAGCTCTGGGGATTTTTCTCTGTTATAATGATCAAAAAAATCAAGTGTCTCAAATAATTATGTATTAAATCAAGACTTCACTATATAATTTATGTTTTATGATAAAATTACTAATATTTATATAAATTTTTTAGGGATTCCTTCAAATCTGGTCCAATTTAAAAAGTAAATACGCAAAGGCTCTTTTATATTTATTTTTAATTTCTCATATATTACTCGTTGTCCATCCAAATCAAACATTTGATTTAAGTTTCATTCAATTATTTCGAACTCTTGAAATCATAAGGTGAGAATTTCTTTTATAAAAATACAATTAAAATAAAAAATCTATAATTTAAATTATTATTTTAATTATAAATCATATTTTACTTTTTTTTAGAGAACAAACTCAACCATCTATTTCAAAAATTCTCAATTCAATTGAAGATATTCCTAAAGAATGGGCATCGAATGGACGTTTAGGTTCTCCGAGACTTTTGTTTATTTTTGAAAATGCTTCTTCTATGAACACACAAAAATCAATAAAGAAATTAGCTCATTCATTAGAAGATCAAATATATCATATATTAAGAAAGAGTCGAATTGTATCTAATAATAGGTAAATGAAGAAATATTAAAACTTAGAAATATTGTTGATTTTTAGAGTTAAAATAAAATATATTGTGAGTCAAATGAAAGAAAACGGTTATTTTTTAAAAAAGTAATCAGGATGTTACTGAGGCTGTCATCCCACTGTCCTGATACCGTTGTTATAAAATATCTATAGGACGGGCTTGAACTTTCAATTGTTTCTTGAAAATATGCCTGGTTCGGCATTTATAGAAAGCTGTGTCGTTAATTTCACATATCGATATACACTTTATCAAAAATAACAAATATTATTTTTTAATATTTTGATTAAGGAAAAAATTGAATTTGACAATTGAAAAAAACACCCAATTTTTTATGACAGTTTTCTATCTAAGTTTCTAAGCCTTTATAAAATCGTATTTGAATTCACTGCATGAAAATAACTCCTTAAATTTTAATATTTAAAAAACAATAATTTTCAATATTAATAGAGAGAACTCATGTTTTTTTTTATTTAGTTACAACTGCTTGTTTGCTATACCACCAAATCAAGAGTTTGTATTTGTACGTTCCAAAACTAGACAAAGTGATTTGGATTTAACAGCTCATTTAGTCAATTCTTTAATCAATTTTTGCCAAGATCCCAATTCATTTACAATGGATATCTCTGACTCACAGCCACCAGGTGAATTATTAAACTAATGATAAAAATAAATAATGTATTTATAAATATAATTATTTTTTTTGATGATTCAATTGAAAAACTGATTACCCAGAAGAGAACTTTGAAACTTTTCTTATGAAACATGTCGATGAAGCTTTTAATAAAGGTTTTGATGATAGTGTTGGTCGACATGCTCAACCTATTCATTTTGAGGTATGCTAAAGAAATTAAATTATTTCATAAATATGTTTGTATTTATATTAATTTTAATGTTTAAATTAAATTAATTACATTAAATTAATTTGTAGGTACCAAAAATAAAATTATGGTTTAAAGCGGCAAATAAATTATTTGAAGCCTTAATCAATTCAAATGTTGAAATATCAAAAACAATCTCAGAAGAACAACAAAATGAGGAAGGAAATGAAAGCATCAATCGCACAATGAAATTCCTGGAAAAACTTATTGATACAGATGTTTCATTTAGTGAGGCTCGATGTTCAAAAATTCTACCCTTGGCTACTGCACGTTATATGGAAAATTTACCACCTCATTACACTCGGGAACATCATAATACCAGAGTAACATAAATTCTTTAATATAAATTAAATATGAATATAAAAAAAAATTATCTATTTTTAGTTGGCGCATGCCCTTTGTGTATTAGCAGTAAATGCTCGAGGTCCACTTCTAGAAAAATATAGTGATCGTCTTCAACAAGATTGTGAAAGAGTTTGGATTCCAGATCGTCAAGTATGTGAAGTTTTGAGTCTCACAGGCAATCCTTGTACAAAACCAATCCATGCCTTAACCTCTTCATCAGAAGATAGGTTTGTAATAAAAAAATATATTTTTTTAATTAGATTTTAAACAAATGCTTGATTTTAATTGCATAGGAATTCACATTTTATATCCCCTGTATTAAATATAAATAATAAATTAATTTCATAAAAGATAATTGACAATTTCTTGCACATATAAATACAAGTTTATTTTTCATCTTAATTTTTATCTTTTTTTTCTCTATAAGAATAAATAAAATATTAAATTTTTCATATTATGAATTAATAAAATCAAATGATTATTTTATGATATTAAAATCTTATAGGATAGGATATAAATTTTCTTTGAGTAATAATAATAATTACCTCTTCTATCCTAAAAAATTGAAATAAAATTTATTATTTTTTCTTCTTTAAAATATTGTCATATATAATTATATTTTTATACTTATAGGGATGCTGGATCATCTGAACATTGTAGTGGGGTTCGATATATATCTGCATGCGATTGTGGACGCCGACAATCATCAAGAGAAGACCCCTATACAGCTCGAGCAGCAAATTATGAATTTTATCAACATTTAGGATTAGATTGTGGTTGCGCAAATTTTGAAAGACATCATTTTCCCATTTTTCAACCAACCACACAACAATTTCGAGCTGCCCAATTATTTCCATCTACAAATAAAACAAGTCGCAGGGATAGTGGCGCCAAAGATCTTTCGAAGGATTTGTCATCCAAAGAACAAGCTACTACCCCACATACCCAAACCTTTAGTCTAGGTAAAAAAATAACAATTATTTTTTTTTTACATTTTTATAAATTTGCTTTCCATTAAATATATTTTATAATTTAGCTGGATTTGCTTCTGGGACATCTCTGGGAAGTTGTGACGTTCTTCCGGAAGATTCTGCAGGACAAAAAGATGTTTCCCAAACAGACTCCAGTTCACAACATCCCATCGTAATTGAAGTACCATCAGAACAAAATGATTCAAAAGGTTGACATTTATATAAATAAAAAAATATTTTTAAAATATTTAGAATAATCATGAAATATTGAATTTTAGAAAAAAGTTTGGTCAGACAACCATCAACAACCGAATACTTGCCGAGCATGCCACATACTTTATCACCTGTTGGCTTACTTCCTCGCTATCCTTGTTGGTCTCTAGTTTGTCTTGGACCTTCTTCTCTCTACAGTCATAATGTAGGTCTTCATGAACAATGGCATGAAGGTTTTCTTCCTGGATGTGCTCATTTACTTCCTTGGGATTTAACAGTTCGTTTAGAGGGTCGCCCTGCTTGGGTCCGTCATAATCCAAGGAAAAACCAACAAAGTTCCAACCAACCTAATTCCAGTACAAATAAAGGTCTTCCTTATATATCCACCAATAATTACTACTTTAAATTATTGACTTAAATTAAATTCTAATACTCTAATTTTATTTGATTTTAGAATTGAATGAATTTGTAGTTAAAATATTTATTGGTGTTGAATATGAATGTCCTCGGGGTCATCGTTTTATGTGCGCCTCTCCAGACCGCGTACTTAAAACGAGTGGCCAAGGCATTGTAAAAGATAATGGAAATCGTGTTACCTCCTCAGATATGCCATTATTTTTCCCATGCCCATGCAGGTAATTAAATTAAATTAAAAGGTTAAAATATAGAAATTCTCTTAATAACAAAAAATTAAAATATTTATTTTTAGGACTACAAAATCATATGCCGCACAATTAATGCGGATTCATGTTGTGACACCAAAGGCACCAGTTCATGTTACATTAAATCCACGAGTACAACCTGCACCGGCTCCTTGTCCTATCTTTGTGCCTGGATCTCCAGGACCAATGCGGCTATCCCAAAGTGCATATTGGGTTTTACGTTTACCGTATCCTTTAACAAATATAAATGACTAAAATTATACCTCAAATTTTTGACTAATCTGTTCCGCATTTTTTCGTAATAAAAATTATGATTTCTTTTTTTATGAATTAGCAATTAATTATTTGATTAGGTCTAATTAGTACACTTCAGTTTACTCTTATTTTATTATAAGAATTTAAAAAATCGCTAATCTATAAAATATATAAACAAATCAAAGAGGAAACTAAATTAATTATACTAAAAATTATATAATCGATTGTTCCTTAACCCTTTTTCTAGATTTATTTATGTTGGTGATGAAGGACCAATTGCATCTCCAAAAGAAGCTACAGGTGCAGCTTGTGGAAGATTTTTAGCTGGTTGTTATGGAATTAGTGAGATGACTGAAGAGTCAAAATGAGAGTACGCCTCCGGCCGATTCCGGTTCAAAAAGCCAGGGAGACATGATACGGCCACTGTTAATAAAATTCTAGCACGTCAATAAAAATTTAATAGCTTCATATCATTGTATATACAATTATTCCCTAGCAATTTAATATTTATAAAGAGCATATTTTTATAACATTTGTCTGTAAATATTATTTTTGTGTTGAATGTTTTTAAAATAAATATCAATAAAGTAATTTAGAAATATAAATGTTTTTTAAATATAAAATAAAAATCTTCTTGATAAATTATTTTTCACAATGTATTTTGAAAGGCAATTTATAAAATTTTCGATTTGAAAAAATTAATTTCATATTAATCATAATATTCATTCTATATTTTTAGATGATAATGATTTTATGAAATTGTATTTCTTAATTATTTGTGTATATTAATACTTAAATAAATGGAAAATTTTATCTTGTAGTTAAACAGATTTAACAAAATATTTAAATAAATAAATTAGAATAAATGGCTTACGTGATCTTATTTAAAATATGGAGGAAAAACAAGAATAAAATAAAAATTTTATAATTTAAAAAATTAAAAGTAAATTATTAGAAATATTTATTTTGTCGTAATTCTTTTTTTTTAATTTTTTTTATGTATATTAATATAATAATCAATTTTTTTTATTTATAGAATATCAAAAACGAATAAAGTTAATATCTTATAATGGATTTAAATAGGATCTGTAAATCATTAGCTATTTGTTCAATTGACAAGGAAAAATTAATTCCTCGAAGTAAATCTGAACCAACCTTCTCTAAAGTTACATTCAATGATCTTATTCCTTTCATAAATAATTTTCCTCCATTTAGAGAGAGTAAAAAGATTTTCACACCAGAGCTCTTACTATGGAAATATATATCACTTTCTGATGCAAAATATCTTGTCAAGAATTTTAGAACAAAAGATTTTAATAAAAAATTATGTATAATTAATTAAATTTTTGTTATTTATCATTGATATTTATATATTTGATTGATTTTTATTCTATTTTTCAGCAAATGATTTAGATACTTGTAATAATAATGGAAATTCGATTTTAATTAATATAATCAAACATATATTGATATATTCAAGGTAAGATATAATATATAAAATATATTTAGATATGAATTGTGGGTATATTAATTCCTATTTGTAATTGTAGAAGTAATTGTAAATTTATCTTTATAATAATAAGAAAAAGTATTTTTTATGATAACTTAAAAGTTCCTTAGTGCCATAAGCACATTTTTTTTATTTTTTTTATTGAGAAATAATCATTATTCCTTTTAATTTAATTCAAGGTAGAAAGATAAATTTTTTAAATCACGAATTATAAATATTATTTTAAATATTTCAGGACGTAACTTCACTAAACTCAATAAAATTATATAATGGATAATTTTTACCGACTGATGATAGTAAGGGAGGTATTGTTTTCACACCAAATTTCACATGTGGAGATTTTTACATATCTCCACGAATCATGCATTTTCTTAACAGAAAAAAGTATTTTTAGCATGATGTCTGTCCTTCCGTCCGTATAGATGTGTACAGCCTGAACGGCTCAACGGATTTTGATGAAATTTGGTATATTTACTTAATGCATCAGTGAGATGAATTGATCAACTTTTGGTGCAAATCCGGAAACCAGAAGTGGTAGTATTAGCGATCGAGGAGAGGAGATTTTTTACATATCACCACGAATCATGCACTTTGGATTGGTTTTATTCTCGAGAAAAATCATTTTTATTAGTTTTTTTTCTTAATTTAAAATTATATGACATCATCCAGCCATTCATGACGTCACAGCCTGGTCTTACATATATATTATAAATAAAATAAAATTAAAAATATTTATGTTATATCCATATCTGTTTTTTATTACATTAATAGATATATTAAAATTATTTGAAATTGTTTCTGTAGCTGGAAATTAATTTATTTCAAACCGTCGGTCGGTTCGGACCTGGCCACAGGTCAACTTATTATATAAATTATATTTTTATTATTCTATTTTTTAAATATGAATATTAGTTTCATAGTAAGATCCTAAATTTATTTTTTTTTGATGATAAACTATTAATTTTAGGAAAAAGAAATGGAATTACAAACAAATATCTGTAATTTTAGGATTATTTTTATCAACTCATTTATTTTTCTTGAATGATATATGGAATACTCCTAAGGACGTTTATATTTTCTTTAAACAATCTCTTTACAGACATTCAATAGAGGTAATTAAATATATATATTGGCTAACTTGGAAATTTCAAAGAACAAATCTATTAATTTAATATCATCATTAATTACTATTTGATTTACAAACGATTACAATAAATACACTTATTGGTGCAATAGCTTCGTCATTTAATTTCTAGTTTTTTGAAAGAAATTTTTAACAATATTTTAATTTACTAAATTTTTTGGCGATGTTCATATGAAGGATTGAAAGAATTGAATTTATAAAAAAATAAAAAGATTACTAGCCAATATTTAAAAGTTGACTCAACACTAAAGACTTTTCAAATCGAATCAAGATTTTTATTACATTAGTTTATAACATTTTCCTAATACAATTGTTTTCAATTTCTACGTTACTTATTTGTTGGTTTATTAAGTTTTCAGATTCCAATTTATTTTTATTTTGAAATCAATATTAACATATTAAGTGAAGTTAAGTGATTAGTTAATAATTTTCATTGAACATCCCCAAAATTCAAATTTAATTTAAAATTTTAATTTTTATAAAAATATTTTTTTATAGCAACCACCGGAATATATGGAAATTTTTGAACCATCAGATTGTTATGAAATTTTAAAAATATTTTATCAAATATATTTAAAACAAATTCCACTAATTAATATTCTTGGCACTCCAAATTATCAGATTAATATTAATTTTCAAAGTGAAATAGAAAAAATTGGAATTAAATTGGATATTTCTTAAAACTTTCCACTTTCTTATATATATTAATAAATTGATATATTTATTGATCTTTATTATTATTTATTTGATTTATTTTAAAATATTTTAGAAATGGGGTGATGAAAGAAAATTAAAATTTAGTAGTTAGAAGAAATAGTTTATTCTGTAATTGTCTTTGCAACTTAAACTTAAAAAAACAACACAATTTACTGTAATTTTACTTATTATATACCTATTAAATTTTGTGGATACATTTTAACCTTAAAACTTTTTTTTTTAAATATGTAATATAAAGTTTGGGTTATTTACAATTAAATTATTTAAATTAATACAAAGCAAAGAAATTAAATTTTTTATCTAATAGAAATTTTTCTATTATGAACATGATAAATTAAATTAATAACCAAACAATATTCAATAATATATCAAAATAAAATTACATTTCATATACAAATATACAATTGTTAATTATTTTTTTTATCATATTAATTTCCTAATCTACTAAACACATTCGATTTATTAATATTACTCATCTTTGATACATTCATATTTTTGTTAAATGAAGATTTAAATTTAGTTTGACCCTCATTTGAAGAGCGAATATTTCTTATTTGTTCATGCCAGTTATTTTTAGGTTTTGTTTCAATTTCATTAAAAGAGATTTTCTGAAAATAATTAAAATATTTTTAAATATTTGGAAAAAATGAAATATATTCTAATATATATATTTGTAAATTAAATTGTGTTATGTATATTTACTTTTTTTTGGATTTCAATTTTCTGAACCATGCTTCGCTTAATTAATCCATTATTATTTGAATTTATACCTAAGCGAGATTTTACACTCTTTTTAAGCAATGACTGGTTTGTTCCTAAAAAAAAAATTTAATATAATTAATTTATAATATAATTTAAATATAACATAAAATTTAATTACACGACTTACCTATAAGCCCATTAGAATTTATATTTTTTTTAAATTTAGCAATTGGTGAGGAATTTCCCAGAACAATTCTTTGTGGAATTTCATTATCAGCTTTCATTGTATAGTTCGCTTTAAATATAATAAAATAAATAATTATCTTTAATTTATAATTAAAAAATATTTTGTATAAATTATTAATTTACTTACGTTTAACCATTGAATTATTTGAAACTTTTCTAGTTGAAATGATTGTCTGTGTTTTCAAAATACCAGCATATGGAAGTTGATTCTTTAATTGTTTTTTCTCAACTATATTTGTTGAAGAAGTCACTTGTTGTTTTTCACCAAGTCGACGAAAAACTGAGGACTAAATAATATACTGTCAATAAAATATTAAATCATATGTAAAATTTAAGTATAATCTCTGGTAATTACCTCTAAATCAGAAGCTGTATATTTATTTGTATTTGCAGACATGTTATTTATATTAATATTTAGTTTTGTTTTTTCTTCTGTAGTACTAGACACAGGGGAATTTGAGGTTCCTTCACCAAGTCGTTCAAATACATTTTTCTTTGTATTTACTAAAAAATGAGAGTAAATTAAAATAGTTTATTTTTTAATAATATTTACTAAATAAAATTAATGAATTAATTACATTTGACTGCTTTGTTGAGTAATTCTTTAGAACGAAGAGTATTTCCTTGAGGCATATTAATTTTATAGCCTACTTCTTGGCTTTCTGCTATAAATTTTCGAGGTTTTTTGTTTATATCATTAGTTGTTAATTCTTTTTTCTCATCTGAATCATTTTTTTTTAATGAAATCATTTTACGTTTTACTGCAGGTTTTCTAATTATTGAATTAGATTTTGGCATGGCCATATCTGAAATTAAAATATATTTTAATAACTATGTTCACGTTACAAATGTTCAGACTTAAATATATTTAATATATTAATATTTAATATAACTAGAAAATATTTTTAGATAAGAATGTAAAGATTCGGGTTCTTCCAATCGTAAGGGTGGCCTCTTGATATCATTTTATAAGAATTTACAAAAAATTTTAAAAATATTTTATTTTCGGTTTTTAAAAATCTCTCAGAATTATCAGTCATTTTCGTTCATTTTGATCAAATATGGATAATAAATATTTATATTTAAAATTCTATTTGTCAATCTTTTCAGAAAGTAAAAAGAAATTCGAATATCTTTAGATTCAGTAATTTTGTTGATGATAATCATATTTTAAATAAAATTAAACTATTTAATAATTATGAAATAATATATAATATATTCATACCTATTGGAGTAATAGTTGATTTCTCATTATCTGTAAGCAAATACAAATTTAAATTAGTTTTTGTTATAATTTTATATAATAGTAGTAATTAAATATAATAAAAATGAGTAACTAATTACGTTTTTTATAATACTTACTAATAGGGCTTACAGAAATATTATGATTAAAGATCATTTCGTCAAAAGTAGAATTTGATTGGGCTTCTGGATTACTTAATAATTTCCTTCTTGTAGTCTAAAGAAGGAGAATATACATTAAATTTAATTAAATAAAATCTTTATATAATATTCTTACCTCTTCATGAACTTTTCTTGAATGTCTGAGAATTGCAATCACATCTCCCATAAGTGTGATTCCCATTTCTCGTAAATATTCTTTGTTTAAATCTAATAGCATATTCATCTGAATTCGATTATCAGAGAAGGTTAATGCATATGTTGCTGCTATACCAGAAGGTATTCCAGCTTCTTTGAAAAATTTAATCCAAGTATCTACAATAAAGAAATATTATTTATAAACATGCATCATTAATTTTATTAATTATTCTTACTCACTTGTATTTATAACATCCATCTTAATAATAATATGAATATTCTCAAAAATAAGTTAAAAGAAAATGTTTATTATTATTATTTTTTAAGTGAAGATTAATTTTAAATTATTAAAAAAGCAGAATGAAAAATGTCAAAGATTATTATTACATCTTACAAATAAATTATCACTTAAAAAGTATTTAATAATTTAATAAAAAACACTAAAATATAAATAATATAAATATTTTTAATTGTAGAGAATAAATAACGATTATTATTAAAATAATTAAAAAAAAATTATATGTGTGTAAATAAAATGTAACAGAGAATAATTAGTAAACTGTTTAATGATGTCATCTGGTGGTGAAAGTTTAAACTAAAAATAAATCTCTCGTATTACATATTAATTAATTATAACAATTGATTTAAGAAATAATAAATAATATCGATATTAAAAATTATATATTTATTTATAGAGAACAAATTCTAATGATATTGTGTGAGATGAATTAAAGCGGGGTGATTGATTTGACAGTTGGACACATTGAAATCACGTGACACCCGCTGGCGTCTCGAGCGCTCGTCACTAGCCTGAGTTGCGACTCGACTTGTGAGCGAGACAGCATCTCCGCGAATTAACCCTTGTGCAGGGTTAGACGGTGTATGTTTGGAGGTGTCACGCCTAGCCTCCTCCGGGCGGATAGACGCATTCATCTGCATCAAATTAACAATTGTTTTACATATCGAGCTAATCGCTACCAATGATGACCGACCACGTGAATAATATAGACCAGTACGGGGACGGTTATATGGAGCCGGAGGAGGAATGGGAACGTGAAGGATTGTTGGATCCAGCATGGGAAAAACAACAGAAAAAGGTAATTGCCATTCACTGATTATCCTTTTATAATGTCATTGTAGCACTTTGTCATTTCCTTTCTTCAAACTAATACTTAATTTGCAAAAAAATTTCTATTTGCCGGTCCAATCACAACGAGCAATCACTTTTGTTTTTCTTTTATTCTTTATTGACATCCTAGAATGGATTGTTAATAATTTTCAAAAATCAATTCTATTTTAAATTTAAATTCAATCAAAATTAATTAAATACATAATGTCATAACATGCAACTGTCAAATTAAATAAAAAAAAGACAATTTAAAAAAACAAACAAACTAAAATAGCAAAACTGATATTTTAAAAATATTTTTTTTATTTTTATCATTTTTCGTGCAAGTTTTAATTTTTATTTTTAATTTTTTTTTTAAATATATGTAATAGACGGTTGAAGTTTGTGACAGATTCCCTCTTCCGAATCCGTTGACATACAATCTCCCCTATTTTTGGTTTCACCTAAGAAGCGTCATGAGTTTCTTCCGTGACGTATATTTTTCGCTCGAGCCTCCCAGACAAAAATAAAATTGTTATTCGTTCCTGTTTTATAAGTAGGCTTGTGTATTAAATTTCAAATATGTATGAAGATTATGTTATTATATATAATAATATGTATAGAAAAATTTTAAAAAAAAAAATATTAAAGATATATAAACATCTAGTATAAATAATAATGAAATCAATATTATTAAATATTAAATTTTTTAAAAAAGTCAAGAAATAAAATTTTTGTTTTATTAACACTTTTTTAAACAAATATATTTATATATTGTAAGGATCTAAGAATTATTTATCACCAAATAAAATTTTAATTTATTATTTAACATTGAAAAAAAATATGCAATTAATTATTATTTTAGATATAAAATCGGACTTATACCGGTTATACATAACCATTAGACTTGGTAATAAATTATTTATAAATTTTTATTATATATATATTTAATTAATATTATATTAATAATTGACATCCCTTTATATATATATATATATATATACATTATTTAAAAATTATTAAAGGGATTTTTATTAATACTCCACATGTTTGTATAATTTATTTATTTAGTTAAATAAATATACAACGTTTCGACTGCTTATTCTCCAGTCATTATCAAGTACCGTAATAAAAATCCTTTTAATAATTATAAAAACCACAAAAGTATTAATAAATATATTCGTGAAAAATATAACCTTAAAATTATTTAAAAAAAAAAATTGAAGAAATATAAATATCTAGTAAATAATAATATAACAATATTATCCCTTAACGAACGAATGCCGCCATACTCCCGACATTCCTTATATTGTTTTAAATAGTCTAATTAAATGCTCTCGTTCGTTATGGGTTATTAAATAATTTTTAAAAAAATCCAGGAAATAAAATATTTGTTTTATTAACACTAAATAAACAAATATACTGATGATATATATAAAATATGATAATATTCTCTTCTCTCTATAAGAAGTGCACATGTTGTTTTCATTTGAAATTTGAAACTTGATAAACATGCATATTTTGCGTTCTGTATGCTCGGCGAAATTAGGGGATGGGGAAGGAAGGGACTAAAAGAAAAATAAATAAATAAATGTGCTTTGTGTGTGAGTGGTTAAAAATGAATTAGGTTGGTGGGTGTGATAGGCTGGGCCTAATGTTTTCGTCCGCGGTGTGTAGCTGAGCCCAGCATCGCATTGGGTTACCCCTGGGCCACTGTGCCCATGCCCAAATTAGGCTTGGCGGGGTTTACAAGTGGCGCAGATCGGTGCGGGAACGCGCTCTCTCCCTCCTGGTCGTCTCTTCGTCTCAGTCCACTCCTCCGGACATCTCTCGTTCATATCCTTCCCTGATATCAGGAACAAATGAAAGGAAAAAATATTGGCACATTTATTGGAATCTACAAAAAGAAAAAAAAAAAATCAAAACAAGAAGAAAAAAAAAACAAATTTATTCTTAGAGAACCTCTGTGATTAGAATCCATTAAAAAAATTTAAATTATTAATTAAATAAATTTTTTAAATAGACTATTAAAATAAAAATTCAAAAATTTCACTTTTGCAAACTCACACATTCTCAAACAGTCTTTTTTTTTAATCTTATTATCAAGATTTATATATTTATAATATTATATATATTATATATTTATATATTATTTGAATTATTATTAATATTCTTTTTCAAAAGAATATAATAAAAAAATATTGTTTTGTACTTAATTGATTCATAAAATTTATTTGAATTATTTGAGGTTAGTTATTGTTAATATAATTTAAAAAACATTCATCAATTTAATTCTTACTTTTTAATAATTTTTTTTTTATTTTGAGAAAAGTACATCTTCTTATTCAAAATTATAATTACATCACATTTGCTTTAAGAATTTTTCTAATATTAGATTTTAATTCTCTTCAGGGCTTTAATTTCATTCACTAATAGTAATAAATTTAGTGATTATAATGTTATTGATGAGGAATTACTAAGTTTCAAAAAATAAGATATCATATTTTTTAAATATTTTATGTAAACCAAGGATATTAATTAATATTATAGATTTTTTTAAATCTAAAATATTTTAATAGATACTTTTTTATTATTTTTAAAAACAAAATGAAGAAAATAAAGTATACACAGATTTAAGCTAAAAAGAATTTAGTTAATCTTAATAATAATAATAATAATAATAATAATTGAATGACTCCCCTCCCCTGATATCACTCAACACTTTCAATTTGCATTCTCAACCAAAATAATTTCTAAATTGGTCAAGTATTATAAATTAATTTTATTAGAATTATTCAATTTTTCTTTTTGTATATTCACTATTTTCAACCTACTGAAAAAATATATTTAATATTTATAAATAATTTCCAATTATATTAAATTTAATTATTAAATAATATTTTTTATAATAATTCAATATTAAATTAATAATATATATATATATATATATATATATATATATTTAGAAAGATTACTAAAAAATTTGGAAAAAAAATAAATTAAATAATGAAAATGATAAAAAGCGATACTATTTAAATGAAAATATATTTATATTTCAAATAAATAATTTAAATATATATATATATATAATATAATTAACTAAAATATATTTAATTAATTTTGATAATCATTTATTTGAGTGGATATCATATATCATACCATGAATTTTTTATATTGATTTAATAAATTAAATTAATAAAGATCCTTCGTGCTGAATAGGAATTTATTTGCCTATCATATCCCCTTGTGACATTAATTAGAATATGAAGAGTTTATGATGTAATTGTTCTTGGACGAGGTTAAGTAACACAATGGGCATTTAGCCAGTAGCCAAAGAAAAATATTCAGCCGAGACAATTAATTATCTTATTATCTTAATCTTCCTACTCTTATAAATTTAATAACAAAATACCTTTTGTGATTAGAAATAAAAATAAAAATCATATACTTTAATATTTATAATAATTATCAATTTGATAATGATTTATTTTTATTTTTTTTTTTTTGAATTATTTCTTAGAAAGATAATTGTATTTATTAAGTATTAATTTTATACATATTATTTAAAAATGTAATTTTAATATATCTTTAATCAATTATCTTAACCTCTTACGTTTTATTTTATTTCTATTTTCGATCAAATCTTTTGAAAATATTTAAAATTATTAACTAAAATTGACCATTGTAAAATATGTTAGCCCTATTCTTATTTCCGTAAAGCTGGGGGAAAAGAAAGGGGCGAAAAGCACCCCTCATGGGGTGAGTCATCAGCAAGCTAGCTTACATATACCGTTGCCAAACATCCATCTTTTATAAATCTATTAAACCTCTCATGTTCTTTGCAAATTTATTTTTATACTTCCTGACTTATCCACGTTATTTAATCTTTAATTGTATTATTATTATTTTTTATTTATATTTCTGAATCATTTGTGACAGAAAAAAGTATTTTTTAGAATACTCATACTATGTATATATTTGATATTAATTATATAATATTATATTCCTATAAATATAATAGTTATTTATTATTAACCATTTTTATAAGAGAAAAAGGATAAAAAGGTTAAAAGATCATTCATTCACAATTCTATGTACTTATTTTTCTAGAAATATAATTTATTAACATATTTTTTTTTGTAAATCTTTTCGTGATGCCTGACTGGAATTTATTTTATGGTCTGATGATTGTCAATCAATGATTTGCATTAATGACTTCAAAATAAAAAAAAAAATAATACTTCAATCCCAGTTCGATGAATTAATTTTTTCCATAAATAAACATTTATTCTGATTTGAAAATAAAATTTCAATTTTGAATTTATGTTTATTTTAAAAATAAATCTATGTTTGCACTTTTCTTAATCTAATTTTTGTTTTTCCTATTTCACATATATTTCTAATAATTTTTATATCTTAATTAAATTATTGATTATTTTTCACTCTTAATCTATTCGATTTTTATTAAATCATTAAAATTTTAATTTTTTTATATCTTAAGATTAATTAATCTATTTCACTGAATTTGCATTCTTGAGCATATAATCATACAAAATATATGTCCACCAACCTGGACTCCAAACAAGTTTTCTATTGTTTTCATTGAAGAGGTCATCGACATGGTAACGATCATGACACATTCATTGACGTGAAGAAAATCCCATTTCCTAATTTCAATCCATTCTTGCTGTTCTCTTCTAATACGTTCACCTTGATACTTACAACCTGAGCCTACCACTCATATGTTTTGTTGAGTAATGTCATCCATCCAGCCACGGGAGGAGACCACGTGGCCCGCTATTCAAACCAAAACCTGTTCTTCTCATCCAGGGGCAATGATTCATTCACTCACTTCTTTTTGTACACAAAATCAATGCAGATTTTATTCAATTTAGCCAATAATAATGATAATTAAATATTTCTTCACATTCTAAATCTATTTTATTTATTTTAAATAAAATAATTATCTTTTTTTTATTAAATATTTATTAAAACAATTTGAATTTAAACCTGTTTTTGGTAATTCCACAATTTAAATAAATGCTCAGAAATATTTACTTTAAAAATATAAATAATTTGTGTATATTACCAATTCTGTTCATTCTAAACTATGGTTCTTATTTTTCATGTTTTATTATACTTTCTAAATCAGGGGTGACCAACCCAAATGACCTCGCGGGCCTCTTTAGAAGTTCATCATATCTCATATATAGGTTTTCACTATTTTGCCCATTATATAATAAAGGATATCCCAATATGCACGCCTGATTTAATTATGCACAAAATAAACTACGAGGGCAGGTCAATAAGTCCGTGACTTTTAGAATTTCCCGTTTCTCAAATGAAATGGTAACACTACTCTAGTTGACTCCTATCAAAATTTGAACTAGCTGAGTCTTAGTTTTTGTTTGTCCATTAATAAAAGACTACCTCGTGATTAGAGAAGAAAATGGAAAAAGTGAATTTCGTGTGCTCATTAAGTATTATTTTTAAAAATCACTGGAAGTTTTTGCGCTGTTTCGTAATCGTAGATGAACCGTGGATCCACCACAACAAACCAGAGACAAAACAGCAGTCAATTCTGGATGTATCGGCACCAAAGATGTTCTCGATAAATCTTATTTTTTTGGAAGGGTTAAAAAAATTGGAGAAACGTTGGACGAAGTGTATAGAGCTCAGAGGAGAATAGAATAATTTTTGTATAAAAAAACATGTATTTCATTCAAAAAGTCATGAACTTATTGACCTGCTCTCATATAAATATTTGAATTGAATGACATATTCATACATATACACCATGGATCACGATGCTCAGCAGTTTGTAACTCTGTCCATAAAATTGTTAATTATTTTTGCACAGTCTCGCCTCGAATTCGGCACTGACATTTCGAATTTCCTTCTTCAGGTCTTTTATGGTTCGGGGATATAAAAAAATATAAATTAATTGTAAAATTGAGTTGAACCTAGTAGGCCACTAAAATTGTTATCGCGGATTGACCACTCCTGTTCTAAATAAACAAAAATAGTTTTTCAAATTCCATTCAGAATTTTCTAGGGGGTCTGCAATCCCTTGATAAGCATAGGCTGACATGTGGGTAGATCAAAATCTTGTTGGTGAGACAATACCTAAATGAACAAAAATCTCTACTTCCCAACAAATATTAGATAAAAAATATTTTTGTTATTATTATAGAATTGAATCAATCTATGTAAAAAAGAAACAATTTTTTAAATTTACAAATAAAAATTTAAATTTATCAAATCATTTTATAAATATTTCTTTTACCAGAGAGAAACTGTTTGTTACTAAAAATATAACCACATGACCCATATTTCTTGTTTATTTTTATTCATTTTTTTCTTATTTATAAAAATATTAACTATATTTTCTTTTTTTTTTAATGATTTTCTAAACATTTAAATGTTAGAGAATCCCTCCCACTCTTATATAAAGTAAATCATTGAAATAATTGCCTTGAAATAAAATAGATCGAAAGGACAATAGTTTACGAGGTAGGGAACATGGTTCATTCAATGATTCACCTTTGGCAACTATTGTATAATAATTTTTTTGTGTTCCAAGCTTGAAAAAGAATACACCTCCAAAACAAATATTTTTAGTTTTTTTTTCATTAAGAAAAAATATATTCTTCAGAATTGAACGAAATATTTCGTCAACTCAACCTTAATATTTCTTGTCAAAAATAGGTCAGTTGTCAAAATGAGATTCTTATCTAGTTGCCAAAAAGTATTTCTGAATAGTAGCGCCCTAAACAAATCTTTCATTTACCAGAATTTCTCTAGTCAAAAACATATAAAATTGATTTTAAATATTTTTATCCCATTTAATAAGATATATAAAAAGCCAGTCTTTGAATCATTCCAAGAGGTCCAGATCTTTAACACTACATCCATTGACAAACTTAATTTAATTTTAATTCAATTTCTAAATTATACACTTTTTAAATATAATATCTTGAATAACAACAACTTTCATTAACTTTCAACTCTTAAATTTAGCATAAATAATTATTTTTTAAGGATTTCTTTATTATTTATTTATACTTCAATAAAATAAAAAAATATACATAAACACTAGATATCTTTTAGTTCATCTTACAGATTTTTGAAGTGAAAACTTCTTTAGCGGCGTTGAGCACTTTTGCGGATGGGGAAAAAATATAGATTTCGCGTGAGATTCCAAAACGACACCGACCCGACTGAACACCGACCCGACTGACCGACCGATATACGCATGCGCAATACGCCAGAATGTTAGACACTAAACTTCTGATACATTCTTTACGAAATTTTACATATTTGCCATATTAAATATTATTATTTATATTTACATTAATAATCAGTATTACTAAATTATGTATATATAAAATAAAATATTTTAATATATTATTATGTGTTAAATTATATTAAATTAATTTCTAATATATTTATATAATTTAAAATTAATTTCAGAATATATATATATATATATATATATTAAATTATATACTATATATAATATATTATATAATATATATTTTAATAAATTAATTTTTAAATATGTGTGTGTGTGTGTGTGTGACCGTAAAAATAAAGATATATGTTTGATAATTTTTCACATGATTAATAATTGTATAAAACTGCTATATATAGAATTTCAGCCTGATAGAATCGCTGAAAGTACCAGAATTAATTTTTTGAAGTGAAAACTTCTTTAGCGGCGTTGAGCACTTTTGCGGGATGGGGAAAAAATATAGATTTCGCGTGAGATTCCAAAACGACACCGACCAGACCCGACCGAGCGACCGAGCGACCGAGCGACCGACCGATATACGCATGCGCAATACGCCAGAATGTTAGACACTAAACTTCTGATACATTCTTTACGAAATTTTACATATTTGCCATATTAAATATTATTATTTATATTTACATTAATAATCAGTATTACTAAATTATGTATATATAAAATAAAATATTTTAATATATTATTATGTGTTAAATTATATTAAATTAATTTCTAATATATTTATATAATTTAAAATTAATTTCAGAATATATATATATATATATATATTAAATTATATACTATATATAATATATTATATAATATATATTTTAATAAATTAATTTTTAAATATGTGTGTGTGTGTGTGTGTGTGTGACCGTAAAAATAAAGATATATGTTTGATAATTTTTCACATGATTAATAATTGTATAAAACTGCTATATATAGAATTTCAGCCTGATAGAATCGCTGAAAGTACCAGAATTAATTTTTTAACACTGGAAATCTCACGCGCCAACACGTGACGTGGTGCCATCAAAATAGAGCCAAACTTTCGCTGGTTTAATAAATATTATTTATTAATTTTAATTTATAATTGAATTAATTTAATTTAATTTAAATTAATATATGTTATTTAATCCAATTCAAATTTGCGAGATATGCTGAATATGCTTTTAAATAAAAAAAATTTTCAAGAAAGTAATTGGAATTATTAATATTAAGAATCAATAAATAAATTTATTAAATATACATTTAAACATGTAAATTAATCTATATATAAATTTAATAAATATTCAAACAATAATTGAAACAATATAAATAAAACGATTCAATATTTTACTTACATTGTGATTTATATTTTTATTTTTATTACAACTATTATTATGGGTATGTTATTTTTGGCAGTTTAAAAAAAATTAAAAATATTAATAAAATTTATCAAAATAATAATTTGAAAAGATTTCCAATTATTTTTATTTATTTATTGTATATTTTTCAATGTAACCATGGTAACCATAAATAGACTTTTACCAAAATATTACTATTTAAATTAATTTTGGATAAATTAATTTTGGATTTAACTACACTAAAACCTTCCCTGGGACGCCCACAACAATCCCTGAAAGTTTCATCGCAATCGGACGGGTAGTTTTTGAGTATTTGACAGACACACACAGACAGACAGACAGACAGACATATATATATATATTCATACACATCGTATTTTTAATATTTTTGTAATAATAATCAGTTTGCTGAAAAAAATAATTATGAATTTTATATATATATATATACGTATATAAATTTCATTTTTATCGTGAAGCTGGTGCGCATTCCGTCTGCTTTCAAATTTCTTACGCACAGGTTTTCACTTCTGTCGGCCAGTCCCACGACTGCCAATTCGACTTTTTTATTATAATTTGAAAAAAAATTCTTTGATTTATCAGTTAGAAATGATGTCTAAGCATCTTTCATCCCGGGTTTCATCCACAGGGCTAACAAGGGAAATTTTCTCTTTTTTCTCGTATAAGGTTTACCCAGGCTAGGTGATGAATATTGGTAAATTACATGAAATAAGAAGTAGAGGCCTCTGATGAAGAATATCAAGATCATGACTGATCATACAACACCTCTACTCCGCTTAAACTTAATAGGCGTTGTCTTTTCATAAATATAAGTTATATATATAAGATTTAATGTTACAATATATTAGTTAAAAGATATAAAAGATTGAATGAATAAGAATATAAAATTACCTTCTTATTCAATATAAATATTATAAATTGATAAAATATTAAATATTAAATTTCCATATAAATTTGCTTTTTCTTTGTAACACAATCTACTTTTATCAAGATATCCACTACATACTATGTCAGTTAATTTTCTATTCTGTCTAACTGTTCAGCATCATGTATTTATCCTTTCCAATCGCAATCCTGTCACTCATGTGTCCCATAGGATCTCATTTGATATTAGAAACTTGAATTGTCACTTTCCATTCATAATAAATACAACTACTATGAATATACCAACATAAATTCTTGAATTAGAATAACTCTTAGAAAAATAAATAAAATAAAACATGTTTCATCAATATATATAACATTTATTTTTTTTAAAAAACATTTCTAAAATAATGTTTTTTCTGTATCAAGCATTAAAGATTAAACTAACACATAAGACAAAGATAACATTCTTTAGGGTTGGTTGTTCTGAGCATAAAATTGATTAAAAAAAAAAATAATAATAATTTGTTATAATAAAAACTTTTTAAAAAATCATTCAGAGATTTCTTATTATTCAAAATAATTTTTTTTTTGGATATTTCAAAATGCCATGGGCACTTAAACATCACAGAACCAATTATCGAAAAGTTCTTTATTTCATGCTAAACAACAACGAAGAAAAACTAAACTAAGTAGTTATTTTAGTAATTACTTTATTGAGGATAATTTGATCGATTGTATTTAATATAATAAATGCATAGAACGATGAAGAAGCCTTGAAATTCAGGTTGACGAGTGCTAGAAGAGGGAAAAGATGATTCATATCCTCTGGCTACTCCAATAACAGTTACCTGTTGGAAAGTCAAAGACACTTAATTACCTTGTATGTATTATTTGCCAATTCAAATGACAACGTGATTTCTTCTTTGATATTATCTTTCGAGTCATCTTCGACCTTACTTTCCTTCCCGCAGCGCTTTTGTTCTTTCAAGGTTACTTACTACCCGATCAGACAATGAACCTAGACAAAAGTATTCCTTATTTATTTTTATATGCTAAATAATAAATTACACTCCAAATAATTTATTTAATTTTAAACTAGTTCTATATACAATAAAAGGATGCCTCCTGTACCCACCTAAGTGGTATATATTGTATTTTTGTTAAATTTGAATATAATCTATACTTATATTCATATCATAACCAGAGTGTTATTACACGTTAATTTTTTTATCAGTTCTTTTAAAATTTACATTTTTACTATCTCACCAGAGATAGTATTGTGATTAATTAACACGTGCCCGTCGGCATGTACCACCGGTGGCGCCACATAAAATAAATAGACAAATTATGGAGCCGGCGGGAACGTGTTAATCCAATTTAAATTTACGAGATAGTCGAGTAGAGACACTCCAGATTTTTATTTCATTTTTTTTTATATTTATCAAGCCTAATATATATTGTATATGATTTAATAGAATACAATTCACTTTCTTATTCATTTATAATAATTGAGTTTATTATATATTGACTTCATAAGTGTCACAAATGGCTTATAAGCAAAAACGTTATAAAATAAAATAAAGCCATAGAAATGACCTATAATTTTAGATCATTTCTTTATGTTTTAATATCGTAATAATAGATATCTCAAATATTGTCAGTCTGTCTATAAATGAATAACCCTTTCTATAATAAAAATTTATATTTTATTCTTAACATAAAATATAAGTTTTCTTAGTGATTATCTATATCATACATGTTATTTAAAGAAAGGTATAAATATTTATTTATCAAAAAGATTTATAGTCTGATTATCTAATCAGAAATTTTTTAATCAATTCAAATTATTTTTTAATATTTTTTTTTTAATTTATTTTTTTTTAAATAAATACTCAACCTTATGTAATGTACATCATTGCTACATTTTGGGTTATAATATTTTTGAATAATAATATTAATAATGAATAAAATAATTTCAAAATTTAAATTTAAATTTTTCAATTTATCAATTTATTATTTTTTTTATTTATTTGGGTCAGAGAATAAATCTATTTTTGTGTTACGTTTGTGTTATTTATATTTACTATATTTTTAAAATTTAAATTTTTTTAGATTATTTATATATATAGATCTTTTATTCTTACACAAATATTTTCTTAAAATAATTTGCTAAGAATGCATTTAGTCAAAATATAATTAATAAGAACATGAAATGCAAACATAACAGTGATTTAATTGTGCACTTCTAAATAATTATCTATTCTTTTATTATTCCACTCATCTTTTCAAATTTAAATCAATTAATAATTAAGTTAAAAAAAATTTAAATTATCTTAAAAAGTTGATATCTCAACATTAATAATTAAAAATTATTTTACTATGATAAGTAAATTTTCAAATAGGAATTTTGATAAATTTTGTTTACAGAATTTAATAACCATTCTTTCGTTCGGTTTCTAATCCAACATTATGAAATATATAATAATAATCCTATTACTTTAATTTTATTTCACAATGATACACATTTTTGTACCTGTGTGACCAGAGTATTTCTTTGTCGCCGATGTTTAGTCTTTTTGGAGCATTATTACTAAATCGTTAAGTTTCGAAATAATTGAAAAGCGATTTTTTGTAATTTCATAGCATAAATCAAAATTTAGAAATAAAGGGCAGTACTTTACTGTATTCTTGAGGGTCTGTTTCAGTTGATAGAGTCCAAAAATAATCACTCGTTTTCCCTCACCTCAGAAACCTTGGTAAACCTCTCAATTCTTTGTAAATGTTGATACAACCGCTCGCCTTGCTCATCACTCGTATTTCCTAAATTTTGCAAGAATAAATCCACATGAAAATACAGAAAATTAATTTTTAAATACATACGAACGCCACTTCTCTCGTAATTCACGCGATTTGCCTGTAGTTATCACTTTTTTGTTTGTCACCGATGCTCTTGAAAGATGCCTTTTCTGTAGATATTAAAGTTGTCATCAATCAGTTTTCTTATATATGATCCAACGAAAATCTCATCTTTTATTCTTGGCATAAGAAAAACTTGGAAAACAGACAAGTTAAGTAATGAAAAATAAAATAAAATCATAAAATTCCTACGACCAAGCGAAAAACTGCCAACAGGTTTGAATTTAGTACGGAATACTACGTTAAGATATGCTTTCTTCTTTTAGGGTACAAAATTTGACCCAAATAATTCTGTGTAATTCTGTGTTATTATTGCTTATTATTAATATTTTAATTATTCAACCATTTTACATATATATTCAGAATATATATATATATATATATATATTCTATCAACCTATATATATAAATGATAATTACAAAATTTGATAATTTGGGACATGTAATTTGTATTTAATATGTATAATATGTACAATTACTTTAAATTATGTTATTTATTTTTTTATTAATTAAATTCATTATTTTATATAACATATAAAATTAAATAAAAAACATTAAAATCAAACTAACAAAAGAAACTAAAATTTTTCTATAAATATTATCTATTTTGAATAGAAATTAAATTAATTATTTTTTTTAAACTAAATATATATACATCTATATACTTAATCATTGAATGATTATATAATATTTAATTATAAAATAAAAAAGAGTAAAAGGTAATTAGATTTCTAAAAGATTTTTATACTAAGACCTTGTGAAAATGGCAAGAAGGAAAATGTTTAGTAAAAGTTAAAAATGTGATATCAGGAAGGTCATATTATCAGTTTGTTTTATGACAATAAATGTTCGATGAATAACAGTCAGTTTAGATTGCCTTATATGGGCATTTTTAAGTTTAAAATAAACTATTCACTATTTACAATACTACAAATCTTTATAAAGTCATTTGTCTTTGAAAGAAAATAAAACAAGTTCATTCTTTTGTAGACTTTACATTCAATAAAGATTTCTGAAATATATATAGACATACAATAGGAATAGATTTTAGTTCAAGATTAAATTCCTATCTTTTACATAACATAATAGAAAATGCTTTATACATATTACGAACTTTAGGATTTAAGAACGAAATTATATTTTCCATGTGCTGATTTGTTTTATTATAAATAAATAAAACATAATATATTATATAATCAACACAAGTTTAGATAAATTAAAATTCTAGAAAATTCAATAATAAATAAAAAACTAATTTAATAAATCGTTTAGTAATAATAACATCGACGTTTTTATAGATATAATTTAAATTTGTGTTTTTTTTTTTTTTAAATTTAATTTTCTTTTTTTTGACACACAAAAGAATTAGAGGATCATTTCTTAATCTTAGGTGTGGTTTTTGAAAAGCAAATTAGTCATGTCAATATTAGATGACAATTAGTAATTTCCGATTCCACCTAGATGATCCTTTCCGGATGTGCTCTATTTTAATCCTTTGTTCATTTTAAACATTTAAATCCTTGAAATAGGACATATGGAAATTTTATTTATATTTTTCAAATGAATTTTAAAAATGACTTATTTATCGTGCAGTGCAATCTCGATTCAAACCAGTTCCATATATTAAATTAATTATATTATTAGATCCTGCTCTGAATATCCTAAAAAAATATTTAAAATAAATATAAAGTTTTAATATTACTATTGTAAGTATTGCTTTCAAAATACCATTCTGATGTAGATTTATCTAATACAAATAAATTCATGATAATCAAATAACATTATTTAGAAGATTCTATGTAGAATATCTTTGAAAGGAAATAAAAAAATAGAGAAAATAATAATAATCTCTATGGAGACTTGAACTAGCTAAGAGTAAATGTGTATATCCGGTTGCGGGCAGAAAGGAGTAATTAAATAAATATCTAAACATAATATCAAATGAAATACATTTATTAATTAGATTATACTTTCTTTTTATTTTTATATGAATTTAATATTATTTGTATACTCCTTTCTATTTGGGTATCAAAATTGGGTTACTTATGTCTTATATGTATTTTCAATACAAAATTATTATATTACTAGTTGAACCCGTTGCAAAAGGTGTAATACAGTTGTAAAATATTTTTTTTATTTTTGAGAATTTTAAATAATATTTCTAGATTTTTTTTTACAAAATCTATCAAGTAATAAAATGTATATATTTATTAATATATAATCTTTATTTATTGTCAATCTAAACTAATCTTTAAGTCTTCAAAAATAAATTAATTATAAATTAAGTAGGTGAAAACAAATTTATTTAAAGGACAATAAATTATGATGAATTTACATCTTTTTATAAAATTTTTCTAAATAATTTATTTTTTTCCTATTTTAATCAATTACGTTTTTGTTATTTGTAAATGAAAAAAAAAATTGAACATGTGTTTAATATACGTTTTAATTAAATTATTTATATAAATGACATTGAAAATTTAGAGAAAGTTTAGTTTTTCCCAATAATTTTAATGATTAGTATATTTCAATCAGCCACCTTTCTCTTTTCTTGGAAATTCCAGTAAAATCTTCCATTACACAGATCACTATTGATTTTATAACACAATCTTCTTTAGAGCGACCTTACTGCCTTTGCTAATCATTAATGATGACTACCTACTCTCAATTAATATTTACTAAGCGGATATAAAAGGAGAATACATACCACATATTTCTAATTAATAATTATTATTATATATTCTTGTGAGAAAAATAAAGATATATATATATAATTATTCCATTCACATGTGCATTTGCATTAATTATGAATCATTCATGTTAATAATTTCATTAAATAAATAAATCTTAATCGGATAAAGACTCTCATTCATTCATTTAAGTTAAAAAGTGTTCTCCTTGAATATCCATATTAATTCTAAAATAAAAAAAATCATTATTTCTTGTGGGCTTCTCCAAAAATAAATTAATATTAAATATATTTTAAAAAAATCAATGTTTTCTTTAATTTTTCCACTTATAAATAATTTTAATAGGTAAATATTTTTTTTAAATATATTTTATTTATAAAAAATTTTTTAGATAAAAAGAAATAGAATAATAAATTTATATATACTCGAAATATATATTATCTAGAATTTTTTCTTAAAAATATTAAATTAGGTTTTTTTTTCTAATTGTCAGACATTTTTCCAATCTAATCTTAATTTATTTCTAAAATATTGAAAGCATTATTTTAATATATATATATATTCAATTTTTTTAAAACTTTTTTAAGGTTCACATTGATTTTTAATGTTTTAAAATGGGAGATAAAATTTGGTTTATTAGATGCGTGACTGAAAATAAACAATATATATATATATATATATATATATATATATATTAATTTTTATCATTTTCTTGACTTTTCTAAAATATTTAGTTCATTTGCCTTGAGGTTTTAAAAATAATATCCTAATCATCTTCTACTATTGAGATCAATTTTTTTTCTTAAAACAAGTTATGGTTTTCATTTTGCATTAAGGTTCCTTTATGTGGGAAAACCTGTTATGAAAAAAGAGAAATACTTTTATAAATAAAACATTAAATTATATATTTGTAAAAATTTGTTTACATCTTTCTCAATTTTATTTTATTAATTTTATTTATATCGGAATGTGAGAATATAAATGAAATACATTAATTATTTATTTATTCTTATGGAAAATATGTATAATATATATGTAATATTTATGGAAATAATAAACAATAATATAATTAAAAAACCCTCTGATTATTGAATATACCATGAAAAAGCACATTACCTAACAATTCGGTTACTCCCTGAGTAAGGATAAAGGTTTTGTATGATCAGTACAATGGATCCTCTCCATCTTTATCTTGATTTTATTGATCGGTTGCGAAACTTATTCCCAATTTTGTCCACGAGGGCTGGGTAGATCCATATATTATTATTTGATTGTATTATTATTATTATTATTTTGCACTTAAATTTTTGATTATTTTGAAATTATTTCTAATTTCTATTCAGTATATATGTGACCGATAAATACATCTAATTCTTTTGGTGTTAAACCGGAAGCCATCTAAGGGCTCATTTCTTCGTCATCCTCGGTAAATATAGTAATATCCGGACAGGAATTCTTTCAACAGATCGGAAAGATATTTTTAAATCCTTCTTTAAACGAATATCTATTCTTAATACAAGCAATTTCTCGTGCTTTTTAAATTTTCATAAATAATCCCTATTCGATTAAACTAAATTCATCAATCAATTGAAGAGATTTAATAATAATAGAAAGAAAAGAGAAATGAATGCAAAAACATGATATTTTGATAATTAAACTTGAAACTCGTGAAAGAGATTTCACCATGAGCTGCTCTCAGGAACTTGATTTCCCTGACCTTGGTTTCGAAAGAGGCTCGCTTCTCAACGGCTTAAGAAAGGTTCAGTATACTAGAAGAAAACAATCCATCGCCAGTGACATTTTGACAATGACATCGGCTACCACCTGGCTTATGTCAGTCATCTACTCCCACTAGAATCGTAGGCCATTAACCACACTTCCATGCATTAATCTGCCTGAAAAGACATTAGATAACAATTATCTATTTCAAAATAAATTAGTATTTATTCAAGAATGGGAATTATTAGATAATTTCTAAATATGTGATTCAATCAATTATTTAATAGTTTATATATATATTGAAATATATTGTCAATTTGTAGAAAACAATCTGAAAGAGATATAATAAAAATGGAGTGTGAGTCTTTTTTATCTTATTATCAAGATTTAAATATTTTTAATATTATATATATTATATATTTATATATTATTTGAATTATTATTAATATGTACTCTTTTTCAAAAGAAATGCTGAATATAATAAAGAAATATTGCTTTGTACTTAATTGATTCACAAAATTTATTTGAATTATTTGAGGTTAGTTATTGTTAATATAATTTAAAAATCTGGAGTGTCTCCACTCGACTATCTAGCAAAATTGAATTGGATTAATTATCACATATTATATTTAAATTAAATTTAATTAATTATAAATTAAAATTAATAAGTAATATTTATTAAACCAGCGCGTGTGGGTCTTTGTTGATGGCACCACGCCACATGCTGGCGCGTGATTTTCAGTGTTAAAAAATTAATTCCGGTACTTTCAGCGATTCAACCAAGCTAAAATTCCATATTTAGTAGTTTTATACAATTTTTAATCATGTGAAAAACTATCAAACATATATTTTTATTTTTATGGTCAGTTTAGAGAAAAAAATGACAACGTGGTAGGTAATGACCCTCTTCTGATTGAGCTACTTTTCTCAAAAGTTGATAGAAAACTATGAATTTTGAATAATGCCCGTGTATCAAATTTCATTATTCTAGCTTAAACCGTTTTTGCGTAATCTTGCCTACATACACACACACACACACACACACACACACACACACACACACACACACACACACACACACACACACACACACACACACACACACACACATAATAATAATGGAAATAATAAACAATAATATAATTAAAAAACCCTCTGATTATTGAATATACCATGAAAAAGCACATTACCTAACAATTCGGTTACTCCCTGAGTAAGGATAAAGGTTTTGTATGATCAGTACAATGGATCCTCTCCATCTTTATCTTGATTTTATTGATCGGTTGCGAAACTTATTCCCAATTTTGTCCACGAGGGCTGGGTAGATCCATATATTATTATTTGATTGTATTATTATTATTATTATTTTGCACTTAAATTTTTGATTATTTTGAAATTATTTCTAATTTCTATTCAGTATATATGTGACCGATAAATACATCTAATTCTTTTGGTGTTAAACCGGAAGCCATCTAAGGGCTCATTTCTTCGTCATCCTCGGTAAATATAGTAATATCCGGACAGGAATTCTTTCAACAGATCGGAAAGATATTTTTAAATCCTTCTTTAAACGAATATCTATTCTTAATACAAGCAATTTCTCGTGCTTTTTAAATTTTCATAAATAATCCCTATTCGATTAAACTAAATTCATCAATCAATTGAAGAGATTTAATAATAATAGAAAGAAAAGAGAAATGAATGCAAAAACATGATATTTTGATAATTAAACTTGAAACTCGTGAAAGAGATTTCACCATGAGCTGCTCTCAGGAACTTGATTTCCCTGACCTTGGTTTCGAAAGAGGCTCGCTTCTCAACGGCTTAAGAAAGGTTCAGTATACTAGAAGAAAACAATCCATCGCCAGTGACATTTTGACAATGACATCGGCTACCACCTGGCTTATGTCAGTCATCTACTCCCACTAGAATCGTAGGCCATTAACCACACTTCCATGCATTAATCTGCCTGAAAAGACATTAGATAACAATTATCTATTTCAAAATAAATTAGTATTTATTCAAGAATGGGAATTATTAGATAATTTCTAAATATGTGATTCAATCAATTATTTAATAGTTTATATATATATTGAAATATATTGTCAATTTGTAGAAAACAATCTGAAAGAGATATAATAAAAATGGAGTGTGAGTCTTTTTTATCTTATTATCAAGATTTAAATATTTTTAATATTATATATATTATATATTTATATATTATTTGAATTATTATTAATATGTACTCTTTTTCAAAAGAAATGCTGAATATAATAAAGAAATATTGCTTTGTACTTAATTGATTCACAAAATTTATTTGAATTATTTGAGGTTAGTTATTGTTAATATAATTTAAAAATCTGGAGTGTCTCCACTCGACTATCTAGCAAAATTGAATTGGATTAATTATCACATATTATATTTAAATTAAATTTAATTAATTATAAATTAAAATTAATAAGTAATATTTATTAAACCAGCGCGTGTGGGTCTTTGTTGATGGCACCACGCCACATGCTGGCGCGTGATTTTCAGTGTTAAAAAATTAATTCCGGTACTTTCAGCGATTCAACCAAGCTAAAATTCCATATTTAGTAGTTTTATACAATTTTTAATCATGTGAAAAACTATCAAACATATATTTTTATTTTTATGGTCAGTTTAGAGAAAAAAATGACAACGTGGTAGGTAATGACCCTCTTCTGATTGAGCTACTTTTCTCAAAAGTTGATAGAAAACTATGAATTTTGAATAATGCCCGTGTATCAAATTTCATTATTCTAGCTTAAACCGTTTTTGCGTAATCTTGCCTACATACACACACACACACACACACACACACACACACACACACACACACACACACACACACACACACACACACACACACACACACACACACACACACACACACACATAATAATAATGGAAATAATAAACAATAATATAATTAAAAAACCCTCTGATTATTGAATATACCATGAAAAAGCACATTACCTAACAATTCGGTTACTCCCTGAGTAAGGATAAAGGTTTTGTATGATCAGTACAATGGATCCTCTCCATCTTTATCTTGATTTTATTGATCGGTTGCGAAACTTATTCCCAATTTTGTCCACGAGGGCTGGGTAGATCCATATATTATTATTTGATTGTATTATTATTATTATTATTTTGCACTTAAATTTTTGATTATTTTGAAATTATTTCTAATTTCTATTCAGTATATATGTGACCGATAAATACATCTAATTCTTTTGGTGTTAAACCGGAAGCCATCTAAGGGCTCATTTCTTCGTCATCCTCGGTAAATATAGTAATATCCGGACAGGAATTCTTTCAACAGATCGGAAAGATATTTTTAAATCCTTCTTTAAACGAATATCTATTCTTAATACAAGCAATTTCTCGTGCTTTTTAAATTTTCATAAATAATCCCTATTCGATTAAACTAAATTCATCAATCAATTGAAGAGATTTAATAATAATAGAAAGAAAAGAGAAATGAATGCAAAAACATGATATTTTGATAATTAAACTTGAAACTCGTGAAAGAGATTTCACCATGAGCTGCTCTCAGGAACTTGATTTCCCTGACCTTGGTTTCGAAAGAGGCTCGCTTCTCAACGGCTTAAGAAAGGTTCAGTATACTAGAAGAAAACAATCCATCGCCAGTGACATTTTGACAATGACATCGGCTACCACCTGGCTTATGTCAGTCATCTACTCCCACTAGAATCGTAGGCCATTAACCACACTTCCATGCATTAATCTGCCTGAAAAGACATTAGATAACAATTATCTATTTCAAAATAAATTAGTATTTATTCAAGAATGGGAATTATTAGATAATTTCTAAATATGTGATTCAATCAATTATTTAATAGTTTATATATATATTGAAATATATTGTCAATTTGTAGAAAACAATCTGAAAGAGATATAATAAAAATGGAGTGTGAGTCTTTTTTATCTTATTATCAAGATTTAAATATTTTTAATATTATATATATTATATATTTATATATTATTTGAATTATTATTAATATGTACTCTTTTTCAAAAGAAATGCTGAATATAATAAAGAAATATTGCTTTGTACTTAATTGATTCACAAAATTTATTTGAATTATTTGAGGTTAGTTATTGTTAATATAATTTAAAAATCTGGAGTGTCTCCACTCGACTATCTAGCAAAATTGAATTGGATTAATTATCACATATTATATTTAAATTAAATTTAATTAATTATAAATTAAAATTAATAAGTAATATTTATTAAACCAGCGCGTGTGGGTCTTTGTTGATGGCACCACGCCACATGCTGGCGCGTGATTTTCAGTGTTAAAAAATTAATTCCGGTACTTTCAGCGATTCAACCAAGCTAAAATTCCATATTTAGTAGTTTTATACAATTTTTAATCATGTGAAAAACTATCAAACATATATTTTTATTTTTATGGTCAGTTTAGAGAAAAAAATGACAACGTGGTAGGTAATGACCCTCTTCTGATTGAGCTACTTTTCTCAAAAGTTGATAGAAAACTATGAATTTTGAATAATGCCCGTGTATCAAATTTCATTATTCTAGCTTAAACCGTTTTTGCGTAATCTTGCCTACATACACACACACACACACACACACACACACACACACACACACACACACACACACACACACACACACACACACACACACACACACACACACACACACACACACACACACACACACACACACACACACACACACACACACACACACACACACACACACACACACACACACACACACACACACACACACACACACACACACACACACACACACACACACACACACACACACACACACACACACACACACACACACACACACACACACACACACACACACACACACACACACACACACATAAAGTCACACAGACCTTTTTCTCAACCTTACCTTAGTGAAAATGACTCAGGGACCTTCAAAACGCATAAAAACATCAAAATCTCGACATGGAAAATTTTCATGATCGCATTGGCGAGATATTAAAAATAAAAATAAAAATAAATATCTTTTGTATATTAATGTAATTTAATTAATTCAATTAAAGGATGAAAAATAATTTTAAAAATCATAACTATTCAATTAATGGTTTATAAAATATAACACCTTTTTTATTATTTTTTTTAATATGATTTACAATTATAATTCAAATACATATATGTATAATAATTGATTTTTCTACGGTTCAATTTATACAAAATCAAATATCTTTTTGAATTTTGTTTTTTATTTAAAATTTATTCAGATAATTTCTATCGAATTTATGTATTTTTTTTTATTTGAAAATGATTCTATGTATTAGTTTTAATAAGTAAGATTTTCGCTCTGCTATATTTTCTCAAAGACAAAGATTGAATTCAATTTTAAAACACTTCTCTCATTCATTCAGATATTTTTCTCAAGAAGAAGAAAAAAAAATAAAGAAAATCTTGTATCGATATATTGTAGAAAATAAATATATTTGAATTCAATGATGATGTAAATATCTAAATATTTTTAAATTGAACTTTGAGCAATGAATTCTACTTAAAATCAAAAAGAGAATTTAAGGGATTTTTTTTTGATTTATTAAATAAATAATGTTGAATTTGTTTAGTTTTAAATATTATATATAATGAAAATAATTTAGATAAATTTAATAAGATCTCTTAGAATTTTGAAAATCATATCATAAATTAATTTTTTAAAAAATTCTGTATATATAACTCTTTTATTAATAAATTTATGTCATAGATCTCAATAACTATCTACTTTCATAAAATTTTAATGAAAAAATATCTCTATTTTGTTTCTATTATTACCTATCGAAGAGTTATGATTCATAATTCTCAATAAACATATTTAAATATATATACATATTTTAAAACCCACTTATGAGTAATAGGAAATAAATATGTTATATGTTATTTGAAATATATATGTTCAAAAGATGAAGAAAAAAGAAAGATTATTTTAGATTTTTCATTTGCATTATGAAGCATCCCATATAATTTGATGTAAACATTTGCTATGTTATAAATAGAATTCTTGTAATAATAATAATAAACCTATGAGAAAGAAAGCATTGCTTACATCTTACATCATTTAAGACATTCAATATTTCTGAAAATAATTAAATTTATATTATGTATTTATTCATTTAATTATTAATAATAATATTTCTATTTTACAGTTTTTAAAAATAAGGATATATGGATTTTATTAGAAAATTAGTTTCCAAAAACTTAAAATACTGCAAAATAGATACTATAATCGATACTAAGGGTTCAAACCTCTCATCATAGACTCAGATAAATAGTAAATTATTTAATGTGATAAAATATCCAATAAATGTAAAAATTGATTAAAATAGGTATATATCCCCAAGGTGCGATAAAAAAAATTAAATTAAAGTATTTATTGTTTTTTTCTTATAATTATACTTCATATAAAATATATATTTTTTATACTCTATTATTTAAATATTAGTAATTATTCAATCAAGTTATTATGATATGGATTTGGATAAAACTTTACCAGCGAGTTCCTTTTTACCGACCGACGATAGCAAGGGAGGTATTGTTTTCACACCAAATTTCACATGTGGAGATCTCCACGAATCATGCATTTTCTTAACAGAAATAAGTTGACCTGTGGCCAGGTCGGAACCGACCGACGGTTTGAAATAAATTAATTTCCAGCTACAGAAACAATTTCAAATAATTTTAATATATCTATTAATGTAATAAAAAACAGATATGGATATAACATAAATATTTTTAATTTTATTTTATTTATAATATATATGCAAGACCAGGCTGTGACGTCATGAATGGCTGGATGACGTCATATAATTTTAAATCAAGAAAAAACTAATAAAGATGATTTTTCTCGAGGATAAAACCAATACAAAGTGCATGATTCGTGGTGATATATAAAAAAATCTCCTTTGGTGTGAAAATAACCCTTTCCTTCCTATCGTCGATCGCTAATACTACCACTTCCGGTTTCCGGAATTGCACCAAAAGTTGATCAATTCATCCCACTGATGCATTAAGTAAATATACCAAATTTCATCAAAATCGGTTGAGCCGTTCAGGCTGTACACATCTATACGGACGGACAGACGGACAGACATCATGCTAAAAATACTTTTTTCTGTTTAGAAAATGCATGATTCGTGGAGATATGTAAAAATCTCCACATGTGAAATTTGGTGTGAAAACAATACCTCCCTTACTATCGTCGGTCGGTAAAAAGTATTTTTAGCATGATGTCTGTCCGTCCGTATAGATGTGTACAGCCTGAACGGCTGAACGGATTTTGATGAAATTTGGTATATTTACTTAATGCATCAGTGGGATGAATTGATCAACTTTTGGTGCAAATCCGGAAGCCGGAAGTGGTAGTATTAACGATCGACGATAGGAAGGGAAGGGTTATTTTCACACCAAATTTCACATGTGGAGATTTTTACATATCTCCACGAATCATGCATTTTCTTAACAGAAAAAAGTATTTTTAGCATGATGTCTGTCCGTCCGTATAGATGTGTACAGCCTGAACGGCTGAACGGATTTTGATGAAATTTGGTATATTTACTTAATGCATCAGTGGGATGAATTG
Organism: Labia minor; assembly: GCA_963082975.1. NCBI lineage: Eukaryota > Metazoa > Arthropoda > Insecta > Dermaptera > Spongiphoridae > Labia > Labia minor. The sequence continues at coordinate 58,126,602 of OY720345.1, forward strand.
ATCAACTTTTGGTGCAAATCCGGAAGCCGGAAGTGGTAGTATTAACGATCGACGATAGGAAGGGAAGGGTTATTTTCACACCAAATTTCACATGAGGAGATTTTTTACATATCACCACGAATCATGCACTTTGTATTGGTTTTATCCTCGAGAAAAATCATATTTATTAGTTTTTTCTTGATTTGAAATTATATGACGTCATCCAGCCATTCATGACGTCACAACCTGGTCTTGCATATATATATTATAAATAAAATAAAATTAAAAATGTTTATATTTATTATTTATGTATCCATGTCTGTTTTTTATTACATTAATAGATATATTAAAATTATTTGAAATTGTTTCTGTAGCTGGAAATTAATTTACTTCAAACCGTCGGTCGGTTCGGACCTGGCCACAGGTCAACTTATTTAATTCCAAATAAACTTTTCTTATGCGATTTTTTCCGGGTCGCCTCTAGTTTACAAGATAAAAAGTATTAAAGATTGCATATAATTCCATTGATATTCTATTTAGCTACCATGTTTTATTATTTGACTAGCAGAGGGTTCCACTAATTTTCGGTTTTTATAAGTTCGCAAAAAATTGTATAAGAAAAGTTTATTTGGAATTAAAAATGGAACCTACTGGCAAAGTTTTATCCAATTCCACGTCATAATAATTCGATTGATTAATTAACTAAATATTCACTAAAATATATTTCAAATAATTTTTATTAAATATTTTAAAAAATATTAATTTCAAAAATGATTGAATGCGTTTAATTTCAAATCTTTCTTTTTTTAACTCTTCTCTTTTTCATATATTGAATATTTCCCAACACTTTTTTTGTTATCAATTATATATTTTAATCAAACATTTCATTTATCTTTACATATTTTATTATTTTCCAAATAAAGCACACTATTCATTGAAATACATGTTTGAGATTTATTATCCCATAACTACAATATCCTTTCTAAAAATTTCGAATAATAGATCATTTCAATATGATTCAACACATTCATTTGTTTCAATAAATTTTATTATATCTTTTAGAAATAAAATATTATAAATTTTATAAAATATTATTATTAAAAAAAAAAAAATAGAAAAAAAAACATTGAGTATTTTTTACTTACTTTTAGTTACTTATTTTTAGTAATCGTCGCTATAAATTCAATGGTATTTTTATATTTAAACCTAACTTCTTTTTTTAGAATTCTTAATTTGTTATTATATAAAGTTGATTAAGAATATAATATGTATATATACGTATATATACAATAAATTATTTTTTTTTAAGTATTAATTTAAAAATGTGATTGATTCCTATAAATTAACTTCTAAAATTATCGATTTGAGAAGTCTTACATTATTAAATATTTTATGAATTATTTTTAATAAGATTAAAAAAAAGGAGCTGATAGGGTAGATTGATTATGGTTTCATTTACATGACCACATATAAATATATCATGGCATTTAGTTAAGTCATTTTTTGGTTATTTTGATTTTATATTCTTTATTGAAGTATTTTCTTAATTCTAAAAAAGATCTTGTGTCTTTCTCCGAAACGTTCCCACCGACACCATAATTTATTTATTTATTTTATGTTGCGACATGAGCCACCGGTGGTACATGCCGTGTTAAAACAATTTAAATTTTTTTTATTATTGTACAGAAAAACAACCTAGAATTATTTTAATTTCATTTTTTTATAATTTCATATTATAAAATTTTCTATGAATCATTTTTTATTTTCAAAGAAAGTTTAAAAAAATTGAGGATTTTATAAAATATATTTATAAAATAAATAAAATACCGGATGAAACGAGGCTATGATTTGTCTCTCTTTCTCTTCCTATATATATTTATATATATATATATATATATTATAATTGTATATTAAACATGTTAATTAATTCTAAAAATAATGAAGAAGAAAATTATATTTTTATTTTTTGATAATTTTTAAATAATTTCCGGCCATTATCTATTCGATATGATACTACTATATATATCTAGGGTTCCAGTTTTTTTGACTTTCCTCAATTTTGTCTCTTTTATTACTAATTTATATATATATATATATATATATATTTATATAATTATACCTATTTAAAAATATAATTTATAAGAAATGATTGATCCTTTGGTGAATAATCTAATTTCATTTTTCAGAAATACTAAATACTGTCTGTATATATCCCCTCTTTGGTTTTGCTAATCATCCAGGCTTACAGCCATCATTAATCCCGTCATTCTTAGAATTACATCTATTATAAAAGAATTCGGAAACACGTATATAAAAAAAAATGCATCAATTATTTATAGCATTAACTCGGATGACAACTTTCTTTCTTTTTTTCCCATAAATGAAAGTTTAACTTGGATTCTTACAACAGCAACCTTGACCTTAACATTTGCTATTTAAAATTCAGCACATATAAAATTTAAATTGAAAGCTTTTCATTTTTTTTTTATAAATAAAAAACAGCTTAATTAGAAATTCTTTAAATGAATTATAATCACACATTTAAATTTTTGGCAAAGGGTAGAGAATTGTTTCCATTCATGAATTGATCATCATTTTTCTTCTTTAATATTATCTAATTTGTGAGATTTTTGGGGTAAATTCTATTTGTGTGGGAGCTATTAATCATTAAATATAGGATCTCTTAAGGAATGGAGAAAGGCGAGATAATGGTTAGATCCAATTTTATTAGTTATTATTTCTAGAATTTTTATTTTTATAAGAACGAAAGGGCTGGGCGTTGAAGGATGGATTCCATATCTTTTTCTTGTTATAATAATAATAATAAAAGAAAATAAATGATATAATGATTAAGTACACCAATGGGATTTACCCGATGGAGTGCAGCTGTTGAGAAAATATAAATTTTACTCATATATCCTGAAAAAACAAGTTCAATCATTTAATTAATATAATGTATTATTATGTTATAATATTGTAATTAAATATTTTCTTTTATATATTGTTTATAACTCATGAAACTTTTATGAAAAGAAATTATTAATCAATTTATAATGTTAAATTATTAAGAGAGAATTAGGTTGGCGGAACAATATATATATATATATATATATATATTCAATTTTAGGAAAATAGCATTTGCCTAAATTTTTATTGGGCAAATAGCTTTAAATATTACAGTAGCCAATTACGAAATTATTCAAAAATTTTTTTGTTCTTTATTATGTATTTGTCTAACTTCAGCTTGTCATACTTCAGTGTGGTTTGGAGTTCTAAATTAATGTAAATATAAAAATAAAAATCCATTTAATATAAATAAAATAAATTAATTAATTATAAAAATTTAATATTAGACAGTAAAGCGATTCATTTTGAATCTATTTAATTTTAAGGATAGATTATAATAAACAAAATATGTATATTTAACAATATTACCAAAGAATTCGAGAAAAATAAATTGTTACTAAAGAATTTGTGTATAAGTAATATTTTTTCCCAATTATTTCGTTTATTTTCTTCCTAGTCAAATTGAAATTAAATAATAGTTAAAGCTATTTACCCAACAAAGATTTAGCCAAATCGCTTTTGTCTAGGCAAATGCTATTTTCCTAAAATTGCCATTTGCCTACGATATATATATATAAAGGATACGGATGTAAATAAGGGTGACCACTGACCTAGCTTTAATTAATCTTACAATATGATTCATTGAATTTTTCGGTAATAATATAAGATTGATTTAGAAGTATTAATTTATTAAAATAAATATTTCAAATATATTTTGATAAAATAATACATCTTTAATATCAAAATATGTATTTATTATTACAATGAACATTATTTCTAGGGAATTTTTCATTTATTATATTAATTTAAATTGACCTTTTAGTTTATAGAAAAAATATAATACATGAAAATCTAATTAAAGCTTATTTAAAGGCCATTCATCGCTTTAAGGTAATTATTTTCCAGTCTGCCATTTATAGTTCTAGGAATGTATGAATGATACTTTCTTATATTTTTTAATTTTTATTCTTCTTATATAATTAAATATAACTCCTTAAATAAACGAATTCATTAATTTAGTTAAATCAACAAAATTAAGCACTCCCATGTGTAATAATTTTTACACAATCAATTAATTTTTAATTTGATTAATTTTACTTAAAATCTCAGATATACCTTGAGTTCATTTTTTTCTTAACTCAATATGTCACCTGGGGTTTCTTTTAACCGATTTCGACCGCTTAAGTGATTCGGCGCCATCCTCTGATGGCATGTCTAGACATCATTTGTCGACACTGACCACTCAACATTAAATTTTATACTCTCTCCCTGACCCTTCGAAAACATTAATATTACCACAAAGCATTCAAGTCTCTAAAAAAAAAAGTTATACTTCCTTTTAATATATACCTCATTTTATTGTTGACATATCTTCATGCCAAAATTATCATATTATTATATTTTAATTTTTATAATATATATATTTTTTTCAATCAATAAAATCTAAAGATAATAACTGTTTATATTGTTTTTAAATAAAATAAATGCTTAAATTATTTTCTAAATTAAAAAAAAAAAATTTGTAAAAATATCAAAATATATTAGTGATTATCATTAAATTTTTTCAAATTTTTTCTATTCCTACAATTTTATTAGAAAAATAATTTTTCTAATTTTTATTTATGATTCCTCTTCTCCCCTTTGATTGGTGTTTAGTGGCTATTTAAAAAGATTTTATATTTATAGTTATATTTATTTTCAAGCTCTATTTAAATTGTATTTAATTACTCTCACTTTTTATTTTTTTAATTAATCTCTCTCATTTTAGGCATTTTTTCTTAAATATTTTTTAAATACATAAGAATATATCCACTCGGTGTTATTTAGTTATAATATTAAAATGTATTTATTTCAAATGATCGTGGTATTTGTTAATTTGATATTTTATTAAATTTAATATTTAAATTCTTAAATTCATTGAGTATGACGTACATAATTATATTATTTTATTACAATTATCAAACAAAAACAATTACATAAAATAATTTTAAAAAAACAAGCTATTATATTAAGTTCTCTTATATAAACCGACTATATAATAATAGATAAATTTATATTAATATATAAATATTAATTCTATAATTTATGTTTTAGAAAAATATTCCTTCGTATTATCTATTAATATATAAATATCATATCTTTAATCAGTATTTTTTAAAATCACACTTTATTTTATATATTACCTACTCTTCATATTCTAATTCTTAAATATTTTTACATTCTATTAATATCAGAATAAAATCTATTTATTTAAAATTGAACTTATATATTTCACTACCTAACTGACAGAAATATCATTTGAAATCTCAAAAATAACACATAATGGTTGTTGAGACATCTTTTCAAGTATGAATCACTTTGCGTTTGTTTATGTTATAACGAAAGCATTTTCCTGACGCCCACGCTTAATAACAAACTTCAATCCCCTCTTGAGTCTTATTATACATCTCTTAACATTCGTCCGTTTAGTCTGATTAGTTGGATAAATAATAATATTAATATTAGTAAAATTGTAATCCTTTAAAAAAATATACAAGAAAAAAAATTACTATGAATTCTTTAATTTAATAGTAAAAGAAATTTGAACGAATTAAATTTGCAATAGTATTATAGTTATATTTTGTAAATGAACTATTTTTCTAAAAATACTTTAATCCAAAAGATTAAATAGTGGCAACAATTATTTTTTAATAAAATAAAATTTCTTTCTTCGTACCAAAGTACAGCGCCTATCAATTCGATTGCCGTCTAAGGGGGGTAAAGGTGTATGATCAAGACAACAGATTCTATCAACCTTTATCTCAACTGGGACTGACTGGGTGGACTCCAGCTAGAAAAGTTCTCTTTCCAGGCCCGGGTTCTTTTTAATAAATTTAATCGAATTTTATATTATATTTTAATCGTTTGTAATCATAAACTTAAGCATACTATTATATTTTGAGTTAATTCAACATTGATATTGTAAATCAATTATTTTTTGTGTATATAATCACATTAAATACTTTTCATTGAATTTTTAATTTAATATTATTTTAAATAACTAAATTATTCAAATATTTATTAGGTATTAATAATATTACTTTAATCTTTAAAGTTGTTTAGTAAAAAATGAAAAATAGTATTGTATGTATATGCACATCCTATTGGATATTATTATACTTCATTAAAAATGTTCATTGTTCTTCACTTGAACATCGTCAAATTGTGAGATATTTTATTTCAGTTTTAATTCTTTTCGTCTATTTATTTCAACGGTTAACTAAATAAATTAACATTGTAATGAATTTCAAAGAGAACGATTTGAATTGAAAATCAACTTTTAAACAAAAGGTAAAACGATTCATGTTCATGTTCCAGTTATAAAAAAACAACCATGCAAATAAAATGAAAATTAGTCGAGCATCGAATTGATTTTTTCCAAAGATACTTACATTTGATATTTGTCTCCAATGTCCAATCCATGCGTAACAGTCACGTCTGTTTTGGTGCAAAGGAAATCATCAATTCTTACCTTTTTCCATTTTTTTTGTTTTCCTTCACTCGCCTATTTTTTTTTTTTTATTTAAACCAATTCCTCTCTAAGATATTTGATCTGTTTATTGGTAAAGATCTTGAAAATAGAATTCTTCTAAATTCTATTCAACTATTTATGTTGTAATCGTTTTTATATAATACTTTTAAATTTGAGAATACTATATTTTTAAATTTATGTGCAAAAGAACAATTATTACCAATTACATAAAGTAATTCCTTTATATATTATATTTTAGTTTTATTATTTAAGATTACTTAAAATCTTGATTAATTAAAGCACAATATAGTAAAAATAAATTATTTCTAAAAGAAGAAATTTTGAAAATTAAATAAATATTTGGGAATAAAATGTACTAAAATGTAATTCGATATTGTTGGTTGCATCTTACTCCTGTAAAGGATCGATTTACTTTTGCATACTTAAGATTTAAAATTATTTTTGTTTTTTGTTTTTTTTTTATTTTAATGTGAATACAAGTATAATCAAACCAAAAAGGTTAAAAAAATAAACTATAAAACTAACTTAGGATCTTAAAAAGAACTTTAAACCCTACTGTAAAATTCAAACAGTTTATTCACCCGAATAATTTATATAATTAAATATTTTAAATTTCAATATTAAATTAATTTTTAAAAAATACAGGTTTCTATTTACTAATTAATATGAAAAAATAAAATTCGAAATTTTAAACAAAATAAATAGTTTTTAAATTAATTTGTTTTGTTTTTAACTATTATACATATATATATATATATATATATATTACTTATTAATACTTATATATATATTACTTTCCTTTTATAATGTTAACAGGTATAATAAAGTAATAGACTTATTATAAAAAGCAAAATTGAAACATATATAAAAAGAAATAAATTAAGTTTTAGTAATTAATTTTATAATTAAAAAAGTTAATTTTAAATGCTTATTGCGACTGTATTTTATTTTCCGATTACTAATATAATTTATTATGAAAGTTAATCTATAAACTCGTTGTTTTCTTTTACTCCTGTTTCTTATTTTAAATAAAGATTTATGACTGTTTTACTTCTAAGGTTGACATGATCTTCTAAAAACTCATTAAATTCGTTAACATTTATATTATAGATAGAGAGAAAATGATTTAAAAGTGGAAGTATTTATTTGTTTGTTTGTTTAATGAAATGACACATGGACAATGTTGTAACATTTTGGGACAAACCAAGCGTTACATATTGTGACTGCATGTATTTATAACAAAGGTACAAGGTCAGGATTCATCAAAAACCATGTTTATTCTCTAGATCGATTAATCTTCTATTTATTTTAATTTAGATCTTTTTAATTCTGTTTTTATTTTATTTTTAAAAAATTAATTACTTAAATAATTTTTTTAACAAAATAAATATTTTTTTTTTAATAAAGTACTACAGTCTTCTTATCTGATACAAATTCACGAGTTTAAAATTATATATATAAATATGATTGAGTAATAAAATAAAAGCTATATTATCCTTTATACTATTATATAAAATTATATATAAAATACTTAGAACCAAACTGAATTGAAATTCTATTTCCTAATCAAATTATTTACAAAATAAATTGAATATTTTATATTATATCTCAGCCTTCCTAGTTCAAATATTCCGTTAAATTTATTCATGTCGTTACTATTTCATTGATCACTCAATAATCCATGCATGTTTATATATAGAAAAACAAACTGTCATAAATAATAAAGTCTTAAAATTATTAATCAATATTTAAACGATAAAATATAGGATTAACTAAATATAATAACGATTAGATAAAATAGCTAATAGGAAGGACCATTTAATAAGTAAAGTGACAAATGGCTATTGTTCAAAATAGGTTTATTTGATTCTTACAAGATTCAGGCTATTTTTCAACATATCACTCCCCCAGTTATGCACTTGTCCCATATTACTTGTAGCTTCTTAATTCCCTTGGCGAAGAATTGTTTCGATTTACCCCGAAGCCACTTTTGCTCCACTTTCTTAACTTCCTCATTGATAACAAATCTATGCTCACATAGGGCGTCTTTGAGTGGTTCAAACAGGTAAAAATTAGCTGGGGCGAGGTCGGGACTGTAGGGAGGATGAAGTAAGACTTCCCAACCCCATTTTAGAAGCTTATAAGGGGTCAGCTTAGGAAGCTGTAAGAAAACTGGGACAAGTGCATAACTGGGTGGGGTGATTATGTTGAAAAATAGCCTGAATTTTTATAATAATCAAATAAACCGTTTTTGAGCTATAGCCATTTGTCTCTTTACTTATTGAATGTTCTCTCGTACCCTTTCGTTTTCTTTATATGTATTGTTTATTTATATTGTTATTGAACTGAATATATTTTAAGTTGTAATATTATTTTTATTCTAGATATTTGAATGATTATTTATAAATAAAAAAATTAGGGTGAAAAATCCTGTGTAAATTAAGTTATCTAAGAAATTGATTTCAAAATTCTTCAGGACCTTTCTCCAGGTAAATAGACATCACCGTGTCATTTTTATTTTTTTTTTTTGTCATAATTTGAAGGAATAACAAAGCGCAGGACGGAATGTTTCTGTGGGCGTTTTCGGGTTCAAGTGGGTGTAGTATTGGTGCGTGGGCGCGAGGTGTGCGATATTTAATTATAGCATGGCAATGCTCCAAACGATGGTACACAAATAGCTAATGGCTGCCCCTAAAATGTGGGCAGATTGGAAAAAATATCTCGATGACGATTCCTTGCCTACATGGCTGTCTACACCCCCTCCAATGAAGTCATTAGACTCAGATATCGCAAGAAATATTTATTTTCCAATCCGTTAGTCATTTAGCTATTCATAAAATAATTTGAAATTGAAAGTCAAGAATTAGATTCATGTAATGATTGAAACACTACTTCCTTACAACTTCATTTAATTAATTAAACTCAATTATCTTACAATCTCAGCATATCTATTATACTATATTCAATATTACTTAATAGTCTATTATATATATACTTATTACATATATACCTATTTGAATTTGATATGACATTAATTTTTTTTTCTTTTTAAATTCAAATTGAATTACTATATGTAAAGTAATAAATTAAAATATTTAAGACAAAAAAAAGTAAAAAATACTCATATTAACTATTTATCTTTTTAAAATTTTCATATATCTAATAGTATACAATATATAATTGTATGTTCATTCAATTTATATATTAAAATCATAAATAAACAATACATAATTTATTAAACTGTGTGACATAAATTCAAGATTTCGTAATGAAATTTTAACCCAAATATTTAAATATTTTCTCAATATAAACTCGAGAACTATGAATAACTCTTAAATTAATTATATGAATGTAAAGCTCACGCCCGACTTTTCAAACTCATTCTGTATCTTTGTTTATCATTTTTTTAATATTTCTAAAAATACTAATAATATTAATTAATTTAATTAATTCATTAAATTAATTGATGGAATTAATAAAAGTGTATCTTGCTTCTTTATGATTTAAATCATTAGAGTAAAATAAAGTTAATTATTTATTTCTTGAATTAATAATTGTATTTTTGGTTAAAGGGACTGTAGATGTCCAGAAATATCTCAATATTTGGGATGAGGGCTGCTAGTCTGGCGACGATCATTAATAAATTGTTAACCCCTCCACTCCCAATGCCCTTCTCATTCTCATTAACTTTTAACTGATTTATATTAATTGAATTAAATAGCACTATTTCGAAAATTATTAATTAAATAAAATTGTTCTATTTAAAAATATGTAATAAAATAATTTTGTATTAATTAATTATATTATTTTAGGATATATTATTTATATTATATATCATTTTTTGATAATGATATAATAATTTTATTAAACTTTATATTTTCTCATTCTATTTTAAATTCTTTGATCCTATTTACTTTAAATATTTTTTTATTAACTGGTCAAATATATTCAGTTATAAGTCATTGCTAGAATTCATCATAGGTTCAGAAAAAATAAATAAAAAAGGAGGGCACAAAATGTTGATGTGTGCTGAAGCATTTTAAATGAAACCATCTGACTGGTTCAGAAGAGGTTTTCAACATGTTTTTTTTTTCATTTATCTTAGTCAATTCAAATTTAGATAACTCGTTTTATATATACTCAATATTTTCAGAATAATTGGTAATTAAATGCATATACTCGTATGTATGTTATAAACCAAATGTAATATGTAATAAGTAACGAATAATATCTTGGATTAATTGATTTAATTAATAAGAGATAATCAAAAGAAAAATTAACAAAAAATTAATAATGTATGATATAATTGAATAATATTTTAAAAGAGATAATTTATCAAGATGTATGTTCAATGAGGAAGGGTGAAGTTTTACAATTCGCAATTTATTTTTCCCATCGTGGTCTTAGCTTGGAAAAAATAGTTTTCTGATTTTTAAAAAAAGTAAAAAAAATTAAAATGTAAAATCAATAATAAATTTATCTTATTATAAATTAATTTAATATTTTTATTTTATTTTATTTTAGAATAAATTTATTTATAAAACAAATTTTTGATATTATTAACAGTTTAAATAGGATTTTTTTTAAATTCACTAGTAATATGCTTATTGCTTGTCAAATAATTTAAATGATATCAAATAACATAAAAAGACAAGAGTGCCAGCATCCCATTTCTCTTGTTGAATGGGATTTCTCCCATGGGCAACCCTTGACAATAACAATTTTAAAGATTGCCAATTTTTAATTCTTTTTTAATTTCCTATGGTTTCTTTGTTGTTAATGAGTAAATCTACCATATGATAATCAATTTCACTTCCCACCTTCGTCCAATCCCACCTCCAATATTATCTGGCACAAAGGAAGGATAGATCAGATCCTACTATATAACAATGATTATTTATAATATTATACTAACTATTTGAGACAAAATATAAATTATTTGATTAAATATTTTTTTTTTATTAGAATTACAAATTATAATTATTTTCATTTTGATTATGTTCAGTCAGTTCTCACTTTGATGAAATTAATTTTGTTTTTAATTGGTGTTCGTTTTTTTGCAATGGCTCAATTCCAAATTCCCCTTAAACTGTCAACCATGCCTGGCGTTGTTTAAGAGAGCACTTACTTTTTTTTATTATATCATTTTAATCTATTACATAAGCTACATAATACTCTTGATGAAATCTATATTATTCATAAATTTTTTTTTTTATTCCTGCCTTTTAAAATTTACATTTATCTATATATTCTCAATTTTAAGTTTATCTTTGTTGTAAGGGATTTCTCCATTCAATTAAAATTCAATTTTAATTTTAATTTTTTGTTTTTTAAACAATTTATTGATTAAATTTTAAAAATTCAAATAAATCAGGAGTGTCTCCACTTGACTATCTCGCAAATTTAAAATGAATTAATTAACATATATTATATTTAAATTAAATTCAATTAATTATAAATTAAAATTAATAAATAATATTTATTAAACCAGCGCGTGTTTAGCGTCACGTGCTGATGCGTGATTAGCAATGTTAAAAAATTAATTCCGGTACTTTCAGCTATTCAGTTAAGCTGAAATTCTATAATAGCATTTTTGAAAAGCAATCAAACATATCTTTATTTTTACGGTCAGTTTAGAAGAAAAAAAATTAAAATGTGGTACGTAATGACCCTCTTCCGGATGAGCTACATTTCTCAAAAGTTAATAGAAAACTACAAATTTGAATAATGCCCGTGTACCAAATTTCATTATTCTAGCTCAATCTGTTTTTGCGTAATATTGTCTACATACACACATACACACGGACATTTTTCTCAACCTTAGTGAAAATGACTCAGGGACCTTCAAAACGTATAAAAACATCAAAAACTCGACATCGAACATTTTCGTCATCGCAATACTATCTCTGGCTAGATAGTAAAAAGACCTTTAAAAATAACCTTAAAAATAATATAATTTGTTAATCAATTATAACATAAATTAACAATTAATTATAAGTAATTCTTTTTTTTCTAAAAGATTCAAAGTAGAAGTAAGTGAATCGATGACTGAGATTAAATAGGAATATATAAATAAATTCAAATAAAATAAATAAAACATTATAATATATAAATAATAAATAATTAATAATTATTTAATGATATAGAATGGTTTAATTCGAAATCTAGGCTATCTACCAATTTTTTTTTATAGTAAATATTAATTTTCTTTAGTGTATAACTATAGTTACTTAACAATTTTAAAACTCAGATCAATTTAATAAAATTTGCAAGTTGAATTTGTTTTAAACAAATTTTTAATTTAATACAATTCGTGTAAATAAATGACTTGCCGACAAATTGTTTATATAATAATTATCAACCTTATTAAATATTGGTCTTCTAACGGTTGCCGGAAAATCAAAGCGGTTCGGTCCAAAAAAACTTAAGAAAATTAATATTAAATTAATATACACCATATGAACCAAAAGATTGTTTTTTCTTACTGAGTATATCATTTAATAGCTAAGTAGAATATTATTTAATCCATTAAAATTTCAAAAATCAAAAAAATATGATATAATTAACTTAAACAAGCCCACAAATTTATATTTACAATAATGAATTCATTTCTAAGATGTTATCTTTTTTTATATATATATAAATATAGATATGAATAGATAGGAATTTCCTATGATTTTTATTATCAAATGATAGAGCCAATCATAATTCAGTAAAATAATTCCAATTTAAATAAGCGTACTGATAGGCTTATCAAATAACACAACTTTATTTAACAATATATTTCAAATATATAAATAAGATTTTGATAAACAAGATTCAAATCTCTGAATTATTTGTTGACATTTATTTATTATCTTAAAATATACTGCATGCGTATATTGTTTGGGAATATTTATCATGAACTTTGCAAAATAATTTATTATAATTGTTTAATTACTTTTTGAGCTAATGAAATTGATTGATGAATCAACTACAGTTGCTAATTTAACAAGACATCATTGTCGTGAACCTATGAATGTTGTTTTGCTAAGAGAATCAAATTAAATGTTAAGATTTTTTCTAATTAAAATTATTAAATGAAATATTATCTTAAATACATTGGCTTTTAAACAATTTCCTCCCCCGAAAAACATTGTTTTAGTAATTAATTAAACTTAACGAGTTATAAATAAATGCTGTTGGAATGTCGAGATTCCTTGCAAATTTTCAGGCCCTCTTCTTTGATGCTTTTGGAAGATCCTTGAATCGTCGATCTAGCGGCCACTTTAATTAAATCGTCGAAATAAACTGGGATGTAGCCACGTCGCATTTGTCCCACGGGATCTCCCAGGCCCCTGCACCCACCACTGCCAATTGTTCCCTCTCATGCCAATCGCCTCTCATGCCAACCAGCACCAATGTCCCTTATGTCTGTCTCATCAACGATTTGACAAACAATTTTACCTTACGTCGTGATGAATCAAACCTCCTCTTCCTAACCAGTCTGTTAATTTATGTCACCACTTTTTGCCATTTGAAATACTTCCTTGTCGTGCCTAACTTTTTTTTTACAATGATTGAGTTCATTATGTAAACAATTGATAAATAGAACGTAGGTGTTTGTTTCTCACTTCATTCAAGTGAAATAACCGTTTTGCAATAACAAATATTTTTATTTATTATATATCAAGGTTAACTGATGCTTTTAATTTCTTTTTTTTTAAATATAAAGTATAAATCCAGTCATTATATACATCTTTATTAAAAAATAATTATAAAGATAAAATATATTCATAAATCATTTTATAAACATTCGTATCAATCATTTAATTTTAAAACTTATTAGAACATTTATTTTATTTCAAAATGACTTTGAATCAAGGACATTAATATTAAATAGATATAAATATTCTGTATATATTATATAAATTAACTATCCTACCCTTTATGAAGTAACAAAAACTATTATAACAATGTTTAACATTTTAAATTTGTTTCTCTCTTCCTGATAATCTTGTAATTGACAGTAGAACAAACATCATTTGAGCATCCAAAAAGTCAAAGAATATTTAAAATATTTTAATGAAAATCTTTTTTTCTATTTCATTTTTTTTTTTGGATTTATAATTCTGAAAAGATCGATCAAATTTTTTTGGCCGGATATGATTGATGTTGATTATTAATTCGATTGAAAAAAATAAAAATAAAAGAAAGTTTTCGAATAACTAATTCTTATTTGAATGTGAATCTATTATAGTTTAAGTTAAATTTAAAAATTTAATAATATTTTAAAATCATTCACCCAATATAGTTATTTATTATTCATATTTGATAGATATTTACAATTATTATTATTTTTTTTTAAAAAACTATTCTCTACTTTTATTCTTAAGTCGTAAATAAATATATTAAAATTATAATACATAAACAACTTCCCACAATTCTTTAATTCTTATATAAGAGGGAGGTCATAAGAAATGAGAACGACGCATTCAATATGTATTTTTTTTTAATCGAAACGTATGAGAAATTATAGAAAATAGAACAATTTACTTTTTTCATGGTAAATGACTAAAACTTTTTTTTTCTTTCTTTTTTGTCCTAAAATTAATACACTTCTTTTGAATTGAACATTTTATTTATTTATCTATTTATTTTTTGTATAAACAAAATTAATTAAAAAAATTTACTATTGATAGTTAATTAATAATTCATAATTATATAATTTATAAACTATTGAATAATTTTTAAATTATAAATATTTAATCAGAAATTATAGTTTATAGGTTTATACTTTTCTTAAATTTTATGTTGGAACATAAATTAATCCGTTTCAAAGGGCTTCTCTATCTTTTATTTTAAAATGAGATCTCCATAAATCTCCGGTCAATCATAAACCAAAAATTAACTAATGCTCAAGGTTTTACATATAATATTATATACATATATAATACATCGTCTAGAGCAGGGGTTCCCAAATTGCTCTATATCGACCCCTAGAGGTCTATGACAACCTGCAAGGGGTCTACAGCAGTGAATAACAAAATGGGGGACCCAACATGACTCTAAAAAAAAAGGTAAATTGTATTTCCGGTATGGCTCTTAAAATATTTTTGATTTTTCAATAAGGCTCTAAAAAAAGGGTAAAAAATTTTTAAAATCAATTTAGGGGGTCTACCCAAAACCGAAAAACATGGCAACGACACAAAAGAGTTTGGGAACCAATGGTCTAGAGATTTACTATTTAAAATTTTTAGTTCATTATTTTACCTAGAAATTGTATAAATTATAATAAATAAGTTAATATTAAACAACTAACTTATATATATATATATATATTTAATATTAGGTACAATTAAAAATTAGAAATTGATGTATAATTTTAGTAATATTATTTTTTTCTTAAATTTCAAAGTATATTAAATGATCATACATTTATAAATAAAAGTTATTTATTATAATTTACAATTTCTAGGTAAACTGATGAACTAAAAATTTTAAATAGTAAATCTCTAGGCGATGTATATATATATATATAAATTATAATACTAAATAACTTTTATTTATAAATGTATGATCATTTAATATACTTTGAAATTTAAGAAAAAAATAATATTTCTAAAATTATACATCAATTTCTAATTTTTAATTGTATCTAATACTAAACAAAATTAATTTTTTTTGTAACTTTATATATATAATATTCCATTTATATATAAGGACTGACAAAGCTGTACACAATATAAAGGTACCGAACAATGATTTTTATAGAATTCGTGAGCGTGACCTGAGTAAAATGTCTATTCGAAAGGCATGCATGTATCCTGAGCCCCCATCTGCCATCATTACAGCTGCCCTAAATCAAAAACAACACTGCATAGAGTCATGAATGGCTCTTCAAAGTTTTCCATAGCAATATGGTTGGAGACCATGATAAGATCATCATTGTGCCAATCATTCTGTTTGCTCAGGAAGAACAACCAAACGAAAATAGATTTGTTTAAATCAATGTCCTTCGTAACTATCAAAATTATTAGATCAGTGCTGAAAATAAACTTTTTTCATTTCCTCTTATTGTTTTTTACTATCTCGCCAGAGATAGTATTGCGATCATGAAAATTTTCGATGTTGAGATTTTGATGTTTTTATACGTTTTGAAGGTTCCTGAATCATTTTCACTAAGGTTGAGAAAAATGTCTGTGTGTGTGTGTGTGTGTGTGTGTGTGTGTATGTATGTAGACAAGATTACGCAAAAACGGTTTGAGCTAGAATGATGAAATTTGGTACATGGACATTATTCAAAATTCATAGTTTTCTATCAACTTTTGAGAAATGTAGCTCAACCGGAAGAGGGTCATTACCTACAACGTTTGATTCTTTTTCCTCTAAAGTGACCGTAAAAATAAAAATATATGTTTGATAATTTTTCACATGATTAATAATTGTATAAAACTGCTATATATAGAATTTCAGCTTGATTGAATTGCTGAAAGTACCAGAATTAATTTTTTAACACTGCAAATCTCACGCGCCAACACGTGACGTGGTGCCATCAACAAAAAGCCAAACATGCGCTGGTTTAATATTTATTATTTATTATTTATAATTTATAATTAATTAAATTTAATTTAAATATAATATATTATGTTATTTAATCCAATTCAAATTGCGAGATAGACGAGTGGAGACACTCCAGCTAATTTTTTTTGAATTTTCTTGTTAGCATTAATGATATATATATATAAATATTTAAAAATAATTTAATTATTTAATAGACAAAAATTGATTTGTATCTTAATTGAAATCAATTAAGAAAGTAATTATGAACAAATTTAATGTGTGTTATAACATGAAAACCGTGTGAAACAAAGAATTTTGCCCTAAATGTACAGTTAAAAAAACAACAGTTGAAATGCATTTACAAGAGATTATTCTTTTAGATTATATTTATTTTATTTTCAAATTATAAAGTGTTTATCGCAATTTTAGTAATATAAAATGAGATAAAATTGTTTTTAATTTAATTTTATGTTTTTTGTCCCAAATATAGATGTTTTTATCCTAAATAAATTTTTTTTTTTAAAAAATAATACCTATATTAAATTTACTTATTTGTAAATTTCTTTGTTTTTTTTTAATATAAAGGTTTTAAAATTTAATGAATTTTCTATTCTCACGGATTATTTAAAATTGTTTTTCGCTATATTTAGGTCAATAATATTTACATAGAATAGATTATATCATAGATCTATAGATAATTATAATATATAGTTATAGATATAAAGATAGATAGATTCGTAATATCGTAAATGTTTTAAATCAAATGTCAGATCGTATGAAATATATTTGATTAAAGCATAATAGATCCATTGTACTCTTTTAAGACCCCCTTGGTAATCATCTTACTTACTCCCCAGTAATTAAACACTTCCCAGGCAAAAGAAGGTATGACATAGATTGCCATTCTTGGCCATTCGAATAAATTTTTGATATTAACCTTTCACGATTCACTCTCATGACATGATTATTAATAAAAAAATCTTTTCAGTTATATTAAGTGGTGAGGATGAAAGGAAAGCGTTTTTTCTCTCTTTTCAATTGATATAAGATGAAGCACCGAAATGATTTGTCTCAAATCATTGATGATAACTTAAAAATAGAGTACTTGGTATAATATATTACTTTTTATAATTTATTTATTATTATTTTCGTATATTTTTTTCAAATAATGAAAAAATTTCAAAAAAAAGATATGATTACCAAAATTATTAATAATACCTATTATACAATTAAAGGGATTTTAAATGGAAATTTTTTCATGCTTTGTTTTATATTACATAATTATATAGATAAAAAAACGTAAATAAACTGGTGCAGGAGCATGATAGTACTTTCACTTTCGATCTTTAATAATAAAGAATATATAGGGTAATCGTACCAGTAGTTGACCACTGTGGCAGAAATTAAGTATGTTTTTTAATTTCAAATTAAGCACGAGATATCGATAAATATCAAAAAGAGTCTCTTCCGGATTGCTTAACAATGAAACAGAGAAATTAAAAAGCTTATTTTGATAAAAAATCTATTAAATGGTCAAATTCTGGTACGTTTACCCTATATATAGTTGACTACTGGTACATTCACCTATATATATTTATGAGAAAAATATGTTATCTTCTGTTTTTATCAGATATCAATTTGAGTTTTGGGAGATATGATTCATTGGTTAATAATGAAGACTTTATCTGCAATCCAATGCATTTTTCTATTTCTTTTATTTTTCATAATTTTTTAACATTAGCATCTAAAAGCACCAGTAGTTGACACTCTTAAGATTAGGTAATATGGACATTTAATTAACAATATTTAATATTGATGTCAATAGTCAATACTAAAAAACAAAAATAAAAATAAAAATCTGCACATGTGAAATTTGCTGTGAAAACAATACCTCTCTTACTATCGTCGGTCGGGAAAAATTAGTTGCTTAAGGAGGCAAATTCCTTAAGCATTCGAAGAAGCAAATATTAAAATATCTTTTTGTTCGATTCTATAAAAAGTAAATGTAGTGCTGTTTATTCAGAAGGTGACTTAAAACTTTTATATTTACAAATCTTCAATAGTGAAGGAATTACTTTTATATATCGCGCATTTAGAAATGTTTAGACAGATATAAGACTTATTATCCGATATTAAATGTACAAGTGTCAACTACTGGTACATTTACCCTAATTACCCTATATATATATATATATTATCATGCAAATTTAGATTTCCGAAGAGCCACAGAGTTAAATAGATAAATAGATATGATTGTTTAATTATAATTTTCTGATTTTTAGGGCTATTAGAATCCAAGCCCATCAGCCATTTTAGGCAATTTTATTATTTTATTATAGATTTATTTTTGTTTATTCAATCAATCAATTTTTTAATTTTTCAAGTTTTTTCGTGGTTTTTCTTCTCTTCCGTAGCTCACGATTTTAACATGAGTTATCATTGGATTATACATGTAAATAAAAATATACAATTAAGTTATAGTATAAAAAAAAAAACAATTACCTAAATAATCTTTTAAATAATAATAATAATCATGATTTGTTTTATTAATCTAATTAATATATATAGAAATTGTATTGATATATTAAATTTATTTGGATAAAAATTCAATTTTACCATGAAATTTTATATGATTTTATTTTTATTTATCCAAAACATAAATTAGATGTATAATATAAATATTTTAAAATAGAAATAAATTTGTGTGATCATAGGATATAATTAAAGAAATTAATAGTTAGTAAATATTTAAATAATTGTTAATCTCTTTATAAATTACCTTATAATTATAATTTTAATTATATTTAATTTGTTCAAAATCACGTGAGATAAAATAGAGATACCTTTACATGAAATTTAATTGAGTTATATTAATATCATTTCTTTCTATTGTTCATCCATGTCATGATGACATTGGGATTTCATCCTCAATTAAAGTTTTTGTGTGACTAAAAGCTAACTATCGAAACGAATTCCATCTAAATCGTTGGAACTCTAAATAGATATCCAATGACTAACAAATCTAAACTTTTATGTATTTTATAAATTTTCTAATTTTTTTTTACCATTAAAAAATACAATTATTAAAAAAATTAGAAAATTTTTTCTAAATAATATTAATTATATCTATATAATTAAACGAGTACGCAATCATAAACTCCTTCTAAATGGCTTTATGGATCTTAATGGTTCTGATATCATTAGAACCGTCATGACCCAAGGATAAGGTTGAAAATTTCAAAAAAGTTGATCCGTTCCAAAGTTATGGGCAACAAACCCACCCAAATAATCAACGCTCCATGTGTCACCTCTGGTGGCTCAGTTAAGAAGTTGACACTCAAAATAAAAATAATAATTCTAGAAATTTCCATACAAAGAATGTTCATAATATTTAAATTCTAATATTCTATAATATTAAAAGTAAAGTTAAATTAAATTAAAATGAATATTACTCCTAGTTGATTAATATTTTCTAAAACAAAGTAAGTAATATTTTTTATATTTAAATTTATATTTTGAAAAATAGTGCAATTTGCAAATTTAAGTGAAAACGAAGATCCAAATGCGAAAAAAAAATATACTGATTGAATTAAAATCAATTAAAACCTTTCGTATACAGACTTTCAACAAATTACTATGTATTACATGGGGGGTACGGGGGGCATAATCGAAAGCGCTCTAAGAAGCTACTATATATTAATATTTCATCATTTACTTTATTAATTATTTATTTTAAAATTGAATTATCATACAAAATAATGATAATAGATTAAAATAATTTTTAGTTTTGATTACTAGAAGAAATAAAAAAAAGATTTTTCTTTGATTAAGATGTTTATGTTTATTTTTCTCTTAGTTAGAACCAAGTTAATTAAACTGTAGTTAATACAATCCTTTATTTTTGAACATTATTTTCTATCATCAGAGTAAGATGTAATGAAGATTTATTGTTCAACAAAAGACTCGATTTCTTTAAACAAGTGTGCTTAAGAAAAAGGAGGAACTCATTTCAAAGCAATTAAAATTCCAACTGATTTCAAATTAATTATTTATAGTAAATATCGTAAACTGTTAATGTATCTATTGTTCAATCAGACCATCAAAGTGTTTCATCTGGCGAAAACATTCAATTTTACCAAACATTTCCGGTTAATTAATGATTTACAATCAAAAACTTTTGAGATTTTAAGTAGTTGTTTTTTGTCTACTTATATTTTTATTAAATATTTTTATATAATTATTTATAAATTTATTTTTATATTTAAAACCAATTATAATTAAAAAGATCTTTTAATGAATAATACATTTTTTTTAGTGATACAAAATAATTTTTTGTCATTCCTATCTCGACACACACCTACCTTCATTTATAAAATTGTAAATTTAAATCACCATAATACAAAACCTTCAATCGAACATAAAAATGCTTATAATACTCACTATAAATGTTTTGGTGAAATCCTTCCAAATTCATAAAAATATATCTATTAGTTAATTATTTAATTAATTGATTGTAAATAAATTGTTTTGTTTTTTTGTGATTATATTTTATTTTGTTGGTTTGCAAATATTTAGGTGAAATTTTGTCTGAGGATAAGTAAAGGTCTCATAAGGAGAGAATGTAATATATAAATAAAATAAAAATTTAAAATCTAAGAGAAAAATATATGTTTATATATGTAAAATTTACTAAAAAAAAATATTTTAAATATAATGTTACTTTTTTTTATATAACACATACAGTATAATACTTATCTTTAATAAAGTAATTTTCGTTAATTTTACTCATTTCTAGGAATATTTTCATTGAATTTATAATAATTTGTTATAATAATTAGCTTCATGAAATCAAATTTACATAATATAATAATAATAATCTTCTATACATCAAAAAAAAAAAACAAAATAAAACAGGATCATATTTTGTTTCGTAATTGGCAAGAAGTAAGTGCTCTTTAAAAGAGCTCGTGGTGAAGGCGTGGTGTTGCTAACTACAAGTGAAAGCCTACCTGTGTGCCCTCTTACCACAGTTCATTAGAACAGGCGGAAACAAAAGAAACAATTTAAGGAGGATTTATTGAGAGGCGTTCTAAATTTGGATCAAAGGCAAAAAAAGACATAGAATAATATAAAAAAAATTAGCTGGAGTGTCTCCACTCGACTATCTCGCAATTTGAATTGGATTAAATAACATAATATATTATATTTAAATTAAATTTAATTAATTATAAATTATAAATAATAAATAATAAATATTAAACCAGCGCATGTTTGGCTTTTTGTTGATGGCACCACGTCACGTGTTGACGCGTGAGATTTTCAGTGTTAAAAAATTAATTCTGGTAATTTCAGCGAATCAATCAAGCTGAAATTCTATATATAGCAGTTTTATATAATTATTAATCATGTGAAAAATTATCAAACATATATCTTTATTTTTACGGTCACTTTAGAGGAAAAAAAATCAAAACGTTGTAGGTAATGACCCTCTTCCGGTTGAGCTACATTTCTCAAAAGTTGATAGAAAACTATGAATTTTGAATAATGTCCATGTACCAAATTTCATCATTCTAGCTCAAACCGTTTTTGCGTAATCTTGCCTACATACATACACACACACATACACACATACACACATACACACACACATACACACACACACACAGACATTTTTCTCAACCTTAGTGAAAATGATTCAGGAACCTTCAAAACGTATAAAAACATCAAAATCTCAACATCGAAAATTTTCATGATCGCAATACTATCTCTGGCGAGATAGTAATAATAATAATATAGTATATATGCATGCATCGTAGAGTGAAAAAAAACCTTGTAACAAGTGTATTGCAGTGGGAGGGAATTACTTTAAAGGAGACATAATAAATTTGAATGAATTATTAAAAAATACTTTATTTTTTAATAATTTAAAAAGTCACCTTACTTTTTACTTTACCGCATACTTCGTATAAGGGAAGTATTGGAATCGTCAAAAATTTCGACTTCGAGATTTTGATAGATCTTGACGTTTTAGACCTCCCTGAGTCGGAAAATACCATTTCTGGAATTATGTCTGTGTGTGTGTATGTATGTGTGTATGTATGTAATGTCTGTAAGCAAATTTACTCAAAAACTAATCAAGCTAGGACTTCGAAATTTGGTACACCGATATTATTCACAGTTTGTAGATTTCTATCAAAATTTCGTCAAAATCGGTTAACCGGAAGTGGTACTTTACCTACAATGATTGCGTTTACCTTTCAAGTAAAGTACCAGTTTGCTTCAAGATATTTGCTTCATATTTTGTATATAGATTTAAAAATATGAAAAAAATTCAGATACCAAATTTCATCATGATCTGACTGCCGGAAGTGACATTTTACCTATACAAGTATCGTTTCCTTTTTACCGACCGACGATAGTAAGGGAGGTATTGTTTTCACACCAAATTTCACCTGTGGATATTTTTAGGTACATATCTCCACGAATCATGCATTTTCTTAACAGAAAAAAGTATTTTTAGCATGATGTCTGTTCGTCCGTCCGCTGTGTGTCCGTAGAGGTGTGTACAGCTTGAACAGCTCAACGGATTTTGATGAAATTTGGTATATTTACTTAATGCATCAGTATGATGAATTGATCAACTTTTGGTGCAAATCCGGAAACCGGAAGTGCCAGTATTGCCGATCGAAGAGAGGAAGTGAAGGGTTATTTTCATATCAAATTTCACGTGAAGGCATATCTCCACGTGTTATGCACTTTGTATTGGTTTTATCCTCGAGAAAAATCATCTTCATTAGTTTTTTCTTAATTTAAAATTATTTGACGTCACCCAGCACTTCATGACGTCACAGCCAGCCCTTATATATTATAAATAAAATAAAATTAAAAATATTTATATTATATCCATATCTGTTTTTTTTTACATTTAAAATATCAGTTAACCGGAAGTATTACATTCTAAATATTCATTCACAACTCTTTATACCTATTTATATGCGGGAAAGTCTAGGGTAGGACACTCCCGCTTATTATTGATCATATTAGTATATTCTATATTATTTTTTATAAATATAAGAAATGTTACATATGATAAATATATAATAGACTATTCTTATGATTATTATGAGAATTGTAAGCTACAATATATATGTTATATATAAAAATTCATAAGACAAAAATATTAATAATTATTGAGATAATAATAAACCTAAAAATTATAACAAATTAGCTGGAGTGTCTCCACTCGACTATCTCGCAATTAAAATTGGATTAAATAACATAATATATTATATTTAAATTGAATTTAATTAATTATAAATTATAAATAATAAATAATAAATATTAAACCAGCGCATGTTTGGCTTTTTATTGATGGCACCATGGCACGTGTTGGCGCGTGAGATTTGCAGTGTTAAAAAATTAATTCTGGTATTTTCAGCAATTCAATCAAGCTGAAATTCTATATATAGCAGTTTTATACAATTATTAATCATGTGAAAAATTATCAAACATATATCTTTATTTTTACGGTCACTTTAGAGGAAAAAAAATCAAAACGTTGTAGGTAATGACCCTCTTCCGGTTGAGCTACATTTCTCAAAAGTTGATAGAAAACTATGAATTTTGAATAATGTCCATGTACCAAATTTCATCATTCTAGCTCAAACCGTTTTTGCGTAATCTTGCCTACATACATACACACACACACACTGGCGAGATAGTAAAAAGAAGGATGTTATAAAATGGGTCATACATATTTGTCTGCTTTCAATTTTAGAAAAAACATTATCAGTATCAATAAATAAATAAGAAAACAATTTTAATTTCACATAAAGGTATATTGAATATAATAACTAATTTAATGTTATATGTGTATATATATAATTAAACGACTACGCAATCCTAAACTTTTTCTAAACGGAGATATGGATCTTAATGGTTTGGGTATCATTAGAACCGCCATGACCAAAGGATAAGGTAAAAGGTTGAAAATATCAAAAAAGTTGATCCGGTCCAAAGTTATGTGCATAAAAGCCTAAACAAAGCTCCATGTGGCGTCTCTGGCGGCTCAGTTAAGAAGTTTACACTCAAATTAAAATTTTAGAAATTTCCATACATTAATTAAATTAATAAATAAATAAATTCATTAATTCAGAGGTTCTTAAACTGTGGTCCGCGGACCCCTGGGGGTCCGCGAAGACTTTACTGGGGGTCCGCAAAGCCATCATACAGGTGCACGAGAAAATGATGAGTCAGTTAAAACTTTATTTAATATAAAAGGAGCGATGGCATGGCTTTGTGAGGAAACAGAGATCAAATACCAAAATTCAACGAAATGTGCAAGAAAACTATTGCTACCGTTTCCATCTTCCTATTTAGCTGAATTTTCTTTCTTCAATATTATAATTTCTAATAAAATGTGTTCTACAATATGCAAAAAAATCGTTATTCACCAATCACTGTTAGAAATATTCAATATATATCCTTGTTCTTATGAGGTCGTAAGCCAGAAATTAACTAATAAAATGACGTAAAGTACCTAAAGTTGGGATGGGGTCCGTCAAAAAAAATTTCTCCAAGTGGGGGTCCGTGGAGTACATAAGTTTAAGAACCTCTGCATTAATTAAATTGAATATTATTCCTAATTGATTAATATTTTCTAAAACAAAGTAAGTAATATTTTTTATATTTAAAATTATATTTTGAAAAATTGTGCGATTTGCAAATTTGAGTGAAATCAAAGGTCCAAATGCGAGAAAAAATATACTGATTGAATTAAAATGAATTAAAACCTTTCGTATACAGACTTTCAACAAATTACTATGTAATACATCGGGGGTACTGGGCTCTGGTGAACTCGGAAGTTCATAAATGCATCAAGTGCTTACGTCCAACCCTTCTTGTCTTGCCCCAAATAGAAATCCAAATTCTTTTTATCTCGTTTTATATTTTCTTTTAAAAATGATAAACAATTACATATTTTTTTTTAAATAACACCTAAATTTTTAATGATTTTCTTCTACTTAAAGTAATATAGATATCTGTATACAAGTGTTTCTTTATTAATTAACTCTACTTCAAAGTACTGGTTTATTGTATTCATTATTCGATCCATTTTTTTTGATCAAAACAACGTCCTACACAATCTTCTAAGAATGTATAATTAAAATGAATTTTTCTAATTGTTCTGTTCTCTTCATTCAATTGTATTCAATGATTTGTTGTTTGTTTGTTTGTTTTAGACGTTCACCGCCTGGTGCAACTCTCATTTGCGAAAAGCAGGAACTGCAATTGAAGTTATTGAAGAAGATTTCCGCAATGGACTTAAGCTGATGCTTTTGTTGGAGGTTATCAGTGGCGAGACACTTCCCAAGCCCGATCGTGGCAAAATGCGTTTCCATAAAATCGCCAACGTGAATAAAGCGCTCGATTTCATTGCCAGCAAAGGCGTTAAACTCGTCTCTATCGGCGCTGAAGGTATCTCTCTTCAAACATTCAAATGAATCTTTTTAAATACCAAGGCGATGGTTTAGGAAAATAAAAATAAACATGAAAAGAATTGATTTACATGAGAATAATCATGGTAATGAATATTTGACGCAACTTCTCTTCCACTATCCACTTCTTTATATAATTTTATGTTTTGAATACATACCTACATACTTCTAGTATATTCGTTCTAGTCTAGAATCCTATTTCATTTATATATATATATATATATATATTTTAATATCAATCTTCGACCTTGATATTATATCTCATAAACTCAATCGAACCGATCTTTTGTCATTCTCCATTAAAAAAATTGAATTTACGTTTAACAAAAATAGAATTTCTAATTGAAAGTGTTTTTTAAAAATAATTTTCAAAAAATTTCAAGTTTAATTTTATTTTTTGGATTTAGTTATTTATAACTTATATAATTTGTGAAATAATTATTATATAAAAAAAAACAATTATATATCTGTTTATTCATTCAAAATTTTAGCTAATAATCATATTTTCATAAAGTTTTAATGGATTTATTTATTCAAAAACTAGTTTAAGTATTGCAATTTTTACTTGATTCGTAACTAATATTTAGTTAT
The DNA here is from genome assembly GCA_963082975.1 of Labia minor. NCBI lineage: Eukaryota > Metazoa > Arthropoda > Insecta > Dermaptera > Spongiphoridae > Labia > Labia minor. The sequence continues at coordinate 58,153,809 of OY720345.1, forward strand.
AGTATATAATATTTAATATATCTTCTTGTAATATAATAAAATATTGTTTAATAGTTCAAGTTCAAGGTTGAATTGAAAATTAAATTAAAAATAACTAAATTCTTTTTGTAAACTAGTTGTGATACGAAACCTCATCATTATATCACTGAGTTAGATTCTTATTAAAATAAATATCTTATACTAGATAGTTAAAATGATTAATGATAATTATTATTAATAGCTTATCATTCATTCAGATGAGCGCAAAATTTGGATGATAACAATTATTATCATATTAAATAAAATTAATACTTTATTATCAAATAAACATGTTATGACATATCCAGAAAAATCTCGACATTTATTTCGGTCTTTAATAATTATAAAAAATTTTAAATATATTTGTAGATTGATAAGAAAGATTATATTTTATATTACCTTTAGATAATTATACATATAATATATGACATGTTTTGATTATATACTAAATCAAATTATTATGTTAAACATATATTCACATAAATTATAGCATCAATATTTGATTTTATAAAATGAATTTGAAAGAATTATACTCATAATAAAAGTCATATGTTATTTAATTAAAAGGGCCGGTATTTGATATTTAATAAAAAAATAAATAGAAAAAATATTTAACTAAGATTCAGATTTTTTATTTTATATTTAAAAATTAATCATTAAAGTGTTTATGATCGCTACTAAGCGTGAAGTTGATTTGACATCAAGTTTAGAAAATTTTAAATAAAAAATTATAATCTTATAAAAATAAAAAAAAAAATTAAATAAATTAAATTAAAGAAGTTTAATTTCAATATTCTTAAAGATATTAAATAAGTATGTAAATAACCTAACTAAAAATAATGAAAGTAATGTTGGTTGCGGAACATTCAGGCGATTTAATGTAATTGTCAAATAAAAGAATTTTCAATTTTTTTGAAATCATTTTTTTTTTCGCTTAAACTTACTATGGATAGATTTTTTTGAAAATATTTGTTCTTTATCTCTTCCAAAATATTTTTTATACTAATTAAATATTCATATTCATTCTCTCTCTCCTTTTTTTCTTCTTAAGAGGAAAGAAGAATACCGGAAATACCATTCATGTAATTGATTCTTGACATATTAACCATTTTTCCTTAAAGAAAATGTTCATCATATCCAATTCACCATCTGTGGATCTCATTACTCTCCATAACAATCACACAGTACTTCTTTAAATAATCATGAAAATATGATCTGAGGCCAGGCACAGAACCGACCGACGATTTGAAATAAATTAATTTCCAACAACATTTCATATATATATATATATATATATAGAATAAAAAAAATATTTTTAAAACTTGAATTAAAATTATATTATCTTAGTTTTTATTTTAAGTTAAATTAATCAATTATTTATCACCTATATTTTAAGTGAGATATTTTCTGACAATGAATATAAAATTAAACTACCACTTTCGGTTTCCGGATATACACAAAAAGTTGATATTGAATTCATGCTACTGATGCATTAAGTAAATATACTAAATTTTATCAAAATCCGTTAAGCCGTTTAAGCTATACACGTCTATACGGACACTCAATGGACAGGCGGACGGACAGAGAGACATTCATACCAAAAATACTTTTTTCTGTTAACAAAATACATGAGTCGTGGAAATATGTAAAAAATCTCCACATGTTTAATTTGGTGTGAAAACAATACCTTCCCTTCCTATCGTCGGTCGGTAAAAATGAACTTCGCCTGACAATATTTTTTTATTTTTTTTTTATTAGAAATTGTGGACGGCAATCTTAAGATGACCCTGGGTATGATCTGGACCATCATTTTGCGTTTCGCTATCCAAGACATCTCTGTTGAAGAAATGACTGCCAAAGAGGGCTTACTCCTTTGGTGCCAGCGTAAGACTGCACCATACAAGAATGTTAATGTACAGAACTTCCATCTCAGGTAAGATCATAATAAAGATAATATCAAAGGTTATTGTAATTCATATACCATTCTCATATAAACTATAGCTAACGGTTCATATATATATATATTTAAATAATTGTTTAATATATATCATCATCTATTTTATTTGTGTATGTGACGCAATGTTGTTTAGCAGGGTAGTACCTGCAATTAACCGGTTAACAATCCCTTCTCCTTGGGTATAATCCTTTCCTAGAAACACAGTAAAGCAGAGGTTCTTAATCTTATGTACTCTGCGGACCCCCACTTGAAAAAATTTTTTTTGACGGACCCCATTCCAACTTTAGGTACTTTACGTCATTTTATTAGTTAATTTCTGGCTTACGATCTCATAAGAACAAGGATATATGATGAATATTTCTAACAGTGATTGGTGAATAACGATTTTTTTGCATATTGTAGAACACATTTTATTAGAAATTATAATATTGAAGAAAGAAAATTCTGCTAAATAAGAAGATGGAAACGGTAGCAATAGTTTTCTTGGACATTTCGTTGAATTTGGGTATTTGATCTCTGTTTCCTCACAAAGCCATGCCATCGCTTCTTTTATATTAAATAAAGTTTTAACCGACTCATCATTTTCTCGTGCACCTGTATGATGGCTTTGCGGACCCCCAGTAAAGGCTTCGCGGACCCCCAGGGGTCCGCGGACCACAGTTTAAGAACCTCTGCAGTAAAGCATACTTCACGGGGGAGGACTATTTATTCGTTTTCTAATGTGCAAATCCACATGACAGGAATTTTTTAATTAAAATTCATTTTCTGTATTTATTTATTGTTATTTTAAGTTTTTATTAATTTTCTCAAAAACGATTTCAAGATAATTTTATTGAATTGTATTTAATTTTTATTTATTTAACTTTATTTTTTAAGATTACTTTACTTACTCTAAGAGGGAGTAAATAGCGTTTTTAGAAAATTCTATTTCCTTTTTATAAACACTCGATAAAAATGTTATAATAATTAATTAATTATATTAATAATAATAATTATATTTTAAATACCAAAATGTACGTACGTACAATAAATTAGATATAGAAAAAATTCAAAAAATAGACTTATATTTTTATATTATAGTTATAAGTACCTGGTTCAGCGAGCCGCCGCTCGGTACCTTAAGATTATTATTTAAAATAAAAAACGACAAAATATATGAGACAATTTAATTTAAAAGCTTAAATTAAAAAAAATTAGTCATAAAACATACAGCCCTTAAACGTACGTATTAATTCACTGAAAGACAAAAAAGTATGGCCTGTGGATGTAACATAATATATTTTTCGTAATTTGATTACAAAATATTTTCTTTAATAAGAAAAACTAACAAAGATGATTTTTTCACGAGGCTGAAACCAATACAGATCGATTTTTCTTTATAAAAATTATCTATGGAATTAAAAAAAAATCTTCAAAGCGGTTTAATATATCAAAAATATAAATATATAGTATATATATATATATATACAATTTTTGCTAGAATAATAAGATAAGATATATGATATAATACGTACATTACATCAATATTTTCATTTTCTAGTAATTAATTATTTCTTTTGATATTAAAATGTATTACTTTATTTATAGTAATTTTATTATTTTCATTATTATCAGAAATCTAATTATTTAAATGCGCTTTTGATCTATTTTATTAATTTTTAAATTATTAGCTTTTTATCTCTTTATTTATATATAAGAAATGAATTAATTTAATATTTTATCAAATTCATTTCGTTCAAACTTTGATTTCTAATTAATAAATAATAATAATTTTTTTTTTTGATTGGATATTTCTAAGAGTAATAAATCCTATGGGAAGATGTGTGGTTCCATAATAATTTTTCATTTGATCAGTGGCTACTCACTACGCATATCGTATGCCGGTGACTTCCAAATGATGACCTTGCCCGGTAACCGGTCAAGTTGGTCGGGTCCTGGCCTCACAATCGCAGGCCACGAACTGCAATCTCTCGTTCTTTTGCATTTCCATTCCTTTATAAAATAGTAGAATCAGCATTCCTTCATTAAAGGGAGTTTACAGTTATAGTTTAATTAGGGGCGAGCGGGGGGGGGGGGGAGACACGTGTCCACTGAAAAATAATCAAGATAAATGAATGTTATAGAAAAGAATAAATAATTGTAGACGAATAGGAAATTGACTCGTGAAAGTGGATAACATAATTAAACCTTACCTATTAAAGATACAGGAAGATGAATAGGATTGGTTAATTAAAAAGGGGGAAAAAATGAATACAACAATTAACACCACAATTTGTTATGATTCTTATATTAAATCGTTTTCTAAAATCTCTCTCACACTTTAATAACTTTGTCATAATAAAATTATAACGAAATAAATAATTATATATATATATATATATATATATATATTTAAATTAATCACATTTTTCCTATATTTATTTATTTTGTACAAATTTTCGGTAATTGTTTAGACTAACTGATGTATGATGGATTTTGATAAAACTTCACCAGTGGATTCCTTTTTTGATTCAAAACAATCTTTCCTTAAGCAGAATGTGGCGGTCGCTTCTAGTTTACGGGATAAAAATTATTAAAGTTGGCATATAAATCCATTGATATTCTATTTAGCTACCGTGTTTTATTATTTGACCACTAGAGGGCTTCACTAATTTTCTGTTTTTATAAGTTCGGTTTGGATATAAGAAGTTTAAAAAATAAATTAATTAAATAATTTTCTTATATCTAAACCGAAAATTAGTTTATAATGAATAATTAGTGAATTAGTCATTAAAACATTATAAAATGGCTGCTCATTCATAACTATTTTATATGAAAACTTTAATAATTTTTATCTCGTAAACTAGAAGTAGGGCTTACAATACCGAACTAAAGTCTGAATACCGGTATTTGGTATTTGAAATTTGAAATACCGGGATACCGGTATTAATACCGGTATTATTAATAATAAATTTCCTAGCTATATTTCTACTTACCTCAGTTGTTATATTGACTTTTTAACAAATAATATATGAAATCCAATAAATATTGTTCTGAAATAAGTAGATATTATTTATTTTATAGAGAGTAGGAGTAGATAGATACAAAAAAACGTGCAAGTAAAATAAAGTAAATATGAAATTCTATGTTACATTTTACCTATAATAGGCTCGTATGGTATTATATAATTAAAGAATTAAATATAATTAAAGAAGTAAAAAATATAAAAATATAAATTGAAAGTATTTAATATTAATAACTCGCGTTTTGTTTATTAAAATTCGCTCTTAAAAAACAGAACGAATCAAGCGTTTCATCATCAAGCGAGGACCGAATTTTCGTACAAATATAACCAGCGGCCGAAAAAGTTCTTTCTGATACTACACTTGTCGGCACTATTGTCATTAAAAAATCATACACATTTTGTAAATTCGTAAATTCGTAATACCAAAATACCGGTATTTTTACATAAATACCGGTTTTTAATACCGGACAAAAATCGTCCGGGATCCCGGTATTCGGGATCCCAAGATCCCGGTATTGTAAGCCCTAACTAGAAGCGACCGCAACATACTGCTTAAGGAAAGTTTGTTTTGAATCCAAAAAGGAATCCACTGGTAAAGTTTTTTATCAAAATATATCTTACATCGGTTAGATTAAACAATTACCAAATTTTCAATCGTTAATAGAAATACGTTTTATTCATCCATTCAAATTCAAATGCATTTTTTAAACTTATAGTTGATCATAATTGATGTTAATACAATTTGTTTTAAATATTAATTCATTAATTAAATTTAATTATATAATTTTAGTTTTATATGAAAAAAAAAACTTTCAGGAATTTAAATGTCTTTTGCAATGGCTTCAGTTGCTAGAATGTCACCTTAAAAACTTCATAATTTGAGATCGAATCTCCTTGAAACATTTTTTATTTAATTTTCAAATAATTTTTAATACTTTAGTTTAAGCAGTTCTACGTAAGAATTGACTTTAAATTTTTTTTTATATTAAAGTCTGTCTCTAAATTTAATACTACGAGGTATATTCAATAAGTAAAGAGACAAATGGCTATAACTCGAAAATTTTCTTCTTATAAAATTCAGTCTATTTTTCAACATAATCACCCCCCTCACACACACACACACACACACACACACAGTTATGCATTTGTTCTATCTTTCTTGCAGCCCCCTAATTCCCTTGGTGAAGATTTTTTTCGATTTAGCCCGAAGCCACTTTTGCAAGTTAATTCCTCATTGTTAGAAAATATTTTTCCACGTAGGGCGTCTTTGAGTGGTACAAGCAGATAAAAATCAGATGGGGCGAGGTCGGGCCTGTAGGAAGGATGAGACCACCCAGCCCAATTTTTGGGTCAGTTTAGCTTCAAGAAAGATAGGAGAAATTCATAACAGTGTGGTTGTGGTGAGGGGGTGGGGGAGTGATTATGTTAAAAAATAGCCTGAATTTTGTAAGAATCAAACAAAACGTTTTTGAGCTATAACCATTTGTCTCTTTCCTTATTGAATGACCCTCGTATTTTGTAAAAAGTTTTATTCCTATTATTCATCTATCACATTCACTTATTTGTATAAAAAAGTGTTTTTATTTAATATTTTTCAACATTCTTATCAATTGTCTTGAAAAATGACCCATTATTTAAATTATGACGTAATAATATAATTATTTGATTGATTAAACTTTTTATTTACTTTATTTTGTACTTTAAATATTAATTTCAATTTTTTTTATGTTAATGTCAAGTTTTGAATTCCATTTTAAATGGTTCTCTTTATCAAAATTTATTTTTAGATTGATTAGGTTATATAAATAATTGGTTTTTGAATTTTTTTTTAAATGGTTAATTTCAAATGATTTTTAAATTGAATTAAAAAAAAAACTCCAAACACTTAAATAATTTGTTTTTAGTAAATTTAAACTCATGATATTAGAATAATATTCAAATAAAATACTTTTAGTATGTAAAGTAGAGATTAAAAAGAAAGAAAAAATGTAAATTTATTTAATTGGAAGGCATTCAAACAAATTATACTCATAAAAAAAAAGAAAAACAACATTGAATAATACATTTATATAAAGTTAAAATATGAATCACTTTGTTTATTACTTAATTGAATTTGTGGATTACAAGGATAAATAAATGTATAATTTGGAAATTATAATAAATATATTAAAAATATTATTTAATGATTTTTAGAAAATTATAATTTACGTTATTTTAGGTTTCCTTAAAGAATATAATTATATATATGGTATATATATATATTTTCTTATATATATATATATTAATAACAAAAATTTTCAAATTGACTTAATCAATTTCCGAATGTTATTTATAAATTCAAAATAATATCAATTTCTATTATACTAAAAAATCCTTCCCACAAACGAGTGATAGATTTCTTTTTCTACATTTCCATATCTAATATTTCCATTCCGCTTATTACCATCAACTTTTCTCACCAGGCATTTGATCCTTATAAATTTCTCCCATGAACAATAAATGTCTTTTGTTTAAATGAAAAGAAAAAGGCCATTGAAACCCTGTGAAATATCATTAATTTATCTAGTTAAAATGTTTTTTTTTTAATAAAAAAAAATAATAATCATGAACTATTATAATTTTAGAAAGAGGTATTATAATAATTTAGCTAAGTCTTTATTATGTGAAATGAATTATCAATTTAATTATAACAAGAAAATATAACTTGTTACAAAATTTTATTCTTAACAGATTTGAAAATAATTTATTTTATTTTAATAATTATATATTCTCGTATATTAAATAATATTTTTTCTAATAATACTTTTAATTATGTAAAGGAATTTATTGAGGCATTTAATTAACTTTGTTAGATAATATATATATATATATATATATTATATTATATTTAATTTTTTATTTTCTAAATCTAAAAACAATTACTTTTCACTTTTTAATAATTTTCACTTTTAGCTATATAGAGAAATGAATGAGAAAAAGATGAAGTTATACGAAAATTTACACAAATTGAATAAAACAAAAAATATATTAGTGTTCTAAAATTTATTTTATACATTTATGTTAAGTAAATGTTATTATTGAATAATAATTATTATATTATATTTATAAATAAATAATTTTTATTAATATGAGATTTTATAAATGTATATATATAAATATATACAATAATATATAATATATATATATAAATGTATATTTTATAAATATACTAGCTGCTCAGAGCGCCGAATTTTAATAATTTTAATCAAAATAGATACCAAAAGATAATGCCAATAGAGATTTTTTCAAAAATTATTCCAATCAAATAAATAAAAAATTTAATATATAATAAAATTTGCAAATTTATAAGTCAACTTCTAAGTCAGGTAAAAATTGTTTAAAAGCGAATTTACATTTTAGTACAATAGTATATGATAGTGTCAAAAAATATTTTAATTTTAATTCTATAATAATATTAATATTTAATAATTATTTATGATTAATATGCTTTAATAATAATAGTACTTTCGTATTATTATTGTACTTATTATTCGATTTATTAAACAAAAGTAATGCAATGTGGAATCGTCAAAATTTATTTTCTAAATTATCATAATTATTTATTATTAATTGCGGATAGACCGTGAGGATCACGCAGAGCTTTAAAGAAAAATGATTAATCTTCAGTGTGGTAGACTGTCGTGCTAACCACTAAACCACTGAAGAGTCTATTATTTGTTTATTTTTTAATTTATGATAATAAATACCCTTTTAGATGTTTCTATTTTGATAAGTTTTAAATATAAAATTAAAAAAATAATAAATACATTTTTCATCATTTAATGGACAAAAGGACAATATTTGATTGGGTTTCGATTGTTCCAGCTTCAAAGATGGTCTCGCTTTCTGCGCGCTCATCCATCGTCATCGGCCCGACTTGATCGACTACAACAAACTCTCGAAGGATAATCCTCTGGAGAATTTGAACACGGCCTTTGATGTAGCTGAAAAGTATCTTGATATTCCACGCATGTTGGACCCTGACGGTAAGCTCAACACCATTAAGGACATAACAAATCAAAAATTCATCTTTCATCTAAAACTTTCCTTTTGAATAAAATATTAAAACACAACAAAAAATTAAAACAAATTCAAATTTAATTAAGTTACCCATTTTTATTAGATATAGAATCATAGGGATAATGAACAAGTTTTTATTTTAAAATTAAAATTATTTTTATTTATTTATTTTTTTTAAATATATAAAAATATTTATCTTTACTTTTTAATTAATAAAAAAAAAAATTAATTTTAACCCCTCATTCTAAATAGAAAACTGATTTTAAATATATAATTTTAATTGATTTAAATTATCGAAATTATTATTTTTTGAGTTTATTAAATAACTTTGGTTTACTATTCATTGTCAAAGTTAAAAATATCTTTTTTTTTAATAAATCCAAATCCAAATCTAGGTAAATTTCCATCCTTTTGGATTCATTTTAGTATTTCATTCCCTTTCTCTAAGTTAAAAAAAAATAAACTGCCATTTGTTACAAAGCGAGAGTAAATGAGTGGACAAATCGGCTGGGCTCTTTCAGACTTGATCAACACGCCCAAGCCGGATGAACGGGCCATCATGACCTACGTGTCGTGCTACTACCATGCGTTCCAGGGCGCCCAACAGGTGACCCCCCCCCCCTCGAATGCATTATTCTTCGCGAATTGTTTCATACCATTTTGTCCAATACTAATTATTATATCTACTTCAATAAAGACCTGATAATTATTTATTAACATTTAATTAATAACGAACAGGCTGAAAATGGGCAATAATATTAATATATTATAAAATAATAATAATAGTAGTCGTTTATTTTAATATAATTTAATTAATTTAAATCTATTTGAAAAATTGTGCTTTAATCACATATGAATAATAGTTAGTTTGTTTTTTTTAATTTTATTTCAAATAATTAATTTCCTATTTAAATTCTTCAAATTAGATTATATATAAATAATAAATATATATATAATTTAAATTTAAATCTCAGTCTTTCAAAACATTATTTATAATTTAGTTAATAAAAAAAAGATAAACTCATTTTTGTGGATTTGGATAATACTTTACCCCAGTGGGTTCCTTTTGCAATTCCAAATAAACTTTTCTTATGAAATTTTTCCCGGCATCTTATAGTTTTCGAGTTAAAAATTATTAAAATTTGCTTATAAATCCATTGATATTCTATTTATCTAGCATGTTTTATCCGTTTGACTACCAGAGGACGCACCCATTTTCGGTTTTTATAAGTTCGATTTGGATTTATGAAAATTAAAAAATTAATTAAATAATTTTCCTATATCCAAAACGAACTTATAAAAACCGAAAATTGGTGCGTTTGGATTTATGAAAATTAAAAAATTAATTAAATAATTTTCCTATATCCAAAACGAATCTAGCTAAATAGAATATCAATGAATTTATAAGCAAATTTTAATAATTTTTAACTCGAAAACTATAAGATGCCGGGAAAAATTTCATAAGAAAAGTTTATTTGGAATTGCAAAAGGAACCCCCTGGGGTAAAGTTTTATTATCCAAATCCACGAAAATGAGTTTACCTGAATAATTACAAAAAAAAATTTGTACAATCATTTACATTTAATTAAAGTTTCATTTCAAGGAAGTGGAAGATATAGCTTACAATACCCTCCTTTAATTAAATGAGGGTAAATGTTAATTAAGCCCTGAACAGCCACCTTAATTTAGTGTCCCCATAATTTATTTGCGTGTGCTTTTGATAGAATGTTTGTTGAAAATAATTGGAATGCTTATGAAATTGATTAATTAACTGTTTGAGTTGTATTCATAATTCGAATGTCTTTCTTAACATGATTCTGGATAATCTACTGCCTGAATGTTTTCGTGTTTTAACGGCTTGCGCGTGTTGCATGTTTGTGGCCAGATCTGGTGACCACGGCAATGCCCGACGAGCGAGCTGTCATGACGTATGTCTCCTCGTACTATCACTGCTTCTCTGGAGCCCAGAAGGTATTCAACCACCAACACTCCCATCCCTTTCCTATCAAAACTACAAAACACTTTTCTCATCATTTAGGATCTCTTTACCAAATTTTATTTTGCTCATTTGTAACTAAACTCACTAAATTTTATTTTACTCATTTATTAATTATTTTCTTTGAAATTACTTGTAACTAGAAACACTTATTTCTATATATTATTATAATATTCAGAAATTTATCACATGCTTTAATTATATTAAATTTCAATTTATAATTGAAATAAAAAATAATGAGGTATTTGCTGAAATCATTTTTAAGATTATTTTTCATACATTTACATGATACAGCATAATAGCGTTTTTACTTATGAATTCTTAAATAAACAAAGCATTTTAGAACTGTTAAAAAAATAGCAATATTGACTAGTTAAAATATCTAAAATTAAGCCAAAAGTATTAATAATTACCCGAATGTCATTTCTTGGATTTTAAAGTGATTTTTGCAGATTCCAGTTAATATTTAAAATTAAATTGTTTGAGTGCACAACAGGTCTGATGTTTTTTAATATAACACTACCTCAATGCTTATTCAATTATAACAATAAAAATTTTATTAAGGAGTATCTAAATCCTAAAAAATACATACCCGCTTGTAACGAATAAATTCAATAAAATTTAAAAATAAAAACCTTTAAAAATTCAATCAAAAAATTTAATAGTATAATTTGAAAATATTTGAAAAATTTCACATTTTTTTAAATTCATTAATTAATTGTTGAAATTGAAATAAAATAATATACTTAGAATAAAATAATATTAATTAAAATATTTTTTAAAGAATATTAGTATATATAAATAGATTTTTTTCTATTTTTTAAAACACATTCAATGCCTATCATCAAATTTTTCCTTTATTTTATTGATTTGTTTTTTTTTAAATAATATTAAGAGATATACTAATTATTCATTAATATTTTTTTTTATACTTTGATCAATTAATGTTTTTCTTTTTGTACAATTTAATTATTAACATTAATCTAATTAATATTTATTTAATTTTTTTATTTTAAATATAAATATAGTGCAAAATAATCAATGAATTGAATATTTCAGGCTGAAACAGCAGCTAATAGAATTTGCAAAGTACTTAAGGTCAACCAGGAGAACGAACGACTTATGGAAGAGTATGAAAGACTCGCCAGCGACGTTAGTATCTTTTCAACATTCTTATCTTTATTTATTGATTTTATATTTATATATGAAAAATAATTTTTGGTAATATTACACTTATGAAATTTATAATTAAATTCAATTGTAGATTATGATAAATTGCTGTTCTTAATTAATTTAATTTCTGTTAAATATATATTAAAGAATTCATATTCTTCAATTTAACTTTTTTTAATTTTCTTGATTTTTCATTATTTCAGCTGCTTGAATGGATTAGGCGTACAATGCCGTGGCTTAATAGCCGCCAAACTGACAACTCCTTGGCCGGTGTGCAGAAGAAACTTGAAGAGTACCGAACATATCGCCGCAAGCATAAGCCACCCCGAGTAGAGCAGAAGGCTAAACTTGAGACCAATTTTAACACCCTGCAGACTAAACTTCGTTTATCAAACAGGCCGGCTTATATGCCAACTGAAGGCAAAATGGTTTCGGTAAGAAATTGCATTTAAGTTAAATATAAAAATAATTAAAAATAAAAAAAAAAAAATTATTAATAAAAATAATTTTTTAAGGACATTGCTAATGCATGGAAAGGACTTGAAGGATCCGAAAAGTCTTTTGAAGAATGGCTTCTCTCAGAAATGATGCGGTAAATATTTTTTAGTTATATTATTTATTTATTTGATTTGATCACATTGTTTTCTATCTCTCTGGCACTACGGAACTCGAAAGTTCTTGGCAAGTGTCCTTATCTTGTCCATCCAATACATACCCTCTTCCATCTCTCTCACCTCCCTTCCTACATTGTCCACCCACCGCGTCCTTGATCTTCTAAGCGGGCGTTTCCTAATCGGTCTCCCCTTCAATATACCCTTCACCATTCTTTCCTCTCCCATTCTAGCCACTTATCCTGCCCATTACATTATTTTATAAATATTTATTATTTACAAAATTATAATAATAATATATAAAATAAATTATAATAAAAACAAATATCGATTTTAGTTTGGAGAGATTGGAACATCTTGCCCAAAAGTTTAAACATAAGGCAGATATCCATGAGGATTGGACCCGCGGCAAAGAGGAAATGCTACAGAGTCAAGATTTCCGACAATGCAAATTGAATGAATTGAAAGCGTTGAAGAAGAAACATGAAGCTTTTGAGAGTGATTTGGCAGCTCATCAAGATCGAGTAGAACAAATTGCAGCTATTGCCCAAGAACTTAAGTAAACAAAATATTTTCTAATTTATTTTCTTAATTAACCTTTTATTTTTTAGAAGTTAAATTAGATTACGATATATTTAAACTTATTCTCAAGTTTTATTTAAGTTATTATATAAAATCTATTATTCTTTGTGGATGATCAGATCAAATTATTTGAAAATCACAAAAAATTCGTATTAGGAAATTAAATTAAGATAAAAAATTATTTTAAAGTTATGTTAAATGTTAGTTTAGTTTTAATAGTAAAATTTTAAATTTTAAATTTATGTGTTTTTAAAAACATTGTCAAAAAAATATTTCATTTATGAACGTAAATTGTAATTATATAATTCAATTTTTATATTTAATTTATCAGAATTGATTTTGAAATTTTTTTTTTTCAATATTAAATTAAATATTATTTACCCTTTTATTAAGATATATCTAAAATTCTCAACTAATATTCTTGGATTTTGTAAATTCATTTTTTTAGCACACTCGAATATCATGATAGTGCATCTGTGAATGCTCGGTGCCAACGAATTTGTGATCAATGGGACCGTTTGGGTAATTTTACTCAACGACGACGACAAGCACTTGACGAGGCCGAGAAAATCCTTGAAAAGATTGATATTCTTCATCTTGAATTTGCAAAGAGGGCAGCTGTAAGACACTATTCATAATTACATTTTTATTATATATAAATTTAAAAAAATCATTGAAAATTTATGACTAATATGAAATAAATGCAATTAAATTGTGTTGTTTTAATGCATATTTCATTTAATTGTAAATATTTTTTTAAATAAATGAACATTATTATTGTTATCATCACTATAGAATTTTTAATACCAGAAATTTAATTTTTTAACATTTTTAAACAATCTTTTATATTTATTTTTCAGCCATTTAATAATTGGCTCGATGGAACTAGGGAGGATCTTGTTGATATGTTTATCGTTCACACCATGGAGGAAATCCAAGGGTTGATTGATGCTCATAGTCAATTCAAAGCTACTCTTGGTGAAGCTGACAAAGAATATAACTCCATTGTTGGTCTTGTACGAGAAGTTGAAAGCATCGTTCAGAAATATCAAGTTCCTGGAGGACTTGAAAATCCATACACTGGCCTCACCGCTAATGTAAGAATTTATTCTCTCCTATTTAATAATTTTATATTCTACCAGAAACTAATTCTTAATATTATGATAATGTTTAGGATCTTACTAAGAAATGGACCGATGTTCGACAACTGGTGCCACAACGAGATGGAACTTTGCAAGCCGAGCTCAGAAAACAACAAAGTATTAATTTTTTTTTATTACTATATTTAATTAAAATCCACTCTAAAATGGATTTAAAATTATGTTCCAAAGTATTTTTTAAATTATTTTCAATTCAGAATGTTTTGTTATAATATATGTACATTATATATTTCTAATGAAACCTGCAAAATAAGTGCAAAGAACAAAAAAACTTATTTTTTATTATTATTCTTTTGTAAATTTAATTATAATTATAGGTAAATTAAATCTATATTAAAATTTCATTATATTTATAGTAAAAGATAATCATTTAAATATATATTTAATTCATTAAAAATTTATTGAATTATACCAAATATATATTATTATTAATATTTGCTATAATTATTAAATATATTTAATTATATTATTTTTATTGTCCTTCATATCGAATTTAGATTTGATAATCTAATTTAACAAGTAATTTGCATTATTTAACCATTGTTTTTGTATTTCTTTTTTCGTTTAGATAATGAAATGGTTAGACGACAATTTGCTGAGAAGGCTAACCAAGTTGGACCTTGGATTGAGAGACAAATGGACGCTGTTACTGCCATCGGAATGGGTCTTCAAGGCTCTCTCGAAGATCAATTACACCGACTTAAAGAATATGAACAAGGTGTCTACACATACAAACCTCATATTGAAGAACTTGAGAAAATTCACCAAGCTGTACAGGAGGGTATGATCTTTGAAAATCGCTACACTCAATATACAATGGAAACATTACGTGTTGGTTGGGAACAACTTCTTACAAGCATAAATCGCAATATTAATGAGGTGGAGAATCAAATATTAACTCGCGATTCTAAAGGCATCACTCAAGAACAATTGAATGAATTCCGAAGCAGCTTCAATCACTTTGATAAAAATCGAACTGGACGTCTTGCCCCCGAAGAATTCAAATCTTGCCTTGTCAGTCTTGGATACAGCATTGGCAAAGATAGACAAGTAAGAAAGGGATATTCTCTTCTTCTTTCATTTTTTTTTTCTCTTTATATTAATTGTATTTATTTTCTAGGGTGAAATTGACTTCCAACGTATACTTGCTGTCGTTGATCCCAATAATACGGGTTATGTACACTTTGACGCCTTCCTTGATTTCATGACTCGGGAAACTACTGATACTGATACTGCTGAACAAGTGATTGACTCGTTCCGCATATTGGCGGGTGATAAGGTAAATTTTTTAACATCTTTTCTTAACATAAATAAAATTATAAAATGAATTAAATATTTGAATCAATTGACTTGCAATCTTTAACACGTTCCCGCCGTTCCATAATTTGTCTATTTATTTTATGTGGCGGCATGAGCCACCGGTGGTACATGCCGGTGGGAACGTGTTAAAAAAGTGTAAATATTTTTCAAACCAAATTGATTGTTTATTTATTTTATATATTTTGTTCATAAATTATTTGATTTTAAATTAATATTTTCTTTTTTTTATAGCCTTACATACTTCCGGATGAATTGCGACGTGAATTGCCTCCAGACCAAGCCGAATATTGTATCCAACGTATGCCACCCTTTAAAGGGCAAAATGCCGTGCCTGGAGCCCTCGATTATATGTCATTTTCAACAGCCCTTTATGGCGAATCAGATCTTTAAAAGTCTGCTAATCCATCTTCGCTATTTATTTTTATTATATTTTCTTTTTTGCAGTGTATTATATATATATACATATATAAATATCTATATATTATTAATATATATAATAGATAAAATCGAAAAATTTGAAATTGAAATGGGAGGAAAATATAATTTCATCAATCTTAATTCCTTTTCAACATCTAATCATACAATGAAATTGAACAATTTTAAGACAGCAAAAATAAAATTCAATATTTTTATATTCAATTGTTAAAAAAAAATTAATTTTTATTTCTCCCTAATTTATGTATGTCAGAATGTTCCGACAAATTTAAATAGGGACATTCATTAAAAAAAAATTTCTTCCCTTATTTATTTTACTATTTATTTTATTTTTTATTATTATATATATATATATATTTAATTTTTTTTTTTGAATATTATTATATTTAATTTACAACGAACGAAATCGATTAACTGTATAGTCATGTATGTACAGTTTAATTTAATATAAATAAAGTGAAAAACACCATAGATTTTAAATTGTATCATTGAATATCATTGTTTGATCATTTAGTTATAAAAATGTTTTTTTTTCTTTCATTTTTATTAAATAACTATTTTTAGCCTCTCACTGCCTAGAGACATTTTTTTTTTGGGAAAAATCAATTTTATAAGACAGATTAATAATTCTATGCTTTACAATGCTTTGTAATTAATGCTTAATGGATGTTAATGAATTGATTGATAATGATAAAAATGAATTAAAAAAGAAATTATTTTTTAAACATAACGATTCTTTGAAATTATTTTATTTTTCTATCCTCATTTACAAGGTAATTAATTTATTTATTTAGAAGAGAAACTTAATATTCAAAAGAATTATAAAACCGAGAAAGACATTAGTCAATTTCTAAAATAACTTTCTAAAATTCTTATTTATTATAATGATTTTGTAATAATATGAGTTTTATTTCTAGTCATACTTTTCTTAACGTTTCTGAAATTGCAGGAGCTAAAAAAAACAAATAAGATCCATTTTCCTCAATTAGTTCAAAACAGGTGAATAGTCATCAGTAAGTGATCAAAAAATAAACAGGTTTATGGCCGTGATCCTAATAAGAGAAAACTACAGACATTTTCAAACAGAACTAATAGGAGTCATATTATTTAATTAGTAATTAATTAATATTATTTTTTTAGAAATATTTTCCAAGTATTGAATAGTCAAAATCAAATTTAAAAGTATCGCTAATAATATAATTCAATAAAAATATTTAATGAATATATATTTAGTTTGTTAAAATCATTTTACTTTCATTGAACAATTTAAGTTTTATTTTCAAATCTTGTTATTATTATTATTATTTGATTTAATCAAACCGGTTTAAAGAGAATATTAAATTAAATTTATAAATATATATTCCTTGAATGAATCAAAAATCTTGAATAAATAAAACGAATCTGTAATTTTTAGTATGAAAACTTGTTAATATTTTTCGGAATAAAAATTGAGCATTTTTACTATCTCGCCAGATTCGTTTTGAAGGACCCTGAATCATTTTCACTAAGGTTGAGAAAAATGTCTGTGTGTGTATGTAGATAAGATTACGCAAAAACGGGCTAAATTAAATTTGGTACACGGGCATTATTCAAAATTCGTAGTGCTATCAACTTTTGAGAAATCTAACTCATCGAGAAGAGGGTCATTATCTATCACGTTTTCCTTTTTTCCTCTAAACCATAGGTTCCCTGGGTTCCCCTAGGGGGTCCATGAAATGAAAATGGGGGTCCACGATGGATTTTTTGAGGTAAATCGTTTTTCAGACATGGTTTTTGACACATTTTTTGATTTTTTCCCAAGGTCTCTTTAAAAAAAAAAAAAAAAGAAATCTTATACAAAAAATCAAAATCAATTTAGGGGGTCTACCCAAAACCGAAAAAATGCCAAGGGGTCCACGACAAAAAAAAGTTTGGTAACCTATGCTCTTACTGACCGTAAAAATAAAGATATATGGTATGTTTGATAGTTTTTCACATGATTAAAAATTGTATAAAACATATATATAGAATTTCAGCTTGATTGAATAGCTGAAAGTACCGGAATCAATTTTTTAACACGACTGCCATCACCAAAGAGCCAAACATCCACTGGTTTAATATATATTTATTAATTTAAATTTATAATTTAATTAATTAAATTTAATTTAAATATAATATATGTGTTAGTTAATCCAATTTAAATTTGCGAGATAGTCGACTGGGGACACTAACACACAGATTTTTTAACTATAAAACTTATTCACAAAGTGGTCTGAAATTAAAATTTAATCTTGTGTTAATTTTATAAATAAAATGATTTTGTTATTTTTATTGAAATCAGTCTTCAATTACTTTTTAAAAATTATATCTTTATACAATATATTTTGACATTAAATAAAAAAAATACAAGTTATTATTATAGCCAAAAGCAAAATCAAAAAGGGGTTCTTTTTGCAAGAAGAGGTTCAACCAAACTATATATATTTTAATATATTTTTCAATCTTTTTACCAAATTCTCATCGATCTATATCTATAATAATTAATTTAGTATATATATTTAGTAATCTCATTCTAGACGATTTTATTTCTATAATATATATAATTTCAATATATAAAATAAATATTTATTAAAATCAATTAAGCAGAAAATAAATTTTAAAATAAAATTCACTAACCAAATAGGATATAATTAATAAAATTAATATAAATGTTTTAAAATTTTATTATTTTTTATTGTGCCATTTATTCAATGATACATAAATAATTCAATTAATAAATTTACTAATTAAAAAAAATATATGTTATACAATAGTTATTATTTATTAATTTAGGAGATTAAAAGAAAAAAAATATTTATTTTGAATGATTTAATTACCCAAATACATATGTATTTACATTAATAATTAATCCCTTAAGATAATTAATGATTATGTATATAAATTAGGTTATATCAATTATAATACTTAAATTAGTTTAAAAGTCTGAGTCAGATGAGCCTATATCATAATTAATGGGTTTTCGAGCGCGGCCTATTGTTCGGCTGGTTGGTTCAAATTCATCAGACGATTCCTTTGCTTTTGCCGCCTTCTTCTTTGGAGATTCTACAAATTCATCTGAATCGGACAAATTCCTTTTCGGTTTTTTAGCTTTAGCAGCTTGAGGTTGACGAGCTCGTTTTTTGGGCTCACCGGTTGGTGCAGCAGCAGCTTTTCCTTTTGGTTTTGTTGTTGTTGGAGCAGCTGGTTTGTTATCTTTTTTAACAAGATCATCAAACATATCTTCGGAACTGATATTCATTGCTTGTGCTTGAGCTTTTGTTTTTCTCGCTTTCTTTTTAGGGGCAAAAATATCATCAGAATCCGCATCGGATTCAGAGAAATGTCCGTCAAAACTACTTGAGTCATTGGAATCCTTCGCTGATGACCATTTCTCTAACGCTTTATTAGCTGAGTTGCGTGCCAATTTTTCTCTTTTTGGTAATTCTTCTTCATCTTTTTTCTTAAAAGCAATCTTAGTTTGTTTCATTTTTTTACGGGTTTCATTTGTATTCTTTTCTATTTTTTCAGGTGAATTGTTGAGTCTTTCACTAAGTGGTTTCAAACTAAAATCTTCATCATTTTCACTTCCCACTAAAGGAGCAGCACCTGCTTTCGGTTTCCTTTTCTTCTTTTCTTTAGCTTCTTCTGATTTAGCAATTTTCTTAATAAGCTCTTCATCAACTTTCACTTCAATTCGACGTGCATTTGCACTTAATAAATTATCTTTATCTTTAGCTGTTGTTTTCACTGGTTTACCTCCTTTTCCTTTCACTGTCACTTGTTCTTGTTTTTGTTCTTTTTGTTCCCATTTATCAAGTTCTTTTTTCAATAAATCTAAATCTTCTGTCCATATATCACTGGGAGTTTTATTTTTAAGAGATACTAATTCTTGATTTTTTTCTTCTTTTTGTTTTAATAGTGCATCTTTTCTTTCTTTTGTTAGAGTCCAAAGAGTCATTCCAAGTAGATAATCATAATTTTTAGTATTTTCATCCTCTTCGTTAACTTCTTTTTCTTCTTTTGTATCATCTTTTATACCTTGAGCTTCCATTTCAGCTTCAGCTTCAATAGCATTTCTTTCTAATTTCCATTTTCTAACTGGATCAGGATCATATTTACGTTGTATGAGTTCTTCAATCATAACTTTTTTCTTTTTATTTTCAATTTTTAAAACACCATCACATTTCTCCATAATGAAACGTGCTTGATTCGTTAATTTATTAGCCTCCGATTCCAAGAGACCTTCATTATATGCCTTACGTTTAATATAAAATTCTTTTCTTACATTAAAAAATTCTTTTAAAATAATCTCAGGTGAGTCATATTTTCGTAAACATCCAAAATTATCGAAGGCACACATTGACGATGTTGAAAGAATAGCAACTAGTTTAAAATACTTATGAAGTCCTTCATTTTCTGCCTTGTATAATTCATCTTGAGGCATAGTAATAACAAAACGAACTGTTGTATCTGTACTGTATTCTTTGTACTCACTAATAGTTGATTGAATTTTTTCTCCTCCATGGAGCATAGGTTCTAGAACATTTTCTTTATATGCTTGGGTCCACACGCCGATAGGCAATTCAGTAATCTCAAGTTTATTGTTCGAAAGAATAGAAATTTCACCATAAAATGCATAACGAGCACCTCCTATAGATCGAATTTCCCCTTTGAAATTTTTATACCAAGGAGTTAGTGGTTTCGGGTCCTCCCCTTTAATCATTAATTCAAGATTCTCAATTAATGCCCGAGGATTATAATTAAGTATTTTTGTCATCCAACCAGTTCCGATACCGTCGGAACCATTGACAAGTACCATTGGAATAATTGGACAATACCAGACGGGTTCAACTTTTTGATTATCATCATAATTCCAGGTTAACAATGGTTGATCATCAGGATGGAATATACATTTGACCAACGGACTAAGCATCGTGAAAATGTAACGAGGGCTGGCTGCATCTTTACCACCATTTACTCGACTGCCAAATTGACCGATAGGTTGCAACAGATTAATATTATTTGTGCCAACAAAATTTTGTGCGAGATTGATAATTGTACTCATAAGGGACATTTCACCATGGTGATAAGCACTGTGTTCTGCAACTGAACCAGCCAATTGAGCTACTTTCACCTCACGTTTATCATTTCTCTTCAAACAAGTATATAAAACTTTTCGTTGTCCAGGTTTTAATCCATCCATCATATTAGGAATTGATCGTTCATTATCATAATTACTGAATAATACCAATTCTTTATTTATAAAATCAGTATAAGTAATCTCTTTTGTGCCTTTTTCATATAGATAATCTTCTCCTAAACCAAGTTCTTTTCTTTTTTTAACTTCTTCCATCCAATTAGTTAACCAATCTTTACGTTGATCAACACATTTCTTGGCAAAGGCCATTGTTATCTGTTGATCATCTTCTTGTCCATGATATCTAAATGTTATTCGGTGACGATCCATATCTGAAAAATATTCTTTTGCCTCTTTGGACGTTGAGGTACCCAAACCTTTGTAGTACTTTATCTTATAGGTGTACCAGTTCTGTTTTGTTTGACGCCACTCATCATATTCAGGTAAAGAGTAAAATGAAAAGACTTCATTTCCTTTTGTGGCTTTTACAAGTGGAGTAATGAATTCTTCTAGAAATGATTTTTGAAGTAGTTCAGGCCAATTATAGTGAAAAAAATTAATTAAGAGTCCTTTAATATGAGAACCATCCTGATCCTGATCTGTCATTATCATCACTTTTCCATAACGAAGAGATTTTAAATCTTCAGGATTGACATATTTTCTTTTATATTGAAGTCCGATAATTTTGATTAAATTATTGATTTCAGCATTTTCTAAAATTTGTTTATGTGTAGCTTCTCTGACATTTAATAATTTACCTCTAAGAGGAAAAACACCGTATCGATCACGACCGATGACACCCAATCCAGCCATTGCTAAAGCTTTGGCTGAATCTCCCTCAGTTAAAATCAGAGTGCATTCATTAGATCTTCCAGTACCGGCAAGATTTGCATCATCAAGTTTCGGGACTCCTTTTAATTTAGATTGTTTTTTATTACTACTTGCTTTTTGAAGTTGAGTTTGAGCTTTAAATTGTGCCCATTGGACTACTGCTTCTACAATTCCACATTTAACAACTTGATTTACAAATTTATCATTTAAACTACATTTAGATCCAAAACTTTTAGCTTGTAATGTCATATGTTCTTTTGTTTGCGAATCAAAAGTGGGATTAACAATTAAACAATTAATAAAAATCCACATATGATTTTTAACTTGGAATGGTTTAACACTCATGCCTTTTTGATTTTTTTTATTTATAGTTTCAATCAGTTTTTTAACAAGCATTTCAGTGACGTGATCAACATGTCGTCCACCTTTTGTAGTTGCAATACTGTTTACAAATGAAACTTGTTGAAAACCTTTATCAGAAATTGCAACTGCAACTTCCCATCTTTCTCCCATAGCATCATATATACATTTCAATGGATTTCCTATATCGTCTACTTTATCACGGATATAAAGGTCTACATAATCTTTAAAATTCTTTACTGGTAATTTCTCGCCATTCAAATAAACTTTGACCCCTCTTGTGGATGCGGCCACATCATAAGCTCGTCGGCACATTAAATTAACAATATCATCATCAAGAGATGTCATTTTAAATTTACCCAAATCTGGAGAAAATGTAATTTGAGTATAATCATTTCCAGAAAAATCTTTAATTTTAGGATCGGAAGCATTTGCCATATTGTTGGTCCATGTTTGTTTGAAACATCTCTTATATTCTCTAGTTCCTGTTTCTACTGAAAATTTATTACTAAATATGTTGCATAGCTTTGCACCATATCCATTTCTTCCTCCGGTAACTTTTTCTTCTTCGTCATTATAATTAGAAGATGTCAATAGATGACCGAAGATCATAGTTGGGACATACATATTTTCATCTTTATGCATTACTACAGGAATACCTGTTCCATTATTCCAAATAGATATTGTATTATTTTCTTTATCAATAGTAATTCGAATGGTGTCCATAGATGGATCTCTCTGTTTGTTATCGGCAGCATTAACAAGAATTTCATCAAAAATTTTATATAATCCGGGAACATAGGTAAGATCTTTTTGAACCATATGTTTAGATTCGGGATCAAAAATCCACATTGATTCCGTTACAAATTCAACTGATCCTATATAAGTATCAGGTCGAAGAAGGATATGTTCTAGTTGAGACTTTTTTTGATATATTTTTTCTACTGTAAGTTTTTCCTTCTTTTTGCTACCAGCATCCCCTCCAGGACCTCCTTCAACTGAATTGCCATTTAAAGTCGACATATTGACGCTTGAATATTTGAATAGCTGAAAAAAAAAATAATAAAATTACAATTGTTAGCCAATACTTATTTTCAAGAAGTAAATAAGAAACTCATATTTCAAA
Organism: Labia minor; assembly: GCA_963082975.1. Lineage (NCBI taxonomy): Eukaryota > Metazoa > Arthropoda > Insecta > Dermaptera > Spongiphoridae > Labia > Labia minor. Next base: position 58,177,596 of record OY720345.1, read on the forward strand.
ATATTAGTAATCCCACAACGAGTTAATGTGACAAACAAATTGCGATTTTTCAAACTATTGTTACCGTTTTAAAACAATGAAATTTAGTAAAATTTCCGGCAATTAGTTGCTGTAATTTAAGGGTTGATGAAATCATTTACAATGATGGTTACGAGAGTAAATGAAGAAATTGAAGATACAGTTTTAATCGAATATTAAGAAATATTATCTTATGGGTACTTTCCATATCTTTTACACCTAGAAAAAATCAAATATTAAAACTTTGTATCTTCAAATTTTAATAAATCTGATTTTATTAAAATAGAATTTTTGAAAAGTATTAGATTTCTAAATTTATATAATGGTTTAAATTTAATAAACCAATTTATCATCTATTGAAAAGTATATTTTCATGAACAAGTTACAAATCTAATTAAATTTTAGTGCATTCTCAAGCAAATGACCGATATTATGTTACATGAGATAAGGAGAGGTCAACCAGAAATCAAGAAAAATTTGTTTGAAAAGATTAGCTATGATTCATATAAAAATATATGTAGTTTGTCCTATATTTTTTTTAAACTTCGAACATATAATTTCAATTAATCATATTTCCGTTAAAATTTTTTTTAATTATAATTAAAAAATTGTGGTCGCATATGCCTTCGATAATAAAGATAGAAAATAGATTTCTCTTCAGATAAAATTAATTTAAATTCTACTTTTTTAAATTATTATTAAACGATATATATTTTCTTTCAATGAAAAATGATATATGATATAAATTATAACTTCATTAAAAATATTTATTTTCATTAATATAAGAAATTTTTAAAAATATCATTTTGAAAAGGAAAAATAAAAATAATTCATTAAATTAGGAGCAGTCATAATTGACGGACTACCGACCAAGACATAAAAAAAGGAAATATTTAAAAACTTTTATTGATAATCATACGTAAAAAAAATCCAATTCAAATATTTACTTTATTAAGTTTATTTTATTTAAACTTTGTTCCATTTTTTCTTTTTTTAATGTCGAAATAAAAAGAAAAACTAATATCGTAATTGTCAAAGAGAAATTGAAAGTTTGAGATTTCAAACTATAAAAAAAAACATATTTTTGTTGAAAATGACTCATGATGTGTATGTAAATAACACTGTATAGATTACATAGTATTAGATTAAATTGAATTGTTAATCGACAGGGACAAATGATTCTTAGACAAGGGCAGAGACCTCAAAACAGGGACATGTCCCGGTGTACCGGGACTAATGACAGCCCTAAACAAAATAGATGTAAGTTAAGAAAATTAAATAGAAATATATTTTTAACGGAAGTTGTTATCAAATATTGTTTTATATTTTGATTTAATTGTTTTAAAAATTAATTATTCTTTCTAGATCTATAATTGAATAATGTCAAGCAAAAAGTTTTTTTTATTAATAAGCAAATGTTAAAATTATATTGAAAATGAACATAGGGGGAACGTGATAAATAAACTAAATTGTATGTGATAAAAATGAAAATAATATAAATTTAAAATATATAGTCATAATGTCAAAAATATAAAAAATAAGTCTTAATATTTGTTGGACGTTGCCTGAACAATTTTTATAATTTAAATAAAAATAAATAAATAACCATAACCAAAAATTAAATTTTTTTATTTTTGTTTCTTATAAGAGAGCGAATATATTTAAATTTTAGTATATCTTAATTTAATTAAATAAAAATTAGATATATAGTAAGTTTTTTAAATTAAAATTTAATAATATAAATAATTTTATATGATAATAATAATAAATTGTTATTACCTTTAATAAAGAAATATATTTTTATAATTATTTCTTATTTTAAATTGAATAAAATAAGAGGCGGGCAATTATGTCAAGATGGCTGTCCTATGGTCTTTTATTTAGAATGGGGGCCGCCATTCTTGATTCTAAAAAATTAGCAATATTAGCACAGAATGTATTGATTTCAAAATCTATTCTCTAAGAAATTTAGATATAAATATAAAATCATTTTGAAATCATAAAATGTTGGAATGTTAAAATTAATAGATATAATCAATTGAATCAGTGTTTTTATCAATACAAAATAAAATAGAATAGAAATAAAAAAAAAAAGTTTATTACCTATTAAATAAGTAAAATTGTTTCAAAATACAATTAGTAAATAAAAAGATTTTTAAAATTTTAAATAAATATTGTGATTTTGAAATCAAATGTTTCAAAATCTTTTGTTTGATTAAAACTGGATATCTATAAATAAGAAAATAGTATAAAATAGATTTTGAATATAAAATATATAAGATTTGATAAGAATTTACCTTAAAATAATGGTTTCAAATATTTAAATCAAGAAAACACCAGTATTATAGTTTATTCCTTTAAAAAGGTAAATCGTCAATTGCTGAATGGAAGCCGACGTTGATTCGTATAACAAATTATCGTTGGCTTGCCGATCGAGATGGCGGGAGAAGGCAGGCCACTTGCGCCGGCTCCAACTAACCACTTGTAAATCCTGTCATAAAATGTCATTAAAACTCCTGTTCTGACATCCTCGTCAATCAAATCACTTTCAAAAATTATTTCTATCAAAAATATTATATACACTTATTTAAAATCGTTTATATTTATTGTTAAAACAGTAAAATTTTGAATTTAGGTGGTCTATTTTATGAAATCAAATCATTGGTTGTTCGACAATTTTCAATTTAATTCCAGCCAATAGCATATGAGTTCTTGAAAAACCGCGAAAACGCCGCGTGGGTTGAGCCACTGACAAAATTTTTCTAGTTGGCGCTTGTTGAAATAGGAGATTTTGTTCTTGTCCAATAATTAGGCTAAAAATATTATTTAGAACAATTATTTCTTCATTTATTTATAAAAATAATTTTTAAAATCACCAAATCAGGTAAATAAAATTTGATTTAAATTTGTTTCTATCTATATTTTATATCTGGTTTTTACAAATTCAATATTTATCTTAGAAATTGCGGGAAATCCTGACATTTCCTCTCTATATAATTTTTACAATTAAATTACATTTACTATCACATATTTTCTCAATAAAAATCAAAATTAATTTTTCATTATCACATTCACAATTTCCCAATAAATATAATCTTATTTTAAATTCTTTAAATAATGTCTTATATTATACATATTATACATTATATTATAATATTATATATTTTACAATTATAATATAATATAATTAAAATCTATTTAAAACAAGATTAAAAATGAAGAAATAAGTTTTTTCTAATATTTTTTTGAAATATTTTGTTAAACAAAAATTATTCATACACTATTTTTAAATTATCTCTTGATTTTTACAAAATTACGATGAAACATACATATTGTTAGATAACTTTTCGATGTTGTAATACTTCTTCATTCGGGAGAAATTTTATTCCATTATCACTTATTGATAATAAATAAATGACGCAATATTTCCAGGGTATATTATAAATAATTAAAAAATATTGTTTTTTATTTAATATGATTGTTGATAGATCATAATTCACTCCATTGATAAAAATAAAATATATTATATAATTCATTAATTAATTATTTTATTAAATATAAACTTTTAACCTTGATCCTCACTTAATTTTTAATCATTAATTAATTAAAATAAAAATTTAAGGGAAAAGAGGATTGATCAGTTGTAAAATTTTATACCTATGAAATAATTATAATATTTTCATAATTGTTTTTTTTTTTTTAATTTCTTTCTTTATTGTGATTGTTAATCAGAATTACTTTTTTAATTTAAAATGATATTTTTGTATTTAGCATGGAAACACCACCTCGAGAGAATCAAAATAGAATGACAACACGAAGTGCCTTAGCAGAGATTCCTGCCCGATTGAGTCTCCTTAATGTTAATGAAACAACGCCACTTCGTAAGTTTAACTAAAGTCAATTTTATTAATTTTTCTTCAATTTTAATCTCATTCTAGGAGAGTGTTTCTCAATGACTATAGTTTTTGATTTGTTTATTATTGATATCATATTCTCTTATGTGAATTTGTTCATAAATTAATAATTTGTTATATTGTATATTGAATTGATTCGCATAGATAAAATCTACGCGTTGAATTATAATTTAAAAGTACTTTTTTAATTTTATTTATTATTTAGTATCCTGGGAATTTGTATAAAAGTTTGATATAATTTTTAACATTGTGTTTTAATTATTCTTGCAAATTCAGGAACTCATCATTTAAACTATTCCATTTTATATTCTTCCCCTCCCTCCATTTTTCTCTCCCATCTTTCTCACGTCCTTTCCTACATTGTCCATCCACCGCGTCCTTGGCCTTCCAATTTGGACCTTTCCCAATCGATCTCCTTACCAATATACGCTTCGCCATTCTTTTCTCTCCCATTCTATTCTACCTATTTTGAATTTATTCATCACATAATTTTCTTTTATCTTTTTTTCTTGATCAACCTTTCTCAATCAACATAAAATAATTCTAAATATAATTAATAAAACTTTTGGTATATTCATAATAATAACTGGGTGACAAGGCCAAGGTTCATGCTTGTGGAGGCCGATTTGCTCACCATTAGGCCTTAACATGTAAAGTAATTATATACATAATAATATTATATTTTCTTTACAGAGACGAATACTGGCATGTGGAATATAGATGTTGTTGCTTCCTATTTAACCCCTTCTCCGTCACCTGATGAGATGGTTATCCAACAACGAGGCAGACGAAAGATTCCTGTTCATTGGAGTCCAATCAATGATAGAAAATTAGGAGAAAGAACACCAGTAAAAAATTCTCCTACCAAAAGTACAATTGTTTTAAGAAGTACACCTAGAAAAAAATTACTTCTTACTGATCCTAGAGAACTTCAAAATTCTCCTGATAAGCGAAAGGTATAATTTTAATTATTATAAAAAGACTTATTTTAGTATCTAAAAAATATTACAAAAATACAGTTTAATTTTTATATAATAAAATATTCAATAATTAATCAATTTATTAACTATATTATCGTATGGTAAAGTTGTCAAATTTATTATTAACAAAATTTGAACCAGATTTCAAAAAATGCCTATTAATCATTTATGAAATTATTAATTTATAAAAATGCAGCATTTATGGGCCAAAGAAAGATGAGGTCGCCGGGGAATGGCGGAGACTGCATAACGAGGAATTGCATGACCTCTGTGCATCTCCAGACATAGTTAGGGTTATAAAATCTAGGGCAGGGCACGTGGCTAGAATGGGAGAAGAAAGAAAAATATATTGGTAGAGAGATCAAGTGGGAAACGTTCGCTTGGAAGTCCAAGGACGCGGTGGGTGGACAATGTAGGAAGGGACCTGAGAGAGGGTGGGAGCTGGATGGTAATAGCTCAGGATAGGAAAACTTGGAGAAATGAGGTTGCTGCAGCAAAGTTTTTTAGAGTTTCCATAAAGCTACAGAGATAGATAGTTATTAATTTATAAAATATTGTCTTGTAAGTTTGTTAAATAATATTAGGCTACTACTATATTAAAGAATTGTAATAAAAATGTTGAAATTTTTAAAAATATACTCAATAAATTGTTCATAGTTCTATGTTAAACTTTATTAATAATATTTTTATTTTACAGTATTCGCCAAATGCAAAAAGAAGTAAAATAGAAAAACCATCTGCATCAACTGGACCATTAAATTCTGCTCTCCGTGGACTTTCTCAAGATCAATTAATACATTTGATTCAATCCATTGTTACAAAATTTCCAAATACGGAAAAGGTAATAATTGAAAATATACAAATATTAAATTTTAATGTTTGGAATTTGTTTAAATTATAGAAGAAAACATTTTAAATACTTTATTTTATAAAAAAACTTATTTATTCAATTATTAGGACATCATTTCTTGGATGCCTGAACCCGATTTAAAACCACTCGAAGAGAAATTAAATTATCTAAAAAGAAATATTTACAAATCATTACCAAACACCCGCCTTACCTCTAAGACTGATTCACCAGCTTATAGTAGAGCTGCTACTCATTTGTTGGCATTTAAGGTGATTAACAATGTTAAAAAGAAAAATGATTTATTTAGAAAAGAATTAACTTAAAAAAAATTACAGAAATGCCTCATAGAGCAAGGTCGACAACTGATAGATTCCCAACATTGGACTACCGTAATGGATTATATTTTCTTAGCTTGGAGTTATGTACGAGGTACTCCTCTTTGGGATAATCCACCACATAATGCTACACGTCGGCAGTGTTTTAAATCACTGACATCTCAATGTATGATAGCTTTAAAAAAAGGAAATTGGACTGTTGAAAATTTTGAAGAATTTCGAAATAAGTAAGTAAAATCTAAAAAATAAAATGAATTTTTGGTTTTGGAATTTTATAATGCAAACATCTCATTTTCAGACTTGAAGATTGTTCTACAGATAGTGAAGATATTCATACATGTTTAAAATATTTAGATTCAATTAATTCCGTTTAATTATTTTAATAATAAAACTAATATATGATTACATATATTTATTCCAATTAATATTAATCAATAATCAAAAATACTTGTTGGACAATTTGTATTTTGATAGAAAACTTTTAATTTAATTGTTAAATTATGATTTGTTAATTTAATATAACATTAATAATTAATTATTAACGTAATATATATTAAGCTTATTGTTTAGGCTTCTCCAAGAATATTATAAAATTTTTTGTTTATTAATTTAATATATTCTATTGAACACCAAAGTAAATGTGGAGAAATATTGAAGTTTTATTTTTAAAGAACAATTTTATATATATTAATGTAAAATTTCATTGTATTTTATTAAATAAAAAGAATAAATTAATTTTGATAAGAATTATAAATTATTCCTAGTAATGTGTACCAAAAATATATTTTATTTATATTATTTTCATGAAAAACTATAATTGTTATAGATATCAGAGATATAGATGGAATACATACATGAATCATAATCAAAATGGATGATCGTACATGGAAGATCAACTCGAAGTATAAATATTAAAAACGGATGAGGAAGGCAAAATTTACATTTTTTAGATCCTCAATAAATAGATTATGACTGTCAGCCTATATTATAGTGATCTCAAGAGTAATTACAACAAGTTGACCATTCTAGCTATAATAAAAACGTATTTTTTCTAAATTTGTAAAAATGTGATTTGTGAAAACACTTGCTCCTGCAAAATTGTTGAAAATTCTTCAGAACAAATAGTTTGAGAGGAATACAGAAAATGTGTAATGAAATGGAGAATTCCAATATTATAGAAGTGGTGTAAAAAGGAGTGGGTAAGAAATACAAGAAAAGTGATCGAAAATCGATAACTATAATTTTTTTTATTATAATATTTTAAGGACATTAAAGATGTTGGTAGAGATGAAATCTTGTTTTGAGAGAAGAATTGGAGAATAGGAAATGAAATTTGTGTGAACAAATAAAAGGTTTAATGTGTATGCCAATAATTCAAGAAAATTGGACGAACACTTGAAATATAGCCCGAGTGAGATGTCAGAATGGAAAAAAGAGAATATAAAGTGAGAAAGAGGAAGTAATAATAAATTTGTAAATAAATTGTAAATTTAGTCCTAAAATGGTAGAACGTAATTAAAACTAATCATATAATAACTTGTAATAATTATATATATATATATGTATATATTTCTGAAAATGGTCACATGATTTTTATTCAATTGATGTATTATATGGCATAATTTGTATCTGTAATTTTGCCAATAAATAAATATCTTAATCCCACTTCAGCAGGTTAATGATCATATCAACATTAGAAATCATTATGAACTGTTTACAAAGTAGTATTCCTACACCAAGAATTCATTAATTAGTATAGTTAGTATTAATCCCTAAAACTTCACAATCGCAACTAATATTTAAATATTATATAATAATTATTTATCCATTTATATGTAATCATAAATAAATAGTTTTGTTAATTTAATTGAGTTATAGGTAGGTATATATTAATTTCTTTATTAAGGTTCTTAAATGTAGTTTTAAAAGCAGTTAAATATTTTGAACTTTTCATCATGGTCTTATTTTCCATTCTCCTCCAAATAAATTCTTGATATCGATTGAACAAATTGAATTGCAGTACTGAATTATGGGTGTATTGATTAAGAACTCCACCTTTTCTAGATGTGATCGTCACTTTTAAAAGAGTGTGTGATTGATTGAATCTGCTTTCATCTGAAGATTACGTGACCCCACTCCTCGTCCTGATGCAATTAGCATCATCGCAAACGGTGCCACCGAAATGCAGATAAATAAGGGAAAGGGAACACAACGAAATAGTCGTCGAACAGAGATTATCCGTATGCGAACGCCGTGTCTTGTTCTGTTGAATGGGGCTGAAATACACAAAATCTCAACCTCTTTCTCTTCTTTGTTCTAACATTATCCATCCATTCAACCCAAAATACCAACATTAATCTTGGTTTAGATCAGTGATTCCAAAAGTGGTCTATATCGACCCCAGGGGTCTACGTCAGCGAAAAAAAAATTTGGGAGTCCATGAAATGAAAATGGTGGTCCACGTTAGTGGATCTCAACATACACTGATAGTACGTATTTACTTAAATTATACTATCTTATAATATAAAGACATATGTATACATTATTTATAAAAGTACCTATGAAGTAAAAAATTTATTACCTATGGTATGTTTGTAAAATTGTGTAAGTTGTAGGAGGTAGGCATTCGATTTGTGGTCGCATTACATTTTGAACTTGTAAAAACCTGCACATAATGATATACCAGTATCATCATATTACAAGCATACCCGCAGTAAAAATTCTTGTTAATTTTTGTCTCAAAGCTTCGCGAACTTGCACCGCCTTGTTCAATTCGTCACTATAAATACGAATATGAGCCAAATTATCCGTTTCCTAAATCTTGAAAAAGAAAGTGCTAAGAAAATGTTTTTTCTTTAAGTTTTTAACACTAAACTTCACTAGAGTTATAAATTTACAAAAACTCAATATCAGGAAAGTAAGGGGTCTACCTAAAACCGAAAAACATGGCAAGGGGTCTAAGACACAAAAAAGTTTGGGAACCTCTGGTCTAGATTAAGACCCAGAATCCTAAAAATTTCCTTTTCAAAATTCTAAGAGAATGGCACCAAAATGTTGAGACTCAAATCTAACAAAAACACATGAAACACCGGAAATAATTTTGCATAATAAAAACTTTCACGGAAGTCTATATATATATATATATATAATTAGTCCAACTAATTTATTTTACCTGTAATATTCTTAAATCAATATATTTTTAAATAGTAGAGAATAAGTTTATAAAGTATTGAGCGGCGGTTCGGTAAATCAGGTATTATATTTATATATTTTAGTATTATATCTATATCTATATCTATCTAGATATATCTCACCTCATATAGATCCACCCTTTATATCTAAATCTATATTTATATAGGGTGTGAGAGAGAAGGATTTTTTAGAGTTCCAAACATATTTAACTAGTTATTTGAACATTCAATAAATATAGGTTTATATATATTTGTATATAATATTAATACATATATTATTCAAACTCCCAGGAGTAATTAAAATATCATGTTTAATATTACATTTTTGATATTACATTAAATTCAGTGCCCTTTCCCTTTTGGTCTTATGATCTAACGGAATTTGATTAGTGAACAAGCTTTTCATAATATTATTAACTTTGTGAATTATTTCCGCTATATATTTTATTAACAAGAGCTCTATTAAATTTATTATCAATTATCAAAAACATTACATCAAACAAGCAACAAACTCTTTTCTTCATATAAGGATTTATAATAATAAAATATTTCGTTTAATTGTAAAAATAATGTAAGAATAATATTTTATTTGAAATAAAAAATAAAGATAATGATTTGTGTGAAGAATAACAAAATATGGATAATTTATTTATTGTGAAGTAGTTATTTTTAAATTAATAATTTATAATTAAGTAAATATAAAGACTTTGAATTATACCAGGACCCTATTAGCCTAGATTAAAGGTTATTGTCGTTATTTGCCTTACCAAAACATATGTATAAAATTTAAATATTTTAGATAATTGCTAAGACAGGTTAAAATAGACTTAAATCCCTCAATGGCCTTTGCATAAATATAATTCTGAATTTAAAATTATTTTAATTTTAATTCTTAGAAATATACCAAATAAAATACTCTTGATATATATTGATGATTTATATTATCCATAAAATTTTAAAACCATTATAATATCGTACAATAAAAGAGTATACCCATACATATATAATTATGAAATATACAATTAGAAGTATTTAAAATTTATAATTAAGAAAATAGTTTTTTTAAAATAATTTTAAATATAAATTATTTAAAGAATGCTTAACCGAATTTTGAACTGTCACTTTGTTCAACAGCAGAATCCATAGAATAAATAAAAGAAAATTATTTTATTATATTATGCAATGTACTCAAAAATATCCAAGTGAAAAAAGGTCTTCTTCCCTCCTAAAAAACTCTTGAAAATGTCACCAAAATAGGCAACGAAACGCCGAGACTCAATTCTTACAATAAAAAGTGTAAATAACCAGGTAATAACTTTTCATGATAATAGGGTGAGGCAAAAATATCTGACAGTTTTGAAAGTATAATAATATGTATATTTTTCAAAAAAAAGATAACTGTAATATTTAATTTTATATGATTTGCCAATTAGAATTATTTACAAAAAAATCGTAACGAAGATCATTTAAGTGTGAAAAAAACATCTCCCCATCCATTAATGCATCGTTGTAATCAAGGACTGAAGTTGTTCATCAAGTCCTGTAACATGTTTCTTGGTATTGCCCCTATTTTACGAACAATAGCTGACTTAGATCATCCAAATTAGGGAAGGAGGAGGGGGTAGTTATCAAAAAAACTTTGGATATAAGTAATTAGTAGACCTAAATTACCTTTAGTAGAATTATTTTTTTTTTTTTTGATACAATTAACATTTTATTTAACTTTCAAAACCGTCGATATTTTTGCCTTATTCTATAATAAATTTAAAAATATAGATTTCAAGATATATATATATTACAGTATAGTTTTATCTTTAAATACTAGGTTGTTCAATAAGTTAGCGGAGCGGCATCTATTCGTCAATATCATCGGAAAAATACAAGATATGATATTGGAAGACCGTCGATTGACTAAAAGAGGCATTTCATTGGGCACAGTGAGCAATATTTTGAGTGTTAATTTAGGTTTCAAAAAACTAAGTGCAAAATGGGTGCCGCAAAAAGTACGAATTGTTACAACATCCAGGCTATTCGCCAGATTTAGCTCCCTCCGACTTCTGACTCTTCCCACACCTAAAACTATATCTCTTTCTTCAAACGAAGAGATAATAGCTGCTGTGGAGGGATATTTTGCAGAGCTGCCGGAAAACCACATTACTCAAGGGATCCATAAATTAGAAGACCGTTGGAATAAGTGTATTGAAGTTGAGGGAAACTACGCTGAAAAATAAAGTCATTTTTACAAATAAAAATTGTTTTTGTCATTTCAGTTGCGCGATCTTATTGAAAAAACTTATATGTATATACTCTTACAATAATCAACTGTTGTTATAATTTATAAATTTAAAAGTTTTTATAATAATAATGTTTTATTTTAAAGTGATTTTCAGCAATGTATAAAATAATTAAAACAGAAAAAGAAAGTTAGGTTTCCCAGAGGTAAATTTACCATTGAAAGATAGTCCACTATAATCCTATCATTGCTGTTTAAGATTAAATACCTTTTTGTTTGGTTATATTAAAATTTACTTATACTATGTCCCTTCTATCCATATAAATTCTTCATTTACTAAAAAATGATAATGAATTATCATTATTTCAGTAAATCTTTTATGATAATTCTGGTTTCAATACTATTTTTGTATTTTAATATAAAATATAATACGAATTTAATATACATTATTTATTTTTATCATAATAGACTTTATTTGTTAATGATAAAAAGAGTCAATGAGAAATTAATTTAGATAATTGGTGGGTGCGGTCTTTTCACAGTTCATTAATAAATATTAATAACATATATATATATATATATATTATTTTTTTACATATTATTGTTTTGAAATATAATATTTTCATTTTAAAAAGAAAAATATGAAATGAAATATGAAAATGAAAAATAATTATTGAACAGAATTTTTAAGTGAAACAATGATAATCAATAAAAAATAAAATTAGATGAACAATTCAGATTTTTAATTTTATAATATTTATTATAATAATAATAGAACATTAAACGGGATATTTAAAAAAAAGGATCTGGGAGTATTTGGATGTCTAAAGAACTGAAATGATAATTATGAAAATCTCTAAAATAGAAAAATAAATTTTATTTTATTTTTTTATTTATTGATTACTATCATTTTAATTAGAACTGATTTTGATTAATGTTTACGATTTGTCATTTGATAATACAGTTGTTCCCAAACTTTTGTGACTTGAGGAGTTCTTTTTAATATCTCGCATGAGATAGAATTGCGATCGTGAACATTTTTATAAGTTTTGAAGGTCCCTGAATCATTTTCACTAAAGTTGAGAAAGATGTCTCTGTCTGTGTGTGTGTGTGTGTGTGTATGTAGACAAGATTACTCAAAAACGGTATGAGCTAGAATCATGAAATTTGGTACACGGGCAATATTCAAAATTCTTAGTTTTCTATCAACTTTTGAAAAATGTAGCTCAACCGGAAGAGGGTCATAACCTACCGTTTCATTTTTTTTCCTCTAAACTGACCGTAAAAATAAAGAGATATGTTTGATAATTTTTCACATGATTAAAAATTGTATAAAACTGCTATATATAGAATTTCAACTTGATTGAATCGCTGAAAGTACCGGAATTAATTTTTTAACACGACTGCAAATAATGAGTCACCACGTGACGTGGTTCCATCCCCAAAAAGAGCCAAACACGCACCTATTTATTAATTTTTAATTTAATTTAAATATATATAATATATATGTTAGTTAATCGAATTCAAATTTGCGAGATAGTCGAGTGGAGACACTGCAGATTTTTTTATTTTAATAATAAAAAAAATTCAATAAAATAGAATATCAAACATTTGTGGAAGTTATGTAGTTAATATGAATTGGTTGAAGTGAGGTCAGGACAGCAGTAAATGGTGCATTGAAGAATACGGTTGCTTAGCAACAACGCGAAGGCGCAGCCAGGCGCCTTCTTGGCGCCTGGTAGCCAGCAACCGCAGCCTCTTTTCTCATTTCTATTTGTAAACACAATAACAATCAATATTGATTCAGTTCTTTAGCAAAATATATTATTGTCAGAAATAAAGCCAATAAAATAAATAAAATATATTTATATATGTAAGAATATGCAATATTTATTATTATGATTAATGATAAATTATTATATCGTAGAAGTACTGTTTTTGAAAATTATTATATTTATAAATATCTTTTTTAAAAGTTGTACTTTATATAAGAAAAATATTTATAATATTATATAATAATGAATAAAGACAGCAAATATTCCAAAATTATTTGTTTTTCCTTTATTAAATTAACATTAATCGGATCAGGTATGTAAATTATATATATAAATTATTATGAAATTTGATTCAGAAAATATTTAAAGAAAATATAAATAATAAATTTCCTCTTAAGACAATTTTTCAAAGTATGGGTCACAACAACAAATTATTCAAATTATAATTTTGAATAATTTATATATTTAAAGTTATATTTTAAATTATATTATTATTATCATTATTAAATTATATTATTTATATATAAAGTTATATTTGATTCCTTTATATATTTTAAAGTAAGATAATGAATGAATGACTAAAAAAAAAAAATAAGATTCCACAAAATTTTCTAAATTTTATGAAGTTACTATTCTAAAATGTTTAATAAATCAAGATTTACTAAAATATATATGCAAATTTAAGGTAATTAGATTAGAGTAGTCTAGTTGGAGGAATTATTATTATTATTAATTTTAAAAAAATGGATATTTATATAAATTTTTCTTTAATTAGTATTCTTTATATTTAAAAATAAATTAATAAATTTTATATATTTAATATTTAATAATTTTTTCTTATCATTAAGAATAACTAGAAATTCATTAATCGATGATAATAAGAAAACATTATTTATTAGAATTTATTTTTATTTATTTATTATTTTCTTAAAATAAAAATAAAAAAAATTTTCGGATAGATATATTTTTACCCAGGGCCGTTCTTAGGGTAGAGGCTGCCCGAGTGCGAGAATAATTTTGCAGCCCCTTCCCTAACCCAATCCCTTTCCCCAAAGTTGTTAAAAATTTACAAATAAAAAATATAGAGTAAAGTAAATTCAAGTTAATTTAGTTTTTTAAAAAATTGGAAAAAATCGAAAGTATTTAAGATCCTTATCGCAAAATCATTCTACCTTTTTTTTAGACCATATTGAAAAAAATTAAAAGAACATAAAATGAATAAATACTATTATCGCGCCGCTCCTCTAGGCTTCCCGGCCGGATTCCCCGCACCCCCTGTACCCCCGGGACTGAAGGGCCCTGTTTTTACCACAAATAAATTCCAAATTTTTGAATAATCATTTTATTTTTTTGGTATATAATTTAATATTTAAAATTATAACACTTTTATATATACAAGATAGTTATACAAAAATAAATTAATATATTTTATATATTTATAATATTTATATAATTTCATAATTTTTCTTATCATTAAGAATAACTGGAAATTCTTTAATAATAGATGATAATAAGAAAACATTATTTATTAGAATTTATTTTTATCTATTTATTTTTTCCTTAAAATAAAAATAAAATTAGCTGGAGTGTCTCCACTCGACTATCTCGCAATTTGAATTGGATTAAATAACATAATATATTATATTTAAATTAAATTTAATTAATTATAAATTGTAAATAATAAATATTAAACCAGCGCATGTTTGGCTTTTTGTTGATGGCACCACTACACGTGTTGGCGCGTGAGATTTGCAGTGTTAAGTGAACATGTTAAAAAATTAATTCTGGTAATTTCAGCGAATCAATCAAGCTGAAATTCTATATATATCAGTTTTATACAATTATTAATCATGTGAAAAACTATTAAACATATATCTTTATTTTTACGGTCACTTTAGAGGAAAAAAATCAAAACGTTGTAAGTAATGACCCTCTTCCGGTTGAGCTACATTTCTTAAAAGTTGATAGAAAACTACGAATTTTGAATAATGCTCATGTACCAAATTTCATAATTCTAGCTCAAACCGTTTTTGCGTAATCTTGGTTACATACATACATACACACACACACACATACACACATACACACATACACACACAGACAGACATTTTTCTCAACCTTAGTGAAAATGATTCAGGAACCTTCAAAACGGATAAAAACATCAATTTTTAGGATAGATATAGAATTTTTACCACAAATAAATTCCAAATTTTTTAATAATTGGTATAAAATTTAATATCTAAAATTATAACACTTTTATACAAGAAAGTTATACAAAAATAAATTAATATATTTTATATATTTATGATATTTAATTATGTGGAATGATTATTATTATTAATTTAAAAAAAAATGGATATTTATATAAATTTTTCTTTAATATTAAATTACTATTCTTTTTATTTAAAAATAAAAATTAATAAATTTTATTTATTTAATATTTCATAATTTTTCTTATCATTAAGAATAACTGGAACTTCATTAATAGATGATAATAAGAAAACATTTATTAGAATTTATTTTTTTTTTATTTTTATTTTATTTTATTTCTTATTTTGTGTTGGTCGATGAATTATTCTATGAATAAAGTGATAATTTTATACTTCTTAAATTTTTCTTTAATATTAGTTGCTAGTAGAAAAGGTTACGAGAATTAGCCAATGGCTAATTGATGTGGTGGTGGTATGGTGCGGATGTCGAAAAACGAATGCGAGGCTTGCGCGTTGAGTGCCACGTGCGTCGACAGGCGACTCCGGAACACGGCGGCTAGCATATTCAGTGGCCCGTCGCCGAGCACCGAGACGGGATCGGATTGAAGGTCCACGGCCAAAGGACGTCGTCGACTGGCAGTTGTTTAAGGACCACGGGGGCCTTCCTGTGCCATGCAGCGACAAGCCGCACCGCGCCACAGCCGAGCATGAGCTCACCCCTGCTGGACCGGGACGAGGTAAGTCACCCCAATTTATTTTTTTTATTTTATGTTGTTTTTTGTTTTTTTTTATAAATAAATGAAAAAAATATATTTTGAAAATTCATACGATTTTATTTTTTAATTTATTATTATAATTAATGGAAAAAAAGGATTTTTGTTCATTTACATTTTTATTTTAATAAATTAATATAAATTAATAAAATAAAGTACTAATTTTACTTTTAATTATATATATATATATATGACCAAACGTCCCGTTTATCCGGGATTGTCCCGGCGTTCCGAAAAAAGTCTTCGGGACAGCCTATTGTCCCGTTTTTTAAATATTTAGGATATTTCTTACTTTTTTCAAAATTTTTTCAATTTGCTTTTAAAAAAAAGGTTAACCGTTTGTCCCGGTTTGGTGTTTTCGTAATATGGTCACCCTATATATGTGCCCATAATTATGAAAGTGGTCTAAGTCAATTCAAGCTTTCAAAACATTTTCATGTGTAATTCACACAAAATTTCATATTCATAATAAATTTCGATTAATCAAAACTAAGAAAATTATAACTTAAAATGTCGCATAATATAAATTTTTTTTTTTAATTTATTCAAATGAAAATCATTAGATATTTCGAAACAAGAAATATATGACTTAGACCACTTTCATATTTATGGGCACATATACGTCTTTTGTTAAAATTTTAAGCCCTAACTATAATTTATGCTATTTTAGACAAGGATATTAAATATTAGTATAATGTTTTTTTGTAAAATATTAAAGAGAATAATAAAGTTTTTATATTAAAATATATTTTTTTCATACTTAATTTAATTAAATTAGAATAAAATATAAATTCCAAAATAATATATATATAAATTTTATTTTCAATGTGTAGAGATAAATGAATTAATTATAAATTTATTTTCTTTAAATTTTTTTTTTCAGTTTAATTAAAATATGTAATAGGTAAATATTGAATATTTTGTGTGATTTATATAAATATTCAATATACTTAATAATATATAAATAAATA
The DNA here is from genome assembly GCA_963082975.1 of Labia minor. NCBI lineage: Eukaryota > Metazoa > Arthropoda > Insecta > Dermaptera > Spongiphoridae > Labia > Labia minor. The sequence goes on from OY720345.1 coordinate 58,194,846, forward strand.
TCTAGTATAAATATCGAAAATAAATTATCTAAAATTAAATAGTTGTTAATAAATTTCTTTGAAATCATAATAATAAATATTTCCAGCCTTATTTTTATTAAATATAAAAATTCTCAAAATAATTTCAAATGAAAATGCTTTTATAAATAAATTAATTGATTTTCTTTATTTTTAGTATCTTAAAAATAAATTCTATCTTTATTTTATTTTTTCAATCATAAAATAATTTTTATATATTAAAAATAATAAAACTTTTAACGTATAAGAAATAATTTTTATAAAACATTTTGAAAAATTAAACAAAATTTTAATTTATTATTTTTTTTCTCAATTGAATAAAATTTTTTTTGTATCTTTCGAAATATATTTTTATTTATTAAACATTTAATAAATATGAATATTATATTAGAAATCTAATTTTAATATATAAAATAATATTCCAACTATTATTAAAATAGTTCAGGGATGGCGGACCTATAGCACGTCTGAAAATTGTCATGGCATGCACAAAGAGAATATTATTTGTTTAATAATTATAACTTTTTTTCATTGTGATGATATCTTAATAATTTCTGAAATGAGATAGAAAGAAAGTTATTATTTGCCTAAAATTCGGTTAAATATTGGAAATAATATAGCGAGTCCACACTACGATAATCTAAAATCAATTAAAGAATTTCCATACAATAAAAATAAAAAAAAATAATAGTCAATTTTTAAAAGAGATATATTTTGACCACAAATAAATTCCAAATTTTTTAATAATCATTTTATTTTTTTGGTATTAAGTTTATATTAATTTTTAAAATTATAATACTTTTATTCAGGATACTTAGAAGTTATACAAAAATATTCGATTATATATTAACGCTAAAAGGGGTACAGGTGGTGGAGAAAAAAATCATAACAATTTTGTGGCACGTTAGTTACTTCATAATAATAATTTTGGGGCACGATCGTCCAAAAAGGTTCACCATCCCTGATTTAGTTTCAAATAAGGTATATTTTCGATTATTAATAAATTTCAATGAAAAATATTTTTTTTTTAATTTTAGCAATATATATTTATCATTTAATATTTTTTCACACACCACAATTTTTTTTTTCAATAAGCATAAAATATGTATATTTTTATTTGATCTTTCAATATTTAAAATATTTATTTCTATCATAAATAGAAGAATACTTTCAAGATGTTCTTTTGTAAATTTCAACTATAACTTTTGAAATAGTTCAGCACCATAGGCGTGTGTAGCGTGATCTATTACATTGGGGAGGGGGGATCGGGGGGTCTCTCCCGGTAAAAATTTTGACAAAATAAATTATTTGTTTATTCATAAGGTTTAGACCAGGGGTTCTTAAACTGTGGGTCGCGACCCCCCTGGGGGTCTCGAGACTACTGAAAGGGGGTCGCAAAGATCTGATACTTTTGAATCATTATAAATAAAATTTTAAAATTATTAAATTATATATATGTGAAATGAATGGGTATGTATTCTTTAATCCTTATTTTATTCACGTTGTAAAATAGTGCGATATTACATCTACATCTACGGTTAATATATATTTCATTATATGGAGGAGGGGGTCGTTTAAAATTTCCTAAGCTTGAAGGGAGTCGCTATATAAAAGAGTTTAAGAAGCCCTGGTTTAGACTATACTTATACGTAATTTAAATATGTTTTTACTTTTTTACTTTTGGGTTCTCAGTTAAAAGACTTATCACTTTTAAATTTATTTTTTGCACAATGTTTGGAGGGGGGGGGGGGGCCACGTGCCCGACGCCTATGTTCAGCACCATTTAGACAAATATACCTTATATTTCAAATCAACAATAGCATAAAAAATCATTTAAAAATCTAAAATAAATATATATATATATAAAAGGTTTCTCTAACTTTCAATTAATTTCAAATTTATTAGATTAATTTAGATAGTGTAGGTCAGCGGTCGGGGAACTTTTTTTAATCATTACCCCAAAATATTTTTGTGTAAGTTGATATTACCCCATGGTGAAGAGCAAAAAGAAAACGAAATCGCCTCTTTTTACCATCTTTCCTATTATAGGTCCCCCATGATAATTTTAAAAAGAAAACAATAACTAAAATTTAATTTGTAAAAATACTAATAGGTTTATAAAACAACAAATTAAAAATATATACTTTTTACTCTCAAAAGTTTCATTTTTACCCCATTTGGGGTAATTTACCCCGGTTCCCCGACTGCTGGTGTAGGTAAATACTATTACAATGCTTATTATTTTCATTATGGTGGAGATATTTATAATAAAAATTATTATTAATTAATATTTATTTTAAGAATTATGAAATTATTATTTTTTTAAATAAATTATTTTCATTTTATTTTTAAATATAATTTGTCTAAATGTATTTCTATGAATATAAATTAATTCATAGAATTAATATATTAATATTTTACTAAATGAAACTTTGAACTAATATTAAATTACTAATTAAGAAAATAAAAATTTAATTCACATAACAAATATTTATCAGATTTAATTATGTAGAACTTATGAGAGAGAATTCTTATATATATATATATATATATATATATATATATATGAAATTACCATTTTGCAATGTAAATACAATATAAAGCTATAATTCGAAAACTCAATTAGCTATGTATTTATTAAAGTATTATATTAAAGAGAATTAATTGTAAAATATTTAGAAACAATTTAAAAAAACATAAATTATTTATTATTTTATGAATATATAAATATATATTTGTTAAAATGATACTCCACGATTCAAAAATAATAATTGAATTTTAAACTCGATTATAACAATAATTTATAATATTGTTATAATTCTATTTATAAATCTATACCATTATTTCAATTTTGGATTCAAACTTAAGAATAATATAATTCAATATTAAATATATTTATAGATTTGATTGAATTTATTGAAATATAAAATCTATAATATTCTCAATATTATATTTTTTGAATTGGTAGTTTTTAATATCCACTAAAAATATAAAAAGACAAAATAAAAACAATATTTTTTTTTAAAGTCAAATCAAGATTCAAAATTAAAATAGATTTTCAAAGCCCTTTAAATGAGTTTCAAATTAATTTTTTATTAAAATTTAAAAAAAAAATCAATTTTAACTTCACATAAATATATAATTAGTGAATTGATGACACAAATGTCATTTTTTTTTAAATTTATTATTTGATTGTCTGTACTAATATTTCAATTTTAATAGTACATTTATTTTCAAACGAGGATGTTACACATTTAATTGCATGTGGTCCTCCAAATGCCAACATTTAGATTAATGTGGTTTTCTACAATACAACATTTTATTTGTAATTTTAATTATAAATTAACATGTTTATATTTATAGATAAAAATTACCCACAATCCCGCTAACCAATTACTTCCGATATTAAATAATACTTTTTTTAAATGTAATAATTGAATTTGGTAATATATTTATGAAGCGAAAAGAAACACAATATAAACAAATGTAACTTATCAATTCTATCACTTAAGTAGGTAGTACCGGGACCCCGAGCCTCGGCTCGGTACTTAAGTTAAAAAAATAATTCATTATTATATTGGGTTTGGCTGGTAATATTAATACTTGAGACACCGAGCTGAAATACAATTCTTTAATTATTTATTACAATTATTAAAAGTTGCATCAATGCATCAATCTGAATAAAATGAATGGAACTTGGTGTCCTCAATAATACATAAATATGTATTATTAGGTATGTTTCTAAGTGAATGAATATTTTTTTTATTGGAAGAATGATAAATATATATCGTAATTTATAATTATAAAATATTATTAAAATATATATTTTTAATTTTATTTCGAAATTAAATTAAAAATTTTAAAATATTTTAAATATAAAAAAATATTAATACAATAACCTTTAAAAAAAGGCGGGAGTCAAATTTCAATATGGATGCCATTTTTGACGTCTCCTTATATAATTTTAACTTAAGAAATAAATAATTAAGATGTTTTTTTCCTGAGATGTGATCAATAAAAATCAATTTTTCTTTATAAATACTATATCTAGTGTGAATTTGAAAAAAATCGTTAGAGCGGTTTTTGAGAACTCATGGCTATATATATACAATTTTAGCTAGCATAATAAGATAAGATATTTTTTTTTACTTGACTGTAATAGTTTAATATATTAAAAAAAATTGGGACTTGGGACTTCTCTTAGGTTTAGAAGTCATGTCATATCTTCGTTATTTAATATTTGCCAACCCTTTGTGATTTCATTTTTTTTTTGTGGCCAAATTTTTAAAAATTCCTATTTTCAATTATACTAATATTATTATAGTCGCACATCATGCCGGTAAAATATTTTTATATATTAATAATTTTTATATTTTTCTAAGTTATATTTATATTTTAATTTCAAAAGAAATATAATTATTATTAAAAAAAAAATCATATAATATTGCAGTTTAATATATACAAATACACTGCATATTAATATTAATATTAATATTGATATATTAATAAATATTTATATATATTGAATTAGTATATTTTTTTTTGTTATTATTGAATTTAGTTTTCAATTTTACTTTCTAAATAAAAATTGATTATTATTTTTAATTATTTCTATTAATGATTTATTTGAATATCATTTATAATAATTAACACGTTCCCGCCGGCATGTACCACCGGTGGCTCATGCCGCCACATAAAATTAATAGACAAACTATGGAAAGTTTGAATAAATTTTATATGAACAAATAAAAAAACATTTTTAATCGAAATTTTCTGCCTGAATAACTTGTAGAAATAATAATTTATAAATTTATTTTGTATTATTTTATTCTCTAAAATTTTATACATGTCAATTAGGTATTTAATTTATGAAATGATTTGATTTATATATTCATCTCTATTCTAAAAATACAACACTGAAAAAATATTATATAATGTCACTTTCATATTAATTATTATTAATTATAATGAGTGGTCTGGATCAGATACAATTTGACTACATAAATAAGTTGACCTGTGGCCAGGTCCGAACCGACCGACGGTTTGAAATAAATTAATTTCCAGCTACAGAAACAATTTCAAATAATTTTCATATATCTATTAATGTAATAAAAAACAGATATGGATACATAAATAATAAATATAAACATTTTTAATTTTATTTTATTTATAATATATATGCAAGACCAGGCTGTGACGTCATGCATGGCTGGATGACGTCATATAATTTTAAATCAAGAAAAAACTAATAAATATGATTTTTCTCGAGGATAAAACCAATACAAAGTGCATGATTCGTGGTGATATATAAAAAAATCTCCTTTGGTGTGAAAATAACCCTTTCCTTCCTATCGTCGATCGCTAATACTACCACTTCCGGTTTCCGGATTTGCACCAAAAGTTGATCAATTCATCCCACTGATGCATTAAGTAAATATACCAAATTTCATCAAAATCGGTTGAGCCGTTCAGGCTGTACACATCTATACGGACGGACAGACGGACAGACGGACGGACAGACGGACAGACGGACGGACAGACATCATGCTAAAAATACTTTTTTCTGTTTAGAAAATGCAGGATTCGTGGAGATATGTAAAAATCTCCACATGTGAAATTTGGTGTGAAAACAATACCTCCCTTACTATCGTCGGTCGGTAAAAATTGTGAAAACATTTAAATTATAAACTTATCCAAATAATATTTCCTAAAATTTATGTTAGTATTTTAAAAGAATTTATTTCTAGTTGTGGAGTTCGACGGGTAGGGACGAAGGACGGGACGGAAATAGACGTAGGTTGCAAAAATGATATATTGCGACGTGATATATATAATAAGTTCATTATATCGTCTTAATATATCTATAATCCCTGTTGAGATCGAACTGCCTATTTACATGTTTATTTACACCTATATACCATACGGTAAACAGACCATCTAACAGACTAGTAAACTCTATTGTTTCCGCTGTAACAAAGTTTTTGACGCCACCATGCGAAAAATCGGGCTTGTGTTTATATATTTTCGTCTTTTTTTTTTTTATTTTATTGTGAATTTAAATATTATAGATTTTCCAGTTAAGTGAAAAAATATTTTTTCAGAGATAAAACTAATATTTAAGCAATCAATTATACTTTTTTCAAAAATGTATATAAGTTTTATACCCTAATAAATAAGTTTTCGCTTAGCTGGAAATCCTACAATCTTTTATGTCATTTACATATCTAAAATAAACGAATAATGTTCTATGTAATATATAAGATTTATTTGAAAATAAATGAAAATTATAAAATGCTAATTACAAATTATGTTATGAGTAAACACTAGTAATCATATCTTTTTCACACATTGTTTTGTCATATATTGAATTTAATTTTCGCAATAAATTAATTGCTCAGTATTTTAATACATTTTTGCTCAGTAAAAAATTCCAAATGACCATTATTTTATTGTTTTTTCGCACGGTAAAATATTTTAAATTCGCTCAGTAATTCATGCCTAGTAAATTAAATAAAATCGTTCAGTATTTGATGCTCTGTGTAAATCACTGAATGTACAGTAAATTTTCTGTATTATAATATTGATGAATTCCTCCATTCTATTTAAATATAGGTATTATTTTAATTTTTTTTTTAATTTACATTTTTTAGAAAAATTATTTAAATATATAAATATAATATATATTTATATCTGGTATTACATCGCTCAAGAAAATATAATGAATTTGTTATTATTTACTTTTTTATGTAGATTTATAATTAAATTTAATTTTGAAATATTGATACAAGAAAAAATTTCGGCTCACAAAAATTTTCAGTGGTTCTTAACAAAAAATGTGAAATTAGGATAGCATTTTTACCGATATGTACAAGGCAATATGTATTGTAAGCACAGACCATTGTAAGTATAGACACTATAAAATAAGTTGACCTGTGGCCAGGTCCGAACCGACCGACGGTTTGAAATAAATTAATTTTCAGCTACAGAAACAATTTCAAATAATTTTAAAATATCTATTAATGTAATAAAAAACAGATATGGATAGAACATAAATATTTTTAATTTTATTTTATTTATAATATATAGCTGAAGTAGCCGGCGTTGCCCGTGAGGCTGTGACGTCATGAAGGGCTGGGTGACGTCATATAATTTTAAATTAAGAAAAACATAATGAAGATGATTTTTCCCGAGGATAAAACCAATACATTCGTGGTGATATGTAAAAAAATCTCCTCATGTGAAATTTGGTGTGAAAATAACCCTTCCCTTCCTATCGTCGTTCGCTAATACTACCACTTCCGGTTTCCGGATTTGCACCAAAAGTTGATCAATTCATCCCACTGATGCATTAAGTAAATATACCAAATTTCATCAAAATCCGTTGAGCCGTTCAGGCTGTACACATCTATACGGACGGACAGACGGACGGACGGACAGACATCATGCTAAAAGTACTTTTTTCTGTTAAGAAAATGCTTGATTCGTGGAGATATGTAAAAATCTCCACATGTGAAATTTGGTGTGAAAACAATACCTCCCTTACTATCGTCGGTCGGTAAAAATGAAAAATTACTTACCTTTATTAAAAATGAAAAATTACTTACCTTCGCTAATTTAAAAAAAAATTTAAAATCTTACCTTTTTACTTATAAAAATAGACTTATTTTAGATATATGTTTAATAAAATAATAGTTATAATGAATAAAAGCATTTTATAATTAACTCCACGAATATAATATGTACATAAATTCGAAATTGTGATTTGAAGAATAAAAAATAAATTTAACTTTATTTCAAAAAATCTTTCATATATCTTTCATTCAAAATTTTTTTTAAAACTTTTTATTTAATATTAATTTAAATCCCTGTAAACAAACGAATTAATTTTATATTAAATAATAAAATAATTTCTATAATAATAAAATTTTACTTACATCATAAACCATGATAATTGAGGTTTGATATTAAAATAAATAAAAATCCTATACATTTTCCCAAACATTTTTTACAAGTCAAATTGGCATGTAGTGCGATCTGGCGTCTGCAGCACAATCGTTTGTGCGCCTGCAACGCCCTCCTTTGCTGCGCATGGAATGAAAACACGATTTCAACTCGTCCATTTGAGTATCCCCCTCCTGAAACGTATCAAACTTGGACATTCAATGTTAATTTTTGAAACCTTGTTTTACCGCCCTCTTTAAGAGAACTAGGTACAGTTTTTTTCTATTTTTTTTTTAATTTTTTTTATTTAGAAGGAATATTTGGAATAAAAAAATTTCAGAATTTTCAGTTTAGTGAAAAATTATTTATTCAGAAATAAACTAACATTTGAACAATTAATTATACTTTTTTCATAATCTCACTAGTAAACATATCTTTTGCATATTATTTTGTGAAATCATCATAACAAAATTTTTTTTAATAAGTTAAAGCCTGCAACGTAATCAAAATTACATAATTCTATTCACAAAAACTCTGATGATCTTACTAGTGATCACATCTTTTTTACTTATTATTCTGTTACACAATTTTAAGAAATGATGTAAAAGAACTTTATGCAAAAGTAATGTAACTTTACTAGTGAAATCATCACTATGTAAATGATGATTGAAGTGATGATTAAAATTAGTAGTACAATTGCTACTATTACCTGGGATGGGCAAGTTACTCGATTTTGTGTAATCAGATACAAAATACCAATTACTTCAGATTTTTGTAACGAAATACAAGTTACCAATTACTCACGGGTTTGTGTAACGAGTTACAAGATACCAATTAATATTGTATTTGGTATCTTGTATTTCAAATACATGTAACTGATTAACGCCCATCTTTGACTATTACTAAAGTTTCCTTATTATTATGAATTTTAGTACTTATCTCTTCTATTTCTCTTAATCTAATGTTACTTATTTCTATCTGCTTAATACTATGTAATTTTAGTTCTTTATTATTGTTTATAATGTCTTCACTTGGTAACCCTTTGGGGATGATCACTTCACTTTTGGATGTATAGGTTGAATGCATTTTTTGGTTATTAATTGAACACTCATTGTTTCTTATCTTGTATAGACCTTTGATTAACACTTTCTGTATATGGGAACAATTTAAAGGTATTTTTTCACTTTCACTTACACTTACAATAATAATATTTGAGTTTGGTATTACTATGAATTTGGGAAAATATTTAAGGGAGTGCATTTCACAATTTTTATGGTTGTGGTTTATTATTAAGTTTTTTGTACTATTGTTAACCTTTTCAGTATTAATTTTGCAATAATGTTTGTTGTTACTGTTTATACAATTCTCTGTATAGCTTATATCTAGGTGACTGACAATCAAGTATTCGAAAGGTTCGTTAAGCATGTAGCGTCCGTCTTTTTGAATGACAGGTAGGGGAGTAAGTTGGTAGATTTGATTTTCTGTGCTTATACGCAATCAGGAATTTCTAGAATAATGTCAACATTGTTGTTGTCAAATTTGCAAAATGGTCTAACGAATTTTGTTGCTTCCCAAAAATTATCAATGTTAATGTTTATTTTATAGGATTAGGATGGATATTAAATCGTTAAAGGGAATAATACTTTCATGGAGGGTGAATGAGCTACATAATGTTAAAGCCGTTTCTAGATTTTCGTGAAGCGTTATAAGTGAATTTATGTAGAGGGAAAGTTGCATTATAATATTAATCGTACTTTGGGCTGAATTTTCTTTCATGAATAGGTCTAAATTTGATGATTTCTTGATTCAGTACCGTGTGTAATTATTGGACGGATACTGGTCTTATATATTTTTAGTTTTCCTTCTATAGATAGGTGTTTATTTTTCCAGATTAGGTTGTACAAACATCCGGAGATTCTTGCACCTTTCACGACTTGGGCCTTAACCTCCTCTCTCATATCTCTCTTGCATGATAATCGAAATAAATCCAACGTCAATTAACTAATGACGAATAGTTCGTCCTTTTTTCTTGATATTCTTCTCATAACCATTATTACTCCACTAATAATAATAAATAAGGTCGGTAAACCTAGACCAATACTAATTACTAAGATAACGAGGAGAGAAAAATTTTCGTTCGACGGATTACCATAACCATAAATAAAACTCCAAGAATTGAATTTTGTTCTTTTATAAAATCCATCTTCTTTGAGACCGAATGATATGTATGTTTTTTGTATTAAAAGATCATTAGTTGATAAATTATAACCGTAATATCTTAAAAGGAGTGAGTCAATAATTTGATCTACTGGATTTGGAAGATTTGCAATATCATATTGATTAGTTTCAGTAGAATTGGAGATAGATCTCTCTTTGGCTATATATGCAACAGGTCGCCATTGAAGATAGCCTCCCGAAGAGGAATACTTGGATTTAGGAGTTAATAAATTGACCATCGTAAAAACTCCGGGGGTGTGTTCGTCATCGAGACTTTTGTAAGGAACGATACTCATGGTGGAATTGATAGAATCCTGGCTTGTTAGTATCATTTCCAGTGCAAAACGAGAATTATTAAAATTGGGATCAGTGGAGAATTTATCAATTTCTATTTCAATCAGACTGGCATTGGCTGAGTGAAGCAAATGTGGCAATTGGCAACTGTCATCCCGATATCCGAAATTATTAATCACAAATCTTAAGGTTCCTGTACGATTGACTGCCTGGCCTGACGCTTCAATGGACAAATCCATCAGATTTGATTCATTTTTATACTTTATCTTTTTCCAGTCAAATAAATCAGAACTAAATGCATTATACAAATGTTTATTATTCAAATCCATATGGGCTGTATCATTAACATCATTAAATTCAATAATCTTATTTAGAAGAAGACCAAATGTATAAAAAACATTACCAGAAAATTCAATTGGATTTATTTCTTGTGTTTGATTTTTTAAATTATTCCAATCAATTTTAAGATTTGTTTCATGTGTTGTTAATGCCAATAAAAATGAAGGTTTATTTGAAAAATCCATAATATAATGCAAGGTATTATTTGGTCCAATGGATTGAGTATGAATAATTAAATAATCATCACACGAGATAATACAATTTGGATTAATCGATGTGATAAGCTTTCTTTCAAGACAATAGACATTTTCAAGGAACAAAACAAGAAATAAAAATATCATAGTTCTTGTTTAGAAGACTAGATATCTAAGGAATAATAATATTTGATCTTTTTCTTTAATTTATTGTATTATTTTATTTTAATTGTTTTATTTAATTTTTATTATTATTACTTTATAATATTTTAATTTATTTAATTATTTTATTTTATTTCAATTGTTTTATTCAATTTTAAACAAATTTTATTTTTAAATTTTGAAAAGTCAATGACAAAAGATTTTAATGCTCACGGTTTTCCTTCTTGGCTCTTCAGTTGACTGCGCCCTTTGGATCGGATGATCCTAGTATTTGTTTGTCCAGGTGAAGTTTCAGAGCAACTGGTCCTTGTTAAGGCACTGGTGATGATCCTCGAAGGCCTGGTGATGTCGTGGAGTGGTATTTGGAAGCTTAAGACTTCGTAGTGGGTTTTCTGCTTCTTGTGGATTTTCGACGTCTCGAAGTTCCTCAGGTCCCGTCGATTGCTTCAGGCGATCAAAAGCGGAAATTTCCACTAAGGTACTTCACTTGTACTATACTAACATATCGTATTATACTGACTTCTTACATTCTGTTTTTACATGTATATAGGGTGGTCCGCCGTGGAGAGGGAACTATTTTTGAGAGTGGGGACAAGTCATGGGAGATGGAATCTTCCATGTAACAATGTTCAAAGGGTCAACTTAAAGGGATTCAGTGGTTATCCAATTGTTTTGATAATTACTTGTGGGTTCGAATCATTAGCCTTTGGACTTTTCGTTTATCATCTTATCTGCGGAAGTTGATTTTACAAATTTGATTTGGCTATTTGCCTATTTGTTTTTTCTGATAATCAGTCTTATGTTTATTGATTGTTTATTTGCGTATCTTAATCATCACTTAATTTCACTGCATAAAATTGATATTTTCTTTATAAAGCTATTACAAATTATCAGTATTTAGATAAATTTTAATATAAATAAGATTTAAAGTATAAAAAAAAGAACGAAGGGGAAAAAATTGAAATTCTCCAGGTGCGTCACTTTTTTGCGGGGGCAGTGTATATGAAATTACCATTTTGCAATGTAAATCTTATCTTATTATGCTAGCTAAAATTGTATATATATATAGCCATGGGTTCTCAAAAACCGCTCTAACGATTTTTTTCAAATTCACACTAGATATAGTATTTATAAAGAAAAATTGATTTTTATTGATCACATCTCAGGAAAAATACATCTTAATTATTTATTTCTCAATTTAAAATTATATATGGAGACGTCAAAAATGGCATCCATATTGAAATTTGACTCCCGCCTTTTTTTAAAGAATATTGTATTAATATTTTTTTATATTTAAAATATTTTAAAATTTTTTATTTAATTTCGAAATAAAATTAAAAATATTTATTTTTAATAAAATATATATATATTTATTAATCTCTCTTAATTACTATTTTATATTTATTTATTCATTGTTCTTTTATTAATTAAGTTTTAGATAGTTTTATAATTTTTAATATTTTTTTATTTATTATTATTGAGTACTCCACGTTCCATTCATTTTAATCAGATTGATGCAATGATGCAACATTTAATAATTGTAATATTGTAATAAATTTCTATCTTGAAAATTGTTACATATTATTCAGGATATTTTAAAAACAATTTCTTTCTTTAATTAATATACATTTTTTCTATTTCTAAGTCAGATATATTTCCAAATATTAAATAATTTTTGAAGTGAAAACTTCTTTAGCGGCGTTGAGCACTTTTGCGGGATGGGGAAAAAGTATAGAACTCGCGAGAGCGTGACCCACACAATGAAGCTAGCGCACATTACGTCTGCTTTCAAATTTCTTATAACAGAGCGCGAAATTTGAATTGTCATTAGAACTGTTTTATAAATTGTTATCTCTAACATATAAATATATATTTATTATGTAAAGTTCATTTCATATATACATATATAATAAAAAGTATAAAATGTTTTTAAATATTGCAATAAAAGCATATTATATTTTAATATATAAATTTATTATGTAAAGTTCATTTCATATATACATATATAATCAAAATTATACGAAATGAACTTCACATAATAAATATATATTTATATGATAGAGATAACAATTTATAAAACAGTTCGTATTGCAATATTTTAAACAAAGTTGTGTATATATATATATATATATATATAAATATAAGTTACAAATTTGTTTAAAATATATGTTTAAAATAATATATAAGTTAGATATATATATACATATATACATGCATATGAAATTCATCTTTCTCGTGAAATAGCGCGAATTGACTGCCAATTTTGCTTTTTTAATTTCGAAAAGCTGCAAAGCACTTTTTTTGTATTTAGTTTGTTTTATAACCACTTGGGGCGCTAAACAGTTTTTCAAAAAACACTATAGAAAAAAAATATAAGTACCTATATATTATATATTTATGTATTATTGAGGAGCACAAGTTCATTCATTTTAATCAGATTGATGCAAATGTGTAACATTTAATAATTGTAATAAATAATTAAAGAATTGTATATCAATATTTTTTAAAGGGTAGAGCGAGAGCTCGGTGTCCCAGGTATTATTATTACCAGCCAAATCCAATAATAATGAATCATTTTTTAACTTAAGTACCGAGCCGAAGCTCGGGGTCCCGGTATACAATATAAAGCAATAATTCGAAAACTCAATTAGCTAGGTATTTATTAAAGTATTATATTAAAAAGAATAAATTGTAAAATATTTAGAAACAACTTTAAAATTCAATTATTATTTTTGAATCGTGGAGTATCATTTTAACAAATATATATTTATATATTCATAAAATAATAAATAATTTATGTTATAACAATAATTTATAATATTGTTATAATTCTATTTATAAATCTATACCATTATTTCAATTTTGGATTCAAACTTAAGAATAATATAATTCAATATTAAATATATGTATAGATTGGAGTGAATTTATTGAAATATATAAAATCTATAATATTCTCAATATTATATTTTTTGAATTGGTAGTTTTTAATATCCACTAAAAATATAAAAAGACAAAATAAAAACAATATTTTTTTTTAAAGTCAAATCAAGATTCAAAATTAAAATAGATTTTCAAAGCCCTTTAAATGAGTTTCAAATTAATTTTTTATTAAAATTTAAAAAAATAATCAATTTTAACTTCACATAAATATATATTTAGAGAATTGATGACACAAATGTCATTTTTTTTTAAATTTATTATTTGATTGTCTGTACTAATATTTCAATTTTAATAGTACATTTATTTTCAAACGAGGATGTTACACACGCCCGCCTGCATTCAAAGCATTTGTAATATTTTCTTTTTCTATAACATAGGCGACAACGTAAGCCGCTTTGTTTGTTTGTTCTCCATGAATTGCTTACAAACCTCACATTCATATCTTCATAGTTTTTTGATAAGGTATCCGGCAACATAAGCCGTTTTCTTAATATTAATATCGGTCACTTGCTTTTCTTTAAATTCTTCTTTTCGTGAAAATATCTGAGGGATATTTTAAAGAACATGTTTAAAGTGGGTGCCACGCGAACTGACAATCGACCAAAAACAACGACGAATCGATGATTCTAAGGACTGTTTGAAACTGTTCAAACGTAATAAATCCGAATTTTTGCGTCGATATTTGACAATGGATGAAACATGGCTCCATCATTTCACACCGGAGTCCAATCGACAGTCAGCTGAGTGGGCTGAAGCCTATTTTGAGGCTAAAGACAAATCATATTATAAAAATGGTATCGAAAAATTATATAACCACTATAATCGCTCTATTGCCCTCAAAGGGAACTATATTGAATAATAAAAACAAATTATATAAAAAAAAAAAAAAATTCTATGCTAGCGTACGAATTTTTCAGCCCAACTGTTACAAATGAATAACGAGGAATTTTATATAAATTTTTAAAAATTAATTTATTCGTTTTATTGATTAGATATGAATAAACCATATAATCTATATTCAAGTAGGGATATATAAGAATATTGTGATGTAATATAAAAGTAATATATTCGAGGTGTGTCTAAAAAGTTCGGTGAATGCTATAATAAAAACATAAAAAGAGAATGTTAATTGTATTTACCTTCACTAGCCACAACAGACTTCTGACAACGTTCGTATAACACTTGAAAACTGTTTGAGAAGTCTTGATGTGGAATAGTGGAATCGTTATAGCCGTCACAACGTTCAGGCTGGCAATCCACAAGCAGGATACCAGAAAACACTGAACGTGTACGAAAGATGCTAACAAAAGATCGGCGTTTGACCCTGCGACTAATAGCCGAAGAATTGGGTATTACCAAAGACACAGTAAGTAATGTTTTCTGGTGTCCTGCTTGTGGATTGCCATTATTTTTTTATGCATTTAATATTTAATGGATTCTAAAAACTTTTATTCAATTTTTATTTATATTTTAATGGTGATTAATATTGTAGGAATATTCTAGTATATAGTACATGTATACATTTACTTCTTCATTAAATAGGTTTCTCATTAAGTGTTCGAAACAAGATGTGCTTGGTACAGGTGATTAAATTCTAAATCTTTATATCAATATCCCTAGACAATCTTTTGATCTCGAATTGAACCCTTTCTAAGGGTTTATATTTGATTAACGTTAATAAAATTAAATCGCTTCTCTTTCAATAGTCTATTATTGATTAATATGTCCTATCTATTGGATTTCCAATAGATTATTTCGAAAATGTTAGAATTATTTTTTTTATTCTCAAATTGAGATAAAAGCTTTAATAATAAAGAGATAGCTTGTTCAGATTCACCCCCACTCCCTCTCCCCCTGTCTGCCATTCGTTTTATTTCAATTATTACCAGAAAATCGTTTCATTTCAATAATAATTCTTTTGTTTTTCTACATTATTCGATTTATGTAAAATACAAAATCATTTTATTTTAATTATATTTTATAAAATTACATTTATATATTCTTTGAAAAAATTATATTTATTTTCTTTGAAAAAAATTGAAGATGAAATTCGACAAATTAAATAAATGAATAATAGCAAATTACAAAAAAAAAAAAAAAAAAAATAAAATTGTTTGTTTTATAACTCGAACGCAATTTTAATAAATCTAATTTCATTGTCTGAATGTTTATTTTAAATGAGATCGTCCATTTCCATTGAGATTATTCTTTTAAATTTTTTTTTTATTTCCTATATTTTATTTTGAATATTTATCATAAGTTAGAAATGTTCTCTGAACAAAATTATCCATTCAATGACGAAAGAGATAAATAAACATTAGGGCGGAAAAAACAGGAGAACAAACCGTATCCAAGTGGAAAAATATGTACAAGATTATTGATATTTCCCCTTAACTTGTTTGAAAGGATATGAGATGAGTTTCTTCCTTGGAGCAAATGTTAACATTTAACCCTTTCCTTTTGTTTACCAGTCGGTTCACCTTTAAACAAGAACTTTAAATTTAAAATAATACACTCTATGACAAACTTTCAAAGTTGTGCTACAAAAAAAAAAGGTAAAAAGTGTTTTTGTTTACTTTCTTATGTATAACATCCTAAGTAGAATTAAGAAAATAAATTTTAAATTCTTATAAAATTAAATATATAATGTTTTGGAAAAAAATAAATGATCATATTTAGCACTTTTATATGTAACTAACTTCTCAGAGCAGTTTGAGTGATCTTTGAACCTTGCCTCCTGTATCCTCAAAGTGATATATAGTGTAACGTTTTTCCAAGTATAACTCATCGTCCAATACTCTTATCACTAATCACTGAGTCAAAAACAACTATTCATCTATACTTACCTCAGCACAGACCATCCTTATCAGACTTACCAACTTGATGTTAATTTTTGAAATCCTGTTTTTAGCTCTTTCTTGGAATGTGAAAAAGAATTAATTTAAATGTTCTATGTACAATAAAATATGTAATATTTATTTAAAAATTTATTCAAATTATAAAATGCTATTTACAAATTTTTCTCAATAGCAAACATCTTTTTTACATATTTTATTTAATTTTCCACTTCCATTAAAATTTGACAATTTTTAATTTGCAATTATTGAATTTACACATCTAGATGAAACGAGCAATGTTCTATGTAATATATAATATATAACAATGATGGCCAACCCGTGGCTCGCGACCCACATGTGGCTCTTTTTGAGTTTATTGCGGTAATTAAAAAATTTAAAGTTATCACAATTTAGAATTTACATATATTATCCTGGGAAAAAGCTACGTCATGACACATATTTATTTACATATAATTATTTAAAGGGAATTTAACATTTAGTTATTTCTGCAAGTTTAAAACTCTGTCTACGAGTAATTTATTACAATAGCAATAGCAGAACTATTGCATGCGGGGCATACGACTTATTATTAATATAATTAGGTATTTTAATCGCGTTCGTAATCGTAATTTTTGTTCATGTGACTACAACCCCCCAACCTCCAAAGTAAAATTTTTTTTCGATTTGGCTCTAACATTTTCGATTTTTGATTATGGCTCGAAGAATCACCCCCTGATATATAATATTTATTTGAAAATCAATTAAAATTACAAAAGACTATCTACAATTGTTATGATCTCACTAATAAACATAAGTTTTTTAAATATTGTTTGGTTACACATTGTATTTAATTTTCCACAAAACCCACCATATTGATGTACATTCTGAGGTATCCTTCCAGGGCGTAATCTTTTCTTCTCAACTGTAGAAATCATGATCTTCAAAGGGAAGGCTTCATACACAGTGTTTATGCATTTTACAAAATGGGAGCCAAGTAAATCTTTCAGGTCCAATCGCTTTATCCACCTTTCAAATTATGATTACTGGGAAAACAAAATGGGTCTCCTGCAGGAATTGAATTTGTTATAACTGCAAAAATACGAAATATTATACAATTTATATAAAATTAATTTGGTAATTATTCAAGTAAACGCCTTTTGGGTTCCTTTTGCAATTAAAAATAAACTTTTCTTATGAAATTTTTTCTGGCCTCTTCTAGTTTGCGAGATAAAAATTATTAAAATAAAGATTTTTTGAGTTTGACAGATTAGTTATGAACTTTGTGCCATTAAGTAATGTTTTATTGACTAATTCACTAATTATTTACTTATTCACTAATTTTCGTATTTTATAAGTTCGGTTTGAATATAGGAAAGGTTTATAATTTTTATAAATCAAAACCGAACATATAAAAACAGAAAATTAGTGCGCCATCTGGCAGCCAAACGGATAAAACATGCTAGCTAAATAGAATATCAATGGATTTATATGCATATTTTAATAATTTTTATCTCATAAACTAGAAGAGGCCCAAAAAAATTTCATAAGAAAAGTATATTTGTAATTGCAAAAGGAACCAAATGGTAAAGTATTATCCAAATCCATGAAAAGGCGTTTACTTGAATAATTATATATAATTTATAAAATATTATGGTATAAAATAAAATTCAAATATTCTATTAAAAATATTTTTTTAGTTGTGAAATATAATTAATAATTGAGTAATAAACAAAATATAAAAACAAAACCCAAAATATAGATTATTGACTAAATCATTTTAATTGGTGATTTTTGGTTTAGTCGAAGTTTTATATACATTTTTGAAATTTAACTTCCTTTGGGTTCTTTGATTAGATATTAATAAAACTATAGTCTATGTTAAAATATGGGTGCTTAAGAACATTCTTAAATCATATTTGGATTCACCAGGTTTTGAAAAGTAGAACTATTGTTTCTAACGTTGTTTAATATTTAACTTTATTTATACAATAACTTGTAAGGGGAAGGGCCCACAGTGGATGCCAACAGGCCCCTTACAAGGAGAAAGGAAGAAGGGGGAGAGAAGGGAGGGAAAATGTGATAGAAGAGAGAAGAGGGGAAATGGGAGAGGGAAAAATGGAACTTATGGAGAGGGAAAAATGAGTTTGTCTCCACAGGTAAGCAGGTGGGTATCTTCTTGAAGGGGGAAAATATTACCAGCGGCTGCAGAGTACAAACTGACTTTCCTCCAGTGGTCCAGCGGAGAGGAAGTTAATTGGGCGCCATGCTATGCTCAGGGGTAAAGCAAATTTAAAGAGACTGGGACAATAAGGATGTAGTTAAATTAAATTGAAAGACGGTTGTAAAAAGAAAACGTATAATTATAAGTTGAAAATAAATATTATATCAATTCTCCACCATGGGAGTCACAAAAGATCCATCCAACATGGAGGATCAAAACACGTCTTTATATAAAGAACGTGGAGACAAGACTATACGTCTTTACATAAAGAACGATAGTATCTGACTATTTATAATTTCTCCACCATAGGAGTCACAAAGGATCCATCCAACATGGAGGATCACCTTTAAACACAAAAAACACGTCTTTATATAAAAAACGTGGAGAACAGACTACGAGTCTTTACATAAAGAACGCTAGTAGCAGACTGACTATATAAGGCTAAAAAGGTCGTCGCCGACCGCACTGAGGGTCGAGTTTGCTTGCTCCGGGTTGGTTGTTGGACTCCACGTGGACTCTGCTCGCTCCTGATTGGTTCGCGCCTGCTCCACGTGGACTCTGCTCGTTCCGGATAGGCTATCGGTGGTAATGCCGGTCCCTGATTGGGTCGTGCTCGCCTCCGCTTGCGGTTTTGTGTGGTGGCTTCTGCTTCGCTTGCCACAATTGAAATATATCAGGCTTTTCTTCAACCAAACTTGACATTAAAATTAATGCTGTTTGTCGATCATTATTATAAGAATTGATCTTAATACCATTGTTTATCAACTTGTCTGTCATTTCATACTGTTGATAAATAATTGACAAATGAAGTGGAGAATTTCCATCAAGGTCCGGTAAGGAAAGATATGCTCTGAACTGAAGTAGATAATCAACTATTTCATTGAAGTTACGGATTATGGCCATCATGAATGGAGTTGGCAACAAATGATTTTGAGAATAAATTTCTACATTTCGCATTACTAAATCTTGAACAAAATCAAGTTTACCTAGGTCACATGCAAGGTGTAATAATGTGTTATTTTGATTGTCTAAATGTTCTAGATTAGCTCCGAAATTTATTAAATGACTATATTTTTTTTTTAAACTCCTTGAGAGTACAGCAATCTGCCCGGTTGAGCACTAATTGTTTTTTGTGGTCCATTTTCATTATTATACATAATTTACAATATACAATGACACATTATTGCAGGGGTGCTCAAACTTGAACTGCTGGCGATCTACCTCAATATTTTTAGACTACTTACGATCGACTCTGAGAGACTGCAAGTGTGTGTGATGCAGGGTTGTCGTACATACACGATACACCCTACCTACCTAGGTAGGGCGTACCGTAGCATATATAGATATTAGCTTTCTGCGCAGTATAGGTACATTATTTTAGTCAAGGTTTGGGTTAGGTTTAGTTAGGTTCTTCTCTACAATATCAATGAAAAAACTCATAGTTATTCAAAATCGATCGCGATCGACCGTTTGAGCACCCCTGCATTATTGGCACGTAGAGTATCCTTCCAGTGAGGGATCTCCCTTATAATCTTTTTGCATATTTTAATTATATGTAGAGCCGTTACAGTTGGCGCATTTAACATTGTTATCTCGCGTTTTGCGGGGGCAAAGTTTTGTTTCGTATTGACCCGCGCATTTGACACACTTAAAGGTTTTACGGCAGTAGGTTTTGGTATGCCCGTAGGCCTGGCACCTGGTGCATTGGGGCACTATTCTTTTGACGTGAGGTGCTTCGCATTTAATAATGCTGTTACCTAGTTTTTGTAATGAGTATATCTCATTATTTTCTTTGGATCTAATGTCAATATGAAACATTGGTAGTGGTTTTTTTGTAATTCGATGTTTCATGTTGTGAATGTTTACCACATCATGGCCTTGTTCCTTAAGGTTTATTTTTATTTCATCGATATCTGTGCCATGATGTAATCCTCTTAGTATAAATCTAAAGGTTTTTTCACTTTTCGGTCTAAATGTGTGATATTGTGTATTTCTACTGTCGAGCTCCTTAATTAATGTCTTGAAATGATTGGCCTCTAGAACTTGTACTTTTATTGTTTCATAGCTGGTGTTTTTAATTGTATATTTGTTATCTGTGATTTGTTTCAGTAAGTCATGAATGGGTTTGATTAACCCAACGTTGTATATTGTTATGGGTGGTGGGTTGTACATAACTTTTGTGTTGTTTTTATCTTCTGTTTCCTTATTATTATCTTCTGATAAACTGGAGAAACTATTTCTTGTTTCTATGGGCCCCGCTAGCCAGTAGTCTGTTAATTTTAGTTGTTTTCTGACGGGCAATACTTCTGGGCTTCTATTTCACTACGCAGTGTTATATGGAAGAGATTCGTCTGATTCATTGTTTGCTTGTGTATCGTGGACCGCGTGTAACTCTACATTACTTGATGTATGAGCCTCAGTAGTGTTTGACTGTGTCTGTTTAATTTCATCGGGCCGAGAGGAGTACATGATTGGATCACCTTTACTTGAGGTGGATGGGGCTAGGGTAAGATTCATTGATTGTTGAAGGGGAGAGAACAAATTGTCTAATTTTTGCCATATAAATTGGTGTCCTACCAAAGCTGTCTGTTAAGTCAACGTATACATTTTTATTAATTAAAACATTCACGATGTCATCTCTTCCACATAACACTGCGTAATGGAATAGAGAAAAATGAAAATTTCCGGAATATATTATTAAATTTTTTTTTATTGTTTCTTCATGTTGATTTTGAAATTCTTCAATTGACATTTGTAATAAATTTTCTAAATAATTAAAAACGTGCCAAACCTTGTCTAATGCTTGAGATATATCTAGGAAAGCGGCCGAGCAATATCTTTTAGCATTTAGATCTCTGTTTATCTGGTTAACCAACCTGTGCACCTGCTCTATTGTTCCGTTTTTCGTGCGGAATCCAAATTGATGTTCCGGGATTATTCCTCTTTTAGCGATTATTATGTTTAATCTTTTGAGGTACATTTTTTCGAAAAGTTTAGACAATATAGGTAGTATACTTATAGGTCTGTAGGATGTAACATCTTCTGGCTTTTTGTCGGGTTTAAGGATCATAATAATTTGGGCCACTTTCCAACTTGTGGGAAAGTAGTTTAGATGTAAAATTCCATTGAAGATATAAGTTATTAGTTTTACGCATTTAGCTGAGAGTTCTTGCAAAATTGTGCCAGTGATTAGATCAAATCCAGGTGACTTTTTTGGATTAATTTCCTTTCTTATAGTTTGTTTGTTTGACTTCATTTGGTGTAAATTTTTTATGAGGTAAATCCATTTGGAAAGGAACGTTAAGAAAGTCAGTTATTTCTTTTTCTTCATCAGTGGATAGTGATGTAGGGAAGGGATGAAATACTTTTTTAAGATGTTTGGAGAATACTTCAGTTTTTTCTTTATCGTTTCTGGTCCAGTTATTGTCATTATCTTTAATAGGTGGGTTGTGATGTTGTGTCCATTTGAGTTTCCTGG
Source organism: Labia minor (assembly GCA_963082975.1). NCBI lineage: Eukaryota > Metazoa > Arthropoda > Insecta > Dermaptera > Spongiphoridae > Labia > Labia minor. Next base: position 58,217,487 of record OY720345.1, read on the forward strand.
TAGCTTTCGAGAGCGAGTAGTCCGTTGCCTCAGTTGGGGTTAGATTTTCAAGGTATTCTTGTATTTCTTGGTTTTTTTCTTTTTGGAATAGGTCTTTTAGTTCTTTTGTCGACTGACACTCATGTGTCCTCCGTCGGCTTTTTATAGCTGCTCGTAGTGCACGTGGATTGTCCCGGATCGGCCGTCGTCGATGGAATTAGCGCTGATTGGTCTGGGTCGAGTTTGCTTGCTCCGGGTTGGCTCGTGATGGACTCCACGTGGAGTATGCTCGCTCCTGATTGGTTCGCGCCTGCTCCACGTGGACTCTGCTCGTTCCGGATAGGCTATCGGTGGTAATGCCGGTCCCTGATTGGGTCGTGCTCGCCTCCGCTTGCGGTTTTGTGTGGTGGCTTCTGCTTCGCTTGCCACAATTGAAATATATCAGGCTTTTCTTCAACCAAACTTGACATTAAAATTAATGCTGTTTGTCGATCATTATTATAAGAATTGATCTTAATACCATTGTTTATCAACTTGTCTGTCATTTCATACTGTTGATAAATAATTGACAAATGAAGTGGAGAATTTCCATCAAGGTCCGGTAAGGAAAGATATGCTCTGAACTGAAGTAGATAATCAACTATTTCATTGAAGTTACGGATTATGGCCATCATGAATGGAGTTGGCAACAAATGATTTTGAGAATAAATTTCTACATTTCGCATTACTAAATCTTGAACAAAATCAAGTTTACCTAGGTCACATGCAAGGTGTAATAATGTGTTATTTTGATTGTCTAAATGTTCTAGATTAGCTCCGAAATTTATTAAATGACTATATTTTTTTTTTAAACTCCTTGAGAGTACAGCAATCTGCCCGGTTGAGCACTAATTGTTTTTTGTGGTCCATTTTCATTATTATACATAATTTACAATATACAATGACACATTATTGCAGGGGTGCTCAAACTTGAACTGCTGGCGATCTACCTCAATATTTTTAGACTACTTACGATCGACTCTGAGAGACTGCAAGTGTGTGTGATGCAGGGTTGTCGTACATACACGATACACCCTACCTACCTAGGTAGGGCGTACCGTAGCATATATAGATATTAGCTTTCTGCGCAGTATAGGTACATTATTTTAGTCAAGGTTTGGGTTAGGTTTAGTTAGGTTCTTCTCTACAATATCAATGAAAAAACTCATAGTTATTCAAAATCGATCGCGATCGACCGTTTGAGCACCCCTGCATTATTGGCACGTAGAGTATCCTTCCAGTGAGGGATCTCCCTTATAATCTTTTTGCATATTTTAATTATATGTAGAGCCGTTACAGTTGGCGCATTTAACATTGTTATCTCGCGTTTTGCGGGGGCAAAGTTTTGTTTCGTATTGACCCGCGCATTTGACACACTTAAAGGTTTTACGGCAGTAGGTTTTGGTATGCCCGTAGGCCTGGCACCTGGTGCATTGGGGCACTATTCTTTTGACGTGAGGTGCTTCGCATTTAATAATGCTGTTACCTAGTTTTTGTAATGAGTATATCTCATTATTTTCTTTGGATCTAATGTCAATATGAAACATTGGTAGTGGTTTTTTTGTAATTCGATGTTTCATGTTGTGAATGTTTACCACATCATGGCCTTGTTCCTTAAGGTTTATTTTTATTTCATCGATATCTGTGCCATGATGTAATCCTCTTAGTATAAATCTAAAGGTTTTTTCACTTTTCGGTCTAAATGTGTGATATTGTGTATTTCTACTGTCGAGCTCCTTAATTAATGTCTTGAAATGATTGGCCTCTAGAACTTGTACTTTTATTGTTTCATAGCTGGTGTTTTTAATTGTATATTTGTTATCTGTGATTTGTTTCAGTAAGTCATGAATGGGTTTGATTAACCCAACGTTGTATATTGTTATGGGTGGTGGGTTGTACATAACTTTTGTGTTGTTTTTATCTTCTGTTTCCTTATTATTATCTTCTGATAAACTGGAGAAACTATTTCTTGTTTCTATGGGCCCCGCTAGCCAGTAGTCTGTTAATTTTAGTTGTTTTCTGACGGGCAATACTTCTGGGCTTCTATTTCACTACGCAGTGTTATATGGAAGAGATTCGTCTGATTCATTGTTTGCTTGTGTATCGTGGACCGCGTGTAACTCTACATTACTTGATGTATGAGCCTCAGTAGTGTTTGACTGTGTCTGTTTAATTTCATCGGGCCGAGAGGAGTACATGATTGGATCACCTTTACTTGAGGTGGATGGGGCTAGGGTAAGATTCATTGATTGTTGAAGGGGAGAGAACAAATTGTCTAATTTTTGCCATATAAATTGGTGTCCTACCAAAGCTGTCTGTTAAGTCAACGTATACATTTTTATTAATTAAAACATTCACGATGTCATCTCTTCCACATAACACTGCGTAATGGAATAGAGAAAAATGAAAATTTCCGGAATATATTATTAAATTTTTTTTTATTGTTTCTTCATGTTGATTTTGAAATTCTTCAATTGACATTTGTAATAAATTTTCTAAATAATTAAAAACGTGCCAAACCTTGTCTAATGCTTGAGATATATCTAGGAAAGCGGCCGAGCAATATCTTTTAGCATTTAGATCTCTGTTTATCTGGTTAACCAACCTGTGCACCTGCTCTATTGTTCCGTTTTTCGTGCGGAATCCAAATTGATGTTCCGGGATTATTCCTCTTTTAGCGATTATTATGTTTAATCTTTTGAGGTACATTTTTTCGAAAAGTTTAGACAATATAGGTAGTATACTTATAGGTCTGTAGGATGTAACATCTTCTGGCTTTTTGTCGGGTTTAAGGATCATAATAATTTGGGCCACTTTCCAACTTGTGGGAAAGTAGTTTAGATGTAAAATTCCATTGAAGATATAAGTTATTAGTTTTACGCATTTAGCTGAGAGTTCTTGCAAAATTGTGCCAGTGATTAGATCAAATCCAGGTGACTTTTTTGGATTAATTTCCTTTCTTATAGTTTGTTTGTTTGACTTCATTTGGTGTAAATTTTTTATGAGGTAAATCCATTTGGAAAGGAACGTTAAGAAAGTCAGTTATTTCTTTTTCTTCATCAGTGGATAGTGATGTAGGGAAGGGATGAAATACTTTTTTAAGATGTTTGGAGAATACTTCAGTTTTTTCTTTATCGTTTCTGGTCCAGTTATTGTCATTATCTTTAATAGGTGGGTTGTGATGTTGTGTCCATTTGAGTTTCCTGGTAGCTTTCGAGAGCGAGTAGTCCGTTGCCTCAGTTGGGGTTAGATTTTCAAGGTATTCTTGTATTTCTTGGTTTTTTTCTTTTTGGAATAGGTCTTTTAGTTCTTTTGTCGACTGACACTCATGTGTCCTCCGTCGGCTTTTTATAGCTGCTCGTAGTGCACGTGGATTGTCCCGGATCGGCCGTCGTCGATGGAATTAGCGCTGATTGGTCTGGGTCGAGTTTGCTTGCTCCGGGTTGGCTCGTGATGGACTCCACGTGGAGTATGCTCGCTCCTGATTGGTTCGCGCCTGCTCCACGTGGACTCTGCTCGTTCCGGATAGGCTATCGGTGGTAATGCCGGTCCCTGATTGGGTCGTGCTCGCCTCCGCTTGCGGTTTTGTGTGGTGGCTTCTGCTTCGCTTGCCACAATTGAAATATATCAGGCTTTTCTTCAACCAAACTTGACATTAAAATTAATGCTGTTTGTCGATCATTATTATAAGAATTGATCTTAATACCATTGTTTATCAACTTGTCTGTCATTTCATACTGTTGATAAATAATTGACAAATGAAGTGGAGAATTTCCATCAAGGTCCGGTAAGGAAAGATATGCTCTGAACTGAAGTAGATAATCAACTATTTCATTGAAGTTACGGATTATGGCCATCATGAATGGAGTTGGCAACAAATGATTTTGAGAATAAATTTCTACATTTCGCATTACTAAATCTTGAACAAAATCAAGTTTACCTAGGTCACATGCAAGGTGTAATAATGTGTTATTTTGATTGTCTAAATGTTCTAGATTAGCTCCGAAATTTATTAAATGACTATATTTTTTTTTTAAACTCCTTGAGAGTACAGCAATCTGCCCGGTTGAGCACTAATTGTTTTTTGTGGTCCATTTTCATTATTATACATAATTTACAATATACAATGACACATTATTGCAGGGGTGCTCAAACTTGAACTGCTGGCGATCTACCTCAATATTTTTAGACTACTTACGATCGACTCTGAGAGACTGCAAGTGTGTGTGATGCAGGGTTGTCGTACATACACGATACACCCTACCTACCTAGGTAGGGCGTACCGTAGCATATATAGATATTAGCTTTCTGCGCAGTATAGGTACATTATTTTAGTCAAGGTTTGGGTTAGGTTTAGTTAGGTTCTTCTCTACAATATCAATGAAAAAACTCATAGTTATTCAAAATCGATCGCGATCGACCGTTTGAGCACCCCTGCATTATTGGCACGTAGAGTATCCTTCCAGTGAGGGATCTCCCTTATAATCTTTTTGCATATTTTAATTATATGTAGAGCCGTTACAGTTGGCGCATTTAACATTGTTATCTCGCGTTTTGCGGGGGCAAAGTTTTGTTTCGTATTGACCCGCGCATTTGACACACTTAAAGGTTTTACGGCAGTAGGTTTTGGTATGCCCGTAGGCCTGGCACCTGGTGCATTGGGGCACTATTCTTTTGACGTGAGGTGCTTCGCATTTAATAATGCTGTTACCTAGTTTTTGTAATGAGTATATCTCATTATTTTCTTTGGATCTAATGTCAATATGAAACATTGGTAGTGGTTTTTTTGTAATTCGATGTTTCATGTTGTGAATGTTTACCACATCATGGCCTTGTTCCTTAAGGTTTATTTTTATTTCATCGATATCTGTGCCATGATGTAATCCTCTTAGTATAAATCTAAAGGTTTTTTCACTTTTCGGTCTAAATGTGTGATATTGTGTATTTCTACTGTCGAGCTCCTTAATTAATGTCTTGAAATGATTGGCCTCTAGAACTTGTACTTTTATTGTTTCATAGCTGGTGTTTTTAATTGTATATTTGTTATCTGTGATTTGTTTCAGTAAGTCATGAATGGGTTTGATTAACCCAACGTTGTATATTGTTATGGGTGGTGGGTTGTACATAACTTTTGTGTTGTTTTTATCTTCTGTTTCCTTATTATTATCTTCTGATAAACTGGAGAAACTATTTCTTGTTTCTATGGGCCCCGCTAGCCAGTAGTCTGTTAATTTTAGTTGTTTTCTGACGGGCAATACTTCTGGGCTTCTATTTCACTACGCAGTGTTATATGGAAGAGATTCGTCTGATTCATTGTTTGCTTGTGTATCGTGGACCGCGTGTAACTCTACATTACTTGATGTATGAGCCTCAGTAGTGTTTGACTGTGTCTGTTTAATTTCATCGGGCCGAGAGGAGTACATGATTGGATCACCTTTACTTGAGGTGGATGGGGCTAGGGTAAGATTCATTGATTGTTGAAGGGGAGAGAACAAATTGTCTAATTTTTGCCATATAAATTGGTGTCCTACCAAAGCTGTCTGTTAAGTCAACGTATACATTTTTATTAATTAAAACATTCACGATGTCATCTCTTCCACATAACACTGCGTAATGGAATAGAGAAAAATGAAAATTTCCGGAATATATTATTAAATTTTTTTTTATTGTTTCTTCATGTTGATTTTGAAATTCTTCAATTGACATTTGTAATAAATTTTCTAAATAATTAAAAACGTGCCAAACCTTGTCTAATGCTTGAGATATATCTAGGAAAGCGGCCGAGCAATATCTTTTAGCATTTAGATCTCTGTTTATCTGGTTAACCAACCTGTGCACCTGCTCTATTGTTCCGTTTTTCGTGCGGAATCCAAATTGATGTTCCGGGATTATTCCTCTTTTAGCGATTATTATGTTTAATCTTTTGAGGTACATTTTTTCGAAAAGTTTAGACAATATAGGTAGTATACTTATAGGTCTGTAGGATGTAACATCTTCTGGCTTTTTGTCGGGTTTAAGGATCATAATAATTTGGGCCACTTTCCAACTTGTGGGAAAGTAGTTTAGATGTAAAATTCCATTGAAGATATAAGTTATTAGTTTTACGCATTTAGCTGAGAGTTCTTGCAAAATTGTGCCAGTGATTAGATCAAATCCAGGTGACTTTTTTGGATTAATTTCCTTTCTTATAGTTTGTTTGTTTGACTTCATTTGGTGTAAATTTTTTATGAGGTAAATCCATTTGGAAAGGAACGTTAAGAAAGTCAGTTATTTCTTTTTCTTCATCAGTGGATAGTGATGTAGGGAAGGGATGAAATACTTTTTTAAGATGTTTGGAGAATACTTCAGTTTTTTCTTTATCGTTTCTGGTCCAGTTATTGTCATTATCTTTAATAGGTGGGTTGTGATGTTGTGTCCATTTGAGTTTCCTGGTAGCTTTCGAGAGCGAGTAGTCCGTTGCCTCAGTTGGGGTTAGATTTTCAAGGTATTCTTGTATTTCTTGGTTTTTTTCTTTTTGGAATAGGTCTTTTAGTTCTTTTGTCGACTGACACTCATGTGTCCTCCGTCGGCTTTTTATAGCTGCTCGTAGTGCACGTGGATTGTCCCGGATCGGCCGTCGTCGATGGAATTAGCGCTGATTGGTCTGGGTCGAGTTTGCTTGCTCCGGGTTGGCTCGTGATGGACTCCACGTGGAGTATGCTCGCTCCTGATTGGTTCGCGCCTGCTCCACGTGGACTCTGCTCGTTCCGGATAGGCTATCGGTGGTAATGCCGGTCCCTGATTGGGTCGTGCTCGCCTCCGCTTGCGGTTTTGTGTGGTGGCTTCTGCTTCGCTTGCCACAATTGAAATATATCAGGCTTTTCTTCAACCAAACTTGACATTAAAATTAATGCTGTTTGTCGATCATTATTATAAGAATTGATCTTAATACCATTGTTTATCAACTTGTCTGTCATTTCATACTGTTGATAAATAATTGACAAATGAAGTGGAGAATTTCCATCAAGGTCCGGTAAGGAAAGATATGCTCTGAACTGAAGTAGATAATCAACTATTTCATTGAAGTTACGGATTATGGCCATCATGAATGGAGTTGGCAACAAATGATTTTGAGAATAAATTTCTACATTTCGCATTACTAAATCTTGAACAAAATCAAGTTTACCTAGGTCACATGCAAGGTGTAATAATGTGTTATTTTGATTGTCTAAATGTTCTAGATTAGCTCCGAAATTTATTAAATGACTATATTTTTTTTTTAAACTCCTTGAGAGTACAGCAATCTGCCCGGTTGAGCACTAATTGTTTTTTGTGGTCCATTTTCATTATTATACATAATTTACAATATACAATGACACATTATTGCAGGGGTGCTCAAACTTGAACTGCTGGCGATCTACCTCAATATTTTTAGACTACTTACGATCGACTCTGAGAGACTGCAAGTGTGTGTGATGCAGGGTTGTCGTACATACACGATACACCCTACCTACCTAGGTAGGGCGTACCGTAGCATATATAGATATTAGCTTTCTGCGCAGTATAGGTACATTATTTTAGTCAAGGTTTGGGTTAGGTTTAGTTAGGTTCTTCTCTACAATATCAATGAAAAAACTCATAGTTATTCAAAATCGATCGCGATCGACCGTTTGAGCACCCCTGCATTATTGGCACGTAGAGTATCCTTCCAGTGAGGGATCTCCCTTATAATCTTTTTGCATATTTTAATTATATGTAGAGCCGTTACAGTTGGCGCATTTAACATTGTTATCTCGCGTTTTGCGGGGGCAAAGTTTTGTTTCGTATTGACCCGCGCATTTGACACACTTAAAGGTTTTACGGCAGTAGGTTTTGGTATGCCCGTAGGCCTGGCACCTGGTGCATTGGGGCACTATTCTTTTGACGTGAGGTGCTTCGCATTTAATAATGCTGTTACCTAGTTTTTGTAATGAGTATATCTCATTATTTTCTTTGGATCTAATGTCAATATGAAACATTGGTAGTGGTTTTTTTGTAATTCGATGTTTCATGTTGTGAATGTTTACCACATCATGGCCTTGTTCCTTAAGGTTTATTTTTATTTCATCGATATCTGTGCCATGATGTAATCCTCTTAGTATAAATCTAAAGGTTTTTTCACTTTTCGGTCTAAATGTGTGATATTGTGTATTTCTACTGTCGAGCTCCTTAATTAATGTCTTGAAATGATTGGCCTCTAGAACTTGTACTTTTATTGTTTCATAGCTGGTGTTTTTAATTGTATATTTGTTATCTGTGATTTGTTTCAGTAAGTCATGAATGGGTTTGATTAACCCAACGTTGTATATTGTTATGGGTGGTGGGTTGTACATAACTTTTGTGTTGTTTTTATCTTCTGTTTCCTTATTATTATCTTCTGATAAACTGGAGAAACTATTTCTTGTTTCTATGGGCCCCGCTAGCCAGTAGTCTGTTAATTTTAGTTGTTTTCTGACGGGCAATACTTCTGGGCTTCTATTTCACTACGCAGTGTTATATGGAAGAGATTCGTCTGATTCATTGTTTGCTTGTGTATCGTGGACCGCGTGTAACTCTACATTACTTGATGTATGAGCCTCAGTAGTGTTTGACTGTGTCTGTTTAATTTCATCGGGCCGAGAGGAGTACATGATTGGATCACCTTTACTTGAGGTGGATGGGGCTAGGGTAAGATTCATTGATTGTTGAAGGGGAGAGAACAAATTGTCTAATTTTTGCCATATAAATTGGTGTCCTACCAAAGCTGTCTGTTAAGTCAACGTATACATTTTTATTAATTAAAACATTCACGATGTCATCTCTTCCACATAACACTGCGTAATGGAATAGTGTAAAGGGCCGGAGGCCGGGTGAAAGGCAAAATTAAAAATAAAAGGCGAGATGTGATGAGAATTGTTTATTTGAACAATCCAGGTTTTTTATATATACAGCAAGTTGAGTTATGTACAAATTACGAGAGAAAGGACACGAAGGGGAGGATGATAGGGTGCGAATCGGGTGGTATATAAGGGCGAGAGAGAGAGAGAGAGAGAGAGATCGCTGTGTGGATGTGTATAATGAGAGATTTGGAAAACGTAATTGGGAGCGGTGGAGTTCTCAGCAACAAGGGTTGGCTGAGAGACGAGGGGGTGGTGTGGTGTGGTGAGTGATAAAAAGGGGATAAATAATTGTAGTAAAGGGATAAACGAAGATGGCGGTTGAGGGATTCTTTGAAACACGGTATTCAAGGAGGCGATGTGGTTGCGAAGAGAGGTGGGAGTGAAGTGTTCGCTGTGGCGACGATTTGCCGGACTCAGGCCAAGAGGGGGAACGGTGAATCGTGCAAGAACCACTAGATGGCGTGAGACTTCACGACTGAACAAATAGAGAAAAATGAAAATTTCCGGAATATATTATTAAATTTTTTTTTATTGTTTCTTCATGTTGATTTTGAAATTCTTCAATTGACATTTGTAATAAATTTTCTAAATAATTAAAAACGTGACAAACCTTGTCAAATACCATTGTGTTTATCAACTTGTCCCTGATTTGGTCGTGCTCGCTTCCGCTTGAGGTTTTGTGTGGTGGCTTCTGCTTCGCTTGACACAATTGAAATATATCAGGCTTTTCTTCAACCAAACATATTAAACTGACTGGCTATTTCAGTAGCTAATTCCTCAATGTTTATACATGAAAAAGGATGACTCATAAATGATGCTATATTTTCCAATTTACTGCAATCATAAAAACGCATTTCGAATTGTCCCAAAATATTTGATAATTCAGCCTCATACGCATCATAATTCAACTGAGGAATCCTTGCTTTCAAAGACGGAAAATGTTTCAGATCCTTTCTTTTCAGTTGATCTATTATAAGTTGCAATTTACTTTTGAATGCGTTTACTGCGCTAATCATCTCAATAATAGTTTTTCCTTTACCTTGAAGCTCCAAGTTAACGGTGTTTAAGTGCATTGTGATGTCAGTCAAAAATGCCAAATCATTTAGCCATTTTTCGTTTTTCAAAATCTGAGTGTCATCACCTCTTTCGTCTTGAAAAGCTGTTATTTCGGGCAATAATTCTTGAAACCTTTCTAGGAATTTTCTGCGACTCAACCACCTGACGTCCGTGTGAAGAACTAAATCAGTGTGTTCAGCTGACTCCCTATCTTCCAACTGCAACTGAAAGAGCTGCCGTTGCAAGCTACGTGCACGGATGGAATTCACAATTTTTATAGCAATGCTCATAATTTCCTCCGTGTTTAAAACTTTTGAACACAAAACTTGTTGATGTATAATGCAATGGAATGAAAAAAATGAAGGGAATTCTTCATTAGCTCGACACAATGCCACAAAACCGTTTTTGTTTCTAGTCATTGCTGGTACTCCATCGGTTGTAATGCACACTAATTTATATAATGATAGCTCGTAGGTTTTTACAAAATTGAAGAAAACGTCAAATATATCTTCGCTACGGGTCTTCCCCTTCAGAGGTATGATTGTCAAAAATTCTTCCTTAGCCAACATGTCATTGAATACCATCCGAATAAAAATACACAGCTGGGCAGTGTCTGTCATATCGGTGGATTCGTCGAACTGTAAAGAAAAGTATGTACATTCCATGATATCATGTTTTAGTTTATCTGCGATGTCCTGACTCATTACTTCAATACGCCTTGTGACAGTCGGACGAGATAACTGAAGTTCTCTAATAGCAGACATGATTTCTGTTTTATTTTTAAAATCTCCAAATAAAGTCTCACCCGCTTCAATAAATGCTTCCTTCACCACCGATCCATCTTCGAATGGTTTCTTCTGTTTCGCCAATATATGAGATATTTTAAATGACGCGTTTCGTTTTCTTAATTCACTCTGTGGCGGAAAATCCTTTTCATAATTATTATGAACCGTATTATGATGTCTCTCTAAGTTACCACGCTTAGGTATTGCAACTGGCGCACGACAAATAACACAAATGCACTTATCCTTCACCATACAAAAGAAAAATTCTTCCTCCCAATCCTTATTAAAATGATACGTTTTAAATTTCTTCACTGCACTCATTTTCCACTATTTAATAATAAACTTTGTACTTATCGACGTAGTATCGCCATCAAGTTACAATTCAGAATGGCTCCAATTCCTGAAGGCGCAACATTTATATCGGCGTGAACGAAAGTCTCGAATGTTCCCGTCAAACGCGCCGCCCGAAACTAGACTGTTCTGTCTAGTCTAGAAACAACGCGGCTTTTCTTTGACAAGTGCCGCGCGTTCCTTTGATAAAGCCACCTTTTGCCGCAAACAGTGTTATTTTATTACGTAATACATTTTTGTAGTTTAGTTACCTACCTACTTATTAAAATTTTTTTTCTTCTCGAGATCTACTCAAAAAGCACTCGCGATCGACCGTTTGAGCACCCCTGCTCTAGACACTGAAACCCCCATCTAATTTTTTAGACCAAGTGAACCGAACCGGAAAATTGAATACTTAGGGGTTTCCTTTCATCAAAATGAGTGCGAAAGTGTTTCATATAAAATTTTGATTGCATAGATTGAGACCAAAAGTCACAAAAATTCAGACAATAAATTTTCTAAATCCAATGAATGATCTTAGCCCGAATCATTAGACAAAAGGAAAAAATCTGAACCGAAGTTGAATCGTTTCATATATAAATTTTTCTAGCTTTTAGAAAACGCCTACTTAACTCGTTCCGTTGTTTATTAGAAAGATCATACCGGCAATAGATTTTAGGTAAGGTCTCAGCTAAAGTTTGCATTTAGAAGACAGACAGATAGACACTCGACAGACTTTGTTGATTATTATTATTATTATTACTATTATTAGATCCAATATTTTCTGGGGTTGGATCGAAAGTTTTAATATTAGTGAATTGAATTGAAATAAAAAACTCAATTCTTTATTTACATTTTTCACATATATACAATATCTCTGGTTGAGTTAGTATTAACTCGACTATTACGCGTTGGCGCAGCGCCATCCATCGGCACTCTGGGGCACAACACATCTATATTTTTGTTTGAGGCGTGATACATAATTTGTAGAAAGAATAATAATAAAATATCTATTAAAATATTATTTTTCTTTATTTTAAATATCTATCTACAAAATTTAAAAGTTTTCTAAGAATCTTTTTATAAATGTTGACTTTGGCATAATGATAAAACTCTTTGAATAAGTTATTTTGAATCAATCAGTCATTTTTTGGCCGTAATGATACTACCTTGGTTTCCGACTCACCTTTCCTATTTTTAAACTTTCAATTTCATTTTTCTATACCTAAGGTTTTAATGTTTGTCATTTCTTTTGCCTTTACTAAATTAATTAAATAAAATATCTATTAAAAAAAATAATTATCCTTATTTTATTTGTTTTATTTTTTATAAGTTTCTACAAAATTTAAAAAATTTTCTAACAACCTTTTAACAAATGTCAACTTCAATTCACAATATGATAAAAGTCTTTAGTAGTTTGTTTTCTGAAATGGTTAGTCGTAAAAAGTTTTTTTTTTATATTGGAACAAGATCGTCGAACGTTCAGCAGTATAGGGTGTAGCCATAAATAACATCTTCAAGGCAATTTCAATATCAAAGTATATAATGTAAATGTTTTTTCACGGTTTTATTCATAGTTCTTTTTCTTCTACTGATCATCCTTTTTTTAGTACTATCCCTTTTTAAATGGCACTTTATTATTTCCATTAATTTGCAAACTTTTATATAACTTTAAGTAATTGTTATAACAAATAATGAGGTTTAGGAAATTATTAATAGCTTCTTGAATTTATAAATATTAATATTTCTCATTAGTATCTGTATCCTTTTCACATAGTATCTTTATTATTAGTACCGGGACCCCGAGCCTCGGCTCGGTACTTAAGTTAAAAAAAATGATTCATTATTATTGGGTTTGGCTGATAATATAAATACCTGGGACACCGATCTGTCGCTCGACCCTTTAAAAAATATTAATATACAATTAATTATTTATTACAATTATTAAATGTTGCATCATTGCATCAATCTGATTAAAATGAATTGAACTGGGGTCCTCAATAATTCAAACAAACAATTTTAGCTAGCATAATAAGATTAATTCAAGTAATATCGTCTATTTCTATTCGACACTATTTTCAGTTATGAAATGAACAGTCAGTAGAGAGTAAAAAAATTGTAATTGAAGACCCTTGTTTTTAAAAATAATTAAATTATTTTATAGATTATAAAATAAAAATTATTGTATTAACATTAAAAATATTGAAATAAAAAAATAATAGTTTGATTTAATAAACTAAAATATTATAAACATTTTTAATGGGAATTTCTCAGGGAGGTAGGGAGCCCAATTCATTTAACCATCCATGTTGTATAAGGAATCTTAATTTCTTAACACTCCGTTTTTTCAAATTTAAAATAGAGGGAGAGAAAGAGTTTCAATTATATTCGAATAGTCTATATATTCTATATATGAGTATTTTTTTTCTGAATTTAATACCAAGTTGATTTTCAAATTATTAAGAGAATTTTTATTAAAAGACCACATTATTTGTATAAAATTATTTATTAAATTAAAATAATTGTACAACGTTTCAACTGATTATTCTGCAGTTGTTTTCAAGTAACCGTACGCTTGCTCCGATTCAAGCGGACTGATGCATGTTGGGACACGTCACCTCTTATATAGGCAGTGATATTGGCGCCAATTTTTGCCGCCAATTCTTAATCTCAACATGAAGTCAGCAGCAATTGTCAATTCAAGCGTTTACAATCAAGAAGTATGATAGTGCATTATGTCTCTATAAAAAAGATAGTAAATTATTTCTATAATCAAGATATATACATAAATACACATTAGATTAATTATATTTCATTCAATATGACAAATTTTACTCATCCAACACTATGTTCCACATCTTATTAAGTCTATATCCATCCTCTTTATTAATATTATTGGGATGATTATTAATTTCTATAGATTCTTTTATTTTTATTTTCCACCAATTATTTTCAATATGAAGTGTTTTTACATTATCTAAATTTATTTTATGTCCTGTTGTTAAGGCATGTTCTGCAATTGCTGATTGATTTGGATGTTTCAATCTAATGGCTCTCTCATGTTCAGACAGTCTTGTAGAAATCTTTCTACTTGTTTCACCAATGTATACTTTTTTACATTCACAAGTTACCTTATAAACTCCATTATTTTCGTTTTTAATTTTGTCTTTTATATTTGAGGTGAGAGAAGACATTTGTTTATGTGGTTTATATGTTACTCTGATGTTGTGTTTCCTCAGTTTTGACGCTATTTTTTCTGTTGTTCCTTTTATATAAGGTAATGTTATTTGTGATCTGTATATTGGTTTTTCATTTTCATTTTTGATTTCTGTCTTTTTTGTTTTTCTGAATTTCCTAATTTCATATTCCGAGAAGCCATTGTTTATGAAAGCTTCCTTCAATCGTTGTTTTTCTTTTTTAATGTTTTCATTTGAGCATATCTCTTCGGCTCTTTTGTGCAGTGTTTTTATCACTCCATATTTTTGTGATGGATGGTGGTGGGAATCTGCGTGGATATATCTGTTGGTATGAGTTGTTTTCCTGAAAATATCAAAATTTAATCTATTCTGTTTCTTTTTTATTAATACATCAAGAAACGGTAACTCTTCATTTACTTCCCATTCAACGGTTAGTTTTATATTTTTATGTAAATTATTTGCTGCTTCTACAAATTCAACTAAAGAATCCTTACCATGAGGCCAAATCATCAAAATATCATCCACATATCTAAGAAACAGTTTTGGTTTCTTTATTGCATTATTGACTAATTTTGTTTCAAAATCTTCCATGAATATGTTAGCGAATACTGGGCTTAGTGGACTACCCATAGCACATCCTTCTTTTTGCTTATAAATCTTTTTATCATAAATAAAGTATGTAGATTTTTGGCAAAATTCAATTAATTCGAGTGTTTTTTCATCTAAAGTAATGTTTGATTTTATAATCTCAATGGTCTCGTCAATAGGAACATTTGTGTACAAGGAGTCCACATCCAGACTCACCAACATATCATTTTTTGTAATTTCTACTTTTGATAACATTTCTACTAAGTGGGTGGAATTTTTAACGTATGAAAAATTAGTACCTGTAAATGGTTTTAACAAATGTGCTAGATATTTTGATGAGTTGTAAGTCACTGAATTGATTTGACTAACTATCGGTCTTAAAGGTTTGTTGGTTTTATGGATTTTGAGATTGCCAAACAGGTACTAATTTTTCATACGAAAATGAATGAAACTTGGGATTATTAGGTATGTTTCTAAGTGCATGAATATTTTTTTTATTGGAAGAATGATAAATATATATCGTAATTTATAATTATAAAATATTATTAAAATATATATTTTTAATTTTATTTCGAAATTAAATAAAAAATTTTAAAATATTTTAAATATAAAAAAAATATTAATACAATATCTTTTAAAAAAAGGCGGGAGTCAAATTTCAATATGAATGTCATTTGTCCATATATAAATTAATAATAAATAATATTAATAAATATTAAATTTAATAAAAGAACAATGAATAAATAAATATAAAATAGTAATTTATTAAAAAATAAATATGAAAATAGATAAAAAAAAAAATAAATTTATTATTTTTAAATATCGATGCTCAAGTCAAGTTTCGACCCTTCGAACTCCACTCGGACTCAGTCAAAACAGTCTCTCTACCCCCTAGACTTTTTTTTTTTTTTTTTAAATGTGTTTATTAGCCAGAAGAAAAAGATACATAAATTTTACAATATATAAATATAAATCCCTAAACACAGTGGGATTAAGTGATGCAATTAACAAAGAGTTAATAGAACTAAGAAAAAAAACATATTTAACAGAATGTTATGATCATGTTTATTATACTTATAAATTATTTAATAATTATTTTTTTTTATTTTACTTATTCAATTATATAACTATTGAAAGAGAATCAAATAAATTATTTACAAAAGAAGCAAGTACATTCCAATCTTATTAGATGAAAGAAACGTGACAATTTTTTAATTATATATAATTTTTTTTAGGAAACTGGCTTTGGGAAAAAAACCTAAAAATAACATTACAAGAGGGGAAAGATTTATATATTTACAGAAGGCAAGGAGATGAAGGGTGGGATAGGAGGAGTGGAAAGATTGAGAGAATTAATAAATTAAATTAAATTAAATTATTACAATATTTTATATTTTAGTATACACTATTAAATTCTTATATTATAAATTTATTGAAAAGCCCTAATTACAATTAATTTTCAATCCACCAGTATTTTTTTTTCGCGATATTCTCACTCTTATCTCTTTTTGAGATTGCCATATTGAAACGCCAGAATCTATAATGATCTTTTCCATCTAAGAAGGGATCGTAAGTTATGCTTCGGTCAGTACTTTTCCTAAATATATGATAAATAATTGGAATTTTGTTTGAGTCCTGGATGTAGCCATTTCCGTCCAAATAGGTGAATGCTTCAGGTGGGATAAAGCCTGAAATTAGGGTTCGCCTAAAGTACATATCGTTAGGGTATGAAGCCCCGTAGATTAAGCTATTTTTTCGAATGTTGATTATTTTACTAAAGTAATTGCGGATTAATTTAATTATAAATATGTCAATTCTGTTTAAATTAGAAAAGTTGTATATTATTTCGTTACTAAAATATTTTTTGTAATCTGATTCAGGGGATCTGTATTTACCCAGACATGCTCTTAGGCAACTCCTTTCAAATTTTCTTATTGATTCCATTACTGAGGCTGTTTGGTTGAACCAAATGCAACATCCGTACGTAATTATTGGCCGAACAAATAAGCTATAACATAAAATTTTTAATTTTGGGTCTAGATAAGGACAGAAAAATAACTTTTTTAATCCCATGAAAGCCGATCTAGCTTTATCTAATTGGTTTTTGACATGTTTATTGAATAGAAGACGTTCGTCTAAGTAAACTCCTAAGTATCTGACTAAGCTTTTGTGTGGAATATTTTGTCCGTTAATTTTAATTTGAAATTTTTTCCAATTTAATTTTGTGTTATGATTACATCTAGCAATTAGGGGCCTAAATAGAATAGTTTCACATTTATTGATATTAATTTTTAATTTCCAAGAATGATAAAAAGAAAAGATTTTGCCTACTAAGATTTCAAGATCATGTTGTAGTTGTTTAGACTTTGTGCCCGAAAGATAGACGATTGTGATTCTGGGAGAAAATTTAAACTTTCCATAGCGGAGACCAGTCTTTTGTTTATCAACACTTCAAGGATTTTACCTACATTAGATAATAGGCTGATCGGACGAAGGTTTGACATAGAGGAGAACCCCCTAGACTAATATATTTAGATAATAAAAATAACATTTTTTACTATATTAGCAAGCCGTATTCTTTTTGATGTTTTTGTTTATTTTTTTTGAGAGAGATTAATAAATATATATATATTTTATTAAAAATAAATATTTTTAATTTTATTTCGAAATTAAATAATAAATTTTAAAATATTTTAAATAAAAAAAAATATTAATACAATTTCAGTTAAAAAATAAAAATGGATGTCATGTGACGTCTTCCATATATAATTTTAAAAAAAGAAATAAATAATGAAAATGTACGTTTCCTGAGATGTGATCAATAAAACTCAATTTTTCTTTATAAATACTATATCTAGTGTGAATTTGAAAAAAATCGTTAGAGCGGTTTTTGAAAACCCATGGCCATACAAACAATTTTAGCTAGCATAAGAAGATAAGATATTATTATTACATATTTTTGCAAAATAATGCAACACAATTTCATGTAATTAAACTTACAAAATCTCGTTAGTTTTGTGTCGCTATTAATCATATTTTTTAAATATTATTTTGTGACATATTCTATTTAATTTTTCACGTACGTGAAAATTTCGACAATTTTTAAATTGCAATTAGTGAATTTACACATCTAGATGAAATAAGCAAATCAATATATAATTAACATTTTTTTTAAAAATTAAAATTAAAATTAATAAATAAAATAAATTTTAATAAATAAATAAATAAAAAGATAAAATTATGTTTATACATGTTTTGTTTAACTTTTTCAAATAGTGGTAGTACCTCCCACATTACCACAGAGTATTTGCAAAAGTTTTATTGGAAATGCAATTAAATACACTATTCAGGAAATGAACGTTTTAAAAACAATTAATATTGTAAGGTGAGTAACTTGGCGGCCGCCAAGCTTTGATTTCACTAATTTTTTTGAAAGACAACTTTGCGGGGCCCTAACTTTTTAGGGCTCACAACTTGGCGAGGAACCTCTACCACGAAGTGGTTTTTTGTCAGATTTCAATGCTTTTTGTAGAATATATATATATACACTTTTAAAATCTCATATTAATAAAAATTATTTAAATAATAAATATAATATAATAATTATTATTCAATAATAACAATTACTTAACATAAATGCATAAAATCAATTTTGGAAGATCAATATATTTTTTTGTTTTATTCAATTTGTGTTCGATTTTTCAATATGTTCTATATTCTATATTCAATATTCTAAGTATGGACTCCATTCGATATATTTATATCGAATCGAATCGGAAATTTTAAATCGGTGCGCCTGAACAATATTTATTAAAATAAACAAAATGCATAATATGTATAATATTTTAATAAATAAAATAAATGTATAATATTTTAATAAATATAATTATTTTATAATTATTTTATTTTAATAAATAATTTATACTAAAATCACTTTAATTACACTTAATTAATTGTTCAACAAAATTAAAATATTAAAATTGTTTCAAACTTTTCAATTTAATTTATCCATTGATTTAAATAAGTGTTATTTATTTGTTTATTAATTTTTTCTTTTGCTTTTTTTTCTATTATGGTGCATATTGAATTAATTCAAATGGTGAAAAAATGTCATTTTTATAATTGAATATCTCAGGTTGTTCTTGATCAAAATTAATGATTTTTTTTTGTTTTTGTCTGGTGGCCTGGCCCTATAATACATAGACTACTCCCGTATAAATTGGGTTAAAAATGAAATTGAAATAGCCAAAAAGTGGTTTTTTGCGCGGTTTTTGCATTTTTGGCAATTTTGCAAAATGTTTTTGCAACATTTTTATACAAAGGTTTCACCTACCCACCAAGACAAACAAAATGAGACATTCCCCATCAAAATCGGTTCAGTAGTTAAGGCTGTAGGCCTGTCAATGTTGAAAGGACATGAAAAGTTGGAAAAATGCCATTTTTAAAATTTAATATCTCTGGTTGTAATGAATAAAAATTAATGATTTTTTTTTTGTTTTTGTCTCATGGCCGGCGCCTATAAGACCTAAAAAAATTAGTCCTACAGGTGCCACTGTTGTTTTGCTGTGAGGGGGTGAAAACCGGTACTTGTCACGTCCAGTTTATATATACGCTAGGCAGGCTCGGTGTTTTTTACTTGTCGAGGCGGAGCGCTGAGGCGCTCCTAGATTTGTTTAGAATTATTGTTGGTTGCCTAAATAGCAGGGGTTCCTAATAACTCATATCCAATGGTCGATTTATAAGTGCGAAACATTATCCTATTGCAATTATCAAAATTTATTAATAATCAATAACCTCCATTTTCAAAAAAAACAAAAAAATCTCAGGTGAATTTCTCTAACACTTTTGTATAAAAATTTACAAATATCATAGTAAGCAGAATTAAAAATATATTTTAATTTTTATCAAATAATTTCTTTATAAATTATATATTACTAGCTGCTCAGAGCTCCTTCGTCGCTCTCCACACCTAGACGGGGGCTCCGCCCCCTGTACCCCACCGAGTGTCCCTATTCTGAGCTATAACCATCTAACTCCTAACCTGTCCCATCTCTCTCACGTTCCTTCCTACATTGTCCGCCCTGTTCACAATTGGTCTTCCACACAGACGTTTTCCAATCGAACTCCCCAAAAACAAAAAGATAAATTGTTTTTCCGACATGGCTTTTAAAACATTTTTGAGTTTTAAATAAGGCTCTAAAAAAAAGGTAATTTTTTTTTTACAAAAGATCAATATAGGACATGGCAAGAGGTCTACGACACAAATGGGAACCTATGCTTTAGAGTTTAGAGGGTTTAAACTTAAACAATATTTTTAAATGTTGTGGTTTTTTAGAGAAAACTTGTATGTGGTCGTTCAAAGGCCGTTTTAGAGATACGTGGTATTCGAGATACTTGATGGTTGATTGATGATTGCCACATTCCTCACTACAAAAAACATCTTAGCCAACTCAGTTGTCGTCAATTCGTTGATGAAAGTGGACGTTTGTCAATGTGCTCTCTCAAATTTCTTTACTACGCCTATATATCTTTGGGTGCATATAACTTACCGAGTCTGATCGTCGATATTCAGGTGATTTTTCTTATATATATATATATATATATTGTATATAATTTACTTACTTTTTTCAATTATTGAACCCATTAGACATAATTAACATTCAAAGAAATTTTTTTTTAATTCATATTTAATCACCACTATATTATAATTCATTACACTTTTAGTTTTAAATCTCCTCGTTTGTTCCCCGTCTCCAGTCCCTCCAGGGCCCTCCCACTCCACCAAGTCTCATCGGTAGGCCTCGATGGAGCAGAAGATTTTTAATCTTTCCCTCTCCCTCTCTTACATCAATTCAATTCAATCCTCACACCTTTAACTCTTAATTATTAATAATGATTAATATTAATAATTATATTAACTAATTTAAAATAATAAGAGTAAATGAATAAAAAAAAAAAAAAATAATTTATTAAATAAATTAATTATATGAAAAAAGGAAGGATTTTTTTACGGTAATATATCCTATTATTGATTGAACCGAGTAAGGTAATAGACAATAATTCGTCAAATGATCAGTTTATTACAGCCGTAAATAGGAAGAGGCAGAGAGTGCACAGCCCTGAGAAGAATAAAACAAACAAACAACCTTAAATGATTATTGGTTGTGTAAACCTATTACAATAAAAATTACATATTCAGTATTAAGTGAAGAAACAACTGAAAGCGAAGGAATGACAGAAAAAACAACTATAACAATAAAACCACCTCTAATTTTTGTTTCTGGGATAGAAAACATTCAATCCTTAGTTAATTTATTAAATGTAAAATAAGAAGGGACATGAAATTGTAAATATTTCATGTATCATTAGCAGAGTTTAAAAAAAATTATTGTTTAACGTTGAATTAAAAACTAAAATTAATAACAGAGATAACCAAACTATTAAACCTTAATGTTAAAGTCGAACCTCCTCACCCTAAACGAGAATTACCTCAATGGACCCGGTGCCAGAAATTTGACCCCACGCATAACTACTAAAGACCAAAATGTGTAAAATGTGCTGCTTACCGTGAGACCAAATCTTGTCCCATAAAAGAGAAAAATTATCAAGTAAAATGCACTAATTGTAAAGTTGACCACCCAGTTAACTATAGAGATTGTATAGTTAATAAGGAATTACAAAAAAAACCTTTCCACCACTTTTTGTTAATTAAGATAAATTTTTATTAGTTAATTTTTATATGATTTTTTTTATCTATTTTCCTGTTGATTTTTTATTAAATTACTAATTTATATTTATTTATTCATTGTTCTTTTATTAATTAATTTTTAGATAGTTTTATAATTTTTTAATATTTTTTCAGAAAACTATATATTATTTAAAATTTATTAATATTATATTTATTATTATTGAGGACCCTAAGTTCCATTTATTTTGATCAAATTGTTGTAATGATGTAACATTTAATAATTGTAATAAATAATCAAAGAATTGGATAACAATATTTTTTAAAGGATCGAGCGATAGTTTGGTGTTCCAGGTATTATTATTTTAAATCTTATATAATCTTTTTTTTCTGGTTTTGCATCTAAAACGACTTTGTTACATGCTATACATTGCCAGACGGATTAAAAAAATGTTTTACTACGTTTGAACTACCAACTTGAAACTTAATAAAAAGAATATTATTATTTTAATTCAGCATATTTATTCTAATAAAATGATAACAATAAATCAATAAAATTATTGAAATTCTTATATTATATTAATACAATTACATTTAAATTACATTTAAATAAATCAATAAGAATGTAAGGCCACAAGCAATGCACTGATTATCTATTGATAAGCCTTATGAGTCACATTTTGAAAATTTTTTTGAAAATAATATAAGAAAGATTCAGAAATAAGTGTGAGAATCATTAAGCAAAAGACAGTTCGGTTTTACCAAAGGTCTTGGAACCAGAGAAGCAATATTATGTCTACAGCTCTTACTACAAATATGCTACCAACATCAAAAAGACGTATATATCTGCTTCATTGATTATGAAAAAGCCTTTGATTCAATAAACCACGATCAACTGGTCGAACAATTGACTTCACTTGGACTCGACAAAATGACATCAAATTCATTACCAACTTATACTTGAATCAAACAGCCCAAACTTGGTATGGTATACCGGCATTATTCAAAATTAGTAGTTTTCTATCAACTTTTGAGAATTGTAGCTGAACCGGAAGACGGTCATTACCTATAACGTTTTGATTTTTTTTTCCTCTAAAGTGACCGTAAAAATAAAGATATATGTATGATAGTTTTTCCCATGATTAAAAATTGTATAAAACTGCTATATATAGAATTTCAGCTTGATTGAATCGCTGAAAGTACTGGAATTAATTTTTTAACACCTTGACTACAAATAATTTATAATTTATAATAAATTATATTTAATTTAAATATATAATATATCTTATTTAATCCAATTAAAATTGCGAGATAGTCGAGTGGAGACACTCCAGATTTTTTTATATAGGGATATCGAATTTATTTTAATTTTATTTTATATATATTTAGGTATACAATATTTTCTATTTTTACCGACCGACGATAGTAAGGGAGGTATTGTTTTCACACCAAATTTCACATGTGGAGATTTTTACATATCTCCACGAATCATGCATTTTCTAAACAGAAAAAAGTATTTTTAGCATGATGTCTGTCCGTCTGTCCGTCCGTCTGTCCGTCCGTATAGATGTGTACAGCCTGAACGGCTCAACCGATTTTGATGAAATTTGGTATATTTACTTAATGCATCAGTGGGATGAATTGATCAACTTTTGGTGCAATTCCGGAAACCGGAAGTGGTAGTAATAGCGATCGACGATAGGAAGGAAAGGGTTATTTTCACACCAAAGGAGATTTTTTTATATATCACCACGAATCATGCATTTTGTATTGGTTTTATCCTCGAAAAAAAATCATATTTATTAGTTTTTTCTTGATTTAAAATTATATGACGTCATCCAGCCATGCATGACGTCACAGCCTGGTCTTGCATATATATTATAAATAAAATAAAATTAAAAATGTTTATATTTATTATTTATGTATCCATATCTGTTTTTTATTACATTAATAGATATATGAAAATTATTTGAAATTGTTTCTGTAGCTGGAAATTAATTTATTTCAAACCGTCGGTCGGTTCGGACCTGGCCACAGGTCAACTTATTAAAAATTGTTGTTATTTTTGATAGTTTTATTCAAATCAACAAATTAAAAATACAAAAAAAAAAAAAATTTTTTTGAAAATTATCTATTTTTTTTTTTAAAAAAATTTGGATTATCTGGAAAATGAATTTTGCAAAATGATGAATATAGAAGGGAGTGTTTTTGTTTATGCCATGTAACGAAGACGAAAGGGATGGTAATAAACCTATTCATCAACCCTTGTTAATAATGTTAGCGATCTATTTTTGATCGAATGGGACATCAATTAACTCTCCATGAATGTTTGCCTGCACGAAGCTAATTGATGCGAACACAAGCTCAATGCCACCAACGGGGCTGCCTTTGTTTATTAATTATTGACTTTATATATATCTAAATAGTTACCTTCATCATCCTGGTTGATTCACTAAATAACATTTTATTAAATGAAATTAAAGATGTGGTATAGCAAAGCAAAATTTAAATGTAAAAAAATGATGAAATAAATAAATGTTAATCGATTATTTTTTTACATTTTATATGTAATAACAAATAAAAAAACCCACAAATTATTTTAGCTTTTTAATGGTACGAATTAATTGAATATAAATAAATAACTCATGTGCATATAACATTTTTTATTTTAACAAAAATAAAATAAATGTTTTTTTAAATTATTAACACTATTTTTCAAACTAATTTATCAAAAATAATTAATTAAAATTTATAGTCAAGAAAAATAAATAATAAACAAATAAACATTGAATATTGGCGGGAAATGGAGGGGAGTCGTCAGCTAATAATTCTTAAGAGGTCACACGCGGGAAATTCAAATAGTAATTAATTTTTCTGAAATTTTCCAATTTTCTGCACAATTTTTTTAATTTTAAGTATTAGAAATTTTATATATAAAAAAAAATGAATGAAAGCCACTGTCAATTGATGAGATGGTCAAAGGAAATAGGGATTCATTTATATAAGTGAATACAGAAGATTTTATAAAAGCACATGAAACCTTCGTTTTTTAATTATTTTACATTTTTAACTTTTATTTTTCTTATTTATTTATTTATTTATTTTGGATATTTATTATTTATCTGCTTGAATTTTTAGAAGAGCATTTTCTTTGTCAATATTAATTTTATTTTATGTCATTTTAAGAATTTATCAGGGTGGTGATGGTATGTTTGGAAAAAATAATTCTTTTCCTCTTCTATTGATGTGTTTCAAGACACGCTCTCTGGCCAAAGGTTTAAAGTAAATTACTTGTTTCATCGACTTTTACCCCGAAAGTGTTTGTTTTCACTCTACAAATTCAGGGCAGTTTTTTAGTCGTACTGCACCTTCATTGCATTCCACATCTCCAATTCTGCCCATTGTTACAAACTAAGTACACCCATCCTTTTATAAAACAGCTTTCGCTTAAAACTGGGCTTAATCTGCGCCAAAACCACCAATAAATTGGATTTTATATAAAATTATAATAATAATTAAAATAAATATTATTATTATTCCGATTTTATGGCACTTTCTCAGCATTGCTGCCGGAAATATTGACCTATCCCTGAGATGTTATTGGGATTAGGCTCGGTCGATGTGGAAAGGGAATTCACCCTGGCCCACATGTCTGTGGTGGTGTGCTTTTTAATTGAGAAACTTTCGTACTATATGGCAAGTTTGTAATAAAATTGCCCTTTGGCCATTCGTAAAGATGTTTGTATTAAGTTGAAGTTTCTCAATATTAAAATGGAAGGTCTTGGAGACAACTCCCTCTGCAGACATCAATAATGGACAAATAGATACGTGGTCAAGCTTCCATATGTTTTTCAGCTGAAAAGCGAGTTCCTCATATTTCTGTTTTTTCTCTATATTGAGATTATATGTGAGAGGGACTCCTATTTCAACTATTGTGGCTGTGTGTATAGGTCAAAACCGATTCAGCATTTGACCCGACAGTTCATATAAAATGTTGATTTGATGTGGAACCGCGTGCCCCAGACCAAACCCACCTTATTAAGAATTCGAGGGAATAACATACAGTGTGATGTGTTTACATATACTAAGATAAATTGTCCAATCTTAATCCTATGTATGGGTATTTTGTTAAACAAATATAATTAAATTTGCTTAACAAAATAACTCCAAGTTTATCCCTCAGTTCGATAAATTTAATTGAATTCATCCAACTGAGAAGATATAAAAAATATGTACACTAAATTTTGTTCAATTTATGTTATTAATTCTAAATATTTACACAGTGGAGTGGGGGGTGATTCAATTGAATTGAACGCACGTAACCGATGTCGAGGAGCACCACTCACAAGGGTTGAATAACGAAAACTCACGAACGTTGATAAATCACACCGATGACGAAGGTTGTAACACGAATGTTCCGATAAATAACGAGTCGATCACAGAGAAGGTATAACGAGGAATGTAACACGGAAGGTGTCCACACAACGAAGACGTAACGAGAAATCTCTCGTCCTCACCAGCTATTGTGGGAAATTGCTCAATGATACCTAGGCTGTCTCCGTGGGCAAAGGGGAAAGCTTTGTGATGGGGCGGATAATAATGGTAAGGGTAGTTCCAGAGACACCCTTCATAACAATCGGCGAGGTCTTCAGCCTGGCCTTGAGTTGTTTAACGAATCGTGACGAGAGGATAGAGATGTCGCTCGCCACGTCTAAAAGACAACGAATGTAATAAAGGTTCCATTTGGAGCCTTTAAAAGGGCCCAGGCGGTGGGTCGTCAACACATCGTTGACGTGCGTGCAGAAGCTCGAGATATGTAGGGCTGTAAATAATTTATAGATTACGGATAGACAAGATATCGGTCTATAATTTTCAGGTTTGCAAGTTGGGCCCTTCTTATGTAAAAAGTAGGTGTTACCTTCCATAAGATGTTTAGGTATTGTTGATGGGTCCCTTAAAGCCTGTGTAAAACAACGTGCTAGGGAATCGTGTGTGACTGTTAGGTGTTTTAGCCAGAAATTATGTAATTTATCTGGCCCTGGAGCCTTCAAATTTTTTAATTTTTTAGTAATGCTTAGGACATCTTCCACACCAAATTCTTCACAGATCATAGGTGTTTTATCGGAGTGTTGGTCTTCAATAGTTGGTATCCAATCTGCCTGTTTATTATAATATTTTGGTATGGACCAGATGGATTTCCAATAATCTCCAAATTTATTGACATCCATGTCTGGTGCAATGTTGGTGACTTGATGGTCTTGTTGAAGTTGCCTAAAGAACTTCTTTCTGTTTTGAAAGAACTTCTTATTTTGTTCTTTTTTCTTAGTTAGTTCGTTGTAACGTCTCAATCTTGCACCTTTAACCTTTGCTTTTTGTCTAAATATATCTTTAAGAGTTAAAAGTTGTTGAGAGTCTTCAAGATTTAATCCAGCTTTAGTTGCTATATCGGTTACTTTTTTAAGGATTTTCCTGGAGTGGTTATTTTGCAGATATTCGTTTAAGATATCAGCTTTTGACCTTAGATTGTTGATATCGTTTTCAAGGCGTTTTTTCCAGGCAGGGGTAGAATCTTTTTTGGGTTTACGTTTTTGTGTGGACACCAGGAAGGTTTTTGTCCGTTCAGCTCCACAACTATTGATGCACAATATAAAGCTAGATGTGTTTCTTCTAAATTTCTTGGAGTCGTGAAATGTTTGACTAACGTTTCATTCATTATTGAAATTATGGGTCCTGCCTTATTGACATTTTTTAGGATAGGTATAATTAGCCTACTAGATGGAACCTAATCAAGAAAGTGTGCAAACAAACTAGAATTTTTCTTCTATTTTTAAGGATATGTCCTGTTCTGATATCCTTTCAACAGTAATTTCGTTGTTGGTTGTTTCCTCAACAGTTGTTTGTTGATTATTTAATTGTTCAGTTTGTTGTTCACACTGGGGGTTTATTTCTTTGTTGCTCAACTCGTAGCCCACTTCGCGGCGAATAGTATCTATTTCAGAAAATGCTAAATATCCCTTCTTAATAATGACGCTTCTTCTGTCTACGAGGTTTTGCTCAGTTAGTTGTAATTCTGGGCACCTCTTAGTGAACTCTGCATGAAAGAGCTGGCTGTCTGCGCTTTGGGTGCCGCATTTGCTCACGTTAGACCAAAAACGCGTTTGAATGAACATTTCCAACGCTCTGTTGGCGCTGTTTAGGTGTAATAAATCCGAGTTTTTGCGCTGATTAATTACTGTAGATGAAACTTAGTTACACCATTATACGCCCGAAACAAAACTACAGTTTTCCCTTTGCAGACCACTGTTTTCCCTTTGCAGACCACTGTTTTGACTGTAGTTTTGTTTCGGGCGTATAATGGTGTATCCAAGTTTCATCAACAGTAATTAATCGGCTCCAAAAAAAGCAAAAACTGTTTTTTAGGCTGGGAAAGTGATGGTGACTGTTTTTTGAGATAGTCATGGAGTTCTTTTAATTGATTATCTTCAAAAATGAAAAACCATTACAGGAGCCATTACTACGCATCATTACTTGACGAGCTGAAGGCACAAATTGCGGAAAAATGGCCACATTTGCAGAAAAAGAAAATCCTGTTTCACCAAGACAATGCGACGTCTCACACCTCAGCGGTTGCCATGGCAAAAATCCACGAGTTACGGTTTGAACTGCTTGACCATCCGCCTTACTCACCAGATCTGGCTCCAAGCAACTTCTTTTTGTTCCCTCATCTAAAAACAGCGCTCGGAGGACAAAGATTTTCTTCAAACGAGGAGGCAATGACCTTTGCGAACAATTATTTTGCACAGAAAAACGACAAGTACTATTTGGATGGGTTACAAAGATGGGAGCATCGCTGAGAGAAGTGTGTAGAGTTACAAGGAGACTATGTAGAAAAAAAATCTTGTATCATTGTTAGGTCGGAAACTTTTCAGTCCACCCTCGTATATCATATACAACATAAATTCACTTCTGAATAAATATAAGTTGATTCTTCTTTCAGTTTCAGGACTAATCCAAGAATATACTTGACACTTCTAAGTGTTCTTTAAACTCACGGCTTGTCTTAATATTTGTTCTTAGGCCTTCTTATGAGTAGTATCACCCAAATTTTAATATGATTGGTATATTTTTTTCTTTTCAAGTTTAAGAAGAATTGATATAGGAAACATAAATATATTATATTTTCATAAATTTATTTTTGAAGAGATACTCTCTTCATCTACGTGGATGTATTGTTTAAGGTAAAATCCAAGACTTAAAGCATTGTTGCCATGTTTTTCGGTTTTGGGTAGACCCCTTCTTAACCTGAAATTGATTTTTTGTAAAAAAAAATTTAGTATTTTATTTAGGACCATATTGAAAAATGAAAATGTTTAAGAGCCAAATCGAAAAAAATTACCTTTTTTTAGAGCCATATTGAATTGAATTATAAGATAGTATAATGTAAGTAAATAGGCTTAAGATCCACTATCGTAAATCCCCATTTTCATTTCATGGACCCCCAAATTTTTATTCGCTGGCGTAGACCCCTGGGGTCGATATAGACCACTTTGGAAATCTCTGGCTTATAGCTTAATCATATTTTATTTTGAAATGGATTCACTTCAAGAGTTTCAAATAAAAAAATATATTCAACCTGAAGTATCACATTAGATAGTCATGGGGTTTACAAGTTTTGTTCTACTAGGAAGTGGTAAGTCTTATTTTGATACTCATTCTATCAAACAAAAACACAAATACCAATGGACTGAAGTGAAAGGTCTTTTGAAAAGGCTTAACCAGAACTAATTACATTAGATTCATTAAAATTGGTTGAAGTCAATATTCAATCATTACATTAAAAGATTGAAAAGAAAAATAAATTTTTGTTTATTAAAACTCCAAATATCGATCTTACTCGAAGAAAGAAAATAAAAAATATGAGATCTATTAAAGAAGCGAAATCGAAAAAGAACAATTGAAATTCTGTGAACAAGTCATTAAAAAAAAAAATCGAACAAGAATTAAGTGAATTGGCTGATAAATCAGAAATAAAGAATAAAAATAAAATTCGAAGAATTTTTTTATAAAACCCCTTGAAAGATTTAAAACACAAAGAAAATAATAAAATGTATTATTTATTTTATTCAAACGTTCTGTTAAAGCCTAAACGACTTTAACTCGATGAAGGGTGTTCGATTGAGTACCCAACTGACTTCATACGGAGCCGATAAAATCGCTTGCGCATGAAGGATCTCGAAGTTGCAGATTTGTTCCTTAATCCCTTCACTTGTGCAAAACCACGGGAACTGTTAGGGTCCTTGTAATGAAAAAGAGACAGGTATTTTTCAGAATAAAATAAAGCCAATGTTTCATAAAACGTTATAATTAGGTTAATTCTTTAAAATAAATAACAAATTACAATAATTAACAAAGAGAGATTGTATTTTAAGACAATATGAAAAAATATTAAATCTTAAATTTGAAGATTTTAAATTTTTTATCGTTTAGTAAATCTTTTATAACAAACAAAATTTATGCCAAGGGCAAGAGATATTATTAAGCAATTAATTTTACTTAAACAGAATAATTATCAATAATATAATGTATTGATACAACGAAATAATCTTTTAATTTGATTACAAGTTAAATATACTATTAAAAACTTTTAAGTTAAATATAAAGAAAAGTTAGAATCACTTAAAAGGACAAAGTCCTCAATTCTATTTTTTCTTTAATAGATTAAATTAAACGATTGGAATTGTTACATGAAAGAAATTAATAAAATATTTTAACAAAAATAGATTATTTTACTCGAGACAACCAGGTATTATTTTGGTTTAAACCAAATATAAATAAAATTAAATTAGAAAATCAGCTGTTTTATCAGCTGATAATTCGATACCTTCTATAAATATAATCGATGTTTACAGAAGAGAACGATTCTCGAGTCCAATGTATTATATTAATTGAACAAATAACCTTGAAATAGATTATTCTTTAAACAAAACTCAATCGTAAAATTTTATATTTATAAAACAAAATTGATAATGTAACAAAATTATCAATATTGTTTTTCCATAAGAACTAAATAATATAATTAGACTTATTCTATATTAAATTAATTAATAAGACGTGTTCTCACCGAACAGGTGTATATATTAAGATACAACAAAATATATAAATATAAATAGATAATTTTATATCGATAATTATATAATTTTAGTTTTAACTAAAGTGATGTGATTAAATGTTAGTTCACCGACTCAACGTTTAAATTACAATATAACAATTTGAATAAAATATTCTATTTAAAGGGAAATCCAGAAAGATATCCGTTTTCAGAATATTTTAAAATATATGATAATTAACTTTAAAACAAATAATTTGAGAAAAAATCTCTTTTTAGAAAGGGAATCAAAATAATATTTATAGACGTATATTATTAAATTAATATTTAATTTTTTTTTTTGATTCAAATATATGTAAAAAGAAAAAAGAAAAATGTTGTTATACCTTTAATAATACTAGGTGAGACAAATTTTAAGTTTTGGATTTTCCTTTTTACACAAATCAATTACAATATAGGGATTTATCAAAAGAAATCCAATACCTTTGTGCTATCTCGGTCCGACCAGTCAAGACAGATAAAGAAAAGAGAAATTATGTTTAATATATTTACTAGAAATGCTTTAAATAAAGCGAGATTACAAAGATATTTTACTATTTAAGAACACGTCTATGCTTGACGGCGTCGTTGCGAGAGAGAAGGAGGCGGAACGGTTTTCGGCCGAACTGATTGTTCTAAGAGGAGAAAAAGAGAGAGAGAATTCCGTTCGCACGCCTGTTAGAGCGAATGGAGCGCTTTTGGCAAGAAATGAAACCTTTATAGGAAATCTTTTCCATTTGAACTCTTCAAAAAATAAAAAATACAAAGGTCTGAAAACAGGCCTTAACACGTTCCATTCATTGGGGTATCAGTCTAGTTTACTTTTTATTTCTTAGCGGATGTTAGTTTATAGAGGGATGAGAGTATTTACTCAATATCAGTGCGATACTTCCAAAAACTGACCTAAATTAGCGGAATAATATCAAAATCACAGGTTCCTGCTGAATGTCGGAGGGAAAACTGTGAATTAATTGTCCTAAACAATTACTATACTAACTATAATTACTATAACTACAAAAGGATTCAAAGTTCGATATATCAGGTTGAATAAAAAACTCAATTATTTTCGCTGTTTAAAACTCAAATCATGAAATAGAAAATACAAGTTCAAGAGCTCAAATTTAATTTTTAATTATTATTATAGCACTGTAAGAGATGACAAATGTTAATACACTAAATTTCAGAGTAATATTACCAGATTTAATTTAAATTTATACTTTTTCTATATTTTCATATACAATCCATGTATTTTATTAGTAATTATGTGTTGTCAAGTTTAAAATCGTGATATGAAAATATACGAAAAGACTTTCCACTTTATTTCAGAGCCCATTAAACCTCTTAATTGCTGACAGCTCATTTATCCCAGAGCAATTAATTTGGGTGTGTGCTTTGTTAATCAATCGATACTACCTCGGAAGAACCCTAGTTGTGTTTGCAATTATAATTGTACGAATATAAATTCTATTATGTACTTACCCAAAATAAACAGGGACATCTAAATAATCATTAAAATTTTAAATGAATAGAGAAATTTTAATTAAATTTAATTTTAATTAAAAAAAAATGTGTTCCCAAAAGAGTAACAAGATGTAAATTGTAATAGAATAAGGGTCACATTTAAAAAACTGAGTTAACTTTGACATGTTATAAAAACAACAAGAGATATTGAAGTTTACCCAATTTTTCCTTCTAACAAAACATTGGCATTAAAATCTCTAACTTTTAATGAAAATAACTTATTGCAATGGGAATTTCAAATATAAAGTTAAATTTACTAAAAAATAGAGGGAAATATTTAAACAATATCAAATGAATATATATATATATACTTAGATATTACAACTTTAAATCGAGCCAGAATAATTTCATTGTATAAACCATTTAATTATAACGACATGTTTGTTTATCTTTTAGAATGTAATTGCATATACCTTTCTTTTAACTTGCAACTTTTATATTCATCGTTTTATAAAAATATTACTGATTAAAAAAAACTGTTTTAAGACCTCTCCTCCCAACTTGTAAATTTCTCTGCGTTCAGTACTCACAAAAGAATTGATGAGTGACTGCGTTACAACTGAGACCTACGAGCTAGGAGTTTTGGTATAAAAGAGTAAAGTGGTTCCCAAAATTAAAAAAAAAAATTTTGTAAATAATATATTAAATTTCTAAAGATTTTATAATCGATAGCTGTTTATAGGATTAACATTGACCGCCTTAAGAGAAATTTTCATAAAAAATCACTATTATTCTGTACTAAAAGTGAGAATAACTACAAAACAAGTGCCAACTTAATATATGACTATTTTTAATTATCACTATAACACAAATATTCAGTTAGCGTATATTTAAATGTTGTTTTTTTAATTTTTTCTAAACGTATTTTTACTATCTCGCCGGAGATAGTATTGCGATCATGAGATTTTAATGTTTTTATACGTTTTGATGGTCCCTGACTCATTTTTACTAAGGTTGAGAAAAATGTGTGTGTGTATGTGTGAGTATGTGTGTATATATATATATGTGTGTGCTAGCTCAATCTAAAATGGGTGTAAACAAAAAAATTAAAGAAAAAACTGAATACCATTCATACAGTTGATTATCGCATTTAAATAAGT
This sequence comes from Labia minor, assembly GCA_963082975.1. Lineage (NCBI taxonomy): Eukaryota > Metazoa > Arthropoda > Insecta > Dermaptera > Spongiphoridae > Labia > Labia minor. Next base: position 58,250,809 of record OY720345.1, read on the forward strand.
AGAAGAATAAAAAAAGAAATAATTTCTTTGAAAAGAACTTAGAATGGTATTATGGGTGAATGACGTGAAAACGTGTTTCCTATTATCAACATAAAACGGTTCAATAAATGTATGGTGCCCCACACTGCCGATGGATGACCACTTATAAACATTGTTTTGAGACAAAGTAGACTCACGAGAGAGAGAGAGTGATGCCACAGTCAACATTTTAAGTGCGTTGGAGTACTTTATTCCATTTTTAACGCAAAATTTATATTTATATATTTTATTATATTATATTTATTTGTAATTGATCAAACATTTTCTATTCCTTTAACAAAAACTAATTAAAAATCAAAAAATAATTTTTACCTATCATTGACCGTTTTCTACTACTGAACATTTTTACTTATATAGGTTTATCACTTCATCCAATTTATTCTAAAATATTACGTTTTTATGTAAAGTACACCTTTTTACTGTTGTAAATCCAATTAATTTTCTTTTATAGTCTTGATGAAAATGAAAAAAAATGGGTAGACGTTATAAATTGAATCTTGAGAATTTATATTACTATTTAACATTGAACACTATCATATAATAATTTTATAATTTATTAATAAATCATTTTTAATTAATATATTTATAATAAAATATCTTGTAATTTTTTTTTAATCCAAATGAATTCATTTTATTTATCATTTGAATTATTTTTATTATTTTTCTTTATAATTGACTTCTTGTTAATTAACAGAAAGTTTCTTTTCATAAAAATACAAATAAAGCATTTCCACTAAGTAAATATATTTAGTCTTCATTTTATAAATGAATCAAGTTGACAAGAAGAAACTTTCTGAACATGTACAATATTTTTAAGGGAAAATCTTTTAATAATATAAGATTATTTATTCTCTTCAAGTATCATTAGGTATCATTAAAGCATCATAATAGAATTAATATTTATATACTATATACTAATTATTTATTCAGAAAGCAATATAGTCTAACTTCCAATCCAGTAAAGTGTCCACTTTAACCCATTTAGACCGAAGGTTTTTTTTAGCGAATTTTTTCGTGATATTCGAATATGTTACATAAAATGGTGTAAAAACAAAATTGTTTCAAATAACTTTTTTTTTATCTTTTCTAGTTTTTGAGATACAAGGTGTTCCGAAATCGGAACACTAGGCACAAGGACTACCTTCTCATGACATTAGAAGAATATACATATAAACTGTTTTTTCATAATTATTTGGTGACTTTTGAATACTAAAACTAGTCTTGTTGTTGTTATTATCATAAATATATTTATTATATATATTACAAATATAAAATTACTAAAAATAACATTTACAAAAAAATATTTACTTATTTTGTGTATGATATTTCGTCGAACATTTAACATATAATGCAGCATCACACTTTTCACATTTGAATGTTGTGTTTTTATGGCAATGTCGACAACGTATTTGTTTATTTTGATTCACTATATTATGATTCACACCATCCTATCTTGAATCAATGCTGCACTTCTGTGATGGTCTTCCCTTTCTTCCAGTCTCTGCAGGTTGACCGTAGGTCTCCATAAAATTGGATGCTATACGTCGATGAAACTCTAGAAGATCTAAAATCTAAAGGCTTTTCTTCTATTGTCCTTTGTAATTGCCAAGCATTTTGTAAAATTACTTCGAAACAAAATAACAGAGGGCTTGAGTACTATTTTTTTCCACGTATGGATGCTCGATATTTCACAATATTTTCATCAGCTCTGTCGACAAAAATTTTAACATGTTTGGTTGTTGAATCTGTATTCTCTTTTTTTCTTTTTGGGAATAACGATTCACTAGGCCGGAGGTTCCCAAAGTGGTCTATATCGACCCCTAGGGGTCTATGGCAACCTTCAAGTGGTCTACGGCAGCGAATAACAAATTTGGGTGTCCATGAAATGAATATGGGTGTCTATATATTATATATACGTGTTTTCCCGACATGGCTCTAACATTTTTTGATTTTTTCAATATGTTTCTAAAAAAAGGTAAATTGTTTTTCCGACATGACTTTTTAAAACATTTTTTGATTTTTTCAATATGTTTCTAAAAAAAAGGTAAATTGTTTTTCAGACATGGCTTTTAAAACATATTTGATTTTTCAATAAGGCTCTAAAAAAAGGGTAAAATTTTGTTATAAAAAATCAAAATCAATTTAGGGGGTCTACGACACAAAAAAGTTTGGGAACCTATGCACTAGACCAATAGGATTGATTCCAGCTCCTGATGAAGCAACAGTGACAACACTGTTGTCATGCCATTTGCAAACAATATTGTCTTTACTATCACTTCTGTAGTCAAATGCACCTCTTTCTTTTTTCTTCATAATTTTGTCTGATTGAAGTGAAGGCTTATCAATCCGATCTTTCCTTACGGTTTCTGTCGCATGATGGCCCATTGATGTGAGTTTATCGAGTAAAGAAATGCTTGTAAAAAAATTATCAAATATGAAATAATATTCTCCAGGATGTTTCTTTGTTAGTGTCTTAACAAATTGAAGTACCACCGATGCACCGACGCCATATTCTTGAAATTATTTTCTTCTTTCGAGAAAGTTCCTGCACAGTAGAAGTAAAAACATCTTCTTCATCCAAGTTTGAAATAAAAGTACCATCGTAGACTAAAGAACCTGGTAAATTATTTATAGTTCCGCCTTCTTCATCTCCAGAATCTTCATCAGAATGCTTTTTCATGCGGCTCGATGCTTATACCGGTTGCTTCACAATTATGATCTACTTCTAGATTTTCTATGATTTCATTTACGGATAAAATCTTGGGCATCTTGGGGAAGGGCAACAAAATAGAATTCATTGACTTATGAATGTTTTAAATTTAATTTATAGAAATTTTTTTCTTTTATTGTATGAAATTACAATTATAATAAATATATATTTATTTATTTTTTTTTATTATAAAAGTAAAGTTTTTTGAAACAAAATATTATAATTGTTACTAAAATAAATCAAGAAATAATCAGAAATAATTAGAAATTATTAGAACAATCATTTCTTCACTATCATGTGATAGTAGTGTATGTGCCTAGTGTTCCGAAATCGGAACACCTGACTTTATGAACCCATAATTACGACAATAACAAAAATTTCTGTGTAGTGTGTCTACAACACGTTAGTGTATATCCAGAAGATAAGTAATAACAAAAAAATATATTTATAGAACCAAAAAAGTAAAAGTAATACTAACATGAGTTGAAAGAAACGTTGCAAAAACCGTCCTATTTTTTACTTCAATCTTTGTAACCTCATAGCGACAGTGTTACAGGTCCATGCACATTTAAATAATTAATTTAAGCAAGCAACACTATCACTATCACCGACTAGGTGATCAGAACGCACTTTGGTGTCGACATTAATAAATAAAAAAATAAAATAGTGACATTTCCGAAATGGCTGAGTTTGTGAACTGTTCGCATGCCTTCGTGGTAAAAGTGTTAGAGACGGGTAAATGATATAAGGAATGATACAATTTGATAGGGGTGTGACTTCGGGATAATATCAGGATAGATCTTGAATAAAGAAAAGACAGTATTTTATATATAATCGGGGTCATTCTGGAGTTGAAAAATGATTTTTTTCAACTCGGAATCGGCGTGTTGCATAAATAGGGATATCTTTTCAACCACGTTTGCTACCAAGAAGCGCATCAGTTCGGGAGGAGATTCTTCCCGATTCCCCACAGGAGCTCTAGAGAGTGCGTCGATATGGTCCATCATCCTCCCGGGCCGGTGTCGGACTTCGAAATTGAAATCCTGGAGAAGGATGAACCAACATCCTAACTGAGAAACAGAATGTTTGAACTGGTGCAGGTAGGTATCAGTTAGGACCGTAAACCGGAGGCCCTGGAGAAAAGTGCGCAGGCGATCCAAGACCCATACCATCGCGAGTAATTCCAGTTTACTCGAATGGTAAACACGCTCAGTTGGGCTAGTCTTCCGACTAACCGCATACACAAGACGCCATTCAGAACCGCTGGAGTCCCTCTGCAGCAGCAGGCCCGCTAAACCGTCGGCGCTGGCGTCTGTATGAACTTCCGTTTCGGCGGCTGGATCGAACATTACTAGAACGGGATCACTCTGAAGTCGTGATTTTATCAGTTGAAACGATGCGTCTTCCTTCTCACCACACTGGAAGCGTGCACCGCTCTTTAACAAATCCGTTAATGGTTTTACAATTATTGCGTACCTGGGTACAAACCGTCTGAAGAAACCGGTGACCAAGTACCGTCGGCCTCGGGAATAGGTCGATGGCCTCGATCTTCTGGAGTCCAGGGCGGTTACCTTGGTCCGATATACGGAAACCTAGAAATGTTACTTTGGAGAAACCAAATCTACATTTGTTTAAATTTAGAGTGAGTTTGGCCTTGCGTAAAGCGCAAAAGACGTGGTCCAAACGAGAAAGCATTTCGTCCCAGCTAGTGGATGGAATTAACACATCATCCATATAGCATAGGACAAAACGAGGTTTTAGCTTATGAATCTTTATTGGGCCACGCAGGGGGTGGCCTCCCCTTACAGAGAAGATACAGTTTTGGTATATACAAATTTTGTACAATCATTATATTTTGTATGGTGTTGGAGAGGGAATAGTTTATTTAATTCAATTACTATACAAAACAGTCTTTTACATATTATCAATACAGAACTCGGCACGGACGCCAGGGCGAATTCAACGATACAACCTAAAATATTTACAATAATAAACAAATATCAAAAAATAAATAAAACGATGTCATGAAAGGAAGGTAAGGTCATAAATAATAAAACAAATTTTCGAAGTCAATAAGTCAATAAAAATAAAATAAATAAACAATAAATAAATAAATAAATAAAACATTGTCATAATAAAAAATAAAATATTGTCAAAATCTACAAGTCAATGAATAAGATAAATAAATAAATAAATAAATAAATAAATAAATAAAATACTGTTACAATAATAAAATAAATAAATAAATAAATAAATAAATAAATAAGAAAAACATTATAAATATAAAAGTTAACTGGTTGATCTGAGAATAATGGAATAAATAATAAAAGATAATACAAAACAAAAATAAAGAACATTTATCCATCAATCGCCCTCCAAGTCCGTGCCATATATTTAGAAAAATTCAATATAGAACCTTTCATCGCCCTCAAGGTCATCATATTAAGGGTATGTTTAGGTACCCCCAGGGGGATGAGTTCTCTTACCGAGGGGGGGTGCCATATCCCTTTCCAAGAGAGGGTAACAGCACCAACTCTTATTTTCTCCACCCCCACCTCAAACCTCTCCGCCACCGCGCTCAGGAGACTGGGGTTGTCTTTATAATATTTAATTTTATTTCTATGGGCTTCCCCAAGTCCCCCAAGCGCCGACACCACCTGTACATCGAGGACGGCCACTCCTCCTGCCCCATCAGACAGCACAAGGTCTGGCTTCCTGTTGCCAGCCGAGGTTGAGTACAAGTACTCAACCTCGACTCTGGGCATCCTGTTTTTAAAGGCTTCAGCCAGACCCTGCACTATGGAGTCGTGTCTGAGGACCCTGCCGTCACCCGTCCTACCACACTGCTGGACTATATGGGCCGTGGTCTCAGTTTTCCTGCACCCCGCACGGCACATCGGCACTCCTCCCGCCCTCCTACCCCTGCTAGTTCTAACCGCCGAGGGCAGGGAGCCCGATCTCAGTCTACATAAATCTCTATAGTCTCTATTTTTCAAGCCGTGCGGGTTTTGCATGACCCCATAGGAGGGACCACTTTTACTACATTGGGCCAAGTCCCTCCCGTCGACGCTCTCGTGTAGCCTCTCCTTCCAATACAGGCCAACCCCCTCTAGGCCCCCGTATCTCCCCAACACCCTCTCTGCCCAACCCAATCTCCTGGTGCAGGCAAGAGACCCCGAGGCCGCTCTCGCCGCCTCGAAGTCTGACGCCGCCATCCTGGATATTCTTCTGTGCACCAGGAGCGGTATGAGCGATGCAAGGGAGGGTAATCCCAGTCCCCCCTCCCTCACCGGGGCATGGAAGTATCCCTCGGGAGTGTCCCTGGGGAGACCCAAGACCGAGCGGGCCAAGGCACGGGTTCTCTTATCCATATCCCTCAAGTGGCCCGCTGTCGACCCCCCCAACACTAAGGGGTGGATACCCAAGGGGAGCACGTGGGACTTCAGGACTTCGATTTTTTGGGAAGCCTTCAAGGGTGCTTTACGCACCCTCTCCAGCAGGTCTTGGCAGGACCACCCCGAGGAGACAACCCCCGAAGCATCCACTCGGACTCCCAGATAGGCGAAGGGGCGTGAGCCGCCCATTCGCCACACGGAAGTCATATTCTGTGGATACACGGGTTTTTTTGTCTCTACCCGAGGGGATAAGGGATAGGACCCTGGACTTGGCGGCGTTGATCTCCATCCCCAGTCTGCGGGCACCCGACTCGAGGGAGCACAGCTGCATCTGCAGTCCCCTCGCCGTCGATGCGATCAAGACCACACCGTCGGCAAAGGAGAGGGAGCCGATGCGCACGCCCCCCAAGTCATAACCCACATCAGGGGATAACCGATCCAAGATGTTTTTTGCCGCCAGATTGAAAAGGAAGGGAGACAAGGGATCGCCCTGCCTCACGCCACGGCCAGTTCTTATGGTTTTGGAGCGTGAGGATTCATGGACAATAGCTGTTGTGCTGTCCATGTATACCGACCTTACGATGGGGAGCAATGACGGGTCAAGCGAGTCCTCCAGAATATCCATCAGGGGCTGATGTTTAATTGAATCAAACGCCTTAGATATGTCTAGGGACGCTACGTGGAGCTGTTTTAGACTGTCACGTGCGTCCCTAATGACTGCCCCGAGGATGCTGGTATTCTCAGCACACCCGTCCGCGTCACAGAACCCTCCAGACGATGTAGGAGAATCCTGCTCAACTGGCGAGCAACCACGGAGTTAATCGTAATCGGTCGATAATCCAGGGCGGTAACAGGCGCTTTAGTTTTAGGGAGGAAGACCGTTCGCGCATGGAGCAGGACTCTGGGAATGTCACCCCTGAGGAGAATCGCGTTGAGGATCGCCAGCCGGTCCGCGACCGGACGCTTTGACCAAGCGGCCGGGCTTAGACCATCGGGTCCCCCCGACGTTCCATTGGCACAGTTGGTCTGTGCCAACTCCTCCGGAGTGACTGGCAGCGGCGGCATCCGAGGACGGTCGTGAACAGCCAGGAGATGGCCGTCACAGTCACCCAGGATTTTACTCCAGTAGCGACTGATCGGGTCAAACCCCACGCTGCGACACGGGCCGCCCTCTAGAACTTCCGCCACGGCCCTCTTCTTGCTCTTGAACCACAGAGCCTGCATCCGCCGAAATTTGCGCCGGTCCTCGTCCCTCCTTTCACGCCTGTTTTTAGGAGGGGACTGGATGTTGGCCCCCCTCTTCCCCTCTTACCAACCCGAAAATCATGCGAGTGAATTCGCCCGTGTCATCCGGAGTGACGAACGCCGTTTTCGGACGAGCCTCGGTAGATAGTGGCACTTGCATGTACCCCTGAGCGAGATCTAGCTGAGAAAAATAGCGGGCGCCGGTGAGAGTTTCTAGTTGTTCGTCCAAGTTGGGCATCGGGTACGGTTCACGAACTGTTTGTTTGTTTAACCGCCTGTAGTCAACGACAAGGCGCGGTTCTCCTGAACTTTTCCTAACGATGAGAGCGGGTGAGGGGTAGGGAGAGTGAGTATCCCTCACTATTGCTTTTTCACGCCAATCCTGCACGATTTCCTTCATTTCTTCCCTCTCAGTACGGGAAGCTCGGTAAGCCCGACAGGCGACAGGTTTTGACATTGGTATTTCATCGATTCTCATTTCGAGTAAGTCGGTGCAGCCCAATTCTGAAGAGTCGAGAGCAAACGCCTCCCGGTGCCGGTTAATCACTTCTACTAAGCTCGCTCTCTCAACGGGAGTGACGTTCGGTCCTATAACGATATGTTTGGCTTCAATTTCAGTGAGTGAGTGATTAATCGTACCTTTCGGGTCCGCAGGGGCAATGATGGTGTGACATCGGGCCACGATGTCACCCGGTAACGGTGCTTCTTCAGAGGAACAGGCGTACGAGAGTGTCGCGGGCCCGTGGCGCACCAAGAGTCCAACACCAGAGCCAGCGGGGGTGACAATTTCCCCGTCGGGAAGTGGCCCCATCACCACACGGGTCTGGTTAGAGCCATCGGATGTAACCTCACAGACGGTAATCGATGTAGCCCCGCCCGGGGTCCAGGCGGGCAGGGGCTGTTCCTCGAGTGAAGTCTCGGCCCTTTATCCACGTAGAGACTTGGCTCGACCAGGTTAACCCGATCACAACATCTTCGGGTATGGCTTGATCGGCAACGATTATTAGTTGAACCGGGACGGTGACCTGTTGGAGAGTGACATCGGCTTGTATTTTACCTACCGAGAATAGTTGAGGCGTAGAAAAATTCCCCAGCCCAAATAGCGGTTTCGGGCAAGCACGGGAAAAATGTCCGTATACCCCGCAATTAAAACACAATGGCTCAGATTTTTCATTATAGTGTGGCTTTCGCCCAGTGCTTCCGCTTACCTCCTGGCTGGGCGAAGTCACCCGTGGGGCGGTAGTCGATCTCGACAGTGATTTCTGCTCGTGCGTATCTTTTGGTTGATGCGGGTGACAGTACAGATAACGCTGGGCGTCGTCGACTAATTCTTCGATGTTTTCGTGTTTGCGACCTAGTAAATATGCTCTTAAAACTGATGAATTCAAACCTGATATGAGTTGATCTTCAGCATCGGGAAAATTCAATTTTAATTTTCTCAAAATTCTCAATTTCTCGAACAAGTAATCGGCTGCAGTCTCACCGGGCCGTTGAACTCGAGACAAGGCCATTTGTGTGAGTTCGAGGTGGCTTGGCTCGGGGCAATATCTTTTCCGGAAGGCAGCCGGAAATCTCATTCTCGTCGGCTGGACTTCCTCCCACCAGGTGTAAGCAGATCCCTGTAATTTAGATCGTATTATCGACTCGAATGAAGGTCGTCATACCTGTACGTGTCAGCTGCTTTTAGTAATTTTTCAAGCCATTGTTCAGCTTGTTGTTCCGTTCCTTTCCCTTCAAAGGGCGTTACCGGTGTCTCTAAAATCAAACGAGTGTAATCATGTGAGCGAGATGTGTCTCTCGTTTCGCTAGCAGCCTTCAACGATTCGAACGCTGCGCACATGGTCTGCACGAGTGTCTCCCACTCCTGAGTACATCGGTGGTGGGGTATGGTGTACTAATGGGGACTCCGCCCAGCTGGAATGTGACGCCATCTGCGGGGCCTCCTCGGGTGGGCGCGGCAGTGATGTCATCAGCGTTGCTATTTTGAGACGAGATAGGTGTGACGTCATTTGCGAACGTCACGTGCGGAGAAGCCGTGGTTGCGTCATCGACGCCGCCATCTTGACGAGACGCCATTTCAACGTATTTTTTACTTTTTAAGGGTGTAAAAAAAAATACTTTCGAGCGGGTGGGCACTTGTGGGTAATAATGAAACACTTCTGACTGTTAGCGACGGGTAAATGATATAAGGAATGATACAATTTGATTACAAAAAAAACTTTTTGAACCAGCTCGTTACCGAAATTACAACTAAACCAAATGAGATATTGTCTTGAAATTTGATATTTAGATGTTTTTTTTGGGAATGATGGGCGGGAATTGGATTGTTTTTGGACAAGATCGGACCTTAAGTAAGGGTAGTTTAAAGAGGTGTCAAAGCACATTTTATTGATTTTCTCAATAAATACCGATTTTTATGAGAATTATCATAGTATCGTATTAAATTTATAGGGAATCGAATTTACTAAAAGTTTCATTATATTCATTTTTACCTAAACTTAATAATATAAAGAAGTTATTTATAAAAAAAACTACTTTAAGATTTCGAAAGCTTTTCGTCCGCCCGTTGTGGCAGGATATTTTGAAAGAAATCATGTAAAAATCCCTAAATGCAAAAATCCCTAAGTCAAATATCCCCAAAAAAATAAATTCCTAAATAAAAAATCCGTAATTTTTTTTTACTTATTTAATAATGAATAGCCGAAGAGACTTGAATGAGGTAGTTATACATCATGTTTGGTGTCATCACCACTGTTTCATCTGGTTTTTATAGCGTCCCATTTTTTAAGGTTTGCCTTTATTATGGTCAGAAGCTCATCATGCGAGTCGCGGAATCGTTTCCTTGGTGGATCAGGCTTCTTACCACGAACATCACGACAGATTTCCAAAGAGATAAGGTTATGCTCAATATGGGTTTGCTTAATTAGGTCCCTTACTGGTGTCTTGAAACTTCCCAAGCGTGAACGAAGAGCATTGTTGTAACCTTCCAATGCATTGTTTGTTCTAGGCAAACCCATCAAAGTGGCATTGTAGATGTTCCAATGTTCCAATGTCGAATTCGAGGTCATAAAAGCCAGCCAAAAATTGTTCACCTAGCCAAGTGCGCTGGAAGTAAGAAAAAAGATCACGAAGTTTTGCTCTGTTAGTCGTCCAGCTAATGCTTGGTAGGCTACAATGATTTTTGATGGAGGTACCAAAACCAAAGCTGCAAGAGTTCGTAAATGAGTGGAGTTGTCAGGATTATCTATATCATTATACAGCTTCAAAACTTCTGGCATTGATTTGATGTTTCTATAAATGCATTAAGCAAAATGAAAAAGACAACCTCTGATGATAGTAAATTTCACAAATTGCGTTATATATTCCCTGGTGAAATATACGGTGCAAATGGTGTATTTTGTATTTGGAATCATTAAGCTATTAAAACGCATGGTAATAAACGGAATTTGAGTAAATTCCCTTTATTTTACGTACGAATTTGACACCCCTATTTTTTGGAAAAATCAGGTGTGTGGGCCCTATGTATGTATTTTTTGACCTATTTTTCCCTACTTTCGGTCCAGGCCCGATTACCTCCTTGGGAGGTCGTGTCTCAGGCAAGTGGGTGTCATGCTCACCTTGTGATTTAATTTTCTGAGTCACAATTAAAATTAATACAAAAATGAAAAAAATTTGTTTTTTGTGATATTTTTAGTCAGCGATATTTTTATTTAGGGATTTTCGCTTTTGAAGATTTTCGGTTTTAGGGATTTTTGACTTTTATGGATTTTTTCCTTTAGGGATTTTTACCCGTTTCCATTTTGAAAAAATTACTCTTCGCTTCATAATTTTTTATGAAATTAGCAATTAATGTATTATTAATAAAAAATATTTAGAATTTGACTAATATTTTTATTTATTTTATATTTAAATAATAGTCAAATTGGAAAATTTCACAATCATCTAGTAATCTTATATTAAGTCTTGTTTTTTATGATTTAGGAGAAATAATAAAATAATTTTTTATTTCTTATATTTAATTCTGTACGAAAAAATAAGCAATTTTTATTTTTGTTAAAATTTTTTTAAAATCAAATAAACTTACTTATTATACACTAAGTTATACTTTAAAATTTTTTTTTTTTCAAATAAAAAGGATTATATTTTTTCTTTTCTATTTGTAATATAGTACATAATATCCAGCAATTTATATTTTTTTCTCTCCTGGGGGGGGTTTAACCCCCAAACACCCCCCCCCCCTGGTTGCGCCACTACATTAACCGTGCACTTCCTTTTTTATGCAAAGTTGCCAGATTCCATTTTGGATGTGCCTTGGTCATATTAACAACTTTAATTTTATATTCTGGCGGAACATATCCTGTTGATTTTTTTTCTTCTTCTGGCATCTGGTATATTTCTTGAAACTGGCCTTCCTCATCCTAACAATCTTGCAGTATCAGTTCTTCTGTTTCCACAAAAAAAATTTCATTTAACATCTCGATCGTATGAAGTGAATGCGCCTTCCTTTTTGTAATTCTTTAATTGCATACTTCGAAACTACACTGTCTCCTGTCGTTGCTGCAGCAGAATAAAGTCCAATCTTGTATATGCAAGGGTATAACCCCTTCCTTTCTGATTCTTTGTTTTTAATTTTCCCCTACCGACCTTATATTATTACTGCAAGGATATAAGGTATATAAGAGAAAGTTACTTTTTAAAACTGCTTCAAAATTAACAATAAAATTAAGAAAATATTTAAAATATAATAAAATAAGTTTTGACGTGATACCCTATCGATACACCGAGTTTCATCAAAATCGATTGGTATCACGTCGTGGCCTCCGGTTGTTAGTGACCCACAAGCTAGATCTAAAAAATAATGATCAAAATACGACCCACTTCTCAAAAAGGTTCGCCATCACTGATCTATAGTATACTAAACTTTCAGTGAACAAGTAAAATATATAAAAATACTTCCTTTCCTAAGATACTTTCCATTGATAACTTAAATGATTAATCAATATTTTAATAAATCTATTTTGAAAATTTTTAAATAATAAATCTATTTATTCAATTCAACTATTAGAATTGGTATTTATTTATTCTTAATTAAATATACCAAATTTAAGTGAAACATGATTTTTTCTGTTTTTTTTTTTTGCTATTATCATTAGTTTGTTTTTGGTTCATTTTAGGAATATATTTAATACATTTTTCGATTATTTAAAACAAATAAAAATCAAAATAGTCAGGATAACTAAGCAAGATCTATTAACAAAATCAGGGGAAATAATGATGACAGGTAAATTTCAGTGTCATTTAAAAAAAAAGTAAATAGATAACACTTTGTCAGAAATTATTTTAATCTCAACTACTATTTTTTTAGAAATTGATTTATATATCTATGTGCGAAGATATCTGTTAAGAGTTAATTTAGTTTGACTGAACCAAAAAAAAAATAGTATTTTCTTTTGTTATTTATTATATATATGTATGTATATGTTTTTATATATTTATTTTTTGTTACATTTATAGCAGCCCTCTTTGTAATGAGTGGCTACTAACGTGGCTATTTATTATCGTGAGACCACAATAGCCCTCAAGTTGAAATTTACAGCCAGTTCGAGTGTTTGAAAGAATTATAGGCTGCCAGAATAAAAGGTAGGAAAGGGATATCGAATTTCCTATATTGAAGGGGAGGAGCTTTATATCATGTTTACATATTAACTGACAACTATTAAGCTTATAATTCAAAAAGCATATAAAAGTCACTTATTTATACAAAAACATTATAAATAATTAAACTTTATTTACATTATAATTGAGAATTCCTATATTTAAATGATTTTTAAATAAAATTAATATTTAATTTAATGTTTTTAGTTAGGGAAAGCTAAGAAAAAGAAGGAAATTAATTCAAATTACATTGTTATTGCATTGTTGGTTATTCATTCTTTATATTCTTATTCCTACATTCTATATATTATATGTTCATTGTAAAATAAATGAATTATGTATGATAGAATATTAAAATAAATTTAAACAATAAATACTAACTAACCATGATGTATTAACCATCATATTAATTGCATAAATATAAATAAAACATTTTAATGTTGTTCAATAAAACATGTTTTAATTTTAGTACACTATATGTAGATTTTTTATTTTGGATTTTAATCGAATTCTCTTTGTTACATACATTTTATCATCGGAGGAAATAAATTATCATTTAACACTTTCTTTTATTAATATTGAAAAGGCAAAAAAGGGGGATTGTATAAACAAAAGGTATAGAAAAGGATCCCTCGTCCTTGGAAAAATGGGAGGAAAATATAGTGGTGAAAATAGAAAAATGGTTAAGATGAAATAATTGAAAGGAAAATATGAATAGCCGTGTAGTCGCCAACGATATTTTCTATAAAAATATGCAAAACTAATGAAATGAGGAGTGGATAAGGCTTATCGGACTTCTTTGAAAGAAAGACTGAAAGGTGTGTACCAGGCTAATAAATAATATAATAAAAATTGATCCAATGAAAGAAACTAATAAAAATGTTGTAAACTGGAATAAAAGGTAATGTTAAAGAAATCGAAATTTGATTTTAAAATAAAATGTATAATTTAATAATAGTAAATAAAAATAACATAATATGAAAAAATTATGATTAATGATGATAAAAGGAAACGAAGAGGAATTTCCTGTGGCAAAATCAAATAAACACCCTTAAAAAGTTATGGAAAAATATAGAAGTTTGGAATAGAATGTGGTGAATGAATTGAAAGGCAAATTTAACTTACTAAATATTAGCGGTGACTATTTTATTAAATAAAATAAGCCAAGGCTAGATGATGAAATAATGGGATATGATCGGGATTTTAAACAGGAGAATTAACAGACTGACGATTTTTTTTATATAAAAAAGAAGTTATAATATTAATATTGAAAAATAGTATACAGAGCGAGATATATTTGAATAATACAATTGAAACAATTAATAAGAATATTGAATCGTTCGACTCGGACAACGGAATAGAAATGGAATGAATGAATTATGTATAATGATACGCAGAAGACGGTGATCGAACGGGAACTGTAATATCATGCAGTTAGTTGGAGACAGGACGGTTATTAACGAAATCGGTCAGGAAGTGGATGAGATGGGAATGTTACACGAATGTATATATTCAAATAAGCTAATGATCAGAGCATCGGGTTGGACAATGTATCGGAAATTGTGGTAAAAGGGCAGGTAAAGGGTCGGTGTAAATAGAAAGGGCAGTAACAGGTAGGCGAGGTCGGTATAGCGTGAGAGAAACGGATATTGGAATAGCGGGGTCGGTGTACAGCGCAATCGGAGATAGGAGTAGCAAGGTCGGAATAACGAGAGAAAGCTAGACGGAGAGCGGTTCGGAATAATTGTGTTAAGGACAGAAGCGGAAAACCACGGAAAACATAAGAGAGCGCGAGTCGTGTCCTGGCGAAGTAGAAAGCTCAGAGATGGAGAGTTGCCCCTCGCCCAGTTCACTGCGCGGCGGCTAGAGGCGAGAAAATTGCAATTATCTAATTCAATACATGTATGGCAAACGAATTACATAAATACTTATTAATTTTACGATTGAAATTTATAAAAAATTAATTTCTTAATTAAAATATTTAAAATTAAAAAATGGGTGGCAAATTTGAAATTTGCCAAAAATTGTTAGAGCAATGTTCAAACAGATGATTAACCACGGTTTCGATATCATCTTCTTTAGGAGGGATATTTTCCTTATTTGCTGTTAAATCAAACAAATTAATGACACCAACCGATCTTACCGGAGCTTTAATTATATTGAAATCATCCTGGAATACGACGAAGGAAGCTCTATGATGGTAATAATTGATTCCATGTTTCTCCCCCTGGCTGCGGAAAAAAGTCAAAACTGCTTCTTTCATCTCCTCGTCGTTGTCGAAGTGCGATCCACCAAGGTGTTTCTTGTTTTCCGGAAAATGATGTAAGTCACTCGGGGCTAAGTCCGAGTTCCTGGCTGAGCATCATCATCAACAACGCCTCTCTGAGGGTACATTGTGCTATGAGTGAAAAAAGAAATTCTATCCTCTCAGTGTTAGGAATAGCAGCGCTTGAATTGAAATTCACATAAATATCCGAGATAATGCTTTTTCTTAGTACCATACTTTGGGATCTTTCCTCGAATATCTATATTTTGCGTATGGGCCCCTGTAATTAATAAATGGTTTTTAAAAAAATTATTTTTTTAATGTGAAATTAAAATTCTTTCTAACCAGTTTCCGGGTCGACAAAATTATAGGTATGACTTACTGTTAGATGATTGAAACCTTCTGTCGTTAAACACTGATAAGATCTCCAACAATCGTGTCAACTGGTCGATTGTCGTCTCCTGCAGCTCCCGGGGTGGAGGATCGACTGGAAACGACGTCTCGGGGTCGGGCTCGGAATCTCTCCTCGGGCGAAGATAATGGATAGTACCCTCGTCGTCGTCCGGGTCTTCGGGCTTAACATCAGGATGTCTTGGGGAACCTTCACCCATGACAACCCAACCGAGGGTAGTGTTGAAAAGGAAGCTTGACGGAGTATCTAACGAGATGTTTTCTCCGGTAAAGAGTTTGGCACAAATCGGAGCACCAAGAATAGCGTCCACATTGTTCCTAAGGTGATAATTCTCGTCGGCAAGGTAATATTCCTCTTCAATATAGGAATCTTTCCTTACCTCCGAACTTGGGAGATCGAGCGACACGTCCTGAACAACATGAAACAAGGCCGTCTAAACGAATTCAACGTTCTGGGTCGAATACATTGGGGCATAACAAGTACCTAAAACCTTGGTAAGGGTAGTTCCAGAGACACCCTTCATAACAATTGGCGAGGTCTTTAGCCTGGCCTTGAGTTGTTTAACGAATCGTCACGAGAGGATAGAGATGTCGCTCGCCACGTCTAAAAGACAACGAATCTTAATAAAGGTTCCATTTGGAGCCTTTAAAAGGGCCCAGGCGGTGGGTAAAAGGGGAACTAACCTTGATCTCCTCCCACCAGCCTGGCATGAAGCAGTGATGAGCGTTTGTTCCTCAATCGGACCCTTCTGATTCTGGGAATTGTCAGATTTGGAACGAACATCGGACTTTGGAAGTTTCCGATGTAACACAGTGTGGTGATTTCGACTACAGATTTCACAAGGTGATTGTGTGCAGTGTGGAACGAAGTGTTTACCGGAAAAGCATTTGATACACAACTTTAGGTCCCTAACCCTATCATAACGAGCTACTTTTCCTAGTTTCGAGAAATCAGGACAGTGTTAGAACAGATGATGACTGTAGCAGAGAGGGCATTTGGTTGTGGTGGTCACCGAATGGACCCTTTTCACATGTGGTTCAAAACGGTTTGAAGAAGAAACCTGCCTTGGACTAGAAGCCTTATGGGCAGTAATAATGGCATAAGATTTTGTCTCGAGAAATTCAAGTAACTTTTTATAAGAGGGGATGCCATCTCCTCCTTGGTCTGCCAACCACCGTTCCAAAGAGGTCGCATCTATTTTTCCCATAATTAATTTTACCACTAGAAGATTCACCAGATCCAGTTCCTCCTCGACGTTCATCAAGTTCGTCAACACATCGTTGACATGTGTGCAGAAGCTCGAGATAGATGACGCATTATCTAAGGAGATGCTAGGCAGATTAAGCAATTTCTCGGCTAACGAGAACACTAGTTCACGATTTTTATTAAATTTGTCATTTAGAACCTTCAAACATATATCATAATTTGCATCCGTCACATGGTATGACGAAATCGTTGTTAGGGCATCGCCCTGTAGCTTAGACTTTAGATACGAAAGTTTCTGACAAGGGGTCAAGGATTGTCTCGAACCAATTAAAGAGTCGAACATGTTAATGAACGATCGCCATTGTGAATAATCGCCGTTAAATGTCGGTAACTGAATACGAGGAAGAGGCTCAGTCGGTTGAGTCGGTATAAATGTGGTTTCCGAAGTAGCTGAGTTAAGTTTCGAAATCAATTGACAGAACTCAACCTGTTTACTAACAAGAAATCTATGATTGTTCGAGAGTGCTTGGATCCAACTCATGTAATCTGAGGATTGGTCCAAATCCCGTTCAAAAAGGGCACCTTCAATTTGATCTATATTTTCGAGTAATAATTCCACCTCATTTCTACATATCTCAACGGACTGAACATCCTTCCAGTTACAGATATCGCATCGCGTTAAAAATTTGGCATAATTACGACGAAATAGTCGGTTTTTTCTATCTATATAATGGTAAAAGAATGGATTAAACCTGGAGCTGTTGTAATTGATTGCGGCATAAATTCAATTCCAGATGCTTCTCTTAATCATGTGATGTATATTCGAGGGTGGTCTGAAAGGTTTCCGACCTGACCAAGAAAAATAATGATTTTCAATTTTTTTTTGTTTTATTTTTCAAAATTCAAGATAATTGAGACCTGTACGATGTCAGCTGAACGTGTGCGAAATATTTTGCAAAACCATTTGAATATGGAAAGCTGTGTGCAATGTGGGTGCCGCATTTCCTAATGTTAGACGAAAAATTGCTTCGAAAAACCATTTCTAACGACAATTTAGCGCTGTAGGCGTAATCCAAACAAATTTTTGCGTCGATTCATAACTGTTGATGAGACTTAAATTAAATTAAATCAAATTTAATTAAATTAATTAAATTAATTAGATCACCGTTATGAGAAATGTATCAGTGTTGATGGAGATTATGTTTTTCTTGGTCAGGTCGGAAACTTTTCAGAAAAAGAAAATTATAAAATAGAAGGAGAGAAATAGTTTTAAATTATATTCGTTCCCCAAAGTAACTCTGTGAAGTATCTTGGACTGTATCTTGATTCGAAAATAAACTGGAAAATTCACATAGACAAAAAGAAGAATGAATTAAACATCAAATATAAAAAAATGTATTGGCTGTTGAGAAAAAACTCACAACTTACACTTAAAACAAAAGTACTGCTTTACAAGTCAATGCTTAAGCCAATCTGGCAATACTCATGTCAAATCTGGGGAACTGCCAGCGAGTCCAATATAAATAAAATACAAAGAGTGCAATCCAAAATACTTAGATGCATAGCAAATGCACCCTGGTACGTCTCAAATGCAAGCTTGCACAATGACCTTCTCGTCCCACCAGTCAGAGAAGTGATCCATCAGTCATTCATCAAACATATTAAAAAACTAGAAAATCATCCAAATGTATCAGCGATTGCTCTCCTAGACAACAGTGAAGTCTACAGGAGACTTAAGAAGACCCACGTTCTCGATATTGAGGAGCGTGCTATATCAAAAAACTGGAGGGTGAAACTAAAATAGGGACGTCGTCGATGGCCGACTTTCTCTTCAAGTGATGTGTGAATGTGAGAATGAATGAATGAATGTATGAGTGTCTGAGTGTGAGAGTGTATGTAAATAAATTATTATCAAATTTACTTATAGCTACAAAACTGAGCTGATTGTAAATAAAATAAAGGTAAAAAAAAAAAATTATATTCGAATGTTCTATTATATTCTATAAATCAGTATTTTTTTCTGAATTTAATACCAAGTTGATTTTCAAAATTTTCCATTCGTTATGCATATGATTGATTACATGTGTTAAAATTTAAAAAAATTCAAATATTCTAATTTTTAAATTTATATAAAATTTAATATTATTTTTTATTAATATCATATCAAATTAGCTGGAGTGTCTCCACTCGACTATCTCGCAAATTTGAATTGAATTAAATATCATATATTAATTTAAATTAAATTAAATTAATTAAATTATAAATTAAAATTAATAAATAATATTTATTAAACCAGTGCATGTTTGGCTTTTAGTTGATGGCACCAAGTGTTGGCGCGTGAGATTTGCAGTGTTAAAAAATTAGTGTTAAAAAATTTCAGCGATTCAATCAAGCTGAAATTCTATATATAGCAGTTTTATACAATTATTAATCATGTGAAAAATTATCAAACATATATCTTTATTTTTACGGTCACATTAGAGGAAAAAAAATCAAAACGTGGTAGGTAATGACCCTCTTCCAGATGAGCTACATTTCTCAAAAGTTGATAGAAAATTATGAATTTTGAATAATGTCCATGTACCAAATTTCATCATTCTAGCTCAAACCGTTTTTGCGCAATCTTGTCTACATACATACACACATACATACACACACACACAGACATTTTTCTCAACCTTAGTGAAAATGATTCAGGAACCTTCAAAACTTATAAAAACATCAAAATCTCAACATCGAAAATTTTCGTGATCGCAATACTATCTCTTACGAGATAGTAAAAAGAGAATTTATTAAAAATTAAAAATAAAAAAAGAAGCCTTTTAATAAAAAAAATATAATAGAATATAATAATTTTGATTTAAAACAAATTTTTAAAAAATACTCAATATAAAAAACACATAAATTTAAAACATCTCGTTTATATCATTTGTCTAAAAAACATTTTAATTAACCAAGAAATCATTTTTGCATTTAAAATATAGTTGTAATTAATAATTGAAACAAAAACAAAAATAATATAATTTAGTCATTTTAATTGACGTTTTGAAAATATTTTTGTATTCATAAAACATTAAAAATAATATATTCTGTTTTTTTAACTTTTCACTTTCAAATAGAAAAGAAGAAATATTCAAATATATTGAAAGAATAAATAAAAATTAAGTGATATATGATCTAAATATTTTATTAAATTAATTAAAATGAGAACTTTTAGAATAAATTATTTAATGGAATTGATATTTGAATATTAGAATTTAAAATAAAAAGTGAAATATTATAATAATTCTTTGATTGGGAATCGCTATGATAATTCATTGTTTAAAATGCTTCCGCTAGGGCCAGTGAGCCACGAGCGCCACGAGATGCTCTTGAATGAACAACACGGAGAATTATATAAGCTTTAAAAAATTAATTTCTGCGGTTATTGATTAGATACTAATAAAATTTATAGCCTATGTTACTCTAGAGGTATATAAGAATATTGTGATGTAATTTCATAGAAATCGGTTCAGCCAATTCTGAGTCTATAAAATAGTTATTTTCCGGACAGACAGACAGACATGAAAAATTCTAAAGTCACTTTTGGATTCTAGAATTTTTAAATTCTGAGCAATGTGCAGACTAAACCTTAACTAATAATGCTTATTCTCTCCAATAATGCATAGTATTTTTAAAAAGTTGAAACTTAAAGAATTCTATAATCTCATTCCTTCTTTTGTTATAAAATCGTATACAATTACACTCCCTGTAGAAAAACAAATTAGATGATCAAAAAAAAAAAAATGAACAGATATTTTTGCCAATTGTGAGTTAATGAATTGTTCGTTTAATGCTCTTTAATTTTGAATTAGAAAGGTTGAGTCTCCTCCGTGCCAATTGATCTAGCTGAAGAAGATCAACCATGAAAAAACCCTATGAGTTGATGTCCCAAAGGAACTTAATCGATTAATCATACCCCCCTTATTTTATTTATGAATATTGAAGTTTGAAGAAGAACACTCCGGCATTTATTATTGATGAAATGTCCAGAACTAAAATTGTTGTTTAGGAAAATAAAATATTAATATTCCATCTATATACCTACACATATTTATAGATTTATATTACTCTGATTTTAAATTACTAATTAATTTATAAATAAATATATAAAAAAATTACTTTAATCTTTAATCCATGGATTTTCATTAATCACTATTGTTCAAGTTTTATTTCTTTTTTTACCGACCGACGATAGTAAGGGAGGTATTATTTTCACACCAAATTTCACATGTGGAGATTTTTACATATCTCCACGAATCATGCATTTTCTTAACAGAAAAAAGTATTTTTAGCATGATGTCTGTCCGTCCGTCCGTCTGTCCGTATAGATGTGTACAGCCTGAACGGCTGAACGGATGAAATTTTGTATATTTACTTAATGCATCAGTGGGATGAATTGATCAACTTTTGGTGCAAATCCGGAAACCGGAAGTGGTAGTATTAGCGATCGACGATAGGAAGGGAAGGATTATTTTCATACCAAATTTCACATGAGGAGATTTTTTACATATCATCACGAATCATTCACTTTGCATTGGTTTTATACTTGAGAAAAATCATCTTTATTAGTTTTTTCTTAATTAAAATTATATGACGTCATCCAGCCATTCATGACGTCACAGCCTGGTTTTACATATATATTCTAAATAAAATAAAATTAAAAATATTCATGTTATATGCCTATCTGTTTTTTATTACATTAATAGATATATTAAAATTATTTGAAATTGTTTCTGTAGCTGGAAATTAATTAGTTTCAAACCGTCGGTCGGTTCGGACCTGGCCACAGGTCAACTTATTTTTTAATTAAATTCCAAATATAAATTTGAAAATAAGAGATGTCAATTAATTAAAAAGATCCCATCTATGTCAATTTTACATTGTTTATCTATGTGGAGATGAGGTATATTTATTATCGGATTTTGCTCAAAATCACGACTAACCATAAGATATATACAATATTATTGACAATTTCGAATAATGAATCTATTTTGCAAATCAAATAAGTCAGAAGTGATATTAATTGATCAAAAAATTTCTTTACCTTGTATAAATTTTTTTTGATCTATACATTTTTTTAATAATTTATTCCTCAGATGTTCAAAAATTTTCTCCGATCAACTATTAATAATTGTTTGCGCCCTAAAAGGTTATTCAGATGCTATTTATTTATTTATTTTATTTTTATTTATAAATAATAGATGGATGTTTAATTATTTGATTAAACCTTAAATCAATTTTATAGTTACACAAAAAGAAAATTAATTAATTGTTTATTTAATAAAAAGAAGAAATATGAACTTGTACGTATTTCACTTAAATACTAATATGAAATGTTAATAACCTAAAGCGTGAATGTTTGGATGATGGAAGGAGAAGACAATTAATAATATAGTATAATAGTACCTGGAACACCAAACTATCGCTCGACCCTTTAAAAAATATTGATATCCAATTCTTTGATTATTTATTACAATTATTAAATGTTACATCTCCCAATGAATCTCAACCTCCTCAAGTCACCCCTCGGAACAAACCTCCACCTATATTCATCCCGAATGTATCTAATTATAACCTTATGATAAATACCCTAAATAAGGTCGCACTAAATGGTTACACATGTAACCTCATTAATAAAGACTTAATAAAAATTAATCCTAAATCTCCAGACAACTTCACCTCTATTATCAAAGCGTTAGACAATATAGAAATTTATTTTTACACTTATCAACCAAAAAATGAACGACTCTTTAGAGTCGTTATTCGTAAAATACACCCTTCAATGGATACAGAAGATATCAAGAGGGACGTTGAGAGTCATGGCCACTCTGTGGCGGGTGTCTTTAACGTCCGTGATAGGGTGTCCAAGGATCCTCTTCCAATTTTCTTTCTAGATCTTAAACCTGCTCCAAACAACAAGGATATTTATTCTATTGAATTCATATGTCACTGTCGTGTGACCATAGAGGCACCTAAAGTAAAAAGGACTATCCCTCAGTGTACCAGGTGTCAAAGCTTTGGTCACACTAAAGCTTATTGTAGGCTTAGGCCGAGATGTGTCAAATGCCCAGATAGCCATTTGACATCAGAATGCAAAAAAGACAGAGAAACCCCCCCTATTTGCGTTCACTGTGGCGGAGATCACCCTGCTAACTACAGGGGATGCTCCCATTATTTAAAACTCATCAAATCTAAATACCCTACCCTAAGACCTAAATCAGTGTCTAATCCCAATCAATACACTTCATCCGAATTACCTACCCCTCCAATAAATTCTCAACTACAACAAGAGAAATCCTTATCTCTATCCTACTCTCAAGTCGTTAAGTCCAAACCATCCGCTAAAGATATTCCCTCTAGTAACAACCTCAATAACAAAATCAGTAGTCAACCTAACAGTAATGAGAATGTTAATAACTTAAATCATTTGTCCAAGCTTGAAAACATGATGTCCAAATTAATTGAGCGAATGGACACCATGCTAAACTTACTGACCATTCTCGTTTCAAGACTACCCAATGGATCAAATCCTTAATATTGCTCTCTGGAACGCCAATGGGCTCATTAGACATCTGGAGGAAGTAAAACATTTTCTCTTCTCAAAGGATATTGATGTACTATTAATCTCAGAAACGCACTTTAACCCAAGAAGCTACCTAAAAATTCCTAAATTCTCTTCTTACTTTACAATCCACCCCGACGGCACTTCACATGGAGGTTCTGCCATAATTATTAAAGATTCATTAAATCACCAAGTTAACCCTTCCTTTCAAAAAGACTTTCTCCAAGCCACTTCGGTTACCTTGACCGAACGTACGGGCTGTTTTACCATCTCTGCAGTGTATTGTCCTCCCAAACACAAAATAGAGGAGTTTTTTGGCACATTGGGCTCTTCATTCATTGTGGGGGGGGGGGATTTCAACGCTAAACACTCTTGTTGGGGCTCTAGGCTTATCAATCCCAGAGGTAAAAGTCTTTGGAACTCTTTCTCCAAATTCAACCTAAGGCCTATTTCCACTGGGGAACCCACGTACTGGCCTACAGATCAATCTAAAATCCCCGATCTTATTGACTTTTTCATAGTCAGAGGTCTATCTTCTAGATTCTTCCAACCCAAATCACTGCTTGATCTTTCATCAGACCATTCTCCTGTCCTCCTTTCAATAACAACTACTAATCCATTAGCACCACCCTCTCCCTCCCTTACTAACTTTAAAACTAACTGGTCTTCCTATGCTTCCTTCATTGCAAACAACCTAACCCTTTCTCTTCCTCTTAATAACGGTTCAGATATCGATGGAGCGGTTAGTCACCTATCAACTATCCTCCAACAGGCTGCTTCCTCATCAACTCCTCAACTAAAATATAATGTTACCACTCTTCCCAAAACTCCCCACAATATTAAATGTATGATTTCCTATAAAAATAAACTGAGGAAAACTTGGCAGAAAAACAGATCTCCTATAATTAAAAATAAAATTAATAAGTTAACTAAAGAAATTAAAAAGCTCCTTTCCCTTAACAAAAATCAAAATATTCAAAACTACCTTAAAAACCTCTCTCCAACCCAATCTACCAACTACTCCCTCTGGAAACTCACTAAAAAATTAAACCTTTTTCCCAAACATATTCCTCCACTAAGACTCTCATCAGGTTTATGGGCACGTTCTGATTCCGAAAAATCTGCTTGTTTCTCAGGTCATTTGGCTAATGTATTTATCCCTCATCCTTTTATTTCCGTCTGTCCTAGTGACTTTCAGGTTCTCGCTCCTCGCCCTGTAAATTTTCCCTTAAATAACTTCAAAGAAGTTATTCCCTCGGAACTGAGGTCAAATATCCAATCCTATATTTCCAAAAAAAAAAAAACCCCTGGTCTTGACAGGATTACGGGCCAAATGCTGGGCGAGGCTCCTGATCGTGCAATCATTTTTTTAAGTAATCTGTTTAATGCCATCATAAGAATTGGTCATTATCCTTCCTCTTGGAAAATAGCCAAGATAATTATGGTTCCCAAGCCGGGCAAGCCGCCAGAAGAGGCTTTATCCTATAGACCGATCAGCCTTCTCTCTATTGTCTCTAAACTATTTGAGAGAATTCTCAGAGACAGGATCATGCCTGGTCTGGTTGACAGTAATGCCATTCCTGCCCATCAGTTTGGGTTCAGGGCAGGGCATGGAACAGTTGAGCAGGTTCATAGGGTGGTACGGGAGATTTCATGCGCGCTGGAGGGCCGTAGTTTTTGTTCCGCGGCTTTCCTGGACGTATCCCAAGCATTCGATAGAGTTTGGCATCAGGGCCTCCTCGTGAAGCTGTATAGTCTTTTATCCGCCCCTCTATATCGTGTCATAAGGTCATATCTATTAAATAGATCTTTTAGAGTAATGGTGGGTAATGTCCTCAGTGAGCCACATGGTGTGTATGCAGGGGTCCCTCAGGGCAGTGTACTAGGGCCCCTCTTATATCTACTATTCACTGCGGATTTTCCCTCGACTGACCTCACCACTCTGGCCACCTTTGCGGATGACACGGTGATATTGGCCAGCCACGAAGACTCATCAAAGGCCTCTGCTGCTCTTCAAAGTCACCTCGACCTAATTAGACCCTGGTTAGCCCGTTGGAGAATGGCTATAAATGAGACCAAATCTACGCACGTAACATTCACTCTTAACAGAAAAACGTGTCCACCTGTAAGACTATACTCCATCATTCCCCAAAATGAATCTGCTAAATATTTAGGGATTCACCTTGACAGAAGACTTACCTGGAAACATCATATAACGACAAAAAAAACTCAACTCTCGCTTAGACTTCGCCAGCTTCGCTGGCTGCTTAGACGGGAATCACACCTGACTCTTGACAACAAAATCCTCATTTACAATTCCATCATCAAGCCAATATGGTCCTATGGATGTCAATTGTGGGGAACCTCTAAAATTTCCAATATTAACATCATTCAGAGGTTCCAAAACGCTGTCCTTAGGACCATATCCGGCGCTCCCCGTTACATCCCATCAAAACTTCTCCATGAAGAATTTAATATTCCCCATATCACCGAAGTCATAAATCATTTAAGTTATAATTATCATAAAAGACTTACCTCTCACCAAAATCTAGCAGCAAGACAACTTACTTCAACAGACCATTTAACTAGAAGACTTAAAAGACTCCAGCCACAGGACTTACTTACCTATAGACCCTAGCCACTTCTTCAACGTTCGCTAGCTCGCTGTCCTTTCCCTTCTTCTCGCCTAAATCCACTACCCATTCCTCCTCTGCTTCTTCTTGCTACCTCCCCTTTTACCTCTAATACCTTATGCTTCTCCTTCCCCTGTTATATTCCCTAATTCCCTAATCAGCGCAAATGTATATATGTTAATTTTGTTTTTTGTAAATACTGTAGACATTTTATTATTGCCCAAAGAATGGGCAGATGTAAAAATTATTTGGAAAATAAAAAAAAAAAAAAAAAAAAAAAAAATTAAATGTTACATCATTGCATCAATCTGATTAAAATAAATGGAATTTGGAGTCCTCAATAATAATAAATAATATTAATAAATTTTAAATAATATATAGTTTACTGAAAAAATATTAAAACTTAACCAAAGATTGAATTTAAAAATGCATTAATTAATCCATACAGGTGAAAAACCTTTTAAGTGTAACATATTTAGGAAGAAGTTATAATTTTTTTTAAAATTAATTAAATATCTATAACACATTGTAAGAAAAAATTGATAATGGACTAATCTAAAACATATAAAAATTACTGACATGAGTTAATAAAAAGAAAATAATTAAAATACTTATACTCTTTTTACTTTCCCGCATACTTCGTATAAGGGAAGTATTGGAATCGTCAAAAATTTCGACTTCGAGATTTCGATAGATCTTGACGTTTTAGACCTCCCTGAGTCGGAAAATACCATTTTTCGAATTATGTCTGTCTGTGTGTATGTATGTATGTATGTATGTATGTAATGTCTGTAAGCAAATTTACTCAAAAACTAATCAAGCTAGGACTTCGAAATTTGGTACACCGATATTATTCACAGTTTGTAGATTTCTATCAAAATTTCGTCAAAATCGGTTAACCGGAAGTGGTACCTACACTGGTTGCGTTTACCTTTCAAGTAAAGTACTAGTTTGCTTCGAGATATGTGCTTCATATTTTGTATATAGATTTAAAAATATGAAAAACATTGAGATACCAAATTTCATCATGATCTGACTACCGGAAGTGACATTTTACCTATATACAAGTAGCGTTTCTTTTTTACCGACCGACGATAGTAAGGGAGGTATTGTTTTCACACCAAATTTCACCTATGGATATTTTTAGGTACATATCTCCACGAATCATGCATTTTCTTAACAGAAAAAAGTATTTTTAGCATGATGTCTGTCCGTCCGTCCGTATAGATGTGTACAGCCTGAATGGCTCAACGGATTTTGTTGAAATTTGGTATATTTACTTAATACATCAGTACGATGAATTGATCAACTTTTGGTGCAAATCCGGAAATCGGAAGTGCTAGTATTGCCGATCGAAGAGAGGAAGTGAAGGGTTATTTTCATATCAAATTTCACGTGAGGACATATCTCCACGTGTTATGCACTTTGTATTGGTTTTATCCTCGAGAAAAATCATCTTCATTAGTTTTTTCTTAATTTAAAATTATATGACGTCACCCAGCACTTCATGACGTCACAGCCAGCCCTTATATATTATAAATAAAATAAAATTAAAAATATTTATATTATATCCATATCTGTTTTTTTTTACATTTAAAATATCAGTTAACCGGAAGTAGCACTTTATTCTATATATATATATATATATAAATGTTACCAAATATCAAATTTGACACCAATAAACTAATACGAACTGGCTCTTTATCAATACCAAGTTTACACATTCTAAATATTCATTCACAACTCTTTATACCTATTTATATGCGGGAAAGTCTAGGGGAGGACACTCCCGCTTATTTTTCATTTATATATTATTTTTCTCAAAGACATACAAATTTTTCTGATAATTGTTATTTGGAGAGGGCCTAAATAAAGTAATCTAGTCCTTTACTAAAACCCCTTCTAATTACTTTTATAAATTTCTATCAAAAAAGTTTGAATTCCTGCTTAGATAGATCATCATGATTTTTAAAATAATGTATTCGTGTGTTAAATTTCAAATTAAAGATAAAGATTAAATTTTAATCAAAAGATCATATTGCATACATATAGATAATACAAGGCAAGTTAATAAAATCGAGTTAAATATACCAATCTAACTTTTTAGTGATTTTCATTAAAATTTGACCTTCCTTTACATCTAATTTATTTAAATAATCGAATAGCCTTTCATCTAAGTACTTCTCAATTTCTTCGAGATTTTTTTTTCTTAAATTTTTTTTTCCTTTTTAACTTCCAAGAGATCTAGATCCAAATTATTTTTTCTTTCTTTAAGTTTTTTTTTCATATAAATATTTGATCATTTTGTGTTATTTAAGTCTGAATGAAAGATATCTATGTGGTCATTTATATTTCATTGAAGTCAAATTCATCATCTCTTCAAATATGCTCTTTCTTTTTGAAAAAGAAAATGAATGAAAATTCCTCACACTCTATTTTTATTTTTCTTATTCTTTACATAATATATATATTCTTTCAAAATAACTAACAAAGAAATGAAAAGTAATTACACAGAATTCATTGAATTTTGAAATAAGTAATAAAAGTAATGTAAAGAAATAATATTAAATGTGAGATAAGAAAAGAGGATAGAATTACTGTGAAGTTGACCAATAACGTGATAACATGTTATAATAAGAAAATAATGATAATATCTTTGGACCACGCACAGGAAAATAGGAAAGTGAAACATTATAGTTCCATTTGTACCTATATGTTCATAATTTTAAGTTTAGAAAAGGACCATAATAGAAGAATTATAACTATTATATGTATAATTTAGATTCTTAATATATATATATATATATATATATATATAAGATCTTACGCCAATTTACAAATTATTTTCCTCTTAAGATGACACCACAAAGGCTTTGATGAAAAACGATATTTACCCTGACTTTCTTTTTTTTTTACTTTCCCGCATACTTCGTATAAGGGAAGTATTGGAATCGTCAAAAATTTCGACTTCGAGATTTCGATAGATCTTGACGTTTTAGACCTCCCTGAGTCGGAAAATACCATTTTTCGAATTATGTCTGTGTGTGTGTATGTATGTATGTATGTATGTATGTATGTATGTATGTATGTATGTATGTATGTATGTAATGTCTGTAAGCAAATTTACTCAAAAACTAATCAAGCTAGGACTTCGAAATTTGGTACACCGATATTATTCACAGTTTGTAGATTTCTATCAAAATTTCGTCAAAATCGGTTAACCGGAAGTGGTACTTTACCTACACTGGTTGCGTTTACCTTTCAAGTAAAGTACCAGTTTGCTTCGAGATATTTGCTTCATATTTTGTATATAGATTTAAAAATATGAAAAAAATTGAGATACCAAATTTCATCATAATCTGACTACCGGAAGTGACATTTTACCTATACAAGTAGCGTTTCTTTTTTACCGACCGACGATAGTAAGGGAGGTATTGTTTTCACACCAAATTTCACCTATGGATATTTTTAGGTACATATCTCCACGAATCATGCATTTTCTTAACAGAAAAAAGTATTTTTAGCATGATGTCTGTCCGTCCGTCCGTCCGTCCGTATAGATGTGTACAGCCTGAACGGCTCAACGGATTTTGATGAAATTTGGTATATTTACTTAATACATCATTAGGATGAATTGATCAACTTTTGGTGCAAATCCGGAAACCGGATGTGCTAGTATTGCCGATCGAAGAGAGGAAGTGAAGGGTTATTTTCATATCAAATTTCACGTGAGGACATATCTCCACGTGTTATGCACTTTGTATTGGTTTTATCCTCGAGAAAAATCATCTTCATTAGTTTTTTCTTAATTTAAAATTATATGACGTCACCCAGCACTTCATGACGTCACAGCCAGCCCTTATATATTATAAATAAAATAAAATTAAAAATATTTATA
Organism: Labia minor; assembly: GCA_963082975.1. Classification (NCBI taxonomy): domain Eukaryota; kingdom Metazoa; phylum Arthropoda; class Insecta; order Dermaptera; family Spongiphoridae; genus Labia; species Labia minor. The sequence continues at coordinate 58,280,872 of OY720345.1, forward strand.
TTATATCCATATCTGTTTTTTTTTTACATTTAAAATATCAGTTAACCGGAAGTAGCACTTTATTCTATATATATATATATATATAAATGTTATAAAATTCACATTATAAATAGAGAAAACAATTTAATTAATATAATTTGTGATTTAAAATCAAATGGAGTTAATTAAACAGGTCAATAGTTTTAAATAAAACTATTGAATAAAATGTAATTAGAAATTTAAGAAAAATAATTAATCAAAATGATGTGATTAACAAATTGAAACTAAATACCCTTTTTAATAGGATTACCAGTTTAAAATGATACAATTATAAAATTGCGATTAAAAACTTAGAAATAAAACTAATAGATTAATATACTTATTAGTTTTAAAATTAAATACTTTGATTGAACTTATTAAATTGATCAAAGCAAATATTTCCTTGCAGGATATCATTGTTTTAATATCCCAAAAGGAATAATTAGAAAATATAATTACCCATATAAAATTCAGCTTATACTGATAATTGAATTAACATAAAATGTTAAGTAATGCAAAAGATTGCTGAGATAAAAATTTCTCTCAATCAGAATTATAAATAAAGAGAAAATAGTGTATACCTTGTGGATAATGCAAAAAGAAAAATTCATTAAGCATTGGATTTCCTTTACATAAGCAAATATAAATAGTGGGATTCATATAAAAAATCCAATTCTTATTCCCAACCGAATCGGCTATGGGATTGAACAAAAAAAAAGTGCTAATTAGATGCCACACACAAAAATGAAATTTAAAGAGTCTCAAAATTTATTGTTTGAGAATATATGTCCTTTCAATCCGACGGTCAATCCAAGAAGGAAGCGGTATTTAAAAAAAACGAACACCTCCGGAGCGTAGACAGAGAAGTGAAAAACAAGAAGCATCAGACCAATTTAAAAGAATAATTAAAAATGATCTCAGCAGGAGGGAATTTCAATTTGTTATTTGTTCAATATATCACTTATATATATATAAACTTTATCTTATTTTTATATTCTATAGTTAAATAAAAAATTATATTTCCAATAAAAACAAATTTAATTTTATTAGAAAGTTTTATTAGAAAGTCCTTACAAAACATTAAAAATTATAAAATGTAATAGTTTTACTTATAAATATAGTATTAACTATTTTTTTCATTGTTTCCCAATTTAACGACTTTGTGGTATACAAATTCTTCAATATTTTTTGATCCTTTGAGTCTTGTAAATAATGATCGAAAGGAATATTTAAATCTAATTGATTTCCAATGTTCAATGAAAAGCGATAGTGAATTTCGAAGGATGGTAGATACATTTCCAAACCTAGAAAAACTTGATTTGATTTGTCATTCTTTTATATATATATATAATGTCGGGTTTATAACGTTCCTCGTCTTCTGACGGCCAAACGCCACTGATTTCGGTTCAAACACTCTTCCTCCTCTATATTTCTGGTCATAAGCGCGTTAGCAATTTCTATTCTCCAGCTGGCTCTTGGTCTCCCTCTTCTCCTTCTGCCGGGAGGTTGCCATTTTAATACCTTTTTGAGGATCCGGTGGTCTCGGATCCTTTGTACATGGCCAAACCACAACAGTTGTTTCATATCTATGATATCTTCTGTTATGCTAATTGGAACTTCCATTATTTCCCTTATCCTGTTGTTCGAAATTTTTTCCAGTCGCGATTTTCTAGCCGCTCGCCTCCAGAAATCCATTTCTGTTACTCTGAAACACCTTTCCGATTGAGTTTTCAGAAGCCATACTTCGGATACATATGTTAATATACTTTTCAGTATAGTATTATATATCATCTTGTTATTGTTGGATATGTTTAGGCCCCATAGCACACCATTAACAAGGAGATGGTTCTTCTTCCTAGAATTCTACTTCAGATTTTAAAATAAGAATATACTAATGAAGATGATTTTTCCCGAAGCTGAAACCAATACAGATCGATTTATCTTTATAAATATTATCTATGTTATGAATTTCAAAAAAATCCTTAGAGCGGTTTATTATCTCAAAAATATACAAATGTATATATACAATTTTTGCTAGTATAATAATAAGATATCGATCAAGGTTTTAAAATCATATTTTTTTTTTAAATTAATTGCATAAAGTTGGATTTTAGTATCAATACAATTAACAAATTCAAAAAAAGATCATTATCATAAACCCTTGATTTAAAATGAACCACTTCCTTGCAATTCATAAGAATGTAAAACTTTGAATTTGTAGTGAATTAATAATATTAATCGAGATACAAAAAAACATATGAAATAAAACAATTATATTCAAATATCTGAAAACTACAGTTTCTACATTCTATATTCAACAGAATATAATTAATTTGAATTATCTAAACGTATTGATTTATGTTCCTATATATAGAATAGCTTGATAAAATGATTAAATAGGAGTTTTGAGAGAATGTTGGAATGATCTGTTTTCCTCTGATAAACATTCTATTCAGCAAAATTAATATTATTTAAGTATAGATATAAACAAAATCTATTATTTGATCTTTAATTTGAATACAATAATATATTTTATAAGAATATTGGATATAAACTATCAAAATAAGAGCATTAACTTAATCAACTTGTTTGTAGATCCTTTAAACTCAAATAAACAGATCGATTGCCTTTTGGAATTGAAGAAGAGTTTGGGAAGGGATAGGCTTATTTTCCCATCGAAAGAGAGAGAGGGCTCAATTTAGCAGAAATGGGTGGCAAAGGACGTGCTACTTCTGTCCCCTTTCCTCGTCGGCGTCTCTTCCCGGTGACCAGCTTTTGTTTATTTTGGCTCAGGCTACATGGACCTTCGTTCTCTGCAAAGTTAATGCAATTCGAAATCTCTCTTTTCTATAAAATTGTTTCGTTTATTTATATATATAATTAAGTTTTGCTTTTCAATATAAAATATGTATAATTATAAATATCATTATATATTTTTATTTAAATTACCGAAATAATTATTTTATTATTTTCTTTAGTAGTTTATTTAAATGAATTTGTTTAGGTTTCTACAAAAGATTAGATTGCTACACAAAATATAGTATTTATTTATTATTATTTTTATTTATTACTATTTAATTATTTTTTGTTACTATTTATTTATTTAATTATTTATTAAATTGTCGTTTTCGTTGTTATTATTATATTCTAGGCAGGAGTCAGCTAGCCGAGAGTGTAGCGTAGCAATTTTCTACACAAGAAGTAGGCGGTCGATTCCAACTAAACAAATTTTTCTAATAAAATTAAATTTAACATCAGCTGCCTTCGGCTCCAGGAACTGTCTGAATGTATTTATTAAGAAAATAAAAAAATACGTCTTATAATAATGACTGTGCCGGTTTATAGTGTAAGAAACGGGGGACTCCTCCCAGCTGGAATGTGACGTCAGCTGCGGGGCCTCCTCGGGTGACGTGGCAGTGACGTCATCCGCGAACGTCACGTGCGGAGAAGCCGTGGTTTCGTCATCGACGCCGCCATCTTTACGAGAAGCCATTTCACGATTTTTCACTATTAAAGGGTGCAAAAAAAAAAATACTATCGAGCGGGTGGGCACTTGCGGGTAAAAAAAACCAGCACTTCTGACTGTAAGAAACGGGGTAATTATACAAGGAGAGAGGTACTATTTGAGACGGGGTGTGACTCAGTGGCGGCTCGTGACCCAAACAACTGAGTAGGCGACAAAGTATATATATATATATATATATATATATATATATACGGCAGTTCCACACTATATATATATATATATATAACTTACGAAAAGTAGAAAAAGAGAAAGAAAAAAGATGTATTTATTTATTTTTGTAAATTAAATTTATTCGTCTATCTTTTAATTTTGAAAATAATTCAATAATTTGATCTGAGAAGTTATCTTGTTTTGAAATTTGAATTAATAATTCTTTTTCTATTGATAACAAAGAAAGAGAAGACAACCTTTCCTGCGACATTGAATTTCTTAAATAATTTTTTATGCGTTTTAAACATGAGAAATTGCGCTCTATGGAAACACTTGTCATCGGAATCGTGCCTATCAATATGAAAAGTTTATATGCTTCTGCAAAAATTTCATTGTAATCATTTTCATTAAAAAGTTGTAGAAATTTATCAAATCTTATATTATGAAATTGTGTATCCTCATAAATTACAGTTAGTTCGTTTATTAACTTTTGTTTTTCAAATACGTTTTGAAATTGATTGTGTAGAAGGATTACAAGATTTTTAGGAAAGCTTTTACTAAAATCGCTGAATTTCGAAGTATCACCTAAAGCAAAGTATGCTAACTGTGACATATCCTTAAATCTTGTTTCCATTTGAAGAACAATGGTATCAATTATTTCGTAATACACTTGCTCTATCCCAGAGAAAAGCTCTATACACACGAATTGCATAGCATAGGCTACTTAGTTCATCGCCTAACCGTTCAACTTATAGCGCTAGCTATCACTGCTGTACGCATGCGCGACTGACTAGAAATGTGGCCAGTGGAGTGTGGAGTACAGGCAGTAAATAGGCGATGAAAAATATCGCCTTTACTTTATGACTAGCAGTACCCGTGCGCTCCGGAGTTTCAAATTTTTTTTTTTTAAATCTTAATATATTAAATCATTAAATAATTATTTTATGAAACTAAATATTTTTAAACTTAATAAATATAATAAAATTTATAAATATTTTTCATCTGTATATTTATAAGGTAGGCGTCGCCTACCTTGCCTACCCTAGCGAGCCGCCACTGGTGTGACTTCGGGATATTATCAGGATAGCTCTCGAGTAATGAAAGACAGTATTTCTATATATAATGATAAATATAATTGATAAACAGATTGCAACCAGTGATACAGATATTTGCCAACGGGAAAGGCGAATGATGATGAGACTGAATAACCCTTCTCGGAACAAGGACAGCGAAGGGGATATTCAGGACAGGAACAGAATTAACGTGAGAAATGATACGAGGACTAGAATGGGTAGATGAATCGGTTTAACAAGGCAATCGGTCGGTAGAGAGAGAGAGATCGTGTTCACGGAATGGCTGGGTAGATGTCGAGAGGAAAGGTATACGAGAAAGCAAGGTCAGAGATACGAGAATAGGCAGATCGGGATAGCAAGGCAGGTTAACGAGAATATATAAGCAGGAACGCAAGGTCGGATATCTAAAGAATCGGTAAACGGAATAGCAACGGTCGGATAAACTGGGAAAAGCGAATATCGGAATGGCGGAGGTCAAAGCGGTCAGAACGGTGTCCAGTTAGCGGCTTGACGGCTAGAGGCGCTGAGCGCGCCGCTAACAATAGTTATATAATTTTTAATTTTAGCCAATAAAAAACAATATCTGTTTCAACAGTGAGTTTTAAAGAAATTTTAAAACTAAGATAAACTAAGATTTTTTTAAATAAATTAAATTTCAAGAAAACAAGAAAATTGAAACAGATTTTGTTTTTTATTGGCTAAAATTAAAAATTATATAACTGTAAACCGGCACAGTCATTATTATAAGACGTATTTTTTGATTTTCTTAATAAATACATTCATTTTAATTGTCTATTAAATTAAATCTAGAATATTTTTTAAATAAAAAGTTCTATATTAACAAGCAAATCATTTCTTTTTAAAATGACTATCAAGGCAATTTGTGTTCTTAGAGAAGTCGTAAATGGAACAATTCAATTTAGCCAAGAGGGAGCAGGATCTCCAGTTTGTGTTACTGGAGAAGTAACTGGATTAACAGAGGGTCTTCACAATGGAATCGGTCAGGATTCAGTAAACTACTGTTTGCCTGGCTGTGCCTCGGCGAAGAAGATGAAATTCCCACTGTACGGATTGCTTGGAGATAAATGAAGTTTATCTTGTCCGATGAATGATTTCTTTAAGCCACAAATGGTCTTTGTCTCTAAGGTGCCTCAATGTTCAAATAATAATAATAATAAAACAAAATCTACATCTAGGTAAGTTATACATGTTGGCATTATACGTTAATTTCATGAAAATTGAAACATCAAACTTAATTATTTAAAGTTGTCAGATTAATTGTGATTTCATAATTTATTAACAGAAAATTAGATGTCATTAAATGATGATGAAATTGATTTGAAATATTTCAATCAAATTTCATTTTGATCAAATCCAATTAAATTAAGTTTTGCTTTTCATTTCAATTCAAAATCAAACGAATATTTTTGAAAGTATAATTCAAAATGAATAGTATTAAAATTGAGTTAATTTTTTTAAAATCACAGTTGAAATTTGCTGGGTTTTTCGATAAAGGAAATACTTAATTTTCAGGGAATCACAAAATTTCTTTAATCCAAATATTAACGATTGGATTCTACACCCTTCGCCCATCTTTTAGGCAAATTATGGATACCATCACAAAAAACTTTTTCTCTTTCGAGCCAAACCATTCGACTTATTGAAAATTAACGAAGCGGTGCTCTTCAAGTGAGTGTCCCATTGATGCGAAAAGGTGATAGTCGGACGGGACCAGGTCTGGATATCACGGCCGGTGCGATAATATTTCCCAATTGAGTGCTTTTAATGTGTTCTTCACCAGTTTAGCGGTATGAGACGGCGCTTTGTCATGCTGCAAGATAACTTTGCCATGTCATCGGGCCCATTCCGGCCGTTTTTCGATCAACGCATGATTCATATTGATAATTTGTTGTCTGTAGCGATCCATATTCACCGTTTCACCAGGTTTTAATAACTCATAGTACACCACACCACACTGGACCCACCAAACACAGAGCATTTTTTTACGCCCAAAGCGATTTATCTATTTCTGATTCTCTAACTTCTGAAATGTTAAAAAACAGACATGGAATTTTAAAAATAGAAAACCCTGAATTTCAACTTAAATATGTGTTCTCTAATCGGCTACATACAATCTTAGTTTCTAATTTAATTTTTTATAAATTATTTCGTACCGAGAAATAAATATTTAAGCTTAACGCAAATTATGCGTTAATCTCTGACCAAAAATCATATATATCAGTGATTCTCAACCTGGGCGATATCGCCCCCTGGGGGGCGATCGACATCTTAAAGGGGGCAATTATTTGACTATATGATTTTGGGGGGCGAAATCATTTTCAACTCTAAAAAAAGGTAAGATGATTTTGCGAACAGGCTTTTTAAACATTTCCTCTTTTTTTCAATTTTTTTCAATATGGTTCTAAAAAAGGTCAGATGATTTTGCAATCAGGTTCCGAAACTCGATTTTTCAATATGGCTCTAAGTATCACCTAGTGTACCTACCTTATATTAGGGATTATCATGCAATTTTTATCTATAAAAATTTATAGGGGGGCGAATTAAGAAGCGGGTCTTTCAAAGGGGGCGTTTGGTCTAAAAAGGTTGAGAAACACTGATATATATCATGGAACACGCCTCACTTCCAGGCAATAAAACTTGTAAAATAATTGTACTAACTATACCACTTTTAAGTTATAGGCAATCATGTTGATGTAATAAATAATTTTATTACATAAAACAAGCGTAAAGCGTTTTTCAAAGAAAAATTAAATTCTATTTTTTTATTTTTGTTATTTGAATTAAATATACATAAATACCATATCTTTAAATTAATTCAAAATATATTATTTTTTTCCACGTCTATGATTATAAATATTTATATATTACAAATTGTATGAAAAATTACTTTATATAATTATCTATATAAAGATGGACTTATTCCTTGATTAAATATGTCGAATTTATCATTAGATTTAAGAAAATATAAATTTAATCTAGCCAGAAGCGATATGATTGTAATTAGATGAAATATATGACACTACATTCACTTAATTCTTGTTAAAATTCCAACCTTTATTCTCCTCATAAATTTTATCCATCTTACTAGGAAATTCCTTGAGTGAATTCAAGATGGTAAAGTAGACTGAGAGGTTGAATTGGAACAACTGCTATTTACACGATTAATATTACATTAATACTTATGTAATAAAGAAGTGAACAAGAGAGATATCTTTTATTCAAAATTAAATTTGACAATAATTAATCAATGACCAGGATAAATATTTCCAAAACGCATCCTTAAGAAATTGAAAAATCAAAAGAGACATTTATGTCTCTGTTAATACTGCTACTATGTAAGTGTTATGAAATGAATATATTAACCAATAAAAATATTATTATTTTATACGAAATTAAGCATTAAACCCTTAATTATGTGATTCACATTAATATTATTCTTTTAAAAATTGATGAGAGTAAATTTTATCCTACAGAATTATTAAAATTAAATATTATTATTTCTGTTAACGTCAAAACACACAAACTTTTCCCTCTTAATTATAACATTTAAATATATGAAAAATATGAGAATACTAATGGCACAATGAATAAATAAAGATCTTTACAGAGCATGAAAGTTGTTTGAGTATTGCAACGGCAATTTTATCAGTACTATATCTCGAAATCTTTTTTAGGAAGAGATTCAACAGCAGCTTTGCAGTTCTTGATACGTATTACGTTAATGAAATAATTTTCTAGATCTGATCTATCAATGCTGTTTTGACATTTTGAAAGTACCTAACCACAATGAATGTTATGAAGGAAAGTCGGCTGCTGTTGTGTTCCAGGCATCAAACATCCCTATTCTTATAGACCTTAACATGTGCCTTAAGTGTTTTGCTGATTTGACAGCGGCCTCCCAAAGACAACCAAAATTAGGGCTGGCAGGAGGAAGAAATCTCTAAGCAATGATGACGCCACGTGCGTTTGAAGGTCAATATGCCTTTACGAATTCAGTTCCCCGGCCAAGTCTCGCAATTTATGGTGTGCGCCCACGAAATTTGTGCCATTGTTGGTGACCGAGGGATGCCCACGACGATCAACAAATCTCCGATAAGCGGCAATGAATGCTGAGGATGTTAAACTAGAGGCGACTTCAAAGTGCACAGCTTTGGTGGCAAAGCAGATAAAGATGACTAAGTACGCCTTAGTTATGACAGTCCCTCTTAATCTGTTAGATGACAGAAAGAAGGGGCCAGCGTTGGAGTTGACGTCAAGAAGACAAACCCTCCAAAGAGTGAGCACCGCTGTATAGGAATTTTCCTGTTTTAAGAGAATTTCCGGGTTTCTGAAATATGGGTTAGATGGGGATATTTATTTAAAAAATGGTCCATGTGGAAACTTCTCTTCATCCCTTGTAGAAATAAGATTTCTATAACAAATAATTACAAAGATTTGCAGGAGTTCGCCAATTCTCCCCTGAATTGCTAGAGGGTAAAAGACAACGAAAATTATATATATTAATATCTATAATAAATCAAAAGACAACAAATTAGGTTTTATAAACAATTATATTTAACGAAAATAAGATTATTATATACAAGAATATTGGAAAAATTAATATTTTATTTGAAACATTAACAATTCGAAATATAATAAAAAATAAATATATATTTACAAATACCTTTAATCTGAGGTAGTTTCGATAATTGAACACAGCTCGGGTTATAAATATATTACGAGATAGAAACGACAAAATGATAAATTATGATCTAATCGTTCGATTTGATACGAATTAGAAATTACAAGATAGTTATCCAAAGGTACTATTTGCTACGAATGGGATAATTACGAAAGATTTTAATCAATGAAATTTAAATACAAAAACGAAGAAATATGAAGCCAATACGAGATGAATTAAATACGAACGAGAGAAAACGAAATGAAAAGATGGCTTCCGAAGAATTATACGAATAAGCGAGGGTTTGACGAAGACGTCCGAAACGAAAAGAAATCGAATATCAAGTGTGACGAGTCGTCCGAATCGAATAGGCATCAGATGGCTTCCGAAGAATTATACGAATAAGCGAGGGTTTGACGAAGACGTCCGAAACGAAAAGAAATCGAATATCAAGTGTGACGAGTCGTCCGAATCGAATAGGCATCAAACGACAAGTGATTAAAACATCAAAAAGCTCAATCTACATGAAGAAGGCGGAAGTCAGTTACGCCTTCTTTTATACGTTAATTGAACTATTTTTAAACAACTAAATAATATTCAAAAGTTTTTATACAACCGCTCATGATATCATCCACGTAAATATCCTCCAAAAGTATTCTCGCAGCAATCGGATACTTATCAGCTTCATCAAGAGTTAATTGCTTTAGGGTGCGAAGAGCAAGGAATGGAGCTGATGTGACTCCATAAGTAACTGTATTAAGCTGATAAGATCTCAACGGTTCACCTGAATCAAATCGCCAAAAGATCCTCTGATAATCTCGATGGGCTGGATTAATTAAAATTTGTCAATACTATAGTGTACACTACAATACATTTGGCAAATATCAGCAGTGAAAACAAACTGACGGAGACGAAATCGAGTAATGAGAATAGAGATGTTAGATTGTAATTTCGGACCAGGAAGGAGGTTGTCGTCTAATGGTTTTCCGTTGGAAGAGGGACAGGAGGCTCAACTCAGAGTTGTGTTCAACACACAACTCTGAGTTTAGTGGGATGATCATGAACAGGACGATGAGGTATGTAATAGGGTTGAAATACTGATGGAGAATTAATGGGAAAACTTAAATTTAAAAATGGCATAAAATTTGCGATATGTTAATAAAATAAATTTTTTGACAAGCTGAGCGGTTTTAATTTTATAACGTTTTGAAATCGGATAGGTCTTTCTGCCTCACCCTGCATTAACAATAGAAATTTTTTTTTATTTTAATTCAAATTTACTTATAATTTTAAAATATTTTATTTTATTTAATTTACTCTCTATATGATAATCATTATATATAAAGAAATATTCAAATTTTCTTCTTCTCTTGATTTTTCAAAAAGGAAAAAAATGAATCATTCTGTTTTTAGTAACATTTCATTGTTATATATATATAGTATACCAATACATTAAGAGAGAAACGATGCGTGAATTTAACGGTTCGATGGGACAAAGTTTCGATGATCGGTTCACTTGTCATAAGAGTTCAATTCATAGACTCATCGATATCCCTTCCCCATTCACCTTAAACTCAAGCTTCATTAATAAAATCTCTATTAGGGAGAATATCCTTGATAATATTATAATTATAGAATAATATAATAGTGTAAATTTTAAAATAATTTTTAAAAATTAAAATACTGAATATTACTTTTAAATTCGGTCTGATTTCTATTTTGACTTTTTAATTATGGAAAATATTTATCAGGCTGTAGAGCAAGCACATTACTTCAATTATCTCTATCTTAAATCATTCACATCCAATTCTTATATCAATCTTATTTCACCCATCTTCTTCATATCTTCTACCATTATAATATTGTAAGGAAAATTTTCAATTTCATATTCTTGATGAATTCTACACTTATGACTAGTTTAATTAAATCAACAATAAGAAATTCTTATTTACAATCCATTTTGGAGTTTATAATTATTTTTATACATCAAATAATAATATTTTATAATTCTCTAAAATTAATGTATATTTTCAAAATTATTCTTTTTAGTTATTTTTTTTATAAAGTTGAAGCTTTGTTTAGAATGTTTTTCCAATAGAATTTTTACCAATAAAGGGATTTCAGTTGTAATTATTGTATTCAATATAACCAGGGCTGGGCCGTTCCCCAATTTTTTTAGGAACTCGATACCTTTACAAGTTCCTTGAAATCGTTATTCTTAACATTACAGTTCCTTAAAAAAAATAATCTTTCTTGTTTACTTCAGGTAGCTTCCAGGTTAAAAAAGAATATTTAATATAAATTTGTTTAATTTTTATTTATAAATTGTATATTATTTTTAAATTTTTTTTTATATACATTTATAATAAAACTTATTAAGGTAATATAATTAAACGACAATTTAATAAAAATATAATTCAAAAAACTTCACATTTTTATTTTTGTCTTTCATAAAAAGGTTCAAATTCAAAATCTGAATTTGTTTGAATTTTTTCTTCTTTTGAAATAGAAAATATATAAAAATCATCTTCCTCTGGATTATCCTGAGAATTTTAATAATTTTTTATGATTTTGAATTATATTCAAACATAAATTGTTTATTCTTATTTTTTTTCATCTAAATGTTCTTTCATGACCCATTTCATTTTGAAAGATGGATCAACACATGAAGTTAAAATTGCTTCACTTATTTCCGGGGACAGTTCAAAAAATGTATTAAATCTGTTTTCAATAGAAAGTAAAATAGGTGAAATTAAAGAAGAAACATATCTCATAGGTTGCTCTTTTAGATTTTCTATTCGAGATTTCAAAGCAAAGAGAGGAGGAATTAATTGGCCATAAAAAGAGTTTTGACACTTTGTAAAAGATCCAATGCTTGTGCAATTGTCTTCATTAATTTTATATATTCTTCTAATTCAGAGGTGTCCAATCTTTTCGCGGCACGGGCCGGATTGAAATTAGATCCATGTTATACGGGCCACATGTATATACAAATTTAAAAATATCATTATGAGTAAGGTACCATTAAATACTATTAATTAATACTATTTTATTGTAACTTGAAAATACAAAATACTAAACAAATAAAGTATAATTGTAATTATTTTATATAAATTGAAATATTTTCATGCATTTTCTAATGCGAATGATGAAACTGTATTTTTTGATGAAGAATGTCTTTATAGTTGGGATCAAAATTTGTTATACCAATCATAAGCAATGACTGCATATGATCATCAGATAAATTTGCTCTATATTTTGATTTGAGATACTTCATTCGAGAAAAAGTAGTCCCAAACATTGAAATGTGAATTTAAGAGCAAATTTCTTAAAATTTGGAAACTCTTTTGCATCCAAATATTTTTAAAAATCTATTAAGTTTCCTTCCTTTTATTTATCCTTGATTTGTTCGTTTGCTTGAAGATCAATAATTTCTATTTGAAGCTGACTTGAAATTTCAGCAACGTTGCAATCAAATGGATTTTGGAACAGCCGAATTTCTTTTGAATTCATGTCCAAATCAGAAAATCGCTTTTGAAACTTTTAAATCGGCGATGATCTTTACTGCAAATGCAATTGGAAATTATTCTTCAGTCTTTTTATTAAATTCGTCACAGCATGGAAAATGCGTAAAATTACATTCAGTCACCTGACTTTCGAATAATTGTAATTTTGTTCGAAATGCTTTAATTTGAGAGAATAAATCGCAAATTAAATTGTTTTTCCCTTGGAACTTTAAGTTTAAGATATTTACATGTGTGCCAACATCTGCAAAAAAAGCAAACTTCCAGAGCCATGCAGCATCCGATAAAAGTGATTCAGGATGTTTTTTCTCTACAAGAAATAAATCAATTTCACTTCTAAACTTAAAAAACTGCAATAGCACTTTCCCGCAACTAAGCCATCGAACTTCAGTATAATACGACAAGTCAACGTACTCAGATTCAATATGCTTAAGAAAAGATTTAAATTGCCGATGATGAAGTGCATGTGATCGAATAAAATTTACTACAGAAACAACTGACTTCAAAACGCAGCTTATATCGACATGTTTTATACATAATGCTTGTTGGAGGATAATACAGAGCAGAAAAATTGGTACTGATGCTCCAGAAGCTCCACAAGCTTATGTAATTTGTCCAACCAGGCCGATAATTGTACCAGACATGTTTCATCCTCCATCAATTGTCACACTTTTGAGTCTATTCCAGTCTAAGTTAAACTTTATCAACGTTTTTTCTACTTCTTCGAATATATCTTTTCCAGTTGTAGTACTGTGCATGCTATTAAGGGAGGCCAATTCTTGTATGACATTAAGTTCGATATCAACTCCACGAACAAAAATTAAAAGTTGTGAAGTGTCATCAACATCAGTTGATTCATCCATAGCAAGAGAATATTGAGTGAACCGCTGTGTTTTACTAGTAACCTAGTAAAATTCATAATACATATTTTTCACTGTCAACCGAGACGATGCAATCGGCTAGCAACGTAACGCCGTTAGCTGTCATGGCTGTCATTGTCATCTGTCAAACGATACGCACCGTTATAACACCATTTTTTGCGTTAGATTGTTATCTTTCGTTTGTTGTATGAGTAAAATGTCATCGTTCTCGTCTCGCGTGTCCACTCTTGGCAAAAATAGGCCATGTCAATGTGTTTTTCAAACATATTATTCATTTTCGATATACCTTTATGAAAATGAAAAGGTTTGGGCGAAAACATCATTATGTTTTAAAACCCTCCGCAGGCCGGATAAAATCACTTAGCGGGCCGGGTTTGGCCCGCGGGCCGTAGTTTGGACACCTCTATTCTAAATAATCAAAGTCAATATCTCTAAATGGTTTTAGTCCGAGATCTTTGCACAGAGAAAGTTTAGTTTTTCTTTATTCTTAAATATATGTTTAGTAGAATCGTATAAGGAATTCCATCTCCTTGAAACAGGATAAATAAGAGAACAATTCAAAATTTTACTTATGATTTCAGACATTTTTGGTTCTCGCGAAATTGAAAGAAAAAATCGGTAGGAAAAATGAGGAACTTGTTACTCGCTCTTTTTTTTTTTTTTTTTTTCTGGGAACCAGTTACAGTTCCCGTTACAAAAAAGTAACGCGCTCGGGGAACGCCGTTACTTGCAACGTATTTTTTATAAGATTATATAAATAGTTTAAATCTAGAACATATCAATCAGAATCAGAATTTCTGTTTATATTTATTTTTTTCTAAATTTTTTAAATAATTATTAAATTAAATAAACTAATATTTCCATAAAATATCTATAAAAATCATTCAATCTGTTTATTTTTAAATCAAATATTCCAACTTGAAATAATTATTATCCATTTTTTTTTTTTTTTTTTTTTTGATAAAGTTGATTTTATTCTAAAAAATTCAATATTGTTTTTGTAAATTGTAATTTAAAAAGAGAAACAGAGTATTGTCAAATCAATTGAAATTTAATTGTTTAATAAAAAATCAATTATTTCCTATATAAAGGGCATTGTATTTTCTTCATGTCAAATTCAATACTACGTACTATTATTTCAACAAAACAATAACACATACACATATTTTTGTAAAACTAGATACACAATACATATCTATATTATATTTATTTTATTTTATTTTATCTAAAATACAAAAAGAAATTGATGAATATGAATTTATTTAATTACACATTTTGTTTATTAAAAAAAAACAATTTTCTTTTTAGCTTGAAAAATAAATTTAAAATTTAACATTTAATAAAAGGATATTTTTTAAATATTTTTGAACTAGTTATATTTTTATTTATTTTTTATTTTTATTAATACCATTTATAAATAGAAATATTAAAGTTGTAACGGACAAAGTATTTATATTCTTAGTTATTTTTTTTTATTATACATTTTATTTTGTTTATCTATTTTTTAGTTTATTTTGTTTTTCTATTCCCCTATTTTATTAACAAAGTTATTTGGTCGCATTATTCTTAAAATGTAATATATATATAGATATTATATTTCACATAAGGGGAGGAATCATCCCTCCAAGTTTTAATATTTTTAGGCAGTTGAGAATGGACAGTGGAACTAGTGATATCATCCCGATATGACCTGGTATTTATCACGTCCCGTGATATAATTATTTTGAATATAATCATTTTTATTATCACACCCTGTGATACAGTCGATAAACAGATATCATCCCGATATAATTATTTTGTTTATAAACCTTATCATCACACCCTGTGATAATTATTTCTGCTAATTCCAGTGTTAATAGTGAATTACATTTTCTTATTTTTCTATTTAAAATTTGTATATTTAATTTGTTAATTTTTTTATCTATTTAATTAAAGTAAATTAATGTGAACATTATTGTGTTTTCCCTTTTCCCTTAATTTTTCAACACTCTTTTATACTTTGGGATATCCAAAGTTGGCGCCCATCATTAACTTAACATAATTAACAATTCACGGTCATCGTGGGTCATTACAAGTGCCTCATACGTAGATCCCCTTATAAATTGGCACCCAACATTAGAGGATCGTTTACAAAGTGACCCCAACTTGAAACGGTCCTCTTTACAAAGTTGAATTTTTGAAAATATATGAATTTTTTTTTTATTATTTTTTAAATAAATTAAATGTCCCTCTTTCTCTTAATTAATTAGTGGTGTATATTAAAATAAAGCACATATAAATATAAATTAAATTATCAAAAAAAAAAAACATTTAAATTTAAAATAATTTAATTTAAAAAAAAATATATTTTTATTCACAAGAAAATTAAATTTAACATTTAACATTTATTAATAAGAGGATATGTTTTAAAAAAATTTAAATTAATTATTTTTATTAATAATATTTAAATAATAAAAATATTAAAGTTGAATTTTTGAAAATACACTCATGGACAAAATTAGCGGAACGACGAAAAAAGTACTTCAAAATTGCTTAATTTATTTATATATTTTTTATCATTTGTTTTTTTTTTTTGGTAATTTATATAATTTTAAACTTATTTGGACATTAATGAAATAATTAAATAAATTGTAATATTTTAAAATATTCGAAAATTAACAAAAAGTAAATTTTATCTTAAATTTAATGTGTACTTTACACAAAATTTAAATCGTTTCAATAATTTGTATTCCGTCCCCGTGCTCTGATAGCACATTTAATTCTTCTAGACATGCTCTCAATTGTGTTATCAATTAATTTTTGAGATATTCGATCCCATTCTTCAATAAGTGCATTTTTCAATTCCTCTAGGCTCTAGGGAACAGGAGCTGGCGATCTCTTCTTTAATGCTCTTTTAACATACCCCAGACATGCTCAATAGGATTTAAATCTGGAGAGCGTGCAGGCCAATTCATTGGTGACAAATTCACTTCTGACAAATAGCGACAAACTTTCAGGGCTACGTGTGGCCGGACGTTGTCATTCATTAATATAAACTTTTCGCCAATGTATGGTGCGAAAGGCATTACATAATGTTCCAGAATGTCCGAAATGTACCTTTCACTATTCAATGACCCATTTTCTACGATGTGTAACTCCGTACGTACCCCTAAAGAAATGCCTCTTACGAGATAGTAAAAATCAATATTTATGTGAATTATTTAATTAAAGTAAGCTTAAAAATTGTATTTTAAGAAATTAATTAAGAAACTAAAAGATAAGAGTCGAATTAAATCGAATTTTAATTTTTATGGAAATATTAGATGCACAATTAATACGATTAATAATTTATAATAGAGTATACTATTTAAATATTTCAAGTTTAAATTGGGTGGCTTGTATTGCCGGTTGACTAAATGCCAGGGGCTCCTAGTCGAACGCTCGCACAGTCAGTCAGTCGATTTCGTTGTGTGAGTGCGCATGCCAACTCAAACCAGGCGGGCGGCGATGACGCTCTTTCTCTCTCTACTATATCAAAAGCGTAAGTGTATTTTCTATTGAAATTATCATAATTCACCAATATAAAGCGATCAATTAACATCACCCCTACCATCATTGTAATAAAGTCTCAAATCATTTACTGATTTTTTTTAATAATTATTTTAATAGAAAAATATCATATTTGTTTTTTATTTCATATTCATATTAAGAATGATATTTTATTTATTAATATATATATATAACGTGATATATCTGCACATTACTCAAAATTTAATTAAAAATTATTTACACATTTTATTAGAATTTGAAAATGTATATATCTTCTTTTCTTCTAATTAATCTATTTTCTATTTCATTTTTCTCATGTCATTTAATATAATAGGATATATTATATATCGTACCCTATATATATATTTCTATTTATTATTATTATTCTATTTTTTAATATTTTCTATTCAATATGAGTTGATTTTTTTAATATATATTTGGATATTATATTCATTTAAGTAAATATAATTTTTTTATTTTCAATTTGAAGTGACATTTATTCTAGAGACGCCAAAATTGGAGGGCTAATTTATTTTCTTTTTTTCTTTTATCTTGTGTTTAATTTATCTAAAAAAATGATAAATTCTGATAAATATTTATTCTTTCAATATCAATTATTTTCTGAGAATTCTACATGATTATCAAAATCAAAAATCAATTGAAATTCAAATAGAAATCATTTTAACATTCTCTTTTAATTATAGATAATAGAAAAGGTCAGTTTTTAATACTTTCATTTATTAAACAAGAATTTTATTATGTGTCTTTGAAATATATCTAAATATTATTATTTCATTAAAAGTTATAATAACGAAAAATTAATATGTGATACATTGATTAACAACAGTTTCAAGTATTTTTAATGTGCATTAACAAAAATACAACTGATTATAAAGGCAGATATTTTATTAGAATGAATGAATTATAAATTTGGAAATAATTTTAAAGCTCGGAAGCTTCTATTAGCTAAACAGCGTAGACGTTACGTTATATATATTATATATTACTCGTATTCTATATTCTATTGTATATATCTCGAGACAACTCCCAATATATTTACTTGTTTTTCTTATTTTGATTTCAAGCAAGAGCTATTGAACTAATATATATATTTTCATGTTCACTTTTTTATAAATACACACAAAAAAACATCTGATCAGTTAATTTATAAAATATTTCAGTTAAATAGAAGTTCTATGCTAAATTTAAATTTGAATTTAAAAAATAGAAAAATTCGTAATTCTTAAATGTTATACCATTATGTATTGCTAAATATACATTTATGTAATATTTTAAGTGTTTTATTTGGAATTTTTCAATTATCACTTGTAAGTATATTTAATTTCTATTTATACACAGACAATTATATATTATTTTTTTATTTAAATGCTAGCTGCTCAGAGCGCCTTCGGCGCTCTTCACTCCTAGACGAGGGCTCCGCCCCTTGTACCCCCGAGTGGTACATAGTATTTAGTCGAAAGTAGTAAAAGGTTTTCATCCATTTTGTATCAATCAGTATATTACATAAAACATTCATTTCTTTTTGTGTTCTTATTTAAAATATATTTTAATTTAATCAGTAAATTAATTATATATATTACTAGCTGCCCCGAGCGCCTTCGGCGCTCTCCGCACCTAGACGGGGGCTCCGCCCCCTGTACCCCCCCCGAGTAAAAGGTTTTCATCCATTTTGTTTCAATCAGTATATTACATAAAACATTCATTTCTTTTTGTGTTCTTATTTAAAATACATTTTAATTTAATCACTAAATTAATTATATATATTATTATTGTATATGTTATATCTATCTATCTATGTGACTCTAAGGAACTCGAAAGTTCTAGGCCGCAGCAACCACATTTCTCCAAGTGTCCCTATCCTGAGCCCTTGTCCCATCTCTCTTACGTCCCTTCCTACACGTCCTTGGTCTTCCAAGCGGACGTTTTCCAATCCAAAATCTTTTTCCTCTCCCATTCTAGCCGCGTCCCCTGCCTATCGCATCTTTTTCGCTTTTATAACCCTAACTATTTCTGAAGATGCATAGAGGTCATGCAATTCCTCGATGTGCAGTCTCCGCCATTCCCCGGTGACCTCATCTTTCTTTGGCCAATAAATGCTGGAAAGAATACTCTGGATCTACTCTCATCTCCCAGGGTCATAGACCTTGCGTCCCACCCATATTATACAACAGGCAAAATAATTGGTTTATATATTTTAATTTTGATTCCTTTTGATAATAATTTTGATGAGATAAGCCTCTTTACTGCATGATAGCAGGCGTTTCCCGATTACAACTTCGATTTAAATATATATATTCTTCTCAAATATTATTATCCTTCGTGATTACATTCAATTTTTCTACATATTCAAATTCTACATTTTGTATATAGATTTTGTTACTAAATATTTTTTCTTATCACCATTAATTTCAATCTGAATTAGAAGAAAATTATAAATTACCTCCTCTTCCAGCCCATTTACCTATCCAGGCATCTTAATTTCTTAACACTCCGTTTTTTTAAATTTAAAATAAAAGGAGATAAATAGTTTTAAATTATATTCGAATGGTCTATTATATTCTATATATCAGTATTTTTTTCTGAATTTAATACCAACTTGATTTTCAAAATGTTCCATTCGTTATCTATATGATTGATTACATGTGTTAAAATTTAAAAAAATTCAAATATTCTAATTTTTAAATTTAAATACAATTGAATATTATTTTTTATTAATATATCAAAAAAGAGAATTTATTAAAAATTAAAAATAAAAAAAGAAGCCTATTAATAAAAAAATATAATAGAATACAATAATTTTGATTTAAAACAAATTTTAATTTAAAAAAAAAATACTCAATATATAAAAGACATAAATTTAAAACATCTCGTAATATCATTTGTCTAAAAAACATATTTTAATTAACCAAAAAATCATTTTTGCACTTAAAATATATTTGTAATTAATAATTGAAACAAAAACAAAAATAATAAAATTTTGTCATTTTAATTGAAGTTTTGAAAATATTTTTGTATTGATAAAAGTTTAAAAATAATATATTCAGTTTTTTTAAGCTTTCACTTTCAAATAGAAAAGAAGAAATATTCAATTATATAGAAAGAATAAATAAAAATTAAGTTAAATATGATCTAAATATTTTATTAAATAAATTTAAATGAGAACTTTTAGAATAAATTATTTAATTTAATTGATATTTAAATATTAGAATTTAAAATAAAAAGTGAAATATTATAATAATTTTTAAATTCTTAGCAATATGCAGACAAAAACCTTTTTTTTATATATAGATAGTCGAGCTGGGGATGGCAATATGGGTTTTTCCAAAAAGAGAAAGTTACCCCACCCCCCGAGGCCCTAGTAGGGATTAATTTAATTATTTATTATATTTCAAAGGAATATTTTAATATCATTTTAAATGAATGAATGAAAATTCAAATTTTATATAGTTTTTTATATATGTTTATTTATGCAGAAAAAATTAATTGACATAATTATTAATTTAATAAAATAAAATTTAATATTATAATTTAATAAAATAAAATTTAATAATAAAATTTAATTTAATAAAATATTAAAATAATAAAAATTAATAAATGGACACATGGACAAATTATGTACCCAAAATGTTCGATGACAACAGGACACAACAAGAAATGAGGCAACAACAACGGGACGACAACCTTCACATTCTACCATCTGAAGTATGCTATACGAATAGCAAAATCAGGTAAAGCCTGTGGTCCAGACCAGATACCCGTAGAACTATGGAAACAACTGGACTATAACAACATCCAGAAAATAACCAATTGGTTCAATCAAATTTATGATACCGGTGAAATTCCATCCGATTGGCTGCAATCAATCTTCGTAACCATACCAAAAAAAGCAACCAACCGAAGATGTGAAGACTATAGATTGATCAGTCTGATGAGCCATATGTTATTTATATCTATATTAAATTATTTTCTATAGATTGATAAACACAGTGAGTTTTAAAGAAATTTTAAAACTAAGATAAACTAAGATTTTTTTAAATAAATTAAATTTCAAGAAAACAAGAAAATTAAAACAGATTTTGTTTTTTATTGGCTAAAATTAAAAATTATATAACTGTAAACCTGCACAGTCATTATTATAAGACGTATTTTTTGATTTTCTTAATAAATACAATCATTTTAATTGTCTATTAAATTAAATCTAGAATATTCTTTAAATAAAAAGTTCTATTTTAACAAGCAAATCATTTCTTTTTAAAAAGATTGCACATTTGTTGTTGTTGCGTCGATTGATCTTATTTCGGTGTTTAGGTGAAGCTGCACTTGTTGTTTGTTGGTGTTGTTCTTCAGCTTCTCCATATCGATTCGTCGTGAGCTCATTCTTTTTAGTGATCGTAGTTTGAGACGCAATGTTGCTGTCACAGGGTTGTGATCGGATGAAACGTCTGCCCCAGGATATGTTTTTGCATTGAATATACTTGACTTATATCAGGTGTTGATTAGTATATAATCGATTTGGTTCCTAACGATGTTGGTGCCTGTGTCTTGTGGTGAGGTCTAGGTGGTAATTTGACCAGGTATTGGCTATGGTGAATTTCTCTTCCTGGATGAACTGAATGAGTCTTTCTCCTCGTTCATTCCTCGTCCCCAAACCATGTTCGCCTATTATGTTGTCTAATTTTCCCTCACCCACTTTGGCATTGAAGTCGCCGAGGATAATGGTGATGTCTTGGTTCCTCAGCGTTTTTAAGACGCTTTTAACCGTCCGTAAAATGATTCGATTTTTTCATCGTCTTTGTCGGTTGTTGGGGCATATACCTGTAGCACATTCAGGTTGATCTTGTTGCCTGCCAGTTGTAATAGTGCTATTCATTCAGACACCGGTGTGAAGTTGATAATCTTATTGTCCAATGTTTTATGCACGACAAGTGCAGTGCTGTATGTTTGTTTAACATTATCCTCTCCCCCAGGCCCTTTTGGGCATAGGCCTCTCCCAAAGTCTTCCATTCGTTTCGCGTTCTCGCCACCCTCGACCCGTTGTTTCCAGTCATCTCTATCAGATCATCCTTCCATCTTTTATAAGGTCTTCCTCGGTTTCTCTTGTTTTCCATAGGACACCACTCCGTCATTCATTTGGTCCATTTGTTGTTTTCCATTCTTGCAATATGGCCATCTCCATTTCATCCTTATATATATATTAATATTTTCCACTTTTAATTTTTTATATATTTGGTCCATATTCAATTTGTCTCTTTTTCTTTTACCTAAAATGCTTCTAATCATCGACCTTTGGGTAAACTCGAGTTTATTCATATTAGTTTTAGTCATAGACCATGTTTGCGACCCGTAAGTCAGTACTGGCACAACACATTTTTTATAAACTTTTATTTTTGTTTCTTGATTTATTTCTTTATTTTTAATAATAAATTTTAGTGACCAATATTTTTTCCATGCCATAAGTTGACCTAGGTATACATTTTCAGTCTTACATATGATTGGTGGTTCTTCTTCATTAAACTTCACTTCTTCTTGATCTTCATTGTTTAGAATTACAGATTTTTTTGAATTTATTTTTTTTCTTTGATGTCGCTATCAAAACAACATCATCTGCGAATCTTAAATTATTCAAATAATTTCCATTTATATTTAATCCTTCCTTTTCCCAATTTAACCTTCTAAATACTTCTTCTAATACACAATTGAAAATCATTGAGGAAAGGGGATCTCCTTGTTTAGCTCCTTTTTCTATCGGGAAGAATAATTCTGGTTTATCTAGGACAACTCTAGTTTAAAAAATTACTATAGATTTTTTTAATTAAATTAATATATTGTGTATGTATTCCTTGTGCCATCATTGATTCGTATATTGATTCATGATTTAAACTATCGAATGCTTTTTCATAATCTATAAAAGCTAAGTATAATCTAATTTGAAATTCCTTAGCCTTTTCAATAATTAGATTAATGGAATGCAGATGATCATATGTGGAATAGCCATTTCTGAATCCCGCTTGTTCTGAAGGTTGGTTAAATAACAATATTTTTTCCAATCTATTATAAAGTAGTTTCATAAAGATTTTACTTATATTTGATGATAATGTTATTGGTCTATAATTATTCATATCAGGGCCTGGTTCTAAAAATGCTATTATTGTATTATATTATTATGTATTATTGTATTATATTATTGTTATGTATTCTAAGAACCAATAAGGGCAATAAATAAATAAATAAATAAATAAAATCCTCTCCCCCAGAACAAAAAACAAGCTGGTCGTTTGATTTAAACTTTTTTGTTCCAGGCCTCTTGGTTTCGCTGATTCCGAGTATTTTGATATTTAAACGGCTCATTTCCTGGATTACGTTTGTTAGTTTTCCTGACTGTAGCAGGCTCCTGACGTTCCATGTTGCAATTTTGAGAGATTTCTTTGAAGCAAGCTCGGAGATTCTTAGCACCCCCTTAGTCTAAGAACAATAAAAAACAATACCTCCCTTACTATCGTCGGTCGGTAAAAATTTGAGTGTACTTTTCCTAACGTGGCCAAAGCACTGAGCCTTTTTTACCGACCGACGATAGTAAGGGAGGTATTGTTTTCACACCAAATTTCACATGTGGAGATTTTTACATATCTCCACGAATCATGCATTTTCTTAACAGAAAAAAGTATTTTTAGCATGATGTCTGTCCGTCCGTCCGTCTGTCCGTCCGTCTGTCCGTCCGTCCGTCCGTATAGATGTGTACAGCCTGAATGGCTCAACGGATTTTGTTGAAATTTGGTATATTTACTTAATACATCAGTACGATGAATTGATCAACTTTTGGTGCAAATCCGGAAATCGGAAGTGCTAGTATTGCCGATCGAAGAGAGGAAGTGAAGGGTTATTTTCATATCAAATTTCACGTGAGGACATATCTCCACGTGTTATGCACTTTGTATTGGTTTTATCCTCGAGAAAAATCATCTTCATTAGTTTTTTCTTAATTTAAAATTATATGACGTCACTCAGCACTTCATGACGTCACAGCCAGCCCTTATATATTATAAATAAAATAAAATTAAAAATATTTATATTATATCCATATCTGTTTTTTTTTACATTTAAAATATCAGTTAACCGGAAGTAGCACTTTATTCTATATATATATATATATATATAAATGTTACCAAATATCAAATTTGACACCAATAAACTAATACGAACTGGCTCCTTATCAATACCAAGTTTACACATTCTAAATATTAATTCACAACTCTTTATATCTATTTATATGCGGGTAAGTCTAGGGGAGGACACTCCCGCTTATTTAATTTTGCATAAATTTTATGTTTTAAAGAATTATATAGATATTCAGAATTCATAATTAATAATACTTATGTTTCTTGATTTAATTCCTTTTATGTTTTAGTTTATTGCATTGGTCTAATTATAATAAATTTACAATTTCTAGTTGGGACACTTTTGTATACTCATCTCGCTCCTGCTAACCATTCTGTGTAATTTCTTATGAAAAGGGGCGCAAAATTTTAGGAGCCCACGGGCGCCGAAAATCTTAGGACCGCCCTGACCACATGCGTAGAGGCGGCATTGGCTTTTATTGTTCTTGTTCCTCTAATTTTGTCCATGAGTATATATGAATTCATTATAAATATTCCAATAAACATTTTTAAAAAAAATTAAAATTAAAATTAATTAAATCTTAATAAAATAACAATAATAATAAAAGGATAATATATCAATATATTTATGAATTTGAAATAAAAATGTTTTAGATCTTTATTTGAAATGATCCAAATTTCACTTTGGTAATATTTATTGATTTTGCTTTTAGAATGGTTCTACAAAGACCAAGGCTAATACTTAAAAATTATTTTTTTATATTCAGGAAACAAATGAAATAACAATTTCTCTTAGATTATATATATATGCATCATTTTCAATAAACTCTGATGAAACTAGGATGAATTTTTAGTATCTGTTATATTATATGAGTGTGAGGCATGGTCTATGATCTTAGGAGAAAAGAATAGATATAGAGTATTTGAAAATAGGATTCTTCGCGGCATTTATAGACTAAAGAAAGAAGAGGTCACTGGGAAATGGCGGGGATTGTATAACCACTATGCATCTACAGAAATAGAGTAAGAAAATCTAGAAGGTCGTGATGGAAAGGACACGTAGCAAGGATGGGTGAGGACAGACTAGTGAAATGCCTATTTGTGGGGAATCAACCGATTGAAAGACCAAGAACGCGTAGGGCAGATAATATATGAAAGAACCTAAGAGAAATGAATGAAAATAAGAGTTGGATAGGGATGTTTGGGGCAATGTGGTTGCTGCGACCAAGAACTTTCGAGCCACAGAGATAGATAGATAGATATAATTTTTTATATTGATAGGACTAATCGTTTAGCAATTATCACAACATATTCATGAGACTTCACAAATTGACCATATCAATCTTTTTTCTATGGGAATCTTATACTATTCTGACAAGAAAAATTTATTAATGACTCTTTATGACGTCAATAACTGATCTCTACAGTTTAGAAGGCTTCTCACGTAACGCTCATCTGTCTACCCACCATTCTCTATGAAATAATTCCTTGATTTAATAATAATAATAATAATAATAATAATTTGAATTCACTGAACCGGACACAAATCTCCGGTCTTGCAACCAATCGGATGTTGTTTACTACTCATGTCCTGGTCAATAGCGCTAAGATAGAGATAACAAATAACCAAATACATGACCAGTCTCCATTTACTGAATAATCTTCATAGGTGAATTGTTATTGAAATAATAAGCATAGATAACACATCATTTTATTCAAAGCCACATTACTTAAGTGATATTCTTCATTTTTTTTATCTTACCGCTAGAGAAATAAAATATTACTAAAAGAAAAAAGAAGATTTGAGTTTAGGCAAATTTATAGCACCTTGGGCTGTGTTATGTTTCTTCAAGGGAGCCAGATTGCCTCGGTTGCCTTTTTCGCTTCTGCTCGCTTGGGCCATTCATTTTAACCTAATGCCCCATTCATTTTTCCACTTGGAGACTATCTCTGCACCAAATAATGGTTTCCCACTTCCCTTGAAAAAAATATGCAACCCTATGAAATTAAATTAATTAAAAAAAAATTTCTAAATTAATATTAAATTGTTAAAGCTTTGGTGGGTGTTTTAATTTATAAGGGAATTTTGTAAATAAAACCACATATTGATACACAACGTTTTGTTGCTACTTCTGCAATCGTTATCAAGCGACTGCAGAAGTAACAATCGAAACATTGTGTATTTTTTGTGTTTTTTGAATAAATTTACTATAATATTTCAATATGTGGTTTTATTTACAAAGTTCCCTTATAAATACTAAAATAAATTTATAAAATAATTGTTGTTATTTACCTAATTTTTAGATATAATTAATTTTTTTAATAAATATGGTGCAATTTTTAAAATAGAAGATTCAAGGGGGTTAGAAACAAGAAAAGTTCAAAAATCAATAAATTATAATATATTATACATTAAATAAAAATTCTCAAAGAGTGTATTCATTTTGTATTTTATTTTATATAAATAAACGTGTTACATAGGTCCTGTGTATGAGTGTCACCTTGCATCAGAAACGTCAACAGAAAGCTGGTATAAAAATGTACATCTATTATTTCAATCGCTTGTGCCACTCATAACTTGAATCTTTTATTTTTAAATTTTTTTATTTTGTTTCAAAGTTGTCATACAAAAAACATAATACATACAATCAACAATAACACTTCAATATCAATTGAATCAATTTGAGAAATGTAACTCATCCAGAAGTGGGTCATTACCTACCACATTTTGTTTTTTTTTCTCTAAACTGACCGTAAAAATAAAAATATATGTTTGATAGTTTTTCACATGATTAAAAATTGTATAAAACTGCTATATATAGAATTCCAGCTTGATTGAATCCCTGAAAGTACCGAAATTAATTTGTTAACACTTCTGCAAATCACGCGCCAGCACGTAACGTCGCGCCATCAACAAAGAGTCAAACACGCGCTGGTTTAAATTATATATTTATTAATTTTAATTTATAATTTATAAATTAATTAAATTTAATTTAAATATAATAAATGTTAATTAATCCAATTCAATTTGCGAGATAGTCGAGTGGCGACACTCCAGATTTTTTATTTTTATTGTGGAAAAAACTTCAAAAGGTACCATTGAATACCGTCGTAAAATATATGAAAAAAGATGATTAGTTGCCTTTAAACATCTCCTTTAATAATTATTAATAGGGGCTGATAATGACTTGATATTCTTGGTTTTAGATAGATCTTCATTCAATTTACAGGACACACAATCTGAAAAAGGCCCTGATCAGGTACCAAAATGTGACATTATGGTTAAAACCAAGATAAAAGTTTTTTAAAGGAATTTTGTGAATAATACCATATATTTATATTTATAAAAAAACCAAAATATTACACGACGTTTCGATTGCTCTTTCTGTAATTTTTCTATCAAACTCAAAAGAGCTACCTTTTGTCAAGTTAACAGAAAACCCAAAGGCAAATTACTTAACCTTACACAATTGAAGGAAATTTTTCTGTTTCTGCAATCGAAACGTCGTATATTTTTTTTTGTTTTTTATTAAAATTGTAATAAAATACAAATATGTGGTATTATTTACAAAATCCTTTTATTAATAAACATAATCACCAACGTTTAATAATTTGATATTTATTAATAAAAGTTTTTTATTTCTTACTTCCACTTCCTATTGGATTTTTTTGATGATTTTTAGTCCTCTATTTATTAATTATATTTCATTTTATTTATTATTAATAAGCGGAAGATATATTGTCTATTAATAATAAAAAAAAGCTTCTAAACGAAATTTAATATAAATTGCAATATAAAGTTTTTTTTTCATAGGATTAACTTGAATAGAAAATGAAAAACTTTTGCACCTTGAGTGAGAGAGAGAGTGAGATGAGTTTTTGAGTTAATTTTACCTTTACTTCGTCGCTCTTGTTTTAAGTATAAACTTCCCATCTATTTTTTCCACATTGTTTTAATATCGTCTCGCAAAATATATTATAAATATCACTTCCTGCACCGTTTAATTTCATTAATTTTTTTAAATTTCTATTTTACTTATAAAAGGTATTTTAATTTGATTATGATTTTATAAGGATCGATCCTTTCAGAATATTTATTAACGCTCCATTTAATTGAGTAACTCATCCACCTGAACATAACATAGACAAGCACACATTCGAACCAATAGTCGAGTAAAATGAATGAATTTTGAACCTCCACATTTCGCTCCTGGTGATATTTCAAAAAACACCATACACGGCACAATGGAAGATCACCGTATGAAGAAAATCTAGAAATCAAATTTAATAAAAAATTATTATAAGAAATTTTAATTGTAGAAGTAAGAGCCACCTTAGATTTTATCTCGGAAGGAGATAAAGGTAAACTTTTAATAAACACAAATGGTTTATGATTAATTTGGAAGTGGTTAGATATAGCGTATTTCCAATTCTCCACATAAACTCATTGATCGTTCTAGTCCCTATATCGGCTATATTTTCAGAAGAAGAAACATGATGCCAAGAATGAGGAAAGTCAAAATCATGTACGAATTGGACTCTGTTGGATACAAAAGTCTTGTATTAATTTGAGGGGGATGTAACCCAATTTAATACAATTGTAGAGTCAGAGAATATATGGATATGCTTAACAGAAAAGTTAAAAGTAGGTAAATAAAACTTTAACGTCTTTATTAAAAGGCAGGCTGCAGACAGCTCTAATCTAGGCAAAGTTAAAACTTTGATGGGTGCTACCCTAAATCTAGAAAATAAAATATAAGAAGACAAATATTTATTATCTTTATAAGAAACTATGTGAGCTACACAGCCGTAAGCTTTTTCACTAGCATCTGAATAAGCAAAAATTTTGTAGGAATTCGTCTCAGGGTGTAATATCCTACGAGGCAATACAAATTCTGAAATGAAATTTATATTATCTCTAAAATATTGCCACTTTTGTTGAAAAGTGGGGGGAACAACCGCGTTCCAATCAAATTTCAGCTTATATAAATCCTAAAATATAATTTTAAAGGATATTAAGCATGGGTTCAACCAGCCTAATGGGTCAAAAATCCGAGCTAAATCCGAAAGAATAGATCGTTTAGTCATTCTTTTAGTGATCACTTCAGTATATTTGTATGAAAGTGTATCACTCAACGGATCCCATTTTAATCCTAATATATGTGTTTCATTCCCAAAATTTAATACATTCAAATCAGAATGAAACACATCACAATTTTCAAGAGAATTTATAATAGAAATGGAATTTGAAGACCATTTGTCTAATTTGAAAAACGACTCTTTAAAATATTTATTTAAAAGTTGAACCTTCTTCTCTTCTTAATCTTTTTAATAGGCCTGTGGCGCCTGTTCTTTCCATATCTGGCTAAGCCGAAGCAAAGGATTGTATCCATCTCTTTTTAGGTCTTCCCCTGCTTCTTGTTCCTTGTGGACGATTATCGCGAACGATCCTGGGTAGGTGGTAAAGCCCAAAAGACTTTAACGAGATGAGGGATAGTCGGTTGACTACCAAAAGACTTCAATCGGGAGCTTGTGAAATAGCCTGCGAAGGAAGGTTCCAAAGTTGCAGATTTGTTCCTTAATCCTTTCAATGTTGCAAAACCACGGATACTATAAGGGTCCTTGTATTGAAAAAGAGACAGGTTTATTAGAATAAATGAAAGAGAGTGGTTTCAAAAAACGTTATAATTATAATATCTCTTTTAAATGAACAATAAATTACAATATTTTAATAAATAGAAAATGTATTAAGACAATATAAAAAGATTAAATTTTAAATTTAAATATTTTTAATTTTATAGTTTAATAAACCTCTATTAATAGAATAGAGATTATGAAAAATGAAAGAGTTTAAATTTAGCAATTGGATAGACTCAAATGCTATAAATATAATTAATTTTAACAAAAAAAAAAATTAATTATCAACAATAATATAATAAGTTATATGTTTACCTTAGCCACGGGTTTAATGGATAATTAAAGGGTAAAGAATAAAAGGCAATTTTATTTTAAGTTAGAAAAGTAAGAAATTTATTCGTGAGTTTTAAGATACAATTTATTCAATCATACAAAGGCCGAAAGGTAATGCACTGGAACACACTCCAGTCTGTTCTAAAAATATCTCTCGTCGCTCTAGTCTCGTGTTGCTGTGTTTTTTCTTTTATATCACCTGAATAAAAGGTAAGGAGAAAGGGGGGGAGAGGGATGAAATCAAGAAGGGTTTTTCCCGGACATATGTTGAAATTTCTCTTCAAAAGGGTCAGTGTTTGACAGCAATTGTAAACAATAAATTACACTGTTTTCTCTTGCAAAGAATATTTCCAAGTATATACATTTAACAAGTGTACCTTTATAGTTTTCAATTGAATGACCCTCGCCAGGTGTTTTACCTGTTAAATGCTAAGAACCTTAATTTTAAGAAGGTTGATTTACATATTGTAAATTATGTCGAATCATAAATTTATTCTTAACTCTAATGTAATGTAAACACGTGGAGTTTGAATATAACTAATATATTAATAAAAACGGAATAATCTTTAAATTAAATTATTCGTTAAAAGATACACTTATAGAATTTTAAGTTTAGAATTAAAGAAAAAATAAAACTAATAAAGAGACAAAATTATTAGCTTTATTTTTTTTATGTAAGAAATTAAATAATATGATTAGATTTATTATATTAAATAAACTAAAAGGTCGAGAAAACCACGAAATAGAAAATATTATTTATTAAGAAAACGAAATGATTTAAATAAAGCGAAGTTAAATGAGCGCTTTCAAAGTAGATGTTTTACAGACCTCAATCGTAGCGAGAAGGTGGAGGTGAAGCGTTTCGAGCTCCGGCAGACGTTCAAGTAGGAGAAAAAAAAGAGAGACACTTACAAACCTAAACACTTGTCATCAAGACTGCAGCGTTGTTTGGCGAAAATTAGAAGATTAGAAAGGAAATCTTTTTTATTTGACATTTGTCAAGTCAAACCACAAATATTCAAAAACAGGTCTTAACAGTAGGCGGCCAGAAGACATCCTTTCAACGTGATCGGCCCAACATTTCCTTCGAGTGTCCACCCATTCTGCTACATCTTTGAGCTTGCTTCGTTCTCTAAGGTCCTTGTTCCGGATCTTGTCACGAATTGTTTTGCCATGTTGCGCTTGTTGGCACAGCTGGAAGTCAAAACCTATGGTAGTTACAAAATTTTCTATACACTTGGTGAACCGATTTCTGGCGTTTGCCATAATTCTTACCAGCATAGCAGGCGTTATGTTGGCAATTTCTTCCTGGATGTTGTTCTTCAAATCTTGTATGGTCCTTGGTCGGTTTACATAAACTCGGGATTTCAAAAAACCCCATAGAAAAAAATCACAAGGGGCCAAATCGGGGGCTCGGGCCGGCCATTCCAAGTCGCCCCTAATTGAGATTATGCGCCCTGAGAAGTGTCCCATCAAAATGGCCACTGATGCTCTTGAAGTATGTGCCGTTGCACCGTCTTGTTGAAACTAAACGTCCCTTGAGTCCATCTCATCCAGTTATGAAAAAAAATTCCTGTAACATATTTACATACCGGTCCGAATTCACTGTCACTTTGAATTAATTTTCCTCAAAGAACCAAGGACCAATAACTACACTGTGATTTTTGGTGAATGCAAAGGCCTTTGATGCAATTCTCGAGGATTGGTGTCAACCCAGTAGGGCATGATTTGTTTAGTGACGGATCCACACAAATGAAAATGGGCCTCATTACTAAAAAAACTCAATAGCGTCCTCAGACACGACTTCCAGAAACACCTCACACGCGTTCCTCCGAGATTTGATCTCGCGTTCAGAAAGTTCCTGCACAATCGCCATATTGAATGGATGAAAATGAAGATGATCATGGAGAATTCTCCTCACAGAACGATCGGAAAGTCCAAGGGCAGACGCATGTTTGCCGTAGTGATCGCAAAATTGAAGATCTCACTGACTCAATGTTATCAGGTGATCTGATGGGCCGAGGAACTCCAGTTCTAGGTCTTGTTACACTTGCAATTTTTATGTAATTTGTGATAATCTCTTACAGGCTAAGAGAGACTAAGAGGTTCTCACAGCCTGAGATCTTGAGGCCAAGGACGTAGAGTTAGGTAGGGTGATCAAGAAATTAACAAAAATGTTGATGATTTCGCTTGAAGATATATCCTTCTTACATATCAATCTTTGCAATACTTAATTCGATTTGAGTCTTTTTTTTTTTGGTCTTCGGTGAGTTTCTGTGGTACATACCGCGAATTAACCTTCTTAAGGCTCAAAACTTCGGTCAAAATGCGGTATGCGGTTGTTTGAGGAATGCCTAATTCCATTTCAATAATTTTCACCGACGATTTTTTGTCTCACAGGCTAAGAGAGACTAAGAGGTTCTCACAGCCTGAGATCTTGAGGCCAAGGACGTAGAGTTAGGTAGGGTGATCAAGAAATTAACGAAAATGTTGATGATTTCGCTTGAAAATACATCCTTCTTACATATCAATCTGTTACACATTTTAATAAAATGTAATAACATTTCTATATGTAAAAGAAGACTACATCTTTTGGCGAAATCATCACCAGGTAAGGAACAAAAGTCGATGGGGAAGAAAGGATCTGAAATGGAAGGAGAAGAGAGGATATTTGAGACATGGATGTGCTAGCGATAATACAATAAAATCTGTCCATCTCTTCGGTGATTATTTTTGTGAAATTATTTGAGGGATATTTTGACAAACATCCCTCATATTGCCGCAATTCTGTTAATTGATTAATGACATTACTGCTTTCCGCGGATGCGAAATTCTCACAGGAACGACATTCATTAATTAACAGTTCGCTTATAAAAGTACCCGCAACGTTGGCTCCTTTGCTTAGATTCAAATCAGGGTTTGCGGGAGTACCCAAGGGGATAAATAGGAGTGTTAAAGGAAAAGGTTTGATAGGTTTTGGGTTGGGGAAGTTAATTGTGGGTTTAAGAGATTGCGGTAGGAAAAAAGGATACGTTCACCATTATCTTCATAATTCGTAACTAAACTGCTGTTTTCAGTATTTTGCAAAATAACAGTTTTAAAGGCTCCTCCAGGTAGAGAATTTGTAATACAATCTAAAAACTGCAAAATCAAAAATTTATTTATATGTACATATATTATATAAATTTATAATTAAAAATAATCATCAATAATAGTAAAATTATATTAATTATACTTACTCTAGGAACCATATTGATCGTAATTGGACGGCGTCAGCAGGCGTCAGATAATATTTACGATATTTAAAACGATTTTTTGTTAATTTTGATGAATTCACGCACTTTTTCGATATTTTCTTTCGATAATCCGGTTCTGGGACGGCCTGATCTTTCGTCATCATCCAGCGTCTCTACCCGATTTGAATCGCCGGAATCACTCGTAAACTTGTGTACAGGATAGACAATCATCACCATATGCATTTTGTAGCATTTGGTGCGTTTCAGTAAAAGTTTTATCAAGTTTAACACAAAAATCAATTGCCGCTCTTTGTTTGAAACTCATTTTCCGACCTATGAACAAAACACACTGAAATTTGAAACTCAATAACTTTTGTTGTATGCATCCAAATGTCATGAAATTTATACCAGGTGTCAATGAGGGGCTGAACCATCTACGGGTAAAATATTACAACAGATGGTATTAGTGGTACTATTTTTTTTTTAAAGTTCGGTTTATTTTGGAATGGAAGGTGTATATATTCTCTCTTTTTACAAATAAATACAATAAAGGGATCCAATTTCCGTGGGTCATTCAGAGTTTAAAGGTACCTTTTGTATTGGTTTTTGTGTTGACCCTTTGTATACAAGACAATCGTAGACAAAATTTGCAGGTTTAAATTTACGATTTAAAATTAACAATTATTTAATAAAAAATTTTTTTTTTTCTTAAATATAATTGCAAATGTTTTGACTATTTTCAAATTTGGACAATCATAAATATTTACCTGAAATAATTTTTTCAAAAAATTGACATTTCATTTTATAATTATAATTTACAATTTGGAATCACAATTCATCACATCCTGCTTTTACCTTTATTACTATCTCACTAGTATTGCGATCACGAAAATTTTCGATGTCGAGATTTTGATGTTTTTATACGTTTTGAAGGTCCCTGAGTCATTTTCACTAATAAGGTTGAGAAAAATGTCTGTGTGTATGTGTGTATGTAGACAAGATTATGCAAAAACGGTTTGAGCTAGAATAATGAAATTTGGTACACTGGCATTATTCAAAATTCGTAGATATCTATCAATTTTTGAGAAATCTAGCTCTTCTGGAAGAGTCATTACCTACCACGTTTTCATATTTTTTCTCTAAACTCACCGTAAAAATAAAAATATATATTTCATAGTTTTTCACATGATTAAAAATTGTATATAACTGCTATATATAGAATTTCAACTTGATTGAATCGCTGAAAGTACCGGAATTAATTTTTAAACTCTGCAAATCATGCACGTCCTCTACTGACCGTAAATATTAAGATATATGTTTGATACTTTTTCACATGATTAAAAATTGTATAAATGATGTATATAAAATTTCAGTTTAATTGAATCGCTGAATGTACCGGGATTAATTTTTTAACACGTTGATTTGCAACCACGCGCCAGCACGTGACGTGCCATCAACAAAGAGTCAAACACGCGCTGGTTTAATATATATTTATTAATTTTAATTTAAATTTAATTTAAATATAATAATTATGTGTTACTTAATCCAATTCAAATTTGTGAGATAGTCGAGTGGAGACACTCCAGATTTTTAAGTTTTTTTAGTTTTTTTTTAATTCTTATGGCACAAATTTTATGGTTAGATCACTTCGCCAATCGTTTAATAAAAATTCGAATATAATTCTCTTCAATTAAATTATATTTATGATTTAATATTAGTAGTATTATTAATTAAGTTGTTAATTTTTTATTATTAAATATAAGGTTAATATGATAAATAAAATTATTGTTATAGTAATTGGTTTTAAATGAAGTTGAAATACCATGCCAACGTAACGGTGTGAACTATGGAACCTATCTTAATATCTATTTAACAATCGAAGCGTATACGAACAGGTATTAAGGTAGGTATGACAGTACATATACTATAATATAAATCAAAGTCTTTCCTAAATGCAGAAAAGTAATTAATATTTTTTTAAGATTCTACTTAATGGTATAATAAGAATAACATGTTTGAAAAAAATTATTGCTGTTAATGATTGTGTTAGCTTCAAGCCCTTTATAATGAAAATGTTTTCGTATAATATTTATTACTTTAGCTTAGTGTAGTGGAAAAAATTGAAATGCCATGTTTCGAACATTTGCCACATTCAATTAATTTTCTTTCTACCTCATTCAAAGTTTCATTCAAAAAAAAAAAAAAAAAAAAAACAACAAAAAAATAAATAAAAGCTAAAGCAAAAAAAAAATGGAAATATGGGGTTATCAGTTTGTTATAATATTTAAATAAATATTCCCTCTATTAAATAAAATTGCAATATTTATAAATTCCTTTGATGTATGTCTGTCAGGGAAAAAGAGTTTGGCAAAACAAAGTCAAAGGCAATGGAGAACAGACACACGTATAAAATTTAAATGAACTCCTTATCAAATAAAGGTGCTCCAACAGAGGCTTTTAAAGTTCGGGGGATTTTATGAAAAAAAAATAAAGGAAAAAAAAAAAATCAGCCAAAGGGTGGAGACAAGAAAAGGAAGCTTCCGAACTTTTTTTTATTGGTACCGGAACGTGCCGGGCATCCGATATGACTATTATCAACGTACCATCCACCCTAAGACACCCCCTTAGCTATTTTTAGAAACGACCAAGCAACCACATCACTAATCAAGCTCTCTCCCAATCTCTAATTCTTGATCTATATCGCATCGTGAAATACTAGGACTCTCATTTACTTTTTCTTTAAAAAAATCTGGAGTGTCTCCACTCGACTCTCGCAAATTTGGATTGAATTAATTAACATATATTATATTTAAATTAAATTAAATTAATTAAATTATAAATTAAAATTAATAAATAATATTTATTAAACCAGCGCGTTTTTGGCTCTTTGTTGATGAATCCAAATCACGTGCTGGCGCGTGATTACCATTCAACGTGTTAAAAAATTATTTCCGGTACATTTAACGATTCAATCAAGCTGAAATTCTATATATATCAGTTTTATACAATTTTTAATCATGTGAAAAACTATCAAACATATTTATTTTTACGGTCAGATTAGAGGGCAAAAAATGAAAACGTGGTAGTTAAATGACCCATTTACAAATAAAACATTGAAGCTGTTTGTTTTCTGGATGGATTAATAAATTTAAATTTGAAGTAGAGTTTGACTGGCATACTCAATTGGATGCTCAGTTTCTCCCTCCCCCTTTGAGTAAAATGGCTCCTAAAGCATTGTTGCTGGCATCCAATCGGATAGTGAAGGGCTTCGAATCGTCCGCCTGAGTTAGAATAGGAGCAGTGACCAGTTTTTGTTTTAAGTCTTCAAATGCTTTATTCTCCTCATCCCCCCAATTCCATTTTACATTTTTCTTGGTCAATCGTGTGAGAAGAAAAGCAAGTTGAGAGAAATTTGGCATGAACCTCCGCTACTAGAATCGCAGAGACCTTTTCTCCGTCTATTTTTATTCCTTTTGGTGTAATCCAGTGGCCGAAATACTTTACCCGCTCACAAGCATATTTGCATTTTTCTTTATTTACCTTAAGTTTCTATACAGAAGCTTTCCAAAACGAAAGTACAAAATATCTTTATGAGAAAAGGCTATGTGAAAGACTCAAAGAATTGGCAATAGAGTCAAATAGCACTTTGGATGATTTCTGGGGAGGGTTACAATTATGCATCACTAAAACGGCAGAGGAAGCTCTTGCGAAAACGAAGAGAAAAGCATATTTGGACTATCTTTCCAACCCATCTGAAGAAAAAAGAAGATTATACGTTATATTATACGCTAGCATTAGAAAAATAAAAGAAGGATATTGGGAAGGAGTCACGGCAGATATGGAACATGATATTTATGGAGCTCAGAAGAAAATATGGAAAGTGATAAAGAAAAATAGAAGAGAAATGAATGAATTGGTCCTTAATAACAAAATTCCACTGGAGAAATGGGAGAGTTTCTTCCGTAACCTCTATTCAAACAATATCTACTTTAATGCCTAACCTGTAGAAACGACGTACCCTTATCCAAGGAAGAGATAACAAATGAAGTAAAAAATCTGAAAAATAGAAAATCCCCAGGCCCTGACGATGTTTCAAATGAGATGTTGAAGTATGGTAAGAACATGCTAGCCATGAAACTTACTCAATTGTTCCAGAACATCTTGGAGCAATGCAAAATCCCTGAGTCCTGGAAAGAAAGCACGATAATACCGATATTTAAAAAAGGAAGCAAAGACGACCTTAATAACTATCGTGGCATAACACTACTAAATAATACCATAAAACTATTTACTAAAATCATTCTAAATAAACTGCTCAACTACATTAAGCAGAGAGAGGAACAACAAGGTTTTAGAAAGAATCGCTCAACAACGGACGCCATATTCATTATACGACAATTAGTTGAAAAGTCAATCGAATTCAACAACCCGGCATTCCTTTGCTTCATAGACCTTAAAAAAGCTTTCGGCCGGGTAAGGCTAGAAGATATAGTGGATTGTCTAAGAGAGAGAGAAGTTCTTGAAAAGTTAGTTAGGATGATAATAGAGGTGAACACCAACACTACAGCCAAGATAAAAGTGAATAACCAAATATCGGAACTCATGCCACTATCAAGTGGGATAAGACAGGGCGACTCCTTAAGCCCTATGCTTTTTAATCTCATTATGGACAAAATAATAGCAAACCTGTCACCGGAACTTGGCTATAAAATGGGAACACGTAGTAGAGGTCAACCAAAGAAAAGGTGGAAAGACCGATAAGAATGCCTTCTCTTAGAAACAAACAGGCTGGAAGCCTAAAAGGAAGAAGAAGAAGTTTAAATACTCTGGCATCCGATCGGATTATGAAGAACTTCGAATCGTCCTCCTAAGACAGAAAAGGAACAGTGACCAATTTTTGTTTTAAGTCTTCAAATGCTTTATTCTCCTCATCCAACAGAAAATAATCTTTCTTTTTACAAATATAACATTGTAGTTCTTTGATTTCTGGATAGAAATCCACTCACCTGAATGTATCAGCATATGCTTATTTAAATCTCCTCTTTTTTTAAATGTCTTTTCACATATATTGAAAAGGTTTGTTTGCTGGATGGATTAATAAATTTGGGTGTGGTTGGTTAATAGCGTGGTTAATGGAGTGGTCGCTTGTCCGTTGAGCAGGGGCAGATAGCGTCCCCACCCAGATAATCTCCTTGTAACCCCTCTAGGTGTTTGGACCTACCTAGGATCACGCAAAGCTCCCATTTTCTTATTCATACATATCTTTGTAGATTCTTCTTAGCTAGATTATGTAGCTTCCCTGATTGAATAAGGATATTGATGTTAAGTATATATAAATGGTCTTTTTAGGTGTTAGCTTCTTTCTTCTTCCGTAATTATGGGTGCTTGTTTTTGAAGTAGTCCTGTGGTGCAGGATTGTATAGAACCAGGACTTGACAGTTCCTGAAGCTGGAGGCAGCTGATATTAAATTAGATTATTTATAAAAATCTGTTCTTGGCTGGATTCGAAATCCGACTTCTTGCATAGAAAGTTGACCACTCTACACTCTCGGCTAAGTAGCCCCCATGATAATAATATTTATTATATGTTTTTTTTACAAAATCCACACTGTTTAGTGTGAATAATTAAATGGTTTGATAAATTATTTTCATGTTTAAATAACTTTTTTTGAGGTTTTCAGATTGGAATTGATCTGGGATAATGAAAGATTGCTTATTAACTGTAGCAATTGAGGTTATAGAAATTCCATTTGTTTTTATTTTTTTTTTGATTATGTATCGCTTTTACTACAAATTCAAATCATAATTTTTCGATTTTTATTTCAAAAATAACTTTATATAATAGGTTGTCAAATATCTCCCTTCCGCTTTTTTGCTCTTTATTCAATGCTTTATAAAAAGTGTTACAGTGATCGGATTTAGTTCAAATATGCGCCGTTTTGTTCGATAATCTGTTTCCATCTAGACGGCAACTTCATAATACCTCCCTCGTAGAAGCCCCCCTCCTT
Organism: Labia minor; assembly: GCA_963082975.1. Classification (NCBI taxonomy): domain Eukaryota; kingdom Metazoa; phylum Arthropoda; class Insecta; order Dermaptera; family Spongiphoridae; genus Labia; species Labia minor. The sequence continues at coordinate 58,320,603 of OY720345.1, forward strand.
ATTTGCGAAGAACTCGGACAGCCACTTTTCACAAGCCTCTTTTGAGTTCAACTTTACACCACCAAGGGCATTCGCCATGGACAGGAACAGGTGGTAATCACTTGGCGCTATGTCCGGGCTATATGGTGGATGCGATAAAACCTCCCATCCGAGCTCCCGTAGCTTCTGACGAGTCATCGACGAAGTATGTGGTCTGGCGTTGTCCTGGTGGAACACTACACCCTTCCTGTTGGCCAATTCTAGACGCTTCCGGTCGATCGCCTGCTTCAAGCGGTCCAGTTGTTTGCAGTAGATGGTAGAATTAAGCGTCTGGCCATATGGAAGCAGCTCATAGTGGATGATTCCCTTCCAATCCCACAAAACACACAGCAAACCCTTCCTGGCCGTCAGTCCCGGCTTGGCCACTGTTTGGGACGATTCACCGGCCTTCGACCACGACAGTTTTCGCTTGATATTGTCGTATCTGATCCATTTTTCGTCGTAAGTCACCATCCGCTTCAAGAATGGGTCGAGTTTGTTCCGTTTCAGCAGCATATCGCAGGCGTTGATTCGGTCCAGAAGGTTTTTTTGCGTCAAATCATGCGGCACCCAACCTGATGGCTTTTTTTTGTATCCAGCTTGATAGCTTTTTTTTGTATCCAGCCTTCTGCAGATGGTTTAAAATGGTTTAGTGACTAACTCCCATCTCCTGGGCGATGTCACGAGATGCCACATGCAGGTCTAACTCGATGTATTCCATGATTTGATCGGTACTTGTCGTCACATGTCTTCCGCCGGCTGGCTTATCCAAGTCGAAACCATTCCTCCGCGGTTCGAAGTGTGATAGAGTTCCATCCCCCAAAACACCATTAATCTCACGGAACGTTTCTTTAGCGGATTTGCCTTTAACGAAGGAAAACTTTAAAATAGCGCGAATTTCGGCGTTAGTGAACTCCATGTTTACTCGTCTATAACTGTTGAACGCAATATCCAAACTAATCATGCATAGCGTCGTTTTGTAGGTTATGTCAAGACCTTTCAAATGATGTATAGTATTGCCAGATATGAGTTCTGTAGCGCTTTGTACATATCCGCGAAATTCAAAAGACAAAAAGGCGGAAGGGAGATATTTGACAACCTATTACAACAAAATATGTCGTTTTTTAAAGTGTTTTCAGTTTGGTTCTGAGGTGAAGGAAAAACTAGACTGAGTTTCTTTGTAAACAAATCATTTATATTTACATTAACATTACAATATTTATAAATAATACATTTTAAATTATATACTTTAAACAATTATATTACCTGTAAACAAAGAAACGACATTTACAAGATTTTATTTCACTTTATCTTTTATTATAAAGTCTATCAAAATACAATACTTGTTATTTATATTATATCCTTCCATTGTCTGCTATTTTAGCTTAGCACGGGCATGCGCGTAGATGCGCAGTAAAATATAAATATAAATTTCTTTTACATATATATATTATACATATCTTTTACATATATATATTATACATATCTTTTACATATATATATTATACATATCTTTTACATATATATATTATACATATCTTTTACATATATATATTATAGATTTGATGTGGAGTGGTCGAGATTGCTCATGATATGATTGTGTGTGTGAATGAATAAAGGATGGTAAATATGAAACAGCCAAGCCGCAGTCGAAAGAGAGTGTTTAATTACTCCTATTAGCAAGTTATATAAATATGCAACGATAGTCGTTTTAAACACTTGGATGCAGAAAGCTACGTGAAAATAGTAATACGATTGTATTATAATATTTTACATTATTTAAAAAATTAAAACAAAAATTAGCAATTATCTAAAAAATTGTTTAAATTCTTAAATTATAATAAAAATTATGTTTCCTTTTGATTCTTCTCTCATTTGAACTTATGGTTGGTAAGTCCCGATTTCTTTGATGAATCTTGTTTCGTCGGTGATTAATTGGATGATTAACCACAGTTTCGATATCATCCTATTGAGGTGGGATATTTTCCTTATTTGCTGTTAAATCAAACAAATTAATGACACCAACCGATCTTACCGGAGGTTTAATTATATTGGAATCATCCTGGAATACGACGAAGGAAGCTCTATGATGGTAATAATTGATTCTATGTTCTAAAATATCATAAATTTTGAATTCAAAAAACAAAAAAGAATTAATTATAATAAAATAAAGATAAAAGAAGACGGTAGAAATCCTGAAGATAGTTTGGTTAGATTGCTTGGTATTCTGATCCTCTTGTTCTGCTTGTTAGACGATTCCTTGAGAGCGAATGCTAGCCAAGAAAACTAATGCAGAAAGCTATATGAAACAATAAGCCGTTCGTCGGACACGATGTGCGCACGCCACTGGTTTCTTCTATATTGCATCAAGCCAGCCAATATGGCGTCTATCGTTTATCCTGACGCTCGACTAGACAATGTCTCGTTCCACGTTAGATGGCGCAAGTTGTGCTCTTTGAACACGATCGCGCCGTCATATATATACTACTGTGGGCAATAAATAGTAAGACTTTTTAATTTAAATTTCGCGCGGAAACCCATTTGTCGAAATATATTTTTCTAGGTTGGTATGACTGTCAGTGACATCTGTGCCAAATGTCTCATCAAAATAATCATTGTATTTAGTATACGTCACAGAGCATCCTTATTATGTTATTATTTTATTTATTGTTAAATAATGCTATTTAGAAATTGAGTGATTATTTCGCTAGTAAGAGTGTCTCTTCTGCATATTGTTTTGTGATATTATTATTATTCGGTAAATCTATAATAATAAAAGCAAGTGTAATGTGTCTGTTTGTCTGTCTGTCTGTTTGTTTGTTGGACCGAGCTCTCCAGCAAAAACTATCGCACGCAGGGACCTGGAATTTTTTACACGGAAGCACAAAGGGGCTGGCCACCAGACCTCGAAGCCCGATTTTCGATTTTTTAATTAGAAAAATTTTAAAAAAATTATAAAGAATATTAATTAAAAATAGTTTAGTTACCATACTAGATCATAGAGGCGCTGGTGGCGATAATTTGGCGGTAATTTAAATTCTGAGCAATGTGCAGATAAAAATCTTTTTATATATCTATTGATATTTACAATATCTCAATTGATCTTATTGGCCTTTTAAACTTTGAAAACATTCACATTACGGCTATAATTTAATACTATTAATTTTTAAGATTATGTGAGTAAATTATTTTAATTAAGAAAATTTGATCTCATAATTGGATTTTCACGTAAGATTTTAATATATAATATATTTTTTAATATTATTTTTATAGTAGTTTAGTGTTATGCTAATTTTATATTTTATTTTTATTTTGTTTACTCTTTTTTTTTTAAATTAATTAATAACATTTAAAGTAGCATAAAAAAATTAATCGAGGCAGGAAAATTTGCAAAGAATTTAAATAGAGGTGGCAATCGGGAAATTATTATCAAAGGGGATCAAAATTATTAAATTATAGGTCATAAAATAGAGAAGGCTGGGGCCGACAGGGCACATGGCTAGCATGGGAGAGGAAAATATATTGGTGGGAGTTCGATTGGAAAACGTCCGTTTGGAAGACCAATTGTGAACAGGGTGGACAATGTAGGAAGGAACGTGAGAGAGATAGGATAGGGTAGGAGTTAGATGATTATAGCTCAGAATAGGGACACTCGGGGGGGGTACAGGGGGCGGAGCCCCCGTCTAGGTGTGAAGAGCGCCGAAGGCGCTCTGATCAGCTAGTTTATTTTATATAACAAACGAAATATAAAAGATTATGTTATGATAAAATTTGCAACGATTAATAAAACAAAAAGACATTGATTATTTAATTGGGATAAAAATTAATTTAATTATACTTTTAAATTAATAAAAATTGATTAATTTCTAAAAAAAATATAACACTTAAAATAAAATGAGTTCTTTATATAAAATTAAATTCTAAATATATCGACATATAAAAAATAATTCATAATTAAATAATAAAATAATCTCAATAATAAAAAGTTTACTTACAATTAATACCATGTTTGCTGGGTTTGTTTCGGATATTATGTACACGGATGGTATGTGGGTGTCGAGTTTGATATTCAAATAATTCGGAAGGCCTGTGGGGGGGGGGGGTGATCTGCAGTCTTCTTTTGCGGTGCCATCTATTGGGCGCCTGAAGAGTCAACCGTTTTTGCACAAAAAGTGCATTCGGCGATGAGTGAAATTATTCAACAAAGAAGTTCCATTAAATTTTGTGTGCGGAATCAAATTTCTTCAGAATGTTGCAAAAGGCTTTCGGTGATAATTGTATGTCGCGAGCAAGTGTAAAATACACACAATTGGTACAAACTGTTCAAAGAGGGTCGAGAACGCAGCAAGTTAAAAATCAAGGTCCTGTTCTTGGTCAAGTCTTCTTCAATTATCGAGGTGTGGTGCACACCGAATTCCTTCTGACTGGCCAAACTGTCAACAAAGAATACTATTTAAGTTTTATGCGTCGTTCGCGCGAAGCTATTCGTAAAAAGATTATGGGCTTATTTAATGCTATAAAATATTTTTAATTCCTTTCAAGCTTATGATTTTATTAAGTAAATGTTATTATTGAAGTAATGTTTTAAAATATATTTATCAAAAAAATGAAAACGTGGTAAGGATGAGCTACATTTCTCAAAAGCTGATAGAAAACACACACACACACACATATATATATATATATATATATATATATATATATATATATATATATATATATATATATATATATACAGGCATTTTTCTCAACCTGAGTGAAAATGACTCAGTGACAAAAACATCAAAATCTCGTCATCGAAAATTTTCGTGATCTGGCGAGATAGCAAAATAGTTTTTATAGTTTTCTATCAACTTTTGAGAATTGTAGCTCAAGCGGAAGAGAGTCATTACCTACAACGTTTTGATTTTTTTCTTCTAAAGTGACCGTAAAAGTAAAGTAATATGTTTGATAATTTTTCACATGATTAATAATTGTATAAAACTGCTTTATATAGAATTTCAGCTTGATTGAATCCTTGAAAGTACCAGAATTATTTTTTTAACACTGCAAATCTCACGCACCAAGGTCACCAGGTGACGTGGTGCCATCAACAAAGAGCCAAACATGCGCTGGTTCTTTAAGTATCATTTATTAATTTTAATTTATAATTTAATTAATTTAATTTAATTTAAATTAATATATACTATTTAATCCAATTAAAATTTGCGAGATAGTCGAGTGGAGCCCATGTACAAATTTCATCATTCTAGCTCAAACCATTTTTGCGTAATCTTGGTTACATACACACACAGATACACACACATACAGACATTTTTCTCAACCTTAGTGAAAATGATTCAGGAACCTTCAAAACGTATAAAAATATCAAAAACTCAACATCGAAAATTTTCGTGATCCCAATACTATCTCTGGCGAGATAGTAAAATCACTGTTAATAAAAATAAAATCATTATTATCCAACTACTTAAATCTTAAATAATTAAATTTTTAATTAAAAAAAATTATACAAATTAGATGATTTATTCACAAGAGTTAAGTTAGATAATTTCAAATCCTTTGTCTTTCTCAAACATAGATTACAGGATAGAAGGTTGATAGAGGTCAAAATGTTTCATTCACTTCTCTCTAAACTTCTATATGTCATATGGAAGAAGTGGGAGATATTAACAAAAGCTGACAGGGTTTGACAGTAAAGTGAACGGTTCAAATGATTACAAATGAATCCCTTTACAATGGTTTTTATACTAAAAGATGAGTAATCACCTTTTCAATTTCGCCATTCTTATACCTAAATTTCAATGTTGTATATATATATATATATATATATATAGATATATATATTAATGATTTTTCAATATGTAATATTTTTATGAAGTTTTTATTTGGAATTTATTTTATATGAAATTCTAATTTAATAAATGCATAATAATTATAAAATTAAAAAATTTCTAATCATACATCGCTTTTTACTATCTCGTAAGAGATAGTATTGCGATCACGAAAATTTTTGATGTTGAGATTTTGATGTTTTTATATGTTTCCTGAATCATTTTCACTAAGGTTGAGAAAAATGTCTCTGTGTGTGTGTGTGTGTGTATGTATGTATGTATGTAACCAAGTTTACGCAAAAACGGTTTGAGCTAGAATGATGAAATTTGGTACATGAGCATTATTCAAAATTCGTAGTTTTCTATCAACTTTTGAGAAATGTAGCTCAAACGGAAGAGGGTCATTACTTACAACTTTTTGATTTTTTTTCCTCTAAAATGACCGTAAAAATAAAGAAATATATTTGATAATTTTTCATATGATTAATAATTGTATAAAACTGCTATATATAGAATTTCAGCTTGATTGATTCGCTGAAATTACCAGAATTAATTTTTTAACATTGCAAATCTCATGCGCCACTTGGTGCCATCAACAAAGCGCCATTTTAATAAATATTATCTATTAATTTTAATTTATAATTTATAATTAATTAAATTTAATTTAAATATAATATATTATGTTATTTAATCCAATTCAAATTGCGAGATAGTTGAGTGGAGACACTCCAGCTAATTTTTATTTCTTCTTCTTTTCCTTTCATTAAAGACCGGGGGCCTGTTCTTCTTCACAATCCTCAGCCTCAGGTCTACGTGGAAGAGGACGCCCAGCATTCAGCCCATCTTTTTAGGGGTCTGCCTCTTGGTCTATTTTTCGCTGACCTTCCATCCCGGGCTATTTTTCAGGAGCCTATCCGCGTTGGCTCTTTCCACGTGTATTCTTTTCTTGGTTCGTTGCCGTGTCGTTGCTCTTTGAGCAATTCGTGATGTTCATCAATTCCTTTTCCGAGGCTATGTGTAGTTCTTTGAGCAATTCGTGGTTTGCGTGTCTTTAGCATATTGCTAGTCTCATCTCCGAGTCGTGGATGTTCTTAGACAAGGTGACATCCACGGTGGGACTTGCCGGAGGCAGCTGAGCATCATTCTATATATTTCAGTAACTAAATTTTTACGGGGTTTTATTTATTTTTGCCACCGGAGATTTCTCTTTGTATAGGTTATTATAATTAATCTTTTCATACTCTTATTTTCATTTATTTATTATTAAATTGTTCATTTTATCATATAATATCAAACCCCAATTGTTTTATTATTTGAAACCACTCTTGTAATCCAGTTACCAGTGGTGAATTGGGAGGGGAACGCGGGGGAACGGCCTTCCCTTACCTTTTTATACACTTTTACTTAACTCACTCTGTTCCGTTATTTGTTTGTACGTTGTCCGCGGCATTTTATAATCGATATTTCAACAACTTCCCGTCATTCAATCAACTTGAAATTTTGCATACGCGCTTGCTCCTGCTAATCATACACGAATCAATTGAAAAATCCACTGAATTATTTATCTATTAGTGGTAATTAATTAACTAAACTTTCATATGCGGAATATGGAATAGTTCACTATTTCAATCATAGATGGCGATAGCAGTTCTAGAGGTGCTCAAGCCGTTTTAAACTAAAAGTTTTTGCAACACACATTATATTTACAAATGTCAAAACATCTCTAATTAACCACGTAATATTTCTTCTTCTGGCCGATTATAAGTTCCAGGAATCGGTTGTCTTCTTATATATATATAAAAAATAAACATACACATACATATTATATATATATATATATATATATATATATGTAAATAAATTATATTAATAATAATAATAATAATAATAATATATATATATATATATTGTAAACGTTTTTCTTTGGGTTTATAGGGGGGAAGGGGAAGGGGAAAGAATGAGGGGTGTGATATTTGTAAAAAAAAGGGTGGGGTAAGAATCAATTAAAAATTTAATTTAAATAATTTTTTTATTTAATTAATATTTAATTTAATTTAAATTAAATTGATAAGTTTAGAATTAATTAGAAGATAATTAATATTGATTTTAATAAATTAATAAATACATTAATTAATTTTTTATATTCCAATCAATTAGTAATTATGATTTAAATTACTAATGAGGTTTTAAAAGATAATGAAGGTAGGAGAAGTGAGGGGAAAAAATATGGCGTCCTTCTTATTCGACAAGGGTTGTGAATGAAGGAGGTAATTTTAATTTGTGGTCCAGATAAAGATGTAGCACTCAGATAACAGTGATTCCAGCGTGAAATAGAGAAAGAGTTGTACAGTGGAAGAGAGTGATTAGATTATTAGATGTGAACTTTTATAAATTTTATTAATGTAAAAAAATAACGTTAGAAAATTTTCTTGTAAGAATCTTTGTTATTTTAAGCAATAAACCATATTATTAGTTTTACAAATGGTAATAGAAATAATATCAATTAGTAACAAGAACTTAAATTATAATAAAACAAAAGGAATGAAATAAAGTCTTATCCATGTCGTTGTGTGGAAATGGCGGCTGACATATGATGTCGTGATGATTTCCAAGAGGTCCAGATGAGTAGATTTTGTGAGGATCGAAAAAACCAGGTTGTCTTGTGTCTTCACGGGTTGAGATCACTTTTTTCCAATTTTATGGAAAAATGATTAAGGAAATAATACTTTTTTTGTTTTCTATTTTAATTCCAATATTTAAATATTTTGTTTGGAAACGAATGAGAGTTAAAAAGCATTTAGAAACGCAAACATTCTATAAAAGTTGTTTGAGCAAAATAGAATACGTCTATTCTCTCTGGTGTCTCGATAAAGAATGATTTTTCCAACAATATCAATAAACAAATTTAACACTCGGAGAAATTCACTCACACCATCACATAAACACACACAGACAGGGAGTTCTTCCGTCTCTTTCTAATTTTATTTACAAAGTTCTATTTTAATTAAATAATTTATTTTATAAATTAACTAATTATATCTCTAAGTGAGATCAAATTTCAAATTCTTAAAACTAATAAATTATATAATATTAAAATACATAAAAAGAAAGGGATAGAGATATTGGCATTAATAAAAAACTTAAATATAAAATAAAGAAGTACTTAAAATTAGGGACTGAATTGAAAATATCAGTACAATATATTATCAGAAATAAAAAGTTAGTAGTTAGTCTTGATTCTAACTTAATAGTGTCTTGATATTGCGATTCTAACTTTACAGTGTCGTGATAGTGTGATTATAACTTTCCAGTGTCTTGATAGTGTTTATTGTTGTGTATGTATTGAGCTTAAAAAACCTAAAAAATGAAAACCGAGCAGTTCTAGAGGCGCTGAACACGACTAAAAAGTATAAAATAAATTTAAATAAAAAGAAATCTTTTTAAAAAATACACTTTACTTAAAATTGCACTAAAAAGTAAAAAATAAAATCACTGTAAATTGTGTGCGCTCAAATTATAATAACACCGTAAAACATTTGCTTCCATTTGGCGTTATTATAATTTGAGCGCACACACTTTACAGTGATTTTATTTTATACTTTTTAGTGCAATTTTAAGTAAAGTGTATTTTTTAAAAAGATTTCTTTTTATTTAAATTTATTTCAGAACCGGAAGGCGTTCCAGTACTTTTTCATGTTCCGACAACTCCCACTTAAATTTACTGTTAGAATTTCTTTTTTTGTGTTCGTTAATATTTTGTATAGTTAGAATAAGAAAAAATAAAAACTTATATGGAAAAAAATAGTTTGCTGAAAATAGGACTTTTTTTGCTCCCAGTATGCGTTCCCGTATTTCTTATTTTACCAATACATCACTGCCAGTTACAAATTTTCATTTCTTTCCTGGGATAAATTATTATTATATTCTTTATTAGTGGGGTGCCTTCCAGTCCTTATTCAATTATAATTTTTTGCATATTTTTATATAAAATATCGCTGATGACACAGGGCAAAAATTTATTCATATAAATTTAATTTAATATTATTAAAATTTACATATTTTCAACCATACTACCCTTTTTTACCTGTGAATTTTATTTTCTTATTCATACATAAGTTAACAGATGTTTATTCCAAAATTTTCCTTTTTTCCTAACTCCATTGTGTGTTTACAGTCCCCGCGCCTTTTCATACGGTGACTGGAAAAATGTAAACGCCATCGGGGCGCTGTTGTCGGGCAATGGCAATGGTCTTTCTCAACCGGTTGATTGCCCGGCATTTACATTTTTCCATTAGAAAACATTATTACAGTAATATTATCATTATTACAATATATAATTATTATTATTATCAATTTCAAATGAGCAAGTAAAAATTGAATAAATAATTGATTTTTCCGATGATCAAACAAAGCAACTATTTTATATTCTATCCTAGAAGTTTGAAAAATATTTCACGAGGGAAATGATGCATGTAGAATCCATGAATCTTTCTTCGACTTTCTTTCGTTGATGATGTGCCTTTCGCTTTTTTCCCCTTTTGCTTTCGGATCAAATTAGTCCCTTCCGGAAACGGATTAGATTTGCTATCAGGTGATTAGTGGGTTTCTAAAGTCAGGAAGCTCAACTTCTTTTTTCGCCTTTTTTGTTCCTTTTGAACGAACTCTATCAGATATATCCAATTGGTAATTGCCCGATTTTTTAATCAATCATTCTCAAACGTATTATGTCATGAAAAAAGATGTCATAATTCTATGATCTTCTTTTGTAATAAATCACAATCAAAGACCATCACTGAAATATGACATATGTTTTCCATTTTATTTTATCTGAAAATTAAAATAAGTTGACCTGTGGCCAGGTCCGAACCGACCGACGGTTTAAAATAAATTAATTTCCAGCTACAGAAACAATTTCAAATAATTTTAATATATCTATTAATGTAATAAAAAACAGATATGGATATAACATAAATATTTTTAATTTTATTTTATTTATAATATATAGCTGAAGTAGCCGGCGTTGCCGGCGTTACCCGAGGCTGTGACGTCATATAATTTTAAATTAAGAAAAACATAATGAAGATGATTTTTCCCGAGGATAAAACCAATTCATTCGTGGTGATATGTAAAAAAATCTCCTTATGTGAAATTTGGTGCGAAAATAACCCTTCCCTTCTTATCGTCGATCGCTAATACTACCACTTCCGGTTTCCGGATTTGCACCAAAAGTTGATCAATTCATCCCACTGATGCATTAAGTAAATATACCAAATTTCATCAAAATCCGTTAAGCCGTTCAGGCTGTACACATCTATACGGACGGACAGACGGACAGACGGACAGACGGACGGACAGACATCATGCTAAAAATACTTTTTTCTGTTAAGAAAATGCATGATTCGTGGAGATATGTAAAAATCTCCACATGTGAAATTTGGTGTGAAAACAATACCTCCCTTACTATCGTCGGTCGGTAAAAAAAGGAATAATTTAAAAATACTTAAACTGAAAATGTTTGTTAACTTTGAATGAAGCTAAATGTCGGTACACTTATCGAATTTAACTACATAATCACTAATACTAATTCTCCCTCTTACATTCTGAGTGGACGGAACTTATTAGTTGGATTGAGCGGGTGGGTTAATCAACCCCTTTCTGATGTTATCTTGTCCTGCAACTGTTGATTTGCTTAACCCGTTGACGTAAATGACGTCTATAGCCGTCCATCGCGTGAAGATGTAGATGCAAATGACGTCTATCGCCGTCTTATATTACATTTATTATAAATTGATGTATATGAATCAAATATTAATTTTAATTAATTTTTTTTTAATATATCATATGTCATAGAATTACTGAGAAAGTATTCAAAATAAAAGAATAATTAATTAATTTTATTTCAATAATTATAAAATAAATGTTAGTAGAATATATAGTGAACATTTTAATAATTTTATTTCATTCTATCTTCAAATGCGGTTTGAGGATTGATAATTATTTTCTACAGGTTTGATTATAATAGCAATAAATTTAAAATTTACCAGTTTTTTTTTTCTGTGCGTGTTATTTTTGTTGCCCTAATGAGTCATCGCGTATGGAACAATTTGAAGATGGAAGATTTAAATAAATCTAGTGATCAATTATCTTCTTCGGTTAATGAATCAACTGAAGAAAGTGATATTTTTGTTCGTGCTCGTCGAAAAGCGATTCCTTTAGTTTCAGATAGTGATTCCGAAAACATTTTACCACATACCACAAATAACGAAACTGAGTAGTTCAAAAATTCAGCCAAGATTAGAGAATTCCACTTTGATAAAAATGAATCTGGTGTAAAAATTGAAGTTGATATTAACTCAAAACCACTGGATATATTCAACCAACTCTGGACCCAAAATGTTATCCAGACAATTGTTAATGCATCAAATAATTATGGCAAAAATTTATATGAAGGTAACCATATTGCAACTAGAAAATCATCAACATCTAGATTCAACGAAATTAACGAAGAAGAATTGATGAAGTTTTTGGGACTATGTTTGCTGCAAGCTCAAAATAGAGCACCGTCTATACGGCATTTCTTTAGTAATGATGTATTATATTTCTCACCTATATTTCAACATACCACGACAGGGCGTCGTTTTCAACAAGTGATACGTTGTATCAATGGACACTATGGAAACAATGAAGTTGATTATTCCGAAAAGTTACATAAAATACTATCTATTTTTAACCCGATACTATACAATTTCCAGAGAGCATTTTCACCTAAAAAAGAAATTTCTCTCGATGAATCTCTACTAAGTCGACTAAGCTTTCGACAATATATAAAAGGAAAAAAAGCAAAATATGGAATAAAATTTTATGAATTGACCAGTAGCGATGGCTATGTTTTAAATATTGAAATTTATCAAGGAAAAACAGATCAGTCAGTGAAATTTTCAAAAATAAATGATCTTGTTTTAAGATTATTGAAGCCCTATTTAGATAAAGGACATCATTTGTATATGGATAATTTTTATAACAACATTGAATTGTCTAAGAAACTATTGAAACATAAAACTCACTCTACAGGAATGCTTCGACCTAACAGAAAAGGTAATCCAATTGAAGTTACGGCAAAAAAACTAAGAAAAGGAGAACATATATGGCGTAGAAAAGGAGAGGTTTATATTTCTAAATGGCGAGATAACCGCGAAGTATTGTCTATAAGTACAAGTCACCACCCACAAATCGTCGAAGTAACAAATAAACATGGACAAATTAAAAATGAAGCCAACTGATATAGCTGATTATAATCGATACATGTCAGGTATAGATAGAAGTGATGAAATGATTTCATATTATTCGTCACCAAGAAAAACTATAAGATGGTATAAAAAAGTCATTTTCCATATTTTGGACCTATGCGTTTGGAATTCTTTTTTTTTTCATATATAAACAATTTCATAAGAAAACAAAATTTCTAAATTTTCAGAGATTTGCTAATAAGATCTCTAATTCAATTGCCTAATGATATTTCAACTGGTAAAAATTTAATGTTGGCAAAATCAATATGTGGTCGCCCAAAAACAATTGCAAGTGCTTCACCTTCGTTTGATCGTATTCAACATTTTATTGAAAAAATCCCTAATCTAGAAAATTCAAAGCGCCGTTGTCGAAAATGTGCATATAATAATATTCGAAAGGAAACTTGCTATAGATGTAAAAGAAAAACCACCCTTTTGTCCAGAATGCTTTGAGTCTTTTCATACAAGTTAAATTGTCTAATTATATTATATTTCAAATAAAATTTTAAGTTAATTAAAATATATGTTGTTTTTTGTTGAAAATTATTTAAGAAATTAGTTTTAAACCTATATAGATGAATTTCAAATTTGGTGGACGTCAATGGAAGTCATTTGTTTTTCAGAGCTTCGTGTCTTTTGATGGACAAATGACGGCCATTGACTTCCATCATATTTTTTAGAATATTAGCTAAAAAATAATATAATCTGATTTTGTGAATGTGATATCTCAATAAAAATCGTCCAAACTAACGAATTATTTATTATTTATTTATTTAGTTATTTGAATAAAAGGGGGAAGAGCTCAGCTAGTTCTTGATTGAGCCAATTAACCCCTGCAATAGTCAGCCTGGCCTCCGCCCGAGCTAGCAAAGCTATCTCTTCAGGAGACCAAGTCCGCTTTTTATGTACAATGTTTCCTACCTCTCTCTGGTCATACCAATCTCGGTGAGCACGTTGTTCGTGCACACCCCTCCGAATTCTCTTGTGCAGCCGGGCATTCGGCAAGGAAAAGTATCGGCAGACCTCCCCTGCCCTGCTTTATCAGTCGGCGCCCTGGATCCAGGGCATTTCCTTTTTGATCCATTTGATCCGAGGCATTTTGAACTATCGAGGCCGACTAAACTAAGGTCGAAGGGGCTGGCAACCTCCAGGACCCGTTCTGGCACAGAGGCAGCTTTTGGTTTCATCTCCGGAGAGACTACTTATGGCGAGAACCACGAAAAGGTAGCTGCTTGCTAACGATGATCCTCATAAGAGAGTCATAGTTACTCCCACCAATAAAATCAATACCATCTACCCAAATTCTATTCAAATACTATAATATTGAAACAAAAATGTTAGTGGCTCTTTAAAAAAAATGAAATTTTGTAAATTGTATTTTTTGGCAACCTCTGGCTTAAAGCGATCCGACCAATACTTTTATGCTTAATGACTAATACGTTCTGCGAGTGTTATATGAATTTTCGATTTAATAATCCTCTTCAGAAGAGGTTGATGAAGCCGAAAGCTACATCCAAACATGATAACTGAAACCACCATAAGTTTTAGAATTCTTAAAACAATCAAGAGATATTATATGAAGTTTCTTTCTGTTTGTTTACATTTGTGGATACATTTTCAGTTAAGCATCTTTGTCCTATGTCCATGATTCCTGAAGATTGAGGGAGATTAGTTGAAATCTTATGTAACTGATGGATTCCTTTAGACGTTATTAATATTGAGTGTCCCAAGATTTTGACCACAATTTTGCTTTCGTTTAGTTACCGAGCTGTTCCGAGATAAGTTCCATTAAATTGTGCATGCAAGGTTGCCAAAGCCGCACGCATATTATCAATTTTACCATTTGAAGTGCTGCCAATAAATAAGACGTTGGGTAGACTTGGTTACGATCCTCATAATTTGGAAAGGCACACCCGTAGGAAAGATATGAAAGACTAATTTTACTGTAGGATATTTATATTTTTCAGGCACTATCGACATGTTCATAGCGGTGATAGTGAAGGTGATTATTTCTTTCTATAAATATAAATGTATCATTTGTCACCTGAGGTTACTAGAATGTACAATGACAAATAATATGTTCTCGAATAAGTTTTATAATTAATAGTTCTATAATTTAGTGATATTTTTTTATTTTCAAAATTATTTATTTCAAAATTATTTTTTCATATTCTACTAGTCTTAAAAAATATTTAATATAATTTCATGAATTGAGTATTACTCTAAAACAATATTGAAATAAACTATTTAAAAATAAACTAAAGATTGATTTTTTGTTTGATAAAATTTTCTTTAGAATAATGTTTTTATTGAGAAATCTGATATCTGAGTGGCACTTAAAGGCTCTTGTTCGATAAATATTTACCGAATGTGAATGGAAACATATATATTGAGTGATCACTTAAAATCGTAGCTTGAAATGTTTGTATTTGTTAGCTTGAGAAAGTATCAATAATTAGTTAAGCTGACTATATATTATTATTATTGACAATATCCTAAAGATAATGGATCTGTTCGGGGAAAAATCAAATTTTATATTCTGTATTTACTCTTATCTCAATTATACAAAGTCTAGATCAATAGGTAAAATTTTTTATTCCTTAGATATTTATTTTTCTAAATTTAGTTCAATTTACATGAATTTAATAAAAATTGAATATAGATTTGGTTAAAGATTAAATACTGTGAGGAGAATCAAGTTCTTTAATTTTGAATATTTTTTATTTTTTTGAGATCGTCCCTTAGAAATCACCTACCCCTTAGAATCACCCACCCCTTAACTCCAATTATTATAAACAAGCTGTCTTGGAGACAGTCAGTATTGAGATAGTATTGAGTTATATGAGTCAGTAGAGTGGACATAGAGACAGAATGCAGTAGAGACGTGATTCCTCGATTATCATTACCCCCTTTCAGGAATTTAATGATTGTATTTAACTCACAAATAAATTATTTTCTTGAATCAAATATTGCCTTTTATTTTACGATATATAATTAGCACAGTCGGTGGTTATTTAATATTTGACGATATATAATTATATATTATTTCATTTAGATATTTATATATATATATATATGTTACGGTAAATGTACACTCTTGGGAAATGTACACATTTACCGGAAAATGTGTACATTTCCCAAAAAGTTAGATATATGTGAACTGAATATAATGTATATGTACATATACAATATTTTTGTTTTTTGTGATACAATCTGTTCTAGTTGGTTTTTAAATTTTTCTTTTTGTTCCATTGTTTTTCAAAAATTCTAACTAAAAAATAATTTTTTGTAGAAAAATTAAAATTTTAACTTACCTGAGTCTTATTTCTCTAAATATCTTAAATTATATCACTATACTATGGCATTAATTAGTAATCTATGCTCACATTTACCAAAACGACATGGTCATTGTGAATTCAATGTACATTTCCCTTATTTGAAATTGTAAATGTTAGTTGAATGCACATTACCCAAATGAGGAGGCTAATGTGCACATTTACCGGAAAATGTGTACATTTGCCACAATATCTACTTTTACCGTAACATATATATATATATTGTAGTGATTTTTTATAATGGGAGGAGGAGTGTGAGAAAAGGAAATTATGGTGGATATGTTGGTGTAATGGAATTGGTTGATTTAAGGAAAAATAGCACTCTGGATAAAAATATGGGAAATGGGATTGGATCTAGCTTCAAAATCGATCTAGGAAATAATCTAATTATAATTTTTAATTAAATAAAATATTTGAACAAAAAAATTCCTGTTTCTTATTTAAGAAATGAAATAAAAAAATTAAATTTATAGTTAAAGAATGAGAGTTAATTAGAATAAATTTAGAAAGAATGTTCCTTATAACTATGAAAAATTTATATTTACAATACTTAAAGATTATTTTTTATGAACTAATAGAATGGATAGAAAAAATTGTCTTTATTACTAATTATGCAAATTTAAAAATTAAAGTTTGTTTCTATTTTTTAAATAAAAGAAAATAAAAAAGCCAAGTCCGGAAGGTAGCACAAACAACTTGGAACTCTGCTGTGATCTGAAGAGGTTGAACTCTATTTAAATTTTATATCCTTATAAGGAAATAGTTTGAGATTTGGGTCTATTTTGGGCTCAGGTCTATAATTTTACTACAATATATATATATATATATATATATATATATATATGTTATTTCTTCTTTAACTATACTTAGTCGTTTCATAAACATAAAGACAAAATTAAATTAAATCATAAAGGACCAAAATAATACTCTGAAAATGATGTACATAAATATATTGTATTTAAATATTTATAATCATTATATTTAAGATATTATTAAATTTTGGAAAAGATAGTAATTCATAATATACGCGACCAAGTTGAATCAACAACTTAAAATATCGTTAATCAAATATAAAAATCTGGAATGTCTCCACTCGAATATCTCGCAATTTGAATTGGATTAAATAACATATATTATATTTAAATTAAATTTAATTTATTAAATTATAAATTAAAATTAATCAGCGCGTGTTTGGCTCTTTGTTGATGGCACCAAGTCACGTGCTGGCGCGTGGTTTGCAATGTTAAAAAATTAATTCCGGTACTTTCAACGATATCACTCAAGCTAAATTTCTATATATATAGCAGTTTTATACAGTTTTTTATCATGTGAAAAACTTTCAAACATTTCTTTATTTTTACGGTCAGTTTAGAGGAAAAAAAAATGAAAACGTTGTAGGTAATGACTCTCTTCCAGATGAGCTACATTTCTCAAAAGTTGATAGAAAACTAAGAATTTTGAATAATGCCCGTGTACCAAATTTCATTATTCTAGCTCAAACTTTTTTGCGTAATCTTGTCTACATATATACACACACATCTCTGGCGAGATAGTAAAAATCAGGAAAAAAAAAACTAAAGAAAATAAATGGGAAATTATTAGTTCATATGGAAATATGAACTAAAATAAAGAAAATAAAATCAGTAAAAAATATTTTTGCAATAATTTTTGTATATATCTGAATTTTTTCGCAGAACGTTCCCTTTTCTTTTTCTACTTAACCCCCCCCCCCTCCATTCCCTTTTCACTTAATAATATCCACCCTAAATTCCCCCTATGACTAACTCCATTTACATCTAAATCATGATATGGTATTAACATCCACAAAGTAGATTATATTACAAATTCCATTACACTAAGATATAAAGCTTTTGATATATATATAATATCACAAACAACTCGAAATTGTTTTAAACATCCTATACATACCAATTTCCTAAATGATGTCTAATTTTGTATTTTACTTTTATCACCTATTCATAAACAAATTCATTTATTAATTGTACTATTTTTGTTTTTTGATTTGACAAATATGATAAGATTTCATATTCATCACTCTTCTAATTTGGATGAAATTAGAAGTGTCTAAATTTTTGATTTTGTCCATCAGCAACTCCTCCATTGATATGAAAAATAGATCAAGATCATAGAAGCTTATATTCCAACTATTCAAAATATAATTGATATATTTTTTTTTTAATTTTATATTTTATTTACTCATGTGTATGCCTATTGAATTGTTTTTCGCTTCAGTTATTGAATATTGATTATTTTATTTTATTAACTTGGCAATTGATTATTTTAATTTTATATTTTTATTAATTTTTACATTTAAATATACTTCTATATTAACTACAATTTTCTTCCTTAATCATCACCCACTGGCGCCCCCATTATTATATTATATATACAAAATTTATTTTATTATTACTATATTTTTTATAACTTCTATATATAAAATAGGTTTATAAAAATATTACGATCAATAATAACATGAATAAATTACAAAAATCATATCTTTTTATAGTTAAAATTTGAACAATTTTAAACAACCTATTTTTATGCTAATGACACATGCCTATACAAATAAACAAATTAATCTATTTTATTTTTTTATCTATTTTTTTTATCACATAAATATTTTTGAACACTGGTTACATTAAAATTAACATAATTTAATGATGAGGTTTCAGTGACGCTTGAGTTTCTTAATAATTAAATTCCTTGAAAGGGGTCATTAATAATAATAATAATAATAAAGCCTTTTTATTAGTTACCATTTAGTTATTTACAATATTATTTTTACATTCTGATTATTATATTCCTATTACATTTTCATATAAGTATGTACATTTATTCAATTTTTTGGAAACTAGGCCCATTGTTGAGCAAAGGTCTCTCCCATATTTCGCCACAGGTTTCTGTCTTCTGCCAGCTGGAACCAGTTTCGACCCGCAAAGTTCTTCAGGTCCTCACTCCACTCTTCCTTCCCCGAGGGTACCATTCGAAGACCTGCTTGGCCCACCTATCTCTTGACATTCTTCTTAGGTGTCCTGCCCAGCTCCATTTTAGTTTTTTGATTGAGACGGTTATACTTTTAAATTTTGTTTTTTCTTTTAGGACTGAATTTGGTATGTGATCTCTTCTTGATACACCAAGAATTTGTCTCTCTATTGATCTTTGTGTTATTTCGATTTTGTTTTGGTCGCTTTTTAATAGTGGCCATGTTTGTGATCCATAGAATAAGCATGTTAGTAGGCATGTATCAAAGATTTTCTTTTTTAATATTAAGGAGATTTTATTATTTTTTAAAATAAATTTAAGAGAATAATATTTTTGCCATACTTTGGTTATTCTCCTATTGATTTCCTTTGATGAGCCTTTTTCGAACGAGATAAGTTGGCCCAGGTATATTGCTTCTGTCTTCCAGTCAAACGATCTTCCCTCTAATGTTATCTCACCTTTATTACTATTTGTTAGCAATTGAGTTTTTTCTGGATTGATTTTAAGTCCTGCTTCTTTACTTTTTATATTTATTTCATCAAGCATATATTGGAGATCTTCGGCCGAATCTGCAAATAGAATAATATCGTCGGCAAAACAAAGATGAGTCAGTCTATTTCCATTTATGTTCAGGCCAGTGTCTGCCCATTCAATTTTTCTTAAAATTTCTCTTAAGGTACTCTTAAAAAGATCTGGTGGTGACGGATTACCCTGTTTCACACCTCTCTTTATGTGAAAGTATGGCCCTGTTCTGTCCATTATAATTCTGGCTTTGGAATTTTTATATATATAGCTTAGCAAATTTACATATTTAGGGTGGATTCCTTCATTTGTTAATGCCTTGAAAAGAAATTGATGCTTAATGGAGTCGAAAGCTTTTTCGTAGTCGATTAGAGCAATATAGGTCCTCGTTTGATATTCATTTGATTTTTGAATAATTTGATTCACGGTGAAGAGGTGGTCAATAGTTGAGTAGACCTTTCTGAAACCCGCTTGTTCGGGTGTTTGGTTTTCTTCTATTTTTTCATAAATACGATGTTGAATTATTTTGGTAAAGATTTTGTAAAGATTTGATGAAAGGCTTATAGGTCTGTAATTCTTTAGGTCTGAGGGATTTCCCTTTTTAAAAAGTAATATTATATTTGAGCTCAGCCATTGTTTCAGCACCCTTTCCTCTTCCAGAATAATATTAAATACTTTTTGGAAAATCGGCATGATGATAGGACTAATTATTTTGATAATTTCGTTTGTAATTTTGTCTTCTCCAGCCGATTTTCCATTTTTCATATTTTTAATTACAAACTCAATCTCATTTTCCATAATAGGAGGCACTTGATCATTCTCTTTTTCTTTTATAAGTTGGACTGTAGTTGTTGATTCTTCATCGAAATAAATATTTTTGTAAAATCTTGTAGCCATTGCGATTATTTTATCTTTGTTAAAGATATTTTTTCCCCTTTCCTGTAACGTTGTCGTCGAGTTTTTTCCTTGGCATAAGTCTCTTTATTTTCTTGATGCTCACATTCTCTATTCAATTATTTCTTCCGCATGTTTTGTTATGTCTTTTCTAATGTTATATCTTGTAAGTTTAAAGATTGTATTATATTCAAGTTTGTTTTTTAATGTTTTGTTAGATATTTTTTTAGTTTCTTCACGTTGTTTAATTAAGATCTTGATCTCTTCAGATATCTTTGTTTTTGTTTTTTGAGTTATTTGAGAGGAAGTTTGAACGTTAACTATTAGTTCTTCTAGATTATTATAGTAATATTGAACGTTCTCTTCTGTGTAATTTGATTGATAGAAATTTTTTGTGCCTCTTCCATTGCTTTTGTCATTGCAAGTTGTTCGTCACAAAAAAACTAGCAGAAAAAATAAAGAAACTACTTTAGTAATAGTCTTTCTCAAACAGATAATTGCCCGACAACAGCGCCCCCAGGGCGTTTACATTTTTCCGTCACTATATTTTGTATTATGGCCCTAAGAAAATCTCAAAACTAAAACAAAGAATGTTAATTCAAACTTAAAAGTCAACAAATAATAGAATAATTTCGGATTAAGCAGATTAATAATGTTATAAAATTACACAAACTAAACAATTATTTATATAAAATGTAATATTAATTCAAATTTAAATTAATTTAACTAGATTAAACAAATTATACTCTACTTGAACAAGAACAAATTTTAAATATGGATAATAAAAAAATCTGATTTCAATGTGTCGAAAGCATCCAATGTGTCTAAAAACCTGTATTATAATTGCTACTGAGCCATTATCAAAGCAAGCGTTTACAATTAAGAGGTATGATAGTATTTTTTTTTTAGGTAGGAGAGAAAATGCATTACGCACACCGCCTAAGTTAAACTGGCAGATTCATAGTTGCTCCATACCCACTAAAAACTCTCCTCCGTCTTGCACCCTGAGGGGGTGGTTCCTAGTTGAGTCGGGCGGATGGGCTAGCCGACTCCTTTCCGATGTTGTGTTGCCGTATACTTGTTGAACTTGCTAAAGCAGTTCAGCCCTTCTATTAGCACTCGCGTGCTAATAACCTTCAGTTCCCATGTGCTTAGCAGATGTTGTGCTGATTTTGGACTCCACAAACCTCTCCAATTGAGAGTAATGGATCCAAACTTTACTTATTGTTGTACTTATTCCTGATCTCTAATTCAATGGGGCGATAATAGTCTACCTTTTGATTGTGGGCTGAATCCAAGTCGCTGTGCTCAGATATAACTTGAGCGTCCAGGACCAACGCAGTGCTCCCCTTAACTGCTACGAGATCCGGCTTGCGCAGTCCCACCGTGATCTAACTGATCTAAGTTTAGGCTCCACATCCACTTGGGTGAAGTGCTTCGCCAGACTCCGTTTGAAATAAGACACCACCGCATCATGACGCGCTATTCTCGCGCCATGTGTACGATGGCATCATTGGAGTACGTGCCCCAGTGTTTCTACTTCAGCGCAGCTGGCTCGGCAGGAACGGTCACCAATCCGTCCTCTATTGGTCCTGGATCGAGTTGGCAAAGCATTTATTCGAAGCTTGGACATCCAGAGGTAATCATGTCCACTCACAAGTTTCGAACCTTCAACTAACCATCTATTCTGCTAAGGCACTCTGCTGGATGGAGTCGGTAAGCTTGGTCGCCCACTATCGTTCGAGTTTAACTTTACTATCAATCATCATGGTACCGACGCGCAAGGGCTTCTCGCATCTTGCGATTTCACTTGTCATGAAAGGGTTTGTAGCTTCACGGCCATTGGCGTAAGCGTTTAACCTTTTGTATCTATGGATAGGCATCAACGTTCTCAAAGATGGAATAAAGAGACTGTGGCGGCTCGAACATTCAAAAATTTGTCCATTGCATTGACTGAATTATAAGAATATAAATAAATATACAATTTCTCTTTAACTCTTAACACTAAATAAAATAATACGACATTTTTATATGATTATTATAATTTTAGATGATAATAAATATTGTATAAATAAATGATTAAGTTAACGAATAAATAAAAACAGAGAACAGAAAAAAGGAACGCACCCAATGCAAGGACGCGTGTGTCCGAAGCATTGGAGTCAGCATCAGTATATGAACTGACGCTATTAGAGAAAGTACCGCATTTTGTTTAACCGTGTATTTTTGAATAAAAAATATTATTCCATTAGAATTGGAATACTTTTATTTCATTTTCCATTTATTTCTTTATCTATTATATATAAATAACTGAGTTAAATATTATTCAAATCCTTTTTTAAACTTTGAAGAAACAAGAACGAACAAGACCACCGTCCTTAAAGCTTGCGTGAAGCATTCGGAGTGTCGGCTGGCAAGGCCAACCATTTGCGAACATGTGCTCGTACCAATGCGTCGGCTTTTTTGAGCCGACTAAGTGTGCAGCAGCCGAGTGATAGCAGATGGTATACACTCGGGAGTAACACTACTCGCAACACAAACATACGTTGTTGTGGTTTGAGGGGTGCTTTAGTGAGTCCGGTTAGCCCTCTTTGGAGCCTCACCAGCTCACCCCCGTTCATTCTCCCTTCTGGAGTGAAGGATACGCCCAAGTACTTCCATTGATCTCATCTGCTAAGTGCTGGCAACGTGTTGCCTCTGACGTTAAACTTAGCACGCCTATCCACCACAGCTAGCTTTTCATGTGGTATCGCTTTAAGCGCCACCGAGAAGGACTTCGTGGTATTGATGTTGAGACCGCAGTTATCAAGATAACTCGTCACAACATCAAGTAATGTCTGTAGCCCCATGGATGTGTTTGCAAATACTAAAAGGTCATCCACGAAGGCCAGGATATTAATCGGCCCTCCGCCAACGTCGATACCAATTTCTGGTGGGATGTGCTGCAACATCCCATCAATCAACAAGTTAAACAGGAACGGGGAGAGATGGTCCCCTTGCTTAACACCTCGGCCCGGCTTAATTGGGTCTGAGACACAGCCCGCGTGTGCCAATCTGGTACATGAACTACTATAAACATTGGTAATATAGCGGACAAGCCGCTTGGGCACCCCCCTGGAGAAAAGGGTCTCCTTAATCGTGCGTGTGACACTGCGTCAAACGCCTTGGCGATATCTAAAGACGCTAGGTTCATATCTTTGGATTGGACTCGACTGGCTCGGAGTGCCATATCTAGATCGAAGATATTCTTAGTAACTCCGTCCACCGGGATGAACGCCCTTTGGCGATTATCAAGCCCGATCTGACGGGAGAGTCTTCGTTCGAGGATCTTATGGAACGTTTTTAAGAGTACGGAAGACACGGTGATAGGCCAAAGGTCTTCGGGGCCTTGAGGATTTTCTTTTTTCGGTATTAGAGTTGTTCTGGATTCCAACCAGTTTGTTGGAACCTCTCCAGATATAAGTATTAAATTAAAGATCTTAGATAAGACTGAAGGCGGGACTGACCTCAACAGTCGTGCCTATATACCGTCCGACCCGGGGAAGAGAATCCTTTATTTCCTTCTCGATGATTGGTTCGAGAAGATTGTATAATGTATCACTATGCCTTATCACTCCAGGTGTTTTATTGGACTCTGCCGTCATAGTCGCACGCCAATAGGGTTCTATGATGTCCTGCGGCAGCTTGACATCACCACTGACTCCAGATAAGACTCGGCTTATGCACTTCTGTTACACATTTGCACAAAGTGGTGCAACACAATTTTATGCAAAAGAAGTGTACATGTTGAGCTGAAATAATCACCCTGAGTCTGACAAAATGCAGCAGGGAGAAAGGACTTGGATATAACAGGAAGGAGGTTATCCAAATTGCGGATTAGATCAGGAATTCTCTCGAAAAAATCATCAATCTCCATTGATACTTGATTAGTAAATTTTTCTGATGGATATTTTAAACGAGCTCCCTCAAATTCACTCAACGCTATTAACCGGTGAATACCCGAGGTCGTGGAACTGCTCAAAAATTGCTTGCACGACAGGCAATCATATGTCAATAATTTTTTTAAAATATATCCGGCAACGTAAGCTTTTTTTGTTGATGTCAATATCAGGTAGGGCATGGACATACAAAATGATATCTGAGGACGGAGATGAAGCAGGTATGTTATTATTTGGACTTGTGAGAATATTTAGATTTCCTCAAATTTCTAAGAATTGACAATACGAAAATTTTCAGTTGTGGAGGGAGATTATTGATTTCAATTATATTGTCAAAGGATTCGGAGGGAATTTGTATTATTGTAAATTTTCATTAAATTTTTTCTTCTAACTTTCTCTTGGCTATAATGGTCAAAAATTTTCCGTTCTTTAGAAGTCAAATCTTGTGGTGTTGACTTCCTAAGAGTTAAATTCCTTGTTTTACCTGCGAAAAATATTTAAGTTTAAAAGCATGCTAAACCGAATTAATAAATATAATTATCTTATAACTGCATTAGTGAATTGGTGAAGGATTCAAATAATTAGAAGCAGATGTTTCTCTGCATTAAATGTAATTTTACGATTCCCAAATACGATACATACGTCTGAGAGGAGTTGAATTAAGAACACTAATTTCTTCTTCAGAGCATGCAATCCCGCTATCTTCTAGCAGTGGATTGTCAACTAAAATTAAAAGTTAATGGAAAAAAGATAAACTGAAAAAATAATTTCCAAGGAATTTTCAATTAGAACTAAAATATATATGCCGTTTTTATTTGCAACCTTATTTTATTTATTTATTTTACTTATAATATTGTATTATTTTTATGCCAAGAAAAAAACGTTATTCAGCCTTCAGACCTTCAAGTAGAGGTTTTTCCTCATCCGCCGTGACTGACTGACTCAATACTCAGGCGACGGATTTCTTTGAGGAAGGAATTTCGAAGCTCGTTCATCGCTACGATAAATGTCTCAACTTTTTTGGCGATTATGTAGATATTAGTATTTTAGTTGCTCTTTCATTTGTATATAATAAAAACATTTTCCTCTACTAGTTTTGTCTTAATTCCAAAACGTAACCTACTTTGTGAATTACCCTCGTACAAAATTAAATTTTTTTACCAGATTTTGTAAAATCAATCTTTCATTTACAAAACTTTTTTAAATATTTAAATTTAAAAAAAACATCTTAATGAAAATTTGTCTTTGAGAGAGCTCGGGGGGAGGGGGACCCGCTAAAGGAAGGTGGAGCGCCCCCCCCCCCCCCCAGGATCAAATCCTGGTTGCGCCACTGCATTAGAATCTATTTGAAAAAATTGTGATTATTTCATTGATCTCACAATCCGTTTCTGTTAATTTAATGTATATTTTTAAATTAATCTTTTTAAATCTTTCAAAAGTTAGTTTACTCATATTTTGTTGTCTAGATAGGTTAGCCTATCTAGATTTTTGCTGACGTAATATTTGTTTATAAAAAACATATTAGTTTTTATTATTATTGTAACTTCTTCAAATAACATTTTTTAATTGAATTTATTTAAATACATAATAGTCAAAAAATATCCAAGATATGAATTATAAAATATAAATAAATATATAAATTCAACAGGATATAATCTACTTGGTAGCTAAAATACAATTTAAAATTTTAATTTCAACAAAGTCCTTTTCTAATTCCATTAATAAAGATTGTTCACCATGTAATCAACTTAAAAAAAAATTAAAGGAGTTACTAACAAAGTTAGTTTTTTAACTGATACAATTAATAAAAAATTAACTAACCTAATAAATGTAACCTGGATAAATCCTAAAAATTTAAATAAATCATTAAAGACAGGATATTGACACCCTGTTTCAGAACAGTAGTAGAAAATAAATTTGTCATTTAAATATATTTAAATGGAAAAAAATATACATGTTGTATAGGAATTTCCTGTAGTAAGAGATTTTGCGGGTTTCTGAAATTTGAGGTAGATGGGGATATTTATTTCAAAAGTGATCCATATGAAAAGATCTCTTCATCCCTAAAATATCTATAAAAAAATTACTATTAAGATTGCAGAAAATCGCCCCTGAATTGCTAACGGGTAAAAGATAATAAAAAAAATTATATATTATTAATTAAATCAATAAATCAAAAGACAAGTTAGTTATATATACAATTATATTTAATCAATTAAGATTATGTACAAGAATAATTGAATTTAATGTTTTATTTGAAATGTAATATGTTAAAATGTAAATAATTTACATTTTAACATAAAACAGAAAATATATTATTTATGGGATTAAAGAAAAAATAGAAAGTAAACTATTGAATATTTTAAAAATAAGACAATTTGTGGAAATTTAAGAAATCAGAGGTGGAGGGGATAAGGAGAGAGGTGGGAGTGTGTGTGAGCAGGAGACAGAGTTTTCTGACGAGCATGATGACATGGTTAGCCTTTTGAGCGGTTAGTGAATTTTATAAAATAAAGGGTGAAATATTAAAAGTGGATGCATCCGGAATTTGTACTAATAGTAAGTGATCACTTAGATTTGTTTATAATTTATTTTGGGTAATTATACAGAAGACTGGCGAAAGGAGGTAGGTGGTTGAAACTTACTTTGAGGTGTTCCTTGAATGATTCTGAACAACTTTATATGCAACTTTTTTTATGATCTCTTTTAGTTTAATTAATTAAACTGTGTATCAATACTAAAGTTATTTAAAGACTTTCGGTTTTTTAAATTCGGTTTATTTTATTTTAGAAATAGTTTATCCATACTAAAGTTATTTAAAGACTTTTTCGGTTTTTTAAATTCGGTTTATTTTATTTTAGAAAATATAAACTCCGCAAAAGCGTTTAAATAACTTTGGTATGAATAAAACTATTTCTAAAATAAAATAAACCGAATTTAAAAAACCAAAAAAGTCTTTTAATTAATTAATTTTTATTAATTAAACTAAAAGAGATCATAAAAAAAGTTGCATATAAAGTTGTTCAGAATCATTCAAGGAACACCTCAAAGTAAGTTTCAACCACCTACCTCCTTTCGCCAGTCTTCTGTATAATTACCTTATTTTGTAATTACCTTTATAATATTTTTTTTCTTTTCTTTCTTTGATAAAAAATATTCTA
This sequence comes from Labia minor, assembly GCA_963082975.1. Classification (NCBI taxonomy): domain Eukaryota; kingdom Metazoa; phylum Arthropoda; class Insecta; order Dermaptera; family Spongiphoridae; genus Labia; species Labia minor. The sequence continues at coordinate 58,348,591 of OY720345.1, forward strand.
TATTATTTTTTTTGTGTTAATTATATAAATATTATAAATAATATAATATATTTAGGGAATTTCGTTGTCTAGGGGTTGTTTTAGCAAAAAATATCTGTTTCTGTTTAGAAATGGTTGCAAAAATATCGTTTTTATTTAATGAAAATGAACAAGATAAAAAACACAGTATAAAGATAAATAAATGAAATTATAACTTCTTCGGTTCTTGAATATAATAATACTTCTTCGATATGCTGATGACTGGCGATGATCACTGGTACAAAAGACTAACTCAGACTAACTAATAAGGATGCTCTGTGGACTAACTGAATAGAATCGTACCGGGGTCCTTTTTATAAAGAAGTCCAAACGACTGGAACTCGGTCGCTATTGGTCGGTGAATTGGCGTGCTTGGCTTGGAGTTCCGGCTTGGAATGCGGCGACGGCGGCGGCGGCAGCAGCGTCTGGGACGCTCGCTGCTTGGAGCGGCGTTGTGAGGATGCACTAAGTGCGATGATATCGTGATTGAGAATGGCGGAGCTGGAGGCAGTAAGATGCGCCAGGCTTTGACTGACTCGGTCGCTCGGTCGCTCGAGTTGCTTTGGGCTTTTTGATGAGCCAAAAAGCTCTATTCCCACATTCGGCCGTCCTGCGATGTATTCGACCTCGAATACGTTAATATTCTTTTTCTTCTATTCAGGGCTTCATATACTTGGTGTAAGTCGAGGTGTGAAAAGGTCATTTTGTGAGCCTTTTCTACTTTATGTGACTGTCGATTTTCTTTCTGAACTTTGTGAATCTGTTGTTTTGCTTGCAGCATCATTTCATCTCGATTTTCTTGAAAATTATTAGCCATTTCTTCGAAAGGTTTGTTTTTAAGAATTTCTTTTAGGACTCGGAGCTTTTCATCATCGTCTTTGGCGTTGTTAAACTCGTTATTTCTTGAATCTTCGGCTTGCTTCAACACTATTCTTGACCGATTGATGTCTTCTTTCACATTTTCAGCTGGTATAATCAGGGATGGGCAAGTTACTCGATTTTGAGTAATCAGATACCAAATACCAATTACTTCAGATTTGTGTAACGAAATACAAGATACCAATTACTCAGGGGTGTGTGTAACGAAATACAAGATACCAATTAGGTATTTGAAATACATTGAAAATACCAATCACATTCAAATTTTCCCTAGATTTTAATTCTTTTTTTTTTGTGGGGGGGGGGGGGGAATTAAATTTAGTTAGGAAAGTGGCAACTAAACTTATATTGGACAATACCTTTGGAAAATCGAAAACAATAAAATTAATCATGATATTAAAAAACATTTATTTATAAAAATGTGAAAAGGTTATTCATGAGGGTATTTTGTAAATATTACGATAATACCACATAATAATATTTTATTGTAAACAAAGAAAATTTGACATATAAACATATTAAGTATTATAGATAGATAATATTATAATAGATAATATTATTAAGCGCATCGAAGGTGCTTGGGTAATTCAAAATCTTTCTCAATAGTAGTATTATCTAAATTCAAAAATTCGGAAATCAACTCGTCTTCTTCGTCATAAGATTCAACTTCTAGAAATTAAAATATAAATTTAAAAAATAAGGTAATTTAATTAATATAATAACTAATGATTGTTTACCATCTGTTTCATCTGAATCAAGTTCAGGATAAAATAGATGTATACCTATATTACAACCAAATTCTTTGAAAGCCTTTACAAAATTCGATCCATTGTCGGTTACACATTAAAGAATATTTTTATTTTTTAAATTAAATTCATTAAATATGTCTGAAATCAATTCGGCAATTTTTTCAAAAGTATGTTGACCATTAAAACGACGACAAGCCAGAACACATCCACTTCGAACAAGAGTATTTCTGTCTATCTGAAAGTCAAGAACAATATCTTATTTAGTAAGTCTCAAGGGAAATAATATGTATTATATATATTTTATATTAAATTATATTAATTTTATACCAACCCAGTGGGCTGTCATACCCAAAAAACTTCGATGTTTAGTTGACCAAACATCAGCAGTAGTACATATTAAAATTTCTGATTTAAATATATTCTTTAAAATTTCGTTAATTTTTATTCGTTCTGCATTTATGTTTTTGGCCAATGAACGCCTTGACATTACTTTAACTTGCATATCTAAATCTTTGTTGAAAAATATATAAATTTTAAATGTAATTATATCTATTTATAAAATATATACTTTATTATAATTACTACTAACCATGAATCATATCTACGAAATGTGGATCGTCGACAGTGTTTAATGGTTTCATGCCATGAATTATGTATTTAATAATGTTTTCATCGAACTTTTTTGTTTTCGTTTATAGTTTAAATCAAAAATCTTTGTTTGCCTAATATGTTTTGAGGTAGATGCCACTCTTTCATTTCGAGGACACTTTCTTTTAGTAATTATTTTATTTTTTATGTATTTATCGAATTCATCCAACAAATTGATGTGAACACGCTTTAACAAAAAAGCAATTTTTAATATTAAAACATTTTTTTCAATGTATTGTTATTTTTAAAATAAAATATTAAACATTATAATTTACCTTAAAATGAGTTCTAAAATTTGAAGTTGATTTTTATGATCCAGACAATACTTTGTTGCAAAGAATACATGTCGCTTTTATAATTTCATTCGTACAATCATACACTTCAAAATATTTTCCATCCAAAATTGGTGGAAAAAGTTGTCCATCATATTTTTTATTAATTTGTGAATCTTCTAATTCTAATTGTGAAATTGAACGATTTAACTAACAAAGAAGTAATTACGCAATATTTATATTCAGTTATATATAAAAAGATGATTAAATAAATAAATGAATTGATATTATAAAATGGTTCTTACCTTGAACAAAATAAATATATAAAGAAAAAGTCAAATTAGATGTAATATTAATAATTATACAAAGAGCAATATACGGAATTAAATATAAACGAGATAAGATAAATGGAATTATAAAGAGAAAAATTATTATACAGAATATGAATTTAATAAGAGAAATATATTAATACAATAAGAAATAATCTGGGCGTCCAGTTTAATTGTGAAATGGTCGAACGCGTTCGTGTTAGGATTAGAATGGCTGTACCGAAAGGATCTGACGTGGTAACCATATCACATTCGATCTCAAAATGGCATGGCGCCAGCGTGTCTTCACATGGAATAGTTAACTTTTCTGAGATAAACAATGTATTTGACGTAAATGTCGTCCATGATATCAGCAACGATATTCGTCTCACCGACTATCCCTATGTGTGTGTGTTAGTGTTAGTACTCTTTGCATCCACAAGAGGTGCGAATTTAAAAAAATTATGTATGCCATTATTTAAATTCAAATTATATTTGTTTTTATAATAAATATAATAATTTTATTTGTTCTTTTATTTCATAGATCTGAATTTGTATAGAATAATTATTAATTAAAATTATTAATTAATTAATTGATAATTCTATAGAAACTGTTAAGTTATATTTAATAGTGATATCTTTAAAAATTGAAAGATCTATCTTTGTGGGTCCACGGAACTCGAAATTGTTTGGCCGCAGTAACATCATTTCTCCAAGTGTCCCTATTCTGAGCTGCACACATCCAACTAGTATTTTCTCCCATCTCTCTCACGCTCTTTTCGACATTGTCCGCACCACAGACCATCCGTTACCGCACACCTCGTCCTTGGTCTTCTAAACGAACATTTCCCAACAAATATATTTTTCTCCTGCCCAACACAACCTTCTCAATTTTATGATCCTAACTGGAGATGCATAGAGGTCATGCAATTATTCCTCGTTATGCAGTCTACGCCATTTCCTGGTGACCTCATCTTTCTTTGGCCCATAAACGCCTCGAAGAATCCTCTTCTCAAATACTCTAAATCTACTCTCATCTCCTAAGGTCATAGACCACACCTCACACCCATAGAATATAACCAGCAAAATAATTGTTTTATATAATTAATTTTGATTCCCTTTGATAACAATTTTGACGAGAGAAGCCCCTTATCTGCATGATATCAGGCGCTACCCGATAGCAACCTCAATTTAAATAAATTTTTCTCGTATATTATTACCCTTCGTAATTACTGAACCTAAGTATTTATTCTATTCATTTTACAATTCTTACAGTTTCTTATGTTAATACTATTCCTCCTTGCTACTAAGTATTTAGTTTTAACTATTTAATTAAATACAAAATAAAATTATATATAATAGAAATGATCAAAATCTTTCAACCAACTAGGTAGATAAATTAAACCAAAAAATTCTAATTCAAAAAAACTAATTCTTTTCTAATTGTAATACCTAATATTAGAATTGTTAAGGATTTAATTCAAATATTGAATATATATATAAATATATTTTTGATATTAATAATTTTCTTTGTGATGAGTAGATGTATATTGTTTCTCTCAATAGGGCCCTTTATTCTATTTTTGGATACATCTCCCTTTAATTTAACTATACAAAAATGAGAGGAAAGTAAAAAATTGTTTTTCTTTTACTTGATTAAAGTTTTGAAATAATTATATATTAATTAAATTATTAGAAATTCTAAATTACTGATCAGGATTTTACATAAGTATTATAAATAAGATATATCTTTAATATTATCTAAAATGGAACGAGGAAAGGCGCAAAGAGATAATGATTAGAATAATATTCCACAAGAAGGTCTCACCTTAGATAACTTTTATGAATTTTTTGCTCCGTATGGAGCTATAGAAAATATTCAGATGCGAACTTAAATTGATAATGCAGCAAATAAAACTATTTTTAAAGGATCCGTTTTTGTAATATTTAAAGAAAATGAAAAAGCCGAAGAATTTTTAAAAATAGATTCAATCAAATACAATGAACAAGAGTTAATTAAAAAATGGAAAGAAGCTTAGAAAGAAAAAGAAAAGAAAAGAACGAATGGAGAATAAGTTAATTCAAAATGCTCTAAAGCATGGGTGTCTAAACTATGACCATTCGTGGGCCACGTTGCAAAAAAAATTATGCTGGGCCGCACATAAATATTTTTTCAAGAAATGGAAATAAAATTAACTACAGTAAAACCTCTCTATAAGGACACGTCTAATAGTTACTTCATTCATTTTAATTCACAATAAACATAGTTTTTAAGAGTATTTTGAGAATGTCCTTGTAGAGAGGTATTACTGTATATATAGTTTTATTAAAATAAAATAACTTCTTTTTATTATAATTTTTTTATTTGAATTATAGAAATATTTATAAAATTATATCTCAAAGGGTTTTGGGCCGCACTTTAGACAAGCATGCTCTAAAGAATAAGGGAAAACAACAAACATCGGTTCCAAACTTAGCAAAGAATGCTATTATTTATTTAACTGGATTTACTGGAGAAGAAATCACTCGAATAGATATCAAAGAAGTGTTAACTTCAGAATATAGCGCCGAGGTTTGTTGAATATTTCTTATTAGAAACATTCTGGCTCCATTAAATTCTTCCAAATTTATAACATTTTTAAATTTAAAAGATTTATCTTTTTGTGTTATTCTCATGTGAAGAATATGTATATACTTCAACCAAATGGCTAAATGAGTTATTAATTTATCGTAACTATTATGATCATTTATAATATGCTTGAGAAATACAATACGATTCTCAACCGATTGCGATAAATTGAAAAAAATTTTCAAAACTATGTTTCTTTCCTCTTTTGTAGGCAGGGCAATATTTTGGTTTTCTCCGATATTAAAATCTTGAGGTAAATTCAAAAACAGACTTTTATCACCATACAGTCAGTTATCATTAACGAGAAACTCACTGATCTCCATTCCTCTTGATGCACAATCGGCCAGATTCAAATTGGATTTTATATGATACCAACGATGAGGTATGTCTATCCGTTGAATTTTGGACACCCTGTTGGCAACAAATGTCTTGAATTTACGTGGTGAACTGTGAATACAGGAAAGTACAATTTTTGTATCACAAAATAAATTATGCATTTTCACCTCAATCTCCAAACTTGATAAAATTAATTTTAAAGTTTGTATTAAGAGAACAGCTCCTAATAGTTCCAATCGGGGTAAGCGTATTGTTTTCAATGGAGCTGACTTCGAGCGATCATTAAATTTGAAGAGATGACTTGATTGTCATTGTAACCGACTAAATATATTACACAGGCGTATGCCTTTTCCGAAGCATCACAAAAAGCGAAAATTTGATAAGAAATACTATCAATACACCGAGGTATCTTTAAATTTTCCAATAAATGAATTTGTTCAGAAAATCGAGTTCAAATGCTTTGACAATCCATAGGGGGATCACTTCATCCCAATCAATTTTCAAAAACCATAAATATTGTAATAAGATTTTCAATTTAATAAAGATTGGAGTCAACCATTTGAGTGGATCATGAATTTCCTTTTAGTTAAATCAACGACTAAATAAGTTTTATACTTAAATATGAAATTATCATTAATTTTGTCCCAAGCAATGCCTAATACTTGGTCACCTGAGTTAAAGGTCAAATTTTTCTTTTCTTTCGATATAACTTCCCTACTCACTAAATTATCTAACAGATATGGGCTATTGGTGGTCCATTTATTCAAACGAAATTGACCGTAGGAAAGAACTGATGTTATTTCTGAGACCACTTGGGACAGCCTTTCTTTAGAATTATCCCCCAAAAGACAATCGTCAACATATAAAGAGTTTTTTATCTTTTCATAAGCAAGAGGATATATCTCTTTAAAATGTTCAGCTAAATATTTTATACATCTAAGTGCTAAAAATGGACTGGCTGTTAAACCAAAAGGTACTACTTTGAAACGATAAATTGCAATTGGATCCGATACTTCTGATTTCCAAAGAAATTTTAAATAATTACGATGCTTTGGGTTAATCTCAATGTTAAGAAACATCTTTTCTATGTCGGTAGTAACAACATATTTAAACATTCGAAAGCGATTGATAATTAAACGAATATCATTATGGAGAATGTCTCCAGACTCTAATATGTCGTTTAAAGAAAACCCATTAGAAGATTTCGAAGATCCATTTAAAACGATTCTAATCCCTTCCTTTCCCTCTTTCCGAACAGCGAAGTGGGGAAGGAAATAAGAGTTTTCACTATCATTAGATTCGTGTTCATGGGCATACCCAACGAATTCAATAAAATCACGAATTTTCAAATCTTCTATGTAATTTTCGTATTCAGTTTTAAGTATAATATCGTTGCTAAATTGTGATACTTGTTTATCTCAAACGATTTTAGCTCGATTAAATGATTTACCTAAAAATATATAATCATTTTTAAATGGTAAAGCGATTTGTAATCTACCATTCGAATTATGTTTTATCGATTCTAAAAATGTAGATTCTGCATTTGAAATTATATTCGAAGGTTCGCTATCTACGAAATTATCAATCTCCCATAATTTTTTAATATTATCATTTATTTCTTGATATTCCATATTCTTAGATTTTTTTTCCTTTAATTCAAAACATGATTTGCAATAAAGAAGTGAAGTTCGAACCCAAGGAATGTACATTCATTGATTGAGTAAGCGACGAAGAGGTATTTTGATTTTTCGAAAAGTTCGTCTGTTGTATTTGAGATTCCCGTCCCTGAGGTTCTAAGCCTGATTGTTCAACTGTGTGTTCAATCCTCGATACCGCCTCAGATCTGGAAAAGTGCAATAATATACTATTAGAACCATTACAAATATTACATTTTATTGTTGATCGACAGAGTTTAAGAGTATGTCCTATCTTTAAACATTTTATACAAAGACGTTTACTTTTTCAAAATCAAATATGATTCTTGGTTCCAATTCTAAAAATAATTTACAAGCTTCTAATTTATGATTTTTATTACAAAAATGACAATTATTTGTTTTAACCAAAGTAATATTAATTGAATTTTTACTGGTTTAGATACAAATTAATTATTGTTAGAATTGGACTTAAAATTATTTTTATTATTAAATCTTTGTTGTGATTTTAAACAAGTATTACTTAAATGTTCTATAAAAACTAATAATTCTTTTAAATTTGGCATTTCATCACTCATGTGATGAAAGTCCCATTGAGTTTGAGCATTATAATCTAACTTGTTATAAGTCAAATATACAAGTAAATTATTACAAGCTTCGACATTAGTATCATAGTTTCTTAATTGTTCAGTTAAACTTTTAGTATTATCTACTAAATTAGAATAATGATTATGATTTGATACCGTTATTTTTGATAAGTTAAACAATTTATCCAATAAATTAAAAATTGTCCTTTTCTTTTTATCATATTTGTCCTTGAATAACTTTAATGCACGACGACGAAATTTAACTGTAGATTTGATTCCAGGATGTGAAAGATTGTGAAATTGCTCGAAAATTTTTTTTCTAAATTTTTTTGGAATGTAGGGTCGAATTCTTGTTCTTTAGCAAATTTCTGAATAATTAAATGGGGAAATTTCCTCTATCCGTGACAGGTTGTCTGCCACTGTGTTTTCTTTTCCTTTGATATGGATTATTTTTGTTGTGAATTCCGAAATGAATTGCAAATGTCTGTGTTGTCTTGGTGTCGCCTTTTCGTTTTTTTGTTTAAATGCGAAAGTGAGGGGTTTATGATCAGTGTAGATCGTGAAGTCCCTTCCTTCAACTAAATGCCTGAAATTTTTTATTTCTAAATATATTGCCAACAATTCCCTATCATATGCTGAATATTTCCGTTGCGTATCATTTAGTGTTTTTGAAAAAAATGATATATGACGCCATGCATTGTGTTGCAATTGATTGAGGGAAGCGCCAACTGCGAAGTTCGATCCGTCAACGAAATGTGCGATGGGCATATTTTTAGTTGGTATTGTTAGCAATGTGTCTTCGATCAGTGTTTGTTTACACTTTTCGAATTTTTGTAGGGCCTCGTCGGTCCATTCTATTGGTCTTTTATCATTTTTTGTTGATCCTTTAAATATTTGTTCAAGATGGATTGGTCTTAGCTGCATTTTTCATATATCTTCTGTAGAAGTTGAGCATCCCTCTAAAGGTTCTTAGCTCTTTTATAGTTTTGGGCGGTTCTTGCTTTAAAATAGCATTTACTTTTTCGGGTTCTGGTTTTAAACCTTCTTTGGTAATTTTAAATCCGAGAAACTTGATTTCATTGGATTCAAATTCACTTTTTTCTAAATTGATTTTTAATCCGAATTCATCCAATCTTTCGAGAATCTCTACGATATGCATTTCGTGCTCTTCTTTATTCGATGGTGCAATAAGTATGTCATCCAAATACGAAAAACAGAAATCCAAGTCCCTGAGTACCTCGTTGATAAATCTTTGAAAGCTACTGTGCGCATTCCTGAGTCCGAAAAGCAAATAATTGAATTCAAATAGACAAACAGCTGTCTTTTCCCTGTCCTCTGGAGCTATCGGTATTTGATAAAATGCTTGATATAAATCAATCTTACTAAATATATTTTTATTTTCCAAAATGTGATGGACATCTTCTATTCGTGGAATTGGATAGCGGTCTGGTATTGTCCTGTCGTTCAGACGACGGCAATCTCAACAGAAACGCCATTGTCCGTTTTTTTTAATAGTAAGGTGAATAGGGCTTGCCCATTGTGTGTGTGATTTTGATGGCTGAAGGATATTATTTTCTAATATGAAATTAAATTCTTTTTGCTATTTCTAATTTGTCTCTATCCAACCGACGCGGTTTACAAAAAAGGGGAGGTCCGCTGGTAGTTGTACTTGATGTTTGGGTTTTGTAGGATCCTTTGTACATATAAAATCCAGTGTCTTATTGTAAGCTCGCATATCTCTGAGGATATGGACTCTCAGGATTTCTACATACTTACCCATTATGAAATTCTCGATGTTATACAAATGGGTCATCTCGACCCCATCTAATAGATTGACGATGGTTTGGAAGAAACTTCCAACTAACCCAGGAGAAGTACTCGCACTCAAAAACATTTCAAAGACACTCTTTCTAAGGTGAAAATTTGCGTAGAATAAATCCTGCATATAGGGTGCTCATAGTTGTTTGACAGGGCGTCCATATAGTGTTGTGTTACCCCCGCAGTACCTGCAAATGTCCTTAAACTGTTGTTTATCCAGCCGGAGTATCCATGGGCCTGGAGGTGATTTCCAATCATAAGAAAGTATACCCCTGGACCGACTATCTGTTGTACTCTCATATTAAAGAATGCTTCTTCCTCCTCCTGATTTGCCATGGTAGCACAGAATCTGCTAAGTGCTGGCAACGTGTTGCCTCTGACGTTAAACTTAGCACGCCTATCCACTACAGCTAACTTTTCATGTGGTACCTTATTTAAACTTTGAAGAAACAAGAACGAACAAGACCACCGTCCTTAAAGCTTGCGTGAAGCATTCGGAGTGTCGGCTGGCAAGGCCAACCATTTGCGAACATGTGCTCGTACCAATGCCGTCGACAGAGTCGGTAAGCTTGGTCGCCCACTATCGCTCGAGTTTAACTTTACTATCAATCATCATGGTACCGACGCGCAAGGGCTTCTCGCATCTTGCGATTTCACTTGTCATGAAAGGGTTTGTAGCTTCACGGCCATTGGCGTAAGCGTTTAACCTTTTGTATCTATGGATAGGCATCAACGTTCTCAAAGATGGAATAAAGAGACTGTGGCGGCTCGAACATTCAAAAATTTGTCCATTGCATTGACTGAATTAAGAATATAAATAAATATACAATTTCTCTTTAACTCTTAACTCTAAATAAAATAATACGACATTTTTATATGATTATTATAATTTTAGATGATAATAAATATTGTATAAATAAATGATTAAGTTAACGAATAAATAAAAACAGAGAACAGAAAAAAGGAACGCACCCAATGCAAGGACGCGTGTGTCCGAAGCATTGGAGTCAGCATCAGTATATGAACTGACGCTATTAGAGAAAGTACCGCATTTTGTTTAACCGTGTATTTTTGAATAAAAAATATTATTCCATTAGAATTGGAATACTTTTATTTCATTTTCCATTTATTTCTTTATCTATTATAAATAAATAACTGAGTTAAATATTATTCAAATCCTTTTTTAAACTTTGAAGAAACAAGAACGAACAAGACCACCGTCCTTAAAGCTTGCGTGAAGCATTCGGAGTGTCGGCTGGCAAGGCCAACCATTTGCGAACATGTGCTCGTACCAATGCGTCGGCTTTTTTGAGCCGACTAAGTGTGCAGCAGCCGAGTGATAGCAGATGGTATACACTCGGGAGTAACACTACTCGCAACACAAACATACGTTGTTGTGGTTTGAGGGGTGCTTTAGTGAGTCCGGTTAGCCCTCTTTGGAGCCTCATCAGCTCACCCCCGTTCATTCTCCCTTCTGGAGTGAAGGATACGCCCAAGTACTTCCATTGATCGCATCTGCTAAGTGCTGGCAACGTGTTGCCTCTGACGTTAAACTTAGCACGCCTATCCACTACAGCTAACTTTTCATGTGGTATCGCTTTAAGCGCCACAGAGAATGACTTCGTGGTATTGATGTTGAGACCGCAGTTATCAAGATAACTCGTCACAACATCAAGTAATGTCTGTAGCCCCATGGTTGTGTTTGTAAATACTAAAAGGTCATCCACGAAGGCCAGGATATTAATCGGCCCTCCACCAACGTCGATACCAATTTCTGGTGGGATGTGCTGCAACATCCCATCAATCAACAAGTTAAACAGGAACGGGGAGAGATGGTCCCCTTGCTTAACACCTCGGCCCGGCTTAATTGGGTCTGAGACACAGCCCGCGTGTGCCAATCTGGTACATGAACTACTATAAACATTGGTAATATAGCGGACAAGCCGCTAGGGCACCTCCCTGGAGAAAAGGGTCTCCTTAATCGTGCGTGTGACACTTCGTCAAACGCCTTGGCGATATCTAAAGACGCTAGGTTCATATCTTTGGATTGGACTCGACTGGCTCGGAGTGCCATATCTAGATCGAAGATATTCTTAGTAACTCCGTCCACCGGGATGAACGCCCTTTGGCGATTATCAAGCCCGATCTGACGGGAGAGTCTTCGTTCGAGGATCTTATGGAACGTTTTTAAGAGTACGGAAGACACGGTGATAGGCCAAAGGTCTTCGGGGCCTTGAGGATTTTCTTTTTTCGGTATTAGAGTTGTTCTGGATTCCAACCAGTTTGTTGGAACCTCTCCAGATATAAGTATTAAATTAAAGATCTTAGATAAGACTGAAGGCGGGACTGACCTCAACAGTCGTGCCTATATACCGTCCGACCCGGGGAAGAGAATCCTTTATTTCCTTCTCGATGATTGGTTCGAGATGATTGTATAATGTATCACTATGCCTTATCACTCCAGGTGTTTTATTGGACTCTGCCGTCATAGTCGCACGCCAATAGGATTCTATGATGTCCTGCGGCAGCTTGACATCACCACTGACTCCAGATAAGACTCGGCTTATGCACTTCGTGCACTTTGTGTTCTACCATATTCCCTTCTCCTGAGTTGCCGCTTGGATATAGTGCCAGATTTAGGACCCCTGCTGCTACAAGGTCCTTTCGCTAAAGAGCGCAGATAGAGCGACAACTCTTGATTTATACGACCCGGAGACCATTCGCCAGCGCTAACCCAGATCTTATTTAGCGCCGGCTCATGGAAGCCAGATCTTTTTGTAGTCTTTTTGCCAGCACTTCGTAGATTTAGAATAATAGTTGTGATCCTTCGATCTTCTTCAGGATCAGAGTTTAGAGCTTCGGCGCTGCTAGCTGCAACAGGACCTCCACTTTCAACTTTTTCAGCATCTTTAAGTTCTTTAATATAACCAGACACTCTTTCCTTGTGAGCTTTATATAGCCTCTGGCCTTTAATCGATTCCACAGTTCTCGTGGGAAAGAGATCTGCCAACTTTTGGTATTAAATCTGTTCTATTAAACATATTTTAATAAGATAAATAAGATAAAGATAAAATAAAACAAATTATTAATCAAATAAAAAACAAAATAATAAATAAATAAATTTAAATTAACAACTAAAATAAATAAAATTATGTAACACTATTTAGAAAACTACTGATGGGCATTTATAACTGTATCCCTTTTGCATATAATTCTGTTACACATTTGCACAAAGTGGTGCAACACAATTTTATGCAAAAGAAGTGTACATGTTGAGCTGAAATAATCACCCTGAGTCTGACAAAATGCAGCAGGGAGAAAGGTCTTGGATATAACAGGAAGGAGGTTATCCAAATTGCGGATTAGATCAGGAATTCTCTCGAAAAAATCATCAATCTCCATTGATACTTGATTAGTAAATTTTTCTGATGGATATTTTAAACGAGCTCCCTCAAATTCACTCAACGCTATTAACCGGTGAATACCCGAGGTCGTGGAACTGCTCAAAAATTGCTTGCACGACAGGCAATCATATGTCAATAATTTTTTTAAAATATATCCGGCAACGTAAGCTTTTTTTGTTGATGTCGATATCAGGTAGGGCATGGACATACAAAATGATATCTGAGGACGGAGATGAAGCAGGTATGTTATTATTTGGACTTGTGAGAATATTTAGATTTCCTCAAATTTCTAAGAATTGACAATACGAAAATTTTCAGTTGTGGAGGGAGATTATTGAGTTCAATTATATTGTCAAAGGATTCGAAGGGAATTTGTATTATTGTAAATTTTCATTAAATTTTTTCTTCTAACTTTCTCTTGGTTGTATAAACGATTGATTCGGCTATAATGGTCAAAAATTTTCCGTTCTTTAGAAGTCAAATCTTGTGGTGTTGACTTCCTAAGAGTTAAATTCCTTGTTTTACCTGCGAAAAATATTTAAGTTTAAAAGCATGCTAAACAGAATTAATAAATATAATTATCTTATAACTGCATTAGTGAATTGGTGAAGGATTCAAATAATTAGAAGCAGATGTTTCTCTGCATTAAATGTAATTTTACGATTCCCAAATACGATACATACGTCTGAGAGGAGTTGAATTAAGAACACTAATTTCTTCTTCAGAGCATGCAATCCCGCTATCTTCTAGCAGTGGATTGTCAACTAAAATTAAAAGTTAATGGAAAAAAGATAAACTGAAAAAATAATTTCCAAGGAATTTTCAATTAGAACTAAAATATATATGCCGTTTTTATTTGCAACCTTATTTTATTTATTTATTTTACTTATAATATTGTATTATTTTTATGCCAAGAAAAAAACGTTATTCAGCCTTCAGACCTTCAAGTAGAGGTTTTTCCTCATCCGCCGTGACTGACTGACTCTGGTACATGAACTACTATAAACATTGGTAATAAAGCGGACAAGCCGCTAGGGCACCTCCCTGGAGAAAAGGGTCTCCTTAATCGTGCGTGTGACACTGCGTCAAACGCCTTGGCGATATCTAAAGACGCTAGGTTCATATCTTTGGATTGGACTCGACTGGCTCGGAGTGCCATATCTAGATCGAAGATATTCTTAGTAACTCCGTCCACCGGGATGAACGCCCTTTGGCGATTATCAAGCCCGATCTGACGGGAGAGTCTTCGTTCGAGGATCTTATGGAACGTTTTTAAGAGTACGGAAGACACGATGATAGGCCAAAGGTCTTCGGGGCCTTGAGGATTTTCTTTTTTCGGTATTAGAGTTGTTCTGGATTCCAACCAGTTTGTTGGAACCTCTCCAGATATAAGTATTAAATTAAAGATCTTACATAAGACTGAAGGCTGACTGACCTCAACAGTCGTGCCTATATACCGTCCGACCCGGGGAAGAGAATCCTTTATTTCCTTCTCGATGATTGGTTCGAGAAGATTGTATAATGTATCACTATGCCTTATCACTCCAGGTGTTTTATTGGAGTCTGCCGTCATAGTCGCACGCCAATAGGGTTCTATGATGTCCTGCGGCAGCTTGACATCACCACTGACTCCAGATAAGACTCGGCTTATGCACTTCGTTGGATTTCGTGCATAAGCACTTTGAGTTCTACCATATTCCCTTCTCCTGAGTTGCCGCTTGGATATAGTGCCAGATTTAGGACCCCTGCTGCTACAAGGTCCTTTCGCTAAAGTTTTCGGAAAAACTTTCAGCAGATAGAGCGACAACTCTTGATTTATACGACCCGGAGACCATTCGCCAGCGCTAACGCAGATCTTATTTAGCTCCAGTTTGGCCTCCGCCCGAGCCTGCAAAGCTAACTCTTCTGGAGACCATGGCTTCTTTTTATAAGTACACGTCGCAATCTTATTCTCATCATATTGGTCTACCCCACAGCCCACCATTATCAGACCTGGACACTCAATGTTAATTTCTGAAACTGACATTTCAGCAATCAATTATGTTAATTTTTGAAGCCTTGTTTTAGCTTTCTTGCCATCTGAGTTTTTCCCATTCATATTCCCACATATTTTTATACCGAGAATTAGTAAGCCCCTGCAGTTCCACCTGACGGTCGCATGTATCTCTTGGGCATCTGCAGTGTCATCTTATGAAATTTAGAATGCAAAACTGTTTTTCAAGAAGTCCCATCTGAGTGTCCAGGCCACAGACCATCTCTATAAGACTAGGACAGCCAGATAATTTTTATGAATTCGAGGCGAGGGTTTTTGCAATACATCGCCCTTATATTGGCGCAATTTTATTAAATTATGATTGTTCGTCGTTATAAATTTGTCGCAAGACGGACAATCATAATTTATTAGTTTTTTTTAATAAATATCCCGCCACGTATCCTGTCTTATTTATAAGACACCAAAAATCGTTGAGAGGCATCGTTTTCAACAGTGACTCCATACTTGTATCTGATGACATTTCTAAAAGAGATTCATATACCTCGTTTGACATACTTTCGGGCTTTTGCAAGTTGGGTAAAAAAGGATTATGAATTCATGAATTCACTTTAATTTTTGTATTCTGTTCTTCGGGAAAATACTTTTCAAAAGATGCGCGCATCGAACTGAGATACTGGACCAATTCTTCAAACACATCATCTTGAAACATTTCTGAGTCGTTATCGCTAACAAACTCACTGAGTGGCGTAAAGCTTTCTATTTCTTTCTTACCAACGCAAATAATCCAAAAATCTAATTTTCTTTTGAAGGCAGTTATTTTGTTATAGGCCTGAAACACTGTTGTCTGTTTACCTTGCAATGATAAATTCAATTCGTTCAGTTTTTGAAAGATATCCGCCATAAAAGACAAGTTTTATCATACAAACGGTCCTTCAAATTAAAAGAAGTATCTGCTGAAAGAAACATTTGTAACTCGGATCTAAGTTCAAATAGCCTTGTTAAAGTTTTACCCCGAGACAGCCATCGCACTTCTGTATGGAGCAGCAGTGTTTTATGTTTACTGCCATAATCTTCACACAATAATGAGAACAATCGGGATTGTAGTGGTCGTGATTTGATAAAATTAATTATTTTTACCGCTTCATCCATAACTAATTTTAGATTTGACGGCATTTGCTTCATCGCAAGTGCTTGTCTATGCAGAATATAATGGCTGGAACTACAATTAGGCGCTTTATCTTTTCGTGACACTGCTCCTGCTGTTTTACCTGTCATCGCCTTGGCTCCATCTGTACAATGCAATTGTTCCAACTAAGATTATTTTCTTCAAAAAATATATTTATTTTGTTAAAAATTTCTTCCCCGGTAGTGTTTGTGGGCAACGGTGAACACATAAGCATGTCTTCTTCAAAAGAACTTTTACATGGATATCTCACGATAACCAGCAAGATAACCAAACCAGCGACATCAGTCGACTCGTCCATTTGCAAGGCGAATCGTGTTTTTGTAGAAGTGTGACTAGTTCTTGTTTGACATAGCTTGCCAGATCATGGATTCGCCGTGAAACAGTATCGTTTGATAGCGGCACAGTAGAAAGATCCTTTGCAGATTTTTCATCGAGCATACATTTTGTTATGTCTAATACACATGGCTTTATTAAATTCTCAGCGATAGTGTGATCTTCACCTGCTTGTGCAATGCGATAGCTAACTAAATATGATGCCTCCGTGGCCTTTTCGTTAATAGTTTGTGTTACCTGCATCATATTTTTTTGACTTTTTAATAACTGATCTTTTTTACGAACAAAAAATTCTTTATTCATGTCTTTAGACTCGGGGTGTACAGTTTCTAAATGTCGGCGCAATTTGGCAGGTGCCATGGAACTATTAGGAAGTAATTTACTACATAGCATGTAGAGAGGTGAGCTGTTGGAATCAACAAATCCGAAACTGATATATGAATCATCATACTTCCTTTTTTTCGTCTTTGAAACCGTCGAGCTTGACGTCGTGGCATCATCGTCTGGATCGGTGATTGCTATATTCTCCGCGCGTACTGCTTTTGAACATTCAGCGTCATTAGAAGATGTTGTTGCATCACGTTTAACACCTTTAAGCCAACGTTTCATTCTTCTTTATTTAAAATGTTACACGTCAGGAAGATGGGGTCTAAATAATGCACAATCGTTTCTGCGTATAAATTTAGTAACAATGAAGAAATGTATAAAACTGAAACATAATACAGCAGGCATTAGAACAATGAACACTAGTTTCTCGCTAGCGAGCTTGTAAGTAGGTAGATAGGAACTTATCGCTCCGAACGCTAATCGTCAACTGATGCAAAAATAAAAAGAGAAATATAAAAATTGCGTTGTAATTTCGACTTTATTTTTTGAAGTTAGAGTCGAAAGCCGCTTGTTGATAACTATAGCGTCTAATTCAGTGGCGGCTTTTATCAAAAGAACTGCGCGCTCACAATTTTAACACACAAAGTTAACAATATTTACAAAACAAATTCTTTTTTTATTTATAATATCTCCCTTTAACCTATTTATTTTATTCTATTTTATAATATTGAAATTTATAATTTATAATATATACTCCGCAATTCTTGCGGAACCCCTACAGAGGTATCGCGGAACCCTAGGGTTCCGCGGAACACACTTTGAGTATAGCTGATCTAATCTAATGAAATATATATAACAATATGAATGCGAGTACAGAACTCTGAGCTTATTCTGTTTAGATATATTGTCGAGTGTCAAATTGAAGTACTTACCTTGAAATTCCTTGAGAATTTTACTTTTATGTAGAATAAAGATGTGGTTTAAAACTGTATATAGGTCTAATAAATAAGAAAAAAAGAAGAAAAGAAGTTTTGTATTCTTTCATTTGTTTAACGCACACTAGGCTGACGTTTCGGATTTGTTTTAAAGCCATCTTCAAAAGGAGAAATTACAAAATTACAAAATTCGTCAATCTATTTATAAATATGTTAAAAATTATTTTTGTCTTTTCAAATGTGAATATAAATTTACAATTATTATCATAAATAATATTTTCATTGAGATTGAAAAAAGAGTATATAATTATAAAAGAATAGGACGTTGAATAAATACAGGTAATGAGAGGAAAAGCTATGTGACATATGCTATATATTATCTCCCAGCAGAGCAAATAGAAAAACAAAATCATCGCTTTAAAATAGTCCTATATAAGAATATGACTGATTTATAGTCCAGTAGGAATTTGTATATATAGCCTTATAATATTTATCTTCAAAATCCAATATTGTCACCTGTTAATGTTCGAAATTATGATTATCGATAATTATATGATCTGATAGTACGGCATTCTTATCTTTATCTATAATATTATTTTTATGTTGAGACATTCATTCATTTACATAAATATTATCGGATTTGGCAAAAATAACATAGAATTTTAGTCATTGCAAGATACCTTACATACCACACTAGAGATCTTCAGAAGAGAGAGGGGAGGGGGGAAAATCTTTTTTATTAGAAAAAATGAAAAAGAAACCTCTATTATTTATAGGTTTAAACTTCACTATATTAATCAAAGATAAAAAATGTCACATTATTATATTATATATTTTATATATATAGGTATATAATCTTCTAGAAAGTTCTAATTAAGTAATGCCAAAAGAAACCTAAGTTTATCACTCAACCGTGAAAACACCAGGGCCGGAAAAGAACAGAGGGTTATAAATGAAGGAATAATATGAGTGAATAAAATACACACAAAGAAATATTGGAAAAACAACTGTGAACTAAAGTGTAAAAAGACAATAAGATTCACAGGAAATAAGTTGACCTGTGGCCAGGTCCGAACCGACCGACGGTTTGAAGTAAATTAATTTCCAGCTACAGAAACAATTTCAAATAATTTTAATATATCTATTAATGTAATAAAAAACAGATAGGCATATAACATAAATATTTTTAATTTTATTTTATTTATAATATATAAGACCAGGCTGTGACGTCATGAATGGCTGGATGGCGTCATATAATTTTAAATCAAGAAAAAACTAATAAATATGATTTTTCTCGAGGATAAAACCAATACAAAGTGCATGATTCGTGGTGATATATTAAAAATCTCCTTATGTGAAATTTGGTGTGAAAATAACCCTTCCCTTCCTATCGTCGATCGCTAATACTACCACTTCCGGTTTCCGGATTTGCACCAAAAGTTGATCAATTCATCCCACTGATGCATTAAGTAAATATACCAAATTTCATCAAAATCGGTTCAGCCATTCAGGCTGTACACATCTATACGGACAGACGGACGGACAGACGGACGGACAGACATCATGCTAAAAATACTTTTTTCTGTTAAGAAAATGCATGATTCGTGGAGATATGTAAAAATCTCCACATGTGAAATTTGGTGTGAAAACAATACCTCCCTTACTATCGTCGGTCGGTAAAAAGGACCCCTAACTTGTGCAGGCAAGGCATTGATGAAATGAAAAGGGGAAAGGCGGAAAGGAAAAGTTAGATAAAAATGTTAAAATGGATTAAAAATAATATAGGGGAAATTAGATAATATGAATATAGAATGGACCGTGTGTGTCACTAGCAATATTTTTTAGAAAAATAATGCAAATGTGATATCGCGTTTCCCCCCCCCCCCATTTGAATACCGACAATTATGATCCAAGGGCATGTGTGTCTGAAAGAGAAGGGAGGTGGACATACACATATGATACTGCTTTTATATTAAAATAAACAAAAAATAATAATTAAACTAACAACAACAACAACAAAATTATTATATGATTTGATAAGTTTTATATAATTACAAAAATATATGTATAAAAAAATAAAATTAATATTATAAAAGAAATTAAAGATTTGTGCTTATTATATTTACAAAAGACTTTACGTTTAATTCTAACGTGATCACTTTTACTTTTTGTACTGATCCCTGATGAATCCAGTTTGCGCAATTTTATTATTTCACCCTTTATTTTAATTCATCAATTGCTAAACCCTCAACGGTTTCAATCATGCTCAACAAATCTTTCCACTCACCTCAAAAATTTTCTTATATAATTTTGATTTAATTAAATAAATCAATTAAAATGTTTTTATTATAATCTTTCATTTATTTTGAGTTTTTTTTGGTTTTTATCAATACGATTCTTTACTTTAAAGGTTAGTAATTGAAAACAATGAAACTCTGAATCTTTTTCATCGATTTAGATAAGATATTGACACCAATAGAGATTTTTTTTTATCTCTTAGGGTTCATACCTTATTTTTAAATAATGGCTATAGAATTATAATTACTACAGAGGAGCCTTAAATATAAGAAAATTTAATTAATTATCATTGCTTTTATCCATGAGAAGAGGCCATTCTCTAAGAACTTAATTTCGTTTGTTTTTCTATACTGTCTTACTGATTTTCTTTACTTCTTAAAAGAAATAAATAAAATTCAATTAAACAATCCCGTTCCATCAATGACAAAAAATATCACTTTATGTTATATATATTCTTTATTTAAGTCCTAACTGAGATATAACAAAAAAACTTGGTTTTTCGTTATCTACATTTATTTATTTCATTTCAAAGGGAAGGGAAAATGGAATTAATCAAAATTTATAGTAATATAAGTATATTTGTAAATTGAATAAAAAAAAGAGCGCTGAGTGTGGAGATGCTCGGTAAATGAGCATCTCTACTAAAAATAATCTGGAGTGTCTCAACTCGCATATCTCGCAATTTCAATTGGATTAAATATAATATATTAAGACGGCTTAAGGCCCGTAGTACAACCGAAAGGGAAATAATTCGGAACCGGAAGCTGTTGGGGGGATTTAAAGATAACTAGCCAATGAAAAATTATCTTAGATTGGAATGACCGTGATATGGGAGGAAAATAAAGATAGGTGTGTAAAAAGAGTAAGTCGCCAGTCGTATTTTGTTCAGAAATTTAAATTGGAATACCTTTAAAACTGTATTCGAAATTAATTAAGAAAATATAAAAAAGGGTGTGCCTAATGGAAAAAGCAAAAATCGGATCTTGTTAACTCAACGAAAGATGCTTTAGGTACCTTTAAATCAAAATTATTCCAATTTAAATTTCTGGAAAGAAACAATGAAAGAAAGAGGATTGATATAAATAAAACAGAATGTCTATACAACTGAATATAAACTTTTAATAAATGAACAAGTAAAGATAATTAGGATTAAACTAGAACGATGACGAGCGCCGAAGCCCAAATTCTCCGCTCGTTTTATCAAGCTTGCAGAGAAGGCGGACTATTTCTTCTTACGAGCCTGCCAAGAGCGTTGTGTCGTCTGCATATCGAAGGTCAGAGATCCTGATGCCCCCCACCGATATGCCACCATCCCAATCCTCCAGGACCTTCCTCATGACGTACTCCCCGAATATATTAAAAAGAATCGGGGACAATATGCACCCAATTTTTCAATTTTTTCAATTTAAAGAGTATGTTTATTAGCCATAAAATTTTTTTACAATAGTTGATTATCAGAACATACAAAAGATGAAAGTTACAATATTTACAAGATTAAATTGTTTCTTTTGCGATCATTTATTGATACGCTATTACAATTTTAGTTAATTATATTATGTTTTATTTACATTTGTTTTCTTTTTTTTTACTTAAGTATATTTTAAGTTTAATATACATATAATCAGGGTTGTGATTGTCAACTCACCAGGAAAGGCTAGTAAAACCTGGAGATTGCAAGTGAAGGAAGAGGGGAGGGATGAGGGGTGATAATATTATTTATTTACAATTTTTCTTATAAGTTACATTGTACAATATATTATATAATTATAAAGATACAAATAAATATTTACATTTTTTTTTTAAAAGATATATATATATATATACAAAAGATTATGTGATCCACCATCTTTTTTTATCCACCTTTTTCCAATCTAATTTGTCTTTGTTCGAAATTTGCATATTATATCTCCATATTCTGTAAGGATCTCTTCCATCCAGAAACGGATCATAAGTTATGGATTTATCTCCATATCTCCTGAATACATGATAGATAATTGGGATTCCATTATCATCCTGTATATATCCTTGTTTATCAAGGAATATGAACGCCTCTGGTGGGATAAAACCGCTTTTTAAAGTGTTTTTGAAATATGGCTCGTTTTGGAAGATTGACCAGCTAATGAGACTATTTGGAACCTGTGCAACTTGGCAATAAAGGTTCCTTATTAATTTTAATATGAAGCAATCAATGCGATTTATGTTTGCTTCATTATATATCTTTTCATTACTGATATACCGAGTATAACCAGAATGCGCTGATCTGTATTTACCAAGGCAAGCTCTCAGGCATTTCCTTTCAAATAGTCGGATGAGTTCCATGTCAGACGCTCTCTGATTAAACCAAACGTTACAGCTGTATGTGATGATAGGGCGGATTAGAAGCTGATAGGATAATATTTTTATTTTGTGATCGAGGTCCCGATTAAAGAAAAGATTCTTTAGTGACATAAATGAAGCCTTTGCCTTAGCTAATTGGATATGTAAATGTTTATTCAAGTATAATAAATCATCTAAGTTTACGCCTAAATATTTAACTAATCGTTTGTTAGGGATGGTTTCTGTAGGATCTAGAGGTTTTGTTAATAAAAGATATATTGTATTTTTAAATATAAGAATATTTATTATATATGATAATATATACAGATGAACATATAGGTGAGAGAGTATTCTGCTTGCGTGTTAATCGCTCAGCATTGAGATATAAAAAGTGTGTGTCGTTTGACCTTGATCAGCTGTTCAAAGCTAGTAGTGCTTTGAAATAATGACACCAGGGGGGTTTCTTCATACTAATATATGAGACTAATTTTAAAAATACAACACGCCCCCTTAAAATTAGTCGATATTGAATTTAATACAAAACGTTCAGACCAAGTCCTTTCGAACAAAATTCATGCTTCGTTGAAGGAAGTCCTTTCGTTAATACATCAGCGAACATTTCTTCTGTTGGCTTATACTTTACTTCAATATCGCCGTCATTATTCTTTTATTTTAAATAAATCTGGGAGTTTATATTTTTTTTTTAAATTTTCAATAATTTTCATATTATTTTATGCTAAGATCAGATCGTCCACGATCAAGGCTAAAATTGTAACGTTTTTTTTTTATTTCTTAAATATAAACATTTTTTTTTATTTTAAGAAAAAACTTTCATTCAGGATTAATTTTTTCCTTGGAAATTTTATTATTAAATATTTATTATTATTTTTCAGGAATTTCTATATATATATTTCTTCCTTTATTTCTCAATTTAAATAAGCATTTATAAAAATCTATTTTCAATCGATGACGTTTTTTTTACCCTTGGTCGATCAATCAACTCTCATGTGTGATTTTTGTTCATTTCATTAATTTCTGTTTTAATTTGCCTTTTTTCCATTTATACTTGTTGGGGCCTTCTAATGCATCTTGAAATATTAAATTAGATATATCTGGACTTTCAAGGCTTTCCTCGTCTTGAGTATTTTTATTCTTGGGATTTTTTGTTTTTATATAATTATGTACCTTTTTTGGTCTCCCTTTCATATTTGTTTTAATAAATTTTGGCCTTCCTGGACCTTTTTTCAAAATTATTTCATCATCTGAATTTTCTTCATTTTCATTTTCACCTTTTTCAAGTTTTTCTTCATCTTCAAGATTTTCATTTTCATTTTCGTTTTCATCTTGAATTTCATTTTTATTTTCATTGAACAGGTTATAGAGATTTACAGAATTTTCTTCAAGTTTTTCTTCATTTTTAGCAGTGGATTCAAATATAGGATTTATCATGTATAAACCATCTTTCTTGAATGTAGTAATAATGGTTTCTCCTTTTTCATTCTTTATAACTGCTTTTGAATGAATAAAAAATATTTTCTTTCTTTTAGATGTGGCTTTTGAAATGGATATAAGATTTCTTTTTAAATTCGGTACATATAAAACATTTTCTAACTCTATTTCAGTTATTTTATTATTATTTTTTAATTTAAAATAAACGTTTCCGATTCCTTTTACTTATGTGCAATCACTATTTGCTAATCTTACCTTTTGATCAGATTTCTTGAAATTTTTAAATTTTTTTCTATCATTACACATATGTGATGTCGCTCCACTGTCGAGGCACCATGAATCATTCGAATCGTTGTTTTCAATGTAGTTTGCAGCAAACATTGACTCTTTGCTTTTTATAATATGTCGTTGATCTTTTTGTTCATTATTTTTCTTATTAAAACATTGAGATGCTTTATGCCCGACTCGATGACAATAATTACATTTAAATCTGAAAAAATATTTATTTTCATTATTTTTATATTTAAAATCTGGTTTGCCTTTTATTGAATTTTTAACTGTGTAATTTTTCATATTAAATGCATCCTGAACTTCAGGCGTAGTATTTCGTTTCTTGGAATTTGCTTCTTCCAATAATTTTATTTTTAGGTTCTCTGAGTCAGGTAATATATCACGTGTTTCTATTGCACATCTAAAATTTTCGTAATTTGATGGAATGCTATAAAGTAAAATAATCGTTAATAAATCATTTTGTATTTCAATATCCATTTCTTTGAGCTTATCTATAATATTAAAAAATTCATTTAAATGCTCAGACATGCAATCATCTTCGTTCATCTTTTTAAAAATTAATTGTTTTAACAAGGTTGCCTTTTTAGCTGGACCTTTAGACAAATAAATATCTTGTAGTTTTTTCCATACCTGATTTGCAGTCTTGCATCGTTTAACATGAATCAGCTCCGGTGGGCTTATAGCTAATATCAGCTCAGCTTTCGCTTTTTGATCGTTAATTAAAATTTCCTCACTTGCACCTTCAGTCTTTACAGTTCCTGATACATATTTCCAGAGATTATTCTTCACGAGAATTGCTTCCATGTGAATTCTCCATGTATCATAATTATCCTTCGATAATTTTTCAATGTAAACTTGACTTACTGCCATCTTGAGAATTTTATCTCTTCTTCAAATATTTAACTCTTTTTATATTAACAATTTCAATAGATCACTTAATAAGCGCAGTGTAAGCGTCCTGGACACATAACCTTTGTAGGATCTAGAGGTTTTGTTAATAAAAGATATATTGTATTTTTAAATATAAGAATATTTATTATATATGATAATATATACAGATGAACATATAGGTGAGAGAGTATTCTGCTTGCGTGTTAATCGCTCAGCATTGAGATATAAAAAGTGTGTGTCGTTTGACCTTGATCAGCTGTTCAAAGCTAGTAGTGCTTTGAAATAATGACACCAGGGGGGTTTCTTCATACTAATATATGAGACTAATTTTAAAAATACAACAGTTTCATTTTCAAATTTGATTTGAAATTTGTTCCAATTTTTTTTTAAATTAGAGTTCCCTTTGTCTAAGGTTGTTCTAAATAGGATTGTTTCACATTTGTGTAGATTAATTTTTAGTTTCCATGTGTCATAAAATGAATGAATTTTTTCAAAAAGTGATTGTAGTTCTGTTTGTATTATTGAAGGTTTTTTCCCTGAAACATACACTATGAGATCGTCAGCGAAGGCAATGGCTTTTTTATTTGGAGAAGTATTTAGTTCGAAGCATTCTAAGATTTCGCTTATGTATATATTGAATAGTATTGGAGAAATTACTGTCCCCTGTTGCAAACCGTCGCTTACATCAAATGCAATTGAAGATTCTTCTTTAAAGTTGGTGACTTTAAAAGACCTTCCCTCGATCATATCAGAGATCATTTTTATCAAATTTCTATTAAATCCTTTTTTGAGCATTTTGAAAATTAGTCCATCTCTCCAAACCGTGTCGAAAGCCTTTTCTACATCAATTAGACATGCACCTACACTTTCTTTATTATTAAGGCCCCAATGTATATCCGAGGTTAATTTAGTGATAGCGTGAACGGTTGAATGTCTGGCTCGAAATCCGAATTGAGCTTCTGGTAAAATTTCGTTTTCTTCGCAAAAAGAGATTAGTTTATTATTTATTACTCTTTCGAATATTTTTCCAATATTAGGTAATAAGCTAATAGGTCGAAAATTTAATAATGATTTAGAATTGTTTTTTTTGGAATTGGAACGACTTTTGCCTGTTTCCAGGCTTGGGGAAAATATCTATTGTTTAAACAGTTATTGAATATAATAGTATAATATTGAGAAATTTTTTTTGGTATATGTTTTAGAGCTACATTTGGAATTTGGTTATTACCTGATGATCTTTTGTTGTTTAATTTTTTAAATAGTGTGCTTACAAAGCTTTCATTTGTAAGAAGTTGTTCATTGTCATCTGAAGGGTCAAGTGAAGAATTATAAATTGAAAATTGATATATTCCACTTCCGTTTTCTTTTTCTATTTCGTTTTTTAAATTGTTAACGTGTTTATTTACGATGTTGGAAATTCCTGGTTTGCCTAAGTGTTCGTTTTGTTTGTGGATCAATGAGAAATGACTTCCTAATACATTCAATATATTGTCTCTATCGTGTATTGTAAATTCGCCCTTTTTATTTTTATGAATAGAAAGGGTATCTATTTTTGCATTTGTTAAGATATTTGTTTTATTGTCTGGAATTTCTAGAATAGAAGGGAAAGCTGTTTGTTTTTTTCGAAATATATTATTTAATTGGGGGAATGTTTTAAGTGAATCGTTATGTGGGATGTTTTTAATTTTTTCAGACCAGTAATTGTTAGTCGATTTTTTGAATTCTTTTGCCAATTGTTCTTTTACTTCAGATAATAGTTTTTTTATAACCATAAATTCAATAGAATTTTTGTTTTTACCTTGTGAGAGATATTTATTCCTCTCTTTGAATAGGTAATTTTTATGCTTCTGAAGTTGCTGAATTCTTGGGTTTATATAAATTTCTACTGAATTTTTTTGTTTAATTTTTGGGACTGAAATATTTATGGCTTTTGTGATGTGTTCATCAATGTTTTTTATATGAGAGTCGATTTCTTTGTTATTCAAGTTTGAGTAACGGGGAATATACAATTCGCAGCTTTTACTAAGGTGATTAGCAAATTTGGACCAATTTGCTTTTTTATAATTATAAGAGATTTTGTGATTATTTATTTCGAAAAATGTTTGGGCAGAATTGAATTGAATTTCGGCTAAAATTGCGTTATGATCACTGTCGTATGGAATAATTGGTAGTTTTTTATTTTCGATTTCATTTATAATTTCTATTCTAGCGTCTATTGCAAATAAATCTAAATAAGAATTCGCGCTTGGGAAGGAGGGGCGGTTTGAAGAATATATATTTAATTTGTATTGTATTTCATTCTCATCTATCCACTTACAAAATTTTTTTCCTCTAGTGTTGCTAGAGTTATTACCCCACTTATTATGTTTGGCGTTTAGGTCACCCCCTATTATATAATAATGAGCATTGTTATTTAAATCTAGTGTATTGAAAATATTATCCCACTCTATTATGAAATTATTATCATCCCCAGCAGGAGCATATGTTGAAATTATGAATAAAGCCTCACCTTTTGTAAGATTAATTTTTATAATTGATGTTTCTAATACGTTTTGTAATTGGATTCTATTTATTGTTTTATATTTAATGGATTTTTTAATCAATATGCCAGTACCCCCACCCCTAATAGAATTTGGCCTGTCTGTTCTAATAATATCGTAATCTTTGAATTCTAATTTGTGATTTTTGTTAAGTTTTGTTTCGGATAATAGTACTATATCTGGGTCTAATTTTTTTAATAGATTCAACAAATTATATCTCCTTTGGTTTGATATGATCGAGTTCACATTTAAGGTAATGACTTTTATAGATTTATTTCTTCTAGTGTTCATGGCGAAAGCGAATACATTTTTGTGAGATTAATAATACTTAATGAGTTTGATTCAATGTCTTTACACATTTTTTGTAATATAGTTTGAATTTCACTCATAAATTTATTCAAATTTTCGTTATTATTATTGTTATTGTTTTGATTTTTATTCTCATTATTTTTAAATAATTCAGAAAATTGCGTATTGGGCCTAATATAATTATTTATTTTTTCAAGTTTTTCTTTTTTAATTTGTTTAGCTAAATCTTTCCTTTCTTTTTCCTTTTCTGCGTACTTTATTAGGATTTCGCATCCCTCAAAAGTAGCTGGGTGCCCGAATTTTTTGCATCTTATACAATAAACGTTGTCTATTTTCTCCCCTTTTGGGATTTCGCATTCCCCCGGACCATGTGCTTTTTCGCATTTACAACATTTATGTGGTAAGAAACAGTTTACGGCGAAATGGCCAATTTGTTGACAATTATGGCAAATAATTATCTCATTTTCGTTTCTTTTCACTTTCTCCCAATTAATTTTTTGATAGTTTAAATGCTTGATGTTTAATAGGTCTGCAGGATTGGAACTAGCCGATATCTGAACCAAAATGTGAGGAAGTATATATCCTTTACGTTGGGAGATTTTTGTTGAAAATCTCTCTATTTTTTAGAAGGAAATATGAAAATGAGATTTTAACTCATTCCGAATTTCGTCCAAATCGCTGGCTGGATCTAATCCTTTTAGTAAAAAAGATATGTTTTTTAAAGATTTAGGTGTAAAGGTGAAGAAATGAATTCCTTCCTTTACTAGCGCTTCTTTAATTTTTTGGTAAGTATTTAAATTTTTAGCAAATATCGAATGTCTATCAATCGTATATTTTTTAACATAAAAATCTTTGATATTATATTTATTTGGAAGAAGGTGGATAATTTTTAAAATGTCACTATACCTTAGGTTTAATGGTGGAATTTTTTCAGATTTCTCTAATTGACTTGGAGTTATAATGCTGGTCGATGCTGTTTTTATTGATGAATCCCTTGGAGTGCTGGAAGGTGCCGATTTTTTAGGTGATTCTTTTGGAGCTGTAGTTCTGTTCACTGGATTAGGACCTGCCGTTTTTATTTTATTTTTTATATCTGCTTCTTCTTGAGTGGATTTTCTTTTCGGTCGGACCGTAGTCCATTCTGTAGATTGGATATCTTCTATTTCTTGTGAATCCGTCGGTTTAGTTTGATTCTGGAGGTTTTTAATAAGGGCCTCCAATTCCGTTATTTTTTTTTTAAAAAGCATATTTTCTTTTTTAAGCTCTTCTTGAGAAGAGTTTTCTATATTTTTTGGTGCCATTGAGATTAAAAAATTTTTTAATTGGTTAGCCGAGAGCGGCCGCTTATAATTAACTAATTTGTTAATTCGCTGCCTATTGCTGGGGCTTTTTAATTTTATTTTGAACGGTGATGTCCGGAACGAGCTGGTAGTTTTAAAAGGTCCCAAAGGGTCAGGTATATGTCCTGCCTTTTGGTCCGTAAAAGATGTTTCGTCTGGGCTAAGGGTGGCCAATTTGACAATAGGTGTTGACCGTACTGAGGCACAAACGAGACTGACAATATGCACCCCTGACGTACGCCCTTCCCCACAGCGAATGGACCCGAGAGTTGACCGTCTACTCTAACCACGCCGCAGCTATTATTATAGAGACCA
Organism: Labia minor; assembly: GCA_963082975.1. Classification (NCBI taxonomy): domain Eukaryota; kingdom Metazoa; phylum Arthropoda; class Insecta; order Dermaptera; family Spongiphoridae; genus Labia; species Labia minor. Next base: position 58,378,414 of record OY720345.1, read on the forward strand.
CCCACTAGAGAAATAAGATGAGAAGGTACGCCCATTTCACTGAGAATATTCCATAGCTTTGCCCATGGTAAATGTCGAATGCTTTGGTATAATCCACAAAGCATAAATAGACTGGGATGTAAAATTCTCTTGTCTTTTCAATTATGAGACGTACATTTAAGATTTGCTCACGAGTGCCCTTGCCCTTGACAAATCCTGTTTGATTAGGAGGGATCTGCCAGTTGAGATAGTTTTTCAGTCTCTCATGAACAATCTTGAGCATTATCTTGCTAGCGTGAGAGATCAATGCTAAAAGGCGATAGTTGCCGCATATGTTTTTAGGTCCCTTCTTGTGAAGTGGGATGAAGACTGAGCGCGTCCAGTCGGCGGGCCAACGACCAGTGTCCCATATCCTATTGCAAATGTCATGGATTCTCTGGACACCAATCTCTCCCATGCATTTCAAGATTTCCGCCGGAATTTTATCTTCCCCGGGTGACTTGCAGTTTTTCAGAGAATGCATTGCACTAACCACCTCCGATCTGAGAATACTAGACTCTCTCTCAAAAGAAGAGGGCATATTTCCGGAAGCTGTGTCCCCTGAATAAATATAGGCTTTCTAAAAAGATTGCCCAAAAGGGAAATATATAAATATAATATAATTTATATAAATGAAATCGAAAGTATAAAGATATTTATACTAACGAAAGATTATTAGTATATAGAAAGGGTTTATACGATACCAAATTGGATGATAAAATAGATATATCTCTTGCAAGCCTGTTAGAAAATTCTACTAATGAAAAATAAGAGGCAACCCGAAATGGAGTACTTTCCTCGAAAATATATAGCAAGCAGACTAGCAAGAGAGACGATGTTTATGATATAAGAGCTTTACCAGAAGTTGACGCTGACATGGACGCTCAGAGCTTGGTAAAAGCTGAACCCGACACACAAGTCAAAAAAGCTTCTTGTCATTTGGAATTATAAACTATTAAATTACAAAACCAAATGAAAACAGGTAACAAAAAAGGTTCACTTGATTTTATAAATTTTAAATATAAAACATTAATATAAAGAAATTAAAAAATATTTGCAAACGTTAAAATTAAATGTTTCAAAGGGGGGAAATTTAAAATTATTTCTATTAATTTAAACCAGGGGTCGGCAACCTTTTTCGGATGGCGGGCCATTTTCAAAATAATTTTTTTTATGCGGGCCGCACATACAAATGTAACTTACATAGTGCTTATATATCATATACAAGTCTAAATATTATTAAAAGATTATAGAAAAAAGTACTTTTTATTGACAACATTTTACAATTCTTAAAAAAAAACATACGATTCCAATTACATACTTATAAATATAATTAAATAATATAATAATGAAATAAATATTATAATAAAAAAACAAGAATGTTAGAAAACAAAAATAATACAGTTTGTAACAGGAAAAAAGAAAATACAATTTCAATTACAAAAATACATTATTATGTGAATAAAAAATATCTTTCATTTTATTCATTCATTAAGTTCAATGCGATGTTTGTTCTTGAATATTGTTGGATAATCCATTTACGTCCGGTTGTGTTTGGGATCCTGAGATCCTCAACAAGTTTTGTAAATTTGTACTTCTGTTCGTATACATTATTGCCCCCGGCCACATTTCGGCACGTTCACGCTCACACTCTGTTGATTTTTTCAAAATTATATTAATGCTTTGGCGGGCCGCACAAAAAGTCGAAAAGGGCCGCATGCGGCCCGCGGGCCGCAGGTTGCCGACCCCTGATTTAAACAATGCAAGGCGCTTGCGCCAACATAAACAATCAAAAACAATTATATTTGCTTATTATTAGAGATAGTACTAAATTAATAAATAATATAAAATATATTGCATATCTTTCTTTCTTTTTTTTTTTTTGTTAAAAAATAAAAATTTGAAATTTATATTTTTATAAATTATGATACAAGCCCTCTCTCTAGTGTCCTAAAACAATTCCATTGACTATATGCCCACAGGCTGTATAGAAAAATAACCAATTTTTTAATGCAACATCCTATTATCAATAAATAAATAATATAACAGTTGTATTGATAATGCATTCAACTAGCAAACCACGAGTCCAGCACTCGAGACCAACCGAGAACGAAATTTTCAATAAAATAATCTAAAGAAAATTGTTCCCCAATCCCAAGAGTAGCGGGTGGACACGCTCTATGACCCCGATAGAGATAGGTCCACTTCAGGGAAGCAACCCTGCTCACGCAAGCCATGACATTTCCTCGCCTTTAAATGAGGAAGTCGTGTCCCAAACCCTAAAAAATCCTATCTATTCAATATCCAAATCCTTCTCATATCCTTCCACTCGCCAACCCGTCTAGCCAACGTGGCTAACAACACATTAATCATTCATTGGTGAATTCTAAAACAAAAAGAATAGAAAAAGGTGGAAATAATTAGGAGAGGCCGACATCTAAAAATGGATATAGGTTTAAAAAATATATCAGTTCTATATTAGAATATTAATAAACTGATGAGTAGCCTAAAAATAAAGAGAAATATATAAATTAATATAAGTTAATCGATGAAAGAATATTATATTAAAGAGATCCCCAAAATAATTCCTATAAATAATTGGGTAGTCCAAAACAACTCATCCGCATAAAGTGCTTGACCGCAGCATCCACATTTCTCCAAAGGTTCCTATCCTGAACCACAACCATCCAACCCCTACCCTTCCCCATCTCTCTCACGGTCCTGCCTTCATTGTCCACCCAAGTGGACGTTTCCCAATCGGTCTCCCCACCAAAATATATTTCCCCCCATTCTTTCCTCTCCCATTCTAACCAAGTGCCCAGCCTTCTCGATTTTACAACCCTAATTATGTCTGGAGATGCATAGAGGTCATGCAATTCCTCGTAATGCATTGTTGAAATATTTAAATATCCTTTCTAATAGTCTCCCTGTGAGACAACGCTATTGCACAATAATATTTGACGAGATGGAAATAAATAAATGTTTAGATTCCAAAACAAGCAATGTCATTTGTCGAGTATACGGTGTGGTGGAAACCGGAACAGAAAGCGTGATGATCATGTTTTAGGATTTATGAATCGTATTAGTGGCAAGTGAAAGCTACCCTCACCCATCTCTCTCACGCCCCTTCCTACATTGTCCACCCACCGCGTCCTTGGTCTTCCAAGCGTAAGTTTCCAAATCGGTTTCCCCACCAATATATTTCCCCCCTTTTTCCCCCTCCCATTCTAGCCACATGCCCTGTCCATCGCAGCCTTCTTGATTATATAACCATATGTCTGGAGATGCCTAGAGGTCATACAATTCCCCGTTATACATTGTTTGAATATTTAAATATTATTTCTAATACTTTCCTTGTGAAACAACGCTATTGCACAATAATATTTGACGAGATTGAGTTAAATAAATGTTTAGATTTACAAACATCTGTGGAAACAGGAACAGAAAGCGTGCATAAGATTGCTGATCATGTTTTAGAATTTATGATTCGTGGTTTAACTGACAAGTGGAAGCTACTTACATATAAGCTTTTATTTTACACGCAAATTATTTTTATATGTTTCTTATTTACTTTAATGTAATGAAGATAGCAATGGTATGAGAAAAGTCAATAATATTGATAAAGACCCTATAATGACGAGTGGCATAGCTGATTTGTTAAATGATGAAAAAAGAATGAATCTGATGTAATGTTAACCATTATATTTCTTAATAGATAAATTCTATACATAAGAAAGCAAAGGCCATTTATGAAAGAAAACAACACTTGACAACTTAAAACCACATATATACATATTAATTTACAAATTAAATAAAAATATGATAGAATTTTGATAAAAGAAATAAAAAAAAAATAAAATAAAATAAATCCTTTTCTAGGGAGCTTTTATGATTCATTATAATGAAACAATGGTTTTTGTTGATGAGGGTTTTCGGCGATGACATCGTCGAGTTTGACTGGACAATCTTGCTTTTGGCTACATCCAGAGATTACCAGAAATCGTGTCATATCCGTTTCTATCTGATGAACGCTTTCCAAAGGAAATTACCACAGGGACTCGAAATGGAACCCATTAAGAGACATTTAAATTTGGTTTTCCTCAAAATTAAAATGAATTCTATGTGAACCAATTTAGTGACCTTTTGATAAATGTCAACAAGAAGAACAGAGAATTGTCTGTTTTTAACAACAAATTAGCTTTAATTAATCTTCTTTTTTTTCCATAAATAGAAAAATATAAATAAATATTTATTAATGGTTGAATTCAATTGAAAATTAAAAACGTTTAGTTGATTTAGTTAATTGACGTTGATATCAATTATAAAAACAAATATAGACAAATAATCGCCTCTAAAAAATGAAATTTTATATTTATTATATTGACTATATATATAAATATAGGTATTAAATTCAGAGAACTTTTAATTCTTATTGACATCTCAAATAGTATAAATTTTATAATTTATTTAATTAATTAATATAAAATAAAAAAAGACTTAAAAATGGTTGCCATTGTATCAAAATGTAAAAGAGAGATCGATAATAAAATATAAATTTGATCTAGTCTACCTTTTATAACAGATTAAAATTAATTATGGAAGGTAATTGAGAGTAACGGTCCAGACAAGAGAAAAATGGATTAAAATATAAAACTTTTTAAAAGTAAAATAATCTTCTTTGTGGTCATACGAACAATTTAATTATTAAAGGTGGTTGTCGCCAAAATATAGCTCAACTAAATCATAAAATATAAATAAAATTTAAAGCGAGAGGAAAAAAATTATATTATAATTAGGATACAAGAGAAGGCAAAATAACAAAGATTATGTTACATTCTTAAGTTTCATAAAAAAATATAGAAATTAGATAAAAATGTAAAATTAATATAAAAGAAGAATAATAAGTAATGATCAGAATCTTATCTTATTATACTAGCAAAAATAGAATATATATTTTTATATTTTTAGATTAATTTATTAATTAATTAATTTTTTTGAAATTCACACCATAGTTAATATTTATAAAGACAAATCGATCTGTATTGGTTTCAGCCTGAAGTAAAATTATCTTCTTTAATTTTTTATTAATTTAAATTAACTACGTCACCCATTACCCCATTCTTATAATTGAAAATGTATTAATATATTTTTTATATTTAAAATATTTTAAATTATTTTATTTAATTTTGAAATAAAATTAAAAATATTTATTTTATTAATATTTTAGAATCAAATTACGAAATATATTTATTAATCTTTGACCAAAAAAAATCTAAAAGTTGTTTATTTGTCTTGCACACAGTTTAAATTATATATTTCTGTGTTTCTCTATCTTGAAAACATATTATTTATGATATTTTAAAAACAATTTCTTTTTTTAATTAATATTCATTTAAAATGATATTTAAAGAATATCTTATTCAAAATAAATTATTGATTAAATATGATCTAATAATATTAAATACAAATAGAAAAACATAAATATATAATTTGTTAATTCCTGTTCCTTTAAAATATTTGAAATCTTTTCATTTATTTTTTAATTATTTGAAATTTTTTAATCTGTTTTGTCGTTTGTTGTTAGTTCTTATAAATTTTTATTAGTTAATTTTATGTTTTTTTATTTATTTTCGTGTTTATTTTTTATTAAATTACTAATTTATATTTATTTATTGTTCTTTTATTAATTAATTTTTAGATAGTTTTATAATTTTTAATATTTTTTCACTAAAACATTACTGTGAAGGGCCGAGAGCCTGGGTGAAAAAAAAAAATTAAAATAAAAGGCGATATATGATGAGAATTGTTTATTCGAACAATTCTATGATTTAGGTATGTACAGTAAATGGATGTCTCGTTTGCATCACTGATGAGTATTTGGAAGAGATGGAAGATGAAAAGGCTTTGGATACCTGAGTTTTGTTCCACGAGTTCGACCGAGATGACACAATAGGAACCTTTGTGACTGAAGCTTCCTCTAATGCTCGGCAGATGCGTTCTAGAAATGACAATATATCATTGACTGTGGGTAACGCCTCCGAGCCGTAAAACTCTTCGAACCTCCTTCGGAGTTCATCGGGGAGTTGTCGCATTAGGATTCGGCCAATGAGAATGCCCCATGATTCAACAAGTCTTTAAGGTAGGTTGAGCCCGAAGAGCTTCCATATTCTCATAATAAGAATTAATAAATGGGCGTAAATGAGCAGGACTATGCGATGAAGGTGGGGAGATGACCAATAAAGCGTCCATGAATGAATAACTGATCAATTTGGGTTGACGCGTCTCCCCTCGCACTGACGAAAAAAGGCAATTATATCGTTGAGCTTCCAAGACGGTGGGGTGACTGAGAAGCACTTCGGAAAGTATATGTTTGAAATGCGGCCAATCACGAAAACTGCCTGAAAAAGTAGGAAGCATTAGCTCAGTCAGTCGAGGAGAAGGATCAGAATTAGGTAGTTTATGGACACTGTACAAATTAGGAACTGGTGGGATAACATTATGAACTCCAGAGCACCGATTATATGTGAGTTCAAACTCCGACACCTTTTGTAGGATTTGGATCTGAGTATTGGTAAATTTAATTCGTTTCTCGGGTTCCACCGAGTCGTTGTGAGCTATACACCGCTTATTAATATATATTATATTAATTTATCCAATTGATCCGACATATTCAAGAGCCGGGTGAGAATGGATTTGAAGGAATGTGCGTTAGCTGGAGTGATCTCCTGCTCCTTAGACGACAGGTAAGTGACCGAAGACAGCCATTTCACAAATGTTGCCTTCACGCTCTTGCTTGGAAATTTTAGTTGTGGGTTGAGCCATGGTTGAGCCATGGCGAATATGAAATTAAATATATATACAAAATATTTTATTTTGAAGGTTGAATAGCAAAGCACGATATCCAATGCGATGAACTATTTATTTTTTAATCGAGTAATATAAATGTGAAATGAGAATATCTATTAGCTTATGAAGTTAGGAAATAAATAAATTTTAAAAATGACAAATTAATATTATGAATGGTTATATATAATATATAAAGAAAATATTTAGAATGAAAGCATATAAAAATTCAAGTATAAAAGTAACTATATTGTGCTGATGAGACCTCTTAATTGTACAAACGGTACTATATACAAATACATAAGAGAGAAATTATATAAAAATAAAAAAAAATATATTTTATTTAGATATCAATATTATAAACACAATATACAAAACTTTTATATATATTACGGTACACATATATTTATTGTACAATCTAAGATACATGAATAGCCTAAGCTTAAACTTAGGTTGCTGGATAGAAACTCATCGGGGGATCTACTGGTTTTTATTATATCCTCTAATACGAAACACTGAATAGATGAACGATAATAATATTAAATGGCGGTACGATACAGTAGTGCTGTCTTCTTCTTAATCTTCTTCTTTTGCGGTACGGTAAGTAGGGTATTTTCTAGGTTTTTCAGCTAGGGACTAAAAGTCATAACGTAAAAGCCATAACCTAAAACGGCGATAACCTAAAACTATAGTAACAAATTACTAACTGGTACGGGAATATTATAAGTGTTTTTCATAAAGATATAAATTATAATTCACACTCACCGGTACGATATCTGATCTGAGGCGGTATTTATTGCAGGTAAAATCACAACAATATATATATTTAATTTTTACAGACACTACGAAAGAGAAACATTCACGGTAGAATCTTCGATAAAACTCAACACATTAATAAATTCGATAGCAAAATATAATATGTCGTCCGCTGGACAAGCGAGAATATATTTCTTTTGTACTTCGCCCTACCACTTGGCTATATCCCCTCCAATCCACTGATCAGTCATATTGATTCCGATAGATGGCACTGGTATGTCCATTTGTGCCTGTAAGACTTTTCCTCTACTATTCAATCTGGGAGTTACAATATAATATGCTTATGATATATATAATATATAAATAGAATTGTATTTAGAGATTAAGAAATTTTTAGATATTAAAAAAATATTAAACAATTTATTATTTGATACAAATAATATTTGAAATATCTACCTAGCGATAGAAGTTGTATTTCCAACGGTATCTGGTGTGTCGAAGGAACATGTAAAGGGCCGAGAGGCCGGGTGAAAAAAAAAACAAAATTAAAATAAAAGGCGATATATGATGAGAATTGTTTATTTGAACAATTCTATGATTTATGTACAGTAAATGGTTTTAATTTAACAATTACGATATATAAGGACACGCAGAGGATGGTGATAGGGTGAGAATTGTGAATTTATACAAGGGAGAGAGAGCTAGGTTGTGTGAATGATGTGAGAGTTGAACGAGTAATAATAGATTCATAGAATTATTGACTCTATTCGATATATTTATATCAAATAGAATCGGGAATTTTGAATCGGTGCGCCTGAACAATTACTTAATATTTATTAATATTATTATTTATTATTATTGAGGACCCCAACTTCCATTCATTTTAATCAGATTGATGCAATGATGTAACATTTAATACTTATAATAAATAATTAAAGAATTGTATATCAATATTTTTTAAAGGGTCGAGCGATAGCACGCCAGGTACTAATCTTTAAACTTATGATCATTATAGAATAGTACCTGGTTCACCGAGCCGCCACTTGGTACTTTAAAAAAATTATTCCTTATGAACTATGAATATTTAAGATTAAGATTATTATTTAAAATAAACAACAAAAATTTATGAAACAATTTCAAATAATTTAAAAGAACATATAAATTAAAAATAAAAGAACATAAATTAAAAAAAAAATAGTCATAAAACATGCAGCCCTTAAACGTACGTATTAATGCACTGAAAGACAGAAAAGTATGGCCTGTGGTTATAACTTCGTAATTTGATTACAAAATATTGTTAAAATAAATATTTTTAATTTTATTCTATTTAGCAATTTAATATTTCAAAAATACAAATATATACACTATTTTTGCTAGTATAATAGTGCGAGGCTATCTTAATTTTGCCACTTATAATTAATTAAATTTAATATATAAAATTAAAAACTGAGGCTAAAAAATATCATAATATAAAATAATAAATTGTTTCTAATCTAATTGTAAAAGAAAATATTTATATATTTATAAATTATATATAAATATATAAAGATTATCTTTTCCTAATGAAAAAACTTCCTTGAATTATTTTCTTTATCAATTTAATTATTAATAAATAAAAAAATAAAAGATATTATATATTTTTCACGACAGAGATAGTAAAAAATTATTAAATAAGTTGACCTGTGGCCAGGACGGACGGACAGACATCATGCTAAAAATACTTTTTTCTGTTTAGAAAATGCATGATTCGTGGAGATATGTAAAAATCTTCACATGTGAAATTTGGTGTGAAAACAATACCTCCCTTACTATCGTCGGTCGGTAAAAATTAGGAAAATTAATAACTTCTTTAGACCTCATAGTGAGGTTTAACCATTTGAAATTAAAAAAAAAATTTTAATATATATCTAACTATTTAAAAATAAATCGAAATTAATATAAATGATATTTAAGAAAATAATTCCTTTTCTCCGAGAATTTCTCTTTCCTTAAGCTTTCCTTATCAAGGATCGAAAAACCTTGAAAGTCAAGTACCACCCCGTCTAAACTAATAACGTCTACTTGATCATTCGGGCAATATGATCACGAGATGTTTTCGCAATGTGCACTCGCCTCATTAGCTCCAGGGTTAATTAATTTTGCTCTAAGCAATTTCAGGATACGGGTGAGGAAGGTGGGAGTGGAACAAAACCAACGCTTTAACAAAACAGAGCAAGTGGGAAAATCGGATGAAAAAGACAATAGACAGCTTCAAGTTTGTTGCTCGATTAGAAGAAAAGACGATCAGAAGCCGATTAGAAATGAAGAAAGGGAAGAATCAATTGGCAATTAAGCATTAATTAAACATCATCATTTTCTACAATTTTCCACTTTATTCTCTTGATCTCTAAATATGAAAATATAGGTCTGAGTAAGCTTGTGATGTAAATTTTGTAATTAAATATATATAAAATAATCGATTGTATTAATTTTTGGCACATAGAGTAGGACTCCCAATATTGATGGGGAGATGGTCCACGAATAATTGAAAACCCTGGATAATCGAAATACAATATTTTATTGACTAAATGTACTGGGTTATAAAATGTTTTATTTGCATTAAGAAATATCTATATAAACGTTTTATCAAACAATTTGTATAGGCGCAAAAATAAACTCTAAATTTTTATTTCGAGAAAAAATCATTAGTTTTTCGTTATTTTAAATACATAATTCTTTTTACTATCTCGCCAGAGATAGTATTGCAATCATTAAAATTTTCGATGACGAGATTTTGATGTTTTATAGGTTTTGATGGTCCATGAGTCATTTTCACTAGGGTTGAGAAAAACTTTTGAGAAATGTAGCTCATCCGGAAGTGGGTCATTACCTACCACTTTTTCATTTTTTTTTCCTCTAAACTGACCGTAAAAATAAAGATACGAGGGTGGTCTGAAAAGTTTCCGACCTGACCAAGAAAAACGATGTTTTTCAATTTTTTGTTTTGTTTTATATTTCAAAATTGAAGATAATTGAGACCTGTACGATGTCAGCTGAACGTGTGCGAAATATTTTGCAAAACCATTTGAATATGGAAAGCTGTGTGCAACGTGGGTGCCGCATTTCTAACAAATATAGCAAAAAAAACATTTAAAAACATCGATTTTCTTGGCCAGGTCGGAAACTTTTCATCCCACCCTCGTAAATGTCTGAAAAATTTTTGCGTGATTAAAAATTGTATAAAACTCATATATAGAATTTCAGCTTGATTGAATCGCTGAAAGTACCGGAATTAATTTTTTAACACGTTGACTGGCAATCACGCGCCAGCACGTGACGTGGTGCCATCAACAAAGAGTCAAACACGCACTGGTTTAATAAAATATTATTTATAATTAATAATTTTAATTAAATTTAATTTAAATGTAATATATGTGTTAATTAATCCAATTCAAATTTGCGAGATAGTCGAGTGGAGGCAATCCAGATTTATTAATATCCGTTCTTATGACCTATAAAAGATAATTCTTCTCTAATCGGCATTCTCTTATATTTATATATATAGTGGTGGAAAAAATAAATCACCAGTTTAAGGCAGTGCGTGCATCTTTCTCATCAGTAACCTGCATAGTACATGTGAAAGTTTGTCTATCATTATGCCTGGAGCAGTGCGGATATTGAAGTCCCGGATAATCGGGGTTCTACTGTATATTCATAGTTTTAGAATCGAGAAAAGTTAATATTTTTATTCGAAAAAATGCAAGGAAATTAAAATCTAAATTTTAACCAATAGGAAATTATAAAAAAAATGTAAACAAAATCAATGATTGGATATTTTCATTTATCAATTTATATATAATTGATTAAATTAAAACTTTTAATAACAGAAAGGCAATTATTAAGACATCATTTTATTTAGCTAAAATCATTTATTTATATTTATTGAAATAGAACCTAGTTTCAAATGGACTTGACCTGGGGGCGCGCCCCCCTAAAAAGGCGCGAGCACACTACTAGGGGGGGGGGGGGGCGAACATATCCAAGAGAAAATGTTATTTAAAAAAATTGATTAAGTGACTGAAAGGAAAGAACCCACACACACATACAAAACAAAATACATTTCGACATATTTAATAATTAACTTATTAAATTAAAAACAAACTTAATAATTATTAGTGACTTCCTTGGGCCTTCCTTTCAGAGCAAAGTTTTTCGAAGGAGGGTTTAATATAGAAATACACACTCTCAGTATTCTTGGTAATTTATAAAGTTTAAAATTAAGGTTGTAGTACCCTACAACGACAAAATACTCAAAATACATTTTATTGTATGCGGTGGGAAGGGGGGAGGGAGGGGGCGATGAAAATCATGATTGAAAATTGGGCCGTGAATACTAAAAGGTTGAGAAACACTGCCTTACATTAACAACTAAAAAAAAATAATACTACTAACAAATACTAAATTAATCTATTAATGTTAATATAAGTATTTAGAATATTTTCATTAAAAGCTCTGGTATATTCAACTTTTAAAAAAGACTAAATATTACAGATAATTTAATAGAATAATAGGCCAGGTATGTCTGAACAGAATCTAATAGAATGTATACCAATAGTTTGTTGTCTAGAGTCTTTTTAGATTTGCGTACTATCAGCCAATATAGTTTGTGTAGTTTTAATTGTAATATTTTTTTTTTGTCTGTATGTGCATTTCTCAATTCAGTCTTCTGTCTAAGTGCATACCAAAGTATTTCACTGTCTTTTTAATTGGGATTTTTTTGTCGAGCTCAACAGTCGGGCTGGTCGCTCTATTTAGTGTAAATGTGACGTGTGCTGATTTTTCTTCATTAGCTACGATTCTCCATTTGTGAAGCAAGTACAGCAGTGTCGTCGGCGAAAGTGGCTACAATCGTTTGTAGTCCAATGGGTAGGTCGTATGTGTATAAGAGGTACAAAAAAGGTCCCAGGATGCTACCCTGCGAAACACCAGATCTAATGGGACAGACGGAGCTACAAGAGTCACCCACCCTCACTCGGAAGGACCTTCCCGTAAGATAAGATCTGATTACTCTGTAATAAATTAAGGGAACCATACCATTAACTTTTAGGAGTAGCCCTTCGTGTCAGACCCTGTCAAAAGCCTGCGAGATATACAGAAACACAGCTGAGCAGAATCTCCTATTTTCAGGATCATCATTGATGACCCTAAGGATTCTATGAATCTGCTCAATCGTGCCGTGCCCCTTCCTAAAACCAAACTGATGATCAGATATTAGTGTCAAAAAGGCTTAAGCTTCCTCAACAGCACTCTCTCAAACAGCTTGGACAGAGTCGGCAACAAACTTATAGGTCTGTAGGAGATTACTTCTTCTGGTGTCTTGCCAGGCTTCAGAATCATTAAGATGTCTGCGTTTTTCCACTTGTTAGGGAAGTAACCCAACCTGATGATTGAATTAAAAATATTGGTTATCAAAAGAATTGCCCTATCAGGCAGTTCCTTTATCATTCTACCAGTAATTAGGTCATTTCCTGAAGCCTTTTTTGGTTTAATGGTCTGTCGTAAAACTGTTTTATTTCAGATGGTTTTATTTTTTTAAAATTTGTCATAGGATAATTGTGAGTGTCAAAATATAGAATTGATTTTTATCGATGGCCAGAAGACTCTTAATGTCCTTTGTAAGTTTGTTTAATTGTGTCTTAATTGTTGGAACTCTATGCAATTGCCATTGTCGTCTTAGTGTTTTCTTTTTGTCAATTAAATGTTTTATGTTAGGGGGAATCTTGTGTTTGTACTCTCTCTGAAACTAAGTCGGTGTGCAGTCTGTAGCAGTTTTGCAATTGAGATTAGAGAGATTTTGAATTGCCTTGTCAATATCCTGTTTATTTTTAAGTGGAATATCTAGTGATATGTTTTTGTTTAATGTCTCTGTAAATAAAGTCCAGTTAGTACTTCTATTTGTTATGTATATATGTCTTTTCTTTTGGTATATATTTGGGAAGGAAAAGTCACGAGTATCGGTGAATGATCAGGCGAGTGTTCGACAGTTCTCTATTTTAGCAAGCCCTGGATCCAGACCTCTTGTCACAAAAAAGTCAATTAGGTCAGGATTTTTGTTTCTACCCGTTGGTCAGTAAGTAGGGTGTCGTGAATTCAGTGTTCTAAGTCTTTTTTTGTTGATTGCATTGAGAAGGCAATTCCCTCTTGGTGTAATTAGTCTAGAACCCCAGTCTGTGTGTTTTGCATTATAGTCCCCTCCAGCTATAAACCTTTGCCCGAGAGTTTCGAAAAAACCCTCTGATTGATTTTATGTTTTGGTGGGCAGTACATAGCTGAGATTGTAATTTGTCCATTTATGTCATTAATTTTAATTGATGTCGATTGTAAATAGTATTTGTCAAAACTAGAGTTTTCGTCATTTTTAATACAATTTTTAATCATCCGTGAGAGGTTCCGTCTGGGTGGTTTGTCGTATACAGTGTGTAATTGGGGATTTTAAGACAACTTCTTTTGTTGAAGTGTGTTTCTGTTATCATCATTATGTCGATGTCTATTAGGTAGCATTTTAACTCCCCAGTTAAAAAAATAAATAATTATTTTATTTAATTTTTATTTAAAAAAAAAGACAAAAAGAGGATTAATAATTATATAACAAACTAAACAATACTTTAATTAATTTATATTAAAAAAATAATATTGGTTTCTATTGTAAAGTTTACTTAGAAAAACAAATTAAGGAAATTACGAACAAATTGAACAAATCATTTCACATTACAAATTTGTTTGCATTCAGCGAGAGACAAAAAATGTCTATCCTATCTAATGATACGATGTCTGATTATGCCAATTGGACACAAATACAATATGTAATGTAATTTAAGATCTACCTATCTGTTTATTTATACCAAAAAAAGACTGAACTTTCGATTTTTTATTATTTTTTTAATAAGTATCAACAAAAAACAAATTTTAAAAAACTGGTACATGATCGTAAATAATTATATTGAATTTGTACTAAAAATGTTTATTTATAAAAAAAAATTAGTAAAGATTATTAATTTTATAAACATATCTGACCTAAAATTACTTGTAGATCGCTCTCTCCTGTAATCCAGGAAAGATATACAATCCTATAATTGATCAGGATAACATTACCACTAAACAGAACATTTTATAATGATGTATCTAAATTACTGCTACAATATGTATTCTAATTTTTGTTTTAGACATTTATACAAAAATAATAGAATTGAACTATAATAAATCAGTAGCAAATGATCAATATATCATGAAATTTTAGATTCAGAAACATTTTAAACCATACAAAATATTAGTAATTACAAATCAAATAAATTAACATCTCCAAAACAATTTAAATAAAACAAAAAAGTTTCATTTAAAGAAATTGTTAAATAATAAGTAGAATGTAATATATATACTTTTAAAAGATTTATTTAAATAAAATGTTATGTATTCAGCCAAAAGGCTTCACGGCCATTGGAAATGTATTGGACATTAAAATAGTTACCTCAAATGTGAATGAAATTAGCAATTCCGTGGCAATATCTTTTAGGAAAAACCCATTACGACAAAACATAGCCAAATACAAATCCGAGATTGCAATAATAATCAGACAAAACATTTCTCTTAATCAAATACGGCCGTATTCTATCTTAAAATTATCTCAGCAAAACAAATAAATAATTACAAGATTAATTGGAAAAAAATGCATGGCATATTCAATTAATTTAGGTATCCATTCATTAACTGAAGAGTGAATTATGTCAAATTTTGCCACAAGGGTAATCTAAAAAACATCAAATACCCTAATAAATATGCATAAGCTGTAAAAACAAAATCATTTAAAGTGAATGTGTGTATGTGTGTTTATAATGAAAAAAAAATGAAATTAGAAAATAACAAAAACGAATTTGATATTATTTTATAAAACAGTATTACATTTCTTTGAAACTAACGATTATATAATTAAAATTAATTTCATTAAAATGACAAAATAGAATACCTATAGAAAATTGGATTAAATGTTGTTTAATTTTTAAATTTTAATATGTAAGTGTATATATAACTATTTATATATATTGAAATGATATTTCCTTTAATGTGCTATTTGTGGGTCACTTTGTTTTTTGTTTAAGATAGTTTTTTGTCTCTATCTCTTTCTCTCTTATTGGTATTCTTGGTTCTTGCACAAATTAATATTTTTTTTATTTTAAGTCAATAATTAGTAATTAGATCTTCTATAGAGATGCAACCAATTAAAAATTATTATGAATTGTATTAAATTATAATTGGTTTTGTAATTTGATAATTTAATATATAATTAAAGACATTGTAATTGTGTTGGAGTGAGGAAAATCGAGACGTGTGTCTGAGTTGGGAGTTTGTTTATAGTCTTTGTTAAAGATTCATTTTTATCTAAACCATGAAATAGTGAGGACGTTTAATTTTTTCCCTCTCCTATTTTTGTAAGTTTTTGCGTTCCGGATGCTGAATTCACCTTCCAAAGTTCAATTATAATTCCCTTATATATTGGAAAGTACCCACAACAAAAAGAATTATTAAAAAATTGAATAATTCTCTTAAAAATTGGAAGAAACTCCAGAAAGCCAGGAACCTTGTCTAAAAGCCCCCAAAGAAAGATTTCTTGGTCTTTATAACGAATTGGAACTAAATCTACGCCGAAGAAAGAACCGATACAACACACACACAGATAAGACTCAACCAAACAATTATTTTCTTTAAAAAATTTAATTTCTATATTTTTTCTTATTAATTTAATTTTTTCCTTTTTTTATTTAATTATTAACACCCTCCCTCACCCCTACATCCTCAATAAAACCATTACAATATATATCTAATATATATATATTTCAGTTATTTATAAAAAAAAAACAATCAAATGAACTAAAAAATTAAAAATCTTACATTTTTACAATGATAATGATAATAATCAAAGAAGTTTATTTGATTATTTGTCGGTTATTAAAAATTAAAATATTAAATTAATCTATTTAATTCCTACATTAATATAAACGAATAATTTACTTTGTAAGGTAAATGAAGACCTTGCAATTTTATAACCTGACCCACTAATTTTATTTATATATTTTTATTAAATGGTATTTTGTTATTTATCGAATTCTTCAAGCTAAACAGTTATTAATGTTATTTAAAAAAATTGATCATTTAAAAAGAAATCTATTGAGATTATAATTATGTTATACATTTTTCATTTTTTACATTTTTTGGCAATTACTATTACTATTATTAATTAAAGTAAAAAGTTAAAAAGTATAATAAAAAGGGAAAATTATCAATCAAATTATTATTTAAAAATAAAAATAAAATAATTTAAGAGTTTAGGGCAACTCAACGTTTATTTTTAAATAATTAATTTAAATTATTTATTTATCTTTATTTTTTTTTTATAAATTTCAATATAAAGACATCATATTTCTTTTTATATTGGATTCATTAATAAATATTAATTTATGGTGATTAGGTTATAAGAAAGAGAAGAAGGGAAAAAGTGTAGAAGCCGAGAAAAGAGAGTTGAGATCAAGTTGAAAGTGATGAAAAATTGGGTAGACGTGTTTGAGAATGCAAAAGACGTTGACAAAACGGGAGATGGTTGTCGAAGGGTTGGTTGATCGAGGAACGAAGAAGGAATAAGCGAAGGGATCAATGGTGTCAATTGGGTCGCTATTCCTTTTCTCTAGTTCAAGTGAAACGGACCAAATGGACGACAACAGTCCCTTGCTTGTCACTGCATATATTGGCCCTTTCTTTCATTGGGGGCCCTCACCTCATCTCCAATTGTAGAGATAGGCTTTCGGGGGCCCGGTGACCTGCATCATACGATCGATACAGAAAGTTCGTAGCAGGGTGCTCTGTCAGAGCCCCGCTGGGGTAAAAAGGGTTTGCCCTTGTCCCACCGACATAGATACCATTTTTGGCCACTATACAAGAAAACTTCGTTAGATTCCAATTGAGTTGGTTGCGACAACAAACCAACTTTGCAACCACTTGCCATGATCAGTGGACGACCAATGGTTATTGAAAATTATTTTGAATTCAACCTCAATGATTTTTATTTATTTATTATTTATTTATTTATTTTTGTTTAATAAAGTTCATTTATATCAAAAAAAATAAAAAAATTTGGAATTTTGGAATTGGAAAAATTTTTAGGTCAGTGATTCGATATTTTATTTTAGTTATTTTATAATAAAATCATTTTTTTTTTTTAATTATCAAAAAAAAAAAAAAAAAAAAAAAAAAAATTATTGATATTTTTATTGTTTCGTTAATTTTTTTTTAAATAATGTTTAGAAAATTTTAATTTAATTGGAGAAAGAATTTTAAAAATGAAAAAAAAACATAGTTACATAAATTGATGAAATATTTGAATTAATTTGTATTTTTAAAAATCTATAAACTACATAAAAAATAAATTGAGGTGTGCTTACACTTGAATTTTTTTAATGATACTGATAATAATTTATATGAATGAAAAAAATATATTTTTTATTTCTTCTTATTTTTATAATTATTATAACGATTTTATTATAACGTTTTTCTTAACTTCACTTGTCTCTCTGTCTGTTCGCTCTTTTTACAAATTGAAATCGATTTTTCACCATCTCTTGATAGAGATAGACTTTTGAAAATTTTTATAGATATTTACATGGATCCCTTGAAGGTATAGAAGAAATTTAATTTAATTAATTGTAATTAATTAGCGATTAATTACTTTTAGTAACTAAGTCCTTTTGTATTGCTCCGATTAATTTTTTTTCAAAGGATTTTGAAACATAAATATTGATTTCAGGATAGATTTTCATTTTGAATGTATTTAAAAATGTTTCATAGCATTAAAATTAATGATGAATACTTATTAATCAGTTTTATCGCCAATGAGGAGGGGTTTCTTCCCCTCAGGTGACATAAAGAAAATTAAGAATAAGTACGAATTGGATGTTGGTGCTTGATAATTGAAGGGGCCAAGAAATTTTCAGATCAGTAGCGTTAAGGAGAAAGATTTTTTATTTTTAATATTAATAAAATAATAATAATAATAATATATTAATAAATAATACAAGTAAATATAAGTAAACTTTAGATTGTGTGTGTTTGACCGATAAAAAGGATTAATAAAATATTATTTTTTTTAATTGAAGGACCTTATTTAAACCGGATATTTTCATCAATAAATTAAATTCAAAATTTTAGATAGAATTTATGAAAATATATATAGGATACAATTTTAAGTTTATTTAAAATTAACATTTGAGCTCTGTTAAAATAATAATTTGATTAATGGAGAATTTCTAGAAATGGCTAGAAATCAACAATTTTCTTGAGATATGGACTTAAGTTTTTATTTTAGTTTTATTATTTCCTATATCATACTAAATTATTACTGAAATAAATCTCTCTAATTTTATTTATTTATTTATTATCATAAAAACAATTATATGAATTACCTGAACCGATAAACCTTTTTGCTTTTGAATTTTGCCTTAATTTAAATAACTGAATCCTTTGTTTTCATATTTCTTATCTTATCTTTTTGTTTAATTAAAATGATGCCCATGTTCCGAATTAAATTCAATATACATATATATATATATATTTATTTATATATTATTTATAGTACCAATATATACGTATTAATTCATGAGAGAAAAAGCAATTTATGATTTAACTAAAATCCTTAAAATTCATTTTTAAATATTTACTCCAATATCGACGAGATTGTAATTTCAAGGGAAAGCAAAGGAAAATAATAACCGGATCACTGCGTGTTTTCAATTTCACATCCTTCCAATTCCCAGGGTCTCTTATTTCTCTTCTTGAGAGAGGAGATTATTAATTTTTTTTAAACTTAATGATTATGAAGATTATTATTATTTATTTTATCAAAAATAATAACGAGATAATTTTAAAACAAATTAAATTATTAGATTATTATTATTATTATTATTATTATTTTGTTCTCTAGAAAGCAATTTAAGATAATAATTCATTTCTATTAAAACCTGCAGCTTAAACCCTATACAATGAATATATCCAACCTCCAAACTGAAAGAAACTCACGTAGTCTTTAAAAACGACAAATCATATAAATTTAAGATTTTTATTAGAAATACGTTTAACTTCTTTGCATTCATATTTTCATTATAATCCTCCATTGAAAAATGAAGAATTAAATATATATGAATATTTTATTTCTCGCTTTATGGGTAGTTACTCTTTTCTTATAAAATATTTTTTTCAATTCTTAACTATTACAAAAAATTAGTTTTATTTAGTTTAGTTTAGTTGGTTAATTTTCCATTCAATTTTACACTTCATTAAATTCATTTTATTATTTTTATTATTTTTTCTATTAATATATTTATTTGTTTTACTGCTTTGGTATATCAATACCAGGGCTTCGAACCGTTATTTTTTTCGTTTCGGTTTTCGTTCCGGTTCAATAAAAAAAAAAATATCAGTTCGGTTCCGGTTTTCGTTCCGGCAAAAATATCGGTTTTTTCGGTTTTCGGTTTTCGGTTTAGTTCCGATTAATTAATTTTAAAGACCTTTTATTTGTATTAGAAATTTAGTATGCCGAGTCTGCCATAAATATATAAAAATATTTCTTGCTACCACCCTAAATCATACTACATGAATTGATACAATATAATATAAATAATAATAATTAATTAAAGGTATAATAATTAGAAGTATATAATATAAGATGTTAATATAATTTATTAAACGGAACAAATAAGTATGAATATTTTTTTACATCCTTCTACTTTCAAACACTCAACAAACGAAACAAATTCGTATATTTAATGTTAAAGTATACAGGATTCTTGGATATATTTACTTACAATTATAACTATAATTATAAAATTGAAAATTACCTCTAATTATTAAAATATCTTCCAATATATTTGTATTTAAACTATTTCTATTGTCTCGTAAAATAAACTTTAAACCAGAGAAAGCTCTTTCAACACTAACTTGTGTTGGAGTATAAATGAGGAATTGTATTTTTATTTTCCTCCCAAAATTCTAAAATAAGTTTTTTACTGTCTAATCTTCGTACCTGGTCAAAGTTATTCAATATTTGTTTAAATTTATTTAATAATTTTATTTATATTTATGAATAATTTTCTTTATATCAATGCATAACCCTGTAACAAATGGAATAAATAATTTAAAAAATTAATACTATCATTAAATCAAAAATATCAGTATTAAACAAACGATGAAAACATTAAATTCTGTATTGCGACTACGAGACGCTGCCAACACAACCGAAGGGAGAGTATGACTAGGACACTAATTTTTGAAACAAAGTTTTTAGCGACACAATGCAGTGCGAGGCATAACTAATTGAAAAAAATTCGGGGTTGTGTGTTGCCAAAACGCCCAAAAACACCACTTCTGGCAACTCTGGATTGAACACTGAACTGAAATAAACCGATATTATTTTTTTCGGTTCAGCTCCGGTTTTCGTTCCGACAAAAATACCGGTTTTTTTCGGTTTTCGGTTCAGTTCCGGTTCGAAGCCCTGATCAATACATCACATTTAATAGTTATTATATTTTTAATCACACATTTTTTTTTTGTAATAATTTCTTTTCTCTATTATTTTGTTCTTGTTTTCAATTCAATTACCTCCTCATTTTTAATTCTAAATCAAAATTAATATCAGCCGTGTCACTACAACATAAATAAAGCCGTGGTTATTATGAAACTATCAATTTCAATAGAACATAGCTTCAAAATAAGCTGGAGTGTCTCCACTCGACTATCTCTCAAATTTGAATTGGATTAATTAACATATATTATATTTAAATTAAATTTAATTAATTATAAATTATAAATTAAAATTAATAAATAATATTTATTAAACCAGCGCGTGTTTGACTCTGTTGATGGCACCATGTCACGTGTTTGCGCGTGATTTGCAGTGTTAAAAAATTAATTCCGGTACTTTTAGCAATTCAATCAAGCTGAAATTCTATATATAGCAGTTGATACAATTTTTAATCATGTGAAAAACTATCAAACATATATCTTTATTTTTACGGTCACTTTAGAGGAAAAAAAATCAAAACGTTGTAGGTAATGACCCTCTTCCAGTTGAACTACATTTCTCAAAATTTGATAGAAAACTACAAATTTTGAATAATGCCATGTACCAAATTTCATGATTCTAGCTCAAACCGTTTTCGCGTAATCTTGTCTACATACACACATATACACACAAACATGTTTCTCAACCTTAGTGAAAATGATCCAGGAACCTTCAAAACGTATAAAATCATCAAAATCTCAACATCGAAAATTTTCATGATCGCAATACTATCTCTGGCGTGATAGTAAAAAGAATCCACAACAAATTAAAATATTGTATCGGTATTTCATTTTTTTTTTTTTGTTTTTATTAAAGATAAAAAAAATATTTCATAATTTCATGATATAAGGATATATATATATATATATTATTTCGAAAAAGACCTTAACGATTTTTTTTTTTTGAAATATATTTTTGGGAGGTGGAGATGTAACATGAAAAATGATTGAGTAATTTTTCAAGGCAATTTAAACAAACAGGTAGATTGCTTTTGATCTTGGTCACTTTTCTTACACTTGTCATTGGAGAGGATTTCAAATTACTTTGTCAAAACCAAACAAGTTGGTTAACCATGGAGTTATTTCTCAAACCTAACCTCAGCTGACATGACCTTCGTATGTAGAATCTGTGATCAAACACCAAAGAATTCACAATGTGGACGATAACGATTATTAATTAATAAAGACATGAAAATTGAAATTTATCAAATTACCAATTATTAAAGACCTTCTTCGTTGACAAACGACGGATTTTCTGGGTTATATATTCGTATCAAATATCAGAGAACCAATAAACAATAATAAAAGCTTATTAAGTTGATTTAATAATAAAGTTCGTCAAAACAAAAGTTTACTATTGGATTATTATTCAAAACACGTTTGGCTTGTATTCCTGTGTCATAATTGAGTATTGCTTGGGATAGGGAACTCGGATTATGGATAGTCAACTCGATGAGACCGAGTTGCGAGGGCCCCGGTAATACGGCTTAGATAATTAAGCCCTCTGCCCTTTTGCTCATAACATAAGCTCAAGGTATTTCATCGGATGAAATTCAAAAGCTCTGTTGACTTATTTGATATTGGAAATTAATGACAATCCATGATTAGTGTGTAACCACTCGTTGACGAAATGAAAACAAAACATCACTTAATATACATAGAACATCTATTATTAACCTTCAAGTATTAATTTAAATTCCGCTTTTAAAAAAGAAATCACTGATCTAGTCTGAAGTTGAAATTTCTAGGTCACCTCAATAACATTCCTCTTTATTGAACCACCTACATCCAATTCTTATCTACTCCAAATTTTCTTATAGCTACATTATCATCCGTTCCACCCTTCGGTCATTTTCTAATCAGTTTCCCATTAAACAAACTTCGAAATTAAATCAATATGATATTTATGGTTGCAAATTTTTAAATTAGAAGATTTAGAATGTGGGCAGCCAAGGTGATTGAAATAAACAATTTTTATTCCAGATTTTTTTTCTCGATGTTTCGAATGCAAAGTATCGCTCTTCCTCAGAACTAAAAAATTGTTAATTGTAATAGTAGTGAACATTTGGTAATTGACAAGTAATATAAAAAAATACAATTGTATAAATAAAAGATTTATAAAGTATTTCTATCCACATAATAGAGAAAATAAATTATGTTTATCTTGACAACTTTAACACCAAAACACTCAATTAAAAAAATGTTATTTCAATTAGCTGTGCTACCCACATTTTAAATCTTCTATTTTGAAATTAAGGAAGATTGATTATTATATAAAACATTTACACAATTTATATTAGTATCAATAAAAGTGAAGAAAAATGGATATATTTTCTTTTTATTGAAACTTGAATAAAATAACTCGACAGAATATTAATAATACATATCAAATTTTAATTAATGCATTCAATTGAATTATCATAATACCTAATAATCCTATGCGAGATCATCTCACATCTTTAATTTACGACAATGAATAATGAAATATATAACCAAATTTATACAAATACAAATAATCATTAATTCATTTAATATTAAAAGAAATAATTGATTAAAAAACAATATTTAAATTAGTTTAGTACATAGTTTCTAATAACTTTAAAATATACAAGAAAAAAGCCTGTTAAAATTAGCAAAATAAGGAAACGGGAGCTCTTCCGGGAAAATCATGCTGGTAGGAAAAATAAGTTGTTTGTTTGCCATATTCTTTTCAATTTTTCCATCGCTGATCTTCCTAAACAAACAAACAAAATAACCGTCACCACGATGATCTTTCCTATTGTGTTTTACGCGGCGGAGACCTGGATACTGAACCAGAACATCCGAAGAAAGATAGACGCTTTCGAACTCTGGTTTTGGAGAAGGGTGCTGCGAATTCCCTGGACCAATAACTCTGTACTCAGAGAGGTCCGCGTGGAACAGTGCCTCTCTATCTTAGTGCTTGGAAGGCTGGTTAGGTATTTTGATCAACTCACTCGCTCCAGCTTAGGCCTTGATAAGACCGTGATTCAGGGAAGTGTGGAAGGAACACGGATATTATAAATGATAGTTTAAACTATAATTTAATAATTATTTCGAATTAATCTGAGATATTGCGTTATTAATTATCATATAAATGGATATATATTAATTATTATTACAATAATTGGAACCATTATCAGATGCCTATGTAGAGAGATCTTGGTGAACAAGGGTACAATGAGACTGCAACTGGATTACTTGCGTTGCGCTTTTTAATACAGAATGCTGATCGCAACGGGTGTCACGGTTTTCTTCCTCGAAGTAATGCCTATGGCGGTTCCGGAAGGGTCTTGGAGGTTGTTCAAGGAAGGGATTTTAGTTGGTAGAAATCCGGCACTACCGCGCAATATATTCGAGGTATCCATGCGGATTTTTCCTTTAAAAAAAAGTATATTTGTAAGAGAGTGACGTGGAAGGATGTTTTCTTGCAAATAAAACCTTAAATGATTCTGAAATAAGTAGTTTTTATTATTTACATTTTATACATTTACATTAATTAATTTTTTTTTCCCAAGATAGGGCAATATTAAAACATCTCATAATATACAGAAATAAATTCAAAACAAAAATTAATTATATACACGTGAAAAAAGTAAAGTAGAAATTAGGATGAGCAGGAGGGAGATGAGAAGCAAGAGAAGAAATAAGGAAAAGGATATAATAAGAGAGAGAAGGGCACAGTCTGCTAGCATTGATGGAGATATGGCTAATGTCTAATTGTCAGTATTACTGAGTAAGTTGTGAGGTTGAAGTCTTTTAAGTCTTCTTGTCAAGTTGTCAGTACGAGTAAGTCGTCTGGTGCTTTGGTTTTAATGATTAATGAGACGATACTGATACTTCATGCTATATTGATGTATGACTTCGGTGACCAGGGGGATGTTTAACTCTTTGTGAAGATGGATAACGGGAAAGTAACTTTGGTCTTAAGGACAGCGTTCTGGAACATATTGAGATTGGATGTTTTAGAGGTTCCCCACGATTGACATCCGTAGGTCCATATCGGCTGAATGATTGTTTTATAAATGAGAATTTTGTTATGATATGAGAGATGTGATTCCCGCTTAAGCAGCCAGCGGAGCTGACTAAACATAAGCGAGAGTTGTTTTTTTTTTATGAAATATGATACTTTCAAGTCAGCCTTCTGTCAAGGTATCTACCTAAGTTGTTCGGCGGGGGGGGGGGGGGGGCTGGTATAGCAGGAGTTCGAAGGACCGGAGTTAGAATGATAATAAAATGATAATAATATGACGTACCGTAGAGTGCCGGATGGTGATTAAAACTGGCGATGTTGTTGCTGGCTGGTGGGATTGAATGTATCTTGTTTGAGTTACATTCAATCATGGTGGAGAAGAAAAGGAGTAATTCAAGTTAATTGACTTGAATTACAAGGAACTGGATTGGAGAAGGGAAAAAGGATAAGTGAATGAGGAGAATAAGTGGATGAAGCAAGAAAAGATGATCTTAAGAGAGAGTCACATGAGTTGATTTGGTCTCGTTAACTACCATTCTCCATCTAGCCAGCCAAGGCCTAATGATATCGAGATGATTTTGAAGAGCATTTGACGCTATTACTGGATCCTTATGAATGGATAATATTGCCGTGTCATATGCAAAGGTCGTTAGATCGAGGTGTAGGGGAATGTCTCTTTGCATATTGCAGACAGAAATAGAGAAACTATTAAACACTGTTCTGAATTCGAGCCTATATCTATCTGTGACGCACTTTCTCTGGTTAAATTATATCAGTTTATAAGGATATAATTTGATACTTGGGTCTATTTTGGGCTCAGGACTATAATTTTACTACAGTATCTATATTTCCCCCGTAGGGTCAAAATTTCACTACATTATTATTTACATTTTATACATAGACATTAATTAATAAATTAATATTCTGTGGAGTTCGACGTGTAGGGACGGAGGTTGGAACTGGGACTGGAAGTAGGACTGCTTTATTAAAATTATTTCTATCGAGATCGAACTGCTATTTACAAGTTTATCTTTTCATATGTACAATTGTCTGGAATTGTTATTATTCACCCGAACGCTGCGCGTTGGTGCAGCGCCACTCGCGTGAATAATAACAATGGTGGTCGCGGCTGTGATGGCGATGATGCCAGCGCGAGTTATAGCAGCCACATTACTTACCTGAAATAAGTAGAATCAAATAAGTGTTCCTTCCGAAAACTGATTAAGACAAACAAGAAACACCTAATCAATCCCACCTACTTTAGATACTGCATAGTTACTTCGCAATCATATTGGAGGGGGAGAGGGGAATATGATTACATCTCCCTCGGTTGAAGACTATTTTACAAGGGGAAAATAGTAAGGAACTAATTTTTATATGTGATGTCTGTTAGATTCTTCTCCTCTCTTCTTAGTGTCGAATTCGTAGAGAATGTTGGAGATTCTTTTCTTTACACTTTACGGTCCTCCTCTGACTTCACCTAATTTATTCCTGTTTAGCTAGTTCCCATTGGATACATAAAATAAATAATTTTCATTAAAAGTATGTAATTTTCTATTTCTATCAATTTTCTCTCTTTATTTTTCTTATGACTAACTTCAGAATTTCTAAATGTCATAGACTCTATAGCGGATGCGAGGCTTTCAATGCGGTGGATATATTAATAGTCTTACCCTAGTTACTTACTTAGCTACTTAGTCGACCCGTTCTTCGATGTGTCTGTTTGGTGCACGTGAGCCCTAACTCCTAGTTCATTCGATTTTTAAAAATCGTAAAATATTGAAGAATATTAATGAAAATGATATTGAAATAATGAAATTAAAAAAATAATTGAAAATTTAAAGAAGAAATTATACAATTTTATATCGAGGAGAAATGGAAAGGAAATTAGCCTTCCTTGAAATGGTAGCAATAAAACCTTACTCGTATTTATATTGTAAATGATAGTTTAAATACAATTCAATAATTATTTGGAAATTAATCTAAGATATTTCATCATTAATTCTAATATAAATTCATATATATATATATATATATATAATTATTATTACAATAGTTGGAATGAATGTTTATATAATATATTTATAAATGTATATACTAATGAAATTTACAGAATCCATGAAATTGATTTGACATGGCGAAGACACGTGTTCTTATAAGTTAGATAACAAAGACGGAAAGCACGTGTCTAAGCCAGTCGAATTACTTTTTTAGATAAAGGAAAGGAGAAAGGTATGTACATAAATGTATATATGTATTCTTTTCATAAAATTAATCTTAATACAAGTCAAATTATGGAATCAATTGAACAATACTTAGTTGGATTCAAACTTAATTCTTTATTTACATTTCTCATATATATGTAAGTTTGTGTTTTGGCCACGGGAGGACGATGGACTGAACAGAGCCAAAGACGGCCAGAAAGAAAGAAACATTCATCATAGAAACATCTATCTACTATTATTATATATATATATATATTGTAATGATTTTTTGGGGCAGTAAGGTATAAATAGTAAATAATAACATTTTATAAAATCAAAATTTTGATTATTTTATTTAAATTTATGTGGTGTGTATAGATATATAAAAGAATCGGTTAGATGGATTAAATTTAGGTGTATTTGGTCGCAACAAGGGTGTAATGGCAGCACTTTGGAAGAGGGAATCCAACTTCAGGGTGTTTATCTTTCTGGAAGGGTGGAGAAATGTTTTAAGCGATGTGAGGAGAACAGATGAACTGGTGGTGAAGGCGCTTGGACAGGTGGTCCCGGAGTGACACAGCGCTGGACCGGGTGAGATTGGGCTTCGGTCCGTTTATTGATGTCCTCAGCCCATGCTCCTGGACTCCGTCAGGACCCCTCGTCGACCGCTTAGGAGCGCTCCTCCACTCCCGTCGAACTCTCCCTTGGACTCCACCTTGTCGACTGCCGGCAACCGCTTGCCTGCGGCCAGCTCTTCCCCTCTCTTCTCATAACTTTTATGGTTCTCCAGGCTCTCAGCCAATCGGGTGTTCTAATTCGGCTCCGAGTCGGGAAGGATTTGATTCTTGACCCTGGCTTAACAGCACTTCGTTGGAATTTTGATTTTTTTTTGGGTTTCATATTAATTTAACCAATTCTAGAGAAAATCCTAATTTTTATTTCACTTCACAGGAAATTCTCTAGAAATATAATTCTCCAGAATCGATACCATTTACTAAAATATCACTTCAATATATATATATATATATCACTTTATTTAAATTTTACCAAGTTACGCTACCAAGAGACTTTGTGGCGGACATGTATATAGGTGTGGTGGATGTAAGATGTTGAGGAGGGTTAGAAATTATTGCCGAAGATTTGGAGTCATAACTCGATTTATTGTTTCACAATATCTAGGGGTAGTTGGCTCTTGGGCAAGAAGTAATATAGACAAAGCAAATCTTTTTGCAGGGCATTTAGAAATAATTTTACTCCCTATTCTATAAACTCAAATTTTGAATGTCAAACAGAAATAAGAAACGAATCCATTAAAATAAAGTCAATTACAGTTAAAGAGTTGTTAGGGAAGATTAAAAATATAAAAAGAAAATCATGGTTATAAATGACAACATTTTAAGACAAATTCCTAAAAAAGGTATAATAAAACTAACTTAGTTAATACATAATTCATTTCGCTTAGAATATGTACAAAGATGCTGGAAAGTGACTGAAGTGATTATGATCTCCAAACTAGGGAAAGAACCCAGTGATGTAAATTCTTACCAACCAATCTCATTATTATCAGTGAAATCGAAATTATTATTAAAAAATCAAAATGTATTCCCAAGCATCAATTTTGTTCCCGAGATAAGCATTCAATAATTTACCAAGTACATTACATAATAGACCTAATAGAAAATCACTAGAAGAGGAAGAATATGTTCTATGATTTTCTTGGACGTCGCTCAGGCATTTGACAAAGTCTGTCCTATACCACTATTAAGAAAAAATATGACGATGAATATTCTGAATCAAAAAAAATTAAAGCGGGAATCGCACTTCTTTAGGTCCTCTTTTTACCTGTTCTTCACACACATATGCCAGCGACAGAAAATACGACTATCGCCACTTTTGCAGACAATACTAGTATTCTGGCGGTAGGAAAAGATGAAAAGGAAGTTACTTATTTTCTACAAAAAGCTGTGAATAAAATTAACAAATGGACAATCCAGTGACGAATTAAATTAAATAATAAAAAATCAGCACATGTAATTTTTGGCAAACCCGGTTAATAAAAATAATACCAGTGATTTTAAATGAGCAACTGGTATCCCACGCTAACATAGTCAAATATGAATGAATTTAGATGCCAAATTAAGATAGAAGGAAGATAAAAAAACACACTATCTCTGGCAAAATAGTAAAATTATGGAAGAAAACATCAAGAAAGAATATGAAATCAAGTTAATAAGGAACTTAAAGAAGGAAGGGCCGAGAAATCTAAAAAAAAAACTAAACCATTTGAATTCGTTTGAAGATGTAGTTTTGTACTTTGTAGTTTTATTTGTTTATTTTTAATGAATAGGCAAACTATTCTTCAAATCAGATTCCAAAATTTTCTCTTTTAGCCTGGCTGACTCACTTTTAGTCTCACAACCCAAGATAACTGCACCCTTGCTAACATTTTTAAATCTCGTGATTCCCATCTCTAACTCCCTCACATTTATTTTCTCTCTTATATCCTTCCTAGTACCTTTGCTCTCTTGACAGACTTTCGGTCTAACCAAAAGAACACTATCACCTCGTGACTTAACAACATCACTGTACCCCAACTTAGGAGGAGTAGGAGTAGATATACCTCTACCATTGTCCCCTGCCAATAACATACTTCTGATATTACTAATGGCATCTTTCAACTCCTTTACCTCTTCACTCACTATATCCCTTATGATAGCCTTAATCTCCTCCCTCGCCACTATCTCATTTCTCATTTCTCTAACTTCTCTCAATATCTTATCAATATGAGAGTCGAGACCTCCAGCGGCATCTAAGACACCCTCCCCGCTATCAATTGCTCGGTCCGAGGCATCTATCGAGTCCTGAGAAGCACCACCATCCGATCCGAGTGAGTCACGCCTATCCAGTCTCAAACACAGCATTCTCTTCTCCTCCATCTCCAATTCTCTCCTCACATCTATCTTAACAAAAGGACCCTGACATGCAAAGAGTGTGTTTTTATTGAGCTTATGAAAGAAAGAAAAGCTTCACACACTTCTTACATTGCATTGCCGAAGTCTTGATTTCATTTCTACAGACATTGCATCTGTAACTCACAAATTGCTCACTATCCGACATGGCTTATTGTTTGGCCATACAGCACAAAGAACAACTAATATTTACAAGAGAAAAAGAAATAAAAAAAAAAAAAAAAAAAAAAAAATAACAATAATAATAATAACAATAAACAAAACAACAATAATAATAATAACAATAAACAAAACAACAATAATAATAATAAACAACAACACCAGAGGACAGATAATAATATAATAGAAGCAAAAATAAAAATAAAAATAGAACACATATTAATTATATATATTACTAGCTGCTCAGAGCTCCTTCGTCGCTCTTCACATCTAGACGGGGGCTCCGCCCCCTGTACCCCCGAGTGGTACATAGTATTTGGTTGAAAGTAGTAAAAGGTTTTCATCCATTTTGTTTCAAACAATGTATAACATAAAACATTCATTTCTTATTGTGTGATTATTTAAAATATATTTTAATTTATTTAGTAAATTAATTATATATATTATATTATTGAATATGTTATATCTATCTACTCGAAAGTTCTTGGCAGCTACAACCACATTTCTCCAAGTGTCCCCGGTGACCTCATCTTTCTTTGGCCAATAAATGTCGGAAAGAATAATCTGAATCTACTCTCATCTCCCAGGATCATAGACCATGCGTGGCTCAACGGTACTCGAAAGTTCTTGGCAGCTATAACCACATTTCTCCAAGTGTCCTTATCCTGAGCCTCTGTTCCATATCTCTCGTACGTCATTCCCTGATGTACTCATCTTTCTTTGGCCCATAAATGCTGGGGAGAATCCTATTCTCAAATACTCTGAATCCACTCTCATCTCCTAAGATCATAGACCATGTCTCACACTCATATAATACAACAGACAAAATAATTGTTTTATATATTTTAATTTTCATTCCCTTTTATAATAATTTTGATGAGATAAGCCTCTTTACTGCATGATAACAGGCGTTTCCCGATTGCAACTTCGATTTAAATTCTTCTCAAATATTATTATCCTTCGTGATTACATTCAATTTTTCTACATATTCAAATTCTACATTTTGTATGTTAATACTGCTTCTGTTTGTTTCTAAATATTTCTATTTATCATTATTAATTTCAAACCTCATCTCTTTTCCTACCTCGATTAATTTTTCCTCGCTATCTGTAATTGCAATTGCCGAATCTCCTATTATATTTAAGTCGTCTGGGTCACCTAATATTTTACAATTGATTTCCGCATCTTACTCTTTCTTTACTACCTTCAAGATAAATTTTAAGATCAAAATTTGAAAGTTTATCCGGATCTATTGAGTCATGCGTAGGTTTTACTAAAGTCTACAAATAATTAGTGAACAGAAATATTGAATTCGCGATTTTTTTCCTAATATCTGACATAATGATAATATCTTAATTAATGTTGATCGATTTGGCCTGAACCCGCAATGATATCGTCTAATATTTCCTCCGCCTATAGTTTATAAGTATTGTATATGTTATAATAGAGTATAATATTTCTTGATCATTTCATTTCGATATTTTAATTTCATTGCTTGATTTTTATTGATTATTTTTAATTATAATAAAATTTGAGAAAATGCAAAGTTAGAGACTTGCAGTGGCGCAACCAGGGGGGGGTTTTGGGGGTTAAAACCCCCCCCAGGAGAGAAAAAAATATAAATTGCTGTATATTATGTAATATATTACAAATAGAAAAGAAAAAAAAATTCTTACAGTATAACTTAGTGCATAATAAGTAAGTTTATTTTATTTTAAAAAAATTTTAACAAAAATAAAAATTGCTTATTTTTTCGTACAGAATCAAATATAAGAAATAAATTATTTTATTATTTCTCCCAGTGGCGCAACCAGGGGGGGTTTTGGGGGTTATAACCTCCCCCCCTCCCCCAGGAGAGAAAAAAATATTAAAATTGCTGTATATTATGTACTATATTACAAATAGAAAAGAAAAAATATAATCCTTTTTTTTATTTGAAAAAAAAAATTCTTAAAGTAAAACTTAGTGTATAGTAAGTAAGTTTATTTTATTTTAAAAAAATTTTAACAAAAATAAAAATTGCTTATTTTTTCGTACAGAATTTAATATAAGAAATAAAAAAAATATTTTATTATTTCTCCTAAATCATGAAAAACAAAAGACTTAATATAAAATTACTAGATGATTGTGAAATTTTCCAATTTGACTATTATTTAAATATAAAATAAATAAAAATATTACTCAAATTCTAAATATTTTTTATTAATAATACATTAATTGCTAATTTCATAAAAATTATGAAGCGAAGACTATTTTTTACAAAATGGAAACGGGTAAAAATCCCTAAAGAAAAAAATCCAGTCAAAAATCCCTAAGACCGAAAATCCCTAAATAAAAATATCATTGACTGAAAAAATCCCAAAAAGAAAAAATCACTAAAATCAAAATTTTTCATTTTTGTATTAATTTTAATTATGATTAAGAAAATTTAATTACAATTTAATACAATTCAAAATGAAAATTTTTCTTCAAAACCCCGATACATCGCCCCTCCTCTCCTTTTAAAATAATTATTATCTACTTTACATTTATAATATATTTTATTTTTAAAAAATATTATATAACTCTTTCTAAGTTTTTTTCATGATACTGTTGATAAATATTGCGGTTAAAATAACCTTGAAGTTTATGAAAAAAAGTAATGTTGTTTAAAAGGGCGGGAGGATTTTTAACAAACATCATTCAAATACAATGTCACACAACTGGTGAAACGATACAACTATATGGGTATCTTCATTTTTTTGAGTTTACATTATTTCCGGAAAGACTGACATGAAATATTATAAACTACTTTTTTCAGTACACAAAACAATACAAGTATCAATATTTTTAAAATATTTAATATACACAATGATAACAAACCTTTATATATATATGTTATATATATATATAAATATATATATATATTTGATATTTTAAATTTAATTTATAATTGATAGTAATTATATATATGTGGTATATATTTACAAAAAGATAATTAAGTTGTATTTTGGCATTTATGAATCATTAAATAATTTTATTATGTTTATGAACCAATATGCGATTAATATCAATATTTGGCTTTTATTTAGACTGGAGGGAGAATATGAGCTTTTCAATAAATGAAAATATATAATTATGTCCATTTAAATGAGTTAAATGTTTTAATTTTTATTCAATCTTTTTATTTTAAATTTCAGCATAAAATCGTTTAAAATTTGTTTTTACTGAATTCTCTAGATTTGGGGATTGATAAATAATTTTTCATATAAAAAACAATTTATATTTTTAATACACTTTATTTAACTCACACTGTCCGTTTGTCCGCGGGTTGTGCGTTTGTTTGTTCGCGGCATTTTATAATCGATAAAAATCATTCAATCAACTTGAAATTTTGCATACGCGCTTGCTCCTGCTAATAATACACGAATCAATTGAAAAATCCACTGAATTATTTATCTATTAGTGGTAATTAATTAACTAAACTTTCATATGCGGAATATGGAATAGTTCACTATTTCAATCATAGATGGCGATAGCAGTTCTAGAGGCGCTGAATACGACTAAAATGTATAAAATAAATTTAAGTAAAAATAAATATTTTTAAAAAATACACTTTACTTAAAATTGCACTAAAAAGTTAAAAATAAAATCACTTTAAAGTGTGTACGCTCTAATTATAATAAGACCGTAAAACCTTTAACACCGTAAAACATTTGCTTCCATTTGGTGTTATTATAAATTGAGCACACACTTTAAAGTGATTTTATTTTTTACTTTTTAGTGCAATTTTAAGTAAAGTGTATTTTTTAAAAAGATTTCTTTTTACTTAAATTTATTTATATCTATTTTCATTTTTATTTTTATTCTTTTTTACCAAATTCTTATAAATGTTCATTAATTTTGAAATTTTGAAATTTCATATATGTCATTTAATTTGAAATGATTAGCTAGTTAAAATTTTGATTATTATTTTTTGTGATATTTGTAACTTCTTTGCTAAGATTAATTTGTTGCTCAGGTAAACCGAATGAATAGGATCACTAAAATCCTCAATTTCAAATATTTAAATTTATCAGATGATCTTGGTTAAGCCTTTATAACAATAGTTTCATTTTAATCCTAGAACATAATTCCTAAAATAATATTCATTAATATATTTCCATATTTTCAATTTTGAAAATGATGAATAACTTTATCAAATGTGTCAATGATAATAAATTTTGATAATATAGAATTAAAAGAATAAATACAATAAATATTAAAATATTGTAAAATTCTTCATTTTGTAAAATTGTCATTTCTGAAGTTATAAAATAGGTTGCGATTGATGTGTCACGTGACAAGAATGGAAGAAGAAAGGCTTGCAAGAAACTGGATGGTAGACTAAGGGCAAGCTGGGCAGAGTGGGGAAGGTCGTGAAGAAGATGGGAGGAAATGGAAATCGGATGGGATTAGCTCAGAAAAGGGACGTTTGGAGGAATGTGGTTGCTGCGACCCTAAACTTTCGAGTTCCATAAAGCCACACAGATAGATGTTATATAATTACTAATATTATTTAATTACTATTACTATTAAAAAAAAAATATTTTTTTCTATAAATGTAAAATTTATTTATTTTTCAAAATTAATTTTAGCGCTTTCCAAGTACTCCTCATTCATGTGAGTGATTTTTCTAATCATCGTTCTGGCTTGGATTCAATATTTTTTGGGTTTTATCTTCTCAATTGAGTCCAAACGATTTTTTTATCTGAGTCTATCAATTGTAAATATTTAAAAGTCATACGGTGCTAAATCAGGAGAATAGGGTATTTATGGAACAACACAGTACTTGACTAAATATTTTAGTAGTATAGTTTTAGTAATAGTAATTTATCAGTATAGTTTAAATTTATCAGATGATCTTGGTTAAGCCTTTATGACAATAGTTTCATATTTTAATCCTAGAAAATAATTCCTAAAATAATTTTCTTTGATATATTTCCATATTTTCAATTTTGAAAATGATGAATAATTTAATCAAATGTGTCAATGATAATAAATTTTGATAATATACAATTAAGAGGTAAGAGGCAAATATGGGTGACGTAGTTAATTTAAATTAAGAAAAAACTAATGAAGATGATTTTGCTCCAGGCTTAAACCAATGCAGATCGATTTGTATTTATAAATATTATCTATGGTGTGAAATTCAAAAAATTCTTCGATCGATTAATTAATAAATTAATTTAAAAATATACAAATATTTATACAAATATACATATATATATATACACCTATCCCCCGATTTACACGGTACTTGTTTTACACGTTTTCGCTTTTACAAGGTTTTCCAAATAAGATTTTTTTTGTTTTTATCGCACTCTACTAAATGCTACTGTGTACACATCTCATGGGGAATGCCGAGCTTATGTGCTGACTTGCTGCACATGCACACTGTGTCTGTATTTCTTCGCATAAAATTAAAGTTTTATCTACGGAAAATTGTATTTGAGTGAAAGTTTCACAGTTTCAGAAAGATTTAATTTTCCATATTCCAACCTTCGATTCCGAAAAAAAGAAAGAGCAATTTCTGATAGTGATGAAGGATAATAAAACACCTTTGGTTTTATTTTTTGTTCTTCTGTTTAATGTATTGCAATTAAATAAAAAAACAGTGTTTCCGTAATATATTACATATTTTAACCTGTCAATGCATTTTATTTTTATTTACCTAAAAATATTGAAAAAAATCACAACTATTAAATAGCAAAATTATGCATTTTCTGCAAGATTTTCGATTTACACGGTTTTGACTTGAAAATTTTCAATTTTCGATTTACACGTTTTTCTCAGGAACGTATCTACCGTGTAAATCGGGGGATAGGTGTATATAATTTTTGCAAGTATAACAAATAATAAGATAAGACATATACCTAAATATATATATATATATCATATTCAATAATTTCTTTAAATGTTATAATATAATACGTATAGTATTCAATTTTAATTGAGTATAATATAATATTTATCTTGGTTGATAATTTCAAACCATAATCCAGTATATCAATGTTTTTTTTTATGAAACCCCAATGAATTAAAATGGAATGGTAGATTTATTTCGATTCATCAGGCGGTTTGCCGATCCCCTGATATGCTCCACTTGATGATGTATAAAGCGATAATACGCAAATTCGAATAATAATCTCCGGACCAAAAAATATTACACACCAAGCTTTGTATATATTCGAGATAGATTGGCAGGATTTAAAAAAAAAAGCATTGTGGACTGTATTAATTTATTGTGTATGGTACGGGTGAACAAGAGTGCTAAGGAGGGGGGGGTTCCTTTGGCGGTCGATACCGCGGCAGCGACCCGGGCATCGTACCTGTCAGTCCATCGGTTTACTTCATTTATACTTATTCTTTAATTGAAATGATAAGAAAAAAATTAATATTTAAAAAAAAAATATTTTCCATTTTTTTTAAATAAAGAAAAAAAATATATTATCAGCAAAATTGTATATATAAAAGAAATAAAATGAAGGATTAAATATAAATTGGAGCTAAATTAATGGGTGTCGATTCTATAATAGATTTTTTTTTACATTTATGTGCGAATGAATGATTACGATCATGATAAAAAAAAATTGCTAAGAGATTTTGATATTTCTGTATATTTTAAGGTCACAAGGAGTAAGAGGAAGAGGGTGCCTTTAAGAACCGATATTACTCAGGACAGTATTGTCAGAATGAGTAAACGTTCGAGTGTAGATACACCGATTATCCGATTATGTTTAAATTTTATATAAATTCCCAAAAAAAACGATCGTTAGAGTTTTTGCTAAAAAAAAATTGGATTTTCATATTTCACCCAAAAGTGATGTTAACTTTTTTTTGAATATTAAATTTTTTTGAAATAAAAAAAATGCTTATGTAAATATTTTATTTTTTTTTTTTATTTAATTTCTAAATTTATAAAAAAATTTATTAAACAGCCTTTTATTAAAAGAAAGTGTAATTATTTATTAAAAGAAAGTGTAATTACAAATGTAGTATAGACCAGGGATGGCGAACCTTTTTCAATGTCCGTGCCACAATGTCATAAAAAATCTTAATGAAATATCTTAATGTATCACAATAAAATTATCATTATTTTTTTATCCCCCCCCTGTATCCTCTTTAACATTAATATTTAATCAAATGTCTTTGTAACTATTATGTACAAAAGTGTTATAATTTTAAATATTAAATTTTATATTAAAAAAAGTGTAATGATTATTAAACCAGGCACAGAACCGACCAACGGTTTAAAATAAATAAATTTCCAGGTATAGAAAGAATTTCAAATAATTTTAATATATCTATTAATGCAATAAAAATTTGTAATGTATTTGTGGTAAAAATTTATCTTTCATAAAAATTGTCAATTTTTCAAAAGTGCCACTTGTGGCAAGCGTACCATAGGTTCGCCATTCCTGGTACAGACTATAATTAGTATAATTTTTTAATGATATAAGGGGAAGATGAAAGAGATAGAAGACTGAGATAAGAATAAAAGAAACTTTTTATTTTTTAAGTGATTTTTTTTGTCAAATATTGAAAATAGAAAATTTCCCAAACGTATCATTAACTCTTTAAGCCAGGATCGATTACTATTCTTTTTTCTCTTTTTCTCTTAATAAAAAAATAGTATCAAATCAAATCAAATCAAATAATTCTATTGCTTGATAAAAGAACACCTGAACTGTGTTGAGTACACCAGTACCAGTACCTTTAAATAAAATAAGGCACTATGTATGTATACTTTTTTGAAAACTATAGTACTAAGACACCCCAGTAATGCATCAGTCCGATTTCTTTTTTAATTTCGATGCATACTTAAATGTCTTTAAAATTAATCAAAATATTAATAAATCTAAAAATTAAATTAAAAATAATTATCATATATAATATCATATATCATATATATATATATGAAATAAAAATTACAACATAAATGAAGCAAAATAAGCAACACAATTTTTTTTTTGTGATTATTCCTATTTTAATTCTATAATATTCATTTTTAAACATAGGGTGACCCAGCCAGTAGTTGAACAAATAAAGCCAGTTTACCACGGATCCTGTTGTAAGTTCTATACTATTAACCGTAAAACTAAGCTAATGGATTTTTAACAAAGCTTTATTATTGTAGTTATTAAAAAAAATATTAAACAGTGCTTAACTGAAAAATAAAAAGCAAAAAAAAATTCACAACATATTTTATGATTTTTTCCCAGTGGTTGAACAGACATGTCCAGTATCTGAACGCTCGATATTCCAGTAATTGAACACCCGTTATTTCATAGTTTTTTTTTATTTTAAGTTTAGGTACACATCCAAAACGACTTAACAAATATCTAGGCCTATAGCTTGAGCACTCATAACACAATACAAGGCTAATTCACATTCCAAACATTGTTCAATGTTTTAATTATAATAATAATAATAACAATAATACATATATTTATTTATTTCAAACAAACACCAATCGGCAATATACATATAAGATACAAAATTAAAAATGTTTTTAAAATTTTTTAAACTGTTGATACCAAATTAATTGCTTTTGGAGTCGAGTCCCGTTACTGCATACAGATTCCTGGTTTTACTGATTTTTGTCGGCTCACAATGGGAAACAATGCTTTTTTGGCCATTTCCATAGATTTGGCCATTGAGGACACTTCTGCACCATCTTCATCGATTTTCAGTATTATGCCTGGGAAATATTTGTCCTCGTATACAATAATCACATGCTTTTCTACTTGCTTCTGTACTGGCTGCCAGTTATGCCCATTGTCATCACTCTCGGATTCGTGCCCGACGATACTTCGAAGCTAGACTCAGAGCTGTCCGGGGTACTGACATGTCGCTGTCGTTTACTAGAAACTCGAAGTTTTTCTTGCTTCTTTTTTCGAGTTTATCTTTCTTATCTAGCCTTTCCTGAATTCTTCTTTTCTTTTCCTTTTCCTTCTCTGTTATTTCTTTCTTCTTATCTTCAAATGACTTAATCCATTGCTTTGAAGTTGTTGCGTAAAGTAAGCGTCGCCTTGTTGTTTTAGTCTTTTGTGGAGATTCATGTGGCCATAATATAGCGTCGGCAAATGCAGGATTGACTTCAGTCCCTACGACTTTAGGCGAGTCCGATTGTCTTGAAAGTGTTCCTTGGATTGCACTAACATTCAATGCTGAAGGTGAGGCATCAAAATTATGATTAATTTCGGGCTCTTTTTCAATACACTCAGATAAAAGGCCATTTGTCTGAGTTTCATTAAGACATTTGCTCCGACGCCTTTTCCAAAATTGAAACAGTTCACTGGCCTCAATATTACCCTACCACTCTTCCCCTGCACTTTTCTAAATTCTTCAGGCCTACCCTTGGGGAAGAGGGATTCAAGGTATAAGAGGGATTGAACATTCACAGTCTGGTAATCTTCGATGGCGGGCACCGTTCACCACTGTTCAATTACTGGAATTTGTGAATTTTAACAGTGCCATTAGTTGAACAGTCAGTTTAGAGCTCTAAAAAATAAAAAATATCTATACCTTAATATCATGCTTCAAAATGTAGTCCTTTAGCTTTAATTTAAGACCAATTCGGTAAAAATATCTCTAAAAATGACTAGGATGCACGTGGATTACTTTTACTTACCGTATTTTCAGTAGACTAGTCGTGAATGCAAAAACAAGCATTTCATTTGAGAAAAAAAATAATATCTCTGAGTACTTAAGTCACGTGCAGCAGACGATAGGTGTTTTAGTTGTAACAATATAACAACTTAAAAATAAAATAAAATTTCACGTTCCAAGCATGTTTCCTCTTGAGATTTTGGCGGATTTTTGGTAATTTGTTCAACTACTGGAAGGGGTTCAACTACTGGCTGGGTCACCCTATGAAGTATTTTTATAATTTTTATGAACATATATAAAATAAAAATATAATATAATTATATCTATATTCTATTATAAAGAAATAATATTTTCTCAATATTAATAAACAAGAATAATAATCTACTCACCGGTTTAACTCAAATATTCAATATTTTTTAAAAGTTTTTCTTTTTACCGACCGACGATAGTAAGGGAGGTATTGTTTTCACACCAAATTTCACATGTGGAGATTTTTACATATCTCCACGAATCATGCATTTTCTTAACAGAAAAAAGTATTTTTAGCATGATGTCTGTCCGTCCGTCCGTATAGATGTGAACAGCCTGAACGGCTCAACCGATTTTGATGAAATTTGGTATATTTACTTAATGCATCAGTGGGATGAATTGATCAACTTTTGGTGCAGATCCGGAAACCGGAAGTGGTAGTATTAGCGATCTACGATAGGAATGAAAGGGTTATTTTCACACCAAATTTCACATGAGGAGATTTTTTACATATCACCACGATGCACTTTGTATTGGTTTTATCCTCGAGAAAAATCATCTTTATTAGTTTTTTTCTTAATTTAAAATTATATGACGTCATCCAGCCATTCATGACGTCACAGCCTGGTCTTACATATATATTATAAATAAAATAAAATTAAAAATATTTATGTTATATGCCTATCTGTTTTTTATTACATTAATAGATATATTAAAATTATTTGAAATTGTTTCTGTAGAAGGAAATTAATTTATTTCAAACCGTTGGTCGGTTCGGACCTGGCCACAGGTCAACTTATTTATATTATTTCGATAATTATTAAAATTAAAAAATCAAAATAATTTCCCACTCGGTCTCCCACCAATATATTTTTAGCATATTTTACCTATATATCTATATTTCTATATATCTTATATTCTTATATAATAACTTTATACCTTTTCTGGTATGTTCTTAATTAAATTCTCAATATTTTCTTGGCATAATTTGTTCTACTCATCAAGAAGTTTATTTTTTAGATATTATTATGTATTTTGCTAAAACGGGATGTTTTAAGAATTTGATGAAAACAAACTAATTGTTTGTTTATCACTTGTTTATAACAAAGCACAAGTTACAGTGTATTATATACATTTATGTATTCTTGAGCCAACTGTTAAATCGGGGTGCTCTTCATGTTGGATTGAGTTCTATTTATTTTACATTAAGAAATGTTAAATGTCCTCTTCTCTTATGATATTTACATGTGAATTATGCTGTTGTTACTGATGTTTATGTTTATTGATAATAAAATGACTTATTTTATTTGTTGATCTATGTTTTGTTAGTTTTGTTGTTTGGTCTTTGTCCATTTGATTTGTTGTTGTTAGTGATTGTTTTGGTGACCTCTGGTGTCTTGATAATGGTTATTGTAACATTTAAGTCGCAAAAAAATTTTCATAAGAATAATAATTTTCAGAAAATCCTAAACGAACTATAAAATATATATAATAATATTATATTATAATAATACGCCTCTTCGGGGAAAGAACACACTTTCTTACTAAATCCTACTCGCAACCCTTTTATTAAAAAATGACAATTCGATTGTGATCTCATACTAAGAATTATGTGTCAAGACAATAATCGCAACATATATATAAATTTGTTAGTTTAGGTTTTGGTGAAGACTTTGATTTATAAAAAGGTAATTCCGGGTTGTTTTCAAGTAATTTAATTATTTTTGAAATTCAATGTTTCAGGGTTTCACAAAATTTCCACTCTCTTTAAAATAACAAAGAAATGTGCACTGAAATGATGAGATTCAAATTGCATTTAACTACGCAAAAACAACCCTGAATAAGCTTTTCAAATATGTATATACTTGTATTATATATATATATATAATATCAGACTTATACATTCTACGCAAGGACAGCGCCTATCAAGTCGGTTATATTAATTAGGTTTCATATGATCAGTAGAACGGGTCCTATCAATCTTTACCTTGATTTTTTTGATCAGAGGCGCTACTTTTTATCAAGTACTAATTTTGAACCCGGAGGCTAGGTTGACTCCTTCATTTGACATATATGTATATTTATATATATAATAACTAATACAAATACCTAATTGGTTAAATTTAATTAGATTTTAATTCATTTATATAAATTTAATTATTTTCTCACACACACACAAATATCTGGACTCGTAAATGAATGAATTTTTGTGCTCTTACACCTCATTATTCCGTATAATAAAATTAAAAACAAAATAATAATACAATCACCTTGATTAAAACTATAAAATTATCCCCACTATATATACAAATAAAAACATTTTCTTACAAAAAACAAAAGAAAGATAAACATTCAAAAATCAAAGAAAAATAAGGTATATGACTAAAAAAAACTATACTATAATCAATTTTATTTATAGAATTTTTTAGCTTATATAGTTAAAGCATCCAATTATTTTTTTTATTTCAAACTCTTAACATTTTACTGAAATAAAATTAAAATTACAATGAACTTGTTTTTAAAATGCTTCATTCTCTCAGAATACATATTTTTACGTGAATAAAATATTAATCATTCTTATATAAAAATAATAAAATGATTATATAATCAAATAAATAATTGATAAAAATTAACTAGTATTTATTTATGAAAGGTAATATGGAAGATTTTATTAATTACTATTTCCTAATAAAATTTTCCTAGTCTCCCTTCGGATGCAAGAACAAGAACATTAACATCCTAATTATTAAAAGGCAAAAAACATCGATTAATGCCCCCAAGAATGCTGTTATCATTAAATTAATGTTCACATCCTTTTTCTTTTTAATCTCTCTTCTTATTCTTTGAGTTAAATAATGTCTACAATATTTTATTCGTGATATCTTATATAAAAAATAATTTTACAAAATTACTTATTCATGTAGTAATTATATACTTATATTTCATTAAAATTTCATTTCACAAAAAAAAAGTATTTTAAAAATAGGCGTTAATAAAAATGTTGAAATCCCCATAAATAATAAAAATGTTTATTTATCTGAATTAAATAAATAAATAATTAAAAGCTATTATTATTATTTTTTTTTAATTATATATACTTATATATTACTAAACAAATTATTCCAGTAAATGATATTTTCTTTATTATTTATTTAATAATTGCATTTTCATTCATTTATACTTTTAAATTTTCTCAAAAATCTTCTTTAAATAAATATAATTATGAAGAAGTACCCTGGTGAGAGAATGTTTTTTTGTTATAATATAAATTTAATAATAAATCTTTTTTTAATTCTCACTTTTTATTACATTTTCTAAATATAATCAATAAATTGTAACGCCGAAAAAAACAAAAATGAGAGTATTGAAGGTGTTAACGCAAAGGGGAAAATATGCTAAAGTAGATCAACAAATCCCCTATTTACGCTAACAATTTTTTAATTATTCAAATATGGTAGGTTAAGATCGCCAGCAATTATAAACAAATTTGAGGTCTCACAATATGGTAATAAAGAAATTCTTTCCAGTAAACCTCAATTGCAAATATTCAAATTATAATTTAGATTTATTAAACAAATTAATTAATATATACATTTCAATACCTGAGCAGCAATAATTAAAGGGGAGAATTTTGCAAAACTTAATGGTTTTCGTTCCAAAATACAAAGAGAGGTCTTCAAATATAACCGTACTAATATTAATACAATATCAATTAAAAAAGAATGGCAAGAGGCTTATTTCAATATGAATGACTTAATTTGTGATGTCATACTTGTATAAATTAACTATATTAAACTAAGAAAATTAAAAGTTGATTTTTCTCGAGGCTGAAACCAATATAGATCGATTTTTCTTTATATATATTATCTATGGTGTGAATGTCAAAAAAATCCTTAGAGCGGTTTAACACGTACCCGCCGGCATGTAACACCGGTGGCTCATGCCGCCACATAAAATAAATAGACAAATTAAGGTGTTAATATCTCAAAAATATACAAATATA
Source organism: Labia minor (assembly GCA_963082975.1). NCBI lineage: Eukaryota > Metazoa > Arthropoda > Insecta > Dermaptera > Spongiphoridae > Labia > Labia minor. The sequence goes on from OY720345.1 coordinate 58,422,874, forward strand.
TAAACAAATATATATATATATACATTTTTTTCTAGTATAATAAGATAAGATATATATTATTTTAACTTTTACTATTGTCAGAGTTTATGCAACTGATATGATTTATATGTAATGGCCTTTCTAAATAATGCAAATAGCTTAGTTACATAAATTAAAAACAAAACAGATTATACAAACTCAGATTTCAATCACTAGTAAATTTTCTATTAATCTCTATTTTACTCAATCTAATCTATATTTAGTACCGTTGATTTCAGAGTGATTAAGTGATGTACATTCAATTTAACGTGATTAAAAATCATAATTAAAAAAAAATTGTTTACTTACTTTTCATTTTTACGGATTACACTTATAATTAAACATTAAAATATTTAGATTAAAAGTGGGGCTTCTGTACTTTTTTTTAAGTTGTCATCCGTCTGGTTTTAACGGCTTTAAACAATTTTATTTACCTGACCCATTTATTTTATTAAATTGCCGTCTCTTGTTTCTTTCAACTTTATACAAAATCCGCCTATTCTTTTTCTAACCTACCTTTTTTTTATTGTTTGGTAATTTGTTTGAGTGTTGTATCTATTGTTTTGAATGTACAATGTGATCAAAGGTCTCTATATTTTCTAATTTATAAAAAACTTCGAGGACTAATTAAATGAAACTCGAGATTCATTGAAAAAACTTAATGTTAAATTTATGGTAAAGAATTTTGTCACTTTATGTTCTTTTATTTTAAGTGGTGTTTTATTTTTTATAAGTATCTATCTAATTTTATTTATTGGCAATAATTGTCAATCGATCTAAGTATTACATATTACATTTTATTTTGTTGAGTCCGGGTGTATTTTTTTTTTTTTTTTATTCTTCTCTTACATAGAACTGAGTCGTCCATTCCCTTCCGTACTTTGATTAGAGGGTAAAATAAATTAGTGTCAAATATCTTCTATATATATAAAAGGCAATGTCTGTCTGTGTGTCTGTTTCGCCTAAACTCAAAAACTACCCTTCCGATTGCGATGAAACTTTCAGGGATTGTTGTGGGCATACCAAGGAAGGTTTTAGTGTAGTTAAATCCAAAATTAATTTAATTAGTAATATTTTGGTAAAAGTCTAGGTTACCATGGTTATATTGAAAAATTTACAATAAATAAATAAATAAATAAATTGGAAATCTTTTCAACTTATTATTTTGATAAATTTTATTCATATTTTAAATTTTTTTTAAACTGTCAAAAATAACATACCCATAATAACAGTTGTAATAAAAATACAAATATAAATCACAAGAGAGGAACCGCTATGTCAATCAGTAAGGCTTTTTTGGTTTTTTTACCGATCAGGAGGATATCTGGCCGGTTGAAGTTTACAGTATGATCCGTCAATACAGGTCTGTCCCAGTACATGATCGAATCCCTACTCTCCATCACCGCCACCGATGTATATTTATAATAGGGGGGTGTTATTTTGGGGTCAAGAAGTCCATTTTTAAATCCTAGATATTGGTCTATCAATTTTGCCAGTTGGTTATGCCTTGATAGATATGCATTTTCGGCAAGGGCTGAACATCCTGCCATTAGGTGTTCTATGGATTCGCCCATCTTACCACACTTTCTAAACAGGTCTTCAACATTGCTTTTCAGGACATGTTTCTCATAATTTTTCGTCCTAATGACCTGATCTTGGATGGCACATATAAAGCCTTCGTTCTCGGGGAACACATCTCCATCAGTGATCCATTGGAGAGATGCAGTTTTGTCGATATAGGGATCTTCAAGCAGTTTAGGGAACTTCCCATGCAAGACTTTGTCACGCCAAGAGTTTATTTCGCGGGGTTGGGTTTCTTGACTTTGTTTACTTAGGTCTAGGGGTGTATATCCTTTGTCCATTCCCCTGACCGACCGATGAGAGTAGTTTGGTTTTCATGCTATTTACTTGGGATTTACAGAGGTCGAAGATGTATGTTAAACCTCTACCATCTCTCCGAGGTAGATATAACCGGACCTCAGAAGAGTAAGTATGCAACGAGCGAAATTTTGAGAGTAACCTTCGAGTGAATCTACCGTTTAAATCGGTATCAGACCACTTAATTATTCCAAAGGAATATGTTAAAATGGGTCTAGCTCAGGTGTTGATGGCAATTATTGTATTTTTACCAGATAGTTTGGTGTTCAGTTATCACATACGTATATATGTATACAGACACACATGCAAAAGCGAAGCTTTGCCGGGTCTGCTAGTATATAATAAAAAAGGTAAAGTGAATGTGTAAATATTAATTATAAAAAATATGTAATTATTGAAATGTTCGCCAGTATTTATATGACATAATATGGGAACTGTTGGAGAAAATAAAATAAAGGAAAGGAATATAATATAAAAATTAATAAAGGAAGAAAATCATGTGCCTGATGGATAAAGAAAATCGAAACTTTTCGATTACAGCGAATTTCCAGGTTCCCAAACAACGGAAGTCTTATATAAAGTTATTGGTTTCTGAAACGTAAAATAAAAAATGGAATTTTAAGAAATAAAAGAAAATATATTCAATAGATAAAATCAATGAAGAGGTTTAATGAAATTTGATAAACGATTATAATAAAATTTAGAATATCATAAACAATGGGGAAAACAAATAATAATAATTAATCTGTTTCTGAATTTACCAGCAATAGTGAAAATAATTCTGAAAATAAAAAAAATATAGATATTAAAAATGAATGAAAACATAAACCAAAGAATTAAATTTATGAATTAATGGCCAGAATTATAAACCAATAATATAAAAGAAAAAAGTAATGATCCCTTGTTAAATCCAGAAAGAATTTTCGCACAGTTTTGTAAGGTCATACAAATACTCAAGGCACTCTGAGGAGCACAGACTAACCGTTATCAGACCTGGACACCCAATGTTAATTTTTTGAAACGGCGTTTTGCGCTATCTGACGGCGCAAGCCAACTAATTTAAAAAACCGCAATTGCTCAGTATTTTAATACATTTTTGCTCAGTAAAAATTTCCATTTTATTGTTTTTTGCACGGTAAAATATTTTAAATTGTTCAGTAATTCATGCTCAGTAAATATCATTGACTGCACAGTATAAATCACTGAATGCACAGTAAAAATTACTGAATGCTCATTAATTTATTTGTATTATAATATTGATGAATTTCTCCATTGTATTTAATTATTTAAATATATTATTTTAATTTTTTTTTAATTTACATTTTTTTAAAAAAATATTTAAATATATAAATTAAATATATTTATTTATGGTATTATATCGCTCAATAAAATATAATTTGTTATTATTTACTTTTTTATGTAAATTTATAATTGAATTTAATTTTGAAATATTGATACAAGAAAATATTTTGGCTCACAAAAATTTTCAGTGGTTCTAAAACAAAAAATGTGAAATTCGGATAGCATTTTTACCGGTATGTACAAGGCAATATGTATTGTAAGTATTGGCTTGTTGCAAAAGTGGTTCGGAAATTAAAAACTCCTGATCCAGGCATCAGGAGTTTTGGCCGAGCAATGGAATGTAATGTTTAAATTTTAGCAGAGCGGTATCCACATTTACTTACTGTGTATCTACTCTGCGTTAAAATTATGTCCCGCTCGAAGTTACCTCACCCTTTCCCTACCACATTTTTACAGAACGGTTTCAGATTTTGCTGTGCTTTAATAATTTTTACTTAGCAAAAAGTGTTTTTTACTGGGCATTTAGGTATTTTACTTTGCATTTTGTTTTTTTACTAAGTGTTTAGTTTCTTTACTGGGCATTTAGTTATTTTACTGAGCATTTGGTTTTTTTACTGGGCATTTGGATTTTTTACTGAGTATTTTTTTTTATACTGTGCAATTTTCTACACAATATCAAAAATTTTAATAGTTGAATAATAAACATGAAAAAACTTAAATATAATTGTTATATTTTATACAATGAAATTAAACTTAAATCTAACTTATTTTTATGATTGTAAAAAAAACTAAATATTAATATAAATATAAACAATACTTCCCTTATTATCGTCGGTCGGTAAAAAATGGAAAATCAAAAATTTCCAATTAAAATACTTACGACATTTTACATTTTTTACTTTCCCGCATACTTCGTATAAGGGAAGTATTGGAATATCGTCAAAAATTTCGACTTCGAGATTTCGATAGATCTTTTCGTTTTAGACCTCCCTGAGTCGGAAAATACCATTTTTCGAATTATGTCTGTGTGTGTGGATGTATGGATGTATGGATGGATGGATGTTTTTATGGATGTATGTAATGTTTGTCTGTGAGCAAATTTACTCAGAAACTAATCAAGCTAGGACTTCGAAATTTGGTACACCGATATTATTCACAGTTTGTAGATTTCTATCAAAATTTCGTCAAAATCGGTTAACCGGAAGTGGTACTTTATCTACACTGGTTGCGTTTACCTTTCAAGTAAAGTACCAGTTTGCTTCGAGATATTTGCTTCATATTTTGTATATAAATTCACAAATATGAAAAAAATTCAGATACCAAATTTCATCATGATCTGACTACTGGAAGTGACATTTTACCTATACAAGTAGCGTTAGGTGTAAATTATAAATATATGTGTTAAACCATTTTACTTTATAATTTAAATTAATTAGTTTGTTTATTTTTATTGTTGTTAAAACATAATAATAATAACCTAATTACCTATTTATATGCGGGAAAGTCTAGGGGAGGACACTCCCGATTTTTATGTTATTTATTTCTACCTTTTTTTAAAAAAAAACAACAATAACACAAAAGATCAAAAAATTAAAAGAAAAACAATTTAAAACAAAAAAAAACACGCTATGATCCTTATTTATGATGACAATGAAAACAATATTTACATAATAGTTTAATTTTTTCTTTCTCTTTCCTTTCTCTCTCAATATATATATAATCGATGGTTATAAATTCGCTTTATTTCCCTTTATCCATAAACATCTTATTATTGTTATCTATATAAAAAATGCAGGCAGACGCTTATTCCATTCAACACGAATGCCCGACGTTTCAAAATTTCTCCACTCAAACGCGTTACCCCAGCTAACTTTTATCATACTCGTAAAGTAATATAATGATAATAATAATAAAAAAACTAGTATGATTAATTATAATTTCTATTAATAAACAGAATAATCAAATTGATAAAAATCCTATAAAATTAATTTCAATATCAAACGAAATAATCACAATATTTAATTAGAATTGAAATTTCTATAAGAATATTAAAAAAGTAAAATATAGAAGAAGGACTACTAAATAAATTGTTCCAAATAATTATATTATACTATCATCAATGATTTTATTATTAATTATATTGTAATTTTTTATAAATTAATTATTTAAAAGTTCAAAGGAAAAAGGTCTGGAAATTATAAAAAACAAAAAAAAAACAAAAAACAAAATAAACATTGCCCTCAGTATTTTAGTTGAACATGAATGTAAAAAATAAACTTTTATTGGAGATGAAAGCTTTTATAAGTGTGACTGTCAACTGAAGCACTATTGAAATGACAAAAATATCTTGTTCAAAATGGTTGATAAAATAAAATGACATGATTATTTGGATGGAAATGCTCTTATCATTCAAATGAACAAATACCAGGTTGTTATTATTGAAAAATCATCGAATTTCAATATACACCTATCCTCACAAAAAATGTATAAAATAAGATTAGTAATAATAACATTAAAAGAATTATTTATTTTACATTTATATCAGTATATGAAATTCACTGGAACGAACTGCATCTGAATACAATATCAGAGATGAATCGATTCTAACAAAGTATTTTTGAAACTAATCTAATACTAATAGTTGTGTAACCATATAATACATATGCTTAATTATTGTTTGACATTGTATTTAAGCTTTGTTTTGATATTCACTTTCAGTAGGGACAGTATTGTATATTCTGTTTCAATATAGGGGTAGTAAACTTTCCCATCTCTCTCGGCATAATATAACATCATAGATTTTCTCTTCATTACCGGCATTAATTACTCAAACTAGCGACATGAGGCAGAAATAGTACAAACATAGCATCTCCCATTGGAAAATAATTATTTTTGGATTTCACAAATATATCTTGTAATATTTAATTTATCTAACAATTGCAATTAATATACAATATTAAAACAACATATAACGTTATTTTTATTAACTATTAAAACACAGTCATAGTCTATTCTAATAAAAATTATCCTGATAAATTTATCATTTATTTGTGGATATTTTAATTTGAACATATATACGAGGGCGGATCAATAAGTGACTTTTTGAATGAAAAACATTTTTTTTGTTTAAAAAATTATTTTATTTTTCTACTTTGAGCTCTATACACTTCGTCCAATATTTATTCAATTTTTGTATTCCTTTCCAAAAAATAAGATTGTCGAGGACATCAAAATAGGTATTTGTGCAGACACTCCGAGAAATCCACTGTTTTGACTGCTGTTTGGTCGCTGGTGTGTTGTTGTAGATCCCCGTTTTAACCACTGTTACGAAATGGGGCAAAATCTCGTTCATATTGCGGTTAAACATCGACAAACATTAATGAGCACTTGAAATTCACTTTTTTCCAATTTCTTCTCAAATCACGAGGTAGTCTGCTTATAATGGAAATAAAAACTAAAAGACCCAGCTGGTTCAAATTTCGACAGGAGTCAGTTAATAGTTGCCTTCTGCCATTTCTTTTAAGAGACGGGAAATTCAATAAGTCACTGACTTATTGAGCTGCCTTCGTATTTCACTATTTTTTCCCAAAGCAATTATATTATAAATTATCTCTTTTTGCTCTAATCTGAATTTAAAACTCTATTTTGGCTCTTGATTCAATAAAATTATTTTAAAAAAAAATCCATTGAATGTGGTTACAAATGGTACCTGCTTTGGATAAGGTATTTGCCTTCCCATTCCCCCATCCCCTATCCAAAAGCGGACAGCTCATTCCCCAAACCCCTAATGAATATTCATATGCCCTTCCCACCACCGATGCAGATCCACTTCCAAATATATAAATCTCTAATTCCACCATTTTAAACCAAATTCATAATCGTATTCAAACAATCTCAATAATCTAAATACTAAACTAATTAGTATGTTTATTTCCATTTCTCTATTAAGTAAAACAAAAAAAAATTTAAATACCTATGATTTGATAATGACATCAGACCATCGTATTTATTATTAATATTTTGTTTTTATTATTAATTTATTATTTAAACCATTAAAAATAGTATTAAAATACATAATAAATAAATATTTAATTTATTTAAATGGTTATTTTGATTTTTGAAGTGAAAACTTCTTTAGCGGCGTTGAGCACTTTTGTGGGATGGGAAAAAAGCATAGAGCTCGAGTGAGAATGACCGATCCGACAGTGAGCGTGACCGACCCGACACCGCGAGATATACGCAAGCGGAATACGCCAGAATGTTCAACACTACTACTTCTGATATCGGCGATATGTGTATATGTGGGTGCCACTCTGGTGATAGTCGGTTCATCATTATGGTTGCCGTTTAAATTTCTCCGGATAAGTCATTACGTGCTATTCAAGACTTTTTGTATGAAAATTTATTTATATACTCTCATGACGCATCTGCATTGCTTCAAAAAAAAAATTGGAAAAAGATTTGATGATTTGCCAATGATTTTGAGTGGAGATTTCAACATAAACTTTGCAGACGATAAAAATATATCATTAATTTAATTTTTAAATAATGAATTTGGTTTAAAAATGTCAAATGATCGCAATCTAAGTACTACGAAATATAAAACTACAATAGCTGCAATTTTTACAAGACATTTACATAGATTTCAATCAAAATTATTCATTTCTTACTTTAGCTACCATAAACCTATTGTATCAGTTTTACAAATTGATGATGATGGTCGTCAACATGGTGAAAGTATTATTGAAACTGTACATGAAAGTTAATTTTTCACAAGTATAAAATGTTTTTAAATATTGCAATAATAGCATATTATATTGTAATATAAATTAAAGATGTAAAAATTTTGTACGGAAAAGAAATAAAAGAATATTATATTTTAATATATATATATATATAAATGATGTTATTTTCTATTCATACCCATCGTATTTTTAATATTTTTGTAATAATAATTAGTTTGCTGAAAAAAATAATTAAGAATATATATATATACGTATATAAAATTCATTTTTCTCGTGAAGCTGGTGCGCATTCCGTCTGCTTTCAAATTTCTTAAGCAGAAGTTTTCACTTCTGTCGGCCAGTCCCACGACTGCCATTTTAGAGGTTGTATAGATGAACATCGATTTGTATAGGTCTTATTTACATAAGTAAATATTTTAATTTTCTTAATTAAATCAATTAGTAAAGAGTATCAATAAATGTCTTAATCAAAACATTACAATAATCCAAGATGATTAAAAATATATTATATTTATATTTATATATTCATGTATATTTGCTATTATTATAATTATTATTATTAATATTATTTTTTAAACATAATTTATTTTTTCAAATGATATATATTTAAAATAAATGTGTATAACTTTCTTAATTCATATAAAAAAATGTAATAAATATGATAAAATGACATTAATTGAATAAAAATATTAACTTTTATGATAAATTAGATAATTTAAATTGAGATTAAAATTAATATAAAGTTTATTATTTTAATAATCCAGCTAATTGATAAAGCATTACATGAAGAGTGTCTTCGAATTGAAATAGACATCAAATGAATTCTTATTAAATGTTTTATAATAAATATTAATTTATGTTTTATTCAATAAATATATAGATTGTATGTATATATAAATAATAATTATTATTTATTTATAAGATAAAAATACCAGAAGAGAGTATAATCATAATAAATCAATATACTCAATCAATTTACTAATTCAAATTTAAGAATATTATTAAAATTAATTAATATTATTAAAACAGTAAAGTATACATTTTTAATCTTCTGAGCGGCTGCTGGATAATCCAGGTACTTTAAAAATTTTAAATTTGGAAACTAGCGCAGCGGGTTGCCTAAATGCCAGGGGCTCTTTTTTAGCCAGCCGCTCGAGCGGTAGTCAGTCTATCGGTGTTGGTGTGTGAGTGCGCACGCTTAGCCAGGGCGCTCGGCGAGCGGCGCTGTTCCTGTCAAAATTCAACCTCGGGGTGAGGTTTATTATCATTTATTATAACTCGATAACCAATTACAACCCTCTCAACTCCTCCACACAATTATCATTATAAAATTGTCACAAAATAATTTTTCATTCTTTTCATTTAATTATATATGTATAATATAACTTCCATATGCATTTATTCTATTTAATATTAATTTAAAATATTTTTTAATTTAAATAAATAACAAAAAAATAAAATTATATAGTTCTATATAAACTTATAAAAATCTTTTTTCAATATATTACATAAGAATAAATTTTTTTTATTTATCTTTTATATTTTATACTGGGATAATCTAGATAATAATATAATGTATTTTTATATTTATTCGAGAATATTCTGATGCATGACACTTTTTAAGGATTTTTATATAATTTGAATAAACCATAAATTAATGTTCATTATAAAACATTTAATAAGAATTCATCTTATGTCTATTTCAATTCGAATTCACTGTTCATTTTTTATCAATTGGCTGGATTATTAAAATATTTAATTTATTATAAGTTTTTAATTAATTAAATATCATTTAAAATATTTAAATCATACTAAAAATAATTATATTAATTTATTTCATAAATTAGGTCAAACTTATTTAATATTTTAATAGAAATTAAGATTTAATGTTTTTTTTTTTTGTTAGAATTTTTTTTAAAAGATTATTTGTGAAGATTATTATTATAATTTAATTTTCTAGATAAAATATTGAATAGTGAGTGAATAAATTAAACTCAAGGTAAATTATTAAAAAAAACGTGATTAAAATGATTGATTAATAGGTATTAAATTAGTATTTAAAAAAAAACAATGATTAAATCAGAGATAATAAATCTCTTACATAAATATTTTATTCTTAACCTAGTAGCTAAGGAATATATTTAATATTTTATTTACAGAGATCTCAAAATCAGAATTGAATTCAAGCTTTTAATTTAGTAGATCATTTTTTTTTAATTTTTAAAAATTTTATCAATACTATCTAAGAAAATAAATCGGTTAATTATTCAAAGTATTGTTATAGTTAACTGAATAGTCAGGGAGAAATGAAAAGGAAATACTTCTTCAAGTAATCTGAATAAAGCAAGACAAGTTAAATTGAGTTCATATCAGTTTGATCACGAATAGATGAAGCTTCTCGATCGGGTGATGTTGTTATCTTGTAGGACGTCACTTGTTGAAGGGAGCATGGAATGAGAAAACGTTTATTCAACAATAATTTAAGGAATATGTTAATTATTTTATTTAATTTTTTTTTTCTATTTACAAAAAAATGTTATTGTAATTTATCTCTTCAATTGAGTTCCCTATCATTTATAAACTTATTTACATATATTTTTGGTTTTATTCATTTATTTTTTTAAAAGGACTATTGATAAATTATTATTAAATGAACATTCATTCTCCTTTGGGAAAACTTCATTTGGATAATGATGTAATTTTCACGGAAACTCTGAAAAAAAAAATAAAAATAAATTCTCTACTGCAACTTTTTTTTATTAAAAGACCCTCGTTAGTAATAAGACCTCTTAGTAAGGAAAAAATGGCATACAATAAAATATAAACAGAAGAAAGAAGTTAAGAATCTATTAAATATTTATTAAATAATTATCAACACACACACACACATATATATGTATATATACATATATTGGGTTGTCACATAAGTTCGTTCGGTTTCGGTTAATTTGCTTGCCTACTTTACAGGAGAAATATTTTTTGATTTTATTTAAAAATGCTACTTCTCTAAAAGTTATCAATTATCAAAGTCATTGTATTTTTAACAAAATTAATTGTGGTGTATCTCACGTAGTGTAAAGTGTGGATTTTCGTCAACCACAGACAATATTGTGACTCTATCAGTTGTTACAGGCCGTCTGGAGCGCTTGTAATCTTTAAGGCTGAATTCTCTACTTCTGAATCTGGCAAACCATTTTTGTGGTAACTGCCGATTCCCCGTAGACATTGCATATTTTTTTCGCTGCTTGGGTTGAGTTTTTCTCTTTTCGAAAATAATACAACATAATATGGCGAAAATGCTCATTTTGCTCTGATATTGTACTAAACAGGAGGTCACAAATAAAGTAGCAAAATTAAATAAATTTTACACTAAAATTTGGCTAAAAGTGTGCACTGCTATTAAATATCCCCTCCACCTAAATATTTTCCGCTCAATAGGCGTCAATATCCTCGCGCCAAAATACCAACTTATGTGATAACCCTATATATATTGTAATGATATTTTGGGGCAGTAAGGTATTTTAGTAAATAAGAGAAAATTTTTATAAAATCAAAATCAGTTGAACATTTTATTTAAATTTATGTGGTGTGTGTAAAGATATAAAAATAGGGTTTGAAGGACTAATGTAGGGTGTAAAAAATGGTCGCAATAAGGGTGTAAATGGTAGCACTCTTGGAAGAGGGAATCCAGCTTCAGGGGTGTTTTTCTTCCTGGAAGGGTGGAGAAATGTTTTATACGTGATGTGATGAGATGAACTGGTGGTGAAGGCGCTTGGACAGGTGGTCCCGGAGTGACACAGCGCTGGACCGTGTGATATTGGGCTTCGGTCCCTTTTTCCTCCAATCAAGTCCATCCGGGCGGGACTCTAGCTACTGCCCGACCGCTTCTCATCCAGTCCATCCGGACGGGACGATTGTTACTCCACGACTCCTCTTTTTGGACTCTCTTTTTGGACTACCTCTTGACTGCCCTGCAAACACTCGCTTCAGGCTAGCTTTTCCCCTCCTTCTTCACTTCTCCTTGCGGACAACCAATTGGGTGTTCTAATTCGGCTCCGAGTCGGGGAGGATTTGATATTTGACCTGGCTTAACAGGGCTTCGTTGGAATTTGGATTTATATTTTGGTTTCATATTAATATGACCAATTCCAGAGAATATCCTAATTTTTATTTCATTTCATAGGAAATTTTCTAGAAATAAAATTCTCGAGAATCGCTATCACTAAAATTTCACTTCAATATATATTATTAAAGGTTATTTCCGGTTTTTTCATGTGTTTTTGAGTTTCAACCTATTTTCAAGAGGATTTGTTGTTAGAAAAGATATTTTTTGGGTACTAGGCCTTAACATATGTGACTAAATGTTCGTACTTTGATTTGAATGACTTACTGCGTTCTGAATTTCTAAAGAATCTTTGGCTCTAGCACTGACACTAACTCACGTCCGGCTCCTACCACGGTTCAAGGACAACTATGTACATTTCAAAGAGAAATATCGATTTATGAGTAATGAAAATTTAAAAATTTTATGTGACTGTCTAGTGTTCTCTCTTGCTTGATGGAATTAATAACAGAGAGAAGTATATATTTAATATTTTATATTATTTTATTTATTTTTATATTATTTTATTTTATTATACTATACTATAATTTATTTTATTTTATAAAATATTCTTCTGTTTGCTATTTATTAAATTCCAATAGTGTTACAATAAGAATATTTTAATATTTTTTTAAAATATAAGACTTTTTAAATTTGTTTATTTATTTTTAAAATTGTTTTTTTTTTTTGTTATTTATAGGCTATACTATACAAAGACATTCTTAAATCCGTCCTTGGTTTGTTTTCTGTGTGTATCATTAATTAAAAAAACTTAATGTTTTTTCCTAATTTTACTTCATTCAATTTTTCCCTTTAATAATTTATCTTTATCAGAGTAATAATTTTTATTTTCTGCAATATGAAAGTTTTCATAAAGTTTCATAATTTCTTGTTCATGTTTAAGATTCAACGAGCATTTTCCAAGCCGCTTTATATTTTTTTTTCTAACATATGTCCCTGTCGTTGTAATTTTTATCAAATGGTATATATTTAGGACTTTTTTCATTTTTTTTTCTTTTTGGATTATTGACACTTTAATTTTAGATTCTTTATTATATTTATATAATTCACATACACACAATAATTTCGGTATTGGTAAAAAAAATAACTTGCAACTTTCTATATGATTTTATAAATATAAAACATTTCTTTTTATTTTGATTTTTAAAGAAATTAAATATAATTTTAATGATAAAACAATTTAAATACACTTTATTAATAATTTTATACGGCTAATTTATATATTCTTCACTATAAATATTAAATATTATAATATATTTGCTTAGTTATAATAATACTTTTGGACTGAAAAGGTCTAGGGATCGAACCTCAACAAGTTCTCTTAATTTTAATATCTGTTAAATAATAAAAAAAAACACAGTGATGTCATCAACAAAGATTTGGCTTATTTATTTTGAGTGAGAACTTGACCCATTACAAATATTTTAAACAATATTATTCCATAATTATTAAGGGAATTTTTATTAAAAGACCACATTGTTTGTATAAAATTATTTATTAAAATAAAATAACTGTACAACGTTTCGACTGCTTATTCTGCAGTCGTTTTCAAGTAACCGTACGCTTGCTCCGATTCAAGCGGACTGATAATATTATTCCAATTTTGTGCTCGTCTTAACTTTCTCATATTATGGTTGAATAATGAGAAATCCTACCTATAACAGAAAAATATATAAATTCTAGAGCTATTATAGATTACTCTAAGATTTTGATTAAGAAACCATTTAATTTAAATGCCCTGAAGGCAAACCTGGAGTAATTATAACCAAATATAATATACCTATATAATATTTATGAATATTTTTACACATGGATGTTTGTGGCATTTGTTTGTTGTACCTTGATTTAGATTATCGCAAAGGAGCCACATTTCATCTTTAATGATAAAGCGATCAAAAAACGCTTCTGAATTGTGGTTTTGAAGCAATAAGTTGTAATAAAGAATCGATTAGCTTTATTATCTTCGGACAGATTATGCAAGACCCAACACCTGCTATGCTTACTTTCTCAATCTCTTGCAAATTTCCTTAGCTGGTAGACCAAAGTTGTTTAAGACTGTTTGACATCTGTCTGACATGGATTTGCTTCTGCTTTCGACCTTGAATCGTCTTTGTCTAACGTTGTTGGTCTTCCTGATGAAACGAGTCAGAAAGATAAAAATTAGTAGTTTTGAACTTGGTAAATCACCTTTGGCATTTCTGCCATGTCTAATGAATTTGAATCATCATCCATCACAAATGTTTTTGGTAGCAACTGTTGTATTATAGGCTTTACGAAACTAAAAGTGTGCAATTTCGGATATGTACCACTTCTGGTATTTGGCTGGTTATTTCACCCTTAAAAAGTGTAAAAAATGTTTTTTTACCAACCGACGATAGTAAGGGAGGTATTGTTTTCACACCAAATTTCACATGTGGAGATTTTTACATATATCCACGTATCATTTTGTTAACAGAAAAAAGTATTTTTACCATGATGTCTGTCCGTCCGTCCGTCCGCTGTGTGTCCGTATAGATGTGTACAGCTTGAACGGCTCTACGGATTTTGATAAAATTTGGTATATTGATCAACTTTTGGTGCAAATTCGGAAACCGGAAGTGGTAGTATTAGCTATCGACGATAGGGAGGGAAGGGTTATTTTGACACCAAATACCTCATGACGAGATTTTTTACATATCTCCACGAATCATGCACTTTGTATTGGTTTTATCCTCGAGAAATTCATTAGTTTCATTAGTTTTTTCTTAATTTAAAATTATATGACGTCATCCAGCCCTTCATAACATTACAGCCAGTTCTTACTTATATATTCTAAATAAAATAAAATTAAAAATATTTATGTTATATCCATGTCTGTTTTTTATTGCATTAGTAGAATCATTTAAATTATTTGAAATTGTTTCTGTAGCTGGAAATTAATTTACTTCAAACCGTTGGTCGGTTCTACGCCTGGCCACAGGTCAACTTATTATTATTTACAAGTTAACATTATTAACATTCATTAATAAGTTATTCTTTTGTGAACAAAATGAAACAAATGACAATCAAATAGTGTCATGCTAAAAAAACTTTTGGGGCCCCCTGTTATATAAATATCATGAAAAATCGAATAATAATTAAAAAAAAATTCTTTTATTAGAAAAATTAATATATATTTTCATGGATTAACTTTTGAAGATCAAAAAAGAACATGTTTCATTGCGTTTTATAATTCAAAATACTTTTTTTTATACCAATTTTGTCTTTAACTAAATATAACATTTCTGAAAACAGGCATAGATATATTGGAAGGTAAAAAATTTAATGATTGTATATAACTAAGTTAATCTTAGGTAGATAATTAACTTTCCTTTTAGAGAAAGAGAGATCATTCGAAAAGTTGTAAAACAAAAACCAATACTATTTGCTTTCATCTCTTTTAGAAGAGCTTTTCATTACCCTTTTGAATTCATTATTCTACAGATAACAAGTGATAATATTTCTCACTCTTCATTAGACATATAATGATTCACTTTAATTAATTAAATTCTAATAAAGACTTAGATCATTTATATGCTTTGAAATATGGAAGGGGATAGTTAATATATAAACAAATTGTCAAAGAATACATTGGATTTTAGATGAATGATTAATAGCCAACATCTGTCAGGTTTAGGAAAGATATTTCTATCTTTCATTTGAAATTCAATTTCATCAGCATTAAATGAGTTATATCACAAATATCACATTCCGTATCCTCCAATTCAATTTAAAATCTATATTTTGGAAAATCTACAAAGTATGTATGTGTCTTTCTGAAAGTTCCAAGATTGATTATGATTGAACAATAATAATTATAATATAATATTATTATATATTTAAATATTTTTTTAAAGGTGAAGATTGTACATAAACATATTATAAAAATTAAAGTATAAAATATTTTTTCTTTAATTATTGTGCTATAACAAAATAGTTCAGTTGAAACAAACAGAATTGCTTTCTCAAAAATTAATTAAATAATAATTATAAATAAAAAAAATAAACAAAAATTTCTTTCATATTTCCACAAAAGATTATCTCATTATAATAATTAATTATAAAGTTTTGAAATATATAATTTTATCTTTTAAATTCTTTGTTTAAGTAATTAATTTTACAAATAACAATTACAAATATAGAAAAATAAAATGATTTCC
This sequence comes from Labia minor, assembly GCA_963082975.1. Taxonomy (NCBI): domain Eukaryota; kingdom Metazoa; phylum Arthropoda; class Insecta; order Dermaptera; family Spongiphoridae; genus Labia; species Labia minor. Next base: position 58,439,118 of record OY720345.1, read on the forward strand.
ACTAATGTCACATTGTTTATTTTTCTAATTTAAAGTTTCTTGTGTGAAAATTATATTGATATAATGTTATATTTTATAAAATGCATTTATAGGATTTATTGATCAACTCGAATGAAGTGTGCTTCTTGTTAATTCAAATGAAAAATAAATATTATTAAGAAAATTAAAAATATTAAAACTCGCTTACCTAATAAAATAAATCTCCATTCAAGATAGCCAAGTATAAATATCGATTTAAAAAGAGGACATTAAATATTATTTCTAGAATTTTGATTGTAATTTAATTAGTAAATAAGTTGACCTGTGGCCAGGTCCGAACCGACCGACGGTTTGAAATAAATTAATTTCCAGCTACAGAAACAATTTCAAATAATTTTCATATCTATATATTTAATACGATAGTGTCCGTCTGTACGCAAAAAACTCCAGAGCCTAAACTACAAGGAGTAAGGTAACCAAATTTTTCTGAGGTGAAGGGTACCTCAAATAATGAAAAATAAAAAAGAAATTAGAATCTTAGGTAACTCCTGAGCTGAGCTGCGGGTGTTCCATTTTCCAGAAATATATATAAAGGAGAGTGTTTGTATGTAATTTGTTTACTTTTTTGCTGTCATAGAAACAGATATATATATATATATATATATATATAATTAGAACCTCTCTCTCTCCCTCTATTTAAAATTTTAAAAAATGGAGTGTTCTAGCCAAATTAAGAAATTTAAATGCCTTATGCAACATTGATAGGTAAATGAATTGGACTGGAAGAGGAGACATGTGATTAGAGAAATTGGGGAAAAATCAACCGAAATGTAATTAAACAAAAAAGTTCAAGAATTATGCTACGGATTCGATTTACATACAATTAACATACAAAATGTAGAATTTGAAAAAGTATAAATATTTAAATACTTAAGACGAAGGATAATAATATTCGAGAAGAATTTAAATCGACGTTGTAATTGAGTAACGCCTGTTATTATTCAGTAAAGGGGCTTATCTCATCAAAGAGGATCAAAATTAAAATATATAAAACAATTATTTTTCATGTTGATCGATGACTACGGTGACCATATTTCGAAAACACCAAACCGGGACAAACGGTATACCTTTTTTTTAGAACTAAATTGAAAAAATTTTGAAAAAAAAAATTACGAAATGTCCTAAATATTGAAAAAACAGTAGGGTGTCCCGAAGACATTTTTGTGACAGAGCACCTAAAGACGGGACGTTTGGTCTCCCTATCGATGACTCTGGGAGACGAGAGTAGATTTGGAGTATTTGTGAGATTAATATTGTTCGCAGCATTTATAGGCCAAAAGAAGATGAGGTCACAGGGGGATGGCGGATATGGCATAACGAGAAATAATGTCCAGATATAGTTAAGGTTATAAAATCAAGAAGGCTGGGATGGGAAGGGGACGTGGTTGGAATTGGAAAAACTAGAAATTGGGAGAAACCGATTGGAAAACATCCGGTGGAAGACCAAGGACCAAGGTGGGTGGACAATGAAGGAAGGGACATGGGAGAGATGGGACAGGGTAGGATTTGGTTGTAGCTCAGGATAGGGACGCTTAGAGAAATGTGGATGCTGCGGCTAAGAACTTTCGCAAACTGTAGAGACACAGAGTTAGATAAATACAATAATAATATATAATTAATTTACTGATTAAATTAAAATATATTTTACAAGAAAACAAATACATGTCTTATCTACTTATACTGATTGAAACAAAATGGATGAAAACCTTTTACATACAGACTTTCAACCAAATACTATGTATCACTCGGGGGTACAATGGGCGGAGCCCCCGTCTAGGTGTGAAGAGCGCCGAAGGCGCTCGGAGCAGCTAGTATCTATTAATGTAATAAAAAACAGATATGGATACATAAATAATAAATATAAACATTTTTAATTTTATTTTATTTATAATATATATGCAAGACCAGGCTGTGACGTCATGCATGGCTGGATGACGTCATATAATTTTAAATCAAGAAAAAACTAATAAATATGATTTTTCTCGAGGATAAAACCAATACAAAGTGCATGATTCTTGGTGATATATAAAAAAATCTCCTTTGGTGTGAAAATAACCCTTTCCTTCCTATCGTCGATCGCTAATACTACCACTTCCGGTTTCCGGAATTGCACCAAAAGTTGATCAATTCATCCCACTGATGCATTAAGTAAATATACCAAATTTCATCAAAATCGGTTGAGCCGTTCAGGCTGTACACATCTATACGGACGGACAGACGGACGGACAGACGGACGGACGGACAGACGGACAGACATCATGCTAAAAATACTTTTTTCTGTTTAGAAAATGCATGATTCGTGGAGATATGTAAAAATCTCCACATGTGAAATTTGGTGTGAAAACAATACCTCCCTTACTATCGTCGGTCAGTAAAAATATTAAATTATTGACTCTTTCATGAAAAATAGAAAAGTTCTTTCCCCTTTCAACCAAAATAGACGTTTCGGTTTCATTTCAGAATCTTCTTCAGGACCTATGAACAATTTTATTCACAAAATCAATAATAAAAAAATTGGAGCGTCTCCAATCGACTATCGCAAATATGAATTGGATTAAATAATATATATTATATTTAAATTAAATTTAAATAAAATTATTAATTATAAATTGGCGAGATAGTAACAAGACAAAATAACTAGTCACACAATAGTATTTAAATTATTTAATTTATTCTCAAAGTTAAGTGGTTTTGATTAATTTAATATTATTTATTGAATATTTTAATTGAAATAAGGTATTATTTGATTATTAAACAAACCAATTACAAAAGGTGTTTGCAATTTAAGTTTAAACTGAATTTGTAACTAACTTCATAATGTTACAGAAATCACGATACATACGACAGAAATTATCTATATTGATTCTAAAATATTATACATAAATTAGTTAATTATATAAGATAGAACAATCTGAAAATTTGGTTATTTGGTTACTATAGTACATGCAATTTGAAATACCTAAATAAATATGTCTTTGAGATGAATAAACTGTCGGGTCAAATGCGTTTTAGATACCAAAGATTGTCTTAACTTGATTTTTATTTGTACATGTATTTTCATTCTTTCTGTTTATACCTCTATGATGTTTATAAATATTTGTGTCATCTTTTAGTTTTGCAATGGAAGAGCTAGGTTACCAAGTCTTCTCTAAAAAATATGTTAGAATTATTGGATTTATCTCATTCATAGGATATGCACATATTTAAAGAGGTTGGTAATAAATAATGGCAAAAGGAGGTTGTTTTAGAATTTTAAACAAAAATTTTTTTTTTTTTTCATCCGGAATTTTGTAAGTCAAGAGATAAGGACGAATAATTTTGTGATTTAAAGAAAATGACAAAAATCTGAATGCCATTTTAATTTCTGCGTGATTGTATTCCAATGAAGATAAATTTTTAAAATCGGTTTCCTACATTTATTTATAATTTAATATTACATAAGTAGAAATTATCATTCGTGTATTACATATTTTTTTTAAATTAAAAAAAATAAATAGAAATTAATTATTTCAAAATTGAATAGGGTTTTAAATTACTTATTTGCAAACCTTAAGGATTTTCCTATATATATATATATATATATATATCAGGTTAATCACAGACACACACACACACACACAATAGAATGAAATCTAATTAGTAGACGAGCACTTAGCCTTACATTAATATTAATCAATGGACATTCCCCTTTCTGATTAATTATTTCCAATCAAAGAGGAAAAATTAAAAAAATATTAAACGATTTGAATTATTATTTTGAAAAATATTTTTATTTTAATCTTTAGTAATAATCAAATACTACTGCATTTATGGAAATTGTTGTGATCTTTCTAATCTGTTTTATTATTATTATTAATGTTTATCTCATTTTATCTGCATTATTTAAGTACATAAGAGTTAACTTCTTGGATATACAAATAAACAAAACATAGATGTTGAAAACAAAAAAATGAAAGAGAAACAAAAAAATATATTTATTATTTTTTAGTTTTTTTTTTATTTCCCAATTTTATTTACATCTACCCTATTCTGGGCAACAATAAATTGTTATCCTATGAGTTTGTTTACTAATTTATACAATATATACAAAAATAAACAATATATACAAAACCAATAAGAATAGTGTTTGATTTACACGTTTCAACTATTTGACTGAGAACGAGTTGGGTAGGAAGATGAAATAGAGGATGATGAGCAGTGTTAAAGTTTAGGAGTAAAGGAATTTATACGTAAGAGATGCTAGGTACAACATTTTGTAGTAAACCTAAATGAAAAGGAGGGGATTTATTTATTGGACAGGAAAGGAAAAAAAAGGATAGGGATAACACAAACGTGATCTCAATTGTCAGAATAAGTCAGAGTAAGCCAATTAGTTTACCTCGGTAACCTACACTTGGGGATTTAATCACTTCCTCTATTCTGTACACTTTAAGGTCTCTAAGTAATAGTCTGACTCTGGTACATACCGAGGTGCTTTATTTATTATGCGCAAAATATTGTTTTGGGTCCGCTGTAATTTATTTAAATTGGATGCTCTTTGCAGAACCCCATAACTGAACACCATAAGTCCAAATTGGTTTAATTATTGTGTTGTAAATTGAGAGATTGTTGTCTCATGTCATTTGTGAGTTTCGTCCAATAAGCCAGTACATTTGTCTAATTTTAGTCAATTTGTTTGTTTTTTTAGATTTTATGTTAATCTCCCGATTTAATCGTCTATCTAGGTCATAGGTTCTTAAACTTATGTACTCCACGGACCCCCACTTGAAAAAATTTTTTTTGACGGACCCCCATCACAACTTTAGGTACTTTACGTCATTTTATGAATTAATTTCTGGCTTACGATCTCATAAGGACAAGGATATATGATGAATATTTCTAACAGTGATTGGTGAATAACGATTTTTTTGCATATTGTAGAACACATTTTATTAGAAATTATAATATTGATAAAGAAAATACAAACATTGTCATAGCAACAAATCTCACAAATTATAATGGGTACTTACATTAAATTCATATAAATATTTTATAATTTTTTTCAGAAAATATTAAATAAGAAATATTTTAAAAAATAACTGCATCTATCTCATTAAATATAACTTACATATTTAATGAGATGTATGCAGTTGTTTTCTTGAAACAAGAATCTCAATATCTGGCTTAATATTGGAAACTTTTAATCTAAGATCCGGCTCTACATTTAATTTGTTTCTATATTTAGACTTAATATAAAATAGTACCGAAAAAGCTTATTCGCATAAATATGTTGTGCAGAATGGAATCAAGTGTTGAAGTGCTTTATTTGCAAGCGCAGGATAATCTGACCTGAGAAGTAACCAAAAGTTGCTCAATTCAGTTTTGTTAAATTTTAGTTTATAAGTTGTATCACATGATAATTCCACGAGAATATCTTGTTCAGGTGCAGATAAATGTTTAGCATTTGTAATTTCCATATTAAATGGATCTCTGATCCAGTTATTGCAAGGATCAGGAGTAGAAAAATACTTCCTGAAGTTGCTTTTCAAAGTAATTAAATGTTCAACAAATAATTGACGCGTTTGATTAAGCAATTTTTCACTGGAGCTTTCTATGAAATCATTGAGAGTTGGAAAAGACTCATATACACCGTTCTGGATGCGTTTCGACCACAAGTCGATTTTTTTAATCATTGCTTCTATTTTATCTTCAACTTTAAATATATTTACAACAGTACCTTGCAGGCTCAAATTAAGTTCGTTCAATTTTGTAAAAATATCAGTCAAGTAAGCCACCTTAGCTAACCAGATAAAATCATTGAAACATTCGGTCAGTTCAAAATGCGCATCTATTAAAAACAATCCTATTTCATCTCGAAGCTCAAAAAGGCGAATGAGTACTTTCCCGCGGGACAACCAACGTACATCTGTATGTAATAATAAATGTGTATGTTGACTACCCATTTCCTCACACAAAATTTTAAAAACTCTGGAATTAAGTGGACGAGCCTTAATGAAATTGACAATTTTAACTACTTCGTCTAATGTTCTTTTCAAATCTGGTGACATATTTTTGGCTGCTAATGATTCTCTGTGAATGCAGCAATGATTCCAAACAACCTGAGGCGCAACATTTTTAATAAGAGCAATCAATCCAGTTCTTGTACCTGACATTGCACGAGCACCATCAGTGCAAATTCCAACACATTTTGGCCACTCTATTTCATTTTCGGTTATAAAATTATTCAAACTGTTAAATATGTCATTAGCTGTCGTTCGTGAAGGTAGTGAATCACAAAACAATACATCTTCTTGTATTTGATTTTCAAACTCATATCTAATGAAAGCTAACAAATTGGCATTATTAGTGACATCAGTACTTTCATCCAATTGTAATGAGTAATAGTGACTTTTGCGCACTCTCGATATTAATTCTTCTTTTATATTACATGACATGTCTTCAATCCTATTCTTAACCGTATCATTTGATAATGAAATCAAATTTATATCGTTTGCTGCTTTAGTTCCTAACATTATATTTGTAATTACTTTTGTAGCAGGAAGAATTAATTGCTCTGCTATATTATGCGGCTTTCCTGCTTTAGCAATAAGTAGAGCTACTTCATATGATGCCATTACTGCTTTCTTACTCATTCCACCAGATCCCGTCTTTACCATCAATTTCTGACTTGAATTAAGTTCTTCTTTTTTCATTTTAAAAAATTCGATAGACTTACTAACATGCTCGCTGTGCTTTGTTTGTAAATGACGTCTGAGATTAGCAGGTTTCATACTTTCATTGGATAAACTTTCCTGACATAGAACGCAGACTGGTCTTTCCACATCATTGTTGCAAATATAAGTAAATCCAAATGATAAATAATCATCCGAATATTTTCTAGTTTTGCGTTTCTTGGTAGAGTTTGCTGTTGATGCCTCATCATCTGATTCTTTCCGTTTCTGTGTTGAACCAGTTTGTAGCCAACGATCCATTTTATGGAGTAATTTATTAACATTGAACTACAATAATATAAATATAATATAAATATAATATAAATATAACGAATTATTATTTACTAGCTATGTTTTAATATGATTTTAAATGAATGTTTTAATATCATTTTAAATGAATGTTTTAAATCATTTTAATAAATGTTTTAAATCATTTTAAATAAATGATTTAATATCATTTTAAATGAATATTAATTTATATAATAAATATATTTCGTAATTTGATTCTAAAATATTATTAATTTCGTAATTTGATTCTAAAATATTATTAATTTCGTAATTTGATTCTAAAATATTATTAAAATAAATATTTTTTATTCATAAAACTAACTTATACTTACTCTCAAAAACAGCCTTTCTGGGAAATTGCAAAATGTGTTTAGTGTTTTTATAAAATAATGATCATGCAAATTACACTAAAAATTAAAAAAAAATATTAGCTATAATAAACTATTATTAGCTATAATTTAATTATAATTAATTAAATTAATATAAATAATTTAAAGATACAACTCGTTGAGAAATGAACTTATAATTAACATTAATAAAAATAATTTAAAGATACAACTCGTTGAGAAATGAACTTATAATTAACATTTGCTTTAAAACTGTTTAAAACCCCAGAGTGGACGCTGACAATTTGGGTTTTTCCGGGTAAGACTGTCCCCTCCCCTGGTTTTCCCCAATAACAAAGTGAAAAAAAATTCCCTTATATGCCTCCCCTTCCGAGCCCCTAAGAGGGGTTATTTTAAAGGAACAATCGAAAAATGATTTTAAATGAATGAATGGATGAAAATTCAAATTTTATATATAGTTTTTTATATATGTTTATTTATTCACAAAAAATTAATTGACATAATTATCAATTTAATAAAATAAAATAGTATTATTAATAGTATTAAATTATAGCCGTAATTCTCTAGGAGGATATAGTTAAACAATGAACTTTAAATATTTATATATGTATATATTTTTACGATGATTTTTTTCCGAGGACCGCGGACCCCCAGTAAAGGCTTCGCGGACCCCCAGGGGTCCGCGGACCACAGTTTAAGAACCACTGATCTAGGTGAAATGCAAGATATGTTATTTTGTCATATTGGGGAATGGGATTGTGAAGATTATTGGTGGACAGGTTTCTTTATTAAGTGTAAATGTCACGTGGGTAGACAAGATTACGCAAGCTAGAATATTGAAATTTAGTACAAGGGCATTATTTAAAATTCGTAGTTTTCTATCTAATTTTGAGAATTGTAGCTCTTTCTGAAGAGGGTCATTACCTACCACGTTTACATTTTTTTTTCCTCTAAAAATAAAGATATATGTTTGATAGTTTTTCACATGATTAAAAATTGTATAAAAATGCTATATATAGAATTTCAGCTTGATTGAATTGCTGAAAGTACCGGAATTAATTTTTTAACACGTTGACTGGCAATCACGCGCCAGCTCGTGACGTGGTGCCATCAACAAAGAGCCAAACACGCGCTGGTTTAATAATTATTATTTATTAATTTTAATTTAATTTAAATTTAATTTAAATATAATATATATTATTTAATCTAATTCAAATTTGCGATAGTCGAGTGGAGACACTTCAGATATTTTAAATAATATTAATTTTATTGTAATATAATAATCTAAAATAACAATTTTAATATATTGTGGTTCAAACATGTCCAATGAAGCAAATATTTTTTTTTAATTGTAAGATTAATATTATGATAAGAATTCAATAGAGATATCTTGTTGTAGAACAATCCCAGATTCAATTATGATCAAACAGGTTCGGGTGTAGGGCTTAGGACTCGTGATCAATGGTCAAACTCAATCAATTTGCTGAAGGCATCAGTCTGAATTGATACGCCCACCTCCACGCTTTGTTCTTCGATTAAATCTGATTTGATTGCATGATGTTGAAGTCCTCTAATTGGAGATGAAATCGCTGCATACAAGCAACGGAAAGTAAATTTGCATACATTTAAATGGAATGGTGAAGGCTCTTTGTATATTCTCTTGAATAAATATACATATGGACAAATTGAAAAAATTCTCAATTTAAAAATAAAATAATATTTTTATCTCATTAGGGATATCTATATGAAATCTTTTATATTCTTTGGAAAGCAATTTGATTATTCAAAGAATAATGTTTTAATAAATTCATTTTTTTTATTAACATTCTAATTAGATATAATTAGCTTATCAATTGAAATGCATGTATATATTTATATATCTCTGCATATTCATATTTATAGAAAAAAGAAATAAAAAAAATTATTTAATGAATTTCATCTCTCTTGAAACAGATGAAAATAACAACAAGCATTTAATGTTATGTGCTAAGCATCACTTTTTGTATATATACTATATCAAAATGAAATTTTTTATGTTTGTGACTACTTTCCAAATGACTAAATTTATTTCACTAAAAAGGTAATCAAAACAAAAGGTGATAATGTCCAATTAGTTGCATTTACAGCAACTGAAAAAATATCAGCAAGGCCAATTTGGCTTCCAACGCCAAGCCGCCGCCTGTCACATTTTTCCACAATGCCACTGTCAATGTGGTGAATATTATCAAACCCCTTGGCAGTGATTTTTCAATACGAAAAATTACTAATTCCAAAAAGGCTGTGTTCAATACAAAGAACATAGACTTGTTTGTAAAAGCCAAAGAGACGTTAAAGAAGAACAAGGTGAATTATTTCATATTCACCCCAAAGGAAGGGAAATCCAATTCCTTCTTAACAATACCTCCCTTACTATCGTCGGTCGGTAAAAAGGGCCTCGCCTCCAATACAGTGATGGTTATGTTTTGAAATCAAATAGTTTGGAGAGATAATTTGAGAGAATGTTTCCAGTTTGTTTCCAGTTTGAGGAATAGTGTGTATTTTAACAGTTCAAGCAGTCAAAAGTTATTTTTTAATTTTCAAAAATCTCTTATCTGATATTGTAGAGAGGATGAATTAGTTAAAACTACAAAGATCTATGAGAGTTCTCACAGTAAAAGAACTCACTTCTCGATTTGGATGTGGATTGTCTTCGTTCTAAAAGAGAATGTAAACGATTATTTAGAAATTACGATAGAAGAATTCAATAGAGAATACCAGGAAGCTAGGAAAAGATATAGAGACTTAATCAAAAACAAGAGGAACGATTATCAAGTAGTCTTTGGAAAAATATAACATTTTGTTATGTGGCTTGTTAGAGTGTGAATACATCTAGACCACCTACATTTGTCAACTGTGTGGTATGACTGTTTGAAAAAACTAAAGATAATTATGGTTTTAACCAATTTGAAAAGAACGCGACGATTTAAAGCCGAACCTCTTATAACTGTGCAAACATTGAGAAGCATTATATAAGTATATTTAATGCAATTGTTAGACATACTTTGATTAATACTATAAACTGCCTTTTTGTCCCGAAAAAAAATTATGTAAAAAATATCTCGTAAATATCTTCAATTAAGTCCTTTCCAAATTAATTCTTGTATTCAACTTCAACCGCAAACTTTACTCAGCTGAATGAATAAACTATATCTTTATGTCTTTATTTTATCTTATTTTTAATACTAATAATGCTGAAAATGATTAATTCCTCTCTTTAAAATCACTTATTGATTGATTGTATATTTATTTTAAGATTCCTAATTTATATGAATACAATATTTTTTTCCAAAGTTGTAGCTCAGAATGTTTCTCGATAAAGAATTTATAATTCATATTAATGTTTCTATTTAAAAGCGGAAATAATAAAGCTTTATAATCAAAATGTCAATAAACTTCAAGTAAATGCGATTAGCGAAATGGTTAAGGTTATTTTTGTACTCGACCATCATTCGCTTTGCCGGAAAATAGGGTTCTATGATAATGATAATAAAAGCTAATGATTGTTACTTTTGACCTATATTATTAATAGCAATATGAAGATATATTGAACAACATACATTAAACATTAAACAATAATGCTTTGTGGACAATTCCAGAGATAACATTTAATATTATACCCTTCAAGGTTATTCAACTCTATTTAGTCAACAAATTGAAAATATTTATGATATATTTTTCTTTTATCAAAAACTTTTTTTTTAATTTTTAATTATAAACGGTTAAATTAAATTTACTTTGGTATATCAATTTCTGTCTGTAGACCGACCTACAGTTCAACTAACATATTTATCAAACTGTCATTATTCTGAGCTTCTTTAATCCAATTCCTAATATTTACTTATATATTGCCTCTCTCTTGGTCTAACCACCAGTCGTTTCCAAACTGGTTCGTTTCCCTATAAACAAAATATAGCGATAACCTTTCCTTGGGTCAGACTCATCTTATTGTTCATCTTTATCATGTTTAGAGATCACTATATCCTTGTTCCGCATCTCTGCTATTAATTACAAAATGGTTTAGTACAATAACTTTTAAATTCTGAAGTAGAATAAAGATTGTGGAAATTTTCACTTTACAAAGTAACTTTCAATATAAAATAAATTTTTGTTTTATTTGAATGTATTTTATAAATTTCATTTAAAATTAAACTTAGATTATAATATAGATAATATACAATGTGTATCCTTTGTGCATCCACGTCTCTCCTTCACCGACTCCCAAAACTTATCAGTTCCTTCCTCTCACTTCAATTGTCCAGCTCCGTCTACTCTTGCCTCGCTTACTATTCTCTGCCAAAGGTCACCTTCTCTTTATTTTGGGAAAAAAACTATTTTTATTTTGTTACAGCACTATTGAAATTTCTGTATCTTGATTTGAAAGAGAAAAATAAAGATAAAATAAATTCATTTTGTTCAGAATGAACCCTAATAAATATTAAATAACCAGAAAAAAGGAATTATTACATATTTTAAATTAATAGAACGACTGCTAACTACTTTACAGATAATTCTTTGATATTGGTTTATAACTACTAGTTTAGAATTTAAATCCTGTACTTTTATTATTTCAAACTAGAATGTATTGAACTTGGTTTGATTGACTTTTTAGTCCTATATAATTCGATAACTAAAGGTGATATTGTGGATTTCTGCAGCGTCCAGGTGCGGCGGAGGCGCGGGCCACGTGGCTTGGCGCGGTGCGGCGCGGGGCCAACTGGAAATGCCTGGTGCTTACCCTGCTCATCTACGCGTGTCTCGCGGCTGTCGCCTGGTGTCGTCTCCACCAAGTGACCAAGGTCAGCATTGTCCGAAATTCGCTCTCGAGACACACCAACTGCGGCACTATCTGCCCGCCAGTACGTATCAGTTCGACACCCTCGCATCTCCGTCCTGCCAGCTGCCCACCGCCCTTATCTCTACTTAAAGAGCACACATGCATAAAATTTCCTTTTTTTTTTATAAAACTCAATAAATGAATTCACTCTTTCCAATTGAATAGATTTATCAACTTTTATGAAACAAACTTTTTTACCCCACGTTTTCAAAATTTGTTTTTTTCTAAATTATTAACTTTTCGATTAATTTAAAACTATCTAATGAACCTCAAAAATAAATTAAAATTTTAATTAAGCGTTCTAAAGTTCTAATAGGGATTTCATAAAGTTTGTTGATAATTTTATAGATGTGTCAAATGTCATTTATTTTTATTTTTTGAACTTTTCAAATAATTTTTACTAACCAAATGTTTCAATTTTAATTAAATTTTTTCATTATTTAGTTTAATTAGGGAATTAATTAATATATAAGAGAATTAATTAATTAATTAATTAATCTCTTTGGGAAATTTTTGATTATTCCATTAAAATGCAATGTATGCTCCTTGGGAGGAAAATGCACCCAGCCAATGCAACTTGCAGACAAACCATCCGGTTCCACCAACGGCTGTCTTCTTGCGTCGAGCTTCCTCCAGCACTCGCACTCCACCACCCTTTCCCACCCCTCATCTCAAATGACAGTGATAAAAGAAAATAACAAAACAATTCGATACTGGCAAAAATAAAATATAGTTTTCTAAAAAGAAATTTGTCAAAGGAAATGACTTCTGGGTATAAGATCAATATTGACAAAGGTGATAAAAAAAATGATATGAGATAGATCTCATAAAGTTGAACTTTTTTATATGAGCAGCAGCAATAAGAATTTTTTTAAGACAAAAAATATATAATCATATATATATATATATATAAATATGATATGAATGTAAATTTTATAGATATGGTTATCAAAGAATTTTCTAATGAAAACGTTACGGAAATCATCCAGTTTTAATAGTCATAAATGAATATTTTCATATCAGTCTTCAACTAGAAGCAATAAAACAGACAAAGCCTTATCTCTATTAACATAGAAGTTTCCCTTAATTTTCTGTTCTCTAACTACTTTTATACTAACATAATTAATCCCGTTCTCGATTATTATTATTCTAATATTTTATATCAACAAAATGATTAAAGGAACCAAGTCAAAGCAAACTTCATTTCTTCCACAGGTTCCTTTATATTGAACGGATGAACTCGGAAAAAATAACATCGGGTGACTTCACACAATCTCTAAGGGCTTATAGCATTCTTTAAAGTAAAAACAAACTTCCCTATCAAGAACAAATATTTACTAGAGAATTTCAAACTTTTAATGAAAAAAAAGCTTTTCTCTCATAGATCATAATCAAATTTAATAATGTGAAAAACGTGAAATGTTAAAGCTCTAGATTTATAAAAAATTAATGTTTATGAGTGTGTATGTGTGAAGTTTTACAATAGAATAGTAATCTATACGAAGAAACAGATTTTAATAAAATTTTGCATCTATACTTTTTAATTCCAGAAGATGAATACTGTATATTTTAATCTAACAAATACAAGGGAAACCTAACCTCTCATTTTTCCAGAATGATATAAATGTCAATAAAATCCCTCTTCTGATAATTAAATCAGAATAGTAAAAAATAAATATATAAACTAAAACACACACAACTATATAAATTTCTATAATAACAATATAAACATTCACCTGTCAACACAACAATATCGGAGCTGTCAACCTTATGTCAGAAAATACTAAAAACACTACATAAACAAAAATCGTTATTTAATTATATTCTATTATCTTCTTTATTTTTATTTTTGTTTAATTTTAATTAATAATTAATAAATCATTAATGAAAATGAATAATATAATATATGAATGGACAAATAATTGTGTTTAACAATTATATCCAAATTTAGAAAATACAATTCTTCGTATAATTGATGGGGCGAAAATAAACAAAATTTCAGATGAACGTAGAGTGTAGGGTATTATTTAAAGCATTGTATATATGAAAAATGTAGTTACGTGTAATCAATACTTTAGAAAATGAATATGGGTGAATGCCTGAAATGGTATTAATTCGAGTTCAATGTCGCCATAAAGATAAATAAATATTTATTACTATTCTATATATATATATACATAATAAATAATCTATTTTAACAAATCGATTATTAAATAAATAATTTTTATATGAAAGAGTAATACATATAAATTTCTGACACTGAATTATAACTTTAAAAAAACAATCTTTATATATTTCAAGATATGAAAAAATAAATAAAATTAATTTTTTAAAGAATCATTAGAATTTGAGTATATAGTTTATTAACTAATTCTTAAATGTTTAGGAGTTTAATGAGTCAAAAAGATTACCGAGATAAGAGATTTATTGATTTTATCTTAATATTCAAAGAAAATTACAATATTCATAGAACAATAAAATTAAAAAAAAATATATTTTAAGAATTTATTTTCTCTTTTGAAGTAACTTAGTAATCCATTTTTATTTTGAATAAATTATCTCACATTGAACTTTATCCATAGTCATAACGAATTTATTCCTAATAATAATTTACAAACATTTAAATTTTGATTGCTCACACACACATTCTGGTAACTCACTCTATTTCCATTAAATTTTAATCTGTTTGAACTAATACAAAATTAATCTAAAGTGATGAGTTAACCATCAGTAAACACTATTTTATTCAATAGAATAATTTTCTAGTCAATTTTTAATGGAAAAAGAAAAAAAAAAGCATTTTTGTAATTCTTTTTCTGGATAAAGAAAAGTATAAAGACACATCGATATCCTCTGAAAATGAATTCGCAGTAATTGATCTATTAGCGAGCTTACAATAAGTTTGTGCAACTAAAATGAAATGAAGAAACCAACCCATTTTGCACATAGTTTTTTGAAACACAAATTAATATTGCTCACGGTGCCCAATGAAATGTCTAAAGCCTTTGTTAAATCTGTTTCAGTCAAACGACGGTCTTCCAATACCATATCTTATCGCTCCGCTAACTTATTGAACTATATAGTATATATAAAACATTTAAAAATTCTCATACTTATTGTCAAGCCCCGCAACCCACATGCAGGAAGGTTTATCAAGTCAAATATAGTCATATTAGTCCCTTAATTCAATTCAAGATTCCTGAGTTGTTGCTAATAAGATGATATGTCAGGTATACTAGCAAATTTCCATCTTAGATCACATAAAAACCTTTTAAACACGCCCTCCAATATTGTTATTGTCACGATTACGATTCCAGATAACCGAATAATGTTCTATATATTGACGTACCACTGCCTTAAATAGAAAGGCCGAGGTTAATAAAGAATTTACAAAGCTAAAGAACCAAAGCCAAGGTGAATAGTTTATTCAACATGTCAACAAAATCAGAGTTTGATGTCAAATGTACCTCTAAATCCTCAGACCGCGAGGACTCGTCTATTCAAAATCTATATCGAGAACAAGAGGTCTTCCTGAAGTACGTCATCTAAATTTAGAGGAAGAATCCAAATCCTCTAAACTTTCCCAATTGAGCTATGAAATATAGAATAGTCCTCTTGACATACAATATGCTTCTCATCATCGGTAAATAATATCATTTGATATCCAACGGACTCAACTATATAAAAATTAAAAAAAAACCAGGGTGCTCAACTTTGAACTTTGAGGCACACCTAGAACATAATCTTCGAAAGTAAATTTAATTCTATTGTAGATCATATATATAATCAAAGGGAATAATTTATCTTGTGTGATCTGTATCCTATTGTGTGAAGTCATTCATGTTTTATAGGTAAGAATAATAATAATAACAATAATAATTTATAATAATAGAAAAAATGATTAAAATATATTTAAAGTTCCAATCATTGAAAATTATTAATATATTTTTTTTTCTCTGAAAGAAAATTACAGAATAGAAAAATAACTATTAATAATAATAAATTGTAATTAGTTCCATTTTTACAGTGGAAAATATCATTACCTCGTATGAGATTTCTTTTTTATTCATTAGGACGTTTCAAATGATGATAATTAAAATTGATTTATTATAATATATGATTAAAATCATTATTAATAAAATCAAATTTAATTAATATTATGATGAAAAAACTATTATGGTTTCAATTATAGATTAAATTGATTGAATTTGATTATCAAAATAAATTACAAAGGATTTTATCTAATTAAAAACAAATTACGTATAGATAAATAAAATAAAAAAATAAGTAGACAAGTAAAAAAAAAATATACATATCATTTTATTTTTCGTTTTAAGTAATATCAATCAATCACTGACATTAAAAAGCTCTCTGGATCAGTCAATAAAACAAATTATAAAGATTAAAATTGAAGTAACTGAACTTAGCTTTTAATGTCGATGCATAAATTAAAGTTACAATATCAATTCTACCAAAATGATCTTAAATAATCACAAAAAATTGAACTTTTAAAAGCTCTGCGAAATTTAAGATATTGATTGATTATCTTTTTCAAAAATATATAAACTATACATAATAATCATACTTATAATTATAATAATTATATAAATTTAAATTTTTTATAGAATTGTTCAAATCTTAGTAATTAATTAACAAATGCAGATAAAATGTTTTATCAAATTAAAATGTTAATATAGAATTAATTATAATGGAAATGTTTAAGATAAAATGAAAATAAAATTAGTACTCTAGCGATAAAGTATAATATGGAATTTAAAGAAGGTTCAACCATATCTAGTGCACGACGAAACGTATATTTTACTATCATTTGGATGATAATATCTTTTTGGAGAACTCTATAATAATCTGTAAATTTTACAAAAATATTATAGATATATATTCTCTTCTTTTGTGGCTTATTTAGGATTTGAGGATTTGTTTATCCTCAAGCAAAATTACAATAATATAGGTATTTACAAAATTTTATAAAACAAAAAACAAAACAAAGAGAAAATAAAAAGAAATACTAAATAAATAAGAGAAATTAAATATCAATTTAAAATTTAATTTAATAAACGCGTCCTCAGTTTCAATACTGAATTTATTTTAAGGGTGTTTACCCAGTTGGACTCCTTAAATCAACGGTCTCATATATTTCTATAAATTAGGAGTCTTGAAAATATCTGGATCAAGTTTTCCTTTATTAGTATATTGTACAGGATCCACAGCTGTGTCGCATCTATTTTATAAGAATTATTCTCCATTACAAAGAAAAAATCTTTAATTTGTTTGAGTTTGCACTGGTTTATGGTTTTTATTTTGTTTAGTGATCTCTTAAACTTGCACAAGAATTCTCAATCAGCACATATATTTTTATATATGGGCAATATAAGTATAGAGAATTTGATATTTATCATCTTCTCCTTTGAAATAATTTTAGTGTTTTCGTTGAGGACTGTCCATTTCACATCCATGTTTTTGTAAAGAGACAAAAATTGTCATATATAAAGTATGTAGATAACTAGCAAAATTCAAGAGTTTTCTCGTTCAATGTGAATTTTGATTTCATTAACTCAATGGTTTCGTTAATAGGGACATTCTTGAACAATGAGTCTACATCCAGGCTCATTTGTTGTGATGTTAATTTACTTTAATAAGATATCTACCAAATGAGTGGAATTTTTGACATAAGAAAAATGAGTACCTGTATATGGTTTTAGTAATTGAGCCAGATAAATTGATGAGTTGAAAGTAACTGAATTTATTTGTATTTATATCGATATCAATATATTGACAATTAAATTATCAATGGAATAAGATAATTGACTGGGTCGGGACTTCGGATTAGCCACGGGTGAAGAATAAACGAGGTATCTTTTATATAAAGAAATGAATATATTTGAAAATGAAATATAGCAAATACAATGATAATTACAAATAGTGAAACGGATAATAGGAGATTGAAACGGTTAAAGAATACGGAAGTACAAATAGAACGGAGAATCGGTGCGTCGGGTTGAATAGTGTATCGGAATCAGGAAAGTAATCTGGTAATAGGCAAGCAAAGGTCGTTATCGTGAGAGTAATCAGGTATCCGGTAAGCAAGGTCGGTATTGAGAGAATAATCAGGTATCAGGTAAGCAAGATCGGTATTGAGAGAAACGGTGAATATCGGAATAGCGTGGTCGGTAACGTGGAGGCGGGTAAACGGAATATGAACGGAGCGGAGTTGTGTCTCGAACGGAAGCTAAGCACACAAGGACGAGCGTTGGCCGGGCACACATCCGTTTCAGGGGAAAAGATATAAGAAAGAAGAGAGTGCATGTCTCCGCCTAGCGCTCGGTGCACCGCTCGGCTGCCAGAGGCGCTGGGGGTGCCGCTAACAGTTGGCCATCCTGCGTTGTCGACGTCCTCGTCGACACGGCTCAATGTAATGTAACCACAACAAATGGTCCCTGGAAAGGGGGCAACCCCTTTTTCCTCTCGCCCGAAGCAGCATGAACGGCGGGTATGACTACAATTTCGCCCTCCTCGTACCTCGGGGCGAGACGTCGGTGACGGTCGTGGCGGTTCTTAGAGAGCTGCTGGCTGATGCCGCCTCGGTGACGGGCAATGACTCGAGATTCAGCTAAATCGAGCCACTCCACCTTGACGACGTCGTCCAATAGGCGGCGGTATGGTCCCGTGGAAAAATGCGGCTGATGAATCCGGTTGTCTTGCTCACTTGAGCATTCATATCCCGTGTGATGACAGGTAACAATTTTCCCCAGTCGCGTCGTCCGTCGTCCTTCGTGGCTAGGGCGATGCTGGCTAGAAGAGTGCGGTTGGTCCGTTCCACCTGGCCGTTCGCCCGCGGGTGTCGGGGCGAGGTTAGGTGATGACGAATCCCATGACGAATGGAAAACTCGGAGAAAGTTTTTGAAGTAAAAGCGGTCCCTTGATCGGTGACGAGGTGGTTCGAGAATCAGATGCTCGAGGCTTCGGATCACCAACCGGGCACAGGTTGACGTGACAGGAAACGTGTGGACAAATTTAGTGAGGTTGTCCACCACGACTAAGATGTGCTCGTAGCCTCGTGGTGTCTTCGGAAATGGTCCAAGATGATCCATGTGAATCACCTCGTACGGTCGGCGACCCGCTGGAATCGGATGCAGCAGTCCGGGTTGCTTCCCTGTGAACTTTTTAGTGTAAAGACATTCGAAACAGGACTTTATATGGAAACGGAAGTATTTTCGGTAAGAAGGAAACCAGAAGGAGCATAGGAAAGAGTGTACGGATCGGTCAAGGCCGGGGTGCCCAGCTAAATCATGATATTTAACGACTAAGGCTTTTCTCATTGATTTAGGGACGACATATAGAAGACGTTCACCTTTCGGTGTGGCGTGTACGCGGAGAAGAGTATTATTAACAATTCTAAAGTTTTTCCACTCAGGTGGAGGGTTATCGGGGTCAATTTGGAGTTGACGAATGATTCCCTTCAACTCTGGGTCAGCGTGTTGCATGAACAAAGACAATTTTTCCTCACTGATCGCCACCAAGAAACGCATCAGTTCGATATCAGTTCGATCCTCGACCGGAGCTCGCGAAAGTGCGTCAACGTGGTCCATCGTTCTCCCGGGTCGGTGTCGGACCTCGAAATCGAAATCCTGGAGAAGGATGAACCAACGCCCTAACTGTGAGACAGAATGTTTAAACTGGTGTAAATATGTGATCGCCTGACAGTCCGTTCGAACCGTGAACCGGAGGCCCTGAAGAAAAGTGCGCAGGCGATCTAAGACCCACAATAGCAAAGGTATTCAGAGTATAGTTGACGAAACGCCGCGTTCCTAGATACCCGTGGGACACACCGCTGGCACGTTTCACTCGAAAAGAATCTGCGAGAACTTTGACTTCTACTATCCAGACTATTGAACCTCTGCCACCACGAAACCTTTCCTCTGCTCGTGAGCGTGAAAGTGTGAAAACCTTCACCGGGCATGTAGGGTCGCGTTCATTGAACCATATCCCGTTAATAGGAAACATGCTTTCAAATCCGGCGTGAACCACTCTAACTGTCTTTCCCATTTAACAATGGGCATGAATCGGTAGGTTGTTCTGCCGTGTTCATCCTTATCCCAGGCTTGTTGCCATTTATTTTCCAAAAACTTTTCTAGTCTTTTGTATTCAGCCTTCCTATTAAAGTCTATTTCGACTTGTTGGTTGAATACATACCCATCAATGCCTATGGATTCGTTTTTCCTAATCATGAATTTTATCCCCTCTTTTAACATCTCCAATTCTAGAGGGGGTGCCCCCCCCAATTACTTGCATGGCAGACGTCGATGTTGTTCTACACGTTTTTACCTTATTTGTCAGCATGCTCCTGTGTAGGCTCCTAATGGACCTAATGTTTCTAGAGTTTATCCATTTAAACTATGCCACCGAGGTTGCTATTGGTAGGTATATACATTTATAGTATATCCCTTGGATATTCTCTTTTATCCCCCAATTGTTTCTACTTATGGTTGCTATTTGTCTAGCTATCTGATGAATCCTGTCCCTTGTTTGTCTAAAGTGACTCACAAAGTTCAGGGCTTCATCTACTACCACCCCTAAGTACTTGTACTCTTTTTTGAAGCCGATTGATTGTCCATTGACTTTTACAATCGGTTTTCTAGCTAATTTACCCTTCAGGAGCAGTGCCACAGTTTTATTTGTGGCTACTGATAGTTTACAGTTCGAGCACCATTTTTCTATTTTTCCCATGGCTATTTTTCCCTTTTCCTCTAGTTCTAATCTGCTATTTCCTAAAATGACGATTGCCAGGTCGTCCGCGTAGGCTGTTGCGAAAATTTTATTTTCCCTCTCTATCTCAGCATATTCATCCAAGAGGCTATCCATTACCCAGTTCCAAGCAAGTGGACCTAGGATGGACCCTTGTGGGCAGCCCCTCTTCATGAATCTACTTACTGTTTGATCACCATTTCTGATAATCATTTCCCTATTGGTAAAATATTTAATCATTATATTTACCAGTGTGCTCGAGCATCTAGCTTTTATTACTCTTTCAAGGATCGACGTCCACCATATATTATCAAATGCGCCTTTGATGTCGACGAATATGCACATAGCATATTTGTCTGAGCTGTTTCTGGCAATTTCTAACGTCCTATTTATAGCATCCTGCGTGGAGCAGTTGCTCTTGAAACCCATTTGTCTATTGTTTTCCATCCCCTCCTCTTTATAGCTATTGTTGATTCGACTAGCTATAATTTTTTCATAAATTTTGCCCATTACCGGGAGCAATGCAATCGGCCTATATGAGTTTAATTCCCTTTTATCCTTATCTAAACCCTTCAGCAGAATTTTAAGATCTGCTATTTTCCATGCATTTGGAAATGCATGTTCCCTAAGGCAATTATTATAGAGTCCTAATAAGATATCCTTTCTGTTCTCCCAGACCTTTATGATAACCTCCAAGCTAAGGTTATCCAGTCCGGGGGCTTTTTTCTTTTTACTCGAGTAGAGAGCTGTTTCAATTTCATTTGGAGAGATGTCGCACTCTACATTGCTATTATCATATGCTAGTACCGCATTCTCTCTTTCCCTATCTGCTTGGCTAAGGTCCTCCAGTATCAGGTCTGGGACCATTTTACTGAGGAATTTTTCCCCGGCGTCCGCCCATGAGGTTGTTCCCTCAACCCCTTTATGGTTTGCTGCCCAATTAGCTTGTTTCTGACAAGTTTGTAAACGAAACCCCATGGGTCTCTGTTCGCCTCTTTATACACAAAGTCTCTCCAACACTTGCGTTTGCAGCGCCTGATGAGACCTGTATATTTATTCCTACTTTCCCTATATTTTTCTAAAGCGTTTGTCAGCTCTCTACTTTCCCCGTGTAACCTACGTGTATCTCTCACAATGTTTTTATCTCTGTTGACCCTTTTTCTTAGAAGAGTTAGCTCTTCGTTCCACCAAGGAACCGAGCTGACTCTCCTTTTTGTCAATGGAATCGCCCTGTCGCAGACCTCACTTAACTTTTTGGTTATAGTGTTGACTGCTTCGTCTACCCTCCCATTGCTTAGTTCCCCATTATTATTTTGTTCGAATTTTTCATTTAGATGCGACTTGAATATAGCCCAGTTGGCTCTCTTCAAGTCATGTCTTCCTCTATTTTCCATTTTTCTATTTTTGGCCCTAATTCCCTCTCCTATTTGCAATTCCATTGTGATTGCATTGTGGTCACTGATACTGAGGTTTCTATTTACACTCCAGTTAGCTATATTTTTCTCCATATTGGCACTGCTTAGAGTGGCGTCAATATAGGAGCTTTTCCCTCCGATTTCAAATGTTGGAGGTCCTCCTTGCTCATTGAGCACTATTAGACCTCTTCTATTTATAAGTTCTTCAATGTCTTTGCCTTTTTGATCTGATGTTGTAGAATTCCATAGGGGAGATTGTGCATTCAGATCAGCGCCTATTAGTATTTTCCTATCACTACCTATCCTGTCTATCAGGTTTTCTAGATCCTCTATTATTTTTATATGGTCAGCCCTAGGTTGAAAGTAAGCACTAATTATGCATATACTCTCCTCTCCAGCGCTGACCTCTACTGCAACAATATGAGGGCTGTCCCCCGTGTCGATTTGCATCGCTCCCAGTTCATTTGCCTTGATTATTATTGCAACCCATGGATTCTCACACTGGGGCTGGACTACACGGTCTTCCCTTGATCCATAAACGTAGACGGTTCCCCTGACATGATAAGGTTCTTGGAGGATGATTGCCCCCCAATTATTCCTATTTTTTATTCTAAAGTCCGAGGCTACTGCCTCTGACCTCCTAGCGTTTATTTGTATAATCTTTATCCCCATTACGCGTTTGTCAAATAATTTGTCCTATTTATATTGTTCCTTTGTGTCAGCATAAATGTAGGACACATGTTGCTTCTGACACTATGGTCTGCGTTTACCCCCCTTCTCAGACAATTGGCACAACGTGTCTTATTGTCCGAGGGACATTCCTTGAAGGCATGTCCTTCCTCACCGCATTTGCCACAGGTTTCCTTCCTGGTGCATTTTATTCCTATATGCCCTAGACCCTGGCATTTGTAACAGCGGCTGATTTGGTTAAAATCTGCCACTTTACACGCGTATAACCCTATAAATACTCTCCTTGACTTGAGCAGTTGCTCCCTTAGTTCTGGGGAGACTTCCGCTACCCAGTGGGCAAAATCTGTATCTCTTTTCCTCGTTTGGAATTTAAATTCCATTCCCCCTGTCTTCTCTCTAAGCCAGTCATTTTGGCTTTCTATGCATTTCCCTAAAGATTCTTTCTCTATGGTCCTTGGGACGTCATAGATGATCATCCTTGGGTTCCTTTTAAAGGGATCCCTGGCTATCACCCTTGTTTCCCCTACTGATTCGAATCTTTTTTTAATAAGAGTCGCCTGAGTTGGGTCTCGTGCGATCATTATGATATTTTCTCCCGAGTGCTTTATTTTGTTTATTTGGATTCCTGTCTCAACGGGATTCAAGATTTTCCCCAATTTCTTTTCCCTGCTTTCCGGTGTGGTGTATTTCTCTGCATTTGTGAAATTCGCCACAATTATATTTTCCCCCCTCGCCTGTTTTTTTTTTGCTTTTTCTATCGTGGTTTTCACTACCTCTTTTAGGGGTAGTGTATTTTTCTTCACCATTGATGCATATGACAATGGTGCGTTTATTTTGTCTACACTATTGTTATTACTATTACTACTACAAGTAGTATTAATATTTTCTACGTTGATTAATTTTGATTTACTATTTTTACCTACTTTTTTTTCCTCTGTTTTCTTTGTGTTCATGATGGACATGGCTAGCTTCTCAACTGCCTCCATCATTCTTCCCGCCAGCTTGTTAAGTTCGTTCTTTTCGATCCTCTGCATATTTAAGCTGGGGTCGTTTACTATATCGAGGATTTTGGCAAAATCCAATTTACTTTCTTTTATTATTTTTTCTTCTTCGGTCATCTTTTTGGGCATATCTGCCTTGACCGTCTGGGTTCCCGAGTCGCGAAACTCTCTCGTCACCTCGATTCGCATCCTCTTGATTAAGGGCTCATTGGCCTGTCTTTTTCTGTTTATTTTTTTTGAATTCTCTATATCTTTTACTTCTTCAATGTCCGTTTGGATTGTCTCGCAATCCATGTCCTCTTTATTTTCTTTTTTCTTCTTGTTTTTCTTTTTTATTGTTTTAAAACCTTTATCCAATTCTATGTTGGACTCCGATTCTAGTTCTTTAACTTCAGAGTCAGACATTTTTCCTTTGTCTGACATTCTATACTTATTTATTATTTAGGAGGTACTTACAGCGGGAACCTATAGAAGGTAGCTACTTGCTAACTAGGACTCTCCGCCAGCAGTTTCCCGTAGCATGGTAGCACATACGGAAGTGGGCTGGCTTACCGAAATCATCTCAAGAGCCCACATATCGATATGGAGGTTGCACACCATACTGGTATGGAATTATCAAGATCATTATTTAATTACCATCTCCATCTTTACGACATGGATGGAGACCTCACTAGGAGTTACAGTGTGGATCTCAACATTCCATCACACGAAGCGGGAAAATAACGAAATCAGTTTTTGATCACCGCCCTATCAAAAGATAGGGACAGTGGGAATCTCGTTAATCGATTCGTGCGCGTCACTAATTAGATGACGAGGCATTTGGCTATTTTTTTTTTTTTTTTTTTTTTTTTAGCGTGTGGAAATGCATTTACGCACCCCGGGATTATGGACTCCGGGAGTGTGGGACTCACCCACTCTCTAATGAAGGAGAGTGGTAATACCCACTAAAACCACACGTTTATTGCGCCTGAGAGGCAGACGTCACCTTTTCTGCCATATGCGTTTGGCACATCCTGAGGGAGGTCTAACCATTTTCGTACTGCTTTTCTTGTCAACGTGTCAATCTTCCTCAAGAGGCTGAGTGTGGTACCTCCCAGGGTTAAAAGATGGTAGAGGCCTGGGAGAACCATCACGGTTGTTGGGGCTTGAGGGGGGCTTTACTCAATTTGTCTAAGTTAAGTCCGTAGTCCTTGTCAACTCTCAAGTTCGATCTCCCTTCAGAGGTGAAGGGGATGCCTAGGTAGGTGAATTTATCAGATCTTCTTAATGCTGGTAGCCTGGCGCCCCCGCAGGTAAATCTCGTTCCGCCACCCACCGCAGTCTTCTTCATTTTATGAATGGTCTTGATGGTAATGGTAAACGATTTGCCGCTGTTCACCACCAGGCCACATTTAGACAGGAAGTTGTTCACTGCGTCCAAGGATGATTGAAGTCCTCCCGGGGTCCCGGCAAACAGGAGCATGTCATCTGCAAACATGATGGCATTGTAAACAGATATGCCTATTTTTGCTCCGACTTCAGGTGGAATTTGTCGGAGCATACGATCGATGACCATATTGAAGATGATGGGGGATAGGGGGTCGCCCTGCTTAACTCCTCTATTCGGGTGTATCTTTGAAGAGGTCCAGCCATTGAACGAGAGAGTAGTTGTGCTTCTCTCATAGGAGTCCATGATGTAGTTGGACATCGGTTTTGGAACACCCATGATCTTGAGAGTTTCTTGTAGAGTCTTGTGTGATATCGAGTCGAAAGCCTTAGTCAAGTCAAGTGATGCCATGTAGAGGGGTTGGCAGTTATGTCTATGATGTCTCAAAATCAAGTCAAGGTCAAATGTGTTTTGGGCGCATCCGTCGACCGGGAGGAAAGCTCTCTGTCTAGAGTCGAAGATGATGTGCCTGCTGACTCTGGACGCTAATATTTTGTTGAATGCTCGGGTCAACACTGACTGCACAGTGATGTGGCGATAGTCACCAGGTTCGGAGGCATCACTCTTTTTCGGGATTACCGTGGTCTTTGCCTCAAGCAGTCTCTCCGGCAAACGTCCCATGGCTAAGAAGATGTTGAAGAGTCGTGTTAGTATCGGCGAGGGGACTGCACGAAGCTGCCTCGGAGTGATACCGTCTGGTCCCGGGCTGGTTGAAAGTGCCGGGAGGTTGGCCAGAATCTCCTTGGTTTCGATGGGACCCCACAGTTGATCGATGGGGTCACGTAGTTCGCCTGGGCCTGGGGAGATGAGACTGCCACACGTCATCGTCTCCTCCCAGAAACGGGTCATCGCCTGTTGCGTAGGTGGTGTCACAGATAGTTTAGCGTCCATCATTGTCTTTAGGCATCTACACGGGTTTTTAGCCCATGCAATTTGGGTTCTTGCATAGTCCATGCGTCTTTGTTTCCGTTTGGATGTCTTGAGAGCTGTTACATTCCCTGGGATGCGCCGCTTCTGTCCCTGCATCATTGGAAAGATGGAATTAATGTAAGCAGCTGTTTCGGTAAGGAGTCTGTCATTGGTCCACTCGCCAATCCCCGCACAGATGTTCTGAAGGTCATTAGCAGAGTAGTTAGTCGTAGTTAGAGTGTCTAGTTGTCTGAGGAAGGTCTTCACGGCGGCAGTCGTGTCCATACGTTTTGGACTCGGGCTATCTAAGGTCTCCTGGATCGGTTTGTTTTTAAGTTCCTTGATATATTCGTCGACTTTCTTCTTCTTCTTCTTCGCTGTCCCTTGATAGACTCGAGGGTACGCGCCGGAAAGAAAGGTAGTAAGGCCTGATTTAGAAAGCTGGTCTTTGTCAAAGTCAGTTGCGCTTCATGTCGTGCTAGAAGAAGAGATTCTTCAGCACTCCATTGGGCTTTTGTGTAAGTCTTCGTCGAAAGTTGCAGTTGGTCATAGAAGTCTTTGTGGGTCCTTTGCTCATGAACGCCACGCCCCCTCGAAGAGGAGAAGGCGCGTCCACATCCAGGAAAACGGCAAAGGTTCTGGTGCACAGTCGGGTCGGCATTCTGAATAGCGAGAGTCGGGCCGGAAGAGCCGGAGGGCCCTCCGGCGTTGGAGTAATCCGTCCTTATCCGAGGCTTTGTTTTCGTAGTTGGGCCGACTTGTTAAAGCGCGAGCGGGATTGCAACCCACAAGCACCGTCAACGCAGAGGCAGCTATTAGTTCCCCTGTTGTAACCAGGGTAACCCGCGGGAGCCATGAGGAGGATGCTGCTTGCTGAACTGCGACTCGACTGGGAAGAGGGCCCAGACGGTCACAGTTACTCCCGCACTATAGGTGAATGGAGAAGTGGGATGATTAATGAATAGTGAATGGGGAGATGGGATGATTAATAAATAGTGGATGATGAATGGGATGATCAATAAATACTGCAAGGAATAGTGATAATGTTGGGGTAGGTGCTAAAGAGGTTGGTGATATTAAATTAATGATGACGAATGACTGGTCAACAAACAACAAACAATTAAATACACAAGCAAACAAACACGTCAACCAGTAGCAAATTTAATCGATCTTCACTGGGTGTTGTAATAGTGGGGCAGTGCTGCTCTAAGGGGTGCTCTCAATGTGAGTATTGGGTGAACATGGGTCTTGTTTCTTCCACAATTGAATTGTTTCCTTTTCAGTTGAACCCCCCGAAGATCTTCCCAATGCACTTTAGGAGAGATAAGGTGGACCGCCATGAGTGGGGTCGCCTGCCGCCTGGGGGGGTATGGAAGGAACGGAAACGTCCGAAGGGGGAGTCGGAGGCCACCGAAAGGCAACGGTCCGAAGATCCCCGAACGCACCCGAGGATAGACGAGGAAGGAGACCAGGAGAGACAGAGTTGGCGTCAACCATTGGAACGGGGGGTCGCTTTAAGAGAGTCATAGTTACTCCCGCCACCCACACAATAGCAAGTAATTCTAACTTACTTGAATGATATATACGCTCAGTTAAGCTATTTTTTTACTGACTGCATACACAAGGCGTCATTGGGCTTCGCTGGAGTCTCTCTGCAGTAATAGGCCCGCTAACCCGTCGGCACTGGCGTCAGTATGCACTTCGGTCTCGGCGGCCGGGTTGAACATTACTAGAATTGGATCACTCTGAAGTTGAGTTTTAATCAATTGGAACGATGCATCTTCCTTCTCACCCCACTGGAAGCGTGCACCACTCTTTAACAAATCGGTTAATGGTTTAACAATGATTGCATATTTAGGTACAAACCGACTAAAGGAACCAGTGAGTCCTAAATACCGTCTTACCCCGTGCTGATC
This sequence comes from Labia minor, assembly GCA_963082975.1. Lineage (NCBI taxonomy): Eukaryota > Metazoa > Arthropoda > Insecta > Dermaptera > Spongiphoridae > Labia > Labia minor. The sequence continues at coordinate 58,467,495 of OY720345.1, forward strand.
CGTCGGCCTCGGGAATAGGTCGATGGCCTCGATTTTTCGGAGCCCAGGGCGGATGCCTTGGTCCGATATTCGGAAACAGAAAAGTTACCTCTGTGAAACCAAATCTACACTTTTTCAAGTTGAGCGTGAGTTTGGCCATGCGTAACAAGCAGAAAACCTGGTCCAAACGTGAGAGCATTTCGTCCCAGCTAGCGGATGGTATCAATGCATCATCCATGAAGCTTAGAACGAAACGAGGCTTCAACTTACCTAGGGCAAGATTCATCAGCTTTGTGAAGTAAAATGGAGCGTTGACTAAACCAAACATCATCCTTGTGAATTCTCCTGTGTCGTCGGGAATGACGAATGCCGTTTTCGGACGAGCCTCAGTTGGCAGTGGTACTTGCATGTAACCTTGTGCCAGATCCAATTGAGAAAAATAGCGGGCACCGGTAAGAATTTCCAACTGTTCATCGATATTAGGCATGGGAAACGGTTCTCGAATGGTTTGCTTATTGAGCCGTCTGTAATCGACAACTAACCGGGGCTCACCAGAGCTTTTCCTAACAATGAGTGCTGGGGAGGCATAAGGCGAATGCGTATCAGTCACTAGCCCTTGGTCTCTCCAGTCGTTAACAATTGCCTTCATCTCCTCCCTCTCAGTACGTGTCTCCTTATACGCCCTGCAGGCGACAGGTTTCGCCATCGGCACCTCCTCTATCTTCATCTCGATGAGATTAGTGCATCCTAACTCCGATGTGTCGAGTGCGAATGCCTCTCGATGCCGATTAATAACCTCGATGAGGGCCCTACGCTCATCGATGGTAACGGTTGGTCCTGTAATGACACATTCTGAATTTATTTCATGAGTAAATGGAATTGGCCTACCTCGAGGTGTATCCATTTCACCAATCGTGTGACACCTGGTGATCACATCACCGAGTACAGGTGCTTCGTCGACGGGACAAGAGTGCGAATATGTCAGATCTGCTTGTGTAACGAGAATTCCCACTCCAGAGCCAACGGGAGTAACAATGGCTCCATTTGGAAGCGGCTCAGACACCACTCGCACGTGATTTGAACCTTCAGGTATTATTTCCTTGACGTGTATTGGCACAGTTTTGCGCGGGGTCACCGCCAGCAGTGGCTGTTCACCAGGTGACCAAAAGGTAAATTCACCCTCCCGTCGCATCATCGTTACTTGATCCAGCCATGTCAATCCAACCAAGACGTCCTCAGGGATAGTCTGATCTGAAACAACTAAAAGGTTTACAAAAACTGTCACCTGATCAATAGAAACTTGAGCTTCGAGCTCGCCGACAGTCAAAACTTGCGGAGTGGCGAAACTCCCTAAGCCGAATAGTGGATTTCGAACCGGTGTGACTCGCAATCCGGTAGAGCAAGCAGCAGATGCTTTGATTAAACAGTGGGTGCTACCTGTATCCAGGAGTCCCGTGAGCCGGGTGTCGCCCACAGTCACTTGAACTCTACTTTCGTTCAAGCCGGTGGCTTGGCGAGTGGTTACGGCTACCTTGGGCACGGTGCAGTGCTTTCTCGTATGCCCTTCCTGTCCGCATTGAAGACATTTTCGTATTCGAGGCGGTTTTGGACATGCTCGGGAAAAGTGTCCAAACTCCTCACAATTGAAACACATAGGCTGTGAGTGCTCGTTGTAATACGGCTTACGGCCGGGTGTGGCACTTACCTCGGTGTTGGGTGGAGTAACCCGCGAGGCGGTAGTCGATCTCATCGACGATTACTCCTCGTGCATATCCCTTTGACGAGGCGGGTGACAATTTGAATAACGTTGCACATCGTCAAGTAGTTGTTCGATGTCGGCATGTTTATGGCCTAGTAAATAGGCTCTTAGAACGGTCGAATTCAATCCCGATATCAGCTGATCTTCGGCTTCGGAAAAAGTTAATTTCAATTTTTTTAAGAACCTTAATTTTTCGAATAAATAGTCCGCAGCAGTCTCCCCGGGTCGTTGAACTCGCGTCAAGGTCATTTGTGTGAGTTCAAGTAAACTCGGCTCGGGACAGTACCTCTTACGGAAGGCAGCCGGAAATCTCGTTCGCGCCCGCTGGACTTCCTCCCACCAGGTGTAAGCTGATCCTTGTAACTTAGATCGTATTATTATTTCAAATTGTTGATCGTCGTATCCGTGGGCTTCGGTAGCGACGAGCAATGTGCGAAGCCATCGCTCAGCTTGATGCTCAGTGCCACTTCCATCGAAGGGCTTGACAGGTGAATCTACAATTAACCGTGTGTTGTCAAGCGAGCGGGGTGGATCTCTTGATTCAATGGCTGTTTTAAGTGAAGCGAAAACGGCGGTCAAATTATGAGTGAGAGTCTCGAGCTCAGAGTAGTGGTTGGGGAGGGGGTGAGGGGTCTCGGTAGGGAGCGGTGTCGGAGAGGGGTATAGCGGAGGAGCGGGGAAGGTTGCTTGATGCGGGTAGGGGGTACTGGCTGGCACTCCCCTCATATCAAAGGTGACGTGGTCGGGGCGTGCGTTTGGTGATGACGCGGGAGTGATGTCATCAGGGCGGGCTTCTCTGAGCGTAGACGTTGCGTCATCAGGGCGGCCATTTTGATGCGACGCCATTTCGGTAATTTTTCGAATTCGGCGTAGAAACACAAAAAAAAAAATAGAAAACTTTTTCACTTGAGACACAAGTAAAGGATTCGGGATTTTTGTGAGCACGTGTGGATATATATATATATCCCACTTCTGACCTATTGGCAATTAAATTATCAATGGAATAAGATAATTGACCGGGTCGGGACTTCGGAAATGTGTCTAGGATTAGCCACGGGTGAAGAATAAACGAGGTATCTTTTATATAAAGAAATGAATATATTTGAAAATGAAATATAGCAAATACAATGATAATTACAAATAGTGAAACGGATAATAGGAGATTGAAACGGTTAAAGAATTCGGAAGTACAAATAGAACGGAGAATCGGTGCGTCGGGTTGAATAGTGTATCGGAATCGTAATTGGAAGACAAGCGGGGTCGGGTTCAGGAAAGTAATCTGGTAATAGGCAAGCAAAGGTCGTTATCGTGAGAGTAATCAGGTATCAGGTAAGCGAGGTCGGTATCGAGAGAATAATCAGGTATCAGATAAGCGAGGTCGGAATCGAGAGAATAATCAGGTATCCGGTAAGCAAGGTCGGTATTGAGAGAATAATCAGGTATCAGGTAAGCAAGATCGGTATTGAGAGAAACGGTGAATATCGGAATAGCGTGGTCGGTAACGTGGAGGCGGGTAAACGGAATATGAACGGAGCGGAGTTGTGTCTCGAACGGAAGCTAAGCAGACAAGGACGAGCGTTGGCCGGGCACACATCCGTTTCAGGGGAAAAGATATAAGAAAGAAGAGAGTGCATGTCTCCGCCTAGCGCTCGGTGCGCCGCTCGGCTGCCAGAGGCGCTGGGGGTGCCGCTAACAAATAATTGGTTGTTTTGGTTGAATTTTTGGATTGACATATATTTTCTAATTTGGAGATGTCTTGAATTTAAGTTTTCTTTTTCTTTTCCCTCAATGGATAGATTCTTATAATAAGCGATTTTATTTTTCTACAGAACTTAAAATGTTCTCCATTTTTTGTTTGTAATCCAGTGTGTTCATTGCTATAGTGGTGTTACTTTTGACTGCAGGGATAATTTGGATAGTCAAGCCAAGGCCACCTTGAAAGACCTCCCCCTCCTCCCAAGTAAGAGACTAGGACTCTTTTAAAGATAGTTATAAAGATTTATCAATTTTTGCTAGAAAGCTCTCGTGCAATACACTGTCAAGGAAGTCAGCCGAACAGTAAGACCTCTCGAAGGCGTCACTAACTACGTCCACCACTCTGTGGACCTGTTCGATCGTCCCATGACTCTCTCTAAATCGCAATTTATGGTCAGGAATAACAACTTTTTCCACCATGAGAGGTCGTAGAAGGACCTCCTCAAATAATTTAGAGAAGATTGATAATAGAGTAATGGACCTATATGAGTCTTACGGAGAATTAGAACCATTATTATTTTGGCTCGTTTCCATTTGGAAAATATCCCAAAAGAGTGATATTATGGATGAGAAATGAGCATTTTGAGAGTCTTATTTGATCTTATTTTGTGCAACTAAAAGTCATTACTGAGGCATTCGCCTTACAGCCCTGACTTGGTACCCAGTATTTAAAAATAAACTGCGTGGACAACGATTTTCATTGCCCAAAGAAGCGGTTGAGGCCTTCAGAACGCATAACTACCATTTTTTGACTGGAAAAATTGCTTTGAAGGATAGTTCAATCGTATGGAAAAGTGTAAAAAAAGGTGATTATTTTGAAAAGCAATAAAAATATTTTTTATCAAATTCACTTGTTTTTTTTCTCTATTCTCAATACATATATAGTAGCCCTTGTATATATATAAGAGTATTTTTAAATTGTACATATATATCATATAATTTTACAAATAAATATACTAGTCTCTTATTTAATATTGTTTAATATAATTTCTTAAAAAAAAGAATTCACTCATTTTATAATGATTTTTTTTTTACTTTCATCAGAACAAATCGAATAGATCGTTAATGTGAATCAGATTGCCAAACTCCACGTTAAAACGAAAAGAGATGTTCTTTAAATGTCCACTTTTCCCCAACTTCCCAATTATTTTGGATCTCTTTTAATAAAAACTTTTCAAACTTTCTCCTTATTTTTAATCATTTTTCCATGATTTTTTAGCCCGAAATTCTTAATTTAAATAGAAAAAAGTTTTAATATAACAAACTTTCTACCCATATATATATGGTATATATAGAAGATTTAATTTTATAAAAAGCAATAAACAAAAAAAATCCTGTGATTTATTAAACAATAAATTTTGTATTAAACTCTGTTTGAGAATAAATGATGAATCTCATAATAACAAAAAAAAAAAAAATTTTTTTTTGAAGCATGTTATAAATTACGAAGGACATTACATCACATTTGATCTATCATTTAGACAAGAATCCAGTTTTTGATTTTTTTTTTATAGTCCCCAACAAAGAGACAATTTTATTGAATTAAGTTGTTTTTTAAGCGATCGTTACATTAGGCAAATTGAAAATCGAGCCTCAACAAAAGTTCAATCTTCAACTACCCACGGACTCCATCAACAATTTCGAATATTCGTTTGAAATCCGAAATATCTAAGGATTTTCTCCCTCTTTTCATTAAAAGACTTTATTCTCATTCTTTTTCCATTTCTAAAAATTTCTTTGTGAATTATCTTAGAAACAAATTGAGTTTTATATATAAATTGAAACTTTTCAACTTTTAAAGAAGATATTTGTCATTTTGTGTTTTTTTTTAATTTTTTTTTATATTATTGTCTTGAATTGAATATTTTTTAAATATTCAAAAAACTCTTCATGACATTTATTAATTTCAATATTTACTAAAACGAATATGATATTAGATAAAATTATATCTTAATTTATCAAATTTATGAATCAAATAAAATAAAATAAAAAAATTTTAATCATTATTTTAACATTTTAAATGGTTGATGGATCATTTTTTAATTCATCTGTTTGTTATTCATGACACATATTTTAAGCACAAAAAAGCTTAATTAATAATTCTATGTACTAGGTAAAAAAATATTTCATATACTGCATTTTTTTACAGTCAAATGATTATTTATTTGAAAGGATGTTTTAACAATCAAATTTAAAATAACAATCATTGGTCAAGGAATAGTAAAAAAATAATTTAATTTAGGCTATAAGAAATCATTATTATCTGATGAAATAAAAATTTAAAAATTCATTGAAAATAATTTAAAATATATAAAGATTATAGTGACGAAATAAAGATAAAATAATAAATAAATAAATAAAATAATTGTTCGTTCAAATCAAATTTAATTAGTTTATAAAATATCTTATTTTATATTATTCATATAGATACACAAATTTATTATAATTTAATTTTCAACCAATATAGTATTAATAAAATTATTTTATTTTTAATATTAATAATAATATTAATAATAATATATAGTCTTTAATGAATATACATAAAAAAAATAAAATCCAAACACAATTATTTAATAATACACAAAGCATTTTATCAATAATTAATCTGAAAAGGATATTCCAATATTTTATTAAAGACTTTCAGTCTTTTCCCTCCAACTTATATCAACCCCCCTGGGGAAGCCTCCAGTATGGTATTCCTTTTTTTATATTTACTATTAATATATTAGGAGAAAAGAAAATAATTCTTGAAGATAAGGACGTATGGAGGAATTTCGTTGCTGCAGACAATATGTAGTTTAATAGTACTAAAATTTTAATTAGAATAGCTAAACAAATAAATCTCTATTTTATTGATTATGATAAATTGGAGTAAATTTTTTCTTACAACAATAAAAAAAGAAACAATGAATTTTTACTGGAATCAAGTATATGAAATATTTTGAAAATTTTAATTAGCATAGCTATTTAATTATGATATTAATAATAATCTAAGAAGAAAAATAAGTATCGAATTTAGGTGTTAATTAGATCCCACGAGGGTTTTCTCCATTCCCGCATCCATACTCTATCATTATTATTCCTTTAGCACCATTTCCTGCACCCCTTTCGCCCCCATTTTAGACGTGTGTCACGAGTCTTTTGCTGCACATTCAATGCAATCACTGCACTTCTCTTTGCATTTCTATTGCCTGGTTACCATTTATTTCGATCTTCTTTAGAAATGGTATGTTGCTCTTTTTCTTCGATTTTTTTATTTTTTTCATTGCTATTATTTTAAGATATTATGCATTTTTAATTTTAATAATTTTATTTTTATTTTTTTGAAAAACCAATATAATTATAATAAAAATTATTAAAGAAGAAATGATTTTTATCATTTTTATGGTACTTGTAATCTACTAACAATATTTATAGATATAATTATTGATTATAAATACTGATAAGACTCAATATATACATAGATGTAATATACATAAAATATATTATATATACTATATTTACCAAGTATTAGTCCAGTCATCCGTTTCTTTAGGATGCGTTTGAACATCAAATGTAATTTATTCTAGCACCATCCACTTGAAAGAGATTAAAGAGAAAATAAAAAGGGTGGTTTTTGCGAGATGTTCCTTTAAAGTACCTTTTCAAATTCCATGTATCAAAACCACCCTAATGTTCAATAACTCAATTAAATATTCATGAATATAATTAGAAATTAAGTAGTATTAAAATATAGTATCAATTTAATTGTGTGTTGTTTTTTCATTTCTATTTAATAAAGATATAAAACATTTATAAAGTGGTTTGACTTTATATACTTAATCAGTTTATTTTGTTTTTGTTTTTTATTTTATTTATTTATAAATATATATTTTTAATTTCAAATTTTCTGAATTGATAATGAGAATATAAATAAACTGGTGCGAGAATTCAAACTAATTTAATTAACGACATTCAATAATAAGGATATTAATTTAAATTATGCAAATCATTTTATCAAGGAATAATTATAATTCCTAATATAAATTCAAATCTAATTGTTAGAAAGTTTTAATAAAACAAAGAAAAAATATTTCGAAATTTCATGGACTATTATAAGATTCATTTTTTATAATAATTTAAATAATTATTACATACTTTGAACTTCCTCCACTTCTCTAAAAAATTTAATTCAAATATATTTTCTTTTAATTTGCTATTATTTGATTTTGATATAAAAGAAAGAATATTTGTAATGGAAAATGGAACTGATCGGTATATATATATATACAAACATAATACATTGTTTCATTTTCAATCTATTTTATACTATTATCTACTTGAAAGGTTCTCTAAAGAAGAAAATTTCATTCATTAATAACATAATCAATGGAATTGATTTAAATATAAAACAGAATAAAATGGACACAAATAATCGATAATTAATTTAATTTTCTATCTAAAACTAACTAACTAACTATTGTTTATTATTAATATATCTATTTTGTTCTGAATTTGAAAAGATTGAGTTAAAATTTATTTTAAATAACTAAATTTAATTTACAAATGAAAAATAATAAAGGTAGCTAAGAATAAATAGCAAAATAAATATAATATGCTTACAAATCTTATTGAATTTTTGATTAATATTTTATATATTTTTTATATATGCTTCTATATCATAATACCAGATTTACATATAAGTATAAAAGCATAAAGTTAAATGTTAATAATGATTAAGAAATTGATGTTTGTCTGAGTCTACTTAGTCTTGTAGCAAGTTATAATATTTAATAATATTGGTGTTATTTAATAGGAAAGGTTTCAAGAGTTTCGAACTTGTCCCTACATAAAAATAATAGATATTCATAATCAAAAAGTTTATAATAAACTCTTTCCAAAGGAAATACTTCTTAAATCCAAATAAATAAAATAATTTTAGTGAAATATTAAGTTTCATGAAAATGCATTCATTCTTTTAGTTTCCCTCAAAAATATTTCTATAAATTATTTGTTCGATTTAATATTTCAAGTTGTGATTTTAAAAAGTTTTTTTTAGAACGAACTTTCAAGAGTTATAATAATTTATTGGAAAATTGAATTTAATTAAGTATATATGTGGATTTTATTTGATTCTCAAGAGAAAATTGATATATAGGTATATATATATATATATATATATATACTTATCGATACTATTTAATTATAATTAAATATATAAGTAAGATATAGTAAATTGATATCGGGAGAATTTCCCTTAATATGTGTGGAATTCCCGTGGTTGAAATTCTCCATTCATTAAAAAAAGATATTTTCAAATTCTATTCATAACTTTGAGATATTAGTAATTTTTACAATTTTTTACCATCTCACCAGGGTATGTATGTAGACAAGATTACGCAAAAACGGTTTGAGCTAGAATAATGAAATTTGATACACGGGAATTATTCAAAATTCGTAGTTTTCTATTAACTTTTGAGACATGTAGCTCAACCGGAAGTGGGCCATTACCTACTACGTTTCATTATTTTTTTCCTCTAAACTCGCCGTAAAAATAAAGATATATGTTTCATTTTTTTTTCCTCTAAACTCGCCGTAAAAATAAAGATATATATTTGATAGTTTTTCAGATGATTAAAAATTGTATAAAACTGCTATATATAGAATTTCAGCTTTATTGAATTGCCGGAAATAATTTTTAACATTGCAAATCACGCACCAACACGTGACGTGGTGCCATTAACAAACAGGCAAACAGGCGCTGGTTTAATAAATATTATTTATTAATTTTAATTTATAATTAATTAAATTTAATTTAAATATAATTTATGTTAATTAATCCAATTCAAATTGTGAGATAGTCGACTGGAGACACTCCAGATTTAAAAAAAAAATATATAAAATTCTATTGATAATATTAAGATATTAGTATGTTTACTATTTGTTTTACAATTTCAAAAAAGATTAATTTTTGATATAAGATTATGCAATCTCTAATATTAAATATGTACATAGGAGCTAAATCTACATAATTATAAGGGCGGATTGTTATTTTAATCTGTTGTCATGGCAACCCTTAACTTTATAGTATATAGAATCTAACTGTCTCGTTCTACTCAGTTAATTCATTTCAATGCTTCAAATTCAGTCATAAGATTGCTATTATTTTTTATTTAATCAATGTAATTTTAATTAAATACTTTCTATTTGGAGACGAAATGTTTTGTTGGTGAAGTCTTCACAAATCTTATACAATAGACCTATAAAATAAAACAATTGAAATGATTCTATTAAGGAGTTCTATTGGAATTCAAATGCAACAATTGGATTAAACTTTACGTGGATTGTCCAAAAAGAAAGAGTTTCAGTTTTACAAACAAAGATTTTTATAATAAAATTTTCATCTTAATGATAAATCAATTTTTTTTTTTAAATTGGATCTTTCTATTTTCATAGAATATCCAAGAGAAACATTATAAAATATCTCCTGTCATCGATGATTTATCTTTGATTAACGTAAGCCTAAGAGGCTTAAACTTAAACTTAAGAGTAATCAATTTATTATTACTGTTTACCTTGTAAATTATCCATTCGATTAATATAATGAAATTTTATTTTTAAAAATTTCTCTTAAAACTTGTTCTCAACTCCTTCACCAACCTTGATCAAGGTTGATATGGCAATTCCCTTTAAAACCCTTGACAAATATTTAACATGATTGTTAACCTCTTCAGGATGTCGACTCCTATTGACCCATTAATTTCAGTCCGCTTCCGCATACCAAACGTTTACCATGTTTTTTTTTTGAAAAGTCTATACATATATATATATATATATATTTATATATATTTATAAGTCAGTTATAAATAGTTATTTATATAGTTACAAGTTTAATAATCAAAGATTAAAATTTAAATAAAATAAAAAACAGATAAAATTAATTTTATCCCAGAACGAAAAAATATCTTTATTAGGAATATTAAAACTAAATATAATTAAAAAATTAAATATATTTATTATTTAGAATAATTTACTTGTTTTTTAAAATATAATAAATATAAAAAAAACCCGTATATATACTACTTATATTACATTAAAGTTTTAGTACCTGTTGTGGCAATCAACGACTGTTGTCTTATGATGCAAAATAGGATTCTTAAAATGGTCGCCGTGTTTCTTATTTTATTTTAATGATTAATTAAAAAAAAAAATAAAAACAATTAAAATGAATTACGTCGAAAGGACGGATCTGTTGAGATGAATATATATTTGTATAAGATGTATAAGATTGTTACAATTTATAATAGTTTTTACTAAGGTATATTTTTGGATATAAATTATATTTAACTTACAAACTAATAATAAATGATTAAATTATTTTATATATATACAAAACTTAATTTTATAATTTAGTTAAATAATATTGATATACATTTTTTACGATTTTTTATAGATAATACAAGAGTAATGTTTTATGATTCAATATGAAATTAACTAAAAAATGAGAGGTTATATGTAAAGTATGGAAAACAATTGTTACTGCTTATTATTATGAGTTGATTGTAAAAAGGTGATAAGGTGAACTTGAGTAGGTGTCGTGAAGAAGAGAAGAATTGTAGATTAAAGATAACCCCTAAAGTGACTAAAAGTCTTGTCAAATGTGTCGAAATGGTTGCATAATTAGCAGGTACTTTTTTTGTTAATTGTTAAATAACAGTACTGTAGCCGTTATCCTAGCCTATCCTTGCTATCTATCAATCACTATTAAATATTGGACTCGAAAGTACTCAACGCCAATAACCAAATTCCTCCAACTATCCTAATCATGAGTCACTTCTAATTAATTCATATTCTTCAAATTTCTATATACCTACATTTGATTTAATTTCAGTAAATTCATTTAAAAATATTATTCAATTCCTCTGACCTTTTCAAAATTCATTCTGTTTTTATAACTGAGTGTATTTTATTTTTCAAATACAATACATACAAATGGTAGATTGATCTATTTTCAACTCTCTATTTCTCCCACATAATATTTCTGTACGTAGGCGCAACTGATGACGTCTATACAATTAATTAGAATAATTATATTCGATGCATATAAACAAGTCGCAATTATCATTAATAAATTACAATAAAAAACTTATCTCACTGGACTTCTATAAGCAACCCAATCATCAACAACAACAACAACCTCTGACTTTTGTACGTTCTATGCAAGGACAACGCCTATCAAACGGTTATATCAATTAGGTGTCCTATGATCAGTAGAACGGGTCCTATCAACCTTTACCTTGATTTTCTTGATTGGAAGTGCTACTTTTTATCAAGTAGCTTCCCAATGTTGATCCCGGAGGCTGGGTTAACTTCGTCCCATAGACCCCATCTAGAGAAATTCCCTTGCCAGGCCCGGGACTTGAACTCGGTACCACGAGAATGTGAGGCAGCATCGCTACCTCCCACCCTATTGCGCCTAATAAATATAAATAAATATAATTATAAATTATTTTCAAAATGTTTAATATTTATATATATATATATACATAAATTACAAAATAATTTTTATTTATTTAATGAATGGAATAAATTTAATAAATTTTTAATGAAGTAAAATTGTTTTTTTTATAGTTTTATAATACATATAATAGGATTTCAACGACCTTTTTGACAATGTTCCTGATAACTCTGAAAATTGACTCTATTGACTTTATTTATAATTTTTGATATTTTATAATAATCCAAAAATAATTTTTAAAAAAATTTCATTTTTGCAAAAAAGCAAACATAAATCCTTGGTGAATTCATATGACGAAATTTTAGTTCGTTGAAAAATATAATTTATTAAATAAAAACAAGAAAACGATAAATAAAATTCTCTTATAGATAATTTTTTAGATATGAAAATAGGATTTCTCTCAGCATTTATGGTCCAAGGAAGGAAATGGGGAATGACGGAGACTGCATAACGAGGAATTGCATGATCTCTGTGCATCTCCAGACATAGTGTAATAAAATCAAGAAGGTTGCGAAGGGCAGAACACGTTAATTGGTGATGATAAACTAGGGAAAAATTTATTGTTGGGGAAACCGATTGGGATACGTCCGCTTGCAAGATATATAATATAAGAAGGGGTGTGAGAGAGATGGGTGTAGCTCAAGATAGGAATACTTGGAGGAATGTCGTTACTACGGCCAAAAACTTTCGAGGTCTGTAGAGCCACACAGATAGATAAATTGGATATATTTAATTTTTTTTTTTTTTTGAGTTTTAATTTTATTTGTTCTCATTTTTTAATAGTATAATATTGAGCAGGCTTAAGGAGTTATGTCAAAATTGACCCGCTCTGCCTCCGTCTAAATTAAATTATATTTATTATTATTAATAAAAATAAAGTGAATTTTGTTTCACCATTCATTAATTAATCTATAGATATATGTTATTATACAAATTTCTAAAACAATTCTATTGTGATTTGGTTGTAAAACAGGCTTATTGTGCTCTGACAAATGTATGATTGTATTATTTTATGATTAATTATTGGTATGGTTGTAATAAATGGAGATCCTCTAACCACCTCCACCTTTTGTCATACATATAATATAAAAAAAAACTTCTAATCTATAGGTTATATGAATATATACCTGGAATACCGAGCTAATTGATACAATTTATTATTATAAACATTAAACATTTTACAATTGTTTAATTATTTATTACAATTGTTAAATGGGTTTTCTAAAAATGACACATCAAAAATTTGTTTCCTAAAATTTTACAAATTAATTAAAATAACTTGATTTACAAGATGAAAAATATACTCAAATTTACTTGATAAAATATTTGATACTAAATTTAGTATATATATATATATAATGATATGCCAAAAATATCCTTAATCTTTGAAAAATAAAATTTATTAAATAAATATATTTACAATGGAAAGGATTATTGAAAGTGGATTCCCCTGAAAGAGTTGTAAAAAAAGTCAGACAAGGACATTCGTTCAGGGGTTAGCGTCGAGAGAAGACGGACTTTTCTGGAGGAGATCCTGGAAGAGAAAAAGGGCCGCCACTACACTCGGTCGCCAACGGACTATCTCCTACGAAATGACCGGCTACAGTTTAAAAAAAAAAATTGTTTTCAAATATTGTTTTTTTTTATAAATTCATCTGTCTATATTTTTTTCATTTAAAATATCAAAAAATTACTGTATGTAATTATCTAATTTAAAATTTTAAAATCTAAATTTCTAAAGGTTTTAAAAATTTATATTTAAATATAAAATAAAATAAACTTGTTTATTTTATGTTAATGATAAATTTAATCTTTTTCTATTTTTCTATAATCCAGATTTCCAGGTCAGTTCACGCCGATTCAAAGTCCACCCTTTTCCATTACACATATGAGACCAACCCTTCTTTTTCTTAAATTTTCCCCTTCTTCTTTAAGTGCCATGTTGGTCTCCCTGACGTTGGCGATCACTTTGGCGAAGACATCCCTGTTTTCCGCCGCGCGGAACAGTTCTCCCACACTATTCATGCCGGTCCATTCCCTGATATTTCTTAACCAGGATTGTTGTTTTCTCCCTATTGCATGTAGGTATATAGAAATATGCTAAAAAGAATTGGTCAATGTTATTCAAAGTGTTGAAGTACCAATATTTTGGAGAAATTTATAAATATTTGTTTATATTATCTTTAAGAATAATCCAACTTCTGATTTTAGTCAGCCTGGCCTCCTCCCGAGCTAGCAATGCTACCTCTTCGGGGGCCCAAGGCCGCTTTTTATGTAGAATATTCTCAACAATTCTCTCGTCGTGCCAATCTTGGTGTGCCCTCTTTTCATGCACACCCCTTCCAGTAGCAGTTGTGAATTCTCTCGTACTTCGGCAAGGAAACGTATCGGCCGGCCTACCCTGCCCTGCAAAGACGGTCGGCGCCCTGGATCCAGAGGGTCCAGGGCTTTTTGACTGTGATTCATTAGATCGGAGGCATTTCTTTGATTGGGGCCTAGCTAAACTAAGGTCGAAGAGGCTGACAAACCCCAGGACCCGTTTTGGCATTGTGGCAGCTTTTAGTTTCATCTATGATTAGACTACTTATGGCGAGAACCACGAGAAGGTAGCTGCTTGCTAACTATGATACTTTCCCACTATTCACCAACAACCGCAAAGGCTAGGTTGAACCTGTAAGTAAGACCGAAAATGAAACTTCTAGGGATAACGGGGATATGATCGATTTTTCTTTATAAATATTATCTATGGTGTGAATTTCAAAAAACTCCTTCCAATATCTCAAAAATATACAAAGATATATACAAATATGTATATACAAAGATATATACAAATATATATATAATTTTTGCTAGTATAATAAGATAAGAAAGATATAGAATAAGCAGATTATGAATATATAATCTGTCAAATATTTATTTAGGTATCTGACTATTGATAATACATTGTCTATTTCATTTAGAGGATTAACATCTCTCCAATTTGAAAGAGGTTATTTTTGAACGAGACAGGTACAAAAAAAAACAGATACTATTTTTAAAGTATTGATTAGGTTTTAATTATTTTTCTCTTTTGCTCTTCTTTCTGAGAAATAATAATATTTTATTACTGTGGGGTCAGTTACTTCAACAAACAATATATTTATTTATCAGAAAATTAAAACTGACATGAGACACAAAGCAACTCGAGTTGAAAAGGGGAGAGTTGAAGCTGAAAAGTAGATGCTTATCTTTGTTGTTTCTCATGAACAATTAATAATTATTGGTTTTTCTTTGTGATGCATGAAAATAAAGTTAACCGTCAAAACAAGAATAAAGCTATTAAATTATTCAAATAGCTAAATTAGAAGAAGCTGTATTTAGATTTACCTACATGGTTATTATTCTGGTGGAAATCAAATCATTCTTTTAATTGTGAATTTCAATTAAATGTCCTTTTGATTGTTTATTTTTTTTTATTTTATTATTTTTTTGTTTTTTATTTAATTAAATTGTTCTTTTTGTATTTTCATATACTATGTTTTCATTATATTTCAAAGTGGTTATTATTTATTCTTGGTATGTTTTTTTTTTTGCAGTCCCTCTCCACTACTCCAGTCTCAATTACTCAGTAACATTCTATTAAAATTGAACATTTTAATTAAAATGTAAGCTCGATCAATGAGATAAAGGGAAAAATAATATTTGAACTTGATCTTCACATACTAGTTTTATTTGAATGTATAATATATACTGTAATGATATTCCAAAAATATCATTAATCCGTTAAAAATAAAATGTATTCTTTTAAATATAAATTTATTTTTATTGGAAGAGATTATAGTAATACGTTTCCCCTGAAGAGAAGAGTTGTTGAAAAAGCAGACAACGGATTCGTTCAGTAGCTAGCGTCCCGAGCAGACGGACTTTATTGGAGGAAAAAAGGACCATTTACCAAAATTCGAATTTAAATACCCCTATGAATATACTCTTAGGTGAGAGGATTTTAATAATATTAATTAATTTATATTTTTATACTATGTTTTCTCTTTTTAAATGCTTACTTTTTATCTTATTTACTTCTATCGTTAACTGTGCCACTCAGAAGCCAAAGCGATTAACTCCATATTTAAACAAATTGAGAAAATGAAGCCCAAAGTTCACTCCTTGTAGGAAATTCAGGGTTATTGATTACAGAAAAATGTATATTGCATTGCAATATTAAGATTACCAAGTTCATTATTCACTTCATGTTGCAGATAACATTACATAACATTACATTACTAGCAAAATTTTAAAAATTGGAGTTATTCGGTTTGGCTTCTGAGTGGCATATATATATATATATATATATGTTCGTTTAGGTTTTTGTCTAAGTTTTTATTATTTTGAGAAATTATTTTCGGATTATTTTCAAATTTAATTGAGTTTGAGTTCGCGGCGATTTGGCGCCCATTTTAGCGCTATTTTCAAGAGAGTTTATTTAGAAGGGAATTTTTTTGGGGTTCTCAGTTTTAGCCTGTATGATCAAGTCGATGTTGAGAATTTGGGTTTAATAGGTGGGAGATTTTGGACTTGTGTGTTCCGGAGCTCGGAAGAGTCCTTCGGCCCCGGACTATCTTCAGGAACAGACATATGTCAGTGCCAAGGTTAGAAAAAATAATAATAATTTATATTGCTAATCAATGAATATTTTGGATAAAAAAAATACGCTCATATTTCAGTTATTTTACATATCTCCTGAAATTTATTATGTCAAATATTCTTGGTTAGATGGCAAATATTCATTATGGCTAATAAATCAAGTAACATTTAATATCATTATTTAATATTTTAAAATGGTTAATATTTAGGTATATTATTCAGAAAGAGATTACAAAGAAATTATTAAACGTAATACTTTTCTACAAATAAAACAATCAACTTTCCACACATTTGATATATTTTATATCTCTAGCTTTTGAAAATTTGATTATCCTTTAATTCATTTAATACAATTTTGAAAAATTAATTTAAACGAGATTGATTCACAATGGTTACATAAAAACCTTTCCTAATTCATTCAACTTGGATATGAATTTTAATAAAAAAATATCATATGTGATTTGAATATTTTTTTTTCTTTTTATTAACACAATTAAAAACTGAAGAATGACATTTTATATGTAAGTGATCAAAAAAAACCTCTCTTAAAAATATAATGACTTTATAATTTTATTATTTATTCTATACCTAAATATATATTTAAAAATGAATTATTAATATCTGAAATCATATTATTTTATGTTTAAACCCAATTTCAATAATATTAGATTATTTTATTTATTTTTTAGGTTAATAAAGTTAATGAACCCTCAAGCGCAAAAGTTTCGTAGTCTATAATTGGATCTTATTTTATGTATTTAATTTATTTCTTTCCAAGCTTGTTCGAGGTTTGAAGAACAAATATTTACACTAATAATATTTTTACCATCTCGCCAGTGATAGTATTGCGATCACGAAAATTTTCGATTTCGAGATTTTGATGTTTTTATATGTTTTGAAGGTCCCTGAGTGATTTTCACTAAAGTTGAGAAAAATTTCTGCCTGTATGTGTGTGTGTGTGTGTGTGTGGAGGGGGTTGTGTATGTAGACAAGATTACGCAAAAACGTTTTGAGCTATTAAATTGAAATTTGGTACACGGGCATTATTCAAAATTCGTAGTTTTATATCAAATTTTGAGAAATGTAGCTCAACCGGAAGACCTTCCACGTTTTCATTTTTTTCTCTAAACTGACCGTAAAAATAAAGATATATGTTTGATAGTTTTTCACATTATTAAAAATTGTATAAAAATGCTATATATAGAATTTCAGCTTGATTGAATCGTTGAAAGTACCGGAATTAATTTTTTAACACGTTGACTGGCAATCCCGCGCCAGCTCCTGACGTGGTGCCATCAACAAAAACACGCTGGTTTAATAAATATTATTTATTTATTTTAATTTATAATTTAAATATAATTAAATTAAATTTAAATAAAATATATGTTCATTAATCCAATTCAACTTGGTGGAGACACTCCAGATTTTTTATTTTTATTTTATTTTGATTACATATGTATTTATTTTTTCTTTTTCTTTACTTTTCTAAACTTTCTCTAAATTTTGCATCTCTCAGGATTTGAGTTCGTTATATAACTTTTTTTTTGTTTTCAAATATAGCTTAAATTGTCCCTTATTCTCTTACAGTTCATTAAATGCTATTAAATATCCTCCAATCTACATAATTATTTTTCCCTTTTATTCCATTTGTTACCATTGTAAATGATATTTCTTATTCTTATTTCTTGTCCATGTCTTCCCACCTGTCTCTTTCTCAGTTATATTTATTAGATATCCCTCTCTTCCAATGTCACTCTTGATTATTTATACCCCGGAGAATATGTCGATTTTTGTCCGTTTCTTATATTTCTAAGTCATTTTTTCTTTTTTCTAAATCCGTCACTGTATCTTAAATTTTTTCTTGACTCATATTTTCTTATTTTCTGTTTTGTACGAAATGGGATCTAAAAAAAAACACTATAGTTTATACCAAATCACGGCCTGTGGGCCTTTAATAAATCCTTATCCGTGCATATAACTCACTTATCATCACATTCATACAGAGTCATTTATCCGCCAAGTGTCATCTCTCAACTCCAATGAGAATCTTAGAAATTGTATAAATTTCAAATATTCCAACTCCAGTGAACTTTGAAATTAAAGATCGAATCTTTTGTCGTTGCATTACGAAGTAGATTTACCCATGTCTTCATGCATATATGTTGTTTCTTTTTAATAACTACTTTTAATGTTATTGTTAATTATTTTAACTTTAATCATTCATTATTTAAACAATCTTCTTTTCTAAATTTTTCCCTTTAATGTCGATCAACTTTTATAATTTTTTTTCTATTTCGTCTTATTTTCTCTAATAATTTTTCTAGATTCTCTATTATCATTTAATATTCTTCCTTTGGTGGTAATTAGGCTCTCATTGATCTACACTCTTTCACTTTTAAAGTTATTCTTTAGTGAGTTACGTATTTGGATGTACTCAATTCATTGTTCTTAGTAAGAATCATGACTGGGGCTGGACTAAACGATCATCTCTCGATCCATACCAGGTAACACATAGTAAGACTCTTCCAGGATGAATCCTTCTAATTATTTTTTATTTTATTTTTTTATGTTCAAGGCCAATACTTTGGACTCCCTTCCAGTTAATTGGAAAATTTTGATTCCCATTAAATGTTTTTCACATCATTTGTATTCAAGATATTGCGTTTATTTTTAAGCATAAGCGTATGGAGATGCTCGCTTTATTTTGGATTAGAGAACTTCATTCACTAATTCCTGAGATTAATTTCTTGAACAAAGTAAATGGGTTATATCCTATCATTTTTTTTTTGGAAATTCAAGTGGAAATTTTATATATTTTATTTATATATTTATTTACAATTATTTACATTAAATTTATAATAGTTACGTAAATGGTAAGTCAAATATGTCAGTTCTTTTAAGTCGTCTCAGTCTGTCTTCGTTTGTTAGGTTTGTCATCAGCTGGTTTGGGTGATTGTCTAGTCGTCCCAGGTATTGTCTGCTCCTATAGGTGCATTCTTCTGTTATAGTTAGGTTGAAGTCATTGTGAATCGTCTTGTTAGTTACATACCATGGTATGTTTGTCATGTCTCTTACTATTTAGTTTTGTAGTCTTTGAATTTTTGTCATGTTAGTCTTTGTTGCGGTCCCCCATAGCTCTATACCATAGCTCCATTTGGGTTTTAGTATTGATTTGTAAACTAATAGTTTATTTTCTAAGCTAAGACAAGAGCGTCGTCCTGTTAACCAGTAGAGTCTTTTATAGTCTAATTCAATTTGTGTTCTTTTAGTAGTTATGTGTTTGTTCCATGTCAGTCGTCTGTCTAGATGAATACCCAAGTATTTCGCATCTTCTTTTTGTGGGATAACATTGTTTCTAAAAGTCACTGGTGGGCATGTCCTTCTTCTTAGAGTGTATGTTACGAAGACGGATTTTTCTGCGTTCACAGTCATTTGCCATTTTGCGAACCACTCTTCTAGGTTATCCAGGTGTTCTTAGAGTTTTCTTGAAACTTCTGACGGGTCCGTATGTGACGCTATGATGGCCGTGTCATCAGCGAAAGTCGGTAAGTTTGTGTAGATATTGCTTGGGATGTCAGCAACATACAAAAGGAAAAGTGCTGGACCAAGTATACTGCCCTGTGGGACTCCGGCTTTTATTTATCTTAGTCCAGTGTGGGCATCACCGTATCTAACAAAGAAATGCCTATCCTTTAGGTATGAATTTATTATTTGATAAAATTTTGACCTTAACAACCACTGCACGAAATAAAAAAAAACGACTTTGGAAAACTGACTGGATTAAATTTGCTACATGGAACATAACATCATGGACCGGGAAAGAACAGGACATCCTTACGGAGCTTAATAACTTCCGAATTGATATCTGCGCCATATCCGAGACCAAGAAAAAGGGAACTGGATCCACTAAAATTGACAACTTTATTTTTGTCTACTCGGGAAGGAAGAAGGAGGAAAGAGCGACGGCAGGAGTAGGTCTTTTAATACACGAAAAGTTCGCAAATAACATACATGACATTCAATACTTTGACGAAAGAATCTTACAAATCATCTTAAAGTTCCGCAACTCTACCTGGCACCTATTAAGTGTCTACGCTCCTGATATATCAAAAACAAAAGAGCAGAGAGAGTCTTTTTATGAGGAGCTTCACAATGTGATAAGTCGGGTACCTAAAGATTCAAAATTAATCATGATGGGCGACCTGAACGCCAGAATAGGGAACAGTGTAATACCGGGTGTAAAACAACAATTCAATGAGAGAACTACCAATGACAATAGAGATCTTTTGATAAATCTGTGCGCCAAGAATTCTTTGAGAATTAATAACACCTTCTTCAAATACAAAGATATCCATAAATTAACATGGGGAAACAGTAGAGGTCAGGAGTCAACCATTGACTACATTATCACCAACAGAAACATCCATCCTACACAAGTCTTAGACGTTCGAGCCCATATAACAGTGGATATTGGAAGTGATCATAAGTTAGTAACTGAAAAGCTACGTTTATCAGCCCAGCTGGGAAGAAAACAGAAACCTATTATGATCACAAAGTTCAATATAGAATCTCTTCAACAAGAAAGTATAAAACACCTTTACTCATCCAGACTTTCGCAGAAATTAAAAGAAACTCACAATCTAGAAGAAGAACCCATAGATCAACAGTGGGAAAAAATTAAATCAATCATTCTATGCTCTGCATATGAAGCATTGGGAAAGCGCAGAGTAGGTCAAGACATCACCAAAAATTCAACACCTTGGTATACGCCAGAAATTAAAACTCTAGCTCAGGAAAAGAGGAAAGCCTACAGGGACTACATGGCAACGCCACCTAAAGAGAAAAAAGAAATGTACGTTGAAGTGATTATCGAACAAGTCTCAAATTTCAACTATTTGGGAGTTCAGATTTCCAACCAACGCAATCTTGGAGAGGAAGTAAAAACGCAAGTGACCAAAGGAGCGAAAGTGTCTGGATGCCTACACAATCTTATATGGAAGAATAAGTATATGACTTCAGAAAGTAAGCTGCGAATATACGAAACCTGTGTTAGACCAATAGTCACTTATGGGGCTGAGTCAAGAGCAGATACAACTGTCACAAAACAATTTCTCCGAACAACTGAGATGAAGATTGTGAGAGCTATTCATGGCAAAACACTGAATGATAAGATCCGCAGTGAACACCTAAGAGAAATAAGCCGACTCCAGGACATAGTCGAATGGGTGGACATGAGAAGGAAATGCTGGGCCGTTCACGTGGACAGAATGGAAGATGTCAGACTCCCCAAGATCGTAGCTACCAATCGTCCTGAAGGGGTCAGAAGTCGATGAAGACGAAAAAAAGATGGAAGGAGAGTTATCATCACGGCGTCTGAGACAGATATTGGTGGAACAGGTGCTTGTACCTATACAGATGATGAAGAAGAAGAAGATAAAATTTTGGCGGCAGACCTTTAGCAATCTTGTATAACAGCCCTTAGTGTCAGACTCTGTCGAAAGCTTGAGATATATCAATAAACGACACCGCAATATGATTTGGTTTCCAAGGAATATTTAATCTTCTTGATGACCCTATGTACTTGTTCAATTGTGCTATGCTCGGTACTAAAACCAAATTGGCAGTCGGGAACGATTTTAAATAAATGCGGCTTGATCAGTTTTAAAATAAGTTTTTCCAGTATCTTTCCTAGTAGCGGGAGAAGACTGATTGGTCTATACTGTCTATAGGAAGTCACGGCGTTTATTTTTTTTCCTGGTTTAGGTATTAATATTATCTGAGTCACCTTCCATTGCCTGGGGTAGTGGCCAACTCTGATGGATGCATTAAACAAATATGTTAGGAATCTTATGCCTATTGGTGGAAGTTCTTTTAGTATTTTTCCCGTGATAAGATCGTAACCCGGGGATTTCTTATTTTTTACCCTGCTTATGATATTGGTGGAACAGGTGCTTGTACCTATACAGAAGATGAAGACGAAGAAGAAGATAAAATTTTGGCGGCAGACCTTTAGCAATCTTGTATAACAGCCCTTAGTGTCAGACTCTGTCGAAAGCTTGAGATATATCAATAAACGACACCGCAATATGATTTGGTTTCCAAGGAATATTTAATCTTCTTGATGACCCTATGTACTTGTTCAATTGTGCTATGCTCGGTACGAAAACCAAATTGGCAGTCGGGAACGATTTTAAATAAATGCGGCTTGATCAGTTTTAAAAGTTGGAAGTTTTTCCAGTATCTTTCCTAGTAGCGGGAGAAAACTGATTGGTCTATACTGTCTATAGGAAGTCACGGCGTTTAATTTTTTTCCTGGTTTAGGTATTAATATTATCTGAGTCACCTTCCATTGCCTGGGGTAGTGGCCAACTCTGATGGATGCATTAAACAAATATGTTAGGAATCTTATGCCTATTGGTGGGAGTTCTTTTAGTATTTTTCCCGTGATAAGATCGTAACCCGGGGATTTCTTATTTTTTACCCTGCTTATTTCATCGGCGACTTCGTCAATTTTAAAACTAAAACTTTCACGTTCTTTTGATTTTGTGAGTTTAATTATTTATTTTATTTACCAAGTCGTTGTTCGAGCTGTCCTTTTGGCTAGTGAATACGTTTTCAAGATGATTTGCAATTGTATCTGCCTTATCGTTGTTACTTTCAGCCCAGTTACCGTTAGGTTTTTTGATGGGAGGATTTGAGCTTGGGGCTTTTTGATCTTCTTTGTAGCTTTCCATAAAGAATAACCACTCGCTTCAGTAGGACTAAGGTTCTTTAGATAATTTTGAATTTCATAGTTTGTATTCTCTCTTAGGAGCATTTTTAGTTCTTTAGTTGCTCTGTTTAAATTAGCTTTGTCACAGGGAGCATGTGTCATGTGCCACCTTTGTCTTAACTTTCTTTTCAGTTATTTTATCTTTAATAACTTTGGGACAGAAGCTCGTTGTTTTTTGTGATTGATTTATCTTGCTCGACTCCTAAATAGACTGTTGGATGGCTTCAGTGAATCTTTCAACAGCTTCATCGATATCAACATTATTCTTTAATGGGGTAGTTAAATTTATTTTTTGAGACAATACATTTCTAAAATGTTCCCAGTTTGTTGTTCTATTATAAAGTGAGAGACGGGTTTTTCTTTGATTATAATATGAGTAGAAACATTTACAACGAATGGAGAATGATCCGACGAAAGGTCATAACATGGTTCAATTTGGAGGTATCCTCTAGAGATGCCACGTGTAATACAGAAATCGATCAAATCCGGAGTTTTTCTGGTATCTGTTGGCCAATACGTTGGTTTTCTTGTTGAAAGTTCTAATAGGTTATCTTTTTCCATAGTATTATATAATTGTCTTCCTCTGGGAGTAATCAGACGTGAACCCCAATGCGTATGTTTGGCGTTGTAGTCGCCTCCCGCGATGATTCTGTCTCCTAGAGTGTCGAAGAAGTGTTTGAATTGGTCGCTTTTTATTATAGGGCCTGGTGGGCAGTAAACTGCTGAAAGGACCAACCTACCTTGCCGGTCCTCTACAGCAACGCTTGTTGCTTGAATATGCTTTTCACTATATTGATTTAGTTGATAATGCTTTAAAGTATTTTTTTATTATTACAGCCGATCCTCCCCGTGCTTTCTCGTTAGGGTGTTTTGTATCATAGATGTCGTATCCAGGAAGTTTTATATAGCTTCTATTTGTGAAGTGGGTTTCACTGATTAGCAATATATCAATGCCATTTATTTGAATAAATTTCTTAACCTGTTGAATATGGTTAAGCAGAACATTTGCGTTCCATACTACGATTTTTAATGTTTTATTAGCCATTAAGCCATTTGGGATTAAGGATAGTTAAAAGATCTAACATCTTATCCATTTTTTCCATCATCTTAAACATCATGGACTCTATGTTTTTGTTTTCGATTGAATTCTGTGGAGCAATGTTTCCGTCTTGTGGAGTAGGGTGTGATGTTGAAGTTGAAGGCCGTTCTAGGGTAGCTTTTTCATGTGAATTTAATTGCACTAACGAAGGGAAATTTTCGTTGTCTAAATTGGGAGCCGCTTTCTGAGTTTTTGAAGATTCTTTTTTGCGTAGGGGAGGGAATGCTTTGTTTTTTTAATTCTTTGTAAATATTACAACCTCTATAGCTTCCTGGGTGACTTAGTCCACAGTTTGTACATTTAACATCTGATTTATTGATGTTTTGTTTACAATCTTTGCGGTGCTGCGCATTTCACGCAATATGGCGTCTTAAAACAAAAATTATTTGTATGCCGAATTTCTGACACCGAAAGCATTGAACTAAGTCTCTCTTGGGTTCAATCGTCACAATAGTATTAAGGATGTTTTTAATTTCATATACTTTTTTGTTGTTGTATTTTGGTTTTAGATCAATATAAAATAAAGGTAGAGGTTTCTTGATTGTACGATCATGAATATTTGACAAGTTTATGACTTCATGTCCCAATTCGTTAAGCGCGTCTTTAAGTTTTTGATTATCAATAGATGGGTGTATATTTCTTAAGACGAATCTAAAAGCACGGTCCTGCTTGAGTTGATAAGTTGATAAACGGCTCAAAGTATTTCCTTTGAATGGGTTTGCCTTGGTTCTGTCATCTGACGTGCAATTCTTGTCTGGCATATTGAGAGAGAATAGAACACAAACAGAAAGAAAAATTCAAAACACACTAATTAGGAAAGGAGGGAAATTTGTTAAGGATTTATCGCCGCCGATGCCTTGCGGGGCATATTTGGATGGGTTTAGGAGACCCTGGAGGGAAAATACACATTCATATTTACACTCACCAAAATAGACTTGAATCCGAAAAATTATATATAAAAAAGAAAAATAATCACTTGATAAAGATAAGCTCCTTACTACTTGCTGGCCAGAGTACAACTCATTAATATATTAATTGAATAATTGAATTGAATAATAATGATAATTAAGACTTACGATGAAATACTTTAAAGTGTTTTCTATAAGTACGGCGATTTACATAAGTTATTTTACATTCATTACAATAGTGAGGCATTGATTAATATTATAAAAATACAATTGGAAATTGAAAATTGTCTTCGAGCTAATTGTTATAATATCTTCTTCTTAGCCTTATTTCGTGTGGAGTCGCTTCTTGTTTGTTTCAAAATTCTTCATGGAGTTTTGAAAAGCTGTCTTCCGATCTTCTTTAAGGTTTAAATTTTTTTCTTCTTGAAAAGGAGATATAGTTTCCTTTTTCCCAAACAGAAGGTATGATGGTGCAAAAGGTGTTGAGCTGTGAATTGTATCATTATATTCGTTTACACATTCTTGTGCTAGGGTTGACCAGGCTTGATTATTATTATTGTTATTTATTTTACATCTGAGACGATTTACTAAAGTTTGGTTCAATCGCTCGTTTAGCCCATTTGATTCAGGGTGATCTATACATGTAAAAACGATCTGTATTCCCATATTTTCTAGATAATTCTTAAAATAATTAGAATTTATACCAATGTATTGGTCTGCTAATAAAATTGAAATTTTATTTTTTTTTTTGCAATTGGGCTTATTAAATTTATAAATTCCTGGGCGTTCTGACCCTTTCTTGTCGATATCCAAGCATATTTGGTGAAGTGATCTACCAAGATATGCATATATTTTTTTGGGGATCTGTTTCCACTAAATCCTCATACAGAATCGATCGACATAATTTGGAATGGTTCCGTAGCAGGTCCTAATTGTGATAATAATCCAATAGCACGACTACGTCGAACTTTATTTTTAATACATATTTTACAATACCTGCAGTATGTCTTTATAGCTTTGTCAAGTCCCTTCGGCGCTCTGAGCAGCTAGTAATAAATAAAAAAAACATTTTAATAAATTTAAAAAATATACCCAATTTAAAAATGTCAAAAATTTAAACTAATTTATATCATCATATTTTATTTTGCCTATCGCTATAGTCGAGAGAAGAACATAATTGAAGATATAAGCGACTTGGGACACTATGATCTAAATCAATATAAATTTGATCTTCCGGAAATCTAGTATGAGGGCCGAATGGTGGATCTGTTTTTAGGTTAGCCAAAGTAGCTAACATTGTGTCTCTAACTGCTTTTACGGAATACTGCCTAGCTTTGAAGCTGATCAAAGTTTTAGTGAATAAGTTATAATCAAGCCAATGGTGACTCATTAATAAACGAGCCTCATATGACCAACCGTACTTAGACATATTTAAAACCTATCTCGTCCTCAATAACCGTAGTATAATTTTCTATAAACGCTTTAATTTGTGAATAACTGTATATAGTTTTATGTAAAAATTTTGGTGGACACCAAGCTATATCTCTTTGTGTTTTATGATTGAAATAACAAACGCCTAAAATGATGGAACACCTGTCATCAAAAGCATGAGGAGCTTTGACGCAAATGTAATTATTAATGCCAATTTTAAGTAATTGTGTTGAATTTAAATGATTCTCCCAAACCAACTTTTTACAGATGTACTCAGTTACCATCCCCATGTCGATCATCATCTTTTGTAATATCACTATTTCTTCGTTTAACGACATTGTTATATTTTATTATTTTATCTGGTTCTTCTTCTTGATCTACAGTTGTTACAACACTCGGAATCACAAAAGATCTAGTGATTTCATAGTCCTCCAACAGAAATTTAGATTCTAATAAAATAGGGAATAATTTCTCTTTATTTTCAAAAGTTCTTATTTGAAGAGCTATCGTATTAACTAAGGCTGAGTCGTCAAAGATAAGTTCCCATAATGACTCGTCAGAGGATAATTTTTTAAGTAAGTTATCTCTGAACCATCTTGGGGGATCGTCGTAGATATAAGAATCAATACGAGAAGGATCCACACGGAAGGGGTAATGGACTACGATTTCTTTTGGTGGTTTAATTTCTGACAAGACATGTATGCTTCTAGCTAGGATTCGTGAATTCATTTTGGTTATTTGTTCTAAATTTAATGTTTCAAATGCATAGGGATTAGGATCAGTATAATATTTTACATTTACAGGATCAAAATATAAAGTTTTAAGTGGAACAGGCATTTTAGGTTGAGGGAATGGAGTATTAACTGTTTGAATTTCTTTTATAAAATTAGGCACCTCAATGGTAGGATTAAGCGGAAGAACAGGTTGCAAATTAGAAAAAAAAGTAGGGCGTGCTGATAAAGAACTATTGCTATTACTAGTAATATTAGCATTAATTCTAAGAGATGGCGGTGTTCTGGCATTTATGATGGCTTTTCTATTATCTGCTCGAACGTTGATAAGTGCCATTAGTGCAGGAATATTTAAAATAATCAAGAATTTAATAAATTGCATGTCGAAATTGTATTTATAATATCACTACCAAGTAAATTTATATCTTGTTTCAAAAGTTGTTTGTGTATAGATAGCTACTGCGGCTGCTATATTTTCTTTTATTAGTTTCAAATTTGCGTGGAATATTAGAGATTGAGTATTTAATATTGTTTCGGTAGGATCGGGAGGTAATGATAACGATGATAGTATGTCGCTAATTAAATAATTATATGGTGGTAATTGTAAACTGATTAATGTTTCATCGGGAAAGCGCGTGCGGTGGGGAAATTTTGTGTTGGTTCTTAATAGTCTCTGTAAATGAGCCAATATTTCTTTTCTGCTATAATAATCTGAAAAATTTTTTGATGATATCAATGTTAATACTATATTTACATGTTTGGGAGTGGTCCAAGGAAGAGCAGTGAGACTATCCCACAACTCAACTGGTTCATACATTTGTGGAGAAGGTATTAAAGCTTTGATGTCACGGATTAAATCGTTGATGTCCCTATATATAGATGGTATTCTGCTTAGATCCCCTCGATATAACGCGAAAAGGTCGGACCCTAGACCGAAGAAGTCTGAAATAACCGATAAAAACGCGGTCATATCATTGTAAACTTGGTAATGAAGGATCTGTCATTAGCACAGCTCCTTCAGGTATGTAATACAATTCATGAAAGGTGTCTTTGTCATGAATAATGCTGTACAATGACATAAGCAATGTATGAGGTAAGATATTAACAGTTGGGTATCTTTCAACAAATGAAATATCGAAATCGGAATAAATTGAAATGTTAGAATAAATTCTTGTTAAATCGACCAAAGATGTCCTATATTCTTCAACATGATCGTAATTTACTAAGTCATGTCTACCTAATTTTGTCAAGATTTTAAATGGGTCCGGTAAAAAGAAAACCCCGTCGTTGTTAATTATTAAAAATTTAGAACAAAAGTATATGTTTTTATAATAAAAGAATTTAGCTTCTAAATTGAACAAATCTGCTGTTAGTTCGCTGACATCGTCAAGTTTTTCAAAAGACAATATATTACTATCGTCACCGGCAAAAAACGCTAGATAGACATTGTCACTCGTCAGATCGTATAAAGTTGCCAATATGGCCATTAATAACATTGTGTTACCTATAAAAGTTGCTGCGTCCCCAGATTTACGTTGGTAGTATATTTTAGTCGACACTCCATCGTTATAGCTTTTTAATGTTGTCCATTGGTGTCGTTCCCTCCATTCATCCAATATGCATTCAGGCACTCCAAACCAACGCAGTATCTTTATTTCAAATTCAAATAATTGTTGCCATTGGGACTTATCATATTTACCTATATCTATTTCCAGATTTTTAAGCTTTTTATATAAACGAAGGGGTAGACGCCTTTTCACCCACTCCGAAAATTCCTCAGGCGATAAATCAACAAACACTTTAAACTTGTCAGGTAATATAGCTATCAACCGATTTTTAACCTCCAACATTATTGGACAAAACAAAGCGTTAACAGCCTTCTCCTGGTATGCTATAGTTTGTACGGACGCATATTCAGTGTAAGCTGTGTGAGTCATATCTGGTTTTATATTTCGCTTATTCATTAGAGTATAGACATATTTTGACTTATCGCAGAAGGCTTCATCAGTAATTTGTGAAAGCGTGGGAGTCGGTTGTCTAAATAACCACGACAAGGTTTGGTATGGATTCACGACTATAGGATCATTCAAGAAAATATTATAAGGACAATTATTAGCGTAAGTGTTTAGAAAATTTTCAAACATCATATCCGCCAAATCAGCATAAGATTGAACTCCACCCAATTCAGGTGCATTTAAATTTCTTTTAATTAGGCCCAATGTTGCATCTAATTGACTTGGGTGTCTAGCTGGTGCATACGCTGTTCTTAGTGCGGGTTTTAACCTAGCATAAGGTATTTTAGGATTATAAATTTTTGATAAATCAGTTAAAATTTTTTCATGAAAAACCTGTTTACAGAATAATAATTTTTCTCTATCAAATGATTGGTCAAAAATGGAAGCATTTGGCAGCATGATATCATACAGTGTCTGAAGAAATTTTACGTCTATTTGTTGAATGGGTAACTTAACAGTGGGGCTCTCAACGTTCGGTGTGATGTCTGGTTCCCTTTCATACATGGCAGAGCTCAAATAAGTACCATCAAAAGCATATATGGTTGGTTGCACATTGGTGTTCATTAAAGCATATGAAAATTTTTCTGGTTTCCGTACCCAACCTCCACCGGAAAGGCTAGTTTTAAAACTTCCTTTCAATTGTAGGTCAGGAATGTCTAACTTAATTAATTTATATATCGGACAATCGATCGACATGGTGTAGTATTCCAACGTTAACGAATGGCGACTTAAGGCTACTAGTTGCTGAGAAATTGAAGTGAATGCTGGGTCGTTAGCTTTATTACTCAAACGGACCAATATTATATGCGGATTTTCATTTCCCTGGAAACTCCCGACGGTTCTGCAAGGATAATTGTTAGCGACTAAACTTGCACAATCTACTCGTTTAACTGCTAGATAAACAGTGTTATCTCTCTTAGGAATTTGGCCCATAGATGATATATGAATGGCTTTTAAACTTTTCAAAACATTAGAGCAACTGAAGAATCCATCAGTATATATAGAAGTGAACCTTGCGGCGACGTCTACTGGACATCTACGTGACAAGTTTAAAGTTCTTGTTACTGGTACAAAATCTGATAAATTAGAATATCGTAAATGCACTACGGTGTTGCGAGTAAAAAAAGGAATTTGATTTCTATCACCTATCAAATTTATTTCCTTACAATTAGCTTTTAAGACTACAAAATTTATCTCACCAAAATGACGCATGAGAGCTTCATCAATCCAAACTTTATCATATACCACACTCTGATCAGACAGCAAATAAGAATGTACAGTTTTGACATTGGGTACTTCTGCTGTTAAGGGAATGATGTTTTCAGCGCGCAATCTAACAATTAATGAATCATTACCGTCTCTAGTGGCGGACAATATTAAATCTTTTGAAAAATCGGCGTTAGTTCTTATAAAGTAGCTCTTACCGCAACCAGGTACTCCATTTATATTTACATATTTAGGTAAAGCAAAAGCATCGATGTTCAAGTTACTTACGGCAGAATATAACATGTGATCAGTTATGATCTCAGTCTCTTCAGTTGTTAATAAGAAATCAACTTTGGTTTCTAGAGTTAATACACAAGTTGTGCCGAAGCCGGTTATATTGAGTAAAGTTGTCCCATCTGAAGCATACATCATAGAGGTTGGTAGTCTAGCTGGTTTGATTATCCACTCACCTGTTAAGCGGTTTATTACACCTAAATTTAATCTATCGCTTTTAACTCTTTGTGCATACGCCGATTGGACGTTACCCCTTTTATCGAATTTTATATCTGATATCTTATATTGTTTATATAATACATTACAATTATGTTTTATTAATTCAAAAGATGTAGCCCACATCGCCTGTACTTCACGCATCGAATTTCTACAAGACACCTCAAGTGCTGACTTATCATCTTCCTCAAATTTGGGAGAAAATTTTACTACATTGATGGTCTTAATCACTGGTCTATCTAACACATCTGAGACGATAATCGGTGGGGTTGCAGTTAATTTAGGTAATTTTTTACAGTCACGAGGATCCTTGATAACAAACGCTGATTCGACACTATGCCTAACGACAGATTGCGGTAAAACAATTCTGAAATTTATAGATGCCCATAGATTTGCTGACTTATCGAATATTTTCTTGTGAGAATTCGGAATAACAATCACAACGCTATAGGTTAGAGGCTGGATATGGGTAGCTGAAAGGTGATTAAGAACACTAGCTATTGTTTCATATTTTAGGACAATTATTAAAGCATTGTTAGTAGTTAATTTATAAACAATTGAATTACTTACGGTGACTGATGCAGTTAAAAATAAAGCAGAGTTAGTCGCCCAAAATAGTTTATTAATGTGAGATTCCTGTCCGAACACTATAACAATTTCATTCTGCTTTATGGCAGGATTTTCAGTCTCGGTGTAAGAGCAATCAAAATTTTCGAAAACTTTAAACCTAGTCAAATTCGGAGCCTCAGTCATAGGTGGTGCTGTGGGCACAATAGCATCTGCTATAGACCTATATTGATTTAATATATTGTTATCAGTAATATAAACAGATATTCGCAGTCTGCCATCATATTTCGCCAACAAATTCTTCAATTCAACTACTGATCTATTCCATAACCCACAACCTAACATATAATGCATTCAATGGTTCATTTTGTTTTGTCAGATGATCCAATAAATCATTTAAATCCTTATAAACATTTTCAGGGTTAGACACTAAATTATAGACACATTGGTAGTTACTACCTTCAGAAATTATGGTTTTTTTTTTCCCCGTTGGGTTCTCCACCTTGTCGTGGTGGGGGGACTTGAGTGCTCACGTGATTCCTCGGGCCATGCCGGCGGTAGCGTAGCTACCGGTAGGGCCTCCCAAGCCGGACGGGCCGAGGATGAGGAGTCAGACGAAGAGAGAATCCCTGGTCCTCCAGGTTGGGGGTTTTATGGAGGGCTAGCAACCCACATATAGAAAAAAAAAACGCAAGCTCACAGAACCAATAAAAGAAAGCCGGACGGATTTACAACCTTAACAACCACTGCACGAAATAAAAAAAAACGACTTTGGAAAACTGACTGGATTAAATTTGCTACATGGAACATAACATCATGGACCGGGAAAGAACAGGACATCCTTACGGAGCTTAATAACTTCCGAATTGATATCTGCGCCATATCCGAGACCAAGAAAAAGGGAACTGGATCCACTAAAATTGACAACTTTATTTTTGTCTACTCGGGAAGGAAGAAGGAGGAAAGAGCGACGGCAGGAGTAGGTCTTTTAATACACGAAAAGTTCGCAAATAACATACATGACATTCAATACTTTGACGAAAGAATCTTACAAATCATCTTAAAGTTCCGCAACTCTACCTGGCACCTATTAAGTGTCTACGCTCCTGATATATCAAAAACAAAAGAGCAGAGAGAGTCTTTTTATGAGGAGCTTCACAATGTGATAAGTCGGGTACCTAAAGATTCAAAATTAATCATGATGGGCGACCTGAACGCCAGAATAGGGAACAGTGTAATACCGGGTGTAAAACAACAATTCAATGAGAGAACTACCAATGACAATAGTGATCTTTTGATAAATCTGTGCGCCAAGAATTCTTTGAGAATTAATAACACCTTCTTCAAATACAAAGATATCCATAAATTAACATGGGGAAACAGTAGAGGTCAGGAGTCAACCATTGACTACATTATCACCAACAGAAACATCCATCCTACACAAGTCTTAGACGTTCGAGCCCATATAACAGTGGATATTGGAAGTGATCATAAGTTAGTAACTGGAAAGCTACGTTTATCAGCCCAGCTGGGAAGAAAACAGAAACCTATTATGATCACAAAGTTCAATATAGAATCTTTTCAACAAGAGAGTATAAAACACCTTTACTCATCCAGACTTTCGCAGAAATTAAAAGAAACTCACAATCTAGAAGAAGAACCCATAGATCAACAGTGGGAAAAAATTAAATCAATCATTCTATGCTCTGCATATGAAGCATTGGGAAAGCGCAGAGTAGGTCAAGACATCACCAAAAATTCAACACCTTGGTATACGCCAGAAATTAAAACTCTAGCTCAGGAAAAGAGGAAAGCCTACAGGGACTACATGGCAACGCCATCTAAAGAGAAAAAAGAAATGTACGTTGAAGTGAGGAATAGAGTAAACTCGAAAGTACGGAAAATAAAAGAAGAATTCTGGCAAAGATTTACAAATGGGATGGAAAACGACCTCTATGGTGCTCAAAAGAAGGTGTGGAAGATTCTGAAAAAAACCAGAAAAGAGACAAATGAACTTTTTATAACCAACAAGATAAAAATCCATGAATGGGAACAATATTTTAAGACCCTATACTCTGCCCAATATTATGATACCCCTGCTATTGTATCCACACACATAACATCTGATGATACATTCATATCAATCGAGGACGTCTCCCAAGAAATAGGGAAGTTGAAAAATAGAAAGGCACCGGGGCCAGACGACATTTCAAACGAGATGCTGAAATACGGAGGTCCTATATTAACGAAACACCTAACAACTATGTTCCAAAAGATCATCAGAGAATGCATGGTGCCTGAAGAGTGGAGGAAAAGCATCACAATACCGGTATTTAAAAAAGGCACAAAAACAGACCCCGAAAACTATAGAGGAATAACATTGCTGAACACTACTGCAAAACTATTCTCCAAAACAATCTTAAACATCCTTCTAAAGTTTATCTCTCCAAGAGAAGAACAACAAGGATTCAGGAAGAATAGATCCACTACAGATGCTATCTTTATCATTAGGCAACTGGTGGAAAAAGCAATAGAATTTAATAAACCGGCATATCTCTGCTTTGTCGATCTCTCCAAGGCATTCGATCGGGTTAGACTAAAGGACGTGATAGAATGCCTACTCAAGAGGGGAGTTCCTCCTAACATCATTAAAATCATTCAAAATCTAAACACCGGCAACTCAACATGCATTAAGTCCGACCACGAAACATCTGAACCCATCAACATATTCTGTGGAATTAGACAGGGAGATGCACTAAGCCCAATGCTATTCAACTTAATAATGGATGACATAATTGATAACCTTCCCAAACACCTAGGATACAAAATGGGAAACCATCCCTTACCTGTAGTATGTTACGCCGATGACGCGGTCCTTTTAGCAGAAAGTGAGAACGACCTTCAGCTCCTTCTAGACAATTTTTCCAACAACTCAGTTCGGCTTAACATGCAAGTTTCCACCACCAAAACTAAGTGCATGGTGATTGCGAAAGCTTCTCCAAGATGTCGTTTAAATATTAACAACAGTCTTATCGAACAAGTCTCAAATTTCAACTATTTGGGAGTTCAGATTTCCAACCAACGCAATCTTGGAGAGGAAGTAAAAACGCAAGTGACCAAAGGAGCGAAAGTGTCTGGATGCCTACACAATCTTATATGGAAGAATAAGTATATGACTTCAGAAAGTAAGCTGCGAATATACAAAACCTGTGTTAGACCAATAGTCACTTATGGGGCTGAGTCAAGAGCAGATACAACTGTCACAAAACAATTTCTCCGAACAACTGAGATGAAGATTGTGAGGGCTATTCATGGCAAAACACTGAATGATAAGATCCGCAGTGAACACCTAAGAGAAATAAGCCGACTCCAGGACATAGTCGAATGGGTGGACATGAGAAGGAAATGCTCGGCCGCTCACGTGGACAGAATGGAAGATGTCAGACTCCCCAAGATCGTAGCTACCAATCGTCCTGAAGGGGTCAGAAGTCGAGGAAGACCAAAAAAAAGATGGAAGGAGAGTTTTCATCACGACGTCTGAGACAGATATTGGTGGAACAGGTGCTTGCACCTATACAGAAGAGGAAGAAGATATTTTATTTTTATATAATAGATATATATTTAGTAATTAATAATTGTGGGGAGCATTTGTGCTGGACCAATGTGACCATATCTTTTATGTACAAAATCAATTATTTTGTTTCCAAATACTGAAGATACAAATATTTTTGGTTTGCCTTTTGTTTTCTTTAATAATAACCCTTTTCTATATTCGATCTGTTTCTCTTTTTCTAATTCTGAAAGATGTTCTTTCTGATCTTTTAATATCTCAGGTAAATCTATTAAATTCACAACCTGAATTGTATCTTCATCTTCAAAGTATTCAAGGACTGGGTACCTGCTCAAAAGGTCAGCTAATATATTTTCACTTCCTTTTTTATATATAATATTGAAGTTGAATTGTGATAAATAAAGAATCAAATCTCCAAGGATCTCGTTAGTTCTAGCTTTTGTTTTCAGATTTTCTAAAGGTTTATGATCACTATAGACTGTAAATTTTCGTCTAATTAAATAGTATTGCCAAAATTTAATTGCATCTTTTATGGCTTTACATTCCAAATGAATGATATCAAACCGTTTTTCTCTTTCTGAAAGTTTTCGAGAATAATATGCCACTGGGTGTAGAATTCCGTCTTCTTGTGGCTGTTTAAGTGTTGCACCTATCCCTTTGTAACTTGCATCTGTTTCAATAAAAACGGGTTTCTTTATATCATAAATAGCTAGAATTGGTGCGGAACATAGATAATCTTTTATGGTATTGAAAGACCGTTCACAATCCTCACACCATATAAACTTAACATCTTTTCTCAATAAACGATGTAATGGCTCTAATATTTGGCTGCTCTTTTCTATATATTTTAGATAAAAATTTATCGAGCCCAGAATGCTACGCACACCAATTTTATCGGATGGCCTTTGAAGATTTTGGATTGAATTTGATTGAATTTTGAATCCTGAATTGTAGGAAATGGAAAACATTCTGAGACTATAAGTTTATTTAATCTTCTAAAATCTATACAGAGACTTTTTATACAGACATCTTTTTTTAATGCTACAGGGAATGCATAAGGAGAGTCCGATTCTTCAATAATTCCTGCTTCTAACAAAAATTTTATTTGAGTTTTTATTTCTTTATCGTCAGGAATTGAACATTTATAAGGTCGACAAGCGACATATTCTTCTTTAATTAGTTTTATCTCTGCCTCGCTTGATTTTATTTTTCCAATATCATATTTATTTTTAGCAAACATATCTTTATATTTTCTTATTAATTGTAAAATTATATCTTTTTTATCTTATCTTCGATGTGGTCTAATTTAATCAAAAATTCATCACTATCTTTTTCATTATTATTATTATTTTTATTAAAATCAAATTGAAGAGAAAGAAGAGCAAAACCGTTTTAGACCAGGAAGATCTTGTATCGATAATTTATTTAGCATTAAACAACTTATGGAAAAGTTAACCGCTCATGGAGGTCAATTACACCTAATATTCATAGATTTAAAAAAGGCTTACGATACCGTCCCAATACAAAAACTCTGGGAGGCAATGAGAGAAAACAAAATCGATACCGTATATATTAATGCAATAAAGGGAATCTATAAGAACAATATAAGCCAAGTTAAGACGGGGTGGGGATTGACAAATCCATTTTCGGTAACAAAAGGTCTGAAACAGGGATGTTGCCTGTCTCCGACCTTATTTAAAATATATTTAAATTCAGCTCTAGAAAAGTGGACAAGGAAATGTAAAAGTATGGGTGTGCAGATTGGTGATAGACATATTTATACTTTATTATTTGCGGACGATCAGGTTATTATTGCGGAGGACTTTGATGATACTTCTTATATGCTAAGGAAACTTAAAGAAGAATATGACAGAGGGGACTAGAAATAAACACAGAAAAAAAACAACACATGGCGGTAGGGTCAAAAGGAGAAGATATAAAATTAGACGGAGTATTAATAAAAACAAATAACCAGTACAAATATGTTGGGAACATATTAACTAATGACGCTCGTGATGAAAAAGATATTTTAAATAAAATAGGAAAAGGACGAGCTATTACTGCACAAATAAATTCACTGCTTTGGAGTAAAAACATTCAGAATAAAACAAAACTCCATATGTTTAAATCATTGGTGGAAAGCTGTGTAACATATGTTTGCAGAAGTTTGGACATTAAACAAGGCAATGAAAAACCGATTGATGGCAGTGGAAAACAGCTATTGGAGACGATGCTGTGGAGTGACACTATTCGACCATGTAAGAAACGAAATAATTAGACAGAGGATAGGAGTACAAGAGACGATAGTAGAAAGGATCGAAAAAAAGCAACTATCCTGGTATGGTCATATGAGACGAATGAATGTGGAGAGAATTCCCAGGCAGACCTTCAAATGGACTCTAACTAGAAAGAAAAAAAGAGGAAGGCCACGAATAAGCTGGAAAGAAGGCATTCAATCGGCAATAAAGAGAAGATGTCTTGATGCCGATTCGTGGCGGAATAGGAGGGAATGGCAATTAGGATGCGATAAACGGCCAAACATGCTGTAAAACAGTCGCAAATATATATATATTATTTTCATTTTTTCTCAAAATTTGAATGATCATTCTGTAAATCTATCAATTTTCTTTTATTTAGGCGCTGAGAAATTTTCAAATTCTCGTTTTGAATTAATTGGAACTTCTTTATAGCGTCAATTCCCAGTAATAGGTCGTAGGAAAAATTATTATTTTTAACAACATAAGTTGTTATATCATCTGTGATGTTTCCGATTTGTAATTTTATTTTTGCCCGGGCCGATACCGGTGATGGTTTTAATTGTGCCTTTATGCTCTATTATGCATCTCAAAATGAAGTCTTTTTCATTTATTTTTACAATTTATGCGAAAAAATATTTTTGAGACATTATAATTTTTTTTTTTTTTTTTTACTGTTCTATAAATAATTTAATTTGTAAAGATGTTTTATTTTTCGAAATTTTATTCTGTGTTAAAAGAATATACAATAAGTTGACCTGTGGCCAGGTCCGAACCGACCGACGGTTTGAAATAAATTAATTTCCAGCTTCAGAAACAATTTCAAATAATTTTCATATATCTATTAATGTAATAAAAAACAGATATGGATACATAAATAATAAATATAAACATTTTTAATTTTATTTTATTTATAATATATATGCAAGACCAGGCTGTGACGTCATGAATGGCTGGATGACGTCATGTAATTTTAAATCAAGAAAAAACTAATAAATATGATTTTTCTCGAGGATAAAACCAATACAAAGTGCATGATTCGTGGTGATATATAAAAAAATCTCCTTTGGTGTGAAAATAACCCTTTCCTTCCTATCGTCGATCGCTAATACTACCACTTCCGGTTTCCGGAATTGCACCAAAAGTTGATCAATTCATCCCACTGATGCATTAAGTAAATATACCAAATTTCATCAAAATCGGTTGAGCCGTTCAGGCTGTACACATCTATACGGACGGACAGACGGACGGACAGACATCATGCTAAAAATACTTTTTTCTGTTTAGAAAATGCATGATTCGTGGAGATATGTAAAAATCTCCACATGTGAAATTTGGTGTGAAAACAATACCTCCCATACTATCGTCGGTCGGTAAAAATATATTAAAATTATTAAACATTATTTACATTAATTAAGAGTAATTCAATTACAAATAAATACATGTTAAAAGAATTAAATTATTCGTTAAATAACAGTAGTTTAGATTATTTACACAATATATAGTTAAATATCCAATGATAAAATAAGTTGACCTGTGGCCAGGTCCGAACCGACCGACGGTTTGAAATAAATTAATTTCCAGCTACAGAAACAATTTCAAATAATTTTAATATATCTATTAATGTAATAAAAATCAGATATGGATATAACATAAATATTTTTAATTTTATTTTATTTATAATATATAGCTGAAGTAGCCGGCGTTGCCGGCGTTACCCGAGGCTGTGACGTCATGAAGGGCTGGGTGACGTCATATAATTTTAAATTAAGAAAAACATAATGAAGATGATTTTTCCCGAGGATAAAACCAATACATTCGTGGTGATATGTAAAAAAATCTCCTTATGTGAAATTTGGTGCGAAAATAACCCTTCCCTTCTTATCGTCGATCGCTAATACTACCACTTCCGGTTTCCGGATTTGCACCAAAAGTTGATCAATTCATCCCACTGATGCATTAAGTAAATATACCAAATTTCATCAAAATCCGTTAAGCCGTTCAGGCTGTACACATCTATACGGACGGACAGACGGACGGACAGACATCATGCTAAAAATACTTTTTTCTGTTTAGAAAATGCATGATTCGTGGAGATATGTAAAAATCTCCACATGTGAAATTTGGTGTGAAAACAATACCTCCCTTACTATCGTCGGTCGGTAAATAATTATAATTTTATTAAGAAAAACTTATTTATAGTTACATTGAAAACTAGTGTCTTAGATATAATGAAGATGTCGCAGTAAGCATAGCTTTACAAATATATATGCATAATACAATTTCAATTTAATATAATTTATAATAACATAATCGAATAAAATCTAAAAAATATTAGTTTTATTGATAAAAATGCAAACAATATAAAAATAATTTTAAAAAATGTTTTAATTTAACCTTTCATACCTAATAATCTATATATATAAAGGAGAGTGTTTGTATGTATGTATGTATGTATATATGTATGTAATTTGTTTACTTTTTTGCTGTCATAGAAACAAACAAAAAAGAAATTTCCTACTTAACCGACACTTTACCGGTAATTTAGAATTATGAACATCGTGGCCCACTGACTGGCGGACTCATTTTACACAATGTAGCAATCAAAGAATATTTATAATATTTAACTTTTTATTTTAAATTCTAATATTCAAATATCATTTCAATTAAATAATTTATTCTAAAAGTCCCCATTTTAATTAATATAATAAAATATAAATCATATTTAACTTAAATTATTTTGTATTTATTCTTTCTATATTTGAATACTTCTTTTATTTTAAGGGAGGGAATTAACTATGATCTAAAAAAATTAATAAATGAACTTAATAATAAAAAATCAAATAAATCCATTAATTTAAATTAATACTATTAATGAATGTATATATTGTTAATTTATCTTTAGTTTTATCAATACTTTTATACCGTTAATTTTTATAAATTGTCTCAAGTCTCTAACTTTGCATTTTCTCAAATTTTATTATAATTAAAAATATTCAATAAAAATCAAGCAATGAAATTAAAATATCAAAATGAAATGATCAAGAAATATTATACTCTATTATAACATATACAATACTTATAAACTATAGGCGGAGGAAATATTAGACGATATCATTGCGGGTTCAGGCCAAATCGATCAACATTAATTAAGATATTTTCATTATGACAGATATTAAAAAAACCGCGAATTCAATATCTCTGTTCACTAATTATTTGTAGACTTTAGTAAAACCTACGCATGACTCAATAGATCCGGATAAACTTTTTCAAATTTTGATCTTAAAATTTATCTTGAAGGTAGTAAAGAAAGAGTAAGATGCGGAAATCAATTGTAAAATATTAGGTGACCCAGACGACTCAAATATAATAGGAGATTCGGCAATTGCAATTACAGATAGCGAGGAAAAATTAATCGAGGTAGGAAAAGAGATGAGGTTCGAAATGAATAATGATAAATAAATATATTTAGAAACAAACAGGAGCAGTATTAACAAACAAAATGTAGAATTTGAATATGTAGAAAAATTGAATGTAATCACGAAGGATAATAATATTTGAGAAGAATTTAAATCGAAGTTGCAATCGGGAAACGCCTGTTATCATGCAGTAAAGAGGCTTATCTCATCAAAATTATTATAAAAGGGAATGAAAATTAAAATATATAAAACAATTATTTTGTATGTTGTATTATATGAGTGTGAGACATGGTCTATGATCTTAGGAGATGAGAGTGGATTCAGAGTATTTGAGAATAGGATTCTCCCCAGCATTTATGGGCCAAAGAAAGATGAGGGAATGACGTACGAGAGATGGAACAGAGGTTCAGGATAAGGACACTTGGAGCAATGTGGTTGTAGCTGCCAAGAACTTTCGAGTACCGTTGAGCCACGCATGGTCTATGACCCTGGGAGATGAGAGTAGATTCAGATTATTCTTTCCAGCATTTATTGGCCAAAGAAAGATGAGGTCACCGGGGACACTTGGAGAAATGTGGTTGTAGCTGCCAAGAACTTTCGAGTAGATAGATATAACATATTCAATAATAATATATATAATTAATTTACTAAATAAATTAATATATATTTTAAATAATCACACAATAAGAAATGAATGTTTTATGTTATACATTGTTTAAAACAAAATGGATGAAAACCTTTTACTACTTTCAACTAAATACTATGTACCACTCGGGGGTACAGGGGGCGGAGCCCCCGTCTAGATGTGAAGAGCGACGAAGGAGCTCTGA
The DNA here is from genome assembly GCA_963082975.1 of Labia minor. NCBI lineage: Eukaryota > Metazoa > Arthropoda > Insecta > Dermaptera > Spongiphoridae > Labia > Labia minor. The sequence goes on from OY720345.1 coordinate 58,509,419, forward strand.
GCAGCTAGTAATATATAAAGTGTTTCGGCATTATTTATCAATTAATAATTTAAGAGTTATCGAATATTTTAAAATTATACTTGAATGTGACAAATTATTTCTAATAAATTTTTATCTGCATACCTATCTCTATTTATCGCTGACATTTTCATAATCTTTTATGATCAATTATGTAGATGATAAATAATTTGAAATCAATTAATAATTCATTCAATTACTCCAAATGAAAATACTATAATTTATAGATTGGCCATAATTGATTATTTAATATCTAATATCACATCTAAAATAGATTTTTTTTCAATTTTGAATGATATGAACCAATATTGATTTGATTTTCCCATCTTGAAGTTACGAGAGAGATTCAATCATCGGGAAGAAAAAAAATCTCCGTCGTGGAATCTGGGTTAGGGGGATGGGATCGAAGAAGAGGAATAAGATATTTCTGTTTATGTAAGGACTTATAAAAGACATCCAAGCCAGGGAATCGAGGCCAGGATCCAAGTAGCCTGGGGGAATTCCATTTCCAATTTACAATACCCGAGGGTCACTGTCTGAGGGCGAATATAACCGATCCAAAACGATAATAAATGTACAATAAACGAGAAAGGGTGACGGTCCCTTTTATTAGGCTATTTTCAAAGAACTAGGATCATCAACCATCATAGGGTAATATATAAAAAAGTAATTGAGTTAAATTTCGAAAAGGAATTAACGATTATTGATGTTTTGGTTTGACTGTTTGATATTTTAGGCGAATATGTATATATATATATATATATATATTGTATATCATGTGTATTTATGTGGAATGAACCTGCCCCTTATTATACTGGATTAGATTGACTAAATCGGCAATGCAATTTTTTACTTTTGAATGGTTTAGCCTGGTGGTAATATCTAAGGGCAAATGGGAAAGTTGTCAGCTTCAATCTTCCTCTTCGATACCTCCAATCTGATCCAATGGATTCCACACGAATGAGATTTCAAGGATCGGATGTCTACATCACGCGAGAATGAATCCAAGATCAAAGCTAGTAGCTTAACTTTGGATATCTTATGGTTAAGGATGTTTTTAACAGACCATGTCCACTCAATATTTACTACTAAATTTAATATTGTTAATAAGTACATATATATATACCATATAAGTTGGAGCATAGTCCATAATATTAAATCCCCCTTATAAATTGAAATTGAGTTCCGTTTCCGGGCGTTGAAGTGTCAACAAGTCTCAGATATATGTCAGCACTAAAACACTAATTAAAAATAGTTAGAGTTACAGTTTAGGACAGTGATTCTCAACCTTATTTTTACCGCGGCACACTTTTAACGGTTTAAAAATTTAAACACAAAGAAAAAGATAAGTTTAAAAGATTACCATATTAAAAAAAGTGGTCCCAAAAACGGTTTACCTTTTTTTTTAGAACCATATTGGAAAAGTCAGAAATGTTTAATCTCGCGGCACATTAAAGTGGTTGAGTTTAGGATATTTAAGTGCTCCAAACATTAACAAAACAACATTAGAAGATTTAGAGGAAATAATCCTTGGATATTCTCACAAAACAACATTAGAAGATTTAGAGGAAATAATCCTTGGATATTCTCAGGAACAAATTTTAGTTCAAGTATACATTCATAATAAGTGAAGTTAGATTAAAACATTATTTTACTAACATTCAAAGTCAGTGCTGCCATCACAAAAAATAAAACTTACCAAATAAATATTTTTTACTAATTCATATTTACGTTCCATTTCATACAACTTCGTTCGATAACATGGATATGCAATTTCAATTATTATTTGTGAAAATGAAAATAGAAATAGAGAAACAGACAAATGATTTAAAAGAATCTTTAACAAAAAATTAACTCCTATGATAGAGGAAAATAAAAAATTAAAACAAAAAATTGGTAACCTGGAGAATGAGATTGAATATTTAAAGAGAGAGAAGAAAAGTAATAATATTGTTATTTATGGCTTATATATATATATATATATATATATATAGGGGAGAGTGGTGATACTTGATCCTGGGTAATACTTAATCCCCATTGAAATTTCCCGTCTTAGAACGTTTTGTCGCCGTTTTGTTGGCATCACTCGGTGGTAGTGTTGTTTATTTATCGAATCCATGTAATGGTAGCCGCTTGAGTTGATGACATAGACCAATAATATATATATTCTTTTAACTGCTACCTCAATGTTTTTTTTCAACTTAACGGTAAGTCATATTATTTTCTTGTGTTATATGTTGTAAAGAATTGGTTGATACATTTAAATTGCACCTTTTATTGGCTATTTAAAATGACATAGCTTTTTCATACAGACTCACTTTTTTGACATTTTCCAATTTATTAATTTTTTATGTTAAGTGGGGGATAGTTGATCCCTTAGCGTTAAGTGATACTTGATCCTGGGATCAAGTATCACCCACCACGAGATTCTCCTTTTAAGAAGGCAATTTTGATAATTATTATTGTTGTATTATTTATATATTAACACACTATGAGCGGGGCGGGTATTTATATTTATTAGTTATCGTTTAAAATAAGTAATTTTAAGTGACATAAGGGAAAATATATATTATCACATTATGAGCGCCTAGTGTCCGCCCCGCTTATAAGTGGCAGTCCCCGCAACGGGTACAAATACCCACCCCGCTCATAGTGTCTTAATACCAGTACCTATTGTTTTAGATGGGACGTAGGTATAAACGAATGGTTTGACTGCTTTTCCAGGCTACAAAGAGCGCCAGGTTTTTACCAGCATTCAGGAGAAAGAACTGGGCAAGTTTTTGGAAGATATGGCAAAAATGTACTACGGCATGACTGTGCTTCAATTTAGACAATTAGCTTACGCATATGCATCAAAAAATAAGTTGATATACCCTCCTTCTTGGGATAAGAACAAGGAAGAAGGAAGAGATTCGTATAGGAGCTTCGTTGAAAGAAATGGGACCTTATTACTGAGAACACCGGAAGCTACTAGTTTAGCTAGAAGCACAGCATTTAATAGAACCAACGTGAAGGAATTTTTTGGAAAACTCAAAGATGTTTTTATACGATTTCAATTTCCCCCCGAGCGCGTCTGGAGTATAGATGAGACGGGATTGACAACGGTTCATAAGCCGACCAAAATACTAGCAACGAAAGGTTGTAAGCAAGTCGGCAAAATAACATCAGCTGAACGTGGCGAACTTGTTACAGTGTGCACTGCCATAAATGCTGCGGGTGGGCACAATCCGCCATTCTTAATTTTCCCAAGAAAGAATTGGCAGAACAATTTCTTAAAGGCTCACCTCCAGGTAGTGATGGATCTGCTTATGCAACTGGTTGGATGACAAGCGACGTTTTCCCGAAATTTTTAGAGCATTTTGTTCGTTTTGCAAGTCCTACTCAGGATTTTAATATTCAGGGACGGGATACTTGATCCCCGGGAACAAGTATCCCACTCCAAGGGATCAAGTATCCCTCATATGAGGGATACTTGATCCTTGGGAGTACATTACAATAAACATCACTTTTTTCGTAATCGTGAAAGTTATTGTTTACAAACCTGGTGCCAAATGGAATGTAAGGAACCATGTCATCAACTCGTTCAAACAGAATTTCAAATTCACGAATAAAGCCCGAAATATATGAAAAAAACCAAAGTGGGGATCAAGTATCACCACTCTCCCCTATATATTTATTAATCTCCCTTCAAAAAAATTGTATATACATATATTATATATGTATGTATTATTGAAGTCCCCAAGTTACATTGATTTTAATCAGATTGATGCAATGATGTAACATTTAATAATTGTAATAAATAATTAAAGAATTGTATATCAATATTTTTAAAGGGTCGAGCGGAAGCTCGGTGTTCCAGGTACTTTAACTTACAAACTAATAAAAAATGATTAAATTATTTTATATATATATACAAAACTTAATTTTATAATTTAGTTAAATAATATTAATATACATTCTCTCTTTACGATTTCTTATAGATAATACAAGAGTAATGTTTTATGATTCAATATGAAATTAACTAACGAATGAGATGTTATATGTAAAGGATGGAAAACAATTGTTACTGCTTATTATTCTGAGTTGATTGTAGAAAGGTGATAATGTGAACTTGAGTGGGTGTCGTGAAGAAGAGAAGAATTGTAGATTAAAGATAACCCCTAAAGTGACTAAAAGTCTTGTCAAATGTGTCGAAATGGTTGCATAATTAGCAGGTACTTTTTTTTGTTAATTGTTAAATAATGTTAGTTTATTATTCGTTCTGCTTTTATAACTGAGTGTATTTTATTTTTCAAATACAATACATACAAATGGTTGATTGATCTATTTTCAACTCTCTATTTCTCTCACAAAATATTTCTGTAGGTAGGCGAAACTGATGACGTCTATACAATTAATTAGAATAATTATATTCGATGCATATAAACAAGTCGCAATTATCATTAATAAATTACAATAAAAAAACTTATCTCACTGGACTTCAATAAGCAACCTAATCATCACCATTCAATTAGAATAAAATTGTCTGTAATTTTTTATTTTTTTTTCAAAAAATCTTTCTAAATTTTTAATATTTTTTATATTCATATTTTAAAACATTAAATTAATATATGACACATTTTTATATGTAATAATTGTTATTAAGTAAAATTGGAAATACAATAAAAAAACTTATCTCAGTGGACTCCAATAAGCAAGTTAAATTTTCTTTCTTTAAACGAAAATTGTTTAAAATATACCTTGGTTTCAGTTGGCCTTAGTTTTAGGGATTTAACTTGAGTAACAAATTATTTTGTAGGCTATCTAGTAGTCATAAATTATGTTAAGCTTGATCTAACATGGCAGGTTGAAGTTGAAAAGGATTTGCACCTTGAAAACCAACTCCCAAGTTTCAGTGTCTTTCTTTTTTCTTTTTCTTTTTTTTTTTTTGTATTGATTTTTACATTAAAACTTTGATGGCTATTTATAAATTATTCAATAATATTCAATTTTTATTTTTATATCTAACTCTCCTTTAATTTTCAAACAGATAATTAATGATTACGTAAATTAATTAATTAATCATATTTAACAATATATATATATATATATATATTATTCTATATATGTATAAAATTATCATCTAATCGCCGTTTTAAATATTATCTTAAATTCTTATAAAAAACACACTCATTAAATATTAATTAATTAAAGTAACATCTTTAAAAAAATTATTTATTGATTAAATCAATATTGATATATAAGACTGAAAAATATAATATAGATAAATAAATGTACCTATATAAAATATTTGATTAAATTTTCCCCGTGATAACTTTTTTTTCATCTTTACTCAAAGGTTTTTGTTTTTTCTTTTTCTTTTCATCATATATAATTCATAAAATTGAGATGGATTGCTTGATTTATATATATATATTTTTAAAATATTTAGTATATTCGCAAGCAAATTTAGTATTAATAATTTTTCTAGTTTTGTATGTGTTATGTAAGTGGATTTCACTTGTTCGCTTGTGAAAAAATAAAAAGAAAATTTACCTTTTTTTTATTTTTATTTTATTCTTTTATTTTATATTTCGAGATTATATGTGTTCTCTTTGTAGATATATGGTAATATTTCTTCACATGTGTTTTATGAAATTTTATAGATTTAAAATTAAACTCAAAAACTAAAATAAATATACAACATACAAATAAACAAATAAATATACACATATAATAAATTCAAAATATTTTTTCAAATATGTTTATGGGAAAAATAATAATAAAATATATGCATTAGTTTAAAAAGGAAAATTTGAAAATTAAATGAGTAATTTATTTAAAATCAAAATTTATATAAATGTAAAAAAATAATATTTATTTTATACTTCCTGCCAAACCTTCAAATTCCACTCAATAAGAATTTTGAAATTTGAGAAAAAAAATTTAGCCACTATAGTTTTATGAACCATTTTACCTTTTTTCAAAAGAAGAACATTCAACTCTTCATAAAGGTTTTGAGAATTTAAAATACATCCTTTTGACCAATTGGGAAAACAGATCTTTGCAGTAATCTAATTTTAATATGGAATCTCAAAAGGATCACACACGAATCTTTTGAGTCATATTATGGGAAATACAGACATGGCATCTTCCTAGAAAGAGGGAATTTAGTAAAAATTTCTTAAAACACTAGTATATTTTATAAATAATTATAAAATACAACCTAATCCTAATTATATGGAGAAAAAAGCAATAAAAAATTATTAAGATATACATTTTTTTAAAACAAAATTAATTCTTATAAAATGACTCTTAAGAACAGCTTGCTAAAGTAGTAAAAAAATTCATCCTTATAAAAAATGCTAAACAAATTGATTCCATTCTTTTTTTATTTTCAACGGAACCTGAATGGGCATCGTTGAAAAAGAAATACAACTACCAAACTAAAATAAATGATTGAAGTTTGTAAATAGTCAAGGATTTCAATACTTTCCAGAAAGTTGAGTAAAACTTTTATTATTACCTAAATTTAACAAAAATAATGTGTATATATATTTGTAAAACTTGGTGTCTGCATGTCGATAAACATTTTATGCTTATAATGTGTGTCAAATTATAAGATATACTTATATTATAAAAAGTTTTATTTAAATTAATCAAATAATATATTTGTATTTAAATATGATTATAAATAAATATGAAACAATATTATAGAAATAGAAAAAATAATCACTTGGTTTTATTGATGCCATCTCACTGTGAACGTTCTTGTACCTAGGAATCCTCCTGAATAAGTGAGAGGGTGAAATAATAATAATAATAAAAAAGAAATAGGAACAATCTCATGTTCGAAAGATCTAACGACTCAAATCATGCAATATCGACTTCAACACCATCAACCAACAGGTCAACCACTGACGGACAACCCCCAAATGACTTTTACTTTTATTAAATTTAATCTGAACAGATAATATATTTTCTAAGTTTAACTAATTCAAATATGTTTATGGAACTTAGAGTAACAGTGTGTGTATGATGATGGCCGTGTAACTTTTTGCACTGTGTTTGTCATAACTCTCTCTTTCTTCTTTGAAAACTTTTCTTTCCACTCACTCACCCTCCTCCTATAAATATCTTTAAAACAACTCAGCCCTAGAATCAAAACTCTTGTACTAATGACCTTCCATTCTCTACTTTTGATACAAGGAACTTTCTGCAGATATTTGGTGGATTTTCGGCTCCATAAACTTCTCTATGAGTCGGTATGGAACTGAAATCAACACTAGATACGGTGTATTTTTCCTTTATTAAATTCTCAAGAGACTTGTAATTGCTTATTTTGTTGGTATGTGCTAGGGGTTCAAATCGGGGCCCTCTTGGATATTACTGCCCCGATTGAGCTCATGTAAATTTGGTTTGCAAAGTTCATCAAATATTAAAAACATTAGCTCAACTTCGACTTTGTTGGAAATACTGCTTATGCCACCTTTTATATATAACACTAGCGCATCACTACCGCATCATAACGCAAAATACTTTCTCCATGAGTACGAAAGTATCTTCCCAGAGTTTCATCAGGAAGTATTACATCCACCCTTGTCGTCTTCGATCTGGTTGACAGATCCTTTGTCCTAAATTTAATTTATATTATATTAATAAAAACATTCCTTACCTACTAGTTCTATCCATCTCTTGAACTTTCTTCTTTCTTTTTTTGAATCAAAAACATTATTATACATTTGTATAATACAATTTTGAATTGGTTTAACTATTTCATAAATAGGGGTAGATTTTTGGATTTTTTCTGTTGTTTAATCCAATGACTCCTTCATCGTTATAAACACGTCATTTAATAAATAAAACACATTATAATTTATAAAATATTTTACTTGTTAATAGAATAAATGTGAATGGATATTATATTAATATTATAATAATATTTTTATAAAAAATATATTTCTAATTATAAAAATATTTAATTTTAGCTATAAAAAAATATTTTATTTTTAATCAAATAATATTAAATTCCATTTAAAATAATATTTAATTCTGTTTAAAATAATATTTTTTATTTAAAATAATTTTTAACTTTCTAAATAATTTTAATTTTTATTAAACAAATATTTAATTTTTTTACTAAATATTTTAATTTAACCGACGCTACAGATTAAAAAATAATTCTTATATTTTTCTGAGAAATTTTAAGATGTTATATAAAATTTTTTTAAAAAAATATTAGTTTTTGTGTAAATAAAAAAATATCTATTTGGTTTAAATTTTTTTTTTCTGTGATATAAATAAATAATTATTTATATTATATATATATATATTAGTTTTGGCTAAAACCAAGTAAAGAATTCATTATTCCATCATCAAGTACTTTAAGTAAATCATTATTTATAATTAAAATATAATATATATATATATATCATTTAATATAAACTAGATTGTATATATAGATGAAATTATCATCTTTAATTATTACATTAATCTAATAGATCTGAATAATTTATCCATATATCTTAGAATGCATAACACAAATGAATATACATACATATATCTTCAGATATTTGCATATAATTCATATAAAATTTGTCCTCTATTATATGATATTCAAATCATTCATATCGAAGTGGGGAGAATAACAATTAGAATATTTTTTTAAATTTAGAATTTCATTTTTATTTAATGAAAAATCAAATGAAAAAAACAAAATTACTTATTTAATAAATTAAATAAATATGAGAGTAATTCACTACTCGAATTTCTTATCACGTTTCAAATATTATCATTATTTTTTATTATAATATCTTCATTAAAAAAATTTCATAATTATCTCATTTTGCTCATTTTCTTATAATTATCATTTTTCAAATTATTATTTAAAAATTTAAGTATTAAAAGATTTTCTTCTTTTTTTTGATCATCTTTCATAATATAAATTTTTTTTTATTTTACTAAAAAATACAAAAACAATTTATATAGGAAATTTTATTTTTCATATAAAGATAAAGATTTTTATCCCAATTTATGATTTCATTCAAAATCGAGAAGGATTTCTATAATCTATCTACCTACCAAATTTTAATTCAATTGATTAAACCGAACAAATACTATTAAGTTCTTCTAATCACGTACTTAATGTTAAAAACTCATGTTCATTGTAAAAGGCATTGGATTATATATTTATACCATTCAATATCAAAGAGATAGGAAAGAATTAATGTAATGTGATAATGGAAATAAAAAAAATCTGGAGTGTCTCCAATTGACTATCTCGCAATATGAATTTGATTAAATAACATATATTATATTTAAATTAAATTTAGTTAATTAAATTATAAATTAAAATCAATAAATAATATTTATTAAATGAGCGCGTGTTTGGCTCTTTGTTGTTGGCACCACGTCACGTGCTGGCGCGTGATTTGCAGTGTTAAAAATTAATTCCGGTACGATTCAATCAAGCTGAAATTTTATATATAGCAGTTTTATATCATTTACTATCAAACATATATCTTTATTTTTACGGTCAGTAGAGGAAAAAAAAAATCAAAACGTGGTAGGTTGAGCTATATTTCTCAAAAGTTGATAGAAAACTACGAATTTTGAATAATGCCTGTGTACCAAATTTCATTATTCTAGCTCAAACCGTTTTTGCGCAATCTTGTCTACATACATACACACACACAGAGAGAGAGAGAAATTTTTCTTAAACTTAGTGAAAACGACTCAGGGACCTTTAAAACGAATAAAAACATCAACATTTTTGTGATCGCAATATTCTCTCTGGCGGGATAGTAAAAAATTAATTAATCTATGGAAATTGTTGATATATGCAAAAAAAAAATACAAAATGTTTTATTTTCACTTTCAAGTATAAATAATAGCATTTTTTGTTTAAATTATACAAATGGCTATTAGCATAATATTTTCCAGATAATTTCATAATTAAATAAAAAAATCCAGACAGCCCGATTGAATGACAGCATCATGACTTATTGATTAAATATTTTTAATTAATTTTATTGATACTGTGTTTCAAATGAATGATTGCATTTCATGAAATTATTGTATTGGTTATTTAAACCTTATTTGACTGTGGATGGTCAATTTTTTTGTTCGGGCCAAAATTGTAAACTACTAAACTTGAGTGCGCCAGAAATTGACTGACAACAGTCGTTAAAACATTTTATTTATTTGTAAATTCAACCTGAAAACTTTTCTTTTATAACAATTTTCAATCTATAAATGGAAATGAAAATTAATAATAAAATTAAAAACGTTAAAAGAAAGTTATTAAAAACACACGGTTTTATATTTCAAGATAATTTTTTTTTGATCAACTTAATGATCATTTGGACAGTTATTTCATCATCAGAAAGTTGAACAGTATAGTAGAAATTTTAAATAAAATTAAGGATTTCAATTTAACATTTATATAGGCAAAATTGACATATTGACATTTAATATAAATAATGTATTTAAAAAAATAATTAAAATTAATATAATTTTATTTTGGAAAAAAAAAATCAATTATAAAATAAATTAAAAATAAAAATAAATTTTAATATAATTTTTCTTTCTCATTTATATTTCTAATAAAATTAATTAAAATTTTTATAACTTATTTTATTTAAGCCCTGCTTTTCGAGTTTCGTTACTAGATTGTTAAAAGTTTTAAAAGACAATTTTTTTTTTTTGTTATATTTACTAAATGTATGAAGTGGCGGGCCGGAAGTTACCGACCTCTGATAAAATGAATGAATAAATCAATAAATAATATATATATATATATTATATATTAAAATATAAATTTTTGTTTAACTTTTTTCTACTAAATCGTAAAAAGTACTGGAAATAGAACGAGGCTATTTCGATAAAGAGACCTCATACAATTTTAATCTTTTCAAGTGGATGTGTTTCCTTCCTACTAGTGTGTAAAAGAAAAATCGAATTTTTCAAGTTTAGTTCATTTAAACAAAACTTTATAAACGTTGGCTCATTTTTTTTTTGCTTATTTATTTATTTTTTCTTTTGTCATATGAAGTAAAAACAATGATGCTGTCATAATAATTTGATTCACTTTAATTTACTATTATTTTTATGTAATATCATTATGTATTTGTCTAATAATATTGAATGATATATTTGTGTTAATTAACCTATTCTAAAGAGATTCATTTAACGAAGCTTTGTATAGATAGAAAATACCAAATTTCTAAAAGATCAGAGTGTTTTTAGCAAATACTGGACATGAATTTATTCCAACAACCAATTGACATTTCTCATTACAATTTTAAAGGTTAAATATAAATAAATATTGTTGTATCAAATTAAACAGAAGACAGATTGAATTTTCGCGTGAAGTAAATATAACCGACCTGAGGCAAACTTCTTAAAATATCAATCATTTCTTTAAAAAAATCCAAAATCTCGTAAACTTTTGACAAATTTATTTAGTAATTTTAAGGTAATTAATTTTCATTTAGAAATGATAAAATAAGGAAATATTTTGTATTCCACTTTGAAACCACTTATATTTTTTAAAGAAAATATAAGTATTAGACTATTTACACTAGTCTTGGTTTAGGAACTACTATAATTTTAAATTTATAAGAGATTTTTCCAAATTCAAAATTTCAATCTACTATCAGACTGATAATACTATAAATATTCTACCAAAAGGATTTATCACTTTACTTATGAAAGATACAACTCAGGAATTATCAGTGAGTTTATATCTTCAGAATTTAAATTTATTCCCTTTAGATCATAATTCAGTGATACAAAAATACTATCCCGATATTCCAATGATTTCAAGGTTTTGAACATTGGATTGAAAATACATAGCAATAACGTCACTCAGGCATTTCTGAATTACCCTAAATTGAAGATTACCAACCCTTGAGCATTCAAATTCACCTTTCTCAGTAATCAAACTGAAGTTTTCAATCTCTTAAAACTTTCTTCCTTGAAACGGATATTTATTGAAAAGTTTGAACAAAATATAAGTATATTTATAAAGAAATTCGAATCAAATACATATCCGTTAATCTTTCGAAAGTACCTGGAGCGGAAAAGTCCACGTCATTCGGAAAGATTATTTGATATTGGGAAAATTTATTATATATATATATATATATATATATATTATATATATTTATAAAAGATGTTTTAAAACCAAGTCTGAACTTTAAGCAGAATTAACCATTATCTCTATATATGTATAAAAATAAGATTACAAAGTATAGTATTTGCTTAACGGTACGATTTAACGGTACGATACGTTAACATTAAAAAAAATATTAAATAAATGCGAATAGAGAACTATAAATGACAATATATTGAATATCTATTAATCTATTATAGTGCATCATCCATAGAATTAAGAGACGATTAGTAAGAAAGGGAGAGAAATAAACAATCAAGTAGTTAAGAGGCGACCACACGAAAAACGAGGTTTTCAAGTTACAATCTTTTGAATAATTTACATTGACTTTTTACCGACCGACGATAGTAAGGGAGGTATTTTTTGTATATTTCTGTGTTTTATTTTTAATGAATGAATGAAAAGCCTCTCTTGAAATCCATATACAATATGTATAAAAAAAGATAGATATAGAAATAAATTCCTGCAACACAAAATAGGAGATATCATCGAATCATTAAAGAGGCCTCCTTTCATTCATATTCGTATATATATACTCTACTTTATACTATTTATATATATATATATATATAGCATATAGTCAAGTTTATAATGAATTATGGATAATATGAATGGATGATTCAACACTTTTTAACATTTGGAAACATTAAGGATTAAAGAGTAAAAACAAAATTTCAAAAGAAGTAATTAGCTTTGAAAATGTCTCATTTAATATCTTTTATGAAGAATTAACCACAAAATAACATTGAAAGAAAAAATAAAATAAAATAATTTTTTTTTTCAGATAACACGCGTATTAAAATTATATTCTTTATTACTCGTATTATTTAAAATTAGATTATTATATTTTATATTAAAAAAACAGACATATAGGCTATAATCTTAGTAAAATGTTAATAAGATTTAAGTATCTAGTTAAAGATTATTATATTATTCAAAATACAATTTGTTTGTAGAATTTATCCATTATTTTTCGAACAATCTCAAAACTTAATTATTTTATTATTTATTTATTTTTTTAATTATATTAAATAATATTTTCCCACCCCGCCCCGTTTGATGATTAAAAAATCTTTTATTTCATGATTGTATTTTCTGGAAAATACTTGAACAAATATATACATATATACTATACTATATATTTATACATTTGTATACTATTATTTATTTTTGCCTTTTTTGCAACAGAGGATTACAGGGTTTGCAAAACAATATATACAACATTCTTCTTCGTTGTCGATAACTTCCTAGCGGAAGTGTCGTGGCCCTAATAACTCCACAGGAGTTATAGGGTGTTCATGGGAAAATTTGACCGAAGTGGTTTCCCCTTGCCTTCTTCGGTGGGGCAGCATGGCTGAGTGGGTAGAGTACTAGACTTCTACACAGGAAGCCTGAGTTCGAATCCCAGCATAGAACTCAAGATTATATATTTAATTAATAAATATATACAACATAAAAGATCAAAAATTAAACAAAAACTAAAAAACAAAAAAAATACTATCATCCTTGTTTATGAGGACCAATATTTGCATATTAATTTATTTTTTTCTTACTTTCTATTATGACGAATAGGGTGGATTAGACAGCAATTTGTAGTGTAATTCGACCAGTTTTGTTGTGGCGATTGCAGATGAGTGAGCTGGTGTGTTGTCATGGTGGAAGAGCATTTTTCTTCGTCAATTGGGGCCGTTTTTTCTCAATTCAGCATCGAATCGGTCCAATAAATCAGCATAGTACTGCCCCGTGATTGTCCTTTCCTTCTCCAAATAGTCGGTGAAGATGATGCCTCGCGAATCCCAAAAAACGGTGGCCATGACTTTTTCGGCCGATGGAACGGTTTTCGCCTTCTTTGGAGCAGGTTCACCGGGTGAAGTCCACTGTTTTGATTGTTCTTTCATTTCTGGCGTGTAGTGATGGATCCATGTTTCGTCGACAGGCACGAAACGCCGTAGAAACTCTTTTGGATTGCGCTTAAACTTGTCTAAACAGTGGTCCGAAGTTGTCATGCGAGTCCGTTTTTGTTCCACTGTGAGAAGACGCGGCACCCATCTCGCCGATAGCTTTCTCATGCCCAATTTTTCGTGTAGGATATTTTGTACGCGTTCACTTGAGATGTTTACAATGTCAGCAATCTCTCTGATCTTCACCCGACGATCTGCTAACACTATATCATGGATTTTGTTAACCATATCAAACAAAACTACTCGATAAATCTGTCTGAAATTTTGACAGTAATTGTTTTAAATATGCCGTTAAATGATGACATATACATTTTGTTTATTGTTAAAAAAACACAAAAGATACCATCTTGGAGTACATTCTTGGGTATCCTTCCACTTAATAATTTTTTCTTCTCCGCTGTACAAAAATCGTTGTCTTTAAAGTGAATCCTACATACACGGTGGTTAAGCATTTGTTGATATGTGAAGCCAAGAAAATGATTCAACCCCAATTTCTTTATCCATCTTGCACGTAAATTATCATTCTTTTGAAAACAGAACAGGTGCCCCCTTTCTTTTACAGGAAATGAATTAGTTATGCCACCAATAAGAGCACAATAGATATGAAAAAAATACAAAATTTTATACATTCTATTAAGAATTAATTTAAATATATGTAAATATGATATATGTATATACATAATATTATATTAAACAATATTTTTTTGCTTCCATGCTTAATTTATCTGAATAAGATATTAGCTTAATTAATAATAATAGTTATATTAGATAAAAACCTTTTAATAATTTTATAAATTCTATGAATATAAAACATATTTTCGAAATTTTGTTTGCAAGAATAAACATTAATTTAACTATATATCAACATTTTTATTAATAAAATAATATCTATAACAATAAAATTGTACTTAACTTAGAAAACGTAATTAAAATATATAATTGAATAATTAATAATAAAATAATTTCTATAATAATAAAAATATCTTACCTATGAACCATCTCGATAAGCTTTTGATATTCGAATCGAATGATTACGAGACTTTACAGAACACGTGTTTACAAACGAGACTGCAGTGCGATCTGGCGGGTGCCTGTAGCGTTATCTATTATATTTTTATAGAAACAAACTCGGTTTCAAAATTTCCATGACCCTGGCTGCCCCTGCCTATCCATATAGGCTACCGAAATTCCATAGCACTCACCACTCACTGTGAGACCCGTATGTCGGACATACGTCCATCAAGTGAAGTAAAAAAAAGAATAAATATATATGAAAATACGGGGTGTCTCTAAATGAATATCGGAGTTTTAACGCTTTATAATATTTAGTACATTTAGCCTATAATGTTAAATGATATGTCACATGAAAGAGCAACTAAAACAGTTTTACCAAGAACCTTATAAGTCTTCAATGTGAGCACCATTTGTCACACGGTACACATCAAGTCTATAATAGAGTTCTTCCAAATCGTTGATCAGTGTGTTTTCAGTAATTGTTGCAACAGTTGCTACAATCCTATTTTTTAATTCAGGAAGTCTGCTGGTAGTGGAGGCGCAGACACGCGATCCTTGATGAATCCCCAAAGGTAGAAATCACATGGCGTAAGGTCGGGTGAACGTGAAGGCCATGCATAGCAATCTTTGTCGTTAGACCAAATGCGGCCAATCCAACGGTCGTGTACAGTGTCGTTTAACCAATCTCGTACTGCGCTATGTCAGTGAGATGGGGCACCATCTTGCTGGAAAATGAAGTTCTCTGGTACATGTTCTCCCTACTTAAGGAAGAGCCATTGCTCTAGTGTATCAAGGTAAGAAGTACCAGTAACAGTAGCTTCAGCATAAAAGAAAGGCCCATAAACTTGTGTGATAAATATAACTCACATCGAACACTTATAAAATTCTTGGTAAAACTGTTTTAGTTGCTCTTTCATTTGACATATCATTTAACATTATAAGCTAAATGTATAAATCGCTAAAACTCCGATATTCATTTAGAGACATCGCATATATAAAATTTAAATTTCAAATTAACCAAAATAATTTTTTTTTTATGAATTGATCTGAGTTGAGTGTGAAAAATTTAGAGACTTCAAAGACAAAAATTAAATTTCTATTTACATTTTATTTTTTTATAATACACATGAGCATAAGAGATACATATACTTTTGAGGGCTGGTCATATAGAATAGTGCGGTGGACTCAATGTGGCCCCAGGGTCCTAGTTTCGAGATCCCTGATCGAGAGCAAAAGCCATAAATGCTAGCGTAGTTAAATTTTATAGATCCATCTTACATAGAGATGTGATGTTACATTTTCATTAAAATTGAATGACCTGAATTTTCTTAAAATCTACCCAAATGAATATTGAAATACTTGTTTTTTATTATGTATATTATTTTAATTATAATTGATCCACTCTTAAGGGGTTGTAACACAATCAATTTAAAAAATAAAAATTTTAAAATCTCTTTGTTTTGTATACTTAATAGAATTTTCATATTTGTATCAGATTATAAAAAATAATTAAATTCTCTTAAATAATTAAATTTTAATTTATTAATATTAATTATAATTATTCTATTTTAATGATTAATTAATATATTTATAGTGGTATAAATAAATTGAAATTGATTGACATGAATGAATCTCTCTCGCACCAGTTTATTTTTTTCAATTCAATTTTCTTTTCTTATTGTAAGACATTCCTTGATAAATCGGTCCACTATGTTAGAACAAACTTACATTCATTCTACTATATATACATACGATGTATATAACGTGTACATTTATATACTATAGTTACATCTATATAAAGAGATAAAAAGAAAGAGATAGAAATAAATTTGTTTTTGATGTTCAAAATAACAAAAGAAAGGATTTCACATTTCAAAAAAAAAATAAATAAATAAATAATTTTTAAAATAACAAAAAGTTGTAATAAAGTCTTAATATATTAATTTATAATTTAAAAATAAAAATTATAATCTTTTTAATTTTATAAAATTAGACAATACATATTAGCTATATAAAATGTAATTATTAGATGGGCATGTATTAAATTAAATAATTTATATCTTATTGATTGCTAATATATTTTTTTTTTATTTAAAGAATAATATTTGCACGATTTTATTTAACTTAGCATTGTAAATTACTTTAGATTATCATTTCATTTATTAGTATGCATAATAGGCCATATTTTATTTTCAACCCATAAAAAGATAAGCTTTTAATTTGAAAAATAAATAAATAAATAAAACAAGAGTTGAATTTCTGTAAGATAAATTTTTGTTTGATTAATTTCTTAAATCTTTAAATATGATGTGAAAAGTCGTGTAATAAAAAGAATTGCATTGTCAATTGGAGAGAAATCGTGTATCTGTCCGGCAAGTCCGATTGGAATTGTCATGCGGATGTTGCATGAGCGGCATGAGGCCAATCCTGGCCGGAGTTCGCGATGTATACGTGGTGTTTGCTCTGTCCCCGATGTGGGGTCGACGCGGGTGGCATGGTGGCGCGCCCAGGTCATCATCAACTTCTCGCTGTACCCCATCAAGTCGACGAGGCAGATGTCACCCTGTGAAGCTGGCTATCTCTATGTGCCAGTGGCATTCCTGGCTACCCTCTATCTCGTGTATCTCGTCGAGTGTTGGCACTGCACGGCAAGGCATGGTTCCTCTCCAAAAGTGGCCGCTGCTGAACTCGAACATCGAGCGAGGCAGATGCGTGATGCCAGTCCAGTTGTATGGTAAGTTTTTTATACATATTTCTATTCATTTCATTGAAATTCATTCTAGTGTCATGGCAAATTATATTTAGCTTATTCTTTTTTTACTTCTTTATTATTTAGAAATTAAATATATAAATTATTTTTATTATCTATGCAACAAAATTCAAAAGGTAGTTGAAATAAAAAGTAGCTGCCTCCTACCAAGAACATAAATTTAAAAGTTGAGAGGATATGTTGTACTGATCATGTAATACCTCTATTCCGGCACAACCGACTTGATAGGCGTTGTCCTTTCATAGGATGTACAAAAGTATGTAAAAAGAATAAAATTAATTATTATTAATGATTGTTACAATTACTATACTGAAATTGCATTGTAAATAAATATAAAGGAAACATAATCTATTAATGTATAGTGACGGAAAAAAGTAAACGTCAGGGTGACGCTTTTGCCGGGCATTCAACTGATTGAGAAGGCACATTATCCGATTACACTGTCACTCTGGCAATCACTTTTTTCCGTCACTGTACATATTTTTAAAATATCACTACTAACAACAAAAAGTATTTAAATTTGGATAAAAATGAATAAATAAAAATTATTCTAAAATAGAAACTTCAAAAAAATAAACAGAATTAATCAATACCCTTAAAAATTCTTAATAATTAGCATTTTAGGTTATATGTGTATAAAAATCAAAATAAACTGATGAAATTCCATCCCATTACATCCAATTTAATAAGAAAATCAACCTCTGACTTTTGTATGTCGTACGCAAGGACAATGCCTATCAAGTCAGTTTTGTCAATTAGGTGTTTGTTCTATGATCAGTAGAACGGGTCCTATCAACCTTTACCTTGATTTTCTTGATCGGAGGTGTTATCAATTAGCTTTCCGAATTTTGATCCCGGAGGCAGGGTTGACTCCGTCCCATAGACCCCAGCTAGAGAAATTCCTTTGCCAGGCCCGAGACTTGAACCCGGGACCATGAGAATGGGAGGCAGCTTCGCTACCTCCCACCCTATGGCGCCATATAAGAAAATCAAATTTATAAAAAAGTATAAATAATTTTAAATTATATAAGAAATATTTTCTACAATTATATAATAATACATCATTTTAATTGTTTCTAAAATCAAAGCTAATTTTATAGATAAATTAAATTCATATTAAGCTTTTTTGCCAATAAATAATCGACACTTGTTAGTATTGTCTAGTTAGAAACAACATACAATTTATTATATTTTAATTTGATTTATAGCCATCCATCCCCCCATCTCTATTTCCTATATTAATATATCTTTTTAATTATTAACCAGATATATTCATAAATACCTAACACATGTTTTGATTTACATGATCAATTTTCCTCGTAGAACAATTTATTTTAATGTTGTTTACATTTATATCAACCAAAAATAATCTAATCAATGACTTTTGGAGAAGTTTATGTTGTCTGTTTAGTACAGCCCTGTTTACATTTCTACAAGATTCAAAATTATACTTTTTGAAGAAGTGAGAAATAATTTGAATATTTTTTTTTTATTCTAAAAACCTTTATTATGTATTTTATTATACCTTATATATTTCGATATATATTCAGCTTCATTATATTTAAAAAATTAAAAACAAAAAAATTTGTCAATTGGAATTAAAAAAGGATTAACAATTATATATATAATTTTTGAGCAGGCTGATAGGTTTCTGAAATGAAGATAATAATGGAATCTGGTTAATAAAGCTTAATATGAATTTAATTTATCTATATATACCTATATATATATTAGATGCTAATGCAATGTCACCATCTCTGGCCATTAACGCCTTATTTACACCTCATCGTTATCAGTTTCATCGATAAAAATTAAATCAATATTTAAAATATATCTAATAATAATTTTCCCCTTGAGTTGGATGGGTTAAACCTCGACAGGTTCATTTAGATTTAAGAATAAATAAAAATATTTCACAATAATTCTGAGAATAGATTCTGGAAAAAGGGAGATTTATTCCAAAAGCCAATGATTATAAAAATAATAATAATAATAATAAACTAAATAAATACTAAAACTTTTGAAATGACAATAAAGAGGCTACACATATTTGTACCCGTACTTTTAAACAAATAAATAAATTTAACCTACCATCAATCATCGAAACCAGACAAATAATCTAGACTAACAAACAAAAATGTTGTCCTAAAACCTTTTGATGCCTTGCATTGACAATCTTGTCAACATCAATACAAAAAAAAATTATTGGAGTGGATGTAAAGGGTTCATTTACCATTTAATACTCAAATTTTTATTTTCCAGACATTATAATCATATATTTATATTCTAATTCTACTAAATCTATTATTAACTGCTCTAACCTTATTAAAATTAATTATAAGTGAGGTAGGACAAGATAAAGATGGTTACACTACTGATGTTAGATTTTATTTATATAATTTGATATAGGTATTTATAATTTTTTATTATGTCAAAATATAAAAAGCAACATATAAAGTTAAACTTATAATAAGAATATTGAACCTAAATAATTATCTATCTAGGCGTATTAGTGGTAATATAACTTATTTTATTATAAAATATATATTATTATAAGTATATGTATATTATGATATGAAATTAATTTAGACTATTATATACATATAAAGGTACAAACGATATTTTCATATTGACTTTTCAAGGGTACAAAGTTACATCCCATACATATTTTAAGTAAATATCAGCCATTCTTGATTGTTTTTAGACTGAATTCCTATTCGTGCCACACTTGGTCACTTGCATTTTCAAGTACAAAATATTAATGTTACAAGTTATATTGATTAGTGGAATCATTTTTAAAATTTTAGGAAAGAATCAATAAGAAAATTTAAAATAAAATAATTTTTTTGGATATTTACTCTTGATAAGGATTTGATCCATATTTTGTAAATGCAAATGTTTTTTAAAATAATAATTTATAATTAAACTTTTGAAGGGGTTCAAAGGGTGATAAAAAATGGATAAATTCATAATTTCAATTGAAGATGTCACTTTGATCAAATAACAATTACAAATTATATTTTATTTAATTGAAAAAATGTTCAAAGGGGATTCCTTTACAGTCCTTAATTTGAGCGGTGATATTTTTTTTATTATTTATTCAACAATTTATTTATTTGTTTATTGTATATTGTAATTATTCATTAGTTATTTATTGAATAGATCGATTTTGGGCTAAAAGAAAAATTCATTCTATCTAAGTGATCTACCCGGGGAGCGTTGTGTCTGACACAATGGAATCGGTCAGGATTCAGTAATTTACTGTTTGCCTGGATGTGCCCCGGCGAAAAAGATGAAATTCTTCCTGATTGCTTAGATTTATCTTGTACGTTGGATGATATCTTTAAGGCACAAATGTCCGTAATTGCTAATAATAATAATAATAATAATATAATCGAAAACATCGATTTTCATACTTACATATTATTATCATGTTCAAATGAGTTCCGATTTGAAGTATAATCTTTTTTTTTTCTAATATTTGTTTGATAAAGGAGCTTAAGTTTTGTATTAAATAATCCATTTTTTTTGTCTTGTTTCGTAACCCATTCAAAAATTTACGGGCACTAAGGGAAGTTTCAAGAGTTACGATCCTCTTTCTTATTTAAGATGTGTTTCGCAGTAATCCATTTCTTAGAGTTTAAGGTTTTATTAAAATATCCATTCCTTTAAAAATTTAAAATTACAAATGTACAACTCTCAATGAAGCTAATATTTTTCACAAAAAAATAAGAGGGAAGAAAAGGGATGCGAATAAACAAAGAAAGAAAAGTTTGTTGTGACACAATATGTTAGTATAAAAAATAAATCTGGAGTGTCTCCACTCGACTATCTCGCAAATTTGAATTGGATTAATTAACATATATTATATTTAAATTAAATTTAATTAATTAAATTATAAATTAAAATTAATAAATATGTATTAAATCAGCGTGTGTTTGGCTCTTTGTTGATGACACCAAGTCACGTGCTGGCGCGTGATTTGCGTCTACACTTGCGTACAACAAATGCCTTGCTGCCGGTATTTGGGTCTCACCCGCGTTATTCGTTTCAGCAACCGGTCTATGCCGCCGAGATATGTAGTACTCACCAGTCACCGTTTGACCCTCGGGCGTGAATTTCGGATCGAGAATTCATTATTTTCGATGTCGAGAAGAGAAAAGTTGGTTCAGAACAATACCTCCCTTACTATCGACGGTCGGTAAAAAAACTTATAAACACGAGAAAAGTGAAACTATCGTGAATGATACAATACAGTGCAGATGAGCAAAGTTATAGTACCTGTCCACTTACTTTTGCGACAGACCGTGAATATATATATATATATATTTCATTGATATATATTATATGTATATATATATATATATATATATATATATATATATATATAAATATATAAATTTCATTGATTTTTATTTAAAATTGTATTAGAAACGTTTGTACATTTTAATGTAAGGTAAATGTACCAGTCGTGGACCACTGTACCAGTAATGGACCATTTGATAGATTTCTGATCAAAATAAGCTTTTTAATTTCAAATTAAACTTGAGATAAATATCAAAAAAAGCCTTTTTCGGATTGCTTAACAATGAAACAGAGACCGATCGCTGCATTTATATTATAATTATGAATTTTTTAAAATAATAATAAATTTAATAAAATATATTTATTATATTAGTATGAATAATTATAATTATATTAAATTAATATTACTAAAAGTTCCAATATATTTTTTTAAATTATATTAATGTCATTATTTTTCTCTTTTCTGACCTTCTTTCTTGTTTAAAAACCGCGCGTTTAAATGGATAAGAATTGTAAATATATAGATACAAACTATATAATTAAAATAAATTATAAAAAATATTAATAAAACCAATCCTTAGTGCATTTTATTCCATTTATTTATTTTAAACCCATTTTAAGTTGATGGGCCTTTACTGGTTCCAAAAGTGGCCCACTACTGAAATTTTCGATTTTCACTACTAGAACAGAAAATACGTTTTGAAAAAAATTTAAAAAAAATATTTAAATATAAATAGTTGTACAATATCTTAGCATTTGTTTTGTTGTTATTCACATTTTTATTACAGAATAATAGTGTTTTTTAATGAAAATTTCTATTAACATTGCCCACCACTGGTACATTTACCTTATATCGTAACAAATAATTTCGCAATGTGTATGTATTTATTTCAAAAGGATGCAATTATTGAAATATGAACTTAGTGAACAATACTTTATGATGAATCAGCAAATTTTATTAAAGGAAAATTTCTCATTCTATTTAGAATCTAATGAACAAAAGTAAGAACAAAGAAAAATTTGAAGAAAGACTTAAAATTATTTTAGCTTAAAAAAAAGCATATAAAAAGTTATTAAATATTCTAACGTTATAGTTAAATCTTTAATATTTTTCATTAAAAAAAAATAATATTATAGAACTTATCAAAACTCATTGTAATTGAAATTTTATTCATTTTATTTTTATTATTATATATAATTCATCGTTTAATATGAAGTAGTGAGACATGAGGCATTGAAAAGAGTAGAGGTGGGATATTTCAAAATTCTTTAAAATAATTATTGATATATTTTTCTAACAATCATATAGGCTGAATACCTGCAGGCATTGAAAAACTTTTTATGAGCACCAGGTGGCCCGAGAAGCCATTTCAAGTGTCCGCATTCAAATTACTAAATATTAAATTATTTCTAAAAAAAAAGATAAAATGTTTTTGCGATCAGACTCTTAAACATTTTCGATTTTACAATATGTCTCTAAGTATCACCAAGCGTGTGCCCAACCCTGTTATATTATTTCAGAAATGTGCTCAACTATTGAAAAAGGTTGCCGACCCCTGATATATAACACATCTTTTATGGTGTGAATGGTATGATTTCTCTTTAATTTTTAATAATTAAGAATTTCCATTCTTCATTGGTAATTTATTATATTATACAACAAATTGATAATATCATGTTCAATATAAGGAAGATTAAAGAGAGTTGAATTTGGATGCTGGTGTTTAACTCACTACTTTTCAAGTTCAATATCTAAAAGTGATAAATAAATATACCTATAGTGTAATATAATATTTATAAATGAATAATTATGATTTGTTGATTTTATCTATCGAGTGTTTTAATATTTTAATTGAGAAGTTTTTTTATTTTGGTGTTTTTTTTTGCCAGGTGGAAAGCTGTCTGTTACCATTATGTACGACGTAAGCGACAGGTGACCAGATACCGGCATGGGGATGCATACACGAGTACGCAGGCCTACTACGAACGCGTGGACACCCACGCAGCGGGGGGTGCTTTTGCTTACCAACGGTGTGGAGTGAAGGACGAGTCACCAGAATTGATTCTTGACCCCCGGACACCAATCACCCACGTGCGATTCACCAAAGGTGTGAAAACATATTTTATATTTAAGATAATTCAATTCAACGAAATGTATTCGATTAAAAACTTGAGCCTCTTTATCTTTAGATTGGATTTTTTTTTATAAACGTTTCTAAGAAAATATTTCTCTTGGATTACATCAAAATTTATTAAGATTTCAATTGGAATATAATCAGGAAAACAAATATTAACTAAACTACATAATAATTGTTTAAAAATATATTATGAAAATAAAGAAAAATAATTAATAATAATAAAATTTGACATTTTGAATTAATTTAAATTCAGAATATTTATTATTAAATTTTCTAAGTATTTCGATTATTTCCAAGTATAATTATTTTAAAAATGGTATGCACAATATCATAAATAGAACTTGCTATTTTATTTTACTATATTTTCGATGTTGAGATTTTGATGTTTTTATACGTTTTGAAGGTTCCTGAATCATTTTCACTAAGGTTGAGAAAAATGTCTGTGTGTGTGTATGTGTGTGTGTGTATGTAACCAAGATTACGCAAAAACGGTTTGAGCTAGAATGATGAAATTTGGTACATGAGCATTATTCAAAATTCGTAGTTTTCTATCAACTTTTGAGAAATGTAGCTCAACCGGAAGAGGGTCATTACTTACAACGTTTTGATTTTTTTTTCCTCTAAAGTGACCGTAAAAATAAAGATATATGTTTAATAATTTTTCTCATGATTAATAATTGTATAAAACTGCTATATATAGAATTTCAGCTTGATTGATTCGCTGAAATTACCAGAATTAATTTTTTAACACTGCAAATCTCACGCGCCAACACGTGTAGTGGTGCCATCAACAAAAAGCCAAACATGCGCTGGTTTAATATTTATTATTTATAATTTATAATTAATTAAATTTAATTTAAATATAATATATTATGTTATTTAATCCAATTCAAATTGCGAGATAGTCGAGTGGAGACACTCCAGCTAATTTAGATATCTATCTTGATTTGAAAAAATAAGATCTTAAAATCAATATTTTTATTTAGTTCAAATACCAAAAATTCTTTTTTTCGAATAATAGGGAATTTAAATTATTTTTCTCTACATTCAAATAATATAATATGTATTTGTTTTAGTTTTTTTTTTTTTTTGTATTATTAATTAATTTCAATGGAACATACGTAATTATATTTTATTCATATAAAATTTATAATAAGGTAGGATTTATTTAATCATACATTTAATTGAAAAATTTAAAACATGTTTCAAAAAACATGCCATTAAATTATTCATCTACTTTTTTATTTAAATTTAAAATTTTTTTCTAGTATAATACATTATATTAAAGAGGAAACACTTAAAATTTAAGTAATCGAATGAAAACAATTTTTTATTTTTATTCGTGATCATTGAATAAAAGAGAACTTTAAAAAGAAATCATCAAAAAAAAGAAGATCTATAGAAGAAAAATAACTTTCTTATTATAAATTACCCCTAGCAAAGATATAAAAGGTGCAGTGTATCCCGAAAAAAAATATAAAGAACTTTTTTAGAGAAAAAAAAAAAATTAATTGAAAGCATTTTGCTTATTTAATCGTAATTTCGTTGAATACATTAACTTAAGAGAATAATATTAGAGATTAAAGTACTTTATTTACGTTAATACATATAAATGAAAAATAAATAAATATAAGGATAAGAATTCTATATTAGATTCATTTCATTTATAATTATAGAAAGTTTGTTTAAAATCAAAACACAAATTAATTCAATTCTAATAATCATAGATTATTATATATTTATCAATTCCTATTTTTTATATTTACAAAATGTAAGAATGATTTTATTCCAAGTTCAAATGAATAGGACATAAATTTTTCATTTAGTTCTCTTATAAATTTAACTTAAAAGTTTCTTAATATAATATTCATGGGCAATGCAAATTTCTTATACGTTGCATTTAATTTTGCAAAGCTTCCACTAAGAAGATCTTGATTTAAATGATTTCTATTTTTTCACCATAATCTTCTTACTGAGATTTATCTCATTTTAAAAAACGCTGAATTTACCATTTCTTAGCACAGACGGGAGTCATTTAAATTTCGTTTTCTAATTAATACCTTTGAATTTAGTTTATATTTAAAAAGTCTAATGTGAATTATTGTAATATTATATATAAAGAATAACAATTTATAAGAAAAGCAAGATGAAATGTCATTTTTTAGAGAATATATTTTATATATAATAGGATTTTGAATATAAATTGTAATATTTATAATATTTGATAAATTAAAGATCTCAAAAATATATATAATAGAGTTAGGAAATAATAGATATTTAAAATTTCAAATAATGATTTATCTCTAAAGTAAAAGAATATAAAATTTACAATCACAACACTTTCTTTGAAGATATTCAATAAAAAAGAGAATAATCAAATTGGTAGAATTAAACATGTAATTTTAATAGCAAAAATAATTAAAATTAATTATAAAGATTCAAACTTAATTATTAAAATAGTAGACGAGGATTCTCAGTTATCAAATCATATTCATCTAATATTTGAATATCTATCATTTCATAAATTTTAATAATAAATTAAATAAAAACAATTTTCAAATAAATAAACACAAAATAAAATTAAGATTCAAATTTATATAAATAAGTTATTAAAATTATTATAAATAAAAAAAGATATTTTTTTTCTTAAACATTATATTTATTTACTCAATATTTATTCTCTTTACTATAATTATTATAATTTATATTTAAAATGGATAGACTCAACAGACAGTTAGCAGGAAAAGAGAAGGTTTAGATTTGAAACTTATTTTCCTGAAGATGGGTCTGATTCGGAGTCCAAATGTTGGTTAAATAAGAAGTTTGAATTTCATTACATAACTACCCACTGATTTCTAATCCATTACACATTTTCTATTATAAAATTCTATATTTAAATAAATTTTAAATTTTAATCATATATAAATAAACAGGTCTCACACTTATCAAAAATGCATTTATTAATAATACATAGTAACAACCTTTAATATTATAGATTTAATAGAAAAATGGTTTTCAAGATACATACCTATCGTTTTTAAATAAAATATTATTCTGAACTTAGGGATATAAAAATATATAAAATTTAAAAAAATTAATCATTAACTGTTTATCTATTAGACTGGTCTTATACAGAAAATCTTTTTATAGGGTTGAGGTATGTGTATTTTAGGTGAAATCTTGAATTCATAATTTTGGGCGTAAATAATATATATATTATATTATATACGTATATATATTATAGAAATATATATTCTATCTCTAAATGTCTCCTATATACTTAAATAAAAGTAATAATCAAAAAATTACTTAAAACCCTCCAAAGAAAGTTTTTAGTTATTTAATTCTATCTAACATTAAATAAATGTCTCTCCGAAACAAACAAATTTAAATTAACGAGATTTTGGTTGTAAACGTCATTTCAACTCAAGAGATGTCTTCTGTTTTGCTCTTTCAAGTTAAATCTAGTCGAAACAACTTTTGCGGTTAACGAATTGCTTTCCTTCCTATAGGAGTATGCTCCGAAACGGATGTTCTTAGTCAAGTTGAATCTTGAGGTAACCAGACAGTTAAGATATTAAAAAAAAACTTAACAAGTTTTAACTAAGTTTAAAGAATTCTGTAATTTGTTGGAATATGGATTAAAACTTTTCTTCTAAAAGACTTTATTTTTTTTATCTAAATATAATTACCTTTTAGTTTAATAAATAAATCTCTAAGACAATCGTAACCTCAATTTGGAACAAATTAAAAATGTATTGATTAAAAGCGTAGTTAAAAAATAATTATAGTAGGATCTTTCTTTCATATAACTTTTTAAATTCATTTTAAATTTATATATATATAGAAATAAAATCATGGCAATTGTTAAGAGAATCCTTTTACTTATCATGCAACACCTCTACTCTGCGGTCTTTCAATTATTATTATAATCATATTAAGAAACAGTCCTTTCATTGGATGTTCAAAAGTCAGAGGTTACTATATATAAATATATATATACTTATTTTTAATATTATATTATTCTTGATCTTTTTTGAACATTCATCTTTCTCTTTTTTAAATATTTTTTTTTTCAATCATTAACTATTCACAGCTAAGTATTTTTTTCAGTTTCTAAAACCTCTTGATTTTACTAGTTTAGTTATATTTAAATAACAAAATCAATGAACATACAACTGCATTACATGTAATTGGTTGCAGTTTATAAAAATAAAAAATAAGTTGACCTTTGGCCAGGTCCGAACCGACCGACGGTTTGAAGTAAATTAATTTCCAGCTACAGAAACAATTTCAAATAATTTTAATATATCTATTAATGTAATAAAAACAGATATGGATAAATAAATAATAAATATAAACATTTTTAATTTTATTTTATTTATAATATATATGCAAGACCAGGATGTGACATCATGAATGACTGGATGGCGTCATATAATTTTAAATCAAGAAAAAACTAATAAATATGATTTTTTTCGAGGATAAAACCAATACAAAATGCATGATTCGTGGTGATATATAAAAAAATCTCCTTTGGTGTGAAAATAACCCTTTCCTTCCTATCGTCGATCGCTAATACTACCACTTCCGGTTTCCGGAATTGCACCAAAAGTTGATCAATTCATCCCACTGATGCATTAAGTAAATATACCAAATTTCATCAAAATCCGTTCAGCCGTTCAGGCTGTACACATCTATACAGACGGACGGACGGACGGACAGACATCATGCTAAAAATACTTTTTTCTGTTAAGAAAATGCATGATTCGTGGAGATATATAAAAATCTCCACATGTGAAATTTGGTGTGAAAACAATACCTCCCTTACTATCGTCTTTCGGTAAAAAAGTAAATCTTCTTTTAGAACTAAATTATTTATTTTAACCAGTTTATTATTTTTTGTAACAGATTCTTATAATTTGATGATAATATACAATAAAAAGAAAATTTACTCAATTGACTAATTATTTTTTAATGAAATAATTTGTTCACTATACGATATTTTCTAATATGCTTAAATGAAAAGCATGTTTATACTCATTTTCATCACTTTAATAATTACATGTTATTCTATTATATCTAGAAAATAATTCATCATGTCTACTTGTCATTTTCTGACAGTATCATGTTTTTGTCATTTATATAATAAAACCTGAAAATTTTACTTGTTCTCCGTGAATGTACAATAAACGATATATTTTCAACAACATGTTTCCCAATAATCTACCTATAAAAACGGAAAACAAAAAAATATAAAAGTCTATCATATGATATTCTTAAATAAATAATATAAAATAAATTAAAATATTTTATTTTAAAACAAATATATCATACTATTATTTTACTAATTTTTTTTTAAAATTAATATATAATTTCAAAAAACAAAATACTTCTTTAATAATAATAAAAAAAATAATATAAATAATAGACCTATCTAAATATAAATTAATAAATCTGGAGTGCCTCCACTCGACTATCTCGCAAATTTGAATTGGACTAAATAATATATATTATATTTAAATTAAATATAATTAATTATAAATTAAAATTAATAAATAATATTTATTTAACCAACGCGTCTATGGCTTTTTGTTGATGGCACCAAGTCACGTGCTGGCTCGTGATTTGCAATGTTAAAAAATTAATTTCGGTACTTTCAGCGATTCAATCAAGCTGAAATTCTATGTATAGCAGTTTTATACAATTTTTAATCGTGTGATAAACCATCAAACATATATCTTTATTTTTACGGTCAGTTTAAAGGAAAAAAAATGAAAACGTGGTAGGTCTTCCGAATGAGCTACATTTCTCAAAAGTTAATAGAAAACTACGAATTTTGAATAATGTTCGTATACCAAATTTCATTATTCTAGCTCAAATCGTTTTTGTGTAATCTTGTCTACATACACGCATACACACATACACACACACATACACAGAGAGAGATATTTTTCTTAACCTTAGTGAAAATGACATCAAAATCTCGACATCGAATATCTTCGTGATCGCAATACTATCTCTGGCGAGATAGTAAAAACAATTCAATAGAATTTAAATAGACCTTCACATACCTATTTTCAAAAATATTTTTATATCTTTAAACCTTTAACGAAGAATTTATATTAATTCAACTATTATCCTATCCTTAAAACTTAAAAACGTTTAAATAAAAGATTTTTTAAAATTAATATTGAATGTAATTTATTTTGAAAAGTTTAATTATAACTAAAAATTTCCAAATACAACAAATTTCAATTAAACATTGAAATTTGTTTTATTAAATGCTATTCTATTTTATTAAATTGAAAGAGAATGTTTTAAGGGTTGAAGTATTATCATGATGAAACTGTATATATGGTTAAGCCCGTCTCTACAAACCCATTAGATTTTGAAATTACAATTTGAATAATTGAAGCAACTTAATTGAAACATAATTATACGTTTTATTTTCTTTGCTTAACAATATTTTATATAAATATACTTATATACACTTTTAATAAATATTTCATTAAAAACAAATTTATAGTGATAGAATATAAAGTGATTTTATTTATATTCTTTAAACTAAAAATAAATAATTAAATAAAAGAATAATTTTTTTTAAAAAATTATTTTTTTTATTTTTGTTATATACTCAAGAGAGGGATATTGGTTGTTTTTATTCTTCTAAATCTAAACTACTTTTAGATTGAACATATGTTTTTTTCCCTAGGCTCTTCAACTGGAAGAGAAGAGGGAATGAGGGTGGGGTGGCGGCAGGAGGGTGGAGGGAGGGGGTGAATGTGTTTTTCTCTCTTTTATTCATTGAAAGCTTACACGAACAGGTGGAGCAATTTTCTCTCCCTATCTTGCCAAAGAAAAACTCAAGGGAGAATCCTATTTTTCTTATTTAATGCTTTTATTATCAGGTTTCGCGTTCGCGAACGTCGAAGCTGCCGATGAATTCGAGGAGCAGCGTTCTCGTTTTTTCTCGGAACATGAACGTCAGGATGATTACATGGAACTTCGTGAGGGTTTGGCGTTGACTGGCGTGTCCAACTTTCGGGAGAGGGTTGTGGCCTACACTGACCCCGATCGGCCACCCTGGTTTGCTCGGCCCTTGGTTTTTTGGTTGGCGAGCTGCCTTCTTCTCTCCTGGCCATTGCGACTCATCCAAGAAGCGAATACTGCGCATCTCCATTACCGAGTGAGTAACCGTTTATGAACACAATTCAAGCGTAAATAACAAACAAATTCATTTACTATACAAAAAAACAAAATAAAAATCATGAATGCTAATAAATTAGAAGGAATAGTTATTTTGAAATGATTTTTCTTTGTAAAGAAATATAACTATAATTTCAAAATTTAAAGTTTGGATAATTTTTGAAAGAGCCATCGATTAACTATACTTCAAATTTAACAAAAACTTTGAAAGAATAAATTATGTGTTTTATTCAATATGAAAAAACACAGTTTATATTTACAATCGTTATTGGTAGGCAAAACCTCAATGTTGGTAATTGAAAGTTGTTATTGGAGAGGAAATTAATTTTCTCAAAACCTGAGACTGAAACCCAATTAAAGAACTCTTTAGTGGAAATTTATTGAAATTTGAAAAAAGTCAAATTTTTTCAGAACAACAAATCACTTTTCATAATCATACACTCCCCAATTTGTAGTCAGGTTGGTTCTTGCCTACAAACTGACTCAGATTGTTTTCTTCTATTCAAGTAAAAGAATAAATAATCATTTTGTTAATTAAAATAAGGAATTAGTTAAAAATAAGGATATAAATGAAAATATTAAGACTATAAGAAAAAAAAAAAATATTATACTTTGATTTTTACAAATATATTTTATATATTTCTGACTGAAAATTTAGAATACTCATCATTTTAATTAACAATAAATCCTGAAATGGTTTTTATATTAAATTTAGTTTATATTTTTGTTTTGATTTTTAAGTCTTTATAACACAATTACACACAAATTATATACAATTTTTTTAGATATAAATGTGGTAAAGCCAAAATGAGATATTGAAAATATCAATAGAACTACACCACAATGAGTAGCAAGGACACTACAAAAAATTCTTTAATCGGGCGACTACTAGAAGTAGCCTGCGAAGGAAGGTTCCAAAGATTGTCAGGTTGTTGCTTAATCCTTTGGTCTTTGCAAAACCCAGTTGTTATAAGGGTGCCTTGGGATAAAACAGAATAAGGTATATTAATAGAAATGAAAAAAGCAGAATTCAAAAAATGTAATATTTCAATTAAATGAATAAATTATGTTACAAGTTGTTAAATAAATATTTTAGCAATTATTGAATATAATAGGATGTCACACAAGTTTTTTAGGACATACAATTCACATTATAAATAGAGAAAACCATTTAATTAATATAATTTGTGATTTAAAATCAAATGGAGTTAATTAAACAGGTCAATAGTTTAAAATAAAACTATTGAATAAAATGTAATTAAAAATTTAAGAAAAATAATTAATGATAATTATATGATTAACAAATTGAAAGTAAATAACCTTTTTAATAGGATTATCAGTTTAGTTTTAAAATTCATTATTTTGATTGAACTTATTAAATTGTTCAATTCAAATCTGTTCTTACTGGATATATTTATTTCAATATCCTAGGTAGAATAATAAAGAATAAATTAGATCTATAAAGAAAAATGATTAATTAAAATGATCTTTTTAATCAGTAGAAACCAAATAATCCCTTTACTAAGGTTATTAGTTGAAAATAATACAATATAGAATTGTAATTAATAATTTTAAATAATACTAATAAATTAATATACTTATTAGTTTTAAAATTAAATACTTTGATTAAACTTAATTAAAGTGTTCAAAGCAAATATTTCCTTGAAGGATATCTTTGTTTTAATATCCCAAAAGGAAGAAAATATAATTACCAATATAAAATTCAGCTTATACTGATAATTGAATTAACATAAAATGTTAAGTAATGCAAAAGATTGCAGTGATAAAAATTTCTCTCATTCAGAATTATAAATAAAGAGAAAAAGTGCATTATACCTTGTGGATAATGCAAAAAGAAAAATTCATTAAGTATTGGATTTCCTTTACATAATCAAATATAAATAGTGGGATTCATTTAAAAAATCCAATTCTTTTTCCCTACCAAATCGACCATGGGATTGAACAAAAAAAGGGCTAATTAGATGCCACGCACAAAAATGAAATTTAAAGAGTCTCAAAATTAACTGTTTGAGCATATATGTCCTTTCAATTCGACGATCAATCCAAGAAGGAAGCGGTAGTTGAAAAAAAAGAACAACTCCGGAGCGTGGACAGAGAAGAGAAAAATAAAAAGCATCAGACCAATTAAAAAGAATAATTGAAAATGATCTCAACAGGAGGAAATTTCAATTTGTTATATATATAAATATCACTTATATTTATATAAACTTTATTTTATTTTTATATTCTATAGTTAAATAAAAAATTATATTTCCAATAAAAACAAATTTAATTTTATTAGAAAGTTAAAAAAAGAAAAAAGAATAGTTAAAGCATCAGGCTTTAACAAAATGTTTTAAATTCGCTTTTAAGATTGCTTTATCGATTTTCACATTCTTAATAACCAATTTAGATTTCTGTTGAAATTTCAAGGAGAAAAACAAATTTGTTTTTTCATATTTTAATTAATTTAACTATTAATAATAATCGGTCCAGACAATTTTGAACAGAAGTCATGACAAAATTTGTAGCCATAATTGAATTTATTAGAATATGAAGCGAAAAATGTATAATTTAATTATACATTTAATTATAATTTATTCTTTTCTTTTCATTTTTATCAACTTGGTGGGATTTGAACATTCATCCTCAAGTTCAATAGTTCAGGGCTTTATCACTTAATTACGCTTTTGATTAATCTAGTCATTTTAATTGGTATTATGAATCGTATTGTGTTTCTATAGAATAAAAAAAATTAATTTCTATATTTTTTTGTATATATTTTTTTAAAATATTTAGCCTATGTTCAAATAAGAATATATAAGAATTTTCTGAAGTAAATTTTAATAATTCGAGACTTGAATGGGATACACTACCTCATCCATCATATGCTCCAGATCTAGCACCTTTGGATTATTATTTCTTTCGGTCATTGTAAAATTTTTTAGATGGTAAAACCTTCACTTCAAATGAAGAAGTAAAAAATTACCTGGTTCAGTTTTTTACCAGCAAGGACCAAAAATTTTATGAGAGTGGTATCATGCTATTATCTGAAAGATGGCAAAAGGTGTTGGACCTGAATGGCCAATATATAATTTAATAAAATTTGTATGTATTCATTACTCGAAAATAGTATTTCATTTTCACGAAAAAAACGTAATGACTTTCCGAACGACCCAATAATAATCGGAAAGTCATATAATTAGATTATTCTCCAGAATATATGAAATACTAAAACTTTATACTTATAAATAGGATTATAAATTTTTTCTTAATAATTATTTTAATATTTTAGGTATTGATATACCTGTATATGGTATTTTTAAAGCACTTCCCGAAGTTTTCTTTTTAATTTACAGAATTATTTATTTACCCCTTCCTTTAAAAAATTTTACTTAGAACTAAAATAAAAATAAAATATTAAGAAAAGACCCTGGCTCCATTGTTTGGTCACAATTTTTAAATAGAGGGTGTTGTGAGATGAAAATAAATTTCAAGGCAATTTTAACTAAAACATAAATTTTACATGTAAATACCTACTTATGTATAATTATCATCGTAAAATTATAATATCAAAATATATATTTAGTTTTATTATGAAATATGACAAAATAAAATATCCAAATTTGTATGAGAATTTCTCATTTTTTTTTTAAGTGTCTTCTTTGAAAAATAAAATATGAACTTGTTTTTCTGTGGTAAAGATCAATAAATTTCTAAAAGCTCCTGTGGGAGGAAACGCTCACTAAGTGTTTGCTCTGGGATGTTCCAGGTGACCAAAGTATTCGGCGTGAATTATGAAGAGGAGGCGGGGCGTAACGCGACATCCGCTTGGACGGAGACGGAGGGTCAAGAAACAGGCCGGGCGAGGTGCGTGTCTCGGGAGAGTACAGTGACGAGCTGTGACACGGCACTATGGGACCAAGCAATCGCTCCCAGTTACAGCGAGGCGTTGCTAATGGGGTCATCAACGGCAGCGGTGGTCACCACCGATGCCGATGGAAACGAACCACCACAAGCATCCCTTGCCGATGAATCAAGCCAACTCCTCCTCGATGGAGCTCAGCAGAATCGTCGGGTTAGATATTGCTTTTACAAGATCCATTTATTTTCACGGATAATCGAATGTTTGGTTAAAATTAAAAAAAATAAAAATTGAGAGATAAAAACTTTAAACAACTAGAAATCGAATCAAGTTAATAAGTATAATCAATTTAATTGAGAGAAATTTAAATTTAACTTGCCAATTCTTAAATCAAAAATTAGCTGGAGTGTCTCCACTCGACTATCTCGCAATTTGAATTGGATTAAATAACATAATATATTCTATTTAAATTAAATGTAATTAATTATAAAATATAAATTAAAATTAATAAATAATATTTATTAAACCAGCGCATATTTGGCTCTTTGTTGATGGAACAACGTCAGTTGTTGGGGCGTGAGATTTGCAGTGTTAAAAAATTAATTCTGGTAATTTCAGCGATTCAATCAAGCTGAAATTCTATATATAGCAGTTTTATACAATTATTAATCATGTGAAAAATTATCAAACATATATCTTTATTTTTACGGTCATTTTAGAGGAAAAAAAATCAAAACGTTGTAAGTAATGACCCTCTTCCGGTTGAGCTACATTTCTCAAAAGTTTATAGAAAACTATGAATTTTGAATAATGCCCATGTACCAAATTTCATCATTCTAGCTCAGACCGTTTTTGCGTAATCTTGGTTACATACATACACACATACACACAGAGAGACATTTTTCTCAACCTTAGTGAAAATGATTCAGGAACCTTCAAAACGTATAAAAACATCAAAATCTCAACATCGAAAATTTTCGTGATCGCAATACCATCTCTGGCGAGATAGTAATAATGAAAATAATTTTTAATAATAATAATAATAATAATTTTCAATAAAATATTCAATAATATTGATAATAATATTCAATAATAATAATGATAATAATATTCAATAATAATAATGATCTTTGTGGTTCTACGGAACTCGAAAGATCTTATACGCAGCAACTACATTTCTTCTAATGTCCCTTGAGCCAAAACTCCTCCAACTCCTACCCTCTCTCCCACGTCTACATTGTCCACTCACCACGTCCTTGGTCTTCCAAACAATCGGTCTCCCCTCCAATATATTTTTCGCCATTCTTTCCTCTCCCATTCTAGCCACGTGCCCAGGCCATCGTAGCTTTCTCGATTTTATAACCCTAACTATGTTTGGAAATGCATAGAGGCCATCCAATTCCTGGTTTGCAATCTCCGCCTGGTGACCTCATCTTTCTTTGTCCCTTAAATACTGCGTAAATCCTATTCTCTTATACTCTAAAACTACTCTCATCTCCCAGGGTCATAGAACATGCCTCACACCCATATAATACAACTGGAAAATTAATTGTTTTATATATTTTAATTTTGATTACCTTTGATAATACAGTGACGCAACCAGGATTTGATCCTGGGGGGGTTGACTAGCCGCTCCACCTTCCTTAGACGTGGCAGGTTATTTTGAAAAAATTAAACTTAAGAAAATTTAGAAAAAAATAGATTTTATGTGAGGGAACTGAAGCTCCAGAATCCCCCCCTCCACCGCCTCTTCACTGGCTACGTGAAAAAACGAAAATCGATTTTAATATATATAAACAAATAAAAAAAATTACCTTTTAAGTTGTGAGATCAACTATTTCTTTATTGTTTTCTTCGCTATTCCTATTAACCCAATCTGCTGTTTCTGAAGGTCCAGCTTCACTATCTAATTCTTAAATGGAAAAGTATTTAAGAATTAATTCACTAATTTAAAAAAAAAATTCAAATCTTACTAACTTTCTTATTTTGAAAAAAATGTGTAATTAGTCTTCGCTTCATAATTTTTATGTAATTAGTAATTAATGTAAATAAAAAATATTTAGAATTTGAGTAATATTTTGATTGTTTTAATTTTTAATTAATTTATATTTAAATAATAGTCAAATTTCACAATCATCTAGTAATTTTATATTAAGTCTTTTGTTTTTTATGATTTAGGAGAAATAATAAAATAATTTTTTTTATTTCTTATATTAAATTCTTTACAAAAAAAAAATAAGCAATTTTTATTTTTGTTAAAATTTTTTTAAAATAAAATAAACTTATTTTTTATACACTAAGTTATACTTTAAGAATTTTTTTTTTTTCAAATAAAAAGGATTATATTTTTTCTTTTCTATTTTTAATATAGTACATTATGTACTGTACATAATGTTTTATTTAGCAATTTGAATTTGTTTTCTCCTGGGGGGGGGGGGGTTATAACCCCAAAAAAACCCTGGTTGCGCCACTGGATAATAATTTTGACAATATAAGTCCCTATAATAATATTCAATAATAGAAATGTGGTTGCTGCGGCTAAGAATTTTAGAGTTCAGTAGAACTACAGAGATAGATAGATAGATAGATAGATAGAATATTCACTAGTATAATATTATTAATAACATAAATTACCTGAAAACTTCAGCATAATTGAGTAAAAACTGCAGTTATATTTTTTTGAAAAAATCAAAAAAAAACTGCAAAATATGATAAAATATACAAATATATAATCTAATAAAAATAAAACATATAATATATAAATATACAATTAATTCCATCTATAGAAAAATTAATATAAGAATTTATTTATCTAAAAGAATTAAATTTAATATAGTACATTATGTACTGTACATAATGTTTTATTTAGCAATTTGAATTTGTTTTCTCCTGGGGGGGGGGGGGGGTTATAACCCCAAAAAAACCCTGGTTGCGCCACTGGATAATAATTTTGACAATATAAGTCCCTATAATAATATTCAATAATAGAAATGTGGTTGCTGCGGCTAAGAATTTTAGAGTTCAGTAGAACTACAGAGATAGATAGATAGATAGATAGATAGAATATTCACTAGTATAATATTATTAATAACATAAATTACCTGAAAACTTCAGCATAATTGAGTAAAAACTGCAGTTATATTTTTTTGAAAAAATCAAAAAAAAACTGCAAAATATGATAAAATATACAAATATATAATCTAATAAAAATAAAACATATAATATATAAATATACAATTAATTCCATCTATAGAAAAATTAATATAAGAATTTATTTATCTAAAAGAATTAAATTTAATGAATTGCTAGTGATCTAGGAAAACCTTATAAAAACATTTTTTTTTTAATCAAAATTTTTACTGGGTCAAATCGAGGGGCATGTCAGAAATATTGTAAAATATTATATAATCTCTACCAAAACGCCAGCAAGAAATGTTTTTTATTGTCATTTTACTTGTTGGAATTAGATAAATTATTAAAAAGTTGTTTGTTAATCCTGTAGAGAATTGTCAGAAGCACTTACGAAGTTTACTAAGTTCACTAGCGAAATAATACCTGTTACATCTTTGAATTATAAATTATTAAATAAATAAATAATCTTTTTTTTATTATTTCTCCATAAAACTTTTTAGGTGTAATTACACAATTTGTTTTTCAAAATTAATTGGATTATTATATATAAAACAATACAATATAAATTTTAATGATAAATTATTAAAAATTTTAGTAGATAGGGAAAGGTTTTTATCGATGGACTGGCTCCTAAAATGGGCTTTCTTAATTTCTCAATAGATGTAGACATTACGTGTTTTTTCTCGGTCAATAAGGGTAGTCATTTTAGTTTTGAGTTGTTCCAAGAAGTCAGAAAAAAACTGTGATTGAAAGTAAGATTTTAACCTCTTTTTTTCTAATTTACTAGTGTTAATGAACGAAACGTTTAATAGTAATTAAATTTAATAATAAATTACTTTAAAGGTCGTTCAATTGTTAGTATTTTGTCATATTCACAATATGACATTCCCTCAGGAGGGAACTTCCCGGCTCAATCAAGGAAACCAGTAAAAAGAAAAGAACTAATGACAAGTTTTTTTTTTTATTTTCTAATTAATTAATAAATATTTATTATTTTTGAGTGAAATATAAGTAAAAACAATAAATAATGTATCTAATGCATTATCTATATAGATATAGATATATACTTCGTTTGGGTTTCCGTGAAAGCTTTTATTATTATGAAAATTTATTTCTGGGTTATTTTCACGTTTAATTGTGAGAGAAGAATTCCCTCCTATATAAATTCTCTTGAAAATGGTGCCAAAACGGGCGCAGAAACGACGAGATTCAAAACTCACAATTGAATGTGAAAATAACCCGGAAATAATTTTTCATAATATATATAGATAGATAGATAGATAGATAGATATAGAATATTACATAATCCCTGAAATTTATAAAAAAAAATTCCTTTAATTAGCCTATCGATAGCAACATTACCCTATATAATAATATCTCTGGTCTCTGTTCTAGTTTTTTTCTCTCTTATTTGGTTGTATCATCAATTCATGTTTTTATGAACTTTAGTTTGGCGGATGATAATTTTTGATTTAGTATACCTAAATTTTTTGCAATTTATGGTCCCTTACGAAAAAAAACTGAAGATCGTCCCCAAATATAAATATTTAATACTTAGAAAATTACTAATAATAATAAAATAATTACTAAAAAAATACGTTTAAAACTTTTTTAAATGCACTAAATACCGGTACATATATAAAGTAGCATTGTATATTTTATTGATTTAATTTATAAAGTTTAATATAATTAGAGTAATAATGTTATTGAAAGTGAATTTATCAAATGTTCAGCGGTTCGTTAAGTTCTCTCTCTCTTTAACTATAAAATAATAAATTAAAAATATAAGTAAGCATAATACATCGATAATACAATAATATTATTAGCTTTCAGTTTTTTTTTATTTACAATATTATAAAAATATAATTTATTTATTAATTTGATACAATTGTATGTTAACATTAAATAATAAATGATTTCTAATTAATAAAAATGAAATTGGATCATTGTTAGATTTTTGTTGATACTCTCTGATATTTATTAATATTTTTCGATTAATTAGTTTAATTAGAAAAAGAATTAATAAAAATAATTTTGACTAATATTGATTCGATGACAGATTAAATTTTCAGCTAAAATAATCGCTAATCTGTGAATTTTAAATAAATATCTGGACCAGAAATTGAAACATACTAATCTATAATTAATTATTGTCCATAAAATTAAATTAGAAAGTTGGGGGGAGGGAAATATAAAAACAGAGGAATTTTTATTTTATTAATGTGGATAACTTAAATTATTATTATTATTAATCCAAGATGAAGTGAAATGAGTATAATTTCTTTTATTCTGTCTGTTTAGCCGCGGGGAGTTCGAGGTCTGGTCTTAAGCTTTTCAACGCACAGCGTTCAGACGGCTGCTGCCGCGGTAGCGAGGTCGATAGGACGAACTCGAATTCCATCAGCCCGATCCTCGCCAAGCGTTCGAATTATGTATCTTTCAGCGCCTCTTGAAGAAAGACTTCCTCGAGATCCCTTCCAAGGGAGAGCTGTCACTACACCGACCGAAGAGGAGGATGAAGATGGTGTGGGTCCTCCTCCTCCAAGTTACGATGACGCGCTCCGTTTCCCAGCGTTGACCCGACTGAAGCGTTCACTTACGGATCGGGATGTTTGTCGGTGTGCTTGCGTGGAAAGTGTCCTCGTCACTGAAAGGGTGCAGGTGCACGCGCCTAACCGTCCCCGATCTGTTGGTATTAACATGGAAACCAGCCTCTAAATACCTACATAAACAATTCATGTCACCCATTCAATCTACTTTCTATTTATTAAAAAAACACAAATTCATTTCTAAACGGAGAGATATTATTTTCTTTGAAATTAGTATACTATTATACTATATATAGATAGATAAATAACAATTAAAGAAAAAAATAAATACATATAATATATATCCAAAAATACTCTTGCTTGAAAGCTACCAATATAGCTAAATATTTGATTTTTTGTTGTTTTTTTTTTAGTTTAATACAAAACTTCAATTAAAAAAGACATTTTTAAAGAAATCGTCAAAAAGTAGATAAAATGATTCTAATATATATAATATATATATATATATATATATATATATATATATATATATTATATATTTCCAAAAAAGGGTTATATATACATATTCTTCCTAGGAGGTAGTAAATGCCAATCCCTCCACTTACAATCAATTCGGTCGTCTTTATTTGGACGACTTCAGAAGCCAATGCTCAATTCTTGACTTTAAAGCGTTTAGAGAAAAAAAAGAAATCAGTCAATTTAGAAGAAAACACTTATGCTATTTTCTTAAATGAAATTTCTTTAT
The DNA here is from genome assembly GCA_963082975.1 of Labia minor. Classification (NCBI taxonomy): domain Eukaryota; kingdom Metazoa; phylum Arthropoda; class Insecta; order Dermaptera; family Spongiphoridae; genus Labia; species Labia minor. The sequence continues at coordinate 58,551,279 of OY720345.1, forward strand.
AGAAATTCAATTTCGAACATTTTACATATTAATGCTTAATAACAATTTTAATTTTCTTTTTTTTAGATAATAGATTACTTATTCTTTTTCTATATATTAATATTATAAAAACATAAAAAAAATATTCTAAATATTTTCCAGGTCGAAAAGTCGATTTTCGATTGAAAACTATATATTTATATATATTTTTATTACTCTGAAAGAGGATTGATTTACTTTGTTAAGAATGCAAGAAATTATTTAAATTTCTTTTTTAAATCTATTTTTAAAAAAGTATAAATATAATGAAAATATTATTCCAAATATTGAATATATATATATATATATATATATATATATATACAAGGGCGTATGGATGGGGAATTGAAAAGATATAAAACCTCCCCACTCTTTAAAAATTTAGTTCTAAATTCTAATTAATGAAAACATTTAAGTAATTGATTGTTATTTTTTAAAACAACAAAAAAAAGAATATACAATTTTTTTAGATTATAAATTTTGAACTGCCCAAAATTATTGCCCCTGTATATATCGTTCATATGTTAATAATAAAAATTAACATTCATTAATATATAACATAATTATATTTATCTTTGTATATTATTAATTATTATATTATTAATGTGAAGTATTATGTACTAAGATACCAAATAAAAAAGGTGATGTATAAATTTAAATAAAATAAAACTTTTTTTAAAATAATATTTAATTCATTAAATGAAAAATTCATACTTCACCTTTTTTATTAACATACATATATTATATAATTAATGGTTTTATGTTGTTAGTACAATGACATGTGTCAATGGCAGGTTTGTTAATATATTTGCAAAAATAAATATTTCTGTCTTGAAAAATAAAGAAACAAAAATATATTATCAATCTATTTAAAACCCTAGCGTTGTTAGGAAAATTGATAAATTTGATTGCTTTCATGTTTTCAATTTTAATAGTTAAATCTAATAAAAGAATATAACATTCAAATTTGTACGATTTTTAAGATAATTCTCATTTAATTGTTGAACCTGATAAAGAGGCATTATAAATATTTATTTATTAAAAAATCACTATTGGATTTTAATAATTAAAATTATTTTTAATAATTTTCTTTGTTTATTTTATTGAGGGTAAGAAAATAATTATTATTTTATTCTTATATCGGACATAATCGGTTATAAATCAAATTTTACAAGACTTACTACATAATAAGTAATTTACAAGAGGTGATTTAATTGGTGAGAATAATAAATTTTAGTTTTTTTGTTTTATATATATATGAAAAATTAAATTAATAATAAATTAATTAAATAGATTATATTAATTATTACTATTATAATTTTAGGTAAATTATTTAATATTCAAAAGATTGATAATAATAATGAAAATAAATTCTCAGTAAAATATTCTTTAAATATGATGATAATTATTATTTTCAAAATATCTGCCCTTGATATATGTTAAATGTCATTGAAATTAACTAAAATAATTAAATAATTTTCGATTTTGTGTAGGTAATATAATATTTATATTCTATTGATAGGAAACATCTACTATTATATTATTTTCTTTAATCTTTTATCTTCCAATTGCTACCTGATTATAATCATTGAAAATAACGTAGTTTTCCACAATTAGTGCCAAGAAAAATCTTCATAAATCTTGTTACTCATAAAAAAATCTTCTAAAGCGGTTGCAGGCGGGCGCTTTAAAGAAGAATGCCAATGAAAATGTAGTAAAATAATAGTAGTAAGTAGATTTTAGTTGCCTTTAGAATAGAACAAGAATGAAATCCAAGTCTCATTATAATAATTCAATTTCTTTTGTTTTACTATTATTAAATAATTGATGAGATCCATGGAATGAAATTTCCTAACCCAAATAAATTAATAAAATAAATAAAAAAAATTGCCATTTTCTAGAATCAAGCAAATGTATATTATATTTTGCAAATTAGAATGGGGTAAAAGCACACTATAAATGCGTTAACGATATTTAGTAGAATCTTTAATATATTGCATTTCAAATATTTCTTATTAGGATATTTATATGCGAAATCGAGATGTTCAATTCAAAAAGTTAGAAATTACACTACCAATGGAACATGATTCCATATTCCAAGAATTAAGCTAAAATGAATAAATCTCTGTAAAATATAATGATTATTAAATAATCAATATAAGATGGTTTTAGTGCATGAAGAAAAGAACGCTTTGCTTTATTCTAGCTAGAAAACAATATGCTAACTTAGTTAACTACAAAAGAAATTAATTAAAAAATATATTAAATAAATTTAATTTTTTTTTCAACATGAAAGAAATATTATAAGGAAATGATTTAGAATAAATTGGGATTATATGTTTTTATTATAATTTTATTCGTTATAAATGAGAATTTGGAATTCTAGGCTGGTCAATGGGCAATCGTTCTCATGCCTTAATTGTATATAATTAATCTCGGGACACAAAATATTATCTGAGTTCTATAAATACTTATATATTAAACAAAAACAAATTATATATATATGAATATAAATAAATAAAAGTGAATTTTTCTGAAGAAGATATAATTTAAACAATGAATGAAATTAATATATTTGTATATATATATAACTTGCATCCGTCCTCCTACGCAGTATATTTCTTATATTCAGTCCCGAGATTTATCTCAACCTGTGCATTATATATAAGTACAACAAATATTCATAATAGATATTACAAAAAAAAAAATTAAAAATGATATTAAACGTACACCAAATATTCCGCGTCCAAAAATGATTTGTATATAAGCACGCAATTTTGTACTTAAGCACTAAATATATTTAAATACACAGATATTATTTATCAAGCTTTATATCATGTGTATGTTGTTAAATTGTTCATTAAAATATTTTTCCCGTCTTCTTTTGTTTTTTTTTTTTATTTTGTTATTTTAGATTATAAAACCATCTCTAAATACAGATTTTGAAAAGGTAGGTTTATTTCATTTTTTTTAATATATATATATATATAATTCAACTTCTAAAGTATAGAACATGTATATTATTATGAATAATTATAAAATTATATAAATATTAATTTTTAAATTAATTAAAAGAAAAATTGTTAAAAGGATATTTTTGAAAAAAAATGAATTAAAACAAATAATTATTGATAAAAAAATTTAATTTCCTTCTATTAAATTTTTAAGACAATATTTTCAACAAATTGTTTGAAATTATAATATAAGAATTGTATAAGAATTTATAAAGATTTAGATTTGAAACTGTAGAGATCTTAACTCCTCCTAAACCTGCCCCTACCACTCAAATGCTTCCATTCAGGTTTTTTCCAGGGCTGTAGAGCCATATCGAAATTAATCGGCTGACTCCAGCTCCGGCTAAATTAAATTAAGAATAGAATATAGAAGTCGGAGCCAGAACTCTAGTTCCACAGCCCTAGTTTGTTCTCTATTGGTTTTACTAACACCAATCTAAAAAGTATTCGCAATTCAAGCTTCATGACACACCTTAATTTACTTACTTGACTTCTACTTTTGGTTATGATTTATATTATATGAATGATTATTTGATTTGGTACCATAAATATTTATGACTACTTTACTCTCGAAGTTTTATTGAATTTTATATCATAATCATGATCGTTGTTTTTTAAATAAATTTTAATTATCTAAGAGAAAATATTTATCTTTTAATAAATTGTTGTAATCACAGACAATTGTAGTCAAATATATCAATGACTTTTATATGTCCTTGAAAAAAATATAATTGCATTAAGGTAGTAGATATGAAGGTTAAATGAAAAAAATGAGAATAATTTATATTCATTCATGTCTCTATTTAAAAGAAATAAAATAAACAATACTTTAACAAATATAACGAAATTATAAATCTTGAAAATATGAGTACAACGTTAATAGATGTAACTCGCTGTTTGGACATCACAGGTGGATAGCAATAAATTATATATATATTTACAATTCTAAATTTTTAATTAATCTATTTAATCAAATTCTATAAATTAAAATTAAATTTTTAAAGGAATACTTTAATGTTTTACAAATAAATTCATTAAATAAAGATAATATATTATAAATAGATTAAATGTAAAAATAAAAATTTTAAATTATATTTGTATAACTATTGTGATAATTGGATGAATGATTTGGTATGAATATATATGTATATAATTTATATATATATATATATTCATCAGAAGTTGTTACTTATTTATAAATATATATATACATCAGAAGACAATTATTATTTCATCGAGACTAGTTTTTTAAATTTCATAAAAAGTGAAAAACAAGTCATTTAAAAAAGTAATAGTTTTAATTTTATAATGAATTTGAAGAATAATTTAGTTTAGTTTAGTTTATCAGATCTAAAGAATTTTATTCTCTAATAAAAAAAAATAAAGATTTTACTTCTGATGCATATTATAATTCGTTTGAAAGAAATTTAAGCACGAGAAAAACTAATATATTAGTTTTTTAATTACAATTAGAACGGTAGTTAGTTAGTTGTGCAATAATTATTCAAGTTTTGGTAAATCGTGTAATTAAAATAGAGTTTAATTATCACTTTCTTTTAATAATATTAAATTATTTAAAAACTTAAAAAAATGTATATGAAATAATACAGTGGTTGCCAAAATAACTTTTAAAGATCTTATAATCAGAAATTCGAAAATTCAAGTAAACAAATATAAATTGAAAATAAATGTTTAATATTTTAGAAAAAAATAATTCGATGAGAATTAATTCTAAAATAATTAAAAAATAAGTTAAAGATCATCATATATATATATAAATATATATGGAAGAAGTTAATGGAAGTAAATGTCTATCGCGTATAATAGACTCTATAATAGAGGGTTTTGCCTCGCCACAAACTATAGGAATTATCAAATTTGAGCAGATAAACACCCTGGCCGGGATAAACATGACTTCCAGCATAGACTTCTTCTTGACAATCTCGTCGATATACAGGAACAATAATAGATAGAGGAGGTCGATTCGAAAGTTCAGAAGATAAACGACAAACTTTTCCAGTGGCACCATTTTCGATATCATCTGTTGTAACTCCAGTAAGATCTATAAATAAATAATTAAAAAAGGTATATGATTAATAATATTTATATTTTAAAAGAAATAATTTTTAATTTTAATTAAATTCAGAAGAAATCAGAGAGAAATCTAAATATTTAAATTTAAATATTTTTTTGGGAACTTCACACTTTAAGTCAAAATAACCAAGTAAAGATGAAATTAATGTTATTTTTTTTAAAGTATATAAGAAAGATAGTTTAATATTTATTTACCATCATCGTCATCTTCATCTTCTTCTTCTTCATCATCATCTTCAGATTCACTGATATGAACTGAAACTTGACTACTTACAGGTTTTGTCCACTCAAAATAGACCCCAAAACCAATGTCATAACTATCGGTAGCAAATTCCCAAAATAGGCATGTACCATCTTCATGAGTAGGTACTCGGACCTAAAAAAATATATATATCAAAATATATATATTATGTATATATTATAAATTTAAGGATGATAAATGTATAGGGAAAATGTATATAAAAATTATGATTTTAAAATAATATACGAGTTTATTAATTTTATATATTAATCGTGAATAGGATTAGGACAGTATTGCAGATATGAAGGATTGGTGGGTGCTCTTTGAGTTCAGTAGCACCGAGAAAAATAATTTATTCTTTATTATATTTGGAATTCATTTGTTGTTCAATGTTATTTATTAAAGCGGAGAGCAAAATGATAAATTAAATTAATTTCTTATATTTTATTATTTTATTTATAGTAAATTTTATTTTTGTTATAATTCTTTAATTAAAGTAGAAAGAAAAAATAATATTGAATTTAAATTCAAACCATTGGCAAAATGTTATCTTATCAGTAATGATTTAATACTAAAGTAAGTGTTTACTTATCTTATCTTGAATTGTACATAGAATGAATATTAATAACATTGTTGAAAATTATATATAATTAAATTTAAAGCAAAGAGAAAATGATTTAACTTACGGTAACTGTTTCACCATGGCCTACTTTAATGATGGCATCGCCTCCTTCTTTTCTTATTGATTCTTTAAATTCTTTTATATCCTTTCGAGTCCACATAGAAGCTACAGACATTCCTCCACTTTCTCCTAAGAATACATTTAATATCTTTTAATTTAAATTCAATTATGTAAATAATATAAATAAAATTATCATTTTACCTTGGGACCCTTCTTCATCCGAATCATCACCCATATTAGCTGCCTCTCCATTAGCAAGAAGCTGCGCCACCTCTTCATTGGGTTTTTGTTGTTGACACAATTGTTGCATGTATTGATGATAATGATGTTCTTGCAATTGACGAATTAATACACCTTGCTACTCAAAGAAAAATAAAATAATAAAATATATATTTTTAATAATAAATCTGATATAATTAATTTTATAAAAATAATAATTAATCATTTTTTTTAAATTAAAGTTTATGATTACAAAATGCAATAATAAATTTTAGAACATTTATTATATATAAGAGATTTATTTTAAAAGTTGATCTTATAAATTTGTATTATATTATATTATATGCAAGTGATGTTAATTTAAAATAAATAATTTAATTAATAAATTAATAAAGAAAGTTAAAGAATAAATTAAAGACCTAATTTTATATAAATTTCAAAACATTAATACTTTCAAATAAATTAAGTGAAGAGGGTTGAATTAAATTGATTAAATATATGTTTTTTAACGAATATAAATTAATCAATTCTTAATTAATAATTATCATAGAGATTTTGTATCAATGGACAAACCTGCTCAGGATTTCCAGGGAACTGTTGTTCAGCATAGGCTTTAAACTGATAGAATGTTTGTTGATTGAGCGCATCTTGAATTTGTCTCCTGCGTCAAGGACAAAAGACAATAGGTCATTAAATATAATATTCAATAGTAAAGAATAGGGCTACGCAATTGGAATATAAAATATTTTATAGAAGCATCACATATAAAATTATATATTATTATGAAAAAAATAATTATTTTTGTTTTATTGAAATGATTTCAAATAATACTAAATTTAATTACTTTAGCGTATTGTGATATAAATAAAAGTTGTAAAGAACATATATATATATATATATATATATTGTTTCTTTTGAAGACAATATTTTTTCAAATTCTACCTTTGAGTTTCTTGTTTAAGTCTATCTTCTTCCTCCTTTTTCTTTGCTTCTTCTTCTATTCTTTTTATTTTTTCTTCTTCTTTTTGTTTTTCGACTATTTCTCTTCTATTTTTAAAATAAAAAATTATTATATTAAGTATAATTTATAAAAATATATCCACTTGTGATAAGAAAATTAATACTTACGCTAATCGTTCTCTCTCTTCTATATCTCTTTTAGTTGCTTCAACAGTAGCTTTAAATAAAGGGCATATTTTGGCTAGTAATTCGACAAATGCAAGCATAGCCTCTTGTTTATTAATATTTCCTAATTCTTGCCAAGCAGTTCTTAAAAAAAATTAAAATTATATTTATTTAAATTTTAGATTATTTACGAATTTCTGAAAAAATTGGAATATAAAAATATTTCTTAATAATATAAAATCAATTTTCAATATAGTTGGGAATCTCTTAGTCTCAGCTTAACCATTTAAAGAATAAGTCATATAAAGGCTACATGGTAACCGTTTTATGTTTATGAAGAAAAACAATTATTTTTCTGACAATCTATTAAATTCAATTTTATTCATTGAATTATAATTATAATTTGAATTGAAATTATAATGGTTCAATGAATAATTTGTTATTATATACAGGGTGGGGCAGAAAAACCTATCCGATTTCAAATCCCTTTTTCTCAGAAGAGGGAACAGGTAGAGTAGTGGGGTAAAAACTGTTAGAAAGCCGGTTTTATGCCATTTTTCAGTAGTCAACATGCCTTGGTCTGGTGAACATCGTGCTTTTGTTATTGAGCGGTTTATCGAAAACAGCGGTTCGATAATTGCTACACAACGTGCTTTTCGAATTCATTTCGGACTCGGGCGTCATGATCCTGTTCCACATCACGCTACGATTACAGTGTGTTTCGACAGACGGGTTCAGCATTGAAAAAGAAGTCGCCTGGACGTCCCAGGACAGCAACAGGACGTGAAAACGTGGCCAAAGTGAGAGCCGCGATTGAACGTTCCCCGCGTCGTTCGGCGCAAAAACATTCGCTCGCTTGGCGTGGAAAATGTGTGGTTTCAACAGGATGATGCAACCGCCCACACATCGTGACGATCAATGGACATTCTTAGGGAAATGTTTCCAGGTCGCCTCATTTCTCTGAGAGGTGATCTTGCCTTGCCGCCGCGCTCACCGGATCTCACTCCATGTGACTTCTTCCTTTGGGGTTACCTCAAATCGAAGGTTTACCAGCATCGACCAAGGACCCTTCTTGCTTTACGAAGGGAAATTGCTCGGGCAATTGAAGAAATTCCTGTGGAAATGACGGTGAAAGTCATGGAAAGCTACCGCGAGCGCCTAAATAAGTGTATTCGCTCCCAAGGACTACATTTGAGTGATGTGCTTTTCTAAACTTAAATTTAAAAATGGTATAAAATTTGCGATATGTTAATAAAAGAAATTTTTTGACAAGCTGAGTGGTTTTAATTTTATAACGTTTTGAAATCGGATAGGTTTTTCTACCCCACCTTGTATGTATATATAAATTAAGGCAACATTCAATTTACTTGAATTTAAATTAAATAAAATTACTAATAAGTTTATTAATAAATGATTATATATTGTTTGGAAAGTTTATTTTCAATTTACGAAATGGTGTCTAATAACTGTAAAATAACTCAAAAATATTTAGGATTTAAATAAATAAACAATTTTTTCTATAATTCGAATTAAGCATTTAGCATTTATTAATTAGAGCAAATAAAAAAGTCATAAGTGTATATATTTAGGAGGTGTATTCAGCTTAATCTACTTTGAATAAATAAAAACAGATATTTTTCAAGAACACATTTCTAACTAATATATAATATAATAAGTCAGCAAAATTAATTGTTTTTTTTTCAATACAATTGTATATTATTGATGAAAGAAGATTTATTAACTACCTATATAATTAAAAATATCTGTAAGTGGGAACAAAGACTATTAGATAAAATTATCTTTTGTTGAATAAATGCTAAACATAAATAACCAAGCAATAAATTAATACCTTCTATCTCTTCCAATTACGTCAAGAACACCCAATGGTGGCAGTGTATCTGGATTGAATTTTCCATGACTTACTTGACTTGTTAGAGCTACAAGTTTTAATTTATCTGTATAAGATAAATGAATAGCCTTTCCTTCTTTTTCTGAAAACATCATCAATAAATTTTTGTTTTATAAATTAATTTACGCTTATGCATATATATTTTGAAAATACCTTTATAAAATTTGAGAGCTAAAGTATAGAGTTGTTTGAGAGGAAATCCCCATGATTGAAGGGTAAGATCATCTCTATCATTGTTTTGGTTAGAATTTGTATCTGATTCAGTGGAATCATTTTGATTAACTCCATTTTCTGTTGATGAAATGTCGACTTGTCCTAACATTGAGTTAATTTGAGTTATTTCAACATCATTAGCCATAGAAATTTTGTATATTTTACAATAAAAAAAGTATAAATATATAAATAATTTATTTTTTTAATAGTTTTATATTTAAAAAAATGGATCAACAGATAATAAATACATAAGATTGAATAACTTTATAATTTTTAATCAAAGAAATTTATATTTAATTTAAGAAGGTTTTCAATTTATAATCAAATTATTTAATTTAAAATAATCTAAATTACACCGAAAACATAGGTTGTTGGCACTTTACAAAATGATGAAGTTTTTACAATGATTGAAAATGCCAATCTCATATTATTTTACCGAATCAGGCTAGCCATACATTGCAAAAGATAAATTAAATATAGATTTTATTCTTATTCAGAAATATTTTATTTTAATGAATATTATATTAATATTTCACAATGTATTATCTAGATATTTTCTTAAAGATTTTAATTTTCATAGGTTTGTATTTGTTATATCAAAATAAAATAGTTTTTGAACTTTCCTGAGATAAACACAAATGTTGCGCGTTATAGTTTTGAATAGTGCAACAAAATATATTTTCCTAAGATAACTACGAAATATTTATCTTCAATTAATTGTCTCACTAAAATATTTTTTATTCACTCTCTTTCAATCTATTTAATATATATAAATAAATTAAATTGCATTAATTTAATAAGATTTTTATTAAATATATGGATTCCTTTTCCATTTCATTTAATATATTCTTGTATAATTAAATATTTTTATTTTTATTAATAATTGCATTTTAAATAATTTCTTCTATTTTTGCAATAATTATATAATTTAATATAAATATGTAAAAAAACACTAATATTTATTCCCTATAAAAATTAACACTCATAGATAGATTTAATCAAATAATACAGATTTTCATGTTACATATCTTACATAATATACATAAAACACATTTTATGAAAACAAAAACAATCTTTAATATGAATGAAATTCATTAGAATAGATTTAAAAGTAAAATATCATGAATTTATAAATAAAACTAAAAATAGATCAATTGGAACAAAACATTCTGATTGGAGAGTAAATATAGAAGGGTATGAATCCTCATCAAAACTTAAGAAACCATATATTACCCGGGTCAATTTGCAACATAGTTATTTTTTTAGAATTATTTTATACATAACATAGATATTTCATAATACAGAAAAAATCTTAATTATAAATTCTTAATAAATCGACACCAACCCAAACTATATTATATTATTTGAAGCCGAGTTTTCGTCAGGACCACGAAGCTTGTCAACTAAAATAATTTCATGTCGCTGGGACGTATTTACTTTTACGTTATATTACATTTCTGTTTTCAAATGAAATGTTATTATTTTATTTAAGGGCCTTAATGCACAAATTTATTTTATGTGAATTGAAATTCTATTAAATTTATAATAATCTACTCTAAAAAAACAACCTTCTAGATATGTTGATTCATACAAAATTCTCATTCCTTAAAATAATTAGATTTATTATAATTTATTAGCTGTCGTAAATAGTTAATTGTATTTAAGCCTAATTTTATTATTTTTTTTATTGGATTTTGTTATATATATAAATAATTTGACTTATTTGTAATATTCTAATGTTATATATATTTTTAAATATATAAATTGTTTTTAAGTATATATATTTCTTTTCATTCACATATTCAAATGATATAAAATGCTATATAAATATTCTAAATTTTAAATATTAAAGAATTTTTCATTATTTGTATTTTACTAATCATTATTAGATTTTCTTGCTCATAAACAGGCCGTGAGTCCAAGAAATATATAAAAATTAATAATTTGATCTTTTCAGAAGAAATGTCAATTAAGGAAATGATTTAAACTATAAACTATAATTATTATAAGAAGTTATTATTTGGTTGTAATAACTTACAATATATTAATTAATTATAAATAAATATTCGAAAAAAGAAATATTATAAATAGTTTTTTATTAAATATTATTAACATTTAGATATAAAAAAATTGAAAGTTAAATTATAGTATACAATTAAATATTTGAAGAATATTTTCATATTGAAATAATAAATTTCAGATAAAAGAAATTAAATTAATCATAATTTATATATTAAACCTTTGCTTCAAACAATAAAAAACGCCATCTGTTGGCCAAAAATGTTTCCTACATATTATAGATTTAGATAACATGACAGAAAAGTTTGTTATACTAATAATATAATTACAAATATCAATAATAATTCAAATATTTCATTATGAATAGTTTATTAAGAAATATTCATTTTAGAACGTATTTGACGCAATCCTATAAATTGTGCACGGATGCAAAAGCAATTGATTTCACTAAATTAGTTTCAAATAACAAAGTCGTAATTTTTATGAAAGGAGTACCAGAAGAGCCTAAATGTGGTTTTAGTAATGCTGTAGTTCAAATTTTAAGAATGCACGGAGTCCAATACGATTCCCATGATGTTTTAAAAAATGAAAAATTACGACAAGGTAAAATAAATCATGACTATCATTATTATTTTTTATGAAAATATTTTTATTTATTTAGGTATCAAAGAATTTTCTAATTGGCCAACAATTCCCCAAATTTATATAAATGGAGAATTTATTGGTGGTTGTGATATTATGCTTCAAATGCACCAAAGTGGAGATCTTATAAATACCCTACAAAAGGCCGGTGTTACATCAACTCTGAAAACAACCAACTAGTCTTCTAGATATATTTTTTATTTCAATAATATTGTACATTATATTTGTTAATAAATAATTGTAATTACAATTAATTCTATTTCCATTCTAAAGATATTGCATCTAAATAGTCATTATCTTGGGATATTTTCTTTTTTTTTCTATTTTTCTTATGTTCCTCATAAATTAAATTCATGAGCATATCATAAATCGTATTTTCCATTTCAGACGTATCTGTCAACTAAGGAAAAAAAAAAAAATTACAAACAATTGTACTGTTATTTATTAAATACTATACTTACATTTATTAGTGCTAGAGTTTTTTCTCTAAAATTATTGTTTAAGCTCATCTTAATTATACTAGCCATTGAACTTGCTATCATTATACAATATTTTTCATTTTTATCATTGGCCTGAAATTAATTAATTATATTAATTAAAATAAAACACTTGATACAAATATATTTAGTTTCCTAAAAAAGACCTAATTATTTAAAAGAAATAAATAAGCATAAGAAAATCAATTTTTAACTAGAACAATCACAAATTTTAAAAATCACTTCTCATTTTTTCCTTTTTAAGTAATTGTGTTTATATTTGTAGTTGTATTTATAAATATGAAAATTGATCTGATATACGTATTTTCTCTACATATTATATAGCGGTTTCAGTGTAATATTAAAATACCCATTAAATAAATACACAAAAAATAATTTTAAAACAATTCAAAATCAGCATATTTTCAAATATTTAATATTATTAATTAATCGTATTTTTTCATAAAGAGTGGTGATTTATTATTGATAGTTCTGTGACTAAAATTAAAATTAATTAAAAATAATAAAAGCTTTTTAAACAATATACTTTTTACTTCAAATAAACATTATATTTAAACGAGGAAAGTGACCGCTTAATAGGCAAAGGATAATATAAAGTGGGCTTGGGAAATAAGTTTGATAATGGCAGAAAATAGAGATGGTTTTTGAAATTTGGTTACCAAGGCCAAAAATTTCCGTAAGTTCCGTATCTCAAAGGAGATAGTTAAATAAATATTATAACTTGAAATATTTACATATTAATTGAATCGTGTTATGCCAGTAATCTAATTTTTTAAGAGTTTTTGTAAACTAGTTTAAAATATCAAATATTTTTTTAATTGTTATGATTATTTCTAGATTATTAAAAATAATATAAACTCTAAATTAAATAAATCTTATTTGTAAATCTAGAAGAAATTTAAAAAAATAGTAGTTATATAAAATGAACCTGAGATATTTTGTTAAGAATTAAATTTTCCGCCATAATTTCTTTATAAATAAGGATAATTAATATTCCAATAAATAGTTATGCTATTTTCAATTAAATTAAAACTATAATATCAATATATATTAATATAATAATAATTAATAAATAAATAAATATATACTAAATTATTTTTATAAAAATTGTTAAGATTGTTACAGGGATTGTTATAACATGTTCTGCCCTCTAACAGCAAGATATCTAATCTATTTCCCCCTCACAATAGATGACAATTCCGTCCATGGGCTGGCTGAAGTTTCCATTGAAGTCTTCAATAACACCATTTTTTTATTAGTTTTTTTTTATATAATGTTAATTACTTTTATTTAGTTAATTTTAAATATTTAAAACTTATTATTGTTTAAAAATATTCAATAACATAAGATTTTAAATTTCTTTCAAATTATAATTTATATCTTTTGTTTTATTATATTTTTAAAGTAATATCTTGTCTAATTTCTATTTTATTGTTCTTCAAAATATCATTTTTAAAATACTGAAATAAAGTGACATATGAATTGAAATAGATTTTCATATTCATATTATGATAATAGAACATATTCCGTCACATTGAAACGTTTTAATGGAGCGTTTATTGATGTCAACCGACTTAATCTATAAAATGGAAGCTCTTGTCCAAGATTTAGGAACAGCCTTAGACGAATCATCTCGTTCAACAGTAAGAAGAAGATGGGGATTACGACGTCGTGCACGTTCTACAGGAAATTTACGTTAGTATTTTTTTTTTTTTTTTAAATTTATTTTGATTTTTGTTATTTATCAACTTTTTTTGTAAATCTTTCAATTTTATAATATAGTTAAACATCATTTAATTATATATATTATATTATATTATCGTCTCTATTAGTTATTTGCCTTAGAAAAATATAATTAATATATGAATAATCTTCCCCTTTCATATAAAATTTTTTTATTTAAATAATGTAAAATCTTATGTTTTATCTGAATCGATAAATGAAACTAAATAATTAATTATAAACTAATAATATATAATATTTTTTTTATAAAAAGAATTGCTGTTAAATATAGCATACGAATGGTGAGATTAAAATCATAATTTGTATGGTTTCATGGATTATGAGTCAAGTTTCATAGCACAAAATATTCTTTTGAATTGATAAAATTTTTAAAACATATTTTAATCTTTATTATAATAATTTATTATATAATCCTGTTAAAAACCTAATTATTTTCTAATATATTATAATAGACTTTAGTACAATTCAAATTGAAATAAATACCTAAATATCAAATGTTTTCTTTTCTTAGTTAAACATGTTTTAAACCAATCTTAAAATTGAAATCATCATCTTCATTTTATTTATTTATTTTCAGCTGCTAGTTGCCATAAATTTCATAGTGATGATTCAAGTAGTAGTGTAGGTGGTGATGTTGGTTTGTCAAGAGACAAGGGCCTATCAAGTCTTCAGCACAGTGATTCTGATGAAGTCAGTCCAAATGTTGATCAAGAAACAACATTCAGACTTAGAAATAAAAAAGTTCATCAGATCGGCAATTTTGAATCTGATTCTTTCAATGAAAATTTCTCTCCAGTTCATCCCAATACAAGGAGGTAAGATTTATTTATATTTTGTTAAAATAAAATAAAACAAAAAAAAAATATTTCTTTGTAAATATGTTGTAAGGGAAATCAATTTTAAAACATTTTTACTTGATTTTAGATCTATAAAAATTTATTAAACTAACACTTAAACAAAAAGCGTGGCATTTTAGTAAAATTTATAAAGAATTTTTTAATTAAATTCGTATTTATCCAGTTTTTATAGAAGGGATAAAAGTAAATAACATTTAAGAATAATATAAACAAATTTCCGCTTTCACAATCATTGCTTTTAATAAATAACCAATTTATGCAATTAACATAAAAAATTTACAAGAATCACTGATTAAATTATTTTATTTAATTCTTTCATTAAATTCTAATTATATAAAACTACCATAAATTAGACATATTCAATTAATAGAAAAAACTTCATTTTTTTCGATTTATCAAACAAAAAGTGAAAGTGTTTTATATATAATTATCTTTTATATGTATATATATATATATATCAAATTAAAATACCTTTAATAAGTTTACTTACTTTTTCATCCTATTTAAACTTTTTAATGTAACTTTATATATAATTTTAATTGGATAAAAAATAGTAAATAAGGGTTGAATAAGTGCACTGAGAGCCGAGATTTATTGTCGACTTACAATGCACAAAAATATTTGTACAATTACAGTCGATCCTCGTTTAAGTTTCAATTTATACCATTTTCTTTTTTTTTCAATTTCAAAAACATTTTTTATAAATAATCAAATTGTTTGAACTAACGTCATAGAATCAAACATTTTTTTGCCACCAAAATTTTGTATTTTATTGATTTAATAAATTGATTTTTTCCTCATAACTAACATTTTTACGTATTAATTAACATGTATTACAGACACAAATTCATTAATAATCAAATAAGAGTGAAGTTCCATGCCTGCCTCAGGCGATCATCATGGAGGCCCCACGGAAGCATCACGTGAGTATTCCGCGAATTTTACATTCTTTTTAACGATTCAGGGTAAGTGAAAAAAATAGATGCTTTGGTGGCTTTTCGTCTCCTAAGAACCTTAATGAGGCTCGACTGTATTTAAAAACATTATTAGTCTAAGTTAATTAATTCTAGTTTTAATTTTTAGATTTAATTAATAATAATAAGCTCATTTCATAATCAATTTTTATTTTATTTTTAAATAATAAATTTAAAATTTTTTATTTAATTTATTTATCTCTTATTAAGTTATTTAAAATAAATTCAAATTAAATAATTATATACATTTTAATATATAGCTTAACTTGAATAAAATTTCAATTTTTCTAAATTGTATTCATTGTTCACATTTAAAGGAAAAGAAAATTCAAACGAATGGCGATTGATGTTACGGAAATGGGTGCACCATCAACTTCAGGAGTGTTAACAGGTGCAGCAGCAGCAAAGGCTGTTGTAGTTCCACATTCTACAGTTTATAAAAAGAAACGACCAAGCGTCCGTCATGGAACAAACTATGGATTTCGATATGGGCCTATTATTTGTGGAAAGAGAAAAAGAAGTGCTAGAGAACGTAGTTTGGAACTTGATGGCAATAACAAATCAAATCATGCACTTACTTTAAAATTAAATCAAGAAGAACGGATGGATTGCAGCTCATTAGAACAGACAATACATTGGTAATTTTCTAAAAATTGATTTTTCTTATAAATACTATAATATTATTTAATTTTTAATTAATAATAATAATTTTAAATAAACTTAATTACTTATATTTTATTTTTATTATATAACCATTTTTCTTTCTTTTTTAGTGAAATTATGAGTAGTTCTAGCCTGAGTAGCTCTGAAAGTGACACTGGTATTTTCACGAATGACGAAGGAAGAGAAGGTACATTTATAATTAATACAAATTTTAATTTAAAATTATATTTAAGTTCAATTATTATTAAACCTATTAAGTTGTTTATAAAATGTTAAAATGTTAATGTCATAGAAATTTAAAAATTACTTGACTACTTGGAATTGTTTAATTTTTTTTTTTATTTATTTATAATTCTTTTAAATTTTTCTCTAAATAAAATTAATAAAATTTTAGGTGACGATGAACAAAGTGATTGGTTCGGCGGTACCGATCGAAAAGATTGGTGGGATGTGTCAGAAACAGATGGGGATGATACGGATAATGCAATGGGTAATTCCAATTGTCCAAAAAATCAATTGCAAAATATGATTCCATTGAAAGATGAAAATCGTTCTTCCTATCGTATGCAACAATTTATTAAAGATGGCATAGTACGTATTTGAGTTTGATTTTAATTTATTTTATTTGAAAATAAAATGTATTTAATAATATATTATTTTCGATTAATTTTATTAATTTTGTATATTACTTACATAGAATGGACGTGAAATTCGTGCAGGTCGACGAACAGTCGGTGTGGATAGACCTGCTTTCAGTATTGTTACTAGTGCTAATGAAAAGTTATCTAGATTTTTACAAGATCCTGGTCAATCAGAACTAAGGTCAAATTATTTATCATGACTATCAATATATTTTTTTTTATTCTTATCAAATTTTATAAACCATTTTATTTTATAAATACAGATTACATCCAATGCAACAGAAAGAACGTGATCAACTATGTCACTTAGCCACTCTTTATTCACTTGACATGACTAGCGATGGTAATCGTCCAGGCCTTACATGTCCAGTTTTAACAAAAACAAGGTAACAATATATATATATATATATATATATAGTAATTATAAAATTATTTATTTATTTATTTTATTTGACAGAAATACTACGCAAGCTGTTCGAATTGAATTGAACCGAATTCAAGCAAAACATTTAACAGATTTCAAAAAACGCAGAAGATTACCTCCAACCTCTGTAGGAATGACACAATCCCATTCGGCTCCTGGAATGAATTTGCCATAATATCCATTCCTCAGTTTTTCTTCTAATATTTTTTAATTTCATTAAATATGGACTTGTTTGTATAGAGAATATTTATATAAGCCCATTTTTATTGTTATTCCTGCTAAAAAATTTTAATAATAGTTTTTATATATCAAGTTATTATAAAATAAACTAAGAGAAATGAAATTGAGTTTACCTTCAGAATCATTTATTTATAAATCTTAAAAATGAAATTAATACTTTTTGAAAAAGGGAACAAAACGATTATACAAAAGTTGGTATTTTCAGTTCAATAATTAAACTTTTTTTTTATCATTTATCCATTTCAAGACTTTCTATCAGAGATCAATTCTACTATATAAACGTCCTTTTGGTCAGTCCAATTATTTGATTTTTTTTAAACTTTTATAAGCCTTTCCATCTCCAATCAAAGGGGGATCTACAAACCTTATAAATAGTAAAAACTGTTGAGACCACTGGTGATTTTCTATGGTAGAATTCTTCCCATATAGAAAATGTTTTAATATAAATATATATATAATAAACAAATATATAAATTTTTCTATACAAAATTTAAATTAATTTTAAAATTAATTTCAAGTTTTTCTTATAATTATTTGTATCTTGTCAATTTTTCTCTATCCATCTCAATTTTTTATTTAATATATATTATTTGAAGAAATCCATGAAATCCAATTATCATTATCTAACACTTTCTCATGTCTTTCTATTGTCGGACACAATTCTGCCTGAATCATATAATGAAGTACAAAACTGGGTTGAGGTCAATTTTCCAAACCTCTAGCCTATCTTATTTTATTCAAAAGAGATGATTGCTCAAATCAATCATGCATTTACATACATTCGACTGATAAATCTAGTAGATATTAATTGTCTCTTTGATTAAATAATTTTACCTTTGGTTGATCTCAATCATTACTTCATCATACATTATATTTATTTTAATGAAATAAAGATTCTGTTATTGTTTTTATTTTATTTTATATAAAATACATATACATATTTCTATATAAAGAAATATATTATAATTTTATAAATTCATTAGTTTTATTATACACATTATATATAGAAACAAATACATATAAAATATTTACATTTTATTTATAGAGTATGTATATATAAAAGGGTAAAAAATAATATTTATCTGTTTTTTAATATGTCTTATTTATTTTCTTTATTCTCAATCCATTCCAATTTAAATTTAGTTATAATAGTTAATAAGGCTTCTCAAATGTATTTAAAATAAATGTAATTAAAAGACATTTGTTTTAAATATATAATTTAAGAATGATTACGACTTGTAAACTAAAAGAAAATTCATTTATCAGTAGATTTACTTGTTTTTGTTTATTTTTGATGAACTTATTTATATATATATCTTTTGTTTTTTAAATTTCTTTATTATTTTACCTGGCATATTAATTATATAAAATTATAAATAAGAAAATTGTCAATATCTAAATATTTAATCATTTTAAATCCTATTTTTGTTTTACTATTTTAACCATTAGTAATTTCCATTTTAATTTAAATAAATCAATTTTTTATTTGATTTTGGTGCTAATTTAGTTCAATAAATATGTATTAATAGTAAATTATAAAGATGGAACAATTTTTTTTTCTTAATCTTAATTAACATTTGAAACATATATGAAGTTGAACATTTGAAAAACTAAATAATACAAAAAGACTAGATTCATGTTTTTCTGTGGACACCCCGCTTATTTTAAATGTTACTTAAACATGATACAAATAATTAACACTTATTTAATTTAATCTATTTCTACTATATTACTAATATAGTTTTATTTGTATTCAAGAATTGTTTTGTTTATAGACCAAAATATTTGATTCTAATAGTTTTTTTTTAATTTTATGGTAAATTATTAATACAAGTAATTTAAAAATTAGATTATATAAGAATATAAAAAGAGAAAAACTCATTAAGAAGCTTTATTTCTTAAATAAAATTTTAATTTTAATAATAAATTTAAAATATTTACAATATAAATTTATATATATTTAAATAATGCTAATTAATTTTTAATTTTAAAAGTTAATTTTAGTATTTGGTAGAATATTAAAAAATAATGATTTATGTTATTTCAATATATTTTCAATTTTATTTTTAAATTGATTACCTAAGTACTTTAAAAATGAAAAATTTTATAAAAGATTTCCAACAGAGTTTACTCAATTTAGGATTATTCAACTAATTTACAAATGTCTTTTTAAAAAAAAATTGGAATGTATTTTCTATATGATAATTTAATATCTAATAAAAATAGGTAAATTTAGATTGTCTTTGGGATATAATTGTTTTTCATTTATCGTTCATGAGGCAAATCATTTCCGTTCATCGGTGAAAGTGCTATAGACACCTGAGACACCATCGTGTTGCTATAGATATCCTTGGATTTATCTGAAACAATTAAAAAGACCATGTATTAAAATTAAATATATTTTTATATTAATTTGTTTTATTATTAAATACAAAAAACAGCCGAGAATGGTTTGTAAAAGTTGTTGAAATATATAAATCTAACAATAGGTTTGTTCATTCAAAAGATGACAGGAAAGAAATGAGGCAGATATTATCACTTTCACAATATTAATTTGTAAATTCAAAAAATTATTAAAAAATTATTTATTTATATATTTACTAGTCCTGCCCTACCAGTTGAGTAGATTACTATCCCTTCTCTGGAAGGATTTCGTATTATTTAATGAAAACAGATAAATTATAATTTAAATAAAATAAATAAAAATATAAAATTCATTTAAAAAATTAAAACTACTCTAGGTCAATTTTCATATAGCTTTATTAACAACTATTTAATCAGTAATTTCTTATTTAATATTCAAAAGAGCTAGAATAATAATAGTTTAAAGTCACATGTGCTCATATCCTCTAGAAAAATCATCTTTATTAGTTTTTTTCTTAATTTAAAATTATATGATATCTTCCAGTCATTCATGACGTCACAGCCTGGTTTTACATATATAATATAAATAAATTAAAATTAAAAATATGATATATCCATATCTGTTTTTTATTGCATTAATAGATATATTAAAATTATTTGAAATTGTTTCTGTAGCTGGAAATTAATTTACTTCAAACCGTCGGTCGGTTCGGACATGGCCACAGGTCAACTTATTTTGATTTATAAATATTGTTATAATGTGACTAATTGTGATACTTATAATTATACCTTGGATCGATTTTTATCATTGAAATTAATTTTAATTTTGAATTATTAGTTTTTATATGTGAATTTATATATATATATATATATATATATATATATATATATATATATTCATATATATTATTTATTGCGTATTGACCCTTTTTTGAGATCACGTAAATTATCATATATATGATAATTAATAATATTAATAATATAGATTTTATTTACCTTTTTTACTTTCTAATTTAATATTAAAATTAAATTAAATAAAATAAAAATACTATTTAAATGAATTTAAATAATTATTATAAATTTTTTTATTGGCAGTGAAGAAGGGGTCTCTCTAGAACAATTTTAGTGGAATAAATATTTTTCTTTCGATAAGCCACTTCGAGGAAAAATGATAAATATTATCAATAAAAATAAAAATATTTTTTTATTAGTTTCTATTGGAAAATGACACAAGTCGGTTTTGTGGGTGATGGTAAGTAATTAATCATTAATTCCTTTTAACTATAGTTATTAATATTAACTAATTAAATTTATTAGTTTATATATATATATATATATATATATATATATATATATTATTGTTTTGATTGCATTGCAAATGCTTTTACATTCAAATATATTTGAAAATGAAATAGTCTTGATTTTGTTTTAATTAATGGTTAAGACAAAATTAATTCATTTTTTATTAAATTATTACTAACAGTAAGTATAATATCTCAAATCTTAAATGCAATTTACTTTTATATTGTCTCTTTTTTGTTTTTATATAAATTTCATTTTTTTATTACCGCGTTTGAAAGTAAAAAATTTAATACCAGGATTGTAGAAGTTTAAAAATGATCAATATTTTTGTCTTTTTTATTTTATATTATACTTTTTTGTTTGCTTTCACTATTGAAAAAATACCTTTTCTCTTCATAGACACAAATAAAGTGTAAAAAGTGAGAAAAGTGTTATTTTACTTGTCATTTGGATTATTTTTTTTAGAATCATTTAAGTATTTGTATAGTACTTGTTTTTACTAACAGTATCTAAATTTATTTTTAAAAAAATATTAATGAAGGTCAAATTATATATTAACTTTTAGTTTCTAACTGTATTTATTTAAAATTAATGTTTAAAACGCAATTCTAAAAAAACTTTATAATTTCTGGACATAAAAAGGCCCGCAATGCGGGGGGGGGGGACAATAAAGAGAGCGCCTCACGATATTTTCAAACTATTTATTGTGAGTTCAGAGTTCATATCTTTACATACGATTAACAATTTAAATTAAAAAACTTAACTTGTGTATTGTTAAATTTTAATTGAATTCTATTGCAAAAAGTAAGAATTATTTAAAAAATAATTTTGTATTTGTCCGTACCATAAAATTTTACAAACTTGACACTTGTGGCACGTTTGTAAAAGTTCGTCATCCCTGGAATAGGAGATTTAAAAAAATCTTGTCTACACCATTTTTCTTCATAAGTAAATTACAAATTATATTTATTAATATTTTATTAATCACAAATTTCTATAATATTTCTTAAATAAAGTTGACTAAATTTTAATTCATTGATTAACTTTATTTTATAAATGTAATCCAAATATAAAAATAAGAGATGTTAATTTTATAAAATTCTTTTTTTATTGAATTGTTGGACTTTATGTTGTTGAATTTGGCATTCCCTTTGTACCTATTCTTGTTATTTTAAAATAAAGAGATTGAAAAGGTCAGTTCATAACTTGGATGTTTTTGATCCACTGTCTCTTCTAACTTATAGATTGGAGTGTTGTTTTGTTGAAAAAAATATAATTTTCACCTTCAATTTCTTTGGTAAATGGAATTAAATTCTTTCATAAATTTTAATGTAATCTTTTGAATTACTTTTTGCTTTGACAAAAGCAATTGGGGATAATCCATTAAAACTGATGAACCTCAAACCCACCTCCAAACTTGTTGTTTTTCTTTTCGTAAGATCATGCCAAGAAATAAGCAAAACCATAAGATTTAAAAAAAAATCAATTTTTTCATCATTAAATAACATATTCATCCATTTACTCTGAATGAACTTTTTGGTCAAATTTCAAACTCCTTATATTGCTCAATGTTAAGTCGAATATTTATTTTGGCCATTTTCTAATAAAGGAAGTTATTTGGATTGTTATTCACAAGTCGAATTGTTCGCGTTGTAATACCCTTCGTCCTATTTATAATATTCTGTGCATGGATTACTCTATACTGTTCTTTCATATTGGTCAACCTATGATCAGGGGTTTTTAAATAATTTTTCATTAAATTTCACAAAAGTAACAATTTAATTAACTGATTTAGCCCTTTCGATTAAAATTTTTCCTCTCGGTATCTTTTCTGTTGATATTTTTTGTTACTTTTTATATAAATTTTCTTAATATTAATTCAAATAAAAAATATTATTAAGTTTATTAATGGCAATTTTAGTAAAATAGTATTTGCCTAGGCAATGGCTATTTGGCCAGGCAAATGGCTTCAACTATTATTTCATTTCAATTTGACTAGGAAAATAGCTAAGAAAATGTCGGACATTTATTGGACCGATGACAGATGAACAAGACACACGTTTTGGGTATTCGTCTGTCTTCTTTTGCATTCCATTCTTAGTAAAAGTAGCAAACCTGAAAAATGATTGGGAAAGAAGAAAGAGAAAAAATACCCAAATATTGTTTATTTTCAAAAAATGTTATTTTGATATTAATTTAGAACTCAAAACTGCACTGAAGTTATGGCAAGCTGAAGTTAGATAAATTATACAATAAAGAACAAATTTTTTTTGAATAATTTCATAATTGGCTACTGTAATAGTTAAAGCTATTTACCCAACAAAGATTTAGCAACCCTCACGTTTACGTTTTTTTCAAAATATAATAATTTCAATAATAATTATAAAAATATTTCAGTAAAAATTAAATTTTGTAAAATGCATTTTTATAATTTTTTACTTTCTTTTCTTTACTTCTTTATTCAGTTTCATTAAAAGTTAAATGACAATTATTTAAATGTCAAAAAAATTATCTATAAGTTTTAATTTTCCTTAAAAATATTTATTTAAATATTTTTTTTAAACGAAGTATTATTTTTCGAAATATTTTTTAGTTTTAAAGAATTTTTGGGAAATCATATCACAGGAATAAAGTAATATTTTTAAAAATTTTATAAACTTATTGAATCATATTTTTTAATGTTATTTATTTAATTTTATAACTTCTTTCATTTCGTCATTATAAATCTTATCTAATTTTACTTAATTTCTTAATTTTCTAGGTGGGAGAGATGGGACATCATTCCATGCGTTGTCCTTTTTTTAATCTGCGAGAAATATCAACCTTTTATTAACTCCGAGGTCAGTATTTATTATTAATTTGATTTTTAATTCAATTTCAATTTATTTATTTTAAAATTTTATAATCTAATAAGTTATTTTTACTACAATTTCATGTTTCAATCTTCGTTCCTGGCTCTGGATATTGGTTTGAATTTTTAATTATTTTCTTCATCCATCATTATGAAATAATCTGCATACAGCGCACCAAATGTAAGTAATCATCGTTAATTAGTATTTAGCATGGCACATTTTAAAATAGGTAAAATTTTATTAATTTCAAAATGTAAATGTAATATTTCAAGTAAAGTTTAAAATACATTATATAATAACTATAATTGAATTTAAATTGATTATATTATGTTTTGTTTTGATAATATTCATTAAGGGATTATAGAGAAATATATTAAACTAATATTATTTTAAAGAATTTAGTTTGATTAGGGAATTTCAGAGTACACCTGTCAAGAATGGGTATTTATAAGGGAGGCAGAATTGAGAAAGGTAATTAGAATTGCATATTAGAAGGTAATTAATTTCGATGCGTTACACTGGGTGAGTGGTTAATCTATGTATATGTAGTATATTTTGTAGTTAAGGATTTTCAGGATGTTTTCTCTTACATCTCTCAAGAGATGCATGTTCTCCTCCTACTAATTCATAGATTAAATAAGAATTAATAAATAAAAAAGTGTGGGTGGAAAAACAAGTGCCATGCCATTATGAAGGGTTGGGTTGCATAAACTTCATGAATTCTGCCTTTTTGTATTGCTGAGAGTGTAGTTGAGGTGGATCGAATGAACTGATATTCGGAAAGGTAATTCAGCACAGTTCCGAAATGGGAATAGCCTGAACAGGAACAAATTGTTGATTACCTTTTGAGCGTAGGGTCTTTTCGATTACCATGGGCGTTTCAACCACATTGGTAGAGACGTTAGGTAGGTAGGTTCTATTTCAGGTTGCCCCGAATGTGGCGGTTTCATTTCGAAGTCAAAAACAAATCAAAGGCACTTACAGACAAAACGCCTTATTATTTTTTCTAAATTCTGTACGGTGAGGCTTGGTAGGGCTAATTTATGGGGGGAGGAGGAGGCCCTATTAAATATTCTATTGTTTTTTTTATTTAATTAATAATTTAAAAAAAATAATTGAATATTGCGATTTTTTTTAAATTCTAAACACGCCATACAGATTTTTTTATTTTGATAAATAAATGATACTCATACATTTACTGATTTACTTGAGTATCTCATCCACCCTGATTTTAAACTGTCCCAGTGTTTCCATAGAATGCACCGAGAGATAAAAATGTTGTGATTTACATAAAATACGAATAATATCTTTTTGAATAAACCCAATATTTTTCAATTTATTGATTATATGATAATGAATGGTTGATTTCATAAAATATACAAATCTAATACATATAATATAAGGAACTGATGTATCATTCTTATCATCGACTACTAAAGACACATATATTTTTCTGAAGAAGGATGTTCTAGTTCAAGAGTACGCAAACCTTTTGTTACCTCCGCCCGATTTTTCTTCAGGGAAAAACTTAGTCCCCTTCACATAATAAGTATGATTTTTATAAAGATTTTTTGAATGGTATAACATGACGATGATAATAAAATAAATAATAAATATAAGAAAAATTTACATTTTATTTAAAAAATAACTATTTTTACTAGATTAATTTTTTTTTTAAGTATTTAAAAACATGGCGCCCCTTGCGCAACTAACCTAACATTGAATCTGATACAGAAACTCAAAGCTTACATTTCACAAGTAAAAAATCTTTAAAAAGAAATATAATATTACACTGAACAAATGTAAATAATTTTATATATAAGTATATTTACTTTTTTTTAACGTTTTGTTGATTTTTTTTTTGTTTTTTATTTTCAATTTTTTTTTACTCTCGCCAGAGATAGTATTGCGATTAAGATTTTGATGTTTTTACACGTTTTGAAGGTTCCTGAATCATTTTCACTAAGGTTGAGAAAAATGTCTCTCTCTGTGTGTGTGTGTGTGTATGTATGTAGACAAGATTACGCAAAAACGGTTTGAGCTAGAATCATGAAATTTGGTACATGGGCAATATTCAAAATTCGTAGTTTTCTTTCAACTTTTGAGAAATGTAGCTCAACCGGAAGAGGGTCATTACCTACAACGTTTTGATTTTTTTTTCCTCTAAAGTGACCGTAAAAATAAAGATTTATGTTTGATAATTTTTCACATGATTCAAAATTGTATAAAACTGCTATATATAGAATTTCGGCTTAATTGAATCGCTGAAAGTACTAGAATTAATTTTTTAACACTGCAAATCTCACGCGCCAACACGTGACTTGGTGCCATCAACAAAGATCCAAACATGCGCTGGTTTAATAAATATTATCTATTAATTTTAATTTATAATTTATAATTAATTAAATTTAATTTATATATAATATATGTTATTTAATCCAATTCAAATTGCGATAGTCGAGTGGATACACTCCAGCTTATTACAAAAGTATTGATTAATATAAAAAACATTAATTTCTTATTATTAATTTTTAATTTATTTCTATAATAATTTAATATATATATATATAATAAAAGGTTATTTCCACATTATTTCTTATATGAACCGAGCCAAACATGCGCTAGTTTAATAAATATTATCTATTAATTTATTTTAATTTATAATTAATATAATTTAATTTAAATGTAATACATGTTAATTAACCCAATTCAAATTGCGAGATAGTCGAGTGGATACACAAAAGAGTAATTAATTTAATTAGTATTCATAATTTGGAATTATAGTAAGAATTTAAACAAAGGAAAACTACAAAATATTATATAATTTATGTATAATACATAATTTTGGATTCTGTTTTACATGAAAATACCTTTCAAAATATACATACATATTTAACCTATTAAGACTTTTAAAATATAGAAAAATTTTCTCCTGGATTTTATTCTGGAACCGCACTTAGTTGATTTAGCATCCTTTTGTTAATTTATACACGGATCAAATTTGAACAGAGAAGCACTTAGAACAAAATGGTAAACATAAACAATAACAAAATAGTCTAGGAAAGGCGCATGAATAATGAACGAGAACGAAATAACAATTTGCAAAAACATTTCAGCAAATGTGTTAACACAATTAAACGAATATACATTGATATTTATTACAAATTATATTATATGAAATTAATTATTATTAAATCTTTCCAAGATAAATTTTTTATTATTTTTATTCCGGTTTCATTTTAAATCTAAAAAAAAACTAGAATGTCTCCACTCGATAATCTCACAATTTGAATTGGATTAATTAACATATATTTTATTTAAATTAAATTATAATATTTAAAACTAATAAATAATATTTATTAAACCAGCGCATGTTTGGCTCTTTGTAGATGGCACCATGACTGCCTGATTTGCAGTCGTGTTAAAAAATTAATTTCGGTACTTTCAGTGATTCAATCAAGCTGGAATTCTATATATAGCAGTTTTATACAATTTTTAATCATGTGAAAAACTATTAAGGATATATCTTTATTTTTACGGTCAGTTTAGAGGAAAAAAAATCAAAACGTTGTAAGTAATGACCCTCTTCCGGTTGAGCTACATTTCTCAAAAGTTGATAGAAAACTACGAATTTTGAATAATGCCCGTTTACCAAATTTCATTATTCTAGCTCAAACCGTTTTTACGTAATCTTGTCTACATTCATACATACACTCACACATACAGACATTTTTCTCAACCTTAGTGAAAATGATTCAGGAACCTTCAAAACGTATGAAAACATCAAAATCTGGACATGGAAAATTTTCGTGATCGCAATACTATCTCAGGCGAGGTAGTAAAAAAATAAAGAAAATGAAAATGGACATGTGATTAATATCTTCATCTGAGTTTATAATTATAAGAATTTACAGTTAACTTTATATTATTAGAATAATTGAATAATTTCATTATTTATTATTAAATACGACTACCATGGTAGAGCTGTTCTTATATATAACATTTGTTTGTAATTATTATATTCCATCCGTTTTATTTTCTCTAATTACTATTAAAAAAAAACACTTAAAGCGAATGACTTTTTTATTTCCAGTTGAGGTTGGTTTGTCTTGGTCAAACAGTGAATTATAAAAAGTAATTTTAAATAATTGCAATGAAAAAAAACAAATTTTATAACCCACATAATCTATTTTTTCACTTTCACAAATTAACTTGGTACAATACAAATACAATAAAATGAGTTTTTTTTTGACAATTATTTAAATATGATTTATTTCAACATTATAATAAATTAATGATTTATTTTTAATATTTGAATTAAAATATATATAAAAATTTCATTTTTTTACACATTGAAAATAAATTATATTTTTTTAAACAGAAGATTTAACATTAGAATCATTGTTTATTATTAATGATTATTTTTTAATATTATTTTTAAATAAATAAAATGTATAAAATACTTTAAAAGTAAAATATCAATAATTTGATAAAATTCTCTTTTAAAAATTACACATGTTTAGAAAATAACTTTATAAGAGGGTAAGTTTAGTGGGGTTTTTGCCACCCACCTCGATGAAGGTAAATTTTTATCAAATGATTAATTATTTATGTAATTAACTTTTTTTTTTAATGAAATAAATTTAAAGAGTTTCCACAAAAGTTCCCTTTATAAATGGAACGTGGGGTTAAATACCAAGTATAGTATTTCCCTTCTTTTCAAAGTGAAATCCCTCCCTCTTGCTTTTTAGGCATCCTCTTCAATATTCCCCTCGCTTCTTGAGAGAGATTCTCCTGTCTAATCCTAAATTGCAATAAATTCACTTCCTTCCTTTTACGAAATCAATTTGTTACAATACCATTTCTTCAAATTATTTCTAGAATAAAATCCAGACATTTTTTTTACTATAATTTATTCTTTTTAAAATCTAACATATATTTATACAAAGGCGGGTCAATAAGTTCGTGACTTTTTGGATAAAAAAATATTTTATTTTTCAACATAGTCTCCTTTGAGCTTAGTTCAACGTTTCTCCAATTTTTTTAACCCTTCCAAAAAATAACAAATGATTTCAACTTTGGAGTCAAATCTCTTTCCGCCGAGCCATTTCTTCAGGTTTGGAAACAAGAAATAGTCACTTGGGGCTAAATCCGGAGAATAGGGCGGACTAGGGAGCAATTCGTATCTCAATTCATGGATTTTCATAGAAATTCACTTTTTTCGATTTTCTTATCAAATCACCACTTAGTCTGTTATTAATGGATGCCAAACAAAAGACCCAGCTGGTTCAAATTTAGACAGAAGTCAGCTGATAGTTGCCTGCTGACAGGAGTGTGTTCCTTTTCATTTAAGAGACGGTAAATTCAAAAAGCGATGGACTTATTGACCTGCCTTCGTATAATAAGAATTCTTTGGTTGATCAAAACAATCGAAATGTTTGTTTTAAAATTTATTGAGCCAAAAAACTTAAGTTTCTGAGCTAGTATGTGTCGGTCAGTCATGATTGAAGATTAAGTGATCCTAAGTTGAAATTTTATATTAAATATCTCTCTCTAAGATTGGAGAAAAATTTTAGAAAATTTATTCTACATTATTTTTAGAATTTTGAGATATTCTTTTAATTATTTCTCTATTTATCCCTCTGGCGCACACACACACACTACTAAACTTGAAAGTTCTTAGACTCAACAAGCACCTTCAAATTCCCACCCATCTCCATTCAATCATTTCCTCTCCTAATTTTCTTATTGTACGTACTTTTTCTTTGTTACCTCACGTGTTTTTAATTACTCACAAAAAATAATAAAGATGAAAAAAAAATTATTCTTAATATCCGATTATATAATAATAATTTGTTATTATGTAAATTGTAAACGAAAATAATATTAAATTTTTGAAGTTATACTTCTTTAGGCGCGTTATGGAAAATTGATGGGGAGTGAAATTTTAAGATGTGTGACACGAAAAATTAACAGTTTTTTTGTTTTTCCAGAAAAATAAATTTTTATTTGCCTGAAGTAGGATTCGAACCTACCATGTCTCTCTTCGACTACGTCATAGCGCTCAAAGCAAGCGAGCGCTCTACCCACTAGGCTATGACGAATCCCCAACATTATTATCTTATTTTAACCATATATGCCATCCCATGGATAGATTATTAACAATTTTTTAATTAAACACAAAATATGAAGAATCTTGTTGAATTCTTGATGTCATATCTAATCTAAGGTGTGTAGAAAATTATAATAATTCCAAGAGTATATATATATATAAGAGTATATATATATATATATATATTTCAATCTAATACCAGACCAAATAAATAGATAGATAGATAGATGTCAACATGTTAGACTTAATGTAAGAAAATAAATATTTATTTATTTAATTTTTCAAATTTAAACTGAACTTTGTTGATTATCCTTTTCCAATCCTTCTATTATTTTATTGTAATTAATTATTTGCATGCAATTAAAAACTATTTTTTTAATGATGCCAAAGAAGTATAACTTCTCACGCGCGTACATGAGTACACGCACCGCTTTTTTTATTTTATATTACTCAAAAATAAATCCCAAAATTTATAATAATGATTATAGATTTTTTCTAAATACATTTAGGCCATGTTAGGCATTTTCATTTATTATTTTAATTCATTTTTAAATTACATTAAATAACAAATTATTATTCAATTTTTCTGAAATTGGTAAGAATTGAAAACTCGTCTTCATGTTCCAGTTCATTTCACCAATTGATTTTTTAAAGCCTTTCTCTACATTTTAATAACTCACATTCACATTTAAATATAATTAACAATTAATTTATAATTATATACCATATAATTAAAGAATTTGGAATAAAAGTTAATTTTATTCAAAGAATCTTGAAATAAACTTTGAATATATTCTTTAATTAAAATAAACTCGAAAATATTATATTCGTATTTTAATGTTAAAATCCTACAAATTCAAAAGATTTATAATTTCAATTTTGTATATAAATACAATTTTACAAGTGATTATTTATTGTTTGTTTCATTGAAAAGTTTCCAAAATCCTTTTATATTTACGTTTCTCTTAAAAGTGGTAATGTAGCCAAACACAATTGAATGAAAATTGAATTTACTTATTAAAAAGAATTTATTATGAACAAAAAAAAAAGAAAATAAATTTTTGTAAAGATTTAAACAATTCTTGGCTTTATTGATAGAGTAATAAA
Source organism: Labia minor (assembly GCA_963082975.1). Taxonomy (NCBI): domain Eukaryota; kingdom Metazoa; phylum Arthropoda; class Insecta; order Dermaptera; family Spongiphoridae; genus Labia; species Labia minor. The sequence continues at coordinate 58,583,231 of OY720345.1, forward strand.
TTGTTCTATTTTTGTTTAGTACTTTTGTAGCTTTTAAATAATAATATAGGGAGTAAGTGGAACTATTTCACAAGGGAACGTCTGTGGGTGCATTTGAGTTATAGCCGTACTAACAAATTTATAAATGAATGTGAATTGTTGTATATTTGTTCTTTGCTAATGGAAGCTTTGGATATGGTCCCGTAATGCACTGAAAGGAATTCCTAGCAGTCTGATGAAATGCAGGACAAATTAACATTGTTGTAAATATGCATATTAGTCTCTACATTTATGAATGATTTATTTAGAGAAAAAGAAAAAAAAAATAAAGAATTGATGAAGGGTGGAGGATTATTATTTTAAAATAATATTAAATAATTAAAATTAATTTCCCCTCTTCAACATGGCTCAACGAGCCGCCAATGGTACTTTAAAAAAATAATTCCTAATCAACTATGAATATTTAAGATTAAGATTATTATTTAAAATAAATAAACGATAAAATATATGAAACAATTTCAAATAATTTAAAAGAACATAAATTTAAAAAAAATCGTCATAAAACATACAGCCCTTAAGTTTACGAATGAATGCACTGAAAGGCAGAAAAGTATGACCTGTGGATATAACATAATATATATTTAATAATTTGATTACAAAATATTATTAAATTAAATATTTTTAATTTTATTTTATTTATAATATTTTGTCCTTAGAGCGGTTCTAAGAGTTTTTGAAATTCACACCATAAATAATTTTTATAAAGAAAAATTGATCTGTATTGGTTTCAGCCTCGGGAAAAATCATCTTTGTTAGTTTTTTCTAAATTTAAAATAGAAATTTTAATAATAAAAATATGGCGCCAGGCAACGTCGGACAGCGCTTCCTTAAATACAAAATAATATAAATAAAATAAAATTAAAAATATTTATTTTAATAATATTTTGTAATCAAATTACGAAATATATATTATGTTATATCCATAGGCCATATTTTTCTGTCTTTCGGAGCATTAATACGTTTAAGGGCTATATGTTTTATGACCATTTTTTTAAAATTTATGTTCTTTTAAATTATTGGAATGGTGGCTCGGTGAACCAGGAATTAATATTACCAGCTAAACCCGATAATAAGGAAAAACAATTTTAATGACCTAGTGGCGGCTCGGTGAACCGGGTACTATAAATTAAATAAGTTAATATATTAAACTAGAAAATAATATTTTAAAAAACTAGATTTTTTTTAAGTTAAATATTTGTTAGAAATTTCGGAAATTAACCGGAGAAAAGAATAAATTAAAAAAAAAAGAAAAAGTTTTCTTAAGTTTTTTTTTTCATTCTTCGAAAGAGAGATAATTGAAGATTTATATAACGCTCAATGAATTTGTAAATATTTATCCAAAGCAAACTGTTTTCTGACTCTGTACTTTATATCCTTCCTGTGTGTTTTCGTACTTTGGTACTTGGTGGAGTTTTTCATTCGAGGTCGGTATATTTGAACGACTTCCTCATCAACTCTTTACTCTTTCACTGCGAGTTGGATAAATGATTGCCATCTTCTTACTTCCTCTTCCGATCGTTAGTCTTCCCTCGTCATTGATCGCCAAACAAGCCGAGTATGGCGCCTAAACTCTCCGGATAATTAATCACATTCATATATACTTTGGGGTTAATATATCCTCATTTGGCAAATGCTATGAGGAGTAACCAGTTATTTATCTTCAATCTTAACATTGCATATGCAAATAAACCTCCATCTGGATATTGTATTCGCAAATGCCTTCCAATGAATCCCGTCATTAATAATGTTAGATAGGAGGAGGTTGACCTGTTTCAATTCGCTTAAGGGAATATTTTTATGATTTTTGCAAAAACAACCGAGTGAACTTAAGAATTTGTTTATATCTTCGATTCCAATTAAAGAAAATGAAAGGACGGGATTATTTACTTGGTTCTCTCTTTTGGGAATATATTTATCTCATTAATGGTGTAAAAAGCAATCCACTTGTTTTGGTACGCATATACGAAAATGAATTCCTAATACTAATATTATTAACGAATTTTTCACTTTGAAGGGTATCTAACTAGAATCTCTTTCTATCCTTTTCATTAAAACATATTATAGAGAGTTCATTAAAAATGTTATAAATTTTTTTAAAACTCATAAAATTACTAAAGAATTAAAGAAAAGAAGGAAATAAATATTAACAAATAATCAAGAATATATATTTAGTCTTTCAAGAGAAAATTAAATTTAAAATGTTTTTTATAAATTTAAAATATACAATCAAGTTGTATTTCAAATAATGAATATATTTATATTTATACATATCAAAAAAACCTCTGACTTTTGTAAACCAAATGAAAGAACAATGTATATCAAGTATGTTGACGCCTAATCAGAGTAAAGATTTTTTATGATCCCTACAACGGATACTCTGTACGTTTATCTTGATAATCTTGATCGAGGCCACTACTTTTTATTACAACTTTGAAATAAATAAGCAAGGGATACTCTGAACCTTTTTCGTAATTTTCTTGAGTATGCTACTTTTTATTTCAAGTAGCTTCTCAATTTTGGATGGACCTCATTCCCATAGAAATTTATTTGCCAGGCCTAGGACTTGAACCCGGGACCACGAGGTTGAGAGTCAATCGTGTTGCCTCTTATATATATATATAAATGCAAATACAAATAATAATAAAAACCGAGTGAACTTAAGAATTTGTTTATATCTTCATTTCCAAATAAAGATTAGACAATGTAAAAATCATTCCCAAGTATCCAAGTTCTATTTTAATTTAATTTGAATTATCTAAATTGTTTTTAAGATAATTTTTTATAAACTGTTATCATTAATTTTTTTAAATTTCTCTTATTCATAAATGAACTACTTAATTTTTGTAATATTATTAAGGTTACCAGATAATTACAATATTTTCTTTTCATTTCTTTTTAATCCTTGTATTTCCCTTTTTATTATCGTAATTCATTAACTATTGTTTTAATTTATGTTAAAAGTCACTGAATATTCCTTAAGATAAAAAAAAATGATCACAAATTGACCGGAGAATTAAATTTAATTATTTTTATAAACTTGAATTAAAATCAAAGATTCATTTCTAAAAGAAAATTTGTTTTGAATTTAGAGGTTTTTTTTATTTATTTAGTATGATCATACAACTCAATATATAGTATGGTATATCTTGAAATAGATAATTCATTTCATGTGAATATTATAATATGCACATACCATACGATTATATTTTTGTAAAGGTAGTTTTCCTTTAAATAGTGCATGCGAAAATGCTCTAAATATGGAACTTTAGTCAACAGAGTAAACACATGAATAAATGCATTTAATAGAAATATAAACGGTAACTTTATTACACGAATTCAACAAAACTTTAATTAATTTAGAGATTAATTAATAAATTCAATTTGTCTTTCTTTAACTTTTTGAATCAAAAAAATGATTGTTATATTATTACCCCCCCTCCCTCTAACATTAGGAATAAATGGTCAGCCTATATTGATCAAATCTGATCTGATCTGAAAATAAGATAGAGAGATGCATAGGGGAAAGAAAGAGAGTTATAGGTAATAGATATTTATTCTCCATGCATAAAAAAATTTGGACTGGGTGGAAAATTGTAGAGGCGTTAAACCCTAGTTTCTAGATATAATGTTCAGCCACATACAAATCTCAAAATGCAATAAAACCTATAAGAAAAGAATTGAAAAATAGACGCCACACACTCTTAACTTCTTTGTCTTGAGTTTAAATCTTAGGTTAGACAAGAGAATGTCCATATAGCTTAGCTCCTTGGGAACGAGTTCTACCCAGCCTATGTAATTGTATTTGGGAAGCTAATTGAAATAAAAAGTAGCGACCTCCAATCAAGAAAATAAAGATAAAGATTCGGAGCATCCGCTGTACGGATCATATATAACTTTTACCTCAAATAAAAGGCAACCTACTTATAGGATCTGTCCTTTTATAGGATTTACAAGGTTTATTTTGTTTAAAAAAAGACAAAAATATAGAATAATAGGGGATGAAGGCGTTCTGTTTAATTTAACCAAAATACATTTTTAAACAAAATAATTAATTTACTTTTCCCTTAAAATTTTCGAAAAAAATTTAAATAAACTATGTTTAAATAAAAAAAATGTACTGTACGATGAGTGAATTATCTATCCCCATGATAAATGAAAGAGCAAGCAGGTGGATTCATATCATAATAATACATCAAATATCAACTTACTAAGAAAACTGCAAGAACGTGGCTATTGAAATGACAAAAGAACTAAGAGAGAGAGGAAATATGGAAGGAATTTCCCTAGGAATTCATTTAAGTGAAAAACTCCCCTCCTCCTGTATTATTACTGTATATAGAATTTATAAGGAGACCATATATTTCGAGTATTGTGAATATTATAACAATATAATAAAATATTTCAGTTCACTTTCATTTTCCGAAAACTGAAATTCATTTCTCAACTACAGATTTTGTTTTATTAAATATTATTTTATTGCATCATATAAATCTATACTTGATAACTTTGTTTTATGCAGAGGAAAAACTTTTATTTCATTTAAAAACACTTAATTGAAATCTCGTAAATATTTATTTAAAAGTATTTGATTACTCTTTTAGAAATTGAATTTGTTTGGCACTTTATAACAAAGTTTGAAAAGAGTGGAAAATTAATTACTCTATGTAAAGAGGAGTTTTACTAAAAAAAAATTGCTGAAGAATGAAAAAAAAAATATATATATAAATTGTTTAACACAAAAAATATTGTTATCTAATCAACGAATTGTCAGTGGCCATTATTTTCCACTGGGGATGGTTAAGCAAATAGAATGAATGCATCTCTGGTCTCTGTTCTAGTTTTTTTCTCTCTTATTTGGTTGTATCATCAATTCATGTTTTTATGAACTTTAGTTTGGCGGATGATAATTTTTCTCTTGTTTTTTTTTATTTTGTTTTGAAATTACTGCAATAAATAATTTTAAAAAAACAACAACTTATCTCCTCATCGGAATAGAAACAATTAGTCTAAATTATCTATTATTATTTAGGTGGTTTAAGTCTTTATTATTTTAATGTAAAATAATTAATTAGCAAAGTGGCACAACATATTCTTCAAATATACTAAAAGTTGTTATTGTTGAATAATAGTGAAAAAGAGTTTCTTACAATGAAATAAAAAAACCTCTCACTTTTGTACATCCTAAGCAAGGACAACGCCTATCAAGTCGGTTATAATAATTATGTGTCCTATGATCAGTAAAACGGGTCCTATCAACCTTTACCTTGATTTTCCTAATCGGAGGCGCTACTTTTATCAAGTATCTTTCCATTTTTGATCTCGGAAACTGGGTTGACTCCGTCCCATAAACCCTTGAGAAAATCCCTTGCCAGGCCCGGGACTTAAACCCGGGACCTCGAGAATGTGAGCTAACTCTGTTAACCAACGTCAAACGAGGCGGCCATACAATGAAATAAAGGACAGATGTATTTTGCATTAATTGTTAAATAATAAAGAATGGGAGTAATGGAATTGAGTCTGATGAAGATATGGTGAATTAACAAAAAATATACTACAAAACGTAAAATGACTAGTATTAAAAACCTCGCGTTTTAAATATCAATAAAATCACTTGTTTTAAAGTTGGTATGAATGTCTTTGAAATCTGACATAAGTTTCATATGATTTCGATTGTTAGGTTAGAAATTATAGCTTCTTTTGTAATTGTTAAAAAATTTTGTCGGCGATTTCTTAAAGTGAAAAAAATGAAAAAAATTTGCAATATTGATTAGATATGTATATGAATATTAATATTGAATGTGATGATGAATGGATGCTCTATACAATTTCGAAGACCAGAATATGATCATCTTATAATTAAATTAAAGGATCCTATTGCGGTTGATGCGAATTATTCTTATTATTTATTAAAATGTTGAAAGAATTAATAAAACCAGAAATTCATTTTATCAGATGGAAAAGGCAATTTGTTAAGGGATGATATTTGGGGAAGGAACTTTTATTTAAGGTATATAAGGTAAGATTGTTCAATCTGGTTTACTTATTCAGCAGGTCTCCCCCACATATCTTATCTCCCCTTCCCTATATTTGGGTTAGATTGGAAGGGATTTACAATTGGCGGATACTAACACACTATATTTCACGAAGATTTATTTAAAGAATAAATTACCATTTTTTAAAGTAATTAATTTAGTATTGATAATTTTGAATAAATTACACACAATCAGATTAAATCGACTCTTTCATTAATTAAGTAAATATTATAAAGGATTTTAATCTTTTGTTATATAACATTTTGATGGAAATAAATGGAGTTTATGAAATAGCACTCTACAAATTTTGATTATATGTTAATTCATTTTTGGAACTAAAATTTATATGATATTGTATTTAACGAAATACAATTTGTATTATATTTTAAGATTTATTTTAAAATTTGATCATAATTCATATTCCAAATCAAGAGTTCTCCTATTTTATTTTTATTAACTCCAAATATATATATCTTATATATATATGCTTTTTATCATTCGATTAACTGATATATGCAGGGTGCGGCTCACGTACAAATTATATAATTATCTAAAAATATAGTAATAAAATATAATTAAATAATATTATAATTTAAATTAATAAAATAGTATGTTTATTTATTTTGTCAATAAAAATACAAATTTATTTATTTTTTTTCAATAAATGCTTAATAAATGATTATTTTATTCAAATCCTACTACTCGCAGGCGATAGGGCAGGTCAGTAAGTCCGTGACTTTTTGAATGAAATCCAGATTTAAAAAAATCTTTTATTTTTCATCGCAGTCTTATTTGAGCTTCATACACTTCATCCAACGTTTCTCCAATTGTTTTATCCCTTCCAAAAAATAAGATTTGTCGAGGACATCAAGATAGATTTATTTGTGAAATGATTTCATCGTTGGAGTCAAATCTCTTTCTGCCGAGCCATTTCTTCAAGTTTGGAAACAAGAAATAGTCATTCGGGGCTAAATCCGGAGAATATTGCGGATGAGGGAGCAATTCGTATCTCATTTCAGGGATTTTCATGAATATTCATTTTTTTTTCATTTTCTTCTCAAATCAGGAGGTATTCTACTATTTATGAATGTTAAGCAAAAACTAAAAGACTCAGTTGGTTCAAATTTCGACAGGAGTCAGATGATAGTTACTTGCTGATAAGAGCAATGTTGCCATTTCATTTAAGAGACGGGAAATTCAAAAAGTCACGGTCCTAATGATCTGCTCTCGTATTAGGTCACCCTTTCCCTCTATATAGTATATATATTTATTTATATCTTTTACAAATTTTCAATCATTAAAAAATATTTTTATTAATTCATTCAAGTTTAAATATATTTTTTTAATGTTGCAGTAGGGTGAGACTTGATGTTAATTTATTATTTTTTTAAAATACTATTGTAATTCATTAATTAAATTTAACTAATTAATTTTACTTTTATATGGAATATATTTAGAAGGATATTTTGTCTTACAATACCTAAGTCGGTTTACAAATTTCATATGTATATGTATTATTTCATAGTCTAAGAATAACATTTTTACCGACCGACGATAGTAAGGGAGGTATTGTTTTCACACCAAATTTCACATGTGGAGATTTTTACATATCTCCACGAATCATGGATTTTCTAAACAGAAAAAAGTATTTTTAGCATGATGTCTGTCCGTCCGTCCGTCCGTCTGTCCGTATAGATGTGTACAGCCTGAACGGCTCAACCGATTTTGATGAAATTTGGTATATTTACTTAATGCATCAGTGGGATGAATTGATCAACTTTTGGTGCAAATCCGGAAACCGGAAGTGGTAGTATTAGCAATCGACGATAGGAAGGGAAGGGTTATTTTCACACCAAAGGAGATTTTTTTATATATCACCACAAATCATGCACTTTGTATTGGTTTTATCCTCGGGAAAATCATATTTATTAGTTTTTTCTTGATTTAAAATTATATGACGTCATCCAGCCATTCATGACGTCACAGCCTGGTCTTGCATATATATTATAAATAAAATAAAATTAAAAATGTTTATATTTATTATTTATGTATGCCTATCTGTTTTTTATTACATTAATAGATATATTAAAATTATTTGAAATTATTTCTGTAGTTGGAAATTAATTTACTTCAAACCGTCGGTCGGTTCGGACCTGGTCACAGGTCAACTTTTTTTATTTAATTTTCAAATAATTTTTAATAATTTACTTTAAATAGAGATTTTTAAGGAATTAATTTATTTTTTTTATATATTACTTTTGTATACTATATGTTATATAATATATATAAATATATAATAATATATATAAACGTAAATTGATTCCATTGTTTATGAAAAATATCAAACGTTGATCCCTACATTTATTTTTAACCAATCCTTTAAAATGAAAGCTCACCTATAATATTTTTATTATAATTTTAGAAATATCAAGTAATATGATGACCTAATATTTGTATCCCAAGGAAATATAATAAAAGAGACCAGTGAAAGAGAATTAATTGAGGTGGAGATTTTATCAACCTATTATCCTATGATTGGTTTATTTACAAATAATATTTATAAAAGTCACTTTTATTAAAGAAAAACAAAATCACATCGATACAGAGAATTATTTTTTTTTATTGAAGAGTAGAAGGATGGAGGATTATGAAAGAATGATCTGATTTTAGCAATTGGTGAAAGGATTATTTTCATTCTATACTTTAGAGTTAAATTGGCTTGGAATTATATATACTATATATATACATATATATATATAAACAAAGTTACTAGAATGGAAAGAATCAGCAAATTTAAAAAAATATAATATTTTAAAACATATAAAAAAATATTTATGAAAATAGTAAAGCATTGACACCATTATCCAATGAAAACGTAGGAATAAAAAAATAAAGGATTAAGATTTTTTTAATGACTGTTTGAATTATACGAAATTAACCCGGATTGAATAATGTTTTTGCCATAAACCAGAATTTAATATCTTGTTTGATGCGAAATAAAATAAAATGGAAATGAGCGAGGAATTTTTAAAGCAAATTTGATAAATGAGATTCTCTCGTTTTTTTTTACAATCTATTGTTTTGGAGGAAAATCCGATAACGGAATAGGATAATGGACAGGGCGAAAGAAGGTCATCAAAGTTTGCTCATAAAAAAAGCAATGGCTTTATTTTTCATCTTATTTTGCTACGATGATGCAAGAGGTGGAAAGAGGAGAAAGAAGCTTGCTTTAAAAAGGTGTCACTGAAGACGAAAGAAATCGATTTATAAATCATATATTACTTGTAATATATATATATAGTATAAGTTGTTTGGGATCTATTTATTGTATTCCATTATTTGAAAAACTCACACCAAGCTAAGAGGAAATCCAAGGGATTCGACTCATCTTTTTTTTTTCTTGTATCGGAACCTAGTACATCTTTAGTTGATAAATATTTTTCATCCTGTTAGGAAAAAGTAAGTTGAAAATCCATTTTATCAAATATATTACATTTGAAAAAAAATCTATTTTATCAAAATACATGATTTTTGTTTTTTTGTTTTTGATTATAAAACATTTTATTTCACCATTGAAAAAATGAAAAAAATACAATTTATTAGTACCTATTTATCAGCCAAACAATGATAATATTTTTAAAAATTAAATAAAATTTAAATTATTAAAGCTTGGGTGGTTGTTTTTATTTATAACGGAATTTTGTAAATTAAACCACATATTGATATTTGTTATTGTAAATTTATTCAAAAAATACAAACATATACACAACGTTTCGATTGCTACTTCTGCAATCGTTATCAAGCGACTGCACTGTTCGAGTGTCCAGTGACAAGTGACGAATTATCCTTAATACTGGACACTCGAACAGTGCAGTCGCTTGATAACAATTAATTTACAAAATTCCGTTATAAATAAAATTTGTTAATAAAAATGCCTTCTATAAATTTAATTATTTTAAAGATATTTTTAATTCTAATTTAAACTAAGTTAGTTTTTATTTTATTAAAAAATACTTCTGAATTTTGTACATTCCAAGAAAAGCGCATATGAAATCAGATACGTATGGTAAAGATGTTCTATGATCAATATAACGGATTTTCTCTCAACCTTTATCTTTATTTTCTCGATGGATTTTTTAAAGGTAAATTAGAATGTATTTTTTATTTAATTATTTTTTTTTTAATTTACCTCTCTTATTTGAGTTTAGAGGTAAAATAAATATATAAATATATATACTTACAGATATTTATATATGGACCGTTTATTTTGAAAGTGGTGTAAGATCATTTTTTGTTGTTGCGAGAAAATTAAAGGTGAGCATATTTTGTCAATTAAAAATATTGATGGATTATTTTAAGTCCGGTCTAGATTTTATCAATTTATTAGAATGTAAATTGATTATATAAATTTCTTTTAGGTGAATATAGCTAAATATAACCAAAATAATGATTATACATATATAAAATTCTTTAAGCGATCAATTTTAAATTGAATAAAACAATGGCATTTCTTAAGATATTTAATAGTAATTAGTTATAAATAAAAAGTTTACAATAAATTAACTATAAATTATATAATATCTCATTTTTTAATTAAAATGGACTTACACCACTTTCAAAATAAAATAGTTCATATATATTTTTTTCGTTAAGACTATTTTGAAAAAATGGTTATACATTTATGATTCTAAATATTAAGCTTATTGTACGACATCTACGATCTATTTATTTTTACATATTCACCAAATAAATTCAAGCACTTATCATATCTTTTAACAGTTTTTGAAATGCCGTCTGCAAAAAAATCTGCCGCCTGAGAGCGTAGCCAACCTGTGATAGCCAAGTTTTTTTGTCACTATCTCATGCACAAGACTTCGAGAAATCTCAGGAAAATGATCAGAAAGTTCCGAGATTGTGAAGCGCCGGTTCTCACGAATTTTCTCGTTCACTTTGTTCACCAAGTCATCAGTGACGAGAGATGGCCTACCACTCCGGTCTTCATCGTGAACGTTCGTTCTTCCATTTTTAAAAAAACGAATCCATTGACGGACTACACCTTCGCTGATAATGTTTGGCCCATACACCGCACACAATTCATCGATGAATTTCAGCTGCAATCAGTGTAATTTTTCAACCACAGAAATCTTATTACCCCACGCACTTCACACTTGGCGGGATTTTCTATTGCGGCACTCAGGTTTTTAGGCTATAACAAAAGAACGCGCGATCGTACAATGCTCTCTCTAGCACAGCTAGAAGCGTACTGAACTGCTGTGCACGCCGATGTGAGAATGGCGGTCTAGCCCCTTTACTTATCGCGCAACGCTCAAACGGCGGTTACTTTGTGGACGACCCTCGTATATTTCAACAAAATCTGCTTATTTATTTATAGACTTTATGATATTTTTACATAAAAAATAAAAAAAAATATTCATTCGGTATACACTTATATTATTTTTTATTTTTAATTAATTTATATATTATATAATTCATCTCAAATCAACTGTGTTTATGACACAAATATCAATAAAACATAAAGTAAGATTAAAATTAGTGATTGTGTAACAATGTAATTAAAGAACAATAGTTAAATTAGAATTAAATAAATTTTAAAACTATATTTCAACTATCTTAAAAATACATAATAAATTTCTTTAGTTTAAAAAAAAAACAGAATATTATTCCATTGGCTATAATTATTAAAATAGAACAATTCTTTTAAAAGAAAAAGAAAATGATTGGGAGATTGTAGTCTGAAACCATCGGGTTTAAATAAACAGCTAAATTGAGTTTCTCTATAAGACTTGGGTTAAGCTTGAATTGTTATTGGTATCTTAAGCAATTCTAGTTTTTCTTTTCTCTTAATGTTTGTTTATTTGATAGTTTTCGAGATGCTTGAAATCTAGTTGTTTCATTTAAAATTCTAGTGAGGTCTTTAATTCTAAAATAAATGATAAAATAAATTCATTCGTTTGAATCGAAATCTAATGATAAAAAGTGAATAAAAAATTAATTGAATTTTAAAGAAAAGTTCAAAATTTATTTCGATAAATGTATAACAAAAAGTATTCTTGAAAAAAAGTATAACCATTTATTATATACAAGATAATGAGCTTAAACAAAGCATGCTATTTTATAATAATAAATAAAATATATAGTTAAAAATACAAAACATGTATTTCTGTTTTTCAATCTGTATTTGCGGCTCAATTTTTAATCTTCTACGCCCCTCTTCTAATGGTACGATCCTAACTTTAAGAGTATATTGTTCGTATAAATGGGTATTTTATTACTTACTATGATATAAAGATTTTATTTCTTGTTCACTGTTTATAAATCAATGTAATGCATCCTTTACAATGTTATTAGCACCATTCAAAAGTGCTGATATTTCAAGCCAATCTTATAAACCATTCTTATAAAGAAATATTATTTACATTTTTTAAATCATTAATAAAAAGCATATATATATATAATGGCGTACCTAAGGGGGTGGTGGGTGCGGTCCGCACCGGGCGGCACTTATCTTGGGGCGGCACTTTTTATATTTAGTTATAGTTGTAAAAAGCAACTTATTCATTTCATATTTATTTTTTTTTCTTTCTTGAATAATAAATGATTATTATGATTATTATAAGTTTACTATTTGATTTATATAAATTATGATTAACTATATGATTTCGAATATTATTACTCGGTGTATATAAATGCATTTTAGTGTAAATTTTGAATTCTAATTCCAAGAACAGGATAATAATTTTATTTTATTCTATTCATTAAAATTCGTTGAATTCGTAAACGTATCTTTAAGATTTTGTTCGGCAAAATTATCTTCGTTCTACAATGAGTCAATTAAGACTACAAAATCTTGCAATATTGTCAATAGAACAAGAAATTACAAATAATATAAATTTTGGGAGCATAATACACGATTTTTCTAGTATGAAAGCTAGAAGAGTAAATATTATAAAAATATGTTTACGAGTGCATTCAAATATGTAAAAAAATTTACTCTCTGTGTATTAATTAATATTGATTAAATAACTTAATAATTTATTTATGTGTATTAATTTATAAAAACCACTATTTGATTGACTTATAATAAAAAGGGCGGCAAACTGGAGATCGCTCCGGGCGGCAAAAGTTCTAGGTACGCCACTGTATATATATATATTATATATTATTCTATTCTATTATATATATATATTAGACATTATTCTATATTTTAAATCAGCGGTTGGCCAAGCTTTCTGAAAATCGAACTAAAATTGAATGTAACTAAACTTGAGCGTACCAGATTATTGAGATGATTTTTTTTTATTATAGATTTTGATTTAACATTTATAGAAAATTTACATATTGACATAATTAAATAATTCATATTAAAAAAATATTAATGATTAATATGATATTATTTAAAAAAAAAAAAAAAAAATTATACATATAAAATAAATTTATAAAAACTTAAAAATAATTTTTTTTAATTTTCTTTTGAAATTTCAATGATGTTAATTTAAATTAAATTTTTAATATATCTCGCATTTAACATAAATTTAATAGATAAGCACACCTTTCCAAATTCATTACTAAAATTTTCAAAATTAAATTCAAAAAAATATTTTTTTTTGTTATATTTTAATAATTAAATGAATAGTTTAGTATTTTCACACTGAATCGTAATATTCTATTGTTAATAAAATTATTTTTATAATTCATTCAATATTCAATCACATTCCAACTTTAAGAGGAGGTTTAGAATTTTAACATTTTTACTATCTCGACATTAATTAATTAATTTTTTAAATTTTTTAACACGTTGACTTCCAATCACACGCCAGCACGTGACGTGGTGTCATCAACAAAGAATTAATTTTTAAATTTTGACTTAAAAATTAAGGCAAAGGTTTTAAATTTAAATTTAATATTTGTTAATTAATTAATTTAATTGAATAACAATACTATACTCTAAATTTAAATTTTTTATTAATTAAATTTAATTTAAATATAATATATGTTAATTAATCCAATTCAAATTTGCGAGATAGTCGAGTGGAGACACTCCAGATTTTTTTATATTATATCATTTAGAATGACAAAAAAAAAAAAAGATTGGTTGATCGGTTTTCCCAATCTTGATCAATTTTGTAGAATTATTCTCAGCAGTTTTTTGCATCCATGAATGAATCGTTTCCTAACAACTAAGAAGTAAGAATCAATGGCGTCTGATTCTTAGTGAAAAGACATCCTATACCGAGATAAGAGGAGCCGTCACGCCAAACAAGTGTTAAAACTCCATCTTTTTTCTCTTTTTTTTATCGGCCTAAATGAGTCGTATCTGTTTTCCTCGGATCCTAGTTTAAAGCCATTTAAAGAAGAGAGAGATATAAGCATTCCATTTTGATCATAATTTGAACATTTTTTCGTTTTCCTTTTCAAATGACTTTCTATTATATTTAAAAGCTTCCCGTTTTAATAAAGAAAACATCTGATGATTGAAATAACAAAAATATTCATGTATATATATATATATATATATATATATATATATCACTTAAAACTTTCTTATTTTAGAACTTTTAACTCATTGAAACATCTTTATGTAAGTATAATAATATTTCTACTAGTATTTTTTAAAAAATAAAATTTATGTTTAATTGGATCCAATTTAAAAAAAATACTTTTAAAAAAAATAAGCTGTAGCAGAACCGACCGACGATTTGAAATAAATTAATTTCCAAACATTATATATATATATATATAAAGTATAAAAAAAATATTTTTAAAAAATGAATTAAAATCACTAAATTATATTATCTTGATTTTATCTTTAGTTTAATTACTCAATTATTAATTACTACTAGATTTTAAGTTCAAAATTTCCGACAATGAATATAAAATTAATACTTTGTAAACTACCACTTCTGGTTTCCGGATATACACCAAAAGTTGATGAATTCATGTTACTGATGCATTAAGTAAATATACCAAATTTTATCTAAATCCGTTAAGCCGTTCAAGCTGTACACTTCTATACGGACACACAGACGGATAGATATCATGCTAAAAATACTTTTTTCTGTTAACAAATTGCATGATTCCTGGAGATATGTAAAAAATCTCCACATGTGAAATTTTGTGTGAAAACAATCCTTCGCATCCTATCGTCGGTCGGTAAAAAACAAATATGAAATTTAAAATGTTTAATATCATTTCTGGTTAGCAATTGATTTGTCATTTTTATAGTATCATATTGACGTGAGACATGATATTAAAGTATGTGAAAAGTCAGAATTTTTAAAAATAAAAATGTCTACAATATTTATGGATCAACATTT
Organism: Labia minor; assembly: GCA_963082975.1. Taxonomy (NCBI): domain Eukaryota; kingdom Metazoa; phylum Arthropoda; class Insecta; order Dermaptera; family Spongiphoridae; genus Labia; species Labia minor. Next base: position 58,598,637 of record OY720345.1, read on the forward strand.
GTTGAAAAACATAGGCGAATAGCAGAGATTGCTTAACAAGCAATTGTATCTACAGATATAATAGGCGAGTTATAAAATAGAAATGTTTACGATCGACGGGAGAAGAAAGGAAGTTATTGCTCTTTGATTTTTTTATTTTTGTTGTTTTAATTTCTGATTGAAATTTTTTCAACATTCAATTTTAATTTTACATTCATTAACTATTTATATAAAATTTATTTTATATATTTTTAGAAACTGATATTCATTATTCATATAAAAATATAAAATATCTTTTGTTTGTATTGTATATTGTAATTCGATGGAAACTCCATAGAGGAATAGTAAATTTATTATTTAGATTAATCTTTTCCAATCGTTCTTCATCAAAAACTTCTCACAAGGGTGAAAATCTATCTCTGTCCTCATTAATCTTCTTCCTCTCACTCTTATCTGATGCCTTTAAATCCAATACCTCCAAACAGAGAAATGGATACGAGAGCCTTTTCTCTTTTAAATATTATTTTCATTAATCTACACCCACACTCACTCATAAAGATACATTTACATACAAACAATCCTTAGCAGAAAATAAAAATATTTTACTTTGCCCTTTAGGATATGTTTTCATATGTATTTTAAATAAATATAAACAATAAAAATGAAAACTTTTTCCTTCAAAGAATTATTATAATTTCATAATATAATTCAATAATATAATAGATCATAAAATTTGAAACCAATGAAATATTTTGGGCGTACTACTTTACTGGTCATATTTTGAGACAATCAACGAATCAACCCAATTTTTCACTTCTTCATAAGGCCTGGTCAGAGGGAGTCTGGAGAATAAGGCAGGTAGATTAGGACTTTTTAAGTATGTTTTCACCGACATGGTGACTTGGGGTCGAGTATTGTCTTGTTGCAAAATTACTTTATCGTGTCTATCGTTGTATTGCGACAGTTTATCTTTTATTGCTCGGCTCAAACCCATCTAAGGCTTTGGATATAGATCGGCTGTGATTGTCTCAGTCGGTTTTAGTAGCTCAACTACGCCGAGCTGATTTCACCAAATACTGAGCATGGATATCCGGTTTTACTAACGATTGGAATCATGACCAGTGTCCCCATGATTTTCTGTCCTTGGAATTATCGTAATGAACCCATTTTTCGTCTCCAATCACAATACGATGCAAAATCCCTTCTGTTTTAGCCTTGCAAGCAGCTGTTCACAAGCAAACAAACGCCGAACAACACCGTACGCAATTTCCTTATTTGTGAATCATTTCCATGAGTTTCAGACGTTTTAAATTGACTTGTTTAGTCGCTTCCAATGATCTGCCAATTCTCGTTGCGTTTGACACTAGTCTTGATCAAGTAATGCCTTCAATTTTGCACCTTCGAAAACCTTCTCTCTTCCGCCGCTCAACGTCAAAATCGCCTTTCTTGAAGCGTTGAAACTACTCTCGGCACGTCCTTTCACTAAGAGCGCCCTCACCATACATATTTGAGAGTATTTGATAAACCTAATCGGTAGAATTTTTTCATATTTAAGCAAAAAGTTAAAACTTCCCGCAAACTGACATTTTTCATCAACAATATCTTTATAATGCTGACACAAATCGGCTAATATTTCAACGGCATTATGTTTACAAATGCCTATTGTATGACATCTACGATCTAATTATTTCGATCATCGTTACAGTCATCTATTGGAAAAGTTGTACACCTATTATGCATATATGAGGATCATTTAAAAATTAAACGACCCTTTAGGAGTTGAGCATTGGAAAGGAAGTGTATGTGTGTATGATGGAGCACTTATAGCCGTTAAGTGGAAATACCTACAGTGAGGAAATCACATCAGCCGTCTTGTCCCATGCTTAATTTAAAAGCCCTTATGGTGAGTGAAAGGGGTGTATCCCTCTCTATAAAATTGTTCGTCAGTAAAAACGTCAAACCATCAAAAATTTAACGCAGACTACATACCCACTTCGGGGAAGCTAGTATTTCATTATCCAGAGTGGAGATTTGATAGAACAAATTTAAGCGAATCAAGTGCAACTAGTTAGATGCCGGTCTAACTTCATTTAACAAAAATAGATTGAAAAAATACCACAACGTTGTGAAAAATATATCATAATTCATATACATAATGGATTTTATAAAAATATTCTAAATGAAATTTTTCAACAGATTTGTACGTCCTGAGTACTTATTCATCAACTACTAGTATGTTTGTGTGGAATAATAAAAATCTTATGAGTCAAATTCTTGTGAAATAAAAAAAGAGACAAGATACGTACAAGAATCTTGATATTTAATATATATATCTGGTATATATATATATAATATAATATAAATTATATTTCTTTATTTCAAAATATCAACTGGTAATAAAGAATCCTAAATAATTAGAAAAAAAATTTATTGAAATAATAATATGTAAAAGTAACTAAATAATAATAATAATAATAATAAATATTTATTTGTCTTTGCCTAATTCGGCATACAAAATTATACAATTTCATAATTTCACACAGTTTAACAAAAATTGCAGAAAAATCAAACTCATATAAATATAAAAACATTAACCGTTTTAGTGCCATTGATTTTTACCTATATCTACTTAAAAATGCCAAAGAAATCTTTGTCGTGTTGATGCCATTTACCTTTGTTTCTAAAAAAAACTGTATCTCCTCCAAAAATTGTCCAATTTTAATAATTTTTTCGGTGTTTTTTTAATAAAAACTTGTACAAGGATAATAAAATACAAAGAACATTATGGAAATATAATTGTGAACAAAAATTATAACAAAAACTGGAATCTAAAAGAAAAAAAGTTAACATGTGTGCTTTACCGCACAGACTCCATGAAGCCCCTTCTTACAGCGACCACAAATCAAGTTGCTCCTCTTCACAGCGCTGTAATCCTTGCTGCTGCACACTACGCAGCGCCGTAAATTACGCCCGGGTAACTTTTCTAATCCAAAACTTTGTGAGGAAGATGTTGTCGGAGTAGACGTTTTTGGTCTATTTTTGCGGAGCAACCATTTCTCTTCTAAATCTTCAATTATACTCGTTATAAATTTCAATCTCGTCATTTTTTTGCCAATATTTTTCTCACTATACAATATATATGCATTCAATACCATCCTTCCAAATACAGCAAATACAACCTTTTTCCAAAATTTGAGAGTTCTTCGTTCATCCAAATAGGTGTATAGCATTTTGTCGCTCTCGTCTACTCCGCCCATAAATTGATTATATTGGTGAATCATTGATGGTTTATTTTTTATAGATTCGTAATTTCCTCTCTTTTTTGTGACAGATACATTTAGCGTATCGCTGCACGTAGAAATCAAAATAACTGGATTGTTTTTTGACTTTTTGTCTCTAAAGGAACACAATAGCACAGGATCGTTGGTGAAATACTTGGGTTCGTTTACTGGAACCGTTTTGGCTTCTTTTGGAACAAGCTTCCTATTTCTACGTATGGTTCCTGTTAGATATGTGGCTTTCTGATAAAGGGAACGTGCAAGTTCTACACTGGTGTAAAAATTATCCGTGAATAGGTGGTATCCCTTGTTTAGGTAATTTCCCATTAACAAAAGTTTTTCTGCCACAACAAATCCCAGACCTTTTTCTTTTATCTCAACTTTGTCAACTTTAGATTTAGCACCACGGTAACAAAAGAATCCAAGACAATATTTCGACAACGAGTCACAAAGCATCCAGAATTTTACGCCCCACTGATGATGCTTCTTGCTGGGGATATACTGTTTGATCACAGTATGAGCATTTGTTCCAACAAGAGATTCATCTATGCTCAACTGTTGGTTGGGTATATAATGCTGCCGGAAAACCAAATTAGCGTGATTTACCAACACTTGAAACCTGGCACATGGATCGTATTCTGGATGTCCAGGTGGAGCTAAAGTTTTATTATCTACCAGATGAAAAAATTTCAAGAGCAGCTGAAATCTGTTTCGTGCAAACATTTTTGCAAACCATGGAATACATCTTGATCCTTTCATCCAATAAGAAAAAATAGTTGGCCTCCTTGTGATGCCCATTTCCAGTATAACGGCGATAAATCCTCTCATTTCTGGGATGGTGACAGGCTTCCACAATTTTGCACGAGATTGAGGTTTCAAATTTGGAAGATTTTGCAAAAACTGTGCGGCGTAACGGTTTGTTTCAACAACCATTTTTTTTATAAGAGTATCAGTAAAAAACAAATTGAAAAAATCAATAGGTTTTGCGTCACCTGGTGGGGTATGTTTTGGTCCTGGTAATTCGGAAAATACATGCGGGGTTTGTTTATTGTATTGCGTATCTGGTGGTAGGCATGTGAATTGGGTCAAGTTCACATCGATATTTTCGCAGTCCGGTACATCCTCCGTATCAGAAAAATAATTGTTATCGTCATCATCATCACTGTCACTCAAAATTTGAATTACGCGGTGTGAACGCACCACAATGTCACTCCCACTATCACTTTCTTCACAACTTGAAGAACAGTCATTTTCATCCGAATTATTTTCGTATTCCGACATTATTATGGATTCAAAAAGTATAATAATTATAATTTGAACTTTATTTAACACGAAGACAAATTAAAAATTAGTGATGTGTGCGAGCGATATCGCCTACAGCGGGCTAAACAGCAACTAATTTCACGAGCGCTATGGCGCTCGTGGCACTTTTAGTTACTATGGGCACGAGCGCGATGGCGCTCGTCGGCACTCAAATATTCCCCCCTGGTCGGGCTGTAGATAGGGCACTCAACCAGTATGTGGAAAAGGTTTTCCTTTTTTAATAAATTACAAATACTGCAATTTTCATTTGGATCTATCCTATATCCATTTTTTCCTACGTACAGCTGGATTGTCCTTGTGCTAGCCACCCTCATCTGAACCACTATCGAATTAAACAGTCGGAATCTAGGCCACATAAAATGGTTTCTCATCATATCCAGTGTGCGGTACAAAGGCGTGTATGAGGATGACTCGATTTCCCTCAAGTCTTTTGAAAATTCTAAATCTATTATTCTATCAAGGATTTGTTCAGAGTTTGACTTAATAATCTCTGCGTCTTGGGAGTTCCATAAGGCTGTCATGTCGCTGGATTCAAAAAAGGATTTTAATTGCGTTACCCAGGTGTAATTTCCGTTGGCCCCATCTAACTTACTGAGATGAAGCAATCTATTGTAACAGATTTTGGATAGTCTTTCTGAGGACATCTCAAGCACTCTGCATAACCATGATATAGCACGCTTCACGACAAAAGCTATTAGTTTCGGCCTGCCGAATTCCGCTCGGATGACATAACCCGGAGTGGATTTCTCCAAAATAAAGATCGATTTGAAGAAGTGTGTCTGTCCCTTTTCTATGATGTCTGGATAACGCAATGCCCACAATTCGGAACCATATAGCATAACGCCAAACACACATGACTGGTATAACTGAATTAGTGTTGAAAATGAATGTGATTTCATTCTTCGTAAAGTGGATCTGATTATTCCTAGAGCGCCTCTAGATTTATTAACCATATTCCCAGCCGTTCTAATGTAAAGTCCCGAAGAATAGATATTAATTCCGAGATAATTATATTTATTCACGATCTCCATCTTTTCTCCTTGTAAAAGTAACTATCATTTTTTTATTTTTTTATTTTTTAAATGAAACCTCTTTATCTCATGTTAATATTTCAATATACAAACTATAAAGAGAGATTTTTTTCATTTTAATCTGTTTTGGCAAAAAATAGATTTGTGAAAATAAAAATGTAGATTTTCTTTTAATAGAAAATTAAACATAGGTAGATAAACAGAATCTATATGAGCTTTCCATTATTTTCCAAGATAAATATGATTTCAATTCTAACATGGAGCTCTATACAATCTGAACTAAAATCAATATTTAATTTCAAATCAAAATTTTTGATTTAATTTAGATAAAATTGAATATTTTTTTTTAAATTAAGGCATTTAATTCATTAAATAAATATTATATAATATAATTTCATTATATTTTGAATTATAGAATTATAATTATGATTGTTTAGAAATATTAATCTAAATAAAATATTATATGTGTACTAAAACACGTCTGGTTCGTACGAGAGTCCGTTCATATAAGAAATAATGTGGAAATAACCCTTTATTATATATATATTATATTATTATAGAAATAAATTAAAAATTAATAATAATAAATTTATGTTTTTTATATTAATCAATACTTTTGAAATAAGTTGGAGTGTCTCCACTCGACTATTTCGCAATTTGAATTGGATTAAATAACATATATTATATATAAATTAAATTTAATTAATTATAAATTATAAATTAAAATTAATAAATAATATTTATTAAACCAGCGCATGTTTGGCTCTTTGTTGATGGCACCATGTCACGTGTTGGCGCGTGAGATTTGCAGTGTTAAAAAATTAATTCTGGTACTTTCAGCATTTCAATTAAGCTGAAATTCTATATATAGCAGTTTTATACAATTTTTAATCATGTGAAAAACTATCAAACATATATCTTTATTTTTAGAGGAAAAAAAATCAAAACGTGGTAGGTGGTCCTATTCCGGATGAGTTACATTTCTCAAAAGTTGATAGAAAACTACGAATTTTGAATAATGCCCGTATACCAAATTTTATTATTTTTTGCTCAACCCGTTTTTGCGTAATCTTGTCTACTCACACACAGAGAGACATTTTTCTCAACCTTAGTGAAAATGACTCAGGGACTTTCAAAACGTATAGAAACTTCAAAATCTCGAGATCGAAAATTTTCGTAATCGCAATACTATCTCTGGCGAGATAGTATAAATTTCAATTTAATTTAATGAATAAAATTCAGATAAATGAATATTAATAAGAACAAAAATAAATATGATAAAATTAAATTGGATTTTTGAAAATAATGAAATTATTTCATTCTACTTATTATTTATTTTTATCTTTAAAAACATTAAAAAAGACAAAAAAGAAGAAAAACAAAAAAAAAAAAACAAAAAAAAGAAAAATTAAAACAATAAATAAACAAATGAAATATTAATTCCTTTTAAAAAAGAGTGGGATAAATGAACATGTCTCTCTCTTTAGACAAAAGGTTTCTTGTTGAATAGACAGTATATATTAGATCCATTTTCTTTGTAAATTTTTCATTTAAACTTTTTCTTCCAAGGCACAATAGGTGGCCATTCATGTAAATAATGAAAACGCGACTTCGCAATAGAACATGAAACTGCCAAGTGGCTGGGAGTTGGGTGGACACTTTAGAGATATAGCAAAGGGGCTCTTGGGGTTACACGTCTTCCAATTAATCCCACGACACATACCACTTGATCCCCTTTTTAAGGGAATCTTCCATTTATTTTGAAATTATGGTCTTTGTGTGACATGAAAGGGTTTTCATTAACTATATACAATTCAGTATTTTTTTAACTAATATATATATATATATATATATATATATATATATTAATCATTGTCTGATATATATTATATTTTTTTATAACTTAAAGAAAATTATTTCCAATTTCTAATATTTGATTAACAAAAAGTAATGGGATAATTTTTTTTATATGTTGTACTTAATAATTAATAATTTTATATACCATATATTTATTTATTTCATGTTGTAGTTAGAAAACTCAACAAAAACGAAATTTAAAATTAAGTGGTGATTTAGGTAAATAATTTTTATTGAAATAATATTGAAATTATTCTGCTCAATTTGAACTAAAATAAGATACAAAATGATTTTATATTGTAAAAAAAAATATATTATTATTAGTAGTAGTTGTGGTTTAAAGGCACTTCCATTTGTTCCTTGAAGTAAAACTATCAAATATAATTATATGCAGGATTTAAAGAAAATATGTTCTCTCACATAGCCCTATCAGAAATAGATGTCAAGCCATTTTCACCGGGGCACAGCTAGACAAACATTCTTTTGCACCTTGACCGATTCTATTGCCTCAATCATTCCGGGGTGTCCCTTTGATTAGAAAAATAATTTTTACTCTGAAAATCAATTATTATTTTTAAGAAAATTAAGTTAATAGTATATCACAGTAATAAGATTATAATATTAAATAATTAGTTAACCCTTAAATAAATATGATATCCATGAATAACCTGTAAATGGAATAAATAATACAATAAATAAATTGCTTATTGTAATGGTAAATTGTAGCTTATACTTCACAAAGAAAAAGGAAGGAATCTCTCTAAATAAATAAATAAATAGTAATTAAAACTAAAAAACAAAAGCTGCCAAAAGGGGGACTTTAAAGGGACTCACTAAGCATGTTTAGAATAAATAATATATAGTGTATGGTACATATATATAATGTTAAAGAAATTTTTTGTGTTTTTACTATCTCGCCAGAGATAGTATTGCGAACACGAAAATTTTCGATGTGGGGATTTTGATGTTTTTATACGTTTTGAATCATTTTCACTAAGGTTGAGAAAAATGTTTATGTGTATATATGTGTAAGTAGACAAGATTACGCAAAAACGATTTGAATCATGAAATTTGGTACACGGTCATTATTCAAAATTTGTAGTTTTCTATCAACTTTTGAGAAATGTAGCTCAATCAAAGATGGTCATTACCTACAACGTTTTGATTTTTTTTTTCTAAACTTGACCGTAAAAATAAAGATATATGTTTGATAGTTTTTCACATGATTAAAAATTGTATAAAACTGCTATATATAGAATTTCAGCTTAATTGAAATGCTGAAAGTACCGGAATTAATTTTTTAAAACAGCAAATCACGCTCCAGCACGTGACATCAACAAAGGGCCAAACACGCGCTGGTTTAATAAATATTATTTATTAATTTTAATTTATAATTTAATTAATTAAATTAAATTTAAATATAATATATGTTATTTAATCCAATTCAAATTTGCGAGATAGTCGAGTGGAGACACCCCAGATTTTTTAATAAAAGTATTATAAATATAAAGAATAAATCTTAGAATTTTATTTTTAATTGTAAGACAACTACAAAGCACAAATTACAAATTCACTATTTAATCTCTTTGAATCTTGCAGTAGGCCTTCAACTCATATATATATATATATATATATATATATATATTCATAGAAATGTAATAGAAATAAACTAAATAAATTACATTAAGTAGAGAAATATAATTAATAAGTTGATATATATATATATATATATATATATATATCTATAATACTTGATTCAATTAGTAGTATAATATTTTAGTAGGAAAAAAGTAATTTAACGATAATGGAAATATATCTTCTGGAACTGTAATTTGATGTTTCCAAATTAAAATAAAAAAAATTTTCGATTTCGTAAGTAAACAAAATGAATTGAAAAAATAAAAATTCATTTAAAAAGAAAAACCAGAAAATATAAGAATTAATTTAAAAAAAAAAATTGTGTCGATGAATCAATGGTTGAAAATCAATTACTTTGGATATATACTTATATATATATATATATATATATACTATAATTTCATCAAATATTTGATTACGTTTATAGAAGAGTATTTCACGTACAAATATTTTTTTTAAATGTCATTTCGATAAGATTGAGTGAGCTACGTATCATCGTATAATAATACACCACCAAGGAAGAAACCTAATTGAATTTAATGGCGTTTTGTTGACATTTCAATTGCATAGAAGCAATTCAACAGCGAGAGTTTCCGTTTTGTCAACATCCAAGTCGAATGAAGGGTGAAGGGGAGGCTAATCGTTTTCATTCTTCTCTCCCTCACCCCACTCTTCAACATCATGACAGAAAAACATCTGTTAACTTTAAGAGACAGAACCGAGAGTTAAGAAATACACAAATTAAAATAATCCATTCATCAACGACTTATTGAATTAAAACACGGGAGTTGATTTACTTGAAAGCACTTCAGACTTTTATGTATTATTCCAAGTCGATTTTTATTTGTACCTTTTCTTATAAACTTCGAAGTTGGGGATTCATTCAAACAGTCAGTCCCATGAGGTTTCTACAGATTTTTTTTTATTAATCCCCAACCGGAGGGGTGAATAAAAAAACTTAATCGAATTTAAATAAAGGAAAGAAAGTAAGGGGATGGACAATGAATATTCCCATCAATTTTGATCATGAAAGAATGAAAGAATTGCTAATTGAAAAAGGTGGTGATCCATGAATTTTAACTAAATTGCATTGTATATATCATTTGTTCTAATATAATTTTATTAAAGATTAAAGTTTTAAATGATTTAATATTGAACTCAATGATAGGGTAAGTTTTTTTTTATAAATAACATTTGATAATATAATAACTCGCAACTTTGCGAATTTTGGGGGATAATTCCAAGTGTAACTTAATTTGAAATCAAGAATTGTAGTTAGAAAAACTAGCAATTCTTGTTTTATAATTGTGTCAAATCATCTTTTTTATATACTTACACATAAACAACTTGTTTTAGTCAATGTGGAAATATTGAATAAAATTCTAACAGTTTAAAAAATTGATTGAGTTTATAACAAACAAAACTTAATTGAATTCACCTGCTAATTGGGCGTGGATTTTTTTAAGAGTCGTATTGATTCTTCAAACTTGTTCAAAACCAATTTTATTGGATGTTATAATAAAATAAGGAAGACCCTGATTAGAATTAGTTCAATACAATAGTTAAAATACATTAGTAGTTTTTAACAATTTGAATGTTATAATATTTCAGGTTAATATGTACATTATAAATTTAAATGATAAAAGAGGAAATTAAAGAAATTGCATGATATCTATGCAGATGCAACAATTGGACAATAAAATAGGATGTGTTGGACGATGAGGAGCTTTTAGAGAGACAAATTAGGTAGTGACAAATGTTAGAATAAGAACACGGTGGATAAACAAAAATAAGGGAATTTGGAGTGAATAGATATTGAATAGATAGGGACATTTGAAGGAAAGTGGTTACTACAACAAAAAACTTCAGATACGTGGGCAGGTGAATAAGTCCGTGATTTTTTGGATGAAACACAGGTTTTTGGACAAAAAATTATTTTATTTTTCACTGTAGTCTCTTTTGAGCTCTATACACTTCTTCAAACGTTTTTTCAGGTTTGGAAACAAGAAATAATCACTCGAGACTAAATCCGGAGAATAGAGCGGATGATGGAGCAATTCGTATCTCATTTCATGGATTTTCATGGATATTCACTTTTTTCATTTTCTTGTCAAACTGCGAGGTAGTCTGCTATTAATGGATGTCAAACAAAAACTAAAAGACCCAGCTAGTTCAAATTTCGACAGAATTTAGCTGATAGTTAGTTACCTGCTGAGAGGAGCAGTGTTGCCATTTCATTTAAGAGACGGGAAATTCAAAGAGTCACAGACTTATTGACCTGCCCTCTTAAATAGAAAGAAAAAATATAAATGTAATCATTTTAACTTTTAAACAAATAGTCACAATGTAATTTAAATGAAAACTAATGAATATTATAAAATTAAACAATAATTAAATCGACTTATTTCAGGAAGTCCAGTTGTCTTTTAATTTATTACAAGATTGGTTTGTTTTACTTAAGCAGAGAGAAGATTTCTCTAAGGACTAATTGAGAGCTTCTGTTCTGTCTCGTGGAAAGATCATTAAGATGTCCAGAGATGATGGTTCAACCAAGGGAACTTAATTCTGATTGGGAGAGCAAGGAATCCTTCTTAAGTAGGCCATTCCCCTTAGATGGGAAAGTCGATTAAATAGTCAATGGCAGAAGAGAAGATAAGGCCCAACATGTCAGCAGGAGTCAAGATAATAAATGTGCTCGTTTATGTGACAGGTCAGGTTAAGATTTAAGATTCTTCGTTGAAACTATGATATATTTATTAAATGAAAGAAAAAAAAATGAAACAAGCAAAAATAATATAATTAGATTATCCAAAAAGGAGAAAATATATTCCTTGAAAGAAGAAAAATAAAAAGGAAAACATAACAAACATTAGAACATTAAACAGATGAACGTTTGCAATGTAATTTTATTAAAGAGAATTTTTATAAACTCAGATAAAACAATATTTATTTTCGAAAATCTTAATAAGAGAGAAAGAGAGATAAAATGTTCAAGGATTCGTGAATAATTCCAGAAGAGAATGTTTAATTTAATTACATTCAATAACTTGGAAAATTAATCTACGAGAAAGTTATATATATATATATATATATATAAAAGATTAAAATCACTCTACATATAAATACATATATATATATCATGCAAAAAGCGGTGGGTGAAATTTGCTCGAAATGTAAATTCCTGAATGAAAGAAAAGACAGGAATTTGGATAATATGCAAGGTCGCTGCCCGGTATCAGTGAGAATTCCCTTTAAGAGCAGATTTATCCCCAGCTGTTAGGGAAATGCGATTTTAATTGTCCGAAATAATCCCCCCTATTCTTTTATTCATAATTCTCTTGAAATGGAATAAAAAAAAATTAGTTTACTCTTAAATGCTGCTGATTAAAAGATTTGAATAAAATAAGATCCATAATTAATGAATATCTATAGATAATAAAAGAATAGATGATCCAAGAAAGAAATTTTAGAATAATAACAATAAATGATAGATGATTACTACTTTTTTATTTATTAAAATATATTGAATAAATGTGCCAAACCAATTAACTCCAATTTTTGAAGTTTTGCTAGTAATGTAATGTAATGTAAGATAATCTGCAACATATGAAGAGAATAATGAACTTGATAATCTTAATATTGCAATGCAATTTACATTTTTGTGTAATCAATAACCCCTGAATTTTATACAAGCTGTGAACTTTAGGCTTCATTTTCTCAGTTTGTTTATATGTGGAGTTAATCTCTTTGGCTTCTGAGTGGCACAAATTAGGGATTAGTGTTTTTGATTTTCCAATCATAAGTTTTTAATAAACAAACAAAATATATATTTATTTAATGCCATTTAAATTCAAATTCTACTACTTTACAAATTTAAAATTGTTTTTGAGATTAACTACAAAACTTTTACAAAAACTGAAGAGTATTATTTCTTATTTTCATTTTATTTTTAATTAATTCAACAAAAAACCAATGACTTCTCGTCACTTGAGAGATCTCGACATTTTTAAGAAAATCTCTTCGAAAAGAGGTATGCACCATAGTTTTGCTTATGAAACTTCTCTATTGAAATAACCTGAGTAGTAGTATTATGTTGTCAATCAAAAGTTATGAAAATTCAAAGATTGAACAAGAAAATAATATTGGCAATGATAACGATAATAAATGTTAGCAATGGTGTCAATTTAGGAAGAAACTCAATTCAGTACATTGAGTGATCTCGAAAAATGTGAAAATTATTGTAACAATCAACCGAAGTTTACTTGCAACAAATATTCATAGTTATATGTAGGAAATGTATTCTTTATTTTGTTAGTATGTTTGTATTGGTTTCTACTTAAAAAATCTATTGTCCTGAATTGCACTTGTCGAGATCATCCGCAGTTAAGGGAGAAATGGACGTTTCACTTATAAGTTTTTATTGTATTTTATTGTATTCAGGATGTTTTTAAGGCAAAACAAATTTTTATGTGTGATACTAATATACGAATAATTTCTGAAAAAATGATTAAATCCTTAAATGTTAACCAGTTATTCATCATTTTCTCAGGTTACGTAGCCTAAATGGCTATATATCTTTCATGTGCCACAAAATATAAATAAAAAAATGATATTTCAAATTTTAACTCAAAAATTTGAATATTTATTCTTCAATAAGTATTTTTTTAAAAAATTTTTAACAATAAACCAAATCAAATCAAGTATTTTGTTTCAAATCTTTCATCTACTGTTATTTTAAAGAAACTTAGTGGAATCGCGTTTAAATAAATTTAAATACTATTAAGATAGGTTCAATCGAATGAGTTTTTGATCTTACAATTTATAATTTTTAAAAAAATCGCCACAAAGAAACAACTAAACGCACGTGTCTGAAATTTTGCATCACACTATATGAGTGAAAATAAAAATACTTAAAAGAGTACGAGTATGTGTAAAAATATGTAAATTAAATAAATCAATAGATATGAGAGAATTATCAATGGTAGTGTTTATAATATATTACATTTATATATTATAAGTGAAAAAGAATAATTTCAAATAATTTCTCTAAATTACTAAAATTCAAGAGAAAGTGTGAGTAATGTTGAGTATGAGAATATGTATATATATTTTTAATTAATAATAATTTTATTTTAACAAAAATTGTGTCCATTCAATTAATTACTTAATTCATGTTTTGTTTATTACAAATTAAAATTCTCCACTCAATCTAATGATTCGATTATGAGAATTTATTTATATTCAGTGACCATTTCATCCCATCTGTACTTGTCATTCATTTGACCAATTAAACAAATTATTCATCAATATTTCCATAAGGGAATTTTTAATTGATTATATAATTTTTACTATTAAAATAAATTTTAATTTCAGTCGTTTATCAAAATATTAAATGTTTAATGGAAGAGTGATTCGTTTAATAATTTCTCTCATATCAGTTTCAATTCATATTTTTCAAATATAATTATTTTTTTTTTATTCTCAATTCAATTTAGTTTTATGAGATTTTTTTCGATATAATGATAATATTTTATAGATTTTTTATGTTTATTGAAAGAAAAAAAAAACAAAAAAGTTAACAAATTGCACCGATTTTTAATATTGATAATTATTTGGGTCAAATCAAAAACGAATTATTTACATGATCTTACTTTTTATGTAAGTAAATTATTAATTTTTAAATTAAATTTCTACTGTTTTCCGATTTATAAATTGAAAAATTATATAATCTATTATATTATTTAATATGTTTATTATAATTAAAATAAATATTCTTAAATTAAAATATAATTATTCATATATAATAAGATTAATTTATTCATTATAAGACCTGTATTTTGTTCTTTTATTATCCTTGCATATCTGCTAAAATATCATATTAACAAATGTATGTAAATTTTTATAGAATTATAATTAGATATTAAAAGCTCATTATTTGATAAGGATATTTTGCAGGACCTATTCTCAATAATAAACCTAAATACCTAAAAGTATACTATTTCTAGATTTATTTATTTATTATGTTCATTTATAACATTTTTATACTTATTAATGAAAAAAAAATATAGTAGGGATAGACAAGGATGATAAGAGTAATGTATTTTTCTTATATTATGAAGGGCCAATAAGTGCAATATAATTATATAAATATATATGAACGAGTGTCATTCAATAAGTAAAGAGACAAATGGCTATAACTCAAAAACAATTTATTTGATTTTTACAAAATTCAGGCTATTTAGGTTTGGAAACTCTTACCTCATCCTGCCTACAGTCCCGACCTCGTCCCATCTGATTTTTACCTGTTTATATATAAATTTAAAAGGAAAAAAAAAACAAAAATTGTATTTCTAAATTTATATAATAATTCTATATTTAGGCCAATGAAATGTAACAAACCTAAAAATAGATACAAAATAAAATGTGTCTAATAAAATATTCGACACTTTCATGTATAAAATTTCAGGATTTTTAATGAAAAAAATATCTAATATAATAATAATATTTTAATAATAAAATTATTAAAAATTATTGTTTGGAGCTAATTTAATAAAGAACCGCATTTATGTATCGTTGCATTAGGAAGAAAGAATAGAAAGTCGAAAATAAATTCAAAGGTATTTTTTATTTAGTCACACACCTACAATTTCCATTTTTAATAAAAAAAAATAATACTATCTTATATAAAGATAATAATTTTAAATGTTTATAGGTAATATATCTATTTTTTTATTTATATATTCAAACTGTTATTCATTTTCATATGGCAGATTACTTTTTATAATTTTAGACAAACATGGTTTTAGTTATTTGGTATTCAGTTTTTCTATAATATTTATTTTCAGGTACTACCTTGAAGTGAGGATGAGTTAATGCAAACCCCGGGCCAGAGCCAAAGCCCGGGTCATGATTCGTCTACGCCCCCTTAAGTCAAATAATACACCATCTATTCAGCAACATAGGTACCTAATACTCCAATGCTAGACCCAGCAAACACACTAACAATCCCAATCCTATTCAAATAATATAGATGAGCTCCAAAACGACCAACAGTAACCAAGACTCCGGAGACCAATCCTCAGTTATTATAAGTTGACCTGTGGCCAGGTCCGAACCGACCGACTGTTTGAAATAAATTAATTTCCAGCTACAGAAACAATTTCAAATAATTTTCATATATCTATTAATGTAATAAAAAACAGATATGGATATAACATAAATATTTTTAATTTTATTTTATTTATAATATATATGTAAGACCAGACTGTGACGTCATGAATGGCTGGATGACGTCATATAATTTTAAATCAAGAAAAAACTAATAAATATGATTTTTCTCGAGGATAAAACCAATACAAAGTGCATGATTCGTGGTGATATATAAAAAAATCTCCTTTGGTGTGAAAATAACCCTTTCCTTCCTATCGTCGATCGCTAATACTACCACTTCCGGTTTCCGGAATTGCACCAAAAGTTGATCAATTCATCCCACTGATGCATTAAGTAAATATACCAAATTTCATCAAAATCGGTTGAGCCGTTCAGGCTGTACACATCTATACGGACGGACGGACGGACAGACGGACAGACGGACGGACAGACATCATGCTAAAAATACTTTTTTCTGTTTAGAAAATGCATGATTCGTGGAGATATGTAAAAATCTCCACATGTGAAATTTGGTGTGAAAACAATACCTCCCTTACTATCGTCGGTCGGTAAAAAATGGCATATACCTGTACTTTGGTGTAATGCTGGTGGACTATATCTTAGGGGTATTCACACTACTTCGTTTCAATAAAAATAGGCATTTTTAAATAGTAGAAAAACGATTTATTTATATAAGAAAATGAAGTATATATGTATAATATTCCGTTGCAAAATAATATTTTAGTTAATAGTTTAATTTAAAATACATATTTTGTGTTTTTTTTTTAATAATTGAAAAAAATTCGTATAATTATTTTATAATTATAAGAAAAAATTTACAGATTTTTTTTATTAAATATATACAATTATTAAAAGAATGATAGCAAACGATATTAACTTCCTATTGAGAGGAAAAAATATTTTATCTCTTGATACAGATCATAAATATTAGGATTGTTTTTCAAGAGAAGGAAAGAGATTTTCTCAATTTTTTTTTCTCAAGAAAACTTTTATTTATTTTCTCTTCTTCTTCTCTTTTTGTTCTTTCCTAATATATATATATATATATAATATAAATTAAATTGATAAATGATAATCATCAAATGTGATAATTAACCTTTTTTTAGTTTTTTATGAATTGGATTGGTATTAATTACATAAGAATAATTTTATTATGGATATAAAAATTTAGGCAATTTGAAGAAATATTTATGAAAGGTGATTTTCAAATCCCTACAAATAATAATAAAGGTAAACAATTGGGATAATAATATAGGTCTTATAAACAAAAATTAAAATTGTATAATTTTGTAAATTCAAGAAAAAAATTTTCAGTAAAAATTTTAATTAAAAAGTAGATTAATTAAAATAATAGTTTATTATTCATTACAATTCATTGAAAAATGTACACATATTTTTGTAACAAAAACTAATTTTCAATTGTATTAAAGATAAATGTCAAAATTTCATATGTGATTTATATATATATAAATCATACTCATTACAATGAAAAAAAAAAACAATTCATAAATTCATATTTACAATAGGAAAGATAATATCTTTCTAGTTAATAATATGTGATATAATAATAATAATACTAAGTTTAGGAAAGATAAAGAAAAAAAATGTACATATATAAACAAAAAAAAAATTGATGTTTTTTATATGAGTATAAGAAATTGTAATAATTATAAAAAAATGAAAGATTAACTAATTTCATTGAAATGATTTTAAAAAAAAACATTTTTTTTTTGTTATGTGGTAGGAGTGACAGAAGAAATTATATATAAATTATTATATTTTTTTAAAATAAATTTCTTTTATTTTGTGCAAATGGATTCTATCTTTAGTATGTGAATTGAAATTCCAAAACCCATATTAGATGAGAGAATGACTAAGTAAGTGTCTGCCTGATTATGCATTGTAGACTGCTTTCATGCTTGATAGCTGATAAAGCAAATTCTATTTAAATACCAGTTTTCACATGCAAGTTTATATTTATTAGTTTCAATAAATTTAAATGCAAACATAGCTTAATATTTATGGATTGGAATAATTCGTTGATATCAATGTCAATATTTATAAATTAGCTGATTTTATTTTTATTTTTATTAAAAAAAAAAAAAAAATTAAAGAAAAGATGAATTATGAAGCCCACCACCTGCACGTTTTTTTTTAATTTTGCATGCCTACCCCTAGTCATCCAGCTGACCTGGGTTCGACGTGGTAGCTCCGAGGGCTGCAAGGGCGTCGCGCCCCTTCCACGTCAACACTGCTCGGTACGCCTGCCTGTACTGCTTGTTCATGATTACGTAGATCACAGGGTTGATACACGCTGATAAATATAAGAGCAGATAGGCGAGAATATGAAATCCTGGAAATTAAAAGAGAATTAAAAAAAATATTTTAATTAACCAATGGTAGAGAGAAATGACACCAAAAGAAATTAAAAATATTCATTTTATAAAAGGATTTGATATTAAAATAACATTTTTTATTTATATATATATATATATATATATTTACTCTGGTAAAATTTAATTTCAATGCCTCATAATATAGTCTACTACTAGCGAATATATATATATATAATAAATAAATATATTAATCCTCGGGATCTAAACCCATTTAAACCAGTTTTCACATATTTTTTGAATATATAATATTTAACCGTAAATAATTATAAAATTATTGAGGCTTGAATCAGTAATTCAACATTTAATCACTGACCCCCCATTCTCTCTCTCTCTTTCTACATTTATATACGATATATAATTATACAGGTCAATAAGTCCGTCACTTTTTTAATGAAACACATATTTTTTGATAAAAAATTATTTTAATTTTCAGTGTAGTCCTTTGAGCTCTATACGTTTTGTTTCTCTAATTTTTTATCCCTTCCAAAAAACAAGATTTGCCTTCTTTTGTGCCTATTCACCCTGAAAAACTCACTGTTTTGACTATTGTTTGGTCTCAGGTGTGTAGTTACGAAACAGCGCAAAATCTCATCCATATTGCGGTTAAACAACGCCAAACACTTTTGCTTAATAAAATGCACGTTTTTCCATCTTCTTCTCAAATCACGAAGTAGTCTACTATTAATGGATGTCAAACAAAAACAAAAAGATCCAGCTGGTTCAAATTTCGACAGGAGTCAGCTGATAGGAGTTGACATTTCATTCAAGAGACTTATTGCCCTGCCCTTGTATATATATATATTATAATTTTTGTAAATAAATTAAATGTATCATTTTCTCTCTCTTGTTTTTTATCGCAATTAATTATATTGTCGATAAGTTCGTAATTTTATCATATATAATTATTTATTGAATTTATTTTTTTATAGTTTTTGTATAAATCTATAATTGATTATATAAATCTTATATTTAAGCTTTTTTTTATTTTTATTTTTAAATTAAATAAAATATTTATTAATATTAAAATTTAAAAAAAAAATGTTATTTAAAAAAATTTAAATAATTATTATTATAATAAATTATTATTGGCAGTGAAGGAGTATCTATAGAACAATTTTTGTGAAAAGAAAATATTTTTCCTTCGATAAGCCATTTCGTGGTAAAACGATAAATAATATAAATAAAAATAAAATTTTTTTTTTTTTATTAGTTTCTATTGAAAAGTGACACAAGCCGGTTGTAATAACTTTTAATGATTCTTTTTAATTATTTTTATGTATACATATTAATTAATTATAAATAGTTAATAATAGCTATTAGTTTTTTTTAATCTATATATATTTATAGAAAGAGAGGGGGAGGGAGTGGGAGAGAGATGGATATATTTGTTCCCTGTTAAAACTATTTAAATTTTTCAAAAACCTTTTCAAAGAGTATGGTATTAATAAAATGGAAAAAGTAGCATGTTTTATTAATTAAACAATATATTTGATTATATATAACTTTATATATTATATATATGAGGAGGTTAACATGAATAAGAAAGTGTTTTGAACAAAATATATATAAAACCATTTCTATTTGTTAAAAATTTTATGTTTTTTATTTATTAATAAATATAACATTTTTGTTTTATTTTTCAAAATTCAAGATAGCTGAGACCTGTGCGATGTCAACTGAACGTGTGCGAAATATTTTGCAAAACCATTTGAATATGGAAAGCTGTGTGCAATGTGGGTGCCGCATTAACTAACGTTAGACCAAAAATTGCTTCGAAAAACCATTTCTAATGACAATTTGGCGCTGTACAAACGAATTTTTGCGTCGATTCATAACTGTTGATGAGACTTAAATTAAATTAAATAAAATTTTATTAATTAATTAAATTAATTAGAGCAGCGTTATGAGAAATGTATCAGTGTTGATGGAGATTATATTGAAAAATATATCAAAAAAAAATTTTAAAACATCTATTTTCTTGGCCAGGTCGGAAACTTTTCAGACCACCCTCGTATAAACAAGAGTCAAAGAGGTGATTTTTCAGATGGGACAACTTAATTTTTTTTTTACTTTCTATTTTATTTCTGCTGCTCGCCGTATATATATAAGTATATATATATTTAAGTATATAATAAGTATATACATTTAAGTATATAATAAGTATATACATTTCACTCTTTCTATCTATTTAAATAAAGTATTATATATATATATATACATATATATATATATATATATATAATAATATATAATATATCTATTATATTTATACAATAATATTTTTAATGCAATGATGAAGAAATGTCTTAAAAGTTAAAAGTTTGTTAGAGAATTTTCTACTTTTGATTGATTGATTGCTTTCGTGTTCAATCAACAAAAACAAAACAACTTCAAAGTTACTCTATATATAATTGAGAGTTTACAATAAATTTATTTATTTTTTTTTTTTACAAAAGGAGAAACATTAAAGATATTTTTGCATTGATGCCTCTTTCTCTCTTTCTATCTATTTAAAGTATTTTTTCATAAATTTACTTCTTTATATTGATTTATTTCTCGATGGATTTTTTAAAGCAGAAATATTGCCATATTTTTTTTTTACTTTCTTCAGATTAAAATAATTAAGCCTAGTAAAAAAAATAAATAAATGTTTATTTGTTGAAAACAAATTCCACGATATTGCAATTAATTGGAAATATAATTTTTAAAAGAGTTTTCATACTCAACAAAAAGATTTCTTTTCTTATAGGCATTCCATAATTCTTCTTTTTATTGTTAGTAGATACCTGTTGATTTAATTTACAACCAAAATTCGATCATCCTTTAGAATAATAGCTAAAGTTAGATGAACTGAAAAAATGACGCGAGCTTCATTTTCATATTTTAAAGATAAATTTAACTAAAATTAATAGGCTAATTTAAAAATATTTATTTTTTTTATTATTTTTTTCATAAGATGTATAGAAAGCACTGATCTAAATGGATTTAAATTTCATATGACGTCTATATGTATATCTATCTATAATTCAAAGAGTGGTTGACCTTATAAACTTGAATAATATTATATTATATTCTATAGATTGTTTGAACACAATTCATATGAATATTTATTATACATATTTAACTTTGAATTCAAACAAATATTTAATAGCTAGATTACACAATGAATATTAATAATACTATATAATTATATAGATGAAATCAAATTAAATATTTACCTAAAAGTATTAAATTACAAGTGACTATGAAGTTATATATATTTATTTATAAACACAAAAGATTTTTTTTTGTTTTATAATTTAATAATCAAAAAAACCTATTAATCAATGAATAATTTGTTATGAGAATTTAATAAATTAAATTTTAATAATATGAGTTATATATATATATATATAAATATATAATATATATACATATTCATTAAATCCTTTCAAATATAATGAAACATAATGATCATATAATATAAAATGAGTTCAATATTGATAATTTTTTTGATTTCGGGTTAATGTATATTCAATCAAATATTTTTTTTTAAATGACAGAGGAATATTGGTTTGCAAATTCAATTACACCGAGACTTGGATATGAAAATTTTTATATAAATTAATACATAAAAAATAAATAAATAAATTTAATATTCATTTTGCTAATTGAAGGGCTTCATAGATATTTGTTTTCCCTGTAGAGTAACAAAATTCTTTAAAAATTATTCTAAATGGCATTATATTTTTGTTAATTACAATTTAATTTGACCAACCGAGTAAATGAAAAAATATAAAAAAGAAACATTCAGCTAAATTTGTTTAAATCTAATTTCATTTCATTCTTAATTAAAATAAATTTTATATTTAATAATTGTCATTTGAAGAACATTACTGTAACTTTATGGAAAAAATATATTAAATATTTTTATTTGTTAATAAAATATTTTCCAATTAATTATTGACAATGTCTTTTGAAAATTTTCACTTGGGTATGAGGATTTGTAGAGAACAAAATATGGGTTATATATTATTAATACATAATATAAATGACTAGTCGTATAAAATATGCATTTCCATAAAATTCCTATTTTCATTTAATTATTTAATTTTTAATTTGATATTATCTCCTCATTGGTCATTTTCCAATTGATTTCTCCATAAATAAACTTTTTACCACTTTTTCGTCCCCATTCGATCTAAATGTACCATCTTAACCTTCTCGATATTATAATTCTACTAAATATGAACGACATATATGTATATACTTTTATTATTGTAAAATCTTATTTCTGACAATATTCATAAATCATAATTTTTAAACCCGTAAATGTTGTAAAGAATTTTATATATTAAATAGGTCAATTTCTTATTTTTCATCATATGATGATTTTAATTATTATTATATAACAATATAATGGTTTTTAAATTTGGAAATTTCTTAAATGAAAATGTTATTATTGTAATATAAACTATTACAATAATAACATTTTAAAAAAATCAAAGATTTTTCTTTGATTTTCAATAAATACTATTTAATATTTAAAATTTATATAAATATTGTAATTATTTAATATAATTTATAAATATAATTAATTCATATTTTAAGAATTATTCAAAATTGAATAAATTTATATATTTTATAAATAAAACAAGTAATAGAGATAGAAAATATGATGAGTAAGAGGGTGTCGAAAAAGATTGAACGTGACATGACTATGAGACAGAAAAAGAAATATCCAAATTAATTGTTCAATAAGCAACATTGTACTACAAATTCACTAGCAAGACAAAGATAGATAGATATGTTGCTGTATCGGTTAGTAATCAAAATAATGTTTTGCTTCCTTTTAAAATAAAAATGTTTGAAAAATAAATTGAAAAAAACCTTTGAATGTCAATCATTTGAAATATATTTATTATTCATAGTTTATAAATGAAAAAATAATATAGAGATTTTAAAGAGAGAGAGTGAGAGTGGATGAGAGGGGGAGACCTTTAAAACTTTTCAATTTTTATATGGATGAAAAATATTAATAATGTCTAGATATAATAATATTCTAAAAGAAGCAAGAGATTTTTCTTTCGGAAATTATGCTCCGCTTTTATATACAACCCACTCCACTTGAAGTTACCATCCAGTATTCATTTATCTTTAAAGATTCATCAAAGAGAATGCGATTCCTATAATGGTGTTCTCGTTGTAAGCTTCATTCCCGATAAATCCCACATTTAAAAAAAACAAGCTTTCATTTTATTTTCTTGATATCTAAACCATCTTCTTTTCTTTAACATTTTCATTCTATGAATGCTTTGTTCTATTATTGCAATTCTAAAAACTCATATGAATTTTTTTTAATGTAACCTACTTCTTATAACTATTGAATAAGATATTTATAATTCACTTTGTAAGCAGAGATTTAATTAAATTTTTACTATACAATGTTTGCATCATATTTTGTTTTAGTATGGATAAATTTTATTTGTATCTAAAATATTAATATTGATTTTAAACATCGTGACGCCATTGGTAGGCAACAAACCAGTATGGTTATCATTTGGGTATGGTATCATTGTGAAAACTGGAAAAAATATGGACTTTTTCGAATTTTAAGGCATTTTCAATCTGTTGGTTAATTGGGTCTTAAAAATTTTAAAATCTATCTCATGTATTGATTGCTGCATGTATTGATTACTGCATTTTTCCTACATATTACTGAATGTAATTAAATATAAATATATAAGTATATCGTGTTCTGAGAATCTTTTTTATACATGCAAGAATAAATTCTCTTATAACTATTCCTTCACTAATATAAACTAATTTTATGTTTAATCTCTTTTCAATAAGCCAAGATCTATTAACATGTATAATACTATTAATAGTCACTAATAAATTCTTTATTTAATTATAATTGACTAAATGAGCATAAAGGAAATTAATTGGAAGCAGTTAACAATGTTATTTGAAATATTATAATATAATGATAATTTAAGATATTCGTTAATAAATTAAATTTAGAGCAAATGAACGTAGGAGGCATTATAATACCTACATTTATCTTGCCTATCTTAATATTCCATATAAACTACTATTTATTAATTATATAAATATTGTAAGATTGAAATTCACTTATTATTAATAATTATGAAACGGATATATTTAACCTAAGACACATGAGTAAAAACATTTTGTTTAAGTTTTAATTTTCGAAAATAAAATTAAATCATAAACATTAAAAAAACATGCATAATAAATTTTGAATTAATTAATTTGTTTACTTTATGCGCATTTTCAAAGATCTATTCTTTCCAACAAAGAAATTATATAATTTAAAACTAAATCGTGTTTAAATTCAAAATTACTACAGTAAAATTAATAAAAAAAAATTTAGTGTTGTTAAAATGATGAATAATTTTGGTTAATAACTTTATTTTCCCAATTAAAAATAAGTTATTATTAATAATAAACATAAAGTACTTTTTATATTTTACTAAAATTAAACATTTTAATTACCCAATATTTTAATAAATATATATATATCTTTTATATAGTAACTAAGATCGATAAAATATTTAATCATAATTTTTTAATCAAATTTAATAAATTCATGTAGATTTCCAATCAATTTTATGAACACATACTTATTTTCCTATAGAAAAAATATTCTTTATAAAATAAAATAAAAAAAAATCATTTAAAAAAAGGAGATTTCTTTTTTATATAGTCTATATAAAAGTATACCTTGTTTATATTTCTCACCTGGATAATGAACTTTTCCATCTGTGACTTTAATTATTGTAATGGGAAGATAACACATAATGAAAGAGAGAAAAATAGCGAGGACCATTTTTGTTATTCGCCATTCATTTCGTCTTGTTTTTAATTCTCGGTGTTCTCGAGGCCCTGATTTCGACCCGCCAGCAGGTCCAGAATGTCCTCGTAGCCGTTGTTCAGATCTAAAATAAAAAGAAAGGGTTTCATTAGAGAAGTTTAATTAAATTAAAATGCATGATGATCGATTAACAAAACTATTATTTTGAAATTTAATTAAAAATAAAAAATTAATTTTTAAAATTAAATATATATAAGAATGTTTGTATATAATAAAATAAAGAGATAATATATACATATATACACAGCAGGGTCATTCAATAAGTAAAGAGACAAATTCTTTAATTTTAAAACTATTCAATGATTGTGTGTTTCCAATCTTTCCAGGGATTTTAGTTGGCAACCTTGGGATTAGCTGTTTCATTTTATGTCAACATAACCTCAAAGTTTTCAGTTCACCATGGCTAGTCCACTAGAAGATTGCACCTTAGAAGAGTAGCGCTCTCTTTAGATTTTTAATGGCAGAAATCGTGTAAAAGTAAGTGAAATTTTTTCACGATGATACAGTACGGAAAAAGTTGTATGAACCATGCGAATTTTTACAAGTTTGGGAAACTTCCGCTTGGAAGACCAAGGACGCGCGGTGGGTGAACAATGTAGGAAAGAGAGATGGGACAGGGTAGGAGTTGGTTATAGCTCAGTTGGAGAAATGTGGTTGCTGCGGCTAAGAACTTCCAAATTCCGTAGAGCCATTGAGATTGATAGATATGGAATAAATTCATATTTTTAAAATATTTGGGATTTCTATATTCTTAAAATTTTTATAATATATATTTAATAATTATTTATAATTTGTTTATTAGTTGTCGTTTTGTTTTTATGTTCCCCATTTTCATTGTTCATGTCGCGCCAATAGTTTTCAAAAAAGTTCTAAAACTTATAAATAAAAAAATTCCAATTAATTTTTTATATAGTTTACTTTTTTATTATTTTTAAGAACATTTTGGTGAGATTTGTTTGAATAATAAAATAATAATAATAATTGGAAGAAAATACTTTTTACGTCTATAAATAAAATAAAGTTTTGGCTTTACATAGAGATGTTGTGTAATAAAAATGGAACACTTTGGAATATACATACTATAAAATATTTCAAAAAATGAAGAATAGCTAAATTATTAATGTTATTGAATTTTTATAATAAAAAATTATTAATAATTATATATTATATATAACACATCAGTCTTTTAAATAAATAAATAAGTTTTGACATGAATTGTTTCAAAGTTAGTACTATCCAAAAATCACTTGGGTTTGTCAACAATATTGCCATATATATATATATATATTAGTTCGAAGAATTTTTAATTGATGTATGATTATACAAATTCTTAAGGGTAAAAAAATAACTAAAATCCCTTTCTAACATGGTTAATATAATATTTATCCTTCATTTAATTGTTATAATTTAATCAGTTTCAATATTCAAAGTTTTAATATTTATATTCATTGATTTATTTAAATCTTATTTAATTATTAATTGGATGATTAAATATAAAGTAGATACAATCTGACCTGTAAAATCTTAATCATAAGTCAAAGTCTAAACTTTAAATTGAAAAATAATGATCTGATCAAGTCATAATCACAATATCTTTATTCACATTCCTGGGGTCCTAAATACAAATTAAGTAAGAATTGCTCTCTTATCCGCCCTATTCTCCGGATTTAGCCCCGAGTGACTATTTCTTGTTTCCAAAACTGAAAATATCGCTCGGCGGAAAGAGATTTAACTCCAACGATGAAATCATTTCACAAATAAATATATCTTGATGTTCTCGACAAATCTTATTTTTTTGGAAGGGATAAAAAATTAGAGAAACGTTAGACGAAGTTAAAGGAGCTACGTTGAAAAATAAAATAATAATTTTTTATCCAAAAACCTGAGTTTCATTCAAAAAGTCACGAACTTATTGATATACCCTTGTATGAGAATATTATTAGTATGAAATATAGAATCCTAATCATATTTAATATCTAATGTAACTTAAAATATTAATTAATAGATTAAGAAAGTTAACTATAACTATAAGTATAATTATTATACATTTAATTAAAATTTGTCAAATATGAATATAATTGAAAAGAAATTTTGCTTATTTTAATGAATAATTTTTTTTTTTATTTCACATTAATTTCCTTTTAGGTTCCATACAATCAATTGGATATTAGTCATGGTTTATTGGCATTACATTTCTAGATTATCATGAAAGAGACTTTACTGACCAACAATCAATAAATTATATAACATATATAACCATAATCATCAAGGAAAATTTATCCATGTTAAATGATCATAAATTTAAGTGCAAAACAAATCCATTCTGTATTTCGATATTAAAACAGTATCTGATACTTTTTAACAAATCGCGATGAATTTTATTACTGTTCATATGCCACTAAAAGTCATATATCTTCCAAATATATAACAGTGCTCCTCATCCAGATTCAATATTGTATTTTTTCGTTTTTTTTTTTTTTGTTTTTTTTTCGAAAATGATATATATTTTTAATCTTGGAAGGCAATTCTACCATATAAATTAAAATTCAATTCAATCGAAGAAAATAATATTTTCTTTTGATTATAAATGTATAGTATTATAAATTTTTATGCCGATTGGGTTTTGTTTTTCTATTTTTAAAAATGTTTTAAGCCAATTTAAACTAGATGTTAATTTAGAAAAAAATCAAAAAATTGAATCATACTACTTTCATGTATACATCTGATTATACATATATAATAGAGATTGGCAAATGTTTTTCAATTTTTTTTTTCTAATTTTTTTATTGATAAATTATTGTCAAAATTTTACCTACTGTTTGTCCAAATTTTTTGATAAAAAATTATCAAACATATATCTTTATTTTTACGGTCACTTTAGAGGAAAAAAAATCAAAACGTTGTAAGTAATGACCCTCTTCCGGTTGAGCTACATTTCTCAAAAGTTGATAGAAAACTACGAATTTTGAATAATGCTCATGTACCAAATTTCATCATTCTAGCTCAAACCGATTTAGCGTAATCTTGGTTACATACATACATACATACATACATACACTCACATACACACACACACACACACATTTTTCTCAACCTTAGTGAAAATGATTCAGGAACCTTCAAAACGTATAAAAACATCAAAATCTCAACATCGAAAATTTTCGTGATCGCAATAGTATCTCTTACGAGATAGTAAAAATTACAAAAAAAAAAATATTTATTAGGTTTGTATCTCGTCCCAAGGTGTACTGCCTAGTAGCTCACAGTTAAAAGTATTCATAGGAGAGAAATGTTATTACAATTTACTTGGAATTGCTTCTTCAAAAAAAGAGAAAATACTTCAAATGATAAGGAATTAGAAGTAAAATGATAAAATTATTAGAAATTAATATTTTCTAATTTTGATTTTGTTAATCTCCTGAGTTTTGAAATTTTGCCCTTCCATTTTGAAGTTGAGTATTAAACCATAAGCTAAATTTGACTAAATAAGTTGACCTATGGCCAGGCACAGAACCGACCAACGGTTTGAAATAAATTAATTTCCAGCTACAGAAACAATTTCAAATAATTTTAATATATCTATTAATACAACAAAAAACAGATATGGATATAACATATATATTTTTAATTTTATTTATAATATATGAGGCCATGGCTGTGACGTGATGAAGGGCTGAGTGACGTCATATAATTTTAAATTAAGAAAAAACTAATGAAGATAATTTTTCTTGAGGATAAAACCACACAATACAAAGTGCATGATTCGTGGAGATATGTAAAAAATCTCCTCATGTGAAATTTGGTGTGAAAATAACCATTCCCTTCCTATCGTCGATCGCTAATACTACCACTTCCGGTTTCCGGATATACACCAAAAATTGATGAATTCATGGTCCTGATGCAATATGTAAATATACCAAATTTCATCAAAATCGGTTGAGCCGTTCAGGCTGTACACATCTATACGGACGGACAGACGGACGGTCAGACGGACAGACGGACAGACGCACGGACAGACGGACGGACAGACATCATGCTAAAAATACTTTTTTCTGTTTAGAAAATGCATGATTCGTGGAGATATGTAATAATCTCCACATGTGAAATTTGATGTTAAAACAATACCTCCCTTACTATCGTCGGTCGGTAAAAATGTCCTAAAAAAAATTAATATGCTTCACATTGATATTATATTAGATTATGGAAACGATTGTTATTTTTTTAACTTTCTCATTATTCTAATTATATTATGGTAATAATATATTATTTAATTTTAATGAATTTAAATCCAATTTTTAAAAGGATAAAAGCGGATAGGGAAGAGAAAATGAGAATTTGAAACGATCTAATAAAATGTTCACATACATTGAGAATGCAAATATGGTCTTTGTATTGGTCTATTGTTTGTATCTGAACTGTCAGTTAGGGATGTTAATTACAGTTGGCATTTAACCCTTCGGACCCTCCCCAAATTAGATGAAATTGCCCAATATTCAAACCTACGCCCGATGAATTTGTCACACTTTTCATTAACGTTTTAAAAGATGAGTTTTTTCAATTACCTCAAAAATTCATTAATACTAATTAAATATTCTTTATTAAATTAAACTTACATTTAAATTTTAAAACAAAAAAATATATTAATAAGAATTTTAATATTTTTAAATAAGTTTTGTTTGTATTATATAATAATAATTATTTAATATTTAATTAATCTATATTATATCTTATGTTGGGTATCGTTCGTATGTGGAGAGAATTGAATTTGAATAATGTATATATATACATATATATTACATATATACGATATATATTACTTTCGAGTGTTATAAAATAAATAGAAATATAGAAGTTTTAGAAAAAAATATTTACAAAATCATTGATTTATTAGATATTCACATTGTTTTATATTACGGGTTCTCAACGGGGTCCTTATGTATCCCTTGGGGTCTATGAATAAGGTTGACAGAACATTAAGGTATCAGGGGTCCATGGCAAAATTTCTTGTTTCAATTACTCTATAAAAAGTAAGAAATTTCTTTACGAAATAAAAACTATATAAAAACTATATAAAAAAATACAAAAAATTATAAACGGATGTGGCTAGTAGTAGTATTTCTTAAAGTTATATTTATTATACTTTTATATATTTATATAATCGTTTATGTTTTAAGGTATTTTTTAAGCAATTTCGCATTTTCGTTTTAAATTTTCAATCTAAATAAAATACCATTTTACTTAAATAGATTTTTTGATTGAGTTAATTATTTTGTAATTTAATATTTTTCATTAAGAAAATTTTTATTAATATTTATTAGTTATCGTTTGTGAAAATTATAAAAATTATTACGTTAATCGAAATTTGAACCTGATATCAAACAATACCTCCCTTACTATCGTCGGTCGGTAAAAACATCGATTTAACCGTCACATTAATTATTTTCAGTTAGAAATGCTTATTAATCATTTATTAAAATATTAATTTATAAATTAATAAAAATTGTAAATTTTGTTAACTAATATTAGCTTTAATATTACTAAAGTAATAAAAAATTGTTAAAAATATACTCTATTAAATGCAGTTATTTATTTATCTCTCTGTGGCTCTTCGAAACTCGAAAGTTCTTGGCCGCAGCAACCACATTTCTCTAAACATCCCTAACCTGAGCCACTCCCATCCAAGCACATACTTTCTCCCATCTCTCTATTCAAGCCTGGATATGCATAGAGGTCATGCAATACCTCGTTATGTAGCCCCAGTGACTTCATTTCATGCTGCGAAGAATCCTATTTTCAAAATTCTAAATTTAATCTCATCTCCCAGGGTCATAGACTACGCCTCACACCCGTATAGTACAACCGGCAAAATAATTGTTTAATATATTTTAATTTTGATCCCCTATGATAATAATGTTGATGAGATAAGCCCCTTTACTGCATGATTACCCATTTGTACCCTCGATTTAAAAAAGGTTTTTAACGTTTCCCTTATCAACCTTCGCGGATTGAATTCCCCATTTATTCTTCAAAATTAATCCAGTGTGCTACCAATTTAATAATTATTAATTTCAACCAATTTTTTGTCATAAACTAGCATAGCTAAGTCATCCAATATACGACAATATATATATATATATATATATATTTAATATACATTTAATATACATTTTTTATTTGAACTTATGAAAGTAAAATTGGCGATTTTTTTCCCATCTTTTGAGGAATAAATCGTGGTTTAAGAGGGAAATATTAATAAAATCCCCTCAGGGAATAAATCAAAATATTCAAAATATTTACCAAAATTTTGCAAGATTTATGAGATTGCTTTGAGTTTATATAAAAAGCAATAGACGAAGGGAAATGGTCTCAATATGAAGGGAAAAAATGACACTGAATAATATCCGAAGTCAAGGATAATTATAACCAAACGATCGTCTATCTTTACTACTATCTAATTATTGCAACTGGAAAAGTGATGAATACAAATTGTAGTTAATGAAATTATTTTGACAATCAAGCATTTCTATTTTTTTAATGTAACTGACATTGCAAATGATATGGTAAATATTAGAAAAAAAAATTGAAAGAGTTAACTTAACTAGCGAGATTGCTTTTTTCTTAACGGATTCATTATTGTGGAGAATTCGTTGGTGAAAAGAGTTTGCAATTTACTAGAAAAGATTCAGTTCATTTAATTGAGTTTTTTTCATTCCAATTTACATTTTTTTTTGTTTTGGCTTGAAATTTAATCTAAAGAAGTAAAAATCGTTTCGTTTCATGTAGGTGGAAAATACAAACATACAACTTGAGATTTAATTTAAAAATGTAATTATTGGAGAATAAACAAAAATGTGGAAATATTTCAATTTTTTTAAATATAAAAATAACTCTTTAAGGCAGTGTGTCGCGGCATAACGTCCTTGTACAAAATTTCATTATTCTAGCTCAAACCGTTTGATCGTAATCTTGTCTACATACATACACACATACACACACAGATATATATATACTAGCTGCTCTTGACACCTAGACGGGGGCTCCGCCCCCTGTACCCCCGAGTGGTACATAGTATTTGGTTGAAAGTAGTAAAAGGTTTTCATCCATTTTGTTTCAATCAGTATATTACATAAAACATTCATTTCTTTTTGTGTTCTTATTTAAAATATATTTTAATTTAATCAGTAAATTAATTATATATAATATTATTCTATATATTATATCTATCTATCTATGTGGCTCAATGATACTCGAAAGTTCTTGGCCGCAACAACCACATTTCTCCAAGTGTCCCTATCCCATCTCTCTTACGTCCCTTCCTACGCGTCCTTGGTTTTCCAAGCGGACGTTTTCCAATCGGTCTCCCCACCAATATCTTTTTCCTCTCCCATTCAAGCCACGTGCCCTGCCTATCGCAGCTTTTCCCCTTTGATAACACTAACTATTTCTGAAGATTCATAGAGGCCATGCAATTTCTCGTTATGCAGTCTCCGCCATACTCCGGTGACCTCATCTTTCTTTGGCCAATAAATGCGGGGAAGAAGCCTATTCTCAAATACTCTGAATCTACTCTCATCTCCCAGGATCATAGACCATGCCTCCCTCCCATATAATACAACAGCCAAAATAATTGTTTTATATACCTCATCTTTAAATCTTATGATCCGAGATAGATAGAATCACACATCTCATTCAATACAAAAGGGGTGGATGATCTTTTTTACCCCACTGTCATTTAAAGAGATAAAATATGAAACACTAATTAACTTATTAAATAAAGTAAATTTTCAAATTTACTTATTCTTAATAATCATCTATACCTACTGGCATAGACTGGTATAGACTTAAGGTACCTTAATCAATTTTGTATAAATTTTGTTTAAATTTTCTTTTTTTATCTCGTATTAAATCATCTTTTGATAGCTCTTTACTTTTCTATTTTTATTAATTCTATTTAAACCCATTTATGAAAATATCAAAACAATATTCCAAAAAAACCTAATATATATATCTATCATCTTGATATTATCTTGATATTATACTATAATTCATATTTTATTTTCCAATAGTTTCTTTTAAAATTTTTATTTGTTTATTTTTTTTTTCTAAATTCCATTAAAATTGATAACCATTCGTTTCTTATATTAGAAAATTCAAATATATAAATTTATTTTAAAATTTTTGCATGCTTATTAAAAATTTTTATGGAAATATTAGATGCAGAATTAATACGATTAATAATTAATAATAGAGTATACTATTTAAATATTTCAAGTTTAAATTGGGTGGCTTGTATTGCTGGTTGCCTAAATGCCAGGGGCTCCTAGACGAGTGAACGCTCGCTCAGTCAGTGCGCATGCCAACTCAAACCAACTCAAACCAGGCGTGCGGCGATGAAGCTCTTTCTCTCTCTACTATGTCAAAAACGTAAGTGTATTTTCTATTGAAATTATCATAATTCACTAATATAAAGCGACCAATTAACATCACCCCTACCATCATTGTAATAAAGTCTTAAATGATTTACTGATTTTTTTTAATAATTATTTTAATAGAAAAATATAATATTTGTTTTTTATTTCGTATTCATATTATGAATAATATTTTATTTATTAATATATATATATATATATATATATATATTTAACGTGAAATATCTGCACATTACTCAAAATTTAATTTAAATTATTTACACATTTTATTAGAATTTGAA
Source organism: Labia minor (assembly GCA_963082975.1). Lineage (NCBI taxonomy): Eukaryota > Metazoa > Arthropoda > Insecta > Dermaptera > Spongiphoridae > Labia > Labia minor. The sequence continues at coordinate 58,632,896 of OY720345.1, forward strand.
AATGTATATATCTTCTTTCCTTCTAATTAATCTATTTTCTATTTCATTTTTCTCATGTCATTTAATATAATAGGATATATTATATATCGTACCCTATATATATATATATATTGGTATATATATTTCTATTTATTATTATTATTCTATTTTTTAATATTTTCTATTCAATATGAGTTGATTTTTTAAATATATATTTGGATATTATTATTCATTTAAGTAAATATAATTTTTTTATTTTCAAGTGACATTTATTCTAGAGACGCCCAAACGGCAGGGCTAATTTATTTTCTTGTTTAATTTATCTAAAAAAATGATAAATTCTGATAAATATTTATTCTTTCAATATCAATTATTTTCTGAGAATTCTACATGATTATCAAAATCAAAAATCAATTGAAATTCAAATAGAAATCATTTTAACATTCTCTTTTAATTATAGATAATAGAAAAGGTCAGTTTTTAATACTTTCATTTATTAAACAAGAATTTTATTATGCGTCTTTGAAATATATCTAAATATTATTATTTCATTAAAAGTTATAATAACGAAAAATTAATATGTGATACATTGATTAACAACAGTTTCAAAGTATTTTTAATCTGCATTAAAAAAATACAACTGATTATAAAGGCAGATATCTTATTAGAATGAATGAATTATAAATTTGGAAATAATTTGAAAGCTCGGAAGCTTCTATTAGCTAAACAGCGTAGGCGTTACGTTATATATATTATATATTACTCGTATTCTATATTCTATTGTATATATCTCGAGACAACTCCCAATATATTTACTTGTTTTTCTTATTTTGATTTCAAGCAAGAGCTATTGAACTAATATATATATTTTCATGTTATCTTTTTTATAATTACACACAAAAAAACATCTGATCAGTTAATTTATAAAATATTTCAGTTAAATAGAATTTCTATTCTGAATTTAAATTTGAATATAAGAAATAGAAAAATTCTGGCGAGATAGTAAAAATATCTTTGCATCTCTAACAAAAGTAATGGCAAAGTCTCAATGTTGAAGAAAGATACAAGAACGACTAAAAATATACTAAATGAGTATATATTGTAGTAGATTGAAAGATCTCATTCTTATGTAATTATTAATTTTCATGAAAATTATTTTAATTTTAATGACAAATAATTAAAAACGATATGTACGAATCCTTTGATGTAAAGAAACCTTTATTAGAACGTATTTGCTTTCAAATCTTAATAATTCAAAATATTACTATCCAAGGGCTTCTCTTATGAATGGTAATTGAAGAAGGAAAAGCCAACAAAGAAAAACATTATTGTTTTTGTAAAGGATCACGTATAACAAGATCATTTTATTTACTTTCTCCAAAAAAAATCTGTTTCACTTATGATACAAATTACACTTTAACCTGATCCATATCGTCTAAATATAATTATAATAATTTTTTGATTTTCAAAAGTTACCATCACATTTTCGGCACCTGTGCTCTTGGCATATGTTAAACGCATTCTCTGCATATTAATACATAAATAGCCTCTTGATCTTTTGTCAGAAAAATACTTCCACATATTTGTGTGTGTCTTCAACCACTCACTATTTTCTCATTTTGAGGATAATGATTATTAGAAAATTATCTTCAAAATAGAAGTATTTTGTTAAAATAGTTTTCTGATTTATGGTTTATTATAATATTATTCACTCAAATAATTCATCTTAATATATGTACCTTATTCATAAAAAGAAATGATATTTTATAAAGATAATAAATAATGTAAAATTTTAAATATATAAGTCTTATAATAAGACGACACATAGTCTGGGGGCCAATGCCGTCGACTACCTTGTTAAAGTCCCGGGCCTGACAAGCCCTATTAGATAGAGTCTACCCATGCTCTGGAATCAAAATTGTGAAACTACTTGATAAAAAGTAGCGCCTCCGATGAAGAAAATCAAGATATCCTAAGTACTTTAATAAGTATTTTAATATTCTTTGCAGTCAGTCTGGGTTTTCATGTTTTGTTAAACAACTTAACTCTTTTTATACTTTTGAAATAACTTACATTTATTCGCATAAAGCAGTATCATCATAAGCTTCTACATATAATTGATTCAGCTTAGTGGCTGATTTCTGAATCACGAAAGTAATAAATCAAAAGTTCATGCACATAATGCTTATCTACCACAAACCTTGACAATTATGCACAACAAAAATTACATTAATTTATTTAAATTTATTAATAATTTCAAATTTCCATTAAACATAAATAAATAAAAGTAATTATCAATATACTATTGGAAATATAATTAGATAATTTCAAATGAATTGGCTTTTGGCTTGGAATCAAGTCGCAATGATTCCCCCTCCCATGAGTGTTTTGGTAGAATCTTTGTTTTGGAGAGGATTTTCCACTCTCATTTCTCTTTTTGTCAACAATTTCCTGCGTCACAACAGTTGATGTTTTTTTTCAAATGTTAGAATTAATTTATTTAATTAAAAGCCTTACGAAAAAAAACGATTATTAGTTGACTGAGGTGAAAGAGAAGCAAAGGAAATAGAAAGGAAAAACAGAAGCTGTGTACGACATACTGAATGGCGTTTGTTAATTGAATTAATTTATACCATGATTGTTTTCAACAGGCAAATTTTATTTTAAAGACACTTTAAAGAAAAATAAACTGAAAAGTAGAAAAATGTTGATTTTAATCTAGAAACATCAATTAAAAATAATAAAAAAAAATAATTAACTTTTGTTTTGTATTTTTAGATTCATCTAATGTAAAACATTTCTAACATAAACCAAATTGATGGTATCATACCATAAATTTTCATTCATGAAATGATTTCTAACCAAATATTCTAAAGTTTCGTACCTCTAAAATGAAATGAAACACGTATAGTCGTATAGTCTGTTCATTTCCATTTGAAATAAGTTTGCAATATTATAGAATTCCCTGTTGAATTATGCATGTTGAGAAAAAAAAATAAATAAGTTGTGAGATTTATCTGTTGACGCTTATCACGAATCAAAAAGCAAAGTAATTTTGTTAACGATAAAGAACACCATTACTTTCCAAAACGATTTAGTTTGTCCTTCTTTCTTTTTTACCTCTATTTTTGAATTTGTATAAAGCGCTTAAAAAAAAATGAGAAAACTTTTACGTGAATTTTTTTCAATTTTCTTTTGAAAAGTTAAAGGTTATGTTTTATCAGAAATATTTTTTGTATATTTTAAATAAGGGGAAAATATTGAAATGTCACTTTCAAATCATATATTCTACTTTTTAAGGGTAAAGTAATATCAATTTTGAGAATAAGATCAAGGGGGTTGAAGAAAAATTTTTTTTTTAAGAAACATACCATATATACTTATTCATAATCTATTATCTATGTAGTTATTATCATCCTGCAGATGGGCTTTTATAATTGTAAATTTAACATATTTCACGTGAAAATTAAATGCTAATTTATTATTTATCCATTAATCCTTATTTTTGAGAAGGTATATCAAAAATTTTTTTTCATTTCTTTTCAATATACTGAAAATTAAATTTTATTACCAATTTGTTTATTTTGTCCAATTATTGCATACACTTTTTTTAATGATATTTTACCTATACTTTATACCTTTATACTTTACTGCAAAGTCCTTGGCTGCTGCAACAACCTCCCTCCAATCGTACTTATTCTGAGATATTTCCATCCAATACTCACTCTCCCCCAACTCCCTCAATTCCCTCCCTCCCTATATTGTTTGCCCACCGCGTCTTTGTTATACCAACCGGGCGCTTTCCAATCGGTTTCCCTACAAAAAAGTTTCTCGACAGTCTTTTGTCAATATTGAAGTGATAGAAAGAAATGGAAAATTACTAATGAAATTATTTAAATTATACTTTTATTAAAGCTATTGGATCTATCATTGGAACGGTAGAAATTATAGATTTATTTTTATCTCATAAATCAATTTTTAAATTTTTAAATTTATTGAGGTTTCTATTTCAGCTATATACGATACACGTATACACATTTTTGATAGTTTGATTAATATATATAAATACTTTTATATTCTTATTTATAATTTATATAAAATATAATTCTCTAAAATTAGATGAATTTTTTGGTAAATTAGTTTACAATTATATTATATTAAGTTTTTTATCTTTGATTTTTTTCTAACATTTGAATGTTTATGTTAAGCAAAATCTTGTTTAATAATTTAAATAATCAATAATTAAAAATGTTATAATTTATAATATACTTTTAATTTTGATGAATATTATAGTTATTATAAAAATTGTATATCACCAAAACGAACAATAGGTCATTGATATGTCACCTTAATATCAAAAATAATATCTAATATTAATAATCCATACTTAAATTGATTTAAAATCAAATTCACAGATATTAACACATTTATTGTGTTTTTTTTTGTCTTTTTAAAAGGCAATTTCATCCATTTATTTTAGTGCCATATCAATTTCAACCAGAAATATTATACACATCTAGAACGATTATCTATAGTGAAAATAGTCAGACTTTCTGTAAAAATGCCAACAAGTTGAAATAAATCAAAATTTTATGTATTTCCCGGTACTTACTTATGGACGACCCAGAATATCAAGGCGTAGCAGATGATGATGATAAGACATGGAATAATAAAGGCGACGATAAAAAGTGTAATTTTTGCATTAGCACCCGTCTTCGGATCGGGATTGATCGTGCAAGTCCCAAGACTTTTATCATAGCCATACCAGCCTGAAAAAAAAACGATAAAAGAGTATTTGAAAGAAGAAACAAAAACATAATAAAATTGGAAAGTAAAATTTATTGAATGTGAATAAAAGCCCAAAAACTAGAAATGTTATTTATTTTGATATCGAATCGATTAATCCATTAAATCCAGCTGATTTATATTTATTAATTAATTTTTCTATATTTTTATATAATTATTCTATTTTTGTTTATTTAATTTTTCTAAAAATGTTTATTAGAAAAGATCACGAACAATTTAAGAATTTTTACGAGAAAGTCTATAGAATTGTTTTTTTTTTTTCATTTGAAAGTTTTAATTTTGATTTTGGTTTTGATTTTTTTGATATTCTTTATTTTTAATTGTTGCTATTGTTAAGCCTAATAAGTTCCAAAAAGAAGAAAAAATAAGTATTAATAAACAAAGGATACTTATATAATTAGATAAAAAAAATATTTTTAATATACAATATTTTTGTATAATAAAAGTTAATTTGGAATATATATTGTGTTTCAAGATGGACCATAAACAAATTTTGAAATTTTAGAATGCTATTTTGTTAGGCCTAACAGTAGAATAATTCTTATTCGTTAGTTTTTAAAAAAATACTATAAATTTCATTATAGCGCCTTTTTTCATTCAAAATTCACTTAACAACCTATCGAAATTTGAAATAAAACAATAATAAATAATAAGTTAGAAACTCTCCCCAAAAATATGTCAAAATAGAATCATAGAGTCAATTGATAACTTATTTTCTTTAACAATAATAATAAAAATAATATTTTTTTTTTGTTTTTCGCAACGTTCGAGCCTAGTTTAATCCATCTAAAGGACAAATTTCTTGCAACATCGCTGGGAAAGTGATTAATATTATTGGATATTAATAATAATAAGTTAAATTTTTTCTTTTCAGATTATTTTCTACCCTCTTCTCTTGATAAGTTAAATACAATATAAAAGTTTAATAAATAATTCTAGACTGAAAAAATATAATTTTAAAATGTATTTATGTAAATGATCTCTTGCAGATTAATGTTTGTCATTTCATTTTTGGTTTTGTTTTTCCTAAATTATATATTAAATATTTATTTACTTTTTTTTTTGTTTGAATTGATTTTGATAAATTCATAGCCATCTTTGAGAGATAAATATTATTTAATATCCAGTCCTATTTTATATTCTAATTTTGTGTAAATGAAAATATTATGTAAATAATTTGGTGTAAAGTGAATTAGATTGAGCACAGTGTGTGTGTGTGTGTGTGTGTATCATTTATATAGAAAAATATTTTAAAAAAATAATAAATTAGGAATATTTCTTAACCAAAATTCTTGCCTCTTTGCGAATTTCAAAACGATTTCTAAGTTAGACATTTCGGTTAAAACCTATACTGAAAAAAAAATTATTAAATGGAAAGATCCATACAAATAAAAAAATACCAAGGGAAAATAGATAGCCACAGTTAAAATTATTTTTTTCTTTTAATTATTATATTTCTTTTGTTTGTATTAATGAATGAATAAACACAAGGTAATTTCAAAGATCAATATTTATATTGATAGAATTCTCAGAATGGATTGCTTTGAAAAGAGGTAAATTTTTTCTTATAAATTTTAATGAAAAATATTTAAATTATATTTTTTGTTATGTTTTTTTTATATTTCCCAACAAAGTTTAAAATTATTGAATATTTTATTATTTTTTATAATAACATTTTTAAAATAAATAAATTAAATTATGATTTTTAACAAAAAACAATTTTGTACCTATTCAAAAAAAAAAAAAAAAAAAAAGAAAAGAAAATTCGTATTCCTTTGGGTTTTTATTTTAATTCATTCAATTAAAATCATTATTTTTTATATTGTAAATTACTATATAATTCAGTTTATTTGATAATAATAAATTTTTTTTTTTTTTTATTATTATTTATTTGGCTTTCGGATTATCACCATTTTAGCCAGCCTTCTTTATTATTCTTATATCTATACTTATATATATCGATTTATATATCGATGCACTCAGCGAGGTTTGAACACTCGAACTCGAGTCGGCGGACCGGTCACTATAACCTCGCGGCTAAGCTCCCGGTCTGATAATAATAAATATGTTAACTTATAATATTATTACTCTTTTAAATTATATTACTTAATGAATATAAAAAAAATAAAATAAAATTTGGATAATATATATAGATATATTCTACATGGACACTGAAAAGTCCCGGGATTTTTCAATAGGTGGCGTCACTAGAAAATGAACTTGACTCATTTCGAGTGGCTCATCTGTCACTAGTATCATGACATTTTGTCCATTCGTTTACAAGCTACAGTCGTTTGAGTGACTCTACTTTTGCCTTCATAAGAAAAATGGAAAAACAGGAATATCGCGTCTTGATAAACTGTTGTTCTCGAAGGAGCAGAAGTGGGATAACATTCCTGCAACCACTGCAATGATTGTTCACAAGTTTTTCCCATTAAAAAACTGTTTAATCAAGATGCTATATTCCCGTTTTTATTGAAAAATCCCAGGACTTTTCAGCCCATGTAGTATATATATATATATTTCTCTTCAAATTAATATTAAATTTAATATTCAATAAATAAATATATATATATATATATATATATATATATATATTAAATATAACAATTGTATTTTAAATATTGAATTTCTATAAATAATATTTATTATATGTTATAAAAAAATAGTATTCATAATATAATTAAACAATAACTAAATAATAAAATAAAGAATGAATCATGAAAATAATAGAGGAAACGTTACAAATAGAGATAAAAAAATCATTGATAACAATGAATAAAAAATAGATTACTTACCCCAAACTCCAAATAATGTTGGCAATTGGAATCCAAAACTGAAGAACCAACAAAACATGATCATACAGACAATCCAATGCGGTTTATACACTCGGGCATAAATGGAATGGTGGGCGATCATTATATATCTGTAATCAGACGGTTTCAATAATCTTCTTATAATCAATCGAGCTAAATATAACTTATCCAATAAATAATGTTACATGTTTTGTATAATCCATATTTCCATACATGGAAATATTTGAATTTTTATTGTTTATTATTATATAAAAAAATAAATACCTATATTATGAATATGTTACAAACGGATTATATCAATAATGCATGGTGAGGTTAATGACTTTGGAGGACGAAAATAGATTTTAAGTATTTGAAAATAGGGGTTCTTGGTAGCATTAATGGTGGGAGAGTTTACCCGGGAATGGCGAAAAACTGCATAATTTCTATTCATCTCCAGACACAGTGTCATACAAACGAGAACGTTACGATGGCTAGAATGGGAGAGGAAGGCCTGATGGAAATTTGTTTGTGGGTGACTGATTGGGAATCGACGGTAGGCAGGGGGGGGTTGAGGGAGATGGGAGAAAAGAAATATAAGTTGAATGGAAGTAGCTCATTGTAGGGATATTTGGAGGAATGAGTTTACTGTGACCAGGAACTTTATATTTCTGTAGAGTTACAGAAATAGATTTAGATATATAGAATGCTAAGTGAGGCATTAAATTAATTAAATAATTATAATTATATCAAATTAAAATTTTAAGATATAGGAGTATTTCATAATTTCTTAAAAAATACTATAAGATTTTTATAGTATTCTAAGAATTTTAAAGATTTTTGTTCTAATTTTTAACATTTTTTTCATTCTAATTTTCACTTCAAAACAATGGAAGCAATTAAAAATTTTATTAAAATTAGAATATATAGAACGAAAATAAAAAGTACAAAATTGTTGTATCTTTTTGTGATAAAGAACCGAAACCTTAATTATTATATTTTAAAATTATAGAGAGCAATCAATATAAATAATTTTCATTAGACTTGTTTTTTTCTCTTGATAAATACAAAATAACTATTAGATGATAGTAAATAATTGATTTGTTAAATCAATATTTTATTGTTTCCTCCAGTTCTACTGGAAGTGCATATTCCATTGACATTTCACTTTAAATAATGATTATAAGTTCTTTAGTTTTCAAATTTTTTTTGTTTTTGTTTCATAACTTTTAAATATAATTGAAATATTATTGCCTAAAATATTCTTAAATAATAAATATTTATTTTAATATTTCATTTTTTACAAAATTTAAAAAAAAAATATTCAAAATTAATAATTTTTTCTTGATTTTAATATTTTTTATTTTTTTAAAAGAAATATTTATTAAAATATTTTTTTTTATTTACAATTAATTTTTAAAATTTAAAATTTTTTTACTAATATTATATATCTAGACATTTAATTATTATAATATATAAATAATTTATACAGGAAATGGAATTAAATTTAGATAAAATTTAAATTAAATTATTGTTTTTTTTTGAGAGAATAATTAAATATATCTAAAATATATATAAATAATCTTGAGAGAATTGATTTAATGTTTATTAATTATTTATTTATTCAATCTCTGTGATATTAAAATGATCCAAAATTTTATTGAAATCGAAAAAAAATTTAGCATTATTTGATATTGAAATTGAACAATAAAATGTTCTTCTCGAATATATTTTTATATTAATTAAAAATCTTTAATTCCAGGATTTAATTAAATGGTAACAATTTTATTCTCCCTGCAATCAGGCTACCATTTAATTCGCACTTTTTATTTCCTTTTAGAATTCATAAAATGTCCATCACAATAATTCCATTTTAATTTAAATTAAATAATCTCCTTTTTCTCTAAATGATGAATATTTTAGCTAATTATTATTATTATTATTATTCCTTTTAGCATCAACATTTATGCGCTTTGCTATAATCCCTTAATTCCACTTCATTCTCATTTCGAGATATTCATTTTCATTTAGATGTTCAAGTTTCTAACAATATGAAAAGAATACTTATATATATCTACATATTTATTTTAAAATATATGCAAATTAGATACATTTTCAAAATTATAATTTATAATAATACTACGTACACGTATAAGGAATATTTTATAAGATTATGAATATTTTAATTGGATTTGGTCAACAAAATTAAAAACACACAATTTTAATTGATATATTTATATTTTATATGCAAATATACAGTGCGATTCAAAGTCCATTAATATTGTTTTATTCTATTCTTTGAATTTACTTGTCACTAGGCAATCATTACAATAAATTTAAATTTTAAATACTTTTTCATTTATTTTATATAATTTTTTTCAAATTCCCTTCTTTAAATTTTTTCCACTTCTCTATCTCTCTCACCCCTTCACTCCCACACATCCTTTCATTTCGCTATAAGCCATTGTTACCTCAACTCACATTTTTCACCCTTGTTTGTTCACCATTCATTCATCCTCTCATTCACTTTTCTCATTACGTCACATACAAATACATGCCCAAAAATCTCTGATTCATACAAACTACAAATACACGTTTCATACGATTGGTTCATATCTTTCACCCCAATTCCTATTCTTCCCCCCCATTTAATTCTTTTATATACACTCACACCCTTATACATTTCCATAACAGTAAACCTTTAAATATTTATATTAGTCTCCTATTCTTTTTTCAATGATTTCGATTTCACTAATAAACTTCACTAATCGTATTTTTAAATATCATTTTATATTTCTAAAAAAAATCTGGAGTGTCTCCACTCGACTATCTCGCAAGTTTGAATTGGATTAAATAACATATTATTATTGTATTATATTTAAATTAAATTAATTAAATTATAAATAAAAATTAATAAATAATATTTATTAAACTAGTGCATGTTTGGCCCTTTGTTGATGGCATCATGTCACGTGTTAGAAACTTAATTCCGGTATTTCAGCCATTCAATCAAGCTGGAATTCTATATATAGCAGTTTTATACAATTTTTAATCATGTGAGAAACTATCAAACATATATCTTTATTTTTACGGTCAGTTTAGAGGAAAAAAAATTCTACATTTCTCAAAAGTTGATAGAAAACTACGAATTTTGAATAATGCCTGTGTACCAACTTTCATTATTCTAGCTCAAACCGTTTTTGTGTAATCTTGTCTACACATACACATACCCCCCCCCCCCCACACACACAGATTTTTCTCAACCTTAGTGAAAATGAGTCAGGGACCTTCAAAACGTATAAAAACATCAAATGTAAAAATGAATAATTTATTTTTTTTTAAATTCATAATAACTTACTAACCTGTTAGTAAATTGAATTTCTAATTTCAACGAAAAATATTAAGAAATAGTAACCTCTGGCTTTTGAACATGAAAGGAGAACGCCTATTAAGCCGGTGTCCGCCTACGCGGAATACAGGTGTTGTATGATCCGTGCAACAAATTTTTTCAATCTTGTTCTTGAATTTCCTGATCAAAGATCGCTACTTCTTATTTCAAGTATCTTCCTAATTTTGATCACGTAAGCCCCATCCAGGCTACAGAAAGAGGAAATTTCCTTTGATAGGCTTGGGGATCGAATCAAGAACCACGAGTTTAAGCGTGTTGTCATCCAGACTGTGTGGTATCTTCAGATATTAAAATATTCTTATATTTTTTCAATTTCATGTAAATCCTATCTATTTAAGTACATATAATACACATATATTTTATTACTTTAGAACTCCATCTTTATTGAATGAATAGAAAAGTAATTTTACTTATATGACATTGATTAATCCGTATTCAGACTTATTGAATGTCAACTAAGAAGCTTACTTGACTTTCTGAAAGACAGCTTATATACTCGTATATATGTTACATATAACACTCAATGGTTACACAATCTCTATACATATAATACTAAGAGCTGATATAGATTACTACATATTTCTATATTGAAGTGAAGCGTGAGAGGAGCAATGAATACAAAAAAAAATCCAGTTCTTTTTTATTATAAATATTATTTTTTCTTTGTCCTTTCTTTTTTATTTTATATTATTTTAAACATTGAAATTATTTTTTATAAATATTAAAATTATTATTCTTTTTTTCAAGCATCTATATATTTAATACGATAGTGTCCGTCTGTACGCAAAAAACTCTAGAGCCTAAACTACAAGGAGTAAGGTAACCAAATTTTTCTGAGGTGAAGGGTACCTCAAATAATGAAAAATAAAAAAGAAATTAGAATCTTAGGTAATTCCTGAGCTGAGCTGCGGGTGTTCCATTTTCCAGAAATATATATAAAGGAGAGTATTTGTATGTATGTAATTTGTTTACTTTTTTGTTGTCATAGAAACAGATATATATATATAATTAGAACCTCTCTCTCTCCCTCTATTTAAAATTTTAAAAAATTTCTTAAGCCAGGTAAATGAATTGGACTGGAAGAGGAGACATGTGATTAGAGAAATTGGGGAAAAATCAACCGAAATGTAATTAAACAAAAAAATTCAAGAATTATGATACGGATACGACTTACATACAATTAACATACAAAATGTAGAATTTGAAAAAGTATAAATATTTAAATACTTAAGATCTCTAATCACGAAGGATAATAATATTCGAGAAGAATTTAAATCGACGTTGTAATTGAGTAACGCCTGTTATTATGCAGTAAAGGGGCTTATCTCATCAACGAGGATCAAAATTAAAATATATAAAACAATTATTTTTTATGTTGATCGATGACTAGGGTGACCATATTTCGAAAACACCAAACCGGGACAAACGGTATACCTTTTTTTTTAGAACTAATTTGAAAAAATTTTGAAAAAAAAATTACGAAATGTCCTAAATATTGAAAATAAAGTAGGGTGTCCCGAAGACTTTTTTGGGACAGAGCACCTAAAGACGGGACTTTGGTCACCCTATCGATGACTCTGGGAGACGATTTGGAGTATTTGTGAGATTAATATTGTTCGCAGCATTTATAGGCCAAAAGAAGATGAGGTCACAGGATGGCGGAGATGGCATAATGAGATATAATGTCCAGATATAGTTAAGGTTATAAAATCAAGAAGGCTGGGATGGGAAGGAGACGTGGTTGGAATTGGAGAAACTAGAAATTGGGAGAAACCGATTGGGAAACATCCGGTAGAAGACCAAGGACCAAGGTGGGTGGACAATGAAGGAAGGGACATGGGATGATAATTAACAAACAAGTGCATCTAAACTTGGCATTGGGATGGATTTGAACCCTTTTTTAGGCAAACAAATAACCGATAGGAACTTGGTCTCCTTTTTAACAGGTATGTTTTGGATTAGATATATTTTACAAGAAAACAAATACATGTCTTTTCTACTTATACTGATTGAAACAAAATGGATGAAAATCTTTTACATACAGACTTTCAACCAAATACTATGTATCACTCGGGGGTACAGGGGGCGGAGCCCCCGACTAGGTGTGAAGAGCGCCGAAGGCGCTCGGAGCAGCTAGTTGTAATTAATCAGATAATTTTTTCTCATTTCCTTACATTCGGCCTTATATTTATACGAATAAATAATTTTAATTTAATAATATTTTTTATATTATAAATATTAAATATTAAATTAAAATGAATGTAAATGTTTTTCACAATGAATTTTGATAAACAAAATTTGAATAATAGAATTGATTTTAATTGCTATTGGCTTTTCGTATAAAATAGAATTGAAAATGAGTAAAATATTTATCGGTTGATATGTGTGTATTTTATTTATCTAGGAAGAGTAAATATAGTTTGGCAATTATTATTTCCATTCTCTTAATCTCTCGCCAATAAATCTGCCAAATACACATTCCATTACTTTAATAAGTAAATAACTCTTTCATACAGCTATATTCAAAATTGAACATGAACTTTATTATTCTATCATCTTTAAAATAAAACAAGGGATTTAACATTAAATAGAAATTCGAAATTGTAATAATTAAAGTGATATTTTATATTCATGCATTCGATGATTGATGTTGTCACTTTGGGCAACATTAAATCGAACTAATGTAATTAGATTTTTAAATATTCTTACATTTCTAAATATTCTCTTTTGTCGTGTCATTATATATTCATTCGCCCTATTATTCATAAGCATATTCAGAAATATATTTTTTGAGATTATAAACGAGGCCTATTTCAACTTATTTATCTAGATTCTATTCTATATATACGTATATATAAACATTCTATATATTTGTCATAAACAACAGTAGAAGCAAACTGATAAGATATTTAGAATACTATCTACATATTTATTTCATGGTGGAGCTATTATTTCATGCAAAAATAGAGGGTCGGACTATTTTATCGCTATATATCTATCTCTATGGCCCAACTGAACTCGGAAGTCTTTGTCTCCAACTCCTGAGCTACTTCCATCCTATTTTTCCCTTCTTCCAATTCATATTCGTACACTTCGATAAATTTTCTATATTCTTAGAAGCAATGTACTCTTCCCAAAATAAACTTTAAGTTTCCACTCAAACTATGTTTAGGGATAGGATTCTTCTAAGATACAGTTTTTTCGGTTCATACATTCTACAAACAATCCTATTTTCTTTCCCTTCAGTCATGAACCACGCCTCACATTATTGTAGGAGAAAACACTGTTTATATTTTGATAGTCAAATTGCAGGATGTAGACAATAGAACGTTGCTCAAATAAAAATGAAAAATGAATTTTCTCAATACCTGCGACTGATTTTAAAATTTTTAAGACCTAATTAAATAATTAATGAAAATGCCTTGAAATTCGAAAAATGTTGAAATTTTTCTCATGAATATAGATAGAAATATTATAAGAGAAAACAATGTTTATATTTATAACGGAATTTTGTAAATTAAACCACATATTGATATTTGTTATTGTAAATTTATTCAAAAAATACAAACATATACACAACGTTTCGATTGCTGCTTCTGCAATCGTTATCAAGCGACTGCACTGTTCGAGCGTCCAGTGACAAGTGAAATGTTTATATTTATTATTTTTGTAGGCAAAATCGCAAGATGTTGACAATAGAACGTGGCTGAAATAAAATTGATAATTAATTTTTTCAATACCTGGGACTGATTTTAAAATTTTTAAGACCTAATTAAATAATTAGTAAAAATGCCTTGAAATTCGAAAAATGTTCAAATTTTTCCCAGAAACTTTAACAATACGTTATACAATTAGTAACCATGCTGATTTCTTGCCTACCAGTAATGTCACGATGTTTTCTCCTATAACAAAACCGGTAAATTAAAAGTTTTACATATTTTAATTTCGATATTTTGATGAAATGAACCATTTTACCACATCAATCATCTTATTCGCAATATCATTTATTAATTTGTTATTTAAATATCATAAATTTAATAAATAATCTATATATAAATTTATAATGAATGCATTTATATTTTACAAAACAATTTTTTTTTAAATACTTATCTATTGTTTCATGATTTGTCTTTTTTATATTTTCAAATTAATAAAATAATGAAAATAGCCAAATTCGATGAAATATATCTTCCATTTAGCTGTCACAAATAAAACATTACTAACTCGTAAAAGCCTCTTTGACACCTGCTAAGTTCATGATTTAGCATTATAGCATCTGTGCCCGATTTATATATATATATATATATATATATATATATAGTATTTGATTCGAATGATTTTCTCTGACACTTTTAAATGATAATTAAATCATAAATCTTAGTTATTTTTTTCGTTCTTATCGTTTGAATTCTTTTCCTTAATAAAGAAAAAATAAAAATAAAAAGATTTTAACGTTAAAAAGAATGAATGAAAAGAAAGATTGACAATTTATATAGTATTGATAGAAGTTTAAGACAAGTTGAATCAAAAATAATTTTCGAGTTATTTGATAAACTGTCAAAATCAATTGTAAGGGGCTATTGGTGTTTATCGTTTATATAAAATATGCCAGTAGCAGTTGTCATTTTCACTGCTTGTCACACCTCTAGAAATTCATGAGTCAGACACGAAACCACTTTGGCACGCAAAAAATAAAAAGAATTTTACACCCTCGACCTCCTTTCTCTGATAAAATCATTTGATTTTATTTAAAAATATTCTTTTTAATTTAATCTATATATACATATAAATTCAAATGAATAATAATTATAATAATATTTGAAATCAAGAATGTTGATCATTTTTAATAATTAATTATAAACTTTTGAATTTTTAATTTAACTCTTTTTAATTTTATTTAAATGAAATAATTAGAATTTAACACTAACTCAAATAATAACTAATAATATTTTTATAAAATTAATAATTAATAAGTAATGTTCTTACTAATAAAAATTAAACTATTTATATATATATATATATTATTAAAATTTGACAAACTTTTATTGGATAAAAAATATGTTTTTATTTCAGTTACATTTTGAAATGAAATTATAATTTTCATTTCTTTAAAATACTTTAATACTCGTCCTATAAAATTATTGGTTCTTTAAAATAATTGGTTCTAATCATATAATCATATAAATTTAGATGTCAAAAGATCATTTCATATTTGTGAATTGAATATAAACAAATAATATAATATTTAATGAATATAAAATAATCCAAAGACTAAGAAGGAGTTTATGCTAGGTAAATATAAAACATTATAAACAAATTAATTATTAACTACACTTATTTTTAAATAATAGAGGTTTATTTTATGGTACATTACTAGTTGTCAAATTTAAACTAAAAATATGTTTAATCCAAACACCTAGGAAAAATTAAATTAGAAAAATGAAATTTAAGCAAAGTCTTTGACTACTTAAACTATATATTTGAGTAATATTTAAAAGGCTCAGATTAACGCATATGCGAGAAGAGACGAGACATTTCAAATGTGAAATAATGGCATGCATTGCAAATGTGAAATAATGGCATGCATTTCAAATGTGAAATAATGGCATGCATTGCAAATGTGAATTATGGCATACATTGCAAATGTAAAATAGTGGAATTTTAATAACAGCTAAACATTCCTGTAATTTTGTATGCATGCATTCAAATCATCTTTGTTTATTTTTGGAGTTTAAATTCGTTTTTCATCCAGTATATATATAAGAATTCTCAAAGAAAATATTGGAATATTATTAATTATTAATTCTGTACATATAATTTGAATTTTTTTCTTAATATTCAAATTATATGTGCGGAATATGATCGCGTTATTTGCAGTTTCGTATATATATATATTAAATAATTAAAAGGAGGGGATAGGATATTTCCAAGAAATACCTTTATGTTTCCCCATATTGGAACAAAACCACAGGATTATTTAAACTTAATTAATTAAGTAAATTTGAAAAATGTCAATAACACAACATATTTCAAATAATTTTACAATCTCTATATCTATTCCACTTTGTTGATTTACCATGCTCAAATGGAATTATTTATAATTATGAAAAAATAATGATTATTATACTCCAAACCATTGGTTTAGTCACGAAATCACTGAGTCGGAATGCAAATGAATTCAATATGATTGTTCTAATCCCCATAATTAATGAAATAAATGATTTGGTTTTAATCGACTGTTTATAATTTAACATCTTTCAAATGGCAATGGCTTTTATTTTTTTTAAATTCAATATTTCACTAGAAATATTTTATGAAAAAACAAAAAAAAAATATTCTACAAAATCAATAGCCAGTTGAATAAATTGTCAATATTCCTAGCAACGATTTTTCATTTTCTTTATTAACTCTGGTCAACTAATAGTTATTATTTTGTGTTATTCGTTTAATATGACGATATCACAAAATGCAAACAAATGAGAATAAAACCGACTTAGAAATAAAATTTGCATATTACATTATTTTACCCAAAACAAGGTATTTGGAAAAATTCTTTAAACAAAATAACGTTTAAATATAATCTTTATTTAACATCATTTAATTCATCTCAACGTTCATTTTTTTCTTTAATTGCTTTGTGAAATTTCAAATTATAATTTGAAATTTGCATTTTTATATTACACAAAGAGATATTCAAACTAATCAAGCAACGTATTTTTCTATTTTTTTTTCTATCCTTCTGTTTTGTGACTATGATAATTTCGTTTCATAAAACTAGAATTTTAATTACATATAAGTTTACATATATATGTATATATGTATATACAAAAGTTGAAATAAAAAATGTGTTGAAAATTTATTTTATTAATTTATATAAATTAATATATAATTTATGGGGAAGTTGAACCATTTTAAAAATCAATTTGATTCGAATTTAAATATAATATTTGAATTAAAATATAATCGATTATCTTTTCGATCAGAGTTCCCCATTTACCTGGCAATGCCCCAGTGAAATAGGCTCTATACACATTCCTTTGATATAGATAAAAAAAAAAAGAACGATGAATAATGTTTACAAATTAATAACCTCAGTGAAGGTGATATTTAACTTCCTATAATAACAATTTTTATATTATATCTATAATATTATTTGATCGTCATTTTTCATCTCTATTTAGAAATTTTTAAACGATTAAGGCCGAATGACGACACTTGATCTCAAAGTTACCTTTAAGAAATGTAATAGTGTCTTGTGAATCGCATGAGGAATTTTCTCGGCTCATTTCCGGTTATTTTGTTCAAAGACATAACAATCCGAGTGAAATGAGCCATATCAAGAAAACTTACCCTGAAAAATCAGCAAGAAATACCTAATCTGTTATCCATTTTATAATTGACTAATTGTAAAATAATATTTATAATTGCAAATCTAGCTAATTCATAGCTATTGAATTTTTTACATAGGAATCTTAAATTGTATTACTTACCGATTAATTAATTAAAAGTTTAATAAATAATGTTATGGTTTCTTATTATAGATATTGATTTATATGTTATATGTCTTCTAGAATTATTAATACACATTTAAAATATTTAAAAGATATACGACGTTTTATACTTTAAAAGTTATATATCTTTGTAATGTCTAAATTATGTTTTTTTAAAATGAGAGATAATAATAATTCCACTAATGATATCACCCATAATTAGAAAAATACCACATAGGAACTCATAAAAAGAGGATAATAAGGTTGGATAAATAAAACCACAGAATACTGCGTAGCTACTTCAAATGAATGAAACTAATAAAAATATACTAAAAGCCTGGTTGCCTATATTCCAGGCGTTCTTTCCCGACTTAACAAAATCATTTATTATTTCTTAACTGTAGTCAAGATATTAAGGCCATAAAACATTTAGAGAAAAATTAATTTCATCCTAAAATCTATGTTTTTCTATGAAATCAAATAAATTTTTTAAAAATTCCAAATCATATAAAATATATATAAGCTGTTCAAAACAATATCTCTTATTGATATTTTTTAGAAAAATGCAATTATAAAGAGAAATATGAATAAGATTTTATTTCTATTAAAAAAAATATATATAATCTAACAATGTCAAAATTTTAAGTAAAATGATAACACTTAAAATAAATTATTTAATCAAAATAAGATTTGATGAATTATTAGAAATTGAAATACAAGTGTAAGTAATAATATTATAATAATTCTAAGAATTGTTAAAATTAATCATAATTGTGAATGGTTGTCGGACATGGAGTTTTTCATTAATTCTTAAGAGTTTAAGACTAAAAGTCAATTTTTACAATATGTATAGACATAGAAACTTCTGGCTTTTGTATAGCCTATGAAAGGACAACGCCTATCAAGTAGGTTACTGCATAAGCGGCATAGAGGTTTTGTATGATCAGTACCAAAGATCTTCTCAATCTTTATCTTGATTTTCTTGATCGCATACCACTACTTTTTATTTCAAGTAGCTTTCCAATTTTCATAGACCACAGCTTTGGATAAATTTACTTGTTTGGCCTGGGAAAATTATGAAAAAATTAACCAGGAATCGAACCCACTTCATCAACGTTACGAGATTAGACGACCTGCACCAGGAGTTTAATAGATATGTGCTTAATCAACATATTAGCTACCAATTACGCGCTAGGGTATGGTAGGTATTGTAACTCATCAGTCATTTCAACATTGATTATATATGTGTGAAGTTGTTCATGTTATATTTGTCAAGTGTCTATTGGACATTTGTCAAATTGATTAGTTAACCATTGGTAATAAATTTATTCTAATGATTTCATGTTCAAGCAGAAATTCAAAAAATTTACCACTTTCATTTCAAGTTGAAAATCGATTACTTCTCCTTCAAGCAAATGGACAAATACTATATATATCTATACAAGAGTACATATGTTGAAATTATTTTGAATTTGAAAAGTGTATTCAATAAACTATGTCAAGTTTTTAAAAGGATTTCAATTGTTATATAGTTTGTCAAATCGTCTTTTATAAAGATTGATGCTAAAGAGTTCTTTTCTTGGAGCATTTTTTGATTTTCCATGGAGTTGGAACTGATTGATTTTCAAAATAATTGACCTGTAAGATTGCTTTCTGTAAGCTTTGAAAATTTTGGACCAATTGTTTTTTAAAGAAACTATTCAACTTTGTAAATTGTTCACATTTCACAAAGTCACATCGATATTCTTGTTGGAGATTTTTTTCCCAAATTAGATTAAAAATTTTGAATAAATTTTTTTCAACTACACATACATGATCTAGCTTCTACACTAGATTTCTTTTGGATAAGGCTTATGAAATTATCCTTCCATTTTTAGCTTTTTTAACAAAAAGATTTTTCCAGGGTAGAGACCTAATCTTCCTATTGAAGTAGGATTTGTAATTTTCAGTTTTATTAAAATTCATTTCATTCTTGAAATGTAAGTATTTCTGATTAGTAGTTTACAGAAAGTTTTAAACTTTATAAATATGGTGACCAGTGGTGTATAAAGGTATAGATAAATCCTTCTATAAGTATTCTGTTTTTAGATACCTTGCGTACCCAGAAATTTTAGTGAAGAAAGCACTTTATTAATCGTTGAATAAAATTATTTTTTTCTTATATCTTTAAACACATTTGTGTTTATGTATGTATGCATGTATGTATATATGTATCGGTAACTAATAATATGTTCAAATGAAAAATTTATCTTTAAGTCTACCGTTTAATGTGCTATTTACTGGTATAAGTAAATAATACTTGAATAAATTTGTTAATTATTCACAAATCAATATTGGCTGCTAGTTTAAAATTCAAATGTATCTAACGAATTCAAATAATTTCTCAAAGGGTAGACAAAATACTTCAGTAAATATTAATTTTATGATACGAGAAATTGAAAATGAATATTAGCTCCATTAGTTTTGTTTCTATATAGCGTTTCATCTAAATTCTCTCACCCAAACTTTTTGCGTAAATTAAAACTTGTAGTTTCTAAAATGGATCTTACAATTTAATAAAAACTAAAATAAATTTAATTTTACATTTAATAAGACTATATAAAATTTGAAAACTTTTTACTATCTCTTTCACCTGTGGTAATATAAATTTCTTGAAATTGTCTTTATAAATTTAAGTTTTTTGTTTATGATGTTAATCTAACTAATGATAAAGGTGCAAAATCCTACAACAGCTCGTAACAGCATTCGGGGTGCCAACTAAATTATATTGTAGGTAAATATATTTTAAGAAATTTTAATTTTTGATAAGTTTACTTTTCTTAGAATATTAAGGAAGTTCTTTTTAAATTTTTATAATTTTAATCTATGTAAAAAAATAACATTAAATTATTAAAAAAACCTCTGAATTTTGTACATCCTACGTAAGAAAACCGCCTAAGTTGGTTATATAGATTAGTTGACCTATGATCAGTGAAATGGGTTTATTTTATTTTTATCTTGATTTTTTTGATCGGAGGAACTATTTTTTATCAAGTATTTACAATTTTGATTCCAGAGGATGGGTGGACTCCGTCTCATAGACCCCAGCAAGAGAAATTCCCTTGTCAGGCCCGAGACTTACACCCGAAACTACGAGGATATGAGTTAACACAATTAACCACCAATCTAAGTGCCGTCTACATTATTAGTGAATTTATTTATTTTAATAATATTAAATTTGAGAATACGGTCAATAAGTGATCTAATATAATAATAGAATTGTCACAAATAAGGATATAATATATATACCTTGAATATCATTAGAATACTTAAGAATTATTTTTAAACTTCTTAAAGAAGACAAAAATAGCAAGGTGAGATTTTTAATTTTAAATATTTTCTACGTTTAATGAAATTTTTATATGTAATAAAAAAAATATAGTTAAACGTATTCATTCATTATTTAAATTAAAACTTGAATTATAGAAAGTAAGGAAGATCGTATAATTTTTAATTAAATTTTTTTAATACTATTGGGATCTAAACCCATTTTTTATACATTTTTACTCATTAATTAAATGTTCTATGTCAGGTATGGCGAACCTATGGCACGCGTGCCATGATTGGCACGTTTGAAAATTTTGATGGCACGCACAAAGACAAGATTATTTTTTGAATAATTTTAACTTTCTTTAATAGAAATGAGTTAAAATTGAACAATACACATTAAAATTTTAATTTGTGAAATTTGTATTACTAAATATTTATTTATCTATCTTAGTAATTGAAACCGGCAAATTTTACATTTTATTACTGAAATGTCGTTTGAATTCCCTCGCAATATAAAAACATTCATGATAAATACAGTGTATGCAGTTTGATGTTTGGTCTTTTGTTAATATCATTGAGTGTTGTTGCCGTACAAATCGAATTGTTTAGGATTTGAAATTTTTTGCAAATCTTCACTTTTCATGACCTGGAGAATCCAATTTTGACTTTTCATGTCTATCATTCTATCCGAATCTTTGTTCAGAAAATTTTGAAGTTATAAACTCAAAATTGGTTGAGCCGATTACAATAAAATATTACCAGAATATTCTTATATGCTCTTATTTTAATTTATGCTGTAAATTTTACCAAGATTTATAAAAAAAAATAAATATTTTTTTAAAATTTATATCAAGCTTAACAAAGCTTTACTTTGCCCATAGATACGGTTGGAAAATAGTGCCAGAATCGCAATCTTTTCCTAGAATTTAGCACAGTTAAAACAAGAAATTGCAAGTGGTTCACGATATTATCTATATAAATTTGATTTTTGGGTCATTATCTGTAAGGGAGAAAGATTTCATTTCGATATTTCACCAATAGTATTCCAACATGTATTAACAAATATAATTTATCTAAATAATTTACGAGAATTTGGTTGAAATTATATTGATGATATCTTAATAATTTCTGAAATTTTTGAATATCATCTGAGATAGAGTTATTAGATAAAGTTATTAGAATAATAAAACGAGAAGGATTTTTTTTTAAATGTCGAAATGAGAATTTGCCTAAAATTCACTTAAATATTAGAAATTATATAATGAATCCACAGCACTACACACTAAAATCAATTAAAACATTTTCGTACAATAAAAAAAAAAATAAAAAAAAAATTAATAGACAATTTTTAGGAAAGATCTATTTTTACCACAAATAAATTCCACATTTTTTAATAATCATCTTATTTTTTTTAGAATAAAGTTTGAAATTTAAAATTATAACACTTTTAGTTATACAAAAATATTCGATTATATATTAACGCTAAAAGAGTTACATGTGGTGGAAAAAAAAATCAATCAAGACAATTTTGTGGCACGTTAGTTACTTCAAAAAGATTTTTTATAATTTTGTGGCACGGACATTGAAAAAGGTTCGCCATCCTTGTTCTATGTATAACAAACAAACATATTTTTAAATTTGATTTGAACATTTGTTTATTTTTTTTTTCTTAACTCAATATTATTTCATAGAGTTAATTTTTAATATCTATTATTTTAAATTCATGATTAGTTATATGACCAGATGTTTAATTAACTAAAAATATTAATTATGAAAAAAAGTTATTATTAGTTAGGATTCTATGGAAATATGCCAAAAACAGAATAACTGGTTTTATGTTAATTATTTTGATTGCTTTCTATTGTGTACTTAAATTAAAGGTTGATATTCATACCTGTTGATCGTTATCATAGCAATCAACAATAGAGACACTCCAATGTTGCCATATTGCACAAAAGGGAAAATGGTACAAAGCACATCTCCATGGATCCAAGTGCCATGAATGAATCTCGAGGAACTGAAGGGCAACACGAGTATACAGAATAGCAGGTCAGCTACACATAAACTGTAACAATAAAATAACATTAAAATTCAATGATTAATAAATTCTAAAAAAAAAAAAAAATGATATATAATGTATGTTTAAAAAAAATCTGGAGTGACTCCACTCGACTATCTCGCAATTTTGAATTGGATTAATTAACATAATATTTAAATTAAATTTAATTAATTATAAATTAAAATTAATTAATAATACTTATTAAACCAGCGCATGTGTAGCTCTTTGTTAAAAAATTATAATTCTGGTACTTACAGCGATTCAATCAAGCTGAAATTCTATATATAGCAGTTTTATACAATTTTTAATCATGTGAAAAATTATCAAACATATATCTTTATTTTTACGGTCAGTTTAGAGGAAAAAAAAATCAAAACGTTGTAAGTAATGACCCTCTTCCGGTTGAGCTACATTTTCAAAAGTTGATAGAAAACTACGAATTTTGAACAATGCCCGTGTACCAAATTTCATGATTGATTAATCTTGTCTACATACATACACACAGACACACACCACACACACAGAGACAGACATTTTTCTCAACCTTAGTGAAAATGACTCAGGGACCTTCAAAGTGAATAAAAACATCAAAATCTCAACATCGAAAATTTTGAAAAATGTTTGATTTAGACTGATTTACTATAAAAGAGTCATATTTTACTTTTGAAATATTTTCAAAGACTTAAGTGAGAATATATAATAATAATAAAATTATTATTATTGAATCTATATGTTTTCACCTCGATTAAACAATAAATAAGGGAAAGTTCTAACCTCTTGCTTGGGTAGGAATAATCACTTATGAATTGTTAGTAATAGTTCTATCAATGTTTGAATTAGACTAAATCATCACTCACCATGTTTACAATGATATTATAAAGTGAATTGAATATTCATAATAGTAATTAAGATGATAATTACCCTTCCTAAAGGCTTAAATTAAACTAAAAGAAAATTATTTCGCTTTTAAATAAATTAATGTTTTAATAAATTAAATTATATAAAAAAATACATGCTACATTGAGCGTCCGCAAACTAAAAAATATTATATCGTATATAAAAAGATATTTAATATTATATTTGTTTATAGTTATTGGTAAATAAGTTTTTCAAAAATATCAATATAGAATGATGTATCTAGAAAGAGTTTATATGCCACTTGAATCGATGCAATGATTGATTGAATTATTTTAAATAAAATAAAAATAATGAAAATTATGATAAATAAATAGATATAGAAAGATCAACTTTCAACTATGAACTCAAAATGTAATTATAAAACAAATTGTGAGACCTATTTTTGGAAAAGTATTTCAATTAAAATATTAATTATCAATTATATATGTATAACTCATTATTGCATAGTGACGGAAATATGTAAACGCCATGGGGCGCTGAACTCGCTCAATATACCGGTTGAGAAAGGGCATTGTCCTCTTCTCTATTATGAGGGGATCTGCCCTATGAAAGTACATTTATTAATAAATAAATAAATAAAATAAGATTAAATTAATGAAAGAATTAATGTATATATAATAATAGAAAAAAACTTTTCTCCTAAATTAGTTTGAAAATATTTTACCATGATAACTGAAGTGTATGAGGAGGTGGATAATGGCTCGAAAGACCATCTGCAAACACTTGCAATTCTATTTTTATTTTAACTATTGAATTCGAATATTGATATTCTTCTTTTTCCTTCTTCTCTTATTAAAATTTTATATCTATTTTAAGAAAAGTATGTTACAATAAATCAATGAACAATTCCAAAGCGTTTTTCGAATCAGCAACGTCAAATTGGTTCATCTTTGAAATCCTCTTAAAAGTTTTACTGATTTTTATCAAGAATATTTTGAAATATATAAAAAAAACCTCTTTGGTGGTGTTTTATTCTTTGTAACCTTCTTTCCAAAGAATAAAAGATTTTATATAGAAATTTTATTCCAGTTCGTGTTTGATTTGAGAAGGTTCCAATAGGAATGCTAAATAAGGAAACCATATAAAAAGTCCTTCATATTTTATTAAAACGGTGAATATTCTACATCAGTTGGCAAGAAACTCAGCAAATAAAGAAAATTTATTAAATAGAATTCGTTTCTCTTTACTTGTATTATTTTTTTCTTCTTCTTTTTTCAATAAGTAAAAAAAAAATTTTAATTAAGTCCGAATGGAAAAAATGAAATATATTTAATAATATTTTTTCATCAGTGTTTCTTACTTGATGTAAGGATGATTTTGATTAAATTTCAACTTGGATGTAGTTTTATAAATGGTTTCTTTAAGTTCAACTAAAGAAATAAATTTATTTTCAAAATGAATGAAACAACCCCTCATTAACATTCTAGCATGATAAACTTAAATCTATCTTTCTAAACATAAATGGAAAAAGTATTGTAGACCTTTGTCTTTATATAACATGACATTACAGCCAAAAATACACACTTTCGAAATTAAATATATTTTATATGAGATAATTGTCGAAAGAAAAATGATTAATGAATAAAAAGTGGATCATTAATGAATAATATTGTACTAGGAAAACTTAAATTACAAAATGCAATATAAAGGTTAGATATATAAGTATAATACTAAAATCTCCTAGAAAAATAATATTAAATAAGTTGACCTGTGGCCAGGTCTGAACCGACCGACAGTTTAAAATAAATTAATTTCCAGCTACAGAAACAATTTCAAATAATTTTAATATATCTATTAATGTAATAAAAAACAGATATGGATATAACGTAAATATTTTTAATTTTATTTTATTTATAATATATATGTAAGAACAGGCTGTGCATTCATGAATGGCTGGATGACGTCATATAATTTTAAATTAAGAAAAAAACTAATAAAGATGATTTTTCTCGAAGATAAAACAAATACAAAGTGAATGATTCGTGATAATATGTAAAAAATCTCCTCATGTGAAATTTGGTGTGAAAATAACCCTTTCCTTCCTATCGTCGATCGCTAATACTACCACTTCCGGTTTCCGGAATTGCACCAAAAGTTGATCAATTCATCCCACTGATGCATTAAGTAAATATACCAAATTTCATCAAAATCCGTTAAGCCGTTCAGGCTGTACACATCTATACGGACGGACAGACGGACGGACAGACATCATGCTAAAAATACTTTTTTCTGTTTAGAAAATGCATGATTCATGGAGATATGTAAAAATCTCCACATGTGAAATTTGGTGTGAAAACAATACCTCCCTTACTATCGTCGGTCGGTAAAAAGAATTGAGGTGGCAATAAAGAGGAGTCTATTATTATCTAGTAAATTCATTTCATCAAAATGATTACCAAAAAACAATCCAAATTAAAATCTATAAAATTATATTTTGCTGGTTGTATTATCCCTATTGTATGTTTGGTGTGACTTATGACATTGTGGAAAGAGAATAAATCAAGGAATTTGAAATAAGGTGGACTATCTCGCAATTTGAATTGGACTAAATAAAATATATTATATTTAAATTAAATTTAATGAATTAAATTATAAATTGAAATCAATAAATAATATTTATTAAACCAGTGCGTATTTGGCTCTTTGTTGATGGCACTAGCGCGTTATTTGCAGTCGTGTTAAAAAATTAATACCGGTATTTACAGTGATTCAATCAAGCTGAAATTGTATATTTAGCAGTTTTATATAATTTTTAATCAGGTGAAAAACTATCAACATATATCTTTATTTTTACGGTCAGTTTAGAGGAAAAAAAATAAAAACGTGGTAGGTGGTCCTATTCCGGATGAGTTACATTTCTCAAAAGTTGATAGAAAACTGCGAATTTTGAATAATGCCCGTATACCAAATTTCATTTTTTGCTCAACCCGTTTTTGCGTAATCAAAAAGGAATTTTTGTAAAATATAAATATTATGTTGTTCGGAAAGTAATTTCGTTTTTTTTTTTTTTTTTTTTTTTTGTAAAACTGAAAGACAATTTACGTATAATGAATAAATATTTGCTGACAAAAATTGATCCAGAAGATTTTTTCCACCTCTTCATTTGAAGTAAAAGTTTTACTAAATTTCCAAAGAATCAACTATCTTTATCAGCTTCAACCGGTCTTCCAGTAAGTGGTGCATCTTTGATATCAAAATTGCCGGATCTAATTTGTGCAAACCAGTTGCATATTGTCAAAATATGTATCTTCCCCATACTCATCCGTTAATTTATTTTTGTCTTGAACATCATTTTTTGCCTTTTTTTATAGGAAATATGATGAAAATGCTGCTTATTTCTTTCATATTTAAAAGGGTCTCACAATCAGCTATATAACTACTGGGTAGATTCAATTGAACTTTTTCACACATAAGCATTGCTATATCAGCTCTTCAAACATATAATGATGATGCGGCTTAAGTGTGAAGTTGTGTTCGAAAAAAATATAAATAATTTCTCTGGCGGAATCAACGAAATTACTTTCCGGACAACCTAATAATATATCATATAAAAACTAAAAAAGATATTATCACAGTAGAATGACGGAGATTGTATAACAAGAAATTATATGACTTGTATACATTTTTAAACATAAAGCTATATAGGAGATTTCATTGAGACATACAATGTTCGTTTGAAAGGAAATCAATTGGTAGGAAGACAAAGGACGCGCCAAAGAGTTTACTTAAATTATAATAATATAAGTATATTTATTTATAACGAACACCGGAACTTTTTTATGATGGTTGATCAACACGATAGCGAATTTCCACTTATTTATCCAATATATCTTAAATTAGCTAATTGGGTTATAAAACCGTTAACAATCTCTACCATTATTATATAATTTATTTCCACTTATTTACATAAATTTCAATTATTATCAAATTTATATAAGTAATATATTTTTATTTATTTATTTTATATTTAGAGAATCCTCCCTTCCTCTTTATATGGTTTAGGCTACACTTTAATATTATAACATATAGTATACTCTTAATGATATAACAAACATTCTTCAATTAAATTCAAAACAAAAAGAAGAAAATAATAGAAAAACAAAACAATAAGCATTAATTTAACAAAAATTCGTACCAATCTTCACTATTCTAAGAGTAAATTGATTACATTACATACATTATTTACAACAAAGCTAAATGTTAATTGTTCATTTTCTTCCTCTTTCAGTATTTAAACGAATTCATACTATTTAATCTTTACGAGTATGATGAATTTAAATTGATCTATCATTTTCCTTCTTTCATAGCGTCCTTTGGTCTTTTCTCCATTTCTTCTTGTCGTTGTTAATTTGAATGTCAGTAAATGATCGGAAGGGGTTGGCAAACTTTTTTAGGAAAGGGTCAAATATAAAAATTTTAAAGTTCTGGGGGCCAGACATGTAGGAATATATATTTTACTGTCTTAATGAAAAATCTAATATAAATTTTAAATTAATTAATTAATTAGTTAATAATAAATTTTGCATAGAATAGTTTTAGGTCCATACTTATGAACTTCGTTTTTAGTTTTTATTTTTTGAAATATGAAAATCTCTTTTGCATTTACAAATGACAATATTTATCTGCGTAAAAATAGATGGCGGGCCGGATTTGGCCCAAGGACCGTAAATTGCCGACCCCTGATCTAATGTACTATAGTCTATCTTACAATATTTGCATTTATTATATTTGCTTTGCTTATTTAAGGTCTCACATGTCAATCGAAACCTTGTCTTTACTTTTCTGTATGTTTGTTTGTCTGATAGACTTCTACCTTCACTGTGTATTTTAAATGTCGGTAGAGAGGGTTAAAATAAGATTTTTGAATATGTGTTATATTGTCTGTATTTCATTGTCCCACGTTACTTTCAATAAGTTCATTAGTTGACTTTTTTTTATAAATAAAACATTATTTTTAGACCTATTAATTTGATCAATGCTGATTAATAAATTAAATTTTGCTTTGAATTTTATTTATTATTCAATTTACTTAAGAAATGTTAAAATCATGTCAATTGTTTGCTTTATTTTAAAATAAATATAATGTATAAATTCCTATTCACAAAAAAATAAATAACTATCTTTGAATTCAAAGCATTATAGAAATAATTATAGTAAAGTGTAATTATATAAGCTTACTACAATGCGTAACAAATCATGTTCAATAGAATTTGTTAAGGTCTTGAAATGCAAAATACGAAACCACGAGCATCATTCATTCGGCCATTCTTGAATCCTCGACAATTTTCAACTCAACATTAATCCTCTATTCATTTTGTTGCACAAGTTTGAAAACTCCCAACATTAAATTCCCAACTTAAATAGCTTAAAAGCTTACGTGAATGTAATTTTACTATACTAGATTCAATAATTCAATACTAAGAGAAAAGTAAAAATAAAAAAAAAAAACCACCCACCCAATTAATTATTATAAAATTATATTTTTCAAAGTTTAATTGAATAATTTATCTTGATTTTATCGTTTACTTTCGAACAAATGGTTAAATTTGATATAATCTGATTGAAAACAATATCTAAAAGTAAATTTCAACTTGTTGCATTTGATCATGATATCTATAAATGGCTAATGATTTGGATTCGTGCCGAGTTTCAGGAGATGCATTATATTTTATTTACCTCTGACACGCGTAGAAAACAAAGATAGATCGAAATTGATCTGATAATCTTCTAAGATGATTATATTTTTCATTTAAAGTTGTTGGTTTAGTTATTCCTTAACCTTTTTGTTTTAACAACACAATCTTGGATTATAATTTTACAAAAATATTTATATGATTTTTGAGAAATTTCTTATACAATCACTAATTATATGAGGGCAGGTCAATAAGTCCTTGAGTTTTTAATTAAACACAGGTTTTTGATAAAAATTATTTAATTTTTCAACGTAGCCCACTTCGTCCAACGTTTCTCCAATTTATTTATCCATTCCAAAAAATAAAATTTGTTTGTAAAATGATTTCATCGTTGGAGTCAAATCTCTTTCGGCCGAACCATTTCTTCAGGTTAGAAAACAAGAAAAAGTCACTCGGGGCTAAATCCGGAGAAAAGGGCGGATGAGAGAGCAATTCGTATCCTAATTCATGGGATTTTCATGGAAATTCACTTTTCCATTTTCTTCTCAAATCACAAGGTTGTCTGCTATTAATGGATGTCAAACAAAAACTAAAACCCAGCTGGTTGCAATTTCGATAGAAGTCAGCTGATAGTTGCCTGCTGACAGGAGCAGTGTTGGTATTTCATTTAAGTGATAGGAAATTTAAAAAATCACGAACTTATTGATCTGCCCTCATATACCTTAAAAATTACTTCTAATAACTTTAAAACAAGACAAGTCCTAAAGAGTTACTAATAATTATTTAACTTGTATGTATGAATTGATTATTCGTAAAAATTAGATCCACGTGTATCATCTAACTTTTTAAGTTTATTTTATAGCTTAATACAAAACAATATTTAGATCAATGTCATTTTTTATTTATGGATACCATGGGGCCTCTGCTGCGAACTGATGATATAATAAAATAATGATATTCTGATATTTTAATGATTAATATTAAGATCTAATTACTTATATTTTTTGTTATGTTTTTTCGATATATGTTTCTTAAATCAAAGCAAAATTAAGAGAATATGTTATTTTATTGATAAATAAAAAAATCTAAAAAACTATCCTATTCTCATAAACTATTTAATTTTTTTATTTATTTTTTATTAAATTAATAATTTTATTTCATTATCTTATTTTTCACTTGAATAATATGTATAAAATATTTAATAAAATAATCAAAATAAGCCAACATTCCTAAAAACCACACTAAATGTTGCAATAAATGTGTGTAGTTGGGAGGAGGGCATAAAAGGAATTCTTTTCGTTTTTGATATACGCTTTTGTGAAAATGTCTTCTGACATAGTTAACGAAACATCGGATTTTTATTGATAAAAATTTGTGTGGGAGACTAACAAAATAAAGGAAATCTTTTTGACATTATTTTACAAACTTAAATCTTTTATTTTAAAAATTCAATAAAAATATATTTTATATATTGTAAAATTTATTTACTTACCTATTTATATATTTTTTATAAAAATAGATTTTAAATCAATTTTTAGAATATTTATTATGAAAATAATAGCTGAAGTTATTAAGTATTGAGAATAATTTTCTGTTCAACTCAATCATTCATTTAATTATTTCAAACCATTTTAGGTATTTTTTTTAATAAAGACTCGGCAAAGCTTCGCTTTTGCATGTGTGTCTGTATACATATATACGTATATGATACCTGAATACTTAATAATAATAATAATAATAATGTATTAAATGAATATAATTGAAATTGTAGTTTTAATTGCACTTTTTTTTGTTTTTTATTTTTATTTATTTTTATTGGAATTATTACAAATAATAATAATAATAATAATATACCGTTTAATCCGTGAAAATAATAATAATAATAATTTATTAAATGAATATAATTGAAATTTTATTTTTTATTATTACATTTTTATTTTTATTTTTTACCGACAGACGATAGTAAGGGAGGTATTGTTTTCACACCAAATTTCACATGTGGAGATTTTTACATATCTCCATGAATCATGCATTTTCTTATCAGAAATAAGTTGATCTGTGGTCAGGTCCGAACCGACCGACGGTTTGAGCTAAATTAATTTCCAGCTACAGAAACAATTTCAAATAATTTTAATAAAACTATTAATGTAATAAAAAACAGATAGGCATACATAAATAATAAATATAAACATTTTTAATTTTATTTTATTTATAATATATATGTAAGACCAGGCTGTGACGTCATATAATTTTAAATCAAGAAAAATCATCTTTATTAGTTTTTTCTGAATTTAAAATTATATGACGTCATCCAGCGATTCATGACGTCACAGCCTGGTCTTACATATATATTATAAATAAAATAAAATTAAAAATATTTATGTTATATCCATATCTGTTTTTTATTTCATTAATAAATACATTTAAATTATTTGAAATTGTTTCTTTAGCTGGAAATTAATTTACTTCAAACCGTCGGTCGGTTCGGACCTGGCCACAGGTCAACTTATTTTGTTATTATAGGTATTTTCATTAAATTTATGTTATATCACACTCGTTAATCAATTGATAATTTAAAATTGAACAATTTCTATCTCACCCTCCACCTCCATGTTTTTTAAAAAATATATTCATTTCCATAATGAACTTAAAAAAAAATATTTTATTGAAAATTACATTTTATAAAATGCATTTTATATAACTTTTTACTGATATATTAATTATATTTATAAATTTTATAAATCTTTCATTAAAATCTTAAAAGAATTAAATTTCAATATTGTTTCTATCGGTTCGATTTAAAATCTATATAAAAACACCATTAATTATAAAAAAAATTAATACTTATGTTTTTCTTTAATTAATATAATATTTATTTGTAATAAATTGCAAGAAAAGCTTTCTGTGAAATGTTCACCTCCGTTCGAACCCGCCCGCCCCTCTCCTGTCACCTCCACCTGACCCCACCTGCATGCCTGCCGGCCGATGCGCTGCTGCCTCGAACGCATTCAGTTCTTATTCCCCTTGCAGTGCAGGACGCTCGCCGTCCTATTCACCGAAATCATCCCTTGAATCATTCACTAATCAAGAATTAATTGAAGATTTATTTATTTTATTAATTAAAACCAAGAATTTATTAGTAAACTTTCAAAAAAAAAAACAATATTTCAATATTATTTTTTATTTAAAAATTATATATATATATATATAATTATAAATTTTTAATCAAATTCTTTGAAAAGATTTAAAATCAATAATAAAATATAATTTTCTTTAAATATATTTATTAAATATTTTTTTAAATTAAAATCATCTTTAAAATGTTAGATATATTTTTAAATTTTCTTTAAAAAATTTGTAATAATTATTAAATCTTTCGCTATTTATTTTTAAAATTAATATAAAAAATAAATTTAAAATATTTTATTTATTATTTCTAATCTCATTAACACATCGCTCTTCAGTGTGGAAATCAATTTCGTGTTGAATCCATGAATATAACACTGCAACATCAATCAATCAGTTGGTAAATTACCATTCAATTTTAATCAAGTTAATATTTTCACTTACCAACATCTCATTTAATAATAATTTTGCTCTACGATTCTCGTATTATTATTTTATTGGAGTTTCTATTAAAAAAAAAACAAATTTTGGATAAATTGAATGAAAAATTTCTCAAATTAGTTTTATTTAATCTCAATTTATTCCAGTGGCTTTATCACAGACTTTGTTCGATGAAAAGGCTTCGAATAATTAAAATATTTTTTTTTAATTTAAAAATAAAACATTTTAAATCTATTATAGATATTTAATTCGATTTATTTATTTTAACATTTGAAATATCATTGCAATTTTCAAAATTTAAATTTTATGAATATATTAAAGAACAACATTGCTTTCAATGTTTCAATATAAAATGATATTCAATTTGTAATCAATATAATAATAAAATTAATATCATATAAAAATAAAGTGGTGGGAAATAGTATAAATAAACCTTTATCATTGATTGTCATTGATTGACACAGGTGATTAGAATAACATTATCAAAACAAATATATATACAATACTACTTTAAAGGGCATTTATATACCTATTCATACTTAATAACATCAATAAAAAAAAAACAATTCTCATAAAATTTCTTAAAATAAATAAATAAAAGCAATTTAATAAATTAGAATAGAAATATCCAAGTGAAAAATGAATATTATTTTGTCAATTTATTATTATTATAATATAACACTTTTGGAAAGTAAATTAAGGGTATTTCTATTATATGTCAATTACACAGAAAAATATCTTCATGAAATTAATAAGATAAATGTAATTTATTTCTACTGTGGCATCTCATAATCTTTTTAATATTTAATAAAGAAGAGATTTTTAGTTTTGTGGTGTTTTGTAGGAAATTTTTTAATGACTTTTAATCGAGTGTAATAACTTGTAAGTATTTCTATTAAAATCCACTCAAACACTTATGAATTTAATCCATTCATAAAATGGAGTGGCTCTAGGATAATTCTAGAATTTTAGTATTTTAATGTAATATTATTGAAAAAATAAAATAATATTTTTTTAAAACTTACACCTCTTCAATCATTATAATGTTATTTATTTTATTTTTATATCTATTAAATTTTTCTTTTTCTTAAATGACATAACTAATCTTATTTAATTTCTTTTTTATCCAGTCGAATGAGATGGAATATCAATACAAGTCTTCGAGTTTTATCTGCGAGTTATATCAAATTTTATTAACTTCGAGGTCAGTATTTATTATTAATTTGATTTTTATTCGATTTATAATTTTCTATTTTAAAATTTTATAATC
The DNA here is from genome assembly GCA_963082975.1 of Labia minor. Classification (NCBI taxonomy): domain Eukaryota; kingdom Metazoa; phylum Arthropoda; class Insecta; order Dermaptera; family Spongiphoridae; genus Labia; species Labia minor. The sequence continues at coordinate 58,668,131 of OY720345.1, forward strand.
TAATATGTTATTTTTTTTCTTCCATTTCATGATTCCATCTTCGTTCATTCTACTGGATGTTGATTCAAATTTTTGATTATCTTCTCCATCTCTGATGATGATGAAATGACCTTCATACAGCTCACCAAATGTAAGTAATCGTTATTTATTTACTTAGCATGGCACATATTCAAATAGGAATAAATTTTATTAATTTCAATTTCTAAATAAAATATTTCAAGTAAAATTTAACATACATAACAGTAATTATATTTGATTTATGATTGATTGATTTTCTTTATTTTGATAATATTAATTAGAAAATAGATTCTAGAACTTAGTGAGATTAGGGGATTTCAGATTACATCTCTCAAGAATGAGTATCATTGATAAAGGAAGCAGAAGAGAGAAAGGTAATTAGAATTGCGTTACACTGGGGGGCTAATCATTGGAATATACTTATATTTTGTTGTTATAGAGATTTTCAGGAGGTTGCTTCCTACTTCCATCGAAGGATGCTGGTTTTCATCCTACTAATCCATAGATTAGTTTAGAATTTTTAAATAGAAAAGTGTGGGTGGATAAAGCAAGTGCCATGCCAATATTATGAGAGAAGGGTTGTATTAATTGCATGTCATGTCTGAATTGTGCCTTTTTGTATTGCTGAGAATGTATTTGAGGTGGATCGAATGAACGAGCATTCGGGAAGGTAATTCAGCACAGTTCCGAAATGGGAATAGCCTGAATAGGAACAAATTGTTGGATACCTTTTGAGCGTAGGATAGATTCGATTAGCATAGGCGATCCACTCCTAATAGTGGAGACCATGCATCTTCTTAGGTAGGCAGGTTTTATTTCAGGTTGCCCCGAATGTGGCGGTTTTATTTCGAAATCCAAAAAATCAAAGGCATTCTCAGCTGATTCAAAAAGGCGTACAGACCAAACGCCTTATTTTTTTAATATTTTTTTTTAAGGCGAACTTTCTTTTTCATTACTTTTTCCAAATTCCGTAAGGCGAGGCTTGGAAGGGCTAATTTATGGGGATAGGAGGAGGCCCTATAAATATTCAATTGTTTTGTTTATTTTATTATGAACTAAAAAAAAAAAAATAATTGAATACTTATCGTGATTATTTTCTTTAATTTTTTATTTTCTTTTTGAAATATTCAATATATAATTTAATCATTTTTTTCATTTTAAAGATTTTACTATTTCGGTATAGAATCATTTATTAATTAGAATTAAAATTGTAAAATTATTGAATTTAAAATGAAAATTCAAACACATATATATTATATATATATAAATATTATATTGTAATTTTATGTATATACCTACTTATAAGTAACCAATGTAACCATGGTAACCATGAAGACTTTTACCAAAATATTACTAATTAAATTAATTTTGTGGATTTAACTACACTAAAACCTTCCCTGGGATGCCCACAACAATCCCTGAAAGTTTCATCGCAATCAGACGGGTAGTTTTTGAGTTTGGGCGGGTCACACACACACACAGATATTGCCTTTTATATATATAGATTTACTTATCTATTATATTTTTTATAAAAATATATTTGAAATGATTTTTGGAATATTTATTATGAAAATAATAGCTGAAGTTATTAAGTATTGAGAATAATTTTCTGTTCAACTCAATCATTCATTTAATTATTTCAAACCATTTTAGGTATTTTTTTTAATAAAATACAATTTTTTCTTTTAATTTCTTTCTTTCATTTTGTATGTTTTTTTTAAAAAATTATCTTTTAATTGTTTTTTGACCGACCCTTCATCATAAATCGAATTTCCAGTGAAATAACATCAAATACAAAAGTTCTCAATAATTATCCAAAATCGAAATTATATTTTTTTAGTCATCAATGTGATCATTTATATTTCTTAGTATATCATGCATTATTTTTATTCAAATTCTGACGATGGATAGAAAAGACCCACTTCTCCATTTTTATATCAACACTCAAGAAAATTCTTTTAGAATTCCATCCACTTCCAACCTTAACTCTTCATTCAAATTCTGCAATTTATCGATTTTTTTTTCAGCCACCCCAGTTTTCCTAACTTCTGAGGGAAATATTCCCCTCTCTCTTTACGCCATATAATCTTTCCTACCACCAATATTTATTTCCGTTATCTCACTGACGTATAACAAAGATGTCTCTATTCTTTCAATCCATTTCCGTTAAATTTAAGTTATTTTCTAAAGTGAAATTGATTCAAAATAATATTTTTTTTTATTTTTCTTTAAATTAGTTTAAAAACACCCTTAATGTATTATATTTTCCAAAACATTTTTAAACTCATGAATAAACTATATTTTCCTCATGTGTAGTTTTAGACAAAGTAAAATGAAAATATATGTACATATTAAGTATTATTTTTTTTCTGACAACTCAAAATAATTTTTTCGTAAAATTAATATTAGAAAAGAATTTAAATTTTTTATTTTTATTTTTATTATAATGCGATAATTGACCTTGATAAAACTTAAATATAATTAATATAATAATTAAAATTTAAATTCTTTTCTAATATTAATTTTACGAAAAATGTATTTTAAAAAACAACATTTTTGTAAAGTTTTTTAGAAAAATTAAAATAATATCCAAATTAAAATAATTATTTATCATTCAGAAACGAAAATTATTAAAGATAATTTCGTTTATCAGAGTTTTAATATTATTTAATTAAACCCTTTAATTCAATAAGTTTTAGGCTAAACATACAATGTATCTGTATTTCTTCTGAACATATTTTACCGATCTTGTTATTTGATATTTTTAAAATTTAAAATATTTTTAAAATTTGATCCAGTCCTATGTTTTCCGTCGTTGGAAGAATTTTAAAGTTCACTCTTAAGTTAATTTCAGTGTTTTTTAATTTATTAAATCGTTAAATGAATGTTTATTATATTTTATAATGAAATTAAAATAAATAAAAAGAGAATGTCCAAGAAAAAAATATTTTGATTTTTAAATTTTAAAGATCATGGTAAATTAATAATTTATCAATTTACAACTTAATTAAAATTTTATTTTCAAAAATAAATTACTATATACGAGAGTCATTCAATAAGTAGAGACAAATTCTATAATTTGAAAACTATTCAATGAATGTGCTCTATCTTTTCAGGTGTGTTAGTTGGCAACCTTGGGATATTCTCTTATCAGCTATTTCCTCATTATATGTGAACATAACCTCAGTTTTTCACTTCAGCATGGCAAGTCAACTAGAAGAGCAGCGCTGTCTTTATATTTTTAGTCGCAGAAGGTTAAAGCAAGTGAAATTTTTTCTAGAATGTTGATACAGTATGGTAAAAGTTGTATGAACTGTGAGAATTTTTAAAAGTGGGTTGATCGGTTTAAAAGTGATCGAACAAATGTAGGTGATGAACCCGATGTTAAGGAAGCTGTAAAAAAATGGCTTCGGGGTAAATCGAAAGAATTCTTCATCAAGGGAATTAGGAAGCTACAAGAATGATAGGACAAGTGCATAACTGTGGGGGTGATTATGTTGAAAAATAGCCTGAATTTTGTAAGAATCAAATTAACTGTTTTTGAGCTATAGTCATTTGTCTTTTTACTTATTGAATGTGACCCTCGTAAATAATATGTACAATATTTTAATATAGAATTCGAGTTCGAGGGTGGTTTGATAAGTTACTAGATTATTGGAATTTTTAGTCAAATAACTTGTATATAAAACATTGTTCCTGTCAATTAATTTTGTCAATCCTGTCAAAGATTATTGTAAAATTAACTGCTATCTCATCCATCTCTAGATTTAGTCCCTTGCGAATATTTCCTGTTTTAAAATCTGGAGAAATTACTGAATCAAATGAAGTTATTACAGAAAAAAAACGTCCTTGAGAAAACAGAAAAATATGGAATGAAAAAATCTCTATGCTAAAAGAAGACTACCAAAAAAAAAGTTTTTTTGCTTAAAAAAAATATTTTAATATTTATATATTTTATTCAAAAAGTCACTGGCCTATTAAACTCCTCTCGTATATAAGAATTAATCATAATTAAACTAAAATCATAATTTTTAAACAATTTAAAATAAATTTTTTAGCTTTTGAAAAAATTTCAAATGATATTTTTAATCATTCATTATAATAATAAGATAATTTCTTTCTGTCAAGATAACTTTTTTTTATTTGAATTTATAAATAAAGTTTATTTGCTCATTTCCCCCTCTTGACTCCCTTTAATTTTATTTAATATACAATATATATATATATTTTGAATAAATCACTCACCTAATGATAAATGCTGCTGCCACATTGCGCACTCTTGGGCATTTGATAAGAGCAATGATAGTCAGAGTATTGCCTAGTATTCCTATTATCAGAATAATAATTGTTGCAGCAGCTGCAAATGCTAGAAGAGGAGGTGAGAATCTGAAATTAGAAATTTTAGAAATTAATATTTAATTTCTCAAGAGAAACATGAAATGATTAAATGTTATTTTCATATTTCTCATATCATCATTTTCACTTTTATTAAAATAATAAAAAAAAACTATGTATTAGTTTATACTATTAATTAATAGTAAACAAACCAAGAAATTAAAATATATGAGTACATTTACTTTTCAAGAGATGTTTATTTATATAAGATATATATACAATATATATGTGGAGGTATAATAATATATTATGGAGAAAATGACAGTTAAATAGGGAAATACTAATTTAAATAATTATTATTAACTCGTTCATTAAAAATTTTATTTACTATTTTAATATACTATATATAGATGTAAGGATTTTAATAAAATTATAAGAGAGGAAAAAAAAAGCAAAGAAATTATTATATTAATTTAATTAGAGTTTTAATTTAACCTCATTGAAAAAAGTATACTCATTATTTAATAAAAATATAGTACTTGGTTCACCGAGCAACCAGCCCTTGGGTACTCTAAAAAATTTACACATATTTTTACTATCTCGCCAGAGATAATATGTATGTATTGTATTTTCGATATCGAGATTTTGATGTTTTTATACGTTTTGGTCCCTAAGTCATTTTTACTAAGGTTGAGAAAAATGTCTGTATGTGTGTATGTAGACAAGATTACGCAAAAACGGTTTGAACTAGAATCATGAAATTTGGTATACGGGCATTATTCAAAATTCGTCGTTTTCTATCAACTTTTGAGAAATGCTCATTTGGAAGAGGGTGATTACCTACCACGTTTTCATTTTTTTCCTCAAAACTGACCGTGGAAATAAAGATATATGTTTGATAAAAACTATCACAGGATTAAAAATTGTATAAAACAGCTATATATAGAATTGCAGTTTGATTGAATCGCTGAAAGTACCGGAATTAATTTTTTAACACGCTAATTATTTCTTTTAAGTGAAATTAATTCAAGATTTAATTTGGAGGTCGGCAACCTACGACCCTGCACATCTTTTTATCCGGACCGCCACTCGATTTTTTTAATTAAAATAACATTAATTTTTTATTTGAAAACTAATTTTTAAAAATATAGCAAGGGCCTTGAAAGTCATCTATTAAATTTAATAAGTTATTAAAACTTTCATTCATTTAATTAGAAATTTAAAAGAAAAAAAAAATTATTTTTGAAGTTATAATAATTTTAACTATTATGTAAATAATTGAATTTTTTTCAAATTAAAATTATATTATCATTAATTTTTTTAATATGCATTATTTATATTAAATGATTCCACACAAGAAATCAATATTATAAATTTTCAATCAAAATCTATAATAAAATGATTGTCTTAATTTTAATAAAAATTTCTTAACTTGTTTCTGGCTCACTTAAATTGGATTGTTTTGAATTTTAACCCAAATTTTTATATACAAAAAGTTGCTCACCCCTGCTCTACTCTAAATCAGTGCAAAAGGGATTTCGCAGTACCTTGAAATTCAGCGAATTGGTGCAAAGGATTCCGATTTTTTAAAAAAATTATAGATTTCTACATTAAATAAAAAATAAAATTATGTATTAAGTAAAAATAAGGAAACCATTTTTAAATGGCATTTATTGATTATGTTAATACATTATTAATTAAAAAAAGTAATTATTTTGGAGAATTTTTTCTTATTTAAATAGAATATTACATATTTTGAAACAGAAGGTCACACTTTCATTACAAAAAAGTTATTTTATCAGTGTTTATTTGTCAACATCAAAAATCTAAAAAATAATATTTTAATTAAATTAAAAGTAATAAATGAATCTATTATTAATTAATCAGTACTACATATTTTATAAAACAATTTTTAAATATTTTTTTAAATATACAAAATTATTTATTTGAAATAATTCAATTTAGAATGTATTATTCAATTAATTATTGACACAATAGAACTGGATAGTGGAATTTCAATTGTGAAAGTTGAAGTTATTTATTTTTTTATTTATTTATTTATTTATTTTTTTATGTATGTGTGCGTTTTTTTTTTCTTGCATATTTCTCTCTCCATGAATGAAACTTGTCTTGAAGGCCACTTACTTTGAAAGCTCCTCGGAGACATGCGCCAGAGGACGATCATCGTAGTCGTCAGTCGCCGTGGTACTCGTATCCATGACAACGGCCCTCCTTCACATCATGACCAGTCAAAGTAGAAACACCAACTGACCTGGAAATGTAAAGACACTCATGTTGAATCATTGAATTAGATAACGTCACCGATTTCCATCAGGTGAATCATAGTACATGCTTTGCAATTGACTAATAAATCGAACAGAACTAAACAAATTACCTTTCTGAATATATACATATATAATATGAATAACTAATTCATTTTTATATTTCGTTGTTGAAAATAATATACAATAATCTCAAAATTTTATTGAAATTTCCATTATGAGATGAAAAAATTAATATTAAACACATTTTAGTAAAAATGGCCGATTATTAAGAAAAATATATATATGTAAATTAGAAAACAAATATATAAGAATATGAATAATTATTTGATTATGTAAAAAACGACTATTTGACGTATTATAAAATGACATTTAATAAATTAATCATTTATTTTAACTTAAATTTTGGATGATTGGCCCCTTTACAGCCATTTCAATGCTTTTGGTAAGAGCTACGAGATCGGTATTATTTGGTATTTGGGAGAGTTCTGCTGCTGTTTCTAGTAGATGTTATTTCCGATGGTATTATGACTCTTAGTTTTAATATTTATTTATGATAGATTTAGTTCCCTTCCTTAAATATATTTATTTAATTTTGTTATACGATATTTATTTATTATTATTAGTTAGTTCTTAAACTATTTATTTATTTCAGCTTTAAATCCAGAATGGCTTCTTTATGGTCATTTTAACTATTTTTACCGACCGACGATAGTAAGGGAGGTATTGTTTTAAGATCCAAACGTATCCCAAAAGTTTGCATAATCTAAGGATGGGCCTTGAGTACGTATAAATAGGTTTTATTTATTGCTTATTTAAGGTCTCAATAGGTAAAAAAAAAATGATTTGAAGTTTAGGAGGGAGAGTGCTAGTCGAGTATGATTTTTGTCGTTTCTCTGATCCTTAGCTTTAATATTTATTTACTCTAGACTTAATTCCTTTATAGTCACTTCATTTGCTTAAAGCTATTTATTTTATTTTATTTTATAGTATTTATTTATTATTCTTTCTAGATTGTTAAATTATTTATTTTTTTAATAATATTTTTAAGAAATAACTACCTGCATAAATAAGACAAGATTATTGTAAGTTTGGCGTTCATGACTTGGAATGTCAATAAATGGTAATTAAATAAAAAAAATGAATGTTTATTATAAATGTAATTTGTTCGGTAGTAAGTAAAATTCTAGTAATTTTTTTACGAAGAAAGCTTTTTATCACTTTTGACCAAGAACGTCTAAAAGGTTTGGAGAAACATGACAGAAAAGGGTTTACTGGTAATAAACACATCCAGACTTGTATTCCTTCACCCAAAGTTTAACTAAACTTAACTACATCTAGTTCTAAATGAGATTGGATGTCTCTGTCGTCTTTAATCTAGTAGATTAAAATGAAATAAATACTTTAATTAGATTAAATCAATGTAAATTTTAATCAATAATATAATCTCGGTAATATTAAGTAAAAATAAAAAACTAGTACAATTTTTAAAATTAAATTTTTAAGGGTTAGTTTATTAATATCAAATTTATTTTTATTTAAAATAGCAGAGCTGAAAAAATTAAAAATCATAAAATTTAAAATTTTAATTTAATATTTTAGTTCTTTTCTCCTTTTAGTTAAATTACGATTTTTTTTCTATTTAAAGCTTAGATATATAAATTAAGTTAATTATTTATTTATCAGATTATTATTGGTATTTCATATATGAATGACTTATGAATATTTTATTCTCAAAATTAAGTTTCATCACTTATTAATTATTTATTTTTATTTTAAATGTGAATTAATATGTAAATTAATAAAATTAAATAATGATTAAATAAATGACATGAAAACTCTTTTATTTATACAAATTGAAAATGCTCTTTTTAGAAAATAATTTTTATTTAAATTTTAAATTTATTTTTTGTTTTTTCGTTAAATAGATTCACTAATAAATATTATTTTCTAATTTGTTTAAATAACATTTTTTTTAAGTATTTTGTTATTTATTCTGAATAGTAATACAATTCAATTCAATATTAGCCATAGGTAAATTTATTTTAATTCAATAAACAAAATTTGAGATAAATCTAGATTTTCCCATTTAATTATTTAACAATTGAATTAATATCATCTCTATATTTGTCAAAGAATAATTATTATATTCAAAGGGAAAATGTATAAAAAACAGGATTATTGAATTAATCCAAAACAAATAATTTAGAACATAAAATTTACTTTGATAACAGTGATAGAAATTAAATTCTAGTTGTAAAAATGGATTTAATTAATAAGATCAGGATAATAAAAGGGATAATAAAGATAAATATTAAACATTTCAAATTCCGGTGTGGATGACCTATGTAACCATTAAAGTTAAATTCATATTAGCTATGAATAAATTTATTTTAATTGAGTAAATAATTCAATAATAAATTTGAAAAAAAATTTAATATAAAAACTTTAATAAATACGTTATCAATTGAGTAATATATAAAATATCATTTATTAAAAACATTCTAATATTCTTTGGAATATCTACTATGCAACAATGTGTTTGAAACGATTACAATCGTTTTTTTCCTGGCCTACACTAATATAATTAGGATCTTATCAATTCGGGTACTCATGCAGATAATATTCAAACCGTCACACTTGACTGGTGAAATTCTAAAAGAGAAATTAAATTAAATAAAAAAAAAGAAAAATTATGCTTTCCTACAGTTTCAACCGGAGATTGAATTTATTAAAGAATTTATTGCTTATGACGGATATGAAATTTTAAAGGAAAATGAAAAAATCAGATGTTATGTTTTTTATTTGATATTAAATAAATTATCCAAGAAGAGAATATAAGTTCAAGTCTTTATTATTTATATAAATATTATATATTATTTATTAAATATCATAAATTAATATGTATGTGGGAATGGGTTTTTGTTGGTGTTTGGCTGAGGAAAAAAATGTGGATGAACTTGAGTCTGTGGATAGAGAAAGGGAGGGATCTCCCATAGTGGGGTGCTCGCTCCTGGTTGTTTAAAATGCGTGGTAAATAGAAGAGAGATAAGCGAGAAAAGTGAAGGATTTGGAATTGATATTGAATTGTTTTTTTATTAAAAAGTAATGTTTAATATAAATTCTTGATTTTATTAAAATCCTGTATGAATTTGTAAATAAACGAGCTAAGCTATTTTCATTCCAGGGTAAATTAGAAGAACCTGTACCTAAGAAAAACAAACCATCTACATATATTTTTTAATTAAATTTATAATGTAATAGGGAAAAAAAATAATGATAAAATATTTAATAATATTTAAAAATGATTTTTATTTTAACTGAAATGATAAAATGATAAACTAAAGAACTTGAAGAAGAAACTGCACATAAAGAGTGCAAATAAATATTAATAAAATTCAAATATTTTAACTCGACTATTTGAAATAAGCTTAGTCCCCATAAGCTTTAAACGATTTTTTAAATATTTATTTAAAATAAGAGTTATTATAATATAAATATAATGGATGTAAATATTTTCCAAATATTATAATTATTTATTAAAAATATGTATGAGCTGTGGCCAGGCACAGAACGGACGGACGATTTGAAATAAATTAATTTCCAAACAACATTATTGGTATATATATATAAAGTATCAAAAAAAAACTTGAATTAAAATGACTAAATTATATATTTTGGTTTTTATTTTTAGTTTAATTAATCAATTATTTATCACTACTATATTTTAAGTGAAATATTTTACTACAATGAATATAATATTAATACTTTGTTAACTACCACTCCCGGTTTTCGGATATACACCAAAAGTTGATGAATTCATGCTACTAATGCATTAAGTAAATATACCAAATTTTATCAAAATCTGTTGAGCCGTTCAAGCTGTACACTTTTATACGGACACATAACGAACAGACGAGCGAATGAACAGACGGACAGACATCATGCTACAAATTCTTTTTTCTATTAACCAAATGCATGATTCGTGATGATATGTAAAACTTAACATGTGAAATTTGATGTTCCCTTTCTATCGTTGGTCTGTAAATATGTATTTATCAATAATATATTAAATTTATCCAGTCACAGGTTCTTATTTTTTATTTGCCCATGAAGTATGTCAAAAAAAGTTTAGAAAATCTTATAAAACAATTGACAAAATATTTAGTAAATCAATACAAATAAATTAATAAAAATAATGAATAATAATTTATAAGAAATTAAAAATAATTATACTATAATATAAACATATTAAAAATTGTTTGCATGTTTACATAATCATACAGAAAACCCAGAAGTCTTAAATTAAAATAATAATAAAAAGTGTAGATAAAAATAATATACTACTCATAGAACTTATCATTCATTCATAGAAATTATAAACCCCAATGTAAAATAGAATAAAATGAAACTAGTCGTGTAATTTTACACGCGAATGAATCATTTGAAAAGGAATATTTGTTCCTTTAGAAAGAGCTTTAATTAATAATAGATATGATTCGAAAGCTTTTATGTATTTATAATTGGATAATCAAATTACTTCTCACTTTGTTATGATATAATAATGAAACATGAAGGAAGTGGGAGTGTTTCACTTCCCTGAAAAGGGGGTTCATTTTCAAAGAAGTTAATTAATCTAATGGGTAAGATTACAAAGTTTCAAAAAAACAACATAAAAGGAATTTAATGTATTAAAGCTATTTATATTATATATATGTTAACATAATTAACACAACAAAGCATAATTTCAGAAAATTTTAAAAAAATATTTGCTGCTCAGATTGCCTTGGAAGGATGAAATTATCTGTTCTCTCAAAAGGTTTATTGATTTTCAATCAATTTTTGTTTGCTTTTTCATTTTTAAGCAATTATTGATGGAATACTTTGTATATTAATTACACATTGGCTTTCTGAGAGTTAATGGTGCATGAAAAATAAAAAACTATAAAGAAAAAGACTATAAGTATAGGTTATATCTATAATAAGAAGTTAAATTTATTATATTATAATAAAATTAGCTGGAGTGTCTCCACTCGACTATCTCGCAATTTGAATTGGATTAAATAACATAATATATTATATTTAAATTAAATTTAATTAATTATAAATTATAAATAATAAATAATAAATATTAAACCAGCGCATGTTTGGCTTTTTGTTGATGGTACCACGTCACGTGTTGGCGCGTGAGATTTGCAGTGTTAAAAAATTAATTCTGGTAATTTCAGCGAATCAATCAAGCTGAAATTCTATATATAGCAGTTTTATACAATTATTAATCATGTGAAAAATTATCAAACAAATATCTTTATTTTTACGGTCACTTTAGAGGAAAAAAAATCAAAACGTTGTAGGTAATGACCCTCTTCCGGTTGAGCTACATTTCTCAAAAGTTGATAGAAAACTATGAATTTTGAATAATGTCCATGTACCAAATTTCATCATTCTAGCTCAAACCGTTTTTGCGTAATCTTGCCTACATACACACACACACACAGACACACACACACACACACACACACACACACAGACATTTTTCTCAACCTTAGTGAAAATGATTCAGGAACCTTCAAAAAGTATAAAAACATCAAAATCTCAACATCGAAAATTTTCGTGATCGCAATACTATCTCTGGCGAGATAGTAAAAATAAAAAAATTGGGGTAGCGGGTAGATACTCTCTTACGATCCCGGTTTGAGATATATTTGCCTCAGTGAGTGGCGAGCCCATGTATTTTCTCTTATTCTTATACCGAGGGAATGCATGTCCTACCCTTAAAATCCCATCCAGTGTCAAATACTCCTTTTATCCAATCCTAGCGTCAGAACTATGAGGTTGAGAGTCATGACTGTTGACTTCCAGACTTAGTGCCTCCTTTATAATGATATAGATACAACTTATTATTTCATATAATATACAGGTAATGAGGTAATAATTTTTCTATATGAAACAAAAAAATCTAGAGTGTCTCCACTCGACTATCTCGCCAATTTGAATTGGATTAATTATAACATATACTTCATTTAAATTAAATTATAAATTTTAAAATTAATAAATAATATTTATGAAACCAGCTCGTTTTTGGCTCTTTGTTGATGGGAACACGTTATGTGTTGGCGCGTGATTTGCAGTCGTGATAAAAAATTAATTTCGGTACTTTCAGCGATTCAATCAAGCTGAAATTCTATATATATTATTTTTTATACAATTTTTAATCATGTGAAAAACTATCAAACATATATCTTTATTTTTACGGTCAGTTTAGAGGAAAAAAATTAAAACGTGATAGATCTTCCGAATGAGCTACATTTTCCAAAAGCTGATAGATAACTACGTATTTTGAATAATGCCCGTGTACCAAATTTCATTATTCTAGCTCAAACCGTATTTGCGTAATCTTGTCTACATACACACACACACATACATACACACACACAGAGAGACATTTTTCTCAAACTTAGTGAAAATGACTCAGGAACCTTCAAAACACATAAAAACATCAAAATCACGACATCGAAAATTTTCGTGATCGCAATACTATCCCAAAGGAGATAGTAAAAATTCACAACCTAAATTTAACACTTTTTCAATTTGCTCTTAAAATTAATTATCAATATTATACATAATTTATATTAATTTATATATTTCATTAGTAAATACTATTATTAATAAGCCAATGATTGTAGTTTAAAAGAAAAAATTTAAAATTAATATGTTAGAAGAAACTATTTTGAAAATTCGACATTTAGGTTCTTTCATAGTATTACTTCAAAGTGGTTAGTATCTTTCAAATAAATAATATAACTTCATAAGACATTGTCTTCTTTTGATATTTTCTTTCAATCGCTTTAAAAGTGAGCTACCGTTAAGTTTCGTTGGAATGTTTCGAGCATTGTGCGCCTTTGCCATGTTAGACTTATAAAAATATTCGAAAATTGGGATGCTTAATAATTGTACTAACATTATACATCTTAAAGAGAGTAAAATCGATAGATCACGTGACATAGATAGAAATTAATAAAAGGATAAATTAAAGGAAAGCAGAAAAGGGAAGAACGTTAAATTGCACATGGAACAATACAGACAATCAACAACAACAATCAACAACAACAAAGCCTCATCAAAAACAAACTTGTAATGATCCTTTGCGGGTAAATGCGAGGAAATGACACTTATTAAAACCACGAATCGAATTCAATTATACTATTGTTTGTTCTATTTAGAGTTTGATAAAAATGAAACGTTCTCTGTTTATTATTTCCTCCATCAAAGGAGTTGTTGAGTTGCAAAACACATATTATTTTAAGTTTCATTTAATGAAAAGGGTTTGAAGGAGAATAATAGAACACTTTATGAAATAAAAAATAACAAAAAATAATATACAATTTAAATCAACATTGAAATTGTATAAAATCACCTATTATTAAACAAACAAAAATCTTAGTCAAAAATATGAAATTAGGTTTGTTTTAAATGAGATATTGAATTATACATAAAAAATTTTAAACAATAAAATGAACGGAAACATTAAAAAGATATAAAAGATGGCATTTCTTGGGATGCATTCTTTTGTTGAAAAAGAATGGTTATTAAAATCTAAAGTTAGGAGACAAAGATATTAAAATAATTATTGATTTAATTTAATTTAAGAGTAGGTGTCAAAATATCTTGACATTTTAGAGACTACAACCAATGTCGATTTAGTGACAACACATTTGTAATTTACAATACAATCGATAGAATGCAATTTCATGTGATGTTTAAACATTTATTTTATGGAAAAAAAACTGTTAAACCAAACAGTGTCTTGATAAACATTATGGGGACTCTGCACCAGGGAAATCAGTTATTATCGACTGGTATGCTGAATTTATACGCACTGATCGCCCAAAGTCAGCAATTGTCCGGAAATCATAAAAATTGTCCACAAAAAAGTTTTATAAGATCGTAAAATGAAATTGTGTTGAGAAAGCTGACACTTTGGAGATATCAGAAAATAGTATCTTTACAATTTTACATGATTATTTCGTAATAATAATTTGGTTTCTTACAATGTAGGTCCCGCGTTTGTTCTCTCCAGACCAACGTCAACGTATATTTAGAACTCATTTTAGGGAATGTTCAAAAGTAATAAAATGGATTTCTTATGTTGGTATGTGACAATGAATGAAACTACTTCACTCCTGAATAAGATCATTAAATGAAGAAAATGAGGCTTATTTTGAGAACAAAGACAAATCTTTTTAAATAAAGAGCATCGAAAAGTTAGAGAAACGTTGGAATGAATTCTTAAAGGAGAGTATATTGATGAATAAAGTGGAATATTGTTTTTCTTAGTTAAACAGGGGACTGATTGAGTGATATGCTAGTATTTACAGCATAGGTTGTCAAATTTTTTTGTGTTGTAGACCCCTTGCCATGTTTTTCGGTTTTGGATAGACCCCATTATTGAAAAATCAAAAATGTTTTAAGAGCCATGTCGGAAAACAATTTATCTTATTTTTAGACCCGGGAAAACAGGTAGACCCCCATAGACCCCCATTTTCATTTCATGGACCCCCAAATTTGTTATTCGCTACCGCAGACCCCTTTATAGACCACGTTGGGAACCTATGATTTACATGAACCACATAATATGTATAGCAAAGTACAATTTGCCTACAATACAAATTATTATTATCCAAAGATTTTGGAGTGAAGTAATGTTAAATATACTAACCGTTCCCTGCATCATATGCTGTCAGAGGAATAAAACTCTTCTTAGAGGGACAGGCGGCTTCTAGCCGCACGAGATTGATTAATAATAATAATTTATAGGAAATTTTATTTCAAATATTCATTTACAAAACAACACAATGTTTAAATATAAAATTATCACGCACAGGGTGCTACATGTAATTTCTCTTTTTTTCGACTTCTCTTTTAACATAGCTTTATCGAATTTTACAAAAATTTTATTTTTTATCTAATTTAAGTCTTTATCCTAATTTGAAATAAAACCATAATATAACCATGTATAAGTGAAGTTTCTCATTAATATTGAGCGCACTTTTTGGTTTTATCATTTTTATTTCATCAGGAAGATCTTCTCCGAGAGGAAAAGTGGACTTTTATGGAATAGCTATGTTTGCAGCTATTATTATGGCTTTGTTTAAATTATTTACTTCTTGCTCTAATAGTGATGAGTTGATGATATTAGTCAGAGATATGTGTATATTATCACAGATTATTTTCCTGGAGTTAACCCAGTTTGCCTTCGATATGTCCCAGGTCTTATTTATTTTCTGATGTACATTTTTCTGAGTTTTGTTACTGTTGGATTATGGTCAGAGTTGCCAGCTTGTGCAACTAATTGTTAGATTGTCCAGTCCTTTGAAAAGTCCTATGTCTATTAGATTTGGGGCGTGACTAGTACAATTAGGGTATCGTGTCGGTTCGTTTGAGTGTATTAATTCTATGTTTGTCATAAGGCAAAAGTCTTTTAATGTATGTCCATTTCTATTATTAAATATACACCCCAATCAGAAATCTCCTAGAGTAATTTTTTGTCTGTGTGTTTGAAATATAGTTCTGAGGGATTGTGTTGTTAGAGGCCTTGATACAGCAGGTGAGTTATATGCAGCAATAACGAGAATTTTACCAGTAGGTGTTTGTATTGTTGCGCCAATTGCTTCAAGGTGACCAGTGCTTGGTAGTTGATATTGTTCGGATTGTAGATTTGATTTTATTGCTAAAAGAACTCCACGTGCAGGAGGGATATTATCATTTCTATATATTTTGAAGCCTGGTATATAAATATGGGAATCAGATTTGAGCCTAGTTTCCGTTATAGCTATTACATGTGCATTTCTTAATTTAATAAAGTTAATTCAGCTATTTTTCCTATTAAGCCATTGGCATTCCAATTAATTAGATTAAAATTTTGAGTTAGGGCCATAAACTTAAGATATTTAATCATTCCTCCATAAGGATTTGTAGGCGTTGCGAACCATCATTTGCTTCTGACATAGATTTTAATAATTTTATTATTTTTCCAATAATGGATATAATTTTCGGGTTACTAATCAGTTCAATTAGCATTTTGATAATTCTATCAGTGTCTGTGTTGTTTGTTGTGATTTTATTTTGTTCCATGTCGGTGTGTGTGTTGATAAAGACTGTGCATTAGTTGTTTGTTTAGGTAGACGTGGAAAATTATTTCCATTTAAAACAGGGAAGGATGTATTCTTTACTTTTGTGCGTGATGTTTTGTTACGAAGACCAATTTCTTTTTTTGCTGCTGGACATTCTGGTGAGTTTGCCCAGTGTGGGCCTGAACAGTTTGCACATTGGGGAATATTTGCTTTGCAATTTTGATTAATATGATTTTTCCCACATTTTAAACATTTTTCTTTTAACCAACACGTACGTGACGTATGGATAAAGCCCATGCAACGATAGCATTGTGTTACCTGTGAAGGCTTTTTTTTTATATTTTTCGCACCAAATTGTCATATAGCCTATTTAATTTAAATATATTTTATATATTTAGATTCGGAGGGTAAAGGCAAATATAAATAGGTATATCTTTTCTTGTACTTTTTGATTTTAGTTGTATAATTTTTTCAGGCTGAAAACCTTTTAATTTTAAATCATTTTCAATTTCTTCGATGGTGAATCCCTGACAGCCCTTGAAGTACTAGCTTAATCAATCCTTGTCCAGGAGTCGGATAAGTATAAAATTCAGTATTTATATCTTTCAATGATCCGCTTCATTTTCACAAATGAAATGTAACATTTATTTTTTAAAAAATGACATGAAATATATAATATAAAACAACTATGAGAATTTAATATAAAAAATAATACGTTGAGCTTGACATTGAGTATAATAAATGCAAATTATGTAATCTTAATACCCTTAAAATTGTATTATATTAATTATTTTAATATTGTAAACATCCAACTGCAACATAATACAAAACACATCATATGATAATAATATTATTATTTTGACATGCCTGCTGTATAGAATTTAAAAGAATTAATAATAAATCATTAATTAATGCAAAGCGATGGATCTTTTATATGAATTTTTTATTAATAAATAAATTATTTATTTATTTTACACTTTGGTGATGTAATGCCTGTCATTTTTCTTGATCATCCAAATCGTATTCCAGATTCATTTCATTATTTATTATTTTCGAATAAAAATTGCCTCGTAGATATTTGAATGTCATTTTTTTTTCTTTCTTTTTTCTTTGTTCGATCTTTTTGCGAGAAAAAAAGAGGATCGATTGAGCGTAACCGCGTGGCATTTTCCATTCAGTATTTGATTAACCTTTCGGAACATCCGATTACCCTCAGGACTTTTTCTATTTGTCACTCAGTTCCCCTTCCTTTTTTCCCTTCAAACAGGGATTAAAAAAAATCACCTTTTTACGGTTCTTTGGAATAATCTGTGATTTTATCACAAATGTCGAATTCTTTTTATCTTTTTCTTTTCTTCTCTATTGTTAATTGTCATGTGATAATTAAGTATATGTCATCAATATTGTATAATTTATAAAGATCAGTTGACATTCATTGTAAATATAATATAATATAAATATCAATATATAATATGGGGTGATAAATAGTTTTTTGTATGCAAGGGGTAGGTACAAGAGTTAACAATGGTTATTAAACAAAATCAAAAAATGTTTTTTTTTCTCATTGAAGTTTTTTAATTCTAATATTTCACTTTATTCTTTTTTATTTTACTCTACAAAAGTGAAATTATTTCATTTGTTTTATATACATAATTGAAATATTTAAGGTGAAAACAATATTTATATTTATTTTCGGTATTTTGGTAGGCGTAAAATCACAGCATGTTGGCAATAGAACGTTGCTGAGAGAAGAAGAGGTAATTAATTTTCTAAAAACCTGGGACTGATTTTAAGATTTTTCAAACCAAATTAAACAAGAGTTAGTGAAAATGCCTTGAAATTTGAAAAAATCAAATTTTTTTCAAGGAATAAATCAATTTTCACAACCATACACAACCATGCTGGTTTCTTGCCTACCTATGACGTCATGATTTTTTCTCCTATTATTTTATACATTACAATGATAAAAATTAGATCTTTTTTCAAAATTTTTTTGTCAACTAGCGAGTGTGGAGACCAAATGATAACCGATTAGTTGGTAGACAAATATAATTTTTCTTAAATTCAGGTGTGAGGGGGAGAAGGGTGGAAGTAATGGTTAATTAACAATTATTGTAAAAGTTTTAAATTCTTATCAAGTTTTTTCTTCCATTGATTATTAACGGTTAAGTGTTTTTCAAATAAATGTTTCTTCATTATTAAGTTACTTACCAAGAAACTTCAGAAAATACAAAAGCTTAACTAGTAGGTATTTACTTTTTGAAAAAAAAAATATATTTTTACTTAACTATTTCAATTACATACGATGAATTATTACTTAAACTTTGAACCTGAACTTTGAAATTACGTTACACATTTATAAAATCTATATTATAAAATTTTCTAAAAAATAAAATAAATATTTTTATTTTGATAATTGAAATGAAAATAGGTTTGAAAAAATAATTATAGATACTAATAGTTCATGTTTTTTTTAAACTTAATTAAAGCCCATTTGAACGAAGTTTTTTTTATTTTTTTTACATTTTTGAATTATATATTTTAAACAATTTAATTTAAATATAAATAATTATGTGATTTTTCTCCTATTTTTAATTAATAAATCTTTCATTCTAAATGATATATTAATGTAATATTTATTTTCCCCATTAAAATTACTTTAAGTAATAAATTTTTATGCTGATGCAAGAATGTTTTAGTTATGGGGTCGTTTCTAAAGAATAAATATATTAGTTTTTTTTCTTTTAAATTGTTTTAAATTGTTTAAAATAAATTTAAAATAACAGAAAAATTATTATTTGTTTTTTTTTCTATTTATAGAAAACTAATATATATATAAGATCATTATTTCACTGTGGTTTAATCGTTAGTTTATTTTTTCACGCTCGTTATTTTAAATTTGAGATTTTACACTCTAGGAAGTTTAACCCAAATCTTTCTCCATGTTTTCCTTTTTTTTATTTTACATATATATATTTGTTTGTCAAATAATTGTGAGATTGCGCGTGAATTAAAAGGAATAATTTCCTTTTCCTGTAAAATTTTTACAAGAAATTGATTCGTTATGATAACTGAATCAAGTTCACTGACCTCGATTTCAGTTTATATATATAATATGATTATTTATTAGGAAAAGTAATATAACTTTGATTTCTTCTATCGCTTTCGCTCATTTGTCCTTTGAGTAATAAGAATTTAATCTTAAGTTAATGTCACATTTAAAATATTAACAAAGTTAATGACAGAAAGTTCTTTCTCTGGTTATTTGTTTTAGTGGGATGATGAACAAAAAGATAAAAAACAACACAAAACAAAAATTGATATGGATAATGGGTTTCATCCCTTTTCTCTCCATGCTTAAAGATCTTTCTGCCCCTGGCTGCGTTTGAGATTAACACAATGAATGGAATTGGGAATGTATGATCCAATTATTCAAACGGGATTAAGTGAAATGAATCCACCGAGACCAGAGGGCGATAAACCCCGAAATCTGTTCTAAGCTTTTTCGTTGAGTTCCGATGATGAATGTCTTTTGGTTTGGCAATCAGGTTACAATCATAAATTACATCCACACCCATATTAGGTTAGGAACAATGTAATTTTTGTTTTACATACCAACCATGAATTTACAGAAATTCGTAGTAAATTTAAATAAAACTCTTATTCCTACGAGTATAATAATAAAAAAATCTTTGTAAAGTTAAAATTTTATTCCAAAAAAAAAAAAAAATAAATAAATTATTAGAGAATTTGAAATTAAAACAAATTATCTTATAAAAAATAAATTAAGAGAGGCTTAATTAACTTAAATGAATATTATTATAATTTTTTGTAAGAGAATACAGTAAATTAAATATAATTATGTCATTAATTAATCAATTAATTATGTAGTAAAACAATGATTTACTCTAAAATTAAAAAAATGTAGTATTCATAGTAGAATGTTAGAATGTTTTATTCTGGTGGGTCTCCTCTCGACTATCTCGCAAATTTGAATTGGGTTAATTAACATAATATTATGTTATATTTAAATTAAATTTAATAAATGATACCTATATATATAAATAATAAATTAAAATTAATAAATAATATTTATTAAACCAGGGCGTGTTTTGTTTTTTGCTGATGGCATCACGTCACGTGCTGTCGCGTAATGAGCAGTCTACATGATAAAAAATTAATTCCGGTACTTTCAGTGATTCAATCAAACTGAAGTTCTATATATAACAGTTTTATACAATTTTTAATCGTGTGAAAAACTATTAAACATATTTCTTTATTTTTACTGTCAGTCTAGACTCTAGAGCATAGACCCCTTCACATGTCTTTCGGTTTTGGGTGGACACCTAAACTGATTTTGATATTGATAAAAATTTTTTACCCATTTTGTAGAGCCTTATTGAAAAATCAAAAATGTTTCAAAAGCCGGAAAAACGATTTACCTTTTTTTAGAGACATTCAAAAAATCCATGTCGGACCCTCAAATTTGTTATTCACTGCTGTGGACCCACTGGAGGTTTAAATAAACCCCCAGGGGTCTATTTAGACCACTCTGGGAACCTATGCTCTGCAGGAAAAAAAAATGGAAACGTGGTAGGTAATGGTCCTCTTCCGAATAAGCTACATTTCTCAAAAGTTGATAGAAAACTACGAATTTTGAATAATACCCGTGTACCAAATTTTATTTTCTCAACCTTAGTGAAAATGACTCAGGGACCTTCAAAACATAAAAACATCAAAATTTCGACATCGAAAATTTTCGTGATCACAATACTATTTCTGGCGAGATAGTAAAAAATGCTTAAATTGTAAAATATTGTCAATTGATAATTTAATTTTTATTTTACATTTTTCAAAAACAATAAAGATATTTCGAAAACACCTGTATTATAAAAATAACTATATTTTTAAAAGGAAAAGGTTCTGTTCCCTATAGTCCCTTAAATCGATCTGTCTCTATGGCACTGCTGTTTATGTATGCAACAAACACATTCCTCCAATTGTTCCTATTCTGAGCCATCTCCATTCAATTTCTATTCCTCTCCTAATCCTCCCAAATCTGATTTTTATTATCTTCCTATCAAATTCTTTTTAAATCCACCGGTTGTTTTTCAATTGATTTTCTTTTAAACTATCTACTTAATTTTCTTTCTTCCCTCAAAAATTTTCCGCACTTTGTAAATCCTTGGATTTTATAATTCTAACTTTGATTGAGAATGCATAAAGATCTCTTGTTGAATTAATTATATAACATATTCATATGTTTATTAACATTAACATTAATTAATAATTATTTGCGAAAAATTTATTGGTTGAGAGACCGATAGGGAAACGTCCGCTTGGAAGACCAAGGGGTGGGTGGACAATGTAGGAGGGGACGTGAGAGAGATGGGAGAGGGTAGGGATTGGATGGTTATGGTTCAGGTTAGGGACACTTGGAGAAATGTAGTTGCTGCTGCCAAGAACTTCCGAGTTCTGTAGATCATAGATATACAATAGTTAGATAGTAATTATTTATTACCGCCAGAATGATAATATTATCTTTTAGTTAATTAAAACTTGAATTAATTCTCCAAGTATTTATTAAAAATAGAAAAAAGTAATTTTTAAATTTAAGAAAGATATTTTTATAATATAAGAAAACACTAAATAAATTTATATTATAAATTAAAAATAAAATAAAATTATTTATAATTTATCAACTGGTCTTGGAATTAAACTTCGCACTTTTAATTTTCCGAAATTGTATTAAAAATTATTAACACACACATCCATTTATATATATATATGTATAATCTATTTCTATTAATATTTTTTCAAAAATATTTAATATTTCAAAAAGAGTATTGAAATCAAACTTTATTAAATCAATATTTTCAAATCAGATTATCAGAAAGAATTTTCTTAGATTATTTTTAAAAATCTGAATATTAATAATAAAAAGAAAAATTTTTTTCAATTTATTAAAAATTGTATAAAATTTAGTACAATATCAATAAGTAATATACAATAAGTTGTCGTCAAAAACTTTAGCAATCTTCATCAATATAATAAAATAAAATTTGTAAAAAAGTAGAGAAGATAAAGCAGCAGAAAAGAGTTGATAAAAAAAAGACATGGATTTAATTTGTTCAACTCCGTCAAATCTAACAAACAAGTCGGCAGAAAGTAAAAATATTTGTTAGTGAATTGTCGATTTATAGGCGAAATCCAACTCGTTGAATAGCTATCAAAAAGTTCACTGAGAATAAGCGAAGGTCAGGGACCTGGCATTTCTCCCCTTCTTCACCCCTCCTTCGATTTGTATGTTTTTACACTTGTTAACTGCTTATCAACACGGAGGTCATTTTTTTCAATTTACGATTTAAGATTATTAATTATGTAGATGCATATGCATTCTTAATCGTGATAACGTTCATAGTTCAAATATTATATATTATATTTTATTCTAATATGTTGACATATATTTGAATATCTTAAATATTTCTATAAATTATTATATTATTAAGAGAGAGATTCTTTGATTAAGGCATGCATTTTTTCTCATTTAAATATTTTAATATATATTTTGATCAATAAATTAAAAATAAATTGAAATATTTACTTATTTTGTTGGAATATATGTAAATATTTATAATAAAGCCATCAAAATCAAGATCACCGCCAGAGATTTTAACTTAAATTCTTAATTCCAACTTTAATTTATATATTTATAATACTATGAATAAGATATATATGAATATAAATAGATTTAAACATTGTGTTTAAACTTATATTTGCTATTTTGGTAGGCAAAACCGCAGAGTGTTTACAATGACAAGTTGCTGGGATAATGAGAGCAAATTGTAAGTAAGACCCGATTAAACAACAGTAGGAATGACTTGAAATTTAGAAAAAACCTACATTTTTTTCCATAACATATTACTTTACAAAATCTTATACAATTGGTATGCTGGTTTCTTTGCTATCAGTGTTTTTTCCTATAGCAATCAAATTTAAGGAAATTATAATTTATAAATCCTAATTAAAAAACCAACAAGAGCCTAATTTCATATGACATGTAATTACAAATTATTATAACTAATAATTAGTAATATGTATGTGAGATCATTACTTTATGGTATAAGAAAAGTTTCAGGGTATTTGAAAATAAACTAACATGATATGAAAAAATTATCAAGATTGTGTCAGAAGAAATTGAATGACCTTTATATACATTCATTAATAGTATTAATTTAAATTAATTGATTTATTTGTTTTTTTATTTATTAATTTATTAATTTTTTTAGACCATAGTTAATTTCCTCCCTTAAAAGAAACTTATCTAATTCTGTGGCGCTAGGAGATTGGAAAATTATTAGTCGCAGCAGGAAGTTTCGCTTACAGTTTCTGTTCTGTCCGACCTCCATCCAACACTTATTTTCTCCCAAGTTCCTTGCTTCTCTTTCGCACTCTTTTATATATTTAATTTTTTTTGATTCATTATAATAAAATTTAAACAAATACAAATTTTCACTTTGTTAATTTATATAAATTTCAATTTAACGTTCAACGTCATACGCTTTGCCAAGACTGAATAGTTCTTAGCGAGATTTGATATAATGTTGCCCGATTTGTCCTTAATCTGAATTAGAAGAAAATTATAAATTGCCTCTTCTTCCAACCCAATTCATTTACCCATCCATGTTGCATAAGGGATCTTAGTTTCTTAACACTCCGTTTTTTTAAATTTAAAATAGAAGGAGAGAAAGAGTTTTAAATTATATTCGAATAGTCTATATATTCTATATATCAGTATTTTTTTTCTGAATTTAATAGCAAGTTGATTTTAAAAATTTTCTATTCTTTATGCATATGATTGATTAAATGTGTTAAAATTTAAACAAATTCAAATATTCTTATTTTTAGTAAATATACAATTTAATATTATTTTTTAATAAAACATCATATCAAAAAAGAGAATTTATTAAAA
Organism: Labia minor; assembly: GCA_963082975.1. Lineage (NCBI taxonomy): Eukaryota > Metazoa > Arthropoda > Insecta > Dermaptera > Spongiphoridae > Labia > Labia minor. Next base: position 58,692,871 of record OY720345.1, read on the forward strand.
ATTAAAAATAAGAAAAGAAGCCTATTAATAAAAAAATATAACTTAATATAATATATTTAAAAGTGAAAGGTATAAATTTTATCATTTGTCTAAAAAATCATATTTTAATTTTTATATAACCAAGAAATCATTTTTTCACTTAAAATATAGTTGTAATTAATAATTGAAACAAAAACAAAAAAATAATATAATTTAGTCATTTTAATTGATGAATTGAAAATATTTTGTATTCAGAAAACTTTAAAAATAATATATTCTGTTTTTATATTAGACAATGATAAAATTTATACCTTTCAAAATCAAAACGTTGTATGTAATGACCGTCTTTCGGTTGAGCTACATTTCTCAAAAGATGATAGAAAAGTAAGAATTTTGAATAATGCCTATGTACCAAATTTCATCATTCTAGCTCAAACCGTTTTTGCGTAATCTTGGATACATACATACACAAACACACATATATATATATATATATACACACATACACACACACACACACAGACATTTTTCTCAACCTTAATGAAAATGATTCATGAACCTTTAAAACGTATAAAAACATCGAAAATTTACGAGATAGTAAAAATATTGAAATAAAAATTAATAATAGTTTGATTTAATAAATTTTAATATTATAAACATTTCCACACACACACACAGAGTGGGAATTTCTAGAATTATTGTTATTAGGTTTATTTGGATTTGTTGACTGAAGAGCCGCGTTGTCTTTAAATGAAAACATAATTAATTAATTAATAATTAAATAGTGGATAAATTCTGTTATTATACATATAAATCTTCCGCTTCTCTCTCAATCACTCTATCTATTAAAAAAACCCATCAAAATCCGTTACGTAGTTTTAAAGGTTGAAGTGTTTATAGGGACTTTATTTTATACTATATAGAGAATAGAGATTATTTTTAAGGAATTATTTTACATTTAATTTTTGTTTGTTTGTTTGTTTATGAGAGTATAAATTAATTAAAAGTTATTTCCCAAGGTATATACTTATTTGTTAGTAAACAAAATGAAAACAAATGTAATCTTGAGTATGAAATTAAAATTAATATTTTTTTATATTTCTTAGTTATTGTTACTATTTATTAAGTATGTTATTTATTGATAGTAGGATTTTGGGTTATTTTAAAGTTAAATCCTTCTGTTTTGAGATATCACTTTTAAATCTCTGGTGACATCTGATGTCGAGGGAGGATCGTTTTGATTTCTGGGTTGAAGGAAATTGGCTGAGCCGTCAAGAAGCATTTGACCCTGGTCCCGGGTGACGCTTCCCTCATGGGTTGGGTTATTCCACTCGACCGTCTCTCCCTCTCGCTTCCGATGAGTTTTTCCTTTAATTCCAACATGGATGTTTGGGGTGGTCATCTTTGGGATCCAGATTAAGGATTGTCAACCCTGCAGTTTCTCTACCCAACATCGGAACAACTCTCGACGATTTATGAAAGCCAAGTGATCTCGCTCACGGCTACAGAGCTGTGGGGAATTGCATTTTGAAATTGCCCCTAATTTAAGGGATATCCACCAATATAATTTAAACTTTTTTATGTGTAAGAACAAAAATGGTATTCTAATCTATACATTACTAAAATGTACAAATCAAAATTAAACATTTTCTGTGAATTAAGATTTTTTTTTTAAATGTTATTTAGTTGTTTATTATTGATTTATTTCTATTTCATCTCAATCAATTTTAAATTGTATATGGTGAGATTTGAACCCTCGATCTCTCAAGTCATGTCGTTCAAGACTTACCATTTGTAACCTTCGATTGAAAAGATTAATAAAGATAATAAAAATAATTAACGTTTAGTGGAATTATTTTTTTAATTATATTAACTACTTATTATTTTTAATTATTCTCAATTAAATCATTATTTAAATAAGGTATAATTATATTTTCGCGTAATCTCAGGTATTATTAGATGATATTATAAATTATTTTAACATTTAAGTAATTTTATAATTTAAATGAAGATAAGCGAAAGTCGTTTCTCTTATCTCTGGCATTACTTCATTAAAACAAAATCTTTTTCTGTTTTTTTTTTTATTAGACACGTATCTTTAATATTAAGGCACGAGATGATAATCAAAATCAAAAAAATAACTTTTTTGTTTTATTATAATATCATGGAGAAAATAATTATTCTATAGATAAAAGAATGCATGAACAACTTTAAAATTCTCATTTAAAGTAATTGTAGTCAACATTGTTTTTAGTTTCATTATGATTGTTAATGTAATATGAAGTCATCTTCTATCTATCTATCTATCTATCTCTGTGGCTCTACGGAACTCGAAAGTTCTTGACCGCAGCAACTACATTTCTCCAAGTGTTTCTATCCTGAGTCACAACCATCCAACTCCTACCCTCTCCGATCTCTCACGTACCTTCCTAAATTGTCCACCCACCTTGGTATTCCAAGCGGACATTTCCTAATCGGTCTCCCCGCTAATATATTTTTTGTCATTCTTTCGTCTCCCATTCTAGCCCTACCCAACGCAGTCTTCTCGCTTTCATAACTCTAACTATATCTGGAGATGCATAGAGGTCATGCACTTACTCGTTATGCAGACTTCGTCATTCCCCGGTAACCTCATCTTTCTTTGGCACATAAACGCTACGAAGAATCATATTCTCAAATACTCTAAATCTACTCTGGTCTCCCAAGGTCATAGACCATGCCTCATACCCATAAAAGTAATATGAAATCATCTTCAGAGTTTTAAGTTGTGGTAGTTTTATAGTTCAATTTATAGATTTTATTTATTTATTTATTTTAATTTTATTTTTATTTTTTTTTTTTTGAGATTTCAAAAATAATTATATTTCTATAGAGATTAATTTAATAAAAAAATGTTTCTTGAAGTTCTTAATGTTCAACAATTTTTATAATTTGGATTTTGAATTTTATTTAATTTCAAAAAATAACTATAAATATAAATATTCAAAATAAATAAATGAATACATATAGGATAATGATTTTATTATTTTTAAATATTTAATTCCCGTTGGTATTTTAGCCTATATTTTTTATGAAGATTAATTAAATTAAGGAATGTTAAAAATGAAAATGAAAATCTATTATTAAGTGTATATTCTGTTTATATATTTATTATTTATTATTTATTATGTTATACTCATATTCATATATATATCTATATTAAATTATATTTTTTCATTATCATTATAATTCTTAGTATAAGTTATTCACAAGAATGTTTTGTAGTTTTTTTTTTCTTTTAAATCAATTCAAGAAAGTAAAATGAGCAAACTCTTAGTCAAAATCCCTGAATGCCTTGTCATTGAGAGAAAACGAATAAAGATTTGAAGTGAACATGGCGAAAAGCAAAACTGATAAAAATAACATTTTTGAATATGTAAAAAAAGAAAAGGAATATAAAGTTGGTAGAATAGAGATTTATATCGTCAAAGATTATTCGCGGGATATATTAAAGAAAAAAAACTTTTTTAGATTGGGAAAAGATTTGAAACAAAAAGGAAATATAGTATTCTAGAAAGGGGATAAAAATGACGAAGATGAGAAATATTTGATTTTAGTAAAAGGGAGATGAAACACTAAAATAAATATTCCTATTCTGAAATATAAAAAAATTATAATTTTCATAAATGAATAATGCATTTGTTGTAGTTAAATAAAAAAAGTTTTGGTGATTAGGTTTATTTTCAATTCAAAGAACAAAGTTTCAGCGATTTTTTTTCCTGAAACCAAAAAAACCGAATTTAATTATTTCCAATTTAATAAGATGAATAAAACATCTATTCACGCTAATATTATTATACAATATATATATATATATATATAGTCACTTAAGCTTTAACCAGGCTATCTCAAATTCAGGATAGTATGATAACTTTACTCATTTACTTGTAGTTAATGGGAATATTTCATAACTTTGTGAAAGTACTCCCATCTTAATCTTCAATTGATTAATTTTGTGACCTTTGAAAACGATTCAACGCCAAATTTTGTGAAATGTAAAAAAAAAAATGATATATATTTACTACACTGTAATCTCGAGGCTAGTTCATCTAACTTTCAAGTTATGATCCCAGGTTAAGTTCCTAACCCAGGGATGTCCAACCTTTTAATTTAATGGGCCACATCGCAAACTTAAATATTTAACTGGGCCGCAAAATTACCAGAATATGTTAAGCCTAGCTAGTGAATGTCTCAAAACTTATGGAGATTTTTGGGGATAGAGGTGTTTTTTTGTTTTTGAATGTTGCCCCCAGCCTTTTTTTTATAGCCTCAAAGTTATAGGTCGCTTGCCGGACTGTGAATTCTTTAAAATTTAACTCCAAAATGAGTCGATAGTGGGCCGCATCAAAAGATTGAGTGGGCCGCGTGTTGGACATCCCTGTCCTAACCTGTCATGGGAATATTTCTCTTACTGAGGTCTATAGGAACGATGTCGACCCATCCTACATGATCAAAATTGAGAATTTACTAGTGAAATAAAAATTAGCAGCCTCCTTTGAAGAAAATTAAGATAAAGATATGTTGTACTGATCATATAACACCGCTACCCCGGTTAAGATAGATACTGTCAAAACAGATTCAAAAGCCGGATATATATATATATATATATATATATATAATAAAAAAGTGCAATTTTTTAATTCCTAAGTTCTTAGAATAATTATTCTTTTGATTTCTCTTTTTTCAAATTCACCGTGTTAATATTCTTCTTTTTTCGCTGTTCACAATCAATATATTAGCATAACAATAATTTAATTTATTTGAAAGAGATTTATTTATTCTTTCTGAACGGTTATGAATTAAAAAGATTACAGAATATATAGATATATCATATTTTACAAGTAATAAAGTTTGAAAAAGGTTTTTTTTCTCGCATATTTAAGCTACATTAATCCTATAGCATGCATGCTCTAATGAGTTTCCTCCTTAAATGAGTCCACTCTTTGCCAAATCATATTTTATAGGAAGCAATATAATTTTTTTTTCTTCAAGTTTAAATCAGTTCAAAATTTTTGAATATTTAATGGATTTAAAGGAAGCCTCAATGATGATCGTTATAGTATTTTTTTCTCTTTTTAATCTCGAATATTATATTCAAATTAGATTTTTGATTTATCTCGTTTCATTTATTAAAACAAATTATGGGTTTCTAGAACAAAGTTTATCATTTTTGAAATCTATTATATGTACTTAATAAGATATTTGTCAAAGATTAAATAATATTTATGATACTAAATAAATATTCATACTTAATCAATCTTATTTTCAATGGCTATGATCTTAGTTGAAAAATTTTCAAATAATCTTTTTAATTTATCTAATACTATAAATTTCTTTATACTTTCATTAATAACTATAATAAGAACTGTTTGAAGTGTGTTTTATATTAAATCAATTTTATATTGTTTTATATTATAGTAATATAGTATACCTGGAAGTCTGAGCTATTCCTCGACCTTTTAACAAATTTATATAATTTATTATTATAATATGCGTTTCTAAAATATATTTAAAATAAATATTGTTTTAATTTTATTTCGAAATGAAATAAAAAATTTTAAAATATTTTAAATATAAAAAATATTAATACAATATCAATTAAAAAAAGAATGGCAAGAGGCTAATTTCAATATGGTTGACATAATTTGTGACGTCATATAAATTTACTATGTTAAATTAAGAAAATACTGATAAAGTTGATTTTTCTCGAGGCTGAAACCAATACAGATCGATTTTTCATTATAAATATTGTATGGTGTGAATTTCAAAAAAATCCATCGATCGGTTTAATATCTCAAAAATATACAAATATTATATTTATATATATAATAAGTAATAAGATAAGAAAAGATATATATATTTGAGAAAAAAGAAACGCCAAATAACTCTAAAAGAGTGTGTTCATTCAAAATTAGTAGACAAAGAAATCGGTATTACAATTATAATTAAACTACTATAGAGAGTTATAAAAAACCTATGTTAAAAGAACAAGAGAAACTATAAAAATTTGAATCCCATACTTGTGTTATTGACAAATATTTAAAATATTTTTAACTCTATTATCATTAACCTTTGAGGTTAATTTTATCAATTTTTTTCTCACTTTTTTCTTATTATTTTTTAGTACCATTTTTATTAAATGGTATTTTTTTAATTTTTTTGGTTTTATTAATTTTTAAATTTTTCATTTTCGAATTAAAAGTACAAATTTCAAATTCAAAAATATTTTTTAACAGAGCCGTAAAAACTTTAAACATTTAAAAAGAAAAAATAGATTTTTTGGATGAAAAATAACATAATATTTATTGTTTTTGTATCCAGGAAACAAAAAAATTGACATATTCTGGAAAAACAGCTTAGAATTACCAAAAAATTATTAATTCTTAAGATAAACAAACAAATTACATGAATAATCCTGTGAAGAGGATTTGAGTGAATTGTGAGATAAAAATGGGGTTGAATCTCAGCTCCGAGAGATCACATCGAGAATCCAATTTCAGATTACAAATTTAGAATATTAAATTTTAATGATATTAATCCACTGCGAAAATATCTTATTTCATTCTATATTACCTACTATAAACTTAACGACCCATTTTTTTGTTTTTTTTTTTTTGTTTATTTTATTTTATTAATATTATTTTTATTTATTTTTTGTTTTAATTGCCTTAAATTAATAGGGTATCAGTTATTATTTTTGTTTTTGTAATCAATTCTTAATGAAAATAATGAAATTTCGTTATTCAGTAACGATGAATGCAGATTAAAAAAACGTGCTTGGTTAAATAAAGACTAAACCCCTGGTCTTAAACCAAACAATTCCACCAGACGTATGCTTTGTGTTTACTTCCGATGTCCTTCATGAATTCATTATAACGCCCACTTGTTAGCATTAAAGCTCTCTAAAGACAAACCCTAACCCCATTTAACCGAGTGCTTAACAAATTCAAGGAACACAATATGCTTTTTTGATATTTCCTTCCTTCTTTCAGTTTATTTTATTTATTTATTCATTCATCACAATGTTTTTATAGCCTAGTAAAAATCGTGGAGCAGCGGTTTAAATCCTTCACCCTACTTCATCATCTTGAAAAAAAAAAAATTAAGTTCAAAAATTGAATTTTCTAGAGATTTATACTAAATATTTATTCTCTCCTTTGAAATAAAATCAGATCAAATATTTATCAAATTTAATTTTTTTTTAATTTGATATTTTATTTGATGTTCAAAGATTTATATAATGTTTTTTTTTTATTATTTCTGTAAATTTTGTTACGAATTATGAAGTGGACAGCTCTCTAAGAATTTTTTGGAAATTGACACCACAAATAATTTTTATAAAGAAAAATCGATTTATATTGGTTTCAGCCTCGGGAAAAATCATCTTTGTAAGTTTTTTCTTAATTTAAAATAGGAATATTAATAATAATAAAAAAATGGCGCCGGACAACTCTTCCTTAAATCTATCTATCTATGTATCTCTGTGGCTCTACGGAACTCGAAAGTTCTTGGCCGCAATAACCACACTTATCCAAGTATCCCTATTCTGAGTCACAACCCTCCAATCCTTACCCTCTCCCATCTCTCCTATTTCCCTATCTACATTATCCACCTACTCCTTAAATACAAAATATTATAAATAAAGTAAAATTAAAAATATTTTTTTTTAATAATATTTTGGAATCAAATTAGAAAATATCTATTATGTTATATCCACAGGGCATAATTTTCTGTCTTTCAGTGCATTAATACGTACTTTTAAGGACTGTATGTTTTATGACTATTTTTTTTTTTTTGTTTTTTTAAATTATTTGAAATTGTTTAATATATTTTGTCATTTATTTATTTTAAATAATAATTTTAATCTTAAATATTTCTAGTTCATAAGGAATAATTTTTTTAAAGAACCGAGCGGAGGCTTGGTGAACCATGTACTAATATTTAAAATGTAAATATAATTGATAGCCATAATATAAGCAGAATAATGGTCATAATATATTTAATGTGTAGTAACACAAGAATAACAGAATTTGTTTCATTTTCCTATTATCAAATCATGTGAATTACAAAAAAAAAACTTTCTTCCTAATAAATCGACATCTTTTCAATTTATTTGATAAGTATATATTATTAATTGAAAATTTCAATAGGAAAAGGTTGGTCATTAGTAGTAAATTAAACTTAATAAGATTTCGAAACTGACAGTGTTTGTCCAGGTCCTCCCCAACCAACCAAACCTCCCCATTTAGGGACCCTCCTTCTCCATTTAGACTGATGGTGAGTGTTGATAGAATAAAACATACTCTTGATGTTATTGATAGATCTTGGGTAGAAGGGGATGTAAGCATAAAAAAAGAAACAAATTACATTTATTAAAGTTTTTTCACTTAACACACCTTGAAGCATTACTAAGAAATCCCCCTTTAACTCATTTCATTTTGATTTTCATCAAGTTTGTAGAAATTTGATCAATGATTAAAAATAAGAATTAGTTTTATGTCCGGAAAGAATAAATAAATGTTATTTTTTGTCCATAATTAAAATAAACAAATTTCATATTCCACCAATTTTTAAAAAAAAAAATTTTTATAATTTTTTATTTTTTTGTTTGAAAATCAATTTTATATGGTTTTGTTTAACAATAAAATTGGAATTAAAATTGGATAAGACAACATGTCTAATTAATTTTATTTTATTATATTAATATTAAATAAATTATTATTATATTTTAACAGAATATGATAATGTTGCAATATGTACTCCTATCAGATTATTTTTATTTATAATTCATATTATATTCATTATTTATTTATTTATTTATTTGATATTCCAAATAAAATATTAAATAGAAAACGATTCAATAAATAAGAATTTCATGTGTAGTTGAAAGAAATCAGAAAAAAAAAATTATGAAGATGAAGGATGGTTGTACCAACGGTAATAAATTACTTACTTGAATGCGTTATTTTAATTTGATATTTTATTTTTATGAATCGTGAATGAAAGAAATATAATATTTAAAAAATAAAAAAAAAGAAATAGAGACCATCATTAATATTTTTGTTTATTAAATATCTTATTATATTTTGATAAAGAACTGAATATCATCAATTTTTGTTAACATTTTTCTTTCAAAAAAAAGACAGAATTTTTCTAATAATTATTAAAATATGGCATTTATTAATATCATCATAACATATATAAAAATATGTTAAAATAAACATTGGTAGAAAAAGATATTATTGGATGAAATCGAGATTAAAATATGGGTAATATTATTTGAGGTCACAAGCATCAAACTTGGTCGGTTTGTCTCCTCGTATAATAACTGAATCGTGGTTTTAATCGATTCTCCATTCTCTTGTCGTTTGTAATTGAAGTTGTCGGAGATGATAGGTCCTTTGTTGTGATCTTTTGCCAACTTTAATCATAAAACAAGGATTTTATAATTAAAATATCCTTCGTGTCGGGTATTTTGTTGAAATTGGTGGAAAAAAATTGCACATCACCAACACACGGATTCTATCTGTATTTAAAATATGAATTAATCAAAAGAATATCCAATATACAATAAATTTTAAAATATATATTAAATAGAGATAATTTATATTTTTTGTTATAATTGAGTGTTTTATCAAGTTTCAATCCAATTATATTATACTATTACGAACACATCTCGAATTTTTCTTAGAAAGACTTAATTTGAATTTTGTCCTGACTGCCAGAATTAGTAAAATTAGGTAAAATTTAAATTTATATTTAATTAATACTTTTTATATAAGTAAATGGCTTTTAAATAAAAGTTCTTAAATATACGATATATATATATCGTATATTAATATATTGTCTATATAGGTATATTATATAGTAAAGTCTGGAAGGACTTTAAGCTCTATAATCCCAAACAAGGGTGTGTGTATAAGAACTACCATAAGGTAATACCGAGGGATATCACAAGGTAAGGGATATAACGTGATTTCTATATTTCAAAACTAGACCTTTTGGCATGTTAAAGGGATTGAGGATGATAGTAGTCACCTACACGACCAGGTGAAGAGTGTCTACATTATTTAGAAGATTATTTAAAGATCAAAACAAGCGAAATTTCATCATATTTATATCAAAGTCTGGTAATTTGTTTCCTTTTGCAATTTCTGCAAGTATAGTAGTATCTTTGCAAATTCTTTAAAATTAATATTAAGACTTATTTATTCTCATATCCCTCATTGTTTACTATTTATATGTCTGTTTCTAAAATTGTTGTCAAATGCTCGATTTGACGCGTTGAGTATGCGAGGGATATGGCCTGCGTTTTACCTTTGCTTAACAGTGAAAAATTGAACACCCCAAATAATTTAGTAAGAGGGAAATGAATAATAATAATAATAATAAAATATTATTTATTGTTTAAGTTATGTCCTTTTTTAATTCTTAAAGTTTACCTAATTAAATATTTAAACGTTTCAACTATATGAGTTTTATTTTCGTTTTACATGTAATTTCTTTTAAGCAATATCCCTCAGTCCATGTTAGGGATATTGCCGAAAAGTTAACTTTTTTATTTTAGTAGTTCTTATTATATATATAAAAGCCATAATGTGTGTGTGTATGTATGTATCACTCATTTTCACCTAACCACATAAGTTGTCCCCAAAGACACACTAGGTGGCGTCTCTGTTCTTTCAGTGGGTCTTTCAAAATAAACAAAATTATTCTATAAATGGTAATTTGATTTTTATGTGTTTTTAAAAAATGATAATTGAATACTAGATTTCGTATTGAATATATATACCTATATTTTATTATTTTAATCCAATTTCTTCTTAGCGTTTGAATTTGTTGATAAATTAGTTCCTATTAATATATTTATCGATAATTTTTATTTTTCATGTATTAATATAAACTATTATATTATTATATTATATAAGTTTTATTTGTTTTATAAAATAAATAATATATAACTATCATTATTAAAATAAAACATTTAATTAAATTAAATTATTTGATTTTTATTTAAATATTTAAATTATTATTTAAATTATATATTCATATATATACACTGGCAACAGCCCAAAGATTAGCGTAACCAACAAATATCAATATTAAACATGAACTTATCGACAAAAGAGATCGTTTTTTTAATTTTTTAATATCCACGACTAGACCAACATCAAAACAAAAATTAATTTATCGTTTAATTAAATAGTTCTTTGAAAACAATATTTTTCGTATACTTAATGATCATTTTTAAACATGAACTTATCGACAAAAGAGATCGTTTTTTTAATTTTTTAATATCCACGACTAGACCAACATCAAAACAAAAATTTTTAAAAAATTAAAAAAACGATCTCTTTTGTCGATAAGTTCATGTTTAAAAATGATCATTAAGTATACGAAAAATATTGTTTTCAAAGAACTATTTAATTAAACGATAAATTCATTTTAAATTGAAATTGCAAACACTGTTTGCAACGGATTCAACTACTTTTAAGAATAAAACTGTAATTTTTGCTATGAATACCTAATGGTCCTAGGTACCATTAACCCAATAATCATCTCATAATAGTTATTAGCGCTTTAGATTTAACAAAAACCCGATTTGTGCGTCATATCCCTCCAGTTTATCTTATACCATATTTCCTGTTGGTATAACTTTATAGAATATAATCAGAAGACCATTTTAAAAAATTGTATTAACTACATAATTATTTCTAAAAAAAAAAAGAAAAATAATTAACTTTTTTCAACTTATTGTTAGTTGCCTATAATAATAAAATATATAAGTATATTTTTAATAAACTTCAACATATTTTCAATTATATTTTTTTTATAATATTTCTAAAAATAAAAATCAAATCTTTAATTTTCTTTTTGTAAATTTTTAAGTAAAGAAATTTTTCATTGGATTCCAATTGAAATGCAGGTTTTTTTTTAACTGTATAAATACTCAATATTTGAATATAGATGTCTGATTCCCTCACTTCTGAACCTCTCCACCATTTTAATTAAACTCCAATCATGACATGCTTACCGTACACAAATGAAAAAAAACATCATTAAGCTACAATTTACCATGAAAAACGTTCAATATATTTTTTTTATTTTTCTTTTTTAATAAAAAACAACTTAGATGAAACATGAGGAAATTAAATTTTAATCATAATAATACTTTTTACTTGTTCTTATAGGTTCTATATATATATAGGTAAGGTTCTATAAAAAGAAAAAAAAAACAAGAAAAAATATATAATTGAAGTTTATTAAAAACTTTTTTTTTCAAAAATAGCTTGATAACTAAAAGTTTAATGTAGAATAATTTAAAACATTTATAAAAACGAAGTTTTAGTTAGAAATTGGATATTTAAAGTTATATACATATATATTTTATAAGTATATTTTTTTAGTGGGCTATTAATATAATAAAATTGAGATTTTGTTTGTTCTCCGAAATTTAAAAATTTTTCTTATTTATTTAAAAAAACATGAATATTTATCACAAAGAATGGATCATCATCATCAATTCCTCCTTTTATAGACAATTCCTATATTTATTGTAAGCCTACCATATTTGTTAGTTATTCTATTCTGAACCTTTTTGTTATCACTTATTTTTTTCCCCTTTCTATTTGATTATTAGTTTTGGCACTGAAAATTAAACTTTTCTTTCGACTTCTCTTCGGCTACGATTCAATATCGTCATTCTTTAGATTCGTTTTCTATGAAAAGAGTTATTTTTATTTCATTCTCATTTTTTTCTTTAATGTCTTCTGTTGAAAAGGCTATTTTTGTAATCAATATTTATTTCATGTTTTATTTTTTTGACCTAACCGTATATAAATATTCTGTATGTATTTAGAATTCAAATATATATAACATAAATACAACATAAATACAATGAAACGAATTTAAAATAAACAAATAGGAATAACAAAAAGGCTAGTATAAATGAATAATTTTTATTTAATTTATTTTTCCCAGATTAAAATGGTTTCATATAAAGATCTCTATCTCTATAAACAATGTTTATTTGTTAAACCAGAGATGCTCAAAATCCGGCCCGCGGGCCAAATCCGGCCCGTCATCAAATCTGTTCCTCTAAGAGTTTTTGAAAAATATTGTTTTATTTTTAAAAATAAATGTAAATGTATAACAATATATAATATAGAGATATACTGTAATTGAATCTTATTTGTTTAGGATTTACATAATTTACGATTAACAGATAACAATGAAATGAGACAGAGGTAGTTTAACACGAAGTGCATTGTCCTATTTTTATAACGAAAATTGAAAGGAATAAATTTTTTCCCTCAAAAGTTTATGTATTCAAAACAAAAAAATTCCAAGAAATCGTTTAATTTTTATTTTCCTTTTCATTTAATAAATTTATGTATTTTTTTATTATTCATCAATTAACAATTGTTAAGTTTTATGAGTAGTTTTTATTCCTATTTAATGAAGTAAGAAATAATTTATGCTTTTACTTGAATAAATCTATGAATAGCTTTAAATTAATCAATGATTTCCAAATAAAACAAATTGAAAATACTCTTATGATATCTACTTTAAATATATAAATATTTTTTTTTTCATTAACACTATACAGGTAGATAAGAAGGAAATGGGTAAAGATGGTTAATGATAGGGAAAGTTTTAGAAATATAGAAGAACTTTTGAGCGTCAGAGATTTGAAGAAATACATTTTCTGGAAAAAATTAAGAATTGATATTTGAAATGTCTTTTCTAATAACAAAAGAACCTAAATGAATTTTGAAAAATCTTTTTTATTTAATTATGTGAAACTTAAATAGATTTCTAAACAAATTATATTTAAATGTTGGTTTTTAAATCGAAAAGTAAATATAAAATCTATTTAAATTTATAGAATTCAAATAAAACAAAAACGAAAAGAGATGATTGTACTTTTTAAAAAATTTTAAATTTAATGTTAACACAATATACAGCAATTAGAAGGGAGGAGTAATTATTTAAGATATTTATATTATATAAAAAAATTGTGATTTTACTTCAAATTTTCAATTATCCTATTATTTTACTGGTATTTATGATATAAAGATGAGAATATATATATATACGGTACTTCACCATAATCTTTGATAGGATCGGATAGAAAAAAAAACGATTTATGGACACCATCACTTCTTTCAAGATAAGCAATTTTAAATTTTGATAATAGAAAACACATCTTCGTCAAAAGATAGGATAACCGCTGGTCTAAATATTGTTCAAGTGTCTTCTATTCTCTTTTTTTCTCTCCCACCTCCAACTTCTTTTTTATCTCTTAAGGAAGCGATCAAGAACAGGAAGCCGTTCCTCCGAGTACCTTTCGAGTGACGGTTGCTGCTCTGAAGAGGTACTTTGAAGAGGTGGGTGGCTTTTGATGTGTCAATATAACATTCAAGGATGCTAAAGATTTGCCACCATTCTGAAAGAAAATCAATTCTCTTTCGGATGAATTATTTTCAACAATAATTAAATTCATAACTCATTTTATTTTATTTAATGAAGATAAATAAAGCTCTTAGGGGAATGGTTTGATGATTTTTTTTTTACCGCCTCTGGTGTGTATATACATAAATTTTCGCCCAGGACATTATTATCAAATATTTTTTTCTCTATTTTAATCATAAATTATTAGCGTGAATCTAGACTGGAAGATGCTTATCGTTTCAAAAGACTCTGAGATTGTTTTATTAGAAGGAATGAGTAAATAGCGTGAATGTAATATTGTCATTGAGGGATTCTATTCGGAGCTCAATGGCCCGGAGGGAACTTTTCACCAGTGAGAAATGAGGGCCAACACCCTCCCCGCAAAAATACCAACCGACGACTCACACTTTTTATCTTATATTTCAATGAGATTTATATTGAGTGCATTTTTTTCATCTCCCTTCCCAGACTCTCCACGCCCTCACGTTTTCGATACAATACAACTTTCTCCCATCATACACTTTCATAAAAAAGCCAGCATCAATTTGAAGAGAACATTTTTCCTGAAAAAATAAAGAACAAACTGGGAAGGAAACAAGAAAAGTTATTCCTTTCTTTTATAAAAACCAATATGAAATTAATTTAGAGGGTTTTGAAAAAGAAGGAGGTTAGATTTGTTTCATTCCAATCAATTGGGGAACGCAATTGACCAGAGGATATAGAAATATCTAGTCCATTCAACAAAAAAAGAATATAATTAAATTTAAATTTAACAATCAATAACCTATAATTTAAAAAACAACAATTAACCATTTTTTTAAACATGCCTATTTAAAAAGTAAAATAATTATTATAATTCTAAGTAAAATTTCTGAATTTAGATGTAGTATTTAATTACATTCTACAATTTCTAATTTTTTTTCTCTATTTGTAAGGATTTTTAGTAGTAATTTTTTTATAAAAACTAATTACTGGTTAATCTATAATTGTATATACACTCTCTATTTAAACTGCAGAAAAATAAATTATGTTTAACTCAAAAATTCAATGAAAATACATGTTTTTTATGGAAAAAATTATCTAAGCGTTAAGTAATCTCTTCTTTTGAATGTTTGAAAATAAAACATACAAGTGTAATTTGGGTTCAATGAACTTATAAGTAAACATTATAAATTGTTTTCAAACTGAGCAAGACAGAATCCTGAGGTGGAAAAATAGAAATATGATAAATTCGATTATTACGATTAAAATAGTTACTCTTATTGAAGCAGTTACATAAGACATGACAAGGAAATTATTTGGGTCAAGACCTACTAGCCATGAGCATTACAAAGGTTATTTATTTCTTTTATTCCTATTGTACTTGCTAAGGAAATGTTAATTAAGTTAATTTGGATATTTTATTTATTTTTCTAATTGAAGGTTAAATATTTGAAGTTTATATTCTTACAATAAATTTTTTTATTATTTTAAAACCAGAAAATTAAATTTAAAAAAAATAAACAATTTAATTAGGAGGATTTAGAACTTACTACACTATAAGGGGAAATGCTGTGAAATGATTGTGTTTTTATATGCATTTCGGTAGTTACACCATCATCAGAAGATATGTTCACGATTTAATTTAGAAGATTAGAATGATACCGGTAAAAACCAAGGAGAATAACTGCAAGAATATTTCTTGTTCAGGCAATTTGAAAGTGCTGAAATATGAGTAAAATTTCAAAGATTTAACTAATAATATGAGTAGAATGTCAATATTGTATATTCTATCCTTATTTAGGCGAATAATCGATGCCTCGGTTGATTCTACACTTCTTTCTATTTATTCCTCAAATTTGGTAGTCTAGTTCAGTGCTTCTCAAACTTTTTTAAGTCACGGCCCCCTTCGAACGCAAATCAATATGTCACGGCCCCCCTATTTTTTTTTTTTTAGTTTAGATTAAATTTTAAATTTAAATTTTTATATGCGAACTTTTACTAGTCAATACATGCATTTACTAATGTTAACAACCCTTTCTAATGTTAACAAACCTTATTTAATTATTATAATTTATGTGTCACATTTTTCGAAATTCCACGGCCCCCCTGCGGGCAGTCCACGGCCCACCACTTTGAGAAGCCCTGGTCTAGTTAACAAAAATTAACCGAAAAAACAAACTTAGAATTTTAGAAAAGATTTGGTCACATAACTCGTTTAATTCTATAATGAAGAACAAAATAAAGATAAGAAAAAATTAGGGTTTTGTGATTATTAATTTAGTTTAAAATTTAAAATCATTAATAAAATTGAAAAAAAATATGTAAGAAAATTAATTTTCAAATAGATGATAATAGATCAAAAATTATCAGTGACCTTAGTTCAAAATTTTAATTTAGTCCTTAAATTAATGTTTATATATTTCTCGATATTGACTATCCATACTTATTTTTCAAACAATGAAATGCATTCATATAGAAAATATATTTCCAATCGTTAGATATAAATTATTTTCTTTTTTTTTTTTTCCTATTATTTTTTTTTATTTTATTATTCAAAAGTCTTAAGAGGCTTTAAATTTTAAAGATAATCCCACTCTGAGTCGTTATCTTTTGTTTTCTAATTTCATTTTAGTTCCAACACTCGGAGGGGTTGTTGATCGCAGCCACTGCTCGATACTATTAGTAATTTCAACCACATGTTGTTTATTCAACGATACCAGATCGCAACTTATTAAAATGGATATAATAGTAGAAATTTATATTTTCTAGCAACAAGTTGCAATATGCAAGAATTAGGAATGAAACTTTTATCAACAAATAATAACTTTTATTAAACGTTCTTTTAGATATTAATTATTTTTCGATTATATTAAACTTTTTCATAAACCATTCATTTTTCAGAAACGTATTTATATAAGTGATTTAGTTCATTATCATTATTATATACCGTGTTTTACATATTAAATGTATTATTAAACAATACCTCCCTTACTATCGTCGGTCGGTAAAAACAACTTTTACTTTTCTTAAGGAAGGACCTTCCAAGTGGCTTGCCACCTAAAGCAAGTAGAGGTATTGTATTATCAGTAAAACAGGTCATCTTTCTTGATCGGAGTCCGCTACTTTATATTTCAAGTATTTTAGTAGTCCCAATTTTTATCACGTAGGTTTCTATAGACCCGGGAAATAATGTTTAATTATCTAGATTAAATAGATATGTGTGTTATTGATATTAATGATTTTATATAACTGGTTAATTAAATTAGTATTTCTCTGGTTAAATACTAATCATCTCTAATTTTTATATAAATCTCTTGCATACAGGTATATCAAACAACAGAGAGCTATTCTTTGAATGGGTTTTCTAATTAAAGTACATAACGCATTGATAACTTTTAGAAATATGATATAGGTTTTGTTAAAATATGTATTATTTTGGGTATTAATTAATTTAATACACCTCAAGTTCCAAGAATTATAAGAACTGTTGAAAGACAAAGAATAGCAGTTACTGGTATGATGATAATATTTCATCAATTATAAAATGACAGCAATCGGTTTCTCCCTTTAAAAATAATGATTTTGATATATTAGGCAGCTGAAAAAGAGAAAAATCAAGTGAAAAAAAATGAACAAGATCATTATTCACAACCATTAAATATAGATTGTCAATTTTGTGACGTATAAAGAAAATAACTTATAAAATCTTAAAATATAAAAATACTTCGAATACTTTTTATCAATGGATTTTTTTTTGTAATTAATTTTAAGAAATTTGCTTTTATATTTGCATGTAATATAATAATAATGACATTGAAGAAATTGATTTAATGCCTTTATTAAAATTTAATTGAAAATTCTTCATTAAAAACTACCCTTTATTATGTTTAAAATTTTAATATATTCACTCAATAAATAATAAAGTGATGAAATGAAAATTTGATTGGTCCTTATCATATAATGATTTTTTTTTTTTATTTTAGAAAATCCATGTATTAAAATTGCGTAAGTAGCCTCACCTTCACTTTGTAACTAATTTAAACAAAAAACAGATTGAAAAAGAAAAAAATTGACAACCAAAAGTTAGTGATATGATTTATGTGAATTAGTCAAGTGTAGTTTAGGAAGAAAATTAATTTAGTGAAGTTTTATTTTCTCTTAAATCAATATTTTCACATATCAATTAAAGATTTATGTAATTTAATTAATTAATAGTAAAATATCTGATTAATATATATTTCTATATTGAATTCCCACAAGCAAATATTGATAATTTAAGTAAATGTATAAAAACTTTTAAAAAATTTATAATTAAAATAAAAAATATATTCAATTATAGATCAATAGGTAAATTATTGATCTAAGGAGCTTGAGAACAAGGGTTCAAATCTGGGTTCAAATAAATTAAATTGGCTGAACCGATCACTATAAATATTCTTATATACCCATATTTGTGAACATACATACACCAATATCTATTCAACAACCAAAGAAATTTAATTTTTAAAAATTTATATAACACCCTATTTTGTTCATCCAGTGCCTCTTGAAGCTCAGTGAAGGACTCGATTCATTTCCAACAATGAACCGTGATACCGTGTAGAAAGAACGATGTTGGTTTGGCAACGATGCAATCATCGATCTATTTTCGCACTTCTTTGGCATGACGAGACCGTGTGCCAGCTAAGCCATTCTGAATAGATCTGAAATAGTGGTAATCAGAAGGCGCTAGGTCTGGTGAGTAGGCTGGGAGCAGCAGTACTTCCCATTCGAGCTGGAACAGTGAATCCTTCACAGCTCTTACAACTGGCCTAGCATTGCCATGCAAGAGGATGGCATTACGTTTGTTAATCCTATTTTTTTGCAACAATACGTCATTCAATTTGTTCAGTTGACGCCGGTAGACTGCAGTTACAGTTACATTAGATTTTAGCAGCTATAATACACTACACCTTGCTGATCCCGCTATTTGCACAACAAGACTTTATGGCCATGATTATTCCGCTTTGGTGTCGATATGGATGACTCTCCTGGACTAACCCATAACTTTTTAGACCTGGGAATGTCGTAGTAGCAAGGAATGAAACCACGATGTTGAAACAGTTCGAGATGATTCTTTTAAATAATACTTTAATATTTGAATATTTAATTATAATATTAAAATATAAGTATATTATTTAATTATTATTTTTCATCCAACTTGGATGGGTAAATGAATTGGTCTGGGGTAGGACTCGACTTATAAGTTTTTTTTTTAATCTTAGGAGAATATTAAAGCGGATTAAGGCCAAATCAGACAACATTAGATCAAATCTAATCTCGCCAAAAACATTCAATATGTACATCAATTATGATAACCCACAAGTTTAAATTAAATCATTTTTAAATTAAAAAAAATAAATATTTTAATTTAATTAAACTTTATATGAGATTGGGAGGAGACCAATTAAGATACAAAATTAGTTTTAGTTTTATAAATCAAATTAATGGACATTACATACAGGCTTTCAACCAAATAATACGTATTATTTCGGAGGTATAGGGGGCAAAGCCCTGTTTATATATAACACGATGACACTCAAAAATATTATCTAAAAGATTAAAGTAAACAAATATTTATTGATTCTGATTTTTGGAACTATGAAAAGAAAGTAATTGTCCTGTCAATCTGGATCAGGAAGTTTAAGATGAATTTAGAGTTTTCGAGGGTTTTAACGTGATTGATAAGAAGTGAAAGATAAATAAATGATAAGAAACTAACATTTTTCTTCTTTTTCTGGAAAACCCATTCATATTAATTCTTTAAGGTTTATTAAAATCCATCTTATAAGAATTTCATTTAAAAATACGTTATTTATGTTTTATGATATTTTTTATAAATATAATTATAAATAATATATAATATAATATAATGCATTCTATATAATATATATAATTCTGGTTTAATTCAATTTAAATTAATTATATTTTTTCTTGATTTATATTTATATATATATTCATAAAAATTTTAAGAATCATTTAAATAAATTTTTTATTATAATATTTATATTTTTTTTTATATAACATTTACTTATCTCAAATCATTATCTTAGAATTTATTTAATATTGTATTAGATAAAAATTCAGGGCTATACCTTCCCTCCAATTTCATTTCATTTTATTTCATCTGAATAGAAAGGAGAACTATTTGGTTGGCAATTTCAATTTCTTTAAACACATAAATTTCCATTTTACGATTCAATTATATAAATTTAAACCTATAAACTAGTGCAATCGTATATAAAAATAAAACTAATATAAATAATACCATGTATAATATTCGTCATATAAAATAATAACAAAAATATTTAGTAATAAAATTAAAATAAATTTTTAATTAAATTTTCATTGGTCCATTTCAGCATGCAGGCCCAAATATATTATAGTGGTAAACAATTTATTATTTAAAATATAATTATTAATATTTTTATGATTATTTAATTAATTATATATTAAATTTAAACTTGATGCTTTAGCATGCACCGTCCTGATCAAACTAAATTAATTTACTTTTTAAATAAATAATTATGATAAACATAGTAAAATATCAAAGAGGCTAATTAATATAATTACTCTAGAGTGTAATAATTTATTAAATATTATTGATAATCAATAACTTTGTGTAGTGTAAATTGACAGTTTAAGTGATTAGTATTAGAAGAATAAAAGTAGGGAGTTTTCTAATAACAATATTCATAAAATATAAATATATATTAGAGCCAGTTTCAAAAAAATAATAATAATAATATATAAATATTTATAAAATAATAAATAAAATAACATATATTCTAATTTTAAGTAAATGTTCAATTAATATTAAAAGTTTAATTAAATGATTTTGTATGGATTATGAATCCACACACACACACACACACACACACATTTTTTAATAAAATATAGTTGTTGTATTAATTATAACAACTTTTCTCGTTCTCTGAGGAATAAATTAATTTGCTGTTGTTTATTTTTGATGTTGACTATTTGGTTATCATTTTAATTCGGCTGTATTTCTCCATTTACAAGTTCAGATTAGTTTATCATCTTTTCATACATGAGTGATTGCAAGAGAACCGTGGGATTTAATAGGACATGATGTCTGGTCACTAAACAACGAGCTATCCCTTCCCAAATTATATATATATATACGTGGCCAGAGTTATCCATAAACAAGAAAACATTTCATTTGAATATATAGAATCTACATTGTTTACAAAAATATACTCGGTCCTTTTTCCGTATATTTATGCAATACAAATAGTATACTCATCAATATACTCTAAAACCAAGAATGAATATAAATTCTGACATAACCTCATATTCTTATAGAACCAATTTAATATATCTATGGTTCTACAGAACTCAAAAGTTTATGGTCGCAGCAACTACACTCCCCGAAATATTATTATCCTAAGCTATCCCTATTCAAATCCTATTTTCTCCCATATCCCTCGCATCCCCTCTTATATTGACTGCACATCGAGTTCTTGATCTGCTTTGTCTTACCATTCTATCCTCTCCCATTTTAGCTATTAAATCTTTGGATATGTATAGAGGTTTTGCAGTCTTCATCATTCCACGTCCTTTTTCGACTCATAAATGTGCTAAGAAGAAACCTATTTTCTACCAAAACCCATATAATTTAATTTAAAATTAACTTTCAAATTAAAATTACTTGAAATATTTGCTTAGAGAAGAATTTACTTTTAGTAGATAAGTTTTGAATCGAATTCTTTAATAATTGTTTTTTAAACAAACAAGAACGTATGATGTCAATAATTTAATTAACGGTATATAGTACATATCAATTTCTTATGTAATTCAGTACTGTCGGATAGTCATGGATGACTTATTTCAAAGCCGGTGAAAGGTGAAATCAAATCAAAGAAAGGAAATTAGAATATTCCATATGCATTATATTAAAGAGAATTATTTAAATTCAATCATAATTAAATAATATTTTCTTATTTAAAATAAATTTGGTAATATTTTTGATATTTAAATTTATATTTTGAAAAATTGTGCAGTTTGGAAATATGAATGAAAAGACGATCCAAATGAAATTAAACGCCGATTGGCTAAAGAAAGAAAGAAGGGCACGATGGTTATCTCGGCAAAAATATTTGTATAAGTTAAACTGAAGTTCGCAACTAAAATAAGTCCGTAAATTTTTACCGACCGACGATAGTAAGGGAGGTATAGTTTTCACACCAAATTTAACATGTGGAGATTTTTACATATCTCCACGAATCATGAATTTTCTTAACAGAAAAAAGTATTTTTAGCATGATGTCTATCCGTCCGTCCGTCTGTCCGTCTGTCCGTCCGTATAGATGTGTACAGCCTGAACGGCTCAACGGATTTTGATGAAATTTGGTATATTTACTTAATGCATCAGTGGGATGAATTGATCAACTTTTGGTGCAAATCCGGAAACCGGAAGTGGTAGTATTAGCGATCGACGATAGGAAAGGAAGGGTTATTTTCACACCAGATTTCACATGAGGAGATTTTTTTATATATCACCACGAATGTATTGGTTTTATCCTCAGGAAAAATCATCTTCATTAAGTTTTTCTTAATTTAAAATTATATGACGTCACCCAGCCTTTCATGACGTCACAGCCTCCGTATTATGATCACGGGCAACACCGGCTACTTCAGCTATATATTATAAATAAAATAAAATTAAAAATATTTATGTTCTATCCATATCTGTTTTTTATTACATTAATAGATATATTAAAATTATTTGAAATTGTTTCTGTAGCTGGAAATTAATTTATTTCAAACCGTCGGTCGGTTCGGACCTGGCCACAGGTCAACTTATTGTTTATGATATTGAATTGCTATTTTCTTTATACACATATTTTATAGAATTATTTATTTCTTGATATATTTTGTTAGATTGTATTCGTTGTATATATCACTTAAAAGTACTAGTAAAATTTATAAGGTAGCCCATTTTATTTAATTTTATTGAATATTTTTTTTAAATAAGATGTCCTATGATGATATAAATTAAACATTGGTTTATTAAACCATGTTTATTTTTCTGAGGACATCGATACAGATATTTCCATACAATAAAAGAACGTGTGTTATCATTATTTATATGGTAAATAAACAATTTAAAAGTCGAGAGAGAAAAAAAGAAAATATACTACTTAAAAGGGATCAACAAAGGAGTTTAACTATATAACCTGAACCCCGTCGTGGACTGGGCCTTTTCACCATATTTTAAATAAGAACACAAAAAGATATGAATATTTTAATATACTGAATGAATTAAAATGAATTAAAACCTTTTGCAAACAGATTTTTAACCAAATACTATGTATTACTTAGGGGGAACAGGGGACAAAGCCCCCTCTCTAGATACGTAATATATCATAAAAAATTGAATGTATTTAAAATTAAAATTATTTATTTTTAATTTTTATTAAAAAATTGAATATTATAGAATCATAGATATATACAAATCTTTTCAATACAATCCTTGCTTTATCATCCGATCACCAAAAAGAACTGATTACTTAATGATTGAGTAATTTGAATATAATTTAATTCTAAATAATTGATTTTATATTGTTTTATTATTTATTTAAAAAGCAAATCATCAGATATTTTAAAAATGATATAATTAGGAATTGGCTGTTGCTATTTTTTCTTGAGAAGTAAGGTTTACCAGCTGTACCCTCCACCTTCAACACCCTCCATTCTGTTCCAATGAGAGACGTGAGTGGGATTAAAAGTGTCGGAAAACTAAACCCGAACAATTTGTATTTCAAAAGATTTCCAAAAGTTTCAAAAAACTTGATCCCTTCTTTACTAATTACTTATTAATTAAATTACTACAAATTGTTTCGTAATAAATTCGATATTTTTTAATTAAAAAAATATTAATTAAATAAATTAAATCGATTTTTTTTATATAGGGGAGAGTGTCTCACCTTAGGAGGCTTTTTTCTTGTTTCTAATTTTGAACTAATATTGAATTATATTCAAAATTTACCTAGTATATGTTAACCTTTTTCTACATTATTAAATAACTTTCAAATTTAAAACAAAATATTATTTAATAGACTACAATTTACTTGGAATTGTTTCTTCAAGAAAAGAAAATTATTTAAAGTAATAAGGAATTAGAGTTAAATTGATAAAACTGTTCTTATTTTGTTTACAATAAACTGTTTTTTTTATATATATTCTTTTTTTATTTCTAACCCTTGGACATTATTTCCTACAAAAGAAATAATAGTGATTAAAAAACATTGGTTAATGTAGATTAAATAAAAAAATATTGTAAACAAAATATGTATCAATCTCTGTTTAAAGTAATTGTAGTCATTATTGTTTTTAGTTTCATTACGATTGTTAATGTACCAGTAATATGAAGTCATCTTCTATCTATCTAACTCTGTGGCTCTACGGAATTCGAAAGTTCTGGGCGACAAAAAGCGCATTTCTCCAAGTGTCCCTATCCTGAGCTATAACCATCCAACCCCCACCCTCTCCCGTCCTACATTGTCCACCCATCGTGACCTTGGACTTCCAATCGGACGTTTCCCTATCGGTCTCCCCACCAATATATTTTCGCGATTCGTTTCTCTCTCATTCTGCCCATGGTAGCCTTCTCGATTTTATAATTCTAACTATATCTGGAGATGCATAGAGGACCATGCAATTCCTCGTTATGCGGTCTTCGCCATTTCCGGGTAACCCCACCTCTCTTTAGCCCATAAATGCTGCGAAGAATCCTATTCTCAAATACTCTAAATCTACCCTCGACTCCCAGGGTAGATAGACCATGCCTCACACCCATAGAAGTAATATGAAGTAATTTTCATTTTTAAGTTGTGGTAGATTTATAGTCAAATTTATAGATTTTATTTTATTATTTTTTTGTTTTCAAAAATATTATTTTTATAGAGATTCATTTAATAAAAAAATGTTTCTTGAAGTTCTTTATGTTCAACAATTTTTACAATTTTGATTTTAAATTTTATTTAATTTCAAAAAATAACTATAAATTTAAATATTCAAAACAAATAAATTAATATAGGATAATGATTGCCCATCGCAGCCTTCTCGATTTTATAACCCTAACTATGTCAGGAGATACATAAGGGTCATGGTAAATAAAATATATTTTTGTAAAATAAAATATAACTTGACATATCTTGTGACTCAAAGTTCCCCCCTCAACCTGTCCCAAGGTGTACCATAAACAAATTTAGAAACTTTATAATGTTATGTTATTAGAGAGAGAGGCTCGACACTAGATCAATTATTACGTGTTAGTTTTAAAGAAAATACTTTAAATTTCATTATAGTACATTTTATTTAAAAATATTTTCTTTAAAAATGCGCTTTATAACTTTTAAAAATTTTTTATAAAAAGTTACTAAAAATGTTCTAAAAATAAAAATCTTAATTTCAATTGAATCAAACAAAACACATCTGTTAATTTGATTGTGTTACACATTCTCTAAATTTGTAAGAACTAAGAGTTGATACAAAATTTAGATTAAATAATAAAGTTGTTCCAAAGGGGAGCCACTATTCCTTATATATATTATTAAAATGAAAAATAAAAAAAATTAAATAGTCTGAACGTTGTTTTGATACATTATTTTATTGAATTATTAATAAACGAATCTTTATCAAAATATTGGTTATCTTTATCGTTATTTAATGGATCCTTTTTTTTTATTTGTATCAAAAAATTGCCCAATTTAATTTCTAATTAATTTGTCAAAATAAATAGCTATCAATATAGTGAGCTTCGTGACCTCGAAATAAATCAACATGACCTGGCTTTAAGTTTAATGTCACTTGTTTGGCTAGACTTTGACACGAAACGCAAATCAAATCCCACGAAAATCGTAAAATCGTTTAATCAATCTATCCGAATCTCTTAATAGAGCCAAAGAGCCATCGGCCATTAAAGGGAATCGATGCTTGGGGGATTTACATTGGCTTTATCTTGATCGGTCCGATTTCCGAATTTAGTCAAACGAATGGATATAAATCATTTTTTTTTTCTTTTTTGTTTTTATTGAGAGAACACACAAATTCTATCATCTTAAATTTATTTATTTATTTTTCAATGTCAATAAAGTTTTTGATTGTTTTTTACGGCAAGTGAAAATAATTAATATAAATTGGTGGATTAGTTTTACTATTATTTTCTGGAACATTAATTAATTGTATTAAATAATAAGTTATACCATAACCTCGATAAATTTTCATTTATATATATATAATATCTAGTTAACAAATTCGGGATTTATATAAATTGAACAAAGAATGAATGATACCGTAAAAAAAGGAGAATATTCCTACTCTATATTGCGAGAAACCAATAAAAATAAACTACTTCACGGAAATCCGGGAAAGATTGTTCAATTTGATTAAATTTTCAACAAATCTAGCTGATGGTGGCAAATTTATCTGAACACTTTATTAGAACCATATTCTTTTACTTTTGTTATGCTATAAAATTATATTTTAGCAATTGTTTGCACTTGTTAAAACATCTGATAAAGAAAATTTGAAGGGTTATCCTATCAGCAATTCGGGTAGGTTACATTGTTTTTATGTGGTAGTTTGGTGACCTAACCAATCTTCATTGATTTCAATATCAATAACCTTAATCATTTATTCTTTGAAAAATGAAGATGTATGATTTTTTATCATAAATCAAATATTATACTAATTTATTTTTGTATCTGTACAAACAAAAAGAAAGTTAAATGAGAGGAAGGGGTTTTTAAATTTTTGATATTTTTGGAAAAATATAATGATTCTGGTGAAAAAAATTAAGTGGTAATGTGCAATTATAAAGGATTTTCTTTATATGTAGTAATATGTGAAATATGTGCATTGATTGTAATTCTATATAAGGATATAATGAGCAGGACATGTGTGAACCAAATTATTAGCAAAACGGGTATTCGAAGAGACATCCAATAATGGGAAAATCGAAATGGTTAGAAGGGGAATGGGTTTGTAAATTGGTTTTCTGTTTCATGTTTTATGAATGGCATTATTCATAATTTTTTCACACTATAATTAAAATTTGTAGGTACAAGTTTTTCATAGATCTCATACAAGGAAAAAACATACTAAAATATATATATATAATTGTGGAATAAAGACATTACAATTAAAGAAAAAAGATAATTAAGAAAACTTCAAAATTAAAACAAAAAAAAACGAGATTAAGCTGTAATTGAATTAGTTATCTTCTTGTTTTTTTTCCTCGTAAGAGATAGTATTGCGATCACGAAAATTTTCGAATTTTTTATACGTTTTGAAGGCTCCCGAGTCATTTTCACTAAGGTTGAGAAAAATGTCTCTATGTGTGTATGTAGACAAGATTACGCAAAAACGGTTTGAGCTAGAATAATGAAATTTGGGACACATTTGCACGGGCATTATTCAAAATTCGTAGTTTTTATCAACTTTTGAGAAATGTAGCTAATCCGGAAGAGGGTCATTACCTACCACGTATTCATTTTTTTCCTCTAAACTGACCGTAAAAATAAAGATATATGTTTGATAGTTTTTCACATGATTAAAAATTATATAAAACTGCTATGTGTAAAATTTCAACTTGATTGAAAGTATACCTGAATTAATTTTTTAAATTTTGACTTAAAATTGAAGGTAAAGGTTTTTTTTTTTTTTTTTTTTGAAAAAATCAAAACACTCTTGGTATTATTTGATTGCCTTCTTATTTCATTCAAATGTTATCTGTGAAAATTATGTTAAAAACCTTAAATCCTATGATCGGTTAGATTAAAATTTTAATTAATTTTCAAATATAGAAAAAAAAGCTTGATTTTCCAATTCAAATTTGCGAGATATAGTCGAGTGGATACATCCCATATTTTTTTATTTATAAAATTTTAAATCTGAATATAATATTTTATTTTCAAAATTCTGTAAGAAAGTACTTTTTTATTTTTTAATATATATATATATATGGTTAGAAAATACATAATTAGGAGTAAAAATAATAAAAATATCAACAAAGGGCTGTGATAATATTGGAATGAAAAATAAGATTGGATTTATTTAACTTGAAATTTTTTTCCTCGTTTCTGTTTCAGAATTTGAGATTTTAAAGGGAAACTACCATTAGTGAGGATCGAACTCGTAAAGCAACGGTTTTAATCTCTTTAGCATAACATTGAATATTTTTTTTATAATTTTAAAAAATAAATATAAATAATAAATATTTTTTGAAATGGAATTATATTGATAAAATAATTTATATATTGAAGACAGACTTAACCAGATAGGTAGTGTGATATTATAGCACCAGATGGGAAAGTTTAAAATGATGGCGACAGACTTATATTATTTTATTTTAATAAAATAAGTTTTTTTTGTTAATAAAATTATTAAAAAAATGTATTACAGATATAAACTATAATAATTAAATAAAAATTTAAATAAATACTTAGATGTTCATAGATAACATAAAGTACCTCGAAAATCACAAAAATAACAAATTATTGATATAAATCAGGGGCGAGGAACCTTTTATTATCAAAGCGGCAAACGAAAGTTCGAAATTTCTTGACGGGCCGCAGATAACAATTCAACTTAATAAATTATTAAACCTTAAATATCTAATTAACAATTCACAAATTCTTTTTGCAATTGATAAAGCCTCTTTCTGGAGATCAAAAAATCGTTTCATTGTTGAAGCAATTATTAGAATATATATTTCATTTAATCAAGTGAAAAAAGTTTAGGATTTCAATAAAAAGATATGGTAATAGAGGGACGGACAAATTAGTTGCTCATCCCTCATAAAATAGTATAATATAATTGAATAACATTTTAAATAAATAAAAAATAAATATTACTCTATGTGCTTTACATTTGAAGAGTCTTAATATTGTATTATAATTGTATTTGCCTTTTAGCACATTTCACTTGTGTTTCCTTTATCGTTCGGCGCACGGTGCTCTGATATGAACAATAAATTTAAATAAAAATGTTATATGGAAATAATTTTTATAAATTTTAATTTGGTAGTCAAAAATATCTTTCAACTATTTCTAAATTTATATATAATGTATAATAATAATAATAATAAATATATTTATTATAGTTTATCGAAAAAGGATCTAAACGGATTGAAAGAATCCTAATTTAGGTAAAAAAAAAAACTTAAAACACCTAACTTATATAAATATTATTATATTAATTTCATTATCCTCATTTACATTTCATGTATTAACCTACTATATATGCATAAAGGTGTTATAAAGGTTAATTAATGAAACTAAAATGATCTTTGACATAAAAAGGGTTTGGGGAGTCAATTATCGAATGCAGAGATGTTAATCAACATCCATCAAAGTCAAAAAGCGATTAATCCTAAATTGATTTATAACGTTGAATTAAAAAATCAATGAAGGATTGAGTATTTAATATATATATATATATAAATTATATGTAGGTATATAAAATTTATTCTGTAAAAAAAAATCATAGCCAAATTTTATTTTTAAATGTCACTTAATATAAATTGGAAAATGCAACTGCAAGTTAAATAACAACCTAATTTATTCTTTTATATTTTCCAATATGGTTTATCATCATTTGCATTTCCACCCTTTATTTTTTATTGATTGCCAGGGCTTGGCCTTTAAGGGTGAATTTGATTGTCTGTTTTTTTTCATGCTAAACTCAACTACCGATTATTATGAACAATAAAATTATAGATAATAGAAAAGAGTAGAAAATATTTTTAGAATTAGTAGATGTATATAAATCTCAATTATAAAATTCGAAAACATATGAATTCTTTGATGTCCACCCCGAAATTTATAATCCATTGTCCGGTTGTCATTCAGACAATCTATTATATTTGTCCCACGCGTACCCTTTTTACCAAATATCTATCTATCAAAGTTGTATTAATAAAAAATATTCTTTATTCAGGAAGAAAATGAATAGATTTCATTGGGGAACTGTCTAACTTATATCTTTATTATAATATATATATATATATATAATTTTTTCTATCAAAATAATTTTGACATCTCTATTAAAGAATTTATTTTTTTTTTGCTAGGCTTGTATTTTTTTTATTGGTATAAATTTTTCTGTTCATTGAACTTACTGGAAAATTTTTTTTTATATTTTTTAATGTCTAAGGTCTCACAATTTTCCCATCAATTTCAGGTAGCTGTTATAAAACACAGGTAAGTTTCAGAAAAGTTTCTTTTAACCTTTGTAAAAATTCGTCAAATAATTAAATTACTTGAATTCTTTGAAAAATGTTTTTAAAAAAATCTGGTGTGTCTCCACTCGACTATCACGCAAATTTGAATTAGATTAATTAATATAAATTATATTTAAATTAAATTTAATTAAAAAATTATAAATTTTAAATTAATAAATATATATTAAACCAGCGCATGTTTGGCTTTTTGTTGATGGTACCACATCACGTGCTGGTGCGTGATTTGCAGACGTGTTAAAAATTAATTCCGGTACTTTCAGCGATTCAATCAAGCTGAAATTTTACACATAGAAGTATTATACAATTTTTAATCATATGAAAAACTATCAAAAATTTATTTTTACTTCAGTTTAGAGGAAAAAAATGAAAACATGGTAGGTAATGACTCTCTTAGGGATGAGCTACATTATTTAAAAGTTGATAGAAGACTACGAATTTTAAATAATGCCCGTAAAACAAATTTCATGATTCTAGCTCAAACTGTTTTTGGGTAATCTTGTCTATACACACACACACACACACACGGAGAGAGAGAGAGAGAGAGAGACACAGATATTTTTCTCAACCTTAGTGAAAATGACTTGGAGACCTTCAAAACGTATAAAAACATCAAAATCTCGAATTCGAAAATTTTCGTGATCGCAATACTATCTCTGGCGAGATAGTAAAAATTATAAAAAATAATTATTTGGAATTATAATTAATTAATTAAATATATCATTGATCAAATAAAAAAAGTTGATGTTTGTCAATTATCACAAAAACATTTATTTATTCATATTTATAAATATTTATGTTGAACTTAAAATGATTATGACAGATTCATGTTAGACATAAGAAGTCATCTACGAAATCATTTGTCGAAAGATAATTTGGTATTATACTAAACTTGATCTTTTGGAAGTGAATTGTTAGCTCTTATTTTAATGTAAATTTAATAAAATAACTAATCTTTATATCAAACTCTATGATTCAATAAATTAAACCTAATAAATGAACTCAAAATTAAAATTAATTTATTTCCACAAATATATTTCTATAAATAATAATATATTAAATTAACTAAATTATGGATAAAATATTTATTTAAAATAAATAAATAAACTAATATACTTCTTAAAAATTATATAAATAAATGAAGTAACCAGAGTTATGGGGAGTAGTCTGGAGAGTAGCTTGGATGTGAATCTATTAAAATTCTGATATTGCAAAAGTTAACTTAATTTCTTTTCATTTGAAACGAAGTTAAAGTTCTCTTATTATACGAATTGAAATCATTAATTTGAAATGTTTAAATTACAATGAAGTTTAGTAGGTGGTTAATATATATATTATTTTATTATATTAGTAAAGTTAAATTTAATCAAAAATTTTGTATTTTATTTTATTTTATTTTAGATTAATTTTTAAAATAATATATAATATTGGGAATTATATATATCTTATATATAAATTTTTTAAAATAGAATATAATTCTTAATAATCCTCAATAATAAATAAAATCATATATAATAACATACTCTAAGGAAAAAAGAAAAGTTTTAATTCACTTTCAATTATATTGAGATTGAGATTTTTGGTCTGATTATTTTTTTTAATAGATTGCATTTTTTAATAAAATTAAGATCATCAAATATTCATATGAAAGTTTAAATAATAACCATGATCAATTAATTAATCAATTTATTGAAATTGAAATTGTAAAAAATATAAGCTTATTTATGTATGAATAAATGTGCTGAACATCTTCACCACTATAAATAAAGACTTTAATCAACCCCTATTAAGGAAGTTGTTAATTATTAGGCAAATGAAAATAGTAAGGTAGCAGCATTACGTTACGTATATATATTTATTTATTTATTAATTTTTACTAAATTCCTTTTGCAAATATGTACAACATATAAATAATTGAAAATGATTGTAGATTTTATTTTAATTTAAGAAGAAATTATTTCCCAATTATTGTTTCAATATTATTGTTTAAATATATTATTATTTCAATATTATTGTTTCAATAAATTATTGTTTCATCATATTCACAATATATACAATATCTCACATATGTTACTATCGTTTTGAGTTGGTGCACATTGGTGCAGCGCTATCTATTGTTCGTGTGGGGCACCATATATATATATATATATTTATATATAAGAAAAATATTAAAATTAAAATCTCTCAGATATCCAATCCAGCGTTGTTTTGACATTAATAAAATCTCATTTATAATTACATATAATATTTATATATAATAATTTATATGCCTAAAAGTTTGTAATTAAGATAACCAAAAAGCCAATAGGTGTTTCTGTGAAGAAAATTTTTTGATATTAATAATCAAATTTTATTTTGACCTTGAATGAAAATAATATGACTCAATGAATAATGACATTTAAATATATATTTATTTATAGAATGGGGAAAATTTGAATTAGTATACAATAATAAATTATTATAATACTATAATCTGAATATATGGTATATATATATATATATATACTATTCAAATCCTTGAAATCCTTGACAAAATTATCATTAAAAATTTAAATAATTATTTATATTATTTTGATAGAATGAAGTTATTTTAAATTTTTGATCAATATAATTTTATACGATTAATAAAATTGAAAAATTAATTTTAAATGAAATATTTTTCTAAATATTTAATTTATTTGATTTATTTTTTATTCAGAAATTTTCATATAATTTTTTATTGTATTTTATACCTTTCTTTTTTATGTGAAGAAATTACATATTTATAAGTATATTTAATTTAATTTATAAAGTAAATTTTTTCCATATTGGAAATGCTAATTAAATATAATATCATTTATAGGAATTTTTTTTATTTGTAAAAGTATTTTTATATTTTTAAAATAAATATATGTGTTTTATAATCGTTTTTTTAGTTTTTGAATTTCTTTAACACTTTTAAAAATTTCATTTTCAAAAATTGTTTTAAAAATAAATACATAATATCAAATTAATTTAAATAATTTATAAAGATCGAAAAGTCATTGAAGGGGAAAATTTATTTGAATAAAAGTAAATAAACCTATATAATTATTTTGTTGAACAAAATGTGATTTCGAATCTTTATCTTTCTAGGTAAGATTCTATTAAATTCACCTTGGCAACCGGTGTTCGCCTGTTTATTGTTTTGTGAACCCTTGGGGAGAAACTCAAGACACTCACCCTTAGTCAGCCATGGATCGATCTTTGGAAGGGTGTCTACCCCTCGTTGAAGTCTCCTGGAGACAACACCTGTCGCACGCCTCGCCTTCCGTTT
Source organism: Labia minor (assembly GCA_963082975.1). Taxonomy (NCBI): domain Eukaryota; kingdom Metazoa; phylum Arthropoda; class Insecta; order Dermaptera; family Spongiphoridae; genus Labia; species Labia minor. The sequence continues at coordinate 58,726,926 of OY720345.1, forward strand.
AACAAGAGTCACTCTCGGTTCCAAATTGATAACCCACTCGAAATAAGATCTTGTGAGGCACTACCACTTTCAATAAGTTTTTATTCTTATCACTGTTTGATAGGGATAAACGTCAAATGGGGGGAAACGAACATGCAAAGGTGAGAGTCACGATGGATCCATGAATCTACACCACTTTTACTATTCTAAAGAGATCAAGATAGATGGCTAAGGGTGAACGTCGGAGTGGGAGTAGTTGGAGCAAGAGAAGGAGGAGGAGGAGGGAGAGGCAAATACGATGTGAACTAAGCTGGGCAGGATGACTGACTGACGCACTGACTGCTTGCCGCAGGCCTTCGCTTCAGTCAAATTGTTTTGATGACAATGCGCACGCATGCAACTGTGTGAGTGCATGTCGCTGTTTTTGTTTATGTGAGAGGGTCTCTCCCCTTGGAGAGTGCGATTCCCCTTCAGCAAAGAGGGTCTCTCTGTCTCAAATCAGGCCAACTTTCGGCAACTGGATTGAAAATAATTTTAACCTACATAAATTGCGGAAAAGAGTCCATTTCCAGTTGAATGTTATTTTCGTAGCAAGAACCGGAAATTTGCAATTTTTTTTTGTTTCAGCCATTAATTTTAATTTTCGAGTAAAATGCGATCATCATAAAAATTCGACTGTGATTTTTGTTTCTCTACATTCTAAAAATGTATAATATTTATACATTGATCTCTTCAATTATATTAAGTGTATATATTGTATATTTTAGCATTTCAACTGAATGCAAATTTAGTTTAAAAATTTGTAAATAGGAATGATGATCATGATGATCATGAACATATCAATTATAATATCTATATATAATTAATATAGTTAATTTATTTAATTTAATTTATTTATTGATTTATTTATTTAAAATATAGTTAATTTATAGAAGTTTAAATAATATAATAACTTATTTTTAAAAATTTGTAAATTTATATTCGATTTTCTGATAAAAACGTATAATTAAATTAATACATATATTAATAATACATAATAAAAAAAATATATTAACCTATCATTAATTATTTTAGTTCAAATAAATAATTACTAAACTATATTTTATAAAATCAAACTTTCTGGAGATTCTAAAAAAAAACAATTCAAAAAAGGTGTTTTTAGAAAAAAACCTAGTTCGAATTTTTTGTTTCTATAAATAAATTGCTAAAAAAAAATATTAAAAATTTTTATTTTTAAGATTAATTCTTCGTACTTCATGAATTTACCTTTTATATCTATGTGAAGCTATTAAATTAATATTTTTTAAATGGATTAAAATAAAATAGTTTTTGGAATAATTAAATATGGATTTAAAAATTATTAACACTTAGGAAGTAGAAAGAATTAATACCTGTTGTGTGACCATGAGTCGATGTTGGGACTTTGGGTTGAATGGGTAGAGGATTTTGGACTTGCTCTGTTCCCAAACTCCGAAGCTCCGAAGAATCCTTGGCATTAACACTACTACTGACAGAGTCTGCTCTTGACGACAGCCCGAAGTCGAAACGTCGGAATCCAAATTTCACATTAGACATGAAAATAATCCGGAAATAATTTTTCATAATAATAAAAATTTTCATGGTAATCTAAACGAACAAATATATATATATATATGGATTAAAGAGAGAAGAGAGGGAGAAATCTAATCTTAGTATTCTTACGAGGCCATTTGGCCCCCACAGAAGCAAATGTATTCCATACCAATTGGGCAGTATTCCAAATTGCCCACCTGCCCATGTGAATATTAAAATACAATTTTCCTCTTTGATTTTACAAAGTATGTGATTTATAACATGTATTATAATAAGATGTTTAAATATTTTCAGAAGAGTTTCTGCTTTCTAATCTGAAGTGAACAAAAAATTTGTATTGATGAAATATCATCAGTAGTTTTTAATATTCATATTATATTGAGTTAAAACCTTATTCATTAACTTTTCAAATATAATATCGATCGTGTTTATTTATATAATTAAGTTGAGAGAGTCATTAATTATTTCCTAATATTATTCTTATAATCAATTCAAATGGAATTTCTTGAGTGACATGAATCGTATTGATTCAGTTAAGAATACTACTAATATATATAATTAAATATAATATCGAATGAAATCATTTTTTAATTAACAATAAAATTGCAATTAAATTTAAGTAATTAATTTAGTATTTAATTGCCAAAAGCTGTAGATTCAATGAAATAAACAATCATTTTCTGTTTCTGTTCAGTTCTAATTGGAAAGTTTCAGATATATCACACAACAGATGAATATAATTTTCAATATAAAACTTTTGTATTTGAATATATATATAATATTTTAATTTTAATAAAAAAATAAATTAAATTATAAGTGTATTATATATAAATTCATTAAAATATATAATATTTTTACAAGAAAACACAAATAAAGATATTTTACATTAAAATTTATTCATTTTGAATTGTCTTTGCAAATTTTTCTTATCCATGTGTGTTTGATTATATTGATTATTCATTAATTTTTATTTATTTTTTCAAGAAATATTTATACATTGTTTCTTTCCCTTTTTAGGGCAAATTTCTAAAATATCCCTTTGTAATGAATCTATAAATGTTCTTGTTTGAATATATTAAAATGATTGTGAATATTTTATTTACATATACGAGGGTGGACTGAAAAGTTTCCGACCTGACCAAGAAAAACTATGTTTTTCAATTTTTTTTTTTGCTATATTTTTCAACATAATCTCCATCAACACTGATACATTTCTCATAACGGTGTTCTAATTAAATTTGATTCAATTTAATTTAAGTCTCATCAACAGTTATGAATCGACGCAAAAATTCGTTTGGATTACGCCTACAGCGCCACATTGTCGTTAGAAATGGTTTTTCGAAGCAATTTTTGGTCTAACGCTAGGAAATGCGGCACCCACGTTGCACACAGCTTTCCATATTCAAATGATTTTGCAAAATATTTCGCACACGTTCAGCTGACATCGTACAGGTCTCAATTATCTTGAATTTTGAAAAATAAAACAAAAAAAAAATTGAAAAACACCGTTCTTGGTCAGGTCGGAAACTTTTCAGACCACTCTCGTATACAACATTAATTAATTACACATATACAATAAGGTAAATTTAATCTGTCTGTTCTAGAAGACGGAAGACGAATGCCTGAAGCATCAAAACTGCGGCCACCAGTCATCGATAGATTATAGAAGCTAAAAATCTAAAAATCTGGAATGTCTCCATTCGACTATCTCGCTAATTTGAATTAAATTAATTCACATATATTACATTTAAAAATTAATCCTAATTAATTATATAAATTATAAATTAAAATTAATAAATAATATGTGTTTGGCTCTTTGTTGATGACACCACTGCACGTACTGGCGCGTGATTTGCAATGTTAAAAAAATTAATTCCGGTGCTTTCAGCGATTCAATCAAGCTGAAATTCTATATTTAGCAGTTTTATACAATTTTTAATCATGTGAAAAACTATCAAAAATTTATTTTTAATTCAGTTTAGAGGAAAGAAATGACGAGATAGTAAAAATGTGAAAATACTTTTATACATTATCATATTTAAGGAAATATATATTTAATTAGAAGATTTTCTTAAAGTAATTATATATTCATTCATACTCTAATTCAATTAAGAGTAATATTTGTATTTTACAGATAAAATGAAAAGAAATAAAATTTACAATATATTGGCACAGATTGCATAATGAGGAATTACATAATTTCTAGAACAATATCGAACATAGAATAATTATTATAATAATTTTGATGATAAAATATGTTTAAACACTAAATAAGTATAATAGCATTGAATAATCATACCAAAATATTATTACGAAAATAATCTATTTATGATTGAATATGAATCTCGATACTGTAATTAAATATGTTTTAGACCAATGCTTCATTAGAATTTCAAATTTCTATAGTTTCCATTTAAGCAATATATATATATAATATTAATTACAATTCAATATTGAAAGGATATCGAAATAATACTGAATCATCTTTGATTCAGGCTATTGATATCAATTTCAATTGATAATCATCGTTTGGAAAGCAAATTATTTTAATGGAGTTAAAGTGAAAATGATAATTAAAAAAGGTGTAAGAGAGATAAAATAAAAAAAAATGTTGACTAGTGAGAGAAAATTTAGAAATTAAGTCATTTTTCGCCTCGTTGAATTTTAAAATGTTTGAACTAAATTACAGAGGTCAGAGGAATAAGAGAGAAGTCATATTTTAAACAAGAATATATTGTATTGGTTATATTTCCTCCAAGGACATATTCATTTTACTTAAGTAGTTATTAGTATACCTTTTAGTGTCTTTAAAAAAACAGTCAGTAGTAATTTTACCTTCTTTTGGTAATTATCATTATATTTTACTTAGAATGAAAATTGGACTAAATTGCAGTGAAACAAACATTTAAATTTAGTTGATTTTTTTGAACTCTAATACAAATGAAAATAAAATCAATACTACAATTTTGAAATGTATATAATGCTGTAAAATTTAATTTAGCACTTATACTCAATCAAATAAATAAATAAAAGGTATTATAAATGTATTTTATTTTCAATTGAGTTGAGTTGTAAACTTGTTTAATTGCTTACTTTTTTAAATTGTAGAAACTCAAGAAAGAAACTGTTACATCAATATCATAAGTATATTTTGAAATTGGATAAAAAAAAATTTTCAAAGGACTTAGGTATATATAAGACCAAAAATAAATTCATCCAATTTATAAAATAAATTTTACAAATACAAAGAATAATTTTTAAAAAATATTTATTCAAAACAAAAATGAATCAAATTTGAAGGAATTATATATATTGTGTTTCCTACAATTATGAATAAAGTCATACTGGAATATGTGATTAGACAAATTGGGAAAAAATCAAACGAAATCCAATTAAACAAAAATATTAGTAAGTTTTAGGATGATTACGCAGACGACTTAAATATAACAGGAGATTAGGCAATTGCAATTAAAGATAGATAGAAGCAGGAAAAGAGGTGGGGCTTGAAATTAATAGTGATAAGACAAAATATTTAGTAACAGAGAGACTTAGTATTAACACACAAAGTATTAACATACGAAACGTAGAATTAGAAAATGTACAAAAATTTAAATACTTAATCACAATGGATAATAATATTTGAGAAGGATTTAAATCGAGGTTGCAATCTGGTAACGTCTGTAATGCAGTAAAGGGTCTATGATCATGGGGGACGAGAGTATATTTAGAGTATTTGAGAATAGGATTCTTTGCAACTTTTATGGGTCAAAGACAGATGAGATCTCAGGGGAATGGCGAAGAAGAAATAACGTGGAATTGCATTTCCAAACATAGTTAGGGTTATAAAATCGAGAAGACTCCGATTGGCAGGGCACGTGGCTAGAATGGTAGAGGAAAAAAAAAGGCGAAAAATATATTGGTGCAGAAACCGATTGGGAAACGTCCGCTTGGAAAACCAAAAACGCGGAGGGTGTTCAATGTAGAAAGGGAAGTGAGAGGAAAATGCTTCGAGGGTTGTGGCTCAGAATAAGGATACTTTGAGAAGTGTGGTTGCTGTGGCCAAGAACTTTTGAGTTCCGTAGAGACACAAAGATAGATAGATGGATGAATAAAGTCAAATTATCATTATCGTTTATCGAATTGTTTCTACATTTCTGATATGATTGAAATTTGTGTATGAATCTAGTTTCATATATTATTATTTTAGATAGTTAACAAAAAAATTATTAAGAAGGATCGAAATGGATGTTTAGTTAAATGAACCAGAAAAGCTCTATGAAATTAATAAAAGTGAATAAAAAGATAACATCACAAGAAATAGATTATTTTTATTAGGGATAATAAAATAAATATTATTTGATAAATTTAAAAAAAATAAACAAAAAATTATTTCAAAAAATCATTAAAAATCAATGTTAATCATGTTAATTACCTATTACCCATACTGAACCATGTATATTCTCTTTTTATAGATTGATTGATCAATTTTCACGAGGGTTGTCAACTCTTCCCCCACCATGGTGTTTGAAGTGATCGTTGGTTATCCTCACTGGAAATATATCATTATACAAAATCAGTTTTTAATTATTTATGCCATTTATATTTTATATTTTATATATATCTATGTAGATTTGAAAAATATTTGATGGTATTTATTAGGAAAAATAATTTCACTTTAATATATTGAGATATGAAATAATAAATTTCTAATTTTTATTAAATATGTACAAGTATAAAAAAAAATAAAATAACATAAATTATTTAGAGATTTATTTAAAAACGTTTACATATATAAAAATTCAATTTATGAAGCGTTATTATTTAATAACAATAACATAAAATGGCGGGCGTGAACTAAAAACGTGATATATTTGAAAATGTTATAATAAATTATAATTCGTCGGAATATAAATTATATAAATAGAAATAAAATCATAGATAATAAATTACTTATTTTTAGAAAAAACAATTTAATTCAATTAATATATATATCTATATATATATTTAAACCATCCAGTACATTCATTTAACTGTAGAATTTTATAACAAGTAAAAATTTAAATAAATAAAAATATTTTTTTTTTTATATTTAAATCTTTATTATTTTTTTTAAAACTTAATTCACTAAATTGATATTAATTTTTCTTTCAATAACTTTTAAAACAAGTTCAATTAATGAAAAGTATTGACTACTAAATATATAAAACAAAATTAAAAGTTTTGTAATCAAAAAAAGATTTGATTGGTTCATAAATTTACTGATTATTTAATTTTAGAAAATTAGAAAAAAAAATATAATTATTATGAAATTCAAAATAACCATTATTCGATATGAATTAGAAAAAAAAGTTATTTTCTATAGTTGAGAATTTTGATATTAGACCTGATAAATCTGCTCAATTATCTTTTAAAACAATCTTATGCATAAATAATCTATACATAAATTATTTATATTTCATTGTCCGTAATCCAAAGCTAAAAATTTAATTCTAGTAATTTTTAAAAAAAAATTGAATATAGAATAATTAAAGGTAATTATTTACAAAACGGGAAGCTTCAGGAATTTAGATGAAGCTTTGGCAGTAGATTTGTTTTTATTTATCTCGGGGACATATATAGAATAAGCGGGAGTGTCCTCCCCTAGACTTTCCCGCATATAAATAGGTATAAAGAGTTGTGAATGAATATTTAGAATGTGTAAACTTGGTATTGATAAAGAGCCAGTTCGTATTAGTTTATTAGTCAAATTTGATATTTGGTAACATTTATATATATATATATATATATATATAGAATAAAGTGCTACTTCCGGTTAACTGATATTTTAAATGTAAAAAAAACAGATATGGATATAATATAAATATTTTTAATTTTATTTTATTTATAATATATAAGGGCTGGCTGTGACGTCATGAAGTGCTGGGTGACGTCATATAATTTTAAATTAAGAAAAAACTAATGAAGATGATTTTTCTCGAGGATAAAACCAATACAAAGTGCATAACACGTGGAGATATGTCCTCACGTCAAATTTGATATGAAAATAACCCTTCACACTTCCTCTCTTCGATCGGCAATACTAGCACTTCCGGTTTCCGGATTTGCACCAAAAGTTGATCAATTCATCCTACTGATGTATTAAGTAAATATACCAAATTTCATCAAAATCCGTTGAGCCTTTCAGGCTGTACACATCTATACGGACGGACGGACAGACATCATGCTAAAAATACTTTTTTCTGTTAAGAAAATGCATGATTCGTGGAGATATGTACCTAAAAATATCCATAGGTGAAATTTGGTGTGAAAACAATACCTCCCTTACTATCGTCGGTCGGTAAAAAAGAAACGCTACTTGTATAGGTAAAATGTCACTTCCGGTAGTCAGATCATGATGAAATTTGGTATCTCAATTTTTTTCATATTTTTAAATCTATATACAAAATATGAAGCAAATATCTCGAAGCAAACTGGTACTTTACTTGAAAGGTAAACGCAACCAGTGTAGGTAAAGTACCACTTCCGGTTAACCGATTTTGACGAAATTTTGATAGAAATCTACAAACTGTGAATAATATCGGTGTACCAAATTTCGAAGTCCTAGCTTGATTAGTTTTTGAGTAAATTTGCTTACATACATACATACATACATACATACATACATACATACATACACACACACAGACATAATTCGAAAAATGGTATTTTCCGACTCAGGGAGGTCTAAAACGTCAAGATCTATCGAAATCTCGAAGTCGAAATTTTTGACGATTCCAATACTTCCCTTATACGAAGTATGCGGGAAAGTAAAAAGGACATTTTCTCTATGTCAGTTGAGAGGAAAACTCCCTCTACTTCATCGACGCTAGTACTGATTAATAAGAATTCATCATTAATTTTAATGCTATAAAATATTATTAATTATATTCAAAATGAAAATCTATCATGAAATCAATATTTATGCTTCAGAATACGTTAAAAAAAAATTAATCGGAGCAATACAAAAGGAGTTAGTTACTAAAAGTAATTAATCGCTAATTAATTACAATTCATTTATGTTTCTTCTCAGTCTATCTCAATTTAAAGATGAAAAATCGATTTTAATTTGTCAAAAAAGCGAACAGACAGACAGACAGAGGGACAGACGCCAAGTGAAGTTAAGAAAAACGTTATAAGAAGAGAATCAATCTTTATGACAATGAAAATGAATTTTTCTATCTATGACCTTTAATCAAATATGCAACGTTTCCTATTTTAGAAATATTTCTTTTGTCAGCAAATCAAATGAGGTCAAAGATAACCACATTAAAAATATTTTTCTGATATTATAATTATGATATAAGTATAAAATGAAATAAACAATCTTATAATATTATACACAAATTATACATATTAATAAATCTAGTTTATAATTTAATCTGACATGTCATAAAATAATAATAATAATTAAAATATATAAATATTTACTTTTGAAAATTTAATTAGCTTTAAATGAATGTATGAACTAAATTCAGTTAATTATTTGTTTATAATAAATTGATTAATTATTATGGTATAGTTAGTATTAAAATAATTTTCAACACCTCAATTGCGTGTATTTTTTTAATCACTTTAAATTTTAAATTTTAAATTTACGAATAAAAATTATTTATAAAATGTATGGTTGCTAATTATTTCTCTTCTAGGCAGTTTCTATTCTCTTTAAGGAAGATCATTAATAATTTTAAACAAAAATATATGAAATCTTAATGAAACTATATTGTATATATAATCACCATAAAATACATTTAATAATCTAATCTCTAATCGATTACAGCTAACAAGAAAGTTTTTACAAGAAAGGTTGTCATAACTATTAGTATTCTTTAGTGGTAAATCAATATGGAATATTAATAGCTAAGATAATTAATAGTTAATTATTTCCATATTATATCCCAAATAGCCCAAGCATAATGGGAGATACATTAAAGACATTAAACACTTTATTAAACTAAACTATAATGCAAACAAGAGAGTAAAACAATTTATTAACTCATTAAAGCCTAACTAAAATGAGGAAGTTCAGTTTAGTTAATATTTTTTAATGAAAGCATCGAAGAATTTATACCATTTTAGAAAAAAAATATTTCTTACTTTTTGTTAAGATATTTTTCTACTTTATTTAAATATATAAGAGAGTTTTTCTCTCTTAAGAATTCACAAAAATAAAAGCATGTTTGTTTAAAGGGAAACCAATAGAGAAACTAGTATATGAGGAAGGACAATATATGGGTAAATTTAAAAGAATTGAAGAAATATATAAGTAAATTTAGTTTTTTTTTAGTTTATTAGCCAATACATATAATTATTTTTCCCATAACATCAAAAATTGTATTACAATATATTTTCTAAATTAATTGATGATTTATAGGTCGAACTAAATATAATTATATACTAACATATTTTTTCATTTTTAAATATGTTACAATATTTGTTAATACACTAAAATCTATAGCGAAATTATTAATAATCAAATCTAGGAAAACGAATATATTAAAAACAAATTTAATAGCTAACACATTCTATTTAAAATATTAAAAATTATTTGAAAATCACAAAATAAACGCAGTTTATGCTTCTTGATTCGATTCCGAGACATGAAGTTTCTAAACCAGCTTAGACATTGCAAGACAAATTTATATCCTGCTAAATATAAGATAATTTTTTTCTTCTTTATAGAACTATAATAAAATTAATCAATTAAATTTAATTACTGAAATCATATCTGAAAAAACTGTATTGCCATCCACTACAACTAAAAGTTGAAAAAATGTATTTAAAGTTGAGAAGATAAAGAAAAGTATTAAGAAAAAACCTCTGACTTTTGTTAGTCCTACGCAAGAACAATGCCTATCACGTCGGTATTATTATATTAATGAGATGTCCTATGATCAGAAGAACGGGTCCTATCAACCTTTATCTTGATTTTCTTGATCGGAGGCGCTACTTATTTTTATCAAGTAGCTTCCCAATTTTGATCCCGGAAGCTAGGTTGACTCCGTCCTATAAACCACAGCTAGAAAAATTCCCTTACCAGGCCCGGAACTGGAACCCGGGACCACGATCTGAGCCAACTATGCTACCTCCCACCTTGTTGTGCCTTTGAAGAAAAGTAAAATTTGTATAAGACAAATATGTAAATTTAAATGCATAGAACTAAAATGTAGTAGGAAATAAAAACAAACCTAGACTAAGAAATAAATTGAATGGATATTGAGATGACTTAGCATAAAATTGGTTGGAAGAATGTGATTGCTGAATTGCTAAATTCAAAGTTACATTATAGTTATTATATTCTTTAGAAGTTCAGTTAAAAAAAAATAATAGATATTTTCCTTCTATTTTCAATATTGAGTTAATCTTTATGAATAATAAAAATCTGGAGTGTCTCCACTCGACTATCTCGCAATTTGAATTGGATTAAATAATATATATTAATTTAAATTAAATTAAATTAATTAAATTATAAATTAAAATTAATAAATAATATGTGTTGGCGCGTGAGATTTGCAATGTTAAAAAATTAATTCTGGTACTTTCAGCGATTCAATCAAGCTGAAATTCTATATATAGCAGTTTTATACAATTATTAATCATGTGAAAAAGTATCAAACATATATCTTTATTTTTACGGTCACTTTAGAAGAAAAAAAAATCAAAACGTTGTAGGTAATGACCCTCTTCCGGTTGACCCACATTTCTCAAAAGTTGATAGAAATCTATGAATTTTGAATAATTCCCATGTACCAAATTTCATCATTCTAGCTCAAACCGTTTTTGCGTAATCTTGGTTACATACATACACACACACAGACATTTTTCTCAACCTTAGTGAAAATGATTCAGGAACCTTCAAAACGTATAAAAACATCAAAATCTCAACATCGAAAATTTTCGTGATCGCAATACTATCTCTGGCGAGATAGTAAAAATTTTATACAATATGTATTAATGTCAATTTAAGCAATCAAATAAATATTTATAATATTATAACTAAACTAAATTCTAAATGAATAAAATTATAAAGAATAAACTTTAACGTAAATTGCATTCATTAGCCTAGAAATCTAAATGTTTACACAACACTTGTCTAGAATAATTCATCGTTGTACTCTCTTTCGTGAAGATGCATTCAAATTGGTTCTGGCTGGCTGGTTACACATGTGTTTATTCGTGGTATATCCAATTCACATACTCGTGCAGACCCTTCGCGCATCCATATGGGACAGTTGTACCCTCTCCGACTTGTCCCATGTCACTTGCTGACTGAAATCACCCTTCATTAATTCCACCCGCCACAATGCAGAAGAGGGACTCTCCCCAATCTTATTTGAATAAAGACTTTAGACAAGATAGACAGGCAACGTATTCAAACTTTTTTTAGGTGAGAGGCAGAGACCACCCAACTGAATAGTTTTTATAAGAATAAATTATTTAACTCTTCATCAAAATAATATTGATTAATTCAATTAATAATCACTGTAGTTTCTGATTACTAAAGTTTCGTACGTAGTATGCCCTTTTTAGATATATTTTTTTATATTAAAATGAAAATAAACTTTTTCATTGAGAAATCAATTTTCGTAAAGTTCAAATATATTTTCGTCTAACCTTTTTCATTAATTTAATGGATGAGTAAGTACTTTGGTTAATTGTTTCGTATTTTCATTTAACTTGAATTCTTAGAAATAACTTATTAATAGAAATAAATAGAAACTTTGTATCTTTTATTAACAACTTACATATAATATATCCATATATTGCAACTTTTCATCATTATATAAATAATTGTATTTAATGAAATAATTTCATATAACTGGAGTAGTCATTTACGTTTTAGTAAAATTAGATACGAGGACAGGTCAATAAGTCCATAAGTTCAACGTAGTCTCCTTTGAACTCTATTCACTTCATCCAACGTTTCTCCAAATTTTTCATTACTTCCAAAAAAATAAGATTTGTCTTGGCCTTCTTTGGTGCCGATTCATCTTGAGAAACTCACTGTTTTGACTGCTGTTTGGTATCTGGTGTGTTTCATCCACGGTTACGAAACGGCGTAAAATATTTTTTCTTCCAAAAATAATGCTTGATGAACGAAATTAACTTTTTACCATTTTCTTCTCAAATCTCGAGGTAGTCTTTTATTAATGGATGTCAAACAAACACTAAAAAACCCAGCTGGTTCAAATTTCGACAGGAGTCAGCTGATAGTTGCCATCTGACTGGAACAGTGTCGCCATTTCACTTAAGAGACAGGAAATTCAAAAAGTCACGGGCGCTACAAAAAGTTTGAAATTGATTACTATATAAATAATTTTTATTCTTTAAAATATAAAGCTATAATTTTTCTTAAAAATTGAAAAAAAATTAAAAATTAAAATAAATAAAATAATTCATTTAATTATAATTTTTTATAAATTTATTTAAAAAGAAATTGTAGCCTTCAATAATTTCTAAATCTTTTAAGAGAAACAGTTTTTTCTATTCTATTATCTATTATAATAAATTCGAGTTCATATATATATATCTATTCAAGACTTAATATTGCAAAATACCACTCACATTTTCTTAAACTCTAATGGATCGATAATTTTATTGATATAAAATGATGTTCATTTATTAAATTGTCGATTTGATGAAAAAAATACCTGGGCGTTCAGAAACGTCTTCATAGTTATGTCGATAACAAATTAAAAATAAACATACCTAGTGGTAGTGTACTATGTTATTTTAGACATCCTATAATAAGAAAACTAATCAAATTAATATAATATAATTTATATAAAATGAATATATCAAAAGATATATAATTAAAATAATAATATATATATTATTATATTCGAAATATTATATAAAATAATTTCAAATTGTTAAACCATCTTTAAAAGTTTAAAACATTGAATACAATTGTAAAATATTTCAAAAGAATAATACAATAATAATACAAAAATATCTGGAGTGTCTCCACTCGACTATCTCGCAAATTTGAATTGGATTATTTAACACATATATTATATATTTAAATTAAATTTAATTAATATATAAAAAATAATATTTATTAAAGCACCGTGTGTTTGGCTTTTGTTGATGATTCCACGTCACGTACTAGCGTGTGATTGGCAGTCAACGTGTTAAAAAATTTAACAAATTAATTCCCGTACTTTCAGCGATTTAATCAAGCTAGAATTCTATATATAGCAGTTTTATACAATTTTTAATGATGTGAAAAACAATCAAACATATAACTTTATTTTTACGGTCCGTTTAGAAGAAAAAAATGAAAACGTGGTAGGTAATGACCCTCTTCCGAATGAGCTATATTTCTCAAAAGTTGATAGAAAACTACGAAATTTGAATAATGCCCGTATCTCTGGCGAGATAGTAAAAAACAATAAAAAATTTTATCCATAAAACAACTAATATGGTATATGGTATATTTTATTTTGTGATTTTATACTTCAGGTTGCATATATCCTAGAAATATGACAGTTAGGTAGGCAAAAAATTCTGTGATAATTGACAACTCGACTTTTTGACTGCCACAGCGATTGAAAAGAAAAAGTTTTCTCTTCATTAACATTTAGTTAAGATACAAAGGAAAATATTTTTAAAATTTCAATTTATATTTAAAATTGTAAAGTATTTTTTCAATTTGTGTAATCACTTTAATCATATAATCAGTGTAGGCTGACGTACGTATTGCATAAATAAAATTCAAGGAAATTTATTTAATCATATTCATTAGGCCTTTTATTAATTTACATTTCATTCGATTTAAAAATGAGCCAAATTCAATCAACTGTAATAGGGTTTTTATTTTATAAGAGTAGGTGTATAATTTCGTTCTATATTTATTTTAATTATGGCATGTATATAAATAGAAAGAAAAAAATAAAAATGAATAATTCTTCAAATTTTTGATCTAATATTTATTTATTTATTTTTAATTTTTTTTTTTAATTTTCAAGAGAAAATTTTACTTATAAAATAAATTATATTCAAAACAGAAATAAATTAATAATTTAAAAACATGAAAAAAAGATTATACATACATATATTTAAATTATTATAGGAGAAAACATAGGCAAGAAATGTAGGCAAAAAACAAGCAGGACTACCAATGTATAAGCATATGGTTTGTGAAAACTTAATTGTTCCAGAAAAATTTTTAGGCTAATTGTAAATTTTAATGCATTTCCACTAAACAGTTCAATAAGTTTAAAATTATTCCCAGGTATTGAGAAAATTAATCGCTTCTCCATATCTCAGCAACGATCCATTGCCAACATTCTTTGATTTTGCCTACCAAAATTCTAAATAAGTTTTATAAGTTATGATCTCATAATTTTTTTTTTTGAAATGTATATGTTAATAAAAATGAAATTAATTATCTAACATCTATCCTATTTAGGTACTATTTTTTTTTTGTTTCTTTATTCTAAGATAATTTAATTTTAAATCTCTTATTATATTTTGAATATATATAGATGTATAATGATAAAAGGACATTTATTCCCATGTTATTATTTAAATTGAAGTTCACTTAATTGAAATTGATTAAATCATCGAATAATTCTTCTCTTCTATTAGAGTTGAATGCCTACCAGCATCTTAAATAGAAGGAAAGTTAAGCTTCTAGACGCCTTTTGGATCCCTTTAGATTAGACCGACATTCCTTTGGGAGTTAAATGCTATCATTCGTAGCGTTTTAAACAATTCAATTAAAAAAAGGAAAATGAGGGAGAGAGAAAAAGATGAAAATTCATTTTTTTTAATATAGCCATCTACCATAACATGTTTTTCTTAATATACATTTATTTTTATTTCGTTTCGTAAGGCTGCGATTTTAGTGTATAAAAAAAATTCGGATAAATTAGTTTTTTTTTTTTTTATATTTTAGTACATTTTTATCTTTTTTACGGTGATGTCTAAGTGGAAGGGGGAGAAGGTGAATTGATGTGTCCTGCTGCTCAAACCAATTCTTTAGGGATTCTATTCAAAAAACAATTAACTTCGAAATTTAATTTAATTTAAAACCAATTTCTCTTTTTTATAAGATTCATTCATTCATTGAGGTATTATATAAAACCTACACAATCAATAAATTTTATTCATAAGATTTAATTTGATTTAAATTTTCATTTTTTATTTTTAGTTAGTAATTCTTAACAGTCGAATATATATAAGCAGCGCCAGCTCTAGTTTTTTTGCCGACAAATTGCCGCCCCTTTAAACAAAATTTTTTTTTAGTCAGAGCAAAAGTTTAAGACGAATAAGATATTTACAATAATTATTTTATAGAATTTTACCAAAACCTTCGAAAAAAAATTTATAATATTTTTACTTTTACTGGACTTAAACTTTTGGCCTTTTAAATTGAACAATTAACAAAAAATCAACAAATATATATTTTGATTAACTGATTATCAATATTTTGTGTCAATAACGACCAAAATCCCGCCCTTTAGATTTGCCGCCCGGACAAATTTCCGGGTCAGCCGGCCTTGGATCGGGCGTTGATATATATATATATTTGCAAATTTTTAGTATAAAAAATATTTATTTTATTTTAGTTTAAATAATTTATAAATAAATGTATAATATTTTATTTAATGTTAAATTAATGATCGTTTTTCTCAAAAAATATAAAATTTATCCTAGAATTTTTTAATTAACATTTTTTTTTTCATTTTTAATTCTTAATATTTATATTTTAATTGCTCACAGAACATGATAAATTCTCATGTCAACCATCTGGTGGACGAGATGATATGTTTATATGATATAATAATATTATATTTATGCCAGTGAATAAATCCCACTTTTTTAATTTATTGCTAATTCTTAGTATATTTTAATGCTAATTTTAATCTTTATAAAATAAATTATATAATTCTTATATATATATATATATATATATAATGTTCATTTTTTTGATCGATTCAAATTATAAAAATTATTATTATTTAGAAATATATAAAATATATCTTTCCTTTCATTCTTTGATTTGTTATTGATAAATTTATTAAATAACTATTCGTATAAAAATAAAATTGAAAAAAAATTTTTTTTTTAATATGGAAGGTATTTGATGATCGAAATGAGGAAGATGGCAAAAATCAATTACCTTCTTTCTTTAGTCAATGAAAAGAAAATAAAAAATTTAAATTGAATGCACACACACACAGGCTCATACATACACAACAACATTGAATACGATATGAAGAAATAAAAATATTTTTCTAAGTCAAAGACAATCCAAATTCAATAAAATTTGATTTGGTAATATGTTTTTGTTCTCTATTATGATAGTGTATTTTTTTAAGTTTATTTAAATCTAGTAGATTTATATAAATATATATACTATATATATATATATACAATTTTCAATTTATAAACGATCTGAAAATTAATAATAAATCAACAGGTTAAAGGTAAGTCATTAAAACACACGGTTTTAAATTTCAAGATAAATTTTTATTAAACTTGATGATCATTTCTCGACTGTTACATCATAATTAGAAGTTTGCACTATACTCAACGAGAGTTGTCAGTTCAATCTTTAAATTTAATTCAAAACATATAAATAAATAATAAATCTGGTCTCATCATCAAAGAGCCAAACACGCGCTTGTTTAATAAATATTATTTATTAATTTTAATTTATAATTTATATAATTAATTAAATTTTTAATTTAAATATAATATATGTTAATTAATCCAATTCAAATTTGCGAGATAGTCGAGTGGAGACACTCCAGATTTTTATTTTAATGATAAGAACAAACAAATTTCATATCATTACTCAACATGAGTAATTAAAGAATAATTTAAGTTATATTCTATGCCAATTTATATTCAATATTAGTATGATCATTAATAAAATAAATTTCCAGTTTTTTGATATCTTTAATAATTTTTCTCTTCATAATGATTCTTCAATCCACATTTTTTAAAGAGATATGCTATTTTAATAGAAATATTCGTCCGAAGGGTATTTATTCTTTTAAAACAAATAACATTACACCAAAAAAAAAAGAATATAATAAAATATAAAAGACATTTTTCAACAATATACAAACATTATAAAACCCAAACTTAGGCCATTTAAATTATTTTTCTATTTAATAAATTTGCATTTGTTGAATGAAAATATTTTCTTTGTTTAAATGACATCCAACTCGTCAGTATTTATTTATTCGAGCTCGTTAGTTATGAGGAAATATTATAAATTGAAATGACGGTTGTAAAGAATAATTAGTTTGTCATTGTTCATGCAACTTCCAGTTTTCTCGGGTGCATCATTCACCCATATGACAACCTCTTTTCATTTGGGTAGTCGAGTTATTCTTTTTCATTTTGAATTGACAAATGAGAATAAATTAATGGTCTCATAAAGATAAATTTAAGAAAGTAATAATAAATTTGAACTTTTTTTTATTCACTAAAATTGGAAATATTATATTACAATTTATACCTCCTTTATTAAGTAATATTAAAGTTTCATCCTTCAAAATTGTGCTTATGACATTGATTTTTACAATCATGATATTATATACATATATATATTATAAAGTCCCAAAAATTTCCTTCTCAAAATTATCAATTGTTATTATTTAAATAGTAATTATTATTAATTATTATTTTTATATAAATTCTGAATTATATTTTAGGTTGTTCGGAAAGTAATTTCGCCTTTTCAAGGCTGAGGGTTAATTTGTTTTTCCTTGCACCTTCACACAACTTCACACTTAAGCCGTATAACCATTTATGTTTATATATTTTGAATTCCTAAAAAAATCCGGAATTTTTTTTCATAATATATATATATATATATATATAATATATACATTGTGATAAAAAAGTTTCTGAAATTTCTAAATAAAACGCAAAATAGTTAATCTTATTCAATATTTATTTTGTCTCCTTAAAAAAATGCCCCTTCTGAAGCAACACACATATGCCAAAGCTTCTTCCAATCTTCGAAACATTTTTTTTGGCCGGGATGGCGTACAGCTCTCTCGTCACATTCTGTTTTATGGTCAGTAAGGAGTCAAAACAAATTCCCCGGAGTAGGAATATTAGATTTGGAAAGAGGAAAAAGTCACACGGGGCCAGATCTGGACTGTACGGTGCCTTGTCAATGGTATTTATCGAGTGTATTGCCTTAAATGCATTCACAATATATATTTAATATTAATTTAATTTATATATATAATGTATTTTTGTAAGATTTGAGATTAGGGCATTTTGGCTCTATTTTTAAGAGAATAAAAGGCATTCAAGAAAATAAAAAAATCTTCTATTATGTTTCTATTTCAGTGAGATTTAATTATGACCTTCAACTACGTAAATCAAAATTAATTTTTTTTTCCTTAAATTAAGAGTGGACGAGTAAAACATTGTAAATTGAAAAAATTCAATGAATTAGGAAGTTATAATATTAATTTATGACGTTCATTTTCCAGCTCAATTAATTTATAATATAAATGGAAAAAAATAAAAATAAAAAAATTCGTCTTGGAATATTGTGACTTGATTATTTCTAGTTAAGTAAATAAATTCTCAATTTAGAAAGTTTTAATTGAATAATTCACAAATTTATGAGTCCTAAACTTTTCTAAAAAGTTAAAATATATGAGGGCAAAAAAGTTTTCAAAATGACTACAAGTTCAAGGTCTATGCCAAAGGATTTATAGGAAATGATATATCATTTTCATTTGATGCTCTTGAGATCAAATATTTCCGTTTGGAAGATAAAAAGACGAAAATAAAATGAAATATATTTAAATATTTTGCATATCATGATAAATGACTGGTACCCAGTTTAGTTATAAATTATAAATCGTAATAGAATTAATCTTACAAGGAAGATTAAGAGACATCAATAACATATATTGAAAGAGATACAGATACAAAAAGATCCTTTTTTAAATTAGATGGAATAAGTAAAATAAATAAATGATTAAGTAAAAGCTTATCTTTGATTGAGCGTTGTAAATTATGTAGACCTGTAATTGAAAGTATTTGCCATATTTAGAATTACAAAACAACATTTATACAGTTGCTTGTAAAGTGTAAATCAGGCCAAAGTGATCTATTTAACAGTACTCGATCTGACCCAAGGGGTCGAATATATTCTTCTTAAATATTATTATCTTTCGTGATTACATTCAATTTTTCTACATATTTAAATTCTACATTTTGTATATTAAGATTTTGTATGCTAATACTTACTACTAACTTACTTAATACTTGTTACTAAATATTTTTACCGACCGACGATAGTAAGGGAGGTATTGTTTTCACACCAAATTTCACATGTGGAGATTTTTACATATCTCCACGAATCATGCATTTTCTTAACAGAAAAAAGTATTTTTAGCATGATGTCTGTCCGTCTGTCCGTCCGTATAGATGTGTACAGCCTGAACGGCTTAACGGATTTTGTTGAAATTTGGTATATTTACTTAATGCATCAGTGGGATGAATTGATCAACTTTTGGTGCAAATCCGGAAACCGGAAGTGCTAGTATTAGCGATCGACGATAAGAAGGGAAGGGTTATTTTCGAACCAAATTTCACATAAGGAGATTTTTTTACATATCACCACGAATGTATTGGTTTTATCCTCGGGATTAATCATCTTCATTATGTTTTTCTTAATTTAAAATTATATGACGTCACCCAGCCCTTCATGACGTCACAGCCTCGGGTAACGCCGGCTACTTCAGCTATATATTATAAATAAAATTAAATTAAAAATATTTATGTTTTATCCATATCTGTTTTTTATTACATTAATAGATATATTAAAATTATTTGAAATTGTTTCTGTAGCTGGAAATTAATTTACTTCAAACCGTCGGTCGGTTCGGACCTGGCCACAGGTCAACTTATTTCTTATCACTATTAATTTCAAACCCCATCTCTTTTCCTACCTCCATTAATTTTTCCTCGCTATCTGTAATTGCAATTCCCGAATCTCCTATTATATTATTTAAGTCGTCTGGGTAGCCTAATATTTTACAATTGATTTCCGCATCTTACTCTTTCTTTACTACCTTTAAGACAAATTTGAAGATCAAAATTTGAAAATTCGATTGAGTCATACGTATGTTTTACTAAAGTCTACAAATAATTAGTGAACAGAAATATTGAATTTGCGGTTTTTTTTCTAATATCTGCCTTAATAAAATTATCTGATGTAATGTTGATCGATTTGGCCTGAACCCGCATTGATATCCTCCTAATATTTCCTCCGCCTATAGTTCGTAAGTATTGTATATGTTATAATAGAGTATAATATTTCTCAATCAGTTCATTTTGATATTTTATTTTCATTGAATAATTTTAAGGAATTTATTCTTTGCGTAGTTTTAAAGATTCAAGGGAACATAGGGATAGTGAAATCGACTTTGTTTTATACTATGTAATGATTGTAAATTTGCTGATTCTGAAATAGAAACGTTGTGTATTTTTTGTGTTTTGAATAAATGTGTACAATAAAATATCAATATTTTCATTGTCCCCCATGGGGTGTACGCTCCAAGTTGGGAACCACTGTTCTATTACTGTGATAATCTTCTACAACTTGATCTATTGATAATTAAAAGTGAATGAATTCTTCTTGGTTTAGTAATTTATTAGTAATAAAATTTTGTAATTAAATTATAGAATATCATCATTGTCAGTAATCAATAAGTGAATATAGATGTATTATTAATTTTAATATTAATAATTATATATTTTTCTATTTTATATTTAATTACAATATCCTCTTATTTTATAGATCCACAGTTAGTTGGTAGCATCCTGTTCTTCCGATTGAAGAACCACAGTTATAAATTAAATGGTTTGTAAAATTTTGTGGTAATTAAATATTAGAAAAATTAAATGTTTAAAAATTGAGCTAATGAAAAAATTACTTTTTCAAACCTTTATGGAAATTGATTTTTTTATAAATATGTTTGATAAAATAATTATATTCTTCAATTATCTTGATTCAAATAAGCGAGTAAAAGCTAATGAGAAGTTTGTTTAAGGGGAAATTAATTGGGAAACGTTGTACAAGTATTCAGTAAAATGGCAATATAAAGGGAGGATGTAAAGGAATTGGGACAAGAATAGATTGAATGGAGGTGGTTTCAGAATATGGATGCTGGAGTTGTGGTTGCGGCCATCGGCTCTCGAGTTCAGTATCACCACCAAGGTAGATAGATAGATCTATTTACATTTTCTTATTTGAATAAAATATATTTGAATTGGTATGCGTCTCTATGCAACTGGATGAACTCTTTCAAACCGTTTCAAATTAAACTCGAGATTTATCGATAAATATCAAGAGCCTCTTCCGGATTGCTTATCAATGAAACAGAGACCAATCGCTGCATTTATATTATAATTAAGAATTTTTTAAAACACGAGTTAAGCGTTCTTGCATTTTAAGGTTAATTTCTTATGTAAAACGTTAAGGATATGCTTCATTTTATTTTCAATAGATTATATTTTATTTAAAATATGAGTTAAAAAAAATAATTGACATATACACATTAGTTTTATGTACTATATATTTATTAAATAATATACAATATATGTATTGACAAACACATATAAAAAGTTTGACAAATATATGTTTGTTTTTTCTGCTTTGAGGAGGTAGTTTAATCATCATGTATTAACCGTTAATGATTGTTGTTTAACAAGATAGGACCGGACTTTTTCCGTCTAAAAATCCTACCACTTCATGCTTGTAAATTACCTTCTAGTAGAATTATTTTACCGACTTTGAAAATTGATGGAAAATAAGCTACATCGTTATTTTCTTCCATTATTCCAAATATGGTTGGTGTATCTATCTATCTCTGTGACTCTACGGAACTCGAAAGTTCTTGGCCGCAGCAACCACATACTATAAATGAACAAAAAATATGAAAACGTATTATTCAAATGCTTTTTATTAGAATACTTTTGAAATATATCAATATTGTTTATTTGTTTTTCCTTTTGGGGTGTCGTCTTGTAGATACTCTTATTCCCTCTCTGGTACTCTTTTGTCTAACAACTGGACATTGAATGTTGTAGAAGGATAGTCAACTCGGTGATCAGTTTCCATTATCGTTTCCCAGAGCTCTAATTATTCAGATATGCGCGGGCTTGGCCAGCAACGTATCGGTTTCTAATCTAGCGAGTCATTGCTCTTCTGTTGCAGATAAACGCGATTTCGAATGGTATACCGGTTTGATATCCATTCTCCTTTCCCGAATCGACCTTCTGGTACAGAAATACTCGGGCCTGAACAAGTTGTACCGACTAGGATCCCATTCTCGTTAACCACTGCGCTCTTTTGTTTTAGATGAGCGGGATTGAGCAACCATGGCTGGTGTAACTATCTATCTCTGTGACTCTACGGAACTCGAAAGTTCTTAGCCGAAGCAACCACACCCCTCCAAGTATTCCTATTCTGAGCCACAACCTCCCTATCCCTATCCTCTCCCACATTATCCACCCACAGTGTCCTTGGTCTTCCAAGTCGACGTTTCCCACTTGGTCAATCATACAATTTACTGAAGAATAATCTACGATTTGATTTAAGGAGAATACAGGAGATTTATGAAAATGTCCAAAAACTCCAAACATCCTTGATTATAATTGGAATAGCGAAGTAGGCACATCGAGCAATTAGCAAAATAAGAAATGTTAACTAATTTCAGATAGTCAACTACTAGAACAAAAAATAGGCTTAGAAGAAAATTTAAAAAAAATATTTAAATATACATTAACCGAATGTTTGTGTTACAGTGATAATTAAAAATAGTTATAACACTTGTTTTGTTGTTATCTCACTTTTATTACAGAATAATAGTGTTTATTTTGAAAATTTGGGGTCCTTTAACTTATAATTGAAGTAAAGGAATTGGAAGAAGAATAGAATTGAATGGAGATGGTTTCAGAATAGAAGATTTTATTAATTATAATCCTGTTAAATTCTCATATAAAAATAAATATTAAAAGATATCTTGCTGTGGGATATAAATTTACGAATAAGGAATTTGGAGCCCAACTTGGAAAAACAGCCAGGTAGAAAAATAAATACTTTTATATTTGAATGTCGACGTTTTTTTTTGACAATTTGTTGCTTTGAAGATGAATACGCATGCGCAATCAAAACGTCGAAAGTTTTTACTTTTTTACTTGACTGCTTTTCTCGGCAAGACTCCCAATTCCTTTTTTCCAAATATATATTAAATCATAAAAAAAAGAATTATTGAAAAAATAAATATCAACAAAAAAAACGAAAAAAATATTACTTGAGTACTTTGAATGTGATTTTTGAATCTGATCGGATCTATAAGTCTTTTATATTTTTATAATGATTTTTTTTTCCTTTTTTAAGACATTCAATAGTAAAGATATATGTTTAATAGTTTTTCACATGATTAAAAATTGTATAAAAATGGTATATGTAGAATTTCAGCTTGATTGATTCGCTGAAAGTACCAGAATTAAATTTTTAACACTTTGACAGGCAATCACGCGCCAGCACGTGACATCAACAAAGAGGCAGACCATATTTTTTTATTTAAATGTCACTGAAACAAATTATCATAATTTTTATCTACAGCAAATTTTTTATAGCATTATCAACATCTATAAATTAGAATTATAATGAATTATTTATTCGTTTTAAGGATTCGTTGTTTTTTTTATAGCGATTAATTTATTATAATTATAAGAGTATTGATTTATTGGTTTATAAATAATATTATAATTTTAGTGAATAAAACTATAATTAATTGTAAATATAATAAAGAAAGAAGTTTAAAATAAATAATTAAAATTTTTTTAATCTTTTCTAAAGTATGTCGAAATTATTTATGGAAATTAATTTTTTTTAATAGTTGTTTTATATTATATACATATATATATATATATATATATATATATATATGCTGTAATATTTAACCTTATTCATTTCATTTCTTTATAATAACTTTAAATTTAAACGGTAATCGTTAATATGGTATCTATTAAATCAAACTAGCTGCTCCGAGCGCCTTCGGCGCTCTTCACACCTAGACGGGGGCTCCGCCCCCTGTACCCCCGAGTGATACATAGTATTTGGTTGAAAGTCTGTATGTAAAAGATTTTCATCCATTTTGTTTCAATCAGTATAAGTAGATAAGACATGTATTTGTTTTCTTGTAAAATATATCTAATCCAAAACATACCTGTTAAAAAGGAGGCCAAGTTCCTATCGGTTATTTGTTTGCCTAAAAAAGGGTTCAAATCCATCCCAATGCCAAGTTTAGATGCACTTGTTTGATAATTATCATCCCATGTCCCTTGCTTCATTGTCCACCCACCTTGGTCCTTGGTCTTCCACCGGATGTTTCCCAATCGGTTTCTCCCAATTTCTAGTTTCTCCAATTCCAAGCACGTCCCCTTCCCATCCCAGCCTTCTTGATTTTATAACCTTAACTATAACTGGACATTATATCTCGTTATGCCATCTCCGCCATCCCCCAGTGACCTCATCTTCTTTTGGCCTATAAATGCTGCGAACAATATTAATCTCACAAATACTCCAAATCGTCTCCCAGAGTCATCGATAGGGTGACCAAACGTCCCGTCTTTAGGTGCTCTGTCCCAAAAAAGTCTTCGGGACACCCTACTGTTTTTTCAATATTTAGGACATTTCGTAATTTTTTTTTCAAAATTTTTTCAATTTAGTTCTAAAAAAAAGGTATACCGTTTGTCCCGGTTTGGTGTTTTCGAAATATGGTCACCCTAGTCATCGATCAACATGAAAAATAATTGTTTTTTCAAAATCATAATTCTTGAATTTTTTTGTTTAATTACATTTCGGTTGATTTTTCCCCAATTTCTCTAATCACATATCTCCTCTTCCAGTCCAATTCATTTACCTGGCTTAAAAATTTTTTTAAAATTTTAAATAGAGGGAGAGAGAGAGGTTCTAATTATATATATATATATATATATATCTGTTTCTATGACAACAAAAAAGCAAACAAATTACATACATACAAATACTCTCCTTTATATATATTTCTGGAAAATGGAACACCCGCAGCTCAGCTCAGGAGTTACCTAAGATTCTAATTTCTTTTTTATTTTTCATCATTTGAGGTACCCTTCACCTCAGAAAAATTTGGTTACCTTACTCCTTGTAGTTTAGGCTCTGGAGTTTTTTGCGTACAGACGGACACTAGCGTATTAAATATATAGATTATAGATATGAATATAATGTTATAAATAAATATTTTAAAATATCAAAAATACTTTATTAATTGAAATTATTGGAAATAATTTATTATTAATATTAATATATTGCATTGTTAATTAAATACTTATCAAAAATATTTTTAATACAAAAAATGATAATATATTTTAATTAAATTCTAAAGGCAATGAATGGGTCTCACCTGAACAATTTATTTGGCTAAAATAGTTTTCTTTCGTAAAATGATAAGCCAGTTTATTTTCTTAGAAAAAGCATAGAAAATAATTTTTATCAGTTTGCCTTGAAAAATGAATAGGAGAAGACACACCAATTAGGCTGTCTCATTGAATGATGGTAAGTAATTAATAATTATTTTATTATAAATCTTATTAATTATTTATATACATATATTTATAACTTATTAATATATATATTAATATTAATAATATTAATAGTTATTTGTTTTCTTCTATATTCTAAATATACCAATATATATATATATTAAAAATTTATATTAAATTATAATTATATTAAAATTTTCTTTTAAATTGCCTTAAGTATAAAAAAGTTGTTTTTGATCGATAATTTTATTTTTGTTGGTAGTACATCAACTCAAATTAGAGAAGAAGAGAAAGCATTACAAGGGTTTTTTATTCAGTTCATGATTTTTTTTGAGTAAGGAAATTATTTTATATTACATATACTTACTATGATTAGTTAATAATCCCTTACCAAACCATTTTATCACCAACCAAATAACTTGACACTGTTATATTTTATTGATTCGTTAATATTGCCTGATAATTCATTAAATTTTATTTCAGAAATTTCATTTCATTAATGTGTGTGAATATTTTAAATATTTATAATTTAATAAATAAAAGAAATTCAAATAATTTTTGTAAATGTTATTTCCATTTAACATTTTGAGAAAATTTTTTTTTATTTTTTCAATTTTTTATGAATATGTATCTATGATAAATAAAGAAGATATGGACCGTTTATTTTGAAAGTGGTGTAAGTCCATATTCTCTTGTTTCGAGAAAATTAGATGTTAGCATATCTGTCAATTAAAAAATTCAGGCAGGTTGTATGAAGTCTGGCAATGTCTCTATTGTTTTACAAATATTTAATTTCATTATATAGATATGTTTAAGGGGAATTAGACTACAATAATACATATTTATGGGCTGTAAATGGACTTACACCACTTTCAAAATTAGGCAACTGTAAAAATCGTTTAATTTCAATTTAAAAAAATCAAAAAGCACTTAAAATATATTTCATTGTAATCCAATTTTTTACAAATACTCGTTACAAGACATAAAATTTAATTTTAGACACTAATTACATTGTAAAAATTAAATGATACTGATAGTATTTACTTATGCTCTGCATGTGGCAGTGTTTCGAAATATGCATGATGCACCGGAGGTATATAGGGTAGTAACTGCTTCATGTCTTTATATTTTTCGTAAGTAATAGGCCTGGCATTTTCGTACAAGGGCGCCAGGGCGATTTTTTCAAACTTTAGCGGTCTTCCAGGACGTGTAGGTAATAAATTTATAGTTTTAAATTATGCTTCCTTCATTGATGTTTTATAAAAAATAGTATATGGTGCACTTTTGAGAAATTTCAACCAATATATTTGCAACCAGTTGACTTGTTCGCCATTAGTGTTTTCCTTTACCTGTTTTTTAATCGCATTTTGAAGATTTTTTATTGAAACAATATCCTCTCGTCTCATTTCATGTAAAATGAATTTGTTATGTTTTCTACATTGTTTTATCTCATCATAATAATCCTGTGGTGTGTATAGAAAATTATTATATAAAATTATATGCCATTTTTATAATGCCAAAATCTGCATCATTCGGAAGATATGAATGCCCAGAAAGTAAAACCTACCTTTGTCAATTGGACGTATACCACTTTCATAATCGATAAGTATGCAATTTCATTTACCGACCGATTTTAAGTTGTAAAAAACATGGGAATTTTTTAAGAAATTAAACCCGAACTAGTTATACATAAAAATTTACATCAAATTAAGCATGAAATTTTTTTAAAAAATGGACTTACACCACTTTCAAAATAAACGGTCCATATAATTTTTGTGAGTGGGAGTAAATTTAAGACTATATTCTGAGTGCACTTCGTACAGAGATCATTTGTCGCAGATTAAATAATCTGGGTTTCTTGACCATTAAGTAAAGTCTATTAATAATCAATTAAACAAAAAATGTTTTTAAAAAATTTGCTGTAACAAATAATACTTTAATTTTTATTTTTAATACATTCATTACAAGAACTGTAAAATTAAATATAATTAAAATTATTATAACAACTCACTATTTCTTTTTAATTCATTAATGGAATTCTTATTTTTATTCATATTATCTATATATATAAAGGAGAGTGTTTGTATGTATGTATATATATATGTATGTAATTTGTTTACTTTTTTGCTGTCATAGAAACAAACAAAAAAGAAATTTCCTACTTAACCGACACTTTACCGGTAATTTAGAATTATGAATATCAAAAAATAAGAAACGATTTCTATGAAATTACATCACAATATTCTTATATATCTCTATGGTAACATAGGCTATAGATTTTATTAATATCTAATTCTAATCAATAACCGCAGAATTTAATTTTTTAAAGTTTATATAGTTCTCCGTGTTGTTCATTCAAGAGCCAGGCGTGGCCCACTGACTGGCGGACTCATTTTACACAATGTATATAACTAGCAATCAAAGAATTATTATAATATTTAACTTTTTATTTTAAATTCTAATATTCAAATATCATTTCAATTAAATAATTTATTCTAAAAGTTCTCATTTTAATTAATATAATAAAATATTTAAATCATATTTAACTTAAATTATTTTGTATTTATTCTTTCTATATTTGAATACTTCTTTTATTTTAAGGGAGGGAATTAACTATGATCTAAAAAAATTAATAAATGAACTTAATAATAAAAAATCAAATAAATCCATTAATTTAAATTAATACTATTAATGAATGTTAATTTACCTTTAGTTTTATCAATACTTTTATACCGTTAATTTTTATAAATTGTCTCAAGTCTCTAACTTTGCATTTTCTAAAATTTTATTATAATTAAAAATATTCAATAAAAATCAAGCAATGAAATTAAAATATCAAAATGAAATGATCAAGAAATATTATACTCTATTATAACATATACAATACTTATAACTATAGGCGGAGGAAATATTAGACGATATCATTGCGGGTTCATGCCAAATCGATCAACATTAATTAAGATATTTTCATTATGACAGATATTAAAAAAACCGCGAATTCAATATCTCTATTCACTAATTATTTGTAGACTTTAGTAAAACCTACGCATGACTCAATAGATCCGGATAAACTTTTTCAAATTTTGATCTTAAAATATATCTTGAAGGTAGTAAAGAAAGAGTAAGATGCGGAAATCAATTGTAAAATATTAGGTGACCCAGACGACTTAAATATAATAGGAGATTCGGCAATTGCAATTACAGATAGCGAGGAAAAATTAATCGAGGTAGGAAAAGAGATGAGGTTTGAAATTAATAATGATAAATAAATATATTTAGAAACAAACAGGAGCAGTATTAACATACAAAATGTAGAATTTGAATATGTAGAAAAATTGAATGTAATCACGAAGAATAATAATATTTGAGAAGAATTTAAATCGAAGTTGCAATCGGGAAACGCATGTTATCATTCAGTAAAGAGGCTTATCTCATCAAAATTATTATAAAAGGGAATGAAAATTAAAATATATAAAACAATTATTTTGTCTGTTGTATTATATGAGTGTGAGACATGGTCTATGATCTTAGGAGATGAGAGTGGAATCAGAGTATTTGAGAATAGGATTCTTCCCAGCATTTATGGACCAAAGATGAGGACACCAGGGAATGACGTAAGAAAGATGGAACAGAGGCTCAGGATAAGAACACTTGGAGAAATGTGGTTGTAGCTGCCAAGAACTTTCGAGTAGATAGTTATAACATATTCAATAAAAATATATATAATTAATTTACTGATTAAATTAAAATATATTTTAAATAATCACACAATAAGAAATGAATGTTTTATGTTATACATTGATTGAAACAAAATGGATGAAAACCTTTTACTACTTTCAACCAAATACTATGTACCACTCGGGGGTACAGGGGGCGGAGCCCCCGTCTAGATGTGAAGAGCGACGAAGGAGCTCTGAGCAGCTAGTTCATAATAAAATTGATGTTCATTATGATGTTCATCATTTAATAAATTATTTATTGCATTTGGAGAAAATTGTTTTACATTTCTATTCTGAGTTTCAATAAATGGTTACTAAATTTTACGAAAAAGGTAGAAACATTTATACATAATTATATCTTTCTGTTTAATTGCTATCAAAATTTAGAAAAAAAAAAATTAATTTTCACGGGGTTACTAAATTATATTTTCTTGAAAAGGGAGAGGTTGGCCAAATAAGTTTGGGATCCGCTGGAATAGAATAATTAAGATTTTTGAAATTTAAAACTGCTCAATTTTAAAAGGGTAATTATTTTAATAAAATTATTTTTTTCATTTATTAAAAATTAGATAAAATAATAAAATAGTAAAAATATTTTTTGATTCTGTGTTTCAAATATTATTTTTGACGTTATCCAAATTTAAAGAAAGCGGAGATTAGGTAGTTAAATATATTAAGTGTTTTGTAAAAAACTTAGAGAATTTTGAATTTAAGAAATTGTGTCTTAAGGATTTAATATTGAATTTAATTCGAAACCTGACTTCTTTTTAAATGAAGATGCCTCGATTTCTTTAAACATTCTAAGCTTACATTTAACTTCATATAATTCAATTTTCATTAAATATTCAATTGTTTTTTTTATAAAACGCAATCGATTCTACTATATCAGGAAATAGTGTGATTTTTTTTAAAACACATTCACTCTAAAAACTTAATTAAAAATATGATCTGTGGTCAGGCAAAGACCCGACCGACGATTTGAAATAAATTAATTTCCAAACAACATTATATATAAATATATAAAGTATCAAAAAAAAAAATTAAAACTTGAATTAAAATGACTAAATTATATTATCTTAGTTTTTATTTTTAGTTTAATTAATCAATTATTAATTACTACTATATTTTAAGTGAAATATTTTCTGACAATAAATATAAAATTAATACTTTGTAAACTATCACTTCCGGTTTCCGGATGTACACCAAAAGTTGATGATTTCATGCTAGTGATGCATTAAGTAAATATACCAAATTTTATCAAAATTCGTTGAGCCGTTCAAGCTATACACGTGTATACAGACATAATGGACAGACGAACGGACGGACAGACGAACAAACATCATGCTAAAAATGCATTTTTAATTCTTAATAGAAATATTAAGAAAATGGATGATTCGTGGAGAAATGTAAAAATCTCCACATGTGAAATTTTGTGTTGAAAAATATTTTTACTATTTTAATATTTTCCTTCTCTTCCTATCGAAGGTCGGTAAAAATCCATTATTAACAATACCTCCCTTACTATCGTCGGTCGGTAAAAATTTAATTATGATTAAATAATAATTATATTTGTTAAAATTATTTTCTACAAGTATAGATGGAGATTAAATTGTACTTTTTTTTAATAATTTTTTAATAAAATTATATAGAGATGTCCGGGAAACTCAAGTGCTACGATGGCAACCGATAACAACGGATTTCAAATTTGACTCTACATTTTAATTAGAAATTTTTTTTACAGAATGCCACCGAAAAAATCAAATTTAAGTAAAGTCTCTGGCGCTCCAAAATTTCGCATCTCTGATATAGACAGTGATGAAAATAACTTAAATATCTTATTTAACAACTAGCTGCTCAGAGCAATTAAATTATTTGATTTTTATTTAAATATTTAAATTAGTATTTAAATTATATATTCATATATATACACAGGCAATAGCCCAAAGATTAGCGCAAGCAACAAATGTCAATAATATTAAACATGAACTTACCGACAAAAGAGATCGTTTTTTTAATTTTTTAATATCCACGACCAGAACAACATCAAAACAAAAATTAAAAAAACCTCCGCTCAAGGCAAATTACTAAAAAATGATCATTAGGTATTCGAAAAATATTGTTTTCAAAGAACTATTTAATTAATTGCCACAAGCCACGATAAATTAATTTTAAACTTAGATTGCAAACACCGTTTGCAACGGGTTCAACTAGTTGTTTAATATAATCAGATAAATCAACCCTTTTCTTTTATATCAAAATTATTTAATAAGAAACATAATAGAAATTTGAAATAATATCTATCTAGTATAGAAAATCAATCTCGATCTGAAATAAAAAATATTATTTTTATTTGATTCATTTTTGAAAGGATTTTCTAAGATTTACATATTTGTTAAACAAACACATTGACCCACAGGGGAAATAACTTTCCTAAACTCCACCCCTCTGATTCACTTTATCAGAAAGAAAAAGGATGGATAAAAATAAACTTTTATTCCAATAAAATAAATATGTAAATAATGTTTGTTTATTTTTTTTTTTTATAAATTCCCTTCTTATAATAAAGATATTTTATTTTCTTCTTTCCCCTGCTGTGAATAGCCATGTTGTTAAATGATTGAGATTTTACAATGCCTATTTTTATTTAGTAATCCATGTGGAAAAACCGTTCGTGAGTTTCTTAAAATTCTTCTTTTCTTTCCTTTTCTTCATATAATATATTGAGCTTTAAATTTCCCAAATGTCTGATAATGTAATATAATCTAGTCGCCTTCTTTTGAAGCTGACGAAAAATATACCAATCACACCCTATACATATAACTCTTTATTGGTTATAAATTATCTTATAAAGTTCTTTTTAGTATTAAATTGCTTGTTACTAAATTAATAACTGATAAAAATGTATCACATTTAAAATAAGTAAGTATGGTTAGAAATA
Organism: Labia minor; assembly: GCA_963082975.1. Lineage (NCBI taxonomy): Eukaryota > Metazoa > Arthropoda > Insecta > Dermaptera > Spongiphoridae > Labia > Labia minor. The sequence continues at coordinate 58,759,758 of OY720345.1, forward strand.
TTTACTCATATATATTTTTAAGTATAAATTTTAATGATTTCATTCAATAGTGTCTCGACAGAGAAAAATGTTTGTGTGTGTGTGTGTATGTGTGTGTTTGACACGAGATTACGCAAAAACAGTTTGTGTAAGAATAATGAAATTTGTTACACGGGCATTATTCAAAACTCGTAGTTTTCTATCAACTTTTGAGAAATGTTTTGATTTTTTTTTCCTCTAAAGTGACCGTAAAAATAAAGATATATGTTTAATAGTTTTTCACTTGATAGGGTTAAAAATTGTATAAAAATGGTATATGTAGAATTTCAGCTTGATTGATTCGCTGAAAGTACTGGAATTAATTTTTTAACAAGTTGACTGGCAATCACGCGCCAGCACGTGACGTGGTATCATCAACAAAAGGCCAAACACGCGCAGGTTTAATAAATATTATTTATTAATTTTAATCTATAATTTAATTAATTAAATTAAATTTAAATATAATATATGTTATTTAATTCAATTCAAATTTGCGAGGTAGTCGAGTGGAGACACTCCGAATTTCTTTTTAATGTATTAGCTTAATTTTCTTTTTTTTTTCTTTTTATATTTATATTATTTTTATTTCTCATTTTTTGTGTTAATTAATTAGTCAAAAAGAAATTAATAATTAGGATTTTAAAAGTATTGAATGTTACAATGGATATTTTTTTTTTTTATATAATTTTTTTTTATACAATTAATTTTCACTAAAACCATTATTCTGTTAAAATTACACGTAAAATATTGTAACAAAAATAATAAATTCCAAAGAGAGAGAATTTTTTTAGACTAATTTAAATATTAGAGTACTTTAGTTAACATTTTCTATTGACGAGATGTTTTTTTCCATAATAATACAAATTTTAATAATTTTTAAAAATCACTTTAAATGTTAATAAGTGGATGAACTATGAAAATTTTTGACAGCACGTGCCTGAAGTAGATACATGTATTATTGAAGAAACATTGAATAAGTTAAGATAAAATAAATGAAGATTATAAAGGAATTTTTGAAGTTTTAATAAACGGAATCATAGAAAGATAAGAATGATTATATCTTGATTATCAAATATAAAAGAAAGAGTAGTATATTGTCTGATCAGTCAACTTATTAAACATTTAATTATATAAATTAAGTTTACATCTAACACATTTGGTGAAATTCTCAATAATAAAAAATATGTAGCTATATTAAATTTTGAAAAATAAGATAATAAAAATAGGGGGGTTCTTAGCAAAAATTACGAATACGTACGCGTTTAAAATACCTAATAGAAGACAGAGTTGGGATATATATAGATCTATTCTATTAATTTTACAACAAAATTTTTAAAACTTGCAGAAATAACTAAATTTAAATTTCCTTTAAATAATTATATGTAAATAAATATGTGTCATTTTTTAAAATTTAATATATTTTGTAAATTCTAAATTGTGATAACTTTAGATTTTTTAATTAACCCACAATCAACTCAAAAAGAGTCACATGTGGCTCGGGAGTCATGGTTTGGCCGCCGTTGATATATAATAATCACTTCACTTTCGCTTTTTTTTGAACATGAATGAATTGAAATGTTGAATTTTGACACATTTCATTTCAATTTTATTTTTACTATTATATACCAACATAGTTTATTTATATAATCTATAATTTGGGAAATAATCTTATTGTCCCGTTAGGTGCATAGTTACTTCATAAAATGATGTAAATAAAAAATATTTTATTTTATGATTATTTGTTCTTATAATATTTATTTTGGTTAATTTTTACGATATATTTTATTAAGCAAATTTTACATATTATCCAGAAATACAAGTTTATAAAATAAGTATATTTAAATCCATTGTATATCCAAATAAAAAATGATTGTGAGTTAATCCATTGTATACATGATAATGTCACCGATTCTAAACCTCTGGGGAGAAAGTAATATTTAAAAAAATTGATTAACTGTCTGAAAGGAAAACACACCTACACATAGAAAACTTTTGTTTTGGCAGTTAATTAAAAATAATTTGAAAACAGAATCCAAAATACTCAATAATACATTATTGATGTATTTGTATTTTATTGTAAGCGAGGGGAGGGGAGAGGGAGATGGAAATTATGATTAAAAGAGAAAGAAATGTCAGAAAATCTTTATAAAAGATAAAAAATAGATAAGAAACGCTGATTTAAATAATAAAATATGAAAAGTTCATTTATAGTTTATTAAATAAATGAAAAGGAAATAAATGGAAACACAAAATACTATGTAATCACTTAGGGGGTACAAGAGGCATAATTAGTGCTTTGTAAAAACTTTTTCATTTATAGTTTATATCTTGGTTCTACGTGTATTAATAAATATTTATGATGATGTCCTTAAACCAACTTGATCAAATCAAGTACTCATATATATATGAGAGCAGGTCAATAAGTCTGCGACTTTTTGAATTTCCGTCTTTTGAATGAAATGGCAATCCTGTCAGTAGGCAACTATCAGCTGACTCTCGCAATTTGAACCAGCTGGGTATTTTAGTTTGTGTTTGACTTAATAGCAGACGATTTCTTGATTTGAGAAGAAAATGTAAAAAAGTGAATTTCCATGAAAATCCATGAATTGGGTTACGAATTGCTCCCTCATCCGCCCTATTCTTAAAACATCTAGCCCCGATTTCTTGTTTCCAAACCTGAAGAAATGACTCGACGAAAAGAGATTTGACTCCAACGATGAAATCTTCTCACAAACAAATACCTATTTTGATGTCCTCAACAAACCTTATTTTTGGAAGGTATAGATAGGGAAACTACTTAGAAAAATAAAATAATTTTTTATCCAAAAACTGGTTTATTATTCAAAAAATCACCAACTTATTTTTTTACAATTCATAATTTTTGTTTTTTAATAGGCTTACTGTTTCTTAATTTCAGTTTTACTAAACATAAAATAATAAATATATTCATAAATATTAAATTCATGAAATTTGATGAAATTTCTAAATATAATTTGACATATTAGGAAAAGATATCCACAATATTCAAAAGAAAAATATATGTTTAAATGGAGCTGGTTTTTACATTTATATATTGATAAATGATATTTATTTATGAAAAAAAATTATTTTATCTTAATATTTTTTTTATTCATATATGAATCCCAAGAAGATTTGATATAATATTATAAATTCCATAACAAAGAGGATACTCTAAATTAGAGTGTCGAGTATTTATTTTGTTATCGTAACACTCGATAATTCTCGACGCCAGCACAGACAATCTTCCGTTTATTTTGGAATAGATTAAATGAATCGTTTCCTCCAACGGACCAGACCACTTGATTCCTGACCCGGCTCAGTCTTGACTCATCCTGACTCATGCGGGCCGGATGTCAGTTTGACGCACCATTTGTTTAATCAACACCTGATAATTGACTTCCAATTCCTTCATTTCCAATCATGAAACTGACAAAGTTTTCTACTACTCTGATCATTCCCCCACACGGTACGAGAGAATTTCAATCTATCTCTATCATTTGCTGATTAATTATTCAACCGAGGGGGTGGGACAATGTAGAAGGGTTGGAAATATTTCAAGGGTATTTTTTATAATATATTTATAAGTACAAAGGGAATGGATAGGGTGAGCTTGTAGCCACAGGGTCTACTAGCTTTGAATCTGTTTTGATTGCATTCCATTTCGTGATGTCATCAATGGAGGGGTCACTTTGAACAATGCGTTTGCAGTTCAAGTGGCAAATAAATTTATTCCAATGGATCAATATATGTATGTATATAAAGATAATTTTTTTTTGTTTTAATTCGCAATAACTAGTGGATGAAAATTCAAGTGAAAAAAAAATGCTCACTAAAATCAAATAAATATGAATTTTTTGAAATGGAGTTTATAATAACAGTACAGCCCTTAATCAAAATGACAGAGAAATATTACATAGGCTTTTAGTTGGAAATTACCAGAGTTAAAAATAATTGAAAATAAATAAATTCTAAATAATCCTTATATCAATTTCATAATAAATCTTTCTATCAGAAATACGAGGGTAGGTCAATAAGTCCGTGTCTTTTTGAATGAAACAAAGGTTTTTGGAAAAGAAATTATTTTATTTTTCAAAGTAGTCTCCTTTGGGTTCTATACGTTTCTCCAATTTTTTTTATCCCTTTTGTCGAGGACATCAAGATAGATGATTTCATCGTTGGAGACAAATCTCTTTCCGCCGAGCCATATCTTCAGGTTTGGAAACAAGAAATAGTTACTAGGGGCTAAATCCGTAGAATATGGCGGATGAGACCCAGTTGGTACAAATATGAGTCAGTTGACAGTTTCCTGCCTTTTTATTTAAGAGACAGGAAATTCAAAAAGTCACAGACTTATTGACCTACCCTCGTGCTCACTTTCTATAACTATAGAAACCAAATCTTATTTTATATATTTTCATTTCGTATTTATATTAAAAATATTTATTTAAATTTTACCTTAACCCAACTTGGAAATTACACTTATGTTTGTGGGTGTGATTGTTTTGTTTTAAATTTTCTTTGGGTCGTTGTCTATGATTGTTTTCTTTTTCATAAATAGACCTTATCATCGTGTTTATATAAAATATATTTATTAAATATTTACAAGAAATTCGATATAAAATATATACAAATATATATTAATAACAGGTAGCGCGTTACATCAGATTCAATCTTTTTTATCCTTTTTTTATCCTTTTTCGTTTTTCTATTCCGTACATTAAATGAATATTTACATACGTAATACATTTTTAAATATCCTATGAGCGTGCAGTGGATTTGGCGCTAAAATTAGGCAGTCGCTCGATTTGATTCTACTAAGAGTATAGAAACTCAGGGTGGCGTATCTCGTTGCTTAGTGACAAGCCACCCACGCAGCTTGTCACTATGAGGCTTGTACCAACAAAAACGCTAAATGGTCCTTTTAAAAGTTCACCAACCTTTATCATAATTTAATTTCTATATACTATATATACATAATTAACAAAAATAAAAAAAAAATTATGTATAAAAATAATAATAATAAAAAAAAATAATAAAGAAATAGTAACTATATAACTCATCTTAATCCAAGTTGATACTGGAAGTGGAATGAAGCAGGGATTTAAAATTGTTGGTTGTTTAGTTTTTCTATTCATAAAAAGTTAACCTCATGCATTTTTACTTTCCCGCATACTTCGTATAAGGGAAGTATTGGAATCGTCAAAAATTTCAACTTCGAGATTTCGATAGATCTTGACGTTTTAGACCTCCCTGAGTCGGAAAATACCATTTTTCGAATTATGTCTGTGTGTGTGTATGTATGTAATGTTTCTCTGTGAGCAAATTTACTCAGAAACTAATCAAGCTAGGACTTCGAAATTTGGTATGCCGATATTATTCACAGTTTGTAGATTTCTATCAAAATTTCGTCACTATGGTACTTTACCTACACTGATTGCGTTTACCTTTCAAGTAAATATTTGCTTCATATTTTGTATATAGATTTAAAAATATGAAAAAAATTGAGATACCAAATTTCATCATGATCTGACTACCGGAAGTGACATTTTACCTATACAAGTAGCGTTAGGTGTAAATTATCAATATATATAATAGTGTTAAACCATTTTACTTTATAATTTAAATTAATAAGTTTGTTTATTTTTATTGTTGTTAAAACATAATAATAATAACCTAATTACTTATTTATATGCGGGAAAGTTTAGGGGAGGACACTCCCGATTTTTTAATTAAGAAACATCACTCGAAACTTATCTTATCGGACTAAATTATAGCATATTTGTGATTAACTGTTAAACAATCTTAGAATATTCTACCGGTTGGAGCTAGAATAATGAAATTTGATACACGGGCATTATTCAAAATTCGTAGTTTTCTAACAACTTTTGAGAAATGTACCTCATCCGGAAGAGCGTCTTTATCTACCACATTTTCATTTTTTTCCTCTAAACTGCCCGTAAAAATAACGATATATGTTTGATAGTTTTTCACATTATTAAAAATTGTATAAAACTGCTATTTATATAATTTTAGCTTGATTGAATCGCTGAAAGTACAGAAATTAATTTTTTAACACGTTGCCAGCACGTGACTTGAGGCCATCAACATTTATTAATTTTAATTTATAATTTATATAGTTGTCTAGTAACTATTATCTGAAGTAGGTGGGATGGATTAGGTGTTTCTTGCTTGTCTTTATCAGTTGTCATAAGAAGGAATACTTATTTGATTCTACTTATTTCAGGTAAGTAATATTAATTTATTAATTAATGTAAATGTATAAAAATGTAAATATTAAAACCTGCTTATTTCAGAATCTTGTGAGAAAACATCCTTCCACGTCACCCCTCTTATATATATATATATATATTCTTCGAACTCTCATATATTTTACCCAAATCCTGGTTTCAAATCCTGGTTTTCAAAACATTTCACAATCTACAATAGTTTTTGCCTTCTCATTGATTTTATACCTAGAAGCAACCCATTTTTTAGATTGTCCTCATTTTTTTTTCTTTTATGCCCTGTTTATGACTTTTTGATTAATGATATCTGAGAATAGATAAAGGAAGCTTAGCCTTAATATATATCTAAAATCCCTAAATTCATTTTACAAATGTTTGAAAAAAAAAACGAAAAACTTTATCTCTAGTAAGTTGTGTTGTAAAACTGTATCGTTGAAGAAGAAAAGTATTCCATTCGAGATGTTCTAAGAACTTGTGCGTTTTTTTTTTCTTTTTGATAAAAAGTTCAGAGTTTTTTTTCCATAGTTGATCTGATATTATTAATGATTATCATTTTTTTTTATAATTTTACTTCAATTATTGGTTCCCACTTTGAGTTTAAATCAATTTTATTTGGATTTAATGTCTAATGTCCTCTTAACCTTAAACTTTTGGATTGGTTGGTTCATGAAAAGAACAAAAAGTTGCTTCCAATGGGGAGGGGGTAACATTTTTGAAATTTTTTTTTTTAATATTTTGCTCCTTTAAAGATATAAATGTAAAATTATAATATGTACTTAAATAAATATTCATAATTTTTATACTAAATAAAATTTTAATTTTTCTCTTATTTAATTTTTTTTTTATATATTTATTTTATTCTAATTTATTCAATTCTATATATAAAATAAAAAAAGTGAATAAATATATACACAAAAACAATCTATGAAATAATAACTAAAACGGTATAAAAACTAGAAATTATAATACTTATATAAATATTTGTATTTAAGCGTGTCATCTTAAGTAAATTTGCGTGTCCCCTCTGACACGCTGGAGTTCTAAATCAGTTTACTAAAACTCTCTTTTATATTTTTGAATTTGTTTTGTTTAAGATAAAAAAAATACACGACTACTCAGCTCAATTACAATTTATTAAGTAAGAAGCACTAGTAATTTAAAAATTAACGACTTCACTATCTTAAGAAATTTGATTAATTTAAAAAACTATATAAATTTTAATTGTAAGTTAGATCAATTCAAATAATTATCTCTCTTTTAAAAGAACCATCAATTTAGATTCATTTTATCCTTTATAATAGTAATAAACTTTTAAGTTCCTTTGATAAATAGTATATATTTTAAATACCCTTCTTTGAGACTTTGAACGATGATAAACTAGGAAAAGTTCATTTTAGTATAGTAATATTTTTACTGACCGACGATAGGAGAAGTGAAGGTTTTCACACCAAATTACACATGTGCAGATTTTTACATATCTGGACGAATCATGCATTTTGTTTACAGAAAAAAGTATTTTTAGCATAATAGCTGTCCGTCTGTCCGTGTGTCCATTGACCGTATAGACCTGTACAGATTGAACGGCTTTACGGTTTTTGATAAAATTTGGTTTATTTACTTAATACACCATCACGATGAATTCATTAACTTTTGGTGTATATCCGAAAACCGGAAGTGATAGTTTACAAAAAATTCATTGTCAGAAAATATTTCACTTAACTCACCATGAGCGGGGCGGGTATTTGTACCCGTTGCGTGGACTGCCAGTTATAAGCGGGGCGGACGCTAGCCGCTCATAGTGTGATAATATATATTTTCCCTTGTGTCACTTAAAATTACTTATTTTAAACGATAACTAATATATATCCCTCATATAAGTGGCAACGGGTATAAATACCCGCCCCGCTTATAAGTGGCAGTCCCCGCAACGGGTACAAATACCCGCCCCGCTCATAGTGTGTTAAAATATAGTAGTCATTAATAATTGATTAATTAAACTAAAAATAAAAACCAAGATAATATAATTAATATATATTGTTGTTTAAAAATTAATTTATTTCAAATCGTCGGTCGGTTCTGTGCATGGCCACAGTTCATATTTTGTATTAAGTTTTACTTATCATAAATTATGTAATAACACTTGCCTTATTATTCAATATATAGAAGTAGAAAATCTCATTGAAACTTCTAAGTGGATTAATCTGTTTAGAATGGTAATTTTTGAGTTAGCAGGAATCGGAGTGGTTCTTGCTAGAAGTGATTATAGCCAGACCCCCCCACCCAAATCGACCTCTCCTTTTATCTATGACCAATTACCCGTTAATGGATAATGGAGACCGGCTGTCTCGTTCAGACCCATTTTCATTTGGCACGTGCTGGGCTGGATTTTGATTGGCCTGTTTCCGAATGGCACGCGTTCTGTTTTAAAGCTTTAAGATCAAGTCTGGAGTGTGGGGTCAGCTTGTCCGGATGGAGCCCACACGTAGTCTGTTGGGAATTGTGACGTTCGCCTCCACTCGTCAATAAACTATTGAATGAATCTTTCAAGTGATACTCCCTATCAAAAGGATTTTTTATTTGCTTCTTATGGCGGCTGAATTTGATAGATGGACTGAAGCAAAGTAAAAAAATTAAATCAGATGAAAAGTGAAAAAGCCAATTAAGTTTTTTTTTCTTATTTTTATTTTTCCTTTATATGTAATTTACTACTTTGATAAGAATATAATGAGTATCGATATAATAAACCCATAATGTATAAATTATCGATAGAATTATTTAATTAAGTGAATTTATCAATAAATTCTAATCAGAATGTAACTCCTCCAATTATGTCACTATAAATCACTAATTCCCAAAATGGGCGGTAACTCCCCCCATGTTGCAGCGATCCATAGGAGTGAAGATGGCCACAGGTGGAAAATTGTATTACCTTTCTATTTTGATAAGTAGTTTCAATAATTTCAAACAATATGTTTCTAATTTATACCTTTCTTAATTAAATTTTTAGAAAAAGGTAGGATCGTAAATACCTAATTATAATAGTATATCTTTCTGTTTAATTCCAATTAAAATTTATTTAAAAAAATCTGGAGTGTCTCCACTCGCATATCTCGCAATTTGAATTGGGTTAATTAATACATATATTATATTTAAATTAAATTTAATTAATTATATAAAATATAAATTAAAATTAATAAATATATATTAAACCAGCGCGTGTTTGGTTCTTTGTTGATGGCACCATTGCGCGTGATTTGCAGTCGGGTTAAGCGATTCAATCAAACTGAAATTCTATATACATATAGCAGTTTTATACAATTTTTAATAATGTTAAAAACCATCAAACATATATCTTTATTTTTACGGTCACTTTAGAGGAAAAAAATCAAAACGTGGTAGGTAACTTCTTCTGAAAGTGCTACATTTCTCAAAAGTGGATAGAAAACTACGAATTTTGAATAATGCCTGTGTACGAAATTTCATTATTCTAGCTCAAACCGTTTTTGCGTATTCTTGTCTACATACACACACACACACACATACGCACAGACATTTTTTCCAACCTTACAATTAGTGAAAATGACTCAGGGACCTTCAAAACGTATAAAAACATCAAAATCTCCACATCGAAAATTTTCGTGTTCGCAATACTAACTCTGACGGGATAGTAACAATTATTGTTTTCCAGAGGCAATGAGTAATATTTTTTTTGAGAGGCGGTAGTCCAAATTAGTTTAGCAATCACTGTTTTAGTTGAATAGTTAAAAGATAAAGCACAACTGCATTCGAAGTCCATTTTCAAATTAACAATGAATTCTTTATGGACCAAGAAAGAAATCGGGTGAGCGTAGATATAATTGAATCAATTCTTATATTGAAGACACATTTAAAAATATTACTTAGGACAGTATTGAAGAATTAATCTGCAAAAAAAAAAAATAATTTTGAAAAAAGTTAATTGAAATGAATCTTTTTATTCATAAAATATTAATTAAATACCTTATTTCAAGTATGTTATGTTAAGTGTATATTATATTATTAAGTAAGAATTTTTTTTAAAAAATTAAAATAGAAATACATACCCAAATAAAATCTTTTTTAATAAAATTTAAGTGTCTTGTTTTTACATTTCATAATTATGAAATCCCTAGTCTTCCCTCATCTGATTAATACTGTATTTAATGTTGTTTATAAAAACAACCTGTATTTTACCAAAACTATTTATTAATCAAATTAAATAATTAAATAATAATTATCTTTATAAATAATATCATTGATGCATCTATGAAAAAAGTAAAATGATTATATATATTGAAATGTATTTGTGATAAAAATTTATCTTGCCTAAAAATTATCTATTTAACTTGTTATAATTATTTTGAGAAAGAGTAAACGGAATTTTTGACAAAAAAACTAAAATATTATTTTCTCATATATATAATATAATTTATTGCTTAACTATATTCTCAATTCGAAATTGCTTTTAGATTTATTTATATTTGAAATTTACCATTTACAAAGTCTTTTCATCAGAAAAATTTATCATTTGACTTATCGTTTTCCATCAAAGTCATTTTAATTAAAGTAATTAATTAACACAAAATATAATAGCAAAGGATATTAAACTAATTTCAAGCTTTTAAAGTTAATAAACTAGTTTAATAATTAAAGTAGAACCTTTTTGTACAGGATAGATATAAGTTATACAAAAATATTCGATAATATATATATAACATTGAAGGAGGTACAGGGGGGAGCCCATTGTTTAGGTGAGAAGAACGTAATAGTAACAAGTAGAACTGACTAGTATTTATATAATTCATTTGAATTCTTTATTTAAAAAAAAAATTGATAATCCAATTAGTAAAAGAATATTTTTTCTAAAAGGGGATTATCGACCCTAATTATTATTTAAATAGAATAGTAATATATTTTATCTTTCAGACTTTTGCAAACTATCAGAGTGAGTGAGTATTGTGTTTTTTTTTGTATTGATTGTATTTGTTTTTGATTACAGTAAACACGTGTGATAGCGGTAAAACACAACGATATCTTCCAAATGAGATTTCTGCCTGCTACATCCCATGCAAAGTAAGAATTATCTCTCAACATTTACCCTTTTTTACCGGCCGACGATAGTAAGGGAGGTATTGTTTTCTCACCAAATTTCACACGTGGAGATTTTTACCTATCATGCATTTTCTTACCCAAAAAAAAAGTATTTTTAGCATGATGTCTATCCCTCCCTCAGTCCGTATAGATGTGTACAGCTGGAACGGCTCAATGGATTTTGATAAAATTTGGAATATTTACTTAATGCATCAGTACCATGAATTCATCAACAAAGTATTAATTTTATATTCATTGTCCCAAAATATTTCACTTAAAATATAGTAGTAATTAATTTTGATTAATTAAACTAAAAATAAAAACTAAGATAATATAATTTAGTCATTTTAATTCAAGCATTAAAAATATTTTTTTTATATACTTTATAAATATACATATATATATATATATATATATATATATAATGTTGTTTGGAAATTAATTTATTTCAAATCATCGGTCGGTACTGTGCCTTGTCACAGCTCATATTTTTTTTCTAATTTAACATTTAATGTCATGTCACACTCGCCAAACAATTCCTAATTCAAAATTGACCAATATCGACCTCAACTCCCATTTTTTTTCAGAATATAAAAATTCCAATAACGAACTAAAAAATATTTCAAAAAAATTAAATTTTGTAAAATGCATTTTTATAATTTATATATATATACTTATTCTCATTAATTTATTAAAAGTTAAATGAAAATAACATAAACGTTAAGAAAATCAACTATAAAATTTAATTTTCATTAAATATATTTATTTAAGTATTTTTTTTTATGAAAATCACCTTTAAGATGTTAATATTATTTTCTGAAATATATTTTTATTGTAAAGAATTTTATTAATTTAATATCACAGAAATAAAATAATATTTTTAAAACTCAATACAACTTTTGAATCATATATTCAGTAATTTATTTATTTTTATATCTTTTTCATTTCGTTGTTATAAATCTTATCTAATTTTATTTAATTTCTTATTTATCTAGGAGGGAGAGATGTGATTTCAAGTCTTCGAGTTGGTCTTTTTCTAATCTGCGAAAAATATCAAGCTTTTATTAACTCCGAGGTCAGTATTTACGTATTATTAATTTGATTTTTAATTCAATTTCGACTTATTTATTTTAAAATTTTATAATTTAATATGTTATTTATACTTTAATTTCATGTTTCAATTTTCGTTCCTGGTACTGGATGTTGGTTTGAATTCTTAATTATTTTCTCCATTCCATTTATGAAATAATCTGCAACAGCTCACCAAATGTAAGTAATCATCGTTAATTAGTATTTAGCATGGCACATTTTAAAATAGGTAAAATTTTATTAATTTCAAAATGTAAATGTAATATTTCAAGTAAAGTTTAAAATTCATTATAATAAGTATAATTGAATTTAAATTGATTATATTATGTTTTGTTTTGATAATATTCATTAAGGGATTATAGAGAAATATATTAAACTAATATCATTTTAAAGAATTTAGTTTGATTAGGGAATTTCAGAGCACATCTGTCAAGAATGGGTATTTATAAGGGAGGTAGAACTGAGAAAGGTAATTAGAATTGTATATTAGAAGGTAATTAATTTCGATGCGTTACACTGGGTGAGTGGTTAATCTATGGTATATATATTTTGTAGTTAGAGATTTTCAGGATGTTGTCTCTTACATCTCTCGAGAGATGCATGTTCTCCTCCTACTAATTCATAGATTAGATAAGAATTAATAAATAAAAAAGTGTGGGTGGAAAAACAAGTGCCATGCCATTATGAAGGGTTGGGTTGCATAAACTTCATGAATTCTGCCTTTTTGTATTGCTGAGAGTGTAGTTGAGGTGGATCGAATGAACTGACTTCGGGAAGGTAATTCAGCACAGTTCTGAAATGGAAATAGCCTGAACAGGAACAAAATGTTCGTTACCTTTTGAGCGAAGGGACTTATCGATTACCATGGGCTTTTCAACCCCATTGGTGGAGACTTTCAGGTTGCCCCTTTATTTTGATTTGATGTTTTACTTCTTTTCATTATGGAAAATATTTCACATGATTATAAAAATATATTGTTATTGAATAATATCTATACTCAATAATAAAATTATATATTAATAAAATATCAAATATTTTTCTTTTATATGTAAATCTTATTTGAAGGAATTAATATATAATTGAGCCTATAGTCTTATAGAAAAAAAAATAAGTTAATATATAATTTTTTTAAATTCTAAACACCCCCTACATTTTATATAATAAATAACAATTTTTTTTTATTTTGATAAATAAGTGATACTCATATATTTACTGATTTACTTAGGGATCTCAACCATCCCGTTTTTAAACTCTCCCCATAGAATGCACCGGTAATTTTAATCTACAATGTTTCCAATTTACACCATTAATTACTAAATTTTATGAAAAAGGTAGAAACGTTAATACATAATTACATCTTTCTGTTTAATTACTATTAAAATTTATTAAAAATGTGCTGAATAATATTTTTTCTGAAAAGGGGACAGTAACTCAAATAAGTTTTGGGACTACTCCGAGAAATAACCAAAATAAATTACCTCTGACTTTTGTACATCCTACGCAAGAACAACGACTATCAAGTCGGTTATATCAATTAGATATGATCAGGAGAACGGGTCCTATAAACCTTTACCTTGATTTTCTTGAACGAAAGCGCTACTTTTTATCAAGTAACTTCCTAATTTTGATCCCGGAGGCTGGGTTGACTCAGTCCCATAGACCCCAGCTAGAGAAATGTCCTTACCAGGCTCGGGACTTGAATCCGGGACCACGAGAATGTGAGGCAGCTACGTTAGCCTCCCACCCTAAAGTTCAGCATCAATCACTTAAAAAAAAATTCTCAATACCAAAAACCATAAACCTCTAATATCTATCCTTCTCTATCCTAAGCGACCTCCAATTAATTTCTTTTCTCTCAAAATTTCTTAATATCCGATTTTATGTATTTTTTTTTAAAACCACGATTCCAGATTAATTTTAAATTAATTATATATATATTATTATTGTATATGTTATATCTATCTATTTATATGGCTCAAAGATACTCGAAAGTTCTTGGCCGCAACAACCACATTTCTCCAAGTGTCCCTATCCTGAGCCCTTGTCCCATCTCTCTTACGTTCCTTCCTACGCGTCTTCCAAGCGGACGTTTTACAATCGGTCTCCGCACCAATATCTTTTTCCTCTCCCATTCTAGCCACATCCCCTGCCTATCGCAGCTTTTTCGCTTTTATAACCCTAACTATTTCTGAAGATGCATAGAGGTCATGCAATTCCTTGTTATGCAGTCTCCGCCATCTTTCTTTGGCTGGAATTCTCAAATACTCTGAATCTACTCTCATCTCCCAGCGTCATAGACCATGCCTCCCACCCATATAATACAACAGGCAAAATAATTGTTTTATATATTTTAATTTTGATTCCTTTTGATAATAATTTTGATGAGATAAGCCTCTTTACTGCATGATAACAGGCGTTTCGCGATTGCAACCTCGATTCTTCTCAAATATTATTATCCTTCGTGATTACATTCAATTTTTCTATATATTCAAATTCTACATTTTGTATATTTTGTATATACCGTTTTTTTTATTAATATTGATTTAATGTTCAATTGTTTTTGTTTATAGTTTTAAATTACCAAGTGTCGATTAAGTAAGAAATATCTTTTTTGTTTGTTTCTATGACAGCAAAAAAGTAAACAAATTACATACATACATACATACAAACACTCTCCTTTATATATATAGATTATATTATATATATATAATATAAAATATAATTCATTAGAAGTTATTTATCTATATTTTTATAGATTATTTCATAAAATTTTTAAATGTTCTGATTCGATCTAATCATTAATTCTTAAAGATTTATTTATTATTATTTCAGTATTAAAGTATTGGTTTTCAATCTTTCCTCAATAAACTTGGAAACCTGATTAGGTTTAACATCGAAATAATTATAGAAAATTAATTATCGATCGCGACAATATTAATAGCATCAAATTTCTACGTTAAGGACTAGAAAACACTATACCTATCGTATGCTCCCTCATGTACGCAAACATCTAGAGAGAGGATGTAAGCTGAAATTAGTTTGGTCTACAATCTCAGGAAGGGTGATTTCGGAAGTTGTAAATGCTCTTGTTTAGTTTCTATTATTATATTCCCATTACAAAAGGTTTAATGAACCAGAAATTCTCTGAATGTGTTCATTTAACATAAAATAAAGTAAAACAAATACTAAATTCTGGTCGTTTATGCAA
Source organism: Labia minor (assembly GCA_963082975.1). Taxonomy (NCBI): domain Eukaryota; kingdom Metazoa; phylum Arthropoda; class Insecta; order Dermaptera; family Spongiphoridae; genus Labia; species Labia minor. The sequence goes on from OY720345.1 coordinate 58,775,448, forward strand.
GATTTATAGTATAAAATAAATTTAATGTATGTTTTCATTAATTTTAATATAATTTATTTGAAAACAAATATAAAAGTTTTATTTTTAATGAATTAAATTGTCTCAGAATTTTCTTATAAATTTAATAAATGTATTTATTTAATTTATATCATAATATAAAAATCTTACTTTAGTACATCCTATGCAAGGACAATGCCTATCAAGCTAGTTGACGCCTAAGAAGGGTATAGTATTTGTATAATGGATCCACTCAACCTTTATCTTGATTTTCATGATCGGAGGCTGCTACTTTTTATTTCAAGTAGTTAAATATATTTTTTTACTTGTATAGGTATCTCTATAATGATTTCTCCAAGAAACTAATTTTTGACTTTAGACCTCTTGAACAACTATTTTAAACAGTGCACTCTTTAGAATCAACTATGCTATTATATATTAGAGGTTTTTATTTAATGGGTGGATCTTGTTTCAATAGACCCCAGCTAAGGAGAAATTCTCTTGTCAAGTTTAGAAATTGAGTCCGAGACCATGAGGAGTGTTACTCCTAGACTGTGTGAGACATCTTTAATTTATATAATATATAATATTATTAAAAAAAAAATAAACTTAAATTAAGTTTTTATTTATCAAGAACAAATTTTTTTATATACCTAGTGTATCAATTGTCATCATTGAATTTAAAGATAGTTACAATTATATGATTAAAAATTAAAATTTATTTTCAAATGAAATAAAAGTTTTAAAGATCTCTGTATAGAAAAAAATTTGGAGTGTCTCCTCCCAACTATTTGAATGGGATTAATTACATATATTATATTTAAATTAAATAATAATTTTTTTAAAATTAATAAATAGTATTTATCAAACGAGCGCGTGTTTGACTCTTTGTTGATGACAGCACGTCACGTGCTGACGCGTGATTGGCAGTCAACGTGTTAAAAAATTTAAAAAATTAATTTCGGTACTTTCAGCGATTCAATCAAGCTGAAATTCTATATATCAGTTTTATACAATTTTTAATAATGTGAAAAACTATCAAACATGTATCTTTATTTTTACGGTCAGTTTAGAGGGGGAAACTTTTTTTATCTCATTTGGTCTTCCTACAACAATACAAAATTTAAATAAATTCAAATATTTATATTTTTTTAATTTAATTGATGTAAATTGAAATAGGATTTAATTTAATCTTATTAATTGATGTACAGAAATATTGAATATTTTTAGCGAGATTAAATTTGATCTAATTTTGTCCGATATTCTCCTAAGATTAGAAAAAAGCTGGAGTGTCCACTCGACTATCTCGTAATTTAAATTGGATTAAATAACACATATATTATATTTAAATTAAATTTAATTAATTAAATTATAAATTAAAATTAATAAATAATATTTATTAAACCAACGCGTGTTTGGCTCTTCGTTGATGACACCACGACACGTGCTGGAGCGTGATTGCCAGTCAATGTTTTAAAAAATTAATTCTGATACTTTCAGCCATTCAATCAAACTAAAATTTAGACTGTTTAGAGGAAAAAAATCAAATCGTAGTAGGTAATGACCCTCTTCCGGATGAGCTACATTTCTCAAAAGTTGATAGAAAACTACGAATTTTGAATAATGCCCGTATACCAAATTTCATTATTCTCTCATATACACAGACACAATTTTTTGCAACCTTAGTGAATATGACTCAGGGACCTTCAATACGTATAAAACCATCAACATTTTCGTGTCGCAATACTATCTCTTAAAAAATTAATATTTTAAATTTATTATATTAATAATTATAATAGATTCTAGATGAGATCTTGTATTTATTGAATTTTTTAAAAACACTTGCTTATCTGATCTTTCAATAGATAGAAGAAATATTTATTTTCTAAAATTTACACAAAAATGATAATTGATGATGAGTAGAATACAATAGAGTTTGAAATGTCTTTGTACGATCATCATATAATTTAAGTACCCATTTTAATTAAATCTAATTAAGATATTTCCCATCTTTTACAACAAAAGTCGGAATAATAAGAGATAATCCTATTGAGTAACCAAGTTAACGACATTAATAAAGATTTTTGTATCTCGGTTTCGAAAATTATCTAAGCTGATAGAAATTCAAAGGATGGTTCGACCTAAAGGGGAACGACACCACCAATTGACATTTCAGCGCCGAAAGAGCTCTGTTCTTATTTAATCAAGATAGAGCAACGCTTCAGTGTAATGAAGGAACCAATATATAAATGGTTAAATAAATACAATAGAACATAACACACACACAAAGTCTATTGAATAAATATCGAATTTTTGTTGATGGACATTCTTCTTAATTAACCATAGAAGAAATTATAAAAAATAAAAAAAAAATAATTAATAAATAAATCTTTAATTCAAAGTAAAAAAAAAATTGTTAAAAAACTAGATTCTTTTTTAATCTTTGAGTTATATATTGACTTTTTTAAAGGTAAATCGTTTATCGGGATTGTAAATATCAATATCAAATACTCTTTGATACATAAATCGAATATTGAAAAAATGACTAACAATAAAGTCGGTACTTTTTAAAAATATTAAAAAAAAAAAACTCTTTCATTCATTCCTTTAAATTCTTTCAATATTTAAATTAGTTTTGGATACTTTGAATATTTCAACGAGCATCCCTCCATCCCCCTCTTCTGGTCGATACTTTAAAGCAGATGTCAATAGGTATAAAAAGAAAAAAATATTTTATCTGGCTTATTTCTCCCATTGGATATCGATACTGTAGTCTTAATGAACAGCGGATATGAATTTTTATTTCAAGAATCAAGAATCCAAATTCAATTATAAGATTGTTTATGAAATTTTTTTAAATGAAATTAACTTTTAACTAGAAGATTGTTTTTTTTTTCTTCAGCTTTTATAGATTAATTATTCGAAGTCGATGTCATTTTTGACAAAATGATGGAGAAAAATGAATTCGCGATGATAATAAATGGTTGAAGGGATAAAAAGAATGGAATATAAGGAGAAGTTAAACTGCCAAGTCAGGCGAACCAGAAAGAAAATCAATGGAGTCGAAATGAATTTTATAAGGATTATGAGTTTGTGTGCGTGTGGAGTTGTGAACATAGAATGATAGAGAGAGAGAGAGTTATGGCAATGAACGAAGGTGTAATAAAGAATTCAAAGTAAATGAGGCGCTAATGAATATCTGTAAACGTCCCTACTAGTTCTGCTTAGTCCTGTGGAAATAATGGCTTATGAAAGCGGTTCGACACAAACTAACAATGACAATATTTTACAACCAGTAAAATCGATTAATAATTATATATTTACTTCCATTTTGATAAAAAAAATTGATTATTAATTAGTACGATCTTTAGGACTTTGAATTTTATAATAATAATACTAGAGGTTGCTCAGATCACCTTCGGCGCTCTTCTCATCTGGCCACGCCTCCTGCACCTCTGTAGTGATATATAGTATTGTTGTACAGTTTCTATGCAATAGGTTTTCATTTATTTTATTTCAATCAGTATATATATATATATATATTTGTATATTTTTGAGATATTGGCTCTAAGGATTTTTTTGAAATTCACACCATAGATAATATTTATAAAGAAAATTCAACTCAGGAAAAATCAACTTTATTAGTATTTTCTTAATTTAAAATAGTAAATTTAAATGACGTCACTATGTCATCCATATTTAAATTTGCCTCCCGCTTTTTTTTAAATTAATTAATTGTATTAATATTTTTTTAAATTTAAAATATTTTAAAAATTTTTATTCAATTTTAAAATAAAATTAAAAATATTTATTTTAATAATATTTCATAGTCAAATTACGAAATATATTTATTAATCTCTTACCAAAAAAAAAATGAAGTTAATAATAAGTCCATAATATCACACAAGAAAGTTTATTTTATTTCATTCATGTTTTAGCAACTAAAATTTGCTTTTATTTACTTATCTATTTTCTTTACTGCTTTACAATCGCTAAAATTAATTTAATATTTATTTACATTTTATTTTTACACTTTTCTTAATTTTTGATTTTTTTTTTCCTAATAAATCTTTTTATCCTATTTGTGAAAATTAGCTACTATAAATAGAAAATGTACTTTTAAAACACTATCATCGAGATAAAATAAATAAATAATATTTTTATAGATAGATGTCGTATCAGGGTGTCGAATTTGTGATTGTTGGGGGGAATAAGTTTTCCAAAAGTAGAAGAGCAACCAACCATCTCCATCCAAATCTTGTCCTCTCTCAATTCCTTCTCCATTTTTCCTCTTCCACCTTGGTCTATCAATCAGACATATCCTAAAAAGTCCCCGCTCAATAACTTATCTGCGCCTAATTTAAGCCTTGTGTCCTACTCTGATACTAGGATACTACCTGTTTTGATGATAGAGTTCAGCTAATTTTTCATTATTCTAATCACACCATTCCCCAATGATCTCATTTATTGCCACTCGAAGATTTAATAGTAAAATAATAATAATGATAATATTAAAATTGATGAAGTTAATAGATATAAGCGTATATATTTGTTTGCTGAAAGACAATTTATGTTAATGATTTTACTACCATAATGTGCATAAACCTAATTAAATCACTTTGAAGTTACACCGAAAATTTAAATTTAAATTATCCCTATTAATTAGATTTGAAACTATAATTTGTAAATTTTCCTTTAACTCTATTTATAAAAACATGTATGCCTCATTTTCTATTTTCACAATTAATTTTTCTGTCAACAAATGATATCTAATTTCTAAAGTATTTCAAAAGTATTTTCCTCCACTGGTTAGACGAAAAACAATTTCTCTCTGTCATTTCATTTGAACAGGACGGAAGCGTGTTGGAAGGATTAGGGTTGGTTACCACACTATGTCTAGTAGGAAGAAATAGATATTTCATAAAAGGCAACTTTTTTTCTTTTTTTTTTTATGTTATCTCTCTCATTCTACCTCTCTTTTGACACAGCCAACCGTCTCCTCGTAAATCTAACAAACAAAAAGAAAAAAGATTTTATAAAAAAAATTATTTATTTATTTATTTATATTTGGACTATTTTTTTTTTCTTTTTTTATAATAAATTCCAATAATTTTTCTCATTTTCATTAAAACACATTTCACTTATTTCTAATAATTTAATATCTTTTTAATAAGGAATATAAATCAATTAAGATAATGAAAGATCATTTTATAAATGTAATATTTATATATAGATATATATAAACATGTATCGATATTTATATATTGCTCAATAAAATCGAGAAAAAAAATAATGTGATAGAATTTAGTATAATAAATTCTTTTGGAAAGATATTACTCTTATAGAATGAAAATAACAAATTTATTACTATCGGGAGAAAAGAAAAGTTCTTCATCAAAACAAATAATTAATTAAAAAACTGGATAGATAACAGATAATTCTTCAGAAAAAGTTTAAAAAAAAATTAATGATTTAAATCGATTTTAAATATAATTTAAGATTTAATTATTATATTTAATTATTAAATGAACAAAATTGACAGATTATTTTATTTATTTATTTTAATCGTATATTTTATGGTATAAAGTTATTTATATCTATATTTTTACAAAAATTATAAATTATATATAATTTTATTTCAATTTTTCCACCTTCTCCCTTTAACTTTTTGCACCGTAAAATGTTCCCCCTAATCCTTGTTTTAATCACATTACATTATTATTTCCAAAATAATAAAAACGTACAAATCAAGCTGAAATTCTATATATAATTCTATATATAGCAGTTTTATACAATTTTTAATAAAAAAGTTTACTTTTCTCAAAAGTTGAGAGAAAACTACGAATTTTGAATAATGGCCGTTTCATTATAGTAGCTCAAACCGTTTTTGCATTATCTTGTCTATAACCACCCCCCCCCCCCACACACAGAGAGAGACAGACAAATACGTACATTTTTTTCAACCTTAGTAAAAATGACTCAGGGGCCTTCAAAGCGTATAAAAACATTAAAATCTCGTCATCGAAAATTTTCGTGATCGCAATACTATCTCTGGCGAGATAGTAAAAAATAGCTTTAACTTTTCGCTTTCTAATAAAACTTATTATATCATTGAAAAATTTACATTAAAAACACATTTTTACACAAAAAAAAAAAAAAAAAAAAAAAAAAAAAAAAATAAAAGTTTTATGTTTCTGATGTTTTCTGTGTACTGCAACCCCTTTCCCCTTTCTACTAATGTAATTAAGAGTTTAATCTCGGCAATTAATATAAATAATATTAAGAAATGTTATTAAGTAATGTTTGAGATTTCTCAAATAATCATTAAAGCTTGAAAACATTAAATGTGACTTTATTTTTTTTTTTTTCTTAAAAACAAAGTTTTTACTTGATGAGTGCTAATTAACCTGAGAGAGAAGCTAATTTGTTTAAGTTTGTTTAGTAGAAAGAAAAAAAAACATTCTAACAAGTTTACAAATTAAAAAAAACCCAAAGATTCTGTTCTTTTTATAATTAATTATAGTATTTCCAAATAAAATATCTATATGTCATAATACATAGGTTCTTAAACTTATGTACTCCACGGACCCCCACTTGAAAAAATTTTTTTTGACGGACCCCCATCACAACTTTAGGTACTTTACGTCATTTTATTAATTAATTTCTGGCTTACGATCTCATAAGGACAAGGATATATGATGAATATTTCTAACAGTGATTGGTGAATAACGATTTTTTTGCATATTGTAGAACACATTTTATTAGAAATTCTAATATTGAAGAAAGAAAATACAAACATTGTCATAGCAACAAATCTCACAAATTATAATGGGTACTTACATTAAATTCATATAAATATTTTATAATTTTTTTCAGAAAATATTAAATAAGAAATATTTTAAAAAATAACTGCATCTATCTCATTAAATATAACTTACATATTTAATGAGATGTATGCAGTTGTTTTCTTGAAACAAGAATCTCAATATCTGGCTTAATATTGGAAACTTTTAATCTAAGATCCGGCTCTACATTTAATTTGTTTCTATATTTAGACTTAATATAAAATAGTACCGAAAAAGCTTGTTCGCATAAATATGTTGTGCAGAATGGAATCAAGTGTTGAAGTGCTTTATTTGCAAGCGCAGGATAATCTGACCTGAGAAGTAACCAAAAGTTGCTCAATTCAGTTTTGTTAAATTTTAGTTTATAAGTTGTATCACATGATAATTCCACGAGAATATCTTGTTCAGGTGCAGATAAATGTTTAGCATTTGTAATTTCCATATTAAATGGATCTCTGATCCAGTTATTGCAAGGATCAGGAGTAGAAAAATACTTCCTGAAGTTGCTTTTCAAAGTAATTAAATGTTCAACAAATAATTGACGCGTTTGATTAAGCAATTTTTCACTGGAGCTTTCTATGAAATCATTGAGAGTTGGAAAAGACTCATATACACCGTTCTGGATGCGTTTCGACCACAAGTCGATTTTTTTAATCATTGCTTCTATTTTATCTTCAACTTTAAATATATTTACAACAGTACCTTGCAGGCTCAAATTAAGTTCGTTCAATTTTGTAAAAATATCAGTCAAGTAAGCCACCTTAGCTAACCAGATAAAATCATTGAAACATTCGGTCAGTTCAAAATGCGCATCTATTAAAAACAATCGTATTTCATCTCGAAGCTCAAAAAGGCGAATGAGTACTTTCCCGCGGGACAACCAACGTACATCTGTATGTAATAATAAATGTGTATGTTGACTACCCATTTCCTCACACAAAATTTTAAAAACTCTGGAATTAAGTGGACGAGCCTTAATGAAATTGACAATTTTAACTACTTCGTCTAATGTTCTTTTCAAATCTGGTGACATATTTTTGGCTGCTAATGATTCTCTGTGAATGCAGCAATGATTCCAAACAACCTGAGGCGCAACATTTTTAATAAGAGCAATCAATCCAGTTCTTGTACCTGACATTGCACGAGCACCATCAGTGCAAATTCCAACACATTTTGGCCACTCTATTTCATTTTCGGTTATAAAATTATTCAAACTGTTAAATATGTCATTAGCTGTCGTTCGTGAAGGTAGTGAATCACAAAACAATACATCTTCTTGTATTTGATTTTCAAACTCATATCTAATGAAAGCTAACAAATTGGCATTATTAGTGACATCAGTACTTTCATCCAATTGTAATGAGTAATAGTGACTTTTGCGCACTCTCGATATTAATTCTTCTTTTATATTACATGACATGTCTTCAATCCTATTCTTAACCGTATCATTTGATAATGAAATCAAATTTATATCGTTTGCTGCTTTAGTTCCTAACATTATATTTGTAATTACTTTTGTAGCAGGAAGAATTAATTGCTCTGCTATATTATGCGGCTTTCCTGCTTTAGCAATAAGTAGAGCTACTTCATATGATGCCATTACTGCTTTCTTACTCATACCACCAGATCCCGTCTTTACCATCAATTTCTGACTTGAATTAAGTTCTTCTTTTTTCATTTTAAAAAATTCGATAGACTTACTAACATGCTCGCTGTGCTTTGTTTGTAAATGACGTCTGAGATTAGCAGGTTTCATACTTTCATTGGATAAACTTTCCTGACATAGAACGCAGACTGGTCTTTCCACATCATTGTTGCAAATATAAGTAAATCCAAATGATAAATAATCATCCGAATATTTTCTAGTTTTGCGTTTCTTGGTAGAGTTTGCTGTTGATGCCTCATCATCTGATTCTTTCCGTTTCTGTGTTGAACCAGTTTGTAGCCAACGATCCATTTTATGGAGTAATTTATTAACATTGAACTACAATAATATAAATATAATATAAATATAATATAAATATAACGAATTATTATTTACTAGCTATGTTTTAATATGATTTTAAATGAATGTTTTAATATCATTTTAAATGAATGTTTTAAATCATTTTAATAAATGTTTTAAATCATTTTAAATAAATGATTTAATATCATTTTAAATGAATATTAATTTATATAATAAATATATTTCGTAATTTGATTCTAAAATATTATTAATTTCGTAATTTGATTCTAAAATATTATTAAAATAAATATTTTTTATTCATAAAACTAACTTATACTTACTCTCAAAAACAGCCTTTCTGGGAAATTGCAAAATGTGTTTAGTGTTTTTATAAAATAATGATCATGCAAATTACACTAAAAATTAAAAAAAATTATTAGCTATAATAAACTATTATTAGCTATAATTTAATTATAATTAATTAAATTAATAAAAATAATTTAAAGATACAACTCGTTGAGAAATGAACTTATAATTAACATTAATAAAAATAATTTAAAGATACAACTCGTTGAGAAATGAACTTATAATTAACATTTGCTTTAAAACTGTTTAAAACCCCAGAGTGGACGCTGACAATTTGGGTTTTTCCGGGTAAGACTGTCCCCTCCCCTGGTTTTCCCCAATAACAAAGTGAAAGAAAATTCCCTTATATGCCTCCCCTTCCGAGCCCCTAAGAGGGGTTATTTTAAAGGAACAATCGAAAAATGATTTTAAATGAATGAATGGATGAAAATTCAAATTTTATATATAGTTTTTTATATATGTTTATTTATTCACAAAAAATTAATTGACATAATTATCAATTTAATAAAATAAAATAGTATTATTAATAGTATTAAATTATAGCCGTAATTCTCTAGGAGGATATAGTTACACAATGAACTTTAAATATTTATATATGTATATATTTTTACGATGATTTTTTTCCGAGGACCGCGGACCCCCAGTAAAGGCTTCGCGGACCCCCAGGGGTCCGCGGACCACAGTTTAAGAACCACTGTCATAATATATAAAAACTACTTAAGAAATTTCATTGGTTCGAATCGTCCTTTTGATTCACCTCTTCCGTTTCTGATTGGATCTATTTTTTATAGAACATTTTTGATAAAGAAGTTCCTTAATCTTATGGTCACTGGCAAAACGCGGATCTTTACTTCCGCTCTGCGGTTTCGGATGCCTCGTCAAAAGCATTTATCAATCATATCACCATTGGAAACAATTTTTTTTTTATTTTTTGAAAGAAGGGAAATAAATTACATTAGATCAATCACTTTCCAAAAAAAAAGGTTCTTAATGGAATTTTTCTTTAACGTGTTGGCATTCACCAAAGCTCTTATAAAATTAATTAAATTATTAAAAAAAACAAGGAAATTTAAAATCAATTGAAATAATAAAACTATACAAATTTAAAAGTTTATTCAAAGTTAATACTACTAATTTACGAGTATTAATACCACATTAGAAGTATAGAAGTGTATTAAGATTAAATAATAAGAATTTAATATGTGATTTTTTGGAATATGATCAACAATAATTGTCAGTCAAATTGTTAAATTCAGAGTAAGAAAATATTAATTTTGAAATAGAAACCTCAATAAATTATAAGCTAAAATAGGTATTTTGATTTTAATTTTTATTTCGGACAGTTTCAAAACAAATTCTACCATAACAGGTTTCTAATTATGTATATAAATAATAAATACTATATCTAATATTCAATTTTATATTATTTTATATTAGAGAGAGAGAGAGATGAATATCCTGGTAATACAAACTGTGTGTGTGTGTGTGTGTGCTATTTGACGTTACTTCAACATGTTACATTTTTTTCTAGACCTGGTTTTGTAGATACTGTATTTTGGTCTTTGCGCCAATGTTGCCTACGTTTTCTTGTTTGGGTGGCATTTCTTGTTTCTAAACCTGAAGAAAAGGCTTGGCGGAAAAAGATTTAACTCCAACTATGAAATCATCTCATTTGATGTCCTCAACAAATTTTATTTTTTGGAAGGGATAAAAAATTGAAGAATTGTTAGACGAAGTGTATAGAAAGAACCCAAAGGAGGACTACGTTGAAAAATAAACTTTTTTTTTATACAAAAACCTGAGTTTCATTCGAAAAGTTACGAACTTATTGACCTGTCATTGTGTATTTATTTATGGGCCCAAAAACATTGAATTGAGACTTAATGTTTTTAGGCCCATAAATATACTTACACCAGATTGATAGCAATTTTCTTTACTTTCTTTTAATAATAAATTTTTAAATTTATTTTCTGAAACCAAATATTCCACAAATATACTACCTTTTTATGGCTGTCACAAAAGAGAATATAAATATGCTTGAAATCACGAATAACTTTTAGCCAAAAAAAAATATTCTCAATATATAACACAGGTCAAGATTCTTTATCTGATTTTGAAGACTGGATTCCGATATGTAAAGTTTGTCACCAATAATCTTGAACGTCCCTTTTATTTGGTCATTACAAACTTAGTTATCGATTGACCTTCCTGCGAGTGGTTCATCTTTAACATCAAATTCTCCAGTCCGGAACATGGCTAACCAATTTTGCGATTGTCTGAATTTAACAAACACAAGCTTAACTGAATGAATTTCCCGTCTGTTCAATTTAAACGAAACAACAAATATAAATTATCCCATTTTATATTTAATTTAAAATCGAAAGTAAATAAAAATCATAAATCAATATTATTAAAACGATTAATATATAATAAACTTTGAGAATTTGTGAAATACAAATTATCCGAATGAAAATGAATGAAAAAATATTTAATTATTAATTAATTAAAATTAAATAAGCTTAGAAAAGAAAATACATTTTATATATAAATATATATGTTTTGTTTTTAAAATTAAAATTGATTTAATTAATTTTATAATCGATAATTGCAATTAAAATTTCTTTGATAAATATAAGCAAATAATATAATTTAATATAATATTTTAATATATTGATTTATATGAATATATTTTTATGAAGCAATAAAAATTATTTTTTATTTGGCTATGAAATTAAGATTTTTTTATTTTATTATTATATTTTTATATCTTTTAAATATTTGAATTTAAAAATTTGTTTATTGATAGGTTTGATTGTTAAGAATCATAAACATTCTTTAAAATTAAAAAAAAAATATGTTGAAGAGATGTCTCAACATTTCTACCCTTAAAGAAATACTCCATAATTTATATTCTTATTATTGCCAGCATTAATTTTAAAAGTCATAAACTCTTAGAAGAAATAAAAAGAAATTCGAAATGACAACCAAGGGATTTAGTTGTAATCTCTATTATTATTTTTATAAAATTTAAACTCTTGTAATTTATTTGGCCACGTTTATTATAACTATCATTTTCTTTTTTTAATGGTATAAAAAAAAACACAATTATACGGGTGAATTGGTTAAAAAGTTTAGCCTTAAATTATTATTAATTCTTTGCTTGAAATACCGTCAGAATAATATTTTATTAAATTACTTTTATTTTAAATAGGGCAATGGATATTCTGAGATTCTTGGTGAATTCTGAATATATAAATATTCTTAATAAAAAAAGAAACTTTCAATAGAATCTTTTTGGGATCAGGCATGGTGCATGCATGTCTATAAACTTTTTAATATCTGCTGGAGTCCAATCACTGTACAGTAGAATTACCATAATTCCTTTCAATAAGTAGTATTGATAAATTTAAAGAAAAAAATATTGAATAGGATTTTACCTTTTAGAAACTGTTTTTTCGGGTTTATGTTAATAGATTATTATGGAAAAAAAGACAGGATATTGAAATTTGAAATACTATACGTAATATCTCATGGGATAAAGAATTTCAATTTTGTTAAAAATCGATGTACTATATATTTTCTCAATAAGCTATCAATCATCGAATTCAAAAAAAAAAAAAAAAAAAAAAAAAAAAAATAAGATATAGATTCTCTAAAATCTCAAATAATATTATTTTAAAAAATAAAAATATATCTATAAATGTATTTGAATATATTAAATTCATTCAATCATTAAAGTCGAATAAGTTAAAAAAAAAATTAATAAATTGTATAGTAAGAGAAAATTCTTTTGTTTTGTGCCATCTTTTTAAAATTATCATTTTGAAGAACATATCCAAATGTGTGTGTTCAATTTTTCATATTTTTACAAATTTTTAATTAATTCTCAAGGGGAAATTCACAAAATTATTGTATTTCCGCGTGTTCAAATATAAAAAACCTATTTGAAAACTTTTTTTTTTTATTTAAGCCCCTTTTAGCCATTTTACACATTTATTTGTTAATGTATCACATTATATATTTTTTATTAAGTTAGAGAGGTTTAAACATTTCGCATTCAATACTTCAATAATCACTTCAAATTATATTTGGATACTTATTAAATAATTTTTAATTTTTTGATTAAATCAGGGCTAGACAACTCTTTTATAATTTGGACAAAATTCTATATAAAAACCAAACTTGACCAATTTTCAGTAAAATTAAGACAAATATTTTATTTATAGATTTCGATTTAACATTTAGAACAGTGTTGTTCAACCTTTTTTATGCCATACCATGTTAATATTAATATTTTTTAATATTAAAAATTTTTAATTTTTTCTAAGTAGCTTAAATGATGAACTTCTGACCTCTCATCCCTTTCCCATTGCCTCCCTATGTGAAAAAATAATTTAGAATATTATCATATTGATATAATTTAATATAATTTGATTTTGAAAAAAAAATTACAATTATAAAAATATAAATTTAATAAAACTAATAATTGTTTTATTTAATTTTAAAATTTCTAATGAAATTAAATAAATTTTTAATATATTACTTTTTAAGTATATTAAAAATTAATATACAAAAACAATATTTTGTTATTTTAATTAAATTAATCAAATGACAGACCGGAAAAAGATGTCACTGGCCCGAGGTTGCCGACCTCTGAATTAAATATGAATTGATTATAATTAAAAGAAATAATTCACTAAAATAAAATAATTTTAAAATAATATTTAAATCTTTTCTCAATGGAATCAAGTAAAATTCAAATTTAATTAAGTAATGAAATATATTTAATATTCATTTTCTAATCAAAATTATATCGGATTGTATTAAGATATTTTTTAAAGTTTTCTTTGTTTTTCGGATATAAAATTTGATTCTTCTCAATAATTTTTTATTAAGATTTTTTGTTAAAAATGAATGAATATTATATATTGACCAAATATATTTTTGAAAGTTTTATTTGTCACATCGAAATTGAATATTTATCAAAATTTCGAAGGGGAATTAATATTTATATTATTATATTATGACCCTAGCCAATGTTATTTGGGAATAATATTGAACATCTTGCCAATTGGAAATGGGAATGAATCTTGTTTATATTAATTGATTGTTTTCAGTATGAGCAATACATTATTATTTTGTTGACATTACAGGGGTTTATACTGTTATTGTTTTGTCCTTGTTCTCCCAATTGAAGGCAAATTAGGAAGTGACTATACTAAAGCCTGGGAACAGTTTAGGCCTCTCTTACTATAATCAAAAGGAAAGGAAGGAAGGAATACATAGAGTTCGCCCTACGGAAATCGCGGTCCTTATTTGTGCTAATCAAGTATTTCGCCCTAGAATTGCTAATTATGTATATCAACTAAATTAAAAATACATCTATTTTATCATAAATTTTTTATTTAATAAAAAAAAATGTTCTGTTGCTTTATGTAATACAATATAACAAAAGTATAAAAATTTTAGTCCTTTTTTTATTATTTGACATAAAATTTTTTAATTCAAAAATTGAATAAAGAAAATAAAGTAAATTTAGCCCAGAATGTTCATGAATTATTTTCATTTGAACATAAGATATATATGAGTGGCGGAGGCTAAATGACACATTTGTAAAAACTGTGGCTTAGGGTGAAAACCAGGGGTAACTTCGTTCAACCCATCATTCTGTAACCTAAGGTGGCAACTTTAGTGCTGGTTGGAGTGCTTAACATTGTATATTCATCATTGAGGTATATTTCTTTTGTTGTAATCCTCTGTTTTATGAAAACACCGCGCACTTTGAATATGATCTCAATTTTACTAAATGAAACAATCAAAATAAGTCTCGGATCATACCTTGAAAGTTTCCAAGATATCTTGTACATCTTATTTCCGTAAATGGTAAAGTCCTGATAACATCTGCTCTTTGTACATTGCCAGTTATAATAGAAGACCTACAAGGAATTTTAGTTGAAATGTTGTACTTCTAACCATAACCATGGAAGAAAGAGATAAATCTGAAATCATTTTCATAATTAAATAAATTTTTTGAGTTCTAGAGAAAAAGCTTCCATTTATCAGTTTGTGATTTATTCATCCCTATATATATGGTTACAATAATACTTTCTTATAACAAATTCTATTTTATCATAAGTTAGTAATTATATTTTACTATTTTTGTATATAGAGTTTGTGGAAATAAATATTTTTGATTTTCCTTTATGATCATGAATTGACATAAGTTCCTTTTTCAAATAATTTATTGATGTTGATAAACACAACATATTCTCAAACTCGAAAAATAATATATGATATAAATACAGTGAATGTTCTATATAAGCAACCTCTCTATAAGCAACATTATTTATATGCAACCTCTATACAAGCTATACAAGCTATAAAACTTTTTTAGTTCAACTATTCTATATAAACAACTTATTTTTATTAAGCTAAATATTTAAGTAGACAGTAGTTCATATCAACATAACCTCAAATTGTAAAATATTTTGTTATTCGAAATATGTTTGTGTTTTGTACTGCCAGGTATTGAAGTTAATTTCTGTTAATTAGAATAGTTACTAGAATTTCTGTTAGTTTCTGTAAATTAATTAATATTTTAGTGCTTTAAACTCAATTGTTCAACTTCAACTTTTCCCAATAAGAAACATTTTTTATTGAAATTGATTGAAATGAGTTGCTTATATAGAGCGCTCACTGTATAAACAAATAAAAAATTAAACTTAAATATAAACTGTCACTATGTAAATATAATATTCATTTCATTTGGTGTCTGCTACCTATTATATATCTCTATATAGATTTTATTTTTTTCCTAACTTAATTTAATTTCAAAAATATTAAAAAAATGAAGTTATTTAATTTAAACTAATCAAGAGCGAGTATGATAAGGAAATGATATTAGTCAATAGGAAAGTACCTTTCATAATATCAAAAAAATAAATATTTAAAAGGGCTAATATTGAAAAAAAATAAATAACATAAACAACAAATATGATGTAAATTTGAATGTTATATTAATTATAACGATGGCTTAATAGTAAAACCAGGTAACTCCATTCTAGCAAAGCAGGAGTTACGTTGTTTTACTATTAAGCCATTGATAAGAAAGAGATCATTTTTATATTTATTATAATATTCTACCATTTAATTAATAAGAGTATTAATACTAATAATGTAATATAAGCTAGTATAATAATAATTTTCTTCGGAGATTTTTTATTGAAATTAAATCTAGGATTAATTTTTTATTTTTTTAACTAGATATCATATATATATATAGGTGTAAATTGAAGAAGAATTCTAATTAAAAATTCAGAAGGAATATTCTTCGCTCCACATGGCTGTTATTAAGGGAGAAGACACCTTAGGCGTTAATCGTAGAATTAATTAGAAAGTTTAAGCAAAAGACTTGAATTAAAATTGTCTTCAACATAAAGGAAATATTTTGAATGATCTAAACTTTCTATTATAGCTGAATTCAAAACTTTGTCAACCACCTTATTTTGTAAACAGGTTTCAAACAATAATTTCAATTCATAGGAATTTTATTTTGCATTTAAATAATATACATATAAAATTAATTTATGTATTGTTTTTTGGAATGGGAGGGGATTTTAATCTAAAAACACACCACACATATAGTTGATGCACCAGTAGGATAGTAAAAGGGGATTTGAATGTTGCATACCTTGCATAGTAAGGGATAAATTAATTACATTATAATAATTAAAAATTATATTTTTATTAAAATAAAAAATAACAGATGTCCAAACTACCTTTAAAATATTTATATATATATTTATAGATACAAATTGAATTATTTTCTTTTTTTATTAGTGTGATTTTTCAAAATACAAATTCCATAATATGAGATCGTGACTTTTTGAATTTCCCATCTCTTGGATGAAATGGCAACAGTGTTCTTGTCAGCAGACATATATCAGCCGACTCCTCTCGAAATTTAAACTAGCTGGGTCTTTTAGTTTTTGTTTGGTATCCATTAATAGTAGACTACCTCGTAATTTGAGAAGAAAATGGAAAAAAATGAACTTTCATGAAGTCAATGAAGTGAGATGCGAATTGTTCCCTCATTCGCCCTATTCTTAAAACATCTAGTCCCGAGTTACTATCTCTAGCTTCTAAACCTGAAGAAATGGCTCGGCAAAAAAGATTTAACTCCCCCCCCCAACTATGAAATCATCTCACAAACTAATACCTATTTTGATGTCCTCGGTTAATCTTATTTTTTAGAAGGGAAAAAATATTAAAGAAACGTTGGATTGAATAGAACTCAAAGGAGACTACATTGATAAATAAAATAAATTTTTTTCCAAAAACCTGTCTCATACAAAAAGTCACGGACTTATTGACCTACCCTAGTATATTATTTTTTTTTTTTACAAAACTTCTAAACCTCCCTATTTTCAATCATAACTACTAATTAGTCATACTTACAAATATTTCATTATATTAAAATATTTTGTATTTATATATATAGATAAAGAAATTTTATTAATTTATTATATTTTTCAATTTAATTTGCTTATATTCAAAAATATTAAAAATGGTTATTAGTATATTTATCGAGATTAAAATAACCTTTTTTTTTAAAGAATAATTTTTTTTTAAAAATAAATTCACGTGTCAGAATGATCGAAAGAAAACATTTCCTTGCAAGTTTTCCCCTCTGTCGAACCCTGGGTGTCATTTACGAATCGTTTCTTTCACCGAAAACGTCACTGTCGAGGGGTGGCACCTGTCGCCTGAATCCGACAAACGTCCTTGCAGCTATTAATCTTGGTGACAAAATCACCCACCCCTCCCATTGTGTTCAGCCCTATAAAGTTGTCTATGTATTGTAGACTGGAACCCTTGCCAAATCCAAATCCACCCCTCTGATTAAACTCGAATTCATTAACGGGGAGATAATTTTTTGTATTATATTTATTTTCCTATTGGAACTCATGCAAACGAGACCCTAAGGGAGAGGGAAAATAATTATATATATATATTTACATATATGTATATGACATATTCATTCCAGCAAGCAAGCCTCCTATTTATAACATTATACATAATATACAATGAGATTAATAGCCAATTTCGTATACCTCATTCGGAATATTATTTATGTGAATAAAATATGTAGTATATATATATATATGTATATATATTGATCCCTAGAATGATTACGAGCAGAGGTTGGTCAGGATAATTAGTTTTGGGGCGACTTTGGGGGACTCAATTAAAGGCGGCTGCAGGGTTGGTTGCATTCTACAGGCGCTTTTCCTCTGCCTGGTTAACTAAAAGGGAATGAACAAGGAGAGTGAACAAGCTGCGAGATTCGGTTACAAATTATTAAACCAATTTGTAATGCAATGGAGAATATGATGAAAATATATATTATAAATATCGACTTCTATTAGAAGACACCAATTTCGTAAATAAATTATTTACATTTTACTAACCATCTTTGCTTAGATATAATAAGAACAACACTAGAGTAATAACCGTTAAATAAAACCGTTAAAAAAAGATTAATGTATATATACCAATATATTTATAAACTTAATTAAAAGAATAATTTAAAAATGAGAAGGAGAATCAAATTCAGTCAATTCCATAAGTAAATAAATTTCATAAGCCTGTTTTAATAGAGTGATTAATTCACAAGGTCAATTCATTTTCACTTCTGTTGTTTTATTAACTAGTTTATTTAATTGATGTTAATAGTAAAACATATGAGGATATTTTTAAATTTAAGTCCAGACAAAAAGTTATTATTCTTAATGACTCATCCATTAAATATTTGACAGTGACATGAAATGATACAACGTTTATTTGGTTGCATAAAATTTAGGCGTTTACGTTAACATTAGAAACTAAATAATTTTCCAATCGTTTTTAATGATTAATTAATAAAGAATTTATTTTGTTTATATTAATTTATTTTATATAAAAAATACATTTTTAACTTATATTTATTGTATTTATTTCAAAATTCAATATTTTGTTTTAAAAATAAAAATTTAAAAAATGCTTAATATTAATTTTCCTACTACTACTATCTACACAACATGTTTTTTTATATATTTTATTATTTATTTATTTTCTAATTATTCATATACCTACACGTTTTTATATATTTGATAAACTACTTAAATTATAATAAATATTAAGGAGATTTTATTTATTTCATTTCAATTTGACTTTGATCATTCTGTCATAATTAAAATTAATATTTTTGCTTAAAATAAAATAATATAATTTTTATTAATTATAACTTTTTTAGATAACATGATTTAACTTAATATTCAATTTAGAAACATACTTATAATAACATAATAATTAATATATAATTATAATATAAATAATTAAATAATCCCAGGAATTATAGTATTTATAAATATTGGATTGTCTTGTATATATATATATATATATATATATATATATATATATATTAATGTATAGAAAAAGAAAAAAAATCATTTAGAGTTTAATAAATTTTCAGATAAAATGAATATGGTAAATTATTAGAATTTATTTAAATTTAACACGAATAAAATTTATTCTAATTAGATTTACTTATTTAAAAAAATAAAATGATTTTCTTACAAGTAAGAATATCCTTGGAATGGTAGTCTTCAATGTTCTTGGCTCTGAGAAAACAAAAATAGAATTGTATATTGTGGAATTTCATTTAATTCGTTAATTTCGTAGTACATAAATTCATACAACTGCCAAAAGAAATTCAATATATATATATATATATATATATATATATATATTTGTTTATTATTATTTCTATTCATTTGATAACATAATTAAATTTTAATACGGATCCCGCAAGAATCCGGGCTTAGCAGGGGTTTCATTTTACCCATTCGAGACGAGCTCGGAATGAATAGTCGTTAACTCCTCCCAGGCAATTGCGTTTTCTTATTGGCTTTCAAAAAATGGATAAAGAAAGGAATGCAAGCGAGTAGGGGGAGGAAAAGTTTCCACAATGGAGAGTGGAAAAAGTTGTCCCTTCACTTGAACCATGTTATTTTGATATTATTTAAGAGATGTGTAATTAGTGTATTGAAGCATATTCTAATTAAATGATGTCGAATTGTATGGAGACTTTCAAATACAAAAGATGGTTTAATTATATTTTACTTACGAATAAAAGAAAAATAATAAATTTTATTTACCCCACGTGATAAGATTTCTTACTTTTATTGATTTCATTCAGTAATTCTTAAACGAAACTCTTTTCTTTCAAACTTATTTTGAATTAAGATTGAAGTAACAATTAATTTATTAAAATCAACAACAATTTATTATAATTTCCAATTTAATTAATTAATCACACATAAAATTCTTTTAAATTTCCTAATATTAATGTTATTTAAAAAAAAATATTTTTTAAATATTGTATAATAAAGAAGGTTTGTTAATGCATAAGTTTTTATTTGACATCTATTAATAACAGACCACCTCGTGATTTGAGAAGAAAATGGAACAAAGTGAATTTCCATGAAAATCCATGAATTGGGATACGAATTGCTCCCTCATCCTCCTTATTCTCCGGATTTAGCCTCAGGTGACTATTTATTGTTTCCAAACCTGATGAAATAGCTCGGCGTAAAGAAATTTGACTCTAATGATGAAATCACAAACAAGGGATAAAAAAATTAGAGAAACGTTTGATATAGCTCAAAGGAGACTACATTGAAAAATAAAATAATTTTTTATCCAAAAACCTATATTTCATTTAAAAAGTCACGGACTTATTGATCTGCCCTCTTATACTCTTAACTTATCCATACTATAACCATTACATTTATAAAAAATTTAAAATAACCAATGAAGACAATATATTGTATTATATATCAATTAAATAAATTGAAAATTCTTAATGAGATATATTCATATTTCTTAATTCTAACACAGTCTATTAATTTAATTGAAAAATTTATATGATTCAAAGTACAATTATATTTATTTTTAATTAACAATATGGAATATTTTGAATATTATTATATCATTTTTCAATACCATTTTGAAAAAAAAAAATAAAATAATGAAATTATTTCTAAAGAGTTATTCATTTTTTTTTATTAATAAAATTGAAATAAAAATAAAAGTTTTATTACCTTATTAAATTGAAATTTTATGATTTTTTTGTATCTTCCAACTTTGCAATATACTAGAAATGGTAGGTAGGTATACATAGAATACATAGAATAAATATAAACTATCATCTATTGAACTCACAATGTAAAATTTATATATACAAATACAAATGCTATGCGGTTTTCTATTTAATAGTCATAATCATAAAATATATTTTATTATTTTTTTTACAAAATAAAACCTCTATTAAATTTAATAGAGTAAGTTTTAATAGAACAAAAATTATTCGATATTTTCATTTATTTTTAATTATCTACTTGATAACATAAAATCAGATCTGAATTAATGTAAATTCGGACTATTATCATATTTATTAATATTAGTTTTAATTTAAGAATTAATAATATAGTTGAATTTCGAATAAAATAAGAAATCAATTTTTTTATGACTTCTATCAGTTTGATGTTACTGAACTTAAAATTTCTTGATTGCAGCAATCATATTCCTCCAACTTTACCTATCCTAAAATATAAATCAGAAATAAAAGAATATTTAAAAATTACATATATCAATTTTTATAATTATTTGTGTAAAGTACTTGTTTTAATTTCTTTATGATTTTATTAAATTTTTTAATTTTAAAATATCTTCAAATCCATCAAATTTTTTATTTTTTTAAAATTCTAATTATAAAAATAAAAAGGAAAAAAAATTGTTTAAGAAACATTTCTATTTATACAGATTTTTTTTTTATATTTATTTGCAATGAATGTTTTTTTATACATGCCTGAAAATAAAACCTTTATTTTCCCGTCCATGAACCTGATGGCTTTTACTTGGTAAAACCTTTTTGGATTGTTACTCTTAACAGTATCCAGTATCAGTAAAAAAAACAAATGTCAACCTAACTGCACCATAATCCGTTTTTTGTAATAATCCGTCTTTCATTTTCTTTTAAATCAAGCTTCAAATTGCACGAAACTAATGGGAAAATATTGCTGTCTACTTTTTATACCCCTAATTGCTTAATAAAAACAGAATGAAATAAAAGGGTAATGAATAAATGGAAGGAGGAGTCTTTAAATTATCTTTACCCTAAAATGTGAAGGGTAAAACTAAATATTTATGCCAAGAAAGTTTCCAGTTAGGGTTGGCTACTCAATGGTTTTTATTCCTCCTCCCCTCTAATAAAAACTTTAATAATTGTTTTAATTATTTTTTTAAAAAAAAATTATTTCATTCAGATATAAAAACCTCTGGTTTTTGAACATCCTATGAAAGAACAGCATTCATCAAGTCATCATATCGGTTGCCATCTAAGTGGGTTAGAGGTGTTATATGATCAATACAACTGATGCTCTGAATCTAATCTAGTTTGCCTTGATCGGAAGCCAATACTTGTTATTTAAGTAGCTTTCCAATACTGACCAAGCAGGCTTAGTGAATCTCCAGAAAGAGAAAATCTCCCCTTGCCAGACTCTGGAAACGGACGCAGAACCACGAGAAATGCTTTGACATCTAGACTTCCAGATACACAATAAAATTTAATATATTCTTTTATACATCTCCACTATTCTCCTATAAACAATTTGTGATCATTATTTATATCATTTGAATTACGATGTCAAGGGACGGTGTTGATAAAAACAAGGAAAGAACTATAGTCTAAGACTTGTCAGTCTTTTGCTAAACTCTGTTCTTAAAATTTTTTATTTCTTGAAGTTAATATTATACTTCATATTTTTTATTTAATATTCCAATAAACGTTTTTAAATTTTATTCAAAAAAATTGAATTTCATTCCAATCGATTTATTTTTTTCATTTCAATATTCGAACAATGTGCATATTTGGGTCATTTATTTATTCAAATAGAATTTGAAAATAAATGAAAAAAAAATAATGAAGAAAGTTGATTTGGATTTGCAGGTAGAGAGACGGAAGTGAGTGGATATATAATTGAACAAAATGGATGAAAATAAACGATAAATTATTTTTCAAATGAAAAATTTGCAACCATTCATTTTATTCATGAAGGTTGTTCAATCCATCAACGAAGTGATTAAAGAAGATAATAAAAGAGTGAAGAGGATGAGGGGTGCCAGCCCAAACTGCTCTCTTCCCTTTTTTTCCCTCTTACAAGAGTTAATTGCATTCTTTTTTAGAAAGGATTTTTTACTTACGTATAATGAAATTTGATTTACTTTAGAATAAAGGATATAAATATTTTAATAGACAATTTAAAAGTTTTTGTTTAAAAAAAAAATATTTGTTTTTATTAACAAACTTGGTGAATAAAATATCCAATTTTTATTTAAAATAATAATAATATGATTATATTGCCCAGAATCATAATGACAAAAATTATATCTCAAGTATTTTTTATGCCAAGAAAATAATAATATATATTGCTAAAAAATTTAAGTTAACCATAATTTTAAAAATATTAGTTGCTTGCATATATTCTGATCATTTTTTTCACTTTAAAAAGGCATTTATTAAGAAAAATTGGTATAATATATTTTAATCAAAATATTTTAGTTCATTTTCTACAACTTTTACACACTTACTTTTTTAATCATTTGGTCTCTCTACAATCAAACAAAATTTAAATAAATTCAAATATTTATATTTTTTTTAATTTAATTGATGTAAATGTAAATACGATTTAATTTAGACTTGATGTACAGAAATATTAAATATTTTTACCCATCTCACAACGTGACTCAGTTAAATACCTTGGACTACACCTAGACAGACGTTTAACCTGGGAGACCCACATTAGATCAAAAAAAAAAAAAACAAGTTGACTCCAAACTTAGACAACTCTACTGGACCTTAGGACGAAACTCCCAAATGACCCTATCACAAAAACTCCTAATTTACAATTCAATCCTCAAACCAATTTGGACATACGGTGTTCAGTTATGGGGCTCCGCTAGTGTTTCTAACATCAACAAAATATAGCGGACCCAAAACAACATCCTACGTTTAATGACCAATGCGCCTCGGTACCTACCTCTTAGAATACTACATAGAGACCTTAAAGTCCCTACAATAGACGAAGTAATTAAAAACACCTGTAAAAAGTATCGACAGAAATTGACAAACCATCAAAACAACAAAGCCAGACAACTATTCATCAATGAGACTAACGGACGAAGACTTAAAAGACTTAAACCAATCGACTTCTTATAGTTCCTACTCTGAACTCAGCTAGTTCCCTTCGTTTTTCCAACTATTTTCCTTTAATCTGTATATTCAGCAGGTTTTCTTTTACTCTTTCTTTCCTATCCTATTCCCTCCTCTTTCTTTCACTGAACCCTAAATTGAGAGATGTCGTCCCGTCCTACTCTATCGGGCAAATAGCCGAGCCGAGTACTTCCTAATACTCCCTTATTTCTCCTTTCCATTATATTGTAAATATTATTGTAAATATATTGTAAACGATTTATTGTTGCCCAAAGAAAGGGCAGATGTAGATTTTAATTGGAAAATAAATAAAAAAAAAATTTTTTAGGTGATTAGATTTGATCTAATTTTGTCCGATATTCTCCTAAGATTAGAAAAAACTTATAGATTGAATCCTACCCAAGTTCAATTCATATTTCCATCCAAGTTTAACGAGTCACCTTAATTTCTAGATTTGACTAGAACACATTTCGTTTTTACCGACTGACAATAGTAAGGGAGGTATTGTTTTCACACCAAATTTTTACATATCTCCACGTATCAAGCATTTTCTTAACAGAAAAAAGTATTTTTAGCATGATGTCTGTCTGTCCGTATAGATGTGTACAGCCTGAACGGCTCAACAGATTTTGATTAAATTTGGTATATTTACTTAATGCATCAGTGGGATGAATTGATCAACTTTTGGTGCAAATCCGGAAACCGGAAGCGATCGACGATAGGAAGGGAAGGGTTATTTTCACACCAAATTTCACATGAGGAGATTTTTTTACATATCACCACGAATGTATTGGTTTTATCCTCGGGAAAAATCATCTTCATTATGTTTTTCTTAATTTAAAATTATATGACGTCACCCAGTCCTTTATGACGTCACAGCCTCCGTATTATGATCACGGGCAACGCCGGCTACTTCAGCTATATATTATAAATAAAATAAAATTAAAAATATTTATGTTCTATCCATATCTGCTTTTTATTACATTAATAGATACTAGCTGCTCCGAGCGCCATCGGCGCTCTTCACACCTAGACGGGGGCTCCGCCCCCTGTACCCCCGAAAGATATATAGTATTTGGTTGAAAGTCTGTATGTAAAAGGTTTTCATCCATTTTGTTTCAATCAGTATAAGTAGATAAGACATGTATTTGTTTTCTTGTAAAATATATTTTAATTTAATCAGTAAATTAATTATATATTATTATTATATATGTTATATTTATCTAACTCTGTGTCTCTACAGTTTTCGAAAGTTCTTAGCCGCAGCATCCACGTTTCTCTAAGCGTCCCTATCCTGAGCTACAACCAAATCTTACCCTGTCCCATCTCTCCCATGTCCCTTCCTTCATTGTCCACCCACCTTGGTCCTTGGTCTTCCACCGGATGTTTCCCAATCGGTTTCTCCCAATTTCTAGTTTCTCCAATTCCAACCACGTCCCCTTCCCATCCCAGCCTTCTTGATTTTATAACCTTAACTATATCTGGACATTATTTCTCGTTATGCCATCTCCGCCATCCCCCTGTGACCTCATCTTCTTTTATACTTTTTCAAATTCTACATTTTGTATGTTAATTGTATGTAAGTTGTATCCGTATCATAATTCTTGATTTTTTTTTTTTGTTTAATTACATTTCGGTTGATTTTTCCCCAATTTCTCTAATCACATGTCTCCTCTTCCAGTCCAATTCATTTACCTATCAATGTTGCATAAGGCATTAAGAGGTTCTAATTATATATATATCTGTTTCTATGACAGCACAAAAAAGTAAACAAATTACATACATACAAACACTCTCCTTTATATATTTTTCTGGAAAATGAAACACCCGCAGCTCAGCTCAGGAGTTACCTAAGATTCTAATTTCTTTTTTATTTTTCATCTCATTTGAGGTACCCTTCACCTCAGAAAAATTTAGTTACCTTACTCCTCGTATTTTAGGCTCTGGAGTTTTTTGCGTACAGACGGACACTGTCGTATTAAATATATAGATATTAAAATTATTTGAAATTGTTTCTGTAGCTGGAAATTAATTTATTTCAAACCGTCGGTCGGTTCGGACCTGGCCACAGGTCAACTTATTTTTTAAAATTTAAAATATATATATATATATAAAAGAGAGAGAGAGAGATTTTAATTATACATATATGAATAGTGTATTATTACTAAATTATTTTGAATTTTTTTTTTATATAAATTTATCAATATCTAATTTTATTGTAAATATTGTCAAATAATACCTATATTTTAATATTATAATTACATTTTAAAATTTTAAAGTATTATAATTGAGCTCATATTTCAGAATATATTAACAAGTTCTTTTTCAAAATTTTATATTTTATTTGCTTATGATTGATTATATATGTTATAATTTAAACAAATTCAAATATTTTATTTTTTAGATTATTAACTATTTAATATTTTCTATCCTAAAAAAGAATTTAATAAACATAATAAATAAAAAAATAAACCTTTTAATAAATTATAATGGAATATAATCAATTGGATTTAAAACAAATTTAATTCAATTACCCAATTTTAAAAAGAAACAAATATTTAAAACAACTCCTTTATATCATTTTTATATAATCAATAAATGATTTTTGCACTTAAAATATAGAGATAATTAATAATTTAGTAATTAAACTAAAAAAACAAAAACAATCTAATTTAGTCATTTTAATTGGTTTTTTAAAAAATATTTTGACTTGATAAAATACATAAAAAATAATTTTTTGTTTTTTTTTTATTAAACTTGGATAAAATTTATACCCTTCACTTTTAAATAGAAAAAAAGAAATATTCAAATCTATTTAATTAAACGAGTAGTAGTAAAAATTTATAAGGTAGCCCTTTTTACCGACCGACGATAGGTATTGTTTTTACACCAAATTTCACATGTGGAGATTTTTACATATCACCACGAATCATGCACTTTGTATTGGTTTTATCCTCGAGAAAAATCAACTTTAGTTTTTTTCTTAATTTAAAATTATATGACGTCATCCAACCATTCAAGACGCCACAGCCTGGTTTTACATATATATTCTAAATAAAATAAAATTAAAAATATTTATGTTATATCCATATCTGTTTTTATTACATTAATAGATATATTAAAATTATTTGAAATTGTTTCTGTTAATTGGGTATGTAACTAATGTATTACTTACTAAATTTTTTTTAGGATTAAAATAGAAATTCATACTAGAAAAGAATTGTTTAACGTAATTTGCTAAGAACACAGCAAAGAAAAGCATAACTCATCGATATCTTCGAAATGACATGTAGACTTACTATACCGTATCCCAACCAAGATAAGAACAATTCTTTCCATTTACCCTCTTTTTTACGAAATATATTTACATTAAATTAAAATTATATCACATTCGGCAAACAATTTTAAATTTAAATTGAACCATTTACATTAATACGCCACCTCCTTGTTTTTTTTTTCAAAATATGATAATTTCATTAATGAATTTCTTACTGATATATTTATATTTTTTTGTTTTTAAATTTTCACTAAGATCTTTGAATAAAATTAAGCTTATTGATTTAATAGAATTAATAGAATTAATAGAATTAAACTTATTGATTCGATTTAAGATGTATTCTAAAACACCACTAATTTTAAAAATTAATATTTCTTTATTATAATATTTTATTTTAATATGTATTTTATTTGAAATAATTTGCAGTAGAGCGCTCGCCCCTCTCCATTCCCCTCCACCGCCTGGATTGACCTCCTCTTGCAGGCCGGCTGACTCGAACGCATTTAGTTCCCCTTCTCTGCTGAGTGTAGGACCCTGAACGGCCTATCCACTGAAATCAACCCCTATTCATCCCTTAATCAAGAATTAATTGTGATTTTATTATTTATTTTTATTAATTAAAAGGAAGATTTGTGAAAAAAAAAATATTTCAATAAAAATTAAATTTTATAAAGTGCATTTTTATAATTTTTATTCATATACCCAAATAAATTTATAAATTTTTCATTCAAATCTTTGAAAAGATTTAATCTTAAATATTCTATCAGATCTCATTACCTCAATTTTATTAAAAGTTAAATTAAAATTATTTAAAAATTAAAAAATCATATACAAAATTTTATTTTTCTTTAAATATATTTATTGAAATATTTTTTAAATTTCAATATATATATTAATCCTATTAAAACTTATTTATTTAAAAAATATGATGTTTATTTTCAAAATTCATATAATATAATTATAAATCAAAAAAATATAAATTTCTTATATTCATATAGGAATATATAATTTTAAATATTCTATATATTCTTTCTAATCTCATTATCGCTCACACCGTTCCTTTCAAATCTCATATGAATATTGTTTTGTCAATTTCATATTATTATAACACTTTTGAAAAATGAATAATATTTCTATTACCGATATATCAATTAAACAGAATAAAATCTTCGTGAAATTAATAATATAATCATAATTAGTTTTCTGTTGTTTTCTAAGATATTTTTATTATATGTCTATTAAATGCGTATTATAACTTATTATAATCATAGTTCTATATAGGATGTAAAATAATTTTTTTTAGTATGTTAATATTACAGAAATAAGATAATATTTTTAAAAATCTATACACTTTTTTAATCCTATTAATATTATTTATTTATTTATATCTTATTTTTTTATTTCCTGTATATAATATAAATATCTAATCTTAATTATTTTTTTCTTTATCGAGGCGAGAGTGATGGACATCCATTCAAGTCTATGAGCTGTTCTTCGAGTTTAATCTGTGAGAAATATCAACCCTTTATTAACTCCGAGGTCAGTATTTATTATTAATTTTATTTTTAATTCAATTTAAATTTATTGATTATAAACTAATAAGTTATTTTTCTTCTTCTATTTCATGTTTCAATCTTCGTTCCTGCTACTGAATGTTGATTTGAATTCTTGATTATCTTCTCCATCCTTCATGACGATGTAATGATTTAAATACAGCTCTCCAAATGTAAGTAATAATCGTTATTTATTTAGCATGGCGCACTTTAAAATAGGAAATGTAAATATAATATTTAAAGTAAAGTTTAATATAATATAGAAAGTATAATTAAATTACAATGATTTTTTGCTTTTGATAATATTCATTAGGAGATTATAGAGAAATATATTAAATTATATGACAGAATTTAGTGAGATTAGGGAATTTCAGAGTACATCTTTCAAGAAGAAGCATTGATAAAGGAGGCAGAAGAGACAAAGGTATTTTTAGAATTAGTAGGTTTCGATGTGTTATACTGGGAGGGTGACTATTTTTTGATATATATATATAGTTGTTAGGAATTTTCAGGTGGTTGCCTCCTACATCCATGCATGTTCTCATCATACTAATTCATAGATTAGATTAGAATTAATAAATAAATAAAATGTTGGTGGATAAAACAAATGCCATGCTATTATTTAAGGGATGGATTGCATGAATAACACTCCAGGTCTGAATTGTGAGGTGGATTGGATGAACGGAAATTCGGGAAGGTAATTCAGCACAGTTCCGAAATGGGATTAGCCTGAACAGGAACAAATTGTTGGTTACCTTTTGAGCGCAGGGCTTTTTCGATTAGCATGGGCCTTCCATGCCTATTGATGGAGGCTATGCATTCCCTTACTAGGTAGGTTTTATTTCAGGTTGCCCCGAATGTCGCGATTTCATTTCGAAATCCAAAAAATCAAAGGCACTCTCAGCTGATTCAAAGAGGCTACAGGCCAAACGCCTTATATTTTTTTTAAGGCAAACTTTTTTTTATTATTACTTTTTCTAAATTTCGGAAGGCGAGGCTTGGAAGGGCTAATTTATGGGGAAAGGAGGAGGCCCTATTAAATATTCAATTGTTTTTTTTAATTTAATTAATAATAAAAAAATAATTGAATATCGCGATTATTTTCTTTAACTTTTTATTTTCATTTTGAAATAAACAATTTCATAATTTAAACTTTGGTATATTTTAAATATTTTACTATAAAGGTAGAATAAATTATTATTATAATTTCTCAATTTAAAATTAAAATGCAAACATCACAAAATAAAATAATATATATTGTAAAAATATAACTCTTTTTCATTATTATTTCTTTTTAACTTACCAAATATAAAAATATTTTTTTTATTATGGAAATTATTTCATATGAATATAAATATATTGTAATCGAATATATCTATATACTCAATAATAATTTAATATTAATAAATTATCAAATTTTTTTCTTATCATTGTACTGATAAATCATATTTGGAGAGAAATAAAATATAGTTAAGCTTATTTAAAAAATTAACTTAATGTATAATTTTTGTTAATTATAAACAACTTCTTTTAAATAAATAAATAAAATTAGATCTCCTAAAAAAATTTTTAATTTTGATAGATCAAATATTCTTATTCTTTAGCTGACTTACAAATCCCATACGATCATTTTGCTTATTCTTATGTGTATTCTGTCCCAGTGTCCCCACAAAAATTCTCCGGGAGATAAAAATGTCTCGGTTTACATAAATAATAATATCATCCGTAAATAAACCAAATATTATTCAATTTTTACCGACCGACGATAGTAAGGGGGTATTGTTTTCACACCAAATTTCACATGTGGAGATTTTTACATATCTCCACGAATCATGCATTTTGTATTGGTTTTATACTCGGGAAAAATCATCTTCATTAGTTTTTTCTTAATTTTAAATTATAAGACGTCATCCAGCCATTCATGACGTCACAGCCAGCTACTACTTATATATTATAAATATAATAAAATTAAAAATATTTATGTTCTATCCATATCTGTTTTTTATTGCATTAATAGATATATTTAAATTATTTGAAATTGTTTCTGTAGCTGGAAATTAATTTACTTCAAACCGTCGGTCGCTTCGGACCTGGCCACAGGTCAACTTATTATTTATTTTTATTACATTTTTTTTAGCAAAGATGTCCTATGATGATATAAATTAAACATTGGTTTCATTAAACCATGTTCATTTTTCTGAGGACATCTATACAGAAATTTTCATATTTTAAAAGAACGTGTTGTCATTATTAATATGGTATATAAACAATTTAAAAGTTGAAAAAATATAAACAAACGAGTTATATACACTGAACCCCATCGTGGATATGAATATTTTAATATTCTCATTGAATTAAAATGAATTAATACCTTTTGCATAAAGACTTTCAATCAAATACTATGTATTACATCGGGGGTACAGGGGGCAGACGACAGAGCCCCCTGTGTATGTACTAAGAGCGCTAAAGGCACTCTGAGAAGCTAGTATATATTAATAATAAATAAAAAATCATTTAAGATAAATAATATGATCTAAATATTTTATTAAATTAACTAAAATGAGAATTTATAGAATAAATTATTTAATTGAAATGATATTTGAATATTAGAAATTAAAAAATTATAATCATTCTTTGTGCAAAAATTGCTAGAATTATTAATTTTATATACATTGTCGGAAATAAATCGACTTCTTCATTGACCCTCGAGAGGCTCTGAATAGACAACACGTAGCATTATATAAATTTTACAAATTAATTGCTGCGGTTATTGACTAAAAAAAACGAATATAAAAATATTGTGATTTAATTTTATAGTAATCGGTTCAGTCAATTTTTATAACGTCACTGTTTTCCGGACAGACAGACAGACATGAAAAATTCTAGAGGTCATGAAACGTGACGATATCTAAAAATTTTTAAAATCTAAGCAATGTGCAGTCAAAAATCTTTATATTCTTATATAGATTTAAATAAATAAATAAATATTAATCCCAATTAACCAATAAAAAGAACAAGAAAAACAACAGATAAAAAAATGAACATTATAATTTATTGTGGTGTGCTCATGCGACCTTAATTGTACAATCGGTACTAAATAAATAACATAAG
This sequence comes from Labia minor, assembly GCA_963082975.1. Lineage (NCBI taxonomy): Eukaryota > Metazoa > Arthropoda > Insecta > Dermaptera > Spongiphoridae > Labia > Labia minor. The sequence goes on from OY720345.1 coordinate 58,807,855, forward strand.
AGAGAAATTATATAAGAATAATTTATATAAAAAAAGAAGAAAGAAATTTTATTTTATTTAGATATTAATATTATAAACAAGATATATATACAAACTTTGATTTATATTACGGTACACATATGTTTATTGTACAATTTAAGATACATGAATGCCTAAGCTTAACTTAGGTTGCTGGATAGAAACTCATCGGGGGGACCCACTGGTTTTTCAGCTATAATCTCTAATACGAAACACTGAATAGATGAACGTTAATAATATTAAATGTTTATACGATACTGTAGTGCTGTAGCGGTACGGAAAGTAGGTGTATTTTCTAGAGACCAAAAGGCATAACGAAAAGCGGTATCCGGAAACGGCGATAACTTAAAACAGACGGTAATCCTAAAACAGCAGCTAACCCAAAACTTGCGGTAGCCTAAAAACTGGCGGTAACCTAGAATCTTGCGGTAACCTAGAAACTATAGTAACAAATTACTAACAGGTACGGGAATTATGTAAGTGTTTTTCATAAAGATATATATTATAATTCACACTCACCGGTACGATATCTGATAAGGGCGGTATTTATTGCAGGTAAATATCACAACAATATATATATTTTATTTTTACAGACACTGCGAGAGAGAAATATTTACGGTAGAATTTCCGGTAAATACCATACATTAATTAATTCGATAGCGAAATTATAATATTTCATCCACTGGACAAGCGAGAATATCTTTCTTTTTACTTCGCCCTACCACTTGGCTATCTCCCCTCCAATCCAGTGATCAATCATGTTGATTCCGATAGATGGCACCGGTATGTCCATTTGTGCCTGTACGACTTTTTCTCTACTATTCAATCTGGGCGTTACAGTGGGAGAGGTTGAACTATCTTCTAAAAAACTCCTTAGACATTTTGAAGATTAAATCTCTTAAGAATCCCAGTTCTTACTTTCTTAAGATAGAATAAATTTACTATAAAATTTGAACTTAAATGTAGATATGGTTTAAAACGATCATATACATAAACACACATTCATATATTTTTGTATAATTCAAAAAATATTTCTAAAACTTTTACGTTTCTTAATCACAAAATTTTATAGTCGTTTTTTTAAGCAAGATTTTAATATTTTATTTTTAATTTCATTTATAACTCCAGAAAAGTTTAATAGTTGAATCTTTTTAGTCTATTCTTCATATTAATATTTAATTATCTCTTTAATACTTTTTATGTAATGCTTAATATTGATTATAATCGATTAAAAAGATATTTAGTGGATGTCTAGATTCTCCTGATTTTTATATAAAAGAGTTAAATTTTTTTTTTTATTTTATTTTGTGTTTTTATATTTTAAAATGAATTCATTTCATAATCCTGTTTGTTAGAATATCCTACAATTTAATATAATAACCAGACACGCAATTTGATTCCAGTGTTTAGATGAGATTTTTATATAATCCCATCAAAAATATTAATAATAAAGTATTTATGAAATATGATGGATGGCGTTACTTTTTACAATGATTTGAAGGCACTTTCGATTATTAAACCAATGCAAACCGGGCGCCTCACTAACTCGCCTGTTATGAATAATATTTGCTGTCGGACGATACGCTGTGAAGATTATCTGAAATTTTCACAAGGCTGGTAAGCAAACCCATCAGAACACCGATTTAAGAACCCCCACCTCCAAATGGTATTAGCAAGATGGGACACAGATTAGAAGTGAGTTACGTGGACGTTGTTACTTGGCCTCAGTTAGGCCCAGTCCATTTAAACCCTTTTCAAGATAATAGTATCATGTGGTATAATATTTAACGAAGATATTTTAACGGAAGGAAGGGGTTTGTTTTAAATAAATTTAATTAAAGTTTAACATTTTTTTTAAGTGTATATGGCAGAAGAATGATATTAGGATCTTTTTAATACTGATAATGAATAAAGAAGTTTTACTTTATGGTAATAAAACAGAAAGTATTTTTCAATTTATACTGGTAGTAAAAACTGTTAAAAAAACGTTATACTAAATTTGGATAATCAAGACAACAAAATGATTTAAAAGAAAAAAATATGAATTTAATTAATTTATTATCTTACTTATCTCCCAAAATAAAATCTCGACTCTCAGATTGGCTTATTCAATTTTTAAAATCATGTTTTAGAGAGTTATATAACTTATTTATAAGCTTGGTAACATTTATAAATTAGACTTTAAACACACCTAGACACGAAAACTTATTTCTTTTTGTTAATATTTAAATTTGGTATTTTGAGAGACAAAATCGCAGGATGTTGAGAATGGGACGTTTCTGAGATAAGAAAGCCAATTTTCTCAATATTTGGGACTGATTTTAAAATTTTTTATACCAATTAAACAACAATTTAATGGAAATAAAAAAAAATAAATTTTCATTAGTTTTCATAACCTTATAATACATAATGACAATAGTAACCATGCTGGTTTCTTGCCTATAAGTACGTCACGATATTTTCTTTTATAATTTTAATCAAAATGGTATTTTCTTCTAACCATAATTTATAAAAGAAAAAATTTGAAATTTATCTTATATAAAATATTCTAATTTCTAAATTTTATTAAGATTATTTTCTTAAAGAAATCATTTCATACAATCTATATATTTTATTTTATAAGTTGAAAAAAAATGTTACAATTTGTTTACGCTGGCACATACTGAACCAATTATCAGCTAATCAGTATGACTATTAATTGTCTGTTAGCTAATCAGTATGACTATTAATTGTCTGGAGTGTCTCCACTCGAATATCTCGGAATTTGAATTAGATTAATTAACATATATTAGATTTAAATTAAATTTAAAAAAAACACTGACTTTGTACGTCCTACGCAAGCCGGTTATATCAATGAGGTGTCGTATGATCAGTAGAACGGGTCCTCTCAACCTTTACCTTGATTTACTTGATCGGAGGCGCTATCAAGTAGCTTTTCCCCAATGTTGTTCCCGGAGGCTGGGTTGACTCCGTCCCATAGACCCCAGCTAGGGAAATTCCCTTGCTAGGCCCGGGACTTGAACCCGGGACCATATAAATGTGAGGTAGGTTCGCTATCCACACACCCAATGACGCCTTTTTAAATTAAATTTAATTAAATTATAAATTAAATTATAAATTAAAATTAATAAATATCTATTAAACTAGCGCGTGTTTGGCTCTTTTGTTGATGGCACCCGTCACGTGCTAGCGCGTGATTGCCAGTCAAAGTGTTAAAACATTAATTCCGGTACTTTCAGCGATTCAATCAAACTGAAATTCTATAAAAAGCAGTTTTATACAATTTTTAATCATGTGAAAAACTATCAAACATACATCTTTATTTTTACGGTCAGTTTAGAGGAAAAAAAATGAAAACGTGGTAGAGGTAATGACCCTCTTCCGGATGAGCTACATTTTTCAAAAGTTAATAGAAAACTACGAATTTTGAATAATGCCCGTGTACCAAATTTCATTATTCTAGCTTACTGTTTTGTCTACATAAACACACACACATACACATATATGGCGAGATAGTAATAAAAAAATATATAACTATTTATATAAACTTAGAATCCAAAATACAATAGAATATAGAAGAAAAAATATAGAATTGTATGAATATATATTTTCATATCTTTTTGAAGAGTACTTTTTATTAATTTACAATATCTGCTTTTTTATTTTTAATTTTTTTTTCTTAATTGGTTTGCACAATTACAAAACATACCTCTTAAGAGAAGGGAAAGATTTGGGAAGAAAATTGCGATATGAATCTAATGTGAGACGATCTCTGTAACTAGTATTAATTAAATATAGCCAGTTAATCTACCAATTACTAAATTATTAATTAATTAACTGAGTAGGATATTATTTTCAAACTTTAGAAAAATTGTTCTGAAGTTATAAGACAAGGGGTAATTTATATTTCGGTTTTAGGTAGAAGTTTATAAGATTTCTTGCTTTATACACCAACAATTAGGGATTATATTCTATATATTAGTTATATATTTTTATATATAAAGGTGTAATCAAGATGCCGGGCACATCACTCAGATATGACGATCGCCGTAGGCAGTCTGTATGTCTAGGAATAAATATTTTGTGTTCTGCATTTCTTCATAAAATAATTGAAGTAAAACAATATCTCTATATCTATAGCTATATATTAGAAATGCCCTAAGGGCTCAGAGCAATATTATTTCTAGGCAGCAACTTTGAAACAGGGGAATCATATAGCTGTTGGCAATAAGAAGGGGCTGCACTCCCTTGGAAAACTTTGCCAAAATAGCATATTGAAGGGGAATCATCGAGCTAGGATGTCATACCGCAAGTTAAGATAATCTCTTTTGAATTATTCAAAGAGTCATTATTATTTTCCTCGAAGAACAACTATTTGTATTATCCACGTGCATATTTGTTCTAGATATATATATATATATATATATTAAACGATTAAATTTGTTTTTAAATAGTATTCATTTCAAAGGAATTTTTTCTTTCTTTCTATCAAAATTTTAGAGTTACTTGAAATAAAAAGCAGCGTTCTTTGATCAAGTAAGTTTGAAAGAAACTGTTGTACTGATCATACACCTTTCCTTCTGTCTCCACCGAGTATTATGGAAGTTCACCTGTTAAATTATCATAAAACTATAATCGTAAGAGGATATTCATAAGATTATATTCAGTTTATAAAATTTAGAGTTATATCAAAATGTAAAAATTTGTAAAATTTATGTTGATCAAACATTTTTTATATATAGGGATATATATACAGATCGAATAAGACTTATATAAATAGAAATTCTAAACATGTATCAAATTTTGCTTATTTTTGGAATACTATTAATTTTCTAATGAAATTTTAATAAATTTAAATTGGAAATTTTTTTTATACACTTTTATGGGTTCAATCCACTGTTGTAGTTTGACCTGATCTTCCCCAATGGCCATATATATAGATAAAAGGTCTATTTATCTTAATAGCCAAATTAATTTGTCTTTGTAAAGTAACACTCCATTTTAATGGCTTAACTGGGAAAATGTAAGAATTACAAAGGTTTAGATCTTTGTGTGATTGATTCATTGAAATAAACAAAGAAAAGAAAGGTTTCTTAAATAAATTGTACTTTTTTTTTTATTTAAAATTTATTACTTACTTAAGTGCTTTATTTGTGTACATATAGATTAAGACAAAAATTTATTATCGTTTTTGAAATCATTTAAATTAAAAAAAAGAAGGGATTTGAATGTTATTCAACTTGATCTCATCAGTAAATAAAAGAAAATAATTAATTTACAAAATAATATATATATATATATATATAAAAGAAAATACCTCATGATTGGGAGATTATTGATGATTGTATTGATTATATATGGTACATATATTATTTTTTAAAAATTATTGATACGTTTCATATTAATGTATGAAATGAATACCAAGCGACTAACAGGGTGCATTTGCTCTTCCTCCTACTTAAACAGAAATAATAATAATTAAATGGTTATACTAGTCAAATGATGATAAAGAAACAAATTTAGGTGTGCATGTCCCTCCCCTCTAGTGTTTATCTTGACTAGATATTTGGTTTGAATTAAACACACAAAAGGATACAGATGAGTGGTGGGGGATTCACAAGCCCTATGAATGACTGATATCAAAATAATTCCACAATATTTCTGAAAAACTTTTCTAATTAATAATAATTATATAATTTTTTAGAAACTATTCAGGTATATAAAAACATATTTTTGTTATTTCTCTAAACTTGAACTTTCTTTTTAGAACCATTCTCATTCCCATTTAATAACTATATACAATAGTTATATATCAAAAATATCAACCCTCTTGAGAGAGATAAATTTAATTAAGTATTAAACATATAAAAGCCATTTAATCCCTCCTGCAAAGTGGAATTAGGGAAAAAGCCTTATTTGCTAAGGGTGCAGGAAATATCCTATTAATTTAAAAGAAAGAGTTATAAATATGACAAGAACAGAACTTCATTGTCTTGTGGTTTGAAGAATTACAAAATAACAAATCTAAAACAATTAAATCAATTGAAAATATATGTTAATATATGATATTATATTGATATGAATAATAAAATTAATTGTACACATTCTAAAAGATGAAAATTATTCAACACATATAATTTCTAGCTGTCTAAACAGCAATAAAAATACCAAAATTCACAGGTAACTAATTATATAAATACATACGATAGTGAATTTGAATTTTCTCGGGCTGTGTACATTCAATTATCGATTTTTTTTTGTTATGTTGGTACGCATATGTTTCTCATATTGGCATTATCAGCCATTTTGTATTAGTAGTTTATTTTTGACAACTGAAAAGTCACATTTTGTTTGTTCTTCGATTTTTTACTTAGAAAAAAAATAAGGAATACTACAAGGAAGTTATGGAACGTTTGCGTGAAGAAATACGGTTCAAACGTTCGGAATTGTGGAAAGATAAATCATGGATTCTGCATCACTATAATGCACAGTTCACACATTATTGCTTGTTCGTGATTTTTTGAGCAAAAACAACACCGAATTCACCATTTTTGTGAAGTTCCCATTTTTTATAGTCTAAGGAAGTATGTAAAAAAATCAGAAAATTATTTTGCCCTTTCTAAATTTAGAAAGATTTCAAGTTTATAACATTTACTCGTAAAACCAAATGATTAATTCCAAGTAATTAACATTAAATAAATAATTGCCTATTTTCTTTAAAAGAACATTTCTTCTATTCATTTGTAATTAGTAATGTCAAAGTCACTTTGGAATTAAATGTTTCTTTTAAATTCCAATTGGATTCCCTTTAATATTGAATTAAAATGTTCATTACTTTTGAAATTTTAAAAAAAACTAATATATTTTTAATGAGTATATTAAAATGAATTTCCTCCTCTGTGCTTTTATAAAAAAGATTTTTATTAAATATATAATCCTTTATAATGAAACCTATCATTTTCATTAAATACAATTTAATTTAGAACGTTTTTATTTGTTTTATTATTATGGTTCTTTTATGTATAAATATACATAGATTCAATTTAATATATAATTCTATCGAATGATCTTTAGAGAATGAACAATATATTCAATACCATGAGATGGAATATGACCCTTTTTCAAATTTCCATACCTCTTTCTTAGATCTTCTCTTGGAAAATGGATCTCGTAAAGTTACCTTGATTTACAGTCGACTTTATTAGGTTCCCTTTAATGTCTCCTTAGATCCCTTCCAGATAGTTGCTTAGAGACATTGAGACATTAAATCATTTCAAAGATAAAATAAATAAAATGAGCAAAGGATAATTTCTCTATTTAAATTATAGATACAGTGGATGATTTTAATAAAATGAATTAACTAAGATAATTAAATTAAATACTTATTTTCAAAGTATTTTTATACCTTCAAACTAGAAAAAATGTCGTGTAGTTTAAAGTTATTTACCTATATCTATTAAGAAATCTGTATATACAAATTTTATTAAAAGAGTTTATAAATTTTTATGATTTCTTCCTCTGAAATTACCTAAATCTTCTCTTAAGCTTGTAATAATAATAATAATAATAATAAAGTAAATGGTAGTTTGATTTAAACTACGATTAAAGTTCCTTATATTAAAATAACTTGTGTAGTTTCGCTTAATTGACTCAATAAGTAAAAATTATTGAGCCTTTATTAAACAATTCAACAATATATACAATTTCTCTTATTTTGAGAAAATCTACCTCAACAAAAGATGTTATTACAATAAGGATATTTTTATTTTTTATTAAACAATATAGTTGAGGTAGTATGATTATTATTATATCACTTTTCGTTACTTTTTATTAAAGGAGAAAAATAAAATAAATTAATGTTATTATTTCTCAAAGGTTATTAAATTTTTTTTATTATTAAAATAAAAATGAAAAATAAAAGTTTTATTACTTTAGTGCAGTGATTCTCAACCACTGTGCCGCGGCACTTTGTGTGCAGCGAGATTTTCAAAATGTGCCGCCAAATTTTACAAATGTTAAGTTCAAATTAAGAAAAAGTACTTATTTAAAAAAGGTAAAATGTTTTTGCGATCAGGCTCTTAAACATTTTCGACTTTTTCAATTTTTTCAATATAGTAAATAAGTAAATAACTTTTACACTTATCTTTTTCTTTGTGTGCCGCTATATTTTTAAACCATTAAAAGTGTGCCGCGATAAAAAAAAGGCTGAGAATCTCTTCCTTAGCGTGTAGTTATTTTCTATCTATTGGGAAACTTGTATTTAAAAATTTTATTAAAATTATTAAAATTTTTTTTTAATATTAATATTAAATATAGTAAATGGTAAAATAAGTTGAGCTAATTTATTAAACTAACTGAACACGTATTTTCCATGTCGTTTATGGTCGTTTAATTAACTCAATAAGTAACACTTATTGACCCTTTATTATAATTTTTTTTTTTTTCAAATAAATTTTTACATCTGCCCATTCTTTGGGTAATAATAAATATCTACAGTATTTACAAAAAATTAACGTATTTATTATAATAAATAACTTAACCATATATATATATATATATATATATATATATATATATATATAAAAATTTCTCTTATTCTGTGAAATTCTACCTCAACAAAAATGTCAAAGGGTATTATTGAATATTACAGTATGGAAAAGTTATTGTATATTATAATACACACACATGGAAAAATATTTTCCCTTGAATTTGAATATTGATAATAATATATTCAATTATTGTATTGAAAAATTATTAGATTGATAATGAATTTATAATTTCAGAATAAATTGTACAATAACATTCAATATTTAAATTTAAAAAAATATCTTATTTTTAGTTAGGAATTAGAAAAATTGAATGAATATACTATCAATTTTTATTATTTTATTTTTTTATAGTTTAATCTTGAAGAGGAGCAAATGAATATTAAACGAGCAAAAGGTGAAAGGGTACAAGTTCCAATTTTCTAGATAACGATTTGCCTCTTTTCCATTGCAGCCTGATCCCCTCGAGCTCTATCATTCTCTAGAGACGTCATTCTACCCTTCTCCTACCTCATCCCTTGATAATTTCTCTATGCGCCTATATCTTTATCTTTTGAGACATATTTTTCATCATAGACATAAAATACTCTAGGGTATAGGAAAAGCTTTTATAGCTTACTCTCTTCTTAAAGAGGTTCATCAATAACAAGTAATCTAATATTTTGCTGAAATTTGGTCTAAATAAATTTCCCAATTTTATTTGTATAAAATAAAAATAAATCTATGTCTATCTAGAAACCTAAATATATATGTATTTAGAGGCTAATTAGTTTTGAGCCCTAAGAGAGATCTATATTCGAGTTGAATTGAATTATTAATGAAATATTAGACCTTTTATTAACTAATTAGAATAATTTGACTGATTTTTTGAATTGTTATTTTATCTCACACATTTTACTAAACTAGTTAAAAGTAGATAGAAAAATAATGAAGATGGAATGACCTTGAAGCTCATATATTCTCTGTATATATATTCTATACAATATACATTATCTACATTCAAATTCAAATTGAAATTACTTAATTAACTTATGTATAATATATTTTGTATGGACCAAAAATAGATGAGGTCACCGTTGAATGGGGGAAACGAGAAATTCCATGACCAAGATGCATCTCTAGACATAGTTAGGGTTATAAAATCACGATGGCTGCACGTGGCTAGAATGGGAGAGGAAAGAATGGCTAAAAATATATTAGTGGGGAGGCCGATTGGGAAACGTCTGCTTGGAAGACCAAGGACGCGCTGGGTGGACGTGAGAGAGACTGGAGATGGTAGGGGTTGGATAGTTGTTGCTCAGGATAGGGACTCTTGGAGAAAAGTAGTTGCTGCAGCCAAGAACTTTCGAGTTCCGTAGTGCCACATCACATAAATATTATTATTTCTATTATTATAAAAATTAAATTATTTATAATCGTTATAATTAAGATTCAAAATTTTATTATTGGTAGGTATAATTAATGTATATAATTAAATATTTTAAATTTTGAATAATAAATTGAATTATGGATGTGTAAAAATATTTATATATAAATATGTATATATATATAATATATATAAGTATATAATATTAATTTATATCGATGATCTTTAGGTTTTTGTGAAAGTTTTTATCATTTTGGTGCCATTTTTAAGAATGCTTTTTAGGAGAAAATATTTTGTGATTTTGATTATGAGCCTTGGTCTACCAAAAGAAACGAATTAAGCCAAATACTGACTAATAAACATTTAATAAAATACCAATAAAATAAATTAGTTTGAAAATAGACTGTGAGAGTTTAAATTTAAATTAATTTTTACTAATTTTATTTTTCAAATTTAATTTTCAAATTTAAAATCAAACATTATGTTTCATAGAGTAACTTATTAATTTATTAACTTCACATTATATTCAGACTATAACTAAGTTTATGACAAATATATATATATATATATATATTGATAAATTATATTAAAATTATTGAATTGTTATGCTATTGATATCAATTAATTGAAATTAAATTATAATGTAAAATCAATTAGTTAAAGATAATATTACAAAAAAATGATTATATATATATATAGGAATGTATCTAAATTAATGAAATTTAAACCTATGTTAAAATGTATATTCTAATCAAAAATTAAATAAAAAAAGAAAAATAAATAGAAGAAAAAATTGACCGTATTTATAGCAACAAGAAATTCATTAAATGTACTATATTTTAGCAAACGAGTCATATTTAGGTTTGATGAACTGTAAATAAATTAGAATTCAAACAAATATAAATGAAATTCAAATAATCAGTGGTAGTAGATATATAACATATAAAAAAGAGATGGATGAAGAGTAAATTGAAAATATTTTAAATTTTAATTTTAATTTTAACCACGTACTTTTGAAAATGTTTTTCTCTCGCAGATAGTACTTATATTATAGATTTTTAAATTTTCTCTCTCTCTGTCTCTTTCTCTCTCATCTCATAGATTTCGAAATTCTTGAAACACTAAAAATAATGAATATTGATAAATTAAACAATTAATATGTTAAAGAAGCATGGGAGATATTTGCAAAATTATTTTTTTTTTTTTGTAATTTTATAATATACCATATAATTAATTAATTAATTAATTGCGTATGGGATCACGCAACGCTCCCATAAATTTTTAGAAGCGCATCGCATCCTCATGGTCATGATGCGATTGCTGATGGCATTGACTTCTAATATTGAATCGATGATCTTCTTGTTCACAATTAACGCCACGCCCAGAAGTGGTAAACACCTCTTCCAATTCGCTTGGCCGTCTGGCTCTTGAATATGCGATAGTTCTTATAGCCCATTGTATTTTTCATCCGTGAATCTTGTCTCTCGAAGAGCAATTATCTGGATATTCTATCACGATTCATGGTTGCTTGTTTTGAGGTTATCCTGCCGGAGCAGGCTTTGTAGAACCAGGGCTTGTCAGTTCCTGGAGCTGGGGCAGCCGATGTTAAATTGAATTAAATTTTTTATTTTTATTAATTAAATAAACATATAATCTTGAGTTCTATGCTGGGATTCCTGTGTAGAAATCTCGTACTCTACCCACTCAGCCATGCTGCCCCCTAATATACCATATAAATATATATGATCTCAAGACGCCCTCTTCCCTTATTTATGATGAATATTTTGAAAACAATTTAAAAATTTAATATATAATTAAAAATTTTAAAAGATATAAAAATATAGTTATTTTTATAAAAATAAAACATCTTGTAAATTCAGTAATTTATATAATTATTAATTATTTAATTAGTGGTCCTGGGCACAAGTCCCGGGCCTGACAAGGGAAATTCTCTAACTGGAGTCAACCCAGCCTCCGGAATCAAAATTGGGAAGCTACTTAATAAAAAGTAGCGCCTCCGATCTTCTTGATCTTGATCAAGGTAAAGATTGATTGGATCCGTTCTACTGATCATAGGACACCTAATTGATATAACCGACTTGATAGGCGATGTCCTTGCGTAGAATGTACAAAATCCAGAGGTTTTTATCTTATTAATTATTTAAAATTAACAATCTAAATAATTTTCAAGATAATTAATTAATAATATTGTATAAAATATTTATGAATATAGTGTGCAATAAAATAAATTGAATATATATATATATATATATATCACAAGGGAAATTCAAAATACTTATACTCTTAATAATTACCAGAGGAATTAAGGTTTGAATGTAAATAATAAGAAAAATGATACAGAAAAGGGGAGACCGGCGTATGGTAACGTGGGACGGCTGATTAACCCCTGAAGTTAGACATTCCGCCTTACATGAATCAGAGTAAGGGGAAGCACAAATGCAGTTGAAATATTGATAAACTTATATCATTTATTAAATTTATATTTTAAATGTTAGTGTTTTTTTTAAAATTAATATACAATAAGAAAATAAAAGGTTCTATCAAATCGGACAAACCAACAAATTGGAAATAGAAAAATGTATGAATTGTATTCATATATACCACGTTTCTAATAAAAAAAAACAAATAAAATAAAAACTATAGGTGCATAAAAAACAATTTAAAGGGAATAAGAAAAGGCATTGGATTTTTAATGAAGAGTTGGAGAAGAGCGTCAAGGGATTACCAGTAAAGGATAGAAAAAAAATAAAGAGGGGAAAAAAAGGAAATCCTGGATTCGCCAATAAAACCTACGAGAAGGGTTTTCCAACTTGCTGGTTCAGCAGGTGAATACGTACGACTGGTTTAGAGTTTAAATCAATATAATATATATAATATTATAAACAACACAGGTTGTCTAGAAATGATGACTAAATATCATCTATATCATAGATTTAGTTTTATTATCATTATTATTATTTAAACTATTGTCTAGTGAGAAAGATTATATTTAATTAAATAATAAAATAAATAGGTAAATATGTATAATTTAATAAAATTAATCTCTTGTTCTTTTTAATAATTTTTGTTCTTCTTAAAAATAAATGATCGTATAATTCTTTTTTTTTCTTCTTCTTTTTCTTCTTCTTGAATCCTAAGCTCTTCTTCGTATTAAATGGCTCTCTTCTAATTGCCTTGCGTTAGAATTTCGATAAATAATATTTAATGCCGGGATTTCCTAACTGAACAAAAACTCCTATAATTTCGTATTCGCTGACAGTGGTGTGGGGATAAAGTATTGTTAATTCGCTTCTCGCCCAATTTTCTTTCTCTGTTTAAAGAAGAAAGCCTAGAAAGTGAATTGGGACTTCGAAGAAAATTGAAATGTAACCATCTGCGACGGGCACCTCCCCCACCCCCCTTCTTCCCACCCATCGCAATTTTCCAATCAAACCTCTTTCTTAAATAAACATTTGGCCAACATCCAGAAAATATTATTTTCATATAGCAGTTGTTGATATAATATAATAATTCAAATCAAATAAATAAATTTCCATTTTAAATAATAATAATAATAATAATAATAAATGTAGTGACATTTTTTTCTTTTAATTTATTAAAATAAAATATTTTATAAAATTCTAAAAAATAAATAATTTAAATGATACAATCTTTTTTTATAGTGCTTTTTCATATTTTTCCCTTTAATAAACTACTATATTTTTTAATTTTATTTTATTTTATTTTTTTCAAATGAATTCTAATTAAAATTATAAATGAATATTGTATACCTAATAAGATTATGCTCAAGGCTCTAAAAAAAGCTTAATTTAATATTTACTTTACCTCTAAATTCCAATTTCTAGGTCCCAAATATTTACTAAACATCTTTGCCTAAAGGTTAGAAAATAAATTATTTTCTAAGTCCAAATTTTTTACTGACATATTTTAATCCAAAAAAGTTGGAATTAAATAAAAATATACAATTTTTTTTAGAAATTTTGATATATTTTTGACATTCAAACAAGATACTACACCAATCCTCCAAATATTGTTTTTATATTAAAGCACAGTCACTAATTACAAGTAAAAAAAGTTAATCTGATTATAATATTTTAATTTATTATATTAAGAGATTGGATAAATAAACAAAAATAGATAATCATATATACAAATTATGATAAATGAACATAATAAAAAATAATTAAAAACAACCATTAAAGAATACAGAATTAATTTTCTTTGTTTAATTAAGAAATGTAAGTTAGCATTGAATTTAGTTTGGTTTAGTGTTGTGTATTGCAAACATGTGGACTTGAATTTAACTACTCCAGGAAATCTCCTGAAATTCCAGGCTTTTTGCTTTCCTTAACTTTGGGAATGAATACTCATTAACAAATGCCGAAGAGTTCCTTTTGAATGAAATTCCAAAGCTAAGTAAATTAACTAAAATAGAAACATTTATGGTATTTATTGATCCACATTTATTTCCTTTTATTTCGTTTCTTTGTATATATATATAATATATTTTTTTATCTCTCAAATCGCTATATTAAATTGAAATATAAACACTTGAAAAAATCCATAAAATAACAATCTGGAGTGTTTCTACTCGACTATCTCGCAAATTTGAATTGGATTAATTAACACATATATTATATTTAAATTAAATTTAATTAATAATATCTATTAAACCAGCGCGTGTTTGGCTCTTTGTTGATGGCACCTCGTCACATGTTGGCGCGTGAGAATTGCAGTGTTAAAAAATTAATTCCGGTACTTTCAGCGATTCAATCAAGCTGAAATTCTATAAATAGCAGTTTTATACAATTTTTAATCATGTGAAAAACTATCAAACATATATTTTTATTTTTACGGTCACTTTAGAGGAAAAAAATCAAAACGTTGTAGGTAATGACCCTCTTCCGGTTGAGCTACATTTCTCAAAAGTTGATAGAAAACTATGAATTTTGAATAATGTCCATGTACCAAATTCATCATTCTAGCTCAAACCGTTTTTGCGTAATCTTGCCTACATACATACACACACACACACACACACATACACACACACAGACATTTTTCTCAACCTTAGTGAAAATGAATCAGGAACCTTCAAAACGTATAAAAACATCAAAATCTCAACATCGAAAATTTTCGTGATCGCAATACTATCTCTTACGAGATAGTAAAAAGTATCAGCCTCCGATGTCTACATAAACACATACACACATATATACAGAAATTTTTCTCAACGTTAGTGAAAATGCCTCAGGGACCTTCAAAACGTATAAAAACATAAAATCTCGAAAACGAAAACTTTCGTGATCCCAATACTATCTCTAGCCAGATAGTAAAAAAGAAAAACTAAAATTTATAGAATTACAGTGATATAGAATTAATAATATAATTTCTCAAATGACAAATACTTACATATTTATTTTTGGGGATGGTCAATTCCCTCCACTTCAATTTGCGAATTCAAAGTGAAATCATCTTCAGTATTTCGACTTTTCTTAGGATGGAAACGGATTCTTGGTATCCTCTATTACTTTTCAATAGTTACAATGTTTATACTAAACTTCATAAATTCTCACAACTAATCAGAAATTCATTTCTGTTGGAGTGAATAGCAAATAGAAATAGTAAAACTAACCAATTATAAAGAGATATATATTTTTTATTATAATATTAAAGAGAAATATAGATAGAGAAATGGAAAAAACAACATTTTCTCACTCTCTAATTCATATTATATGAAATGTTTGAAAGATAAATGGATCACTGGTTCTTTGTTATTTTTCTTTCACTATCTGGAAGGGAATAGTTTCTCATAAGCTATAAAGGTATCGTCTTAATCCAGTCACCCATGTTAGAAGAGAGAATAACGAAAATAACGACATCCGGGATGGTGGAATGGGTGACATTGCCACGTGGCATAGTCAGCCTGAAACCTTCCTTGAATCTTCCAGTTGGGATTGCTTCAATTAAATGACATCTCGACACGAAAAATTTTAATAATAATCTGAAATTACCCTAATCAAGTAAACGCCATTTCTCTTCTGTACTTTGTCTATTTATGAAGCAACATCGTCTCTTATTTCATTCTAAAATGATTTATTAACAATACAAATGTTAATTCAATCTTGACATTCATTAATATAATTAAATAGACTCGCTTCTCTTTGAACTTTCATGATCAATTAATAATATATTTAAGTTCAAGTACCCAATTTCATTAACAAAGATCTACCAAGGAGTTGTATATAATATATTTAATCTTTGATGTAATAGCGATCCTCCCACAAATTCTATATAATAATAAATGATCCACAAAGAATAAAAGAAAATTGCCTTTTCTTTTGATTAATAGTTAGGCTATGATCTAGCAAAAAAATTTTATTTAACTTATATTGACGAAATGTCAAAACTGTAAATTAGACAGAATTTTGTTTCTCAAAGTGTAATTATATATATACAATTTGAAAAAAAATTCTAATAGATCTAAAAATAAATGAATTAATGACCATTCTCTTTCCATAAATTTATTTCTTTATTTTATTATTTATACATTCGCTCCTTTTATAGCAAATTTAGACCTTTAAGGAGGAAGATTGTTAATTTTCTGGTAAAATTATTGTACAATAAAATATTTACATAATTTACAAACAACAAAAAAATGAGGTGTGGCCAGGCACAGAACCGACCGACGATTTGAAATAAATAAATTTTCAAATAACATTATATATATAAAGTATAATAAAAAATATTTTTAAAACTTGAATTAAAATGTCTAAATTATATTATTATGGTTTTTATTTTTAGTTTAATTACTTAAATATTAATTACCACTAAATTTTAAGAGAATTATTATTCCACAATGAATATAAAATTCATACTTTGTAAACTACCACTTCCTATTTCCGGATATACACCAAAAGTTGATCATACTGATGCATTAAGTAAATATACCAAATTTTATCAAAATTCATTGAGCCGTTCAAGTTGTACACGTCTATACAAACACACAACGGACAGACGGACAGACATGCTAAAAATAATTTTTTCTGTTAACAAAATGCATGATTCGTGGAGATATGTAAAAATCTCTACGTGTGAAATTTGGTGTGAAAACAATACATTCCCTTCCTATCGTCCGTCTGTAAAAAAAAATACAAACAAACATCAAAAATAGAAAAAAAGAACAATAAAAAAAGCAAATTAACAATTTATTTACAATTTATTCATTTAAGATAGATGACCTCAGTTTCAACACTGAATTCTCAATACATGGCATGAATAGTCGTTTATTCTAAGGGTGTTTACCCAGTTGGACTCCTTAAATCAATGGTCTCTTATATTTCTATAAATTAGGCATCTTAAAAATATTAGGATCAAGTTCTCCTTCTCTTCCATGCTGCACAGAGTGCACAGCTGTGTCGCTTCTATTTTATGAGAGTTCCCCTCCCTTACAAACAATAGAACTCTCGATTTGATTTCACTGGGTAATAGTTTTTATTTTTTTATAGATCCCCCTTAAATTCTCCCAGTATCATAGATACTTTTATATATGGAGGAGTAATTAGATTATTTCAATATTGCGGTTCTTATTCAGACTAGCCATCTTCTCAATCAGCCGTGAAAATTGACTTGGGTCCTCTGTCACAGTTGTACTTCCCTCAATTCCTCAAACCACCCCTTTAATTATACAATAAATATAAGAAAAATCTAGACACTTATACATAAGATTGTGATTTATATATAATAACATAATAATTTATTTATAGGAACGCCACGCAATCAGGGAGTCTATTCTCAAGTGTGGAAAATAAAGATAAAAGTCAAGAGGAACCGTTGTACTCATCATGCAATACCTCTACCCCGCTTAGGTGGCAACCGACTTGATAGAAGCTGTCCATGATATGTCTGATTATAGTATCTAACTTTCTGATATAAAATCAGTAATAAATATTATATTAATCAATTACATCTCAACTTTCATCGTTGTTATCTAAAAATTATAATATTTATAGAAAATGGTAACATTAATTATTTAAGTTTTCTTTTTTTGACTTTAATATTTAAGATTGTATACACGCCAATGTAATAATTAATCTCAAATTACATTTCTCCGAATATTTAAGGAAACTTAGTTCAAGAATAGAACATTGGAGAGAAACAAGAAAATATCTTAAAATATTTTAAAATAATAATTTTATAATTAGGCAATTAAAATTTTATAACTTTGTATTTTATTTATTCAATTACAAAATGGTTTTAATAATATATATGTAAATGACTGTGTTTTCTATCAAAGAATGATGACAAATAATTAATATCGCTACCAATCTAAAGGTATTCATTTAGCCATTCATTATTTTGATGCAAAGACATAACACTCCTGGTGAAATTTTGAAAGCTCAACGCTTAATTATAATATATATTTACAAGGTAATGGAATAAATTATGAATTGCAATTACGCTATGAAAGAGTTGACAGAAATTATCTATCTTGTGAGTTAATTAATCTTCATGCTTCGCGTATTTGTCTCGAATAATTATTTTGAAAAATGATGGGTTGTTAAATATTTAATTTTGTTTAAGAAAGTAAAAAACAAAAATTGACAAAAACGATATATTTCTCGTTTAAATACAAATGAATTCAAATTTTAACTGCAATTAAAAAATATTTTTTCAAAGATTATGAAATTATATGTATAGTCACCTCCATTTTTATCATCTTTAACTTTGAAGGGATAATTTTAAGCAAACTTAATTTTGAAAGTTTATCTAAAAAAATTTCCAATATAATTTATTGAAATGTTGTTAACAAATATATACAACCACATGTAACATGTAATATCCCCTAAAAAATAAATCATAATTGCAAGCTGCACTCCCCGTTGATTACCTTTTGAATGTAAATTATTCGAAAGTTTGAAGGTAAGTTTCCTTAATTAGTTCATTTACAATTAGTTTTGTCATTGAATTTAAGAATAGATTTTAAAGCTATTTTTTCATAGTAAATTCAATACCTCAACTCAAAACTAAAAGAAAAATTTTTAATAACATAATATTATCAAATCAAAGTATATTATTTAGTTATGTTCCAATTATTAATAATATATAAAATGTAATTAATTAAATGTGAAAGATTCTGGCTATAAGATGTTTATAAGATAAAAATGATGAATGGAAATACTTTTCTCTATATTAATTTTTTAAAAAAATATTTATAATTAATTCGTTATATTCAATTTATTTACTGTAATATTTTAGAAAAGGTATCAAAAAGTTTTATTTAAAACCAGGAAAGTTTTCATATATTTTTCCTCTCCTGATAATTCTTTTTTTTAATTATTTACTTTAGATTAAGAATATATAATCCGATTTTCACATAAATTAAAAAAAAAAATAACAATAAAAATGAAATATTAAAAAGCAACTTTTTTAAATAATTTTTGTATTTCAAATACAAATATATTATTCATGTTTGTATTTTATTTAATAAACAATCAAAACTCAACTTTATTTTTTCTACTAAATAGCAAAATTTCAGTCTGTCTCGGTTCCACAATCATAAATCACAAGATATCTTTTAATTAAATTGTAATAATATATATGATTATAGGGTTTGGTATAATAGCAAAAGGAGATTTGAATTGAATAGGTTCGATAAAATTGAAATGAAATGTGTCAAGATTCAACATTTCAATTCATTCGTCTTAAAACTCATTAAAACTCATTAAAAATTAACTGACAACATTGATTTTAAGAAAAAAAATATTTTTCTAAAAAAAATGTTAATTTATAACTTATAACTTATAATTATGAATTCATAATTGAGATTCCAATAATTCAGAAAATAATTTGTTGTAAACTTGAAATTTTATTTTAATAAAATTCTTTTTATTAATTTTTTTTTTATTATTTATAATTTAAATTATTTTTTTATATGCGTATAGCGCGCGACATTAGAAAAATAAAAAGTGTCAAGCGTAACCCGTGTATGCTTTGTATTATATAATGTTGTGAAGCACGACAAAAAAAATGACAAATCTCCCTGTTTAGTAGTAAAAAATGTTGCAGTGAATGGAGAGATTAAATTGAAGTGTAAATAAAAAAAAACTCTAAGAAATATTCTCCTGAGAAAAGATTTGTTCTTTTTGTTGGAGGTGCGAACGACCTCAATTCCTTTGATTATCATTAATGGGTTTTAGATCCAAGCCTTTTTCTAAATATAGTCTCTGGATGGGTGTCGACGACGATCAAGTTGTTTAGGGGGGAAGGGGGAGAGGTAGGGGTACGTGTCTTTTTCCGATCGGATCTTCCGTCATTAGCGCTCCTTGAATGCTGCCTGAGCCTTTGACTCAACGACGTTGATTGATGACGGCATCCCTCTGTTCGAAATGTTGGTCCTTATTCGCAAACTTTATAGTCTTAATGTAAGAAGGAAGCAAACTCCGGGTCCAGATTCTAGGATAGGAAACAATTAATGGATGCTCTTTTAAACAATTGTTTGGATCTACTAGAATTTCATTAATTTCTTTCCAGGCAGAACAAAAACAAAGCACCAATCTATCAATCTTCTTAAACAATCATTAATTCATAAATATATATATATATATATGGCTCTACTGAACTCGAAAGTTCTTGGCAACAATATCTCTGACCCTATTCCTATCCTGATCTACACCCATCCAACTTTTATTTTCTCCCATCTCCCTCACCTCCCTTCATACATTATCCAACCACCGCGTCTTTTGACTTCCAACCTGACGTTTCCCAATCGGTCTCCCCATAAATATATTTTCAGCTATATTTTTCGCTTACCTTTCATCTCCCATTCTAGCCACTTGTCCTGCCTATCGCATATATACCTATATTTATAAAAATATAAAATTTGGAGATTATTTTAATAGATCATAGACATAAATGATATTCTAATTATTTTTTAAAAGTTAAAATTGAAAATTGAATGTTTCTAATACTATATTTAATTATTTTGTAAGGGAATGAGCCTTAACATTTAAATTATTCCTAAACAAGACAAATAGAATAGAATTCATATGCCGGGATTCGAGAGAGAGAGGATTTAGTGTAGTAAATCCCATTAAATCCTGTCAGTAACAGGAAGATGTTACCGCTACCCTAAATAATGACTTTACCCTTAGTTTGTGTTGATGAATTAGAATAAGATTTGGACTCACAATTGAAGAAATTATTTTTTAAAATTTTCAAAATTCTTGATAAATTTTTTTCATAGTTTACAATATAAAGCGTATTTTTCTTTTCTTCTGTCTTGGTTTTTGTAATTAATATACTTTATAGAATAAATGGATGATTCAGCGATCCAAAGGGGCGGTGATGTCCACAGGTACATTTGGGAAAATCTTATTACCTTTCTATTGTGACTTGAAAAAAATATTTTGTATCTAAAATGTAACCAAAAGGGGAAAGATTATTCCAATCCTTGAATAATAATAATTTTAATATAGGTATAAAGTTCACAGACAAATACACTTTCAGGACTAATAAACGTCCAAAGGGCCTTCAATGTCATTTTTTCATTATATGTAATAATATTATTACATATAATTTAAGGTATTATAATATTTTTTATTAATTATTTTTAAATAATTAATAAATTTATAAGTATTTAATTAAAAAGAAAAACATATTTTATATTATTAAAAATTATGTCTAAGATAAAAATAATAATTAAATTTTTTAAAATAATATTTTGAAATTTATTAATTAAAATTTATTCTAAAAAACTATGATATGTACCGTTTATGGGGTCTTCCTTGAATAAAGTATTATATTTTATTAAATAAACTATAAACTAATTAAAAGAAAATTTTAATTTTTAATTTATTTTAACTCGAATGAAAGTTGTTCCTATGTCAATATTAATTAATAAAAAAAATGATATTTTACAAAAAGAATAACACATTCCGATATTCATTTTTCTCAAAGGTTTTCTAATGTTTGAATTATAATATTTTTGGATATCTATTGATGTTCCATTTGATTAATTACTTTAATTTTAAATAAAATATGAATTAAATATTTAGAAATTTTAAAAAAATACGTTTACCCAAAGATGACGAAGATGACGATAAACCTAGATACTTAATTTTCAAATAAAATGCACTTTTCTATATAGATCCAATTATTAAACTTGATTATAAAATCATTTATTTCTATAAAATTCATTAAAACCATCTTCAAATAATATATATATATATATATATATATATATATATATATCAATTAGACTCTTCAGGGGTTTTGTGGTTAGCACGACAGTCTACCACACTGAAGACTCGAGTCTCGAGGCCTAAGGAAATTCAATAATTAATACTTTCTCTTTAAAGCTCTGCGTAATCTTCGGGGTCTATCCGCAAATAATAATATATATAAATTAATGAAATAACGATTGTTAATAAGATAACTTGATATATTTAAAGTAATGTTTATTATTATTGCAGATATAAAATAATAAATTAAAATATTTTATTAGATGTTAATAATAATAACTATTAGAATATATATGCTATAAATTATAAAATTATCCGTAGTTTATAATGGAATATTAATAAAATATAAACATAGATTAAAATAAACATTATATATTATATTGTATAAAAATTGAGTGGGCGGAAAGAAATATAACACCGAGGTTTCATAAGATACTTTTAAAATATGTATAAATAAAAAAATAAATAAATAAAGTTTTATTTTGTAAATAAATATAGGATAACACAAAAAAAACTCAACTCTTTGAAATAATATTATTTCAAAACTTTTAATGATCATTTAAGTTTTCTGTTGTTTCATAAATAAAATGAAATTTGCAATTGTTTATTCTAAATTGGATGATATTAAAAATAAAAAATTAAAAATTAAAAGTTGAATGAAAAGATCAATGTAGGTAAATGAAGTTTTACTCTTTGTGAATGGAGCAGCTCTCTCTCTCCAGCTGTCTCCATTAGATAATATATATGTGGTGTACATTTTCCATTAAAGTGAGAGTTTTGATCACCACTCCCTCTTATGTTAGAAGACAAGGCCTTTGATCTCTTCTAACTCGTAGCCAGAGGGCTGCTTAATGGAGTATTCAAGATTTTTCTTGTATTTTTTTCCCATAACATAACCAAAATATTTTTTGTTTAATTCATTGCTGGTAATTATAATGATGTTTTTAGAAAGAATTATATTTTAATAAATGAAATTTTATTTATTTATAAATTTTTGATAATAATTAAAATAAGATGAAAATAATATTAATTTTATAGTAATAGATTTAAGTGTTATTAGTATATATATAATTAGAAAAAAGGAATTAGAGACAGAAGAAATTCTTTTATTTTTGTTGTCGTTTAGAACGTCAATCTAATTTTTTTCCAAGTCCAAAATTTATTATTAGATACTCTTATAAGGAGATGGCAAGAATTGTAAAATCGTTTTTTAAATGAGTCCTAGTTCATTCGATAGATTAGGTTGAGGAATGAAAAAGTGTAAAGGGGTTTGAGAGAATGGGCCCTAGTTTTCGCGAAAATCGTAGGTAAAGTTTCACTTTTCTCGGACTTTAGTTAACTATCTTTGTAATATAAATAAAATATATAAATGTATAAATTAAGATATAATGTATATATATATATATAAATATATAATGTTTATAAATATATAAGTGCCTTTGCTTGCTCAGCTATCACGATTTTAAATATGATCATTTTAATTCATTAAGAACATTTTTATAATAGAAATATCTTATACATGTATATTTATCTAATATTTCTTATTTATTTTTAATAAATAAATTGTTATTTTAAAAGTTTTGTTATTGTAAATACATGCAAAGAGAGAGAATGATCTATTTTACATGTAACCTACGATTGGCGTTATGGGTTATGTTCAGTAGTTCAGTAGTCTTTGTCACCCTTAACATTACACAGGGTTTAACATCTATAAAATCCTTGAAAGGATATAATCAATCTAGTACTACTGATTAAAGGTGTTGTATGATCGTTACAACATTTATTAATATTTCCAGACTAATTTGTAAAATTTTTAAAACAATATTTGTAGTTGGGAAAGAATATTTTTTTTAAAGAACAAAGGAGAAGTTCGGTGAACTAGGTGTTAGTAACATTAAATACTTATTATTTAATTAGAATTGGGATTTTGAATTTTTTGAATTATATAATTTTATTTTCTTTATATATATTAAGGTATAAATTTAAAATATTAAAAAATAAATTAATGTTATAAATGATATTTGAAAAAATTCCTAATCCTTCGGTATCTCCAAGAGGAAATAGATGAACTTTTTGGCTTTAATTCAAAAGTGAAATGAAGTGAATGAAGAATAAATGAGAACCAATTCTCGCATAATTGAGAAATTAATCTAGTTTATTTTCAATTAACAATAAAAAATTGGTATTCAAAATAAACTATAAAGAAAGTTCATAAGATATATTTAAGGTTTAAAAACTCAATAAAACTAATATAATAATATATAATATATTTATTTATTTATATATACTAATTCATATGAGTAAACAGAAATGGAAATTATTTTATCGATTTAAAATTAAGATGTAAGTGAAATTAGGAAAGAATAGTAATTAGATATATTATAGTTAGTTTAGATAATAATTAAATATGGTAATTGTGGCCAAGTACCTCAGTGTTTAGTAATACGACAAAGGTAGAAGTAAATATTATATAGAATATATATATATATATATATATATTATTTGGGATCAGAAGAGTTGAAATAATTTTAACTTATGGTAAAGTATACAATCGTTGGTCCCGAAGCAGTCATATCACTAAAACACAAATAATAAGAGATTTTTATTTTAAAAATTGCGCTATTAAAACTATGGTTATGTAATCGTTTGTTTTATGGTTGTATAATTACTATAGAATACCTAGGCCAATAACTATTACAGGGGGCGCATAATTGTATTTTCTAGGATTTTTTTTTAAAAAGGTGCTTATTGAAAATGTCATGAGAAAATGATTTTTTTTTAATTCATCAAAATGCTCATAGTATCAATGTTCTGCAAAATTAATTTGACACAGATTGTTCCGCAATTTGCCCAGATATGCATAAAGACTGCTAGGAATTGCTTAAGGGGGCCAACGACTGTATGGTTTACCCTATAAACTTCATTATAAGAACCAAATACAGAGAGTTTATTTTTAGTCTCTAATTATACACATAGGTATATATATATATATACTCAATATATAGGTATATATTCAAATTCAAGTTAATAATTTAGTTAATTTATTCTTTATTAAAAAGTTAATAGGAATTTAATTATAAAATTCAAGGAAATTTCGAAGAGAATAATTAATTTTAATAATTTGAATTAAAAAAAAACGATATAATATATATAAAGTTTTCTTTATTTTTCTTTTTATATATTATTTAATGTTTATCATTAATCTTACAACAGGAATTAAAAAAATTAAGAGGTCCATTGTAATACATTAATGATGTAATCATGCCTTTTTAACGGAATTACAATAAAAGATAAATACCATTTAAAATGGCTATCATGGATTTTTATTTAAAAAGAAGCGTAAATTCAATTTATGTTTGATTTTATTTCTCATTTTAGTTGAACTAGCTGAAATTGCTCTTTTAACGGATTCTCATTTTCAAAGGTAGGTTGTAAAATCGAGCCAGTAATTCCCCTTGGTTTTGGAATATTCTCCACATCCAAATGTCAGTTCAACGAGATAAGCAAATTTCCACACTATCAGCACACAAGCAGAAAAAAAGGATTCTTTAAAAAAATCAACTTTTTTTTTTTGATCATTTTATTTCTTAAATCGTTACTTTCGAAAAATAAAATGACAAAATGAATTAAATAACAAGGATCCTTTTCATTTTATTATTTTAAAATTATCATTTATGTTTTTTTTTATCCCTAAATTGTTTTTATAATGTACTTTATGTAATGATATCTATTTTTATAATTTATTATTATTATTATTTATATTTATATTTATTTATTTATTTTCAGGATGAAGACAATTTATTTGTTTCTAGATGTATATTTATTTTATATTAATATAAGTTATCCATTTACCAAATTTTAATTAACTATTGATTTTTAAATTTAATACATTCAAATATATATATAATCAATGGGTTTACGGTCTTATCCGTTTATAAAAATTTGGACACATATATTATATTTAAATTAAATTTAATTCATTATAAATTATAAATTAAAATTAATAAATAATATTTATTAAACCAGCGCGTGTTTGACTCTTTGTTGTTGGCACCACATCACGTGCTGGCGCGTAATTTGCAGTTGTGTTAAAAAATTAATTCCAGTACTTTTAGGGTTTCAATCAAACTGAAATTCTTTATATAGCAGTTTTATACAATTATTAATCATGTGAAAAACTATCAAACATATATCTTTATTTTTACGGTCAGTTTAGAGGGAAAAAAATGAAAACGTGGTAGGTAACTCTAGCGAGATAGTAAAAAATCTTGTGTTGTAAAATGTTTTATGAAATTACCTGCTAAAATCTACATATTAAATTAAATAAATTAAATTTTAATTTTTAATACATGCTTTTTTATCAATCAAATTAAAATATTGTGTTGCTCTCGCGCAAGTAAATATTACAATTTTATTGGTCTTTGATTAGTAATTTATTACTATTTTTAAAGTTAAAAACTAATTGGTTTGTTATATATATAAGTATATTAATTTTAATTTATTATTATATAAAATAATTTTAGTCCATATGGGTATTAATTCTTTTTTAAAGATGATTATGATTTTTCTTTTTAATTTATTTTTCTCTTCCAAAAGAGTATTATTTGAAAGGTAAGGCAATTCAAGAAGAGTACCAATATAAAAAAAGCTTCTAAGATGGAGTGATCTATAAACATTCTGCTTTTCCAGCCTTCCAACAAGATTTGTCTCTCCTTAAAAAAAGTTCATTTTTTTATTGGACTCATTTCGGGATGTCATGCGCGTCGGTGACTCCGGAAAAAGTCTGTTTCTACTTATAACATACGAGAGTAATAGATCCAGTTAAAGTGTACTTCATAGATCGTCATAAGACGACAGTTTACATTCGAAGAAAATAGAAGGGTGAATTGAATTGAATAAAAAGTTAAAGAATATAAGTGTTATTAAGGAAAGTTACATTCACATAGAACTCTCTAAATATATATATAAGAAATTAATTATTTTCCCATAATTCCCATTTATCATCTCCACTAGCATGCAACAAATATACAAGGACAGGTCAATAAGTCTGTGACTTTTTAAATGAAACACAGGTTTTTGGATAAAAAATTATTTTATTTTTCTAAGTAGTCCCCTTTGAGCTCTATAGACTTCGTCCAACGTTTCTGCAATTTTATTATCCCTTCTAAAGGACATCAAAATAGTTATTTGTTTGTGAGATGATCGTTAGAGTCAAATCTCTTTCCGCGGAGCTATTTCTTCCGCTTTGGAAACAAGAAATAGTCAGTCAGGGCTAAATCCGGAGAATAGGGTGGACTAGAGAGCAATTGGTATCTCGATTAATGGATTTTCATGGAAATTCACTTTTTTCATTTTTTTCTCAAATCACGAGCTAGCCTTCTATTAATAGATGTCAAACAAAAACTAAAAGACCCAGCTGATTTAAATTTCGACAGGAGTCAGATGTTAGTTGTCTACTGACAGGAGCAGTATTGGCATTTCATTTAAGAGCCAGGAAATTCAAAAAGTCACAGACTTATTGATTTACCCTCGTATATTAATCTGTTTTTCATTCATTAGAATTATGATAAAATAAAATACACACATACACACATATAAATAAATGTTGTGTTTTATATTGTTTAATATTATTTGAAGAATATGAAAAATTAAATTCTTTCAAAATTTGTCTCGTTTCATTATTCGAAATTTCTTCTCCGTAGCAACCACATTCCTTCAAACGTTCTTAATCTGAGATATCACGCACTAGCTTATATTCTTTCCCAATTCTTGTATTTCTCCCTTTATTCTTCCTCAGTGTGTATCAACCCATTTTAGTTTCCCCAAAACCAAATTTTAGTAAATTATTTTAATAATAACAAATCAATTTTTATTTAATTAATACAATTTCTATATTATATTGCTAATTTTATTAAATCGTAATTTTTCTAGGTAATAAATAATTAATTTTTAATATCATTGAATTTTATAAATAAGAATGTAATCTAAATGAATGATTAAAAATAAGTTAAATCTGAAAAAATTGTGATTTAGTTAATTCACTTTCTAAAGAACATATGCAAATAAATACAAATTTACACTGAACTTTTCACGTGGTCTGTAGCATTTAGGGTCAACCAACATGAATTTAAGCAAATTCTAATTTAGAAGAATCCCCCAAGAGGTTAAACCCAATATTTATAACTTCAAATGAACTCTCAACTTATCAAATTTAATATTGTAATTTATCCAACAGTGAATGTGTGTGAAATCTCAAAGTTCACAGTTCAACAATTCAATGATACTTCATTGGACAAAGTTATTTTACGAATAATAATGGGCTTATGTTAAGTCAATTCATAAATTTATTAATTAAAAATTCCCACAATTATTATAAACGAAATTACTTTAAAATAAAATAATTAATACAAACGTTTAAACATAATGTTAGTAATCATTTCATATTTTTTTTATTTTTAAATTTGAATTCATTATGAAAAACATTATTTTATAAGTTAAATAGGGGAAGTATGATTATATTAGTATATATTAATTATATTAATACTAGATTTCAAGTTATTTAAACTTTAATTAAAGTTAAATTGTTTAATATTATAATTATATAACTTCGGTGGACATGTAAAAGGAAAATTTATCATCGGAGTAAAATTAATATTTTAAACCTGAATTTACTAAATGAACTTTGCAAATCATGATTTAATTATTTTTAAATTTGCATGTTCTTCTTTTATTGACTTTTTTGTTCCTAAAAGATGGATGATAGCAACAATTATTCAAAAATTTAAAAAAAAATGAAGTAACTAGGTCAGTAATTTTTACTTGTCAGTCGTCGATATATATATATATATATATAAAGTGGTTTAGTTAAATATAATTAATTATGTTATTTTAATTTCAGATTTGTTTTTTATTAATACAATTCATATTTTTTAAAATCTAAGATAATACGTGAATGTTGTTTAACACGTTTCCGCCGGCTCCATAATTTGTCTATTTATTTTATGTGGAGGCATGAGCCACCGGGGAATGTGTTAATGCTATTTTTTTAAGTATATTTCAATCTTACTACTCTATGACTCTACAGAACTCCAAAGTTCTTGACCACAGCAACCACACTCCTCCAAACGTCCAAACTGTTGTAAGGGGGGCGTCATATTAGAACCAATTTTTTTTCTATCTATAAAAACATTTTCGATTTTTTTCAATTTTTTCAATATCGTTACTATATTATGTGAGTATTTATTAAATAAGATTATTAAAAAAATTAAGGGGGACGCAAGAATTTTCTTTAAAAAAAGGGGGCGCCGGTTCAGAAAGGTTGAAAACCACTGTTGTAAGTAATAATAGTTATTTGGCTTTATACGGAACATAAATGAGATTGAAATGTTACTGTCAGAATTTCAATCTCTTTGTGAGTCATCTCCAGATTACCAGAGTAAGAAAATCATAATAATTCTTTGGAGTCTATTTAGGAACAAACATATAGCCAACTAACAAAAAAATATTAGAAAGGAATATAAAAATTAAAAAATATTAAAAGAATTTTGAATTCGGGTGTAAGCAATCATAAGAAATATTAAAGAAATGTTTAAATTTTATAATTAATTTTATTGTAAATCTTAATTAAAGAATAGTACTAAAACTACTTAATACAAATTCTATATAAACTAATTATTAATTGAACCTTAAAATATTTTTTTTCAGAAATATTTTAAATTTCTAATTTAATAATATTTCATTATCATCAGCCCTTAATATAAGTTTTCTTAATATTTCTCATTTAAGCTGTCTGTTTACTTTGAAAACTTTAAATCCTCAGATCTATTCAACGAATGATTATAGCTTTCCTACGTATCACTTACTAAATCTATGTTAAACAAAGTCATTATCACTGTGTTTGATATTTGTAGATAAGAGCATAATCCAAACACGGTAGCAGAAGATCGTTAAATACCATCAAGAAAACCATGGCCCTGATCAATACGGAATACATTGTCATGGTGGAGATCCAATCAGCTAATGCAACCCAGAACATCGATACCATCACATTCAAGTAAGCATCCATTGTTTTCTCTCATTCAAGAAACAGGGCATACGAGATTTTAGAAATATAATCTATTTACAAATTAAATAAGGGAAAGAATTTGATCCCTTGAAATGTGTATATATATAGAGAGAGAGATAGACTTTTGAAAATTTTTATAGATATTTCAATGGATCCCTAGAAGGAATAGAAGAAAAATAATTGAATTATAATTAATTAATTGTAATAAAAAATTTTTATAAAATAACGTTTTTCCAATGGACTAAAAAGAATAAAATAATTTTTGTATAAGCCTGACAAACTATGGATGAGTTGCTTCATATTCAACTAAAAACGTTGGGCGCTTTTTGTTTTCATTTGATTTCTATGGAATTAACTTCATTTATATAGCTATAATTGATATATATATACACTAAAACACTTCATTAACAAGTAACACTATTTTTTCAAATATACTCAACCATTTTGGATCTTAACCTATCAATTTTATTTAAAAAAAATTTGTCAGTTTATGTGTTTAATAAAATTTTTATTATTACAAAAATTTGACTTGATTTTTCTTATAAATAAATAAAACTAAATGCACCCAACGTTTTTCGTTGAATATGAAGCGATTGATCCAGGCTTATACAAAAATTATTTTATTCTTTTTAGCCATTAGAAAAACGTTATTTTATAAATTTTTTTTATATTTATATTAATATTAAATATATTTTTTTAACTAAGATGTCCTTTAATGATATAAATTAAACATTGGTTTCATTAAACCATGTTCATTTTTCTGAGGACATCTATACAGAAATTTTTAAAAGAACGTGTTGTCATTATTAATATGGTATATAAACAATTTAAAAGTTGAAAAAATATCAACAAAGAAGTTATATACACTGAACCCCATCGTGGATATGAATATTTTAATATTCTGATTGAATTAAAATGAATTAATACCTTTTGCATAAAGACTTTCAACTAAATACTATGTATTACTTCGAGGGTACACCCCCTGTCAAGGTACGAAGAGCGCCGAAGGCGCTCTGAGAAGCTATTAATATATTATAAACAGCATCAACATAGAAATTATTACAGGCTAACCTCTTTTAACGACGTCTCGTATTGTGTCGTTTCGTTTTAATCTCAGTCTAAAATCTAAAACCTACATTTTTTATTTCTTTATTTTAAACTTTGTTATCATAATATGTAGTTTCAAGTTTCAAGTGCAAAATTTTTTAAATTGACATCTTAACTATTAACTTAGTAGTCTTTGATATTTATGTAAATTTGTTTAATAAGATATACTTTTTCTTGTATAATAAAACTTTTGTTGTAACATTATTTCAATACTTTTTATTACCTCGTAAGCGATGAAACACAACTTTATACTACATTTACCTGTATTTATTTCATTTAACTTTATATTATATATTAAATCATTAGATATATATTTAAAATTACCTGAAATTTAATTAGTAGTACCGGGACCCCGAGCCTCGGCTCGGTACTTAAGTTAAAAAAAATGATTCATTATTATTGGATTTGGCTGGTAATATTAATACCTGGGACACCGAGCTCTCGCTCTACCCTTTAAAAAATATTGATACACAATTCTTTAATTATTTATTACAATTATTAAATGTTACACATTTGCATCAATCTGATTAAAATTAATGAACTTGTGCTCCTCAATAATACATAAATATATAATATATAGGTACATATATTTTTTTTCTATAGTGTTTTTTTGAAAAACTGTTTAGCGCCCCAAGTGGTTATAAAACAAACTAAAGACAAAAAAACGTGCTTTGCAGCTTTTCGGAATTAAAAAAGCAAAATTGGCAGTCGTGGGACTGGCCGACAGAAGTGAAAACTTCTGCGTAAGAAATTTTAAAACAGACGAAATTCGCGCTATTTCACGAGAAAGATGAATTTCATATGCATGTATATATATATAACTTATATATTATTTTAAACATATATTTTAAACAAATTTGTAACTTATATTTATATATATATAAATACACAACTTTGTTTAAAATATTGCAATACGAACTGTTTTATAATTCTTATCTCTAACATAAAATATATATTTATTATGTGAAGTTCATTTCGTATAATTTTGATTATATATGTATATATGAAATGAACTTTACATAATAAATATATATTTATATGTTAGAGATAATTTATAAAACAGTTCTAATGACAATTCAAATTTCGCGCTCTGTTATAAGAAATTTGAAAGCAGATGGTTTCATGGTGTTGGTCACGATCACGCGAGTTCTATACTTTTTCCCCATCCCGCAAAAGTGCTCAACGCCGCTAAAGAAGTTTTCACTTCAAAAATTATTTAATATTTGGAAATATATCTGACTTATAGAAAAAATGAATATTAATTAAAGAAAGAAATAGTTTTTAAAATATCCTGAATAATATGTAACAATTTTCAAGATAGAAATTTATTACAATATTACAATTATTAACTGTTGCATCATTGCATCAATCTGATTAAAATGAATGGAACTTCGGGTACTCAATAATAATAAATAAAATAATATTAATAAATATATTGAATAATATTTTATTGAAAAAATATTAAAACTTATAAAACTATCTAAAACTTTATTAATAAAAGAACAATGAATAAATAAATATAGAATAGTAATTTATTAAAAAGTAAACAATAGATAAAAAGAAAAAAAAATAACAAAATCATTATTTTCATTTTTAAATAACGATTCACCCGGCGAGTTTCGAACCGACGAAATCCACTCGTTAAAACATCAGTCCAACCGCTGGACTATATGTATTTAGATAAAAAATTGTCATTTTTTTACTGTCTTAGCAGGCAGTATTAAAAATTTTGACGTTTTCCATATATAATTTTCAATTAAGAAATTAATAATGAAGCTGTATGTTTCAAGAGATATCATCAATAAAACTTAATTTTTCTTTATAAATACTATATCTAGTGTGAATTTGAAAAAAATCGTTAGAGCGGTTTTTGAGAACCAATATATATAGATAAATACATATATACAATTTTAGCTAGCATAATAAGATAAGATTATGTTTTTACCGACCGACAATATTAAGGGAGGTATTGTTTTCACACCAAATTTCACATGTGGAGATTTTTACATATCTCCACGAATCATACATTTTGTTAACCGAAAAAAGTCTTTATCATGATGTCTGTCCGTCTGTCCGTCCGTCTGAATAGATGTGTACAGCTTGAACGACTCATCGGATTTCGATAAAATTTGGTATATTTACCTATTACATCATTATGATGGATTGATCAACTTTTGGTCCATATCCGGAAACCAGAAGTGGTAGTATTACCGATCGACGATAGAAAGGGAAGGGTTATTTTAACACTAAAGCTAATGGTAGCTGGAAATTAATTTATTTCAAACCGTCGGTCGCTTCTGTGCCTGGCCATACGTCAACTTATTTAAATAAAGATGATTTTGACATGTTGATTTTGTTATTATTAAAAAATTAAATACTTATTAAAAAATAAAATATCACAATATTTATAAATAGCTAAAAGAATAATTAGATTACACAAATGTTAAATATTTACAAATTTTATAATTCAAAGTTAAATACTAAAATGAACCTGAATATAGACAAATTGTTTATAGTATATTAATTTATAATATAAATGAACACAATTCTCTCTAAACAAATAACAACAAACAAAAACAAACTGCCCTCGTATAAATTATGTACTAAATGATTTGTATGAAGTTGATTTTAGTCATAATTATCTGAGTGGGGTAAATAAAAAGTAGTTTAGGTGAACAATGATATACAAATTATAAATGTGGTTTTTAGGGAAAGGAGGGGGCTTGGTAATAATGCTCATATTAACATTTATATATATATATAAAACAAAAATAAGAATATATTTATATATATATACATATAATGGAATTTTAACATAAAAAAATAACATTTAAATATATATTATACTCCTAATTTTAAACCACAAAAGTTTTAATGAATTTTAAATTTTTAATCGCATTCAAGCCCTATAAAACCATAAATCTAAGTATCAGATTTTTGTATCATTACTCAGGTCTTGATATTTTCAAAGGTGTCAATAATTTCAGCGACCTGCATTAGTTAAATCAATTCTTCACTTTCTTATTCAGAAATTAAATGAAAACTATGATATTCCTCTATCCTAAATAATTTTATTAATATTATTTGAAAAGATCTACATAAATAAAATCATAGTCTAATTGTAAGAAATAAATTCTCTATTATAATACTAATGTATATTAAAAATGCATTACATTATTCGAGAGATGATTTGAGAATGTTCCTGAGAGTGAATCAAATGAATAATCTAAATACAGAGTAATTGAATTAGTATAGAATGTTTAGCCTAGAAACATCCTGTCACATTGAATCTTAATTTCCTTTCGTGTACTATGTAAAGAAACATGGATCAAAGAAGAGAAATTACACCTGTTAAATAAATGGTTAAAGGGACAAAATGATACATCAGTTTGCAAAGCGTAAAATCCGATTTTAGATCCCAGATCAAACAACTTTATTAAGCTTAATTAAATATAACTATAAATTTGACCAAAAAGGTAGAAGTCTGCTTCTGCAAAATAGGTAAAACAATTCTGTACCAATATAGAATACCAAATAGATTTTCTGTTAAAAAAAATAAAATGCTATCCATATCATTTTCCTTGTGTTGATTGAATTGGTAAAAGGAAATGGAGCGGCAGGGTAACACAATTTTATTCACTTGGAATATTTTCTGGACTTAAATTTGAGAAGGGGAGACCAAGATCTGAAGGGATCAGAGCTCGTGCTCGTGGGTCTTCTAGTGATCATTCAATTCACACCCTACCCTCTGACAAAGCCTTATATATAACATGTCTTATCATATAGATTATAGATTATAATATATATATATATATATATATATAATATAGACTTAAATGATGATTAAAATATTTTTTTCCAAAAATAATCCAATATAGTTTACATAAGAAACTAAAGATAGAAAAACTAAATTTCAAAGAATAATTAATTTGAAGAATTAATATAGGAATTCATATAGGATTTTTTCTTATTTAATTTAATAAAATAAGGAAAAGAATAAAAACAAATTTGATATATAAAATTTTACTAAAATAGATCTTCTCATTTTTAATTGTTTTAAGGGGTTTCTTAAAATATATAATAATTTATATATGTTTTTTTTATAATATTTAAAATTTTTAAAGCTGCTTTGATTCATTTCTTACTGAATTTCATATATTACTGGTATAATAACTATATATATATATATATATATATATGTGGGAAGTGAAAGTTGTGGCCGAGAGACCATCGGTGACGTGGGTGTCGCAACCTTCTCACTCCACTCACTCTGGGAAGGGTTATTGTCGACATCCTAGATTGGAAAATGTTTCTCTACTCCCAGTAACCCACATCAGCGGAAATGCCGCGGGTTTTCCCATCCCCAATGATGCTTGACGTTGGTGACGTAAAAGGGAAAGCCTCCCGACCCTTCTCCCACCACAGTTAATGCTCGATAAGGGCGGGATAGATATATAAAACGCGGACACCAATAGAGAGAATGCTATGACGAGAGAGATTGCTTTGAGAAATTGCCTTGATGAGAGATCGTATTGAGAGTGTTTAAATTTTGAAGTTATTTGTATATTTATAGTAAATAAAATTTTATAAAATCTATAAGCATTTATTTTATTTAAAAGCCCAAAGAAGAAGTCTTCCTGTTGCTTACTCGAGAAAATTTACATGAGACACCGAACCGATCCCCTCCACAGTCTCTACATATATATTCATATTAATTCATATAAATAATATTTATCATTGTTTTGGTGTCACATAATCTAAACTTCTAATTTCCCCCTCCTTGATACGACTCTCTTATCGATGCTCTTCCAAGAATGCCTTAGAACAGTGTTTCTCAACCTTTAATTATTCACGGCTTAATTTTCAATCATAATTTTCATCGCCCCCTCCCCCCCATCTGAAATGTTTCAGAGCATCGTAAAGAACCATATTGAAAAAAAGTCGGGAATTTTCTCTTGGATATGTTCGCCCCTCTCCCCCCCACACACAGGTTGGGAATCACTGCCTTAGAAGATAATTGACCTTTAAAGGACGTGCTTCCTGACTACGAGGAAAGTCTTTTTCGTTTTCTTTATATATTAAACCTATTATATTAATAAATGCACACCGCTCACGGGGAAAGTCTCGCATTAACAATATAAACGCACCTTTCAACACTATCATCTGCAATCGTCATTGAGAGATTAGACCACCCCCTCCCGCACATTATTTGGTCTTTCGTACCAACATCCCTTAAAAACCTTCTTGGAGTACAATTTCATACTCTCAAACATACACCACACAATAACCTTTTTCTCTCTCTCTCTCACACATTCCCTAGAATAATAATACCAAAACATTATAATTACAGAAAATAATTCATATATTATATTTTACAATTATAGATATGATTTCTTACAAATTTATATAATATTATTACAAATTGAATTACAAAAGTAATAATATTGAAAAAAAAAAATTAATGAAAAAATCAATGTAATCTATTAAAAAATAGAAATTCTGAGAATTATAAATAAGAAACTATTAAAGTAATTTTATAAATAATATTTATTCAAGGTCTTATGTACTTTATTATTTCTTATTCTCCTTAATCTTTGTCAACCCCATTTCATGCAAATTCATTTTATAATTTCTAAATTAAATTATATTTTAAATTATTTTTTAGATCAATCAATATTTTTTAGATCAATCAGAAGCTTATTTCAAAATTTGAGTAAAACTAAAGTAAGACAAATATTTTATTATAGATTTCGATTTAATGTTTAAAATAATATCATACTAACCAAATTTAGAATAAATAATATAAAATTAATTTGAATTAAAAATAATTTTTCTTTTTTTTTTCTAATTTCTAATGAAATTAATTCACTTTTAAATAACTTTAATTTAATTGATGGCACTACTTTTCAAGTTTTTACCATATTTTTAAACAATAGTTTTGACCACGATTTTACTTTAGATTTGTATTAATTATTTTAATATAGAAGAAAATTTGTTAAATATAAGATATTACAGGCATAACTAATAATATCAACTTTTATTATTTACCGATTCATCCATATTTTGTATTTATTACAGTTTTTAAGTATATACTTAAAATAAAATAATTTGTGTAGATAAAGTATGTATGTACTAATAAAGTGTAGTATAAAAATCGACAACGTCAACAATAAATTAGCTGGAGTGTCTCCACTCGACTATCTCGCAATTTGAATTGGATTAAATAACATAATATATTATATTTAAATTAAATTTAATTAATTATAAATTATAAATAATAAATATTAAACCAGCGCATGTTTGGCTTTTTGTTGATGGCACCACGTCACGTGATGGCGCGTGAGATTTGCAGTGTTAAAAAATTAATTCTGGTAATTTCAGCGAATCAATCAAGCTGAAATTCTATATATAGCAGTTTTATACAATTATTAATCATGTGAAATATCTTTATTTTTACGGTCACTTTAGAGGAAAAAAAATCAAAATGTTGTAAGTAATGACCCTCTTCCGGTTGAGCTACATTTCTCAAAAGTTGATAGAAAACTACGAATTTTGAATAATGCTCATGTACCAAATTTCATCATTCTAGCTTAAACCGTTTTTGCGTAATCTGGGTTACATACATACATACATACACACACACACACACAGACACAGACATTTTTCTCAACCTTAGTGAAAATGATTCAGGAACCTTCAAAACGTATAAAAACATCAAAATCTCAACATCGAAAATTTTCGTGATCGCAATACTATGTCTTACGAGATAGAAAAAATGTATATATTTTTTAAATTAAATAATATAATATTTAAAAAAAAATACTCATTTCTAGAATCAAGTAAAGTATTGCATTCAAAAGTCACATTCCAATTTCCAATATTTAAAAATTGAATTACTACCATTACTTAATACCATTCAATGATAATATTTTTTTTCTGATCAATAAATAATCCTACGCATAATAATCGGAACTTGTTTCACAGAACAACATATTATAATTTTAAATTTAAAGAGTAAATATTTATCGGATGTAGAGTTCTTAAATATGCTAATTTCAATTTGTCTGTCGAAGAGGGTTCAGAACATTGAATTTTTTTTTTCCAATGTTATTACACATTTATTACGAAGCCTCAGTTCAATGGACTTGGTTTCTCTTTTTCACTACCCTCTTTTCACATTCCATCGGCAATTGAAAAATCAACTATTTGAGATCCATCCAACAACAAATAAATAGGAACCAACCATTCTCTTTCCACACTCATTTATACCATTCATGTTTATAGGAAACGATTCGGTTGCACAAATGCCATTGGCATTTCTGTTTTATTTGTTAATAGAGATACACCCACATATGTTATCTCCTATACGAACTTCTCGCATAACTCATCAAACGCTTCACAATCAATTTACATGTAATTTTTTAAAATGCCCTTCTAAAGGCTATTCCCTCACTTGTTTATATTCGATGGATGGCCATCGATTATGTTGAAAAATACCAAAATTTTAAATTAAAACACAATATATACAAATTATAAAATAAATTCAAAATCAATTTTTACTATCTCGCCAGAGATAGTATTGCGATCACGAAAATTTTCGATGTTGAGATTTTGATGTTTTTATACGTTTTGAAGGTTCCTGAATCATTTTCACTAAGGTTGAGAAAAATGTCTGTGTGTGTGTGTGTGTGTGTGTGTGTGTGTGTGTGTATGTAGGCAAGATTACGCAAAAACGGTTTGAGCTAGAATGATGAAATTTGGTACATGGACATTATTCAAAATTCATAGTTTTCTATCAACTTTTGAGAAATGTAGCTCAACCGGAAGAGGGTCATTACCTACAACGTTTTGATTTTTTTTCCTCTAAAGTGACCGTAAAAATAAAGATATATGTTTGATAATTTTTCACATGATTAATAATTGTATAAAACTGCTATATATAGAATTTCAGCTTGTTTGATTCGCTGAAATTACCAGAATTAATTTTTTAATACTGCAAATCTCACGCGCCAACACGTGACGTGGTGCCATCAACAAAAAGCCAAATATGCGCTGGTTTAATATTTATTATTTATTATTTATAATTTATAATTAATTAAATTTAATTTAAATATAATATATTATGTTATTTAATCCAATTCAAATTGCGAGATAGTCGAGTGGAGACACTCCAGCTAATTTATCCATAATATAGAATCTTTTAAATAGATTATATCTATCTATCTATCTCTGTGGCTCTACGGAACTCGAAAGTTCTTGGCCGCAGCAACCACACTTCTCCATCCACTACTCTCTCCCATCTCTCTTACGTCCCTTTCTACAGTGTCCATCGCGGTCCTTGGTCTTCCAAGCGGACGTTTCCCACTCGGTCTCCCCATCAATATATTTTTCGCCATTCTTTCTCTCCCTTTCTAGCCACGTGCCTTGCCCATCGTAGCCTTCTATTTTTTGTTAAGATAAATAGATTATATTTATAATATAATATAATAATAATAAAATAAATACTTTTTATCAAGAATATAAAATGTCATGTTTTTGTTTGTTTTACACAATACACAAAACTTTTCCACAAATCCCCCTAAAGACTTTTTTATTTCTAATAACTCTTAGTTTATACAATAAAAAAAATGGTTAATTAGTAAATTTTATATATTGTTAAAACAAAAACAATAATTTACATAAAAAATAATTAAAAAACTTAATTTCTCTTCTGGAACTTCCCTTTTGTTCATAAATCACTTATGATTGTCGGCAAGGGTCCTAACCAGGAGCAACCCTATGATTAGTTTGAATTTGGTGAAGTGAAATATAGTATATATATATATTCACTCCGGAATATATATATAAATATATTTATTCCGGAAGCGGATAAATCATATTATATAGACTGTTACGATTTCACACATACATATGTATTGGAGTGCTTTAACTATAAGTACCTGGTCCACCGATACACTGCTAGGATATTTAAAAAATATTGTTGACATTGTTGCGAAAATTGTTTTAAATACATTACGAATTTATTTAGGAATATTAATAACTTCTCTGGGATTGAATGAATA
This sequence comes from Labia minor, assembly GCA_963082975.1. NCBI lineage: Eukaryota > Metazoa > Arthropoda > Insecta > Dermaptera > Spongiphoridae > Labia > Labia minor. Next base: position 58,848,282 of record OY720345.1, read on the forward strand.
TATTTATTTCTATTAATTAAATATATATCATTTAAATTATTGTAAAAATTCACACACAAAATTATTAAATTATAAAAATCATTATATTTATTTCTATTAATTAAATATCATTTAAATTATTGTAAAAGTTCTCATTGCGATTAATATAATTGGACCATATTTATTGAATATTTTAATTTAAATAAAATTAATTAAAGAAATTGTTTTTAAAAAATCATATTTGTTAATTTTCAAGATCAAAAAGATATATACATGTATACATAATTTTTGCTAGTATATACAATAAGATTAGAATTATTTAATCTAGAACATTCAAATTCCAGGAGGCCTACCGTAGCGAATAACAAATTTGGGGATCCATGAAATGAAAATGAGGGTCTATGGGAGGCCACGTGTTTTCCCGGCTCTAAAAAAAAGGTAAATTGTTTTCCAACATTGATTTTTTGAATGTCTAAAAAAAGGTAAATCGTTTTTCCGACGTGGCTTTTGAAATATTTTTGATTTTTCAATAAGGCTCTAAAAAAAAAGGGCAAATTTTTTTTGTAAAAAATCAAAATCAATTTAGGGGGTCTACCCAAAACCGAAAAACATGGCAAGGGGTCTACGACACAAACAAGTTTGGGAATCTATGATTATGCTATTATTCTTTCTACAATTGATGGGTTATGATAATTTGTTAGATTTAAAAAAATAATTTTTATTTTTTTTAATAATTACTTAAATTGTTAAATATTTATTTTAACGGTTAAAAAATAATTTTATTGACTTAAATATTTTTAATGCTATTATGATTTAATTGTATGCCCCAAGTAAACATTTTTATTTTATTTATTTTTCCAATTATTATTTTAAATTTGTCTGAACTTACAATTAGTAAAATTTAACAAAACATCTTTAATAATATCACTTCATAACTTCGAAATGTCGTTAATAATTTTTTACAAAGTAAAATATGCCTCTCTAAATATAAAAACTCTTTAATTTAAAGTCCATCTGATGTCATCACATACAATCAAAAGCTTGTTTCACTATAACATTTACCTCCCCTAGGACTGTGCCTGATCTCAAGAAATGAATGAATGAATATAACTGGGCAAATGCTCTTCGAGTTTATTTTACTGATATTCCTTCAGAAAGGATTTGAAAAATAGGACACATATCATAACACGGAAACTTTCATGGAGGAATATTTATAATACAATATAAATAAATAAAAACGATCAAGGATGCATTGTGGCACTTTCAAAAAAGCCCCAACAAGTTGTGACATTTGACAAATTTATTTCTAACTTTTTCGATGCTATTATGAAAAGTTTCTTATCATAAACTACCATCTGTTCTAAAATAGACAAAGTTTTTTTTATATATATATAAAAGATAATTGGTTAAAAAATAATTGTTTAAAGGCAATTTTCTAATTAAAAACAAAATAATTTTTCTTAATATATTAAATTTAATCATTTTACTTAAACACAATTAAATAAACATAATAATAACACATACAGTATAATTGATCAATTTAACTATGATAATTGAATTTATCTAATGTTCCTCTATTACTAATTATAAATAAAAAGAAAATGAACAACCATTTAATGAAAGAAATTCCAATTTATATAAAAAAATCTGGAGTGTCTCCATTCGACTATCTCGCAAATTTGAATTGGATAAAATAACATAAATTATATTTAAATTAAAATTAATAAATAATATTTATTAAACCAGCGCGTGTTTGGTTCTTTATAGATGGCACCACGTCATTTGCAGTGCTAAAAAATTAATTCCGGTACTTTCAGCGATTCAATCAAGATGAAATTCTATATATAGCAGTTTTATACAATTTTTAATTCTTATGTGTAAAACTATCAAACGTATTCTTTATTTTTACGGTCACTTTAGAGAAAAAAAAATGAAAACAAAATGAAATGACCCTCTTCCGATTTTTCTCAAAAGTTGATAGAAAACTATGAATTTTAAATAATGCCCAAGTACCAAATTTCATTATTCTAGTCCAAACCGTTTTTGCGTAATCTTGTCTACATACACACACAAACACACATAGACATTTTTCTTAACCTTAGTGAAAATGACTCAGGGACCTTCAAAACGTATACAATCATCAAAATCTCATCAAAAATTTTCATGATCGCAACACTATCTCTGGCAAGATAGTAAAAACATACTGGTTTATTAGATATATATATATATATATTTAAAAAGAATAAACTAATTAAAATTTCTATATTGAATAAATTTAAAAATACCTACTATTTAAATTTTTTTCATGTACATTTTTTTATCTCTTTCAAATGAATTCATTTTACAATGAATTAAGATTAGAAATTCCTGAATTGTGCTGGCGATGCTCGTTCTGGTGACATTATTTTTGATTTATTAATTCTATTCTAATCGAATGTTTGAGATTCATTATTGAATTACATTTCAATTTTGTATTTTTGACTATGCATATTTCTATATATTTCTATATAAATATAAATATATATTGCAAGTTCCTTATTTTGAATGGGATCTATCGTTTTCAATTATATTTATGACATTATCTTTAAGCGGCCATAAACTATAAATCTATCAAATGATATTTTTCAGTTCTCACTTGACCTTAGGACCCAGACAATAATCTCAAAACTAATTCATAATTCTCTGCCGGATTCTCTAAAACAAAATTAACATGCACTGTTCAATTAAATTTAATCTAATATTTTTATAATTGAATAAATTTGACATTTCTTTCCAAGTTTATTTTAAAATTTTGATTATAATTGTTTTTCTTTTCTTTAGCAATAATTCAATTACTTATAATTTATTAATCTTATACTATTTTAAAATATATACTTATTTAGATTTATAATTTTCAGTATTAAATTAATTCTGTTTTAAAATAATTAATTTTCTTGTGGATTTTGAATACATCTAAATGCATTTTAAATAAATTATAATTTTATTTGAATTTAATTATTAATTAATATTATTAATTTTGATGAAAACTTATTAATGTAGATGCTAAAAAAATAAATAATTTAACTATTAAATATTTATAAATAAATTAAGAAAATTATCGTTTCTATTCAAATATATTTTTTTTATATTACTTGTAAGAAATTGTTTATTTGATATTATTGAATTCTCGAAACCCATATAATTTTCACCATTTTTCCCCTAATATTTCGCCTTCTCTTTTAATGTTGTTTAATTTTTTTAATAAATTTATTTTCAAATTAATATACATGTTTATTGAAAAAAATGTAAATATGTAAAAAATAGACAGAAACATCGAATCCATAAAAATCTAATTAATTCATTGATTCATATTAATATATATGATTTCAACATAATTCAATGTTTTAATATTTGTGGGGGTGGATTGCACTTGAAATTTAATTTAAAATAAACTCAATTATTTTTGGGATATATTTCATTAGAATGACACCAAAAACAGAACTATCCGAATAAAAATATGTATATTGAAAATTTAATTAAGATCGAAGGGGTTACTTATGTTCAAATGAGCTATTATTCTAATTGGTAATTCTATTAAATATAAATTAAATTATATTGATACCCATCAGCAGCTATAACCTGAATTTATTATATCTTTTAAATAGTGATATGTTTTAATTTTACATAATGTAAAACTTTGAAAGTTCAAAAAAAATTATTCGATACTCATTCATATAAATTCTTAATTAATGTTAATTTTTAACAAATAATAAAATTACGATATTTAAAATTTTGTTACATATTAGGTTGTGAAATAAGTTCGGAGAACGCCAACTTTTCGTCAATATCATCGGAAAAAGATATGGTATTGGAAGACCGTCGATTGACTAAAAAAGAATTAACAGAGGCTTTAGGCATTTCATTGGACACAGTGAGCAATATTTTGAGTGTTGATGTGGGTTTCAAAAAACTATATGCAAAATGGGTGCAGCAAAAACCACTGCTAAAATTGAATTGAAGTACGAACATTGAAGTTGCAACATCCAGCCTATTCGGCAGATTTAGCTCCCTCCGACTTCTGGCTCTTTCCACGCCTCAAACAATATCTCCGTGGAAAACGATTTTCTTCAAACGAACAGGTAATAGCTGCCGAAGAGGGATATTTTGCAGAGCTTCCGGAAAAACACTACAGTCAAGGGATCTGTATATTAGAAGACCGTAGGAATAAGTGTATTGAAGTTGATGGAAACTACGCTTGGAGAAATGTGGTTGCAGCGGCCAAGAACTTTCGAATTCTGTAGAGCCACAGAGATAGATAGATAGATAGATAGATGTGAAATCTGAACCACGCTCCACAGTTCCATTCTCTATAATATGTAATATGTTGAATAGTCAAAGAGACTTTCTAGCCAATCGGCAGATCTTTTTAAAATTTTTGACCTACCCACTACTTGTCTCAATTGTTTAATTTTACAATTTTGAATTTCTTAATTTCGATATATTTTTTGTGATAAATTGTTTGATTTTTTGGGTAAAAGAAAGGAAACAATTATTCTTTGGTATTTATCAATAATAAATATTTAATAAACAAAAAATAAAAAATTATATCATTTAATATTTTTTAATAATTATTTATTTTTATTTATTGGTTGACAAGATATAATTCCATTTTAAATAAAATATACTTAAATTAAATATAAATAACTCAATTTTATTATTATCAAATGAATTTGTTATTAATACACCACTACAAAAATATATTTTAAAAATTTTCTTTAGATATTTTTTTATTATTATTAGTGAAGAATATTAAATAAATAACCAAATTTATAGTTTTGTTAATAAAGATATTATTTAAATTTGATAATATTTCAAACAAATATTTTTTATTTAAATATAATGTAAGAGACTTATCCTTTTAGCATTAAAAAACTTGTATTCACTATTACTCTATTATCTATTTGAATACAAATTATATATATTTCGTTTAAAAAAAAAAGATTATTATAATACCTACAATGATAAAATGAAATATTTATTATTCAAGTTTATTTTTATTTTAAATTAAAATGTAAAATTTTTTTAAAAATGTATACTTTATGACAAGGGCCGGCATAGTGCCCGCGCAGCCATTTTCAAGTGCCCGCATTCGAATTTCTAAGTATAATATTAATTTAGTCATGACACAAAAAACACTAACATTTTCAATTTTTCAATATGTCTCTAAAATAAAGGTAAAATGTTTTTGCGATCAGGCTCTTAAACATTTTCGATTTTTTTTTCAATTTTTTCAATATGGCTCTAAGTATCACCAAGTGTGGCCACCCCTCTCTGTTATATTATTTCAGAAATGTGCCCGGCTATTGAAAAAGGTTGCCGAACCCTGCTTTATGAAATGGGTAACTTGTTTTAAGAATGTATATGTCTTCAAGATTATTATTAAAATGGCTAATTGAGCTAATTATATTTAATGGTCATCCAGTCATGGACCAGTGGGTTCCTTTTTTAATTCAAAAAAAAACTTTTCTTTTGCAATTTTTGCGAGTCGCTTCTAGTTTACGAGATAAAGAGGCTTAAATTAAAATATAAAAAAATATATCATTAAAAAGCTTCATTATAGCCGTTCATTTATTATCTCAATAGTATAACAAAAGGAAACTGACACCACGCGTAATGTTGTCTATGGTTTGTTTATTCCGCAAAACGTTCAAAATAAGTTGAACGGTCGATGTGTTTGTTTTGTGCGAGTGTAACAAGTTTCTACGAATATTATTATAATAACCAATAAGATCTAATATTTCCCAACAAAGATGCCATGCAATTAGGATTCTAAACATCGTGAATGATACACTGAAGAACAAAAAATTGCACGTAAAGAGCGCCTTGTTAGGATGATCCGACTTTGTGCTTCTCAATCACAATCATTGCTAACCACCATGGTTTTAAATTTTCACTCTAAATAAAATACCATTTAACTTAAATATTTTTTTGTAAATTAATATTTTTCATTAGCTATATTATCGTATGAAAAAGTTCTTTATGATTAATCAAAATTTGAAATGATATCAAAAACATTATCAAAAAACATTAGACTTAACCCTCATATTAATTTTTTCATTTAGGAATTCTTATTAATCATTTATGAAATTATTAATTTATAAAATACTGAATTGCAAGTTTTGTTATTGTAAATAATATAAGAGCTCTACAATTACTAACGTATTATTATTTGAGGATCACGCAGAACTTTAAATAGAAATTATTAATTGATGAATTTCCTTAGGCCCGAACTAAAGTCTTCATTGTGGTAGACTGTCGTGCTAACACTAAGCCTAAGAGTCTTGATTACTAATGTAATAAAAGTGTTTAAATTTAACAAAAATACTCCGTTGAATGCTCATATTTCTATGTTAAACTTTATTAATTTACTTATATTACAAATCAAAAAATAAGGGTCTATTAAACGAGAAGAAACTTTAAATTGGGACGACGTAGAAAAAAAAAATGAGAAACCCTGATATAAATAAATACTGTCCCTCAAAAACCTCATAATACATGAATTTCATATAAATCTTGTAGAAAATTTTCAAGATCACAAAGAAATATATATAATTATATTATTTTTGTTAGTATAATAAGTACTTCCTGGTTCACCGAGCCACCGCTCGGTACTTTAAAAAAATTACTCCTTATGAACTATGAATATTTAAGATTAAGATTATTATTTAAAATAAATAAACGACAAAATATATTAAACAATTTCAAATAAATTAAAAAAAAATAGTCATAAAACATACAGCCCTTAAACGTACGTATTAATGAACTGAAAGACAGAAAAGTATGGCCTGTGGATATTAATTTTATTTTATTTACAATATTTTGTATTTCAGGAAGCGCTGTCTGGAGTTGCCAGGGGACATTTTTATATATTAAAATTCTTATTTTAAATTAAGAAAAAGATGATTTTTCCCGAGACTAATCCAATACATATCAATTTGTATTAATAATAATTATCTATGTGGTGTGAATTTAAAAAAAATCCTCCGAGCGGTTTAATATTTCATAAATACAAATATATATATATATATGTAAAATAATAATTATATTATTTTAATATTCCTAAGTTGGTATCACAATTTATTATTATTATGAATTATTTATAAATAATTAATATTATTAATTGGTATTAATAAATAAATAATATTAATTATATTAACTTAATATTTCTAAGTTTATATTACAATAATGAGCGGAATTGTTGTGTGTTAAGGTTAGGTAAATTAGATTTTATAAATTGAAAACCATTAGTTATACTCTTAAGTTATTTAGTTATTTACAAGATAAGAATTGACTATAAAAACCAATTTGTTTTTAGGTAAGAATATATTATTGTATTTATTGTAATTATTTAAATTTTTTCTAATGTAAGAAAATGTTTTTAGCAAACAAATCTGTCTATAGTCCATTTGATTAAACCTACCATCTTATATATATATATATATATATTGAAAAATAATTGTCAAAGAATATGTAAAATAAATAAACTATGACAATTATTTTTGCGACATTTCAAATAAATAAATATTAATTTTAATATAAATTGAGAATAAATAATTTTATTTAAAATAAAATTGAATTTTTTGTTATAATATACATATTAAAATTTGAAAATAATAGGGGACTTAAACCCCCAGAGTCCCTCAATCTCTACGCCCATGTTTCAGTGGATATTTTGTCAGTTGAGTGGTGGGGAATCGGAGGTTTTCGGAAGGGATAGCTGGAAGGGAGTGGAGGGGGCACCGGCTGGTTATAAGTGAACTGCGCAAACGATCTAACGCTCAGTTTGCGCTCCACCGTTCTCCTAAAAACATCTTGTTTTATTTCCAATTTTTCTTTTTTTTTAAATTTTCCTAGCACTCTATGAGAATAACTATGGCCCCTCCCACTCTTTATTTAATCTAGAGAATGGAGTTGGAGATGTGGATTTTACCGAATAAAGACAATGACACCCTCGCCGTCAACGACTCGGAACTTCTCGACGACGATAATATCCTCGGAGAAGTGCCTCTCTTCGAAGGATACCCGTCACCATTGTTACACTTGGCAGCCGCTTGTTGTGCTCTTTTCATCTTGATGGGGGTTCCTGGAAATCTTATCACCATCGTTGCACTTTTCACCTGTAAAAAGGTAGGCAGGCTTTTTTTTCTCTTTTGTTTTTCATTTATATTTAATGCATATCAGGCATTTAATAAGAAAATCTTTATCTTTTTTTTTGTAGTTGATCTAAAACTAGGGGAGGGGAAGGGGAAGGGGTTTGTTTAAATAACATTTATCTGTCAAACTTGAAGTCGAGGTGTCAAACCCCGACAACTTCCTTCAATTTAAAATTTTAGTAAACAATATTGAATAAAATATAAAAATATATAATAAAAAAATATGGTTTAATGCCCGAAGTCATAAATAAATAAAAAAAAAAAATAAGAGAAACTGACTAAATAAATAATTCTCATTTTCTTTTAGATGATTTATTGTGAATAATAAATAAATATTTAACAAACAATATTAATTAATATCTCTTATCTTATTATTTAAATAACTTCATATAATACAACTTGATATTCATTTCTCTTTTATTTTACTCTTTTTTTTAATATAAAGTAATATTTATTTTTTTCAAAAAATTTAATTATTAATTATTTGTTATTGATGTAATTTTGAGTTTTTTTTTAAACAAACGTATATTCGACGTATAATCAACAAAAAAAAAAATGAAAAATATACTTTCGAAAGATTTTTTAAACATACTTATAAATAATTTAATGTATATTTTTTAATATCCAAAAAATGTAGATTTTTTATTTATTTTGTTTTACTATATCTATATATATAAAAGGCAATGTATGTCTGTGTGTCCTTCAAATACTCAAAAACTACCCGTCCGATTACGGTGAAACTTTCAGGGATTGTTGTGGGCATCCCAAAGAAGGTTTTAGTGTAGTTAAATCCAAAATTAATTTATCCAAAATTATATAAAATAAATCTAAATATATATAAAAGGCAATGTCTGTCTGTGTGCCCTTTAAATACTCAAAAACTATTAAATATATAATAACCATTTTTCTTTAAAATTAAAAAAAAATCACTTATGTTTACTTCACTTGATTTACCTATAAATAATCATTAATATAAATTAGAAACAAATTATCAAAAATAGTTAATAGTAAAAGTGACTATATTTGTTTTTATATAGTTAATTCTTTCTGATAAATTGATTAATTACAATTTCTTTATAAAGGCTGTTCAGAACGTTTATTTCACCATTAAAAACTAAATAAAAAACAAACTTCTAAACGTTCTTCAATTCTAATTTATTTATAATTTTAGATTGTATCAATCCAAATGTTGAAATATTAATCGTTTTTTTTTTTTTTATAATTTTACAATTTACAATTTTTTTTACAATTGCCTAATCTGATTTTAAAAAAATGTTAATTTACAAATTATTTTTTCAATTTTCTTAAAAAGAACTCAACAAAAAAACATATTTAAATAAATTGGTTTTTACATAATTTAATCAAGGTAATTAAATATTTAATATTTTCTATAATTTATAGATTACTAGCTGCTCAGAGCGCCTTCGGCGCTCTTCACACCTAGACGGGGGCTCCGCCCCCTGTACCCCCGGGTGGTACATAGTATTTGGTTGAAAGTAGTAAAAGGTTTTCATCCATTTTGTTTCAATCCGTATATTACATAAAACATTCATTTCTTTTTGTGTTCTTATTCAAAATCTATTTTAATTTAATCAGTAAATTAATTATATATATTATTATTATTGTATATGTTATATCTATCTATCTATGTGGCTCAAAGATACTCGAAAGTTCTTGGCCGCAACAACCACATTTCTCCAATTGTCCCTATCCTAAGCCCTTGTCCCATCTCTCTTACGTCCCTTCCTACGCGTCATTGGTTTTCCAAGCGGACGTTTTCCAATCGGTCTCCCCACCAATATCTTTTTCCTCTCCCATTCTAGCCACGTGCCCTGCCTATCGCAGCTTTTTCCCTTTTATAACCCTAACTATTTCTGAAGATGCAGAGAGACCATGCAATTTCTTGTTATGCTGTCTCCCCCATTCCCCGGTGACCTCATCTTTCTTTGGCCAATAAATGCAGGGAAGAATCCTATTCTCAAATACTCTGAATCTACTCTCATCTCCCAGGGTCATAGACCATGCCTCCCACCCATATAATGCAACAGGCAAAATAATTTTTTTATATATTTCCTTTGATAATAATTTTGAAGAGATAAGCCTCTTTATTGCAAGATAACAAGTCGTTTCCCGATTGCAACCCCGATTTAAATTCTTCTCAAATATTATTATCCTTCGTGATTACATTCAATTTTTCTACATATTCAAATTCTACATTTTGTATCTTAAGATTTTGTATGTTAATACTCTTCCTCTTTGTTACTAAATATTTTTTCTTATCACTATTAATTTCAAACCTCCATTAATTTTTCCTCGCTATCTGCAATTGCAATTTCCTAATCTCCTATTATATTTAAGTCGTCTGGGTAACCTAACATTTTACAATTGATTTCCGCATCTTATTCTTTCTTTACTACCTTCAAGACAAATTTGAAGATCAAAATTTGAAAAAGTTTATGCTGATCTATATTGAATCATGTGTATGTTTTACTAAAGTCTACAAATAATTAGTGAACAGAAATATTGAATTCGCAGTTTTTTTCCTAATATCTGTCATAATGAAAATATCTTAATTAATGTTGATCGATTTGGCCTGAACCCGCAATGATATCTCCTAATATTTCCTCCGCTTATGGTTCTTAAGTATTTTCTATGTTATAATAGTGAAATAGAGTAATATTTCTTGATCATTACATTTTGATATTTTATTTTCATTGCTAGATTATTATTGAATATTTTTAATTATAATAAAACTTGAGAAAATGCAAAAATAGATACTTGAGACAATTTATAAAAATTAACGCGGTATAAAACTATAGATAAATTACCAATATATACATTCATTAATAGTATTAATTTAAATTAATTGATTTATTTGTTTTTTTATTATTAAGTTCATTTATTAATTTTTTTAGATCATAGTTATTTTCCTCCCTTAAAAGAAACTTATCTAATTCTGTGGTGCTAGGGGATTTGAAAATTATATTAGTCGCAATATGAAGATTTCGCTTACAGTTTTTCTGTCATGTCCGACCTCCGTCCAACAGTTATTTCCCTCAAGTTTCTTGATTCTCTTAATCATGTGATCTATATATTTAATTTTTTTTGATTCATTGTAATAAAATTTAAACAAATAAAAATTTTCACTTTGTTAATTTATATAAATTTCAATTTACACTGATTGTGAGTGATACGCTTTGCCAATACTCTGAATAATTTGTGTATAGAAATATTGAATGTTCTTAGCGAGATTTTTTAACCTTTCACTTTCATATAGAAAAGAAGAAATATTCAAATATATAGAAAGAATAAATAAAAATTAAGTTAATATAAATATGATCTAAATATTTTATTAAATTAATGAAAATGGGAACTTTTAGAATAAATGATTTAATTGAATTGATATTTAAATATTAGAATTTAAAATAAAAAGGGAAATATTATAATAATTCTTTTATTGGGAATCGCTATGATAATTCATTGTTTGAAATAATTCCGCTAGGCCGGCAGTGAGCCGCGAGCTGCTCTTGAATGAACAACACGGAGAATTATATAAACTTTAAAAAATTAATTTCTGCGGTTATTGATAATATATTAATAAAATTTATAGCCTATGTTACTCTAGAGGTATATAAGAATATTGTGATGTAATTTCAAAGAAATCGGTTCAGCCAATTCTGAGTCTATAAAATAGTAATTTTCCGGACAGACAGACCGACAGACAGACAGACAGACATGAAAAATTCTAAAGTCACTTTTGGATTCTAGAGGTCATGAAACGCGAAGATATGCAAAAATTTTTAAATTCTGAGCAATGTGCAGACAAAAACCTTTTTTTATCTATATATATAAGCTAAATAATGTACCTGTAGTTATACATATTACTATCCACACATGTTAAAAAGAACTAATGCCAACTTATAAGCAATAAACTGGAGGCTATTTTAAATTAATATATAGTAGAATTATATTTCTTTCTTTCTTTTTTTTAATTGGGAAAATAAATTTTCGTTTTAATATTTCTAGAGATATTAAATTCAGACTTGTCCTTATCCTTATTACACATAACACATAACTACGGCTTAGCTGTGTGTGATTAGTCGTTTAAAGAAAATTGAACTTGTTATTTTATATATATATATATATATATTAATTTAAAATAGCCTTTATTTTGGATATTTTTTTGCCTATAAGTAAACATTTCTGCTTCTTAACATGTGTGTATATAATTATCAAAAATAATAAATAACAAACTTTCAAAAACTAAAAACTACCACCAAAAAATATATACATATATATAATCTCTTTTTCCGGTCACTATATTGTTTCTAATTAAATTCAATAAATTTATTTTTCACTATTTGGTGAATAATTTTTATTGGCATAATAGAAAATAATAAATATCGATAAAGCGGTACTGGAATAAAAAAATAATTAAAAATTAAATATTGATTTAAATGATATAATAATATATTAAAATTTAAAACAATTTCCAATACTCTTTTATAATTATTTATTTACATTCATTATTTCATTATTCTTACATTTACAAATGAACTGGCAAGTCTATCTTGCTATCTTTTCATCTTACCGTGGGACCCACGGGTATAGGAGCTCTTTTATTTACAACAAATAAAATTAATTAATAATTTTTTTTATTTAAATATTGTTCTCGCCATTTCTCTATACGTCACTTGTCATGCTGTGTCCTTGTTTTTGGCACACAGCAATTATTCTCATTTTTGCAATCTTCCGCATCTTAGACACTTTAGCGCCTTGGTATCTGTAGTCTATGTTTCCAAAAAGTTAACATTTGTAACACCAAGGTAGTTATCTTATCTGTTACTCTACATTTCCTCTATCCAATTTTTATTTTCCGTTGCTGTAGTATGTGTTAACCAAGTTTTACAGTGATCGTCAGTAGAGCTGAATTCCGGACTTTTCCGTTTTTAGGTGCTCTTTGTTCAAATATTTCTATGCCTGTAGTATTTTCATATGTGCCGTATGGATTGCATCTTGAATTTTTGTTTTATAGATTGTATCTTCCAGATTTTGAACAAATATCGCTATTCTTTTTTCTTTTCTTTTTGTAACCTTTTATTTCACAAAATTGTTAATAGCTCCTTTTTTATTCTTTCTAACCTTGAACATAATACTCTCTTCCATAGTTTTTTTACTTCCATTATATTGTCTCCAGTTCTTATCTATATTTTTTTTCTCAGTTTTTTAACTAACCTATGCGTAGGAATTTATTTCTTTTTCATTTACTTTATAAAAATTAAGAAAGAAACAGTTATTGACGATAATGATCTGAGAATAATTGGGAACCTCTATTGGAACCAGGTCGCAACTTTAGATTAGAACAAGATCACACAGATTATATAAAAATAAAACGAGGAGTTCGACAGGGTTGCATATTTTCACCTCTTTTCTTCAATCTTTACTCAGAGCGCATGAATGGATCCCTATACAGCATATAATCCGAATAAACAGGCATCGACTGAATAACATGGTACGCCGATGATACAATTGTCTTGCATGCATGTACTTTGAAAAGCGACATCAATTGGTGAAAATGCGAAATATCAATGCAAACAAACTAATTTAACTATTAAATTCGATGGTTTTGACATATTTCTACATAAAATACAGATTTCCATTTATTGAGTATCAGTGTATATAGAGACTAATCATGGAACGTTCAAAATTTTCGACATTCATTAGTTTTGTTGTTTGATTTGAAGAAATCTCCTGCCGAAACCAATTTTTAGAAACTTATGGTTTTGCTGCTTCATCGTTCCAATTGTCTGTTTTGGTTTCAACGATTTAAAAGTGGTAATTTTGATGTCAATGACAACAAACGGCCCGGAGGACCAAAAAGTTTGAAATAAAGACTTGCAAAATTTATTGGACGAGAATCCAGCTCCTACACTATATGGCTTCAGGAAAGGAAAATCCGCAGAGAATGATCATGGAAATAATCGAAAAAACAAAAATAAAAAGCTATAAGAGCAAGAAGTTATGTTTGATGGTGTGATTTTATGTAAAACAAATTTAACACACTACACTGAATTGTGAATGCCTAGAAAATATCAAGACATCGGACTATCTAACCACGATTATAAAGAACTACCAAACAGATATGATTATGTATTGGCACAGACAAGAGAGTGATAGCGATTATTTAGGGTAGGCAGACAGTTGCAATTCCACATCTTCTCTTACACGCAACATGATAAGAGTTATTGATAGAGGCAATTTTAAAAAAATGCCACTACACATACTTGATTTTAAAGGAGTCGTCTTAACGTGGAAATTTTTTGCAGAAAAATTGGATGTTTTATTTATATTTTTGTAATATAATTCATTTTATAAAGCAAAGTGAACATAATCGATGTTCTTTAACAACATCAAACCGTTATTGAGAGAATCCAACTAAATAAATAAAAATCGCTTAAAAAAAATAATTTTAAATATTTTACAAATATTTTGTCTCTTAACAATTTAGTTTTGAGGATTTTACTCAAGAATAATAATTCATTTTTAATGAGATTTAATATAACCAATTGTTCGTTTTGTAATTTAGATTTATACATAGTTAAACGCAAGGTCTTTATTTGCTCTAACATTGTTTACATATTATTTAACAACATTAAATAACTAGGTTCAGATAAATTTTGAAATCATCTACAAGACTTTATTTAAGTGTTATGAGTGTCCAACTATCTACAATATCATTAGTGTCTCTATAAAGAATTTCATGAGAAGATTCACTACTTATAGACATTTTTGAATTGGTTATATGAAACCACAATAAAAAAAAATTGTATTTATACTTACGAACTTTGGATTTTTTGGTCCACGAAACGTTCATCAAATATAAAATTGGTTTTAACTTGTCTTATCCTTTGTGAAAAAGGTTAAGAAAATTTTAACCTTTTCACACGGGTTGGAATGTAAAGGTCAGTTGGGAATGCAACTCTGAAATAATGTCACCAAACAATAACATGTTACTTTCATCCCCAGTGCTTGGGGAAACTCTTAGGAAAACTAGATCAAAAGTTATTAGAAATAATTAATTAAACAAAATGCAATTCTATAATAAGAATATCTAAATAAAACTTATTGGTTTACTATGGAAATAAAAAAAGTAGAAATATACTATATATATATAAAAAAGTTTTTGTTTGCACATTTCTTAAAATTTAAAATTTTTTTTTGCATATCTTCACGTTTCATTATGACCTCTAGAATCCAAAAGTGACTTTAGAATTTTTCATGTCTGTCTGTATGTATGTCCGGCAATTTATGACGTTATAGGCTCAAAATTGGCTTAACCGATTATTATGAAATTACATAATATTCTAACATACCTCTATTTCAACATACGCTATAAATTATATCAATATATATTCAATAACCGCATCAAGTAATTTAGAAAAAATAAATAATACTCCATGTTTATTCAGAACCTTTCGTGGCTCAATGAAGAAGTCGATTTATTTCCGACAATGAATATAAAATTAATAATAATTCACTCACAAAAAGAATGATTATAATAATTAAATTTTATTTTAATTTCTAATATGCAAATATCATTTGAATTTAATAATTTTAACTGTTTTTAATGGTTTTTAACAAAAAAATGAAATTATTTTAAATATTCAATATAAATAAATATTTATTTTTAAAACGAAGCTTAAGACGAAGTTGTCATATTTTTTAGAAAATTTAATTTCATTAAATTACTAAGGTAAAAATAGATGTAAATTAATTAAATTACAAAACAATAATTAGCTAATAGTAGCATAAATAGTTACAATGACTGCTGTTTTGTTTCCTCGCTCAGCCGTACAAATCAATTCTAAGGTGTCACTAACTGTCATTAAAAAAATTTCCTACAAAAGCAAAAGTTTAGACCCAAGTTTAAAATAATGCCCCATGTGCGCGCACTTGGACGAACTTACTTTATAATAAAATTTTACACTAAATACAAATTTTTTCACATGACCCCTTTGAATGTGATTTTAAATTAGTTCTAGGATTTTCATTAGGGCTTTTTCTGAATATTTCAGGTCCGAAATGCAACTGCAGTTTTCATCATCAATCTGTCCGTGTCGGATCTCATGTTCTGCTGTTTTAATCTCCCATTGGCTGCCAGCACTTTCTGGACTCGTGCCTGGAGGTATGGCCCTCTACTCTGCAGACTTTTTCCTTTGATGAGATATGGTCTACTAGCAGTTTCTCTGTTTACTGTCCTAGCGATCACAATTAATCGCTATGTGATGATTGGACACCCCACGCTTTATCCCAAGTGAGTCCAACTAATAACCTCCGAAATAAATTGAGTTTAAATTTAATTTCTATTGAAATTTTTTAAAATTACTATATAAACCTAAATTGATTCATTTATAAGACTAAATTAAAATTGAGAAAATATTGTGAGCGGGTAGCAGTAGACGCCACTAATTTATCTAGATATTTTGCGTAGTTGACATAATAAATTTTGATAAAAGGAAAAATGTGTGTTACAGATTTAAAAATTAGAAGTATATTTCAAAAAAATCGTTAATTTACGCCTCTCCACTGAATTTCATCTTATTTTATCAAACATTTTATAGTTATTGCTGTTAATTTATTTATGATAAAACAATTTGAAATTATAGAAATTCAAAAATCACATAAATTTTTGTTTCGTCTCTGGGCTTTGTTACCTGTAAAGATTTAAATCATATATCCTTTGTTATAATAATAATCTTTCCGGAGAAACATTTATGTTTATATATTTTGCGCAGGAAAATCTTCACTAATAGGTTTGCTTTAGTTATTTCATGTAAAAATTTTAATTCACAAGTTACATTTTGAATGTATTAACTTGAAACGCATTAAATAGTACTCAATTTGTTAATCATGTTACATCATAGTCCACTTCTTGGCATTAATGTAAATTTGTAAATGGTTGCAAAAAAAATTAAAAATTGTTTATACTAATCGGCGTCCTTCTACACAGTATATGATAAATTTGCAAATGTGTGTAACCTGTTTCACAATTTTTCAAGCCTTATAAATTTTTCAATAGACTTTTGTTTTTAAAGATTGTTCTTCTTCACTTTCGCTATGAAATTAGGAAACTCTCCGTCACTTAACCTTCCCTGTCAGTTCCCATTGAAAGTTTAATTATGACTTCTGAAAAATTTAATCACAAGTTCAAAGAATATTAAACTGTTGAATTTTGAAAAAGTAGTTCTTTTATATATTAATCGGATAAAGGTTAAAAAAAATTTTTATGTATTCTTTTGCAAAATAGGAAAAGACTATATCGAGTAAAACTGCTCACGCTTATGATTTATTAATATTTTATTTTCATCTTTTATTTATGTCATTCTTTATAAATTATATTCCACTTTTTTACATTATATTATGATGAGAGATATAAGCTTCAAAAATTTCGAAATTTTGATTTTTTCTAATTATCATAAATATATATTATTTTATTTGAGAACTAATGCCGTTTATGAAAACATAAAACATGGAATTATATATATATATATATATATAATATTATTTCATTAATCAAGTTTTATTCATTTATAAGAGAAAGAGGAATAAATATTTTTTTAATTTTTCTAATGAGTCCATTGTGGAGATTCGAAACAGGAATTAATAAGGAAAAGCTTAGTTAACCTGGCTTGTTTTAGGGATATTTTTCCAGACACTACCTAGGACACTAATAGGCGAGAAAAGTGAAAGGAGTGCATATAATGTTTATAATGATTTTTAAATTTTTTTTATTAGAACTAAATAAGTTTATTTACAATTATACTATTTTACACTAGTTTCAATCACTGAAAGAATTCCCCTCCACCTCGCCTCTCCATTCCAGATCATTCTCGGGCGATTTCTATCCTCAAATGACTTCAGTGCCTCGAATGCTTAAGACGTTTCTTGAATTTTCATCTTATTTTTTTTAGTAAACTCGATTATTGTTTATAGATTAATTCACGTTTGACATTTAATTTTAAAAATAAAAAAATTCCATTTGTATTTTATTTTATTTTTCAGATTATACCGAAAACAATGGCTCGGTCTTATGGTAGCTGCAACATGGATTTTTGGCTTCGGAGCTCTCAGTGCTACATGGTTTGGAAAATGGGGCCGTTTTGGTCTTGATAGACAAATTGGTTCTTGTTCCATAAAACCTGATGCAGACGGTCGTTCGCCTAAAGAATTCCTTTTCATCACAGCTTTTGTGATACCTTGTTTAGCTATTTCCATATGTTATGCTCGAATATTTTACATAGTACGTCGAACGGCAAGACGATCACGAAATCCACCAACAGGTCATATTACTGGAAGGGGAAGTGGAAGTAGCACCACAGGCAATTCCAGTGCGACAGGAGGCCCTAGTCAAAGTGTTATAAGTGGATGTCAAAATAATACTTCAAGAATTTCAGCTGCTTCTGCTTATACCGACACAAATAAAAGGTAAGATCGAATCATATTTTCCATATATTTGCAAGATATTTTAATCCCTGTTTTGATTTTTTAAAATAATTCGAATCATGATAATAAATACGAACTTTTTTCAACCAGACATATAGCCTTATTAGATATATTTGCTGAACAAAACTAGAAAATCAATTTTTTCAAACTCGTACACAAGGATGAACTATCCCTTCCCCACTTCCGCAACCTGACATTTTTGCATAGCTTTTATTGTAACCCCGTTTGGATTTATTTCTGCTAAGTTATAAAATTCCATTATAAATATGGGAGTAGTAAGTCTTGAAAGGACCAGAAATAGTCCTATCCAATGCGATTGTAAGCAGAACGATTTTATTTTCTTTAGCTTAGTTCAGAACCTACATAATAATGATTATTACAGTATCAATTATCCCGGTGCAGCTTTTTTTCCGAAAATGTAAAATAGCAACAAGTCAAACAAATTTGATATGAAAACAGTTTTGCCTTTAAATAGCTAAATTCACATAATATTTCAGAAATATAAGCAAATAAAAACAAGTAGGAGCAATTTCATAATTAAAAGCAACAAATGATTGCACATAGATGAGGTAAACTAGGTTTAGTAGTCATCATGACCGCTACCGAGATTGTCAAACAGAACAAAAAATAAATCCTTGCAAACCCAATTTTTAAATGGAAACCATGTATCCCACATGAATCAACTACCCCACCTTTCTCCTAAATAAGGCATTTAATTAAATGCTATTTACAGAAAGCCAATTATAAAAGATAATAAATATATAAAGATAGAGACAATAATTAATTATGAACCTGAACCATTAGATTTGTTTTTTTTTAAATTCTTGAACATCTTGCAAAACAATTCAATAAAAATGCATATTAATATAAAAAAATAAATTTTTATTTCAAAATTTACAGATCATCTGCAGAAGATTCGGCGCTTTCTTCTTGTAGTGGGGCTGGACTCACAACTACTGTGAGTACAGTTGAACTCGCTATTACCTCTGGTCGTCGAAGTGGCGGTCCCCGAGAAGCCTCCTCTTCCTCTGGAGTTGATTGCTATGATGATTTTGATACCAGAAGTCTTACATCTAGTCATCATCCTAGTCCTAGAGATCGAAGGGGTTCAGCCCTTGGTCAAGTATGTCGGTTATATTACATTTTTTAATGAATGGCATTCTATTTTAAGATCACCATTGTGTAATGCTTGTTAGAAAGCGACCAAGGGGCTTATTTCTTTATTTTATTTCGGTAATAAATAAATAAAAATTCTATACTCATCTATGACCTTACTTTATGATAAATTTTTTTTCATATTAATAATATAATTGTATAACCAGGTAGGATTTGAGAATATTGTTTTGCAGGTCTGTCTTATTATTATCTTCGGACAGATAATTTGTTGGGCCGATTATTATGTATATCTCTATTCTTTCTTGTCTTATAATTATTACTATTTCATAAACACAAAAGTTATTTTTTGGTATACATCTCTTGATAAGAATTTTTTTAAAGCTGATCATCCGATGCAGAGAACCTGTTCTGCCTGCTCTTAAAATAAAATTTTACATTTTCATAAACGGAAATTTCAGGTTGCGGCAGCCGTTTTCCGAAGAAGACCTACAGGAGCCTCCTCCGCAACACCAACTGGACCACCTCAACCTGGTAAAATGTCCAATAAAGATAAAAAACTACTCAAAATGATTTTAGTTATATTTTCTTCATTTGTACTATGCTACTTGCCAATTACTATTACAAAAACTTTCCATAGCTCATTGGAATTGCGAGCACTAAATATTGCTGGTTATATTCTCATCTACCTCACCACCTGTATTAATCCTATTATTTATGTAGTCATGAGCAGTGAATATCGGCAAGCCTATAAAAATTTGTTAATGTGTCGAAGTGGAAGTGGAGGCGATATCACAGCCGGAGTTAAAGTGTGTAAAACAATGCCACCTACTGGACCATCTATAGGTAATATTCATAAGGTATGACCAAAAAATAAATGTAAAACTGTTATTAGAATTACGGTATTCTCTGAACACTCCGAGCCCAAACAAGAAGAGTAGAAAGGTTTACTCTCCAAATGTCAGCAATATTTCATTTTTCAAAGAGAAATTAAATATAAATTGATACTTTCTAAAAACATTCCTGATCTGGATGATCTGAAAACAAATATGAATCAAATTCAATTTTTTAACTATATATTATTTGTTTATTTTTGTATAAAAATAATAAATTTTGGAGTTTTTTTCTTAAGAATTGTAAAATATATTGAAGATAAAAAGAGAGGAGATAACATAGATTACAAAGTTACCGTAGTTGTGAAAGCTTATATTTCAATCATTTTTTTTTTTAATTATTAATATTAATTTGGTGAATTTTCACTTACTTATTGATCTGAATCTGATACAAAAATATTCTATTCAATGTATTTTTCAAAAACAACTTGACAAATTCATATTCATATCAATTTCATATTTCATTGTAAACATTTTCTCAACACACCATGGACAGATTTTATATTGAGCCAGGTTGAACTAGAGAGAGGCCTATGCCTCCACTCTATTTTACTAATCACAAATGACGTCACAGCTGCCATATTGTGTATACCAAAACATTATATTTTCCATTGATCTTAATGTTAATATATCATCAAATTTCGGGCCTTTTTTTGTGGAAAATTATGTGAGCAAAAATTTTCTCATGAAGAAAAAACTAAATTTTATTTTATTTCAACTGCACGCCCTTTTGATATGCATATATGTATAAAAACAATTAAATGACGCGGCAATTCATAATGCTAAAGATTATTCAATTAAAAAAATAAATTATCATTATTTTAATGGAAAAAATATTACAAATAATAAAATATAAACAAAAAATATAGTTATTAATGTATTTTTTTAATTACCAAAATTATTAATTTAAATAAATTGTTTTACATTATGCTGAAATCAGCAGACCGGCTCTAGGAATTGGAATTTTGTAACCTGTGAATATTGTAGGAATGGAATTTTCTTTTAATCGAACATATACCAGCGACGTTCTATCAAAACACTCTTCTTCAAAATTATCTGAGCAGAGTAAAGAATATTTTGATGGCTTCCAATCTTTCCTCCGGACGGCGCCTATCCATTTCTTCCTTAAATTGCTATCTTTTGGAATTCTGAAAGATGTGAAATATTCAAAATTTCTATTCTATTCCTCAATTTTTTATTTAACCAAGAGATATTGAGGTACTACAAGAATTTGTTACAATTAAGAAAATTTTCTAGGTAGCTGTATCCTTTCAGATGAAATTAGCTAAATAATCAAAAAAAAAGTTTTTTATGTATTATGTCTTATGTAAAATTCAATTTGGTACACACAATATGGCCCACAAAAATTTCTCCCTACTTTTTTGAAGCCACCCACCACTTCTTAAAACAAGCGTTGTGGTCACTCCCTACCTCCCTGGTTTTTATTTAAATTCTCAATGATCAAGGCACAATATTGCTGACTTCTAATTATAAAAATTTCTACACTTGTCAAAATTTGTCTGAGATATTTATTAAAGAATTTTTATATGGATATTTCCTAAGGGACACCAAAGGATTAAAGTGATGATCAAGACTGGCTTTTATTTATATATGTTTTTATTTATTAAGATAATTAGAAATTAACTTAGTAAGAAAAAGGAAATTCAAAAATCAAATGTTTTTTAAATATTGTATCTACATGGGAGTTTTTTGACATTCAAATTTGTTCCAAATATTAATATTACTGTATATATGTATATGATATATGGCCAGTGTGATATTTAATTGCATGTCTTTCTTAAATTCATTTTTTCAATTAAAAAAAAAAAATTCTTAATTATTAAGAATTGTCTTCTAAAGAAAATTATTTGCTCACTTATCACTGCCTAGAGCTGCCAAAGTGCCTAATACAGGTGAAGTTCACTTATAATTCCAATTCATTTAAATATACATATCTTTCTAATATTATTTTATAAAAAAAAATTCTGAATTTACAATTTATCTATAGTATATTTTATACATATTCGGCAACAAAAATATTTTTTCTAAATTCGCACAACTCTTCTCTTTGGCACAGTGAGCAGATTTATTGTACTATCTTAAAGATTAAGATTAGCCATCATATTGAAATACTTCTACTTTTATATTATTAAAATATTTCAATTCTTAGAGGATAATGTTTTTATATTAAAATAAATCTTTTATTATATTTTTATAAAGACAGAATATTTTGATCTCCAAGTCTAGAAACAATAAAATTATACTATGTAATTATTTTCATCATCACAATGACTGAGAAGAAGAAGAAGAAGAAGAAATACATATTATTAGGAATTCAGATTATAATTTTAAATACCAAAGAATTAATTTCTATATGTTGGCTAATATCACTTAAATAATTTGTTTTTTTGTAAATAGATTGTTTTTTATCATAAGTCAATCATTGTATATTATTTATTAATATATTAAAATAAAAAATAAAAAATAAAACTTGTAAATTGGACTAAGTCGATTCTTCAAATCGACCATAAAAGCAATTTCTTTCCCAATAAAAAGATCTCAATTTTTATTTGTTAATTAAATTTTTTTTAATAAAATTTTGTATATAAAAATAATTTATGATTACAAAAAATATTGTAATATTTTATTTATCATATTTATACATTTCTTTTCCAAATAAAACTCATTTTTTTGAAACTCTTTATATTATCATATATTTAGGCATAGCTAGGTATTCATTTATTAATTAAATATCGTCTAAATATATATCAGAGGTTCCCAAACTTTTTTTGTGTCGTAGACCCCTTGCCATGTTTTTCGGCTTTGGGTACAGCCCCTACTTACCTGATATTGATTTTTTGATAATTTCTAATCTTATTGAAGTTTAGTGTTAAAAACTTAAAGAAAATACATATATACATTTAGTAATTGAATTTAAATTGAAACTACTCAAAATAAAATTTTGTATCTGTTATATAAAACAGAGGTGGGCACAATTGGTGATACTTAGAGCCATATTGAAAAATCTAAAATGTATAAGAGACCAATCGGAAAAAAAATTTTACTTTTTTTTTTAATTGAACCACAATAGACTCAAAAAGAGCCTCGGTTTGGCCACCTTTGTATTATAAGATAGTATAATGCAGTGGTTCTCATCCCTTTTGGCCCACTTCGTAAGGCCGGCTTCATAATTCGCCCCTCTATAAATTTTAACAGATAAAAATTCAAAATCATCTTACCTTTTTTTTTTGTTTTTTTTAGAACCATATTGAAAAAATCGGAAAAAGCCTGTTCGCAAAATCATTTTACCTTTTTTTTTAAAGAGTTGAAAATGATTTCGCCCCCTTTAAGATGCCGATCGCCCAGGTTGAGAATCACTAGTATAAAGTAAGTAAATAGGTACTATCAGTGTATGTTGAGATCCACTATCGTGGACCCCTATTTTCACTTTATGAAAGCCGAAATTTTTTTTCACTGACGTAGACCCCTTGCTGGTTGTCATGGGGGTCGATATAGACCACTTGGGGAATCACTGGTCTAAATTAACAATGAATCGGAATCTATATATTTTCATTTTTTTTTTAGCATGGCAAATTAATTTATAGCGACAGATATTTACTATGAAAGTAATAATAAGTATAATTCCAAATGATATTTCATTAATTATAACTATATCAAATATTGGGGTATTACACAAAATTAAGTGAACAGATTATGAATATTTTAGGCCTCTACTCAGAGTCCTAACTTTCCACTAGGCTCTAGGTTCTAGAAAAGGGCCCATTAATAAATTAATGATACAGAATTTCAAAAAGAGGCTACTACAATCCCCTCCCCCTACGTAGATAGGACAACAGCTAGGCCAGAAATGACGAGAAGGTGGTGTGCTAAACACTCCACACAATTCTACAGACAATACCAGAGAAAATTTCCAATCAACTCAGGCGCAACCAGGATTTGATCCTGGGGGGGGGGGGGGGTTTGACTAGCCGCTCCACCTTCTTATGGCGGGGTCCCCCCCGGGCTCTCTCAAAGACAAATTTTCATTGAGATTTTTTTTTTATATTAAATATTTAAAAAAGTTGTAAATGGAACACTGATTTTAGAAAATCTGGCAAAAAAATTTAATTTTGTATTTTATTTACTCGTATTCAGTTTTAGAAAGAAAATATTTTTTTCCAGCTATAAGTAAATCATTTTAGCTTGTCGGATGGTCGGAAAATTTTGAAAATTTTTGCTCCGAGATTTTTCGAGATTTCCACTTTTCAGACGGTTCTGAATCCAAAACTGCAAAAAAAAAATTTTTGAACCGGCCGATTACGTCTAAACAAAATGAGATATTGTCTTGAAATTTGATATTTAGATGTTTTTTTTGGGAATGAATGGCGGGGATTGGATTGTTTTTGGACAAGATCGGACCATAAGTAAGGGTAGTTTAAAGAGGTGTCAAAGCACATTTTATAGATTTTCTCAATAAATACCGATTTTTATGAGAATTATACTATCGTATTAAATTTATAGGGAATCGAATTTACTAAAAGTTTCATTATATTCATTTTTACCTAAACTTAATTATAAGAGTTATCTATATCTATATATTTAATACGACAGTGTCCGTTCGTACGCAAAAAACTCCAGATCCTAAAATACAAGGAGTAAGGTAACCAAGGTGAAGGGTACCTCAAATGATGAAAAATAAAAAAGATATTAGAATCTTAGGTAACTCCTGAGCTGAGCTGCGGGTGTTCCATTTTCCAGAAATATATATAAAGGAGAGTGTTTGTATGTATGTATGTAATTTGTTTACTTTTTTGCTGTCATAGAAACAGATATATATATATAATTAGAACCTCTCTCTCTCCCTCTATTTAGAATTTTAAAAAATGGAGTGTTCTAGCCAGGTAAATGAATTGGACTGGACGAGGAGACATGTGATTAGAGAAATTTGGGAAAAATCAACCGAAATGTAATTAAACAAAAAAATTCAAGAATTATGCTACGGATACGACTTACATACAATTAACATACAAAATGTAGAATTTGAAAAAGTATAAATATTTAAATAATTAAGATCTCTAATCACGAAGGATAATAATATTCGAGAAGAATTTAAATCGACGTGTAATTGAGTAACGCCTGTTATTATGCAGTAAAGGGGCTTATTTCATCAAAGAGGATCAAAATTAAAATATATAAAACAATTATTTTTCATGTTGATCGATGACTAGGGTGACCATATTTCGAAAACACCAAACCGGGACAAACGGTATACCTTTTTTTTAGAACTAAATTGAAAAAATTTTGAAAAACAAAATTACGAAATGTCCTAAATATTGAAAAAGCGGGACAGTAGGCTGTCCCGAAGACATTTTTGGGACAGAGCACCTAAAGACGGGACGTTTGGTCACCCTATTGATGACACTGGGAGACGAGAGTAGATTTAGAGTATTTGTGAAAAATGAAAAAATGTTTTTAGTGATTTTTACCGACCGACGATAGTAAGGGAGGTATTGTTTTCACACCAAATTTCACATGTGGAGATTTTTACATATCTCCACGAATCATTCATTTTCTAAACAGAAAAAAGTATTTTTAGCATGATGGCTGTCCGTCTGTCCGTCCGTCTCTCCGTCCGTATAGATGTGTACAGCCTGAACGGTTCAACCGATTTTGATGAAATTTGGTATATTTACTTAATGCATCAGTGGGATGAATTGATCAACTTTTGGTGCAATTCCAGAAACCGGAAGTGGTAGTATTAGCGATCGACGATAGGAAGGAAAGGGTTATTTTCACACCAAAGGAGATTTTTTTATATATCACCACGAATCATGCATTTTGTATTGGTTTTATCCTCGGAAAAAAATCATATTTATTAGTTTTTTCTTGATTTAAAATTATATGACGTCATCCAGCCATGCATGACGTCACAGCCTGGTCTTGCATATATATTATAAATAAAATAAAATTAAAAATGTTTATATTTATTATTTATGTATCCATATCTGTTTTTTATTACATTAATAGATATATGAAAATTATTTGAAATTGTTTCTGTAGCTGGAAATTAATTTATTCCAAACCGTCGGTCGGTTCGGACCTGGCCACAGGTCAACTTATTTTTCTTTTAGGGATTTTTTCAGTCAGCGATATTTTTATTTAGGGATTTTCGGTTTTAGGGATTTTTACCCGTTTCCATTTTGAAAAAAATAGTCTTCGCTTCATAATTTTTATGAAATTAGCAATTAATGTATTATTAATAAAAAATATTTAGAATTTGAGTAATATTTTTATTTATATTATATTTAAATAATAGTCAAATTGGAAAATTTCACAATCATCTAGTAATCTTATATTAAGTCTTGTTTTTTATGATTTAGGAGAAATAATAAAATAATTTTTTATTTCTTATATTTAATTCTGTACGAAAAAATAAGCAATTTTTATTTTTGTTAAAATTTTTTTAAAATAAAATAAACTTACTTATTATACACTAAGTTATACTTTAAGAATTATTTTTTTTTAAATAAAAAGGATTATATTTTTTCTTTTCTATTTGTAATATAGTACATAATATACAGCAATTTGTATTTTTTTCTCTCCTGGGGGGGGGGGGTTAACCCCCAAACCCCCCCTGGTTGCGCCACTGAATCAACTCCTTACTCTTCCTTTATTACCTTGCAGACAAATTTGAATCATAAGTACTAGTTTTTTGGGAATTCCCATTAAGATCAAATTTTGAAAGTTTTTCCACGTCTATTGAGTCATATGCTTTTCGAAAGTCTACAAAAAATTGGTGAACAAGAATATCTAATATCTAATATCTGCCTTAATGAAAATATCGGATCTCAAGTTGATCGATTTGGCTTGAACCCGCATTGATATTTCCTCTTCATATGATCTTAATTTATTTGAAAAATTCGAGAGAATCTTATACGATGTCGTCAAAAGAGATATTCCCCTATTTCCATTCTTAAAAGGTGGGATAATAACTGACTCCTGCTATTTTAAAGGAATCTTTTCCTTATGCCAGGTCGAAAGATTAATAAATAGTTTTCGTAATTTGATTCTAAAATATTATTAAAATAATTATTTTAAATTTTACCTCGAAATTAAATAAAAAATATTAATACTATATCAATTAAAAAGAATGACGAGGAAAATTTCAATATAAATGACGTCATTTAAATCTACTTTTTTAAAATAAGAAAATACTAATAAAGTTGATTTTTCTCGAGGCAGAAACCAATACCAACCAGATCGATTTATCTTTATAAATATTATCTATGGTGAGAATTTCAAGAAAATCCTTAGAGCGGTTTAATATTTCAAAAATTTACAAATCTATATAAATACAATACTATATATATATGCATATAAATATACAGAGGCGGATTATCCGTAAGGCAAACTAGGCACGTGCCTAGGGGCGTGTAGTTACAAGGGGCGCGCGAGCTCAGAATTTTTAAATAATAAAAAAAAAATAACATATCAACGATTAAGAACTAAATGCTGATTATATTCTAAATCTATAATAGATTATATTACACAAGCATCTATATAATCGATGCAATATTGCGCGTTTGTTGTGTCGTCGCGTCGTTCTCGAGCGTCGGACAGGGTCGAGGCGCTGCCAAGCCCGCTTTTTCGACAATTACTTAGTCGTAAAGCTCCCAGAGCTAAAAGCAATGTTTCAAAATTTAACATTGACTGTCATACCCATGGTCGTCAGTCAGTTAAGCGCGCTTCTATTGTTTACGTTCTCTCTGAGTATTTGTGTGTATCCATTACCTTTTAGAGTATTTCTCAAAGAATGAGTGAATTGGAAAAAAAAACATAGTGGTGCATCATATAAAAGGAAGGCTAAAGAAAAAGAAGAAAGACATCAAAATGTAATAAAGCACACGAAAAATATTGTGACATATTTTTCAAAACCAAAAAGTGATGATTCGGAATTGTCTAACGCAATTGTGCACAGTGTGTCTATAACCGACCCTGTTCAAAGCGAAACTCCTAATAGTTCTAGACAGCCACAAGATTTGTTCGTGACCACGCCGTCTACTTCGTCAGCAGTAGTTGTTGTTCAGCAGTCACAAAATACAATAATTATCGTGGATTGTGACCCAGCCAAGTAGAGTATTAATAACGAAATACAAGAATATATTGCACTAAATGGTTTCAATCAAAATATAAACGTAGATTATACATTGAGTAAGAGAATATATGAAGATAGTCTTACGTTTTTTGACAAAAACAATGTTTGAACGGAAATTGTTAAATAGAGAAAAACGTCCAAAAAAAATGGCTTATTTACTCTCCAAGCACAGGGAAATTTTTTTGTGGACCTTGTTTATTATTCGGTGGAGGAACTAGCTTTGGAAAACAAGATGTAGGTTTCAATGATTGGAAGAACGCGTCGATTCGGTTAGAAAGCCATGAAAACTCATGTGAACATAAAACATGTGTTTTGGCTTTGCAACGTAGATCTGACATTGTCGGTAGTGTCGATCATGAGCTCGTCGCTCAATTTCAAGAAGAGCTAACTTATTGGTGTGAAGTTTTGAAACGGGTGGTGGCGACTGTGTAAAATCTTTAGCATTGCGTGGATTATCTTTTAGGGGGCATGAAGAAAAACTTGGGTCTTTTCATAACGGAAATTATTTAATGACGTTGGAACTCATAGCGGAGTTTGATCCGTTTTTAAGTAAAATATTGCTCAATATGGCGGCAAAGGAAAGGGATGTACCAATTACTTGAGTTCTACAATATGTGACGAATTTATTGAGTTGATGGCAAACAAAATTTGATCCCTCTTGATTTCTTCTCAGTTATAATGTCAAATTTCATTCGCGCATTAGCGTAAGTACAGGGGTCCTGGTCTACTAAAGTCTAGGGTTTGATGATACAACGTCATCGTAATTGCAAAAACAACTAGTTACAATTTATAGTATTATGATGGCCATTTATGGCCGATACAGGGGCGCCGATAAAGTGATTGCCTAGGGCGCTCTAGACATTTAATCCGCCTCTGTAAATATATATACAATTTTTGCTAGTATGATAAGTTGAATAATTATTAAGTTAAAATAATTTGTAATTGAAATTAGTTAAGTCTATATATAAACTTAAAATATATACAAATTGATAATATTAATTTAAATATATTTATTTTTATACTTTCTTCGCTTTTCAATTGGTTTTCACACAAACAATCCTATACAAAAAATAGACAGCAAGTAGATTTAAAGATTTATTTTAATATTGAATATTTATTGATTGTTACATGAGTATATTACAACACAAGAGGGAACAATAACAAAATTTAATTTTAAGAAAATACAATTTTGCATTGGAAACAAAAATCTGGTTTATTATCTACCAAAGCAATTATAAGTATTTTCCAAATTCCCCGTAAAAACGGATATTTAGCTAATTTTTTAGTACTGAATCTTGCATTATTTATACGGATTACCCCCTGAAAATAGAAAAAAATAATATATAATTAAAATTATCTAATTATTGTATGTTTTTAAATAAGTATTCAAATATAATCATGTAAATTTATAAAATCCTTTCTAAAGGGTGATTTTTCTTTCAAGAGTAAAGTTTTTGAAAAAAGGTTCGTGGCACTGGTTGGTAATGGCGTACAAACGTTAAAGTGAAAAGTTTTCAGCATACTCTGACATTTCATCATGGAAAGACTTACAAACATCATCGGTCCATTTTTCTTCAAAGAAGACCTCCACGGTCAACAGTGAACGATTTCGAGCCATGATACGCAACTTTTTTTTTGCCCCAGCTGGCCGAGTTGAACTTGGTTGACATGTGGTTTCATCAAGACATGCTACACAGCTCGTGAAACAATGAACATGTTGAAGGATGAATTTGAAGAGCAGCTTTCGAAATGGTCCTGTGAATTGACCGCCAAGATCATGCAATATGACGCCTCTTGATTATTTCTTGTGGGGTTATGTAAAGTGGTTAGTGTATATATATATATATGTGGACAAGTCGAACACGATAGAAGCCTTACAGGATAACATAACACGCGTAAATCGTGGAATACAGGCCGAAATGCTCAAAAAAGTGACACAAAATTGAACCTTCAGAATGAACCATTTGAAATGAAGCCACGAACAACATTTACATGAAGTTAACTTTAAAATGTAAATGGCAAAGGCCAATTTATCAATTCCAATAAAAATTTTGAATATATGATGCAAATTGAGTGTTTTATTCGATTTTTTAAAAAACTACGCTTAAAAAATCACCCATTATTCTTGTAGAGGTAAGTAAGAAGCCGTTTATTCATAAATCATATTATTAAGGAATATTCTGGCTATAGTGGGTACACTTAAAGTATTATCATTTCTGGTTTCATTCTGATTAGTTTTCAGCATTGATATGGAATATGGAGAGTTAAGCCTCATTCTCACAAATCAACTTTTATTGATCAATTTTAGTTATTCATTTAATATTGAATGAAACCCTAGTCAGAACTTTTATGTCAATAAAGCTGATCAACTTATTAGTATATCAAGGAAAGCTTGAATAAATCTAACTTTTTCCGTTCATGTATAAGTAGGGTGACCAAAAGTCCCGTTTTTCCGGGATTGTCCCGTTTTTAGGTGCTCTGTCCCGGCGTCCCGAAAAAAGTCTTCGGGACAGCCTATTGTCCCGTTTTTTTTTAATATTTAGTATATATCGTACTTTATTCAAAATTTTTTCAATTTGCTTCCAAAAAAAAGGTAAACCGTTTGTCCCGGTTTGGTGTTTTCGAAATGGTCACCCTATGTATAAGTCACGTTCGAGTTGAACCTCGTCTGAACATGAATCCGTATAATGTTCAAAAAAGTGAAGCCGGTACAGAGGATATATATGTGTCTAACCACTTCGAGCATCTCAAAGTAATTGAAAATAGAAAAATATAATATGTATTTAAAATTATCTAATTATTGTATATTTTTAATTTCATTTTAAATAAATATTCAAATATAATTATGTAAATTTATAAAGTGCTTTCTATTTGTAAAATTTCTAGTAGTGTTACGGAACGCAGAAGTTATTAGGTATTGTGGGCACACTTGAAGTATTGTCATTTCTTATTTCATTCACTTTTTTCTAATATGTCCTCCAAATTCTAGATCTCAAGGTAGATTCATGGACAGGTCTATATGTGATTAGGAACAAATATTGATTAAAATCACGTTAATGTTTTGATACTTCATTCACACTTAAAGCACTTTTATTTAACATTTTATTTCGTCTTTTACTCATTAGAAATGTTTAGGTACTTTTTCTAATGATGCTTGAACACGGAAATATCCATCGCATGTTCTATTTTGTAACACTTTATTTCATTTGTGGTTTATTTGCTTGTATCGTCCTAATTTTCTAGCTTTCTTATTAATCACTAGTTTTTCAAAATCAAATGAATTACATTGTTCTAATAAATATTAATTTCTGATATATAAGAACTACTTCCCAATTGATTTTTTTTTTTGTTTAAGTTTTCATGTATGCATAACAATCAATGCAAGTTACATTTCTTGAGACAATAACTCATTAATTCTCCAACACCACATCATCATCAACCACTGTAAGGAATATATTTTCTCTTACTAAATTCATATAGCAAATTAAAATAATCCTAACATGTTCATTTCAAAATTATTCATAAACTTACTTTTTGGACAGGAAAAACAAGCTTAAGATCTTGTAGGAAAGTACTCCAAATTCCATCATTTTTTTCCATTTCTGCTTTAATATCTTTTAACGTTTCTTCAATTATAAATGAGCATCGGTTAAAAAGTCGAGTAGAGCATTTCCATACTTTATATTTGAACTAAAAATGCACAAAACAAATAAATATTTATCTAGATATACTACATGGGCTGAGAAGTCCCGGGATTTTTCAATAGGTGACGCCACTAGAAAATGAATGTCTTGATTAAACATTGTTCTCGAAGGAGCAGATGTGGGATAACATTCCTGCAACCACTGCAATGATTGTTCATAAGTTTTTCCCATTAAAAAACAATATTTAATCAAGACGCGATATTCAGATTTTTTCATTTTTCTTATGAAGGCGAAAGTAGCGTCACTCAAACATCTGTAGCTTGTAAACGAATGGACGAAATGTCATGATTAGGGACACGATATCGAAAGGCTAAGTATCGATTCTTCGATAGTTTCGGACTCCAAAGTATCGATACTTTAGTATCGGTATATTTTTCCCGCCACTTTATGACTTGTCCCTAGGTGGGGGGCTTGGTGAGTTTTTTAAATGTATTTTTATTTAGAAGGAATAATTGGAATGAAAAAAAAAAATTTTGAAAATCCCAGTTAAATGAAAAATTATTTATTTAGAGGTAAAACTGACATTTCATAAAAAAAATTTTATTTTTTTCATATTTTTGCTGAAACGTTGGTTTTATCTCCAAAAAAATTATTTTTCATTTAACTGGGATTTTCACAATTTTTAAATTGCAGCTAGAAAATTTACACATATAGATAAAAAGAGTAATGTTTTATATGTAATATATTTATTTAAAGAAAGATAAAAAAATTAAAACAAAAATTGCATCGAGCAGATTTGTAGTCAACCCTGGTAAAATGCTTTCACACTTCAATCTTCGGCGGAGACACAGGGCCGGTTTTAGATATATTTCTAGTGTAAGCGAACAACATTCCGGCGCCCCCCCCCCCCTAAAAAACCTAATAGGTGGTAAGGATTATCCCTCGATACATTAAAAAATCCGAGTAAATATAAATGCTTCAAAATGACGGAAACTTGGGAAATATGAATAAACATAAAGGTTTAATTATTAGCTTATATTAAACATGCTCCCCTTATTTATTGAATTTAGCACTTAAAATTAAAAAAAAATATTACATATATAAAATTAATTAAGTGTGAACAAATAAATAAATACAACAGTCTGTTTTAAAGAAACTATACAATTTATTTACTTGTTGCTTTTATATAAAACTAAGTTCAGTAAGAAGTTGTATCTCATCCGTAATTTTTTGCGGCCACTCTCCACAGTCCATCGGTAGTAGCATTTACAGAAGCTGTTGTAACAGTATCGTCCTTGTCCAGCATCGTTGATGAAGTTGAAACCGTAATAAATTTGTGTAGTTTGATTGTATTTTATCTTCTTTTGCGTGCTGCAGTTTTTTTGCCGTTGAAAGACCCAGAGGGCTTTTTACTACTACTGCCAGCACAGTACTAGACATAACGTTACGCTTAATAAACAACGAAGCACTAGAATGCGAATTTAAGCGGCATTTCGTTTTCTATGATTAGGATCGAACGATACAATGTCACTATAACGCATGACAAGAGGCAGTAGATGACCGAGTCACTGAGTGACGCGAGGGTCGCGAGGCTCGACGGAGGAGTGGGGCGTCTGCTGGACGAGTCCAAGTAGAAGTTAGAAGGGGCCTGACGGAGTCCAAGTAGATAAGTTGACCTGTGGCCAGGTCCAAACCGACCGACGGTTTGAAATAAATTAATTTCCAGCTACAGAAACAATTTCAAATAATTTTAATATATCTATTAATGTAATAAAAAACAGATATGGATTTCCAGCTACAGAAACAATTTCAAATAATTTTAATATATCTATTAATGTAATAAAAAACAGATATGGATACATAAATAATAAATATAAACATTTTTAATTTTATTTTATTTATAATATATATGCAAGACCAGGCTGTGACGTCATGAATGGCTGGATGACGTCATATAATTTTAAATCGAGAAAAACTAATAAATATGATTTTTCTCGAGAATAAAACCAATACAAAGTGCATGATTCGTGGTGATATATAAAAAAATCTCCTTTGGTGTGAAAATAACCCTTCCCTTCCTATCGTCGATCGCTAATACTACCACTTCCGGTTTCCGGAATTGCACCAAAAGTTGATCAATTCATCCCACTGATGCATTAAGTAAATATACCAAATTTCATCAAAATCGGTTGAGCCATTCAGGCTGTACACATCTATACGGACGGACAGACGGACGGACAGACATCATGCTAAAAATACTTTTTTACCGACCGACGATAGTAAGGGAGGTATTGTTCTGTTAAGAAAATGCATGATTCGTGGAGATATGTAAAAATCTCCACATGTGAAATTTGGTGTGAAAACAATACCTCCCTTACTATCGTCGGTCGATAAAAAATGTCAGGCACCCCTCCGTTATTACCGACCGACGATAGTAAGGGAGGTATTGTTTTCACACCAAATTTCACATGTGGAGATTTTTACATATCTCCACGAATCATGCATTTTCTAAACAGAAAAAAGTATTTTTAGCATGATGTCTGTCCGTCCGTCTGTCCGTCGAGCCTCGCGTCTTAAAATTATTTGAAATTGTTTCTGTAGCTGGAAATTAATTTACTTCAAACCGTTCGGACCTGGCCACAGGTCAACTTATTATTATTAGTGATTAAATGAAGTATGAGTATGCGAAAGGGTCCTGCCTGCGATATACGACTTGCACTAACTTATTACACCTAGAATTTGGCAATGTAAATCAACTTCAACCTCTAGCCTTCTTCTGAACATTGGAGAGCACTTAGGCGCCTCGGCGCCCCCTTTAGCTTAGCGCCCTACTTTGCTTACCCCTTAAACCGGCCCTGCGGAGACGTTTTATATATTTATAATTATAATATATATATTTTATATATTTAAATTTAAATATTAAGATTGAACGGGCGTGTTTAGAACGGAAGGTCTCAACTCTCAACGAAATGTCCACATGACCAAATGACCAAATAGCCGAAATAGCGTCGGCTGGTCGGCTGCTTGGCTCAAAGGTCAGGAGAAGAGAGAGGACATTCTGCTGTCTTCTTGTCGGTTCGGGTGGTGGCTGCTAGTATCGATACATTTTTAGTGTCTCTAGTCATGATACTTCATACATAAACTAGCCTCTCGAAATGACTTATGTTCATTTTCTCATTGAAAAACCCCGAGACTTTTCAGCCCATGTAGTATATATATGAAAATTATATAATATAAATATCTTTATTTTTATAGCTACATCAAAATTTGGAACTTCATGTAGAAAATGCAATTCTCCATTACTTAAAACATCCACATTTCCTTGCCATGTATAATTGATTAGTGGTACATTGTTAGGATAATCCTCACAATTCTCTGCTTCCAAATGCTCAACAATCAAATCTTTATTCTGAAAAAAATTAATACGTTAGTTGTTTCTTGATTAACTTTAAATTAAATAATTCTTATTTTTCTAAAAATCATTTAAAATATATGTGATATTTTAAAATGAATATTTTCAGGTTCTTAAAAATTATTTATTTACCTTTGGAAGTGAAAGTGACAAAGTAATTGCAGTATAAACGATGCATGTTAATAAAAAATGATATAAAATTTTCATTTTTGATGACCATCTATGGTATCTACAGGTAATAGTATATAAATGAATTTCATACAAACACCGGTTATATATTCAATATTTAAATAACAAGGAAATCTATTGTAAAAATAAATTATTTCATTATTAATACATAATAATACCTTTCATTATAAATAAATATCATTTCAATAGTAAAAATTTATTAAACAAATTATGGTAATTTAGTATAAATATCTCTATTATATTTTATTCTTTGTTAATGTGATAAAAAAATATATATTATATATTTCTGAATTTATATAAGTGTAATCTAAAAAAAAATATTCCATTTCATTAACCAATTGTACATTAAATTTTAAATTAAAATTATATTTTTACATTTATATTTTATACATCAATTGTTTATATTAGTATGACTAATTTTAAAATATCACCTTTTTCTCTTTCTTTCCTATTTTATTCTATTCTATTTTTCTGGTATTATGTAATATGTAAAATACGAAGGTATAAAAAATATATTGTTTCTTCCTTGATATTTTGAAATATTTACAGTATGCATGTTAATAAAAAAAATGATGTTAAAATTTTCATTTTTAATGACCATCTATGTTAGCTATAGGTAATAATCTAATAATAATGTTCAAAAGAAAAGGTGAATTTTGAATTATTACGAAAAGTATTTATATTTATTTATTCATCAATATCCATTTCGTCCCCTTCAAAGTAATTCCCCTCAGATATAATACACTTAAGCCAGCGTTTCTTCTAATCGTGGAAGCACTTCTGAAATGCACTTTTCGGTATGGCCATCAGCTCATTCTTCGATTCCGACTTTATCTCATCAATTGTGGCAAAACGCTTTCCTTTCATTGGTCTCTTCAGTTTTGGGAATACGAAAAGTCGCAGGGAGCTAAATCTGGTGAATACGGTGGTTGAAGCATGATTACGGTGTTGTTTTTGGCCAAACAATCACGAACAAGCATGATTTGTTTTTCCACAATTCCGATCGTCTGAGCCGTATTGCTTCACGAAAAAAACGTTGCATAACTTAACAGTAAGACCTGTTGGCAAGAACTCATGATGCACCACTTCATTGTAATCGAAGAAAACAGTGAGCAAAACTTTCACATTTGATCGAACTTGGCGTGCTTTTTTAAACCGCCTGTACCCCTTATAAACATTTTTTGAGACCAAGTAGACTCGCCGAATGCCACAGTCAACAATTTAAGTGCGTTGGAGCACTTTTTTCGAGCATGGCACCAACATGTTTTTGGCGTTACCCGAGGCTGTGACGTCATATAATAAAGGTCAACTTATGTTTATATCTATTAACAATTTGAGAAAATAAATATATAAAAATTACTTTGACTATAAATTTTCATAAATGATATATCATCTGAAGGTTGAAATAGTTTTATGTAAAACGTACAATTTAAATATAATTTTTCTCGAAATAAAAAAAAAAAAAAAAATAATAAAATCTTTGATTAATCCATTAATAGTAATAAAATCAAAAATAGATAACAGCTGATCTCAAGTCTATTTATTTTATATTTCTATTTTTTAAGAATGTTCAAATTCATTCTCACCTATAATTAAATTTATTTATCGTTTTTTTACAATCAATCGCTTTACCACCAACCTCTTCTCCATCTAATAAAGTTAGTACCATTAACCTAATTAGGTACATTGTCTATGTGCATTAACTACAGCGATTATTCTTCAAATAATCCTTTCTGTCGTTAATTTACTATTATTGTTCACATTAACCTCCTAGAATGGATTTAGTTGTACATTGCGATTCATAAAGGTTCCTTGTTACTCCTGGCCTTCTCTTCTGGATTAACTTCAAATTTCAACCACTTTTTCAAATTATGTGCTTCATTTAATTGAAATGTATTTTTTTTTAAATAATAGGTATAGGATCTATTATATTTGCTTTCCAAACAATTAAAGAAATAATCACGATTATATTAAAAACGTTTCCTGATGAGAAAATAATCAATAAAATTATAATTATTTCAATGCTTAATGTTCTGGAAATGTCAATTTAGAATATTGCATTGAATTCTCGTTTTATCCCCATGTGTTATTTCTTATTCTTTTAATCTCTCCCTTTTTCCCAACTCTCCCCTTCAATTGATTTCTTCCTGTTCCTCTTTTCCAAAATCCCAAATATTTATTTGGCGTTTTTCCTTTCAAGAGGTATTTGATAACTGTAATTGGATAAAGATTAGAAAATCTTAACCTGTCATTTTTGTAAGTCAAAATCACCATAGCTATTTATTATGAGGGCAGGTCAATAAGTCCGTGACTTTTTGAATAAAATGCAGGCTTTTGCTTAAAAAAATATTTTATTTTTCAACGTAGTCTTCTTTGAGCTCTATACTTTTCGTTTAACATTTCTTCAATTTTTTTTTATCCCTTCCAAAAAATAAGATTTGTCGAGGATAATTTTGGTGCCAATTCACCCAGAGAAACACACTGTTTTGACTGCTGTTTGGTCTCTGGTGCGTTGTGGTGGATCCACATTTCATCCACGGTTACGAAACGGCGCAAAAAATTGGTTTCAGTGATGTTTTTTTCCACAAAAAATAATGCCTAATGAGCACTCGAAATTCACTTTTTTCATTTTCTTCTCAAATCACGAGGTAGCATGCTATTAATGGATGTCAAACAAAAATTAAAAGACCCACCTGGTTCAAATTTCTACAGGAGTTAGCTGATAGTTGCCTGCTGCCATTTCATTTAAGAGACGGGATCAGTTTAATTTTCAGTGAATTTGGGGAAGTTATCTTGATTTGAACATTTATAAATGCTGTTGTCTATAATCTATATTGAGAAATTATTTTTCTACTTAATACTTAACATTCATATAAAGTTCTTGTCTTTATGTAATCGTTACCGAATCGAAAGATTTGCTTTGTTTGTTAAACTCAAATCATTGACTTCTACACATTAATCAGTATCTACACTCGATAATTTCGATATTTAATCAAACTAGGTACTTTCTTTTTGTTATCAAACATACGTTTCATTTTCAAAATCCGAATATAGAAATTTAAATTTAATTTAATAATTAAATTTACAACCGGTTTGGTAGACAAAACCGCAGGATATTGGCAATGGAAAGTTGATAATGAATTTTCTCAATTCTCGGAATCAGGGGTCGGCAACCTTTTTCAATAGCCGGGCACATTTCCGAAATAATATAACAGAGGTGGGCACACTTGGTGATACTTAGAGCCATATTGAAAAGTCGAAGATGTTAAACAGCCTGATCGCAAAAACATTTTACTTTTTCTTTTAGAACCATATTGAAAAAATTTTAAAAAAAGTCGAAAATGTTTAGGAGCCTGATCGCAAAAACATTTGAATGTGTGCACTTGAAAAGGCTTCGCGGGCACATGGTTGCCGACCCCTGCTCGGAATGATACAATTTTTAAGACCCAATTAAACAAGTTTTTAGTGAAAATGCCTTGACATTCAATAACAGTTAACATTTTTTTCAGACATAAATCAGTTTTCACTTTCATACGCTACATTTTGGTAACCATGCTTGGTTCTTGACTACCAGCTGACGTCATGTCTAATAGATTTATAAATGATAATAAAATAATTTTTCATTTATAATATTCTTATAGATGGTGCTATAGACAATTCGATCTCCTCTTAACAAAATCACCCTCTGTATTTGTCACCCTCCTCTTTTATCAAGAAAATTTAAGGAGAGTATATTCCCTCTGGCGATGATCCAAGCGTATATAAGAGGGGATCTAACAGACTTACTCGTTAGTCCTTGCCTTCTTTTCTAAAATTAATCTTATTTTAAAAAATAGTGTTTTTAATGGACTAAACCAACGACACTCTGAAACAATTTATTTTACTTTTTAAAAATAAAAAATAAAATTTTCATTTGAAATCATTTTTAATAAAATATATTAATCACATGTTTTTGTAATTAATGCAAGTTCAGGAAAACAATAGTTATTTTTTTAATTAACAATAAGTTAATATATTTGGTTAGAATAGGAATAATTTGATTTAAATATCTATCTATCTATCAGTGATGGATTAGTAGTTATAACATAGAATCTCCCTCCAATTTTTTTATTTTTTAAAAATAATAAAATTAAATTATTCTCCCATGCTTTGTTGGAGTTCATGGTCCTTCTTTAAATAAAAAATGACAATTAACTTAAAAAATATGGAGTATCTCCACTCGACTATCTCGTGTGATTAGCAGTCAACGTGTTTAAAAATATACTTTCAGCGATTTAATCAAGCTGAAATTCTATATATAACAGTTTTATACAATTTTTAATCTTGTAAATGAGCTACATTTCTCAAAAGTTAATAGAAAACTACGAATTTTGAGTAATGCCCCTGTACCAAATTTCATTATTCTAGCTCAAACTGTTTTTGCGAAATCTTGTCTACATACACACATAAACATTTTTCTCAACCTTAGTGAAAATGACTCAGGGACCTTCAAAACATATAAATACATCAAAATTTCGACATCGAAAATATTCATGATCGCAATACATTTCTGGCGAGATAGTAATTATAAATCCTAAATATAATCTGCTCAATTTTTTTGGATTTAAATACTTTTAGATCATTTTTTAATTCTATGTCTTATATATATATATATATATATATATATATAAATTATATAAAGTTTAATCTATTGTTTTTGTTAAAAAGGGTATCAGTTTAAAACGTTACTAACTCCGCCTAATGGCGGCTAATTCAGCACTGTAAATAATTATATTCTTGTTTCGACTTTTTCATTTAACTCATTAGCACGAGTACTACAATTTATTTTTTCTAAGCAAGCACTTAAGTATATTAGAAACTAATATTACAGTTTAGTTAATTATTAAATAAGTTTTCCACAAATCGATCTTGTCAGCTCAATTTAGGCTTTAAAAGTATAATAAGAATAGTAATAATTTTTATAATTTATTAATTATTGTCACCAATGATAAATAATTAATCTTTTTGAATCATATAAATGTTTATACTTTGTTATTATTGACAGAGATGTAGCCGGAAAAGGGACATTACATTAAGATACAATTATCGAATTATTATTGTTACATTTAATTAGAATTACATATAAAAGCCAAAATAAAAAAAACAATCTCAAATATAAATAGTAAAAGTAGTTGAATAAAGGAAAATATATTAAACAAAATAAATAAAGATGAAATATTATAAATAAATATAATAATATTTAATATATAAATATATTTATAAAATATTTAATAAATTAATAAAAAATTAAAATAAAAATAAAGTGAATTTGAGAAAATCGTTATAAGAGATAAAAAAGCAACAAACCCTTACTCTAAAAAAATTGTTCAAAATTTAATAAAAGTAATTAAGTGACCTGTCTTGATAAATAATTAATGTCAATTAAATGTCAAATATATTGCTATAATAATTAATATTGACAAACTGTATTGGTCTCATTCCATAATATTTATTGACAATCTATTTTGTTTTTCACTGGAACATGAAATACAGAAACTAATTGTGAGTTTTTATTAAATTAGCTCTATCAAGAAAACCTCTTAATAAAAAAATCTGGAGTGTCTCCACTCGTCTATCTCGCAAATTTGAATTGGATTAATTAACATATATTATATTTACATCAAATTTAATTAATTAAATTATAAATTAAAATTAATAAATATATATTAAACCAGCGGGTGTTTGGCTCTTTCTTGATGGCACCACATGACGTGCTGGCGCGGGATTTGCAGTCGTGTTAAAAAATTAATTCCGGTACTTTCAGTGATTCAATTAAGCTGAAATTCTATATAAGTATAGCAGTTTTATAAAATTTTTAATCATGTGAAAACTATTAAACTATCAATCTTTATTTTTACGGTCAGTTTAGAGGAAAAAAAATGAAAACATGGTAGGTAATGACCCTCTTCCGAATGAGCTACATTTCTCAAAAGTGAATAGAAAACTACTAATTTTAAATATAATTAATTAATTAATTAATTTTTAATTTCATTATTTTAGCTCAAACATCCTGTCTAAACACACACACACACATACACATACAGAGAGAGAGAGAGACAGACAGACAGACATTTTTCTCAATCTTACAATTAGAGAAAATGACTCAAGGACCTTCAAAACGTAAAAAACCATCAAAATCTCGACATCGAAAAATTTCGTGATCGCAATACTATCTCTAGCGAGATAGTAAAATTAAATATGGTATAAAGCAGAGGCCTCAATAAACCCTTAATAGTAATAGTAATAATTTTTTTAAACTTAAATTTTTTACGAAACAATATTTTATAAAATTAATTAAATGTAAAAAGTAGTAAAGCTCTTAAGATAAGTTTCAAAATTACCAATAAAACGGATCAAATTCAATTCTATACCTGACTAGTTCATATGTATTACATATGTATACTATTTTAATATATTCCATCACGTTCAATAAAATTGACAGTATAAGTCCGCCATGAGGTTTGAATTGGTAATAAGGAAAATAATTCTAATATTTAATATTAAAACAAAATTAATAATAATTATTATTATTGGCTTATATTGTGTAGAATTTTGTGCATTCTCGTTATTCATTTTTTCGAGTTTATATTTTATTTTTGATTTCTAAAATTTTTTTAAAATATCTTATCTAAAATATTGTTATCAAAACTTTGGTGGGTCACTTAAAATTACTAAATGGGTTAAATAGTGGCCGGCAGATCATTGGTTATTGCTATCAATCATCATTCAATTTATTTATTAAAATAATCAATAATTAATTTTAGGAAATATAAAACATTGTAATGTTTTAATTGGGATATTTATTGACATCTGTTATTAATTACTTTAATTAAAGAAAATTAATTAATATTCTTATTATATCTAAATATTATTCTTATAAATCAGACATATACGAATCAATTATTCACATTAAAAATCTCCTTTAATAAAAATTCTGTTCACAATTTTGAAGATCGAAAAGATATTGATAAATTAAATACACTTTTTGCTAGTATAATAAGATTAGATAGTTTGATATGTAATAGAGAATAATTAAAATATTGTATGAGATCTTGTTCACTTAATATGCAGAGGCGGATTAAACGTCGGGCGGACCGGGCGGCCGCGCGGCCGCCCGGGGCCCACCGAAACCTAAATAAAAATATTTGCTTAAAAAAAATTTAAAAAAACTGTTGAGTTTATGGATAATCGGAGTTACTATATATGTAAGTATAAAACAGCCTAAATTATAATATAAACAAAATTTGTCTTTCAATTATAATTGTAAAAATAACAGAGGGCCCATTTCAATTTTACCGCCCGGGGCCCCCAATCAACTTAATCCGCCACTGTTAATATGTATAGTTTAATTGTTGTTATTGTTTATTCAGGTTTCTTTTCAAATGGCAACGCCGCTTGGCCCACTCCTTTGTTATTCATTATTACATCATACGTTGCGCAACCATTTCGAAAACTCTTTACATTCAATTAACTTATCTATGAAATCCATTTCAAGCCTAATATCTTTTTGACTTACAGTTATAAAATATCTTTATTTATCTAGAGAAAGAAAATAGTTAAACCAAGAATACAATTACAAACATAATAGGAGGGAATTGATATAATAAGATAGGACACTATAGATATTGGAAGAAAGTGAAGTGTCTTAAGATAGGGATGTATGTATGAATGAGGTTATGAATATCTTCATTTCGATTAAATAAATTACAATTATATATATATATATATATACTTATCGTTTATGTTTACATCATAAATAAGCTGGAGTGTCTCCACTCGACTATCTCGCAATTTGAATTGGATTAAATAACATAATATATTATATTTAAATTAAATTTAATTAATTATAAATTATAAATAATAAATAATAAATATTAAACCAGCGCATGTTTGGCTTTTTATTGATGGCACCATGGCACGTGTTGGCGCGTGAGATTTGCAGTGTTAAAAAATTAATTTTGGTACTTTCAGCAATTCAATCAAGCTGAAATTCTATATATAGCAGTTTTATACA
Organism: Labia minor; assembly: GCA_963082975.1. NCBI lineage: Eukaryota > Metazoa > Arthropoda > Insecta > Dermaptera > Spongiphoridae > Labia > Labia minor. The sequence goes on from OY720345.1 coordinate 58,892,415, forward strand.
ATTATTAATCATGTGAAAAATTATCAAACATATATTTTTATTTTACGGTCACTTTAGAGGAAAAAAAAATCAAAACGTTGTAGGTAATGATCCTCTTCCGGTTGAGCTACATTTCTCAAAAGTTGATAGAAAACTATGAATTTTGAATAATGTCCATGTACCAAATTTCATCATTCTAGCTCAAACGGTTTTTGCGTAATCTTGTCTACATACATACACACACACATACACAAGCACACAGACATTTTTCTCAACCTTAGTGAAAATGATTCAGGAACCTTCAAAACGTATAAAAACATCAAAATCTCAACATCGAAAATTTTTGTGATCGTAATACTATCTCTTACGAGATAGTAAAAATGTAGCGAAATTAAAAGACAGACTTCAATCACTCATCTTTTTTCTCTTTCTCTCTTTATGAATTAAATTCCAAGATCTTTTATTAATTTTATTTTAATTTTCGTAAAGCAATAAAAAAAAACTAAGTGTGCGCGCGTGTGTGTGCGTGTGAGAGAGAGAGAGAGAAAGATTTGACAAATGAGAGAGAAATTTTATTTATTTATTTATTTATTTACAATTCTTCCATCTCCTTTTTAGAGTTTGGGATGTTTATACAAATATTTCAAGTTTCTTTATTTACAATAAAAAGAGATAAGGGATATTATAAATCCTAAATATTTCATTCATTATTACCACGCTACAGATAGTATTGCGATCATGAAATTTTTCGATGTCGAGATTTTGATGTTTTTATACATTTTGCAGGTTCCTGGGTCATTTTCACTAAGGTCGAGAAAAATGTCTGACTGTGTATATATATATATAAATATATATGTGTGATCACGCAAAAACCGTTGAGATAGAATAATGAAATTTGGTACACAGGCATTATTCAAAATTTGTAGTTTTCTATCAACTTTTGAATAATGTAGCTCATCCGGAAGAGGGTCATTACTTACGACGTTTTCATTTGTTTCCTCTAAACTGACCGTAATAATAAAGATTGATAGTTTGATAGTTTTTCACATGATTAAAAATTCTATAAAATTGTTATATGTAGAATTTCAGCTTGATTGAATCGCTGAAAGTACTTGAATTAATTTTTTAAAACGTTGACTGCTTTAGAAGTCTGCATACCTCTACAATGGTTTATCTTTAAGTCTTCTCTTCAAGCAGGAAATGCTTAACGCAGCTCCCGTTCTCTCAACCTTCGCAGATACCATAAGAACTTATTCGCCCTATTTCAAGCTCTTATCCTAAATATTTCATTTTTACTCCTGCTTGGGGTGCTAAGAACGTCAACAATAAATAGTCTCCAAAGTTCGTTTACGACCATTGAATGCTATAATCTCTGTTTTTTCTGGTGCTAGTAAGAGATTTCGTTCGTTCATCCATCTATTTACATTAATTATCATTTCTTTTCCTTTATTAGCAGCCATTTCTTCAATTAAGTTAATTTATATCCATAACATATCGTCGGCATAAACAATCATTGGACAAGTGGGAAAATTCTATCATACAGAATCAACAACAATGGACTTATTGTGGTACTCCGCATGAAATTTGCTTTTCTTTGTTATCAATTATAATTTTCCTATTTGTGAACAACTCTCCATGAGGTCAATGAGATATCTAGAAATTCTTCTATTTCAAAGTTTATCGATGATATGTTGTCATGTGGCGGTGTTAAATACATTTTTTACATCTAAGGAAAATGAGAGAATGACATTGATAATATATAATCCTATAGAACAATGATTCATATTCTATTCAATTTTTTAATTGAAGCTATCACATAGATTTTATGACACATTCCTTTTTAAAAAAATCAAACGAATTTTTTCATAGGAATCTTTCATAAATGTTAGAAATTTTTGTTTATGATGCTCCAAATGTCCAAACATCTTTAATTTAAACCAACACACGCCGAGCCATTTTTTGAGATCCACAAAGGATATAAAAAAATCAAAATTTAAAAATAATTTTTTTTACCTAATTAACAATTAAGATAATCAATATTACTTATTTGTTTTAATTATATACTTTGATTTAAAATTATACATACATTGTTTTATATATAAATTATTCGAATAAAAAAATATAGTTGTCTGGTTAATATACCTCTGCCATCTATCGGTAAACAAACAAATTATATTTTGTATAATGCCATTTTTAATTTATTTAATAAATTTAATAATAATGAATAAATATCTTTATCATTTATATTTGATAACAGGAAAAATAATAAATATATTTTTAATTAAAAAAAGAATGTGAAAAAATACATTAAATCTTTATATTATATATATTTTATATCTTGGTTTTTTCTACTAAAGGGGGGTTTCATAATTTTATTTATATAATTTATTAATCATATTTTAAATTTTCAAACTTTTAAATTAAACTAAAAAGAAAATATATATATATATATATATATATATATTTGATGTGTAATTGTTTTATTTTATTTATCATTATTATTTACAAACAAATGTCGGCGGTAAATGTGTTATAATTAATATTAATATTAAAAAAAATTTTAAATGCCCTTTCACAAAAGGAAATGATTACGAAGGATCCTGCTTTTAAAAACATAACCGAATCAGTCCCGGACATTTTATATGATGGATATGTTCCCATTGAGCGAATGTTTCAGCAAATGCTCCCTACGTCTTGGGGCATTCGCCATTGGGATTATGTCAGCGGTAAATACTGTAAATTTAATTAAAAAGATTTTTTTCAATAATTATCAAATAAGGTTAAAAGAAATGTACTTGATTTAATATATGCGATTATATAAATACTTAATTACTCTAATATCATATTCAAACATAAATAATAGATTGGGAACTGAGAGATTGTGATTTTTAATCTTTTTTTTTAAATAATTAATGATGTAAGTAGGTAGTAGAAAGCGCGCATCTTTGAAAAACATTCAAAATTTCTATTATATATTATCTATGACTTTTGGTATTATATATATATATTCGTAGAAGGTTCTGTTAAAGTTTTTATTAAAAAAAGTTTTTTCCTGGTTATTTTCACGTTTTGTGTGACATAAATGTTGAGTATAGGCATCGTTCTCAATGTTTTAGATTATTACACACAATCCATCTATCTCTGTGACTCTATGCAACTCGAAAGTTCTTGACCGCAGCAATCACACTTCTCTAAGTATCCCTATTCTGAGCCACAACCCTCCAATCCTTACCCTCCTCCATCTCTCTCACCTCCTTCCTATATTATCAATCCACCGCGCCCTTGGTCTTCCAAGCGGACGTTTCTCACTCGCTCTCCCCACCAATATATTTTTCGACATTCTTTCCTCTTCCATCCTAACCAGGTGCCCTGCCCATCGCAGCCTTCTCGATTTTATAATTCTAACTATATCAGGTGATGCATAGAGGTCATTGAATTCCTCGTTATGCAGTCTCCGCCATTTCCCAGTGACCATATCTTTCTTTGGCCCATAAATGCTTCTCAGAATCCTATTTTCAAATACTCTAAATCTACTCTCATCTCCTAAGGTCATACACCATGCCTCACACCCATATAATACAGTGTGGGGCAGAAAAACCTATTCGATTTCAAAACGTTATAAAATTAAAACCACTCAGCTTGACAAAAAATTTATTTTATTAACATATCGCAAATTTATGCCATTTTTAAATTTAAGTTTTGAAAAGCACATCACTCAAATGTCGTCCTTGGGAGCAGATACACTGATTTAGGCGCTCGCGGTAGCTTTCCATGACTTTCACCGTCATTTCCACAGGAATTTCTTCAATTTCCCTTCCTTTGGTCGATGCTGGTAAACCTTCGATTTGAGGTAACCCCAAAGAAAGAAGTCACATGGTGTGAGATCCGGTGAGCACGGCGACCAGCCAAGATCACCTCTCAGAGAAATGATTCGACCTGGAAACATTTCCCTCAGAATGTCCATTGATCGTCGCGATGTGTGGGCGGTTGCACCATCCTCTTGAAACCACACATTTTCTTCCATTTTGGATCGAAGAAAATTTTCCAGCATGAAACAATAGCGCTCGCTGTTGACCGTTACGGTTTGCCCATTTTCTTCAAAAAAGTAAGGCCCCAGACGATTTGACACCCACACTGTAATCGTAGCGTGATGTGGAACAGGATCATGACGCCCGAGTCCGAAATGAATTCGAAAAGCACGATGTTCACCAGACCAAGGCATGTTGACTACTGACAAATGGCATAAAACCGGCTTTCTAACGGTTTTTACCCCAATACTCTACCTGCTCCCTCTTTTGAGAAAAAGGGATTTGAAATCGGATAGGTTTTTCTGCCCAACCCTGTACAACCGGCAGGTTATTACACACACCAATACAAACAGATACATTGAACCTCTTTAGCACATTAATCTATATTTTCTATTGAATGTTTTTGTAAATCTTAAGTATTAATATCAAAATATTTTATCTATATGAAGACGTAAACATATAATACAAGTAAAGTCATCTAGAGAAATATGCAACTTCTTAGTTTCGAATACATTATATTAAGAAATAATAATTTTTTTAAAATATTATACAAAGTCATTAATCATTTTAGTTATTTTCTTATATAATTCAATTTCATTCAACTTTGATATTGTTAATATTGGCAAAACCTAATTTATCTCAATTATTAAATAAATATACTATTAAAATATAACACTTTTAAATATTTTTTAATTTGTTTTCCAAGATTATTTTTCAAGAATATACAATTATAATGTAATAAAAATAATCAATTAAAAATAAATATATGTTGATATTAATATTATTATTCTTATTTATTCTTGAAATATTCATACATATTGTACATGTCTTCATACACATTCATACATTTCCCGCCATTTAACAATCCATACATATGTACATAATCAAAATCTGTATATACAATCAAAAATCACATAATAAGGAAATAAAACAAAAAAAAAAATCAACAAGACTTTTCAGCAACATATATATAAAATGATTGCCCGAATATATTCTATTCTGGGTAAAAAAAAAAGAAAAAAAACATAAAGAAAGCAAAAAAAATCACAATTTAATACTAAATATTTAGATATTAATATAATAATTCTGATTTATTTAGTTATCATCTTTAGGTTCACTGGTAACCTTATTAATTGCTCGTCATCGTTTAAATAGTGCTGAACCAGAGAACTCAGAGGAACGTGAAGCATTGATAGGTAAAATAAAATAATTTTGGTAACTTCAATCTTATTAAACGTATTCTTTATTTACAGCTACTAATGTGATCATTAAGTTCGCAGCAACGGATGCTCTGGTTACATTAGCTATTGATGGTTTTTTGATTGCTGGAATTTTAAAGGTAATTTTATTTTGCTATTAACAAATAAATTTATTTTATTAATGTTTCTTCTTAATTGTTTTAACTATCGAGGTGGGTTAGGGGGGAAGGGCTAAGTTTCTTTATCCTTCCAGATTTTTCAACTATATATAATAAAGAATTAAGAAAATGTTTCTTACAATTTAATTTTATAATATAAAAATTAACATTCCTTACATATGTATTTGATAGATTTCTGAGTTCTAAATAGTGATTATATTTAAATTGAAAACAATTACTATTACTTCAAATCTAAATCCTATGATTTTTTCTTAATTTGAAAACCAAAATCGAAATTTTTGAAGATAGATAGATTAAATCCAGGAACATTAATTTTTATTCTCTATTTCATAAAATATATTATTTATTTGAATTTTTTTGGTTCTTTAGTTTTAATTATACTAATATAAATTAGAGGGATATATATTTATATATATTGATTATAAAAATAATTAAACTAAATTCAAAAAAATAATTTTTAAATATTGTTTTACATTTCACCGCCAGGTTGCAGCACTTATTTATTCCATTCATTGTAGTTATAATGTTGCCCGAGAGATTGCAGAAGAATCTTAAAATTCAATTTTCAGTAAATTGAATTAATGTATATTTAAATTATATACATCATTATATAAAACTGCCTTATGGCTAATAAGTGATCTCTCTCGAGAAAAATTTGGGATAGATTTTGTCTTTATTTTTAATCATTTGATGATATTTAGAGAATAAATTGTTTACAAAGAATGATATAAACTTAATTAATTATATATTTCATGTTTATTCATTTTTTTAATTTAGAAATTACTTTGAAAATCCAATATATATTAAAATATAATAATTCAATATTTTATTTATTAATCTATTTATTATTATTTGTTATTTTAGGAAAAGTCGATCTTGATTGTACCGTGGCTTATGGTAAGTGGTGTCACCCTGGTCATCTACGTGGTCCCTATGGTTTCTTTGGCTACCTTGGACTTAATTCATCTCGAAATTGTGCAGTCCATATCCTTGTTAGTGGCAACGTTTGTCTCCTATTGTAAGTGATTTGCCACCTCACTCAGATTCTCAGGTGGTAGATGAGTGACAGCTCCAATCCTTCACTGCCTCCCTTCTCCATTAGCCATCTGCCGGAGGAGCTAATGTTATAGTTTTTTTTTATCTTTAATTTGAAACAAAACAGCTGGGAAACTTTTCGTCGTGGTACTTCATTTAATTCCTTTAATTGCTTAATTTGAAGTGTTACCCAAACATTTTAAACATTCTATAAATTCAAAATCATCACAATAGTATTTAATTATTATATTCTGTTTTAAGATATTTTTTTTCTTTTTGTATATTTTTATCATATTAAATTTATTGTGGTTAATAGAAATAATTCATAATTATAAAGTTATTCAGTGAAAACTCTTGGTCTAATATTTATTATAACATAAAGTTATTCAAAATTTATTCCCCAAGTAATCTATTTTTACCTGGTCTTACGAGATTGTTGTGACTGATTAATTAATTAATTAAAAGCAAATATTTGATTCAAAAGTAGTTCAATTGGTAAAGTCGTTGTTCTTAGAACTTAAGGAAGAAATTTCAATCTTCTAAAAGTTTAAACACATTTAGAAATTGATATAATAAATAAAATAAATTTATAACCATCTATCATCTCTTTGGCTATACCCAACTCGAAAGTTCTTTGTCACAATAACTACATTCTTCCAAACATCCAAATCACATTCTCTTCCAACTCTTTCACATCCTTTCTTATATTGTCTAACCACCGCGTTCTTGGTCTACCAACAGGTAGTTTCTCAATAGATTTCCCCCAAAACAAAGTAAATAAATTTATATTAAAAAATATAAATGATTAATTAATTACTTCAGCGGGTATTTACATTTAAATTATTCTTAATTAAATATTTATTTTTATCAAAATAAAATAAAATATTTTAACGAATTCTTTCAATTATAATTAATCAAAGGGATTATTTAAAATTTATTTAAGAATTCAGATTTTAAAAAAATTCAGGTGTTAGAAAAAAAAAATATCTTAAATAATATAATTTTTAAGATACATTTTTTTTATTAAGTAAATTTACTTTCTCTTCTTCTGCCGAATTCCAAATTTTTTTTATTTTTATATGTCCTATCTCAACTCTATCTTCGTTGTGCACTCGAAAATGGAATGTTTGTTTCCTTCTAATGTAAAAAAAAGGTAGATGCACTTCTTCAAGTGCCTTCCTTTTTCAACCAGGCACTCCATCTCACTATGACCTTCTCTAAATCTTTAAAATAGAAATAAGTGTTTTCTTACTTAAAAAACAACAACATTCTTTGCTTATTTAACCAGAAATGTTCACACATAATAAAAAAAGTTAAGTTGAATCCTTTGAAAAATATTTATTTTCATTTTTTTTTTTTAAATAAACTTCATATAATAATACAAGTGTTAATTAAAAGTCATTTTTATTATTTTAAATAAAATATTCTAATCTATTTTTATAGTGTACGATTAATAATTAAAACAAATCTGCAAATTTAGAGTGGATATTTAAAAGAAAAAAAAGACTATACATAAAATTAATTTATTCCCTTAAAACTAATGATTTTTCAAAAATATTTTTCAAATAGAAAATGACATGAATTTTAATATTTTACATAAAATAAAATTTTTAATTTTAAAATAATAATAAAAAAATTAAATAACATAAGTAAATAATATTCAAAAATAGATATTTATTTAGAACCAATATATATACATATACTAGCTGCTCAGAGCTCCTTCGTCGCTCTTTACATCTAGACGGGGGCTCCGCCCCCTGTACCCCCGAGTGGTACATGGTATTTGGTTGAAAGTAGCAAAAGGTTTTCATCCATTTTATTTCAAACAATGTATAACATAAAACATTCATTTCTTATTGTGTGATTATTTAAAATATATTTTAATTTATTTAGTAAATTAATTATATATATTATTATTGAATATGTTATATCTATCTACTCGAAAGTTCTTGGCAGCTACAACCACATTTCTCCAAGTGTCCCCGGTGACCTCATCTTTCTTTGGCCAATAAATGTAAATGCTGGAAAGAATAATCTGAATCTACTCTCATCTCCCAGGGTCATAGACCATGCGTGGCTCAACGGTACTCGAAAGTTCTTGGCAGCTATAACCACATTTCTCCATGTGTCCGTATCCTGAGCCTCTGTTCCATCTCTTGTACGTCATTCCCTGATGTACTCATCTTTCTTTGGCCCATAAATGTTGGGGAGAATCCTATTCTCAAATACTCTGAATCCACTCTAATCTCCTAAGATCATAGACCATGTCTCACACCCATATAATACAACAGACAAAATAATTGTTTTATATATTTTAATTTTCATTCCCTTTTACAATAATTGTGATGAGATAAGCCTCTTTACTGCATGATAACAGGCGTTTCCCGATTGCAACCTCAAATTAAATTCTTCTCAAATATTATTATCCTTCGTGATTACATTCAATTTTTCTACATATTCAAATTCTACATTTTGTATGTTAATACTGCTCCTGTTTGTTTCTAAATATATTTATTTATCATTATTAATTTCAAACCTCATCTCTTTTCCTACCTCGATTAATTTTTCCTCGCTATCTGTAATTGCAATTGCCGAATCTCCTATTATATTTAAGTCGTCTGGGTCACCTAATATTTTACAATTGATTTCCGCATCTTACTCTTTCTTTACTACCTTCAAGATATATTTTAAGATCAAAATTTGAAAAAGTTTATCCGGATCTATTGAGTCATGCGTAGGTTTTACTAAAGTCTACAAATAATTAGTGAACAGAGATATTGAATTCGCGGTTTTTTTAATATCTGTCATAATGAAAATATCTTAATTAATGTTGATCGATTTGGCATGAACCCGCAATGATATCGTCTAATATTTCCTCCGCCTATAGTTTATAAGTATTGTATATGTTATAATAGAGTATAATATTTCTTGATCATTTCATTTCGATATTTTAATTTCATTGCTTGATTTTTATTGAATATTTTTAATTATAATAAAATTTGAGAAAATGCAAAGTTAGAGACTTGAGACAATTTATAAAAATTAATTTATAAAAATTAACGGTATAAAAATATTGATTAAAACTAAAGATAAATTAATAATATATACATTCATTAATAGTATTAATTTAAATTAATGGATTTATTTGATTTTTTATTATTAAGTTCATTTATTAATTTTTTTAGATCATAGTTAATTCCCTCCCTTAAAATAAAAGAAGTACCTATTCAAATATGGAAAGAATAAATACAAAATAATTTAAGTTAAATATGATTTAAATATTTTATTATATTAATTAAAATGAGAACTTTTAGAATAAATTATTTATTTGAAATGATATTTGAATATTAGAATTTAAAATAAAAAGTTAAATATTATAATAATTCTTTGATTGGGAATGGCTAGAGTTATATACATTGTGTAAAATGAGTCCGCCAGTCAGTGGGCCACGCCTGGCTCTTGAATGAACAACACGGAGAACTATATATAAACTTTAAATCTCTCTCTCTCCCGCTCACACACACTCCCACCTCTCTCCTCATCCCCTCCACCTCTCATTTCTTAGTTATTTCAATTTCCACAAATTGTCTTATTTTTAAAATATTCACTAATTTACTTTCTATTTTTATTCTTTAATCCTTAAATAATATATTTTCTATTTTATGTTAAAATGTAAGTTATTTACATTTTAACATTTACACTATGACAGCAAAAAAGTAAACAAAATTACATACATACATACAAACAGTCTCCTTTATATATATAGATATAAAAAAGGTTGGTGTTAGATGAAATATATTATTTATTCACCATTTATCCAAAAAGAGAAAAATTAATTAATATACTATTAATATATATATGATAAGAAAAACATAAAGTTGTCAAAAAAATATTATGTAACATAAAATAAAATAATTAAAAATTCTTAAATTGGGTGAAAAAAATTGTCACCAAGAGTTTTTTTTCAATTAATTATAAATATTTGAAAAAATGATCTGATCTAAAGTGTATTTATTTTTTAAATTATTTTTTTTTAATAACTACAGCCAATAGTTTTCAATCATCCTTTATTTTTAAAATCTAACTAGTAAAATTCTGAAAATTTCTTTCTTTTATTTTTTTTTATTCTTCATAAAATCCTTCTTTTTTTACCTGAATTTTTATATGCTCTATTTCTTCCTTCGCCCTCCCCCCCCCCCCTAACATTTTTCATTTCTCTCTCATCATTTCGTTTCTTTTTCATCGGATTGAAGTGATAAATTTTAATACTAAGAGGGACAAATTGTTTCCGATTCGTTTCAGTTGTGAAAGTGATCGTCACAGTGGTGGTCTATAAATATTACCATGAGCTCGCGTTGGAAGGCAAGTGAAGCCAGCACGTCTACCATCCAGTCATCGTCCAACCATTTAATCCATACGCCGTTTATTTTTATTTTTTTTTAAATTTATGAAATAAATATGTATAATCTAAACCATGCAATAACTCATCGAGTGCGTGCACTTGAGTTGTCGGCTGTCCGTTAGGTACAACCGGCCTCCCTGAAAATGGACCCGCCGTCTTGGAGAGAAGTGGGCAAAGCCGCGCTCTTCTACAACGATCAGTATCATTGTCTCGTAGTTCATGTGGATGAGAACTCCAACTCAAATTAGGTCTCTCTTTTTCTGGTAAAAAAAAACATGACTAACTGGCATGATGGAAAGTGAGCTAACATATCGCCACGATATAAATAAAGTCATTAAATGAATATCGATCAATAATTATTTGAAAATGATTTCTGGTTATAAATTTTTATTCAGGGTCAATTAAGATAAGATTGACCGGGAAATAAAATAAACCAAGAAAAATTATTATTTTTTTTAATTATTCTTTTTAAATTTTAAATTTATTTATACTTTTTTATTTTAGCTTATTTATATTCCTAAATATATAAAATTTCTATATAATTATTCTTTAATTTAAATTGTATAAAAAAATGAATGTTTTTTTTAAGAAACAGGCTAACTCACATTTTTAACATAGCTTTTATAAATTCCAGACTTAAAACATTCAATGCTCTATAACGCTTATGATGATGGTTACTGTATTTTCTTCTTGCTCTGACTGTGATACTAAATAGTTAAATAAAATTATATTTCAGTAACCTATTAGATCTACGATTATTTCTTAACCAATTATAGGGATTTTGGACTTATTAAGCATAATAAAAGCAAAAAGATTAATAACCTTGTTCTACTTAGCAAAAAACCGCTTAGTATTTTAACATTTTAGTCAAAAAACGCCCTCATTTGGCTATACTCATATTTAGTACTCTCAAATTATTGCCGTAGTATTTATAGGGAGATCTTATATTAAAATTAAAATTTGAAATTTTTAAATTTTTGAGTTCTTTAATATGTTTTATGAACAAACTATTCATGAAATGAAATAAGCGGCCTTTAATTTGCCTTAAAATTCAATAAAGTAAAATTAAATCTAAAAAGTTATCAATCATGATAATTATAAAGGATTTTATGACCTTTAACTTAGAAACCGTGATACTCAGATAAACTGAGTGGGGTTAAGTTCTCCTGCTTGAAATTAAAATGCTTTTAATTATGTGTAAAAATACATTTGAACAACCAGATTATAAATTTAATTGAAAATAAGCACAAGGGCAAATTGAACAAAATACCAAACGTTTACAAAATTTTAATTAAAATCAATTTTTTTTAAATAATAAATAAATACTTATTATTTATTTTTATTAATAAATTTTATAATCTTATTTATTTTTATATATATATTTAAAATAAATAATAAAATTTTTCATATTTTTCAAAAAATATTATTGTAACATAATTTATTATAGTGATAAAAGTGAAGGGATAAAACTAAAGAAAAAAAATATTCCGAAGAAGGGATATTCATGAATAACCATGCACATGGGTATCATTTAATACTCTTATCCCCAGATCAAATGGGAATAACAAAATCACTTTGAAAAAATAAATCTTTTACATAAATAATCATTTTATTAAGAAGTATGCTAACGGTATGATATCTTTTATCTCGTATTGAATATTTAAGAAGTAAATTTTATTCAAAAAGTTAAGTACATTTTAAGTAGAATAAAGTTTATTCAATACAAGACAAGACGCGTCTTCTAATAATATTTGAAAAAATAATTCTCTTGGAATAGAATAGCAATATATTAGTTTTCATGAATTATCTTGATAATTATTTAAAATATAACAAATATTTTATAGTTATAATTATAAAATCGAGAAGGTTGCGATAGGCAGGGCACGTGGCTAGAATGGGAGCGTAAAGAATGGCGAGAAATATATTTGTGGGGAGACCGAGTGGGAAACGTCCGCTTGGAAGACCAAGCACGCGGTGGGTGGATAATGTGGGAAGGGACGTGAGAGAGATGGGAGAGGGTAGGGATTGGAGGATTGTGGCTCAGAATAGGGATACTTGGAGATGTGGTTGCTTCGGCCAAGAACTTTCGAGTTCAGTAGAACTACAGAGATAGATAGATAGATAGTTAACAAATATTTTACATTGAGGATTTTACATTAAAAAAGTATTTTAATTTTAACCCTTTTTAAAATATGATTTTGGACTTGACCAAAATTCAACAACTACGATATGCTTTTTTACAAAAAAGAGTAATCAGATGTTCAATTGGATATGAAGAAGACCGAACTCACAACTTAAAGGTTTGAATTCCTCCAGTGGCGTACCTAGGGGGGTGCGGTGGGTGCGGTCCGCACCTGGCGGCACTTATCTTGGGGCGGCATTTTTTATATTTAGTTATAGTTGTAAAAAGCAACTTATTCATTTCATATTTATTTTTTTTCTTTCTTGAATAATAAATGATTAATATGAATATTATAAGTTTACTATTTGATTTATATAAATTATGATTAACTATATGATTTCGAATATTATTCCTCGGTGTATATAAATGCATTTTAGTGTAAATTTTGAATTCTAATTCCAAGAACAGGATAATAATTTTATTTTATTGTATTCATTAAAATTCTTTGAATTCGTAAACGCATCTTTACGATTTTGTTCGGCAATTTTTCCTAACTAAAATTTTTTGATATCAGTTTATAAATGTCATTTCTTTTGAAAAGTTTATATGATTACTTTGAAGTGATATACCAATATTTTTTTAAATAATCGATTTTTCTTTTGAAAAGCAGGGCCGGCGGAAAAAATATAAATATAAATTTTGGGAGCATTATACACGATTTTTCTAGTATGAAAGCTAGTAAATATTATATTAATATGTTTACGAGTGCATACAAATATGTGTAAAAAAATTTACTCTGTGTATTAATTAATATTGATTAAATAACTTAATAATTTATTTATGTGTATTAATTTATAAAAACCACTATTTGATTGACTTATAATAAAAAGGGCGGCAAACTGGAGATCGCCCCGGGCGGCAAAAGTTCTAGGTACACTACTGAATTCCTCTTATATTGAATCTATGCTAATAATAATTAATTTAAAGAAATTAGCGGATTATTTTAATCTTAATTTTAGTTTATTTATTTGGAAAATTTTTAATTATTATTATTTATAAAATATTATATTTGTACAAATAATTCTAATTGAAAGTGAATTGTTAAAAAGTTGCCAAACAAAAAAAGAATCTGGATAAGGAAACTTTGGAAGTTCATTGTGGTGTTTTATTACATTTTTTTTTAAATTAAACTTTTTTTTCATCAGCATTGCTGGGTTTATTTTTCACAATGTTCTACCATGCTTTATTAACTTTGCTGATTTTATTCTCGGTAATCCTACCATATAATAGCTGTTTTCTTGATAGGATCTATTTATTCGACATATGTCAACTTACATAAAATTTATTACATAAAATTGTATATAAGATGAACTGTATACTTAGCCTACAATTAGAAGTATTTGATTCACCAAGCAGCGAATCAGTTTACTAAAAAAATCAAACTCTCTGTTTCATGAACTTCAGAATTCTAATATTTCATTTTAATAATTAATTAAATATATTGTGACAGTATAAACTCGGAATTAATTAATTGGTTAGACGTTAGACAGATTAATATGAATAACCTTCATTCTTCTATTATTTTATATACAATTTGCTGGAAATACTATAATATAATATATGGTCAATGGATTTTATTAAAAAATATCTAGAAATGAATTAAAATTTTTAATAAGGATTAACGCTTTTTAACAAATGGCGCTCTCATTTGAGTGAACATAGCAGTACTCGTCCTACAATGAAACTATATTTTAAATTCTATAAAAATCATTAAATTATATAAATTTTTATTTTAATTTCTAAAATTGGATCAAATATTAAATATCAATTTAAAACTAATTATTAGTTTATGTTTATTTAATATTTTAGTTTTATGTAATACAATTATATCATATTAAAAGACGGTATAACATTGAATATTTTGATTTTCTATATCCTTTGATATTTATTTACATTTGTTATAACTTTAATTGAAAACAAAATTAAAATGATTTTGCACAAAAACAATCTTTGTTAGTTTAATAAAATAACCTAGAGAGATAGATGGAATCCATAAATGTAAATTACCTATATAATATAAAAATTCAAAGAATATAATTTTAATTTATACCAATAATTATATATTATTATATACAATTTAATTAATTTTATAAGTTGTATAAATTTGATTATATCATTTATCAAATATCTAAAGTAATAGTTCTAACATTAATTTATTTATTTATTATTTTGAATTTTCAAATTTAATATTAATTAATTGAAATATATAATCATTTATATGTCGATTAAACAAAATCAGTATTCTTTATGTACTTCTAGATCCTATTCAATATAATATATTTTCAAAAACCAAAATTACTGTATATTTTTTTTATTACATATATTTTTTTAAAAAATAATTAGCAATTAAATGTAAAATCTTTTTCAAGAAGTTTTTATAAACAATCCAAATCCTTTCTTCAATTAATATGAAAGAGTGAAAAAGATCTGATTTTTATTTTATTGTTTATTTTAAAAAACACCGAACTTTTTTTTTTTTTACCACGGCTTTTCAATAAAGAAAATAATTTATTATTTAATGCCATGTAGCAAAACAATAGAAGCTATAAAAAAGATAATAGGGTGACAGAACAATAACAGTAAATCCATCAATACATTCAATGTTTTAGAGAGATTGATTTTTTTAGTTTTTTTTTTACTCAATACTACGATAAAATGTTAATTCATGATATAAATGTATTTTAAAAGTTGAACGTTGGAAATCCAATTTTACCATATTGAAAAATTTAGTGACAAGGTATAATAATCGTTTTCATATCGAGGAAAATAATATAATATTTTATTTTTTCCATAATTTTTTTGAATATTTCAACAAGAATTTGAATAATTTAATTTATAATCTTTCATTTTATCTATCTCTGTGGAAATACTAAACTATCAAGTTCTTGGTGCCAGTAACAACATTTCTTCAATGAATATATATTCAAACCATCCATACCTTGAGCTGGTATACATATTTTAAATTTTATAAGTTTTATATACCATCAGATAAAAGATTATAATAATTAATTAAAATTAGAATTTTAATTTATAATTATTTATTATAGTTATATATACACATAAGTTTCAATGGAAAATGGAATGGACTATATATGATCCCATTTAGAATATTATGTAGATATTTAGTAGATATCCATTTGTATATACATTACAAAGTTATAGCCGTCATAATTCTAATAAGGGGATGCATTAAGACTAATCAATTTGAGTAGGAACAAATTATATAGCCGCATTGTATATGTTGATTAGTTCACATCCGTGACAGTTGATAATCCTTACATATGAAGTTACGTTAGAAATTAAATAATTTTTTTCTTAATTATTGTTTAAACATTTAAAAATTATAAACCAATCGTATTTGAAATTAATATGATTATAGAGAAAGTAGTTTAACCACTTTAAAGTGGTTCTCAAGAGTTCTTTATTACAAACGCCTTATAAACTTATATATACCATATTCATAGTATATATTCTTATATATATCATATATCATGCCTACCACGTTCAATATTTACTCTCATTGTCATGAATCACAATAAATACTTAATATTATTTATAATTAATTTATTAATAAGAAAAATATTATAAATTCAATTAACCAATAATAAGAAAGATTAATTTTTATATACACACATAATTTTTAATAATTTATTGGTTTTTCATTTTATAAAAAATACAAACATATTTATTATTGTTACAATCCAAAATAATTAGATTTAAAACACTTATTGCGTCACTTACCGATAAATTTAGTAATACCAACTTTTCAAATTTTATTTCAAAATCTTTAAAATTAATTTAATAGGCTATTTAATTTACAATCATATAAAAAAAATCTCTAAATAAATATTTCATGCAGACATTATTTTTATACCATTGACCAAAACTCCTGGAATATATCTACTAATTTTTCATTGAATTCTTTAAAGATGTGTATGTGTTGATATATTATTATAATGTCTTTTTATAAAAAAATAAAAAATATTTCAATCAATTGAAGAAATATTTATGAGTAAAAAAAATATCAAAGATATTCCTTGTTTTAAAAAAAATTTAAAAACAACAATACAAAATTCGAATACTATTATAAATGGGCAATGGACTAATCTAAAATTAAAAATTAATAAAAATAAATATTATTGAATTTTAATAAAAGTTATTATTGATATATATATAATCATTTTTTAAAAATTCAAAAATTATTTCAAATTGAGAATCTTATTCTTTGAATACAGTTGATATTAATTTTTCTGATGGATGGTAATCTTAAATTAAAATTCAATAATAATAATAATAATAATAATAATAATTAAATTAATAATATAAATAATAAAATAATAATGGACCATATGGTTGAAAAAGAGATGTTGAGACGTTTAGACGATGGATATATTAAAGTGATTGAGGACTAGGGGGCTATAATTTCTCTAAATAATAATAATAATAATAATAATAATAATAATAATAATAATATATCTAGAAGATAAAAAATACAAGTAGAGATATACAATAAATAAAAAAAAAATGTGAAACAAAATTGATTAATGTTCTCTTATTATCTAAAAACATTCAAGTTCAAATACTAGAGTAGGAAAAAAAGTTTGTCACTATATGTTATATTTTTCAAACGTCCTGAGGTTGTTTCCTATTTTTTTGTCACCTGAAAGATAAGAATATGTTTAATAAAATGAATGTATATATTATTCATAAAAATTCCATGTCTAAATGTAAAAAATTATGACAGTTTTTTTTGTTACGAGAGATTCCAAATGCAATAAAATGTGTATGATTAAGGGATGGATTGGGAGGGGTGGGAGGGGAAAGGGAAGAAGAATAAACGCGCGATGGATATGGAAACGAGTTGGTTGTGTGGAAAGGGAGAGAAAATTTGTGGGCGAAGTTGAAAGTTGGTTAATAAGCCAGGGGAGACGGTACGCGTGCCTTCACTTGGAATGTTTGTCTTGCGTGGCTATGCATAAGTGCCAAAAGGGCAGCCGTGACTGAGAGTGTTTTCTTAGGGCGCAGACAATGGGAAAATAATTATATTCAATATTATGCTTACCAAATGGACATTTTTCTCTCTCTCTCAATCAGGTAGCCCGTGAAAAAATAAATAATTATCTAACAGCTCTTTATCTCTTTCTCTCTCTCTCTCGTTGGAGAATTTCGTCAAGGATCAGCAAATTCTTAATTCAACCCAATCACATGTCAGAGATAATTTGCATATAGTTGTCTATGATAGTAATTTATGAAATTCCTATTTTCCTTTTATTGTAAATTTTTACCGACCGACGATAGTAAGGGAGGTATTGTTTTCACACCAAATTTCACATGTGGAGATTTTTACATATCTCCACGAATCATGCATTTTCTAAACAGAAAAAAGTATTTTTAGCATGATGTCTGTCCGTCCGTCTGTCCGTCTGTCCGTCCGTCTGTCCGTCCGTCTGTCCGTCCGTATAGATGTGTACAGCCTGAACGGCTCAACCGATTTTGATGAAATTTGGTATATTTACTTAATGCATCAGTGGGATGAATTGATCAACTTTTGGTGCAATTCCGGAAACCGGAAGTGGTAGTATTAGCGATCGACGATAGGAAGGAAAGGGTTATTTTCACACCAAAGGAGATTTTTTTATATATCACCACGAATCATGCACTTTGTATTGGTTTTATCCTCGAGAAAAATCATATTTATTAGTTTTTTCTTGATTTAAAATTATATGACGTCATCCAGCCATTCATGACGTCCCAGCCTGGTCTTGCATATATATTATAAATAAAATAAAATTAAAAATGTTTATATTTATTATTTATGCATCCATATCTGTTTTTTATTACATTAAAAAATATATAACAAAATTATTTGAAATTGTTTCTGTAGCTGGAAATTAATTTATTTCAAACCGTCGGTCGGTTCGGACCTGGCCACAGGTCAACTTATTTATTTCTATACTCTTTGAATTTAAATGTTACCTAATATTAAATTATTTTTAACTTTGGAAATGAAACCTAAACTTCTCAGAATTTTGTACTTCCCACGCAAGAACAACGCTAGGTGTCCTATGATCAGTAGAACGGGTCTTATTTACCTTTACTTTGATTTTCTTGGTTGGATGCGCTACTTTTTATCAATGTTGATTCCAGAGGCTGGGTTGACTCTATCCCAGCTAGAGAAATCCCCTTGCCAGTCCCGGATCTTGAACCCGTGACAACGAGAATGTGAGCCAGCTACGCTATCTCCCATCCTGCGTCGCCTTCTAAAAACCTAAACTATCAAAATTTAAAAAAATAAACAATTAAAAAAGAATTAATTTTAAATTTCAAAAATTAATTAATTTGTTTGATTTTTGACCATTTCAACAATTACATTAGCTTTTTTCTTTAAATTTACTTTCCAGATTATAATAATAAAAGGCAATGGTGTTGTCAACAATCAGTTTATAAAATGATAGCTTTTATTGGTTGTGTGATTAATGAATAATAATTAATTTGAAATTAAAGAGTTCAGAATTATTATTCTTTTTAAATAATTCTTGTTTAAAAGGGAATTTTGAAGTTAAAAATATTAAACAGGTAACAAATAACAAATCTTTTTCTAAAACTTATTTCTTCTAAATAATAAGTGAATTCGTTTATAATATACTTATGAAAAAAAAATATTAAAATATTTATTTCTGAATATACTGAAGATAAAAAATACATAGTAAGAGATCTTAACAATGATTTATTATTCTTCTATGCTAATATGTTCCAATATCATCGCATCGCCTTTCTCCTATTCAATTTCTTCCATATCTTGCCCTATTCAATTCAATGGATATCTTTCGATACATCTGTATCTTTATTGATAAAGATTAATAGATAAACTATGGAAATATTGCACCTATTAAAATTCATAACTTATAAAATGGATATTCCTAAAAATGAATATAATGCAATATTTTAATATTTAAAATAGACCCTATGAAAAGAATGAACTCTTTATTATTCGATCAAAATGAAATTAAAATTACATATAAATTAAAACAGTTATCTTGTTTAACTGGAAAGTCCATTGGTCCTAACGTCCCAATCTCTTTAGCTAATTCCATCCACAACTCGTATTCTCTCCAAACTCTCTAAGTCCCTCTTTATATTGTTTGCCCACTGCGTCCTTAGTCACGGTCGTTTCCCTGTCGGTTTTCCCATAATCAAGTTTTTCATTAGTCTTTTCTCTCCCATTTTAGGCACTAGTCCCGCCAATCGCAATTACCTCGATTTAATGTCTAATTAAATCACAACAGATTATTATTAAATATATTATTTTATTCGATTATACAATTTATTTATTTCAAAATTCTTATTTATTAATGTTAACAATCAAGTTTAATAACTTGTATAGTTCAAATTTATTTAATTATTTTTATCCTTTTTAATATCCATTGTTAATTTGAAAATCTAACAATCGAATTTTGTTATGTTATTGGGTATGACAACATACACGTATAAGGCGTAGATTCAAAGAACCTATACAAAAAAAGAAAAAAAACCTGGTATCAGAAAAATTAATTGGAAAAAAAAAATTCTACAAAATATAGCCATAGAGAATTCCAAATTATTAAAAAAAAATAAATATAAATATGAATTTTTTTAAATAGGAAATCAAAACATTTTTTATAAATATTAGAGAAAATAAAAATAAAAATTTGGGAAATCAATTTTGAGATGCCAATTCATTTTTATTATCAGGTTGATTTATAAAAATGAGTTGCTCCTAGAGATTGGTTTTTAATAAATTTTTATAAAATAAAAAAAAAATAATACCAAATTTTATTTTTTTTTCATTCTGAATAATATCTAATGATTAATAGTTTATTTTGTTTAAAAAAAATTAATTTTTTTTTTAACTTTTTGTCATTATGAAAGTCCCCTCCCAATCCATAAAAAATATGAAATGGTTACGCTTCTCATGTTAATTGATATTCATTAATTTGGTATTTATTTGACTGAAAATGTTTTTTTTTTACTCTCATTATTTCGTATGAGGAAAAAGAAAATAAAAAAAAAACTATAGCGCCAATGAATTTTAGTTTTTAGATGCCAACTTAAAGAGCACAATTATCCTGCTGTTTACCCAATGATAATTGCTAACCTCTCTCTCCGTGGACCCTTGACTGGAGCCTGGGCTGACACCTTCTCCTTGACAGCCCTTGCCCTAGGCAGTTGCCAACCTCTAATTTCCATCAAAAGACGAGTCGGAACCCTGTGTTATCCCGGAAAGGACCATAATTTTGGCGAATTTTTAATAGTATCGGACAGTAAGGTACTGAAGAGAGTTGAACTGGCATAATTAATTATAAACCACCTTGTGATTATAACGAAGGGTGATTGGAGACCTATATTTAAAGAAAGTTTTTCAAAGCAAAGTGCTCCATATTCATCTACAGGTAAGAACTATATGATTAGTCCATTTATCTATATATATAATAAAGTTTAGCCAAAGGCAATATCGTTTAAAATAATTTGCTATATGAAAATAGTATAAATTTCCTATTTTATAAATTTATCATAGTTTTTCTCGTTTTCAAAAATGAAATAATCATTAAAAATTATCCAATTTTAGTCGATCACGCAGTTTAAAAAAAAATAATTCGTGAATGTTTCATCTTTCAGTTTGGGTTCCTCTTCCTCCCATTATCATAACTTATGATTATCCTATTCTCAAATTGTATTGTTTTTTGTTTTTTTTTTGTGTGTAAATCATATATTAGTCCTATCATTTATTTCATTATAATAAAATGTTCTAATTTTATTAAATTAATATCATATTTTTATAAAACTATATTTTACCTTTATTCCCTATCCCAGATGGCCGAGAAAGAATGCCCAAAATAACACCTGTTTTTGACTTTGATGGATCATTGCCAGAGTATCCCCTAAAATAATATTTTCGTTGAAACTCATATTTGACTTTTTCAAGAAGATCAAAATGTAGCATATTACTCTTTTTCTGGATTATAATAAATGTTCAAGATCAGAATTCAAAATCTTTTTTAATATATAAATTTAATTAATATATATTAAAAAAAATAAATTTATTTATACTACGAATAATTATTAAATTGAGGATTTTATAAAAAATTTATATAAAATTTAAAGTTTATAAGATATTAAATTTTTTTTTTAAAGATTATTCTGTGTAAAATTTATAACAATTGATAATTTTAAAATTTCATCTAAATATTATTTATTTATTTATTAAACGATTATATTTTTATCTAGTTTAAATACAGATTTAATATTTAAAATAATTTCTGTCAATTATCAAATAATATTCAATAGGTGTAACATTTTTTTACAATTCATTTATACCTATATTTTTAATATATATATAGAAAAGGAAACGTTTTATAATCATGATTTGGAATAGATTCAATTGATTTGAATACCACTTTAATTCTTTTAATCAGTAATAAAAAATATATAAGATTGGTATAATAATAGGAAATGGTGTTTGGAAATCGATACTAAGATTCTGGGATTCTACGTGAAATTCTTTACTTTGCATGAAATATTCAACCACACATGTTAAGGCACCCCGGTCTGAAAACAGAGACCATTTGATCGACTTAATGGATATAATAAAAGAGTATAGGCCATTTGTGTTTCAACTTTGTTGCTTTTTCGTTTTTCTTTTACCAAGAGAGCAAATGTCTAATATATTTTATTTAAAACGAAAGACGTACACCTCATCGAGATCAAATACGTGGATCCTTTCATATTCTTTTATGGCGAAGATCATTACTTTTATTATTGTTATTTTTTTTTCTATTATATCATTCTTAATTTTACGACTTTGCATTTATATTAATATTTTTGAGAATATATTTCTATTATATTTAGGTAATACTTAAATTTGTATATTAAAAATAAATATATAGTCTATATGTATATTTATCGTATATAGTAATATATAGTATATACATATATGACTACTCTGCATTTCTGAAGATTGATTTAATTATTTTCTTTATATTTTTTTTTTAAATTCAAATCTTTAATCTATAAATGTAATTAAAATCAACCTTTATATTTTTATTAAATTAATTTTTAGAAATTTAAATTTATATATATAAAATATAAACTTAAAATATTAGAACTTTTTTTATACTCACAGAATTATAATGAAAAATCTTTTAAAAAAATATATTTGCATGTCTTAAGTATTTTATCTAAGGAATTACATTCTTATCCACCTTTCCTATCTCCTATTATGTCGATTATCAATTGTTAGTCTTGTTAGTCTAATTAATTTCTACTTAAATAGATTTATGTTATATAATTTTATATTTTTTCATTTCCATCTTCTCCTCTTTCTCTTTAATTATTACCAAAATAAAGTAATGTTCTTTTATAATAAAATAGAAAAATTAATTAAAAGAAATTAGTCTTAAAATATAAAATTACAATTCCAACATAATTTGACGGGATATATTCAAATTTAAAAAAAGACAAGTAATATAAATATAAGAAAAATAAATAAATTAGAATTATTTAACAATGAAACAGCATCATCATTTGTTTGTTTATGTTTGCCGCTCTGATTGTAGTTGCTACTCCCTCTAAGGCATGGCACCACCAGTACTTAAGGCGGGCCTTGAACATCCCAATGGGCGGAGTCGAACAGTGTGGGGGTAACCAACAAGAGTGGGGAAGGTCGGGCCCAGGAGTGGGGATCCTCTTCGAAGGCCGCTTGTCGCGCGACGCATCAGCGATCAGTGTTCCGCCGGTACGCGAATAGAACAGTTCAGTTCTAAAGCAGGCTTGGCGATTTTGACGGTGTTAGTGACGGTAGTGCGTAACATTCTCTCTCTTATCAAGTGTTTTTTTTTCAACGTACATCGGATTGGATATGTTGCCCACGGCGTTGCTCGTGGTGGGCGTCCTCGTTCTCGTAGCCGCGGACTCTTGTCGTGGCAAGGTGTTACCTGCCGACGATGACATCGCATCCCCATTGCGAATAGCTCAATGCCGAGCTGGATGTCTGGCTCGGGTAAGTCCAATCCATCAAGTGTACAATTCCAAAAAGAAAAAAAAAAAAATTATCTGATCGTAGAGCACACCACGTAGAGAGAGCTTCATTTTCCTTTTGCACTTATTTATTTTTGTTTATTCCCTGATACAACCGAAAACCATCTGCAACAACAACATTTATTTATTTTTCCCTGAATAAAAACTAATACACTTTCGGATTAGTCTTCTTTTCATTTTTTATTTTTTTTTTTATAAATAATTTAATGAAACATTTATTAATATTATTATTATTATTATTATTATTATTCAATGTCAATGCAAACTATAATTGAAAAAATAACCAAAAGTTCCTATTTTTTTTCAAAATATTGGGGTTTATTTAGTTATTGTTTTTGTGATTAGTGAATTTTTTTTCATTATTATTCTTTTTGAAAAAAAAGAAAAGTATTGAGTATTTTTTCAAAACTCATCATAATTAACTAACAAATCACATTGTCGATTAGTATTGTGTGCAGAATTTAATTTAAAATTAGAATAAATTCTGTCATTGTGAAGTGTAATGAATATTTTTTCTTAATTTTTGAGTGTGATTCCAACCGTGCGAATTCATTTTTGACATAAGCGCGGTCAACAGGTGCTTTTTGTTCTCGCTTATCTCTTTCGCTGGAGTGGCGAAGAGTTGCCGACTCTTCATGACCGTGCGTAGGATTTTTCTAACGAAAAACCAATAAAGAGTGTCGCCAATTGTCATTTCATTTAATGGCAATTGGATTGGTGGTCAGTACGCACGTGTTTGTCCCTCGGCACCACGGATCTCGTATCACACGACAAGCGAATAAAATTTTACACCCGAAAATTTTTCGCTCGAAAAATGATGATGATCGGTTGATCAGTAATTTTGCTTGTATTTTATTTTATTATTTATTTTTTTGTGTGTTTTGTTTATATTTACCCCCATTCCACTCTCTTCCCATGCAGTATTTGTTTTCTGTTTACATTCTCGGTTATTTAAAGCGACTCGAAGCAAAGTGGCGACTTCATCTCACACAAGTCACGCATCTCAATTAATTACCTTTCCAACTTACCTGTATAACGTTTGGATACTTTTACTCGAAAATAATCCCTTGGATGGGAAATTCATTCGGTTGAACTTCATCTCATCGTATTAAACCAAGTCTCGAATCGAATCAATTATAATCATCTAATAAATATTTATCTTTTTCTTTATTTTATTTTTTATATCTTTCAATCACTTTTTACCTGGGGGTCAAATAAAAAATAAAAATAAAATAAAATAAAAAATCAGAACCAACACTCACATGTGATTATTTGGACTGGGACATTAAAATAAAGTTATATCAGGAGAGGAAGGAAGAAAGTAGATTTGTGGGCGACGAAAAAATAGAAGAAGTGAAAATTGAATAAACAGGGTCCACTCAGCATCCATCTACCTGCATCAGGGTCAGTCAGCTGGGAATCAGTTCGCCCCGAGATTTCCAGTCTAATGACCCTTTCAAGTGTCAGGTAAAAAAAAGAGTAAAATGATACTGAAGAAGCTCGAAAACGAATCAGTTTGAATATTAAAATATTATTTTGAATATGAATTATCGAAGATTCTGTTTTTATAATTTTTTTTTTCTTTTTTTTAAATAATGAAGGTAATTCTAAAATTATAAAATTATATATTCAAATGTTAATACTTTTTTGGGGAAAAAGAATTTTAAATTCTAATAAATTTAAATATATATGTACCAAAAATTTGTACTTGGAGGAATGAAAATTTAAATTTGATTTACAAAAATATTCATGAAATCATTTCTAATTTTTAATATTTTTTTATATTTTTTTTTTTTTTTTTTGTAATAATTTTATAAAGGAAATTAATTAACTTTTCTTGACATTTATTCGATTATTATATATGTAATATATAGGTATATGAATTTTAGTGTAAGCCTAAACACACACAAACACAGCTCTTAATTAGACTGGATTTTTAATCAAACTACATAATTTCCGTCGTATGTATGTATGTGATTTCTGTAACATTATGAAGTTAGTTACATATTCAACTTAAACTTAAATTGCAAACACCGTTTGCAACAAGTTCATCTAGTAATATAATTAATGTGACCATTTATTTCCTAAAAACGGAACAATTTTTAATTTTCGGTAATAGTTTGGGGAGGCTATGAAGAAAACATATTTTTCATTATTTCTGTTTATTATAATGAAAATAACTGAAAAATATAGCAAATAATATAACAATAGCTTAGTATAATAATATAATAATAAATTTAAAATAAGGGACAAACTACGTGAAAACGGGACTGTCCCGTTCAAATACACATATTTATTAAATTATTTAAGATTTAGGGATGATCTTTCTAATTCAAAGATTAATAATCACATTGTATTATTAAATTTTATCACAAAATGGATAAAATCGTCAAAAATTAAATAATAAATGTTATTAGAAGACAGAATATAGATTTTATTTATTTATATAGTATATTTAGATTTATAATTAGTTTATTTTTGTGTTTTTTTTTTAAATAAATCTGCTATTTTAAAATGTATTTAAGCGTAGTATTAATTATAAATTCTTTTTAAGAAATAGAAACACTTATATTTTACTTTGTACTTCATAAATGTTTTTAAAATCTTCGAATTAGGTCGGATCTACCTGAGATTTATAAAGCTAAACGATTTTGAAACCATTTAAGTAGTAAAGGTCCAGGTAAACCCTGCTGGAAGGTCTTTAGAAACTGAATAAGAAACTCTAATCTCCCCCTCCTCCAAAAACTCTCTTTAAAATAAATAAAATATACAATCTTTTTACTTAGCACAAGTGAATTTTTAATATGACAATTAATATTAATTTTAAATTTCAGTTATAAAAATAAATAAGAGGATTATATATATATATAATATAACTTTAAACCTCTCAAAACTAAAATCAAGGATTATCTTCAGAACAGAAAAAACACTTTCCTTCTTTTTTTTGCTATAGGTATAATAATACTTTCATTCGTTAAAGAATAACGCTTAGGAAAAAGAATTTTCGGCGGTATATGTATAATGGGCCTAAGAAAGTAGGCGGGGGAAAAAAAACTCCAGGATTAAACATGTAATTCTCTTAAAAATTACAAGTCTCTGCAAAGTTTTATAGATTAGTTAAAATTCTTAATTTCTAATTTTTTTTTTTTTTATTTCATTAAAATTCTGTATGGTGTTCTGGTGTGGAGGTTCTTGTGAGGTCTATCAACCCGATTAGCCGTTCGCTCTTCTCTATCTCTTTTATTATCTTGGAAATTAGAACCTTATTGAATAATCTAGATTTTCAATCGCTGAGGTTGGGTGAGAATTGCAATTGCGGCTGCCATCATTACAAGTGTTCACGAATCTATTAATAATTACCAATACCTACTGTTAGCTTGTTACAACTTAAACCGTTACTGGCATGAAAACCGTTAGTATATTAGAACAAATATATATATATATATATATATTGTTAAAAAAAATAAATAAAAAAATAAATGAAAGCAATTTTAAAAAGTGGTTCTTTAGAACATTAAACCAAAAGAGAGGAACGAAAATGAAGGGTTTAAAAAGTGCAAATTCCAATTATTTCTTATGGTTAATAATAATCATACGATGATGACGATGATGATAGCCACACTATTGAGTTTAATTCCAAAGAATAAACAAAAATCGATCATCCATTTTATTTTTTCATTGGACATGAGAAGTTTTGAAAAATACAAATCTTCAATATGTATTTTTTCAAAAGGAACCCACTATTCTATCCTTTGTTATTGTTTCCAGATAAACCCATTCAGCAAAGTGCATTAGTTTATTTATTTATTTATTTTTTTTTCTTTTTTTTTTTTTTTTGAGAAACTTGAAAGAGCACTTGTATTTTCTTTGCCAGATTGCATGGCGGGCGTGGTTCCTGGACCCCCCAGCTTCTGTTTACTTAACTTCCACTTTAACTATCTATATTCTATTTAAATTTCAACAACACATTATCTCTTCTATAATTATTTCATCTTCCATTTCGATTCGATTATCGTATGTTTGAAAAGGTTTAATTTTCCTATTAAATGATTAAAATCTTGGGGTGCTACCTGATTTCTCTGAATATATTATCTTAGTTTCGATCAATTAATCAATAAGATCTTCCATCCAGGCAACAAGCGAGAGACCAAGAATAGCATAAATAAATCATATGGAACAAAACATTCTAGTGGGAGGCACCTTGATCATTTTAATACAATAGAAGAAACCCCAATATGCCTATTTGAGATCAGCTTACGATAGGATAGGAATTTCAATTTAAATAAAAAGAAATTGTCCTCTTCCTATATGCTAAACCCTTTGAATCGTTTTCTCTCTTGTCAAGAATATTAATAATTTATTATTTATTATCTTTTAGGCAGACAACAACCCGATATTTAGTAGGTAATTATATTATATCAACGAAAATATATAAATAATACAATGGTAATTCAATTCTTATTCCTATAATAATATACATTTAAATTTTACCAGGATGGTATAATTCAAAAATTATTTTTAAAATTTGCATTCTGTTCAATTTTATAATTATTTTTTTGGTAATTTCAAGGTAATACAACATTTTAATCGTGCAATTAGATAAAATTTTATATTATTTCAAAAAAATCATCTAAATAAAAATTTAGTCGAATTTTGGTGTTTTTAAATAATATTTTTATTTATTTTTAAAATACTTTCTCTAAATTAAAACAATATTATTTGTTTAAAAATAAATAATTAACCAATATTATTATTTACCGAAAAAAAAAATATTTTTCGAATTATTATATCTAAAATTATTGATTTTGGGAATATTATTTACAAATATAACATCGATTTATCAAATGATTATCTATCTAAGTTTATGAATGCCACTCGAATCAACAAATCGTTAATTTTTTTCAAAATCACCTCAGACGATATTTTAGTTCCTTGATTTCCCAATCTCATTTAATCCCATTGGCAGGTAAATCTATGTGTCTTTGAAAATTTATTAATTCTTAAATATAAAAACCAAATATAGGTGTAGGAATACTAGTAAAGTACTATTAAATAAATTAATTATTTGTTCTAAGTTAAAATAATAAATTGAATAGCATTTAAAGAAGTTATACTTTTATTATTTGATTTTCTTTTTAATTCTTTTCCAAAAATTAAAATAAATAAATAAATATTTATATATACTTTATTGATATTGTTTTTTTATTAACTCTTTATATATTTTATAATGGCATAAATAAATGATTTTTAAATAAAAACTACAATAGAATTATCAATAAATAATGAAAAATGTTTAAAAAGGTGCTAAAAATAATACATAAATGTTAAATAAATAAATAATAAAAAAATAGTAAGTAACTTGTATAAATAATGATTCATGGAACTTGGCTTTTCAAGAATTAAATTTCTTCTATGATCTTCTAAAATATTCAATATATCTAATTCATATCTCCATAATTAATCGACAATTGAAAATTCACTTTGTTTATGTAAATTCCAAAGATACTTCAAATAGATTCTTCTTTATATATTTATCAAAACATAGAAATAATCTTAAATAAGCAATATATCCGTTTATTTCTTTATTGATCTCATCTATTTAGTTTTTTTACCTTGAATATAATTTAATTAAACGAATAAATATTTGATTCACTCTCATTTTATTACATGTTTATTCAAATCAGAGATTAAAATTAAAATATCCTCTTCATGTCTTTTGGGTCTGTTGAATTTTCCTGTACAGATGATCTTAACGAATGCAGTAAAAATTGTAAAATGTAAATTTCACAAAAAAAAAAAAAAAAAAAAAAATAGAGAAATCTTCAAGTTCTTTTTCTTTTAATCATTTAGTCAACCTTTAATCTGGAGATTTATGTGAAAAAATGAGAATCTTATTGTGAAGTAATTGTATATTTTATCTTTTCTAATTTTCAAGAATAGAAGCGAATATGAAACAACATTAATACATCCAAGATAAGATATATATATATATATATACTATATACTATATATATAAAACAATACAAAGGGTGTGCAATATGGTAGAATTTTCTTTTTATTCCCCAACCTGTCGCAGTTAATATAACTTGGTACATTAAAAATGAAATTATGTTCGTCGCCCTTTACTCTCGAACTTCTACAATTAGATATAAAAACTTTGAAAGGAAACGAGAGAGAGAAAAAAAAATTCCCTCGTTTCATTTTTCACACATCTCACAGCTCTAAGCTTTCCGATAGCTTCGCTTAAAGCTTAGATCGGTTGTACTCTAATGAGTATCAATAATTCCTAGAAAGAGTCGTGCGCCTTGCAAAGCAGAAGCCGCCGTCTAGGGAATTTGTTGCACGAGACAGATCATTTACAGTTATTAATAAAGGCCGCCGTATTGGTCACGGCAGCCCGTGAAAAATTGATAAATAGTGCGGCCGTCGCAAGCTTCTTCGCTACCTCACGTCACCAGCTTCTTCTTCTTCTTCTTCTCCTCATCGTTTTTGACTACCCTGCATTCATATTACCAGAATGGAAATCCTTTTACTAACCTCTATTCACACAAGATATTTATTTATTCTTCTTTTCTATCTTCCATGAGATCATTAAGTCTTAAACTGGGCTAACAGAATAATAATGGCTGTAATATTCGTAATTCGAAAAAATTGAATGAAGAATGAAATCGAATCTTTTAGAGAACATTAAGGTAGTGAAAAGAAAGAGAGAGAGAGAGAAAAGTGAATTTATCAAAGCCAGAATAGGAAAATCTATTTTTTATGAATACTTTATACTTAATTTGCGTCCTGACTCCGGGGTCTTCAATTTCGTCTAAGGTCGTTAAAGTGAAGTTATGAGGCCAGGTTAAATACAACGATGGCTAATTTTATTTTTTTTTGCTTTTCTTTCTTGACTCAAAATTACACCAGGATCCTCACTCATTTCAATAACCTGTCACAGTTGCAAATCATTTATTTTATTCGAAATTGTAAATTAGTTTAGTTAGTTTGTTAAAACTACTCTATTAAGATAAACCCAAGAGGACTCTCTCGGTCTCTTCGTTCTCTTTATTTACCCACACACTATCACCTAATGATAATATTATGTATGCGCTTTGAGGCTTTGGCTTGAATTGGACCCGGGAATTTGCCCTGAGGGGACTTCAACCTTCGCGGACAGAATATCAAATCGAAGACGAATTACGGATAACAAATTAATACCAAATTTATTCATAGTACACTTACATCATCTTTGGAGACTGATACTGGACAAATATGCTTCTGTCGAAATTTCAATACTAATTATAGAAATATTAATCAAGCAACAACACAAGAGCTTTTGTTTATATATTGAAGGGAAGCCAAATGAACTATTTAAGAAAAGGTTAGGTAATAGATAAATTAGATGCGTCGCCCTGGGCCCCGAAGATTTTTAACTTAAGATAACAGGCTCGCGCGTACAACCCAATTGAAATGTTGAGATGGGCTCAAATGAAACCCACGACTAAGCTTAAATTTATTCTTTTCGATTCACTTCCAGCGATAATATCAAATGCAAATATTCTTTTCTCATTGGTAAGTTAATATTTGAAATATTTCATATTGTACACCGGCCAAATTCTATATTAATTTTTTATCTGTTATTTTTTTATTCTCATTAAACAAGTCATTGAACTTTTCCATATTTGTTTCTGTTTTTTTTTTTAACTGTCTTTAAAGGTTGTCTGCATAAGAAAATAACTTGTTAAGAAGACTGAAAAATATTTCTTCTAACTTTTATAAAAATACAATCTCGTTAATCATTTCATGTTATATTAAAGAATGGGTCATAAGGAGGAACGAATACGACAGAAAAGATGACATGTGGAGGGGAGTATTGGCCACGCCTGACGTCACGAGGGCGGGAAACATTGTACCCGGTTTCTATTGAATGCAAATGATTTCTATCTTGTAGAAAAAGGAAAGACCACTCGGCGAAATAGTGTCCACTCCCTCCTCACCACCATCCCTAGCACTTTTTTTTTAATTCGTCTCTTTACCAAACCATTTTCTAATATAGTCTTCAAATAATCAAATTCACTTACTTACCTTACATTCATTAATCTTTGGCATAAGCTGAATCATAAAACAGGATAGCCTACTGCCAAATTAAATTTGTGCACAAATCATACTTTAAATATGTACTTAGATTGATCAAGAAAGAAATGATACTGAAATATAAATATAATATAAATTTCTCCATTATTTTCTATAATAAACACATTTTTAAGAATTTATATGCATTTATATAAACTATTTTTTTTTTTTTATAAAATTTTCATTAGAAATATGTAGCCTATCAGTAGTTATTTAAAATAATTGTTTTTTACTATCTCGTAAGAGATAGTATTGCGATCACGAAAATTTTCGATGTTGAGATTTTGATGTTTTTATACGTTTTGAAGGTTCCTGAATCATTTTCACTAAGGTTGAGAAAAATGTCTGTGTGTGTGTGTGTGTGTGTGTGTGTATGTGTGTGTGTATGTGTGTGTGTATGTATGTAGGCAAGATTACGCAAAAACGGTTTGAGCTAGAATGATGAAATTTGGTACATGGACATTATTCAAAATTCATAGTTTTCTATCAACTTTTGAGAAATGTAGCTCAACCGGAAGAGGGTCATTACGTACAACGTTTTGATTTTTTTTCCTCTAAAGTGACCGTAAAAATAAAGATATATGTTTGATAATTTTTCACCTGATTAATAATTGTATAAAACTGCTATATATAGAATTTCAGCTTGATTGATTTTCTGAAATTACCAGAATTAATTTTTTAACACTGCACATCTCACGCGCCAACACTATGACGTGGTGCCATTAACAAAAAGCCAAACATGCACTGGTTTAATATTTATTATTTATAATTTATAATTAATTAAATTTAATTTAAATATAATATATTATGTTATTTAATCCAATTCAAACTGCGAGATAGTCGAGTGGAGACACTCCAGCTAATTTAACTTTAACTTGGAAAGATACTTCATTAACAAATGTTCATGTTCAACTTTCAAAAAACAAGAAGAGACAATCTATTTGGAGTCATTGATCAATTTCGAATAAAAATTATTGATATTATTAATGTTCACATCCTGTTGATTTTTAATAAGTTTTATCCTTTCTGATTATATGTATACCTATCTATGATTAGAATAATGAATATTTATTAGATATCTATGATATATGTTGTTAACAAAACCATTTTCTAATATCTAATATCTTTGAATATGATAAATTTTAAAATATATTTACTATATATTTTTCATCTTGGATTTTTTTTAAATTAAATAATACTATAAGATATATATTTAGGAATTATTATGAGAATTGTTTTCATTTCAGAGAGTGATATATAATTTTTCGATTTGATGAATTGTAATAATGAATTATCATGTTTGTGCAAATGTTATGCATTTAAATTAATTGGCAGACGGCCATTCCGTGCAGGTAAAATGCACAGCCGTGAAAGGAAGCCGAAAGGTATTTGTAGTAATGAAGCTGTAGCATCTTATGATTTAATAATTACTATTTAATAACAATTTTATTAATCTATCCTAAGAATCTCAAGATGTGGCAAATTCAAAGCCGCATCAACCACATCTCTTCCATGAATCCAATGCTAACCCTCATTGCCAATCCTTTCCCCCACCCCTCCCCCCTCAAGTCTGATTTAATATTCCACCCTTCACACACACTTTTACCCCTACTGAACTTTTATAATACCCTCTTTATTAATCTTTCTCCTTCATCATTGACATGTAAACGACCCAATTTATATACTTGATTAATGAAAAGTTTTCAATCAACCATTTTATTTAGTTGAGCAAATTTTTAAGAATTTCACTGAAATTTAATAATACTTGTTTTTTCTTGAAATAATTTTAAATATTTACAATTCGTATCCCAATTCATGGATTTTCATGGAAATTCACTTTTTTCTATATTCTTCTCAAATCACGAGGTAGCCTGCTTTTAATGGATGTCAAACAGAAACTAAAAGACCCAGCAGGTTCAAATTTCGTCAGGAGTCAGCTGATAGTAGCCTGATGACAGGATCAGTGTTGCGATTTCATTAAAGAGACAGGAATTTCAAAAAGTCACGGACTTATTGACCTATTTTCGTAGATAGTTACTTTCTAAAAAATATTAATTAATCCATTTTTTAAGGTTTAGGAGAACTTAGCCCAATACATATTTAAAATTTTTATCAACTTATTAATGTTTGAACTCTCCCCCTCAAGTTACGGAGTTCAACTTTCATTCAACTTCGCTTAAAACTTAATCATCTTAATAAAAGCAAATAATTTTAGATTTAATATCAAATCTTATTCATAAAAAATATTATCCAGAAAACTAAATTGACTAATTCTCATCAAAATTAATAATATTATTATGAATAAATTAGAAAATTTGATAAGTTGCTGATGAAAATTATGTATACGAATTCAATCAATTATAATCAATCATTTCATTTGAAAAATATTCATATATTATCTCTGCTTATGCCTATTTATATCCGCCAATATTATTATTACTTGATTATTTGTGAATCAAATTACTTCAACCAGGATTGTATAATTAGTTAATTTTGATTGATTTCAAAGGGCATGCCTTTAAACTTTCGAAGAGTCTCGATTAAACAAACGTGAGCTGTTTATTGTAGGAAGTTTGCAAGAGCTTCACTGAGCTCTCAAGATTGCCTGCCCTCACTATTTACCATCAGCTATTTAAATTCAAATCTCTAGAGGATTTAACTTCAACAGGTTTTAATGTTGATTTAAACATTATTAAATAAATCATTTACTGGGCCTATCATTTATGGATAAAGTGATTTTTTTTACTTCATATTTTGTATTCCTACTTCAAATGGTGAAACTCATCCTACGAGACAAATCCTATTTGGTATCTCATCCGTCAATATATCATATGATATTAGTTAACTAATTTAATTTTTTAATTAATATTAACTATTAATGTTCTTCTTCAAAATATTTATGATTAGTGATTGTCACGATTTCTTCGTTGGTACTTGTATACCAAAAGTAATAGACGGATGTTTCAAAACTTTCTGCCTGGAGGGGATCCCGCCAACGAAGCCAATGCATTTATACAACCAACCGAGCAAATCTTCTTAACCTCTAAGTTCATTTTATTTATTTTTCTATCTCTCTCTTTCCTCTTTCTCTCTCTCACACACACACATTACCTATATCTGGTAAGTAAATCCACATGAACTCCTAATTTGATAATAAAGTTCTAGTTAATGGTTATATTTTTTAATAAATATATATAAATTAAGATAAACAAATCTTTTTATATACTTAATGAATAATTTACAAACAGACTAATGTTAGCTTCCAGATTTATAATATATATGTAAAATATTAGAACATTGGTGAAGTTGGTAGGACATGTGTTATACTGCATATTTAAGATAGATTCATTGCTGAATAGCCAACTAAAACTGACATTTATATAATAATTAATATTGTCATTTAAATTGAATATTAACTATAAAACCAATTTATAATAATGTTATTATAATAATTTAAATTTTGATTTAGGTTATGTTAGTATTAAACTATAGGCCGATTTCGTTTCTAAAAAGATATGATTTTATTAGTTAAAAATTATATATGATATAAAATAATAACTACAAACATTAGCCAACTACAAGTGACATTTATATAATAATTAATATTGTTATTTGAATTGAATAATAACTATAAAAACTAATTTCTTTTTAGGTAATGTTTGGAGTTATTATTTTATTTTGTATTATATAATTTTTAACTAATAAAATCTTATCTTTTTAGAAACGAAATCGGCCTATACTTTAATACTAACCTAACCTACATCAAAATTTAAATTATAATAATAACATGATCATATATATATATATATATATATATATATATAATTACTCAATAACAAATATATTCCATGGTGTGACTATATAAATATACTTTTAGGCATCTTTCCAATTG
The DNA here is from genome assembly GCA_963082975.1 of Labia minor. Taxonomy (NCBI): domain Eukaryota; kingdom Metazoa; phylum Arthropoda; class Insecta; order Dermaptera; family Spongiphoridae; genus Labia; species Labia minor. The sequence goes on from OY720345.1 coordinate 58,928,502, forward strand.
TTGATAGAAAAAAAAAAAATTAGGGATATTCCAATTGGTCGAATTAACATTTGAGAACAAGTCATTTATTAATTATATGATGAAAGATTTAACTAAATTTACTGGTTAAATTTTTCGATTTCTTATTCATGATATTATTATTTTTTTTATATATATAATTAAAGAACGTAAATTTATTATTTGTAATGAGTATCATCAATATATCACAAGGAGGATGTTTAAAGATAAATATATAATTAATTTATATAAGGCCAAAAATTGAAAAAAAAAAATAGAAAATTCTAAAAATCTTATATGAGAATATTCAATTCAAAGATTATTAATGTGATCAATAGTAGTAATATAGTTTTTATTTATTTTGCTTTGTATTATTAAAAATTATTTTATATAATATATATAGATTTGTATATTTTATAAATTGCAATTTTTTACATTTCAAGGTCACAAAAAATACTAATGTAATTAAGAAAAATGAGTGAATTAACAAAATAATTTTAAGATAAAATTCTCAAGTATATAAATAATCACTTCTCTCTCTCTCTCTTTCTCTTTCTCACCTCGAAATTACATCTATTCAAATTTTATAAGAAAAACTATAAAAGAAAAACACCTGAATCTTATATATATATATATAACCGGAGGTATTTTATTTTTAACTTCAAACATTTTAGTTATTTTTCATTTAAATTTAAATTTCAGAAAATTTATTATACAATATTTTTAAAAGAATGTCCCAATGTGTGTCTATAAACGATCTATTATAAAAGTATATACATTTTTATTTTATTTTATTTTAATATTATACCTCTATAAAAATTATATGAACTGCATAATTTAGTTCATACAAATTTAATTTCTCATTTACAGTTGGTTTTTTTAATGCATCTCTATATAATAATTATTATAAATTATTATATGATGTTTTATTAAATAATTTTTAAGTTTGTACATTATAATTCCCTATGAAATTATTTAAAAGTTAAATTACTATTTATCTGTAGAATCATAATAACATATGCGTGATAAATTAGTATATATATATATATATATATATATATATATATTTCTTATTTGATTTGTTTAAAAATATAAGTAATATTTTTTTATTAATTCATTTTCCATCCATTTTTTATTTATTATATAATAAATGGTTCATTTATTTATTTTTATTATTTTACTTATATATACATTTATATATATATATACATATAAATATTATTTAAAAAAAATTTTTTTAAAGAGTGTATATTATACTAAAACGAATATTAATTCAAATAATAATCGTAATAATAAATTGTTAGAAATATATATATATATATATATATAATGTGTTCCATGGAACAATTGTGAGTTGATGATATCGGAGCACTCCCACTCCCTCCAAGGGAGGTGGAGATTCCCACATATTCAGATATAGTCTGAGAGGAACGAACCATAGAAGAAAGATAGATACCCATTCTCTGATCCGCGAGACCCGCCCTTTTTCCCGTGAACTATCTGAACCGTATTGAACTGTTGCGAGCATAACGACCTCCTCGACAAGAACAATTATGACAAGACCCCGAATGCCCCGCTGGGCCCAGGGGCGGAGCCTCCCTGCTTTACATTCAACGCGGGTATACGCTTTTCCAACAGGCCTTACACTTCAACAGGTGTAACCAATGGATTCCTATATATTTTCATACAAAATATTATAAATGAACCTAATTTTAATCAAATATTTGGAATAGTGCCGAAAATTACTGGTTCGTATAAAATCCCCACGCTTCACCGGCGTTAATAAGCAGTTGGCACCGCCCAGTTGGGAGCCGGGGACCTTGTATTTTAGTATTTACTTTTTTTTATTTACTTATTTATTTATTTTTTTGCAAATAATCACCACCACCATATCACCACCTGTTTGTTCACTTTTAAAATTCATTCATTAACAAAAATAAAATAAATAATAAATATTATGAAAAAATATTTTTTCTTCATATATATGTATATAAATCAATTATATATTTCTAAAGAAAAATAAAAAATTAAATTAAATACTTAATGAAAAAAAAACTTGATTTATTTCCAAAAAATACAGCTATACTAATTTGATATTTCGTTGTTATTAAACATAAATTAGGCATGTCTCGAGTCATTTTCATCTCCACTTGGGGTGAAGTATTTTGAGCCCTTCCTTTGACAAGTGTTGAGTCGTTGTTTATTTGACTTATCTACTTATAACATCCTTTTCAAACGGTAATTATTTATATTAGTATTTGAGAAAGTTTATAAAAGACAGATTAGTTATTTATAAAAATAGTTTTTTTTTAATCCGTTTCCTTTCTAAAAATGATTAGAACCCAATTGACTTGATTATTTTATAAATTTATGATATTTTATAAATTCAAGTATAAGAAAATATCAACAAATATTAAAATAAAAAAAAAATTTAATTACTTTATAACGGTGCAGGCCAAAACTACAGAACTTTAAGAATTTTTGTGATTTATAATTATTTAAATCCTTTATTTTGGTAGGTAAAATCACAGGATGTTGACAATGGAGCGTTGCTGAGATAAAGAAAGGAAATTAATTTTATCAAAAGCTATGATTGATTTTAATATTTTTAAGATCTAATTAAACAACGGTGATGTGGATATGTCTTGAAATCCTAAAAAAAGCAAATAATTCCAGAAACAAATCTGTTTTTATAACTATACAATGGCAACCATGCTTATTTCTTGCCTACCAGGAAAGTCATAATGTTTTCTCCTTCAAGTTCAATTTTTTTCCAAAAACAAATCAGTTTTCACGACCATAGGCTAAACCAGTGGTTCTTAAACTGTGGTCCGCGGACCCCTGGGGGTCCGCGAAGCCTTTACTGGGGGTCCGCGGTCCTCGGAAAAAAATCATCGTAAAAATATATACATATATAAATATTTAAAGTTCATTGTTTAACTATATCCTCCTAGAGAATTACGGCTATAATTTAATACTATTAATAATACTATTTTATTTTATTAAATTGATAATTATGTCAATTAATTTTTTGTGAATAAATAAACATATATAAAAAACTATATATAAAATTTGAATTTTCATCCATTCATTCATTTAAAATCATTTTTCGATTGTTCCTTTAAAATAACCCCTCTTAGGGGCTCGGAAGGGGAGGCATATAAGGGAATTTTCTTTCACTTTGTTATTGGGGAAAACCAGGGGAGGGGACAGTCTTACCCGGAAAAACCCAAATTGTCAGCGTCCACTCTGGGGTTTTAAACAGTTTTAAAGCAAATGTTAATTATAAGTTCATTTCTCAACGAGTTGTATCTTTAAATTATTTTTATTAATTTAATTAATTATAATTAAATTATAGCTAATAATAGTTTATTATAGCTAATAATTTTTTTTAATTTTTAGTGTAATTTGCATGATCATTATTTTATAAAAACACTAAACACATTTTGCAATTTCCCAGAAAGGCTGTTTTTGAGAGTAAGTATAAGTTAGTTTTATGAATAAAAAATATTTATTTTAATAATATTTTAGAATCAAATTACGAAATATATTTATTATATAAATTAATATTCATTTAAAATGATATTAAATCATTTATTTAAAATGATTTAAAACATTTATTAAAATGATTTAAAACATTCATTTAAAATGATATTAAAACATTCATTTAAAATCATATTAAAACATAGCTAGTAAATAATAATTCGTTATATTTATATTATATTTATATTATTGTAGTTCAATGTTAATAAATTACTCCATAAAATGGATCGTTGGCTACAAACTGGTTCAACACAGAAACGGAAAGAATCAGATGATGAGGCATCAACAGCAAACTCTACCAAGAAACGCAAAACTAGAAAATATTCGGATGATTATTTATCATTTGGATTTACTTATATTTGCAACAATGATGTGGAAAGACCAGTCTGCGTTCTATGTCAGGAAAGTTTATCCAATGAAAGTATGAAACCTGCTAATCTCAGACGTCATTTACAAACAAAGCACAGCGAGCATGTTAGTAAGTCTATCGAATTTTTTAAAATGAAAAAAGAAGAACTTAATTCAAGTCAGAAATTGATGGTAAAGACGGGATCTGGTGGTATGAGTAAGAAAGCAGTAATGGCATCATATGAAGTAGCTCTACTTATTGCTAAAGCAGGAAAGCCGCATAATATAGCAGAGCAATTAATTCTTCCTGCTACAAAAGTAATTACAAATATAATGTTAGGAACTAAAGCAGCAAACGATATAAATTTGATTTCATTATCAAATGATACGGTTAAGAATAGGATTGAAGACATGTCATGTAATATAAAAGAAGAATTAATATCGAGAGTGCGCAAAAGTCACTATTACTCATTACAATTGGATGAAAGTACTGATGTCACTAATAATGCCAATTTGTTAGCTTTCATTAGATATGAGTTTGAAAATCAAATACAAGAAGATGTATTGTTTTGTGATTCACTACCTTCACGAACGACAGCTAATGACATATTTAACAGTTTGAATAATTTTATAACCGAAAATGAAATAGAGTGGCCAAAATGTGTTGGAATTTGCACTGATGGTGCTCGTGCAATGTCAGGTACAAGAACTGGATTGATTGCTCTTATTAAAAATGTTGCGCCTCAGGTTGTTTGGAATCATTGCTGCATTCACAGAGAATCATTAGCAGCCAAAAATATGTCACCAGATTTGAAAAGAACATTAGACGAAGTAGTTAAAATTGTCAATTTCATTAAGGCTCGTCCACTTAATTCCAGAGTTTTTAAAATTTTGTGTGAGGAAATGGGTAGTCAACATACACATTTATTATTACATACAGATGTACGTTGGTTGTCCCGCGGGAAAGTACTCATTCGCCTTTTTGAGCTTCGAGATGAAATACGATTGTTTTTAATAGATGCGCATTTTGAACTGACCGAATGTTTCAATGATTTTATCTGGTTAGCTAAGGTGGCTTACTTGACTGATATTTTTACAAAATTGAACGAACTTAATTTGAGCCTGCAAGGTACTGTTGTAAATATATTTAAAGTTGAAGATAAAATAGAAGCAATGATTAAAAAAATCGACTTGTGGTCGAAACGCATCCAGAACGGTGTATATGAGTCTTTTCCAACTCTCAATGATTTCATAGAAAGCTCCAGTGAAAAATTGCTTAATCAAACGCGTCAATTATTTGTTGAACATTTAATTACTTTGAAAAGCAACTTCAGGAAGTATTTTTCTACTCCTGATCCTTGCAATAACTGGATCAGAGATCCATTTAATATGGAAATTACAAATGCTAAACATTTATCTGCACCTGAACAAGATATTCTCGTGGAATTATCATGTGATACAACTTATAAACTAAAATTTAACAAAACTGAATTGAGCAACTTTTGGTTACTTCTCAGGTCAGATTATCCTGCGCTTGCAAATAAAGCACTTCAACACTTGATTCCATTCTGCACAACATATTTATGCGAACAAGCTTTTTCGGTACTATTTTATATTAAGTCTAAATATAGAAACAAATTAAATGTAGAGCCGGATCTTAGATTAAAAGTTTCCAATATTAAGCCAGATATTGAGATTCTTGTTTCAAGAAAACAACTGCATACATCTCATTAAATATGTAAGTTATATTTAATGAGATAGATGCAGTTATTTTTTAAAATATTTCTTATTTAATATTTTCTGAAAAAAATTATAAAATATTTATATGAATTTAATGTAAGTACCCATTATAATTTGTGAGATTTGTTGCTATGACAATGTTTGTATTTTCTTTCTTCAATATTATAATTTCTAATAAAATGTGTTCTACAATATGCAAAAAAATCGTTATTCACCAATCACTGTTAGAAATATTCATCATATATCCTTGTCCTTATGAGATCGTAAGCCAGAAATTAATTAATAAAATGACGTAAAGTACCTAAAGTTGTGATGGGGGTCCGTCAAAAAAAATTTTTTCAAGTGGGGGTCCGTGGAGTACATAAGTTTAAGAACCTATGGGCTAAACAATTGATAACTTTGCTTCTTTCTTGTTTACAAATGACGTGACGATAGTTTTTCCACTAATCCTGAATCTTTCCTTGATATTTTTCTAATAGTCCTTTAAAAATCTATTTAGCGAATGGTTTGGTACAGGAATCAGAAAATATTCAGAACCCTTAATTTTTTTTGACCATCATTCATATAGAATTAACTTAGAATAATTGAATATAAATGTTAAGGTTTTCACTTTCACCTTCAAAACGAAATAGTATCTACATTATGAACGTAAAAAAAAACAATTTAAAATGAAAGAAGAGATCATATATTAAAAGAACAACTCTATAATGACTAATAGCCATGGTGTCATTCGGGAAGTATCTAAATCACAATTATCCAAATCTCAATGAAATAATTCTCTTCATAATTGATCATTTATTGTCCACTTAGAATGTTTTATTATAAAAACGATTGATTACAATTTATGTAATACGTCATTTCCCTTAAATACTTTTCCTAGGACAAACCAATAGTCAAATACTAAACAAAAGATCACCTAATTTGGAAGTTTCATTCTTTTACTCTTTTTATCTGTTGTATAATTTAGTTTTAATTGGTCGACTCCACATATCACGTCTTATTTTCTCTCCCCTACCATTCATACGATCATTAAGCCTTTCTATATTTAGTCAAACGTCGCAAAATCTCTGATATATTATTAAGCCGAAGAGCTAATTGCTTGATTTTATGAGCCTTAATTAAAACCAATCTGCAATATATTGAAACTTTCATTTATTTAGGTCTCATAGTACTACTAATGTAATTTTTTTAACAATCGCTATTTATATAATTATTTATATACTAATGACAATTAAAAAAAACGATTATAATAATATTGGCAATATAGAATCCAAAGCGATTAACTCCACATATAAACAAACTGGGAAATTAAGCCCAAAATTCACAGTTTTTATTAATTTCAGGGTTATTGATTACAGAAAAATGTATATTGTATTGCAATATTAAGATTATCAAGTTCATTATTCACTTCATATGTTGCAGATTACCTTAAACATTATATTACTAGCAAAATTTTAAAAATTGGCTTCTGAGTGACTCATATTACAATTTTCTATTTTATATATTAAATTTACATTTTTTTTTATCTATCTATTCCATTAATTATTAATTATTTTATTTATTTATTTTCTATTTTGTATTTCAAAATTAAACACATAAACGAGAATGAAAATACACAAAATATTCAAAACAATTTTTCCATAACTTGTGATTACTATAGTAAAAAAACTAAAATTTGGTAAACTCAATTCTCGCTGGAAAATAAAAAAAAATGTCATAATTCTTTTCTATTTGGACATTGTAGTTCATTATAGTATTTTAATTATCTATGTATATAAATAATTTATTATTTTATATATAGGTTTGAATAGCAAAACATTAACGATTTAATAAAAACATAATAATTGAGAGATAAGCTAAGTATCAATAAATTAATAATAAATATCACCTGTCGAAATTATACACTTAATATCTTTTAAGTATGATTTATCATCTTTACATAAATTTTATCATATAATAAAAAATAATATTATGTGTCTCTTTTTAATATCAACAAAAACCAATATTTTTTTAAAAAAATTTTTTACTGAAAAAATAATTAAAATTATTTTGATTCTTGTATATTCAAACTTATTTAATATTATAATTCTTTTTAAGTAATAATTTGTTATTTATTCTTACAAATGTTGTAGGAATCTTAACAATTTTGTTAATTAAAATATATATTATATTAATATTAATATTGATAAATTTATTTTATCAAAATTTTACTTGATAATATAAACACATACATATAATAATAATTGAATAATTTTTTTTTTTAATTTCTTCTATCTAACGTTTATACTCCTATATTTATTTGCAAACCAGTGGTTTCAATTAGAGCATGTTAGATCGGCCCGATAAAACGCTTCTCGGCCTGGAAAGGGCGTGTCAAGCCTCAAAATAAAGGGACCCTCTACACACCCCTTTTAAGGGGAAGCTTACTCTTCTTTTCACTCACCAATAACCCAATAAGCATTAAGCTTTAAGGAATTATTTATAAAATTTTTCAACTATTCAATTCTTTTTTTTTCTTTCATAAATATTAAAATTGTTACTTCAGTTGAAATATATTTTATGCAATTGCATTCATTAAAACGCAATGTATTTTTTTTTCGTGGAATAATAAATTAGTATTTATTTAAAGATTAAAAGATGTGATTTGATTTAATGAATAAATTACTTTGTTATGTTCCTTTCCTATCTATATATTTATTTTTTTTCTCCAACGTTTAATAGTGATTTTATATTATATTATATTCCTGTTTTAAGTGATCATTTCGACCTTGGCTTGTGGAAAACACCGGAACTCCCCAGACTGTACGGACCAACATAATATATATAAATATCTTATAAATTAATAAAAATAAATTTTAAATATTCACGCTTTTTATTAAAAAATGCCCTGAAAAATAGAAAATATAATATTAATTAAACCTTGAATATTATCCTTTACATATGCTCAACAAAAAAGCGTGGGGGCATATGAACATAAGGAATAGGTAAAGAATTTAATATTATTATGTGCGACCCACACTTTTTTGTTATGCATATGTAAAGGATAAAATTCAAGGTTTAATTAATATTTTATTTTCTATTTTAGGGCATTTTTGTTTAAAAAGCGTATATATTATATTTTATATTTTATATACAATATAATTAAATTCACAAATTTTAAAAATCATCGACTTTCAATATACGTTTCAAATTTGAACGAAATCGCTCAACTAGAAGTGGGTTAAAATCCAATTACAAATTTTGAACATTACAGACGGACAGAAAAGTGAAGTTAATAAAACGCTTATAAAAAGGAAATAAGTATTAATTAAATTAATAGATAGGAAAATAGGTGTTGTTGTTGTGTGGTTGCTAGTAAATTTTAAAAATTAAAACAAAAACCGAGTCAAAATTATTTTTCTCCCTTTAATGAATTTTCTATTCAAGTTTAAATAATAAGAGCATTTATCATTTCCGTTAGAATATTTTCTTAAAGGAAATATTTAAAATAAATGTGATTATATTTATGGGCGAGTTAATAAATTAGTGGAGAACTAAAAAAAAAACTTCGTAATTGATGGGGTTGATTTTGGTAAAATAAATTTGAAAAAGTTCTTCATCCCTTTTCTAATCCTGTCTTGAAACAAAAAAAAGCTTTCTCGACTGTGAAATTAACGTCTCGGTTTTTTGGTGTTTTAGTTCTCGAAGGGGTCTGGAGAGGAGAGCACTTGCCTGCAAGGACCCGACTGTTTCATGGTGAGTACTGGGCATAGATTTAAGGTTTCAATTAGTCGCTCTTTCTTACTTGACATCATTCTTCCACCATTGAATATATATAAAACGTATATTCACCTAAAATACATTGCATTCACATTTATTTCCAGTACAAAAAACTTTACTGTTTCAAGTTTGGAAATGTTTTAAGAATATAACATCCAAGTTCAAGTCTAATGGTCGATTTTAAGTCATTTTTCTTTAGAAACTAACAAATTTATCATCCAACATTTATCTTTTTTCCTATACCTATGTTTTCTCATATTTTCATCATTTCCTTTTTCATTATATACAATATACTATATATTTAATATAAACTTTTCTCACTTTCTTTAGATATGAAATCATTAATTATAAATCATTCTTAACATTACTAGTATTTGTACGAGATTAACATAAATGATGTTGCTGAATTGTTGTAATGAATTAAAATGAAATTTTCTTTTTTTATAATTTTTTTATTTTTCCTCTGTTCACTTGTTCAAATAATCATCTTGAATAATTAAGATGTCAGGAAAAATTAATGAATTGAAATTCAACTTTAGAAACTACAAAAAAAAAAAAACATTATGAAAATCTTTAAACAAATAAAAAGACATACCTATTTCTTCATTTCTATAGAATAAAGTAATAATAATACTTATGAATATACATAATAAAGTTAATATATATTCTCTTGACTTCAAAAGACTCGACTAAAAATAATAGATCTTTATTATATCTTTTTATCAATCTACTTCATTTTGATACGATTTTATTTAGATTATAACAATAGTGACATCATTTCTCTTCATTAGGCACACCTTTTCAAATTATAATCTGTCAGTTAAATGTCTTCCTTCGAAACAATAAGAGAGAGAGAGAGAGAGAGAGAGAGTGAAAGAAAGAAAGAAAGAAAGAAAGATAAAAAGAAAGATAGAAAACTCGTGACCATAAAGCCAAAATAAATAAAATTGATTAGACAATTGTACTTGAAATATAAATAAATAATTATATTAACTACACTAGCTATTTATATTTATTAACAATACTAAAAAATATCTTTATTCTTTTTATTTTTCATATGCACGAAGATAGTAATATTATTTAATTAATTTATTTTCTTTTATTGTTAGTTATCGAATAATAACAAATGAAAATTAATTATTTTATTTTAGAATAATAAAAACATTATTTTTTAATCTCTCTTTTATTATTTAATATATTTAAGTATTTTAGATTTTTTAGGAATATTAAAATATATAAAAATAAATACTTATATTTTGTTTTATAATCATTTACAATTTAAAATTTATTGATTTTTCATAATTAGATAAAGTCATTCTATTTTGGTACAAATGAAAGAACAAATTATATATATTGACAAATAAATAGACAGATTTTACCCAAAGAATGAATCAAAAAAATTTCACCCCTGAAGATAACAATTATCATTACATTCGAAAATGCTTATAATAGCCAAGATAAAATCTTTTGGCCTACTCATGTCGGGGTAGCACCCTAATCCAAAACCATTAGTAGGTACTCTTTATTATATTTATTAATGTTATTTGGGATGAGTATATCGAGATAAACTTCATCGTATTGAGAAATCTATTCATTTTCATTTAATTATAATGATTACTTAACGGAATTTTTAATTTTTTTAATTTTGTAAAAATTAATGGATGATAGAAGATAAAAAAAAGGAGAAGGGGGGAGATGAGAAGAATTCAAGGTGTATAAATTGTATTAATTTATCGGAATTATTTTTATTATTATTATTTGTAAGTGATTGGAATTGAAAATTTAAGATTCCGTTTGGTTCAGTTACATAAAGAAGATGTCAAAAATGAAATGGAATGGAAGTGTAGAGTGTCGGAGGGCACTCTTGTCTCTTAATGGCATACGCACGCTTGAACAGAACATGCGTGATTAAATAAATGAAAAGGCGTGGGCCCCCGGGAGCATAATGAGTCGATGGGGGTCTCTGCTGCTTCGGCTGGATGCTGAAATGCTGACTCCCCCCCCTCTTCTAAAAAAACACTTCACATTTACTTGCATTCAAATAATGTCTCGCGATTTCACTTTGAAATTTTTTTATCACCCATAGATTCGAAACAGTTATTTTCAGAAAAGGGGAAAAAAATAAATAAATAAATTAAAACGTTTATTTATTTCAACATTTTAGTTCAACTTTGATTTATTTATTGATTTATTTTCAAAAATCAACAAATTAAATTTATAACTTATCCTGGATGAGTATTTATTATTATAAAAAAAAAAATATTTTTATAATTTTATCATACCTCTTATATTTTACATAAATAAAATCTCGTCTTATTATTAAAGTTTCTCATTAAATGCTCAATTAATATTTAACAATAATAAAGATTTAATTAATCAAAATCATAATTTGAACCCATTGCACCATATTAAACAATATAATAATAATTTTATTCATTCAAATATAAAATAATTTAATTAAATCCAAAAAAAAAAAAACAAAAAACAAATAACGAAAGTAATTCAATCGTAAAGAAAAAAAAAATTAATTGAAAAACTTAAATTAACTTAAAAGGTATCGCGATAAAACTTGGAAAGTTTAATTTAAATTATTATTTTAATTTAGACCTATCAAAATGTTTGTCATTTATTAGACAGAAAATTTATTATAATGATTGAATATATGAATTGGAATTTTTTTTTTCTTTCAAAATGAAAAAAAAAAATTAATTAATCCTTTCAAAACATTTGTAATAATAATAATAATAATAATATTACAAATGTATTTCTTTAGAAAATAGGTACATATATAATAAGTAGGGATTAAAAACTGATATATAAAAAATATTATGATAAAATAATCTTATTGATTATTTGACTAATTGACCTGATAAGATGTCATTTGTGTATCATTTTGTGAAATCTTTATTTTCTACCCTCCCTTCTCTAGTTTTCGAATTCCTTGGGGAGAATATTATTATCGATTGAATTGTCAAAAAAAAAAAAAAAATGGAATTAAAATTATTTTCTTATCTTTAAAAATAATTATTTTTTACTCATATTATTTTTCTATCTAATATATCAAAATTTTAAGATGTATTTTACATAAATAATATTAAAATAATTAAATAACTCTTTTTTTTTTTAATAATTTTTTTTTCTATATAGGTATATATAGAAAAAAATGAGGAGATTTATAGTCCGTAAATACCGGAAAAATTCACTATGTATTTTTTTTTGAATGTCACACTTAAATAGGGGCGTTTTCCACTTCTTCATTAAAGCCGTTTTTATGATAATAAGCAATAAATTTCATCTGATAGGTTGTAGTAAATACTCGTAAGAATTTATTCATGTTCCTTGAATGTTCATTTATGTTCTTGTTTGTTCTCTTGCTATTAAATTTGCCTTTTTGTTTGTTATTTTCATCTAGAAATATGTATTTACTACTAAATTATTATTAAAAGTAGAAATTAGTATATTCCTACTTTTTTTTTAAATAAAAAAAAACATGAAGTTGTTTAGAAATTAAACCATTTTTCAATTAAAATTTACCAAGGTCAATAGAAGAATATATTATAAAGTAAAAAAAAAAAGAAGTAACTTTTGAATCCAAAATGATTTTGATTGTTAACCGGAAATTTACCAAGCGCAGAGATGCTTAAACTTGAAATGTTATGCCGACCATCGCTCGTCTCAATTACTGAATTTATCATTATAATTTAAAGCTAAAGATTTTGAGCTTCTATATTTCCCATTAAATTATACTGTTTTTCCCTATTATTATTGAAATTCGTGCAGAATTGTCAGTGTACCGCCTACCAACATCTCTGCTTACAAATTTAAATCTAAACGAAAGTCACAAAAAAAAATAAAAAAATATATAATAATACTGGTCCTGAGTTTTATCACCTAAAAAAAATCATTATCTTCTACAAGTAAATTGTTAATTTTTTGGTTTTAAATTTCTTTAACAAATTGATAAATATATCTATATATGTAGCTTTAACGTACACCAAAGTAATTGGCTGCAGCAGACTCATTCCTCCAAACGCCCCTATTCTGAGCCACTCCCATCTCCCTCATGTCCCTTTTTACATTGGTCTAACTACGGATCGCATCCCAATCAGTCCCCTCACAAATTGGTTTAACGCAAGTCTTTCTAACCACGTCTTCCGCCCATCGCAACCTACGAATTTGATGCCCTAACTATGTCTGGATATGCATAAAGTTCATGCAACAAATTGGTTTATATATATATATACAAATGTATATATCTTAATAGTTAATCTTTTAAAAATTTATATCATACATACTCCGTTTCACATATTGAAATAATTTATTTTAATAAGAATGCTTAACTTGAATCAACATTTTTTTTATATTAGCTACTATAAATATGCACAATATATCATCTTAAAAAATCTCAAATATTTTATTTTTATATGTGAAACTTACCGTGAATCCTTATTATAACATTTTTATAATTTAATAACTGAAAAAACAACAACATGAATATTTTTCAAATTAAAAAAGTCTATAGATGCATGCATATATATGATATATACTATGTATATGTACTATATAATTCAACATTCATTTAATAGTTGTTTTTTTTTATTTAGAAAATAATTTTGTTAATATCAATAGATAGTAGATTTTATATGTACAATAAATTCAATTTGATTTTAAACGATTCAAAGTAAATAAATTAGCTGTATACGTTTATCATACCTTATTTCCCTTTGCTTATTTCCTATATAACTCTTCGATAATCTCGTTTCCGAAGATTCCAACGAATTGAACTTGAATGCAAACATCGGTTCGACCTGTTGCAATGACCTCATTCCATGTTTTCTTATTCAAGATAAACTGAGATATTCCGACGTTATATCTTAATAAAGATATTTTTAAATAAATAACCTGGAGTAATAAAATAACTCAAAATACCGGTTTTTTAATTTTATTATTTACCGCCATTTTATTTTATTTTATTTATTTATTTATTTTTTTTTTTCTTTTTCTTAATTTTTTTCTCATAATTTATTTCGGTGAGTGTATATTTATAAGCAAACCATAACAAGATTATTGTCATATTTATGATCACAAAATCTTTGTAATACAAATATATTAGCTTTAAATTTCTTTGAAATTTGCTGCTCATGTCATTTGTCTTTTGTTATCTTATAGCTTATAGATTCGTTGGAATGGTTGATAATTCAAATATAGCTCAATCAGATTCACGTAATATTTTTATTAATCATAAATTATAAATTATTTTTAAAAAAAAATATGTATTGTACTTTATCTAATATTTCATATTTTCAAATGTTTTCAATTTTCGTAAACTGGTTTTATGAAATATATTTGACATGTCGATTTTTTTTTGACTCAATCAACTTTCTTCCCCTTTCAATACAAGAGAACACAGTTTATATTTACATCAGGTATTTTGGTAGGCAAATCGGAGGATGTTATCAATAGAACGTTGCTGAAATGAGGAGAGGCAATGAATTCTCACAATACTTTTATAAAATTTTTAAGATTCACTACAAGCCTATATTTTTTCCAAAAACTAACCAGTTTTCACAATCATAAGCTGCCAAATTGGAAGTCCTGATTAGTTTCTTGCCTACCAGTGACGCCAGCGTGTTCTCTCCTATATTCAATAATAATTTTATATATTATATATTTTGAGACGTTGCTTTAAATATGTCTTAATACGAGAGCGAAGTTAGTTATCTACAGAAAAGTGGTCATTATTTTACACCAGAATAATTTAAGACCTAACCAATGTCATGTATTGGGTTGGGAAGTATTGCCTCACCCACCATACTCTTCCGATATTGTTCTAATAATGAATTTCCATCTATTATTGGTATAAGTGGTAAAATTATGAGCAAATTGGACTATTAAGTTAATTTGTATCTTTATATTGTTTTTAAACAAATTATTAAAATCATTAAAACTTATAAAAAAATTATCTATTCTCCTAGTTAGGCTTTTGTCTATGACTCATATTCGGGGTTGAATACTCACCGGATTTGCATATTTAAGCAATTGAATTCTATGTTGCTAGCCATTAACATGATAGTGTAAAATAATCAATAAAACACACACAAAATTTAACTAAATGATTTGTGAAATTTTAATCGTAATTTAAGGACATATTTCACCTTGCAATAATTCATTTTTTCTAAAAATAAAAGTAAAATGTTTTTGTTTTTTATAAATTTCTTAGGTTCATCATTCAATAAATGGTATACTTAATAGAGAAGTATTCATTCTTTGGTGGTAATAATTCCTCTGGATCTGCATTAATATTGTTTCGCGTTTCAATCTCGTTTGATTTTCCCAAAGGGTTGTCTTACCGGTCGTGGCTGATTCCGGTGCAGTTCCGGGACCATAATCCGGCTTGGTCGTGCCTGAAGTCCCAGGGGACCCAAAGGGACCTCTGGTCACGCGGCAATGAGTGTTTTATCTGATTGCTTTTCTAATGATAGCCCACGGATGCGGCACGACGGGACGGATTTTAGCCGACATTCCGCTGTTCGTTGGTACCTGAACTTGGGTATTATTTCACCTGAGTAGTATTTTTTTCGCGTTTGCTTTGCTCAATGCACCACGTCTTATATACTTGTATTTTGAACTCATTAGTAAACCATTCGCGCGTGATCGAGATCGAACGGAGATTCTCCTAAAATGCTAAATATATAATTCCCTAACGCTTTTAAATATATAAAACATTTTCCCCTCTAGCCATGACAGAAATGGCGTTTGTATGCCTTAAGCGGAAACAGCAATGCCATTTCTGTCGATTATTTTTTTATTTTCTATTTTCTTATTTTTTTTTATTTAAGCCTTAAATATTATTTTAAATAAGAAGAGAGGGTTTCCGATTTAAACGTTTTTCGTTCATTGATTCTCCAAAAAGTGTCAAGAATTTAAATTGGATGGGTATTTTTTTATTCCTTAATAATTTGCTAGAAGCTGATTTCACTTTCATTTACTTAAGAATTATATTAGCTTTAATAATAAAGAGAGAATATAAAATAATGTTAAGAAAAAATTATTATTAATAATAATATAAAATAGAATTAATTAAAAATCTGTGATGAAAGCTATGAAACCATCTTAACTTTGAAATTAATTAATACTTTCTAAAAAACAAAAAAAAATTTTAATCGCTTTTAAATATATAAAATTGATTTCTTTTAAAATGAAAATGAAAATGAAATCTTTAATCATTTTTATCAAAACAAACATGTTTAAATAATTTAGAAAAGATATTAAATATGAAAATTGATACAAAATTATTTAATCGTGCCTCTCCGGTTCGGTACTATTTTCAAATTAACTAAATGTACACTTTTCAACATCTGTCTGAAATTTACATAACTCTTTTTTTTTCTTTCATCTTTCATTCATATCTTTCCATCCAAGATTAATATAATTATTTTATCATATATTTAAATCAAATCTACTTTAAATTAGCCTAGCAATTGAGGATATAATCATTTTGTGATTATATCTATATTATCACCTTGCTAGTGAAATATTTAAGATCATATGTTTCAATCTATTCGTTTAACAAATTAAATAAATAAATAAAATAAATCAACACCATTTTTTTTATTATATTAAGGATATAATTTTAATAGATTAAAATAAAAAAAAATGATAAATATTAAATTGAGTTTTATTTTAATATTTTCGTTTTAGGTATTTTGCAAATATTTTTTTTCTTCTTTTCTTTTTAATGCAATATTGAGCATCTTTTACTTTGAAAGAAAAAAAAAGGAATAAGAGAAACAACAGGCTTAATTAAAACCTGGGAGACCCTTAAGGCAAAGCAGGTTCCTCTTCTGCATGGCTATCGTCACATTAGTAATTTGAACAGAGTCGTCTCATCAGGAGGAAGTGTTTTTCTTTGCTTTTTTTAGTAATTTTTTTTTTTTTTATTTTTTTTTAAATTTTTCGACAAAGGCTTGTCGTGACGATTCTCTCTCGATTGCCGTTAGCTATGGTTCTGCTTTACGGCCAAAGTGTATTTTGGGAAAAAGAGGTGGGCACCAATTTGGGAGCCCATTTGCTGCTGAAAAAGAGACCGCTGGCATTAAGATAGCCACACGTCTTCGTCCTTTTCTTTTGCTTTTATAGCTCATGGTTTAATGTACCAGACCCTTCTTCTGTTGATTTTACTTAATCAATTCGATTTGTTTCGCATGTTTGAAAATGAAAATTTAAACTAAATTGTTCGTATAGTAATTGATAAATACTCCCCAAAAACATCAATTGAATTATATAATACTTATATTTTAGATAGAGAGTGTTAAATTTGACTAAAATCTATATATATATATTTAATGAAAACCCTTGAAAAAACTAAGGGCATGATAAATTAGTTAAATTTTAGAAATTATATAATTTCTTTTAATAAACATAAATACATAACATAAACATAATACAGCAAATTTCGACGAATTTGTTTTGAATCTATTGAATATTATTTCATTCTTTCTTTTTCTTTCTTTCTCCCCCCCCCCCCATCTCTTTATATATATATATATATATATATAAATTATATAAAAGAAATTGTATATCTGCCTTTCCCATCAATCATTTCGAGATAATAGATTGTATATATTTACTGTTCTTTTTCTAATCAATTGTACATTGTAAATTGTAATACATATAATATTAAAAAATAAGACTAAAGAGGGTCTTGGGGGGGGGGAGCATACCGGTTAGATAATAAAAACCTTATACTGACTTAGAGCTAGTATTTTAAAGTTTACTAGAAAAATATTACTAACCATTAATTAGAATTATATATTTTATCGTAATTATAAAATTACATTTAAGTTAGTAATTTGTAATTTTATTTAATTTCTTTCAATTTAAATGATTATGTTAATATTGGATCTTCATTCTCAACCTTGTTAGGTGAGCGTTTTACAAAATTGTACGTGATTCTTTTAAATGTATTCAAAACAAAGGTTTAAAAAATTAAGTGAATAATCCAAAATCAAACATTAATATGTACTTAAAAACTTTAAATGGACACAAAGAATAAAATTCCTGAGTCAACTAAATTCACTTGAGTAAATTTAAAACAACAACTTTCGATTAACCAAACAAACCTTCAAATTTATATTTTACTAACACATCTATGCCAAGATTCATATGCATACTGATCATCAATCGACATAATGGAGTTTTTATGTTTTAAATCATATATATATATATAATAGTATAAATTTATGTATATTTGACCAAACAATTAAAATTTCTAATTTTCATTCTGCTAATCAAAATATCAATTGAAATATTATTTTGATTTTGAATATGAAAATTATATTCAAACAAAGAGATTTAAGAATTATATATATATACTAATGTAATAAATTTCTGAAAAGTAAATCGAAATAATGATATTATTGTTTTTTCAAATTTTGAAGATATTATATAAGGATAGGATCGTATTTATCGTATTATTTATTATTTATTTATTTATTTTTAAACAACTATAATAAATTTATATTCATGTTTTATTGTATTCTTAAAATAGTATAAACTAATCAAAATATCTAGTCGAAGGATGACTTGTGGTTCCAAATTCAACAAGGTTTGAGACCACAGGCCATTACCCTACAGCTGCCGCTTACCTTCCAGACGTCCGCCCCAGGTCCACGCAAATTGTTGTTAATCACACTAGGGGTCCCACCATTTACCTGTTAGTAAATTCTATATATTAAAACCTAACGAGTATATCTTAAATGGTGTACGAAAAAACTACCTAATGTAATAAAACTTTTTAGAGAGAAAAAGTGAAGTCTTTTTTTGAATGTCATAAAAATTGTATTATTATCTCTATTACTTATCTATATTTTATTTTAAAAATAGGTTAATAAATGAAAAAATATATGTTAACACGTAGTAATAGTATAGAACAATTATCATTTATAGAATTAGAACTTTTTATGAATATATTAATTAATATTTGCATTAAAAAATATTTTATTTTTTGGAGAAGATCTCTTAAAATTAGATTTTCAATTAATTTTTATGATATTAGTAGTATTTTAGGAAATTCTATTGATACAAAATTAAAACTTCCTATTGCTGCCTATTTAAACTTTATTTATGTATTTCTGAAGCATTACTGAGCTCGAAAATTCTTCTCTCGAAAGGAATCACAATTATCCGAACATCCTTATTTTTACCACCTCCATTCAACACTTATCATCTCCTAATTCCCTCCTATTTATCTTTTTTTTATATCTCTTTCAATATATATTTAAATATAATTTAAACAATCAAGGGGATGAAATGTTGTGATTAACAACCTCCAAATTATGTTAAAAAAGAAATATTTTGTTCAACTAGCATAACATAACCTTAACCAGCCTTGAAATTAAAAATAGAAAAATGAATAATCGATTTTTTTTTTTCTTGGAAACTTTTGGCTATTTTCCATTTTTCCTTTCAATTAACTAATTTATTTGTATATTTCCATCAAACACAATGAAATAGTTATTCTTTTGATGCTTTTTGGTCCGCCTGTGAATTTTCTAAAGCGATCACAATGGTTCGCCACCCTCCTTGTTAGTTAAGCCTGAGGCATTGGCACCAATAGTAGCTGCCCCATATTGGTGAATAGAAGTCAAACTCCTGGTCAATATGTGTTGAACTGAATACAGCTGAGATTGAAAGGTGAACCCTGTGACAAATTGGCACGAGAAGAAAGAAATCCGAGCAAATAGCATCCCCGTCATCTGCGTGAGACAGCTCATTCGTTTACCTGAAAAATTCCTCTTTTTTTTTTTAATTTCCTTTTATAAATATTATAAAAATCATCATTTGAAAATATCTAAGTATATATCTTTAATCTAAAGATTTTAAAATTATTAATTGAAATTAATTAATTAATTAATTAATTTTATTCATTTAAGTAAATAATTTATTAAATACTAAATACTGTATGTTCGTTTAAGCTATCGTTAAAATTTTCATTGTGGAAATATATTTCTATTTTATATTCACTTTTTTTGAGATTGTGATGTTTCACTTCTCATTTTGTGGAGCCAGGAAATTTTTTATCAATCAAATTCACAAAACTAACGAGGAAACAGTTTTTCACAATAAAAACTTTCACGGAAACCTTAAATAAACTTAAAGGGAATTTTCTGGAGCCTTAAAAAATTTCCTCTTCACAATTCTATTGAAAATGGCATTAAAATGAGCGTCGAAACGTCGCGTCTCAAATTTGTATATTTATATATTATATTATATATTTATATCTTTAATATGTATACTAAAATTTAATTCAGAGTTTAATCTTTATATGTAATGTTTTTTTTTTATATAACTAAAAGCTTAAACTTTATTCGAAACCATTTCATTGGTGGCCGCTTCAATTGATTAAAAGCTTTAAAACTGTTGAAAACTTTCAACGCCTCTCACTTAGTTCGAATAATATTATCTTTTTTCTAATGTATATATTATTTTTGTAGTTTAAACAATGTCTCAATGTGAAAATCCTTTCCGATGGCAAGCTTCAAAGTTGACATCTGACGAAAAATCAAGATTTGTTTATATAGCATTAAATTAACATATTTTGATGTCCATTTCTTCCAACATCATTAACATTCGATGCGCATCGTTTCAATAGAATGGAATTTAATTTCCCAAAGATACTTTTTTTTATATTATTGTTTATAATCTATATATATATATATATATAAATAAGACATTATTATTATTAATAATATATTATTATTATTATTATTAATATTAATATCTATATTAAGAAAAAAAAACGATATATTGATTTAAATTTTTACCAGTCATTAACAATTGGTTTTTAAACTACAATTAAATTTAAGCTTTTTAATTTTGACAAATGATAGCAATTTACAAGTTGAAAAATGTGAAGAATTAACTGAGATAAATTCCAAGTTGATTTTATTTATAAATGTAATTTGATTAATGACAAAATAAATTAACTATATTAAAAATATTTTGAAAACATTTGATTATTTTTTTTTTTACTAATTTTTTTTATTATTTCTCATTAACGTTAAGTAAAAAAAAAATATTTTGTATCACTTATTTATTTTTACTATCTCACCAGAGATAGTATTGCGATCAAGAAAATATTCGATGTCGAGATTTTGATGTTTTTATACGTTTTGAAGGTTCCTGAATCATTTTCATTAAGGTTGAGATAAATGTCTGTGTGTATGTGTGTATGTAGACAAGATTATTCAAAAACGGTTGGGCTAGAATAATGAAATTTGGTACACGGGCATTATTTAAAATTTGTAGTTTTCTATCAACTTTTGAGAAATGTAGGTCTTTCGGAAGAGATCATTACCTACCACGTTTTGATTTTTTTTCCTCTAAACTGACCGTAAAAAAAAAGATATATGTTTGATAGTTTTTCACATGATTAACAATTGTATAAAACTGCTATATAGATATAGAATTTCAGCTTAAATCGCTGAAAGTACCAGAATTAATTTTTTAACTCTGCAAATCACGCGCCAACACGTGACGTGTCATCAACAAAGAGCCAAACATGTTGGTGGTGCTAGTTTAATAAATATTATTTATTAATTTTAATTTATAATTAATTAAATTTAATTTAAATATATGTTATTTAATCCAATTCAATTTGCGAGATAGTCGAGTGGAGACACTCCAGCTTATTTATAATTTTATTAATAAAACAATGCGAAATATTATATATATACTATATATATTACCCAAAGAGATAAATAACTCTTTTTGATAAACTTTCGTTACTTAATTTTATTTTTTTTTTATTTTTCTTTATTTTCTTTTTTACTTTTTTACTTTTTTCTTTTTTCTTTGTTTTTTTAGTTATTAAATAAGCAATGTATCTTTTTCCTTGGATGTATTTCTTTTTGGATATTATTTTCCTCAGGTTATTTTTTAAGTCGTTGCTCCATTACGATGTAAAAAATTACTCTCTGGTCATTAAGAAACCTGCCCGGAGGTGGTTTATTTTTGTCAATCATCATTTATATAAATTACGACTTATCCATTTGCTCTGATAAATTTCTTTCATTATCCAACGTTCATATTTTAATTATCATAAAAATCAAACAATTAATAAAAAAAATAAATAAATAAATAATTATATTTTAATATATATATATATATAAATTAACAATGAATGTGAAGTATTTGAATTTTTATTTTGTTGAATTATATGAATAACAGATAGAATAGAATTAGATTGAATTCAATTAATATGTTAACCTTTCAAGTGAGGGAAGAGTTGAGTGTATTCAGTAAAATAGTGGTGCAATCGCTCCTTTGTTTGATGACCAGACTTGACTTAGGTTGAGGACTTGACGTTAATTTGACATTGTGTTTTGTCACATTCGGCGGCGAGTTGCTGGCCGTTGGACTGGTTCATTTCATTCCGGACAGACACTTTTTGCCCTCTAGCATTCCACTGGACTTGGATGAACTTCGGGGACATGGCTGGTCAGTCGGTGTTTTATTACTTCTTTCTCTCTCTTTTCTTCGATCACTCTCTGCTCTTTTTAATCCCGCCCTACTATATTCGTCGATTCTTCTATAGAAGAATCTATTGGTCCAGTGAATCTATTCCAATCGTGTGTTTGTGTGGAAATTTGTCACTTAGACCAACTTAAACGAGTGCTTTTTGTTCTCCTCAGTTCCAGTCAGTATGGTTAGATTTATACCTCAGTGTCACAAAGCCGACGACGAAGAGCCTGTCTTTATGCTTCTGTATTTGTGCATTCACGCATTTAATGTGCTCCTGAGAAGATACAAAATGGCAAATGTGCTTGCTCCCTCTCTCATGGCATTCTTTTTCAAATATTCATTACTTTTAATTTACACAAAATGAGGGTGTTGGTGCTTTTAATATTTAATAAGCAAGTCCACAGAGTAAAGATTCTGCTCAGACATATTTTTTTTTGTACGTTTCTTAATTATATATTTCCTGGCCTTTTTTTAAAATCTTATCTGATTAAGCTAAAAAAAAAGAAAGATAATTGTTTTAATGAAATGACTCAAAAAAAAAAAAAAAAAAAAAAAAAAAACCACTAAGTCATTTAAAACGAATGTATTTTCAAAATAAATAGTTAAATTTCTACACTAATTAAATTTAAAATAAATCACATAGTTTATTTAATTATTATTCATACATCTATTGTTTTTTTATCTATTCCATTATTCAAAAATTAATAAATAATTATTTTAACAATGTTGATAAGGGGAAGTTTTTAGGATATATATATATATAAATATTTTGGCTATTTCATTGCAAAAATACATAAATCTTTTATCTCCCCTCTTGTTACTGGTTTCGCATTAACAGTTTACTGGATGGTGAGTCATATTGTCTATGGATTTAATTTGTTTTCGTCGCCAGCACTGCAGCTGTCACATTATTGTTGAGAGGATACATTAATGTGTAACAAGTTCCATTGTAAGCAAGACCCACGCTTTTAAAAACTATGATTGTCTCTCCTGAATCTTTTTGTCGGCCGTAACTGATTGAAATTATGACGACTTTGGTGGTGTTTATAAATGGGATCGTATCTCATTCGAACTTTTATTATTATTTAAGGTTGATTTTCAATTTTTTTTTTTATCATCATTTATATTAATTTCAATGTCACCGTTAAAGTTAGTTATGAGCATTTTTGTTAATACGCTAAGTTAATTATAATAATAAAGCAATTGAGTGAGTATAGTGCTTAGAGATTTGAATGCGCGTGTGGAGGTGTGGACCCACGCAATCATAACCATTGTTTCTCAACAGAGAATCACAAATCAGGTTTAGGATTTTAGATTATTGATCCTACAATCATATGGTCATTTAACTTAACGATTGAGTTGTTATTTTATTTTAAAATAAATAAATGAATTTAAAATCCTGAAAATTTTTGTTTAGTTTTTAAGAAAATACTATTTTTATATTTTCGGTAACATTTTTTATTTTTTGTATCGGGGGTATTAAAAAATATTTTTTAATGTTATTATTAAATTATTCTCAATATTTCTTATTTTAAATCACATATCAATAAAAGAATCAATTCTGAGAGACAACTTTCAACCATCTTACCAACTTTTTTTAATTTTGAATAATTTATTGGATTTTTTTTCTCTTAATTAAAAAAAAAATAAAAATTTAAACTTGCGCATGTTTCATTAATATGAAATTTTCAAAATGAATAAAAAAAAATTGAAATCTAGGTGTCATAATCAACGATTAATTATCTTTTTTCTGACATTAACATGACACTCTTCACTTATTGTATTTAAGAAATAAAAAAATCTGCCATTTAGACTATTATTATTCCAATTAGAATTTCCATATTTTTTTATAATAATTAAAAATTTATCACGACCTATTTTAAATAATTTAATTTAATATATTATATTTTTTATTTAAACAAATAATTAAATTAATATTATTGACTGAGAATTCGGAAGGATAACTCTTTTGTAAATAAATCAATTGAATATTTACTTAGTACTAAAAGTAGTTTATTGTTTACACGGTTGTGGTAATTAAACTTGAAGAAAAGAATCTCGATATCAGTAAAAAAAAAAAAATTAAGTACAAACCTGGCATCGAACCACTTCATTGGGTTTTACAACTATCTACTACCATAGGGTGTCAATTTGTCAGAAGAATCCCAGGAGGCTGTTTTACTGCTCAGCAAAGAATGGGAGGGGGTGATGCAAACAGCCCTAGTGAGAGTCGTCAATAACCCTAACGATCACCTTTCTTTATCCCACTATTCTGGTATCGGATCTAATTAAACTTAATTAAATTGGTGCTAGCTCTTTAGATATGCAACATTAGATAATCCTGATTTATACACTCAATTCTAACTTCAGCAACTTTCAACGAGCTTTTTTTTCTTTTTTTTCAGCATTTAGACCTCTTCCAAAAGGCTATTTTTCAGGAACGAGGGACCAATTGGCTGGCTTTTAAGTACCCATTTAAAGACAGAATTTCAAAAGAATTTAAGATTTTTACCCACCATTAAAGAAGGTTTTACTTTCTTAAAAGTCTCGCCGAGTGACCTTCGAATTGACCAATATGTATGAATTCTTTGTTTTTTGTTTTTTTTTTTGACAGTGATTTTTCATTTTATTTTTCTTTTTTTTTTAAAAAAAAACTAATTATTATAAAAAAATCATTAAAAAAGGCAAATATATATGTATTTTATTATTTTGCATTAATTCATAATATTAATTAATTGTGTAAATAAACGCCTAGTAAAATTTTATATATATTTTTTTACGACCCATTCATATAATGAAATTCTATATTCACCTCTAATTTAAATAAATTTTAATTTAACAGAAAATAAAAATAAATAAATAAAATAAAAAGTAAATAAATAAATAAAAAATAAAACATAGAAATATAATACAAATCACTAATGCAGTGCCCGGCTGAACTGGACATTTGTTCGGGGCGGCAAATCTAAAGGGTGGCATTTTGGTCGTTATTAACATACAATATGGATAATCAGTTAATCAATATATATATTTGTTGGTTTTTTAGTAATTGTTCAGTTTAACGAATGTATGATGGATTTATTTCTTAAACTTTGGCTCTGTATAAAAAAAAATTGTTTAAAGGGACGTCAATTTGTCTTTTTGTCCGGGGCGGCAAAATAGCTAGAGCGGGCGCTGTACTAATGCGCTCTATATTTAAATAATAAAAAGATCAAATATATTTTGATTAAAAAAAAAATTAATTAATATGAAATGATTTATGATAAAACTTTTAATTTATTTATTATAATAACATTTGTTTATTTAGATATATTTTCTTTTTATATTTTATTTTTACCGACCGACGATAGTAAGGGAGGTATTGTTTTCAAACCAAATTTCACATGTGGAGATTTTTACATATCTGTACAGTTTGAAAGGCTAAACGGATTTTGATGAAATTTGGTATATTTACTTAATGCATCAGTATGATGAATTGATCAACTTTTGGTGCAATTCCGGAAACGGGAAGTGGTAGTATTAGCGATCGACGATAGGAAGGAAGGGTTATTTTCAGACCAAATTTCATATGAGGAGATTTTTTACATATCTCCACGAATATTGGTTTTATCCTCGG
Organism: Labia minor; assembly: GCA_963082975.1. NCBI lineage: Eukaryota > Metazoa > Arthropoda > Insecta > Dermaptera > Spongiphoridae > Labia > Labia minor. Next base: position 58,955,029 of record OY720345.1, read on the forward strand.
GAAAAATCTACTTCATTAGTGTTTTCTTAATTTTAAATTATATGACGTCACCCAGCCCTTCATGACGTCGAAGCCAGCTCCTACTTATATATTATAAATCAAATAAAATTAAAAATATTTATGTTATATCCATATCTGTTTTTTATTACATTAATAGATATATTAAAATTATTTGAAATTGTTTCTGAAGCTGAAAATTAATTTATTTCATACCGTCGGTCGGTTCTGTGCCTGGCCACATATGTCAACTTTTTTAAATTATAAAAAAGAACAGATAAATAAGTGAATATTTCTAACTAATCATTTTGAAAACAAAATTCAAATATAAGATAATTAAATGCATATTCAAAATTCTATTCGTTGAAATAATGAAATATATGTTATTGTATGAATACAATACACAAAACCAATTATAAACATATATATATATATATATATATATTATGCAAGATTTTGTATTTATCAGGAATAAATGGAGTATAGGGTGGGTGGGTGGATAGGATTAAAATGATTGCATTGTTTGTCGTCTATGCTATTGTTTAGTCGCGCGAATGCATCCTAAGAATAAGAGGGGATAAAATCACCGAGAGTATATGAAGAGGGTAATGGGAATCGGTTGGTTGCCGGTCCTGGTTCTGGCGACCAGTTTTTTTTTTTTTTTTATTTTATTTTTTTTTGGCGATTGAAAATTCCACGAAGTGCGTCTTCGTAATGCAGGAATATCATAGAGACATTCATTTGGCAAGTCGACTGCAATTCGATAACGAAAACCGACCCAACCCTGCTTTCATTCAAGTACAGTTGTGTAAATTTACACAACGGTGTACAAATCTTAGGCTTTGTATATATATATATAGAAAAGGTCTCGTTTCACCTCTCCTTTTCTCTCCCTAACATTTCATTAACTACACAAAGGATATTTATTCAAATTCTACACAAGATTTAATAAAACAATACATCAAAAGAATATTTTTCTTATATGATGACAAACCTCTTATTTTAATCAAGCCCAAAAAATTTTTTTTTTTTTGTTGAACAAATATTTACACTAAAAAAATCAATTACATTTTAAAATGGTATTCAATTATAAAAGCAATTCTTTCATATTAATGGTTAAAAAAATATTTGAATTTTCTTCAAAATTATTATCCAATTTAAGTAAATGACATAATTTATTATAAATTTTAAAAAATATTATTTCTTTTTATTATGATAAAATTATAAACATATTCACTTACAAGAATTAAAGAATATTCTTATATAGGTAATTAATTTAAAATAAATATAAGTCGATAATATTATAATACCAATTTTATTATTTTTTTTTTAATTTCTATGAAATTACAGTTAAAGATGATTAGGAGTGAATCGATGGTAATTAGATTTGGTCAGTCATAAAGTATCCTCGTGTCATCCCCAGGTGGTGGAGTTGAACATCATTTGGCGCCGATGTCTCGATTAAAACGCCTTTTGAGCATCGGGATGAGTGAACAGACACGATTTTGCGCGCACCTGGTCGTGACCTGCAGGCAACGTTCCTCGATTACGCATCGGCCAATTATCAGGCCATATTTTATCGCCATCGGTTCTTCTCATGTGCCGTTTACGATTATCCACAATAGAAGGGTCCTGTATTACTACCCTTCCAAGTAGAGAAAACCACCAAACCCAATTCAATCCCTTAATTTATTTTGAAATTCAATTGAAATTTGTTCGTGGAAATCCTTGTAATATAAAAAAACTAATCATCCATTTCTAAAATAAAAATAAAATAATAATAATAATTTTGCTTTCTTTTTGAAATTATTAAATAAATAATAAAACTTATTAAATTATTATTTTATTAATTTGTATATATATATAATAGTTTTCTGATTAAAATTCTATTAAATAAAAAAAACAAAACAAATATTCCTTCAAAGAACAGTGCAGTAACCGCTATTGTCTAAGCGGGGTAAAGGCTTTGTATGATCAGTAGAACGGATTTTCTTAAACCTTAATTTTGAATTTCTTGATCGGATCTTAAATTAAACACTACACCTTACTACTTTGAATTGAAACATTACTAAATTCATATTTTTATTTCTTCTTATTATGATTTGAAAAAATTTAAAAAAGAAAAAAAAATTATAAGAAGAAGAAAATAAATCTTGAATATTGACAAATTATACAGAAGACCTAAATATATGTATTTTTCTTCCGAGTGGCTATCATTATTTCTTAAAGTATAGATATGTAGTAGTAGTATGTTTATTTATGCATTGATTCTTTTGTTCGTTTCTCCACAAGGATGTTCCCTGTCCTCTGGATTTTTCCTGAAAATTAATCGATTGTCCATGGACCGTTGCGGTCGCGCATTCTCGGGGACTCTCCGAAAAAAAAGAGCATCGCTCGCTCGCGCCATGGCCTCCTCAGCCTTGTACCGCTCTGTTTATTCAACACGTTTTAAATTAAGCCCATTCTCTTCGTCTTTTCAGACTTAATTACTTTTCTGTGCCTGAACAAACGTTCAAGCCCTAGAGCCACGAGAACAACTCTCGTTGAATGTAGAAAACCAAAATGAAGCCTAGCCCTTATCACTTCTAGTAAAGTAAATGTGTGTGTGTTTGTGTGTGTATGTGAGTGTATGCGTTTGATAGTAGCATAATAGAGAAGAGCTTTGTCATCGAGATAAAGAGGATTTCTAAAAAATAAACGACTTAGGCCACCCCCAGTGCTATTTTAAATCTATAAAGCTCATTCAAAGGGTCTTTTTTTCCAAAGACCATACCACCTGAGAAGGAATTTTCTAGTTAAATCAATTCTCTCAAAGAATAATAAACAATATTATACTTGCATGGTTATAGTAAATAATACATTTCAAGTTTTTTTTTTCAGTTTAAGCAAAACATTATCCTTAAGATTTATTTTATTCTCGAGAATCTCACGATTATGTACTGTAGTTTTTTTTTTCTTCTTCAAGTTTTAAATGGGCATATTTGAATTGCAATTTTAGGTAGTCACTCATATACCATTTATGTGTGCTGTCAATATTTGTGCAACTCTCACCTTTATATAATTTTTTATGAGTATTTACATTAAATATCACACATATTTTTTTAATGCATACTAAAATTTTAAAGAATGTATATAAATTCTATTTTCAATTTAATTTTCTTAATATAGACAAAGGCAAATTTAGAAAAAGCTTATTAATTTTTTTTTTTAACTATATTATTTCGACTAAACAAACTTAAAAATTGTTAATATGTCAAATGATACTTTTTTTCTCAATATAGAGGATTTGATAATAATACGAACCATTTAACCTTGTATAAAGAAGATATATAGCGTTTTCTAGTGAATTGTGTTCGCCAATCTAATTTGGCAAAGTTGTCTTCCATGATAAATGCCCAACGACGTCTGTGATTAAATTGACCCTGGAGCCTTTTCTAGAGGTAAAAGTTCTAAATTTTCCTCAAATATATGTAATATACATTGAAATTATAAGTAAAAGTTTTGTTTTCTTCTCGCATTAATTTTATTTATAAATTTATAAATTATAATTTTAATTTTTAGAGTTGATTTTGACTGTCGTTGGAATTCAATTCAATCCTAGGTTGCCATTCTTGTGTTTAGCGATCTGGTTTTGTAACTGCCTGTCCTCTTTAAAACTTGACAAATTATTGAACGAATTTTACTCAGACTTAATATATATATACAGTTCTATGAATATATTGAAAATTGTAATTTAGTAAACAAAAATTTGAATTTGAAACTTTTGATAGTAGTTTTGAAGATCTTTGTCATTGAATTAAATTAAGTACGATATAGGTTATTTCTTTTTAATTGGTTGAGCAAGCAGTATAAATGCAAATATGAGGGAATTGGGAGAAGATAAGAATTGGATGGAGGTGGTACGTGTTGGGGAATTTTAAAAGATTGGGTGGTTGCTGCCGTCAATAACTTTCGTGTTCAATATTGCCACAGAAATAAATATACAAATTAATTTGGAATTCATATAAAATTATACCGTAAGCATTATCTAGCAATTAAAATTTGAGTATTAAATATATATTCTCAACAGTTTGTATTATACGATTATGGTCAAATCCTTTATTTAACAACAAGAATTATTTCTTAACTTTTTTCATAAACTTTAATTTAATATTATAGCGTAAAAGTACATTTAAAGTAGAAAAATCGTCCGACTTCTCTGATTTCGATAATTTATTTCTGTAATTCAACCAAATTCCACAAGCTTGAAATAATGGGACATTAGAACATTTGTGCGGTTGCATCTGGCTCAACTCTGTGGTTTCCCATCGGCTATATTATTTCTTTAGACACCCACTTTAAGGGTTAATTGGAATGTTTTTGGTCAAGGGTTATTTGCTTTTCAGGATTGTATTTACAAAAAAAAAAAAAATAAAAATAAAATAAAAATAAAATAGAAAAGGAAAAGCAAAAGCTAAACAATGGCAACATCATTTGAGTATTAACTATTTTAATTAGTTTGAATTGACCAGTAGTACCATTAAATGAATTATATTATATAATTATTTTTATCAAAGAACCAAGAGAGAGAAAGGAGGGAGGGAAATCCCTAGAAAATGATTTTTCTTTGAATCGATTGATATAGTTAGTTAGTTACCTATCCATTTTAATAATTTGAAAATACTTTCAAAATACTGAAGAACATATAATTGAATATATTTCTTTGTCTTTATGAAATGAAGCCGAGCCGGCTAATCTTTTCCAGAGACCCTCGATTAGCCTTGACCAAACTTCTTTCTCAGCCTACTTAGTAATTTAGAGTAGTATATTATAAAAGATATAAACTTTAATTTATGTTGATATTTTATTTTAAGCATCTTTTACTCTTTTAAATATTTCTTTGCGATTTCTCAAAATCTTCAATCTCTTTATATATATAAAATTAAAAATTTTAAATCATAAATATTTTTTTACTTAATTAGCCCAGTTTATTAAAAAATAAATAAATAAATAAAATAAAATAAAAAAACATAAAAGATAATATTTTTTTTGGTATATTTCTTTGTTAGTTTGTTTGTGTGTTAGGAAGGGGGAAGAAGATATCGGACATTAATATATCCTTTTATTTTTAACCTTAAGAAGCCGACAGCCCTTGGCAAGCCATGATCCTTCAAAAGCTAACAAGCTGCTGCCATGGTAATTAACACACAAGGAATCCGAAACCGGGACGCCCAGGATTCCGATTCCACGATTGCTGTTGCTTCCTCGTTCTTTGGAATTTTTATTCACTCCCCCCCATCTTGATAAATCCTCACCTGCGTTATTTGGTCCACAGCCTTTATATCTATGCCGACACATTAAAGTCTATTTAAATAAAATGGAGGGGGGAGGAGGAGGAGGAGGAGGATTGTTACTGTCTTTTCATGCGTTGTGTTTGTGTTGTTTGCATGCGTCTGCATAATTGCCGCTTTGTTTCAGTTTTTATTCTTGGATGTTGCTACTAAATTCGCTTAAACGTTCATGTCTTCTAATACACTATGCTTTTTTCTTGTTGCAGTGTTGGGAAAATTGCGAGCTTCTTCAATCTAACTTTGCTGTTTGGGGCGCCATGTGTTCTGAAAAAAGTATTTGTGTAAGTATTGTACTTCTTTTTTTCTTTTTTTTTCTTTTTAATTTTTAACTCTTAATTAATTTAGATTAAAAAAAAAACATTAATTCTTTAAAGTAATAAACCGGTAGAATATTTTAGGTGTATTTTAAAAACTTATAGAATTAATTAATTTATTAATTAATTAATTTAAATATAATATAAAATTAACAATATATATATATATATATAATTGTATAATTTTTTCTAAGAAACAAAATTCATTAAATATATTCAATGTATAAATCCATTTATAGACCCAATTCGTTAAGTTATATTATTTATTTAATGTTCATAGGCTGTTTATCGGAGGTAAAAATAGTTTTTTTTCTATCCATCTGATCCATTTGGTAACACTGAGTATATATAATACAATAGATTACTGTTTTCCATGCTGTGCCCCGGCGATGACGGCTTGATGCTCTCTAAAGGATTTGTTTTAAAGATTGAAAGAAATGTTAAATTTAATTGTAAATTTCTTCATAGCATCAAAGACTTTTGTTTTGTTTCTTTTGATGTCAATAAATAATAATTATATTTACTTATATATTTTCATAAATAAAATAAATTTATCCTACATAATTACACAAGAATAAAATTAAATAAACTTTTAGTTAAAAATATTTTTAAAACAATTACAAAGAATTTAACCCTTTTAACTCTTTAAGAATAACTATAAATTCTAAGAATAACTAATTTTTGAATTACAAGCGTCAAATAAATACCAATACCTTCAAGTTTATCACTTCAACTCTTTACCTATTTATTCGTTTGTTTTTTGTTTAAATGAAATATTTTCAAATTAATTGCCCTTATAAATCTACCCTTTCGACATATTTTCTTTTTTCTAGTGTATAATAAAAATTGGCCTTGCCCAATACGCAATAATGATTTTCACCTGCCTCTTTCTAAATGCCCTCTGTTAAGGGTTAAATAGCTATTTTTTTATTTTACAATTTACCCTTGAATGTAGTTAAAAAGAAAGGATTGTCGGTTAATTTCTAGAGATCTTTATTTTCTCAGAAATAAAGTGGCCATCACATTTGAGTGATTGAGTGACTATAACCCAGCCAGAAAAACTTTCGAGTAAAAAAAAGCACGGCTCAGTGTCAGCACAATATATATCTTATCTTATTATACTAGTAAAAATTTTTTATATATATTTGTATATTTGTGAGATGTTAAATCGCTTTAAGGATTTTTTTGAAATTCACACCATAGATAATATTTATAAAGAAAAATCGATCTGGATTGGTTTCAGCCTCAGGTAAAATCAACTTTATTAGTATTTTCTTAATTTAAAAAAGTAAATTTAAATGACGACACAAATCATCCATATTGAAATTCGCCTCCCGCCATTCTTTTTTAATTGATATTCTATTAACATTTTTTTATATTTAAAATATTTTAAAATTTTTTATTTAATTCCGAAATAAAATTACAAATATTTATTTTAATAATATTTTAGAATCAAATTACGAAATATATTAATCATTTCCCATAAAAAAAAAATATTTATTAAGTTAGCAAGTTAAGTTAATACATATTATAAAGGAAGAAATTTAAAATATATAGAATTAGAATAAATTTGATCTAATAATATTAAATAAATTATATTATAGTAATTAAATTATTTTATAGATTAAATTATAAATAATATTTGATTATTATAAATAAAGAAAACAAATATAATCTCCTTTCTTAATCCTCCATTTTTTAATTAAAATATATACAAGTACAGGTGTCAATATAATTTCCGAATTTATATTATTATCAGTAGTAATCCTTGGTCAGTAGTCTAAAAAAATGAAAAATATAAAACAGAACCCATCTAATTATAATAACATATATATATATATATATATATATATATATATATACTCGTAATATAGGATCAAATATTTTAACAACTAAATTTGAATATATTTTTCATCTTGAAATTATTTTAATTAATTTGTACCATTTTAATAAACATATTTTTGATGGGTCATATTTAGAAACCCATTTAATTATAAATAATTAAAAAATTGTAAAATTTTTAAAGTTTATAATAATAAATTGTCTATCAATATTTGTTAAAGGGATAGCTCGGTGTTCCAGGGACTAAATATATATATAATATATATATATATAACGGTTGGGAATATTTTTTAAAAAGTTATGATTTCAAATAAATAAAGAATGATTTAAATAAATAGATATATACATATCTCGAAATATTTTATAACTAAGCTGCTTGTTTCGTTTTTGCATTTCAAATATTCACCACCAAAGAAGCTGCTCCTCGTATTCCTCTTCATTTGCTTTCTTATTGCCTTCTCGTCTTTAGCAAATCAAATCGGAAGTTCTTCCAATGAGCAACAAAGCGTGAGATTTGACACCTCCATGTTCAGCTTGTGAAGAAAGCAAATCAAGTCAACGTGAAGGATCCAAATCACAAAAGTGCCGGCCGGTCATATCCCTTCAAATCTTGAATATTCTTTTAAAAAGCATCTCATCCGTTTGAAAAGCTCATTCGAAGCGACCGATCGTGAAATTTATGCATCTTGAGTTCAAAAATAATATAAAAAAAAAAAAAATCAAATGAAAAGAAAAAAATGATGGAAAGATTAAATTTTCATATATTTGCTTTCTTTATTTGATTTTAAATACATTAAAATATTAAATAAAAAATAATCATATTTATTTTTATTCATCATTATAAGAGATAAAAAAAAAACCAAAAGAATATTTTTTTGTGGTTAAATAAATTAAATGAATATTTTAAAATTATAGAATTGTTCATTCAGGGATTGAAATTCAATTATAAATGGAAAATAAAGCTTTGAAATTATAATCTCTATTTCAGTCATTGATAGATCTTTGTACCATGGCATAAATAATCTCATCTGATTTATATAATAAGCATTAATGCATATAATAGTAACTATTTGCAATATATAATTGTCAGGAAATGTCAATTTAATATAAAAAAATCTGGAATATGGCAAAAGAGTTTCTCACAAATTTGAATTGTATAAACTAACACATATATTATATTTAAATTAAATTTAATTAATTAAATCATAATTTAAAATTAATAAATAATATTTATTAAATCAGCGCTTTGTTAATGGCACCACGTTACGTGCTGGCGCGTGATTTGCAGTGTTAAAAAATTAATTCTGATACTTTCAGCGATTTAATCAAGATGAAATTCTATATATAGCAATTTTATACAATTTTTAATCATGTGAAAAACTATCAAACCTCTTTATTTTTACGGTCAGTTTAGAGGAAAAAAATGAAAATGTGTGGTAGGTAATAATCCACTTCAGAATGAGCTACATTTCTCAAAAGTTAATAGAAAACTACGAATTTTGAATAATGCCCATGTACGAAATTTTATTATTCTAGCCCAAACCGTTTTTGCTTAATTTGTCTACATACATACATACACACACACACACACATAGACATTTTTCTCAACTTAGTGAAAATGACGTAGGGACCTTCAAAACTTATAAAACATTAAAATCTCGACATCGCAAATTTTCGTGATCGCATAGTCGAGATAGTAAAAAATTATATAATTTCATTTATAATAATAATTTTCCTTTAAATAAATAATAATCTAAATATACCATATATCCGTATATTGTAATTAATGTTTATGTTCAAATATTTTTATAACTTGGTGAATTTCAAGACCCTATTTATTGATTCCATCGACCCTATGTTATAATAGATACAAGTGAGAAAAGCCAGTAAATAAACCTTCAAAAAAACACAAAACACACAAGTGGAAAATCTCCCCTTCTTGGAAAAGTGAGCTGCGACTTTCCATTACTCATAAATGCTGTCACTTTTATGATATAGGCGTACGTTGTATTTGGCTGATGGGTTCCGACTTGCCTTAGGGAACATTGTTGCCATGAATTCGAAAAAGTCCATTTTCTACCGGTTGGTTATTACTCGAGGGACCAAAACACCAAGGGTCGAATACTATAATGCAATTCTGAACTTAATAAATGGAAGTTCTCCTCCCTTAAATATTGTCTCGTTTTGTTATAATTGGACAGTATTATTTTTTTTTTTTATTTTGAGAAATTTATTATATACAACATAAATTTTAATAAAGTGATAATTTGATCTGATTTAGATTAATATTATTTTATAAAGATAATTTGATATTAAATTTTACAGGTTGATTAAATATTATCAGTCTATTAACTTATATAAAAATTTTTTTTCTCAATTATTGAAAAAAAAAAAAATCAAAAAAGAAACGAAGAAATTCTAAAAAATTAATTATTTCTAAGATTATGACAAAGAAAATTTTATTAAAACTAGTATTTTTTTATTTATTTATTTATTGACAAAAGAAATATTTGTAGTAAATACTACTGAGTAGAAAAAAAAGGTTAACTGTTATTGGAGAAGAGAGAGGGTAGATGTTTGTTAAAAAGGGGACTAATGGTGTGCTAAGAGGCCAGCATCTCGCATTTCTTTAATTTAAGGGCAAATCTTATTTTTTTTATGAAGAGTGTGAGGGTTGTTTAATAGTTTCTCCATTTTCAAATACAATGTAGGCGCCAGGGTTCCAGGCGACCTTTAATAGCCTCCAAGTCTTTTTTTTCTTCTAAACTAAACCTACACCTTAAAAACAGCCCTAGAGCAACTTTATTTTAGTTGATAAAATGTTATACAATAAAATAAAAAAAAAATTACTTCAATTTTATCTTTTTTTTTAAGTTAAATTAAAATTAGCTTTAAAAAGGTAGGTAGCAAATTTGATCGATCAAGTTTCCAATATTATTATTATTATTATTTATCCTTAATTAAATATTTAAGTATCCTCATAAAAACAAAAAAAAAAAAATAAGACAATTTTTTAAAAAAAAGAAATCTCAAATAACTCAATTTAAAAATATGGTAATTGTTCAGGTAAACTCATTTTTGTGGATTTGGATAATACTTTACCAGTGGGTTCCTTTTGCATTAAGTTTGACAGATAGTATTATGAAGGTCGAAGTGTTCCATTAAGTAATGTTTTATTGACTAATTCACTAATTATTCACTTATTCACTAATTTTCGGTTTTTATAAGTTCGGTTTGGATTACATATATCCAAACCGAAAATTAGTGGCGCGCCCTGGTGGTCAATTGATAAAACTCGTAGCTAAATAGAATATCAATGAATTTATATGCAAATTTTAATAATTTTTATCTCGGTAACTATAAGATGCAGGGAAAAATTTCATAGGAAAAGTTTATTTGAAATGAAAAAGGAACCCACTGGTAAAGTATTATCCAAATCCACAAAAATGAGTTTATCTGAATAATTACCAAAAATATTCTTGTTTTCATCAATTTAACACAAATAGTATCTAATTATTTTTTTTTTTGTATTTTTATTAAAAACCTCCGTGTTTTTCATATATATCTCAAATACAAGTATATTTAAATATATACCCAATTTTCTTTTCATTTATAAATAACCTATTATATATTTTTATATTATTTTTATATTACTAGTTCAAATTGCTTATGAATATTTTGATTAAGTTGAAAAAGGGAGATAAAGGTTTCATAAAAAAAATAATAATATAAAAATAATAACAATAATAAACATAAAAAAATAATAATACTTAATTTTCTTTAAAAATAAAAAAATTAAAAAAAAAATTGTCCAAATAGATAAAATCATACCTATATATACCTATCTACATAAGTTAAAAATTGATTAACCTATTATATTACAAAAATAAAAATAAAAAAATTAAAGCAAAAGAAAAACATCTTTATAATTAACAAATTATTCAATGAAGATGATATACTTTTAAACAATTTATTCAAATTATATCTCCCTATTTTTACTTAATTTACTATCATCAAATTTTAACGTTTTAATAATTTCATTATAATTTGTATTAATAAATTTAATATTTTAAGTGCCCAAATTATCTTCTCATTAAATGTTGAATCGAATCTTTTCTCCCTCAAATAAGGATTAAGGGGTAATTTAGATTTTATTAAAAGCTCATTAATTAGCAATTAAATTTTATTAAAAATAAAAAAAAAACGGAAAATTTGTCCAGACTTCCTTTTAGCTAGGCTTCTCTTGTTAATAATTATTATCCCAATCCCCCGGATAAGATTCAAGGGTTTATCGTTCTATCAGTTTGTTGAGTAAATTCAAAATGATGAGTGCACAGGGAGCCTTAAATCAAAGGCTTTTACTAGGGTGTGACAGTGTCAAATGCCATCTGTCTATTTGTACGGGTGGCCAGTATCGGTTTATTTGTTTGTCTGCCGTTTGTCCATCCATTTTAGTAGATCTTTTTCTAAGTTCATTTTTATTTTATTGATTGAGTCCATTGTGTTTCCGATTACTCCCTCGTTGTCAAATGGTAACGGATATCTCAATGTCTATTTGGATTGGCTGGTCCACTTTTCACAAGGAAAGCCTTTATTGTTTTGTCTTTTATTTGAACTATCACTGCACTACATAATTTATTACTACTTATCGAAAAATGAATATTTTGACATTGCAACGATTAAATGAAGCCTCAATCCAATTCTATGAATGTTTAAATCAAACGAATTGTTTATTAAAAATTGAATTATTCCAAAATTTAAAAATTTCGAATTAAATCTTGATATTTCAAATATAAGTTCATATTTAAATTTTTATAAGTTAAATATTTATTTTTTTATATATATTTTTCATTAATGATAATATAAAAAAAAATATAAATTTTGAAAAAGGGATTTTCATGAAAAAAAAAAATTAAAATCAAATGCACAATCTTTTTCTAATCCAATTTCATTGAATTTATAATTAGTAAGAAAATATGTAATTACACTGGAATCCAGTTTATAAGCAAATATTTATGATTTTAATTATTTGTAAAAAAAAATAATTTCATAAATATAATTATTTATTAAAAATCAATCCTTCTATTTCATAATTTTTTATTCTTTTAATTAAATAATAAAAATTTTAAACATATTTGGTAATTCTTTACAAAAAGAGAAGATTTTAAAAAGAACTATCCTTTGTTAATATTCATTTAAATTAAAATATATTAAAAGAAAAGAAAAAGGTAATTGTTTACCAAACGGGAAGCTTCAGGGATTTGGATGAAACTTTGCCAGTGGATTCCTTTTTTAATTCTAAAGAAACTTTCCTTATGCAATATTTCTCGGTCTCTTCTAGTTTGCGAGATAAATAAAGATTTTTCAAGTTTGACAGATTAGCTGGTTATGAACGTCGAAATGTGTGCAGCCAATAAGTAATGTTTTAACTACTTAATTTACTAATTTTTGGTTTTTTCAGTTCGATTTGGATATAGGAAAATATTATTTAATTAATTAATTTTTTAATTTTCATATATCCAAACCAAACTAAAAAAAACTGGAACTCGTCAAATGAATAAAACATGCTAGCTAAATAGAATATCAATGGATTTATATGCAAATTTTAATAATTTTTATCTCGTTAACTAGAAGAGACCGAGAAATATTACTTAAGGAAAGTTTCTTTGGAATTATAAAAGGAATCCACTAGCAAAGTTCCATCCAAATCCCTGAAGCTTCCCGTTTGGTAAACAATTACCTTTTTCTTTTCTTTTAATATATTTTAATTTAAATGAATATTAACAAAGGATATATATATATATATATATTAAAAATGAATTAATCACAATTTAAAATATTTAAAATATAATAATAATAATAATCATAAATAATTTTTTTTTTGTATAAATCGAGTGAAAGAGCGTGGTTCCGGCTGTACCTTGGCGGCATTGTGTCGTCCAATTCCAGCCATCGGCAACCTCATGTCATCGGCAATCGTGCCAGGAATCGCAATCGGGCAGAAAATTAGGTCAATCGAGATCATTGAATCTATATCCTTCATTAGACATTATTCAAGAAACTTTTTCTATTTCAATCGTAATAATTAAATGGCTCATTAAAAAAGACGAAGGTATTTCTTTTGAGGGGAAAAACCCCACCTGAAAAGAAGCCAAGAGATCAAATAAATGATATACACTTCAACATACATAAAAGATAGAATGTAGAATGTGGCTTTGAATTTATTTTATTAACAAAAATTAAATGAAGGAAAAAAAATTCTCGTCAGAGATAGTATTGCGATTATGAAAATTTTCGATTTCGAGATTTTAATGTTTTTATACGTTTTGAAGGTCCCTGCGTCATTTTCACTAAGGTTGAGAAAAATGTCTGGGTGTGTGTGTGAGTGTATGTATGTGTATGTATGTAGACAAATTAAGCAAAAACGGTTTGGGCTAGAATAATAAAATTTCGTACATGGACATTATTCAAAATTCGTAGTTTTCTATTAACTTTTGAGAAATGTAGCTCATTCTGAATAGGATTATTACCTACCACATTTTCATTTTTTTTCCTCTAAACTGACCGTAAAAATAAAGATATTTGATAGTTTTTCACATGATTAAAAATTGTATAAAACTGCTATATATAGAATTTCAGTTTGATTGAATCGCTGAAAGTACCGGAATTAATTTTTTAAAAAACACTGCAAATCACGCGCCAGCACGTGACGTGGTGCCATCAACAAACAACCAAACACGCGCTGGTTTAATATATATTCATTAATTTTAATTTAAAATTAATTTAAATATAATATATGTTAATTAATCCAAATCAAATTTGCGAGATAGTCGAGTGGAGACACTCCAGCTTATTGTTTTTTTATTTCCGAAGAATTATTTAGAATTTATTTTATATTTTTGTTTTTATTGAGAAAGGGTATTTGAACCTTTTGATGTCTCTTAAAACGAAATGTCAACACCTTTGTAAGGGTTATATAATATAATATATCAACAAATTACCTGCATATTAGAAATTAGTCAGATAAATGTCCTGGGATTCGTCATCTTGTCGTTTTTATGGTCGTCTCTAAAGAGACCCTAAAATGACCTTAGAGCCATCGTCCCCCATCTCTATTCAAAGTTCGATCTTTTTTAGTCTTCAATATTTTTCTTTTTAACTTTGAGCCTATTTAACTATTTGTTTTTGTTTGTTTTTTTTTTTGATAATTCATTAATAGAAAAACTTTTTTTCTAATTACAAAGCATACCTATTATATATATATAATATTTTATTAAATCATCATTCTACACATCTCAATAAATATTGATTTATTTCTTTTATTTTCATGGGATTATTTAATGAATTGGGATTAAATGTTTTTTTTGCGTTTTTATATTTCCAAATTTTCTTCAGAAAAGTTGCAAGACAATGTTTGCAAGCGCACACAGTAGCTTGATTTGCAAGTGATTTGCATTAATTTAACGTTTTGTTTATTCTGGGCACATATCTTAAGGTACAGGGGGAAAAAAGTCTTATAAATTGAATTTATTGACCGATTGTACATCGTTCAAATAATAATAAAAGAAAAGCGGCTGGCAGTTGCTGCGTCCCGTTGACAAGTGTACAGACTGAGCATTAGCACACAGTCGTAGTTAGCTTAATTTTGTCAATTCACAAAGAACATTGCAACTCCTTTGTGTAGCCATTTCGTTGCTCTTTTTAAAATAAATAACCATCGCAACACAATCAGTGCTGAATGCAAACTTTGATTAAACCCGGAGAAAGGCCTTTGCCTACATACTAATTATATGGTGGAGCACCAATTTAATGGATTGCTGTCTTCTTTTTTTCAAACAGAGACACGATTAAAGGAATTTAATGTCCGAGAGAAGAGTTTGGAGGAATAAATCCCTAAATAAATATTTTAGAAAAAGTAAAATATAATCATTTCATTTCATTTCATTAATTACTACAATCTCTCTCTATATATTGAATACAAAGTTATTATTCATAATATATATAATTTGTTTATATTATTATTATTATAATAGGACGCCTCGTAGGGTTAACATAGCTGACATTCTCGAGGTCCCGGGTTCAAGAGATTTTCGTTAGCTATGGGAAGGAGTCAACCCAGCCTCCGGAGTCATAATTAGAATGCTACTTGATAAAAATAAAATATCAAGGTAAAGATTGATAGGATTCATTCTACTGATCATAGGACACCTAATTAATATAACCTACTAGATAGGCGTTGTCCTTGCGTAAGATCTACAAAAGTCTGAGAGGTTTTTATTAAATACGTATCGAAGTAAATTAAAATTCTATTCTTTAGGTTTTATTATTTTATATGAATATGAGACGAGATTCATGACTTTAAAGGACAAGTAGAGTATTCAGAATAATTAAATATATAAGCAATTCTTTATAAAATAAGATGATATTAAGGAAACCAATTGGGAAAAGACCAGTGAGTAGAACAAACGATATTAGATTGCCAAATTTAAGGTAATTATAAAGTAATTATAGAAATAAGAATTGAATGAAGGTGGTTTAGAAAAGGAACGATTGGAAAAATTTAATTTCTACAGCCACAAAGTTTCAAGTTCAGTAGTCCGACAGATATAAAGTTAGAGATTGATTATATATAATATTTAATTCCATTATGCTTAAGATTCTTACTAAAGAAATAAAAAATTAAGTGTTCATTGTGATATCAAGATAAAAGAAGCCATTTTTCAACACCTTGGCTTTTTCCTTTAACAGTGAAAAAGAAAACCTATAAAAAAATTCCTTCTTCATAGTTTTTTTTTTTTTTAATTCACTAGATCTCTATTTATGGATCTCTTTTGATTAAAGATAACAATCTAAGAATATTTTATTTCCTTAAAAAAAATTTAAGATATTGAATATATATATATATAATAACAATTGAAATATTTTATGAATATTATCTTTCACATATGAGAAATTAATTCCAATACCATTTGCACATTAATGAATCGTTCTTTTAGTGAGAATCTATAAATTCAAGTAAAAAAATGGTATTTAATTTTTTTTTTATTTTTAAAAAAAAAGAAGAAAAAAAAATTATCTTAGCAATAAAATTTTTCATATTAATTGATTGTTGATAAGTTAAAGTTGGGTTTCTGCATAACATAACGATAAATTTTAATATTTATCTTTCAAGCTTTCGAATCTATTTATAATGAATTTTGTATTTCTTGATTTTTATAATATTATTAAAATTTAATTTACATATTGGCTGGCTAAAAGAATCGATTAGATTATTCATAATAAATTTTCGATTCTCACAAATTCGTTGACAAGATTAAATATCCGTCATAACCCTCCTCAAATTTCACTGTAACTGATATCAAACAGGATTCTCATAACAATTTTAATAGCTCATAGGATGTGGATATCTTAGGCTATTATCTTTGTAAATGTTCAAATTATTTATCTTCTGGAATGGTAGACATCGAATAGGATCGTCTCAGAAATTTCCCTTGGGACTGGGGTTCCTAGGCTCTGGAGTGATTCTGAAACTCCAAAGACCTTCACTCTGCCCTCTTTTCAATCTCTTGGGAGTCGGGGCTCAACGTATAGCTTTCAAAATGCCACCTGCTATATATAATCTTTGGTTACTCTGAAAATCATGTCTCTCACTAAGTTTTTTTTTTTTTTTGATGTGTAAACATTTCAATAGGATCTCCTTGATTGAAAAAGGGGATGAAAGATCTTACAATATTTATTTATTTATTATATCAATCAATCAATCAATCAATCTTGAATAAATTGTGTGATTAAATATATATATATATAATTCTAAAATATGTTATTTCGGATTTAGCGCGCCTTGGATTGTTCTTATTGTTGCGCTGGATCATGTGGTTGGCAACAATACTAATAACCTGTTCTCGAGTTAAGCTTATAGAAATTATATATTGTATAAATTGTTCCATCATCAACCAAAGAATCTACAATTAATCAATTCTATTATTTAACCAATTGAATTATTGTAGTTTTAATTCGCTTACTTACTTATATATTCCGATTTATATTTATATTTCTACCTTTGATGATTAAGTATTTATCTTTAGAGGGGTGGGTGTGGTCAGTCAAATTCAGTTTTAGCTTATCAACCAACTAACATATGTAATAGATAACCTAAGCTGAAGCGTCTAATTGAAATATTAAAATATACAAAGCTTATCAGTTGATGTATTAATAAATAACATTTATTATCTTATTATTAAATCATATATTTTCTTGATATATTGGTATAACCAAAATAGAAATACTTAATATACAAAAATCTTTAAGGAATATAATCAAGATAATAAAGTTATTTCAATCAATCAAATTCATATGAAAAATTAATTTTTCATAATAATAGACCCCTTCTTGAAGGCATTTGTTATAAATACAAGTTTTTAATTGCAATTTATTGTGCTATGAATGAGAATAGTTGATTTTTTTAAAAATTATTCATTTATTTTTTGGAAAATACTACCAATATAAATAAAAGTTAAATACTTACAATGAAGAACTCTGAAATTTTGTTCTTTATTATTTGGTTATTATATTAATCAAAAAATTTTTAACTAAATTTAACAGTAATTCTTCATAATAATGATTTAAGATTTATTTATTAACTAGACGAACCCGTTGCAAACGGTGTTTCCAATTTAAATTTAAACTGAATACTTGTAACTAACTTCCTAACTTACATTACATACATACATACGACGGAAATTATGTAGTTTGATTAATTATAATTTTGGAATTCTACAGTTCAAAAATAGAGCTATTTTTACGGTTATAATAATTTTTTATTGACTGCTGACCATAAAAGTTCTCTTACAAATTAATTGGTTAAATACATTTAATAATATATAAATTAAATTATATAATTTTAAATATAAAAATTAATTTTGAATTTTGTTTTATTCTGTTACAGTTTCCTGGATGTGAGGAGGCTTGTCGTTTCCATCGTGAAAGTGGAGATGGAATCGCTCAAAGTCAACCTGTGATTCATACTCGAGGTGATCAGGTGGCATTAATCCGAGGAGCAACCGTATCCTGGCCGAGACCCCCAACTGCTCCGCCAAGTACACCTTTAGTGTATTTGGTAGTACGAAGACAACAACCGGGTGCAATATGGACCCAAGTCACCCAAACAGTTGAATTAAATGCTGAGATACCGGAACGAGCGATGGCTTCCAGTCAAAATTCTCCTACAGTTCGAGTTCTAGTCGTATCACCACAAGGATTAATGACCATCTACAGTCCTGATGAGAAAAGATCACCAGGAATTCACTCACGCTTTGCTTCTCAATCACCTGTCAGACGGCGTATCAACACGGAATTAGTTGCACCCACAACCCAGGTATATAGATATGCCTTGAACCAATCCTGTAACATGATAACCTCGATCTGAAAGTTGAAAATATTAGATAGCGGTTGATCCAAAAGACACCAAAATAAAAATAAAAAAAAACAAACAAAAACATTCATTTAATCTGAAATTGAACCTTAGTGAAATTCAACCGAATCTTAATCTTTACATGATGTTGATTTAAGTGGATTTTTTTTAAAAGACTTAAAGAAAATAGATACAAAAGAAAACAAAAAAAAAAAACTTTAATGACTCGTGTTCCTTATTGAATTCTTAATTAAATTATATTGTTTTTATCAGATACATTTAATGTTTAGATAATATTTCAACAGGTAAACAATAAATAAATAATAATTTACTCAATCATCAAATATATCATCTCTTTACTATGTCGACAGAGATAGTATTGCGATCATGAAAATTTTCGATGTCGAGATTTTGATGTTTTTATACGTTTTGAAGGTTCCTGAATAATTTTCACTAAGGTTGAGAAAAATGTAGACAAGATTACGCAAAAACGGATTGAGCTAGCATAAAGAAATTTGGTACACGGGCATTATTCAAAATTCGTAGTTTTCTATCAACTTTTGAGAAATGTAACTCATCCAGAAGTGGGTCATTACAAAGAGCCAAAGATGCGCTGGTTTAATAAATATTATTTATTAATTTTAATTTAATTTAAATATAATATATGTTATTTAATCCAATTCAAATTTGCGAGATAGTCGTGTGGAGACACTCCAGATTTTTTTTATATAAACTTTTCTTCTACTTACTATCAAATTGAGAGGATAAACGATTCCTTACAATATTCTTTACTTTTTCCAAAAATTAAGGTTTTTAAATTGTATTTTCATTAATAATAAAATGTAAATATATATGCGTTATTTTCTTAAAAAAAAATCATCATAATAAAGCTATTAAGTCAAAATACTATAAAAAAAAGTGATTTAAAACAAAGTAATAAAATATTTTTTCTTGTATGTAATTAAAATTTTAATTAGAACGAACGCGACTTTAAATAGTAATAATAATAATAAAAAGGAAAAAAAATATCGAAATTTTATCTGATAAAAATTTACCTTGCTTAAGATATTAGAATTAGTGTGTGTTGTTCGTTTGATCAAATTATCCGTAATTGTATATGCTCGATTTACAAATGGGCGTGCCAATGGAAATTTGTTTCGCGTGTTTCGTTACGCATGCCTTTATTTCGTCATCATCAGTATTGATTCCAAGATCATTGTCAAGGTAGTTAAAAGGCAAGCAGGAGAATGAAATTGCTCAACTCTTTCTGTTGCTGGTATGAGGATTATTATTAAATCGGTGAACCACGTTGGTTGATAAGCACTGACCTCTAACACGATGTCAACAACATGTTGTATAACTTGATCATGTATTATATATATATATATATATATATATATATATATGTACATAACTGCAAGTATTTCACTATCCAAGAATTCCTTTTTTAAAATTCCAGATTTATTTAAATTTATTTATTTATTTATTTATTATTTTAATTTATTTAAATAGATATACATATCCTAACCAATTAATTGTTTAGGATTTATTTGCTCGCATCCCATTTATGCATGTATTTATAATTGTTGTTTATTAGCTATACGTTTATTTTTGTCTACATACCTACATATAAACAACATTACCATGATTTGTTTTTCGTTTCCTCCTCCATTTACAAGGAAGGAGACTAAACAAGATAATATATATATATATATATATATATATATATATTAATGTTAAATTGAATAGTTAATAAATTTTCTAATGAACCTACTTTCCAATATTTTTCTCTGTTATTAATGGTAAAATATGATTCTATATCCGATTTGTTATCCCATTTGACTTTTCCATTCAAACAACCAAACTTAAGAATACCACTCGAAACGTAAATCATAACTGAGAACGGCATCAACGCAGACTTTTGAATAGCTTCCAAAAAGTTTCGTTCGTTCAATCAAGAACAATTTAAACTTGTCACAAAAAGATATTCATTACATATCTTGAAAGATTTGATTCACGAGGAACTTATCTAGCCAACCAATAACGAGTTGGCTCTAATTTATAATAGGGTGGATTCAGTATTATTCTTGTCGCTGGATTTACGAATTAGTCATGCCTCTTTCAACATACCAATTAAAAGTTTACTTTCCGCCCTCATTAAAAACGGATGTCATCGTGAAATATGGTATTATTTCTTTAATTTGGCTGAATATTGCATTTTATTGCATATTTTAATAATAATAATTTTTAACAAAAAGGGAAAAAACAAATTAATTCCAAAATTCATTTTATCATCCATCCTACTTTTTTTTTAAATCAAATTTTCTTTTTTTTTTCTTTTTTCATCTTTTCTTTGGAGATAATTATTTATTGCATCCTTAAAGATAAATTATATATTTCAGAATTAATATCTGTCAATTAAATACAAAATAAAAGTTGGAAAATAAATATATAATCTAAACGGCCGCCCTATGAAGGAATCCAAAATATAAAATAAATTTTCATTTTTAACCATAATTGTATCTATCTATCTCTGTTGCTCTACGGAACTCGGAAAGTTCTTGGCCGGAGCAACCACATTTCTCCAAGTGTCCCTATCCTGAGCCACAACCATCCAACCCCTACCCTCTCCCATCTCTCTCATGACCCTTCCTACATTATCCACCCACCGCGTCCTTGGTCTTCCAAACGGACGTTTCCCAATCAGTCTCCCTACCAATATATTTTTCGCCATTCTTTCTTCTCCCATTCTAGTCACGAATCATAATTGTTGAATCTCATAAATATATATCCATTTATTATTTCAATAAACTATTTTATTAAAACAATTACTTGAATGAACTAAATCAAAAGAATTGGGCCATTAGATTCTCTCTTCAAAATATATTAACTGAAATGAAAATTAATTAACAAATTTCCTAAATATAATTTTTACATTTTAATAATAATTTACTGAATATAAATTACAAAATAATTTTCTAAAAAATAAAAAAAATCTTGTATATTGATTAGAACTACTGAATCTATAGTAAAAATGTTCTGAAGTTTTTGGATTTCCTTTTTCATTCAATGGTTGTTCCTTAACATCCAAGATCCTATTGCCGCAATTCTTGTCAAAATTCTTGACGAGGTCGATCCATCTTGGTACTCGCAGATGGAATTGTTCGGAATGCTTTAGGTAGTAGTCGTGTCAATTTAATACGAACGAGGGAGATGCGATCTGATTTTGATTCTAACACAAGCCATCTAAAACGTCCGAGGGAATTGTTTTTCTGATTTGTGATTAGTTAGAACCCTATGGGGTATAGAGAGCATATCCAACTAGAATATATATATATATATATATATATATATATATATATATATCAATATTAGTTTTAAGTGTCTATCACCCTATCTTCGATCTGACATTAAATTATTAAGCCGATGGAATGTTAGATGAATTTATTTAAATTTATTTTTAAAGTCTTAAGCGAAAAGACAAACATAACGTTAATTTTCCGTTAGTAATTAATTTAAATTTATAAATAAAATAATTTAATTTTACCTTCATTCAATTTAATGTTGTTGAACGGAAATTAGAATAAGAATAAAAATAATTTGCCTAAAATTGTTGTTAATAAGTAAATTAAATCAATAATAATTCATCACATTAATTTATTTTAAAGGCCGATTATAATTTGAATTTAATACTAATGTATATAATGTAATGTATATATTAAACTTTTATAGGTGATTAAAATGTCATTTAAATCAAAATAAATATCTATTAATAAATGAATATCCTATTATATATATATATTTAAGGAATTTTATAAATTTAAAATAATTGCGGTTTGAGAAAGAAGTATAAGTAACAATATCGATTAATACTTTATAAGCTTTGAATTAAAAAAATTATTTTTTTTTCATTTTAATTACAATAAGATAAAATCTAGTAAAAATATACATACATTTATAATTTTTTTCTCTTTATACATATATAAATATATATTTATGAATAATATGCATATTTAAACACTTCAAAGTATTCATATCATCTAAAGTCTCAAAAAAATATTTATATATATATATATATATATATATATATATATATATATATATATTTATATATAATTATAAAGTGTTGTTTTGTGACAATCGAAATGAATGGGCTCTACCATGGAAATTATTAATAATTACTCGAGCTTCATTCTCCTCACGATTATTATATTTGCCAAAATATTGCTAAGCGAACTTCTACCTAGTCAAGAATACTAATGAATCGATTATTAATATCTATGTTCTTTGAAATATTTAACTATATTTCTTTTTTTAAAAATTTTTTTTTTAATTATTAAAATAATCAAATCCAATATATTATATTCACAAATTTTTTTTTATTTTATTTTTTTCTTGAATTTACATATATTAATATCAATAGAATAAATTTATATATACAAAGGAAATTGTATATATTTATTTATTTATTTTTTTTTTTTTTTGTTTACATTGAATAAATAAGTTAATATTTATATTATATTCTTTTCTTAATTGGTAAAATTAGATATATAAATAGATGCTCTTTTTTTTATTCCGTTTCCTTGATGAATAATGGATCTGTTTGTTATCTGTTTGCAGACCCCATGGACTCTACGGCAGGTGTCTCTCATCCACCAGAAGGTCCTGGCAATTGCCGAGGTATCCTGGCCAGCGCAATATCCAGCGTCGATTGCCCTGGGTTCCAGACCCGCTGTATACCTGGTCACCTGGGAAGTTGATGGTGGAGGCCTAAAAGGGAATCTCTTTACTGACTCTACCTGTGTCACCTTATCTCTCTGGCCCGACACTGTCTATCACATCCAGGTGATTGATTTTTTTTTAATTTATTATCCAACTCACATACCTTCTTGCACTTGATAAAATGTCTAAGAAAATTTATTATTTGATTGATTGATTAATTATTTTATATATATTTTATGTTTGCATCTCATGACCCCCGTACTATTAATTTATTTTTACAAACTAGTTACTTAAATATAATATTTTTATATTGTTATATCTGGTTATTTAGTTTCATATAAGATTGGGATGTATGTAGTTCTTTATTAAACATATTTATTTTATTTTATTCAAATTTGATGAAAATAATGGGTAATAATTGCTTTTGATTTTACAAAATATTTATAGTATTATTTTTTTTTATAATAACCAAAATTGGGAAATAAACATTTTGAATTTAATTCAAATTTGAATAGGGATTTAAGCAAATTACCATTACTATAATCCGCATTCCTAAATGGTTTATATAATAAGAATGAACTTTATAGGAGAAAACGTTATGACTTTCCTGGTAGGCAAGAAATAAGCATGGTTACCATTGTATAGTTATGAAAATAGATTTGTTTCTGGAATTATTTGGGCTATTTTTAGGATTTCAAGACATTCACACTGATTGGTTGATTAATTGAGTCTTAAAAATTTTAAAATCAGTCAAAGGTATTGAGAAAATTCATTGCCTCTCCTTATCTTAGCAACATTCCATTGCTAACATCCTGCGATTTTACCTACCAAATTACCGGATGTATATATAAACAGTGCTTTCTCCTATAGTAATTAAAATAGTCATTGGAAGGGAGAGATATAGTCATTTACATAAATTAAACAAATATAATAAAATTGTATTCTTAATGTGTCTCAAAATTGACTCAAAATAATAAAAACATTTATTTAGCCAAAGCAGTCATTTTTTTTTTCTTGGAGATAATTAATTTTGCTTATGTCAAATAGGGATCTCAAATTTATTCTCATCCATATGCATGCATGGTGATCTTATTTAAAATATTATTTTATTTAATATTCCGATAATATAGGATCTAATCCTAGGGCGTATACATGAATTATAATTCACGCTTTCTAGACATTGATATCAGTTTCATTTGATCTCAATTAGCCTTTTATTCTATCGGACTTGTTCTATCCATTTCGAAGACTTGAAATTCAAATACGGTTCTTATTTTTTTTTTTTTTTTTTTTTTTTTTTTATTTATTCACAAATTCCTTTTAAGCAAATTCTTTTTTTTTATTCATATAATTTAATAAATTAATTAGTATAGTATTCTGAAACTTTTCGGCATTTACAACGATTCTTTACAATATCTCATAAATGGTCCTTGGATACTCTTACGAAATTGTGGCTGTATTCACAATAAAAAAAAAACAGTTTCAGACGCCTAAGTAGATGGATGATTAATTAGAACTTCTAACCTGCAGTTTTTACGTTTCTTCAGCTTCTCCCTACATACTTTCACTGAATCGTAAAGGTTCTTTTTTTTTTATTTAGTTTATTTCTTTAAAGCCGAAGTAAAATTTTTGGCTTATCTAAGCTATAAATAGGCAATTTCTTTTTCTTCTATCTTTCGAGATCTCTACCACCCAGACTTTGGAATTTATGGAATCACAAAAAGCCGGCTATAATAAAAAATTACTTTTTGATTCCTAATTATAAATCTATTTTCTCATTTATAGAATTAGTTATTCAAAAAAAAGAAAGAAAGAAATTATAGGAATGTAATAGAATATTTGAAAAAAAAAATCAATTTAATTTATTTATTATTTATTCAATTAATTCAACTTTTTATTTATATTATTTCTAACCATATGAATATATATATATTTATAAAACAATACAATCAACTGTCACTAAATTTATTGCTGCATAACTTTTCAAACAGTTAAGACAAACGAGGTAAATTAAAACTTGAATGATGAGATAAAACGCATCCATCATTATCAATCACAATAATTAAAGATAATTGAATGACTGAAACATAAGTTGAAATGGGAAAATATTCATAACTCATTTAATAAGCTCATTAAGGACTTAATTTATCTCATTTATTCTCAAATTATAAATAATAATAATAATGTCTCGTTAACAAACAGTAATGTGCAAGAATATATATTTATTTTAATATTTATAAATAATTATTATTGTTCGTTATATAAATAAATATTTATGAAAGATAAAAAAGAAAAACATTGATTTTTACTATTTCGCTAGAGATAGTATTGTGATCACGAAAATTTTCGATGTCGTGTTTTTGATGTTTTTAACGTTTTAAAGGTCCCTGAGTCATTTTCACTAAGGTATATGTTTGTAGACAAGATTACGAAAAAACCATTTGAGCTAGAATAATGAAATTTGGTACACGGGCATTATTCAAAATTTGTAGTTTTCTATAAACTTTTGAGAAATGTAGGTCTTTCGGAAGAGGTCATTTTCTAAAACGTTTTGATTTTTTTTCCTCTAAACTGACCGTAAAAATAAAGATATATGTTTTTCACATGATTAAAAATTGTATGAAACTGCTATATATAGAATTTCACCTTAAATGAATCGCTGAAAGTACCGAAATTAAATTTTTAACTCGTTGACTGCCAATCACTCGCCAGCACGTGACGTAGTGCCATCAACAGCCAAAACCGTCCTGGTTAAGCAAATTTTAATTTATAATTTAATTAATAAAATTTAATTTAAATATAATATATGTTATTTAATCCAATTCAAATTGCGAGATAGTCGAATGGAGACCCTCCAGATTTTTTTTCTTTTTATTCGAGGTATTCGAATATGATAGACACCATCCGAAAGCAGTGACTTGTTTAATTATCACATTGTTTGTTTCAAAGATGGTACAATAAATATATATTTAATGTTTCCGACACCCAGCAATTCTTCACTCTAATTAACTTTAATAAGAAGTTGTTGACATAAAATTAATTCTAGAATTAATATATGGTTGAATTTGAATAAACCTCAAATTAAATTACTTGATTAAAAAAAAAAATTTCGACAATCTTTATTTCTTAACATACAAATATAAAATAATTTTACTTTCTCGGATTTCGGGGAGTGTAGAAATTTTTTAAATTAAAACCAACGACTATATATATATATATATATATATATATATATATATATATATATATTTCTAAACCTAGTTCTAAATCATTTAAAAAAATTTTCCCGCCTGTATTTACTTAACGACAACATTTTTCTTTAATTAAGGAGTTTATTTATATTTTTGAATGAGAGAAGGAAAAAAAAGCAATTAAAAACTTTGTGTCCAAGTCAGCCCCTTTTTAGCTTATTAGCATGAATATAATATCCAAATGATTTCAAACAGTTTATTTAAGACATCATTTATAATCTATCTATTTCTTTCTTTCTTTCCATTTACACAAAAATTAATAAGTCAACTTTTAACAAGGGTTATTTATGAAGCGACCCTTCTTTTTCATTTGGCTTTTCGAAAAGTATAACCTATGGCCTAATCTGTAGGGTATCTATCTCATAAGTTTAACTTTTTGTGAGAGGGCTACAACAACCCCAAAGGAATGTTTACTTAAACAGAAATGATTCTTTCAAATCTTTTGAATAGATAAACAAAACGTGATGAAATTTATATATATACCATATAAACATTTATATATATATATGTAAGTCGGTTTTTGAAATACAAGATTTTATTTAATTCTAAAAGAATATACAAACAAATATTAAAAATATATACATAAATAACAAAATTATAATATAAAAATACAATACCTAAAAGAATAAATTAAATTTCAAGTTATTTTAAACCATTATATTGAGAACGATAAAACATTAATATTTAAACAAACTAATTAATTTAAATTATAAAGTTAATCCAGCGCCTCTAACGTTCCTTCACCGAAACATGCTTTATCACTATTGTATATATATAAATATATTAAGCTTATTTAATTGATCTCTTTTTTTCTTTTTTGTCTAAAATCTAAATCAATCCTAAAAAAAAAATATAAATAATTTCATTATTTACTTGTATTTATTTTTCAAGGATTATTTTCTCTATTTACATTGAATTTTTTTTTTAAATAATAAAACATATATACATATATAAAACATGTTTATTCAAAAACCATTCTTTTATTATTTGATCTGACTGGAGTAGATGATGTTTGAATTACAATCGTTTTATAAACAATATGTATGATTTTCCAATAATACGATCCCTTTTTTTAAACCATAAATTGTTTATATATATATATATATATATATATATATATACATATATATATTAAAAAAAATGAAAATAATAAGTCTTGTTAAATATGCATTGCCCTAAAATTGTTATTAACTTTGCTTTACCAAGGCTATTCAGTCATTTAAAGAGGATCTATTATCAAATCGTTGATCAAATTTTGATGGTGTTTGACTCAATAAAATTCAACATAAAAATATTTATTACATTATTATTAATTATAAACTTATTATTATTATTATTATTTTATATGTAATTATTCAATTAAATTTTTATTACTATTTACCTCTTTTTAATTATCAACTTATATTTGAATTGTATGACAATGAATACAAAAACATTACTATAATTTTTTTAATTAATTATCATAAATACATTTTAATTTAAAAAGAAGATAAAGTTCTTCTTTTTAATTATTATTTGATTAATATAAAATCATTCATGGTATGCCATAAAAGAAAAGAAAAATACTACTTAACCATAATATTGGAGTGAGCCACGTGCTATATCGAGCTAATATAAGAAAAAGAGGGTGGAGAGAAAAACAGACACCAATAGACTATGAAACAAATAAGCATTGGTAGACAAAAGCGCCCCTGACCCCTGGAGGGCCGTTCGGGTTTCCAAGGGTCGTTTTGGTGCCCTGGGGGCTTTAATCAGCTCGTTACTGATTCAGCCTAGCGCGAGTGTCAGTCTGAACTTGTAAATCACACTTCCTTCTCACTCTCTCTTTCTCACTCTATATATGTTTTATGTCTATTCACCAAACCCACATATGTGTTTTTGACCACTTCTCGCCAGGGGGTTTAAATATTTGAATGGAGCCAAAAGGGTTAGATTCAGTCGGTATTTTTAAATATTGTATTAAGACTCAACACAACAAATACAAATATATTGCTTTAACCATCTTGTTTTTTCTAAAAAAAAATATTAAAATAACTTATTCTGGTAATTATTCAATCGAGTTATTATGAGATGGATTTGGATAAAACTTTACCAGTGGGTTCCTTTTTTTAATTCTAAATAATTTAATTCTAAATAAACTTTTCTTATGCAATTTTTGCGTGTCGCTTCTAGTTTACGAGATAAAAAATATTAAAATTTGCTTATAAATCCATTGATATTCTATTTAGCTATGTTTTATTATTTGATCACCAGAGGTTCCACTAATTTTCGGTTTGGATTTTTGAAAATTAAAAAATTAAATTAAGTAATTTTCCTATATCCAATCACATTATTAAAAACCGAAACTTAGTAAATAAGTGAATATATAATTAGTGAATTAGGTAATAAAATATCTAATAAAATAACTAATCTGTCAAACTTAAAAAAATTTTATCTCGTAAACTAGAAGCGACCCGCAAAAATTGCATAAGAAAAGTTCATGTCATAATAACTCGATTGAATAATTACCCTTATTCTTATCAAATTTTCACTTTATTGTTAAATTTTCTTCAAGGGTTTAAGAAAAATATAGAATACATTCATCCATATAAATAAATTAAAGTATATTAGTAATAGCATTCGAGTAGCCCAGCAATTTAATATTCGAGCACACAAAAGAGTTCATACATCATCAGAATGAATGGATAATTGAACTAATTTATGGACTATTAAATGATTATCAGATCACTAAAATTGCGATAAACTACAAAGTCAAGGCCACAATAAAATTATATATATGATAGAAATGAATCTAGAACTTTCGACGAATTAATTTATTTTATTTACGAATTTAAGTATATTTTTTTAATTAAAATGTGAGATTTCAAGTATCTACTTAAATAAAAAAAATATCTTTTAGAAGTGTTGAAAATTTAAAGATAAGATTCAAATGATTTTGAGAGCATGATATATATTAAAAGCCCTTTAAAAGTGTGTTTTTTTATATCTCTATCCCACAACTACACTCATTATATTATATTTTGATATTTTCAATGGATTATTTTGAATGAAAGCGCTTTTTTATTAAAGAAAATCTGTTTTCTTTTACTTTTTCTTTGAATCTTTTGATAGTAAATTATATTTTTTTAAAGAGATTACTCATTATTAATTTGAATTCAAAAATTCTCCATCTCTTTTTCTCTCATTGTTTAAGTAAATTATTTTATAATTATTACTAATAATTTTTCAAATTACGTTCATTTTGTCAACTAATTACTTTTTTACTCCACTTTCATTATTATTACTATTATTTATTTTTAAAATAATGATAACTTATAACAAAACTTCACCCCTCCCCCTATATTATTATTTGTTTTAAATTTGTTGTGTTAATCATTTGATTAATTTATAAATGACATCATAAGCGTTTGAAAATAAAAAAGAAAAACTACCTATATTTCTTTTAAAAACTTTGAAAGGAAAGTTACTTTTTATTGATCAATTAAAAAGATGAGATTAGCTTTTAATTTTTTTTTTCTTTTTTTATTTTTTCTATTAGTCCTAATAATTAAACGATGATGGCTAAAATGACAGTCACTAATTAATTTTCTCCTTCTATAAAACCCAGCGAAAGCTTTTTGATTACAAGTTTGATACATTAAGAGTAAATTATTTTATTTCATTTTAAATTTAAATTTTTCTCAATTGAATCCAAATACTCTTTAATTGAAAATTTATTGAATTTATTTATTTTTTTTCTTCTTTCACTATCGTCACATGTAAAGATTAATTTTGATAAATAATTACTAAGATTTTATCTTATTCTTTCAATTTTAATAAATTAAGATTTTGGGAAAAAGCAAATCTTTTTTTTTTTTTGATAAAAATAATCTGCCTTTTTGCTTTATCTTTATGCAAAAAGAAATCATAAATTATTTCTTATATCCATTGGCGAGGCCAGCTTTCTACAAGGAATTCTAACCAGCAAATAACTTATTCTTTCTTTGCAAAAATATCTTCTATCTGTTTACTAAAGTTTATGCAGATATTAGGGATCAATAGATTATAAATTCTCCTTATATAAAACAAGTTTTTCATTTTTTTTTCATCTGATGACCAAGTTGATAAAAGAACAAATATCAAAGGTCCGGCTTTGTGTTGGGTACCGTTGATTTCATATTCTATATCACTGTCTACTTTCCTTAAATACAAAGATTTAAAAGTATTTTTTATTTGAAATAAATTAAGTATTAAACTTTGGTTTATGATTTTTTATTTTCAAATTTTCAAAAAAGATTGTTGGTTCATTGTTGTATCAAAATAATTTAAATTTTCATATGAAATTTCGCCAAAAATAAATATTGAATAAATTATTATTAAAAGAATTATATATTTTAAAAAAATGCCATGATCATATTTATGTGTATAATATGAAATATTTAATATTTTAAAACTTAATACTTATTTATTATACTTAATAATTATTGGGAAGAAAACAAATATTCGAATTTTACATTGTTAAAAATATTTTTTGGTTAGAAAGATTATTAAATATTAATTTGAATATTTATTTATTTATTTTTATTAAATAATATAATAAAGAGTATAGATTATTTTTCTAAAAAATAATAATTAAGAATTAAATATTATATTATAATATTTATTAATAAGAATGGGATGGAGGTGATTAAATCTTAGAAGGAACGTAATTATAAAGTTTTAATAAATATATTTAAAAATATCAAAATTTTTTTTAGGTATTTTATTAATTATTCAAAATTTTAAAAATTCACATTTCTATAATTATAACCTTATTTTAAGATTTCTCTTTTTAATTATTATAAATCACAAATAATACTTATTTTGGAACCACCATTTTCCCCATAAATAAATAAAATTTAATTAACGTGCCCCTTAATGTTGATGATTCATCAGTATTTTTCAATTATTTTTATGGTGTCATTGGATGATTATCAGTGTTCTAAGTTGATCGAATAATTTATTAAAGGACGATCTGTTTTCTGTTTGTTTTTTTTAGGTAGAGTTGGTGTCCTCGGAGGTGCCTGGACTTCGATCGCAGTCGCTCCGGATTGACACGCATCGGTCGGCGGCCTCTGCGGCCTCCGAACGCGCACTCGAGGCGACCTTCGCGGCTGCAGCCGCTGCGGGAGCCGGTGCCCCTCCGCATCCTCACAACTCACGCAGCATCAGTTCACCTCTTCTCTCTGTTCTCGTTACAAGGAGGTGAGACATCCATAAAACATGGATCATTCGATTAAAACAAACCTTACCATATTTTAATCCGTCTCCCAAGAATATTAACTATTATTCAGGAATTTCTTAATTTTAATCATTAATTCAGTCAGTAAACAAAAAAAAATGTGTAGGATAGGAATCAATTTGTTCATTTTATCTCCAATTAAAATAGATAAATGAAAAGTATGAATAACAAAGAAAAAATATTCAACATATATGAATTTATATATATTCAAGTATATAGGTAGTATATATATATATATATTTGAAATGAAACAAATTGAACAAGTTCATTTTAATTTTAAGATAAATTATATGTCTTGAAGGTGAACGAAATGTATTTTAATTTGACAGAAAGTATTTTAATACTTATTTATTTAATTAATTAAAAGCCACCTAAATTTTTTTTTATTAAACTTAGATTTTATTAATTCTATATCAATTTGAATTTATAATTAAAGTTATCTATATTCAAATCTTAGATAAATATAAATATATATATATATATTCTAATCAATATGTGAATATAAATTAATTTTAAATGTTTTTATAAATAAACAACGATTAATTTATGTTTATTTCATAAATTTCAATTTTTATATATTTTTACTTTAATTATTTCAATTAGCAAATTGAATTTATTTTATCAACTCATATTTTTGAAGCTTAACATATATAAATATATAATCTCTATTTATAATGGTCCTTCTTTCTAACTTATGTTTTTTTTATTTAATTTCAATTCAATTGGTAATTCTCGAATTTAACGGCATAATAGGAATGAATCGACATTACCATATAAACTACATACAAGTTAAAGCTAATTTTTTTTTCGAAACTATTAAAATAACCCTGTCGTATATTAAGAGAATTCCATAATTTAATTATATATTTACACCTCATATAGATAACAAGCTAAATAACAAAGAATTTTTTCATCCTTTTGAGTAAACGATCACAAAGCGTTTTTTTATATATTTTTCTCAAAAATGTTATAATTTAATTATGATTATATTATTAAATTTTTATTCATGTAAGTGTAAAATTATGAAGGGAATAATGAACAAAAACAGAGTCTTTTGCACATTCTACTAAAAAACAAATCCTATCAATTCAGTTACCGACGGTCTAAGTAGGGTAAAGGTGTTCTATGATCAGTAGAACGGATCCTCTCAACCTTAATCATGATTTTCTTGTTCGAATGCACTACTTTTTTTATGCAAATAATGAAAATTTATAAATATTAAAAATATTCAATTTTCTATTAAATAAATAATAATAATAAATTTGAGAGTAGAAAATGAATTAATCATATTGAATTTTTTCATCCTTGTGAGTAAACGATCACAAGCATATTTTATGTTTATACAAATTAATGAATTCACAACATTTATATAATTAAATATATTATTATTATTAATTATATTATATAAGTTTTACTATATATATATATATATATATATATTTATTTTCTCCCTTTATTTTCTATAACTCTTTATTTTTAATTAAAATAAATATTCATTAAATAAAGAGTAACTGTTTTTATATATACAAATTCCAATCATTTATAATAATAATCAATACTAAACCATAATTTATTCCATAAAAAGAAAAATAAATTAATCATTTTTCTTTTCATCAATATTAAAAAGAATTTTGTAAAATGGAGGGCTCAACTTCAAAGCTAATAACGATCACCTTCGATTTAGAATTCTTTCAACGGTTTCTAACATGCATCTGTAACTTTTTTTTTTTTCAAACATCAACTCGTATGAAAATTCTTGCCAAACTTTATATTTGAATGATGACAAAGAGTAAAGGAAAAAAAAATTCACATTATCGAACCTCACTTTCTCGGTGGTGATAAAATCTCCGCGTATTGGAAATACCAACACGTTACACTGTTGATGTTGGGACCATTAGGGAAATCACTTGTATAATGAAAGAAGACATTTTGAATATATTTTATATCATTCTCCACTCAATAGATTTATTTTTTTTACCAACATCATGTTTGTTACAACTCATTTACTGTATTAATATGACAAAGTAAAAATATGAGAAGAAACGGTATTTTCAAATTTCTCTTCTTAAAATAATCGCTTTATCTTTTAAATCAAAATGTTCATTTAGGAATTTTTCGATTTAGTGTAATTTCTTCAATTTTTTTTTTCTTCTTAAACTGTGTTTATAGGATATTTTTGTTAAAAAAAAATAATAAATAAAATATATTAAAAAAGTAGATAATTTGACTGATTAGAAAAAAAAGTAAACGGGAATAAAAATATCGTTCGCCATCTTCATTTATTTATGATGATACTTAAAAGTTAAAAATTAATTTATTACATTTTGTTTTTTAATTTAAATTTAATTTTTAAATCTACTTAAAACATTAATTAGATTTTTCATTTAATACTCGTTAAACGTAATTTTAAAAATAATAATTACCATTCAAGTATTCGTTATTTATTAAGTATTTATATGTTTTTTTTATTTACTTTTAAAAAAATATTTATAAAATTATTTATCAATCAGGAGAGTAGGAGGTATATTTAATTTATAATATTATATAAATAAATTATCTTTTATTTATCTTTGCAGAATATTTTTTTATAAGTTATTTTATTAATTTATTTTATTTAATTAAAATTATATTCTACGCGAGATTCTTCAAAGGTTTAGTGGTTAACATGACTGTCTACCACATTGAGGTCTCGAGTTCGGGCCTAGAGAAATTCAACAATTAATAATTCATCTTTAAAGCTCTGCGTGATCCGCAAATAATAATAATAATAATAATAATAATATATTCTACTTTATTTATTTATTTTTGTTTTTATTCATGAGTTAAGGGTTATTAATCATAATTTGGATTTGATAATTGATTTAATACTTTTTATATTTATAATTTGTATTAATGAATTTAAATTTTATCTATTTAAATTATTAGAGGATTATTAAGATGATTCTATGCATTAATATTACATTATGACTATGATTTAATATTTATAGTATTTTTATATATTATATTAAATACTTGAATATATTTTTATATTTCGAGTAACTTTAACATTTTATAGGGAAACAAATTTATAAAATTATATATTTAGAATAAATTGAAGTACATATTTATATATATATTATAAATTTATAATTTGCTTTCATACACACATACCTACAACTTAATTTATTTTTATTACCTATACTATAAAATATTATATCCCTACCTATTTATTATAAACTCTCTAACTATACTCTTTAAATATAGTTAAAATAAAAATAACTTTCACATATATTCTTTTATTTTTAGTTGTTGTGGATGTTGATGTTGTTGTTGTTGATTTTTTTTTTCTTTTTCTTTTACTAATTAATGTTCTCGATGCATTGCAGGGATCTGACTTCATCAGAATATTCAGTGCGTCGCGTTGAACTCCTCGCGGGAACCGGCGCAGCGTTGCTTCTTTTCCTTGCCGTAATTGGCCTCATAATTGTTCGACGAAGGAGGCTACATGCCGATGGGCGACGGAAACTCATTGAAGACCTCGACTCTGTCAAAGGTGAGTTCAAAGCAATTCCCAGAGATGATTTAGAACATTTCTCTTCCTAATGTTAAACTAAAACTCGTATGATTATATATATATATATATTTAGCTAAAGTTATGTAGTTATCGTGATTTTTCTTTTGAAATATTTAAAATAAAAAAAAACACTTAAATAGAAAAAAAGTACTTAATATATGTAAAGATAAAAGCTATTATTATTATTATTATTATTATTTAGTTATTTTATTTAATTAAGAAATTTTAATTAATTTTAATTTTATGACTCTTAAGATGAGTTATGATGCAAATGTTCATCTGCTTGATTATTATTGTTTCTAGATTAATTATAAATGCTAATTGTCAAACTTGATTATTAATTGATTTGCAAAATTTGTGATTAGAAGGATATTACTTAGAACAAGAATCATTTATTAGATTCATTTCTTTTAGAAAGTTGAAAAATTAATTTAGAATTTTATTGGAATAATTAATTAAATGTTCGTCGTCAACCCTCAACATCTTCCCAGGTGGCAGATGCTTTCTTAATCATCGATTAAGTTCATCCAACAATATTATAAACTTAATAACGAACGAGATAGTTTCCTATATTTTATTGATTTTGATTTTATTCTTTATATAGATATGTGCCACTCAGAAGCCAAACCGATTAACTTCAATTTTTACAATTTTGCTAGTAATGTAATGTAATGTAATCTGCAACATATGAAGTGAATATTGAACTTGATAATCTTAATATGCAATATACATTTTTTTTGTAATCAATAGCCCTAAATTTCCTACAATCTGTGAACTTTTGGCTTCATTTTCTCAGTTTGTTTATTTGTGGAGTTAATCACTTTGGCTTATGTGAGTGGCACATATATATATAGTATAGGTAATTTAAAAATTTATTCTTATAAACTCTCTGTGAATATTGTTTTAACAATTTTATTAGTTTTCCAAATACATCTTCAAACATTTTGGTTTGGATATTTATTGACACTTGTAATTAATTACTTTAATTAAGAAAAAACAAATTAATATTAACGAGACCTTTACATATCGAATCTTCACCTCAAAATCTCCCTATTATGAGATTAAAAATTGTATAAAACTGCTATATATAGAATTTCTCTTGTATATAGAATTTCGCTTGATTGAATCGCTGAAAGTACCGGAATTAATTTTTTAAAAACACTGCAAATCATGCCATCAACAAAGAGCCAAACACGCGCTGGTTTAATAAATATTATTTAATATATATTATTTATTTAATTTTAATTTATAATTAAATTAATTAAATTTAATTTAAATATATAACACTCCAGATTTTTAAGATTAGAAATATATATATATATATATATATATATATATATATATTTTTAAGATTAGAAATATATATATATATATTATATACAGTTCTTGATAGTACACGTGTATAATAGAATTATTATATATATGTTTATTTAAGGAGGTTTTTAATCAACTTAACCATAATAAATCTTGTCTAATCTATAAATATTAATATAAATAGATTATTTAACGTTAATAAAAAGGAGGTTTCTTTATATATAATATATATATAAATAAATAAACAAACTCAAAATGGAAAAAAATTAGATTTATTTTGTCTGATTTCAATTCATATGCTTTATATTGTGATTGGTAATCTTGGTTGAATGTTTCAATCCGATTAACCAAAAAAGAAAAAAAAAAAAAAGAAACTAATGAAATTGAAGTTGAATAGAAGCACAATTGCAGAGTGTAGGAGGAGAGAATCCCATCAAAGCAATATCTTAGTCCTTCCTAAGTTTAAAAAAGAGTGATCTATAGCTAAGCCACCCTCTGCTATTATTACGATATTTCTATTCACAGCTCAGCCAACTGGTCTATCTCTTCGATCTTTTTTTTTCTTTTTTCGTTCTTTTTTTTTTATTCTCATCTTCCTTCATAGGCTTTGCGCAAGCCGCGATAAAGGCCCTCGTGGGTAGACACGTCTCTCAACTTCTTTACAGGAATTCTCCACAGTGATTCCAAATCTCTTCATAACACTTCTTGCCATTTCATTAATGTATATCCTGAATAGTTTTTTTTACTCTTCTCTCCTTAAATACATTCCAAAAATATGGTTATATTCATATACACATATATATGAATATATTTATATGGAAAAATATTTACACCAATTTCAAATAACTTTTTCGTCATGAAAATAACAAATACTTAAGAATATTCATTATTTAACTCGGAAACTAGGGGGAAAAAATCATAAATTTCATTTTATATAGGTAATATTATTTAAACATTTTATTTTTTTTTATAAAAATATCGGGTGAATGTTTTTATCTTAAAAGATTTGTGAAGCGTTCAACTTAAAAGTCTCAT
The DNA here is from genome assembly GCA_963082975.1 of Labia minor. Classification (NCBI taxonomy): domain Eukaryota; kingdom Metazoa; phylum Arthropoda; class Insecta; order Dermaptera; family Spongiphoridae; genus Labia; species Labia minor. The sequence continues at coordinate 58,993,057 of OY720345.1, forward strand.
TTTCGTTTAATCCGAGATATTTTCATGGTTGGAAGATCCTGTCAACTTGTTCTAAATAAGAATTATCTATTATCTTGAATACGTGTTAAAGGAAAGGCTTACTTCGGCCGAATTCTTTACACTAAATTCCTTTATCATAATTGTTTATGTTATTTTATTCATTGGTAATCCGATTTTATTATTATTATTTGATATATTAATTATTCATATATTTCAATGAAAATATAAAATTATACAATTTATTGAAATAATATTTTTTTCAAATTATCAGTAAAAATATTTATTATTGTTTTTGATTAGATAAATAATGAAATTCTAATAATTATTTAAATAATAATAATAATAATAATAATAAATATAAAAATCCATTGATATTCTATTTAGCTAGCATGTTTTATCCGTTTAACTACCAGATGGCGCACTAATTTTCGGTTTGGATTTATGAAAATTAAAAAATTAATTAAATAATTATCCTATATCCAAATCGAACTTATAAAAACCGCAAATTAGTGAATAAGTGAATAATTAGTGAATTAGTCAATAAAAAATTACTTAATGGCACATTTCGACGTTCATAACTAATCTGTTAAACTTAAAAAATCTTTATTTTAATAATTTTTATCTCGAATCCACGAAAATGAGTTTACCTGAATAATATATCAGCAAAAACAAAATAAATAAAAAAAATTATCAAAAGGAAATAAAAGCAAAAGACAATCACATATATGGTCTTTTTCAGTAAAATATAATTATTTTTCTATTCACAAAGTCTTCTTTTCTCCCTCCTCATCCTCAAATAAATAAATAAATAAATAATTTCTTTCTAATTAAATATTTTTGTTATTTTCTTTATAAATATGAAGATGGAGATCAATAGGTATTCCAACGAAATAATAAATGAATCAATTTTTATCATTGAGAGAAAAAAAAAAAATAATAAAAAATAAAAAATATTTATTAAATTGAGCTGTGGAAATCGAACTTCCTTTGTCTTTATCGTGGCGTGCGCTGTCCTCGCTAACAACCAAAGATACCTGAACGATGTTTTATTTTTATTGCATAAATATTCTGAAGAGGCTACGGTTTTTGTTCAATTTAACATCTATGTCTGTCTGTCTGTCGTTCATGATAGCGCGCAAAACATTTTTTTGTCAATCTTTCGATTTTTAATTACCCGATGAATGCCTTAAGAAAACGAACAATGGCTCTCCGGTTGCCTCCCCCCCCCTTCAAAGGGCTTCCCAATATATGCTACTGAATATATATATCATCCTTACCTTGCATTGCAATCGAACTCACCTTCTCCCCCCCCCCCTTCCTCACTCTTTCTCACTCCAACATACAACACCGCCCTCTTGGAAATTCCTCCTCTATCTATATCATCTTTAGCTAATATTTTTAATTTTTTTAGAATAATTTAAATGACGAAATTGCATAGAAGAAAAATTTCCATATCCGTTTAATTCGTCGCCAGAGGCTGACACGCTTGTCGATATTTACGACTTTGGCGCAGCTCTCATAAATAAAATGTCTAAACCTCGCTTGGTCTTCACAACTTCTATGTATTTAATGCTCAGGCACAAATGTGTGTGGCCTTTTCAATTACAAGTACCCCGACAGAAAAGAAACAGCAACTCGATTCGCCTGGCTCAATTTTAGTCATAAAAGGAATGGAAGCATCCCGGGAAGACCAAGAATCTTCTAGCTATACAAATCCTGGAAGTCTTTCCACCACTTCTTTTTTTTTCTTTTCTATTTGAACCTGGTTAGTTATTAATAACTAATTAGCCAAAACCTATAAAAATATTTTTAATGATAACTAAATAAAAAAGTTATATATATATTTATATATACATGTTTATATATTAATTAACTCTATTAATTAAAATGGGATGTCTGTGAGATTTGGGTTTCGATGTTTCGGCACCCATTTTGCGTCATTTTATAGTCAATGTTGGAATTTTTGATTGAATGGATGTATATTCTTTGACCAATCTTCTGAACTCTGAAGAATCCTTGGCTACCACTAACACTAAAAACACTTCTGGTCCATACGACGAAATATAATAATATATACTTATTTATATTTATCTTTCTTTCTTCAACAGAAAGTATATCCATAAATAACTATTTTACTATCTCACCAGAGATAGTATTACAATCACGAAAATTTTCGATGTCGAGATTTTGATGTTTTTATACGTTTTGAAGGTTCCTGAATCATTTTCACTAAGGTTGAGAAAAATGTCTGTGTGTGTGTAAGTGTGTGTGTTTAGACAAGATTACCCAAAAATGGTTTGAGCTAGAATCATGAAATTGGTACATGGGCATTATTCAAAATTCGTAGTTTTCTATCTTTCGGAAGAGGGTTATTACCTATCACGTTTTCATTTTTTTCCTCTAAATTGATCGTAAAAATAAAGATATATGTTTGATAGTTTTTCACATGATTAAACATTGTATAAAACTGCTATATAGAAAATTTCAGCTTAATTGAATCGCTGAAATTTTTAACTCTTTGACTGCCAAACACGCACCAGCACGTGACGTGGTGCCATTAACAAAGAGCCAAACACGCAATGGTTTAATAAATATAATATTAGTTAATTAATCCAATCAAATTGCGAGATAGTCGTGTGGAGACCCTCCAGATTTTTTTTTTTTTATGAAATCTTTTTATACTCAATTTATTAAATTAACATCTACGATGAAGTAAATTATTTTATATTTTTCTATTTTTCATTTATTCAAAGTCCATCTAAAAATGAATATGGTTCTTTTATTTCTTTTGAGAACATATATTTATACTCTCGGGAAAATACTATATATATGTATATGTATATATTAAATACCAGTACGCCCGAATGATTTTTCTATTTCAGTTGAATATTTATATTCCAATGCTTGCTTGTCTAATGTTTTTGTTAGTGAAAATAATTTCGATCGATCCATTCGAATAGTATTATATATCTGTATTTAAGCGTCATTAAATTTCCAGCTGATGCTTTTCCTATCTACTTGTCGAGGGCTTAGATTCCGTTCAAATACGACGACGACAACGAGAGAGAAAGATAAAATAAAAAAAATCCCCGGGGTTAATTCAATCGAAACGAATTGGAGTCGTTGCGTTGGGTCTCAAACTCTCATTTCGGAATCCAATTAAAAGAGACTGTCTTCTCTAATCAATCCGTTTAACATTGGAACTTCTAATATTCCATAGTCGATTTTAATTTAATATCTTATTTAAAGTTGAATATAATTAAAAAAAATATAAATAAATTGAGTGATTATCATGAATATTATTATTATTATTATATTCTTCTTATTCTCATTTAAATGAACATCATTCTTTTATTATCATTTCATGTTTGTTTGTGTGTTTGTTTATTTGTTTGTCTGTCAAACTTTCAAAGTTAATTAATCAAAACAAACGCCAAACAATTGAACGTGGGGGCCCCTAGTCTGAAAAATAAATAAATAAATAGTGATCCGTAGTTAAACATACAAATTCATTCATTCCATCGAATTTTTCTCTACTTTTGCTTTATTCAAAAATTTTATTTTTATTTATTTGCAAATGAATAATCGTTTGAAAATTAAATTTGATTTAAGTCCCCTCACTGTTCGCTAGGCCTTGATTATTTAAATGTATTCATGTGTCAACTAAGCAAAGGAAGCGAATTGAAGGCTTAGAATGAGAATAATCTGACAGTTGGCACATACACAACAGGAACATTAAGGGCGTGCGTGTGCAAGCACACTAATGCCCAGCTCAAAGCATTCGTGTTTCTTTCTGGTCTGCATGCATTCGCAAAGGCAACCGCAGCCAATCCCTGGATCATCCAGCCCTTTTTTTTTAAAATTGACTTTACTTAGGAATTAATGTCATTTTTAATACATACTATATGTATATATTAATCTCTATTATTAAAAAAAAATAATTAATTTATAAAAAGAAATAAATAAAGGAATTAGAGACATAAATCTCCTTTGAAAAAGAATGGAGAAACAAGAAACTTTCAATGTTTATCTAGAATTTTTTGATTATGTCAATGTAGAGGCAACATTGGTTTAGTTTGTGGTTAAAACAGGGGTCGGGGAACTTTTTTAATCATTGCTGCAAAATATTGTTGTGTAAGTTGATATTACCCCATGGTGAAGAGCAAAAAAACGAAATCTCTTTTAGCATCTTTCCTATTATAGCCCCCCATGATCATTTTGAAAAGAAAACAATAATTAAAAATTTAATTTATAAAAATACTAACAGGTTTATAAACTAGCAATTTAAAAATGTGTACTTTATACTCACAAAAGTTTCATTTTTACCCCATTTGGGATAATTTACCCCGGTTCCCCGACCCCTGGGTTAAAATAACGGAAGCGGATCTTTCTTTGGCTTAGTTTCTCGATTCAAGCACTTGGAATCGTGCAAATCACATTTATGTTTATTATCTTCCATTATTGACAATAATACAATGTTGTTGTTTTTTGTTGAAGCTAACTTCATTACGTTCATAATAAAAAACAAAAACAAAACCTAACCTGATGAATATTTTTTTGTGTGATATTGGTGGTGGGTATCTTTTCATTTTATTCAGTTTCATTTGAATTTTCACTATCAAAAGTCAATGATATCGTTAACATTGATTCTATCAATCTCGATTAGAAATAATTGTCCTTTTTTTTACACTTTAATTTCGGGTTCATTGATTTATTTCAAGCAGCCTGGAAGGCTTATAAAATTGCTCTGCCAATGAGCTCGCGATTTAAATTAATTGGATCCTATTGGATAAATTAAAATAATTGAAAAGTTGTGAGGAAAAAAAAGAGATGGGGTAGGGCGGACTTTCTAATAAAATCAAATTTACATTGTAAATCAGCCGACGACGTTGATGTCCTGGAATCTATAAGTACATTAAAATATATATATATATATATATATATATATATATATATTAAGAATTTTCACTACTACTAAATAATAATAGCATCTATTTCGATAATACAGCAATGATGAAAAACGTAACATTTGTTATCTAAATCGAAATTCGAACAAATTACCTTTTAAACATTTTGATCAAATTATTATTTTCAATTTAATGAGATATTCAAATGAGGAGAATAAAAAAAAAAAAATAAATTGGCCAATAAAAATAAAACTTAGTAGATCTGATGATGCCTTAATCGTTGAAATTTTAAGTCAGTAAATAATTATTATACTCTAATTTATTTAAACAGTTCCCTGTGTTGAACAATTATCAAATTTAAAACATTTAATAATAATAGTATTATTTATTTATTTCGGTTATAAAATAACTTAATACAATAATTTAATGAAAAAGGTTATATTAATCATTGCAAATATATAAATGTCTAAATTTATCCTTTACAGTAATTTCTTATGTCTTTTTACTTATTCATTGCACCATCTTAATTCAATGAATTGATCCTAAAAGCTAATATCACATAAAACGGAATATATTTATAACCATGAATAGTATATCTATAGGTAAATAAACGTACAATAATATTTTCTTTCTTTTGAAATAAAATAAATATTATTACTTATTTCTATCTTAGTGTAGTATTAAAATTATATTTTTTTTTATTTTTATTTTTTATTATATTTTTTATAATTTTTTTTTATTATTATTATAATATTATAAATCTTTTGTTTATTTTTTTACAATTTTATAAATCTTAATTTATCTCTTATTTATATTTATTTATTTATTTGTTTATTTATTTATTATTTTTATATTTATTTCTAACTATATAGAAACAATTTCTAAAATAACAGTTATAAATAATTCTATAAATAATTAAAAATTTCAATCCAACTTTATTATCACTTTATAAAGTTTTAAATTGTTTCTAGTAATATAGTTACACATTTGGCATCGTTTTTTTTTAAATGAGAATAAGAAAAGCATTTTTTTTCTTTCTTTTTTTTATTAATTTTTTTTTAATTTAACTTTTGAAAAAGTTCTTTCAAATTAAATTCTTAACATTCTTTAATTCTTATTTAATAAAAAAAAAAAAAAAAAAAAAAAAAAAAAAAAAAAAAAAAAAAAAAAAAAAAAATAAAGAAAAGTTTTTAGCCATATTCATTAATTAAAAGTTGTTTATTTAAGTAATGTTATTTTTTTCTATTCCAATTTATTTATTGTATACAATGCGTTACAATTAAATATGAAGGGAGTAAAAATAATAATAATAACAATAATAACAAAAAGAAGAATGGAAAAGGGGTTGAGTGGACAATTTTATATTCGTTGAAAAGTCTAAAAGGCATTAATTCCCTAAAGGTGGGTCGCATGTGACTTTTAAGCGTTGCCTGTTTTAGATGTTCTTGCTCTATAAAGAGATCCATCCATTCCATCCACCATTTTTATAGGTACTACGCCAAAGTCAACATTTTATTGTTGTTGTTTGTTTGTTTATTGCCAAGTAGAGAACGTGCGGTAAAACATTAAATATTAGTTGAGTTAAATAGATAATAAGAATTTAAAATAACTTTTTAATGGATTTTTTTTTTAATTTATAACAAAAACATCACTTCCGATTAATTTTAAATGTAAGGAAACAACAAAAAATATGTCAAACAACTATTAAATTCAACATTTTTGTATTATTTAATAAGTAAATGGGAACGTTAAAGATTTTTTTTTTCGTACCACAAATCGATATATATAAATTTCCATGGATAATCAACAACTCTGTTAAAATAAAAAAAAATTTAATTTTTTCCTTGTACTTACTGTAGTTTTAATAGAAACTCAATTCAATCTACATTCTACATCATCATCATGCCATTTCGTCCATTCGTTTACAAGCTACAGTCGTTTGAGTGACGCTACTTTCGACTTCATAAGAAAAATGGAAAAACAGGAATTTCGCGTATTGATTAAACATTGTTTTTTAATGGGGAAAACTTGTGAACAATCATTGCAGTAGTTGCAGGAAAGTTATCCCACATCTGCTCCTTCGAGAACAATGTAGCTCAAACGACTGTAAATTGTAAACGAATGGACGAAATGCCATGATACTTCATACATAAACTAGTGACAGATGAGCCTCTCGAAATGACTCATGTTCATTTTCTAGTGGCGTCACCTATTGAACAATCCCGGGACTTATCAGCCCATGTAGTATATAGAACCACTCAGAAGCCCCGAAGCGATTAACTCCACATATAAATAAACTAAAAAAATGAAGCTCAAAGTTCACAGCTTGTAGGAAATTCAGGGTTATTGATTACAGAAAAATATCTATTGCATTGCTATATATTAAGATTATCAAGTTCATTATTCACTTCATATGTTGCAGATTACCTTACATTACATTACTAGCAAAATTTTAAAAATTTGAGTTAATCGGTTTGGTTTCTGAATGGCATATATATTTCTTCATTTAAACATAACCTAAAATTGGTCAAGAATAAAAATAATAATAGAATAAAATAAAACTTGAGATATTTTTAATTCAAATGAATATTATTATATTAAAATATATTTGTTTATTTGTTTTATTTTTATTCAGTTTATCAATCTTTTATTGTATTTTATGAAATTCATTATTTTTTTTTCCTTCTTTTTGAAATTAATTAATTTTTAAAAGACTCAGCTCGCTCTATAAAAATCGAAGAATTTCTAATGAATTTCAGAGTTTGGTAGTCGGTGGCATTTTATTCCAGTCATGAGTGACAGAGGTATTTTTTAATTGGATAGTAAAAGTCAAGCGTTGAATCATAAAAGGGTACTATTTACTTACTGGTCACTGTCAGTCCTTTATCACAAGAAAAAAAAAGAAGAAGAATATCATCCCCCTAATTAAGGTGTATTAAAAAACATTCCTCCTTTGATAATATCAATTATATAAATCTATTCTATTTTTTATCTTAAACAAATTTTCGTGCTAAATCGTTAATTTCCTATATGAATAATTAATTAATACTCACACCCTTCCATGTTTCTCTCCAAATATAAGATTGGGAGTAGGATATCTTTTATTGCCTTTGTTATTTATTTCAAGCAGGTTTCATGTTTATCATCCTAAGAATAGATAAAATACAATCATATCGATTTGGTAAATGGAGCCAATTCGTTGTTAATAATAAAAGAATAAAATACATTAAAATCTTTAACTTTTTTAATAAGATTTTTTTTATTAGTTTCTAAGTTAATAGAACATTTTGAAATAAATTCTTTGGATAAATTATAGTCTCCCTATTTTAAAAAAATAAAAAACAAATAAACACACGAATTTTATTGTAAATTGATCATAAAAATTTAATATTAAGATGATATATATAGATAAATTAAAAATAAATAAATAAATAAATAAATAAATATATATATTTTAAAAAATCAAGAAATTGCTAAGGATACCAATTTATGTAATTAATTAATATTTTATAAAAAAAAACTCTTTTATAGACTCTATGAAAGGGCAGCGCCTATAAGTCGGTGTCCCCCTAAATAGGGTAAAGGTGTTGTATAATCATTTTAACGGATCCTCTCAACCTTTATATTAATTTTTTTTAATCCCGACCGCTACTTTTTATTTCAATAAACTTTTCAATTTCGATCACTTAGGATGGGTAAGCCTTGTTTCTAAAAACCCCAGAGAGAAAAATTTATCTGGAGTGTCTCCACTCGACTATTTCGCAAATTTGAATTGGATTAAATAACATATATTATATTTAAATTAAATTTAATAAATTATAAATGAATAAATAATATTTATTGAAACTGCGCGTGTTTGGCCCTTTGTTGATGGCACCATGTCACGTGCTGGAGCGTGATTTCCAGTGTTAAAAAATTCATTCCGGTACTTTCAGCGATTCAATCAAGTTGAAATTCTATATATAGCAGTTTTATACAATTTTTAATCATGTGAAAGACTAACAAACATATATCTTTATATTTACGGTCAGTTTAGAGTGTTTAGAGGAAAAAAATGAAAATGTGTGGTAGGGAATGAATGTTCTTCTTCCGAATGAGCTACATTTCTCAAAAGTTGATAGAAAACTACTAATTTTGAATAATGCCCGTGTACCAAATTTCATTATTCTGCGTAATCTTGTCAACATACACACACAGACATTTTTCTCAACCTTAGTGAAAATGACTCAGGGACCTTCAAAACGTATAAAAACATCAAAATCTCGACATCGAAAATTTTCGTGATCGAAATACTATCTCTGGCGAGATGGTAAAAATTCACTAGCAAGGGCTGGGAATTGAACCTGGGACCAGAAGGTTGAGAGTCAAGCGTGCATAAAATTATCTTGTTCATTTAAATGTGCAATTAATTATTCTGTTATTCTAGTTTTAATATTTATTATTATTCGTGTTGTGTTTTGTTTCCTTTAATATTAATTATGCATCTTTTTTGTATATCTATAGTAGCTCTTCTATAGGTTATACATGGTAATTATTATTTCAATCAGCAACATCTCTCGTTGTTTATTATCAATATCATTTTAATTTTAATTGCATTGTCGGGCGAGAGATAGAAATAGACGTCATTTGAAATTCCCATTTTGATTTAGGTTAATATTTGATATCCTTTCTATGGGATCTCGTTAATCTTCATTCTTTCTAAGCCTGCAAAGTTCAATCCACTTGATCTGTTAACACATCCCTGTCAGCTTCTTCTTCGAGGTTATAAATTATTTCATTCATTTATCCGATTGCCACGGAGATAATTTTATTAAACAATCCCAACGCCACAACTTGACTAATATTTACTTTATTGGTAATATTCTAAAGCGTCTGGGATCCCCCGGGTGGATCTTAAACTCTAATGAAAATTTATTGAGGGTGAGATTGTTCTCATCAAATTATATTGTATTTTAATAGTAAGACTTAAGGTTTAGTAAAGTCAAAATGTTTAGAAAATTATCTTTCTTCCTCCTCCTTCCAAATTTGCTTGAATTTTCGTTGAGCTCATTTCGGACTTCATTCTAATAATAATACGAATACTAATAATAATAATATATCAGTGGTAGGTGGGTGGCAGTTCAAAAAGTTGTAAATGACTATATTAAAGTTTAAGAAATAACTGTCAAGATCACGATGAAGTAATTATTACAATCCACAGGAGCCAATTTAAAAGTAACTTTTATTCTTTGGTGAATATAATAAAACCAAAGATAAAGTTAGACGAACAACCCCATCAAAAAAAAAAAAAAAAAAAAATTAAAATATATATTTATTATAAAAATTACATTTTAGATTTATCTCTTATAAAATTTAAATATTTAGCTAAGATAAAAAAAAAGTGAAGAAAAAATTTTAAAAACTTAAATATGTAGTTACCGTTATTGGATAAGCTAAGCTAATTAGTTTTAAAAAAAAATTGATAAGTTGACTGTTTTTTTATTTTGTTTCTTCTTTGCTATGAATTTTTCATTTTTTTTTTCTAACTTTAAATGAATATGCAATAGTCTCAAATCATCAAATGGAAAATAGTTCTGTGAATTATCATACGGAACAAGTTAGAATTTATGCAAATTCATTGAAAGAGATAATCACACTTTATATAAATAAATATATATATATATATATAAAAACAACAACTATTGAATTTTTTTTTTCCTTTGAAATTCATTTTCGAATGCTTGGAAGGAATTATTTTAATTTTTTTTTCCCTGACGCCGAGACACCTGTTGAATTTTATCAAGAAAAGTCAAAATTTCATGCCATATAAATTTGAAATTGTCAATTTTGTAGATCAATGTCCTTTTTCTCATTAATGAAAAAATAATTATTTTTTTTAGGTATAAATAAAAATGTAAAAATGCTTGGAACAAATTTTGATTTACTTACCATATTTAGTTATTATGTATTTTAGTAATTATAATATTAAAAATTCTTATTATCCCAAGTCATTATCATATAATAATATAGAAATCTTAATAACAAGTAAAATAATATATATATATTATAAAGGAGGTTATGGAGGAGGCTCAGAATAAGAACATTTGGAGGAATATAGTTGCTTTAATCAAAATCATTTATTGTTCCGTATTACTACAGAGATTAAATTTATTTAAACTACCTACTTGAAATTCACAATCAAGATATTGGTTGTTGATTATTTATTTTAATTTCAAAATATATAAAAAAAATTCTTTATAATTAAATAAATAAATAAATTTAAAAATTGCGTTTTAAGAATAAAAATTTATTCCTCTCTACCTCTTCTATCATGAGTTATATATATATACAGGGTGAATCAAAAAAATGTAACACTTTGACTGACTATAAAAACATTATTTCTGAAAGACAAGTTTAATTACAGAAAAAAGATCTAATTAAAGAATAAAAGAATCATGTTTGCTTAGAATGTTCTAACCCTTTAACTGCTCATAAATAATAAATAAATAATAAATAAAATAAACATTTTTTTTTGAGACACTCTGTATATATATATAATTTTTACTTTTTCATTTAATTTCAGTGATTTTAATATAGTTTTGTTTTGTTTTTTTTTGTTGACAGGTTTTCGACCAGTCGTCACTACACTAGTCCCAGGGACGGCCACTCGGGCCGGAACCGGAAGCCCTTCCAATAGTGCGGCGGCCAACCCCGCAGCCTCCTCCGTGATGTTCCTTCAGGCAGCCCAACGGGGGGCTAGCAATGAGGTGCAAGTGTGACGCCAGGCCCCGTGAGCGGCCCCTCTGGCTTCTCTTCCAAAGAACTTGTATTAATACAACAAAACAATCCAAAAAATCGCATCCAATCAAAAAAAAAATAAAAATAAAAAATAATAATATAAATAAATAAATGAAAAATAAAAAACACAAAAAGACTCAGTGAGTTTTGTTATACAATCGGACGCTAGCTTTAGCATATGTCGCATGCTAAGCTTGTCGCCCTAAAAACATTTTTGAAAAAAAAAAAATAAAAAAATAAAAAATTAAATTAAAACAAAACAAAACTAAAAAAAACACACAAATAAAATAATAACGAATGAATTCATTAATTAAATCAATGAAATCTTATATTATATAAAGAATTAATAATAATTATTATTATTAAATTAACAGTGATCTTAAATTATATATGTAAATGTATTGTATATTAGCCAGAATCGGAAATTAGTCATTCGCTATTCTAGATCAGGGGTCTTTTGATATAGACCAGAGAGAATTCAAAATGGCGCTTGGTTAATTATTTATTCACTTTATTATTATTATTATTATTATATTTTTTTTTTAATTTAATTAATATTAAGAATTTTGATTGAGTTTTATGTCTGAATGAATTTATTTATATTTTATTAATAAAAAGAAAAAATGATTTTGAATCTCTCGTCGAATGTAAAAATTAATTAAGGTGAAAAAAAATTTCCAGAGACCCATGCTCTAGTCACTCACTTGATTCTAATTGACCAATAGATTGGAGACACTCTAACTTTATATATAAAGGATGTACTTTTTAATTGTATAAATTAATTTCTGTTTTTATTTGAAACGTTCCTTGACTGATTTTTTTCTATTGGTTTCTTAGCGAATGATTTCACCTCCGATTTTGACTATTTTTCACACACAAGAAAAAAAAAAATTTCTAAAAAATGTTATCTTTTTCCTCCATTTTACAAAACACTTAATCTAGTGGATATAATATTATTGTATTATTATTATTATTAATTGTTAATTAATTAATATTTTTCTCTCCCCCATTGCGCGTGTTTTCTCAGTGTTTTCGTCGTCGAGCTTCGTGTTTTACACTAAATTTAAATCTATGAATATATAAATAATTATATATATATATATATATATATATATATAATACGCGCATTCAGAGCGAGAATATTCCTCTAGTGTAATTTATGAGAAAAGCTTTCGTATTGAAACCTCTATCAAGAATAAATAAATAAATAAATAAAAATAGTCGAACTTTTATCGACGATCCTAAGATTTATTGTGTAAATAATTATATATATTTCAATATTATATATATAATATATATAATATTATAAATAGCTGTGTATAGTGCATTTCATTATTTATTATTGTGAACATGAACACAAGACTGTCTTCCGCTTATGGTGTACATACGGACATTGTACATATTTAAATCTATTGTGCGAGTTATTTTTCTAACGAATGCCAAATTATTAAGTTATCATTGTAAATATACATATTATTTAATGTCCTCAAATTGATGTTTTATTTTATTGATTTTAACCCTTCCTTTTATATTTTTAATAATGCAATTTTGTTCATTTCAAACAACTAGATTTGTTGTGCAGCAGCAAGAATAAATCAAACAAAAATGTTTAGTTTTTTTTTTTTTTTTTTTTTAAATTGTAATTTATTTTAAATATTATAAATAGATCAAATTAAAATAAAATTAAGTAAAATATTTTGAAAGTTGAATTCTATTTTTCTCGAAAAAATTTTCAGGTGAAGATTCAGCATTATTGGCAGTGCCCGCTCTAAAGGGCAGCAAATCGAAAGGGCGGGATTTTAGTTGTGAATGTAATAATTTTAATGAATATAGGGGCGGCAATTTATTCTTTTGCCCGGGGGCTGTAAATGCAAGAGCGGGCGCTGTTAATAGAAATAAGTAAAATAAGTTGGGTAAGCGATTTAAATAAATATATAAATATATATATAAATGAAATATAACTCTAAATTTTAAATTAAAATTAATTTACTTTATATCTATATATAAATAGATTTAATACATATACTTTTATTTTGTTTTTTTTTTTATTTTAATACAAAAATAGTTCCAAATTTTTTAATACGATATTACTTCATTTTAACGTTCAGAGTTATTTTGAACAAAATTGAAATTAATGTTTCTTTGGATGAGAAATTGAATTTATAATCTAATATATATTTGAGATTAATTCTTTTTATTTCTTAGATTTAACTAAAAATTTCTGTAATTCTTAACTTTTAAGAATAGTTTTAAATAAATATTAAAAAAAAATATTTTTCTTTCAAACTGAATGTTAAATGATCAATTTGAGAAACAATTAATTTTTTCAAAAACTCACTAGAGTTCAGAAATATAAAAATACATTGTGACATCAGCTAGTATTATGGTTACCAACCTCATGCAGTTTTGCGTACCAATTTAAGTTATAAATCTTATCTTATTATACTAGCAAAAATGGTATATATATTTGTATATATATACCTTGGAATAAAAATACCTTTGTTTATTTTTGGGATATTAAACCGCTCTAAGGATTTTTTTGGAATTCACACCATAAATAATATTTATTAAGATAAATTGATCTGTATTGGTTTCAGCCTCGGGAAAAATCATCTTCATTATTTTTTCTTAATTTAAATTTTTATGACGTATTAACTACGTCATCCATATTTGCCTCTAACCATTCTTTTTTAATTTAAAATATATTACTTAATATTCTTTTATATTTAAAATATTTTAAAATTTTTTATTTAATTTCGAAATAAAATTAAAAATATTTATTTTAATAATATTTTAGAATCAATTACGAAATATATTTATTAACCTTTCACCAAAAAAAAATCTACAAGTTGTCTTATTTGTCTTGCAAACATTGTAAGTATATAAATTATCTTTTGTGTTCCTATCTTGAAAACATATTATACATAATATTTTAAAAACAATTTATTTCTTTAATTAATATTCATTTAAAATGATAATTAAAGAATATCTTATTCAAAATAAATTATTGAATAAATATGATCTAATAATATTAAATAGAAAAAGAAAAGCATAAATAATAATTTTTTAATTCCTGTTCCTTTAAAATATTTGAAATTTTTTAAAGGGTCGAGCGTGAGTTCGATGTACCAGGCACTGTAAATAATAAAAGATATGAAACAAAATATGATTGAAATTCAATTTTTTTGAGGCATAATATATCATTTATTTTAAGTTGATAAATTTTTATATCTGAAAGTGTTCCATAATATTCTAATTTTGAAATAATCTAATTTTTAACCTTAAGAAACTACCCTTTATAGCGTGAATATACTACAATAGTATATTTTAAATCAATTTCAAAAGAAAAGAATGAATTAATTTTATATATCAATTTTCATGTTATAATATCTGTTAAATTTAACTGTAGAAATTGTTACTTATTTAGATAAACATCACCCATAATTTATTTAGAAAGTTCCCTCAAAGAGTTTACCTTTATTTTTTCATAATTACCCTATGCATTAAAATAAAGTTATAATACTATTGAACAAACATATTGATAAAAATTAGAATTCAAACAACCGAATAACATCATTTATTAAACAATAAGTCAATTTATCTGGAAAATTAATATTTTGCGTGTTTTCTTGTAGATGTTTTAGTCTTCTATTTCCGGAATGAATATCACGTATTGATGAGTAGTGTGCATGAGGTTCAGTATAATGACTAATGTTTTTTCAGTTCAGTCTCTTCGAACAGCCGGTTTTTCACCCGGAAAATCAGGTTTTTCGAATTTGTTACCCGCTTGGTTGCGTGATTGTTAGGTATATTCATTTTTATTGTTCTCTTTTAAATATATATATATATATATATAAAATAGATAAATTAATATAAATTGATATAAATGTTAAATGATTGTATATGTAGTTTCAAACATGGAATATCATGAATAGAGCAATTGAAATATTATAATCATTTCCGATTTAACATACCTTTATTATTTTAAGTATCTTAAGCGTGTATTTATTTACCTAAGAGACTTACATAATATGTTTTAAATTTAGCTTTAGAAATATTTTTAGTTAAATATATTTCACTTCATGTGGTTAAAATGGGAGAGTAAGACTAGCGAGAAACTTATTTGTAGGGAATCCAAAAAGGAAACGATCGGATGATAGACCAGACAATGAAAGAAGGGACCTGAGGAAGGAAGTTTGATGGTAGTACCTCTGGACAGAGACGTTTGGAGGAATGTAGTTGCTGTGGATAAGAACTTTCGAATTCCGTAGAGCCACAGAGATAGATAGATCAATATTTCACTTTTTACACCAAAATATATAGGACACAAAAACATACTATACAATACACTAACTTTTGAAAATTGTTATTTAAATTTAAAATTAGAAGATATTATTTATAATGAAAACTATTTTACAAATTCAAATTTTTTAGAGATAACCTATTTGCATAAATATATTTTCTACCACGGCTGTCTAAAAGATGTAAACATCAGATAGGGGTTAAAACATACATGATCAATTCAAGATTCAACAACACCCGGGTTCATTTTAACATATTTTAAAATTAATAGAATTTTTAATAATAAACTAATCATTCAAATTATTGGAGCTCACCTGAAATATTTGAGCAGTTATTTTCTACTAGCGTTAGAAAAATATTAATTAAATTTTATTTCTATCTACATATTTTTTTTTCTAGTTTATCAAATAAAATTACGCCGAATATATATCTTTTTATCATACCACACCTGATCATTTTATTATTGAGTGATCTCTATGCATCTCCAGACTTAGTTATAGTTATATTAATTGAGAAGGATGCCATGGGCAGGACACGAGGCTAGAATGGGAGACGAAACACTGGTGAAAAATGTATTATAAATGTATTATATGGGTGGTCGATATTCCTGGGAGACGAGAGTAGTTTTAGAGTATTTGAAATTAGGATTGTTCGCAGCATTTATGGACCAAAGAAAAATGAAGTCAACGGGATGGCGGAGATGGCATAACGAGTAATTGTATGACCACTTTGCTTCTCCAGACATAGTTAGAGTTATAAAATCGAGAAGGCTGCGATCGAAGTGCAGGGCTCGTGGCTAGAATGGGAGAGGAAAGATTGGTGAAAATATATTGGTGGGAAACACCCGGTTGAAAGGCCAAGGACCTGATGGGTGGACAATATAGGAACATAAGGAGACAATAGTTTTTTTAGTAACTCAGGATAGGGATACTTGTAGGAATGTGGTTGCTGCGGCCAGGAACTTTCGAGTTCCATAGAGCCACAGAGATATATAGATATTATTAAGTAAACTATATCAATTAATAAGAAATATTATAAACTAAAAAAAATTAATAATAAATTTGAATATAATTATAAAAAGATGAATAAAAATATTAATAATTAAAACAGAAAAAGGCAATTTATTTAATATTAATTTAAATATAGAATACAAACAAAGTTTTAGATTAAATCTATATATAAAAGCAAATTCTCTCTTTCTATATTATAAATTAAATTTCATAAATCTAATATAATGAATATCTATAAAATAATGTAATATATACATTAATATGCGATCCAATGATTAATAATAGTCTCTATAGATTATAATGAAACTTTTTACTTTTCTTTAAATTAGTTTCATAAAATTTAATCATCATATAGGTATATATGGTATATTTATATTAAAATACGTTTCAATTAAAGTTCTTATGCTTTGATAAATAATTAATTTGAAAATTATTGTATCAATCTTTTTGCTTATGATAATCAGTATAATACATTAATAATTATTGCAATTTGATCTAATCCACAAATCCAACAATTTTGTATCATATTGTCATGTATAATCATTGAACTTGTTGAGAATTAAATTAATTACATAAACCTACATAAAAAAGACTTTTTATGCTAATCAATCAAATAAGACAAAAAAAAAATCTAAATTATGCTAATGATAATTTATTTTAATATTAAAGAAAATATTTTTATTATACATTTTAAAATTATTTATATTATTATTATTTTAATAATGAATTATTATTTTTAATATAATATTATAATAATAGAGAATGATATATAGATAAGAATAAATTTTTCAAATTAAACAAAAAAGTTATAAATATGCAAAAATAAATTTATAAAAATTTTGAATAATTTTAATATTTTTAATTTCATTATATTTGGTTACTGCGGCCAAGAACTTTCGAGTTCCGTAGAGCCACAGAGATAGATTGAGAGATTCCATTATATTATTTTTAAAATAATTTTATAGGAATAATATTATACTTATAATTATAGTATATTAACAATTTTTTTTTTTTGAATTTGTTTTATCTATATATATAAAGGAGAGTGTTTGTATGTATGTATGTAATTTGTTTACTTTTTTGCTGTCATAGAAACAAACAAAAAAGAAATTCCCAATCAAAGAATTATTATAATATTTAACTTTTTATTTTAAATTCTAATATTCAAATATCATTTCAATTAAATAATTTATTCTAAAAAAGTTCTCATTTTAATTAATATAATAAAATATTTAAATCATATTTAACTTAAATTTTATTTTGTATTTATTCTTTCTATATTTGAATACTTCTTTTATTTTAAGGGAGGGAATTAACTATGATCTAAAAAAATTAATAAATGAACTTAATAATAAAAAATCAAATAAATCCATTAATTTAAATTAATACTATTAATGAATGTATATATTGTTAATTTATCTTTAGTTTTATCAATACTTTTATACCGTTAATTTTTATAAATTGTCTCAAGTCTCTAACTTTGCATTTTCTAAAATTTTATTATAATTAAAAATATTCAATAAAAATCAAGCAATTAAATTAAAATATCAAAATGAAATGATCAAGAAATATTATACTCTATTATAACATATACAATACTTATAAACTATAGGCGGAGGAAATATTAGACGATATCATTGCGGGTTCAGGCCAAATCGATCAACATTAATTAAGATATTTTCATTATGACAGATATTAGGAAAAAAACCGCGAATTCAATAATTCTGTTCACTAATTATTTGTAGACTTTAGTAAAACCTACGCATGACTCAATAGATCCGGATAAACTTTTTCAAATTTTGATCTTAAAATTTATCTTGAAGGTAGTAAAGAAAGAGTAAGATGCGGAAATCAATTGTAAAATATTAGGTTACCCAGACGACTTAAATATAATAGGAGATTCGGCAATTGCAATTACAGATAGCGAGGAAAAATTAATCGAGGTAGGAAAAGAGATGAGGTTTGAAATTAATAATGATAAATAAATATATTTAGAAACAAACAGGAGCAGTATTAACAAACAAAATGTATAATTTGAATATGTAGAAAAATTGAATGTAATCACGAAGGATAATAATATTTGAGAAGAATTTAAATCGAAGTTGCAATCGGGAAACGCCTGTTATCATGCAGTAAAGAGGCTTATCTCATCAAAATTATTATAAAAGGGAATGAAAATTAAAATATATAAAACAATTATTTTGTCTGTTGTATTATATGAGTGTGAGACATGGTCTATGATCTTAGGAGATGAGAGTGGATTCAGAGTATTTGAGAATAGGATTCTCCCCAGCATTTATGGGCCAAAGAAAGATGAGGACACCGGGGAATGGCGGAGACTGCATAACAAGGAATTGCATGACCTCTATGCATCTCTAGATATAGGTCATAAATTAGAGAAGGCTGGGATCGGCAGGGCACATGGCTAGAATGGGAGAGGAAAAATATATTGGTGGGGAGTTCGATTGGAAAACGTCTGTGTGGAAGACCAATTGGGAACAGGGTGGACAATGTAGGAAGGAACGTGAGAGACAGGTTAGGAGTTAGATGGTTATAGCTCAGAATAGGGACACTCGGGGGGGGGGGGGTACAGGGGGCGGAGCCCCCGTCTAGATGTGAAGAGCGACGAAGGAGCTCTGAGCAGCTAGTAATATCTAAAAATGATAAATAAGATAAATATAAAAAACATAATAAATTAAATGAATGAGAAAAAATATAATCAAAAATACACATGAAATCTTCAATTATCGATAGAACTGGGGGCTCTAAGAATTAGAACATCCGTCTTTTCTCAAAGTATTTTAAAAGAATCTAAGACTAGTTGAATATTACTGGTTAAATATTAATATAATAAATAAAGATATTTAAGAAATAAAATTGATAATAATTTTAGGATAAATTTATTTTAAAAATAAAATAAAAAAATCTGGAATGTCTCCACTCGGCTAGATTAATTAACAATATATTATATTTAAATTAAATGAAATTAATTATATAAATTTTCAATAAAATTGAATTGGATTAATTAATTAAATAATTTAAATTTACAGAGTACTGTATTTTTATTCAATTAAATTAATTAATGAACATATATTAAATTTAAATTAAAAACCTTTACTTTCATTTTTAAGTCAAAATTTAAAAAATTAATTCCGGTACTTTCAGCAATTCAATCAAGCTGAAATTATATATAAAAGTTTTATACAATTTTTAATCGTGTGGAAAAACTATCAAACTTATATCTTTATTTTTACGGTCAGTTTAAAGGAAAAAAAAAAATTGAAAACGTGGTAGGTAATGACCCTCTTCCGAAAGAGCTACATTTCTCAAAAATACTACGAATTTTGAATAATGGCGAGATAGTAAAAATTTAAGTGATTATTTTCAATTTATTATTTTACTGTTAGAAAAATTCATTGACATAAGACTTTATTTAATAATACGTGTTCGTATACACATATAAATTTATATAGGTATATTTTCAATCACTATAGTAAATATATAAATATAAATTAATTTATTGGGTATCTCAGTACTTACCTCGAAAATTTTTAACTATAGTTCTAACCGCCTCCAACCATCTTTTTATTGAGCTATGTAAATCCAACCAATTCCTATCCTCTCCTAACTCCCTTAAGTCTACACTTATAATATTATTAATATTAATTTTTGATTAATTTTTTTTAATTATGCAATAGTTTTAAACAAAGTTAATTGATCAATAATATCATTAACAATCAATTTAAATATATTTATTATTTAAGTATCCACAAAATTTGAAAGTTATCATCATGAAAACGTAAAAAATGTTATATTACGATTAAATGAATGTTTGTTTCATGTTTCTTTATCCTATTAATATATAATGACTGCTTAATTAATCAAATGGAGAAAAGTAATCACCTCATAATATCTGGCTTTGGACTAATGAAAATCAATTTGTGTGATTAATATAAAACTAAATACTGAGTAATTCATATTCAACCGCTCTTTTATCTAAAGAGAAATAATTATTAGTTAGTTCATTAAGTTGGTTAACTATACTGTCTTTTGAGATTAGTATTATAGAGTAGAAGCTCAACTTCTACTTTAATTTCATTCAAAGCCAATTGTGAAATTAATGAAAACATTTGAAACGGAATGAGGCAAACTAGAACTTCTCTTTTCTAAAATTATATCACGTAGTTTAATCACTATTATCTTCAAGAAGACAATTCTATTTGTTCAAGCTTACAGTCAGGCAGTCTATTTATATTTCGGGAACAACCCATAAACAAAGGTGATATATTGACAATAGAAGCTACCAAGATATGGTGGGTTTAATTAAAACTTGGCACAGGCGTTGTTGATCCTTGATGCTGTTGCTTCCTCGAACAATATTCATTAAACGGAAATGATAAAAACCAACATTTCTCTGAATAGAAATTAAAATAACAAAAATAATTGATCAAATGATTCGGAAAATTTTCAGTTTCTTTGTTGCTAATTGGGTACTTCAAAATGGTTATTTATTTATTTAATATCTATTTAATTTCATGCTTAATGATTATAAGTGATATTTGCAATTACATTTTGAATAATAGCCATTTATTACTATCTTGCCAGAGTATTGGGATCACGAAAATTTTCGATGTCGAGATTTTGAAGTTTTTATACGTTTTGAAGGTCCCTGAGTCATTTTCACTAAGATTGAGAAAAATGTCTGTGTATGTGTGTAGACAAGATTACGCAAAAACGGTTTGAGCTAGAATAATGAAATTTGGTATACGGGCATTACTCAAAATTCTCAGTTTTCTATCAATTTTTGAGAAATGTAGCTCTTTCGGAAGATGACCATTACCTTCCACGTTTTGATTTGTTTTCCTCTAAACTGAACGTACAAAGAAAGATATATGTTTGATAGTTTTTCACATGATTAAAAATTGTATAAAACAGCTATATATAGAATTTCAGCTTGATTGAATGGCTGAAGTACCGGAATTAATCTTTTAACATGTTGACTGCCATCAACAAAGAGCTGGTTTAATAAATATTATTTATTAATTTTAATTTATAATTAATAAAATTGAATTTAAATATAATATATGTGTTAATTAATCCAATTCAAGTTTGCGAGATAGTCGAGTGGAGACACTAGATTATTGGACTAGCAACCAGCCGCTTCACAATTTCCTCTCCCATTCTAGCCATGGAACCATCTCGACCTTATGACCCTATATATGTTAGAGATGCATAGAGGTCATGCAATCCCTTGTTATACTCTCCCTGTCATTCTCATCAACCCATAAATACAACGAAAAACCAACCCTATTTTCAAATACTAAAGGATTATAATCATAAAATTAGAAAAAAGTCAAATTGAGTTTTTTTATAAAACAAAATAATCTTTTATGAAATTTCACAAAGGGTTATTAATATACTATAATATATAAAATATATAATAAAATAATCTAGAATATAGATCATATAATTTATTTAATATACATATATACTGACATTATGCCTACCTATTGTAGATGAAATTATTTTTTTATCCGTGTGATTATATATTTTTTTTATGTAACTTTGATGTATTTGACGCTTGAAAAAAATAACAACAAAACAATATTACGAGTATAAAGGGGGTTTATAGAGAAATGAAAATATTAATAACCTAACAAAAATAATCAAAGAGGAATGGGAAAATTAAAAAATATAATTGGCGCTGGGAGTTAAATTGGAGGGGCAAATGGACAGCTTGGGGCTTGATAGTACGCTAATTGCTTTATTTGCTCATGAGGCTGCCGTTAACACCAACCGGGTAAAAGAACCTACCGGTCTCTGAGGGACAAAGCACTCACGCTCTACGATTAGGTTTTCACCTTAACTGACCATTTAAACAATTCACATCTTTATTCAAGATCAACACATGAAAAATTATTCAAGATTTATTTATCTATTTCTAAATTATATTTATTTATTTACTAATAATAATATTAAAAAATAAATAAATTAAATGTTAAACATTAAATAATTATTTAATATTTTTAACTCTAATAATTTATATATATATATCAATTAAATAAAAAAAATAAATAAATGTTTCCTACCATTTTTTAAATCTAAAATCATGCAAACACGAATTTTCTTTATCAACATCTGATATTAAAATAATAAAAATGATATATAATTATTTTTAATGTCATAAAGAAATTAAAATTCAATTATATTTTGTTTAATTATCATAAGAAACAATTATTATAATTATTCTATATGTATATACATATATGTATACCTATAGGTATAATAAAAGCATTCATTTAAAATTTCAATTAAATGAAAGAAAAAAAATAATTAAAAATTTACACAAAAAAATTTGAATATCCATTTAAAATTTTTTCATTTCTCAAATTTTAAATTTCAATCGCATTTGTTAACTTTTATTCACATCTTTATTTTATATCGTTTTTATAACGATTTTTTTTTATCATTTACGCTTCATGTCTGTCTGTCTGATCGCCCTTATGACAAATTAAAATCCATTTTTCATCAACTTTCAATTTAGCTAGACTTTTGAAAATTCTTATAGATATTTCAATGAAGTTGATAAAAACGTTATAAAAAATATTTCAATAAAAATTAAATTTTTTCAAATGAATTTTTATAATATTTTACTATAATATTATATATATATATATATGAATTTTATAAATTTTTGATTAGAATTCACCTTAAATTTTCCAATATGAACAATAAGATTTAATTTTCCATATATATCATTTTCAATTGTAGAATTGATTTTAACTTATTAAAAAAAAATTTAATGATGGGTCACTCATAATCTTATAAATAAGTAACAAATTATCAAATTATCGTTCACTTAATCTATCTATCTAGTAGTGAAGTAGGTAGAGAGGGTAGGGCAATTATTTTAGAAACCAGCAATTATAATTAAACTAGAAAATTTATACTTAAAGCTAACAGAACTATTAAATGATTTCCAATATTAATATTAATATATTGGTATATTCATACATATTATAAGTATTATATTATTATGAACTCTATATATTTTAAATCATTAATATTAAATTAAATTTCAATGATTTTTATTTACAAATATATCGTATTTCATAATAAAAATTTAATATTAAATATTGTCACAAAAAAAAATTGATTGATGTTACAATTTGATCCTTTTAAAACTAGAAAATATTATTTATATAAATCTTAAATATCTAAAAACTAAAATTATTCTTTGGTAGATTGTTGGACCCGGGTTCAAGTCTATAAGACCTAGCAAGGGAATTTCATTCATGGGATCTAGGTCCTCAACCTACGTGATCAAAAGAAACATCAAATAAAAACTTTGTCCCTCCTCTAATGAAAATCGAGATAAAGGTTGTATAAATTCGTTGTACTGATCATACAACACAACCTTGCTAAGGCTGTAATCGACTTGATTGGCGGTGTCGTTTCATAGTAATCAGAGATTATTATTATTATTACAATCATCAAAGTAAAATAAATAGTTATAATGTAATTAAATCCTATTTAAATATAGACTATATTTAATAATATATTACTTTTGTAATATTGTATCAGATATTATTTGTCTCCTATAATGAAAATCAAGGTAAAGGTTGTACAAATTCGTTGTACTGATCATACAACACAGTCCTGCTAAGTCGGTAATTGACTTGGCGGAAAGAAATAGATATTATTTTTATTTTCTCTGATATTTTTATATTATTATTATATTTTAATTATATATATTATCTATAATTTTTACACTTAAAATATTATTAATCATTTTTTTATTTGAAATTTTCGGGAATGTCCAGTTTATCCAAATTGTTATTAATTTATTTGCATATTTGTCACCTCAGGCGTGCAACTTTTTCTCATTCTCTCTTTCTCCCACCTCTCTCTCCAAGTCATTCACATTTTAACGGTAACCCAGCCAGCCATCATGAATCCATTACTTTCTTTTCGTTTTCCATTGAATTGTCAATTCATATTTATTTATCAATTGTATCTGGGAAGTTTAGAGGTATATGGACGCGTGGAAATATAATTTTCCCACATTAGATGGATGAAAAATCCAATTCAACTGAAAATCAATTCTTTAACCGCGCAGTTAACTATTTCTTTCAATTTTCTCTCTCTCTCTCTCTCTCTCTCTTATATATATATATATATATATATATGACTATACTGCAATCATTCTTAAGCTCTTGCGATTCCTACAACCAAATTCCTTCAATCTTCTCTCTATTTCAAGCCCACTTCTAATTTTCTAATATTGAGTTTTATAATATTGTCCGTCCATACTCTTCTCGTTTAATTCATTGGAAGTTTCCCAATTGGTATCTCTGAAATTTTTCTAACCCTTTCTTTAGTCATTCATGTAAAGTTTTTCTGATCAATGTAACCCTTTTAATTTCACAATTCTTACTATAATTGTAGATTCATATTTATATAATGTTATACTAACTTTAGATTCCCTTTAAATTAATCTTTAATTATAAATCAATAATTCCCAATGATCATTTTTATAATTCTAGAAATCAATAAATGAATAATAGAAATTGTCATCACATGAAAAGGTGATTATAATACCTATATTATTATTATTATTAATCAGATATTAATTAAATTTATGAAATTTCAGGAAGAAGATTTCATTTCTTCTATTATCTCATCGATTGATGAATAAAAATAAAATATAATTTTTATAAATGATTGTATTTTTTGTTGTCGTGAAAATATAAATAATTTGATTTATTATTAGTTAAAAATTAAAATTTTATATAATTTATGATAATATTTATTTTTTAGTATTTCAACTGTTCATATAAAATAAAAAGGTAGAAACATTTCCTATCTGCGAGAAGAATTTTTTTAATAACTCCTTGGTCAGTATTATTTATTTATTTATTTATTTTAATTGAATATTAATAATTGTATTTTTTTTAAATATCTTAATTAATTTTTTTTTCATGTATCATCTTCGTGGTTTTGGATAATAATTTGACTTTCCTCTCTTCTTTCAACTGCTGGAAATTATATCTTCAATTTATATATACAGCTCATCAAAATTAAGTATTCATTTATTTTTATTATCAAGGCACATTAAAAAAATTATTATTTTTTTTTATATTTTCATATAAGAATAATAATAAATATTATTATTAATTAATAATTAGATAAGACATCTTCTAATTGTTTAAACTTATTTATTATTTTTAATCTAAATGTAAGTTAGATTAACTTGGTAATTAGTGGGGTATGACAAATGTCATTCTTAGTTTCATTAAGGAATTGCATGTTCAATTTATGTTCTACTTCTATGGAGCGTCATTTTAATTTTAATATTCAAATCGTTGAGGATTTAAATCTCAAATTAAGGGTTTATTTTTTAAAAAAGTTCAAAATATTTATTTTTGAAAAATTGTTAATATTGCAATTTAAGTAGTAATTTCAATCGATATATATATATATATATAATATTATGTTTTATTTTTAATTTCATCTAGAATCCTAAGTAAAAGAGAGTTAAAGAAACATTAAATATATTTGAAGATAGCAATGTTGAAATATAAAAATTATAATATTTATTAATATATTAATTCAATTCAATTTTAAATAATAGTTGAAATTAATTAAATGAAATAAAGAAGGTAAATAATAATCTATTTAAATTCGATATTTTAAATATGTGGTAAAATTTTAAAAATGAGTTAATTATTAAAGGGATTTTTTTTATTAAAACACCATATATTTATATAATATATTTATTTTGTTAAATAAATGTACAACGTTTCGATTGTATTCTCTGCAGTCGTTATCAAGTACCATATGCTTGCTCCGACTCAAGAGGACTGCTAAGTTAATTATTACCGACCGACGAAAGGAAGGGAAGGTATTGTTTTCACACCAAATTTCACATGTGAAGATTTTTAGATATCTCTACGAAGCAAGCATTTTCTTAACAGAAAAAAGTATTTTTAGCATGATGCCTGTTCGTCCGTCCGTCCGTCCGTATAGATTTGTACAGCTTGAACGGCTCAACGGATTTTGATGAAATTTGGTATATTTACTTAATGTATCAGTATGATGAATTGATCAACTTTTGGTGCAATTCCGGAAACCGGAAGTGGTAGTATTACCGATCGACGATAGAAAGGGAAGGGTTATTTTCACACCAAATTTTCACATGAGGAGTTTTTTACATATCACCACGAATCGTTCAATTTGCATTGTTTTATAATCATCTTTATTAGTTTTTTCTTAATTAAAATTATATGACGTCATCCAGTCTTACATATACATTATAAATAAAATAAAATTAAAAATATATATGTTATATCCATATCTGTTTTTATTGCATTAATAGATATATTAAAATTATTTAAAATTGTTTCTGTAGCTGGAAATTAATTTACTTCAAACCGTCGATCGGTTCGGACCTGGCCACGGGTCAACTTATTTTTAATTTGATCTGTTGTTTAAAATAAAAAAAATTATATTAGGTTGTCAAGGATGAAATTTGTAGCTAGTAATATGGCCAACCTTAATAGCTTATAACTTGACATTGGCTGAATATTTTACCGTTATTTTTTTTTTCTGTCAATTTACACAGCTTGCTTGTTTGAAAGAATTATTATAATCCCTAAAAAGTGTAAAACGGTTTTTTTTTAAATCAATTTTGTTTAAAATGGAAAGCTCCGAAATTCGAACAATTATGAAGTATGAGTTCCTACGTGGAAATACGGCGTCGCAGGCCACGCGAAACATTAATACTGTATTTGGCTCTAGTGTTACTACGCAACAGACAGTATCTAATTGGTTCGCTAAATTTCGAACAGGTAACTTTGACCTCGCAAATGAGCCTCGCGGTCGCCCGAAATCAAAGGTGAATAATGACGATCTAAAGGTCACCGTTGAGTCTGACCCATCCCAAAGTGCATATGAATTATCACTAAAGTTTGGTGTTACCAAACAAACAATATTGACTCATTTAGCGCAAATCGGGAAGGTGAAAAAGTTGGATAAGTGGGTTCCACGCAGGTGTAATCCATTATGAAACCTGGCTCATCGATTACAGCAGACATATACTGCAACCAACTGGACGAAATGATGCAAAAACTTAAAGAAAAACAGCCCAGATTGGTCAACAGATCGACACCTATCCTTTTGCATGATAACGCTAGACCACACACTGCACAAATGACTGTGGCAAAGATACAGGAATTGGAGTAGGAACTTCTCCATCATCCACCATACTCACCAGACCAAGCCCCCACTGACTACCACTTCTTCCGAAATTTGGACAACTTCTTGATAGGAAAAAAGTTTAATTCCGATAATGCAGTTAAACTGGCCTTCCAGGAATTCATTGACTCCCGTTCACCAGGGTTTTATACTAACGGCCTGAATAACCTCCCACTTAAATGGCAAAAGTGTGTAGACAATATGGGTGCATACTTCGATGATTAGAATAACTCCTTATGTTTGTAAGTTATCAATAAACTTTGTGTTTTTTTCTACAAATTTCATACTTGACGACCTGATATAATAGAGTATAAAATAATTGTAAATATTAAATCTTTATTTTTAAAGGTTGCATTGTGTGTTTTGTTCTTAAAAAGGTATTGTTAAGTTTTTGGTATTTATCTATCTTACTGGCACCTCTTGATATTTTTTTGATATAATACCCAACATTCCTCCGACCATCCTTATCCTAAGTTACTGATTGTATCTCAGGGGTCGACAACCAGGTTGCTGGCGAAGCTATTTTCAATTGCCCGCATTTAAAATTTCTAAGTACTAAATTATTTCTAAAAAAAACGCCTTTTTAAAATTATTTTAATATGGTTCTAAAAAAAAGGTAAAATAATTTTGCGATCAGGCTTTTAAATATTTTCGACTTTTTTTAAATTTTTTCAATATGGTTCTATCGCCAAGTTATATTATTTCAAAAAAGTGCCCGACTATTGAAAAAGATTGCCGACCCCTGTTCTATCTAATTTCTATCCTCCACAAAAGACTGTAGGTATTACTTATTAATAAAAATATAACTAAGATATATAATAAAATATCTATTTTTATATAATAAATTAAAATATATAGGAAATAATATTATCATAATTATTCCTTTAACAATTTTTATTTTCAAGATATTCTAGGCTAAGATTACGATATTCAACTCAATTTACATAAACAAACATCAATTCTGTTCATTATAATTCAATTGTTCCTTTAAATATAATTTATCGAATTTTTTATATTTATTGGCATGTCCTTAAATATAATACAATCAGTTTAGTAAAAAAAAAAAAAAAAAAAAAACTTTGTAAAATTCATCATAAATTAAAATATTTTACAATGAGACAACACATTTTTTATAAATATAATTGATTATAAATAAAATATCTATTAAACGTCTCATAAATAATATTTTTATTGTTTGCTTAGTTAGGAAACATTTTGCGTTCAAAGTTTACTTCTATATATTTTTTTTTTATATCAACTCTCCTAATTTAGTTGTAAATTGTTGTTCTGGCTGTGTGTATCTTGTTCATTCTCAAATTGTATATATGATTAGAAAGTCCAAGCGTAAAATATTAATAAATAAAACGAAATTACCAATTTCCTTAGTAAAAGAAGTTGAATTACATTTTATACATCTTTCATAAAAACAAATATGGACATAAATTTTTATTTTTGTCGTTTATTTTTTATTTTTTTTATTTTTATGGTAATATCATCGATGGGTTATTATATTATAAAATAAAAAAAGATTATTTTTCTATGAAATTTATCCATGTTTCTATTGATTAAATAAATATGTAGAAAATGAAAATATAATCTCTCCATTCGTTTAATGTAGGTATATAATTTGTTAGGTGTGTTTTTTATAATACGAATAATAATAAGTAATTCAATTTGAATAATGTAACGATTAAAATCAATTCCCTTAAAGGTAATAAATAAACTTCTTCCATCATATTTTATTATATTTTGTTTAATTTATTTATTTTTTATTTTTATTGCTTTATTTATTTGTTTAAATCCTTAATTATTCTGAATACTCTAGTATTTTAATAGAGCAAGTTCGATCATCATTATTGGTCATAATTCTAACTACTTACTGACCTATCGGATTTGAACAACGAATTATTATTTTTGTTTTTTGTTTTTTTTTATTTTCCTTTAAGTAATATTATTATGGTAGGACACGTTTCATCTGAAAAAATAAATAATATTTCCGTGGAAGTGAATGTGTGTAAGGAGGGGGGAAAAGGAGGTGGGGGGATAAGGCAGAGTTTGGATGTTGGCCAAAAACCACAAATTTATTTTTTTTATTATTTGAAATTTCATCATATTTCAAATAAGCTGTATGTTATTTCAAATGGTAAAGTAAACACCTATTGAAGGGGGTGAAATTTTCTAATTTCAAGTTTTATAGATCTTTTCAGCCTTACATATCGATCATAATAGTTAATCATCCTAGTAGATCTTTTTATAATTAATTCCTTGTGATTTACTTCCTTTTGACAGTAACTATCAGTAGTAATCCTGTGGTTTTTCGGTTTGAGAAAGAGAAAGAGGATTTAAATTGAATTTTCTATCTATATAAACTTATAATTAATGTTAATTTTTATTTTCATTTGGTCATGATTACATAGAAAGGAAAGTTGGATTTTCTACTCAAAAAGCTCACAAAGCGTATTTAGTTAAAAATAATTTTTAGCAATTTGTCTGTGTGCGTAAGTGTGATTAGAGCAAATACTACAAAGTTGAAATTTTATATTTAACCTATATAATTTACTGGGATGTGACAGAAACTTTTTAATTAAAATTGGCTAAACTCAATTAATTACCTGTTTACTTTTGTATCTTTAAGTTTTTAGGTTTTGTAATTATCTTACAAAATATTTAAATATATTTTATGAAAAAATTGATTAGTTCATTTTTGAATAATGCGATAATGGTATCATATCATGGGATTTTTATAAATTAAATTAAATTAATATCATATTTTATTTCAATTTTAAATATATTAATTATATACTATATTGCTGTATTTAAATTAAAGTATGTTTTTTATTCTTTTTTTTAAATAATTATTACTATCTAATTTTATACTAATTATTCTGTTTTATTTGAATTTTCTATTTAATACTTATTTATATAATATATATTTATAGTAAATTTATATAATCATTTAATTAAATTTACAATTTTATCTCTCTTTTGTATTTATAAATATTCTAATAAAAGGACTCGAATTCATTTAAAAACAAAGATAATTGTAATCCAAATTTCAAAACCAAATAATTCTATGACTAATTAAATAAAAAGAAAAATAATTTATCCTTCTTTATTACCATTACTTTTTATGAATTGTACGAAGTGTTTTCTGAATACTGAATGTTTAATTAATACGATAGAAATCAGATGTATTTTGTAAAAGTTATTTTTCTTTCAACAAAAATCATTGAGAAACATGTATGAGTACATTTATCATTTCCATATTTAATAAATATTATTTAACATATTTTATTTTTATGATTTTTTTTCTTATTAAATAATTATATTTTTTATAAGTCAAATATTTTCAAATTCGAACAAATTCATGTTTTTTTCCTAACACTCTCAAATGTATGTATTTATTTTCAAATCACTAAATTTCTGATAGAGAATTTGATTACACAGCCAAATGAAAGAGAATCTAATTTCTTTATAGACAAAAATTTTAATTTAAATCAAATGGATAAAATGTAATTAATAAATAGAGGGAATTGAATAAATAATTAAATTCCAAATTATTTCTGCAAATATTCAATGAACCATATCTCTTCAATGTTTACAGTGATATAGGTGTAAACACTGTGTGATGTTGATGGTAGGCAAGAAAAAAGGATGTTTAATAATTTTGTTGCCTATGGCTGTTAAAAGTGATTTGTTCATAGAAAAAATGTGGGCATTTTTCGAATTACAAAACATTTTCACTGATTAGTTGTTTAATTAGGTCTTAAAAATTTTAAAATGACGACCAAGTATTGAGAAAATTCATTGACTTCCATTATCTTAACAACTTTCCATTGTTAACATCCCATGGTTTTGCCTACCAATACCACTAATAAATAAAAAAGTACTTTCTTTTTAAATAAATGTGAATTTAAATTTAAATTTTAAATGAATATTTTTAATATTATTTTAATCAGCGATGTCATTTGCTTAAAAATAATCTAAACATTTGACATTTCATTCTTTAATAATGGAAAAATTAAATTTAAAAGTAGTAATAATATTCATTAATTATAAAGAAAAAAATTATTAATCAATAATTTTTATAAGTTTATTATTTTTATTATGATCTTTTATTAATATTATTATAAAGATAGAGAGGGAGAATGAATTTATTGATTAATATTATTTGTGAAAGAACAACAATAATAATTATGCAAATAATTTATTCTAATTGAAAAATATAGAGTGCCAAGGGTCATATTTGTTCTTACACCAGACCCACCTTGTTATTTAGCCTTATAATGATAGAATAAATTTGCACACTAAGATGGAAAACACACGCCGCCCTTTAACTACACGAGAAATTCCAAAACTTTACCCTTGACAGGTAGAAAAGCATTAGAACTAATTAAAGACTCTATATATATATATATATATAGATTCATTCATTCATTCTGAACACCCGTTCATTCTTAAAAACGTATTAAATCAAACTCTTCAGCAATTTTATTTTTTTAAATTATATTTTTTTTCATGTGAGCCCTTTCTATTTATTTCAACTTAACTATCATTTATAGAGCCATTTATTTCACAAATTGGATTCACCTCCAGGCAAATTGAATTTTTATTTTCGTTAAGTGGTGTCATTGGGACGAAAAATCTTTTAAAATGATGATAATGGTAATTCTAATCAACTTTCAGAAAAAAAAAGAAAAAAATTTAAAAAGGTAACTCAATAATTTTAAAATAATAGGAAAAAAAACAATTATTTTCAAATTACTGATATAATTATCACTTATTATAAAATTATTAATTCAAATTAATTTAATTTTCCTTTTTCTTGATTCCATTACATAAAATTAGTACTACTTTCATATTAATGCTTTATTTTCTATCTATATATTTCTGTGGCCCTACGGAACTCGAAAGTTCTTGGCCACACCCCTCCAAGTATTCCTATTCTGAGCCACAACCCTCCAATCTCTACCCTCTCCCATCTCTCTCAAGTCCCTTCCTACATTATCCACCCACCGCGTCCTTGGTTTTTCGAGAGGGCGTTTCCCACTCGGTCTCCCCCCAATATATTTTTCGCCATTCTTTCCTCTCCCATTCTAGCCACAAGTCCTGCCCAACGCAGCCTTCTCGATTTTATAATTCTAACTATATCTGGAGATGCATAAAGGTCATGCAATTCCTTGTTATGCAGTCTCCGCCATTTCCGGGTGATCTCATCTTTCTTTGGTCCATAAATAATGCTTTATTTTAAAACATATAATTAGTATTGTATATTTATAAAGAATAGAGTGATATTATATAGAAAAAGACAAATATTTTTTTTATATTATGGTTATTTATTATCTCTTAAATTAAATTCTCCATTTAATTAATATTAATTGTGTTTTTTTTTACTTTTTGATAGGGATGGAAAAACACAAATGTAAAATAATTGTAAATTTCTTGAAATTATCTGTTATTTTGATAATAACATTATATATTTATAGTATATTACTCAAAATTAAATATTTCGATTCAATTAACAAACAGACCATTTTTAAAATAATTTTGAAAATTTTTAATATTTTATATTAATTATCGAAATTTTTCAAATATAAAACAAAAAAATAGATTCTATTTTATTCTTTTAGTATAAATTTTAAATAATTCTTAAAAATTTATAATCATGTAAACCACAATAGGTATATACCATAAATTTGTTATGAATATTTATACTTATTATAAACTTTTATTTAACTTGCTTTGTATGTTCGCTCCGATTTGTTTTAATAAGTGTTAATTTATCACTGTTTTAAATCTAGTGTCGACAAATTAACAAATATGTTTAGGTGTTTTTATTTTAATTATTTGATAAATAATTCAAAAAATTCAGACTAGAAAAGTATTTTAATTTTCTTTCATTTATTCTCTACTATAAATTAAAAATCATTTTTAAAATAAAACAAATAACAATAAATTTATTTTTTTCCAATTTTATCATCTTAGGATGATTATTATTCTATAATTCAAATTTGTATAATAATAATTGTTATTAATAATATAATTAATAAAATAAAAACATTTTTACAAATTGTTTTTCTAAATAAATAATATTGATTAATTTTATATTAAATAATTAAAATTATTCTATTTTAATCTAATTTTTTTATGTTAGTGAGGAAGCAAAGGTAAAGAAAATTTTTTTTTCATTTTCTTTTTGATCCCCCTACTAAAAAACACGCGATTGTTAAACAACTCCACTCTGGTTGTCGGTGGAGTAAAATTTTATGATGATGATTTTATAAGTTGATGACTGAAAGCTAAAAATGTAGGTTTTCTTCAAGGTGGTCAGAAAATGAATCAAATTTGAATAAAAAAGAAGTTAAAAGAATAAAAAAAAAAATAAAATAAAATAAAAAAAAAACTTTATCTTTAAAAAATCAAATGGTCGATAAGAATCAAATAAATTCCAATGATAATACATACAGATTGTCTGCTTAACTCCCTAATCTGCTTACAAATTGTAGTCCAGTGAAATAAAGAACTAGATTATATTATATTTCTAATTGAAAATAAGTATCCTGAAAAGAGGATGTAGTAAAAAATTCTGTCCTGCTTTATTATTGATTCCGGTTTAAATTATGAGTGGAAAGAGAGAAAGAGAGAGGGAATATTAATCCCAAATACAGACTGTTTGTAAAGTGTTAGTTAGATTATGCAAATGGATTTAAAAAAATCATTTGGATTGCCACTATTCGTAAAAACAAACATAGCTACATTCATATAAAAATATAAAAATCTGGAGTGTCTCCACTCGACTTTCTCGCAAATTTGTATTGGATTAATTAACTTATTATATTATATTTAAATTAAATTTAATTAATTAAATTATAAATTAAAATTAATATTTATTAAACCAGCGCGTGTTTGGTTCTTTGTTGATGGCACCACGGCACGTGCTGGAGCGAGATTGCCAGTCAACGTATTAAAAAATTTTCTGGTACTTTCAGTGATTCAATCAAATTGAAAATTTTATATATCCCAATTTCATACAATTTTTAATCATGTGAAAAACTATCAAACATATATCTTTATTTTTACGGTCAGTTTAGAGCAGAGGTTCTTAAACTGTGGTCCGCGGACCCACAGGGGTCCGCGAAGCCTTTACTGGGGACCCGCAAAGCCATCGTACAGGTGCACGAGAAAATGATGAGTCAGTTAAAACTTGATTTAATATAAAAGGAGCGATGGCATGGCTTTGAGAGGAAACAGAAATCAAATACCCAAATTCAACGAAATGTGCAAGAAAACTATTGCTACCGTTTCCATCTTCATATTTAGCTGAATTTTCTTTCTTCAATATTATAATTTCTAATAAAATGTGTTCTACAATATGCAAAAAAATTGTTATTCACCAATCACTGTTAGAAATATTCATCATATGTCCTTGTTCTTATGAGATCGTAAGCCAGAAATTAACTAATAAAATGACGTAAAATACCTAAAGTTGGGATGGGGTCCGTCAAAAAAATTTTTTTCAAGTGGGGGTTCGCGGAATACATAAGTTTAAGAACCTCTGGTTTAGAGTGTTTAGAGGAAAAAATGAAAATGTGTGGTAGCTAATAGTCCTCTTTCGAATGAGCTATATTTCTCAAAAGTTGATAGAAAATTACGAATTTTGAAAAATGCCCGTGTATCAAATTTCATTAATCTGCGTAATCTTGTCTACACTCACACACAGACATTTTTCTCAACCTTAGTGAAAATAACTCAGGGACCTTCAAAACGTATAATATCATCAAAATCTCAACATCGAAACTTTTTGTGATCGCAATACTATCTCTAGCGAGATAGTAAAAAGGTACTAATTAAATTAAACATTTTCTTTCAAGACACATAGAATTTAAAGTAGTGTTTTATTAATATTCTATAATAACTTTTAAATCCATCTAAATTATACTCACTATTATAATATTGCTATTAATAATAATATTAGTAGTGCTATTTCGTAATTATCAAATCTAATATTACTTAAATCTCTACTGAAGTGATCATATATATATTTGATGGAATTATGATTTTCTAATGAGATTCAATAGAAGCCAATATATTCATCTCTATGTGGCTTATTTATATTACAAAAATCTATTAGTAGATATAATATATATATATATTAATTTTTTGTAATTTTCTTATAAATAAAATGTAAATTTTAAGCTAAAATTTTTCTTAATTATATTGATCATATGATACCAAAGGTATCCATAGAAATAAATGATTATTATAGATATAGGTATACAAGTTTAAATAATATAATTTCTCTTATCTTAAAAAATAATGTTTACTAATTGAAGATGAATTTTTAAAAAAATTCAGAACTTAAAAATTAAAAAAAAATGTGTAGTTTACTTATTCGTTTCATAATGATTCATTAATTTTATTCTTGTTTTGATTATTATTTTTTTTTCTTTGAAATTGAAATTATGGAGGAGAATAATGCCAAGTTTTTGTCACTTTGATTATTATTGAATGTAGTTCGTTTGATCCTAGCAGATGAGAATAGATTCTGGGTTTTTGAAAATTGAATTCTTGAATTTATGAATCGAATAAAGATAAAATCGCAGGGGAATGGTGCAGGTTGCATATACATGACCTCTATGGATAACCAAACACTGTTAGAATAATAAAAGCGAGGTGGTTACAATAACCAAGTCACGTGGATTGATTTGGTGTAAAAGGGCTAACGAGAAGTTGAAAAATGATGAGTGTTTAGGTAAAAGGGTTCGAATAATATAAAGGTTCGTCAGAGGGATTTGGGAGAGGGAAGAAATTAGCTGGAGGTTGCTTCGACCAAGCATTTTTGAGTTCAATAGCACCAAGAAAGAAATTTATCTAAATAAATAAACTTTTAATTTAAATGAAAAAAAAAATAATAGAAACGGCAATTTTCAAATAATGTTATAAAATTAATGAACTCTTTAAGAAATATATTTCTTTAAAAAATTTGATAAAATTTGAAATTTATTATAATTTTTAATTACTAATAAAACAAAATAATTTAAAAAATATTAGTTGCAGAAACAAATATTAATTTAATATATTGAATTAATTTTAAATAATAATTTAATTCTTTGTATTTATAACGAATGTTAGTTCGTGGCCCTGGATTCAAGTTTCAGGTCTAGCAAAGAAATTTATCTTTAACTGGAGCCTATGGGATTAAGTTCCATCCAGCTGCAGAGGATTCGTTGTATTGATCATACAACTGCATTACTCCGTCTAGGCAACAAAGGCGCTATCCTTTCTTAAGAGGAATAAAAGTCTGAGGTTTTTTATATCTTGTTTAAAAAAAAAATAGTGATCAATCCTAATAATAAAATCTCTAGTGAAATTCTCTTTTCCAGTGAATAAATCAATTAAATTAATGATTAATAATATATAATATAGTTTCTAAGAATATACAATTTTGAAACAACTTGTAACCGAAGCGATTCAAAAAAAAAATTGGAATAAATTAAGGATTTAAAGAAAAACATGTGCTAGAATGTGTGTGTGTGAGAGGGAGAGAGAGAGAAATAATGCATTTCAAATGTAAAGCCGATTTTTAATACCCAAACTAAAGACCTATAATAATTCTTGATTAAATTTTAATCAATATAGGACTATGCTATAACTAATCATGATCATAAAGATTATGAAAAATAAATTGAAATATTTTAATTATTCCAATATTTTCTCATTTTAAAAAGATTAATATGAATATATTTAATATTTATTATATCTTGATGGATTTAAATAAAAACATAATAGCATATATATATATATTTTATTTTCAATTTTCAAAATAATTACATTCCTATAAATATGCTTATATTTATGATAGAACTATATTAAAATGAGATTTAGTTAAAATAAACTGTGGGAATTTGACATAGAATTTTTTATATTTGAAATTTATTAATATAATATATTAAATAACATGGAATTTATAATAACAATATTTCAGTTGATTTTCTTTTTTTATTTTTTATTTTAATCAAGATATAACCAACGTCCTTTTCATAATTAAATTAATTTGAAATAATTTCTGCTAAATTAATAGAAAAAAAACGACTCAAATCGTTTTGAATAATTTATCTCAATAGAAAATCTTCAAATTAATTAATATTATGATACACGAGATTCGATAAAATCTGTCGACACTCAATTAAGTCGATTTCTGATTGATTTCCATCAATTTTAGTAATCTTTCCATAAATTTAGAAAATGAAATTTTTTTAAATGCTTGATCATTAAAATTATTAAACAATTTTTTTTTTTTGTTCTAATTAATGAATTGTTTTGTTTGTTTTTGTTTATATTTATTTAATTTGAAAGAAAAGAATCAAAAAAAAAAAAAAATAGTGAGTTTAATAATTAATTATATGACCCTTCATAGGACAGGTAGCATTTTCTCAGTAATAGAATGAGTATTTGAGTTGTTGAGTAGCTTGTCACATCCTGTATTATCCTTGAACTTTTTGCCATCTTATTCAGAGAGATTGGAAACATATTATGTGAAGACATATCCCTCATTAATATATCTTCTGTATAAATAAAAGTAACGAGCTCAGATGTTTGTACATTTTATTTTAACATGGGATTTTTTAAAATTTTTTTTTATCTAGGGTAACAATTCTAATTAAAGTTTTTTATAGATTGAATTTTTCCTTGCTTCTTTCTTTAGATATCACTACAATTACCACAATACCTTTTACTTTCAAGCTGTCTATTATTCTTTTTTTTATATTTTCCCACGAATACGACATAATATTTTCTTTATTGAAATTTGTAAAAATTGTACAGATGAATTTTTTTAGGTTTATTGAAATTAATAATTTATTAATCTCTTTTGTCCTGATTAGTTGTGCTAAAATAACTATTTGCATAGATAGTGACACTGTCTACAAAATTTTAGTTCTTACTAATCCGATGTTTCTGGAAGAGGAAAGTAGTAAATTTTTAGAATATTTTTAATTTTTATTTGTGACTAATGTACATTCTAAGTTCTAAGTGCATGATCCTATCAAACCGATTGCCACCTAAGCAGGTTAAAGGTGGTGTATGATCAGTACAACGGAATCTCTCAACTTTTATTTTGATTTTCTTTTTATTTCACATAGCTCCCCATTTTGTTAACGTACGTGGACCTCGTTCTCATACACTCCAGCTAGAAAGAAATTAACTTGTCAGCCCTGAGACTTGAGCCAGGAACCACGAGAGTGTGAGTCAAGCGTGTTAGGTCACAGACTGCGTTAATAATTTTTTGAATATATTTCATAAATAAATTATTTATGATATTTTCTTATGAAATTTTTTCTAAATATGGAAGTATAAAGGGACATTCCTATAAAAATGGACTAATCTTAAAAAAAATAATACTTTTTTAAAAAACAACTTTCAATATTTTTAAAATTCTATTTTTGTAAGTGTTTTTCATTAAAATATTTTATTATATAGGAAATACTTACTGAATTTCTTCTCTCTCCTACTCCATATTTACCTCCATGAATTGAAACTATAGATATGTTACTTTTCATATATAATTACATTTTTATGTTGGATTTTGTTTGATGACTTTAAAGATGCTTTAATTTGATTTAATTATTTTTCACCAAATGTTGCCATCTATTATTAATATTATAATTCAGTGTTACAAAAAAATAAACACTTTTATTTGTATTTTAGTCATTCTGTTTAGAAAATCCTCTCCATCAATATGCATGTATATAAATTCTATCATATTATAATTTTATTATCTTTTTTGATATATTTTCAAAAAGTGGAATTTAATTAAGCATCACCTTAAATTTATTATGTCTACAGTTTATAAAATATTATTTTATATACTATATAAACTTTATATGATCAATGAAAAAATTATAAAATTAATTAATTTTATTTGCAAATTAATTTTTTTCATTGGTCGACTAAATTCTGGCATCATTCATATGATAAGAGCGATTGAAATTCGAATGGGAAAGAGAAATAAAAACAGTATAGAAGGAGAAGTGGAAAAAGGCCAAATTAATTATGACTACTCTAGTGACCGGTTCATTAAATTGTCAAACGGATGGCAAGGTTTCAGTAGCCGGTAATCACAAGACTGGGCAAATGAGCAGTGGAAGAAGCTCTACCTGTCTTCCCAGAAACAACTTTAGCTTTCATTAGTTGTCCGCATGCATCAACATCCATCGAAAAAATAGACCTGGAAAGGGCACATTAAGTGCCTGGAATCATAAAAGTGGCCGAAAATCTAAATTATCTGGTAGATTAGTGATTCTAAGTGGTCGTAAAGGCCACTGGCATGAGCATCAAAGGGTTAAGATATCGAGAACGTGGAGATCAAAGGAAGACCCCCCTAAAGCAAGAAGGACAGATGCCTAGGACAGCCTTTGGAATCTCTCGCCCTTAAGTAGATCATTTGCAAAGCAAATCTATCAAAAGAGATCAAAAGAGATTGTTTAATCGAAATTTATTTATAATTAACCCATCGAGTATATATAATTCTAAAACATTACTCTAAAACAAAGCATTTAACACATGATAAATTGTATTATCCCAGAATCTTCATCATTGTTCATTCATTTTTAGGTATTCAACAGAAACCCACTTTGATTTCGTTTAAAAATAATCATTGGATCAATTTAAATCTTGAAAAATATATCAATTCTCTACTACGACAATAAGAAGGAAGATCCAAGCCGAGATGTATTTTATTTATCATAAATAAAAGATTAAAATTGTATACATTTATTGTTTAGGTCTTTAGTCTTAATGTTTTTTTTTTCTTAAGATGAATCCAGTTCATCATTAATATATGTATATATTATGTATATGTTACTGGCAAACTCCCAAGTGCAGTCAAACCAGCTTGGCTAAACAATCGTAAAAGTGCCGAGAGCATTTTAAGCAAAGTAAAAAATAATCTTTCATTTGGTCTAATTCTAATCCATGAAAATTCATTCGGGGAATTAAATCTGAATATTAAATTCGGTTAAGAGATTTAAAATATTTAGACATCTATGGAAATAATATTTAAAGAATTTCATATAAAGTGGTAGGTATTATTATATATAGAATTAATTATATATAGTGTTATTATAGCATATGCTTCTTCTGCGAATAATGTATATATATATAATATGCATATTTTTGATATTTATTAAACTTGCAAGTAGTTTATAATATATATTATTAAATTTTGCAAAGATAAAAATATATTCAATTACATTCATTACATCATTAATTAGTTATAAATATTTTCAAATAAAATTGACTTTACATTAATGGATAGTCTATTTAGTTCAGTAGTTTGCAAGGAATTTTATATTTGTTTTTTTTTTTTTAGAACTACTAATTTAACTACTTAAATTGAACTAGTAAATTGATTTGACTATGAAAAAATACAATATTTATACAGAATAATTTTTCCATTGTTATTTTAAATTTACAATTTTATAATATTATTAAAATTTTAGAATTTTTTTGTTCATTTAAACCAGGGGTGGCCAACCCGCGGCCCTCGGGTCGCATGCTGCCCGCCGTAAACATTTTTGCGGCCCGCGAGATTCATCACACTTTTATCATTATTATTATATATATATGTTTATATGTAAAAATAGTAAACATAATAAAAATTCATTATTTTTCAATTTGTCACACCAAACAATATCTATAATGGGTCTAAATCTAATTTAGGTATGTATAATTTTATAAGCGGCCCACAAAGTTATGATGCATTTCCAAAGTGGCCCGCAAGATCATTTGGGTTGGACACCTCTGATTTAAACAATTATCAAGCCTTATTGAAAATCAAGGGAATATTTTTTGAAAAGCAATAGATTTATAAAATAATATTTTTGAATTTCAATTTGTTTTTTAAATTAAAGTTCAAAATACTAAATTCTTTTGTTGTTTAAAAAAATAACATAATTGAAACTATAGTTCAATATGAGGACAATTATAGACAAATATTGTTTTTCAAAAATTAAAAAGAACCAATATGGTTACATAATTACATTAGATTTATAAAATAAATGAATATATTTGAGAGACAATACAAAATAATTATTTCATAGTTTTTTAATATACGATTGATCTGTAGGAAAAAAATTATAGCAAAATCTAGACATAAAATGAAAAATAATATAACAATTAAATAAAAAAAAATATATTAGTTATACATTACTTGATTATTGATTTTGATTCAGTGAAAAAATCATAATGAATGAAAATTTAATCATAATAATAATAATAATAAAAGTTTAATATTAATTATAAATTATATAAATTTAAATGTTTAAATCACAATCTTTATTAACTTTATAAGAGTAGTATTTTTCTCTATTTACATAAATCAAAAGAATTCGAAATTTCTTGATCGCAGCAACCACATTCCTCCAAACATCCCTAACCTGAGTTACTCCTAAACAACTCCTATTTTCACCCTCCCGTTGCCTACCCACCGTCCTTGGTCTACTAACTAGTCTCTATCCTCATCAGCACTAAATATTTTATTTCACCAGAAGAGATTCTTATTTATTATTTAATTAATATTATTATATTATTATCTGTAATTTATTTATTTTTGTAACTATTATTCACAATTGAAAACAATTCGAGAAAATATAAGAAGGGACGAATAAAAAGTAGAAGTATAAGTAGTTGTTTGTGTGTTTAAACTATATAAAGTGAAGATTGGTACAGGTCAAAAGTGGGTCGAGAGATAGATAGATATATTTTAAGATTTAGTGGTTGTGGGCATGAACTTTGGATTTATTTAAGGACATCGAGATAGATAGATAAAACATCTTAGAATAGAAAGATGCTTACTAACAAAGACTTTTTCTATAAATGTCATGTTAGACCCCAAAATAAAGTTATATAGGGAGTAAAAGATAACGATCTATCTGATATAATATTAAAGGAAAATATTGTCTTTTTAAAAAATTCCACCAATAAGATCTTGAAAATAAAACTAATATATCTAAAATTCAGTATAAGTAAACAAATGTTAGAAAATTCACTTAAAATACTTTAACTTATGTATTTCAAAAATATTAAGACAGAGTTTTCCAACCTGTGGGGCGCGCTCCCCCCCCTGGGGTCGCGAGACTGATGTTAAGGGGTATTAAAACCAATTATTTTTTCTAGAATCCATAACAATCTATAATGTTTTTGTTTAATTAAGTGTGTGGGGGTGTGAAATGTGTATGTGTTATTTTGTAACACATTAAATAAATTACTATATTATGAGTATTTATGAAATTAGATTATTACAAAAATTAAAGGGGGCGCAAGAATTTTTTTTTAAAAAAAGGGGGCGCCGGTACAGAAAGGTTGGAAACCACTGTATTAAGTACTTATATGTTAAAATTAACAGAAGCCAATATTTTTAAAAATTATTATTATTATTATTATTATATAATACTAGTTATATTTTAAATTTAACTATCATAGTCATTAATTTTTTTCCTGATTATTATCGATAGTAATAAAATATTCATAAATAGGGAGATAATTTAATAATTACTGGCTTATATCCTAGGAACCTTAATATTATAAGGATGGTTTCTAATTGCCGAATTAAAATCATTTTATTTTAAATATTTAAGTCTTGTTATAACGATTTAATATAAATTATTAAATTTATCCAGTGAAAAAATTTGAAATTATAATATTATATATATTAAAGAATGTCTCTAACATCTTTTATCTTTTATAGGCTTGAATTATCATTTTTATGGGTTTAGAATGTTAAATCTATATATTATAAGTTGACCTCCAGCAAGTAGTAATTATCAAAAAGAAGGCTGATATTTGAAGAAAATTTTCAGAGTTATCTTTTTTTATATTTTTTGTTTTTTACTTGTAAAAAAATTTAATATTATTTAAAAATATTTTTAATTTTTAGTATAGAAAATACAATTTGAGAATTTCATATTTATTTTACATAAATTCATAAA
Source organism: Labia minor (assembly GCA_963082975.1). NCBI lineage: Eukaryota > Metazoa > Arthropoda > Insecta > Dermaptera > Spongiphoridae > Labia > Labia minor. Next base: position 59,037,295 of record OY720345.1, read on the forward strand.
TAAAATATGAATTTTATAATAATAATATTTAATTATATTATGTTATATATTTTTAATTTTAATTATATTTACTCTCACTAAATAAAGGTTTATTTCCAATATTATAAAACTTTAATATTAATAAAATAATATAAAATTGGATAAAGTAATTTGAAAAGTCAAATCAAAACATTTATAAGTAATAACATATGCATATAGAGCAATGATTCTCAGCCTTTTTTTTTTACCGCGGCACACTTTTAACGGTTTAAAAATTTGTCGGCACACAAAGAAAAAGTCTGATCCCATTATGAAAAAATTGAAAAAAAATCGGAAATGTTTAAGAGCCTCTTTACATTTGGAAAATTTGGCGGCACATTTTGATAATCTCGCGGCACACAAAAGTGCCGCGGCACATTGGTTGAGAATCACTGATGTATAGCCTTGTGCTTAATTATGTGTAAATTTGTATAAATAAACGAATTCTAAAAATTAAAAAAAAACAATATTGTAAAATTAAAATAAACAAATAATTAAAAATTAATGAAAAACATATAATATAATAATAACATATAATAACAAATTTGTTCTTGTTTAAAAATAATAGAAAATGTGGAAAAGTTTCTAAAAAAAATTTTGTAATTAGATTAAACAATAGTAAATAATAAACAGTATAAAAAAGTAAATAAAAATAAGATTAGGATGGACAAAAAAACAAATTATTAATAAAATCAGGGGGGGGGGGGGTTCATATCGAGGAATAACCAATAAATTAAATAAATAGTAAATTAACACATCGCGTAGGTTACATGTCACAGAAGTAGGTATTTTCTGTGTAGGGAAAACAATTGAAAAACGATCAGGTAAATAGATTAAGAAGATGTCCAGGAGACACTATAAACGTTGTTGTGTTGAAGATAGGAGAGGCTAAGAAATGAATGGATGGTTGTAGGAATGAGGTTGCTGCAGTCACAAGATTATTAAAGGAGGACAATCAAATTAGATTTTGTTTGTTTAATTTATATTAAATCTAATTAAAAAAAAAAAAAAAAAGAAGGTTAATAATTTTCAATTAAGACGATGTAATATAAAATAAATTTAGGGTAAACCTAATTACCCTTGTATGGCTGATTGAAGAAATGTATTTTAATATGATTAATTTTCATAATTAATTTTCATCATACTCTAAATTAAATTATGACTGGTAAAAAATATTGAATCATCATCTTCTATACAATTCAATCAATTTTTCCATTCGAGATAACATCTTTGAAAACCGATGCCTTGCTATTTAATTAAATATTTCTTTCCTATTTCCAGGAGCTCCCGAAGGCATTCCCACCAGATAACCACCTGATGGAATTTTTTTTCCATGTTTTTTTATTTCCTTCTCTATATTTATTTTTGAGTGCTTGGCGAGAGGGAATTGGTGATGGCCTCTGAACCTCGTTAGCGTCATCTTGTAGAGATGACAGATCCAGTGTATATTGGATTCCAGAAGTAACATCAAACCCGAGTAGACGAGAGGGGGGGGGGGAAGCAACTTAAGAGGAAGCAGGATCGGCAATTTATTTATATTTGTCTTTCAGTGAGGGGAACCAATCAAGATGGCAAAATTCAATTCCTTGCTCTTTTTATTATTCCTGGGAAGATCATTTACAATTCTGACATCTTAATCTATTCCCCCCTCTTTCGTATCATGTAAAGAAGTCAGTTTTGATCTAATTTCGATTTCATTTATGCGGACGTTTTTAAAAAGAGATTAATATTTTTGAAAAGTATTTTGCAATCGGAAGTGAATTTCAATTTCCTGTGCGTGGTAAAGATATTCCAATTCAAGTTAGAACAACTTTTGTCGTTATATTTGCTGTTATGTAAAACTTGTTTGAGCTCAGCACGAAAAAAGTTCTGGACAAGTTTTCTTTATGTATCCTGACAAAAATAATCATTTTTTTTTTTACGAAGAGTTTGTATCATCTCAAATATAGAGACGTAAAGTGTACCTTCTTGAGATTATTATTTATTTTATTTTTTTTTTTACTCTTTTTTTTACTATACCAAATGAAGATTACTTCAAAATGCAATTTTCAAACTTTATTCATGAAAGGGAAAAGACGGGATGCCTTTAGACTCCTTCCCTTCTATGATACCCTTCATAATAGAATGTACTCTTCGTTTTTTTTTTTATCAAAACCTCTCATCATAATAGTCAATATTTATTCTTTCAAAGCAATTGAAGTTTCCATTAAAGTACCCTTCTTAATGAATCAATCCTTAAAAAAATAAATATAAGTAATTATTTTTTTTTTCTTAGAGTATGTCTTTCATCATCATCGTCTCATTAAGATGAAAATACTTGGTATAAGAAAACTTCCCCAGGAGCTGACATCTGCTATGTTTGTCCATGACGGTCAAAAGAATCCTAAGTGAGTGGAACATTCATACAGGAGTCCGACCACCCGGAGTGTTAAGAGAATAGAAAATTAAAATTATTCAAATATTTATTTAAAAAACTAATTAAAATTGTTTAATAAGCTCATAAATTTCGACTCTGGAGTTCGTTGGAAGATACATGTGCCCCTGAACAAATATACTATTTATAATAATAATTCTCATAATATTTGTAGATATATCTCAACAAAAATATAAACATAATCTTTGAATTGTATGCTACAAGAATATATTTTGCCAACATGCTAATAAAATATATTCTACTAATTAAAAAAATAATTTCTCTTATTCGTTTGGTAAATTTTTTATTGATAATTTTATATTGTTGTATAAATATACGGTAACACTCATCCAATCGTATCAAACGAACATGTGCTTAAAACGTGACATTTCAGATAAATTCGTTGTTAATCTGGAGTGTCTCCACTCGACTATCTCGCAAATTTGAGTTGGATTAATTAACATATATTATATTTAAATTAAATTTAATTAATTGTAAATTAAAATTAATAAATAATATTTATTAAACCAACGCGTGTTTGGCTCTTTGTTAATGGCACCACGTCAGGTATTGGCGCGTGATTTGCAGTCAACGTGTTAAAAAATTAATTCCGGTACTTTCAGCGATTTAATCAAGTTAAAATTCTATATATAGCAGTTTTATACAATTTTTAATCTTGTGAACAACTATCAAACCTATATCTTTATTTTTACGGTGAGTTTAGAGAAAAAAAAATGAATACATGGTAGGTACCCTCTTCAGGATGAGCTACATTTCTCAAAAGTTGATAGAAAACTACAAATTTTGAATAATGCCCATGTACCAAATTTCATTATTCTAGTTCTTACCGCTTTTGCGTAATCTTGTAAAAATACACACACACACATACACACATACTTTTCTCAACCTTAGAGAAAATTTCACTGGGGAGATGGTAAAAAGGTATAAATAAGATAAAATTTCTGCAAAAATATTTTATTATAATTATTATAATTTTTATTGTTATCATATATATATATATATATATAGATTGATCAGTAGATTTATAGATTTTCACAATATGATCTATGATTTTTTTAATTTTATAGTATTATATTATAATGTGTGAAGATATTTTATTTACTCAGAAAATAAACTCAAACTTGGATTTTTTTAAATATAGGTATTAATAACAATATACATTTTAAGATTATTCCTTTTTTACCGACCGACGATAGTTAAGAAGGTATTGTATTCACACCAAATTTCACATGTGGAGATTTTTACATATCTCCACGAATCATGCGTTTTCTTAACAGAAAAAAGTATTTTTAGCATGATGTCTGTCCGTCCGTCCGTATAGATGTGTACAGCCTGAACGGCTAAACCGATTTTGATGAAATTTGGTATATTTACTTAATGCATCAGTGGGATGAATTGGTCAACTTTTGGTGCAATTCCGGAAACCGGAAGTGGTAGTATTAGCGATCGACGATAGGAAGGGAAGGGTTATTTTCGTACCAAATTTCACATAAGGAGATTTTTTACATATCACCACGAATCATGCACTTTGTATTGGTTTTATTCTCGAGAAAAATCATTTTTATTAGTTTTTTTCTTAATTTAAAATTATATGGCGTCATCCAGCCATTCATGACGTCACAGCCTGGTCTTACATATATATTATAAATAAAATAAAATTAAAAATATTTATGTTATATGCCTATCTGTTTTTTATTACATTAATCGATATATTAAAATTATTTGAAATTGTTTCTGTAGCTGGAAATTAATTTATTTCAAACCGTCGGTCGGTTCGGACCTGGCCACAGGTCAACTTATTTAAATTTTGTAAATACTAAAATTGATTTTATAAAAAAGAACAGAATATATTAAATAGAGATCCCTGATTTTTTATTTTTTTGTTAGATTCTTCTTTTAATCTGATGAAAGAGGGGCGGGCTTTCCTACGATATAGACACACCGTAAAGCGTGAAGAATACTAAAATAGAGAAAAGAAAAACTACCTAAACAAATTTGGGGGCGGGCTTAATATGAGAATTCAGTTAAATTTAATGGAACCAATTCTAAAATTGGCTTTTTTTAAAAAAAAAAACTCAAATAGAAAATAACTTTATATTAATTATTACTTAACTGAATTCAGTGGAGAATAGAAAAGTTTTACTAATGGTTGACTCATGTATGGATTAGTAATCCCGAGTTAGTCCAAGATATGCCCCTGGGATGATTAATTGACAGGTATTATTTTTTCCACATAAACCTTTCTTAACCACTACAATTTATTATATAACTTAAAAAAAAAATGTTACTAGATATTATTGTACTTTATATAGAGATGTTTTTTAATGCCGTTGTTCGAGATGGCTCTGCATACAGAACACTAATCAAGAAATGTCTCCCGTATATCATAAAGCAATGAAAAAAAAGTCAGCTTTGGGTGAATTGTAGCCGTATTTGTCTTTATCTCTGTATGTCAGCATGTGGATGCGAAATAGCTTCGATGGGCAACAAATGATCCTTAAGCCTTTCGATTGGCTTGTGTCTGTGTGAAGGAAAATAACTTCGCGACTTGCTTCTTAATCAGTAGCGGGGTACGTGTACCATGAAGCTAACATTCAATTGAAAAACAAAGACGAACCATTACAACAACGGGCCTATTATTTTGTTTTGTCTTTCAGTGTAACCAAAAATGCTGAAAAATAGAACAACCTTGAAAGATTGGTAACAAAGAAAACAAAGCGAGTCAAATTCCTCCTTTTAGAAGACAATTGAAAAATAAAAAGGAAGAGAAAGTAATCATTTTTGAATTTGAATTCATCTCGATCTATCTCTGTAAGCCGGAATGTTGTTATTCATCCATCTCTCCATCCTCCTCCATACAATTTCTTTTACATTTGTATTAAGCAATAATTAGTGATTAGGTGGGCGCATGACATTTTTCTCAATTGGGACACTCGGATAATAAAGGAAATAATATATATAAATACATATTTAGAAAAATTAATATTAATAATTTAATAATTAATATTTGAAATAATCAGTTTTATAACAAACTAATAAAGAATTTTATTCTAATTAAATTGATGGAAATTATTTTTGACCAATCAAAAATTACTTTAAGAATGAATGGATGGATGATACCCACTTTTTACAAAAATTAGTTTTTTTTTAATTCTTTTCAGATTATTTTTATAAAACATCAAAACTTATAAAAAATAAGTTGACCTGTGGCCAGGTCCGAACCGACCGACGGTTTGAAGTAAATTAATTTCCAGCTACAGAAACAATTTTAAATAATTTTAATATATTGATTAATGTAATCAAAAACAGATATCGATATAACATAAATATTTTTAATTTTATTTTATTTATAATATATATGTAAGACCAGGCTGTGACGTCATGAATGGCTAATGACGACATATAATTTTAAATTAAGAAAAAACGGATAAAGATGATTTTTCTCGAGAATAAAACCAATACAAAGTGCATGATTCGTGGTGATATGTAAAAAATCTCCTCATGTGAAATTTGGTGTGAAAATAACCCTTCCCTTCCTATCGTCGATCGCTAATACTACCACTTTCGGTTTCCGGATTTGCACCAAAAGTTGATCAATTCATCATACTGATGCATTAAGTAAATATACCAAATTTCATCAAAATCGGTTTAGCCGTTCAGGCTGTACACATCTATACGGACGGACAGACGGACAGACATCATGCTAAAAATACTTTTTTCTGTTTAGAAAATGCATGATTGGTGGAGATATGTAAAAATCTCCACATGTGAAATTTGGTGTGAAAACAATACCTCCCTTACTATCGTCGGTCGGTAAAAAGCTGGAGTGTCTCCACTCGACTATCTCGCAAATTTGAATTGGATTAATTAACATATATTATATTTAAATTAAATATAATTAATTATAAATTAAAATTAATAAATAATATTTATTAATATATATATATATATATATGGAGAGGGTCCGAGGCACTCATGACTTTATCACTTATAAATAATTAAATTTAATATATATAATTAAAAACTCTTAGGCTATAAAATATCATAATATATAATCTATAACAACATAATATAAAATAAAAAATTGTTTCTAATGTAATTATAAAAGAAAATATGTATACATTTATAAATTATATATAGATTTTCTTTTTTCTAATGAAAAACATTCCTTAAATTATTTTCTTTATCAATTTAATTATTAATATATAAAAAATCAATGATATTATTTATTTTATAAATGCAGGAGGCAAACGGGCACAACCAAAATAATTCGATTGTTTATATGATTGCATTGAAAAGCGATAAGCGACTCGGCCAATTCTTTGAAAAAGAATATTAAAATATTAAAATAAAATAAAAGAATTTTAGTATTCATTGAACAGTGAATAGAAAAAGACGCCAAAATTGCTGAGAGAACATTCTAACAGGTAATTAGCATCTATTATATTGTATATAGCCACTAATAATCCCATTTTAATTATAAATATATTATATTATTAATTAATCATATTTATTCGTTTAATAAACTTCCTCTATGAATATATTTATTAATTATGATTGTAATATTATTTTTCATATTCATAAACTCTAATTATATAAATACTTTATATACTTCAATTACTTTTTACAAGGTGAATTACAAATGATTTGTATTTAATATTCTTTGAATAATGAAGGAAAAACTAAAATAAAAAAAATCTCTCTCTCTCTCTCTCTGGAATGTCTCCACTCGACTATCCCTATACTATATTGATTTGAATTAAATGACATATATTATATTTAAATTAAATTTAATTAATTATAAATTATAAATTAAAATTAATAAATAATATTTATTAAACCAGCACATGTTTGGCTCTTTGTTGATGGCACCACGTCACGTGTTGGCGCGTGAGATTTGCAGTGTTAAAAACTTAATTCTGGTACTTTCAGCGATTCAATCAAGCTGAAATTCTATATATAGCAGTTGTATACTGACGAAATAGTAAAAATTAATAGTGCCAACTTTCTTACTAATCAGGAATATTGTCAAAATAGTAATTGAAATCTTATTGAACTATAAAAATGTAAATTATAGTTTTACGTCATTAATAATTAAAGATGGCGTAACACTAGTTTTACAAATAGTTCTATATGTGACAGTTGTGTAATATAAATTTAATTATTCTAAATAATAATTATATTTAATTTTTTAATTATATATTTAGTTTTAATTTATCTATCTATTTCTGTGACTCTAAGTAACTCGAAAGTTTTTGGTTGTAGAAAAAACATTCCTCCCAGTATCCCAATCCTAAGCTACACCGATCCAACTCCTATTTTCTCTCATCTCTCTTCCTTATCTTATCTCTTATCCCTTTTCTCATCTCTTCCTACATTGTCCACCCACCACGTCTTTGGTCTTCCAACCGGACGTTTCCCAAACGGGGTCTCTCTCAAATATATTTTTCCCTAATCCCCAGCTATGTGTCCGGCCCATCACAACCTTCTTGATTTGATTACTATAACCATGTCTGGAGATGCATAGAGGTCATGCAAAAGACATGTAGTTGTGGTACTAAAAGAATAGACAAAAAAAAAAATAAGCTGTGACCAGGCACGGAACCGACCGACGATTTGAAATAAATTAATTTCCAAACAACATAATATACATAAAGTATAAAAAAAATATTTTTAAAAACTTGAATTAAAATGACTAAATTATATAATCTTGGTTTTTATTTTTAGTTTAATTACTCGTTTATTAATTACTACTATATTTTAATTGAAAAATTTCCGACAATGAATATAAAATTAATAGTTTGTAAATTACCATATCCGGTTTCCGGATATTCACCAAAAGTTGATAAATTCATACATATATTAAGTAAATATACCAAATTTTATCAAAATCCTTTGAGTCTTTCAAACCGTCTTTTACATTGTGCGTGTAGGATGTTTTTTGGAATATCACCAGGAGCGAAATGTGGGGGTTCAAAATTAGGTGGGTAATTTACCACATGCGTAAATTTATTATAAATCAAATATAAATAAAACAAATTATGAGGCTATCTCTATAGTTTAATTTTCATGATTTTTTTCAAAGGGAGAACAAATTTGCTACGATAGCTGTGTGTCCATTAAAATAAAGCATTAATCTTGGTCAAGCGTAGGTATTTTTGATATTCGGTACATTTTTATGAATAACAAAACATTTAGCTATTATATTATTTTGTTATTTATTACGTTCTGCTCTAATTTATTATTTTCTTAAACATCTTCCTTTTTCTTATATTATTCAGGCAAATGACATTCAACATTTTACAAAAACAATTTCGCATTCAAAATCGAAACAATACTGTTTTGGGTGTCAATTGTTTCACTGACTGCATCATGTAAATTTAGAGCTGGAAATTTTGACCTTGAAAATGCCCCACGCTTCGGTTGACCTGCAGTAATCCAGGATGACGATTTGTAGGCCCTTGGAAGCTGAACCATTTCAAATTGTTCTTTGGATATTAGAAGAACTTAAAAATAATCATTCACCTGCAATAAATGGTGTAAATCAGATTTTCAAATTTACCCTATAGTTATTATAATAATTGTATTATAAAAATAAAATTTGTAGAAAATTACTCTTTTTTTCTCTAAATTAATTTGTCAATTGTGAACAAAATAATATTGTCTATTTAAATAAATATAAATACCATATTAATAAACATAAATGAAATTAAAAATGATCAATATTATAATAAATTATTAAATTATTCATGTTTATATTGAGAAGAGCAAATGTTGTATCCATTAAATCAGTAAAACATAATTATGATGTTAATCATTAATTGAACAATACTTTAGATACGTAGTTTTACTTTTATATAGCCGCTACCTTGAATTTTGTTCTACAAGATGTAAGAAAACAACATATTTGTACAATTTTTCATGTTTTAATGGGTTCATAAATATTGCCATTTGAATGCTAGAGAAGAAATAACATTTCGATAATAGAACATGTGTTTTCCTGGAAAGGAAATAAAATCACAACAAAATAAATTACTATTATATTTACTTTTATTTTTCTACCTAGCAAGTCATATATATATATATATATATATATATATATACACATGTAACTTTAAGTATTTTTCATTACAAAAAAAAAAATATTACTTTGATCTATAAATAAAAATATAATTAAATTTTGAACAAAATCTACAAAAAAAAAACAAAACAAACTTGATATATAAACACTACTTATTATTTAGTTCTGATTTAAAAATAAATAATTTTAATTAATAGAAATTAAAAAATCTTTTATTTAAAATATTATATTAGACTTATACTTTTTAATTTGTGTTTGAATATTAGTGATTATTTTTTTAATTAACATTATATATTACTTATATATTTATATATATATATCAATTGGATTTGTTGCTGAATAATCTTATGTAGAAAGCAATGGTTTATTATTTTTTAAATTAAAACCTAAAAGGTATTCCAAAAATTCAATTCGAATAAAATTATACAAATGAAATAATAATAATAATAATTATGTGTGAGAAATTTTATTAATTTTAAATGGTAATTTAAGAAGTACTTAAAATATTTAAAATTTATACTGGAAGAGTTATTCAAGAATTTCTTGTCAAATAGAATGGAAGATAAATGTTATATATACAATATCTATAACTATATATATATCTACATATATATAGTATATATCTATATATTATAAGTTCAAAAACTAGTATTTTTGTAAAAATCCTTATTTGGCATATTTGATAAAATTATTTTTATCTATTCATTATTATTATTATTATTATTTGGATCTTAGAAACAAAGGTCATTTATGCCGTAAGGAAACAATTAATCATATATATACCTAATTTGTATCATTCTCAACTAAGTGACCCTTTAAGAGAGAATTTAGTCTTCTTCACTGGGGCACAGCCAGGCAAACAGTAAATTACTGAATTTTGATCAATTCTAATGTCTCTGTCTTTACACTGCATGGAAAGATTATTTTCTTTCTTTTTTTAAGAAAATATGAAACTTTTTCTCTAATTTTTTATATTGATTTTAGAAAATGAAAGTAAAATCAATTTTTCATACATAATGCGTGTATTGCTATTTCCTAGAACTTCCCTACATTATTCTTTTCTTTAAACCTGATTTTTTCGAGTTCTTGTCGCCCTCAAGCGTCTCAGCTACCTTTTTATACTATACCTATCAGGGGACTAACTACACACTTTATCCCCTGATAGTTGTTTGATCACTTACGCCAAGTTGACATGCCCGCCCCAAAACAACCCGGTACCAGTCGCGCCCTATGTTGCCTAACTTCGACGACCAGGGGAGAGTCGGTACACTCAACAAGATATGCCCCCAGATCCACTTTTATCTACCGTAAGGTTTACGCGCACGCGCTTCTTTATAACGGTCACCCGTCCCGGTATCAGCCGCACCCAATGTTGCTAAACTTTGACGATCATCATTAAAAAAAAATCTGGAGTGTCTCCACTCGACTATCTCGCAATTTGAATTGGATTAAATAACATATATTATATTTAAATTAAAAATTTCATTAATTATAAATAATAAATTAAAATTAATAAATAATATTTATTAAACCAGCGCGTGTTTGGCTCTTTGTTGTTGGCACCACGTCACGTACTGGCGCCTGATTGCCAGTCAACGCGTTAAAAAATTACTTTCAGCGATTTAATCAAGCTAAAATTCTATATATAGCAGTTTTAAACAATTTTTAATCTTGTGGAAAAACTATCAAACATATCTCTTTAATTTTACGGTGAGTTTAGAGAAAAAAAATGAAAACGTGATAGGTACCCTTTTCAGGATGAGTTACATTTCTCAAAAGTTGATAGAAAACTACGAATTTTGAAAAATGCCTGTGTACCAAATTTCATGATTCTAGCTCAATCATTTTTTGAGTAATATTGTCTACATACACACATACACACACACAGACATTTTGCACAACCTTAGTGAAAATGACTCAGGGACCTTCTAAACATCTAAAAACATCAAAATCTCGACATTGAAAATTTTCTGGCCAGATAGTATAAAATGTGGCTCTACAGAACTCGAAAGTTCTTGGCCAATTAAAAAAGAATTGATGTATAGTAAAGATTTTAAAACGTATTGTTTATGCTATATTTAGGAATATAAAATTTCATTTTTTTAAGGATATAGAAATTAGAAGCCCCTTCAAATCATAAAAAAAACAAAGAAGAATATTGAAGATCTAATTTCAATATAATTTCTACAACCTAAGATGAATTTATATATACATTATTTCTTATAATTTATCTTCAGTGTTTTTTTTGATAAATTTAGCTTGCCTTGATTTAAATAAAATTTAATTATATAATAATAAACAATTTTTCAAATGAAATTCATACTAAGAAAGCAATTCTAAAATCATATTTTTTTTTTTATTCGAGAAAAACAAAACAGATTATATGGGTGGGATAAAGGAGTGGCAATGGGGGAATATATCTAAATGAGAATGTTGTTCGCACAGTGGAAACAAGAATTTTACACTCAGCTTAAAAGCTGGAGCCGACGTAAATCCATCCATCCGATAAGCACCCTTTTTGGGAAAACGGGATAAAAGCAAGCGTCTGTTTCAGATATTTTATTTGTTGGTTTGCCAAATGAAAGGAAGAAAAAGTCAACATTTGAATATACTTGCTTATACGTAAATATATATATATATATATATATTATAGAATATGTCCTCAACATCACATTTATTTTTTCATCATTTATTACGAATCAGACAATCTCCACTTCTTTTTCGTAGAAAAAATAAATAAACAAAAAACCTTCGATATACTTACTTTAAAAAAAAATTTTTTTTTATTCATCTTATTTCTCGTTCTACGCTTTTTCAAGTTTAGAAATTCTCTGTATACATAAAAAAAATTCTTATCATTTCACATCAGATTCTGCCCTAATTCAGTTGGAATTGAAAAGATTTTTTAATTTTTTTTTTGTTTTTTGTTTATTCCCGTTATTTAGCAAATGAAACATTCGATTTACATTAATAATTTACAAGTTTTGCCAGAACAAGTACAAGTATATGCTATTTATATCCATTCACTCAAACTTTTGACATTCAACATCAATTAAGTCTTCAATGTACGAGACTTGATGTCTACACAATGGTAGAGCATTTAATAAATGAAACGAGGCTTTGTGGTTGCTATAAGCAACCCTTTACACATACCAACCCTTCTATTAGTAATCGAGAGGCGAAAATATAACAAATTTCATAATTATGAAATATAAGTATCCACGTCAAACAAGAGGGAGGTCTTCTCTAGCTAATGAAGGTGGAAAGAATAAATGACATTTTTACTTTCAAGGGTGGGGGAAGGGGGAAAATAACTCGTTTACTTTATTATATGGATAGATCCGCCCTTCCTTTTCATTAAGTAAAAGGGTTTATACAATAAACAAACAAAAAAAAAAGGCCTGAAATATATTATAATAAAGTAAATTGATTTAATTAAAAATATGTTAATATATTTTATATATTTTTAGTTAAATTTGAGAATATTTTTCCCATTAAATTTAACTCAAATTTTCTATTATCATAAAGGATCTATTTAAATGAACTTAAGTATAATTTCTAATATCTCAGTGTTTGGTTGTGTGTGTGTGTGAATTTATACATTAATTACTGGAAACTCACTTAGGAAATTAATTTCCTAAATATTATTCTAATATCTATCTCTGGGATGCTACTGAATTCGTTTTTATAAACAAACAACCATAATCCTCCAAATATCCTTATTCCATCATCCATTTTATCAACTTTACCTTTATATTGCATGCTTGCCATTCACTGGTCTTTTCCCAATTGGTTTTGCCAAATATTATTCTAATTGTTTTACCCATGCGGGTCACGTGTCCCATCCATTCGAAATTCTATGATTTTAAGGATACATAGAGGTCATGGTATTTCTAGTTCTTCACAAGTTGGCATTTGTATTTGCATTTTATTATTTTTAATTCATAATATTTTTAAATATACTTGATATAATTTAATATAATAAATTTTATTTATAATATTTTTTTAAGACTAGTGCAATCCAAGTTGATTTCAACCATTTTTTATCTTTAATACATTTTATTATTGAAATTTTTAGGGTTTTTTTGGGGTTAGAATTTCATCCTAAGATACCTAGATCAGGGCCGGACAACCTTTTTATAACGTTTTTCATAACTTCACTTGGAGTCTGTCTCTCTGTCTGTTCGCTCTTTTGACAAATTGAAATCGGTTTTACATCGACTTTTTATTGAGATAGACTTTTGAAAATTTTATATAGATATTTCAATGGATTCCTAGAAAATAGAAAATATATAATTGAATTATAATTAATTAATTGTAATTAATTAGCGATTAATTACTTTTAGTAACTAACTCCTTTTGTATTGCTTCTTTTCTCTTCACTTTTTTTCAACGGATTTTTAAACATAAATATTGATTTCAGGATAGATTTTCATTTTGAACGTATTTAAAAAGATTCTAAGTCCAGGTTAGGTATACACCTGGGTTTAGGTTATAGACAGGTTATAAATAGTTGTTATTTTATTTTAATTTTTAAAAATAATTATCATGGCATGTTCTGCATATGGATGCACGAACCGACGTGGAAATAAAAGTAAAAGACAGCTAGGTGAAGAAGGCCGGCTCTACGTGTAAGCACTGGATGCGTCATTAATTAATAAATATATTTTTTGTTTTTATTTTATTTTTTGTAATCATTTTTCCATTAAATTAATGATAATTTCTTTTTTTAATTGACTAATCATCAGCATAATGAAGAGAATGATTGCCGCAACATTTAATTTTTTGTTATACATATATGCATATCAAAACGGTCTGCAGTTCAAATAAAATAAAATTTAAAGAGTTTTTTCTTCATGAGGAAATTTTTGCTCACATAATTCTCCACAAAAAAGGCTGATGATATATTAAGCTCATTGGGAAATATAATGTTTTGGTACATCCAAATTGGGGGCTATGGCGTCAAATAGGCGACATATTTTGTTCTCTATGTTCCCTCCCTACCTCCCTCGTTATCTGTTATATTTCCCATTAGTATTCTAAAAGCTTTGGTGTTGTGAGCATTGTTGAAACAAACATGAAACCAGGGTTGCCAATCCCTGTATGATAAAGTGGCGCCAAATTGAAATTCGTCTTTACTTCCTGGATATCCTTTTCTAATTAGATCCTTTCTTTAGGGGTTAAGATCTAAAATTAAATAAAATATATAAAAATAAATGAGTGTAGGGAAACTTTCGTAAATTATATAATTCCTCCTTCTTCCTTTAAATTGTTTATGCATAAAGAAATAATTCTTTAGTTTTATATTCTATCACTAAAACAAAGAAATTTTTTTACTTCATAAATTTATTTTGATTTTAATTATCTATTAAATATCTATAATATATATTATATATCTATATATAGGTGTATATATAGTATACATTTTTCTAAACCCTTTTTAATTTGTCATGTTTGCTATTAATTAATTGCTGGAGTAATACAAAACCGAGCCTATTTTAGAAGATATTTATTTTATATGTTTTTTGCCTGAGAGTAAAAGGGCTTCATTTTGATTGAAGAATAACAAACCTCAGGGGTAGTTGATTTTAAAAATGATTATGAAAAAAACTCCTTACTAGAATTTCTATTAAAAGATTTATCTAAATTCCAGCTTGAAAACTAAGTGGGCTAATATTAATTTTTGAAAATAAATTTAAAAAATACTTTAAAATTTTAAATTTATCAAAATAATATTATCAATATTATATAAATGTTATTGGTTTATTATTTTAGCCGTTCAGTTGACTATTTAATGTTTAAGTTATTTATAACTTTAAGAATATTAAAATATTGCTAAAACTTAAAATACAGATAAGATAACAAGAAAGTGACAGGAGTAAATATCAAGAAATCCCATGACCTGTATACATCCCCAAAAAATAATCAATAAAATGGATTTGATTGTGATCTAACATTTATACCAGAGGATGAGGTAAGGATTTGGAAGGAGGTTAGGAGAATATGGTTCCTGCTTTATCAAAACTTTTGAGAACCAAACATAGATGAATAGTAATTAATTTAATTTTGTATGAATAATAAATATCAATTAAAAAAAATGATGGATATTTATCTAAAATTCTATCCATTTATATTATGGGTTTAAAAAAAAAACTTAGTATAAACTATTTTGAATTTTATTATATTGTATTGATAGAAGATATTTCTTATCTTATGAATGTTACTGGAAATGGAATCTCATAAAATTTCGTTTAATACCTTAGCAATATACATTTTATTTTTTCTAATTTTATTTTACAATGAAAAAAAAATGTAATAAAATTTCTTTTGTATTTGCCATAGATAATATTTCCAGTTGATTGAGTAGACAGATTTAATATAACATTTTAAAAATATACCTACTGTTTTTGAAATGAGAATTTCAATATTTAAAACAATATTTTTTTAATTAATGTTTTCTGTCCTGGTATTATAAAGTCGATTTTAGTTGTTTTTTTTTTATTTTTATTTTTTTTTTATTTTTACACTTGCCTATCTAACAAACTTTTTCTCTATGTAGTTAGCAAATCGTATTGACAGCTGTTGTGTGCGTCCTCTGTAGCACCAGTAGAGATGCTTCTGGGTCTTTTTGAACATCAAACAAATTCCATTTGATTGCACATGAATTTTTCTGCAAATAGCATGCGTGGAGCCCGGGGGCGAGGTGAGATCATTGGGGGTAGGAACGAACGATCTATGTGTCAGATGCGTTACTCGAAATGGAGAGGAGAATCAAGAGCAACAGCAGGAACAGTAACGTGGAGAAAAGCTTTCACGCCTTCCATCACGTGACAGGCTTCCCGAGTAGTGTTTTACTCTGGTTTCGCCTCCCTCACCCCAAGACCTGTGTGTAACTACGTGCCCACTACGAAGGGAGGGATGGCAATTTTCCCTTTAGTAAGCCTTTGCAATTGGATTATTTCTTAGCAGGGCTCAGTCTGACCCTTGCAATTTCAAACAGCCCTTGGGCATCTTGCAACTCGGTTGGTCAACCGTTTACCAAAATCGAGATTCCCTCGAAAGGCAAAAATTATTCTTTCACTCCCTTTTGTAGGATTAAATATTAAAATTTAATAAGTCCGTTCTCTTCGATTCAGAAAAATTGAATTAAATAATAAAAATAACCACAAAAGCTCACTTCTCAAATGTTTTTTATAATTTAACTTGAGAAGTATTTTTATTTTTTTTTTTATTTTATTTTTTTCGAGTTATTCTTCAAGTTAAATAATAGTAAGAATATAAATTTTAATCAAAATCACAAGATATGTTTTTAAAAGATTTCATAATAAAGTTTTAAAAAAAAAAATTAAATTGCTTTTGTCTGATGAAATTTAATGAAATCTCTCAGTTAATTAAATATTTACTTTCATTTACTCTTAGTATTTATTTAAGGCCGTTATACTTAATTTTCTGTGTTAAGTAAATTTTGATTAAAATTCAAGTCGAAATATTAGTTCAATTTTTTTTTTTGCACTTTTCTTGAAAAGGCTCTTTATTTTTAATTTGTATTATTTTTCCTTTGTTTGAAAGCTTTTTTTTAATACTTAAGTTGTTTTAATGTTATTTAATGGCATTAACATTAACGTTTAATTTATTTTTAGTCATGGGTAAAACCATTTATAATTTTAAAAGAAAATTCTAAATTATTTTGTATATTACGCTATGTTTTTGTATATTCCATATGTTTATAATAATTTAACAATCAAATTTAAATGTGAAAATATGTTTATATATTTAAATTCTTCAGATCATGGAAGACAAATAATATCCGATAACAAAATTTATGTTATCATTTATCATTAATATTTTCTCCAAATTAATGAAACATTAGTATTTTTGGATTATATAAATATTTGATGATATTATAATTTGTATATATACGAAAATAAATCAAATGAAACGAGGACGAGTATATAAATATAGATATAAATTACAAAAGTAAAATATTAAATAAAAAATGATATTATGGCTCAAGTTTGGGGAGAGCAGGATAACCTAACTGGTTGCGCATCCAAACTAGCAAACCAGGAGTCCACTGTTCGAGATCAACAAGAACGAAATTTTTAATAAAATTATTTAAAAAAAAATTATTAAAAAATTTTTAAAAATCCTTCACAATCCTTCCGTCCCCTACGCAGGCGCCAATCTCTCGGGTTTTATTTGAGTTCGCATCACATATGGACAGGACCCTTGGAGGTTGTCCAAAGCAGCATAAATCATAAGGAACAAATGCTATAAATAAAAAGAAGTTTATAGCTCAAGTTTTAATAATAGGAGACAATTCTGAGGAAGGGTGCGATTTTGTACCCGAAACGTCGACAGACTGCTTAAATAAAAGTAGTAGTTTTATAATTATTAAAGAGATTTTTATTTAAAGACCACATTATTTGTAATATTTTTAATAATAATTAGTAATAATTTTAACTTTATAAATAATATTTACAAATAATATGTGGTCTTTAAATAAAAATCCCTTTCATAATTATAACAAAACTGTGAGCCGCTCCCCCTGAGGGGCCCGAGACTATTGTAAGAGAGGCGCGAATGTATTAGAACCAATTTTTTTTCTAAAATCTATAATAATCTATAACAGGGGTCGGTAACCTGGTGCCCACGAAGCCATTTCAAGTGCCCACACATTTTCTTCCAATTTTTACCGACCGACGATAGTAAGGGAGGTATTGTTTTCACACCAAATTTCACATGTGGAGATTTTTACATATCTCCACGAATCATGCATTTTCTTAACAGAAAAAAGTATTTTTAGCATGATGTCTGTCCGTCCGTCTGTCCGTCTGTATAGATGTACTGAACGGCTTAACGGATTTTGATGAAATTTGGTATATTTACTTAATGCATCAGTGGGATGAATTGATCAACTTTTGGTGCAAATCCGGATACCGGAAGTGGTAGTATTAGCGATCGACGATAGGAAGGGAAGGGTTATTTTCGCACCAAATTTCACATAAGGAGATTTTTTTACATATCACCACGAATGTATTGGTTTTATCCTCGGGAAAAATCATCTTCATTATGTTTTTCTTAATTTAAAATTATAGGACGTCACCCAGCCCTTCATGACGTCACAGCCTCGGGTAACGTCGGCAACGCCGGCTACTTCAGCTATATACTATAAATAAAATAAAATTAAAAATATTTATGTTATATCCATATCTGTTTTTTATTACATTAATAGATATATTAAAATTATTTGAAATTGTTTCTGTAGCGGAAATTAATTTATTTCAAACCGTCGGTCGGTTCGGACCTGGCCACAGGTCAACTTATTTTAAATATTGTTCTAAATTAAACAAGGTAAAATGCTTTTGAACATTTTCGATTTTTTTTCAATTTTTTCAATTTGGTTACTATATTATGTGAGTATTTATGAAATTAAATTATTACAAAAATTAAGGGGATCGCAATAATTTTTTTTAAAAAAAAGGGGGCACGGCCTCAGAAAGGTTGGAAACCACTGTTTTAATAAATATTGTAGTATTTTTATTTAATTTTCTGGTTACTCTTCATCCTTTATCTTCTAGTAAAATATTAATTATAATAAATTTTTAAAGTAAAATTATTTCTAATTTAATTCCTAGTTGTTTTTGGAAATTGGTAAAAATAAAAACTCAACAGATACTAAAATAAAATAAAATAAAATAAATTATACAGATAGACATAATATTTGGTTGAAAAATTAGTCTGACATCAATTTAATTTTTTTTAAATATATTGTTTTATAACTATTTAGGCTATTTTAATAATTATTGATAATGCAGTTCAGAATTTTGATCATGTAAATTTATTATATTTAATTTTAAAAATATTCATTTATTTTATTATTAAAAAAAAATGAAAATACATAAAATATTCTGACTGAACTTAGCAAATCGTGCTTATGTTTTTATGCCTACATAATATAGTTAAACTAGATCAAATTATTGAGAATATTACACGATTTTATTTTCTCAATTATATTCGAATTTCTGAAATCCACTTCCAAGATCAGAACAGGTCATTATTTATAAGATGAAAAGATGCTAATCAATTTTATGATTAAATTCCTTATAAAAACATTTTGAAAAATCATGTTTACCTTGATAATTTATGTGTAGAATTGAAACAAATTTAGATAATTTAAATTTTAACTTAGGTACTAGATTTAAGCTGTAAAACAAGTTCCCGGTGTGATACTCCTTACATGACAAGTTTATCTATTATAACTTAATCCCAGCAAAGTACTTTGGAAAATGCATATAAATAAAATATTTTTATATTAAAAGTTGAGAATTCATAAGCCGCTCGAATATTATCTTGTTTACAAAAGTTGCTAGGTTCGCCCACTCCAGGCTTAAATGTTGTTGAAACTTACAGCTCCCATCCTGAGGGATTTTCGTCAAGCAACTCTTCTTTGGAATTCATAACCTTTCATTAAACAATTTTATAGAGTGCGTCATCACCATCCACAAGTTATGAATATTAGAAGAGCACGAGAAATAAACCCCAATTTATATTAACGTGATCCGGATATTGATTCCGGCCCAAGAGAGACGAAGCCAAGGTCACCACCGATCCCTTCATGATGATGAACGTTGACAATCCTTCATTAGACTCGAGGAATTCTCTTGTCAACTCAATAAATGACATGTCCTAAAAAAAATCTATCCAAAAGTAAACTTAATTTCAGAACAAAAAAAGAAAATCAAATAAATTAAATAGAAATAATATTACTAAATGAAACTGGTTGCAGAATTTTTAGGCGAATATTGATGATACAGGATGGAGCAGAAATAACTCCCACACTTACAAAAATCACTGGGTGGTTACTAGTGTAAGTAAGGGTGTGGTTTATCTCGTGAATAATTAAATCAAGTGGAGTTGAACATTTTGAGACTTTGTAGAAGAGGTCTTTTCTCTCATTTCGAAAGAATTTTAGTGAAAATGATGGAAAATTTATAAAAAAGACTTCAAATATGCATCAAACAAAAAGTTGTTTCAATTTTTGAAATTAAAATATATTTTTAACATGTGTTTAAAAAAAAATATTCATTAATGGTTGTTGGAATTATTTTTCTTTAATTAATCTATGAAATTTTGAAGCTATAAACAATACTACGATAACTTCACTCTATGTATACTATATAAGGGAGAGTTTGTTGTTCATTGTGTTAAATTCAAAATTCCCTACATATACACTATATGTATGTATATACTTATAATTCATGAAATTATTAAATTTATTTCTTACAATATTTTATTTATTCATTAAAATTGTAACGATTTAATTTATGGTAAAAAAAAAAATAATAAATAAATTATATCATAAAATAAACTATTATATCATTTCCGATTCTATTTTCATTTGACAAAAGTAGTAAATTAAAAATTTGATCAGATTGTCAAATTTATTTTAAAGGAAATGAATAAATAAAAAGTAATTCATATATATATATATATATATATATATATATATATATAACAAAAGAATAAAATAATAATAATTTCGATAAATTTAATCTATCTTTAATATCAAAATTTCATTGCTGTCCAGGAACTTTCAAATTTAATACAGTCAGAGAGAAATATAAGTAGACAGTGTCTTTTATTGTATAAATTAACCAATCAAATAAAAATAAAAAAAACTGACTTTTGTACGTCCTACGTAAAAACAACGACTATCAAGTCGGTTATATGAATTAGGTGTCCTATATGATCAGAAGAACGGGTCCTATTAACCTTTACCTTGATTTTCTGGATCGCAATCACTAAATACTTATCAGAAAACTTAATTAATTATCTTGATGAAAAAAAAAAACACATCTGTCTAAGTTTGAAAATAAAATATGATATTATTTATGCATATGTTTTTATTTCAGATTACATGTGATCGAAGTTATGATTATTCGATATTTTGTCTAACCAGACACACTTCAATATGAAATTCAAGTGTACTTCACTGAATTACGACAGGCTATGCATCCCCTAAACAAAATATACTCGAAGAGAGGCATTTTTTTTTATATTTATTTTATGTGTTCTCTTAAGAATCTGATTAATGAGCATTCTAAATGTAGGAGAGAAAGAAAAACCGGTTCAATATATATATATATATATATATATATGGTATGTATATGTTTGTGTGTTTTGCGTGTGAAATATATACATATATAATAATCAATCAATGTTCTGAATATAAAAACTAATGGTTCATAACTTAATATGTATTTTGGCACTTATGGATTTATCAAAGTCTTTGAAAAATTTAATCAAGCTAAATATTCTTTCTTTGGCTAGATACTATAGGCTATTTATAATTAACAAGACATCTAACAAATTAAAGAAATAAATAAAGAATACTCAGAGTTTGGACGGTTACAGATATTGGATTTGAAAATATTACACAAACACAATGTATTTGAAAATTGAATTATTAAATTAAATTAAATTAAAACACAGATTATATCTGATTGAAATGTTATAATTTTTATTCCAATGAATTTGTTATAAATAGTACAATTATTATATAATAACGGCAAATTTTAATTATTTTAATTTATTGAACTATTTAAAACTACATTATTATAATTATTATAATTATAAATTATAGATTAAAAAAATAAAACATATTATCTCATTATACAAATTAAAATCTAAATTTAATTATTTCATATTTAATAAAAATAAAAGATATAATAGTTATTCAACAATTTCAATTTTAATATAAAAAAAAATATTTTAGAAAAAGAAAATTTGAATAATAACTAATTTTATTTTATTTCTTTGTATTTTAGAGTGCAAAAGAATTTTTGTTTTTAATTTTCAAGAACAAGAAACCGTTCAACAAGTCCATAAAAAAATAGAGTAATTATTTCGATTAATAATAATTGTAACTAAAAAGTATAGTTGTTAAAACACTTTGAGAATTACTATTTATTACTCTTAAACTAAAGAATATATTCCTTTTTTCCTAATAATTATTATCTTATCTTATCTTATTATATACAAGCAAAAATTGTATATATATATATGTATATTTTTGAGATATAAAACCGTTCGAAGGATTTTTTAAAGTTTATAATATTAAATTGTATAAACTTGTTAAAGGGTCGAGCGTTAGCTAGGTGTTCCAGGTACTTTAAAATTAAATTTAATAAATCAAATAATTCCTAAGATTTTTGAAAAGTACATAATAGTATTATTTAACGAAATTATATTTTTAATTAAAATAGTAATAATTTGACAAATGATATGATAACTATCATCCATTTTCAAGTTAAATTATGCTTGCATAATTGTTTTATTCTTTTTATAAAATATAATAATATTTATAAATACTTATGTAATCAAAAGTGATGTTATAGTTGCTCTTTTAATAAAATATTCAAATATGCGTATACGTACTTTAAACTTGAAGTACATACGTATATATATATATATATACATGTATATATAAACTTTTTCAATTAAAATTTAAAAGAAAGACATTTTGCAAAATTTAATTATTTCAAAACATAAATTAAATATACAATATTTTGAAAATATTTTTCTGTGGTTGAAAAAAAAAATATTTTTTTTTTATTAAGTATCCTAAATCAACACTTGGGGTTGATTTAAACGAGGGAAAGATGATCATACATACTATAGAAATGAAAAACAAACATTTTGCTTATCCAAACATCTTCATTGTCGTTTATGATGCCATCAAAATCTAAACGATTGCCCTTAAGGCGTAGAAAAGAGAGAATACGCCCTTTAAACATCAGCATTAAGCTCAACTTCCCCCTCCCTCTTCCTCCCCACCCCCTGTTTCTCTCTCTCTCTCTCTCTCTCTTCTTCACCAATCTTATTGACAATTCTGTTTGATGAATATCAGATAGGATCGAGATAGATAGTTGGTGCGATTGGCCTTGGGGTCACAGAAGGAAGGGAGGAGGTGCACATGCTTTGTGCATTTGATCATTAACATGCAAAATTGGTCGTAATCATCGACACATTGAGCGAGCAAAAGGCGTCACGCAACAGAGCCACTCTACCGATTGCACAACGCTGTTTGTTCTGCCCAATTCTGTTGTATGTATATATACATCAACAGTTCTGTTCAACTTTTCTATCGACCATTTGCTACATATGTAGACAAATTATATATATATATATATATATATATAATATATATTTATATATATAAATAAAAATAACTTAAATCGTGAATCAAAAATGAGAAACGTCATCCAATATGGTTTGAAAGAGGAGGAAGAAAATCTTGAGGAATTAGAAAACAAAAATCTAAATAAAAGAAAAAACCTATTTCATTTAAATAACGATAAAAATAATTAAATAAATAACCTCAAAAAAATAAATAAAAATAAAGGTTTTGATAATTTGAGACACGATTCAAGATTATAATAGGAACTAAAATTCAATATTAATTTTTGAACAAAGGTAGAAAAATTTAAATTGACAATAAATACAAGTATATGGATATATGGAAATATATAAATAAAAAATAAATTATTAGATATATCTACGATTAAAAATAATCTCTTAAATAAGAAATATTAAATGACAAAAATTTATTCACAAATGACTATTTTAATCTGTTATAATGGTGGATTACATTTGAAGATTTTATATAAAACAAAAAACAAACAAAACAACAACAAAAAAAAAATCCTAAAAAGATGAACTAATTGTGAAAAAAAAAAAAAAAAAAAAAAAAAAAAAAAAAAAAAAGCAAATTTCTCATAATTCACTAATTCAACTTTTAATTTTAATTTATTTTTTCTTTAAATCAACTTTTATTAGAGTTGGTCATTATTAACTGGAGGGGGTCTATGCCCGAAAGGGCCAGGTTATATAAGTACTTATATTTGGGAGAGGCCTATGCCCAAACGGGCCTGGTACTTAGTGAAATAATTATAATAAAAAAAAAAAAAAAAAAAAAAAAATTGTAATTATCTTCTTTTGTACACTTAAAAGTTACCTATTTTTTGTAAATATTCTGTACCAATAAAGGCTAAATAAATAAATAAAAAAATATATATATAATATGATTTAAAGATTATTTTAACATATATTGTGATTTATTTATTTGTTTAAACATGAAACATCATTTTTAATATAATTGAAAATTTGAAATAATTTCGTTTATTATTCTATAAAACTTTGGAGAAGGGTTATATATTTTCTTGGATTTATTTATTTAGCAGATTCCTCATTAACCGATTAATTGATATTGTTTTAAATTTAAAAATTAATTTCAATAAAGCTTATATTGAAATAATATTCTTTTGTAAATTTCCAAATTATTCTGGTTGCAGAATTTTTAGGCGAATATAAAAAAAATATATGAATAAACGGCTTCCATGGCTTTACTATCTTTCATTAATTTATTATTATTTTTTTAAATTATTATTTATAAAAAGTCATTATTCAGAAGTAAAAAAAAACAACAAATATTGTTGAATATGAACTTGAGGACTATACTTCCAAATTGTGCATAAAAATTATAGTTGAGTAATTATTTAATTAATTATTGAATTATTCTTTTATATGAAAAATTTCTAAATATATATATATATATATA
Organism: Labia minor; assembly: GCA_963082975.1. Classification (NCBI taxonomy): domain Eukaryota; kingdom Metazoa; phylum Arthropoda; class Insecta; order Dermaptera; family Spongiphoridae; genus Labia; species Labia minor. The sequence goes on from OY720345.1 coordinate 59,062,450, forward strand.
TATAATTTAATTTATAATAAATAAAGTAGTTCATCTAATTTTAAATTAATAAAATAGATAATATTTTAAACAATTAATGATTTAAAACATAGGTTGTGTCGTTGCCATGTTTTTCCATGTTTTTCGGTTTTTGGTAGATTGATTTTGAATTTTTAAGAACCTTATTAAAAATGTTTTAAGAGCCATGTTGGAGAAACAATTTACCTTTTTACCGACCGACGATAGTAAGGGAGGTATTGTTTTCACACCAAATTTCACATGTGGAGATTTTTACATATCTCCACGAATCATGCATTTTCTTAACAGAAAAAAGTATTTTTAGCATGATGTCTGTCCGTCCGTCTGTCCGTCTGTCCGTCTGTCCGTCTGTCCGTCCGTATAGATGTGTACAGCCTGAACGGCTAAACAGATTTTGATGAAATTTGGTATATTTACTTAATGCATCAGTGGGATGAATTGATCAACTTTTGGTGCAAATCCGGAAACCGGAAGTGGTAGTATTAGCGATCGACGATAGGAAGGAAAGGGTTATTTTCACACCAAATTTCACATGAGGAGATTTTTGTATATATCACCACGAATCATGCACTTTGTATTGGTTTTATCCTCGAGAAAAATCATATTTATTAGTTTTTTCTTGATTTAAAATTATATGACGTCATCCAGCCATTCATGACGTCACAGCCTGGTCTTACATATATATTATAAATAAAATAAAATTAAAAATATTTATGTTATATTCATATCTGTTTTTTATTACATTAATAGATATATTAAAATTATTTGAAATTGTTTCTGTAGCTGGAAATTAATTTTTCAAACCGTCGGTCGGTTCGGACCTGGTCAACTTATTTTTTTAGAGCCATGTCGGGAAACCACGTAGACCCCATAGACCCCTATTTTCATTTCATGGATCCCCAAATTTGTTATTCGCTGCGGTAGACCCCTTGCAGGCTGCCATAGAGCCCTAAGGGGTCGATATAGACCACTTTGGGAACCTCTGATTTAAAAGAAATTTTATATTTATTTATTCTTTTAACTTTTATATATTTTGCTCTATATAATAACAATTAAAACTTTCATAAAAGTTAAATTCAAGAAAAATAAAAAAAAAGATCCATCCATCATCTTGGGTATAAACAAACTTGGTTGCCTAAGGAAGGAATAAGTACAAGTTTGTTTTTTTTTGCACACGTAAAATTATATTATTTTAATTTGTGTTTATTTTTATACATAAATTGTAAATATAAATATATGTTAATTAAAATTATCAAAGAATGAATGAACTGATAAAAAAAACTAATCTGTTTTTTAACTTTAATAAGGAGATGAATTGAAAGAATATTTTTGTGCATCAATTTTTCATTTTTTAAATATGATAATTCAAATAAAAAAAAAACAAAAATAAATATTTAGTTGCAATATAAATCTTTAAAATATTTTACATCTACATTTTCAACTTTTTTTTTTAAATTTATGATAAGGAGATTTTATAATTAAACTTAATATTCAAATAACAATTTTTTTATTCGATTTATCTAAAATATCTTATGTTCTTATGAAAGAGGATTACTTTAAATGCATGTATAGATATCACGTATAGATATAAAATTTAGTTAATTTTCAATTAGAAATAATCTGATGAGATGGAATTTTAAGTTAGACCTTGACTTAGTGTTTCTTTTATAAATTTCAAATAAAATTTTGGAATTAATCATTATAAACTTGTTTAAAATTTTTAAATAAATAAATTTTTTGTAAATTTTTAGTTGATTTATATTTTATCTTTTTTTTAATTAATTACCCTGAGGTTCCATCATTAAAATGATATAAAATTAATATTTTAAGTTAATTTTTAGAATTTTAAATTTTAATAGTAATTTTAGTAGTAATTGTTATAATTGTAATGTAAGGCGTGGTCAGTGACTTTAGAGGAAGATAATTGTTTTGTTTTTGTAAGTAGTAGAGCTTCCATATAATTATTTAATATATTTATTATTAATTAATATAAAATAACCTTATCTACCCTCTATCCGTCCATGAAATGAAGATCAAAGTCTCTCAATGGTGACTGTAACCAACCATCTGAGATCATTCTCACACATCCATGTGGTTAATTGATTCATTTTTTTTTACATAATTTCCAATATATTTTTTTTATTATTTTTAAATATGAAAACTATAAATTCAAAAAAAGTATAAAATAAAATTTCCTATCACAGTTTTTGCTCATAAATTATAATCAATTGGTATATATAGAATGTCATTTTTTTCATTTTTATTATCAGAAAAAAACATGATTCGATTGCATTTAATGTATCTATTATGCATTTTATCTTTCAATACATCAACATAATTACATAAATACACTTTTTTATTATTAGAGTGAATTTATTTGATTCTCATCTCCTAATTCAATTCTTTTTTTTTACTTTGTATATTTTTTTATATCCTATAATATTTATCTAAATCAAATCTACTTTAATTTTTTTTTTATTTTTTCATACTAAATAATTATGATATAATTTTAAGATTTAAAACCAAAGATAACAAGTCTTATTTAGAATAATTTACTATTCATATTTTAAATTTTATTCAATAATAATTTTATACAGAAGTAAATGTTTATGGCATAAAAATAAGAAATATTTTTGTTTATTCTCCCCCCTCCCCCTCCCCATGCAAGTAATTTGTAAATCATTTTTGTAATTCTCGTCAATTAATATATGTTTAATTTTTTTTTACATTTTCTAATATTTCAATTTTCTCGAAAATTTTTTTCAAGCGATTATAATTTTAAAAAGTTAATTCATCAGAATCATTCAAGTAAATTGATTTTTTTGTATATTTTGAGTTACGAATCTTTAATTTTTATTATATTTTATTTATATAAATTATATTTATTTCTTTTACTGTATTTAAAAAAAAAACTGATTTTTAAAGAAGATACAAATAATAATATTTTTCAAATATTTTTAAATAATTATTTTTATTTATCTAATTTTTAAATATACAAGTAATTATTTATTTTATTTGAATTTTTTATTATTAAGAATATTGTGATATCTCAGGGAAGAAATCTAAAAAAAAGACAAAGTAACTTTCATAATAAAAGAGCTTACTTACTTTTAGGTTGGTATTTTTTTCATTTAAAATTTCTTGATCATATTAACGTCTCTTTTTCGTTTCTACTTTGCTGTTAAATTAATTTAATTTCTTTCTTTATGATCGATTTGCAATTATGATTTTGATTTCCTTTGCAAATCATCAAATGTAAGTAACAATTTCTAAAGAGCTAATTTATTTTTTTGTTTTATTCAAAAGTAAATTTTTTAAAAAATTAAGTAAAAGCTAAATATTTATTAATTGGTGAGATAATATTATACTATACATATTTTTTTTTTACATTTTCCCACAATTATTTCCATAATTTATATTTTGTAAGTAAATAAAATTTAAATAAGTTCAATTTTTAATAAATAAAAACTTATTTATATTTCCGTAGCCTTCTTCTTTTAAAGAAATAAATTAAAAATAAAATGATTAAGGCATGCAATATGATAGTCGTTCCTCACCAGCCCTTTCCAAGCTCTAATTTCTTGTAAATTATTATATTAATTTGCGCTGAAATATGTTAATCGAATTCAGACGTTGGCACTTAGTCATTTTGATTACCAAGCATCAAACACGTAATTAGTATTTAATTTCATTAGAGAAGCTGATGGCATTATAGAAATTCAATCCTAAACACGAACGATATATACACAACAAAATAACCCAAGAAAATTAATGAGTGAATCAATCTAATCCTTGTTTTCATTTAAACACTCCAATTTCAACCCTTTTTTTTCTTTCACTATTTGGAAAAAATATAAAAATAAATCCATTCCAACTAAGGAAACACTTTTTTTTTTTATTTTTATTTTTTTATAAATATATATATATATATATATATATTTCATTTTATTTCTAATTAAAACTAAAATGTGGAATAATTAACATATTTTGAAAAAGATATTCTAAGAATTTTCAATTTGAAAAATTTGGTGATCTCTTTTTTTCCTATCCGGATTTAACTAACCTCGCTCGGTGTGGCGTGGAGAATGGAATGTCGCAAAGATACTTCAAGAATTTAACAAATTCTCTCGATGTGTCTGGTGGAGCGAGTCTTGTGTGTCGGAATGTCATTTGTAAAGAGAATTCATTATTTAAGGGATTGAAGTTATCATTTTTTTTTTTTTTTTAAATTTTTTATTTATTATTTTAAATTTATTTTTGTTGACATTTGAAAAAAAAATTTTATAATTTCTTTTTCTTTTCAAAAAATGATCTATTTATTTGTGGGTAAGAATTTAAAAAAAAAATATTTGTTTTCTTTTCATGTAAGAAATTAGTAAAGAAAGTTTGTGAAGATAATATTTCACGACACGATTACCTTGGCAAATTAATTTAATCGATAAAAGGATAAAATTACTTAAAGTGTAACAAAACACGAGCCAGTTAAGTGGCACCCAATATTTCTTACTCATATACACATATATAACATATATATATATATATATATATATATATATATATACGTATATATATTAAATGCACACCAACCCCCTCCTTAGATAATTTTCCAAACTAACTCAATGACCATTTATAAAAATAAATAAATATCTGTTTTTAATCTTAAGTTTTTTTTTAAAAAAAATTGTGACTTTCAATTTTAAAAACAAATTTTTAAAGTAAAATTTAAGTGTGTATTAATTGCTGGAGAAATATTGTATTACACCTATTTTTTACATTTTAATGAATTACATATTTTTAATTTATATTGTAAATAAATAAAATAAATAAAATAATTTAATTTTTAATGAAAAAATATCTTATTTATTATTATTATATTTTTGTGGTCCTGTCACTATTCTTTTTAATATTTCATCGAATCATATCCACAAATATAATTCAATAAAATATTAATGCAACCTTCTGACATTTTACCGATTGAACTACTGTTGATTTGTATTTTCATTAGAAACTGCTGAAATTATATTTAAAGTATTGAAAATATTTGAATATCAACCAAAAAAATTTTTAATTTGACCAAATTTGTTCTATTTATAAGCCGTTGCTCTAATAACTTAGACATTGCAAGACAAATTTATATCCATATATGAGATATTTTTTTCTCCCATATAAAACTAAAATTAATTAATTAAATTTAATTATCAATTAATATTTTTTAAAAAAAACTGTAATAACATCAAGAGTCATCTATTACAAATTAAAAAAAAAATTTTCAATTTGAGTGGATGAATAAAAAGTATTTTTACATTTTTACCAAAAATTTATAAGATACATAAATTTAAGTGTGAACTATAATAGTTCATATTTAAAAATAAAAAAATTAACATCAAAAACAATTTATTTTTTTTTATTTTTTAACCTTATGAATATTTTATTTTTACATTAATTATACTTTTATGTATCGATACAGATTAAACAGAACTAAGTAATTGTATATATATATCAATATGATTTAAATAACAAATTCAATATAACATAAATTAATTATATTAGGTTGTAGTTAAATGTGATCCTATTTGAACAAATAGTAATTCATATTGACATTTGAAATCTATATCCAATATAAATATTATAATATTCCAAAACCTAACAAAGAACTTTAACAAGTAATCAATTAATTAATTATTATTCCTCTGAGTAATTATTGGATAAAACATTAATGAATTTTAAAGTAAATATAAATAATAAATTAATATAAATTTATTAATGACCCTCCTTACGAATTCATAATTAAATTTCAAAATATAAAATATTTATTATTTTTTTTTTCTATTTAGTATTAATTAGCAAAATACTTTAGAATAATTGATATCTTTAACTAAATAATTTTAAACACCTGGTTCAAAAAAAAAAAATATTAATTGTTTAAAGTTATAATTTGTAATATTTGAAAAAAAAAAACATTGAAAAATATTTCAATGCGGGATTTGAGACTGAATCTTTTTTTATTTGACTAAATATGAAATAAACCACACCAACTCCATTTTATTACTATTTGATTATAAATCATTTTTTCTGCGGAAAAAAAGTGTTTATTATAAATACGTTCCTTTTAGTTAGGTTTGGTCCAGTATTTTCTCGAAAGAGAGTGTATTTTACTTTGAAAACAGCGACTAAATTTAGAGAATATGCTGGATGAGTATTCAGTTCAAAGCTTAATTTATGGATTTTAAAAGAAAAATACTTGTTTTTATTTTAGTAGAAATTCACAAGACTGTGTACTTTTAATAGTCTAACATTAAATAAAGTTGAAAATTTGACATAGTTAGAGTTGATATTGTTATAGTTGATAACATGAACAATAGAATAGCATCTAAATATACAATTGAGGTAATTCAATAAGTCTTATAATTTCCAATTTCTTTTTTTCATTATCAATTTTTAGTTATTTATTTTCGTTTATTGAATTTCATAATTTCAATCCATGTTAATAACATATATAAAGATAATCTTATTATTTTCTGTGTTTATTTGGCCAAAAGAGCTAAATTTGGAGTAATTAAAGTGAAAAATTTCTGATGATGGAAATTTTATAGTAGGTCCATAAATTATTATTAATAGATTATAATTATTACTATATGTCCTTATCATAACTCACCTCCCACTTCCCGAATAATCCATATTACAAGCTTAAATATATGATTTTCAGTTGAAATCTCCTCCTATCACATATTTATTCTCCAATTAATTATGAATAAAACAATTTCCAATTACGATTATTAATACTAAATAGTAGATTAAAGTAGATGGATAGTAAAGTAAATAATAAATTATTTTTTATCAAACATTTAGCGTATATAGTTTCAAAGATACAATTATTATAATAGTGTTTAATTCTAAAGATAGTGTTTCCATTATATATTTGTATAGTTTCTTCAAATTTTATATTCTGATAAATTAAACAAATTGGTTAAATTTGTGAAACAATGTCTCGGTTAAGATAATTATATATGTATGAAATCTTACAATTTATAAACTTTTCCCCATATACTTTTACTGTACTGTTTAATAATTTTACATTCTTAAGGTAAAATAAGTACATGTTTATTTTCCATTTTTACTTTCCCGCATACTTCGTATAAGGGAAGTATTGGAATCGTCAAAAATTTCGACTTCGAGATTTCGATAGATCTTGACGTTTTAGACCTCCCTGAGTCGGAAAATACCATTTTTCGAATTATGTCTGTGTGTGTGTATGTATGTATGTATGTATGTATGTATGTATGTATGTAATGTCTGTAAACAAATTTACTCAAAAACTAATCAAGCTAGGACTTCGAAATTTGGTACACCGATATTATTCACAGTGTGTAGATTTCTATCAAAATTTCGTCAAAATCGGTTAACCGGAAGTGGTACTTTACCTACACTGGTTGCGTTTACCTTTCAAGTAAAGTACCAGTTTGCTTCGAGATATTTCCTTCCTATTTTGTATATAGATTTAAAAATATGAAAAAAATTCAGATACCAAATTTCATCATGATCTGACTACCGGAAGTGACATTTTACCTATAGTAGCGTTTCTTTTTTACCGACCGACGATAGTAAGGGAGGTATTGTTTTCACACCAAATTTCACCTATGGATATTTTTAGGTACCAAGTTTACACATTCTAAATATTCATTCACAACTCTTTATACCTATTTATATGCGGGAAAGTCTAGGGGAGGACACTCCCGCTTATTATATATATATATATAAATTAACTATTGTTGGGTAAAAGTCCCACACTACCGAAGTACAAGAGTTTGAAGGATTTTCCCCTACCTAAATATTAAAAAAAAATATATAACTATAAAAACTTATATAATTGTTCTTTAAAAAAGTATAATACTATTTTACTCTAGACTAGACTTAATCCTATTCCAAAAACTGACAAAAATAGAGTACATTAAAATTTAAATTATTGCCAATAATAGTTTGAAATTAAATTAAAAAATTTTAAATTAATAGTCATATTTGAAATTAATGTTTTTAAGATCTAAATTATTTAGTTTTTTTCTTTCCAAAATTATAATAAATTTATTTAAACAAAAATTAAATTAATACATACAATTAATATCGAATACCAAATCCAAACCACTAATTATTTCATAAGTACAGGTACACGTTAAATGAAAGTGGAATATAACATTTAAAATTATGGTAGAATGATTTTTTTAACTTTTTAAAATTATTTGTACCCTTACAAAGTATTCTAATTATTAATTGGTAATTAATTAGTAAAATTAGTTGGTAAAATTTTTACTTTAATTTTTATATTATATAATATTTTGTAAATATAAATTCTAAAAGCATTTTATTAATAATTCGACAATACATTTTTTAATTGTTTCGGCCAATCAAGTACCTTCTTTAATTAATAATGATTCAGGTATTTGTATTTTATTTTATATGAAGTAAAGACCTGATATATGATTTTTTCTATATTTTTTTAGTTTTTTTTTCTATTTGATGTCATTGCCACGTAAGTTGTTTCATAAAGTTTTTTTTAAGTAATTTTTTTACCTTTGTACCACGGATAAGAAAAAAGGTCCGCCTTACCTGCCCAATACAAATTATATATTCCTTTATTATATATAAGAGAATGTCTGTCTTTTTATTTTTTATACGTAACCAACGGTACGTGAAATTTGGCATATTTTATTACTCTGGGAAAATTAATGACATTTTTTTTGAAATTTGCAAGAGAAATCCAAAATAAAAAAAATTGTTTCTGAAAGTTTTCTCCTAAGCAATCCTGTATATAAAAAATACAAAGATATAGGTATAAACAAAAACACATAAATATATATATATATATATATAAATAAAAAAAAATACTTTTCAATCTCCAAAAGTAGAAAATTATCTTTTTATAAATATTTTATTTATTAGATTATTATTTATTTGTTATTATTAGATTATTTCGAAATTTGAGGAACGGACTAGAAAAATGGTTATTAATGTAAAGATATTAATACTTGTCACTGGACACTCGAACAGTTCAGTGGCTTGATAACGATTGCAGAAGTAGCAATCGAAACGTTGTGTATATGTTTGTATTTTTTGAATATATTTACAATAACAAATATGTGGTTTAATTTACAAAATTCCATTATATTATAAAATATTATTTCTTATATTTTATGTATTATGAAAATGTTTTTGTTATTGTTTGAAATAAAAAAGGTGCGTGAGCAGGTCAATAAGTCCGTGACTTTTTTGAATGAAGCATAGGTTTTTGGATAAAAAATTATTTTATTTTTCAACGTAGCCTTTTTTGAGATCTTTTCACTTCGTACAACGTTTCTCCTTTTTTTATCCCATCCAAAAAATAAGATTTGTCGAGGACATCAAAATCGTTATTTGTTTGTGAGATGATTTATTTCATCGTTGGAGTCCAATCTCTTTCTGCAGAGCCATTTCTGCAGAATTGGAAACATGAAATAGTCACTCGGGGCTAAATCCGGAGAATAGAGCTGATGAGGGAGCAATTCGTATCTTAATTAATGTATTTTCATGGAAATTCACTTCTTTCCATTTTCTTCTCAAATCGTGTGGTAGTAATATTAATTAATTAATATTAATGTATGTCAAACAAAAACTAAAAGACCCAGCTAGTTCAAATTTCGACAGGAGTCAGTTGAAAGTTGCTTGTTGCCAGAAGTGTTGCCATTTCATTTAAGAGACGGGAAATTCAAAAAGCCCTGGACCTATTGACCTACCCTTCTATATATATAGTGACGGAAAAAAGAGAACACACTAGTCTAGAGTAGAGCCTTTCTCACCAACATTATATGAATCATAATTAAAGAAATTAATTTTTAATACTAATTTAATTTTAAATGATTAGCAGTTGTATGTTTTTATGGTATTAAAAATTAATTTCTATAATTGGGAATCACTTATTAATGCTGTTGAGAAAGGCGCTGCGCTAGACTGGTGTGTGTTCTCTTTTTTCCGTCACTGTACATTTTAATTTATAGATGACAAATATAGAAAAGAATTCATAAAAAAATTTAAATTTTTATAATTTCCCTTTAATACTTTCTCTTTAAGATGACTGTATCATCATTAACTTCTTTGATCATTAATTAAAATAAATAAAATAAAAATTGTTTTTGAAAAATAATAATTACTTTATATATGCTATATGATATTTTTCTTAAAAAGGAACTAACTACACCTATACTTGAGAAACTAATTTTTCTTTACCCATATGCACACCTTAACAAATCTCCAGCATCTGCTTTGAAATTTTTCCGGTTGTTTTAAGACAATCGTGCACGTGTTCTTCGAATACCTAAAAGTCACTTGTGGCCTATCGGTCCGAAAAAACAATCTTGCTTTCACAAAGGGTTAGTTATTTCCATCTAATTGGACCCAAAAGGGCGCCATATGTTCACTCAAAGAAGGCAAGTCAAACAAAATTGCTCAGCAGGTAATTGCGTTTCGGAAAGTAGTATGGCCGCGCGTTTTTCTTTTAAAGCTAAGCAAAAAAAAAAGACCAGGGGTCGTCTTAATATTGAAGTGGTTGTCTGGGACTTTTTTATTTCTTAAGAGAAAAACCGCCCCACCAATAAGATGGATGACTGCATTGGGAAAGGCGGAGATGAAGGAAGAAAGGGGAACGGGGGAAGGGGGAGGGTGACCGACAAGAAAGGGATTTACGTTTATCTCAATAGAATATTTTTTTATTTCTTCAAACTTTTTAAATAGAAACATTTATCTTCAATTCAAGTATTTTCTTATTTGAAAGTTGGCTTTTAATTTCAATTTATTAGGGTTTATTTTTTTTTTCTGAAATTTCAAATATATATATATATAACTATATAAATTATTTTATATTGATTATATCTCTTCAATATAATTATGATTAATAAAAAATAAAAAAAAATTATTAAAGTGCCCCTTGTCTGACTTATTGAAACAATAAATGGTGATTTATTATTTATTAATATTATTAAACCAATTCTCAAACTGACCAAAAGACCACTTTCATTTGAAAGTATCATACCTGCTCTATAAAAATTTGATTGGCAATCTTTAATTCTTTCATTTATCAGATTAAAATTTTAAAAAAATTTTTACTAATAATTTCTAATAATTAATTAATTAATTCATTTAAAAGTTATTATTTTAATTAACTTAAATTAAATTATTAGATCATATTCATATAATATTATTATTATTTGCGGAGGATCACGCAAAGCTTTAAAGGGAAGTTATTAATTATTAAATTTCCTTAGGATCGATCTCGAGTCATCAGTGGGGTAGACTGTCGTGCTAACCACTAAACCACAGAAGACTCGTATATATATAATATTTTGAAGCTAGCACGTTTATCAAGAAAAATTCATTGTTTTGTGTAGAATTGCTATAATTTATGACCAAATTTGGCAAAAATTTTGAAACAGTTTCAAATTCTAACAAAATTTTCAAACAATATAACAAAAAATACTCACCTATAATACTTGCTATACTAATGATCTATTTTTACCGACCGACGATAGTAAGGGAGGTATTGTTTTCACACCAAATTTCACATGTGGAGATTTTTACATATCTCCACGAATCATGCATTTTCTTATCAGAAAAAAGTATTTTTAGCATGATGTCTGTCCGTCCGTCCGTCCGTATAGATGTGTACAGCCTGAACGGCTCAACCGATTTTGATGAAATTTGGTATATTTACTTAATGCATCAGTGGGATGAATTGATCAACTTTTGGTGCAAATCCGGAAACCGGAAGTGGTAGTATTAGCGATCGACGATAGGAAGGGAAGGGTTATTTTCACACCAAATTTCACATGAGGAGATTTTTTATATATCACCACGAATCATGCATTTTCTTAACAGAAAAAAGTATTTTTAGCATGATGTCTGTCCGTGCGTCCGTCCGTCCTTCCGTCTGTCCGTATAAATGTGTACAGCCTGAACGGCTCAACCGATTTTGATGAAATTTGGTATCTTTACTTAATACATCAGTGGGATGAATTGTTCAACTTTTGGTACAAATCCGGAAACCGGAAGTGGTAGTTTTAGAGATCGACGATAAGAAGGGAAGGGTTATTTTCGCACCAAATTTCACATAATGAGATTTTTTTACATATCACCACGAATGTATTGGTTTTATCCTCGGGAAAAATCATCTTCATTATGTTTTTCTTAATTTAAAATTATATGACGTCACCCAGCCCTTCATGACGTCACAGCCTCGGGTAACGCCGGCTACTACAGCTATATATTATAAATAAAATAAAATTAAAAATATTTATGTTCTATCCATATCTGTTTTTTATTACATTAATAGATATATTAAAATTATTTGAAATTGTTTCTGTAGCTGGAAATTAATTTACTTCAAACCGTCGGTCGGTTCGGACCTGGCCACAGGTCAACTTATTTTAGAAATTATCTAATATTATGTATATTATGTATTTTTTTACTGTTTATTCCAGAAATTATCATTCATACTGTTCCTTTTTTTAACAAAAATCTGTAAACCAATACCATACGACGGAGCAGAGTCCCCATAATACTTTCTTATTTTAACTTTTAATTTGTTTTCTTAATACTTTTTTCCACGCAAGATTTATTGGTTAAACACACGAAATTAACTTTTAACTTAACGTTTTATGTATACCTATACTTAAATTAAATGTCAGACATTTTCTGTTAAATAAACAAGTCTATATTTTCGATTTATTCACCAACTGAAAAGTGAATACTATTAAATTTATACTATTTATTTTTATTAAATAATATTTATTTAGAATGATGTTTTGTTGTAATATTCTGATTTAAAGATTAGGATTAGTATCAAAGTTTCAATAATTAATTTTTTTTTACATAATACATCATATATTTATATGATCCATTATATATACGTATTTAGGAACATTTTAATTTATAATTTAATTTTTTGAATATTTTTATTTATCTTCTTTTTAAAATTAAACGTTTTTTATATTTAATATATATATATATATATATATATATATTCTTTAAGCATCATTATTTATTTTGATAAAAAAAGACAAATAAATCTATAAAAACCTCCATTTGAGTAGGTAAAAAAAAGTGTATTATAGATTTGATCTCCTCGCTCTTCCCTGGATTATTTTTTCCTTTTTTTTTTTGTAGCCGAGATTTAAGGATCTAAAGCGCATTACTCTTTAGGTGTTATTCGAGCTATTATAAAATGAACCTTGAGTTAGTATGTGTGTGGTTCGGTCGTTTGGCTCTAATTGTCCGATGAGATGACCGGGGAGGAACTACCTAAACGGGAACCAGGCAGAGGGTAGAAAAAGTTTTACTCCAAATAGGCCGTAACTGAGGCCGACTTTTAATGGGGCTAAATCGAGAATTAGCGTAACACACCGGGTGAGATTGGAAGGTAACCTTCTCCCCTTCTCCCCAACTACCGGGTTATGTAGTATATCAGTTCTGCCCTCAAATATCGCAAGGTTGGCTTTTTTGGTACATGGCGGCTGTGATTAGGGGGTAAATTGAAAATCGAATGAATGTCGACCCCAGAGCTACTATGGATTTTAATGGGGGAATGGGAATCGATGAGTGAAATACGAAATATGGGAACACTTCCATTTACTTTTATATTATCCTTGTTCAAATATTTCACTAAGTTAATTGCTCAAATTACAAAATCCCATTTGATAATTACCTGCTATTATATTTATATATATATAAAGAAATATTTTTGTTCTGTTTAATTCTTTGAAACAATATAAAACATTCTTCAATTCAATGTATGGTCATTAAATGAAAATATTTTTTTTATTTCAGTCAGAAACAATTATTAGAATAAAATACCATTTGGAAAATAATACTGTTTTATTACTCCTACACCTAATCTACCTGAATACACCACAAACTTAAACATCCTTACAAAACAAACTTAAGGAGCAAGAGAGGAGAGAGAGAGATCATAAATTTAGTGAATTAATTAATAAATGAAAATTTTATAATTAATTTTAATTATATATTTACTTACATCAAGTTACTATAAAAAGTAAATGAAATAATTATTATTAATTTTTTTAAATGATTAATAAAATAAAATTTAAATTATTAAAATTGAATTGTGGTTAATTGATTATAATTTTTATAAAAAAACAAAAATAAATAAATAAAATTATATTTACTTCAATTAGATTAAAAAATTTAATTTCTTATAATTTAGTTAAAGATTATCTATTCATGCATAAATTGATAAAACAAAATTAGTATTAGAAAATTTGGAATTTTTTTTTATAGATGACGAATAGGGCTTAAAATTTTCAACAAATTTGTAAAAAATGTAAATCATATAGTAAAGAACTTGTAGAACAGGGTTCATATCTTTCACTAAGGTCAAAAAATGTATATAATAAAATATAAAAATTGAAAAAATTAAGTAAAATTAAGAATGTTTTATATTAATTACTGAATTAGTGTTAGATAACAATAATTTTACTGAATGAAAAATTTTAAAAATTTGAAATTTTAGCAGTAGGAGATTGAAGAAAAAACAAAAATAAATTTTAAAATATTTGTCTATAATGATATGTAAATGATATTAAAATTTTCAAATTTGTATTGTCGAATTTAAAATAAAATGTATTTATATAAAAACAAAAATATTTTTTTTAAATCAGAATAAAAATTTTCTATAAATAAGAATGATCATTTTAATATTTTATACTTTAAAATTTTTTTTTTTTTTTGTTTAATCGCTTTTAATCCCAAAATAATTCATTATTTAAAAAAATTTGTTTGCATTATATCTAAATTCCTGTATTCATCTCAATTATACGTGAAAAAAATGAATATCTTTTTTTTAGAAGTCCTTTTTAAATTATTTTTTTTATTTTTCGATTTATTTGGGATCAGATTAATTGATCAACCATCAACACAACAAAACTCATATATATTCTTTTATTTAAAAAAAAAAAAAAAATAAGGGTTAAGTGGTTAAAACCAAAAAAATCAATGATAAAAAATAATTAATTAAAAGTCTTGAATAAAAAATTGAATAATACATAAAATAATATCAAATATAATAAAAATTATTATAAATAAAAATAATTTAATTTATAATACATATACTACATATATATATATATTAATTATTGTGTTTCAAATTATTTAACATGTTTTAATAATTTCCTGAAAACGTGTTTAATTAAATATAAATCATTTCTTCCAGGAAAATAATTGAAAATATATATATGGAGTTATTGAAACCCTATATTTTATATATACTGTTGGTATACTACAATAATATATGGGAAATCACTTTCTTATTTACAAAGTTTAATTTAACTATATTCAATATTTCATAGAGTTTTCATTGTTCCCCATTGGGTGTTGCGAACATTGAAATTTATAAATAATTATCGATCCCGAATATTAAATTAAAATTGATAGATATTATTTCAAAGTAAATTTGCAATGAATAATTCATTAGGACCATGCTTCATAGTTCAATACTTAAATAAAATATTAATTTATACAATTGTATGGATATCAAAGTACACGAAAACATTCTATATTGGAAACCCCGTGCAGAAGTACGGGGGGGGGGACCCGTACTTCTGCACGTCCTATCAAAAAATGCATTACTTGCTATATAGGAATACATTATATTTATATCTTTTTATATATCCATTTGAGATAGAAATTAAAATGTAAAATTTAAAATCAATCAAACAAATGGTGTATTTGTAAATACTATATTGTTTACTTTTTTAGTACTTTGGTCTGGTTTTAATAGTTTGTTTATAGAAAAGTTATATCTGCCACAGAAGCCAAACCGATTAACTCCAATTTTTAAAATTTTTAAGGAAATGTAATCTGCAACATATGAAGTGAATAATGAACTTGATAATCTTAATATTGCAATGTAATATACATTTTTCTGTAATCAATAAACCTAAATTTTCTACAAACTGTGAACTTTGGGCTTCATTTTGTCAGTTTCTTTAAATGTTGAGTTAATCGCTTTGGCTTCTGAGTGGCTCCTATTAGGTACTTCGTCTGTTCAGTTGAGTCCAAATTTTTTTTTTTTATCATTAATCAATTTGTCAGATTGAGTTCAAAATTTGTTTATGAGCAGAATTGCAACTCAGGATTATATATTAATATTTTTAAATTATGCCGAAATTACTTATAAAATTACATTTTTTATTTTATAGATTCATCTTTAAATTCAATTGGGGTGTTAATTAATAATATATACCTTTTAACGTTCTATGAAAAGACAGTTCCTATCAAGTCAGTTGCCGCCTAGGCGAAAGAGAAGTGTTGTATGATCAGTACAACAAAATATCACATCCTTGGTTTTGATTTTCTTAATCAATGGCCGCTAGTTCTTATTTGTAGTAGCTTCTCAATTTTGATCATTCAGCGCGCCTGGGTGTGTCTTGTACTACTCCCAAGAGAAAATTTTCCTTGCCAGACCTGGGGATCATAATTTTGAAAGACCAGGGCTATGACATCAAGACTGCTTGTCGCCAATAAAATTAATAATATAAATTAATTTAAAAAATAGATAAAAGCAATTATAAACATATATTTTTTTAATGGTTATGGTAATAGTAATAATGGTAATGGTAATAAGAATATGTATCTTTTTTTGAAAATTTGAAAAATAATGTGTTTCATTGATTATTGTGTTTATGTGAGTTGTACCTTCTAGTTTTAAAAACAATTGTAGAAAGTGACATTTAAAGAATTGTCAAAATTTGGGATGAATAATAACCAACGGGATATGTAGTGTTGCTTATCAGCAAAATGGTGGTGTTTATTGATACATGACGGAATGATTTCGAGTCTGGATCAATCAGATTAGAGCTCAATAGAAGTGAATTTGTCAATCTGAATTATGGATATCCAAGATTTAATATCTCTAATTAAAATATTGTATTTTTTGGCTTTGTTACGCAAACAACTCCCCTATTTATGGATGGTAATTTTGTTTATTTATCGCGAGATGACAAAGAGAATAAATGCAAATCCAATACATAGTCCTAGGTTTTTATTTATTTTATTTTATGGGAGCCCGGTTATATGATAGATTTATATTTTTAAACTCTTTTACGCTCAAAAAAAAGAATAAAAAATTCGTTCGAATACATATCCTTTCCCCATAGGCTTTAAAATTTAAATTCTAGCGTTATTTTATATAAAAAAAAAACAAATAAATAAATAAACTTAATTATTATCATTACTATCTCAATGTCGAGATTTAGATGATTTTATACGTTTTGAAGGTCCCTGAGTCATTTTCACTAAGGTTGAGAAAAATATCTGTGTGTGTGTGTATGTAGACAATATTAAAACGATTTCAGCTAAAATAATGAAATTTGATACACGGGAATTATTCAAAATTCGTAGTTTTCTATCAACTTTTGAGAAATGTAGCTCATCCGGACGAGGGTCATTCATACCACGTTTTGATTTTTTTCTCTAAAGTAAGTAAAGTAAAAATAAAGATATATGTTTGATAGTTTTTTACATGATTAAAAATTGTATAAAACTGTTATATATAGAATTTTAGCTGGATTGAATCGCTGAAAGTACCGGAATTAATTTTTTAACACGTTGACTGGCAATCACGCGCCAGCACGTGACCATCAACATAGAGCCAAACACGCGCTGATTTAATAAATTTAATTTTAATTTACAATTAATTAAATTTAATTTAAATATAATATATGTTAATTAATCCAATTAAAATTTGCGAGGCTCGAGCGGAGACACTCCAGATTTTTTTGTTTAGTTTTATTTCTTATATTATATACAATGATTAATCATCATACCTATGTTATAGATATCATAAATTAAATCTTTTACTAAAATGAAATTTCGTGATTGAGTGTGTTGCAAATATATGTACTTTAAATTAAATTAATTTAATCAATCCTCATTCATTAATTAGAATTGAATGTGCGCATGGGAATAAAGACGATAGATATTCGGTGTATTTGAACCTGTCAATCGCTTTCAATGACTCTCCTAAAAGCTCTGATCTCTACCATTCGATCTCATTACTCATACCAATCATAGTATGGAATCAAGGGCTGCTTGTGAGTTTACCCGAGGCATTAGAGATTTAAGTCCAATGTGCTTATATTATTAATTATTAATATTAGTGGTAAACTAGATTGATGGTAATAGTATACCCATACATATTTAC
Organism: Labia minor; assembly: GCA_963082975.1. Taxonomy (NCBI): domain Eukaryota; kingdom Metazoa; phylum Arthropoda; class Insecta; order Dermaptera; family Spongiphoridae; genus Labia; species Labia minor. The sequence goes on from OY720345.1 coordinate 59,080,706, forward strand.
TTTACTAAAAAAAAAAATCAAGAATATCTAATTATGATTTTTGCAATAATTATAAATTTTTTAATATGTTATAGAAAGTTTAATTATTTACTTAAAATTAAATATTTTAAAAATTAAATTTCTATCAGGGACTTAATAATATAGAAAAAGGAGAGGAATAACAAAATTATTTTAACACTCTGTGAGATACAACTCAGATATTTTAATTCAGTGTTTCTCAACCTTTTTATTTTATTTATTTTATTTTTTAGTTTCTTCTCGTTTAATAGGCCCCAGTTTTTGGGATTTAGTATAAATATATTAATAATGTTTAATATAGAATTATGAGCATTTCATAAAACATATTTTTAAAAATTTAACCATTTTTATTACATTTTTAGTAGTAAAGCTCTAATATTATTAACAAAACTTACAATTCAATATTTTATAAATTAATAGTATTAATAGGAATACCTAACTAAAAAAATTATTAGGGCGAGTGAAGCTGATGTTTTTTGATATCAAGTTCAAATTTTTATTAATAATAAATTTCACATTCAATAATTAATATAGCTAATAAATATTATCCAATATTTTAATTTATTAAAATTAGTGGAAAATATTCATTTACAAAACAGTCAATCAATAAAAAACTTAAGTTATATGGTATTTTATTTTGATTGAAAATTTAAAACAAAAATTTCAAATGGAAATTTCTTTAAAAAATATCTTAAAACATGGATAACATGGATTATATAAAATAAATATATAAAAGTATAATAAATATAACTTTAATAAATACTACTAGACTACTACTATGGGGACCAGCAAGATCGGTTTGCAATTTCTTGTATTTACTTTTTGATTTCGTTGTTTTTATAGTAATTATGTGTGTGTGCGAAAGAGGAAATTTCACTATCGAGCCCAATATCCCTCACACGTTCAGTAGACCATATTCAAACACCATAGAACTCCAAAGACTCCGCCTGGACCCCCTCTGGGATTCCCTGTTTTAATTCACCAAAACTTGTTTCTGTTAGGGAAACCCCCATTGTAGCTTCCTATAATAGCCTTTCCATTATGAATAGCCTTAACCCAGGCCAAGTTTTTTTTTGGTATAATTGTTATCTCTGATAAATTCAGCGTATTATATTTATTGACCTGCGACGGTAAATATGTTAATACTTTATAAAATAAAATTTTCCACCTTTATCTAGTAGTAAAATATTTATATTTATAATTTTAAGTTAATAATTTTAATTTAATTAATAATCAAATCAAAATGAAAATAAAAAAAAATCATAAGTTACACTCTTATTTTGGAGTGATGACTATATTAGAATTTGAACGTTATCAATTCATTTAATACTTTGGTGTAAATATATATTTAAAAATAAAAATTAATTTTACCAAGCAAAATCATGGTTTTTAAAATGTGTCTACTATCTCTACCAAATTTGTACATCAACTTATAGCGCATACATAAGGTGGAACAAAACGGCAATTCTTTTATGTCCTTTTTGACATTTATAAAAATGCCTAAATTTTGAAATTTAATGTAATAAAAAATTCTTCTAGGAAGGGAAGAGTCACACTAAGGTCTAATATATATATATATATATATATATATATATATATATATATATATATATATATATCACAATTTATTTATCAATAAACTTATAATTGAATTGATAATTTATCTCTTCCTTAGAATGAAAATTATATATATTATATAGAAAATATTTTACATTAGATTACTTTTAAAAATAAACAACAATGTTTGTCTCTTCTGTTTTTAACAGAAGAAAAAGTAAATTATAATAATTATAGATGAAAATTCCTAAATTATGTCATTATTCAACAGGAAATTATAATTAAATCGGTTTCTCTATTTTCTTTTATTTAATTTCACTTAATTTTTTAAGTCATTACTAATTCAATTCATCATTGCTTATATATATATATATATATGTGAGTGGGGACCACAAAATTATATATATATATATAGTTCAATTTCAAGATGAATATTAATTTTTTGTTCATTCTCCTACTAATGAAAAAAAAAATTCTTAAAATAGAATAATCTTCCTTCACTGAAAAGAGAGAGTTAATCAAAGTATAAAAATTCTTTTCGATATCTGAAAGAAATAAGAAAGAGATAGAAAATTGCCCAAAAGTGGCGATTCTTTTTTATGATAATCGCAATCGATCCTCGGATGAATCTGAAAAGGTTCTTTGTGCACATCGATGGCCATGACCAAAAGAAATAACAAAAAAATCTGGTCATTATTTTTTTTTTTTTTTTTTTTTTTGTCTTTTTTTAACGAATTGCCAATTATTTTGGTATCGGGAAATTCGTGTCTTGATCTTCTTGCCGATGACACCCAATGGACACGCACACTTGTGGCACGCGATACGATCCTCGACCTTCCTTTACTAACCCCCCGCGGGGAGACCTCAGGGTCTGTCTATTCGTCACAGACGCTCCTTCAGAAGATAGACTCCTCGCAACCGTCAAATACACTCCAATAACTAATTTACTAGATGAGAACAAACAATCATATTTGTGGTTTGTTTTATTTAATGGAATCTTATATTTAAACAACTTTAAATAAATGCTTAATATCTAAACAAAATGATACATTTATTTTTTTTTTTAATTGATATATATGTATATCTATATATATAAAGGAGAGTGTTTGTATGTATGTATGTATATATATATGTATGTAATTTGTTTACTTTTTTGCTGTCATAGAAACAAACAAAAAAGAAATTTCCTACTTTACCGACACTTTACCGGTAATTTAGAATTATGAACATCAAAAAATAAGAAAAGATTTCTATGAAATTACATCACAATATTCTTATATATCTCTATGGTAACATAGGCTATAGATTTTATTAATATCTAATTCTAATCAATAACCGCAGAATTTAATTTTTTAAAGTTTATATAGTTCTCCGTGTTGTTCATTCAAGAGCCAGGCGAGGCCCACTGACTGGCGGACTCATTTTACACAATGTATATAACTAGCAATCAAAGAATTATTATAATATTTAACTTTTTATTTTAAATTCTAATATTCAAATATCATTTCAATTAAATAATTTATTCTAAAAGTTCTCATTTTAATTAATATAATAAAATATTTAAATCATATTTAACTTAAATTATTTTGTATTTATTCTTTCTATATTTGAATACTTCTTTTATTTTAAGGGAGGGAATTAACTATGATCTAAAAAAATTAATAAATGAACTTAATAATAAAAAATCAAATAAATCCATTAATTTAAATTAATACTATTAATGAATGTATATATTGTTAATTTATCTTTAGTTTTATCAATACTTTTATACCGTTAATTTTTATAAATTGTCTCATGTCTCTAACTTTGCATTTTCTCAAATTTTATTATAATTAAAAATATTCAATAAAAATCAAGCAATGAAATTAAAATATCAAAATGAAATGATCAAGAAATATTATACTCTATTATAACATATACAATACTTATAAACTATAGGCGGAGGAAATATTAGACGATATCATTGCGGGTTCAGGCCAAATCGATCAACATTAATTAAGATATTTTCATTATGACAGATATTAAAAAAACCGCGAATTCAATATCTCTGTTCACTAATTATTTGTAGACTTTAGTAAAACCTACGCATGACTCAATAGATCCGGATAAACTTTTTCAAATTTTGATCTTAAAATTTATCTTGAAGGTAGTAAAGAAAGAGTAAGATGCGGAAATCAATTGTAAAATATTAGGTTACCCAGACGACTTAAATATAATAGGAGATTCGGCAATTGCAATTACAGATAGCGAGGAAAAATTAATCGAGGTAGGAAAAGAGATGAGGTTTGAAATGAATAATGATAAATAAATATATTTAGAAACAAACAGGAGCAGTATTAACAAACAAAATGTAGAATTTGAATATGTAGAAAAATTGAATGTAATCACGAAGGATAATAATATTTGAGAAGAATTTAAATCGAAGTTGCAATCGGGAAACGCCTGTTATCATGCAGTAAAGAGGCTTATCTCATCAAAATTATTATAAAAGGGAATGAAAATTAAAATATATAAAACAATTATTTTGTCTGTTGTATTATATGGGTGTGAGACATGGTCTATGATCTTAGGAGATGAGAGTGGATTCAGATTATTTGAGAATAGGATTCTTCCCAGCATTTATGGGCCAAAGATGAGGACACCAGGGAATGACGTAAGAAAGATGGAACAGAGGCTCAGGATAAGGACTCTTGGAGAAATGTGGTTGTAGCTGCCAAGAACTTTCGAGTAGATAGATATAACATATTCAATAAAAATATATATAATTAATTTACTGATTAAATTAAAATATATTTTAAATAATCAGACAATAAGAAATGAATGTTTTATGTTATACATTGATTGAAACAAAATGGATGAAAACCTTTTACTACTTTCAACCAAATACTATGTACCACTCGGGGATACAGGGGGCGGAGCCCCCGTCTAGATGTGAAGAGCGACGAATGAGCTCTGAGCAGCTAGTATATATATATATTCTAGCGTAGGTCAATAAGTCCATGACTTTTTAAATAAAACACAGGTTTATGGATAAAAAATTATTTTTATTTTTCAACGTAGTCTCCTTTGTGCTCTATATACACTTTTTTATCCTCTCCAAAAATAAGGTTTGTCGAGGACATCAAAATAGATTTGTTTGTGAGATGATTACATCGTTGGAGTTCAATCTCTTTCCGCCGAGCCATTGCTTCAGGTTTGGAAACAAGAAATAGTCTCTTGGGGCTAAAACGGAGAATAGGGCGGATGAGGCAGCAATTCGTATCCCAATTCAGAGATTTTCATGGAAATTCACTTTTTTCCATTTTCTTCTCCATTTTCTTCTAGTCTGCTATTAATGAATGTCAAACATAAACTAAAAGACCCAGCTCATTCAAATTCAAAGCCACGGACTTAGTGAGCTGCCCTTGTATATTAAAAATATTTGACTTTCAAATTGTATTTAATACATACTTGTTAGTAAACAAATCATATTAAAAGGTGATCCATTAAAATAAAATAAAAAGGTTAATTTCACTATTTAAACGAAACCTATCTATTTAATAATTAATTACACTTAAATAAAATTTAATAATTACTTAAACAACAAAATTTGCAAAATTTCAATTTATTATAACTACTATAATTTTTTGTTGTTTACTGAATAAAAATATGATATCCTAATATTTTTCAAACATTGTTATATTATTAATTTTAATGAGAAGATGTAGTAAAAAGAAACTTGTTTAAGTATTTAATAAATTTTATAAGCAAAATAAGGATACTATTAATAATGTGTACTTATATTAGTTACTACTTATATTAGCATATAATATGTATTTAATTTTAATAAATGAAATAAAGTTTTTCTAAAAGCCTAAAAAAAACAAATTATGAGTTAAAATGAATGAAATTTAACGATCAAATTAGTAGAAATATAATAAACTAAATTACTTAAAACAATAATACTTACTACAATAATATGCAAAGAGAATCTAAATTGGATTATTAAAATATAAATAAAATTCTAATTCGGATATAATATTTTAGTTGCGTCATCAAATTTAACTATACATATATAATATATCAAAGTATAATATATATTATATATGATAGTAAATATAAAAACTTTAATTATAATAAAAAAAAATACAATTTATAATCTATAAACTAAAACTTTACATCTAATTTGAAATCCTTACAAGGAATGAGAAATAAATTTATAGGAATAATATAAAAAGTAAATGTCATCTGACTGAATTGGAATATGAATATAAAATATGTCACATTTTCTACAAATTGAGGGAAGAAAATGATTGGCAGATTTTTATTCCAATAATGTCACGTGTTTATTGCGTCGTCTGAATAGATAATGTTTAATGATTTGTTGTGTGTGTTTACAATACGCCCATTTTTGTAACAATTGTTTTTATTATAAATTATAATTACTAATTGATTTATTTCGAGCAATTTTCAATGTTATTTAGTCATTTCAAAGCTTTGAAAGATTGAAGTTTTGATTCATTCAACATTCTATTTTTTTACTATCTCGCTCTAAACTGACCGTAAAAATAATGATATTAGGTTGGGGAAAAAGAAATCCATTATTTTTTCGGTAGATGGCTGTAGTGATCGATATCTCGTAAATTATCGATCAAACAATTTCAAATTTATGCTCGTTGTCAAGGTAACAGTTCGCACTAAAAGAATTCGTTTGCAGTTTTTTGTTTTGTCCATTCAGTTCTGAGTTACACGGCGTTAAAGATGGAAGTCAACAAAGAGAAAATTCGGTACATTTTACAGTTTTTCTTTGATAAGGGCGAAAATGCAAGTCAGGCGGCTGAAAATGTGAACAGTGTTTATGGTCCCGATACTGTAACAGCTAATTACGCGCAATTTTGGTTTCGTCGATTCCGTTCGGGTATTTTTGACGTTAAGGATGCCCCTCGCACAGGCAGGCCCGTCGTCGAAAATGTCGACAAAGTCACTGAAATCATCGAAGTGGACCGGCATGTTAGTAGTCGTAGCATCGCCCAGGAGTTAAAGATCGACCACAAAACAGTTTTAAACCATTTGCACAAAGCTGGGTTTAAAAAAAAGCTTGATGTTTGGGTGCCACACCAATTAACACCAAAAAACATGATGGATCGAATTTCCATCTGCGAAGCCTTGGCCAAACGTAATGAAATCAACCCATTTCTTAAACGGATGGTGACTGGGGATGAGAAATGGGTCACATACGACAACATTATGCGAAAGCGATCGTGGTCAAAGCGTGTTTTAGTGATAAGAAATTGGCATCAAGGGAAGAGTGTGAAAATCAATTGCTGGAGTTTTTCGCTAATAAGGACCAAGACTTTTATGAGAGAGGCATAATGAAGCTACCATTAAAATGGCAACAAATTATAGAACAAAATGGTGCATATTTGACCTAAATCGGACAATGCAAAACATGTTAAATAAAGTCTTGAAGTTCACGTAAAAATAATGGATTTCTTTTTCCCCAACCTATTATATGTTTGATAGTTTTTCACATGATTAAAAATTATATAAAACTGCTATATATAAAATTTCAGCTTGATTGAATCGCCGAAAGTACCGGAATTAATTTTTTAACATTGCAAAACACGCGCCAGTGCGTGACGTGGTGGCCATCAACAAAGAGCCAAACACGTGCTGGTTTAATAAATATTATTTATTGATTTTAATTTATAATTTAATTAATTAAATTTAATTTAAATATAATATATGTTATTTAATCCAATTCAAATTGCGATAGTCGAGTCTCCAGCTTATTTTTTTTTTGTCTTATTTACTCAATAAAGTTTACATTTTCTCAATAGCCAGAATGTCTCTACAAGTGGTTTTTTTAAAAAAAAATAAATAAATAATATAAAATAAAAAAAAATATACAAGAAAATATCATAATAAAACATATTCCTCTCAAAATTTATTCAGTTTAACTATAAATAAAATATTTACGAAAAATATCATTTTATCTCGTATCATTTTAATTTGTTTGGTTATTTTTAAGAGCGCACTGGAAAATCTTAAGTGCTCTCTCTTCGGGTTAATAGAAATAACAAACATCCTCAATCAACATTGGAAGTTTTAGACACATCAATAAGTAAACTGATATAGTATTTAAACATAAAGCATTTCTTTCCATAGTATTCTTCTTCATAAAATGACCATTGTTAAAATTTTAAGAAGGTATTGTGTTCAAATTGACACCCTCTATTCATATGAAAAATAAAAATTACCCATTGTTTATAAAATAATTGAAATTTACATTTTTGAAACATTTTTCTCTAACTATTTCATAAATAATATGTTAATAATAATAACAATAAGTACCATAATACAATGTAATAAAAAGTGGTTTGATCATTTCCTTCGTTGTGATATTAAATAAAATATTTAAATATTACTTTTATTATTATTATTTGAACACAAACCCATTTTAACGATTTTAGTTATTATAATTGAAATATTTTATTATTTTTTTAATCTATTTTAAATTTGGAAGTGAAGTTGGATCTACTCACATATTGATATTCAATTTAAATTTCAATAAAATATTAAATTTCATTATGGTGAAATCTAAATAAATAATCCTGAAGTAAATAAATACGTTTTGATATTGCCAAATTAATTTTATTTTATTTAAATTTAAAACAAAATTTAAATACATATTTTGTTTTTTTAGTGGATTATATCATAATATATTATTTTGTTGAGGCGGCACAGGGTAAGGGAAGAGAAATTTCTCTAGTTGGGGTCTATGGGACGGAGTCAACACAGCCTCCGGGATCAAAATTGGGAAGTTACTTGATAAAAAGTAGCGCCTGCGATCAAGAAAATCAAAGTAAAGGGTGAATGGACCCGTTCTACTGATCATAGGACACCTAATTGAGACCCCAGAAAGAGAAATTCCCTTGCCAGGCCCGGGACTTGAGCCCGAATGTGAACGAGAATGTGAGGCAGCTTCGCTAACCTCTCACCCTGTGGCGCCTTCAAGTCTCAATAACATGTTTTATATAAATTCATAATTATTTTTTTTTCTTTTAATAAATCTTTATTATGAGTATAATCCAAAATTCCTTAACAAAGGATCACTATCGAGTAGTGAAATCATGAAAACTTCTAAAATCTACTGGGAGTTGACTATAGAATCCGAATGGGGCTGATTCCCATTGTATAATATTATATTAGAATGGAATTAACTTTATCGGTGAGTTCTCTATCTCTTGTTGAAATTCATTTGTAATTTAATAAGCTCTCAGCTCTTTTAACTAAACTAACAAATATGAATCTATCGTTTCTCAATTGAATAATAAAATAATAATATCAAAATAATTAAATATTTAATGACATATTTGCATTGTATTTGATTTGAGTGAAGATATAAACAGAATCATTAAAAATTAAAATGGACAGATGATAATTCCTTTTCAAATACCATACCATTTCTTTGTTAACAAGATTATTGTTATTTAATTGTTTTAATTTAGACACTAAGGATGGTGAGGGAAAAGGTTTATCAAAGACTAATATCATTTATGTAACTAATTTTGTTTAAGTAATAATCCAATTTAATAATGATTGGATTCATTAAACTATAATTTAAACGTATCAATACCATGCAACAAATGTAGTGATGACATCATTAACCTCACAATTATAAAAGAACCAATCTTGTTAATTGAATTTATTCCCCCTCCATCCCCCCTCCACTCTCCCTCTCTCTCTCTATAATAAAGACCATCTAATAATCTTTTATCTCCCTTTCTTAGGACTAAACTAAAATGTGGGACTATTATACAGTAATCTTACCTTTACTAAACTTGTACTAACTTCCATGTAGGTTCACTAATAAAACTTGATTAAACTGCAGTAGGTACTATTTTTAAAAGGAAAGAGTAATATCATATAATTATTTTTTTTTTAATTTTTCACGCAATAACTTGCAATTTAATTACAACATTAATGCTATACTAAGGTATTTTATCCTATTAACAAATTAATTTATACTTTTGAAAGTAATAAAAAATTATTTAAACATAATTCCATTATTTCAAATGAAAATTATTATGTATTTAATTTAAAATCATCAATATCCATATATATATATATATATATGTAAAAATCTGACTTGTTAATTCTATGAAAGGTCATTGCATATTAAGTTTGTTGTCAATTAAGCTGAGTAAAGGTGTTGTATGATCTATACTGACTCAATCTTGATTTTGATTATCTTGATCAATAATGATAAAAAAATAATTTTTATCAAAAGTCAAGTATCAGTACAAAGAAATTTATTTTTAAACACCTTTTCCGAATAAAGTTGATAACTTAGAAATCTAATCTTACATTTTTTGTCTTGATAAGATCTCTATCAATTCCATTATAAGGCGCCACTGGGTGAGAGGCTAGCGTCCCTGTCTCATATTCACGTGGTCCCGGTTCAAGTCCCGGGCCTGGCAAGGGAACTTCTCTAGCTGGCAAATCATATTCTTTATCTCCAAAAATAATAATATTATTAATTAATAATTTTATTATAAAAGCTTTGCTATTATGTTTAAAAATTAAATAGCCACTTGAATCACTACAATATTGAAGTTTTGTAATGATTTCGATTAACTTTTTTTGAAAAAAATTATATTAATTAATAAAAAAATTAAACTGATTTTACCTGTAAGTGGATAAGTCTTCTAAAGATCAATTTTTCTTCTTGATATTTTCAAATACAAGAACTTTTAATAAATTATTTTAAAAATCATATATATTGTTATGTTATATTCATTTATATATGAAGGCACCACAGGGTGAAAGGTTAGCGTAGCTGGCTCTCATTCTCGTGGTCTCAAGTCTCGAGCCTGGGGTCTATGGAACGGAGTCAACCCAACCTTCGGGATCAACATTGGGAAGCTACTTGATAAAAAGCAGCGCCTCCGATCAAGAAAATCAAGCTAAAGTTTGATAGGACTCGTTCTACTGATCATAGGCCACCTAGTTGACATAATCGACTTGATAGGCATTGTCCTTTGTTTTTTTTTATCAATTCCATTTAAAAAATTAGTTTCAAGAATTCATTGAAATTATTAAATTTTGAGGACTAATAGACTATTTATATATAGATTTAGAAGCAGTGTTGTCTTACTACAGATTCTTGGCAATTATTTTTTATAGTTTTCAAATAACATTATATCTAAATAGAATTAAATGAAATGTCTCCATATTTTATTAACAACGTATCAAATTTCATTAATGTCAAAAAAAAAATAATTTCTGAAAATTATATTTTATTTTTAAGTTTTCCAATTTTCTTAATTTGTTTTTTTTTTATTTTGTTATAATTTCACTTGTATTAATCATTTTAGTTCTATAAAATTCGTTAAAATTACTTTTTTTCCAATATAATATGTATACTCGTATTTCTTTACAATCTTTTTTCATATTTGAATTTGAAAATTAATTTTAAAATATATTAATAAAAAAAAATATTCGAAAAATTGTCACTTAATAAAAAACTGTTATCTATTCAATTCGTTGCTAAATTCTATTTACAATCATGAATCTGTAGATTCTAATTTAAAAAACAGCCTGATCCTCACCCTCCCTTTCAAATCAACAATAAAATTTCATCTCCAAATTATTCTACCCCAATTACAATGGTTTTATTTACCCTAATAAAAATATATTTTATGTTTTTCTGAAAAAAGGAAAAATAACCAACATGTAGAATGGTGCGTGTGTAAATAACCTTTATTTATTTTATAGCGATGCTATCGTTAAATGCAATTTAATATCACTCATTTGGAGGGTTGGGATAAATTACGCAGAGTCCATCCCAAAACCCCCTCTCCAATGTCTATTACCGAGAGGACAGGCTCCAATTTAACGCCATTGTTTCCGTGGGCAGTTAACGTTAATTAGTCCCTGGAAGCCATTTGTCTAGCATTAGAAGAAGGAAGCTCTCGCTTCCAACCGACATGGAAAGTGTAATTTTACAAAAATCTCATTGTAATATAACAAGAACAAATGAGAATGCGTTTGCGCCATTTATATATTCTTTACTAAAAAAAAAAGTGGAACTGAAAAACAGCTTAAATGGCAGTCGATTTATCCTCGTTACCGGCCTATAAAACAACGCCTAGTAATAGGCAAGGATTGAAAAAAATAGTGAGATAAAAAAAAGAAACGAAAAAGGAAAAGAAAAGTGACACTCAGTTAGGCGCCTTCCTTGGCAAACAAATCTCCATATTCAGAGAAACTCAACTGCCAACAAAGAATAGACTAAAAGAAACGAGTGGAAAATTGTGATGGTGGGGTATTTCTTCAAGATCTCACTGACTCAAAATTGAATCTTTATAAAATTGAACAGTTCGTGAATTTTACCAGACACGGCAAGGAGATAAATAGCTTCACATTGCAAAAATCTGATTGGATCCGATTTATTAGGGAAAGTCACGAGATGGATGAGAAATACTCAACCCCCCTTCGTGAAGTTCATTTAATTCTTCAATTTGACAATAAAATACCTTCATATATTTCTTGAATTTAATTAAACGAAAAAATGGACAAATGTCAGTTTGGTGGAGGGGGGAGGGGTGACTTGGTAACATGTGAATTGTATTGATATAGCAGAATGAAAAAAATATACTTTTCTATAATAAATTTATTTGAACATTAAAGTAAATAAAATACCAAAAAGAAAGCAAAAAACAAAAAATATAATGGATAGATTTAATGATATAATTAATATAGATATTTTAAAAAATTATGATCGAAGAAAAAATTAAATTAAGGTTTATTTAAATTATATAAAAAAATCTATGTAAGTTATTAATTTGTATATCTAATTTTTTGAAATTTTTCCTATTAAAATTTAATATAAGAGAAAGATACGAAAAGTTATTTTTATAATTACTAGGTCTACCGGTATGAAGGGAGTTAATTTTAAATGGGAAAGTAAAAAAAAAATAATTCAAATCAATGAGCATTTCCTTCTACACATTTTCACCATCTTTCTGACAATTTGTGAATACCACTTTAATAGAAATGTTCATCTTTTGAAGTAAATAAACCATATACCCAATTATCGACTTCTATGTATGAATCTAAGTGCTGCTTAGCCAATGCGTGCCCCATTGATGAAAACAAATGCTACACGGAAGGAGCCAAGTCTGGAGAATACGGCGAGTGGGGTAGCAGCTCCCAGCAATCCAAGTGTTTGGATTGTGAACCGGCTTTGCTTTGTATTTAGGTAAGTTACATTGTCATGTAATAAAATTACTCTACCATGTTTTCTGGCTTATATTGGTCGTTTTTCGATCAACTAATTGTTCAAATTGATCATTTGTTGTTTTTAGCAATTATTATTAACAGTTGCATCAGGTTTTAGAAGCTCATGATACACCACACCTTCCTGGTACCAATAAATGGAGCATTGGCTTCTTGTCAAATCGATCTGGTTTTGCAGTCGATGCTGATGGTTGTCTCGGATTAACCCTTGATTTTTTACGTTTAAGGTTCTTAAATTAAATCCATTTTGCATGGCCAGTAACAATCCGATGCAAAACTGATTTTCTTTTGTGTCTTTGACTCAAAATTTCACAAGTGTTTTTTCGAATTCCCATCTGCCTTTCGTTCAATTCATGTGGCACCTATTTTGGATCTTTCCATTAGCTTTTAAACTGCCATAAATTGTTTATTGTTTAACAGTGTTGCTATTTGGTTTTGTGTCAAAATATCATCCTCATCCAATATACAATCCAATAATACTTCATACCGGTAGTCCTGGTAAATAAAGGATATATTTTCACGCCATTTTTATAAATTTGATATTTTCAATTTATCAAATAAAAAAAAATGCAATAAAATATTAGCCTGTAAATTGCTCTTTCCAAGTTAATTGATCAGTAAAATCCTTTTGAAATACTAAATAATTGAAGTCATCAGCTTTATTGATACATTTTGATTATCTGTTCATTTAAACTACTATTTCCATAAAACATATGAAAAAAAAAATGAAAATCCTATTTAGCATTTTACATTGGATGAATGATCAGAACAAAATTTGAATTAATTCCCAATTTTAATTTATCCTAAATCTAAAAGTAAAGAAAATAAAAAACTTTTAAGCAGAATATATAAACATTCATCCTCCGAAAAGTAATAAAACAAATATCAGAATACTTTTGTTTATAAATTATTTCTAAAATTTAATTAAATAATTTTATAGAAGATACAAATATGGTATTTGTATTAAATTGTAAATATTGAGATTTATTAATATAAAAATATCCTCAACCCTGCAACATAAAATTCATTCTATCAAAATAACAGTGAAATTATATTTTTATTCTTGTTCCTTGTAGAAAATAAGCAAGCAAGAGTCCTTCAAGGTAACATTATAAGATTGATATTTTATAGCTTTGTCAAAAAATGTTTATAACCCTTGAGAGGAAATCAAAAAACAATAAAATATATATAAACAAACGTATAAATAAATCTTTGATATATTATTCATAAAAACAAACGAATTAGAAATATCTTTTGGATTTTATTCCATATCCCGGTGTTTTCCTAAAAGTAGACATGTCTATCAAAATGAAAATTCACGACACTTGGCAAAGCTCTTTTCTTATATATTTGGACAATATATTCACTAAACGTCATACATACATTTTTCAATTTATTTAATCTAATTCCAAGAGTGAATATACATATTTCACTTTATAGAGTAATATTAGTTAATCGGAATAAATCATAAAATATATTATTTTTAATATAAATAAAGCATGACAAACAAAATAATATTGCATATATATATATTTATATATATATATAATAAAAAATTTTCCAGGTTGTTTTTATATTTGCTAAGACTTGATTCTCAACGTTTCAGCGCCCATTTTCGAAAGAGTCATGAGAAGAGAATTTTGGAATTCTGGATCTTAGTCCGAGAGGATTTTTCGGGTTGATTGGAGGTGAGAAGTTTTTCTTTCAGTGGTGTAAGTCTATGAAATATCCTGGACGTTGGCACAATCAATATCACAATGAACTAAGTTCTGGCTCGTCCAAGTACCGCTCTGTAATCTATCTATTTTTCTCTGTGGCTCTACGGAACTCTTGGCCACAGCAACAACATTGCTCCAAGAGACCCTATCTTGAGCCACAACTATTCAACCCCTATTCTCTCGCGTCTCTCTCACGTCTCGTCCTACATAATTTTAAAGACAATGTTTATATTATTTAATTTTATTTAATAATATATATACTAATACGTATAATCAATAAAATTTTTATACTATTTTTTAAATTAAATTTAGAAAGTAATTGGATTCTTTTTGATTAGTTTCTCTTAATCTGAATACTTGTCATCCACACCCTAAAGATAAGAATAATCATAATAATCAAATAAAAAAAACAAATAAACAAATTCCATAAATTTCACAACCACCGTATTCACCTTATATAGCATAGTACATCAAAATCAATATTTTTACCCAATTTTAATGAAATAATTTTCATTTTTAAAAAGGTTTTCAAATAAATATGATAATTTCAATAATTTATTAGCAATAGTATCAATATAATTAATACATTTTATTTTAAACATTTATTTTCTATTATTTCTGTTACTAGAACATGAAGTTAATTTCTTGAAAACATATTTAGCTTTTGTTTCCTTTGTATTTTGGTCCGAAAATATTCCAGTGATATGTTTCAAATATCTCTTTGTTGTTGAGATATATAGTCTTTGAAGAAAAGGAATCAACTGCACCCGAGAGCTCAGTTATTTCCCCAACTTTACAATCACATCCATGCTTAGAGGTGTTGGAAGTTTTAGAAGGGGACCTTATATCCTAATCATGAACGGTTCTTGGATGTGTGTGAGCGCATGAGGGGTCAAATTACCCGTGAAATTGTCAAGCAACAGCAGTGGGTGCAAAGGAAGAGCCTCCATTTGGTAGGAAGGCAATTACAAGGTAATTTGTCGTAGGCGAATGTCCAAATGGCCATGTGCCACTCACCCTGCACCCTTCGCCCTCTTAATATGATGCCACTTGCAGCGCATACGTTGGCTTGTGCCACTTATAACATCCCAACCCTTCATGTAAACCATATCAAAAAAGTTGGAAAGTTTTTTTTCCTTTTATTTTATTTTTTTTTTTTTTGATAGAAAACAAAAGGGCTAACTTATGTCAGTAAAACAAAAATTATATTTTTATTTCATTGCACAACGATTATAATATTAAACCTAACATTTAATATATATATTATAAAAATCATTGTGGAAATAAAATTTTATTTCATAATTATATATTAATTATTTTTTTTTTAAATTAATAAATTAGTGTTTATGTAATGAGTTTAGATAATTTGTTTTTTTTTTATTTTAATTTATTACTGTCTTATAATTACTATATATAAAAATAAAATGATTTAATTTTACTAAAAAATATTTATTAAATATGTTTATTTATTGAATTTCTTCTCAATTTTGGTCTGATTATTAAAACTTGAAAATTCGTAAATTAAATAAATTGTTTGAAATTTCTTATAATTCGTTTTCATGAATAAAATTTAAGAGAAATTACGGTTGAAAAATTAGAAGTTAGTAGAATATTTGGTTATAATATAGTAACATGTATTCATCAAATTAAAGTAATTTTGTAGTAGAAGCAAAAATTAAAAAATTAATTAAATAATTTTACTATATCCATACCTTACTTATAAAAACCGAAAATTAGTGCGCCCTCTGGTAGTCAAACCGACAAAACATGCTAGCTTAATAGAATATCAATGGATTTATATGCAAATATTATCTCAAAAATTATAAGATGCCATGAAAAATTTCATAAAAGTTTATGTAATCCACCGGTAATGTATCTTCCAAATCCATGAAAATGCGTTTACTTGAATAATTACCGAATATAATTTATACATCGATTTTTTATAAATATTCAAGAATTACCATCTTCATTCTGATTAATTGATTCAACTTATTGCGTACTTTTGGTTTTTATATATAAAATTATACAATTATATATTAATTTTATAATTAGTAAAGTATAAGAAATGAATCGAAACTACAATATCCTAACTTCGATCTCTAAAAGATAACTAATTAATATAAATTTTACATATTCAACATATTTATTCCCAATTTTATATATCTTCTTTTTATATATCTAAAAGACTTTTAAAAAAGAAAACATTGTTATTTTTAAAAATATATATGACAAAATATATGAATATGTCAAAAACGAGTTAAATATATTGATTTTAAGCTTGCAAAAAAAAAAGAAAAAAATACTGGTTGGTATTTTTCCCACAACGAAACGAGCTTAGGATAATCTGTAAAGAAATAGACAAGCAAAAAGTAGACAGGGGCGGAGCCACTAATTTAGATCAATAAGTTTTATGGGCAAAGAGGAATAATCTAATGATAGAGACTTGGTCCAGGCTCCGGTTATAAAGACATTTGTTTATGTCAACCGAAAGCCTCTCTCTGATTTTGAGAATTAATCATTGGGCCCCCGACCCACCCAAGAGCAGCTCTGCTTCTATGTTAATAAGAGAATCCATTCTCTGGGATATGATCTGGCATCAAAGATATTGATAGTTTTTCTATCCATAAGCCCCCTAAATCTAACTTGAACTCGTGTTAAGTCTGATCAAAGACTGATAAACAAGTTAGAATTATATTGATGGGTCTGATCGTTTTTTTTTTCTTTCCCCCCGAAACATTTCCATCTTTTCAAAGCGGATCACGATTTGTCTTTTTGAAATTTTCATTTGAGATTTATAGATTGCACGATTATTTAATGAAAACATATGTATTCATATCTTAATTGGCATATTTAGAATGAATTTAAATTTAAAAAAAAGAAAAAACAAACAAATATTTAAACACAAACATTTTTATACTCGAATTCTTAAATTCATGTTTTAAATTATCCTTATATATATAAATGTATATATCTCCTGACTAATATATTAATTTATCTTTAAAATTCATATATATATAAAGAATTAATTATTTTTGCCATCTTAGGATTTTTTGCGGACAAGAAACAAGTATGATTACTAATTGCGTAGCTTATGGTTATGATAAATGATTTGTTCCTGTAAAAAATTAAACTTTTTTCGAATTTCAAGGTATTTGACTAAGCTATTGTTTTATTGGGTCTTAAAAATTTTAAAATCAGTTCCAGGTATTGAGAAAATTTATTGGCTTTCCTCATCTCATCAACGTTTCAATGGCATCATCTTACGGTTTTACCTTCCAAAATACAGGATGTAAATATAAACAGTGCTTTCTACTATTATTTAAATATTTGAGGGGGAAAACAAATTCCAAAATTGAAATAGTCTTATGATCATATTAGAAATATCAATAGTATTATTATATGTCTATACCTCGTATATAAATTCCTTGTTTTCTTAATGATTATACTTATTTCTAATCAATGGAAAAAATTGAAAATCGAAGAAAATAATCTTAATGCATAATTTTCCATTTTAATTCATCAATTAATGAAAAAATCTAGGTCGATATTAACCAGTCTTTTTCTATTTATATGTATTCATTTATATATTAAATTCTTCACATGATTGGATCACTTCGATATAAACAAGGAGTATATAATATTCATTAAGTAATGATCTTAGCCAACATAGTAAAATATATTAGATACTCTATTAGATAATACTATATAACTTAAATTAATTTAAATGATGAAATTAAAAGGAATTTTATTCAAGAATAAAATTCATATTAACCAAATATGTATAGGATATAGGAACAAAAAATTTTTAATTTAAGAACCGTTGGGATACATAGTTGGTATTTTATTATGCGTCTCTGAGATGTATATTATTTCTCTTTTGTTTCTTTTTTTTTTTGATGTCGCTCTCAAAAACGGCATTGTACATATTAACTGAAGAATTTTCTATTAATATTTTAAATGAAATGCTCCGAGTGAATGTTTAGTCTTCCGATCCCCTACGAGATGCGATCGGATGTTCACTTAATCATTCGCTACATTTTCTATTCCTCGTCGTGTTATTTGGCCGAAATGCTTTGATCTCCGCCCTACGGCCGCATTGGCTGTTTGTTCACGACACGTCATTTCCGACCCAGCAATGGGAGGTCCGCGAATCCGGCACCTCATCCGGCATCCGGAAATGAACGCTTAAACCTCGAAGCCATTCACCGCCGTGGATAATTGACTTAAAATATTTAATGCGCTATGAATCGAGGAAAAGTGACTGAAAACTTTTTTTATAGGGAGGAACGATTCATTTAGCAAACTTTGATCGTTTTTTAAAATATTTATGTGATCAGCCTTTTATTAAGGGATAATTCTATTTTAGAGTTTCAAGATTCTTTACGTTCGATGAGAAACAGTCTCAAAGAGAAGATATCGTTGAAAAAAAACTGCTAAATTACTGGGTTTTTTTTGGACCAGGAACCAGTACACTGGCGGGATTAATAGAAGGCGAATTAAGTTTGACAGAAGGGTCCTTCAATTTTACATATACAAGGTCATCGAAAAAGGTGGAGGGTATTTTGTTGTAAAACTATTTGATAACGATTTAACACGAAATTAACGAGAAATTACTTTTACTCAAAATTACATTTACTCGAAGTCAGTGGACTCATGAGCAGTTGCCATCTTGCCGTGCAGTTCGACTGAGTCAGTCAATTGAGAGACGCCATGACTTACAACAAAAAGCGCAGTGTGTTTATTGATACGCTGAGTTTAAATCACCTGTGTTAGTGCAGCGTCATTTTAGGCGTACTCATAGACAAAATATACTTACGGACAAAACTATTGTTCGTTGGTTTAATAAGTTTAAGGAAACTGTAAATGTTGATCCAAGAAAGTTGAAACTAGGTATGACTTAAACAAATTTACAGAATATTCTTCACAAAGGCCCCAAATTAAAGAAGAATTTATTTAGCCATTGCAACTGTGACTCCTGCAATGCTTCAAAACACGTGGCGCGAGATTGATTATCGGCTAGATGTCTGTTGTGCGACGGGGGGAACACACATTGAAACTTTTTAGAGTACATAAAAAAGTTTAAGATTTTCTGTGTCTTTTGATGTGTAAATAAATATTCTACCATTTGTATTACGGCTTTTATTAATCTTCGAAATCCCGTCCACCTTTTTCGATGACCCTGTATATATATATATTATATTAGAAAAAAATATTTTCGCATTATTTTCACTGTAATTGTGAGATTAAAGTCTCCACGATTCGGCGCCCATTTTGGACTTACAGTCGGCCTCGGGCTGTCGTCAGGAGCAAATGTGTGTTAGTGGTAGTGTTAGTACCAAGGATTCTTCGGCGCTTCGAAACACAGTAAGTCTAAAATCTTCTATCCATTCAACTCAGAATACCAAAAAAAAAATTCCCTCCTAAATAAATTCTTTTAAAAATAGCGACAAAATAGGCGCCGAAACGTTGAGACTCAAATCTTACAATTAAACGTGAAAATAACACGGAAATAATTTTAGTTAATAATAAAGACTCTCATGAAAACCTAAACTAACAAATATACAAACTAACAATATATATATACATAAGAATATCAAAGTAGAAGCTGGAAACCAAAAAATAATTATGAAAAACTTAGGAAATATTAAGAAATAAAAAATTGTTTCTTTTAAATTTTGCAAGAAAAAATAAAGAAGAAAATTTTTTGAATAATATATTTATATTGAAAAAAATTTATGTAATCTTCAACGGTATTTTTTAATTTTCTTCTGTTAATAACAGATCTTCATTGCAATAACGTGAGTTTGATAGCTGCAGATTTTTACTGCCGCTTGTAGCCTTCAGGAGAAGAATTTTAATATACATTTATATTTACGAACGTTAATTTAATTTTAATACAAATTAATAAATATTCAAAAGTTTAAATTTAAATTATCCTGATGTATAATATAAATGTTGAGGGCACCTGAGTCATCATTCAAGATGGAGATATTACTTGTTCAATTGACCATGCCCAATCGATTTCAGTTTAGAAAAGTTAGTATAGAAAAAGACTAAAGCTCAATGACATCAAAAATCGAGACAATAAACTAAAATTGGTGCAAGAATCATCAATTAAATAATTATTTTAGTAAATATACTAAAAAAAGCTATAAAATTAAAACAGTATGAGTAGAGATAAAACTCGGAACACTGAATATAACTCGGAAATTAAATCGTGTAATAGTATAAATGTGTTTTCATAACTAACAATAAGTGTATGAAATATAAATGATGATTATCCAATAATATTTAACAATTTTGAATTGGGTATAACTATTACCCAAAAATTGTATTATGTAATTGCCCATAAAATTAGGATAAAAAAATAAATTATATATATATATATATATATCAAATCGGTAAGGCTTATTTATTATTTAAAAAAAAATATTTCCTAAAAAAATTAAATAATTAATTTTGACAAATTTTCTGTCAGAAGAGATAAATGACTTTTGAATCATAGGAGAAAATATATTCATGTTAGTTTTCTTTTACATATTTCTTTAGAAGTGTTCATGCCAAACCGGCATACAGACTAACTGATCAATCACAATAATAATAGTCTTGCCTATTATAATTTATGATCTTTCAACGCTGGCTACCTAAACCCTACATAGAATAAAATTCTCCTCTCTGTTTGTTTAGTCAATTTCTAATTCTTCTAATACTGAACTTTTTGTTTTCTTTGATTTGATCCTTTGTTAAATAGCAGATTAAGAAGATGTCATCTAATTTTTCTTGAAAGAAAGTAACTTTTGTATATTTACATATTTTCTTTACTAAAAAGTTCATTAATAATATTAGTAATTAAAAGTAAACAAATGTAAAAGTTTAAACATAAATCAAATTAATTTCGTGAACAATATAATGAGAAGGAAAGGGAAGCCACGACTCTAGTGTTAATTCTTTGCGGAAACCCTTTTCTTTACTTAAATGAGATTCATTTTTGATATTTACATTCTAGGATTTTTATATATCTAATTTTCGAGTTTAAAATTATATTCTATATATAATAGGATCAATTTATTTTGATAATACAAATCTTATATTTTTTTCTTTAGATATATTCAAGATCGGATAAGGGGGCAGGCAAGCCGGGCGACTGCCTGGGGCGTCATGTTTTGAGGGGCCTCGATATAAAAATAAAATATTTTTTACATTCATTAATTTTATGTAATTTTGATGTTTTGCCTTATTTACTATTTTTTCATATTTTGTATATTCATGAATGTAAGGGCGCAAAATTTTGTTTTGCCCAGGGCGCTCAATATCCTACAACTGGCCCTGGTTATATTAATATAAGATAAGATTGGCAGGTTTTAGATTCAATTTGAGTTAAACTCTAAATTTAATCAAATCATTAAATGACTTGCTTATTAATTTTTAGTAATCAAATTTTTGAAGAAATCCATGGGTGAAAGATCTGGATAGTATGGTAAGTGAAAAAGAAATTAGCAATTTAATTCTTCCACAATTTAGGTATTTATAATACATTTTCTGCATTTTTTCGACTTGAAAATATTGAAATTAAGTAAACATATATATATATAGGAGCCTAGAGTGATGCTTTCGAATACAAAACCAGATCTGGATAGACTGGGTAGCATATGATTAAAATTATTTTTGAAACAAAAAGTTCTTTAGGAATATTTTTTATTCTTATCATTATTTTTTATGATATAAACATCGATTTAATATTAGCTTGACTGAAACTTTTTTTTATTATGGAACACTTAATTATATACAAATTAATTTATTATGAAATAATGAAATAGACTTATATGATCAGTATAATATTTTGTAAAGCCTGGGGCAAAAACATATTTTTTTTAATAACATTACTTATGCATAAAAAAATACGTAGGATGTATTTTAATTAATTTTTTATCAACATTATTTATATATTTTATTTTTTGAGGTCATGATATTGTTCAAAGGTTTTAAAACTAACCATATAATATTAAAAAATTTTGTATGTATTTATTTGTAATTAGTTAATTTTAAATATTTAAAATTGTTAACATTTTTATAATTAAAATATTTTTTTAAAAATTATAATTGTTTTCATAATGAAAAAATCATTTTGTTAAAGACAAAAATAATCAGTACAAAGAAAATAATCGGATCATCAATTAACATTGACTAGTACTCCCAATTCAGATACATTAGAATATTTTTAATAAAATTTTTAATTGGCCATTCATAGCTTTAAATACAATTTTTAGAATAGTCTAAGCAAGTTATATTTACTTTCTGTTTGTGCGTGGTTTGAAAAATATATATTTGAATAAATTATATTTCGTATAAAATGTTGTGCCTCTGATTAAAGCGAAAATCAAATTAAATGTTGAGAGGATCCGTTGTACTGATCATAAAACACCTCTACCCTGCTTAGACGGTAATCGAATTGATAGGTTCGGTCCTTTCATAGAATTTTAGAAGTGAGGGTTTTTTTTTAATTAGTTTTATATATATATATATATATATATATATATATATATATAGGATTATTTTCGTTTTTATAATATTGATTTTCTATTGCATTTTTAAGTTGTTTTTCGACTTTTTCAACTTTAAATACAATATTATCGAATCGTGATTTCTAAGGAACATTGCAATGTGAAAACAGAATTTTTCTGATTATTTTTAAGTTTTATGATTAAGTTTAATAATTGAAATTATAAGTCATTATAATTGATAAACTCATTAAAAAAAATAGAATAAATACTTATAAGTTTCATAAATTAAATATTATATACGAATAACAAAAAAAAAAAAAATGTTATATAAAATAATAAGGAAGTAAAATATAATTAAAATTTTTAATTTATTTTTTTGAATATTTTCTCGAAAAGAAAAAAAAGTTGAACAAATTAAAAAAAAAAAATAAATAAATAAATAAATAAAATGATGTCTGAAAATTCCATTTCATTTCATTCTTTCATAGGTATATATATCTACCATTAACTGGGTAATTAATTTTTTTTTATATACGTATATATATTTTATAATGTATGAAAATGTGTTTATATCCGTTTTGTATTTATATTTTTAACAAAATCATGATCTAAATTGTAGTTTTTCAAGAAATTCTGCCAATAATAATAATAATAATAATATATATATATATATATATATATATATATGTATATATAAAAAACAAACATTTTCATGAGTAATAAATTATTCGAAGGAAGTGTCTTCTTTTATTTTCGTTTTTTTTTTTTCATTCGCCAGGAGGCCCTTTTCTAACCACCATTTCAGCCTTAGCCGTTTACCCACACAGGGACATCAGTCCCGACAATAAGTTTAATCTAGATCAAGTTAAGATCTAATCAGGCCAGAAGTAATAAGAACTGAAAACTCAGTTGGCTGTTCGCAAAAGGAGAATGAAATATTGCATTTTTTTACCTTTTATTTCTTATTGAGTTAATTTATTTTATTACCCTTTTAATGTTTTTTATTCTTTAATTAGAGGGAAAAATCGAATTCGACATCTTCGAGTTGCTTCTGCGACTCTACCATTATCGCGAGCGTAGAAAGATATTCAATTAAAGAACGATGATATATGATGATATCGTTTTTGTCACCTTCTCTTTTTTTATTAACAATCAATTGATCTATAAGGGCTATAAGTATATATTCAACGAAATGGGGCTTTTTATAAAGAAATATATATAATATATTTATAAAATTAAAACAGGAACGTGCATCATATGATTTTGCCGTATCATTTAGGTAGGTATTTATTTTTACAAAATTTTTAAATATAATATATCTTGTAAAAATATTAAATAATAAATGCACTTTTTTAAACTGAATCATATTATATTATTCTTAATATGTGTGGATTGGTAACTGTAATCATATTTATAACGAAAAAAATATAAAAAATCTCTTCAAATATATACATTTATATACATATACAATACAATATATATATATATATATATATTTGCCAGTATCGTATTATTTAAAGATACGTTCTTAAGTGTATTCAAAAAATAAATAAATAAATATCTTAATGTGAGTATAGTGACTGTAAAAGGGCCACAGGGCCACATCAGACTTACATACATATACAATACAATATATATATATATATATATTTGCCAGTATCGTATTATTTAAAGATACGTTCTTAAGTGTATTCAAAAAATAAATAAATAAATATCTTAATGTGAGTATAGTGGCTGTAAAAGGGCCACATCAGACTAAAATCTAATAAATAAGTGATATTAACCTATAACAACAATGAAAATCTCTTTAGACTGGTAACATAATTGTCTTTTAACAATAAGAAAATGATTATATTATTTCTAGACTACACATATTTATAATATAATAATATATTTGTGTTATGAATTTTAGTTTAAGTGAAATAGGAAAAATAATTTTTATGATTGATTGTAGATGAAAAAACATTTTTTTTTTTTATCGAAAAACATGAAATTATTCTTAAATACTAATTTTCTTAATTCTAAAACATTTTATTTAGTTTAGAATTGTGCAAAGAATTATCGTATTCCGTGATTAAAATATACACATTTTTCAAATATAGTACTTTTTAAAGCTATTACTATATATTTTATGTGACACTATAAATCAATTTTTAGATCACGATTATTCAAAAAAGAAAAAATTTACTTATATATTTTGCAGAAATCAACAAAATTGTTTGAAAATTTTTTTAATTATATTTTCTGACTGAGTCAAAATAAATGTTACTTTGGCGTTGAAAATAAAACTACTACTATACAGTCATTGAATTAAATCCACCTGCAAATGAACAAAATTGATCGATAAACGGTAATTAATTATATTTTATTTTTTTTTATAATCAGGAATATGACATAATTTAGGATAACAAAATAAATTCATTAAAATATGAGCACAATTAATCAAATAGTTTTAGAAACATGCTTTTTTAAATAGAATATAAGATAAATTATCCATTTTTTTTTTAATTACCAATGGAAAAATTCTAAAAATTTAGCTATGTATATAATTTTGATATCTTTTAAATTCAAAATATACCAAAATTTTAATTATGGTTCTATTGTTTATATTATATAGAATTGCAAATTTTCATTATCGAAGAATTATTATTCCGACCACTTTTTATAATTTTTAAGCAGCCGTTAATAATTTAAATTAAATTATTTAAGAAAGTATATTTAAATTATATAAAAATATAATTGATATATATTATCGGGTAAGGAAATACAATACAATTTAAGTAAGAGAGAGGGTTTATCTTATATTAACTAATAAGCAATAATGCATATGTTGAATGCTTTTAAGCCCAAATACTATCTCAATAGGGATAATATCCTGGGAAACGCCTAACGCCCACAATATTACCATTAAAGCTTGAAGATACACAAAGGATCTTCTTGATTGTTATCAGTCCTCGATAGGACAATAGTTATGATTTGATCTTGAACCTAATGTCCAATTCAAAGAATACAAAATAAAAAAAAAACAATCAATTGTTAAGCATTTCAAAAAAATTATAAAATATGATGAATTAAATAAATCTGAGATTTATAAAATTATCTTTGATATGTTTCAAAATATGTAAATCATTAACTATTTAAATATCGAGGTGATCCAACATTTTGAAACAATTTGATTAGATCATCACGCAAACAAATAACATTCGAAGACGATAAATTTTTTGTATAATTAAAAAAAAATTAGAAAATTCTGATTTGAATTTTTGATGAGAATGATTTTCTATACAAAATTAAAATATCTAGGAAAAAATTAACCTGGGGCCCATAAGGTTTTTAAACTGAAATTTTTTTCACTGTCCTATTATTCATAACTTGGTTGAAAACCAATGTTAGAAGTTATTCTAGAAATTGAAGTTTAATACAAATATTTAAAAAATATCAATAAATATTCTTGTTAAATGAAGAAGCAAAAAAAGAATAGATAATTTCGTAAAATATATTGAAAAATATTGAGAAACATGATATTTTGAAAGTTATAAATTGATCTGAGACTTGATCGCATTAATAGACATGATTGATTTATGTCATCTGTATTTTCAACCATATTTCAGGACGTGAAGATTTAAACAAATGATCCTAATGGAAAAAAATTCTAATATTTTTAGAAAAAATAATTGTTTGAGATATTACTAAACAATAAAACAATTATTTTGCCGGTTGTAATATTATATCGGTGTAGGGCAAATTTAAAGCAGAGAATGGGATTCTTTGCAGGATTTATGCGCCAAAGAAAGATGAGGTCACCGGGGAATAGCGGAGACTGCATAACGAGGAATTGCATGACCACTCTGCATCTCCAGTTATAGTTAGATTTTAAAAAATCGAGAAGGCTGCGATGGGCAGGGTACGTGACTAGAATGGGAGAGAAAGGAATGGCGAAAAAAATATTGGTGGGAAGACCGATTGGGAAACGTCCGCTTGGAAGACCAAGGTCGCGGTGGCAATGTAGAAAGAGAGATTGGAGAGGGTAGGTGTTGGATGGATGTGGCTCAGGATAGGAATACTTGGAGAAATGTGGTTGCTGCGGCCTAGATCTTTCGAGTTCCAAGGATAATAGATAGATAACTAAACAATATTAAAGCATATATTAAGAATGTTGAAGAGTAAATATATGATTGAAGATTGTAGAGAAAATATATTTTGAGGGTAGTGTTTTATTTATTAAGAATCAATAATAATTTGTTTAATAAATTTTAAAAACATTGTTTGGTATTGTTGTTTTAAGTGAAAATATATTATTTTTAGAAAGATTCGACTAATGGTAATGGAACAGTGTTGGCCAAAAATTAGTTAAGGATTATAGGTTTGAAAGGGATAATAACACTCATTGTTTTTTTTCTTTCTCCCTTAAGGGTTAATATTATATATAGTATCATTGGCTTCATAAACCTCGGAAGAGTCTGTAAAGTGTAATTTACCAAACAAGAGAAAAGCAATCTTCTTTGGTGTTTTTCCTTTTAAATTTGAGTTAAACCTTCGAGTTGTTTAAACTTTCTTAAGGGTGCGTGAAAAACAAGACAGAAAATACACTATGTTGTTATTTTCTTTGATTCTAGACTTAAAGTAAAAGCTCTTTAAGTTTTAACATTTATTCAGTAAGGAATTTATTCTATATATATGAAGTATTTTATTACATACTACTAATTGATAGATCATATATTTATTTAATTTATAAGTAGAAATAAATTATTTCATTAATTATTCGGTTGAATTTATTTCTTTCTTTTGCCGATCATCTGTAATTAAAATTCTATTATCGGCGGAATGCTATGATTCTGTGAAGAGGATTCAAATTCCTTAAGACTGTTTGATATTCTTTAACCATCGGATTTTTTCATTCTTTTCATGTCCTTACTTCCATCAGGTGTGCATCACACCGTGTCATCTCGAATAGAACTCAGGTATGTCGCATTCAATCGTTTCCAGTTTGGCCCTTAAAATTGTTCGGCATGAACAACTGCCTCAATAAACTTCTTTCCCATAATTTGTTTTGTCAGTGAAATGATGAATACAAATTCAATTTTATATTTTTAAGTAGTATGGTTTTATGTTCCTTCAAATTTTCTAAAAATAAAAAATCTCTAAAACTATAATCTGATCATTCATTCTTTTTTCAGAAAAAAGATCATATATGTACTTAAAGTACATAACTTATTTCACATTTTATATAATCCAGTACACCTACAACTCTAAATAAGTTTTATTTAATGTTAAGTATCTAAAGTCAAACATTGTTTTGTGTTTAGATATTGTTTCCACTATTCTCAAAAAAACAAATTTAAGTATTGTATATTCATATATATATATATATATATATATATAGTCTTTTTTATTATAAAATATGATTATTATTATCCTCATTATTATAATTTTCTCTAATTTTCAAAAGGAAATCCTACAACAAAAAGTCGTTTAGTTCCAGCACATTTCCGGACATAATATAATCGAAGTTTTTGAGTTTGGGTACTCGGGTGCAAATTAATGTTTGAAGAGCATCTCAAAGTGAGAATAAATATTAGATTTCGTTTTGGGTTATATAAAAAAAAACAATTTATATCCCAATTATCTTTATAAAAAAAAATAAGTTAACTACCTTCAAAAGGGGGAAAAAAATTATAGTGATGTTTTTTTTTTGTGTTAATTTTCCATGATTATTTCAAGCTTAAGGAAAATCATCTGTTCCCTTTCTTATATAATATGTTTTGTTCATATTTCACTTTTTTTTAGGTAAATCACTCAAATTTCGTTGACAAACAAAAATTGTTCTCAGGTAGGTATTTTATATGTTTTCTTAAAGTTTTAATAATGATAATATATATAAAAAAACAACATTCTTTGTGGATCTAAATGCGTCAAAATGATTATTATTTTTTAAAGATGATATTTTTTACACAGGATGGATAAAATTACTTATAATCCAACAAATCCTTACTAATTCTTAATATAGATAATTAACTATTTTATTTGTAAATAATTATTTGATACTTGAATTTAGATAAATAAATTTACAAACAAATTTTTAAAGGTTTATTTTTCTTTTTACTATCTCGCCAGAGATAGTTTTGCGATCACGAAAATTTTCGATGTTGAGATTTTGATGTTTTTATACGTTTTGAAGGTTCCTGAATCATTTTCACTAAGGTTGAGAAAAATGTCTGTGTGTGTGTGTAAGTATGTGTGTTTAGACAAGATTACGCAAAAATGGTTTGAGCTAGAATCATGAAATTTGGTACATGGGCATTATTCAAAATTCGTAGTTTTCTATCAACTTTTGAGAAATTAGCTCAACTGGAAGAGGGTCATTACTTACAACGTTTTGATTTTTTTTCCTCTAAAGTGACGTTAAAATAAAGATATATATTTGATAATTTTTCACATGATTAAAAATTGTATAAAACTGCTATATATAGAATTTTAGCTTGATTGAATAGCTAAAAGTACCAGAATTTTTTAACACTGCAAATCTCACTCGCCAACACGTGACGTGGTGCCATCAACAAAGAGCCAAACATGCGCTGGTTTAATAAATATCATTTATTAATTTTAATTTATAATTTATAATTAATTAAATTTAATTTAAATATAATACAGTAAGACCCCGCTTAACGCTGTCTCGGTTAGCGCTGTTTCGGTTTAGCGCTCTTTTATTTGAACCCGGGGATTCCCCGAAATCATTCACAAATAAGATATATTAGAAGCGAGGACTCAGAGCCAGACCGGGTCAATTTTGACATGATACAGCTCTGGTTTTTTAGATTAATATATTGATTTCTTTGTTCATATAATTTTATTAAAATTAATTAAATAAATAAAATCTTCAAAATATATTTTGATTAATCATTAAATTACATTTGGCTTTTAATTAAAAAAAATTATTAGAATTACAAAATCTATTATTTATAATGTTTTGGTTTAAATTATTTTTATTTGTAGGCAGTTATGTGACTAAATTTAATAAATTATGAATAATTTTGAAAAAATAAAGATATTTAAGATGTAAGGATAGAAAATTGAAAAATATAACGTATAACGTATAATAATATTATATTCCCAGGGATTAATTTTTTTAATTTTTGATTAGTAAATGTATATTTTAGTTTTTCTTATGATTTAAGATCAAAAATTGCATTAATTTTTTTTTCTTTATTAAGAGTAAAAATTCGTTTCAATTTATTTTTTCGTTTCGTGGCTTCATGTCTATAATCCCCTACCTTCCTACCTTATTAACTAGAATGATAGAGAAAGAAAGAGAAGGAGAAACAGAAAAATGAGGGATCTTCTAATAAATAAATCTAAAGTTGTAAGAGCTTCCAATACATCAGTAAATTATAATTTTTCTTTATACAAATTAAATTAACTTTTACCTTTAATCGTTCATTTTCATCTCAGAGTGAATATTTTTTATTTATACTTCCAATAAATAATTAATTTTTACTACTATTTGTAAAAACAGTTTATAAAAGAAATATTTTTTTTAATATATGCAATCTTTTCAAAAGAATTATGGATGAAGACTAGAAGAATAAATAAAAAAAATATCTAAATTTTTTTTTTTGTGGTAGGTTTGCACAAGTGAATAAATTTAACACCTGAATTCAAGTTATAAATTTTTATTTATGATACTAAACGGAAGTACTTTGAAACAAGAAAATGAGCACATTTCACAGAATTATAATGGATTGTTAGTACAAAAAAAGATGAGATTTAAAAAGAGAAAAACATTTTATATAGAGGCCACCCAATGAGAGAGATTTCTGACTCATTAACTATATATATAGTAGGTATATATATATAATTTAGCTAGCATTTGCAACTTTTTAGTAATTTTTATCTTGTCAAATCCAATCCACAACCTTCAATTTCTCTAATTGGATCCATAAAATTAAACGAATGTGGATTTGGAAATTTTTTTTTTTTAATTTTTGTGAGCTTATTAAATTTCCAATTTCAGATATATATATAATAATCATTTAAAAATTTGCAGACAATAAAGAAATCGAGGAGTACTTGCACAAATGACTTACAACTCACCTTTATAAAAAAAGATATTGAAATTGATAAAACAGTGTATTTTCTTGAGGGAAAATATAAAGGAAAGAATTAAGAAATCAAATTAAATATTTAAGATTACTCATATATTCTATATATAAATCCTTATTTTTATATTAAATAATATTTGAAATTAAATTTTTAAATTTGATTATTTTTATATAGTTATATTATAAATTCGGTAAAATAGTGTCCAGATTAGTTGTCATGATTTAGATAAAATTTTACCAGTGGATTCCTTTATTAATTCCAAAGGAACTTACCTTATGCAATTTTTCTGGGTATGAGTTTATGGGATAAACATTATTAAAATTTGACAGATTAGCTGGTTATGAAGGTCGAAACGTGCAGCCATTAAGTAATGTTTTATTGACTAATTTACTAATTATTCACTTATTTCGGGTTTTTCAGTTCGTTTTGGATATAGGGAAATTATTTAATTAATTATTTATTTAATTTTTCTATAAACTATGCGAAAATTAGTGGAGCCCTCTGGTGGTCAAAAGAATAAACATGGTAGCTAGATACAATGTCAATTGATTTATATGTAAATTTTAATAATTTTTATCTCGTAAACTAGAAGTGACCCGGAAAAATTGCATAAGAAAAGTTTCCTTGAAATTAACAAAGGAATCCAATGGTAAAGATTTATCCAAATCCATGACATGACAACTAATCTGGACAACCACCTAATTTTGCGATTGAAATGTTTTTATAAGAAAAAAACAAAATATTCCAATAAAAATTAAAAATTGATTATATTAATGTGAAGTTCTTATTTTAATATATTTTTCCTTTCCTTAATTAAATTTTCACTTTGAAGGAAATTATATTTCAATTAAAAGTTTTGTGTATTTTTCAATTATCGAAATTGATTGAATGATGGGCATTATAAAGGGCTTCATCTCGAATGCCTATAGGCTATCTGCAAAGGACTTCACCTTGATTGATTCTAAAAGTCATATGGTGGTCGCACTATTATGCGTCTGCTCGTAATAGCCCAAACAATTTCGTCTATTCATTGATATGCATATGGTATTAAATCTATCTATTATTTCCCTTTCCCTTGATTATATTGTTGACCATAATTAAGTTTTCGCCTAAAGGCTTTCTATTTTCGAATCAATGATAATCGACCACATGTGGAGAAGGGAGGTGTAATTTGCAAGTGAAAATATAAAAAAAAAAAAAATTTGCTTCAATAGGCTTTCCGAATTTCACAGTATATTCTTTCTCATCTTCTTTTGCATTTTCATAATAATAACCCTTTTCAACAGAAAATTGTACAATTATTTTTTTTCATTTTATTTTAAATAATTTGCAAATTGTTTGTGATATCAAAGCGTATATTCTTTGTCATTATTAACTGTACTCTTTTTTTTTTTAATTTTAATATAAAATATAACATTGAACCTTTTTTAGTATATAATCTCAAAATTGGAGATTTTATCAAATAAAAAAGAAAAAATATTTGTCATGTCCCTGATAATTCAATTGAGTTTTTTTGGGGGGCGGGGGATTTATTTGAGAACGAATGTTCTCTACTTTTCATCGCTCTTTATCAAGAAAAGATAAAGAATAAATAAATAAATAGACTTTTTCTTTGAGATAGTTCAAAGGGTAGAAAAAAGAAGATTTTTTCTTATCTCTTTGTTACTTTAATTAAAGAAATAGAATAATAACAATAATCTCTTATATTACATTTAATTAAAAATCTCATTTTCTGGCTTTTATAATTAGTTAAATTAAAAATTTAATTATTTTAATAAATTAAGCTAATTTTTTTTTTGTATATTAATTAATTTGAATTATTTTTATATTATTCAACTGAGGATAGGATGATCAACAATGAATAGTAGAGCAAAGTCGTCAATTACCAGTATTACATCTACAAATGAATGAGAATACAACAATTCTAACTTTTAGTTTCATTTAAATTAACAACTAGAAGTACATATAAATTCTATCTATAAGGAGACTATTAACCATCATAATATGTATGCAATTGTATTTGTTAATTTTAGTGTAATTGTGTTAAGATTTGAAACACTGGCAATAATAATAAACTATTTCAATTTTAAAATATTATTTTATAATATGATTTAATAATATAGTAATATAATAAAAAAACAAATTATTGTACATTTATATAAATTTCAAAATGCAGACATTTTTTACTATCTCGCCAGAGATAGTATTGCGATCACGAAAATTTTCGATGTTGAGATTTTGATGTTTTTATACGTTTTAAAGGTTCCTGAATCATTTTCACTAAGGTTGATAAAAATGTCTGTGTGTGTGTAGACAAGATTACGCAAAAACGGTTTGAGCTAGAATGATGAAATTTGGTACATGAGCATTATTCAAAATTCGTAGTTTTTTATCAACTTTTGAGAAATGTAGCTCAACCGGAAGAGGGTCATTACCTACAACGTTTTGATTTTTTTTCCTCTAAAGTGACCGTAAAAATAAAGATATATGTTAGATAATTTTTCACATGATTAAAGATTGTATAAAACTGCTATATATAGAATTTCAGCTTGATTGATTCGCTGAAATTACCAGAATTAATTTTTTAACACTGCAATTCTCACGCGCCAACATGTGACGTGGTGCCATCAACAAAAAGCCAAACATGCGCTGGTTTAATATTTATTATTTATAATTTATAATTAATTAAATTTAATTTAAATATAATATATTATGTTATTTAATCCAATTCAAATTGCGAGATAGTCGAGTGGAGACACTCCAGCTAATTTTACTTTAATTTACATAATTTTTTTAATTTATTGGAAAATATTTCTTGGGTTTTTGTGATCATTTGTATAATATTTTCAATTATACATATATGTCTAGAATTAAAAGTCATACTAATTTATTTAATTAATTATGGACTATACTGAATGATCCTTTTTTATCTCTTCTTTACAAAAATGCAATTTTAAAAAAGCTGGAGTGTCTCCTCTCGACTATCTCACAATTTCAATTAATAAATAACATATATTATATTTAAATTAAATTTAATTATTTAAATTATAAATTAAAATGAATAAATACTCCTAATATTTATTAAACCAGCGCGTGATTGACTCTTTGTTGATGGCACCAAGTCACGTGCTGGCGCGTTGTTTGCAGTGTTAAAAAAAATGAATTCCAGTGCTTTCAACGATTCAATTAAGCTGAAATTATATATATAGCAGTTTATACAATTTTCAATTAATGGAAAAGCTCACATCATGTGAATTTCTCAACCTTATTGAAAATGACTTAGGGACCTTCAAAACGTATAAAAACATCAAAATCTCGACATCGAACATTTTCGTGATCGCAATACTATCTCTGACGAGATAGTAAAAATCAGTGATGTTAATAAATGTATAGGTATTTTAAATTTCATTGATTATATATTTTTAAATCTCTAATTAATTTTGAAATATTAAAAAATATTCTTGAAATAATTTTTTTTCCTAAAGTAAAAATATGAAAAAATGCATTTAATATATTATTATTCTTAATAAATGCATTAAAACAATTTAAAAATATTGGAATAAAATCCAGTTTTTATAAAAAAATAAAAAATAAAATTCGTAGGATGATTATGAATATTTCAATAGGAGAATTGATTAAAATAATAGTATAATATAATTAATAGTAGAATTTATTTTAATTATACTATCTATTTTATACATAATAATCCATAAAAAGGAAAATATGTCTACCTTTTTTTTATTTATTTATATATTAGTTATTTTTAATTAGTTTATATTTTATTGTGAATAGAAGTGATATTTTATAACATATATAATAAATTTTAATTAATTAAATAATTAACTAAATATAAAAAAAAAAAAATTCAAATGTTATGTCTAGGTATCTAGTTTTCTTATTTGAGATAATCTATCAAATGATCAAAAAATTTATGCTCTAATAATATAGCTATTTGAAAATTTAAATTTAATATTAATTTACAAATTGGGCGGTCAAATATACTTGTATACGAAAGAGAAAGTTTCTTGATAGAAATAAATCTAAATTGTACTAGAGACATAAATAAATATATTAATTAGTGAAAATAAATATTGAAAATAAAACTTAAAAATATTAATAAAAAATTTTTGATTTGTTTTTATTATTTTAATTTCTAAATGAACATGAAATACTAAAGATTTTCTAAGAGTTCCTATGTTTCTGACTTATAGGCTATTAATTAACGATGCTAATTAACATATTTAACATTTAAATTACATCTTATGCATATTGTAATTATACCTATTTCTTTTTCCTTTATTCCTTTTTCTTGTTTAATATAACGCTCATAAATATTTAGTAAATAATACTTGTTTAAATCTATGCCAGGGATTTGGGGGCGTGATTTTTATTTTATTTTTTTTTTTTTTTGTTTACTTCTCCATCCGTATCTTGGCAAAACAACCACCCATGTGTCACTGAGAGCCCTTGAGCCTTTTTCATGTGCCTTATGGCGATCCCCTTGACCCCGAAACGAACAGTACCCAGATGGATCTCGGGTCATCAAGGGCGGCGCTTCCCCCGGAAATGGTTGCCTATTAGAGAAACCCCTTAGCATTTCTATCTGGTCCTCGTCTTTTAACGATTACATTTTTCAGATAACATTTTTCATAGTGAATCAGCGATATTGCAAAACAAAAATCTTGAAAAATGGTTTATTTTTTGTTTGACTTATCTTCCCTTTTCTCTTAATTTAAAAAAAAAAAATATTGGGAAGATTTTTGACATATACAATAAACTTGTTTAGCATACATGTCATTTATTTTATTTTAAAAATAACATATAAAATCCATTTATATTTTTTAAATATTTATTTAATCTTACAAATTAAATAATTATATAATAAGAAGTATATTTATATTATCTTATCTTATTATGCTAGCTAAAATTGTATATATGTATTTATCTATATATATTGGTTCTCAAAAACCGCTCTAACGATTTTTTTCAAATTCACACTAGATATAGTATTTATAAAGAAAAATTAAGTTTTATTGATGATATCTCTTGAAACATACAGCTTCATTATTAATTTCTTAATTGAAAATTATATATGGAAAACGTCAAAATTTTTAATACTGCCTGCTAAGACAGTAAAAAAATGACAATTTTTTATCTAAATACATATAGTCCAGCGGTTGGACTGATGTTTTAACGAGTGGATTTTGTCGGTTCGAAACTCGCCGGGTGAATCGTTATTTAAAAATGAAAATAATGATTTTGTTATTTTTTTTTCTTTTTATCTATTGTTTACTTTTTAATAAATTACTATTCTATATTTATTTATTCATTGTTCTTTTATTAATAAAGTTTTAGATAGTTTTATAAGTTTTAATATTTTTTCAATAAAATATTATTCAATATATTTATTAATATTATTTTATTTATTATTATTGAGTACCCGAAGTTCCATTCATTTTAATCAGATTGATGCAATGATGCAACAGTTAATAATTGTAATATTGTAATAAATTTCTATCTTGAAAATTGTTACATATTATTCAGGATATTTTAAAAACTATTTCTTTCTTTAATTAATATTCATTTTTTCTATAAGTCAGATATATTTCCAAATATTAAATAATTTTTGAAGTGAAAACTTCTTTAGCGGCGTTGAGCACTTTTGCGGGATGGGGAAAAAGTATAGAACAGGGGGGGTCTCTCTTACGGCAGAGAAATTTCCAGTGTGACAATGCATGCATGCATCACTCGAGGCCGCTCGAGGCGCTGCCGCTGCTAGCACTAATTTTAATTCGGTTTGTTTCGGTTATCCGAAAACACCCGAAAACATTTAACAACAGTTTGTGACTTGTGGACAACGAGCACTCGTCCCATTTAAAATATCTCTGCCAGGCATACGTAACGTGATCTGTCGCTGTCCAATTGCGTGCAATATGGTTCCTAAAGTAAGTTTAATTAATATTTTTACTATTATTGATGATTATTTTTTATTATAAAGTTATATAATATATGTACATATAAATAAATTTTTGATTTTGCAGGTTTTTAATTGTATTCAGAAAGATTGTATTACGAATTCTCTACCTGAAGGAGAACGAGGACACTTGTTCTATTTTCCAAGGTGAAATTTTTTAAGAGTGGGTAAAACAACAATAATTTAAAGTTGTTGTTTACCAAAAAATATATTAATAATAAAAGAAAATAATTTTATTAATTTTTTTAAATATTTATAGCAACACCTGTTAATACTACATCAGATGGTTTGGGCTTGGTATCAGAGAAGAGTGATCTTTTCGAATCCAGCCCTGCGAGAAGTATGTATTATATTTTTTAATAAAATTCATTAATCTTCTCCTAACTTTAAATAGATTTTTTATAATGATTTAAAATAAATTTTTAGTTTGCTTAGGCTTTTCTGTATTAATTCTTTGGAATTTTTTTTTAAACTTAATTAATTTTTGCAGGTGTTCAGCGGGACATACGCCTACACCATCTGAATTTTCTTCAAGAATAAAATATTTATCTCCCATGAAGAAAAGATTGTACCAAAGGTTCACCGAGGTCAAGCGACTATTGAAGCAAAATAGACATCAACAGTCAATTGATTAATTGAAAAATAGTGTAAATTTTATTTATGTGAAAAATTTTATATAATGTTTTATAAAGTTTTATATAATTATTATTGTATAATTGAAAAATAGTGTAAATTTTATTTATATGAGTAATTTTATACAATTTAAAAAAATACATGCATAAAGGGTTAGGGTTGTATTATTATTGTATGATTGAAAAATAGTGTAAATTTTATTTATGTGAGTAATTTTATATAATGTTTTATAAAGTTTTATATAATTATTATTGTATAATTGAAAAATAGTGTAAATTTTATTTATATGAGTAATTTTATACAATTTAAAAAAATACATGCATAAAGGGTTAGGGTTGTATTATTATTGTATGATTGAAAAATAGTGTAAATTTTATTTATGTGAGTAATTTTATATAATGTTTTATAAAGTTTTATATAATTATTATTGTATAATTGAAAAATAGTGTAAATTTTATTTATATGAGTAATTTTATACAATTTAAAAAAATACATGCATAAAGGGTTAGGGTTGTATTATTATTGTATGATTGAAAAATAAATAAATATGCCACATACAACATTATTCTTTTATTATATCCATGAAAATTATTAAAATTTTCACTTAAGTGAAAAATTATTTATTTTGTGATAAGACCAACAATTAAGCAATTTTCTAAAAAAAAAAATTTATTTCTGAAATGTCTGTTTTATATAGCTTTAAATAAATAATTTTTCACTTAACTGAAAAATTTCATAATTTTTTCATTCCTCCCGCTCTCATTCATTCAAAATAGATTTTAAAAATGGTGCCAGGCCGGCCGGTTTTTTTCTTAATTAGTTCGTGCATGCATCCGCATAGCAGCGCCAAACGCTGTTTCAAAAAAATATCATTGCGTGTCCACCCCCTGGTATAGAACTCGCGTGATCGTGACCAACACCATGAAACCATCTGCTTTCAAATTTCTTATAACAGAGCGCGAAATTTGAATTGTCATTAGAACTGTTTTATAAATTATCTCTAACATATAAATATATATTTATTATGTAAAGTTCATTTCATATATACATATATAATCAAAATTATACGAAATGAACTTCACATAATAAATATATATTTTATGTTAGAGATAAGAATTATAAAACAGTTCGTATTGCAATATTTTAAACAAAGTTGTGTATTTATATATATATAAATATAAGTTACAAATTTGTTTAAAATATATGTTTAAAATAATATATAAGTTATATATATATACATGCATATGAAATTCATCTTTCTCGTGAAATAGCGCGAATTTCGTCTGTTTTAAAATTTCTTACGCAGAAGTTTTCACTTCTGTCGGCCAGTCCCACGACTGCCAATTTTGCTTTTTTAATTCCGAAAAGCTGCAAAGCACGTTTTTTTGTCTTTAGTTTGTTTTATAACCACTTGGGGCGCTAAACAGTTTTTCAAAAAAACACTATAGAAAAAAAATATATGTACCTATATATTATATATTTATGTATTATTGAGGAGCACAAGTTCATTAATTTTAATCAGATTGATGCAAATGTGTAACATTTAATAATTGTAATAAATAATTAAAGAATTGTGTATCAATATTTTTTAAAGGGTAGAGCGAGAGCTCGGTGTCCCAGGTATTAATATTACCAGCCAAATCCAATAATAATGAATCATTTTTTTTAACTTAAGTACCGAGCCGAGGCTCGGGGTCCCGGTACTAAGATTAATATTATAATAAAAAAACAATTTACCCAATTTAAAATATTACTATTAAAAAATAAATAATAATATTCAGATAAATTCATTTTCGTGGATTTGGATAATACTTTACCAGTGGGTTCCTTTAGCAATTCCGAATCAAATTTTCTTATGAAATTTTTCCCGGCATCTTATAGTTTTCGAAATAAAAATTATTAAAATAAAGATTTTTTAAGTTTGACAGATTAGCTGGTAATGAAAGTCGAAATGTACCATTAAGTAATGGTTTATTGACTAATTCACTAATTATTCACTTATTCACTAATTTTCTGTTTGGATTTATATATCCAAACCGGACTTATAAAAACAGAAAATTAGTGCGCCATCTGGTAGCCAAACGGATAAAACATGCTAGCTAAATAGAATATCAATGGATTTATATGCAAATTTTAATAATTTTCATCTCGAAAACTATAAGATGCAGGGAAGAATTTCATAAGAAAAGTTTATTTGGAGTTGCAAAAGAAGCGCACTGGTAAAGTATTATCCAAATCTACAAAAATGAGTTTACCTGAATAATTACCAAATAAAATATTATTATAAAAGTCAAATTTATCAAAAAAATGCAGGATAATGAGTAAATCTCACATTTTGGAGATTACTTCAGTGTCTATAACCCCTGTTCTCACGTGAGCTCATGATTTCTTTGAATGGGTATGAGGAGATTGAATGAAGAAATCATGACCTATACCTATAATTCATCTTTCTAAAGCTTAAATAAAATATTATGCGATGGGCCCGTCCTTGCTTTACAAAATATAATTAATATCGGCTAAAATCTTTTGAAATAATCATGCTCTTTAAATTCTTCAACACATTTCACCCTTCAGCGAACGAATATTAGCGTTCCTTATATATATTAAAATAGTTTAATTTATTCTCTGAAGAATTATATTGTTAATTGAGTTTCAAAGATAGAGTGAGAGTTGCATATACCTGAAAAAAGGTCAGAGTTTAGATCCATCTGGAACTGGTTTTAATACACCTGCAATAAACCCTTACCAGCGGGGTTTTACCCTTATTGTATTTTACATTTTAAATAAATTAATTTTTAAAAAAGTAAATAAAGTAATTAAGTAAGTATTTAAATTTTCAAATGTATTGTTTTATTTATTTATTCTTTTTAGGGATCATTTTCATTAATAAATAAATAGAAATTTTATATTCCTAATCTTTTGCTTTTAGAGAAGATTAAAGAGTGAGTTAACAAATTAAATCAATTGTTCAACCATAGGATTATAATTTTATTTATTTTCTTTTTTACTATCTCGGCAGAGAAAGTAATGCGATCACAAAAATTTTCGATGTCGAAATTTTGATGTTTTTATACGTTTTGAAGGTCCCTGAGTCATTTTCACTAAGGGTGAGAAAAATGTCTATGTGTGTATATATATATGTGTATGTGAGTATGTAGACAAGATTATGCAAGAACGGTTTGAGCTAGAATAATGAAATTTGGTATACGGGCATTATTCAAAATTCGAAGTTTTCTATTAACTTTTGAGAAATGTAGCTCATCCGGAAGAGGGTCATTACGTTTTCATTTTTTTCCTCTAAACTGACCGTAAAAATAAAGATATGTTTGAAATTTTTTCACATGATTAAAAATACCTCCCTTACTATCGTCGGTCGGTAAAAATTGTATAAAACTGCTATATATAAAATTTCAGCTTGATTGAATCGCTGAAAGTACCGGAATTAATTTTTTAACACTGCAAATCAACAAAGTGCCAAACACGCGCTGGTTTAATAAATATTATTTCAATTTATAATTTAATTTGAATACAATATACGTTATTTAATCCAATTTAAATTGTGGTACTCCAGACATTTTTAAAGACTAAAGATTTTTTTTGAGATACTCCAGATTTTTTTAAATTTTCATAAAATTGAATCATATTATTCTTTTTTTTTAAAACATGTATCAATCACAGCATTTAAAAATAATACTTGTAAATATTTATTTATTTTATTTATTATTAAATAATAATACTGGTAATAGTTAATTTAATATATTAACAATTATTTGAACTAACACAAATATTTATCTGTTTGTGGGAAATAATAAATGTGTGTGCCAATTGATCTAGATTAAGATTCATTGCTTCTTTCATGAAATATGTCTAAATTTTTTTTTTTCGATTAGACTAAGAAAACTAACATAAATTGGGCTTTCAACTCCCTTTAGAGAGCAATGAACAAAAACTCAATGGATGGATGTGAGAAATTCTCTTGGTGTAAAACACTCAGTTCAATAGAAATGTATGTGGTTGAAGTTTTGTCTGTGACTGACGTCATCTCAGTCTCAGTCTTTCTGAACCTCAAATCCTCAATTGTATAAACTTGTCGGAATCAGTACTATTTACTTTTCTATTCAATAGCTCTCTTTCTATATACTCTACATATACATATGTGATAGGTATGTATATACATACATACATACATACATATATTGCATTGGAAGAATCTCCCCATGATAAATCTGAAGATAGGCAAATAAAATATAAATTCGAATTTCTATTTACAATGCCCTCCAAATGTCTTGCTCCATCCATCCAAGCAATAACATTAATTTCATATTTAGGTGTATTGAATTTGAAAATATTAACAATAATTTTCTTTTACTATTCGCTTACTAAAAAAATAAAATTAATTTAAAAATGATTAATAAACATTGACTTAAATAAATATTTTTAAATAATTGATAATAGTTGTTTAATTGGATAAATGCAATATTTTATTTTCACCGACCGACGATTGTTTTCACACCAAATTTCACATGAGGAGAGTTTTTACATATCTTCACGAATCATGCACTTTGTATTGGTTTTATCCTCGGGAAAAATCATTTTCATTAGATTTTTCTTAATTTAAAATTATATGACGTCACCCAGCCCTTCATGACGTCACAGCCAGCGCCTCCTTAGATATTAGAAATAAAATAAAATTAAAAATATGTATGTTATATCCGTATTTGTTTTTTATTGCATTAATAGATACATTTAAATTATTTGAAATTGTTCCTGTAGCTGGAAATTAATTTATTTCAAACCGTCGGTCGGTTCTGTTCCTGACCACAGGTCAATTTATTTTATAATGAATGAACATTTCATAAATAATTATTTTTATTCATCGAATATACAATTCTTTATTACAGAGATGCTCAAACTATGAGATGTGTATCTCCAGGGGTAACTTATAACGTGAGGGTGGTACTTACAGGACAGCTACTTTTATTAAAGAAATCATTTTACTGTTTCCTCAACTTTTTGATGGATGTTTCTGTGCTACCAACTTCAAATCCCTGCTTTATTAATTTCCTATAGCCCCTTTACAGCCACTTCATTAAAACATTTATTAATTTATTGATAAATATCCATATAAAAATGGCTTCTTGAATAATTCCCGCTATTTTGTTTAATATAATAATAATA
Organism: Labia minor; assembly: GCA_963082975.1. NCBI lineage: Eukaryota > Metazoa > Arthropoda > Insecta > Dermaptera > Spongiphoridae > Labia > Labia minor. The sequence continues at coordinate 59,123,668 of OY720345.1, forward strand.
AACATAATAGAAAATTAAAGAAAAGATTTGGAGAGATCACTGCCCTTTAAATTACATTCTATACCCATAACCCATAGGTTCTTAAACTTATGTACTCCACGGACCCCCACTTGAAAAAATTTTTTTTGACGGACCCCCATCACAACTTTAGGTACTTTTCGTCATTTTATTAATTAATTTCTGGCTTACGATCTCATAAGGACAAGGATATATGATGAATATTTCTAACAGTGATTGGTGAATAACGATTTTTTTGCATATTGTAGAACACATTTTATTAGAAATTATAATATTGAAGAAAGAAAATACAAACATTGTCATAGCAACAAATCTCACAAATTATAATGGGTACTTACATTAAATTCATATAAATATTTTATAATTTTTTTCAGAAAATATTAAATAAGAAATATTTTAAAAAATAACTGCATCTATCTCATTAAATATAACTTACATATTTAATGAGATGTATGCAGTTGTTTTCTTGAAACAAGAATCTCAATATCTGGCTTAATATTGGAAACTTTTAATCTAAGATCCGGCTCTACATTTAATTTGTTTCTATATTTAGACTTAATATAAAATAGTACCGAAAAAGCTTGTTCGCATAAATATGTTGTGCAGAATGGAATCAAGTGTTGAAGTGCTTTATTTGCAAGCGCAGGATAATCTGACATGAGAAGTAACCAAAAGTTGCTCAATTCAGTTTTGTTAAATTTTAGTTTATAAGTTGTATCACATGATAATTCCACGAGAATATCTTGTTCAGGTGCAGATAAATGTTTAGCATTTGTAATTTCCATATTAAATGGATCTCTGATCCAGTTATTGCAAGGATCAGGAGTAGAAAAATACTTCCTGAAGTTGCTTTTCAAAGTAATTAAATGTTCAACAAATAATTGACGCGTTTGATTAAGCAATTTTTCACTGGAGCTTTCTATGAAATCATTGAGAGTTGGAAAAGACTCATATACACCGTTCTGGATGCGTTTCGACCACAAGTCGATTTTTTTAATCATTGCTTCTATTTTATCTTCAACTTTAAATATATTTACAACAGTACCTTGCAGGCTCAAATTAAGTTCGTTCAATTTTGTAAAAATATCAGTCAAGTAAGCCACCTTAGCTAACCAGATAAAATCATTGAAACATTCGGTCAGTTCAAAATGCGCATCTATTAAAAACAATCGTATTTCATCTCGAAGCTCAAAAAGGCGAATGAGTACTTTCCCGCGGGACAACCAACGTACATCTGTATGTAATAATAAATGTGTATGTTGACTACCCATTTCCTCACACAAAATTTTAAAAACTCTGGAATTAAGTGGACGAGCCTTAATGAAATTGACAATTTTAACTACTTCGTCTAATGTTCTTTTCAAATCTGGTGACATATTTTTGGCTGCTAATGATTCTCTGTGAATGCAGCAATGATTCCAAACAACCTGAGGCGCAACATTTTTAATAAGAGCAATCAATCCAGTTCTTGTACCTGACATTGCACGAGCACCATCAGTGCAAATTCCAACACATTTTGGCCACTCTATTTCATTTTCGGTTATAAAATTATTCAAACTGTTAAATATGTCATTAGCTGTCGTTCGTGAAGGTAGTGAATCACAAAACAATACATCTTCTTGTATTTGATTTTCAAACTCATATCTAATGAAAGCTAACAAATTGGCATTATTAGTGACATCAGTACTTTCATCCAATTGTAATGAGTAATAGTGACTTTTGCGCACTCTCGATATTAATTCTTCTTTTATATTACATGACATGTCTTCAATCCTATTCTTAACCGTATCATTTGATAATGAAATCAAATTTATATCGTTTGCTGCTTTAGTTCCTAACATTATATTTGTAATTACTTTTGTAGCAGAAAGAATTAATTGCTCTGCTATATTATGCGGCTTTCCTGCTTTAGCAATAAGTAGAGCTACTTCATATGATGCCATTACTGCTTTCTTACTCATACCACCAGATCCCGTCTTTACCATCAATTTCTGACTTGAATTAAGTTCTTCTTTTTTCATTTTAAAAAATTCGATAGACTTACTAACATGCTCGCTGTGCTTTGTTTGTAAATGACGTCTGAGATTAGCAGGTTTCATACTTTCATTGGATAAACTTTCCTGACATAGAACGCAGACTGGTCTTTCCACATCATTGTTGCAAATATAAGAAAATCCAAATGATAAATAATCATCCGAATATTTTCTAGTTTTGCGTTTCTTGGTAGAGTTTGCTGTTGATGCCTCATCATCTGATTCTTTCCGTTTCTGTGTTGAACCAGTTTGTAGCCAACGATCCATTTTATGGAGTAATTTATTAACATTGAACTACAATAATATAAATATAATATAAATATAATATAAATATAACGAATTATTATTTACTAGCTATGTTTTAATATGATTTTAAATGAATGTTTTAATATCATTTTAAATGAATGTTTTAAATCATTTTAATAAATGTTTTAAATCATTTTAAATAAATGATTTAATATCATTTTAAATGAATATTAATTTATATAATAAATATATTTCGTAATTTGATTCTAAAATATTATTAATTTCGTAATTTGATTCTAAAATATTATTAATTTCGTAATTTGATTCTAAAATATTATTAAAATAAATATTTTTTATTCATAAAACTAACTTATACTTACTCTCAAAAACAGCCTTTCTGGGAAATTGCAAAATGTGTTTAGTGTTTTTATAAAATAATGATCATGCAAATTACACTAAAAATTAAAAAAAATTATTAGCTATAATAAACTATTATTAGCTATAATTTAATTATAATTAATTAAATTAATAAAAATAATTTAAAGATACAACTCGTTGAGAAATGAACTTATAATTAACATTAATAAAAATAATTTAAAGATACAACTCGTTGAGAAATGAACTTATAATTAACATTTGCTTTAAAACTGTTTAAAACCCCAGAGTGGACGCTGACAATTTGGGTTTTTCCGGGTAAGACTGTCCCCTCCCCTGGTTTTCCCCAATAACAAAGTGAAAGAAAATTCCCTTATATGCCTCCCCTTCCGAGCCCCTAAGAGGGGTTATTTTAAAGGAACAATCGAAAAATGATTTTAAATGAATGAATGGATGAAAATTCAAATTTTATATATAGTTTTTTATATATGTTTATTTATTCACAAAAAATTAATTGACATAATTATCAATTTAATAAAATAAAATAGTATTATTAATAGTATTAAATTATAGCCGTAATTCTCTAGGAGGATATAGTTAAACAATGAACTTTAAATATTTATATATGTATATATTTTTACGATGATTTTTTTCCGAGGACCGCGGACCCCCAGTAAAGGCTTCGCGGACCCCCAGGGGTCCGCGGACCACAGTTTAAGAACCACTGCCATAACCCATTTTTTTTTTATAATTTTTTTTCACTTTCCCTCTGTTTCAAAAATCACAAAAAAATGGTTGATTTACAAAAAATAAATCGTTAATGACCATGAAAGCCAATCCGTCAATAAATCTAAAAAATATAATAAAAATAAAATATATAAACCGAGTCTTTATTATTAAATAAAAAATAATGTTAAAAAAATCCTTTTCAAGATTTTTTAGAAAATTGATTTCAAAAGTAGTGTAAATTAATTAAATCAAATTACATTAAATTCTTTTTTAATGTTATATTTTGTAAGTTTTTATAAAAAAATTTTATTTTATTGATAATGTATGAATAAAAATGATTTTGGTAATAATAACCCGCTCTTCGACCTCTTCATCCCCTCTTTCCTTCACTTATCTTTATTTTGGTCTTTCAATTAACCTAATTTATCATCTTGTAAAAAATTCGAATTTATTTATCTCTTATGTGAATTCAATCTTATTTTATTCATTTACACATGTTCATGATAATATATTATATTAAATTAAATATTATCTTATCTTTTAATACTAGCAAAAATTTATATTTGTATTTAGGATATATTAAGGACTTGAAATTCACACGATAGATAATTTTTATAAAGAAAAATCGTTCTGTATTGGTTTCAGCCTCGGGAGAAATCATCTTCATTAGCTATTTTTTCTTAATTTAAATTTATATGACGTCACCAAACGCTTCCTTATATATAAAATATATTATAAATAAATAAAAATTAAAAATATTGATATTATATCGATATCTGTTTTTTATTGCTTTAATACATACAATTAAATTATTTGTAATCGTTTCAGAACGTATATTAGTTTTTTTCTTAATTTAAAATAGGAAATCTAAATGACGTCATAAACTACGTCAGTCAGCGCTACCGTAAATACAAAATATATTATATTAAATCAAATGACCAAATACATATTGTTATATCAACAGGCCATACTTTTCTGTCTTTCAGAGCATTAATACATACTAAACGTATGTTTAAGGTATATATGTTTTATGACTATTTTATGTTCTTTTAAATTATGATGAACCACTTATTAATATTGCCAGCCAAACCCAATAATAAGGAATATTTTTTTTTTAATAATCAGTGATCCAGGTACTATTATAATATTATATATTGATGTTTCTGTAAACTTGCTGAGATTTGAACCCTCATCCTCAAGTACACTAGATCAGCATTTTATTACTGAAGAAGCTAAGTACTTCAAAGGAATTTCTAAATAACTCATTTGTTAGAAAATATAATATTATTAATTATTATTATTATTATTACCCGAGTTTTCACACTTACTCAGCACAATTGCTGGTAAACTTTGACTTTATTCTTATTATTATTTTTATTAATCGACCGTTAATCCGAAGAGATAAGGTTAAAAGATTATTAATTTCTCCATTTTAAAATATTAACATTAAAATACCGATTTTTTTTTCATCTTTAAGACTAATAAGTGATGGTATCAATGAAAATAATAATAAAAACGAACATGAATCGATTGCGGTACATTTTGTGAAAATGGAGAGAACCGCCTGAATGGAATACTTCTCTGGTTCAAATTCTCTATAAGAAGATTCTTGCACGTCTCGTCCCAGTGATTTAAAACACCGATTAATCGACAATATTACAACTAATTAAGAAGATCGAATTGGTTTTTCGAATTGGGTTCCAAATACCAGGACGATACACCTGGTATGTATAGGCCATCTAATGAATAAATTCATCTCTCGAAATTCGAAAGCGCTTTAACAAAAACTAATCAGCACATTTTAAATAATCTAGTATATAAATCAAACAAAATGTAGAAAATCCACATATCACCATTTTCATTTATATTTTCTTTAAGAAATAATTTTTAAATTTCATAATTTGCTCCGAATATTCATAAGCTGCCTAAATTTCAACATCCTATCTTTCTTGAACTCTTCTTTATAAAATATTCTCAAACAAACAGAGTCTCAGAATAAATTTCAATCTCTGGATATATTACATGTGTTTAATTCATATATATCTAGTCTCTAGACAAATATAGGTATATATATATATATATTTTTGTTTAGTTCTCAATAAATTTTAAAAGCTGAATATATTAACATTTACTAATCTACGCGTGTAATTCAATTTACATTTTATCAAATTTCTAAATTAAATTAGAATTAAAGATTAATGAAAACAATTTATCAAGTGTCTCACCGATGACTTTAACTAAATTGGCCCTTAAATAATTCAGGTTATTAAATATCTCTAATATACAGCGGAGGCCCAGTAATCGAAAAAAAAAAAATTCATCGCGGCCGACCCCCTATCGTGAGTGTTTCTTTCAATAATTCATGATGAACTTCCTCAAGGACAGAATTTCAATTGGTTTAAAAAATCAATCTGTGTTTGGCACATAACTTTTTTTTTTTCAATTATTTCATACTTCAATATTTGGACATGAAGATTATTAATATGTTACTACATTATAATATTAATAATCATTTAAGATTTGTTTTTTTCCATAATTATTACATCTTACTTTGTCTAGGTGTTGTTTTAAAAAATCTACTTGTATATATTATCTTTTGTCTCGGTTTACCATTCCAAATGTAGAATCGTTTTACCTTACAACCTGACAACGGATATTTTTACAAAAGAACAGGGGTCAAATAAACCCTATCATTTTTAAAGAAGTTATCTTATCTTAACATAAAACAACTTCAACATTCTACCAACAAACAAACAACAACAAATTTAAATATTAATAGAATAACAAGGAAGAATACTAAATTAGAAAATTAATATCTATTAATATTTATAATATAGAATAGAGAAAAAATCTTTTTTTTTTAAAAAGACATTACTCTCATTATACTTCACTTATCGAATAAATAGAATGTCATTACTATACAAATTAATCGAAATGTTAATTAGAAACTCGAAATTAAATTGCTTTGATGCAATTGATTTTCACAGTAAAACTACTGAATTAACTCATTAATTTTGCAAATAAATTATAATTTGATGAAATGTTTGTTAAATTTTATTTGAATATTAAACTATTTTAATGGAATAATGTCGTTTAATTTAAAATTACTAAACCATGGTAACCATCATTTAAATTTAGTGCATTTGTTATTAGATTGTCAATATTTTTGTGTTATTGAATTTATTAGGAACCACATTTCTCCACCTATTCCTAGCCAATACTTCAATTCAAGTCTCTTCTATATCTTGGAAATGGTACTAAACTAAAGTTCTTACTACTGATATGACCATATTTTTTCAAATTATCATATTCTAATTTCTTCACATCTAATATTGTGTGTCTACCACTTCCTTACACCATCCATTAATCATTTTCGAATTCAGTTCAGTTTAAGCAAACTTTTACTATTCTTTCTTGATCCAATTGAGACACTTTTCCCATTTAATGAAACTCTCTCAATTTTGAGGATATATATATATATATATAAGGTAAAATCTAGGGATTTGACTCAGTTAGAAATATGGTACGTTGTTTATATCTCGAAAAATAGGCCTTTTGGCGTGGGAAAGGCACGATAGAAGCCACATACGGAACCAGATGAAGCGTGTCTCCTTTATTTATAAGAGAACTGTCATATACCATTAACACCAATAATCATGTCATAATATGTATTAGTATTTGAGATATGGCAAAATCCTGAATTGCGGGTCATATTCCTTGGTTTTACCTTATATATATATTTAGGAATTGTGTTTAGACCGAATCATTAAATTAAATAAACGTCTTAGATATTGCTTCCCTTCTCTGAGTCCAGAGAGGAGCCCGATATAGCAAAGAAGTAGGTGGTCTTAATTAACACTTCATATATCCTGCCTTCCCATTCTTGTAACAGTCATTTCTCATTCTAGCTCCAAACTCCGTCTAGTCTCAATCGTTACACAATTTTATCCCATCCATAACTAAGCCGTTTCAACAATGAACTAACCATTTTTCAACCGAGTAGTAGTCCAATTTGAATCTCAGTAGAAGTTATATATTGAATAGAAGATAATTTTAATATGGTAACTGTAAAGATATCCAGTGATTCCTTTTCTCCTTCATCTCCATTTCATATGGAGACTCCTCCAATTACATTTTAACTATATATAAGATAGTGTTTCAATTCGGAAACACATCCACAAATAGAACGGTATCCGCGATTTACTACAAGATTGCTACTAAGGGCATCCCATATCCACAATTAGTTATCAGACGGAGAGAGAATTCCACTTGCCTTGCAGTCATCTGCTACGCATAAGTTGGATTACATTCCTTCTATACATCGGATTTGGTCATATGTTTAATTATCATTTTATTATTCTCATCATTAAACCTTTATTATCATTATTATTTGTATTTCTTTCATTATCTATTAAATTGTCTATAAATTAAATTACAATATTGTTAAGGAGAAATCTGTGTTTCTTTATTCATTTATATCTTAGATTGCACTTTAATCGTAAGTCAGCGCTCCCCGAATTCATTTCCATTTTTTTCGAATAGCTAAAGGCCGTGCCACGTCCAGGACCAATAAGGCCTTAATACTATTTTCAATTTATCAAAGTCATAGACCTAGCCACACACGCCTTTAATACAACTTTAAAACTCTATTATATTTTTCATACTTTAAATTTTAAAAATAAATAATAATAATAAAATTGCAAAACTTCTATAATTCTTAATTTGCAATATTTTTAAAAGTATATATAATAAATTAATATTAATTAATTATTATTAAATTATCTCCGTATTTGATTATATTCTATTTTTTTATTATTATATTAATTATATAATTGTAGAAGATAATTCAAAATTGGACCCTTTAACTTTGGCTAATCCATGTTAAATTAGTAGTACCTCACTTAAAAGTAATTATATCTAGCTTATATTCTCTATTTGTTTAATGCCCGTGTTATCCATTAACTTGCAAAAGTCGCTGAGGATTTTTTTCCTCACTTGACTAAAGGATCTATCGCCCTTTAAAAATTGAAGGGGAGCATTTGTAAGGAGATTCTCCTCGTTCGCTCTCTTTGGTTGCCTAGATCCAGCCGCGAAGGTGTGTTTGAAATGAACGGCCACAGTAAACAATCTGACAATTGGCAGGAGAAGTGGTGGTGGTATGAAGACGATAACGAAGAGCAGTGAAGCCGAGATTATTCATGGGCTTATTCAAACAAAGCGGGCGTTGCTGCCTAATCAACGTCTAGCCTGGCCCTGGGCTAAACGCCCTCACCTTTGTTGGCACCGAACAAGAAGGAACCAGGCCTAAGAGATTCTCAGCCGTCCTATTTGGTTGCATGATGATAGCCGTTTAAACGAGCCCCCGGGCATAAAAAAAAAATACAACATACTGACATTTTCTATTTCATTTAATTCAAATACACTTGCATTTGATTGATTATTATTATAGTCAAATTATCCTTCTCAAAGACAAATGTTCCCTTCGTCGAGATTTGATTTCGAAGATAGGGGAAGATTGCTTTTTAAGTTTTTTTTTCCTACTCTTGATAACCTGATAAATACCTCTTTATAATAAAAAAAATAAATTTATACTAATGTTAAGACTTTTATTGAACAATCGAATTATAAATCACATAAAAAACACTGATATCATATACGAGTGCAGGTCAATAAGTGCGTGACTTTTTGAATGATACACAGGTTTTTGGATAAAAAAAATTATTTTATTATTCAACGTAGTCATCTTTGAGTTCTGTACACTTTGTCCAATTTGTCTTCAATTTATTTATTCAATAGATTTGTTTGTGAGATAATTTCATCATTGGAGACAAATCACTTTCCGTCGAGCCATTTCTTCAGGTTTGGAAACAAGAAATAGTCACTCAGGGCTAAATCCGAAGAATAGTGCAGATGAGGGAGCAATTCCTATCCCAATTCATGGATTTTCATGAAATTCACTTTTTTACATTTTCTTCTTAAATCAGGAGGCAGTCTGCTATTAATGGATGGCAAACAAAAACTAAAAGACCCAGCTGGTTCAAATTTTGACGAACTATTATAAACTAAAAAATTATATGGTTTTATCTTTGTTATACAAATTAATTACAGTAGATTTACGTTTTCTTTCGAAATTTATAATTGTTATTGGTAACATAGAAATATCCCTTAATGAATTTTGAAAAATATATGAATATTTTTATTAAAGGTATTGTATTTTCTAATTCTCTTAAAACATCTTAAATAAACAATTTAAATTATTTTTAATTAGAAAAAGCAAAATTGTGTTTATATAGAATTGATATATAAATAATTTTGCAATAATATATAGGATATGATAAATTATTGATTAAAAACATAACAATTTATGAGAAATTTTCAATGCTACTGGAAAAATACAACTATCAAAAATCTAAAATATAATAAAAATATTTATTGAAATTATTAATAGAAGTTAAATCTTGTTTGTCCATTTTCTCTTTACTAATTCTACTTTTATTATACGCTTTTTGTTAACTTCACTTTTCTGTCTGTTTTTAATGTTCAAAATTTGTAATTGGCATTTAACGCACTTCTAGTTGAGCGATTTCGCTCAAAGTTGAAACGAATATTGAAAGTTGATGACACTGCAATAATCAAAAAGAAATATTTTGAATTTATCAAAAAGCAGATTTTGAACATAAGTAGTTGGTAAAGAATTTAATATAAATACGCCCACGATTTATGTTAGGCATATGTAAAGAATAATATTCAAGGTTTAATTAATATTTAATTTTCTATGTTTTAGAGCATTTTTTATTAATTTATTTACAGATTGTTTGAGCAAGATCGAATTTCCCGCGAATTGGATATTTTTGAATTTTGAAATGTCTAAGATCAGAGAAGACAAGACGGGTCACGTGACACAGGGTTGCCAAATTTGAATGTTTTTGTGCAGTCTAGTGTTTTCTGAGTCTTTGGAATGTTTTGGTCACTGCTTTCCATGTGAATATCTGCCTATTTGTCTGTTGGTCTGCCTGCTGAGAAGTTGAATTGGAAAACCTCTCAGATTCGAACAGAAACCATTTTTGGGTTTGTAAAAATTCTCCTTTCTTTAATTCTTGCTGCTCAGGTTGTATGGAAATTGCTATATTGAGTAATTTGTTAATGTTTTAATAAATCTTATTTCATAATTTAATTTTTCTTACATATTTGAGGTCCAGTGGAGAAATATTGTGCGATCTCCATTATACTTCATTTGTTTATTCTTTTATTAAATTGTTAATTTGTTAATTTGTTAATTTAAGTTAGGATTATTTGCTTTATTTGCTTTCATCGCAAACCTAATTGTAAACTGCTTTTTTTTTATCTTTTTAACTTTTATAATATACACTGCTTTATATAAATATATCAGAAAAACGAGATTAAAATTGTTTTATTTACTAATTCTTTCTTTATACCTTAAGGAAATTTAGGTGGGTTAAATTGATTGTGGTTGGAGAGCTTCCAGCGTTTTTATTTCTTGTTTTATTTAAATAAGAATTAGAAGCCTCGTGTCTGCAGAATTCGGATCACCCAGAGACGATTCATGTATTTCTTATGATTTAAGAAATTATATGAGTCTAACTGGTCTATTGGTAAGTATCGTTTGAATTAAAAGGTTTTGTTAATTTTCCTTTTTGATAAAACAAAATTAACTGGCGACCTTGACGAAAACCTTATATTTGAATTATATTATTATTAATATAAATAACCCCCACCCATTGTTAACGCAAAGAAGGGAATTAATTTATGCACTGAAGCATATTTTTCAATTGGCACCTTCTTTGCCTTAACATAACTTCTTTTGGCGAGCCGTGGACAGGACTGGAGGTGTCTCTAATCAGGTTAGTTTTTTCTCATTTGCTTTTCCTTTTGGTTTGATTTTTGGCTAAATTCTGATATATTTGTATATAAATAATTGAAATAATGGCTGATTTGGAAGCTCAATTGAAACAAATCAGCATTGAGATGAAAAAATTAACAAGAGCAGCTAGAATTAAAGAATTGTTATTCGCGGGGCTGACCAACACAAATAGCACGGGGATTCAAGCTTTAGTTGCTGAAACTAAAGATGTAATTTTGCAACTTGAATTGTTGCAAAATAATATTTTTGAAAAGGGTGTAGATGACCAGTGTGAAAACGTGTTGGAAAACACTGATCGTCTCATCCTATCGCTTAATAAATGTGTGTTAAATGTTCCACAGCAGCCAACAATAAAGCAGGAGAAGTCGGTATTGGGTTTAGCTGCAAATAATGTTAATTTGCCAATGATCCAATTACCGACTTTTACAGGGGAATACGTGGATTATTTGCCGTTTACGAATCAGTTCGACGCGGCAATAGGATCCAACCCCTCCTTGAGTGCAGCGCAGAAGCTGCAATACCTGAAAGGCTACTTGGGACCCAAGGCATTGGACACGATTCGGCATCTTCCGTCGACCGACGAGAACTACATCCCAGCGAGAGACATACTGCGCAAGGCGTTTTATAAGTATAGGGACTTGGTATTCGACCTTATTGAAAAGATGTTCGGCTTGCAGCCAATTTTAACTCCCTCGAGTGAAAATTATAATAAATTGATCTCGATGGTTAGGGAAATTATTGCGCAGTTGAACTCTTTAACTATAAATACTGTCGAGTCCAATCCCTATCTCATCTATGCAGTTTTGTCTAAACTGGATCCAGAGGCGAGGTCGAGATTCATCTTCCCTTTGAAAAGCGAAGAAATCCCGGCCTTGGATGTTTTGCTGGAATTTCTTACACAACTTGCGGATTCTGTAAGAGGTCGAGAAACACCACGGGAAGATAAGCCAGTGTCGAATCATAAGAAGGACAGGAAAGTATTAAATACTTTTATTAAAATAAAGAAAATTTGTAAATTGTGTAAAAAGGACAACCACATTTTACACAATTGTGTCCATTTCTCTCAGAAAAGTCCTTCAGAGAGATATTATTTTGTAAAATCTAATAATCTATGTTTTAAATGCTTTTCAGAGAAACATAGATCAAATGAATGCACATCTAGAAGCTGCACAATTTGTAAGAGGTCGCACAATAGTCTACTGCACTTTGGAAAGAGAAAATCTTCAATGGACCTCAATAAGAAACAGACTTTTGGAAACACGCAGTCTGGGCAGCAATCTCCTAAAACCGGTAACAAAAATGAATCCCCTATGTCCACATCCACTTCGCCTAGCCCTAATCATACCAATAATTATTTTTGCAAAAATGATGGTTTTTGTTCGATTTTGGGTAGAGCATTGATGATATGTAAGCTGCCTAATGGTCAACAAATGAAGATTAATGCCTTCATTGACCCGGGTAGCGAAGTATCATTAATCTCTAGTAAGTTATTAAAAAGTTTAAAGTTGGTGCCGTTTGAATCGAAAATGTCAATTGCTGGTTTGAAAAATCAGCCATTGGCCGATTCGAATAAGGCAGTAAATTTGGACTTTTTCTCCCCAGTAGATGGCTCTTTCTCCACGACCGCCAAGTTCAACGTGATAGACAATTTAAAATTTAGAATCCCCACCTTTCAAATGGAAAAGAATCAGTTTGAATTTGCTGATGGTTTGCCGCTATCAGATGATTCTTTCTTTGAGCCCAAGGAGGTATTGGTTTTAATTGGGGTGGATTTATATTCAAAAATTGTTTCAAATGGCCTGAGAAAGAACAAAGAGGGAAATTTATTTGCACAAAACACATCATTGGGTTGGGTCATTTTTGGATCTTTAATTGGGCAAAATTTAAATAAAAATTTAAAATTAAAGCAGGGAGAGGGGACAGTGAATACTGAATTTAATGGAAAAATTTCAAGGGAAAACATTTCGAAGACTAAGGGGTATAGAGTAAAAAGGAAATCAAATTGTTTTGGATCAGGAAGAATCCTGATAAATTAAATTGAATGTTTTTTTTTTAATGTGTTGTTTATTTTAGTGCAAATTTCTTAATAATAGTTTCAATACTGATAGCAGCATAGAGTCTGAATTCCATTCCATTTGGGGGGTGGCTCTCAGAATTGTCGAAAGTGTTTAGAGAATCGGGGTTCTCTAAAAAGGGGGGAGTTATGTTTGAGCAAGATCGAATTTCCCGCGAATTGGATATTTTTGAATTTTGAAATGTCTAAGATCAGAGAAGACAAGACGGGTCACGTGACACAGGGTTGCCAAATTTGAATGTTTTTGTGCAGTCTAGTGTTTTCTGAGTCTTTGGAATGTTTTGGTCACTGCTTTCCATGTGAATATCTACCTATTTGTCTGTTGGTCTGCCTGCTGAGAAGTTGAATTGGAAAACCTCTCAGATTCGAACAGAAACCATTTTTGGGTTTGTAAAAATTCTCCTTTCTTTAATTCTTGCTGCTCAGGTTGTATGGAAATTGCTATATTGAGTAATTTGTTAATGTTTTAATAAATCTTATTTCATAATTTAATTTTTCTTACATATTTGAGGTCCAGTGGAGAAATATTGTGCGATCTCCATTATACTTCATTTGTTTATTCTTTTATTAAATTGTTAATTTGTTAATTTGTTAATTTAAGTTAGGATTATTTGCTTTATTTGCTTTCATCGCAAACCTAATTGTAAACTGCTTTTTTTTTATCTTTTTAACTTTTATAATATACACTGCTTTATATAAATATATCAGAAAAACGAGATTAAAATTGTTTTATTTACTAATTCTTTCTTTATACCTTAAGGAAATTTAGGTGGGTTAAATTGATTGTGGTTGGAGAGCTTCCAGCGTTTTTATTTCTTGTTTTATTTAAATAAGAATTAGAAGCCTCGTGTCTGCAGAATTCGGATCACCCAGAGACGATTCATGTATTTCTTATGATTTAAGAAATTATATGAGTCTAACTGGTCTATTGGTAAGTATCGTTTGAATTAAAAGGTTTTGTTAATTTTCCTTTTTGATAAAACAAAATTAACTGGCGACCTTGACGAAAACCTTATATTTGAATTATATTATTATTAATATAAATAACCCCCACCCATTGTTAACGCAAAGAAGGGAATTAATTTATGCACTGAAGCATATTTTTCAATTGGCACCTTCTTTGCCTTAACACAGATATATACCAAATTTCATATATATTCTATATTAATTTATATTCTTAAACTTAAATTAATTATAAGTATTAATATTAATTTATTTAATTTCAGTCTAACAGATCACGATATTTGATCCCATATCTGATGCTGAAAGTTTCTCCTCATAAATATACACCAATAAGTCATTTTTTTCTTAGTATATTAGTTACATGTGTACATACATTCAGTAACAGTAAAAAAAAATAAGAAAACAAATAAACTTACTAAGATTTATTTGATATTAAAACTAGAAAGGATGAAAACATTTTTACAAGACAAACTACATTCAAGATGTAAAATTCTTTTCTTTTATAAATGACGATGACGTCAAATAACATTCTGTTTAGAATTAACTACAATGAAATATCTAGTTATAGCAAAATTTAAATAGTCGCTTAAAGAATTGGCTGTCAAAATTAATAAAAAAATAATTTAAATTTAGAAGAATCCAATGATAATTTATTATTTGTTCCCTTCAGAGAACATATCACCAATGGTGTATGAACATAAGATGAAAAAGTTTTTTTTTAAGCGTTGAAACTTATTTAATTTTACTAAATCAATGGGGAGATAAAATGATAATCCATTAAATTTATTTACTTAATAAATATTTATTCGTCAATAAATATCGAATTATAAATGGTTGTAGAAAATACAATTCTATTCAAAATATTAGTAGTAATCTCTAAGAGAGGGGGGAGGAAATTTCTATTCTATTTGATTAACAGCTTGGTGATATCTTTGGAGAGGGGGAGTAAATAAAGGGTTATATATATATATATATATAATATTATAATATGTGATTTAAGATAATTGAAATCTGCTCCCACTTGTGAAAATTTTTTTTTTAAATTTTGTATATTTGTTCTGTTAATAGAAAATTTTTACACAATGTTAAACTTGATTTATTTTTATAGTATTTTTTTAAAATAAATTTGTCAAGAAAATTTATATCTTATTAATTGAAAAATAACAAATAATGCTACTAATAATAATTTATAAAAACAAATTGTAAAAAGGTTTATATAGTAAAAATAATTTTTTTCTATTATTTAGTAAATCCAATAATATATTTTTTTGTTGATTAAATGACAGATTTTTTTTGTTTTTATTTTTATTTTTGTCTTTCGGGATCTATGCCAATTTAACTAGTCTTTTCAATTTTCTTATTAACTAATTTCTTATTCTTAATTTATATTTTTAAATATTTGAATTTAGTGAAGTTTGTTTTATCGTTCTCTAAATTTGTAATTCAACTTTCAACCATTTGGAATTTTATTTTTGAATGGCAAATGTTAAATATCATTAAAAGGAAATAATTCTGTACATATCGTAAGATGTATCTAATTTAGAAATGTAAGTCAATGTGTTTAAAAGGTCTCGGTCCTAATTAGAGTTAAATATAATTTCGTTTATTTTTCAGCCTGAAATTTTATTAAATAACATTTATATTTAACAAAATTTAGATAATTTAATGGCAACAAATAAATTTAAAAAAAAATCAGAAAAATGGTCAAAAAGAATGTAATGATTAGAAACTGAAAATCCAGTTTCGAACCGCATAACGCAGCGATTTTTAACCTGTGGGAAGCACCTCTGCACATAGAAGAACTCTTGTTTTGGAAGTTAATTTAAAACCAGTAGAATGTATGACTTTTCAATCGATATATAATATATATATTTATATTTAGAGTAGTTTAAATATATTTGTATCCAATGACTTTATGTATAAAAATTGGAAAAAGAAAAAAACAGTGATTAAAAGTAAGTAGGTCGAGTTAATTAGGAAGGTGGTGAGGGGGAGGGCACACAAATATATCAACGGGAAAACCACTTTTTGGAGTCACAATGACTTGAAACGTGGACATTTGTCAAATAATGCATTTCGGAAATGGATCGTGAAAAACTCCGATTGAAAAGTAATCATTTAAAAACAGAATCAAAAATACTCAATATTATTGTTGTATACATTTAATTGTGAAAATTGAAAATTTGAGAAACACTGACATAACGTCAAAAGCTAGATCGTAAAATAGTTTTTTGAAAATATAAATACAGTCTATTCTATTTATATATTGTTTAAACAAATATGAGTTTTTTTCTGGAACTAGGTAACATTTTCTTGTTAATTTGATTATACAACAAAGAAGTAACAATCCAAAATATGATTAGAAATTGCTTTATTAAATTATATAAGAATTTGATAATTTATTCAATTTTCACTATCTCGCCAGAGGTAGTATTGCGATCACAAAAATTTCCGATATCGAGATTTTGATGTTTTTATAGCTTTTGAAGGTCCCTGAGTCATTTTCAGTAAGGATGAGAAAAATGTCTGAGGGTAGACAAAATTTGTAGTTTTCTGCCAACTTTTGAGAAATGTAGCTCATCCCGAAGAGGGTCATTACCTACCAGGTTTTGATTTTTTTTCTCTCCGTAAAAATAAAGATATATGTTTGATAGACTTTTTCACATGATTAAAAATTATATAAAACTGCTATATGTAAAATTTCAGCTTGATAGAATCTCTGAAAGTACCGGAATTAATTTTTTAACATTTCAACATTGTACGTGACGTGGTGGCCATCAATAAAGAGCCAAACACGAGCTGGTTTAATAAATATTATTTATTAATTTTAATTTATAATTTATAATTAATTAAATTTAATTTAAATATTATATATGTTCTTTAATCCAATTCAAATTGCCAGATAGTCGATTGGATACTCTCCAGATTTTTTTGAATATATGGATATATTATTCAATTTATCTAAGTATTTTCAAAAGTATTATTAAAAAATGTTATCGATTTTTTTTCCCAAATAATTTAAATATAATTTATTAATATCTTGGTAGTAAATTAGATTAAAATACTGTTAAATATGATTTTAAAATAATTAATAATAAATATTAATGGTAATATACAATAAGAAATATGTATTAGAAAAGAAGATAATTGATATTAAAAATTTTTGGGAGTGCCTTAGAGCAAACTCAAAATTTTCAGAGATCACTCTTCTAACAAATTAACTATATCTTCTATGAACAACAACAATATCCTGAGGCCATCATTTATCAATATTATGAATTAATAATTATTGATTTTTAACTATAAATCAATAATATATATATATATATACATATTCACATATATACATATTCACATGTATATTTACAGACAACTAAACTTAACTTCAAAATGACATCATCACGCACAACTAGTTGGAACATACATACGTGTAGAATCTAAGTATTTTCATCTATATTTCGTCATTTGATTAATGATAAAGTTTTCAAAGATGGATTGATTATATTATATTAAGAATTTTTAGAAGAACATTTTTTTTTTTTTTTTTTAAGAATCATTCAGAAGCATATGTTAATTTTGATGAATCATTTTTAAAACAATTTTTTTTCCTATTACAAAATTTTGATTTAGGAATAGTAGTACCCTTTGGAATTGTTGAGGTTATTGGCTTCAAAGAATATCAATCATTGGAGCCGATTTCTTTTAAAATACCTGGTTTCGATGACTACAGGGTTATGGATTAGACACTTTTTTTTTTATTCTCTTTGCTACTTTCAGTTCCATGTCATTGTAATACTCAGCTGTCAACAAGCATGGTCATCTTTATAGAAAATACCCGCCTCCTTGCAGTGCAATAGAAACGCGTGATATGACTTGGCATGCTCATGAAACCTAACATGATATGTGGAAGAATATATCCAGGCGAATCATCGTCCTCTTCGAGAAGGAACGGGTGGGTAACGAAACAGGCTTTTGGACTTGGGCCACGAAGATCGTGGCTTGAGTGCAACCCACACTAGGTCAGCTCAAATTTCCAGCCAACGGGTTTAATATATTGATGTTTATATTGATGACATAATGATCGGTATCGGTAATGCGTGTGTCCATCATATAACAAAGTACAAATTGAGACCTTTTCGGGTCATCTTCGACACGCTAATGAGGGCTGTCAAATGTAAATGGGAAGGAAAAACTTGCAGCAGCCTCTTCAATGTCATTTACCTTGTCTCCTATCAATCATACAAGATAACATACTTTTTAAAATGCTCTTAAATTTTTACCAGCACAATAAAGGTCATATCATAGTTTATGATAAGAGTTCATCTATTGACATGTTTAAAAAAAAAAAATGGCGGATTTGTTTTTTTACTTTCGTTTTTCTGTTATCAAGGTCCGGTATAGAATGACTTTAAAAAAAAGGGATATACCAATACTTTAAGTTGTCATCCACTCGATTGGATATTTATAATTGAATTGCATTTCCAGGATGACGAGTGACATCCCTCCACCGAGGATTCCGGCTGGTTTGATGAACATGTTGTCACTAACAATTCAAAAACATTCATATTAATTCATTTAATGAGATTTTCGGTTACAATTACTTAAATTAATATAATAGAGCATCTGCAAAACAGATGTTTATTTCATTTGTATTTCCATTCTATTAGTCAATAGTGAAGATATGGATATGATATAATATTATTAAGTATGTATATATTTCAATGAAAGAATTATAATACAATCATTTTAAATTAAAAGGTTGGTCTGAAAAAATTGGTATGTAAAGAAAGTGTTAGAGATCAATTTATTTTCAATAATCATATGAATAAAATGACCCAAATTAATAGAAATATAACCATCTTTGAAAATTTTAATTTTACATTTTTATCATTTATTTGTTTTAAAATTCGCATAGAATGTTTTTATCTAATTAACGAAAGGGAGTAAAAATACAAAATAAAAAAAAAAAACTTAAATACACAAAATCACACATAATAATAATATTACAGATAATATATTTTCAGGTCACATACAATCCAAACAAATTAAATTCTACAAATCAGCCTTTCTCTTGGAGTATCAATGAGTAAAAATATAAAAAGAGTAAAATAAGTTTGAAACATGTTTGTGACAGACCTGAATAGATTTTTTTTTAAAACAAACTTACTATTGGGTCTTAAAAGTCTAAAAAATGACTGCAAAAAGAACATGTCTGCAAAAAAACCAATTAAAGATGTTTTTGTGTTCCAAAAATGTTTAACTAGAAACTAGTGCTTCTGTTAGAGTCAAGAGAAGGGTGAAAGTTTAAATTGTAAACATTCTAATAAAGAAGATTATGAAAAGAACAAATATTAAAAATCTGGAGTGTCTCCACTGGACTATCTGGCAAATTTGAATTGAATTAATTATCATATATTATATTTAAATTAAATTTAAGTAATTTAAGTAATTAAATTATAAATTAAGTATAATTGTGAATTTGATTATTTAATTAATTTTTAAAAAAATAAATTTACAGTATAGTATTGTTATTCAATTAAATTAATTAATATATATTTAATTTAAATTTAAATCCTTTATCTTCATTTTAAATCAAAATTTAAAAAATTTATTCCGGTTCAGCGATTCAGCTGAAAATCTATATAGAGCAGTTTAATACAATTTTTAATTATGTGGAAAAACTATTAAATATAAATATATCTTTATTTTTATGGTCAGTTTAGATGAAAAAAAATGAAAACGTGCTAGGTAATGGTCTACATTTCTCAAAAGTTGATAAAAAACTACGAATTTTGAATAATGCTCTTGTACCAAATTTCATGAGTCTAGATCAAATCGTTTTGGCGTAATCTTGTCTACATACACAAACACATTACACACAGACATTTTTCTCAACCTTAGTGAATATGACTCAGGGACCTTCAAAACGTATAAAAACATTAAAATCTCGACTTCGAAAATTTTCGTGATCGAAAAACTATCTTTGACGAGATAGTAAAAATGAATAAATATTTGATAATGGTTGTATAAGAATAGGATTAGAATACATAATTAATTAAGAAGGGAAAAATTTAATTATATTATTCCACACAAGTAAGTTATTAAATTAATAATTTCATCCTAAAAAGATTATTATTAGTTACTTATACGAATTTTTTTCATTATTTGTTTAATTGGATGTTGGATGAAAAAAAAAATTATAATAAATTCAAGAATCAAGAGGCAATCAAATAAATAAGAAAAAATATTCATCGAATCGTCAACGAACATCGATGAATTCCAAGTCACGTTCCTGTTTCGCTGATAAGTATTCTACAAGCAAAACTACGTTCTAATATGTCCTGAGAAAGAATTGACTACCGAAACTTAACGATACAAAAAAGGAGATGTATTCTTTAGAATTATCATAGCGACAGAATGAATGTAAATACTCAATTAATTTATTACAATTAACAATCAATGAAAATAGTGGATCATTTAGATTGACCAGAAATGATAAAAAGCTGGAGTGTCTCCACTCGACTATCTCGTAAATTTGAATTGGATTAAATAAAATATATTATATTTAAATTAAATTTAATTAATTAAATTATAAATTAAAATTAATAAATACTCCTAATATTTATTAAACCAGCGCGTGTTTGATCTTTGTTGATGGCACCACTTCACGTGCTGGAGTGTTAATGGCAGTCAACGTCTTAAAAAATTTAAAAAATTCCGGTACTTTCAGCGATTCAATCAAGCTGAAATTTTATATATAGCAGTTTTATACAATTTTTAATCATGTGAAAAACTATCAAACATATAACTTTATTTTTACGGTCAGTTTAGAGGAAAAAATGAAAGCATGGTAGGTAATGGTCCTCTTCCGAATGAGCTACATTTCTCAAAAGTTGATAGAAAACTACGAATTTTGAATAATGCCCATATACCAAATTTCATTATTATAGCTGAAACCGTTTTTGCGTAATCTTCTCTACATACACTCACACACACAGACATTTTTTTTCAACCTTAGTGAAAATGACTCAAGGGCCTTCAAAACGTATAAAGACATCAAAATCTCGACTTCGAAAATTTTCGTGATCGCAATACTATCTCTGGCGAGATAGTAAAAAGTAAAAGAATCTTTTTAATATATATAAAAAAAAATCAAATAATTAACTTAACGATTACCTATAGAAAATAAATCTGAATAGGTGGTGGATATTCTCCAAAGATTTTGTCAAGGTTGTTTTAAGATAATTTATAACATCAAAATCATGTTCCATTTTAATTCTTTCTAATAACTCAATAATTTATATTTGATGGCTTAATTTCTGACAATAAAAGACAGTCGAGGAAATATTATTATTATTTTTTTTATTAAACTCTTTTTCTGGGTATTTAAATTTTTATTCGTGCTCATAAAATATCTTTATAGGTCTCAAGACTCCAAACCGAAGCTATTATTCAAATTAAGTTGATCCATTCCGTTATTGTTATTGAAATCACAAAGGATTACCGTTACGATCTCATTCTTCTAAGCAAATATTTTTTTCATTATCTTTAAAATGTTTTACAAGTTTTCAAACGAATTAATAATAACATTAAAAAAAAATTGATATACGAGTATAAATTTAAATGCATAATTTTTTGACAAATTTGGAATTTTAATTAAGTCGATGATCTGAATTTTTTTTTTCTTCTCTTTTAAAGCGGATTTCGATTATGAAATTCTGGATTTTTTTTTTATTTGCATTTTAGATGGCCATCTTTCCAATCAATCGATTTCCTCTTTTTCCTTTGAAGTATTTAGAATGATCAAAAAATAATAGTACAATTTTGTATAAGTATATAATAGATATTTGTGTATAAAATAAGGAAAAATTATTTCTTTCTATTGTTTTGTTATTTGTGTCGGCTTGTGTTATCTACTAATATATTTAGTTAGAAGTTGTTCTATTAAGAATAAATTAAAACCACATTTTCGACAACATTTGGGTCATTTTATAATCGTGACCATCCTCATAGCAACTTTATTTTTCATTTTTTTTATATTCTTTGTCATATGTATCTATCAATCTCGTAGTTATTTTATCAATATCAATTATTAATTTATCAATAACAACAAGATTGATAGATACATTTGACACAGAATAAAAGATAAAAATATAGTTGCCCTGAGGATATATATATATATATATATAGTCACACGCGATTATAAATTTACCGAAATATTATCAAAAATATTAAATTAATTCATTCCTATTACGATTAAAATGAATATCTATTAAATTTTCTTAATAATTTTTTTTTTATTGAAATAACTAGTTTATTATTTTTATTTATTTTTTTTCAAATAAAAATAATTTAATGTCCAATGAAGTTTAACATTTATTACTTTTAACCTTAATTGCTAATTTTAGTATAATTGGTATGACGGTTAAATAATTATGAACCGAAATTAATAGTGTTTTTAAAATCAATTAATTAAATTAAATTTTTATTAATTGATTTAGTTTAAATTTATAAAAATGATTACTAATCGATGGGATAATAAATAGGAAGAATTTAAAAAGTACTTTTACCATGAAAGTAAAGGTGAGACTCATAATGCTGTATGCCTCTAGAACAAAAAAAACATAATTAATATATATACTATTACAAGTTCAGTTAAACCAAAATTCAATAGCATACTGTACATCTACCTAAGTTAATCATTTTTTATTTTAATCTCGGATTATTTTCAATTTTAATAGTGACACTCAAATCTGTGTGTGACCAAGAATTCAAAAAAACTCCCTTGAAAATGGCTCCTACATGGTCTCACTATTCAATATATATATATATATATATATATTGGGGATTAACAATTTGTACAAACTATTAATTTTGCTGATATTATAATTATATTTATATACATATATATGTTGGTTTAGGTTTCCGTGAATGTTATTGTGATTATTATTATCAGATTTATCAGGGATATAATCACGTATTTTTGTGAGATTGTTTTCTCCACGTTAGTCTGTGTGACCAAGGGTTAATATCGGGATTTTGGGTTGATAGGTTGGGTGGTTTTGTACTCACTGCGTTGCTGTAGAGCTCCGAAGAATCCTGGGCAATCCTGAGACCGGCACACGTCCGCACTGGACAACAGCCCAAGGCCAACCCTTGGTCACACAGACTAAGACCCAGAATCCCAAAAATACTCCCACCTAAATAATCTCTTGAAAATGGCGCCAAAATGGGTGCCGAAACGTCGAGAAAACAATCTCACAAAAATACGTGATTATATCCCTGATAAATCTGATAATATATATATATATATTCATTAATATTCGATCAGATTAGAATTAAACTTTTTATCTACCAAATCATTCTCAATGTATTATTATTATTATTAATTATTATTAATTTAATATACTTTTAAAATAACAAATTTTAATACAAGCTTTACTTTATTTCAACTTTCAGTTTTAACAATATTAAAATAAATTGTCATATATCTATATATTATTATACAATATATTAAATTAACAATTTTTATTATCTCGTATTATATATGACGAATGCATAACGTGACCATTTATTTTTTTCCTAAAAATGGTCACTTTACGTATACATCGTATGAAAAATTATAAAAATTATATTAATAAGAATATGTAATCAACAGTTAGTATAGTCTACTTTGGTATAATTTATACTTATTCACCCTAACATGAATAAATAACCTATAATATATTTTATAATAAAGATTAAGTTAAACTTCAATTAATTAATTGTAAAGTATACTTTCTTTTATAAGTAGTTATTACATTTATAAATAAATACATACATTAGATATATATATATATATATATATATATATATATATATACAAGTATATATGAAATAGTCGATATGATTGATTGTAAGCATTTCATTGCGGATGGTTTCCTCTAATTTAATCAACGTGGGTGGGGAGGGTTATGAGAGAAGACTCAATTTTTGAAATAACCCAAGAGGAAAAAGTTTGAAATCGATAGGTTGTAAAACCTAAGACGCTTTCGACATTTTTAAACCGTGAGATAAGCTGACCTAGTAATATGCGTCGTAGACCACTCCTTTTGTCGTTTACAATGTAAGACTTAAGATGGGCTGTTTAAAAAAACAAGAAATACAATCAAAGTACATGTATCAGAATGACACGTATAATTTAAATATAATTGAATTCGATAGAATTATCAGAATTAATTCTTAACTTCTTAATATTTATTGAGTGCAGCTCTAAAATATTATATATTGATTTATAAGTTTTTTACACAAATTTAATAAATTTGAACCTAAATATGTGATGAAATCACTAAATAATTTATTGAGTGTTAGAGTATTATATAATCAAAATGTTCAACCTTTTGCTTTTAAACATCTTATGATAGGACAGAGTCTATCAAGTGGGTTTCCGGCTAAGCGGAAAGAGGTGTTGTATGATCAGTATAGGGAATCCTATCAACCAAGATCTTAATTTTCTTGAACAAAATCCGCTACTTTTCATTTCAAGAAGCTTCCCAATTTTGATCACGAAGGCTGGGTGAACTTCTTACCAGATCCCAGAAAAAGAAAATTTCCCCTTCGTGGGATCGTGTCTGGGACCACGAATAAAGATCGTAAATCTAAAATAAAATGAAGATTAAAATAATCAATCTTGATTTTAATGACATAATAAAAATCTAAACATTTATATATCTGTTATTTTAATAATTGAAATGAATTTTGGGTTAAGATTCAAATATAGTTCATCATCATCAATCATAAAAAAAAAAATGATTATCTTGAGTCAAATAACCCTGTCAAATAAAAATAGTTTGACCTAGATGCAAAGATCAATTTTTTCATTCTAATTAATTATGATTTTAAATAAAATAAGTTGAATATATGTTCTGATTTTCGAAAAATCTTTATATACAAGAAAGGGAAAAAATAAATAATAGTGATATTAGTGTTTTTTTACGCATATTTATATTGTAAATTAGTTTATTCAAATAATCATCATTTCATTCTTTTTCAAATTAATATGTTTATGTTGGAAATAATTGGATCGATGAGAGATAGAAGTAGGTGATAACATTTCAAAGAGGCACTTATGAAATGTATGGTTTAATCTTAAAGAAATAATATTTATTTTGAGAATTATTTAAGAAAACACTAGAAAAGTTGATGATAGAAATGAAAACTCACTTAGATTTCTGAAATTGTTAGGATTGATAAATGATATAAGACTTATCCTTTTAATGCGATATATAAATCCTTATTCTAGTTTTTAACATGAATTATCTTTTTGAAATCTTTTTCTTTAAGAAATTTGTTTTTAACTCAATAATAATTATTAAGGGCATTTTAAATTAAATTAATTTTTTTCAATTTACACAATGAAAGCAATATCCATTTTAAATGCTATGAAATATTTAATATATAAACGAATGAATAAAATTTATAATCATATCATACTTCTATAAATTATAGTTTTAACAATCAAAAATGGATTTTAGAATAATAAATAAGTAATTAATATGATTAGGACATGTAGCATGTTTCTAATGATCTCATAAAATAAAAAAAAATAAAATCTTAGTGATAATGTAATTAATTATAACTGATATAGAAAATGATATTTTTAAAATTTCCTACATATGAGGTGCTCAAATGTTCTTGGTGGCAGCAACCACCTCCATCCATTTTCTACCTTCTTGAAAATCCTTTACATTTTCTTTTTTTTTTATTTTGCCAGCCCATTGCGACCTTGGCCTTCCTACCGACTAATTATTTCCTAAATGGTTTCTTTATAAACAAACTTTTTAGTAGTCTTTTTTTACCCTTTCGAACCACTTGTCTCGCACAATGAACCCTTCTGATTTTATGGCCCTAACTAATTTTTTTGGGAAGCATATAGGTATAGGTAAATCCTGGTATACAATTTGAGCTGAGATTTTATTTTTTTTTTTTTTTTGAGTATAATTTCATTTTTAAATACCCTCGTTCTTTAAGGTCATGGACCCCACTTCACAAATCCATTTAAAATAATTATTATAAATGGATTTGTGAAGTATCAATAATCAATTATAATTGATTATGATATTTATATAATAATAATAATTTTGATTAGATGATTCTCATTATTAG
This sequence comes from Labia minor, assembly GCA_963082975.1. Taxonomy (NCBI): domain Eukaryota; kingdom Metazoa; phylum Arthropoda; class Insecta; order Dermaptera; family Spongiphoridae; genus Labia; species Labia minor. Next base: position 59,150,132 of record OY720345.1, read on the forward strand.
TTAATAATACACCCTACCCGATTTCAACATAAATATTTGGATTTAAATTTATATAATAATAATTACAATTGCTACAAAAATGTTTATTTTATTGACTAAAATATAATTTTATATATTATTATATAAAACACATTTAATGGATATCTATAAAATTTTACTGTAACATAATTTGTATAATATTTGATTAAAAACATTATGAATGTATGATGTAACTAAATATAAAATCAAAATTTGATATATTACTCTTAAAATAAAGAAACAAAAAAAAAATGTTAAAATATATCTTATCTTATTATGCTAGCTAAAATTGTATATATGTATTTATCTATATATCATGGTTCTCAAAAACCGCTCTAACGATTTTTTTCAAATTCACACTAGATATAGTATTTATAAAGAAAAATTAAGTTTTATTGATGATATCTCTTGAAACATACAGCTTCATTATTAATTTCTTAATTGAAAATTATATATTATATGGAAAACGTCAAAATTTTTAATACTGCCTGCTAAGACAGTAAAAAAATGACAATTTTTTATCTAAATACATATAGTCCAGCGGTTGGACTGATGTTTTAACGAGTGGATTTCGTCGGTTCGAAACTCGCCGGGTGAATCGTTATTTAAAAATGAAAATAATGATTTTGTTATTTTTTTTTCTTTTTATCTATTGTTTACTTTTTAATAAATTACTATTCTATATTTATTTATTCATTGTTCTTTTATTAATTAAGTTTTAGATAGTTTTATAAGTTTTAATATTTTTTCAATAAAATATTATTCAATATATTTATTAATATTATTTTATTTATTATTATTGAGTACCCGAAGTTCCATTCATTTTAATCAGATTGATGCAATGATGCAACAGTTAATAATTGTAATATTGTAATAAATTTCTATCTTGAAAATTGTTACATATTATTCAGGATATTTTAAAAACTATTTCTTTCTTTAATTAATATTCATTTTTTCTATAAGTCAGATATATTTCCAAATATTAAATAATTTTTGAAGTGAAAACTTCTTTAGCGGCGTTGAGCACTTTTGCGGGATGGGGAAAAAGTATAGAACTCGCGTGATCGTGACCAACACCATGAAACCATCTGCTTTCAAATTTCTTATAACAGAGCGCGAAATTTGAATTGTCATTAGAACTGTTTTATAAATTATCTCTAACATATAAATATATATTTATTATGTAAAGTTCATTTCATATATACATATATAATCAAAATTATACGAAATGAACTTCACATAATAAATATATATTTTATGTTAGAGATAAGAATTATAAAACAGTTCGTATTGCAATATTTTAAACAAAGTTGTGTATTTATATATATATAAATATAAGTTACAAATTTGTTTAAAATATATGTTTAAAATAATATATAAGTTATATATATATACATGCATATGAAATTCATCTTTCTCGTGAAATAGCGCGAATTTCGTCTGTTTTAAAATTTCTTACGCAGAAGTTTTCACTTCTGTCGGCCAGTCCCACGACTGCCAATTTTGCTTTTTTAATTCCGAAAAGCTGCAAAGCACGTTTTTTTGTCTTTAGTTTGTTTTATAACCACTTGGGGCGCTAAACAGTTTTTCAAAAAAACACTATAGAAAAAAAATATATGTACCTATATATTATATATTTATGTATTATTGAGGAGCACAAGTTCATTAATTTTAATCAGATTGATGCAAATGTGTAACATTTAATAATTGTAATAAATAATTAAAGAATTGTGTATCAATATTTTTTAAAGGGTAGAGCGAGAGCTCGGTGTCCCAGGTATTAATATTACCAGCCAAATCCAATAATAATGAATCATTTTTTTTAACTTAAGTACCGAGCCGAGGCTCGGGGTCCCGGTATATTAATAAATACTCTAACAAGAGAAAAGATAAAATAACAACAAAATTTAATATAAGTACATATATATAAAAATATCAATAAATTAAATTAAAAGAAAATTAATACATATATTTATAATTATTTTTTTTATCTTTGGACCTTCACTTCTCACAAATTAAATACATTCTACCCTACGACCATTTAATAATAATATGTATTATAAAATTAAATATTATTATATTTATTATTATTATAATTATGAGTTTTAAGGTACATAAACAATTAAGGCCAGTAGTGCTTTCATATTTCGTTTTTCTTTTATGTTAATTATATTATTATTCATCTGTCAAAGGTTCCATCAAGAAGGATATAGAAAAGCCAGCCCTCGGGAGTATCTTCAAGGTAGAAAATTATAAATAATAAAATATTAAATAAACAAAGACAATAAATGTATAAAATAAATACTAAAATCAAAATTTATATCTTAAATATATAAATACCAATTTCAAATAATAAAATATCTATACTTTTTTAAATTTATGATTATTAATAATTGATACAAATCAAAGTCCTTAAAAATTAGTTTAATAAAAAAAAAATGTGTTTTTTTTTGGTTTTTGTAGAATATTATAATCTTGAGTGTAAAAAAAATCTTAAAATATTGCTCTCATAATAAGTGAAGTGTCATATATTTTTAGAAGAAATTTTCTTACAACCTTTTATAATGTATTTATACTTTATTACTCTTGGCGTCCCCTTTAATAATTTATTCATCAATTTCATGTAAATAAATGAATATATTATATTTTCTTTCTTTAATTTATAATCATGAAAGATTGCAAAAATAATTAGTTAGGATGGAATAAATATATATATATATATATATATTGATTATTTTTTGTATTTTTAAAGAAGATAACATATTGAAATTGAATGTATATCAGAATAGAAGAACATGAGATATTTTACTTGTCTTGACCAATTGCATTGATTTCCTACACTTTCCTTGGAAATGATTTGAAATTGCTTTGACCAAAGCAATTCCGCTCGTTGAGCTCGTCAAAGATCATTGCTTCTTTTTTTTTTCTTTTCAATCTCTTGCCAATTCCTATTCCATATATTTTGATTTACAAATTTCTCATCAAACTAAAAAAATAAAATTTAAATTATATATCTCATCTGGTCAAAAGATTAAAGAAAAGATTAAAGGTTAAAGGGAATCTTTGGATTTAATATTATACCTATCTTTACATGATTTTAGATTGATTTATGAATATAACACTTATCCATTTTTTTTTTTTAATTTCCATGTTTTTTAAATTTAATCTATATATATATATATATATATAATAAATATAAAAAAATAAATAAAGCCTAAATTAATTCTCTTTTCCAACTAATCTTATCTTATCTTATCTTATTATGCTAGCTAAAATTGTTTGTTTGTTTGTTTAGCCATGGGTTCTCAAAAACCACTCTAACGATTTTTTTCAAATTCACACTAGATATAGTATTTATAAAGAAAAATTGAGTTTTATTGTTCATATCTCTGGAAAAATACATTTTCATTAGTTTTTTCTTAATTTAAAATTGTATATGGAGACGTCAAAAATGGCATCCATATTGAAATTTGACTCCCGCCTTTTTTAAAGGTTATTGTATTAATATTTTTTTATATTTAAAATATTTTAAAATTTTTAATTTAATTTCGAAATAAAATTAAAAATATATATTTTAATAATATTTTATAATTATAAATTACGATATATATTTATCATTCTTCCAATAAAAAAAAATATTCATTCACTTAGAAACATACCTAATAATACATATTTATGTATTATTGAGGACACCAAGTTCCATTCATTTTATTCAGATTGATGCAATGATGCAACATTTAATAATTGTAATAAATAATTAAAGAATTGTATTTCAACTCGGTGTCTCAAGTATTAATATTACCAGCCAAACCCAATAATAATGAATTATTTTTACTATCTCGTAAGAGATAGTATTGCGATCACGAAAATTTTCGATGTTGAGATTTTGATGTTTTTATACGTTTTGAAGGTTCCTGAATCATTTTCACTAAGGTTGAGAAAAATGTCTGTGTGTGTGTATGTGTGTGTGTATGTATGTAACCAAGATTACGCAAAAACGGTTTGAGCTAGAATGATGAAATTTGGTACATGAGCATTATTCAAAATTCGTAGTTTTCTATCAACTTTTGAGAAATGTAGCTCAACCGGAAGAGGGTCATTACAACGTTTTGATTTTTTTTCCTCTAAAGTGACCGTAAAAATAAAGATATATGTTTGATAATTTTTCACATGATTAATAATTGTATAAAACTGCTATATATAGAATTTCAGCTTGATTGAATTGCTGAAAGTACCAGAATTAATTTTTTAACACTGCAAATCTCACGCGCCAACACGTGCCATGGTGCCATCAATAAAAAGCCAAACATGCGCTGGTTTAATATTTATTATTTATAATTTGTAATTAATTAAATTGAATTTAAATATAATATATTATGTTATTTAATCCAATTCAAATTGCGAGATAGTCGAGTGGAGACACTCCAGCTAATTTTTAACTTAAGTACCGAGCCGAGGCTCGGGGTCCCGGTACTATCTTATAATACGACCAAAATCGTTGGATAGGCGAAAGGTCAAAAGTTTAAAAAAATAATAGGAGTTAAATTTCAAGAAAATAAAACATAATCACATAAGCAATTTTATTCTTATAAAAAATTTTGAAATATAAATTTGTAGACAAAATTATAAAACGTTGAAGAATTAATAATAATTAATAAAGATATAGAAATAGTAAATATTTGTTTTATAATAAGATAATCAGTTAGTAGACCTCCTGCTTTGACGCATATTTTAAACACAAAAATGAATCGGAAGAGGAAAAGAGGTGGGACTTAAAATTAATACTGATAAGACAAAATATTTATTAACAGAGAGGAATAGTATTAGCACACAATGTCTTAACATACAAAATGTAGAATTTGAAAATGTAGAAAAATTAAATACTTAGGTTCTACAATCACGAATAATAATAATTTTCTAGAACATAGGTTCTTAAACTTATGTACTCCACGGACCCCCACTTGAAAAAATTTTTTTTGACGGACCCCCATCACAACTTTAGGTACTTTACGTCATTTTATTAATTAATTTCTGGCTTACGATCTCATAAGGACAAGGATATATGATGAATATTTCTAACAGTGATTGGTGAATAACGATTTTTTTGCATATTGTAGAACACATTTTATTAGAAATTATAATATTGAAGAAAGAAAATACAAACATTGTCATAGCAACAAATCTCACAAATTATAATGGGTACTTACATTAAATTCATATAAATATTTTATAATTTTTTTCAGAAAATATTAAATAAGAAATATTTTAAAAAATAACTGCATCTATCTCATTAAATATAACTTACATATTTAATGAGATGTATGCAGTTGTTTTCTTGAAACAAGAATCTCAATATCTGGCTTAATATTGGAAACTTTTAATCTAAGATCCGGCTCTACATTTAATTTGTTTCTATATTTAGACTTAATATAAAATAGTACCGAAAAAGCTTGTTCGCATAAATATGTTGTGCAGAATGGAATCAAGTGTTGAAGTGCTTTATTTGCAAGCGCAGGATAATCTGACCTGAGAAGTAACCAAAAGTTGCTCAATTCAGTTTTGTTAAATTTTAGTTTATAAGTTGTATCACATGATAATTCCACGAGAATATCTTGTTCAGGTGCAGATAAATGTTTAGCATTTGTAATTTCCATATTAAATGGATCTCTGATCCAGTTATTGCAAGGATCAGGAGTAGAAAAATACTTCCTGAAGTTGCTTTTCAAAGTAATTAAATGTTCAACAAATAATTGACGCGTTTGATTAAGCAATTTTTCACTGGAGCTTTCTATGAAATCATTGAGAGTTGGAAAAGACTCATATACACCGTTCTGGATGCGTTTCGACCACAAGTCGATTTTTTTAATCATTGCTTCTATTTTATCTTCAACTTTAAATATATTTACAACAGTACCTTGCAGGCTCAAATTAAGTTCGTTCAATTTTGTAAAAATATCAGTCAAGTAAGCCACCTTAGCTAACCAGATAAAATCATTGAAACATTCGGTCAGTTCAAAATGCGCATCTATTAAAAACAATCGTATTTCATCTCGAAGCTCAAAAAGGCGAATGAGTACTTTCCCGCGGGACAACCAACGTACATCTGTATGTAATAATAAATGTGTATGTTGACTACCCATTTCCTCACACAAAATTTTAAAAACTCTGGAATTAAGTGGACGAGCCTTAATGAAATTGACAATTTTAACTACTTCGTCTAATGTTCTTTTCAAATCTGGTGACATATTTTTGGCTGCTAATGATTCTCTGTGAATGCAGCAATGATTCCAAACAACCTGAGGCGCAACATTTTTAATAAGAGCAATCAATCCAGTTCTTGTACCTGACATTGCACGAGCACCATCAGTGCAAATTCCAACACATTTTGGCCACTCTATTTCATTTTCGGTTATAAAATTATTCAAACTGTTAAATATGTCATTAGCTGTCGTTCGTGAAGGTAGTGAATCACAAAACAATACATCTTCTTGTATTTGATTTTCAAACTCATATCTAATGAAAGCTAACAAATTGGCATTATTAGTGACATCAGTACTTTCATCCAATTGTAATGAGTAATAGTGACTTTTGCGCACTCTCGATATTAATTCTTCTTTTATATTACATGACATGTCTTCAATCCTATTCTTAACCGTATCATTTGATAATGAAATCAAATTTATATCGTTTGCTGCTTTAGTTCCTAACATTATATTTGTAATTACTTTTGTAGCAGAAAGAATTAATTGCTCTGCTATATTATGCGGCTTTCCTGCTTTAGCAATAAGTAGAGCTACTTCATATGATGCCATTACTGCTTTCTTACTCATACCACCAGATCCCGTCTTTACCATCAATTTCTGACTTGAATTAAGTTCTTCTTTTTTCATTTTAAAAAATTCGATAGACTTACTAACATGCTCGCTGTGCTTTGTTTGTAAATGACGTCTGAGATTAGCAGGTTTCATACTTTCATTGGATAAACTTTCCTGACATAGAACGCAGACTGGTCTTTCCACATCATTGTTGCAAATATAAGAAAATCCAAATGATAAATAATCATCCGAATATTTTCTAGTTTTGCGTTTCTTGGTAGAGTTTGCTGTTGATGCCTCATCATCTGATTCTTTCCGTTTCTGTGTTGAACCAGTTTGTAGCCAACGATCCATTTTATGGAGTAATTTATTAACATTGAACTACAATAATATAAATATAATATAAATATAATATAAATATAACGAATTATTATTTACTAGCTATGTTTTAATATGATTTTAAATGAATGTTTTAATATCATTTTAAATGAATGTTTTAAATCATTTTAATAAATGTTTTAAATCATTTTAAATAAATGATTTAATATCATTTTAAATGAATATTAATTTATATAATAAATATATTTCGTAATTTGATTCTAAAATATTATTAATTTCGTAATTTGATTCTAAAATATTATTAAAATAAATATTTTTTATTCATAAAACTAACTTATACTTACTCTCAAAAACAGCCTTTCTGGGAAATTGCAAAATGTGTTTAGTGTTTTTATAAAATAATGATCATGCAAATTACACTAAAAATTAAAAAAAATTATTAGCTATAATAAACTATTATTAGCTATAATTTAATTATAATTAATTAAATTAATAAAAATAATTTAAAGATACAACTCGTTGAGAAATGAACTTATAATTAACATTAATAAAAATAATTTAAAGATACAACTCGTTGAGAAATGAACTTATAATTAACATTTGCTTTAAAACTGTTTAAAACCCCAGAGTGGACGCTGACAATTTGGGTTTTTCCGGGTAAGACTGTCCCCTCCCCTGGTTTTCCCCAATAACAAAGTGAAAGAAAATTCCCTTATATGCCTCCCCTTCCGAGCCCCTAAGAGGGGTTATTTTAAAGGAACAATCGAAAAATGATTTTAAATGAATGAATGGATGAAAATTCAAATTTTATATATAGTTTTTTATATATGTTTATTTATTCACAAAAAATTAATTGACATAATTATCAATTTAATAAAATAAAATAGTATTATTAATAGTATTAAATTATAGCCGTAATTCTCTAGGAGGATATAGTTACACAATGAACTTTAAATATTTATATATGTATATATTTTTACGATGATTTTTTTCCGAGGACCGCGGACCCCCAGTAAAAGCTTCGCGGACCCCCAGGGGTCCGCGGACCACAGTTTAAGAACCACTGTTCTAGAAGAATTTAAGTCGAGGATGCAATCAGGTAACGTCTGTTATCATGCACTAAAGGTACTAAATTATTATCAAAGGGGTTCAAAATTAAAATATATAAAACAATTATTTTGCCTATTGTGTTATATGGGTATGAGGCATGGTCTATGACCCTGGGAGACGAGAGTAGATTAAGAGTATTTGAGAATAGGATTGTTCGCAGCATTTATGATTCAAAGAAAGATGAGGTCACTAGGGAATGACCGAGAAGAAATAATGAAGAATTGCATAACTTCTATGCTTCTCCAGAAGTTTGAAAGACCAAGGATGCGGTGTGGGGACAATGTAGGAAGAAACGTGAGAGAGACGGGAGTGGGTAGGGAGTGGATGTGGCTCAGGGTAGGGACACTTGGAGAAATGTTGTTGCTGCGGCCAAGAACTTTCGAGTTCCGTAGATTCAGAGAGATAGATAGATAGTGAATATAGGGATTGAATTAAAGAATTCTATAAAGTCAAAAGAAGTTGAAATATGGGGGAAGGAATTTCTGTGGCACATTTAACGGGTATTACTTTCAAAGAATAAAAATTCATAATTTGACAATATGCATCGTTAATTCAATATTATTGATTGATATTTTACACTCAATTATCATTCCAATATTAATAATTCAATTGAATTTGCTTAAACTTGGAAATTAAAACAATTAATATTTAAAAAAAAATGATCCTATCAATGTTTTTGATTAATCAACATTTCGGAAACTATTTACTACAATTCCATAATGAAATTTTACTTTTAACAAACTAAATTAACAAACTAAATTCTAATTAATTCAATTTCTAATGTCTATCCCTCCTTTCTATATTTTTTAAGAGTTATTTTAAAGATTTATTTAAATATAGATTTCTTTAAATCTCTCCGTTCTCCAAATTTTAATGGAATCCATTTCTAGGATCAATTATAATTCAAAAAGTTTGAACTTTTATTATATGTGGTAGTCATTATTAAATATATACCATATATTTTATAAATTGATCCAAAAAGCAATTTTAATTGAATTTATTTTTATATAAATAAAAACATATATCCATTTTTTTTTATATAATCCGAAAATATGAATTTCCAGAAATTAAACTGAACTGTTTGTTAGTGAATAGTTAATGAAGGCTTAAATTTCCAGAAGGTTCGCTAACTATTTGTTGAGGAATAGAGAAAGGATGGGGAGGGAGGGGGGAGGTGCATTGTTTAGCAGTGTAAATGAATTGGCTTCCTTGTTAATGCATGCAGGAGCTATTTTTCTAGTTGGATCGCCAACTTTTCATTCAATTATTAATTCGAAGAGGGATCAATTGATTTCGCTCCCAAATGACTTTTTGTGGGAAGTCGAACTGTTTTATGCATGTGCATGTGTTTTCCAAACCAATTGGCTGGTTCGCTCCAGCGTGGGTAAAAATCCAGCCGTGACGTGGGGTGGGAAGGAGGAGATGGGGAAGTGGAGGGAAGGGGGGGGGGCAGGAAACACATTAGCATGAACGAATCGAGTGGGCCCTAATTGGCCAGGGATGCCCCGCCTGTCGCCGCCATTGGCCCTCTCACCGGAAGTCCTCTCCGTCAGCCTCTTCCGGACACTTGCTCAACCAGGTACTCGCCTCTCCTTAAATAAACAGCTTCGGCCAGCAAGCAACAAGCAATTAGACGCCACTGGGCTCATCTGCTCTCTAATTTGGTGTTGGCCTGCACGTTGCACGTTGCTTCAGCCTCATTATTCATCCGCCTCTTCCGAGGGCCGTTTCTAAAATTAATGAGTTCGCAATTGGTCGCACACGGTGAATACGACATACTCTCTCCCCTCTCCTCTTCCCTCCCTCCCTCCCTCTCTTTCTAGTTAGCAGTTGATTAGCTTAATTTTGAATAGAAAAACTAATATATTTTTCATGATATTTTGTCGCAATTTATAAATTTAAAATTTCATTAATTAATTTATTTTTTTTTTCTATTATTCATTATTTTTAATTTATTACAGAAAAAAAAGATTAAGATTTAATTAAACAATATAACAACGATAAGTTTAAATGTTAATTTCTTAAAAAAATCTATCTTAACTATTGCTTAGATTGAAATTCAAATAATTGACTTTCAAGTGGTATTCAAATTATTTTCTACAACAGCAATAAGAGTTGTTTATGTATGTCTTCTTGGAAATATGATTTATTTTCCTGGAAATGAAAATATCAGGAAAAAATGTATAAAATTAAATTATTATTTAATAATACAGGAATATACATGCTATTAATATATTATATGAGAATTTTAAATTATAGTATCATAAAATATGTTTTGTTTCCTTTTGTTGAGGTGATTGGAAGATATACAGTTTTTTATAATTTTGTACACGCGAAATGGCATAATGTAATTATATCTTTTGTAGAGAAATATGACATCGTCCCCTCCCTAGATGAGCCTAATATGTCAAAAAGAAGGTTTGAGATTCAGAAAAAACAAAAATTTAAAATATGACATTTTTTAAATGTTTAAATCAGTGATTCTCAAACTTTTTTTTTACCGCGGCACACTTTTAACGGTTTCAAAATTTGGTCGCACTCAAAGAAAAAGATAGGTGTAAAAGTTATTTACTTATTGCCCATTTGAAAAAATTGAAAAAAAAGTCGAAAATGTTTGAGCCTGATCTCAAAAACATTTCACCTTTTTTTAGAACCATATTAAAAAAAGTCGGAAATATTTAAGCATCTCTACATTTGTAAAATTTTGCGGCACATTTTGAAAATCTCGCGGCACAGTAGTTGGGAATCACTGGTTTAAATATTTTTTAAAATTAAAAAAAATCATAAAAATAATATTAAAAAAATAGAGGGTGGAATTCAAACAATACCCCTTATTTTATAAATATATATTTATTTCAATTTTAAGTAATTATATACTTCTTAATAAGCCTTATAAAATTTCAGGACCACCTTTCTCTAGTTTCTAGGACTTTTTTATTCTTAACTAATATCCCAATAAAATTAATTACTGTAGATTTGTTGTTAAATATTTTAATATATATTTTTAAATATTTTATAAATTGCTAAAGATGAAATGAACCTGTATCAAAACTTAAAAATAATTTATTATTTAAATATAATCAATATCACCATTATAATCTACTTTAAAAACAAAAAAAATTGGTCTTTATTAGTTTATATAATATTTAAAGTAAATTTCTTTTATATAATCATTTTCATTGAAAAAAAATTACATTAATTTGTTGGCTCTTATAGTTCAAATTATACATAATTATTCTTCTTTTTATTATTTAAATGATGAAAGAAATGAATTGGAAATCTCATTAGTCTGATATTATATAAATAATTGAAAATACATAGATAATATGCTATATTGATTTTCTTATTTTAATGATTTACAATTCATTTCTTTGATTATTCATATTTCTTTCTCAAAATTACAGAACTCTAAAAATATAATCATATAGATTTATTTTCATTTACCCCCATTTATTATTTTGTCTTGGTAATATTTCAATTTGATTATTATTAAATTGTATTAACTATATGTTTTACTGATCAAAGAACACATTTATCGCGCTTAATGGGTGACCGACTTGATAGGCGATGTTCTTTTATAGAAGGTATGTACAAAATTTAAGTTTTTTTTATATGTAAGTATTATAATTATTGAACTTGGAGAGGTTTGAACCTTCATTCTCAATTCCACGGGCAGGTTATCTTATACTAAAATATTCAAAATCCGAAATTATAAAAAAATTTTATTATAAAGCAAGGAATATTATGTCCAAAAGAGTTTAAGAAGAATGAAATAGTTATCAAACAAAGAAAATGTAGAAATTGATATAATTTCATACATTAGAAGCAATTTGTCAGTTTTATAATATTTTTTATTATTTTAATTAATTTTTACTGACCGACTATAGTAAGGGAGGTATTGTTTTCACACCAAATTTCACATGTGGAGATTTTTACATATCTCCACGAATCATGAACTTTGTATTGGTTTTATCCTCGAGAAAAATCAAATTTATTAGTTTTTTCTTGATTTAAAATTATATGACGTCATCCAGCCATTCATGACGTGACAGCCTGGTCTTGCATATATATTATAAATAAAATAAAATTAAAAATGTTTATATTTATTATTTATGTATCCATATCTATTTTTTATTACATTAATAGATATATTAAAATTATTTGAAATTGTTTCTGTAGCTGGAAATTAATTTACTTCAAATCGTCGGTCGGTTCGGACCTGGCCACAGGTCAACTTATTGTTTATAAAAATAAATTAATAAATAAATTATATCAATGCAATTGTATTTATTTCATATTATGTGTTTTTTTCATACAATTGAAAAAAAATTACTACAAGGTTTTATTTTAATTTGAAAGTAGATCTCTTCCCCTCCCTTAGAATAAGCCAGTTTTTTGTCTCTATCATTAAATCATTGTAATTTAAAAATTATATTAATTACTAATTTGATAAATATTTGTTATTTTTTAATTAATCATGTTTTTTCTTCATCTATTATTTTATGAAGATAAATATTTTATTAAAAATTAAACCCAGAGAGAAAAAGATTATCCCCGATTTAAATTTTGAAATATTCCCTTTTGCAGCATTTCTTGTTTTTCTAATTAACCATGGAGCGAATGAATCTAAGCTTTTATACGTGCGTAGGACCCGTTACCCACCAGCCCCTCTTCTTATATAAAACTAGAGATTCATTAAAGACTATTTGGGAATAAATTACCCAGTCGGTGAGATAAGCGAAAATATTATTTTAAATCAAGGTATAATTAATTTTCACTCTGCAATGATTTAATTAGAAACTTAAATTAAGCTTTTTCTATTTATTGTTTCATTTTCATTATAAATTATTCCCTCTACATGATTCCATATCTTATTTTTTTTTTTTTTTTTTTATATAAATTATTTATATTTAATAAGTAAAACATTATTTATAGAGGAACCTGTTCTCTAGTTTTGTAGCTATCAGCATAAAATGAGAATAATATTTATTAAATTAATAAATAAAGTAAAAAAAACATATGTTATGTTTTATTTGTAAGGACTGTAAAAAAAATATAACGAATATTATTAACTAATTGCATGTATTTAAATATTTTGAAGTTTATATTGTCGCTTTTATTTCTGTTCACGTTGACCTAAAAAACCATCCTTTGTTTGTTATTCATGTTAGATTCATTAATTGGAAAAAAAACATGAGATAAAAATAAATGTTAATTAGTTGAGCAATTATTCAAATCATAATGAGCAAAAGGCGGGGGCTACCGATAGAAAAATTTTAATTATTATTATTATTTTCGGAAAAAAATTGGATCTAAATTTTTTTTTTTAAATAATAGTTTATACCACGCTTTAGAGAGATAATTAGAAAGTAGGCTGAAACTTTAGAATATTTTTTCGAATTTCAAGTTTTTTTTTTTCATTCATTTAAGAAAACTACACTTTATAATTTCAAAATTTGAATTCAATTTATAATATTAATTATTGATATCCATAGCGTATAAAATATTTTGAAGAAGTGGCATTATAGATAATACTTTATTTATTAAAAAATAGTAATAATAGTCAATCAGATAAATTAATTATTATAGAATCCTTTAATATTAATAAAAAATGAGCAAGTTCAGGTTTATTAGGATAGTAGTTCCCTAATCTTAGAAAACAAATAAATGATTAAAAAAAACCTCTGGCTTTTGAATATCCTACGAAAGGACTGTGCCTATAAAATCAATCGTCTTCTGAACAGTGTAGATGGGTTATATGATCAGTACAACTAATTTTCTCAATCTTTATCTTGATTATCTTGAACTGAAAAGAAATAATAAAAAATAAAAATAAATATAAAGAACAACATCTAGGCTAATTTTTTAATATCTTTTATATATGTATATATATAAGCATTGAAGTAGTAGAATTACGATAGGATGAATATATGATTTAATTGGGTACTAAAAAATAGACGAGAAATTCGTTTTTACAAAAAAACAAATTCCAAAAAGTCCTGGAAATAAATCAAAGACACAGATAAATGCAGAGATATAAGAGAATTGGGTGAAGATAGAAATTGGATGGAATAGAGGTCCGGGTAGAGAAAGTTGCACGAATGTGGTTGTTGCGGCCAAGAACTCTTGAGTGCCATTAAGATAGAGAGATTGATGAATGAAGTCGATCGAGAAACACGTGCGCAATTGGCTTACAGCTCACCCTTCATCTTATTATTAAAGAGATATTGAAGCCAACACATCGACGACAAAAGTATAAAGAACTTGTAGAAAGATACCTAGAAGAGTATTAAAATTTACAATTATTATTGTTAATCATAAAGGTCTAAAAAATTACTCGTATATATATATATATATATATATATATATATATATATATATATTGTTTACGCACGTATGCGTAATTTCAAAAAAATAAATATTTAAATAAATAATTATTTATCAATTAAGTTGATAGCATTGAAGTCTTATCAAGAGGTTTCAATTTTCTTATGTTGGTAAAACTCCTTAGGCACGCTAGCTAGCTTAACTCTCTTCCCCTGAGACTTAAATGTTCACCGCGTGGGTTCTCTTGTACTCTGCTTCTGAACCTGTTCCAGTATAGATCACTGAATCTCTGACGCAATAGGCCACTTATTTATTTTAATAAGTTCATTTTGGATTTTATTAATATATTTGTTAATCTTTAGAACTATATCTTTAGATTGTTTACATTGTTTGTTAATAATAATTCTTATATTATTATTCATTTGTTTTTCAATTTTAATAAGTATTTTAAATTCAAAATTTTGTTTATTTTACTATTAAACTAATAGCCACGTGGACCTATTCAATACAGTTTATTAATCTTTAGTTAACTGGTTAAAGACTATTATTTGTAAATCTATTAAAAACATGTATTTATATATTACATATTTTTGTTAAAATTTATTTTAGTGAATTTTATTCAATTAATAATTATATTTTGAACTTATAATAAATCTTAATAATTTCAGTAATTAAATTTAAGTATTATTTTAATACTATAGTAATCTTGCTTATTTTAGACTTAGTTCTTGTAATTAATTTGATTAATTTAAATTATTATATTTACAATTTAAATATTTCTCTTTCTGAATATTTTTTAATTATTTGTAAAACTAAATCTTATATCAGTTACTTTAATTTTATGTTATTTTTAATATTCCATATATATTAAGTTAAATTTAATAAATAAATAATTTAAAAAATAAAGATTTTATTTGTTTTATTTAATTAACAACTATTAATTAGACTACCAATCAAACCAACTGCTTCTGAAGATCACTCAAGAAGTTCCTAATTTAACACTAAAATTAATAAGTAATTGTATTCAACATTCGATTGGATCTTTTAAATTTCTAACCCTCCGCTTGTACATATATGTATATATATATATATATACGAGGGTGGTCTGAAATGTTTCCGACCTGACCAAGAAAAACCCATGTTTTTCAATTTTTTTTTGCTATATTTTTCAACATAATCTCCATCAACACTGATACATTTCTCATAACGGTATTCTAATTAATTTAATTAATTAATAAATTATTTAATTAATTAATTAAATTTTATTTAATTTAATTTATGTCTCATCAACAGTTATGAATCGACGCAAAAATTCGTTTGAATTACGCCTACAGCGCCAAATTGTCGTTAGAAATGGTTTTTCGAAGCAATTTTTGGTCTAAAGTTAGGAAATGTGGCACCCACGTTGCATTTCCATATTCAAATGGTTTTGCAAAATATTTCGCACACGTTCAGCTGACATCGTACAGGTCTCAATTATCTTGAATTTTGAAAAATAAAACAAAAAAAAAAAAAAAAAAAAATTGAAAAACATTTTTTCTTGGTCAGGTCGGAAACTTTTCAGACCACCAACGTATGTATATATATATATATATATATATATATTTATATATCAACTAGGAATATAGCATTTCATATATTTTTTTATATTTAATTTTATGACACGTTATTGTTTTTATTTGAGTATTACTATATATAAAGATTGAAATTATATTTATTGTGTTGATTTATGAATAGATAACAATTTCAAAATAAATATGCGTTATTTATTCGTTATTTATCTCAATATACCATATATTCTATATATATATATATATATATATATATATATATATATATATTACTTTTCCAAAGATAATATCGAAACATTTTGTTAATAGAAAAATTAATATTTATACTGTCGTTATTATTTATTTATTTAATTCGTTCGCGTTTAAAGTTAGATAGTTTTATTTATATATATATATATATTTTTTTTTATCGTATCATTAATTCAACGAATGAAAAACATTACTATTTTTACATAACTATAAAAATATATTAATTATGAATTATGATTATTTGTTTAAAGAGGATGAGTTGAAAATGTTATGTGATGAAAGACTTAATGTTATACAAGATCATTTATCCTGCTAGACAAATAATACTGGAAATGAAGAAATTTTATTTTTGACATACAAGTTAATTAAGTCGTGTTGTTGATAAAAATTCTATTTAGAGGTGTCATTTGAAAATATAGTGTTTTGGGAAAACTAAATGAACTCTTTATATCATTGGACATAAATCAACATCCCAAAACCAAAGATATTAATAGGCATTTAGGATTCGTCAAGTTATTTTCAAAATGATTTTCTAAAATTAAACTAAATTATGTCTCCCGTCGATATTTCATCGTTCCTCTATCTAATTAGTATTTTTATTGGATTTTCATTTCGTCCCTCGGGGATTTCCAGGATGTCTTCTCGCGATGAATGAGCCACTCGCGCACTCGAATGACTGAAACCAAAATACGCCACACTCGAATGCAATTACAGCAGGGTTACATGTAATATATTCCCTGGGACACATTTAGAATTAGAACCCTTTTTATTCCCCCCCCCCCCCACCTCTCATCTCCCTCCTTTTTCCCTTTGGAATCTGTCAGTATCCAGTTGCGTAGGAACAAATGAGAGAGAAAAGCTAATCTATTTATTTTTTTTTTTATCCATACATCTTCTTCACGGATTTGATTCATATTATCAAATTATTCTTCAGTGGGTGGAGAAAGGGTCACGATGTTCCCTTTGCTGGAAAATTAATCGGTTCGAACTGCATTCCCCGAGGACTTGTGCAGTTTGCTCTCGACATGTGTCGACTCCCGTGACGTCATCAACCCCTAGAGGCCAAAAGGGTGCCTAGACATAATGTCACTAACAAGCACACCATTATATTCCAACATTTCGTCATTTTATTAAATAATATTTTTTTTTTTTTTTATTATTTTTTTGAAATTATTCAATGAATAATTGTTTTATGATAGAAATTTGTATTCATTATCTAATTGTAATGCATGGGACGAATGATTTAAAAATGGGCATGTCCCCCCCCTCTCTCTTTGGTGGCTATAAAAATGGAATTTAAGTGTAATTTATTTATATAGGAAAAAATGGAATTTTTCCCAAGTCATATGATTAGTCGTCTTCAATCGAGGAATGTCTCGCCTCCGGTCTTCTGACCTGACAAGTCAGCTTTAATCTGGTTGCGGCGATCCTCCTCCTTCGGACCATTTATTTATTTAATTATAGGACTTAGTGCGAATGAAATTTTTTAACAAAAAAAAAAAAAAAAAAATAAAAAACAATCTTGAAGTAGTAGCATGTTAAATTTAAATAAGGAGATACGCCACAACATCGGCATCATCTTGCCCCATTAATGACTGAATGACCGACCAACTAGAAAAAAAAAATAATTTACCCATTTAGGAAGAATGAAAAGAGAGAAAAAAAAACAAATTCATCGGATGATCCACTATTTTGTTTTTTAAGGGAAAAATATTTTCAAACTAGTAAGAATTTATTTTTAAATATTGAGAAATTTTATTTATTATTATTATTATTTTTTTTTTTTTTGAAATTCTTTATACATTTTATTCACCTGCAAATATAATTGGCATAACACAAACAAAAATAAAATAAAAATAAAATGAAATAACAAAAAAAAAAAAAATACAAGAAAAGTTTAGTACGCAAATAATAATTCCTTGTTAAGATGAACATTCGATTTACTTTTCTATTTATTATTATTCTTTTTTTCTTCTTATTTATAAAAAAATTCCTTTCCCAACTTTTAAGGACATACTCCTCTACTATATATTATTTTAACACCTGTTTTTAAATAATATTACCATATAAAAATATATTTTTGTGAGTCGATATGTGACAAGAAATAAATGACTATAGGACGTCGAAAATAGAGATCCAAAGTATTTGTAAATAAAATTCTTCGTAGAATTATAGACTGAAAAAACATGAATTAAGATGAATAGTGAAGGTTGCATAATATATACATATATAGAATATACAATATACTCTTACATAGAATTGAACTAGACGCGATACTAGTTTATTTATTTTGAAATGTCCGGTGGATAAAGAATGCGTTGAGCTGAAAAAATAAAAATAGATATGAGGGAATGTGGTAAAGATAATTTTTTTAATTTTTGATCACAGAGAGAATATAGACTTTTTGAGTGTGGTTGATTATGAATTGTATATTTATATCAACACCTTTAGAAGAAAGCAGTGTTTATATTTACATCCTGTATTTTGGTAGGTAAAATCGCAGGATGTTGGCAATGAAACGTTACTGAGATAAGGAGAGACAAGGAATTTTTTGATTTTAAAATTTTCTAGACCCAATTTAACTACAGTATAATGAATGAAACTCAAATAAAGCACATTTTTACTATCTCGGCAGAGATTGCCATCACGGAAATTTTCGATGTCGAGATTTTGATGTTTTTATACGTTTTGAAGGTCCCTGAGTCATTTTGAGAAGGTTGAGAAAAATGCTTATATATATATATATATCAAATGTACTCGAAAGTTCTTGGCCGCAACAACCACATTTCTCCAAGTGTCCCTATCCTGAGCCCCTGTTCCATCTTTCTTCCTACGCGTCCTTGGTCTTCCAAGCGGACGTTTTCTAATCGGTCTCCCCACCAAAATCTTTTTTCTCTCCCATTCTAGCCACGTGCCCCGCCTATCGCAGCCTTCTCGCTTTAATAACCCTAACTATTTCTGGAGATGCATAGAGGTCATGAAATTCCTCGTTTTGCAGTCTCCGCCATTCCCCGGTGACCTCATCTTTCTTTGGCCCATAAATGCTGGGATGAATCCTATTTTCAAATACTCTGAATCTACTCTCATCTCCTAAGGTCATAGACCATACCTCACACCCATATAATACAACAGGCAAAATAATTGTGTCTTTGCGAGTTTCGAACTGAGGAAGCAAAGTCATAGTTCGCTCACCCACGAATCATTCTTCTTCTCAAATGTCCTATTAGGATATATATAGATGTCAAATTATCTCCAGCAGTGCATCTATGATCTAGCATTGTAACTAAACTATTTTTAGGTAAATACTACCCTCTGGACACACCTTACCAATTAGCGGTTTGATAATAAAATAAAAACCTTCTTTGAGACCTACTGAATATGCTTAAAAATTTTTATAAGAATCGGTCCAGCCGTTTCGGAGGAGTATGATTTCAAAGTTTTGTGACACCAGAATTTTATATATAAGAATATATATATATATATGTGTGTGTGTATAGACAAGTTTACGCAAAAACGGTTTGAGCTAGAATCATGAAATTTGATACACGGACAATATTCAAAATTCGTAGTTTTCTATCAACTTTTGAGAAATGTAGCTCATTCGGAAAATTTTTCACATGATTAATAATTGTATAACACTGCTATATATAGAATTTCAGCTTGATTGATTCGCTGAAAGTACCGGAATTTATTTTTTAACACGTTGTCTGGCAATCACGCGCCAGCACGTGACGTGGTGCCATCAACAAAGTGCCAAATACGTGCTAGTTTAATAAATATTATTTAGTAATTTTAATTTATAATTTAATTAAATTATGTGTTAATTAATCCAATTCAAATTTGCAAGACACTCCAGATTTTTTTAGAAACAAATCAGTTTTCACAATTGGTAATCATGTTGTTTTTTTGCTTACTAGTGACGTCACGGTGTTTTCTCCTATATATTATTATAAAATCGAATATATTTTTTATTACAAAATGTAGCACAATTTTGTTATTATTTATACAAGAATTTAAAAAAAGGTATCTTAATTGTGTAAATAACAAATATTATAATACATCACATTCCATTATCATGGTTTGTTCAGGAACTTGTAACATATTTGACTTGATAAACAATTAGTTGCAAAGTGAATTATAAACCATATATATATATATATATAAAGTGAAGTAAAATAAACAAATACCTAGTTATAATATTCCGGTCAAGTGAAAATTGAATTTAACACACATAAAAATTAAACTATATTTAATAAAGAAATTAAAATAATTTAAACTTAATATTCTTTTTCTATTTTTGAATACTTTATTTATTAATAAAGTTTATTATTTATTTACTTATTTTTCAATTTAATATATCATAAAGATTCTTCAGTTGTGCTTTTGACTTTTATTAAAATTTCTTTTATTACATTTTGTACATTCTCAGTACATACATTGAAAGCAATATAATAACATGCTCATATAAATATAAATCACATAATATATTATAAATGAAAAAGTAAAAGTGAAATAAATAAAATATTTAAATGGTAAATATTCATTCATTCAATATTCAACATTTTTTTCAGAATTGAATGAATGCGTCTAAGTTATATTTATATTTATATATATTTATATATTATTAAATTTATTAAATAAGATTGAATTTGAACTTGTTGATAATTGCGATATATAGAAACTCTTCAGAGAGAATATCTTTTCTTTCAATAAAACTTTTCCAAGTATCCTCAAAGGGAAATAAATTATTTAATGCATTGAGTTAACCTTCCAAATATTTATTCAAAGTTCCTATTAGTATTTTTTTTTTACTCAATTTCATTATATTCTAATTCTAATATATAAACCTTAATTTAATAATCAATAAATATTTGTATTTAATGAAGAATGTAATGATTTTAAAAAATAAACGAAATATATTGTTATTTCACTATTTTTTTCTAAATTCTAAAAAATATAGGTATTTACCTATCTCTATAACTCTTTGTAACTTTAAGGTTATCCTGAGCCACCTCCATCTAACTCCTGTTCACTCCCATCTCCCTTAAGTCCCTTCTTACGAGGGGTGTTCAAAGTATTCTCGGAATAGGTATGAAGGAAAATGCAAAAAACTTCTATCTAAAATTTATTTTTCAATGTAGTCCCCCATAACCTCAATACACTTGTTTGCTTGGGAAACTAACTTTTGAATTCCCTCTAAAAAATATTTTTCCTTCTTGTCCTCAAAATGTGCGTTAATTGGCACCTTCAGCTTTTCATCGTCAGAAAAAACGTTTTCCACGAAGATCTTTTTTTTAGGTTGGGAAACAAGAAGTAATCACTGGGGGCAAGGTCTGGGCTGTAAGGTGTATGCTTTATTTCTTCAAAGCATTTTTCTCAACATTGTCGCATCAGTCATTCTGGTCTTCTTAAAAAAGTTCAAAAAATTTAATTTTAAAAACCCTAACCCTCCTTGAGAAACATAATAAATTTCTTAGAAATGAAATTATGTACTTTTTCTCTTCTTTTCTATCTAGTTTGTAGAAAATTATGAAATAATTTATCCTATCAACAATTTGTTACTAAGGACTGGGTCATATTGTGGAATTTAAACTGTTAACTCTCTCTCTCTCTTAAAAACAAAAAAAAATTATCATGCTATTTCTTAAGAATTCTGGCAAAGGTTGGGTCATTAATTTACAATTAAACCTCTATAATAAATTATATTGAATTAACCTAAACTTTAAATTTGATAAATATTTGTGTTTTTTTATTGAGTAGGTCTTTTATTATCTCGAAACAAAAAAAAAACAATGTATTTTGAAAGGAGGGACAGTTTTAAAAAGCCAATAGAAATTCTTGTCTCGTATTAATTCCAATGTAAGTCTTTAAATGTCCGTTGGGGTGATTTAAAAGATCATTTAATCATAAAATAAATGATAGAAGATCTTGAATTGAGGGAGATCTTTCTTCGATGGATATATGAGTGCCAATTTTCCAATATATAAGTGGGTATCGGCAAGTGGTCGTCGGGGGCAGATGGCGACGTAACCCCATACACAGGAGGGTGTATGATATCATCTGCTGCATACGGGTGGTAAGGGTGGTGGGGTGGTAGGGTAGATATCGAGATCTCGTGATATTGTCGACATGGACAACGGAGTCCGGCAGTAAAACTCTACCCAACCAATATCCTCCCAAGATTTCAATTTTAAGCTCCGCTAGCAACCGCCACCCCATCCCCTCCCCCACCACCAATCCCAATCCTTCCAGCAATATGTCCTATTTGAATATTAACGTTTTTCTATTATATCACGGCACCAGGTGGAACATATTAAGTAAAACTTTATTTCAGGAATAAAAAAATGATTTCGCTTCAATTTTATTATTAAAAAATTTGTCGGATATCACTTTTATTTGAAATTCACTTTAAAAATTGATCAACATTAAATATAAAAATGTAAATTATATAATTTAAAAACAAAAAACATATCCAGTTATTGAAAATAAAAAAAAAATATGAATTCTTTTTTTAAAATATGTCTTTTGTTTATGAATATATTTTACATAATTATATTGTTTATATTATTTATTGTACATATATCAAGGATATAGGTATTAAATATACTATATTAATATATATAAATAATGAAAAAAGGCGCCACTGGGTGAGAGGTAGCGTAGCTCGGTTCAAGTCCCGGGCCTAGAAAGGGAAGTTCGCTAGCTTGCGGTCTATGGGACGGAGTCAACCTAGTCTCCGGGATCAACATTGGAAAGCTACTTGATAAAAAGTAGCGGCTCCGATCAAAAAATTCAAGGTAAAGGTTGATAGGACCCGGTCTACTGATCATAGGACACCTAATTGATATAACCGTTTGATAGGAGTTGAACTTGCATAGGTCCAACAAAAGTCAGAGGTTTATAGAAATAATGAAATGTATTCTTTAAAATATATAAGAAACTGTATATTTTAAAAATTATTCTCATCAGTTTATATAATATTTCAACTAATCTGATTAAAATTAAATTCTCTCTAAAAGATTGTTTTATTTAAACACATGACATAGGAAAGGACTTCTTAATTAAATTATTTGTTAGAACACTATAACTTGAATGGTAAAATTTATCTTTTTTCTAAACTTAAATATTCCATAATGTCTAATTAAAATCATAAATGATCCAAATGAGAATTCCAATATTTTATTAACACACTATGAGCGGGGCGGGTATTTGTACCCGTTGCGTGGACTGCCACTTATAAGCGGGGCGGGTATTTATACCCGTTGCCACTTATATAATATATATTTTCCCTTGTGTCACTTAAAATTACTTATTTTAAACGATATCTAATATATATCCCTCATATAAGTGGCAACGGGTATAAATACACGCCCCACTTATAAGTGGCAGTCCCCGCAACGGGTACAAATACCCGCCCCGCTCATAGTGTGTTAATAATCATTTTTTATTTAAGAAATATTACAATTTCTTCTCTTTTTTTTTCTTAAACAATTGATTGAATTAGCAACAAAGGATATGTGTGCTATTAAGTAATCTTTCATCATATTTATCTCTAATTTACTTTTTAAAAAACCTCATCAAAGAGTATAGAGTCATTTTCACCGAGGCACAACCGAGCAAACACTGTACCATTCCAATTTTGTCAAGACAACTTTCCTAAATAAAAAAAATTTTATCCCGTGGTAAATAAATAAATACATTATTCAACCTAAATTGCCAGTTGACAACACCATCATTTGTAAAATATGTATTTATTCATTCATTCATTCTAAAAAAAAATATAATAAATTAATTAATTATTATAACGAAACTATTTTCCAGTGTTGTTGTGACTGTAGGTGTGGTGGTATTAACCTTCCAATTGCGTAGCTTTCAAAACAAAGCCATTAAGAAGGAAGAGGAGAGGTTCGTTTACGCCTGGCCAAGCCGGCGGACTCTTCTTTTTCTTCTTCTTCTTCTTCTATTCAATTGACCTTCACTCGGGAGGCATGAAAAACGCGGGGCAAATCATAATAATCATCCGCCTAATTGAATGATCTAAATGTATTCTAAAGAGTGGTTTTGAATTTCCAAATTTCAACTTGGCTTATTTAGGGTTATTTATGGGATCATTTGGAAAATACACTTCAATTTGTTTCCCGAACAAAATCTATTGATAATTACAACATGCTGGAAGGAAAATTGTAAAATACAATCTTATTAGCTAAACAACATAATTCTTTTCTCTTTAAAAGCTTTTTTTTTACAAATCGAATAACATTTAAAACATGAACAACGCCTATTAGAACCGGTAATGGTTAGGAATAATTATTTTTCCAGGTGAACATTTTAACTTTGTTCTTTTACAAATGTTATTTTTGTTTATTCGATAAATTCGATTACCATGCTAACAAATAAATTTCATTGATTAATTTATATCGTTTTCATAGTATTCAGAAAGCACGGTTTATAATTACAACAGATATTTTGGTGGGAAAAATCGCAGAATGTTGACAATGAAAACTTGCTGAGACAAGGAGAGAGAATTAATTTTCTCTAAATTTAAAGGTAGAATTCATAGTTAGTTATAGTCATAGTTTCATCTTTTATTAAAGTACATCTTAAGTTTTAAGATCGTATCCAGATTCATAGTCAGTGCGGAATTCTCCTATAAGTATGGTTTTAAAATTTTTAATATCGAATTAAACAATAATTTTCACATCCATATGCTACATAATTGGTGATCATGCTGGTTTCTTGCCTACCAGTGACGTCACGATCTTTTCTCCTATTCGCTATTATTTATTTATACTGTTTCATTACTATCTCGCCAGAAATAGTTTTGCGATCACGAAAATTTTCGATGTCGAGATTTTGATGTTATTATACGTTTTGAAGGTCCTTGAGTCATTGTCACTAAGGTTGAGAAAAATGTCTGTGTGTGTGTGTGTATGTAGACAAGTTTACGCAAAAACGGTTTGAGCTGGAATAATGAAATATGGTATAAGGGTATAATTCAAAATTCGTAGTTTTCTATCAACTTTTGAGAAATGTAGTTCATCCGGAAGAGGACTATTACCTACCACATATTCTTTTTTTTCTCTCTAAACTGGCCGTAAAAATAAAGATATATATTTGATAGTTTCACATATTATTAAAAATTGTATAAAACTCCTATAAATAGAATTTCAGCTTGATTGAATCGTTGAAAGTACCGGAATTTTTTAAATTTTTTAACACGTTGACTGCCAATCACGCGCCAGCACGTGAAGTGGTGCCATCAACAAAGACACAATAAATAAATATTATTTATTAATTTTAATTTATAATTTAATTAATTAAATTCAATTTAAAAATATTATATGTTAATTATTCTAATTCAAATTGCGAGATAGTCGAGTGGAGACACTCCAGATTTTTTTTTTTAATATTTTTATTGAGCTATTGTTGGTAAAGATTTTTTAGTGTGAGGTTGGTACCAGATTTTTTCATTAAAATGAATTAGTAAACCTGCAATTGAGTTTGTAAATCAAATTCTAAATCATTCTCTTATATATAATAATTTTATATTTTAAATAAATTAGGTAGATTTATTTAAAAAATTATAAAAATCTGCTTACAAATTACATTAAAAATCTTTTCCACTCATTTATCAAATACATTTATTCGATTATTTGGTTAAATAGACATTTTCGAAAGATTAATATAATTTTACAGATGGTTAGATTGTATTTTCTAAACAAATATATCAATCACAATTAAAATTCTTGTACGCGAATGATAAATATAAATAAACTAAAACCGTTTAGTCAATAATTATATTATTGTAGTAAGCAGTTAAATGACCTTTGTGCTTTTCAGAGAAATTAACCGCAAATGTCTAAATACTAGGAGAAATATTATCCGAGACTCCCATCAAAATTATAATTTAATTGAATGTGATTTCCAAGATGGAACTTTTAGATTTATTTTAATTTTCAATTAATTTTGCTCGTTATTTAACTTTCAAGAGAATAATTGAATAATAAAATGAAACGCGGCCCCTCGTTCGTTTCGTAAAATAATATTTAATATTGTTTATATATCCATGATTTAGTTTTAATTTGCAAAATTGAGAAAAGAAAAGAAAATCTTCTGAAAGACGAGCGAGAAATCGATTGTTAGCAATGTTCATTTTAAATCAAATTAGATAGCATTCCCCGCTTGGGGGAGGCAATGGAATTGAAGTCGACCAACTTTCCAAGGGAAACGACATCCCTTGACTAGATTAGATTGATTTTTGATTGGAAGAACAAATCCCAATTTAATAGATAGTTTTTATTGGGATTTAAGTTAAAATTTCTTTTTTTTTTAATTAAGAAATAAAATACAATTTGCATTTCATTTTTTTGATTAAAATTTAATAACATAAATTACACAAAATTACATTACCAAACTCATTATTACATAAAATGTAATACTTAGATTTACTAGTCATCGGAAACGATTGGGCCGCGGTAAATGACTGTGCTATCTACCACTAACCTAAAAATATTGGTAATTTTTATTTTTTGTATTTATAATTTAATTGAATACAAAGAATTTAATAATGAATTTATCTTTAATTGTAATTTATACGAGATAATATGGAGAATATATTATATATATTTAATAAAGATATATTTAAAATAAGTATGTTCATAAAAAAATAAATAAATGTATTTCCTTTTAACAGTTGCTTTAATAAAATATCCCTAAAATAATATTTTAAAAAGTAATTTTTTTCAAAATTTACAAATCTATTTCTCATCAAAATATTCGATTAATATCATGAGAATTGAAGAAGTCGCACAATAATTCATTCCTGAATGAATGAGTCTCTCTCCTCATGACCTTTACTTAAAACAGGTTGATTAGATATTATTTTAAAAAAAATGTATAATTATAATGAAAAATTAAATATAGAAACAACAAAATTTTTAATTTTTCTAAATCTCAATTTCAAATAGAAATTTGGAAATGAGAATTATAATTTAAAAAAATATAAAAATTCCCCCCCAAGGACTCTGATCCTTTTTAAATTTGTTAATGACTAAAAAATAAAAAACGTCCTTCTCAATTCTTCTGATTTTTTTTTTTTAATTTTTTGATCTTATTCTAATTAAAGTTTTGAAAATGATGATAAATAAATTCTAGTTTGTTACTAAAAATATATTTTTTCTAATTAATTTTTTTTAGTAATTTTAAGAAAAAAGGTTTGCCCCTCCCCTACTTAATATTTGAAATGCGCCACTGCATACAATAGATTTAAATTGTGTTATTTATATTTTGATAAAATAAATTAAATAAATAATATAATAAAGAAATTGTAAAATAATAATAAAAATACGAAATTCTATTTAATGAATTCAGTGGCGTACCTAAGGGGGGGGGGGGCGGTGGGTGCGGTCCGCACCGGGCGGCACTTATCTTGGGGCGGCATTTTTTATATTTCGTTATAGTTGTAAAAAGCAACTTATTCATTTCATATTTATTTTTTTTCTTTCTTGAATAATAAATTATTATTATGATTATTATAAGTTTACTATTTGATTAATATAAATTATGATCAACTATATGATTTCGAATATTATTCCTCAGTGAATATAAATGCATTTTAGTGTAAATTTTGAATTCTAATTCCAAGAACAGGATAATAATTTTATTTTATTGTATTCATTAAAATTCGTGAATTCGTAAACGCATCTTTAAGATTTTGTTCGGCAAAATTATCTTCGTTCTACAATGAGTCAATTAATCTTGCAATATTGTCAAAAGAACAAGAAATTACAAATAATATAAATTTTGAGAGCATTATACACGATTTTTCTAGTATGAAAGCTAGAAGAGTAAATATTATATAAATATGTTTACGAGTGCATACAAATATGTGTAAAAAAATTTACTCTGTGTATTAATTAATATTGTTTAAATAACTTAATAATTTATTTATGTGTATTAATTTATAAAAAACACTATTTGATTGACTTATAATAGAAAGGGCGGCAAACTGGAGATCGCCCCGGGCGGCAAAAGTTCTAGGTACGCCACTGAATGAATTATTAGATAGAAATGGATATTCTGAGTCGTTTTAAAAATTATAGAAAAAAAATATATAAATTAATTAAATAAAAAAATTGTATTGCAATTTGAAGTCACCTTCTTGTGAAAAATATTTGATGGTCATTTGATGGTTGCACCTCACACCTACAAAAAAACAAATATTAGCATAACAGATATTTTTTATATTATCAATTTTAAAAGATGCTTGTCATAGATGAAATGGCCAATGTCAACATTTGTTGTTTTTTATTTTATTTGCATTTGTATTGAATTATCAATCTATCTATCATCTATATAACATATCATATATATATATATAGAAATATAGAAATATTGAAATGTTCATTTGAAGTTGCTTTAGAAAAACCATCAATTGGTATAATCAATTTTTTTTTATATTAAAATATTTGAATATCTCCGTGTACTTTGGGCTCAGAGTGTTGGTTGTGATGGGTTTGCGTGTCACACGGCATGCGCTTACTTCCTCCCCCCTCCTCTCTCTCCATCTGCATACTAGAAAAGGCGATGCGTGCCCAGCCACCGCAGGAGTTCCCAAACCACTCCATGCTCTTGATCCACTTGCAGTTAAAAAAAAAAATTCCTCCGGGTGAACAACCACCTTTTTTTCGTTTTTATCAATGAGAACTTTTTGTTTTTGTTTTTTGTTTTTTTGTACCGATGATTTCAAAATAGTAACCCAGAATAATTATAAACATATTAAAGACAATCAAACGATACAAGACAACGATTAAAAATCATTTGGGTTTCATTCAATAACTCGTTTTACACATATTAAGTAATTTTAGGGAGATTATTATAAATATATATATTGCTCATATAAAAATATTTACATAGAATATTTTCCAACAAAAAAAAAATTAGAAAAAAAAATGAAATAAATTACTTAAATCAGCTTTTGGAATAATTTCAAAAATGTTAGCAGATGTGATTAAAGAAATTCAAAAAATTTTTTGATCGACATGCAATCGTCACCTTTGGGGATTTTAAAAATTTATTGTCTATTTTTTTAGATTACCAAATTTATATCTATTTATCTAAGAAAAAAAAATAATTCATTTGTGTGATTAAATATTTAAATAATACTTTAATTAAGTAATATTATTATCATTATATGATATTAATGCTTAACTACTGATATTATCATTTTTTTAGTCAAATTTTATCTTTATTTAAAAGTAGATAAAAAAAAAAATAAATTTTTTTATTATTATTATGAAAAAAAAATTCGTAATATTTAGTTCCATGGTAGATGTTAATTTTAATACTTTTCAAAATAATTTAAAAAAAAAACACCCTCCATATATAATAGAACTCGAATAAACGTGTATTATCATCATTTAATTAAGTTGATTTATTAAATAGTCTATTTATACGAATTGTTTGATAAAATGTCTCATTTTGATTGACATTAGTCAATTTGATCAATGATAATTTTACTAACACAGAAGCAAACAATTAATGCCAATCAAACAATTTTATTTGTTAATTAAATGTAATTTTTAGATACGTTATATATTGTTTAACTACCTGACCTATGATATAACCAAAATATGATTTGTCGTGAAATTTACTGCAAATGAAGATTTCCTGTAAAAATACAATAAATACTTATATTTATTGAACTTAGGGATGAGATAGTAATAGATAGTATATTTTTTCAAAATAGTTAATAAATATTTATATATGTATATTGTTTTATTCTGATATAGAAATTTTTATACAAAGTTTAATTTACGCAAATTGACAAATTCTATACACAAAATATTGGTATTTATGTATTTTCAATTTTTTCTGAACAAAAATAATGCATGTTACTACTAACAGATCATTACATATTACCACGGCTTGGCCAAACCGTGGTTCTTTTCGAGTTTATTGTGGCTCAATTAAAAAATTTAAAGTCATGACACAAAAAAGGTAACATTTTCGATTTTTCAATATGGCTCTAAAAAAAAGTAAAATCTTTTTGCGATCAGGCTCTTAAACATTTTCGATTTTTCAATATAGCTCTAAGTATCCCTGACATATTATATTATGAGAAAACGAATTATTCACCTTTTAAAATATTAACAGAGATATAATATTTTATATAGATGTTTTAGTTTTCAATATAATCATTATCAAACATTTAAGAATATAAAATATTATATTATTTACAATATTTCAAAGAGGGAAAATTGCGTCCGACCATCCAACCAGGCGGACTCATACAACACGATTGCCCAAAGCTTCAAAACGCGTTACCGTAGCCAATATCCTGTCATTGCTAAAATTTAGAAGCTAGTTTTCTCTACCTGTGTATAAGTATATGTAATTGATTAAAGTTGTATATATTTAAATAAGGGGAGGGGGAGAAAAATAATATACATTAATGTACATAAACTGAATAAATATTTTTTAATAAATAATTTTAAAGTTAATAAATAAATGATAATAAGTTCTATTTTCCTTATCACAAATATATTTGTTTCATATTATTTTTTAGAATATAAAAATAATAAGATGGCTTTAAATGACCTCAAATTAAGAGGATTTATAACCATAATTAAATATGTAAATATGTAATCTATCTCCAAAAAAGGAAAAGTAATAGAATACAAAAATTGTATCAAATTCTTTTTAATAAATAAAGAAATATTATTTAGTAAATATCAAAAATAATAAAAAACTTAAATATAATATAATAAATTAAATATAATATAATAATAATAGACATTTATATTATTTTAATGATAAGAAATGAAGGTATTAAATTAAAGTTGAATGCATTTAAACAGTCAAACCACTCAAAAGACAATTAAAAAAAAAGTTTTATATAATTGATATTATCTAAAATTGATAAGCAAATAAAAAAAATGTTCTTCATTCTTTAATTATATTTCTAAAAAAAAATTATAATTGTCTGATGATGACAAATAAAAAATAAAGGTATTTTTTGGGAGACAAGTTTTTGTAAGCTCAATTATTAAAATATTTAAATTTAAATTAAGTTCAATTATTTTAAAAACTTTAATTAGTGTGCTCCTTTTTTTAATCATGATATTTTATTAATTCAACTTGCTTTTAAAATGTAATTAAATACTTTATATAATTGTTTTAAGAAAAAATAAATAAATAAATGAAAATTAACATAAATATTTAATTATTTAAAAAATAATTAACAAAATTCTATGTATCTATCTCTGAACTCGAAAATTCTTGGCCGCAGCAACCACACTTCTCCAACTATCTCTATTCTGAACCACAACCCTCCAATCCCTACCCACTCCCATCTCTCTCCCATTCCTTCCTACAATATCCACCCACCTTGGACTTCCAAGCGGGCGTTTCCCACTCGGTCTCCCCACCAATTTATTTTTTGCCATTCTTTCCTCTCCCATTCTAGCCACGTGCCCTGCCCATCGCAGCCTTCTCGATTTTATAATTAACTATTTATATCTGGAGATGCATAGAAATCAAGCAATTCCTCGTTATTCAGTCTCCGCCATTCCCCGGTGACCTCATCTTTCTTTGGCCCATAAATGCTTCGCAGAATCCTATTCTCAAATACTCTAAATCTACACTTGTCTCCTAAGGTCATAGACCATGTCTCACACCCATATAATACAACCGACAAAATAATTAAATAAACAAAATTATATTTTATTATTTATAATATTATTCACTTAATCATTAATAAATCTATAATAATTTTTATTTTATTCTAAATTAATTTCTTAAAGTTTTATTATAAACCAAACTCTTTACTCATACCAGTATTATTTGGTAGTTATTATGTTACATTTTTTTTAATTATATATATATATATTATTTATTTTTTTAATAATATATTGATACATTGAATTCAAACAGATTCAGATTCTTAAAGAAAAAATTAAAAATAAAATTGTCGAATCACATAAAATAAAATAAATAAATAAAAACAGATTTAAGGAAATATTAAAATAAAATTATAATCATAAAATAAAATAAAAAATATAAAAAATTTATTTTAAAAATTTATTAAAATATCAAATACTCTTAAGAATTTCAGATTAATTATCAAAGTTTATAATAATACAACAAATAAAAAAAAAAATATAACACTCAATATTTTATATAATTAGTATAATATTTAATAAATTTATATATTACCATATATATAATATTATATATTATCTCTATTTTAATAATAAATATATGTATATATAATTAAAATCACTTTCGAAAAAAATGAAATGATTTTAATGTTCAATTTTAATCGAATCATTTTATATTAAAGTAAATAAACAAAGATGAATATATATATATATATATAATATAATATAAAAAAATATGTATTATTATAAAGTATCAAGAATAACGTTCATCATCAGATGGAAACAAAATAAAAAACAAATAATATTTTATTTTGGGGTAATTAATTTTGGATGGAAATTGAAATTTCTCTCTCTTTCTCTCTCTCTCTCTTTTGATGTTAAAATGGGAAAATAGGAGGGTAAGGCAAATATCTTCAACCCTCAGGGGGTGTAGCAACATCTCAAGAAAGATTCTAATTTTGCAATCATTCCGCTCGCATTCATTCAAGAAAATGTTAAGAAGTCAAATCTAGGTCAAGAATATTCTTCTCAGAATTTAAATTTTCACTAAAAATACATATGATATTTAAATGAATTCTCTTTAAAGAGAGGATGGTAATTGCAAGGATTGAATAAATAATAACATCTAATAATTATATACACGAGTCAGTATGCATAATAGACTCAAATGAATGTTAATTAATTTTAATCAATATTTATTATCCTCATAGAATTTGTATCGAAATTTAAAAAATAATAAATAAATGCCTCCCTTTCCTATAGTATAAGTTAGTTATATAGTTAATTTTCACATCCATTAACACAACTAACAAATCCATTTCAAGATTTAAAAGATATTCATAAAATCATTTCAGCATCAGCAATTCTTAAAAATAAAACTTAATTATATTTGAAAATCAATATAAATAAAAATTATTATTTATTTTTAAAATTGGTTTAGTATATAGAAACATTTAATTTTATTATAAATAAAAAATATATGAAAATAGTTATATTTCATTTATCAAGAAATATTTATCTAATATTGTGATTAAAAAGACGCCACGTAGTTTGAGAGCATTACGATTGACTCTCAACTTCGTGGTCCCCGGGTCAAGTCCCAGAACTTATAAGAAAATTCATTTCTAGTTGATGACTATGAGAACGAGTTAGACCCAGCTTACGTGGTCCTAATTGTGAAATCATTTGAATTAAATAGTAACCGCCTTCAATCAATAAAAGAAGAAATCCGTTGTACTGATTATACAACATCTTTATCCCGCTTGAAGTGCAATCAACATGATATGCGCTGTCCTTTTATATAAGGTACAAAAGTTAAAGGTTTTTACCGACCGACGATAGTAAGGGAGGTATTGTTTTCACACCAAATTTCACATGTGGAGATTTTTACATATCTCCACGAATCATGCATTTTCTAAACAGAAAAAAGTATTTTTAGCATGATGTCTGTCCGTCCGTATAGATGTGTACAGCCTGAACGGCTCAACCGATTGTGATGAAATTTGGTATATTTACTTAATGCATCAGTGGGATGAATTGATCAACTTTTGGTGCAAATACGTGAACCGGAAGTGGTAGTATTAGCGATCGACGATAGGAAGGGAAGGGTTATTTTCACACCAAATTTCACATGAGGAGATTTTTTTATATATCACCACGAATCATGCACTTTGTATTGGTTTTATCCTCGGAAAAATCATATTTATTAGTTTTTTCTTGATTTAAAATTATGACGTCATCCAGCCATTCATGACGTCACAGCCTGGTCTTACATATAAATATATACATATATTATAAATAAAATAAAATTAAAAATATTTATGTTATATGCCTATATGTTTTTTATTACATTAATAGATATATTAAAATTATTTGAAATTATTTCTGTAGCTGGAAATTAATTTACTTCAAACCGTCGGTCGGTTCGGACCTGGCCACAGGTCAACTTATTTATATTATAGTCAAATTTGTAAAGAGCACGAAAAATGTTTACCCGACCCAACCCAAATATTATTCATAACTCCTTTCTTTTCAAATAAAAATGATTGTTTTATTTTTCAAATAGCAATCTGTATAATTAATAATAAAGTATATATATATACTCTTTATAATATTTAAAATACAACAATTTCAGATTTTATTACAATCTAAGTTGAGAAATACCTTTGGGGAAAATTTATACTGAGCAGTATGTACGTAAATGAAAATAAATAAAATATTTTTATAACACCGGAGATTTATTATTATATAAAAATAAAATATGATATTCTTTTATCACATAAGCTGGTGTGATTGTTGAGATTGTGAGGTGGGAGGAGAGTTAATCAAAAGTGAAGATGGTTGGCTACTACAGGAGTGGTTGTATCGACGAAATGAAGTCTCAAAATTATAATAATAAATCCTCTAGTTTATAGGTAGTTTTCTGTAATAGGTAGATCATGTTTATGTCAGTATATCTTCTCTTTAGTTTTACTTTGTCTAATTTAAAAATGTAACTATAATAAAACATTTTATAGTTTAAATATAGTTTTCTATTTAAACAATAATATATATTCTCCAGTTACGTCAAAACATAAAAGTTTCTAATAAAATGTTTAATAAACATAATTTTTTTATAATCTCTAAATTAATTGCTTACTGCCCATAAATGAAATGATTATTTACTTAAATATAATTATTTGTTTAATAAATATTTATACTAAGGTGAGAGGAAATAAATAATTATTATTAGCCACATTTGTACCAAATATTTCCTAAAATAAAACAAATGATACAACTTTTTGACAAAAATACAAAACTTGAATTATAAATATAATAAAGAAGATAAATCTATCTATATTTTTAATATTATTATGAGTATACACAATAAAATATGTAAATATATAAATATATAAATATTCTATTATATATTTACACAATGCATGTTGGCATGGTCCATGACATTAAAGGTTAATACTAACCAAATTGTAAATAATTTTATTATTTTTTATTGTAACTGTGTAGTGTTCAAGTTTTTTTTCTAAGTCTTTCCCCTGAATTAATTTAATATAGTATAACATTCGCTAAACATAAACATTTTAATTAATACTAGCTGTTCCGAGCGTCTACGGCGCTCTTCACGCCTAGACGGGGGCTCCGCCCCCTGTACCCCTGATTGATACATAGTATTTGGTTGAAAGTCTTTATGTAAAAGGTTTTCATCCATTTTGTTTCAATCAGTATAAGTAGATAAGACATGTATTTGTTTTCTTGTAAAATATATTTTAATTTAATCAGTAAATTAATTATATATTTTATTGTATATGTTATATTTATCTAACTCTGTGTCTCTACAGTTTTCGAAAGTTCTTAGCCGCAGCATCCACATTTTTCTAAGCGTCCCTATCCTGAGCTACAACCAAATCCTACCCTGTTCCATCTCTCCCATGTCCTTTCCTTCATTGTCCACCCACCTTGGTCCTTGGTCTTCCACCGGATGTTTCCCAATCGGTTTCTCCCAATTTCTAGTTTCTCCAATTCCTACCACGTCCCCTTCGGTTACCTTACTCCTTGTATTTTAGGCTCTGGAGTTTTTTGCGTACGGACACTGTCGTATTAAATATATAGATATGAATCGAAGTGAAACAATGTAAACATTTCATTTTGATACACATCTATTTAAACAACAAATGTGAATGTGCTTTATTGCACAATTTTGTTATAAATTGTACATATTGTATAAATGAGAATCCCACATGTGTTTAGGGGTAATAATTAAACTTGTATATATTCTTTGGGGCTAATAAACACATTTTAAATAAAAAAAAATGACATTAAAGGTCAAAAATATTAAAAATATAACTTCCATAATTATGACTGGCTCATTGAAATGTTTGTCGTAGATTTAGATAAATTTAAATTTAATACTTATTTTACATGATCTTTAATTATTTGTAGATGAGATTAAATTTTTTATATATTTTCTATATGTTTGTTCTCCAAAATTGATTTGATCCTTGAATTCAGGCTGAGAACTCTAGTCAAATGATGTTCTTTTACCTTGTATGTTTTTGTTTTATTTGATCACATTTGAGAATAACACTATTCATGTAAAATTTTTTATATACACTTTGGGAATCAATAATCTAATTTAGAGTTAGAAATATTTTTCGAATAAAAACCTCTTGAAAAAACAGATAACGAGAACCAAAAGTTGTACAATAGTATTCATCTTTTTTTTATATATTTATTTTTTTAACAGACATAAAGTTACTTATTTACATAAAATATTCTGTATATTTTTGTATAAGAGATCAAAAGTTTATCATTGGTAAAAAAAGAAGACATAATTATATTTATTTTGTATATATACCTTGATTTGGTGTACAATGCACATTTTTGAAAACACTCCTTTTTAAAGTTATAATTGATAGAAAAAAAAGAAAATATAAATTATGAATTTAGTTTATTTCTTCTTTTTTTTTTATTTTCTCTCTCTCTCACACACACACTATATCTATATCAATATATATGTGTATGTGTATTGGTATTTTTAAAATATTTAAATATATCATTTTTCTTTTTCAAAGTCAACTACTCTTCTTCAAAGTTAACTACACAGATAGAATTTTTTTTATAAAATATATGTTGATATCTTTGTAGGATATTCGTATATTTTTGAGATATTAGACCGCTCTAAGGATTTTTTTGAAATTCACATCATATATAGTATTTATTTAGAAAAATCGATCTGTATTGTTTCAGCCTCAGGAAAAATCAACTTTATTAGTATTTTCTTAATTTAAAATAGTAAATTTAAATGACGTCACAAATTACGTCATCCAAATTGAAATTTGCCTCCCGTCTTTTTACTATCTCGCCAGAGATAGTATTGCGATCACGAAAATTTTCGATGTTGAGATTTTGATGTTTTTATACGTTTTGAAGGTTCCTGAATCATTTTCACTAAGGTTGAGAAAAATGTCTGTGTGTGTGTGTGTGTGTGTGTGTGTGTGTGTATGTGTGTGTGTATGTATGTAGGCAAGATTACGCAAAAACGGTTTGAGCTAGAATGATGAAATTTGGTACATGGACATTATTCAAAATTCATAGTTTTCTATCAACTTTTGAGAAATGTAGCTCAACCGGAAGAGGGTCATTACCTACAACGTTTTGATTTTTTTTCCTCTAAAGTGACCGTAAAAATAAAGATATATGTTTGATAATTTTTCACATGATTAATAATTATATAAAACTGTTATATATAGAATTTCAGCTTGATTGATTGGCTGAAATTACCAGAATTAATTTTTTAACACTGCAAATCTCACGCGCCAACACGTGACGTGGTGCCATCAACAAAAAGCCAAACATGCGCTGGTTTAATATTTATTATTTATTATTTATAATTTATAATTAATTAAATTAAATTTAAATATAATATATTATGTTATTTAATCCAATTCAAATTGCGAGATAGTCGAGTGGAGACACTCCAGCTAATTTTAATTGATATTGTATTAATATTTTTTACTATCTCGCCAGAGATAGTATTGCGATCACGAAAATTTTCGATGTTGAGATTTTGATGTTTTTATACGTTTTGAAGGTTCCTGAATCATTTTCACTAAGGTTGAGAAAAATGTCTGTGTGTGTGTGTGTGTGTGTGTGTGTGTGTGTGTGTATGTGTGTGTGTATGTATGTAGGCAAGATTACGCAAAAACGGTTTGAGCTAGAATGATGAAATTTGGTACATGGACATTATTCAAAATTCATAGTTTTCTATCAACTTTTGAGAAATGTAGCTCAACCGGAAGAGGGTCATTACCTACAACGTTTTGATTTTTTTTCCTCTAAAGTGACCGTAAAAATAAAGATATATGTTTGATAATTTTTCACATGATTAATAATTGTATAAAACTGCTATATATAGAATTTCAGCTTGATTGAATCGCTGAAAGTACCAGAATTAATTTTTTAACATTGCAAAGCTCACGCGCCAACACGTGCCATGGTGCCATCAATAAAAAACCAAACATGCGCTGGTTTAATATTTATTATTTATAATTTATAATTAATTAAATTTAATTTAAATATAATATATTATGTTATTTAATCCAATTCTCAAATTGCGAGATAGTCGAGTGGAGACACTCCAGCTAATTTATATTTAAAATATTTTAAAAATTTTTATTTAATTTCGAAATAAAATTAAAATAATATTTTAAAATAAAATTACAAAATATATTTATCATTCCCCCACACAAAAAAAATATTCATGAATACATAGGAACAATTATAATATAAAGGAAGGAATTTCAAATAAATTGTTGAATATATTTGACTAATAATATTAATTGGTTTAGATTTCTGTGAATGTTATTATTATGTGATTATATCTCTGATAAATCTGATAGTAATAATATACATATATATATATATATATATATATAATATAAGATCAAATATTATATCAAGTAAATTTTCGATGGGTCATTTTTGGAAAACCCATTTAACAATTGTAATAAATAATTAAAAAATTGTAAAATTTTTAAAGTTTATAATAATAAATTGTATAAATTTATTAAAGGGTCAAGCGAAAGCTCAGTATTCCAGGTAGTATTTATCTTATCTTATTGTAACGTGCCGCGTACTTACTTGCACCAATGCTAGAAAGAAGGAACGAGATCATGCCACCTATATACGACGAATGTGTCAATTGTTTATTAAAAACATCATTTAATTTAATTCAAATATAATTTATTTAATTTAGTTACAATTATTAATTTTATATTAATCCAGTTAATTATAATTTATATTATTTAATTTAATTATTCAATCAATTTTACATTAATTCTTTTAATTATAACTTATTTAATTCAACTTGTTTATTTAATTAATTTTACATTAATTCATTTAATCATAATTTATATTATTTAATTTATTTATTCAATCAATTTTACATTAATTCTTTCGATTATAACTTATTTAATTCAACTTGCTTATTTAATTAATTTTATATTAATTCATTTAATTATAATTCATATTATTTACTTTATTTATTCAATCAATTTTACATTAACTTATTTAATATATCTTATTCAAATTAATTCATTTATTTACTCAATTTCATACGAATTTATTCAAATGCATTTGATGTAATTAAATTTGCTTTACTCACACTCTCCTGGCCAGGAACACATATTCACTAAACAGATCAATATTAACACAAACATTTTATAATTATCGATAATTCATTCACTTCGCCTCTGATGTACTATCTCAGCTCGCCAGCGCAACTGTGTCCTCCCTCTCCTCTCGGCCTTCGTTCACATCACCTTCCGCTATCCACTCCGTCGGGCTCCCCACCTCCTCCTCCATCTCTTATCACCTATCTCGCTTCCACTTACATGCATTTTTCCTTAACTTATTTCTATTATTTCTATTATTTCTATTATGAGAATTGCCAGCTTGTGAAAAAAATACATTCTCTAGGGGCCCTTAATGGGTGAACAGCGATATATATTCCTAATATATTACACTCCCCTACCCTTTAAAAAAGATTGTTTCGGTAAAGATTCTTACCGAAACAATCCTTTTCAACAGTTCGACCCCTCCTCTGTTTTGTCTATGTCCACATCACTTCCCAGTTGATTTTGCAGCTCCTCGGCCTCCTTCTTTCTGCGTGCGCACTTCTTCCACCAAAGATACCCCACTAGTCCACATAGACTCACTAAAACTGTTCCACCACCGGTTCCGCCAGCGATAAGATGTTGTTTCCTTTTGCTCTGTATCAACCTCGCCTCCTCTCGCAACCTGGATAATGGAACACTCATCGAGGTCCTTCCCAACTCCGCTCTTATCGACTCCAAACTTTTCAGTCCCTCCGCCAGTATCGTGTTCTCCTTACACGATGTCTCTGTTATTAGGGGTTCTTCTTTCTGGCCGGTAAATATCGCTGGAGTTGTTATCATGATTCTCGATTGACCCGCGCTCCTAGACATCAACAGATGTTGATTTGTATGTAGCTGACATCCCTCCGGAATGGTAACGATGCCTTGTCGATGTAGTTGAATATCATCGAACCTAGGTTCGCTACCGGTACGGCAACTTTGTCGGGCCACTTGAGGTCGTGATATACTATAATACCAATGGGAACCAGAATATGATGGTTCCCAAAAATCAGTAACCGCCCCTAATAACACTTCCCATGAGCAGTAACTGTCTAGATGCTCCGCCTGTTTGAAGAAGAGGGCGCTGACACAACTGAGTTGGGATCGGGCTACGAGTGGAATAGGCTGTTGACACACCATAGGCTCCCGTCCTCGGCAGTTGTCCACATATCTATGTTCTAGCGTGGTATATTTTTGGTGGTCATGCGTTACTAGGATCCACGGGGAAATTTTCACTAACTTGGTCCTCACTCCCCCCCGAGCTGTAGGCACCACATGAACGAAATATATTGTTCCTGACTGGGATACTGTCTTCAACGGAAGGGAGATCACGAAACGGATAGCGTCCCTGACACTATACACTTTCACTAATGAGGTGTCATAGTACTTATAAATAAATCGTAATTCTAGCGGGGTCAGCCAT
This sequence comes from Labia minor, assembly GCA_963082975.1. Classification (NCBI taxonomy): domain Eukaryota; kingdom Metazoa; phylum Arthropoda; class Insecta; order Dermaptera; family Spongiphoridae; genus Labia; species Labia minor. The sequence continues at coordinate 59,191,295 of OY720345.1, forward strand.
TCTTGTCCTTCGGGGAGTTTCTTATTTATATCTATCATTAATTCTAATAACATTTTTGGGTTGATCAATCGCGCATCGAGGCGTCCCGCTGCCGCCGATTGAACAATCCCGAGGATATCCTCTAACCAGTTTCGAACTGACGTCACTGCTTGCCCCAGGCGTCGTGTCTTAGTCATTAATTCTAACGCTTCTTGAAAAAATTTTTCGGCTGCGTTTTGCCGTCCAAGTGTCGAATTAAAATTTTGGTCTATCAAAGTGGCTAATTCCAATAATGTTCTAGCATGTTGTTTAATCAAGTCGAAATTTTGATTAGTTTTATGGTCGAGTTGGTCTAATGCTGTAATTTGATCATCGAAGTAATGACTCATTTGTTCATTAACTTCATTTAAATTTTGTAATCTGGTATTCAATTCCACCAGATCTTCATTATCTAAAGTTCCGAAAATGAATTTTAAAACGTGCCCCCCCGCGTCCACCAGACCACGTCGACTTCGCGCCGGGGGTAGCATTTCACTCAAATGTGAAATAATCCCCTCCGTCATCTCGAAACTGGTCTTAATATAGGACATATCCTCCTTAAAATCTATTGTCTTCAAAGGTTCTCCTTCCAAGAGAGCGTATCGGTCATCCTGTAATTTCTCCAGAGAATCCCTGATGACCGATACCTTCCCTTGAATCTCTTTCACGTCGACTTCCGTTACAATCCGCCACTCATCTCCCGTAATTATCACATCGTCGACTGGTTCAAAATAGACTCCCAGTGGCATTATCTCCTCCCTCTCCCTCGCCTGCTTCCCCATCGCATCGTTAGTTTGGCCTGTGAGAGAAGAAACAAAGAAACATTACTCCTTTTTTTTATGGAAATTCCAAATGGTTCTCTTTTTAGGACGCCCTACCCCTCTCTTTTTTGGTGGGACTCCAACGGGTGGTTTACTCGTATTAGGGTTCTTTGTCGCCCCGGCTGTTGTGGGAGGGCTTGTCCCCGGGCTACTGGTACTGGGTTGGGCCTCCACGCTACCCCTAACCGGGACATCTCTATTGGGTGGTGTGTGAGGAGGGTGTGCATTCTGGTCCCGAGTGTTGGGTGATTTCTCCGGGCTAGCCGGGGAATCTATATCCTCCCACCCCTCCTCCCTTTGACTTTCTTCATCCTGCGAAGCTTGTCCTGTTTCCCCTTGAGTAACGTGCTCACCGGTCTCTGTCTCCTGTCGCCCAGACTCTGGATCTCTTCTGTCAATCCTGAGGGATTCCTCTTCCCTTAGTGCTTCTGCGATGTCTATTTCATCTTGGCTGTCTAAATTTATTACAGGGGGTGTTTCCTTCTCCCCTTCTGGCTCGATCTCCTCTATCTCGCTGGGTCTTGCGGAATAATCTAGTTGTCCTACTCCATTCCAATTGGGCTGGGAGTCATTCTGTTCTCGCCACGGACTCAATGAAATGTCCTCTTCCCCTGACCACACATCGTCATCCGAATCGCTCTCCCAAATCCGGTTTTTCTCCTCTTCATCATCAGTTGGCGTTGGGGTTCCAATGGCCGCTGGTGTGTATACGTGTACTCTCACCGGGTAGTCGGGGGTTAGCTCTTTTAGCCACTTCTTGACTTGTACCCATTTGAGGCCGTCCATTCCGCATCCTAAGCGCGGAACCGCCAATGCTGGGATTCCTACCTCGGTCGCTTTCAGTAGAAGGTTCTTGATTGTCATTTTCACGTTTTCAGGGCGCGGCTTGTCACTCGCTTTTGTTTTCGTGACACAGTGAAGTATTACTCTATCTGGGTGGTATTGCACTAGGATCTCTCCGATGGTTGGTTCTGGGATCTTTTCGCAAGGGTGCCTCGGATAGGTGTCTCGTATAGTTTTTGCAACACCTTGGGACATGCGTAAGTCGGCCGATACGCAATGAGCTAGGGCGTAATTTTTGGGTGCCATCAACATATCTCCCGTGTGTTCATATACACGGTTCACTCCGCGGCGTTCTATATTGGCTGGTTTCAAACGATTCACATGTATGTTGACAATCTTAGTGGGGCTCCACCACACTCCATATACCACTTCGGAATTTTTTGTCGCTATTGTGTAGGGGCCCTTCCAAGGCTTATAAAATTTCCGAGCTTCTGACTCTTTCAGGACGGGGTTGTATACATATACTTCATCCCCTACCTCGAACCTTCGGAATTTTCGATGTTTATTAGCCTGTTTCCTGCTCGCCTGTAACCTGGCTTCCGACTGATTTATCGACCGTTGTTGTAGATGTTCTATCCGGTCACACAAGTCGTTTAGATATGCCCATCTATCTGGCTCTTCTTGATGATGTTGATTTTTTACGGTGATATTAATGTCTGTTTCCCGGCCGAATGCTAGCACATTCGGCGAAAACCCAGTGCTGGAATGGGGTCCGCTCCGATAAGCCATTAACGCGTATGGCAACCAAACATCCCAGTCTTTACCGTCTGTTCTCACCCACGGTCGAAGCATCTCATTTATTGTTTTGTGTACCCTTTCCACTCGTCCATTCGATTCTGGATGATAGGCTGTTGTTTGTACCTTTTTTATTCCTAAACGTTGACATAGTCCCAGGAATAGTTTAGAGGTGAAATTTCTTCCTTGATCGGTTAAGATGATTTCTGGGATCCCATGCCGGCTTATTACTTCTTCCGTGAGCGCACGGATCACTCTGGCCGCTGTTTGGTTCGGCATGGGTATCGCTTCCAAGTACCGGGAGTAGTGATCTAGTACCGTCAAAAGGTATCTATTACCTCGGGTGGACTTCGGGAATTCCACGACATCTAGTGCTATCATTTGGAAGGGCCTTCTGGGGATCTCATGTGGTTGAACGGGAGCTCGAAGTCCAGTTGGCGACTTCATCTGGGTACATATACTACACTGTTTCACCCAGGACTCTACGTCCCGTTCCATTCCCTCCCAAAAATATTGTCGCTGGATTCGTGATAAGGTTCCCTGTACCCCTCTATGCCCCGCCGTGGGTCTATCATGATTCTCTTCCAATATCATGGGCACCTTTTCTCGGGGTACCATTAGACGGGTTTGGTGATCATCTACTACGTACAAACACCCATCGGATCTTGCTTGGGCTTTGCCGCTCCGTGCCCACCGCTGACAGTCCTCATCTTGATCTTGTGATTCGCGCCATTCTTTTTCGGTCGCTGTGGTTCTCAATAAAGTTCGAATCGTATGCACCTTCGACTCAGGGCCTTCCTCACTAACTTTCACCCTACTGAGAGCATCCGCATTCCGATGTAACTTCCCCGGTCGATGTTCTACTGTATAGTCATATTCCGCCAGTCGTAGCGCCCATCGTGTCAACCGCTGTGACGGATCATGCAGACTTAACATCCATTTCAAGGCCGCGTGGTCAGTTATCAGTTGGAATTTCCTCCCATATAGGTAACACCGAAATTGTTGCGTCGCCCACACTACAGCAAGTAGTTCTTTCTCCGTTACTGTGTAGTTACTTTCGGCCTTGTTCAACGTTCGACTAGCGTAAGCAATCGGCCTTTCATATCCGTCTCGACGCTGTGATAACACTGCGCCTAAAGCCTCGTTCGAGGCGTCTGTGGCCAAGATAAACGGCAGTGTGAAATCTGGATAAACGAGTACGGTGTCACTACACAGGAATTTTGTGAGAGAAAGAAACGCTTGTTCCTGGTCCTTCCCCCATTGGAACTTCTGGTCTTTCTTCGTGAGGACCGTCAATGGCTTCGCAATATTAGCATACTCAGGGATAAACCTCCTGTACCACCCTGAGAGTCCCAGAAACTGTTGTATCTCTTTTACGTTTTTCGGTTGTGGGTAGTTATTAATCGCTTCCACTGTTTTTGGATCGGGTCGGACTCCATCTTTCCCCACCCGATGCCCCAGGTACCCAACTTCTCCCACCGCGAAATGACATTTCTCTAGTTGTATTTGCAGTCTTGCCTGTCGGAGGCATTCGAATACGTTTCGCAACCTTCTTTGATGTTCTGAAAATGTTGTACCAAATACTACCACATCATCTAGATATACGAAACATTCGCTTCCTTTAATTCCAGCCAACACCCGATCCATCAAGCGTTGGAAAGTAGCTGGAGCCCCGGCTAAACCGAACGGCATTCTTGCGTACTCAAAATGCCCCATAAAAGTAGTGAATGCGGTTTTCTCTCTATCTTCTGGAGCTACCTGAATTTGGTGGTACCCACTTGCCAGGTCTAGGGTAGTGAAATATTGTGCATTTCCTAAGGATTCTAGCGTCTCCGTGATATTAGGTATCGGATACACCGGAATCTTCGTTACACTGTTCAGAGCTCGGTAGTCAGTACAAAATCGATATTTAAGCCTCCCGTCTGTACTCTTTTTGGGTACTAGTACTACGGGTGCTGACCATGGCGAATCTGATTCTACAATCACTCCTTCTTCTAGCATCTTCCCGATCTGTTTTTCTACTTCGGGTCTCATCGCATGCGGCACTCTATAGGGTCGTTTAAAGATGGGAGCTGATCCTTCAGTGACAATTTTATGCTTCACACCTAGTGCACAACCCAATCCCGTTGTTCCCTCTTCATACATCAATGAAGCATATTCGTTCAATAGCTCGAACATCTGATGTTGGTGATTTTTAGGCAGGTGGGTCAACTTTTCCTTGAACTTAGATACCCATTGATGTTTGGTCTCTTGTTCAACCACCTGCACTCGGCAAATACAACTTTGGTCTAATATTGGTATCGTGCTGGCTTTGGCAAGTTGTTGGCGACGATCTATCACTGCCTCCCTACTAGATAAGTTTATTACTCTGACCGGTACAATTCCTTTCTCGACTCTCACACAAGTCCGCCCTACCCGTAACACTGGTTGCGCCAATATAACCGGTTCCACTACCATTTCTGAGCCATCTTGTGCATTATCTACCTCAGCCCAGACCACTACCTCGGACCACGCCGGAATTACTTTCCTCTGTTTTGCTCTCACGACCTCCTCTGGCAATCCTTCTATCCCGGTGACAGGCGGAATGCCACTAATGGCTTCAAATTCCGTGTCCTCTTTCCCAGTGCTAATTACCCTTGCTCTCACGACCTCCTCTGGCCCTCCTTCTATCCCGGTGACAGGCGGAATGCCACTAATGGCTTCAAATTCCGTGTCATCTTTTCCAGTGCCAATTACTCGTGCTCTCACGACCTCCTCTTGCACTTCTTCTATCCCGGTGACAGGCGGAATGCCACTAATGGCTCCAAATTCCGTGTCATCAGTTTCAGTGCTAACTACTCCTCTAGGTCGTTCCAGGGGAATAATCTCCAAATTACTCCCATCCCCAACACCCCTTTTCCCCTTCCCGTTACCTCGTGCTGTGCCGTTCCAACGGCACTCCCTTTTCTGCACATCAATCACCGCTCCCAAAGCGGTCAACACATCCATTCCCAGGAGCCCATCTCCCGCTATTCGTACATCGCAAATAATGAATGGATGCATGATTCTTCTCTTCGTCACCAGTATCGGAAGCGTTTGTTGACCACTAATGGGCAACAGATCTCCCGTAACTCCACACGCATTTCGCGGATATCCCATTACAGGGATATCTGGAATAGGAGCTTTTAAGATCGACACTTCCGACCCCGTGTCCACTAGCATCTCCAATTCCCGTCCCCCTATACTCAGTCTCACTCTAGTAGCCTTATCCGCATTGGTGTTGATTGCGGTTACCAGGAGAGATCCGAATCTCTTCGGACTCACTCTTGGGGCGGAGGGAGTCCGAACTCTTTTGGGGCCACTTGCGTATGGATGTTTTCTTCGGCCACACACTTTACCTGGGGAGGTCGGGGGCACTGCCTTATAAAGTGCTCCCTACTCCCGCACCTATAGCATCCTTCACGAGGTTTGATGTTCCCTTTTTTCTCTGTACCCCCAATGGTACTATTCGGTTCCCTCTTTATGGGGCACATCCGAGCCATGTGTCCCTCCCGATTACAATTGTAACACCTGCCCCTAATCGCAGGGTTACTCGTGAACCGTGTGTTGTCTCTACGTCTCCATGGGTAGGTAAAGCGGGTTTCCGGGACATTCCTTCCCTCTTTTTCCCAACGTTGTGCAATTTGTAAGGCTCCTTCCTCGGTCGTGGGGGCTGCTACTCGGGCTTGTCTACCCGGTTCGCCTCTGAGCCCTTCTAGAAACCGAGCCAATAGGGTAATTCCTGTACCCGCCCAATCTATCCCGGCCATTGCATCTCGTAATCGATCTAGATAATCCGCTGCACTCTCTTGCGGAGTTTGACCCATAGTCAGGACCATTCTCATCCTTTGGGTGGCCGTGTCTTCCGGCTTGAACCTCGCTCTCAGCTGTTCCTTCACCCCTTCCCAAGTGATATCTCCTGGTAAATTTCTGACGACTCTCAACGCCGTTCCCTCCAGCTTCCATTCCAAGACCTCCCTCCTCTGGTCCTCGGGTATGTTACCCATTTTGGCCAATTGCTCAAATTTATTGAGGAATAGGTCAATCTGTCCTGTCCCCGTCCAGGGCGACATCCCCTCCACTATTCCCCAATTAGGGTCTCGATTGACGCGTACCTCCACGGGACCAGCCGCCCCAGTCAGATTTGATAACTGGGCCTGCAATTGTCCTAATTGTTGTTCCAAATTATGGATCTGTTCCTCCATGTTTCGTGGGGGTGCTTTCAACTTCGATGTTGAGCAAACACCAGGTCTAGGGTTTAATTTTATCGTACTCTCCCTCACTTAAATACTCCCAAATTTCCGTATCTCTGCTCTCAGAATTTTACTTTATCTTTGGTTTGAAAGGAATTAAACTATTAACAAAATATTCCCATTTTAATTAAATTTTATCGATGCAATCCTCAAAATTTTGCTTAATTATTTTACTCTCTACCCCTAAACCCTCGACCCCACACCTGACACCAGTTGTAACGTGCCGCGTACTTACTTGCACCAATGCTAGAAAGAAGGAACGAGATCATGCCACCTATATACGACGAATGTGTCAATTGTTTATTAAAAACATCATTTAATTTAATTCAAATATAATTTATTTAATTTAGTTACAATTATTAATTTTATATTAATCCAGTTAATTATAATTTATATTATTTAATTTAATTATTCAATCAATTTTACATTAATTCTTTTAATTATAACTTATTTAATTCAACTTGTTTATTTAATTAATTTTACATTAATTCATTTAATCATAATTTATATTATTTAATTTATTTATTCAATCAATTTTACATTAATTCTTTCGATTATAACTTATTTAATTCAACTTGCTTATTTAATTAATTTTATATTAATTCATTTAATTATAATTCATATTATTTACTTTATTTATTCAATCAATTTTACATTAACTTATTTAATATATCTTATTCAAATTAATTCATTTATTTACTCAATTTCATACGAATTTATTCAAATGCATTTGATGTAATTAAATTTGCTTTACTCACACTCTCCTGGCCAGGAACACATATTCACTAAACAGATCAATATTAACACAAACATTTTATAATTATCGATAATTCATTCACTTCGCCTCTGATGTACTATCTCAGCTCGCCAGCGCAACTGTGTCCTCCCTCTCCTCTCGGCCTTCGTTCACATCACCTTCCGCTATCCACTCCGTCGGGCTCCCCACCTCCTCCTCCATCTCTTATCACCTATCTCGCTTCCACTTACATGCATTTTTCCTTAACTTATTTCTATTATTTCTATTATTTCTATTATGAGAATTGCCAGCTTGTGAAAAAAATACATTCTCTAGGGGCCCTTAATGGGTGAACAGCGATATATATTCCTAATATATTACATTATTATGCTAGCTAAAATTGTATATATGTATTTATCTATATATATTGGTTCTCAAAAACCGCTCTAACGATTTTTTTCAAATTCACACTAGATATAGTATTTATAAAGAAAAATTAAGTTTTATTGATGATATCTCTTGAAACATACAGCTTCATTATTAATTTCTTAATTGAAAATTATATATGGAAAACGTCAAAATTTTTAATACTGCCTGCTAAGACAGTAAAAAAATGACAATTTTTTATCTAAATACATATAGTCCAGCGGTTGGACTGATGTTTTAACGAGTGGATTTCGTCGGTTCGAAACTCGCCGGGTGAATCGTTATTTAAAAATGAAAATAATGATTTTGTTATTTTTTTTTCTTTTTATCTATTGTTTACTTTTTAATAAATTACTATTCTATATTTATTTATTCATTGTTCTTTTATTAATAAAGTTTTAGATAGTTTTATAAGTTTTAATATTTTTTCAATAAAATATTATTCAATATATTTATTAATATTATTTTATTTATTATTATTGAGTACCCGAAGTTCCATTCATTTTAATCAGATTGATGCAATGATGCAACAGTTAATAATTGTAATATTGTAATAAATTTCTATCTTGAAAATTGTTACATATTATTCAGGATATTTTAAAAACTATTTCTTTCTTTAATTAATATTCATTTTTTCTATAAGTCAGATATATTTCCAAATATTAAATAATTTTTGAAGTGAAAACTTCTTTAGCGGCGTTGAGCACTTTTGCGGGATGGGGAAAAAGTATAGAACTCGCGTGATCGTGACCAACACCATGAAGCTAGCACATTACGTCTGCTTTCAAATTTCTTATAACAGAGCGCGAAATTTGAATTGTCATTAGAACTGTTTTATAAATTATCTCTATCATATAAATATATATTTATTATGTAAAGTTCATTTCATATATACATATATAATCAAAATTATACGAAATGAACTTCACATAAAAAATATATATTTTATGTTAGAGATAAGAATTATAAAACAGTTCGTATTGCAATATTTTAAACAAAGTTGTGTATATATATATATATATAAATATAAGTTACAAATTTGTTTAAAATATATGTTTAAAATAATATATAAGTTATATATATATATATATACATGCATATGAAATTCATCTTTCTCGTGAAATAGCGCGAATTTCGTCTGTTTTAAAATTTCTTACGCAGAAGTTTTCACTTCTGTCGGCCAGTCCCACGACTGCCAATTTTGCTTTTTTAATTCCGAAAAGCTGCAAAGCACGTTTTTTTGTCTTTAGTTTGTTTTATAACCACTTGGGGCGCTAAACAGTTTTTCAAAAAAACACTATAGAAAAAAAATATATGTACCTATATATTATATATTTATGTATTATTGAGGAGCACAAGTTCATTAATTTTAATCAGATTGATGCAAATGTGTAACATTTAATAATTGTAATAAATAATTAAAGAATTGTGTATCAATATTTTTTAAAGGGTAGAGCGAGAGCTCGGTGTCCCAGGTATTAATATTACCAGCCAAATCCAATAATAATGAATCATTTTTTTTAACTTAAGTACCGAGCCGAGGCTCGGGGTCCCGGTACTTTATCACTTATCACACATAGTTAGGACCATCAATTCGAGGAGATTACACCAGTCAGGTTAGGTGGTTTGAATGGTAAACCAATTGAGAAACATCTGGATGGCCTTGGATAAACATGTACAAGATGTAAAGGAATTGGAAGAAGGATAGTGTGGATGGAGGAGGATCAACCAAAGTACGGATGTAGGAACAGAATTGATTTTTCCTAGAATTTATCATTTTAGTAGAAGCCACATTGACATAATTATTTATCAAAATTTGAATACTTTGAACCATTTAACACAAAATCTTTTTAACGAAATTTGATGATTTGTTAATAGAAAGATTTTTTGATTAATCAGGTACTCCATGGTTCTAGTTACATCCTCCACCTCCTTCCTCTATCCCCATGCTTCATCCTGGTGCCGTCCGTCCACCCATTAAATCTCAATTTCATCATCATTTTTGATTCTCTCTCTCTTCCTCTCTTGTTCAACTGCGTGAACATTTAAATAGGAAATTAATTGGTAGAATGGAAAATTAAATAAAAATTATCTATTTAAATAGATTATCCGTTAAATGGGAGATTTATTTTAACTTCATTTTTTATATTTAAGTAATAATATATATATATATATATATATAATGTTCTATGCGTGACTGCCGAAATGCGCATCAAATTCTTTTTATAAGTAAATTATTTCTATATGAAAAAGTTAAATATATATATATATAATTTGATTACAGTTAGTTATTATATATTAAATATTTACTTTAAATTAAAGAAAGAGATGTGTGGTTCCTGTTGCAAAACGGGGTTAAGGAAATTTTGAAATAAAACAAATTCTTTTTGTGTTTTTATACCTAAATATTTCTTATTCATCTACATAAGAACTTAATTGATTTTTTTTTTGTTTATTTTTTGTTTAGTGGATTCCGAGATCAATAATTAATATATATATATAAAACGGATTGAAAAGAACTAAAAGTATAATTCGTATGACATACAGGAGCTTTTTCTATTTGGATGAAGTGAAATATTAATTGAAATTTAATCTTCATCTGGTGAAAAATTGGTTGAAAACCGTGACGGCAGATGGACAGAGAAATTATATGTTAGAAGCTATAGATTGAATCACCTCTCCTCATTGAAATATTAAAGAGTTGTTCATAATTTATTTAATCTTGTAATAGTAGATCCAGTCGCTTCTAGCCTAGAACCAACTCCACAAGATCAAATCTTTTTTCCTTTATTAAATTATAATAATTATTTAACGCCAGCTATTCGAGTTAATAATTTGTTAATGAAATTCTAACAGGGGCTCATTACACCACAGAAGCTTCCACTCGTTCAAGTTTATTTATGAAACCTATTGAAAAAAAATAACACTACACCAAAACCCATGAAGTACTGTTTTTAATTAACGTTTATGGCCAGAAAGTGCAAAAGAACATCGTAATACCAGGGAAAAGAAGAATTGTGCTTATTTTATTATATGAGCGGGTTGAGTTGGCGTCGTTTGCCTTTTGGCACAGCGTGTTTGGCGAACAGCCCACAAAGGAAGAGCAACGCGAAGAGGAAGACATCGGCGTCGCTGGCAGTTCACTAACGAGACGGAAGAAGACCAACGGATCGCCCCCCCCCCCCCCCCCCCACACTCCCCAATTAATTCATTGGTTCTCATTTTCGGAATAGAGAACGAACGAAGGAACGGGTGCGCTTTATTCTCAATTGGACATGATCGTCCCCATACTCCAATTGCTTTTTTTTTTACAGACGGTTTTAAATTACTTCACATTTAACTCAATTGATTATTTTAGCCATTCTATTAACAACGACATACATATATTTGGGATTTTCAAATGCATTAGTACTTGGCGAATTTGAAATTACTTTTTTGTTTCATTAAAATATATTAGAGTCAATTTAACTTCAATTTAAATAAGAAATTAATTCAGATAAATTATTTCTTATAAGCTTGAGTAACTTTTTGGTTACAAAATAGAATCTGTATTACTCTCAAATAAATCAATTTTTATATTTTTTATTACGTTGGCTCAAGTAAAATCTTACGAAATATGATGCTTTTTGTCAACTAAGTACACTTTTCCAAAAATTGAAATAAAATGTAATCTTTTCTTAAAATTTTGCAGTTTCTAAAAGTACATACAATCAATCAAGGATTCGTTTGGTACCGGATTCAGAAAAAGAAAATTTCACTTGGAAGATTCATTGAAAGATACTCATTTTGTTTCAGGAACTCTATCACCTATACAATAACTATATTAACGAAATTAAATTTTTTTAGTATTAACTTGCATTCATTTAACAAAAAAATACCTTGAGTATATACCATAATAATTTTATATAAAAATCAAACTTTTAAAGAAGAAAGGACTGTCTATATTTATTGGTTACTGTTGGTATTTTGGTTGGTCTATGACCTTAGGAGGGGAGAGTACATTTCGAGTATTTGTGCCTAGGATACTTCACAGCATTTATGGGTCAAAAATAGATGAGGTCATCAGGAGAGCATAAGAAGGAATTGCAGACATAGTTAAGGTTATAAAATTGAGAAGATTGCGTTGGTCAGAGCACGTGGCTAGAATGGGAGAGAAAAGAATGGCGAAAAATATATTGTTGGAGAGACCGAGTGGGAAACGTCCGTTTGGAAGACCAAGGACGCGGTGGGTGGACAATGTAGGAAGGGACGTGAGAGAGATGGGAGAGGGTAGGAGTTGGATGGTTGTGGCTCAAGATAGGGACACTTGGAGACACTAGTCCTGAGGCCAAGAACTTTGGAGTTCCGTAGAGTCAGAGAGATAGATAGTTTGTATTTTGGTAGGCAAAATTTCAGAATGTTGTCAATAGAACATTGCTGAGGTAAGGAGAGATAATGTATTTTCTCAATACTTTGGACTGATTTTATTTTATCAAAAATTTATTAACGTCTAAAAATTTAATTTAATTTAAGAATTACTTATGCATTTGTAAAAATATTTCTATACATAGAATTTATCTTATTTATATACAAATTAATTTATTAAATTATTTTTATTTAGAAAAATATTCTAAAAATATTCTAAATATTCTAAAGATTTATTTTCCTGTTTATTAAATAAATTTTCAATTAAAAAAAAATATTTATGAAAATATAAAATAAGTCCCATTCATTACTATTAGGAAAAAAAAATATTTCATTAAATATAACTTTATATATATTTTGCATTAAACAGTTAAGTAAAATTCAAAACTAATATATAGAAGGAAAAATACCAGTTCTCAACCCTTTGTTCATTATAAATAAATGGAAAAAGTTTTATTTGTGATATTAGATGTTTTCATTCTGGATATATATATATTCAAGGTATAGAATAGAATATTTTATTCCCTTGAAAACCAAATTTCCATGATAATAATTACACCTCTATGTTTGCAATAGAGATTTCCTTTGCTTTTAATTTATATTTATTTGAACAGCGACTAGAATAAATTCCCGCAATTTTTTTTTACTCTTACACCACCCATTCGCGCTTTTAATGGTCGTTTATCAATCTAACAGTGCGGGAGTAGTTAAAAAAACTGCAAAGTCAACATAATATTAGTTTTTCTTAGAAATTAAATAGTTAAAAAAAAAATAACTAAAAAAATAAATTTAAGATCTAATGAATATGTTTGATATAATAAATAGAAAGTCAAAATAAATAACTGGTTTATTAACCAGAGTAACAGAACTATTTATTTAAAGTTTTAAATAAATAAACGCAAATAATTTCATTTGTAAATAAACTGGTGCAAGCGTCCATCATTAAAATTTAACCATCACCTCATCTTAAAAAAATAAAAATATAACAAAAATGAAGAATATTTAATAATAAATATAATACTTATACATTTATTATTTAGTATAAATCATGTTATAAAAAAGATTGAATAATTATTATTCAATTTCTATTTATCAATTTTAATAACGGAAAATATTTTTAAATAAATTAAAATTGTTTATCAACATTTATAGTATCAAGGCACTATTCATGATATACTAAACGGTCATTTAATAAATAAATAAATAATAATAATATTTATCAAAATCAAAAATCTAAGAGAAATATTATTTTGATTTGTATTTTTTTATAAGTGTGGTCTCTGTTGAGAAAAGATTTAGTAATGGACTTTAAATGACCCGAAAAAAGTTAGAATCACAGAAAGATTACCGAGAATATTGTTTTCAGACAAAGCAGACTGGATAGTGAAGATGAACAGAATGATGAATAATACTTGTAGAAGAAATTAGTATTATTTTGGAATTGGACGGAGTTTCAGGATAGTGTCGGTTGAAGAAATGTGAATGCTGGGACAAGAATAAGGAAGATCAGAAAGACATAATATTTTTACCGACCGACGATAGTAAGGGAGGTATTGTTTTCACACCAAATTTCACATGTGGAGATTTTTACTTATCTCCACGAATCATGCATTTTCTTAACAGAAAAAAGTATTTTTAGCATGATGTCTGTCCGTCCGTCCGTCTGTCCGTCTGTCCGTCCGTATAGATGTTTACAGCCTGAACGGCTAAACCGATTTTGATGAAATTTGGTATATTTACTTAATACATCAGTGGGATGAATTGTTCAACTTTTGGTGCAAATCCGGAAACCGGAAGTGGTAGTATTAGCGATCGTCGATAGGAAGGGAAGGGTTATTTTCACACCAAATTTCACATGAGGAGATTTTTTTATATATCACCACGAATCATGCACTTTGTATTGGTTTTATCCTCAGGAAAATCATATTTATTAGTTTTTTCTTGATTTAAAATTATATGACGTCATCCAGCCATTCATGACGTCACAGCCTGGTCTTGCATATATATTATAAATAAAATAAAATTAAAAATATTTATGTTCTATGCCTATCTGTTTTTTATTACATTAATAGATATATTAAAATTATTTGAAATTGTTTCTGTAGCTGGAAATTAATTTACTTCAAACCGTCGGTCGGTTCGGACCTGGCCACAGGTCAACTTATTGTTTATTCTTTTTCATTATACTCTTTGAGTAAAAATAAGTATTTCTTATTTTTTAAACACAAATACTTTATTGGAAACCAATATTTCAATTGATTTGATTAATTTTTAAAAATATTAAAATATTTTTTTTTCTTTAAAAATAGAAACTTTACAGATCAACTTTTTGTTCTCAAAGATGATATATTTTTTAAAAGTAATAATAATGATTCTTAATATATAAGTTACAAATTCCACTCTGCTATATTATTGATATTATTATAATTTATACATATTCTTAATTTTATTCTATTCAAAATATGAGAATTTATGCTTTCAAATTAAATATTATTATTTTTAAATGACCTGATTGTTAACCATTTGACTTTAAAATTAGTTTGAGATCCTGCAAACAAATTCCCATGGCACGCCTTAGGCAACGAAGATGGAAGCCATTTAGATTGACTATCTTTCACTCTCATACAATTGGATGGACAGTACACAGTACCTGTAAACGAGAATTGAAAGGAAATTGTTCCTCTAAACGCTTCAAAAGTTTTCTCATCACCGAACCGCACTGTAAATTTGCCAATATATCGAAAGGTTGAAGGTAAACCAGAATTAAACGAAATGCTGAATTCTGTGGCCCTTTATTAGGTCTATAAGAAAAAAAAAAGACATTTATTCATTTATATACTTAATACTCATTTTATACATTAAATGTCTCATATCTAACTAATACAATTTCAGTGTCTAGAGCAGCAATATTTAGATTATAGGTACTACGGAATAATTATTTATCTAGGTGTTTATTTTAGTCAATTTACACATATATTTAAAAATTTATCTAATTAATAATTAAATATAAAATTCTGGAGTGTCTCCACTCGACAATATCGCAAATTTGAATTGGATTAATTAAGATATAGTATATTTAAATTGAATTTAATTAAAATTAAATTATAAATTAAAATTAATAAATAATATTTGTTAAACCAGCGCGTGTTTGACACTTTGTTGATGACATCACGTCACATGCTGGCGCGTGATTTGCAGTCAACGTGTTAAAAAATTAATTCCGGTACTTTCAGCTATTCAATCTATAGATAGCAGTTTTATACAAATGTGGAAAAACTATCAAACAAATATCTTTATTTTTACGGTCAGTTTAGATGAAAAAAAATGAAAACGTGGTAGGTAATGACACACTTTCGGATGAGCTACATTTCTCAAAAGTTGATGGAAAACTACGCGAATTTGGAATAATACCCGTATACCAAATTTCATGATTCTAGCTCAAACCGTTTTTGCGTAATCTTGTCTACATATACACACATACACACACACACACACATATATATATATATATACAGACATTTTTCTCGACCTTAGTGAAAATATGACTCCTTCAAAACATATAAAAACATCAAAAACTCGACATCGAAAATTTTTGTGATTGCAATGCACTCTCTTGCGAGAAAATAATTTTTGTGAATTTTGTTTGATTGGAACTCTAGTCCTCTAATTCAGTATTTTAGTATTTTATTTCTCTCTCTTGGTTAGCCATTTGAATTTATAAATACATTTTATAATAAATAAAAAAAATAATGAAATACAATTTTTTTACATATATATGTTTATATTAATTAAAATTTAAGAAAAATATGTTCATGTTTATTAAGGTTTATTATTTTTCCAAATGTTTTATAAGATATGAAGATTTGTTCTGCCTTTGAAAGATAAGAGTTAATTAAGTTTTTATAAACACAAAACTTCTCCATAGACATTTATTTAGCAAAAATTAAGAGTGGTATTAGAAATTATGCATTGTTATAGTTATTAAATTGAGAATAGTAGGAAGAGGAGAATATGCGGTTATATATATATATATATAAGCAGAGAAGATTATTAAAAAGATAATTTTCTGGTAGTCTAGTCTAATGGAAGATCGATAACGGGGAATAAAATCAGCACAAAGTTGAACGAGAATAGTATGGAAGGTCAGGGAAGGGCGCAAAAATGGGTGTGGTCCATCCTTGAACTTGAAATTTTATTATAGTAGTTAAATTATTTAACATAGTTGCATTTCATAGTTGCAAATTTATAAAATTATATTTTATAGATATTATATTATTATAAACACACATTATTTCACTATTTTAAATGTAATTATTTAAAAAATTTTATTTTTTATAAATATGGGTAAATTATTTATATAAATATTAATTAGTAATTTATTTATTATCAAATTAACATATTTTAGTTATTTAAATTAAAAAAAAAATTGCATTAAGAAAAAAAGACAGCTCTATAAATAAAATTTTAATTCTACTTTTGCCTGGTTTCTTTTGAAATAAATCAATTTTTATTTATCAACAAACAAATCATTCTTAGACTTAAGACGCTTCATGCTTGACAAATTCAGTTCGATAATAATATATAAACATATATATATATATATATATATATACATATATAAAAATATAATTTAAGTATTAAAGAGAAAGTTTCAAGGAATGATTCATAGTAATAGAACATGCTCGTTAAGAAGAAATTTCATAATTCATTTTTATTAATTACTAGCGAACATGCCCTGTGCCCTGTGCTAAATCAATTCATCTTAAAAATTAATTTCTATTTCATGTTGATATGGCGGTTTCTCCTTCAAAAATATTTAAAAAAAAAATACAAAATAAAAAAAATTCTTAAAAACAATCTAAAACAGAAGAAACTTGTAAACATTGAGTTTAAGGAAGAAAAAAAAACATTTTTTTTTAATTTATTGATGATATAAGAAATAAAAAAGAAAATTGATTAATAAAAAATAAAAAAAAAAAAAAAAAAATATTAATGTTTTTTTTTAGTTCCGCCTTCTGTGTTCATTTCCCTTGCCAACTAGCGTATCTTCTTGCGTTTGAGGTTCTTATAAAAAAAATAAATATATTATAAATAAAAAATAAATAAATAAATATTTCAAATACCAGTAGTTAATGTACTGTTTATTTAATTTTTTATAACTATAAACAAATATTTTATGATTGATGTTTAAAAATTGTCAAACTTTCTTTTCAAATAATAAATAATAATAATTTATAATTTTTTATCAAATATTAATAATAATAATAATTATTATTATTATTATTATTTATTTTATCAAATGAATAATATAATTTTTATTTTTCAAAATAAAATAAAATAATACGAAAATAATGATTAAATTGAATGTAATTTAAAGAATAAATTTTCAATGAATCATTATTTTTTTTTTTTTTTTTTAAAGTAATTTAATATTTATAACGAAATTCAAATTAAATGATTGGTTTTATCAATTATTTGAAAGTGAAATAAAAGATGCACAAATGAAGAATTTAATTAAATAATAAATTTGTTTGAAAAAAAAATGATAAAAACAAAGAATATTAAAATATTTAATTACAAATGCAATTTATTATTTATTGCATGTTCAAGTATAATACTTATCAATAGATAAATTCCATGTTAAAATAACATCAATTCTAATATAAAAAAAATAAATATTTTAACTTGTTTGAAATATTTTTATTTCATAATTAATAAATAATTTGGACATGACTTGTAGAGGAAAAAAAATATAAAATTCATATTAAATTAAATATAAAATGTAATTATATAGAATATTTAATATTATAATATTTGTTTATTGGTAAACTAGGTGAAAAATGATCGCTGGAATTCTATGAAAACGGAGACCCATATAATAGAGTGAAGATAGGAATATGATGCAAATAACTCAGGATAGAGACAGTCGGAGGAATGTGGTTACTGTAAGAATTTTTGAGTCCAGTAGTACCATAATAATAAACAAAAATATGTAAAATAATGTCTTCGTTTAAAATATATTATATTAACATATATGCGTTTAGGATTCTGTGAAAATTGTGATTATAAAAAGTTATTCCAGGGCTATTTTCCATTGTTTTTGTGAGATTTGAACTTCGACATTTCGGCTCCTATTTTGGCGGCATTTTCAGGATAATTTTTGGGATTCTATATTCTAGAAATGGATTTTATCAATCAACTTAAATTATTAATTTATAGATTAATTTAAAAAATAAAATGATAAAAATATAATAAAAGATTATTTAAAATAAAAGTTATGTTTTCGATTTGTTTAAATGTTTAAAATGAAATAAAATAATTTGACATCTAACAAGTTAACAATTATTCTTTGGGTATTTATAATCTTCACTTGGACATACTTAATCGTGAAAATGTTTAATCTCAGTTATATCCTATTAATGAGATGAAACATTTTTATACCTTATAATTAAAATATTACTTGTAAATTGACAAATTTCACTAAAAATTAACAATAGTACATTTTATAAGTAATCTGTTTTGTTTTATTTATGAGCATTTTTATAAATAGTAAATATGTACTTTCTTGGAGTACACTGTTTTCGAAAATGTGATAATAAATTTAATAGAGGTCTTCTTAACTTACATTGCTAATACAGGAACAATTTTTTATTAGAAAATCAGCCGTACAAGTTTATAACATCATAGAAATAATTTACCAACT
Source organism: Labia minor (assembly GCA_963082975.1). Taxonomy (NCBI): domain Eukaryota; kingdom Metazoa; phylum Arthropoda; class Insecta; order Dermaptera; family Spongiphoridae; genus Labia; species Labia minor. The sequence goes on from OY720345.1 coordinate 59,210,252, forward strand.
TAATATTGTTAGGACCATTTTCAAAACAAATTTCATCTAAACATCTTCGAGGAGTACAAGGTAAAGACGAACCATTGCCCAAGGATGCTAAATTTATATGCCACTCTTTTTCGATATACATGTACAAACTTATTAAAGTAGATAGATAATTGTTAAGTTTGGAAGCAATAAACTTTAAGTTTAGAGCTGATAATGACTAAACAATACAATTACGAAAATTATCTAGAGTTGACAATTTGTTCACAATTAACGTTACATAAATAACAATTCTATTTTTTCGAGAGGGAGAGGGAGAGGTAAAAGTAAAGAGTTTATATTATGTTATTGTTAAATTAAAAAAAAAATAATATAACAATACCACAATGTTATTGTATTGAAATACTGACCTGTACGTTATGAATTCGATCCTAGCTCTTATAGATTAGCTTGTTTAAAATTATTATTTTTTTTTTTTTTATTTTGCGTTTGGACCATCTAGGATCACGCAAAGCTCCCATATACAAGAGTATTGATGTTAACTGTGCCCATATATGAATGTTAGGTGTCATTTTTCTTTAAAATTATTATTATTATTATTATTATTTATAAGAATTTCAATCATGAAATGAGTAATTGAATGATCTTTTAATTTCGGTTAAATTGATAATAAAATTTGTTTTTTTGTTTGATGAGATGAGATATAAGAAATTGCATGACCTCTATGCATCTCCAGACATAGAAAGGATTATAAAATCGAGAAGACTGCGATGACTAGGATCGGAGAAGAAAGAATGGTGAAAAATATATTGGTGGGGAGACTGAGTGAGAAAAGTCCTCTTGGACTGGGTAGAAAGGGGCGTGAGAGAGATGGGGGAGGGTCTAGGGATTGAAGGGTTGTGGCTTAGAATAGGGACACTTGGAGAAGTGTGGTTGCTGCGGCCAAGAACTTTCGAGTTCCGTAGAGCCACAGAGATAGATAGATCTCTCTCACATCCTTTCCCAAATTATCCACCCACCGTATCCTTGGTCTTCCAAGCGGGCGTTTCCCACTCGGCCTCCCTACCAAAATATTTTTTGCCATTCTATCTTCTCCCATTCTAGCCACGTGTCCTGCCCACCGTAGCCTTCTCGATTTCATAATTCTAACTATATCTGGAGATGCATAGAGGTCATGCAATTCCTTGCTATGCAATCTTCGCCATTCCCCGGTGACCTCATCTTTCTTTGGCCCATAAATGCTTCGCAGAATCCTCTATTCTCAAATACTCTAAATCTACTCTCGTCACCTAAGGTCATAGATCATGCCTCACCTCCATATAATACAACCGGTAAAATAATTGTTTTATATATTTTAACTTTTATCCCCTTTGATAATAATTTTGATGCGTTAAGCCCTTTATTGCATGATAACAGGCGTTTCCCGATTGTAACCTTGCTTTAAACTCGTCTCGAATATTATTATCTTTCGTTATCACAGAACCTAAGTATTTAAATTTTTCTACATTTTCAAATTCTAGTTCAGGTGTATCTCAGAAAAAATTTATAATAATTCAATCCCAATAGATTCTAATTTATTATTTTTTTAAAATTCGAATTTAAATTCACTTTTAGTGAGTCGCGTAATTTTAGACTTACTAAAAAGTGTGTTGCAGCTACAAATAGGTTGAGAAACGCTGGATTAACCTCTCTGGGTGTATTTTTATCCATAATAACTTAAATAACCGAATTAAATAATTAATAATGAAAAGTAAAATAAAAAAATGATAAGTTTTAGCTATTATTATTGCTAAAACTGATCTGATTATATTTTTATATATAATTGAAAATTTTAGTATAACGAATAAGGATGGTTGTAGGAATTACCTCTAGCAGGTGTGTATGACACACATACACACTCATTCAAAGAAAAAGAAACCGATCGATTCCAAATTTTAAAATGTACATCTCTCCTTGAATGGTTGACAATAATAATAATAATAATAATATTTTTTTTTTACTTTATACCATTATGTTTTTTGTTCTTAACAACAAATAAAGCTTTTAGATTAAAGCTCGTCTCGTCTCTAAATAGCATTGTAAAGATCCATTACAAAAGCAAGATAGGATATTGTTACCATGTTGCAGAGGTCGTAAGTCGTAATATACGCTTCGCTGTCGAGTTTGGGTTCTATTACTTTAATGCGTGGAAGAATACGCTTTCGATTTCAATTGGATGGTGAGACGTTATAAAAGATAGAAATGGAAGTCGTCTATTACCGGCCGATGTGAAATTCTTTCTCTCGAGAGAAAATAAAAATAAATAAAAAAAATAGAAATACAAAAAAAAAAAAAAAAAAACGAATTGGCTTCCGGAAAATCCTCGAGTCTCTTGATCCTTGCGAGGATTTTAGTGGACTTCGATAAAGGGACTTGCTGTTTTAATTTTTAATTCTAAGCTGAGAAATCCGCCTTCTGTGTACTCACTGCTTCCGGCTCTCTTTCAAAAAAATATAACATTTGTTTATTATTCATAAAATAATCGGAAAAAAAAGTAACCAGGATCTACTCTTTTCTTAAAAAACAGTTATTATTAAAAACACTTTAAGAGACTAAAGAATAAAAAAGAAATAAAAAAAGAAAAAAAAAACTTGAGCTGAATTTTTTAATGAATTTCCAAAAAGGCTTATTATCTATTTAATTCGTAAATCGAGTATAAAAATGGATATTACAAACATAAAAAACTTGTTATAGAGATTCTTTAAATGTTTAATACGGAGATGAATAACAACGGAATTTTGAAATTCTCGTTGTTTTGTTGCAATTAAGCTGCTAATTAACTTGATACCAATTTCAAATATTCATTCGCTATTTTATCAATGCATGAATTCCATGAAATTATAATATATTCAAATAAATGATTGCCATAATTATCAAAATGGCGTGGATTAAAATGTTAAACATTTGAAAATAAAAGAATTAGATATTATTAAATGATTACAATAATTGTATATTTAAGTCTTGTTTAAATAAATTTACAACTATATTTCAGGATTTTAAAAGTGTATTTTAATTGATTTTATGTTTTAAAGAGTCCAAGAGAAAACAAATGAATTTTTTTATAAAAAGATTTTTGAAAAAATTACTGAATTTTATACATCTTAGGAAAAGACGGATCCTGTTAAGTTGGAGTAAAGGTGTTGTATAATCAGTACAACAGATATTTTATTTTTGAAGTAGTTTAGATCATTTAGGCATGGTAAACCTTGTTCTCTTAGATCTCATAGATCCAGCTAGAAAGAATTTCATTGTAGCCCTGAAATTTGAACTCGGGACCACGAATTTGAGGGTTAAGCATATCGCCTCGAAACTGCATCACGTTCAAAATTCTTCTAAAAAATGTTTTTTTTAGTTAAATATTTTAAAATTATGACTTTAATAAATATCAATGTCTAAAAATTTTAATTCTAAAATATATTTTTTTTTGTTTATAAGAATTTCGAGTCAACACATAAATAATTATATTATTCAATACGGATTAGATAATATCTATAAATATTTATACTTTATGAATTAATTTATTCAACTACTTAATTCATTCATTTATATTTAATTTCATTTTATCATTTTAATTATTTTAAAATAAATAGAGAAAATTTATCAGGCCATCGAAATGGTATAATTATAAATCATTATTATTTCTTCGTTCAATAGTTATTGTTTTAGTTTTCATCCTGTGTTACTTTGACAAACAATATCATTGTTATTGACGTTGAACATTATTGAATTTTATCATTTTTTTTTTCATTTTTGCATCTATTTACTGTTGAAAGCTAACAAATGCTGTCTGTTCTAACTATTTCAACATGTGCATAATGTATATGACATGGAAGATAAGGAATTTATATCTAAAGTTTGTAAATGAAAGAATTCCAAAAAGAAAAACTCACAAAACCATTAAATATGGATCGATCAAAATTTCAATATCATAGCCCCAAATCAATTACAAGCAATTTTTTTTTACCCTAAAATCCATTCAAATTAATTTACAATATTAATAATATATAGAGTATTTGAGAGTAGGATTCTTTGCAGCATTTATGGGCCAAAAATAGATGAAGTCATCGGGGAATGGCGGAGAATGCATATCGATGAATTGCATGACCTCTATGCATCTCCAGACATAATTAGGGATATAAAATCGAGAAGGCCGCGATGGGCAGGGCTCGTGTCTAGAATGGGAGAAGAAATTAAGGCGAAAAATATATTGGTGGGGAGACCGATTGGGAAAAGTCCGCTTGGAAGACCAAGGATGCGGTGGATGGACAATGTAGGAAGGGATGTGAGGGAGATGGTAGAGGTTTGGGATTTGATGGTTGTGGCTCAGGACAGAGATACTTGGGTAAATGTTGTTTCTGCGCCTAAGAACTCTTGAGTTAGGTAAAGCCACAGAGATAGATAGATAATGTGTAGAATTCTAATCTCATTAATTTTATAAATTAAATTTAACCAAATTTTTCTTCCTACGTTAAAATATTATCTCTCTTAAAATGTCTTAAAGAAGGTTTCTATATATGTATATATTAACATATACCCATTCAATAAATTCATAATTGTACATTCCAATTCATTTTTAATTGTACCTGAAAAGGGTAATCGCATGATGTGCTTTTTAATTGCAAATACATGCTGATGATTTATTAATCATAAGCCTAGAAGTCCGGCACTAATGAATCCGCCCCTTCTCTCGGTATAATACTTGAGAAAGAGAGACGAGTCAATTTGTGCTAATAACCCATGAATAAAGAAGAGTCTGTAACTACGGCTTCTTGATTCTCAAGAATCCCAACCGCTAAACGACCTCGGAGAAATCTGCATTGAAATCTTCACAAATTACATCAACTATTCATTTTTATATATTATTAATTTATTCATTTTTTTACTTGTTTATATTTATTTTACCAAAAAGAAAGAAAAAATGTATATTTGGAGATCAAATTATAAAATATTAATCACCTAACCTATTATATATATAATCAAAAATAATTATTCCAGGTTTAGTAATTGGGTCGGTGGGTCGGTCAATACCAAGTTCAGTTATAATTTCAAAATAGTGTAAATTATAATATAATTACAGCTATACACTTTAATTAAAGAATAATGAAGGGATAATTAATATGCATATTAATCTATCATTCTCTAACAAGCATTCTTACAATTATGATTATCATATGAATAGTACTAATCAAGTGTCTAAATGGTCATCTAGTTCAATCAAGCGAGCTTATTCAAATGATTGAAATAAAATTTAATAGAGAATGATGATATGAATAGAGAAAAGATTGCGCTTTTCACAGAAAATTAGGTTATTGTGGTTGAACATCAAAATTAGGGGTGTTGTATTTTTTTGTTTATTTTTAAAACAAAATCTCATTAAAGATGGAAATGAATATTAAAAAAAGGGATTGTTTGATATTTATATATATATATATATATATAATACAACAATATTTGGTATAATTGAAATTGAAATATGGGAATGTATATATGTTTTTCTCTTATATTTTTTTTTTTTTTTTTATTAAAATTGTACTTTAATATAATAATAATAATAATATGCAGATTTGTATTTTAAAAAGAGAAGTATTCTCTCATATTTAAATATCAAATTTAATTTACCGAGGGTAGCTGAATTAAAAAAAAAAATAAAATAATGTACAATCTTTTCATTTCTTTCTTTTTATCTCATTGTATTTTGTTAATCAAAATGTTTTTGTTAACATAAATGAGAAATCAAATAATGGTAAGTAAATATTTTTATTACAATTCATAAAAAAAGATTACAATCTTTACTGCACTATCTCTTTAGTTCGAGACCGCATATATTTATCTAGCAATAAACTATTAAATAAAACTAAAACTATTAAACTAAACTATTAAAAATATATAGTAATTACTATTATGCTATTACCATAAGATCCTCGTTACACTTACAATGACATTAAACATGTTCTAAGTAGGTACTTGACAGACGATTTGGATAAATGGCTCTTAGTAATGTAATTTAAATCTATATACGCGCATCTTTTGGTTTTACTAAATTCAAACTTACTAACAAATACAATTTTTTTTTTATTTCTTGTGGTAATCTGTTCTTTAAATTACTATAATTTTGTAACATTTTGATCTGTAAGTTCTTTACTTCCATTTTTACCGACCGACGATAGTAAGGGAGGTATTGTTTTCACACCAAATTTCACATGTGGAGATTTTTACATATCTCCACGAATCATGCATTTTCTAAACAGAAAAAAGTATTTTTAGCATGATGTCTGTCCGTCTGTCCGTCCGTATAGATGTGTACAGCCTGAACGGCTCAACCGATTTTGATGAAATTTGGTATATTTATTTAATGCATCAGTGGGATGAATTGATCAACTTTTGGTGCAAATCCGGAAACCGGAAGTGGTAGTATTATCGATCGACGATAGGAAGGGAAGGGTTATTTTCACACCAAATTTCACATGAGGAGATTTTTTTATATATCACCACGAATCATACACTTTGTATTGGTTTTATCCTCGGGAAAATCATATTTATTAGTTTTTTCTTGATTTAAAATTATATGACGTCATCCAGCCATTCATGACGTCACAGCCTGGTCTTACATATATATTATAAATAAAATAAAATTAAAAATGTTTATATTTATTATTTATGTATCCATATCTGTTTTTTATTACATTAATAGATATATTAAAATTATTTGAAATTGTTTCTGTAGCTAGAAATTAATTTACTTCAAACCGTCGGTCGGTTCGGACCTGGCCACATGTCAACTTATTAGATTAAATTTCTTATCAATACTTATTCTTCATTCTTCTTCTTATATATTTTTAGGGATTTATCTACATAATTTCAAATATAGTTTATTTATATTTGTAGTGGATGAGATTTTATATTAAAACATTTTTTTAAAATATTTATTCATTAAATGAATTGAATTAATTAGTTTTAAGTTATGAGAGAAAAAAATTTCTTTTATGTAAGATTTTTTTGAAAGATAAATTTGTCTTGCAATGGCTAAGTTAGTAGAGCATCGAATCAAATCTTATATAATAAAATAAAATAATATTTTCTTTTTGGGTTTTTTATTTTTACTTTTATAGTCAACTCCATATTATCTATCAACTCTCATTCATTTTCTAATATTAGTTAACACTCTCCCTAATATAAATATATATGGTATATATGTATATATATATATTATTTATCCTAAATCTCTAAACCAGTATTTCAGATTATTCAATTTAAACTAAGTTCTCTAACTATTACTTCTCTTCACTTCAATATAAAATTTCAGTTATGTAACAGAGAGAATTTATTTGAAGAAATCGAAAACAATCTCGAGTTTCTCAATCCACGGGGGGATGACCAACAACAAAACACTTGATCCAGTTGATCCGAATTAGTTCAAACTAAATAGCCACAAATACAGTCGGCTCGCATTAGATGAACGGTAATGCAATCCGAAAATTGCCTCGTCTAGCTTAGTTACAGTGTAATGGCGTTTGCCAGGATTAACAGGAATAACAGGCAACACGTTAACGTTAAATCTAACGATCACAATGAGTGAATCCGATTACCCAGCCATATGATACATTTTCAGGCCCCTCCGAACGAACCATTTGTAAGCCGGAGATGCGATCCTCGCCTATCTGCCTCTGGGATCTTGCTTTATATTTATGGCTTTCATCCAAAAATTGGACTTAATACCATTTTACGATAAATAAATTAAAGAAAAACTTAATTCCAAGTATGAATTCCCAACTACCTGGGATAGGTTATATGCCCTTTTGTATTTATATATGTTTGAGAGACATGACATCAAAAAGCAACAAAGCGAACCTTTGTTAATCTCTGTTGAGACGGAAATCCGTACTATTCACTTTTATTGATTTTGATATGTATATCTTTCAATCATGGATGGGGAAAAAAGCTTAATGTAAATATATAGAAATTCAATCAAATTTTCAATGGATAAAAGAAGAAAAGTTTCAATTTCATTCATTTTACATAAGCCTTAATAGGATACAATATAATGTGTAATTCCTTAGAAATCTTATATATTTTATTTTATTTACTACCAACAAATACAATATAACTAAAAAAAGGATAAATAAAACAAATTGAAGGTTCATTTTAGAATATATGGATAAAAATAAGTTCATTAGGAAAACTCGAATAAATAATTTATAAAATGACTAGAAAAATAACTAAAATAATAAAGATTAGTCAATTCGTAGTTAGGTCAACAAAAAAAAATAATTTTAGTTATTTTTTATAATAGTTTAGAAAAAACTTTAAAAATAAAATTTGGAACAAGTTTCGTCTAATGTAAGCATAATTTTTTTTTATAAAAAGTATCCATCTAAACTCGAAAGTTCTTGACTGTAGCAACCCCATTTGCCCAAATATCCCTATCCTGTCCTACACCCATCCCTTCTATTTTCTCCCATCTCTCTTACGTCCCTTTCTATATTGACATTGATTTCCAATTGGATATATTTCATATAAAAATAAACAAAAACATAACGTTACTAATACGATAATTGATATATTATAATAAGTATATACAAATAATTATGCAAGATCATGATCATACATGATCTAAGATATTAAACATTTTTTATATTCTTGAATTATATTAATTAACCAAATAAAATATTGTATACTTGATATTTAAGTAGAAATGGAATTAAATTCATAAAATGATAAAACTTTAGAACTTCATTCTTGTTATTTAGCATCTCCTGATTAATTAATAAAAAGACATTATTTAATTCATCTTTCGCTAAGATTTTTCCAATGTCTCACTTGAATGGTATGATGTCAAGAATATTTGTTCAAATAAGTATAAATAATGATAAATATTTCAATTTTGTTGTAACACAAAATTCAAAAATCTTTTTATTTTTAAAGATAAATTTGGAAAAAATAATTTGTTAACTTTTGAGTCCTGAGAGATGATAGTATCATAAACTCTTCTTTTGGGTCAAAAATTCAGATATAGAATCAAGTCAATAAAAAATGAGACTGATCTAAAATGGCAGAAGAGATTCATTTTAATGGAATGGTAATAATTTTTTTTTTTAATTATTTAGGTTTGAAATGATTAATTTCAATAATAACACTTCGTTTAAACAAAACATTATCCAATAAATGAAACAGATATATAAAAAAAAAACATAATAAATCAATAACTTTTTTTTAATTAATTCCATTATATGATTGATTATAAAGTGAAGTTTCTCTTCTCTTGAAACTTCTTGTTGATGATCAATTACTTGACTTCCGTTTGTTACAAAACTAAAGAATTGATCACTTTGTGTAACATGTGGGGTTCTTTAAAAAAGCAACAACAAATCTTCAATTTGTTCGCTTTCCACAAAACTAATAGTGGATGTTGTTCTCTGTTTTGTTTTGTTTTTTCATTCAAGGCGACATGAGATAAAAATTAATTGGATTTTATCAAACCAGTGACTTTGATACTATTTCTGGACCAGTAATCACTGTTGTTTCGTGGTATGCATTTGTTGCCTTTGAGTCTCTCGCCTAGGAATGTTAGCCTAATTACGACTCCTTCTGAGATTTCCTCTTAGAAGACAAGCTTAATCAATTTGAACTGAAACAGATACAAAGTCGTAATAAACTAAACTATGTAGAGCATTTCATTCCTTCAGAAATCTCATGAAAAGGACGAGCTTTATTGGATTAGATCATAAAAATTGATTTATTAATTATTTATTTATTAAATATGGATCTGAATTTGAATTTAATTTAAATTCGAAAATAGGTCGTCTTGCAATATAGATTACCTTTTTTCTTCTTTTAATAAAAAAATTTCAAAAATCAAAAAATCAACCAATAATTGAAATAATATTCTTACTACATACAGTAAGTAAGTATATAATTATAACTCTTTATTCACATTATGTACAAACACGGTAGAAAATTAAATTAATTTTATTATCCTTATAGATTTATATTAAATTAGTTATATAACTAATGTTTTATTAAACTAGATACAGAATCACAATATACCACTTCCGGTAATTACTATTTTGGTGAAATACGAGAACAGGTCAATAAGTTCGTGGTTTTTTGAATTTCCAGTCTCTTACATGAAATAGCAACACTGCTCGTGTCAGCAGCCAACTATCAGCTGACTCCCGTCGAAATTTGAATCAGCTGGGTTTTTAGTTTTTGTAAGATGCCCATTAAAAGCAGACTACCTCGTGATTTGAGAAGAAAATGGAAAAAAGTGAATTACGTCAAAGGAGACTACGTTAAAAAAAATTTATCCAAAAACCTGTTTCATTCAAAAAGTCACTGACTTATTGACCCGTCCACAATAGAGTCAGTATTTTGGTTACAAATAACCAATTATTATCTAACAGAAATAGTAAAACAGTTTTAATATTTAAATTTCAAAGAAATGACCAAAATTCTTTTGTGTGTGTTAAAAAGTATAACAAAACATCAAAAAGTTGTTATAGAATTTTTATAGGCCATATAAATATCGCTTTTATTATAAAATGATGAAATTTTTTATGTAATTTCTTTCTCTCCATTTTATATCATAGGCCATTTCCGACATGCTAAGCATTAATATTTATTGATTTTTCATTTATAAAATAATTTATATTATTTATTTAAATTTGAATTTTCTCGTATATAATGATACTTTCGAAATTAAATTGCACAATCCATTATTATACCAGGCTTTAATTATAAAATTTTACCTGAAATATACAATTATATTACAATAGTAATCTAAATTTGAATTTATATTGCTAACACTACTTCAGTATAGATAGGGTTGCCAACTCTATAAATTTCCAAAAAAGTATTTAAAAAAGGACTGTCCTTTCCACAAAAGGCCAGTTGGGAAGTTAATTTAGTTTTTTTTTTTAGAAACATATTTAATAAAGATGAGAATAAAACCAATACAAAGTGCATGATTCGTGGTGATATGTAAAAAATCTCCTCATGTGAAATTTGGTGTGAAAATAACCCTTCCCTTCCTATCGTCGATCGCTAATACTACCACTTCCGGTTTCCGGATTTGCACCAAAAGTTGATCAATTCATCCCACTGATGCATTAAGTAAATATACCAAATTTCATCAAAATCCGTTGAGCCGTTCAGGCTGTACACATCTATACGGACGGACGGACAGACGGACGGACGGACGGACAGACATCATGCTAAAAATACTTTTTTCTGTTAAGAAAATGCATGATTCGTGGAGATATGTAAAAATCTCCACATGTGAAATTTGGTGTGAAAACAATACCTCCCTTTTATAAGCAATTATTCAAATCATAATGAGCAAAAGGCGGGGGCTACCGATAGAAAAATTTTAATTATTATTATTATTTTCGGAAAAAAATTGGATCTAAATTTTTTTTTTTAAATAATAGTTTATACCACGCTTTAGAGAGATAATTAGAAAGTAGGCTGAAACTTTAGAATATTTTTTCGAATTTCAAGTTTGTTTTTTTTTCCATTCATTTAAGAAAACTACACTTTATAATTTCAAAATTTGTATTCAATTTATAATATTAATTATTGATATCAATGGCGTATAAAATATTTTGAAGAAGTGGCATTATAGATAATACTTTATTTATTAAAAAATAGTAATAATATTCAATCAGATAAATTAATTATTATAGAATCCATTAATAGATATATAAATAAATAAGCGGGAGTGTCCTCCCCTAGACTTTCCCGCATATAAATAGGTATAAAGAGTTGTGATTGAATATTTAGAATGTGTAAACTTGGTATTGATAAAGAGCCAGTTCGTATTAGTTTATTGGTGTCAAATTTGATATTTGGGAACATTTATATATATATATATATATATATATATATATATATATATAGAATAAAGTGCTGCTTCCGGTTAACTGATATTTTAAATGTAAAAAAAACAGATATGGATATAATATAAATATTAATTTTATTTTATTTATAATATATAAGGGCTGGCTGTGACGTCATGAAGTGCTGGGTGACGTCATATAATTTTAAATTAAGAAAAAACTAATGAAGATGATTTTTCTCGAGGATAAAACCAATACAAAGTGCATAACACGTGGAGATATGTCCTCACGTGAAATTTGATATGAAAATAACCCTTCACTTCCTCTCTTCGATCGGCAATACTAGCACTTCCGGTTTTAGGATTTGGACCAAAAGTTGATCAATTCATCCTACTGATGTATTAAGTAAATATACCAAATTTCATCAAAATCGGTTTAGTCGTTCAGGCTGTACACATCTATACGGCCAGACGGACGGACGGACGGACGGACGGACAGACATCATGCTAAAAATACTTTTTTCTGTTAAGAAAATGCATGATTCGTGGAGATATGTAAAAATCTCCACATGTGAAATTTGGTGTGAAAACAATACCTCCCTTACTATCGTCGGTCGGTAAAAAAAGTCGAAAGTATTTAAGAACCCGGGCGCAAAAACATTTTACCTTTTTTTTTTTTTTTTAATAACCATATTAAAAAACAGTCGAAAGTATTTAAGATCCTGATTGCAAAAACATTTTGCTTTTTTTTTTAGAGCCATATTGAAATAAGTTGACCTGTGGCCAGGTCCGAACCGACCGACCGGTTTGAAATAAATTAATTTCCAGCTACAGAAACAATTTCAAATAATTTTAATATATCTATCTTATCTTATTATGCTAGCTAAAATTGTATATATATATAGCCATTGGTTCTCAAAAACCGCTCTAACGATTTTTTTCAAATTTACACTAGATATAGTATCTATAAAGAAAAATTGAGTTTTATTGATCACATCTCTTGAAAAATACATTTTCATTATTAATTTCTTAATTAAAAATTATATATGGAAAACGTCAAAATTGGCATCCATTTTTATTTTTTAACTGAAATTGTATTAATATTTTTTTTTATTTAAAATATTTTAAAATTTATTATTTAATTTCGAAATAAAATTAAAAATATTTATTTTTAATAAAATATATATAGATATTTATTAATCTCTCTCAAAAAAAAAAAATAAATAAAAAACATCAAATACTGCTAAGACAGTAAAAAAATGACAATTTTTTATCTAAATACATATAGTCCAGAGGTTGGACTGATGTTTTAACGAGTGGATTTCGTCGGTTCGAAACTCGCCGGGTGAATCGTTATTTAAAAATGAAAATAATGATTTTGTTATTTTTTTTTCTTTTTATCTATTGTTTACTTTTTAATAAATTACTATTCTATATTTATTTATTCATTGTTCTTTTATTAATTAAGTTTTAGATAGTTTTATAATTTTTAATATTTTTTCAATAAAATATTATTTAATATATTTATTAATATTATTTTATTTATTATTATTGAGTACCCGAAGTTCCATTCATTTTAATCAGATTGATGCAATGATGCAACAGTTAATAATTGTAATATTGTAATAAATTTCTATCTTGAAAATTGTTACATATTATTCAGGATATTTTAAAAACAATTTCTTTCTTTAATTAATATTCATTTTTTCTATAAGTCAGATATATTTCCAAATATTAAATAATTTTTGAAGTGAAAACTTCTTTAGCGGCGTTGAGCACTTTTGCGGGATGGGGAAAAAGTATAGAACTCGCGTGATCGTGACCAACACCATGAAGCTAGCACATTACGTCTGCTTTCAAATTTCTTATAACAGAGCGCGAAATTTGAATTGTCATTAGAACTGTTTTATAAATTATCTCTAACATATAAATATATATTTATTATGTAAAGTTCATTTCATATATACATATATAATCAAAATTATACGAAATGAACTTCACATAATAAATATATATTTTATGTTAGAGATAAGAATTATAAAACAGTTCGTATTGCAATATTTTAAACAAAGTTGTGTATTTATATATATATAAATATAAGTTACAAATTTGTTTAAAATATATGTTTAAAATAATATATAAGTTATATATATATACATGCATATGAAATTCATCTTTCTCGTGAAATAGCGCGAATTTCGTCTGTTTTAAAATTTCTTACGCAGAAGTTTTCACTTCTGTCGGCCAGTCCCACGACTGCCAATTTTGCTTTTTTAATTCCGAAAAGCTGCAAAGCACGTTTTTTTGTCTTTAGTTTGTTTTATAACCACTTGGGGCGCTAAACAGTTTTTCAAAAAAACACTATAGAAAAAAAATATATGTACCTATATATTATATATTTATGTATTATTGAGGAGCACAAGTTCATTAATTTTAATCAGATTGATGCAAATGTGTAACATTTAATAATTGTAATAAATAATTAAAGAATTGTGTATCAATATTTTTTAAAGGGTAGAGCGAGAGCTCGGTGTCCCAGGTATTAATATTACCAGCCAAATCCAATAATAATGAATCATTTTTTTTAACTTAAGTACCGAGCCGAGGCTCGGGGTCCCGGTACTTAATGTAATAAAAAACAGATATGGATATAACATAACTATTCATAACTATTTTTAATTTTAGTTTATTTATAATATATATGTAAGACCAGACTGATGACGTCATATAATTTTAAATTAAGAAAAAAACTAATAAAGATGATTTTTCTCGAGAATAAAACCACCACAAAGTGCATGATTCGTGGAGATATGTAAAAAATCTCCTTATGTGAAATTTGGTGCGAAAATAACCCTTCCCTTCCTATCGTCGATCGCTAATACTACCACTTCCGGTTTCCGGATTTGCACCAAAAGTTGATCAATTCATCCCACTGATGCATTAAGTAAATATACCAAATTTCATCAAAATCCGTTCAGCCGTTCAGGCTTTACACATCTATACGGACAGACGGACGGACTGACATCATGCTAAAAATTTTTCTGTTTAGAAAATGCATGATTCGTGGAGATATGTAAAAATCTCCACATGTGAAATTTGGTGTGAAAACAATACCTCCCTTACTATCGTCGGTCGGTAAAAATTGAAAAAAATGTGTTGGCGCTAAACTTGAAAATATGACTAAAAATTAATGTAATATAAACAATATTTGAAAAAAAGAACAAAAGGCGTCCTTCCCCAGTTTAAAATAAGTTGACCTGTGGCCAGGTCCGAACCGACCGATGGTTTGAAATAAATTAATTTCCAGCTACAGAAACAATTTCAAATAATTTTAATATATCTATTAATGTAATAAAAAACAGATATGGATATAACATAAATATTTTTAATTTTATTTTATTTATAATATATAGCTGAAGTAGCCGGCGTTACCCGAGGCTGTGACGTCATGAAGGGCTGGGTGACGTCATATAATTTTAAATTAAGAAAAACATAATGAAGATGATTTTCCCGAGGATAAAACCAATACATTCGTGGTGATATGTAAAAAAATCTCCTTATGTGAAATTTGGTGCGAAAATAACCCTTCCATTCTTATCGTCGATCGCTAATACTACCACTTCCGGTTTCCGGATTTGCACCAAAAGTTGATCAATTCATCCCACTGATGCATTAAGTAAATATACCAAATTTCATCAAAATCCGTTAAGCCGTTCAGGCTGTACACATCTATACGGACGGACAGACGGACAGACGGACGGACAGACGGACGGACAGACGGACGGACAGACGGACAGACGGACGGACAGACATCATGCTAAAAATACTTTTTTCTGTTAAGAAAATGCATGATTCGTGGAGATATGTAAAAATCTCCACATGTGAAATTTGGTGTGAAAACAATACCTCCCTTACTATCGTCGGTCGGTAAAAAGACAAGTACAATAAGGTGTTAAAAATGGACTGTCCTTCCCAAAAAAAGGTCAGTTGGCAACCCTAAGTATAGATCTTCATAATAATATGAACATGTAAAATCATTTTACCTTTCACAATCCAAATATATACTTATATAAACCTACCTTCTCTCTATATAATTTTTTTTTTAAAAAACTGAAATAATTTTACAAAAATTATTTAATATTTTTACCCTAATAATAAGTAACAATAGAACAAGATTACTTTTAAAAGATATACATTTCTTAAATCATTTGTTTTCATTAAAATATACGAGCTTCTTAATTACTAATTAATATGAATAGCAGATGAGAACCGTTTATGAAATCAAATAGAATGTTTAGCATTTATCTTTCAATTAATTCATAATTAGATTTCTCGAAACTTGCAACTCAACTCATTTAAATACTTGTTATTTGAACAGGCCTATAATTATAACAATATTATTTATACTAGCTGATGAGTATGGTTGCTGTTGCGAAAGGTTCATACGAAGCCCAAGGCTACAGTCGAATGAAAACATTCCCTATCCTCTCAATTAATAAGCAAAACTCCAGTAGAAATTCAACAAAAAGGATGAACAATAGTTAATAGTGATTATAAGTTAAAAAATATTCTTGAGATGAGTGGAACAACATAAAGTTCACTTCGATCAACCAACAATAAAAATATTTATTTTTTTTTAAATAATGAATGCTTATTTATTTATTTATTTATTTTAAAATAAATTTAAATTTCTTGCAATACAAACACATGTCAACAAAGGTCATATATTTATAAATAAATATTCAATACATGTCAATTATAATATTATACTAAATAAACAAGAATAATTAATTCCATTTGTATATATATATATATATATATATATTTATCCATATATACGATATATATGTAAATCAACTCGGTTTATTAGCAAAATATAACTCAATTATATTTGTTACAAACTCATTATAGTTATTGTAATAAATTTCCAAATATTCTAGCATTTATTTTATTAATATATTCAACATGTCTCACGATTTCCATCTTGTCCATTTAATGAACTTAATTATTGTTTAATAAAACTAATATAATTTCATTTTAAAATTAATTGTTTTATATGCATAGATCATCTACACATAATAACATTATCTTATCTTGGTTGTTGATGTTTATAAATGTTTCCATTAAAATATTAAAAATATCAAATTTATTTTTATTTATTTTTTACAGGGTTGTGGAGTTATGTCGAAATTGACCTACCCCGGCTCCGGCTATATTGAATTAAGATATAATAGAAGTCGGAGCCGAAGCCGAAACCAGAGCCGAAGTCGGAGGTAGAGTCAATTTTGAACCTGGTTTTTTTCAGTGTTTAGTGGTAAAACTTAAACATATATAAATATATATTAGTTAGAATTATAAAATCGAGAAAGCTTCGATATGACATGGAAGATAAGGAATTTATATCTAAAGTTTGTAAATGAAAGAATTCCAAAAAGAAAAACTCACAAAACCATTAAATATGGATCGATCAAAATTTCAATATCATATCCAAATCAGCAATTTTTTTGCCATAAAATCCATTCAAATTAATTTACAATATTAATAATGTATAGAGTATTTGAGAATAGGATTCTTAGCAGCATTTATGGGTCAAAAATAGATGAGGTCACCGGGGAATGGTGGAGAATGCATAACGATGAATTGCATGACTTCTTTGCATCTCTAGAGATAATTAGGGATATAAAATCGAGAAGGGTGCGGTATTCAGGGCACGTGGCTAGAATGGAAGAAGAAAGAATTGGGGGAAAATATATTGGTGGGGAGACCGATTGGGAAACGACCTCTTGGAAGACCAAGGATGCGATGAGTGGACAATGTAGGAAGGGACGTGAGAGAGATGGGAGAGGGCAGGAGTCGGATGGAAATGTGGTTGCTGCGTCCAAACTTTCGAGTTCCGTAGAGTCACAGAGATAGTTAAACAAATATATATAAACTTTACTAAATTGAAATAATAAATCAACATAAATTTTTAAATAACAATATATTATTATATCAATAAATTACATTCAATTACATTAATAATAAAGAGATGTTTAATTACCTAAATAATAATATAATATATCATGATTTAAATATAATCAATTTTCAATTATTGTTTATATGATTTGTTACTTTATTATAAAAAATTAAATTAAAAATTAAATAGTTATCCATTCTTATTATACTTTATCATTTGTGATAAATAATACTACAATATTTATATATTTTATTTTCTTAAATATATATAATCATATAAATACATAATAGAAAATTAGATTAATAAGAAAATTAATAAATTGATCAACACACACACAAGTTTATTAAGTAAATAAAATATAATAAAAATTGTTCTTGTTATTGTTATGTCAAAGAATTTAAAATGTAAACCTTTTATATATTCTTAGGACTCAAGGGAGGCGAAGGAAATAGAAATAAATAATTAAATTAACCCAATTTTTTCAACATATTGATCCATTTGAAAAGTAATATTTTAATAACATAAAATGACATTCTAGTATACCTAAGAGACCTTTATATATATTTATTGATAATTCTATACATTTATTAGGTTATCCAATTTCTTTCTTTCATAAACTTGCTATATTTATAAATTAAAATTAATGAATCAATATAACTTTCTTACTATCTTAAAAAAATCATTTTCTATTTATTTAATTTTATTAATTGTAAAAGAAAACGTGATTTTAACTATAAATTAATATTTTCACCTAAAATGGTTGAGGATTCACATTTTTATATATTTTATTTATATAATACCCTAGAACACATAAGAATGATTAAAATATTTCAAAATTCCTATTTGTGATTAAATCTCAATGCTTTCTCTCTTAAAATAGTAATTTTCTCTAATAGGTTAACGAATATTGAATATTAAAAAAATTTTCATTTTTTTTAAATATTAAATAAATTTATATCAATATACCTTATACAATTAGTTCTTTCTCCATAATATATAAGTATGTCTCTCTATTTATCACTATCTCCGAGGCGCTAATGAACTTGGTCGCAACAAACAGATTCCTCCATCCATTGTTATTCTGAGGTTATAGTTCTACTACATTTTTTATCCACCGTGTGCTTGATCTACTCATATGTTGTTTCTTCGTAACCATCATTCCAGTAATTTGCTACTGCTTCGAGCCAATGATGTTTAAATAATCATTGTTGTGATTTCATCTTTTGACTGGCATAAATTCCATGAAAAATACTATTTTTAAAATAATAATGTCCTTTAAGTCATGGACCACGCCTCACATCCATATAATATAATAGGAAAGTTTTTAATTTTGATATTATTACAAAATAATTTTGAAATGAGTCTCTTTTACATTATACCTAACAACATCAGGTCACAGGTGCAATTTTAGTTTAAATACTTATTCTTAATTAAAAACTATTTAAATCGTTACAACAGATATCAATTATATAAATTTTAAGGAAAACTATTAATTAAACACACGTCTGAACATAATCATCACTAATAAGTATTGTTTATTATTATTGTTTTTTATTTCGATTATAATAACTTGAAGAAGGGAATCAATATCAAGTTTTTATTTAAGGGTTTAAAATCCCTTGACTATTCAAAAATTTTATTATCCTATATAAAGTCAATCAATTTAAAACAAGCACAAAAAAAAATGATACAATTTTAAAAATTTAATCAGCATTTAATAATAAAAGTTAAAGTAAACACAACCTAGTTTGAAATTTTAATTGAAAGCATTTTACTGAACAATTCTTCGTTCCATAATTTCATTTTTCATAATTCCTAATTATAATTTCAATTATAAACTTAATTAATATGAGAAAATTAACATAATTATATATATATAATCATATCTTTTTTCTGAACGAACAATCAATATGTTATTAACATTTAAAAATATAAAATAATTTAATTTTTATTAAAAAAGAAAGGTCTCTTAATAATTTTCCATCCAATACAAAAATAAAAATGAAGATTAACGTGAATTAATATCTACAATTATTCTCAAGGCCAAAAAGTATAATATATAGATATTACTATAAATTTTGAATTTTTTTTTCATTACGAAGTTGAATCTACAATAAATAAAAAACAAATTAATTATAAAAAAAAATGTTGAAATCTTGTATAATGTTAAAAAATATTTTAAAAAGGATTGATAAAAAAAGAAAAAAGTTAATATTCAAGAAAAATCGATTAATGAATTTAATTTTAATTAAAAAAAAATAATTCTTCCAGTTTTTTTTTTTCTTGAATTAAAATATACATTCTCCTATTTTAATATTTTATATAGAAAACAGGAAAGACAACTTTTAAAATATTTATTTATTAGGATATATGATTTTTTAAAATGAATTATATCTAACTTGAACTAGCACTCTAGTTGAGTTGAGTTTATGATGTTGGATCGATAGATTTATTAGATGTAGTAGGGGGACAGCGAAGTGCGGAAGTTGTTTTTAAAATGCAAGGTGGCCTTATGGAGGTTCATTCCAGATGTTCGTCTTTTGTAGTCTCTTTCGAAGGGTCTGCTTCCAACTTCAGCGAAGTGTGTGTCAGACTGCCGAGTGATGAACGATCGGCGGATTGCACTCGTGATGCACATGTGCATTCATGCAAACCCAAACGACCAAACGAACCCACACATTTCACTTATTCACTCACAGTAATTGAGTTGGTAAAAAAAAGCAAATTTTAAATTCTAGAAAATATTTGACCTACATTTTTTAAATTAGATTGAATTTACGAGAGGAAGTTTATACTATGATTTTTATTCTTTAATAATAAAAATAAATAAAAAAATCCCATCATCTTTTATGGTAGTCATCATTACTATTTTTTAATTATTAATTATTAGATTATTATTCTTTGATATATCTTGAATATATTGTTTTTATTTTGAAATTATTATTTTAGTATTCTTTGATAAAAAAACAACTTCTGACTCATGTACGTCCTACCAAGTCGGTTATATCAATTAGGTATCCTTTGATCAGTAAAACGGGTCCTATCAACCTTTACCTTGATTTTCTTGATCGGAGGCGCTACTTTTTATCAAGTAACTTCCCAATTTTAATCCCGAAGGCTGAGTTGACTCCGTCCCATAGACCCCAGCTAGAGAAATTCCCTTGCCAATCTCGGAACTTGAACCCGGGACTACGAGAATGTGAGCCAGTTACGCTACCCCCCACCCAGTGGCGCCTCTCGTATTCTTTGATATCTTTAATAATATAAACATTTTATTTGAAATTACAAAGTTAATAACCATCCGCTCCTATGCATGAATTATTTACATTTTATACAAAAAGTAATATTAATTCACTATTACCATTCATTTAAATAATTATTTTCAAAGAATTTTACCTAATATTTCAATTAATAATCCTATTTAAATCATATTTTATAATGATTGATTTAAAAGTGAATAACTAAGATTACAAAGATTCCCAGATGGCCAGTTTAATTGAATTGAACTCATAAAATACGAAATTACTAATTATATATCCAATCCCCAGTGAATGGTCCAATTTAGGAACTTATTGTTCTTCTCATACAGCTATTAACCAGGGTAATTTTCTGTAATATGTTTTAATAATTGCGTAATATCTTTAATAGAACGTTGTGCTATAATCAGAAAAGGACATCATTTTACGATGCAATTTTATGTACTTTTCATTGCATTTATTATTTTATAATATACATTTTTTAAGAAAATTCTATTATTTTGATTAAATGGAATGTTCAACAACACATACATTTATCTACAAATCATCTAGAATTTTATGCTTGCTATTTTAATATAATATGTATATACATATAAATAGATATAACAATAATTTATTAAAATACATAAAATATTAAATTAGTTTTAAGAGTAGATCTCTCTAATAATAAAATAAAAAAATTTAAATTATCTTATCACAAATTAAGATTTTTATAAATTTTTGATTTTTTCTAAGTGTTGATAAACTTACTAACTTGGCAAATTTTTAAAGAAATCAATTAAAAAAAATATATTTATTTTAATCTTAATTATAAAAAGTGTAAGAAATTTTTGAATGACGAAAAAATAAACTACAACGTAATTTTCGTGTTTCTTTACGTTTTAAAATTCACAACCTATAACTTTTGTACGTCAATTTTGTAGGGCAATTAAGTCGGTTATATTAATTAGGTGTCCTATGATCAGTAGAACGGGTCCTATCAACCTTTATCTTGATTTTCTTGATTGGAGGCGCTACTTGTTATTAAATATAATGTGAGTAAGTGAATATGTAAGCGTTTTAAATATTGAATTGAATCAAAATTTAATCACTAGTTTTAAAATTTTGTGATAACTATAATTCTTAGCTATTTTGAACAATTTTATTTCTATGGGTAAAATATTTACCTATAAAAAATGTGTTTATGTCCGTTTTATTCAGATTACACATTTATTTGAAAATTTATCACATTAAATATTATATATTCAAATTACAATTTTAATGAAAATGGTGAATTTTTAGTCTCCGTGTCCAAGTGCATTCTTCATAAATCTATACTTCAAATTTGTTATAAATAATTATTTATTCATTCATTCATTATTTTTTAAATTAATTGAGTTATTAAACATTTTATAATAATATTTAATAAGTTGACCTGTGGCCAGGTCCGAACCGACCGACGGTTTGAAATAAATTAATTTCCAGCTACAGAAACAATTTCAAATAATTTTAATATATCTATTAATGTAATAAAAAACAGATTTGGATAGGACATAAATATTTTTAATTTTATTTTATTTATAATATATAGCTGAGGTAGCCGGCGTTGCCCGTGATCATAATAAGGAGGCTGTGACGTCATGAAGGGCTGGGTGACGTCATATAATTTTAAATTAAGAAAAACATAATGAAGATGATTTTTCCCGAGGATAAAACCAATACATTCGTGGTGATATGTTAAAAAACCTCATCATGTGAAATTTGGTGTGAAAATAACCCTTCCCTTCCTATCGTCGATCGCTAATACTACCACTTCCGGTTTCCGGATTTGCACCAAAAGTTGATCAATTCACCCCACTGATGCATTAAGTAAATATACCAAATTTCATCAAAATCGGTTTAGCCGTTCAGGCTGTAAACATCTATACGGACGGACGGACAGACATCATGGTAAAATTACTTTTTT
Source organism: Labia minor (assembly GCA_963082975.1). Lineage (NCBI taxonomy): Eukaryota > Metazoa > Arthropoda > Insecta > Dermaptera > Spongiphoridae > Labia > Labia minor. The sequence continues at coordinate 59,233,258 of OY720345.1, forward strand.
CTGTTAAGAAAATGCATGATTCGTGGAGATATGTAAAAATCTCCACATGTGAAATTTGGTGTGAAAACAATACCTCCCTTACTATCGTCGGTCGGTAAAAATTAAATCATGAGAAGGAAAAACCTATAATGTTAAATAATTATGAATATACAATATATATTTATTTATTTATTTATTGCAATTTTGGTTCATATATATATATATGTGTGTATGTGGTGCATTACCATGTATAGTTAATTTAAATTATTAATTGAATTTCAATTCTATAAGATTGAAACATTAATTTATATTCTTCAATGTATAGTAATTACTGGGTTTAGGTGGGAGGCTAGTTTTATAAATGCAATTATAGAATAGAGCTTTAGCATTCCCTACATTCAGTTTCCCATTCCAATTAAATTCAATAGGACAGGGATTCATCACGATTGAAATTGAAAGCACCGGTAAACTTCAGGGTTAAAGTATTTGAAAGACGTCTATCTTTGAAAGTCAAGACCGCCTTCCCTTATAAGAATAAGATTTCAAGGGTTCTTGAAATTTCATTGCCGTTGGCAAATCTCATTTAACCTGCATTAAAATTAATAAATTGAACCAACCTCATTTGTTGATTGAGTGCATGGATTTGATTAATCAAAAACAATACCTCGACAAGATTGTGCGTCAATTTAACTGTATTCTCCTTCCATTGGGACGATTAACTCATTAGGTCATTTATCTTTTGTAAGAATAATGATGAAGTGCTGTCCTAAATCGATTGAACTCCTGAATAGGGAAAGAGATGATACTACTAATACTATAGATTATTACCAGCCATCAAGTACACCAACTGATCATTAGTAAAATTTCAAATATCGTCGGTATGGAAGAAAACCGTCACAACTCAAAAATTATCACAATTTTTTTATATACAAAATTTTTATATAAAACTATTACTTATTGTCAATATAAATTTTGAAATACCTTTTCTGGAAATCTATTAATTTTTAGTTATGACAGTTTTCTTCCAAACCGACTTTATATTGACAATAACTAATAGTTTTATATAAAAATCTCACCAAGATAATTTTTGAGTTGTGACGGTCTTCTTCCAAACCGACGATATATAATTCATATAAGTTTATTTTAATATTTAGATCTATTCCTAAAATCCCTCATTTGTAATTTTATATTGTAGAGTTCTTGGGTCTTTTTTCCCTCTATTGATTCCCATCAACAAACTTTTCTCACCCAAAACGTGGACCGCCTAATTAAAATCTATTTCAATTGTATCTCATTAACTATGTTTTACAATAAGGTTTGTAGAAGTTATGTAATTCTTGTTGTGCAAACGAAAATCTATATTTTGAATTAATTTCCGATATTTGTAAACTTGTTTCTGTTTGGGAAGGTTTATATGATTGAGTGCTGTAATTTAGCCAGAGTTAGCCTAAGAGAATACATAATTTGTCGGCTTGTAGTTTATTTAGTTTTATAGTTTTAATTTAGAAACTTTTTATTGGTCAAAATTTGAATTTTAAAATTAAATCCATGAAATAAATGAAATTATTTTAACACAAAACACAAGATTCTTTTTCTAGCTAATATATATTACTTGTATAATGTAATTTAATATTATATTGTTGTTGAAAATTAAAAACTCTATACACGCATTAATTTCCTAACCATTTGAATTGAGAGAACTATTCATGATTACAATTTCAACATTATATCTTAATCCAACAATATAAACCATTGAAAAGTGTTCAGGGTAGGTCACCACTAGAAAAATCACATAACTTATTTAAAAAATATTTAGTAAAAATTATATAAAACTCTATCTAATATTGGAGTCGTATATCTATTTCTAGAAGCAGGAAGAATAAAAAGAAACGATTAATTTAACTAAAATACTCTATCGGGCAAATAGCCGAGCCGAGTACTCCCTAATTCTCCTTTCCATTTTATTGTAAATATTATTGTAAATATATTGTAAACGATTTATTGTTGCCCAAAGAAAGAGCAGATGTAGATCTTAATTAGAAAATAACAAAAAAAAAAAATATTAGATTTATCAAAATATAAAGACATTTTTATCGATCTGTCTCCCTATTTATTATATATATATATTCTGATTTAGAATTTAGAAAAATAAAAAAAAATTCTAGAATTACTTAAAGATTTTATTTAATATTTATTATTTTTATAATTTTAATTATTATAATATAAATCAGCCAATTAAAAAAAATGTTTAAATTTGTATATATATTAAAAAAAAATAGAAAAAATTTACGCTTAATTTTCATTCATTTTCACAATAGGATTGAATATCATAAACTTTTTGAATCCATAAACTTAGTGAAAATTTTATAATCGAGAAGGTGCTGTTGACGAAGAAAAGTGGCGCGAATGGGGAAGGAGACGAAACTAATTTTATGTGAAAAACGGCTGTGGGTATATCAAGAACATGATGGTAGAGAGGAGAGGGGGAGTATAATAGAGGATCGGTAGAGGAAACAATATAAAAATTAATATGAGCCTTTATGATATAGAAATTATATGAAAATGACTGTCAAGATTCTTTAAGCATGTTAGAAATTTATAATAATTATAATTATTATCAAATATTTATGTATGAATAATATTATGGTAAAATTAAATAATAATTATGAAGTTCTAAAATTAAGGGATATTTATGTTCAAATATGAAAAGAGGGATGGAGAGAAACTAATTGGAAAACTAGCACTGTAGTTGGAGTAAATGAACAAGATTGCGAATCGAGAGTATAATAAATATGAAATCATATATGAATAAGAGTGAAGAGAGGATAAAATGGATTGAATGTGTCTAGGAACAGTTGTTGCACTTGCAGTACAGTAGTGCCATAAAAAATTTTATCAGTGAATCTGTTAAAATAAACCAGACCAAAAAATCTTATAAATAATATTAAGAATAATAATTTAATTTCTAAGATATTAAATTAATTTTTATTTTGAAGATTATTTATATTTAATTTGTATATATAATTACTCAAAAGGCGCTTCAAGCAATTGTTTATTAATTATAATGTTTCAAATTCGATATTAATTTATCAAATATTTTGAATAGTCAATTTTTCAAAGAAATTTATAATATTATTAGATAATTTAATAAATAAATAATAATTTTTATTTTAATTGCATTTTTTCTTTTGAAATTTTTGTAAATTTTATATAATTCTATAATTTATTTTAATTTATAAAAATTGAATTTTAAATTGAAATGAAAAAGTATAAAATCAAAAATAAAATTCTTTGAAACAATGCGAAACAACAATAACTACAGGAGTAACTACGTGTTTCCGAGGGGAGCAAAAGCCTCCTGTTAGAAGGGAAGGCTTTATATATATAAATGTATTTGATTTGTAGACGATATATATATATTTTTTTTTCAATTTTTGACTTGGCCATGTAAATATCCCCCTGGTGATTGAACACTCTGTGCAAGTGTGAGTGTTTACGTCGTCGGCGCCGGGCGTCGCGGCGCCCGGGTGCCTCCGCCTCCTTCGGCTTAACCTCCTCTTTCCAGTTGTCCTCTCATTGCTTCTCGCTTCAACCCTTTCTTCTGTGACAACTCATCTATACTTGCACACACACACATTGATCTTTCTCAATTTCATCAGCAATTTTTTTCCAGCCTCATCTGTTTTCTTTCTATTTATAAACTCTTTCCGCGTCTTCTTCCCATTCTCTTTTTTATTCCCTACAATTATATATATATATATATATATATAATTTCCGTTCTTAAAGCTCTACTCATATATCTTTCACGTCTCGAAGGTTCTTTTACACTGCAAACTCATTTCCCATCCAGGATTAGCATGAAATGAACACTGGTCATTTTTTTTTTTTTTTTGTATTAATTATCATGCATTTTGAGTTTCATCTCAATTTTTAATAGCTCGACGTTTATCTTACTCATAAAATAATCTTTCAATCATTTATTTTAAAATAATTACTTTAAAAAAAAACACATTTATAATTAATATAATTATAATTTATGTTATTATTTCAAACCTCTAGTTGAAAAATAATATAATATTTAATTTGAAATGTTTGTTTTAGATTATCTGGGTACGTAAAAAAAAATTATATAAATATAAATCGTTCATATATATATTGTTAATTAAAAATATTTTATTATCCCATTTTGCGCATTTGGCTTGACAAGTATACATTGTTATCATTCATCATTTTTAACAATTTGAAATAATTTAATTAATAAAATAAATAAATAAATAAATATATTTATTATTTCGTTAAATACATATATATCTTACCAAATTACTTAACAATAATATATAGGTATGGTAGTCCTCTGATTAACGAGATTACTAAAATATTTACCCAAATCCTCCCCAGTCGAATGTCAGCTTGGGTAGAGAATTACACCCTAATCTCTAAATAATAGTATAGCTTTCGGAGGGGACGTGGATATAAAGACAATATGTTAGTCATGTGAATGATTGCTAACTATTTAAGAACCAAAGAACAAAAGTTATATTACAGCTATGTTTCTTTATTTACCTTTGATTTAGTTAGCCAATCATTTTTGTGAGAAAAGTTGTATCGAAAATAATTAGCAGATTTATCTAGTTTCGAAAAACAAGAATGGATTTAATTTGCTGATCAAAGAATAATCTTACATATTATAATTGTTTTTTATTTTACTCTTTTAGAAAAGTCGAAAAATCTATAATAATGTAAACTATTATCATTCCTTACAATATTTCAGCTGAATTTAAAAAATGATTTGGAGATTTCATTTCTTAATTATAATAAAAAAATCTGGAGTGTCTCCACTCGACTATCTCGCAAATTTGAATTGGATTAAATAACATAATATATTATATTTAAATTAAATTTAATTAATTATAAATTATAAATAATAAATAATAAATATTAAACCAGCGCATGTTTGGCTTTTTGTTGATGGCACCACGTCACGTGTTGGCGCGTGAGATTTGCAGTGTTAAAAAATTAATTCCGGTACTTTCAGCAATTCAATCAAGCTGAAAATCTATATAAAGCATGTTTATACAATTTTTAATCATGTGAAAAACTATCAAGCATATATCTTTATTTTTACGGTCAGTTTAGAGGAAAAAAAATCAAAATGTTGTAGGTGATGACCCTCTTCCGGATGAGCTACATTTCTCAAAAGTTGAAAACTATGAATTTTGAATAATGCCCATATACCAAATTTCACTATTCTAGCTCAAACTGTTTTTGCGTAATCTTGTCTACATACACTCACACACACACACACACACAGACATTTTTTTCAACCTTAGTGAAAATGACGAAGGGCCTTCAAAACGTATAAAAACATAAAAATCCCCACATCGAAAATATCATGATCGCAATACTATCTCTGGTGAGATAGTAAAAAACTAGAAAGATACTTTTAGTAGATTGCACGAAATCTTTTCAAAATAGATGCCATGTCCTAAAAAGGACTTGTAGCTACCGTTTTTCTACTTACAATCCTTATTGATTTTTGAAAAGACAATAATTATCTGAATATCAAAGGAAATATCATAACATAATGTTTTAAGTGAGAAAATAAAGAATTAATTAAATTTATCCAATCATAAATTTTATTTTCAAAAAAAATAATTATTTCAACGTTTTTGTGAACTCGTCTGAATGGAGTATAATGCTGAGTAATATAAAAGTATAAGATAAAAGTGACCTCTATTGATATTTGAACACTTTTTTTACGATTTATTTGTCATTCTTACCTAAGGGCGTTCATATATAGAAAACTGGTCTAAGGATTTCAAGTTGACTTTAACGAATTCTTTTTTACCTTGAATGATGAACATCAAATTACGTCATGAATTCAGCTTGAGTAGGCATTTGGTGTTTTCAAGAAGGTCTTGTTTACTCATCACTCCTTTATAAGTCGGAAGAGAGGTTTTCAGGAATTTGTTATAATCGGTTATAGTTTTTCCAAGACAAGAGTCTTCTTTTATAAATTTGTTCATTCATACATTTTCAGAATCATTACAAATTAGGATTTTGATGTTTAGAAAAACTATACGTATAATAGAATGTTTTTAATACAAATAATAATAAATATTTTTAATTGGAATAAGAATTTATTATTTTTATTATTTAAGCTAATTTTGTAAGAAAAGTATATATTAGTGCTCGGACTTATGTTAATTATTTATTTAGACAATATATAACATAATATGTATATATATCTTCTAGGACACATTATAAAATTTTGTATATTAAAATTATTGAATAATTTATATTTTAAAATAAAAAAAATGACGATTATAAATATATTTCTCAGTCAATCATTTATATTTATATATATTAAATATAATTGTATCATTTTTTAAATACTTACATCTAAATATAATAAAATCACAATTAATTTTCAAAATAAAATAAAAATTATCTGAAATTGATAATAATTATTAAATTAATTAATATATAATTCATTGATATATATATATATATATATATATATATATATATATAGTTTACACAAAACTTTCCAAACAATCTAATGTATTAGGATTAATACTAAAAATATAATTATAATTTTTTGGAGTATCTCCACTCGACTATCTCACAAATTTGAATTGGATTAATTATAACATATATTTTATTTAAATTAAATTATAAATTTTAAAATTAATAAATAATATTTATTAAAGCAGCGCGTGTTCGGCTCCTTGTTGATAGCACCACGTCACGTGCTGGCGCGTGATTACAGTCATCGAGTTAAAAAATTAATTCCGGTATTTTCAGCGATTCAATCAAGTTGAAATTCTATATATAGTAGTTTTATACAATTTTTAATCAAGTGAAAAACTATCAAACATTTGATGAATAATTGATAACAATTTTTCATTTGACAGACATGAAGTGACGTTGATAAAAATGTAAAAAAAGAAAAATAAATTACATATAAAAATAAATTTTGATTTCAACTGTGTTTAATTTGAAAGATCGAATAAAGAAAATAGATATTAAAAGTAAAAATAAAGACTCCAAAAGTATTATTCCAAATGTTTTGTTTTTTTGTTATTTCATAAAGTTAGTATCGGGTTCAAATTCCTTCGGTAGATTAATTATGACCAAAAAGTGTAGGGATTTATAACCTACATGTGAAATAGGAATTCAATGAGACAAATGCCTTATAGATATTTATATATATATAGATAGATATATATATAGATTCGAGAACATAAACCAAATATACAGACTCATCATCATAAAATGTCAGATATGGTATCTGAAACATTAAATCGTAAAGATGCGTATACCAAAACCCAATGGTCGGTTTATTATCATTATTATACAGGATTCGCAGCGCACGGAGAGTAAAAAGGAAGAGTAAATATTATCATAACACTCTCTCTATACATTTAGTTTAATTATATAAAATAAATTAAGAAGCAACCATTTTTGTTCCAACACGTTTATGTTGGATTTAATAAACCCCAATGATTATGGACGCATATATAATTAATGTCATAAAGTTAGAGAACATAAAGGCTTTATTTATATCATGGACAAAGTGTTATTATATACCTGGGATTGTATCTATTTTTTACAATTAATATATGTCCTTGTTGCTCTTCGAAGCTTTTTAAATAAAGTGTGTCCACCCATTGAAATTAATTCTAAACACACGTGACATAATTTAGAAATACTTTCAATAGATATTATTAATTAATTTTCTCTCAATCTATATATAACTCTGTGGCTCTACAGAACTCGAAAGATTTGGCCGCAGCAACCACATTTCTTCAAATTTTCCTATTCTGAGCTCTCTCTCGCGTCCCTTCCTATTCTGAGCTCTCTCTCGCGTCCCTTCCTACATTGGCCGCGCACCGCGTCCTTAATCTTCCAACCGGACATTTTCCAATCGGTCTCACCACCAATTAATTTTTCGCCTTACTTTCTTCTTCCATTCTAGCCACTAGCCCAGCCCATCGCAACCTTTTTGATTTTATTGTCTGAAGATGCATCATGTTATTCCTCGTTTAATCTTCTCCGCATTTCCCTGGTGACCTCATCTTTCTTTGGTCCATAAATGCTGCCAAGAATCCTATTCTTCTCTGGTCTCCCAAGGTCATGGCCACGCTTCACACCCCTATACCACGTAATACAACCGATAAAATAATTGTTTAATATATAAAATTTTCTATCGGCATTGAATATTTTAAATTAGAGGATTAAAATAAGATTATGATTAACGTTTTTTATTTTGAGATTTCATATATCGAAACAAAATTTGAACCAATATCGTTTTTTTTTGAAAATTATTTTTAAAATGTAATAAATATAAAAAACACATATTAGGAATTTATAATTATCTAAAGCAGGGGTGTCAAACTCATAGGTAAACATGGGCCAAACAAACAAGGTTTAACTTTAGGCGGGCCGCAGACAAATTGAAAGTCGAAAGTCTGATCGCTAAAAACATTTTACCTTTTATTTTCTTTTTAGAGACAAGTTGAAAATTTTTTAAAAAGGTCGAAAGTTGTCGCGGGTCGCAAAAGTAGTGGTCGCGGACCGCGAGTTTGACACTCCTGATCTAAAGTATCATAATATGATGAAAAACATTTTTTAGGATTTTCTGTAGAAATAAGAATATTTGAAGTAATTACAGATTCAAAATGTTGCCTTCAACAACCGAATATGTGTAACCTAAATAAATACATACATATCGAATAATAAATTCTTATCCAAAATGTTATTACTTAAGCAACTATTTGTTTCTGTTTCATATTTGAGTTTTTAAAGAAAAGAGTAATTAGTAGTTCTTACGGCATAATTATAACGGCAATCGAACTTGCACCGTAAAGATTTGAATCTTTATACGATGATCTTGCATCTATACTATCAATCATATAATAAATATGCATATAATAAAGAAGAAATTAAAAATAATAAAGTATGGCATTTTTAATGAAAAGTAATTATTATAAGTAAGAATAATTATAATAAAAAAGTGTTATTCAATTGGCAAGTGGTATAATATACTTAATATATTTCGGGGAGGGTCATTGGGTTAAATAATTGAATAATAAAATAGTGAAAATCAATTTTTTAATATTATTTAATAATAATAATAATAAACAACTTGTATAACAATTTACTCTTCCATTTTTTTTTTTACAATTTTTACTATCTCGCCTGACCGTAAAAATAAAGATATATGTTTGATATTTTTTCATATGATTAAAAATTGTATAAAACTGCTACATTATATAGAATTTCAACTTGATTGAATCGCTGAAAGTACTGGAATTATTTTTTTAGCACATTAACTGCCAATCACGCGCCAGCACGTGATGTGGTCCCATCAACGGCCTGGTTTAATAAATATTATTTATTAATTTTAATTTATAATTTAATTAATTAAATTTAATTTAAATATAACAAATGTTAATTAATCCAATTCAAATTTGCGAGATAGTCAAGTGGAGACACTCCAGATTTTAGATTAATGAATTTTCTCTAAATTTTTCTCATTTCGGGAGGACTGGCCTTTATATACTCCCTTGGGAAGAGCCCTAAGTAACAAAACTTGTAAATAAAAATTGGAGGAATTTAAGAATAGTACTTTTTCTCTATTAGAGTTACAATTTATGGCCATTTCATTGGTTAAATTCAATTATTTCTATATGCTATGAGTATTTCTCTTATCGTAAGTGCATTTATTTAGGCCAGATCCATTTCTGAGTCACTTATCAGCAGGAAATCTATCCTCTCTGTTAATTATATTAGACTCCTCCCCTCTCTACTTTGATCCCATCTTCTCCTTAAGAGGTCGGAACCCTCCCCCCACTTCCTAAACGTCTGCTTGTGGTGATGGCAATATGTAAATAGAGAAGATCTGCTGACGTGTTCTCTATATGAGTTCCTGTTTGTTCTTGTATGGGTGGTGGCTATAGCTACGTTAAAATTGTTAGCTTAGCTCCGGGCTCCTATCGAGGTCTAATTACCATTTGATTGCTCAGCCGCAACAAGCCAATTAATTACAATTAACTCCAGATGAATTTTACCGCATTCATCCTATCGCAATGACATTTAAATGTTTAACTAAGATTTTACATACGGTCCATTGCAATTAAGTCCAAATCTTAATGGCCGCCAAAGTAAAGAGAATAATAATGGATAATTCGAAAGGTAATTATTTTTAGGATGTATACTTGTAGATGGAATATTACAGAGAAAATCTTATAGAGATAAAACAAATTACATTTCACATTGGATCTTCAATGAAATACAAGAAAACATTAATGATTTGTTGAAGAATGTACATATTTAAACATTTTCAAATTTGATATGTTTACTAACTTAATAACATATTTATTTATAGAGAGAAAGAGGGAGTTAAAATGATAAAAGAAATAAAACCTGATGAAATACTTGAATGGAATCTCAATAAATTTAACATTACAAATTAAAATCAAACAAACCAACAAATCAACCAAAATAGTAATATTTCATTGGAGTGACTTTTATTTATTTATTTTATAGAATTGCTTAATGAAAGGAATAATATTCAAACCTTTAATAATAAATATTTGATTAATTTAGAATTATAAAATAATTTTGATGGAAAAAAGAAAAAAAACACTTCAATTTTAAAGAATGTTTATATATTTATCTATAAATGGGGAATGAAAGAAAAAAAATGTATTGCAGGTGGCTCAGGAAAGAGACGGTCGGAGGAATAAAGTTGCTGCAATAGAGAACAATTTATCGCTTTCAGAGTTCTTGGTTATTATATCAAATACCAATAGAAATTGAAATCTAATTTATTTCTAAAATATGAAAAGAAAAATTATTTTAAAAAATTATTAATCTATTAATTCCAAATATAATTGAATTAAAAATTCCAAAACATCATTGAAAATATTTATATTTTATATGCCTCTGATAATACAAAAAAAAAATAAGTTGACCTGTGACCAGGTCCGAACCGACCGACGGTTTGAAGTAAATTAATATCCAGCTACCGAAACAATTTCAAATAATTTTAATATATCTATTAATGTAATAAAAAACAGATATGGATACATAAATAATAAATATAAACATTTTTAATTTTATTTTAATTTTATTTATAATATATATGCAAGACCATGCTGTGACGTCATGAATGGCTGGATGGCGTCATATAATTTTAAATCAAGAAAAAACTAATAAATATGATTTTCCCGAGGATAAAACCAATACAAAGTGCATGATTCGTGGTGATATATAAAAAAATCTCATCATGTGAAATTTGGTGTGAAAATAACCCTTCCCTTCCTATCGTCGATCGCTAATACTACCACTTCCGGTTTCCGGATTTGCACCAAAAGTTGATCAATTCATCCCACTGATGCATTAAGTAAATATACCAAATTTCATCAAAATCGGTTGAGCCGTTCAGGCTGTACACATCTATACGGACGGACAGACGGACAGACGGACGGACAGACATCATGCTAAAAATACTTTTTTCTGTTAAGAAAATGCATGATTCGTGGAGATATGTAAAAATCTCCACATGTGAAATTTGGTGTGAAAACAATACCTCCCTTACTATCGTCGGTCGGTAAAAAACCTATGACTACTGTACATCAGGGGTCAGCAAGCTTTTTCAACAGTCGAGCTCATTTCTGAAATAATATAACAGTGGTGGCCACACTTACTGATACTTAGAGCTATATAAAAACAAAGAAAATGTTTAAGAGCCTGATCGCAAAAATATTTTACCTTTTTTTTATTTTGATTTTAATGAAAAATCGAAAAAAATGTTTTTGTGTCATGTTTTTAAATTAATATTATACTTACTTAGTAATAATTTAATACTTAATGCTTGAATGCGGGCACTTGGTTGCCGACCCCTGCTGTACATCATACAAAAGGTCAGAGCCTATCAAGTCGAGCGAAGTAATGTATGATCAGTACAACGAATCCTCCCAACATTTATCTTTCTTCATTTCAAGTAGCTTCTCAATTTTCTCATACACCACAGCTAGAGAGAAATCCTATTGCCAGACCTGGATTTGAACCCGGGAACACGAGATTGAGAGTCAAGCGTATTGCCTTCAGACATCCTGTTATATGAAACATATTGCTTGATATTTTTTATTGTTAAAAGAAAATCTCTTTTTTTTTCATTGAAAAGTTTCCAAAATTTCACTTCTCTAATATATAAATATATTAATATGACAGAAGAGGAAAAGCAATTTATTTTATCCTTGACGAAGTTTCCTTTACAATTATGATTATTATATTCTTCAATTTTAAGTGAGATTGGTATATTTATCAATTATTAATTCAACATTTCTATCTGGATCGGATTTCATTTACTGAACAAATATTGTGTTTGTAGTTCTTTGATCTTCGCCCAAATATTCATAGATTAGTACCTCCCTTCAATGAGATGAAGGGAATCTAATCGAGTTTGATGGAGCATGAAATTACGCATTCGAATGGTGGGGAAGTGGGAGGAGGGGGGAGTAAAGGAAGGGGCGGAGCAACGTTTACTATTCGTAATGCAAACAATCAAGAAAGGTAAGGTTTGCGAATCATATTGGCTTTAATAATCGTATTCAAGTTTCATTTTCCTTGGCGAGTTTCCGAGACGTTTTCAAAAGGAGATACCATATCTAAAAATATTCAACAATTCCATTAAGACAGGCTATTAGGGCTACCGGTCAACAAAATGTATGATTGGATGGGAGCAATCACATTAAGACTGAAAAGATAATACACACTTAATGAATGTTAAAACCACTTCTTTCAAACATAAATCAATATCGGTTTTCAGATAAATTTCGAATTTAAGAAATTTTATTAAAATAGAAAAAAAAAATCTTCCTACTCTTAAATAATTAATTAATACTATTAATTTTAACACAGTAATGAAATAATTAATAAATAATGATAATGTAGTATAATCATAATAATACTGTGTAATAATTGAATCTCAAAATTAAATAACCAAATTTGAAGAGTGTAAAAATTATTAGATTATAGAGGAATAATTAGGCATTTTGGATATATTAAATGATATACTAGGTTGTTCAATAAGCTAGCGGAGCGCCTTCGAAAAATACAAGATATGATATTGGAAGACCATCGATTGACTGAAAGAGATTTAACAGAGGTTTTATGCATTTCATTGGGCACAGTAAGCAATATTTTGAGACTTAATTTTGATTTCAAAAAACTATGTGAAACTGAATTGAAGTACGAATTGTTGCAACATCCAGCCTATTCGCCATATTTAGCTGCCTCTGACTTATGGCTCATCACACACCTCAAACGATATCTCTGTTGAAAACGATTTTCTTCAAACGGAGAGGTAATAGCTGCCGTGTAGGGATATTTTCAGAGCTGCCGGATAACCACTACAGTCAAGGGATTCCTGAATTAGAAGACCGTTGGAATAAGTGTATTGAAGTTGAGGGAAACTACGACGAGATAAATAAAGTCGTTTTTACAAATGAAATTGGTTTCTTCATTTCCGTTTTGAGAACTTATTGAACAACCTAGTAATTGTCATTTTAGTGTCAAGCAATTATCAAATATGTAAGATTTGTAATAAAAGAATATTAAATAGATAACAAAAAAGATGCATCTTAACCATCTTAACCTCCTCGATTTTATGACTCGAATTATGTTTAAAGAAAAGTTCAGTAATTTATACAATTCATTCTCTTGTGATCTCCTCATTTTTCGGATCATAAATTTTACAAAGAATTTTATTTTTAAATCTATTCACTTCCTCTATTATCATGTTTTTACTATCTCGCCAGAGATAGTATTGCGTTCACGAAATTGAGATTTTGATATTTTTATACGTTTTGAAGGTTCCTGAATCACTTTTATTAGAGTTGAGAAAATGTCTGTCTGTCTGCGCGTGTGTGTGTGTGTGTGTGTGTGTATGTATGTAGACAAGATTACGAAAAAACGGTTTGAGCTAGAATCATGAAATATGGTACATGGGAATTATTCAAAATTTTTAGTTTTTTATCAACTTTTGAGAATTTAGTTCAACCGGAAGAGAGGGTTATTACCTACCACTTTTTGATTTTTTTTCTCTAAAGTGACCGTAAAAATAAAGATATATTTTTGATAGTTTTTCACATGATTAAAAATTGTATAAAACTGCTATATATAGAATTTCAGCTTGATTGAATCGCTGAAAGTACTAATTAAAGTATTAATTTTTTAACACTGTAAATCTCACGCGCCAGCACGTGACGTGATGCCATCAACAGAGCCAAACATGCACTGGTTTCATAAATATTATTTATTAATTTTAATTTATAATTAATTAAATTTAATAAATATGATATATGCTATTTAATCCAATTCTAATGCGAGATAGTCGAGTGGAGTCACTCCAGCTTTTTTTTAATAATATTATTTTTATTCCAATGTATAAAAAAACAAATATAATAAAATTTATCTTGTGTAGCGGTATTAATTGATTTTTTTTTTTATTTTACATAATTATTCTTAAAAAAAAATAATAATAATAATAAATCGGGAATGAAAACAAACTGAAAATTTATTATTTTTTCTTCTCCTTTATATATATATATATATATAGACACAAAATCCGGTTCACGTACTTACTAATCTCTTCAGACAAGAGGTTTAATCCAAACACTTTTCATCGATTCTTTTTCTTCTCTCAGCTTTCAATGGGTGTTTTTTGTTCTCCCACATTAATCCTCTTTAATTAGATTTAATTTAATTTTTGATGGAAATTGAATTCTCAAATTCTTCTCTTTTCTTTACTCCTTCACACTTCTCTTATACCTTAAAAATAATTACATTTCTTTATTAATAATGAATTAATAATTTTATATGTACAATTTTTAATAATAAAAAAATATATTTAAATTTGAGTATAGGAAAAATTTATACATAATAATAATAAACCTTAAACTTGAACTATCAAAAACTAATTTTATCTACCTAATAATATATAAATATAAATAATTATAAAACTATTATAAATATCTAAATAACATTCCCCTTTGTTCGTTAGTTATATGAATTATTTTTGTAAATTAAATTAACTTTAATTAGTAGGTTATTATTCTTTGATGAAAGAATTTATTTAATTTATCAACAATATAAGATTTTTAAAAATTCAAATATTTCCAATAACAATGGAATAATATCTCATTTATTTAAACTATCAAATCAATTTTTATTAAATGTTAATTTCATTATTGCAAATATAATAATAATAATAATAATAATAATAATAATAAATAATGATTGAATTATTTTCCCACTAACATATATTTTTTTCCATGAAAACTTTTAAATCATGAAAAATATAATGAAACCATATATATACCAATAAATATAGAATAATTTCATTTTTATATCAGATTTGTTCAATGAGGGAAATTGAATTTCAAGTTTTTGATATAAGTAAATATATTATGTATTTTATTTAATATTATTATTTATAATAAAGTTTAATGGGTATTTATTTTACTAACATTTTTCATTATTATTCTTTGAGATGTAAAAGTAAAATGTTGGATTTTCTCTATTTTCATTAAAAATAAAAATAAAAAATACTTTTTATAATAATATTCTTGACTTCCTGTAACGATAAATTTATTTAATAAAAAAATGTTAAATTATTATACATTCCATCAACAAATTAATATTTTACTAATGTCATTAGATGCATATTTTTATTAAATTCTACTCTCCGAGATAGTAAAAAAATTTTCTATTTTTTTCCAAAGAAAAAATTACTTTTTATTCTAACATCATATAAATTTCATTCCGGAATAAATAAAGAAATAAATTATATATATTTCAAATTAATTAAAAACATAGATCATTTTTAGTTAGAAGGGAAAACTTTATTTTATCGGGACAAAGTAAACTTGAACAGCAGATAAAACGATCCAAAAATGGATAGAAACCTGACCGGCTCTGCCCATTTAAATTAGCGCATCGTACTTTCTACTTTTTTATTACAAACAATTTATTTGTACAACAATTTAAAGAATTTAATGTAATTAAATATTTTGTTTTAAACCTAACATAATATATATCATGTATTTAAATAAATATTGTATTATTTTAATAAATCTTCTTTATACATCGTAAAATATAACAAAAATAGAAAAGTATTAAATATTTTACGATCATTTTTAGAGTCAACAAATTTTATGATAAAAATTTAGCAATAGATATTTGAAATTTATTTTCAGATGATATTACAGAAATGAAACACGCCGCGCTTGACTCTCAACCTTGTGGTTTCGGGTTCAAGTCTCAGAACCGAAAAGAAAATTATTTCTAGTTGGAGTGCATGGGATTGAGCGAATGAGGTCCACAAATCCTATGTGATCAAAATTAGGAAGATACTTAAAATACTTGAAATAAAAAGTAATTCCTCCAATCAAGAAAATTAAGATAAAGGAGCCATTGTACTGATCATACAACATCTTTAACACATTGAATAACTACTTGATAGACACTATTTTCATAGAATATACAAAAAATCAGAGATTGAATAAAATATAATTTTATTTTATAATACTTGAAATAAAAAGTATTTCTTCCACTCAAGAAAATTAAGATAAAGGAGCCATTGTACTGATCATACAACACCTTTAACACATTGAGTATACAAAAAATCAGAGATTGAATAAAATATAATTTTTTATTTATCAACAAAAATCCTCTTACTAGTATTTGTTCAATTAAAATAACTTTTTTCGAATGAACATTGTAAGTTTTATACATGCACTATGTCTAAACTTCATAAAATCGTTTGTCACATGTTTCAATTATTTTTTTTTTATTTTTGAATAAAACATGATTGAATCATAAACATTTTCTATTTGTTTCACTTTCATCCTACTGAAAATTAGATAATAAATCCTTTATGAAATGTTATATAGAAATTTTCAGGTAGACAATTTATTAAACTAACAAGGAGATAAACAAAAAAAAATCTCCATTCGTTGTTGTCTCGAAGAATTTAAAAATTATGAATCATGTCGAGTGTGAATAAATGCATAGTTTAATTTTAAATAAATAGTTAGAGAGATGTATTATAATTTTAGAGGTTTTTTTTTGCATACATTCTGGATGTCATTTACTGTTAAAAAACGAGATACTTTAATAAAAAAAATCCTTTTATTTCTATAGAGATATTTGAAAAATATATATGATCATTGGAAAAAAAAAAATTAATTAACTTGTCTATCTCTTCCAAACCAGAATTCCTCTTTATCTAAATATGATTTCCTTATATATATAAATTAATTTATTTAAATTGTAAAATTTTATAATTTGTTATTGGATTTGGAAGAATCGGTTCGGTTGGAAAATCCCGCGACATTTAAGGCGTTAACCAAGTGACATGTCGATTTGTCTTTCTGATCATTTGGAATAAAATATGGTTGACTCTCCCTTGGATGAATTAAATAGAAAGCAAATTATATTTGCAACGCGAGAGACGAGTTTATAAATTGAAACGAATGTTGCACGAAAGACAGACATTCATAACTGGAATGCAAATGGTGGGGCGCAACCACTGCCAGAATCAATTAAAGGTCAGAGGTGGGCTCGGTTCAGGGGTCCTGGTCGGGGGATCCCCCCCGTCTTCGGCCTCTCTCTCCTTACCACGGAATGTGCCTGAGCAATGAATGAATCTCAATGAGCCTTCGACGGCTATCATCAATAAAAATGGGACGATATATTAAAGAGACACTCGATGCCAGGCCCAAGTGTCGACAGCAAATGGCTATACTTTATTTTTTAAAGAGGAGAGAAAAAGAACATGAGATGATATTCATCCTAGGACTACAGCATATTCCAACAAAAGTAAACAAAAGTCGAGTGGAAATGAGCCGCCTCTTTAAGTCGACCCACGCGACATTCAACCTTCTTCAAGATAACTAATATCCCTTGGGTATAAATTTACTACGGGTTACTATGAGTTAATTAAACAGTTGATTTTTAAATAATGTATCGAGACTCATCAAATTTTTTTCTATATAAATATTAATATGTATTAACAAAAAAAAACTGAATTTCTTATATTAATGATTTTATAATGTATTTTATTCAAAACTATAATGTTAACCTTTAATTTTAAATGTTTCTAAGTATAGATATAGATACGAATTTTTAAATCTTTTTCTCTACAAAATTCCAAGTGAATCTAACACCAGTAAGTTAGCTATTTATAAATAGAAGGGAAGTTAATAACAAAATAATTTAAATAACTTAATTATTTTTTCTTTTTGCTTATTGTTTTGAAAGAATAGTGGTAGGTATTTATTTATGATTATTTATATTTAATTTTTTTTTTTAAATTTTATATTTATATTTAAATTATATAATATTAGTTATAATTAAGAAATTATGTTTATCTTAAAACAATTTGATCATTGATTCATTTTCATTCTAATTTTATGTTATAAGAAAACAAAATATATATAATAATATGTTATCATTTAGTAAATGGGCTTATCTCATCAAAATTATTATCAAAACAATTATTTTTCCGGTTGTATTATATGGGATTGAGGCTTGGTCTATGACCCTGGGAGACGAGAGTAGATTAAGAATATTTGAGAATAGGATTCTTAGCAGTATTTATGGGTCAAAGAAAGGTGAGGTCACCGGGAATGGCGGAGATTTGCATGATCTCTATGCATCTTCAGTCATAGTTAGGATTATAAAATCGAAAATGCTACGATGGGCACGTGGCTAGAATGGGAGAGGAAAGAATGGCGAAAAATATATTGGTGGGGAGACTGATTGGGAAACGTCCTCTTGGAAGACCAAGGACGCGGTGGGTAGACAATGTAGGAAGGGACGTGAGAGATGGGGAGGGCAGGAGTTGGATGGGTGTGGCTCAGGATAGGGACACTTGGAGAAATGGTTGCTGCGGTCAAGAACTTCCGAGTTCTATAGAGCCACGAAATAGATAGATAGATAGATATAATAAATTTTAATCATCATTTTTTAGTAGTTAAATTGCATCAAAGATTATAAATCCAATACAAAATACAACAAAAGCAAATATTCAATGATTTTAATAAATATAAGCGTTAGCTTAGTTTTTGAGAATATCCCTAAAAGTTTATTAACTTTTATAGAAAATTGTCATTTCATATTCAATTTTAAAATATCCAAATCTCAAACAAACACATCTCAGAAGAATAATTAACTTAAATATAAAAATGTTATATCACAAGTATTTATAGTTTTTGTTCTAAACTGTTGACACTGAACCATTCACTTAAATATAAAAAAACATTTTTTTTTAATTTAGTCGACTACAAACATATTATGTAGGTATACAACCTTACCACCTATATATTTACATAAATGTAGCTACTCTATCTACATATTAATAACTAGAGAGAGATAATAATATGATAGTTTCCATTTCTGAATTTCTTTTCTATTTAATTCGAAAAATATTCTAATAAAAAATAGTGAAATGTAATTTATTTTATACCTTTCAAGATTTTTTAAAAAATCCGTATTATTTTATGATGAGAATTTTTTTAAAAAAAATGTAAATTTATAAATTAACTTTATAAAAGAAAAAAAAATCAATGCAAAAATGTTAATTATTTTTTTTTAAACACAGTCAAAGAATACTATTCTCAAGTGATTAAATAAATTGAAAAATTTCTTTTTTACAACAGATTTCAAAATGAAAAGACCTTTACCCTCTGTCTCTCTGTCAATGTGTCTAACATTAATTTTTCGAAATTATTGTCTGATCGGTTAATAGCAAATTTTTATCCAGGTATAGATAAATAACTTTTTTAGTTATTAATATTAGATGAACATAATCCATTGAAAATGCTAATTCAATCGAAAGGTAAGTATTTTTCAAAGAAATAATGAATTTTTTTCTGCTAATTTGAATTAATTATTTTTTTTAATATATAAATTATGAAATTAAATTTCTTTTATAAAAACTGATTAAAGTTTATTTAAAGTCTAGTTAAAATTTATTTTTTTAGAACTTCTAACTTTTTCAGAAAGGTAATTTTAAATAAAACTGAAATAAATGTAAATTCCATTAAAGTTAGAATTAAACCATCTTAAATGTTAATTGTTTATGAAAAAAAGGCTTAATATATATATTTTTTTAGAATGTGACCAAATATTTTTGTTACAAAATAAATCCCAGTTGAAATCCCAGAAATGATCATTTAACCTTTAAAAATTGTATATTTTATCCATATATTTAAATAAAAATAAAAAAAAGAAGCTGGTTGGATGTTGTTAATATTTATAACATTATAAATGAAAAAAGACATCTGTCTAATGAAATTATTTTAGTTTCTCTCTAAATTTAAAATAATCTTACTTAAGTCCTGGTCCAAATATCTTTTGAATCTCTTGCACTCTCTGAAACAGTGAAATTTGATATTTGATTAGACAACCTTTCCATAAGAAATTGATCTTTACGAGCCATTTAGTGTGGAAAAGATCTCAGGTATTTCTAGAGGTATATAGAAGATATATATGACGCAAAAGAATGTGGAAGGAATATTGAGTAAAGGATTTATCAACTCTCTAAGCTCCTGAACCATTTTCGGTATGTCATTAAATACCAATTAAAGTATAATATTCAGATGATTAATAGAATGAGATATTTGATAGACTCTTAACCTTTACTATATCAAATTTGAAAATTTACAATGTAATTCTTAAGCAATTATTTTATGCTGAAATTTTTAAAAAGTATAATTAGAAAAAAAAATATCTATTATATATTATTATCTAATAAATATATTAGGGATGGTCACACTTAGAGCCTACTTGAAAAATCGAAATTGTTTAAGAGCCAAATCGGAAAAAATTTTACTTTTTTTTTGGGGGGGGGGGAGTCACAGAAGCAAAAATTACGAGTACATGCGCTATTAAAATACCTACTTATATTAATAATAAGTCGTACGTCCCGCCTGCAATAGTTCTGTAATAAAGTAGATAGAGTTGGGATAAATAGAATACATTTTACAACAAACTTTTTAAAACTTGCAGAAATAATTAAATTTTAAATTTCCTGTAAATAATTATATGTAAATAAATATGTGTCATGACGTAGACTTTTTCCAGTTGTAATTTCTAAATTGTGATAACTTTACATTTTTTAATTGACCAACAATAAACTCAATAAGCGGGAGTGTCCTCCCCTAGACTTTCCCGCATATAAATAGGTATAAAGAGTTGTGAATGAATATTTAGAAAGTGTAAACTTGGTATTGATAAAGAGCCAGTTCGTGTTAGTTTATTGGTGTCAAATTTGATATTTGGTAACATTTATATATATATATATATATAGAATAAAGTGCTACTTTGATAGAATAAAGTGCTAAATTTGATATG
Organism: Labia minor; assembly: GCA_963082975.1. NCBI lineage: Eukaryota > Metazoa > Arthropoda > Insecta > Dermaptera > Spongiphoridae > Labia > Labia minor. The sequence goes on from OY720345.1 coordinate 59,254,669, forward strand.
AAAATAACCCTTCACTTCCTCTCTTCGATCGGCAATACTAGCACTTCCGGTTTCCGGATTTGCACCAAAAGTTGATCAATTCATCCTACTGATGTATTAAGTAAATATACCAAATTTCATCAAAACCCGTTGAGCCGTTCAGGCTGTACACATCTATACGGACGGACGGACAGACGGACGGACAGACATCATTCTGTTAAGAAAATGCATGATTCGTGGAGATATGTACCTAAAAATATCCATAGGTGAAATTTGGTGTGAAAACAATACCTCCCTTACTATCGTCGGTCGGTAAAAAGGAAACGCTACTTGTATAGGTAAAATGTCACTTCCGGTAGTCAGATCATGATGAAATTTGGTATCTCAATTTTTTTCATATTTTTAAATCTATATACAAAATATGAACCAAATATCTCGAAGCAAACTGGTACTTTACTTGAAAGGTAAACGCAACCAGTGTAGGTAAAGTACCACTTCCGGTTAACCGATTTTGACGGAATTTTGATAGAAATCTACAAACTGTGAATAATATCGGTGTACCAAATTTCGAAGTCCTAGCTTGATTAGTTTTTGAGTAAATTTGCTTACAGACATTACATACATACATACATACATACATACATACATACATACATACATACACACACACAGACATAATTCGAAAAATGGTATTTTCCGACTCAGGGAGGTCTAAAACGTCAAGATCTATCGAAATCTCGAAGTCGAAATTTTTGACGATTCCAATACTTCCCTTATACGAAGTATGCGGGAAAGTAAAAAGAGCAACATGTGGCTCGCGAGCCACGGATTGTCCACTGTTGTAATATATATATCTAAATATGTTATATATATATAATGTATGAAAATGTTTTCGTTTATGTTTATAAATTTTTACGTTTCTTTACGTTTCATAAACAGCAGAATCCAAATTTGAAATCTGTCTCCCTCTCCCTCAGTTTTGCTATTTATCAAATATATCAAAATCAAATCCAAAAATAAAAGTTGAAACAAATTCATTCAAAAATATAATAAACAATTATTATATAATAAAAATTCGCAAAAAATTAAAATAAAAAAAAATTCAAAAAGTATCAATTACTATTTTATGATGGACGGAGATAGCAGTGAAGTTAATTTAATCAAACTTGGACAGACAATTAGTATAACTAGTAAAGTTATATATATATATACAAGACAGTTGACTATTTATTATTTAAAATTAGGCTTGTTAACTATTCTTAGAGAAAATATTTATTCTTAACATGTATGATTATGATTAATTAATTAGAAATATTTTGACAGGTATATAATAATAGAATAGAACTTACAAAACTCATAATCTGGATACAATCCAGGTTTCGGTTTTTTTTAATTAACTCTTTTAATGGTACTTATATATTTATCAAGTGTTTCTATAACTATTCTTATTGGATTTTATTAAATAATTCGTATGATAAGTTCCTTTTTCTTAGGAAATGTTTAATCCGTTTTAAGTACACACAGAAAGCTATAAATACTCTTAATTACCAACAAACTCAAAAATCAAAAGAAAATTTTTTTTAATGGGGATTTTTTTAATAACTTTATAATATATTAAGTATAAATATGTAGTTATTTTCTAAAGAGGAATCTAAGTAATACGAATAAATGAAATTTGTATATATCTCATTTTTGGTACTCTCAAATTTATATTTTAAAATTTATATTTTGTTTATAGTAAATCATTAATGCTATGGATTTAAAACCCGGGGGATGGAATATTTCAGTAGAAATCCCCTCTATAATTAAACCTCTAATAGAAAAAGTATTATAATAAAAGGCAATCCAAAGTGACGAAAAATGAATCTATACATTTAAAGCAGACGTGGTCAAGTCAATTGACCTCGCCAATTTGGAAATGCATCGTACCACCTCAGGCTACATATAAAATTATATTATATAAATAATGTATTTTTCAATACATTTATTTTCACTATTTTGGTCTTTTTCTCGATGTTTTTTGTAATCACAAATTTTTCATAAATAAAAATATGAAATTTCATTTATTTTTAGTTTAATTACAGTTTCAAATATGTATATTATTTTCCAATTTCAAATTTTGTTTACAAACTTGAAATGACAGTTTCATAGGAAAGAATTAAAATGAAAGCCAAAAATAGATCAAATCTCATATTGCTAACAAACAGTGGCGGTGGGTGCGGTCCGCACCGGGCGGCACTTATCTTGGGGCGGCATTTTTTATATTTTGTTATAGTTGTAAAAAGCAACTTATTCATATCATATTTATTTTTTTTCTTTCTTGAATAATAAATGATTATTATGATTATTATAAGTTTACTATTTGATTTATATAAATTATGATTAACTATATGATTTCGAATATTATTCCTCGGTGTATATAAATGCATTTTAGTGTAAATTTTGAATTCTAATTCCAAGAACAGGATAATAATTTTATTTTTTTGTATTCATTAAAATTCGTTGAATTCGTAAACGCATCTTTAAGATTTTGTTCGGCAAAATTATCTTCGTTCTACAATGAGTCAAAGACTACAAAATCTTGCAATATTGTCAATAGAACAAGAAATTACAAATAATATAAATTTTGAGAGCATTATACACGATTTTTCTATTATGAAAGCTAGAAGAGTAAATATTATATAAATATGTTTACGAGTGCATACAAATATGTGAAAAAAAATTTACTCCTTGTATTAATTAATATTGATTAAATAACTTAATAATTTATTTATGTGTATTAATTTATAAAAACAACTATTTGATTGACTTATAATAGAAAGGGCGGCAAACTGGAGATCGCCCCGGGCGCCAAAAGTTCTAGGGACGCCACTGCTAACAAACAACAATAAAAATTAAATGTTACTATTTTTCTCGACGAAATTCAGCTTGCAGCGTAGTTACAGAATCATAAAGTAAAATACAGTAAAATTCACTTCTTTCTGGTACAATTTAGTTGAATTTATGAAATAAAATATAAATATTCTTCCTCCAAACTAATTATCGCGGACGTGTACTCTGTACTGAGTATCGATACAAGTAATTTTGACCGATACCTAATATACTTGGTACTCGATTCCAAAAGTACTTGGTATCGAATAATTGTAGGTGTATTTATTTGTATTTATTCGTATCGTTTCATCCCTACGTATGAGGCCTGCGATACGGTCATTCCAGTTTTAAGCTAATTATAGTATTACTTAATTAAAGTTTAAGTATATGATATTTATTTTAAATTTAAACGAATAATACAAATAGAAAGGTTCTATTTGGGGTGATTGTCATATCTAATACTATTTGATATTAATTTATAAATTGTTTTTTTTCTATTACATGATTATTAATATTTTTTTAACATATATATATATATATATATATATATAAAAGTGATTTTTAATTTGCATGATATTATAATGGGTGATTGATAAAATCCACTTCAAATTCTGAACGTATCATCGTGACTAGATTGACTTTCAAATGAAGGAAAGAGTGAGAATATATTTCAACTTAAAAAATAAAAAATAATCTTAAACTAATAATAATCAATAAACTGTCATTTCATTGACTTGATCGAGTGTAAAATATATTCAATTTCATTTTATGGATTAAATATCTAAAATACTGTATGATTAAGTATATTTAAAAAAAAATTCACTATCTCGCCAGAAATAGTATTGCGAAAATTTTCCATTTCGAGATTTTGATGTTATTATACGTTTTGAAGGATCCTGAGTCATTTTTACTAAGGTTGAGAAAAATGTCTGTGTATATATATATATATATATATGTGTGTGTGTGTTTGTAACATAGACAAGATTAAGCAAAAGCGGTTTGAGCTAGAATAATGAAATTTGGTACACGGGCATAATTCAAAATCCGTAGTTTTCTATCAATTTTAAATATAAATATAGCTCATCCGGACTTGATAGAATCGCTGAAAGTACGGGAATTAATTTTTTAACACGACTGCAATTCACGCACCAGCACGTGACGTGGTGCTATCAATAAGGAGCATAATACGCGCTGGTTTAATAAATATTATTTATTAATTTTAAAATTTATAATTTATAATTAATTAACTGCTATATATAGAATTTCAGCTTGATTGAATCGCTGAAAGTACCAGAATTAATTTTTTAACACTGCAAATCTCACGCGCCAACAAGTGCCATGGTGCCATCAATAAAAAACCAAACATGCGCTGGTTTAATATTTATTATTTAAAATTTATAATTAATTAAATTTAATTTAAATATAATATATGTTATTTAATCGAATTCAAATTTGCGAGATAGTCGAGTGGAGACACTCCAGATTTTTTTTATGTTTGATATAAAAAAATAATAACAAATTAACATCCATGAGAAACTAATTGTTCATTATAATTTTAGAAACAATAACAACATTAATTATTAAATTCATAATAGAGATTTTTATTTCAAAAAACTAATTTATGATATTTGTTTTATGAAATAATTAAAAAAAAAATATATATATTTGTTCATTAGGTGAAATATCCTCATAAAAACTTTCCCAGATAAGAGTGGTAATCCGATCACGTTCGTATTCCAAGGTTTTTTTTGCACCCCTATGGCGCAAATGAAGATTTACTATATAAAAATTCATTTAATTCGATTCTGAGAGAATGCTTGCTCTCTATAAGACTATTGGTGGTCTCCTTCAAAAGGTCTAATTAGATCACGTTTCAATTCAATAGACCTTTTGTAGTTGATGATCGAAATAAAGAGGAAAAAAAAACTAATTTGAATATTGGGATCAACATGGATTTTCAATCAATTCCCAAAGGTGAAATCCAAGTCAATGGTGAATTTTATGTAAGAGAGTTTTTTTTTTTATTTTATTATTCATTATACATTTTCAATAGGAGAATACATAATTTCAAGTACTATTTAGTAAAATACTCGCCGATTTAGTGCATAAAACTTTATGACAAAGTTTCATTACCTTGCCTTGTTTGGTCTTATGACTGGTTCAATTTTTTGTAAATATATAAAAAAAAAAATTTAGTAAAATTTTATAAAAAATTATTTAATTTAAAATAAATACAAACTTTTTTTGAAATCAAAATTTGGATGTGATTTGTGATTTTTTTGAAATTTTGGAATTTGCTTGATGGGAGTAAATTTTGTTTGTGGATTTAAATGATATAAATGATTTGTAATAATGTTTAATTTATCCCCGTAAATATACAAAAGAACTTATAAACATCAATATTATTTAACGTTTTGAATAGTACATTTTTTGAATAAATATATTAATACATTTATGATAAAATATACTATATTTTCTTGAGATATTAAATATATCAATAATTTGTAATAAATATCATTTAATTAAGCAATTATAAATTTAAATTTTTAAATCAAAAAAATATTTTATCGGTATATATGAATTATAGAAATTAAGGGTGATAGTTCTAACGTCATCAAATGCAAAAAGTAAAAAATTAAATAAAAATAAATGGATAATAAATATAAAATGTTTAGTAATTGTTAAAATGAACTGAATATTATAATTTATTTATTTATTTATTTACTATCTTAAATTAATTAAAATATATCCCACAGCAAGTAAGTAAATTTCCCTTCTTTATAAAATTTCCACCTTTTCTTTTTATAATAAATATTTTTTTTTCTTTTTTGATTTATAAATATATTTATGTATTCCAAAATTATATTGAATTTAAACAAAATTTGTAATTTTTTACTCGTTAAAAATGTTTGTGTATTTATTGTTACTACTTCTAACTCTTTTCCTATTGACCTACTCTGGTGGGATTTGTTTTTTCCTCAAGAAGAAGCAATTTTATTTGTGACCGTTGGCTAAGAAGAATTTGCACTTTGCTTACCTACTCCGACCCGTTCATTTCTTTGGAAGTTTTTTTTTTCTTTTGGTTTCCGCCCACTGGCCGGAAACAAATGGGATCTACTTCCGTCGAATGGGGTTTATTTATGAAAGGGTTACTTTGAATTCGGAAACCTGGAAAAATAAGCAAGAAACTCTTTACTTCCCAGAGAAGGAGGAGCCAAAGAACGACTAAGTTCCGGTATTGAACATGAAAGAACAAGAAAAAACAATGGACGCCTCAGAATGCAATAGTTCAAACTGATAACCCATCAAGGAGGGACGATAATACACCTTCACTGTCAGTTTATACATCCTATACAAAGAAAAAAAAATGACATTTTGATAAATATCATCTCTAAATGATTGGAATACAATAGAATTGGTATTAAAAGTGGTTTGAAAAATTTGATTTCAATTTAATAATAACAAATAATAGATATAATATCAATAATAATTTTATTATAAGATTTTTTAAAATTAATTTTTCAATGTAAAAAAATTGTAATTGAGCTGCAACAGGACACCAGAAAACACTACTTACTGTGTCTTGGCTAATACCTAATTCTTCGGCTATTAGTCGCAGAGTCAATCGCCAATCTTTTGTTAGTATCTCTCGTACACGTTCAGTGTTTTCTGGTGCCCTGCTTGTGGATTGCCGGCCTGAACGTTGTGACGGCTATTCTGAGAACGATTCCACATCAAGACTTCTCCAACAGTTTTCAAGCGTTATACGAACGTTGACAGAAGTCTGTTGTGGCTAGTGAAGGTAAATACAATTAACATTCTCTTTTTATGTTTTTATTATAGCATTCACCGAACTTTTTAGACACACCTCGTATATATATAGTAGAAAATTAATTATAAATTAGGAAAACAAAATTGTGATTTTTTGTTTGGAAAAAGCCGATATTAAATATTAAAGTTAAATTAAATAACTAATATTCAAACTAAATATATTTTAACTTATTTAGTCGATAATTCTAAATAATGAAATAATATTCATTTTTAAATATCGTTTATAGTTTTTATCGAATCGGCATTATTCTAATTTAAAATTAAAAATTATGATTTATTTCTTATTTTCAAATTATTTTCTACTAATACTAATATTATTTTAGCTAAAATAATAATTGTAATAATAATCACTTAAATCAAATATATATTTTTAAATAAGTATATAATATTCTCATTTTTATATAACATTAATGTTTTTCATTATAACGGTAATTTCCAAAATAAATTTTTTTTTTCGATATTTTCCACTAATTGTCAACTTTTAAAATATTCATCTCCTTTGTAATCAAATAATCTACATTATAAAATAATACTTAAATAAAACTATCTTATTATATCTATGGCTCTTTAGAACTCTAAAGTTCTTGTCAGCAGCAACCACACAACCATATCTATATAAATGTAGAATTACAAAAATAAATTACACAAATTAAAAATAATAAACAATAAACTTCTTGACTTATCGAACTTTAAATAAATTCATTTTGGTTCATAACTTAAATTAATTAAAATTATGATTTTTTTTAATATATACTTAGGAAATCAAGGCTTTTAATTCATAGTAACACAATTACTAAATCTCAAATTTATAATTTTAGAAACAAGATACACCTAATATCATTTACAAAATAAATATTTTTTAATAATTATAAATCAGTCTTATATTTTCAAAACTACATTAAAATAATAAATCTCTAATATATATGTAAAAAAGTAATGAATTGAAGATACTCCGAGATTTCCTTTTATTCAATAAATAAAATAAATAAAAAAGGATAAATAAAAAAAAAATGACATCGACTTTCCAATAAAATTATCGCAAGATATTCCAGTATTTGTATATAATTTCCTATTTCGGTTTTCCGTTTCTTAAAATCAAATATATTGTGTAAATATTTTTTTCGATTTCTTCTTAAATTTAATTTATTCAATATCCTATTTATCATATATATACATATATATGTATATATATGATAAATGATATGTCAAAAGTGTTGGTTGGCTAAATATTTTTCAAGGGATATTTCTACAGCTATGAAAAATTTTCAAACTTGAGCTCATAACTCAAGAGTTGACTATCAAACAAAAAAAAACAAAACAAAATATTAAAAAAAAATTCTAAAATAAAAAATAAATCTATAAAATTCTAAAATAATTTTATTAAATAAAATTTGAAAATAAAAACAAAAGGATGTTATAAACAGAAACTTTATATGAAATAGGTATATACTTTAATAAAATTTGATATGAAATTTAAACAAAATTATTCCTATTGTTCAATTGTCTTATTCAACAACAAAAAGTTAGTTTTTTGATATTTATATATTTTAATGTAATATATAATATTCATTTTGGTTATCAAAAAAATAAAGGTTAATATTTTCTAGATCAAACAATCCTTTATTATAACTTCTGAATACTATGTAAAATAATTGAAGTATACATTATTTTAATCTATTACCTATATATATTATTATTATTATTATTTGCGTTTGGACCATCTAAGATCACTCAAAGCTTCCATTTTTCTGTAGAATTCTGTTGAGTTGCCGCCTGGTGACGGGTGGATTGGTTACCACCTGGAGTATTATTGTTATTCTCTTCAAGATCCATTGTTGCTTATGCTTGTGGCTGTTAACTTCATTTTCTTTTTGTGTGTTCGTGAAGATCCGGGTCCTCCAGAATCCGAACGCCAGGTTGCCGCCTGGTGACGGGTGGATTGAATACCACCTGGAGTATTATTGTTCTTCTCATCATAATCCATTGTTGCGTGTGGTTGCTTATTTTTGAAGTAATCCTGTTGCAGGGTTTTATAGAACCAGTCTTGTCAGTTCCTGGAGCGGGAGGGAGCTGATGTTAAATTGAATTTATTATAAAAATTTGTTCTTATTTGGAATCGAACGCCGTCTTCATGTGTAGAAAATTACCACGATACACTCTCGGTTAAGCTGCCTCCATCTATATATTATTATTATTATTATATTATTTATTATTTCTAATTATAACCAAATTAAAATTCTTGTTGAAAATATAAAAATAAATAAATTCAATTTCATGATTATAAAGATTTTAATTTAAATAACGCCTTTAAAATAAAATGTATTATTTCAGGATCTTTAAAAAATGGTATTTTCTTCTAAATGAAACAATGCTATAACCCATAATACATAACTAAATGTAAAATTCCAATTGACCTTAAAAAAGAAAAAAAAATGTTGAAAAAATTAATTCCGATATATTTCTAATTATAGGCATTTTGATAAAGTAAGATATTAGATATGAATTATAGGACACATATCGAATATCGATAAAAACATTTATATACCAATAGCTTTCTATATTTCCAGAATGGAGATAATTTAAATCGAATATAAAATTATTTTACATGAAAGCTTTTTAAAACTTCCATTCACTTTAATTAACATACATTTTTAAATTTTCATTTCCCGAGTAGTATTACCAACAATATTTATTTTTATATTCATTATTTTTTAAGAACTGAGATATATTTTCTGTGTGTGAATAACTCTGGATAGTTTATAATACTATATAATATTATATTATTATGAATACCATTGTTATTACACTAGACAAACCTGTTGTAAACGGTGTTTGCAATTTAATTTTAAACTGAATTTGTAACTAGCTTCATATAATGTATGTATACTTCATACTTGATAAGAAGGTCAATAAAGAATTATAAATAGTTTTTGGGTATAATTGAACCTGTTTTGAATTTTTTTTCTATTATACGACATCATATAATTTAGAATAAATATTTCTCTATTTCTATATTTCCAAGTTGGACTTTTTCTTTTTTGAATTTATCGTTAAAATTATTTAACAGATATTTATAATTTCATTTAAATAAAAATGTATCTAGGGTAGAATAGAGTCAAAAATTATCAAAAACTATAGAGAGAGAGTTTTTTAGATTTATATCCCATTATTTGAGGATAAAATATTATTAACTAAAAAATGAAATAAATGATTCGTATATCTGAAATGGCCTTAAAAAAAGATTTTTTCATAATTAAGATTTGATCTAATTTTTTGAAAATTAAAAAATAATAATCTTAATAATATTTCGTCATGTTGGAAAGTCATTTGTTTTATACACAAACCAGTTGGTATTTCTATGGTATATTTATTTATTTATTTTATATATTAGTGAAAAATTATGGATACTGTATATTACCATTCTTATTCTACATTCTTCCTTTTTAATATATACTAGCTGCTCCGAGCGCCTTCCAGGCGCTCTTCACACCTAGACGGGGGCTCCGCCCCCTGTACCCCCGAGTGATACATAGTATTTGGTTGAAAGTCTGTATGTAAAAGGTTTTCATCCATTTTGTTTCAATCAGTATTTATTTATTTATTTATTTATTGCCCTTATTGGTTCTTACAATACATAACAATCATATAATACAACAATATATAACAATATAATACAATAATATCATTTTTTTTTTTTTTTTTTTTTTCCTTCTATCTTCATAGAACCAGGCCCTTTTGGGCATAGGCCTCTCCCAAAGTCTTCCATTCGTTTCGCGTTCTCGCCATCCTCGACCAGTTGTTTCCAGCAATCTCTATCAGATCATCCTTCCATCTTTTATAAGGTCTTCCTCGATCAATCAGTATAAGTAGATAAAACATATATTTGTTTTCTTGGAAAATATATTTTAATTTAATCAACAACAAATTTTCCTAGTATAATAAGAAAGATTTATTGACTATTTCACATATTATTATTTATATATTTACTAATATATTTGTGGCTCTTTGCATTTATTTAAGTAGATTTTAATTAATTAAATAATTAATATTCTAAGTTTATGAACATTATTTTTTTTATAAATTATATTAATTAAAATTTATTTTCTTATTTCTGTTTGTTCTTTATTTTACATTAATAATATTAATTACTTATAAATAATTCATAATAATAATAAATTGTGATACCAACTTATAGGAATATTAAAATAATATAATTATTATTTTACATCTTGTTAATAACTAAATAACTTAAGAGTATAACTAATGGTTTTCAATTTATAAAATCTAATTTACCTAACCTCTTAACACACAACAATTCCGTCTCATTATTGTAATACAAAGTTAGAAATATTAAGTTAATATAATTAATATTATTTATTTATTAATACCAATTAATAATATTAATTACTTATAAATTATAAATAATTCATAATAATAATAAATTGTGATACCAACTTATAGGAATATTAAAATAATATAATTATTATTTTACATATATATGAATATAATATAAATATTTTTAATTTTATTTTAAGAATAGATATATATCTAAAAGGCGGTAACTGTGACGTCACATATATACATTTAAATTAAAAATATTTGAATGTGTGTGTGTTTAAGTTTTTATGTAGCGCCATCTGTCGATAGTTTTGTGACACTAGACTTTTACCAAAATATTATTAATTAAATTAATTTTGGATAAATTAATTTTGGATTTAACTACACTAAAACCTTCCCTGGGATGCCCACAACAATCCCTGAAAGTTTCACCGTAATCGGACGGGTAGTTTTTGAGTATTTTACAGACACACACACACAGACATTGCCTTTTATATATATAGATTATTATTAATGTTTTAAATGTAGTTCCTTCCTTCAAAGCTACCTATTTAGTTCATTTTTTTAATAATAATTTTATGTTTTAAAAAGAATAATGATGAGATGTGAGAATTTACCTCCAAGGCACAGATAATCTTATGAAATGAAGAAACGAAGTATCCGGTTAGAATAATTTTAAATATTAAAACAAAGGATTAAAGTAAAAGATTATTAAAGTTAAGTAATTAAATAATTTTATGTCTTTAAAAATGAACTTAAAATTTAAGAAAGTAAAAGTATTTTCCGGAATCGTCTTATCGAAATTAAAGCATACTAGGAAATTTTCTAAACTGAGGAAATTAATTACATCAATGTCTATTATATTTTAATTTATCTTTTAAATTTATTTAAAATATGTTTCCATATATCTTAACCAATTTAATCAAGAATGCACTGGGTAGCATTTTAAGGAGAAACGCGAGAGATTTGGGAGAGTATGGAAGTTGGATTGGAGTGTCCCCGGAGGACTGTGGTTGCTGCTACCAAACACTTTTGAATTTCGTAGAGCAACAGAAATAGAGAAATAGATAGAGAACCCTACATATAAAACTTTATTCAGAAAATTGGAAATCATTTGGATTTTAAATTCCATAACTCAATAATAGTATAATTAAGTAAAAAATAAGTTGACCTGTGGCCATATCCGAACCGACCGACGGTTTGAAGTAAATTAATTTCCAGCTACAGAAACAATTTCAAATAATTTAAATTTATCTATTAATGTAATAAAAAACAGATATAAATATAACATAAATATTTTTAATTTTATTTTATTTATAATATATATGTAAGACCAGGTTGTGACGTCATGAATGGTTGGATGACGTCATATAATTTTAAAAATAAAAACTAATAAAGATGATTTTTCTCGAGGATAAAACCAATACAAAGTGCATGATTCGTGGTGATATGTAAAAAATCTCCTCATGTGAAATTTGGTGTGAAAATAACCCTTCCCTTTCTATCGTCGATCGCTAATACTACCACTTCCGGTTTCCGGATTTGCACCCAAAAGTTGATCAATTCATCCCACTGATGCAGTAAGTAAATATACCAAATTTAATCAAAATCGGTTGAGCCGTTCAGGCTGTACACATCTATAAGGACGGACGGACAGACGGACAGACGGACGGACGGACAGACATCATGCTAAAAATACTTTTTTCTGTTAAGAAAATGCATGATTCCTGGAGATATGTAAAAATGGAGACATGTGAAATTTGGTGTGAAAACAATACCTCCCTTACTATTGTCGGTCGGTAAAAAATCTCTGGCTTTTGTACATCCTACGCAAGGAGAGCACCTAACAAGTCGGTTGCCTTCTAAGAATATAATTAAGTATAGTACTATTATATACTTCTTGTAAATTTAGTAATATTAGTAAAATGTGAATTAAATTCTAAAGTAATGTTATTTATTCTATTACAGAAGAAGATTTTAGCCAAGATAGTATAAGAAAGGTATAAATTGAACATCCGACAAACTTAAAGAAGCTTATCTTTCAAAAGTAACATATTATTATATCAGTACATTTCAGAGTAAACTCAAACAATTATATAAAACACTGTCAAGGAACAAATGACTATCGTTAGTTTCAAGTTTTTTACAAAAGAATTTTCCGTTGGGGGTCATGAATTCACAACCTTCAGATAGGTTCTTCCCACTGAAGACGTGATTCTGATCCTGCCCTTGATTTCACCGGCGGAACACCTGCTTCTGTCTATGCTCCATTGCCGGTCAAACGCTCTTTCCATTTGTTCATTTAGTTTCGCTAGAATATCTATTTTTTTCCGATCATGGTTTTATAAATAACATTTTTTTTAACATCCTTAGAAATTTTGAGACATCTGTTTTCAATATTCATTTATTCAAGTTTACACTTCATTTGATCTCACAACTCGGAGTCATTTCTTCATCTTCCGCTTTTTTTTATAAGAAATAGCCTATTTTAAACATTTTCACACTAAATTAGTTTATGAATACATTTGGTTAATTTATTAGTATTCTATTGTTTTTTTATGTTCTTTTGTTGACATTTTGTTAGTTTTCCGTCATTGCTTAATTTTATTTAATAGTTTTTTTTCTTTACTCAAATATTTATTTAAAATTATCAATTTTTCCAATATTCTAAAATTAATTTTATTTTATTATTTGTAAATTTAATATGATAGTAATTTATTACGCGATATATTGTATATATTAGTGTATAATTCACTATAAGCAATTATTTAATATTTAGTTTATTTGAAAATGAAGAGTTTGATTTTTCTTGGCTGCTCCTTATAATAAACTAAATACAGACATTTATTTTCATCCAATCTCAACCATCTCCAAACTCCTATTTTATAGTTTCTATTTTGGTTTCCTTAAACCTGTCGATTCTTTGTTAATTTATATTCTCTCATACGAATTATTTGTTATCGATTTAAAATAATTGTTTAGCTCTTTATTACCTTTGTCACTGTTTAATATTTTGTATTATTTTTGGATTTCAAATATTGGTAAGATGTGAATATTTTTAAAATTGTTAACATTAATCTGATCTTCTAATAATTTGTATTTCAGGCTCCAAAAATTGTCATTGTGATGATTATTTTTGAAAATATTAAATTTTTTTAAATAATATATCATTATCTATCTTCGATTATAAATAAAATTCAAAAATTTCTAATATATCTTTTATTCTTATTTTATTCGCCCCCCTCCCACTCAATTGACAAAGAAAAGATAAATCGATCGAAGGCAGCTGGTTGCTTGTTTTATTTTATAATATTCATAAAAATAAAAAATAAAAACAGAATTTTAATATAATATGAAATTTCAATAGGAATTTTTTTTTTAGTCGAATTGCCTTGGCTTTGAAAATTTCACCTGCCGACAAATAAAGAAAATGGAATAACAAAATGAGGGTGTATAATATAAAAGCATATGGATAATAGGCGAATGCTTTCCGGATTTTAATTTCCTCCAATCTTCATTTAAAGTAAGTGTAATGAGATCCTACCAACAACCCTTTGCTTTCAAAAGCAAAAATTTTACGCTTAATAACTTTTTATTAATATTTAAAAAATAGATAGGTTTTTATAATTAAAAAAATAACCTACGAATTCAGTATATACTGACGGAAGCTCATGGTGATTATGCTCCATCAAATTTCAACTGGTGATTGCTGGTTTCGGTGCTTTTAAAAATATCAATTTAAATTTAAATTTATTTTAAGTATACAAAAAAGAAAAATTATTTTTGAAGAAGCGTAGAATAAAAGCAAGATAGACTTAACGTATCAATGTAGATCAATGTTTTTGAAAAATATTAAAAATTTTTTTTTTTTTAAATTACTAAATATACATAGTTAAAAAATGTATATTATTCGTATACATCTTAAATTAATCATTATGAGCTATTAAACGATTCAGATTTTTTATGAAAGTTTTTTTCATGGGTATTTTATAGGATTTAACCCCAGTATGTACTGCTAGAATATTTTATATCCGTATTTTAACCAATATTTTATATTATTAATTTAATTTAAGTAATTTAGTATTATAAATGTTTATTGATAATCAATTTATGATTATATATGAATTAATTGTAAACAGATTTACATAATTCTTATTCAGAATTTCATCTTTTGATATATTGAGTAATAAAAGTCAAAAATAACCCATATATAAAATCTTAAATTAGTAAAAGAGAAATTTAATATATATAGAAGAAGTTAATGCAATTAAGTTTGTAAATTTGTATATATTCTTTATTAGTTTGCAGACAAAATGAATAATGAATGCCTCCGGGTAAAGAGTTTTCCTCGCTTCAACAGGAATATTAATATAAAATGAAACTAGAAAGAATTATGATTATATTTTATTTGAGATTCATCCATAAATGTGAAATTGTATATTAAATTAAACTGCGGAAATTAATTAAGTTTATATTTATTTATTTTTATTAAAGGTATTAGAGTATATAAATTTTTATTGTATTTCATTCTTTAAATTCAATTAATTTCAACGATTCTAATCGTACTAGTATATTAACGTTTATTATTTTAAATATATAAGAAATGAAATAAATAATAGAGGCGCCACTGGGTGGGGGGTAGTGTAACTGGCTCACATTCTCGAGGCCCCGGGTTCAAGTTCCGAGCTTGGCAAGGGAATTTCTCTAGCTGGGGTCTATGGGACGGAGTCAACCCAGTCTTCGGGATTAAAATTGGGAAGTTACTTGATAAAAAGTAGCGCCTCCGATCAAGAAAATCAAGGTAAAGGTTGATAGGACCCGTTTTACTGATCAAAGGATACCTAATTGATATAACCGAGTTGATAGGCGTTGTCCTTGCGCACAACGTACAGAAGTCAGGGTTTTTTTTTTTAATCAAATAAATAAGAAATAAGAAAGTATTTAATTTTATTATTATTTTTTAAAATTTTATAAATTTAAAATATAAATTTATCATTATTATTTTATTTTAAATATTAATAAAATAAATGTAAAAAAATTGAAAAAATAAAAATTAATAATAAAATTGAAATTATAGTATTCCGAAATGATGTCTTACAAGTGGAACTTTTCTCGATTATCCCCTCCCACCTCATATTGGAAGGCCTCTCTCTTGTCTATGTTTATAAACACATTTTTTTTAACTGAATGCATAAGAGGACGTTCTCTATTCTATTGAATCATGTTTTTTTTTATCAAAATATTTGTCTTCCCGTATCTCTGAACCAATTTGCGTAATACTTTTTTTATTCACAATACCATGACTTGTATATAGTCCCATTTAAATTTGATGGGCTGTATGTATATGTATGTAGATGGATGAATGCACTAGCATTTCACTATTTGCCTGATTGAGTAGAGAGAATTTTGTAGGATTGTTAAAAATCCTCTATAAGAATATTCGATTTTAAACATCTCATTAAACATAATATTTTACAATATTTAAAATAATTTATTATTTTTAGTAAATTTTAAACTTCATAATTGATAATAACATTATTTTTCTAGTTGTATTATATCGACGTGATCAATGACGTTGGAGGAAGAGTGTATGATTCTTAGTATCATTTAAAAGTCGAGAAAAGATGAAATCATTGGAAAATGAAAGATAATCCTTAACAAAGAATATTTGCATGACATTTTTCAAATAGTTAGGTTCATAAAATCGAGAAGGTTGCTGTTAGTTAATCTAAGTTTAAAAAATTTATAAATTAAAAAGGTTTAAAAAAAGATCTTATATTTAATAAACCCATCATATTTATTGTAGGACTTAACGTAAATAAATATAATATAATATTATTCATTTTTAATGTTTTATTTTTGTTTATTTTTCTTTGTATTCTAGTTAAAAAATTTGTGGATTTTAAATTAATAATTATTTTTAATTCTTTTTATTGACAAAATGTTTCATTTATTTTAATAAATTTTGTAAACTATTAATCGAATTGTTAAAAATGAATTTGAATGAAATTCAAGTTAATAGTTCATATTTTTCTATCCCCAAATTTAGACCATAAATATCACCTAATTTTCAAAGATTTTTCAATAAAATTTGAAAAGTCATCGATTTTATATAGAAATTTGGTGTAGTATAAATTATTATGGCATAATAGGTTCTTTTAATAAAAACTTTTACTAGTTATTTAATGCTGATTAATTAAATACTTATTTTTTTTTATCGTTGAATAGTTCTTTCATCACGATTCCAATTTTTCTGGGTTTCATTGAGATAAAGTCTCGATGTAAGAGCATCCACCTACAAATGCTATGAATTTCGAATACATGGTTAAGGAATCATTAGAATTCCGTGAGTTCCATTTCATGTGCATATTGGATTTAATCTTTGGGCAAATTAATACGAGTGAATCATGAATCAGTTGGAGGTCTCGTGTCACCAAGTCGTTTCCTAGAACGTCCCACCGATGCTACTATTCCTATTAACGTGAACATTCTAATGTTGCACGAATACACAACCATTAAATAATTAACCAAACCCAAATGGATAGGTTCTGGTTGCAATTTGCCGTGTACATAATATAAAGAGGCTGTAGTTATGGCGCCTGCATTAATTGCTTTTCTTAATTTGTTTATTATGGCATTCCTCGTGATGGCTGAATGAGAGGGCACGAAAATCGTAAAAAAATAAAAAAATAAAATAACTGAAGTTTATTATTCGAGTGACTGGTTTTAAATTTGAATCAGTCTCATCGAGTGAAATAAAAATATTAAATTTAATAGATGTACCTATTTATGATACAAATTTCACTCAATTTATTTTTTATATTCTTTTTTTTTTAAATATATTTTACATTCTATCAACAATGAATAAAAATTTTAAATTAAAATAAAATCTGTAACTTGTTTATTGTAAAAGAAATGAAAGTAAACATGATATAAATACTAATGAATTAGTATTTTTACCGACCGACGATAGTAAGGGAGGTATTGTTTTCACACCAAATTTCACATGTGGAGATTTTTACATATCTCCACGAATCATGCATTTTCTTAACAGAAAAAAGTATTTTTAGCATGATGTCTGTCCGTCCGTCCGTCCGTCCGTATAGACGTGTACAGCCTGAACGGCTGAACGGATTTTGATGAAATTTGGTATATTTACTTAATGCATCAGTGGAATAAATTGATCAACTTTTGGTGCAAATCCAGAAACCGAAAGTGGTAGTATTAGCGATCGACTATAGGAAGGGAAGGGTTATTTTCACACCAAATTTCACATAAGGAGATTTTTTACATATCACCACGAATCATGCACTTTGTATTGGTTTTATTCTCGAGAAAAATCATTTTTATTAGTTTTTTCTAGATTTAAAATTATATGACGTCATCCAGCCATTCATGGCGTCATAGCCTGGTCTTACATATATATTATAAATAAAATAAAATTAAAAATATTTATGTTATATGCCTATATGTTTTTTATTACATTAATAGATATATTAAAATTATTTGAAATTGTTTCTGTAGCTAGAAATTAATTTATTTCAAACCGTCGGTCGGTTCGGACCTGGCCACAGGTCAACTTATTAATTTTTTATTTATAAATAGGATAAATTTATGAAAAACAACAGGGCAATTCAAAAAAATTTAATATTATATTTGAAAGATCGAATATAATTTATATTACTTATATATTATTTAAGTGAAAAAACCTCTATTCAAAAAAGTTAAAATATACAAGGAAACTCAAAAGTAAATAAGCGGGAGTGTCCTCCCCTAGACTTTCCCGCATATAAATAGGTATAAAGAGTTGTGAATGCATATTTAGAATGTGTAAACTTGGTATTGATAAAGAGCCAGTTCGTTAGTTTATTGGTGTCAAATTTGATATTTGGTAACATTTATATATATATATGTATATAGAATAAAGTGCTACTTCCGGTTAACTGATATTTTAAATGTAAAAAAAACAAATATGGATATAATATAAATATTTTTAATTTTATTTTATTTATAATATATAAGGGCTGGCTGTGACGTCATGAAGTGCTGGGTGACGTCATATAATTTTAAATTAAGAAAAAACTAATGAAGATGATTTTTCTCGAGGATAATACCAATACAAAGTGCATAACACGTGGAGATATGTCCTCACTTGAAATTTGATATGAAAATAACCCTTCACTTCCTCTCTTCGATCGGCAATACTAGCACTTCCGGTTTCCGGATTTGCACCAAAAGTTGATCAATTCATCCTACTGATGTATTAAGTAAATATACCAAATTTCATCAAAATCCGTTGAGCCGTTCAGGCTGTACACATCTATACGGACGGACGGACGGAGAGACATCATGCTAAAAATACTTTTTTCTGTTAAGAAAATGCATGATTCGTGGAGATATGTACCTAAAAATATCCATAGGTGAAATTTGGTGTGAAAACAATACCTCCCTTACTAGCGTCGGTCGGTAAAATAGAAACGCTACTTGTATAGGTAAAATGTCACTTCCGGTAGTCAGATCATGATGAAATTTGGTATCTCAATTTTTTTCATATTTTTAAATCTATATACAAAATATGAAGCAAATATCTCGAAGCAAACTGGTACTTTACATGAAAGGTAAACGCAACCAGTGTAGGTAAAGTACCACTTCCGGTTAACCGATTTTGACGAAATTTTGATAGAAATCTACAAACTGTGAATAATATCGGTGTACCAAATTTCGAAGTCCTAGCTTGATTAGTTTTTGAGTAAATTTGCTTACATACATACATACATACATACATACATACATACATACATACACACACACAGACATAATTCGAAAAATGGTATTTTCCGACTCAGGGAGGTCTAAAACGTCAAGATCTATCGAAATCTCGAAGTCGAAATTTTTGACGATTCCAATACTTCCCTTATACGAAGTATGCGGGAAAGTAAAAATGAGCTGAGGCCAGGCACAGAACCGACCGACGATTCGAAATAAATTTATTTCCAAACAACATTATATATATATATAAAGTATTAACAAAATATTTTAAAAACTTGAATTAAAATAGCTAAATTATATCATCTTGTTTTGTTTTGAGTTTAATTACTCAATTATTAATAACAACTATATTTTAAGTGAAATATTTTCCGCCAATGAATATAAAATTAAACTAACACTTCCAGTTTTCAGATATACATCAAAAGTTGATGAATTCATGGTACTGATGCATTAAGTAAATTTTGCAAATTTAAATAATAATAAATACAAAATTTTATCAAAATCCATAGTGCCATTATGGCTTTACACGTCTATACGAACATACAACGGACAGACGGACGGACATCATGCTAAAAATACTTTTTACTGTTAACAAAATCCATGATTCGTGGAGATATGTAAAAATCTCCACATGTGAAAGAATACCTTCCCTTCCTATCGTTAGTCGGTAAAAAGTGAAGAAAAAGAATTTCAGATCTAGAATGCTAAATACAGTTGATGAAAATTTTTGTTTAATATATATTTATTTCTTATACAATTAAAAAAATAATAATAAATAAATAATTATTTTTAACATAATATATTAATTGCTTTTAATTTAATATAATAAGCAAGAAAATTGAATACTTTTTTTTTCTTTCTAATTTATGCAAATATTTATCCAAGTTTAATTAAAGTTCTCGCGTTAATGAGTTGTTTAAATTATGAATCGTTTTTTGTCGGAATACCCATAAATGATTTCTAAAGATTTTTACACCATTATGTTTATGAAGCGGCTGATGGTTAAATCAGAAACAGAAGCCTCTTGTCGTTGGCCACCCTCAAGAGAATCACATGTCGATAAAGTGAGGATGAAATAAGAGAGAGAGAGCGAGAGAGAGAGAGAGAGAAGACGAAGAGGAGGTCGAATGGACCACGGAGGCTGCTAATTCAATTTCAAGCCGTTAAGTGCGTGCTCAAGATAAGGGGCAGATAAGGGGCCCACTTCCCTCACCAACACAGAGACATGAGTACCTCTCCTTGAGGGTGTTCCCTTTCCCTCGGGATAAGATAGTCGTTTCATAATGAATCCCTAGTATTGGTGGAAGATTCGCGCTGCGGGTGTGTCTGGCAGCTATAGGGAGCTGCTACTCATCATTCTTGAAGGGTTCCTCCGTATAGCCTACATTCATAGATGGCCCTTTCGAATCTTATCGTCTACTTGCAATTTATAGAAACATGACTATGATTCAGAAAATTTTTGTACCAATTTTATTTCATTAAAAATAAATAGAATTGAAAATAACCATAAATAAATAAATACTATGCTGAGGGTATTTTTATTTTTTTCATCCAGAAATAAATAATAAAATAAATATTAAAATTAAAATTAAAATAAAAAGAAATTCTTTAAAAATGCATTAGTATTAGAGAAGATATGAGAATTTTATAGGAATAACAGATATAAAGATATAAAAAATTGAGAAAAGTAATATTATTTATTATTATTATTATTATTTGCGGATAGACCCTGAGGATTAAAGAGACATGATTAATTATTGAATTTTTCTAGGCTCGAACTCGAGTCTTCAGTGTGGAAGACTGTCGTGCTAACCACTAGACTTTTGAAGAGTCTTCAGTAGTATATTATTGTATACGAATATTATGAATTTTGCAAATTTAATGTACGTACCTAATTTCGTATTTTTTTTTTAATAAATTGATTGAGCATTTTTATACATTTTTAAATTAAAAAGAAAAATTGAAAAAAAATTACTAAATTTTCAATCAAATTTGAAAAAAAAAGTATTTCAAGGAGTGAAGGGATTCAAACTCCCTTATGTACTGAATCTCGATGCCTATGGAGATTGATAATTGATGTTCTAATTACTTAAAAGCAATTTCCTGAGGATAAATCAAATGACAAAGGATGCTCATACCTAAAATGTCTGACCATCGGACCGAGTACAGACGTAATTAAGCTCTCAGAAAAGGACATATATTCTAAATGGTTTAACTTATTTCATTATAACACAATTAAAATAAGAAGAAATAGATTTATTTAAAACAAAATTAATTTTACTACAAATAAGCGAAACGTCTTTGTAAAGATAATTGATAAAAATTAATAAAACTTCAAAGTCATAAGAATACTTAAAAAAAAGTCAATACCTTAAAGCTCTAAATTGTGGATGTCCAAATTTAGTAGAAGAAAAGGAATTGTAATTCAGGCACCTTACTTTATGTTATTGATATCATTTTAAAATATTTTTGAATAAATCTAGAATTAAGATTATTTTTAAATTTGTAATCACCAACACCTATATTATAGGTAAATGTATTATATTTATAAATATACATTTATGTAGTGTAATGAGAAGATCTGTGAATTCGAAGAGCATGTTTCGCATATAACCAACCTGCATACCTTGGTAAATAATATTACAATAAGCAAACGAATTGTTACAGTATTGCTGTGTGGATGTGTAGTATGCATAGGAATTATACAATCAAGCGGAATACCAATTTCACTATTGTCAAATAACAGACGTGAATTTCGATTTGCAACTTCGAATGTTAATCGAGACGTAACCAAGCAATGAGCATCCGGAGTGAATGTCCCTGAGATTGGATTAATCCTTTAATCTAGAATGAAAGATGAATTCATAGAGAAGAAACAAGATATTTCAACTGAAATTTGAACGGAATAGAATTCACCAAAGGAACATCGCTCCATCATTGAATTAGCATTTTAAATTAACCATTGTTAAAGTATAATATCTTAGGGATTTACAAAATATAGAAACATTTCTACATATTACTATCTCTTTGATTATATAGAATGGAATTCTTTTGAATATAAGTTCAGCAATATATTCCACCAACAAGGATTCTATTAGTTGATTTCCGTTATGAATATATTTTATTTAAAAAAAAAACTGAAAAGATCCACTCTTTACTGAGTCAAAACATGAAATTCTTTTTGAATTTGGATCATTATTCATTTGAATAACAAATATAAATAAAGTTTATCTATTATATACCTGCATATACAGTATACTTATATAGTCACTTGGGTTGTGCATTTTATATACCTGTGGCATTTTATTTTTATTTGAATTTCTTTTCAAAAATTTCTTTATAAAAAAAAAAACAGATTTAAAAGATTTGAGCATTATGTAGTTTCTATATATTTGTAATTTATATTCTGTAGATGTATGATATATAGAAAGAGAAGGATTATTTCAAGAGCCTAAAATAATATAATTTACAAAACATATCTTCACTAGTGACACGTCGCATAATTCCATCTTCGCAAAGTAAAAAAAAAACACTTATCTATAATACTTTTGCAAATAGATAATAAGCAGTATCTATATTAAAAGTTTTACTAAATATTAAATTAGTGAAATTGAGTAAATGAGAAAAATTTAAAAAAAAATTAATCAACTAAATTAGATGAATGATTAAAAAATTTCGATTGTTATCCCCATTTCATTGATTTTATGTTTAGAATATTTTCCTGATGGATTATAAATTTTTCAAAATTTTTTATTTTTAAAGCTGTGCTATCTATCTATCAATCTACAATAAATTTATGACAGCACTATGCAGCAATCACATTCCTCCAACTATCCCTATCCTGAGTTATCTCTATATAACCATTATCAGCTTTATGCTTTCTTGGTCTACACCTGAATAGGTTTCCCTATAAACAAATTTCATACCAATCTTTATTCACTAATTCAAACCACGTATTTCGTACACCCACATTAACTATATGTATAGAAGATATATTTCTTATCATACAATTATGTTGAAATATTATTATTATTATTATTATTTATAATTTTTTATTTAAATTTACAGTTTATCAGTGATTCTCAACCTACACACTACAGGGGGAGGGGGCGCGAGCATATCCACGAGAAAGATTATTTTGTGGCCTAACTTTTGAACATTTTCGATTATTTTTCAATTTTTTTCAATATGGTTCTAAAAAAAAGGTCAGATGATTTTGCGATGCTCTGAAACATTTTCAAATTTTCAATATGGCCAGGTGTGCCCACCCGTGTTATATGTTTTATTGTATGCTGTGGGGAGGGGGGCGCAATGAAATTATGGTTTAAATTTGGGCCTTGAATACTAAAAGGTTGAGAAACACTGCTATTTTTTAATATAATTATTAATATCTAATAATTGTTGAATCTAATATAAGTACATAAAATATTTGAGTTATTAATTTATATTTCAAAATATATTAGAATTTCAAATAATTCAGTTTTTTTTCTCTCTTTTTCTATTTTATAAAATAATGTTCATAAGTTTAATAACTTTAATTAAATATGAAATTCAAAAATAATTATTTGTCATAATGTAAAATTAATTATTTTTTTTTCCAATGAAAAATTTTAATTTACATTTATATTTAAGATATATTAAAAAATGAATAAATGTTGCTCCATTATTTAAATTATGTTTATCAACAACACCAAAATAATATTTCTCACATTTACATTTTTTTTTTATTCTATTATTATGAGATTTTAATTTATTTTTATATTATATAATTAGTTATAATTATTTGTTTATTATATTAACATTTATTGTATATTATTTTGTATTTTATCTTATCTTATTATGCTAGCTAAAATTGTATATATGTATTTATCTATATATATTGGTTCTCAAAAACCGCTCTAACGATTTTTTTCAAATTCACACTAGATATAGTATTTATAAAGAAAAATTAAGTTTTATTGATGATATCTCTTGAAACATACAGCTTCATTATTAATTTCTTAATTGAAAATTATATATGGAAAACGTCAAAATTTTTAATACTGCCTGCTAAGACAGTAAAAAAATGACAATTTTTTATCTAAATACATATAGTCCAGCGGTTGGACTGATGTTTTAACGAGTGGATTTCGTCGGTTCGAAACTCGCCGGGTGAATCGTTATTTAAAAATGAAAATAATGATTTTGTTATTTTTTTTTCTTTTTATCTATTGTTTACTTTTTAATAAATTACTATTCTATATTTATTTATTCATTGTTCTTTTATTAATTAAGTTTTAGATAGTTTTATAATTTTTAATATTTTTTCAATAAAATATTATTTAATATATTTATTAATATTATTTTATTTATTATTATTGAGTACCCGAAGTTCCATTCATTTTAATCAGATTGATGCAATGATGCAACAGTTAATAATTGTAATATTGTAATAAATTTCTATCTTGAAAATTGTTACATATTATTCAGGATATTTTAAAAACTATTTCTTTCTTTAATTAATATTCATTTTTTCTATAAGTCAGATATATTTCCAAATATTAAATAATTTTTGAAGTGAAAACTTCTTTAGCGGCGTTGAGCACTTTTGCGGGATGGGGAAAAAGTATAGAACTCGCGTGATCGTGACCAACACCATGAAGCTAGCACATTACGTCTGCTTTCAAATTTCTTATAACAGAGCGCGAAATTTGAATTGTCATTAGAACTGTTTTATAAATTATCTCTAACATATAAATATATATTTATTATGTAAAGTTCATTTCATATATACATATATAATCAAAATTATACGAAATGAACTTCACATAATAAATATATATTTTATGTTAGAGATAAGAATTATAAAACAGTTCGTATTGCAATATTTTAAACAAAGTTGTGTATTTATATATATATAAATATAAGTTACAAATTTGTTTAAAATATATGTTTAAAATAATATATAAGTTATATATATATACATGCATATGAAATTCATCTTTCTCGTGAAATAGCGCGAATTTCGTCTGTTTTAAAATTTCTTACGCAGAAGTTTTCACTTCTGTCGGCCAGTCACACGACTGCCAATTTTGCTTTTTTAATTCCGAAAAGCTGCAAAGCACGTTTTTTTGTCTTTAGTTTGTTTTATAACCACTTGGGGCGCTAAACAGTTTTTCAAAAAAACACTATAGAAAAAAAATATATGTACCTATATATTATATATTTATGTATTATTGAGGAGCACAAGTTCATTAATTTTAATCAGATTGATGCAAATGTGTAACATTTAATAATTGTAATAAATAATTAAAGAATTGTGTATCAATATTTTTTAAAGGGTAGAGCGAGAGCTCGGTGTCCCAGGTATTAATATTACCAGCCAAATCCAATAATAATGAATCATTTTTTTTAACTTAAGTACCGAGCCGAGGCTCGGGGTCCCGGTACTTATATATTAAAAATAGTGGTAAAACATATGATGGACTTATACATGTGTTTATATATTTATATTTAATCTTATTTCAAAGCAAAATATAAACAAAATTAATTTCGAGAGAAATTCATTTGAATATTCACTAATTCAATAATTTTCTTAACTCTCTAAATACTCTAACTCGAACCTTAAGAGCCAGCCTATCTAATTCATCTCTTTTGTTCCGATGGAATTAACTGTTGAGGCTTAAAGGGAGATTTTCAACTTTCTACCTTCGATAAATGTAAAAGTTATTTTCTAGAAGGTAGAAGGTATTGTTTATTCTGATTAAAGTTTGTATTAAATAATCATATTGCTAGTAAATTTACCTTAATTCAGTTAATGCAATTAATGTTTTCTATTAATTAATATATAAAAAAAAATAATACTCATAATAAAACAGTTAATTTAATAAATAAATTGACATTTGCTCCATATTTCAATTCTGTTATTTAATTATTCATATGTTCGTTTTAAAATGTTTTAGAACTCAAACTTAATTGAATTTTCATATATATATTTTTTTAAAAAATACAAATAGGTATTATTGATTTACAGAGAAAAGCATATTTAGTTAAATAGGTATTCAACGATTGCAATTATAACCATTAGAAAAAGTAAAAAAAAATTAATAATAGAAGAATAAAATGAAATATTGTGATACTATGATCAAAAAATAAGATGAGTTTTGTTTTAAAAATACGCGCGCTTTACATATTAATTGTTCAATCATTTGTTCTAACGTTGGTATGACTGTCACAAACCTTCTGCCACCGTGTAATTTTTTGAAATTAATGTCCCATTTTAAGAAATCGATGTCAAAATTTTTTTTAACAATTATAAAAGGCGGAAATAATTTCTTACCTAAAAAACAACAGTGTATGAAACATCTATCAGATTTCATGGACAGTCATACCAACCTTAAAAACAAATGAGATGTTTTTTTTTCACCTGTTCAGTAGTATTTATCTTTTTTAATATAATTCTAGATATTGTTACAAGTGATATTCTCCATAAATCTTTGATAATATTTTTGTTAACATCATATTTTATTACTAAAAACTTGTAATAGATTATAGCAAAAATTTAATAGTAAAACTTAAAGTAAATATTAATTTACGATATCTATCGATCTATATATGTGTTTGTTTAGTTAATTAATAACAAAAGTTTTTATTTTTATTCTTTTTTTCTTCACTAAAAACGATTTGTGATCAGGATAATTAAATGTCCATATAAACAAAACTCATTTCCGTTTCAATTACTAAATCGAGATTAATTTCAAAAACCATACCACTTATCATCATTTCAATACAAACACTCAAAAGTTGATACAATAAAAAAAAAAGAAAGAAAAAAAGAAACATTAAATTAAACAAGTCTCGTTTGGTAGCAATTTTATTTTTATTTTTTTTTTTTTTTCCTAAAAAGTTTTGTTTTTTTTTTCTTTTTCGTCGTAAATGAACCGCACGAATTGTAATTTTAATGAAAAGGTTGGATGGCGCCTCTGGGGAGCTTCCAACTGACAAAGGGTGCAAATGCCCTACCCAATTTCAGGAAGAAGCCATCGTCATTCCCCTGCCACCTCGTAGACATTTGTTTTCTTTTCAGTGTCCAATCTCATCATACCAGGTGGATTTCGCTTGGTTTATTGCTCCACCCATCACTCCACCCTCTTCAACCTCTCCACCCCTTCACCCCTTGTTCGTTGTTAATAGGGTTCTCGCGTGACAAATCGAGTTGGAGGTTCACAACCTTTCCTCTCCACCTTCACTATATGTTCATTTTCAGGGCAATAAAATCGCCATTATTTAAATTTAATTATCACAAGACACTTCATAAATTCACATTCACAGTGTATTTTTA
The DNA here is from genome assembly GCA_963082975.1 of Labia minor. Classification (NCBI taxonomy): domain Eukaryota; kingdom Metazoa; phylum Arthropoda; class Insecta; order Dermaptera; family Spongiphoridae; genus Labia; species Labia minor. Next base: position 59,282,777 of record OY720345.1, read on the forward strand.
AATATTTAATTTTATTCTATTCTCTTGTTTTATATACCTATATATAGGTATACATTATTAGACTTTGTAATGCGATGTTTCTTTTTTATTCGTATTAGAAAATTGAAATAACCAAGATTTATTTAACTTGTTTTCAAATGTATAATAAATTTAATATGTTGGTATTTAAAAGGACAACAAAACGAAAAAAAAAAACAAAAAATTAAATTAAAAATCAACTATAAAAACATAGATTGCAATAATAAGCGACAAAGGTACATGACGACCATACAAATGAATGAGTGAAACAGCTGGAGACCTATTTTCAAACAATTCTTAAACAGCGTGAGACTGAATTTGTAATGATATTGATATTCTTCGTCTAAAGTGACAGTTTTGTTTTATGAATTATGAGTACAATTCCTTTTAACCCAATTACACTTAAAACCTATAGAGTGTGTGTGATATCATTGAAAAATATTTAAACATTCATTCCGGGAGGTGCTGAGAGTATCATTTTAAAATAATTATTTCTCTATCTTAATAAAAAAAAATTGAATTTGATAGTCATAAGAACTAATTTTAAAAAAATGGATTTTATCTAAAGACAGTTTTAAATACATAAGTTACAGTCCATTCAGTGTAATATTTGTAAAATATCAATTGATCATACCATACCGATTGATATCATCACTAATCGGTTAGAAAAAAAAATATATTTCCCAAATTAATTTTTTGAAAAAAAAATATATTTAATGAATAATAATCATCACCTTTAAGAAAAAAAAATCTGGAGTGTCTCCACTCGACTATCTCTTACTTTTGAATTGGATTAATTAACATATATTATTATATTTAATTAAAACTAATAAATAATATGTATTTATTAAACTAGTGCGTGTTTGGCTCTTTATTGAAGTCACCACGTCATGTTCTGGCGCGTGATTGGCAGTCAATGTGTTAAAAAATTAATTCCGGTACTATCAGCTATTCAATCAAGCTGAGATTCTATATATAGCAGTTTTATACAATTTTTAATAATGTGAAAAACTATCAAACATATATCTTTATTTTGACGGTCAGTTTAGAGAAAAAAAATCAAAACGTGGTAGGTAGTGACCCTCTTCCGGTTGACCTACATTTCTCAAAAGTTGATAGAAAACTACGAATTATGAATAATGCCCGTGTACCAAATTTCATTATTCTAGTTCAAACCGTTTTTGCATAATCTTGTCTACACACACACACACTCAACTTTAGTGAAAATGATTCAGGAACCTTCAAAACGTATAAAAACATCAAAATTTCAACATCGAAAATTTTCGTGACGACTGGCAAGATAGTAATAAGGATAAAAAATTGCTTAAAAAAATTCGCGAGTGTTTGTTTATCATTAGAAAGACGCCACAGAGTCCGGGGAGCAGCAATATGCTTGACTCTCAACCCCGTGGTCCCAGGTTCAAGTCCCAGGCCTGACAAGGGAATTTCTCTCTAACCCAACAATAAAATATTTTGATTGCATATAAAAATAAAACTTAAAATTTGATAAGTATAAAATTTAAAAAGGAAATGCATTTCTTTTGTTGGCAAATAAGATTTGAAATTCAAGAAGATGGTATAATATACATATTTATTACGTTGAAAATATAAAGGTTTACTATATATTGTAAAGAAAGAACCTATGTTATCACAAGAGGTTTAAAAAAGAAGATACTGTCTACTAATCTAACTAGAGATGGTTCAAAGAAGAAAGAGGTCGGTTTGTTTTGTTGTATGTAAATAGCAATAAAGAATAAATGAAATAAAAAAAGTATATAGTGTTTTCCATTTTGTAAATCCTTTTAGAAGGAAATTGTCTTTTTCTTTTGCTTAATAGTATCTTCGTTTGTTAGTAAAGTAGAGATATCAAATCAACTTCATCAAAGGACTTAATAATATCCACGCACATTTTATTTTCAGTTAAAATTCACTTTAAGGGTCGCAGAGGAGCATCTGTTCGTATATCTCCACCACAGAAGCCATTTCCTAATCTCTATCTCTCACTCTTTCTTCAAACTGCTGATAAAAGATAAAATTAATTGTTTTTGAGGTTGTTTTTGAATATAACCACTCTGTCTACTTAGACACTCTTATCACCCTCCTGGAGGGTTGTAAATTGCATCTAAAGCATTTGCGGCGCCCTTTTTAAAGCATCCGATTATGGAAAAGTAATTAAAGACCCTTGCCTACCCATTCTCCCTCGCTCTCTTTTTCTTTCCACTATTCCAATGAATTTTTGTCGAAATAATTGCTTGATCAAGCGTTGCAAATGTCTAAAAAAAGCCCTCTCGTTACTTATCGTCTAGGACGGTCGGAATGGAGGGAAGAATTCAGGCAAAATGGAATCAAGGAACCTCTAACGTGCCTTCAGAGTTAATGGGCCAACTCTCCACCATAGAGGGTTTCTTTTAGTCTTATCTTACAGTGAACCCCTTTAAAAAGATTGTTTCTCTCACACATTTTGAATGGATGAAGAAGAGTTAATGAAGTAATTACACATTGCGATAAGAAATAATAAAATTGTTAATTATATTATACTTTATATAAAATTTATAATATTACACGGTAAATAGAGATTTGTCTTATACTTTATCTATATAATAATAAATCTTGAATGTAGTTAACAATTAAAAAGATTCAGATTTTAATTTATGAAATTTCGTATAAATTAACACAATTTAAAAAATATCAGTTTGTGTCTCGGCTTAGGAATACTAATCTTAGTACATTATCATTATTTATTACGAGGATAGGTTAATAAGTTCGTGACTTTTTGAATTTAATGTTTATTAAATGAAAAAACAACACTCAACTATCAACAGACAACTATCCGCTGACTTCTGTCGAAATTTGATCCAGCCGGCTCTTTAAGTTTTTGTTGCACATCTATTAATAGCAGACTACCTAGTAATTTGAGAAGAAAATGGAAAAAAGTGAATTTCCATGAATTGCTCTCTCACTCGCCCTATTCTCCGGATTTAGCCCCGAGAGACTATTTCTTTTTTCGAAACCTGAAGAAATGGCTCGGCGGAAAGAGATTTGACTCCAATAAAGAAATCATCTCACAAACAAATCTAATTTTGATGTCCTATGGAAGGGATAAAAAAATTGGAGAAACTTTGATCGGAGTGTATAGAGCTCAAGTGAGACTACGTTATAAAATAAAATAATTTTTTATACAAAAACCTATGTTTCATTTAAAAAGTCACGGACTTATTGACCTTTCCTCGTATTTACAAATAATGTAAATGATAAAGTATAATATAATATCAATCAAATGTATAAACGTTCAAATAGTGGAAAAAGAAATTAAGACAACACTATAACATATTTGATTATTTTAAGTTGACTGGGATTGTAATAATTTTCATGTTTTGAGTCTGATTTAAAAAAGTAAATTCTGAAAAAGTATATGATACTCAGGGATCTAATCAAAATATTAAAGAAATAAATGTCCGAAAGTCTTAAAAAAAATAATACAATTTATTACATATTTAAACACCACTTAAATGTCAACAAAATTTGTAGATATTGAAAATCATCGTAGTATCTCTAAAGTTTTAAAAAACTATTCTTTTATTATTATATCTTTCTTTATTTTGTCAATTTATATAGATTATGCAAATACAATAGTATCTTCTTTTGTTTATTGAGATGTCAACGAAAATAAAAAAAAAAAAATAGAAAAGACCCACCTGACTCTTAAACAACAACATAAAGGATTAAATTCAATTACATTTATTTCATCATAAAATAGCCCAAAGGAAATTATCTGCAAGTTAATAGAAAATTCTTCATTTAATATCTTCTGAACAGAAGAGGCGATGTTGAAAAGAAGAAAAATGAAAAATGCCAGTTATATATGTGCAAACAAATGTGTGTGTGAGTGTGTGTGTGTGTTTGTTTGTGTTAGGTATTTCCTTGTCTAGTTGTTTAGATGAGAAGCAAGAGTAGACATCTTAGCCAAACAACCGGCCCTTTTTACCATCCATCAAAGATTTAATAATCTCTGAGTGTTTGCTACGCGGGGGGCTATGTAAATAGAAATGAAGAGAAAGCCCCGAGAGAAATAATTAGGAAGGCTATTTTCATGCGCAGGTCACTAAAAACAACAGCACTTCCTCTATGCAAAGGATGTTGTTGTTGATCCTCTCCCACCCACGAGGACGAGAACATTATTAGTCTTTGGTTATTATTCAATTAGGTATTGACACATGAGAGAGCGCGGCCGGTTAATGTGGTTTTATAATCTAGAGAATATGATGATATATGGGCTTGGAAAATACCTGTTCGCTCTAGAGAGGTCATTAAAAAAACATTAGTTAGATTTTTCTAATTTCTAATGAAAACATTTGCTAATTTAACTTTTTAAAATTGGAAAAAAAGAGAGAGAATATTCTTTTTTTTCCTGATCGCGTATTTAACATTGAAATTTTTATTTAGAATTGATTGAATGAATTGCATTTTATTACATATTACATTGAAGTTCTTGAAGTTCGTCCATAAATGTACATTAAATATTTTTTTCATAACCTTGCTTTATTTGATGATCTTTAAATGGTGTGGTTAAATTTGAGAATTTAGATATATGAAATTAATAAATAACTAAGTAGTTTATAATAAACAAAAAAAGTAATCTAGAAAAAGGTGCCAACTGGCAAATAATCTCTTCAACCTAATATTTATTTTAGTCCCAATGGATCTTCAAACAAAACATCAACATTGACAATATTGCTTATTCTCTATACCAGGGGTTCCTATTCTTATTGAAAATAGGGTAATTTTAAAATATGAAAATTGTTAAATGGACTAGAAAAAAATATGCAAAGACGTCATGTAATTTCTCATAAAGTAATCTCTATCATTCCCCTGTGATTTCAACATTTCGGTTCATAAATTCTACAAAGAATCCTATCATCTATCGTGAAACAAATCTCTTTCTCTACAGTCATGCACTGTGCCATAACATCCATAAAACAATTTTATATATTTGAATTTTTATATTCTTCAATAATAATTCTCATGAATTGAGTTCTTTTTATCACATATTATCACATTATTAAAATATTTAGATTATTTTCAATGTTTCGAGAATCACTGTTAATAAAAGAACATTCATACCACCATCTTTATGAAATTATTCACTTTAATCAATAATATTGAAAATAATTATTAAATTTGATTTATTTACTTATTTTATTATAATTTAATCGTTTTTTTTTTAAACAAATCAACTTCAATTTGTTGGACTGTATTTTATCAAAATAAATAAATTGTTTAATCTCTAAAAAAAATCCTAAGATATATATGATTTGAATTTTCAAAAGTGATAGTCTTTTTGATCTTTTTTTTATTAAAGAATTGTATTGTATATTTTTTTCTTACATTTGCCTTTGATGAAATCACAGATATTGTGCCAAATCTCAGTCAAGTGTCAAAATAAACGTCAATTAATATTCATCCAAAGTTTATCAATCGTTTTAAATATAATTAAAAAATAAAATAAAAATAAATCATTAATAGGTATGTCTTTAATGATTATAAATAGAAAAATTGAAATATTCATTTTTATTGTTTTTATAAAAATCAATAAGTAAGTATATTTACATATATTAAATAAAAAAATATAATATGAAAGACTCTTCAGTGGTTTAGTGGTTAGCATGACAGTCTTCCATATGAAGACTCGAGTTCAGCCTAGGGAAATTCAATAATTAATCATTTATCTTTAAAGCTCTCGCAAATAATAATAATAATATAATATGAAATAGAACGTCGGCTATACCACCTACAACTGATGACTACAACATCATTGGTATTATGTTCTCTATTAATCATATTTAAGTAAAAGTTCCTATAAATTATTTGTTATATTTATAAATAAGTTGACCTGTGGCCAGGTCCGAACCGACCGACGGTTTGAAAAATTAATTTCCAGCTACAGAAATAATTTCAAATAATTTTAATATATCTATTAATGTAATAAAAAAAAGATATGAATATAACATACATATTTTTAATTTTATTTGCTACTATACTATTTGCTATATGTAAGACCAGGCTGTGACGTCATGAATGGCTGGATGACGTCATATAATTTTAAATCAAGAAAAAACTAATAAATATGATTTTTCTCGAGGATAAAACCAATACAAAGTGCATGATTCGTGGTGATATATAAAAAAATCTCCTCATGTGAAATTTGGTTTGAAAATAACCCTTCCCTTCCTATCGTCGATCGCTAATACTACCACTTCCGGTTTCCGAAATTGCACCAAAAGTTGATCAATTCATCCCACTGATGCATTAAGTAAATATACCAAATTTCATCAAAATCCGTTCAGCCGTTCAGGCTGTACACATCTATACGGACAGACGGACGGACGGACGGACGGACGGACAGACATCATGCTAAAAATACTTTTTTCTGTTAAGAAAATGCATGATTCGTGGAGATATGTAAAAATCTCCACATGTGAAATTTGGTGTGAAAACAATACCTCCCTTACTATCGTCGGTCGGTAAAAATATTAAAACATATTTAGTGCTATTAGTGATATTTATAAAATAAATAACATATAACATGTATTTAATACAAAAAAATAGATGTTTACTTTTAATTATATTTAATATTAAAAATAAAACACTTTATATAAAAATTTTTATATTTATTAAAAAAAAATTTTTTAAAAATCTTATGTAAACTCTTCTCATTTGAAAAATTGGAATATAAATAAAATGGTCTTTAATAAAACATAATAATAGGATAATTAATATAGGTGATTAATTCCTAATGGATGCCGCGTTAATCAAATATGATGGCGAGCGGCTATTGGGAAAGGTGCCCAGACGAACAAGGCCAGTCACAGTTGTTTAAGAGACAATATAAATGTTTTGGGCTCAATCTATTGTCATGCAACTTAAAAGAAGTCATTTGTGAAGCAGTAGGATGAAAAAAAAATTCATTCGCTTCACTCCTTTCGAGTTCTTTAGTAGGAAACTAAAAAATCATGTTGCTGATAAAGTCAAAACCTTTCAAAATCTTAATTTAAAACTACTACTTCAATAAAAATATAAAATTTAATTAAATTCTAGCTATAAAGGACCCAAAATATATTTTTCTGGTTTGAAGGTGGCTTAGTTTCTTGTTATTTGAAAGTGAAAAAGCATACAGTCAAGTTATGATTTTACAACTTCAAATGGAATACTAAACAGTTAATCAGTTAAGAATAAATGCAAAATAATAGAGGAGGTCCATCCATAACTATATGTACTTCCATAGAAGTAGAAATATGTTATGACTTTTTAACATCTCGCCAGAGATAGTATTGCGATCATGAAAATTTTCGTTGTTGAGATTTTGATGTTTTTATACGTTTTGAAGGTCCCTGACTCATTTTCACCAAGGTTGAGAAAAATGTCTCTGTGTGTGTGTATGTGTTAATGTGTGTATATAGACAAGATTACGCAAAAACGGTTAGATCTAGAATAATGAAATTTGGTATAAGGGCATTATTCAAAATTCGTAGTTTTCTATCAACTTTTGAGAAAAGTAGCTCAAGCGGAAGAGGGTCATTACCTACAACGTTTTGATTTTTTTTCCACTAAACTGACCGTAAAAATAAAGATATATGTTTGATAGTTTTTCACATGATTAAAAATTGTATAAAACTACTATAAATAGAATTTCAGCTTGATAGAATCGCTGAAAGTACCGGAATTAATTTTTTAACACTGCAAATCACGCCCTAGCACTTGATGTGGTGCCATCAACAAAGAGCCAAACACGCGCTGGATAAATAAATATTATTTATTAATTTTATATTTTATAATTAATTTAATTTAATTTAAATATAATATATGTTATTTAATCCAATTCAAATTGCGCGATAGTCGAGTGGAGACACTCCAGCTTATTTTAAATAAAATCTGCATCCACCAACATTTAGGGTCATAAAATTTAATAGAATTGGGCGAGACAGGTGACTCGAATGGGTGAGGAAAGAAAAACAAAAGGGGAAACTAATTTAACTAAATTTAACTATTTGAACCAAAGTGAAATTATTAGTTGTAACACTTCTAGAGAAAGGACAAGTTTTTTTTTGAGTTCTTTAAGAATCTTCTTTCAATAATGTTTCTAATTCATGTCTTCATAAACTTTCACTCTTCTACTTTCTCTTCCATATTTTTAAACTTTGAAACTACTCACGACAACTTCTCTTACTTAACGTAAACTTTACAAACAAGAAGAAAAATCAAATGATAATATTTTCACAAATACTTTAGGCTTACGTTGTTAGCAGATGTCCAAATTTTTACAAATAATTTACATCTTCTACATCACTGGCTGCTGCTGGTGTCATTTATCAAATGACAGAAATTTATTTGTATTCGTATAAATAAATGGAATAACAATAAACAAAATGAATTCGTTTGATTTCAATTCATTTTGATCCATTAATTATTTTTAGATTTCATTTTATTATTCTTTAAGTTTCAATTACCTCAGATTGATTTTTTTACAATACACTCATTTTAGTTCTATTTTATTTTATTCTTTCCCCCTTTCTCCCTCACTTCTTCGTCACCCTTCATTTTGGTTTAAGTGGGTTTTCAATATATTTTCTATGAGCATTTCGATATCATAAAAAAGTGCATACTATTCGTATTATATTATATTTTATCGATTTTTAGAAACTTTCCGAAGGTAAAAATATTATTTCCATGATGGAGTTTGTTAAAAAAAAAAATAAATGCTATAAAAGAACCTTCCCTTATCTTCCTTTAAAATTCTTTATTACGTACATTCTTCCAAAAATGTTGATAACTCCGGGTTTAAGAACTTGGAGGAGAATTTCAATTTCCTCCCAGACCTCAAAATATGGACAATTTCTTTACCTGTTCTTTTCATTTAAGTGTTTAAATTCATTGTATGATTATTATTATTATTAGTAATTTTATTTTTAATCATTTTCACATTTTCTTGAATATCATAAGTCACTTTTGAGGTTCTATTGATAAAAAAGCCGTGAAAATATCCACTCTATGTTTTTTAAAATTACACTTTACTTTTGTTCTTAAGGAATATAAAAGAAAAGATTTTCAATTTGTCTTTTTCTTCGTCAAGTTCTTTTATCATCACATGACGATTAATGGCAAGTACTTAAATCGACTTGTATCGTTGTCCACCCACGAACCCCAGTGAGCATTATTACTCCCGGAACATTATTCAATATATTGAAAGCTCTGACAGGTTTATATAAACAGTGTGCAAGGCAACGGATTCATTTATTATTTAACTGCAAAATAAAATACACAAATATTGCTTTTAAAATAAAACAAGTGAATTGTATCGGTAGTAGTTATTTATTTACTTTTAAAAGACAAGATCAATAATAATATCGAAATTTTTAAGAATTTGAATTTTGAAAAACAAAATGCATTTAAATGTTATGATTAGGCGAAATTATTAAAAATTAAACATTTGTGTTTTCAAAGGTTGTAAGGCAGAGAAAGGTTTTAAATTACATTTAAGAATATAAAACAAATAAAATGAAAATAAATTAAATAAAAAATAAATAAAAAAATAGATTAATTATAACTATTAATCCATTTCTATAAAAAGAAGCTGCCTTACATTCTATTGGTTCCGGGTTCAAGTCCCGCGGGCCTGGCCATTAAATTTCTCTAACTAAAGTCTATGGAACGGAGTCAACCCAGCCTCCGGGATCAACATTGGGAAGCTACTTGATAAAAAGTACCGCCTCTGATCAAGAAAGTCAAGGTAAAGTATGGTAGGACCCGTTGTACTGATCAGAGGACACCTAATAATCGTTCTATTTGAGTAGAACGTAGAAAAGTCAGTGGTTTTTTTTTATCTAAAAATTTAACCGGATAAATAATTTTCCTAAAATACGAAATATAGAATGTTTATTTATATTTACAAAACAATGTTTTCTTTAATTATTTAAAATTAAAAAATATGTACTTAAAAATTGGATTTTTATTAAAATTTGAAAAAAAAATTATTTTTAATGGGGAGAAATTGATAATTAATGATAAACAACTGTGAAAACAACTGTAAAAAATACAACACTATCTATTTTCAAGATTATAAAATATACCTCTCTCTTTAAGTTTTATCCAATATATTTATTTGAAGTTTTTACAGCCAAAGAATAGTATATTTAGATTGAAGAAAGTTTATAAATCTCATTTCATCTTAGAAAAAGTTTTCTCCCTTTCATGATAATTTATATAATCCCTACAAATTTAATTTATATGGATGGTGAAAATTTTAAAAATATTTATACATGTTTGTTTAATATTATACATATAATACATAACAATAAAAATAACTAATATATCTATTAATAATTATTATTTTTAACACCTTTTAATTTTATTCGAATTACATTTAAGAGTATCAAACAAATGAAATGATTCTAATGATTTTCAGTAAAAGTGGTTCAAAATTTTTACAGCATAGATAATTTTTTTTTTTTTTATTTTTCTAGTGAGCCTATTATTCATTCATGAGCGCGATGTTTTGGATTTGGTTTCGGTGAAGCAAATGAGAGTGTATCGAATCAAATTACCTAGACTTCTTTCATCCTGGGCCATCACAAATGAGTTCTTTCAAGTCACATGACAACAGAGAGAGATCAAGGGGCTTCATTCAGAAATGCTTTCTTGTGATGCCGACGATTTTTCAATAAATGTTTTACTATTTTCAAATATATTTATCAATCTTATTTAAAAAGTAAGCTTTAATAAAAATCAAAAATTCTAAATCAACAGAATTATAATTTAACCAATTTTTATATAATAAATTGTTTAATATAAAGTTATAAATTGATTTAATCTGTAATTTGTAGTTAAATCATCTTGAGAATCTTTAATTCTAATTGAATAACAACAACAATATTCATCTGAACATGATTATCCAGGGCCATCTCCATTTAATTCTTGTCCACTCCTAATTTCTGAATATCTATATTTTTAAAGTCTGCCAACGTATCGTTGTTGTTTCTTAATTAGTTTCCCCTTTGTTTTCTTTCCTCACCCATTCGAGCCACGTGTCTCGCCCAATTCAATTAAATTTTATGACCCTTAATGTTTGTGGTTTCATGTTAATTCAGGTTATACCAGAAACATTCCTCCCACTCATTATAACACAACCGGTAAAATCAGAGTTTTATAACAAACTTTCATCCAGTGTTTATTTTTCAAATTTAGTTCTACTAGTTGTAGTTTTTTTACAAATATAATTAAAACAATTTCTAATATGAGAGTAAAAGATAAAAGAATAATATTTTCAAACGCTAATGTAATTTTAATGATACCGATGATTTTCATATAAATGAAATGTTTTTTTACCCAATATATCATAAAAATCAAATATAAAATAATTTATTATTTTTTTTAGTAATATACTTAATAAATCCTTTTGAATATTATTAAAAAATAACGTCAGTCAAATGTTTTATGGCATATATTTATTAAAATAGTTTCTTAATATTTTCATCATAAAAAAAAATAAATAAATAAATAAGTTAAATAAAGTATATTGTTTATTACTGTATTTATTACGGATTATAGAGTAAGTGTTAAAAAAAAAAATTAAATCTGAATAAACTTTATTGTTTTCATAGTATTTGTTCAATAATATCAGAGGTTTAGAATCAAATTCAAGGTTGATGAATTATTAACGAAATATGCTATGTATTAATATATTAAAGCGAAGATAATTCTTTTTTTCAGAAATTTTGTAAATTGTATTAAATTTTTTATATAATAATTAAGTACTTCTTTAATCAAAAATAAAATGTATTCAAATATGGTAATATAATCATTTACTAATATATAATCAATTTTAAAATACAAATAAAACAACAATTTTTCCTGAAAAAAAAAAATTATTTCAAGATTTTCTGTTTTACAAAATTTTTCTCTCTCAGAGAAGGTCCCTGAGTCATTTTCACTAAGGTTGAGAAAAATGTCTATGTGTGTGTGTATGTAAACAAGAATACGTAAAAAAGGTTTGAGCTAGAATAATGAAATTTGGTATAAGGGCATTATTCAAAATTCGTAGTTTTCTATCAACTTTTCAGAAATGTAGCTCAACCGGAAGAGGATCATTACATATAACGTTTTGATTTTTTTCCTCTAAACTGACCGTAAAAATAAAGATATATGTTTGATAGTTTTTCACATGATTAAAAATTGTATATATAACTGCTATATATAGAGTTTCAGCTTGATTGGATCGCTGAAAATACCGGAATTAATTTTTTAAGATTGCAAATAATGCGTCAGCACATGGCGTGGTGCCATCAACAAAGAATCAAATATGCGCTGATTTAATAAATCTTATTTATTAATTTTAATTTATAATTTAATTAATTAAATTTAATTTAAATATAATATATGTTATTTAATCCAATTCAAATTTGCGAGTGAGTTGAGTGGAGACACTCCAGATTTATTTAATAGAGTGTAAGTTGATCTTCATTTTATGGTATATTTATTTGTAATTTATCAAGTTTTCATAATTTATATATTTTATTTAAATGATAAAAATAATTTATATTTATTTATTTATTCATTTTTTATTAATAATTTTTCTATAGAGAGGATTAATTTTATATAAGATTTATATATAAATGATATCAAAAGGTTTTCAATTTTATATATAATTTTTATATGTTTATCATTTAAATAAAATTCCACTCTAATTTGAGAAAAAGTGAATCTGTCAGTAGTTGTGTGTGTGTTTGAGAGTATATGAGAGAGGGAGAGAGTGAGTTTTATTTTTCATCTAATTATTCAGTACACACACACAAGAGCCACCTTTGAACGCATTCATTTCCTTCTAATGCCCTTTCAAATGGAACAACATTAAAATATTTATATACTAATTAAATTTTAATAAATTCAAACATGACCTAGCCTAGAGGTGACAAAGTCAAATTGATATTACAAAAATTCCATAGAGAGGGAAAAAATTCAAATTGTGTTTAATTCAGATTAAATTTGCATTCTCCATTTTTCAATTAGAGAGATGAATAAAAAGGGATTTTTTTTATTCTATTGACCACTTTTGAATACAATAGAATAATTTTGATTTTTGATTTTTATAAATAGATTATTTTTCGGCTGTATTATTATATTATTATTTTTATTTTAACAATTTGAAAGAATTTTCGTTATTTATGTATAAAAATGGATATATAGATATGAAATTGGAGATGGAAAATAATATTTGTAATTTCGAATATAGTACATCTATATCTGAACAAAAATTTTAATAGAAAACATGATTGGACGAATATACTCAGCCATCTTTGAAATGGCGATATAGTACAACTCTCAATATCTACAGAATGGGGAGGGGGGGGGAATCATAAATTTCTCAACTGAGTGTAGGATAGGATTTGATTAAAAATTCGTTTCTATTTTCCTATAAATATTTCTCAAATCAAATCCAAAAAAAAATATCATTCCCTTTTGATTAAATCTATTGAATGTTTCTTCGATTTTTAATTTTAATTAAAATAGAAATTGAATATATATATATATATATTTCAATAAATCAATTCCGATTTCCTCCTTGAAATTTATGTATTTTATCTGATAAATATAATAAATTATAAAATTCCTCGTTAAGAAATGTATAAGATCTATAACATAAAAACTACAATTTTAATAAATCATTTATATAAAATAATATCAAACCCCCTTATCAATGGTTTCTGTAATGATTTACAAGGACAAGAACTTTATTTTAGATACATACAATAAAATGTTTCAGTAGTCTACTACTACTTTATACTATCTCTTGATCGTATTTCATATTTTTTTTTTTTTTTGCAATTAAGTGCCTTCATGCATTATTTACCATCATTAAAATAATAAATGAAACTTAATATTCATTTAACAAATTTTTATTTCATTCTAAATTACTATTTCGCTTCTAGTTTTAATATAAAAATATTTTGGATAGGGCGAATGAGAATCCTATTTTATTATTTTTCCATTATATAATAAATATTCATTATGGAATGAAAAAGAAAAGAAAATGTTGATCATAAATTCAAAAGGTGTATTTATTTTAATAAAATGAATGTGTGTGTGTGTGTACTTTGATAATATTATTTTACAATCATCTTTAAAAAATATTTTCAATTTGAAATTGGAAATTATCAATTTATATGTCCGCAAGCTAATTTCTTTAAGTACAGTTGTGTATTATAATAACCAATTTATTTTAGACATTTACAGTGATATATATAATCATCATTTTTAAATAAATAAAAAAAATGAAAATTATTATAGTAAAGTAAAAAAGTATAGCGTAGCATAAAATAATTTAATATTATTGTAAATTAAGTAATAAATAATTAAATAATTTTTAACACAACAAATCTTAATAAATAAGTTAACCTGTGGCCAGGTCCGAACCGACCGACGGTTTGAAGTAAATTAATTTCCAGCTACAGAAACAATTTCAAATAATTTTAATATATCTATTAATGTAATAAAAAAAATATATAAAATATATAAAACAATTATTTTGCAGGTTGCATTATATGGGTTTGAGGCATGGTCTATGACACTGGGAGACGAGAGTATTTGTAAGGACAATATAAGGATAGACGTGAGGGAGTTGAATAGGTGGTTGTGTTCCTTATTAATTGGAATTATCGGTTTGACAGTTCTAAGTCTAGAAGATACTTCTTATTTACAAATTTATTTTGATTCTGACTACATATTGTGAATCAAAAATCAGTTAGAAATTGTTTATAGATTTTATTAATCATTTTTATATAACTTCCATAAAGCCACAGAGATAAATAGATAATTATATAATTTACTGCTTAGAATAATAATTCATATTTGGCTTAAGTGATATAATTTTGAATTACGATAATTGGGAACCCCATTATGTACAGAAAATTTAGAAATAATAATAATAATAAAATATATTTTATTTAGATTTACTAGTAGTTAAAAAATATATTATTATAGGGTGGCGCCAAAGATGGTGAATATTTGTTTTATTGAGATTATAGATTATTATCTTTTATAATAATAT
This sequence comes from Labia minor, assembly GCA_963082975.1. Classification (NCBI taxonomy): domain Eukaryota; kingdom Metazoa; phylum Arthropoda; class Insecta; order Dermaptera; family Spongiphoridae; genus Labia; species Labia minor. The sequence continues at coordinate 59,297,892 of OY720345.1, forward strand.
TATAGATTATATTATTATATTAGAAATTAAAATTGCTTCTTTTTTAAAATTATAGATTTATTTCGAGTATGCTAACTTAATTAATGAACTAATTACAAATATAGGTAAAAAAAATAAATCATAAAATAAATACTTATTGTATAAATGTATGTATTAGGGGGGGGGGGGTTATATTTAAATCCAGTATTTGGGTAGGCAAACTCGCATGGTATTGGCAATGGAACGTTGGTGAAATTTATGGGAAAGGTAATAATAAAATAATAATAAAATTTTTAAGATCCAATTAAATAATAGTTTTTTTCACATGAAGATAGAGAAATCAGTTTTATCAACCATACGCTACACAAGTGGTAACAATGCTTGGATTGTTGCCTACCAGTGAAGTCAACATATTTTCTTCTATGAATAATTGATTGTAGAATAATTTAAATACGTACTAAAATATAATTAAAATATAACTTAAATCATAAGAATAATAAAATATTTTGTTCCAAATGAAATATGCAAATCAATGCAATAACATCAATTTTGTTTCACATTCTTCAATTTGAAAAATAATGGTAGGAACACTATGCTACCCTTTTCATATTCCCAACCCCCCTATACTGCGAGATTTTTATTGGTTTCTTATACCTTTTGCCACTTCTATTCTTATTTCTATTCCATTTTTCTTTTTCTCGCTTATATAAGTTGAATGGAAAAAAAGAATTTTTTTTTAAATTGAAATTTTTACATGTTTTACATAATTGAACTCAAAATATTCCTTGTTAAAGTTTTCTCATTTTCTCTTGATCATTCTTTTGATCGTACAAATAATAAAAAAAAAGGAAACGTTCCTTTCTTGGGGAAACATATCTTTTATTTGGGAATAGGAATTTATATATTTGTATAATATAATAATAAAACATTATATTTTCAAAGTGTTGGAGGGTGTTTGATAAATTTTTTTTATATAATGTACAACATAGTACATATTTTTAATTATGAAAAACTTACTTATTATATGGATTAGAGATTGCTGATATTTTATATTAATACTAATACTAATATTAATAATATAATAATCAAATTATAATAAAAATAATAAAAAAAATTTATCAAATGGCCTAAGGGTTATGGTGAATTCCCTCTTTGTATCATCCAAGCCTAGCCTAAAACAAGACCAACAGGGCTGATAAAATTTTACCGGTATAACACGTCGAGTAAGTGTTACATCACGGATAATAATAATTATACAATTCTAATTATCATTGATCTAAAATGTGAAATAAAACGACAAATGAAAATTGAGAACACGGTTGAAGTAATTATCCCAAATACTTACTAAACTTGTAAAATTTGATGATTAAATAAAATTTTAAATTTACCAACTATCAAATGTCATTTAAAACCAAAATTACTAAATTGGATTACTAAATATTAAATTAATTTATTTAATACAAATAAAAGAGAATCGATTACAAATATTATATTAGAATTGTGTGTAATAGTGGTTTTCTTTCAAACAGCCTTATGGCTGTCTACCATATCCCAAACGTTATTTTTTCTGGTCCTTGTGGTGGTCTCCATCATTGGTTTGGTATTTTTTTGTAGTTGTACCTTCTATATGGACATTACTTATTGAAAATTAAATAAATAAAAAACAAACATTTGTATTAATTATTATATCGAATAAGGCAAAGAATGGCTAAAAATATTTTGGTGGGGAGACCCATTGGGAAACGTCCGCTTGAAAGACCAAGGACGCGGTGGGTGGCCACTGTAGGAAGGGACGTGAGAGAGATTGGAGAGGGTAGGAGTTGAATGGTTGTGGCTCACAATATAGGAACTCATAGAGAAATGTGATTGCTGCGGCAAGAACTTTCGAATACTGTAGATTCACAGAGCTAAATAGATAGATTAAATAAGGCAATTTTTACTTAAATTAATCAACTAAAGATCAATATTTTACAATATTATTAATAGTAAATTTTTATTTTTATTAAATAAATCAATTTTAAAATTTTTGACCTATGGTTTGATTATTATTAAGTCATTTAATTAAATGAATTTATTGTGCAAAAATAAAATCATTAATACTGTAAATATTAATAAATAAAAAATAATAATAGAAATATTATAAAAAAAATAACAATAGGGAAAAATAAAATAATAAAATTTCAATTAATCGTTCTAATATTAATAATAAAAAAATTTATTCATTTTAGATTCCAAATTTAGTTTCGATGCATTTTTAAGGAAAGTAAATTATATTATTTTTTATTTTTGTTTAATTTTCGAATTTTTTTCGATCTTTATAAATTGTTTTAGAATATCATTGATTGATTTATTTATTTTATTTTCTTACGATATTGAAGCTTATTGATAATATTTGAAAATTCTCTACTGTATCAATTAATGATTTATTTGAAGAAAACAAATATTGATTGTTTATTTTAGATGTCAGGTATATCGGTCAGTGATTTGATCAATTATTCTGGATCATACCATAGTATATAGATAATTAATGAATATTGAAGTGCATAACCCTCTAAATAAGGCACAAGAGAGCCGAAATTTAATATCTGATCTCACCTCAAATTTAAATTAATAAAGAAGAAATGACTGTGCAGTTTTCACGTCATAATTTCTTTGCTATGGATTCTTTTTCAATTCAATATCAGTCTATTAACTCAACACACAGCTCGGTTAATGTAATTCAATTAAAAAGATAATTAATTTGAAATCATTATTTGGCTGGCCTTCATTTCCTGTTTGCTTGGAATTTTCCAAAGGGTGTGCAGGAATGCGTTTATCCGATAAGATTCTTCAATCACCCCTTTTCATTTTAAATTTTTTTTTTTTTATTTTACCCATTTTATTATATATCTAATATTTTTAAATAACATTCAATTTAGCTTATAGAATAAAAGAAAAAAAAATAGTATGACTTTGTAATTGTAATTATGGTCATTATTTATTACTGAACACCATGGACCATGGAAAGAAAGATATCCTATTACATTAATTAATATTGGAATATTTTTGCTTAGGTGTTGTAATAAAATATATAATTGAAACAATAAATTTGTTTAGCATAGAATATGTCAGTTAGATTTAAAATTTATTTATCCAGATTTATATTTTAATATGTTTATGTTATAAAAATATATATTTCCTGTTATTTTAATCTATTATTGTGACCATGAGAATCAATTTAGGTATTTTGGGTTGCATAGATGGTTAATCTTTGACTTAATGCGTTCTGAAGCTCTTAAAAATCCCGACATTAATATTTTCGCTAACACTAACACACGTCCGGCTCGTACCTCAGCTCGAATACCAACAAATAGACTAAAACTCATAATCTCAAAAATTCCCTCATAAAAATTTATTGAAAATTACTCGAAAAGAACGCTAAAATGTAGAGACTCAGATCTCACAAAAATACGTGTAAATAAACATAAAATAACTTTTCATAACAATTTCTTATATATTTATATATATATATTAGTTATAATATAAAATTATTTATTTCATGTTTTTAATTGATATTATTTCAATTTATAATAAATGATAAATACTAATAAATAAATAAATTTAAAAATAAATAAATAAATAAATTAGAAAATAACAATACCTCCCTTACTATCGTCGGTCGGTAAAAAAGGTTAGATTGTTATACTTTTTATTTCACTTATTTTATCTCCCCAGTTTAGACCCTAAGCTTTCATTTTTTTATATTTAGCTCCCTCTTAATTATTGTTCATTTGAAATTTTACACCTGCCCTTCTTAAGGCAACAATAGAAAAATTAACATAATTACATACATTTTAAAAATTATTTACAATGTATAATTCTAAGCTTTCAACACCAATTAAAAATTATATACAAAATTTTAAATAAGAAATATAGTCTTTTATGATAATTTATTATTTATGAAAATTACTTATTATTTCGTTGGCATCTCTCACTTAATCAATGTATAATAATTTATAAGATTAAGAAAAAAGTTACTAGAAAATAGTTTTCATCTTAAAGAGCTAATATTAAGGATAATATTTTGAGTTTATTATGATTAATTGAGATATTCAGATTTTAATGTAAACTGTTAGAAAATACAAAAATTTTGATTTTTATAAAAAAATCAAAAAAACCTTTTATTAAAGGTAATTTTTTAAAATAAAATTATATATAATATTATTGTTAATAAACTTTTAAATCCTTTATAATATATCCTTCATATGTAAAATAAAATTCATGATCTGTTTTATTTTTATTTTATAATTACCTAAATAAAATAATTAAATAATAACGAATAAATAATTTAAAAATTAATTAGGTTAATAACTACTAAATGTCAACCATCAAAATTAAATAAAGTCAATTTAATTTTTAATAACCTTTTAAATATTTTAATAACTATTTATAACGATTTATTTATTTATTTTCTTCAATTCTTAAAACAATTCAATAGTTTGAAATCAAAAATTTTCTTATAAGGGTTTTTAAATGGATTCCCCTTTTTTTACATCATATAAAGTAAATATTCGAATTAATTAAGTATAAATTAATTACAAAGACTATATACATTACTAAACTTGATGTCTTGTAAGGTATTGATCTTTTGTAAGGTCTTTTATATATTATATAATTAATATTTACATACTTTCTTTTTATTTCTTATTCAAATTAGTGATTTTTTAGCATTAAAATAGATGAAATATAACGTTATTTATCCTTACTTCCCTTTTGACTTCACCATTGAATATATATTTTTAATTTTATATTTATCTAAATGTAGGAGAAAACATCGTGATAACCGGTAGGCAGAATCCAACATGGATACTAATAGTTTAGCGTATCTTTGTGAAAACGATATTTTCCTGGAAAAAATTTTGATGTTTTTCGAAATTCAACACATTTCCAGTAAACCCTTGTTTAATTGAGTCATAAAAATTTTAAAATCACTCCCATGTACTTAAAAACGTTCCATTGCCAACATCCTGTGATTTTGCCTACCAAAATAACGCATGTAAATATAAACAGTGCTTTCGTTTAAATTCATACCTCAAAATACAAATAGACAAAAATGTTATCAAACAAATAAGTGGAAAATATTTAAATTTGTAAATTATAACAACTTATATGAAATGTGAATACATTCAACAGTTATAATTTGAAATTTTTTAAAAAATATAAGAAAAGTTTAATAAAAATTAAAAAAAAACAATTAATAATAATAAGAATAGTTAATTTTGTTTTTTTACTAACAAGTCTAGGTATTTGAAGGATCCTAATCCCAGGTGGATGTTTGGAGTCCTGTCTTTAAGATGATCATAATATGTCTTATGTTTAATCAGCATATTAATTAGCCAAAAGTTGACGTGTGTTAATTGTTGCATGGTGCTAGGCCGTCTCTCCCGAGGGCATTACGCTATTAGAATAATTACTCTGACATCGCTCGAGTATGATTGGTCTGGATAATTATATACATAAGCATTCCAGGAGGCTTGAGGGGACTTTGGGGAGACGAGAGAAACCGCCGAGGGTCTGTCTTTCCTCAAGTCAACGCTCACCAACCGGATAAGCCATTTGCACACTATTTATTAATTAAGCTACCTTGAATCTATCCAAAATTAGATAAAGAATTAACATTAATTTGAATTTAAACAATATTATACATAACATAATCCAAATCTATTAATTTTATTAATATTATTAATTTTACTATAAAAATTATTTCATTAATATTTATTTCAACATCTAGAACAATATTTGTAAAGGATAAAAATTTAATTTAGAGATTTAAACAACATGATTTTCAATTAAAAATATAAATGATTCATTTTAAAAAATAAAAATTACCACCCAGCCAGACTCCCTGTTTCTATTTCATTAATGTAACAAAATGGCATATGTGATTACCAGGAGGAAGATGAATTTGTTTATTAATTTGGGGAAGAGATTTATCGCATTTATTTTAGTGGTGAATTGGGTAATTGCTTTTTTAATCATGAATTTAATCGCCAAATTATTAATTAATCATATCACAAACAATTCTCTAAATTTGTCAGTTTATAACAAGAGAAAGTGTAATTTAGTTTGAATGTATTCTTCTCGACCTTAAAATATTGAATGAATAGAATAAAATTGTTATTGTATATTAAAAACAAAATTTTCATTTTCATAAAATTTGAATTGAAAAAAATTAGTCAATTTGGAAAAAAAATTGAGATAAATTCTAATCAAAAATCTTAATAAAAATTAGTTTTCATTTATTTATTTATTTTGTTCTTTTTTTGGTTGTTTATTGGATTGAAATTATAAAAAAGTATAATATTAACAAAAAAATCTAGATACTAAAGTACATGTTACTAGAGTTTGGTTTTAAAAATAAAAATTTTAAAAGAATCCGTTTGATTTTAAAAATTCTGATGTGTATTATACAAATCTGTGACTTATATTTATAACAGATTGTTTGTAAGAAAAAAAGTAAAATTAATTTGATTACTAACAAATTTAACAAATTATTTTATTTTTTTTAAAGGATAATCCCTACCCTATCATCCTCATTTATTATTGACCGATAATTCTTAAACTGGGTGACTTATTTTTAAGTTCAAAGTTACTATATATTTTTACCGACCGACGATAGTAAGGGAGGTATTGTTTTCACACCAAATTTCACATGTGGAGATTTTTACATATCTCCACGAATCATGCATTTTCTTAACAGAAAAAAGTATTTTTAGCATGATGTCTGTCCGTCCGTCCGTCCGTCCGTATAGACGTGTACAGCCTGAACGGCTGAACGGATTTTGATGAAATTTGGTATATTTACTTAATGCATCAGTGGAATGAATTGATCAACTTTTGGTGCAAATCCAGAAACCGAAAGTGGTAGTATTAGCGATCGACGATAGGAAGGGAAGGGTTATTTTCACACCAAATTTCACATAAGGAGATTTTTTACATATCACCACGAATCATGCACTTTGTATTGGTTTTATTCTCGAGAAAAATCATTTTTATTAGTTATTTTTCTTAATTTAAAATTATATGACGTCATCCAGCCATTCATTCACAGCCTGGTCTTACATATATATTATAAATAAAATAAAATTAAAAATATTTATGTTATATGCCTATCTGTTTTTTATTACATTAATAGATATATTAAAATTATTTGAAATTGTTTCTGTAGCTGGAAATTAATTTATTTCAAACCGTCGGTCGGTTCGGACCTGGCCACAGGTCAACTTATTTTTTGATACTGTCTATTATATAATAACATTAGCCTAATGCATTATTATTATATGAAAGAACACATATCACATATTAGTGTAATTTCTCATTAATTTAATTTTTAAATTCAAATTAATTTTCCAGATAAGTTTTTAAAATTATTTTATTTTATTGTGATTGTGTAAAAACAAAAAAACAGTGTCTTTATTTGTATCATACCAAAAATCGTACCAATAATTGATAGATAAAATATTTTTATTTCGAGATATAACAGACAGATAATACAACAGACTGCAACATATTTGTTCATTTATGTAAATAAAGTAATTATATTTTTTAAGATTAACATAATAAAAAAAAACAAAGGAAATTTGTTATTGACTTAGGTAAAAATAAATTTCAAGCTGATTAAATTGAATTGAATTTCTTTTCTAAAACAGAACAATATCCAGTTGGAATCGATTTTAATCGAAAGTCTTTTCATTCAGCTGAGTGAATTCTTCTAGTTGTGTTTTGATTGAATCTAGTTGTTTTCTTGTTAGGAGAAAATACAAATCTGTTGAGGTGCATCCGAGCATGGCATTTGAACCAAGAAGATTTTTCTTACAATTTTTTTTTCTTTTTTGTATTTAATGAATAAAAAAATATTATATACCTTTATATATATATATATATATAGACATCCAACCTTATTTATGTTCAAGAAGCAGTGATCAGTTTTTTTTTTTGTATTTGTCAAATGAAAAAAAAAAATAATAGAAATAAATAAAAAATGATCTGGGAACAAATTAAAGGAATTTCTATTATTTTTTTTCCCCAATTTCCTATTTTTAAATTTTTTTTCTTTTCTTTTATTTACTATTGTGTGTGATTAATTTAAACAAAAAATTGCAATACTTTTTAGGAGGTTAAACAGAATCCAATTAAAAAATAGCTAAACATGATCTAGAAAAATATGAAATGTGAAATATTATTTTTTCTATATATACATATATAAGAATATTATTTTTGATTTATTTTTTTCAGGCTAAATATAAAATAAATTTTGAAAAATTTAAACAATATCACTTATCCATTAATTAAATTTATGACCTACGTTTTGATTGAATGAACCATTTATTTTATAACAAAAATATGATAATAAATTATAATAAAAGGAAATAAAAATTTGAATCTTGATTTATACATTATTTATTAAATTTTAAGTTTTGATATTTTTTTATTAAATAAAATTAATCTCTCTACCTACAAACTTTATTAAATTCACTTTTTTATATCAGTTAAACTTATAATTTCACTGAAAATTAGCTGGAGTGTCTCCACTCGACTATCTCGCAATTTGAGAACATAATATATTATATTTAAATTAAATTTAATTAATTATAAATTATAAATAATAAATATTAAACCAGCGCATGTTTGGCTTTTTATTGATGGCACCACGTCACGTGTTGGCGCGTGAGATTTGCATTGTTAAAAAATTAATTCTGGTAATCAAGCTGAAATTCTATATATATCAGTTTTATACAATTATTAATCATGTGAAAAATTATCAAACATATATCTTTATTTTTAGGGTCACTTTAGAGCAGTGTTTCTTAACCTTTCTAGCGAATCGCACCCCATTGAATCTGAAAATATATTTCCGCACCCCCATTGAAAAATGTGTTTTAATTTTTTTAGTCTAGAAAAAAAATACATTTTTTGCGAAACTTATTGTTTTTGAAAAACATTGTACATTTTATATAAATACAAAACAATATTATTTTTATTAATGACTAGTCTGTTGTTGTTTGTTCATTATTATACTGGCGAAGCGAGTTTCCTTTTTTGAAAGACATACGCGTAAGTCACCACTTGCATTTTAGGTGCTAGCAATTTTTATGAGCTTCAATATTGTGGGGACATTATTGCAGATTTCAAATATTTTATTATAAGAAATTTAATAAATGATATTTAATAATTTTTATGGTTAGGTAGGGGCTTCTCCCGCACCCCCAAAAATACATTCCCACACCCCGGTTAAGAACCACTGCTTTAGAGGAAAAAAATCAAAACGTGGTAGGTAATGACCCTCTTCCGGTTGAGCTACATTTCTCAAAAGTTGATAGAAAACTACGAATTTTGAATAATGCTCATGTACCAAATTTCATGATTCTAGCTCAACCCGTTTGTGCGTAATCTTGGTTACATACATACACACACACACACAGACATTTTTCTCAACCTTAGTGAAAATGATTCAGGAACCTTCAAAACGTATAAAAACATCAAAATCTCAACATCGAAAATTTTCGTGATCGCAATACTATCTCTTACGAGAGATAGTAAAAATACTAATTATCAATATTGTTTTTTTTTTTTAAATACTTTATATCTATTGTTTTACAATATGAACAATAAATATACTAGTAAAATATAAAAAATATTTAATCTTTTAAATATTTACCTACCTCTGTGGCGCTACTGAACTGAAAAAAATATTGTTTTCAATAACCACATTCCTACACCAACCATTAATCCTGATCCATCTGATTCCTTTAAAATATATGTGGATGGTTATTCCAGAGAGTTTTTGCCTTTATAAAAATATTGAGTTACACATTCAAAATAAAAATTTACATTTAAAAAATATAAATAAAAAAAATGAAATATTGTATTTGATGGTCAGATAATAAAAAACACCGAGATCAATATAACATAAAAATATCAATTTCTATATATATATTATAGTATATATATATTCATTCCATCAATGATTCATTAATATTAAATTTTCCTAAGCTAAGTTTTATTAAAATAAAAAAAAAAATCTTCTCAAAGTTAATATTCACTTCAAATTTTCATTTAATATTTAAAATCAGAACTTAAGATCATTAAATTATAAGAATTATTTTAACATGCAATTAAAGACTTACATTAATTAGAACTTTATGCATTTTATGTTACCATTAATCTGATTTGACATTTATCTTTAAATATGAAATTCGAAATACTTTAAGAGGCTCCATCGATTTCATTAAAGAGGATAGATAGGTATACTAGTACATACAAACGCAATCGCACTCTGGAATAACTCAAACGAAAATTGAAAAACCACAAACCAGGAGAGAAAAGAAAATCTTTCAAATTGTTTACTGTTTCTATTATTTAACTAGGCAACCTCAGGATTATCATGATTTATAGTAGGTAGTTATGTCAATTATACTAATCTTATATAATAATTTTGAATTTAAGCCTTTCCTTTCAAAAAAAATCTTGAGTGTCTCCACTATCTCGCAATTTGAATTGGATAAATTAACATATATTATGTTCAAATTAAATTTAATTATAAATTATAAATTAAAATTAAAAAAAATAAAAATATATTAAATAAAGGCGTGTTTGGCTCTTTGTTGATAGTGCCACGTCACATGCTGGTGCGTGATTTGTTAAAAAATTAATTCCGGTACTTTCAGTGATTCAATCAAGCTGAAAATATATATACAGTTTGGAAAAAAAAAATGAAAACGTGGTAGGTAATGACCAATTACCCTCTTCCCGATGAACTACATTTCTCAAAAGTTAATAGAAAACTACGAATTTTGAATATTCCCCCTGTACCAAATTTCATTATTCTGCCTCAAACCGTTTTTACGTAATCGTTTCTACATACACCCACACATACAGACAGACATTTTTCTCAACCTTAGTAAAAAGACTCAGGGACCTTCAAAACGTATAAAAACATCAAAATCTCGACATCGAAAATTTTCGTGATCGCAATACTATCTATGACAAGATAGTAATTAGATGAATTAGGCAAAGAGTATTGATAAACATTCTAAAATAAATAAATCAATAAATAATACTTAACTATATCTATAGATAAATATATGTGGCTTATTTCAGCTGCAGCAACCACACTCCTTCAAACGTTCCTATAATGAGCCATCCACAGTCACTCTTTCCTAACTCCCTTACATTGTTTGCATACGTTCTTGGTCTATCAACCTATCTTTATATCAAACAAGACCATTATATGGTATATCTATATATGAATATATCAATAAATATTTAATATTACTAATATTATTATATAAAGAGCTAAATATAAATTGATCTATATCATTATGATATTACAAGAATAATTAGAATTAATGAATAGTTTGTTTATTTTTTGTTTTTTATCAATTTGATCATAATTAAAATAATTACGTTTTAATATCGTATAGAAATGTTATATAGTATGTATATATATCGAATAATATAGTACTAGATTATAGTATAGATTCTAAATACGTAGTACGTAGATAAGAGCTTGTTATGTTGTTTATTCACTTATTTGGATAAATATCCATTTGTTTTGATAATAGGTATCATTCCGATTAAAAGTTTCTAAATAAACAAGCATGATTTATAATCGAGTTCACTTTGTTTATTTAAACACATTGGATATTTTATTAGGTATGCTTGTCTATCTTGAAATGAAAATAGTAATTCGCCTCCTAATTATGTTCATAAACTTTTTTATTATTATATTCTAACTTCAGTCAACAGTATAATATGAGCTTCATTAATTTCCCTAATGAAACAGGGATATGATATTAAATAAATTAACTTAGGAGTTGCATTCAACCAAAGGCCGATAAACATCCGTCAGGAGATGAAAATGAGGGGCGTGAATCCACAACGAAAGATGGTGGTTTGTAGGGGTGGGAAAATGCAGGCCGGGTGTTGTTTAAATCGATGCCTCGGTCTATTTGAGAGAGGGTAGGGTTGCTCTCCTGGTAGCAATAGTACAATCTATTGTAGCGCGTACTAAGCAAACGTAGAGAACACTTGGACTCTATTTAAACTCAGAGGACCTGGCATTAGCTTTAGTACCAGTCGCCCTTTTCCCCCAAACGCCCTTTCAACTCGAGTTACACGCATTTACACTTCCACTTGGTCTTTGTGGGTGAGGGTGCATTTTCCGTTCTGATATTTAAACAAACACCACCGACCTAATGGCCCACCCATTCTCAACCAACCCGGCGTTAGTTAATTTAGACAGATACGAGGTTTTGACAGAGTTTCTTCATTTGAAAACACCGGCACTCATTAAAAGTTGGATGCGCAAGGCTGTTGACATAACTCATCCTTCCCCACTCAAACGATTTCCAATAGAAAACCTCCTCCTGACTGGATATTATAATTGATTTCCAGATTAAAAGAAAAAAAAATCCATTACTTCGAGCGAGTGATTCTGCAAATAAAAATAAAAAAATACGAGAAGATTTAATATTCCTACAAGATCACCGATCATAAATTTTTCATTTTTATTATTTTTTTATACTTTGAAAATCAGTCTTTAATTCAAGTGAAGTACATTTATTATTCATAATTTACCAATAATGTTATATTTTTATTTTATAGTTTTTTATTAACTTCAATCTATCTATCTTTGTGCCTTACGGAACTTGAAAGTTCTTCCCCGCAGCAACCACACTTCTCCAAGTATACCTATCCTGAGCCACAACCCTCCAATTCCTACCCTCTCCCATCTCTCTCACGTCCCTTCCTACATTATCTACCCACCGCCTCCTTGGTCTTCCAAGCGGTTGTTTCTCACTTGGTCTCCTCACCAATATATTTTTCGCCATTTTTTCCTCTGCCATTCTAGCCACGTGCACTGCTCATCATTAACTTCAATGTAAATATAAAATCAAGCTTAACATTTAATACATTTATGTAAATATTTTACAGTAATCTCGCTAAGTAATGATAAATGTAAGGAGAGAATATTAGTTTGCCAACGATAAATAATAATTAATTTAATTTGAATTAATAAACATTAGTTACAAATCAATTTATAAAATTAATTAAAATATTTTGTAAATTTTAAATAAAAATACAGATAGCAGTGTTAAGTAACATCTTTAATAATTTTAAGATTTTTATAAATTTTTTGAATCTTTCATTATACATTTTAATCTAAAAATTGAAAAGAGTGAGGTTTATAGGAGAAAATATTGTGATGTCACAGACAGGCAAGAAATCATCGGGGTTACCAATTTTGTAGCTTAGGTTTGTGAAAACTGATTTGTGAATCTTGGGAATTTTTTTTTTAGAATTTCAAGGTATTTTCACTAAACTGTTATTATATTGACTATAATAATTTTAAAATTTAATCCACTTGTTGAGATAATGCATTCCTCTCCATTTTTTAGCAACATTTCATTGACAACATTCTTATAGAAATTAGTGACATGCTTATCCTTAAAAGAAATATTTATTATTTAAATGATGGTAAAAGACATGATTTTTCCATGTAGAAGAATTGGTCAAAAAAATTATGAGCTCTCGTCGGGCAGGGGCGCTAAATCCTGAAGTAGATCCCATAACAAGAAGAATCTACACGTGACCCTAATAATAATATTATTCAACACCTAATATTATGAATTTTTTTTTTATAGAACATATTATTTTATAGTATTTCTATATTTTTTTTAAAAACATTTCCGTTTATATTTTAAATAAATCGATATAATATTATTTAATCATTTTTTTTTTGTTTAAACAGCAAGGAAATGTGTTTTTGTTTAGGCTATGAAATTTTCACTTTCCTTCCCTTAAGATAAAATAAATGATAAAATGTATGTTTTATATGTATATATATTTATATAAAATAATAAGAATACTTTTAACTTGATAGAAAAATGAAAAATAAAAATTTATTATTATAATGTATTTATCTAAAATTAAAATCCTGTAAATTAATTTGTAAAAAAAAAAATGATAAAATAAACCAATACAAATTAAACCAAATTAAAAGAAAAATCATACTAAACGCAATTTGAAATATCATGTTTAATCATAAATAATTTTTCTTTTGGGTACAGTAAATATTAACATGACGCATCAATATTAATTTAATGATAATTAACCGATGACATTTCTTGAACATCTTCTATATTTTAGGGTTTTAATATAATAATGAAATCATACGTTTCCCTTTTCTCACTTTCCCCTTCATATTAATAAATAAGAGAGATTGATTTGGAATAATTGAGCAGAGCTGAAATGATTCGTGTTGTTGGTTGATGCTCCCCATGAAAACAGAGATGGATGATTCATGTTGGGGGATCTATCACCTAATTTACCCAGGAGGAGACGTGAGGGGTGCCTAAAACCAATTCCGGTTATTTATCTTATGTCCAGATTTATTGACTGATTATAATTGTTATTTGTATTTTGCCAATTGCAATATCTATTAAGCTTTCAATGAATGATATGCATCTTTAATTGAAAAATTATTTACCCTCTTAAGTGTTCATTTTTCAAAATGTTAAATTCCGTTTAACGAGATGATTTGTATTATTTATTTGTATTGGAATGTATTATATTGGATACAAAACGATAAGTGAAATAATTATTTGTAAGAAGTCTACGTTAATTCTATAGTAAAAATTAGTAAAATGTGGTGCAGATTTAATATATAAATGTATCTATTATGAAGGAGATAAGCCGAAGTATATTTGGAAAGGAATTAATATTTTATGATTCTGGTACTAAACGTAACCTTTGCTAAGCTTTTAGAAATAAATAAAATTAAATTAATAAAAATATTAAATAAAATCAACAATTTATGTCGATTTATAGAAAAGTTACTGCCCATAAAAGCATTTCACAATATTTGGATGCTATAAATGATTACAGGGAGACCAAGAACCCGGTGGGTAGACAATATAATGAGGGAGTTAGGAGAAAATGAGAGGTGGATGGAAGTAGCTCAGAATAGGGATGTTTGGACAAGTGTAGTTTCTGCGGCCAAAAACTTTCGAAATATATAAATATAAAAAAAAAAAAATTAATTCTCACGTATTGATGTGGATTACATTTTTATTTTACTATTTAATTTTTTTTTTCTATGTATTAAAAGAGAATTTATTTATCTGTGTTCTTTGTTGTCTAAAAGTTCCATCTTTGGTTGGACCCAATATGAATTTCTGATTTCAGTTAGTAGTTTTATAAAATATAAAAATAGTTAAATTAAATAATTTAAATAATCTTAAAACTAAAGAATTATTTATTGTAGATAAATTATAAATATTTTCAATCCATAAATAATTAAGGGTTAAGAAAAATTGGCAATTATCACGGTAATGTAGCGAGTTTTTAACACTGCTTCCCTTTCTTATAAAAACAACAAATTTTCAATTTTCTTAAATATCTAATTTCATAATTACTATCTCTATGGCTCTACGGAACTCGAAAGTAATTGGCCGCAGTAACCACATTTCTCCAAGTGTCCCTATCCTGAGCCACCACCATCCAAATCCTACCCTCTCCCATCTCTTCACGCCACTTCCTACATTATCCAGCCACCGCGTCCTATATCCTCCTACGTTTTCCAATGGGTCTCCTCACCAATATATTTTTTGGGGGAATTTTGTTTAATGTTAAAAAATTAATTGTAATTCTAATTGTTCTTGGCAGCAAAAACCTCATTTCTCCAAGTGTCCCTATCCTGAACCAAAACCATCCTACACCTACCCTCACCCATCTCTCTCACGTCCCTTCCTAAATTGTCCCCCCACCGAGGCGGGGCCTCCTTGGTCTTAGATTTCATAATTACTCATCAGCTATTTAATGGATTAAAAAATATAATATCTTATTAAACATACATTTTAATAATTTATTAATTCAATCTATATATATATATAAGAAATTAATTGAAATAAAAAAAATAACGTTTCCTATGTTTTATTTATTTTCTTCCTTTTTTTTCTTCTTCCAAACCTTATTAAATCTAGGAGAATATCTTTAAATCATCTTCCTGTATCATGAAGAGGCTTGTTTCAATCATAGTCCAAGCTCGTGCTATAAATTTTCTACCTCTACATATAAAGGTACAATTTATAGAATTTAAAAACACATTCAATAATTCAAGATCAAACAGTAGGCATAACAGAATTAAAATATGTTCTAAAAAAAAAGAATAAAAATAAAATCTAATATCTAATATCATTTAAACGAACTATTAATATAAATAAACACTACTACAATTCATAATAAATATTAGTTGACCTTTAAATTTGTTTAAAAAAAAAAAAAAAAAAAAAAAATTGTATTCATGGTTAGCAAAAGAATCATGAGGAAGGTCCGCCATCTTAATCACGCACGTGATTAATATCGGCAGGAAGAGGAGGAGCATACAAAAAAAAAAAAAAAATACTTCTAATTTGTTGAATACAAGCGTTGAGGTACGCTACCGTTTTCATTTCTGATAAGCTCCCGGGGATTGTCTCTAATGCCTCCAAATGTAATTTATCGATAAATGAGTATTAAAAAAAATAACTCTTCTCCTATCTAAATTCCAATGGAGTGGTAAAAGCTAAGAGAGGCAGTGATGAAGTTCAGGTTGTGTAACCAATCGAGCGACAATTTTACAATTTTTTTTTTTTTTAATAGATCAAGCCGCCTGTCATTTTGAACTCGGGGCCTCTTTACGTGGCCCACGGTCATAATTAAACTTGACACAAAAATTCGAACCAAATTTGAAATGAGCGAAAAAAGGTAAATGAAATGAACGCTCGAGGCGAATTCGAATAAAGAAAAAAAAAAGAAAAAGAAAAGACTTTCTTTTGAATCTTGGCAAAAGATCTTAATGCCTGAATTTAATTTAATTTAACTTAATGTATATACTACCGCTAATGGACATATAATTATGGAGCGAAAGACAAAAATTAGAAAAAAAAAACAAAAAAAAAAAAATAAATAAATAATAAATAACCTGAGTTGAATACTCCTAAATTAATCATATAAGATTCTTATCATATATTTTTTTTTAGTGTTTTTTACTTAAATAGTTTTAATTATATTATATTTACTATTTTAATTGGAAATTTGAAAGCAGTATCTGATAACCCATAAAGGTGGTCGGATAATTAATTTGAATTGATCCATTATATTCTAATCAGTCCCTTTTATAAAAGTTAATTTATCTTATTTTAATGACATTAGACAGGAGGGGTGGTTGTGGCCTTTCCCGGAAACATTCACACTCTCATTTCAATAATTTCTTTTCTTTTTTTATATATTCTTAGCCTATATTGTGTTTATTTAACTTTCATTAGCAATGAACAATTTAGAAAATAAATAAACTGGAGTGTCTCCACTCAGCTATCTCGCAATTTGAATTGGATTAAATAAGATACATTATATTTAAATTAATTTAATTAATTATAAATTATAAATTCAAATTAATAAATAATATTGATTAAACCAGCGTATGTTTTGGCTCTTTGTTGATGGCACCACGTCACGTGCTGGCGCGTGATTTCCAGTCAACGTGTTAAATTATTAATTCTGGTACTTTCAATCAAGCTGAAATTCTATATATGGCAGTTTTATACAATTTTTAAATATGTGAAAAACTATCAAACATATATCTTTATTTTTACGGTCAGTTTAGAGCAGGGATGTCCAACCTTTTAATTTAATGGGCCACATCGCAAACTTAACTGGGCCGCAAAATTACCAGAATATGTTAAGCCTAGCTAGTGAATGTCTCAAAACTTATGGAGATTTTTGGGGATAGAGGTGGTTTTTTGTTTTTGAATGTTGCAGCCTTTTTTTATAGCCTCGAAGTTATAAGTCGCTTGTCGGACTGTGAATTCTATAAAAAGGGGCGTAAGTAACTCCAAAATGAGTCGATAGTGGGCCGCATCCAAACTTTGAGTGGGCCGCAATGCGGCCCGCGGGCCGCGAGTTGGACATCCCTGGTTTAGATGAAAAAAATGAAAACGTGGTTTGTAATGACCTACTTCCGGATGAGCTACATTTCTCAAAAGTTGATAGAAAACTACGAATTTTGATTAATGCTCGTGTAGAAAATTTCATTATTCTAGCGCAAACCGCTTTTGCGTAATCTGGCGAGATAGTAAAAAAGAATTATCTAAATAAACATGGATAAAAAAAAGTATTGAGAGTTTTTTTTTTTGTTTTTTAAAGTAAACATCCCTTATGTATATATATATTAGTTAAATAATATATAATAAAATGAATCATTTGATGATCGAGTTCCATTAGTAGTGTTTGTGTGTCTCATTCAATAATTGCAACCCTCAATTTATAATCAAGGTGGAAATTATTGTGTCCGTTAGTATATATAAATTAGATAATATGTATAGCAACATTCTCATTATTTTCCATTAAGATAAACGAGGTGGATATTATTAATATAATAAAATTGTATACATTTTAATATTAATAAAAAACTAATCAATTAATAATATAGAATCATTGATTTTTCATTAAATAAATTAATATCTTATGTATAAAGTATTCTATAATGGATTTTGAATTTATGAATATATATATATATATATATATATATTTAAAAAAATAAAATATATGATCTTCATTTGGAAAATGAGTGATTATCCTAATATATATAATATCCTCTTTTTTTAGTATAATTCCAAAATGTTTATGAACAACAAAAATACAAAATTATAATATATGATTATATAAAATTTATTATTTAATGTACCTATCAATTTTACCTGTAATATAAACAATATTTTCATTAAGCTTAAATTTATATGACCAAATATAAATTAATAAATAATAAAAGTTAATTAATAATTTTTTTATTTATTTTCCTAATAAATCTTATATTATTTATTTATGAGAACATAATGAATAAGTTGAAGATTAATTAAAAACACCTGGTTATATTTTATGTTGATTGAAAATTGTTGGAAATTTCCAAAGATAATTTAACGAGATTATTATATAAATATTATTAAACAAAGATATACCACTGTGGTGCTACTGAATTAAATGCAGCAACATCATTCCTCCATCAATTCAATTCTAATCTTACAAATTTTCACAATATACGAGTATTTATTCTTAAAGTACCAGTTCAACTCCTCTTTTTCAGTTGGTTCACTCTGATCTGAGACATGAAATACAAATAAATCAGAATAAATTAAATAATTAATTAAGAAAATAAATTTAGTTACTTAGTCTTTTATATACATATATATATATAAATTAAAATTTAATTTTTTGAATTCATAGTTTCACATTTTTTTTAATTTTAATCACATGATAAAAAAAATTATATTGTAATTTAATTGAATATATTAAATTTTTGTTAATAATTAATATTTTTGTTTATTCTAGTTCCTGGCAGAAATAATGGAGAACTACAAAACTACAATACTACTGCTATATATACGAGTTCGTCTACTTTGTCTCAAAAAATGTTTATAAGTGGTACAAGCGCTTTAAAAAAGCACGCCAATTTCGATCAAATGTGAAGGTTTTGCTCCGTGTTAACTTCGATCACAATGGCGTGGTGCATCATGAGTTCTTGCCAACAGGTCGTATTGTTAATAAAAAATACTACAAGGAAGTTATGCAACGCTTGCGTGAAGCAATACGGCTAAAACGATCTGAATTGTGGAAAAACAAATCATGAATTCTGAATCACGATAATCCACCAGGTTTGTGATTTTTTGGCCAAAAACAACACCGTAATCATGCCTCAACCACTTTATTCACCAGATTTGGCTCCATGTAATTTTTTACTATTCGCAAAACCGAAGAGACCAATGAAAAGAAAACGTTTTGTCACAATTGAGTCGGATCGAGTCATACCGAAAAGCGCAATTCACAAAAGCTTCGACGATTAGAAGAAGCACTGGCATAAGTGCATTATATCTGAGGGGAATTACTTTGAAGGAGACAAAATGGAAATTATGATGAATAAATAAATACTTTTCGAAATAATTTAAAATTCATATTTTATTTTGAACACAAACCTCATAGTTTATTGAAGTACCTTAAGGTCCGATCAATATCCGATCCTCCAAGTTTTGGTCTGGTTAGATTTTTTTATAAATGGAATATTTGAGTAAATCTGGTGTCAAATAATTAAATCATAATAATAATAACTCTTTCTAACTAAATATCCATAGAGATCCAAAAAATACTATATTTTATGCAACTAGGATTTATTTGTAGAGAAGATTAAATAACTTCCAAAGGAAAAATCAGGTTTAACAAATACCTAAAAATAAAGGATTTGGTTTTGTTTAGTTTTGTTTGTTAAAGCAATAGCTTCTGGTTAGATAACCTAAAGCAGCCCAAAACATTTTTGATTCTATCGATAGGAATGGATATTCGTAAAGGAAAATATTAAATACTAACAAATAAACATCTAAACCTTAAATAATTTATATAAATATAAGTATATTATTGCTACCTATAATATTCTATCTATAATTTTAAAGAGATTTTTAATGAATATTTCTTTTTATTCCTCTTTCTAAAACAATTTTTATAAAATGATATATTATTATTTTTATTTTGTTTTATTTAAATATATATATATATATGTATGTATATATATTTATATTTTTTCCCGATAAATTTTTAATTAGAGACGCATCAAAGGAGAATCTTTCCGAACTATTTCGTTATCCAGGTGAAATGAAGAAATCCTGTTCGATCGTCATGAATTATAGTGTCGATTAAAATCCAGTCTTGATTATCTTCTTTTTTTCCACTTTAATTTTAATAATTGAAAGAAATAAATTAACTTCTTTTTCTTTTCCTTTCAACTTTCAACAATTAATTTATTTCAAAGAATTGTTTGTTTTTTTTTTATCTTTTTTTTTTCTTTTTCTTTTAAATTTCAAATACAAGTGAACTCACCATTATTTTACTTCAGACACTTTTATTTGAAACTAGTTATTCAGCCCTTGGGGAGGGTGTCTGCTCTTGAACTCCTTTTCTCCGATTTGGTTTTAATATTATCAAAGTTTGTATGTACGTGTATATGAATTCTATTTATTTTGTTTACTAAAATTTTAAAGTCATTATATTTTTATTAATTTCATTCATTTAAGCATGACAAAGGAATTTTTCTAGCTGGAGAAGGAGTTTACACAGAATCTGGGATAAAAACTGGGAAGATACTTGGTAGAAAATAGCGCTCGGATTAAAAAAACCAAGATAAAGGTTGAGACGATCAGTTCTACTGATCATAGAACACATTTATACCGCTTAAGGGGCAACGGATTTATATAATAGGCGCTATCCTTTTAAAGGATGTACTAAAGTGAGAGATTATTTCACTTATTTAATTAATCAGAAAATTCAGCAAATCGGAAAATTTGATATATATATATACGTATATATATACAGTGGCGTACCTATAACTTTTGCCGCCCGAGGCGATCTCCAATTTGCCGCCCTTTCTATTATAAGTCAATCAAATAGTGGTTTTTATAAATTTATACACATAAATAAATTATTAAGTTATTTAATCAATATTAATTAATATACAGAGTAAATTATAAACCTAGCAGACCGCCTCCCGCCGGCCCTGCTTTTCAAAAGAAAAATCGATGATTTAAAAAAATACTGGTATATCACTTCAAAGTAATCATATAAACTTTTCAAAAGAAATGACATTTATAAACTGATATCAAAAATAAAATTATTATCCTCTTCTTGGAATTAGAATTCAAAATTTACACTAAAATGCATTTATATACACCGAGGAATAATATTCGAAATCATATAGTTAATCATAATTTATATAAATCAAATAGTAAACTTATAATAATCATAATCATTTATTATTCAAGAAAGAAAAAAAATAAATATGAAATGAATAAGTTGCTTTTTACAACTATAACGAAATATAAAAAATGCCGCCCCAAGATAAGTGCCGCCCGATGCGGACCGCACCCACCGCCCCCCCCCCCTCTAGATACGCCACTGTATATATATATATATAGAAATTAAGAAATGAAAAGAAGAAAACCGAATTCCTGATTACATCCACTTACAATATAATTTTAATTGATTTACCTTCCAATTACATTCTACTTGATCATTTTCCAATTATTATTATATCTAAACTAAGTTTCCTAATGACATTATTTAATTAATTTTCTCATTATTGTAACAAAAATAAAATAAAATTGAAAACTTAAAAACAATTAGATAATATAATAATATGATAATTTATATAAAATTGTTTAAAAAAACATTGTTCAATTATGATAAAGCTACTATTTACAAATTGTGTTTTTATTCCAAATTCTCATTGTTGGAAACGTTCGAGGTTATTTTCCGATTTTTGCTACTTTTTCTTTTTTCACCTATAACGACCTTTCCTGGTTTAATAAGAAGATTTAAAAAAAAATTGGAAAAAAGGTCCAACGTTTAGAACGTGATTCGATAACATTAAAAAAGTAATGCAAAAATTACATTTTTATTACATTATATATCACGTTACTCAATTAGTTCCCGGGGCTAACTAATAAAACAACAACTTTTAGTCAAAATTCAACTTAACTCATCAAGATTCGTCCCTTTAAGCGTGATACTTTTAGTCCAGGGTTTTTTGTATACATTTTTTGTGGAATGATTTGTCATTGCTTTTAAAATAAGTTTCATCTTAAGCAATCAATTTTTCAATTCCCTGAAGTATTTTTTGAAGCCATAAGTCCATTTGGCAAGGTATGGATTGGTGGCGTGGCGAATGATAATTATTAAATAAAACTATAGTTATTATCAACTCATGACACGGTGTATTGTTTTTAAACAAACAACGGTAAAACTCAACTCAAACTTTTTAACTAAATACCAGATTGTCATTATTTGATATATGAAGATTAGAAGTACTAGGTTAAGTTTGTAAGGGACACTATAAATCAGGCCCAGGGTTGAGAGTGACACATGTAAGATATAAAATTAATAAAATATATTAAAATAAAATATATTAAAATAAGTTGACCTGTGGCCAGGTCCGAACCGACCGACGGTTTGAAATAAATTAATTTCCAGCTACAGAAACAATTTCAAATAATTTTCATATATCTATTAATGTAATAAAAAACAGATAGGCATACATAAATAATAAATATAAACATTTTTAATTTTATTTTATTTATAATATATATGCAAGACCAGGCTGTGACGTCATGAATGGCTGGATGACGTCATATAATTTTAAATCAAGAAAAAACTAATAAATATGATTTTTCTCGAGGATAAAACCAATACAAAGTGCATGATTCGTGGTGATATATAAAAAAATCTCCTTTGGTGTGAAAATAACCCTTTCCTTCCTATCGTCGATCGCTAATACTACCACTTCCGGTTTCCAGAATTGCACCAAAAGTTGATCAATTCATCCCACTGATGCATTAAGTAAATATACCAAATTTCATCAAAATCGGTTGAGCCGTTCAGGCTGTACACATCTATACGGACGGACGGACGGACGGACGGACAGACGGACGGACGGACAGACATCATGCTAAAAATACTTTTTTCTGTTTAGAAAATGCATAATTCGTGGAGATATGTAAAAATCTCCACATGTGAAATTTGGTGTGAAAACAATACCTCCCTTACTATCGTCGGTCGGTAAAAATAGTAAGATAATACTTATGCAATTTTATAAACTTATATTAAATTATGATTATAATAAAAATATATTATAAAAAAAAATAGTTAAGTGTGTTACAAATGTCCAATTGTTTTAATTAAATATAAATTAATCAAGTGTGGGGCGATATTTTGTTTATTTAATGGTTTTAATTAACTATTAGTGAGATATAAAATATTCATTTGGTATCTTTAGCTTTTAACTTAGTAATATAATTAAATTGTCAATTTATTATTATTATAATTATTATATTGAAATATTAATTATTATTGTAATTTATTTAAAGGGTATCATGTTGAATAACTGCTTATTAATTAATAATTGATCATGTAATTGAATTTTTAATGAAATTTAATGATATATACAAGAAATTTCTTTATTTCTAAATGACATTGCTATATAATTTATAGTACTTGTGTGTGGAACTCACCGAGCTATCGCTCGACCCTTTAACAAATTTAAAAATTTTACAATTTATAATTATTTATTACAATTGTTAAATAAGGTTCTCTAAAAAGGACCCATCAAAAATTTGTTTCCTAAAATGGTAAAAATAATTAAAATATCTTGATTTTCATTTCAAGATGAAAAATATATTCGAATTTACTTGATAAAATATTTGATCATATATTACATATATATATATATATATGTTGTTATAATTCTGAAATTAAATTGACACCTGTATTTGTTTATATTTTAATTAAGAAAGGAGGTTATATTTTTTTTCTTTTTATTTATAATAATCAAATACCGTTTATATTATTTATAATTTAATCTAAAAAATATTTTAATATAATATAATTTATTTAATATTATTAGATCAAATTTATTCAACAATTTATTTAAACTTTCTTAATTTATAATTGTTCATGTGTTATTATATCATGGATAATTTTTATTTTCTGGTGAGAGATTAATAAATATATTTCGTAATTTGATTCTAAAATATTATTAAAATACATATATTTTTAATTTTATTTAGAAATTAAATAAATAATTTTATATAATATATAAAAAATTTTTAATACAATATCAATTAAAAAAGAATGGTGTGAGGCAAATGTCAATACGGACGGACAGACGGACAGACGGACGGACAGACATCATGCTAAAAATACTTTTTTCTGTTTAGAAAATGCATGATTCGTGGAGATATGTAAAAATCTCCACATGTGAAATTTGGTGTGAAAACAATACCTCCCTTACTATCGTCGGTCGGTAAAAATACTAATATATATATATATATATATATATATATATATAGTTTTTGCTAGTATAATAAGATAAGATATACAATAAAATATATACAATAAAAATTTAAAATAATGAAGCATCAAGGTATACAAGTTATTTTAAAATAAAGAAAATATTTTTTTGGAATGTCCAAAGTAAAAGGAATTAATTTATTTTGTCAAGAATCAATAGAAATAAAGAGACAGGGAGAGAAAGAGAGAAAGACAAGCAAAGAACGTCTTTAATTCAAACAAAGTGAGGAATTTCTCGGCGACATGAAGCTCAGTAGAGAAGTCCTTTGTGCCATGGCGTCTGTCTGCCCTTGTAATTAGAGCTTGGACACACGCTCTGTTGACTCTAGCCGATTCAACCCCTCCCCCACCCTCCCACTCTCTCTCTCTCTCTATCTATCCACCGACAAAAAAAAAACACTTGCATTCACTTTGGGTTAATTTCCTGAACAGGTGCAGCTGGAGGGCGGGGGCGGCTGTTTTGTTTTCCATTAGCCACGGGGTACCAACCCTCACCTTCCCAATTTTCTCCGGCCTAAATCTAAAGAGGATGCAGCCCTTACGAGAGAGATTGGGTGCTCTCCAGATGGTTGATTTAAGGCGCTTAATAACAATTCTAATTTCAATAGTGTCTATTCTGAAGACAACCATCATTCTAACCCAACGATTTTGATTATAAATTATTCATTGAATCATTACAACCAATAATTAACTTTTCAATTGTATTAACTCTTTGTAAATAATATTTTAAATACAAATGAATCAATCATTTATGCTTCCAATGGAACATTTTCATTAGCATAAATTAAAAAGACAGTGAACTTGTTTAGAAATGTTTATCTTTATTTTTTTTTATTTTACATTATACTATATATCTTTAAAAATAGTATTAAGTAGAATTATTTTATGAAGAAAAATAAAATTTTATGATTTGGAATAAACTTTATAATAATAAATTATAGATCATGTAAAAAGTTTTGCAGAAATAAAATAAAATAAATATTTCTTTGGAAATTTAAAAAGGATGAATAAATAAATAAATAGAAACATTCGCTTAATTTATTTCCATTCGGTTTGATAATAAAAATATCTTAATTTGGAATTAATATCTTTAACCTCAAATGATTTTTATCTATCTCTGTGGCTCTACGGAACTCGAAAGTTCTTGGCCGCAGCAACCACATTTCTCCAAGTGTCCCTATTCTGAGCCACAACCCTCCAATCCCTATCCTCTCCCATCTCTCTCACGTCCCTTCCTACATTATCCACCCACCGCGTCCTTGGTCTTCCAAGCGGGAGTTTCCCACTCGGTCTCTTCCCCCTAATATATTTTTCGCCAATTTTTCCTCCCCCATTCTAGCCACGTGCCCTGCCCACCGCAGCCTTCTCGATTTTATAATTCTAACTATATCTGGAGATGCATAGAGGTCATGCAATTCCTCGTTATGCAGTCTCCGCCATTCCCCGGTGACCTCATCTTTCTCTGGCCCATAAATACTGGGAAGAATCCTATTCTCAAATACTCTAAATCTATTCTCATCTCCTAAGGTCATAGACCATGCCTCACACCCATATAATACAACCGGTAAAATAATTGTTTTATATATTTTCCTTGAAAGAAAGAAAAAAAACTTAAAAGATTTGGGTCACTATTTTTTTTTTAAATAGAGATAAATTTTAATATATATGATAAAAATTTTAAGTATTTTTGAAAATAATATTCATAAATCTAATAAATATCTAATCTCATTAAATTATTATTAAATTTATATTTAGAATATAATTATTTGTTTTTTGGGTGAGGTATAAATATGTATTATATATACTAGCTGACCAATGCGATGATTTCGCACAGAAATAGTAGTGAATAAACGCGTATTAAAACAGTAAAATTATTTCAAATCGTTTAAAATTAAAAATATCAAGCAAACATACAATGAAAAGATAAGTGAAGCAAGTTTAATTTATTATTGAATACATAGTAATTTGTTGAAAGTCTATGTGCGAAAGGTTTTAATTCATTTTAATTCAATCAGTATATTAAAATATTCATATCCACGACAGGGTTCAGTGTATATAACTCATTTGTTGATCACTTTTGAGTAGCATATCTTCTTTTTTAGAGTTTTAGAGATTGTTTTTATTTACCATATTAATAATGACAACACATTCTTTTATTGTATGAACATTTCTGTATAGATGTCCTCAGAAAAATGAACATGGTTTAATAAACCAATGTTTAATTTATATCATCATAGGACATCTTAGTTAAAAGAAATATTTAATAAAATTAATTAAAATGAGCTACCTTATAAATTATTACTACTATTTTTTAGTGATATTTACAATAAATACAAAGTAACAAAATATATCAAAAAATAAATAATTCGATAAAATATGTTTATAAAGAAAATAGCAATTCAATATCATCTACAAAAATATAGACTTATTTTACTCTTTTCCACCATCGTGCCCTTCTTTCTTTAGCCAATCGACGATTTATCTCATTTTTTTTTGGCTTTTTCGGAATATATCTCCATTTAGCCAGCTTTCTCAGATTTGTTTATTATTACGACGATAGTAAGGGAGGTATTGTTTTTATTTATATTTTATTTATATTTTATATATTTATATATCGATGCACTCGGGAAGGTTTGAACCCTCGAACTCGAGTCGGCGGGCCGGTCACTATAACCTCGCGGCTAAGCTCCCGGATCTTCGTTTTCATTCAAATTTGCAAATTGCACAATTTTTCAAAATATAAATTTAAATATAAACAATATTTCTAGAATTATTTTTATTTTGAGTGTCAACTTCTTTACTGAGCCACCCGAGGCGCTACATGGGTTGGGTCGGTTTTTTGCCCATAACTTTGGAACAGATCAACTTTTTGAAATTTTCAACATTACACCTATCTTTGGGTCATGACGGTTCTAATGATTCCCGAACCATTAAGATCCATGAAGCCGTTTAGAATGAGTTTAGGTTTGCGTAATCGTTTAATTATATAGATTCATTATTTAAATATTATTTTTATAATAAATACATTTCAAAGGGAATTTATATATTTTTCTTATTTTAGATTATCTAGATATATTTTTTTCTATTCTTAAATTCAATAAAATTAATTAATTTAATAAATTACTATATAATATAATATAATAATTATAATAATATAATATTTATAATATATATTTAATAGATCTAAATATTTATTAATCTAATAATATATCATTAAAGTTATTATTATATTATTATTATTATTATTATTTCTACATATAAACAACTTCTTACATTGATTTTAAATATTGAATGAAAATTATAAAAAAAATATTTATACATTTGAATGGAATTTTAATGAAACAAAACTATAAGAATTACATTAAATAATATTATGTTTGTTTTTAATAAAAACTTCTTACTAAAAGAAAGATGGTTTCAAAGCACTTTTGATGAAGTGATCTCACGATCAGAATTTAATAAACCTAAAATGCGCGAGACTTCCATTCACGTATCACTTCCCTTTGCTATATCCACTATCATTAATATTTTTGCTGCCTTTTAGAGAAGTTGAGACTTTTCATCACACAAAATGAAAACCTTCCAATTAATTTTTTTTTTCCCAAGGGCGATACGAATTATTTTTCAATAATCGTGACTTTTATTGAATTTTTCCAATGAATCCTGGTAGATTTAAAAAATATCAATCAATGTTAAAAATTTGATGGGGTAATTGAAAAAACAACTTGACTTAAATTAAAAAAAAAAGAAAAGATAATTTAAAATAAACTTAGGCAAGGTATTAAATATGATACACATTTCAATTATTTGATTATAAAGATCATCATTAATTTTATAAAGCCAAATGGCCTTAAAGGGACGAGTTAATTGGTTTTAGAATTTCTAATCATCATTATCACTAATTTTAAGTTAATAGGATAAAGCATTGATGATTTGTAGGTAAAACTGCATGATGTTGACGATGAAATGTTACTGATTAAGAAGATGCAATTAATTTTCTCAATTTTAAAGAAAGGAATTTGTTGAATAAATTTGATCTAATAAAATTAAATAAATTGTATTATATTAATTAAAATGTTTTTACCGACCGACGATAGTAAGGGAGGTATTGTTTTCACACCAAATTTCACATGTGGAGATTTTTACATATCTCCACGAATCATGCATTTTCTTAACAGAAAAAAGTATTTTTAGCATGATGTCTGTCCGCCTGTCCGTCCGTAATAGATGTGTACAGCTTGAACGGCTGAACGGATTTTGATGAAATTTGGTATATTTACTTAATGCATCAGTATGATGAATTGATAAACTTTTGGTGCAAATCCAGAAACCGGAAGTGGTAGTATTACCGTTCGACGATAGGAAGGAAAGGGTTATTTTCACACCAAATTTCACATGAGGAGAATTTTTACATATTATCACGAATCATTCACTTTGTATTGGTTTTATCTTCGAGAAAAATCATCTTTATTAGTTTTTTTCTTAATTTAAAATTATATAACGTCATCCAGCCATTCATGGCGGCACAGCCTGGTCTTACATATATATTATAAATAAAATAAAATTAAAAATATTTATGTTATTTCCATATCTTTTTTTTATTACATTAATAGATATATTAAAATTATTTGATATTGTTTCTGTAGCTGGAAATTAATTTATTTCAAACCGTCGGTCGGTTCGGACCTGGCCACAGGTCAACTTATTAGATTAAATTATAATTAATATAAATGATATTTGATTATTATAAATAAAAAGAGAAAATATAATCTCCTTTCTTAATTAAAATATAAACAAGTACAGATGTCAATATAATTTCAGAATTCATATTATCAGTAGTCCTTGGTTGAAACATACTATAATCTATTGCTACTCTGAAAAATATAAATCTGAAGCCATCTAATTATAACAACATATATATATATATATATATATATATAATATAGCATCAAATATTTTATCAAGTAAATTCGAATATCTTTTTCACCTTGAAATGAAAATCAAGCTATTTTAATTAATTTGTACTAATTTTGGAAACAAATTTTTGATGGGTCATTTTTAGAAAATCTATTTAACAATACCTCCCTTACTATCGTCGGTCGGTAAAAATTGTAATAAATAATTAAAAATTGTAAAATTTTTAAAGTTTCTAATAATAAATAGTATAAATTTGTATAAGGGTCGAGCGATAGTTCGGTGTTCCAGGTACTTTTAATAATATTAAGAAGATTTTATCAAATATAAATATATATATATATAATTATATTAATTTATATTTTAATTAGAAAATTGAGATGATAAAATATGTTATGTGTATTTGAACAAAGATATTAAAGAATTTATAGCATGAAGTACAATTTTAAATAATTTTATTAAAAACATACAATTTATCTAAAGTATTTTATTTTATTGATGATATAAATTATATATAAATATATAATTCTAAAAAAGATTATTTACATCTCTCTCTCTCTGATCCTTCGTGTTTCAAATCAGATAAATATCCATTATTTATTTACATTTCCAAGGAAAAAAACAATTTTCTATTGAATCCTCGAATTAAACATCGTATTTTTTTCTACCCTTGGTTTGATGTCTCATAAACCATTTCATTTCAGCTAAAAATTATCCTTTTTTAATTTAAAAATGATTACACACAAGAGAGAAAGAGAAAGAGAAAGAAAGATATTAGTTAACAATTATTTAGCTATTTCGTATGTATGTAAGAACCATAAAAAAAAATTAATTTGAATTTACAGATAAACGAATTTCAGATTGAATAATTTTTTTTTTTTATTAAGAATCTTTAATTCAAAAATTTTTCATTAGTCTTAATTTTGTCATATTGAGTTGATTTTTAATTAAAATATATCAAAAAAGAGTAAGATAGTGGGTAGTAAGAGTTATATTAATCTACATAAATATATTCTAAAAATGTTTTCTTAGTTAATTTCTTTTAAAAAGTTCAAAACAGAAATTATTATTTTTTTTAAAAAAATGTAGTTATATATTGTTGGAAAAAAGAAGGAAAAGTATCAAAATCTTTTAGGTTTTTCTAGAAGGATTTCTTCTTTCCCATAACCCTTTATTCCATTAAAAATTTCTTTAGAACTAGAACGTAAAAAATTAATATAAATAAAATTAATAAAATAAAAATTGATAAAAATATATTTTATATTTTCAGTGCTAAAATTACTTTTAAATTTGATTTTCATTTCAAGATGAAAAATATATTCAAATTTATTTTCTCGAGGCTGAAACGAATATAGATCGATTTTTCTTTATAAATATATTCTATGGTGTGAATTTCAAAAAAATCCTTCAAGCGGTTCAATATCTCAAAAATATACCATTATATATATATATATGTACAAATATATATATAAATATATATATATTTAAAATTTTGCTAGTATAATAAGATAAGATATTTATTGTTATTTAATTGTTTCAAATAAATTTGTTTGCATTATAACAAATTATTGCATTTCATTACTTTCATAATTTTTTTATTATTTCATCCAGATCACCAGAGCATTGTTACACATAACATAAAAATTTCTTCAAATAATTCGGCCATGCATTCCACCAAATAGAAATGGAAAAAAATTAAAAACTTTGGTTTTGGTAACCATATTCATTTGATTAGTTTTAACTAACCCCTATAGTTCTCTCTAATTATTTAGTTTTTAGTACCTTTCAAAGCAAATCATTGTATTTAACTTTGTTATCAATCTTCTCCTCCCATTTCACTTAATATTAAATATTCTAAAAGTACGTTTAAGATTTCCTCATTAAATTTTTAAATGATCTATACCTATTCATCGATTAAGGATGTAATATCCATAGATATATATAAATAATCTTAAAAATATAATAAAAACTTTGATCGGAAATAAAATGTTTAATAAGCTAAATTATAAGCAATTTTGATTTCTCTTTAAAAATCAATTAAAATGTATTTATTTAAGTTTATTAGGATCCGGTGAGGTGGATGTTAGCAATATCTGCTGATGATGTCGGGGACGTCCAAAACAGGTCTTTTATTTACCGAGAGACAGGAAAATACTCGATTCTCATGAGAAAATACGAAATTTAACTTTTAAAGGAAGTAGTTTGATTAAATTTTATTAATATTACATCGAGTATAAAGGCCAAAAACAAATTACTAAATAGATAATTAATTTATTCCTGCATCGATATTCTTTTGAATATTTCTCTATATACATCCATATAGATATAAATATAGTTACTACTATATATATATACATCAATTATCATTTTATAATCATAATTTAATATTCGGATCATAAAGTGGCGATGATGATGGTGAGAGCCCTTAGTCCATTGCCATTATATAATACACGCATTCTAATTAACGATCCCTATAAAATATTCCATTCATAGTGGTTTTTGTAATGTTTGTTATGCAAAGTAAAGGTACGACTAATTGCAAAGCGTGAGTTTTTAATACATTATATATCACCCTGAAAAATTTCTAGTTTGTGCAAAAGACATATTATTAACATATAGAAGATTACTAAATAAGCCGCTAATATGGGAACACTTAAAAGTTTAATTGAAGCTTTTTTTTGTAGAATATACATAATACATAGAATACATTTTTGTCGAAATACACCATCCTTTAATTAGGCTTGCTTATTGTGTTTCTAGTAATCCAAAAATGTATAAATATAAATAAATTAATTATTTTTTTCAATTTAATTTAGTTAAAGTTATATTACTTAAATATATATATGTGCTTGTAAAATTTGAATTGAATATTGATTTTTAAATTTTTAGTATAATAGGAAAACAAACATTAAAACATTTTTCATGTATAATACTTTCAAATAATTCAATTTATTTTCCTCAATGCTAAATAAAATTTGAAATACTGTTATTATACTTAAAATTGTAATTAAAATTACATTAATCTAAAGATTAAAAACATTTTCTTTATGAGAAACAAATTGGAACCTTCTACATATTATAAAGGAGCCAGCTTGGCCGAGAGTGTAACGTGGCAATTTTCTTTACAAGAAGTCGGCGTTCGATTCCACCTAAGAACAATTTTTCTAATAAATTCAATTTAACAGTTCCTGATTCTATACATGCGGAAGGCAACGGGAAACCACCGCATTAACGTTCCCTAGAAAAAACAAAAGAGTGCTGAGCAGCTATCCTAATCATGATGATAGCCAAACTCCGAAAGGAAGACGGCACCTTAAAAAAAAATATAAACAAAAGAGTGCGTTTATTTTAGGGATTTCTGTAAAAATGAATCTTCATTGGGAAAAATGACTATAAAACGTCATGCATCGATCAATATATTATACATTGATTTTGCAAGCTCTTAAATTTTCTCATTTTTACAGCTATATTTGATGTTCTTTATCCTCCTTATCAAAATAAACTCTGTATTATATCATTAAAATTATTGTTCACGTGTTTATATTGATATATATATAGAGCGTAATCACAATAAACTTTCCGACAGAACATATATTTTTATATTTTATTAACACACACCTTGACATGTTCGATGATTAATAAATTAATGTCTTTCACATTGACTATAGTCATTACCTACTATTTGATACTTTAATAAGAATTCAATAAAATATCAGTCAAATCAATAATACAATATTTTGAAAATCTTTTAAAATTAATATGAACTTATAATAATATAAAAAAATTATAATTATAGTTTAAATTTAATAAATAGTATCTGGTTCCCTGAGACCACGCTCGGTACTTTAAAAAAATTATTTATTATGAACATGAATATTTAAGATTATTTTTTAAAATAAATAAACGAGAAAATATATCAAATAATTTCAAATAATTCAAAATGTATTATGGACGTAATAATTTAATGAAAGACAGAAAAGTATGGCCTGTGGGTATAACATAATATATATTTCGTAATTTGATTGATTACAAAATATTTTTAAAATAAATATTTTTAATTTTATTTTATTTATTATAATTTGTATTTAAGGAAGCGCTGTTAAGCGTTGCCCGGCGCCATTTTTTTTCCTTATTAAAATTCCTATTTTAAATTAAGAAAAAAACTAACAAAGTTGAGAGATTTTTTCCGAGGCTAAAACAGGTCGATTTTTCTTTATAAAAACGATCTATGGGTGTGAATGTCAAAAAATCCTTAGTGCGGTTTAATAATTCAAAAAAACAAATATATATACGATTTTTGCTATTATAATAAGATAAGATGTATTAAGTTTTATTTCTGAATGTAACTCGTTAAAAATGTTAATTAAAAATAATATTCTTCATTTAGTAATTTTTTTTTTGTTTTTTTAGTTAATATTTTGCATCGAGACTATTATGTTGAAAATGATAAATATTATATTATTTTAATATTTATTTCTTTTAAGAAGCTCTTTAACTTGAATTATAATAAATAGAAAGAAATGAGTTTAAAAAGAATTAATTTTGGAAATGTTTTTTTTTTAATAAATAGAATTGGAAGTGATAAACCCAATCAACAAAAAAAAACACATTTATTTCTGCCCCTTGAAAACCTTCTAAATACCTCATTGTAAATGGTATCTGGAATTAGATCACGGAGTTATTGGGGTGCGTCCGAGAAAAGTGGATTTCCGTTTCGATTGTTTCTATGTATGCAGATAGGGCCAACCGACTTTTTGATAAGATTAAGCGTCATTTTCTTCTTGGTTAGAAATTAGCCGAGGACCCCCACCGGGTCGGGGTGGTTAACCGATGCGGGGCGATTAAAAATATCTTGGCGCCTGGGAGTGCTAGCGCACTGGGGCTGACAGTAATGGATCGTCTGTCATTTGTCGATGGAGCGAAGGCAAAACGCTTCATACACGCTCCGATGTATGTTTCGACTCGATTCGTTCATCCATCAAACAACCATCAAGTATTAGTAAAATTGGACATGCTCGAAAGCTGTTAGCGGAATTTTTGATCAACGCTTGTACATGTTTTGATCGCTTGAGATTAGTATGTTTCGTCCGAAAACCAGGAGAGCTGCTCTATTGTGCTCAGCCATTATGTTATATCATAATCTATTTAAAAGAAAGCCACATACATATACATCCATTCAATCAATCAGTATATTTGGTTTGTATATGAACAACATGATTTTCAATTGTATTCGCCTTCAAATTATCTAAGCAAATTTTCAAAGATCAATATTCAATAAATAATCAATTCCACTACACATAGGTACACTCACTAAATCAATATCTTATTTTATATATATAAAACAAGCCTTGAATCATTCATTTTATGAATCTTTATAATTAGAAAACGAAAGAGCATTACTTAGAGCTATTTTCAGAAAGGAGAACTGTGTGTGTGTGTGTATGGCAAGTAATTAAAACATCATTAGAACAAAATCTATTTGTTAGTGACATTGAATTTTTGTAAAAATGTAAATAAATTTAATTATTAATGTACAATTTTATATAAAATCTGGTGAATATATAAATTATTTATTAATTTTAATTAATAATTAAAAAATTAAAAATAATGAAATGAATATAACACCAAGATAACTATAATAAATATGAATACTTGTTTTAAAATTCGAAATTCCCGCCTTGTAACATTATGTTACTCTGACAACAATCAGGACATGCATTATTCAAAAACAATAATAATATAAATATTTGAATAATCAATTGAAAAATTTCATAAATATTGTCAAATATATTTTCAAGACTTTAAATTTCGATTTTTATTTATAGATCGGAATTATTATAAATATTATTTGTTCATAATTATCATAGTATTTTATTACAATTAACCTCACATAGATATTTTACTTACATTTTCTAAGAAAAAAAACCTATTTAATATCTTTAACTAAGTCTAAGCTCATGTAATGCTAACAAAATATTTTTTTTTTATCTTGGTAAAATGAAGAATTTCATTTGGGTCTTATAATGGTATGTTAAACTTTTGGCTCACTGACAAATTGTCTACGAGCCGCTAAAACTTTGTTTTACATATACAATGTATTACAACCAAATATTTTATAGGATTATTATTTCAAATAAGAAAATTTGGTTTCAAGCAACAAGCGAACTATTCTCTTTAGTAGTTGTTAAAATTCGAATAGAATTTTGTTATATTAATTTATTATTAGAAGTGTTAAAACTATCAATGAACATCTCATTTGATTATTTTAGTCAACTTCTGATGTGAGCTATTTTTATTTTACTTTATATGGTTTTTTACAATTACCATATAGCCAATATTTTTTTTTTTACTTTTTCATTAAATTACAATATTATGGTAAAATTATAGAACCCATAAAAAATTCCATAAAAATTACGATTTTCATTATATAGGTATGAAAATAAAAAAATATAAATATATATATATAACATATAATATTATTAACGGTGTACAAATGCGACTCTTCATTAAAGATGTAACCCTCACTGAAGATTTATCTCCATTATTTTATTATTATTATTAATTCAATATATTTATCACAGATTGTCGTTAAATTAACTGAAAACTCATACATGAATAAAAAATCCACACTTGTCATTTAATTTTAATTGCTAGTTACTTATTGGTGTGAATCTTTACTACTACTCCACAATTCTTAAAGACGAACCAATCATAATCTCTCAAAGTTTCTGCGAATAATTTTTAATATTTAATTTCCATCTAAATATCACCTAAACTCTTCTCTAAATGTTATACTTTTCTAATTAACACTAGAACTACTACCGTTCGACTTTCACCCATTTCAACCAAGAACAGTCAAAATGACTAAAGGGAATTCATAAAAATTGATTGAAAGTTATGTAATTGTATATTAATTTATTTGAGTGGATTCATTTTTTATTTTAGTTAATAAAATTGATAAAATTATTTATAGTAATATGCCTTTTTTTATTTTATTTATTTTTATTTCAATCTGAATATCTACTAGTGTTCAAACTAATCTTCTCCAATAAACTTTTGAATGCACCCTTTCTATTGAAAGGCGTCAATGAAGACCTCTCGGGATAGGTTCAAGAGCTGGCTTGACATTTGGTTGAAAGGGCCGTACTGAAAAGCCCAAGTTTCATCGTCGATAATCACTTTGATTGAGTATACCAGAATCGCCTTCGTACATTTGTTGCAGTTCTGGACTTTTCGATATTCGGTTGTTTTTATTTCTTTTCAGACAAAATTCTGGGTATTAATTTGGCGCTGATCTTCCGAATATGCAAGTTCACAGAAACAATGCATTGCACTGTTAGGACCTGTGCTTTTTGATAAAGACTTAATCGCCAGTCTGTATTCAAAAAGTCACTTACTAATTTGAAAGTTGGGTAAAAAGTGTGTAAAAGTTGAAAAAAAAAACTCATTATACTTTCCTTATTATTGTTCTTATTATGTTTTATATTAGGAAATTTTTTATAATCCGAAAAGTATTTCGCCATATGTATAGTACATTTGAGATAGTCCTATTTTTATTAATACGTTTCATATATTATTATTAGTAATTTTAAGATAAAAACAAAGTAAAATCAAACAAACAAAAGAAAAATCACTTTCTAAGAGATATTTGAATTATCTATAAAAAATATAATTAATGTTCTGATGTTAATTTTATAAAGAAAATAATGCATCATTAATACAATCAATATTTAATTTACAATAATGAAACTTTTTTCAATCAATAATCTATTAAAATCACTCTAATACCAAAATCATTTACTTTTATTTTGGTCATAAAGAATTATTGGTAATAAACTTAAAAAATTGAACATACAATTATTATTTTATTATTATTTACTACTTTTCAAAAAATTAATTTTCATTAATCTATTAAAATAAAATAAAATAGTATAATTTTAAAAACTATTATATTTTACCTACAAATTATATATCATAATATGATGAGAAATCAAAATGGTATTCTATTATACTAGATCTAATTTTTACCTGACTGACGATAGGAAGGAAAGATATTGTTTTCACACCAAATTTCACATGTGGAGATTTTTACATATCTCCACGCATCATGCATTTTGTTAACAGAAAAAAGTATTTTTAGCATGATGTCTGTTCATCTGTCCGTCCGTTCGTCTGTCCATTGTGTGTCCGTATAGATGTGTACGGCTCATCGGATTTTGATCAAATTCGGTATATTTACTTATTGCATCAGTAGCATGAATTCATCAACTTTTGGTGTATAACCGGAAACGGTAGTATTAGCGATCGACGATAGGAAGGGAAGGGTTATTTTCGCACCAAATTTCACATAAGGAGAAAATATTTCACTTAAAATATAGTAGTAAGTAATAATTGAGTAAATAAACTAAAAATAAAAACCAAGATAATATAATTTAGTCATTTTAATTGAAGTTTTAAAAATATTTTTTTTTTTGATACTTTAAATATATATATATATATATAATGTTGTTTGGAAATTAATTTATTTCAAATCGTCGGCCTGTTCTGTGCCTGGCCACAGCTCATTTTTATGTTTTCTATCGATATACACTAAAATTTTTAATAAATGAATTTCATTATATATGTAAAAACAATCTAAAATATTATGTGTATCATAAAACTATATTTTGTGGATTCTATCCGAATAAATTGATTAGAAATTAGATGATCTCCATAGAAATAAACTATGAAAAGATATTCATATACCTAACCATGTCAAGTTTCGCATATTTTAAATTGCTTTATTTATATATCACTATTAAATAATTTTTTTTTTTTTCAATCCAAAATATTTGAATTTTATAGTACTCGCCATATTTTTTATTTCTTTTAAAAAAAATACAAATCAAATTATTTAAGTTCCCCAACATTGAAATTCAAGCCATATTTTGTTACATGGAACGCTTAAATTGAACGAGGGAAAAATATTCCGTTTTTGATGCGTTTTCGACTGTACTTAAAATTCACCCATTGATTTCGAATTCTGAATTTATATTCCCCTCTTTGACTTCAATAGTACCACTGAAAAATCTAATTCCTTTATTTTTGTTTATAAAATATTTATAAAATTGTGTTTATTCTGTTGATTTCCATATTATAAATATTTTAATTAATTCCTATATTAACTCATATGTAGTATATATATATTAATAATTATATATTTTCAAAATAAATTATTTAAATATTATTTTTTTAACTCTTATTGATCTTTGAGCTTTCTTATGTTTTACTAAATATAACGTCATTTAACAGAATTAATTAAATCTTCACGATCTTACTTTACACAATATTCAATTATGTAAATCCATATTGTCTAATAATGATTAATATTATACAATATATATATAATTTACAAATTTCATGATAATGGATTAAACTCAAAATATAATGTCTCACATATAAAGTATTCCTTAGGTTTAAGTACATAAAAGAATTATAGATGTAATAGAGGAATAATTACGGTATCATATACTAGCCAGGTTATAAATGACATCCATGTTAGGTGTCTCAATAAACTACCAAATGTAAAAAGGAAATCTATTTTTTAACAATAAGATTAGCGACCATTTTCTTTTGTGATTTATAACGTATTAATCCAAACGGATAAACGAATAAACACACAATATTTCATTGTAATAAATATTATAAATGCTTCCTAGGACTTCTATTGCAAATTAATATTAAAATTCTAATTACCAGGAATTTATCATGATTATAAATGCGAGAAAATTGGGACCATGATACAATGAATACAATTTTATAAAATATGGTGGATTCTACGAAAAAGAGTAATGTGTGAAAAAGTAAAAAAAAAAAAAATCTGGAGTGTCTCCACTAATAATATTTATTAAACCGACGCGTGATTGACTCTTTGTTGATGACACCATGTCACGTAATTGGCAGTCAATGTGTTAAAAAATTAATTCTGATAGTTTCAGCGATTCAATCAAGCTGAAACTCTATATATAGCAGTTTTATACAATTTTTAATCTTATGAAAAACTATCAAACATATATCTTTATTTTTATGGTCATTTTAGAGGAAAAAAATGAAATTGCGGTCAAAAGTTGATAGAAAACTATGAATTTTGAATAATGTCCGTGTATCAAATTTCATTATTCTAGCTCAAACTGTTTTTGAGTATTCTTGTCTATATATACACATACACATATACAGATATTTTTCTCAACCTTAGTGAATATGACTCAGGGACCTTCAAAACGTATAAAAACATCAAAATCTCGACATCGAAAATAAGAAACAAGAAAATTTAACATTTAATGTTGGGATCAAACAAATTATTATAAAAATTGGTAAACTTTTGAAAAGATTATTTAATGAAGTTCAATTAAATCTATGATTTGGCCCCATTTATGAATTCCCAACTTCTCAATTATGTATTCCTTTCTTAATATTTGCACTCCCTTCTAAAAATAATCAAATCTTAAAAAAAAAAATTATATTATTTCTACTTTTCAGACATATTTTTTTATTTAAATTTATTATATCTATCTAATGAATTCTTGGAAATTATAAAAACCAGTCTAATAAAAAAAAAAAATTAATTTGATAAATTTAAATGAATTCAATTAATTAATCGAGGTCAAATCAGAAATTAATTTGTCTACCTTTGTCACACAATAATATATCATGAAATTATTTACTATATTTTTAAACTATTTCAATTTAATGTTAAAATATTTTGAATAATTCGTTATAAAATAATTTTTATTTACAATTGACAATTACAATAAAAAAATGAATTAGTGAAAGTACAGTAATCCAATTAATACGATGTTGACCCGGGACGAACCTTCACTCCATCTTTCTTTAATCGATAAGCATACTCCATAAACATTTCATGATCTTTAGTTGTTTAAGCCTCTTTAGGCACTGTATATATACGATAGATAGCTATATAAAGGGGATGATTATTAGTCGTGTTAAAAAATGAAAGTCAAGGGGTATAAATCTGAAATTATGTTTACATAATTTATCTATAGATACTAGATAAATAATTAAAGAGATGAATAATTGAATTTCAAGTGGGATGAGTAGACAAGCGTGTTCATAAATTTATGAACCAATTGAAAGTGCGATACGGTTTCAGTGAATTTTAAATATACATCCATTCATACATTAATTTTTCGTGTCAGTGAAAACGATAATCATTTATGGACCGAAACAAGTTTACGACGATGTTCTGTCGAGAGATTAGACTAATTTTTTTTTTTTTTCGTACTATATCAGTAAAAATAAAATAAAAAGCAAGTGTCGGAGGGTGGAACAGCACAGCCGAGAAGAGTTAGATCATAGAGCGGCCTTATCTCGCTTCAACTTGATTGACTTCTGTGTACATAACCTGTTTTTTTCCTTCGCCTGGAATCCAGTCCATTTAGTCGCTGGCCAGTCTTTTATACATTGACGTGTATATGCAGATAACAATTAAACCTTCTCATTGGAGCCACATGGGTTATCGTACAATTATAAACATACACAAAGCTATAGGTATATATATATATATATATGTATATATATATAAATATTCGTCATCAGTTAGTCATTCAGTCAGGGCTATTATTTAAATTCACTCTGATTGACTTGTGAATGTATGGTAGTTGCACTTGATTAATGGCTAAACGTTACGATAGGGCTGATTACCGCCTCTTCACGACCCCGTCTGTCAGGAAGAGCTCCAGTTCGCAATCCAAATGAGGGGGATTGTTCCATGATACATCGAGACAACCGATACGCCATCCAAGCGAATATTATTTAAATAAATATAGCTATAGAATAATACAGAGAAGGGCTTGTATAATATCAAATATAAGAAATGGGTAGGCTAAACGTAGAACGAATCCAATCAATTTTCAAACGAAATTTGCTTTATATCAACACAGATTCATATTTTCTTTCAATGAAAAAAAGATATAAATGTTATAATGATATAGATGACTATATAAAAATAAATATGGTTTGGAGAGAGAAATAGTACATATTTTTTTTTGCAACAGTTGTTATTATTGACAAAAGCAATTGCCAAAAACGGATTGCTAAGAGATGATGAAAAAAAGTCAATTGAATAAGCATTGCGAATATCGTTTTGATACGAACATTATCATTATTATAAAAAAAAAATAGATAAATAAATATAAAAATAATAATAATTTTAGAAGGTCTAAATTAAAAAAAAATAAGTTGACCTGTGGCTAGGTCCGAACCGACAGACGGTTTGAAGTAAATTAATTTCCAGCTACATTCAAATAATTTTAAGATATCTATTAATGTAATAAAAAACAGATATGGATATAACTTAAATATTTTTCATTTTATTTTATTTATAATATATAAGTAAGAGCAGGCTGTGACATCATGAAGTGCTAGATGACGTCATATAATTTTAAATTAAGAAAAAAATAATAAAGATGATTTTTCTTGAGGATAAAACCAATACAAAGTGCATGATTCGTGGTGATATATAAAAAAATCTCCTCATGTGAAATTTGGTGTGAAAATAACCCTTCCCTTCCTATCCTCGATCGCTAATACTACCACTTCCGGTTTCCGGATTTGCACCAAAAGTTGATCAATTCATCCCACGGATGCATTAAGTAAATATACCAAAAATCAGTTGAGCCGTTCAGGCTGTACACATCTATACGGACGGACGGACGGACAGACATCATGCTAAAAATACTTTTTTCTGTTAAGAAAATGCATGATTCGTGGAGATATGTAAAAATCTCCACATGTGAAATTTGGTGTGAAAACAATACCTCCCTTACTATCGTCGGTCGGTAATTAAAGTTTTTAAAAATTTAATTAAAATTTATATTAAGTGCAAATATATATTATTTGATATATTTATACATTGAATAATAATAAATACTCTAACTTTTGTACATCCTATGAAAAGTTACCGCTTATCTAATTGGTTGTCGCCTAAGCGAGGTAAAAGTGTTGTATGATCAGTACAACAGATTCTCTCAACATTTATCTTGATTTTCTTGACCAGGGAGGAACTTTTTTTGTTTAAAGTGAAATCCCAATTTTAATCATGTAATAAGGGTTCGTTCCTATAGAGAGAAATTCCCTTGTTTGACTGAAGATTTGAACCCGGGACAAATGTGTTACCTTTTAGACTGCGAGACAATAGTAATAATTGTAACAAAATTATTTAAATAAAATTTAGAAGAAAGTATAATATGTAGGTTTGAATCTCTGTAGTTATGCTTAATTTAGTCGCTTCAAACTACCCTAAGTCATGTCCAAACAAATACTATCTTTTCCCAAATCACTAATATCATCTTCATTTATATTATCTTCATTCACCCAGCTCTTTCAAAATTGAAAATCTTTTTTTATATTGAATTTTGATTCTTTCAAATAATTATTTTCCTTTCCGCTAAATCGATTTGGATCTGTATCTTACTTCCATTTATCTTTTTTTTTTATTTTTTATTTATTCGATCTGTATTTCGATAGATTTATATTATGTACCCGGCATTTGA
Organism: Labia minor; assembly: GCA_963082975.1. NCBI lineage: Eukaryota > Metazoa > Arthropoda > Insecta > Dermaptera > Spongiphoridae > Labia > Labia minor. The sequence continues at coordinate 59,341,298 of OY720345.1, forward strand.
AAAATTGTTGTCATACGCTGTCCTAATTTATGAAATATAAATAAAAGGTTCAATTTTTAAAATAAAACTTGAAAAATCATTACGGAAGCTTTGGCTTTTAATCTTCGTATTCATTCCGAGGGTGTTAAAAGGGGATTCACTCCTTCTAATATCACCCTAGATCTTTCTTCAGGGAGAGTTTCTTCATCAAAAGTTTTCCAATATTTCTTTCGTGCACGGATCCATACCAGAAAGGGGAACCACCATTATTTTAGAACTGTCTTGAATTGAAGTGTTAGAAAATATTGTCTTTTCCATCCATTTTAATTGAAAATACGACATAAAAATATTATTATTATTATTATTATTTGGTAAAAAATACAAATAAAAAAAAATAATTATAATTATCTTATATACAAGTTATTGTAAAAAAAATAATTGTGAAGTAAATTTATTATATATCTAATTTTAATAGATATTCAAAATATGAATTATCAATGAATTTTATTTAATAATGAGTCAGTAAAAGGCTGAAATTTGTTTGTTTATAGCTTATATATATCTTATCAATATATATAATTTTCCTCGTATGTTTGTGATGTCTGTAACATTATGAAGTTAGTTACAAATTCAGTTTAAACTTAAATTGCAAACACCGTTTGCAACGGGTTCGCCTGGTATTTATACATACCATACATAAATTGAGTGTAGTGATCAATGGCGTCGGGCCGTGGGGGCACGTTCACCCCCTCCCCCAAACATTGTGCAAAAAATAAATTTAATAGTGATTATTTTTTAACTGAGAACCCAAAAGTAAAAATAAGTATAGTCTAAACGTTATGAATAAATAAATAATTTATTTTGTCAAAATTTTTTCCGAGGGGGCCCCCGGACCCCCCCCCCCAACACAATAGATATGCTACGCCACTGGTAGTGATGATAGATGAAAGAAAGAATATTTATATTTATTTCATTGCACTGTAGTGTGACCAAACGTTCCGTTTTTAGGTGCTCTGTTCCAGCGTCCCGAAAAATGACTTCGGGACAGCCTACTGTCCGTTTTTTTAAATATATATGACATTGCGTACTTTTATTTCAAAATTTTTTCAATTTGTTTCTAAAAAAAAAAACATAGGTCAACCTTTTGTCCCGGTTTGGTGTTTTCGAAATATGATCACCTTATCGTACTGATATCCCTTTAATAAGACCATCTGGAAATAATTAATTTTAAAATATCAATAAATCACGAAGGGAAATTCAATGATGATTTCAATAAGTATGGAACTTGAAAAAGGTCATCAATATATTTTACTTTTTAATTAAATGTCTTCAAAAGATTTAAAAAAGGATACTCTACTCACACCTTCAGAGACAGTTAATTAATTTTTACTTTAATTAGACTTTAAGATTATTTGTATTTAGTTTTTGTTCTCCTAATAATATATTAAATTAACAAATTTATTTGCAGCTAAGTTTTAATACATTTTTCATTGATAATGATCAAACTGCACGATTTTAAATTCCGAGCAAAATTCCCCCTCCCCACACACTATTTTTTATCTAATTTATTTATTTTTTTAAATGTTAATATATTAATTTTTTTTTTTATAAATAAACTTCCTTTTTGTTGTACATTGTTTATTTTTCAATGCAAATACAACAAATGGAAAAATCTATATCATTAAAATGTATTAAAAATAAAAAATAAAAAAATGAAATGTTTACCTTTTTGAAAAGAAAAAAAAATCTATACTAATAAAAAGATGACGATTAGGTTATTAGCATATTTTCCAAAGTTTGCCTAGAAGGGTTGCTTGGTTAGATTTTGTTATTTTCTGGCTTATAATGGGTATAAAACACCGATTAAACAGTCATAAAATCTAAATTATGCCAAAACAGGAAATATTGGTAATTCGTTTGCTCAATCTCTTGTTATGATAAATAATCGATTCCTTATTACCATGATTTCGGACGATGTTCTTTATTTAATGACGTTTTTTTAGGATCATATATCCATAAATCACTTTATCTCTCTGGTAGTTCAAATATTAAACATTCACATTTGGAATGTTATTAATAAATTAAATTATTTATTATACATATACTATTTTTAATCAAATAACATGCAAACATATTATTTAATTATTTAAATAAATATTAATATATATTGTCATAATTCTGCCTCGGTAATTAATTTATTAATTTTAATATTAATTATGTATTATTGGATGTATATTTAAATTAAAATATATATTTATCTATTTACGATATATAAATAGAGATAGAAATCTAAGGTAAATATAAATTAGATAATCAAAAATAAAATTGAAATTTATTATTTTATTAGAAATAAACGAATTAGATTATTTTTCACATAAAAAAATATGATATTTAGTAATTGATCCCTGTATATATGGTGAAGTAAATGTCTTTGTTGGTCTACTTGTTTAGAAAGTCTAGGGAAAGATTATAACAATATTATAATAATTATTAATACATCACATGTTACATTCAAGATAAAATTAAATGTTGAAAGTGGTTTAGTTTAATGATTAAAATTAAAATTATATTTTAAATTTATTATTTTTCAAACACTTCAAGATCTTTCTGTTAATTCTTCATAATAATATTATATTCTGATTTTTTTACATCCTACGAAAGAACTATTAAGTCGGCAAGCAGGATAGAGGTATTGTATGATCCAGTACAACGGGTCCTCTCAACCTTCTTAATCAGAGACCCCTACTTTTTATTTCAAGTTCTCAATTTGAACTTTATTCTCATTTCCCCCAGCTAGAGAGAACTTTAATTGCCAGGCCTGTGATTTGGACAAGAGTTAATTTCTTTAAAAATTGAATTTATGGATTATAAAATGTCAATGAACTGATATTTGTATATTCTAAAAGAAGTATATTTATAGATGCAATAGTTGATATAAAATCAACTTGGTTTATTTTTCACGAAGAAATACATTTTAACAAAATCTTCAGACACCTCTGTCAATTATTTGACAATTCCTTGGATTTTTTTTTCCATCTTCTTTTGATAAAACCAAACCAGTTATAGAACTTGTTTGTTATTGTTTTATTCACAATGGTTTCATTCATATGAGACATTTATACTTTATTTCTTTCAATTTGTTTTTTTTTTATTCTTTTAAACACATACGTTACAGAATCCAATTGAAATCTATTGATTTTGTCTTTCATCTTTCAGTTAGCAAATTATGAGATGAACTTCGAAGAATACCCGTCGAATTTTATATTTCGATCTTCTAAGAAGTGCGTTTTTTAATCGCGCAGAAAGATAATACGAAAGAGAGTAACATTTATAAATATTTTTTTTTCCTTGTTACAAACATTTATTGAACCACTTACCAATGTTTTTTAGTTTTAATTTATCTAAAGTATATCTTGAGATTCAAGTATGAAATGAAGAAAATTCAAATTGATTAAAAAAGAAAAATATTTTTTAAATTAATTGAAATATTTATGTGATAATTATTATTATAATTTTTTGTATTAAATTTGTAAATAATTTTAAAATTTTCATTTTTATCCCGGGAGTGAGGCAACTAAAAAATTGTCTGACTATAATAATTGTTCAAAATAAATCAATTATTTTATGTTAAAAGAATATAAATTCAAAATTTTCCACTTTTGTATTTATTTTTAAATAGAATATATTTTATGAAAACAAAAGTATTGTCATTATCTAAAAATTTCATATTAATTATATAATAGTTTACAAAGATAATCCGTTGTAAAATATATATAAAAATTTATTTATGGATTGTTATTATTATATTTGGATCTTTAAAATACACAATGAAATCAGTTTACTGTTTTGTAATTTCGGGTGAAAAGGGCTAGGACTCCCTGAAGGGATTTCTTGGACAAAAACTAAATTGAATAGTGATAAAAAAAAACAATCAGAATCAATCGATGATTGATTCAAAATACAAATGTCTTTTGTCGCTAAAGTACATTAAATATCCATAAAAAAACAATATTTAAATATTTTAATTTATTTTATTATTATTATAAATGATGAATAAAAAAGGATATTTATAAATTTCTTAAGGTTTATTCATATAATCAATAATAAGTTAAATAATAATTAATATTAATAATAATTTATAAAACTATCATCAAAGGTGAGGCGTGGTCTATGATTTTAAAGGACGAGTTACAAAAATTAAAGTTATTCGTAACCACTATATGATAGATAAAAAATGGGACAGTAGCAAGATTATTTTATATTCTATATGTATTAAAATAATAAATAAATTGATTTTGAAAATAAATATATATATTCTAATTATTTTTGTTTTTTTTTTGTTTTAACATTTTCCTTTTTATTTGTCATTGTAGAAAAAAAAATTACATTTATTGAAGAATTTAACTTTTTAATATTTATTTTGATTTTATATTTTTTTTTTATTTTTTGGTTTATATGACTAACGAATATATTTTTTGATAATTGTAATAATTATTTAATTAGAAAGATTCCCAACTTCAAAAAATTCTAAACTTTATTTCTATGATAATTCAATTATTATTAGTATTATTTATTTATTTATTTATTTTTTGAGCAGTTTTTATCATTTCCTCTTTCATTTTGAAAGGAAAATCATCTTAATAATAAAACAACCGGTAAATGAACGAACTTACGCCAGGTTTAAATTAAAAACTATAATTATCTTCTAACTAATTAATTCAAAACAAAAAATAATTTACTCATTAACGAATATTATAATTCAACTTAAAAAAAAACCACTGTCAATAAATAAACAACACCGATAAATTAGATTTTCTCGTTAATTTAATTTTTTCACATCTTCCCCGATATTGAATTAATGAGACCTGAGCTTGTATATTAATTGAATTGTAAATAATAATAATAATAAACAATCGTATAGGCAAGGAGAATGATGTGGGGTTTCCTTCTACGTGCATGAGTATGGGGTGAGGGGGGGGAGAAGGGATATTCTTTTAAGTTCAAAATCGTCCTCTCTTTAGTACTCATCGCTATATTTAGATCGCCTGAAGCGATCAGGTTTTTTTTTTTTATTTTTATTTTCAGCAAGACTCCGGGTCTTTGGAACTGGACAATGCACGATTAATCGCAGGCAATCAAACACCCCCTCAGTAGAATTATTCAATTTAATCGTCCCACTTTGATTTCCAGCTATTATTATTCTGGGACGGCTCATTTTAAGGGTCCCTCGTCCGTTTCGGAAGCATCTTAAGTTTTTTAAGACTAGTCATTACCACAACACATGGTGGCTTCGCCTATTCATAAAAGCCATGCGCCACGCTGACTCGGCATTTACACCTCTCGATTTTTAATAGAGAGCCGCTTTTTTTATATTATATTAATATTATATTGTTAAAACATGGCGGAGATAGATTTTAATTTAAAATAAACAAAAAAAAAAATCCATTAAAGATATATATTTGTGCACCGGGTTGGGTGGAGCTAAAAACTAGTCAGTGCATCAGAATGAATGGTGGCAAATGGTTCTCTTTTTTTGATTCGTTTTGTAATAAATATATATATAGGTTGATTTAGATTTCCGTGAATGTTATTATTATTAGTATTATTATCAGATTTATCAGGGATATAATCACGTATTTTTGTGAGATTGTTTTCTCGACTTTTCGGCACCCATTTTAACGCCATTTTCAAGAGATTATTTAGGTGGGAATATTTTTGGGATTCTGGGTCTTAGTCTAGGTGACCAAGGGTGTAATATCGGGATTTTGGGTTGAAAGGTTGGGTGGTTTTGTACTCACTGCGTTGCTGTAGAGCTCCGAAGAATCCTGGGCAATCCTGAGACTGGCACACGTCCGCACTGGACAACAGCCCAGCTACATTTCTCAAAAGTTGATAGAAAACTACGAATGTGAATAATGCCCGTGTATCAAATTTCATTATCAAACCATTTTTGCGTAATCTTTTCAACATACACATACACACACACAGACATTTTTATCAACCTTAATGAAAAAGTTTCAGGGACCTTCAAAACGTATAAAAACATCAAAATCTCGACATCGAAAATTTGGCCAGCTAAATAAAAAAAGTCGCTAAAAATAAGTTCATTATTTTATTTCGAATTGGAAAAAATCGCCCGAAAAAACAAAAAAAAAAATTGAAAAATCATCATCCCTTAAAATCTCCAAACTACTCATTTTAACAAGCCCCTTGTTTCAGTGTGTGAAAGAAAATAAAATCCCTTTACCAGGCCCGAAACTTGAATCCGGGACTGCGAGAGTTAACCAACATCCTAAAGGGCGCCTCTATTAATTAATTAATGTCATTTGAAGTATCTATGGTATATCATAAAAAACACCTTGGAAATAGTTCAAGTATCCATTTTATGTATACAAACACCAATTATTTTAATTACACAGAATGAAAATTAAAAAGAATCGTAAAAGAAGTTCAAGTAATATAGTCAAAATTAATTTAATATTAATAAACAAAAAAAATTTAATATAAGAATTTAATTTTTATTAAAATTTAAAAATATTTTTTCCTTCAATGTAATAATTTTGATATATTTTGTTTTTAATGATTCAGGTCAATTTCTTGATAGATACCTTATACAACCCACAAACAAAAAAAAAAATTAAAAAAAAAAACAAACTAAATCTACCCAAGGACCATCGAAACTCGACATCGATATCATATCCGATTTTACTGATTTAAAAACCTAGTCGCTTGCTGAATTTATATGCGAAGTATATAGTCACTAAAATACTGGAGAGGTAAGAAAAGTCGTAAAATTGAAAGGTGTTGGATCAATAATATATAGAAAAGAGGCAACGTTGATAACAAAGAACATTCAATCTTCTATCTGATCAAATCAATGAATCAAAAAGAAAAGGATAAAATGGATATAAAAATGAAAGCTCTAAACAAAACTAACGTGCAAAAATTGTTTAATGAAAGCTATTTTATTATATATATATATATATAAATTAATGCTAATTTTCAAAATAGAATAGAAATTTATTTAATTTCACGATAAACGATTATTAAAATATAAATTTATAAAATAATAATGTTGGTGGCATCACCATTTAAAGAGATTCATTCATTCATCATAGAATGTCAAAATTAAAAATTGTAAAACCTATCATTTTGCCATTTTCAAAAATATTAGAGATAAGATTTCATAGGAGTGAAAATAAAATTCTTCGTAAAATTTATTACTGGAAAAATGAGATCACAATGGAACAAAATATTATATGACCTATATGCAAAATTAAAGGTTAGGCGGGAAAGGTTAGTAAAAAGTTTGTTAAAAAGAGAAATTGCTGATCAGAAGAAGATATGAATAGAATAGATAAGGATGGTAGTAGGAATAGAGTTGATGAAGTCATGGACTTTTTATTTCAGCAATGCCCCCATAGATAAATAGATAGATAAACGTTAAAAAATAGAATATATAAAAATTTAGATTAATATATCTTAGTTAGCATAGTTTCATATATTGGTATTTATTTCATATTATAATTATATTTTTGAAATTGAACTCATGAAACTTGATTTTCCACATACTGAAACCTGGCTTCATATATCTTAACTCAGGAAAATACGTTAAGCTATGTTAAATTTTCAAAAAGTACTAAATCTGTTTTAATCTGCAATTTTTTTCTATACAAACTTTATGATTGATCGACCTACTTTTCCTATTGTGTCACAACAATACCCTAAGAAGAAGTCAGTACTAAAAATCACTATTATCACATTTTAAAGTTTAGAAGATTCAAACGTCTTCAAACTTTTATTGACTCAGTTTATAAGGATTTTACTTTTAGATTGAGACTTTATAAATTAAATTTTAATCAATTCTTTTTAATTAATTAGAGTACCTGATTACAATTTTTGCTGTTTTAATTAGACTATTTGTTATTCAAGTAAAATATAATTCCTCGGATCTAACATTTTATCCATCATACTAGGAATGACTATCATAAAAATTAATTTTCCAGATGTTCTGAAAATGTTTCTCGACCTTTCTGAGACAAAAACTAAGAAGACATAGCACTACAATTGTTTATAATCTTTTTACTTTAATAAGATTAGATTCAACATGTAAAAGTAACCTAAATTTTCATTATAATGTGTTATTATTATATTACTGATCTCTGTCTTTTAAGTATGATTTAAATTATTTATTTTTTATATATACTTATACGAGGATAAGTCAATTATTCTCCGTAATATAGTTATAAAATTTTATTGTAATCAAACTTACAAGTACATCATTTTTCGACATAGCCCCCTTGGTTTTCAACGCACTTATTCAAGTTTCCTGATACCCTCATAAAAGAAGGTTTATGGGAGAGATGCATACCAGAAATGCACCGCTTCTTTCAATGCTTCGTGGTAAATCTTATCAAGTGATAATCAGAAGGAGCAAGATCGAGACTATATGGAGGATGAGCCAGTACTTCAAAATTTAATTTCAAGCGGCCATGATTAACAGCACGACAGCGTTAATAACCTAGCAGCTTGAAACGTGTACAGGTATAACCACAAAAAACAAAAACAAAAACAAAGCATGCGTCATCAACATAAAACAACAGTACTGCTAACATAAACAAAAATATACCTATATATCTAAAAATATATCAATCTAATAGCAAGGCAATTCCTAGACTCCTAGACATTCTTAATAAATTTAAAAAAAAAATAAAATGAATAAAACCACACAATCAAAAGTCAAAGTAAATAAAATATAGCCAATTATATTGACCCCCTATTTCAATTTAACTTTATAATAGATTTTTATTAAAAAATCAATCACATTCCTTGCTTACCCCTCTTTGAATCATCGAGTATAAAATTTTATTATTTTATGATAATTGTAAAATAAATTTTTTCAACCATATACTACGATAGAAATACATATTTATTTTCTTAATTTATTAATGTAAATCTATTTTTTGTTAAACAAACATCGCCTTAAAGAGATTAATGAAATATATAGGTAATTATTAATAACCCCTCTCATTTGAAAAAAAAAACATTTTGGTGTGTATTTCGAAACTTAAAATAGAAACAAACTATAAAAAAAAAATAAAATGAAAAAAATACTTTGCAATCCATTTAAAGGTGCTCTCTAAATGATATCAATGTTGAAAAGAATAAAGAAAAAAAAAAGTGAAAAAAAAACATTTCATATTTTTTATTGATTCTCCGGTTGTTTCTCTTTGAAAATTATCTGATGAAATGAATAAAAGAAAAATAGATATCGTCTTTAAAGAATTTCCGAAAAAAAGCATGCCGTTTCGCTGTTTTTAGAGATTTATTTTCATACGCTTGGATTATTTCAACAAAAACAAAATAATATATATATATATATATATATATATTGGATTGTTACCTCTCTAAAGAAACGAATATTTATACTATTCAGGAATTCCTTTATATATGCGGTTTGTTCTAACCACAATAAAAATATATTCAGTTATTCTTCAAATGACGCAAATAGAGATTTCATTATCATACTTTGTTTAATTTAACATAGAATTTTTCTAACATAATTGTAAAAATAAGCTGGAGTGTCTCCACTCGATTATCTCGCAATTTGAATTGGATTAAATAACATATATTATATTTAAATTAAATTTAATTATATAAATTAAAATTAATAAATACAGTATAACCTCGATAAGTTAAAGGGAAACACAAAATATTTTAAGTTATAGAGGTTTTAAGTTATCAAGGGGGTATGTTAGGGATTGGTTAATAACATTTTTTTAAATGCTAAATTATGTCGTTTCTTCAAATTCTCTAATCAGCCATTACTGGCTTTAAAATTTTTGATTTTCAGAGAATTAGCGAACTCTTCAGCTTTTTCTTTCAGTATGGGTCCACTAATACTGATGGTATTGTTTCGACACTGTTTGAACCACGTAAACAAACATTGTTCTAAATTAGGGAATTCGGCAATTTTTCGACTTTTACATTCAATTGTTTCTTCAAGATTTCAACTTCTGAGGGTCAATTCAGAGATTATTTATTTAAGTTATAGTGGTTGAGTATTTTAAGTTATTGGGTTTTGGGCTCTGATGGGAAGGGAACATATTATTTTAAGTTATAGAGGTCACGTGCTGGCGCGTGATTTGCAGTCAACGTATTAAAAAAAAATAATTCCGCTACTTTCAGCGATTCAATCAAGCTGAAATTCTATATATAGCAGTTTAATACAATTTTTAATGATGTGAAAAACTATCAAATATATATCTTTATATTTACGGTCACTTTAGAGGAACAAAAATGAGAACGTGGTAGGAAATGGTTGAGCTAAATTTCTCAAAAGTTGATAGAAAACTACGAATTTTGAATAATGCCCGTATACCAAATTTCATTATTCTAGCTCAAACCTTTTTTGCGTAATCTTATCTACATACACACACACACACACACACACACACACACACACACACACACACATACACACATACATTTTTCTCAACCTTAGTGAAAATGACTCAGTGACCTTCAAAACGTATAAAAACATCAAAATCTCGACATCGCCAATTTTCGTGAACGCAATGGCGAGATAGTAAAAATTCAAACAATTTTAACATTATTTTTTTGTTTTTTTTTTTGTATCTTTTACTTATTATTATTTTATATTATTTTATAGGATAGAAAATGATAGAAAAATCAAATTTATAGATGAAATGAAGGGAAAAAAACATCAACCAAGTGAAGAGAGATAAAAATAAATATATATATAAATTGCATTAGAAGAATAAGAAATAGACGACAGTTGATAAATAGTGCTATCATTTTTTTTTTTACAACTGTAAGGAGATTGAAGGATAAATGAAGTGAATAGGAATAGAAAGAGTAGTAAATTTGTAGAGTAGAGAGACAAGTTTGCCGACAAACCATAAAATATATAGCTTTTTGATTACAAATGAATCTAATTGTATCCATTGATTATGTAAATTCTTCTTTAATCGTTGTGAAGAGAAAGGAAACCTCAAAGAAATCTCTGTAAATATTATCTAATGGAGGAATGTGTTAAACCAATCATCCCTTTTCTTATTATATGTATATTTATATCTATATCTATAGATATAGATATATATAAAATAATTTAAAAGATTAAAGGTAAAAAAATCTGGAGTGTCTCCACTCGACTATCTCACAATTTGAATTGGATTAATTAACACATATATTATATTTAAATTAAATTTAATAAATGATAAATTAAAAATTAAAATTAATAAATAATATTTATTAATCCAGGGCGTGTTTGGCTCTTTGTTGATGGCACCACGTCACGTGCTGGCGCGTGATTTGCTGTGTTAAAAAATGAATTCTGGTACTTTCAGCGATTCAATCAAGCTGAAATCCTATATTTGGCAGTTTTAAACAATTTTTAATTTGAAAAACTATAAAATATATATTTTTATTTTTACGGTGAGTTTAGAGGGAAAAAAAATGAAAACGCGTGGTAGGTAATGACCCACTTCCGGATGAGCTACATTTCTCAAAAGTTGTGAGAAATCTACGAATTTTGAAAAAGCCCATGTATCAAATTTCATTATTCTAGCAATCTAGCTAAAATTGTTTTTGCGTAGTCTTGTCTGCATACCCACATACACACCCACATATATATATATATATATATATATATATATTATATACAGACATATTTCTCAACATTAATGAAAATGACTCAGGGACCTTCAAAAAGTATAAAAACATCAAAATCTCGACATCACAATACTATCTCTGGCGAGATAGTAAACAGTTAAATATGTCAAACAATATATTATTTCTTTGATTTTATCAACTTATTGTTTTCTAAAATTATATCAAATTAAATATAAAAATGATATAAATTAATGAATAATCTTAAAATATATTAAGTACATTTACTACAATTCATTTCAGTTATATTAAAGTGATTCATTATATCAATAATATTGACTAAATTATTGATCATTCTTTATTAATCAACAAAGATCTCTCTTTAATTTATAAATATTTTTGTAATTTTTTATTTAGCAGTAATATAATTAATTGTGATGAATTTATATTATTAAGTAGTGACCCTCCCTTTCCCTATAGAATGTCTATTCTTTGAGTTGTTTTCTATGAATATTTTTTATTTTATTAATAGTAGAGATTATTCGTATCTCAAGTCGCAAACACTACATTTTCAGATAATTAAATTAATTTAAAATATTTACAGACTTAATAGTTATTAATTAAACGCGTAGTAAAATAAACTATTGATCTTGAACATGAGGGTTTTCAAATCACACCAAGATCACAAACATTATTATTTAATATTTTATTTTATAAAATTCTCGATTTATGTTTTTACAACTGATGTGGTATAAATTATGTGTGAGTCATACAACAATTACTAAAATTTAGTTGATAATTACCAGAAAATTTAATTGTAAAAAATTATTCGAAATTGGAAAAAAATTCTAATTAAATTCAAAAATTTAATTATAAGAAGATTGATTAAAAATTTCCTCAAAATCTTTAATATGGAGTAGTAAATGATGAATTCTTCTTTGCACTCAGTTTGGGGTATTTACTGTGAAGAGAGAAAGCCGTAATATAAAATCTTTCTTCAGTCCGCTCGTTTTATATGAAGAAATAATGCAGTCATTCTTTTTCCTTTAAACCTTACACCTTCTTTCCTATTTCTAAAACCTTTATTGTTATATCTTAACAGTATATATGGGGTAGCTTCCGATTCTAGTAAAAATAAAAAAGAATAACGACATTGAATTAATTTTTTTTCCAAAAATAACTTGAGTTCGTTCTTAGAATATAAAAAATAAATCTAAATGTAATATTTTATTTTAATATTTTCTTACGGTTTACTTTAACCATAAAATTGTTCACCAAGATTGTATTACACAAGTCTATGTTAATTAATGGTATAAGTTAAGACAATAAAAATTTATCAATATTGGCATACTAAAAACTAATTATAGGATTTACAAATAAAATGAATGATAGCCGAAAACTAAATACATATATCGAATATAATGTAATAATAAAATAATATTAATGTAGAATATTATTTCGGGGAAAAAAAAATATAAAAGAAACTTTTAAAACAATAAAAATTTACTAACATCAATTAATTCCCAATAAAGAGTTTGAATTCAATTTGAAACTTTTCCTATTAAAAAAGAAAAAAGTACAATAGAAGATTTGTTCCATTAGCTGGAAATTCTTGTTTCACTTTAATAATATAATGGAATCAATGATTAAGAATTAAAATGACATATATATATATATAATTCAAATAGCTGTTTAAAAAAAATGAAAAGTTTGATTTAAATTCAAAAGAAGTAAAAGATTGAAAAACGAAGAAAATGGATTCTAAATGAAATTTTCGAAAGGCAACTTTTCTTTCTCTTCTATTGTCCGACCCGTTTGGCCTCTCTAATGAGAAAGTAAAACAAAGTCAAATTGAATCAAGACTTTTCAAGGAAGCTCTTTGTCTTTAATTAATATGAAGACGTTTCAAACAGAAGACAGAATTCGACTCCAAATTGACATCCATCCATTCACCATCTCTGATCATGATCATGTCTATGCGTTGAACCAGAAGTGCCCAACTCGTTTTTAAAATTAGGGTACAACTTGAACGTTTGTTTTTTTACAAAAGAAGACATAAATAGTAACATATGTAGTAGCATGGTCAAACATTTAACTTTAATTCAATTAATAATTTGGAAAAAAATCACTATTGTGATATATGTAATATATATACTATGATAGAATTAAATACTTATATTTTAATTAATTTATAATATATATTTAATTAGTTTATTAATTTACAGAAATATGGGGGAGGGATTCAAACAATTATCCATATCTATCATTTGTATATAAAGAAAATGATTATTATTTTATTATTTATATATATTTTATATACCTATATTTATAAGATATGACATAATATCTTTTCATTATTACAAAGATTAAATATAAATACAAGTAAGTTAATTAACTGAATATATAAGTTGAATAAATGTTTAATTTTCTATATATATAAAACAAGGTTTTTGTCTGCATATTGCTCAGAATTTAAAATTTTTTGCATATCTTCGCGTTTCATGACCTCTAGAATCCAAAAGTGACGTTAGAATTTTTTATATCGGTCTGTCTGTCCCGAAATGTTGAATTTATAGTCTCAAAATTGGCTGAACCGATTTCGATGAAATTACATCACATTATTCTTGCATATCTCTATTTGAATATAGGCTATAAATTTTATTAATATATAATCAATAACTACAGAAATTAATTTTGTAAAATTTGATATGTATATGTTGTCAATCAGCAGCGCAAAGAATACAATACAAAGAATGTTTATAATATTTATATTTTTATATGTCTAATATTTACAATATTTCAATTGATCATATTGGCCTTTTTAACTTATTTAATACACCGAAAACATTCACATTGCAACTATATTACCTCTATTAATTTTTAAGATTATATGAATAAATAATTTTAATTTTGAACTAATAATTGGATTTTCACGTTTTTAATATGGGTGGACAATGTTGAAGGAACGTGAATAAGATAAGACAGGGTAGAAGATAGATGGTTATAGCTCGGAGAAAAAGCTTGGAGAAATAACCAAGAACTTTCGAGTTTCGTAGAGTGACAGATATAAGATTGAATAAAGAAATTTTTACTTAAGGTAATCAACTCTAAGACGAATGTTTGACATTATTATTAATAATAAATTTTTATTTTTATTAAATAAATCAATTTTTAAATTTTAGCTGATGAGTAATTATGAAATCTAAAACCATGGAGGCGGTGGGGGGGGGGACAATGTAGGAAGGGACGTGAGAGAGTTGGGAGAGGGGAGGGATTAGATGGTTATGGCTCAGGATAGGGACAGTTGGAGAAATGTGGTTGCTGAGGCCAAGAACTTTCGAGTTCCGTAGAGCCACAGAGATAGATAGATAGAAACAAAATTCCCCATGGATTGTATAAACTTAGTGAGATAATAAATTTATAAAATATACTAAAACCTGCAGGGGTATATCGGTTTTATCGGTTTTGAGGCTAGATTCATTCTTCAAGAAATCTTTTCCATTTGACATTAATAGCCCCACACAGATAGGTAGGATGTATCGGTATATTTAATAATATTCAACTTAATTTACTATAAATAAAATATAAAAAAGTTAGAACATGCATTACATAAGATCAAGGAGGAAATGAATTCAGATTATATTATATATTTGCCTTCGTATAATAATAATCATTAATACCCATGCATATATTTATGTCTAAAACTTTTTTATAATATTTATAAAAAAAAAAATAAAAAAATAATTTTCGATGTTAAAAATCCTATACTATGTAAAAAAAACGTGTCATATTTTATCATAAATGATACTAAATAAATAAACTAATAAATAAATTAGAATAAATATTTTATTTGCTTGTATGTTTTGCTAAATAAATAAGCCTAAGTAAATGTAGTAGGAGAGTTTTATTGTATAATGTTTCCGGATTCGTAATTGCCTCGAGGGAAATAGCAATTTATTATTTGGATAAAAGAAATTAGAAGTAAAATTCATGAATTAATAAAACAATAAAATTCAAATAAGGAGATATCATAAATTCTTATAATATTGTCTAGGCCTCTCGTTCTCTACCCAGAAGCATAATTAATTACTGAAATCATTTTAAATTATCACGTTTTATAGTCAAATGTAAATATAATAATTATTTTTGGAAATTTTTGAATATCTCTGGAGATGCTAATTGAAAATTGCGGGATGTGCGATCACACCAATTTATTTCATTGATTAATGAATAAAGTTATATTTTGAATGACATTTCAACTGATAACAATTTTCAAATAAATCCTGTGTGGAAAACGAAATAAATAATATATATATATAACATATATATATATATAGTACACCAGCGAATCCAACAGAGGGACACTGCCCTCTCCCCTCTTTAGAATCAAAAATAATAATAATTAAATGTTATTAAGTGATGAAACGAAACAAAATTATAATGTAATCACCAAATCAGCACTGATCTTATTATACATTTATAGATAATATTTGTTAATTTTAGTTAAAATTTAATATGATTCTTGGAATAGAATTGATGAATAAATAACGTAGAACTACTACATTTTAAAATCAACAATGGAACATTGTTAAAACGAATATTTAAAATAACAAGACAAGAAATATTCTATCTAAATAACGATGGTTAAAAAAAAGAAAATGTCACTTTAAATCAACATTCTAAAAAATAAAATGGTATCGATTTAAAAGAAAACTGACAAAATGAATAAAATGTTAAATGTAATCGACTATAAAGATAAACTGAGTGACACAGTTAACGTAATTAAATTAAACAGTGACTCTATGCAAACGAGAGAACTTGAAATATTTACTAAAGGTACCAAAAGGGCTTTTAGCCAATTCGACGAAAACATCTTTATTTAAGAAAGATATTTCCACAATTCAAATATTTAACTATAACCACAAACATTTATCTTAAAATTTATTAACTATCAATTTTTAAATTTATATTTAGTTAACTATAGTTAATTAACACAAAATTAAATTCAATATTAATGTAATTCTGTTTATTATATTATTTCATAATCAGCCTGAAAAAATTAGGAGTAAATTTTTATTTTCATCTAAATTTCTAGCTTATTATATTCATTTTTTACTATCTCGTAAGAGATAGTATTGCGATCACGAAAATTTTCGATGTTGAGATTTTGATGTTTTTATACGTTTTGAAGGTTCCTGAATCATTTTCACTAAGGTTGAGAAAAATGTCTGTGTGTGTGTGTGTGTGTGTGTATGTAACCAAGATTACGGAAAAACGGTTTGAGCTAGAATGATGAAATTTGGTACATGAGCATTATTCAAAATTCGTAGTTTTCTATTCACTTTTGAGAAATGTAGCTCAACCGGAAGACGTTTTGATTTTTTTTCCTCTAAAGTGACCGTAAAGATAAAGATATATGTTTGATAATTTTTCACATGATTAATAATTGTATAAAACTGCTATATATAGAATTTCAGCTTGATTGAATCGCTGAAAGTACCAGAATTATTTAACACTGCAAATCTCACGCGCCAACACGTGCCATGGTGCCATCAATAAAAAGCCAAACATGCGCTGGTTTAATATTTATTATTTATAATTTATAATTAATTAAATTTAATTTAAATATAATATATTATGTTATTTAATCCAATTCAAATTACGAGATAGTCGAGTGGAGACACTCCAGCTAATTTTTTATTCTATCCATTTTCGGATGTATAGATCCCCTAAATATTTCTAGCTTTTTCTATCATTTTAGTTTTAGGATTCACCATTGAATGATTTGTGTTGTTTGCAGCAAAACTACGGATTGGCCAGTGTATGGAGTATTTGTGAAGGATTTTAATATTGAATAGATAGGAATTTTTAGGGTTTAGGACACGACTCTTTCCCAATTGAAGTCGAGAAAAAGTCGTGGCTTGCGTGAGCAGGGATGCTTCCCTGAAGTGGACCTATCTCTATCGGGATCATAGAGAGTGTCCACCCGCTACTCTTGGGGCTAAGGAACAATTTTTCTTTAAATTACTTTAATCAAAAATAATTTTGCTCTTTGTTGGTTAGTCTTGAACGCTGGACTCTTGGTTTAGCTAGTTGGATGAGGTACAAATTAAGCCCCCATTATATTATATTAAATACTATTATAAAGCAATAACACACACACCATTTATTAATTTAATTAATTAATTTAAGCTTTTCCAGTAACGTAACATTTTTTTTAATGTTTATTAATTAAAGCAAATTTAAAATTTTTGAATTTGTTGAGGTTGAAAACTTCAACTCTTTCCCTCTTCACTTTAAATTTTTTTGATCAATGTTAGATTTTAAAAATAAAACTAATTAATTAATTATTTATTTTTAATAAATGTATAAAAATTGAATTATTAAAATAATTATACTTTATTCTCTTTACTAAGTTTGTATTTACAACAATAAATTTAGTACACGAATAAACAGAAGTGAGACTTGTTTTAAAAAGGTTATTTAAATTTATGGAAGGTGGGAAATATAATTATAAGTTTTTAGGTCTTTTCACTATATTTTATATTTGTTCCGCAAACAAATCTTACGTGAAAAGTATTTTAACTTAGGCGGCGCGGACGACTTGACTTCAGTAATCCTTAAAACGGGCTGACCTCACTAAAGAAAACAAATCGTCTTAATTTCATCCTTTTCTCAATTAACATCTTGTACATATATTTCGATGGAACGCCCGACGGTTTCAACCCCTACAAATTTAAGTAGGCATCGGATGAACAGTCTAATGTTTTACAAAAATATCTTCTTATTAAATATTTCTTTACAAAAATTAATTTCTTTTAATTAATTGATTAATCATTGGAGGTAATAAGCATAAGATAAGAATAGTAGAATGTCGAGTATTTATAATAAGCAACCTAATATTTCAAATTCAAATTCTTCAATTTAAAAGTATACATTCTTTTAAACTACTCAGCAACTACTGGATAAACTACTTACAATATATATAATAAAATTATTTTTGAGAAATAAAATTAATTATTTATTCTTCTCTAAGTTTTTAATCACAAAATTACATCTAAAAATAAGTACTTCACAAATATTAAATATATATATTATATATCTAAAGATTGTAAATTTGTTCTGTAACTTTCCTCCGGCGCTGGAGGATGCTTTGGGAGGCAAAAATTTTTTTTTATTTATTTAATGTCGAGTAACGTATAGAGAAGATAGTAGAGATAGTAAATCTTAAGAAAAAAATTTGTTTATCTTATTCTTGAATCCAATCTGATCAAATGAACATCGACTAATATTTTTTTAAACTACGAAATATTAATTAATCATTAAAGTGAAAATTTTCCAAGAAAAAGATCTTAATATCGGGTGTTCAGAGCGATTTTATTTTAAATTGAAGAGACCAGACTACCATTTAATATAAACTCTATCATTTGTTCCTAGGCACACTTGAACTAAGTTAATCAACGCTTAATTTTGTCATTTTTTGTTATAATTTATTTCTCATTTATAATTTCGTGCTCTTTAAAAAAGATGATAATTCTCTGTTTAATTAACTCGATTTTTTTCACATTTTAATCATTGTTTTTAAATTAATTAAAAAGACTCGGAATGAAAAAAAAAACAACGGAAAGTTTTTTCTCTCTTTTTATTAATCAATCATATTCGATGATAAGACAACAGATGTTCTGGAATTTGTAAAGCCCAATTCTTAACCGCGAGGTTTCTTTTCTAAGAAAGTACCATTATATATTTTTTTTCATTGAACATTGCAATAGGAAAAATGAGAGAAAAAAAAATTATTAAAATCTTTTATTGTTTTTTGGTTGATTAATATTCAAAAGGGAAAAAATTAACTGGTGCGACAGAATAATACAATATTCATTTACCACATTCGAAAATAAATAAATTTGATAATAATATAGATATGTATTGTGACGGAAAAATATAAACGCCATGTGGGCGCTGTTGTCAGACAATCACCCGGTTTGCTCGTCAAAAGCGCCCCCATAGCGGTTACATTTTTATGTCACTGTACAATCAAAATACATAATTATAACAGTATGTAATATACTAGTAAATCGAATATTTATTTGAATTAATTTAGTATCACATTTACAAAAAAAAAAAAAACTTTAATATGAATGGTTTTCTATTTTAATTGTAAACTTACTAGATAGATCAGAAGTTTTTACTATCTCGTTATTTCGATGTCTAGATTTTGATGTTTTTATACGTTTAGAAGGTCCCTGAGTCATTTTCACTAAGGTTGAGAAAAATGTCTCTCTCTGTGTGTGTATGTATGTGTGTGTGTATGTAGACAAGTTTAGGCAAAAACGGTTTGAGCTATTTTAATGAAATTTGGTATACGGGCATTATTCAAAATTCGTAGTTTTCTATCAACTTTTGAGAAATGTGGCTCATTCGGAAGAGGGTCATTACATATAACGTTTTGATTTTTTTCCTCTAAAGTGACCGTAAAAATAAAGATATATTTTGGTTTGATAGTTTATCACATAATTAAAAATTGTATAAAACTGCTATATATAGAATTTCAGCTTGATTGAATCGCTGAAAATACCGGAATTAATTTTTTAAGTTTGCAAATCACGCGCCAACACGTGACGTGTAGCCATCAACAAAGACCCAAACGTGCTGGTTTAATAAATATTATTTATTAATTTTAATTTATAATTTATAATTAATTAAATATAATATATATTATTTAATCCAATTCAAATTGCGAGATAGTCGAGTGGAGACACTCCAGAATTTTTTTTATAAAACTACGTATAAATTCATTTTAATAAATTATTAATAAAAACTTTCTGAATGATATTAAATTTTATAAATCCTGAAAATTGTTATTTAAATAAACAACATAAAAATATATAAAAATTATATTTTATGAATTTCAATAAAAATATCACTACATTGTGTAAATATTATTCTCAATTATTACCGACCGACGATAGTAAGGGAGGTATTGTTTTCACACCAAATTTCACATGTGGAGATTTTTACATATCTCCACGAATCATGCATTTTCTAAACAGAAAAAAGTATTTTTAGCATGATGTCTGTCCGTCTGTCCGTCTGTCTGTCCGTCCGTCCGTCTGTCCGTCCGTATAGATGTGTACAGCCTGAACGGCTAAACCGATTTTGATGAAATTTGGTATATTTACTTAATGCATCAGTGGGATGAATTAATCAACTTTTGGTGCAATTCCGGAAACCGGAAGTGGTAGTATTAGCGATCGTCGATAGGAAGGAAAGGGTTATTTTCACACCAAAGGAGATTTTTTTATATATCACCACGAATCATGCATTTTGTATTGGTTTTATCCTCGAAAAAAATCATATTTATTAGTTTTTTCTTGATTTAAAATTATATGATGTCATCCAGCCATGCATGACGTCACAGCCTGGTCTTGCATATATATTATAAATAAAATAAAATTAAAAATGTTTATATTTATTATTTATGTATGCCTATCTGTTTTTTATTACATTAATAGATATATTAAAATTATTTGAAATTGTTTCTGTAGCTGGAAATTAATTTATTTCAAACCGTCGGTCGGTTCGGACCTGGCCACAGGTCAACTTATTTTTATTTTTGAAATGGAAAATCCTGAAAGAAAATCATTTTAATTGTTAATTTTTTTAAATTCTCACTTAGTCAGGTGTTATTGGAAATATTTATTTATATAAATGATAAACACAAAACAAAATATCAACAAATCTGACATTAAATACAACAGGATATTGTTTTTGTATATAGATTCTATATACAATCAGTATGTAAATATAAATTCGGGGTTACAATAAAATCAGATTTACTTGAAAAGAAAAAGAAATGTGTATACATTTTTCTTTAGAAATGGTATTTGCATGTAATGATAGAATTGATGAAATCGAGTTATTTTTTTATCCTTGCCACTCTGTGGCCGAGAAATACTTTTATCTGTCTCAGCAAAAAGTATTTGTAAACGATTAAAAAATAAAGTTTAATTTTTTGAACAGTTTAAGATATATATACTGTTAAACGAGATAAGGTAGGTCAATAAGTCTGTGACTTTTTGAATAAAAAAGTTATTTTATTTTTCAACATAAGCTCTATACTCTTCGTCCAACGTTCTCCCAATATTTTTTATCACTTCCAAAAAATAAGATTTGTCGAGGACATCAAAATAGATTTGTTTGTGTCTGCTATTAATGGAAGTCAAACAAAAACTAAAAGACCCTTCTGGTTAAAATTTTTACAGGAGTCAACTGAGAGTTACCTGCTGATAGAAGCAGTGTTGCTATTTCATTTAAGAGACGGGAAATTCAAAAAGTTACGAACTTATTAACCTACCCCCTACTTCAGTTATTCGGTCAGACAAGTAAATGGAATTTGATTTATGGAATAATTGAATTTTTTCTATTTATAAAATTCGAATACTTTATTAAACAAAAACAGTTCAAAAAAATTCAAAAGAATATTTTGTAGTCTTGATTGTATTTTTAAAAAAAATCCTACTGTTGCTTGTACTTTCTGCTATTTAAAAAAATTGATAGTGATTTTTGTTTTGTTTTGTTTTTATGAGACTTCAGGTATTTCAGTATTAATAGTTTTACTCATTGCTTCCAGGGTAGATATTTCATTTAAATAATAAACAATCCAAACATTTTCATTACCTGGAATTCTAACCAAAGGTCAATCTCAATAGTGAACAATGATAAATTTGTTATTCATTTCAACCCGTTAGATCTTTTAGTTTCATTCTCCAACAAAAAAAAGAAGGTATTTATTCATCAAAGGATTGGAAAATTCATCTTACCTGATTGTGGGCGTCTGAAACAAAGGATAGCCTCAATTTAACCATCAAGTCCCACCCCTCAATGTCTATTCAAACAAACGCATAATGATCCTTTATTAATGTTAATTTAGTCTTCTCTTTGACATCAATTATGTCAATTTTCCAAAGAAGCGGGGTCAATGTCAAACACAGAAAAAATATATATATACCTTTATCAATACATACGATATTTATAAATGATATTAACTAATGGGAGAGGTGGCACGAAAAACATATTTAGAAATTAAAATTGAATCTTTTAATAAAATTGCTTTCAAATTTATGTTTAATCATTCTCTTATAGAAGAATTTATGTTAATCATGTTTTTTTTATTTTTTAATTTTCACATACCAAATGAGAATTAGAATATCGATTATATTTATTGTGTACTAAAAAAATGTTTACAAATTATAAAATAATTTTCTATTGTATGTATGAAGCGAATATCAGTTTTTTTTTTTTATTATTATTAATAATTTACCTTAAACAAACTGAATTTCAATTATCTTTTCATCCAAATAATAGATATTTTTTTTATGTTTTGTTTTTTGTTATTTTAGTATGAAAAGTTTGTCACAATTTAAATTCAATGCATATATTTCGATTACCTCCATAGACACTATCTATATTCTGAATCATATGAAAATGTTTTTTATGGGTAGTGCATCTAATCTCCCTTTTTCGTTTATAGAAATTTTCAAAATAATAATTTAACTATGAAATCACATAAGAATAGAAAATATATGCAGGTGTTTATGAATATAATTTATTTTTAAATCAATCATTGTGTGATTGAATATTAAATAATATAAAATTATGTAAATTATTTGAGGCTCACCGAAGTTTAAGGCCTATTCCCACAGAAAGTAACTACTCGTTTTTTTATTATTGGAGTTCGTTCATGCATACTAAAAGTGAACTACTTGAACGAAAACTTAGCAGATAACCTATTAATAGAATTATTTATATAGACAGTGGATACTCGGAAGTCGTCATTTTCAGTACTCGTCAAAAATTCCGTCAGAAATTCACACCTAGTTCTCATCGTTTACTTCAATCCTCGCTGTTTTTGAAATACACGTACACAACAGAAAAAGCGCAAAGTATACTGCACTATACTTATAAGAGTATATCCTCGATTGATAGATTTACTTCGAATTTTTATATTATCTTTATTATTTAGTTTATCATTTATTTGCTTTTATTTATATTTATTTCTTATATTAATAATGTAATTTAACTTTATTTATTAAAATTTAGCATTAATTATTGTTAAAATCATGGTAGAAATACCATTTACTTGTAAGATATTGGGGGACTTGGTTTTTAGTTATTTCTTATGGGAATTGCGTGTTTTGCACGTTTTTAGTTAACGTTGGTTTACCTGGAACGAATTAACGTCGACATCCGATTATCCACTATATATATAATATTCTTCTTCTTCAGTGATTTAAAAATCATTGAATACAATTGAAATAGAGCTGACATAATTCTGCTATTTTTACCGACCGACGATAGTAAGGGAGGTATTGTTTTCACACCAAATTTCACATGTGGAGATTTTACATATCTCCACGAATCATGCATTTTCTTAACAGAAAAAAGTATTTTTAGCATGATGTCTGTCCGTCCGTCCGTATAGATGTGTACAGCTTGAACGGCTCAACGGACTTTGATGAAATTTGGTATATTTACTTAATGCATCTGTATGATGAATTGATCAACTTTTGGTGCAAATCCGGAAACCGGAAGTGGTAGTATTAGCGATCGACGATAGGAAGGGAAGGGTTATTTTCACACCAAATTTCTCATGAGGAGATTTTTTTTACATATCTCCACAAATCATGCACTTTGCATTGGTTTTATCCTCAAAAATCATCTTTATTAGTTTTTTCTTAATTTAAAATTATATGACGTCATGCAGCCATTCATGAGGTCACAGCCAGGTCTTAAGGTAAGTGTCCACTTGAGACAAATTCTCGAGAGAAAGTCTCGAGATTAGTTCCGAAGTGTTGTCCATTTGAGATCACTTGCGCTCTCGAGACAGCATTTGGAGACTCGACAGTCACTGCAGTCTCGAGATCGGAAAATTTTGTGTACACTTGAGAGCTTACTCTCAAGTCTCAGTCGATTCTGTGACTTGGTTGTTAGTTTTGAGATTAAGTTTTGAGATTTAATTTTCAAATTTCGAAGCAAATTCTTTTTTTTCGCGATTTCTATAAAGTTTATGTTTTACAAAATCTATAAAAACTCTTTCTCCTCATAAAGTTCGATTAATTTAAACACTTCCTCGTCAGTCCACTCGCGCTTATCATTCATTTTTACCGACCAACGATAGTAAGGGAGGTATTGTTTTCACACCAAATTTCACATGTGGAGATTTTTACATATCTCCACGAATCATGCATTTTCTAAACAGAAAAAAGTATTTTTAGCATGATGTCTGTCCGTCTGTCCGTCCGTATAGATGTGTACAGCCTGGATGGCTCAACCGATTTTGATGAAATTTGGTAAATGCATCAGTGGGATGAATTGATCAACTTTTGGTGCAAATCCGGAAACCGGAAGTGGTAGTATTAGCGATCGACGATAGGAAGGGAAGGGTTATTTTCACACCAAATTTCACATGAGGAGATTTTTTTATATATCACCACGAATGTATTGGTTTTATCCTCGGGAAAAATCATCTTCATTATGTTTTTCTTAATTTAAAATTATATGACGTCACCCAGCCCTTCATGACGTCACAGCCTCGGGTAACGCCGGCAACGCCGGCTACTTCAGCTATATATTATAAATAAAATAAAATTAAAAATATTTATGTTATATCCATATCTGTTTTTTATTGCATTAATAGATATATTAAAATTATTTGAAATTGTTTCTGTAGCTGGAAATTAATTTACTTCAAACCGTCGGTCGGTTCAGACCTGGCCTCAGGACAACTTATTTTTATTATTTGTTAAATATAAGAAATTAATTTTGAATATATAGTTTTTATAAAATAAATATAAATATAAATACTAAATATTAAATCACAAATTCTAAATTCTAAATAGAAATAATTCCAAAGTCCTTATCCATTTTAGAAAACAAACAGTTATTTTTCAATATAAGTAAATTACAAAATAACCAAAAAAAAAAATGAAACAAACAATTTAATAGGGTTGAAGTTATATCTTTATATCTTGAAAGGAATAAAGTGGTTGTGAAGAGTCCATCTTTTCCCGTAACATTGACTTAGAAGCATGAAGTGAGCCCACGCAATACACAATTAGTCCGTTGCAACAAGCAGATCAAATCATTTTCATTAATATTGTTTCAACGAACAAAGGCCGATATGCACTTTTTATAGTGGCTGTATTTTTGTAACCAAAGATTATCTAAGCCAGGTTAAAAAATTTATAGAAGGTCTTTAACGATTAGAGATGTTGCTGTTTCAACAATTCCAAACAAACACATTTTCTTATTAAGTTGTTTGTTAGATTAAAAACTATGATACAAATAGTAAAAATAAATTGAATTAGTTTTTCAAATTTTTTTTCTTTCTTTTTATTTAATTCAAAAATTGGTTTTTCTAGAAGATTTATTAAAAAATCACAATAATGTTCAAAATAATAATACCTATTCTTTGTATTTATTTATTTTTGTTTAAATATATATAAATTTAGATAAATTGTATATATATATATATCATGTATATTATTTGATTGTTTATTTGAAAAATGGTTAGTTTAGAAAAGAAACGGATTTTTAATTGATAATTAAGATTCCAAAGAACATCCGACTTTCAACTCATAATCCTGATCCAATGGTGATGTTTTTCTATGAATGAATCAATCAAGAATAAAAATAAAAAAGATCTAATGTCTTCCGATCACGGAATGCAAAGGTCAAACACCTTTGATTTGTAATCGAAAACCATAACAGAGTAGCGACCCTGAACTATACAATAAATTTTTATATCCAATCAGAATAATTATTTTATTTTCGAGGAAGATTCAATTAAAAAAAAAAATTAAATGTTTTTGAAAATAAATTAATAAACCATAAAAAACCTCTAAATCTATTTCTTAATTAAATATTATCTTAATAGACATTATTTAAATGAAATATATTAACATTGTAAATAAAAAATAAGTTGACCTGTAGCCAGGTCCGAACCGACCGACGGTTTGAAGTAAATTAATTTCCAGCTACAGAAACAATTTCAAATAATTTTAAGATATATATTAATGTAATAAAAAACAGATATGGATACATAAATAATAAATATAAACATTTTTAATTTTATTTTATTTATAATATATATGCAAGACCAGGCTGTGACGTCATGAATGACAGGATGACGTCATATAATTTTAAATCAAGAAAAAACTAATAAATATGATTTTTCTCGATGATAAAACCAATACAAAGTGCATGATTCGTGGTGATATATAAAAAAATCTCCTCATGTGAAATTTGGTGTGAAAATAACCCTTCCCTTCCTATCGTCGATCGCTAATACTACCACTTCCGGTTTCCGGAATTGCACCAAAAGTTGATCAATTCATCCCACTGATGCATTAAGTAAATATACCAAATTTTATCAAAATCGGTTGAGCCGTTCAGGCTGTACACATCTATACGGACGGACGGACGGACGGACGGACAGACATCATGCTAAAAATACTTTTTACCGACCGACGATAGTAAGGGAGGTATTGTTTTCACACCAAATTTCACATGTGGAGATTTTTACATATCTCCACGAATCATGCATTTTCTAAACAGAAAAAAGTATTTTTAGCATGATGTCTGTCCGTCTGTCCGTCCGTCCGTCTGTCCGTCTGTCCGTCCGTATAGATGTGTACAGCCTGAACCGCTCAACCGATTTTGATGAAATTTGGTATATTTACTTAATGCATCAGTGGGATGAATTGATCAACTTTTGGTGCAATTCCGGAAACCGGAAGTGGTAGTATTAGCGATCGACGATAGGAAGGAAAGGGTTATTTTCACACCAAAGGAGATTTTTTTATATATCACCACGAATCATGCATTTTGTATTGGTTTTATCCTCGAAAAAAATCATATTTATTAGTTTTTTCTTGATTTAAAATTATATGACTCATCCAGCCATGCATGACGTCACAGCCTGGTCTTACATATATATTATAAATAAAATAAAATTAAAAATATTTATGTTATACCCATATCTGTTTTTTATTGAATTAATAGATATATTAAAATTATTTGAAATTGTTTCTGTAGCTGGAAATTAATTTATTTCAAACCGTCGGTCGGTTCGGACCTGGCCACAGGTCAACTTATTTCTGTTAAGAAAATGCATGATTCGTGGAGATATGTAAAAATCTCCACATGTGAAATTTGGTGTGAAAACAATACCTCCCTTACTATCGTCGGTCGGTAAAAAATGAATTTCAAGGCTTACTCTTATTAATATTAATTTGTAAAAACTTTAGAATTATATGGAGGAGCTAATTAATAAATCTAGTTAATAATTAATAAAAAAAGCAATTAAAATGCAAATAAAAATATATCATTTACTATACCGATAATAATTTTGTATATAACAAAATAATAAGGTTAATCTATAGTAATATGAAGACTTACAATTGAAGACCTTAGGGCTAAACAATGGTAAGCCACAAAATCAAAATGTTGAAATATTGCAGCTTAAAGTTTAGAGAAAAGATATAAAACATTGGGTTTACTGCATATATTTCAAATTTGCTCAATATGTAATATCAGTCAAGGGAAAAAGTCAGCAACTATTATTTCTTAGATATATAATTAAGAATAAAACAATTTTCTGCAAAAGTGTGGCTTACCACTGTTTTGCTCTAAGGTCTTCAATTATATAATATTTTTTTCTTAAAACGGGAAAAAAATTGAGATTTAACTCAAAATAGACTCAAGAATACTCTAAATGCAAGTTGATAACCAGTTACACACAAACCTCGGTTTTTTTTTTGTTAATTGGGACCAAAAAACGATGCAAATCGAAATGATCCAAATCGAGACATTTTTCCACTTCTATCTTTTAACTTATAAATAAAAAATTAAATATATAAACAAAGCGCAAATCAAATTTTCAATGACGTTCGTTTTATTAATACTTTATTAAAAGGAATTTATAAGTATTTTTATAAAAAAATCTGGAGTGTCTCCACTCGACTATCTCGCAATTTGAATTTGATTAAATAATATATATTATATTTAATTAATGATAGATTATAAATTAAAATTAATAAATAATATTTATTAAACCAGCACATGCTTGGGTCTTTGTTGATGGCATCACGTCACGTGTTGGCGCGTGATTTGTAGTGTTAAAAAATTAATCCTGGTACTTTCAGCGATTCAATCAAGCTGAAATTCTATATATAGCAGTTTTATACAATTTTTAATCATGTGAAAAACTATCAAAACAAAATATATCTTTATTTTTACGGTCGCTTTAGAGGAAAAAAATCAAAACGTTGTATGTAATGATCCTCTTCCGGTTGAGCTACATTTCTCAAAAGTTGATAGAAAACTACAAATTTTGAATAATGCCCGTATACCACATTTCATTAAAATAGCTCAAACCATTTTTGCGTAATCTTCTCTACATACACACACTGAGAGAGACATTTTTCTCAACCTTAGTAAAAATGACTCAGGGACCTTCAAAACGTATAAAAACATCAAAATCTCGACATCGAAAAAACGAGATAGTAAAAACTTCTGATCTATCGACATTTTAAAATTTTTCTGAACGACGCAATTTAAATTTAACGAGGATATATATAAAGGTAATAAAAAAACTTTCAAATTTTCAAATGTGGATTAAATCATCAAAACTTTAATAAGTTTGTAAACTCTTTTAAAAATAACCTTGTTTTGTTAATTTTTAAAATTATTTTTTCTTTCTTTAATACATACTTTCATACTGGAACCGTCCCGGTCAAAACGGGACTATTACTATTATTATTATTATATCTATGTATATATATATATATATATATATATATAGAAAGAGAGAGGGAGAGAGAGAGATAAATCTCTTCATCTTTGACATGTTAGATACCGGATGTCTTAAGATGTCAACAGTTAAGTAAATCTAATAGGCCTGAGAGCGGCGGATATCCGACTAAATATTTTCTCACGATGTATTCATGCATTTACACGGCTCTTCAATACCATTTACAATTTGATTGCAATCAATCAGAGGTGCAGATTTGCACTGAGTAACGCATTTGCACAATTGTCATTCAATTATTTACCGGTTGGTAAACAAATTCAAGCCTAAAATAATAAATGATTATTTAGAAAGAAATAACTTATAATCATTTGCAAAACATTGAACATCAATTTTAAAATATGTAAATAAATAAAATATGAATTTAATTTGAAACATTAATAAATTATATATTTATATTAATTTTTATTATATGATTTTATATATAAATACCATGGTATATTAAATATTATTTTGATAGCAACAGAATTATTAGTACTTTTTTTTAAATAATAAATAAAATAATTTATAAAAATTATAAAAAAATGGTCTTAATATTAAAATTCAAACTATTAATATTTTTGAGGAAATGGCAATAAAACAATTATTTTACTCGTGGTATTTCATGGGTGTGAGAAATGTTCTATGACCTTAGAAGACGAGAAAGTTAGAGTATTTGAGAAAAATGAGGTCACCGGGGTATGGCAGGAACTGCCTAACAAGGAATTGCATGACCTCTATGCATCTCCGGACATAGTTAGGGTTATAAAATCGACAAGGCTGCGATGAGCAGGGTATGTGGCTAGAATGGAAGAGGAAAGAATGGCGGAAAATATATTGGTGGGGAGACCGATTGGGAAACGTCCGCTTAGAAGACCAAGTAGGTAGACAAAGTAGAAAGGGACGTGGAAGAGATGGTAGAGGGTAGGGGTTAGAATGTTGTGGCTCAGGATAGGGATACTTGGAATAATGTGGTTGCTGCGGCCAAGAACTTTCGAGTTCCGTAGCGCCACAGAGTAAATAGTCATTCTTACTCAAAAAGTTAAAGAATAAATGTTATTAAATGCTTCTCTTAGATTCATAATATAATTTGTATATACAATGAAAATTAGAATTTTAAATTGTGTCAATGATTTATTTCTGTATCTATATATATAAAGGAGAGTGTTTGTGTATATCTAATTTGTTTACTTTTTTACTGTCATAGAAACAAAAAAAAACAACAAATTTCTTACTTAACCGACACTTGATAATTTAGAATTATAAACAAAAACAATTGAACATCAAAAAACAATTTTTCACTTAACCGACACTTATGTATAAACGTAACGTAAGATGGGGATTGAAATTAATAGGGATAAAACAAAATATTTAGTAAGAGAGAAAAACATTATTAACATACAAAGTCTTAAGATACAAAATGTAAAATTTGAAAATGTAGAAAAATTTAAATACTTAGATTCTATAATTACAAAGGAAATAATATTGGATAAGAATTTAAATCGAGGCCGCAATCGGGTAACGTCTGTTATCATACAGTAAAGTGGCTTAACTCATCAAAACTTTTATCAAAATGGATAAAAATTGAAATATTTAAAACAATTATTTTGCCTGTTGTATTATATGGGTGGTCGATGATCTTGGGAGAAAGTAGATTTAAAGAATTTGATATTAGGATTGTTTGCAGCATTTAAGGACCAAAGAAAGATGAGATCACCGGGCTATGGCTGAGATGGCATAACGAGGAATTGCATGACCTCTATGCATCTCCAGGTTATTAAGGTTATAAAATATAGAAGGCTGGGATGGGAAGGGTTCATGGCTAGAATGGTAGATTAAAGATCGGCGAAATATATTTGAAAAAACCGATTGGGAAACATCCTGTGTGATTGGGAAGACCAAGAACGTGGTGAGTGGACAATGTAGGAAGGGACGTGGGACAGATGGGACAGGGTAGGAGTTAGATGGTTATAGCTCAGACTTGGGGGTTACTTTCGAGATCCGTAGAGCCACATGGATATCTATCTAGATTGATATAACAAATACAATAGTAATATATAATTAATTTACTGATTAAATTAAAATATCTTTTAAATAAGAACACAAAAAGATATGATAATATAATGTGATATACTGATTGCAACAAAATGGATGAAAACCTTTTACATACAGACTTTCAACGAAATATTACTTCGGGAGTACAGGGGGCGGAGCCCCTGTCTAGATGAGAAGAGCGCCGAAGGCGCTCTGATCAGCTATTATTATATATTTATAAATAAATATGGATATATCTAATATAATATATAAATACAATAAATAAAAGTAAAAGTTATCAAATTATTATTTATTATTTATTATTGAGTTGCATTTTATATTAATTAATGTAATATATATAATAAATGTATTTTTTTGTAGATGTATGTAATATAGACTCTAAAATTGAATGCAATCTGAAATAATAAATGTTAGATTCCAAAATAAATAAAATAATAAATATCTGCAGCTATTTTTTAACATTCTGTAGTACTGTTTACATTGATTTCGAGAAGAACTCAAAATTAAAAAATAATCTGAGCATTAAAAAAAAAAAAAAATAAAAACACACAAAAAACATAAAACAAAATTGAATTTTGAGAAATCATTATATTTATAAATTCTGAATAAAATCAAATAAAAAATGAAGAAGGAAATGTTTCTCCTTGGTTTAATGGCGATTTAATATCGACCAAAGAGTGTAGAGATAATTTGAATTGTTTGATAACATTCAAAATGTATTTATACCCTAAGCTCGATTTAATCAGGCATTCTTCCCTCTCCCTCCCCCCTCCCCACGGCCTCTCCTCCTCCCTCATTTCCTCTTTCCAAACCCGATAGAGATTCATTTTACAGAAAACCATTCGATACAGGCCATAATAAATTAATTTTGTTTATTGGAAGCGATTCTTCGTGTGCGATATATATCTATAAATATTGTTTCCAAACTTGAATCCCCCTGTGCAGAGTGAATTGAAAGAAATAAAATCTAGAAATTATTATGCTACTCGATATACAGCGTGTTGGTAAACAATTATCCAAGTTGTCAGAAAATTTCAAGTCATCTCACAAAATTAAACTGAAAACATTTTTAGTTTTTTTTTTCTATATATTTTTTTTTTTTTTTTTTTTTTTTTGTTTTATTATTTCTTAAAGGGAAACTTTTACAGAAATAATTGTGCAATTGTTAAAGTTAGAAAATAATTTAAATCAAATACTAAACATAAAAATATGTACGTTATTTTTTAACAAAAGTAGTTCGAAATTTTGTAAAATAATATTAATATTAGTTCCAAATAAGAATGCATCTATCAAAAAGTATTTAGTTTAGAGAAAAGTGGTATTATTTTTGATATTAGTAAATTTTCTAAGTTAGTAATTAAGAATAAGTTGCCTCATGCTTTAGAAAATGAAAGGACAACGTCTATTAAGTCGGTTGTAGCTTAAATGGGGAAGATATGTTGTATGATTAGATCTATGGCACCTCTCAACCTTGATCTTGTTTTTCTTTATTAAAAGCTGCTATTATTTCATCAAACTTGTAAATTTTGATCATGTAGGCTGAGTGCATTGCTTATTATTTTAATATTGGCTTAAAATTTTTCTTGTTACTATCTCGCCAGATTGCGATCAAGAAAATTTTCGATATCGAGATTTTGATGTTTTTATACGTTTTGAAAGTCCCTGAGTCATTTTCACTAAGGTTGAAAAAATGTCTGTGTGTATGTGTGTGTGTATGTAGACAAGATTACGCAAAAACGGTTTGAGCTAGAATCATGAAATTTGGTATACGGGCATTATTCAAAATTCGTAGTTTTCTATCAACTTTTGGAAAATTCATTCATTCGGAAGAGGGTCATCACATTTTCATTTTTTTTCCTCTAAACTGACCGTACAAATAAAGATATGTTTGATACTTTTTCACATGATTAAAAATTGTATAAAACTGCTATATATAGAATTTCAGCTTGATTGAATCGCTGAAAGTACCGAAATTAATTTTTAAATTTTTTTAACACGTTGACTGCAATCACGCTCCAGCACGTGACCTGGTGCCATCAACAAAGAGCCAAACACGAGTTGGTTTAATAAATATTATTTATTAATTTTAATTTACAATTTAATTTATTAATTTAATTTAAATATAATATATGTGTTAATTAATCCATTTCAAATTTGCGAAATAGTCCAGTGGGGACACTCCAGATTTTTTCCTTTTTGACAAGTTACACATCTATATCTCTTAAAAAATCATGATAAACAATAAAATAATATTAAAAACTATTTTTTTTTAATTAATTTTATTAAAAATGGAACATGGGAAAAAAAATGAATACTATTCTGAAATAGGAGTAGCCACTTCCGTCTCTCTTCTTTATTAAATGATAATACACTACAAGTACTTAATGTTCCATCTTTCTGTTCCTTTAATTATTATAATGTTCGTATTTTAATTATAACCGGATTTTATGTACGTATATCCATGTACATATTTAGATTTAGATTTGTTCAATAACTAGGGAGGACTAGATTATAGATAAAACAACTGGTGCGAGTGGCTCCTACTACTTTCATTTACAACATTTGATAATTAAAAGTATAACCTAATTTACCACACAGACAAATTGTATATAATAAAATAGAAAAAAAAAATAAAATGTAATTGAATTTAATTAATTTATAATAGTAACTTATCACCAAAAAATTAAAAAAGAAAAGAGTAAACTAACATTCCGGTTATACTCTTTTTAATTGGAAAGTGTCTATCATATCCCAGCTGCCTTCATATACCTATAATAAAATTGATATAAGAGTATATATAAACTATAAACTGAAATAATAAAATAATAAAAAAATGAATTTTTTATGAAATAAGATATAATTATATAAAATTTATTATACCTACTTTTTTTTTAGAAAAAAATTAAAGAAATAAATTCTGATTTGTTCAATGTATAGGAAACTATTTTATGAAAATTGTTATAACGACTCTTGGGAAAAGATCAATCGCAATAAAACTATTTAAACTATCCTACTTATTCAAAAAGTTAAATAGAATTTAAACATTTTCAATCCATTGAAAAATCATTAGAGTGAACTAGCATTTCCGTTAAGTATTACGGTTATACAATTATAACGAAATGGCTCAGTAATATCTAACAGATATAATTAAATTAAATATACAATTGAAATATTTTTATTTTTTGCTTGAACAGTCTATATATCCATAAACTAATTGTTGAATATTTACAATCAAATTCATTAACAATTGTAACAATTTAAATTTTTCATGAATTTTTGTTGTTGAATTTATATAAAAAAATTAGGTAATTGTTTAGTTTAACTCGAACCGATGTAAGAAGGATTTTGATAAAACTTTACCAGTAGATTCATTTTTTGATTCAAAAGAAACTTTCATTAAGCAGAATGTGGCGGTCGCTTCTAGTTTACGAGATAAAAATTATTAAAGTTTGCATAAATAAATCCATTGCTATTCTACTTAGTTACCATGTTTTATTATTTAATTACCAGAGGGCTCCACTAATTTTTTACTATCTCGCCAGAGATAGTATTGCGATCATGAAAATTTTCGATGTTGAAATTTTGATGTTTTTATACGTTTTGAAGGTTCCTGAATCATTTTCACTAAGGTTGAGAAAAATGTCTGTGTGTGTGTGTGTGTGTGTATGTAGACAAGATTACGCAAAAACGGTTTGAGCTAGAATGATGAAATTTGGTACATGGACATTATTCAAAATTCATAGTTTTCTATCAACTTTTGAGAAATGTAGCTCAACCGGAAGAGGGTCATTACCTACAACGTTTTGATTTTTTTTCCTCTAAAGTGACCGTAAAAATAAAAATATATGTTTGATAATTTTTCACATGATTAATAATTGTATAAAACTGCTATATATAGAATTTCAGCTTGATTGAATTGCTGAAAGTACCAGAATTAATTTTTTAACACTGCAAATCTCACGCGCCAACACGTGCCATGGTGCCATCAATAAAAAGTCAAACATGCGCTGGTTTAATATTTATTATTTATAATTTATAATTAATTAAATTTAATTTAAATATAATATATTATGTTATTTAATCCAATTCAAATTGCGAGATAGTCGAGTGGAGACACTCCAGCTAATTTTTTAATAAGTTCGGTTTGGATATAAGGAGATTAAAAAAATAATTAATTAAATAATTTTCCTATATCCAAACCGAAAATTAGTGAATAAGTGAATAATTAGTGAATTAGTCAATAAAACAAATGGTTGTTCATTCAAAACTAGTTTATATGCAAACTTTAATAATTTTTATCCCGTAAACTAGAAGCGGCCGCCACACACTACTTAGGAAAGTTAGTTTTGAATCAAAAAAGGAAATCTAGTGGTAAAGTTTTATCAAAATCCATCATACATCGGTTAGACTAAACAATTACCTAAATTTAAATTATTATTAAAATGTTAATGAATTTAACTAATAATTTTTGTATTTAAAAACAATTAATAACATATATTTCAGTTTAAATTTTGAATTTGAATTTTAAAAATTTTAATAATAACTTAATATTTCTATTAAGTGCGTATAGCTAATTTAGTTACATGCTTATATAATTGAAATTAAAAATATTGCGTTATATATATTTAATAATACTAAAGTAAAAGATAAATTGTAAAAAAATAATTTTAAAATTGATAATTAAAAAATGATGAAATTTTTCATAAACTTAAAAAATAAATATGATTTGTAAAATTTAAAGAATTATTATTTCTTTTTTTTTTATTTATATAAGAATACTTATTAAGAAAACTTATTTGAATTTATAATTTATAATATCATTCTTCATTCTCTACTCATTTGCCTAATAGGGATAAGTGTCAAGAACTAAAAAATCATTACACTTACACAGAAACTTCGATAAATTCGAAATTATTTATTAATTTCTGTTGTTTTTTTTTTGAAAATATTTTTTTATAAAATTGGCTGATCAGAATGTTTGAGTCTCCAACCCCATGTTTATATACCTATCGAGTTGATTTTACCTTCCCCTTCTCCTTTCTTGATCACTCTAAAACAAAGAACCACACAACATCAACAAGGTAACTAACTATGTACGCCAATATACCCGCTTTTACTTGCTCATTCTCTTGCTTGCATTCGCTTACATATATTATCAACTACTGGACAACGACTTGAACAAGCCCTTTAAAGTCGAGGGGGTGGGGATTCCGGTAAACTACCAAGGAAAACAATTTTCACCTGAATTCATCCTCTAGTATGGAGTTTAACATATTGTATGTTTATTATATGTATGTATGTATAATATATATATAGAGAGAGAGAAGCCAAACCAAATAACTCCAATTTTTAAAATTTTGCTAGAAATGTAATGTAATCTGGAATATATGAAATGAACTTGATAATCTTAATATTGCAATGCAATATACATTTTTTTGTAATCAATAACCCTAAATTTTCTACAACCTGTGAACTTTGGGCTTCATTTTCTCAGTTTGTCTAATTGTGGAGTTAATCGCTTTGGCTTCTGAGTAGCACATACTCAATTATATATATATATAATAAAATTAGCCTTATTAAACGTATTTTATGATGTTATATACAAACAGAAAGCATGATATTTACAAACTGCGTAAGAGATTTAGTTAATTCACTTTACAAAAAAAAAAACTGATAAAGAATTTGAAAGTTGTTCGTGGGATGATTCAATTTTGTAGAAACTTGATAAAAGAAATTTCTAATTTAAACGTCAAATGTTAAACGGACGACAATTTATATCCTTGGATAGGAGGGAGGCAAACAGAGAGAGTGCGAGAATCGATATTCTTTTTCATTTAACCTTTTTAAGGAAAATTTACGTTCACGGATGAACACCCTGTAGTCTGGGGTCTAGAAGTTCATTAGGTTCACAGGTAGAAGGTGCAATGTGCAATAAGTGCAATCTCAAGCCAATCAGCCGGAATATCGCGGGCGTTTTTTATGCATCGCCATGAATTGTGGCGAGAGTAAAAGCTGCAAACGAGCTAAACTAATCGAAAGCAACTCGGAGGAGACCATTATTCTATTTCAATGATTTTTTTTTTCCAATTCATTTACTATTTAAATAAACAATAAATTTTGTCCAATCAGTATCTATCGAAAGGCATTCCATTAGATAAATATAATTTATATTTCAATCGCATCCTATAAATCGTAAACATGAAAATGTTTATAATTATTAGAGAAACCAATGGCGGCTTAGAGAAGAGATAGCAAATGGAAAATTTTCTACTTTCGTTGTTGAGTTGAGTAAATAACAAAAAAAAAAAAAAGTTCCAACTTAACTCTTTTAATACATCATTTATCTTGACTAAACTTACAAGTGTTTCATAGAATTAATATCATCTAATATATATTAATTTTCTACGAAAAGGATTTATATTTATCTTCTAAATTAAACCTCAGAAGAGCAGGCTTAGAAATTGAGTATGAAAAACCTTAGTCATATTTTTTCTCTCACCCCCACCGCCTGATCCTCTTAATAAATCCCAACACGCAATTTCCCAAATAATCA
This sequence comes from Labia minor, assembly GCA_963082975.1. NCBI lineage: Eukaryota > Metazoa > Arthropoda > Insecta > Dermaptera > Spongiphoridae > Labia > Labia minor. The sequence goes on from OY720345.1 coordinate 59,379,364, forward strand.
TTCTCAAGGTCATCAAATGACACAAATCCAAAAAACAAATATTAATATTTGAATTATGTATAATATATGCTTTCTCATTTAAATGAAACATATCAATTTTGAAAAATTAATTTTTATATAACTGAAAATTTACTTTTTTTTATTAATTAAAAAAAAAATACTTTTTAATTTAAATTATAAATAATTTCATATTTTTTAAAAATATTTAATTGAATATTATATAAATATGAAGGGGAAAAAATTAGATTAAAATATTTTAAGAAAATAAAATAGATAAATTATGGGGACCACGCCTTTCCTTCTTTCTTCATCATTAATCTTAGATTACAAGTGAAATTTTTAGAAGAAGAAGAATCAATAAGTAATGGAATCCGAGAGGTCACCTAATCAATGTCAAGTTCAGTTTGGGAGATTTTGAAATATCCTTATCACTACTGTATTTGGAATAAACGATAAAAAAGTAAATAAAGTAAGTTAATAAAGTAAGTAAATAAAATTATTCTAAAATTTGAACTATACTTTAGAAATCTTCTAAATATATTATTACAAAAAAAAAAACTTACAATAAAAACAATCATTCTTTATTCTCTTGTTTATCTATTATTTTTTAAAAAAGAAAACTTAAATCCTAAATAGTAATAATATTAATGAAATAAAAGAAGGCGAGTTCAAAGACTTTTGAACTTGAAATAATTTAATTTTTTAAGCCTCTCAAACTTGTCAAAGAGAAAATTTAAGTGTTTTGTAAGTTTATCCCTTTGAAAACAACACAATTCTTTTTTTAAAAGAAAGAAACTTGGATGTTCTTGATGAAATTACCTTTTAATGCAATATTTTATATTTTTCTTATATATATATATATAATAGAGTTGAACTACTTTATATATACGGTATATATATTTATATATATAAACTTTAATGGTATACCATGATCATTAGTTAATAATTAATATAAGCATTAACAAGATAGGAATACAAAATGCATTGAAACCGGTATAGTATCTGAATTTAAGCATCAAGTAAGGTGATTTAACCTAAAAGAGGCCGTCTTAGCATCAAATTCTGTTACATGAGTACTATATCAATTGATTGATGAGGCTTAATAGAGATTTTGACGTAAAGTATTTATGAAATTATTCCCATCATTCTTTCTCTAGCACTCTTCCACTATCAACAACAGAAAATACGCTCCTTTTGAAGATCAAATTATATTACTGAAATTATAAATATTTGAATATACTTAATATTAACCAAAAATTTGTTTTTTCATGACTAGGAATTTAATTATGTTTATTTATTATTATTATTTATATGCAGTAGTAAGTACTGAAAATATTTGTTTAGTTCATAGAAATTTCCTTTAATTTATTAACACACTATGAGCGGGGCGGGTATTTGTACCCTTTGCGGGGACTGCCACTTATAAGCGGGGCGGGTATTTATACCCGTTGCCACTTATATAATATATATTTTCCCTTGTGTCACTTAAAATTACTTATTTTAAACGATAACTAATATATATACCTCATATAAGTGGCAACGGGTATAAATACCCGCCCCGCTTATAAGTGGCAGTCCCCGCAACGGGTACAAATACCCGCCCCGCTCATAGTGTATTAACAATATCTTATCCCAATCATATGCTTAAACTCCTTAATTAATATGTATTCATTTTCATGTTTATTTTATTATTATTTTTTTAAAAGGTTTTTAGGATATATAAACTCTGCTAGAATTTTTTTTAATTCATTATAGATTTTACTCTTACTTCTATATTTACTTTAAATAATTAAATTTATTTTTTAAATTTTTGTACTCAATGGGATTTGAACACTCGTTCCTAAAATCCATAATTCATCGTTCTACCATTCAAGATACTATTTTAATTAGTTATACATTATCTTGGAATTTATATTTTATATCTGTGTCAATATAATTATGTGATTTAACTTAAAAAAATTATTATTATTCGATTTGATTGCACTTTCTCAGCATTGTTGCTGGAAAACTTTCACTTATCCCTAAGATGCAGTGGGTTAGGTTAGGTTCGGTCGATGCAAAAAAATTCATTCTGACCCGTTTGACGGATAATTCGAATTTATTTGTCCATTCTACTGGTCATAGGATACCTGATTAATATTATCCAACTTGATAGGCAGTTTCCTTGCATAGGATATACAAAAGGTAAAGGTTTATTTTTATTATTAATATTTATATTATTATTTTTGGAAATTGCTCATTTGTCATTAAGACCATCATTGGTAAAGTTTATTTTCTTTAATTAGATTTTATTTTCTACATAAAAGCAACTGTCCAAGTTTTAATTGTTGAGGATGTTATCACAGAATAAACAATATAGTTTGTATAATAATAAAAAGTAATTATTTATATATTTTAAAATAAATAATGTTTTTTTTATCTTCCACCGAAAATAGAATAATAATTATATACTTATTTAATTATAATTTCAAGGATGTGGTTTCTATCATAAGTTTCACAAAAAGCTTCCTCAACCACAATGATTTAGATCCGACTGAAGTTGGGGGACAATGTCCTCAAAATTATAGTCTCTTGTAATAGTTCTATTATTAGCACAAGAGATACTAACCTGAATAATTTCTAAACATATGAACACAATAGTGTTGTCACATTCGTAAGAAATGTAAATTATCAAATAATTAAATTTTTGTTTTTCAAAAATTCATTTAAAAAAAAGAAAAAATTTATTAAATAAAAAAAAAATAGTATAATAATTAATAGTTTGTATGTATTATTTAAATTTCTTGGATATTTTTGGGTGTGAGTCAAGGGATATAAAGAACCTCCACGACTACAATCGAGGCGACAGGTGAACATTCCATTTGGATCCAAACCGATTAATATTTATCAAAAATTTCATTTTATATTCCAATATAATTAATATTTAATATCGAAAATGAAATACGTACCCACGCTTTCTCTATCCCCTCTACCTTCATTTCTCTCTCTTTCTTTTGACAGATCTACATATTGATAATGTTTCAAATTAAATTGAGTTTAATATCTCTTCTGTTTCCCAGACCAAGTGACTTAGAGATTTACTGTTATACTTTTATCATAAAAAAATTTCCATAAATCTATTTTTTATTATTGAAAACTTTTTATACGCACACCACCTTGACAGTTTTATTTTGTCATTATTTAATAAATTATACACGGGGAAAAAAAATTGAATGGTTAAAGGCCGGAAACAAATGCCTCGGACAGAAAAAGATGATTTTTTCCGAATGGGAATCTCATGTTTTATTAGATAACTAAAACAATTAGCTGGAGTGTCTCCACTCGACTATCTCGCAATTTGAATTGGATTAAATAACATAATATATTATATTTAAATTAAATTTAATTAATTATAAATTATAAATAATAAATAATAAATATTAAACCAGCGCATGTTTGGCTTTTTGTTGATGGCACCACGTCACGTGTTGACGCGTGAGATTTTCAGTGTTAAAAAATTAATTCTGGTAATTTCAGCGAATCAATCAAGCTGAAATTCTATATATAGCAGTTTTATATAATTATTAATCATGTGAAAAATTATCAAACATATATCTTTATTTTTACGGTCACTTTAGAGGAAAAAAAATCAAAACGTTGTAGGTAATGACCCTCTTCCGGTTGAGCTACATTTCTCAAAAGTTGATAGAAAACTATGAATTTTGAATAATGTCCATGTACCAAATTTCATCATTCTAGCTCAAACCGTTTTTGCGTAATCTTGCCTACATACATACACACATACACACATACACACATACACACACACATACACACACACAGACATTTTTCTCAACCTTAGTGAAAATGATTCAGGAACCTTCAAAACGTATAAAAACATCAAAATCTCAACATCGAAAATTTTCATGATCGCAATACTATCTCTGGCGAGATAGTAAAAAAAAAAAAAACAAAAAAAAGGGTTTGTTGCTCATTCACTACTTTGTGTTTTGTTCGTTTCAATTAGGTGCTTATTAATCACATTTGTTGATGAATCATTAATTTCAAAGGAAATAATTTCAATTACAGGAATCGTAGCCATTCATCTGAATTCCGTTTCTGAATAGCTGCTCACTTTTATCCAGTGGTGGGAGGAGAACGCGGGGGAACGACGTTCCCTTACCTTTTTTCAGAACCGGAGCGCGCTCCAGTACTTTTTCATGTCCCGACAGCTCCCACTTAAATCTACTATTAGAATTTCTTTTTTGTGTTCGTTAATATTCTGTATAGTAAGAATAAGAAAAAATAAAAACTTATATGGAAAAAATAGTTTGCTGAAAATAGGACTTTTTATGCTCCCACCAGTGGCGTACCTAGAACTTTTGCCGCCCGGGGCGATCTCCAGTTTGCCGCCCTTTCTATTATAACTCAATCAAATAGAGGTTTTTATAAATAAATACACATAAATAAATTATTAAGTTATTTAATCAATATTAATTAATACACAGAGTAAATTTTTTTACACATATTTGTATGCACTCGTAAACATATTTATATAATATTTACTCTTCTAGCTTTCATACTAGAAAAATCGTGTATAATGCTCTCAAAATTTATATTATTTGTAATTTCTTGTTCGATTGTCAATATTGCAAGATTTTGTAGTCTTAATTGACTCATTGTAGAACGAAGATAATTTTGCCGTACAAAATCTTAAAGATGCGCTTACGAATTCAACGAATTTTAATGAATACAATAAAATAAAATTATTATCCTATTCTTGGAATTAGAATTCAAAATTTACACTAAAATGCATTTATATACACCGAGGAATAATATTCGAAATCATATAGTTGATCATAATTTATATAAATCAAATAGTAAACTTATAATATTCATAATAATCATTTATTATTCAAGAAAGAAAAAAAATAAATATGAAATGAATAAGTTGCTTTTTACAACTATAACTAAATATAAAAAATGCCGCCCCAAGATAAGTGCCGCCCGGTGCGGACCGCACCCACCGCCACCCCTTAGGTACGCCACTGGCTCCCACTATGCGTTCCCTTACTTCTTATTTTACCAATACATCACTGCTTTTATGATATAAATTCTTCATTTTTTTTGAAACAGCTTATTTTATAAATGTCAAATAGATACTATAACTTAAAAATTGACGTTTACTTTATTTATTTGTTTTATATATTGTAGATTGAAGTTCAACATCCGTTATAAAAAAAGTTTTAATAATTTATTTATTTTTTTTATCTACTACACTAAACCATTGTTTTATATATTTTTTTATTGTATATATTTTCAAATTTATTTATTATTGAGATAAAATTGTTAAAGAATATTTCAAAAATTGATATGTTTATTATTATATAATATAATATAGGAGTAGTATATATATATATATGTTTCGTTGTGTATTATTGAAGTCGAATGCCTATACATCCCCTAATGTATCCTTCTACCAGGATGGGCTAAATTTTATCTAAAGATTAAATCAAGAGTCTCTCCCAGTATTCCTCAGGGATCATGTATTTCCCTTGATTCGTGCATGCTTTACGAGCAAGGCGCGTGCGATCATGTATCCGAGTATCTGTAAATCAGTAAATCTTTCCAAGTGTTGGTGTGTAGGTACATGTATTGGAGTGTATGGGTGTATCAAGAAGATTTCAAAACGTAAAGGGTTAATCGCGTGCGCCAGGAGGCTTCCAATTCTCCATTCGGTCATGAATAATATCGACACTGGAGAGAATCCGACTAGCCTCGCTGACACCAGATAAATTCATTCTTTCATTGAGAATGGATTGCTGAAATTTGTCTTTAATTTTATTAGCTGACATAGGAAAAAAATTAAAAAAAAAAAAAAAAAAATGTTATTTATTCATTTTCCACGCGCGGGATTAACAAATATTTTTGTCAGGTTCATTTTCAAGTAACTCCGTGATGCGATTTTTCATTTCCTCCCCATGGAGAGAGCGTCTTAATCAGATATTTTCCATTTTGCATTTGCACCTCCAGCCAATTCTGACAGTGATGTCTTCACAAGGGAAGTCATTCATCCCTTTTATAATAAAGTATTCTTTCGTGGAGTTGGTTGGCATGAAGCCGACAATCGATGTGCGAATCGTTCGTTCCATTTTCAAGGTACGATTTATTCCTTGGAGAGAATGAAAACGCCTTTAGTAAAAGCAACAAAGAACGATATAAAATGTTTACAAGAATATTGCCCGGAGGTCATCCAACCCTTGAAAAGGATTCTACACTCCGATCAACAAATTCAACTTTTTTTTTTTTTTTTTTTTTTTGTTATTGGAAATATTGAAAATTAAAACTCACTGACTTAAAAAATAATACTTTTTAAAAATATCTTGGCGTTGAACAAGAAAAAAAAACTAAAAATAAAAATAAATTCAGTTAACGTTGAAAAATTAAAGAAGAACTACATTATTTATTACCAGAGTGAAAACATTAATGATAGTTTATATATTTATTTATTTTCCTATTGTACAAAAGTTATATAAATTAAAAAGAATTAGTAATATATATATCTATCCTACTAAAAGAATTAACAACTATATTTAAGTTATTTTTAAAATTAATAAAAAGTTTAAAAGAAACATGTATCAAACTTTGCAGATTGATACAAAAACAAGTCCTCTCACCGCTTTATAGAATTAAAAGAAAGATTTCAGTTGGTGAGAAGAGTTCATCATGAATGCTCTTAAACCTGTCCTAAGAATTTCAATATGTATGTCCATTATTTATAATATAAAATTTTACCGCTGAAATACTTTGACTCTTATAATTCATTTTACTGCATATTTACAGAATTATGTATCTTATTTATAGGTACTATAAATGTGATCTGCCAAATTATAATTTATGATTTCTTGTTTCTCCCTTTTATCTTATGAATTCCAAGAAATTGACAAACAAATATGAAAAATCAGGTGGCAAGCTCTTAAATGAATAGAAGTGGGTGGAGTTCAAATCTTGACAGCAACCGATATTTTTTATTTAAATAAATGAGAAAATCTAAGCAAATAAAATTTACAGACTACAAATCACAAATGAGAAAAATAAATATTTTTTCTTCCCTAGAATTGATCATTCGTTGAAATATATTTATGGACTTGTTTTCTAAAAAAAATTTTCAATGTTGTCCATTAAAAATTGTCTAGAAAATGAATATGAAAATATCAAATTTTTAAATTTATTAAAGGAGATGTGGCGTCTAAAGACAAATAATTGTATGAATTTTATATATCAAAAACCAAGTTATAAATTAAATATAGGTATTGAACTATAAATATAAATAATTATATAAATGTTAGAATAAGCGAGTGCAGGTCGATTTTACTGCCAAGAATTGACTAGAGAAGTGGGGGAAGATGAGATGTAGGTTGACAGATAGTTGAATAAAGTGTCTTATCAGAACTTCCAAAAAGGCAAATTACCCCTATGATGTAATGAACGGTAAAGTTCAGTCTAAAGGAGTTTATCAAATTGTTCTCTAATGGAAATATAAAATACCTTAAAATGAATATACGAGGGTAAGTGAATAAGTTCGTGACTTTGTGCATTTCCTGAATCCAGCTGACTCCTGTGTAAATTTGAACCAGTTGGATCTTTTAGCTTTTGTTTGACACTCATTAATAGCAGACTACCTCGTCATTTGAGAAGAAAATTGAAAAAAATGAATTTCCATGAAAATTCATGAATTGGGATACCAACTCCTCTCTCATCCGCCCTATTGTCCGGATTTAGCCCCGAGTGACTATTTCCTTGTTTCCAAAACTGAAGAAATGGCTCAGCGAAAAGGGATTTGACTTCAACGATGAAATCATCTCGCAAACAAATCTAGTTTGAAGTCCTTGGAAGGAAAAAAATTGTAAAGAGCTCAAAGGAGACTACGTTGAAAAATAAAATAATTTTTTATCAAAAACATGTGTTTCATTCAAAAAGTCAGGGAATTATTGACCTGCCCAAGTATAATGATATAAAAAAATATTTAAATTAAGAGATTTCTCTTTTAATAAATGAATAAAGTATATGAATGCTTATTAGATGAAGTTCACTATAAAATAAAAACTTTAAAATCAAATTTATTTAATCCTTTTACGTGTATTATATATTTAGTTTAGTTATAATAATCATTAATGATCACTTTATTTCTTAAATTATAACTTTTATTTTAATCAATTATTATTAACATTTGTCGATAAAGCTTTAAAATATTTGGGTAATAGTAAATTATTTTAGGAATTTGGCAGAGTAGCCTATTCTCTTGTACTTATATATATATTGTATGTATGTATTGTAGTCGTTTGTAGATTGAGTAAACATAATACACAGTTAGTTAGTTGGCTACTGATAGGTTCATTAGATGAAGCACCCACATGAAATTCCATGAAGTTTTCCGAGTCATTACGAATAAATTCAAATTGCAAGCGATCCTAATTAGTTAGTCCATTTACGTGAAGTTTGCCTAAGGAGGTTTTATTTAATAACCAAGAGATATATATCATAATCGTCAGGTATAAAACAAAAATGAATTAATTTCAAAATTCCGAGCAATTAATTTTCAGTTTTGTCATTGGACATCCTTCTCTGGGAAACACTTTTTTTTCTTTATTCATTTGATCTGATTATTATCTAAGTATAGCAATGATCGCTGGAAGGGATTTGTATCATGCCCTTCTAATTTCCATTACTAAGTATAATGTCCAGGTCAGCTCGTATCTGGCCAAACAATAGGTTTTACCCTCAGGGGACAAAAGAGTGTATTTCGGGTAGAAAATAAAGTCTCAGTTGGATTCAAATGAGACAAATTCAATGAGAAGTAATCATAGAAAAACTCTTAAAAATTAGACGTGACTTTAATTTACCATGACAAAAAAAATACCTATTTTCAAATGGTTTTCAATTAAAGGAAAAATAAAAATACCTCGATCACAATGCATTTTTCTTTCCGATTCAAAATTCCATAATTACAATATTAATTATTAAAATAAAAATATTCATTCAAGGATTTAAATGTAAAATGATAAACATTGTAAATTTTAAATTTAAGATTTTAGGTATATAAGTATTCCAAATTCCATAATTGCAATTTTTTAAATTATTTACTTATATATTAAATTAATAAAAAATATTATTTATAAAAGAATATGATTTGTTTTTATTTAATTTTATGATGTATAATTCAAATTTCAGAAAAATAAATATCGGTATCTGAGAGTTCAACTATTAAAAATTACAATTTAACAATGAAGTTATCCGTTAATGCACAGATATAACTTTTTGCAAAATTCTATAGCTTCATAATCAATAATATAACAATGTAAATTCATACAATGCAGTAGCATCCATATTTGAGTATAACAATCAATTGAATACAGATGATTATAATAATTAATAATATTTTTGAATTTGATTTGTAAAGTATTTTTCCTTCCCAATACTTTAACAGACAATTATTATTATTATTATAAATTTCTGCTAAATATAATAACTAATAAATAACTTGGAGAAAAAGTGTAAATTTTATTTGAATATGTAAAATTTATTAAAATTGTTTATTTACTATCTCGCCAGAGAGATTATTACGTCACGAAAATTTTCAATGTCGAGATTTTGATGTTTTTATACGTTTTGAAGGTTCCTGAATCATTTTCAATAAGGTTGAGAAAAATGTCTCTGTGTATATATGCGTGTGTGTGTATGTAAGTATGTGGTGTGTGTGTGTCTGTGTGTGTAGACAAGATTACGCAAAAACGGGTTGAGCTAGAATAATGAAATTTATACTAGCATTATTCAAAATTCGTAGTTTTCTATAAATTTTTTAATTACCCCTTTACGTTTTCATTTTTTTTTCCTCTAAAGTGACCGTAAAAATAAAGATATATGTTTTATAGTTTTTCACATGATTAAAAATTGTATAAAATTGATTTAGAATTTCAGCTTGATTGAATCGCTGAAAGTACCGGAATTAATTTTAATTATTAATTTAATTAATTAAATTTAATTTAAATATAATATATGTTATTTTATCCAATTCAAATTGCGAGATAGTCGAGTGCAGACACTCCAGGTTTTTTTTTGTTTGAAATCTAATTTTCAAATGTTAAAATTTTTCAACAAAATATTTATTAATAAAAGTACTCATTCCTATCAAGTGTGTATAATAAGTACATATACATGGACTTATATTCTAAATATTGATGTTCAATTTTTGTTTAAATATTTAAAGCCATTGGGAATTCATTTTTAGCTAAATGATTTCAATTCATCTTGAAAACAAATACATTTTCATTGAATCAGTAAATTTTCTCATATGGGAGAGCTTTGTTGGTTATTTCATAGAATTGAATGTTGTTTAATAAATAAAGATATATAACGGCATGCTTGTGGGTAATTATTCAGATTCAGTTTACTTTCTCCCTTGTTTCTATAAATTGTTCCCTTATCTCATAGGTTCTTAAACTTATGTACTCCACGGACCCCCACTTGAAAAAAATTTTTTTGACGGACCCCCATCACAACTTTAGGTACTTTACGTCATTTTATTAATTAATTTCTGGCTTACGATCTCATAAGGACAAGGATATATGATGAATATCTCTAACAGTGATTGGTGAATAACGATTTTTTTGCATATTGTAGAACACATTTTATTAGAAATTATAATATTGAAGAAAGAAAATACAAACATTGTCATAGCAACAAATCTCACAAATTATAATGGGTACTTACATTAAATTCATATAAATATTTTATAATTTTTTTCAGAAAATATTAAATAAGAAATATTTTAAAAAATAACTGCATCTATCTCATTAAATATAACTTACATATTTAATGAGATGTATGCAGTTGTTTTCTTGAAACAAGAATCTCAATATCTGGCTTAATATTGGAAACTTTTAATCTAAGATCCGGCTCTACATTTAATTTGTTTCTATATTTAGACTTAATATAAAATAGTACCGAAAAAGCTTGTTCGCATAAATATGTAGTGCAGAATGGAATCAAGTGTTGAAGTGCTTTATTTGCAAGCGCAGGATAATCTGACCTGAGAAGTAACCAAAAGTTGCTCAATTCAGTTTTGTTAAATTTTAGTTTATAAGTTGTATCACATGATAATTCCACGAGAATATCTTGTTCAGGTGCAGATAAATGTTTAGCATTTGTAATTTCCATATTAAATGGATCTCTGATCCAGTTATTGCAAGGATCAGGAGTAGAAAAATACTTCCTGAAGTTGCTTTTCAAAGTAATTAAATGTTCAACAAATAATTGACGCGTTTGATTAAGCAATTTTTCACTGGAGCTTTCTATGAAATCATTTAGAGTTGGAAAAGACTCATATACACCGTTCTGGATGCGTTTCGACCACAAGTCGATTTTTTTAATCATTGCTTCTATTTTATCTTCAACTTTAAATATATTTACAACAGTACCTTGCAGGCTCAAATTAAGTTCGTTCAATTTTGTAAAAATATCAGTCAAGTAAGCCACATTAGCTAACCAGATAAAATCATTGAAACATTCGGTCAGTTCAAAATGCGCATCTATTAAAAACAATCGTATTTCATCTCGAAGCTCAAAAAGGCGAATGAGTACTTTCCCGCGGGACAACCAACGTACATCTGTATGTAATAATAAATGTGTATGTTGACTACCCATTTCCTCACACAAAATTTTAAAAACTCTGGAATTAAGTGGACGAGCCTTAATGAAATTGACAATTTTAACTACTTCGTCTAATGTTCTTTTCAAATCTGGTGACATATTTTTGGCTGCTAATGATTCTCTGTGAATGCAGCAATGATTCCAAACAACCTGAGGCGCAACATTTTTAATAAGAGCAATCAATCCAGTTCTTGTACCTGACATTGCACGAGCACCATCAGTGCAAATTCCAACACATTTTGGCCACTCTATTTCATTTTCGGTTATAAAATTATTCAAACTGTTAAATATGTCATTAGCTGTCGTTCGTGAAGGTAGTGAATCACAAAACAATACATCTTCTTGTATTTGATTTTCAAACTCATATCTAATGAAAGCTAACAAATTGGCATTATTAGTGACATCAGTACTTTCATCCAATTGTAATGAGTAATAGTGACTTTTGCGCACTCTCGATATTAATTCTTCTTTTATATTACATGACATGTCTTCAATCCTATTCTTAACCGTATCATTTGATAATGAAATCAAATTTATATCGTTTGCTGCTTTAGTTCCTAACATTATATTTGTAATTACTTTTGTAGCAGGAAGAATTAATTGCTCTGCTATATTATGCGGCTTTCCTGCTTTAGCAATAAGTAGAGCTACTTCATATGATGCCATTACTGCTTTCTTACTCATACCACCAGATCCCGTCTTTACCATCAATTTCTGACTTGAATTAAGTTCTTCTTTTTTCATTTTAAAAAATTCGATAGACTTACTAACATGCTCGCTGTGCTTTGTTTGTAAATGACGTCTGAGATTAGCAGGTTTCATACTTTCATTGGATAAACTTTCCTGACATAGAACGCAGACTGGTCTTTCCACAGCATTGTTGCAAATATAAGTAAATCCAAATGATAAATAATCATCCGAATATTTTCTAGTTTTGCGTTTCTTGGTAGAGTTTGCTGTTGATGCCTCATCATCTGATTCTTTCCGTTTCTGTGTTGAACCAGTTTGTAGCCAACGATCCATTTTATGGAGTAATTTATTAACATTGAACTACAATAATATAAATATAATATAAATATAACGAATTATTATTTACTAGCTATGTTTTAATATGATTTGAAATGAATGTTTTAATATCATTTTAAATGAATGTTTTAAATCATTTTAATAAATGTTTTAAATCATTTTAAATAAATGATTTAATATCATTTTAAATGAATATTAATTTATATAATAAATATATTTCGTAATTTGATTCTAAAATATTATTAATTTCGTAATTTGATTCTAAAATATTATTAATTTCGTAATTTGATTCTAAAATATTATTAAAATAAATATTTTTTATTCATAAAACTAACTTATACTTACTCTCAAAAACAGCCTTTCTGGGAAATTGCAAAATGTGTTTAGTGTTTTTATAAAATAATGATCATGCAAATTACACTAAAAATTAAAAAAAATTATTAGCTATAATAAACTATTATTAGCTATAATTTAATTATAATTAATTAAATTAATAAAAATAATTTAAAGATACAACTCGTTGAGAAATGAACTTATAATTAACATTAATAAAAATAATTTAAAGATACAACTCGTTGAGAAATGAACTTATAATTAACATTTGCTTTAAAACTGTTTAAAACCCCAGAGTGGACGCTGACAATTTGGGTTTTTCCGGGTAAGACTGTCCCCTCCCCTGGTTTTCCCCAATAACAAAGTGAAAGAAAATTCCCTTATATGCCTCCCCTTCCGAGCCCCTAAGAGGGGTTATTTTAAAGGAACAATCGAAAAATGATTTTAAATGAATGAATGGATGAAAATTCAAATTTTATATATAGTTTTTTATATATGTTTATTTATTCACAAAAAATTAATTGACATAATTATCAATTTAATAAAATAAAATAGTATTATTAATAGTATTAAATTATAGCCGTAATTCTCTAGGAGGATATAGTTACACAATGAACTTTAAATATTTATATATGTATATATTTTTACGATGATTTTTTTCCGAGGACCGCGGACCCCCAGTAAAGGCTTCGCGGACCCCCAGGGGTCCGCGGACCACAGTTTAAGAACCACTGCCTTATCTAGAGTGGGTTTGATTAGACCAGGAACATTCCGAATATTTAGCTTATAAATCGGAGGGTTTTCCTACCCCCTTGTTGCCTTAAATTCTCCCTTATGATGAATTCGACAAATAAAAGCAGGTACAAACGAATTGCCCGGGGGGCGAGGGGCCAATCTAACATTCAGAAGCCGTCGGTTCCAGTATGAACCCTTTTCTGTGGTGGTGCACGCGCGATACGGCCTCAGCAAGTGCCGTATGGTTTAAAACCAGTCCAACCGATTCATTTTATTGCCAAGGCGAAATTTGATTTATTTTCAGAATTAAAATTGCAGATTAATGACTAACTGTTTGAGCGAGCTCGATCGTGTCGTGCTACGGCGATATTAAAATGCCTATTTACATTGGTCTCGTATTGAAAAATGAACTTGAAGCTCCAAAATAATGAACGAGAGTTGAAACTACTCCCCCAATGGTTAAATATCGTCAAGAAACCTGTTTTTTTTTTTTTTGGGTCGAACAGTTTTATACGGATTAGCATTTATTAAGAATCAATTAAAATGTTTTAATGGATTCGCAGGCAATTTACAAGAAATTCTCTTCCAATTCCAACAACCTTCTGATTCAATCCCTTTCAATTGAGATTGAAGAAAGGAAGGGTAACATATATCAGAACGTACAGTTTCATTTTGAGTAAAAAATGGACGCAATTATCAGCTAAATTATAATTAGTTATTTTTTTTATCTATTTGATAATTTGGTTTATACGCTGTAGGGGATCAGGATAATTATTTGTATGCTAATATCGGTTGTTCAAGGTTTTAGGCTCTTGGAATAGAAATTATTTCTCTAGGGCGATTATTATTATTTAAGTTTTTTTTTTTTTTTTTTTTTTTTTTTTTTTTGAATTTATAAACGCAACATCAAAGAAGAAAGGATAATTATTTTTTAAGAAAGTTTGAAAAGTTGATATTAAATCGATGTACTTTAAAAACACTTCTGATCACAATTAAAGGGATTGATTATAATAGCAAATAATAATCAATTGCTAAAGAACAACCCTTAAGCTCTATTTAAAAGAAACAAAAAAAGTGGAATTTAATAAATATCAAATTTGTCAATTATTGTACATTTAAAAAATTTTAGAAAAAAAAAACAAAAAAATTAATTATAAAATAATTTTGAAGTTTTTGTTTTCTTGACAAAAGTCAGGTGATAAAGTATAACTACCCCCATCAATAACACGCACTAAGTTTGTTTTTTTTTTCAATTTAATTCGATTGTGAGGAATAACAGGAGTTATACATCTAAACATGTCTTTAATAAGGGTAATAAAAAAAAAAATAAAAGATGATCTTTATAATTAATTGGATAAAAAAATACAACTATTATTAAATTAATTAAATAAGTGTCTATCTATTTCTATTGAATTGGTTTGTATTTTTATTATTATGTGTTTCGTGTATTGATACCTGTAAGGCCACGCGTGACTTAGATCGAGACAAAGATTGGCTACCACTTCAGAAGGTGTTATAAAATATTGATTGCTACATTATTTGAAACCATTAATTAATATATAAAGAAACTTTACTTTATCTTATACAGTACAAATACGTCTATAAATGAGTATATTGACATTTTATAAAAATTTAAGAAAAATAATAATTCATTTAATTAGTAATTAATAAAGGACAGATTGGATTGGATTTGTATGTTATGTTATGTATTTGAATAAATTAATTAATAATAAATTTTTGTGATTATTTAAATCCATTACAAGATATATATCATAAGATAGAAATTTTTCATAAATATCTAGGAAAATCGAAAAAACTTTAAGAAAATGTTATTTAATTTTTACCGACCGACGATAGTAAGGGAGGTATTGTTTTCACACCAAATTTCACATGTGGAGATTTTTACATATCTCCACGAATCATGCATTTTCTAAACAGAAAAAAGTATTTTTAGCATGATGTCTGTCCGTCCGTCTGTCCGTCTGTCCGTCTGTCCGTCCGTATAGATGTGTACAGCCTGAACGGCTCAACCGATTTTGATGAAATTTGGTATATTTACTTAATGCATCAGTGGGATGAATTGATCAACTTTTGGTGTATATCCGGAAACCGGAAGTGGTAGTATTAGCGATCGACGATAGGAAGGGAAGGGTTATTTTCACACCAAATTTCACATGAGGAGATTTTTTTATATATCACCACGAATCATGCACTTTGTATTGGTTTTATCCTCGGGAAAATCATATTTATTAGTTTTTTCTTGATTTAAAATTATATGACTTCATCCAGCCATTCATGACGTCACAGCCTGGTCTTACATATATATTATAAATAAAATAAAATTAAAAATATTTATGTTATATTCATATCTGTTTTTTATTACATTAATAGATATATTAAAATTATTTGAAATTGTTTCTGTAGCTGAAAATTAATTCACTTCAAACCGTCGGTCGGTTCGGATCTGGCCACAGGTCAACTTATTTTTATTGAATAGAAGAAAATATGACGTCAATGATAGGACAGAAACTATAGTCGAGGAGCTAAGAGTTGGTGCATGAAGAGTGGCGGCCAGGAGAGGCGGGGCTACCCTCTCCTAGAGTGATTTCCCCTCCACCACAGTCTTCTACTCTCTGAAATTAACATATAAAAAATTTGTTATGTGCAACAAAGTAGCGTGGTGTGGTTTTGTTGGAATGGTAGGAGAAAACGCGGAAACTGCTTGGCCGAAGGTGGGGGTCGGCTCATGCACCAACTCTTACCTCCTCGAGTATAGAACTGATGTTTAGAAAAAATTTGGACTTTTTCGAATTTCAAGATTTTCTCAATAAACTATCTGTGATAGGTAAGACAGAGAACCTAAAAAAAATACGTAAATAGATTTTAATAAATAATTTTGTTTAGTATTATGTTTGTTTTTTACAAAAAAAGATAAAAAATAGTGAATCAGATCAATATGTTTTATATGGTATAATTAATGCTCACTAAAGAATTTTAAATTATAGGAGAGAACACACTGGTAGGCAAGAATCTACCAGAGTTGGAAATTTTGTAGCGTATGATTGCGAAAACTGATCAATTAAAGGAAAAAATATGGGATTTTTTCGAATTTCAAGACATTCCCACTAAACTATTGTTTAATTGTCTCTTAAAATTATAAAATCAGAGTTTTGATTATTGAGAATCAATTACCCCTTCTTTATATATTAATCAAAATAAATAATTAATTAATACAAGAACATCAACTATTTCAATTTAGTGTTAAATTATAAAATTTGAGTCGGATTGCTGATTAAATATAAATAAAAAATTAATTGAAATAAAAAACAATAAAATAAATTGAATTTGTGTAAAAAATAAATTATTCTTTATTTATTCGCGCTAATTAAAATGATATACCTTTGCATTTAAAATTTGAATACATGGATAAATTCTACATTCAAAAATGGCAATAATAACTTATGAGAGTTGCTTTTTAATTTATTAGCTTTGGTTTTAATTTATGGTTTATACCATTTTGACAACTATTATTATTTTAAATCTTTTATACTAATTTTTTTGTATTTAAATATTTTTTAACTTATAACTGAAATTAATATATACTAGTAAGTTTAAGATTTCATTTACCAAGTCAACAACATGTTTTTGTTTAGCTAATTATTATTAGAATAATAAATTATGAATCTAAAAGATTAATTAAAATTAAATATTATAGTAAAAATATTTCGTTTAAATATCTATTACACTAAAAGTTTGTTTCAAAGAAGTGGTGACTTCAATACATTCTTCTTTGATCATATCGATTTATAACTATCCTATTTCCTATTTATTAAAGAACCCGTCTACAATCCAAAAATAAAAGAAACAAAAAAGTTGTTTGAACAACGATAAGACGAAACGAATAGGAATGCCGGTAGCCCACCTAACTCGGCCCCAAGACAAAAGCAAAAGAGAGAAGAGGGGAGTAAGTAATTAGTTATATGATTTGTGAACGTCAACGAAAAGTCATAAATAAAAGATTTTAAAAATTTTAACTAACTTTAAAAATTAATATTCAATCAGCAATCGATGAAAATTCAAAATTGACGTTCACAACGTAAAAGAAATCAATCTCTGAAATTAATTTCTATACCATTTGCATATTAATAAAATATAATGCAAATATCAGACTTCTCTCGTTTACAATATCAACGTAAGCTGAATATTTTTTTTTATTTATAATTATTTCAATAAAATAATTTTTTCATGTTTTTTCAATAAGAACCTTCCATAGGTTATTGGAAAACATTTCACAAAATCTGGAGTGTCTCCACTCGACTATTTCGCAAATTGGAATTGGATTAAATAACATATATTATAATTAATTTAATTATAGATTATAAATTAAAATCAATAAATAATATTTATTGGCTGTTTGTTGATGGCACCACGACACGTGCTGGCGCGTGATTTGCAGTCAAGGTATTAAAAAATTAATTCCGGAACTTTCAGCCATTTAATCAAGCTGAAATACTATATATAGCAGTTTTATACAATTTTTAATCATGTGAAAAACTATCAAACATATAACTTTATTTTTATGGTCAGTTTAGAGAAAAAAAAATGAAAACGTGGTAGGTAATGACCCTCTTCCGGTTGAGCTACATTTCTTAAAAGTTGATAGATAACTACGAATTTTTAATAATGCCAGTATACCAAATTTCATGATTCTAGCTCAAACTGTTTTTTCGTAATCTTGTCTACATACACTCACACAGATATTTTTCTCAACCTTATAATTAGTGAAAATGACCTTCAAAACGTATAAAAACATCAAAATCTCGACATCGCAATACTGTCTGTAAAAAATACATGAATACCATAATTATATTATTATTATTATTTTATTATTTGGATCACCTCTTATACAAAGATAAAAAATCCTATCATTTTAACATAATTATTTTTTAATTTAAATTTTTACCAAGAAATTCCTTCTGGACGTATAGAGCCGTATTTGCAGGGGCACAGCAAGACAGAGTAACGAATTTCATTTCACTCCCCCTCCCTTCCTCATCAATCTGAAAAAGTACACTTTTATTTATTATAATCTTAGTCATAAACGTAATTAAAAAAAAATATTTTAAATTTTAGTATATTAATTGATCAAAGATATAACATAAAACAGTGAATTTCAGTATAATTAAATCACCATATGGCAGATGCACTTTTCGTAAAAGAGATTTTCAATAAGAAATATTTAACTACCTAACATAAAATATAAAGCACCTGTACTTCATTTGTCTTGAATTGTTAATATTTATGACTAATAAATAACATTAATTTTTTTTTCCCCAACATTTAAATATAAATTTATTATTATTTTATTTATTTTTTTTATCAAAATATATCCATCTTAAGTTTTTTGTTTATTCAATTATAGAGAACTTGGATGGTTTTATTTGCTTTTGCAATATCATCTATCTAAAAATAATTGCATTAGTAATTCTTTTTGTAATAGAAAAATTAGCATATATATATATATTAAATGAGTATAAAAAAAATATAAATAATAATTTAAATTAAATATTTATTAAATAAGAAAATGAAGACCAAAAATGGAATATTTTAATAAAGCCGCCACGTATCATCTTGAAGATGAAGATGAAAATGTCTTAGGAAATAAATTCGCTAATAATCCTACTTTGCACAAGGTCGAGTATTTTCTTAGCCGTTGGCATTATATTAAAATTAAAATCTTTCTCCTCTCTCCCAAGAGGAATAATTTCTCAAGAGAGAGAGAGAGAGAGAGAGTTGAAATAAAACAAATATTATTCATTCCAGAAGTTATTTAATTTAACTCCAGGACAAAGATGTCATCAAAAAGAATTCCTTCAATATCCGAGGGGCTCGCTTTTTCAAGATATTAATATCTCCTTGGTAGTATAGGTGGATTTTAATAAAAATAAATTGGACTCTTTGGAGCCCTTGGCCCCTGCCTGTCATACCGTGATGGCCAGGAGATAAATGAAGTTATAAAACAGTACGCTTTTCGCCCACGCAGCTCGATTAGATACCCCGGCGAGCGAATCGGAGACATTTGCATAAACCAATGTCGGACACGAGCGGAATATCAATTAAAATTGCTCGATCTCGTTCCCGCGGCAGCGTGCCCGCCTCGTTCTCTCTCTTTTGCACTCGCACGCACCCGCCAGTTGCTTTATGAGTGACCGTCGAAGCAGCTGCATGATGGACCGCGTGTGTTTTTCTCTTGCCCGTACCTTCTTCATGTTCCCTCTGGCAAAAGTACCCTTCGTACCGGGTCGTTTTTTAAAATCTATGGAATATCAAATTTTATATACATCACTAATTAAAATGCAACAGACTGCTGCTGCTGTTTTCTGAATGTCAACGTGGGTGGGTTTTTATTTTTTGTTTCAGTCAGCCAAAAAAAAAATCAAAAAAAAAACAAACTGTTTTTGTTGCATCAACTGCATCACCGGTGTTTCCCCTTTATTGTGTATATTTCTATACTCCCCCCTATTATGCAAATATGATTGAAATCAAAAAGTTAATAAAAAAATATATATAAATATTATTAAATATTTTTTTTTTTTGATCACCTCCGGATAAATAATTTCATATTTTAAATTAATATTATATAGGATTTTTAATTTATTTACTTTATTTATTTATTTTTATTATCTCGTCAGAAATAGAATTGCGATCACTAAAATTTTCGATGTTGAGATTTTCATGTTTTTATATGTTTTGAAGGTCCCTGAGTCTTTTTCACTAGGGTTGAAAAAAATGTGTGTGTGTGTGTGTGTGTGTGTAGACAAGATTACGCAAAAACGGTTTGAGCTAGAATATGAGCATTATTCAAAATTCATAGTTTTCAATCAACTTTTGAGAAATTTAGCTCATCCGGATGAGAGTCATTTTTTTCCTCTAAACTGACCGTAAAAATAAAGATATGTATATGTTTGATAGTTTTTTACAAGATTAATAAGTTGACCTGTGGCCAGGTCCGAACCGACCGACGGTTTGAAATAAATTAATTTCCAGCTACAGAAACAATTTCAAATAATTTTAATATATCTATTAATGTAATAAAAAACAGATATGGAAATAACATAAATATTTTTAATTTTATTTTATTTATAATATATAGCTGAAGTAGCCGGCGTTACCCGAGGCTGTGACGTCATGAAGGGCTGGGTGACGTCATATAATTTTAAATTAAGAAAAACATAATGAAGATGATTTTTCCCGAGGATAAAACCAATACATTCGTGGTGATATGTAAAAAAATCTCCTTATGTGAAATTTGGTGCGAAAATAACCCTTCCCTTCTTATCGTCGATCGCTAATACTACCACTTCCGGTTTCCGGATTTGCACCAAAAGTTGATCAATTCATCCCACTGATGTATTAAGTAAATATACCAAATTTCATCAAAATCGGTTGAGCCGTTCAGACATCTATACGGACGGACAGACGGACGGACAGACATCATGCTAAAAATACTTTTTTCTGTTTAGAAAATGCATGATTCGTGGAGATATGTAAAAATCTTCACATGTGAAATTTGGTGTGAAAACAATACCTCCCTTACTATCGTCGGTCGGTAAAAATTGAAGAAAACTGCTATCTATAGAATTGCAGTTTGATTGAATCACTGAAAGTACCGGAATTAATTTTTGAATTTATAAATATGTTTATTTTATTAACTGTTTCATCATTTCTTCTCATTTTATTTTTATTTTATTTTGAGAATATTATTTATCAAGTAGATCACCCTTTTCGTTGATGAATTTCCTGAAAAAAAATAATCCTGAACCAGATAACAATATTAAAATACCATTATATGAATATAAATACCAATTTTCATATTGATAAGACTTTTTATTTAGTTTGTTGAAAGAATTAGCATATTCTCATTCTAACCCCTCTCTCCCCCAAAAGTGTCAAATTGTGTTCAATAAACTTCTGAACCGTGTCCAAATTCTAATTTTTTTTTTATTTACTTGATTATTATATTTTCTAAATTACTTACTTCATTACTTACTATTACTAATTTATTATTATTTTAAATTGATTTTTTTTTTTGTAAATATTAAAATCCTCTGAGGAATGTTGTTTTTTTTTTTTTTTTGTTATTATGAATTAAAATCTTCCTCTCACTAACATCCGACCCATTTTTGTACGACTTGCATGCACATTACCCTTGTATTAAAGAAATATTTAAATGAAATGAAATTTTTTGAAGATGAAAGTATGCTTAAAAGATTAGAAAAACCAGAAATGTCCCTATCGTTGTAAAAGATCCCAAATCAGATGGATCTGATGGTTGTTTGACAGTTAAAGTTAAGTCCAAGTGGGTTTTATAAAAGCTGTTTTGTGTGTGAATCCGCGTGTCGGCTCTTCGGCGGATTAAGCTGTCTACTCCATACGAGCTCAGCTATAGATAAGCATCTTCCAAATAGATATAAATACAAAGAATAAAAAATCTAGTTAAAAATAGAACAGGATCAAAATGTTTTTATATTAATAAATGGTGTCCAATTAATCTCTCAGTTATCTTTTTTTTGTCCCCAAAGAGTAGTTGGAGGGGGCGGGGGAAGGAAAAAAATTGTCATTTATTTTTATGAATGTTGAATGATATTTTGAATTCAATCGTGTTTACTCTTGGCGTGAATTTTAGTTTATAAATCTTTTCTTAAAAATATAAATGATTATATATATATAATAGAATAGAATATTAATGTAGTTCTGTCTTTACAATTGAAACAGTGTTTATATTAATCAATTCATGGATTTAAAAAACAACTTCCAACTGAAATCATATCAGCAGATAACATACAAATATAATTATCCTGGAACACCGAACTATCGCTCGCCCTTTAACAAATTTATACAATTTATTATTATTATTAACTTTATAATTTTTTTGATTATTTAATACAATTGTTAAATGGGTTTTCTAAAAATTATGGATCAAAAATTGGTTTCCTAAAATAGTACAAATTAATTAAAATAACTTGATTTTCATTTCAAAATGAAAAATATATTCAAATTTCTTTGATAAAATATTTGATCCTATATTATATATATACATATATTGTTATTATTAGATGGCTTAAACTTTATATTTTTCAGAGTAGCAATAGAATGTTTCAGGATTAATTCTGATCTATATATATAAGGGAGAGTGTTTGTATGTATGTAATTTGTTTACTTTTTTGCTGTCATAGAAACAAAAAAAAAAGAAATTTCTTACTTATCCGACACTTAGTAATTTAGAATTATAATATAAAATAATTATTTTTTATGTTGATCGAGGACTAGGGTGACCAAACCGGGACAAACGGTATACCTTTTTTTTAGAACTAAAATTGAAAAAATTTTGAAAAAAAAATTACGAAATGTCCTAAATATTGAAAAAACGGGACAATAGGCTGTTCCGAAGACATTTTTGGGACAGAGCACCTAAAGACGGGACGTTTAGTCACCCTATCGATGACTCTGGGAGACGAGAGTAGATTTAGAGTATTTGTGAGATTAATATTGTTTATAGCATTTATAGGCCAAAGGAAGATGAGGTCACAGGGGGATGGCGGAGATGGCATAACGAGAAATAATGTCCAGATATAGTTAAGGTTATAAAATCGAGATGGGAAGGGGACGTGGTTGGAATTGGAGAAACTAGAAATTGGGAGAAACCGATTGGGAAACATCCGGTGGAAGACCAAGGACCAAGGTGGGTGGACAATGAAGGAAGGGACATGGGAGAGATGGGACAGGGTAGGATTTGGTTGTAGCTCAGGATAGGGACGCTTAGAGAAATGTGGATGCTGCGGCTAAGAACTTTCGAAAACTGTAGAGACACAGAGTTAGATAAATACAATAATAATATATAATTAATTTACTGATTAAATTAAAATATATTTTACAAGAAAACAAATACATGTCTTATCTACTTATACTGATTGAAACAAAATGGATGAAAACCTTTTACATACAGACTTTCAACCAAATACTAGCCCCCGTCTAGGTGTGAAGAGCGCCGAAGGAGCTCGGAGCAGCTAGTGATAATATAAATTCTGAAATTATATTGACACCTGTACTTGTCTATATTTTAATTAAGAAAGAATGATTAAGGAAGGAGGTTATATTTTTTCTTTTTTATATAATAATTAAATATCATTTATATTATTTATAATTTAATCTAAAAAACATTTTAATTAATATATTATAATTATTTAATATTATTAGATCAAATTTTTTCAAAAATTTATCTTAAATTCTTTCCTTTATATGTTGCTTCATGAATATTTTTTTTCTTTTGTGTGGGGAATGGTAAATATATTTCGTAATTTTATTCGAAAATGTTATTAAAATAAATATTTTTAATTTTATTTCGAAATTAAATAAAATTTTTTAAAATAAAAAAATATTAATACAATATCAATTAAAAAAAGAATGGCAAGAGGCAAATTTCAATATGGATGACGTAATTTGGGACGTCTTATAAATGTACTATTTTAAATTAATACTAATAAAGTTGAGTTTTCTCGAGGCTGAAACCAATACAGATCGATTTTTAATTATAAATATTATTTTATTAAAAATTTTCAAAAAAATCTATCGACGGGTATAATATTTCAAAAATATACAAATATATATAAAATTTATGCTAGTATAATAAGATGAGATTTTAATTACAAAATTGATTAGTTATAGTAAATAATAATTACCTTAAAATATTTGTTGAAATTCTTCTATTAAAAAATTCTCATAAATTAATTACTATAAAATTGTTTATAAATTTAATAGTTATTTTCAATGAAGGGAAAATATTTATATAATTAAATTTTTTTTTGAATATTGTATAAATTCTCATACTTGATTAATGGAATAATTGGTTTTGTTATTAAAATGTTTTTAATTATTTAAATGAAAAGATAATTATTTGTTTATATATTAAATGAAGCAGTAACCCTACAAATATGAATGGGCATTAAAAAAAAAAAATATAGAATAACTTAACGAAAGATTGCTTAGAACATTTATTATTGTGCTGTAGGCTATAGAGTCTTTCACCATTAATCGTATCACTCGCATCATTTTATTTGATTGATTAATCATGTGAAATTCCAACTAACCTTAACAGAACATAACATACTTTTTTACTTAGCCAACACTATGAATACTTTGTTTATAAAAATATGACATGTTAAAAAACGGACGAATAATATTTTGATATTTCTTTAATTTTAACGGTACAAGAATAAATATACCTATATTACTTTTTTAATGATGTATCTAATAATGAAAGGTGGTAGAGAGAAGAAAAAAATAATTCATTAAGGTATTAATTGTCTAACCGCTGATCTCCAAACTACATTATTACCAATTATCATAATTTATATTTCCTAATTATCAAATATACTAATCGGTGTCCATGGTATGATCATTTTGAAGATATCCATGTTAAAATATTGAAATTCATTAATATTATTATTAATTATATTAATTTAACTTCCAATTTAATTTTCAAAAAACTCTAATCACCATATATTTAGGTATGAATGTTTAATTGATTTTTAAGTAAAATTCCCTTCAATAAAATTATACTCTTGAAAACAACTTTCAAAATATTTTTATTTTCTACAAGGGGTATATATATAGATATATATAGATATAAATATATTGTTTTTGTGTTCCCTACTTTCGAGACCTTTGGTCTAATTAAGTGATTATATATTTAATTGAAATTAGGAAGTATCCAGATATTTGAACTTGCAGGGAGAAGAAAATACAGAGCAAACATTAGTAAGGATAATGAAGGGAAATTATTACATGGCTTACAAGGATAGGTTTATTAGTCATGAGCTCACGTGATGGTCGGGGCGCTATTTCATCTCAACAATAACAACCCATTACTTTAATATTCACCAAAAAGAAATTCTATTAAGCAGATTTAGTGATTGTTAAAAAATCGCTTTCCTACATTTTGTAATTTAAAAAAATAATAAGCTGGAGTGTCTCCACTCGACTATCTCGCAAATTTGAATTGGATTAAATAACATATATTATATTTAAATTTTATTTAATTAATTATAAATTATAAATTAAAATTAATAAATAATATTTTTTAAACCAGCACGTATTTGGCTCTTTGTTGATGGCACCTCGTCACGTACTGGCGCGTGATTTGCAATGTTCCGGTGCTTTCGGTGATTCAATCAAGCTGAAATTCTATATTTAGCAGTTTTATACAATTTTTAATCATGTGAAAAACTATCAAACATGTATCTTTATTTTTACGGTCACTTTAGAGGAAAAAAAATCAAAAGGTAGTAATGGCCCTCTTCCGGTTGAGCTACATTTCTCAAAAGATGATAGAAAAGTATTAATTTTGAATAATGCCAGTTTACCAAATTTCATTATTCTAGCTCAAACCGTTTTTGCGTAATCTTGTCTACACATACACACACATACACGCACACACATTTTTTTCAACCTTAGTGAAAATGACTCGTGGACCTTCAAAACGTATAAAAACATCAAAATCTCGACATCGACAATTTTCTTGATCGCAATACTATCTCGGGCGAGATAGTAATTAATGTAATGAAATTTTATAAAATAAAAAAGTATTTTATTGTGATTAGAATAATATTTATATATATAATAAATGATTTTCTATAATTCGACAAAAGCAATAATTAAATATTTATAAAAGAAATATTAAAATCTATTTTTGTCGAGCAATACGTACGTATATCATAAATGCCAAACTCATCTCTAATCATAATATAAGATTTTTTCATGTAAATTCAAATCATTTGTCATTTAGAATAACGATTAATCCATCAATCACAGTTTGTTCTATTCACTTCAATGATCAAATCCTCTCTTTTTTAAGAGTCTCTAAACCAATAGGATCAATTTCACTCATTCAAGAAGATAAACCCATATCAAATAAAAAAGAAATTAAAGTACTTTGTATTTTTAATTAAATATTATTTAAAAAGAAAATTTTGATTTTAATAGTATTTAAATTTCAGTTACAATCAATAGATTAATAGAAGGAACAAGATTTGGTAGAATAGCTCTCTATATCTATGTTGACCAGACGTTTGGGATTTCACAGCGCTGTTCCTGGTGCGATATACCTCATGGAATATGTCCCGGATTTAATTAAGACATCCAATTTCCCCTTGAACATAACATTTGTTAATCTGATGATTAAGTCTGTCATTGAGGTAAATGTGACTTAGCTTTGCTTATTAAAATTTGTATTCAAGTTTTCATCGGAAGTAAAATATATTTTATTAATATTACATTTCCTAATCTACAAAAACAATTTACCAGACATAAAATCATTATTACAATTTATGTATTATAAACTAACATTCAAATATTAATTTGTATTTTTTTTTACAAATTTCTAATGACTAAACTCTTTTCAAGGTTTTAATTTTATTTATTATATTTTTTTTTAAATAAATATTTATTGAGTTGAAATCATAAGAAAAAAAAATTAAATATTAAGAAAAATTAGATAGACCTTGGATATTTTAACCTAATAAATAAATAAATAAATAAATAAATATATAAACAGTGAATGAATATGAAAATATCTTTAAAAAAATTACCAACGGTTATAATTTTATAAAATATTAGTAAATTGTATTATAAAATTACTAAAAAAAATACTTGATTTATTTTTATTAACATTTAAAAAAAATATTAAAATTTATTCTTAATTTTTAATGATTTTATCGTATATTAAAATTTCCTTTTCCGCCATTAAAAATTAATTAGAATATTTATTTAACATGTATGTAGTTATATATTATTTATTTATTTATTGATAAATTTGCATATGAAAATGCTTCTTTAAATGAGATACTGATTTGACGATAATGACAGTCCATGGTCTGGAATGCCAAATATAATAAATATCTAAGTAATAATCATAATAAAGTTGGTATATTCTTTTAGAAATCAATTAATAATAAATAATTGAAACATATATATAAAGTGTACTAATATCAAACTAACAAGTATAAATTAATATATGAAAACAGGCTATAATGAAAAGAAATATATATTAGAAATAAATTAATCATCTTTACATGAGTTAATAATATGCAATTCATGAGGCTGTTATAAACTCCAGGGAGTAAGTTGTTGTACATACATTGAGTTTAAGTTTATTTATTATAAACCTGAAATTTTGATTTAATGATGATAAAAATCGAAAATTTAGATTCCCAATTAAATTTCAATTTATGCTCACATCTAAAGGTGAAGATATTTTCTACGGATTTAGTTAATAAATCAAGCAACTATGACAGTAAAATCTGTTTTTCTCGTATTCAAAAAAAAAAAAAAAAAAAACATTTATTTCTTTCAGATTAAATAAATAAATATATTGATTTTTATTTACAGATAATTTATAAAAATCGATATGTAAATTTACATATAAATAATATGTATTAAATATTAAATATATATATACAAATATACATTAGTAGGAGTAGTATGAACAAAATTCCTAGAATATAGGCAACCGGGCGAAACAACAACAAAACATTGATAATTATCATTTATATGAAATAACTAGTAATATTTATTTATATAGTATTAATTAAAATAATTTTTTCGAAAGTGAAAAGATATTAATAATTCATATATATATATCACTTTTTCATAGTTTTGTTTTGAAATTCATGACAAATCGTAATTCAGTCCAAGTTCTTTTATCCCAGAAAAAGAACGCTTACATGCCATAAGACAAACTCTTAGAGACATAAAGAAGAAGGAAAAAGTATTGTAATTGCAAATGAAAGCCCGAGAAGTTTAACAGCGCCCTTATCCTAAGGGAAAGATAAAAGAGAAATAAAATAAATAACTAGTTAGTATTTTAAATTGTCCCGTAGTGTGTTCATGTTATTTATGCTTAATTTGTAAGTTGAATTCGTTTTACTTCTTTTTCTTCTTCGTCTTCTTCTACCGATATAAAAAAAAAATTAATTAATCCATTTTGATAATAAACAATAGAAAATTGCTTTTTTAATCAAGCACTCTTTTTATAGTGTCCATAAAATTCATTTTTACCTCCTATTGTTTTGTAGAGTCATCAAAAATTGAGTAAGAATTAAGATAATAAACTTTTGGGACAATTTTGCATCCTCTTGGGATACTCTCCTTTATGTTTAATTAGTTATAATGTTTGAAGAGGGACAAAAGTAATAAAAAAAGATATTAGCATATAAATTAATTTCCAATACTTTATTTTATTATTCTCATTTAATGGCCTCATTAATTTTTTGTTTTTTTCAAATTTAAATTTTTTTAAATGTATTCAAATCTATTTGTCATTGTATGAGAATTAGATCAAATTGACCATAGTGACAACAGTTATGAAACGATCTTGACTTGATATTAACAGAAAACTTAAAAATATTAATTAAAATGTTAAAATATGTTGTCATTAATGTGCCACAATGTATTTGTCGTTGGAGTATTTTTAGAGCTTTTATAAGTGGATGGCATAATAAACGATCTTTTATTTAAATATATATATATATATATATATATGCCAGCGCTTCTTCCAATCATCGTAGCACGTCATCCGACTTTATCTCATCAATTATGGCAAAATGTTTTTCTTTAATTGGTCTCTTCAGTTTTGGGAATAAGAAAAAGTCGCAAGGAGCCAAATCTGGTGAATACTGTGGTTGAGGCATGATTACAGTGTTGTACATTGTTTGGTTAAAAAAAATCACGAACAAGCATTGATGTTTGAGCTGGTGCATTATCGTGATGCAGAATCCATGATTTGTTTTTCCACAATTCCGATCGTTTGAGCTATATTGCTTTACGCAAACGTTGCATAAATTCTTTGTAGTATTCCTTATTAACACTACGACCTGTTTGCAAGAACTCATGATGCACCACGCCATTGTAATCGAAGAAAAGAGTGAGCAAAAGCTTCACATTGGATCGAATTTGGCGTGCTCTTTTAAACTTCTTGCACTACCTATAAATATTTTTTTAAGACAAAGTAGACTCGCCGAATGCCACAGTCAACATTTTAAGCATTGGATCATTTTATTCCATTTTTATAGCAAAATTTAATAGAGATTCTAAGACCCATTTTTTAAGTAAAAAATCGAAGAACACATAAAAACGTGACTAACATTTTCAGTTGTCAAAAACAAACTACTAACCCAAAATGACTGATAACGCCAATATATTAGAAACATATGTGTAACAACAACAAAAAAAATTTCGATAATCGAATATACACAGCCCGCGAAAATTCCTCGTAATTGATAAAAATAATTATTAGCCTCCAAGGCGGGTCCAAGAGACTCAGGTCTTCCAATTAGCCTTTTCTCCCGTATTTATCAATTTGTTAATTGTTTTTTAAAATATATTTTTTTATTAAATTTTTAAATATTTCTTAATTTTAAAAATTACACATATGTAAAAATATATAAGTATCAATTAAAAAATTTAAACAAATAATCAAATAGGATATTAAATAAGTCATTAAATTAGATTTGTTATTATCATCAGACTATCTTTACCCACGAATAGAACTGAGATTAAACTGGAATTTTAATAAAAACAATTTGTAAATATCTCTAAATATTTTTGATGATTATTTATTGGTGCAAAAAATGATAAAAGAAAATTAATTCAAAGCATTGAAACATAAGCAATTTAGATGTAGAATTATTCTACACAGACTCAGTGAATATGAATAATTTAATTTGAGCATAAAGTTTGAATTTGGAATTATTTATCTTCTTAAAAAACTTAGATACCAATTCAGAAGGGTTTTTTTGATTTGGAATTTAAACTATTGTTTCAGAATTATTTTGTATAACGTATAAATACTGGACAAAAATATTTACCAGACACCTATATATTATATGTGTGACTCAAGATGGGAATAGTTTAAGGAATGTTGTGGTTAAAAACTTTACTAAGTTCAGTAGTGTCAGAGATATGCATTACAAAAGATAGATTATACAATTTTTTATCGACCGACGATAGGAAGAGAAGGTATTGTTTTCACATCAAATTTCACATGTGGTGATTTTTACATATCTCCACGAATTATGGCATTTTGTTAACAGAAAAAATTTAGCATGATGTCTGTTCGTCCGTCCGTTGTATAGACGTGCACAGCTCAACGGATTTTGATAAAA
This sequence comes from Labia minor, assembly GCA_963082975.1. Lineage (NCBI taxonomy): Eukaryota > Metazoa > Arthropoda > Insecta > Dermaptera > Spongiphoridae > Labia > Labia minor. The sequence continues at coordinate 59,410,365 of OY720345.1, forward strand.
TTTGATATATTTACTTAATGCATCAGTAGAATGAATTCATCATCTTTTGGTGTATATCCAGAAACCGGAAGTGGTAGTTTACACAATATTAATTTTATATTCATTGTCGGAAAATATTTCACTTAAAAAATAGTAGTCATTAATAATTGAGTAATTAAACTAAAAACAAAAACCAAGATAATATAATTCAAATTTTAAAAATATTTCTTTTTTTGATACTTTATATAAATAAGTATATATAATGTTGTTTCGAAATTAGTTTATTTCAAATCTTCGGTCGGTTCTGTGCTTGGCCACAGCTTATTTTTTTTTTCTTGTGTTGTGAAATTATGTTAACATAATTTTTGTTATTTGATTAAAATTTAAAGAATTTGCATATTAGAATTAAATTTTAAATGTGTCGACGAATCATATTTCATTTGTTGACAAAAGAACATATGTCTAAACTCGGTGCATTATTAAAAAGCGGCGTGGTTGTGCGTAACCCAGGATTCCTTTGTCGTGAGCTATTCTATTATTAACTAGTTTTAAAAATGTACGATCTCAATGTTCTCTTTTTCCAACGGAACATCTTTTGTGATATTTTAGATATTTAAGAGAAACAAACGCATTAGCAATTGGCTAATTATTATTCATCAAAGGCCTAATTGCGCGGGTCCTTCTTGTTGTTAGCTTTGGTGGTTAATTCATCTCACCTGTGCTGTAATTTACAATTCTGTTTCGCCGCCGCTTAGGTCCAAACGTAATATATTACCACGCGATGTTTGGCCTCTCGGTTCGTGGTAGTGTGTATGTGTGTTTGAATGTGGCCCGCACCCTCCCCTAGAAATATGTCTGTATATGTGTATAGATGTATAGGTATGTGTATTTTGAAATTTTGCTTGGGAGAGGAGCGCAGCGCGGCGTGCGCCATGTTTGTTTTTGGACAAGATCGTAAATAACCAGCACACACTCACACTAATCCACTCTACACGGACATGGGATGTGTTTATGTATATAGGATCAGAAAGAGAAATACAAGCCCCTCTCTTATGCCTACCGCGCATCGAGTAATTAATTTATTTTTAAATATACACCGTCCACCGGGTAATTAAAAAACTTCATTTATGCGGCCCGACGGGGCTCCGCTGTCTTAAGAGGAGTCTTTCGGAATCAATCATCCCCCGGCTAAATGGTCTGTCTTCATTGCGATCTCTATACCATAGATATATTTCTAGTGTACCCTATTCTTTAATCCTCTCCCCCCTTGACATTGAATACTAATAAAATTATTAATGAAAAAATATTAATGAATAGTTATCATACTCGTTTATATTTTTAAAGGAGGGAGGTAACGTTTCCCAGACTCTTTTTCAATTGGAAATTGCTCCAAGGAAGAGAATGAACTCCACTACAGAAAATCCGTGGTAGCTACAGGCAAAGAACAACCTCCTTTCTGTTCAAAAGGACTTACTAAATACTCCTAAATATGTAGATTTTTTCTTGGTATTTTGCAAATTTTATTGTTGTTTATTATTTTATTGTATGATGATATTTTTATAGAAATTATTAAATCCTTTTAATGTGAGCATTTTACCTGAAAAAATTGAATTGAACTAGCTAATCCTGTGACTGTGCCCCGGTGAAAATTGCTCTATATTCATCTTAAAAAAATCTCTTTGATAAAAGTGAAAATTAAAAAGAATGAAATACATAGAAAATTACTGATTAATAATAATTAATAATAATGGTAAAATATGCTGTTGTACTCTTAAACTCCAAATAATAATAAATAAGTTGACCTGTGGCCAGGTCCGAACCGACCGACGGTTTGAAATAAATTAATTTCCAGCTACAGAAACAATTTCAAATAATTTTAATATATCTATTAATGTAATAAAAAACAGATATGGATACATAAATAATAAATATAAACATTTTTAATTTTATTTTATTTATAATATATATGCAAGACCAGGCTGTGACGTCATGAATGGCTGGATGACGTCATATAATTTTAAATCAAGAAAAAACTAATAAATATGATTTTTCTCGAGGATAAAACCAATACAAAATGCATGATTCGTGGTGATATATAAAAAAATCTCCTTTGGTGTGAAAATAACCCTTTCCTTCCTATCGTCGATCGCTAATACTACCACTTCCGGTTTCCGGAATTGCACCAAAAGTTGATCAATTCATCCCACTGATGCATTAAGTAAATATACCAAATTTCATCAAAATCGGTTGAGCCGTTCAGGCTGTACACATCTATACGGACGGACAGACGGACGGACAGACGGACAGACATCATGCTAAAAATACATTTTTCTTTTTAGAAAATGCATGATTCGTGGAGATATGTAAAAATCTCCACATGTGAAATTTGGTGTGAAAACAATACCTTCCTTACTATCGTCGGTCGGTAAAAATTTAGTGTCTCCTCTCTCGACTATCTCGCAAATTTAAATTGGGTTAATTAACAAATATAATATTAAATTTAATTAATTATGAATTAAAATTAATAAATATATATTAAAACAGCGCGTGTTTGGCTCTATGTTGATGGCACCACGTCACGTGCTGGCGCGTGATTTCCAGTCAACTTGTTAAAAAAATAATTCTGGTACTTTCAGCGATTCAATCAAACTGAAATTCTATAGATAGCAGTTTTATACAATTTTTAAACATGTGAAAAACAATCAAACATATATCTTTATTTTTATGGTCAGTTTAGAGGAAAAAAAATCAAAACGTGGTACGTAATGACCCTCTTCCGTTTGAGCTACATTTCTCAAAAGTTGATAGAAAACTACAAATTTTGAATAATGCCCGTGTAACAAATTTCATTATTCTAGCTCAAAGCGTTTTTGAGTAATCTTGTCTACATACACACACCCAGACATTACTCTCAATCTTAGTGAAAATGACTCAGGAACCTTTAAAACGTATAAAAACATCAATATCTCAACATCGAAAATTCTCGTGGTCGAAATACTATCTCTGGCGAGATAATAAAAAGAGAATGGGCATGTACGGATATGTGATAGATAGTAGGATTAACGACAGCCAGATTTTGAGAAAAAAGAGGGAGAGCAGTTGATGAAGAGAGTGAATACTTTACAGGGCAGTGTTTTTTGGATGATGATTAAAATAATCTAATTTAAAATAAAGTATTTATAAAAATAATTTATCCATAAGAAAAAATATTCTTCAAATAAAGGATGATTACACATTGGTTATTGAAATTAAAATTTATTTATTTAATTATTTATTAATAATTTAATTCATTTTATTAATCCTAATTGAATTGAATATTGTAATTAGTATAGTTATATATATTTCAACTATTTTTATATATAATAAATATGTTAATTGAATAATTTTTAATATATTTTATTTTCAAAAATATCAATTTCAATTCCATTTTAATATCTTTAATTCAATTAAAACTACACATACATACAAACCTATATATTTAAATGTGTATATAAAATAAATAATTATTTTGATAGTAATAACATAGATATATGATCATCATTTTAATCCAATAATCATTTTTTTTTTCTTTTGGAATTTCCATATAAAAGCTTAAATAGAATAAAAAATAAAAATAATAATCTATTTTTTTTTATTATTGGCGTCGGCTTTTTGGATTTTACCATTTACCATTCTTTTTAATTGTATTTAAATTTACTTTCAAGTCGGATTAAATTAATAATGAATTTCATCTAAATAATATATAATTGAACTTTTTCGTTAATAAAGAAATATTTATTTTTATTTATTTTATTGAAGGAAGAATAAGCCAAACTATCTACATTTTCAAAACTATTGCTTCACAAAATAATAATAATAATATTTATAATTTATTTATTTATTTATATAAATTTAAGTCAAATTTTTGTTCAGTTCTTTGAATATATAATATTTTAAATACTTTCCTATTATTTATTTACTACATTATTATTATATTATTATTATTAATATTATTATTAATTCTTCATATATTTCAAGAACTCAAATCAAACTCTTTGTCTTTATAAAGGGTTAAAAAAAAGAATTGAATTTATTTATTTTTTACCGACCGACGATAGTAAGGGAGGTATTGTTTTCACACCAAATTTCACATGTGGAGATTTTTACATATCTCCACGAATCATGCATTTTCTAAACAGAAAAAAGTATTTTTAGCATGATGTCTGTCCGTCCGTCTGTCCGTCCGTCCGTATAGATGTGTACAGCCTGAACGGCTCAACCGATTTTGATGAAATTTGGTATATTTACTTAATGCATCAATGGGATGAATTGATCAACTTTTGGTGTATATCCGGAAACCGGAAGTGGTAGTATTAGCGATCGACGATAGGAAGGAAAGGGTTATTTTCACACCAAATTTCACATGAGGAGATTTTTTTATATATCACCGCGAATCATGCACTTTGTATTGGTTTTATCCTCGAGAAAAATCATATTTATTAGTTTTTACTTGATTTAAAATTATATGACGTCATCCAGCCATTCATGACGTCACAGCCTGGTCTTACATATATATTATAAATAAAATAAAATTAAAAATATTTATGTTATATTCATATCTGTTTTTTATTACATTAATAGATATATTAAAATTATTTGAAATTGTTTCTGTAGCTGGAAATTAATTTTTCAAACTGTCGGTCGGTTCGGACCTGGCCACAGGTCAACTTAGTTAATAATTATGCACGATCAAAACATCAAATAGATATAGTAGTAGTAGTAGTATTTTTGAAATGAATTTTTTACAAGCTTAAATTTATATATTTAATAAAAAAAAAAAAAAAAAAAAGTTGAATTTTTGTCATATTCAATTCTTCTTTTTAAATCCATGAAGATTTTTTTGTATTTTTTTTTTTTTGTTGATAAGCTAAATTCTTTTCCCCATTTTAGTCTACATTCCGATATTGTTTATATCTTTTAAAGTATTAATAAATCCGCGGAAAAATTTCCAATTGCTTATCTTTTATGTTTTAGATATTGATTAAATAGACACATTTTGCACCCTCGAAAAGTTTCACTTCATCTGTAAACTCCTTCAATTCGAATTTATCAAAGCATAAACAGACCAACAGCTGGTGTTGGTGGAGGGTGAATGCAACAAACGCCACTAGAAATTTAATAAAATACAATACTTCAAAGAGAAAGGAGGGAAATCAACTTAATATATTCCAGATTGATAATAATTTGTGAATGGGTATCTAAAAATATACTGATGCGAAATGTTCACCCCACATTCATTTACAACGAATTATTCTATTAATAAAAATAATATACCAATATAATATAAATTTAATATTAAAATATATATCTATTTTATATTAATTCTTATTAAATTAATTTATTATAATCATAAATTAATATATAAATTTAATTAATAGAATTATAAATCTAATTATATTATATGCATTAATATTTATATAAAAAAGGAATCATAAACAAAATTATTTGTTATTTGGTATTATTATTAAATATATTAGGTTGATATATTATCAAAATATAAATTACAACTCTGTATCACAATATACTACGGTAATTATTCAAGTAAACGCCTTTTCGTGAATTTGGATAATACTTTACAAGTGGGTTCCTTTTGGAATTCCAAACAAACTTTTCTTATGAAACTTTTTCGGGCCTCTTCTAGTTTACGGGATAAAAATTATTAAAATAAAGATTTTTTAAGTTTGACAGATTAGTTATGAACATCGAAATGTGCCATTAAGTCATGTTTTATTGACTAATTCACTAATTATTCACTTATTCACTAATTTTTGGTTTTTATAAGTTCGGTTTGGATTTAGGAAAACGTTCCACGAAAAGGCGTTTACATGAATAATTACCAATTACTCTCTCTTTTTTCTTCTCTCCCATCCTAAATATAATGAAAAGTTATTTTGAATATAATGAAAAGTATTTTCGGTTTATTTTCAGTTGTTTTTATGAAATTTGAGTCTTAACGATTCGGCGCCGATTATAGTGTCATTTTGAAGATAATTTGTAGAAAAACAATTTTAAAAAATTCTGGAAAAAGGCGCCAAATTGGACACCGAAACATTGAGACTCAAATTTCATAAAAGCATCTGAAAATAACTCGAAAATACATTTTAATAATAAAAACTCGAGATTTCATAAATTTTATAAATTTAAAGTAAAAATTCTTAAATCCTCAAACAGATTTATATTTACAACTCAAGAATGTCTCTTTCTGTATCCAAAAAATAAACCGATACTTATTAGATTAGAAAAATAAAAACCTGGAGTAAGAGAGAAAGAGGTGGTTATTATTTTCACATTGTATGAATATTATTATTTTATTGTATTGTAAATTTTATATTGTTATAGAATGTATCGTTTATTATTATTTAACTATGATAAAAATCTTTATCAATTTGAACAAGTTAAACAAAGAGCATCCATTAAAAAACCCTATAGGGAATGTGGAAACAACAACAACAAAAAAAAACACCAGAATATTATTGGAGATGACTTTTTCGTGGCTTTGATAATGGGTCATTGTTTTTACGACCCGAGCCAGATGGGTGCGGTTTATGCATTATCAACTAACATTTGTGACAATATTTTTAAAACTTAGATCAACATAACCATATATATATATATTATATATATATATAATTTTAAGTGCAAATTCATTTATGGGAATTAATTTTTAAAGTTTGATTTAAAGATTATTTTTTTTCATATAGTATTCTTTTCCAATTCCAATTGTAATTAAATTTTATTTGCATAATTTTTTTTTTCATTATATTAAACATTTATAAATTTTATAATTTGAGTTTTTAATAGATATATACGTAGCATAAAAGACATGTGGTCTACCGAGAAAATGTTTATAATGAAATGGGTATAGAGACTTAAATGAGATATATGAGATTAAACGTGGGAATAAGTATAAATTTATGTGAATGTGGTTTTTGTGAAGAACAAAATTTAAAAAATCCATAAAACTTAAAATAATAAATAAAGATAACCAATAAACATCAAATGTAGAGGTTTATTTAATTTTGATAAAAAAAATCATTAATAATTTCAAACTTGATTAATGATTATTAATTCGTTTGATTTTCAATATTATTAATATAAAAATATGAATAAAGTTGAATAATATAAATTTTATTTAAAAATAATACAAATTTAAGATGGTATTATATATTTTTTTTAAATAAAGATATTTTAAGTTTGACAGATTAGTTATGAACGTCGAAATGTGCCTTTAAGTAATGTTTTATTGACTAATTCACTAATTATTCACTTATTCACTATTTTTTTATTTTTATAAGTTCGGTTTGGATATAGGAATTTTCATAAATCCAAACCGAACTATTAAAACCGAAAATTAGGGCGCCACCTGGAAGCCAAACGGATAAAACATGCTAGCTAGGATAGGATATCAATGGATTTATATGCAAATTTTAGTAATTTTTATCTCGAAAACTATTAGATGCCGGGAAAAATTTCATAAGACAAGCTTATTTGGAATTCCAAAAGGAACCCACTGGTAAAGTATTATCCAAATCCACGAAAAGGAGTTTACCTGAATAATTACCTAAATTTTTTTGTAACTGGTAAAGTTTGAACCCTCCACCATAATAAACTTTACCTCTTGTGATCTTTTTCTTGAATTATCAAAAGATTAAATAAAATTCAAAGAAAATATTCATATATCACTTCCAATCAATGATTCACTGAATATTTTTATGATAATAGAATAATTAAATATAATAATACAATTATGTTGTTGTTGTTTGAAATAGAAATATAATAATTAAAAGTACAAGTAATTATGGTTATGATTTAATAACTGAGAGATGAAGGATGAGGCCGAGAGGTCGAATTCCAGTCACCTTACCACGCTTCCTAGCCTTTGTGTTTCTCAACTTAGTTCCTCCCATTCATTTTGTAATAAATAATATGAAAACATGTAGGACGAGTTGTATCAATATTTTATAATGTTGAAATAAAAATTCAATTAGCACAGAAATGGAGTTGTTAATTGAAAAAAAAGTTAATTTCGTTTAAAAAGCATGATTTTAATGAATGAATCATTATTTTTCTATGTCACTCTAAATCTATAAATATTAAAAATTTTTTTTTTTACAAAATTTAGAATTAAACCTTGTTTTAATTTTTAAATATTATACATATTCATTTTCAATAAGAATTAGGAAATTAATTAGAGCTTATAAAATTATTATTCCCATTTCAAATAAATAATCTAATATAAGTACATAGTATTAAAATTAAGTATAATAAAATAAATATATATTTATTTTGTTTACATACTTACTTTTATTTTTAGATTTCTATAAGTTAAAAAGGATAACTTGAGCAGTTCATCACTTTTCATTTTACAAAAAATATTGATTTATTTTTTGGATTTCATTTTTTCTGAATCTACAATTTAGAATATTGTTATATTAATTTTTGGTGGGAAATTAATAAATAAATATTTAAAAATAACCCTATTGGTCGTACTTACCTTCTATATCTTGCGATAAATTGTATAAAAAAAATTTCTTTATACTTTATAAGGTGTACATCAAGCGTACGTAATAAGGTATAATTACACACTAAAATGGGTAATAATAAAATATTTTTCAATTTTCGAATTTATAAACTAATTAATTATTTTACAACAATTAACTTGAAATCTTTTCTAGAAATTCAATATTGAAAATTGAATAAAAGTTATAAATTATTTTTAAATATCTGTCAATTGACTAAGAGCTATAAGAAAATGGTGGAATTAGGAGTGAATCTTGAACAGATTCTACTGAGGGATCATCATGATTGCATGATGGATGGCTTCATACTATTTCATATACTATTAAAATAATGTCGAAAGAAAAAATTGAATCCGGTATTAAATTCGAAATCAATTGTGAGATGAAATAAAAAAAATATAAATTAAAAAAATATACATTTTTATAGAATTAAAGGTTTATTTTCATTGAATGTTTTTAATTTTCAATCATACTATCAAAATTAATAGATTTTATAGGTTAATTGGTATAAATGTTTATTTAAACAGATTAATTAAATTGAAAGGAAATGTGTCAAGATTCAACATTTCAATGCATACATTCACAGTGAAAAGTAAATCTTATTAAAAGAATAAAATAATTGATAATAAAAATTTATATAATTCAAAGAGATAAAAATTAGAAATAAAAATAAAATAATTATAAGTACACTTATTTTAACATTTAATATTATAAATGTAATAATATATAGCATGAAATGTAAAATATTCTTTAATAAATAATTTTTTACATTATTTAACTTAATTAAATAATTATTTTCTTATTTTCTAGTAAAAATTAATTTTATTGATGCATATGGTAGAATGAAATAATGACCTTTATAAAAAATGCTATCTAAATATAATTTCAAATTGAGCAAATCCTATTAATTCTGAAAAATATGTTCCCACTTCTTTTGACACAAAGATTCATCTTCATCTTCTTCTTCTTCTTCTTCTATTATTCTTCGTTGAGCATCGTGGCATCCCTTCACCTGCATTCATAATCGAAACTTTGTCTTGCAGAGGGGGTTTCCTTTGTTGATTTGTATTCGAGTCGGCCATCATCAAGTATACCCCCATGTGCATCGTCTGGGTATCTTGGTGATCTCGGTGCGTGCTTTTAAGATCAGACCCTATCCATTTTTGTGGGCTTGTATGTAGAAAAGTTGGCCTGAAACCCGATCTGTTTCGCGGTCGCTTCATAAGATCTCAGGATACACGAGCGTATTTGATACCACGCCCTGGAGAGCTCGTTTTACGACCAAATTGAACCAAACTGAAAATATACACAAGGTGGGCAAATAAAATAAACGCGCCTCGCCCTACATCGATGCTACTTCGCATTCACATCTAGACTTTTGTTTTCTTACCACGCGATATATTATATATCTCTTTTTCCTCCCTTCCTTTCCTATTTGCCAATGGCATATAGAGACGTTTAGATAGCTTAAAGGTGAAAATTGTATTTGAATAACAAATAAAATATATCTTTTTATTAAACGAAATATTACAGAGTCATATATTTTATAAAATATTACAAAATAGTATAAATAAATAATATAATACAAGTAGATTACAAGTTAGGTATAACTATAAACCGAATAAAATATTAATATTATATTAACTTCTCTCCCTGTATTCCATAAAAAAATCCTCGAATATATTTTTAAAATCTTCAATAATACCCAAACATGGAATTTCAATAAGTTTGACATGATTTTATTATAAAATTTTCCTGAAATAAATCAATTTCTTTATTAGGATGTATTCACATGTATATTTGTTATTAAGAATTTCAATTCAATGTTGATAATATATAGGTACAGATCTATTTATATATATATATATATATATATATATATATATATAGATTTAAATAATATGTATAATAATAGTACCAACTGTGAAATTTTAGAGTAAATTAAAATTAAATTAATTTAAAAACTATTCAATCAAAATAAAACTTAAATAGATATTTAAATTTGTCCATATAATATTATTATATATAAAATTTTGAATTTTTATTTTATTTATTTTTATACTAATATTCTATTATTATTATAATTTCAGGGTAAAATAAAATTCTTCGTAAAATTTATGAACCGAAAAAAAGAAGAATAGAAGAGATTGTATAACGAGGAAATTATATGGACTATATGCTTCACCAAAACCATAAAATCGAATGGGCATGACAGTTGATGTAGTGTAGCGAGAAATTTTTTTATAAGAAAACCAATTAAAGAAAGTATATCCGGTATTATGGTTAGCAAAATCGCATGATGTTGTCAATAGAAAGGAATGAATTTTTTCAATAGCTGAGGCTGATTTTAAAATTTTTAAGCCAAATTAAATATCAATTAAGATCTCAAATTTTTTTTTATAATTTCAAGACTCTTCAAATATAAAATATGAGCTGTGGCCAGTCACAGAACCGACACGATTTGAAATAAATTAATTTCCAAACAACATTATATAAGTATATATATACCTATATATAAAGTCTCAAAAAAATATTTTTAAAACTTGAATTAAAATGACTAAATTATATTATCTTGGTTTTTATTTTTAGTATAATTTCTCAATTATTATTAATTACTACTATATTTTAAGTGAAAAATTTCCGACAATGAATATAAAATTAATACTTTGAAAACTACTATTTTTGGTTTCCGGATATACATCAAAAGATGATGAATTCATGCTACTGCTGCATTAAGTAAATCAAATTTTATCAAAATCCGTTGAGCCATACAAGCTATAAACGTCTATACGGACAGATGGTCGGACGGATGATGGACAGAAATCATGCTAAAAATACTTCTTGCAACTAACAAAATGCATGATCTGTCGAGATATGTAAAAAAATCTCTACAGAAATTTGAATTCAAAACTTAGGACAATATGAAAGTAGAAGTGTGAGAATTGTGAGAAAATAAGAAATAGATGAAGATGGAGGATAGGAAAGTTTGTAGGAATGTATTGCTGCAGGTATGTATTTTCAAGTTTATTAACATCAGAGAGATATATTTTTATAATATAATATTTTTTGTTATAAGAATAATTTATTAATTCGAAGAAAATATAACTTTATAATAATAATAATTAAATAAACAAGAAAAACTTCACTTCAAAGGGAAATATTTAAAAAAAATAATTACTTAATTCTTCAAGTTGGAAAAAGTTATGATTATCTTGAGAAGAGTTTATAACTTTTCCATGGTAATACTTTCATTTTTATTTATACAAGTTTTTCAATGAAAAGAAATATTATTTAATTTAAATATAGCAATTATGTCATGAAAAGAAAAAAAAATATAGATATATATATATATTCAGAAAGTTCATAAAGTTAATTGAGTTTAGAAAATAGTTTGGTTAGTAAATTCTTCTTAGAATTTAATCAATTAGATGGTGATATGTACGAGAAACTGTTTAGACGATTACAACGAAACATTACGTTGCAGTGGAATGTTAGGTTTGGGCTGGGCGGGATTAAGCCCCGATGGCCATTCAAATCCATCTATTGGATTCAACGAATTCATCTATTAATCAAATTAAAAGCCTGGTGGGTGGTAGGCGGCTCTAACGGAATAACTTGAAGAATAATTAGTTACTTAATTAACGATTAGTTCGAATGGTACAAAAGAATAAATTCGTTCATATAAATAAATAATATATTTGGTCCTCATGATATATGACAGAAGACGAATTGGGCTTTAAATTGATTTTGCCGTTAAGGAGTTCTTATGGTAGTGAATGAAGGCGCACTGACGACTTCAGAAGGAAATCGACGAGATTGCGTTGGATTGATAGGTGGAGTTGGAAGGAACCAATAGAAAGTAATTCATCGCCATTTATAAGATATATTTAAAAAAAAAATCAAAATTTTTCAATCACATAAATGAGTGAAATTGATTTATCAATAATTCCATTTTGATCAAAATTGATATTTAATTTAATTATAAAAAAGGTAAATAATTTCAAGAAATTTTATTTATTATATTTAATTATGTAAATACAATTTCTTTTTCAAATCTACAAAAGTATTAAATGATAAGTAAAAATATTTAAAAGAAAACAGATATGGATATAACATAAATATTTTTAATTTTATTTTATTTATAATATATATGTAAGACCAGGCTGTGACGTCATGAATGGCTGGATGACGTCATATAATTTTAATTAAGAACAAACTAAAAATATTTAATGTATATATATATAAATTTTAATTTAATGTTAAAAAAAAAATTTAAATTCTAAATAATTAGTAAAAATCTTCTTTGTTCATATAAATAATTTAATTTTGTTTCTTCTTATACCCAAAGTAGAAAATAAAATAAAAAACTTATTTTTCTGTGATAGGTTAGGTTAGGCGGATAACCTAAAAAATACATAAAAATAGATTTTAATAAAGAATTTTGTTTAGTATTATAAATGTATTCTATTTTTTATTTACAAAAAAAAAGAGAAAAGAGTGAATTAAATGAATATGTAATTAATGTTCACTAAAAAATTTTAAATTATAGGAGAGAACACGCTGACATCATTGGTAGGCAAGAAAGTTAAATAGCGTAGGCTTGCTAAAACTGATTTGTCTAAGGAAAAATATGGACTTTTTTTTCAATTTAAAGTAATTCCCACTAAACTTTTGAAAAAATGGGTCTTAAAATTTTACAACAGTTCCAAATTGTGAGAAAATTGAGATTGCCTCTCCTTATCTCAGCCTCGTTCCATTGCCAACTTCCTTCGATTTGCCTACCAAAATACCCGATGTAAATATAAACAGAGTTCTCTCCTATATATTTGTAATCTTAAATCTAAAAAAAAGGAATTAAATAAATAAAAAATAATAAATATCGTTATTATTTATTTGCTTCCATTTTGAAATCGTTAGGATTAAGATATTCGAGTAAAGAATACATAAGAGATATCATGAAACAAAAAAATGACTTCTCCTTCATCAAACAATGACAAAAAAATGTTATGTTGTGGCTACACTAATTCTCGGAATATATTTTGGAAATAGAAACCATCATCTTACATTAAAAAACTATTTAAGTTGGGCACATACAGGGTTTCTTAATGGAAACGTAACCCTTACTTTTGGTTTAATTCCTTTTATTTTTTTACTTGATTGTCCATTCATATAATTTTGATTTTCAAAAGTTAATTATTTTATATTATAGTTTTTTTTTGTTTTTGTTTTTTTTTTTTTTTTGAATAACAAGGTTTTGAATTTATCTTCAAAAGTGAGTGTTATAAAATAAAAAAAAAAAAAAAATTAAAACAGATATTTAACATTTTTTCTAAAAAATATTTTTTTCTATTTTAAATTTATAAAATAAATCTTATCTTATTATGCTAGCTAAAATTGTATATATGTATTTATCTATATATCATGGTTCTCAAAAACCGCTCTAACGATTTTTTTCAAATTCACACTAGATATAGTATTTATAAAGAAAAATTAAGTTTTATTGATGATATCTCTTGAAACATACAGCTTCATTATTAATTTCTTAATTGAAAATTATATATTATATGGAAAACGTCAAAATTTTTAATACTGCCTGCTAAGACAGTAAAAAAATGACAATTTTTTATCTAAATACATATAGTCCAGCGGTTGGACTGATGTTTTAACGAGTGGATTTCGTCGGTTCGAAACTCGCCGGGTGAATCGTTATTTAAAAATGAAAATAATGATTTTGTTATTTTTTTTTCTTTTTATCTATTGTTTACTTTTTAATAAATTACTATTCTATATTTATTTATTCATTGTTCTTTTATTAATAAAGTTTTAGATAGTTTTATAAGTTTTAATATTTTTTCAATAAAATATTATTCAATATATTTATTAATATTATTTTATTTATTATTATTGAGTACCCGAAGTTCCATTCATTTTAATCAGATTGATGCAATGATGCAACAGTTAATAATTGTAATATTGTAATAAATTTTTATCTTGAAAATTGTTACATATTATTCAGGATATTTTAAAAACTATTTCTTTCTTTAATTAATATTCATTTTTTCTATAAGTCAGATATATTTCCAAATATTAAATAATTTTTGAAGTGAAAACTTCTTTAGCGGCGTTGAGCACTTTTGCGGGATGGGGAAAAAGTATAGAACTCGCGTGATCGTGACCAACACCATGAAACCATCTGCTTTCAAATTTCTTATAACAGAGCGCGAAATTTGAATTGTCATTAGAACTGTTTTATAAATTATCTCTAACATATAAATATATATTTATTATGTAAAGTTCATTTCATATATACATATATAATCAAAATTATACGAAATGAACTTCACATAATAAATATATATTTTATGTTAGAGATAAGAATTATAAAACAGTTCGTATTGCAATATTTTAAACAAAGTTGTGTATTTATATATATATAAATATAAGTTACAAATTTGTTTAAAATATATGTTTAAAATAATATATAAGTTATATATATATACATGCATATGAAATTCATCTTTCTCGTGAAATAGCGCGAATTTCGTCTGTTTTAAAATTTCTTACGCAGAAGTTTTCACTTCTGTCGGCCAGTCCCACGACTGCCAATTTTGCTTTTTTAATTCCGAAAAGCTGCAAAGCACGTTTTTTTGTCTTTAGTTTGTTTTATAACCACTTGGGGCGCTAAACAGTTTTTCAAAAAAACACTATAGAAAAAAAATATATGTACCTATATATTATATATTTATGTATTATTGAGGAGCACAAGTTCATTAATTTTAATCAGATTGATGCAAATGTGTAACATTTAATAATTGTAATAAATAATTAAAGAATTGTGTATCAATATTTTTTAAAGGGTAGAGCGAGAGCTCGGTGTCCCAGGTATTAATATTACCAGCCAAATCCAATAATAATGAATCATTTTTTTTAACTTAAGTACCGAGCCGAGGCTCGGGGTCCCGGTACTATGTAATTATACGTAAAATGATTTCAAATTAAAACCTTCTTATTACACATTTATATTACTTATATAATTTTAATTAATTTATTTATTATTTTTACATAATTATTATAATTTATTATTTAATATACCATATATGTATAATAACTTGCCAAAAAAAACAAAATAAATATTTTTCCCTATTAATTAATTTTATAAATATGATACTATTTTTTTGACCTACGTACTTTTATTAATTATTAACTATTATTAATACATTTTTAAAAACTTGATGGGGTTTGAACCAACATTTTCAATTTTTCATTCAAATCGATACCATTAAGCTACGATTTAATATGATTTACTGTCAAATATCGGAGTTAAAACTAAAGAAATTAATAAAAAAAATATTATATATTCTCCAATTGTTATATTTTTGAATTTAAATCTTTTTATTTTTTTGTTTTGATTTCATTTTTTTAAGCTTTCCATGAATGACAAATAAAGAAAGTATAAACCATCCAAAATATTATTATATTTGAAATCGATTCATCTGCCATAACTCATTTAAATAACTATTTTCTAAGTTGAAAACATATTCAATAATGGAAGTGAAATTTCTATTGGGTTTCTCTATTAAGGAAATTTCGATTTAGTCATAAAGTGTCTATCTGGACAGGTGATCTTTCTCTCTTCAACTCTCCCGAGGTTATTGAGTCGATGTAGGTGGAGTGGTGTGTCTTTGTCTTGGACGGGGATCACTTTTTGTGGCCCCGGTTTTCGGGATGGTGTCCCGAGTGTGGGTGCCGATAACCATCTCCCATTTCCCATTTGGACAGAACACAAACCTGCACGTACCAAGAACGAGTGCCGCTCGTATATATTCCGGATATCTCCGTTGTTCCTTACAATTGTCATTGGTCAGCCCAACGGATCGGATTACCTTAAATCAACCTCCTAATCTAAACTAGGTCTCTCCAGACTCCAATATAATTATATTTATTATCAACGCGGAGCTGTTTTACGTGAACTTATTTTAATTATACAGAATAAATTCAATAAAAAAGTAATTTGAATAATTCAATTCTATGAAGTACCTACCCTTATATAAAAAATAAATAAAAAGTTTGTTTTTATTGCAAGCTTATATTAATCTTAAAAATAAATTTTATCAACAAATAAAAAAATTTAATAATAAGTTTAATATATAATAAAAAAAATCGTATTTTTTAAAAAAAATTCTTTAACTCTGCCTTCTATTTCACTAAATAAGAATAGATTATATTATATATGATTATAATTCGTATTTATGTATGTATAAGTACTACATCTTTATACATAAAAGAAATTACTATTTTCGATGTAAAAATGAAATTGATGCTATGATTAATCGTAATAAAAAGTCATAATGAATTCAAAGGAAATATTATAATAAATTATGAATAATTTAATTTAATTAAATAAATAAAAAAAAAAAATTAAGTTTTATTTAAACATATATAAGGAGAAATTTGAAGAGAGTGAAAAAAATGATGAAAAATATTGAATTATATACTTTTACTGTAATAGAATTAATTTTTCATATTTAATTTTAATTATTTTAAACTTTATAAACTTTAGACATTTTTTTATTAAATACCAATATAAAAAGTAATATATTTTCTAAATAATACACCGTGTAATTTATTTATATGTGTGAGTGAACTCGACGCTGGTCGGACGTGTGTCGCATCGCTCCTGATTCCCATCCGTTTTTCCTTGGGGTATTTGTTAAAACTGGTGGTAAGTTTTACATCATTTTACTGATCTTGAAGTGCTCTTTACAATGGGGCACATCTGGGATCAATTGCTATCAAGGTGGGCGCGGTGGATCCTTAATTGGTAATTCTCGGTACTGAGACTGATGGGTATATGAACCCATTAATAAGTATAATTAGTGATAATGATAATGATCATTGTTCTAATTTTATTTTTGTCATCTAATTCCGAGTTCAATTCAGGGTTCAACGTTCTACCAAGCAAGTACTCCACTCCTTCTCCCCCCTCTACCACTCCTGTTTTAAATCCTTTATTTATTTATTCCTATTAATAACTTATCCCGATTAACATTTACTAATATTATAAAATAAATAAATAACAATTTCCTTTTTCCTATCAGTGGCTTGTGGCGGGCGGTTTGTATGCGCGCTGGGTGATCTTACATATTCCCTTGAGGGGCTCATAACTTATGAGCATATGGATTGGCATCCATGAGGTCCCAAGCCATATCTAGTATTGCTTCCACTTACTTGTA
This sequence comes from Labia minor, assembly GCA_963082975.1. Classification (NCBI taxonomy): domain Eukaryota; kingdom Metazoa; phylum Arthropoda; class Insecta; order Dermaptera; family Spongiphoridae; genus Labia; species Labia minor. The sequence goes on from OY720345.1 coordinate 59,428,135, forward strand.
CTAGATATCTTACTTTTATCTTTCCTATCTGGCCTCTCTTGGCCAACTCTTGTTTCTTCCGACCCCGACGCTATTAGGTGTCCGAGGGCTAGGGGTCTTTCATTTCTTACTATTTACTTTCTCTTCTCTTAAGCCAGTTATGGCGAAACCCAGTAGCGTCTGTTCTCCAGGTTAGGGGCGGCTACGAACAGCGTCTGTACTCCAGGTTAGGGGCGGCTGAGAATCAAACCGAAGAAGGCAACGGGAAACCACTTCGGTATACCATCCCCAGGAAATTCACTATGACGAGAAACAAAATACAAATGGCCCCCAGTCCCGGGCAGCCCTTAAATGGGCAAGGGGTGCGAAGAATCTCCCGGCTCAGAATAGTGAAAACCAGATTGCGAGTGTGTACATGGAATGTCAGAAGTCTCTTCATGGCCGGAAAATTAAACAACGCTATCAAAGAAATGAGAAGACTTAAAGTTAAGTTCATGGGAATCAGCGAACTCAGATGGCCTGGTGTCGGTGTTTGTTCTCAGGAAGGAGGAACACTCTATTACTCAGGAAGTGAGAGTGGAGATAGGTTTCATCGAAACGGTGTCGGAATTCTAGTTGACTCGGAGTTCACGAGGTACGTTAAGAACTTTGTGCCCATATCGGATAGAGTGATGCTGCTACAGATTCATGGACAGCCATTTGACATAAATATCTTACAAGTCTACGCACCTACATCTGATAGTAAATACGATGAGGAAGTGGAAAAATTCTACAACACTTTAGAAAACACTCTAAACTCTCTCAAGAAGAATACCATAAACTTGATACTTGGAGACTTTAATGCTAAAATCGGTCAGGGCAGACGGGGGGATTTGGTCGGCGATTTCGGCTTAGGTGAGTGTAATGAGAGAGGAGACCGGCTCTATGATTTCTGCCAAACTACAGAGATGGTAGTAACTAATACGCTATTTAAACTTCCAAAGCGACGTCTTTACACATGGAAATCACCCAGAGACTCTATTGACAACCAAGAACCAAGTAGGAACCAAATTGATTACATTCTGATAAACAGACGTTTCCGAAATTGTGTTAAAAGAGTCACAACATACCCTGGTGCAGACATAGGCTCAGATCACAACCCTTTGGTTGCGGACATGGGCCTAGCGTTGAAGTCTGTAAAAAGAAAAAACTGCAACGTTAATATTATTGATACATCAAGATTACAATTTGAGGATGTTAGGAATGCTGTTATTGATGATCTCAATGGCAAATTAATGAGGATATCTATTGACGATCTTGACGATATAAATACTCAGTGGGCACTGCTGAAAAATGCTTTGGTGGAGACTGGTTCGCTTCACTTGAGGAGAACACGTACAATGAAGAGGAGGTCGTGGATGACGGACGAGATTTTGGATTTGATGGAAGAAAGGAGACTTCTCAAAAATAACATCGTGGAATATAAAAAGATGCAATTCAAAATAAGGAAAGGGATTAAATTAGCAAAACAAATTTGGATGACAGAAAGGTGTGAAGAAATAGAAGAATTAGTCTCAAAACATGACATGTTTAATATACATGTAAAGGTAAAGGAAATAACTGGACAATTCAGGAGTCGACCACCAATGTCAATACTAAATGAAGCCAAAAAACTAGTAACGGACGAAGCTGAACTCATGAAAGCCTGGCAATTGTACGCAGCAAAACTTTTTGAAGATTCCAGAGAGGAAGTTGAAATTGATGATTGCGATCCTGAAGGACCAAAAATAATAAAATCAGAGCTAATTCACGCTATTTCAATTGCTAAGAACAAGAAAGCGCCGGGACCAGATGGAATCCCAATGGAATTAATCAAATTCATCAATGAAGACAATATAGACCTGGTATTGAAAATATTTAACAATATCTATAACTGCGGTGTGCTTCCAGAGGAATGGCTGAAATCAACATTTGTTACTATCCCAAAGAAACAATACCCTAAGAATTGCAGTGACTATCGCCTCATCAGTCTTATGAGCCATATGTTAAAGACCTTTCTTCGAATAATACACGCCCGCATCCGATTAAAATGTGAGTTAGACTTAGATGACTCGCAGTTTGGATTCAGAAACGCCTTCGGTACAAGAGAAGCATTATTTGGCTTCAATGTTTTGCTTCAAAAATGTCGTGACCAACACAAAGATGTATTTGCATGTTTTGTTGACTACGAAAAAGCCTTTGACAGAATAAGACACACTAGACTGATTGAACTTCTGTGCGATGCTGGAGTGGACGAAAAAGATATCAGGATTATAAAAAATCTGTACTGGAGGCAATATGCCGTAATCAGAGTAGGAAAATCCACAACACCGGGAATTGAGATCCAGAGAGGAGTCCGTCAAGGATGCATTCTCTCTCCCCTTTTATTTAATCTCTATGCTGACAGAATTTTTAAGGAGGCCTTGGAAGAACTGGATATGGGGGTGAAAGTAAATGGCGTACCAATTAGTACAATTAAATATGCCGACGACACTGTGATCCTGTCTGAAAACATTGAAGACCTTCAACTACTTCTGAATAAAATTTCTCAAATTGGAATTAAAGCGGGCTTAAACATCAATATAGCCAAAACAAAATTTATGGTCTTTAGCCGCCAGCCACATGGAAACGCCTCCCTCCACCTCGATAACAAACAAGTTGAACGAGTAAGATCTTTTAAATATCTTGGTTGTATCATAAATGACCAGCTAGACCCGGATATCGAAATTAAGTCCAGAATTGAGGCTGCGAGGTCCACCTTCAATAAAATGAGATCCTTCTTCTGTGATGACAACCTAAATCTTAAATTACGACAGAGAATGGCCAAATGCTATGTTTGGTCCATTCTCTTATATGGTGTGGAAGCATGGACACTCAAGGTCAGTACGATGAATCGCCTGGAGGCTTTTGAGATGTGGATCCTCAGGCGAATGCTGCGAATTCCCTGGGTTGAGAGAGTTACCAACAGGGATGTCTTGAGGAGAGCAAACACACAGCGAGAACTCCTCAACACTGTCAAATGCCGGAAAATCTCTTACCTCGGCCACATCTTGAGAGGTAATAAATATCAACTCCTTCAATTAATCCTCAAAGGGAAAATTGAGGGTCGACGTGGACCCGGGAGAAGACGCCAATCCTGGTTAGGGAATATCAGGGAATGGACCGGCATAAGGAGCGTGGGAGAGCTGTTCCGCACGGCGGAAAATAGAGACGTTTTCGCCAGAGTGATCGCCGACGTCAGGGAGACCGGACAAGGCACTTGAAGAAGAAGAATTTATTTTGCAATATTTATTAAATTTATTTATTAAAAACTCACCATACATATTTCCTTTTTGATGACAACGAATTTTATTATGAAAATATAGAATCATACATATATATATATAGATAATTAATATTTTTTAACTTATTCATTTTATGTAGTTTATTTAACAAAATAATTAATTTTAACCGTGTATTTCTTTTAGAATATTATAAAAAAAACAATATAATATAATAATATAATACTTTTCTAATTTAAAAAATATTTAACTAACTAGCCAATATTTGCATTTCACAATATAAAAAAATTTGATTATCCGATAAACGTTAAATAAATGTTTTTGAAAATATTTTAATTTTAATAGATATTAATAAATTCTTTGACAGTTCAATAGTCCAACTTGAAGAAACATAGTAGTATTTTAATTTACTACTAGCTGCTCCGAGCGCCTTCGGCGCTCTTCACACCTAGACGGGGGCTCCGCCCCCTGTACCCCCGAGTGATACATAGTATTTGGTTGAAAGTCTGTATGTAAAACGTTTTCATCCATTTTGTTTCAATCAGTATAAGTAGATAAGACATGTATTTGTTTTCTTGTAAAATATATTTTAATTTAATCAGTAAATTAATTATATATTATTATTGTATATGTTATATTTATCTAACTCTGTGTCTCTACAGTTTTCGAAAGTTCTTAGCCGCAGCATCCACATTTCTCTAAGCGTCTCTATCCTGAGCTACATCCAAATCCTACCCTGTTCCATCTCTCCCATGTCCCTGCCTTCATTGTCCACCCACCTTGGTCCTTGGTCTTCCATCGGATGCTTCCCAATCGGTTTCTCCCAATTTCTAGTTTCTCCAATTCCAACCACGTCCCCTTCCCATCCCAGCCTTCTTGATTTTATAACCTTAACTATATCTGGACATTATTTCTTGTTATGCCATCTCCACCATCCCCCTGTAACCTCATCTTCTTTTGCCCTATAAATGCTGCGAACAATATTAATCTCACAAATACTCCAAATCTACTCTCGTCCCACAGAGTTATCAATAGGGTGACCAAACGTCCCGTCTTTAGGTACTCTGTCCCAAAAATGTCTTCGGGACACCCTACTGTTTTGTCAATATTTATGACATTTCGTAATTTTTTTTTCAAAATTTTTTCAATTTAGTTCTAAAAAAAAAGGTATACCGTTTGTCCCGGTTTGGTGTTTTCGAAATATGGTCACCCTAGTCATCGATCAACATGAAAAATAATTGTTTTATATATTTTAATTTTGATCCTCTTTGATGAGATAAGCCCCTTTACAGCATAATAACAGGCGTTACTCAATTACAACGTCGATTTAAATTCTTCTCGAATATTATTATCCTTCGTGATTAGAGATCTTAAGTATTTAATTATTTATACTTTTTCAAATTCTACATTTTGTATGTTAATTGTATGTAAGTCGTATCCGTATCATAAATCTTGAATTTTTTTGTTTAATTACATTTCGGTTGATTTTTCCCCAATTTCTCTAATCACATGTCTCCTCTTCCAGTCCAATTCATTTACCTGGCTAGAACACTCCATTTTTTAAAATTTTAAATAGAGGGAGAGAGAGAGAGAGGTTCTAATTATATATATATCTGTTTCTATGACAACAAAAAAGTAAACAAATTACATTCATACAAACTCTCCTTTATGTATATTTCTGGAAAATGGAACACCCGCAGCTCAGCTCAGGAGTTACCTAAGATTCTAATTTCTTTTTTATTTTTCATCATTTGAGGTACCCTTCACCTCAGAAAAATTTGGTTACCTTACTCCTTGTAGTTTAGGCTCTGGAGTTTTTTGCGTACAGACGGACACTAGCGTATTAAATATATAGATATTGTATGTTCAATTTTTTGTCCTGTCCATTCTCTCCGTCGATTTTGTTTTATCTTCTTAAACCAAAAGTTTATGTTAAAATTTAAACGCTTAATTCTCCAACATTAAAATAGCCAAAACCTATATTTATTTTACTAAAACATAATTAGATATATATGTCGTAGGCAAATGGTAATTTTAAGAAAATAGCATTTGCCTGGTCAAATAGCTTCACCTATTATTTCATTTCAATTTGAATAGGAAAATAGCATTTGCTTAGGTAAAAACCATTTGGCTAAACCTTAGTTGGGTAAATAGATTTAACTATTACAGTAGCCAATTACGAAATTATACAAAAAATTGTTTGTTCTTTATTGTATAGTTACATATCTAACTTCAGCTTGCCATAACTTCAGTGCAGTTTTGAGTTCTAAATTAATATAAATGTCAAAATCCACATCCGTTTGATATATAAATAAAATAAATAAATTATTGGGTATATATTTTTCCTCTTTCTTCCCTCCAACTTTTTTTCCAGGTTTACTACTTTTACTAAGAACGGAATGCAAAGAAGGCTGACTAATACACTGATCGTTTGTCTTGTTCATCTGTCATAGGTCCAATAAATATCCAAGCTATTTTCACAGTCAAATTGAAATGAAATAATAGTTAAAGCTATTTGCCCAACAAAGGTTTAGCCAAATGGCTTTTGCCTAAGCAAATGCTATTTTCCTAGTCAAATTGAAATCAAATAATAGTTCAAGTTATTTGGCCAGGCAAATGCTATTTTCCTAAAATTGCCATTTGCCTACGAAATTGAACCAACTCTTTCATAATTTGGGAATGAGTTTATTGATTTTTATAATTTTCCTGCCACTTCAACTGAAAATGAAGAACCAATGTCCTTTGCTTGGTTGAAATCTGTTCAGCAGTTTGGAAAGAATAGCTATCATAGTTGCCTTTTAATTATATAGATTTTATGTATAGGTTTTAGTATAAAAGAATAAGAAGAATAAAATATTTGTGTATAAAGAAATATTTTCTAGTAAATGTTCTTATTCTGATAATTTATATATATTTATGACGTAATTCTATTTAAGAGTATGATAAAAGTAATTATTTTCATGTTTCTGTCCAAGCCATATGTTCAGTTACCCATAATGTCATATTGTTTTCTCTCTTATTTTTCTAATTACTATTATTATTAAAATTTTCAAATGGGCAATTTGCGGTTTCACTAGTACTTAACTACTGGAATCTTTTATTGTCATTGAAATCTTTCTATTTAATCTGAAATAAAATGTGTCGTTGAGAAAAAAACGGTCAACCCTCTCATCCCTGGAGGCTTCTCTCGTGACCTTCACCACTTGGGGATAAAATTGTTTTTAATAATATATTTTAACCCTTAATTAAGAAGTCATTAACCAACTGTCCGACACTAACAAGCTGGTCCCTCGTTTCAGTGGAATCTACATAAAGGAAATATTCGTGCACAACAACTTCAATTGAATTTAGATCAAATTCCAAAGAATTTTTTCTCCTAAGGTAAGCAACTTTATAGACTTGTCCCATTAAATCATTTGGTAGATTTCATTGTTTTTTTTTCTTTTGTTTTTGACTTTGGAATCAAAGTTATAAATAAAAGTTTTTAGAGTTTTTTTCTAACCTAGATTAAAGTCTCAAAATAAATAAAAAAACAAGAAGTAATGATAATAATTTCGATTTCAATTTCATTTTTATTTTTTAGATCTAAAGTGGTTTGGGAAGAATTTATTCTTCTCACTTAATTTAAAAAAAAATATATAAATTAACGGGTAACTATTAAATAAATAAATTATAAGATTTTTTCTATATTATTTTTCATTTTATTCTTTCAATTTTCTAGAATTTTAAAATTTAAATATTAATATATTATTATTTCAATTTTGAGGTCAAAATATTGTATGCAACTTTTGTTTATTGAAAATACATATGAAAATTAATTAACATAGCCAAACGATGTTGATGAAACCATTAAAACATTAAAGTTAAAATGAGAAAGGAAAATTTGCATAATGTTTATCATTTGAAAATGAAATGATTTCACCAAAAAACAATAAATAATTAATAAATATCCAAATACGTATATAGTATAGAATATACATAACTATGTTCATATTTATTATTTATTGAAATATATTTATTAAAATTAATAATTTCTATAGAATAAATAGAAAAATAATATTATTATTTATTTAAGTTCTTAATATAATTATATTAAAGTATTTGGCCTATCAAGGCCTCTATTTATATTATGAAGAATGGTCCCCCTATTTGGCAATTTATTTATTTATAAGTTTTGATCATTTCAATGTTTAATACATTATAGTCCTCCACTAGAGTTGTGATGTATTACTGTGATATATTTATATTATTTATTCCATTAACAGTCGAACACAGAGGTTTCCAAACTTATCTGGTTTGCTGCTCCCTAAATAATCGGATTTTTTCCGAGGCTCCCTTAATTCATCCGATGTTTATATAAATTTTTACAATCTTGAAAAATTGGAAAACTTTTCTTCCCTCCATCGAAAATGTTTCAGAGCATCGCAAAATCATCTGGCCTTTTTTTTTAGAACAATATTGAAAAAAATTTAAAAATAATCGAAAATGTTCAAAAGTTTCAAAAATTTCAAGTATTAGCGGCTCACAGTTTGGGAATCACTGGTTTCCTTGCCGTGCCTCAACGAAGATGGCTTGAAAACCCTACTACTACTACTGATGAGAAAAATCTTCAAATATTGGATCGAATCATATTTGATATATGATTACTTTATGGCATAAATGAACCTTGATTCTTAAGTCCCTTTAAACTACCAATAATAATAATAACATCAATATGTAGAATGGACATAAAAATTATATATAAGTTAAATAAAGAAAATTTGGAATTTTGTTTTATAAATAAAATAGTCATTTTTATTAATTCTTTAAATTTAACTAAATAAAACAAAAACAAAAAATATTTTTTCTTTTATTAATCAAAATAAAAAGGAAACAATGAATTGATATACTAAAGGGGATGATTTCCACGTAAGAACAATGCAAATAGCAGAGAAACGTGGCTTCGGGAAACAAGAAAGGCTTATGATTTAACAAATAAATCATCAGATATGATTCTTTTGTGGGGAAGCAAATAGTAAACAAAGATTTTAATACTTAAGTAAACTAATTTAAGCTTATCCTATTAAATCTGGAATTTTATCGATATGTCACAATTTCTTGTTTTGTAGAATTAATAACTTAATTCAAAAAAATACATTAAACTTTTTACAGTGAAACTTTTTTGAGATATTTTATGTATATGAATGTCATCGATTCATAAATAAATTTTCCGCTAAACTCGATATTTTACTTTACATATGCTAATAGTCCATAAAAGTTAAATACTTATTTAATTTCAATATTAATAATGAGATACCTACTAATACAAAACTGCAAGTAATTTTAACTTTAATTTACATGTTAATAAATTTTCAATATTTATTGCATGCATATTTTATTTATTAGCTATTTCATTTAAAAATAATTAAAATTTATTGAGAACTATAATATTTTAATTTATTTACGTAATAAGTACCAAGTTTATTCGCAATCTTTTAAATTATTCTCTTTATATTTTCAATTAAAAGTAATAATGAATCATTTATCTTTCTATTCATATCCATAAAAAGAGAATTTATTTAATCTGAAATTTCAGGTGTGTGTTTGAATTAGAATTCAAATAAAATATGTCTATATCAATAAAACAGAAATATTAAACAAAAAGTTAATTTATTTTTTATATATATATATATATATAATTATTAATAAACTCTATGTTTTATAAATATTGATTACAAAATTGTCAGTTTACATATGTTAAAGCAAAATCATCATAAACTTCAACAAGATTGTCTTAGATTAGATTAGATTTTTTTAAATCAAACGATAGTAATGCCAAAAATACAATTTTGAGTATTTCATATTTTTTATTTGTGAACGAGAAATAAATAACTAATATGTAAGTAGTGAGAAAACATTTAGATGTTTCAGACAAATATAACAAGAATTACTGGTAATGAAAATACTATAGATCTCTTTGTAGGTTTTAAATAGGAATATTCAATTTTTAATTTTTTTTTCTTTAAGGTAGAACTATTTGAAAAATTTGTCTTGTGATCTTTGGATCAATATTTTTATTGAGATGAGAAGGTGAATTAATGAATTAATTAAATCATCAGAGCTCTAATATTTTTTTAAGATTCAAATATTCTATACATTGAATTGAGATTTAATATAGAACTAAATTTCTAGGGATCAATATAAGCTTCTAATATTGGAAAATAAATCTTATATACAAGAACGTTAAACAAGGTCTAACAGATGGACAGAGGGGCAGACTGTTATTATCTCATTTTGGTATTGAGAATTTTATAAAAAAAAATGGGAGTATTACACGCACCCTAAATTTTCTTAAAAAAAAAAAAAAAATTAAAAAATAAACCTATTTTGGAAACTCCATAAAAGATCTAATACCATCAAATAAATATTGGTCCACTTAGATTAAAAATTAATCTTTTATTATTCTTTAGAGAACTCGTTTACGCTTCAAAAATTTGCAATTTGCGTGGCAATCAAACGTTTCGTAGACCGATGGCCACTTGTAGGGGTTGTATAGGGCAAAGGATCGAATACTAGATGGTTGGGGGAGAGATGGAGCACCTGTCATGACCACACACGCAAGATTTTCCTAATAATATCGAAATTTTCTTTTTTCAAAAAAAAAACAAAAAGATTGAAAATATGATTAGATTTGAATAACAAATTTTCTCGTAACTTTAGATAAATAGAAAAAAAGACACTAATGGCGCCTGAGATTGATCGAGCGACAATCAATAAAAAAAATATATAATAGTTTCTTTTTTTTCATTTAAATAATCAACAGGTGAAATTAATTTTGATTTTCTTTTTATTGATATGAATAAAAAAATAAAAATAAATAAATGTTTGATTTAAAGATTTATGATCTATTTATTTCTGGCATTCAATCACTTACAACTTCATAACCACAATAAAACGCATCCCTTAAACATTCCTCTTTCCTGCTATCTCTATTCAATACCGCATTCCAAAATGATCACGTTATCAACTACTTTTTGGTCTTCAAACCATTTAGTCCACCACCGAACACCATTTTTGATAATATTTCCTCCACCCTATTCGCTTTATATTCGGCCCATCATGAGAACTACGGGCGATAAAACCGAGGAAAAACTTTTATTTAGTTCTTTCTATAATGGAACTTCCAATCCTTTCCTAGTTTTATTGTTTGTTCAATGTGCCATAACCCATTTTTTAATTATTTTTAGAGCTTCCGAATTATATTATAAAAGAATAAAATGTACCATATACTTATATACATATATATATATATATATATATATATATATGTATATAAGTATATACAAGTTCTTTTATCTGTTCCAAATCTTTCAACGAAATCATTATTTATAAATTTTTATATACTTAATAAAAAATTCTAATTTCATTTGAAATAGTTACTAAGATATTAAATTGTATTTATTTATAGGAGAATTATTTATTTTCAGATACATATTAAATATAGTAAATAATATATACAATAGTATTATTAGATAAAATGGAACGCCTCGAGGAAAATTCATTTTGGTTGGAATATATCATTTAATATTTGAAAATACACTGATATAATATTAAATTTAAACCGAATTCGTAGGAAAAATATAAAAAGAAATAAAAATAAAATTAATTTACTCTCAAAAATGATTATTATAATTTATAAGTAATCCTTTCCGAAAAGTTTGAATATTTATTTAACTACTCTTTGATAGATTTTAAAGTTTTCTATTAACAGGTTGTATTTATGAGGCGTGGCTTATGACTTTGGAGGACGATAATAAACAATTCATTCTTTAAAGCCTATAAAAAATGAAATTATTGGAAATTGTCGATAAATGCACAAAATATGATTATATTACACAATTGTCTGATCTTTAAAGCATTTTTAAGTATAGTTAGAGCTTAAAAATGAAAAATAGAGATGGAAGCTTGGCTAGAACGGGTGAGGGATGACTGACAAGAAGTTTGGTTGGTAGAAGGCCAATTGAAAGTGACCAATTAGTAGACAGGGTGAAGTTACAATATAAAGGGAGTTATAATTGAATTGAAATAGGATGGATAGTATAGAGAGACAGTTGGAATAATGTTGTTTATCAAGATCTGAAATTTATAAAGATAAATATATTCTTCTAAATATATTATACTTAATCTTAACTCACTCTCTATTTGGATTATAAATTATGTAATCAAATTTTAACAATGTAATTTTTGGAAGAAATAAATTTTATGTGTCTATTTAAAGTATTTATATATTTTTTACTGGAATCTAAAAACCCGATGAGGACATTTGATACAGTTTGTTTTCAAATGAGTAATTTTTAACTAAATTGTGTACTACTAATTATAAAAAATCTAAAATTCATTTAATAAAGAATTTATTACATATATTTAATATTTTATATACAATAAACCTATTTTTTATTACCGTTTTTATTACTAATCATTTTGTTGAAATTAATTATGTTTTTGCATTAATTTAATAATTTTCAATATAAAAACAAGTTTAATTTGTATTCATCAATTGATTCTAAATATATCGGTTTTTCCTTAGAATAGTATTTTATGTCAATAGTAAAAATTAAAAACAATTAATTATTAGTATCTTAATTACAATATGTTATCCACTTGAACTTAATTAAAATAAAAATAAGCTGGAGTGTCTCCACTCGACTATCTCGCAAATTTGAATTGGATTAATTAACACATATATTATATTTAAATTAAATATAATTAATTATAAATTATATATATAATTAATTATAAATTATATATACAATTAATTATTTATTTGAGAATAAATAAAAATTAATTATAAATTATAAATTAAAATTAATAAATAATTTTTATTAAGCCGGCGGGTGTTTGGCTCTTTGTTGATAGTACCACATCACATGCTGGCGCGTAATTTGCAGTCGTATTAAAAAATTAATTCCGGTACTTTCAGCGAATCAATCAACCTGAAATTCTATATATAGCAGTTTTATATAATTTTTAATCATGTGATCTTATATCTTTATTTATACGGTCAGTTTAAAGGAAAAAAATGAAAACGTAGTAGGTAATGACCCACTTCCGGATGAGCTACATTTGTTGATAGAAAACTACGAATTTTAAATAATGCCCGTTGAATAATGCTAGTGTACCAAATTTCATTATTCTAGCTCAACCAGTTTTTGCGTAATCTTGTCCACACACACACACACACACAGACAGAGAGAGAGAGAGAGATGGTAATGAATATCTCTGGAAGACAAATAAAATTAAAATACTATAAAATTCTGTGTGAATGTAATAATTAATAAAAAATTATTATTTATATTTAAAATTTTTTTAAATAATATATAAAAATATTCTAGAAATTAATTTAAAATCCAGTTCAAAGCAGATATATAAGAAAATTAAACGTCTAAAATTGGTAAATACCTTAATGAATAATTAATTCTTTAATTTAGAATTGCCGTTCAATGCTTTATTAGTATATTATATTAATATTTAAATCAATTTTATATTATATATAGATATTTTACTTATATGGGGATAATCCTTCATAAAACATGAGAATTTGAAACTTCATCGAAATTATGTATGAAATAATGTAAATTACGCTTGAAAAAAAAAATTGGATAAATTTATAATGTTATTATATAATTGAGATAATCTCGCCTTATCTATTCATTAAAATTTGTTACCTAACACTTGAGTGAAATTAGAAAAATAAAAAAAAAAAAAAAACTTTTATAATTTAATTAAAAAATAGTGTTATCATACAATCAGAACAAAGGACATGTCATGTGTCGATATCAAAAAATATGCTAAAAAGATCGGGGGAGGGAATCACGAAATCAAAAGTATATTAAATGGGATACGAGAAAGAAATGTCGTTAATCGCATTGTTTTCGATCACGTGAGATGGAGCACCTGCCACTTGCACGCAACACACGCACGGCACGCGCACGCTTCGGATTCTGCACCCTTTTCAGCCCTTGTGCCACCCTCGAACCCACACTACACCTCTCAACCCCCGTCGCCTCTCGTATTCCAAGCCAAAATGATTCATTGCTTTATATATATATATATATATATATATATGGGTGTGTGTGTGTGTGTAAAAAAAAAATGAAGTGAAGTAACAATTTATTTTAAAATATGAATATTATATTAAGTGAAAAATTGCCACAATATTAAATTTATTAACTTGAAAAGAGGAGAGACTCTTCTTATTATTTAAAATGATGAAATTTCATGAATGTTTTAAAGGAAGGATAGAAAAAAAAATTGGCTAAGTCGACAAGTCAGACTCTTAATAAAAAATAAAACATTTTTTTTTTTTTAAAAAAGGCAAATTTTTAAATTGAAAATTTGTTTCCTTGTTTTTGTCCTTTTATGATAAAAAATAAAACGATTTATTTAAACAAATTTTTATTGTTAAGTTGGATCGATGATTTTTCTACTTATGATAATGATATACAAATTTATATAATTATTTTTTTTAAATTTTCTTTAAGCCTATTTTCTTATCTTATTCTAACATATTTCATATCTAGGTCTCCCCTAACTGTTTCTAGCTTTCTTAAATTCTTTTAGTTTTAGGATTATTATTACTATTTGAAGATCGAGGTACACTCAGCAAGGCCATTGTGTGTGTGTGCCTTTGAGAAATCATCCATCAAGATAAATCTCATTTAGAATATCATCTTCAGCACAGCCAGGCCTCCAGTAAATTATTGACTCCTGACCGATTTTATTGTGTCAGACTTAAAGCTCCCCTGGTAGAGAGAGAGAGAGAGAGAGAGATCACTTAGAAATAATAAATTTTTCTTTTAGTCCAAAATCATTCTATTCAATAAATAACTAATCAATAAATACAATAAACAATAAATAAACAAATAAATAAATAATTGAATAAATAATAAAAAAATATCACTGCTCAAATAGTGGACTGTAAAGGGGTCCCCATTGAATATGACTAAAATATATTTAAAAAAATCTGGAGTGTCTTTACTCGACTATCTCGTAAATATGAATTGGATTAATTAACAAATATTATATTTAAATTAAATTTAATTAATTATAAATTATAAATTAAAATTAATAAATAATATTTATTAAACCAGTGCGTTGGCTGGCGCGTGATTGCCAGTCAATGTGATAAAAAATTAATTCCGGTACTTTCAGCGATTCAATCATATGTGGAAAACTATCAAACATATATAATATGGAGATTAGGATTATAAATTAAATAACCAAATCGATGTACCTTAAATACAAGCAAATTTTATTAATTAAAATAAGATAAAAAATATACAATTTTAAGAGCGATTTGCTTACCTTAAATACAAGCAAATCGATTTTTATAGTTATTTGTTTTATCAATGAAATATAATATAACAAAATTTAATATATTAAAAAGATTTATAAATTAGAATGAATTTTCTATGAAAAGAAAAATATATCATATTATAACATAAACGAATTTCAGTCCGGCAACTTAAAATATACAAGAAAATTAAATAACTAACTAATTAAATAATTCAAATTATACAAATGTTATTTACATCTCCCCCTCTTGCAGAGAACAATTTTAAAAATTGTTCAGTGGAACTTTACTAAAACACGGAATAAGTTGAGAACTATGAAACACACTTGGTCCATAACGTCTTTTTCCTATATCAATTTCGTACATTGTGTTTGATAATTTACATATCACTTTATATGGTCCTCTTCTTATAGGGTCCAATTTATTCCGATTTATTTTATTTCCTGTTTCGACATAAACCCAATCATTTATTTTAAAGGTATGTTCTTGTTTCTTTTTATCAATTCGATCTTTATTAATATTATGATTTTTTTTAGAATTTTCTAATGCTGTTTTCCTGTCTTCCGTTAAATTTCTTCTCACTTTTAATTCTTCCGGTACTATTGATAGCTCTTTTCCATTTAATAAATATGCTGGTGAAAATTTCGTGACACTGTGTACGGTTTGATTATAATTTTCAGCACATTCTAATGCAATCATAGCCCATGATCTTGTTTTTTCTTCTTGTAACTTGCATCTGATTCTATTGACCAAAGTCTGATTCAATCGCTCATTAAGGCCGTTTGAAAATGGGCAATCTGTGGCAGTGAAAACTAATAAGATGTTATGTTTTTTTAAATATGATTTAAATTCTTCAGAATTGATACTGCCATACCTATCTGCTAAAATAATCTTTATTTTGTGTTTTTTCACTATAGGGTCTATTAATTTTATAAAATCTTGGGCTTTTTGTTCAGATGACGGATAAACAAAGGCATATCTACTAAAGTGATCCACAAGTAAATGCAAATATTTTTTTTGTGAATTATTTCCAGAAAATCCGCCAATTGTATCAATAGCCATTATTTCAAAAGGTTCACTTGCTGGACCTATCTGTGATAACCGCCCAATTTCTCTACATCTTCTAGATTTGTTTCTTTTACAAATATCACACTTCATACATAATTCTCTTATATGTCTATCCATTCTTTTAAAATAATAAAAGGGACGAATCTTGGCAGCTAAATGACCGATTCCTATATGACCATAAAACTTGTGAACTCTTTCAATGAGCTTCAAACCAAAATCTTCTGAAATTAAAATTCTTTCTCTTTTTCCAATTTGCTTATATACTAAACCATTTTTTATAATTTTATCCTTCATATTTAAAATTTCTACATGCTTCTTCGGGATGAAATCTCCCACGCATTCCTAATAACTCACAAATTCTGCATGGTTTCTTCTCCAATTGTTTACGCATATTTTGGAAATTATTTGTTGAAAATTCCCTATTATTTTGTGTAAGTCTAGGTTCTTTATGTTTTTTTTTATTAAAATCTTCGTATCGACGGATCTGACTCATTAATTTTTCAGTTGTATTTACCTCCTCCTTATCAAGGAATTCTCTCATAAAATTAGGCAATCCAACCACTATATGATTTATCCGTGATTTTTGTGACATGTCCATTTCTGTCTCTAACAATAATCTTTCCTTTTTTAGTGCATAATCCATCAATGAACCCTTAATATATCTATAATTAAATGCATAAATTACATTATTCCAATTTTTATCTGCATATGTTTCCAAAAAAGAATCTCGCCATTCTGTCCAATTTCCATGAACCGTTAATTTATATAATGTAGATTTATACCATTCTATAGAATTTCCTTCTAAAAACACTCTTAAAATTCTAACCTTTTTTTCATCTAGAACTATATCATGTCTCTCACATTCAACTTCAAAAGTGTCCAGCCATTCACTTGCATTTTCTCTTCCTTGAAATTTTTCCAAAACAAATAATTTTTCCACTTGTGATGGATTTATCTCTCTTAATTCAGGTTTTATACTAAGATTTCTTATAATTTTAATAAAATCCTTTTCAATATTTTTTTTTTCTAAATTTTCCTCTTGTGTTTCTTCTTCAAGATACTCTCCATTAAATACGACATTTTTATCTTCATCCAAATATTTACAAATTAAATCTGGTGGTAGACTTACTGTGATATTACGATATTGACCTTGTTTCTTCAAACTTTTACAACAGCTTTTCACCTTTGCCATTTTAAATAATTCTTGGTGTTTTTCTTTATCCTGTTGATCCTCAGGTAATATATATGAATTTTCTTCCATGATTATTTTCTTAATTTTAGTAACTAAAACATCTCCACTTTTTTCCATTTCAATTCTAAATTTAATTTCAAATGGCTCCATTTTTTTTTTCTTTCAAAAATCGATTTATAATATGGAGATTAGGATTATAAATTAAATAACCAAATCGATGTACCTTAAATACAAGCAAATTTTATTAATTAAAATAAGATAAAAAATATACAATTTTAAGAGCGATTTGCTTACCTTAAATACAAGCAAATCGATTTTTATAGTTATTTGTTTTATCAATGAAATATAATATAACAAAATTTAATATATTAAAAAGATTTATAAATTAGAATGAATTTTCTATGAAAAGAAAAATATATCATATTATAACATAAACGAATTTCAGTCCGGCAACTTAAAATATACAAGAAAATTAAATAACTAACTAATTAAATAATTCAAATTATACAAATGTATCTCTATTTTTACGAATAGTTTAGAGGAAAAAAAATCAAAACGTGGTAATGACCCTCTTCCGGTTGAGCTACATTTCTCAAAAGTTGATAGAAAACTACGAATTTTGCATAATGCCCGTGTACCAAATTTCATTATTCATAGTTCAAACCGTTTTTGTGTAATCTTGTCTACATACACACATACACACACAGACATTTTTCTCAACCTTAGTGAAAAGGAGTCAGGGACCTTGCGAGATAGTAAAAAGATCAGCAATAAACTAAACAATAATTAGTTTTAGGATTCGCCATTTAATGATTAGTGAGTTGTTAGCCACTTTGACTTTGGTGAATGGATGGAGTATATCTGAAGGATTTTACTATTGAATAGATAGGATTTTATAGGGTTTGGGACACGACTTCCTCAATTGAAGGAGAGTAAAAATCGTGGCTTGCGTGAGCAGGGTTGCTTCCCTGAAGTGGACTTATCTCTATCGGGATCATAGAGAGTGTCCACCCGCTACTCCTATATAATAGGATTAAATCCCTGATTCAATAAAAATAAATAAAATTTGTATATTTGTTTATTAAAAGCAATATTAATAAATTTATATGAAATTGTTCGTTTTAATGCTATTAACAAAAAAGGATAATTGATATTTATCTTTAGATATGTATTGTTTGTGATAAAGTATTTTATTGGTATGAGATTATTTGTATTTAAAATAATATATTTAGTTGTATGTAACATAAATATGTTATTTTAATAAAATAAATAAATCTATAAAAAGTAACTAACTAGCTGATTTTAACTTACTTTTTATTTTTTTAACTTTTTAATTTTTTGGAAAATTTTATAAATATTTTATAAAATTTAATTAAATGTATCAGGCAAGAAAGAATTTAAATATGTAAAAATAATTGAGAAGAATGGTGAGTATGAAATACAAATCCTGAAGAGGGTCCAAATCAAGAACCGAAACGTTGACTTTTGATGAAAATGAAGATAAATAATTTTTATTTATTAGTACCATTTTCTACTGGCTACCCGCCGATTGCTAATTTTTTATAAAATTTTTTTATTAATTAAATTAATGCATCTGAATTATTTAATAGATTAAATCAAAATTAAATTGATTAATAAATTTAAAGCTAATTTTGGAAGAAATATGGAAAGAATATATATTTTTTAAGCTATTTTAAAAATTACATATAGAAAAAATAAATTAATGAGTAAAATTTAAAATCTATGATAATATTATATTAAAAAAATGCATTTTTATAAGTCGTTCAAGAATTATCATCAACTCTTTTATAAGGGAATTAAATCTGAATAATTAGGAAGTTTACAAACAATCAAATATGAATAATTTTATTGAATGTATTAATCATAAAAAAAAATTAATATATGAATCCCATGAGAAGTTAGAAAATAAAATTCCCAGATGAAGAAAATAATTTTTTTTTATATTAAAGAATTTGATAAAGTGCTATAATTTATTTTTATTTCTTTACATATAGAAAAATGCAGCTGACAAATTGATCTTTCAGAAATTCAGCCTCCCATCGATGAAAGCAGTTGCATAATTAATCATTCTTGTTTTTCTTCAAATATTTGATTAATTATAGTTAATTAAAATATTTATCTTTAATCATCAATATCGGAGTGTGAGAATTCAAGAGAGAGGGAGAAATTAATTGAGCCGGTGTGCGTTTTTTCGATGGCCTATCTGTCTGTCATTGGTGTTTCATTTATAAAGCCAGTACCTGAGCTCATTGGAGTTTTTCGAAATCACTTGATTAATAAATTAATAACCAGTCATTCATGGAAAAATAATCTATCAAAATCTTATTAAAAAAAAGTGTCATTTTTATCGATTATTTATAAATGAGTTCATATTGAAAGGTTTAGGTATCATCCATTTTTTAGAGTTTTAATATAACTCTATTTCATATATAATAAATGGGGATGCAGCTTTATTACATGTGACATATAAAAGTTTTAAGAATTAATGTTTCAATTATACTTGTTCACTCTCTTTAACTTTATGCTTTAATTTTTATTTTCAAATCTCTAGAAATTTGGTATAAAACATAAAAATGTAATGATGAATGATGATAAAGACTCATTATGAGATTTTGTTATTATTATTTTTCAAAATAAACAATGTTTTTAATAATTAAAAATTATAATTATTATTATATAGGTTTAGTTAATTATTGTTGAATTCAAATTTAGAATTGTTATTTTTCAAATAAACAATGATTTCTAATTGTTCCTCAGGATTAGTTAATTGTCGTTAAATTTAAAAGTGGAATTGTTATTTTTTAAATAAACAATGATTTTATTAGTTAATTGTCCTTAAATTCAAAAGTGATATTGTTATTTTTTAAATAAACAATAATTTTATTAGTTAATTGTCGCTAAATTCAAAAGTGGTATTGTTATTTTTTAAATAAACAATAATTTTTTTTATTAAAAAGTAATTTAGTTAATTATTGTTAAATTTAAAAGTTTTTTTTTTCTTTTTGATATATTAGGTAGTAAAGTTGAAAGTTCTTGGTCTCAGCAAACACATTTCTCCAACTGTCTCTATGTTGAGCTAATTCCATCCAATACCTCTCATCACTCAATTTTATTTTATGTATCTTTATATTAAAAGTCCTTCTTGCCCTTGGTCTGCAATTAGTAAAGCTAATATTAACAAATTTTATTTAATTAAATTCCTTAAACAATTATTGTATATATATATTTATAATTTTTTTATTATTTAATCTTTACCTGAATAAAAATCGCATAATTATTTAAACATATTAAACATTCATTCATTTTATAAATGCATTTATAATTAACAGAATAAATATTTTTTTAACATCTTCATTTATTACACTAATATAATTGCTATTCTAAATATTTAGATATGCATAGATAGTGTATAATAGCAGCTGGAATTCTTCCTGTCATTCTGTTTTAAATTTTTTTATTTTCAGGTTCCATTTCAGTTAACACATCTGAAAGAGGTGTGAGAAGGTTTTTGATTTTAGAAACTCATTCACAACGATTCTATATTCAATGAACGTTATTTTTTTTTTGGTGGACATAATTTCGATTTACTAAAGGTGGATGTTGCAAAATATATTGCTTATACTAAAAGGGCCATAAATCATCTTTTTCGTAAAAAAAAGAACATCTTCACACGATAAGTTTAGTTTGTAGTTATGTTCATTTAATTAATTTCTATACATTAATTCACATAAATATATCTTTAAGGTTCATTTCTTTCCAAATGAATACCTTTTAACAATTACGTTATTTATTTGAATGTTTTATATATTAGTTTTTTATAATGAAAATGAATCTTCAAGATTTGCTTTCTTCTGAAATTTGTCTTTATGTGGTTTGTTTTTTTTTTATAAAAATTCTGAAGGAGATATATAATGTCCTCACGTAGATAAAATAATAAAATAAATAGAATAAATCATACGAACTGCTTTACCAACACAAGAAAAGCTTTTTTTTTTCAATTTCTGTTTTTTATAGTAAAATAAAATTATCTTTATAATTTATTGATGAAATAAAATATCAAGTTAAAACATTGTGATAATTTATTCTAAATAATCACTTGGAAACAACGTTGTTGATATAATAAATGATTTTATTAAAGTCTCTTTTTCATCAAAAACAATTTCCTTATATTTCATGAATATCTACGAGGGCAGGTCAATAAGACCGTAGTTTTTTAAATTTACCGTCTCTTAAATGAAATGGTAACTTTCAGCTGACTCCTGCAAAAAAGTGAATTTCCATGAAAATCCATGAATTGGGATACGAAATGCTCCCTCATCCACCCTATTCTCCGGATTTAGCCTCGACTGACTATTTCTTTTTTCCAAACCTGAAGAAATGGCTCGGCGGAAAGAGAAATCTTCTCACAAACATAAAAAAATTAGAGAAACGTCGGACGAACTATTATTATATAGAGCTCAAAGGTGACTAAGTTGAAAAATAAAATAATTTTTTATCCAAAAACCTGTTTCATTCAAAAAGTCACGGACTTATTGACCTCTCATCGTATATTATCTACATAGTTTTAGTGTATGGTACATACTGTCATAGATTGTATGTATGGTATATAAGATATATTTGCAATTATTAAAAATTTTAAATTTATAATTACAATTTTATAATCTTTTTTTTTCATTTTAACATAATTTTATGCAAATTCTTTGCACGATTAATTTTTTCATTTTAAATTTTAAACAATTACAAAAAATGCTATAATTTCTAACCTAATAAATGAAACCATATGAACCTTCTGACAGATTTTATTGACAGTCATACCAACTTAAAGAAAAATGATTGTATTGTTACGATTTTAAAATCAAAAGTCACTTTACTTTTTGATCATAGTATTATATTATTATAATTATTAGTAGTAGTTGTTAGTTTAATATTCATTGTTTGAAAAAGGGTGATTCTCTGAAATAAGGGAATCTACTGAGCTGGATGAAACTTTATATAAATCAGTTTTACTCCAAATATTAATTTCTATTTATAGTCGACACAATATTTCTGGTCAGGCAGGAGAATATTTATCAATATAAATACATGCATAAACATAACATGTGTTTACATAAATCATCAAGGAAATATTTGTCTAATTAAGATATGGAAGCAAATGACTTCAAATATAAAAAAGAAAATATGTTTTCTATAACATTTCATGATTTACTCATCAATATGACAGTATTTATATAACATATCAAACGAATGTTTACTTTATATACGAAATTAAAAATCACTTCTAATAATATTTTCCAAAGAAAAAAATTGAAAAAGAAAAAAATAATTTCTTAATGCAAATTTAAATTTTGTATTTTTTTACAACTGTAAACTGCAATTAATAATTAATGGCTATTATAATAATGAAAAATTTGATTTAAGATCGCGCGCGTTGTTATTATTATTATATAGTACATGGAACACCGAGCTATACCTCGACCCTTTAAAAAATATTGATATACAATTCTTTGATTATTTATTACAATTATTAAATGTTACATCATTGCATCAATCTGATTAAAATGAATGGAACTTGGGGTCCTCAATAATAATAAATAATAATATTAATAAATATTAAATATTTTAGTAAAAAATATTAAAAATTATAAAACTATCTAAAAATTAATTAATAAATGAACAATCAATAGATATATATAAATTAGTAATATAATAAAAAATAAACACGAAAATAGATTTAAAAAAATATAATAATTGACTAATAAAAATTTCAAATATTTTAGAGAAAGAAAATAACAATACTTACAATGTTTGCAAGACAAATAAATTACCAAGCCGAATTTGTTTTTTTAAGAGATTCATAAATATACTTTATTAAAATAAACATTTTAATTTTATTTCGAAATTAAATAATAAATTTTAAAATATTTTAAATATAAAAAAATATTAATACAATATCACTCAAAATCATTAAATGGTAAGAGGCAAATTTTAATATGGATGACTTCATTTGTGACGTCATATAAATTTAAATTAAGAAAAAAACTGATGAAGATGATTTTTCTCCAGGGTGAAACCAAGGCTGTTACATATCGATTTGTCTTTATAAATATTATCTATAGTGTGAATTTCAAAAAAATCCTTCCAACGGTTAATTAATAAATTAATTCAAAAATATACAAATATATATACAATTTTTGCTAGAATAAGAAGATGAGATATTTTTTTAAAAATGTTTTCAAGGTAATCATTTATCATTTCCGAAATGGATATTTTTGTACATGATTGTTTAATTTATATATATGTATATTATATATTATAATGAGATCGATTTAATTTTAAAGAGAGTTTGGATATTCAATTTAAAAATTAAAAACAATTATTTTGGATGTTTATGAATTTTTTATACATATCAAAAATGTAAATAAATATAATATTATAAGATTATGTATTAAATTTCATGTTGATTTGACTTCATGTTTGATTTGAGTGGCATTAAAAATCAGTATACAAGTCACAAGCTTAGACATTGAGAAAAAATCTTATTAATGATGAATATACTTTTCAAAAGCATAATGTAAAAACAAATAAAATTAAATATTTATTTACTCATTGATGATGTCCATATTGGGATTTATGGCAGTTGGTTATTAAAGTTATTTAATTTTATCCCTTTATGTCAATCTCTTCAGGTAAAATTATTATTACCTGAGGCAAAATGAAAATTAGATTGAAATGTAAACTAGAAGCAATCATATTCGAATTAATATTAATATCAAAGTCAATTGCAAATGGTATTGAATCTATATATAAAAAATATTTACGATAAAAATTTAAAAATCATCTAAATTCAAATTAAATCCATGAATTTTCTCAATTAACAGATTATTAAGGCTTTGCGGCTTGGTAATGGGATTATTATTATTATTAATTTATTTATATGAATTATAAAAAGGTCGTCGATGAAGAGATAATCGAAAAACGGAGAAGTTCAAACGTTTATATGTTTTTTTAATTTAAAAATATTTTTTATTTCAATTTTTAGATTCAATTAGGAATTTCTAGTAAAATACCATATACCAAATATATTTATACATCAATTAACATAAATAGTATAGTGAATAACTAAGTAAGTAAGTATAATTATCAATTAATTTTAATTAATAAATTTTATGGAAGTATAGAGAGAGTAGTAGATATGTTATTTTGATATATTACCTAAGTATAAGAAGTAAATGGTAAAAATTCTTATTTGTCATCACTGGATGAATAATTTTATTTTTATATATTATATTTTAATTGATTAGAAATCTTTAACTATTTGTTGTTATAAAAATTACACTCTTTATTTATTCAGTCTCGCCAATCACTAAATATTAGATCAACATGAAATTTTATAATTATTCTAAATTCTATTTCTTGAGTGCCTTGAGTTTTTAAATAAAATAAAACAAATAACTAATAATTATATTCATAAAGGAATTTTGTAAATAATACCACATATTAATATTTTATTGTAATTTTAAACAAAAAACAAAAAATACATAACGTGCCGATTGCTTTTTCTGCAATCGTTAGCAGAACGATCAGAAATTAATATTTTATTGTAATTTTATTCAAAAAAAAAAAAATATACAACGTTTCGATTGCTCTTGCAGAACGAGCAGAAAGAGCAATCGAAACATTGTGTATTTGCTCAAAAAACAAAAAATACATTTCAATTGCTCTTTCTGCAATCGTTAGCAAAATAATAAAATATTAATTTCTGCTAATGAATCTGAAATCATAATAAAATATTAATTTCTGCTAACGCGAATCTGAAATCATAATAAAATATTAATTTCTGCTCGTTCTGCTGACGTTTGCACAAAGAACAACCGAAACGTTATGTATTTTTTGTTTTTTGAGTAAAATTACAAAAAAATATTAATATGTAGTATTATTACAAAATTCCCTTATGAATAAACATAACCCCCAAAGTTTTAAAAAAATAATAATTATTTTATTTAAGAATAATGAACTTAATTCCAACTTTTTATTTAATTTATTAATTTATTAATTTAACTAAATAAAGTGTTAATTTAGGATTTATTAAATTATTATAAAGATTAATTTATAAATTATATGGTATACTATTGACTTCACATGTTGGAATATATAAGTGAGTTGAAATTCATAATTATTGATTAATTGACTTTATATAGGCAAAATCCAAGAATTAAAAAAAAATGTATTTTATTGAAAGATTCAAATGTTTAAGAGATTGAAAATTCAAACATTTTTTTTTAGTAATAATTTTTCCTTAATTAATAATATTTATTATTAATAAATGAACTAAATATTATTTAACATGTGTTTACTTTTGAAAAAAAAAAAATAGATTTTATTTAAATTTTAAGTGAAAGTTTTATTTTAAGAAAAATGGATGGAATTGGTAATGAGAATTAAAGGAATGATTTTGTTTGTATTTATCTTCATCCATATTCGATGAGTACCCTTGAGGCTGGATTTCTCTCTCAAGATCTAATATTTCCTTTCCAATGGAAAATTTGAGTTATTAAGTTATTCATCCAATATCAGATAACTTCTACTAGTTTAAACATGATTGGGTTAATTCATAGAGAAGTATATATTATATTTTGTTAAAAATTACTCTCTTAACCAAAAGTATTTAATAAATAAACGAAACGTGAAAAGCTACAATTGGCTTTTAAGATTAATGCAAATCAATTCTATGCAAATGAACATCAAAGAATAAAACAAAGAAACAAAAAAAAAAAAAAAAAAAATACTCCAACCCCACAATCTTAAGGAAGTTGTCTTTTATTTTTGGTCAGTATCTTAACATAAATTTGATAAATTTGATAAAAGAAAATTTGAATAAGCCATAAATCGTTATCCTTGTCTCTTATTCAACTTGTTCTTTCTTTACGCTTACTCTTTTTTTTTTCTTCTTCCTTTGAAGATGGATGAACGTGAAGCAATTTCGATATCCGCCATCTGTGAGTTACACTTCTTTCGATTTTGACAGAGGCTGGTAGGAGGTGAACAAGTAAGGCCTGGACTTAGCCAACTATTTACTGTGGATAGACTATATATATATATATATATATATATATATATATATCCATATGGGTTCTACCCCAGGCGACTTTGGATGGTTAACTTGTCCATACTGAGAGAATGATGTATGGCACAAACGCAGCAGCCTTGACTCATGCTGGAGGGAAAAGTAGAATATCCGACCCCAAAATCCGGTCAATGCAACCCCTCTTCGTCCCGAAAAGGACGTTGCACATGAATAAACCGATCACAGCAAAATTAAATAAACCTCCCCCCGTCCCCCACCCCCTTTTGGAGCAAAATAAAGCCCCTCGGGCCATAAACAGGAGCGGCATCTACACAAAGATCTTTTTAATACTCCCGATTATCATTAAACTTGATAATTAAATCTATTAATTTTAATTAAATTCCCATGCGTTAAATTGTAATAGGATAGATTTAGCTGGATTAGAATGGGCCGTTTTATTATTCGATATTAATTAAAAAAAAAAAAAAAAAAATTTTTGTATTCGATCGTGTCAATAAAAAGTAGAAATTTAATTTTTCGTTAGAAATGTTATAAATTCAGCCATGAATGTGTTTTAAAATAAATTCTAAATACTTCTCTATATCAATATATTTAATATTCGTTAAATATTTTCACAAATCCATACGGAATTTGATTGCATCAATAAATACTAAAAAAAAAATGTTTAATAAAAAAATATAATCCTTTTATGAAAAAAAAATAAAAAATTAAAAAAATAAGTTGACCCGCCAGGCACAGAACCGACCGACGGTTTGAAATACATTAATTTCCAGCTACAGAAACAATTTCAAATAATTTAAATGTATATTTTAATGCAATACAAAACAGATATAGATATAACAAATATTTTAATTTTATTGTGACGTCATGAAGGGCTGAGTGACGTCATATAAGTTTAAATTAAGAAAAAACTAATGAAGATGAATTTTCCCGAGGATAAAACCAATACAAAGTACATGATTCGTGGAGATATGTAAAAAATCTCTTCCTGTGAAATTTGGTGTGAAAATAACCCTTCCCTTCCTATCATCGATCGGTAATACTACACCAAAAGTTGATCAATTCATCATACTGATGCATTAAGTAAATATACCAAATTTTATCAAAATCCGTTGAGCCGTTCAAGCTATACGTACGGACGGACGGACACGGACAGACATCATGCTAAAAATACTTTTTCTGTTAACAAAATGCATGATATGTGGAGATATGTAAAAATCTTGGTATGAAAACAATACCTCCCTTACTATCGTCGGTCGGAAAAAAAAGTTCAAATGTGAATAAATTTAAAATAACAATAATTATCTTAAATAAGGAAAATTTAAAAATAGTAAGTTAATATATAAAGTTAAAAAGAAAAAATAATGAAGAATCAAATAATAATCTTTTTAAATTATCAGAAACACTCTCGCTCTCCCTCTTTCTCTAATATAAGATTTATTTTGTTCAGTTTTTCTTTAATAAAATAAGTTAAGGGAAAGTTTCTGCTCGTGAAATAGACAAAGTTGGATGAAAAGGATTTTCAAAGAAAAAGCACAAAATAAAATCAAATATAAACAAAAAAAAAAATGAGAATATTAAAGACCAAAAGGGATTGTGGAAATTATTCTTTTAATATTTTTGAAATAAATGAAAAAATAAATAAATAAATATTTGTTTATGGTTTATTAAGACATAAGAAACTGATAAAATATTATGATGTTATATTATTTCAATTAATTAGTATTAACTTTTGTTTTATTTTTACACATTTAATACTATTATCCAATATTCTTTATTATTATTAAAATTAAACGAATGCATAGTAAGTATAACAATTTATTTTCATTGAATGTTTGTTAATTATTTTTTTTGTTATTATTGCTTATTTTATTGTAATTGTTAATCAATGTTAATTTTCACAACCAGTATTGGTAGGCAAAACCGTAGGATGTTAACAATGGGAAAATGCTGAGATAAGGAGAGGCAATTAATTTAAAAAATATTAATTATATTAATTAAAAATTCCTCTTTTATTTTATTTTATTTTTTTTTATATATGTTTATTTATGCACCAGAAATTAATTGATATAATTATTAGTTTAATTTGCCTTTTAAAATAATAAAAATTAAAAAATTTGTAAAAAAATATATAACACCTAAAAAAAATGTGTTTTGGTAAAATTCGAACCGCAGAGGCAAAACCATAAGCGCGTGCGTTTCCTCGTTGACCCATGATGACTTTGTCAACAATGATAGTTGACTATCTCTTTGTCAATAGTTTTCACAATTATTTGTTAATGCATTAAAATTAATTAATTATAATTAAATTATATTACCTCGATAACTTCTAGGGATCAATTGAAATATCTACAAGAATTTTCCAAAGTCTTGCTAAGTTTAAAGCTGATGAAAAATCGATTTCAATTTGTCATAAGTGCGAACAGACAGACAGTCAGACAGACATGAAGCGAAAATGATAAAAACTTTATGAATAAGACCAATTTTTTTTCAGGAACAAATCAGTCTTCATAACCATCGGCTACACAATTGGTTACCATACTTACCTAACAGCTAACCTCATTATATTTTCTCCTAAATATATCTATAAAATTTAAAAAAATATATTTTTTTAATAAATTAATTAAAATTTTAATTTGAATTACTTATAGAAATATAAAATTATTAATTAAATATTCAAATATAAAACTGTACTGGATTATTAAAACAAATATGATATTGTAATTTCCTCTTTAAGAATTTAATATTAAATTATAAACATGAGATTTTCATTTCTCGTAAAGGGAAAAAGAAAAAAAATAAAGATGTCTACAATAAATAATAATAGAAATATTAAGGTAATCCATGTATTTAGATACTATAGTACGGAAGATTATGATAAATTTCAGGGTCTTGGGTCATGTGAAGCAATAGGGAAGAGTGAATAGCCAAGATGAAGTGAAAAAAGATTAGATATGAGACATGAATCAATAATTGACCAAACTTATATAGTAGTAAATATACCATCAACAAATCCAAAGGAGAAGCAGGGATTATTGAAAGTTTATCAATAATAAATATATAATATTAATTTTTTTATCTTTATATATAATTGCCTTTTAATATGTTTAAATTATTAATAAAATAGTTAAATTGTATATAGAGGATATTATACTAAACAATCTGTAAAATGATTGGAAATTAATAGTGACTGTAGAGCAAATTTTGATAACATTATCCTTAAAAGTAAAGTTGAAATTAATTTTGTATTCAAATATTATAGTATTGTACCTGGAACACCGAGCTATCGCTCGACCTTCTAAAAAATATTGATATACAATTCTTTAATTATTTATTACAATTATTAAATGTTACATCATTGCATCAATCTGATTAAAATAAATATTTTTAATTTCATTTCGAAATTAAATAAAAAATTTTAAAATATTTTAATATTTTAAAAAAATATCAATTAAAATAAGTTGACCTGTGGCCAGGTCCGAACCGACCGACGGGTTGAAGTAAATTAATTTCCAGCTACATAAACAATTTCAAATAATTTTAATATATCTATTAATGTAATAAAAAACAGATATGGATACATAAATAATAAATATAAATATTTTTAATTTTATTTTATTTATAATATATATGCAAGACCAGGCTGTGACGTCATGAATGGCTGGATGACGTCATATAATTTTAAATCAAGAACAAACTAATAAATATGATTTTTCTCGAGGATAAAACCAATACAAAGTGCATGATTCGTGGTGATATATAAAAAAATCTCCTCATGTAAAATTTGGTGTGAAAATAACCCTTCCCTTCCTATCTTCGATCGCTAATACTACCACTTCCGGTTTCCGGAATTGCACCAAAAGTTGATCAATTCATCCCACTGATGCATTAAGTAAATATACCAAATTTCATCAAAATCGGTTGAGCCGTTCAGGCTGTACACATCTATACGGACGGACGGACGGACAGACGGACGGACGGACAGACATCATGCTAAAAATACTTTTTTCTGTTAATAAAATGCATGATTCGTGGAGATAAGTAAAAATCTCCATATGTGAAATTTGGTGTGAAAACAATACCTCCCTTACTATCGTCGGTCGGTAAAAAGAATGGCAAAAGGCAAATTTCAATATGAATCATCATTTGTGACGTCATATAAATTTAAATTAAGAATAAACTAATGAAGATGATTTTTCTCCAGGCTGAAGCCAATACAGATCGAATTATCTTTATAAATATTATCTATGGTTTGAATTTCAAAAAAACCTTAGAGGAGTTTAATAATATATTAATATATAAATAGATATAAATAAGATTCTAGAAAATTTAAAACTAAGAAAAAAATAAATCCATTTAAATGAGAATATAGATTAGAATAGAATGTAGTAAGAAGACGAATTATATTTTTAAAATTATTTTTGTATCTGAAATATGAAAAACATTTTTGTTTCGTTCTTTCAAATAACTTGTTGAACATACAAATGTATTGTTTAAAAAACATTATTTTTATTTAAATTTTCATATATCAAATCTAGATAATTATAATAATATAGCTAAATAATATGATATAAAGATGAAATTGCACAAAATTCATACCATGAATGTAAAAAAAAAGAAAGATGAATAATAATTAAATTCACGTTTTTAATTAAAATAAAGTTCATACAATGAATTTCTATTTAAACAATTGTTTCTATATATGTGTTCAATTGGATCCAAGAGAAACTTATCAAATAAAATCTAAGAAAAGTTAGAAATTGTTTGAGGATTTAAATAGTGAATGCTCTATCATGACTTGCTATGAATTATTTGAAGCATTAGTAAATATGAGGACAAAGGGTTGCCTACCTTTAACTACATTTACACATGACTGAGATTCAGAAAGCTCAAAAAAGGGAGAGAGAGAGAGATAGGTTGAAATTTTCAATTATATAAATGGTATTAATGATAATAAAATACAGTAAAATGTGATAAAGATTACTAATTAAAATATTCCTCTATTTAATATATATCTATTTAGAATAAATCCTATAACTAGAATATGATTATATTTTGTTATGAATGAGAATATGTAAGAATCAATAGAATATGAAATTGATATTTTTAATTTATAGTGATTATAGTATTTATAATTTGGTAATATTGAAGAAAATATTTTTTGTTGAATGTCCAAATACCTATGTATACAAATTTCTATGTCGAACGGTATAGAAGTTGACACGCTAACTCGAGTATAATTACAACAAAATATAAATTTAAAAAAATTTTCATGAATAAAAAAACATAGCAAATATATGCCAAAATTTATAATGATATGTCTATTCATTATAGTATGTATGTGCCTCTTTTTAATAAAAACAATTTTATTAATTTCTAAAAGTCATTCACACCACATCATCATTTATCTAACTACTATAGATATGGTACAAATAGGCTTATTATAATATTTATATTCTAGTTACATAAACGTATGACATTTTTACATCGTATTTACATGTTTATTAGATTTTTTTTTATTTTCATAATAAATGAATGAAAATTATAATTAATGACTCATCTAGCTTAATTTTACATTTATATGACAATTCAATTTTTGTCAAAATGTTGTTTTAATGATTATAATAGAGGGAGTAAAAAATATTTTTTTTAATGAAATTTCAAAAATTTGTTGAAAATAAATTTTTTATTCATTTTTCAAAAGAAATTAGATTAAGGTAAACTAATGGCTGTATGAGAGAAATTGTAATACCTAAACCTTACATTTATTAAAATAATAAAAAAACTGATTAAAATATTTATATATTATGAATTCTGCCTCAACTGACTCAATTCACAATAACTATGTTACCATTCTACTAACTACATTATCAAGCAAAAGTGAGGTTATGTTTACCACCTAATAATAAGCTGCTCAACATGGTATCGAGTCAAGTTTTGATGAGCATGTCCTGTACTGAACAAAACTAAACTCATTAAATATTTTAAATAATTTGCAATTCAGCCACCTTTAATTTCGATTCAACTATGCATAATTTATTTGAGTATTTGGAGTTTTTTATCCACTTTCAATATAAATAAAGAACAATATCAAAATTATTAAAATTATATCAAGTTACAGTTTGTTGTTGATGTTTTTTTTTTTGTATTAATCAAGTTAAAAATAATTAGGAAAATAAAAACTTAATTTGTGAACGTAATTAAAAAGTTTGATTCCTGGCAAAAGAGGTAGGCAACCATTGATCAAAGCCTCTTGGTATAAAAATGCATGATGAGAATTCAAAAAATAGCCACAGGCAACTGAAGAGGCAACTTGAAAATAAAATAAAAAAAACAGAGGGTTAACCTATTTACAAGGGAAATGAGGTCCGGCTCTATTTTGTTCAGTAGTTCATCAACATTCACTCCATCAACGCGAGCTACATTTAAAAAATTTGTTATGGAGAATTGTTGCAAAAGACTTGTTATGTTGATGTTGTTATTTCGCTGTTTTATTTGTTTATTTTTTTTTTAACTCTTATTTTCAAACATAGCGTCTGCTTTCCCTTCTAAAATAAAGATTCTATGTTCAAAGGAATATTTAATTTCATAATTAAAAAAATAATTCCGAACCTGGAATAAAGAAGTATACATAATGAAGAATTACATGACCTCTTTGCATTCCCAAATAGAGTTAGAATTATCAAATTGTTACAAATGAGATAAGCAGAATAAAATTTATTAATTTATGGAAAAACCAGTTGTAAAACGACCAGAAAATAATGAGATGATAATACATAAATTCAAAATTAAAACTTTTAAGAGAGAATAGGAATTCTTGCAAGTGGATTAGGAAAAGTACGATTGGAGAAATTAGGTTGTTGCGCCCAAGTATTTTGGAATTCATAGCATTAAATTAGTTAGGTAAATAAATAGATATATCTCGATTTATTTTTACCGACCGACGATAGTAAGGGAGGTATTGTTTTCACACCAAATTTCACATGTGGAGATTTTTACATATCTCCACGAATCATGCATTTTCTTAACAGAAAAAAGTATTTTTAGCATGATGTCTGTCCGTCCGTCCGTCCGTCTGTCCGTCCGTATAGATGTGTACAGCCTGAACGGCTGAACGGATTTTCATGAAATTTGGTATATTTACTTAATGCATCAGTGGGATGAATTGATCAACTTTTGGTGCAAATCCGGAAACCGGAAGTGGTAGTATTAGCGATCGACGATAGGAAGGGGGAAGGGTTATTTTCAACACCAAATTTCACATGAGATTTTTTAAATATCATCACGAATCATTCACTTTGCATTGGTTTTATACTCGAGAAAAATCATATTTATTAGCTTTTTCTTGATTTAAAATTTTATGAAGTCATCCAGCCATTCATGACGTCACAGCCTGGTCTTGCATATATATTTTAAATAAAATAAAATTAAAAATGTTTATATTTATTATTTATGTATCCATATCTGTTTTTTATTACATTAATAGATATATGAAAATTATTTGAAATTGTTTCTGTAGCTGGAAATTAATTTACTTCAACCCGTCGGTCGGTTCGGACCTGGCCACAGGTCAACTTATTTTCTTGAAGAAACTTTTCTAAAGTCTTTTAATGAAGTTTTATTATAAATAAAGTGATCCTTGCAATTTTATTTGGAAGTCAATGGGTGTACCACTGATCTTGGAATAAATAATTCATAATAGTTTGATAAACACCACATTCTAGATAGAAACTTAGTTGACTTCCTATCGATAAATAATTCATCCCTTCCAGAAACAATAGCTATTATGAAAATACAGGATTTCGAAAAATTTAAATTGATAAAGAAATTGCCTAGTTAGAATTCTGTATGCAAAAGGTTTTAATTCATTTTTCAATTAAATCAGTATATTAAAACATTCATATCTTTTTGTGTTCTTATTTAAAGTATTATAGTGAAAAGAGAGAGAGATCCCGTCCATGACGGGGTTCAGTGTATATAGCTAAATTCCTTCTTTGTTTGATCACTGCACAATTTCTCAAAATATAAATTTAAATATAAAAAATATTACCAACTTTGTTTTAAATAAGAAAATATTAATTAATTAATATTTAATTTAATTTAATTGAAATTGATTTTACTTTTAATATTATTGAATATTAGAAATTAAAATAAAAATTTAAATATTATAAACATTCTTTGTATGAAAATTTCTAGAATTATTAATATTATATTGAGTGTCAATATATATATATATTAAAGAATATATTAAACCGATTATGCCTGAAAGTACATAGTTGGTCCTTATTTTAACCGAGAATGTTATTATAAACATTATTTTTAAAATTATTTATAAAATGTTCCTCTATGAATTATTGTGCTGGAAAGGTTTGATTTATCTCTGATAGTTAGCTTGTGTTATTTTGTCTATTTAGATTCTAGTATTTATAAGGTGAGATTAAATTGAATATAGTAAATGGGTTGTTTTATAAGTATATATTTAATGTTTTGTATAATATTATGATGGATATTCATTCTAATTGTTCCCCTTTTAAGGTTTTAGAAATGATTTTTATTGTTGTGAATTATGCCACCAAACCGACAAAATACCCAAAAGAAAAAAAAATATTGTCATTTTAAATAAAAGAAACATCAAATTTAAATTGAACATATATATTTGACTCTATGAAACTGGAAAATTTGTAGAAGTACCTTCATATGTCTTCAAAAGTTCAACTAAATCACCTTCATCCATTGACATCCCTCAAATCCTTCATATCTTCCTTTTTATATTTTTACAGACTGACGATAGTAAGGGAGGTATTGTTTTCACACCAAATTTCACATGTGGAGATTTTTACATATCTCCACGAATCATGCATTTTCTAAACAGAAAAAAGTATTTTTAGCATGATGTCTGTCCGTCCGTCTGTCCGTCCGTCCGTATAGATGTGTACAGCCTGAACGGCTCAACCGATTTTGATGAAATTTGATATATTTACTTAATGCATCAGTGGGATGAATTGATCAACTTTTGGTGCAAATCCGGAAACCGGAAGTGGTAGTATTAGCGTTCGACGATAGGAAGGGGGAAGGGTTATTTTCAACACCAAATTTCACATGAGATTTTTTACATATCATCACGAATCATTCACTTTGCATTGGTTTTATACTCGAGAAAAATCATATTTATTAGTTTTTTCTTGATTTAAAATTTTATGAAGTCATCCAGCCATTCATGACGTCACAGCCTGGTTTTGCATATATATTTTAAATAAAATAAAATTAAAAATATTTATGTTATATCCATATCTGTTTCTTATTACATTAATAGATATATTAAAATTATTTGAAATTGTTTCTGTAGCTGGAAATTAATTTACTTCAACCCGTCGGTCGGTTCGGACCTGGCCACAGGTCAAATTATTATAGTAATAATTATTATACAGTTTTTCATCAGAGAATACAAACTATTTATTTAGTAATTTTTTTAACATTTTATTATAATTTCTGATTTTACTTTTTTTTTAATCAAGTAATTTTATCTTTAATTTAATAATTATACTACTGTTTCCTTCCAATTCAATTATCTTTTTAATTTAACTTGAAGTCGTTGTTTATCCAGTCTTTAAACAAGTGATATTATTGTCTTGTTTTAAGAGTGTTTTTATCTATATATAAAAAAGAATAATAGGAGTAATTGTAGAATTTCAAAGTCTGGTTAGTAATAGACAAGAGATAAGACAGGTTTTGGAAACCACCCAAAACTTATAAGCACGCCCTTTCTTCATTCATGCTTTTTATTTAGTTTTTATATTATCTTCTCAAATGTACTTTTATTTTTAAAAAATTGATTAATATATATCATTTGGGAAATGAAAAATAGGACTTTTATGATCTATTCATGAAAATGTTAAAAAATAAAATGTAGCCATTTGATTAAAAAAAATCTGGAGTGTCTTCACTCGACTATCTCGCATTTTGAATAGGATTAATTAACATATATTAATTAATTAAATTATAAATTGAAATTAATAAATAATATTTATTAAACCAGAGGGTGTTTGGCTCTTTGTTGATGGCACCACGTCACGTACGGGCGCGTGATTTGGAGTGTTAAAAAATTAATTCCGGTACTTTCAACGATTCAATCAACCTGAAATTCTATATTTAGCAGTTTTATACAATTTTTAATCATGTGATCTTATATCTTTATTTTTACGGTCAGTTAAAAGAGAAAAAAATGAAAACTGGGTAGGTACTGGGACCCTCTTCCTAATGAGCTACATTTCTCAAAAGTTGATAGAAAACTATGAATTTTGAATAATTCCCGTGTACCAAATTTCATTATTCTAATTTAGCTCAAACCATTTTTACGTAATCTTGTATAAACACACACACGGGCATTTTTTCTCAATAATGACTCAGGGACCTTAAAAACGTATAAAAACATTAAAATCTCGACATCGAAAATTTTCGTGATCGCAATACTATCTCGCCAGAGATAGTAAAAAGGGATCGATTTTACTTTATTTTATTTATTTATTTATTTTACAAATCAAATTTTGATAAAATAATTTATTTTTCTGAATATAGACATGTTCTTGATACACACACACACACACTGATGCTATTTCATGTAATTAATAAACCTTTAATGTTTTTAATGAATTTTTATCTAAAAGCAATGTTTAAAATAGAATTATTAAAAGTTTTATTTTAATATTTTCATGTAATTAAATTTAACATTGTAAATTGTCAATGTCTTTGGAATAAATTGTAAAATGTTTTAATTAATTTTATTCAAACAACGCTTAAGATAATTAATTCTAGCACATGTTGACGTTTTAATATTTCCCACTCTATAAAGTATACAATAAATAAATCTCTTTCTTCCTCCGCCCCACCACGCTACCCCCCTCCCTCCTCCACTGCCCTCCTTCTATCCGTTTTCCTTTGCATATTATCATAAAATCCGATCATATTTACCGTGTCCATAAAAACTCGTTGACTTCGACTATAGTCTATTATTTGGTTCAATGTTAAAATAAGATAAAGAAAATATTTAAATAAATAAATAAATAAATTTCAACCACACAAATCGGTGTGCTCTGTTCATCGGTGGTTTATGAAGAGAATATCAATGGGATTTTCTCTAAATCCTAGAGTCGTTTATACCCTCGCCAATATATAGTTAACGTGTCATTTGCACTTAGCAATGTCAGGTGGGTGATTAATGACGGGGCGTCTCTTGACCGTCAAGTCTCCTCTCCATGTTCCCGTCATATGATTACATTTATTACAATATTTATTCATATTTCCCATTCCCCTAATTTTATTCTTTACCGGGAATGTTTTTTTTCACATGCCCTGACATTTGCGTAAATTATAATCAATATGAAACGATATAATGTGAAAATTGTTTTTAATTCAACATGAAATTATTTTTTGTTGCCATTTATATTCTAAATAAATTATTATCAAGGCATAGAGAACAACGGATGGGTTGATTCTATTTTATTATTATTATTATTATATATTATCATTATTTTTTTATTATTATTTTTGTTGGTTACACTTTTATGGGAAAATGTAATTATATAAATTAATTGTGAAAATATATGAATTTATGTGTATTACACATTATAAATAAATTAAAAATGAAAATAGAATATGGGATATAATCACTCTTAACTAAAGTGTGATTTAGTTTTAAAAAAGAGAGCGAGGGGGTTGTTGTTGAATAATTACTACATATGAATAAGTAGTGTGGATATCACCCTGCTTAGAGAATATTTGTAGTTTTTGTATTTTTATTATTTTATTTTATAAATAAATACTTACTTAATTACTTTTCTAAAGAAATAATTTATTTAAAATTGTTTGAAATAGATTAATAGTGGTGAGTTTTTTCAAATAAATTATTATATATTAATAATTAATAAAATCTATACTAGGGTGAAGTATACAGTCGTTAGCCCCGAGGCAGTCATTGGCCCCCTATCACTAAAACACAAATAATAAGAGATTTGTATTCTAAATTAACTATGGTTATGTAATCGTTTGTTGTATGGTTGTATAATAACTATAGCAGGGGACCAATAACTGTATTTTTTAGGATTTTTTTTAAAGTGCTTATTGAAAATGTCATGAGAAATTTTATTTTTTTTTATTAATCAAAATGCTCATAGTATCTATGTTCTGCAAACCTAATTTGGCACAGATTGTTCCGCAATTTGCCCAGATATGCATTAAAGATTTCTAGGAGTTGCTTAAGGGGGCCATCGACTGTATGCTTTACCATATATAATATTTTAAATTAATAAAAGCTATACTATAGTTAGGATTCCTCATTCGCAATGCAATTTTTGTATTTAAAATTGATATCAATATTTTTATTATTATTCTCTAGATTATAAAAAACGATTAGAAAGATAAAAAAAATATATATATATTTTTCATGTTCTCTTTATATAAGACGGAGATGGTCTTTTTTAGGGTGGTAGACTTAAGCCCTTAGAGATTCCTCCCCTCTTACATACTCTGAAGTTAACCTCAATGACTACAGAGGTTGTTTACAATTTCAAAAGAATTTATTACAGATAAAATCCTCAGCCGGGCCTAAAGAATGATACTATTTTGTTATTATCAAAATATCCATCAAAATTTATATCTATATATCATTCTGAGATAAAATAAAAATCACCGATGATAGGCATCCCTTTCTTGCACCTCTTCAACCAACCAACCAACTCATGAAATCTATCCAGAACTACTAGCCATTATTTTTGTATACAAAATTAAATATAATATAAGATAAGGTTATTTATAATAGTTATAAAGTTTTAAATCTATGATAGTATATATATATATATATATAGAGAGAGAGAGAGATTTCCGTGAATTTTATTATTATTATTATCAGATTTATCCGGGATATAATCACGTATTTTTGTGAGATTGTTTTCTAGACGTTTCGGCACCCATGTTGGCGCCATTTTCAAGAGATTATTTAGACGGGAATATATTTTGGTGTGAGAACAAAACCCTATCAACCAAAAATCCCGATATCGACTCTTGGTCACACAGACTAAAACCCAGGATCCTAAAAATATTCCCGCCTAAATAACCTCTTGAAAATGGAGCCAAAATGGGTGCCGAAACGTTGAGAAAACAATCTCACAAAAATACGTGATTATATCCCGGATAAATCTGATTATATATATATATATATATATAAATATATATATACATTAAAAGAAACAGTTTAATATGTATGCTTTTTTTTTATTTTTGTTTTTTGGATTCTTATTAACAAAAAAATCTTGTAAGGAGGTTATGCTAAAATTCGTAAATTATATATAACCTGCTAGAAACGAAATAATAACAATCATTTGAACGAATTAAGGGAGAGCTGAGACATTAATATGCAGGAAGAAATAAGTGGTTATCTCGGGAGGGGGTATCACGCAATGAGTTCCACCACCACCGACATGTTCTGAGACGCGTAAATATATATATATATTGGAAGAGGGAGAGAGAGAAAGAGAAAATTTATAGAAATCTCTTCTCTTTTTCTTTCACCGGAAGGATTTATTAATGTAGATCAATTTATGACTCAATATATGCAATCGGAAATTTAATGGCATTTCGTGTTCTCTTCTAATAGATAATATGAAGATACATCTATAATATTCTTAAATTATTGTCTATTTTTAATAGGTTATTGGTTTATTTATGATGATATAAATTTTATAATTGGAATCACATACAATTATTCATATAAAAAAAAAATGTTATTTTTATATATTTCCAAATTTTCTTAACATTCAAAATAACGTGAATAGAATAATTTGTGGTAAAAATAAATAATTTTTGTATATAATAATTGTTTCCTTTGAAATTGTATTTTATTTTTTTCATTTATTATATTGACTTTGGTACATCCTATGAAAGGGTACCGCCTTTCAAGTCCGTGGCAGACTGAGCGAAGTAAATGTGTTGTATGATCAGTACAACAGTCTCAACCTTTAATTTGATTTTATTGAACTGAGGCGTTACTTTTTAATTCTATTAAATATCAGTTAGAGAGAAATTCAAAATCACGTGAATAGAATAATTTGTGGTAAAAATAAATAATTTTTGTATATAATAATTGTTTCCTTTGAAATTGTATTTTATTTTTTTCATTTATTATATTGACTTTGGTACATCCTATGAAAGGGTACCGCCTTTCAAGTCCGTGGCAGACTGAGCGAAGTAAATGTGTTGTATGATCAGTACAACAGTCTCAACCTTTAATTTGATTTTATTGAACTGAGGCGTTACTTTTTAATTCAGTTAATATCAGTTAGAGAGAAATTCAAAATCACGTGAATAGAATAATTTTTGGTAAAAATAAATCATTTTTGTAAATAATAATTGTTTCCTTTGAAATTTTATTTTATTTTTTTCATTTAATATATTAGCTTTGGTATATTCTATTCCACTTATATGAGGGATATATTAGTTATCGTTTAAAATAAGTAATTTTAAGTGACACAAGGGAAAATATATATTATATAAGTGGCAACGGGTATAAATACCCGCCCGCTTATATAGTTTATTATTAAAAAAAGGTAAAATGTTTTTGCGATCAGGCTCTTAAACATTTTCGACGTTTTTTAAATATTTTCAAAACGATTCTAAAAAAAAAATAAAATGTTTTTACAATTAAGCTCTTAAAAATTTTCGATTTTTCAATATGGCTCTAAGTATCACCAAGTGTGCCCACCCCTGATATATTATTTCAGAAATGTGCCCGACTATTGAAAAAGGTTGCCGACCGCTGCTCTAACTTATTTTGTGATGTTTTTCTATTTTGTTTATATAAGTATTTTTTAATCTTTTATTTTTTTTTTATTTTTCTTCAATCTTTATTATTTATATCATATCATTTTATAACAAAAAGAACACCAGACAAGATAGTTAAATGAATTTCAATTTTTTGAATGGATGTCTTCAAAGCACAATCAATTTTCTTACAATCATTGAATTTTAGAGTAGTAATAAACATATAATCTGACTAAAACAAAAACACTTTCTCTTAATAATTTTCCAAGTTTCCAAATCATAGTGAAGCTTCTTACAGATTTAAAAGTATTTTTATTAAAAAAAATGCCACCCATATTCGAGATTTATATATATTATATATATCATATTATTATTATGGTATTGTAGTAAAGAAATGAATTTGAAATGGAAAAGTTTTATGGGTTTTGTTAAGTTCCCACAATGGTCATACCCTTTCGTTTTTGTTAGTTTCTGGGGAGGCAGGGAAATCCGTCCCAAGATCAATACAACGACGTCGCGTCTCTGGGCGTCGCTTCAACTTTCCTTCTCTCTCTTTCTCTCTCTTACTCTCAATTCACCCCTTCCACCGAATAAACTCTTTGGAAATTAAGGTAAAGAACAATTCAGGTTAGTTGTATTTATCACAAAGATTTATGTACTTATATCTTATCCTAAGATATTAAATATCATGTTGAATATACACCTACAAGGTATATATAAATTATATACACGAGAAAGTATATATTCCAAAAAAACAATGAAAGAAAAGACTTATTTTGAATTTTTATTAAAAGTGATATGAACAAATCATGACAATATCAATATTTATATAAACATCACATCAAATTTCAACCCTGATCTTCATTGATTTATGATATAAATTTTATCATATATTTTTTTTCAATTATTTAATTATGCTAATAAAAAAATATTTTAAATTAATAATTTTTTATTTATATTTATGGGTTTCGAAAGTCGAAAGAGAAAGATCTTTATTTTAATTTTATGAATTTAATATTATTCAGAATTAAATTTCAAATTGTGAATTACTATAATATATCTTTGCTCAATAGTGTACAAATTTTAAATGGCTCAATAAAATTTTATTCAATTTTTATATTTATAAATATTTATATTATATTTTCTATACCATAGTATCTATACTATTTATCTTTTCTGTTATTTAAATATTATTATAAGTTCTTTTAGAATAATTCATAGAATTTGTAAATGTAGAAAAATTTAAATAATTAGGGTCTGTAATCACCAAGGATAATAATATTTGAGAAGAATTTAAATCGAGGTTGCAATCGGGTAACACTTGTTATCAAACAGTAAAGGGGCTTATATAGTCAAAATTTTTATCAAAGGGATAAAAATTAAAATATATAAAACAATTATTTTGGCGGTTGTATTAGGTGTATATGGGTGTGAAGCATGGTATATGACCCTGGGAGAATGGCGAGAAGAATTGCATGACTTCCAGACATAGTTAGGGTTATAAAATCGAGGCTGCGATGAGCAGGGCAAGTGGATAGAATGGGAGAGGAAAGAATGTCGAAAAATATGTTGGTAGAGAGATCGATTGGGAAACGTCCGCTTGGAAGACCAAGGAGGCGGTGTGTGGACATTGTAGGAAGGGTCGTAAGAGAGATGGGATAAAGTAGGAGTTGGATGGTTATAGCTCAAGATATGGACACTTGGAGAAATGTGGTTACTCCGGCCAAGAACTTTAGATTTAGAATAAAACAAGTTTGATCTTATTTTGAGAAAAGGTAAAACTCAAAAAATAAATCTGGAGTGTATCCACACAACTACCAAATTTCATTATTCTAGCTCAAACCGCATATCTTGTCTACATACCCTCCCACACACACATACAGACATTTTTCTTAACCTTAGTGAAAATGACTCAGGGACCTTCAAAACGTATAAAAACATCAAAATCTAGTCATCGAAAATTTTTTTGATCGTAATTCTATCTCTGACGAGATAGTAAAAAATTTAACAAAAATTATTAGATTCGAATTTTCACAACTGTTAATCGTTATTATAGTTTTTATATTAAAAATTAATTATTATCTATTATATGTTGTCTCTTTTCTATACTAACTCAGCTTTTTATAACTTATTTTAATATTTAAATATTATTATACATTCAATATATTAGTCAGCAAATATATAATTTTGGTGTTCCGTTCTCATCATTATTATTTTTTTTTATAAGAAATCTACAAATTAGGTCAATTTAGATAATTTATGAGCACACTATTTTCCTACTCTTATTCCTATCGTTTTATCACAGTCTTTCATATAAAAATAAAATAAAATGTTAAGAAAATTTGAATCTTTATTTTTTCAAAAACCTTTATTATAAAAGAATATATATATTCATATTTATTAAAATATCCTCCCCCAGGCTTAAATTACAAATATTCTGTTTTGTATAAAGAATTCTTATTATGCTAGAAAAGAGAATAAAACTCGGTTGTTAAACTAAAAACGGAAGGGGTCATTTCAATAGTCTGATATAAATAAATAAGTACCAGAAAATGAAGCGTAAAGTCTTATCCAATTTATTAAATGAATTTTTTTTTACATTAATTTTTATTATATAAATAATCTAATCTGTTAATTATTATTTTTTATAATTAAATTTTATATAATTAAATTTTTTTCAGTTTAATAGATAACTTCTGTTATCTTAGGCTTAAAACTTTAGAGAGATGGATATTGTAGAAGTTAGCTTTTCAATTGAAGTTTAAGGATTAAGACGGTTTAGAAATTGAGAAATTTGAATCTTCTCCTTGTTATTGAGGTAGAAGGAGGGGCGGGGAGGGGGGAGGCGATGTTGGAAATAATGCCTTGTATTATTCCTGGTTTATTTTTATTTTCCTACAATAGGATAAGTCAAAATCAATAAGACAAATTCCGTCTCAATAAATTAAAGTATAACACATTGAAGTTTATAAAATCAATGTAACTTAAAAATAAATAGTAATCAATGGAAAAAAATAAATCAAAATTTTTAAAATTTTCAATGAATTTAGTAAGTTTATTGAAGAATTAAAATTTTATTAATTTACTTAGCGTGGTTGAATTTTTATTAACTAAACTACAATAACTACTTACCGTATATAAAAAAATTTAGTTAAACTGATGAAAACTGTGAAAACTAATGATGCTTGTTTTTCACAACACTCGATGATGGTTGTAGTATTTCTATTTTAATTGAAATAAAATAATTAGTAGTTTTATTTAATATTTTTCTCTCTTTTATGTACCAGTGCAGCTATTTAGCTTTTGTATTATTTAAATATGATTATAAACTAAATGTATTAGTTATTATTTTATATTTATGTAAATTCTGAATTATTATTGTTATAAAATTAATATGAAATTAAGTGTATATTTATTTCTACTAATTCATTCTTCCATATAAATACTTTTAGAATAATTTAATTTTGATAGTATTTTTAGAAAAAATATAAAACTCTAATTTTACTAAATTTAGATTTGAATTTTCATAAAATATAGTCCTCTATACATTAATATTAAGTAAAGGGCAATACAAATATTATAAAATCAACATAACAAGAATAAAAATTAAACTTATTATATACATTTGGTCTTTATATACAATCATATATATATAATCTATTTATTTTAATTTTTTTTAAAAAATCTATATTAAGCGAAATTATTGTTTATATTTACATCCTGCATTTTGGTAGGTAAAACTGCGCGATGTTGGCAATGGAAAATTGATGAGACAAGAAAAAGCGATGAATTTTATCAATACCTGGGACTGATTTTAAAATTTTTAAGACCCATTTTAAAAATTGTTTGGTGAAAATGTATTGAAATTCAAAAAAAGCACAAATTTTTTTCAGGAACAAAATTTTTTTCAAACCATACGATACAATTAGTAACCACGCTTTGTTATTACCTATAGAGTATTTTTCTTATAAAAAAATGAACTTATATATCAATATAAAATAGGTATATTTCCTGTTTTTAAAAAAATAATTTAATATTAATAAATGTTCAGGTGATGTGATTATAATTTTCACTTATCTTATAAATACAATTTAATCAAATTAAACCGAAATAAATCTATTAAGATTCAGATAAAATATTATCAAATTAAAAAGAGAGAAATTATTTATGTATTTTTTTCGAATTATAATTGCTTTTAAAAAACTGATAAA
This sequence comes from Labia minor, assembly GCA_963082975.1. NCBI lineage: Eukaryota > Metazoa > Arthropoda > Insecta > Dermaptera > Spongiphoridae > Labia > Labia minor. The sequence continues at coordinate 59,473,133 of OY720345.1, forward strand.
CAAATTTTCTCTTTGAGTTCGTTGATATAAAACCATTAAAATTTAATGAAAAAATAAAAGAAAAAATAAAGACCGTCTTTACTTTTTTTTATTATGTATATCAAAATTATTCTCATTCAGTGGCTTAATATTTTTGAAAAAGGGAACTTAATAAAAGAAGATCAAGTGTCATTAAAAGGTTTATTAATTATTTGTTTAAATTTATAACAAAGGGGAGGCCTTTTCATCCCTTTAGGTATGCTGACGAAAATGAATCCTCAAGCTTATTACTTGTACATCCACTTTAAAGGCAACCCTTTTTATAGCCACCCTCACTTGTTTATGATATTATCTCTCACGTGATACTTAAACAGCTGTTCCGCATGTTAAATATTTATAAAATATGCTATTTTCATTAAGAATTAAGGTAAACATGTTTTTTTATTTATTTATTTTTTTTTTATTTAAATATTTTTTTTCCAACTATGGGCTAATAATGTATATATACTGATATTAAATTCTTTCCGTTTACTAGACATTAACTATGATTATAAATTAAAATTAAAAAATATTTTATGATTTTATAAATAATATTCATGTAAACTGTTATATGCTTGGACTAAGATCATTTAACAGAAGTCTAGACAAAAAACAAAAATAAAATCAAAAAATCCGGAGTGTCTCCACTCGACTATCACGCAAGTTGAATTAGATTAAATAAGATATATTATATTTAAATTAAATTTAATTAATTAAATTATAAATTAAAATTAATAGATATTTATTAAACCGTGTTTGGCTCTTTGTTGATAGCACCACTTCTCGTGCTGGCGCGTGATTGCCAGTCAACGTGTTAAAAAATTAATTCCGGAACTTTCAACGATTTAATCAAGCATCGACATCGTAAATTTTTGTGATCAGAATACTATCTCTAGCGAGATAGTAAAACAAATGAGAGTTAATGCCAATAAATATAATTAATTTTATAAAATAAATATAATTAATTTTAGAAATAATTCTTTGAGAAAGTTAAATATACTGAAAGTATGTGTCAAATGTGCCTAAATGCCAATGAAAGTTTTGAATCATTATCGATCGTTTTTATGCGATATATAAATGATGTCATATCTACTAAATTGAAGTTCACTGGGCCAAACGCTATGTTATTCACATATCCACCCCTACACCTACCATAAATGTATTGTTACAATATTAAACGAAGGAAGAGATACTCAAATACCCTTTACTTTCACTAATAATTCTGAAAGTTAAGATTATATCTTACCTTTATAATATAATTTCTTTATTCGTTAAATTTAATCAATGAAATTTTAATAAAATTCTTGACTTAGAGAAGGGGAAGAGAGAATAAATTTAGGGCATTTGAAAATATAATTTTTATTAAATTTATTATTAACATCATGATATTTCAGGGGAATGCTTGTTAAATTATATACAAGAATTTAATCCATCTTCAAGTATATTCAAATGGGGGTGTCGTGGACGAAGCTTGAGTGAATGAGAAAAGGCTAGCGAGAAGTTTTTGGGGAAACCAATTGGGAGAAGACATAGACGACAGTCTAAAAAAATGGATGTTAGAGAAATGGGAGGAAGAAACTCAGTTTAGAGTTGGGTGGAGGTATGTACTTTCTTCAAAGTTCAATAGCCCCACGGAGAAAGTAAAATTAATATAAGTGATAGTATTTATGATGTTAAAATATTAATGGAAATAAAATAAATGAAAAGCATATGCAATCACCGACGAAATGTCAACAAAATACTATAGACCACTTGAAAGTAGAATATATGAACCAAAGCCACTATATTGTAGAAGTGAAATCACTTTTAGAAGTTCATATAATAAATTCGATTAGAAATGAATAGTAATCAGTAGTAATATAGAAGTTAATGTCGCCCATTGTCATATTATCTGCGTTTAGTAATGAATTTATAAATGAAATTTTATCTTATCTTAAAATTCTTATAAAATTATTATTCCACTTTAAATTGTTGTCCTAATTAATATTTTATTTCAAAGTATATAATTCTGTTTATAGAATTTGCTTGCTAAAGAAGGAATTATTTTTCCATTTCAAAATCAAGTCTATAATAAAAATAAACAGGAATATAATTTTCCTGACGATAAATGTTGCTTCCAATAAAAGATCGTATGCTGGTCAAACAACATCACTAAAACAGCAACCCAGATTACTTACTTGAAAGGAAAAACATTCTTAAAAAGACGTTTTTTTTATTGAACCTTATAATTAATGTTTACTGGCTACAGAAAAGCGACACAATATCGATCAACTAACAGTTGATGTCATTTACGTTGAATTTTATAAAAGAATGAAAAAGCTCAAAGAACTAACAATTGAGGTTAATCACTATTGACCATTGTCTTGAAAGAATATAGTATAGGTTTACATATTTGGAGTTGAGGAAAAAAAATGTTTGCATTACAAATGTTTGCTATTAAGGAATCAATTTAGTGAATTTCAAATATAAACGTTTACTCGTTTTTAAAGCTGATAAATTCAAAATATTTATATTCAATTACAAAATGAAAAAAAGAAAATCGATCAATTAAAGTAAAATGTAGTGGTTGCGGCCAAGAACTTTAGAATTCCGTAGAGCAACAGAGATAGATAAATAGATTATAACCATCTTTAAATATTTTATTTTATTTATAAATATATGAAATTATCAACAATTATGTTAAATATATCAGATGAATTTTATTGAACTACCTAACTACTGAACCCGAAATATTCAGCCACATTCCTCAAACTGTCCCTAATTCTAGCTAACTTTTTCCAGTTACATCACAACTACCTATCTTTAAATTGTTTACGCATCATATTATTGGTCTATAAATTTCTTTTTATAAAATTAAATAAATGGAGAAATAAACTACAAATTTGTTTAAAGACACCTATAAAAAATAAAGATGTGAGTAATAATTAAAATTTCAAATTATATAGGATAGTATAGACAATTTGCATTCTCGATTGGACTATATATATATATATACCATATATATCTAATTAAATTGTTTTAATAGTTTCCGGAAAATGAACTTAATTTAAATAAATTAATGACTAAAAAATATATACCTTTACTTTTTATTTAAATGTGAATAAATAATTAGTTATTTTCATTGAATTTCCTTTTTGGTATTTGCAGGGCATTGTTTTTCACCCCTTTGCCTCGGTAATCCCCACATGGAGCGATGTTCCCACGCACACACTGTCAGCGACAGTTGCTGTCCAGACTAGCTGACGTGTCCACGTTATTAGATTGGTGAGAGAACAGGGGGTCCAGGAAAATGCCTGTTCTGCTGGATAAATATTGGAAACGGAAGCCGTTGCCCGACACACTGAACCATTGATCAATATTTTCCTAAAGTTTTCATTTCTCACTTCTAAAATAATAAAAATAATAATAAATTTGCCCAAACATTTTGCTGATTAATATTGTATCTCCAATTGATAATTGTAATAATTTGTCTTTCCGGATTGTTAATTATTGTATACTCTGATATTGAAAATTGAAAATTAAATCTTAATTTTTCTTTTTTCATTTTTTTGCTTTTCATAACAATATGTTTCAACAAATAAATATTTAATTATAATTGTTGATTAGTAGAATCCCTTAGAGAAGAGGGTAGAACTGCTCTTTAAAGGATGTTGTTTATTTAATTCATCCAGAATGAGTCACAGTCCCTTCCACCCTGAAAAATATCTATGTTAGCTACGATATATGAGTAACCACTGATTTATGAGCAGATTAGCAGCTCGATGAAATATCTATCAACAATTCTGGCTTCAGCTAATTGAAATCTGCGGGGCGCTTAGCGACTGCCTGGAAAAGAACCGGGTGCTTCGCAACTGCACCCGCCATTCATTTATTGAAAACTCCTTAATCGAAACCATTTGTCTTATTTATTAACCATATGGATAATATTAATATAATCATTTATTATTATAAGTAGTAATTCATTTTCAATTTCATTAATTAACTCAGGCATTACTATCTTATCTTATTATACTAGCAAAAATTGTATAAAAATTTGTATTTTTGAAATATTAAACCGCTCTAAAGATTTTTTGGAAATTTACACCATAGATAATATTTATAAAAAAAATCGATCTGAATAGGTTTCAGCCACGGGAAAAAGAATCTTTATTAGTTTTTTCTTAATTTAAAAAAAAAGAAATTTAAATGACGTCAGCAACTACATCAGACAACGCTTCTTTAAATACAAAATATTATAAATATAAATAAAATCAAATTACGAAATATATATTATGTTATATCCACAGGCCATACTCTTCTGTCTGAAGGTACTGAATATTAAAATATGAAAAAAAACAATATAATTATATAGTATATAAAGTAATCTAGATTGAAAAGTATAAAACTATAATTGATAAATTTTTAAAAAGCTTGTGAGTTGACATCAAGGCTGCTTAAAATGAAAAAATATAAAATATATAAAAATATAAATAATTGAAGTTTTTATGTCACATAAATATGAAATATGGATTGAAGAATTTGTTTAAAATTTAATTTTAAGTTTGAATTAAGATACTTTTATTTAAATTTGAGATTTTCTTAGGGTTGCAAATTAATATCTACACCTGAGCCTCTTTATAAAGAAGTCTGGGTATAGTTGACTTTTTTTTAAGTAAATTTACAATAACAAATATCAATATGTGGTTTTATTTACAAAATTCCCTTATAAATTTTGTTTATTTTATTAGATTCCCTGATATCACTGAATTTCTGTTTTTTAGTACATCTCTATTTTTTATGTCTATGTTTTTTTTTATTTTCAAAAATAAATCAAAGCTTGATCTCAACATGATTTGATACAAATCGATGGTTCATATTTTTCGGCCTTTCTGACTCAATGAAATATATTAGAAACAAAAATACATACTTATATAAATATACTTCTAATCTTTTTTTTTTATCTTCAAATTGAAATTTAAGTTATATTGTTTGAATATCATCAATAAATAAATAAATAAATAAATAAACAATAATATCATAAATCTAAAATATAAGTGCTGTTTAAAAACAAAATGAAAATATCAGATAAGAAAATAAAATCTTTGTTCGAGTTGAAGATAGCTTTGGTTTTTTAACTGAAAGCGTTACAACTGAGGCAACTCGAAGAGAAAGCCCTAGCTATGCTAATAGAGGGTTGCACCTGGGTGGTTCACTCATACTTATCGAAACACACCTAGCTAGAAAGGTAACCAATACATCCAATGGGCTATCTATTATGGAACATTGTTGCCCTATCTTCCTGGACGTTCTCCGTCCTCCTTGATGTCATCCTTAACCAACCACAGAAGTAGAACACAGACCGAACATGCAATTAATGCAACCCATGCATTACCACCCTTAATATAAATAAGAATGGCATTAGTCAATTCACAATTCAATATTAGTCAACTAAAATTCCACACATTAAGTGATTAAATGAATCAATCTTATTATTAATTATTAATATTAATTAATACTATTTTACAATTCCAAAATAATACTCACAAAATGTTTCAACCGACAAGATTAAGAAAAATTATTTGAATACTTACTATATTTCGGATGAGGTGAAAGTATAATGAAGTTGAAAGAGGAGAAGAAATTCAAATTACTTATCTGAAACAAAGAAGTTAGATAAATAAAAAAATATTTAATTAAACATTTTAAAAATAAAATAAAAATTAATAATCAATTTTGATATTAAGACCAGGTATCAATATTATTTCAATTAGAAAGGTTTATATATAGGTACCAAATATATTTGTATAATAACTCACCACCATTAAATAATATGAAATAATTATTCTTATGTATAATATTCATATAAGTTTTTTACTCACCTCTTCCAATGTGATAACAACTTCGATAATTTCCATATTTATAAATTATAATTGAAATTTGTTTTTAATATTAATAAATGATAAGAATCATTTAAATAGAATATAAATAAACCAAGGACAAGATAACACGATACTGTTTATATAATAATAATATGGTGAAAAATTCAATTATATCACATATTATGTTATAATTATAATAATATAATAATTAAATTATAAATTACACTAGAGAAACGGCTAGAGAATCAATCTAGATTATGGAGGGGAGAAAATATAATAACTGATATTAGAGAATGTTTTCTAGTTCCAAAAAGTTACTACCACTGATTTGTATAAGACTTTTTGTACTACTAAAATTATATGCATTCTATGCATATATGAGTCTTGAAAATTAATTTAAACTGATAATTTTAAGTAAAATTCAATAAAATATGGCAAAAAAAGATTCCATAGGGCTGACCCATTAAAAAAAATATCATATTAGAAATATTATAATAATGTATAAAACAAATAAAAAACAATACCTCCCTTACTATCGTCGGTCGGTAAAAATTATTTAATGTTTGGATATTATTTATAATATTAAATTTAATACTATATTTAATAATTTCATTTTTATATATAATTATATAATATATTCATCTTATTATGTATTTATAACATATAGTATATTGTATATAAGACTTGAATTATTGGTAAGAAGTTTAATGTCATATATAATAGCCAATTTATACTAATTTTAAAGAACTAAAAATAATATATAAAAATATACCTAAGGCGCCACAGGGTGAGAGGTTAACGTAGCTGGCTGGGTCTACCCTGAGTCAACCCAGCCTCAGGGATCAAAATTGGGAAAGCTACTTAAAAGCGCCTCCGATCAAGAAAATCAAGGTAAAGGTTGATAGGACCCGTTCTATTTATCATAGGACACCTAATTGATATAATCGACTTGATAGGCGTTGTCTTTGCGTAGGAAGTACAAAAGTCAGAATTTTTTTTTTAATATACCTATATGTTTAAAAATGTCCTTTAATAAAATATCACTATAAGTATCAATTTATTATAATTTAAAATATTTTTATATTAACTGATATATTATTATTGATATATTTTTTTGAAAATTGGCAATTGGTTTAATAAAATGACCAAAAATGGAATAAATATATAAAAATAGATTATATTAATGATTTTAGGGTAATAAAAATTTCATTAGAAATTTGAAATCATCCATTTTAAAAAGAAGTTGTTGTGGTATTATTATAGAGAAAATTTATTTTTACCATTTCATAACTTGTATTTAATGAAGTTATCAACAGGTTAAGAAAATGCCTTGCCTTATTGAATTTAATTGCTAGAAAGGTAACATGACAATAGCATGATCAATTCAGAAAAAAGACAAGTATATGCGGTATATCAAAGACATATTTTTATGAAAAAAAAGAAAAGTATAAATGTAACATATATAAACAGTTCTCAACTTTTTTTCTTTACTCATGCAATTATATTTCGGTAGGTTTATTTTTATAAATGAAAACATAAATATTATGTATAACGTCCTAAACCTCTTAAATTTAAATGATCATATTTAATAATTTTTATTATTTATAAGCTTTCTCTTCTTATTCTTTAATAGTAAAAAAAAATTAATTATTATATATATAAGTAAAACTAATTTTTTCAATAATACCTATATTTTACCAATGTTGAACAATTTCAAAATACGGTTCACTCAACGATGATTTAATTTTCAGTCATTCTCGTTTCCCAAACAAACCATTTATTATTCATTTGTTTGAAAAATAAGAGAGGGTGTTCACTCTGCTCTCACCAAACCAACCACAATATTTGCCAACCAATAGGCAAAGTATTTCTTTTTCTCTTTTCATTTCATAAACGGTTCAAAGCTCATATTATTACTTGTATTTTAAGTAAATAACACAAAACTGGAAACGATAGAAAGATAAATAAATTGGTTTCATAATTAATTACAAGCCAAGAGCTTTATAATTAAAAATTTTTGGCATTGAAAAGTTTTTTTTTTAATTTAATATTTTATACCAGAAAAATATATTAAAAAAGGTCAATACTAGTACTATAAATATAAAAAATGTTTTTATTATTTATTTATTTGTTTATAACAAGTAGAAATTAAGTAAAAGATTAAATTAAAAATGAATTAATGTTTTATTGGATGTTAATAAATAATTAATTATTCATTGCATATATTTATATTTGGAGGCTACATATATTTAAATAAATTGAACTTTTTATCATTTTTGTATGAAAAAAATAAATTATTGAATAATTCATTATTTTCCTAAATTTTATAATATTCAACAAAATTCCTATATTTTTAATTTTCTTTAAATTTGTTAAAATTTTTATTTTTCGAATGAGAGAGGAGAGAAAACTTGCTTTCAATGTAATTTTAAAATAATTCACCTGTAATTTTTTTATTAATTATTTAACCCTAATAATTAGTAAGTTTACTAAAAATAAAAATTATTTCCAGAGGTGATCTTGTGTGTGTTAGAGAAGCTTGGCCATACAATGTTTCTCAACCTGAACCATAAAATAGAGGTATTAAATGATCAGTACAACGAATCCTCTCCACCTTTAATTTTATTTATTGTAGACTGCTACTTCTTACTACAAAGAGCTTTTCAACTTTTATCACGTAGTCTCAGTAGACTACATAGACCCTAAATAGAGAGAGATTTCCTTGTCAAGTCTTGGGACTTAAATCCAGGGCCACGACTACATGGTATCACACCATACAATTAAATCTCAAAATTGTTAACCCAATAACAAAATGTCACATAATTAATTGAAGTTTTGGTTCAATTTGAAAATTTAATTTTTGAAATGATGATTTAAATATGTATAAGATTTATCATAAATCAAAATAATAATAAAATAAAAAAAAAAATTATTAAATAAAATAAATTTGAATACATAGTTTTTAATATAATTTTAATGGATTATTACTTTTTCAATTTCAGACCAGTTAAATATAAATTTATGCCTCGCAATTTATGTCTAAATTCGTTAAGGTGAGATTTAAGTCAATTATCATATTACATGGTATAAATAGTTGTTCACGACTTGTCATTTACAAAATTTGTATTGAAATTAAACAGAGATAAAAGTTTTGAGTCAGCATAGCTAAACGAGTCTTTTATTATTTAATTGACGAATTATATTAATATTTATTTATTTATTTTATATTTATTTAGTATTATTAACAAAATCCGGTAGATATTTTATCTCAATCAAATACCGTTTTCGGAACAATATAGAGAGAATCTTTTATATATTTTTTTTTCAAATGAAACTGTCCATCAAACCATCAGTCAATAGAATGATCTGTCGAACCTGTTTGTCAACTCCATTGAAAGAAACCAATCGAACTTCTCCCCCCCCCTCCCCCACCTCCTGATCGATACCTAAGACATCGAAAACGTTTATTGAAACCATCCAAATCGAAAAAAAACAATAAACATTATTCTTAATAATAGTTTCTTCGTTTTAAAATACATTTTACATTAACATTTCACCATTTTGTAACTTCAAATAGAATTGCTTTGATCTTTTTGACTGAAGAAAAATAATAGTTTTCCATAATATATATATATATATATATATATATATATATATATATATATATATATATACCATAACACCACTACTATCAAAGATTTAGGGACAATAAAAGAAAAATTTAAAATTAAAAAGAAAAAACCAGTACCAAGTCTATGGCTACCTCTCTTAACTTTTGAGATCATACAATGCGATTTCCGAATCTAATAATATACTCAAAAATAGATAATATTTGAGTAAATGTTGCATTCTAATTGTAAGTTTAATTATTATTCAATTTTTACAAAAAATTTTATATTAGTAAATTTGTCATTTATGTTGAAGTGTAAAAAATATAATAATGAAATTTTTAAACAAATATTATGATATTTTAAATACTAGTGTAAATCATATTTATTTAATAAAAAATAATATAAGATTAAAAAGAACATTTGAAAATTCTACTAAAAAGAATAGAGATGTTATATGATCAGGACAAAAGATCCTCTCAAATTTTATATTGATTTTCTTGAGTGGAGGCTGATACTTTTTATTTGAATAAGATTAATCTCATAAAAATTATAATTTATTCATTAAAATTTTGTTATCAATAAACAAAATATTGTAGTGACATACATATATGTTAAAACATATGTTATTAAATACATAAAATAAATTGATCATCTTTTAGACTTGTTCAAATACTTGTAACTTGATTAAACTTATTTATAAAATTTTATTAATTACCATATTCTTGACATGTTGATTTGTTATTGAATAATTATTTCTAATAATAATAAAAAGGGAGAAAGAAAAATTGATAAAATAAATGTGTAAGTTGAATAGTTTTCAATTTTAATTTTAAATTGATAAACATCTTACAATTTCGTGCTCAATTACATTTATTTATTTCGAAAAATGAGGAAAAAAAACATAAGTGTATAATAAAGATCAACGGTTATTATTTTGATAATATCATTAAGGTGAGGGGGAAAGAAAGGGAATGTTGTATTTACTTACAAGAGCAAATCCTTCCCAATTTATTTTCATAAGTTTGTGATAAGAAAAAAAATTTGCATTTGCTTGTTCCAGAAAAATATTAAATGAAGTCTTTAATCTTGAGATTTTAATAAGATTTGAAATATTACAGGTTCTTAAAAAAAAAAAAAAAACTCTCAGACATAAATCATAGGAACAAATCCGAAAGTTGGATCACACATTCCTTCCCCCCTCCCCCCCACCCTAAACCCAGAATAACAAATTTTCAGGAGCTTGTTATTTCTTGTGAGGGGAATTGAAATTCATTTTCCAAAAATGAACGTTTGAATGTTTTTAAACGGTGGTTTGGGATAATTAATCTAAAAAAGAAAGAGCAGAGTGATGTTGGCGAGATAATCATCTGTTGACAAGCTTTTGCCATCTCGCCCTGTCGAGAAGACGCTATTCAATGATTCTATGATTTATATTATTTGTCACGAACATATTTTGACTCTAAAATAATTTATTTTTTTAAATTTCTTTTTTGTATTAACGACCTGGATGGGTCCAATTGGGGAGCAATGGCAAGAGGCACGCACGCACGCCCTTTGATCTCTCTTTTCCTCTCTCCCCCCCCACACCCAAAACCAAACCTCTCTCCCCCCCGCTTCCAACCTAAGACTATGTAAATGTTCGTCGATTCTTATTGAATCTTTATTAAAACCTTTTGGAAAGAGCATTCCTCACATTGTTTATTGCCTTAACGATTTCAATTGAGCAAATTCTCCACTCCAGTTCTTGGCTACCTCAGGCCTCTCATCTCACTGAAATCTTATTCATTCCCTCGAATTAAATTCCACCTTCTAATCTAAATTGTTGTTTAAATTGGAAATTGTCTTCCAGTTTGGCACAACTAGTGCCACTTGTCTGCTCTTTTCATCTCTTCTAAAGAACTCTTCGAACTTAAACAGAGCTTGTTTTCTCTCTCCATGGATTTGTATTTAACAATAGAAATGATGCAATTGCTTTTCAATTAATTTGATTGATCCATGTTAATGGATCTACACTTTTAGTCAGCTAAGATAAGATAATATATCTCAATCTCCCTTTTTTATACAAAATATTATAAAATTTGCTCATTAATGAATGAATTTGTTAATCAGTTTATATTTTTGTTAACTTGTTATTGAAATTTTTATAAAATCAAATTAATATAAAAATTGTCGAAGACTGCATAACAAGGAATTGCATGACCTCTATGCATGTCCAGATATGATTAGAATTATCAAATCGAGAAGGCTGCTATGGACAATCACGTGTCTAGAATAAGAGAGGAAAGAATTGCGAAAAATGGGGAGACCGATTGGGAAACGTCCGCTTGGAAGTCCAACGCGGTGAGTGGTCAATCTAGGAAGGGATGTGAGAAAGATGGGACAGGGTAAGAGTTGGATGGTTGTGGCTCACTATAGGGATACTTGGAGAAATGTAATCGCTTCGGCCAAGAACTTTCGAGTTGCGTAGAGTCACAGAGATAGATAGTTAGATTGAATTGAAAATTCAATTGTTAGTAATTTTGAAGATTTTTGCATTCAATGAAGCCGGTTGGTGCTGAATCATTTATTTCTAAGGTCTTAACATTCCTATCAATCATCTACTTACACAAAACCTATGAATAAAGTAGAAGGGATGAGCATTTTTTAGTGAATTTTTGATAAAGTGAAAAGCTGATTTCTTTTGAAAATTTAAATATATTCGATAGGTTGAAGTAATTTAAACGTATAAATTTTAATCATAAAAAAGAAATTGATAGTAGTGAATATGTATATTGATTTTATGCAGATATAGGTATCCAAACCTATTTACTTCCTTTAATATATATCCAGTATACAATATAGAATTAAGTTAAAAAATAAAAGCCTGAACGACTAAATTTTATTAAAAAATATATAAATAAATGAAAAAACTTGAGATAAGATATAATCTAAAAGCCAATTTGACTTCAGAGGAATAAGCTAACTTTAATCTTCAACTATTGCTCTAATGCGAGTCTTTAAGGTTCATAATAGAAAGCTTATCTTTATTGCAAAGTAACTAGATGATAAGTAGAATAATGTAATATGAAACTATTGAAACTTTTATAATTAGATTTAATTAATTTTAAAGCACTTAAACTAAATTGAAGTAAATTATAAATAATAATAAAAAATTTTATTTCATTTTAGAAGAAGATAATAATAACAAAAAAATTATTAACAATGAAATAGTAAGTAGTTTTTTTATCTTTTATGTCACATTCATTTAACTTAACTGGGAATTTTTTACAAGTATAGTTTAATTGCAAGATTTATTTTTAAATTTTATAAAGAAATCGAAATGAAAATGATTTCAAAAAGAATCCAAAATAAAAATTAATAAACAAAAACATAATGTTAAAATAACAATTTAATTTTAGTTTTTCGAATTTTTACAATAATGGAAGTTATTAAATGAAGAAAAAATTAAGAGTTTTTATTTGCTGTGATCGACCCAAAATTCTATACACCGCTTGGGAGATGCAGGGGGGTCCGCGGTAGTCTGAGTAGGTAGTATTATTTTTGGTAATTGTCCAGATTAGTTGTCATGTCATGGATTGGGATGAAACTTTAATTAATTCCAAAGAAATTTTCCTTATGCAATATTTCTCGGTTTCTTCTAGTTTTTGAATAAAGATTTTTTAAATTTTACAAATCAGCTGGTTATGAACGTCTAAATGTCCAGCCATTAAGTAATGTTTTATTCATTAATTCACTGATTATTCACTTATTCACTAATTTTCGGTTGTTTCGGCTCGGTTTGAATATAAGGAAATTCATTAATTTATTAATTTTTCCATATCCAGTTCGAACTGAAAAATACCCCGAAAATTAGTGGAGCCCTCTGCTGGTCAATGAATAAAACATGATATCTAAATAGAATATCAATGGATTTATATTCAAATATTAATAATTTTTATCCCGTGACCCGGAAAAATTGAATAAGGAAAGTTTCTTTGAAATTAATAAAGAAATTGGTAAAATTTTATACAAATTCATTACATGCTAACTAATCTGGACAATTACCTTTTTTTATAAAAATTGTTAGAAATATTAAAAAAGTATTAAAAAATACACAAATATATAAAACATCCATAGAAACTAATAATAATAATAATAATAAAAATAATATATTGTTATCAAGTAATTTATTCTAATCGTTGACTAATGAGAATGTTGATAATTTTTAACAGGCTGGAATTTTTTATTCTAAAACATAATATCTATTTTCGATATTTCTTTAAGAACTCTTTTCCTTGGAATTACAATCTCTAAAGCCTCAATATTAATTATATGAGAAAAGAATTGTGAGACGGTTGGATTTAATCTTATCAACGACTCCTTTTGAATTCTCAATCGGTAAGCAAAAGTTTCGTTTCCTAAAAGCATTAATGGATCAGCTACCGATTACAAATGTCTATTTCGCATTGAATCCTATCTCCCTATTACCAGTAATGGGTAGGTCTGTGAAAGAGAGGCTAATAGCATTCATAGCCGGCATTCATTACCCATTGCAATAAGTAATGCACTTGCCCTAATGGGAAAAATGGAATAACTCCATAACCACTCTATAAAAATATCCAAGATTTCATTACATTTTAAAGCTCTTAAGGGTCATTAGGCCGTTTTTTATTTAAACAAGGCCCTACACTTTCCCACGTTTATTAAATTGTCAGATTTCTTATTTATTTGCCTTGTCATTATTATTGACCACCAGAAAAGATTTTCATCCAGTCACTCAAGCCTTTAATAGAAGATATTAATTATTATAAAAATAATAATTATAACTTATAGAGAATTAGTAGGTATTTTAAACGTTTAAGAAGGATGGTAGGCTAATATCTTACTTTATAATTAAACAATTTTTTTTCTTATTTATTGGTCTCGGTTTTGATTTGTACCATTTGACCATCTTTAATCGGATAATTATATTCTTTTTTTTTATACTTATTTATTTTATATATTTAGAGATTTAGATTGATTTAGTTGGTATATTTATTTAGTATATATATATATTGAAATATATAAGCATCAAAATGCATTTTAAAATACAATGGTGCGGCAACCTTCTAGAAAGATGTTTTTTTAACATATGTGAAATGATATAAAGAATTTTGCTAAATTGGAGAATGAAAGACCTTTGGTCATAAAACATCTGATCTCTAGATGTACAAAGACCCATCCGTGTATCCAATGTGGGGGAAGGAATGAAGAGTTTTCGTTATCAGTGTAACAAGAATGTTTGAATCAGTCTTGATTAGAATTGGAAAAGAGACACCAAATCCCTTGCAGGAGTGACATCCCGGCCACCCCCCTTTGAGAGCGCCGCAGCCAACGAGATGTTCCTTGACACTCACAAGACTCAAGTCTAAGAATTCTCCATTCATCCCTATCACAATACAGCTAAGTGGTCGACCCTTTTCATTCCATTTATAATATTTCTAAAGGTACCTTAATAAACAAACAACTCTGTATAACTACTTTGTTATCAATTATTATAATTCTTATAATATCAATTCTTTTATTTTATTAAATATTTAATTTTAGTTTAATTTTATATCTGCATTTTTAATCTGAACGTATTCAATTTTATCATTTCCTTTGTCAACCTTCGCGGATTCAATTCTTCAAATTTAATCCAGAGTGCTACCAATTTAATAATTATTAATTTTCAACCCATTTTTCTCATTGAACCACCATACGACAATATATATATATATGTCTCGTTAATGATAATCTAATAGAAATTTTAATTAGAATAAACTGATTGTAGATATAATATATTTTATTTTATGGAAATATCTGTATAGATGTCCTCAGAAAAATGAACATGGTTTAATAAACCAATGTTTAATTTATTTCATCATAGGACATCTTGTTTAAAAGATATTTAATAAAATTAAATAAAATGGGCTACATTATAAATTTTTACTACTACTTTTTAGTGATATAGTGATAACGAATAATAAGCACTTACACAATATTTCAAGAAATAAATAATTCTATAAAATATGTGTATAAAGAAAATAGCAATTTAATATAATATCATCATCATCAATAACAATATACAGACTTATTTTACTCTTTTTTTCGAGATAACCATAATGCCCTTCTTTCTTTAGCCAATCGACATTTTCTCTCATTTGGATCTTCGTTTTCACTCAAATTTGCAAATAGCACAATTTTTCAAAATATCAATTTAAATATAAACATATAAACAATATTTCTTATTTTATTTTAGAAAATATTAATCAATTAGGAGAAATATGCAATTTAATATAATTTTACTTTTAATATTATAGAATATTAGAACTTAAAATAAAAATAAACATTCTTCGTATGGAAATTTCTACATTTATTAATTTTATTTTGAGTGTCAACTTCTTTACTGAGCCACCAGAGGCCCCACATTGGTTGGGTCGGTTTTTTGCCCAAAACTTTGGAACGGATCAACTTTTTTGAAATTTTCAACCTCATACCTTATCCTTGGGTCATGCCGCTTCTAAAGGTACTCGAACCATTAAGATCCATGAAGCCAATTAGGAGTTTAGGATTGAATTATATAGATAAGCATTTAAAATAAAATAATGCAAAATGTTGGTTTACAATTGGGATTAAAGTTTTAAGATATTTAACAATTAATTTATAATTTTATATTATTTAAAAAAAAAAATTAATTCTAATTAATTTCTATAAATTTGACTTTCTTTATTATCCAATATAAATAAAATAAGTGTGTAAATTAGTTGTGAATTTTTTATATACCTTTCCATGAATAAATGGATATGTTCACAGTTTTATAGTTGCTAGTATAATAATAAATAAAATATCTTAAAAAATGAAAAATAATAATCCAATGGTTAAATAATAATTCATCTATCCTTTTATGATATTCAATGATAATATCATCCATTATGTTCATAAAATGTTTATTAAATTTTAAAATAAACCATAAACAAGAGTAATTGAAAGATGATTATATAGTATATTTATTTTTATTAGATAGAAGGAAAGATAGAAGGATGCGGGGTGAAGAAAAATCGATTTCTCGAAAGAACTAAAGATATTCTAACCAAGATAGTTTATTGTTGGTCAGTAGCGTTGCTAAAATGGATAGGTTAATGCTAACGTATGGGGGTTTGTCCAAAGAAAAATGCCAAAGGATAAAACAAGAGGAAATTAATAGCAATGTTTAGGTTAAGCCGATACCCAGGGAGGAGGCAAGTCAAATAAATGCTTTGGATAAACAAAGAAACCTCTTTTCTGATGATAAAAGAAGAAAAAAATATATTCCCCCGTTTGCAATAAATAGACAACCGTTTTCTGCTATTGAGAGAGTTAACTCAAGTGATTGATTCATGGGATTGTTAGTGGAGAGTCGGGGTTTCGGTTTTTATCAAAAGATATTTTTTATTTTTGTAATCTTTTTTTCCATTTCATTTATCCACCAAGATACTTTTTATTTGGAATCTAATCTCGATTTCATTCAAAGGGAAATTTATATAAACCTATTATTGCTTAGTGAAAAATAAATAAATAAATAAATTGATTCATTACTATACTAATAAAATAAATTATGTAACATATTGTATAACAAATATATCTAAATATATGTTGTATAATCAATAAAAAATAATTAATTATTATATCAAGAAATTCAATTTAATTGTAAAAGGATATTTTTTGTATTTAGTAAATCAGGAGTCGGCAACCGCGAAGCATTTTCAAGTGCCCGCATTCAAATTACTAAGTATTAAATTATTACTAAAAAAAAAGGTAAAATCTTTTTGCGATCAGGCTCTTAAACATTTTCGACTTTTTTTAAATTTTTTTTCAATACAATTCTAAAAAAAAAGGTAAAATGTTTTTGTGATCAGGCTCTTAAACATTTCAATATGGCTCTAAGTATCACCAAGTGTGCCCACTCCTGTTATATTATTTCAGAAATGTGCCCGACTATTGAAAAAGGTTGCCGACCCTTGAACTAAATAAACCGATGATCAGGGCCGCCTTAAGGAATTCGGCGCCCATGGGCTACTAAAAATAATGCGCCCTTCTTCCTAAGAAAATACACAGAATGGCAAATGGGAGTCGGAAAAGTTATCAGTTTTTAGTCTAATCCTTAGAACTTGATCGGAACTATTATATGATTGGTGGTCTTATATTAACTCCAGTACAGCTCCGACAGTTCAAATGCGACTGAAACAAAAGTACGATCGGTAGGGTGTCGGGACTCCTATTTCGCGTTGCCCTTCTTTATCTATCGTTTTTCAGCATATTTGGAAGAAATAAAAATCAGTTTAATATTTTAAGAAGTGTTTTAATTTAGAAATAAGTAAAAACTAATAAAATGAAAATTAAATTTTTACTATATCGCAAATAAAAAATTGCCGCCTCAAAAGGCTTGCGCCCTGGGGCTATAGCCCATTTAGCCCTGTGGTTAGGGCGGCACTGCCGATGATATGGCACCAATCAATAAATGATAACAAAAAGAATTTAAAAGTTATATTTATATAGGGGTACTTAGAAACACATCGTGGTATAATTGAATTTCAATAAGTATATAATAAAATATGAAGTTACAGATTTAACTATAGACACTCTAAAATATTTTAATATTCGATATATATATATATATATATATATATATCGTATATATTCAAAAATAAACTTAAACTCAAAAATAATATAACTTAATAACAATGGATGTAATTTAATTAAAACACAATTTCAAGATGAATGGATTTTCTGTTATTTCTGTGCATTTCGGTTGTTGCACCATCGTCAGTGAGTAAATTTGAAATTTCCTTTAAAAATTATTGTTAGTAAGTTTTATACTTTTTAAAATTAATTTTAGTATAGACAATACATATAGTAATTTATTATAAAATCTATATTTATTGATTATAGTTTATCTAGAATAGTTTCCTGGGTTTATTTTAGATTAAACTAGTAAATTGATTAAACATTTATGTTTGTATTATAAATTGTTTATTAATTTATTTTAATAATATCATTTACTTTGATCCTTACTATAAAGATAGAAAGAGGGAGAGAGAGAGAGAGAAAGGGAAAGAAAGAACTATTCTTATTAATCCAGAAGGGTTGACGTTCGAACCTAACAATTTTCCGACTTCAAAAAAGGCCTGAGGGTATAGTACCATAGGGGCTGTAGCCCTTATGCTAAACCTCTTCGCCTTTATAAGAAATTTGAGAAAAAATAAACTATTTTTCTGTAATGGAATTTTTTAATATAAATTAAAATATTAAATATTTAATTTCAATTAAAAATATTCTGTATAAAGAGTAAATATACTTAAAATTCGAATAAGACCCCTCTCGCCTTTGAGTTCTTAGACCCGCATCCTTCTCCCTAGTCAGAGGTATCATATTTTAAAATTGGTATTTTATTCTTCAGTTAATATAAAACAAAAAAAAAATAATAAAAAAAATGATTTGGTTGATATTTTGAGATTGATCTATTCAAAAACAAATACACATATATATGTGTAGATATACTCTCATACAAACATCTTTATTCAAGTCATATAAGTTTTTATGATATCGTATAAAATATATGACCTATTACCAATGGATGGAATATTTAATATTACATGTGATTTGGGCAGAAGACCTGACAATTTTGGAATGTAACATTAAATTCTTTCAAATATTCTCAAAGATTCAACGATATCTTGTCAGAAATCATAATTTATAGCGCTCCAAACTTAAAATTCAGAGCGTTAGGTCGAAACCTCTTATCAAATTCCATTCTAAATTTTTTCTATCCCAGTATTAAACGCTCTGACATAACTACATTTAGGTATCTCGTTACATATTATACAACTAATTTTTTGATTTAAAATAAAGTAATATATAAATATATATAAAGAATTCAGCATTTGTATGGTAACGAAATGGACAATAGTCTTGTTTTATATTTTTTTTTTATTTAGTTGCAAAATAATAATATTTTATAGATTAAAAATAATTTAAATTATTTTATTCATTTTAAAATTGTAATAAGTGTTTTGAATGTTAAATGACAAGAAAGGGAATGAAATTGAAGCATTGCCAAGGAAATATTGAATCTTGATTTTTGTTCAATTTTATCATATAATATCATATAATAATATAATAATATTAACGTGTTATATAATTATATTTTTGTTTATAAGTATTAATGGTCAAATTTGGAAAAAAAATTCTAAAAAAAAAAAAATTTGAATCAATATAAGTTATGAAATGTTAATATTAACAAATTTAAATAATATCTAATTTACATAAAAGGACAAAAATTACCTTTGTGGGTAGTTATGTAAATGTATTTTTGGAATTTATTATTATTTAAATTAGAAAATTATTTTTATCCCTAAAATTTTATTTTAATACTATTAAATTTTTTTAGTGAATTTATATGATATTTATGATTTTGTATAAATTAATATCATATATATTTATATATATATATATATATATATATATATATAGACAGAGAGAGAGAGAGAGAGAGAGAGAGGAGCAGTGAAGGGGATCGGTTGGTAATTTTTCTTTAGGCTAATTTTTACTATCTCGTCAGAGATAGTATTGCGATCATGAAAATTTTCAATGTCGATATTTTGATGTTTTTATACGTTTTAAAGGTTCCTGAATCATTTTCACTAAGGTTGAGAAAAATGTGTGTATGTGTGTGTGTGGACAAGATTTCACAAGACTAATGAAATTTAGCATATGGGCATTATTCAAAATTTTCTATTAACTTTTGAGAAATGTAACTCATTCGGATGAGGGTCATTACCTACATTCCAGGTTCATTTAAAAATTAAGACATTATAATCCCACATATATATAAATACAATATTAATTATGGATTTTGTATATTATAGTTATATATGCCAATAATGACTAATTTTAATGATTTATTGGACATAAATTTACTATTTGTCATTATTAGTAATATGAATGACAATCATAGTAGTTCCAAATTAAAACATATTTCCAA
The DNA here is from genome assembly GCA_963082975.1 of Labia minor. Taxonomy (NCBI): domain Eukaryota; kingdom Metazoa; phylum Arthropoda; class Insecta; order Dermaptera; family Spongiphoridae; genus Labia; species Labia minor. Next base: position 59,493,640 of record OY720345.1, read on the forward strand.
ATCATCTATGAAATATATTATAGTAAAATGTTCGTTGATCAAAAAAATAACATCAATCAAATATTATGTTTAAATATGAAATTATTTAAGAACGTTGCTTAGTGATAAAATTCTGATCTACCTGAATATAAGTTCAAATATCACTTTTGAATCAGTATTTTAAAACAAATTTGAAAAAAGATAAATAAATGAATGAACTGGCATCTATGGGAATAGATTCATAGAAATGAAATTAAATATTTTTAAAAATAATCACTTTTTTTAAAAAAAAGTTTTAATTTAAAAAAAATTAATTCTTTATAATTTTCAAAATTTTTTTGACTTTATAATTTATATACCTTTTATACAACTATAATATAATAATTATATTTCTAAATATTTGTGTTATATTATGTATATATCTATTTCATCAAGTCAGTTAATTTACAGATCTTTTTTTATCTCAATTTTATTTATCCTCTTTTTTCACTTTTTAAAAGTTAATAGCGAATTATTCTGAAATTTACTTAAAACAAATTTTTTACTATAATTTTTATATTATATTAAATTTTAATTATTAAATTATTAATTATATTTTATGTAGGTAATTAGTTATATAAATTTCTTCAGGTATAAATTTGTTTAATTTTCTAATATAGGATGTAGTAAATGAAAGTAAAGTGATGGTGTTGGTATAGTTTATATACATTTTAAAATCTGGAGTGTCTCCACTCGAATATCTCGCAAATTTGAATTGAATTAAATAACATATATTATATTTAAATTAAATTAAATTAATTATAAATTATAAATTAAAATTAATAAATATTATTTATTAAATGCGTATTTGGCTCTTTGATGATGGCATCACATCGCATTCTGGCGTGTGATTTGCAGTGTTATAAAATTAATTCCGATATTTTCATTGATTCAATCAAGCTGAAATTCTATATATAGCAGTTGTATGCAATTTTTAATCAGGTGAAAAACTATCAAACATATATCTTTATTTTTAGACGTTTAGAGGAAAAAAAACGTGGTAGGTAATAACCCACTTCCGGATGAGCTGCATTTCTCAAAAGTTGTTAGAAAACTACGAATTTTGAATAAAGCCCGTATACCAAATTTCATTATTCTAGCTCAAACCGTTTTTGCGTAATCTTGTCTACACACACACACACACACACACACACACACACACACACACACACACACACACACACACACACACACACACACACACACATATATATATATATATATATATATATATATATATATATATAAACAAAGACATTTCTCTAAACCTTACATGAAAATGACTCAGGGACCTTCAAAACGTATAAAAACATCAAAATCTCGACATCGAAAATTTTCGTGATCGCAATACTATCTAATGACAGTGGCGCAACCAGGGGGGGGGTTTTGGGGGTTAAAACCCCCCCCAGGAGAGAAAAAAATATAAATTGCTGTATATTATGTACTATATTACAAATAGAAAAGAAAAAAAAAATTCTTACAGTATAACTTAGTGCATAATAAGTAAGTTTATTTTATTTTAAAAACATTTTAACAAAAATAAAAATTGCTTATTTTTTCGTACAGAATTAAATATAAGAAATAAAAAATTATTTTATTATTTCTCCCAGTGGCGCAACCAGGGGGGTTTTGGGGGTTATAACCTCCCCCCCTCCCTCAGGAGAGAAAAAAATATTAAAATTGCTGTATATTATGTACTATATTACAAATAGAAAAGAAAAAATATAATCCTTTTTTTATTTGAAAAAAAAAAATTCTTAAAGTAAAACTTAGTGTATAGTAAGTAAGTTTATTTTATTTTAAAAAAATTTTAACAAAAATAAAAATTGCTTATTTTTTCGTACAGAATTTAATATAAGAAATAAAAAAAATTTTTTATTATTTCTCCTAAATCATGAAAAACAAAAGACTTAACATAAAATTACTAGATGATTGTGAAATTTTCCAATTTGACTATTATTTAAATATAAAATAAATAAAAATATTACTCAAATTCTAAATATTTTTTATTAATAATACATTAATTGCTGATTTCATAAAAATTATGAAGCGAAGACTATTTTTTTTAAAATGGAAACGGGTAAAAATCCCTAAAGGAAAAAATCCAGTCAAAAATCCCTAAAAAGAAAAATCCCTAAGACCGAAAATCCCTGAATAAAAATATCATTGACTGAAAAAATCCCAAAAAGAAAAAATCACTAAAATCAAAATTTTTCATTTTTGTATTAATTTTAATTATGATTAAGAAAATTTAAATACAAGGTGAGCATGACACCCAGTTGCCTGAGACACGACCTCCCAAGGAGGTAAACAGGCCTGGACCGAAAGTAGGGAAACATAGGTCAAAAAATACATACATAGGGTCCACACACATGATTTAGGGGTGTCAAATTCGTATGTAAAATAAAGGGAATTTACTCAAATTCCGTTTATTAGCATACGTTTTAATAGCTTAATGATTCCAAATACAAAATACACCATTTGCACCGTATATTTCACCAGGGAATTTATAACGCAATTTGTGAAATTTACTATCATCAGAGGTTGTCTTTTTCATTTTGCTCAATGCATTTATAGAAACACATCAAATCAATGCCAGAAGTTTTGAAGCTCTATAATGATATAGACAACTCCACTCATTTACGAACTCTTGCAGCTTTGGTTTTGGTACCACCATCAAAAGTCATTGTAGCCTACCAAGCATTAGCCGGACGACCAACAGGGTAAAAATTCGTGATCTTTTTTCTTACTTCGAGCGCACTTGGCTAGGTGAACAATTTTTGGCTGGCTTTTATGACCCCGAATTCGACATTGGAACATTGGAACATCTACGATGCCACTTTGATGAGTTTGCCTCGAACAAACAATTCATTGGAAGGTTACAACAATGCTCTTCGTTCACGCTTAGGAGGTTACAAGACATCTGTATGGGACCTGATTAAGCAAATCCATATTGATCATAACCTTATCTTTTTGGAAATCTGTCGTGATGTTCGTGGTAAGAAGCCTGATCCACCAAGGAAACGATTCCGCGACTCGCATGATGAGCTTCTGACCATAATGAAGGCAAACCATGAAAAATGGGACGCTAAAAAACCAGATGGAACAGATGTGATGACACCAAGCATGATGTATAACTACCTTATTCAAGTCTCTTCGGCTATTCATTATTAAATATGTAAAAAAAATTAGGGAAATTTTTTATTTAGGGATTTATTTTTTTAGAGATATTTTACTTAGGGATTTTTTCTTAGAGATTTTTACATGATTTCTTTCAAAATATCCTGCCACTACGGACGGACGAAAAGATTTCGAAATCTTAAAGTAGTTTTTTATAAATAACTCCTTTATTATTATGTTTAGGTAAAAATGAATATAATGAAACTTTTAGTAAATTCGATTTCCTATAAATTTAATACGATAGTATAATTCTCATAAAAATCGGTATTTATTGAGAAAATCAATAAAATGTGCTTTGATACTTTAAAAAAATTAGGGGTTAAACTAACCTTACTTATGGTCCGATCTTGTCCAAAAACAATCCAATCCCCGCTCATCATTCGCAAAAAAAAAACATCTAAATATCAAATTTCAAGACAATATCTCATTTTGTCTATAATTGTCGGTAATCTCGGTAACGAACGAAATTTTTTGCAGTTTTGGATTCAGAACCGTCTGAAAAGTGGAAATCTCGAAAAATCTCGGAGAAAAAATTTTCAAAATTTTCCGACCATCGTATAAGCTATCCTCATTCCATGAGGAAAGCTAAAATGATTTACTTATAGCTGGAAAAAATATTTTCTTTCTAAAACTGTGAATACGAGTAAATAAAATACAAAATTAAATTTTTTTGGCAGATTTTGTAAAATCAGTGTTTCATTTACAAAACTTTTTTAAATATTTAATATAAAAAAAAAATCTTAATGAAAATTTGTCTTTGAGACAGACCGGGGGGGGGGGCATAGGAAGGTGGAGCGGCTAGTCAAAACCCCCCCCCAGGATCAAATCCTGGTTGCGCCACTGCTAATGATCTTATTTTTATTTGTTCAGAAATAATTAATAAACTAAATTTAAATATATTTAAAAATAAATTTTAAAAATTTTCTCAACTACTATTTAATATTTAAAAACTTTGCTGATTATTTCTTTTTAAAATTTATCTTTGTCACATTTAATAAAACACTCTCAAGAACTTTTGACTAAACATTTTTATTAACATGTTCCTATGACAATTACAACAAAGTTTATATATTCTAGGCAGAAATATTCTTATTGTAATCAATTTATATATACATATATATATATAATTTTTTTTAATTACATTATAAACCCTTATTACGAGCACATGACCATTCAATATTGATGAAAATTAGAAGAATTTTAAATTTTTATTACATAATTTCAATTGTTCTATTATTCTATAAATTTTAATTTATCATTATGAAATGATTTGTGATTTATTTCTTGCCCTTCATTTAATATTAATAAACAGCTCGTTATGTTATTTCGAAGGAATTTTTTTTCTAAAGAATCTCTATCGAACAGGTTGAAGATCACCTTGTGGAGAATTTCCGTGACACGGCCAGCCAGGGTGAGGCAGCTAGAGAAGGCAGCGAAATTTATGAGCACATGACCATTCAAGATTGAAGGCTAAGATAGAACCGATTGGACCAGCATCGGAGGCTGCAATCTGCATCGAGTCGTGCCTGGCTCAAATTAATAAAACCAACCTCGAAGCAATGCCAAACAAATAGTATTCACCTAATTAAATTAAAACTTGCAAGTAATTTACAATTGCATTTCTATTTTAATTAATTTAACTCGATTCTACTAAGTTCACATAACATTCTACGGAAATTAGACATTTTCTGTGAAGAGAGAATATAATCATATACTATTATAGACTCGATTTTAAATACTTGGAGGAGATTTTATATTATACTTGTTGAACTATTTATTTATACCAATGAGAGATGTATATAATATAAAACATAAGATAAATAAATATGTTTACTTTTAAGAACAACTGATATGTAATCAGTCTTCTTCACGAGTTCTTAAAAACTTTTCTAAATTTTTAGGTTTCAGGTAAATTATTTCTTTTAATTCCGTTCTGGGAATATAAAATTTCAAATATGTTCAACTATCAACTATTTTGAAATATAATTTGAATTATAAACTAAAAGATACTATAATAGCAGAGTCGCCGACAAATTCTTTAAAACTATAATGATAAAGAGTAAGATGTTTTTGAGATAAAAATACTTAAAATATAATTTTTTTAATGCTATTGAGAAATAAGCCCATTTCATTTATTTTACATTTTTTATTTATCCTTTAAGTATTTATTTTTAATTTAATGAGTTTTTTTCAACATTATACAACTATTTTACTTAGTAATTATTTTATGTTAGACTATCTGGCCAATGCGAAGATTTCGCTCAGAAATAGTAATGAATAAACGCGTATTATTACAGTCAAATTATTTCAAATCCTTTAAAATTAAAAATATCAAGCAAAGATACAAAGAAAAGATAAGTGAAGCAAGTATAAATTATTATTGAATACATCGTAATTTGTTGAAAGTCTGTATGCGAAAAGTTTTAATTCATTTTAATTCAATCATTTCTCATTTTTTTCTCTCATATGGATCTTCGTTTTCACTCAAATTTGCAAATTGCACTATTTTTCAAAATATAAATTTAAATATTAAAAATATTACTTACTTTATTTTAGAAAATATCAATCAATTAGGAGTAATATTCAATTTAATTTAATTTAATTTTACTTTTAATATTATAGAATATTATAATTTAAATATTATAAACATTCATTTTATGAAAATTTTAGTTCATTTTAATTCAATCATCATAGGACATCTTAGTTAAAAAAAATTTGATAAAATTAAATAAAATGAGCTATGATAGTGCCTAGGATTCTTTAGAGCTTCACAGCAACACAGTGAGTATAAAACCACCCAACCTATCAACCCAAAATCCCAATATCGATCTTGGTCACACAGATTAAGACCCAGAATCCCAAAAAAATATTTCCGTCTAAATAACCTCCTGAAAATGGCTAAAAATTGGTGCCGAAACGTCTAGAAAACAATCTCACATATCCCAGATAAACCTGATAATAATAATAACAAATTCACGGAAATCTAAACCAATATATATATATATATATATATATATATATTCACGGAAATCTAAACCAATATATATATATATATATATATATAAACTAATAATATTAAAATAAAAAATAAATAAATATAGATAATATTTATTAATTTAATAAATATATTATTAAAGAAAACTCCAATTGTTGACTTAAATAAATTATGACGATATTCTTTTTGTTTGTGATTTGTTAGATATAATCTAACAAGATGTTTAGCACGTTTAAAAGATTCCTGGATAAACAAGTTAAAGTACTCCCTTCCTTTCTAAACTCTTCTTTGAATGTTAACAAATAAGGTAACAATCGCTCTATTGTTTCATCTCAACATTGGAACATATAATTAATATGAATGTGGGTTGAAAGTAGGGAGGGGTTTTTATTATTAGGAATATAAAAATATAAGAAAAATGATGGAGGGATTGTCTTCAATGATGCCAAAGTAGAAAAATTCAAGTTTACTAGTTAATCCCAGACAGGTTTTACGTGCAAGATCCAAGTCCGATGAAGCAACGCTTGTCAGACGACATAATGTTAATGAATTTGACACAGGCCCGCGTTGAACGATCTCTTTCGAGATGCTCTATCAACGAGACAGATCGCCTCGATGATACCCGAAGAAGAGAGAATGACGGATTAAGGAGGAGCAAATTCACGCCCTTGTTGTCAAAAACTTGTAAAGCATCACAATGAATCAGACATCAATAATATTATATATATATATATATATATTAAATTTCTAATTTTTTTTTATCTTATATTATTTTTAATTTTAAATGAATAAATGACTGATTTTTATTAATTATGTCGTAGATTATTAAATAAGATAGAGACTGGATAAATGAACATAATTTGAATTAAATTTTTACTATCTCGCAATTCGATCACGAAAATTTTCGATGTGGAGATTTTGATGTTTTTATACGTTTTGAAGGTCCCTGAGTCATTTTCACTAACAGGTTGAGAAAAATGTATGTGTGTGTGTGTGTGTGTGTTTGTGTGTTTGTGGACAAGATTACGCAAAAACGGTTTGAGCTAGATTAATGAAATTTGGTATATGGGCATTATTTAAAAATCATAGTTTTCAATCAACTTTTGAGAAATGTAGCTCTTTCGAAAGAGGGTCATTACCCACCACCTTTTCATTTTTTTTCCTCTAAACTAAGCGTAAAAATAATGAAATATGTTTGATAGTTTTTCACATGATTAAAAATTATCTAAAACTGCTATATATAGAATTCCAGCTTGTTTAAATCACTGAAAGTACCGGAATTAATTTTTTAACACTGTAAATCACGCGTTAGCACGTGACGTGGTGCCATCAACAAAGAGCCAAACACGCGCTGGTTTAATTGTATATTTATTAAATTTAATTAATTAAATTTAATTTATAACTTAATTAATTAAATTTAATTCTAATATAATATTTGTTATTTAATCCAATTCAAATTGCGAGATATTCGAGAGGAGACACTCCAGATTTTTAAATTAGTTTAATTGAATGCTTTTGTTAAATTTATTTTTTAATTTTAAATTTTTAACACAAAAATAAATCTTAAAAAAAAATATAATTGGAAATTTAAGCACTCGAAGTGATTTCATATTTTTCATTTTTTGTTTGATTTATGTGCATTTCGGTAGTTACACCATTCATTAAAAACGTTTTTTTAAGTATTCGTGATTATCTTTTACAATGTGAATATTTTCAAGTTTTGTTTCAAGATTTAAGAGAAAAAAATATTTCAATCTAAGGTTATAGCTTAAAATTTTATCTTATATATATAATTATATTTTATTTATATAATCCAATAATAAAAAAATATAACATATTAATATAATAATAAAAATTATAAATGAATTAGTTTAACATTTATTTCAAATTTAATTATATATTTAAAATTAATTTTAAAAAAATTATATGTTAATTAAATTTTGATAAATTTATTATATGTGAGATTTTAAAGATTAATTGATTAAATAGAACAACATTGTTATTTAAAATTGAATAAAAATGTGAAACTTAATTAAATTAATTATCATAATGGATGAAAACAAATTATGAGATGATGATGATTATTTATTTAATAATAATTTATCAAATTTAATTGTGCTTCAACAAAATTTATGAACAATATATACTTACATACATCTAAATAATAAGTTCACAGGAACTTCATAATTCCATGTTTTCATTGTCTATTATATTCTTATATAATAAACATGCACACCTATTAAAGAAAAATAATTACTAAACAATTCTATTAATAATCTATTGTAGTAAAATTATTTTGAAATAAAATAAAATTTATATTATTGCATGTGTATTCATTATATTTAACATGTCAAAATGTTAAATTGATTGACAACAAAGCGTTTTTTTTTCAATTTCATCTGTATTCAAATCTTTTACCAAGTTTGAATTTGTTACCAAGTTACAATATTTATTTCTAGTAACAGGCTGTCTAAATGTTTCCTGTGTGAATTCTTCTTTCTTTATAGAATAGGAATGATCTTAGTTAGCATTGTTGAATACAAATATTTCTTACCAAATGATCTCTCTCCCAGCTCATTTCTTCAATTACATTACAGATACTCGATAACTTTCTTTCTTCAACAATATTTACGCCAAAATGGGCAAAAAAACAAATCATAAAAACAAAATCTCCCTTTTTCTTGCCAAACATAAAAAAAATTAAAATATATATATATATACATAAAAAAATGATTTTAAAATTCTTTTCTCAATTCTATCTATGGACTTTTTAATAAAATATAAAAATTGATATATATATATATATTTAAGTATTCTTCATTGAATCCAGATATATATATTATATAATAATTATTCTCTTTTAGAAAGTCAATGGAGAAGAAATAATAAAGAAAATTGAAATTAAATTTCCTTAACTTGGCTCTTTTATTTTCTCTTCCTCAAATCTTTTGATCTTTGAACTGAACTCAGAACTTAAGAAAACCTCTCTTGAAAACTTTTAACCAATTTAAAATATTTTTCAATAATTAGCTTATACTGACATTCATCTATATTTTCCACAATTTAAAGAAAAATATTCTAGAGTCATAAAATTTCAAATAGAAGTATATATTTATTTAATATTAATTATATATACAATGAATATTAATGGTGTCAGGACCAGACGTGTGTCAGTGTTAGTGTTAGTGCCAAGGTTTCTCTGGAGAGTAAGTAAGGTAAAAATCACTTACTCATTCAACACGAAATCCCTACATCAACTCTTGGTCTGACAGACTATAAGACTCAGAATCCCAAAAAAAAAATTCACTCCTAAATAAACTCTCTTAAAATTGGTGGCAAAATAAGGGCTGAAACTCATATCTCACAATAAAACGTGAAAATAACCCGGAAATAATTTCTTATAATAATAAAAACTTTCACGGATATATATACCTATAAACTTATATATATATATAAAATCATTATTTAATATATACTAAATATTTAAAAGTATATATATAACATTTCTCTTTAATATTAATAATATAATATACAAAAAAATATGAAATGAAAAATCATAAATAATGGTATGAATATATGTATCTACACATATTTAATTTAATCTTATTAATATTAAGACTAAGAATCCCAAAAAAAAATTCACTCCTAAATAAACTGTCTTAAAATTGGCGGCAAAATAAGGGCTTGGGATCTAAGCTCATTCATGCTTGTTTTTATATAAGTTTCATATTAAATATTAAATTATTTATACATTTTTATTCCACCTCTTTCCCTGGTTTGGAGATTCACTATTTACAATAATTACAATATTTACACACATTTCAAATATTAAATTATTAGAATTAGAAATTAGAAATTATTATAAAATTTTCTGAACTTGGTTACGTTTGAACTCTTTTTCTTAAATATAGTAGTTCAGAATTTTACTACTTAACTACTTCTGATAATCTAAGACAAGAAAAAAATGAAATACTATATATCTAGTCAGAAATTCTTGAAATAATATATTCCTCCAGAGTATAAAAAGTAAAAATAGATAAAAAGTAATGTAGAGAGAGTGAAAAATACTTTTCTTCATATTTAGGCTACTCGAATTATTTGGCCTTTAGTAAATTAGAAATTTTAAAATATAGTCTTTGATTAGTTTGAATTAATAAAGATATTCAAAAGATGAAAAAAAGTCAAAGCGCGGTTCGTTAATTTATTTTTGAATTAATCATCAATCTATCATTGATGCACATGAAAATGATTTATTTATAATCATATAATAACCTTTCAGGTAGTCATTTTATAAATAGATTCATATTTTTATAATTTAAACTCAGATCAACGAAGCCAATTTAAAAATTTAAAGGAAAAAAAAAGGTAAGAGAAGGAAGTGAATCACTCTAAATTCCAACCGATCATCGTTAATTCTTGCACGAAAAATAAAATCATGATTAAACGTTCTATTATTAATAAAATATTTGAGCCCCTTAAAAATATTTTTCTACCTGAAACGATTTCCCTTACTTTTGGATAATTATGGAATTACCATATTTTAAAAATGCAATGATCTCTGTCGATTATATCATTATTCGTTATTTCTTATAGCAAGGGTTAAGCAGTTTATAATGCTTTTCTAAAAATTACCCCAGCTGACGTATTTTAAGGGATCATATTTTATTATTAAGTCAATACAAATCATTTCAAGAATTTAGTGAACAGGTAGTCGGGTGTTTTAAATATATATATATATAATTTTATATAATTTGCTTCTTCGTTTTAAGTTTTAATGACCATGAGTATATATACCGATTAAAATAGTCATCCTTTGCATTTCTTTAAATTATTAATTTTTACTATCTCGCCAGAGTTTTGAAGGTCCCTAAGTCATTTTCACTTAGGTTGAAAAAAAATGTGTGTGTGTGTGTGTGTGTGTGTAGACAAGATTACGCAAAAATGGCTTGAGCTAGGATAATGAAATTTAGTACACGGGCATTATTTAAAATTCGTAGTTTTCTATTAACTTTTGAGAAATGTAGCTCTTTCGTTTTCATTTTTTTTCTCTAAACTTCTAAACTGACCATAAAAATAAAGATATATGTTTGATAGTTTTTCACATGATTAAAAATTGTATAAAACTGCTACATATAGAGTTTCAGCTTGATTAAATCTTTGAAAGTACCGGAATTAATTTTTTTAATACGTTGAATGAAAATTGGAAAACTATTTGAAATAAAAAGTAGCGCCTCTGATCAAGAAAATCAAGGTTAAGAGGATGTATTGACCATACAACATCTTTAGTCCGCTCAGGCTGTAACCGTCTAATGATATAGTTAATGGTATAGATAAGGAGTATCCTTTCCAAGATGTACAATGTACAAAGATTTCTTATTTTATTACAAATAGAGTTAATAATAAAATTATATCTTAAACATATAAAGGAGCCAGAGGGTGGAAAGTAGAGTTGCTGCCTCACAATCTAGTGGTCCCGGGTTCAAGTCCCGGGCCTGTCAAGGGAATTTCTCTAGCTGGGGTCTATGAGACGGAGTCAACCCAGCCTCCGGGATCAACATTGGGAAGCTAATTGATAAAAAGTAGCGCCTCCGATCAAGAAAATCAAGGTAAAGGTTGATAAGACCCCTTCTACTGATTATAGGACACCTAATTGATATAACCAACTTGATAGTCGTTGTCCTTACGTAGGACATGTAAAAGGCAGAGGTTTTATCTTAAACATATTAAATTTATAATACTATCATCATGCTTCAAGAAGATCAATCAATCTTTAAATACTTTTCTTAAGAATTAAAAAAAATTAGAAGTCATACATTCAAAAGAATGCGATAAAGTAAATTAATAAAATATAATGCTCGAAATGCTGTTGACATTTAAAAATTTATATCAAACTTAGAAGAGATAAAAAAAACGAAGTGGGCCAATATTGGGTAGAAATGAAGAGGATTGTTATGAAGGGGATGTTTAATTTAATTTCATGAATTGAACTAAATTTATTTATCCAATTTTTCACAAGTCCATTTAGAAATGAGAGTTTTCTTTTTCTTTTTGAATCTTATATATTACATTTTCTCTAATCAAATCACCCTAATAATAATAATTCAACATCAAATAACTTTTTATCATATCACAACAACTTTTAGATGATATATTATCTGCAACCCTATTTTTAGTGTAAATAAAAAAAAAAAGATTTCAGTACAATATAATTTTATATCATCATACATATAATACATATACTTGTATCTTTTATATATGTATTATTAAATTTAGACCTTTTTAAGGGATTTTATTTAATGCATTCAAAAGATGATAATGATAAATACATTGTAATACATATTGTTAACTATTTTATGATTAAAAATTATTTTTATTTATATTGTGATATTCAAAAATTAATTCTATAGAATTGGTGATTATTGAATATAACGAAAATATAAAAGCATATGAAATGACCCGGATTGTCATACATTTCTCGATGTTTGTAAAATATTATATAGGGGTGACAATGAATATATCAACAAATATAATATTAAGTAAATAAAAGGGAGGATTCTTAGAAAAAAAAAATACTTTTGAAAATAAAGAAAAAAAGAAAAGAAATAGCGGTATATTATACGGGTTGAAAAATCTTATTTTAGACAAAAAAAAAATAGAAATAATGGAGAAATTATACAGATATATATATAAATCAATTTTGAAATTGTCGCATCGCTTTATATTTACAAATACATGTGAAATAATTTATTTAAGAAATCAAGGAATTAATCTTTTAATTTATTTTCATTATTATATCAGGATAGCCAAATTATCCATATAAATTAATTTAAAATATTTTTAATTAAAAAAAAAATATTTTAGAATATCTTTGAAAAATTTGAAAAGGTTTTCAGAGATACTAAAATGATTGAACCAAATAAATATTTATAATATTTTAATAATAAAAATATTATTTTTTTTTAATTTATCTAGGTTTAAAAATAATTTTAATTACACAATTATATTATTTTAAATAAATTCAACAATGGAATTTAATTTTCTAAATTTTAGTAAAACAATTTTGATATTAAATTTATTTTATTAACGACAACAAAAATATTTCGAAATTAAAAATTAATAATAAAATTATAAAATACTCTCAGAGGCCCCCTGTATCCCCGATGTAATACATATTAATTTGTTGTAAGTCTGTATGCGAAAAGTTTTAATTCATTTTAATTCAATCATTTCTCAATTTTTTCTCTCATATGGATCTTCGCTTTCACTCAAATTTGCAAATTGCACTATTCTTCAAAATATAAATTTAAATATTAAAAATATTACTTACTTTATTTTAGAAAATATCAATCAATTAGGAGTAATATTCAATTTAATTTAATTTAATTTTACTTTTAATATTATAGAATATTATAATTTAAATATTATAAACATTCTTTTTATGAAAATTTTTAGAATAATAATTTTATTTTGAGTGTCAACTTCTTAACTGAGCTACCAGAGGCGCCACATGGAGCGTTGGTTATTTGGGTCGGTTTTTTGCCCATAATTTTGGAACGGATCAACTTTTTTGAAATTTTCAACCTTATACCTTATCATTGGGTAATGATGGTTCCATGAAGCCGTTTAGAAGGAGTTTAGAATTGCGTATATAGATAATATTAATTTTATATCCAATCACTACAGTTTTTTTTTATTCTAGGATAGAGTAGTAATTAATCTACTCCTAAATATAAATGTGTGTTTAAGAATTTTTATTAAGAAATAAAAGTATTCATCATAGTGATCATAAATTGAAAATTAAAAATAAATTTTAGATGGTTCAAGAAGATTTAGGAATATTATTTTCTCATGTAAAAATAATTGAAAAATTATTAGTAAATTACATAAACCGTTTTTTCCACTTCATAGGCAATGCTTATATGGGCTTTTGCAAAAAAAAAAAAAAAATGAAAAAATAAAATAAAAAATTAGAATATGAAAAGTGGCCTTTAGTATCCGACCCTTCGATCTGAGTTACGTTCGTCATGTTGCTTGCTCATTGGTACGATATAAATGGAATGGGCTGAAATAAATCAGTGATTGGATATAGCAACCTTTTCTCCTCATAAAATAATTGTCAAAGCATTCTGCCATTCAACTGAAATATTTCTGTTATATACTCAAATGATAAATCTGCTACTATCGGCAATGAACATTTGTTGATTTATTTATATTTAAGCCTTCTCTTTTGGTAGACTCTTATTGTATAAAAGTCGAGATAATAATCTCATGAAATTTAAATACAATAATATTATATATTATTCATATAAAATTTAAAGTAAAGTAAAGTAAAACAAACAAAAAACAAAAAAAAAAAATGTTATACAATTTAAATTTTTTACTCGTCAGAGATAGTAATGCGATCACGAAAATTTTCGATGTGGAGATTTTGATGTTTTTATACGTTTTGAAGGTCCCTGAGTCATTTTCACTAAGGTTGAGAAACATGTGTGTGTGAGTGTGTGTGTGTAGACAAGAATACGCAAAAAGGGTTTGAGCTAGAATAATGAAATTTAGTACAAGTGCATTATTTAAAAATCATAGTTTTTATCAACTTTTGAGAAATGTAGCTCTTTTGGAAGAGGACCTACCTACCCCGTTTTGATTTTTTTCCTCTAAACTGACCTTAAAAATAAAGATTTATGTTTGATAGTTTTTCAAATGATTAAAAATTGTATAAAACTGCTATATATAGAATTTCAGCTTGATTGAATCGCTGAAAGTACCCGAATTAATTTTTTAACACGTTGACTGACAATCACACGCCAGGTCGTGACATGGTACCATTAACAAATAGCCAAACACGCGCTGGTTTAATAAATATTATTTATTATTTTTAATTTATAATTCAATTAATTGAATTTAATTTAAATATAATATATGTTATTTAATTCAATTCAAATTGCGAGATAGTCGAGTGGAGACACTCCAGATTTTGTTTATAAGCCATGCATGATAGTATTTAAATTTCTCTATTATAATTTTGATTCGTATTATTATATAGTAAATCTAAATAATCAGAAAAATCTATATACTTAATGTTCAATTAAACACAACATAACTTCTAAAAACCTCGCTTACTACAGATTATATATCTTTAAATGTCCACAAGAATTAGAATAGCAGGAAAGCAATGATAATTTTATTTAAATGTTGTGGCCAACCAGTTAAATCTGATGAGAGTTCGGTGCATAACTGTCAACAAGTGAACGTTTAAATGAAGACTGAAGCAAGCTAATCTTCACCAAAATTTTCAGATAGAAGTAGAAAACATATCTCATCAATTCTAAGCAAGGGGACACCTTTCTTGATAAAGCAAAATGTATTTGCATGGTTGCGACAATAGAAGATAGAAGACCACATTGTATTGCTGATTCAGTTGCTGGGTGTAGATCGTGCATGGCGAGGGCGGGTATTTCGATGGATAGAAAAACTGATCAAGTTTTCGTGGTTGGAGAAGGGTTAAGAGGTAGTTTGACCACTGAAAAATACTTTCAACAAACCTTCTCCTTGATCATGTCATTTCGTTCGCAGGGGTTTACAGCAAAGACTTCATTCTGATTCATGATAATACTCGCTGCCACTCTCCCTAAATCTCCCGGCACTTCTTAGATGAAGGTAAGAATACGTGCGATGAATTTTCACGTATACAACCATGATCTGAATTCGATTGAGAATCTCGAAGTCGAGCTCAAAAGAAGAGTGCAAGACAGAAATTGGGTACCTTTGACCTACTAGTGATGCTCAAAAAGGCAATGTTCGAAGGTTGGAAAAGAAAAAGAAAATTATTTTATAAAATTTTGTTTTATTCTTAAAATCTTTGATGTTATTGGAATTTTAAAATATTTGTTTTTGATATAACATACCAAATTAATGAAAACATAAATGAAACAGTCATTATTATACTCGATATTAATAAAAAGAAATATTAAATATAATTTTAATACAAATAGCTGGATATTATTAATAAACATTCAAGATAAATTTAAACATGGCCATTCAGTGAAACATTTTAGTTTATTTAGTGAAAGTGTAAAACTAAATTTATAAAATAAACCTTTATTAAGAATACTTTGGATAAATGTAATGAAAATAGTTATATACTGCTGATAATGGAACTATTGAAATTGGAATAAAACAAAATACACCAAATGTTTAAATTCAGATTATTTCAATTAAGGGATAGAATACATGATAAATTTATAAATTTTAAAATGTTAATTATTTTAAGCATAACTATATTATACGAGTATATATATATATATATTTTGAAAAATAATTGATGTTTAAAGAATTCACTACTTATAGAATAGCAGTATACTCTTCATTTCGTTCAGTTAACTTAATTGATTAATCTTAACATAAATTCATAACTTCATATTCCAATAAGAAATATTGAATACTTTTTTATATTTTTAAAAAAATTGAATTAAAATAGTTTTAATAATTTTATTTGAAGATAATAAAAGTTCAGATTTTTTGGATTGTTTCAGGATTTTAATTTCCTTTTTTTCAAAAGGATTATTTCCCCTTCCATTGTAGTTAACTATTACAGAGGAGTCCTTTGTTTAAGTCTTTATATAGTTAAATAGGTGTCCTAAATATCCTCTGAAAGGGAGGAAAATGGAAACGGAAAAGTCGTAAATATTGGTGGAGCAGCAAGAAACAGCGCGTTATCTGCGTCGCAGCCACGGGCTCATTTCCATAACAGAATAATATATTGCAATCCAAATATCATTCGTTAGAACAGGTAGAAAAACAGATAAATTGAGCCACGGTAGGAAGTCGTCAAACAAAAAAAAAAAAAACACTCCAATGCAGCATTTAAATTGACCAGACCTGTATTCTTCTTTAGTTAAACGAGTCATTTGTCAAATCACGTTTAGGACAGTTGACGCTCGTTAAAAGTTCATAAAGACAGGAGATGCTGCTTGACGGTCAATGCAACCATGACTAATCATACATTTTTATAGGCAAGTGATTTTTAATGAGTATACGTACTCACACAAATAATAGAATAGTTATATTGAATTATTATATAATTAAATTATTTCAATTTCATTTTGTATATAAAAACAGTTTATGTGATATTGCTCACGCCTATGTAATTAAAATTTAAATTTTTTTATTTACATTTTGTATTTATGTATATTATTTTATGAATAATTCTATCTTTCAATGATTTCCTAGAATTGATGATCCAATCGATACACCTTGGAGGGATTCAGTAATTTTAAATTTTAAATAATTGAGTATGACGAATTGATCCACACATAATAAAAAATAAATAAATAGAAAAAATATTGAAAAAAGTTTTTTTTTTATAATAAAATGATTCAAATATAAAATATAAATTATCAATTTATTTATTGTTAATAACTTACCAGAGATAGTATTGCGATCACGAAAATTTTCAATGTCGAGATTTTAATGTTTTTATACGTTATGAATGTACCTAAGTCATTTTCACTAAGGTTAAGAAAAATGTCTCTCTCTCTCTCTCTCTCTCTGTGTGTGTGTATGTAGACAAGATTAGGCAAAAACGGTTTGAGCTAGAATAATGAAATTTGGTATACGGGCATTATTCAAAATTCGTAGTTTTCTATCAACTTCTGAGAAATGTACTCATTTAGATGAAGACCATTGACCCCTACCACCTTTTCTTTTTTTTCCTCTAAACTGACGTAAATATAAAGATATATGTTTGATAGTATTTCACATGATTAAAAATTGTATAAAACTGCTATATATAGAATTTCAGCTTCATTGAATCGCCGAAAGTACCTGGATTAATTTTTTAAATTTTTTAACACGTTGTCTGCAAATCACGCGCCAGTATGTGACGTGGTGCCATCAACAACGAGCAAAACACGCGCTGATTTAATAAATATTATATATTAATTCTAATTTATAATTTAATTAATTAAATTTAATTTAAATATAATATAAGTGTTAATTAATTCAATTCAAATTTTCGAGATAGTCGATTGGAGACATTCCAGATTTTTTTGGGCTGATTAATGCATGGATTGTTTGATAAAATGATAATAATCAGGAAAGAAAATCAATGTTAACATTAATAAAATTTCGTTGAAATTGATTAATTAAAAATTAAAAATTCGATATACTCAAAATGAAAATAACGGTGGGTTTCAGTAAATAGTTTATGTTAGTCTATATCTTAAAATTACAAGTTCATGAATACCCATCCCTTTGAATTACATTTAACGCATAGCAAGCCCTCATAACAAAAATGTAACACTAAATTATTAATATGTATCCTTACTATAGTATTTATTAAAAATTGCATTTGAGATTCTACTGGTCTGAAAATTAACATCTCTAAAGATGCCAAAAACATCAGGATTAAATGAGTTTTTTTATATTATGTATGAATATTTAGAAAGTATTCTTATACTTAAAAAAAATATTTAAATACGTAAGTTAAAATAAAGTGTTGAATCACAATTTTTAGTTTTCAACAAGATTTTTGTAAAACTGAAAGAACACAATAATTTAGAAATGATTACTGACTGACTTACTTGTTAAAAAATAAATCCATGGTTTAGAATCATTCGAAGATGAATTCAATGAATAGATCAATTCTTCAGAACATCAGAAATGGTGCAATATCCCAGAAATTGAAGAATATATCACTGAAATATAAACATTCAAGTTAATGTGAAGGAAATATGAAGAAATAGTGAAATAGGTAAAATTTATTTTTTACTTTCATCGCAGTGATATTTTCTAGGTTTATAGATTAATTTGATAAATTCCATTTAATTTATTTTAACCAAATTTGAAATATAATTGAGTGAGAGATCATAATAGTGTATAATATTTCTTCTTTTTCACTTTGAAAGTTGTTACATTAAAAACAAAAAATAAACCGAAATAATAAACAATAACATATTTATTTAACAAATAAATAAACTTCTATTATTTCATTGTTCCTGTCATCCGTTCACCTTCCTAAGTGAATAAATAAATTAATGTGATGTTTTCAACCTTGTGAATGTCTTCAAGTTTGATAGTTGCACTTATATCTGGGAAATATCATACTTCTACTCTATAAGAAAAAACTTCGTGACGAAACTTCTTGCCTACTATGATTACCAAATATGAGCTTTTTGCGAATTTTAAAGCATTTACACTAAACTGTTATTTAAATGGGTATTAAAAATTTTATAATCAGTCCCACATAATGAAAAAATTAATTGCCTCTCCCTATCTCAGCAATGATGCATTCCAAAAATCCCGTAATTTTGTATACCAAAATAACTGAAGTAAATATAAACTGTGCTTTTACACAGTGAGCATTTTTACTCTCTCTGAGACAGTATTGCAATCACGAAAATTTTCAATGTGGAGTTTTTGATGTTTTTATACGTTTTGAAGGTCCCTGAGTCATTTTCACTAAGGTTGAGAAAAATGTGTATGTGCGTGTGTATGTCAAGACAAGAATACGCAAAAAGGGTTTGAGCTAGAATAATGAAATTTGGTATACGTGCATTATTTAAAAATCATAGTTTTTTTATCAACTTTTGAGAAATGTAGCTCTTTTGGAAGAGGGCCATTACCTACCCCGTTTTGATTTTTTTTCCTCTAAATAATGCCACTGACCGTAAAAATAAAGATATATGTTTGATAGTTTTTTCACATGATTAAAAATTGTTTAAAACTGCTATCTATAGAATTGCACTTTGATTGAATCGCTGAAAGTACCGGAATTATTTTTTTAACAAGTTGACTGGCAATCACGCGCCAGCATGTGACGTGGTGCCATCAATAAAGAGCCAAACACGCGCTGGTTTAATAAATATTATTTATTAATTTTAATTTATAATTTAATTAATTAAATTTAATTTAAATATAATATATGTGTTAATTAATCCAATTCAAATTTGCGAGATAGTCGATTGGAGTCACTCCAGATTTTTTTTTCTCTAGTTTTTAGCTTATGCTAGTTGCCAGATTTTTCTCTCTATATATAAATAATTTTATTCTTATAAAATTATTTCATATTATTTCTTATTTCATAAAATTAAATGCTAAATTTCTGTTACAATAAATTCAATAAAGTTGATTGATACTTTTTCTTGAGAATTCAAATAACTCATAACATTGTTATACTAAAAAAAATTAACTAATAACATCCAACCTCTCTCTAACAGTTAATTTTTATTAATTTAATATTTGTGTACGTCTAAATTGAATAATAAAAATAAATTTAAAATTAATTTACAGTAAGTTAATCACTATTATTAAATGATTCATTAAGCAATTATCTTGGAAGATAATTTTTCTTTCTTGCAGATATGTTTGATCTGTCTTGGGATCGGCGTAGTAAATTTTCCATGGCTGCTTAGCCAAGTGTTTTGCAGCCAAACAGCTGAACTTCAAGTGTAGAGGACAAATCAAAAATGATAAATCAGCTTTTTTATGAGCGACTGTAACAATTAATTGTACATTGTTTTGAATGAGCTCGTGGCAGAGTAAACATTTCATTTATCTTGGAAATGAGGGTCCATTTGTGAGAGATCTGGGCTAATGGCTTGGCGCGCGTAACCTTGGCCGGATCGAAGGTCCCCCCCCCCACCCCTCTTGGCACACCTTGCCGCCGCAACACAACAGGGGGTTTCACAAGCACCCACCTTCTTGAGCCAACTGAAATAACTTCACTCTAATGGATTTTTTAATTGAAAACTTTTTTCAGAAATGGAGTGGATGTATGATGAAGAGCCTCTCCTAAATAACTCTTTTTCCATTAATGATAACATTAAAGTCAAATATTTTTACATTAAGGAACGTCTTATTTTTCTAAGGAGAAAAATGAGTTAAAGAATTTGAGGAACGCGCATTAAGAGAATATATTCTATATAAATGTATATTTATTTTCAAACTTCATAAAATTTTAATTATTATATTATATCTTTCAAGAGAATCACATTTGTTTTAAATATCCTATTATATTGATGAATTTTTATAGAAAATATGATTATTTCAATCTAATTAAAGAAATCATTAATATTTACATTCAGTTTAATTTAATGAAAAGAATTTTGATTATTAAATTTTAAAATCTTACAAAAAATGAAAATTATTTAATTAAAATTTATTCTAAATGATTACTAAGTATATACAGTTATGATTAGTTCTAGTCCTGAATGAGTAGAGATGAAATATTTTTTTTTTTTGCAAATTTTTATATATAAAATACTAATTAATTTTTATTATAATTCAACATTTTATAATTTATATATACATATTTATATAGGTTCGTTTAAGTTTCCGTGAAAGTTTTGATTATAAAAAGTTATTGGGTAATTTTGACGTGTTTTAGTGAAATTTTAATTTCGACGTTTCGGCACCCAATTTGGCTGGAGCTATTTTGAAAAGAATTTTGGGATATTGTCTTAGTTTGTGTGACCAAGAGCTATTGTTGGCATTTTGGATTGAATTGGTGGGTAATGTTTGTGTTGTGTGTTGAAGCTCTGAAGAATATCCAACACTAGCACTGACACTGACATAAATTAGACTCGTACCACCGATTGCCCTCGGAAATAACTTTTCAATATATCTTTGTAGTTTAAAAATTTTATTCTATTTAGGCTAAGAGGAGAGAAAGAAGTTAAGCAAAAGAAATATCTTTAACTTGTACTAAATATACCCAAGAGAAATTAAAATATGTAAATATTATAGGTATATATATCTTATCTTATCTTATTATACTAGCAAAAATTGGATATATATGTATATATATTAGTATTTTTGAAATATTAAACTGCTCGAAGGATTTTTTTTGAAATTTACACCATAGATAATTTTTATAAAGAAAAATCGATCTGTTTTGGTTTCAGCCTCGGGAAAAATAATGTTTATTAGTTTTTACTTAATTTTTTTTAAAAAAAAGGAAATTAAATAGCTTCAGCAAATACGTCAGACAGCGCGTCTTTAAATACAAAATATTATAAATATAAATAAAATCAAATTACGAAATATATATTATGTTATATCTTTCAGTGCATTAATACTTAGGTTTAAGGGGTGTATGTTTTATGACTATTTTTTTTTAATTTATGTTCTTTTAAATTATTTGAACGGAGGCTCGGTGAACCAGGTATTAATATTATCAGCCAAACCCAATGATAAGGAATATTTTTTTTTAATGACAGAGCGGCGGCTCGGTGAACCAGGTGCTTACGGTTAAATTTACCAAAAATACTGAACAATAATTAAATAAATTTTCAACTATAACTAAATAGCATATGGTATATCTACTCCTATTTGATGGTTTACTTCATGGCATAAATGGCCCTTGATGCATAAGTGTCTTTAAGCCACAAATAATAATAATATACGTATTTATATATTAGTTCAATATCATATTTCAATACTGAGATCAAGAAATCATTATTATTATTAATTATTAATATTAGATGTTTTGTTGGATCTTGTTAACATTCAAATGTTTGAAATTTATTATAGTAAAAAAGTTTAAAATAAAAACAAGAAAAGAAAGTTAATATAATAGAGAAAAGTTGAGATGAAAAAAGAAATCTTAAAATTAATTATCCGCAGAAGAGTGAATAACCCGAGCAACTAATCCTCGTGAGTTGGTCTCATAAGCGGACGAATTTCTCAAGCCGGGCATCCACAAAGTAATTCAATTAAGGTACCCACTTTGAAAATACAATTCAAAGATTGTTGAAGCTAATTTCTAATGAAAAAAAAGAATAAAAAATCAACAACAAATATTAATAAATAATTTTAGAGAGAATGAAGCAATTCACTGATTAATCCAGAGTAAGATTATTTAATTAATATTTGAAATGAAATAATTTTAAAACAAATAAATCAAATAAAAATTAAATAATTAAATTCAATTAATTTAAAGTATTTTAATGTTAGTTAATTATAAACTCATTCAATACAAATTCAAATTAGTGGATAAAATTTTTCTCTTATAAATTAATTCATTGGTTTTATTATTAAATTTGTTTTTAATTTACAATATCAATACTTTTAGTTTTATTATAGAAGCGAGGAATAAATTGAGCCGGCTCATAGAACTCTAAAAAATTTATATACCTATATTTACGAGTATATCATATACAATATATTAACATCTTGTCTGTACAATGAATGCATAGAATTTAAATAATTTTATTTTTCTATTCTGTATGTTTCATCAACTCAACAGAATTGAAATAACGATAAAACACTTTTTGTATTTATACTGTAGATGTGTAGATCATCAAATAATGTATAGGAAAATATATATATATACTATATATATATATATATATATATATATATATAGTCTAAAATACTGATTCTAACTCCGTTCAGAGAACTTGACAGCACTGTCAAAGAATACAAAAATTTTCATAATATTAATTGTAACAATTTCTAAATTTATAAAATTATACAATATATATATATATATATATATATATATGTAAGTATTTATATTAAATTTTTATTTTAATTTGTAACAAACCAATCTAATCAAATATATAAATTAATTTATTCTAACATTTATTTTATCATTTTAATGAAATTATCAGATCTTGTTTGTTTTAATATTATAATAGGAATATAATATATTATTATTTAAATTATAAGTATAATATAATTATTAATAATTTAATATTATTATTATTATTATTATTTCATTTGACCTTATACTTGTTTGCACTTTATTAGTATATAAATAATAATCTATTAAACCTGAGGCCTAAACTTCTTTTATTAAATAATCTGGAGTGTCTCCACTCGCCTATCTTGCAAATTTGAATTGTATTAACCCTTGGATTAAATAACATATATTATATTTAAATTAAATTTAATTAATTAATAATATTCATTAAACCAGAGCGTGTTTGGCTTTTTGTTGATGGCACCACGTCACGGGCTGGCGCGTGATTGCCAGTCAACGTGTTAAAAAAATAATTCTTCTTTCAGTGATCCAATCAAACTGCAATTCTATAGATAGCAGTTTTATACAATTTTTAATCATGTGAAAAACTATTAAACATATATCTTCATTTTTACGGTCACTTTCGAAGAAAAAAATAAAAACTTGGTAGGTAATGACCCACTTCCGGATGAGCTACATTTCTCAAAAGTTGATAGAAAATCACGAATTTTGAATGCCCGTGTACCAAATTTCATGATTGTAGCTCAAACCGTTTTTTTCATAATCTTGTCTACACACACACACACACTGACATTTTTCTCAACCTTAGTGAAAATTACTCAGGGACCTTCAAAACATATAAAAACATCAAAATCTCGAAATCGAAAAATTTCGTGATCGCAATATCTGGCGAGATAGTAAAAATAGTAGTAAACAATACCTCCCTTACTATCGTCGGTCGGTAAAAATGTAGTTTAGAAAGAGTATTGACCCCATTTTCTACTTCGTATTATTAATTTAATAATATATAAAAAAAAATTTTGTATGGATATTTCTCTCCATCTCTCTCTCTCTCTCATTAGGTTTATTAAATATTTCACTCTTAAAATTTTCTTAAAGAATATATAAAAAATAAAATGCCAATTTTAAATACGTTCATCATTTGTCAATAAAAATTAATCGATTTTCTTATTCATTTAAATTTAAATGTAAAACCATTCATTAGTAATTTTAATTTTGATTATTTATTTTTGACCGTGACTTTTCATGGTTTCCAATATCAGTTATTAAAGATGTGCTTATTTGATAATACAAAAACAAAAAAAAAAAAAAAACTCTTTGATGGATGAGATCAGATAATAACTTAATCGTTAAATTATGTAAGATTGAATATAATAAATGAATTAGAAAAATAACACAATCAAAAGATTTAATTAATATATATTCTATAGAACAGCTTAAACATAAGAAGGCAACGGTATCCTATATAGATAACTTAGAATTAATTTTGCCGTCATCCCACTCTTGACTCGATGTGTATAAATTGTCTGTTTGCACTGTCCATGTGGGATACATTTATATTATCGAATGCCTGGACAACTTGCGATGAGATATTTATCGGACCAGGTCTCTTTCAGGGTCCAGGCTATCAAGCAATCACGATCGGTTTGGGACCGTTCACTTGATCGGCCCCTCAAGGAATCAATCTCAACTCCATCCCACCCCCTTTCCCCCACTCTCTCTCTCTCTCTCTTCCTTCGTCCGCCTTACTGACCATTCGACGATCGATCAAATCATTTGGAAATTTATTTGAATAAATCTTCAATAAAATGGTACAAAACATAGTCTTTTTTTTAGAATAATTTAAAATTTAAAACTCCTGAAAAATAATAAACATTTTATTATTTTTCATTTAATTTTAATTTTTTTTTATTTAAAAAAAAACACTTTTTTATAATTATTTAATATTAATATAAATTTATTATTTTTACTATCTCGCCAGTTTTGAAGGTCCCTGAGTCATTTTCACTAAGGTTGAGAAAAATGTCTGTTTGTATATATATATATATATATATATGTGTGTGTGTGTGTATGTGTGTGTATGTGTGTATGTAGACAAGATTACGAAAAAACGGTTTGAGCTAGAATAATGAAATTTAGTATACTGGCATTATTTTCTATTCGTAGTTTTCTAGCAACTTTTGAGAAATTCAGCTCATTACGTAACACGTTTTCATTTTTTTTCCTCTAACTGACGATAAAAATAAAGATATCTGTTTGATAGTTTTTCACATGATTGAACATTGTATAAAACTGCTATATATAGAATTTAAGCGAGATTGAATCGCTGAAAGTACCGGAATTAATTTTTTAACACGAATGCAAATCACGCGCCAGCACGTGACGTGATGCCATCAACAAAGAGCCAAACACGTGCTTATTTAATAAATACTATTTATTAATTTTAATTTATAATTAATTAAATTTAATTTAAATATAATATATGTTAATTAATCCAATTCAAATTTGCGAGATAGTCGAGTGGAGACACTCCAGATTTTTTTTTATTTTTATTAATTTCATTTTCACATGAATCATCTTTGTAAAGTAAAGATTTAAAAATAAGAAAAAAATTAAATTTAAGATAACACACTATTTTAATATATAGTATAACAATAAATGTCAAAAGTTTCAAAATTAGTTTATAAATCAAATATATTAGTTTTGATGAAAAAAATAATGACTAAATAAAATTATAGAACATTCATCTTCCTAAAAAGCTTTGCCAAATATTTTTTAACATAACATTTATATTTGTCTTTTTTTATTAGTATTTTTCTTTCAGGCAGTTGCTTGAAAAGGTACTCTATTGTAGTCTAAAATTGTTGTTTATAGTTTTTATGAATTAAATTTAAGAGGATGATTATAAATATAATAAATTTAATGATTTTTATAAATGCAGATAAAAATAATAACTTTCATAAAATCAATTTTTAATTATTTAATTATTTATATCTGTTTTAAAAATACAACAAATAAATTTATAAATGTAATGTAATTTAATAATAAGAATTATATTAAATCATAGTAGTATCAAATGTTTACTTCCAGGAGCATTTAAGGAATTTTTAAATCAAATTTTTATGTTAAATATAATTGTTTAAAATTTTAATTTGAAAAACGTGCTATTTCTGTATGATTTAAATATTATGCATTTAAAAATATGGACCAGATTGAAAAATTATTATAATAAATGTAATCTAGGTATAAGAATAATTATGTAAATATGTGGTTCTTATGGACAAAAAAATAGAAGAATATTAATTGACTACTAACATTGCATGAAATAATAATAAATTTTCTGTAATGAATTTTAATTTGAAAGTGTGTGTGTGTGTGTATGTGCACGTAAAGGTTATGTTCTCTGAGTAAATCTTTTAAATAGTTATGCTACTCCATCGAAAAATGAATTTATAGTCACTTTAAGAAACGTTGAAAACATTTTGGAAATGATAATTCTTAAACAATAAGGCTCTGATCTTTATTTTTTATTTATTTATTTATTTTTGACCTTTCTAATCATAGAGCTGTCAATCATAAAGCCCTAATTTTAATTTTGGATCATTATACTTCAGAAAGAGCTACTTTACATTTAAATCATATAAATAAATCAGCATGCTTCAATAATATAATTTTTTTGTTATTTTAATTTACTGTTTTCAATATTATTAAAAATATTATTAATAAATTTGAAATTTAATTTTAAAAATCAACTTTATACTTTATCTTTAGGAGGCGCCATATAAATTTCCTTAAATGTTTATGGTTGTTAATTAGTACAAGAACAAGATTATATTATCTTATTTTGAATTTAATAAACAAATATAAATAAAATAGAAAAAAAAGTTTATTTAAGTTTTAACTAATATTTCAAAATGAAAGCTGGATTACACTTAGTATTAAATAAAGAGAGATGTCAAAGAAATTCAAAATTAAAAAGAAGAAAATAAAAAAAAAAAAAAAATGAGAAAAGTCGAAAGAATTGCCGAAAACCTAATTAGAGTAGAGATTCCTTGAAGAAGGCTGATGTCGGAATGCATTAGGAAATCATAAATCTAATCTCTCTTGAAAGCTGCTTTACATAATGATGATCATTTCCAAGGAGATAGATTTTTTCATTTATTTAGTTTTTTTTTTTTTTTTTTCTTAAAATTATTCTCTTGATTGAATCATTATTACTTGTACACCATAAAATCTTACATTTTTATTAGGCAAATTTGAAAATCATAAAGCAAAATTTCATTTCGGAAAGTTTTTTTAAAAAAATACTTGCTAATCTAGTTTTTTTTTATAAATATGTATTTTTTCAAAATTCCTTTAAAGGTCATTATGAAATTAATACTTAATGTGGAAGATATTTATTTAGCAAATGTTAGGTTGATTACTTATTCATTATATTTTTTATTATCTATTTTTTTTTTTTTAAAAAAAGAGAAAATTATATTTAATTTGCATTTTGTTTCAGGCAATCAAATTTCATTTATCGTTTTCCAATATTATAATATTATAGATTTTAAATAATATAATAATATTATTAATTTAATTATTTAATAATTTATTTATCCTTTTATTTAGGTGTTTATATTTATTTTATATCAATTGAGAGATTTAATTTTAATTCCTTTCTATTTTCATGTCTATCTTGCTAGAGATAGTATTGCGATCATGAAAATTTTCGATGTCGAGATTTTGATGTTTTTTACTTTCCCGCATACTTCGTATAAGGGAAGTATTGGAATCGTCAAAAATTTCGACTTCGAGATTTCGATAGATCTTGAAGTTTTAGACCTCCCTGAGTCGGAAAATACCATTTTTGGAATTATGTCTGTGTGTGTGTATGTATGTATGTATGTATGTATGTATGTATGTATGTATGTATGTATGTAATGTCTGTAAGCAAATTTACTCAAAAACTAATCAAGCTAGGACTTCGAAATTTGGTACACCGATATTATTCACAGTTTGTAGATTTCTATCAAAATTTCGTCAAAATCGGTTAACCGGAAGTGGTACTTTACCTACACTGGTTGCGTTTACCTTTCAAGTAAAGTACCAGTTTGCTTCGAGATATTTGCTTCATATTTTGTATATAGATTTAAAAATATGAAAAAAATTTAGATACCAAATTTCATCATGATCTGTCTACCGGAAGTGACATTTTACCTATACAAGTAGCGTTTCTTTTTTACCGACCGACGATAGTAAGGGAGGTATTGTTTTCACACCAAATTTCACCTATGGATATTTTTAGGTACATATCTCCACGAATCATGCATTTTCTTAACAGAAAAAAGTATTTTTAGCATGATGTCTGTCCGTCCGTCCGTCCGTCTGTCCGTCCGTCCGTATAGATGTGAACAGCCTGAACGGCTCAACGGATTTTGATGAATTTTACTTAATACATCAGTAGGATGAATTGATCAACTTTTGGTGCAAATCCGGAAACCGGAAGTGCTAGTATTGCCGATCGAAGAGAGGAAGTGAAGGGTTACATATCTCCACGTGTTATGCACTTTGTATTGGTTTTATCCTCGAGAAAAATCATCTTCATTAGTTTTTTCTTAATTTAAAATTATATGACGTCACCCAGCACTTCATGACATCACAGCCAGCCCTTATATATTATAAATAAAATAAAATTAAAAATATTTATATTATATCCATATCTGTTTTTTTTACATTTAAAATATCAGTTAACCGGAAGTAGCACTTTATTCTATATATATATATATATATATATATAAATGTTACCAAATATCAAATTTGACACCAATAAACTAATACGAACTGGCTCTTTATCAATACCAAGTTTACACATTCTAAATATTCATTCACAACTCTTTATACCTATTTATATGCGGGAAAGTCTAGGGGAGGACACTCCCGCTTATTATACGTTATGAAGGTCCCTGAGTCATTTTCACTAAGGTTGAGAAAAATGTTTGTCTGTCTGTCTCTGACTCTCTCTCTCTCTCTCTCTCTGTATATGGGTGTGTGTGTGTATATGTGTAGACAAGATTACGCAAAAACGGTTTGAGCTAGAATAATGAAATTTGGTATACGGGCATTATTCAAAATTCGTAGTTTTCTATCAACTTTTGAAAAATGTACTCATTTAGATGAAGACCATTGACCTACCACGTTTTCTTTTTTTTTCCTCTAAACTGACGTAAATATAAAGATATATGTTTGATAGTATTTCACATGATTAAAAATTGTATAAAACAGCTATATATAGAATTTCAGCTTCATTGAATCGCTGAAAGTACCGAAATTAATTTTTAAATTTTTTTAATACGTTGACTGGCAATCAGGCTCCAGCACGTGACTTGGTGCCATCAACAAAGAGCCAATCACGCGTTGGTTTAATAAATATTATTTATTAATTTTAATTTACAATTTAATTAATTAAATTTAATTTAAATATAATATATGTGTTAATTAATTCAATTCAAAATTGCGAGATAGTCGAGTGGAGACACTTTTTCACACAGATTTTTCTCTCTAAAAGTTTTAAAATATACTCTAAATCATAGGTTCTTAAACTTATGTACTCCACGGACCCCCACTTGAAAAAATTTTTTTTGACGGACCCCCATCACAACTTTAGGTACTTTACGTCATTTTATTAATTAATTTCTGGCTTACGATCTCATAAGGACAAGGATATATGATGAATATTTCTAACAGTGATTGGTGAATAACGATTTTTTTGCATATTGTAGAACACATTTTATTAGAAATTATAATATTGAAGAAAGAAAATACAAACATTGTCATAGCGACAAATCTCACAAATTATAATGGGTACTTACATTAAATTCATATAAATATTTTATAATTTTTTTCAGAAAATATTAAATAAGAAATATTTTAAAAAATAACTGCATCTATCTCATTAAATATAACTTACATATTTAATGAGATGTATGCAGTTGTTTTCTTGAAACAAGAATCTCAATATCTGGCTTAATATTGGAAACTTTTAATCTAAGATCCGGCTCTACATTTAATTTGTTTCTATATTTTGACTTAATATAAAATAGTACCGAAAAAGCTTGTTCGCATAAATATGTTGTGCAGAATGGAATCAAGTGTTGAAGTGCTTTATTTGCAAGCGCAGGATAATCTGACCTGAGAAGTAACCAAAAGTTGCTCAATTCAGTTTTGTTAAATTTTAGTTTATAAGTTGTATCACATGATAATTCCACGAGAATATCTTGTTCAGGTGCAGATAAATGTTTAGCATTTGTAATTTCCATATTAAATGGATCTCTGATCCAGTTATTGCAAGGATCAGGAGTAGAAAAATACTTCCTGAAGTTGCTTTTCAAAGTAATTAAATGTTCAACAAATAATTGACGCGTTTGATTAAGCAATTTTTCACTGGAGCTTTCTATGAAATCATTGAGAGTTGGAAAAGACTCATATACACCGTTCTGGATGCGTTTCGACCACAAGTCGATTTTTTTAATCATTGCTTCTATTTTATCTTCAACTTTAAATATATTTACAACAGTACCTTGCAGGCTCAAATTAAGTTCGTTCAATTTTGTAAAAATATCAGTCAAGTAAGCCACCTTAGCTAACCAGATAAAATCATTGAAACATTCGGTCAGTTCAAAATGCGCATCTATTAAAAACAATCGTATTTCATCTCGAAGCTCAAAAAGGCGAATGAGTACTTTCCCGCGGGACAACCAACGTACATCTGTATGTAATAATAAATGTGTATGTTGACTACACATTTCCTCACACAAAATTTTAAAAACTCTGGAATTAAGTGGACGAGCCTTAATGAAATTGACAATTTTAACTACTTCGTCTAATGTTCTTTTCAAATCTGGTGACATATTTTTGGCTGCTAATGATTCTCTGTGAATGCAGCAATGATTCCAAACAACCTGAGGCGCAACATTTTTAATAAGAGCAATCAATCCAGTTCTTGTACCTGACATTGCACGAGCACCATCAGTGCAAATTCCAACACATTTTGGCCACTCTATTTCATTTTCGGTTATAAAATTATTCAAACTGTTAAATATGTCATTAGCTGTCGTTCGTGAAGGTAGTGAATCACAAAACAATACATCTTCTTGTATTTGATTTTCAAACTCATATCTAATGAAAGCTAACAAATTGGCATTATTAGTGACATCAGTACTTTCATCCAATTGTAATGAGTAATAGTGACTTTTGCGCACTCTCGATATTAATTCTTCTTTTATATTACATGACATGTCTTCAATCCTATTCTTAACCGTATCATTTGATAATGAAATCAAATTTATATCGTTTGCTGCTTTAGTTCCTAACATTATATTTGTAATTACTTTTGTAGCAGGAAGAATTAATTGCTCTGCTATATTATGCGGCTTTCCTGCTTTAGCAATAAGTAGAGCTACTTCATATGATGCCATTACTGCTTTCTTACTCATACCACCAGATCCCGTCTTTACCATCAATTTCTGACTTGAATTAAGTTCTTCTTTTTTCATTTTAAAAAATTCGATAGACTTACTAACATGCTCGCTGTGCTTTGTTTGTAAATGACGTCTGAGATTAGCAGGTTTCATACTTTCATTGGATAAACTTTCCTGACATAGAACGCAGACTGGTCTTTCCACATCATTGTTGCAAATATAAGTAAATCCAAATGATAAATAATCATCCGAATATTTTCTAGTTTTGCGTTTCTTGGTAGAGTTTGCTGTTGATGCCTCATCATCTGATTCTTTCCGTTTCTGTGTTGAACCAGTTTGTAGCCAACGATCCATTTTATGGAGTAATTTATTAACATTGAACTACAATAATATAAATATAATATAAATATAATATAAATATAACGAATTATTATTTACTAGCTATGTTTTAATATGATTTTAAATGAATGTTTTAATATGATTTTAAATGAATGTTTTAATATCATTTTAAATGAATGTTTTAAATCATTTTAATAAATGTTTTAAATAATTTTAAATAAATGATTTAATATCATTTTAAATGAATATTAATTTATATAATAAATATATTTCGTAATTTGATTCTAAAATATTATTAATTTCGTAATTTGATTCTAAAATATTATTAATTTCGTAATTTGATTCTAAAATATTATTAAAATAAATATTTTTTATTCATAAAACTAACTTATACTTACTCTCAAAAACAGCCTTTCTGGGAAATTGCAAAATGTGTTTAGTGTTTTTATAAAATAATGATCATGCAAATTACACTAAAAATTAAAAAAAATTATTAGCTATAATAAACTATTATTAGCTATAATTTAATTATAATTAATTAAATTAATAAAAATAATTTAAAGATACAACTCGTTGAGAAATGAACTTATAATTAACATTAATAAAAATAATTTAAAGATACAACTCGTTGAGAAATGAACTTATAATTAACATTTGCTTTAAAACTGTTTAAAACCCCAGAGTGGACGCTGACAATTTGGGTTTTTCCGGGTAAGACTGTCCCCTCCCCTGGTTTTCCCCAATAACAAAGTGAAAGAAAATTCCCTTATATGCCTCCCCTTCCGAGGGGTTATTTTAAAGGAACAATCGAAAAATGATTTTAAATGAATGAATGGATGAAAATTCAAATTTTATATATAGTTTTTTATATATGTTTATTTATTCACAAAAAATTAATTGACATAATTATCAATTTAATAAAATAAAATAGTATTATTAATAGTATTAAATTATAGCCGTAATTCTCTAGGAGGATATAGTTAAACAATGAACTTTAAATATTTATATATGTATATATTTTTACGATGATTTTTTTCCGAGGACCGCGGACCCCCAGTAAAGGCTTCGCGGACCCCCAGGGGTCCGCGGACCACAGTTTAAGAACCACTGCTCTAAATTGTATTAATTACAATATGTATTTTAATTTTAAACAAAGAATCATCCACCTCTTCATCTAATTCCATTAGAACATTTATTTTGTGTAACAAGACTGGAATTTGAAAAAGCTTCAGGCCAAGTATCCCCCTGGGCATTTAATCATTCACTCAAATAGTTTCCCGTTTATTTCGATAACACATTTGTGTATCTACTCAATTGTGAGTAGATTATATAATAAAATTATATGGTGAAAACATAAACGACTTGAATATGTATTGAAAATTATACTTGATCATAAAAAAATTTATTTATTGCATAGCATCAATTTTTTTTAATTTTTCGTGCGAATATATTAAAAATGGATTAGTTTGAAAGTAAGATAAAATTTTATAATTTATTTTGTTGATATTAAATTATTACAAGAAATAAGTAATATAGGGGATACAGGAAGGCTTTGAATTAAATAACCGACTGAGGGTAATTATTAAAATATATTATATAATAATAATAATTGGGTTTCTAAAAACAATACAAAACAAAAAAATAATCCGAAAAGAATCTAAAAAGGAATTTATTATTTATTTATTTAATATTTTTTTTTTTTGATAACGAGCTTCTGCTTGTTCTAGTTGTACTATTTTATGTGAATAAAAATATTATTTAATCATTTTTTTTTAAATAATAATCTAAATGAACTAGACACTGCACGAAAATTCGTGTGGGATACATTATACCAGTTAATTTACGAATATTGTCTATGGAAATGATTTTCAAACTTTTTTAACACGAAAATAATGATAAATGGTAATTATATTGAGGTTATGGACAATTATACGTGTATCAAGAATATTTTTTTTTTATTAATAGAATATATATATATATATATATATACATTTAATTATTAATTATATCTATAAAATTTAAATGATAAATTATAAAAAAATATAATATTAAATAGACTAAACATGTTATATTAAATTAACAATTATTAATTTTTAAAACTAATTAAAAGATTCAAGAGTTCAAAAAATAAATAAGTAAAAAAACTAGTAATTAAACAAATATAAAGATTCTATAATTTAGTTGAAAAAACTTGCAGTTATTAAATTAAAATTAATTAATTAAAATCAAGAGGATTGCAAAGAGACAGATATATATAGCCATATAAATATAGATATTTATATATAATATATATTTTTTTATATTAATATGTTATTGACATATGATAGATAAAATATAAATAAAACCTTAAATAAATTCTAATATATAATAATAGTTTAAAAGATAAAAAATAAATATTAATGAATAAATAATTAAATATTTTTTTTAGATGATTCCTATAAATTTATAATGTAAAGGCAATATATGTAAGTAAATGAGAATAAATTTGAGTAACTAAAGATATAATTGCACTTAAATTATTATATTAATTTTTTTTTTTTTAGATTTTTTTCATATAGGAGTAATTATTTAACTAAAAATAATATAAAATTTATTAAATATTTATTATTATTATTTTAGCTCAAGACCCGGGTAGATTTGTTAGTAAGAATACAATATTTCCCCAATCAAAAATCTATTTCTATTTCTATATAATCAAACAAATATATATGACAAATAAGCAACAAAGA
This sequence comes from Labia minor, assembly GCA_963082975.1. Classification (NCBI taxonomy): domain Eukaryota; kingdom Metazoa; phylum Arthropoda; class Insecta; order Dermaptera; family Spongiphoridae; genus Labia; species Labia minor. The sequence continues at coordinate 59,528,848 of OY720345.1, forward strand.
AAACCTTTGTCTTAAGGAAATAATCTGTATAAATAAAGACAAATAAATAAATATAAATATTATAAATAAATTTAATAATTAATAAATTAAATACTAGAACCCAAATAAGAGACTATAAAGGGGTTCCTATTGAACTTGACTCATAATTAAATAAGTTGACCTGTGGCCAGGTCCGAACCGACCGACGGTTTGAAATAAATTAATTTCCAGCTACAGAAACAATTTCAAATAATTTTAATATATCTATTAATGTAATAAAAAACAGATATGGATACATAAATAATAAATATAAACATTTTTAATTTTATTTTATTTATAATATATATGCAAGACCAGGCTGTGACGTCATGAATGGCTGGATGACGTCATATAATTTTAAATCAAGAAAAAACTAATAAATATGATTTTTCTCGAGGATAAAACCAATACAAAGTGCATGATTCGTGGTGATATATAAAAAAATCTCCTTTGGTGTGAAAATAACCCTTTCCTTCCTATCGTCGATCGCTAATACTACCACTTCCGGTTTCCGGAATTGCACCAAAAGTTGATCAATTCATCCCACTGATGCATTAAGTAAATATACCAAATTTCATCAAAATCGGTTGAGCCGTTCAGGCTGTACACATCTATACGGACGGACAGACGGACGGACGGACAGACGGACAGACATCATGCTAAAAATACTTTTTTCTGTTTAGAAAATGCATGATTCGTGGAGATATGTAAAAATCTCCACATGTGAAATTTGGTGTGAAAACAATACCTCCTTTACTATCGTCGGTCGGTAATAATATAAAGAATTATACTTTTTAACTATTTTTTTTTTTCTAAAAAATTTGAAATTTTTTAATCTGTTTTGTAGTTCAATTTTTTGTTAATTCTTATAAATTTTTATTAGTTAATTTTATTATTTATTATTATTATTATTTATTATTATTAAGGACCCCAAGTTCCATTGATTTAATCAGATTGATGCAATGATGTAACATTTAATAATTTTAATAAATAATTAAAGAATTGTATATCAATTTTTTTATAGGGTCGAGCGATAGCTCGGTGTTCCAGGTACCAAATATTATATATTAAGAAAAACCGAAAAGAATATTCCATTCCAATATGACTCCAAATAATTCCAGCTTAAACCTTTTGAACACCTTGGATAGATCATTGGTTCATAATATTTAAATAGAATGCACTAATGAAGGCGGTAGGGCCCTCGACTCGGTGATGGGATCCCGCGACCTCTTAACCGTAATCCCCTCTTATCTCAATGCAGATCAACTTATAAAAGACACCTTTAGTAAAAAATGACCTTCGATCAATGGTTTTCGAGGATGATATTGCACCTTGGGTGTGATGCAATGTCTCTCTCTTTCGATTTAGTATACTAAGAATTACTCACCACAACCCAATCATATTTAGCATCATCATGAAAGTAAATACAACGCCAAATGATTAATTAATGAAAATCACTTGATTGAAACATTTTTTTTTCAAATAGTAAAATCGTTCGTGTTAAACAATTTATCGAAACAAAATGAAATTGAAATCAATGGTACATACATTCATTTATAATCAATATTTGATATTAATTACAATCAATTCGTTGAATGACTTTAACGTCTCGTTTAAAATTTCAAACCATTAATCTTTTTTTTTATAGAATAAATAAAAAAAGATTATTAAATTAAATGGATCAAATGAAAACAAACCGTATACACCTTTATATACATCATGATTATTATAGTATATAAATAAGATTTATATTTATAAATTAAATATTTTTGAGAATGCTTAATAGGAAAAATACATAATTGAAGAAGCGGTTAATTTAATTTAATTTTAATAGGACAAAAAGTGAGTAAGTCAATCACATTTTTAAATTATAAATACATATTTTATATTGTTTTTTTATTTTAAAAAGTAAAAATTTAAAAAAAATAAGCTTAGCAAAATTTACCCTAACTCTGTATGTAGGGTTCAGGTATATATTAAGCTCATGTAAGTTCTTTTTTAAATTTAAAAAATGAATACGTACATAAAAGAGATTAATTCTGCGCACTTAGTGTCTAAACAGTAGCTCTGTCCCCTAGATCCCCGAAGTGATATAGAGTATTTTGTTAAAAGTCTGAAACTAATTTTTTTGCATATAATTTATTTCAATTTATTATAGAAAATTAATTATATTCTAAAATGTATTTGCTAAAATGGATTAGGATATTCTTTATTCTTTTTATACTTTTTACTATCATGAAAATTTTCGATGTCGAGATTTCATCAACAAAGAGCCAAACACGCGTTGGATTAATAAATATTATTTCTTAATTTTAATTTATAATTTAATTAATTATATTTAATTTAAATATACTATATGTTAATTAATCTAATTCAAATTTGCGAGATAGTCGAGTGGAGACACTCCAGATTTTTTAATAATAATATGACGCATATTGTCTTATAACATCAGTGAACCGGTGTAAATTATTCCAAAAGCGGAAACAATGAGGTAATAAGAACATTTTTTTAATTTTTCCGTTTTTTAAACTATTTTAATATTTTTAATATAATGAGTTAACTTGATAGCTTTTCAAAGAATTTAAAATCGTAAAATTTTAAAAGTTAAAAAAATATAAAAGCATTAATAAAACTTATAAAATCTTTTGAAAAAGCGTTGAGTTAATTTGGGCACCTCCCAGGTTGTGTTAGAGTCATGAATTTTAGGTCATCTTGAAAAAAAAATGAAAACTTGATATAATCATTAATCAAAATGTTACATTTATTAAATTTAAATATTTTCAAATTTCGAGAGCGGGAAAACTGTTAGAAAAAATTTTACTAGAATGATAATAATCATAATTTTTTATTTTAGTTCAAAATTGAGAATTATTCACATATATTTATTTATATAATTAATATAAATAATTTCAATGACACTGCTTCCTTGCAAAAATTAACATTAAAATTTATATTTTTTCTATTATATAGTCAAATAACGTTCTATAATGTAACTAAAAATTAATAATAAAATTAAATGTTTAATAAAATGATTGAATTTAGTAGTAAATTTAATTTGCTAGATCTTCTATCTTAATAATTACATTGAGAATAAGTTTGAAAATATACTTCAAAGATATTCTTTGATATTGTTATATACAATATGTATCAAAGGGAATAATGTTAAGGTACAAATTTCGCTGAACAGAATTTCTAATTTACTCTTCCTCCAAAACAGAATGTGCGAATAGGGTACAGAAGTTCATGAGAAGAAATAAGTATAATAATAATGAATCAAGAAGTAAACTATTTATAAAAAGACATTAATTTTTAATCTAAGAAAATTTTTAAAGATCATAATTATAATAATATCTTAATATTACTTAATAGTATTATAATTAAGATTATTAGTGTCACACTCTAAAGAAATATATAAAAGTCTATATCAGAGGTTCTCAAATTTATTGAAGTTGGTTCTACAGAAACTTGTATGAAAAAGTTAAGATTACACTAAAATGATTTTATTACTAAAAGGAAATGTACTGGATATAGTAATAAAGTTCCACTATAGTGGTACAGTTTGAGAACCTATGGTCTATATATGATCAAATATACATTTTATTGAGTCTTAAGTTTTTGAATTTGAATCTTATTATTATAATCTAGTTACTGCTAATATAATAATATAGTATGTAGTCTAATTAATTAACTTATTATATGAATTTGATAATTGTTTTATTTTATAATTACATAGTTTATTCAAATATTTTTAATTATATATATAGTATATATAGGTATATATATATACAAGTAGAAACAACCCATCACTTTTTTACTATCTCGACAAGGATAGTATTGCGATCATGAAAAATTTGGCAAGAATTTGATGTTTTTATACGTTTTGAAGGTCCCACAGTCATTTTCACTAAGATTGAGAAAAATATCTGTGAGTCTATGTAGACAAGATTACGCAAAAACGGTTATCAAATTAATAATGAAATTTGGTACACGGGCATTATTCAAAATTCGTAGTTTTCTATCAACTTTTGAGAAATGTAGATCATCCGGAAGAGGGTCTTTACCTTCCACGTTTTGATTTGTTTTCCTCTAAACTGACCGTAAAAATAAAGATATATGTTTGATAGTTTTTCACATGATTAAAAATTGAATAAAACTGCTATATATAGAATTTTAGCTTGACTGAATTGCTGAAAGTACCGAAATTATTTTTTAATACGTTGACTGCACGCGTGACGTGGTGCCATCAACAAAGAGCCAAACACGCGCTATTTTAATAAATATTATATACTAATTTTAATTTATAATTTATAATTAATTATTTAATTCAAATATAATATATGCTAATTAATCCATATAGAAATTTGCGAGATAGTCGAGTGGAGACACTCCAGATTTGAATATTATATAGTTAATTTTTTTTATGAAATAATGTGATTCTGGAAATTAAATAGAAAGTGAACACGAATAAAAATATATAAATGAAGTAAAATTTTACTTTTATTTATGTGTACATATCTATCTATCTATCTATCTCTCTCTCTATATATATATATTATATATATATATATAAAAGGCAATGTCTGTCTGTGTGTCTCGCCTAAACTCAAAAAATACCCGTCCGATTGCGATGAAACTTTCAGGGATTGTTGTGGGCATCCCAGGGAAGGTTTTAGTGTAGTTAAATCCAAAATTAATTTAATTAGTAATATTTTGGTAAAAGTATTCATGGTTACCATGGTTACATTGGTTACTTATAAGTAGGTATATACATAAAATTACAATACAATATTTATATATATATAATATATTATGTGTTTGAATTTTCATTTTAAATTCAATAATTTTACAATTTTAATTCTAATTAATAAATGAATCTATACCGAAATAGTAAAATCTTTAAAATGTAAAAATGATTAAATTATATATTGAATATTTCTAAAAGAAAATAAAAAATTAAAGAAAATAATCGCGATATTCAATTATTTTTTTTTTTAATTCATAATAAAATAAAAAAAACAATTGAATATTTAATAGGGCCTCCTCCTATCCCCATAAATTAGCCCTTCCAAGCCTCTCCTTACGGAATTTGGAAAAAGTATTGAAAAAGAAAGTTCGCCTTAAAAAAAAATATTAAAAAAATAAGGCGTTTGGTCTGTACGCCTTTTTGAATCAGCTGAGAATGCCTTTGATTTTTTGGATTTCGAAATGAAACCGCCACATTCGGGGCAACCTGAAATAAAACCTGCCTACCTAAGAAGATGCATGGTCTCCACTATTAGGAGTGGATCGCCCATGCTAATCGAATCTATCCTACGCTCAAAAGGTATCCAACAATTTGTTCCTATTCAGGCTATTCCCATTTCGGAACTGTGCTGAATTACCTTCCCGAATGCTCGTTCATTCGATCCACCTCAAATACATTCTCAGCAATACAAAAAGGCACAATTCAGACATGGCATGCAATTAATACAACCCTTCTCTTATAATATTGGAATGGCACTTGCTTTAACCACCCACACTTTTCTATTTAATAATTCTAAACTAATCTCTAGATTAGTAGGATGAGAACCAGCATCCTTCGATGGAAGTAGGAAGCAACCTCCTGAAAATCTCTAACAACAAAATATAAGTATATTCCAATGATTAGTCCCCCCCCCCAGTGTAACGCAATTCTAATTACCTTTCTCTCTTCTGCTTCCTTTATCAATGATACTCATTCTTGAGAGATGTAATCTGAAATCCCCTAATCTCACTAAGTTCTAGAATCTATTTTCTAATTAATATTATCAAAATAAAGAAAATCAATCAATCATAAATCAAATATAATTACTGTTATGTATATTAAATTTTACTTGAAATATTTTATTTAGAAATTGAAATTAATAAAATTTATTCCTATTTGAATGTGCCATGCTAAGTAAATAAATAACGATGATTACTTACATTTGGTGAGCTGTATGAAGGTCATTTCATCATCATCAGAGATAGAGAAGATAATCAAGAATTTGAATCAACATCCAGTAGAAGAAACGAAGTTTGAATAATGAAATGGAAGAAAAAAATAACATATTAGATTATAAAATTTTAAAATAGATAATTATAAATTGAATAAAAATCAAATTAATAATTAATACTGACCTCGAAGTTAATAAAATTTGATATAACTCGCAGATTAAACCCGAAGACTTGTATTGATATTCCATCTCACTCGACTGGATAAAAAAGAAATTAAATAAGATTAGTTATGTCATTTAAGAAAAAGAAAAATATAATAGATATAAAAATAAAATAAATAATATTATAATGATTGAAGAGGTGTGTGTTTTGAAAAAATATTATTTAATTTTTTCAGTAATATTACATTATAAAATACTAAAATTCTAGAATTATCCTAGAGCCACTCCATTTTATGAATGGTTGAATAAATTCATAAGTGTTTGAGTGGATTTTAATAGAAATACTTACAAGTTATTATACTCAATTAATAATCATTAAAAAATTTCCTACAAACACCACAAAACTAAAAATCTCTTCTTTCTTAAATACTAAAAAGATTATGGGATGCCACAGTGGAAATAAATTACATTTATCTTATTAATTTCATGAAGATATTCTCTTCTGTGCAATTGACATATAATAGAAATACCCTTGATTTACTTTCCAAAGTGTTATATTATAATAATAATAAATTGACAAAATAATATTCATTTTTCATTTGGATATTTCTATTCTAATTTATTAAATTGCTTTTATTTATTTATTTTAAGAAATTTTATGAGAATTGATTTTTTTATTGATGTTATTATTATTAAGTATGAATAGGTATATAAATGCCCTTTAAAGTAGTATTGTATATATTTTTTTGATAATTTTATTCTAATCACCTGTGTCAATCAATGACAATCAATGATATATACTATTTTACTTGATTTTTATATGATATTAATTTTATTATTATATTGATTACAAATTGAATATCATTTTATACTGAAACATTGAAAGCAATGTTGTTCTTTAATATATTCATAAAATTTAAATTTTGAAAATTGCAATGATATTTCAAATGTTAAAATAAATAAATCTATAATAGAGATTTAAAATGTTTTATTTTCAAATTAAAAAAAAAAATATTTTAATTATTCGAAGCATTTTCATCGAACAAAGTCTGTGATAAAGCCACTGGAATAAATTGAGATTAAATAAAACTGATTTGAGAAATTTTTCATTCAATTTATCCAAAATTTGTTTTGTTTTTTTTTTAATAGAAACTCCAATAAAATAATAATACGAGAATCGTAGAACAAAATTATTATTAAAGAGGAGATGTTGGTAAGTGAAAATATTAACTTGATTAAAAATGAATGGTAATTTACCAACTGATTGATTGATGTTGCAGTGTTATATTCATGGATTCAACACGAAGAAATTGATTTCCACACTGAAGAGCGATGTGTTAATGAGATTAGAAATAATAAATAAAATATTTTAAATTTAAAGATTTAATATAATTATTACAAATTTTTTTTTTAAAGAAAATTTAAAAATAATTCTAACATTTTAAAGATGATTTTAATTTTAAAAAATATTTAATAAATATATTTAAAGAAAATTATATCTTATAATTGATTTTAATTTAAATCTTTTCAAAGAATTTGATTAAAAATTTATAATTATATATAGATATACATATATAATTTTTCAATGAAAAATATTGAAATATAGTTTGTTTTTTTTTAAAGTTTAATAATAAAATCTTGGTTTTAATTAATAAAATAAATATATCTTCAATTAATTCTTGATTAGTAAATGATTCAAGGGATGATTTCGGTGAATAGGACATCGAGCTTCTTGCACTGCAAGGGGAATGAGAACTAAATGCGTTCGAGGCAGCAGCCCATCGGCAGGCAGGCATGCAGGTGTGGTCAGGTGGAGGAGACAGGAGAGGGCCGGGTGGGGTCGAGCGGAGCTGAACATTTGACAAAAAGCTTTTCTTGCAATTTATTACAAATAAATATTATATGAATTAAAGAAAAACATAAATATTAATTTTTTTTATAATTAAGTAATGGTGTTTTTATATAGATTTTAAATCGAACCGATAGAAACAATATTTAAATTTAATTCTTTTAAGATTTTAATGAAAAATTTATAAAATTTATAATTAATATATCAGTAAAAATTTATATAAAATGCATTTTATAAGTTGTAATTTTAAATAAAATATTTTTTTTTAAGTTCATGGAGGTGGAGGGTAAGATAGAAATTGTTCAATTTTAAATTATCAATTAATTAACGAGTGTGATATAACATAAATTTAATGAAAATACCTATGATAACAAAATAAGTTGACCTGTGGCCAGGTCCGAACCGACCGACGGTTTGAAGTAATTTAATTTCCAGCTACAGAAACAATTTCAAATAATTTAAATGTATCTTTTAATGCAATAAAAAACAGATATGGATAGAACATAAATATGTTTAATTTTATTTTATTTATAATATATATGTAAGACCAGGCTGTGACGTCATGAATGGCTGGATGACGTTATATAATTTTAAATTAAGAAAAAACTAATAAATATGATTTTCTCGAGGATAAAACCAATACAAAGTGCATGATTCTGGTGATATGTAAAAAATCTCATGTGAAATTTGGTGTGAAAACCCTTCCCTTCCTATCGTCGATCGGTAAAAAATAAAAATAAAAATGTAATAGTAAAAAGTAAAATTTCAATTATATTCATTTAATACATTATTATTATTATTATTAAGTGTTCAGTTATCACATACGTATATATGTATGTATACAGACACACATGCACAAGCTTTGCCGGGTATGCTATCTTCTATATTTTAAAAGTTACGTTTTGATCAAAATAAACTAATTTCAGATTTCAACAGAAACATATATTTTAAGACCTCATAAACAAAACACTCAACTTTAAAAACAAATTAAGCAACTCTAAGGAGGTGGAATTAGAAACGAATTTTCAAAAATGTTTTCCGATCTTATATTTAATTCAAAATAGATGGAATGATATTTTGTTAAAAAATGATTATTAATTTTCAATTTATATATATATATATATATAGAGAGAGAGAGAGAGAGGGAGAGATAGAAGAAAGATAAGAGTCTAAAAAATATTTTCATTTTTTGGGTATATACAGTTGAAATTAAATATTAAGGGAGCAGGGCAGGCATCCGTAACTAGCCTTTTATGGGCCTTGGGCAAGACGTTCATAATGCTCCCTCCCCCCACTATAATATAAAAAAAACTTACCATGCATATACAATTCAATTTGACAAATTTAACCTTTAGTGAAGGGGAAAACCAAAATGTGAAACTGAGCATAAGTCCCTTTCCACATGATTCACAACCACATATCCAAAAATATTTTATTATTATTTTATATAATAAATTGTATAATCAAGCTTTAACTAACAAGTCAAAGCCTTACTTAAAAATCAATTTAAGAAATAATAACGGTTTATTTGTATATATTAATGTATTTTATCTTGTTCAATTCTATAGAAATTGATTTAAAATATTTATTTTTATATTATTTCATTATTTTATGATTTCTTTTAAAATATAATTTTTATTTAGATATCAATTCAATTTCAATTTAGATGAATGGAATATAAATAATTTTTAAGTTTTTTTTTTTTTTTTTTTTTTTTTTTTTTTAATTTTATTTTACAAATCACAATCTAGTTATATACCTTAACTAATAAGTGATATTTATTTAAAGAAAATATATAAACTTATTCTTTCAAAAACATGCAAACATGAGCAGTTTAATCCATTAGTTCGTGAGGTTTATTCCTTTTTAATCTTCTCGTCTGGTTGGCTACGTCAAGGAGTCGAACGGCCTCAGTGTTTGTATGCCTTTGCAGTCTAATTTGATGAGCTGCTGCAAATCGTTGAATTTCTTCTTTTACTGTCTCGATCTTAAGATCTTGGTGAAGTTCTTCGTTACGAATATACCAAGGGGCATTGACAACGGCCCTTAGTATTTTGTTTTGACATCTTTGGATGATTTGCACATTGCTCTTTGCAGCACAGCCCCAGAGCTGACTACCATAGGTCCACACTGGCTTTAGGACCTGTTTATATAGCAATAATTTGCTATCAATAGACAGGACTGAATGTCGCCCCATTAGCCAATACATTTTTCTATATTTGATATTAATTTCGTCTCTCTTTTTTTTGACATGAGCTTTCCAGCGCAGCCTTGCATCTAATGTCATTCCCAAGTATTTTGCTTCATTGGCATATGGTATGATTTTGTTGTTGAGTATTATCGGCACATAATTTATTCTTCGGTTGGTGAAGTTCACATGTACCGATTTGGTCTCATTTAAACTGATCCTCCATTTTTTTGTCCATTTTTGGACCTTGGTTATGGAGAGGTTCAGTTTCATTGCCGACTCTTCCGTGTCATCTCCAATTGCCAAAATTGCCGTGTCATCCGCAAACGTTGCGGTGGTATTTCTTTCTATTTCCGGTAGATCAGCTGTATAAAGTAGATACAGCAGTGGACCTAGAACGCTCCCCTGCGGCACCCCAGCCCGGATATGTTTTAATGTAGAGTATGCATCATCTTGGCGTACTCTGAAGAATCTGTCTGATATATAAGACTCTAATATTTCGGCGTACTTTGCTGGGAGCACTTTATAAAGCTTGAGTTTCAGCCCTTGGTGCCAGACTCTATCAAATGCCTGGGTAACATCGAGGAAGACCGCCGAACACACTTTTCTACTTTCCAAGGCATCTTCAATGACCTGTACAAGTCTATGCACTTGTTCAATGGTGGAGTGCTGCCTGCGAAACCCAAATTGGTGATCAGGAATTAACTTTTTTTGTTCTAAAATAATTAATAGTCTTTTTTGAAGAAGCTTCTCGAACAGTTTGGATAATACAGGTAAGAGCGATATTGGTCTGTATGACGCACAGCTTTCAGATGGCTTTCCCAGTTTATGAATCATAATCACCTCAGCAATCTTCCAGATTTGAGGCACATACCTGATCTTTAGGGCTGAGTTTATTATATGTGACATTTTCACTATCGCCTTACGTGGAAGGTGTTTAATGACTTCCCCAGTAATGAGATCATAACCAGGAGTCTTCTTTGGATTAATCTCATGTTTAATGGTTCTAACAATTTCTCGAACCGTCACTTTCGGGATGTCAACTTCCTTCTCCATTGTTGTAATTGTTTCGAGTGGTATCTCGCCATCCACAGCAGGATTAGGAGTGAAGATATTTTCAAGGTACTCAGCAAAAACATCGGCTTTTCTTTGGTTATCTTTGATCCATTTATTATTTGTGTCTCTTATAGGTGGTGATTGAGTTATCGGTCTCTTAATAGTCTTTACTGTTTTCCAGAGTGAGTATTCCGTATCTTTAGTATAAGTTAAATGTCTAATATAACTATTAATTGATTCATTCTTTATTTGTTTTATCTTGTTTCTAAGTATAGCATTTAGTTGATTCCATCTTGTTTTATCCAATGGAGCCCTTGTTCTATGCCACTTATCCCGTGCTCTTCTTTTTTCATGGACAAGATTGACAATTTCTTTAGGATAATTTATTCCTTGTGATTTTCTTTTATTTATTTCAGGAGTATTAGTCCACGCTGCCGTTTGTATATTCAAGACAAGCTCTTCAAGTTCTTGGTCAATTTGATTCGGAGATACCATTTGCCTATTAATCTTCACTCGTTGAGCTAGGTCAAATTTAAAACTTTCCCAGTCAGTAAATTTGTTAACGAGAGTATAATTGCAAGATTTTTTAATAATTGAGTCGCTGAGTGTCAAAACAATTGGCATATGATCAGAGCTTAATTCATTACATTCATCCACAGTGGCATAGTTTGCAGATATATTTCGAGTGATGAAAAAGTCAATCAAGTCTGGAATCTTTCTCGGATCCGACGGCCAATAGGTTGGTTTTGCCGTTGACATTATATCGCATTTTTCATTACATATTGCCTTGTACAATTCTCTTCCCTTATCTGTGATAAGTCTTGATCCCCAGTAAGTATGTTTCGCATTGAAGTCGCCACCAAGAACAAATCGATTGCCAAGATGGTCAAAAATACTTTTATATTCCAATTTCGTTAACTTGTGACGTGGGGGACAATAAATGCTTGCTATTGTTATAGGATGATCACGAGTCCTTATAGTCACAGCGGTAATTTGAGTTTTCTCTGTTTCTATTTTGTTTTCTTCATAATGATGAATTACCTCTTTTATCAGTATACCACTTCCTCCTCTTGCCTGATTACTCGGGTGGTTTGCACGATAAAATTTATAACCCCGTATCTTACATATTGTTTCTCTGGTTGCATGTGTTTCCGAAATAAGACACACATCTATATTGTTTAGATTTAAAGTGACTTGGAGTTCATCTTTTTTACCAAGGAGCCCATTGGCATTCCAGCACATGATAGATAAGTTTTTCATTATTTTTTATAATTAGATTTTTTATTTTCAAGCGCTCCTATTCGCCTATTAATTGCCGTAATTGAGGTTTTCATCTTATTTTGAAAAGATTCAATTTTATTTATCTTATTCAGTACTATTTGGAGTGTCGCATTCAGGCTTGCGTCATTCTTAAGTTTATCTGAATAACTGTTATTATCTTTTCTTGGGAGTAGATCTATTTTTTCTATCACTTTTGGTTTAGTATGAGTTTGTTGTTGGGTTTTTTGGTGTAATGCATTCTCAATATTTGGCCTTTGTGAATTTACTTTCACTTGTTTAGCTCGCAATTCTTGAGCTTTTATTGCTATTTCGCATCCACGATAGTTTGCAGGGTGTTCGCCGCCACAGTTTACACATTCTGCCTTATTTTCTTTTGGTTTTGGGCAATCTTTAGTTAGATGACCCTTGACCTTGCACTTAACGCATCTCGGTCCTGTCGAACAGTAGTTTTGTGTATGCCCAAATTTTTGGCATTTTTTGCATTGTGGAACCAATTTTGACCCACGCATCGGGTGAATTTCAATTTTGGTATAAAGAATACTGTTTATTTTGTAAATTGTTTCAATGTTTTCTGAATTTTTGAAGGTTAGCATGAACATGTTAAGAGGCTTTTTTGTTTTCCATGAAAGCTTTGGGGTAACTTGTTCAATAGCAAGACCTCTATTTTTAAGATCATTTAAGATTTCATCAGGATCCCAACTACAGTGGAGACCTTTTGCCATGACTCTTATAGGTCGGTTACTTTTGTTCTCATAAGTATGATGTGATACAGCGTTTCTTTTAAGAAAGTCAATCATATTTCGATATACTTCACATGTTTCTAAATTAATCTTAAGATCACCATTGCTAAGTGTTTTAGCTAGAAATTTATTCACCCCCAACTCATTTTTAAGTCTAAGTGTAAATTGTGCATGGTTATTTTGTTCCTTTACATAAATTGGTGGTGGTTTTGAATCGAATTTATCATCTTTAACATATTTTGATGAAGTGTTATTGTTATATGGCTTTTGCATTTTTTCACTTTCATATTTTTCTATATTTTTTGTTTTCATATTTTTATCAATATTTTCTGGACTGATAGAGATGTTCAACTTTCTTTTTTTATTAGTTTTAACAATCCAGTCAGTTCCTTTTTCAAATTCTTCTTCATCAGTACTATAAACTGGTTCAATTACTGTTTGAATAGATGACGATGCATTTTTTTCATCTATCATCTTTATTTTATTTTCCAGATTTTTAATCTGTTGTTGCATTTCAATTATTATTTGCTCAAGGGCTTTTTTTTCTTTTATTTCGTTTTGCCATTCATTATAATAACTTTTACTGTTTGTAAGGGTGCACGACATAAGTGGAGGGAGAGGAGACGAGGCAATTAATTTCTGCTCTTCATCATTTACTTTTGTACCATCTATTCGTGGGACTGGAGGTGATCGATTCAAGGTATTTCCCTTGAATGGATTGCAATTCAAATCGCCTGCCTGCATGATTATATTTTTCAATTAATTTGGAGGCATAAAATAAAGAACGAAAATAATAATAACAAAAAAAAAAAAAAAAAATATAACAACAATAACATTAATAACAATAATAATAATATATACATTTAAAGAAAGGAGAGAGAAAGAATTTTGGGTGCCACCGAGGCCTTTCGGGGCATTTTTGGAGAGGGAAGGCCCTAGATAGGCTGTTAGTAAGAGGGTAAAGTTAAATAAGAAATATATATTAAAATTATATACAATTTTATATACAATAAAATTTAAATAAACTAATATTAATTATAAAAGAAAAGGTCATTTGACTCAACTCACATTTTAAATAGAACAAACTTTACTATATATAGAATTAAATATAAAGATTAGCTCTTGATCCTTTCTATTTGAATGCCAAAACTGAACTGAATTTTTAAGTATAAATATTATTTCTGTGTATTCTTGGAATAATACTAATTAGGTTTATAATTAGAAAATATTTTTTCCTTTTTTTTTTTTTTTTTGTTTAATGAAAAATTCAATTTTTGTAATAAAAATTAATGAAATTAAATAAAAAAAAATATGTATATAACATTCTCAAGGGAAAGAATTCAAACAAAACGCCCACAGAAGATAAAATTTAACAAGCTTTAAATGAACCTCAATTATAAATATTACTATTAAAAAAAAAATAATTAAATATTTTTTATTATTAAATATATTTTTTATATATCTTGTTCTTAAATAATATTATTTTTTATCTGAATTTTGCATCAAAATTTATTTAATATAAATAAATAGTTTTCATATACGCGATGAAATTGAGAATTAATAATAAATAAATAAGAAAATAACAAAATTGTTTTATGTTTATTATTAATAAGCTGGAGTGTCTCCACTCGACTATCTTGCAATTTGAATTGGATTAAATAACATATATTATATTTAAATTAAATTTAATTAATTAAATTATAAATTAAAATTCAGAAATAATATTTATTAAAACAGCGCGTGTTTGGCTCTTTGTTGATGGCACACGTCACGTGCTGGCACGTAATTGACAGTGTTAAAAAATTAATTCCCGTACTTTTAACGATTTAATCAAACTGAAATTTTATATATAGCAGTTTTATACAATTTTTAATCATGTGAAAAACTATCAAACATATATCTTAATATTTACGGCCAGTTTAAAGGAAAAAAAATCATAACGTGGTAGGTAATGAGCTACATTTCTCAAAAGTTGATAGAAAACTACGAATTTTGAATAATGCCCGTGAACCAAATTTCATGATTCTAGCTCAAACCGTTTTTACGTATTCTTGTCTGCATACACACACACACACACACACACACACATTTTTCTCAACCTTAGTGAAAATGACTCATTGTCATGGACCTTCGAAACGTATAAAAACATCAAAATCTCGACATCCAAAATTTTCGTGATCTCTGGCGAAATAGTAAAAATCATATGATTTAACCTTTAACCAAAAGAATTTAAATAATTAAGAAATCTATTAATTCATCAAGTATCGATAGTCATCAGTAGTTGAAATTATAATATAAAAATTATTTAATTATTTCCTAATTACCTGAAAACGAAGACCTCGCCAGATGTATGTGTTATCATATCCACTATGTAATTCAAACTAAATAAAATGTTATTATTATTATTATTATTATTATTATTATTATCAAATTCAAGCGAAATGGCCAAATAGCCTTATTCCCTGGAAAAGAGGGAGACTGAATTGTGCTGGCGAGACCCATCCATTTTATGTGTATTCTTTTTGTAATCACATTTCTTTTAAATTTAATTATCCCCAAAATTAATAATATTAATATTAATATTATGAAATAAAATATAAAAAGGAATTAAGTAAATATTGACTTTCTCTTTCTTCTTTATTTAAAGAGACAGTTAATGAGATTAAATTTTCTAATAACTTTTGTTAATTTATTTAAATTATTAAATTAAATACTACAAGACGGATCAGTAAGATAATAATATATTTATATAAATAAACCAGATTAATCATCAATATAACAAATATAAAATATTAATAAATGAAAAAATAAAGATTTTAAAATATTAATTTCTTATCAAAGTTTTTGATAATAATATCAAATACTAACAATTATAGTGGCAGATTCGTGTAGTACATGGTTTCCCAACCTTTTTTCATCGTTAACCCTTTTTAAACTTTCTTTTCGTTTAATGCTCTCCTATTTTTTGATCTAGTATAATTATATTAATAAAAATTAACATGTGGAATTTAATGGAGTATATTTTTAACAATTTTACAACAAAAATAGATTTTATTTCATTAGTGGTAGTAGAGCTAATATTATTTAACAAAATTAATAAAACAATATTTTATAAATTAATAATTTTCTTGCCATCAACAAAGACCCAAACACGCACTGGTTTAATAAATATTATTTATTAATTTTAATTTATAATTAATTAATTAAATTTAATTTAAATATAATATATGTTATTTAATCCAATTCAAATTGGATGAGAGGACACTCCAGATGTTTTTATATTTACCGACCGACGATAGTAAGGGAGGTATTGTTTTCACACCAAATTTCACATGTGGAGATTTTTACATATCTCCACGAATCATGCATTTTCTTAACAGAAAAAAGTATTTTTAGCATGATGTCTGTCCGTCCGTCCGTATAGATGTGTACAGCCTGAACGGCTGAACGGATTTACTTAATGCATCAGTGGAATGAATTGATCAACTTTTGGTGCAAATCCGGAAACCGGAAGTGGTTGTATTAGCGATCGACGATAGGAAGGGAAGGGTTATTTTCACACCAAATTTCACATGAGGAGATTTTTTTATATATCACCACGAATCATGCATTTTGTATTGGTTTTATCCTCGAGAAAAATCATATTTATTAGTTTTTTCTTGATTTAAAATTATATAACGTCATCCAGCCATTCATGACGTCACAGCCTGGTCTTACATATATATTATAAATAAAATAAAATTAAAAATATTTATGTTATATCCATATCTGTATTTTATTACATTAATAGATATATTAAAATTATTTGAAATTGTTTCTGTAGCTGGAAATTAATTTATTTCAAACCGTCGGTCGGTTCGGACCTGGCCACAGGTCAACTTATTTTTACTTCGCGAAGAAATCCTTTAATTTTTTTTTTATGAATTGAAAGAGGAAATTTTGTCATCTACCCATAATAGCGCCCTCGGGCTCTGTCCCAAGTGCTTTGGGCCCCATTGAGAATTTTTAGTGTAGCAGAAACTATATTTTATATGAATGGAGACATAATTTAAATTTTTTTTGATAAAATTATACAATAACCAAAATAATCTATTTAAATACTAAGTGTTTTTTACAAATGAAAGTTAATTTTGGTATTACATATATTTAGTTTGGAAGAGATCACAAAACTTTTTTTACCTAAAATATTTTTGTTGGTGGAAGAAGAGGGGAGAGGTGTAATTAATGGTAGGTTAAATATGGTTTTAAGTATTTAGAAGAGAAAGATGAAGTACCCGAAAGCATTTTCAATGTACCCCACGTGATTTGATGCCTTTAATTAGCAGATTTATATCTGACTTTGAAAATCATTCATCTTTATTCAATTTAATCATTGAATGAACTTTTTTAAAGGTAATATAAGATCATAAAATTATAATGAAAAATGAAATTTCCTTTCTTCATTATAGATGATATTTCAAAAGTATCAACTCTTTATATAAGGTTACCTATATTTTTAATAAAGTAACTTCAAATTAGATGACAGAACCATCACTTCTATTCATTTCTTGTTTAATGGTAAAAGGGTGTTGAAAATTTAGTGAGAATAAATGATTTCTATTTTCAATCGTCGTTTGTGACACAATTCAATCAAATCAAAGGGACAATAGAAAGATTGATAACCAGTGGAATTCAATGAAAGGCCAGGCCCTTACAATTCAAAAGAGAGGTAGCTGATTTCCATCGATACTTATTTATATATTTTTATAAATATTGATTAAATTGTTAAAACTCTTTGTCAAAATCAGCAAATATTATTTACAGTAAAATGAAATTTTTGTTCAAAAATAAAGTTAAAATAATTTATTAATGCATTATATGTAGGTATTAATGAGTTTATCATAATTTTAGGTGATATTTTTATTTTCTTTAACAAAAAAAAATTTAAGTAAATCATTTTCTTTTTATATATAGTAGAATTTTTTCAAAAATTAAAGGGAAACTTGGATAATTGTTTACAAATCGGGAAGCTTCAGGGATTTGGATAAAACTTTGCCAATGGATTCCTTTTTTAATTCCAAATAAACTTTCCTTATGTAATATTTTTTGGTCTTTTCTAGTTTGTGAGATAAAAAATTTTTAAGTTTGACAGATTAGCTGGTTAATGTGCAGCCATTAAGTAATGTTTTATTGACTAATTCACTAATTATTTACTTATTCACTAATATAAAAAATTAATTAATTAAATAATTTTCCTATATCCAAACCGAATTGAAAAAAACCGACGTGCCACAATAAAATTTCTTTTAATTTCGAGAAAAAACTAACTTTTTTCTTTAAAGACAAAATAAATGTAAAAAGGAGATATAGAAAAGAAAAGTAAAAATTATTACTTGTTTCTTCATATTGTTCCTTTAATTTGTTCCTTAAATTTTGAATTTATCCACCCACACTTTTTTATCTAATCTAATTTAAGAATTAGTAAGATGAGAACAAGCATCCCTAAATGGAATTAGGAGGCAACATTAAAACATCCCTAACATCAAAATAATCCAAAGATTAGCCACCCTTCCCGAGAAACCCATTGAAACCTACCAATTCCCCTTTATCAATACTCATTCTTGATTATCTGATCTCACTATAATTCTATATTATAGTTTAATATATTTCTCTATATAATCCCCTAAAACAAAATATAATCAATTTCAAATTCAATTATAGTTAATATTATCTATTTAAACTTTACTTGAAATATTACATTTACATTTTGAAATTAATAAAATTTCACCAATTTTAAAATATGTCATTCTAAATAAATAACAATTATTACTTACATTCGGTTAGCCTCATGAAGATTATTTCATTGTAATAAGAGATGGAGAAAATAATCAAGAATTCAGATCATCATCCAGTAGTAGCATTGAAACATGAAATTAAAGTAAAAATAACATATCAGATTATAAAATTTTAAAATAAATAAATTGAAATTGAAATAAAAATCAAATAATAATAAATACTAACCTTGGAGTTAATAAAAGGTTGATATATCTAGTAGATAGAAAAAGACCAACTTGAAGAGTTGAATTGATGATGTTCCATCTCTCTCGCCTAGATAATTAAGAAATTAAGTAAAATTAGATAGAATTTTTGAAAACGTAATGAAAAAAATTATAAAAATAATTATATAACATTAATATATATGATTCATACGTTTAATAGAGTTTTAAAAATATTATTTTATTTCTGTGATATTAATTTAAATGACCTGTTATTTGGAAGAGATAGCGTTTTGCTGCCTTCTGTGTGTTCACAGTACTTTACATATGTAAAACCTGTATAGAAAAACAAATACAAAGGAATGCAAAAGTAAAACATAATACTCACTCACTCTGATATTTCGCAATAGACTGAATGACAAAATATATTTCAATTTTAATTTAATGGTAAACAGGGTCAATAATCCCCTTTTAGAAAAAACATTTTTTTTACTTGTACTAATCGAATTATTATTTTTTTTTAAAAAAGGGTCTTCTCCCCCTTCCCTGTACTCCCTCAGCGTTAATATATAATCCAATATCTTTGTATATCTTTTACAGACAAATGAGTTCTTTTAAATATTAAACCATTTACCATAAAAAAGTAAAATGATTGTTAAATAATATCAAATACTATTTATTATTTGTAATGCATTTATCATAAAAAATTTTATTTTCTAAAAAATTATAAACTCTAAATAATTAATATTTTTATCCTCCTCTCTAACCCTTACCCTTCTCTTCCCTTGCAATCTCCAGGTTTTGTTAGCCTTTCCTTGTGAGTTGACAGACACAACCCTGATTCTATGTATATTCAACTTAAAATATACTTAAGTAAAAAAAATGAAAAAATCATGTAAATAAAATTAAATATAATTAAGTAAAATTGTAAAAGAGTATCAATAAATGATCGCAAAAAGAAACAATTTAATTTTGTAAATATTGTAACGGTCATCTTTTGCATGTTCTGATAAATTTACTATTATAAATTTTGGATTTAAACATAGTTTTTAAATTGAAATTTGAAAAAGTAGTTAGCACGACAGTCTACCACACTAAAGACTCAGTTCAGGCCTAGGGAAATTTAATAATTAATAATTTCTCTGCGTGATCCTCAGGGCTTATCCCCATATAATAAGAAATAAAATATTTATATATTAACATTATACAAAATTTGAATAAATATAAACATTCAAAAAAGGGGGCACATGTAGAGAATCATATTTATATAAATCCACAATTGACTATTATTATAATATTTATGACTTTGCAATTTTCTTCGCTTTGACTTTTATTGTTGATATAAACAACGTGAATAGGTATAAATTCTGGTAGTTTATTATTTTTTTAGTCAGGTAGAGTCTATAAGGATAGAATGCCCAAATGAGATGGAAAAGGGAAGAAAGACAATCTGGGGTTCGCCCACTCGTGACGTCACATTTGTTCTTTTACTCGTGACTTTACTCCACTGTTTGTTTATTTGTATGCGTCTGTATTTTTTTCCTCGTTCTTCGTTTTATTTTTTCTCTTCTTTCACCTCGTTTTCGGAGCCATTCCCAAGCTTTGCTAAGTCTTTAAGGATGTCCTGCTTCTCGCGCTTGAATCCTCCTTCACCTCCGCCGCCCGAGCCTCCTTCACCTTCACCATTTCTTTCTTTTCTTACTCCTTTTTTTTTCTTCTTCTTCTTCTCAACCAACGATGCAAAAAAGACTTGGGAAAAGTATAAAAGTGTCGTTTCCAAAGTAAACATTAAATTCAGGAAAAAAAAATAATAAAAACTCAAAAATGAATTCAAATGACAGAAGTAATTAACAAGAATTTTTTTTATAAAATTAAAACAAGATTAAAAATTCTTATAAAAATTGTAAAAATATGTTAGTTTTATTAAATACCTTAATTAATTTATTTATATCTAAAAGAAACTATTATATTAATTTAAATAATACAATAATATAAAACATTTAATCATAGAATTAAGAAATTATCTGAATAATAAAAAGTAGAACCCTAAAAATGTATTAAATGCCCACAAAATAAATACCATATATTAACCAATTATACAAAAAACCTATTTATACTTTTCCAATAGTCAAGTGACTAAATCAGGGGTACCGAACCTACAGTAGTAATAAATTAAAAATTGTACAATTCACAATTAATTAATTAATTTATGATATAAATATTTGGTTAGTAGGTTAACCAAAACCGGCAAATTGTACATTAAGAATGTGACTCCTATAGTTTATTATTAATACAAATCTAAATTATATGTATATCAGTATATTTCAAACTATTTGTTCTTGTGACATATCTATGTTCAAAATTGTTTGGAGTCAAAGAAAATGTCAAGAAAATGTTATTGAATAAAACTAAAGAAAAAATTAATATACGATATACGATACATGTACATATTTCATGGATATGAAAAAACCAAAATATTTTTAATGTAAACATTCTAAATATTTCTTTTATATGTACTAATAATATTTATTCTTTAACTTTTGCAATTCCATTTTTTAAAAGTATAAAAATATATCAATCTCATATTTTGGAGCTGATCTCGTAACTAATAGTTTGCCCCTTTACTGTGCTATATATTGATAAGAAAAAACAAAATATTCGTAAGTGGTATTTTAGTTTTTTTTTCAATAATTTCTTTTGCTATTTTTAAAAATAATTATATTAAGTAAAAAGTTTTTTTTATAAGTTAAATTGTACAATATATTATATGATTATAACAGCGGTCGGGGAACTTTTTTAATTATTACCCCAAAATATTTTTGTGTACGTTGATATTACCCCATGGTGAAGAACAAAAAAAAACGAAATCGCCTCTTATCATAAAAAATAGCCCCGTGATAATTTTGAAAAGAAAACAATAACTAAAAATTTAATTTGCAAAAATACTAACAGGTTTATAAAATAGCAAATATAAAAATATATACTTTTTACACACAAACGTTTCATTTTTACCCGATTTGGGGTAATTTACCCCGGTTCCCCCACCGCTGGATTATAACGATACACATATTTACATAATAACCACTAAACTACTGAAGAGTATTTTATTTCTAATATATACACTTGAAAATTTTTTTTCTCATATAAGAAATATAAAATAATAATATATGTAGATTTATAAAAATAAAAAGTAATTAAGTAATTAAAATAATGTTAATGTAATTTTCACATAAATTTCAAATAAAAACCTATCTAAAAATTGATAATGGTCATAAAGATTATTATTACCTTTTATTTATACTTGAACACAGATTAAATAAGTTAATTATTTTAAAATTATAATAAATAAATTATTTATCTTAATTATTTATATATCTAATTAGTCTAAAGATAAAAAAAAAATCAAAATTTTATCATTTATTGGATGAATTGTGACTATTTTAGTGTTGGAGTAATTGTCGTGAAATGTATTTCTACTAAAGTTAAGTAATTTGGTTATTTTTACTTTTACTACAAGCAATGACAGATTAAATAGATGGTGATAACAGTATAAATAATTTACTGTGAGTAAAAAAAGTAAAATTAAATTCATATTTCGAAAATATAATTTATTTTTATTTCTAATATATTACAGAAAAATGTGTTTTATACAATATGTACTAAAACTATTACTTTGTAATTCGATAAATGAATACTTATTTTTATTAATTTATTCTTAAAAAATCTATCTTTGTGGCTCTACGGAACTCGAAAGTTCTTGGCCGCAGCAACCACACTTGTCCAACTATCCCTGAGCCACAACCCTCCAATCTACTCTCGTCTCTCAGAGTCATAAACCATGCCTCAAACCCATATAATACAACCGATAAAATAATTGTTAAATTCTTAAAAAAATTGATGTTAAATATAATTTTCTTCTCAGTGAATAAAATTTCAAAATATTCAGCTGTTTTAATATATTTTTTTATGATTTTCTACAAATAATAAATATCCTTAAATGTATATTTAAATTCAATATCCTTAAAGTTATTTTAACGTTTTTGGATAATCTATATTGAGTATTAAAACATGTTCTAACATTAAATATTTTTCTTAGATACTAAAAAAAGAGTAAATAGATATTTTATTGAAATGTATGAATGTATGGGTGAGAGAGAGAGACGATGGCAAATGTAGGCACCTGCCCCGGGCGGCAGAATCCTACGCTCCGCCACTGTAAACACAATTCAAAATTTTTCAAACTCTATTATTCTTATATTAAACATTTCGCTTGATTATAAATTAAGATTAAAATCGATTTATCTAAGAACCAGTATATTTTTCATAAATAATGAATAAATTAGCTGGAGTGTCTCCACTCGACTATCTCGCAATTTGAATTGGATTAGATAACATAATATATTATATTTACATTAAATTTAATTAATTATAAATTATAAATAATAAATATTAAACCAGCGCATGTTTGGCTTTTTGTTGATGGCACCACGTTACGTGTTGGCGCGTGAGATTTGCAGTGTTAAAAAATTAATTCTGGTAATTTTAGCGAATCAATCAAGCTGAAATTCTATATATAGCAGTTTTATACAATTATTAATCATGTGAAAAATTTGCAAACATATATCTTTATTTTTACGGTCACTTTAGAGGAAAAAAAATCAAAACGTTGTAAGTAATGACCCTCTTCCGGTTGAGCTACATTTCTCAAAAGTTGATAGAAAACTACGAATTTTGAATAATGCTCATTTACGAAATTTCATCATTCTAGCTCAAACCGTTTTTGCGTAATCTTGGTTACATACATACATACACACACACAGCCTTAGTGAAAATGATTCAGGAACCTTCAAAACGTATAAAAACATCAAAATCTCAACATCGGAAATTTTTGTGATCGCAATACTATCTCTTACGAGAATAATAATGTTTTATACTTATTGAAAGAATAATAATGTTTTATACTTATTGAAGTTATATTTAATTATGAAAAATATGAAATTATAAAAGCCACTATTTTGGCACTATAAAAAAGATATAGATTATGTTTATTGAAAAAAATAATCATTTATTTTATTTTTTTTTATATATACAATAAAATAATAAGATGCTTATTTAATCAAAGGTTAATAGCTACTATAAAAGAAAACTTGTCAGAAACACATAAATATATATTTATATTTCTCCTCCTGACGAAAAATATTCCCTCTTTTTATGGCCCAAGAATCTCCTCCTGCGTTTTTAGAGTATATTATTTCCTCGCTCTTTGATTTGGGTTGAAATTAATAGTCAACTTAATAAACTATATGTTGTTGTATGATTTATAGTTAGTATATAGTAATAACCATTCGGAAACAAGATCTGGACATTCGATCTTGGCTTACATTTCTCCAACTAAATATTTGATAATACGTTGTTACAAAATATTATTACTTTTTAGATACGAAAACTTAATTCAAAAACCGATTTTCTATCGCTCCGAGGGTCAAATTAATAAATAAAAAAATAACCTTGAAAATTGCACTGGAGAATGATTAGTATATTTTTCAATATAACAAAGGTAAATTATAATATATACATTCATATAAATGTATATATATAAATTAAATGAATGAATGAATTAAATTAGTGATAGAAATCTTTAAGAAATATTATTGTAATTTTTATTATTTGAATTTAAAATTCCATATAAAAATTGAAAGAAAATAAAAGTATATGTTATAATATATATATAGAACCGGCTTAAAATCTTAACAAAAGGTTATAATTTTTTTATTCACAAATAAAAAAAATGTATATTGTATTAAATTAGAAATGTATGTAAATTTCAAATTATTACTAACCTCTGGCTTTTGAACATTCTAATACCGTTGCTGTCTAAGTGGAGTAGAGATGTTGTACCATCAGTACAACGGATTCTCTCAACTTTGATTTTGATTTTCTTGATCAGAGACCGCATGCAGTAGCTTTACAATTTTGTTCATGAAACCTGGGTGAACCAATTAACAGACTCCAGGAAAAAATTTTTTTTGCTTTTCAGGATGGTACACGGAACTATGAGGTTGAAAGACAAATCCTTTACCATTCAGACTGCAGGGTGTCAATTTTAGAAGAAATAAAATTAATTTTCTATTTTTACTTATAAAAAAAATAATAAATTTATGACATTTCTAAATTATAGTTTATACTATTATACTTTAAAAACTACATATCTATCTATCTATCTATCTCTGTGGCTCTACGGAACTCGAAACTTTTTGGCCGTAGCAACCACACTTCTCCAAGTATGCCTATTCTGAGCCACAACCCTCCAATCCCTACCCTCTCTCTCATCTCTCTCACGTCCCTTCTTACATTATCCATCCACCGCGTCCATGGTCTTCCAATCGGGCGTTTCCCACTCGGTCTCCCCACCAATATTCTTTCTTCTCACATTCTAGTCACGTGTCCTGTCCATCGCAGCCTTCCCGATTTTATAATTCTAGTTAAATTTGGAGATGCATAGAGGTCATGCAATTCCTCGTTATGCAGTCTCCGCCATTCCCCGGTGACCTCATCTTTCTTTGGCCCATAAATGCTTCGCAGAATCCTATTCTCAAATACTCTGAATCTACTCTCAACTATAAATTATTTTTTAATTTTTCAATAAAATGAAACTAAATCAAATATTTATTTTTAAATGAATAGTCAATTATTTTTTAAATCAAAATGTATATTAAAATATAATAAGGAAGAATAATCATTTGAGCAAGATTATAAGTTACGGTAACCTCAGTTTATTCCCTCTCTTTCTAAGAGAGAATCTTAAAAGACAAATAAATATTTTTGAAATTTTTTAATTAAAAGTTTAATTTTAATTTTTATAAAATATCAAAGTAATTAATTCTGATTAAAAATAATATAAATAATTGTTAATTTTGAAAATAAAAACAATTAAATCTCTCTCAAGCATCAATTTAACTACAAAACAAAAACCGAAGAGAATTTGAAATTGTAATTTATTATTATATAAAATCTGTGATGGTTGGCACTCGAATTAGAAAATTTTTCTTAATCATTTAGTGTCAATTAGACTCCAAAAGGTATTTTTCTTGTTTCAAATATTTGTTGAAAATGTTAATTGAAAATATAACCTGGAAACAATGCCAGGCAATTTTCATACCTCGATTGTAAAAAGAGAAAAACTTTTTCAAAATCTTCGAAATCACTTTAAGGAATGTATCATGATTTCCGATTAAATACAACTCCTTTCGTGATTAAGACTACATCTAAATGAATGTGATTTGTTTATTCATTCAACAGAGGAGAGAGCGAGAGGAAGAGGGGAGGGGGGAGGGGATTGTATTTGCAACATTTGTATTCCATTTCGACAGAAGACTTAACTCAAGGTCTAGGTCTCCTTCCTATCTTGCACTTGTGTCTCAAACACGCACAGTGTTGCTAAAAAAAAGGGTCACACGTTCATTCAATCAAGATATACTTCATCTTCTCTGATTTCCTTTCTGATTATGTCTTTTCGTTTAGAAAACAGTGATCTTACTAGGAAAGAGAGTAAATATTTTATCAATTGTTTACTTTTTTTAGCATTTTCATAATTCAGACAAAGTACATCAAAAAATTAGTGTATTTATTGAAGTGAAACTTCTTTAGCGGCGTCCTGACATTTGGATGAGAATGGAGAGTGAATTGAAAAATTGAAATTTCGTAACGCAAGAGAGAAAGAAGATATAGGTATAACGAGTGAGAATGAGATAGCCTCTATCTGCGTCTCCCTTTTGTGCTGTCTTTCGTTCTAATCCCCACTCTAGGTCCAAAGTCCATGACGCGCATGCGCGCTAGTTAAGTCATATATAATTAGCTGGAGTGTCTCCACTCGACTATCTCGCAATTTGAATTGGATTAAATAACATAATATATTATATTTAAATTAAATAATTAATTATAAATTATAAATAATAAATAATAAATATTAAACCAGCGCATGTTTGGCTTTTTGTTGATGGCACCACGTTACGTGTTGGCGCGTGAGATTTGCAGTGTTAAAAAATTAATTCTGGTAATTTTAGCGAATCAATCAAGCTGAAATTCTATATATAGCAGTTTTATACAATTATTAATCATGTGAAAAATTATCAAACATATATCTTTATTTTTACGGTCACTTTAGAGGAAAAAAAATCAAAACGTTGTAGGTAATGACCCTCTTCCGGTTGAACTACATTTCTCAAAAGTTGATAGAAAACTATGAATTTTGAATAATGTCCATGTACCAAATTTCATCATTCTAGCTCAAACCGTTTTTGCGTAATCTTGCCTACATACATACACACACACATACACACACACACACACACACACACACACACACACACACACACACACAGACATTTTTCTCAACCTTAGTGAAAATGATTCAGGAACCTTCAAAACGTATAAAAACATCAAAATCTCAACATCGAAAATTTTCGTGATCGCAATACTATCTCTGGCGAGATAGTAAAAATTGATATTTATATATATATATATATATATATATATATCGTGAAATAATTAAAATTTTCAAGTCAAATATACAGCGTGCACGCATACCGACGCATGTAATTGTGTGTGTGAACATGGTCGGCGATTCACACGCCAACACATACAGTTATGTGCGTCGATGACCATTCACGTTATTTATCCGAATCTCAACATTACTTTAACACTACTAAATCAATTTAAAATTATTATTGCATTTAAAACTGCTTTTCTCTACTCCACAGATTTCACTATGCCGAAAAAAAATAACGACCAAAATTTAGACGATATTATTTATTTCATACACCGTTCACTACTGGTTTATAGCCACACAGGTGCTAATGCACTTGAACGAGGCGAAGATAAAATCCCTCTAATTCTCGGGGGAGATTTTAATGTAAATTTTGGATCTGATGATTCGTTGCCGTTGATCAACTTTCTTCGAGAAACATTTGGTCTGCTTATAAATAACGATCCCAAGGAATCAACAACAAAATCTGGAACTACAATAGATGCTGTTTTTACACGTTATATAGAAAATATCGAATCACGAACATATATATCTTATTTTAGTTATCACAAGCCATTAATAGCAGTATTACCAATTGAAGCACCAACCGTCAATAGTACAGGCAATGTAGATATGATGATAGAGTAGATAATAATAATAATAAAGCGAATATTTGTTACGAAAATTTTATACTGTTATATGTCTTTCGAAATGATCCCTTTATTTTTCTCTATTTCTCTCTCACTCACACTCTCAACTAAAATTTATCTTATTCTCTAGATTGTAAGAAGTTTCACTTCCGTCACGTGTACGATGCTGCACATTTTGCTTTTTTTTATAATTTTTTGTTGTTGTTTATATTTCTATATATCATTGATGATAATATTTCTTAATTAATAATAATAAAAATAATAGAGATTTAGAGTATTTGAGAATAGGATTTCAGCATTTATGGGACGAAGAAGTGTGATGTCACCGTGGAATGGCGGAGACTGCATAACGAGAAATTGCATGACCTCTATGCATCTCCAGACATAGTTAGGATTATAAAATCGAGAAGGTTGCGATGGGCAGGACACGTGGGAGAGTCAAGAATGGCGAAAAATATTTTGGTGGGGAGACCGATAGGGAAACGTCCGCTTGGAAGACCAAGGACGCGATGGGTGGACAATATAGGAAGGGACGTGAGAGAGATGGGAGAGGCCAGGGGTTGGATGGTTCTGGCTAAGGAAAGGGACACTTGGAGAAATGTGGTTACTGCGGCCAAGAACTTTCGAGCTCCGTAGAGCCACAGAGATAGATATATAAAAATATTATTAATAATACAAGAATCAAATAATATACTTACTATTTTATAATTTTCTTAAAGTATTAATATTAGTAAATTGATTTTGAATTTAAATTTTGACAAAAAACTACGAAAACAAAAATTGAAACGGATTTAAAACAATTACTTATTAATTTATAAAAGAAGATAAAGAAAAAAATATAAAATAAATATTTTAGTTTTTTTGGAATTTCTTCTCAATTTTTTTAGGAATTTGAAATGTCATTTCTCTGAAAATATTTTATATTCTTTGCAAAATCTACATAAAAATTGAACTTGGTGTTATATTTTCAATTCTTTATATTATATTCCATTTTCTTTTTTTTTCATAAACAATAAATAGCACTCTTTTTGAAAAAAAATTAAATTGTCTTAGAAATTTGTGTTTAATAATACTTTGTTTTAAGTTGTATTTTAATTTTCATTCGTTTATTATTTTATATTTACTTATCCATTCCTTATTTTTCATTTTTACTATCTCGCCAGAGATAGTATTGCGATCATGAAAATTTTAGATGTTGAGATTTTGATGTTTTTATACGTTTTGAAGGTTCCTGAATCATTTTCACTAAGGTTGAGAAAAATGTCTGTGTGTGTGTGTGTATGTATGTAGACAAGATTACGCAAAAACGGTTTGAGCTAGAATGATGAAATTTGGTACATGGACATTATTCAAAATTCATAGTTTTCTATCAACTTTTGAGAAATGTAGCTCAACCGGAAGAGGGTCATTACCTACAACGTTTTGATTTTTTTTCCTCTAAAGTGACCGTAAAAATAAAAATATATGTTTGATAATTTTTCACATGATTAATAATTGTATAAAACTGCTATATATAGAATTTCAGCTTGATTGAATTGCTGAAAGTACCAGAATTAATTTTTTAACACTGCAAATCTCACGCGCCAACACGTGCCATGGTGCCATCAATAAAAAGCCAAACATGCGCTGGTTTAATATTTATTATTTATAATTTATAATTAATTAAATTTAATTTAAATATAATATCTTATGTTATTTAATCCAATTCAAATTGCGAGATAGTCGAGTGGAGACACTCCAGCTAATTTCATTTAGAAATTCTATTATTTTTTTACCGACCGACGATAGTAAGGGAGGTATTGTTTATTTTTGCATTTACAACAAAAACTATGTATATGTAACGTTTATTTTCTTTACTTATTATTTATTAAATGTTTTCTGCCTTATCAGCCAAAACCGCAACGCCATCGGCAAATTTAATGCAGATTTTTAATAAAAGAACTTTTTAATAAACATATTTTTGAAAAAAATTTTCATAAAAAGAAAAAAAAATCTAAAAAATTATTATTATAAGTATTAAATTATTGTTTTAAATAAGTTAATATTTTTAACTATTTTTATTTGATTTTTAACAGTTATTTAAAAAACATTCATTTTTACCTTCAAATAAAATTATTCCCCCATCTTTTAGTATCGATTTCTACAAAAAAAAAAACTCAATCCATATTTGAATCAAATTCAATTTGAAAGAAATCCAACTTATATCCTAATCTAATAAACTTTAATTTTATGTTAGACATAAATAAAATCTGATGAGCAGTGAGGTACAGGACAAGGGTTTTTTTTTTATTGAATTTTAAGCTGATATATCAACATTAAGAATAAAAAATCTGGAATGTCTCCACTCGACTATCTCGCAAATTTGAATTAGATTAATTAACACATATATTATATTTAAATTAAATTTAATTAATTATAAATTAAAATTAATAAATAATATTTATTAAACCAGCGCGTGTTTGGCTCTTTGTTGATGACCCCACGTCACGTGCTGGCAACAGTGCTAATTTGCAATGTTAAAAAATTAATTCCGGTACTTTCAACGATTCAATCAAGCTGAAATTCTATATATAGCAGTTTAGATGAAAAAAAATGAAAACGTGGTAGGTAATGGCCCTCTTCCCTATGAGCTACATTTCTCAAAAGTTGATAGAAAACTAAGTATTTTGAATAATGCCCGTGTACCAAATTCATTATACAAACCGTTTTTGCGTAATCTTGTCTACATACACACATATACACAGACATTTTTCTCAACTTTAGTGAAAATGACTCAAAACATATAAAAACATCAAAATCTCGACATCGAAAATTTTCGTGATCGTAATACTCTCTAGCGAGTTAGTAAAAATCGTGAAATTTTTAATTTCAAATTATATCATTTAAAACAATTATTTAATCACGGTAAATTTTCGAAATTATATGTAATAGTTTTTTATATATATATAATTATTGCCTTTTGGAATAAATCTCCATTTTAGCCAGCTTTCTCTGAATTATTGTGGTTTATTATTATTTATTCTTAAATCTAAATGAACTTGGCGAGGTTAAGTTCGGCCGACCAGGACTATAAGACTATAACTATGCAATAGTTAAAAATAATAATTTTTTACCTATGTATTTAAGAGTATGTAAGTATATGTACATTCTAGTGAACAGAAAAAGGCGGAGCTTGTAAAAGTACTCACAATAAGAAAGAAGAATAGTGAAAATTGCATATGCATTCGAGGTAGAGAATATATAAGTAGTAATCAAAATTATATACTTAATAACCAATTGAAAGTGCTGGTATATTTAAATCTTGTTTTGCCTAAGGTTTATTACAGATATATATACTTGACGAAAATCATTAAAGTTCATATCAAGAGAAAAAAAAGGTATATTTTGAAATTCTAATCACAATATAAAATAAAAATGATTGATCTTTTTTTTTGTCTCCTGGGATGTTAAATAGAATTTTTTTTTGTTAAAGATAATCAAAGTACATATTTTGATTTTAATTATAATTTTCAAGAGATTTCATTTTTAAGGACAGGTTGAAAATCATAAACGGAGTCAAGATAAAATGCAGAGAAAATAGATTGGCGAAATAGTATAAACGAAAAAAAAACTGGAAAAAGGTGGGCGTCTATTTTATGACTGTATGAAAATAATGTTCGAGATAAGAATGAAAAGAAAATAGAAAAATTCGTTTGAATACCCACTTGACAAATGGGTAGGTGTTGTGGTTATTTTCTAGAGAAAAAGAAATTACGGTAGTTTTAGATTAGAATGTTTTTAATGAGCAAAAGGTAGGTCGATAATTATGTTGAATATAATAAATTTAAAATTCAAATTAGAAATCACTTTGATCAATTTATATTATTTGAACAGAACTTTTTTTCTTGATTTTGTTGTACTATGTGTACATTGTTATTTTTTTTCACTCTTAAACCTTGAAAATCAATTATAATAATACATAAATAAATATTAAATAAATTATATTTGTCATGAAAAAGTTGTTCAAAAACACATAGTTATATATAATTTATTGATTGAATTTTTATTTTTATTGTCTCCGTGTATTAATGTGGGCAATAGAATAAAAAATGCATTTTTTTAAAAAAAAATTATAATAGACATTTATGTTAGGTAGAATGTAGAATATAATTTTATTTTTAAAAATAATCGGCCAAAAAATAAATAAATTATAATGAATAGAAGTAAATAGGGAATTACAAAATTATTAATTTATAAATATTAAATCAACACTCTAAATAATGAAAATATTAACGAGAAATATAAATTAAATTTTTTTTCATTTTTTTCTTTGGAACTAAGCATTACAAAAATAATACCACTAAAAAAGTTAACTTTTTAAAAATTTGTTGTTCTTACACCCTATACTCTTAATTTAATATTAATTATCCAAGAATTTCAATAGGCATACCGAAAGTTATATTATATATACATTTATGAATTTCAAATGATAAAAATCTATTCTGGTGTTTATAGAAGAAATCATCGTGATGACAGTGGTAGGCAAAAAGCAAGCTTGGTTACCAATATATAGCGAATGGTTGTGAAAACTGTTTTAGTTTTAAAAAAATTTGGTCTTTCAAAGAAATTTTATTAAAATTTTGTTTAATTAGGTCTTAAAAATTTTAAAATCAGTTCAAGTATTGAAACAACTTCTTATCTCAGCAACGCTCCATTTCTAAAATACAGCGGTTTTGCCTACCAATATCCATTGAATATAAAAACAGTAGCTTCTCGTGTAGTTCTGTTCTATCAAAGGGATTGAATCATAATATTTACAATTTAATAAAGAACAATATTAATTATAATATATATATATAACAAATTATATATAACTTGCTGAATATTAAGACTCAAAGCCAAGCCAAAATTTCTATTAACAAATTAGTTCATTAATTAATATTTATTGATAGATTAATATGAGTATTGACTAAACTTCCAAGCCTTGGATTTTTAAAAATATGATGTATTTTTCTTGAATCATTTGTTTGAACGTTAGCACAGAAATTCTGGACGAAAGTTCACTTAATTATTTTGAGCTTCATTTTATCGAAAGTAATATTTATATAATAATCTCAACCCAAAGGAGAGGATAAATAAGAATGAAGGTTAAGTATTTCCAGGTGGGTGTTTTTGGAAAGTAGTGGTGTTTTGGGGCTTGTCATCGTTGGAACCTGGGAAGAGTGGAGTGTAACTTGCTCTCTGCTTTGTTATTATAATCCAATTAGGGCTATCATCAGTATCTCAGCTCGGAAAGCTAATGTTCTAATTTAAATATAACTAAACATAGGTGTCTCGGGCAATTAAACAAATGAATGTCTGCACGTGAGGGGCGGAATATCCCGCGGCGGTGCACCAGGAAGTATCAACGATCAACGACTTGTTTAGAATAAATTATGAATTCATTGATTTTATTTGTGTATACCTCCTCCTTTCATTAATGATTTCAATGAATTCGTGGGATAATCAAGTCAAGAGTACAATAATAACTTTAGAAAAATTTTAATTGTCTTCGAATGGTGATGCGTCCCAAGCAAACTGAAACGAGTAAATAAAAAAAAAAAAAAAAAATCAACCAACATCGAGATAAATAAAATCGAATGAGACAAAAAATGATTCTGGCGTTACGATGGGCCTAATCGAGAGCTTGATTGTCTTTGACAAGAGCGCAAGTGGCATTCCCGGGAAGCTCGACTGCTCGTTTGACGTTAATTGAACGTTTAGCGTTTTTTTTTTTTCAGGTGGCCATGAGTAGATGTGCACGTGAATTGTTTGAATATGGAGCCCCTTGGATGCAATGCATTGCGTGCGTGCCTAACCTTGTTTGTAGTGATTTCCAAAAGGAGTCGAACTTGCTCCGAAATCGTTTTTGAGTAAACAATTCGACAAAAAGATTATTCATCTATCTCTCTAATTAGTTCATAAAAGAAAAGGAGGACGAATTTTCCCAGGAAAGAATATCGTAAATAATAATATAAGATAAATGTAAGGTTATGGTCACGATCTTGAGCGAGATTAAGAAATTTAGATTTTCAAAGAAGATTCTCTTCTCTTGTTGAAAGAACAAATGAATGGCTGAAAGGAATGGCGAAATGTCTCAAGAAGAATTCGTTAACATTTCCCACATTCAGATGAGATCCAATTAGATACCTATTTAAAATAATGAAATATTCAATTGAAATTATAATTAAATCTGAGTTGTTTTATATATGAAAATGACGAGACGAAAACAATAAAATAACTTTTATATAAATTATTTTGCATTTATAAATACTAACAGGAAATTGTTGGACTTTTAATTATTTAATTATTTATTTATTTTACTATATCTATCTAACTATCTACTTAACTATCTATCTATCTAATCTTATCATAGAAGCATAAATTGTAAATATATATATATATATATATATATATATATATTAAAGATTTTTATGAAATCAAAGTATTATGGATTGTCTAGAACGGAAAAATCATTTTAATTTTGTTTTTATTTCTTAATTAAAGTAATTAATAAAAAGTGTCAATTAATGTTCAAATAAAAAAAACATTACATTGATAAACGGTATGATTGGAAAGCATGAATACTTTTTTTTTATTAATTCTATAAATATTAATTAATTAAATTTTAAAAATAATTTACTTTGATATTCATTTATCTTTCTTGGGATAGACAATAATTGCCATGAAGTTAGCAATATATATAATAATACAAAGGAACAATTATAATTGAATAAACTTTCAATATTATTTTTTAATATTAATAATATCAAAAAATACAAATATAGGGTATATATATACATATGTTGGTTTATATATAGGTTTCCGTGAATGTTATTGTTATTATTATTATCAGATTTATCAGGGATA
This sequence comes from Labia minor, assembly GCA_963082975.1. Classification (NCBI taxonomy): domain Eukaryota; kingdom Metazoa; phylum Arthropoda; class Insecta; order Dermaptera; family Spongiphoridae; genus Labia; species Labia minor. Next base: position 59,564,133 of record OY720345.1, read on the forward strand.
TAATCACGTATTTTTGTGAGATTGTTTTCTCGACGTTTCGGCACCCATTTTGGCAGTGGCGCAACCAGGATTTGATCCTGGGGGGGGTTTTGACTAGCCGCTCCACCTTCCTATGGCGCCCCCCCCCCCCCGGGCTCTCTCAAAGACAAATTTTCATTAAGATTTTTTTTTATATTAAATATTTAAAAAAGTTTTGTAAATGAAACACTGATTTTACAAAATCTGGCAAAAAATTTAATTTTGTATTTTATTTACTTGTATTCACAGTTTTAGAAAGAAAATATTTTTTCCAGCTATAAGTAAATCATTTTAGCTTTCCTCATGGAATGATAGCTTATACGATGGTCGGAAAATTTTGAAAATTTTTTCTCCGAGATTTTTCGAGATTTCCACTTTTCAGACGGTTCTGAATCCAAAACTGCAAAAAAAAAAAAATTTTGAACCGGCCGGCCGTTCGTTACCGAGATTACGTCTAGACAAAATGAGATATTGTCTTGAAATTTGATATTTAGATGATTTTTTTTGGCGAATGATGGGCGGGGATTGGATTGTTTTTGGACAAGATCGGACCTTAAGTAAGGTTAGTTTAATCCCTAATTTTTTTAAAGTATCAAAGCACATTTTATTGATTTTCTCAATAAATACCGATTTTTATGAGAATTATACTATCGTATTAAATTTATAGGAAATCGAATTTACTAAAAGTTTCATTATATTCATTTTTACCTAAACATAATAATAAAGGAGTTATTTATAAAAAAAACTACTTTAAGATTTCGAAATCTTTTCGTCCGTCCGTAGTGGCAGGATATTTTGAAAGAAATCATGTAAAAATCCCTAAGAAAAAATCCCTAAATCAAAAATCCCTGGAAAAAAATCCCTAAATGCAAAAATCCCTAAGTAAAATATCTCTAAAAAAATAAATCCCTAAATAAAAAATTTCACTAATTTTTTTTACTTATTTAATAATGAATGAAGAGACTTGAATAAGGTAGTTATACATCATTCTTGGTGTCATCACATCTGTTCCATCTGGTTTTTTAGCGTCCCATTTTTCATGGTTTGCCTTCATTATGATCAGAAGCTCATCATGCGAGTCGCGGAATCGTTTCCTTGGTGGATCAGACTTCTTACCACGAACATCACGACAGATTTCCAAAGAGATAAGGTTATGCGCAATATGGATTTGCTTATTCAGGTCCCATACTGATGTCTTGTAACCTCCTAAGCGTGAACGAAGAGCACTGTTGTAACCTTCCAATCAGGGCCGTCTTAAGGAATTCGGCGCCCATGGGCTACTAAAAATAATGCGCCTTTATTCCTAAGAAAATAGACAGAATGGCAAATTGGAGTCGGAAAAGTTATACAAAACAAATGTGTCAGTACAAGAAAAAAACTATTTATTACTTTTATAATAAACTGTTATCTTTATTGTAACTTTTCTTTAAAGTCACTTATTTAAAAGATGGTTTACCCAGATTTGAGGGGATTATCTCAATAATGACAGTTCCGATCAGTTTTTAGTCTATTCCTTAGAACTATTAACTTGATCGGAACTATTATATGATTGGTGGTCTTATATTAACTCCAGTGCGACTGAAACAAAAGTACGATCGGTAGGGTGTTACTCCTATTTCGCGTTGCCCTTCTCTATCTATCGTTTTTCAGCACATTTGAAAGAAATAAAAATCAGTTTAATATTTTAAGAAGTGTTTTAATTTAAAAATAAGTAAAAACTAATAAAATGAAAAATAAGTTTTTACTATATCGCAAATAAAAAATTGCCGCCTCAAAAGGCTTGCGCCCTGGGGCTATAGCCCATTTAGTCCTGTGGTTAGGGCGGCACTGCTTCCAATGAATTGTTTGTTCGAGGCAAACCCATCAAAGTGGCATCGTAGATGTTCCAATGTTCCAATGTCGAATTCGGGGTCATAAAAGCCAGCCAAAAATTGTTCACCTAGCCAAGTGCGCTCGAAGTAAGAAAAAAGATCACGAAGTTTTACCCTGTTGGTCGTCCAGCTAATGCTTGGGAGGCTACAATGACTTTTGATGGTGGTACCAAAAGCAAAGCTGCAAGAGTTCGTAAATGAGTGGAGTTGTCAGGATTAACTATATCATTATAGAGCTTCAAAACTTCTCTGGCATTGACTTGATGTTTCATTAAGCTATTAAAACGTATGCTAATAAACGAAATTTGAGTAAATTCCCTTTATTTAACATACGAATTTGACACCCCTATTTTTACGTTTTGCCCCTATGTATTTTTTGACCTATTTTTCCCTTCTTTCGGTCCAGGCCTGTTTACCTCCTTGGGAGGTCTTGTCTCAGGCAACTGGGTGTCATGCTCACCTTGTGATTTAATTTTCTTAATCACAATTAAAATTAAATCAAAAATGAAAAATTTTGTTTTTAGTAATTTTTTCTTTTAGGGATTTTTTCAGTCAATGATATTTTTATTTAGGGATTTTCGGTCTTAGGGATTTTTCTTTTTAGGGATTTTTACCCGTTTCCACACATTTTGAAAAAAATAGTCTTTGCTTCATAATTTTTATGAAATTAGCAATTATTGTATTCTTAATAAAAAATATTTAGAATTTGAGTAATATTTTTATTTATTTTATATTTAAATAATAGTCAAATTGGAAAATTTCACAATCATCTAGTAATTTTATATTAAGTCTTTTGTTTTTCATGATTTAGGAGAAATAATAAAATAATTTTTTTATTTCTTATATTAAATTCTGCACGAAAAAATAAGCAATTTTTACTTTTGTTAAAATTTTTTTAAAATAAAATAAACTTGCTTATTATACACTAAGTTATGGTTTAAGAATTTTTTTTTTCAAATAAAAAGAAGGGAGAAAGATTATATTTTTTCTTTTCTATTTGTAATATAGTACATAATATACAGCAATTTTAATATTTTTTTCTCTCCTGGGGGGAGGGGGGGGGGGGTTATAACCCCAAAACCCCCCCTGGTTGGGCCATTGGGAGAAATAATAAAATAATTTTTTATTTCTTATATTTAATTCTGTACGAAAAAATAAGCAATTTTTATTTTTGTTAAAATTTTTTTAAAATAAAATAAACTTACTTATTAAACACTAAGTTATACTGTAAGAATTTTTTTTCTTTTCTATTTGTAATATAGTACATAATATACAGCAAGTTATATTTTTTTCTCTCCTGGGGGGGGTTTTAACCCCCAAAACCCCCCCCCTGGTTGCGCCACTGCATTTTGGCGTCATTTTCAAGAGATTATTTATTTGGGAGTATTTTTGGGATTCAGAGACTAAGACCCAGAATATATATGTTACGGTAAATGTACACTCTTGGGAAATGTACACATTTACCGGAAAATGTGTACATTTCCCAAAAAGTTAGGTATATGTGAACTGAATATAATGTATATGTACATATACAATATTTTTGTTTTTTGTGATACAATCTGTTCTAGTTGGTTTTTAAATTTTTCTTTTTGTTCCATTGTTTTTCAAAAATTCTAACTAAAAAATAATTTTTTGTAGAAAAATTAAAATTTTAACTTACCTGAGTCTTATTTCTCTAAATATCTTAAATTATATCAGTATACTATGGCATTAATTAGTAATCTATGCTCACATTTACCAAAACGACATGGTCATTGTGAATTCAATGTACATTTCCCTTATTTGAAATTGTAAATGTTAGTTGAATGCACATTACCCAAATGAGGAGGCTAATGTGCACATTTACCGGAAAATGTGTACATTTGCCACAATATCTACTTTTACCGTAACATATATATATGTTGGTTTAGGTTTCCAGACCCAGAATCCCAAAAATACTCCCACCTAAATAATCTCTTGAAAATGGCGCCAAAATGGGTGCCGAAACGTCGAGAAAACAATCTCACAAAAATACGTGATTATATCCCTGATAAATCTGATAATATATTTCTTTCTGATTATGTTTTTCCGATGATATGGTTGTATAATATATTCAATTATCCCGAAGGCGCCCTGAGAAGTTAGTATTAATTAAAATGATATTTTTTACAATAAGTTATACTAAATAATTATAAATGATATTTGATTATTAGAAAAATTAATCAATACTTATTTGATTAATTTAGAATCGGATTTGTCGACCGGGCACTAGTTATTATTAATATAATACATTGATTTTATTATTAAAAATAATTTAAAGAGGGATTTGAAATTCAGTTCATCATTCCTTGAAAAATCATCCAATGAGGGATGATAATTTATTTTAAATTATATATATTTATAAATTAAAAGATTATTTTTGCTTTAATTTGAATAAAAAATAATTACCTTTTACTATATATAAATTTGAATAAAGATGGGGGAATAATAGGTAATGATATTGCGCTGAGGATCTCACACACATAAGTTGATTATCTATTTTTCAAGGACTAAAAAGTTCCCTAAAAAAGTATAATATGTATTTATAAATAAGGTTTGAACTGATTTTAAGTTCATTTAAATCTTAAATAATTCAATTTCATAATATTTCAATTATTCTATAAAAAAATAATTTAACAAATTTAGGAAAGATTTCAGTTTAATTATTTTTAATTGAAAATGAAAGATTATTTTTTTTTTTATAAATAAAATAAATTCTTATTATGTAAAATCAATCCATTAATACTATTATAAGATTTAAGATACATATTGGAGAAGAAAGTAATTACAAAAAGTTATAATTAAATAAATTCAAAAATTTTAATTTAAATTATTTTGCATAATAATTATTTTTAATATTATTATACTTACTATTCGTTTTAAAAATTTTATTTTATTATTATTTTTTTTTATAGGAACTTTAAATATAAATGTTAACATTTCTAATTCTAATTTTCATCATCCTTCTTATCGACTGTTTCGATAACAATATTTAAACATAAAAAAAAAGAAAAATAAATAAAACCTCTCGTAATGTTTTATTAAGCACCTATTTTTGGATTCGTTCCCTTCTCTCATGAATATTTAAATGATATAAAGCACCATTTACGACCATAAGCGCAAAATTTGCCACCATCCCAAAACATTAGAAGAAATGCCCCCATTCCTTCTAAAAAAAAAAATAAAAAAAAGATAAATTTGCATAATAGAATCTTATCTTTTAACATGAAAGAAATTTGTCCCGGTTATTAATTTAATTTTAGATTTAATCAAAGTAGCAAGCAAATTATCCAAATTTTTCTAGAATCATTTGCTTTTATAGTCTACGCTGAATGAGTAAAAAAAAAATATTTAATTTATTTACTCAATTATATATCGATGAATCTCGAAATCTATATATTTAATACGATAGTGTCCGTCTGTACGCAAAAAACTCCAGAGCATAAACTACAAGGAGTAAGGTAACCAAATTTTTCTGAGGTACAGGGTACCTCAAATGATGAAAAATAAAAAAAAATTAGAATCTTAGGTAACTCCTGAGCTGAGCTGCGGGTGTTCCATTTTCCAGAAATATATATAAAGGAGAGTGTTTGTTTGTATGTATGTAATTTGTTTACTTTTTTGCTGTCATAGAAACAGATACGTATATATATAATAGAACCTCTCTCTATCCCTCTATTTAAAATTTTAAAAAATGGAGTGTTCTAGCCAAATTAAGAAATTTAAATTCCTTATGCGACATTGATAGGTAAATGAATTGGACTGGAAGAGGAGACATGTGATTAGAGAAATTGGGGAAAAATCAACCGAAATGTAATTAAACAAAAAAATTCAAGAATTATGATACAGATACGACTAAGATACAATTAACATACAAAATGTAGAATTTGAAAAAGTATAAATATTTAAATACTTAAGATCTCTAATCATGAAGGATAATAATATTCGAGATGAATTTAAATCGACGTTGTAATTGAGTAACGCCTGTTATTACACAGTAAAGGGGCTTATCTCTTCAAGAGGATCAAAATTAAAATATATAAAATAATTATTTTTCATGTTGATCGATGACTAGGGTGACCATATTTCGAAAACACCAAACCGGAACAAACGGTATACCTTTTTTTAGAACTAAATTGAAAAAATTTTGAAAAAAAAATTACGAAATGTCCTAAATATTGAAAAAACGGGACAGTAGGCTGTCCCGGAGACATTTTTGGGACAGAGCACTTAAAGACGGGACGTTTGGTCACCCTATCGATGACTCTGGGAGACGAGAGTAGATTTAGAGTATTTGTGAGATTAATATTGTTCGCATCATTTATAGGCCAAAAGAAGAGGAGGTCACAGGGGGATGGCGGAGATGGCATAACGAGAAATAATGTCCAGATATAGTTAAGGTTATAAAATCGAGAAGGCTGGGATGGGAAGGGGACGTGGTTGGAATTAGAGAAACTAGAAATTGGGAGAAACCGATTGGGAAACATCCGGTGGAAGACCAAGGACCAAGGTGGGTGGACAATGAAGGAAGGGACATGGGAGAGATGGGACATGGTAGGATTTGGTTGTAGCTCAGGATAGGGACGCTTAGAGAAATGTGGATGCTGCGGCTAAGAACTTTCGAAAACTGTAGAGACACAGAGTTAGATAAATATAACATATACAATAATAATATATAATTAATTTACTGATTAAATTAAAATATATTTTACAAGAAAACAAATAAATGTCTTATCTACTTATACTGATGGAAACAAAATGGATGAAAACCTTTTACATACAGACTTTCAACCAAATACTATGTATCACTCGGGGGTACAGGGGGCGGAGCCCCCGTCTAGGTGTGAAGAGCGCCGAAGGCGCTCGGAGCAGCTAGTTATGATTATTATACTTAATTTTATTTAATATAAATAATTTGGATTATTCAAAACGAACGAATTTATTATATATTAATGAAATTAAACATCTATTGCAGAAAAAGAAAGTTTAATAAAATCAATTTAAGTAAAAAGAAATCTTTTTAAAAAATACACTTTACTTAAAATTGCACTAAAAAGTAAAAAATAAAATCACTTTAAAGTGTGTGCGCTCAAATTATAATAACACCAAATGGAAGCAAATGTTTTACGGTGTTATTATACACCAAATGGAAGAAAATGTTTTACGGTGTTATTATAATTTGAGCGCACACACTTTAAAGTGATTTTATTTTTTACTTTTTAGTGCAATTTTAAGTAAAGTGTATTTTTTAAAAAGATTTCTTTTTACTTAAATTGATTTTATACTTTTTAGTCGTATTCAGCGCCTCTAGAACTGCTATCGCCATCTATGATTGGAATAGTGAACTATTCCATATTCCGCATATGAAAGTTTAGTTAATTAATTACCACTAATAGATAAATAATTCAGTGGATTTTTTAGCAGGAGCAAGCGCGTATGCAAAATTTCAAGTTGATTGAATGACGGGAAGTTGTTGAAATATCGATTATAAAATGCCGCGGACAAACAAACATCCGGACACAGTGAGTTAAGTAAAAGTGTATAAAAAAATGCAATATTTCTTTGTCGTATTAAAATCTCTCTAATGACAAAGTAATTTAAAATAAAATAATCAGTTTTTTAATTTTATTTAATTACATATGATTATATATTATTTTTGGTCGCATTAATTACAATTTAACAACAAAGCAACTCATAACCACCTCCATCCATTGTATACCTTCCCCTAATTCCCTATTAGATGTTTGTTTTTTATATATTGAATTTTGAAGTTTCCAAATGTTTTTTCTTAAACCGTCTTCTACAATTTAACTCGAGTGTTTCGCCCAATTAATTATTTATAGATTATCTAGAAAAAAAAATAGCATCACTGCTTAATGGAATAAAATGTCCATGCAACATTAAACAGAATAAAACATAATTGAAAAAAAAAAATTTACATTTTATTTCATATTAGTTGAAAAACTAAGTTTCAGCTAAGCTATAATAGAAGAATATGTCAAAGTTCCTCCACCTTTATTATACATATATTGTTTTTATTTTAGATTTGTTTATAATCAATCAACTGCTATTTGTAGTCCACACACTATTTACTCAGAATCCTCTATATTATAATGAAAAATAAATAAGTGGCTGTAAAAGAGCTACTTGAATTTTCAACCAATATTCTTATGACGTTTCATTCGCGCGAATAAAATATCATTATGTAAATATTCATCGATAACGAATTTATATAATGAAAATTGTTGTATTTTTATAAAATATATCATTTAAAAAAATGTAAAAAGTAAAATATTACGAACAATTTAGAATAATTTAAAAACATTTTCTTTAAAGAATGATTGAAAATATTTAGGAGATCAAACAAATCATCAAGAATAAACAAAACAAACAACTTAATAGGAGTTTTTTTGAGTAACGAGCTCTTTTCCCCATGGGTAAGGGAGAATTATGTTAATTACTTCAACCACTTGTGGATTTATAATCAAATATTATTAAATTCAATCGTTTTTTTTAAAGTTATCTTATATTTAAGATGCATTTGAAGAAGTAATTCATTCATTTTCAAAAATAGAAAAAAAGGATATTATTTAAATTTGAATGAAAATTAAAATGAAAATAAGCTAAGAAAGAATAATATCTTCGGCAAACGAAATTAAATTTCATTTAAATATTAGATTATAAATATTAAAATGCAACAAAAATACAATTTATATTCTAATTTTATTTGATTATTCCTGAATGTATGAATGTAGGATCAATGGATTCTAAATAAAGTATCAATGATGAATTTTGATCGAAAATATGTCTTAAAAGTAAAAAAAAACTAATAAATATGAAGAAATTTATTAATAAATTTTTTTTTTTAAATTAAGATTTTATATTGTCTTTAAGATAACAGTACCTGGTTCACCGTACCTCGGCTCGGTACTTAAAAAAAATTATTCCTTACGAACTATGAATATTTAAGATTAAGATTATTATTTAAAATAAATAAACGACAAAATATATGAAACAATTTAAAAATTTAAACGAACATAAATTAAAAAAAAAATAATCATAAAACAACAGTTCTTAAAAGTACGAAAGTCAGAAAAGTATGGCCTGTGGATATAACATATATATTTCGTAAATTGATTACAAAATATTATTAAAATAAATATTTTTAATTTTATTTTCTTTACAATATTTTGTATTTAAGGAAGCGCTGTCCGGCGTTTTTATTATTAAAATTGAAATTTAAAATTAAGGAAAAACTAACAATTGATTGATGTTTTTTCCCGAGGCTGAAACCAATACAGATCGATTTTTCTTTATAAATATTATCTATAGTGTGAATTTCAAAAAATTCCTTCAAGCGGTTTAATATTTCAAAAATACAATTATATTTATACAATTTTTGTTAGTATTATTAATAGGATAAGATATTTGTTCATTTAAATTTAATTTTAAACTTTTAATTTAATATAATATATAATATATATATATATATAATAATGAAACATATATTTGAAGAATAAATGATAAATAAATTTAATAAAATGAATTTTAAAAATATAATTGAAGCAAACATTGCCATATGTTGCTCTTTCGTATGTGTTTGCATAATGCATATTTAATGTGATGACTATCTAAAAGTGTGATAGAATATTTGTGTTTCTAAAAGTTTACTTAACAACTAGATTTTCTTTTTATTTTCTTTTTCAACTCGAAATTTTTTATTCTACACTTTTCACATACATTTTAACTATCTAAGCTCTGCGAACTTAATGTAAAGAAAACTATTACATCAATTCATGATCTTAGAAATAAATTTCTTCCAGAAATATATATGTCAATTCCCTTCCATGTTCACCTTTTCTCTATTGGATTCAAAATGTATACATAGATAAATCAAATATTAATAAGTTCATTAAATTAAGCTATATATAATAAATGTTATTTTACAAATGACTGCCATTCACGCGCCAGCACGTGACTTGGTACCAACACAAAGAGCCAAACAGGCGCTGGTTTAATAAATATTATTTATTAATTTTAATTGATAATTTATAATTAATTAAATTTAAATATAATATATGTTAATTAATTCAATTCAAATTACGAGATAGTCGAGTCGAGGCACTCCAGATTTTTTCTATTAAACTATTTTTTTAAAAAAAAAATCTTATTTTTAAAATTTTATTATTATATAAATTATAATTTAATTACATTAAAAGTTCCAAAATATTATAACGATAGCCGGGGGGTGACTGTCCCCTTCACACCAAATAATAATTAAATAGTTTTATTGTGATGAAACAAAACAAAATTAGGTTGTAAGCTCTAATACAGTACTGCTTTAATTATATAATTTTGTCTCTTTTGTTTTATTCTCCTTTTCCATTCTAAAATGTTAAAACCATCCTACCATCCATTTAGTTGTGATCTTGAGTACGACACTGGGAAATAGTATAAAAAATTAAAAACTTTCATAGAAAATATATTGAAATGAAAGTTAAAAAAATTTAATAAAAAAATAAAATAAAATATAATTTATTATGCTTGAAAAATGTGTTCAATATTTGCCCAAAACCACTCCTGTGACTTTTGAAAATACATCCTATTAAAAGACAGCTTCTATCAATTCAAGTGGTAAGGGTATTGTAAGATTAATAGAGAACGGATTTAAAAAAAAACCTCTGACTTTTGTACAAGGACAACGCCTACTACGTCGATTGTATTAATTAGGTGTTCTATGATCAGTACAACGGGTCCTATCAACCTTTTTCTTGATTTTCTTGATTGGAGGCGCTACTTTTTATCAAGTAGCTTTCCAATTTTGATCCCAGAGGGTGGATTGACTCCAATAGACCCCAGCTAGAGAAATTCCCTTACCAGGCTCGGGATTTAACCTGGGACCACGAGAATGAAATCCAACGATGCTTTAGTTTAGATTAAAAAAATAAGTTTTTTTTATCCATAACATAATAAAAAAGGGTTTACAATAATTTTTACATTCAATTTGTGACTCATTTCAAAATATGTTTAATGTAAATAATCTAAATCAATCTAAAAATAAACATTTCGAACATAATTTTTTATTTGACTAGGAAAGGCTTTATATAAAGAAAAACATAGTCTACATATATTGGTGGGGAATGACAGGAAATATTTATAGTGAGAAGGGGATGGATGAGGGGTGGGATTTGTGATATAATTTTTTTTTATTTAATATATTTCTAATTTTTTATTTAAAATATACACAATAATTATTGGTATTATTTTGCAGGCTTGCTTTCCCAGATTTCGTGTCGTGTTCAACATTACCTCACCAATATCTCAAATTATAACCTTATCTATAGTTTAAATCAAAATTGAGAATTGATTTTTTTATTAATAAAATTAATTGCTAGGTAAATAAACTTTTCCCAAACAAATAATTAAATTATTAATAAATCAAAATATATATAGATATATTTATAACTTCTAAACAAAGATTAAAATTATTGCTAAATTCAATAAATCTAAATATTTATATGGTATTTACATATATATTTATATGCTATATCCAAAACCTTTTATAGAATATAAATTTTCTGAATGACTTTATTAACTATCGTTAGGCTATAATGTAACAGGTTTTCTGGGTTATTTTTTAAAATCAATAGGTAATTTCATGATAAATGAATTGGATTTTTATGAAGGAGCTGTCCAGATTTGATAAATGTCAACCATCAAATGGGGCGTTACCTACGCAATTCATAAATAATTTATCCGATTAAATAACTTCTATTATATAAATAGATAATTTTCACTAGGGCATGAAATACACATATGGTTGGACCAGATACTTCGTTCCATGTTCTAATTTGAAGTTACCTGTTTTTAGAATTAATTTTCAAATTTGTGTCAAATTAGTTCCGAAACATAGTCATAGGTCTTGACTCAAGACGATTGTTCGTCTACTTATGTTAATGTCTTAATAGTCGAGTAACACGAGCTTACTTTGACAGACATGCCTATCGCGATCCATGAATAAACATGCTGCTTAAAATTGGGTGACAGCATATCGATGACTATTTTTGTTCTTGATTGATGCTCTACCATTTATATATGTTGTTAATATATGCTTATTATAATTCTGTAATATAATATAAAATAAAATTATCAAAAGATTATAACTACAAACATCATCATTAGTTCCTTCAGGCATTTTAAACTGAAATTCTTATTTTTATTTCTGATAATTGGAATTAATTTGGGCTAAATCTTAATGACTAATCAATATATAATAAAAAGTTATTTTTTTTCAATATAAAATTTATTTTTTTTAAATTTAAAAAAATAAGAAACTTATTAGAAATGTTTTATATATACGAGGGCAGGACAATGAATCCGTGACTTTTGAATGAAACACAGGATTTTTGATAAAAAATTATTTTATTTTTCAACGTAGTCTCCCTTGAGCTCTACACATTTGGTCAAACGTTTCTCCAATTATTTTATCCCTTCCAAAAAATAAGATTTGTCGAAGACATTAAATTAGGTATTTGTTTGCTTCATAATTTCATCTTGGGGTCAAATCTCTTTCCGCCGAGCCATTCCTTCCAGTTTGGAAACAAGAAATAGTCACTTGGGGGCTAAAATCGGAGAATGGGGCGGATGAGGGAGCAATTCGTATCTCAATTCATTGATTTTCATGGAAATTCATTTTATTCCATTTTCTTCTAGTCTATTAATAGATGACATACAAAAACTAAAAGATCCAACTGATTCAAATTTTGACCGGAGTCAGGTTGCCTGCTGATAGGAGCAGTGTTGCCATTTCATTTAAAAGACAGAAAATTTATTAAGTCACGGACTTATTGACCTCCGCACGTATTCCCCATCATTGGCAAAAGAGAATATACAAAATAATGATAAAAATAAGTATTATGAAGAAGAAGAAAAACTAATATTCAAAACGTTACACAAAATTTAGATAAATATATAATAAGATTATAACAGAACCTGTGCATTATTGCTTTCGTTTTTTGGACAATATATACATTTTTAATCAATTAGGCACATACCATATATACACAGAAACAAACAGGAAAAATTACCTTCCACTCAGGTGGACAGTCATTCATTCAATACGAATGCCAGAAGTTTCAAAACGCCTCCAATATTTGTAATATTTAAAATGATTTTTAACATTTTTTAAAATTAATTGTTTTTTATTTTTAAATTTATATTATCAACTTAAATGACATTAAAATGTGTTTTTTCGTTTTTATTTATTTTAGGGTTTTGTCAATTGAATTGAATTTTCTTCATTAATCATTTCGTTATTTCTATTTTCTATTTCTCTAATTATTATTTGAATTATTGTATTTCATTATTTATGTTTCATACATCTTCATTTGAAATTGTAATATCATTTTTATGATCATGTTTTGCTTTTAATTAAGTTTAAATTTTTAAAATAATTTTCAATATATTGGAAAATTTTACATTACCTTTACAACCAAATTTTCTTCTTTGTTCTTTTATTAGCAGCTTTACATTCAAATTCTTTTAAATGATTTATTTTTATAACTTTATTCGTTCATTATTATTTTAGGATACCTCCATTAATTGAGAGGAACAATTAATTTTTAAAATCATAAGGTATTAATAGCGTAATTGTTCATTATAAAAAAAAAAATAAAAACATAATAAAATTAATTAAATGAGTTAACGTTTAAAATATACATGTTTTTAAAGAACAAAATTGATCAGTTACCATCCAAGAATAATTTATATTCCTTATTAATTTTATATATTCTTATTTTTTTTTTAAATTTAATAATTATTAATGCATATTTGATATATTTTAAAATACTTGAATCAATTCTTGGATGTTATTATTTCCTATTCAATACATTTATAATTAATCTCTTGCTTAATGAAATTTTACTAAAATGCTTGTTCAAAGTTAATATTGGTCACCATTTTTATTTATCTCGCCAGAGAAAATTTCCGATTTCGAGATTTTGATGGTTTTATACATTTTGAAGGTCCTTGAGTCAAGGTTGAGAAAAATGTTTCTCTCTCTCTCTGTGTATGTGTGTTTGTAGACAAAATTACGCATAAACGGTTTGAGCTAGAATAATGAGATTTGGTACACGAGCATTATTCAAAATTCGTAGTTTTCTTTCAACTTTTGAGAAATGTAGCTCTTTCGGAAGAGGGTCATTACCTATCACGTTTTCATTTTTTCCCTCTAAACTGACCGTAAAAATAATGATATATGTTTGATAGTTTTTCACATGATTAAAAATTTCACAAAACTGCTATATATATAGAATTTCAGCTCAATTGAATCGCTGAAAGTACTGGAATTAATTTTTTAACACGTTGACTTGCAATCACGCGCCAGCACGTGACGTGGTGCCATCAACAAAGAGCCAAACACGCGATGGTTTATTAAATATTATTTATTAATTTTAATTTATAATTTAATTAATTAAATTTAATTTAAATATAATATATGTGTTAATTAATCCAATTTAAATGAAGTCGAGTGGAGACACTCCAGATTTTTGTCAATTTGTAATGGAGGCTGGATTTTTGGTCAAGTTTAAAACCTGTGAGATAAAATTAAAAAATTCAATCTACCAATTTCTAGATCAGAAAGGCATTTGCACTTGAAGTGTTTTTTCTTTTCTAACCTTCTAAAAATTGATACTATTAATAAAAGATATTGTTAAAATATGTGATTCATTAATAAAGAGCATATTATATTAATGATTCTTCTTTTATTCCTTTTCAAATAGAATCGAAATCTAATCTTAAATATTTCATGGTTGTTTTTTGACATTTGCCTTGACCTTTTGTAACCATCTCTTAATTACATTCTCAATCTCAAAGTTTCAATTATTCTCATTTAAATCTCTCTAATATAGTCAAAAATAATAATTTCGATAATTGATTTTTATAGTGTTATTTTTTTGATCTTTTTCATGGCTGAAAGATTCTTTGATATCTAAAATTCCCTTTGGTAATCTTCCAGGGCGCTATACAATCAATATATTTCTCTTTGATGTTAAGATGAAACAAATGAGAATTAAAAATAAAGGTGAAAAATTAAATGAATTAATTCATAAATTAATTATATTATATCAATCAAATATATTTCTATTTAAAAACAATATAGTAAAAAAGAATGAAATGTCATTTACCTTTATTTTCTGGTTTTATTATTTCATGTATGTTTTTTTACTTGATGTTCTAAGGAAATGGTTTATATTATTTGATTATGAGTAATTCAACTCTTTTTAGTAGTTCAGAATTTCTAAAAAGAAAAAATTTCAAATTAAAAGATAAATTTATATCTACCTCTATATATATATATATATTTCATCTGATTTACAAGTCTAATTCTCTGTTTTTAGACTTTTGTTCAAATAGTTACAAATTTATTAAATATTTAATATTATAAAGTTTTCCTGTTATTTTATAAACGTTTATTTTTCAAATTATTAGCTAAAACAAAGATTTTTAATTAAATTATTTTAATTAAAATTATTTTAAATTTTATATATAATATGATTATTCAATTTAAGATTAAAAAGAAAAATTATTATGTAATTTGATAATTTTTTAAACAAATTGAATATAATGTTATATCACTGATCCTCAACCTATGGTGGGGCGCACCTTCCTAGGAGGGCGCGGGCAGACTAAAGAAGGGGCACGGGAATATCCAAGAGAAAATTTAAAAAAATTGATTAACTGACTGAAAGTAAAATACACATACACGTAGAAAAACTCTTGTTTTGGCAGTTAAATAAAAACAATTTAAAAACAGAATCCCAAATACTATCAATACATTATTGTTGCATACATTTTATTGTAAGAGCGGGGCACGATGAAAATTATGTCGCGAAAACTAAAAGGTTGTAAAACTCTAAATAATATTATATTAAGATAATTCTTTTTATTTAATTTAATAGAGATTAATTTGTATGAAAAAAATACTTTTATTTAATGTGATGTGATGTTATTTTGAATATTTGAAATGGTACGTTGCAAATGAAAAATATGAGCTGTGGCCAGTCACAGAACCGACCGATGATTTGAAATAAATTAATTTCCAAACAATATTATATTTATATATAAAGTATGTATCAAAAAAAAATATTTTTAAAACTTTAATTAAAATGACTAAATTATATTATCTTGATTTTTATTTTTAGTTTAATTACTCAATTATTAATTAGTACTATATTTTAAGTGAAAAATTTCCGACAATGAATATAAAATTAATACTTTGTAAATTACCACATCCAGTTTCCGGTTATACACTAAAAGTTGATGCATTTATGCTACTGATGCATTAAGTAAATATACCAAATTGTATCAAAATCCGTCGAGCCGTTGAAGCTATACATGTCTATACGGAGACACAATGGACAGACGGACGGACATCATATCTAAAAACACTTTTTCTCTTAACAAAATGCTTGATTCGTGGAGATTTGTATAAATCTCCACCTGTGAAATTTGGTGCGAAAACAAAACCCTCCTTTTCTATCGTCGGTCTGTAAAAAAAATGAAATTAAAATAGATTAGATGTGTGAAGAGATTTAAGACATTTCTAAACTTTTCTGTCAATTATTAATAAACGCAATTTAAAAGATTTAAATTGATTTAATTTATTTTATCTCAATATTTGATTCTATATTATATTATAAAATATTTATTTACAATCATTTTATTAAATATATTTAATTATTTATTTGAGTATCATTAACGCCCTATTAATTCTCAAATTAGTTGTTTTTAATAATATTTCAATTTAATATGCAGATATTTTTATTTATTTAGTAAATGGCAAAAATAGGTTAAATCATTAAAAACGAACATCAGACAAATCATATTTCATATTACATATCTATTACATTTTATTTCATTTTATAATTCTATCGATTTCGTAAATTTAATTTTATAAATAAAATATTTAGAGTATAGTATAATAATTCCTAAAATAAGATTTTTATAATGTATTTATATTATAAATGATATTTTATATTTTTAAAAATATGTGCATCCTTTAGAATTATTTCTTTGAATTATATACATGTACCTATATGATGTATTTTCAGCATAAATTACTATTATCTATCGATATAAATAATTATAATATAGAATCTGCACTATACATATAAGAACATACATATATTATATAAAAACAATTATTATATTATATTTTTATTCTCTTATAAAAAATATAGATATTTTATAATAAAAACAAATATTTTTATAGGTAGTTTTTTTCTTGGTTGCCTTTTCTTACTTAAAATTTTAATAAAATTCATATTGCCAATTTATATATTCAGTTTTAACTATTTAACAGTTTAAATTATTATTTATAACCTAATTACTATTAAAAGTTTTAATGATAAAATTAAATTTTGAAATTTAACTTCTTATAAATGATCCGTTTATTATTTAAAATTTGGCAAATTTATACTTTTTAATAATTAGGATCTTAAAAATTTATTTTAATAAAAATGAATTATTTTTTTAAATAATAATCATAAGTTAATATTTTATTAATGATGGCAGTGTGTTTAAAAAATTAATTTAAAATTTTTTTAATTAAATTTTTAAATCTTATTTTAATGGAGATTCAAATATATTTTTTACAATATAATCAAGAATTGCTGAAATGTTTTACTTTCGGTTCTTCTTTATTTTATTTAATTTATTTATCTTATAACTTTGCTTCGGTACGAAATGCATTCAAATATTTAGAAAGGGTTTCTATTTTTGAAGCTCAACTCGCGTGCGAAAAATTAAATTTAACCTGAACTAATGAGTTCTCTTTCGGCGTTACTAAGTTATTGATTACGACCATATATGCTCAATATGTCAATTTAAACATTCAAAATGTGGTTAAGAAATAAATAACTATCTACCATGACTTGTTATGTTAACATGGTTGGAATTTATATTTTTTTCACCATTAAATTAATAGTCAAGAAAATATCTTTATTTATATATCTAATCTGTATAAGCATAAAAATGAATGAATGTGTGTTTATTTAAGATTATCCATCTGACCAATGGATAGTAGTATTTTTTATAGTTGAGTAATATCTAGTGTTAAAATATTAGGGGAATGAGCAACTCCCCACTTTAACAGACAGAAAATCTATTATTCAATAAATAAAGAATAGTGGTGTTACATAAACATAACTGTTTGAAATTTATAAATACGAGGGCAGGTCAATAAGTCCGTGACTTTTTGAATGAAACTCAGGTTTTTGGATAAAAAATTATTTTATTTTTGAACTCTATATATTTCATCCAACGTTTCTCCAAATTTTTATTCCTTCCAAAAAATCAAATTTGGCAAGGACATCTTTGGTGCCGATTCACCCCGAGAAACCCACTGTTTTGACTGCTTTTTGGTCTCTGGTATGTTGTGGTGGATTCGCGTTCCATCCAAGGTTACGAAATGGCGCAAAAACTCGGTTTCAGTGATGATTTTTCCTGCAAAAAATGAGCACACGAAATTCACTTTTTTCATTTTCTTCTCAAATCACAAGGTAGTCTGCTATTAATGGGTCTCAAAAGAAAACTAAAAGACCCAGCTGGTTCAAATTTCGTCAGGAGTCAGCTGAAAGTGCCTGCCTGTGGAGCAGTGTCGTAATATGCAGTTCATTTAAGAGACAAGAAATCAAAAAGTCATACACTTATTGACCTGCCCTCGTAGAATTTAAATAGGTAAAATTATTTAACAACAAACTAACACTAAAACACTCAGTATCCAAAAATAAAATTATTTTTATATTTTTTTAATAATAATAAATGAATCTAGCGATCTATATCTTTCTGACTATTTCGGAACTTGAAAGTTTTTAGCTGCAGCAATCACACCGCTCTAAACATCCCTATCCTCCCATTCTCTCTCAAATTACCCACATTCCTCCTCTGCTCACCACATTCTTGATCTACCACTCAGATGTTTCCTAATCAGTCTTCTCATAAATAGATTTCTCTTTTCTCTTCTCTCATTCTCGCCCAAACGCAACCTCTTAATTTTATGACTAATTGGCCTATTTATTAATATATTAATTAATAGTTCATAAATTCTACATATTTTAGTGGCTGCTTCGGGATCCACATTCTATTATTCATATTTATTTATATAAAAAAGATTGTATTTTAATTCTATTATTTCATTGAAGAACAAATAAATATATTATTAGTTGAAAATATGGAATAGATTATATACGCATGACACACTAACCTTTCAAGTGGATCTAATTGTGACAGATTCATGGGGATAATGAGGGTCGTGTACTTGCTCTCTTTTAAATCAACATCTGTGGTTCCTCTTCTATTCATCCAGTCTTCTAAACTAAAACAAAAACTAAAATAGACTTCAATTCAAATAAAATATGTTACATGAATTAACAATAGATACAACAACAACAATGATATCCTTATATTAGACCTCTGAGTCCTTAACTCCACTAAAAACTTAAACATTTTTGAAGGGGAGAGGAATTAAATTGCCACAGAATAATTCCCATAGGTATAATAAATATAAGACACCATTTTTAAAAAAATATGTGATCTACATTCTCCCACATCATATTTCACTCACTTTATATGTTAATCCGACAAGATTATTTTATTCAAACAAAGTAGATGAAAGTGGGTGAGTTGAAGTTTAATTAATAAAGTCCAAGAATGTTTTAAAACTTAACTCGAGGGAATATATTAATTTTTATTGCAAATGTTTTTATTCTGGATATAAAAAGAGGCGTCTATTAATGTTTAGGATAGAACTTAACGAATAATATTATTCTACTAAATAATAGGAAAAAATGACTGGATATTATAAATATTAACTGGTCCATGGTTAACGACCACTGTTATAGACTGTTAACCTGGAATGAGAGAGAACACAATGGGGATGCAAGGAACATTTCCAGGGATGGTAAAAAATTCTTCTAATATTTCAATGAAATTTACCACTCTGTGTCAAAAATTTTTTTCCAACTTTTGAAACTCCTCTGCAAATTACAATTTAAAATATATTCCCTAAACAAATAAAAATAAATTAAATGAAAAACTTATCAATTGAAAATTTTCAAAATGTGAAAAGCAAAGACTTTGATAAAGATAATTAAATAATTCCATGTTTAGAAAAATATTTATGTTAGCTATAAATTTTTATAAATCTGATGAGTCCTAACAAAATCTTATCTTATTATGCTAGCTAAAATTGTATATATCTATCTATCTATATATCATGGTTCTCAAAAACCGCTCTAACGATTTTTTTCAAATTCACACTAGATATAGTATTTATAAAGAAAAAT
This sequence comes from Labia minor, assembly GCA_963082975.1. Classification (NCBI taxonomy): domain Eukaryota; kingdom Metazoa; phylum Arthropoda; class Insecta; order Dermaptera; family Spongiphoridae; genus Labia; species Labia minor. Next base: position 59,584,387 of record OY720345.1, read on the forward strand.
TAAGTTTTATTGATGATATCTCTTGAAACATTCAGCTTCATTATTAATTTCTTAATTGAAAATTATATATGGAAAACGTCAAAATTGGCCTCCATTTTTATTTGTATTAATATTTTTTTTTATTTAAAATATTTTAAAATTTATTATTTAATTTCGAAATAAAATTAAAAATATTTATTTTTAATAAAATATATATAGATATTTATTAATCTCTCTCAAAAAAAAAAAAATAAAATAAAAAACATCAAATCTGCCTGCTAAGACAGTAAAAAAATGACAATTTTTTATCTAAATACATATAGTCCAGCGGTTGGACTGATGTTTTAACGATTGGATTTCGTCGGTTCGAAACTCTCCGGGTGAATCGTTATTTAAAAATGAAAATAATGAATTTGTTATTTTTTTTCTTTTTATCTATTGTTTACATTTTAATAAATTACTATTTTATATTTATTTATTCATTGTTCTTTTATTAAATTTAATATTTATTAATATTATTTATTATTAATTTATATATTGATGACATCACAAATGACATTTATATTGAAATTTGACTCCCGCCTTTTTTTAAAGAATATTGTATTAATATTTTTTTTATATTTAAAATATTTTAAAATTTTTTATTTAATTTCGAAATAAAATTAAAAATATATATTTTTTTTATATTTAAAATATTTTAAAATTTTTTATTTAATTTCGAAATAAAATTAAAAATATATATTTTAATAATATTTTATAATTATAAATTACGATATATATTTATCAATAATAATGAATTTTTTTTTTTTAACTTAATTACAGAGCCGAGGCTCGGGGTCCCGGTATGATCTTAATATATTGTGAGAATTAGATAAATAATGTAGAGAGAAAAAAATATTTAAAAATAGATATTTATTTAAATGAAATAAAATTATTTAATTTACAGAATGAAAATGTCTATAATAATGTCTAAACATTTTTTCTTTATAATTTTACATTATAATAATACTAATTACAGTAGTTATAATATATGGGGAATTTTCAACTTTGACTGCCGATTTGACCATGTTCCCAAACGAATTTTAAAAAAACCAAGACCACTTTACATTTACACATTTTAAGCTCTAATCGAATCCAAAATCAAAATTTAAAAAATCGAAAAACAAACTCACAGATATATAGATTTTATAAATGAACATTTATACAATTTATTTTAATTAATTTGAAACATTTTAGGAAACAAATTTTTAATGGGTCATTTTTAGAAATCCCATTTAACAATTATAATAAATAATTAAAAAATTGTAAAATTTTTAAAGTATATAAAAATAAATTGTATAAATTGGTTAAAGGGTCGAGTGATAGTTCGGTGTCCCAGGTATATATTTTATATTAACACGCCTACTTTTCTGTATAATAAAGATATAAAGAATCATATTTTAATTTTTATATAACCAAGAAATCATTTTTTCACTTAAAATATAGTTGTAAAGCCCAAATCTCCGATCCATATAACATCATCGACTGGGCCGCTACCAAAAGGAGTCTTCTCTTGCTCTGACTAGGGCCACCGGTATTTGCCATTAGTCTCGAAAAAATAATATTAAATTTTATATAAATTTATAAATTAGAATATTTGAATTTGTTTAAATTTTAACACATGTAATCAATCATATGCATAAAGAATAGAAAATTTTGAAAATCAACTTGGTATTAAATTCAGAAAAAAAAAATACTCATATATAGAATATATAGACTAATCGAATATAATTGAAACTCTTTCTCTCCCTCTATTTTAGATTTGAAAAAACGGAGTGTTAAGAAATTAAGATTCCTTATACAACATGGATGGTTAAATGAATTGGGCTCCCTACCTCCCTGAGAAATTCACATTAAAAATGTTTATAATATTTTAGTTTATTAAATCAAACTATTATTTTTTTATTTCAATATTTTTAATGTTAATACAATAATTTTTATTTTATAATCTATAAAATAATTTAATTATTTTTAAAAACAACGGTCTTCAATTACAATTTTTTTACTCTCTACTGACTGTTCATTTCATAACTGAAAATAGTGTCGAATAGAAATAGACGATATTACTTGGATTAATCTTATTATGCTAGCTAAAATTGTTTGTTTGTATTATTGAGGACCCCAGTTCAATTCATTTTAATTAGATTGATGCAATGATGCAACATTTAATAATTGTAATAAATAATTAATTGTAGATTAATATTTTTTAAAGGGTCGAGCGACAGCTCGGTGTCCCAGGTATTAATATTACCAGCCAAACCCAATAATAATGAATCATTTTTTTTAACTTAAGTACCGAGCCGAGGCTCGGGGTCCCGGTACTTATACTTAAAGAATAAATGGAGAAATTGGGGACACGATAAATTATCTAGAAATCTAAGAAGGTGACAAAATATTTATACGATTATAATCTTTCAACACTAAATATCTTTTGGGTTGGAGAATAAAAATAAATAAAGAAAATATATAAACGTTATGAACTTCTTTCCCAAACTATTATTTCAATATATTCTTGTTTTTTATTAATTAAATTAAGTTGTTTTAAATGAATATTTATTTATAAAAACCAAATATATTATTTTAAATTCTGTTTTTTTATCCTTTTAAAAATTCAGAATCAAAACAATATATAAATTATATATATATATACTATATATATCTTTATTACAAATAAAAAGAAAATGGTGAATGTGTAGAATTCTGGAACATCTTGACTATGACCATTTGTTTTTATGTGGAGAAAATATTTTTCCCACTCCGGCAGTAAATCGTAGGAAAATAAAAAAGGAACACTCAGCCGAGGATTTGATCCTAGAAACGTATCCTGAGAAAAATAGAATGTAAGCCGACAATGGGATACCCCCAATGACCGATTTATTCCATTTCAATTTGATGTTTTAAATTCATAACAGAAATAAAAGATTATTAAAATCTGTGATATCGTTGAAAGCTTGAGAAAATGGAGCATATAAAAAACAATGATATAACGATTAAAGAAAAAAAAAATTATTATATCTTAAAAATTTCAAAAATATAATATAAACATGTTTAAATGTTAATATGAAAAAATTATTATGTTACTGACATTATATATATAAGAAAAATTTAAAAAAATTAACATAATACCTACAAGAAGAGAGAGGATGATAAAGAAAAACAACGATTCTACGTAAACCAATTGGGAAACGACTGATGTGAAAGGATAAAAAATCACGATGGTTACTATTAAAGTAGATATAAGGAAATTAGGAGAAGATAGAAATTGGAAGCTATCTAAGAATATCCAAATAGCTGGAGGAACTTTTGAGCTAAGTATCGACACAGAGATAGAAAGAAAATTATTCCACTCTTTTAAACTTTCCAAGCATTTCTTACAAATTAATGATTTTTGCTTTAATAATTTATAAAAAATATCTCTGACTTTTCTTTAAAGAGTGCCTATCAAGTTGGATGCGCACTAAACGGGATAAAAATGTTCTATGATCCGAACAAAGGATCCTCCATATCCTTTAACTTGATTTTTTTGTTCGGTGGCCGCTACTTTTTAATTTTGATGGACCTCGTTCTTATACATCCCATCTAAAAACAAATTCCCTTTGCTTGGTACTTGAGTAAACCTGTTGCCCCTAGACTTTTTTAATAATTTTATAACTTAATAATTAGAAAGGAGTCCTAAGGAGATTGATTTATAGTACTAGTATAATATAGGACTTTCACTTGCCATCGACAATAACAAAAACGCATGAAATAATCATTCCTAAAGGGGGAGGGGGAGCATTAGAGCCTTCTACCCACCACTATTATTTATCCCTTCCATCACCTTAGAGAAGGGTAAATATCATTATGTTAAACTAATCTTAAAACTTTTTATACAATTATTATTATTTTTATATGGATATTTTTTTCTATTATTTCAATCTTTGACTAAAAAATAATTCTTCACCATCCAATTTAATGCATTTGAATTTTTTTTTATCTTATACTCTTTTATGTCTTAGCGCTATTTAATTTTGTTCATATTAAGCACAAAAAAACTATTATCAGATTAAAATTATAAAAGTAACAAAGTCACGTAGAGAATCTCTTCCTCTTAATGTAATAGAAATATAGCCAGTAGATACTCTTCCAACCCTATACTTTAAAGTCCAATGGATTTACTTTAAAAGAAGCTAACAAATTTTTAATGATTGCGTAAAGCGATGAACCGAATTTAGAAACGAGAAATTAAAATAATCCCTTAGTAATTCTTCATTCTTTTGCTCAATGTACACATATATATTCGTTTACACAATTCAACTTTCGAATGACAGTGATTTACTTTTTCGTCTTGTATTATTTATTCACATGCACAGAGATATTCATTTTCGTTTATCTTTCTACCTTATCAAATTCAAATCCCAAATGATATTTATACTTAAATCAAAGAAAAACGAAAGATTTATACATTGAAAGAGTAATATCTATCATAATGATGGGTGGTTTATCACAGAAACGAAATGATTAAATGAATTTCATAAATATTTTTTTTTTAACTTTTTTTTTTAGCAATGGTTAAGAGAAAAATTGAAAATGAAGATTTATATTTTAGAATTCTTGCTGGAAAATGGAATTGAACTTTTGACCCTCAAGAAGAGAATATATATTTTTAAATTGAGAAAGAGAAAGAAAAAAAAATAAGAAAATATGATGGTATAATTGGCAAAAGAAAAATTGATATACTTAAAGGTATAAATAACAAAATTACATTTTATACCATATCTTCATTTGGTAAACGAAAGATATTTAAAATTTTTCATGTCACTGAATATAGATTTATTGTTGGTTAAGACAAGTTATTTGTTCAAATAAACATTACCTACGAGTATAACTATCAATAACATTAATTTAATATTTATCTATCTATCTATATCTATGTATCTATATTATATTTGTTGATTTAGGTTTCCGTGAAAGTTTTTATTATTATGAGTCATCATTATTATTATTATTTCCGAGTTATTTCCATGTTTAATTGTGAGATTTGGGTCTCAAATTTGAGATAACTCGGAAATAATAATAATAATAATAATAATATATATAATATATAAAAGAAATATTATTTAAAGTTTCTTTATTTATAATTGTTCATATGTATTGCTAACTTCATGGATAATTTTTTTTTTGGTGAGAGATTAATAAATGTATTTAATAATTTGATACTAAAATATTATTAAAATAAATATTTTTAATTTTATTTTGAATTTTAAAATACAAATATATAAAAGAAATATTATTTAAAGTTAAGTTTACAGTTTCTTCATTTATAATTGTTCATATATATTGCTTACTTCATGAATACTCTTTTTTTTTTTTGGGGGGGGGGGAGAGATTAATAAATGTATTTCGTAATTTGATCTAAAATATTATTAAAATAAATATTTTTAATTTTATTTCTAATATTTTCTATTTCAAAATATTTTATTTTAATATTATTTTGATAATTTAGGAATGACTACAATCTTTAATAATAAATAAAATTTAAATAAGAATATTTAAAAAGTTAATCTTATCTTATTATGCTAGCTAAAATTGTATCTATATATCTATATATGTATCTATAACCATTGGTTCTCAAAAACCGCTCTAACGATTTTTTTCAAATTCACACTAGATATAGTATTTATAAAGAAAAATTGAGTTTTATTGATCACATCTCTTGAAACTTACAGCTTCATTATTAATTTCTTAATTGAAAATTATATATGGGTGTGACGTCATCAATTTTACTTCAATTAATATTTTTTTTATATTTAAAATATTTTAAAATAAAATAAATTTCGAAATAAAATTAAAAATATTTATTTTTAATAATATATATATATATATATATTTATTAATCTTAACTAATTAATTATTAACAAAATAAAATACGGTTAGTTGATTCCCGCTTTTTTTTAAATGAATTGTATTAACATTTTTTTATATATTTAAAATATTTTAAAATTCATTATTTAATTTTGAAATAAAATTAAAAATATTTATTTTTAATAAAATATATATATATATTTATTAATCACTCTCAAAAAAAACAAAAACAAAAACAAAAAAACATAATTCTTGCAAAGAGAGTAAAAATGTCATGTTAATTAACTAAATATATATCAGTCTAATCTCTAATGGGTAAAGGTACTGTTTTGAATAGTCAACTTAGCAGGATCGAAACCGGCGGAAAAAATTTTTTTTTTTTTTTTATCTATTATTTTATATTTATTTATTCATTGTTCTTTGATTAAATTTAATTTCTTTTATTTTATTTTATTAATTAAAATGATGCAACATTTAATAATTGTAATATTGTAATAAATTTTATTTTTTTTATTTTATTAATTACTTATTAGTCATTAACTAATAATTTAATATTAATTCAAAATTTTATAAATTTTTATTATTTAATTTTGCTTTTGTTTATATATATATTTTAATTAACTTATCTTATCTTTTAATTTATATATGGACAAATGACACTCATATTGAAATTTGACTCCCGCCTTTTTTTAAAAGATATTTTTTTTATATTTAAAATATTTTAAAATTTTTTATTTAATTTCGAAATAAAATTAAAAATATATATTTTAATAATATTTTATAATTATAAATTACGATATATATTTATCATTCTTCCAATAAAAAAAAAATATTCATGCACTTAGAAACATATCTAATAATACATATTTATGTATTATTGAGGACCCCAAGTTCCATGCAATGATGCAACATTTAATAATTGTAATAAATAATTAAAGAATTGTATATCAGCTCGGTGTCCCAAGTATTAATATTACCAGCCAAACCCAATATAATAATGAATTATTTTATTTTAACTTAATTACCTAGCCGAGGCTCGGGGTCCCGGTGTGATCTTAATATATTGTCAGAATTAGATAAATAATGTAGAGAAAAATTATTTAAAAATAGATATTTATTTAAATGAAATAAAATTATTTAATTTACAGAATGAAAATGTCTATAATAATGTCTAAACATTTTTTCGAGCGACAGCTCGGTATCCCAGGTATTAATATTACCAGCCAAACCCAATAATAATGAATCATTTTTTTTAACTTAAGTACCGAGCCGAGGCTCGGGGTCCCGGTACTAATCTTTAAGATAATAATTTCCTCATATCTATTCATTTATAAATACATAGTATGTAGTTATTATACTATTTTTATTCTTTCCTTTTTGCTGATTTCATTTGTTTACAGAATCATATCAAATTTTACGACGAGATTTCTTCAATATTTACAAATGTTTTGTTTCCTATTGGTGAGAGAAGTTTATTTTAATGTCTTATTATATATATAGTTGATAGATTACAGATATTAGTGCACAGGTTAAACAAAGCGTCAATCGGAAGTCATTAATAATAAATAACATTTTACAGAACTTACATACATTTATATTTAAATTTAAAAAAATACAATTATATGCTCTTATACAAATCCGAATTTCAGTCGGTTTAGGAATTGTACTCTGCCAAATAATTTTCAATATAAGATTCATGCCTAAACTGTACTGCTGTATGATATAGGATAGGATGTGATGTCACAAAATTTAACTCATTCTCCAGTATACTGGACGTGACAAGTACCGGTTTTCACCCCCTCACAGCAAAACGGTGGCATCTGTCGACCTAATTTTTTTTAGGTCTTATAGGGGCAGGCCACCTGACAAAAATTATTGCAAAAACATTTTGCAACGTTGCAAGAAGGACAACAAATGCGCTAGAAATCACTTTTTTCGCAATTTAATAGGAGTGGTCTAGTAAACAAATTAAAAAATTATAATATAATAGAAAAAAACATTCAATTCAGTATGTGTTTCTCTGATTTCTGTAATTGAGCAGAAAATTGAAAATAATTTCCATTAATCCAATATGCACCAAAATCGAAACAAATAAACAAAAGAAAAAATTAATAAACAAATAAATAACACTTATTTAAATCAATGGATAAATTAAATTGAAAAGTTTGAAACAATTTTTTTTTATTTTAATTTTGTTTAACAATTAAATGTTATTAAAAGAATTTTTATTTAAAGACCACATTGTTTGTATAAATTATTTATTAAAATAAAATAATTATTAAATAATTATATTTATTAAAATATTCTACATCTTATACATTTATTTTATTTATTAAAATATTATACATATTATACAATTATTTTATTTTAATAAATAATTTATACAATGTGGTCTTTAAATGAAAAAAAAAAAATCCTTTAATAATTATGAAAATAACCACAAAAGCTTTAATAAATAAATTAATTACTTTTCTGTTTTTTAGTGCATTAATACGTATGTTTAAAGGGTGTTTTTTTTTAATTTAATGTATGTTCTTTTAAATTATTTGAATCTATTTCACATATTTTGTCGTTTATTTATTTTAAATAATAATCTTAATCTTAAATAGTCGTATTTCATAAGGAATAATTTTTTTTTAAAAACCGAGCGGCGGCTCAGTGTACCAGGTATTATATTATAACTCTATTCATTGAAACTGAATTAATAAAGAGTCTACTTCTAGACCATTGATCACCAAACTTTTTTGATCAACTACCCCTAAATAATTTTTCCAAATCTCCATCGAGCCCTATAAAGGTAATTTTCATGGTAATTAAAATAAAACTATCTATTAGTCTTAATATTTAATAAATCAGAAACAATAAGTAAAGTAGCTACAGATTTTTACCGACCGACGATAGTAAGGGAGGTATTGTTTTCACACCAAATTTCACATGTGGAGATTTTTACATATCTCCACGAATCATGCATTTTCTTATCAGAAAAAAGTATTTTTAGCATGATGTCTGTCCGTCCGTCCGTCCGTCCGTCCGTCCGTCCGTATAGATGTGTACAGCCTGAACGGCTCAACCGATTTTGATGAAATTTGGTATATTTACTTAATGCATCAGTGGGATGAATTGATCAACTTTTGGTGCAAATCCGGAAACCGGAAGTGGTAGTATTAGCGATCGACGATAGGAAGGGAAGGGTTATTTTCACACCAAATTTCACATGAGGAGATTTTTTTATATATCACCACGAATCATGCATTTTCTTAACAGAAAAAAGTATTTTTAGCATGATGTCTGTCCGTGCGTCCGTCCGTCCTTCCGTCTGTCCGTATAAATGTGTACAGCCTGAACAGCTCAACCGATTTTGATGAAATTTGGTATCTTTACTTAATGCATCAGTGGGATGAATTGATCAACTTTTGGTACAAATCCGGAAACCGGAAGTGGTAGTATTAGCGATCGACGATAAGAAGGGAAGGGTTATTTTCGCACCAAATTTCACATAAGGAGATTTTTTTACATATCACCACGAATGTATTGGTTTTATCCTCGGGAAAAATCATCTTCATTATGTTTTTCTTAATTTAAAATTATATGACGTCACCCAGCCCTTCATGACGTCACAGCCTCGGGTAACGCCGGCTATTTCAGCTATATATTATAAATAAAATAAAATTAAAAATATTTATGTTCTATCCATATCTGTTTTTTATTACATTAATAGATATATTAAAATTATTTGAAATTGTTTCTGTAGCTGAAAATTAATTTACTTCAAACCGTCGGTCGGTTCGGACCTGGCCACAGGTCAACTTATTTCTATATGAGCAGATCTATAATTATTAAAACGTTACCAAAAACTATAACTATAACTTATGATAATACTTATTAGGGGATATTTAAAAAGGAACAAAAGAAAGTTAATATAATATTATTATATATTAGAGTTTTAGAATAAATATCTTAATATTTTTTTACTTTATATTTTTCCTTAAAATTATAATCAATTTTATTTAAAAATAATAATTATTTTTATATTATAATTATTGTTGTTTAAACTTGCTTTTAAAAAAATCGATTATCTAGTAAATTTCATGTTTTTTTTAGAGTTATAATAATTTAATTTATAATATTGGTTTTATCCTCGGGAAAAATCATCTTCATTATGTTTTTCTTAATTTAAAATTATATGACGTCACCCAGCCCTTCATGACGTCACAGCCTCGGGTAACGCCGGCTATTTCAGCTATATATTATAAATAAAATAAAATTAAAAATATTTATGTTCTATCCATATCTGTTTTTTATTACATTAATAGATATATTAAAATTATTTGAAATTGTTTCTGTAGCTGAAAATTAATTTACTTCAAACCGTCGGTCGGTTCGGACCTGGCCACAGGTCAACTTATTTACTTCTTTTTTTACCGACCGACGATAGTAAGGGAGGTATTGTTTTCACACCAAATTTCACATGTGGAGATTTTTACATATCTCCACGAATTATGCATTTTCTAAACAGAAAAAAGTATTTTTAGCATGATGTCTGTCCGTCCGTCCGTCTGTCCGTCTGTCCGTCTGTCCGTCTGTCCGTCCGTCCGTATAGATGTGTACAGCCTGAACGGCTCAACCGATTTTGATGAAATTTGGTATATTTACTTAATGCATCAGTGGGATGAATTGATCAACTTTTGGTGCAATTCCGGAAACCGGAAGTGGTAGTATTAGCGATCGACGATAGGAAGGGAAGGGTTATTTTCACACCAAATTTCACATGAGGAGATTTTTTTATATATCACCACGAATCATGCACTTTGTATTGGTTTTATCCTCGAGAAAAATCATATTTATTATTTTTTTCTTGATTTAAAATTATATGACGTCATCCAGCCATTCATGACGTCACAGCCTGGTCTTGCATATATATTATAAATAAAATAAAATTAAAAATGTTTATATTTATTATTTATGTATGCCTATCTGTTTTTTATTACATTAATAGATATATGAAAATTATTTGAAATTGTTTCTGTAGCTGGAAATTAATTTATTTCAAACCGTCGGTCGGTTCGGACCTGGCCACAGGTCAACTTATCTTTTTTTCTTTTTCTATAAAGAAAGAAGTCAATTATAAAAAAGTTTAAAATTTTACATACGGAGTTGGGTATGGGTGATTTACGTATTAAGAACTGTTTTTCCTTCAAGTCCCAATCAACCCCCATTCGACCCCTACTGTTGTTAAATAGACCCCTTGGGTCTTTATAGACCACCTTGTCGACCCATGCGCTAGAGTAACGAGAGTTTAAATGAATCATTCATCCAGATTATAATTTCGATGAGCTTGTCTTTATCATCCATCTAATATAAATCTTTCATTAGAGACATTCGATAAATCTCAATGATATTATTTTCAGTTATTAATCTTTCTATTCCAGAAGAAGGTTATATATTTCTTTTATTAGTCCTCTCACTCCCTCTAGAAGTTATTTAAAAATAGTTGGAATTTTTATTTAAAACTACTGGGAAGAGAGAGCGATTAATAAAAAAGGAATTTGAAGAGGGGATGAAAAATAAAAAAAAAGAATATATGATTGTATAAATTAATATTTCTAATTAATATACGAGAGTGGGGAGCATAAAAATGGGATAAAGTCGGGTTGAAACCCGATCAGTTAATATTGTCAAGTGAAACATCTTCGGTGGCCGCTTGTTTACCAAAAGATCACTAGAACAATAGAACTGGATTATACAAATATAAATTTCAGTAAAAATAAATAAATAGCTAGGAGTTGGCAGTTGGCGCCTCTCGCGGGAGGTCGCCAAGAATAACAACTGGCAAGTGGGAAGAGCGCGGACGTCGTCGGCGAAGAGAGGGTAGAGTGACAGGTGACAAGTGATGGGTCTGGCGCGGGACCGCCGGCCGAGCGGCGCGGATCCCTTTCGCCACGCTCCCGACGACTCCCGTCTGGACCACAGGACTTGAAAACGACCTCCAAATGCGAGACGAATCCACGTCCGACAGACATACGCCTAAATATATTTTATAATTATATAATAGGCGTGCATCTAGGCCATCAGTCAAGTAAATATTCTCTGATAAACAGTCGAAACAAAAAAAAAACGAAAAAAAAAATATAAATAAATAAAAATGCTTCCTTCCTGATGAGGAGGTCAGGTTTTTTTGTTCCCCATCTAACCGAGACAAGGAAGCAAAAAAAAGTAAGGTTGTACACTCATTCAATGACTCAGATAAATAATTAACATAATCAATTAAAGAAGGGGAAGTTATAAATATAATTTAAATTCAAATGTGTAGGTGAAGAAATTGATAAACAAGCCGGTAAGTAATAAATTCACTTGGAAGATAATTTAAAGTAATTATAGAAAAATATATATATGAAATAATAATAATACAATAAATTGAAGTGCATATTAAGATTAAGAATTTATTAACAAATCATAGCTGTTTGTTAAATTATTTACACAAAGTACATAAATAATTTTTTCAATGATTAGTTTACTTTAATTTATAAATTAATAATTCTAGTAGAATAAAGAATTGGATTAAAAGTATTTAATTTACCTAAGATTCTTTAAAAACTATTATATTTTTGAATTATAAACTATAAAACTATAAAATTGTATATTGTAGTCATATTGTACTATAAAATTAAAAAAAAAATAGTGTTACGTCAATACTTATTAATTAGAGTTAATAATTAATGATATATAATTTTTGTATATTTGAATTTCTAATTAATATTAAATTATTATAATATTATATATAGCTGAAAAAAAAAATGTGCAACTTTAACTCCCCCCCTCAAATTTATTTCAGAATCCCTCCCTTATCCCCACAAAAAAATTAAGTAATATTAATTATTAAAATGGCTTTTATTCACAGAACTAAAAAAAAAAACTAATAAAATGTATAATTACTATTTTTTTAAAGTGCATGTTAAATTAATTGTTTTATTTGAGTTTCAAAGAATATATTAATCAAAATGATTATTTATTTACAAATTTTCCTATCCTGAGCCAGAACCATCCAACCCCTACCCTCTCCCATCTCTCTCACGTCCCTTCCTATATTGTCCACCCACCACGTCCTTGGTCTCCCAAGCGGACGTTTCCCAATTGGTCTCTCCATCAAAATATTTTTCGCCATTCTTTCCTCTCCCATTCTAGTCACGAACCCTGCTACCTCGATTTTATAACTCTAAATATGTCTGGAGATGCATAGAGGTCATGCAATTCATCGTTATGCAGTCTCCGCCATTCCCCGATAACCTCATCTTTCTATTATATTAATTTAGGAATAATAATAATAATAATAATAATAATATAAATGAAAATAAATGGACACTCTGATCAAAGAAAGAAAAGTAATCTTTTCAAAAACTTGTTTATACGAATATACGGTTATACTATTTTTTTCAATCGAGTAAAAAGGAACTTTGCTAAGTTCAAACAATATAAGTCATTTAAATGTTATCATATTTTATTATCTTTTAAATGTCTATATATAAATATATATATATATATATATTTATACATATATATAAAGAAAATTCGAATATTTTATTATAAATAGAAATCTTGATCTTGATCCAAACAACTTTTATGCAAAAAGTTCATTTTTTTTCTTCTAAATGCTAGATAAGCGGCTTGTATTTCTGTTTATCTTACGGACAGGGAGAGAAAGAATGAAATCGTAACCAGAATAAGAATAGATTTTGAAAGAAAGAAGACAAAAGGTTCGCTTGTTGCAGAGACTGCGTCTTTTCCTTTTTTGATAAATTAATTAAATAGGAAGGGATAACGAACAATTGTTCTCAGCACATTTATATTTTGACAACTCATTTATGATTTAATTTTCAACTTTTCTTTAGACATATTGTTATAATCTTATTTGATGGTTGATATGGACGGGAGATTATAATATAATTGATATTATAGGATGGAGATGTTCGAAATTAGAAATAGATATAATTTAATAATGTACATTAAAACATACTAATATTTATTTACATAAAAAGATAACAATAACATTTGGATAGAATAAACAAGACAATCTGGTGGTGAACATTTGAAGCTAAAATTTATTATAGTTCTCCCACGCTTATTGGAGAATTAAATGTTCATATTTTATTCGACATAATCGAGAAGATATTTTGGACGATTTCGAGATCTTGTAGGTCTGGTCAATGAATCAGCGTTGGGTGTTGGATCTAGTGGATCCTCTGTTGTTTCCGATTCTTCCCTCCCATTTTCTTCTGCTGGTCCTGCTGGAATGATTACCAGATGTTCCATGTTGGGATTTTGATGTTCCTCTTCTTTTTCAGGAATTTCATCGGTTTTTATTTTTGGGTCAAATGACACAGATTTCTTTTGTTGGATGCCACTCGGACGGAGTTGATCGATGTGGCGTTTGAATTCGTATCCATCATCCAATTTAATTTGATAATGTAGCTTCCCAAATTTCTTGATTATGGTTCCAAGTTTCCAATGGTTTTTGTTCTTAGCATAGTATCGTGCTTGAACTCGTTCTCCCACGCTTAATTGTCGAGCTGCGGTAGTTGAAGTCGTGGATGTTTGAAATTTTGTAGGTTTTAGCGCGTCGAGATGAATCCTTATAGATCGGTTTAAATATTGCTCAGCTGGAGTTTTTCCATTGTTTAGGGGTGTTGCTCTGTATCTAAAAAGAATTGTTTGAATCTTTTGACGCATAGATAATGGCTCGTCGATCATTGTATCTAATCGTTTTTTAAGGGTTTGAATATTTCTTTCTGCTAACCCGTTAGTTGCAGGATGTCCTGGCGCAATGAATTTTTGGAATATTCCACTTTTCTTACAGAAATTTTTAAATTCATCACTGGTGAAAATGGTCGCATTGTCGGATACCATAACATCTGGGAATCCATGACGTGAGAAGACATCTTGGAGGATTTTTATTGTTGATGCTGCGTTGGGTGCAGATGTACATGGTTCAACCTCTGCCCATTTTGATTTGGCATCGATTATGACCAAAAAGTGGTGTCCTTGGTATGGTCCTGCATAGTCAATGTGTATGCGTTGCCAATTACCATCTGGTTCTTCCCATGGATGTAGGGGTGCTCTCGGAGGGTTATTTTGAATATTTTGGCATGCCAGACACGCACGCACAAGACGTTCGATATCCTTGTCGATATTTTTCCAATAGACGTAACGACGGGCGAGCTGTTTCATTTTTGATATCCCAATATGGGTGCGATGGAGTTCTTGTAATATTGGAACTTGTAATTTTTCGGGAATGACAATTCGATGTCCCCTGAATATAATATTATTGTTGATGGTGAACTCTAATTCAGAGGAGTTGTCTTCTTGTAATTGTTGTAAGATTTGTGAGAGGTATTCATCCTGTCTTGTTTCTTCACGAATAGACTCGAAATTGATTTCTGGAGTGGATATGGTTAAAATTGATTCTTCACAAAGTAGATTTACTTCCTCATTCATAGCAGTGTCAGTGCCAAGAAGAGATTTGATTGGAGCTCTTGATAGACAATCGGCATTAGTATTATCTGAGCCCTTCTTGAACACAATTTCATAATTGAATCCAGATAGGAATGCTGCATATCGCTGTAGCCTAGCTGACGTCATTTTCGGAATCTTTGCATTTTGATGGAAAATTCGTGCCAGAGGTTGGTTATCTGTGTAGAGTTTGAATGGGCGGGCGAATAAATATTGATAAAAATGGTCTACTGCAAAAATAATAGCCAGGGCTTCTCTGTCTAATTGTGAATAATTTTGTTCCGACTGAGTTAAAGAACGAGAGGCAAAAGCGATCGGGCGTTCTTGACCGTCAATTATGTGAGATAAAATACCCGCAATACCGGTAGGGCTTGCGTCACAAGCAAGTTGAACTTCAAGTTCGGGATTGAATGGCATCAGCACACGGTCACTTGAAATTTCTTCTTTTAAACGAAGAAATGCTGCTTCACAGGCCTCTGTCCATTTGAATTTAATATTCTTTTTCAGGAGTTGTCGAAGTGGGGATGTTATCGTTGAAGAGTTAGGTATAAAACGTGAGTAATAAGTTACGAGACCTAGAAAAGATCGGACATCTTCGATTGATTTTGGACTTGGAATCTCTTTGATAGCGGCCACTTTTGTAGGAGATTTTGAAATTTTATTGAGTTCTATAACATGTCCCAAAAATTCGATTTTATTTTGAAATAATAGACACTTGCGTTTATTAAGATGTAGATCATATTTACGCATTTGTTCCAGGCATTTTATAAGGTTTGACTTGCATTCTTGTAATGTTTCTCCATGGATTACTATATCGTCAAAGTAAGCTTCGGTTTTAGGAATGTCTTGTAAAATTTGATTAATAATTCGATTAAATTCGGAGGGAGCTGTTTTAATTCCAAAAGAGAGACGGTTCATTTTGTACGTTCCTCGATGCGTTGTTATCGTTTGTATTTCACTGGACTCTTCGTCGACAGGAATATGGAGATACGCCTTGTAGATGTCGAGTCGGCAAAAATAACGCGAGTTTCGAAGAGAGTTGAAAATGTCTTCTATTTTTCGAATAGGGTAATGGGAACTTATTATTCGTTCATTGACTCCTACTTTATAGTCGACACACAATCGTATCCCACCATCTGCTTTTGGAATGACGACTAAGGGTGAACCCCAGTCGCTGGTTTCTGTTTTGGTGATGATACCTGCGGTTTCGAGCGAGTCAAGTTCTTTCTCCACACGATTGGAGAGTGCGTATGGAATTTCTCGTTCTCGATGAAATATAGGTTTCGCGTTATTTCGAAGTTTTAAGGAGACTTTGAAGTTGGGAACGCATCCGATTTTTTCTTCGAATAAGTTGGCGTACTCTTTTGATATTTGTTCGATATCATTAATTTTCTTTATTGATGGAGCAGATGTTATTACTGCTTTTTGTTTATCGATTTCGTCTAAACTGATCTTTAGTCCCCGAATCCAAGCTCGGCCTAGGAGCGCTGCATATTCTTCAGGGACAACATAAATATCGCCCTCCATAGAGCGTCCATGGTAAGTCACGTTAACCCGAATCTTCCCGTCCGGAATAAATACATCTTGTGTATAAGATCTAAATCCTATGGTAGCCGGTTGAAGTTCTACGTCGAGGTTCAACTTGGCGAATTGATCACGCGGTAGGAAGGTATATCCTGACCCTGAGTCAACCTCAAACTTTACTGGTTTCCCCTCTACTATGATCTCCGTGTTATAGTGTTCTATGTTTGATGATGACTGCTCGTTACTGTGATAAATGTCTACAATAAGAAACACACCGTATTGTTTTGTAGTGTTTTTCTCTTGAATGCAATTTGTCGATTGTTTTTTTTCCATTAATGTACGAATGCATACCTTGATTACATGGCCATTTTTCTTGCATCCAGCACATTTGAGATTGGATTTCTCCGTACGGCAGTCCCTTGATAAATGATTGTCTCTACCACACCGGAGACACAACCCGTTGATGCCTAGCTCGTCATAATTTATTTTTGGCCTTGATTGAGATTGAGCTCTTGTTTTGAACTGATTTTTTGTTGATCGCTGTTGACTTCGAAAACGATTTTTGTCATTTTTCTTCTTTTGATGTACCTGATTGATATCAGTTGATGGAGTTGACACCAGCGATTTTCTTTCCAATTGTTTCGCGTCTAATTTGGATGTTTCAAGCGCGATAGCCTTGGACACAATGTCATTGAAGGATAATTTTTCAGACTGCAACAGTTGTTCCCTGATGGAGTTGTCCAATATTCCTCGAATGAATTGTGCACGGAGAAAAACATCGGCAATTGAGGTTCTGCAGGCACATGGAGACACAAATTCACAATCTGTCATGTCAGTTCTAAGAGCAGCGACAAATTCGGCGACTGATTGTTGATCATTTTGATATTTTGATAAGAACTGGTGTTGGGCCACAAGAACGTTCTTCTTGGGAGACAAATGTTTTTCGAGCAGTGTTATTAATTCTGTATATTTGAGTTCATTGGGTGTCTTAGGAGCGGCCAATGCTGCAACCATGTTAAAATATTTTGCACCTATTGAGTTAAGAAGTAGCTTTGCACTGTATTCTTTATTGTCGATTATGTTTTTCATTTCGAGATAGTTTTCAAAACGTTGGCGATAATTTCTGAATGGCTCCTTTTGTGTATCGAAAGATTCAAAATTAGGAAGAAGAGCAGTGTTTACGTTACCAGATTCATTCGATGTCGATGGAGTTGATAAAGTTACATTTTGTTGATGTTCGAGTAGTTTTGTTAACATTGAATGTTGAAATTGCATGAACTGTTGAAATTGATCTTTGTCCATCTTGTTTACCTCGTCGCCAATTTGTTATAATCTTATTTGATGGTTGATATGGACGGGAGATTATAATATAATTGATATTATAGGATGGAGATGTTCGATATTAGAAATAGATATAATTTAATAATGTACATTAAAACATACTAATATTTATTTACATAAAAAGATAACAATAACATTTGGATAGAATAAACAAGACAATCTGGTGGTGAACATTTGAAGCTAAAATTTATTATACATATTTATTTAAAATTTTATAATTAAAAATTAAATTATTTTCAAAATGAATAAATTAATACATTAATACAGGAAATAATATTTTTTTATTAGTAATTAAAAATTTTTCTTTATAATATTAAAATTTATAAGTTATTATTTTAATTTTAATCGGATTTAATAAATATACTGATGTATTTTTGTACCTGTTGATTTTGTTATATTTCATTGATAATATAATTATTGAATTTTTGGAATTTTATAAAATCCTATAAATAATGTTAAACTGATCACACAACTTGAACGTGATAATCAATACTTTAATATTATATTATTATTCTAATATTTAATTAAAATTTAATTGTAATATGATTATTATTTCATATAATTAATTGAGTATAATAATTTATGGCATCCAGTTATTCATACTCAAAAAATTATATATAATATAAAAATCTAATCAGAATTTTATCTAGGTTTACATGATTGAAATTTCAAGAGTATGTAAAAAATTCGAACGCCCAAACTATTGAATTAACAAAAAAAAAAGGTTAATACATAAATTTTAGGCAATTTTATCTACTTTTATTTTGTATATAAATATTCCGGAAGATTTGAAAATTGGTAATTTTATAGAATTCGATGTGCTCTTTTCTATTTTTAAATTCATCACCATTTCATATTTTTACTATCGCCGCCATATTGAAAAAAATGACGTCAAAATGCAGTTTTTTAACAATATCTCCTTTAAGTCGTATGAAATGGTGGTAAATTTGAAAATAGAAAAGAGCACATTGAATTCTATAAAATTACTAATTTTCAAAACTCCCGGAAAACTTTCCAGAAAAAATTACCAAATGACTGAACTATAAATCTAATCCCACACATTCACAAAGACAATTTGTTGAAATTATATTTTGGGTTTTTAAACGGGTATTTTTGTCAAAAAAATAGAATTATAATCTTTTGTTTGAAATCATATTTCTATTTCTCTACCAAAATGTTAATTATTTTTATATGGAATATATTACAACTTATATAAACATAAATGCTTAGCCACTTGAATTGTTTCATTAGATGTTATAACGAAAAAGGTATTTGATATGAATTCAATAATGTAATTCCATATCGTCCCTTTTTTTGTCTTCTTGTTAAATATTAATTAGAGATGGCACTTTGTTCGATGGCGGGTGTCGTCCCCCGGAGGGTCGCAATTAGCCTACCTGTTCACCTCTCCCAACCGCTTTGTTCTTCTTCGACCTTCGCTTCAAATGCAAACTCGTTAAATTATTTTTTCATCACCCCTGCCATTCCGTCTACCGTTGGTTTATTATTTGATAATGCCCCCGGAGAACAATTGTATACATATTAGATTTATTTATTTTTTCCAAGCGATAACTTTTACGCCTATTGTTCGCTAATAATAAGAAAGGGAATCTAATTTCAAAAGGCTTGTATACAAAAAACTGTCCAATTTTATATTCATATTTAAAATAGACGATAATAAGAATGGTTTAAGGAAATAACGCTTTGTAAAGGAGCCATTGAAACAATTGCTGTTTGAATATCAAAAGAAAAGGGAGATCAAAATCAAGAGGGGCTCAGAAAGAAAATAATATAATAAAACAATTAAGTAAACTTCAATTTTATCGTTTTCATTTTTAAATCGAATTTACTTATGAATTTGTTTAGTTAAATTTTTAATAAAAATATATATATATACTAGCTGCTCCGAGCGCCTTCGGCGCTCTCCACACCTAGACGGGTGCTCCGCCCCCTGTACCCCCCCGAGTGTCCCTATTCTGAGCTATAACTCCTACCCTGTCCCATCTCTCTCACGTTCCTTCCTACATTGTCCACCCTGTTCACAATTGGTCTTCCAAACGGACGTTTTCCAATCGAACTGCCCACCAATATATTTTTCCTCTCCCATTCTAGCCATGTTCCCTGCCGATCCCAGCCTTCTCGCTTTTATAACCCTAACTATATCTAGAGATGCATAGAGGTCATGCAATTCCTTGTTATGCAGTCTCCGCTATTCCCCGGTGTCCTCATCTTTCTTTGGCCCATAAATGCTGGGAAGAATCCTATTCTCAAATACTCTGAATCTACTCTCATCTCCCAGGGTTATCGACCATGCCTCCCACCCATATAATACAATTAATAATTTAATAATTTTGATCCCCTTTGATAATAATTTCCCGATTGTAACCTCGATTTAAATTCTTTGCAAATATTATTCTCTCTGATACTAATTATTTTGTCTTATCACTATTAATTTCAAACCCCATCAATTTTCCTGCCTCGATTAATTTTTTTATGCTACTTTAAATGTTATTAATTTATTTAAAAAAAAATCAGAGTAAACAAAATAAAAATAAAATATAAAGAAATTAGCATAACACTAAATTACTATAAAAATATTAAAAAATATATATTAAAATCTTACGTGAAAATCCAATTATGAGATCAAATTTTCTTAATTAAAATTATTTACTCACATAATCTTAAAAATTAATAGTATTAAATTATAGCCGTAATGTGAATATTTTCAAAGTTTAAAAGGCCAATAAGATCAATTCAGATATTGTAAATATCAATATATATATATATAAAGATTTTTATCTGCACATTGCTCAGAATTTAAATATTTTGCGTATATTCGCGTTTCATGTCCTCTAGAATCCAAAAGTGACTTTAGAATTTTTCATTTCTGTTCATAGACTATAAATTTTATTAATATCTAATCAATAACCGCAGAAATTAATTTTTAAAAATTTGATATAAACTTGTCATTTAGCAGCGCAAAGAATACAATAAAAAATATGTTTTTAATATTTATATTTTTATTTTTATTTTTCTAATATTTGCAATATTTCAATTAATCATATAGTTTTTTATATATGTTTATTTATGCACAAAAAATTAATTGACATAATTAATAATTTAATAAAATAAAATTTAATAATAAAATTTAATTTAATAAAATAAAATAATTTAATAAAATATTAAAATAATAAAAATTAATAAATTTGTAAAAAAAAAATATATAATACTAAAAAAAAATATGTGCCTTTGCGAGTTTCGAACTGAGGGTGCAATGTCATAAAATGGCGCGCTAGCTTGTTTAGCCATGAAACAGTATTGTTTCTAAGTCTACTATCAGGATATATATAAGATGTCAAATTTTCGCCACCAGCGCCTCTATGATCTAGTATGGTAACTAAACTATTTTTAATTAATTAGCCCCTGGACACACCTTGCCAATTAGCGGTTTAATAAAAGAAGTCTGACATGCACTGAGACCTACTGAATATGTATAAAAAATTTCATAAGAATCGGTCCAGCCGTTTCGGAGGAGTATAATTTCAAAGTTTTGTGACACGAGAATTTTATATATAAGATATATATATTTTGTAAGATTACTAAAATAATCATAACGCTAACATATTTAAATAAAATTAAACCCCTTTTATATTTAAATTCAAATATTTATATACATTAAAATTATATTTTTATTTATTGGCCTTAATTTAGTTATAATTTGCTATATTGAAAAATTATGTGTATGATTTTATCTTTATTTTCTTTGAGTCACTTTTGACCAGAGGTCTAAAATTACTAACCCTTCGTCTACATATAACTAACAGTAAGAGTAAATAAAATAAAAACAATTCTTAATTCAGACAGAAGCTGACAAAATTGATGTCTTTGTTTTTTTTTAATGTATAGGATCTCTTTGATATCTCATTGATGAATGATATCGCTTATTAGCTTTGTTCTGATCATTTGCTTACTCTTACAGTTCAAAATTTTATAATATATAGGTATTATAAATACAATATTATAAATTATCAAAACAGTGAAATCTGTTTTAGAATACTCACATAATTTTAAGGTTTTTTTTAAACACAACATATAAAAAAATAAATAAAATATAAATAAAATATAAATAAAATATAATAAATGAAATAAAATTTTCTTTCATTTTATATTATTTATTTTCTTGAATTAGAATATTCCCAAACTTTAAAACAAATATGAAATTATAGATATCGGCACAATTTAACTAATTTTGTTAATTTTTGTTCATCTAAATAAAAAAACTCTGTGATTAATAGTAGTAATAGACATTCTATCAGGTTGCCGCTTAAGCGAGGTAAAGATGTTGCATGATCAATACAAAGGTTTCTCTCAACCTTTATCTTGATTTTCTTGATCAGAGGCCGCTACTTGTTACTTTAAGCTTCCCAATTTTGGTAAGGCAGGCTGAATGTCCTGGGTCCCATATACTCCAACTCCACAAAATTCATTGTAAGGCCCGGGACTTGATCTCGGGGCCACATGGTTGAAAGACAACCGTTAGTATTATTAATAATATAAATAAATGTGAATAAATAAATTTAATATAATTATTTGAAAGTAAAGTAAATTTTTATCTTTTCAATACATAATTCATAATCTTCTTTCTAGCATTCTAGGGTTTTCTACTTTAGACATCCTCCAAGGGTCCTGTCCATCTGTGATGCGAACTTGAAGAAAACCTTGACACTCACTTGTCGAGAGAGTCTGACACCGGAGAGAGAGGAAGGCGGGGATATGTGAAGGATTTTTAATATTGGAATGATTGGGATTTGATTAGGGTTTTGGACGCGACTTCCTCAACTGGGGAAGAGGGTGGGGTGAGGAAAAGTCGTGGCTTGCGTGAGCAGGGTTGCATCCCTGAAGTGAACCTATCTCTATCGGGATCATAGAGAGTGTCCACCCGCTACTCCAAATAAAGTTTAAATATGATATTATTATGATCTATCATAAAGAGAAATTATAAAAGCAAATGACTTATATCTTTTATTGATAATCTATTTAAAAAAATTTTTGTATTTAGATTTATTTATCTTTAATTAAGTAACTTTTTTTAATACTTTATATATTTACTTGCATTTCAAAGTTCCTTGTTTTCTTAATATGTGTCTATCCATTGCTTTTTAGAGGTTCCAAATCTTATTTTATGACAATATTATAACAGGTGGCTCCTTATTGACTAATTATTTATTTTGGCCGCTAGAGAATTAAAAAAAAATAAACAATTGTAATTTAAATTTTTAAAAATAGATATTTATTTTTTAGAAATGTTAAAATATTTTAAAAAAATATAAAAACAAAATTAATTAAACTGAAATGTATAATCTCAAAATATTACAGGATATATGACCAATATGGTCTAATAAAATAAATACGTTCTCTATGCAATATAGAAACTGCAATAAAAAATAAAATGATTATGATTTATGGATATATGTATTGCATAAATCGATTGGGAAAAGACTTAAGGAGAAATGTCTCTAACCCGGTGGTAGAAAAATCATAAAAATATATGCTGAATGAAGACTTTATAAAATTAATAATTCTTAATATAAGTTAAAAAATATATTTTTATCTATCTAATCAATGAGAATTTCTCATATATTTCTTTTTCTTAAAATAATTTTTATTTTTATTTATTTTCCAATTATTTTTTACAAATAAATGTCCCTCCTCCCTTTTTTCGTAATTTTAATATAGTTTATATTTTAGAAATAATAATTATTAAATATATTCACAGATGAGATAGAAGTCATATTATATTATTTTCACCTCATATTATAGAGTAATAATTTAGGTTTACTACAGTTGTTTTATCGAAAATCAATAAATTTTATACGTTTTAGACGTAAGAAAAATCGTTTCCATCAATATTACAGTATTTTCCTTAATATTATTCAATGATTTTGAGATTTTTTTCTACTTTATATTCTCATCCATTAAAAAAGTTTGGAGTTTCTTTTTCGATAGAGAAAAAATTTTGAATAATAATGACTTTTAATAAATTATGATTAGTCTAATTTTTTTTTTAATTTTATTGATCAAATAAGCCCACTTTATCAGTCTTCCTTAAGAAGAATTTGATTTATTCTTAAATTTAATGATGGAACTTAAAGTCCGATTCCTTTATCTTCATAATTTAATTCTCTTTGTTGAAATTTACAAGATTATCTGCTTTTAGTTATTGTCAAATTTAAATTTGTCGGTTGACAGAAGTATTATTGTATTTAAACTTACTGTGTTAAATTTTAAAAGTTATTTTAAAAACCAACTTATCAAATAAACTAGTAAATATACTAGGAACTATAATTTTTTATAATTTATGTCTAGAATAAAACTGTATAAGAGAAAGCACTGTTTAAATTTATATCAGATATTTTGGTAGGCAAAATCGGATGATGTTGGAATATGGAACTGAGATAAGGAGAGGCAATGCTTTGTCAATATTAAGGACTGATTTTAAAATTTTTAAGATTCTCTTAAATAAAATTTTACTGGAAATGCTTTAAAATTCGAAAAAAGTCAAATTTTTTCCAGGAATAAATCAGTTTTCACAATTGGTAACCATGCTGGTTTCTTGTCTACCAGTGACACCACGAGGTTTTCTCCTATATATAGTTATGAGTTTTTTATAAATAAATTTTTAATGGAAAGAAAATTAACATATTTATTAAATAACTATTTTAATATGCATAGTATCCAAATTAAACATTTCTTATTTGCATAGTATTTCGAACATGGAAATTGGAGAGAATAGTTTTTGGAACAGAATTGTTAAGTAAAGGTAATAAATAATTTTTGTTACTCTCGTAAAAAACACCTGATTAGTTATATTAAATGACTATTTTAAAAATATATTCTAATTGATAGAATATCATTCATTTGTTTATTTTTAATGTTTACAAAAGAGATAACAACATCTTTTAAAAAACCATAAAAATTTATGTTTTTTAAATATTTATGGTTATATTTTTCAAATGAATAGCTGTTTATGCTCTCCACAGTATCCATCTTCAAAGATGAAAGACCTACCCTAGACTTTTTCCCCATGAAAGGGATACATATGGCTAGTTGCCAGTTTTAAAAAAGTTCACTTGAGCTTAAAAATTGTTATTTTTGTAACAGTTTAGTTTTTAAATAAGTTATATTTATAAAAAAAAGGAATACATTTTTTTGAAGGTTGATTGACATATGATGAAATAATTAACTATGTATTCTGCGATAAATTATTGAATGTAAAATTCAATAATCTGGAGTGTCTCCACTCGACTATCTCGAAAATTTGAATTGAATTAATTAAATTATAAATTAAAATTAATAAATAATATTTATTAAACCAGCGCGTGTTTGGATCTTTGTTGATGGCACCACGTCACGTGTTGGCGCGTAATTGCCAGTCAACGTGTTAAAAAATTAATTCCGGTACTTTCAGCGATTCAATCAAACCCAATTCTATATAAAACAGTTTTATACAATTTTTAATCATGTGAAAAACTATCAAACAGATATCTTTATTTTTACGGTCAGTTTAGAGGAATAAAAATAAAAAGGTGGTAGGTAATGACCCTTCCGGATGAGCTAAATTTCTCAAAAGTTGATAGAAAATTTTGAATAATGTCCGTTTATCAAATTTCAGGATTCTAGCTCAAACCGTTTTTGCGTAATCTTACACGTTGACTGCCAATCACGCGCCAGAACGTGACGTGGTGCTATCAACAAAGAGCCAAACACGCACTGGTTTAATAAATATTATTTATTAATTTTAATTTATAATTTATAATTAATTGAATTTAAATATACTATATGCTAATTAATCCAATTCAAATTGCAAGATAGTCAAGTGAAGACACTCCAGATTTTTTAATAATATTTTTCTACAAAAAATCTATTATAGTTTTAGGATAAACCTGTATTCTATAATATGTGATTTGAGTAGTTCATTTATATTTTTGTTTATATATTGTGTTTGTCTCATAATGAATGACATTTGGCATCATTTATTATTGATATTAATATTATTTCGAGATACAATCAAACAAACATTTGCAGAAACTCTATTTTAAATATGAAAAATGTAATTGCAACCAAACAACTACGTAAAATTCTTATTTTATTTATTAAAATTTTATCTCTTTAATAAATTTAAAAATTCTATAATATATATATATATATATCCTCAATACAAATATAAATACAATATACATAAATATCTTCATAAGAGACAAATTTATGTCATTGTTTTTTTGACTAAATGCCAGATGGTCTGTACTTTATACAAATAATTATGCTCATTTGAGAATCAAATTACCGGTACTCTTATTTTTATATTTTTCTGATATCTTATGGCTGACTGTTCAGAACATTGATCGTAACAAGGTAAGCAGATATGATATTATCTCGAAAATAAATAAATAAATAAAATAACAAATTTTACACGACAAACTAAAAGGAGATAGGAATATTAGCGTTCTTTCTCAACATCAGTAGGTGTTCCTAACAAATTATTGTAGCACTGGACATTTACTTACTATTCTATCCTTTAAACATGACTTAATCAATCATTCAATTATTTTGTTAATATTTGACCTAGAAGATTTAAAAACAATATATTGATCTTTTCGGATATCCATTTAACCATTAATGAATCAGTAAAAATCTATTATTATAGTATTTATTATAACCCGATAGGAAAGCATATCATACAACACAGTACATGCCTTGAAACAAATATCCATTATAATTTATTGTTTTGTAGATATAATTAAATTTATCGTCAGACCTTGATCTATAGTCATTTATTTAAGAGTCGACTTTATTGAAAATATCTTAAAGGCGGTCTCAGGACTTATAAAACCCAAATATTTCAATGTTTGATTTAAATTTTCAAAAAACAAAATATTTTGATTATTAAAACATTAAAATAAAAAATTGATATATATATATTTATACGATATCGTATAGTAGAAATAGATCCAATGTTATTATATATTTTACTTATTCTATATAAGGGAACTGAATAAAACAAAGAAACTCCTTAAATAGTTATTCACAAATTATCTTATATATAAAAGCCATAATCATCGTATGTATGTATCATTTTCTGCGTCTCTGTTCTTTCAGTGCGTCTTTCAAAAAAAAAAAACAAAATAATTCCATAAATGGTAATTTGGTTTTTATGTGTTTTAAAAAAATGTTAATTGTGAATACTACATTTATTTAGATTTATTTCATTCTTTTAATCCAATTTCTCCTTGGTATTTGAATTTGTTGATAAATTAGTTCTTATTAATATATTTATCGATAATTGTTATTTTTCAATATTATGTATTAACATAAACTATTAGATTATATTATTATATAAGTTTTATTTGTTATAAAATAAATAATATAAAAACAATATCTCCCTTACTATGGTCAGTCGGTAATTAAAGAAAACTCCGCTCAAGGCAGACTACTAAAAAATGATCATTTGGTATACGAAAAATATTGTTTTCAAAGAACTATTTAATTAATTGCTGTAAACCACGACAAATTCATTTTAAACAAAAATTGCAAACACCGTTTGCAACGGGTTCGACTAGTTAATATATAGCAAATAAAACTAAATTGAATTTAGAAAATTTAAAAAATTAAATAAAAATAATTTTTGATCTCTATTATTATTAAATTGTTTTTTCAGCATTGCTAGAGATTTTATTTTATTATCCATTTATTTTTATTCAAAAATCAAGATTTAATTTTTTGAACTTGGAGAAGTTCAAACATTGGTCAAGAAGTAAACAAATTTTCCATTGGAACTACTGTTAAATTAGAAGGAAAAAGTATCAACATAAATGTTCATAAGTTATCTAATCTAAAATTAAAAAATAATTTAAATACTAATAATTAATTAATGTAACAGCCGAAATGCGCATAAAGCAAATATATCAATAAACTTATAATTTTATCGACTGTTTAATTAAAAATTATTCTTTTTAAATTTTATATTTATTAAGTTTGCATAACATACTAAACAATTTCAACTTTTGCCTTTATTAAGTGTAATAATTTTATAAATTTACAATTTTTTAGATTCTTTCTATAGTATATAGCAAATAAATTCAAATTATTTATTTATTTTCAAATTTCTAATTATTTCTTTTATTAATAAATTTAATTAATGATAAGTTTTACAAGTTAAATTATTGTCTTTATTGCTCAGAGAAGTAACGTAAATGATTGTTATTTTTCAATTCTCTTTAACCTAATATATTGTATATACAAACATTTAAAAGATGGAAAGGACTTTGTAGAGTATTTAATAGTCAATAAACATACAGAAAAGAACAAAAAATCTGGACTAGATTGAGATGTATAACATTAAATAGACAATGAAAATACAACAAATGCGTATCTTACGAGACAGAGTACAGAACGATCGACCTTTTACTGACATGTTGAAAAATAGACACACACATTAACAACGATTGGAAAAATTGGAAACAGAACCAAAGAAGGCAATGAAGAAAAGAACAAAAACAGATCGAATGACCAATTCAACAAACACAAATATAAAAATGTTTTATGTTACTCAAATCTCCAGAAATAAGAATAAGTTGACCTGTGGCCAGGTCCGAACCGACCGACTGTTTGAAATAAATTAATTTCCAGCTACAGAAACAATTTCAAATAATTTTCATATATCTATTAATGTAATAAAAAACAGATATGGATACATAAATAATAAATATAAACATTTTTAATTTTATTTTATTTATAATATATATGCAAGACCAGGCTGTGACGTCATGCATGGCTGGATGACGTCATATAATTTTAAATCAAGAAAAAACTAATAAATATGATTTTTTTCGAGGATAAAACCAATACAAAATGCATGATTCGTGGTGATATATAAAAAAATCTCCTTTGGTATGAAAATAACCCTTTCCTTCCTATCGTCGATCGCTAATACTACCACTTCCGGTTTCCGGAATTGCACCAAAAGTTGATCAATTCATCCCACTGATGCATTAAGTAAATATACCAAATTTCATCAAAATCGGTTGAGCCGTTCAGGCTGTACACATCTATACGGACGGACAGACATCATGCTAAAAATACTTTTTTCTGTTTAGAAAATGCATGATTCGTGGAGATATGTAAAAATCTCCACATGTGAAATTTGGTGTGAAAACAATACCTCCCTTACTATCGTCGGTCGGTAAAAAGAATAACATAAATAAAAAACCAAATATTATTTCCTTCTTATCATTATTAAATTACTTATAGTAAAAATACATAAAATTACAATTTCGTTTTTAATATATTATAAGGTCCCCTAATAGTAATAGCAATTTGTAATTAATATATTTATATAGGTATATATAAATATATTACAAGTTATTTCCGAATCATGCTGGCGTGTTATTGTGAGATTGGAGTGCTGGCGCCCATTTTGGCACAATGTTCAAGAGAATTATGAGAAAAGATTGGGTCTTAGTCTGTGTGTCCTCGGAGCACTGACACTGACACTAAAACAGGTTAATCTGCAAGTGTGATGAAACGCAGCGGAACTAGTAGAGGCACACCAGCTAACGTTTCATTTGCGAAAAATGAATGAATGAATGAAAATTTTTAATAAAATCTTATTTTATTTTTCAACGTAGTCTCCTTTGAGCTTTATACACTTTACCCACACTCCAATTTTCTTATCCTTTCCAAAAAATAAGATTTGTCGAGGACATCAAAATAGATTTGTTTTTGAGATGATTTCATCGTTGGGGTCCAATCTTTTTCCGCCGAGCCATTTCTTCAGGTATGGAAACAAGAAATAGTCACTTGTGTCTAAATCCGGAGAATAGGGGGGATGAGGGAGCAATTCGTATTTCAATTCATGGATTTTCATGAAAATTCACTTTTTTCCATTTTCTTTTCCAATCATGATTTGTCAAACAAAAACTAAAAGATCAAGCTGGTTCCAATTTCGATAGGAGTCAGCTGATAGTTGCCTGCTGACAGGAGTGTTACCATTTCATTGAAGAGACGGGAAATTCAAAAAGTCAAGGACTTACCCTGACCTACCCTCGTATATTCATATTATTTTACTTAAAAAATTAATTTTAACAAAACAATATATAATAATATAAAATGAAACATTTTTATAATTGCAATATTATGATATTCAATTATATGTATTATTTTTATTTCCGAGTTAGTATAGAATTTAGATAAATGATAAAAAAAAGGAAAAATATAGGTATATCGTTAATTGAATAGAATCGAAGAAGATTGAATTGTAAGGCGGGGTGGTTGTTCTTCAATTTCGTGCTATCGGAAACATCTTGAGCATTCTAAACGATCATAAAAATCGACATCCTCTAGATCAATAGACTAGAGCTCATACGCCAAATTATAAAGCCGAGAGATACTTGATAGGCTAATAAATATGCAGGTATTAATTTATTTACAGACATTAATCTTCTACATTAAAATTTACGATGCACGTTTTTCCGTTGTCCTACACACCAACAGCGAATGTTTCTTTCGTTCGAGATGATTTAAAACAAAGGATGAGTTTAAAGAGGAACGTGGAGGAAATAATGAGAACGAATTGATAAAAATGGGCTTCGATAATAGAAAGCTTTACCTTCAGTTTGCAATCGGAGTTTCTCGTCGAACTTTAAATAAAGATATGATTTATTGGACATTGCTTTATTGATTTTTCAGTATTATTTTAAGGCGAACAAGAAGATTTATTTTTAATCGTAGTTTTTTTTTTCACGTCTCGTGCTAAATATCTTTCTCAATGGATTATTAATCGATTTCTCTCCTGGCCGAATCGGCTATACAAAAAGGAAAAGAACAATGAATGACACTGAATATTACCTATTCAAAAATTAATTTTATTTATTGTTTTTATGATTCTATTAGAAATGAAACGAAGAAATTAATAATAAAAGAAATTCATTGGCTATTTGTTAACGATAGATTGGTCGCCAATTAATCTAAGATATGTCAAGCTATAAATCAACATTCAGGATTAAAATTTTAATAATGATTTTAATAATATTATTAATACTAGTCTTCATAAAACAAAGATATTTTTAATATTTTTTATACGTATGGAGAGTTTAGTTATAAAAAAAATATTTTGCTTTGCATTATTTTAATTTGGTAAGACTGTCTTTCATGTAAGTTTCATATAATTTGTTTGTTAGGTTAGGTTATAAATTATAGTGTATTTTGTAATTTTTAATTATTTTTATCGCGATTTCTAGAAATAGAAAAAAAAAATTGATCTAAAAAAAAATTGCATTAAATTTTAAAAAATCATACATGGTGAATATACATGAATTTTTAGAGAAAAATAGACGAATAATTATTGCAGTGTAAGAAATTTAATATATAAATAATAAAAGTTCGGTGTTAATACTAATAATAATAATAATACTAATAAATATAATTTTAAAGATCAAAAACATTATTTTAATAAAATAATTGCAATAAGCTTTCAGTTCATATAAATTATTTAATGGATAAAAATTGATGAATTTAATTTAATTTAAACTTTATTTATAAATGCTTGTTTTTAAATATTTTTTTACTAATAATTTATTTTAAAATCAGAATCGTAGTTATAGTTCTAGCCCACTAAATAAGAAGTTGAAGGATCAAACCTTGTTAACTTACAATTAGATTTAAAATTTAATAATTAATTTAAAATAAATACTCAACGTGAATAAAAAGACTATAGATCCAAAAAATCAATAAAATTGCAAAAAAAATATTTTAAATATTTTTAAAATTT
Organism: Labia minor; assembly: GCA_963082975.1. Lineage (NCBI taxonomy): Eukaryota > Metazoa > Arthropoda > Insecta > Dermaptera > Spongiphoridae > Labia > Labia minor. Next base: position 59,616,443 of record OY720345.1, read on the forward strand.
GAACAATATATAATTAAATTCATTAAAAACAAAAGTATCAATTTCAATAAATTATATTAATTTATTAAACAAATTTTACTTTTTATAATTTGCTTTAAAATTTTTATGATCCTGAATATAAAGGTGTGCGTTATAAGATAAAATATCCTATATTCTTTAGTTCTTTTTAGGTTATATTATGATCTTCCAGTTTTGAAAGAAAAAAAAATAATGAATTTAATTTAATATACATAAGTAATAAATGTGGTGTACGTTACTGTGTTTTATAATAACTAATTCTTTTTTATATTATAATATTTCTTATGATCTATTTTTATGGTTTGTACTCAAAAAAGTTATAAAAATGTAGGAAGCAAAAGTTTTCTTTATTAAGATCTATAACATAAGATAGTTAGGATTATGGAGTGTGTAATATAGTCGTTTTTATATTATATTATATTATAGTCTATATCAAGACTTGATGAAGTTAAAATTTGAAAGGTATATATTCACAAGTAAAACTAATCAAATATATGGTACACCCAAATATATGGTACCCCAATATATCTTTCATTAAGTTATTATTTATATTCCTAAATAAATCTTAATAAAATAGTTATATAACAATATATTATAAAATATTTATAAATTTTTTAATATAATAATTTATATTTAATAAAAAAATCTTACTAGCTCTTTTTGATTGTATTTTTTTTCTTTATATTTATATCTTATTAAACTAAATTCAATATAATGAATAATTCTCAATATAGTATATTGTAATTAAAACTTTAAATTAAAATATTTTCGTTTGAGGTTTAAAAAAAGTGAAAAGGACAAAAATTATTATCGTAGCCAATTATATAAATAAGAATATTAACAAAATCTTTTTTAATTATAATTTTCTAATCTAACCTATAACTACAATATATATTTTAAATTTAAATAATGATGAAATTTTATTGGGAAAATAGATTAATGACTATAATTTTGATGAGTTAGGCTCATTAAATTAATGAATTAATGATGAACTGAACAAATTATATTTTTATCAAAATATACTATCATTACTTAACAATATAAACTAATATAAATAAATATATATTTCCTTAAATATTATTAAATAAAATTCAAACTTTGTTACCTTGGTTTTTAAAATTCCCGTTAAAAATGAAAATCAACAACCAAATTTTTTCTCCGCATAATTTTATTTTTCTACATGAAATGTGATTAAATTATATTTCGCATAATTATAAAGTTAAATACTTTTAATTAAATAATAATTCTTAGTCAAAAAAATGATTAAAAAAATACTTATCGAATTTAAATGTTTGATTATAAAATTATTTATTTGTATACTTTATGCGCATTTGTATAATTGCCCCACTGTCAATGACAATGCTCCCAAATTTATGGGGTCTTTCCCCTCCTTTTCAAAAACAATAATAATTAGCGCTCCGTAGAAATTTGTTTAATATTAATTAAACAGAAAGATATAGGTAGATTGACGGAAAAAAATAAAAGTCAGGCTGGCGCTGTTATCGGGCAATCAACGGGTTGAGAAGCATTGCCCATTTCCCATCAATATTCCTGTAGGTAAAATATATAGTAAAGAGAAAGGTCTAAATTAGAAACATTGAAATTATAAATCTCTTTATTGAACACAGAACAGAAAAAAAAATGTAATTTTCCCCAACCAATTTTTAATCATCCACCCCCCCCCCCTTGGATCACCTCGGTGCGCGGTTGCTCCCACTTTGGGAATCACTGAGTTCCACTATCGGTAGAGAGATTTTTATTTTTTGAGTTTAATATTCAAAAAAAAAAAAAAAAAATAAATAATCGATGTGCACTTTCATAAAAAATGATATTGTCTATGAATATTCACACACATATAAAGAGATAGAGATCATATGTATATGTATATCTGTTAACAACATTAGTATGTTTTTTAAAAAAAAACAATACAATTTAAATTCTAAGTTTAATGATGTGTAGACTATTTGAACATGAATTATCAGAAAAGAACAGAGAACAATCTAATCCGCCACTATTGATGTATTATTGGTGATAATTAAACCAATGGTTGTACATTCCAATCCAATCTTTAAAAAGAGGACTCTCACAGAAATTACTTTCTTAAAAACACGTTTGTTGTTCTATTTTATTTATGTAGATGTTTTCGATAAATACTTGTTTGTTGATAGGTTTGTTGTATGACAAAATGAGTTATGCACGAATTCTTAAGTCCAAACAGGTCCAACTGTGTGGAACCGACCGCTTTGTGTTTTGATTGTTAATCTCTTACATAGATATAATTAATTTTTAAACGATACTTAAGAGTCTATTTGTAGAAAGAAACATGAGCAGTACAGCAGTGGAAGTTGTTGTTGATCAGGTAGTTTTTAAGAAATGTAAGAAAGAGAAAATACATGAATAACGACCGCCAAACAATTAATCATTAATTCAATTATAATCATTTGATTCCCGCTATTCTCTTTACCAAGTTCAATTTTTAAATTCCTACAAAAAAAAAATCAACAACAAACATTTGTATAAATATATTCTATCTATGGTAAATATATAACTTCTAAAACAATAAATAATTACCTTTTCTGGCATAAATATATTTTCAACATAGAAATAAGATTTATTAATGTGAGAAAGGTAAATATTATTCAGAAACATGTTTTACTATAAACAATTTATTATTATTATTATAATTAAGAATTTAAATATTATGTTGATTAATAACTTAATTATTATAAAAAAATTAATTAAGATAATTTAATAAACTCTTTATATTATAAATTAATGACTTTTTTTTAAATATGAAGGCTATATTCAGAAGCATGTGCATTTTAGAAAATTATATAAGGAGATTGTTCGTGTATGATCGTGTCAGTTTAGTGGTCAACGTAAAAGAGATCGAAGCTGTCGGCGCCAAAGACCAAGTCCATTGTCCCCTCTTTTTGCTGGCTAATTCTTAGTCCGAAATTAATGACCGTTGATACAATAGAGGCGAAGAAAATTGTACGGAAACTCACTTGTGTCTTGGTTTTTGTCTGATGTTTTTGCGTTTTTTGTCTAATGGTCTTGTCTGTTGTCCTCCTTTATTTATTAATATATATATATATATCTTATCTTATTATACTAGCAAAAATTGTATATATATATATTTGTATTGTTTAAATATCGAACCGCTAGAAGGATTTTTTTGAAATTCACCCTATAGATAATATTTATAAAGAAAAATCAACATGTTTATGTTAGTTTTTTCTTCATTTAAAATAGGAATTTTAACAATAAAAAAAATGGTTCCGTGTAACACCTGATAACTCTTCCTTATATACAAAATATTATAAATAAAATAAAATTAAAAATATTTATTTTAATAATATTTTTAATCAAATTACGAAATATATATTATGTTATATCCACAAGCCATACTTTTCTGTCTTTCTATGCATTAATACGTACGTTTAAAGGATGTATGTTTTATGACTATTCTTTTTACCGACCAACGATAGTAAGGGAGGTATTGTTTTCACACCAAATTTCACATGTGGAGATTTTTACAAATCTCCACGAATCATGCATTTTCTAAACAGAAAAAAGTATTTTTAGCATGATGTCTGTCCGTCCGTCTGTCCGTCTGTCCGTCCGTATAGATGTGTACAGCCTGAACGGCTCAACCGATTTTGATGAAATTTGGTATATTTACTTAATGCATCAGTGGGATGAATTGATCAACTTTTGGTGCAATTCCGGAAACCGGAAGTGATAGTATTAGCGATCGACGATAGGAAGGAAAGGGTTATTTTCACACCAAAGGAGATTTTTTTATATATCACCACGAATCATGCACTTTGTATTGGTTTTATCCTCGAGAAAAATCATATTTATTAGTTTTTTCTTGATTTAAAATTATATGACGTCATCCAGCCATTCATGACGTCACAGCCTGGTCTTGCATATATATTATAAATAAAATAAAATTAAAAATGTTTATATTTATTATTTATGTATCCCTATCTGTTTTTTATTACATTAATAGATATATTAAAATTATTTGAAATTGTTTCTGTAACTGGAAATTAATTTATTTCAAACAGTCGGTCGGTTCGGACCTGGCCACAGGTCAACTTATTTTAATTTATGTTCTTTTAAATTATTTGAAATTGTATCATATATTTTGTCGTTTATTTATTTTAAATAAAAATCTTAATCTTAAATATTCATAGTTCATAAGGAATAATTTATTTAAAGTTCCTGGCCTCGGCTTGGTGAACCAGGTACTACTATATATAAAGTTTAAAATAATTTATAATTATTAACCTATATAACTATTAAATTATTTGACATAGTTGTGGTTTTTATATATTCTAGTCATATATCCAAAATATATTTCGAAAATTATTTTAAATATTTGCATATATTAAATACAAAGGGAAAAAAGAATAGAATAGGTGATTTCTTGATAAAAAAAAAAACAAAAAAAAAAAAATAATAATATTTCGTTTGCATTTTACATCGATAAAAAAAATCGATCAGATCCTCGCTACTTACTAAATTATACATTAGGGACAGAATTCGATCATCATTGATGTATTTATAGGTGAACTTTCATTGTTTAGCGCTTTATTCATAGATCCATCTTGATTATGATAATAGATCTTGTCTAGTGAGATTAGCATATATATAGATACCATGCTTAGATATTTGGCCTGTAGGGATCAGGATAATTTGCTCGTTTTCGTGGACGGGTAATTCGGGGCAATTTGGCCGGGAGGTGTCCTGGGGACGAAGACAAGGCAGCTGAATGGGGTGAGCAGGTCGCGTGACGGAAGCGACGCAGCCCCAGGCTCCTCTAATTAAATCTGCTTTTTATTAATATTCGTTCTCAGGTCCAACCGGATCGGTATTTACGGACCTCGGCTGCCACCCTGGAAAGTCTTACAGCTCCTTCACAGGCATTCGGTAGCAGTTTTATTGCGTCGTGCCATAAAAAATATTATAGAATGTTGTAAAAATTTTCAATTTTCAATTTTTTTCAATTTTATATTTTTAAATTAATATATATATATATATATATATATATATATTATGAAGAATAAAAATCGATGATAACTCAATCTGATACTTGTACACATGCAATAATAAAACATGAAATTAAATAAAACCAGATGTTAGATGAAGACTAAAATTACTCTCTTTAATTGGATCTCACAATTAACAAATTATAAATAAATGAGGGTTCTAATATAAACTACATTTATTATTATTATTATTATTATTAATTACAATTATTTTATTTAAATATTAATAATTTCTGGAATGTGAAAAAATCTTATATGTAAATATATTATTAAATGTATTTATTTTTCCTAATAAGGCTCGCCTTTTTTCCAGAATTGTGGATTTTATTCCCAGATCTTGTAAAAAAAATTTTCTTTTTCTGGGATCTGGTACAAGTACCACTACATTATCAGTATTGAGAAATAAGATGTAGCGGTTAGATAAAGATTAAGTATCAAAATAAAGATCAAATGACTTTATAGGATGTTCAAAATTTAATTTTTTTTTTTTATTTTTGTTAAATTGTAAATTAAAAATAATTTGGAAAGAAAAATACTGCAATCTATTATCAAATTAATGTGTATTCAAGGACCAAACTGTGATTTCATTAAGGAAATAGATAATAATTTTTATTTATTTATTTTTTTTATTATAAGAACATCGAATTTAGTTTAATATCAAAGATATTTAATATAATTTGGTAGCATTTATTCAAAATATTATCATTTCTATAAAATTATTAATTATTAAATATATTTTAAAATTTAAAAGTAAGTTAAGGGATTACAAGAATATGGTGTATTTCTAAAAAAAGCAATAACAAGCTTAATTTTAGATCAAATAAAAAATAAACAATTTATTTCATTTAAATGTAATTTATTTATTTCTTTTATTAAGTATATTATTTTTCATATAAATGAATTAATAAAATTAACTTACCTAAAATTATACAATGAAGTATATATTCGAAATTTCGAAACGAAATTTTATTGTGCGAATTAAATATATATATAATTATTTGAAACATACTCATAATAGACCTTGTTGGTATAAATAATAATAAACCTTTATTTTATAGTCATGAAATTCATTAATAAATTCTTCTAATAATAATAAGTGTGACAGATATTAAATTTACAAATCAAATAAATAATAATTTTTTTTGAATTTCGACCTAAAATTAAAAAACTTTTTAATAAATTATTTGACTTAAACAAAGATAAAAATATAAAATAATTCATTTACTTAATAATTAGAATTTATATTTTTTTTATTAAAAATAACACTAGGTTAAGAATAATGTATATAAAACGAAATTAATCATATTTATTTTTATAAAAAAAAAAAATCTTCTACTCTAAATTACGTGATCTTTTAAAATTATGAATTACATATTTATTTATTATTTTGTAATATTTTGTACCACGCAGGCCTTAAACTATTAACGTAGGCCGCAAACCGGTTTAATTTTCTGTAATTTAAAAAGAGATGTGTAGTGTAATGGTTTATAAGAAAATTGCAAAAAACAAAAACAAAAAAAAAAAAATTATATTAGAATTATTAAAGTATTAAACAGCAAGATTTTTTCTTAATTTTTCGAAAAATATTCAGATTTATAAATGCAAGATATTACCTCTAATTATTATAAATTGTATATGAATAATTTATATTGTCCATATATATTAATATTAAATTATTTGGTATATATCTGTTAGATAATATGTATACTTAATATAAATAAATATTTCTGGTATTTAAAATAAATATAAATGATGTTTAACTCTTTAATAAGTATTTTATGGTCGTTGTCTTATTTCAATATCAAAATGTTAATTGTAATAAATCAACAATAGACAAATGATAGATTAGAATTAGATTAACTTAGCGTTTCTCAACCTTTTTGAATCAAACGCCCACTTTGTAAAGCCGGCTTCATAATTCGCCCCCTTTAAATTTTAAAAATTTTAAAAATTGCATCATAATCCCTAATACTTATATTAGGGACACTTGGTGATACATAGAGTCATATTGAAAAATCGAGTTTCAGAACCTGTTCGCAAAATCATCTTACCTCTTTTTTTAGAACCATATTGAAAAAAAGCGGAAATGTTTAAAAGCCTGATCGCAAAATCATCTTAATTTTTTTAGAATTGAAAATGATTCCCCCCCCCCAAAATAACTATCGTCCCCCAAAAGCGTATAGTCAAATAATCCCCCCCTTTAAGATGTCGATTGCCCCCCAGAAGCGATATTGCCCAGGTTGAGAATCTCTAGATTAGATGTTAAGTGATTATTTTTGAAGGATTGTAATGATATAAAGGATTTTAATTAATAGATAGAAATTTAATTCTTTTAAAATTCTCTATATTGGTATTTTATTCCTCTAAAATTCACAAATACCTGCAAATAACTTTAAATAATTAATAAATAATTTAAATTAAATTTTAATTTAATAATTTCGATGATTTTATTTAAAAATGAATGAATAAATTTGAAATCTTTGATTCATAATTCGAGAAAACTTAAAATAAAGCCAAAAGTTTAAATTAAAATATAGGATGAATTAAATTATTTAAATTTAAAAAAAAAATAAATAAATTATCTTTTAACATCATTTCAAGATTTTGAATTTACAAAGAAAGATGGCTATAATATAAAATACTATTATTAAGTCTTAAGAATATTTTTTTGTTCAACCAACAACGACTTATATCCTCATTTTAATTAAATTATTCAATTTTATGAATGTTTTTATATACTTTTAACTCTTGAAAATAATTAAAGCTTAAAAAAAAATCGGCAAATTATCCCTAATATATACCTATTTATTTTTTTTTTTATTTTTTTATTTTTTATTTTTTTATTTTATTTATTTATTTATTTTTTTTGAAATTTTGTTTACATTCAATGAGCAAAAGGCTGGAGTGGATTGGTAGCGGGAGGTCTCGCCGATCTAAAGACCTTTAATAATACGAAGACGAGAAAAAAATTTTTTTTTTTGTTCCGATCTTAAATGGTAAATTAATGACATGACTAGGCAAAATGAAAAAAAATTAGAAAATTTTAATTAGAATGAATTCTGTACTTTCTTGTCAAACATATAATTAAAATTAACTTGTTCAATTAGGAGATCTTTCTTCCTCCTTTTCTCTTTTTTTTTCTCTCTCTCTCTCTCTCTCTCTCTCACACACACACACTCTTCATATTCTTTATATTATTTTTCTCTTTCTTTTATATATATAATATATACATCTACCTACATATAAACACATATACATACCTATTTACTCTTTTAGTCGAGTATCTCTATTCTCTTTATTAAATAAAGTATATCATATAATAAAAATTAATTATTACATGAACATATAATATTTCAAATTGTCACCGAGAAAAAAAATCCCAAAATTATAATTATAAAGGTAAAAAAAAAAATCATATATATAATAATTAATTAGAATTATTATAAAAAAAGGAGGAAGACTACTTAAATAAAATATTTCTATTTTAATTAACCTGCAAGTAATATATTCTTGAACGAGACATTAATTCTCGAATATAAAACGCGAGATCAGATAAGACCCAACGTACTAAAAATAGTAACAATCTTAATTTTTTTCTGGTCATATAATCTGATTTATATTAAACTAAATTAATTACAGGATTATGTTGAACGTATAAGAAAGCACATAGATCACTGTTACATCAGAAAATAATTATATATATTTGAATTGTATATTTAATTATTATTTTTTTAGCAGATGATAATCAATTTCTAGTTTTAAAATAAATTATATAACTATCAAATTGCAGAGATAATATATTGAAGAATCACATGATTTCTATGCATTCTAAAATATTAAATTAATTATAAAATTAAGAGCGAATTATATGGATGGTTGGAGAAATGTGGTTGTTGTTAACGTTTGAGTTCATCGTAGATAAATAAATAAATGATAAATTTATTAAGTAAAGTTAAGTTTCGATTTTTAAAAAAAAAAAAAAAATAAAAAAAATTTTCATATCTTTAGAGTTATAGTAAATGTAAAATGATTATAGTAATGAGAAGACGTATGATATATGAATAAACAAAATCAAAACAACCATTTAGACAGGATAGAAATTAATTGAGCTATTCGTATATTAATGGACATGGAGAATAAATGTTTTATATAATATAATATATCATTTAATATTTAGTTCATTTATATTAATTTTAAGTTAATAAACATTGTGATTGGAATATAAATGTATGATATAGAAACACAACAATTTAAACTACATACATATTAAATGTTTTGTTTAAAAAAAAAATAAATAATTATAATATAAATAATGGGTTGTAATATTGTTTTTTGCCTCTAGATCGAGATGAATTTTATAGCTTATTTTTTCAAATGATTCTACACTGCCACTACTTCAATTTCTGGTTTTACTCCACCAGTTGAAAAATTTCAATGAATTTTTTCCGGATACTTCGTTAACTCACATCGTATACTTTTGCCGCGTGTTTTTACCTTTTTGCCGACCGACGATAGTAAGGGAGGTATTGTTTTCACACCAAATTTCACATGTGGAGATTTTTACATATCTCCACGAATCATGCATTTTCTAAACAGAAAAAAAGTATTTTTAGCATGATGTCTGTCCGTCCGTCCGTCCGTCCGTATAGATGTGTACAGCCTGAACGGCTGAACGGATTTTGATGAAATTTGGTATATTTTCTTAATGCATCAGTGGGATGAATTGATCAACTTTTGGTGCAAATCCGGAAACCGGAAGTGGTAGTATTAGCGATCGACGATAGGAAGGGAAGGGTTATTTTCGCACCAAATTTCACTTAAGGAGATTTTTTACATATCATTTATGAATCATTCACTTTGTATTGGTTTTATCCTCGAGAAAAATCATATTTATTAGTTTTTTCTTGATTTAAAATTATATGACGTAATCCAGCCATTCATGACGTCACAGCCTGGTCTTACATATATATTATAAATAAAATAAAATTAAAAATATTTATGTTATATTCATATCTGTTTTTTATTACATTAATAGATATATTAAAATTATTTGAAATTGTTTCTGTAGCTGGAAATTAATTTTTCAAACCGTCGGTCGGTTCGGACCTGGCCACAGGTCAACTTATTCTATATGAGCAGATCTATAATTATTAAAACGTTACCAAAAACTATAACTATAACTTATAATAATACTTATTAGAGGATATTTAAAAAGGAACAAAAGAAAGTTAATATAATATTATTATATATTAGAGTTTTAGAATAAATATCTTAATATTTTTTTATTTTATATTTTTCCTTAAAATTATAATCAATTTTATTTAAAAATAATAATTATTTTTATATTATAATTATTGTTGGTTTAAACTTGCTTTTAAAAAAATCGATTATCTAGTAAATTTCATGTTTTTTTTAGAGTTATAATAATTCATCACTGATTATAAATTTTTATATTATATAAAAATTATTTTTGTAATTATTCCATGTTCAATGGAGAAAGTAACTCCTTAATAATTCTCTTATATTTAAAAGATTTCATAATTTTACTCGGATAACGATTGTTGTTTGCTTTTAAGTAATTCATCACCTGTTGATCAGTGAAATTCCATTAATATTTGAGCTAACATTGATTTGCAAATCTCGAGAGTATAATCTATAGATATATATGGAAAAATTCCATTTTCAAATTAAATTTTATCAATCAATTCAATTGCAATAGCTATTGCTGTTGTGCCTACCATTGATCAATAACAAAAATCTCGATAGGATATTTTATGATTTGGAAAAGCTAATCCCGTGTTTAAATTAACATTTATTAATATATATTTTGATTTTGCCTCCATATATGCAAACAATATTTAACCTAAAACATTTTAAAGTTAATTAATTGTTGTTGTTTTTTTCAAAATTTATTTGTTTTTTCATATTTGTTGTGGATATTTATTTCAATAATAATAAGAAAAATAATAAATATAACTGTTTTTTAGTTTATTTTATTTTACGAAAATAATAGCTATTTTAGATTTTATATACAATTGAATTCGTAACGTAATGGCATAATTCATTTTTCTTGGTGTTGTTCTTGATAACTAAGCAGATTCGATTAGAAATTTAAATCGGCTAGATATATTAATATATCTCAAAGTAAAGTACTCAACAGTCAATAAGTTATTATAAGAGTGATTTTCAAATAAAATAATGAAATTTTTATGGAGTGACCTCTGGTTTTACGATGCTTTGTTAGTACAAACAACCTACTGGTAGTATGGCGATAAACCGCAGAATGCTGATTCAAACTGATTTAAGATTTGATAACCCATTTAAGAAAAATAACCGCGACGATAAAATACTTCTACTTGAATTGATGCATTCAAATAAGCCATCTTACAAGTAGCGATGGCCTCGAGGCGGCTGGCTGGCCTTGGTATCTATTATCAGGTGCCACCATCCTTACTGTAACCTAACAACCCTCTCCCCTCTCTTCATCTGTATCAATTAATGTCTCTTTTTGAAAAAAATAGAATTATATTCTACAATTCAAATTATATATATATATATATATATATATATATATATATATATATAAGAGGATATTTTAAAATTATTTTTTTACCTCAATTTCTATTTAATTAATTTCAAATTAATTACTTAATTTAATTAAAATAATGATAATTATTCAGCTAAACTCATTTTCGTGGATTTGTATAATACTTTACCAGTGGGTTCCTTTTGTAATTTCAAATAAATTTTCTTATGAAATTTTTCCCGGCATCTCAAAGTTTTTGACATAAAAATTATTAAAATTTGCATATAATTACATTGATATTCTATTTAGTATGATTTATCCGATTGGCTACCAGATGGCGCACTAATTTTCGGTTTTTATAAGTTTGGTTTGGATTTATGAAAATTAAAAAAATTAATTAAATATATCCAAACCGAACTTATAAAAACCGAAAATTAGTGAATAAGTCAATAATTAGTGAATTAGCCAATAAAACATTATTTTCTTAATGGCACACTTCGACGTTCCTAACTAATCTGTCAAACTTAAAAAATCTTTATTTTAATAATTTTTATCTCGAAAACTATAAGATGCCGGGAAAAATTTCATAAGAAAAGTTTATTTGAATTACAAAAGGAACGCACTTGTAAAGCATTATCCAAATCCACGAAAATAAGTTTACCTGAATAATTACCGATTTATATATATTTTATTATATTAAAAAATAGTAATAATTATTAAACCATTAGATTATATAAGATATATATATATATATATATATATATATATATTTACCAGATATAAAATAAACTTGAAAGAACTTAAATAATAATACATACATAACGGTTTATGGGATCGATAGTAGATACAATAATTTATTCGGAAATTCTTAACTGTAGATTATAAATTCGTCTCAGAATATTCTATATAAACATCAGGATAAAATTTATTTCTACATCAATAAAATTTACATAAACAGGCAATATTATTTTTAATAAAATAAAATTCATCAGACTAAAATGTAAACAAATAATCGCAAAACAAGAGAATTTGAAACCAAGTGCTCCCACTTGGAGGAGGGGGAAGGATGATTTTTGTGTTATTATTAATTTTAAAAATTGTGGAAGGAGATGGACTATAATTAAGGCAAAATTCCAAATACAAATTATTTTAGTTATTTATAATATAAAAATAGTTTCATCATGTTAATTGATTTCTGAGTAATTATAATATAATTATCCAAAATGTCAAAGTCAAAAAAAACCTTACAAATATAAGCTAAATATATAATTATTTTAAAAAAACATAATAATTACCTATCTAATTTGATAAAATTGTTGCTATTTCCGGTACATAAATCTCGAATGTTTTTAAATTTACCTGACTTAATATAATTAGAATAATTAATTTATTTTGATTTATATACTATAACATTTTTTTAAATTATTTTAAATCATTTGAGCTATTTTGACAATTTGTTTATTGTTATTGGCATATAATTATTAATTCATGAACAGTACCGGATTCGATTCCTCGAATTCAAATGCGGTGGGCGAAACTGTCTTTTTTTTAAAAAATTAAAAATCTTGTAATAATAAAAAACGAAATCCAATTAAACAAAAAAATTCAAGTATTAGATTACACAGTCGACTTAAATATAATAGGAGATTCGGCAATTGCAATTTTAAGAGAAGCGTAGAAAATTAATCAAAGCAGGAAAAGAGGCAGGGCTAGAAATTAATAGTGCTAAGACAAAGTATTTAGTAACAGAGAGGAATAGTATCAACACACAAAATCTTAACATACAAAATGTAGAATTCGAAAATGTAGAAAAATTTAAATACTTAGGATCTGTACTCACGAAGGATAATAATATTAGAGAAGAATTTAAAGCGAGGTTGCAGTCGGGAAACGCCTGTTATCATGGAGCAAAGGGGCTTATCGCGTTATTATTATCAAAGGGGATAAAAATTAAAATATATAAAACAATTATTTTGCCGGTTGTATTATATGGGTGTGAGGCATGGTCTATGACTTTAGGAGACGAGAATAGGATTCTGCGAAGAATTTATGGGCCAAAGAGAGATGAGGTCTGGGAATGGCGGAGATTGCATAACGAGGAATTGCATGACCCCTATGCATCTCTAGATATAGTTAGAATTATAAAATCGAGAAGGCTGCGATGTGCAGGGCACGTGGATAGAATGGGAGAGGAAAGAATGGCGAAAAAATATATATATATATATAAACATGTAATTTACACCAAAAAAGGTAAAGAAACAAATACAAAAAATGTCTCAAAAATTCTTAATAAATAAATATATATAATATACATATAATATTTAATTAGAACAATTTGATGGATTTTTGAAAAGATAAAGTTCAATTTTACTATAACAATACACTTATTAAAATATTTTTATTATAAAAAAATATGCAATAAGCATACCAGTGAAATAATTTCAAGAAAAATACAGAAAATATCTCTAAGAACTTATAATTTCAAATTCCCTTATTACCTAAAGTAAGAGAAAAAAATATCATTAAAATATCTATCCAATCTAAAATAATAATAGGACTATAACTCTAATTTATCAAATGTAATTCGCTCAAAAAAGATAATGGATCTCTTGCGAAGCTATTACAATAGATGACTAGCTTAAAATATTTTTTTTTTAATTTGACTTATAACTTTTTCATTTTATATAATTGTAACTTGAAATGGATTATTCTTCAATAAAAATGCAAATAAATATTTTTATTGAAAATACTTTATTCGAAATTAATAATAATAAACCTGAACATAAAAAAAAAACTTATTTTTTTCAAGACAACACTTTATAAGATAATAATTATTTTTGACAAAGCGAGAGGGAGAGGGAAATCTGGCGTAAAATTTTAATTAAATTTCATTTAAACAAGCATGGAAAAAAAAAAACCGTCATATGCCATTTATTTTAATTTTATGATAAAATTAAATTGCCCATCAGCCTAGATGAAAGTAAATGAACAATAAAACAAATGTCAAGTGACCACTCACAGGAATCTATTCAATAAAAATTTCAAAACGTATCGTTTGGAAATGAATGCGGCATTCGAATGAGGTTCATTTCCATGGCGGTTGACAAATTACGTGGCATTGCAGCCAGGAAATATTCAAATAGTAGAGGGACTGGGGCAAAAGAAAGTTGGGATAATCGTGGCAATTTATCTCCCCGGGCAACAAGGCAACCCGAAGTCGGCTCTTGTCACAGACATTTTGAGCATTCCATTTAATAAGATAATTGAACTTAATCGGCAAAGAAGTGTACCTACTCACAATATAGATACTCAAGAAGATTGCTAAGGATTGCATCTCACTCTTCCGTGATTGTTAAGGGAAATTGGATGATAATTAAGGAAAAAAAAAGAAATAAAGAAGAAAAAGAAGAAAAGGTATTTTAACAAAAACAATTTGAATAATAAATGTACAAATAATAATTGAAATAAAAGTTTAATAATTTAGTAAATATTAAGAAAAATGAAAAATAAATAAATAAATAAATAAATAGTTTTTTTTTTAACAATTTAACAAAAACCCACTTGAATCGTTAATTTGTTGTGATTTGCATACTATTTGATATTTATTGGCACCAGGTGATTGATTAATTACTTTAATAAAGAAAAAAAACAATTAAAATTAATTTTCCTTAAGAGGAGATCATTGACAGATCAATTTTTGAACTCATCCTAGTAAATTTGTGAATTAAAAAAAAAATATGGAGTGTCTCCACTCGACTATCTCGCAAATTTGAATTGGATTAATTATAACATATATTTTATTTAAATTAAATTATAAATTTTAAAATTAATAAATAATATTTATTAAAGCGCGTGTTTAGCTCTTTGTTGATAGCATCAAGTCACATGCTGGCGCGTGATTTGCAGTCGTGTTGTAAAAAATTAATTCCGGTACTTTCAGCGATTCAATTAAGCTGAAATTCTATATATTTCAGTTTTATACAATTTGTAATCATGTGAAAAACTATCAAACATATATCTTTAGTTTTACGGTCACTTTAGAGGAAAAAGAATCAAAACGTGGTAGATAATGACCCCCTTCCGGATTTTTCAAAAGTTGTTAGAAATCTACAAATTTTGAATAATGCCCGTGTGCCAAATTCCATTATTCTAACCCAAACCGTTTTTGCGTAATCTTGTCTACATACACACTTACACACAGACATTTTTCTCAACCTTAGTGAAAATGATTTAGGGACCTTCAAAACGTACAAAAACATCAAAATCTCGATATCGAAAATTTTCTTGATCGCAATACTATCTCTGGCGAGTTAGTAAAAAATTTAAGAATTTCAAGAAATAAGCGGTAATGAAAAATTTTAACAAATTTTAATGAAAATTTTTAATCAATATTTTTAAAAAAGACAAATTTTGTTTTTTTTTATTTAACAAATTTAAAATGCCTAAAATGATAATAATCTACAAACCATATAATAACTATTGATATCATTTAAATTTTATATTTATGACTAGATAAGTGAATTTTTATTATTAGTATTATCAATTATTCTTGAAATTAGAGATCTTTCTTTCTACATTTCCATTTATTTTAATTCTTAACATCATTGAAGTCCATCTACACAGCTAAAAAAATCAAATATATACATCACGTTCAAAAGTCATTTCATAATTTTTTCAAATCAATTTCAAATTCATTCCCTTGAGATATTGAGCATATTTTATTTAGTATAACTTGAAAAAAAGGCAGTTCTCACATTTCATTTTATGTCTTTAGGAATTTTAAATAGTAACCGCTTTTTCACGTGTAGTAGTAAATATATCTCAGAGGGAAAATATCATTTAAGCTTTTTGAAGGATATGTCCTCGTAGAAGTTATATATACATATATATAGTAGGGGTAACGATAAAAAAAGAAAGTCTTTGGATTTATAAAATATTAATTTTTGTTTTTAAAGAACATCATGCTAATTTTTAATAATATACTCACGTTTTTATTAAAATATAAAATTCTTCAAAGAAATAAAAAAATTATTCACAGAGTAGTTCATATTTTTTTTCTTTGTTGAAAGATTAAAGATTATTCAAAACAAATAAATAAATTTTTTGATAATTCTAATTTTTTAGTTATAATATTAGAAAGAGATACACCAACCACAAGCACTAATTAAAACTACCTTCCATTAGTATACATAATTAGCTGAACAGAACAATTATTTAAATTTTTATTAAAAAAAAGATTAGTATTTATAACATTAATAACATTAAGCAATCAGTATGAAACATTTTTTTTCTTTTGAAAATTGTCATTTATTTTGGTTTAATATGATTATTTGTGAAATGTCAAAGTAAATTTGTTCCTCAAAATACTATGCTGGTGCAAACTTACTGTTTTAAGTCATGTGATAAGTTTTTAATAAACCATATCTAATTATTTAAAAATTATTAAACTTTTTCGATTAAAATAAAACTTCGGGAATATAATGTTATTTAACAAATTAATTCAGTTGTAAATTAACTAAATAAAACAAATACCTCTGACTTTTGGACATCTTTTGAAAGGACAACTCCTAACAAGTTGGTTCCCGACTTAAGCGGGATAGAGGTGTTACATGATCAGTAAAATTAAAAGTAACCAAATTTTAAAATTTAAAACATAGGTTCCCAAACTTTTTTGTGTCGTAGACCCCTTGTCATGTTTTTCGGTTTCGGGTAGATCTTACCTGACATTGATTTTTTGTAAATTTCTAAAAAAACCTTTTTTTTAGGGCCATATTGAATTATAAGATATTGTATGTAAGTAAATAGGTACTATCAGTGTATGTTGAGATCCACTGTCGTGGACTTCTATTTTCACCCCCAAATTTTTTTTTTCGCTTACGTAGACCCCTTGCAGGTTGCCATAGACCCCTGGGGGTCTAAATAGACCACTTTGGGAATCACTGATTAAAAAGGATTAAATGTAATATTTTTATATCTGTAGAATTTTTTTCAATAAAAATTTCAGGGTTAATTTTTTTTAATGTTAACAATATTCGAAATAAAACGATTGTGCTCATTAATTGGAGAGTCTACAAAATAAAATATTTATAAAATATTATTTCTAATAATTAATAATAAATTCTTAGGAGGTTGTTAACATCGTAAATCACATTGAAAAAATAAATAGATCCTTAGGACCTGAAAACTCTATTATTACTCTCTGTTTCTCTTTATCTTTTTTGCAAAGTTCCTCCTCATCTTCCTACCTGAATAATAATTTGCCTGTAGCGTTTTATTAAATATGTAAACATCGCTGGCAAATGGACTTTAACCCACAAGATCGACCACCGAGCATGCAAGTGAACTCAGTGAGAACAAAGGGGATTGCGACGACGACAACATTCAGAGCTGGAAACGATACCGGTGTCTCCTCGATCCTTTTCTCAGAAGAAAAACAGGTAGATTTCAAAGGCAAAAAAAGCCGCCAAGGAACTTCTCCAGCTACGCGGAAGGACATCTACTTACTTACTTTCTTACTTGACTTTTGTTTTATTCCGCGGAATTGAAAAATGAAAAGAAAAAAAAAATATAAAGAAAAGAAAAATAAAATAATGAGAATACTCTTCTCGTCAAGTGGCTGGTATTAAGGTGGATTCCAGCTGACAGGCGCACACGCGCGTGACCAACAAGAATTGCGACTGCAAAGCCGATACGAGTTTAGTGCACTCAATGACCCATCAAAAGCCATCGAATAACTAATTTGCTTTGGAACGATGCACAGATCAAAAAGAAGACTAATGAAAATTAATATGCATTGAGAGGCTTGGGAAACAAAAAAAAAATCGAGCCTATAACACTCGTGACTCTATGAATTTGGATAAAACAGAAATGGATTTTAAAAAAGGTTACAATTGGAAACAAAACACCACAATCTGAGCGGATTTTAATTCTTCGCATTGCTTTTAAAATTTTTTGACTCGAATGAAAAAATAAAAAAAAAAAAAAAAATGTACATTAGCAAATGAAAGAGAAAAATGATATATTAGTATAGGATTTAAATATTTTACTATTTTAAAAAGAAGCTGTGAAAGAGAAAACTTTTTATCCATGATTATCATTTGAATTGCAAATTTCTTATCTTTTGTATTAAAAATAAATACTTTCTCTTATTGTATTCTTGGCATAAATTATTTCAAAAAATATTTCATATTGTATTATATAAAATAAGACTAAGTGCACACTCGGAGTATTCCCTGAAGCGGATTTTAAATATTTAATTAGAAAAAAAAAATATTAAATTATATATAGTATTTGCTATTGTATTTTATTCTTTTTATTAAACGTTATTTTATAAAGTATTAAACAAAACAAAAAAACAAAAAAACAAAAATTAACTTACTTAATGAATAATCTTAAAGGTAAAATGGAGAGAACTTATTTGTTCTTTTATTATATTATATTATATGCATATTTATTAAGTATTCTATTCTTTTAGTGTTTAATTTTAGTTTTGCATAATAAAATAAAATCTAGTATAATATTTCAACAAGTATACCTAAGCTTATATCGATTAACTTCATTATTTGTTCTTGTTAAAAGCAACATAAGTCCCCCCACTTCACCTAACCCACCCTTCACCCGTGCCATTCTATCCTAACCGAAAATTTAAATTAATTATATCTCTAATTATATTTCTTTATATAAATAAAGAAAAATTAATTTATGTATAATAGAATATAATATCGTAGATTAAAAATTTTAAAAACCAACATGCCTTCAGGTGTACACCCCATTTGATGGCGGATCGAGATAGAAATTTGATTGGCTAATTTTCCCATTAGCATATTATTTGATAAATGGGATAAGTGTGTAGTATGCTCATTAATTAAATTTAATAGAATATTAAACTAATTTATGAAAATTGTTAATTTTATCTTCTAGAAAATATTTTTGAAAATGGTTAATTTTAAATAATGTTGATTAAAGGAAAATTTTAATTTATTATATATGTCAGAAATCCCATTAGAGTGATTAAATCATTTAAAATCTTATCAAATAAAGCTCATAACTTTGAAAATTTTAATTATGTATATCAATGGTAGATTAAAAAGTTCAATAAGCATTTAATAATAATAGATCAATAATAGTTTTCAATAATAATTTAAGTTAATTGTTCAGTTAAGTAGGTATGTATGATTGATTTTGATAAAACTTTACCAGTAGATTCCTTTTTTGATTTCAAACAAACTTTCCTTAAAAAGTATGTGGCAGTCCTTTCAAGTTTACGAGATAAAAATTATTAAAGTTTGCGTATATACTATTTATGAATGAGCAGCCATGTAATAATGTTTTATTGACTAATTCACTAATTTTCGGTTTTTATAAGTTCGGTTTGGATATAGAAAATAATTAATTAATTTTTTAATCTTTTTATATCCAAAACGAACTTATAAAATAAGTTGACCTGTGGCCAGGTCCGAACCGACCGACGGTTTGAAGTAAATTAATTTCCAGCTACAGAAACAATTTCAAATAATTTTAATATATCTATTAATGCAATAAAAAACAGATATGGATATAACATAAATATTTTTAATTTTATTTTAATTATAATATATAAGTAGTAGCTGGCTGTGACGTCATGAAGGGCTGGGTGAAGTCATATAATTTAAAATTAAGAAAAAACTAATGAATATGATTTTTCCCGAGGATAAAACCAATACAAAACGCATGATTCGTGGAGATATGTAAAAATCTCCACATGTGAAATTTGGTGTGAAAGCAATACATCCTTTACTAACGTCGGTCGGTAAAAATTGAATAATATTGGGATGATATTATTATTTATGTAAACCGAGACATTTTTATCTCTCGGAGAATTTTTGCGGGGACACTGGGACAGAATACACATAAGAATAAGCAAAATGATGATATGGGATTTGTAAGTCAGCTAAAGAATAAGAATATTAAAAAAATTTTTAGGAGATCTAATTTTGTTTATTTATTTAAAATAAGTTGTATCACATGTTTATAATTAACAAAAATTATACATTAAGTTAATTTTTTAAATAAGCTTAACTATATTTTATTTCTTTCCAAATATAATTTATCAGTACAATGATAAGAAAAAAATTTGATAATTTATTAATATTAAATTATTCTTGAGTATAGATATATTCGATTACAATATATTTATATTCATATGAAATAATTTCCATAATAAAAAAAAATAAAATATTTTTATATTTGGTAAGTTAAAAAGAGTTATATTTTTACAATATATATGATTTTTTTTTTGATGTTTGCATATTAATTTTAAATTGAGAAATTATAATAATAATTAATTATTCTACCTATATAGTAAAATATTTAAAATATATCAACGTTTAAATTATGAAATTGTATATTTCTAAATGAAAATAAAAAGTTAAAGAAAGTAATCGCGATATTCAATTATTTTTTTATTATTAATTAAATTAAAAAAAACAATTGAATATTTAATAGGGCCTCCTCCTTTCCCCATAAATTAGCCCTTCCAAGCCTCGCCTAACGAAATTTAGAAAAAGTAATAATAAAGAAAGTTTGCCTTAAAAAAAAAAAGATTAAAAAAAATAAGGCGTTTGGTCTGTAGCCTCTTTGAATCAGCTGAGAGTGCCTTTGATTTTTTGGATTTCGAAATGAAATCGCGACATTCGGGGCAACCTGAAATAAAACCTACCTAGTAAGGGAGTGCATAGCCTTCATCAATATGGATGGAAGGCCCATGTTAATCGAAAAAGCCCTGCGCTCAAAAGGTAACCAACAATTTGTTCCTGTTCAGGCTAATCCCATTTCGGAACTGTGCTGAATTACCTTCCCGAATTTCCGTTCATCCAATCCACCTCAAATACACTCTCAGTAATACAAAATGGCACAATTCAGACCTGGAGTGCAATTCATGCAATCCATCCCTTAAATAATAGCATGGCATTTGTTTTACCAACCCACATTTTATTTATTTATTAATTCTAATCTAATCTATGAATTAGTATGATGAGAACATGCATGGATGTAGGGGGCAACCACCTGAAAATTCCTAAAAACTATATATATATATATTTATATATATCAAAAAATAGCCACCCTCCCACTATAACACATCGAAACCTACTAATTCTAAAAATACCTTTGTCTCTTCTGCCTCCTTTATCAATGCTTCTTCTTGAAAGATGTACTCTGAAATTCCCTAAACTCACTAAATTCTGTCATATAATTTAATATATTTCTCTATTATCTCCTAATGAATATTATCAAAAGCAAAAAATCATTGTAATTTAATTCTACTTTCTATATTATATTAAACTTTACTTTAAATATTATATTTACATTTTCTATTTTAAAGTGCGCCATGCTAAATAAATAACGATTATTACTTACATTTGGAGAGCTGTATTTAAATCATTTCATCGTCATGAAGGATGGAGAAGATAATCAAGAATTCAAATCAACATTCAGTAGCAGGAACGAAGATTGAAACATGAAATAGAAGAAGAAAAATAACTTATTAGTTTATAATCAATCAATTTAAATTGAATTAAAAATAAAATTAATAATAAATACTGACCTCGGAGTTAATAAAGGGTTGATATTATTAATGTAAATGGTTCAATTTAAAATTGTTTGCCGAATGTGATTTAGTTTTAATTTCTTAACAAATTACGTTAAACAATTCTTTTCTAGTATGAATTTCTATTTTAATTCTAAAAAAAAATTAGTAAGTAATACATTAGTTACATATCCAATTAACATTTTATATATCTCAACCTTCTTTGGTTCGAGTATATTTTTCAGTTGGAGGAACTATTTCCAAAATAATTTTTTAAATATGCAAATTAATTCATAAATCTAGTCCAGTTTTTTCTAAATTTTTTCAATTTGGTTCTTAAAAAAATAAGTTGACCTGTGGCCAGGTCCGAACCGACGATGAAGTAAATTGATTTCCAGCTACAGAAACAATTTCAAATAATTTTAATATATCTTAATAATCTCCACACGTGAAATTTGGTGTGAAAACAATACATCCTTTACTAACGTCGGTCGGTAAAAATTGAATAATATTGGGTTTATTCACGGAGTCAAGTCAGCTAAAGAATAAGAGTATTAAAAAATTTTTTAGGAGATCTAATTTTATTTATTTATTTAAAATAAGTTGTACCACATGTTTATAATTAACAAAAATTATACATTAAGTTAATTTTTTAAATAAGCTTAACTATATATTTTATTTCTTTCCAAATATGATTTATCAGTACAATGATAAGAAAAAAATTTGATAATTTATTAATATAAAACTTTAATTAAACAATTACCTAATTTAATAATAATAATAGTTTTATAATATTTCAACATGGCATCAACAGAAACATCAATAAAAATACAATGGACTACAATGAAGTTAGATTTTTAGTATATACAATAATTTTAAAATCGAATTGAATCTTTAAATGAAAAATTCTCTAAGATATTCTAAATAAGTTGACCTGTGGCCATGTACGAACCGACCGACGGTTTGAAGTAAATTAATTTCCAGCTACAGAAACAATTTCAAATAATTTAAATATATCTATTAAAAAACAGATATAAATATAACATAAATATTTTTAATTTTATTTTATTTATAATATATATGTAAGACCAGGCTGTAACGTCATGAATGGATGGATGACGTCATATAATTTTAAATTAAGAAAAAACTAATAAATATGATTTTTCTCGAGGATAAAACCAATACAAAGTGCATGATTCGTGGTGATATGTAAAAAATCTCCTCATGTGAAATTTGGTGTGAAAATAACCCTTCCCTTCCTATCGTCGATCGCTAATACTACCACCTCTGGTTTCCGGATTTGCACCAAAAGTTAATCAATTCATCCCACTGATGCATTAAGTAAATATACCAAATCCGTTGAGCCGTTCAGGCTGTACACATCTATACGGACGGACGGACAGACATCACGCTAAAAATACTTTTTTCTGTTAAGAAAATGCATGATTCGTGGAGATATGTAAAAATCTCCACATGTGAAATTTGGTGTAAAAACAATACCTCCCTTACTAACGTCGGTCGGTAAAAATGCAGGTTGTTACATAAATTCGATGCCAATCTTTTAGATAAAAAATATTTTCTTTAAAAATTAATAATTATATTAAAAGCAAAAGAATCGATAATATAAAATTTTGTAAATTGAATTCTTAACTTTCTTAAAGGAAATCAAAGACTAAGATTACAATACAAATATTTAATGTACCATTTAAGTTAATTGAAATAACTACGTAAATAAGTTCTTTGTTTTCACATTTAATCTTAACAATTTTAACAATGACCGAGGCACCTCAGCAACAAAGGCATTTTGTGTCATAAGGAAATAATGCATTATCACTCTTAACTTAGCAACCCTTCAGCGAGAATATAGTCTCCCCGGGGTACAGCCAGTTAAAATAAACACTAAACTACTGAATCTGAACTGATTCCATTGTGTCAGACTTTTTGCTGCCTAAGAAGATATTTTAGGAAAAAATACATAATTTTTGCTACAAGAAAAAAAAAAATATATATATATATATCTTAATATATCACTCAAACATATAACCAATAAATAAATAATAATCCAGTCGGCACTGGATTCTCAGACAGTGCAGTTGATTGATAACGATTGCAGCAAGAGCAATCGAAACATTGTGTATTTTTTGGTTTTGGAATAAAATTACAATAAAATATTAGTATGTGGTATTATACACAAAATTCCCTTATAAATAAATGAATAGTTTTTTAATAAAAGTTTTTGCTAGGCGGGCCAATTTAGTATACACAAAAAAAAGAAGTCATCGTGATATTTTTATTATTTTTTTTTATTAATTTCCACATTTAATATAAATATAATTTTATTATTTACCTATTTTACCTACTTTTTTGTCTAATTAAAATTAATATTAATAAAAATATAAACCATCAGAATGATGTCACGGGCCGCATTCAAAGAGTTCGCGGGCCGCACTTTGGGAACCCCTGGTATATGCATAGAATTAAATTTATTATTTAATTAAGTCTTCATTTGCACAAAATCATTATAATAAATTTCTATTAAGTTTAATTACTTAATCTAAAACTTTTATTGCTTTATCAACCAAAAATCTTTTTACATTAAATTAATAATGATTTATTCAAAGTATATATTTTTATAGTTTTAAATTCAGTATATTCATGTCTTCATTATATTTTCATTCCAATTTAATGGATAAATTTATTTTCTTCTCTTGTATTTGCTGATTCAATTTGCAGAAAATTTTTTAATACTCGTAAATAATTATCCTTCATACTGATTCTTACTTATGAAAATTGAATAATTGAAATTCTTTCAACTAGAAAGGTGCATAAACCTGGAGATATTTCATTGTCGGTCTTTTTATTGTTCCAACTATAGAACTAGTATTGCTTTTTCTACTTAATGATTTATTAAATTATTTCTAGTTGATTGGAAATACAATGTTTTATATAGTTCATATCATGTTTCAATTAAGAATTGTTGTTGTTGACATTTAATAGATGAAAACTATGCAATATATTTAGAAAAGGAGGAAACTTTACTCTCCTTAATAACATAAATAAAATGGTACACGAACATTTGACTTCCGATAATTAATAATATTATCAATTTTGTTTTATTGACTCCATGGAGCAAAGCCCATATTAGCCAGTTTATACATTTATTTATTTTGGCGCTATATTAATATTATATTTTAAATTTTTATAAACATTATAGTATGAACCAACATCTCAAATTCATTAATTCAGTATTTTATCACCTTTATATTTATTATAAGAATAATTGATTTAATTAATTTTAATAAAATAATTTATAATAAGAAAAATTAGTTAACTATTCTAATTTTAAAAAATCGTCATTTAAATTTGTTAAATTTTGATTGAAAAGTGTTTTTGTTAATTTAAAAATAAAATAATATTGAAATAAAAAATATTTTATCATAATTAAAAGAATTAAATTTCTTATTGAATTAAATATAAAAATATTTAATTACATACAATTTTTGGATAACATAAATATAAAATTTACCTGATTTTTTAACCTCATACAGATTTGCTTTGATGAAATCTCATACTGGAAGTTTTATAAAATTTATAACAATTTTTAATTGAACTATTTGTTTATAGATATTGCACAGGTAGAAAAAAGGGGGCAACTACATCCACCCTACAATCCACACCTAGTCATCAATGTATTGAAAATGTTTCAAGGAAAGAGATTAGATTTCCGAAATTAATCTTGAGAATTTATTCAATGACTGATTTCTATCTACCTTTGTATGATATGATTTATAGAAAAATAAAATAAAATTTCTTCTACAAACTTCTAGAAGTATTGTATAATAATGTAATGTATTTGACCCTGACCTATCATAACTTTCAGATTCCAAAAAAATTTGGATAATTTTATCATTATTTGAACAAAACAAATTGTGTTATTTAAAACAAAAATTATTTAATTGTACCACATCAAAAGTTTTAATATTTCAATATATATTATGTGGTAATTTATAAACTTTAATAAAAACAAAAATTATGACCTTTTAAAGCTTAATTTGTTAAAGTTAACCCCTAAATCAAGGCATCAACAAGTTAGTCGACTATACTCCAAATTTTCTATAAATACTTCTAAAATAAAACTTGACAATTGTTTAATAGAATATTAAAATAATAAAGAAAATTGATTTATTCTTCTATTTTCTATTTATAATACGATAATGTATGTATTATTCCGAAATATATAATATATCCCCAAAACAAAAAAAAGTCATTAATTATAAAAACTTGAAATATTTTGTCCATAACAACAGAAACATTTTTCATCATAACCAGTTAACTTTGATATAAAAAAATATTTTGCTTATCAATTTTTATATCTTATCTATCTATCTATCTAATTTTATATCATTGAAATTATTTATTTTTTATTAAATTTCTTGGAAACTGCTTTAAAGATTTTTTTTGAAATTCTCTTATACCTATATTTAACGTATACTTCTTATTTTTTGACAAAATTATTTTAATTAGTTTTTCCTTAATAGAGAGAGGTGTCAATTAATATCTCAATTGCAATGATTCAAGTGCTAATTTAAAATTTTGAAAGACAAAATATGTATATAACCTGTTGCATCTTAATTTTTAATTATAAATATATTTATTATTAATATCTGTACCATCTGTACCATCTTTAAAATCAAGAATTTGATCTGCCACGATAAAAATATTTTTGAAAAAAGTACATATATCATTAATTTTTGAAAATATAAATTTTTGCTTATTGTGATATAAACCAAAATATATTACTATATTATCTACTTTCTTGTAAAATGTTTGATAAATTTGTCTTTATAACCATTTTTCAAATATATATTATATACTTTTTCTTAGTCATTAAAATAAGTTGACCTGTGTCCAGGTCCGAACCGACCGACGGTTTGAAGTAAATTAATTTCCAGCTACAGAAACAATTTCAAACAATTTTAATATATCTATTAATGTAATAAAAATACCTCCCTTACTATCGTCGGTCGGTAAAAACAGATATGGATATAACATAAATAATAAATATAAACATTTTTAATTTTATTTTATTTATAATATATATGCAAGACCAGGCTGTGACGTCATGAATGGCTGGATGACGTCATATAATTTTAAATCAAGAAAAAACTAATAAATATGATTTTTCTCGAGGATAAAACCAATACAAAGTGCATGATTCGTGGTGATATATAAAAAAATCTCCTTTGGTGTGAAAATAACCCTTTCCTTCCTATCGTCGATCGCTAATACTACCACTTCCGGTTTCCGGATTTGCACCAAAAGTTGATCAATTCATCCCACTGATGCATTAAGTAAATATACCAAATTTCATCAAAATCCGTTCAGCCGTTCAGGCTGTACACATCTATACGGACAGACGTACGGACGGACAGACATCATGCTAAAAATACTTTTTTCTGTTAAGAAAATGCATGATTCGTGGAGATATGTAAAAATCTCCACATGTGAAATTTGGTGTGAAAACAATACCTCCCTTACTATCGTCGGTCGGTAAAAATTAAATGTTAGTGTTAAAAATATGTGAGTAATTAAAATCAAAAAAGAATCTTCACATTGAACATAGGAATATATATCATATAATATTATTTTATCATAAAATAATATGAAGAATAATTTATATTTATATAACATATATTAACATCCTTTTCTATATTTTTCTTCTTTTTGTTCCTTCCACCAGAAATTCTGTAAGAATATCTTTGGATACATAAATTTAAAATACATATTTATGTCTAACTGATTTTTATAAAAAATTAACCTTTCCTTTAAAAAAATGATACTCATTTACCATTTTTATTTTAAATAAATAAATAAAATTATTAAATATTTTTATAATATAATTCATAACCTAGAGCTTAGAATAATTAAAATTATTTTTTAAACTTTGTTAGTTTTCAAATTAATTATAAGAGGATTATTATTATTATTAATATAATAGCTATCAATGAGACGCTTAAATGGTATACATATTATAAAATTCTTAAAAAATCCATACTTTTAATATTTTCTGTTTTTATTTTTATTTTTTTCTCATAAATGAGAGTTGATTATAGAAACCAGTTAGATTGAGGAAATCACTAAATGAAAGAACTTTAGAAATTTGAAGTTAAACGCAAAAAAAAAAAAAATTTGCTAGTAACTCATTGCAATTTAATCGAATCAATTAAAGAGAGTCTTTTGCTGGAATTCTAACAACTTGGTCATTAAATAGTTAATGATGAACATTTCAAATATGATTTAAAAAAAAACGGAAAATGATTCAACAGGAAAGTTATTAAACTTAAAGAAATTTATAAAATTAAATTATCGCTTTATTTAATAGTATTTTTGTTCTTAGAAATTAACAATTCGATAAAAATTAATTTTAATTAAATAATATTATTATATATTTTCCGTTAAGTAAGTAAAATTATTAGAATATTTCACCCATCCTAAAATTCTATATTGTATTCATTTATTTTTATGAGAGAATTTTCCCAAAATAATCAGAAAATTGTCATAAAATTTAACGTTCAGTCAATTATCATTAAATTTTACAATTTATCAAAAAAAAAAAAAAAAAATTTATGATTGTCCTTGCAAATATTTAGTTATAAATATAAATTAAATATTCCGTATATTGTATTTTAAATTTTTTAAATTTACTAGCTTATGAACCCAGAGAAAAATCAATGAAATATCGCTTATTACTTTAAGTGTAGATTATTGTTATGTTTTATATTGAGAGATGCCCTTTATAAACTAAA
Organism: Labia minor; assembly: GCA_963082975.1. Classification (NCBI taxonomy): domain Eukaryota; kingdom Metazoa; phylum Arthropoda; class Insecta; order Dermaptera; family Spongiphoridae; genus Labia; species Labia minor. The sequence continues at coordinate 59,645,417 of OY720345.1, forward strand.
TATATATAATTAAAAAAAATTATATTCAATAATATATATATAATATTATATATATATATATATATATATATATGTTTGTTTAGGCTGCCCTGAAAGTTGTTATTATAAAAAGATATGATAATAGATAAGACATTTTCACAAGAGTCAGCAATAGCACTGACACTACCACTAACCTCAAAATTCACTTGAAAATGACACCAAAATGTGCGCCGAAACATCGAGTCTCAAATCTCACAAAAATTGGAAATAACTTTTTATAATATATTTCATATATAATATCTATATAATTAAACAACTAAGCAATCCTAAACTCCTTCTAAACGGCTTCATGGATGTTAATGGTGCCGGTATCATTAGAACCGTCATGACCCAAGAATAAGGTGTAAGGTTGAAAATTTCAAAACAGTTGATCCGTACCAAAGTTATGAGCAAAAAACCGACCCAAATAAACATGTGACGCCTCTGGTGGCTCAGTTAAGAAGTTGACACTCAAAATAAAATTATTAATTCTAAAAATTTTCATACAAAGAATGTTTATAATATTCTAATATCAAAAGTAAAATTAAATTAAATAGAATTGAATATTACTCATAATTGATTGCTATTTTCTAAAACAAAGTAAGTAATATTTTTTATATTTAAATTTTTATTTTGAAAAATAGTACAATTTGCAAATTTGAGTGAAAACGAAGTTACAAATAAAAAAATATACTGATTGAATTAAAAAGAATTAAACCTTTTCTCATACAGACTTTCAACAAATTACGATGTAATACATCGGGGGTACAGGAGGCCCCCTGTATAGCTTCGCTGAGCACCTTCGGTGTTCTGAGAAACTAGTATTTATCATATAAAGAATAACATAAATACTTATATACAATTTAATTCGTTTTTTTAAATATAATTTATGAAAAATATTTAATGTTTTATACCCCAATAGATTATAAGCCATTGAATATTAAAAAGAGAAAATGAAAAATGAGCAAAGATTTTAAAAAAATGTCTAACCAATTAATTTTAATTAAATTAAAATAAATTGCTATATATTGCTTAGTGCCTATAAATTATATTCTACTTGTGTATAGGGATCCATATTCATCTCTAATTATTTTCTAATTTCTTTCCAATCACTTTCATCTTCTATTATACAATATTATCTAAACATTGCGTGCATAGTTTATCCACCGGTGTTATTTCCCATTCAATATTTTTTCCAAATTTTATAAACATTATAAAATAATAGAATAATAGATTAAATTATATATTAAATTATTATTGATTGAAAATCGAATATTAACCATTCAAATACTAATAAATATCAAAATTTAAAAAATATATTATAATTTTATTATCTAGGTAAGTTGGTGACGATTAAAATTTTAATAAAACATTTCAACTGTTTAATAAAAAATTAGATATATTATAAGAAAAATATTTTTTTTCAACCTATTTTTTTGATTTAATTAATTATTTGATTTAAACTTTTGATAAAAAATGTATCTTGTGAACTGAGTTCGATATCGGACTGTCAGCAAACAGGCTGCATCTGACTTGATTCAGTCAATATAACAATCTTTTTATTTTTTATTTTTTAAAAATCGAGATAAAGTAAATATAAAAGTGAAGCATTTATTATATGTAACAAGAAAAACAAAAATTTATAAAATACAATTTTTAGATTATAAACTAAATTAATAATTAATTTTTATAGAATATAATAATTATTTTAAAATAAAATTAAATTCAATTCATTTTGTTAATATTTAAGTAGTCATTAATTTAAAAAAATTTTGAAAGAATTACTCAAATTTATTTTTTTGGCTAAAAAAAGGAAATTTTGTATGTTGTTTTCATAAACAAATAAATTAATTCATTATGTTATTATAGAAAAAATTAAAATACAAAACGATTATAAAATAAATAAGAGAAATTAATGACCTCTACGTATCTCCAGACATAGTTAGGGTTAGGGTTATAAAATCGAGAAGGCTGCGCTGGGCAGGGTACGTGGCTAGAATGGGAGAAGAAAGAATGGCGAAAAATATATTGGTAGAAAGTCCGATTGGGAAACATCCTCTTGGAAGACCAAGAAAGCGGTTGGAGGACAATATAGGAAGGGGCGGGGGAGAGATGGGAGAGGGTAGAAATTGGATGGTTGTAGCTCGGGATATAGACAGAAATGTGGTTGCTGCAGCCAAGAACTTTCGAGTTCCTTAGAGTCACAGAGATACATGTATATAGAAAATAAATTAATTGTGAATATATTTATATATATATTTAATATAAAATACTTATTATTATAATAACCACTAACAATAATAGTATGAATAATTTGATGAAAATGTAATCTACGATTGAATGGATAATTCAATTCGTGTTTAGAAAATAAGCACCAAGTTAGCATTGTGTTTTCCTCATCCCCTCTTAAGGCTTTTCACCCTATTCTCGGTAATTGGTTCGATAATCGTATTAACATATAGAGGACGATTGCATCAGAGATCACATTACTGCCTATTCAATTAGTATTCGATTGAAGTAATTAGTGATTGGTTACCTGATGGGAATCCTTTATCAGTTTAATCGGAATATTGATTACAATTTTTCATTTGCAATCAATTGGGAAATAATGTCATGAATATTTGGCCTATAGGAGAAGTATATCCCTTCAATAATAATCTATTGATTACATATCTAAAAGATTAGAAACCAATCAGAGATATTGATATGTAAATTAAAAATATCATCGTTTTAAATTAAATCTAGTAATTGTTAATTATTTATTATTAATCTCATATATCAGATAACCTAAAATGGAAATATTTTTAATTTCAATATTTTTTTAACTCCATAAAAAAAAATTAAACTTAATGATATGTCGGGGAATTTATCTCTTATAATTAATTAATTTTGAAAAAAAAATTTGATTGCTGGGTAAAAATATTATAAACAGATTGAAATGATTGTTTTTATACATTTAAATATCTCAAAAATCCATTTCTGATACAATAATATTTCACCTGGGGGGCGATCGACATCTTAAAGGGGGCGATTATTTGACTATATGATTTTGGGGGGCGATAAGTTATTTTTGGTGGGCGAAATCATTTTCAACTCTAAAATAAGTTGACCTGTGGCCAGGTCCGAACCGACCGACGGTTTGAAGTAAATTAATTTCTAGCTACAGAAACAATTTCAAATAATTTTAATATATCTATTAATGTAATAAAAAACAGATATGAATACATAAATAATAAATATAAACATTTTTAATTTTATTTTATTTATAATATATATGTAAGACCAGGCTGTGAGGTCATGAATGGCTGGATGACGTCATATAATTTTAAATCAAGAAAAAACTAATAAATATGATTTTCCCGAGGATAAAACCAATACAAAGTGTATGATACGTGGTGATATATAAAAAAATCTCCTCATGTGAAATTTGGTGTGAAAATAACCCTTTCCTTCCTATCGTCGATCGCTAATACTACCACTTCCGGTTTCCGGATTTGCACCAAAAGTTGATCAATTCATCCCACTGATGCATTAAGTAAATATACCAAATTTCATCAAAATCGGTTGAGCCGTTCAGGCTGTACACATCTATACGGACGGACAGACGGACAGACGGACTGACAGACGGACGGACAGACGGACGGACGGACAGACGGACGGACAGACATCATGCTAAAAATACATTTTTCTGTTTAGAAAATGCATGATTCGTGGAGATATGTAAAAATCTCCACATGTGAAATTTGGTGTGAAAACAATACCTCCCTTACTATCGTCGGTCGGTAAAAAAGGTAAGATGATTTTGCGAACAGGCTTTTTAAACATTTCCTCTTTTTTCAAGTTTTTTCAAAATGGTTCTAAAAAAAGGTCAGATGATTTTGCAATCAGGTTCTGAAACTCGATTTTTCAATATGGCTCTAAGTATCACCTAGTGTACCTACCTTATATTAGAGATTATCATGCAATTTTTATCTGTAAAAATTTATAGGGGGGGCGAATTAAGAAGCGGGTCTTACAAAGGGGGCGTTTGGTCCAAAAAGGTTGAGAAACACTGCTCTAGCGTCTTTATCATATGTTAATAAAAACAGATATTAAAAGATATTACATAAAAAATCTGGTGTGTCTCCACTCGACTATCTCGCAATTTGAATTGGATTAAATAATATATATTATTTTAAATTAAATTTAATTAATTATAAATTATAAATTAAAATTATTAAATAATATTTATTAAACCTGCGCGTCTTTGGCTCTTTGTTTATGGCACATATTTTGCAGTGTTAAAAAACTAATTCCGGTACGTTCAGCGATTTAATCAAGCTGAAATTCTATATAAGTATAGCAGTTTTATACAATTTTTAATCATTTGAAAAACTATTAAATATTTTTATTTTTACGGTGAGTTTAGACGAAAAAAATGAAAACGTGGTAGATAATGACTTTCATCCGAAAGAACTACATTTCTCAAAAGTTGATAGAAAACTATGAATTTTGAATAATGCCCGTGTACCAAATTTCATTATTGTAGCTCAAACCGTTTTTGCGTAATCTTGTCTACATACGCACATACACACAGATATTTTTCTCAACCTTAGTGAAAATGTGATTCGGAACGTATAAAAACATCAAAATCTCGACATCGAAAATTTTCCTTAACGCAATACTTTCTTTGGCGAGATAGTACAAAATAATAAATAAAAAAAATATTATAGTCTTATAACTCAAATGGAAACTAATATACTGTTAATTCACATAGTGATTCAATTATAATTGTGATTATATGAATATATTTATAATACAGATCTATAGTCCTCAATAATAATTCATCAGCCATTATAATATTACTATTTATTATATCTTTTAGCATATTAAATTTGTTAAAATAAAAAAAAAATAATCTCAGTTTTTTTTAAGTTTTTAGATATTCATATAATGGTAAATAACTTTAGTAAATAGGTATATATAATATATATATATATAAAATAAATACACATTGCATATATGTTAGGGGAATGAAATAACTGAATTCAACTATTTGATTAGACTTAAGTTTAGAAGATATAAGTGATTAAATAATATTGAACGAACAATTTTATGTATTGGTATTTTTATTAAAATTAAAACATTCATATTAAATTTTAATTTTTGAACATATTATATATAAATATATATGTTGTCTGATGAATTGGGGAATTTGTAATAACATGGAATATAAAAAAGAAAAAATAAGTAATATTTTTTTTGAAATGGAGAATATAAAATAAATTGTTACTGAAGTTAAATAAGAATCTGTATAAGTAATAAATTAGAGATTCAATATATATAATATATATATATATTATATATATATATATGGAGAGAGAGAGAGAGAGATTGAAATATAATGAGAATTTATAACTTTGAATAATAAATGAATAATTTTTTTCAATAATTAATAAAAGTCCTAATATTTCACTTAAAAGAAAGGATTAAAACTTCTGATTTTCTCTCCTACCACTCACCGTTTGAAGAAATTGATAATCGTTGGATACATCCCGCTGATCCTTAAAGCTGACTTTTCTGAAATAAAAATTAATTAATTAAAATAAATGAATTCATATTCTATATAAAAACATATTCTTGCAAGTTCATTAAATATTTTAAATAAATATTATTTAAATTAAGCATTGAATTGTGAAAAATTAATAAATGTATTAATATATTTATAAAATCATTTTTAATTAAAATTAATATAATTAAATCATTTATTGAGTGATAGTAAGATTATACTACTATAAATTTTATAATTTGAATTATTTAGGATTATTTTAATGAAAATGCATAGATTTTATTAAAAAAATGCTATTGAAATGTCATATAAATAAATTATATATTGAAGTGATATTTTAGGGCAGTAAGGTAAAAAAAAGAATAAAAGAAAATTTTATAAAATCAAAATATGTTGAACATTTTATTTAAACTTTTAAGTGTGTGTAATGATTTATAAAAAAGGTTTGTAGGATTAATATTAGGTGTAAAATTGGTCTCAATAAGGGTGTAATTGGTAGCACTTTTGGAATAGGGAATCCAGCTTCAGGCTGAAGTTCTTGAGATATTGAGGAGGTTAGATAAATCCACGAAGACCCCGCAACTCGAACATGGATTCTTGCAAACAATATTTCTTGTTAACGATGTTGCCAGAGCTCATATAAGCGAGGATCCGTGGACGGCTAACTGGTGTTCCAAAAGCAGAATTAATGAATACAATAACACCAGCGAAAGATGAAATCCAAGAATCAAGGCAACAATAGATTCTAGTCAATAATATAGAAATAATATATCAGCGATAATCAGTGGACTGGTGAATCGTGGTCCCTTTTTCCTCCAATCCAGTCCATCCTGTCGGGACGCTAGCTACCGCCCGACTCCTCTCATCCAGACCATCCGGTCGGGACAATTGCTACTTCACGACTGACTCTTTGACTTTTCAACAACCAGTCTCTTCAGAGGAAACGTATTACCATCCTAATCCTTTCCACAAAGAAATTTATTTTTAAATAAATAAATTTTATTTTTTCTTTTATTTTAAGAATTAATGATATTTTTAAAATATCATTACAATATCTACTTATTATATTATTTAATATTAATAATTAATTAAATAATTAAGAGAGTAATTAATTACCAAAGAGAACAAATTGACATCCTGTTATATTCACTATTCAATGTAAACTAAATAAAATATTTTATTTTATTTTTATCTTTTTCCATTGAATTGGCTGAGTTTCTTATCGCTTGTTAGAAATAGAAACACCTAAATTATGCTAGCAAGACCCATTCAACGGCTTCATAAATTATTTAACATCAATGGCCCTTGTACAGTACAAAAATATTTGATCTTGATTTATTTATTTACTTGAAATAGAGGGGAAATAATTAAATAATTGTTTTGTTTTTTTTAATTTATAATTAAGTCGTTTTAATTGTAAGGTTAGATAAAGGGTGAGGAATTAATATAAAAATCAAATATATAAATATAAAAAAAATCTGGAGGCTCTCCACTCGTCTATCTCGCAAATTTGAATTGGATTAATTAACATATATATTATATTGAAATTAAATTATAAATTAAAATTAATAAACAATATTTATTAAAACAGCGCGTGCTTGGCTCTTTGTTGATAGCACAACGTCACGTGCTGGCGCGTGTTTTTCAGTGTTAAAAAATTAATTCCGGTACTTTCAGCAATTCAATCAAACTTAAATTTTATATACGAGATAAGAGTTTTATACAATTTTTAATAATCTGAAGAACTATCAAACAAATATCTTTATTTTCATGGTCACTTTAGAGGAAAAAAAAATGAAAACGTGGTAGGTGAATGAGCTACATTTCCTAAAAATTGAAAGATAACTAGGAATTTTGAATAATGCCCGTGTATCAAATTTTATTATTCTAGATCAAACCGTTTTTGCGTAACATTGTCTACATACACACATACACACACACACATATGTCGAGATAGTAAAAAACAAACAAAGGATTCTTGCATGTATCCTCTTTATTATTAAGAGTAAAGACGGTAGAGGATCTTGAGCTTGATTTGTTTTCCCCTTTAATTTTGAGTTCGAGAATATTATCATTATTTTCTTGTTGATTGTCAAAAGACAAATCCATTTCTTGATGAATATGTCTAAATTTCTCATTGTTCGTGCCATCTCTGTTGCCAAAAGTCATGATGCTTTCAACTGATTGAGTCAATTCACTAATACCAAACTAAAAAAATTTATGAATTATTATAGATTATTGTTATAAATGTAGAATATAATTACATGTAGTATGTAATTTAAATTCTATCCATCAGTGATATTTTAATTTATTAATATTAATAAAAATATTTTATTTTCTAATTCAAATAAAATTTATGAAAAATATAAATAAATGAGATATATATAAGAAGTTTTGAAGAATGGTGAGATTTAATTTCGACGTTTCGGCGCCCATTTTGGTGCAATTTTCAAGAGTGTTAAGAGAAGGGAATTTTGGAATTCTGAATCTTAGTCTGAATCAGTGGTTCTTAAACTGTGGTCCGCGGACCCCTGGGGGTCCGCGAAGCCTTTACTGGGGGTCCGCGGTCCTCGGAAAAAAATCATCGTAAAAATATATACATATATAAATATTTAAAGTTCATTGTTTAACTATATCCTCCTAGAGAATTACGGCTATAATTTAATACTATTAATAATACTATTTTATTTTATTAAATTGATAATTATGTCAATTAATTTTTTGTGAATAAATAAACATATATAAAAAACTATATATAAAATTTGAATTTTCATCCATTCATTCATTTAAAATCATTTTTCGATTGTTCCTTTAAAATAACCCCTCTTAGGGGCTCGGAAGGGGAGGCATATAAGGGAATTTTCTTTCACTTTGTTATTGGGGAAAACCAGGGGAGGGGACAGTCTTACCCGGAAAAACCCAAATTGTCAGCGTCCACTCTGGGGTTTTAAACAGTTTTAAAGCAAATGTTAATTATAAGTTCATTTCTCAACGAGTTGTATCTTTAAATTATTTTTATTAATGTTAATTATAAGTTCATTTCTCAACGAGTTGTATCTTTAAATTATTTTTATTAATTTAATTAATTATAATTAAATTATAGCTAATAATAGTTTATTATAGCTAATAATTTTTTTTAATTTTTAGTGTAATTTGCATGATCATTATTTTATAAAAACACTAAACACATTTTGCAATTTCCCAGAAAGGCTGTTTTTGAGAGTAAGTATAAGTTAGTTTTATGAATAAAAAATATTTATTTTAATAATATTTTAGAATCAAATTACGAAATTAATAATATTTTAGAATCAAATTACGAAATTAATAATATTTTAGAATCAAATTACGAAATTAATAATATTTTAGAATCAAATTACGAAATATATTTATTATATAAATTAATATTCATTTAAAATGATATTAAATCATTTATTTAAAATGATTTAAAACATTTATTAAAATGATTTAAAACATTCATTTAAAATGATATTAAAACATTCATTTAAAATCATATTAAAACATAGCTAGTAAATAATAATTCGTTTTATTTATATTATATTTATATTACTGTAGTTCAATGTTAATAAATTACTCCATAAAATGGATCGTTGGCTACAAACTGGTTCAACACAGAAACGGAAAGAATCAGATGATGAGGCATCAACAGCAAACTCTACCAAGAAACGCAAAACTAGAAAATATTCGGATGATTATTTATCATTTGGATTTACTTATATTTGCAACAATGATGTGGAAAGACCAGTCTGCGTTCTATGTCAGGAAAGTTTATCCAATGAAAGTATGAAACCTGCTAATCTCAGACGTCATTTACAAACAAAGCACAGCGAGCATGTTAGTAAGTCTATCGAATTTTTTAAAATGAAAAAAGAAGAACTTAATTCAAGTCAGAAATTGATGGTAAAGACGGGATCTGGTGGTATGAGTAAGAAAGCAGTAATGGCATCATATGAAGTAGCTCTACTTATTGCTAAAGCAGGAAAGCCGCATAATATAGCAGAGCAATTAATTCTTCCTGCTACAAAAGTAATTACAAATATAATGTTAGGAACTAAAGCAGCAAACGATATAAATTTGATTTCATTATCAAATGATACGGTTAAGAATAGGATTGAAGACATGTCATGTAATATAAAAGAAGAATTAATATCGAGAGTGCGCAAAAGTCACTATTACTCATTACAATTGGATGAAAGTACTGATGTCACTAATAATGCCAATTTGTTAGCTTTCATTAGATATGAGTTTGAAAATCAAATACAAGAAGATGTATTGTTTTGTGATTCACTACCTTCACGAACGACAGCTAATGACATATTTAACAGTTTGAATAATTTTATAACCGAAAATGAAATAGAGTGGCCAAAATGTGTTGGAATTTGCACTGATGGTGCTCGTGCAATGTCAGGTACAAGAACTGGATTGATTGCTCTTATTAAAAATGTTGCGCCTCAGGTTGTTTGGAATCATTGCTGCATTCACAGAGAATCATTAGCAGCCAAAAATATGTCACCAGATTTGAAAAGAACATTAGACGAAGTAGTTAAAATTGTCAATTTCATTAAGGCTCGTCCACTTAATTCCAGAGTTTTTAAAATTTTGTGTGAGGAAATGGGTAGTCAACATACACATTTATTATTACATACAGATGTACGTTGGTTGTCCCGCGGGAAAGTACTCATTCGCCTTTTTGAGCTTCGAGATGAAATACGATTGTTTTTAATAGATGCGCATTTTGAACTGACCGAATGTTTCAATGATTTTATCTGGTTAGCTAAGGTGGCTTACTTGACTGATATTTTTACAAAATTGAACGAACTTAATTTGAGCCTGCAAGGTACTGTTGTAAATATATTTAAAGTTGAAGATAAAATAGAAGCAATGATTAAAAAAATCGACTTGTGGTCGAAACGCATCCAGAACGGTGTATATGAGTCTTTTCCAACTCTCAATGATTTCATAGAAAGCTCCAGTGAAAAATTGCTTAATCAAACGCGTCAATTATTTGTTGAACATTTAATTACTTTGAAAAGCAACTTCAGGAAGTATTTTTCTACTCCTGATCCTTGCAATAACTGGATCAGAGATCCATTTAATATGGAAATTACAAATACTAAACATTTATCTGCACCTGAACAAGATATTCTCGTGGAATTATCATGTGATACAACTTATAAACTAAAATTTAACAAAACTGAATTGAGCAACTTTTGGTTACTTCTCAGGTCAGATTATCCTGCGCTTGCAAATAAAGCACTTCAACACTTGATTCCATTCTGCACAACATATTTATGCGAACAAGCTTTTTCGGTACTATTTTATATTAAGTCTAAATATAGAAACAAATTAAATGTAGAGCCGGATCTTAGATTAAAAGTTTCCAATATTAAGCCAGATATTGAGATTCTTGTTTCAAGAAAACAACTGCATACATCTCATTAAATATGTAAGTTATATTTAATGAGATAGATGCAGTTATTTTTTAAAATATTTCTTATTTAATATTTTCTGAAAAAAATTATAAAATATTTATATGAATTTAATGTAAGTACCCATTATAATTTGTGAGATTTGTTGCTATGACAATGTTTGTATTTTCTTTCTTCAATATTATAATTTCTAATAAAATGTGTTCTACAATATGCAAAAAAATCGTTATTCACCAATCACTGTTAGAAATATTCATCATATATCCTTGTCCTTATGAGATCGTAAGCCAGAAATTAATTAATAAAATGACGTAAAGTACCTAAAGTTGTGATGGGGGTCCGTCAAAAAAAATTTTTTCAAGTGGGGGTCCGTGGAGTACATAAGTTTAAGAACCTATGGTCTGAATGACCGAATATATATATATATATATATATATATATATATATATATATATATTTGTTTGTTTAGGTTTCATTATAACATTTTATTATTATGAGAAATTATTTCCGGGTTATTTTTACGTTTAATTGTGAGATTTGGGTCCCGACGCCCATATCTGAAGAGAGTTTATTTAAGAAGGAATTTTTTTTTTGTGATTTTGTGTCTTGTGCTTAGTCTCAGTGTCCAAATGACAATGTTGGTATTTTGGGTATTCAACCCAAAATACCAACATTGTCATTTGAATGGATGGGAGAGAGAGAGAGAGAGATTTTTGACTTGCCCATCAAATAACTCTCTTGACAATGGCGCCAATATGGGTGTCAAAACGCCGAGGCCAAATTTCACAATTAACAGTGTATTTTCACTGAAACCTGGAACCAAATTCTCATAATAATAATAATATAAATATGAAATTTTAACATAATAGGTTGGGGAAAAAGAAATCCATTATTTTTATTTAATATAAAAAAATATTTAGATAATTTTATACATTAATTATATTCGTATTATTAATTTCTTTCCTTTTTACGGACCGACGGTAGTAGGGGAGGTATTGTTTTCACACCAAATTTCACAAGTGGTTATTTTTACATATCTCCACGAATCATGCATTTTCTGAACAGAAAAAAGTATTTTTACCATGATGTCTGTCCGTCCGTCCGCTGTGTGCCCGTATAGATGTGTACAGCTTGAACGGCTCAACGGATTTTGATTAATGCAACACTATGATGATTTCATCAATTTAAAATTATATGACGTCACAGCCAGCTCCTACTTTTATATATTGCATATTATAAATAAAATAAAATGAAAAATATTTATGTTATTTCCATATCTATTTTTTATTTATTTATTTTATTTCATTAATAGATACATTTAAATTATTTGAAATTGTTTCTCTAGCTGGAAATTAATTTATTTCAAACCGTCGGTCGGTTCTGCGCCTGGCCACAGGTTAACTTATTTTTGGTAAACTTTAATAAGATAAGTAGAAATAATAAATTATAAGAAATTATTGGTTACCATTAAGTTTTTTCTATTCTACCCAAAAATCAACTCAGCACTCGTAGAATGATCAGATAATTTAAATGTTTTTATTTTCTTTAAAATTCATATTGCTAAATTTTTAATCCATATGATAATTATTTTTTTTATAAATTATATATTATATATATATAATTTTATTATTGTTATTTTAATTTTCCAGGATTTGAAATTAATTTATATCTATATATTAGCATAATATACATTTTCATTAATATAAATTGAACAGGTGCCAATGTTATTATTGTTTTTAAACAGGTGGTAAATATCTCAAACTTTTTACTTTAAACAATTTAAGTTTTATTACCGACCAACATTATAGTAAGGAAGGTATTGTTTTCATTTTTATATTAAAATGAAAATTAATATTTTTCTTTATTTTTATATTATCTTATTTATATATTTATTTATATATATATTTTATATTTCAAATTTTATTATTTTAAGATCAAATATTATAAAAAAAAAATAAAAACATTGAGAAGAATTTAAATTAATATACCAATCGGGTATCGTATATTTTATAAGGAAAAGTTGATGATTTCATTAAAATTATCAAAGAATATAAAAATTAAAAACATTTGATTTTCTCATTATGTTTTATAGACGTGGTGAATGATTGTAGAGGATGAGATTAAGAAATGAAAATAAATCATTTCGAAATGGTGATTCGAATAATAAAAATATTTGATTACTGATGATTAGAAAGAATTGGTTATACATATGAATTGAAGAAAGTCTGAAGGAAAGTAATGCCATATATTTTAATATATTAAGCTAAATTCAATAATATATTTATCAAAATAATATTATTCATTTATTTATTTTATTATTTATTTTTCTATATAATGTAAAATTTTCCTTTTATGTTTTCTTAAAATATAATAATTTCTAATTTAATAAAAGATAATATTAAGAATACGCTAAAAAATGCTCATCTTTATGTTATATTTATTATTAAGATTTAAAGAAATAATTTAATATAGAAAATGCGAAGGTGTTTTTCCATCGTCTTGGGAGCTATAGAAAGATATAAAAAAACTTATGACAATAACTTGAATATAAAACCAGGACGTTTTGGATGTAATGTATGGTTCTTTTATTTTGACTAAAAATTAATTTCTTATTCCAAATTATATATTTATTTATTCACAACTAATCTTGATGCATCATTAAAATATTGTTTTTTTTTAATTTATTATCTATTCTATGTTCATATAATTACTATTTACGATCGATAAATAAAAAAAAATGAAAAATTCAGGAAAAAATAAATTCAATGTTATTTTAATATTCAAAAAAATCTATTTTAATATCATAATGAAATTTTAACAAACTTTCTAATAAAAAAAAAATGGACGTGATCCTCATTTTGAGTTCGTCTTGGAAACTCGTTCAAAATGCAAATATTGAATATTAAACGAGTTTATAAGACTATCTAATAATATTAATTACCAAATTGATTGTGGCTAATTAATTTAATAAGCCCATTAGAGTTGCAATTTTTTTTTTTTAATTTAAATAAATTATTTATTTATTTTTCTAATTTATCCAGCATTAATTGGGTTATTAAAATAATGGTTGGAATTTTATGAATGTGAAAAGGGTTTATCAAGTGGTAGAATTTATTTTTATTACCTCTCTTACGCGAGGCAATGGCGTTACTCACGACCCAAATGGGGGCTGCGATTTCAGTCGTTTTACCAAAATGGTCAAACTTTAGCTACAAAACTGGACTTTGCCGAGGGAGGACAAAAAGTGAGTGAGAGAAAGGGAAAGGAAAACAGAGGAGGGGAAAGAAAGGAAACAGAAAAGACAACAAGAAGTTGAAATAAACACAGAGAGGCAGTGAGGGTTGAAAAATAGAATTAGTTTCCTACAATAATAGAAATTTCCAAGATAAAAATAAAACAGCGTCTAATGTTAAGAATAAAAAAAAAAATAAAATAAAAAATAAATAAAAAATTATGCGGACATCGTTTGTCATGAATAATACAATAAATAGTACTTTTATATTTGTTTCGTTCTTATGGATGCAATTTTACTAGATCCATTGTTTCTTTTTAAAAAGAAAAAGAGTCAGATTACAATAATAAAGTAAATTTATATTGGTAGAGATTGTTATTATATTGAACAAATAGTTTCTCAATTGGCCCTACTCCAATAAATTATAATAATGGAAACCTAGAACATGGATTAAAAAAGCATTGCACCTTTAAAAGATCTTCATGGTAGATACTGTGATCTAAAAATAAAAAGAATTTGTTCATAAAATGAAAAAACTTTATTTATTTATTTATTCAGTGAACGTTCTATATAAGCAACTCATTTAAAACAATTTCAATAAAAAAGTTTCTTATAAGGAAAAAAGAAGTGTAAAAATACTTACCGTCTGGGAAATATTTTTTATTATTTATTTTAATAACTAAACTGTATCACAATAAATATAAATAACTATTCTAATTAACAGAGATTAACTTCAATACTGGCACGATAAAAAACAAACATATTCCAATAACAGTTTTTTACAAATTTTATGTTTTAGTGAACAGCTGTCACCTCAAATATTTAGTTTGAAAAAATAAGTTGCTTATATATATATATATATATATATATATATATATACAGAATAGTTGAACTAAAAAAGTTTCTTATATAGAGCGTTCAATGTATTGCTTGTAAGTACTTTATTTTGCCAGAATGTACTTAAGCAACTGGTTTTTTTTTCAATTATCGAAACAATTCCTGGATAATGTTAGGTATTGATAATTCCTCTCTTTTTTTTATTGAATTAATTTCTAAATCTGGAAGATATCGTGTTTCCGAAGCGGTGTTTTGCTCTATAGCATAAAACCAGAGAACGCTAAATCAGGTGAATAAGCAGATGTGGAACGTTTTGTCCTAAATGAATTTGAAGATACAATTCATGTCATCATATTAAAAATCGCGAATCCTAATTCATAATTTGAATTTCGATGTATAATTCACAAATAATATTTCCCTTCAATTGTTTGAAGAAAATCATATTCATATTCTTAACAATTTTTCACAAATATAATTTGTTCCTAAATATAATTTGTACCAAAATCAATAAAATTGGGTATCTCCAAAAATGTGTTCTAAACTAACATTATATACTTTAAAAAAATCCTATAATTATTTGACAATAAATAAATACTTTTTTCGGACTGTACTCCAATTGGAGAAACAGCTGTAATGGAGAAAATTTAAAATTTACATCTAATTATAATAAAAGAGAATATATATTGAAAATAAAGTCAATTACTCAATCAATTAATTAATTCATTCATCATTTAGCTAATCGTACTCATAAGATATCGCTAAATAAATACAGAATATAAATATTTCATGCACAAGTTATAGTAAAAATAAAATTATATATAAAAAATAAAAAGTAGTAATAAATAGTAAAAAATAAAAATATATAGAAATAGGATATCACCTAAAAAAATTTAAGAAAAAACCCACAATGTAACGAACAGAAAAAAAAAATCAAATATCAAATTAAACCAAAAAAAAGAGAGGTTAAAACTAAAAATACTTTCAGACTATATTAATTAATTAATTAATTAAGCTTCTAATGCTTATGATTATATATTAGAAGTTGTGAAATAGAGTAGAATAAAACAAAAGGAAAAATAAAATAGGAGAAATAGAAAAAAAATAGATTTCGTTGCCGCTCTTATCCTTGGATGATGACTTATCCATACAATTACAAGATTATTATAATTCTTGTAATTCGTAGTGCTGTATAAATAGTATCAATGGATCGAGTGACACACTAACAATACAATTATGCAATTATAAAAAATTTTAGAAATAAAAAACACTGAGAAAAAGCTTTAAGTTCAGGAGCATGAAATGCAGTCGACCACTCTCGTTCCGAGCTGCGCTAATCTTAATTTATATTATATATTTATTTTTTTTATTTAAATATTTTAAATGTTTTTCATCCAAATTTGAAAAAAGATTTACTTAGTAATAAGAGACTTTTATTCTTAGTAAGAAGAGCTCTTAAATGGCTTCTCTATACACTCTCAATTCCCTCGGTTATGAAAATATTTGTTTTTCAAAATACCTACTCTTATTTTCAAAATATATTTTTTTATAAATAACTGAAAAGTATAGGTAGATTAAAAATAACATTAAGTTTATTTTTAATTTTATTTAGTCTAAATAAGCTTAGAAATTTTCTTTCTTTCTTTATTTATTTAATATTTTCGAAATTTTTATTTAATAAAAAACTTTGGTTATACATATAAAGTAATATTTAAACGTCTTTTGTGTAAAATGTTAAAAAATATACACAAAAAAGTTGATTTAGATTAGTGTTTCTCAACCTTTTTGGACCAAACGCCCACTTCGTAAGGCCGGCTTCATAATTTGACCCGCTATAAATTTTAACAGATAAAAATTGCATGATAATCCCTAATATAAGGTAGGTTCACTTGGTGATACTTAGGGCCATATTGAAAAATCGAGTTTCAAAACCCGATCCCAAAATCATCTTAAAATTGAAAAAAGTGGAAATGTTTAAAAGCCTGATCGCAAAATCATCTTACCTTTTTTAGAGTTGAAAATGATTTCGTCCCCCAAAAGCGTATAGTCAAATAATCGCCCACTTTAAAGTGTCAATCGACCAGGTTGAAAATCACTAATTTAGATGATATCTTGTGTATTGTATTGTATTTTATATGAATAATTGATTTTCAAAATGGAGGGTTCGATCTTCTTTAAATGAAAGGATTAAATCGTATTCCTAAATTATATACTAAATTTTTAAATGTTATTATATTTCTTATATAACATTTAGGCATATATAAATAATTGGAAATATTTTTCTATTATAATTTTAAATTACATAAGAAAATATGAAAAAGTTTCCTTTTAAAAATTTCTTTAAAGATAATTTAATTTAAGTTTTTAATGTTTCATTAATCTTTTATCTTTTGATTACTTGTTTTATAGAAAGATAAATTAATTATAAATTAAATATATATATATATATATTGAAATCGTTTATATTAATTTTAGTGTTTTCTAATATTATGAAACTTCGGAAATAGAATTTAAATAATAAAACTTTAATAAACCGATTTTATTATCTTAACTCACAACTCTAAATTTCTAGGCAACATTAAACATCGTTTAAAATAACTGTTTGCTCCTATTTTCCCGCTCCAGTCAACACATTTATATCTAATTTAATTTTATCCTTACAAAACGTCCTCTCTAGTCTTCTGTTTATCATTAAATAACTCCTTCAAAGTTATTGTTATTGTTTTATTACATTTCATACAATAGTCGTTTATATATATTGTATACTTATTAAAAGAAATGTTTAACATTCAGGAATAAATAATTAATTAAATTTAAAACATTAAATATATAAATTTATAATATTATAGATTCTATGTTTCATTATTGAGGACTTCCTAGCCACCCATGCATGCATGAGCTGTTTCATTTTTTTTTATACTATTAAATTTTAATATTTTCACAAATAAAAACTATTATTTTTTTAAATACTTAAAAATATTTATATATTTAATAAATATACATTTTATTACAATAATTAGTTTATATTCAGGAATTGTTAAAATCCTATAATGTGCATTTTAATCACAAATTTGAATTTTTGTGTCCAAATCATAAATAGTATTTAATTTGTATCTATTTATATGTACATGAATAAAATTAAGATTTTTTGTTATAATAAAAATACGTTAAATTCGGAAGGATATATAAAATATGCTCTATTTTTGTTTCTAATTCTTGAGATATCGAATTACAATAAAGCATGTTCATCATAAGCTTCTCGAAGTAATTACTATGATTGAGTAGTAGTGGTTTCAAATACAAATAAAATTAATATTATCTACAAATGTTTTGATTATCTCGTCAGAGATAGTATTGCGATCACAAAAATTTGAAATTTGTGTGTGTATGTAGACAAGATTATGCAAAAACGGTTTGAGCTAGAATCATGAAATTTGGTACACGAGCATTATTCAAAATTCGTAGTTTTCTATCAACTTTTGAGAAATGTAGCTCATCCGGAAGAAGGTCATTACCTACCAAGTTTTCATTTTTTTTTCCTCTAAAGCAGCGTTCGGGGAACTTTTTTAATCATTACCCCAAAATATTTTTTTTGTAAGTTGATATTACTCCATGATGAAAAGCAAAAAAAAATACTAACAGGTTTATAAAATAGCAAATTAAAAATATATACTCTTTACTCACCAAAGTTTCATTTTTACCCCATTTTACCCCGGTTTCCAGACCGCTGCTCTAAAGTGACCGTAAAAATAAAGAAATATGTTTGATAGTTTGTGCGCCAGCACACGTGACGTGGTGTCATCAACAAAGACTTAAAAATAAAGGTAAATGTTTTAAATTTATATTTAATATATGTTTATTAATTAATTTAATTGAATAACAATACTATATACTGTAAATGTAAATTTTTTTAATTAATCAATTAAATAATCCAATTTAATTAATTAAATTTAATTTAAATATATGTTCATTAATCCAATTCAAATTTGCGAGATAGTGGAGTGGAGACACTCCAGATTTTTTATCTTGCCGAATGTTCGACATATTGGACATGACAAAACAATAATATATAAATATTTTTTCAACTTTTCATGTTGATGGCTTAACAAAATGACAAAACTAAAATTTTTATATTACATGCTGCATTAGCTTACCAACGTTGTCTTAAAGCCAGATTTAAACGTGTACACCTGGTATATAGAAATATTGAAATAATGTTATTTATGCGTAAATGTTTGTAAAAAAATAAAACATACAAAGCTGAATTATTCTAGAATATATCGATTTTTTTGTGTCCCTTTTACTTTAACTCACACACATACACATACTCGTATACAATCAAAACTATTTTTTACCTCCATTAATTGAAATATTAAAAAAATCAATTTTTTCTAATTACAAAGTAAAAAATTTAATATACAAGAATTTAAAATCAATCGTTTATTCCCAATCAATTAATTTAATTTTTTTTTTGTTCTATTAACTAAATAAGTTTTTTTATATTAATTTAAATTAAATATTTTAATCAATATTATTGTTGGTTTAATTTTTTTTTCTATTAAATTAAATAATTTATAAATACTTTTAATAAAGTAAATCATGAAATTTTGTCTTGATAAATGGAAGGGAATATTTAATTGAAAGTTCAACCACCTAATTCATTTCTTTTTAAATAAAGGATTTTTTTCCTTTGCCAATTTAATTAAGGGAAATCAATAATTTCAATAATGTCCATGACATTGCAAGGACATATTATTGAATTTTAATTATCCGCAGCAATTTCATTTTCCATTTGGAGCTCTTGCTTAGATCATCATTTCTAGTAGATATTTTAATCAATCAATGAGTTTTCATATTTAATATTGTTTAATGAACATTCTCACTCGATACAACTTCTCGTTGGATTACAATTTTCTTTTTTGTTTTTTGTATTTGTTTTATTATTTTTATTCTTTCATTTCGTTTTTGTCCTTTACTCGCGATGGAAAAATAGAATATAATTTTTAATCTTTTTTTTTTTTTTTGGGTAAAAAGAATGTCAAATCTATCTCTTGAAACGCTCACTCCGTTTTCAAGTCACTTGGAGAACAAAAGACAAGATGAGAGAAAATGAAAACCACACTTTACAAAGTTATCTGCTAGATCGCCTTGGGCTTCTCATCAAATTTTTTTTTTTCTCCGTTTGGAAAGAAAAAAAGGGGGGCGTTTGCTGTTCACCCGCGTCATTTCATTGTAAGGGATTTCACACGAGGAAAGTTTTTTTTTTTTAAAGACATTAAACATTATAATTAATGAAAATTTGAATGGGCACATTGAATGGATAAGATATGGCTTTGAACATAGATATTTTAATTTTGAACTTGTTTCACTTATATTAAGAAATTCTCTAAAGATAAAAGGGCATGTTAGAGATGAATTTAACCTCAAAATTCTATTAATTTAATTCAAATTTACTATCTCGTTAGAGATAGTATTGCGATCACGAAAGTTTTCGATGTAGAGATTTTGATGTCTTTATACGTTTTGAATGTCTCTCTTCACTAAGGTTGAGAAAAATGTCTCTCTCTCTCTCTGTGTGTGTGTGTATGGAGACAAAATTACACAAAAAAGGTTTGAGCTACAATAATGAAATTTGGTACACGGGCATTATAAAATTCGTAGTTTTCTATCAACTTTTGAGAAATGTAGATCATTCGGAAGAGGACCATTACCTACCAAGTTTTCATTTTTTTTTCCCTCTAAACTGAGCTTAAAAATAAATATATACCTATATAGATTTCCACATGAAAAAAATTGTATAAAACTGCTATATATAGAATTTCAGCCTGATTGAATCGTTGAAAATAGTAATTTTTTATCAGTGCAAATCACGCGTCAGCCTCGCGCCAGCACGTGACTTGGTGCCATCAACAAAGACCCAAGCACGCGCTGGTAATAAATATTATTTATTAATTTTAATTTATAATTTAATTAATTAAATTGAATTTAAATATAATATATGTTTATTTATCCAATTCAAATTTGCGAGATAGTCGAGTGGAGATACTCCAGATTTTTTCAAAATTTAACAAAATACTTTTTTTAAATTAGTAAAAATGTTAAATTCTGTTGTTTTTCTTCCAATACTTTATTAATTAAGTAAAATAATAAGCTAATTTACATTTCGTGTTATTTTATCAAATTACTTGTTAGTTGGAATTATAGATTATTATTCAATTGTAGGATTCTGTTCTTGAATGTCTTCTTGTTAAGATTAATATAATCTATTATTAAACGATTATTTCAGACAGGGACCAAGTTCTAAGTATAAATTTGTTAATTAACAGATTTAGTATGACCATAATAATTACTTTTTATGATTAAACACTTGTTATTCTATTTTTTATATCAATTTAATTAAGTCACCGTCATAGTAAAGAAAATAGGTTGATTGGTTGATTTTTCATTAAATTCTGATTAAATATAAATTTACTCCCAATGAAGTTATTTAAACCAAAAAGTCTTTTCTCGAAAAGAGAGAGATATCCGGAAGTTAATACAATTCAAAAACTATAATATAATACAAATCTTATGCTTAAAACAACTATAAATTAATCTTATGTAAATTAGAAATTTCTAAATTGATTACTTACTAATTAACCAATAATTGTAAAAAAATACAATAAAATAAATAAATAAAAAGCGTAATGGTTAATTAATAAATAAATTAAATAAATACTTCAATCATGCAAGTATAACTAGTTGAAAGAATTTTTACAATTTTTACAAGATTTTTAACCTTGTAAAAAATTGAAAATAATAAGGATTAAGCCTAAAACTTTTTATTGATAATCGAAGTGATTTTTTAATTGATATTGTATTAATATTTTTTTATATTTAAAATATTTTAAAATTTATTATTTAATTTCGAAATAAAATTAAAAATATTTATTTCAATTAAATATATATTTGTTAATCTCTCAAAAAAAAATCAAAAACAAATACGGCTTGGAAACAATGTAATTAAGTAAACAATTTTTTTCTCTAAAATATTTGAAATTTTTTAATATGGTTTGTTACTTTTTTGTTAATTCTTATAAATTTTAATATAGGGAACTTGAATTAATAATTTGTGTTTTTTCGAAATTTACGGATTTATTTTCAAATAATGGTTACAGATATATTAATCAAAATATTGTCCATCACTGGCCACTACTTTTTCCCATCTTTCTGACAATTTTCGGAGCTCGAAAAAACGACTCGTCTTTTGAGGCAATCCAATTTTTGCATTGATTAATATTCATTAATATGAAGTGAACTTCTGTGGGACAGACCATGTGTCATCGACGCGAACAAGTAATACTCCGAAGGAGCAATGTCTGGAGAATAAGGCGCGTGTGGTAGGATTTCCCATTTCAGTGTTTCTAGGTAGGTTTTCGTTCTTGCTTAAACGCACTCCTGAAGCGTTTGGCATTGGTCTACATTGAGTAGTGATTCCAATTCTTGGCCTTCAAAATGTTTGGGTTGACCCGGCCGTTCCTTGTCTTCGAGCTCAAAATCACCACTTTTAAAGGGACCAGACCATCTCCGATACGATTGTTCAGATAGAGCATACTCGCTGTAAACTTCCTTTAAGATTCGATGACTTTCGGCCGCACTTTTCTTCATTATTAAAATAATGAAGAAGAACTCCCCGCAGAACACTTTATCTGGTACGAAATTGGACATGTTCGAAACAATATTTAGTACTGTTATTTACGTTTCATCCAAATGATACAAGCTGTTTAAGACGACCATAGACAGTAGGTGTTAGCGGGAAGACATTGCAAAGTGGAATATTGAAAGAATTGTATATCAATATTTTTTAAAGGGTCGAGCGATAGCTCGGTGTTCGAGGTACTAATCTGTATTATACTTCTATATAAAATAGAAAGTAATAATTACTCTAGGATCAAATTTACATTTCTTATTATAATATGTATATGTTAATTAATATTAAATTTAAATGATCTTAATATCAATATCTATAATATAAAATATGATTATTGGTTATAAAATTTTCATCTATATATCCATATATGTTTGGAGGGAATGAAATTGATCGATATGCAAACATCCCAATCGCCCCCGGAAACCCTCTCTCTTCCCTTCTATATAATTTAATATCGCATTCTTAACATCAGAGTCCATCATTGGGATGAGAATAACATATTTTTAAAAAATTAATGAAAGACCTTAAACAGATCATTAATAATTAGCATTTATGTTAATCAAAGACATCGGTCTAGAAAAATGAATCAATAATAATTTTTTAGTCTTTCATTATAGATTGGTTGCTTTTGACTTTTATTTATAATTAAGTTGAAACTAAATAATATCTTTTAAATTAATGTATGAGACTTTCAATTTCAAATTAACGGTCGGTTTAATCAAAATTATTGATGATTTTGTCTAAAGTTTAATCATTAGTTTATTTCATTCAAGGAAATGGACAAATTGAACCTGAAGAACAAATTTCGGAGGTGATTATTTATGTGAATTAGAATTCTAAAGGTTCAAGAAATTGAATTTGTAATTGAATTTAATTTAAGTTCTAATGAAAGGGATTTACTTATATTAAGTTCTATTTTAACTATAAAATATATATCGGTGTAGTGACAACATAGGCTATGTCAATTTTGCCAACTTCCCAACTTTTTAACGACATTGCAAAACATAATGTACAGTTAACCTTAAATGTGATTTGCACGATACCAAGTGGTTTAAAATAAGTTAGCCGATGTTGTTACATTGACTATATGCTACACAGAACTCATTGGTCTTTAGTGAATTAACAAGAAAGGAGAAACCATATTATGTCTCTTTAACTCTAAAAGAGAAAATAAAAGATCTACAACATTCGATAAGTTATTAAGATTATTTTTATTTAATTACCGACCCACCTTAGGGAGGGAAGGTATTGTTTTCACGCCAAATTTCACATGTAGAGATTTTTACATATCTCCACTAATGGTGCATTTTATCAACAGAAAAAAATTTTTTAGAATGATGTCTGCCCGTCTGTCCATCGGTCTGCATTTCCGACCGTCTGTCCATTGTGTGTCCGTACAGACGGCTCAACGGATTTTGATAAAATTTGGCATATTTACTTAATGCATCAGTAGCATGAATTCATTAACCTTTGGTGTATATCAGCAAACCGGAAGTGGTGGTTTACAAATTATTAATTTTATATTCATTGTCAGAAAATATTTCACTTAAAATATAGTAGTGATAAATAATTGATAAATTAAACTAAAAATAAAAACGCAGATAATATAATTTAGTCATTTTAATTCAAGTTTTAAACAAACACATTTTTTTATTATATATACAATATATATATCTAATGTTTGGAAATTAATTTATTTCAAATCGTCAGTCGGTTCTGTGCCTGGCCACAGCTCATATTTTTTAATTCTCAATTGACTAAAAAATAACCAAAAAATATTATTTCTGTTGTAAATATTGAAATTTGTAGATAAAAATTGTATTCTCTAAAATTAATCAATCAAATCAAATCAAAAAATTAGCATATAAAATATTTCAGAAAAATTCATTCATTCAAATTTAAATTATCCTAAAAAATTCTTATTAGAGTAAAATTAATATCGACAAACATATAAATCGGAATCTCTTTTAGAAGAAATAATTTTTATAAATTTTAATGAAAAATTAAAATAAAATAGTTTTATATAACAAGTTATATTCTTTTCTGATTAAAAAATTTAAAACTAAATATAAAATATTATTACTATATTATTATATATATTTTATTGTACAATTTTATTTATCTAATTATAAGTATATTAAATAATCCATTGATCTATATAATATAGACTATATTTAAATTTGGCATAAATAAAGAAATAACATACAAATTAAAATTTTGATTTGTTTAAAATATATATAATACACATTACTAAAAAAAAAAAATTGAAACATTTATCTAATATAAATCAGCCCAGGGTGGTCTCGAAAAATAGGGGTCGTCCCAAAAGTGCCCCCAAAAAAGATTAGATACATATGAACAACGTTGATTCGAATAAAGAGCTTAAAATGGATCAAATCACAGAGATTATCATCTCAAATGTTACAATGCATGTCATTCAATTGTATAATAATATCGAGAAAGGGTGTTACATTAGCTCGACACCGGTAATTGTCTATATACAATGTATAAAAGAGAAAAAAGAACCCCCCTCGTAACCCTTACGGATTAATAAACAATATAGAAATTCAATGAGAAACTGTTTAGCACGAATGGCCATTTTATAGTAACAATCGTTTGTGTTTTTTTTTTGTTTTTTGCCTTCTTTTTTTCTTCTCTTGTAAATGTTTCGTTATTATTGTAACTTACGTGAAGTTAAGAAGTTCATTAAAACAGTGCCTGAAAGTTTATAAAAGATCTATTCTTTTTAGAGGAGTTTTTCTTTGTAAAAGAATAAATCCAATAGGGAATTTGTTGAACGTGTTGGTTGTTGGATCTGCTTCGATACAACTTTACTAAAGATAAAGAGAAACAGATATTTTATCCGTGTGGCTTTCAACCATTACATAATTTCAAAATTTGTTGTTTGTGTATTATTTAATTTAGAATCATTATTTTGTAAGTAAATTTATTTCAAGAAACTATTAGTATAATTTTTTATTTATTAAAAACATATATAAAATATATTATAATAGTGTTTTTAAAAACTTTTTAAAAAAATTATAATATAGATTGAGTTTTCCGTTTCATACATCTATTATTGGAAATTTTCTTTGATATGTTCTAGATCAATAATTGTCAATCTTTTTTTATTTGTTATTGTTTATACTTACTTATAACTATATATATATAAATATATTATTAATCATATATTATTGAAAACCAATAGGAGCATTATATATATATATAACATATATATAAGAAAAGTTAACTTAGAGCTTTGGTACAAGTCGGACGAGCCGTATGTTAGGGTAAGTGCTAGTTCCGAGAATTTTCAAATCTATAGAACGCAGTAAATCAAAGATTATCTACTAAGAATTTCAAAATTTCCTTCACAAAATCTACTTGAAAATGGCGTCAAAATGGAGAAAGAAACGTAAAAATTCAAATGTAATCATAACCGAGAAATAACCTTTCATAATAAAAACTTTCACGGAAGCCTAAAAGAAAACACACACATATATATATTATAGGTAATTTGTTAGATAATTTTAAATATAATTATTAAAGTCTACAAAAATAAGATTACAAGAATAATTAAGTCAGTATAACAATATAAAACTATAATCACAATAATTTTTATTGTTTGCAGCTGTGGTTGAGAAACTTTCTCCAATGGATGGAGTTTATTTTTGTTAACATCATTTAAAATAAAAAAAATAATCCTAGATATTCAAGTGGATAAGAAAATATTTTAAAAGTTGTTACAATAGAAGATATAATCACTCCTTTTGAATAAAATCAAATTATAACTTATATTATAAAAGATGGTTTGGAATGGAATATTTGAATAAAATAATTTTTTAATTTAAATACAGCGTCTAATCTATTATTATATTATTTTTATTTAACTTATGTTTGTGAATATTTATAAAACATAAATAAGTGAACTATAATATTAAACAATATATGTTTTCAATAATAATAATATAAGGCGCGTTTCCTTTCTCTAACTTCTTCCCTAACCCGTGTGTAGTCTCTAATTAAACTAATTGTAGGACCGAAATAAAACCCAGAGGAAATTTATACATAAATTTATTAATATAAAATTAAAATATTTTTATTTTCACATTTAATCCACATCCAACACCTGAACACCGTCTACCCTCATAAAATAAAGAAATATATAAAAATATAATTATATTATTAGTATTAATGAAAATTTTTAAGCTGTTTTCTCGCATTTATATAATTATTATAATAAAAATGTTGAAAGTAGTGTTTTAAAAATTAGTACCTAGCAATTACAAGCCCTATTTAGGGCTGATGGAGAGTCACGCGAACTAAAATAGAGGAAATGATAAGCTCTGCCGAAAAATAAATGAGCCTCGACATCAGTCTGAATGAATTATTAAATAAGTGAAAAGTGATACTTCACAGGAGGTAGAAATTATCCACCTCATCGCGGAAGGTGTTAAAAAGTCATTTCATATGAATTTCGCTCTATTTATTTTCATTCATCTTTATATTTTTACTCATTTATCATTTTTAATCAAAGAGGACGAAACAAATAAGAGAAATTCAATGGTAGTCAACTCATAAAACAAACATATATCACCCAATTAATCTTTATTATAATAATTCTGTCAGAATTGTAACTTTTTCATTTAATTAATGTTTAAATTACTTTCGACAGTATGATGATAACTGTGAACGATTACAATTCAAATAATCGTTTCATTTATTTTAGGAAACTTTAAGAATCGTATAAACTAAATTTGTGATGTGAGTGGAAATAGCGTAGATAGAGGAATGGAATAGGGGGCATCTCATATCTTATATTGAAACAATATTAAAATGTGATTATAACACTAAAATAATAACAGGGAAGCTTATAAATGGATAAGGTTCATCTTTTACTTTCCAAATAGTGCGAATGCAATGAAAAGAAAATAATGTGATCATTGACTTGAGGCCCCAAATTTTTTTTCTTACTTTTACTTACCTATTATATATGAATATAAAAAGTTTTAAGGAATTCTCTAGTGAAATTAAACATTGTGAGGTCCTCTGGATTCAAAAAAATACTAGAGTAGGTCAATAAGTCCGTGACATTTTGAATTTCCAGTCTCTTAAATGAAATGGCAACTCTCCAGCTGTCAGCAGTCAACTAACAGCTGACACCTGTCGAAATTTGAACCAGATGGGTCTTTTAGTTTTTGTTTGACATCCATTAATAGTAGACTTCTTCGTGATTTGAGAAAAAAAATGGAAAAGAATTGTCATGAAAATCCATGAATTGGGATACAAATTGCTAACGTTGGACGAATTATATAAATAGAACTCAAAGAATACTACGTTGAAAAATAAAATAATTTTTTATCAAAAAACCCGTGTTTCATTTAAAAAATCACGGATTTATTGACCTGCCCTCGTACACTTAAAATCTTTACAGAGTGTTTGGGTGTGTGGGTAGCGCACCTGCTTCACATTCACATGGTCCCGGGTTCAAGTCTTGGGCCTGGCAAGGGAATTTCTCTAGCTAGGGTCAACCCAGCCTCTGGAAACAACATTGTGGAAAAGCTTCTTGATAGCGCCTCCGATCAAGAAAATCAATGTAATGGTTGAGAGGACCCGTTCTACTGATCCTAGGACACCTCATTGATATAACCGGCTTGATAGGCATTGTCCTTACGTAGGACGTACAAAGTCAGAGGTTTTTTTTGTGAGTGTGTGTATGTTAATACAAACTCACTCAAAATGAAAAGTGTTCCAAACTTAAAATGTGTTTATGCTTAAGATGATATAGCCAGTTTCTCGTTACAATCGGCTCTCAGAAAGTGCCACTTTATATCATTGATTTTATACTTTTTTATAATTTTCTAAAAAAAAGGCTACGATAATTTGATTATATCCTCTTTATCAATCACAAATGAAATTATCTTTAATAATAGAAAGATTTTATTCACTTTTGAAGTATTTTGAGAATAATTTTTAACATGACTTTAAATATCAAGTAAAAGATGAAAAAATATAAACTATGAAAGTGTTTAATATTTTTCATTAAATATGAGCTGTGGCCAGGCACAGAACCGACCGACGATTTGAAATAATACAATTTCCAAATAACATTATATATATGTATAACATTATATAAAGTATAAAAAATAATATTTTTAAAACTTAAATTAAAATGACTAAATTATATTCTCTTAGTTTTTATTTTTAGTTTAATTAGTCAATTAATTATCACTACTATATTTTAAGTGAAATTAATACTTTGTAAACTACCACTTCCAGTTTTCCGATATACACCAAAAGTTAATGAATTCATCGTGATGATGCATTAAGTAAATATACCAAATTTTATCTAAATCTGTTGAGCCGTTCAACGTCTAGCCGTACACGTCTATACGGACAATAGACAGACGGACAGACGGACAGCTATCATGCTAAAAATACTTTTTTTTGTTAACAAAATGTATGATTCGTGGAGATATGTAAAAAATCTCCATATCTGAAATTTGGTGTGAAAACAATATATTCCCTCCCAATCGTCGGTCGGTAAAAATTGCAAAAAATGAATAAAAGATGATAAGGGATAGTCCAATCCCAGCTAGTGAAAATTTTCAGTGCTTAAGTAAATTTAGAATTTTATTTTTAATTTTTAATTATAAATATTATATACAAATTATGACCAAAAAAAAAATATTAAAATTTATTAACAAAAAATAACAGTAAACTCTCTTCTAATAATTAAATTTTAATTTATTTATTAATTATTTTGTAATTATTTATTATTTTAAAATTATGACTTATCTAATTTGTATTTTTTTATATTCTTTAACTGATGTTGAAAATAAAATTAACATGATAGTTTTTGCACATATTTTTGTATTAAAAAAAAAAATAATTAATTAATTCCAAATAATTAATAATTATTTTGCATATTATTTTTTTTACTATAGAATATAATTAATTTATTATTAATATTATTATTATTCAAAATTATAATGTTCAGAGCAAATCAATAGTTTCTCTTATTGAGTATTTGGCAGAGTTCAAATGTTTTGTAAAGGTAACCTTGTATTTCTGCACCCAGTTATTTAATTATACTTTCCAGATCCCAATCCATTTGTTAATAACAAAAGGAGCCCGCTCTCAAAGGTTTGCAAGTATTTAACTGGCTATAAGACGCCATCAAAGGTTGGAGGCGCCAGTCATCTCGAGGGGCCCCGCTGTTGCAGATGAATAGTGGCATGGACAGGCCCCCTGGGCTAAATTATAGGGCGGCCACATCGCAAGCCAATGCAGACTCCACTAACGAGGAGACCACCACTTCGAGATTTCTCGTTAGATTCGATTCGGCATTCGAGATTCGACATTGAATCGCTGTCTTGCATCCTCCGCCGATTCGTTAGCTGTTGATTGAATTATGCATTGATTCACCCATCAAGCCTTTTCTTCAGAGGTGTGATACTCAATTGGAGAGTGATGCTGCGGATTCTCTTGCTATACAACTCGTACCTATATATAGATGACAAAACATATATATATATATATATATGTTTCGAAATACAAAAGTATAATATAAATTCAGTGCGAAGAAAATACGATTAAATTAATGTTTATATGAAATAATAAAATATAGAACATTACACAAGCTGGAAAAAACAAAATAATATTCTGAAATTTTAAAAAGAGTAAAGTTTGTTTACAAGATTTAACATTAATTTTGATGATGATGATCGTAAAATGGTTTAATTAGTGGTCGTTGAGTTAATATTGGTTTATATTAATTGAACTAACTGCCATAAAATTGTATCTTAAAGACTTAATACTAAAATATAAAAAGATAAATTTTTATTTACTTAAGTTATGATAGTTTGAATACTAAAAATTAAATTCATATTTTTATAGGAATTGAAAATGGAAACTTGCCTAACTACGTATGGCAATCATTTGCCCTCAGGTCCGGATGTAGTCAGTAGAAATGTTAGTGTCAGAGATGTTTTGGGGCTTCAAATTACAGTAAGTCAAACACTACTCATCCATTTATCCTAAAATACCCACGATGACTCTTGATCTCAAAATATCAAGGTTCACATCTCATTAACCAACGATAATTTTTCATTTATATATATTATGAATTGTTTTTTCAGGGGTATTTTCACGTGTTTTTGTGATATTTGAATCTTGACTATTCGGCGCCCATTTTGGCGCCTTTTTCAAGAGATTTGGAGGAGAGTATTTTTAGAATCTGTGACCAAGAGTAAATGTTTTTATTTTGGATTGAATGGATGTGCAACTTCTGAAGCTGTTAAGAATCTCCGGCATTATCACTGACAAGGAACTAACAAAAATTCAGCTCTTATCACATCTCGTTATATTTATAGATTTGATATTAATTTATTAAAAAAATATACCGTATTCGTTGTCATATGATATTTTTGGTATTTTTTGTTTTTATTTAAGATAAATATAGTTTGGAGTGTTTTGAGTCCCCAAACATCACAGAGAGAAATATATTAAATTATATTATAACATTTTTCTATAGTATAATAAATAAAAATAATTTCTTCTTGATTAATTTTCACGATATTTAAAATTTAATAGTTATTTGTTTTTTTAATAGCTCCTTATTTTCCAGCAACCAGCCTTACACCTGCCTTCTTTAGATTGATAAATAACACTAAAATAAATCTAAAATCAATTATGTTTAATAATTTTATTTACTTATATATAATGACAATCAATAATACCCATTTACCTTTATACAATTCATTCTTTCTTTGTATGATAGGTTATTTCATTTCCAATATTTATATCAATATGCCTAAATCTCTATTTGAATAGGTTTTGAAAGAAGTATTCATTTGGATTAAGATTTAGATAATTCGTAAACATACATATATTAGGCTTGGAGTTATTGATTATTTTATGATATATTGAAATAAACAAGTTCCTTTATTATAAAGGTATATTCAATATCATTAATATTTTTTTAAGATATATTAAATATAACACAAGGAATTATATAACAAATATTGATATTATATTTAAATGTTTTCTATTTAAAGGATGAAAAGGAAATTAAATTAATGTTAAATTATCTACTTTTAAATAATAAATTATAAATAATGGAAAATTAATCATTAATCAAAAGTGGTAAATAATTAGCAAACGAATTATTAAAAAAAAAGAAAATTACTTAATTTTTATATATAAATTAATTATGTATAACAATTTTATTTTACACCTTTTATTCATCAAATTATTCACAAGTTAGATTTTAAATGATTCTTGATTTATATTATATATATATATATATATATATATAATGTTAGATACAACATCTATCATTAAAAATATGCTTAATAATAATCATTATGAATGATGAATATCTAATCAATCAAATTCCAAATGAACATATTACTTTTAACGATCATTTTATATTATTACTAATTAATTACAAAGATTGAAAAATTCTAAAATGAAAAAAGTCTACCCTTCCTATCTTTCTACATTGATGCTAATTAATTGTAACGAAAAAAAAGAAGCGAATGAAGACATCAAACTTGAATAGCATGTTCGCTACATATAATAATTTAATTGATGAAATTCAATTTCTATCTGATTAAACAATCTCATCCTAATCTTCGATCTTAAACTTGTCAATCATAGGGCAATCTTCTCAAAGTGCTTTCCAATTTTGCCCCTTACCTTCTGCATCATTTCCTGGTTGATTCACATGCTTGGATTTTTCTAACCCCTCCTTCGAGCTTATCTCTTCCTTCTATCACTTCTTTTTTCTAGAGGGGGAAAGCTAATAAAAATCATCAGCGATTGGTAAAAAGCCCTTTTAGGGGAGCCCTAACTATAAGCCCTCCCTTTTTCAATAAGCATACTAAGATTTACCGTTTAAAGAGTTTCTTAGTAGCATGGAAAATTTTAATTTGCAAAGAATCTTTGAAACAAAGTTCATTCAACTGTCATATAAAAATTTTTTATATATTAATTTTTATATATACATATCATTTTTTTTTATATATATTAACTTTTCTATATATAATTTTTTTATGTAATTAAGGGTTTACAAAATAAGTATTAAGTAATTTTATTTATTTTAACTTAAAATATATTTATATTTAATAAGTCTATAAATCTATCTATCTATCTCTGTGGCTCTCCGGAACTTGAAAGTTCTCGGCCGCAGCAACCACACTTCTCCAAGTATTCCTATTCTGAGCCACAACTCTCCAATCCCCATCCTCTCCCATCTCTCTCACGTCCCTTCCTACATTATCCACCCACATTATCCTTCCAATCGATCGTCTCCCCCACCCCCCAATATATTTTTCGTCATTCTTTCCTCCCCCATTCTAGCCACGTGTCCTGTCCCCCGCAGCCATCTTGATTTTATAATTCTAACTATATCTGGAGATGCATAGAGGTGATGTAATTCCTCGTTATGCAGTCTCCGCCATTCCCCCGTGACCTCATCTTTCTTTGGCCCATAAATGCTTCGCAGAATCCTATTTTCAAATACTCTAAATCTACTCTCATCACCTAAGTTCATAGACCATGCCTCACCTACACCGGTAAAATAATTGTTTTATATTAAGTCTATAAATATGATTAATAAATTATATAATTGTAAAATATAAAATGTGTAAGAAATAATTTTAAATGCGTCTAAAGCTTAGGGGAAAAGAAGACGATGAAGTCAAATTCTGATTCTATTAAGATTTAGAAGGGTAGAAATTTTTTCAAGGGATTACAAAATCTAATTCTCACAGCTAATTGACAACTAATTTATTGTCGTTTTAAATGTTGGTACCACTGATAGACTATTCTGATTATTAATAAAAGTAAGAAGAAACTGATCTTATAAAAGACAGTGGCGCAGGAAATATTGGGACATTACAAATGAATATTTTTTTTAGGAATTTGGTCTTAAAATTGAATTTTTAATTTTAAATAAAAATTTTTTCAAAATTATAATTATAATTTAATTTATTTATAGGAAACAAAAATTATTAGTATTCAGTTCCATATTTCCTATTCTTGTTTTTATTTATTTATTTACTTTAAATTTTGTATTTTAGAAATCACTAAAATATGTAATATTTTAAAGTAACATAATTACTACAATAGAATTTTAACGACTTCTGGAGACACATTTTAAGAAATTATTTTTAAGAGAAAAATCAAACATTTAAAATAAAAAAATATTCTAGATCATAACAATAGCAAAACTTGTTGAAATACCTCAATTAAAATCAAAACTAACACATTGAATTAATTATAGAGGCATTCTGTTTGACAAAGCTCATGCTTTTCAGTGAAGTTTAATGTTTCCCTTCAATCGGTTCTATTGAGAGTTTGATTTCACAGGTGATGCCAGGCGAACACCAATTGGCAAACCGATTAAATTTCTATTTGAGAGAAGTCTAGATTTTCCTTCTCAATAGATTTCAAAAGAGATTTTTAATTAACACCTTTCGCGATTGATTTGATCTAAATAGCCTTTTGAAAATCACTAGAGAAAAAATCTTCACTAGGCTTTTTTTGAGATTTACTCTAAATCTTTTAAATATATTTTTATTATAGTATTAATAAATAGATGTTTATTTTTATATTGAATAAGACATAAAATTCAAATTTTTCTAATATTTATTGTGTTCGTTGACAAATTAAAAGAAGAAAATTAAGCATAGGTAAATCAACATAATTAAATAAAATAATAATTATTATTATTATAATAAAATCAGACTTAATTATAAATATATGTATAAAATAAAATAGATCATAAATAACTTCCGCAAATAAATAAGTAAAGTCTATAATATTCGTTGTATACTATTTACCAGTTGTTATATAAAATAACAAATAATAATGAAGATATCTTGTAAATAAGAAAAGTTCTAAGCATCACTCATTTATCTTCTGAATATGTAAATTTTCACCACTTAGTCATTAAATAATTATAGCGATTAATTTAATTAATTTACCGAATTTACCAGCTAATAAAGATAAAAGTGGTAGCACTAAACCAAGTCCTTGGTAACCGCTAACACTCCATACGAGCCTATGCTTAGCTCTCTAGATACCGCTCTCTCCAACCTATTCATAAAAAATACCTCTGACTTTTGTACGTCCTACGCAATGACAACGCCTATCAAGTCGGTTATATCAATTAGATGTCTTATGATCAGTAGAACGGGTCCTATCAAACTTTACCTTGATTTTCTTGATCGAAGGCGCTACTTTTTATTAAGTATCTTCCCAATGTTGATCTCGGAGGCTGGGTTGATTCCGTCCCATAGTCCCCAGCTAGAGAAATTCCCATGCCAGGCCCGCGACATGAATCCTGGACCACGAAAATATGAACTTCGCTATCTCCCACCCTGTGGTGCCTCTGTCAATCTATTGATAAATATATTTAAATTGTTTATTCAGTGCGTCTTTCGTTTATTCTTCGATCATTTCCCATTCGATTTTCCGGTAAACAAACTCATTCAAGTCACGGTTTTGTCACTAATTTTATGATTCTACGCTTGAGGATGCATAGAGATGATGAAATTGTTCTTTATGTAATCTTCGCCATTCCTATGAGATCTCATCTTTTTTCGCCCAATAGTTGTTACAAATAATTTTATTTTATAGTAGCTTTAATCTAATATCTATTTTCCCAAATTAACATGATTAAAACAAAAAATTATTCAGTTAAACTATTCTAAGTTCTAAAAACAAAAACTCATTTTTTTTATTAATAATTTTGTTAATTTATTATTTGAATTGATTTTACTAAAGGTATTTGATTTAAGTGTGGATAATGGACAATGTCATGTTTAATTACTCCAAATTAATCTTCATGTTTGCATTTTAAATTATACATATAATGAATAGTATTTCAAATATTATAAATTTTATGATTTATTATAGTTCCATTGAAACCCCCAAAGTAATAAATATGTATTTTTCTAAAATTAGTAAAGTTTATTAGCTCAGCAAAATGATGGGTAGATTTCTAAATACATAAATTTTTAATAAAAATTATAGAAAAAAAGACAAGAGATATGTGCTAAAACATAGAGAGTGAAATAGGAGAAGGGAAGTGGTGGTGATTGGATTGGATCTTTGGGAAATATTTTTCATCCCGACCAAAGTTTTTTACCCACGATAATTACCAGAACGTGGCTTGCGACAAATTACGAGGGCTTTATAGAAATATATTGGCAAGGGTTCAGCGTAACCGAAACTGATCCCTTATTGATTAGAAACAATCCACCAACTATCAATAAACAATGAAAGTAGAAAATTCCGATAAGAAAAATGTTAACACTAATAGCCTAAAATATTAAATACAGAAACATTTTAATTTTACTTTTTAATTAATATTTTTATTATTTATCTATTTCAAAGGTAGATAAAAAAGTAAGTTACGTTTTTGTTTCAATTTTCCATGTGTTTTGTAAAAAAAAACTTCTGAATTTTGTACATCCTAAGCTATTAAATTTTAACAAATTAATTTTTAATATTATGTAAAATAAAAACTTATTAGTTAAAATAAAAATTAATTCAAAAATGATTCATATTTAATTGTTTTCGCTAAAATTTATTATAAATTATCCTTCTATTTATAGTTATGTTTATGATCTTTTAATTGTGGTATTTTTCTAAAATTTGTTTTTCTAATTTTTTTATTTATTAGAAAGCTCAATTTCTAAAAATTGCATAGAGACGCCATCTGACGGCTATAAATAAAGCTTAACTTTAGAAATCACCAAATAATATAATAAACTATAATAACAATAAATTATATATTATAATAAACCCAATATTATTTATAATGAATAGAATGAATATAATGCATCTTATTTTAAATTTAATAGATTTTCCAAAGGGATTGATAAATTTTATTTTATTTTATTATTTGTTTATTTATAGTAAATTTAAAATATTTAGATATAATTATAAAATTTCTCTCCCTTTTAACATTTGGTTTAATTATATATATTATTTTTCATTTTAGATATAATAAAATAAAAATTAAATTAGAAGTGTTAATATAGGTATATAAATATATCTATGTCTACATAGAAAATAAATTAAATTTAAACTCACCACTTTGAATACTCTTGAACGAGAGATAGAGAGAGAGAGGTATTCCATATTGGGGGGGGGGGGGGGTAAAT
The DNA here is from genome assembly GCA_963082975.1 of Labia minor. Classification (NCBI taxonomy): domain Eukaryota; kingdom Metazoa; phylum Arthropoda; class Insecta; order Dermaptera; family Spongiphoridae; genus Labia; species Labia minor. Next base: position 59,682,366 of record OY720345.1, read on the forward strand.
TTTCCTCTGAAACATCATTAAAAAATATAAAATAATTATTCTTTGAATAATATTAAGAATAGTATTTTACTTACCTTTTCCACTGATGATAATTTTACATTTTATTATTATAAAGGAATTAATTTATTTCAATCGTTGAATATCATCCACCCCCATATAATTTCTAAAATAATAAAAAAAAACTTAAACCTCTGACTTTCTACGAAAAGACAAGGCCTATGAAGTCGGTTATATTAATTAGGTGCCCTATATATGATCAATAGAACGTGTACATTCAACCTTTACCTTGATTTTCTTGATTGGAGGCGCTATTTTTTCATGTAGCTTCCCAATTTTAATCCTGGAGGCTGGGTTGACTCCGTCCAACAGACTCCAGCTAGAGAAAATCTCTTGTCTGGCCCTGGACTTGAACCCAGGTCTTCGAGAATGTCTGCTAACTCTGTTAACCAACAAGGCTTCTTTTTATAGTTTACTTACACATTCTTATTGAAATTTCTAAATTAAATGATAATAGCAAAATATTTATTAATATTAATAAAATAATCGAGTAACCAAACTTCTAGTAAATAAGGATTATTTGTTACAAAAAATATTTATTCATATATGAATAAAACGACTTTTCAATCAATCAATCCAAATCGAGGTTATCTATATAATATTGTATTATGGTAATATTTTGTTAGCTAGTTTAATTATAGAATTATGGTAACATTACTTATATTTCTAAAAAGATAAGAATGAACTGATTATATAGGTTTCTATTGATGGAATAGAAAAAATTTAGGTAATAAAATTAATAATTTTATTGGTAATACTAGAATCACAAAATCACACATCATAAACTAAACAGTTATTGTTGATTCAAAAATCTAAGTAGTTGAATTATTAATTAATCAATTATTTGTTAAATAAAAATAGTAATCTTGTAATTGTTTTTTTTTATCAATGAATATTAATACATTTATAAATATCTTCTTCTCTTCTTAGATAACTTTTAAAGACAGGTGTGTTTAGGAAATTTTTAAATTCATCCATCTTCATTAATGATATATGCGCTTCAAAATATGAATCTTAATTTCATTATGATATTATAAACATATATCAACGCTTCTTCCATTCCCCGAAATATAATACTACTCAAACTTTAGGATAGCTTTTAGTTTGTTAAGGTACTGTTTACTTTTGAAAATAGAAAAAATCACACGGGATCATAACTAATCAATATTATAGTGTGGTTATATGTTAAAAATTCAAAAAAAGCAGTGAAGTATAAGCAGGTAGATTATTATCCTGCATTAATTCTTTTTTTTTTGTGTGAAAATCTAAATGATTTTTTTTTTTTGAACAACTGTCAATATATTGAACTTGAAAAAAAACTCTTTAATGATCATTTGATCTTGTGGTAATAAGTCACAGAATTAAAATCGAGAACATACTATGTCTAGTCCTCCAATTTGAACAAGCTTGTTGAGTTTCTTAGAAACCATTGTTTTATTGTACTTAAAACACTCTAGATCAGGGATGTCCAACTCGCGGCCCGCGGGCCGCATTGCGGCCCACTCAAAGTTTTGATGCGGCCTACTATCGACTCATTTTGGAGCTAAATTTTAAAGAATTCACAGTCCGGCAAGCGACCTATAACTTCGAGGCTATAAAAAAGGCTGCAACATTCAAAAACAAAAAACCACCTCTATCCCCAAAAATCTCCATAAGTTTTGAGACATTCACTAGCTAGGCTTAACATATTCTGGTAATTTTGCGGCCCAGTTAAATATTTAAGTTTGCGATGTGGCCCATTAAATTAAAAGGTTGGACATCCCTGCTCTAGATAAACAAAAGTAATTTATTTAAATTTTCTACAATTTGGTAATGTGAACTTGAGGTCTACTGATCGAATTATCCCAAGTATATGTAGATTTAAGTTTAAATAATTATAATAAATTTAAAATAAATACAAGGGTGTTAAAGATCATGTTTTACATTTATTTCATTATTATAGCGAAGTTTAATTTAGTTAATTTAATTTAATTAATTAATATTTACTGTCCAATATTAATATTTATTAGTATAAAAATAAAAATCAAAAAAGTTTTTACTCTTTTGTCAGCTGGCAAAAGAGTAAATACTTAATTAGATAAAAAAAATGTAGATACAGATACTTTTTAGACATGTTTACTCACAAAAAAAAAAAAGAGAAAAAAATTGAATATAAATACTAATAAAGCTCACGAAATTACCACTTCGAACAAGTTTTAACACGCCGTGTATTTAGAGTGTATTCTGAAGTATTTCTCTTTGTTGCCAAGATAAATTTCTGCAGAAATTGTATTATACAAGGATTGTAAAAAAGGAAAATTAACTTTTAATATTAGATATATACATACCTGCCTACTGTTTATTTTTGACAACATTATATAATGTCATTTTATGAACCATATTTAATTATAAAGTTTATTTCACAAAACAATTTTTTATTACAAGTAATAATATAATCACCCTGTCAATATGTCACAGTAGCTATGCTCTAACTCGTTTCTAGGACAATTTAATTTATTAAAATCATGCTTGTTTATGAAGAGCCATTTGTAAAAGGATCCTCATTTTATAGTCTCTCGAAGAGTTTGTCAGTCATTCGTAAATGTACGAATAAATTATAGAATCTATTACAAGACATTTCATAAGGTTTCAATTACTTCACAAATGTTTCAATGTAATTTTATTATTTGGAATGAAATAATGTATAAAATGAACAAGGTAGACATACTATAAGTATATAAATATATGAACAAAACAAAATGATATTAATGAATTAAATTATTATTATCATGGATCACATGCTTTATTTTATTATTTATAATAAAATATGCATCTATTTTATAAATTAATTGATTAATAAAATAATGATTAAATTTAATAATCCATAATATACTCTTCCTTTAAATTTTTGACAAATATTAGATTATATGAACGTTAAAAAGATTATGAAAGAAAAGAAGAAATTCGAATCTAATTTATTTATACTGATATGTTATTTTAATATTTATCCATATTATCACCAAGCTTATATTATTTTCTTTACCAGAAACGATGTTGCCCCGGGTAATAGAAAAAATTACCGTCCCTATTTAGTAAAATGTATTAGATTCATAAACAAAATGCCGCCCTTCAGATTTGCCGCCCTCTATTGAAGTAATGTCTTTAAAATATATTTATTATAATTTTTATATTAATTAAAAATTTAAAATTAAATTATTTTGAATTTTTTAAAAATGAAAAACAACTCAATATTTATTCGTCAGATGGCGTGAATGAAAATTCAAATATTAAATAAAATAATTGCAAATTACATTACAATTAATTAATTATAATTCAATTGAATTTCTTCCATACCTTCTAGGAATCCATTGAAATATCTAGAAAAATTTTCAAAAGTAAATCTCAATTTAAAGTTGATGAAAAATCGATTTCAATTTGTAATAAAGGCGAACAGAGAGACAGAAATGAAGTGAAGTTGATAAAAACGTTATAATAATAAATAACTCTATAAATAAAATGCATCTACATAATAATATCAATGTACAATGTGCTATAGATCTAAGATATGTCAATCCCACTTCCTGGCTCCCTCCTATTCCTTTAATATTGGGCCAGTGTCGTCGAATAATTACCATTGAGATGATTTTCAAAATTTTGAAAAGGCGGAACTCTATGAATCCTAAGTCCAATTTCTCACGCAGGACATTTTTTAAAGGTTTTAGTATTTAGATATTCATTCAATAATTCAATCCTTTAATCCTTAAAGTAAAAACCAATATGAAACATATTCAATTGATTAATTAAAAATCAATTCCATTGTTCCATAAAATTAATCTTGACTTTTTGAAACATTCATATTCACTAATGGGAAATTATTTTTGTTGATTATCTATCTATCTATCTATCTATCTATCTATATATATATATATATATATATATATATTAATAATTTATAGAATTTATAAAATTTTAAACAGAACCCATTAAAATGATGAAAATATTTTTTGGAATTCTCTCTTCTCCTTTTCTCGATTTACTATAAAAATTTATTTAAAATTCCGATTGCTTTTCTTCTGTTACCTTTTAGAATATAGAATAGAATTTTTTTTTCAATAGTTGAATTCAAAGATAATTTACTCGTTAACAGAATACAAATTCTATTTCATTTTGAGATTCTCACTTGATTTTGAATTGAATATTTTATTAAATTCAATTTTTACATAGAGTTTTTTTTATGAAAGAGAAAATTTCAGTCTAAAAAAAAGTACAATTTTTAGTTTAATAGATCAATTGATATTCATGTTTGCTGGACGTGTTTTTTTTTAATATGCATGAGATTCTTCCATTCGGTTGGAATTGAATATTCAAAAGCAATGCTTAACGAATAATTAAAGATTATTCTTTGACAGATGGAATTGATGTGACCGACAGGTGATCATCTAATAAGGAATTTGTCAGATAGGGAGGCGATAAGGTCAATTCGTATCTCGTAAATATAAAAAAAGGCGACTCTTTAGGGTCAATACACATAATATAGCCTATTTGTACGGTTGGTCTGTCTGCTATTGGATTTCAAGGCGTCTTTAAGCACAATAGGCATTGTGCCCTGAGCCAGATGTGCTTCGTCCCCTTAGTAGACGACGACCCTCAGACTTGCTTTGCGCTTGACCAGGCCATTTGCAAATTTGCTTATCTATCACTGAATAATCATAATACCCAATACGGGTATTGATGAAAACGAGAAGGAAAAAAATTGGAATCATCTTAAAAAAAAAATCAATCTAAAAAGAGCATATAATCTTTTAGTTAGTTACCAGAAAAGTAAAAAAAATGATTTGAATTTAAAAAAAATTTTATCACTTGCCTTTCTTTAACAACTTTTACTTTTATCTTAAATACGTGAACTGTTTTATTATTAATTATATTGTTTTCATAGATTAAATATTCTTATAAAAAATTTAATTAATTTTTTTATAAAAACTCATTCTAGTAAATTCTTAAATAAGCTTTTAATTGTTTTTTGTATACTTAATATTTTCAACGAACTTTTAGTTCGTTTATAAAATCTATATGTCTGTGTCGCCAAAAATTTTCGATTTTTTTTAAATTTTGAATTTGGATTCGTGTAGAGCTTAAAAAAGTGTAATTGTAAAGTGGTCTTGGTTTTTTAAAGTTCGGTTGGGAACATGGTCAAATCAGCGGTCAAAGTTGAAAATTTCCCATATATTATAACTACTGTAATTAGTGTTATTATAATGTAAAATTGTAAAGAAAAAATGTTAAGACATTATTGTAAACATTAAAAAATGCCCGGGAACATTAGGGAAATTCCCGGGATAATAATTTTTTAATTATAAATTATGAAAATAATTATAAATAAGCGATGTTTTCAGCTCATCTTCGATCGTATCATTATAATTATAATTATAATGATAAATTATATAAATTATATTAATTATTATTTATTATAAATTATAAATTATAAATATGAATAAAAGTTCGTTGATAGTAATGCTTCCTAGCATTCCCAGATGTTTATATATAGGTGCAGTGTAAAAAAATTTCAAATTCAATTATGTATAAAAAAATTGGTACAATTTTATGTATTTTACATGTTTATTATATTATTATTTATATTATCATTAAAGTTTAGATATTTTAAAAGATTTAAAAAATGGAATATAATGTCACAATATGACATATTTATTAAAGTATAGAAGAAAACATGGTGACGTCACTGGTAGGCAAGTATCCAGCATTGAGATTACTAATTATTTAGCATATAATTGTGAATACTAATTGGTTCCTGAAAAAATTTTTGCCCTTTTTACCGACCGACGATAGTAAGGGAGGTATTGTTTTCACACCAAATTTCACATGTGGAGATTTTTACATATCTCCACGAATCATGCATTTTCTTAACAGAAAAAAGTATTTTTAGCATGATGTCTGTCCGTCCGTCCGTCCGTCCGTCTGTCCGTCTGTCCGTCTGTCCGTCCGTATAGATGTGTACAGCCTGAACGGCTCAACCGATTTTTATGAAATTTGGTATATTTACTTAATGCATCAGTGGGATGAATTGATCAACTTTTGGTGCAAATCCGGAAACCGGAAGTGGTAGTATTAGCAATCGACGATAGGAAGAGAAGGGTTATTTTCACACCTAAGGAGATTTTTGAAGTGAAACTTCTTTAGCGGCGTCCTGACATTTGGTTGAGAATGGAGAGTGAATTGAAAAATTGAAATTTCGTAACGCGTTACGAAACGCAAGAGAGAAAAAAGATATAGATATAACGAGTGAGAATGAGATAGCCTCTATCTCCGACTCTCTTTTGTGCGGTGTTTCGTTTTTGAGAGAGAGGCTATCTGGGTCTTTCTTTTGTCCGGTCTTTCGTCTTTGAGAAAGAGGCTATCTGCCTCTTCGTTTTGTGCTGTCTTTCGTTCTACTACGCTCTCGCTAGGTCCAAAGTCCACGGCGCGCATGCGCGGTAGTACGTTGACGCGGAATAATATTTCTCAGCTTCTACTGAGTCAAAGAATAAAAATTAGTATGACTTATGATCAAAAGAGGGCGAGATCTCCACCTTGTCCAGTAGATATCGCAATTAAATACAATTTGAATTTAAATATATATTAATTTCAAAATTTGCCTAAACATTTATAAAAATAAATATACATATGAAATTTGTTATTTTTTTTAATATTAAAAAATATTTAATTTGAGATTAATTATATGTAAAAAGATCAACTATCAAATAGATTCAAACTTTTATTTTTTTTGATTAGATTATAATTAAATATTATTTATATTATTTAAAAATTATTATTAAATTTAATTAATTATAAATTATAAATAATAAATAATAAATATTAAACCAGCGCATGTTTGGCTTTTTGTTGATGGCACCACGTCACGTGTTGGCGCGTGAGATTTGCAGTGTTAAAAAATTAATTCTGGTAATTTCAGCTAATCAATCAAGCTGAAATTCTATATATAGCAGTTTTATACAATTATTAATCATGTGAAAAATTATCAAACATATATCTTTATTTTTACGGTCACTTTAGAGGAAAAAAAATCAAAACGTTGTAGGTAATGACCCTCTTCCGGTTGAGCTACATTTCTCAAAAGTTGATAGAAAACTATGAATTTTGAATAATGTCCATGTACCAAATTTCATCATTCTAGCTCAAACCGTTTTTGCGTAATCTTGCCTACATACACACACACACACACACACACACACACACACACACACACACACAGACACACACACACAGACATTTTTCTCAACCTTAGTGAAAATGATTCAGGAACCTTCAAAAAGTATAAAAACATCAAAATCTCAACATCGAAAATTTTCGTGATCGCAATACTATCTCTGGCGAGATAGTAAAAAATGATTCATTATTATTGGATTTGGCTGGTAATATTAATACCTGAGACACCGAGCTCGCTCTACCCTTTAAAAAATATTGATATACAATTCTTTAATTATTTATTACAATTATTAAATGTATTAAATAATATTTTATTGAAAAAATATTAAAAATTATAAAACTATCTAAAACTTAATTAATAAAAGAACAATGAATAAATAAATCACGAAAATAGATAAAAAAAAAATGCACGCGGAGAGTTTCGATCCTTCGAACTCGGGGAGTAAAAACAATTGTTCTTACTGCTGGTCTATGATATTTTGATAATTACAAAGATATTTTTACCATCTTTCAAAGACATTTATTTGTTTTGTTGTTTTTTTTTGAGAGAGATTAATAAATATATATATATTTTATTAAAAATAAATATTTTTAATTTTATTTCGAAATTAAATAATGAATTTTAAAATATTTTAAATATAAAAAAATGTTAATACAATATCATTTAAAAAAAAGCGGGATTAATAAATATATATATATATTTTATTAAAAATAAATATTTTTAATTTTATTTCGAAATTAAATAATAAATTTTAAAATATTTTAAATATAAAATTTCGAAATTAAATAATGAATTTTAAAATATTTTAAATATAAAAAAATGTTAATACAATATCATTTAAAAAAAAAGCGGGATTAATAAATATATATATATATTTTATTAAAAATAAATATTTTTAATTTTATTTCGAAATTAAATTATAAATTTTAAAATATTTTAAATATAAAAAAAATATTAATACAAAATTAAAAAAAGGCGGGAGTAAAATTTCAAAATGGATGCCATTTACGTCACCCATATATAATTTTCAATTAAGAAATTAATAATGAAGCTGTAAGTTTCAAGAGATGTAATCAATAAAACTCAATTTTTCTTTATAAATACTATATCTAGTGTGAATTTGAAAAAAATCGTTAGAGCGGTTTTTGAGAACCAATGGTTATAGATAAATAGATAGATATATACAATTTTAGCTAGCATAATAAGATAAGATATATATCGTGAAATAATTAAAATTCTCAAGTCAAATATACAGCGTGCACGCATACCGACGCATGTAATTGTGTGTGTGAACATGGTCGGCGATTCACACGCCAACACATACAGTTATGTGCGTCGATGACCATTCACGTTATTTATCCGAATCTCAACATTACTTTAACACTACTAAATCAATTTAAAATTATTATTGCATTTAAAACTGCTTTTCTCTACTCCACAGATTTCACTATGCCGAAAAAAAATAACGACCAAAATTTAGACGATATTATTTATTTCATACACCTTTCACTACTGGTTTATAGCCACACAGGTGCTAATGCACTTGAACGAGGCGAAGATAAAATCCCTCTAATTCTCGGGGGAGATTTTAATGTAAATTTTGGATCTGATGATTCGTTGCCGTTGATCAACTTTCTTCGAGAAACATTTGGTCTGCTTATAAATAACGATCCCAAGGAATCAACAACAAAATCTGGAACTACAATAGATGCTGTTTTTACACGTTATATAGAAAATATCGAATCACGAACATATATATCTTATTTTAGTTATCACAAGCCATTAATATCAGTATTACCAATTGAAGCACCAACCGACAATAGTACAGGCAATGTAGATATGATGATAGAGTAGATAATAATAATAATAAAGCGAATATTTGTTACGAAAATTTTATACTGTTATATGTCTTTCGAAATGATCCCTTTATTTTTCTCTATTTCTCTCTCACTCACACTCTCAACTAAAATTTATCTTATTCTCTAGATTGTAAGAAGTTTCACTTCCGCCACGTGTACGATGCTGCACATTTTGCTTTTTTATTTTATATATCACCACAAATCATGCACTTTATATTGGTTTTATCCTCGGGAAAATCATATTTATTAGTTTTTTCTTGATTTAAAATTATATGACGTCATCCAGCCATTCATGACGTCACAGCCTGGTCTTGCATATATATTATAAATAAAATAAAATTAAAAATGTTTATATTTATTATTTATGTATCCATATCTGTTTTTTATTACATTAATAGATATATTAAAATTATTTGAAATTGTTTCTGTAGTTGGAAATTAATTTACTTCAAACCGTCGCGTCGGTCGGTTCGGACCTGGCCACAGGTCAACTTATTTGAATTTCACGACAATTCCATTAAGCTCTTGTTTAATTGGGTTTTAAAATTTTTTTAAAATCAGTCACAGGAGAAAATTCATTGCCTTTCCTTATCTTACCAAAGATCCATTGCCAACATCCTACGATTTTGCCTCCCAAAATACCGGATTTAAATATAATTAAAGTTCTCTCCTAAATAAATTCAAATCAAAACATATATAATTTATATAATTTACATTTAATTGAATATAAAATAGAGTATGTATGTAAAACTACATCAGTTTTAAAATTTAAAAGAGGCGCTACAGGATGGGAGGTAGTGAAGTTGCCTCATATTCTCGTGGTTCCGGGTTCAAGTTCTGGGCCTGGCAAGGAAATTTCTCTAGCTGGGGTCTATAGGACGGACTCAACCCAGAATCCGGGATCAAAATTGGGAAGATTCTAAAAAGTAGCGCCTTCGATCAAGAAAATCAAGGTAAAGGTTGATAACACCCGTACTACTGAACATAGGACACCTGATTGATATAACCGACTTGATAGGCGTTGTCCTTTCGTAGGAGTCAGAGGTTTTTTTTTTTAAATTTAAAATTTTACCTTTTATTTTTTATAATTACAAAGAATTTATTTCATAAAAAATGTATTAGTCTATAAACGGGATTCATATATCATACATTCGTTAAAAATATTTTGTGATTAAAGAGAGTTGAACACTAGCAAAAATATTTTTATTTTTTTATAATCTTTAAACTTTTGCTTGAACAGTTATTTATTTATTAATAGTTATCAATAATAATTCTAGAATCACATTGAGGTATTATTATGAAGCTATATTTCACGTCATTGAATGGATAGTTACAAATGGTCCCAATAGTAGAAGGCGTGGCCGATGAATGAACGGCAAGGAGACCGCTGAAGAATGAAGCGGATGCTGAATAGACCTTCCGATTTCATTTTAATAGTGATATATAGTGTTTGGAAAAGGGGACCGATACATACAATAGAAAAATAAATCTTGGTGCCATTTTGACAAATAATTAAAGAATGTGCTTACCCTACTGAATCCACATTGGTGGAAACATTTTCTTCTCCAAATTTCCAACTTAATTGCTTTAATGTTACTATATTAGTAAAAGTGGATACGTGACAATAAACTAGAAAACAAGAATGTAAAGTCAGAACAACAACAATCAATCATTCTCAGATGGTTTTTTGTTAGAACTTTAACTTGTGTGTACTATAAGAAAAATTATCTTAAATCCATTTTAGGGGACATTATCAAAAGTGAGGGAAAAGAAATAAGGAAGGAAAAGAAATCTATCCAAAAGTTAACCCTATGTTAAGTTTCTATAAAGAAATTGATAAAGGTTCTAGTAATAAATAAAAAGTAATATATAAAAAAGTAAATAATAAGGGTTTTTTTTTAATTTGATTGGTTTCAAACACAATTAATATTAATACACTTAATGAAATATCGACGGTGAAATATTATTTACTATAAAAATGATATTCTTTAAAGATCTTATACGAAGCAGTTTAATGAAAACCCAAACTTATTTCTTCAATTAAAGGAGGAAATATTTGATTTTAAATGCTCTTATATGAAAATATAAAACCATTATATATGTCAAAGATGAAACCTGATGAAATAAATTCAAAATTATGATAATTTACTTAAATATTATAGGGGTAATTAAATTTTATCTCACTTTGGATTGCTTTTATTATTCAGATTATTTAGATCAGATAAGTTCAAAAGGGGTTACTGATATCTATGAACCTTTTATGATGGGATTTACAATGCTTAAACGTATTAGACATGTTATATAGGATTTGTTTAAAGTAAAACCATACATAAACGAATAATGACCTCCGGACACACTTAGTTTGCCAGTTGAGAGTATTATCACTTCTCACTCTTTGCAAAAGGGAAATACTTATAAGGATAAAGGCACAGCTGTCTGCAGATTAAGATGCATAAGATCATGAGATTGCAAGAAATAAATAAGAAAAAAAAATTTTTCGTTGTACAATAGTTTCTTCTAACTAAATAAAACAATGTATTTATTTTGGTCTATTCATATCAAATAAATTGATTAATAAAGTTTATAATAATTAGTGTATGTATATATAATCCTCAGACGCCTCGTAGGATGTTGGCTAACTGTGTTAACCCACATACTTCTGATCTTGGGTTAAAGTCCCAGGCTTAGTAAGTGAATTTCTGTAGCTTGGATCTTTGGAACGGAGTCAACCCAGCCTCTGGGATCAATATTGAGAAACTATTAGATAAAATGTAGCGCCTCCGTACTAGAAAATCAAGTTGATAGGGCCCGTTCTATTGATCATAGGACACCTAATTAATATAACCATCATAATAGGCGGTGTCCTTGCGTAGAATATATAAAAATCTGAGGATTTGTTTTATATAAAATCTTCTATTTGATAGTTTTGTGAAAATTGCAATCGAGTAAAACTTTTAACGAAAAATTTGAAAAACTCGAAAAAAATTGTTATAATATTTTTACCATATTTTAAATATAGAATTTCAATTATGAAAACCTTTTTGCGTTCTTGAGTTACACTTTATATACGTATACTAACTATCAAACTATATATATTCTTTGAACTCAAGAACCTATTTGTATATTCGTAGAATTTTTTATCAATTGCAATAGTTTTTCATACTATATCCAAGATACATATATACAGGGAAGTGAAATTAAAAAATTAATCAATATTTAATATTATTCAATTATAACAATGAATAAATCTTAATAAATAAATATTATAAAACAAAAAATCCACTTTTCTATTTAATTAAATCAGGTTTAGAAATAATTACTTAATCACTAAATTTATATTTTAATTTGTAAATTAGAAATTTCATATATACAAAATTGAATTAAATAAATTTTATAGATTTTAAAAATGTTATTTTAAAAGAATAAAATATCATTTAAATTGTGAAGAGAAAGGAGAGCTCTGTCAAGAACAAATTGAAATTTTCCAAGTGGAAAGTAATTGCTCTGTTCGAAAATAAGTAGAGAGCTTCCAGATCAAGTGCTCGACCCCAGGCCATGTGCTCCCTTTCTATTTACTGTCCGACTTCGACATTTGTTCAAGCTTTTCATTGCCCTTCTGCAAAAGAGAATTCAACCATGCTAACTTATTAAATTCGCAATATAAAATAAAAATTTACCAAAAGTCAAAAAGACGAGTCTTTCTTGTTAATCATAATAAACGATTGAACTGAAAAATAGAACTTGGATATAATTCAATTAAATTTTTATTGGAATTTTATATATAAATTTAATAAATACAGGTATTTTCATTTGTGTTTCATCGGAGTTAAACGACTTCACGTATTTGGAGTGACAATCCAGGGATTTCGAAATCACCAGCGAAATTGGTAAAGTTTCTATCCTGAGCGATGGCGAGACTAATCAAAAGTGATTCCGACATCAAACTTGTAACAATCGGAGAGGTCTATTTACGAGTGGGCGTATTGACGAACCAAGACTTAATTGTAACAACAGATCATTTCTTTAGGGAATGGCTGGAAATGAAAGGTCATTTTCAGCAAAGTTGTTAAAGAATTCTCCATGGAATTCAATCTAATTTCACTTCCATTTTATATCAAATTCATTTATCTATTACGCAGTTACACCGAGAAAATTGTATTAAAAATAATTAGAAAAATACGTATTTACTTAAGCAGAGTGGTGGTGTATTTTTTTGTTTATTTTAAATGCGCCGTCTCCGGAGTAATGAAATAGGTAAGGTATATAGACCAAGTTAAATGCTTGTCCTTTCAATCTCGGTCGTCTCAGTCATGAGCCAGACCTACAAAATTTAATTGGAATGGGCTAAAGAAGGAAATTGGAATTGGCCACTTCTCCCTCTCTTATACCAGTGTTTGCAGACATTTAACAACTGAAAAAGAGGCAGAAGGAAAGAGATTTATAAAAAAAAATAATATTTTTTATAGCATTTTTAGCTGTTTTATTTGTGGATTTGCTCTATGAATAAATAATTATGTTACTTTTGACTGTTTACATTTTTAATAAAGCTTCTTAATTTAAAATTCCATAAAAATATAAAAACGTTGATAATTAATTTAAAGTTCACATTTGTAAACTTGAGGGAAATTGGGACGGGGGAGGAGGGGAAGGCGGTGGATTATACTTACATATATGGAATATGTTAGCTCCCTAAATAAAACATTGTAATCAAATATGGTCAAATTTTCATTTAAACTTTACGCGATGTTGTTCAGTTTAAATTTTTTTTTTACTACGGCAAAAAGTTATTATTGAAGTGTTCAATAAACTCGAAAGACCGCTCCAGGGACATCATCTCATTTTGATTGTAGGGGCAAAAAGCGGAAATGCCTGAATGTTTTGGAGATTTGAAAAAATATTGGCATTGTGTTAGGTGGGAGGAGTGAAAACGATAAGATTAATTTAGAAATATAAATAAAGTTTTTTCAATTTTTAAACAAATTGAACTTATCATATATATATAAATGTAAGGTTGACAAGATGGCTTGGTAAATGAAATTCGAGTTTCTAAAAACAAATAGAATTTATTATAATTTTAATATGATACAAGACTATTGAATTATGTTATTGGTACCTAAAAACAAATAGAAATCGAATTTTCAGGTCCAATCTCACAGGTTTTTTAATATATTATACAATACAATTATTAGATTAGATATTTGATAATTATTTAAATCTTGCTGCTGTCTTGGCGTTCTTGATGCAGTTCTCTGATGCAGTTCTCTGATGGGCGGGACAGTCGCTTTCCATTAGTGAGATGCGATTGTGATGCGCTCTACACTCTAGTGGCAATTTCAAATTTACATCTCCCCCCCCCCCTTATTTTAAAATTCGTCATGGATTTTATTTAAAGGGTAATAATTTGTTTACGTGAAACAATGTGAACTGTTTACCTTTCTTAGTCTGGTTTACTTGATAAACTGAATTTGAAATGCGCTTTATTATTTTAAAAGGGCCTCTTCTTATTTTATCCAGTTTTCTTCTATTGAGCTTATTCCCTGTCTCTATATATACTAGGTCCCCTTCTTTAAAACAATTATCCTTTCGCTTCTTATTTATTCTCTCCTCATTTATTTTGAATTTTTCTATTGAGAATTCTAACGCCTTTTTTCTGTCTACCTCTAAATTTTCTATCTCTTGTAAACACTCTGGTATAATTTCAGATTTTTCTCCTAATAATAAATATGAAGGTGGATATCTTGTTGTTGTGTGTGTTGTTTTGTTGTATTCCTTAACACATTCTTCTGCTAAGACTGCCCATGACTTATTTTTATTTTTTTCATCATTTCTTTTAATCCTTAACCTGTTTGTCAATGTTTGATTAACATGTTCATTAAGTCCATTTGATTCAGGACAATCAACGCATGTGAATATCATTTCAATATTTTTATTATTTAAATAATTCTTAAATTCATTAGAATTTATGCCTGCATACTGATCTCCCAGCAACGTAATTATATCATTTTTTTTGACTATTGGTTCTAACAGATTAATGAAATCTCTAGCTGATTGTGTTTTCGATGTTGATGCAAAAATATATCTCGAGAAGTGATCAATTAATATGTGCATATATTTTTTATTTGAATTATTTCCATTAAAGCCCCCTATTGTGTCAATAGACATAATTTCGTAAGGTCTGGTGGCTGGACCTAATTGAGATAATTTTCCTATTATTCTTTTTCTTCTTGTTTTATTTTCAATGCAAGCTTTACATTTATTACAGAAATCTTCTATTATGGCATCCATATTCTTAAAATAGTAGTGCGGTCTTATCTTATTAATCAAATGTTTACTCCCTATGTGTCCATAGTAATTATGTACATTCTGTATAAGCTCTATCCCAAATAATTTCGAAACATATATTCTTGCATTATTATTATTTTTTTTAAAATAAATGTTCCCTCTTTTATATATATTTCTTGATAGTTCTATTTCACTTTCATTTAGAGTTTGATCATTTATAATGTCTTGTATAGATACCATGTTAACTACTTTCAATATATCTTCTTCATTGTCAAAACTCTCCAAAACAGGGTTTCTTGACAATGAATCTGCCTCCAAATTTTCTTTCCCAGGTGCATATATTATCTTAAATGAATATTGAGATAAATAGTATATCATGTCTCCCAGTGGTTCATCCGGTCTGGCTTTTACTTTTAAACTTTCTAAGGGTTTATGGTCTGTCACTACTGTAAATTGTCTACCTATCAGCCAATGCTGCCAGAAACGAATTGCTTCTTTGATAGCCAGACATTCCAGGAAAATTGCTTTTCTTTTCTTTTGAGATGGATTCAATTTTTTTGAGAAGTATGCTACTGGATGTAGGTTTCCTTCTTTGTCTGGCTGCTTTAAGATGGCACCCAAGCCTTCTCCTGACGCATCTGTATAAATATAGATATCTTTATCTGCGTCAAATATCTGTAAAATTGGAGCAGAGCATAGAAGTTTTTTAACTTTCTCGAAGGCTGTCTGACACTTATCATCCCATAGAAACTTTATATCTTTCCTTAACAAGTTATGTAATGGTTCTAGTAACTGAACCGAGTTTTCAATGTAGTTATGGTAAAAGTTAATTTTGCCTAAAAACTGCCTGATATTTTTTTTATTTTTTGGTTGTTCAAAATTTCTTATAGAGATCAAATTATCCTTGTAAGGTTTAACTTTATTTTTTTCAATAACATGTCCTAAATATTTGATTGAATTTTTTGCTATGTTACATTTTGACAATTTTAATTTAAAGCCTTCTTCTTTGATAACATTAATCAGCAATTCAATATGTTTCAAATGTTCATTAAAAGTTTTTTGAAAAAACTAATACGTCATCTATATAGTTTATACAGAAATTACTTAATTTATTTCTTCTAATTGCATTCGCGAGAATTCTTTGGAAGATACTACTCGATACTTTGAGACCGAACGGAAGAACTTTCCACTGATAGTGGCCGTTTTGTGTTACGAATCCCAGTTTTTCCCTATCTTTTTCTCTAACCGGGATAGACCAGAAAGCAGAATTTACATCAAAAGCCGAGAACCAGGCACAGTTTCCTGCTTTTATCAGTATATCCTCAATCCGCGGAAAAGGATGGCTTTCAGGGGTCAAGATATTATTTATACCTCTATAGTCTATGCACAGTCGACTTCTTTTATTTTCATCCTTTTTAAAAACCATTGTGACAGGAGCTGCGAAAGGAGAACTCGATTCCTCAATTAAATTTGCTTTTAAAAGTTTCACTATTTGATCATCTATCTCTCTCTGATCTTCCATTGAGCATCTATAAGGTTTTTTGTAAACATATTTATATTCTTTCAGTCTTATATTAGCTTGAGCATTTTTTATAATACCGACATCGTACTTATTCTTAGCAAAAATAGATCTATTTTGCTCTAGCAACCTTGTTATCTCTTTTTTTCGATGTGTGTCTAAATGATTCAAAAAATCTTCATAATCTTTCAAGTTAATATATTCATTTATATATGTATTAATATTTACGTTATTTTCCTTTCTATCAACTTTACATCTATCCATATTTGATCTTCCTATTTTGTTCAATATTATTTTTTTATCATCCTTTTCCTGTAAAATTTGCAAATTTTTATTTTGACTAAGCTTAAATTTTTTAATAGCATCTAGGCCCAATATCAGGTCAAATGAGAAATCATTTTCTTTTATTATAAAAACATTTAGACTATCTTCAATATTACCTATTTTTAATTTCAATTTGATTTGCCCAGTAGTGCAATTTATACCACTAAGAGTTTTGAACAAAATTTTATTATTATCTTTTTTTAAAATTTCTTCCTTCATTTCTCTAATAAGCTTTTCATTTACTATGGAAATATTTGATCCAGAATCATATATACCAATTGCTTCTTTGTTGTTGTTTAATATTACTTTTAGCTTAATTAGTGGTATTAAATCACTGGGCTTTTCTAGTTTTTTATATCATCTATTTCATCAGTATTCATATTTTCATTTAATAAATTTTTCGCTAAATTATCATATTTATTTTTGTTAAAACATATTTCTACTGGATGAAATCTATTTGGTTTTCCTAGCCTCTCACACTTAAAACATGGCTTTTTTTCTTTTTTAAATTTATTTATTGGATTTGATATTCCCTCAGCTCGATTATCATCATTAAATTTTATTTTATTTAATTTTCCTATTAATATATTATCCGAGTCATATTTTTGTAGTAAACCAATCAAGTGTTCCGTTGATTTAATATCCATTTTATCTAAGTTATCCTGGATATTGATTGGCAATCCAATGACAATTAGATTAATAACCGTTTCTAATTGAATATTTGGCTGGGCTTGTAACAACAGACTTTCTTTTTTAATGCAATAATCTACTAAGGACCCTTTCATGTATTCAAATTTAAAAGCATGCCTTAGGTGTGACCAGCCTCTTTTTTTAAAAGCTAATTTAAAAGACTCAATCCAGCCTAGCCAATCCAATGTATTTTTCTTTATAGATAGTTCATACCAATCCCTTGCACTACCTTTCAAGAAATATTTCACCGCTCGTAACTTGGTGGCAGCGTCAGTTATTTGGAATCTATCACATTCATTTTGAAAAGCACTAATCCATTCCTCTACATCTTCATTTTTACCCACAAATACTGTGATATTGAATTTATTTTCTATATCCCTTAGTATATCGAGCTGACTATTTATATTCGTCTTTTGAGATATATCTAATACATCATACATATCATTTTTTTCTTCCAACATCTCCTCATTAAAAATAAAATTACCCCCTTCATCAACATATAATTTTTTTATTTCATCATCTAATGCTACCTTAGCATTTCTATAATTTCCTAAGCTAGCCATCCCTTTGCAAGCTGCCTTTATGGGCCCTAACTTCATTAGCTCTTTATGAAATTTCTCATGACGAAATTTTTGGAGGAAGATATAATTTGAATTATTGTATAAAAAACCAATAGAGTGAAATGAGCATACCGTTTTTCCATCAATCTGTTCTCTTCTTATATGCAGATTAAACCAGGTATCCATGATCCTTTAAGACTTGTAGAAAATTCGATTTGTAAGGTTGACAAGATGGCTTGGTAAATGAAATTCGAGTTTCTAAAAACAAATAGAATTTATTATAATTTTAATATGATACAAGACTATTGAATTATGTTATTGGTACCTAAAAACAAATAGAAATCGAATTTTCAGGTCCAATCTCACAGGTTTTTTAATATATTATACAATACAATTATTAGATTAGATATTTGATAATTATTTAAATCTTGCTGCTGTCTTGGCGTTCTTGATGCAGTTCTCTGATGCAGTTCTCTGATGGGCGGGACAGTCGCTTTCCATTAGTGAGATGCGATTGTGATGCGCTCTACACTCTAGTGGCAATTTCAAATTTACATAAATATATATATTTATATAGCTTGATTATTGCAAAACGAATTCTGTTTTTAATTCATATTCCGTAAAGAGAAGAAACTCTTTTATTCTAAATCAAGTGTATTAAACAGTATAAGATATTACTATAAGTATATATATATATTTATGTGCTAAAATAGATGAGAATGAATTAATGAGGAGTTAATTTATATGAGGAAACCTATTGGTGAACATGTTAAGAAAATTTGGAGAGAATAGAAGTTGGATGGAAGAATACGAGGGTGGTCTGAAATGTTTCCAACCTGACCAGAAAAAACGATGATTTTCAATTTTTTTTTTGTTTTATTTTCAAAATTCAAGATAATTGAGACCTGTACGATGTCAGCTGAACGTGTGCGAAATATTTTGCAAAACCATTTGAATATGGAAAGCTGTGTGCAACGTGGGTGCCGCATTTTTTTTGCTATATTTTTCAACATAATCTCTATCAACACTGATACATTTCTCATAACGGTGTTCTAATTAAAATTAATTAATAAATAAATTATTTAATTAATTAATTAAATTTGATTTAATTTAATTTAAGTCAGTTTCAACAGTTATGAATCGACGCAAAAATTCGTTTGGATTACGTCTACAGCGCCAAATTGTCGTGAGAAATGTTTTTTCGAAGCAATTTTTGGTCTAACGTTAGGAAATGCGGCACCCACGTTGCACACAGCTTTCCAAATTCAAATGGTTTTGCAAAATATTTCGCATACGTTCAGCTGACATCGTACAGGTCTCAATTTTCTTGAATTTTGAAAAATAAAACAAAAAAAAAATTGAAAATCATCGTTTTTTCTGGTCAGGTCGGAAACTTTTCAGACCACCCAGACAGAATACAGACATTTGGCACAATTTGTGTTATTGAGGCTAATAATTTTCGAGTTCATGAACTCCCCATATATACATATATCTCATATAATATATTATAAATATATTATTTATAATATACGTATATCTCAATTATGCTTCTTTTTATTGATCTCATATTATTCAAAATTAATTTTATTTTCCTAATTATAATATTTTATATTAATTATATTAATTAAAATACATTAAAAATCAATTACATTAAGAATCAAAGGCAATGATATATTTTTTATTAAGCTTTTGCTTTTACTCTCAGAGATATTTTATTAAATATATATTTAATGGGAGTTATTTGTTTTCTATAAAATAATATTAGAGATGATTTTTTTTTATTATCAAGAATCAATAAAGGAGAGAGTATGTGTGGCATGTCTCTTGTCCTTTTAATTCTCGATTGCATGCTCCATTAGGATGAAAATGGCCATTGGGTTTTGCCTATCAGCACCCATCCAAAGGTTGTTTGGATGTCAATGGTCAACTGAAACCTACCGAATAGAAAATTGCTTAGGCGGGAGACCTTTTCACCTGGCGTACTAAAAAAAAAACTCATTTGCACTTTATTGAGAAGCAATATAGAAGAGAAAAAATAATTGCAAATCTAATATATTTGATTCAATCATATAGAAAATTGAAATATATAATTTTAAATATTTTAAACTCGATTAAATAAATTATTTTTATTGTATGAAAACAAGATTTTTCGATTAAACCTGGTAGAAAATTTCTTTAAAAAACAATGGCAAAAATAATTAAAGGTAATCTTAAATGGTTTTCTACAAATTTGGATTAAATTAAAATGTACAAAATTTCAAATTATTAATCGTCTCCGTTATAAGTTATTAATTTATTTATTTATTTTCTATGAATTTTAAAGATAGTATTTTATTTCACATTTATAAATATGATTTAAAAAATAAAAAAGTAATATAATATTATTTTAATTGATGTTTTTTTAACTAAAATTATGCACCCCTCTTTACATTTACTTTTCATTTATTTAGTTTATTTATTATTTATTTTATTATTTTGGTTATAATTAAAGTATGATCATGTTAAAAAAAATTAATCATTATTTAAAAAATGAATAATAAATAAATTAATACAACCAAATAAAAACAAAAAAATTAAAAAAAAAATGTTTATTAATTTTATTAAATATAATGGATTCTTAAATTTATTATACCACATATATGTTTATTTATATTGTAAAATTTTATTTAAATTTAAATTATTTTTTTTTTGGATTTATTTATTATTTCACTATTTTAATATTATTTTAATTGTATAATATGTTGAGAGTTGAACATCAAATTATAGAGGGCAGCAAGTTCCGTCCTTTGGTAAATCCATAAGACTGATATCCTAGATTTTACTAAATAAGAAAAATTCTCAAAAATAAAGTTTACTTAGATGAAAAATTTTAACGATTATAATTAATAAAATTAATAAATAATTATTAAATACAATATAAAAAATAATACTGTAAATAATGTCAGGTATTTATATTATTATTAAATCTTTCTCTTTTTTTTTATAATTTTTTTTGTTTTTTATTGATATTAAATTGAGTTGTTTCAAATTTTAATGATTCTTATTGAAATTAAAACAATAAACATTTTATTCAAATGATGAAGTAGAAAATTAATATTAATTTTTATTTTCTGATTGTAGTGCAAGATAAATTATGTATTTTGATATTTCTTTACGTTTTACATGAATTTATTACATGATGTTGATTGTAAGTGTGTGTGTGTGTTTGTAAAACGTTTAAATTGTGTAGAAAGAATATAAATCTCCAAAGAGAAGGGTCACAAGTGTGTTTTTTTTGCCAAAAACAAACTTCCGGAGATAACTTAAAAAATTTTTGTAAAAGAAATATTATATAGTATACCCAAATAATCTTTATTTTGAAGATTAATTCATATTATTCTTATAATTTAGAATTAATAGCAAATGTTTGAAAACAAAATATATTCACCAACTATGTATATTATATTGATAACTTGAATTTTTTTATTAAATATTTTGGTTATCTCTTACTGAAATAAAAATTCCCACCAAGATTTATGTAAGACATCAAATCTTAAGTTATAAAAGAAACATCTGTTTTCAAATTCAATCATTTCTGATGTGTAGATTTTCAATCTTTACCTATGTTTATTTAGTACGTGTAATTTTCAAATATATAAAACCGAGTTTTTCGGTTGTATCAGATTGTCTATATGACGAAGGACAGGGCTTTTATCGACAGATGGAACGATGTCATGGAAAACGCCTTTTGAGTTTGTTGTTATTATTATTTTTTTTTCTTATTCGTTAAGGACAGGGAATCTCGTTTCACGTGACACTTCACCATTATATATAGAATGCATCCGATTCCGTGAGGCATTAGTGTAAAATTGTGTCAGTCTAATCCTGCCCCGTCTATAGAAAGGGCAAGTTTTGTCAAACTAAGAGCACAAAAGACATTTTCAGGTTAGTTGGTCCTGGTCTTTGTCCAGGAGAGGGACCGGTTGTCCTTTGAAATACAGGAACAGGCAGAAAGACACCCTGCTGGATGATTGAGCAAAGGTGTCGAGCCATCGCTAAAGAATTTTTCAAATCCGAAATAATCCCCTAACAAAACGCAGGTAAAGATTTCTCCCCCAACCAACCCCTCAATTCCCGTTCATTCATTTATTAATAACAACCCCCCCTAGGAAAGAGATGATTAATTCTTCCCTCTTGGAAATTATTTTCAAATTATAAAAATTGTATCTTAATAGTATATGATTTGATTGGTTTTAAGCAACTCAATTGCAAGAAAGATATATGGATTCTGAGAAATGCTATCGTCGTGATTATTTAAGTACTTCTAACGCGTAAATTGAAATGAGACTGGCGGGAGGGAAGGGAGTAGTTCAACTAGGAAGCCTGAGCTTAGTATCTATATTCTAAACAGAGAGGATAATGACTTCAAGTGTCTTAGTTTAATGGGGTGCAGGCCTCCTGCAATTCTAACTAAATGCATTTTAAATGCAAATAAAAGTCTACTAAAAGTAAACATATAATCTTATGCAAATAAAACCCATTCGTATAGAGAGAGGGAGAGAATGAATGAGGGGAGGGGGGTTCGACTGGACACGAGGCTAATGACAACCATTGCACTTACGGATCCGTTTCCCCAAATGGATGGATTGCTTTCAAAGTAGATTCGCGACGTTTCGCTCTGGGAGGCGAACATTCATCAGGCGGCGACACGTCATTTGCATAATGGAGATCAATCAATCCAACGTATACAACAACATGGATGCCGCCACTCATTTGAATGTTTGCCAGATTTAAATCTCTCCCACAATTCTCACAGAAACAGCCTCGCTTGCTAACTAAAAACATCCCATTACCGTGCCTTTGAAATTCAATCATTACTTAATTCAAATTATCTTTTATTATATGGTTTCCAATGACATGTCTCACGAAGTTAATTTATAATCACTAAAGAAGCAAGTAAGCAACATATATATATACCTTCCTACGTATAAATATACATATATATATATATGTGCAATCTAAATGAAAGTTTTTCTCTCTTTTCTAAAGAAGTATTTTAATTTACAATACAAATGAGTAAATTAACCATTTTTATATCAATTGTAATTATTTTTACAACCAATAAAAATCTTTGAAATGTAATACTTATTCCTATTCATATACATAAGATTTCAAATTATTACAATAAATAGTAAGTAATTTAAACCTATAAACATGTTAAGAAGATATTTAACATAAAAATATATTTTCAATTTTTTTAATAATAATAAATTAAATTTTACTATAATAATTGTTTAATTTTGAGTATAATTAATTTATTATGATATTTATAATTCAACTTTCCAAATAAAAGAAAAATTTGTGAGAATAATTAAAAAATATATATTTTAATGTTTCTTTAGGTTTCATAGACCTAACAAATGATTTTTGAAATTTGACTTACAATTAGTGAGATCGGATTTAAATTTTAACTTATTTTATATTTAATTGTATAAAACATTTTTAAAATGTTGCCCTACTTTTCCTATTATATAATCTAATCGATATAGAAATGTTTTAATTTAGTAATTTCAATGCGTTAAATACATACATCATTTCTATTTTCTTTTCAATCGTTTGAGAAAAAATACAGACAATAATTTTATTAAGATATCTTCTGAATAGAAATAAAATTTCACTAATATTTGATCATTTCTCTCATTCACTACAAAATAGGAGTAGAATAATTCCAATAAAATTGAATTTCAATTCCAAGTATATTATGTGTAGATTCTCAGCTCTAAAACAAACATCAAATATAATTCTAACATGTAGATATATAAATGAAACAGCGATAATAATTAATTGCACTAAAATTGTTGATTGACTTGAAATATATTTGAAATTTAATTACATTTCATCCGAATTATGAATTTAATTGGAATAAATAATCGTTTCAATTTATATTATTGTAAGTATATTGCATTTTCACGTTCTATCAAGCCTCAATGAATGAAATAAATTTATATAATATTATATATTATTATTTAATTTATATGAAAATTTAAAAAAAAATCCTTTAAATTGTCTATAAAATGAAATATCAACAATTACAATATATACAATTTTCTAGTATTCAGAATAATAAGTTATAAATAAATGATATCAATTAGGCCCAAACATTCGATTCAATTCCTTTGAGGAAGCGTTTTATTATTTATTTAAAATATTATTATTTATTTCATTTAGAGAACCTATCTTTATAAATTTTCGTATTTTTAAAAATTGAATCATGGAATATTTAAATTTTAATTAAATATATGATCTATGTATTTTATCAAAAATTATTGATATTTTAACAAGCTTTTAGATTATATTTTTTTCTTTCAATTTTTGTGTGAATTTTGAATTTAAGTATATATATATATATATTATAATTTAAATATGTTTTTTTGGTTAAAATATATCCAAATCACTTATTTCAACCACACATTGATGAAGCATAGTCAATATAAACTTCCAACATTCTTCGTTAACTTTCTTCAAAACAACAGAATGAATTTTCGTTCAAAATTAATTTTTTAGGGACAACTGACATAATTTAGATAGAATTACACATAATGAATAGTAAAATTACGTGATTTTATTGTGATTTAAAGAGAACATATTGATTCTATACTATATATCTTTTATAATTATACTACCACCTGAAAATACTTGAATCTAATTCAAATATTTTTTTAAAATTATTATAAGTATATATGTACTTTAAAAGAAGAAAAAATAAATAAATATAATTAAGTAAATAAATAAAATAGAGAGTCAATTAATGAAATATTGATCAATTATAATTATTTACTTTAATTTATATTATTTTTTTTTAATTTGATTTATAATTAACTAAATATTCAAATTAAGCTGAAATCTCAACTTAATTATAAGTTTTAGTATTCTAAATTTACTTTAATTGATAAATAACGGATTCAAATACAAACTTAACAAAATTTAATTCAGTTATTAAATAAAATTAAATGAAAGTTTCTAAATCTAGATTTTCTAATAAATGTTGTAAAATTAAAATAAATGGAAAATGGCGGACTTTAATTTAGATTTCAGTCAACAATTCCACAATTGAGATTCATCAGGACCACGACACAAAGGTAATTATAAACTTGAACCTCCCTTCGTGAAGAGGTTTGATGAGTTAAGGGATGGGGTTGTCTTATAGTGAAGGGATGGATGGTAGACATGTATCTTTTGGGATGTTTCGAACGTCTCAAGAGAATACAACTGTTTGTATATTTCTCTTTCTCATCAGGATAAAACAGATCGCAATTTCTCTCTGACAAGGATAATCAACAGCAATGTCTTAATTTCTGAAGTTTCGAGTTAATTCTCTATGTTTGCATTGTTTTTGATTAAAAATAAGATAATTATGTTAAATTATTGACAACACATTCTCAAATCAACATAAACAAATACTTGGAGAATGTATTTATAAATAGAAGGAGTATTAATAATAAATAATAGAGTAACAGTATAGAAAGTCAGCTTTAATTAAAAAAAAACGTATTCATAAAAATACCAGAATAAAAATAATATTGTAAATAAACTATTAATAAAACTCCAAAATAACTTATGGGTTTATCAATTTTAATATAATAACAAACAAAAAAAGAAAAAGAGGGACTTATTGAATTTTAACAAATTAATTATTAATATTATTTAAAATAAAAACTTATTAGTTAAAATAAAAATTAATTCAAAAATGATTCATATTTAATTGTTTTCGCTAAAATTTATTATAAATTATCCTTCTATTTATAGTTATGTTTATAATCTTTTAATTGTGGTATTTTTCTAAAATTTGTTCTTCTAATTTTTACTATCTCGCCAGAGATAGTATTGCGATCATGAAAATTTTCGATGTTGAGATTTTGATGTTTTTATACGTTTTGAAGGTTCCTGAATCATTTTCACTAAGGTTGAGAAAAATGTCTGTGTGTGTGTATGTGTGTGTGTATGTGTGTATGTGTGTGTGTATGTATGTAGGCAAGATTACGCAAAAACGGTTTGAGCTAGAATGATGAAATTTGGTACATGGACATTATTCAAAATTCATAGTTTTCTATCAACTTTTGAGAAATGTAGCTCAACCGGAAGAGGGTCATTACCTACAACGTTTTGATTTTTTTTCCTCTAAAGTGACCGTAAAAATAAAGATATATGTTTGATAATTTTTCACATGATTAATAATTATATAAAACTGCTATATATAGAATTTCAGCTTGATTGATTCGCTGAAATTACCAGAATTAATTTTTTAACACTGAAAATCTCACGCGTCAACACGTGACGTGGTGCCATCAACAAAAAGCCAAACATGCGCTGGTTTAATATTTATTATTTATTATTTATAATTTATAATTAATTAAATTTAATTTAAATATAATATATTATGTTATTTAATCCAATTCAAATTGCGAGATAGTCGAGTGGAGACACTCCAGCTAATTTAATTTATTAGAAAGCACAATTTCTAAAAATTGCATAGAGAGGCCATCTGACGGCTATAAATAAAGCTTAACTTTAGAAGTCACCAAATAATATAATAAACTATAATAACAATAAATTATATATTATAATAAACCCAATATTATTTATAATGAATAGAATGAATATAATGCATCTTATTTTAAATTTAATAGATTTTCCAAAAGGATTGATAAATTTTATTTTATTATTTGTTTATTTTGTAAATTTAAAATATTTAGATATAATTATAAAATTTCTCTCCCTTTTAACATTTGGTTTAATTATATATATTATTTTTCATTTTAGATATAATAAAATAAAAATTAAATTAGAAGTCTTAATATAGGTATGTAAATATATCTACATATATCTATATATTATATATATCTATGTCTATATAGAAAATAAATTAAACTTAAACTCACCACTTTGAATACTCTTGAACGAGAGAGAGAGAGAGAGGTATTCCATATGGGGTAAATTTTCCTCTGAAACATCATTAAAAAATATAAAATTATTATTCTTTGAATAATATTAAGAATAGTATTTTACTTACCTTTTCCTCTCATGATAATTTTACATTTTATTATTATAAAGGAATTAATTTATTTCAATCGTTGAATATCATCCACCCCCATATAATTTCTAAAATAATAATCAATTCATAATTAATAAGAATTAGTTAATTTTAATTAAAAATTATTTTGACATGAAAATAACCTAATATTATAATACATAATAAGTGATGATGTGATATATATAGAATTTTAAAATTAAGATGATTACCTTGGTTAGAAACAATTGGGAGAAGATATTTATTATAACTGTCTAATTGTGTCGTTTATTCCAATTAATTGTTCTACAAATATTTAAATATATTGAATTCTAAATATATATGTATTTTAATTTATTTAAATATTTTTTTTTATCACCAATCATATTTTATGATTTTCTTTAAATAATTTTTTTTTACTATCTCGATAGATAGTTTGGGCTAGAATAATGAAATTTGGTACACGGGCATTATTCAAAATTCGTAGTTTTCTATCAACTTTTGAGAAATGTAGCTCATCCGGAAGAGGGTCATTACCTACAACGTTTTGATTCTTTTTCCTCTAAAATGGCCGTAAAAATAAAGATATATGTTTGATAGTTTTTCACATGATTAAAAATTGTATTAAATTGCTATATATAGAATTTCAGCTTGATGGAATGGCTGAAAGTACCGGAATTAATTTTTTAACACGTTGACTGCAAATCACGCGCCAGCACGTGACGTGGTGTCATCAACACAGAGCCAACACGCGCTGGTTTAATAAATAATATTTATTAATTTTAATTTATAATTTAATTAATTAAATTTAATTTAAATATAATATATTATGTTATTTAATCCAATTCAAATTGCGAGATAGTCGAGTGGAGACACACCAGATTTTTTTTAAATACATTAAAAATTATTTTAATCACTTCAAAGAAAATTACTTCTAATGCATATATATATATACTTAAGTTAAGTAATTTATCTTACTTTTAGAAATAGAGAAAGAGCTGTTTTTCTTTTTTTTCTGTTTTTAGAAAAAAAACAGTCAAATACTTTACCAAATGATCTTCATCTATCTTTATTCCTAATTATATGTATTATATTACATTAAATAATTATATTTATTTCAATGTTGACCACCAATTCTTCCTTGTTCCTGAAATTGGTAATGACATGTCATGTCTGAATGGAATCTTACCTGACCATCGGATCCGATCACATATTGTTTGGTACCAATTGACCAGGTAATTTTCAGACCCTTCAAGGGAGAGGACATTATTATTAGTTCCAATTTGTAACGCACACTTTTTTTCCTTTGTATATATAAATTATTTGAACTAGACATTTGAATTGAATAGAATTTAAATATTTTTTTCATTTTTTATTTACTAATTATTGTAATTGATTTCATTTCATGCTTTGTAAAGATCTTAATGGTCAAATAAAGGCAAATAAAACCATTTTTTTCAGTTACTATTTAGCTAATGGCTATTTATTTTATTTGATCTTTACAGCTTGTGTTATTTGACCTAAAGAAAATACTTGTTCCTCAGATAGGAAAAAAAAGAGATTTAGTAAGTGGAATGGCCGAGAGGCACTTAGTCCAGATCCAGTCAGTGTCCGGATGAATAATTTAATAACCGGGAGCTCAATCCGGGGTCATCCGAGGGTCATATCCACCAAAGTTTATACACCCAGGAGTAGGGTTTCCTATTCTCGAAAGCACACCTGACTTTACGCCAATAAACAATTAACACCGCTAATTACTTGGTAATTAAATAAGTCAAAGATCCCGGATCTTCGATAAATCAACTAGCCGTAGGGCAAGAACTCAAAATAAAAAAAAACGCGTCAACTATTCGTGGTTGGGGCTTGAGCAGATATATTGATTCTTTTATCTTACCACCATTCTATTATTTTTCTTCATTCTTTCTTCTGCGTTTTTTTACAGCTTTCAATGAGCGAACTTTTCAATGCCATTAAAATAAACAAGAATTGTAAACATGTAAATGAAGATATCACTTGACTAGCAACTACTTAGCAAAGTTTATGTTTTTGTTAAGCAATTATTAATTAAATTAATACACAAGATTTTATGATAGGTTTATAGCGAGTGATGGTTAAAGTTTAAAGCACATAGTCGGTATTTTTTTCAATAACATTTCATTTTTTTATTAATATATAATAATAGTGAGATGGTATCTAATAAAATATTAACTATAATTTAATATCAACTAAATTAGTTATTAATAATTCATGAATAAAATATTAATTAAAAAATAAAATTTTAAAATTTTAAACATAGTAAAAAGATAATTAATTTTAAATATGAGCTAAATATAAAAAATATTTTATTTTAATAATATTGAGTGAGTTTCTGTTTAATCAGATAATTTGAATTTTAATATTAATAAATTTTAGTATTTTAAAATTTTTTTATTATTTAAAAAAACAAATTCTAAATAATTGATAAATATAATAATAATTATTTAATATATATATGGAAGTTTTAATGATAAAAATTTCTTCGTTTTTGTCTCGACATTTCGGTACGTACTAGAGGTGTGTTAGTGTTAGTGTTAGAGTAGAGCAATGGCTCTTAACTGATGTTCTGCGGAACAATAGTAAGTCCTTTGGATTAAGTTAAGTGTTTCGAAAAATTAGATATTCAGAAAAAATATAGTATCATAAATATATATATATATATATATATATATATTATATCATATATCATAAATATAAATAATATATTAATTAATATATAATGCTTTTTTCTTTTTTGATCTTCATTAATTAATCAAATATAGTTCCGTCAAAAATTTTTGAGCTAAGTGTTCCGTCATTTCGAAAAGATTAAGAACCACTGGAGTAGAACTATATATCGAAATTTTTGTCAGGAAGACTAAGACCCAGAATTCTGAAAAATTCCCTTAAAAATATTTCTTGAAAATAGTTCTAAAATGAACGTCGAAACGTCGAGGCTCATATCTCACAAAAAGGAATAAAAATGTTTTAAAATAATCATTTATTAATATTAAAATTCTAAAAGTCTGTCTAAATAGAAACTTTTTTAATATTATTAAAACATTTTTATAAGATCATATATTAAATTAATTATTTTTACTTTAGTTTATTAAATAATAAGTATGTTCAATAATAGGATTTTGGACCCCTCTAAAAATGTGTTACCTAAGACGTCCGTTTCTTTTGACATTATTATTTTATTACTAATATGATTTTGTTACAAATATTCACTAAAATTTAAATTTCATTCATCATTATTTTCTTGGATAATTTTTTTAGAATTTCATTTGAGTAAAATACCCGTGAAATCTCGATTATATGTATAATATCATGGAAATTGTATAAATATACCTCTATACATCTTAAATTTCCCCTTCTTTAAGGGTGACAGATGAATATCATCCACCCCATATAATTTTCTGTTGTATTTTATAAAAAAAATGCTCTCTTTAAAAGCTGAGTGAACATAAAATGATTTGTAAGTGTTTTTTAAAGGAATTATTTATTACCACAGCTTCTAAGAGCACCTTCGGCGCTCTGAAAATCTAGACAGGGGTCTCTGCCCTCTGTACTCCCGATCTAATGCATAGTAATTTGTTGAAAGTCTGTATGTGAAAGGTTTTAATTCATTTTAATTCAATCAGTATATTTTTTCTCTTATTTGAATCTTCGTTTTCACTAAAATTTGTAAATTACACTATTTTTCAAAATAAAAATTTAAATATAAAAAATATTAAGTACTTTGTTTTAGAAAATATTAATTAATTAGGAGAAATATTTAATTTAATTTAATTTTACTTTTACTATTATAGAATATTCGAATTTAAATATTCTAAACATACTTTGAATGGAAATTTCTAGGATTATTATTTTTATATTGAAGGTCAACTTCTTAACTGAGCCACCAGAGGCGACACTTTGAGCGTTGTTTATTTGAGTCAGTTTTGCTCATAACTTTGGAACGGATCAACTTTTTTGAAATTTTCAACCTTAAGGTAATGGCACCAATAGATGACATTTTAAGCGCTCTTGCCACTATTTTCTTTTATAAAACTGAAACTATACGTCTCACAAAAAAAATCTTTTGGTTATTATAAAGCTTATCTTACCTTTTATCACCAGGATAAATATTTTAAACTTTTATATGAGTTTAAGAGGAAATATAATTTTTTTTCAAAGTAATCAAATGGAACCTATAGATGACACTAAAAATTTTGGTGGAACCTAATGATGACAATTATGGAACCCAAAGATGACATCTACTTTTTTTCACTTCGCTTGCTCTCTTTATCTTCAACTTATTTATTTACAAAGTAAAACATCTTTCCAACACCTTGTTGCTGCTTTAACTTTAGTTATAATAAAAAAATCAGGTTTCATATAATGATACATTAGATATATTTATTGGGATTGATTTTATTTTTAGCTGATTATTATAATAAAATAAAAAATTGATTTTAAACAAATCTTTTTTTAATTATGCATTTTTAATTATACATTGAGAACAGAGTAATTTAAAAAAATTTTCAAAAAAATAGTGTATGAAGTTCTGGAACAGAAAAAAATTTTCTGACAATGAGAAACACAGCGTCACCTTTAGGTTCCTATATCAATTCAGACATGCAACTTGGTGGAATTATATAAAATTATCTCCTCTTTACAGCTATTAATATAATAGACAATTTTTTTAAAAACCTACTTATAGCTGACATTGCTGTCATCTATAGGAAAAACAATTTTTAGGGGCACCTATAGATGACACGGTTGATAAAAAAGATACTTTTAAAAATTAGGTGTTTAAATTGAAGTGATTTATATCTATATTAAGTCTATTTTATAATGTAGTTATTAAATTATTGATAAATATGAATATAAAAATATAAAATACTAATTAAGAACATTAGTTACCTTAAGGTTATCTTTAAGATTTGTTGAAAAAATCAAATGTTGACGATTCGGTCTGCTTTTCAAGTTAAAAGAAAAAAAATAGGGCGACTTATTGTATTGTTGTAGGATATCTCAGGTGGTGGAAAAGCATAACTATCATTTAAAAAAAAAAATTTCCGCGTATGTTTTAAAATTTGCTTATTTTTTTAGTTTAAATTCAAAAGTGTCATCTATAGGTGCCATGTCATCTATAGGTGCCATTACCTTATGCCTTATTCTTGGACCAAGACGGTTCTAATGATACTCGAACCATTAAGATACATGAAGTCCTTTCGAAGTAGTTTAGGAGTGCGTAGTCGTTTATTTATATAGATATTTCTGATTATATATATTATAATAAAAATAAATTTATTTAAAACAAATTGACTATTCATTTTGTTTTAGTATGATTAAATTTATAATATAAATGTAAGCTTACTATATAACCAAATTGATTATTTTACTTTCACTCCATCCAATCTCTACTCTCTCCAAATTTTCTCACATTTATCCTTAGTGTTCACCAATTCATCATTCGTTTGGTTTTATCTAGAATTTCTTCATCCAGTTAAGACTTACCTATTTCTTACCCAACTCATTTTTATAACTCTAAGTTCGGATGTATAGTCATTCAATCCTTCTTCGTTAGACAATCTCTATCATTCTTCTCTGATCTCATCTTTGTTCGCTCCATATACGTGTATACATATACAATAAATAGTAAATTAAATGACTGTTCAAAAACAATTAAATTATTAAATAGTTCTCTTCAAGCTTTGAGAAATGGATGAATATAGATGTATATTTCTTGCCAAATTTTATTATTTAATATCATATTTAGAGTAATCCAGAGATTCTTTTAAAACTAAATTTAAAAATAAAATGATCTTAGAGTAAAAAAAAAATATTCGAAATAAATCATATTCTATGTTCGTTTTAATTAATTGCTTATGAATACATCCATAAATATATTATTGTACCTTTAGAAAAAAAATTAAAATTGATTAGTGAATCTTATCAATTGGTATATGAATGAAATATAGCTCAATAAACGTGAAGTCCATATTAAATACATTCATTTGACAAATTCAGAGAAACCATTGTCTTCTAAACAGTTCCACGTCTTGAAAAATATATCGAGCTATAGATTTGAGAGAAAAAGTAAATGAACAAGTAGTTAGCACCGTTATTTCGTCGAAATTTACACATGACGAAAAACTCGAGATCAATAGACTATTATATTGTATCAAGGTGACGTTAATTTAGAGTGGAATCACATCGGTTGAAATTGTTGTCCATGTTTTTTTTCCCTCCTCTTGTTTGCGCCGATAGAATGTTCCGAGAAAAATGATTTAATTATTCGCTTGTCTTACCAAAATGGGTTAACCGTGTAGCAATGACATCAAATAAATCACCACGATATTTCAAATATAAATCAAAAATACATACAGATCGTTTTTTATTTTCTACTCCCTCAATTTATGTTTTTTTTTTTTTTAGTTCTGTTTTACAATAAAATGAATGGATAAATGGAAGGGTTATGAAAACTTAATTTACTTATTATAAAATTCAAATAAAATAACTAATTACAATTTAATTTTAAAATATTGATGTAAATATTGATAATTAGTCTGTCAGTAATTAGCAAGATTATAGAATAGGATTGAAAAGAATTTTAAAAATTTCTTCCCAAAATTTAACCAATCTATACTCCAAAAACCCAAAGTACCCAAGTAAATTAATGACAATTGGATTTTGGTACATCTTGGGGGATTTTTTGACCTATGTTATTTTTTAGAGGTATATAAACCAATATCATTATTGTTTGTCATAAATTATTTATCACTTGCAATCAAATTTTAATTTAAAAAATATTAATTTTAGTTTCATTTTGAATATTTTATAAATGAAATAGTTTAATTATCTTTTTTGGTATTTGAATTTTGAAAATTAAAAACTTAAACTAAAAATTTTTTTGCATTTTAAAAAAAACTCTCCGAACTATAAAACGTTCCAACAAAAATTTACTTATTATACTTTGATAAGATGGAAATTACTAGGTAAAAACTTCATATTTTTTTTTTCTAAAATTTTGAATAAAAAGATATTCATTTTTTGATTAAAAATCCGAATTTACCCAAAATTTTACACTGTTTCTTAAATAATTTAAAACTTAAACCAACATCTGTTGACCATTAATAAAAAAAAAAATCTCTGACATTTGTTCATCCTACCCAAGGACAACTCTTATCAAGTCGGTTTATCAATTAGGTGTCTTATGATCAGTAGAACGGGTCCTATCAACCTTTACCTTGATTTTCTTGAACCCGGGACCACGACAATGTGAGGCTGCTTCGCCACTTCTCACATTGTGGCGCCTTTGACCATTAATAACCCATATACAAATAATCATAGTAAAAATTTAAATAGAAGAGCTCCAAAATATATTCTTAAAACATAAAAATAAAAACTGATTTTCAATTTTGAAAAGTAAAAATAACAAAACCAAAGTTCAGATAAGTGTTGTTATACTAACCCTGATCCTAAACCCTTCTTTATTTCTGCTGGCAGTCTTCTAATCAATTATCTAATTATTAATGTATATTAAATTTCAATTAAGAACCAATTTAATCTGAAAATTATCAAGAAATCAATTCGTTACTTTTATTTGTATCAAAATAATACGAATCTTCAAGTACTCATCTAAATATTAGACGAGTTATTCAAATTAATTTAATTTTCCAATTTTGAACACTTAATATTTTTTATTGAAATTATCACTCTATCTAGGAAATGGACTTACTGAATTAAACCAGTTATCTTTTATGTAGCCAATTAAACGATATATTAAAATTATAAAAGATTATAGAAACATAACGAAAACTTTTGACAATTATCATTTATTTTATCTTTGTAACTCTTAATAAAATGAAACTTTTATAGATAAAAAGAAATCAGTGTTCCTGAATTACGGGATGCTTAACACATTACATATTGAATTAAATTTTATTTTTCCTTATGAAAAGTATTAGCATAATGTATGCGTTAAGAATAAGTAAAATAAAATTTTATTTTAACAAATATTCACATAATTGTATATATTCATAGCTATTTTGAAAATTGAATATTATTGTTAATTTATTTATTTATTTTTAATATGTTTTAATTAAATTCCGAATTTTAAATGAATCATTATTTTATTAATAATTAATTATTTTATTTTTTCCTTAAATTTTTCTTTGTAAATTATTATAGTGTAATTAAATTTATGAATAGAGAAATTTTATTTGCGAGCATCCAACTAATTTACCTCTAAAAGACCTTTTTTTCGATTTCAGATATTATTGGTCTTTAAGCTTTTTGAAAATTGTAAAATGAAGATGGTGAGCAATGATAAAGTGAAATACTGGTGAGTAATGATAATTAAAAATATGGGTTAATAAAATATATCTATGTTTCTCATTACACATTCCCTATACTCGTAGTTCCCTGCTCTCTCTATGGGGGCGCTCATGTCAAATCACACCGACCACATTCTACTTCTATATAAATTGCAGATCCTCAAATAAAACAATATCAATTATATAATTAACATAATAACATTAATTCTAAATCAATTCTTGACTATAAAAAAAAGAATAATTAAATGAGAACAAAATTAATAACCAAAAGTAAACAAAAAGCAAAAAACAAAAACATTAATATATATAAAACACTTTTATTTATTATATTAAATTAAATTAATTCAGTGAATGGCTCAACTTTAATTAGATTAAAAGCAAAGAAGTGCCAAAATATCAAACTCATTGTCTGTTTAATCTAAATTGTAATTTTTCTAGTAGCATTAAATTTAGTTACTTATATAATTAATTAATTTAAAATACTAAATAAAATAAAATTTCAAAAAATGTAAAATAAATTTAATATAATATAAATTATATTGTATTGTGTTATAAATATTTATTTTAATTAAAAAATCTTATAAATAAAAATAAAAATTTATAGTCGAAATACCATAATTATTAGTCATATTTAATACAATAAATGTAGCAAGATTATCTATTTTTTTATAATTGTTAAAATTTAATATAGATACCATGTGTTTCTTAATGTTCTTTGAAAATTCACCTCCGAATAATATTTTTAAGAGAAATACATTTAATTTACATTAATTTTATTCCATAATTTTCTCTAATTTCCAGTTTCCTCTCCAAGGCGCTTTTCTACTTTATTTGTATAATGTGACAGAACATGAACGCCCATTCATTTACAATAACAATTACAAACAAATACACTAAAAAACAAAAGAAACATTTTTATAAGGCCTACATAGAGTTTGTAACTTTTTAATTATATTTTTTTTTTAATAATTTAGTTAAACATGAAAAATAATAATCAAGAATTATAAAATAAATTAAACAAATTATTATTTAAAAATCAGTTGGTGCATAAATTATATACATATATATAGAATGGGGATATTTAATTTTTTTAAAAATAATAATCTTAATGGTGTAATTATATATGCATACTCCCCTTTGTTTAAGTAATGTATTATCATATACGAGTATGTATATATATGTTTTGACTCCATCCACTTACATTGCCTCTTAATTGAGAAAATCATGCTTTTTACTATCTCGCCAGAGAAAAGATAAAAGAAGAGACAATTTTCGATTTCGAGATTTTGATGTTTTTATACGTTTTGAAGTTCCATGAGCCATTATCACTAAGATTGAGAAAAATGTCCGTCTGTGTCTCTTTGTCTGTATGTAGACAAGATTACGCAAACACGGTTTGAGCTAGAATAATGAAATTTGGTACACGGGCATTATTCAAAATTCGTAGTTTTCTATCAATTTTTGAGAAATATAACTCATCCGTAAGAGGGTCATTATCTACCACGTTTTCATTTTTTTTCCTCTAAACTAACCGTAAAAATAAAGATATATGTTTGATAGTTTTTCGCATGATTAAAAATTGTATAAAACTGCTATATATAGAATTTCAGCTTGATTGATTCGCTGAAAGTACCTGAATTAATTTTTTAACACGTTGAAGCCAATCACGCGCCAACACGTGACGTGGTTCCATCAACAAAGAGCCAAATACGCGCTGGTTTCATAAATATTATTTATTAATTTTAATTTATAATTTAATTTAAATATAATATATGTGAATTAATCCAATTCCAATTGCGAGATAGTCGAGTGGAGACACTCCAGATTTATTACTTTTAACTTTTTCTTCTCACACTAAATTTTGACTTCTCGGCCTGGTTGGATCATAAAAGGTGGATTGCCAATATCCCTCTCTTTTCGAACTGGTATCCGGTCAAGATACTTATTGGCAGTTCCTTTTTAAATGTTTTGTGAACATAATAATATTCATTATATTCTGATCGTAAACATGTAATTTTATCGATTATGATTCGAGAAGTTGTTTATCGAATGGTCTATGATTAGATCATCATTTCTTATTGTATAATAATATTTGTCTGTAGCTGTAGAATTTGACATTTTATTAGCAAATAAATAAAGCTCTGCCAGGCAGAGGATAGGATAATGTTTCCCGTCATTTTGGATAGCTATTCTGCCCGATGCCCTCAATCATCAGGCACAAAGCCTCTTTTGTTCTGTTTGATATTCATACACACTTCACAACCATCTACAGGTTAGATACTAGTAAACTCATTTGTTTCAGTTAACACAGAGAAGCCTCTCGTTGACCAAAAACCACAACCAGACAAACTCATAAAAGACTGACTATAAAAACGATGCTTTTTGTTCAACCTTTTTTTACCCATTTGGCATTATATTATATAAAGCCATAAAGCATGCGGGCGTTTGATACATATATCGAAATATATATGTTATATTTGTATACATTAGTCAAGTTTTAATATAATCCACTGTTTCCTTTCATGTTAAGTTATTGGTTGTCATTCAAAATGATATAAAGAATATAATAGAATGGTAAAGTTTTCATGAATGAAAATTGAAAATGGAGCTGTTTGCCGTAAAATTAGTTTGGATATTTCTGTAAGTGACATAAATAATACTAAAGATTTAATGTCTAAAGAACTATGTTATTCAATATGCCAACAAGTGTTTACAAATGTAGAGGCAGAATATTGGGGCATGCAAAATAAATAAATGAAAAATCACATAGTAATCATAAATACATACAAAGCCCACCTCCAGGATAATATGAAAATATATTTTTATTCGAATCAATTTCAAATTTTTCTTTCATCTAGATCTATTAGAATAAACATGAGTATTATACATCTTGAGTTAAAAACATATATTTCTCTATACAATTAAACAATTTCAACAATTTGAAAAGTCAAGATTTTATTTTTTTAAAATTTTGCATACACTGAGAAATTTTGTTTTATTTCGCCATCTCTTTTAATCTTTTTAGTAAAATTTTCATTGATCTCTATTTAATCGAAAGTTTATATACAAAAAGAAAATGACATAAATATATATAAACCAATGCTTCCCAACCTTTTTTGTGCCATGTCCCACTTAAGCCCTCCTATTTAGCTTATACATAATTTTTAATATTAACCCACTATGAGCGGGGCGGGTATTTGTACCCGTTGCAGGGACTGCCACTTATAAGCTTATACCCGTTGCCACTTAATAATATATATTTTCCCTTGTGTCACTTAAAATTAATTATTTTAAACGATAACTAATATATATCCCTCATATAAGTGGCAACGGGTATAAATACCCGCCCCGCTTATAAGTGGCAGTCCCCGCAACGGGTACAAATACCCGCCCCGCTCATAGTGTGTTAAAAAGGGTTAAGCTCAGGTCGAATCCATTTTCGAATTTCCCCCTTTACAATCAAATTGCCCCCCTGTGGGGCATGGGTTCCTCGTTGCGAAACACTGACCATAACTAATTGTTCATAATGGGAATTTAATATAACATAAGAGGTTTGGTTCTCGAACTTTTTTCTTATTAGGAAGATTTTGATAAATTTAATGGTATTGAAAAATTTGGTTATTTTTTTTAAATAAATAAAAACAACATATAATTTGTTTTTTTTTTTTGTTAATGTTATATGTATTATATTGTTAGACATAATAATAAAATTAATTTGGAAGTGTTAAATGACCCAGAAGTCGATTTAATGTGAACAATCGTATAATTCTTTTTACCTGTGTTTTCATCTGTTAAACATTCACCTTGATCAATTGTATTACTGCTTTTAAACAATAAATTATGTGGAAAAAAGAAGATTTAAAAACGTCAGGGGGATAATGTTCAAGGGTAGTCGATAGACATGTTCGAAATGTCCTCCTAAGAGGAGAAAGATTGATGAGTAAGTATAGTAGAATTAATAAATAAATATTTTGTGATATCATTTTCAATTATTACACCACCAAATTTATTTGACAATTTTTCTGTTTTTTTGTTTAAATACAAATTTTTTTCCGTGATTGATTCTTTGACATTGGGGAATATTTGGTAACCATCTTCTTTTCTCGATATAATTATTCTTCTTTCATTCAATACTTAATAATTTCAATTATATTCATGTTCGAAGAAGCATAAAATTATAGTAGTGTTAGGTTGATGTGAAGGGTCGTTTTGTGGTACTAGCACAACAAAGACTGCGACCCCTCCCTGTTCTGATTAAATTTGACTTGAGTGAATTGAGATTAATTTTGTCACAATTTGTCATTTACCTCCGAAATAACTTTGAATTAAAATATAATACTAGACAAACTTTCATATATCTTAAGAATATATATATATATAAGTAATTAAAAATGCATAATTAAAAAAAGATTTGTTTAAAATCAATTTTTTATTTTATTATAATAATCAGCTAAAAATAAAATCAATTACAATAAATATATCTAATATATCATTATATGAAACCTGATTTTTTTATTATAACTAAAGTTAAAGCAGCAACAAGGTGTTGGAAAGATGTTTTACTTTGTAAATAAATAAGTTGAAGATAAAGAGAGCAAGCGAAGTGAAAAAAAGTAGATGTCATCTTTGGGTTCCATAATTGTCATCATTAGGTTCCACCAAAATTTTTGGTGTCATCTATAGGTGCCATTTGATTACTTTGAAAAAAAATTATATTTCCTCTTAAACACATATAAAAGTTTAAAATATTTATCCTGGTGATAAAAAGTAAGATAAGCTTTATAATAAGCAAAATATTTTTTTTTGTGAGACGTATAGTTTCAGTTTTATAAAAGAAAATAGTGGCAAGAGCGCTTAAAATGTCATCTCTCTCTCTATTGGTGCCATTACTTTAAATATTTATGTTACCTATTTTTAAATTTGAATCTACTATTACTATAAATATATTTAAATTGTTTTGTGAATTCATATTAAACAATAAAATCATCACAATACTTTGCCAGTAAAATACTTACATTTAAATTATTTTCAATAAAACAATTTTCTCATTTTAAACTCAATTTCAATTCAATACAAAAAGATTATTTTTCACATACATATACATACAGGGATATTAAAAATTTTAAATAATTGAAAACAAACAATCAATTTAATTTTACTTCTATTCTTTTTTTTTTAAATAAATAAATCCCTCCTAAACATTTCTGTATCAAATAACAGTCAGTCATTCGCTTGAACAAGTGATAATCTAAAGAAGCCTTATAGAGAATAAGCAGGGTGAAAGTTTTTTCTAACTTATACACTTGCATCAATTTATTGGCCTTTTTTTGGACAATTTATTCTCTACAATAAGTCATTCACTACTCTACCTCAATATCTAATATAGTTTATAATTTTAAAGTTTAATTTTGGAATTTTGATCCTAAAATCAAATATTCATATTTATTTAGATTTCAGATATAATTTTTCAAATTCATAGAATTGTTCTTAATCTTTTCATAAAATACTGGCAGATTATTATTCAATATTATTATTATTGAAAATTTCTATTTTATTCCTAATACACTCCCTATATACTTCTAATTTTAAGTAATTTGATTTCCCTGAATTTATCAATACTTAAACTATTCAAAATATTGAATGAAATGAATGATTCAATATTGGATTCGTTCATTTATTTTTCATGAGTGTATTTTTAAATTAACTAAATATTTCATTCAACCTTCAGTATTTTCATTTAAAATGAATATCCATCCTGTCTTACTACATCTAATCTCGTTCTTGTTTTTTACTCTGGCAGACATTTGGCTGCCTTCCCTGCGGACAATAAAATATCCCATCATTCTATATCTGTAAGGGAAACTGGAGGAAAAACAATCTTTAATATTTCTACTCGTAATAAAAGAAAGGGTGTTTCGCTAAGTGATTAAATAAACAAAAACTCTTTAAACAAACATCGAATATGTCAAAATATTTTTTTGTTAAAGATTTACTATAATGTACAAATTATTTGTTTGTTTTTTTTTTTTTGTTCAATTTTAAAGTAGTTGAATATTAAATTATTTATATGTAAGATAGCAATTTAATTTAAGTTGAAATTGTTTAAAATTCAATGCCAATAATTTATCAATGGTAGAGTGAAACGGTTGTAAATACTATCTAAAAATATTATAGTACTATATATCTTTATTTACTAAAGCGTTGACTTATTGATAGGGAAAGAAACGTTCGTCTTGCGAGGGAAAAGAGACTTGACTTGGATAATAATTTTCTCAAATATTTGTTTATAAATCGCATAAAGATCAGTTTGGTCACGCTTTCCAGGGCCGATAAGGAAGCGAGGGGTTGCCTTAAAACCTTCTGATTCACGCCTCAACGCGCGGTTTCCCGAGGGCTGCCACCCTCAAAGGACCTCAAAGCGCCACAAATATGAACAAGAGGGAGCTTACATTTTCGTTGAATTCACGCTTCTTTCTGTTATTTTCTGCTTTTTTTTTTGTTTTTTTTTATTTATTCCTAATTTTTTTTTTCTTTCACTGCCAAGAAAATTTCAGCATATCTAAAACAAAAGATTAGTCATAAAATTGAATTATCATTTTTTAAACAAAATCTATTTATTCATTTTGAAGAAATATATATATATTATAAATCATACGATTAAAATGTTGGAAAAGACGAAGGGGAAGAAATCATTCAAGCTTTCATAAGGGATTTATATTGGAATTATAAAATTTATACTATAAACGAGAATAAAAATGAAAAATATATATTCGGTGGAAAGCATTAATCCTTTAAACTCCAAATCGGATTAAAAAAATATTTTGCTCATATACATGTAGTATTTTGGTACATATCCCACACAATTTTGTTTAGGTGTACATTATATTATTTCTTCAGTGAAAGACTTGGAAATAAAATTAAAAATCATATTTATTTTATTATAAAAAAATTAAATTAATATTATAATATAATTATTATTTGATACTTATCATAAAATTCTTGATTGCATACTCAAAATCAAGCCACCTCCATCCATTTTAAAATTTATCTTAACTTCTTAATTATCTCTCTATCTCCATCACATCATACGTACTGGACTTTATCGTTTTTCATTTGAAAATTAAATTATTTTCTTTTTTTTTTGGAAGCTCAAATCATTATTTTATTGAGAAAATATTGTTTTGTTAAAGAAATAATAATTAAAATCTTAAAATTTAAAATAATTAAATATTAGTACTGAATTTTCAAAATAATTTTAATTTAAACAGTATGTAGAAATTAAATATTAATTAAAATATACTATAATAATTTACAGAAAAGCATTATTTTTTTCAACATAATACTTAAATAATAAATATTTAGCTGCAATGCGCATCAAGAAAATAAATGAAATCTAAACTTAATATTCACGAATTGGAATGGGCATCAAGCAAATAAATAAAATCAATTAACCGACTCGTGCAATAACAATCTATTGTATAAAATTATGCAAAATAAAAACTAAATTTAATTTTATAATTTCAACAAAAATAAACATGTAATATTGATTATAAAATTCGTAATTTCAAAAGATCAAAAAACAAGAAAAATAAACTTGAAAAGCTTCTATCATACTAATCTTTCGAAAATTGATATAAAAATGATAATTTGAAAGTTT
The DNA here is from genome assembly GCA_963082975.1 of Labia minor. Lineage (NCBI taxonomy): Eukaryota > Metazoa > Arthropoda > Insecta > Dermaptera > Spongiphoridae > Labia > Labia minor. The sequence goes on from OY720345.1 coordinate 59,725,903, forward strand.
AACATTAGTACGTTAAGCTTTTAGTACTCTGTTACGAAAGGGCACTTGTAGTTCTTTCGAATATATAATATTCCATTGATTAATTGCATATCCATTAAGAAATGCTATTCAATCTTCGAGAGAACATTGAATAATGTTTTCAAAGGCTTATTTAGATAGTTTCAACTAACCAACATTTATTCTAATGATTCTTTCTAATCTCAATATGAAAAGAATCGAAAGAATAATGATTCCGGGTTGTTGTTAAATATCAAGTTATTTTTAGTATGAATTTCACCCGATAAAATGCACTTAGCAAAAATTCTTATTCTATTTCAATGATCTATGGAGAGTGTTGAGATCAAGATAAAGATTATTAAGTAAACTTTACATAATGAAATTCAACTTGAATTTCAAATGTAAATTGATAGAATTTCGATTTCATTTATTCATTTGATATGACAGAAAAACATAGAAGGTCAATTGCAAACAAATCTTGAAAATTTTCAGTATCTGAAATCATTTAAAATTACAAAATAATAGATGAAAATAAAAAGTAAAAATAATAAAAAGTTTACTATTAGTTGCAAATTTACCTCCTATATGTTGATTATCATTTGAAATTTAATATATTATTACCATCTTCTATCAGATCATACTAACTTAGGTGGTCTTCACATGGAGCAGGAAGCGCTGCCCTCCTGTATCCTCCTGTCAAGTATATAACAACACTATTATTACTTCTAAGATAATTTTATTCGGTTACACTAGCAGTTATATCTATCTATCTATCTATATATATAAAAGGCAATGTCTGTGTGTCTGTGTGTCTGTGTGTCTGTCTGTCTGTGTGTCTGTCTCTTATAGACTCAAAAACTACCCGTCCGATTACGGTGAAACTTTCAGGGATTGTTGTGGGCATCCCAAGGAAGGTTTTAGTGTAGTTAAATCCAAAATTAATTTATCCAAAATTAATTTAATTAGTAATATTTTGCTAAAAGACTGTAGTTACACAAAACTATCGACAGATGGCGCTACATATAATTTTCCAAATTCAAATATTTTTAATTTTTTTTAAACTTAATATTTCTAACTTTGTATTACAATACAATAATGAGACGGAATTGTTGTGTGTTAAATTAGATTTTATAAATTGAAAACCATTAGTTATACTCTTAAGTTATTTAGTTATTAACAAGATAAGAATTGTTGACTATAAAAACCAATTTGTTTTTAGGTAAGAATATATTATTCTATTTATTGTAATTATTTAAAATTTTTCTAATGTAATAAGATGTTTTTAGCAAACAAATCTCTCTATAGTCCATTTGATTAAACCTACCATCTTATATATAGATTGTCGTGTATAAGATATTAGGGGTGAGGTATTTTATAAGAAAAATTGGGTTAAAAATAAGTTTAATTAATTGGTAGCACTCTGGATTGAATTTAGAATAATTAAAAGGGTTATTGAAACCGCGTATGTTGATTAGGGAATGACAAGATTGAATAGGTTCAATTAAAAAATGCTTATATAAAATTATAACTAAAAATGATTTATTTAATAAAACTATAAGAATTTAAATTACAATTTAATTAATTTTTTGTGAATAAATAAACATATATAAAAAATATATAAAATTTGAATTTTCATTTATTCATTCATTTAAAATTATTTTTCGATTGTTCCTTTAAAATAACCCCTCTTAGGGGGTCGGAAGGGGAGGCAACATAAGGGAATTTTCTTTCACTTTGTTATTGGGAAAAACCAGGGGGGGAGACACCAGGAAAAACCCAAATTGTCAGCGTCCACTCTGGGGTTTTAAACAGTTTTAAAGGAAATGTTAATTATAAGTTCATTTCTCAACGAGTTGTAACTTTAAATTATTTTTATTAATGTTAATTATAAGTTCATTTCTCAACGAGTTGTATCTTTAAATTATTTTTATTAATTTAATTAATTATAATTAATTTATAGCTAATAATAGTTTATTATAGCTAATAATTTTTTTAATTTTTAGTGTAATTTGCACGATCATTATTTATATAAAAAAATAAACACATTTTGCAATTTCCCAGAAAGGCTGTTTTTGAGATGTAAGTATAAGTTAGTTTTATGAATAAAAAATATTTATTTTAATAATATTTTAGAATCAAATTACGAAATATATTTATTATATAAATTAATATTCATTTAAAATGATATTAAATCATTTATTTAAAATGATTTAAAACATTTATTAAAATGATTTAAAACATTCATTTAAAATGATATTAAAACATTCATTTAAAATGATAAAGAATATCTTATTCAAAATAAATTCAAAGTATATTTTCATACTTATTATATTCTTATAGCTAATAATTTTTTTAATTTTTAGTGTAATTTGCACGATCATTATTTATATAAAAAAATAAACACATTTTGCAATTTCCCAGAAAGGCTGTTTTTGAGATGTAAGTATAAGTTAGTTTTATGAATAAAAAATATTCATTTTAATAATATTTTAGAATCAAATTACGAAATTAATAATATTTTAGAATCAAATTACGAAATTAATAATATTTTAGAATCAAATTACGAAATTAATAATATTTTAGAATCAAATTACGAAATATATTTATTATATAAATTAATATTCATTTAAAATGATATTAAATTTATTATTATTCAGTTATCATATACGTAGATATGTATGCAGACACACATGCAAATATTGGGAAACATCCGGTGGAAGACCAAAGATCAAGGTGGGTGGACAATGAAGGATGGGACAGGATTTGGTTGTAGCTCAGGATAGGGACTCTTAGAGAAAAGTGGATGCTGCAGCTAAGAACTTTCGAAAACTGTATAGACACAGAGTTAGATAAATATAGCATATGCAATAATAATATATAATTAATTTACTGATTAAATTAAAATATATATTTTCTAAGAAAACAAATATATGTCTTATCTACTTATACTGATTGAAACAAAATGGATGAAAACCTTTTACATACAGACTTTCAACCAAATACTATGTATCACTCGGGGGTACAGGGGGCGGAGCCCCCGTCTAGGTGTGAAGAGCGCCTGGAAGGCGCTCTGATCAGCTAGTTATTAAATATATATCCAATATAACATTTACATGGATAATCCCTGGGCCGAAGGATGAAAATCTAAAAAATAGCATTCTTCCTTCCCCAAAAGTGTCATTATGAGTGTAAAGAGGTCAGCACTAGACACTTTTAGAAATAAGGTTTTAGAATTTTTTTTTTTTTTTATAGGTTTTACAATTCTTACAAACCATTATTTATATAATTTTAGTTGCTTTTGAATTGTTTCTTTCATTAAAAAAAAACTTAAATTATACCAAATATTTAATTTTTTTTAATTATTATTGGTAAATTTATTTATTATTTAAAAAAAAAAACTTAATCAAATTAAAATCTTTTATATATAGAATATGAAAATAATTTTATCTTTTTAAAATATTAATATTAGATTGATATTATTAATTTATATTTAATTTTAAAATATATTTTATAGATTTTTTTATGTTGAGTAAAAGATGTATTAATTTTCTTCTTTAAATTGAATTTGTAAACTTTACCCTTTTATCTATTAATTTTAATTAAAATAATTATGATACAGATAATCACTTGATACCCAAAAATAAAAATTTCATATTAATTTTTCAAAAATAGTTTGTCAATACGATTATAATATGTTTTTATATTTTTTGGTGGAAATTGTATTTATTGATCTTTCCCTTCTATGCCACATTAAATTCTACTTGTAAATATTTATATTTAATTATTGTTTCTAATAATTACTACTATTATTTATTTATTTATTTATTTAATTATTAGTATAATATATATAATTAGTTCTACTTCTACTATAAAAACTACAACCATTTTAATAGTATAGTTTGTTACAATACTACTAGTACTAACTTTCTACGACTACTAAAACTATCTATTACTACTACAACTACTACTAGTAGTAATAATAATAATACTAAAGTAAGTAAATATTATATAATCTAAAGAAATAAAATAAAGATTTTTTTTTATTAATTTTTAAATAACTTAAAGTACGAAAAGAGCTTTTTCTATTAATTCCATTAAATATTTGAAATTATTTTCATAAATTTCTGTACTCTTTTTTTTTAAATGGTGATGATTTAGTAATATGGAATTTTCTTTATCTATATTACATTTTTTTTCCAAGAAACAAATTACCAAATTTTAATAGGGTAGCTAATACTGAAATATTTCTAAAAGAGGAAAAAAAGCATCGTTTTCATTTCCCATAATTCCTTCTTTAGCGTATTTAGAATATTTCTTCGGATTTCCTCTGGAATAATTTCCCCCCTCTATTATAAATAAACCTTTAAGAGTACTATTATCTGATATTCTCTTTCCTATACAACCGAGCGTGTCATATTTCTTGAAAATTCGATTAAAAGATGCTCTTTCGTCCGCCAAAACATATCAAGCCAGGCGGGCGTTTCTTGTTTATTTGTCAATGGGATCGTACAATGGGCCCGGCTTGATATTACACACGCACGGACCGCCTCGCTTTTATTAGATTTTTTTTTATATTTACTTCTTTTTGCATCCGACGATCGTTTTGTACACATTAAAGGACCTCCTACTCTGTTGGGGCTTCAAAAGCCGCTACCTCAATCCTCAATATACAGGATGTGTATTGAATCACTCCGATAGTGACTTGAGCTTTGTTGCCAGTTTTCCATTTTTTTCGGCTTTTTTATTTATTCTTCAAGGAAAGATAGAAATGCCTCAGCAGGGGTTGCGGCACTCCCAGGAAGTAGAAATTCCAATTCAATTCTTCACTGCTCTCCATTGACCGTTTTCAAGAACAAAAACCGGTAAACCTTTTATCCTTCATTGATTTGGAATTGAGTAGTAGCCAGTGTATCATACGTTACGGTATACCTGCTGTTGTTATCCATCAATGAATATTCACCTGACTTTTCACCTGTGCGAATAGCAGTGTGAACTTACGCATCCATTTATTATCTTTGTTACAATAGTATATACCATACAGGAATGAACTTGAACGTTTCTCACAGTTAGGTTTTTTATTGATGAACAAGAACTATTATACACTTGGTGAAATACCACCAAGCAAATTTACTATGGAGATTCACTCCTCTGGTCAGTTCAATTGGCTTTTAACATTTCCTGTCCAATATCTGCCAACATCCCTCTGATTGATTAATGTCTGCTAACTAATGAAACAACCACCACATGACTAATAATTCATGAATACAAGAAAACTTTAAATATATACCAAGTTTTTGGAAGTGATTACTTAATATGTTCAATACATTTTATTAATTAGAATTTACATTATATAATTAGTTTTAATTCCATTAAATGTATTAATTTAAAATATAAAAATCAAATATTTATATATATAAAAGACCCAAAAATCTAAAATTTGAAACAAATTTTTCAAAAAATATCTTAATACTAGCCAACGAATTAATTACCCTACAAGTTTTACTGGAAACCAATTTTTATTATTATTTTTTTTTATTTTATTGTGTATTATTTATTTGTGATTGGAGTGAAATTTTTTAACTAATGGAAAAAATAAATTATAAATTAATTAAATTAACTTTAATTTAATATTTTGTTTGTTTTTGAATTTTATTATTAATCATTTACCTGTTTTATATTTTTTTTGATATTAAAATTATTTATATAATATATCATTTTTTTTTATTTTTTTAATAAAAAAAAGAACTCAAAAAGTTTCTATTTTATTTTACTGCGTCAGTAATAGATTACGAGAACAAGTGGCAGGCGATCTGATACCATCTTCCACAATAAAAAAAAAACTCGGGTGCTGGGTTATTATCGATTTAGTCATTCAAAAGAAACATCTTATTCATTTAAAATAGATATTTATTTGAAATAACTCTTATGATTAATATATATAAATATATATATAAAGAGAGAGAGTTTTTTTATTAAATTTCAATTTTATTAAATATATAATAAAGTAGAAAATTATATAATGCAGTTTAATTTCACAAACAAGATAATGGGATAATGGGGCGATAATATCAGGTGGTGAATGTTCACAATTGGGATGTGTTGAGAAGGGATGTGTCTGATGGACTCTCGGGCTCTTGTTTCACCCCCATAGCTGGCAATTATAATAATAATTTTAATAATGAAATAATTAATAAAGTATTTAATTAAATCCAAATCAATATAATAATTAAAATAAACTAATGAGCTTATGAGAAATCAAGAGGAAAATAATCATAAGCGGCTTAATAAATGCTGTTTATACAGCCACGAATCATTAAATATTTCCTTAATCCATTTGCCTAAGGCAGTTTTGGCTGGCCATTTTTTTTTAATTAAAAAATAAATACATATAAACATATTTAATAATATATAATATGATATTTGATTGAAAATGTTGACACAAATCTATTTCAATTCAATATTCAGACATCGGTTACTCATTAAATATTAATTTTATCTAAAATTAACATAGTTAAATTTTAAACTGAATTTTTTTTTTCAAAAATAGCATAATTATTACATATATTAGAGATTGTAATAAAAACGAGAAGAGAATCAACCCTCTTCTTATTACAAGAAAGCTATCTTTTGAATTTCTAATAAAAATAATTAAAGATTTATATATTTTAATAAATTATTTTTTAATTTTTAAAAATATTAAATATGTTATTATATTAAAAAATAAAATACAACATAAAAAGATGCGTGTTTTTCTGTGTAATAAAAATTTATAGTCTGTCAATTTTTTTTTAATTCTTACCCCTGAGGTATTGAAAACAAATAAAATTGTATCTATAAAATGAAAATGAAACTAACACCTCACTCTTTACTTAAAATTTAATTTGACAAATTCGTATAAATTATAATAAGATTATTAATAAAAAATTCAAAAAACAGACATTTATTTATTTATTTTTAAGAACCTGTTCAAATGATTAAATAAAATTATAGAATATTATTGGTTGATAAATTATCTCTTATTATTAATAATAAAAATTATATATAAATATTACTAACTTCATGAATATTTTTTTTTTGTATATGTTATTATATTAACTAATTAATAAATAATAATAATAAATAAATAAACATATATTTACCAAAAATATCGAGTTTGAGGGGCTTCGATGGACTATATACGCCCTCTATCACGAAAAGTGTAAATCTTTGATAGACCTTTGTCCTCAGATTCTCTTTCTATTTCATAAACTCATTAATTATTCATTAAATGATTTATTTGAAAAACACTGATACATTCTAAACAAAACATTTATTACCTTATATACCTGATAAATGAAATGGGTAAATATGAATAAATTTTATAGGATAATGGAATTTTTTTTTGTTAATATGAGTGAGAGTATGTATAAAAAAAAGTATGTTTATTTTTCTTTATGTTTATTAATGATTTGAGATTCATATCATAATTCTTACATTTATTTACATATTTGGGTACATTTATATAATAATTTACAACTGAACTTTTCTAGTTTCTAATATAATAATACTTAGGTGGCTTTTTTTATAAACAAGTATGATTTAAAATTAAACGAGGAACGTTTTTAAAATACATTTAATTTTTAGGTAAGATTTTTCAATGTAATGAAGAATAAGGTACCAAAGTTTAATTCAGATTGTATCAGCAGAAAAAAACTGAAATTAACAAAACCCGAGTTTAATGATAAAAAAATAAAAGAGGAGTTTTTTTTAAATACCTGAAATATAAAAACACTCTACATTAATATAACTATAAGTATTAAATAAACATAATAAAAATAACTAGCTGCTCCGAGCGCCTTCGGCGCTCTTCACACCTAGACGGGGGCTCCGCCCCCTGTACCCCCGAGTGATACATAGTATTTGGTTGAAAGTCTGTATGTAAAAGGTTTTCCTCCATTTTGTTTCAATCAGCATAAGTAGATAAGACATGTATTTGTTTTCTTGTAAAATATATTTTAATTTAATCAGTAAATTAATTATATATTATTATTGTATTTATCTAACTCTGTGTCTCTACAGTTTTCGAAAGTTCTTAGCCACAGCATCCACATTTCTCTAAGCGTCCCTATCCTGAGCTACAACCAAATCCTACCCTGTCCCATCTCTTCCATGTCCATTCCATCATTGTCCACCCACCTTGGTCCTTGGTCTTCCACCGGATGTTTCCCAATCGGTTTCTCCCAATTTCTAGTTTCTCCAATTCCAACCACGTCCCCTTCCCATCCCAGCCGTCTTGATTTTATAACCTTAACTATATCTGGACATTATTTCTCGTTATGCCATCTCCGCCATCCCCCTGTGACCTCACCTTCTTTTGGCCTATAAATGCTGCGAACAATACTAATCTCACAAATACTCCAAATCTACTCTCTTCTCCCAGAGTTATCGATAGGGTGACCAAACGTCCCGTCTTTAGGCGCTCTGTCCCAAAAATGTCTTCGGAACACCCTACTGTTTTTTCAATATTTAGGACATTTCGTAATTTTTTTTTTCAAAATTTTTTCAATTTAGTTCTAAAAAAAAAGGTATACTCTTTGTCCCGGTTTGGTGTTTTCGAAATATGGTCACCCTAGTCATCGATCAACATGAAAAATAATTGTTTTATATATTTTAATTTTGATCCTCTTTGATGAGATAAGCCCCTTTACTGCATAATAACAGGTGTTACTCAATTACAACGTCGATTTAAATTCTTCTCGAATATTATTATCCTTCGTGATTAGAGATCTTAAGTATTTAAATATTTATACTTTTTCAAATTCTACATTTTGTATCTTAATTATATGTAAGTCGTATCCGTATCATAATTCTTGAATTTTTTTATTTAATTACATTTCGGTTGATTTTTCCCCAATTTCTCTAATCATATGTCTCCTCTTCCAGTCCAATTCATTTACCTATCAATGTTGCATAAGGAATTTAAATTTCTTAATTTGGCTAGAACACTCCATTTTTTAAAATTTTAAATAGAGGGAAAGAGAGAGGTTCTAATTATATATATATAAGTTATGAACCCATATCCTGCAGTGTCAGCAGAGATCTTGCGATGCTAATCAGATAACTTGCAACGCCAGCGGAATCCGTGACATCATAATTTCCGCAAGCACAGCACTAAATTGGCTATATAAGACAGCTTTTCATAAGCAGTCTTCAGTTCTCTATTCGTAGTCTACTCACTTCAAGGCCGAAGGCTCTGCCCTTTAGGCTCAGGGACTCATTGCGAGTTACCTGCATTTACTCACACAGGGACTCATTGCGAGTTACCTGCACCCAAGGATTCATTGTGAATCTCTTGCATTTGTTATCACTAATTCCATATAGTGAAACATTCATTATTTAACCGTGCAATAGCACACATATGTAATAATTAAATATTTTTGAATAAAATAAATTTGAAGAAAAGCAAACTGTACTTTTCTTCAAAACCTCGTTTTTTAAAAACGCAACAACGGGATTCAAATCCATAACTTATATATATATATATATATATCTGTTTCTATGACAGCAAAAAAGTAAACAAATTACATACATACAAACGCTCCTTTATATATATTTCTGGAAAATGGAACACCCGCAGCTCAGCTCAGGAGTTACCTAAGATTCTAATTTCTTTTTTATTTTTAATCATTTGAGGTACCCTTCACCTCAGAAAAATTTGGTTACCTTACTCCTTGTAGTTTAGGCTCTGGAGTTTTTTGCGTACAGACGGACACTATCGTATTAAATATATAGATATTAAATAAAAATGCCTTATCATATTATAAATAAGTTATCTACACAAATTAATAAGAAATTTAAAAAAAAAATATTGAATTGATTGAAAATATAATATAATAACATATATTATCATATGGGCAGGATCTTTTAGGTACAAGGGGGAAAGGAAGATAAATAAAAAGTTTATCTAAGGGAAAAAAACAATTGGAAAAGAACCAAAGGTTAGGCCAAGAGATGGGAAGATATTATAAAATCAGATATGAGAGTGTTAGGAGTGAATAGGAATTCGATGAAAGTGGCTTAGTTTAGGGACTGTTGGAGGAATGTGATTGTTGGGTCAAATACGATTGAGATAAGCATATAAATAAATAGATTATTAACATCAAACATAGTTAATTTCAATCAATATTTTGAAAAATTTTAGGAAAGTTAATGTAGTATGTATGTATAGTCACATTTAAAAGAATTTGATTAAACAGTTAATTTATAATTGTGCAATTTCTCTGTTGTATGAAAAGTTGAAAATAAACTAATTAAAGTACGTTGATAGATAAATCTTTTAAGAATATTTGTTTTGTTTTTGGAATCTACGTAATTAGGATTGTGATCAATAGAAATAGCATTTTGGATTAAAATAAGAAAAAGTTTACATTATCAAATTTTTGAAAACATTTAATAAAACCTAAAACCATATTTACATAAATTTATAACAGAGTATGACTTTTTTTTATTTTTAAAGCTATTAAATTACTTTTATTTTATTATTTACCCCTTAAAACCACAACACGAAAATTATGAGACTTTAAACATTTTTCATACCGTGTTTACAATTTATCATTGAGTTTAATGTAAAAACATTTTAGAAAAAAAAGTGAACTTTAAAAGATATAAGAAAAAACGAATAAAGCAATCGTTAATTTTTCTGATTACTATATGAAAATAAAAAAGATAAAAAAATATAAAAGACGTCAGTTGAGAGAAGTTAATAATAATCCAAAGTCATTTTAACTACCTAATATTTTTTATTTTAATTGAAGTATCATTATAAAAATTGTTAGGAAATTAGTAATATCATTAAGATTTCCGCATTTAATTAATCATTAAAAATACAGTGGCCATTAGCCTTAATCTAAAGATGTAATTCGCATTATTATATGTTATTAACACAGTCTTAATTGTAATTATTGTTTAATACCTTCGTTCTCTTAAAGGGATTAGATGAGAGGCCAAAGTGACTTAAAGAGATTTAGAAATAACAATAGGACAATAATGGTTTCCATTTGTATTTGACTTTTAGTTTAGTTTAGTTCAGACCTGAATAATCCAGTAAGGATCTTCTGCTACCTTCAAAATATTGTTTTGTTTTAAGAAAAGAATCAAGATATGTGAATTAAGTAGAATTTATTTAACCTATTTTATAAAATTTGCTTTATTTTTATATTGTTATAATAAGATTAATGGTCTTATCAATTATTCTACTACCAAAGAAGAATTTTGATTTTTGGTTCAATTTTTTTAATTTTATTTATTATTATTATTATTATTTGATGTTAGTAAGTAAAGCACTAAATTCAGCTTTAACTTTAATAGATTAAAAAAAACTCCTAATATGGGTATTTCTCTTCTTTAAACTCAATATATATAAGGGTTCCTCTTAATAGGCTAGTGAGTTTTCTAATTAGGTCCACTTTCGATCTACAAGGTGTCTCAAAAAATGTATTAACACTTTGAATGACTATAAAAACATTGTTTATGAACATAAAGACAAGTTTAAAGCTTGAATTACAGAAAAAAGATCTAATTAAAGGATAAAAGATTCATGTTTGCAAAAAATGTACTAACCCTTTGACTATTCATAAATAAGAAATAAACACTAAAATAAAATAAACATTTTTTTGAGACACCCTATATTATTAAGGTCCTTAAAAGTGTCATTTCTTTACCACCCTTTAATAATTAGTTAAATAATATATTTTTAAAATATCAACAAATCCAAAAGAGAGCAAATTAATTATGTTCTATAATAAGAATACTTAAAAGCTAAAATTATTGTTGTATTCAATTATGAATTAATTAAATATAATCCAAATGAAAGTTTTGAAGATATTTAGCGACTTATATTTATTAATTATAATAGGTTGAAAAAAAATGAAACAAATAATTCTCAGGTAACAAGTGGATACAAGAAATGATTAATTTCCTGTACAAGACACGGTTTGTTTATTTTGTTAACAATTTTTAATTTGAATTCTATTAAAGATTTGGAGATATTTAACATTGCCAGTAGCTCCTCTAATGAACAGACTTCTCCAAAAAACCAGAGGAATCTCATAGTATGATCGATGAGGGAGGACCCAGAGATGCCGTGGGCGCCAGCTGAATGACAAGGGCCACACGGACAGTCACTATTTCAACGCACTTTCTAATTGCTTTCCAAATTAGCCTGATCGTTTCTCGTAATTCATTTGAATGCCTAACCCGAAGACCAGATCGGCAGCCATCTGACTCTTATCTTTTATCATTCTCTAATGTAGTAGCAATCAGAAAAGTGATAATTATCCATTAATAATAATTTAGTTGACTTTTTGTTTGGATCACGATTTAAATGAAAATGGTTAATGTTTGTTTAAATTTATTATCTGAGTAAAAACATTACCGAATAGAAAGAAGCTATTCCAATCAATTAATACAATTGTGTGGTAATTAATTTCCATTTTAAACATTTATAATGACTAATTTTCGCCAAATGTTTATGCTGTTAATTCCGGAAATGGCTCTCGGATCTAATGGACCATTCAATTGGAATGAACTGATTGGTTTGATAATATTTTTTTAATCTATTAGGGGACAAGGACTCCGCGAATGGTCCCCGAGTGCTAAATCGTGTTTGGGACTTATCAGTGTTTGGGATCGCGATCCAAGTGTGCGTGAGAATCTTAAATTCTAGAGACGGTGGTGTTGGCCACCCTGCAGCCCTAATGAGCAGGACGACACCAAGAAAAAGCCTATGTCGGTCATCTATCACCTGAAGCTGCAGGTAGCCAAGGGTCACAAAAGGCTCCCCTTACTAAAATTGTGCCATCTGTCTTCAGGGGCTTTATTCGAAACTCACCCTTTCCGAGAACCTTGTTTGTTTTCATCCCTCTCCCTTTCGTTTTTATCTTTTCGACTGAATACTTAAATAAATTTTGGTTATGTCTTAGGGCAAAGAACGTCAGATTCGATTGCAATGCAGATAATGGTTAAAGAAGATCCCTTTAAGACAATGTTCGGTATTAAATTGCGTGTTCTGTATTTTATCATGTGCACTCAAACGTGAATGACCGGAAAGGAAAGAATTTTATCGGAACAATTTTCAACTTCATTGCTTTTTAAGGATATTGATTATATGTCTCCGGAAAGATTTTAGTTTTTTTTTTTCGGGGTTTAAAATAAATTTAAAATAATTAGGAAATGTTTTCCACTTAGGAAGTCGCATAAATGAGATCATAACAAAGTTCCTTCCGAGTGGAATGGTTTAATGTTTTGTCTAATGAAATTATTTCTTTTTTTTTATTCTCGACTGTAATTAGATAGAATAATAGAGAAAGTGAGGATTGTTATTTATGTTGGAATCACGAATACTTGCTTGCTCTACGCTTACGAGAAGAATCGATAACAAAGTTTGTAAATGTGTGGGTGAAGTCTTGATGCATTATAAATCTAAGAGAGCAGCAAACAATTAGATAATTAGCCTAAAGAACACGATTCTCCTCGATTTCCATGCCTCCCCCTCAGTTATGACTTCCTATTTCAAGTTAGAGTAGGCCAGTAGATAGCCAAATGACTTTAGTTTCTGCTAAGCACATGCTTTTAACGACTCGACTGCTTACTTTGACATTACAACTCGATGGGCAAACTTAGGCCTTTAGAGTACCAGTTGCCGGTTACATCGTCCGTTTATAATACTTACTTGACTAATTCGTTATTGTCACAAAACGCTTACATTTGCAGCTCATTAAAAGAAAGAACAAATAACGAGCTTAGTAAAGCATAATTATATAAAAAGAAAAAAGAAAAAAAAGAAAACATTCAAAAGTCAAGAAAATATAACAAGATCAATGAAAAACAAAATTAAACAAAAAAGTAAGTATTTCAATTATATAAATTCTGCTTATAAAAACGGAAATTTTTATTCTTATTAAAAGGATATATAGTATATAATAAATTTATAATGAAATGAGAAACAAATTAAAAAAATAAATTGTGATTTTTATAAAAATAAAATTATATTTTTATATTACTCAAATTAAGTATATAATTATTAAATAGAATTTCATAAATCAAATTTGAAATATTAATTTTCTATTTGCCAAATCACCCGACTGTTACATTAAAACATCGAATAAATAATTAAAATAATTTATTATCAAATATAATTATTCTGTCGAAATAATTCAAGTATTTTTATTAATTCTAATTTATTAATGGAAAATATAAATTAGAGATAAAACCATTTATTATATATATATCCTGAATTAATATATATTGTAAAAGTAACATTTGTGCTTCTAATTAATATTGTCCTTTTTATACCCTAAAATTACAAAAATATCAATACTTTTATAGCAAACCCAGTAATACTTTGCTATTGGAGTGTCCATATATCGCAAGAAAATAATAATAATTAATTATATTCTATTTCAATAGAAAACAATACCTCCCTTACTATCGTCGGTCGGTAAAAAAGAAAACAGCATCCCAATAGGTCACCCATCCAAATAATTATTGCACTTGTTATAGATAAATTTACTATCAAAATTTTAAAAATATATTTAAATATTATATATTATACATTTTATATTTAAATATTATATTGAAGTATTAAATTGTATATTTAAATATTATTACATTATATGCACACACACACACACACACACAATATTATTAAATTTTATTTCTTTATTCGAATAATAAGGTTTGATTCATCCTTCTCCCTATCAACATTATTTCAATCCTTCCTCTTGATTTTATAATTTATTATTTATTCTTTCTATCTCTAGATTTGTGACACTATGGAACTCGAAAGTTCTTGGCCGAAGGAACCACAGTCCTCTAAACGTCCCAAACCTAAACAATCCCCATCAAATCCCACTCTCTCCCATCTCCTTCAATATATTAAAAATAAAAATTATTTATTTAACTTTATTTTCTACTAATTACTTAATTATGTTATTTAGAGGTTGCATTTTTAAAAATAACTAAATAAAAAAATCAGTATAACTTTCACAATTATTATTAACCAACTTAAATTAACAATATTAATCTAAATTAAAAAAGCTGGAGTGTCCTCCCCTAGACTTTCCCGCATATAAATAGGTAATTAGGTTATTATTATTATGTTTTAACAACAATAAAAATAAACAAACTAATTAATTTAAATTATAAAGTAAAATGGTTTAACACTATTTATATATTTATAATTTACACCTAACGCTACTTGTATAGGTAAAATGTCACTTCCGGTAGTCAGATCATGATGAAATTTGGTATCTGAATTTTTTTCATATTTTTAAATCTATATACAAAATATGAAGCAAATATCTCGAAGCAAACTGGTACTTTACTTGAAAGGTAAACGCAACCAGTGTAGGTAAAGTACCACTTCCGGTAAACCGATTTTGACGAAATTTTGATAGAAATTTACAAACTGTGAATAATATCGGTGTACCAAATTTCGAAGTCCTAGCTTGATTAGTTTCTGAGTAAATTTGCTCACAGACAAACATTACATACATCCATACATACATACATACATACATACACACACACAGACATAATTCGAAAAATGGTATTTTCCGACTCAGGGAGGTCTAAAACGTCAAGATCTATCGAAATCTCGAAGTCGAAATTTTTGACGATTCCAATACTTCCCTTATACGAAGTATGCGGGAAAGTAAAAAGTACAATATAAGGGTTAATTTTGCTTGGTAAATAATATAAAGTAAATAAATAGTAAAAAAAAAATACTAGAATAATTTATTGAGGTGAATTAATTTTGAAAATAAATATTTACCAAAAATATATATATATATATAAAGTAATGAATTGATCTCTAAACATTTTTGACACGTATAAGAAGTAAAAGTGAAATATTATATTTTATGTTTATTTTAATTCACATAAATACATTACTTTATATAAAGATGATACCAAATTCACCAAACAGCAACTCATTACTTTAAAAAATATTAAATTCTTTACCAATTAAGTTAAAACACTCATATTTTTAATATTTTATTGAATGAGTAGTTCAAATAATTAAAATTCATTTATTTTCAGTTTATCTATTATTTAGAAACTAAATTTATTTTAAAAAAATATTTTAAATTTAGTTTATAGTAATTTTTTAAATTAACTCGACACTAATTAGGGTCCATAAGTGGATGATAGGACTTAATGTTCTTTAAAAGTTCTCTTTTTAGAAAATTAATTTTGGTGACATCCTTTAAGGGACCGACAGTCTCAACCCCAGTTTTGTGTTGGTATTTTAAGTGCTCCGCATAAAATCCGGCAGCTGCTGATTGAACAAATCATCCCTTTTTTTTTTAATTTGTTATCAAATCATTATGTTGTCGCACAAATGGAATTAGATTTATTTATATTTTTAGAAAAGAAATAACCATTATTAGTAATAAATTATTAGGGGTGGGTTATTTTCTAAGTAGTGTAATATTTTCTAAAGCCTCAAGCTGGAAGCCCATTTCGCATTGAGGCTCGGTGCCAAATCGAAACCATACATTACGTTTATATAACTCAATTCCATTATCCCCGGACAGGATTCACCTCACTTCCCATTTTAGTTCCTTCTGAAAAAAAAAATCTCATTCATTTTACAATTAAATAGGAAACAAAGGAATTTTCTGATAAATGGTTTCAAGAATTTTCATAGATAATGTAAAGAGGCTTCACTTGATAATAAATTTTAACTTAGGCGTTGTCTTTACTTACCCTTGCAACAATAATTTTCTCAGGATCGTGCTCCGAGTTGTATTCTTTGAAATTTATTACCGAATATTTAGTGATGAATCAGCATTCGTTGTGAATTTGCATTGAACATGAACAATTTTGTCAAAAGCCTGACTCTATTTTCTAAAGCTTATGTATAATAGCTTGATAGGAAAACT
The DNA here is from genome assembly GCA_963082975.1 of Labia minor. NCBI lineage: Eukaryota > Metazoa > Arthropoda > Insecta > Dermaptera > Spongiphoridae > Labia > Labia minor. The sequence continues at coordinate 59,742,822 of OY720345.1, forward strand.
AATAATAATTCTGTTAATTTATTCCAATATTAGAATATTATATTGGGTTGAAATCATTAGGCAGCGTAAACAAATATTATGGTGATTAACTCAGTAATTTAAAACAAAGTAGCAGTCAGGCAGTTGTTCATGGTTGATGGATTGAGGTATTTTTCTATACTACATGCTGGGAATTTAGATTAAAAGATGCGTTTGAAAAATCGGTTTACACTTTTATTGTATGCTTATATTTTAAAACATCACCATCTACTTTCAGGCAATACAAATTCAAGAAAAAAAAAAAAGATGAGAATCTCACTTTGATTTTATTGACGCTGTAATCGTATTTCGTTTTAATACGCTTTCGTTAAATTGAGTTTCTATAACATCCAGGTTGTCAATCGTAGAAATTTAATTTCCCCCGAATGTTGGCCATAAGCGAGGTTCGTTAAGAACTTGATTTGGACCGTTAAATTAATTAAAATCTTTTTTCCCAGCGTCGAGGTGAGCGTAGGTCGGAGATTTAATGAATCAAATTAAACGTTTAAATGATGAACATATTTCTTGAAGATGTTAAACCAAAACCATCAGCTGACAAATGACAAATTAATTTCTTGATTTATTTCTGTAACTTGGTAATAAGTTAAGCCCCTGGTTTTCCATATGCATATGGAATTGTGTTTGATAAATTCGTGCATATGGATAAATAGTGGCAGCCGTATGGCAAGGACAGGCGCCAAGTTTTCAAACCATCTGAAGTTAGGGGGGAGATGAGTTCCTAATAATTTGAGTGAATTTGTCAGGGGGTTGACACCTGTGCCGCCCCCCATGGGGCTCCTTTTTAGATGGGTTGGTGGCGCCAGGGTCATTGATTTAGAGTAACCGACCGCACTGGACAGTTGTCCCCTCCACCCCCAACTTAACCACACCAGGAAATTCACCCTCAGATGAATACCAGGATGGCCTGCCAGTTGGTAATCAGTTGAATTTTCATTCTATTTTTGTTTGAAAATTGCATTTTATTAATTTGTGTTGACAGTGCACCCACAAAAAAAAATGGAAAGTCATTAATGTCTCTGTTATCCTGTTAGTTGATAATTTATTTATTTGTAAAATAAAGTTCACAAAGTGCATCGGGGGATATTTTTATTCTTTTATTTTTAATAACCTCCGATTTTTTTTCCTATTAAAAAAAACATGAAAATTTATTAGTTAATTCCATAATATTATTATTTGATACTGAAAAATAAATGAATTAAAAAACATTTGATTCGATTTTGTTAACGGTATAAATAATACTTTTCACCCTAAATGACACTCTTTCCAAACATTTTTTATTTTAACAGGTATCATGCAATAATTATAATCAATACTTTTTTTTAATGTAGGTAATTGACAATCATTTTTACTATCTCGCCAGAGTAGTATTAGGATCACGAAAATTTTCGATGTCGAGGTTTTGATGTTTTTATACGTTTTAAGGTCCCTAAATCATTTTCACTAAGGTTGAGAAAATTGTCTTTGTGTGAGTGTGTATGTAGACAAGATTACTCAAAAATGGTTTGAGCTAGAATAATGAAATTTGGTACACGGGCATTATTCAAAATTCGTAGTTTTCCAAAACTTTTGAGAAATGAGGCTCATCCGGAAGAGGGTCATTGCCTACCGCGTTTTCATTTTCTTTTCCTCTAAACTGATCGTAAAAATAAAGATATATGTTTGATAGTTTTTCACATGATTAAAAATTGTATAAAACTGCTATATATAGAATTTCAGCTTGATTGAATCGCTGAAAGTACCGGAATTAATTTTTTTAATACTGCAAATCACGCGCCAGTACGTACCGTGGTACCATCAACAAAGAACCAAACACGCACTGGTTTAATATATATTTATTAAATTTAATTTAAATAGAATATATGTGTAAATTAATCCAATTCAAATTTGCGAGATAGTCGAGTGGAGACACTCCAGATTTTTCTTAAACAACCCAAAAGGTTTTAAAAATAAGTCAGAGTAAAGTTTTATGAAGATGAGATCAACTTCAGTATGTTAGGAACCCAAAAGTTAGCTGATGATTTCTCCGCTCACATTCTTTTTGTCTGTTTTACATGGAGAACTCATCTCTTTTAATTGTTTTCCTAATTTCAACTATTTTCCAATTTATTTTATTTTGATGGCTAGATTTATAGGTAAATACAATTCCAAATATATATATAATAAAAAGAAAGAAAAAAAATTAAAAACAAAACAATAATAAATACTCAGTATTATCTTATTAAAATGAAATTTAAAGAAAATTTATATATTATTAAAAATTTACTACTTTTAGAATGCCTTTATATCTTTGTCTAATCATATATGCAATAAATTAAAGTACAGTAACATTTTCGTTTATAAAATTTTAAAGTAGTTTTTTTTTAGCTAAGAGTGAAAAATGAAAGACTAAAAGCTTGTGATATATTTTTAATGATAAAAATGTAAAAAAAGGTGAATTTTTAAGATATTTTCACAGCCGCTTAAAGAGCGGGTGGCCTATTAAATTAATGCTTTAGAAAAAATATTCTAATAAATATAATAAAATTAATAAATAAATATATATTTTGTTAAAGAAGATTATAAATAATTAGTTTTTATTTTAATATTTTAATAGGAAGGGATTTTGAAGCTTTTAATTAAATTTGTATTTTATTTTTTTAAGTTTTATGTTACAACAATCTTAAATAATTAGAAATAAAGGATCCAGGAAGAGAGGCAAAGTTAAGCATTATACTGATACTTGAGTGGATCATCATGATCATTAATTTTCGGTTGTTGATTCCGGCCCTTTTAATCACAATGGTGTCAATCACTCACTCTCTTCGGTAACCAAATGGGTTAGATTAGTGAGTAGTAGAGATCGTGATTGGAATATGTTTTTTTCTATTCTTATTCTCTCTTCTTTTTTTTATCTATTCTTCTCATTAACTAAACTAACAAATTAAATGAATATCAACATTTTCCATGTTAGTTTAAACGTTTATTTAATAAATATTAAAATTTTAAAATATGTGTTTCAATATTTGGAATAAGAAATTGATATATCTCTATTTTATTTATTAAATTAATATTTTATTTATTTTTTGTTAATAATTCATCAGATTATTGAATAATTTTAGTTATTCAAAGATATTAAATTTAATAAAAAAAAAGTCATTTTTTTAGTAAAATGTTTTAAAACATTTATTATATCTTACAGATAATTAAGTTTCAAATCAGTAGTAAAATGGAATAAATTATATACAAAATTATATAGATTATAAATTAACTTTCAAGGAAAAAATTTATATTAATTATAATATAATATAGAGATATATAAACATTAGAACCTCCTTTTGTGGATAACAAAATTGAATTTTTAATACAAAATTAAAAATAAATAAAACTCCAATCTTTCACTTCCACTCTATTAATAATGAAACAGTTAATTCACTTATAAAAATAATTAATAAAGTCTCTAACAATTTTATTTAATTATATTTTAAAATCACTTATAGTCCCTAAACAATGGAAAATACTCAATATGATGATTTTGTTTAAAAAAGGAAACCAAAATGATATAAATAATCTCTGACAGATTGCAAATGTGGGAAAGGTATTCATGAAATTAATATATATAAGATTAGAAAAAACATTAAATTTTAATCAATCAGTTGAACAAGAAGGATTCCATGCTGTATTCTCATCATGCGACCACCTACATGTAATTAATCAAATTATAGAGAGAGGTCAAGGGAATATCAAATAGATATCTTTTTGGCTTTTATAGAATATAATAAAGCTTTTGACAGCGTAGTTTAAGATTATATTTTCCAAGCTCTGGGAGGGAGTGCATATTATACACAAATAAATACAAAGTGCATATCACACAAATCAATAAATGATACGATGGAAGCAAAGTCTGTATTATTCTGAATGTTCCTGGATCTTTTTTCGAAATTGGAAGAGAGGTAAATCAGGGAAACCCACTTGGACTGTTTAATTGTGCTTTAGAACAAATTAGGGAATTTAGTGCTAAAATAAATAGAACTTTTCTAAAAATATAAGATTCGCAGTAAATACAAAAAGTGCTAGTGTAGCTCAGCGAATAAATTTTAATAAATCTATTATACTATAAAATTGTATAAAAACAGGAAAATTTTAGTAAAGAGTTGACTAACACGCGCGTACAAAAAGAAATAAATTTATCTAGGGCAGTTGAAACATTTTGATAACAGAATAGATTCAGAAATTAGTTGTAGAATCGTGGCAAAAATTTTGAAACAAAAAATTTATACTTAAAAATAAAGAAATAACATTAGAATTAAGAATAAAAGTTTAGAATAAGTGTGTAGCTTCAATTTTTTAAATTAAGTGCACAAATTTTTGCTCAACGAGAGATCTAGAAAGAAAAATGGAATCAACACCGAGGGATATGCTGAGGAGTAAAGTAAAGGAAATCAGAAATATAGATACAACGAAGATACAAGGACATATGATATTAATATAACAATCAATAAATTGAAGTGGAAATGGGCTGACTATCTGACGAAAAGGAGAGACGAACGATGGACCAAAGTGGTGACGGAGTGGTGTCCATTAGAATGGAAAGAAAAAGAGGAAGACAGATAGAAAGTTGGGCGGATGACATAGCCAGAATAGCAGGAAGAGACTTTAAATGCATGGGCGATGGTGGAAGAGGCCTATGCTCTAAGAGACCTGGTTTAAATAATAATTATTAAATTTTCATTATGTTTAAAAAAAAAATTGTAACCAAATATGACTAAATAAATAAATAAATTTCCGGTATTTGCATTAGCAATGCCTCCAACACACGCTCGGCTTGTACCACAACCAAAGAGCAGCTTAAAAACTCAGTTAACTCAAAATACTAAGATGGTCACACAAACTAAGCCCTAGAATCCCGAAAAATTCCTCATAAAAATACTCTTGAAAATTGTAACAAAATAGGCGCCGAAACGCCAAGTCTCAAATAATACGTGAAAATAACCGGAAAATAACTTTTCATAGTAAAAACTTCCACGGAAACCTAACCGAATATGTAAATAGTATAAATATATATAGTTTATAGTTAGGAAGAGGGACAAAGATAGAAGAATGTAGGGATATTCATCTTATTCTTGATAAAATGAATAATTTCCTTAATTTTAGACAAATACTTCTTAAAAAAACAATAAAACTAATTAATTAATTTTGAAGCAATATAGTTTTAGGGTTTTTTTTTTTATTATTTTGGAAAGGATATAAATCGTAGAGTTTGTGTTTTTATTATTCTTCTAACACGATTCCGACACCTTTTTTTAATTCCTTCAATTAAGTATTTTATTTTATTTTTAAAAGCGATTAAAGTTAATCGTGGTAAAAAGTGATCTGATTGGTCATTAACGAATAATGCTGAAACAACTGATTCAATCATTTCATTTCCATTTGGATAGGTTATAATCGCTTTATATTATAATTTGTATATAGATTAAACCAAAGCATAATTTCCACTATTAAATTAATAGAATAATTATCATGTTTTAGGCATGAGGCGTGTATGGAGAGGGGGGGTGAAAGTTAAAATTGCTGAAATATCAAATTCAAATTATCAACATAAGTATGCATTTGTAATATTATTCGAATTTATTTTTATTTTCATTGTTTTTAAACAAAAACAAAAGATGGATATGTAAAAATAAAATATTTGTTTATTTGATATTCCCATTCAAATGGAATTTTAATCAATAATAAATATTGAATTTTGCTTTTACAAAGTCTTTTGATTTTAATCATCAAAGATAAATGGAAAATTGATTATATCTTTGGCCGCAGATGATGCAGAAAATTATAAAACCAAATTAGTCAAGTATCTAATCTGTATTAAAACAAGTGATAACTCGTCTACCTTTGAAATAAGAAGATAAATGAATTTTATTTTAAGTTAATTTATAACAAAAAATTAAAAATGGAATATTTTTATATGATAAATGTTCGTCAAGTTTAAAAAAAAGTTTATTTGTAATTCAAATCTTGGAATAAAATGACATTAGGAATATATTTTATCTAAACAACAAACTAAAAAAAATAAACTATTATTTTATAATTAATAATAGGTTAGAAAATTATTAAAATAGCTATTATAGCCATTCTTAGCATTATCAAGTTAAAATGAAAATTTAAATTTTAATATAAAAACGTAAATGTTGTTTTGTATTGTAATGATGCTCTATTATATCAATTTTTGATTTGATTTTAATAAGATTGGAATTTAGGCTATTACATGTAATCTAAATTTACGTCAATGACCTACTACCTGTTTAAATATCATTTAAATATCAACAATTATTCATTTGAGAATAATTGAACTTGGCACTACTACAATAAAACCCCATAATAATTTTTTGGAACTTTTGTAATAAAAAGATATTTGTATTTATAATAATAATTATTATATCTTCAACTCAGAAACAAATTAGAACGTGCACATATGTTATTTTTTACCGACCGACGATAGTAAGGGAGGTATTGTTTTCACACCAAATTTCACACGTGGAGATTTTTACATATCTCCACGAACCATGCATTTTCTTAACAGAAAAAAGTATTTTTAGCATGATGTCTGTCCGTCCGTCCGTCCGTCTGTCCGTATAGATGTGTACAGCCTGAACGGCTCAACGGATTTTGATGAAATTTGGTATGTTTACTTAATGCATCAGTGGGATGAATTGATCAACTTTTGGTGCAATTCCGGAAACCGGAAGTGATAGTATTAGCGATCGACGATAGGAAGGGAAGGGTTATTTTCACACCAAATTTCACATGAGGAGATTTTTTTATATATCACCACAAATCATGCACTTTGTATTGGTTTTATCCACGAGAAAATTCATATTTATTAGTTTTTTCTTGATTTAAAATTATATGACGTCATCCAGCCATTCATGACGTCACAGCCTGGTCTTGCATATATATTCTAAATAAAATAAAATTAAAAATGTTTATATTTATTATTTATGTATCCATATCTGTTTTTTATTACATAAATAGATAAATTTAAATTATTTGAAATTGTTTCTGTAGCTGGAAATTAATTTACTTCAAACCGTCGGTCGGTTCGGGCCTGGCCACAGGCCAACTTATTTAGCTATGAGTAGCATGGGAACTTCTCATTGTGAAGCGAACTGACGTCATAAGCTGTTTTGATCACTTGATAATACACCCAAATGTTAATAATTTATAATTAATTACTTTTAATAATTATTAAACTTTTTTCTATAAATGCCTTTTAACACGTTCCCGTCGGCATGTACCATCGGTGGCTCATACCGCCACATAAAATAAATAGACAAATTATGAAGCCGGCGGGAACGTGTGAAAAAGAATGAAAAAAAAGAACGATGCAAAACCACAAGGATAAGATGTTATTTTATGAACTCAAAAATTTGCAATAAAATATAATAGATGATTATAACGATTATTGAATTATATTTTAAAGTATTTTGTTTGCTTCCTATCTTTATAAGAGGCATAATACTTTGTTATGTGGGCGTATCTTTATTCCCGGTGTTATTGTTTCAAAATTTATATAGACTTAGCTTTGCATCAAGATGCAATCCATTTACTTCCTTTCATTTTAGATATACTTAGTCCATCAAAGATTTCAAATAAAATTAGGCCTTCTAGCCAAACCAGCGACTCATAAATCAATCTAGTCATTCTAATTTCTAAGTGATTTTTCATAGTTTTCAAAAAATTTGTACTTGGTTCACCGAGTTGCCGTTCAGTACTTTATAAAAAAAATATTCTTTATGTACTGCGAATATTAATTTAAGAATACTATGGGTTTGTCTAGAAATATGAATACAAAAATTTTAATATTAATTCCAGCAAATCACATTCAAAATTATTAAATTTTTATTTCTAACATTAAAATATCATTAGAATTTATTTTAAAGGTTGTTATTTTAATTAAATAAACCATATTTAATGTATATTTGTATTAAAATAAACTATTATCTTTAATTAGCATTTTAAAGAAAGATGTGTAATGTTTTTTTAAAGTTATATATATATATATATATACGATATAAGTGACTTGTTAAATGAAACAGAGCTATTTGTTTGTAAGATGATTTCATCGTTGGAGTCAAATCTCTTTCCGCCGAGCCATTTCATCAGGTTTAGAAAGAAGAAAGAGTCACTCCGGGCTAAGTCTTAAGAATAGGGCGGATGAGGGAGCAACAAGTATCCCAATTCAAGGATTTTCATGGAAATTTACTTTTTTCCATTTTCTTCTCAAATCACAAGGCAGTCTGCTATTAATAGATATCAAACAAAAACTAAAAGACCCAGCTGGTTCAGATTTTGACAGGAGTCAGCTGAAAGTTGCCTGCTGATAGGAGCAGTGTTGCCATTTCATTTAAGAGACGAGAAATTCAAAAAGTCACGGACTTATTCACCTGTCCTCCCATATAGACACCCCTTTTTGCTATTATAATAAAATTAGATTACTGTTTTTTGTTCTTGAATTTTCAATTTTAAATTATATCGGAATAACTATTCGAAATGCAATAAATAGATGCAATTCTCGAGCAAGTGAATTTTTTTTTTCAATAAAATTCTATTTCTGATTCCAAAAAAAAAAATAAATAAATGAATAATGACTCTAGGTGGGATACAAGTGAAGAGACCATAAAAGAGAGAACAAATTATTTCTCATTCTCTTCGTTCAAATTCTCTCGAATGTGATTGTCTGTTAATGTGTCCACGCCTTTATGTAAGATTACATCCGTAAGGTCCATAACTGTAGTGTGTAGAGGTGTGCGTCGGTGGATGGTCCTTTCAAGAATGCAACGTTGAGTGAGGCAGGCGTAAATTATAAATATGATTAATTACTACAAGCACAATTCCTTTTGCTTAGATAAACATGCTCACTCAGTCAGAGGCGGGGAGACAGACAGACAGACAGACACCAACACAGGCGCACATACATACACATACACACAGACATATATACATACATACAAATACCAAGGTACTGATTCGAAGCCTGAACATTAGCTTGAAGGGACGACAGCCGCCGATCTTCAGCCTAAATACATATGGATTTTAATTTTTTTTTTTTTTTTTTTATTTCTTTTCTTTTCTTTACTTTTAATTTAATATTTATTTCTTCGAATATAGGCATCTATGTATTAGTAAATAGGACGATACATGGCTATGTATAGAGGTGAATGTGTGTGTGTGTGTGTGTGTGTGAAGAAATCACGATATCCTATAACTGATGAATAGGCCTGTCCAGTCGAGTAAGACATTGATGTTAATTGCACCATTTAAGCAGCCGTGTACGAATGGGGCAGCCAAATGAAATTATAACGAAGAAATAAAGAGCTTGTCGGGTCGAGTCATTCATCTCTCTGCACTCTGCCAAAACGTTTTGCATCTTCATATATTCATCGCTACGGAGCTATTCAAACTATTTCAGATTCCATTAGATAAAAAGTTGGAATCAAGCTTTGACGAAGAGCTTAACTCTGTCACTGACAGAGACGAATTGAATTGATAATCGGCTAAACTAAGGATTTAAATTTGATAAAAACTTTTCTGGAATTTATTATTCATATTCATTTTTTTTTTATTTTGTTTTTTTTTATTTTCACTCGATTCCATTATTTTAATTTAATTAATTTGATAAAATGAAACTTGTTGAAATTTCTATAGGTTGTGGATATTAAATTTCAATCTTGGCCTTGTCGCATCGTCGATTAATGAAATAAATGATTTCGATTAGTTTGTAATTTGAGATTTTCGAAATAGATAATTTATACTCACACTGAGAGAGAAAGAGAGAAAGCAACTATCGATGTTTGGTTAAGTAAATTGAGAGAATTATTACCAGTCAATGTCGTTTTTTTTCCCCAAGAATGAACAACTCTACTCTTTATTATCACATTTGAAGTTAATGATCGGAATTTGAGAAAAGAAGAATTTGTGAAGGGAATAAAAGCTAACCTAAACATGAGAGGGGCCATTTAATATATGATTTCAATAAACAAATCAATTCAATAAACTTAAGAATCTTACGTTAAAGAAAGTCTATCAAAAAAAAAAAATATATTCTAAATACTTCTATATTATATAGTATTTTGAATGACTAGTGAAAGAGTTTAAACATTTCATTAAAATAGATTCATCAACAATAAAAAACGAATATTATACATTTCTGTAAATTTTTGTATTGAAAAAATGTTTTATTTATGTCTCTCTCTTGTAACGAATTTTAAGTAATTGATTATAAATCAATTATTTATCTATTAGAAAAATTATTGAAAAATAAAGATGGGCAAAATTTATATTTTTCATATGAAATCTATTAGATTTTAAACCCTCATATTAAATTAAAAGATGCTACTGGATGGCAAACCTCGTGGCCCCAGGTTCGATCACCGGGACTGGCAAGGTAAATTTTCAGATGAGGTTCACTCAGCCCTGTTCAAAATTGAAAAACTATTTGAAATAAGATTTGGGGATCTCTAAACAAATCAAGATCAAGGTTGATAGGATTTATTGAACTGATCATACTACAACTCTACTCCGATTAGAAACTGTCTTGATAGATGCTATCCTTTCATAAGGTGATCAAAAGCCATATATTAGTATATTAAATTAATTTATAAAATTCTTCAAAATGAAAATAAATAAAATATATTAATTTTTTCTAATCATTATATATTTAATAATAGTTTGAATATCGAGTAACATTGTATCTACATACTAATTTAATCACATTATGAGTGATTAAAAAAAATTTATATTTGGTGATCACTACGTAAGAGTTTCAATTCTAACAAAAAACAAAATTTAACTGTATTGTAATAAATGATAATTTAATTCTTTAATTTTTTTTTAAAATATCTTATGATGATGATTTTTTTGACTTTCATTCACGTGTATATATATAAATATATAAATTGTTATTCATTGTTATTAGTTCTCATTTCTCTTTTAATACCTAACCATTTTATAATTTGTATTATTGATAATTTGATATTTTAAGCTTCTGATAATAAAAGATAAATTATATAATATTTTTATTTTTTTTTAATTGAAATTTTTAATCACTTATTATGACATATTAAATTAAATATGTATTAATGTATGTATATACGATTATATGGTATTGCCAGTATAGGGACTGAAAAACTTGATAATTCTTTTGAAAAAAAACTTGTTTCATGGTTTTTGGTTAAAGAGATAATTTTAAATTTTCTTAACAAAAGTGTATATATAGTATATCTTATCTTATTATACTAGCAAAAATTGAATATATATTTGTATTTTTGAAATTTTAAACTGCTCTAAGGATTTTTTTAAAATTCACACCGAAGATACTTTTTATAAAGAAAAATCAATCTGTATTGGTTTCAAAAAATCATCTTTGAGAGTTTTTTCTTAATTTAAAATAGGAATTTTAATAATAAAAAAAATGGCGGTGGGCAAGGCCGGACAACACTTCCTTAAATACAAAAATATAAATAAAATAAAATTAAAAATATTTATTTTAATAATTTTTTGTAATCAAATTACGAAATATATATTATGTTATATCCACAGATCATACTTTTCTCTCTTTCAGTGCATTAATATGTACGTTTAAGGGCTGTATATTTTATGACTATTTTTTTAAATTTATGTTCTTTTAAATTATTTGAAATTGTTTCTTATATTTTGTCGTTTATTTATTTTAAATAATAATCTTAATCTTAAATATTCATAGTTCATAAGGAATAATTTTTTAAAGTACTGAGCGGCGCCTCGGAGAACCAGGTATTAATATTACCAGCCAAATCCGATAATAAGGAATAATTTTTTTAATGACCGAGTGGCGGCTATATATATATATATATATATACAAGACAGTCCTCAAAGTTTTTACATAAATATTTTAGTAATATTACAATTTTTATTAAGAAATTTATATTTTTTATTAAATTATACCTGTATTTTTAAGAAAATGCTGCATGCACATTATTTGATATTAGGCATTTGTTTTCGCCAATCAGCAAACAACAGCGAAATAATTAGTTTTAAATAATCAATAGTTTTATTTTATAATCTTTGATCAAAATATATAGATAAATGTTTTTTTTTTAAATAAAACGAAATCTTTATAGAAAAAGATCAAAGTAAATTTTAATTGGAAAAGTTTCTTGGCAGATGCTGGTGATACTTGAAAAATAATTGACTTAAATCAGTTATCCTTGAAATTTTTTATAACAACGATAAAATAAAACCCTTCAACCGTACATTGATGTGATTACTTCTGAAATTGGTGATTATCAACGAGAAGAGGATTCGGGTTTTTTTTTCTTTCTTTTTAAAACATTTTTATAACCCTTATCATAGGAAGTATCTTTTAAAGGGAAATAAATGTCCAACGATAGAGTTTAATTTATTCATATAGATATTGAGATTGACTTAAAAATGCAAATATGAATTGGATCGAATGAGTTTCAAGAAAAAGTTCCTCCCGAATACTGATAGCGGTTAAATCTATTTATTCAACCACCGATCATTTGTATAGGAAGGATTGAGCCAATTTCACTTTTTCCCTTTCTTTAATCGCATTCATTTATTTCTAAAAAAAAAAAATCCCTTTAGGAATATAAAAAACACCTAATGTATGAATTGATAAAAAAATTGATCATCTTTTAGTAAATAGATATAGGTATATTAAAATCAAATTGATTATATATAAAAGTAAAATATTATAAATTAATAACAAGTAATAGAAAAATTCATACTTATGTTAACAAATAAAAAATCTGGAGTGTCTCAACTCGACTAACTCGCAAATTAGATTAAATAACATATATTATATTTAAATTAAAAATTTAATTAATTATAAATAATAAATTAAAATTAATAAATAATATTTATTAAACCAGAGGGTGTTTGGCTATTTGTTGATGGCAACACGTCACGTGCTGGCGCTTGATCTGCAGTCGTGTTAAAAAATTAATTCGGGTACTTTCAGCGTTTCAATCAAGCTTAAATTCTATATATAGCAGTTTTACACAATTTTTAATCATGTGAAAAACTATCAAACATATATCTTTATTTTTACGATCAGTTTAGAGGAAAAGAAAATGAAAACGCGGTAGGCAATGACCCTCTTCCAGATGAGCCTCATTTCTCAAAAGTTTTAGAAAACTACGAATTTTGAATAATGCCCGTGTTACGAGATAGTAAAAATGATTATCTTTTTATTCAAAATTTTAGAAAAAAAAAATAAGAAATTTTTACCTAGTAATTTCTTATCAAATTATAATAAGTAAATTTTTGTTGGAACGTTCGGAGAGTTTTTTTAAAATGCAAAAATCTTTAGTTTAAGTTTTTATTTTTCAAAATTCAAATATCAAAAAAGATAAATAAATGATTTCATTTATAAAATATTCAAAAAATGAAACTAAAATTAATATTTTTTAAATTAAAATTTGATTGCAAGTGATAAATAATTGATGACAAACAAAGATATTGGTTTATATACCTCTAAAAAATAACATAGGTCAAAAAATTCCCCAACATGTACCGAAATCCAATTGTCATTAATTTACTTGGGTACTTTGGGTTGTTGGAGTATAGATTTGTTAAATTTTGGGAAGAAATTTTTAAAATTCTATTCAATCCTTTTCTATAATCTTGCTAATTACTGATCTATTTGCCAAACAGACTAATTATCAATATTTACATCAATATTTTAAAATTAAATTGTAATTAGTGATCGCAATACTATCTCTAACGAGATAGTAAAAATTGACTAGTTAGTTATTATTAAATAATTAGATATTAATATTAATATTACTAATAAAATATATTTAAATGTTTCCAAATATCTTATATAACAGGAATTATTTCTACCATATAAAATTGAAATTTTATTTAAATAAATGTAATTTTTTAAAAATTTTATTAACATCAATTGTCAGCCATTCCAAGTTTTAAAAAAATATATTTGAACTTGAATGGATGGAATTGAAAAAATATTTCTTATCTATCGAAAATTTGAAGATATATAAAAATAGGGAGAGTGTGAATTAATTGAATAATTAAATAATTCAATTAAATAATTAATTAGGAATTAAATGATCATAAAAATGAATAGAATCTTTATTATAATCTTTAATAGGTAAAAAAAATATTATAATATCGTATAGAGAGGAAATTTGGTGAATATCCGAGCCACAAAGTTATACAAAGTCATTATGAAGTAACTAACATGGCACAATAGAATTACTTTCACTATCTTGAAAAAATTACATTTTCTCCTTAAAAACACAAATAAAGTGTGGGATGGAAATTGTTCAATTAAATTATGAATTGTTTGACGAGTGTAATATAACTTATATTTAATATATAATAATTTAATAATAATAAAAAAGAGAGTAAATAGAATGAGGGTTGGGACTTACCTTAGTTGGGATGTAGCAGGCCAACATATCATTTGGAAGGTATCATTGCGTTTTGCTGCATTGTATGTTCACTACACTTTACATTCCTAAAACAAGTAATAAAGAAACACAAACACAATCTAATGCAAAAGAAAAGCAAATCACTTACACCATTGATAGTTCGCAATAGACTGAATGACAAAATATATTTCAATTGTATTTAAATAATAATTAGAATCGATAATCCCTTCATGGAAAAAATATTTATTTTTTTACTAATCCGATTATGTTTTTTTAAAAAAAATAAATAAATAAAGAATCTAATAATTATATAAAAGTACCAGTAAATTTCATTAATATTAAACTTGATATCACAAAAAAGTAATAATTATAATATTATTAATATTATATACTAATATATTTGGAATGTATTTGTGATAAAAATTTCTTTAATAGAAATTATCTGTTTAACTTGTTATATTTATTTTTAAAAATAGTAAACGGAATTATTGATAAAAAATTAAAATACCACTTTCTGATATATGATTCACGTTTTTTCTTATATATATATAGAAAATAATTAAATTAATCTATACAATCTTATCTTATATTTTAAGCAAATGTATACTATAAGATATAGCATATATACGATTGTGGTATAGTCTGAATTATTACGATTAATATTAATTTAATAATAATAATATCTTCATAATAAGTTTCTAATTTTAATTTGATTATTGCTTTTTTACCGACCGACGATAGGAAGGGAAGGTATTGTTTTCACACCAAATTTCACATGTGGTAAATTTTACAAATCTCCACGAATCTTGCATTTTGTTAACAGAAAAAAGTATTTATAGCATGATGTCTATAGACGTAATAGCTTCAACGGCTCATCAGATTTTGATAAAATTTGATATATTTAATTAATGCATCAGTAACATGAATTCATCAACTTTTGGTGTATATTAGAAAACGGGAAGTGGTAATTTACAAAGTATTAATTTTATATTCATTGTCGGAAATTTTTCATTTAAAATATACTAGAAATTAATAATTGAGTAATTAAACTAAAAATAAAAACCAAGATAATATAATTAGGTCATTTTAATTCAAATTTAAAATTTTTTTTTATACTTTAAATATACATATATAATGTTTGGAAATTTATTTATTTCAAATCGCCGGTAGGTTTTGTGCCTGGCCACAGCTCATTTTTATTCTAGAAAAAATTGTAATTCAAAATAATTTATTTAGAGATCTTGCTTTACTCTTTCTTTGGTTTAATCAAAACATTAATATTACAATTAAATAGAAATAATAAAGAAAGAAAAATATAAAAACCAAACAAAAATAAGTAAATTAACAAAAATTGATTCCGTATTTCACTATATATATACCACAAAAGAGTTAATTTATTATAATTTAAATTTTACAAGGAAGATAAATAAATGTTTACTCTTCATTTTCTCTATTACAGTATTTAAAGGAATTCAACACTATTTGATATTTTTGTCAATTTTAAATTGATCTCTATCCAGCGATTATTTTCCTTATTCCATACCGTCCTTTAACTTTGTTGATGTGCATGTCTATTTTTTGCATGTCAGGGACTAATCTAATATATTATTTCAAAATATTTGCATTTATTATATTTGACTTGCCTCTCAAATGTCAATCGAGTCCCGAGTTGACTGTTCTTTTCTGTATGTGTATTGTTTGTCTGATTGTCTTCTACATTCACTGTGTCTTTGATATGTTGGTAGAGAGGGTTAAATTAAGATTTTTCAATATATGTCCATATTACCTGTATTTCATTGTCCCAAAAGTTGCTTTCAAGATGTCTATCAATTGTTTCTGTCATTCCTAACCATACAATTAATAATTAACTTTTAAGCGAATTAAAAAAAAACAATTTATGATTTCAATTGAAAAGAAAGAAAAATAAGCATATATGAATAATTAATATTAAAATTATTTGGTGAAAATTATTTTTATTTCAATTTACTTGAATTTTCTGAAACAAAGGACAACATTGAAATTTGTGAATTATTTTATAGAATATATATATATATATATTGAATATTTCGAAATATTTAAAAATCCCACCATTTTAGTTTACATATGAGTGAACCTAAACAAGATTCTCTCTTCGAAAGTGAATTATATACCTGCCTTTAAAAAATCAAAGAAACTATAAAAAAATTATGAATATCTACCTACATGATTTTTCGTAAAAAACCTGATTTTCATATAATTTACAAAATATATAATGATATAAAAACTTATATGTTTGACCAGTTTCAGTTATAATTTATGTTAAACTTTTTCAGTAACATAATCCACTTTTGTGTGTTTTGTTAAATTAAATAGGAATATCTTCCTTCTCCTCTTCTTATTATATATATACCTCCCTAATTATATAAAATTAATAAATAATTCTGCATTCTAAATAGGCCGCAAAAATCATTAAAATTAAATTATTTTTTGTAAACTTTGTTTTTTATTAAATTTAACATAACTAAGAATTTAATCATGATTTTTATTAATATTTCCATAAAAATAACTGATTTTATTAATTATTAAATTTGAATTCTAAGAGTACATACATTTTTATATATATAAGATAAATTTTCACTAGTAAATTAAGAGATTAGATTATTATTATAATATTTAATTTTGATATAAATTGCCAATCATCTTCTAAAATATTGTTGCTTAAATAAAAAGATTAATTTTCTTCTGATACTGAAATTTGAACGAATAAAACAATTTAATTAGAAATGATATACACAGCACGTGATTAAAATTGGGAATCTACTTGAAATAAAAAGTAGCGGCCTTCGATCAAGAAAATTAGGCTAAAGGTTGAGAGAATCCGCTATAGTGATCATACAATACATATATCCTTATGTGGCTTATGTAGCAAACTAATTGATGGGTTCTTTTATAGAATGTATAAAAATCAGAGGTTTATATATATATATATATATATATAGAGAGAGAGAGAGAGAGAGAGAATAGCTTAATAAAAATATAATAATATATTGAAAGAGCAATCAATCCTTTCAATTGTTATTCTTTTTTATTTTCTTAGTTTTATATTCAAATTGAATTCAAATCGAATTTCAAGATTATAAAAAAATATCGTATTGATTAAATGTAAGGTATAAAATAAAATATTAGGTACATTTTAAATTTATTATTACGATTCATAAACTCATTCATTAATCATATTAAAGAAAATGTAACTTTATTATATTTCACATTTACGATTTGATATTTATTCTAATTTTAGATTTGTTCATAATTTATTATATTAATGAATAATTAATAAGTAAATATGAAAAGAAAAAGTTTGAATGTGGCAACTATCACACTCACTAGTTTTCAACCGCATACGAGATTTACATATATGTTTACACAGTTGGATCATGAAGAGAAGGAAACCTGGGTGGTAATTATGAAGGATGATTGTGTGGGAAGAGGGCGATAAAATTTGCTGGTTTAACTTGTTTAATGTAATAATTTTGTTTGAATAGTACTTCGTCAAATCATTTAACTAACGAATATTTTAAGTTTATTCATAAATGATTTTAAATTTCAAAAGAATATATTTTGATTTTAATTTAGTATATTTCATTAATTCTTAATCACTAATAGAAATTGTAATCCAGTGAAATCAACAATTAATTTATTGATGTTTTTTTATATAATCAAATTTAAAAATGATTTCATTTATTCAAATATTAACTTTTCGGTGGTTAGCACGACTGTCTACTACACTAAAGACTCGAATCCTGACCTTAGGAAATTCAATAATTATCATTTCTCTTTAAAGCTCTGCGTATTCCTCAGGGTCTATCCTCAAATAATAAATAATAAAGTAATTATTATTTTTAATTATTAATTATTTATTTAATACAATTTTTATAAATAATAATAATAATAATTTTAAATAATTGAATTAAATTAGTTAAAAAATCATCATCTCTGGATACTTAATTAATTAATTCTATATAGGTAATTTTGTTATTATGATGTGTTTCTTGAATTTTTAAATGCTAAAAAAAATAAATTCTTAGTCAACTATTAGATAACTACACACACATGCCTACCACCCTATAAAGTTTTTAAATAATTTTTTTACCGACCGACGATAGTAAGGGAGGTATTGTTTTCACACCAAATTTCACATGTGGAGATTTTTACATATCTCCACGAATCATGCATTTTCTAAACAGAAAAAAGTATTTTTAGCATGATGTCTGTCCGTCTGTCCGTCTGTCCGTCCGTCCGTCTGTCCGTCCGTATAGATGTGTACAGCCTGAACGGCTCAACCGATTTTGATGAAATTTGGTATATTTACTTAATGCATCAGTGGGATGAATTGATCAACTTTTGGTGCAATTCCGGAAACCGGAAGTGGTAGTATTAGCGATCGACGATAGGAAGGAAAGGGTTATTTTCACACCAAAGGAGATTTTTTTATATATCACCACGAATCATACACTTTGTATTGGTTTTATCCTCGAAAAAAATCATATTTATTAGTTTTTTCTTGATTTAAAATTATATGAAGTCATCCAGCCATGCATGACGTCACAGCCTGGTCTTTCATATATATTATAAATAAAATAAAATTAAAAATGTTTATATTTATTATTTATGTATCCATATCTGTTTTTTATTACATTAATAGATATATGAAAATTATTTGAAATTGTTTCTGTAGCTGGAAATTAATTTATTTCAAACCGTCGGTCGGTTCGGACCTGGCCACAGGTCAACTTATTTTAATTGGTAATTAAATATAGAATAAACTTGGTTTATACCCCTTATCCGGTAATTAATAATCATTATTATTTATTAATAGTTTGTTCATATTGATGAATAAATCAACTTAAGCATTAATTAATATTTTAAGATAGGATGTTTTGCTTTCCATATTTAATTCAGGTAATAAACGCGAAATATGTGACCCCACTTTAGATGATTATTCATAAAAAAAAGAGAGAAAAAAAAATAAAAAATAGAAATTCAACTCGAAATCCAAAGTGCTCTATTAATGGATACTGTTCAAATATTCCCTGCGTGTTAAAAGAGAATATGAAATAGAAGCCTCATTATATAAATTTGTTTGAAAACGCTACAAAAAATTCAATAGCCTAGAAATCTACACGCTGAGAACTATTTGCATACTTAAACTTACCCCCACTCGTTTAAATTCGCTGTGTGCTCTTGTCAGTCATAGATCGCAAACGAATTAAGGAATGACAATTACTGTAATTAACAGCAAAAAACTGATCCACATGAACAAAATCATTCTCTCCAAATCACCAGACAAAACCATTTGACTCCTTCATTATTTTCCAATTATAATAATTTAACTACCCCTCGAAATAGATGATAAATGATTATTTCTAGTTTTAGAAAATTAATTCAGTTATTACTATTTTTCATTTATATATTTGAAATTATAATAATAATTTTCAATTACATTTATTTTTTTTTAATTTATAAAAAATGTTAATTAATATCCGAATTATTCAAAATTTCAACCGAGCATTGCTGTGCCTCTATAAATGGATTTTTATACACATATTGTGAATTAAAATAATAAAATGGATGATTGATAAGTGGCACTAATAACTTTAGCACATAAACTTCCAATAATAATAAAAATAATATAAAATTGTATTTTAATTAAAAGTGAACAGCTAATAAATTAAAACCGAGAAAGATGATTCAATAAGAATTGTAATTATTGTAATAAATATTATAATATTACTATTCACCTTTTATATCCTGCAATTAAAACCTTCGTTTAATATTTTGCACAATAAATTGAATTTAAATTATATTTAATTGTCTCCATTTCAAATTGAAATGAGAAAGTATATTGACGTTTTTTTAATCATTCCATTATATTTTATTTTAAGTTTTTTTTTAATGTAGTTATTTTCAGCAATCAATCAATTCTCTATAAAACTAAATAGAAAAATATTTAATAATGTTAAAATTTATTATAACATAGATTATTATAATTATATATATATATATATACTTTTTTTTAAACTTGTAAAAGATGATACATATTGGTAATAAATTTTTTTCACATATTAATTGATTAATTAAGTTTAATTAATTTTAGTTTTATATGGAAGAGGAAAATTCCTTTTTTGGCAATGGCAAAATTAATAGAGGATCTGCTAAGTATCTTCATGCCTTCCGAAGCATAAATTTTTTTTGTTTGATTTTCAAATAATAAATTATTATTATAAAATAATTTATTAGGTTAAATAGATTTTCAGCAATTTATAATGAAAATCGAAATCAACAGAGAGGTTTACTAACTAATATTGTTGGTAGTAGCTCATTTGGTAAAATGAAAGAATTTCAGTAATTTTAACGTGAAGGTGAAGAATGTGAGTTCAATTTTTGGGTGAAATAGTCCAAGACTATGAAAAATGAAAATTTCAAGAAGATTAGTTTTCTATTTTGCCATTTAATATTGTTTTTCTGTCATATTTAGATAAATATTTTAAATAGGTAGGTTCTGTAATCACGAAGGATAAGTAATAATATTCGAGAAAAATTTAAAGCGAGTGAGCAATCGGGAAGGGGATCAAAATTAAAATATATAAAACAATTATTTTACCGATTGTATTATATGGGTGTGAGGCATGGTCTATGACCTTAGGGGACGAGAGTAGATTTATAGTATTTGAGAATTTATGGGCAAAAGAAAGATGAGGTCACCAGGGAATGGCGGAGACTTCATAACGAGGAATTGCATGACCTCTATGCATCGCCAGATATAGTTAGAATTATAAAATCGAGAAGGCTGCGATGGGCAGGGCACGTGGCTAGAATAGGAGAGGAGAGAATGGTGAAACAAGGACACGGTGGGTGAATAATGTAGGAAGGAACGTGAGAGATGGGAGAGGGTAGGGATTGGAGGGTTGTGGCTCAGAGAATAGGGATACTCGTAGAAGTGTAGTTGCTGCGGCTAAGAACTTTCGAGTTCCGTAGAGCCACAGAGATAGATAGATAGATTTAGATAAATATATACTTATTGTATATTAATTGTAATTACATAATAGAGATAGCAGCTAAAATAAAATTTTTCTTAGTTTACCTAAGTAGGAATTGATTTAAAACTTTTTTTTATATTTGTTGTTTTTTAGTTGTTTTAACAATAATTTATGATATAATATTTTTTATGTGAATAGAGAATGTCGAAATGAGCGGTGCAAAAGAAAAGTGGATTCTCACTAAATCGACCCATCACCCCCCCCCCCCCCCACTTCTCCGCCGTCTAACTGGGTATTTATCTTTGTTTCCATACAAAATGGAAATCCGTATTTACATTTCGAAATCGATAATAATTTATTAGCGTGTTTTGTGCACTTAATTAGCCCAATTTGATGCGAGAGATCACTTGACGTTCATGGCATATGCCCGAGGGGATATGAAGTGGATGAAGTAGGGATGATGGTGCAGAGTGATAGGGTGGAATGAGTGGGGGAGGTGGGGGTGGTGGGAACGATGCCGGGTCGGGGAGGAAGGGGCTCAAGTGGCATTTATTCAAAGACAAGACGAAAACAACGGATATCTAATCAAATTGCTTCAGGCTGAAAGCTCTGGCAAACCGCCGGGTGTTCCTTTTGAAAGTCGAGCCTCGTATTTGTGCGAGTATTAATTAAATCCTATAATGGCATTGAATCCCATTTGAACGAAGAGAGGAAGTCACGAGTCCTCTTTTACTGCCGTGGATTTGTATATCGGTCGTTGGGAGGTACGTCAACGACAGACCCGCGGCAACCGCCCTGCATCCTGACGTTTCAATTAGCGGCCCCGGAGTCTTCCTCGTCGTTTGAGTTAAATGAATCAACCAGCTAATGAATGAATTGAATTCATACCCGACAATTCTTCTCTTCAATGGCAACAGATGCCAAGAGACAAATAGAAATGTTACTGAACGAGGAATATTGTATTCAAATCTTTCTATTAACAACAACGAATTTTAAACAAACCAGTCAAGCGAATGAAAAGTCAAGGGAGAAAATATACCTATTTATCTTTCTTTCTCTCTCTCTTTCTATATATATATATAGAAATAGAAATATAAACGATCCCAGATCAATTAAAAAGATTTGTAATGAACTTGAAAGTAATTATTAATGCGAGAGTGAAGGAAGTTGTTTGCAAATGAAGCATCTCTTTTGTAACGGTCGACGCAAGTGAATATGATTTATGATCAAATAAAATTGCACTAATCTTTTTTTTTTTTTTTTAAGAGAGGAATTTCGGGAAAAGGGGTGGGGAGAAGAAGGAGGAAATATATCTAATTTAAATAGAGGTAGAAAAAACTGCATCAAGAAATATTAAACAATGTGGGAAAGAAAGAAAGAAAGCAGGTTATTACAATTAGTTAAAAAATAATATTATGAAATTTAATTATGTGTTGCAAAAATTACTGAATAAAAAATAATTAAATTATTTTTTAATTAATTAATTAAAATAATTAAATTAAAAACAATTATTTGAGTAAATCAATTAATATAAATAATATAATACAAAATGAACTCTAGGCACAGAACAGACCGACGATTTGAAATAAATTAATTTCCAAACAACATTATATATATAACATTATATAAAAAAAAAATGTTTAAAACTTTAATTAAAATGACTAAATTATAATATTTATCTTGATTTTTATTTTTAGTTTAATTACTCAATTATTAATTATTACTATATTTTAAGTGAAAAATTTCCGACAATGAATATAAAATTAATACTTTGTAAACTACCATTTCCGGTTTCCGGATATACACCAAAATTTGATGAATTCATACTACTAAATATACCAAATATAATAAAATCCGTTGAGCCGTTCAAGCTGTACACGTCTATATGGATACACAACGGACAGATGGACGGACAGACATCATGCTAAAAGTACTGTTTTCTGTTAACAAAATGCATGATTCGTGGAGATATTTACATATCTCCACACGTGAAATTTGATGTGAAAACAATACCTTCCCTTTCTAACGTCTGTCGGTAAGATAATAAATATTATGAAATTTAATTATCTGATGCAAAAATTACTGAATAAAAAATAATTAAATTATTATTTGTAATTAATTAATTTAAATAATTAAATTAAAAACAATTAATTGAATAAATTAATTAATTTAAAAAATGTAAAATATCAAAAAATATCAATAATTATAGTATTTTAAAATATATCAAAAATAAGCTTAGATCACGAATCATTAAAATTATTATTTTTTAAATAAATAATAAAAAAAAAATATATTCTTAAATATTAAATGGAAAACCAAATGGGAAACTCCAGGTAGTTAGTCTAAATAAATTATAAAGAAAGATAGCTCAATGTGAAAAGGTTGGAGAAATGTAGTTGTTGCAATCAATCACTTTCGAGTTCAGTAAAATCAAAGAAGAAAATAAGAAATCAATTAATCAGAAAATAAATCTTAATCTTTTCCCTAACACTACTCAAAAAGTAAAAATATAATTTGGTATCTTTGATTCAAAATTTTTCTGATACTTTTAAGTTAATAGTGATTTTTCTTCCTCTTCCTTAATGTGAAGGAAACTAATTTAATAAAAAGGGAACTCTTCAAGGAACATTGCATTAATTGAATAAATGAACATAGTTCTTAATATTAAAAAAAAAATAATTGAATTTCTAACTTTCTAATCAGCGCTTTCCCTTCTGTGTAGCCGCTCCTCTAACTTAAAAAGTTAAGGAACATTGCTGGCCGGGGTTGATTGGAGCAAGAGAGACCCAACATCCCCTTGAGAGTGGTTCCTTTATCTTAATACCTCCCTCGATTACTCTACAGACGATTCGTTGCTTTGTATTTGTAACAGCCTCTCACTAGATACCTTCGCTACAATTTGCGTCAAGTTGCATCAATTCACGCACCAGTGGAACCCCTTGTAAATGTCTTTCTGTAGTAAAAGCAACATATGGCAAGAAACACAAAAGCCAGCCAACCTCTTCCAAATAGAAACATCCAACAGGCTTCTTTATTTCTCAATTAGGGCGGATTGTCTCGCTATTTTTCGTTTTTATGAAATTTTATTAAGTTGAGTTTAAATGAGGCCTCTCGATAACAACCGGTGTGGAAACAATTTTCAATATATAGATGCCTTAATATAAAATTTTCCCATACCTAACACAAGAAAACCACGTGATTATTGAATCGTTTAATCTATTGTTAATAATCCATCCATATTGTTAATATCCATTGTTAATTTTATTTATTTATAACTTCACGTTGAAAAATATATCGGTGGGGAGACCGATTGGGAAACGTCCGCTTGGAAGATCAAGGACGGGGTGGGTGGACAATGTAGGAAGGGACGTGAGAGAGATGGGAGAGGGTAGGGGTTGGATGGTTGTGACTCAGGATAGGGACACTTGGAGAAATATAGTTGCTGCGACCAAGAACTCTCAGATAGAGATTATATCTTCACGTTTATCAGACAAACTAATAAATAATTAAAATATATAATAATAATAAATAAGTTACAAGTCACAAGTTACTAAATTTTTTTTATATTTAAATAATAGGATTTCTAAAGGCGTTTATTTCAGGCATTGTCAAATATCTTACCACCTTGTCATTTAAAAAACAAAAAATAGTCGAATGGGGTTAAATCTGGAGAATATGATGGATGTAATAGAAGTTCGTATCTCAATTTATAGAAAAAATTCATTTTTTTTTTCATTTTCGTGAAAATTTACAACGTTGTTTGCTTTTAATGATTGATAAACACAAACTGTTTAAATTTAAACCAATCTAAACAATCCCAATTTTAAAACAACAAAATATTCTTTTCCATTCATTAATTTTCAAAATTGTGATGATTGTTGATTTATTATCATTTCGTTTATTAAAAGACTACAAAATACATTAAAAAAGTTCATAATCATTACTGTGAAAGATTTGTATTGTATTTAGTTTGGGCATATTATTAAAAGTTTTTATATGTTAATTTTTTACTCGTTTCATAAAAAGTCGCCAACTCATCTCTGATATTATCGTCTTTTCAAATTCTTGTTATTTTAATTCAAATATAATAAATATTTTTATAGATGTAAATTAAATAAACTCAAGAGAATAAAAATTTTTATGTTTGCAATTATTTATTTTAATACTCTATAAAAAAATATAGTTATAGTAATATTATTAAATCAGAATTATTTAATTTAAAAAAAAATTATAAAGGACTATAAATATACTTATTTAAATATTTTAAAATAATAAATTTTAATAAAATGGTTTAAAATTAATTTTTTTTATAATAACTTCTTTATAATTATTAAATATGAAATTATATATATATAGGTATATATATATCTATATAATGAACAAATATTTCCGGACTATTTTAATGTTTTGAGAGATCTGAATGTCGACGTTTCGGCGCTCATTTCGGCACCATTTTCAATCACAAAAATTCCCTTCTGAATATATATTTTTAAAAACTTATATACTTTCCGAATAATTATCATTAATTGGAGAGTTTTTGTTTATTGTTTTTTATGTTAGAAAAGAACAAAAATATTTTACAAGTTATGATATTTGTAATTGTATATTAAATATTAGTTGAACCCGTTGCAAACCGTGCTTGCAATTTCAGTTTAAAATGAATTTATCATTGTTTGCAGCAATTAATTAAATAGTTCTTTGAAAACAATATTTTTCGTATACCTAATGATCATTACCGACCGACGATAGTAAGGGAGGTATTGTTTTTTATTAATCTAACTTGAGCGGAGTTTTTTTTAATTTTTACCGGCCGACGATAGTAAGAGAGGTATTGTTTTCACACCAAATTTCACATGTGGTTATTTTTACATATCTCCACGAATCATGCATTTTGTTAACAGAAAAAAAAGTATTTTTAGCATGATGTCTGTCCGTCCGTCTGTCCGTCTAGATAGAAAGTGAAGCTAAAGGTAGCTGGAAATTAATTTATTTCAAACCGTCGGTCGGTTCTGTAATGGCCACAGGTCATCATATTGTTTTGATGTTGTTCTGGTCATGGATATTAAAAAATTTAAAAAAACGATCTCTTTTGTCGATAAGTTCATGCTTATATTGACATTTGTTGGTTGTGCTAATCTTTGGGCTGTTGCCTGCGTATATATATAAATATATAATTTAAATATTTAAATAAAAATCAAATAATTTAATATTTCATTATATGTTTTATTTTAATAATTATAGTTATATATTATTTATTTTATAACAAATAAAACTTATATAATATAATAATATAATAGTTTATATTAATACATAATATAAAAAAAAAATAAAAATATCGATAAATATATTAATAAGAACTAATTTATCAATAAATTCAAACACCAGGAAGAAATTAGATTAAAAGAATGAAAGGAATATATATATATATATACGAAATCTAGTATTCAATTAACATTTTTTTAAAACACATAAAAAACAAATTACCATTTATAGAATAACTTTGTTTGTTTTTTTTGAAAGACCCACGTCGAAAGACGATAATGGCTTTTATATATATAATATATATTAAGCTTAAGAAATTATAATGTAAATAACATCA
This sequence comes from Labia minor, assembly GCA_963082975.1. NCBI lineage: Eukaryota > Metazoa > Arthropoda > Insecta > Dermaptera > Spongiphoridae > Labia > Labia minor. The sequence continues at coordinate 59,769,908 of OY720345.1, forward strand.
ATATTCACATTAGCTTTAAAAATAATTATTTTAATTAATTATTTAATTTATTTTTTAACTTGTGAATTATTTTTAGTTGATTTCTAAATTAATTGAAGATTAGTCAATAGTATTATAAATTGTATATTACAATAATAAAATAAATTAAGACCATTATCTAAAAATAATATTTTTTGGACTCTAAAGACTTTTTAATTTTTTTGGTCTTTCACATAACTTTAATTTGTTGTTATCATAAATAATATGCCTTTTAGAATATATTAGAAAAATTAAATAAAAATTTATTTATTTTGGATTTTTTTAAGATAATGATTCTAAATCGTGGTAATAATTATCATTTTTTTCAAAATCGTTTCATATGGCTGTTCAATTTAAATTTTAACTGATTCTTATTATTTCAAGCTGTTTTCGAATTATCTTGTAAATGGAAAATTTAAATTCAGCTTTAAAAATAAATAAATAAATAAATAAAAAGAGTTAGGAGAAACAAATGACTTTGCTCACATCAAATCGATTAATAAATTGATGGGAATGGATTTTGTTTGACCAAGTGTTTTCTGTTTAATGGCTATTCATGAATATTTTGTTTGTATCCGGGCTTTTCAAAAATATCCAAATGGAGAATTAACATTAAAAATGAATGTAATTTTTATAGATATATAAATAAACAAATTTAATAAATAAATGACAATATTTCCCGTTGAAATAATATGAATAATTAGTGACGATTGAGAGGTTAAAGTTTTATCAATATTTTATAATAAATATTTTATTATTCAATTAAGAGAGTGATCACTGACATCAACAATTACACTTATAATTAAGATAAATTCTCTTAGAATTACTAATCTATTATCATTTCTTTGGAATGAAATAAAAATCAATAAGAAATATTCTAATTTCAAATTAAATAGAAATTTTTTATTTATTTAATACTTATTTTGTATAAATAATTCTAAGACTAGAAATATAATGAATTTAAGATCATTTAAAAAAATATTCCTTATTATCGAGTTGGGCTGATAATATTAATACCTGGTTCACAAAGCCGCCGTTCAAATAATTTAGAACATAAATTTAAAAGGGTGTATGTTTTATTACAAACATATTACGTATTAATGCACTGAAAGACAGAAAAGTATGGCCTGTGGACCTATAGAATATATTTCGTAATTTGATTTTATATTTATAATATTTTGTATTTAAGGAAGTGCTCGAACTGACGTTTCTTATTTTAAATTAAGAAAAAACTAATAAACGTTCTGGAGCAATTTCAAATAATTTAAAAGTATGTATTAATGCACTGGATAAACAGATATGGATATAACATAAATATTTTTAATTTTATTTTATTTTTAATATTTTGTATTTAAGGAAGCGCTATCTGACGTAGTTGCTGACGTTATTTAAATTTACTATTTTAAAATAATAACTAACTAATAAAGATGATTTTTCCCGAGGCTGAACCCATACAGATCGAATTTTCTTTTTAAAAATTTTCTATGGTGTGAATTTTAAAAAAATCCTTCGAGGTTTAAATATTTCAAAAATACAAATATACATATATACATATGTGACGGGGCTCGATCCTTCAAATAAAAGGACACTTTGTTTGATGTTATTAAAATTTTATTTACAAGTATATATACTAAATGTTAAAGAGATAGTATATATATATATATATATATATATATATATATATACGATTTTTGTTAATATAATAAGATAAGATATATATATATAAATTTTGAGTGCCTCATTTTTCATATTTATATTTCTCGCCTCTTTTTATTACAGATGTGAATTTCTAAATTCTTTTTTTTCCGGTTTTATATTAGCTTCTGAAAATGTTTTAATCATTTATTTTATTTCTTTTCATTTATACTATTTTGAATTGTCTATCTAGTCATCTAGAGTTTATGCAATTTCTTTAATATTTATTTTCGACGAAATAATTTTTTTTATTTATTATAAAACTCAAAATCTATTTTCATTATAAATGTCATTTTTTAGAGCCAAACACATTAGATAACTTATTATGCCTTTAAAAATACAAAATCAATTAGTAATTTAATATTTTTTTAACTCTATTCACGTTGATAAAAAGAGAGCATAATATAAATATCATATTCAGTCCATAGGCAATCCATCTGTTACGTGAGTTTAAAAATTAAAGTAATAACTTAATTTATTTTCATTACTTGAATATTAAAAACAAAAAAAAAAAAAATTCGATTTCATTTTCAATTAAATTTAAAGTCGTTAATGTTCATTTTTCTTTTTAATGAATTCAACCGATGATAAATGATGGTGATAAATAATTATTTACAAAAAAAAAAAAGTAAAATAAATATTTATTGATGATTGAGATATTGGTCAAGTTGAAATTAAAATAGAATTATTTACCAGCTCATAAAACAATTTCATATACTAGACTGATATTTTTGTTTATATTTTTTTTCCCCACTATTTTTCACCATCTTCACCCTGACACTCACTGATGTCTTGCAAAGCAGACACAAAAAGGCATTTTTTTTTCCTCGTACACTTTTATTACCCTCGTGCAGATGAAAAAAAGACATGACAACACCACGTAAGGCAAGAGGAGAAGGGGAAAAAAGTGTAGTACGAGGAGATAAAAAAAAAAAAGTACACGGCGCAAAATCCCGGGGGAAATTAAGTCTGCGGTGATGACATTTACGGCCAGACGCCTGACGTCCGTAAATGAAGGACGTTCGAGACGACCCTAGGCTTTCCAATGAAAAAGCCACTTGATTTATGTCCTCGGTGATGCCGCCGCCTTATTAACTTATGGCTCTGATTATTCCCTTTAATTATTAAGTAAATATGAAATCGTTTAAAAAGCGGCTCACGGTTTCACTCCATGATTTATATCTGGCCTCCCGGATAGGTCAAACGTCATACGGCCGTGCCCTCGAAACCAATTATCGTCGATTCCCATCGGCCGTTTCATATATTAACCGTATTGAAAATTAACCAAGACGACTATCAGCTCCTTGACAAAATAACTTAATGCCGGTTCACCAATGGAGAACAATAAAAAGTGTATTTCGAACCGGATTGGACAATCTTCAACTGTTTCGTAGAAGAAGGCTTGAATCTTATTCAAATGTAATTAATCCATTCAAATACAAAAAAAAAAAAATTAATTATTTTCGAATTTATGATCCATGTTTTTAATATAAAATTCCAATAGCGCGATGTTGGCATGTTTACCGTCGATCGGATGCCTTCGCCCACCTGGGCGTGTGGACTTGAAATATTAATTGTATCCATACGAATGGCTCCGGGCCAAAATCGAGAAACGTTTTTCAAATTGGAACAGATGCGAATGCCCGCCAGGTTGCCGGGTCCCAGGCGATTTGCTTTTCGAGTTGCTGTTTTTGTTCGTGACTAATGGCTTCCATGTGTTTAGCCGGCTAACAGGGCCACCCTCTGTCTTTTTATTTTTCCAAACAAAGATAAACATTTGGAATCAAATAAATATTTGTTTTCAGATTTAATTAAAAGCAGATTTTTTTTGTTTTGTTTTGTTTATCTGATATTTGTTAAATGATTACAATCTAATGGAATCTCAAATGAATTGTAATTTAGTTTTGAAAAAATAGGACAGTAATTAAAATAAAAATAAATAACTATTTAAAAGAAAAAAAGAGAAAAGATTTCATTTATAAGAGTGAACCTTAAATAGAAAATTTAATTCATTCTCTATTTAAAAATATATTTTATTTAATTATTTAAAAAACTAAAGAAAAAAAAATATTCTATACCTACGAATACAAACAACTCATCCCTAAAATTCCATAGTAGTGACATTATTGATTTTTAAAATAAATTTGACAAGAAATAATACAATTTAGAGATTTAGAGCAATTTAATGTGGGCGTAAGAGAGAGAGAGATAACGACTTTTGGAGGAGTTGAAATGATTCTTGGAGCAGTAGTTGGTCCAGGATTAATTGAGAGTACTGGCATTCTATAATAAGAGGGCGTGAGTACACAAATATATTTTAACAATACGAAGACATTTTTTATTAATTTAATAGTTAATTATTCCTCTTCAATATTAAGTATATTTACAACTCTTGTTCATTTTACTTAATCATAAAATTAATAAATTGATGGAGAAGATTATTGCATTACTTTCATTTACCACATAATACATGTACTGATCATGCAACACTTTTATCCAGCCTGCCGGCTTGATAGGTATTGCCCTTTGATAGGATGTAAAAAGTTTATTTTTTTATTATAGATTTTTTACTATAATGGGTTAATTTGCTAAATTTTTGAGAAATAGAATATCATAAATTCATAAAAGTTAAATATTCGAGAAATAATCATCAATCATCATCATCTTCTTCAACGTTTAGATTCTAGGGCCTGTTTAGGGGACCATCTTTCCCTTGGTCTTCCTATTTCTCTTTTTCCAATAGGTTTGTATTTTCAGGCTTTAAGAGGGAGTAATTCCTTTACCATTTGGATGAGATGGTTATACTCTTTGATTTTATATTCCTTTATTTTATTGAGTATAGAAAATATATTTAATTCTCATCTTATCTAGATATTTGGGATTTTGTCAAGCCTGCTTTAATTGCTTTTCATGGTTTTATAAAATTTCCATCTGATCTCTTTCCTCATTTTATTTTTCAAATGATCAAATTAAAATTAATCATTAATCGAAGAGATTCAATTATATATTATTACTATTTTTGATTAAATTTAAAATAGTTTTTTGATGTAAATTCCAATTAATTCATTAAATCATATACTTTTATCTTACTTTTTTTGCTTTTCAGAATGTTGTGGAAATAGCGACTTATGCTAAAGAATCCTCGTCTACTGTTAAAGATTAAATTTTAGTGGTTCTACTTATTAACAAACATAACCATAATAAAGTATATTAGTAGACTCTTCAGTGGTTTAGTGGTTAGCACGACAGTCTACCACACTGATGATTCTAGATCAGACCTAGAGAAATTCAATAATTAATCATTTCTCTTCAAAGCTCTGCGTGATCCTCACGGTTTTATAAGCAAATAATAATAATAATAAATCATTAGTATACCCTCATAGTATATGCAAAAACAACGATAAATTAATAAGATAATTCATATTTTTTTTAAATTTTAAATCTATGTGTATAAATTATATGTAATACCATCTTTTTTTCTTTTAAAGGAAAATATCTTTTCTTAAAAAAAAGAGATTTTTCTGAAAGAAATTTAAGAATCCATTTACCATTACTTTCAATAAAAAAATAAGAATAATAAAAAAACGACTATAAGAGATCGATGAAAAATGTTAAAGAAATGCAAAATCCTTGAAGAATGTATTAGTAATTGAATTTACTGGCTATCAGAATTATGGATAAAAGATAAAGAGATTGAGGGCCACCCTTATCGAAAGCAATCTTTACTTGATGGCATTTCTCTTTTCTGATTGGAAATATAATAAAATAAAATCCGGCAACCTGAGTTCAAAAATGCAATAAAAAGATTCATTCATTTGTTGAAGAAATCTTTGAAAGCAAAAAAAAAAATTATCAAATCTTTAAAGTTTATTAATAAAATTCTTCTTTTTATTATTATTAAGATATAAAAGAATTTTGTTTGCCATTATAAAATTTATTAAAATCATAATTTTATTTTATGTTGAATCCTTTGTGGCATTTTATTTATATATTATGGTTTTCAATATTTTATATTTATTAGTCTCCGTATTATAATATTTATTTATTAGAGAATATGCAGTCTTGGTAAAGTTAAATTCAATAAACTTGTTTACTACTTGTTGCACTATTTTAATTTACGAAGCGAAATTATTACATATATATATAATAATTATATATATAAGAATTTGAGTGAAAAATTAATCAAAGTTTAAATAATAATTTCCGGTTATTTAAATTCAACGAAAATACTGTATTTTTATTATTTTTATCATTATTTTATTATTTATTAATTATTATATTATTATATAATATTATATATATATTATTTTAATATTTATTATTTTTTAAATGATCAAATTGAAATTAATCATTAATAGAATATATATATATATATATACAGGCACGGCCCGAGCTCTTATGGCGCCCTAGGCCAAGGGTCTAAAGTTCGCCCCATATGTTTTAACAAGCAAAAAAAAAAGAATCAACTAAAAAATTTTTGTTTGTTATTAAAAAAATATTTTTATTTATCTTCCTAAAAAGGAGATATCTTGGTATGATATCAACATTATATTTTTAAAAATGTAATAATTTACTACTTATTTTAAATAAACGCAATTTTTTTATTGCGTACCATAATTTTTTATTTACTATTAAGTCTTATAAGCCCTGATATCTTGCGAAGGATTAATTTTTTTTTCATAATGGCGCCCCTGCCAGCCAAGCGCCCCGAGCCATGGCCTTACTGGCTCGGCTCTAGGGCCGGCCCTGTATATATATATATATTCTATATACGAGGGTGGGATGAAAAGTTTCCGACCTGACCAAGAAAATCGAAGTTTTTAAATTTTTTTTTGCTATATTTTTCAACATAATCTCCATTAACTCTGATACATTTCTCATAACGGTGTTATAATTAATTTAATTAATTAATAAATTATTTAATTAATTAATTAAATTTGATTTAATTTAATTTAAGTCTCATCAACAGTTATGAATCGACGCAAAAATTCGTTTGGTTTACGCCTAAAGCGCCAAATTGTCGTTAAAAATGGTTTCTCGAAGCAATTGTTGGTCTAACGTTAGGAAATGCGGCACCCACATTGCACACAGCTTTCCATATTCAAATGGTTTTTCAAAATATTTCGCACACGTTCAGCTGACATCGTACAGGTCTCAGCTATCTTGAATTTTGAAAAATAAAACAAAAAAAAATTGAAAAACATCGTTTTTCTTGGTCAGGCCGGAAACCTTTCAGTCCACCCTCGTATATATATATATATATATATATAATTATTTATTAAATTTTATTAATTTATTTTAATGATTTTATATTCATTTACATATCATATATGAGCTATATTATTAACAATAAGTATTATCATGATAATATTGTTATTGTATTAATGAGATATTAAGAGTATATCCCCAAGGTCATAAAAAACATTTTATTGTACGATTTGTATATTGCATTAAAATAGGCATCAGTTTCAGCGATTTCTTCATCGACGCTAAATTTCTTTCCAGTAACATGACAGAAAATAGTCATTGGTAGATAGATCTGGAGAGTAAGGTAGTTGGGAAATCAGTTCATAGCCTAATACAATTTCATTGTTTTGAAAATAACAAAAATTGTTACACTAAAAATGCTATATCTGGCAATCTAATCAACTAATCGCTGTCAAATTTTGACACATATGAATTATGGCTGATTGATAGTGTAACCATGTATCTGCCATTTTACAGATCAATTGAATGGCTATCTGAAGTATGAAGAATTTATAAAAATGTAATTTTTATGCCTTAAATCATTGTAAAAATTGGGTATTTTAATACATGATATTTTTTAAATTTTATGACTGAAATTACAAAGTCTGGATACCAAACTTTGATGCCATTTTAATGGAAATACCAGATATATATTATATAGTTTGTTCACAGTAGTATAGATAAACATATTCCCATGAGCCAAGGAAGAAATGACTCCATCATGAAAATTTTATGAACGAAAGTCCTAAAAATGTTTTATTTTCTGTAGAATGAATAAATTGAGACATAACATTTGATCATAAACCCCAAACCATTTAAATATATAATTAATTATTAAACTTGTATTTATTTGTTTTACATTATAATCAAATGGAGAAAATAAATCATTATTTTTAATTTACAGATTTTATAGATATTATTTTATATTTCAATATTTAATATTATTATTAAAGAATAAAATTTCAAAATAAATAAAACCATGTATTCTTTTGAGTGCTGTTAAGGTGAAAAAAAATCAGTTTCAATCTTTTGGCAGATGTCTTGAAAAAAGGTGAAGATCAACATTTTAAGCCTTCGCCTCGTAGGGCTTTCTTTTTGTTATCGACCCGAACTTATTTGCTAAAAGTCTTAAAGGTAGGACGGATGCTGTGCGATTCCTTGACAGCTGGTTAAATATATGAAAAAATCCGAGGCGGCAAGCTTCCTCTTCAATGGCGACTGAGAGGCGGTTGTCGGTCCTTAACAAATATTGAGTCGATCTTCCTGATTCCGCCCGGGAAGTTCACTACTAAACAGAATCTCGATTACAGACGGGGGCGATTTACTTATTTTAAATTTATCGAAACAATAATTTTCATTTTAATAGCCTGTTTGAATTTTTATAAGTTTACTTGAAAAATAGATGTGTTTACTAGTCTGGTTTTTAAACTAAAGTAGATAAGAAAAAATCTCACCAAAAAAAAAAAAAAAAAAAAAAAAGAAATGTGAAGAGCAATGATCTCTCTGATTTTTTCGCTGACTACATAAAAAGTATAATGTTTAAAAATGCTCAAAATATAGATAACTTTTACTAAAATAGTAAGCAATTTCCCGAGGATAAAACCAATACAAAGTGTATGATTCGTGGAGATATGTAAAAAATCTTCTCATGTGAAATTTGGTGTGAAAATAATCCTTCCCTTCCTACTACTACTTCCTAATACTACCACTTACGGTTTCCAGATATACACCAAAAGTTGATCAATTCATCATATACCAAATGTTATCAAAATCCGTTGAGCAGTTCAAGCTGTACACATCTACGATATATACGCACGGTCGGACGGACAGACATCATGCTAAAAATACTTTTTTCTGTTAAGAAAATGCATGATTCGTGGAGATATGTATAAATCTCCACATGCGAAATTTGGTATGAAAACAATACCTCCCTTACTATCGTCGATCGGTAAAAATCATCTACATTCCTAAATGCTTGTGACAATCGGAAGTTCAAATCAAAGAAGCTAATAACAAGGTATTTCTCTTCCCATTTTGTATTAATATTTTTAATCACATATTAAATTTTTAAAACTTTGATTTTGTGGGTAAGTCTATATCTAAATGTAGGTATATGATTTATAGTACTTGAAACTAACTACACCAATAAAAAGATTGATACTTTGTATTATAATTACGGATTGTTTTATCTATACACAAATAATCCTATTTGATTAAGATTATAAAATTCATAGAATTAGTATATATTTTTGAAAAGTAAGAGAGTGAGTGATAAAAATGGCCCTTAACAAACTTAAATAAAAATAATAGTTTGAGGGAATCGAAATGTTTCAGAGTAAATTCTGCAATTTAAACAAAAAATAAATATATTCCAATCTCGTTAGATAAAGACTAAATAAAAATATGTAAAGTGTGTTTAAAAAAAAAATTCAAAAACTTATTTTACTTTATAGACTGGAATAAAAGAAAAAGAAATTCCCATGAATTTGACTCGATAATCAGTTTTTATTTTCTTTTACCTAGATTCTTCTCACGTTCCAAACTTGTTCTGTATTATAATAATAACAATATCGGAATAGACAATTTTTTCAAAGTCTTTATATTAACTAAAATATAAAATAAAAATAATGATAATTAGGGGATTCACTGGAATTCAAGTTACATGAATATCAATAAAAAGGTCCAGCAGGCTATGTATTATTTAATTTTTTCATGAAAATCCAATGAATATAATCAATTTAGTATTAATAGTTATTCATAATATTAAAACATTTATAGTTCATTAAAAAAATAAAGGCGATTTTTATACACTTTTGATTAACTTCACTTTTCTGTCTGTAATGTTCAAAATTTGTAATTGAATTTTAACCCACTTCTAATTGAGCGATTTCGCTCAAATTTGAAACGTATATTGAAAGTCAAAGACACTGCAATAATCAAAAAGATAAATATTTTGAATTTTTCAAAAATATGAATTTTTAAAATTTGTGAATTTTATTATATTGTATAGAAAACCTTATTAGTTTAAATTTCTTTTGATTCTCAACAAATGAATATTAGTATGATAAAAAATGAAAATAATTAAAATGTATTGATTTATTTATTTAGTATTTGCTTAACGATTTTTTAATCTATCATATTTAGAACTTAAAGGTAGCCCATATATACTTGTATATACATATAAAATTTTATCATCTTTCTATTAGTAATCCAATTATATATTGTCTTGAATGAGAGTTGTTGATGAGATAGGTTTAAATAAAAACAGGTTTATTTATCTAAAACATTTAAAAAATCTTTCTTTTATTCCAAATGATTCATGATCTCCTTTGAAGGTGAACATTGTATTTATTCCAAAGCTTCTTAAAATCGACTCTTTTATCTTGAATATTAAGTTTTGTTTAAATAACAATTTAATTATTTATTTTGTAAAAAATGAATTATTTTTGTATTTATATATAGATTTAATAATTATCTTTAGTATATATTTATCGAATACTTATAAATAATAATAATTCTGCATTTTTTTGGTAAATTTATTTTCCTATATTAAAGTAAAAATGTGGAAAGAGGGGAAATATTTTTAATTTTAATAATATAATATATAATAATATTTTTTATTAATTTTTATATGAAAAATAAATACCTGGTATCCTTAAATTTTATTTTTCTTGTATATAAAATTGGAGGAACGTAAATAATAGTAGGAATTAAATGTTGATAAAGGTTTGTGAGCCTTGAAAAGGGCCAGTGAGTGCATTTGTTAATACATAGTGGCATAGTGACAAGCACAGACAAGATAAGCCACCATGAGTTTCTATACTCTTAGTGGAGCAAAGCATTATTTTAGCGCCAAATCCACTACGCGCTCATTGGACAATGGAAATGCATTAAATATTTAAATATTCATATAAAATAAGGAAAGAAAATAGAAAAACAAAAAGGATGTAAATTGAATGGTTCTGATGAAATATTTTCTAATATTATTATGTGTATCATATATCGAATCTTGTGTAAATATTTTAATAAAAAAATTTTATTAAAAAACGAAGACAAGTCTATTTAATAAAAAAGAAAACAATCCTAAATAAATGTTCATAGAAGATTTAAAAGCTCATAATATTTTAATCTTATTTTAATCGATTGATATTAATTATTTATTATAATTGTATTATTATTATTATATTATAGGGCTTTTGATAAAGCATCTCATCCATTAAGACCTTTTGTGCTATTAAGAAAAAATATTAATTTAAATATTGTACTTTTAAATATGTATTTAGGTATATAAAAATGTTTTAAGTTAATAAAATTATGTTTATGTATTTGCGAATTAAGCTATCATTCAATAAATTTATTAATTAATCAAGGGAAAAATTTATTTATATAATATTCAGATAATTTATTTTCATATTCTTATTCAACTGTATAGATAAATAAATTTTAAAAAATATAAGAGTGATACATTTGATTATAAGACTTTCTTAAAATATATGTTAATTAAAGTTTATAATTAAACATACATATATAAAAATCCCTTTTCTTAAAAGTCATAATACTAAGCATGTAGGTATATTTTCCACTTTCCAAATATTTTATGAAATTTCATTGCTTTCTATTGATGTATATGCTTTTAAATGAAAAAACATCATTCTTTCTTTTTGGAGAATTTCTTTTTTTGTGATTTACATTATTTTATGTTTTTTGTATTTTATAGTACTCATACTAAATAATTCAATTTTTACTAATATGAATTCATGTCTGCATATACACATTTGAATTTTTTTGAGAAATATTATAAGAATTTATACATAATTTATATTGAACACTAAATTTATATTATTTTTGTTATTTTTTTTTTACTTTATACCGAGAATATGATCTTTTGATTTACCAAATTTATTTGGCTCCATCTTCTTTGGTGATAAATTTATCTTATTTTATTCACTTCTTTTTGTTTTTGTTTTTTTTCTTTACCTAATATACTCTTTAATATTGTTAGGTATAGAATATCAGAAAATAATTTCCTAAAACAAGCAACAACAGTGATGTTAGTTAAGTATTCATGATGTGTTAATGATAAAATAACTAATAGAAATAAAATACTTAATTTATTAGTTTCTCTTATATGTGAAATCAACTCTATTATATTAATGAAAAAAAAAATAATGTTATTAAAAACTATACCCTCTATTAATATTCTATTTTATTAAAATATTTTTTTTACATTTAATTAATATACCAAAAAATATATATATTTCCAGGATGCTTTTAGAATATGAAATTTATTTATCATATGAAAATTACTAGTCCATATAATTCTTTTGATCATTCAAATCCATTTGCCCATCTGAATAAAATATAATAGGATACGAATATTGTGGGAATAAAAAAATATATAATAGTATAGAATTTTTTGCTGAATAGATATCAGACGATATTAAGCTTTGAAGGGAGAGAGAGAGAGTTTATTTATAAAACAAATAATAATATAATATTGAATGTTAATCAATTGTTGTTATAAAATCTTTTTTTAAAAAAATAAATTTCTTTACCCAATATAATATAATAAACCTCGTGATGTCAGCTGGTCGACAAGAAACAAGCATGGTTTCCAATTGTATGGTATATGCCTGTGAAAAATGATTTGTTTCAGGAAAAATTTTGGCTTTGTTTCCAATTTTAAGGCATTTCTAGTAAACAATTCTTTAATTTGGTCTTAAAAATTTTAAATCATTAATAGGTATTGAGAAAATTAATTGTTTCTCCTTGTCTAGCAACTTTCCATTGGCAACATCCTGCGGTTTTGCCTACCAATACTGGTTAGAAATGAAGCAGAACTTTCTTCTATAGATTAATCAGCTAAACAAATTATAATATATTCTATATTCTAATTTTAAATATTCTATTTATCTTTTAAATGCTATTTTGTTAAAAAACATAATATTTTAATGACAATTTGTTTTTATTGTGTTCAATTATTTTATTATTTATTTAATAATCGACAATGACTTTTCTCGACATTTATTTCAGAATAGAATTCTTTTTCTCTTTTTTTTTCTAAAATCGTATTTGATTAGCTTGTATGGAAAAGCAAGAAATCTTGATTCGATTTAGTATAGAAAGAGAATGAAAAGAATTAAATAGAAATAAATTTTCCACAATGTTTATCGAATATTGAATGGAGCGTAATACATTGGCGATCCCACGAAGACGGCGGTAAAAAAACAGAGTAAAAGAAAATGGAATTGATTCTCGAACAGAACACTATATCGCTAACTCGAGTAGCCAACTATAATTGAAAGGGTGGCAGGACTGATTTGTTGTTTTACCCAGAGAGGAAGGTTAACTAAATTATGCAGTCTAATATTAGTTTATTAAGTTTATAATGAGACGTTCAGTAACATTAACAACGAAAGAACCTCTTGGGTTTCAGTGATAAATAAATAAACACGGTCAAGGGTGTGTTTGATGACCGATCTCCCTCTCCCTCTCAACTGTCTTTTACTTCTAATCCAAGAATGCACCAATAATAATAAAGCTTCCATTTCATAGGCCTATTTATTTCCAGCTTAAAATCTAAATGGATATTTGTTTTATATTTAGCAGCGTAATCTGATCTTTTTCACTCGAGAGAGAAAGAAATAACAAGCGGGCGCATTCAATCTTAACCCATGAAGGGTAATGGGGTAGTTCCTGCTGGGAAATCTATTAAAGGAGGGATACCACAAAAAAGGGGCGGTAATATTTCTATATTATATCAAAAATGGAGAGAGAGAGAAAAAAATAATGAAACAGAGGTTCATTGAGTTCTTTTCTATGTTAAAAGATTGAAAAGAGGGTAGAATTTGCCATGAATAAAAAAAAGTGGGATATTCATTGAAACAAATTAAAAAGTTAAATAAAAATGAAATATTAATATTGTAATATATATATCATATTTCAAGATTATGATACATTATTATCTAAAATTGATGCTAATAAATTATGCTAAATTTTGATTGATTATTCACTTGCTTTTAGTTAAAATTATTTTAAAGAAAAAGAATTTTAGATAAAATTAATTATAAAGATCAAAGATGTATTATCTAAGCTCAGTTCCAGTTAAAGAAAATAAACATTTTATATCTAAATCTTATATTTACATATCAATTAATTTGAAAATGTGTGTGTTAGTTAAAATTATTTTAAAATTATTTACTTATATATCTACTTTACTTACTTTATATAAAGATTGGAGAGATAATGCATTAATCTCTCCTTCTCTATAAAAAATATATATTCATAATTTTTATTAACTTATATAAATATACAATATAACCATATTTAAAATGTGTAATATTCATACAATCTTAGAGCTTTCTTTCACAACATTCAAATCTGAAACAACCTCAAACCAAAAATTCTATTTTGATGTCCTAAACAACATTGGACTAAGAATAAAAATAAAATATCCAAAAACCTGTTTCATTCATAAAGTCACTGACTTATTGACCTGCCCACGTATCATCCTCTCTCTCCCCCATTTTTTTATTCTCTGAACATTGCTAATAAAATTTTCACCAACCATTCTTCTTTCATTCTCCTGCCATCAACCTTATTGATTTTATAGTACTAACTATATTTATACTAATAAAGATCCAATTTTTCGTTTAATAATCTCTATCTTTCTCCAATAAAATTTTGGTTTATAATGTTAATAAGGATTACATTTTCAAACACAGAATTTCTTCACGACCTATAATGTCATAGACCACGTCTCATATTCAAATAAAACAATTAGAAAGATAATCATTTATAAAGTGTATTTTTCATATTCATTTTTATGGTTTTTATCACATAATAACAATGGTTATCCAAATGCAATCAATAGATCATTTGTTAATTCATTTTATTTTTAAATCAGTTCATTTAATAAAGATTACTTTAAATTGTTTTTTTTTAATTGGTTTTAATAATTTTGAATTAAAATAGATTTTTGAAGAAAACAATTTTAATCTTAAATTTTGGTAATAAAAAAGTTGTTTATAAAATAAAACAACTGATTAATATTTAAAATATTGAATTGTCATTAAAAAAAAGGTTAAAGTATATTTCTTGATGTTATATGTTATAGAGAAGTTTAAAATGTATTTTATAAATTCAATTCACAAGTATAATAGAATTTCTTTTCAGGTTAAATTGGTTTCCATTAATATAAATTTTTAAGAGGCAAATTTTATTTCAATAGTAGAGAGAAAAGTAAACCTGAACGCGACGGATATGTTAGCAGTCCATCTGCATAGCATCCTCTGTCAATGTAAGGCATTTGTGTTGACATTTGAATACGACAGGCAATCACGCGTCACTGCTGGCTGCTTTCATTAACCGAGAGACAGAGCAACTCGGGCAATTAAAGTACCCCTCAAAAAAGTCCCTCTTACACTCTTAGATTGAAATCTCAGCCCTTTGGGGTTCGAGCAAAGGGATGACGCACCCTTAACACTCAGGCGCATCAATCCGATCAAAAAGAAATTGATCTAGCTTCGATAGAGTATAGATATATATTTATAAAAGACTTGACAACATCCCCTGGGCATATAAATATGAAAATTGATATTTTATCGAGATCTCAATGACTTGATTAAACCAAGTGTGATTTTTATCATTCTTTTAACGATCACCTATCATCTTTTTTTTCCTCCTCATTAAAATGTTCAAACAAATTTCTACATTGTATCAGTTTATCTACTAACCGGCTATTATTCAATAATATTTTTAAGGTCTCTAATTTATTATTAATTATCTATTTTGAATCTGGATTTGTTAGAAATAATTTCTATGTCAAGTCTATATACTAAATCTATAGAGATAAACTTATGCTATTGAAATCATCATTTATATTGTTGATTAAAAAAAACATTCAAGCACCAAGAAGTAGTTGTCCTAGGTAAGATTAAATCATTTGGATACTTGCATACAAAATTGTGGCGACTAAAGCGGTAAGTAAGATGCCACTATTTCACACTTGAAAAGTTTCTTAACATGTAACCTTGGAATTGTAATTAAATAAATAGTTTATGTAGATTCATTTTTTTACTATCTCGGTACTATAGCCAAAGATAGTATTGCGATCACGAAAATTTTCGATGTCTAGATTTTGATGTTTTTATACGTTTTGAAGGTCCCTGAGTCATTTTCACTAAATTCTGTGTGTGTGTAGGGGGGGGGGGGTGTAGACAAGATTACGCAAAAACGGTTTGAGCTAGAATCATGGAATTTGTTATACGGGCATTATCCAAAATTCGTAGTTTTTCAACAACTTTTGAGAAATGTAGCTCAACCGGAAGAGGGTCAACAACACCTACAACCTTTTGATTTTTTTTCCTCTAAATTGACCGTAAAAATAAAGATATATGTTAGATAGTTTTTCATATGATTAAAAATTGTATAAAACTGCTATATATAGAATTTCAGCTTGATTGAATCGCTGAAAGTACCGGAATTAATTTTTTTAATACTGCAAATCACGCGCCACTACGTGATGTGGTGCATCAACAAAGAGCCAAACACAAGCTGGTTTAATATATATTTATTAATTTTAATTTATAATTTAATTAATTAAATTTAATTTAAATATAATATATGTTATTTAATCCAATTTAAATTGCAAGATAGTCGAGTGGAGACACTCCAGATTTCTTGTGTTTGAATTAAACATTTAGTTTGTGTAAATTTGAGATATCCATAAAAGTACTAATGTACCATTAACTAAAAATAACTGAAATGTATAAATAAATTTTTTGCAAATATTCAAATGTTTTAAGTTTACCAATCAAATCCACTTTAATCTATGTATGATTAATTAATTAATTTAACAAAAAAAGATATTTTAAATTTTAAAATTAAATAATTACAATTTGTGTTTTTCACCGTTTAGCATCAGTAAATAGCCGAACTTTTAAAGAATTATACTTTGAATTTGCCAACAACTAATGGTACGTATTTTATGGGAGGAGGGTTGCCAATACTCTACTCTATCATTTGACCTACAAAAATAAATTGGGGTATTTTATAAAAGAAATAACTGGAGTTCGAAAAAGTTAGAGACTATTTGAGAAATGGTAAGTAGAATGTATTTTTGTCCAAATATTTTAGCAACAAAGGTTTAGGTTGAAAATTAGAACCTTAATATTTATTTATTTGTTTTTTGAAAATAGAAATTGAATGATTATCTATTTGTAGGTCCAAATAGAGGAAAAATATAAAATAAGATAAAAATAATGTAGAATATTTTCTGCCCCAAATTATTAATCCTCGGATACTCCAGCAATATTCATGATACAATATTTAAAAATAGTTAAATAATTAAAAATTTTTTTTTGAAGTGAAACTTCTTTAGCGGCGTCCTGACATTTGGTTGAGAATGGAGAGTGAATTGAAAAAGCAAAATGTGCAGCATCGTACACGTGGCGGAAGTGAAACTTCTTACAATCTAGAGAATAAGATAAATTTTAGTTGAGAGTGTGAGTGAGAGAGAAATAGAGAAAAATAAAGGGATCATTTCGAAAGACATATAACAGTATAAAATTTTCGTAACAAATATTCGCTTTATTATTATTATTATCTACTCTATCATCATATCTACATTGCCTGTACTATTGTCGGTTGGTGCTTCAATTGGTAATACTGATATTAATGGCTTGTGATAACTAAAATAAGATATATATGTTCGTGATTCGATATTTTCTATATAACGTGTAAAAACAGCATCTATTGTAGTTCCAGATTTTGTTGTTGATTCCTTGGGATCGTTATTTATAAGCAGACCAAATGTTTCTCGAAGAAAGTTGATCAACGGCAACGAATCATCAGATCCAAAATTTACATTAAAATCTCCCCCGAGAATTAGAGGGATTTTATCTTCGCCTCGTTCAAGTGCATTAGCACCTGTGTGGCTATAAACCAGTAGTGAAAGGTGTATGAAATAAATAATATCGTCTAAATTTTGGTCGTTATTTTTTTTCGGCATAGTGAAATCTGTGGAGTAGAGAAAAGCAGTTTTAAATGCAATAATAATTTTAAATTGATTTAGTAGTGTTAAAGTAATGTTGAGATTCGGATAAATAACGTGAATGGTCATCGACGCACATAACTGTATGTGTTGGCGTGTGAATCGCCGACCATGTTCACACACACAATTACATGCGTCGGTATGCGTGCACGCTGTATATTTGACTTGAGAATTTTAATTATTTCACGATATATATCTTATCTTATTATGCTAGCTAAAATTGTATATATCTATCTATTTATCTATCTATATATATTGGTTCTCAAAAACCGCTCTAACGATTTTTTTCAAATTCACACTAGATATAGTATTTATAAAGAAAAATTGAGTTTTATTGATTACATCTCTTGAAACTTACAGCTTCATTATTAATTTCTTAATTGAAAATTATATATGGGTGACGTAAATGGCATCCATTTTGAAATTTTACTCCCGCCTTTTTTTAATTTTGTATTAATATTTTTTTTATATTTAAAATATTTTAAAATTTATAATTTAATTTCGAAATAAAATTAAAAATATTTATTTTTAATAAAATATATATATATATTTATTAATCCCGCTTTTTTTTTAAATGATATTGTATTAACATTTTTTTATATTTAAAATATTTTAAAATTCATTATTTAATTTCGAAATTTTATATTTAAAATATTTTAAAATTTATTATTTAATTTCGAAATAAAATTAAAAATATTTATTTTTAATAAAATATATATATATATTTATTAATCCCGCTTTTTTTTAAATGATATTGTATTAACATTTTTTTATATTTAAAATATTTTAAAATTCATTATTTAATTTCGAAATAAAATTAAAAATATTTATTTTTAATAAAATATATATATATTTATTAATCTCTCTCAAAAAAAAACAACAAAACAAATAAATGTCTTTGAAAGATGGTAAAAATATCTTTGTAATTATCAAAATATCATAGACCAGCAGTAAGAACAATTGTTTTTACTCCCCGAGTTCGAAGGATCGAAACTCGCCGCGTGCATTTTTTTTTTATCTATTTTCGTGATTTATTTATTCATTGTTCTTTTATTAATTAAGTTTTAGATAGTTTTATAATTTTTAATATTTTTTCAATAAAATATTATTTAATACATTTAATAATTGTAATAAATAATTAAAGAATTGTATATCAATATTTTTTAAAGGGTAGAGCGAGCTCGGTGTCTCAGGTATTAATATTACCAGCCAAATCCAATAATAATGAATCATTTTTTACTATCTCGCCAGAGATAGTATTGCGATCACGAAAATTTTCGATGTTGAGATTTTGATGTTTTTATACTTTTTGAAGGTTCCTGAATCATTTTCACTAAGGTTGAGAAAAATGTCTGTGTGTGTGTGTCTGTGTGTGTGTGTGTGTGTGTGTGTGTGTGTGTGTGTATGTAGGCAAGATTACGCAAAAACGGTTTGAGCTAGAATGATGAAATTTGGTACATGGACATTATTCAAAATTCATAGTTTTCTATCAACTTTTGAGAAATGTAGCTCAACCGGAAGAGGGTCATTACCTACAACGTTTTGATTTTTTTTCCTCTAAAGTGACCGTAAAAATAAAGATATATGTTTGATAATTTTTCACATGATTAATAATTGTATAAAACTGCTATATATAGAATTTCAGCTTGATTGATTAGCTGAAATTACCAGAATTAATTTTTTAACACTGCAAATCTCACGCGCCAACACGTGACGTGGTGCCATCAACAAAAAGCCAAACATGCGCTGGTTTAATATTTATTATTTATTATTTATAATTTATAATTAATTAAATTTAATAATAATTTTTAAATAATATAAATAATATTTAATTATAATCTAATCAAAGAAAATAAAAGTTTGAATCTATTTGATAGTTGATCTTTTTACATATAATTAATCTCAAATTAAATATTTTTTAATATTAAAAAAAAATAACAAATTTCATATGTATATTTATTTTTATAAATGTTTAGGCAAATTTTGAAATTAATATATATTTAAATTCAAATTGTATTTAATTGCGATATCTACTGGACAAGGTGGAGATCTCGCCCTCTTTTGATCATAAGTCATACTAATTTTTATTCTTTGACCCAGTAGAAGCTGAGAAATATTATTCCGCGTCAACGTACTACCGCGCATGCGCGCCGTGGACTTTGGACCTAGCGAGAGCGTAGTAGAACGAAAGACAGCACAAAACGAAGAGGCAGATAGCCTCTTTCTCAAAGACGAAAGACCGGACAAAAGAAAGACCCAGATAGCCTCTCTCTCAAAAACGAAACACCGCACAAAAGAGAGTCGGAGATAGAGGCTATCTCATTCTCACTCGTTATATCTATATCTTTTTTCTCTCTTGCGTTTCGTAACGCGTTACGAAATTTCAATTTTTCAATTCACTCTCCATTCTCAACCAAATGTCAGGACGCCGCTAAAGAAGTTTCACTTCAAAATTGAAATTTCGTAACGCGTTACGAAACGCAAGAGAGAAAAAAGATATAGATATAACGAGTGAGAATGAGATAGCCTCTATCTCCGTCTCTCTTTTGTGCGGTGTTTCGTTCTTGAGAGAGAGGCTATCTGGGTCTTTCTTTTGTCCGGTCTTTCGGTCTTGAGAAAGAGGCTATCTGCGTGTTGCTTTTGTGCTGTCTTTCGTTCTAATACCCTCTCGCTAGGTCCAAAGTCCATGGCGCGCATGCGCGCCAGTACGTTGACCCGGAATAATATTTCTCAGCTTCTACTGGGTCAAAGAATAAAAATTAGTATGACTTATGATCAAAAGAGGGCGAGATCTCCACCTTGTCCAGTAGATATCGCAATTAAATACAATTTGAATTTAAATATATATTAATTTCAAAATTTGCCTAAACATTTATAAAAATAAATATACATATGAAATTTGTTATTTTTTTTTAATATTAAAAAATATTTAATTTGAGATTAATTATATGTAAAAAGATCAACTATCAAATAGATTCAAACTTTTATTTTCTTTGATTAGATTATAATTAAATATTATTTATATTATTTAAAAATTATTATTTTTCTATTTATTAAGGATGTCTATTAAAAAATTGTAATTAACCTTATCATATGTCAAATATTATAGCTAAGTTTTTTTGAATTTTTTAAAATTTTTTATATAATTAATCTCAAATTAAATATTTTTTAATATTAAAAAATAACAAATTTCATATGTATATTTATTTATTTTTAATATTAAACGTATTTCATATTTTTTGAGAGAGATTAATAAATATATATATATTTTATTAAAAATAAATATTTTTAATTTTATTTCGAAATTAAATAATGAATTTTAAAATATTTTAAATATAACAAAATGTTAATACAATATCATTTAAAAAAAAAAGCGGGATTAATAAATATATATATATATTTTATTAAAAATAAATATTTTTAATTTTATTTCGAAATTAAATAATAAATTTTAAAATATTTTAAATATAAAATTTCGAAATTAAATAATGAATTTTAAAATATTTTAAATATAAAAAAATGTTAATACAATATCATTTAAAAAAAAAGCGGGATTAATAAATATATATATATATTTTATTAAAAATAAATATTTTTAATTTTATTTCGAAATTAAATAATAAATTTTAAAATATTTTAAATATAAAAAAAATATTAATACAAAATTAAAAAAAGGCGGGAGTAAAATTTCAAAATGGATGCCATTTACGTCACCCATATATAATTTTCAATTAAGAAATTAATAATGAAGCTGTAAGTTTCAAGAGATGTAATCAATAAAACTCAATTTTTCTTTATAAATACTATATCTAGTGTGAATTTGAAAAAAATCGTTAGAGCGGTTTTTGAGAACCAATGGTTATAGATAAATAGATAGATATATACAATTTTAGCTAGCATAATAAGATAAGATATATATCGTGAAATAATTAAAATTCTCAAGTCAAATATACAGCGTGCACGCATACCGACGCATGTAATTGTGTGTGTGAACATGGTCGGCGATTCACACGCCAACACATACAGTTATGTGCGTCGATGACCATTCACGTTATTTATCCGAATCTCAACATTACTTTAACACTACTAAATCAATTGATCAACTTTCTTCGAGAAACATTTGGTCTGCTTATAAATAACGATCCCAAGGAATCAACAACAAAATCTGGAACTACAATAGATGCTGTTTTTACACGTTATATAGAAAATATCGAATCACGAACATATATATCTTATTTTAGTTATCACAAGCCATTAATATCAGTATTACCAATTGAAGCACCAACCGACAATAGTACAGGCAATGTAGATATGATGATAGAGTAGATAATAATAATAATAAAGCGAATATTTGTTACGAAAATTTTATTCTGTTATATCTCTTTCGAAATGATCCCTTTATTTTTCTCTATTTCTCTCTCACTCACACTCTCAACTAAAATTTATCTTATTCTCTAGATTGTAAGAAGTTTCACTTCCGCCACGTGTACGATGCTGCACATTTTGCTTTTTTTTAAATTACCGAGGTGCGGCTGATAAAAACAAAATACAATTACTATAAATATTAATATGATATATATTTGTAAAATTATTTAAAATTTTAAAATTCAAAATATAAATATTTTATTATAAATGTTTTATTTCTAAAATAAACTTTTATTGGATATTTAAAAAAAAAACAATTTATTTTAATTGCTGTTTGGCAAGATAAATCCTTTTCAATATTTACCCTTTTATTATGAATTATATATTAATAGTTTTCACTTTTTTTTTACTTTTTATATTTACTCTTTAGATCATGCTAGCGAAGCAAAATGGTTGTTTATATTTGACTAGATTGGCGAGAAATGGAGTACATATGGAACTGCATCACTTTCACTTACATATAAATATCATATTTTGCATAAATACATAAATTTATAACATAAATATTTAAATTTTGCAGTCAAATAAAAATACTAATATACAAAATAAATTCAAAAAAATGTAACAAATTAATTGTGTGTTTAGAATGATAAATATATATAAATATATATTTTTAGATTTAAATGAAATTTTAAATAGTGGGTATTTTTGGATCAGAGAGAGAGAGAGGAGAAAGTGAGAAAATCTCTATATTTAAGAATAGAGGAAGACACCTTGAGAGAGAGTACACCTTTTGTTATCGACCGACGATAGGAAGGGAAGGTATTGTTTTCACACCAAATTTCACTTGTAGAGATTTTTACATATCTCCACGCATCATACATTTTGTTAACAGAAAAAAAGTATTTTTAGCATGATATCTGTCCGTCCATCTGTCCATTGTGTGTGGCTCAACGGATTTTGATAAAATTTGGTAAATTTACTTAATGCATCAGCAGCATGAATTCATCAAACGGAAGTGGTAATTTACAAAGTATTAATTTCATATTCATTGTCAGAAAATATTTCACTTAAAATATAGTAATAATTAATAATTGAGTAATTAAACTAAAAATAAAATTCAAGATAATATAATTGAATCACTTTAATTCAACTTTTAAAAATATTTTTATTTATACTTTTTATATATATATATATATATAATGTTGTTTGGAAATTAATTTATTTCAAATCGTCTGTCGGTTCTGTGCCTGGCCACAGCACATATTTTCCCTAAATTTTAAATAAACTCTTAGTTTTTTCAAAATTCGAAAATATTAATTTAAAATTGTTTTTTATCACTTTACATCTAATATCTTATCAATTGAAATAATCTGTCTTTTCTTCTTGTAATTCGTTTATTTAATTTTATTCATTTATTTTTAACTGTTCCAAACTAAGGCACTAGGTAACCCACCTTGGGACAATATATAAGTTCTACTAAATATTTTCTTTTATGCATTCTATAATGCACATAAGATTGAAGGACCTTCAAAACGTATAAAAACATCAAAATCTCGGCATCAAAAATTTTCATGATCGCAATACTATCTCTGGCGAGATAGTAAATAAAATAGAAAAATCAAGCTCAAAATGGTTTATTTTTTAAAAGTAACCTTAGTTTTTTTTTAACAAAAAAGAAATATATATATATTTTAAGGATCCATTTTGTTAAACTAGCTAATTTTAAATTCAAAAATCCTTTGCAATGATTTGCCATTCAGAAGAAGATTCTTGGAAGTGAATGTAATATAATCTTTTTTTTTTGTTTGTAATCCGTAATATTATTGATTTGAAAAAAAGACAGAATGCGCAAAGTCATTGCCAACGATAAATCGTAGAGTAGTAAGGATTTCGCCCAAGCAGCATTGTCGGTAAGCAGCCATAAACTGAATTCAGTAGCAATGTCATCCATCTCGACTCCCTGCCTTCTAGTTTTATTTCGTCTGATTCTCGTGCGCAATTGGAATCGCTCTACAATGGATTGACACTTCTCGAAAGAGCGAGGCACCCGATCCAATCAGCAGGTGTCACGCGCCGTGCCAGTAAAAAACCACCGCCAGAAGCGACACGCATCCTATTATCCAAAGAAATGTAACCATTGCACAATTCCACTTAAAATATCATCCTTTTACTACACAATTTTATTATTATTATTATTAGTCATATACATTAGAAAAGGAATCAACACAATTTAGTTAATGGATTAGTTAGAATAACAAATAAAATAAAAATTATATAATTTTAGCATTAATATTTAGTATAATTTAAGATAGGACTACACAAATGGTCTTAAAATAATAAAAAAAACAAAACTGGAGTGTCTCCGCTCGACCATCTCACAAATTTGAATTGGATAATCAAGTTTTTTTCTATTATATATTTGAAAATTAATTAAAATTTAATTCTAACCGATCATAGAATTTAAGATGTTTAACATAATTTTCACTGAAATATTCTTATTTTCTTATCTTCTGAGTGACTTAATACTATATTCTTGTGAGTTGCGCAAATTTATGAAATAGCAGTTGAAAACTGATTTTAGCTGCATTTAACTTTTATCATAGTTTTGATAAAAATTAATTACATTACTCGACAGGAACATAGCAATTGATGTCCATGAAAAACTACCAAACATCTTTATTTTTACGGTCAGTTTAGAGATAAAAAAAATGAAAACCTGGTCCTCTTCCGAATGAGCTACATTTCTATTTCTCAAAGTTGATAGAAAATTTTTTCTTAATACTATGCATTCAGATTTTATATAGATTTTATATAGTTTACTTGGAAAACATCTTTATAAAAAAATAATTTTATTGAAGTGAAACTTCTTTAGCGGCGTCCTGACATTTGGTTGAGAATGGAGAGTGAATTGAAAAATTGAAATTTCGTAACGCGTTACGAAACGCAAGAGAGAAAAAAGATATAGATATAACGAGTGAGAATGAGATAGCCTCTATCTCCGACTCTCTTTTGTGCGGTGTTTCGTTTTTGAGATAGAGGCTATCTGGGTCTTTCTTTTGTCCGGTCTTTCGTCTTTGAGAAAGAGGCTATCTGCCTCTTCGTTTTGTGCTGTCTTTCGTTCTACTACGCTCTCGCTAGGTCCAAAGTCCACGGCGCGCATGCGCGGTAGTACGTTGACGCGGAATAATATTTCTCAGCTTCTACTGGGTCAAAGAATAAAAATTAGTATGACTTATGATCAAAAGAGGGCGAGATCTCCACCTTGTCCAGTAGATATCGCAATTAAATACAATTTGAATTTAAATATATATTAATTTCAAAATTTGCCTAAACATTTATAAAAATAAATATACATATGAAATTTGTTATTTTTTTTTAATATTAAAAAATATTTAATTTGAGATTAATTATATGTAAAAAGATCAACTATCAAATAGATTCAAACTTTTATTTTCTTTGATTAGATTATAATTAAATATTATTTATATTATTTAAAAATTATTATTAAATTTAATTAATTATAAATTATAAATAATAAATAATAAATATTAAACCAGCGCATGTTTGGCTTTTTGTTGATGGCACCACGTCACGTGTTGGCGCGTGAGATTTGCAGTGTTAAAAAATTAATTCTGGTAATTTCAGCTAATCAATCAAGCTGAAATTCTATATATAGCAGTTTTATACAATTATTAATCATGTGAAAAATTATCAAACATATATCTTTATTTTTACGGTCACTTTAGAGGAAAAAAAATCAAAACGTTGTAGGTAATGACCCTCTTCCGGTTGAGCTACATTTCTCAAAAGTTGATAGAAAACTATGAATTTTGAATAATGTCCATGTACCAAATTTCATCATTCTAGCTCAAACCGTTTTTGCGTAATCTTGCCTACATACACACACACACACACACACACACACACACACACACACAGACACACACACACAGACATTTTTCTCAACCTTAGTGAAAATGATTCAGGAACCTTCAAAAAGTATAAAAACATCAAAATCTCAACATCGAAAATTTTCGTGATCGCAATACTATCTCTGGCGAGATAGTAAAAAATGATTCATTATTATTGGATTTGGCTGGTAATATTAATACCTGAGACACCGAGCTCGCTCTACCCTTTAAAAAATATTGATATACAATTCTTTAATTATTTATTACAATTATTAAATGTATTAAATAATATTTTATTGAAAAAATATTAAAAATTATAAAACTATCTAAAACTTAATTAATAAAAGAACAATGAATAAATAAATCACGAAAATAGATAAAAAAAAAATGCACGCGGCGAGTTTCGATCCTTCGAACTCGGGGAGTAAAAACAATTGTTCTTACTGCTGGTCTATGATATTTTGATAATTACAAAGATATTTTTACCATCTTTCAAAGACATTTATTTGTTTTGTTGTTTTTTTTTTGAGAGAGATTAATAAATATATATATATTTTATTAAAAATAAATATTTTTAATTTTATTTCGAAATTAAATAATGAATTTTAAAATATTTTAAATATAAAAAAATGTTAATACAATATCATTTAAAAAAAAGCGGGATTAATAAATATATATATATATTTTATTAAAAATAAATATTTTTAATTTTATTAAAAATAAATATTTTTAATTTTATTTCGAAATTAAATAATAAATTTTAAAATATTTTAAATATAAAATTTCGAAATTAAATAATGAATTTTAAAATATTTTAAATATAAAAAAATGTTAATACAATATCATTTAAAAAAAAAGCGGGATTAATAAATATATATATATATTTTATTAAAAATAAATATTTTTAATTTTATTTCGAAATTAAATTATAAATTTTAAAATATTTTAAATATAAAAAAAATATTAATACAAAATTAAAAAAAGGCGGGAGTAAAATTTCAAAATGGATGCCATTTACGTCACCCATATATAATTTTCAATTAAGAAATTAATAATGAAGCTGTAAGTTTCAAGAGATGTAATCAATAAAACTCAATTTTTCTTTATAAATACTATATCTAGTGTGAATTTGAAAAAAATCGTTAGAGCGGTTTTTGAGAACCAATATATATAGATAGATAAATAGATAGATATATACAATTTTAGCTAGCATAATAAGATAAGATATATATCGTGAAATAATTAAAATTCTCAAGTCAAATATACAGCGTGCACGCATACCGACGCATGTAATTGTGTGTGTGAACATGGTCGGCGATTCACACGCCAACACATACAGTTATGTGCGTCGATGACCATTCACGTTATTTATCCGAATCTCAACATTACTTTAACACTACTAAATCAATTTAAAATTATTATTGCATTTAAAACTGCTTTTCTCTACTCCACAGATTTCACTATGCCGAAAAAAAATAACGACCAAAATTTAGACGATATTATTTATTTCATACACCTTTCACTACTGGTTTATAGCCACACAGGTGCTAATGCACTTGAACGAGGCGAAGATAAAATCCCTCTAATTCTCGGGGGAGATTTTAATGTAAATTTTGGATCTGATGATTCGTTGCCGTTGATCAACTTTCTTCGAGAAACATTTGGTCTGCTTATAAATAACGATCCCAAGGAATCAACAACAAAATCTGGAACTACAATAGATGCTGTTTTTACACGTTATATAGAAAATATCGAATCACGAACATATATATCTTATTTTAGTTATCACAAGCCATTAATATCAGTATTACCAATTGAAGCACCAACCGACAATAGTACAGGCAATGTAGATATGATGATAGAGTAGATAATAATAATAATAAAGCGAATATTTGTTACGAAAATTTTATACTGTTATATGTCTTTCGAAATGATCCCTTTATTTTTCTCTATTTCTCTCTCACTCACACTCTCAACTAAAATTTATCTTATTCTCTAGATTGTAAGAAGTTTCACTTCCGCCACGTGTACGATGCTGCACATTTTGCTTTTTTTTCATTGATTATTTTTTTAAATGTTTCAATTATTGTTTTAAATAAATTATATATAAATAAATATATAAATATAAATCAAATAATAATAATTAAAAAGATTTGAAATAATAAATAGTACATAAATAAATGCACTAATAATAGTATAATAGTAAAAATAGTATTAGATAGAAATTAAAATTGGAATAAAATGTGTCAATATTCAACATTTCAATTCATTCGTTTTCAAACCAAGGCAAATGCTTCTTAATTGGAATGAATCTCTGTAAATTTCCTTTCTTCTAGATTCTAGAGGATGCTATTTTAAATAAAATTTCTTTATATAACCTTTCATTAAAAATCTACTGACAACATTTATTTATTTAATAAAAAAATAATATTTCTCTAAAAATGCAAAAATCCTAGCGATTGAGCAAACGTGGTCCAAAGCAGGCCTTTTCGAAAGAAGAAGTTAATTATTTTGAATAGTAAAAATATTATATACAAAAATATAGAAGAATTTTCACGTCGTCGTTTGGGAGCCCATGGCATATTATATTTATTAATAATTTTTTAAATTTTTAAAAATTATGACATACTTTAGTAATGATCTGCTTTATCCAATATCGTTGATTTAGATAAAGATATAAAATATAATAAAGTTAATTAATGAATTATGAAATCTAAAAAAGTATATTATAAAAAATACTTATTCACATAGTTGATTATTTTAAGATATTTTGTCAATGAACATCTAAGATATTTTTGTTTTTTATTAAGAGAATTTTTATTAAAAGACCACATTATTTGTATAAAATGATTTATTAAATTAAAATAATTGTACAACGTTTCAACTGCTTATTCTGCAGTCGTTTTCAAGTAACCGTACGCTTGCTCCGATTCAAGCGGACTGATATTTTTGTTTTCTCGAACCTGAAATAAATTGTATAAATACACATTCTGGATCTCAACAAAATATTTTTCATTTTTTATATCTTATTAATATTTAATTTGTCTCAATTCAATTAATTAAAAATATTTAATAATAATTATTTTTTTTCCTATTATAATAATGACAAACAGGAAATCACTTGCATTTATTTTTTATTTCTGAAATCAATTTGCATTTGTAAACATATTTTTATCAACAATTTTAGTATAATGAATTTTATTTTTTTATATATATTCTGCTTACATATGAAAGTACAAATAGTATCCATATGTGTATTTATTGATTAATTTAGTTTGAAAGAAAAAAAGAAAACAATCCATTGATGCATTATGGCCAGGTGTCAAAGGATTCAAAAACATTTTAAATATCACGTTGTGCAAAAATTGGTATAGATATCAATAAATATTAGAATGTGTTTATTTGTATTGACATTTAAGTTTACATTTTGTTTAATGCAAATATATACGGCTATATTTCTTTGATATTTGATAATGATTGCTATTGACAATCATGATTTATTTATCATTTGGCATACCTAGATCGAATATATCTGTATGGTATTGTATTAATAGTTATCCCTCAAAGGGAATATTTGATATGAAGGCATATATACTTAATCAGCATATCGTGTGTTTATTGATATCACTAGGTTGGTATTTAATTTTAGATTATTACATTCAATCTCTTTGATTATTAGTAGTATATTGTTCGAGAATGTATATTAATCAATTGTTGCATATGAAATATATACATACATGTATATATCTAATCTTATTATAATAAAATTATATATATATATATATATATGTATCTATGTACGAGGGCAGGTCAATAAATCCGAGACTTTTTGAATGAAACACAAGTTTTTTGGATAAAAAATTATTTTATTTTTCAACTTAGTCTCCTTATCGCTTCCAAAAATGAGATTTGTTGAGGATATCAAAATAGATTTGTTTGTGAGATGATTTCATCATTGGAGTCAAATCTCTTTCCGCCGAGTCATATCTTCAGGTTTGGAAACAAGAAATAATCACTTAGGCCTAAATGGATTTTCATAAAAATTCACTTTTTTCCATTTTCTTCTCAAATCCGTTATTAATGCATGCCAATTAAAAACTAAAACACCCAGCTGGTTCCAATTTCGACAGGAGCCAGCTGATAGTTACCTGCTGACAGGAGCAGTGTTGCCATTTCATTTTCATTTAAGAGACAAAAATTCGAAATGTCACCAACTTATTGACCTACCATCGTTACTGAATAATACACATGATTTTTATGAAATTCACCTATTAGGCGATTTTTGAGATAAAGAATCGATAGTCCTTCTTTATAGGAAAATTGATTTTAATTTGTCTTAAAATTATATTCATTGTTTGTAAAGAATATTTTTTTAAATGCCTAAAACTAAAATATAAAAATTATAAATATTTATTTGAATTAAATTTACAAAAATATTCAGTGAAAAATTTATTATTTATTCCAAGATTTTTTTAATAACCAATTAATTTATTAAAAAAAAATTATTGATTTTTTAATCCGGTTTCAGGTGAATTAAAAATATCCATATATATTATATATAAAAAATATACTTTCATTTAATAACAATTAATTGAATTGTTTTATTTTCTACTGATGATGGCACTTATATACTCCATATAATTACTATATTAATATGGAGTATAAGTAGAAATTATAAAACATGTCTAAAATTACAGCGTTTTTAAAGTTCTAATATTAAGATTCATTATTATTATTATTATTATATTAAAGTGTAAAGTGAATCGGTAAGAATAATCTTTAATTTTCGTTTTTTTGTTTACATGTAATTTTGTAAATATTTTAAATCAGTATTGATATAAATAGCAATTTAAATTTGTCCTAAATTTACAGAGATGCAGATTTCGGTTTATTTCACACCCTCTCCATATATAAATATAGCCTTATAAAATTTAGAGATAAATATCTTTTTTTTTAAATACCTACCCCATATTCACTAGAAATAAGCTAAATCTAAAGATTTACGACCCAACACCAAAAGGCTGCACACACCTGTACTTAGAAAAAACGGAAACTTACTGCTAGAACAGTCTTACAATACAATTACATTTAATATTTCGTATTTTTAAATACGAATTTTTTACTATAGTATCGATTATATTTTTTTTCTATATTTTAAATAATATCATATTAAAATAGATTATATATGTTTTAACTTTTAATTTATTTTTTTTTTGTTTATTTTCTATTCGTTTTTAAGAAGTGTCAAAGAAACTAAATTCAGGTAGTTACTAATTATTTAAATGAAAGGAAATACATAAAAGCATTAATTATAGTGATAATTTAAAGAGTATTTTTTTTATCTAAAAAGCTTTACATAAAAACACCTTTTTCATTCTAAACTATGGTTTGTTTTTGTCTAATTCTGATAAAAAAAAATCTTGTGGTGTGGCCTCTTCTCGCGTTGGTCATTCGAATAAGTTTCGACATGTTTACGGAGGCCCATAAACAAATCGACAAGCAACCAAGAAGCTTTCCTTCATGAGGGCTCTGTTTGATGCTCTTGCTTATCTTTACGAGGGTCTTCTTCCAACTCCACCCTCTGAACTCGTTTGACGGATGGCCATTATCAAAAATACCACATGTTTGATGTCTGTCATCCGGTTATTTTTCGAAATCATCTCTGTTGCTTTTTAGATTGTCGAGATGTGGTCATGGCTGCAATCCGAACCACGAAAAGAGTCATCTTTGACTTCATCGATCATACACTTATCTTCTGATACGTCCTTGTTGACATCAATCACTGATTTCTAGCCTATTAAGCAGCTCTTGTCAATTGTCAACTATTGAGAAAGTTAATGCGTTTGATAACGCTAAAGCACTACCATGTAATTTGTAGTGGCACCCAGATTTTTGAGCTTGATTGTAACTCAATACTTTTGTTATTTTGGCCTATTGAAAGTTTTGTTTGTTTTTTTTTAATAATAGTACCCTTTACGATTTTATTTGTTAAAAAATAGAATAGCCTGAGAACGTTATTTCGTAATTTTAAAGGGAATTTATTCTTTGTGCAAACATGATTAAATCATAATAGATATTTATATTTATAAGAGCTATGATTCCTTTTATCACATTTAAACTATTCATTTATTACTTTTTAGATTTGGCCTAGATTCTACAACCCCCTTTATGTATTCAAGTCAGCCCTTTTCAATTTCTTTGTCTATAAAACAAAGTAAAAGCCCTTTTAACCTTTCAAAAAGACAATTTAAGATGTGAGAAAATAATTCATTTGTCTTTCATCAAATAATCCACCGTTCTAAAAAAATCGACTTATAATACATTCATGGGACAATTTTAAAACAGTTCCAAGCCTTCTTCATATTTTATCTATATTTCAAATATGTCTTTCAAAAATAGGAAGAAAGAATAATTGATATGCATTCAAGTTAAAATTATAATGTTCAATATAAATGAATGTTGACACTTGTTTCATTTATAACGAAGCTTATAAGAATAGGTCACATATAACCGCCTGAATTTAAATTCGAAAAATATAAATTAGAATTTCTCTTTGATCAAAATTGGGAAGATACTTAAATAAAAAGTAGCGGCCCCGATTAAGAAAATCAAGACAAAGTTTGAGATGATTCACGGTAAGACGGCAACCCATTTTCATTCAATTCCATTCAATTAAATTTGCTTATAAAATTTAATCAAATTATTAAGATGTTAATTTGTATATCTTTGGTGTTAATAATTTATTCCAATAAGGAAAGTATTAATAAACTGGGATGTTAATTAAATTATTGAAAGATACAAAATTAAATAAACATGGATGACATTAAAGATAGATTATAAAAATATTTCTAAAATTTATTAAACTTTTTTTTTTAAATTATATTTAAAATTATAATTCTTTCACAAGAGGACATATTTTATTGAAATTGCAAAGTTTATACCGAACTATAATTATTATTGAAAATATTTCAATATTATAAATAATAAATTAATTAAAATAATTAATTAATTTACCATTTGTGATAATTATATAGAACAGTCATCCAGTCATGGATTTGGATAAAACTTTACCAGTGGGTTTCTTTTTTAATTCCAAATAAACTTTTCTTATACAATTTTTGCGGGTCGCTTCTAGTTTACGAGACAAATAAAGATTTTGTAATTTTGACAAATAATCTGGTTATGTACGTCGAAATATGCACCCATTAAGTAATGTTATATTGCCTAATTCACTAATTATTCACTTATTCAGTAATTTTTGGGGTTTTTTTTTGTTCGGTTTGGATATAGGAAAATTATTTAATTAATTTTTTTTATTTTTCTACATTCAATCCGAATTAAAAAAAAAACAGAAAATTAGTGGAGGTGGTCAAATAATAAAACATGGAAGCTAAATAGAATATCAATGGATTTACATGCAAACTTTAATAATTTTTATCTTGTAAAAATTGCATAAGAAAAGTTTATTTGGAATTAAAATTCTGGAGTTACCGACCGATTAAATTAATTAAATTATAAATTAAAATTAATAAATAATATTTATTAAACCAGCGCGTGTTAGGCTCTTTGTTGATGTCACCACGTCACCTGCTGGGGCGTGATTAGCAATGTTAAAAAATTAATTCCGGTACTCTCAGCGATTCAATCAAGCTGAAATTTTATATATAGCAGTTTTATACAATTTTTAATCATGTGAAAAACTATCAAACATATATCTCTATTTTTACCGACAGTTTAGAGGAAAAAAAATCAAAACGTGATAAGTAATGACCCTCTTCCGGTTGAGCTACATTTCTCAAAAGTTGATAGAAAACTACGAATTTTGAATAATGTCCGTGTACCAAATTTCATCATTCTAGCTCAAACCATTTTTGCGTAATCTTGGTTACATACACACACACACACACAGACATTTTTCTCAACCTTAGTGAAAATGATTCAGGTACCTTCAAAACGTATAAAAACATCAAAATCTCAACATCGAAAATTTTCGTATTCGCATTACTATC
Organism: Labia minor; assembly: GCA_963082975.1. Classification (NCBI taxonomy): domain Eukaryota; kingdom Metazoa; phylum Arthropoda; class Insecta; order Dermaptera; family Spongiphoridae; genus Labia; species Labia minor. Next base: position 59,804,209 of record OY720345.1, read on the forward strand.
TCAGCCGAGATAGTATAAAAGGAACCCACTTGTAAAGTTTTATCCAAATCCATGACTGGATGACCGTTCTATATAATTACCTACCATTTTATATATGTATTAATATTCATGATTTAGGAATTATTTGTTAACTATTGATCTTGAATTGATTTTGTTTGTTTTTTTTTCGTAAGAGTAGTAATTCCCTTTCCCCCCATTCTTTTTTTTTCTTTTGTCAATGTTCAATGAAAAAAGATGCTAAATCCCCAAAATCAACAACAAAAGCAATATTAAATCCACCATTTTTCAATGGTTGCATGATTAATTTTTTTTTTTCTATTACTAAAACTCTACTCTATTGCTTTAAATGAAGTGTTTACCCTGCGTATTTTTTTTATTTTATATTGTTAAATTTTTCCCCTCGAGAACAGAGGCAGGCAATTGCCTCCCGATGCAATCATATTCATGAGAGGAGACGAGACAATGAATCTCATAATGAGACAAACAGAGCGTGATTGAAGCGTCGGAAATCATCGGCCATCAAGCAAACCATTGGCCTCCGTACAACCATTTAATGGCAGCCCCCGAGGACAATTTACATATATTTAACAAAGATTTCCAACTTGAATAACTTTTGATCTTATCTGTAATAGGCTAAACATCGATTTAATCATTGCTTCTTCATTGTGTCAACAGAAAACATACGTGATGTCATTAAATTTAATTTAAAGTTTCAATTGTTGCTGTTTTTTTTATTATATTATCTTTGTTGAAAAGAGCTTGAGAGATCCTTAAGCGGTTTTTTCCCTCCTTGACTCCAAAGGAAGTTGAATCAAGCAACACCCCACACCCGCCCATCTTCTCAGCCCTCTCTGCTTACTATTAAAGGCGAAAATTCACGAGGAATCTTATAATGAAGCGAGATTTCGACGCGTTGAGGTCGTTCTCTTGTGTAAAGTAAGTTCCTTTTCTAAAAAAAAAAGTCCTTTATCAAGACCATCAGTCCTATTGTGCTTTGAATTCCACCCTCTGCATTAGTAGGTCTTATCGATGAACCCAAAATCTCTTCCATTTTATCTTCTATTTACTCTGTTTATAAAAATGATCGTTACATTTGGGTAACGAAATATTCGATGAACTCCAATGATTTGACTTAAAAAAAATATTTACATTCATTTAGAATAATAAAAACTATTATAATAGAACAATATAAATATTTATATATATATATTTATTATTTGTATTAGTTAATTATTATTATTATTTGCGGATAAACCCTGAAGATCACGCAGAGCCTTAAAGAGAAATTATTAATTATTGAATGTGGTAGATTGTCGTGCTAACCACTAAACCACTGATGAGTCTATTAATTAATTAATATGTTTATTCTTTTCCATATTATTAATATATATATACACGAGGGCAGGTCAATAAGTTCGTGACGTGACTTTTTGAATGAAACACTGGTTTTTTAATAAAAAAAATTTTATTTTTCAATGTAGACTCCTTTGAGCTCTATACACTTCGTCCAACATTTCTCCAAATTTATTATCTCTTGCAAGAAATAAGATGTGTCAAGGACATCTTTGGTGTCGATTCACCCCGAGAAACCCACTATTTTGACTGCTGTTTGGTCTCTGGTGTGTTGTGGTGGATCCACGTTTCATTCACGGTTATGAAACGGCAGAAAATTCTTGCAAAAAACTCGGTTTCAGTGATGTTTTTTTCCGCAAAAAATAATGCTTAATGAGCACACGAAATTCTCTTTTTTCCAGTTTCCTCTCACATCACGGGGTAGTCTGCTATCAATGGATGTCAAACAAAAACTAAAAGACCGAGCTGGTTCACGTTTCGATAGGAGTCAGCTGATAGTTACCTGATGTCAGTGTTGCCATTTCATTTAAGAAACAGGAAATTCAAAAAGTCACGAACTTATTGAACTGCCCTCATATATAAATATATATTTTTTTATAATCATTACATAATTGATGAGACCATTAAAATTACCACCTAAAAACTTGAATTCATGGTTTCGAATCAAAATTTATAACCTCTAGGCTGATCATACAAATTTCATTATCTATTTTGATAATATTATATCTTTTTAATTAATTAATTATTAAGATATTTTAAATTTTGTAATCTAATTAATAAAATCAAAAAAACTATAAGTATATCTTTTAAAAAATAATTAATTTCATGATTTATTATTGTCCTGAAACATTGAAATTATTTTTTTTAGTGATCTATGATTTTTATTTTTTTTTTTAATAAAACTGTTAATGTAAACGTTAAATAATAAAGTAATATTCCTCTTAAAAATATTAAAATTAATATTATTATAATTTTTAAAGAAATAACAAAATTTAGGAAATCGTGAAAAGAAATTTATTTTAATAGAATATATATCATATCATATTTCATTAAAAAAACTATGATTAATTAATTGTTAACATAAATTAATTTTGATCTAAGATGTTAAATTAAATAATTTCTAGTTCAAAGTTCAAATGTTTGTCACTATGTTTTAAGTTGATACTTTATTTATTTATTTTTATTTAATCAAGTCATGTTTTTTTATTTTCGTTTGGAGTCAGAGTTTGTGGGCCGTGCCGTCACGATCCCTTCATCCAAAACTGCCAACTGCCAACAAACTGCCAACACCCACAGCAAAATGACAGCGATATTGGTCCAAAGTTAAAGTCGAAAGCGTCTGGGTTGGAAATACACTCCTTGAGACAAGCGTGGCTCAAGACAATTTATAAAAAAAAAACCTTCCTCTCCGCCGGTTTTGTTCCTTCACCAAGCTGTTCATCATTCAGACTATAGAATATATTTAAAGAATCTCGGGTCCTCGTTATTTAGCAAGCTCCACTGTCTGAATGCCGACGTCAAATTGTTTGACATTGTTTACCTTTTTGAAAAGCACAGTGTCAACTTAGGCAAATTACTGCTGCACTAAACGCATTTTTTGGTAGAGGAAGATTCTTTCTTTCTTTTCAAATCATGTGTTTCATTAATTTCCTAATTGGAACACATTTACACTCAAATTTAAGGCTTAAATTATAGAATATATTTTTTGTGTTTTAGTATTAAATAAAATTCTAATTTTTCACATGATGATAATTACTTTTTAATTAAAAACAATTTTATGAATACAAATAAAATAACTATATCTATAAAAATTAATTGATTGGATTGAAATTAAAATTTGTAAATGTATAGTTTATACTATTAAGATACGAGTAGTAGCACAATTTTATTTGTAAAATAGTAACAAAAACCCAAATATTAAAATAGGTTTTAAATTAATTAATCTGGCAAGATAGTATTGAGATCACGAAAATTTTCGATGACGAGATTTTGATGTTTTTATACGTTTTGAAGGTCCCTGAGTCATTTTACTAAAACTGAGAAAAATGTCTGTGTGTATGTAGACAAAATTCGGCATAAACGATTAGAGCTAGAATAATAAATTTTGGTACATGGGCATTATTCGAAATTCGTAGTTTTCTATCAACTTTTGAGAAATGTAGCTCTTTCGAAAGAGGGTCATTACCTAACACATTTTCATTTTTTTCCTCTAAACTGGCCGTAAAAATAAAGATATATGTTTTTCACATGATTAAAAATTGTATAAAACTGCTATAATAATAAAATATAAAAGTGCTATAATACCGGAATTAATGTTTTAATAAGTTGACTGCAAATCACGCGCCAGCACGTGACGTGGTGCCATCAACAAAGAGCCAAACATGCGCTGGTTTAATAAATATTATTTATTAATTATAATTTATAATTTAATTAATTAAGTTTAATTTAACTATAATATATGTTATTTAATCCAGTTCAAATTGCGAGATAGAGGAGTGGAGACACTCCAGATTTTTTCCATAAGTAAATCTATATAAAACAAAAAATTGATTGGGCTAAATTCATTATTTTGCGTCTATGGGATGTTGTCAACCCAGTCTCCGGGATAAAAATTGTTAAGTTAATTGATAAAAAGTAGTACCTCTGATCAAGATAATCAAGATAAAGGTTGAGAGGATCCGTTTTACTGATTATAGAACACCTTCACTCCGCTTTCCAGAGGTTATTTTTTTGTTTTTATTTAATTTTCTTAAATATGAAATTTTATTTTACTTATATATATATATAATAATAAAAATATATAAAATTGTATATTTTAAATGAATTAGTAAAACTTTTAAATATTATTATAATGATAGGATCAAGTAAATATATTTACGGATTAATGCATTCCGCCTACGATTATCTTCCCATCTAGAAGGTGTACCATGGTCATATTTTTTAACAGTTGATATATAAGGTACCATTGGTAAGAAGGAATATTTCAATCATTTTTTTTCATTTGTTTTTTATATCATATCTCTTTATTTAATACTTCGATGTCTCTCTGTTTTTTAAAGTCATCTATATACTCATATTTCAAATAGATTATATTTCAAATTTAAATATATTCTTTACATTTTAGACACACACCAATATAAACACTCCCAATATATATGCTAGAGTATATATATATATATATAAACTTATATTATATAAAAAACGTTTTTATATAATATATCATATATATACTGAGATATATACAAAACACAAAATAATTTAGCTTCATGAAATTATAAAAACATGACGATATTTCTTATTAAATCTCAAATTTGAAATGTTGGCTTGATCGCACTATTCTATAACTCTAATAATATATTAAAATAATTATTATATAAATTTTATAAAATGTTAAAATATTTATTTTATTTGTTAACAAAATTAATAATTTATATATTTACAAAAAAAATGAAAGGTTTTTTATCTCGAAATAGAAATTTAGTGAAGTCAATATAGTTACTTCGATATATATATATAAAGTACGTTAACTCAATAAAGAAAAAAAGATAAAAAAAATTTGAAACCAAGTTGACCATTGAAGAGGGTGAAAAAGAAATCGAGGGAGTGTGGAACTCAATGACAAGAAAGCTCCTTTTGTCCGAGAGTTTGCCTTGAGAAAGGGAGAAGTGTAGAAAGTAAAAGAAGCAATTCTGCAATCAGGATGAATTTCGCAGCTGGATGAACCTGGACCTTGTCTTGGACTTTGAATTAAGGCCAAGTCCAACATTCAGCTCGATATTGACAGAGGGCCGGTCGACCTTCTTGAATGCTCCTCTTTCTAATGAAGTCTCAAACGGTGGTAGTGCAAAGAATTCCAATGAACCTTTCTACAATCTCTTCTATTTATTTAGCCATTTTATCATTTTTGTTTCAATTAAAAAAAGAAATAACAAATAATACCAAAATCTTTTTTAGTATTATGAGTATACTGGTATATATATATATATCCGTAAAGGAAAGTATAATCGTTGAAGTTTTAAGTGTTCAAATTTACACGAAGTTTAGGATTAGTTAAGGTATTTGCTGGTTATCTTTTTAGTAAACGATGAAATTGTCACTTATTTCAAAAGCCTTCTTGTTCTTAAGTTACAAACTATTTTAAAACTCTAAATTGAGTTTGTCAAGGCTTCCTCACCTTTCGATTAACTTGGATATTTAGTGAGAGTATCATTATAAAACATTTGTATTTAATATTTAATTAATTATTTAAAGATTACTAGAGCTAGTTAATTTTTTGGTCATTGAAAAAGAAATAATAAATATGTAATTATAATTTAATTTAAAAATTAATTAAATAATTAAAATAGATATACAATTGATATACCTAAATAAGTACATTTTTAAGAATTTAATTTCAATTTATCAATTCCAATACTTTAATTAATTACTAAAATTACTAAATAGGCCACTACCCCGAAGTAATGCTAACGCGGTTCCAGGGTAGAGGGCTCTGATGTGAAGAAGGGGTTTTTAGTGGTTACACCACACACGCAGTAATGGCGATTATTGGATGGTCTGAAAAGATTCCCCCGCCCTGAAAAAAAATACTTTAATTAATTAACAAATATATTTTTTAGTTCAATTATTTTCAATAGTAGTTATAATTCATTCTATTTTAAAATTTTTTTTTTTCATTTTGCTTTTAACTCAATTTTAATTTTAGTATTATAATAAATTATCATATATTCTATTTAATTATTAAAGGGATAAACAAATGTAATGGATCCACTGGTTAATGATAAAAAGATTGTTAAATATTAAAAAACTTGTTTTATAGTGATGGTTGTAGGAATGTGGTTGCTGCAAAGGGCTTAGAGTTCATTAACTTCATAAATCGACAGAACATGTTACTTATTAAATAAACTATTGATAATGTTTCGATATATTTAAGAATTAAAAAATACATAATAAATTTCAATTGTTTTTTAACAAATTTACATTTAAGTATAAAAGTAAAACTACTGATTTTTGAATTATTATATTCCCATAAATGTTCAATATAATATCAATATCGTGATTTCAATAGTAATTCGCAATGACAATTTATAATCTATATTTTCTTAAAATTCATTTTATATATATATATATATATATATATAAAATACGATATAATCATTCTAAGTAAATAATCTTTCTTAAGAGTTTCTTTAACCATAATCAGCTAACAAATAGAATACTAATATTTTATTAAATTTCTCCTCTACTAAATTTCAAATTATTCCTTTTTGCATATAAATACTCATATTATTTGTGAATATTCTATTTCTAGTGTATAGGATAGCATGTAATTGAATGCCTTTACAACAACCGACGGCAAATTTAGCGTATATATGACTCCGAGGCACTCTCGTATATTTATCGTATAAAAGAGGAAATGATTAAAGTTCATACTTATATTCTCTTAAACTCATTCGAATATGTATAATGAAAATAGGAAATGAATTCTATAGAATAAAATTTTAATAGATGTTGTTGAATATAAACTAAAAAGTTCAATTAAAATAAAATCCTAATGAATATGAATTATTTATAGTAAACAATCCTGTGAAAAATATATAATTATTTTAACACAATTTTATTAGATAGTCATTAAAACATACATATATTGAAAATGGGTTTGCATCTAACACTTTCAGATATCAAATTATTTGGAATTTAACATCGGTATTATTAAATCGAATACAATACATTAATTCAATGTATTATATATATTACTTAATGAAGAATCTCCATTATTTTAAAGTATACTTAGTGGCATCACTTGGGTTGTTTTCATGTTATGGTGTCAGCCTCTCACCCCCTTCTTTGAAAAATCCATTATAACATTAAAATAATAACCAAAATAAAATTTTTGTACTTTTTAAAAATATTTCAATATTGCGTCACCTTTCAGATGTTGTTCATTGTCAGTACAGATCACCCCCCCCCCACACACACTGCTCATATCAAATGAATAAGGTGGTTGGACAACATCACGCTGATGTAACTTAATAGAACGCATTTCTTATTTAGTTATATTCTATCTTCCTAATTATATAAGAATCAGGAAAAAATAATTCGATTTGATATCGTAAATATCCAATTTAATTAATTCTACATCCAAAAATAGAATGTTCTTCATTATGATCTTTTTTATGTGTAGTATTTATAAATTAAATTTGTTTAATTTTAAGATTTATTTGTTATTGATAAATGTGGAGAATTCTGCCACTGGCTTTGACGCCTGGGAGGTGCTGCCCTGATGGAGCAACCCAAAACCATGAAGGGATTCCGAATATGTGTGTGACCGGCTGGCCATTATTATCAAATATTATAACTTTTATTACTTATGTACATATATTTAGTAATATATATAAAAGTACATGTTTGATATTTGATATACCTATTAATTATTCTTACTTCAATTTAATAGTATGAAGGAATTTGAATAAATTAATAGGATTTTTTAAAAGTGTTTGGGAAACTCTAATTTCTTTTGGGAATTAGTAACTCAGTAATTCATTCTAAAATGATCTTGTGATATGCAAAAGAGAAATAAAAGGGATTAACAGAAATAAATTATGTTAAAATTTTTTTTTTTATAATAATAATAAATTTTCTAATATTCTAATAGAGGATATATCTAATCGTACATTTATGTCAAAATGTTGGGGTGTATATTCGATTACTTGAAAAAGTATGACTCAAGAGAGGTATGAATCAAATGGTGACTGGGACTAAAATATCAGTGTTCCCTTCTCGGATCGAATTTAATTGAATTTTACATTTGAATTCTTAAACTTTCTAAAAATAGCTACAACGATCGTGTTCAGATTTTTTATTATGTTGAGGACAAAAAGAGATTCCGAAGATTAAACCCTTTCTTCATTTTTATTTTCATATTTCTTATTATCTTATTTAGTTACCTGGCTGATGTATTTAATTTAATTTAATTGGCAACTGAGATCGTTGCAGATTAAGCAAGGTACGCTATTCCCAATAGGTGTCGTTTAATTAATAAAACGTGTAGATAAGCAGAAGGGTCGATCGGCGATACAAATTAACTTGAAGGCATCCAGAGGAATTTAAACAGCGCGACCCCTCACCACTCTACTACCAATCCTAATTAACTTACTCTCCATTCGATTGATTAATACTAAAATAAAATAAAAAATATTTTTCAATTTTATTTTATTTTTATTTAACTTCTCAAAATCAATCAAATGATTCATGTGAATATTGAAGATATTTATTTTATTTTTTTTTTATGTTTTAATTTAACTTACTTAAATTAATTTTAAATGAAAAAAATATATTATAATAAACTTCAAAATTTTTTATTTTATTATTATTAGTTAAACTGAAATATTCATTAAATAAATGATAGTATTATAGCAAATTCATTATATAATGTTAAATTTTTATTAAAAAAATTTCAAAATAGATTTTTATTTTAAAATGAATTTTTCTTGGTTTTATTTTTAAGTAAAAAAATGTTCAATTTAATAAAATACGATATATTAAAAATCCAAGTGAAAAATATTTTTTGATTGCCAAATAACGATGTATGTCAGTATTTTTATTTTAATTAAAAATCTTTACTTGGAAATTGTACCTAACTATATATTAAAGTTAAAATACTTAAAAAAAAACATAAATTAACTTTTTTTTTATACTTTTTGGATTTTGTATATATGAAATATTTATTAAACATTCTTCTTGTTGTTTAAACAAAGAACTCTAAGAGACAAACTACCTAATAACTGTTTCATCCTACTTCCACTACTTTTTTACAAAGTTTCCAAATAAATTCAAGAAATTTTTGTATTTTTTTTATCTCATTCATAGATGAGATTTATTAAAAGTTAAGTCTTGACTGATAAAAGGGTGATCAAAAAATTCCCAGTTGAATTTAGGCAAAATTTATTTGAATTTTGTGGGCTGTGTATTAGCATCAACATAAATGGAGTTTTCAAAAAAAGTGCAACGTTAGACTATTTTTTATCATTTTTCATAGTCTTGTTAACGTTTCAATATTGTATAAACTTTATATCTAAAATAACTTTATGGAATAAATATATTAAGTAAGTAGGTACATTTTTTTACATGTCTTCTATGATGGTATATTGAAAAATGATCCATCTTATTTTAATAAGCAATAGTGACGGAAAAAAGAGAACTCCAGTCTGCTACTAGTGCAGCACCATTCTCAACAACATTAAAATATGAATGAAAATTAAAGAAATTAATTTTTTATTTCAATTTAATTTTAAATGATTAACAGTTTTATGTTTAAAAAGTTCTTTACTTCTTATACTTTTTCGAATTATTAATGCTGTTGAGAAAGGCACTGCTCTAGATTGGTGGTTTTTTTTTTGTCACTGTACACATACATTTTAGTGCTTTGCCAATTTCGAAGAAATTAAAATGACTGTAACAAATTTGCTACGTTTAGATACGGAAAGAAGATCTTTCGAAGGTAGATACAATTGTTAGAATTTATTTGAGACAATGTTGAAAAATAGACGAAATCTATTATTTTAAGAAGTATATAATGAAATTGTAGTATTCAAAATGTATTACAGCCTGAACAACCTTTTGACAATATACTCAAATAGAAGTGATCATAAGAGATAATATATAGTAAGAGAGCAAGTCTGTGATTTGTTGAATTTCCCGTCTCTTAAATGAAGTGGCAACACTGCTCCTGTCACCAGGCAACTATCAGCTGACTGCTATCGAAATTTGAACCAACTGGGTCTTTTAGTTTTTGCTTGACATCCATTAATAGCAGAATATATTTGAGAAGAAAATGGAAACAAGTGAATTTCCATGAAAATCCCTGAATTGGAATTCGAATTGTTCCTTCATCCGCCCTATTCTCCAGATTTAGCCCCGAATGAGTATTTCTTGATTTCAAACCTGAAGAAATGACTCGGGGGAAAGAGATTTGACTCCAACAATGAAATCATTTCATAAACAAATCTATTTTGATATCCTCTGCAAATCTTATTTTTTAGAAGGAATAAAAAATTGGAAGAACGTTGGACGAAGAGGCTACGTTGATAAATATAATAATTTTTTATCAAATAACCTGTGTTTTTTCATTCAAAAAGTCATGGACTTATTGTCCTAAATATTTTAATAATTACCAAATATTCTAATTTATTATAAAATAATTTATTATTTAAATAAAAAAAAAATTAGATTAAAATTAACGAATGTGTTGATAAATGAAATAAGGTTTCTACTACACAAGTTATTTTATTTCCAACCACCATTTAATTTATCCTTAGTATTGAATAAATCATCATTCACATGAAGCGATTTAAATTATATATCAGATTTATTCAATTGATAGAATTATTTGACTTAATAAAATGGATTCAAATATAATAAATAATTAATAATCAAAAGAATAATTTTATTTCTATTCAAATTGCTATAATAGAGGAGAAACTTTATATATTGTATAGATAAGTTGATTAAATATGAAATATAAATCATCATAAATGTTGATCACGATCTAAAATGAAGATATTTACTAGAAATCTTGTGATGTGGTAGATTTCAAAGGGTTTATTATTTCCAAATGGGAAAGATAACTTTGTAACTTGATTGAATTAATCATAATATTGAAATATTCTTGAGGCACAACTTTCTTCAAGTTTAAATTAGATAATATTTCCCTCTATGAAAAAGATTATTTCTTTATAAGAATGAATCATTTAGATTAAAAATTCAGGTATTATATATCCTTTTGTGGCGAGCGGTAGTCATTGAAAATTTAAATAAAGGCTACTTGCATTCAAAAGGACTCTTAAAGATTAAAGAATTTTAAATGTAGTTTCTGTTATGAATATTCAAATTAATGATCTATTTACATTTATATGCAAATCCCTGAATGAACCTCGAGTGAAGGGAACCCCAAGATGGTCGTGTCTCTTGTATTTCAATTGACAAGAGCTGTCAGCGAAACGCACACGGTTTGTTCTTTCACCATTCCAATGAAGAGTCACCATTGCTCCACAATGTGTCAATTAACTCCTCTCGATTTTAATGACGCACATACTGAAGATCATTATCTTCGTCGAAAACCTTTGATCTCTAATTAAACTCCCTTCTCTCTATTTTTGAACTTTTTTTTATCTTTTGTCTCTTCTAACGATAATTTTTTTTCTTCTGTTAAACCCTTGCTCCTATTTCTTTACCTATTTTGTTTTTCTTTTTTTTTTCTTTTAAGATGATAACATTCAATCGATTTTTTTTTAAATTGTAATCCGTAGATTAGTCCTATAAAAAAATGCCAAGAGATGACATATGTTGTTGAAGGTTTGTTTTTGATCTGAGATAACAACAAAGTCTATTCTCTTGCTTTCATCAAAGATTTAAAGAAGTCAAGAAAGCATGGGACTTGGTGGTAATTCACTCTCGATTAATCAAACATTCCAATAAGCGAGATCTCAATGATGGTGATGCTGATTGGAAATTTCGATGAGTGACTCTATTGATGGCTTGACAAGAATTCTGTTGAATAATGATCCTCTTATATTCTAGAGCCAAGTTGTATGATAATATTTAATTGAAAATATTTCAATCATTGCATGAATGCTTAAACAAAAGTAAACTTGAAATTTAATGTGACATTCTATAGATTTTTCTTGTGAACCTTCAAGAATAATTTATTAACGATTGAAGATAAGAATCTTGAAAATTCACAAAATTATATTTTATTAATTAACAAACGATACAGTACTACTTTAAAAATATTTCGAATGATGTTTAATTAAGAATACATAATAAAAATTTCTCTCCTTTGGAGACAGTGATCCTTATATATTATTAACTCTTAGTCCATTCACGATGTTTGTCGATTTTGATTAACCTACTACCTAGATAATAATGGATTTTTGCAAATTCCTCAAATTTAAATATGTTTTTGAAAGTAGCTATGTACATTTTGTTTGATTTAAATTTTTAACTATAGTGTAATTCAAATATGTTTTTAAACTTGAAATGGACGACATTTGATGTTAATACAGTTTTTTACCGACCGACGATAGTAAGGGAGGTATTGTTTTCACACCAAATTTCACACGTGGAGATTTTTACATATCTCCACGAATCATGCATTTTCTTAACAGAAAAAAGTATTTTTAGCATGATGTCTGTCCGTCCGTCCGTCCGTCTGTCCGTCCGTAGATGTGTACAGCCTGAACGGCCCAACCGATTTTGATGAAATTTGGTATATTTACTTAATGCATCAGTGGGATGAATTGATCAACTTTTGGTGCAAATCCGGAAACCGGAAGTGGTAGTATTAGCGATCGACGATAGGAAGGGAAGGGTTATTTTCACACCAAATTTCACACGAGGAGATTTTTTTATATATTATCACGAATCATGCACTTTGTATTGGTTTTATCCTCGGGAAAATCATATTTATTAGTTTTTTCTTGATTTAAAATTATATGACGTCATCCAGCCATTCATGACGTCACAGCCTGGTCTTGCATATATATTATAAATAAAATAAAATTAAAAATGTTTATATTTATTATTTATGTATCCATATCTGTTTTTTATTACATTAATAGATATATTAAAATTATTTGAAATTGTTTCTGTAGCTGCTAATTAATTTACTTCAAACCGTTCGGACCTGGCCACAGGTCAACTTATTTCAAATATTAATACATTAATTAAATTTATTTAATTAATTTTAGTTTTATATGGAATAAAATAAAATATTTAGCAGCATATAAATTTGCCTTGGTAAAATAAAATAGATATTTAAATAGATTTTTAGCGGTTTTACATATGAAAAGATTTTTCTTTTAGGTAATCCCATAATTCTTACAATAAATTATCCTCAAATACTCACTAGGATTAGTATTAATTGTGATAATAAGTCAATAAAACCCTAACTTTTTGAGTTTCCCGGCTCTTAAATGAAATGGCTGCCTCGTGATTTGAGAAGAAGATGGAAAAAAGTGTATTTCGTGTAGTTCGTTCATGAATTGGGTTACGAATTGCTCCCTCATCATCCCTATTTTCCGGATTTAGCCCCGAGTAACTATTTCTTGTTACCAAACCTGAAGAAATGGCTCGGCAGAAAGAGAGATTTGACTCCAATCTCACAAACAAATACCTATTTTGATCTCGACCAATCTTATTTTTTGGAAGGAATAAAAAAAAATTGGAGAACGTTGGACGAAGTGTCTAGAGTTCAACTACGTTGAAAAATAAAATAATTTTTTATCCAAAAACCTGTTTCATTTAAAAAGCCACTGACTTATCTCTAGCGAAATAGTAATAATATTGAAGGGAAATCAAGTAAAAGCATGGTAAAAAAAAGGTCAAGAGGATTTTTTGAAAATATCAATAAATTTTTAAAATTTTTAAATATTAAATGTAGCTATTATATAAATATTTCCAACAAAAAAAAAAAAAAAAAAAAAAAATAGAAAAAATATAACATGGTTAGCAATTGGGTAGTGTATTATTTGTGCATTTTCGAAATCAAACCATTTCCAATAAACAGTTGTTTAATTATATCTTATAAATTTTAAATCAATACTAATTATTGCAACAATTTATTAACCCTCCTTATCATAGTAACTTTCCATTGGCAACATTCTGAGGTTTTGCCAACCATTTGTGTAGATGGCTATCGAAATTTAAATAAATCACAAACAAAAAATAATCTATAAGAAAATTTTAAAATCTTGATAAATCAAAAAATAATTATATATGTAATTTTGCAATTTTTAAATATAATATACGTATGAATATCTATTATATCTATTTAAAGAGAGTGAGAGGGAGAGAGATATAGTAATATGATTATAATATATTAAATAAAAATTTGAATATATTAAATACATATCATTATAAAATTATATATTCATCTCTAAAAATTATTAAACATTTCATCGAACTAATTAAAAATTGATGATATTTTGACATATAACCCTTGAACATGTATGAATAATTGTGTGTCAAATAAAAACAAAATGAAGGACAATTTGATTACCCAATGTCAGAGTGTACATGTCCATTTAAATGGAAGGGTATTTAGGAAAATAAAAAAAAAAATAAAAAAATAAAAACAAAAATGAACTCTTACAACTCGTAAAATGGCTTTTTAATTAATCTCTCTTATAACCTGTCAGGTGAGATTTAGAAATAATGTATTGTATTTATCCCAAAGTATTTAACAATTGTTGAATTTGTTCATGGTGATTGGAAATGGGCCATTGTGCTGACCCGAACGAATATTTCATTGCAAACCATCGGAGACCATATGGTCATCGTACTAATGACACATTGGATGCTTAATAGAACAACTGGTGTCCACTGTTTCCTGAAGATTAATTGCTGAACTCGGTCCAATCTATTATTGCTGAATATTATGTGCAGGTCACTCCGAGTGTGTTACCCTTCCACTTTTACTGTCATGGAAAGTCACGCATTTTGATACAGCGGGGCAGATCAAAAGCAAATTTTCTTTTCTCATTTTCAATAGGGTTAGTGTCCCCCAAAAGAGCTCTATAGAGATTTATTTATTTTATTTTTTTTATGAATGGATTTTGTGTTTTTGACCACCCCCTGCTCTGGTTAGTCATCCGATTCATAATCTCCCTTGCTTTTAAAAAAAAAATATTTCTAAATATCCATTTCAAAAACATATTTCGCATTTCATTGAATTTCTTATAAAATCAACTTTGAACATTTTTTTTTTCTCTTTTTAATTTGAGTAGGTAATAGTTATAAATATGAAAAGGAAATTTTAAAAATATTGACTCATATTAAAAAAAAAAACAACAAATATTAATATTTAAATTGCTAAATGTATAATAAAATGATTAAATAATATTTACATATTTATATTTCACTATATCATGAAATTATTTTTTTCTAAAGATAAAATATAATCTGGTAAAAAAAGTAAATAAATAATGTATTTATATATAAACTCATAATCAAAATCAGTGGATAAAAAGTAAATTAAATATACCATCTCTACGTGATAAAAATATAATATTTAAATAGTAAAAACAAAAAAAAAATCATCAAAAGCTAAAGCATAGTTCACAGTACTATTTATAGAGGGAACGTTATTTTATCAAACCACTTTCAATCCCTCCCACAGGAATTAATTTAAGTATCATATAAAGATATATCTATGAAGTTATTATTGAATGAGTAATAATTAAAATTATACTTAAAATAAATATTTTATATACTTTTGTTTTTAATTTGAATATGCTTTGGTATTCAGATAAAAAATAAATATTTGAACTTTTAAAATAAAAAAGAATATAATTACTTTTATTATTAATTAAAAAAACCTCTGATTTTTGTACATCACAGAACAACACCTATTAAGCTGGTTCTATTAATTAGGTGTCCTATGATCAGTAGAACGGGTCCTATTAACCTTTACCTTGATTTTCTTAATCGGAGGCGCTACTTTTTATCAAGTAGCTTCCCAATTTTGATCCCGGAAACTGGGTTATCCCATAAACTCCAGATAGAGAAAATCCCTTGTCCGGGACTTCGAGAATGTCAGCTAACCCCATTAACCATCACTAATCAAATGATTTTCTAAATAATATATATTTTCAATTGTCTAATAATTTTTCCACTATTTATCTCCGTATATCTATAATTATAAGAACTTGAAAGCTTTTGACCGCATTCTTCATCCAATTTCTTCCCTCATCTAATTCCTTTAAATTTACTTTTTTTGTGCCTTTAATTCCCTATTAGTTTCCATGTAAACAAATTTTTTACTAATCTTTTTTCACCAATTCAAACCACGTATTCCGTCCAACTCATCCTTTGCGATTTAATGATTTAAATTATATTTGAACATATATAAATGTGAACATTCCTCATTATGCATTCTCCTCCAATCCATGTGAATTTGCAGGTTAAAATTTTTAAAAAGTGTCTTATTTTCAACTACTTTATAATTATTCTCTCTTCACAAAGTCATGGACCACGCCTCACACTCAAAAAAATATAATCTTGAAAATAATATATATAGTTTAATATATTATATAATTTTCTAGTCATATTAGAAATTTTAATTATAAGGATATTAATCATATTATAAATCGATAATAAAAAGAAAATCAATTGGTCGATTCTTACGTAAATGTGAAAATTCTAATTTATTTCAATATTATTTAATAATAATATACCTAGGTTTCTTTTTATAAATAATTTCAATTATTTTATCAATTTCTTATTATTATTTAAATATTTATAATTAAAATATTTGTGTACCATTACTGAATTATATTTATTATCTCTTATTATTGCTTTTTTATCATTTAAATCAAGATAATACCAGACCATCAACAATTGTACTTAACCTGACTAATCTTATAAATCGGCTTAAATAGAATAGAAGTCAGCATAAATAACAAAGTGGCGAATTTAAAATTTATAGGAAAAGGAATAAAATACAGCTTTCTAGATTAACAAGAATTATGTCTACAGATAGACAAGAGTTAAGAAAAGAACAAATATAAGACAGTGGTAGTTGATTATAAATCATGGCCCCTTGATGTTTTATTTTGGTGCGGTTATATAAAGAACCAAATATAGATTTTACTATTTAATCAGTTAAATCATTTAAAGTAAAAAGTAATTTTTAAAATCATGTCTCTTGTTTTGTTTATATGATATTTATGATAATGACCTAGGTAAATGTTACATACACTAGAGATAAATTTAATAAAATGCATAAAGTTTTCAGTTTAATAGCTTCTTCGTATATAATAAATGACATTAGATGAGTAAGAAGGTGGTATATTTAAATATGTGTATAGGTAAATATTTTTAGAAGCAAAAGTTATTTATATATATTAAGATAAACCTATATTGCTAGAAGAGTAATTGAGTAATTGTCTAAGTGGAGAGAGAGAGAAAAACTTATTTTGTTCAAATTATGAATAGAATATTTTTTAAAAAAGTGAACAAAAAAATATAAATATAAAAAAAATTTATAAAATAACGTTTATCTCATGGCCTAAAAAGAATAAAATAATTTTTCTATAAACCTGACAAAGTTTATGGATGAATTGCTTCATATTCAACGAAAAACGTTGGGCGCATAAGAATAAATTGGGAATCCAGTGTAGATGGCTCAGGATAAGGTTGGTTGAAGGAATATGATTACTGTGACCAAGAACTTGCGTCTAACGTAAGTAACACTAAAGAGATAGATAGATTTATTGATTAATTAAAATTTAATGGTTATTTTATGTACAATTTGGATTTCATCTATGTTTGATGTTTATCGTGATAGACAAAAGTCTTTCTAATTTAACGTTGAGTAAGTGAAATTCTCCATTTGGTCCATTATCGTCATCTCCCCTCATTGGCCTCTGTCATTTATGATTATAATGAAAACTTTAATTATTATCTAAATATAAGGCATACATTCGCAATTCTCTGGCAATGCCGGTCGGTTCAATGTTGACTAAATGACGAAAGTAGTCAAAACTTTACAACTTAAGTTTAGGAAAATGACAGTGTGTCTTGAAGCTATTAAGATAAATTCATGAAAGTGTCGGTGGCCAATGAAGATTTATTTCCTGTCAAATTAGATGCATGAGACAAATGAACTGGAGAAAGCCTTGGTATCGAGTCGGAATATTCCCCCTCGTCCAGTCGGGTCTCTCCAATGAACAAACACTCTCCCCCTTGGAGCTCATCAAGGTTTATTTAACATTTCTTCGAGTTTAAGGAGAAACTGCCAATCGGTATTTATTGTTATATTCTATTAACATCTCCTCTATGACAGAAATATATATCCAGAATGATTAATTGATTTTATCGATGTCGATAATGACAACTTATCCCCAATGTCCTTTCATATCAAACTTTACTATTTCTTGTTTAATGGTTTGCTTTTAAGATCAGCTAATCGTGTTTATTTATAGCAAAACCAATCTTATTTGAGCGTATAATGATGATCAACGATAGCATTGATCCAATCCAAAGAAAACAAACTTCTTCATTGACATATCCCCCCTCTTGTTTTAATAATAAAGGTGTTTATCAAAGAATCATATAGGGAAAGTAAAAAAAAAACACACACAATCAATTTAATAATAAAATCAAATATTTATAAAGTAGAATTGGAAAAGAGAAAAATTTTACAATCAATTATTATTATTATTATTATTATTAATATTACTAAATTATTATTTTTATTTACGGTTAATTAAATTATAATGGAAAAAGAAATATGACATATAAAATATAGAACTAAACAATACCTCCCTTACTATCGTCGGTCGGTAAAAATACATAAAAAAAGAATAAATCAATAAAAAAAATTAATTTAATTTCATGGGAATATGGATTTGTTTATTATGTGCAAAAACTATGGTGTTAATACATGCTTTATTAAATTTTCATAATGATTAAAATTAAAATTCAAACGTTTTTAGCTACAGGATTCATATATCTTCATTTACGTTTTAACTTCTCGTTTGAGTCAAAACGAAGTGATCTTCAAAGAATGTCGCCAGGTGTTAAATCAGGCGAATATGGTGGTTGTTGAAATGGTAATTGTAAATTTATATGTATGTATGATGGATTTTGATAAAACTTTACCAGTAGATTCCTTTTTTGATTCCAAACAAACTTTTCTTAAGAAGTATGTGGCGGTCGCTTCTAGTTTACGAGATAAAAAATATTAAAGTTTACAAATAAACTAGTTATGAATCAGCAGTCATTTAATAATGTTCTATTGACTATTTCACAAATTATTAACGTATTCACTAATTTTCGGTTTTTATAAGTTTGAATATAGGAATTAATTTAATTAATTAATTTTTTAATCTTTTTATATCCAAACCAAACTTGTAAAAACCGAAAATTAGAAGCGACCGCCACATACTTCTTGGCGAATATTTGTTTTAAATCAAAAAGGAATCTACTGGTAAAGTTTTATCAAAATCCATCATACATACATATAAATATACAATTAAATTTGAAAGAATAAAACCATAATAGGTTTAAATAAAAGATTCATTTTATTTGAGAATTCAAGGTATTTATATCGCTAAAAACTCAAAAGATTAAAATCTACATTAAAATAATGAAAATAATATTAATTTCAATGTGTTTCATTCAAGAATTATATCCTACGTTCTTCTAACAACAAAAGTTGGATTAAGTAAAAATTTAAATTGAACAACACAAATTAATAGTAATATTAATAATAAACATATTTAGTTAAAAAAGGTGAAATGTACTGATAATGACTGAAATTTTTATTAAAAATATATATTATATATATTTAATTCATATACACATTGA
Source organism: Labia minor (assembly GCA_963082975.1). Taxonomy (NCBI): domain Eukaryota; kingdom Metazoa; phylum Arthropoda; class Insecta; order Dermaptera; family Spongiphoridae; genus Labia; species Labia minor. The sequence goes on from OY720345.1 coordinate 59,823,928, forward strand.
TTATAAATCGAAAGATTACAATATGAAACTGATGATTAGTGAATGCCACTTCTTTGAATCTACTATAATCTAATAATTTTTTTTTTTTCAGTTGAAGATACAAGATTTTAATTATACATACTTAATATAAATGCTTATGAAAAATTCAAGCATTATTTTAAAATATGTAAATAATTTATAATTCATGATTATTATTTCCACTATTCTATATAATATATAAATAATAAGAGAAGCGGTATATACTCAACCTAGGCGGTCCGAACGGCTAATAATTATTTGATAGTAATAGTAAACAATCAAAAAATACCTGCTTATGCAATGGATTAGCGATAGAATAAATTTTTATCTGACCTTTATTATAATTACAATTAAGATATAAATCAGAGAGGATTCAACTATCTCTCTTATTAAAATTCCTAAAAGAGATTTAACATTGAAATTCTTTCAATATGAATTCTCTACAATTACATTCCCGATTAAAAGTCTCTCTTTTAATATGCACCGAAATTTATTGATTTTTTTTTTTTTTTTGTTTTTTGTTTACTTTTTATTCCCGCTGGCCTATTCTAAATATTAATTTTGATTATCAAGACGAGATTCAAATCTTGCAAGGTGATTGAGATTAAGTTCAATATAAAATTGGAGACTTAAGATTCTCGTTGGGAAAATAATAATTAGATCCTGCTTATTTACGTTATTAGAGAAAGAGGCCCTGAGCGAAATTCTCTATATATTTCAAGATAATATATGGTTTTAATATTGTATCTCAAGTGTCAGTTAAACTTCATTTGAAGGTCGTCCGCAAGACTCCAACTCTTCTCACGAGTTTCCTCTTTGGACTCTCACGAATTGCTTTACTCAAAAAAAAAAAAAAAAAAAAATCAAAATATATGATAATAATAGAATAAAACCAAAGTGCAGGTCATAATTCGATTGTCTACATTATTTTAATTTATTCAAAAATTTTAATAAAAAAAAAAAAAAAATAAAATATATGATAAAAAAGCAACACAAACTTTTAATAATCAAGTAAATAAAATATTAAGGAACCCGAGTCCATCCTTTCCAAAACGCGAAATGAAAAAAATATAAGAAAAAATAATGATACAAAATAAATATTATACAAAAACGAATAATATTTATTTCTAGTACACACTTACTTAAATTATTATTTAAATGATATATTTATATATATACGCAGACAACAGCCCAAAGATTAGCGCAACCAACAAATGTCAATATTAAACATGAACTTATCGACAAAAGAGATCGTTTTTTTAATTTTTTAATATCCACGACCAGAACTCCCAACAACGTGAAAACAAAAATTAAATGAATATTAGGTATACGAAATATATTGTTTTCAAAGAACTATTTAATTAATTGCCTCAAACCACGATAAATTCATTTTAAACTTCAATTGCAAACACCGTTCGACTAGTTTTAATAATAAATTTAAATTATTAATGATGTAATTTTCATATTAAAGAAATTTAAATATTTAAATACAAAATTTGACATTTACTCAATATAAATATTGTTTTATTTTTACCGACCGACGATAGTAAGGGAGGTATTGTTTTCACACCAAATTTGATGAATTTTGATGAAATTTGGTATATTTACTTAATGCATCAGTGGGATGAATTGATCAACTTTTGGTGCAAATCCGGAAACCGAAAGTGGTAGTATTAGCGATCGACGATGGGAAGGAAAGGGTTATTTTCACTCCAAATATTTCACATTAGGAGATTTTTTTATATATCACCACGAATCATACACTTTGTATTGGTTTTATCCTTGGGAAAATCATATTTATTAGTTTTTTCTTGATTTAAAATTATATGACGTCATCCAGCCATTCATGACGTCACAGCCTGGTCTTACATATATATTATAAATAAAATAAAATTAAAAATATTTATGTTCTATCCATATCTGTTTTTTATTACATTAATAGATATATTAAAATTATTTGAAATTGTTTCTGTAGCTGGAAATTAATTTATTTCAAACTGTCGGTCGGTTCAGACCTGGCCACAGGTCAACTTATTTTGTTTAATTTATGAACAAAATCTGGAATTAATATTGGCTAATTATTTTAATATGGGTTTAAAATATACACGTATCCCTTTCCAAATAAAGCATTTCTCAAAATTTTTGGAGTTCTTGATCATTAAACAAATTTTTAATTTTTTTTTAACTAACTTCTATAATTTATATGCCTCAAAGTAAATCTTAAGATGTATTTTCATAATTTAATAAAAAATCAAATTTTTTTTTAAATCACTATTCATATATGAACGGGGAACTTATATAATATTAATAAATTTTCTTCTCATTCATTAAAAATACTTTTTTACTCTAAAGAGTAATATACATAAGTACTAATATTACAATTACTATAGTCATTAATTATTTTTAGTACATATCAACTTATCCTCATAAATATAAACTAAAATGCGGTCCTTTTCATTCAAAAAATATATAACTCTTAATTTCAATAGTTGAGGATTAGGGACCTACCTACCTACCTGATAGGCCTACGTGTTCTTATACCATAAAAAGAATTTTCCACTTTATGATTCCACTTAACATGTCATTGTTCGGTTTCCTAGTCTGTAACAAATTTCAAATAAAAACCGATTCTTATTGTTTGATAAATCATCAGTCTAACAACAATATTTATGAAAATTTTTCTGAAAAAAAAATATTTTTGTTTTGGAGGATTATACTTGTGTTTTCGTTTTTTTCTATCGAAAAAATAGAATGATTTGTTGTTAAAATTATTAAAATAATTTTAATATATATTATATAAAATTTTAATAAAAATTTTATCGTATAATATAATATACTAGAGTTTATTTTTTCATATTCATATTATTTTTAGGTATTAGTATTTATAAAAAGACCAAAAACATTTCTTGAATAACCCAAGACCTTGTAAGTGATTAATGGACTCCATTAAACGATTAAATTAACAATCTAATCCAATATTACAAAATTAAATTTCTGTTTTGTAATGCAGGTTAATGCATAGAACATTATAAACTATCTTTTACTTTATCTATAGTTGTTTGGTTTCTAGGTATTAAGTATATATATGTAAAGAAAGATGCTTTCTTTAGTATTTTCACTTGTCTTATATATATATTAAATAAAAATAAATATATAATAACGTACTAATTTGAATTTTAGATTTTATTGGAAATATTATATAAAATTTTGGAATAAATTTCATGCTTATGGGTAATTGTAATTGAGTGGTTGTATTGTTGTTTTAAATACGATTAATACAACTAGGAGGGTAGTAATTAAAAAAAAATTAGAGAAAAAAAGTTCAAAATCTTTTAAATAATATTTTTTCTTGTTTTTTTATTTTGAATATATGTAATTAAATTTTTCTATATTTATTATACTTGTATTGCTTATATTTTTTCTATCTTAAATTAAAATAAACAGAAAACTATTTCTTTCTATATCTTTCGATGCCTCTAAGTTCTATCACCTAATTATAAAGAAAGTGAAAATAAGAATATTTTAAGCGACATAAATATATATTATCTTGATTAGTGGCATAATTGATAAATATTTTTTTCCTGGTGTAAGTTTATTAATACGATATTTATAGACGTTTCAGTGGTTTAGTGGTTAGCACGACAGTCTACCACACTGAAGTTCAGACCTAGGGAAATTCAATAATTAATAATTTATCTTTATAGCTCTGCGTGATCCTCAGGAAAAAATAAATTTTAGGATTTTTTTAATATTATATTAATTTATTTTTTATTAATTATATGTATATATTAATATATAAAAAATAAAAACTATAAAACTATAGTTAAAAAAATCGCAAAAATTTAATAATAACCAAATTAATAAATGTTAATTTAGTTGTTAGAAAATAGATATTCTGTTTCTATGGTTCTGCGGAACTCGAGAGGTCTTGGCAACAGTAACAACATTTCTCCAAGTGTCCTTATCCTGAGCCACAACCATCCAACCCCTACCCTCTCCCATCTCTCTCTCTTTCACGTCCCTTCCTACATTGTCCACCCACATCCTCCTTGGTCTTCCAAGCGGACGTTTCCCAATCGGTCTCCCCACCAAAATATTTTTCGCCATTCTTTCCCCTCCCATTCTAGCCACATACCCTGCCCATCGCAGCCTTCTTGATTTTATTAAAAAATAGATACAAATTTATAAATTTGAAATATATTTATATTATTTAAAAAATAAAAATAGATTTTAAATTAAATTAAAAATTAAATTTTTAATTTTGATTCATATAATATTAATGCTGTTGAGAAAGTGCTAGCTGTGGTATACTGGAGGTCTCGTTTTTCCGTCACTATACCTAACTAAAATAAGTTGGATCAATTTTCACTAAAAAATCATATGTAAAATAAATATGCTCCCTTACTATATTTATTCCAGAAAGATATTTTAAATAAAAATAAAGTATATATTATTTTAATATTTGTTTAGATTTTGATCTTTTCATGCGAGAAATTGTTAATTTTCCAGTTGGGCAGGCATTATACGAATACAAAGACAAGCAAAGAGTAGATAGAGACTTATGAAAGAAAAGTAAAATGAATAGTTAACAAGAAATTCAATAGAGCGCAAAAATTCTCTTTCAGGCAAATATTAACAAAGTGTATAACATAGATGTTGGAATTTTACCTCTCTAGAAATGATACACCCTTAACAAAGAAAGAAAGCATTGTTATAATTCAAGGGTTGCATCTCTTTAAAGCGTTCCATTCGAGATTTCCGTAAACAAAATTATTAAAAGCAAACCCTACCCCTACAATTTGCTACAAATTCGATAATACATCTACCTGCTCAAACAAGTGCCGTACTGTATCTTATTAAATTGGAATTATTTAGATCACTTTTCAATTAATTAATCTATGGAAAGAAGTAATTTATTGTTATTAAATGTTCAGACTTTTACTAGAAATGGAGCATTCGCCCTTTAATGCTGACATAACCTATATTTAAATATAAACGAGTTTGGATATTATTGTTACCAGGTCTGTCAAGGAAATTTCTCTGGGGTTTTTGGGAACGAGGTTCAATCAGACTATGTTGGGGAACTACTTTAAATAAATAAGATATGACACCGATTAAGAAAAATCAAGATAAATGTTACTGTACCTTGTACCGATCATACAAAACCTTTACCCCGCTTCGATTGGTACAGTTCTTTCATAGAATGTATAAAAATCAGAGGTTTATTTTATGGATATTATTGTATATTTTTATATGAGTGTCAAAGAAGCAGAGCAAATCCATTCCTGTGCCCAATGAACGGCATAAATCAAAATTTAAAAAAAAATCGTTACTGGGTAGTATTGTTTAACAAGTCAAGAGGTGTAATTGACAAAGATTTTTGAAAAAAATATTTTTTTTTGCTAGAACGTTTAATCATTCTCTCTCTATATACGTGGGTGGGGTGAAAAGTTTCCGGCCTGTCCAAGAAAAACGATGTTTTTAAATTTTTTTTTTTTTTGCTTTATTTTTCAACATTCAAGATAGCTGAGACCTGTACGATGTCAGCTGAACGTGGGCGAAATATTTTTCTAATGACGATGGTAAATACTATTATAGATACTAAATACTATTATAGATCGATAATTATATAAACATATATATTAAACGATATTATAAGGTTTTTCTTAACTTCACTTGGCGACTGTCTCTTTGTCTGTCTGTTAGCTCTTTTGACAAATTGAAATCGATTTTTCATTGACTTTTCAACTCCTTTTGTATTGCTCCGATTAATTTTTTTTCAACGGATTTTGAAACATAAATATTGATTTCAGGATTGATTTTCATTTTGAACGTATTTAAAAATATTTCATAGCATTCAAATTAATGATGAATTATTAATCAGTAGTATCGCCAATGAGGAGGGGTTTCTTCCCCTCAGATGTTATAGAGAAAATATCTTTTTTTTATACATTGTATATGTGTATGAAAGGAAACAAAACAATAGAATAAACTTTTTTTTGGAAGACAATATATATATATATATATATATATATATATATATATATATATATACATATATATACATTTGTAAAATCTCATATTAATAAAAATTATTTATTTATAAATATAATATAATAATTATTATTCAATAATAACATTTACTTAACATAAATGCATAAAATCAATTTTGGAAGATTAATATATTTTTTTGTTTTATTTAATTTGTATAAATTTTCGTATAACTTCATCTTTTCTATTTCTCTTGTTATGTTCTATTTAATTTTCAATTTTATAAAATTAATTAATAAAAATGAAACTAGGTTTGAATGAAAAAGTAAAAATTGCAATTAGAGAGGCTCGATGGATGGCCAGGGTCCATAAGGATTTGATTCGAGATGCGTTTCTCCAATTAATCCTCTAATAAAGGTCTGCGTCGGTAGGCGGCAAGTCACGCAGTTCGAGGGCCCCACCAGTTGTGCCTAATTTTTAAAACCCGGAGATGCCATCCTCCATTGGCTTTACAACTTCCTCACTGTTGATTAGCGGCAATCCAATCTGGCTATTTCGTTTATTCATTTATCGTATTCGCATCATGCAAAGTAATCGCGGGCTTTCTTTCTTTTTTTTTATTTTTTTTTTCTAATGGTATGCACATTCGAGGTCTCTGTAATAATTTATTTAACCGTCATCGAATGGGTGGGTACACTCGACCTTTCCCTAAAAAGGAATCCATGATGACATGAACTATCAAGAAATTCAATCATTAATTCTATTGAGTTGACACTTTTTTTTCCATGATAGAGAAGATTTCAATATTCTTAGAAATAACAATCAATCATTAGTTTTTATTTATTTATTTATTATTATTTTTTATTTATTTCTTTAAAGGAAGAAATCATTTATTTGAATAAAAAAATAATTTTATATATATATATATTCGTATATAATTTATCTAGATATTTTTTAAAATTATACATTGAAAATTATTTAGTTGAATGAACAATTTCAAACGATTATTTTTTTCATAATCTGAATAAAATTTTTAAATTATTCACTTGAATAAATTAAATTAATCATTCTTTTTTAATCTAGAGATGAAATTATTATTTTTTTTTTATTTAATATTATTATATACGAGGTCTGTTCAAAAAAGGTGAATTTTTAATTATTTCGATAAGTCTCCATTTTTTCTCCTTCAAAGTAATTCCCCTCAGATATAATTCTTCCAATCGTCAAAGCACTTCTGAAATGCGCTTTTCAGTATGGCCATCAGCTCGTTCTTCGATTCCGACTTTATCTCATCAATTGTGGCAAAACGCTTTCCTTTCATTGGCCTTTTCAGTTTTGGGAATAGGAAAAAATTCCAGGGAGCCAAATCTGGTGAATGTTGTTTTTGTCCAAAAAACACGAACAAGCAATGATGTGGGAACTGGTGCATTATCGTGATGCAGAATCCATAATTTGTTTTGCCACAATTCTGATCGTTTGAGCCGTATTGCTTAACGCAGTTGCATAACTTCATTGTAGTATTCCTTATTAACAGTACGAACTGTTGACAAGACCTCATGATGCACAACGCCATTGTAATCGTGAGCAAAACCTTCACATTTGATCGAACTTTGTCCACTTGTACCACTTTTAAACATTTTTTTGAGACAAAGTAGTTTCGCCGAATGTGTGTGCCTCAGTCAACATTTTAAGTCTGTTAGATCACTTTATTCCATGTTTGACGCAAAATTTAATACAGATTCTTTAATCCAGTTTTTTTAAGTAAAAAATCGAAGAACACACAAAAACGTGACTAACTTTTTTTCAGTTGTCAAAAACAAACTACAAATCCAAATGACTGAATATGAGAAACATATGTGTAACCATCATAACAAAAAAAATCGATAATCGAATGTACACAGCGTGCGGAAATTCAAAATTCACCTTTTTTTGAACAGGCCTCGTATTTGAAAACGATGATGATGGTGGTGATTATTATTATTATTATTGTTTGTATACATTAATAATTTTCTAAAATTGGAATTTATATTAAAATGCTAATATGTGGGAGATATTATATATATATATATATATATTATTTCATACATCATTTGAATTTAATCCTTTTAATTGTTTTTTAACTCGGAATGTCATTGGAGATTAACTCGGACCAGTTTTCCCTAAAGTCCATATTACTCTAACCCTGGTTTTCCACAATCAGCCGTGTACGTCTAAATTATTCATCATTGGAGTCTGATACGAGCAGCCCTTTTGTCCGGATGCACCCCCGAGCCCTTCGGAACAACCGTTGACGTTTCTCTAATTATGGGAAAGCTCTTTGGATAGCCACTTTCGTTGATTAAATTCTTCTCATTTGCTCTTGCACACTATTCGCTACCTCCTTTTCCCCTTTCCCCCCTCCTCTTAACCTCTTTACACCACTCATCATTCAATTATTTATTGACTAAATTAATAATAGATATCTCTGAAATGAGTCGTGTATTGTAATTTTTTTTTTTTTTTTATTATTTTTCAATAGGAAACACAACCAGAAGATGTTAACTCTGATTATTTCTACAAACAGAACGGGGAACATCAATTTAAAGCCGAGCAACAGTGATTATCCTGATTAAAATTGACAAATTACATGCGGGGGATCTTAATTAAACAGAAGAGAAGGTCGTAGATTCTTTTTTTTTTTCTTTAAATGAATTTTTCATTCTTCTTACATTCAAGAACAACTTCAAATAGATATATTCGATCCATGTCACATATAATTAAACAATTTATTATGGTTCGGAAGTAATTTTCCTGTTAGAATGGTAATCGTGATAGAAACATTGACTTTGGGATATATGGTTTACTATTAGAACGATCCAAGACAACAGCCAAATTGCCAAATTGGTCTCAAGGGACCAACGAGGAAAGGATCGGAATAGAAGTAAAAAAAAAACAACGAGAAAAGATGAGAATCGACCACCCTCGACGATTTTTACTTGCCCCGCTGTATCCTTTTAACTCTTTCTAATTCACTGAATAATCGCAATTTGTCAAAATAATTATGGAAATGAAAGATTTAATATAGAATAAAAAATCTAGAGTGTTTCCACTCGAGTATCTCGTAATTTGAATTGGATTAAATAACATATATATATTTAAATTAAATTTAATTAATTAAATTATAAATTAAAATTAATAAATAGCACAAGTTTGGCTCTTTGTTGATGTCACCAAGTGTTAAAAAATTAATTCCAGTACTTTCAGCTATTCAATCAAGCTGAAATTCTATATATAGCATAGCATATTCCGAAAGAGCTACATTTCTCAAAAGTTGAGAGAAAAAAGTACGAATTCCGAATTCTATAATAGCTCAAACTGTTTTTGCGTAATCATGTCTACATACACACACACACACACACACACACACACACACATATATATATATATATATATACACAGACATACATTTTTCTCAACCTTAATGATAATGACTCAGGGACCTTCAAAACATATAAAAACATCAAAATCTCGACAACGAAAATTTTCGTGATAGAAGAATAATTAAATCCCAGGTATTTTTAATATTATATAAAATAATGGCGTAATATAAAATAAATTAAAATAAAATATAGTTGACTATAATCTAACATAACAAAATTGATAATATAAATTAATAATAATTTTAAGTCTGAGTTTATATGAATAATATTTATATAATTTTTTAAATACCATTTGTATTTATTTTTTATATATGATTTATTTATTTATTTATTATATTATTTACTATAATAGCGAAATCAACTGCTTCTCTAAAATAGCATATAAATATTTAATTTAACTTTTAATTGATATTGGAGGATATTCACTTTAATGTAATAATGGTAAATTTTTTATTATTATAATTACAAAGAGAAAGGAAATAATTAATCAGTTGCACTGTATTTGCCATAGGAGTAAATACTTATAAATTTCAAATTCAGTATATATAGGATGTTTTTCTAATTTTAATTGTTCTTACATTATAATGAAAGAGATTATAATAACAGTTATTTGGAAAACGAAGATAATGATGAATTTGTTAAAAGTTTATTATATTTATTGACAGATTTTTACCTTCAACTTTATGAGATTTAAACTATAATTGTAATATTACCATAACAAATATCTATATAATGGAGTTTTCCTATAATTAAAACCTAAATTTAAGATTGGATTTCACCTAATTATTTTCTTTTATTTGCCAAATCTTCATTAAGAATGTAAATAGTGTAATAATACACCTAAATAAGATTTATTTTATCTTACACTTTCAATATGACATTGGATAAAAAATATATTTATATTATAAATCATTCTATATCATTAATTTGAATTTATAATTAAACAGGAATTTTATAAAACAATATATTCTATTTTCTTTTTTTCTCAATATTTAATTTTACGAAGTTAATAGACTTGACAAGTATATACCTATATATATTGTATATTTGAATTTTAAGGATATATTTTACACGAATATATTTATTAAATCCTAGTAAAACGTTTCGGTTGCTTATTCTGCTGTCGTTATCAAGTACCGTACTCCTGCTCCGACTCATGCGGATTGACTCACAATGATCATTGATCACGACAACAGAATATACAGTCGAAACGTTGTACGGTTATATAAGTAAATAGATAAATTATTCAAATATGTGGTGTTTTAATAAAATCCCCTTTAATATATATATATATATTAATATTTTTAAAAAAATTTCAAAAATGAAAGATTTTTTTAATATTTTCAATAATTATATTGATAGGTATATACATAAATAAACTTATATAATATTCATTATTGTGATAGAAATACTAATAATATTATTAAGATTAGAATTTTACTTACTAAATAAATATAATCAAAATTGGGTAAAGAAATAGATTTGCAAAAAAATGTGGGACGGTAGAAGAACATACATTTAAGTTAATTAATTATAAAATGTTCAACTTTTCAGAATCTGGTAAATGAAAATTTATATAAAAAGCAATTCTCGTTACACTCGATTATTTTGTATACCAATTTGTATTAATAAATACCCTGGAAAATTTTACTCGAATCTATTCTGAAAGGAATTTATAATATTTATTAAATATCTGAAAACAATATTATTTAGAACATAAAGTATAGTTTCTTATAAATTGTAGTTATTTTCCAATTTCACAACTTGAATCATACTAATGAATTTGATTTATAAATATTTATTTTGATATATTTATATTTAATAAAATACAAAATATTATCATGTTTAAATATTTAATGAGTGAATTAAACTGATAACTTATGATAAATCGAGTATATAGAATATTTAAGTTTGATCCATTCACTTTTAATAAATGGATTTATGAAAAAATATTTTGAAAATTAATATTGAAAAATGTTATAAATATTAAATAAAAACCAATTAATAAAATAATGATTTTTTTTAAAGGATTCCAAATGAAACTTATTAAGTTTAATATTAATTAATAATTTAATAGATACTCAATAATTAAAAAATAATTTTCTATTGATTTCTTTATTAGTAAATAATTGAGGGTCGATTTCTATGGAGCGAGTGGATTGGGTGTTTCATTGCGTAGTTCAAATGACAACTGAAATCCTTTACTGCTCACCTGCCAGCGAAGAGCAAGTGAAGGGGTGGATGGGTGAGGGAGAACCGGGAACGAGGGAGGGTGCGCGCGCATTTAAGAAAATATAAATGGTTATATACACTATACAAAATAATCATTAAATAATTCAATTTAATTATTTAATTAATTAATTTAATTTATCATTTTTTGTTAGAGATAAAAATATTATTAATCATATTATTATTTTTTGTTAGTTTCTTAAGTATATATTTGTAAAAGTTAATAATTTTTTTGTTTTTTTTGTATTTAAATTAATATATTTGTAAATATTTTATTAATAATAATTTTATTAGAAATGTCATCATTTATTTTCTTATTATCGTTTGTTATATTAAATATTAAAATTGAAAATAAAGATTTGAGAATATTATTTGATGTAACGATATATTCTCTATTAATATTTATATTTAGAAAAATAAATTATTCATTAATTATAAAGGATTTTTTTTTGTAATTAAATAATTTCTTTTTTAGATTTTAATTTGATGCTTGATTCAAACTTTAAAAAAATAGTTACTTCCTTTTTCTTATCAATCTCTATGTAAAAAGAGAAAATATTTATTATATTTACTTTATATATTTATAATTGGCCTTTTATTATATTTATTATTCAATCCAGTAATAGTCTTATTATTATCATATTGGATATATGTATATAACTTACTGACCTTTCTAAGTGGTGGATTTAACTTTAATTAAGGTAAAATGAAGATTCCAAAACAAAACCACATAAGCTTATAATACTTATACTATGAATGTAATTTTTATAAATATTCAAGGTACATTTTAAAAATCAAAAGAAACCTACTGAGGTTGTCGTTTGTCCATCTATAAAATAAAACATTTACCTAATTAAAAAAAAAATTAATATTAAATATTTTAAACAAACAAATTGTACACTTGTGTTTAAAGAAACTTTTAACTTCCATAATAGAAAATTTGGGTATAATACTTTCAAAATTTGTAACAAAATTGTACTCACTCATTCTGAAACGGAGATAATCCTTTATCAACTTCATTATGAAGAAGATAATATTAGTTGTTTAAATATTAAATTTACCATGTTGAGTACATATTTGCCAATCTTTACGGTTTAATATATTTTAATAGATTATGAGTGTCTTAAGGTTTTAATGCTTTCTAAAGGACTTGACGACAAGCTGATGTGACTTAGACAATGTAAAACTACAAAATGTTATTGACCAAAACGTAGAAAAATTAACCATTCCTGATGTAACTATATAGTGGCCATACTGTAGATTTGAGAAATTGTTTTCTGATATTAATATAAATTAGTATATGTACAAATGAAAGATATACTTATCAGTAAAAGTAGACAAAGACACTATGTAAGTTAAAACAAGTGCCCTAGCGTCAACGAGATGATAGTTTACCCGGGTGAAAAGCTTTGTGGTCGATTGTGGAACTAATTTTCAGCTTCATTATCGTTGGCACTTTTAGAGGTTATGTTAACGTACCACATTGACTACTGTTGGAATGGCTGACTACCTACACACGACTGTCATTGGTGAAACAGAATATCAATTGCATGATAATCGTTCACATATGGCTGTATACCAAATATACCACAAATAGACCACTTTGGAGGATTGCCCTTATTTATTCAAAATCTTATGAATAAGCATCACTATAATGTGTTGATTTTAATATTTTTTTGATATTTATTAACTTTAATTAAAAATTATATGAATTAAAATGATTTTGTTTAAATATGAGAACAATATATAACGATTCTTCAACTAAAAAAATTCCTCTAATACGGGAATTTCATATACAATACACAAAAGTACATATAAAAGTAAACAACTTTCGAAAAAGGAAAAGTACATCTTAGATTCTTGAGGTCTTATAATTTATTTTAAAATGAAAAGTTTATTAGGTCGGTCTCCTCTTGTTCTTGGTTTGGTTAAATGAGACGCATTGCACAGAATTCATTCCAAATGAAAAAGTTAGTCTTAAGAGCAAGCAAGTACTTGCTCAATGATTAATAAACTTGGAACAATTAATGCTGAATAAGATAAAAAAAAATGAACGAAAAAGCCACCAACTCATTACTCTAAGTTTGCCACCTTCTTAAACGCATAATCACTCCTCTCTCCCTTTCTCTTTTACCCTTTCCTCCTCTAACACAACCCCATCATCAAGAACACCCACGAATCCTTTCTTCCTTTGTGAATGTTTTTATCTCAGCTCACATTGTGAATAATTAAGCCATCATTTATTTCAAAGCAAGTTAGTTAATTTCCTCGGATATAATTTTTTTTTTAATCTTTTGTTAAACTTGTATTAAATAAAATATTTGTTTTTCCTATTTAAAATTTCAATTTAGAGAAATCATTTCTTGTGGTTATTAGAAGAATTAATTTTTAGTTTCCTTCCTGTTAAAAAAAAATTAAATTAACATTTCATTTTCTTTTTGAAAATACCTTTTATGATTTTTACATAATTACAAAGCAGCTAAGCAGAAATGAATCCTCTTTCACAAATATACTTATTTCCAACGCAATCGTGGATAAATATATTTTTTAATTATTAGTAAATATATTTTAATCTATTATGTATATTCTATATATATTATATTTTTTGTTAATGAATTTAATTTGTTTATAATCAATTTAAAATTTTTTTCTTTATACTATGTAAAAGCATCTATCTATCTCTATGGCTCTTTGGAACTCAAAAGTTCTTCGCCGCAGCAACCATACTCCTCCAAACGTTCCTATCATGAGCTACTCCCATCCAACTTCTATATTCTTCCAACCCCTTCCCTCACTTCTCTCTCTACATTGTACCACATTCTTTGCTACCAAATGGTTCACTTCCCAATCGGTTTCCCTACAAACAAGTTTCTCATCAGATTTTTCTTTCATTCTAACAAAGTGTCCCGCCATCTTAACCTCCTCCATTGTATGGGTCATACCTAAGAATGATTGAAAACGCATAGAGCTCATGCAATTTCTCGTTGTGCAATCTCTACAACACCGTTCTTCGGCCGATATATACATTAGATACTCTAAATCTGATTTCGTCTCTCAAAGTCATAGACCACGCCTCACATAATTTAATACAACAAGTAAAATAATTGTTTTATTTATGTCTAAACATACAATTTTAAAATGAATAATAATAATAAATAATTATAAGGAATAAGAGGGAAACCATAAAGAAAATAAATATTAATTTTTTTTAAATTAAATGAATAATGAATAAATAAATCCCTTTATTTTGATTAAATAGAGGTTTAATTATTCTATCATCATTTCTTGCCAATTTTTTTTTAGCTACCTAGATAAATAAATTTCTGTTTAAAATGCATCTAAAAAATTGGAGATTTTTTTAAATGACTATGGAAATAGGTCACCCAATTTTATGTTGTTATTATAGCAGTACAAAAGGATATTAGTTTTGTCCTGAATAAATGCATTTAGTATTTATAAGATTAGTCTTTTATTTAGATAAACGTTTCAATGTTAATTTTTGTCGATTCAATTCTGCAAAAAATAAAATAAAATAAAATAAAATAAAAAAATAAATGGTGGGCCAAGTCTCATCTGGCGGAAATTGCGGTTACTTTTTCAATTTGAAACATTTATCTTTCTATTGCACCTGGCATACGAATGGAATCATTATTTTTTTTTCTAACTCTTAATGGGAATAAGATTTAAAATTTAAATATTTCAGACCAAATTTAAAATAATTATTCAATTATTTTTAGACTTATGAATGTTTCATGTTGGGTCACTGGTATTTCCAAATTTAGCAATAATATAGATGCTGATTTTTTTTTTATTTTTACTGTTTGACAAATACATAGTTCGTTCTGTTGAACTTGCAATTCTCCATTCCAGCTGAATTGGATTTTCATAGAAATAAAAGAAAGCCATTTAAGAGATACTCTACTTAGAATATAATTATTATAGATTTGTGGGTGAAAAATTGAATATATATATATATATATATATATATAAAGACAATCAATCAATTCTATATAGTACATTGTTGAAAATTGGATCTATTAGGAAAGGTTGAAAATTTTGATAATTTGTTTAAGTTTCTAGATAAGAATAAATTGTTATACCAAATATATTATTTATTTATTTATTATTATTTATTTATTAATTGTTTATTTGTAAATATAAATTGATGTTTTTTTGAATAGATTATTGATGTTATTTTTTATTTATTATATTGTAGTCGTGTTCAATGGGGACCCCTTTACTGTCCCTTATTTGAGCCATGATATTTTTTATTATTTATTTATTTATTGTATATTATATTTATTAATTAGTTAGTTATTGAATAGAAAGATTTTGGGCTAAAAAGAAAATTCAATCTTTCTAATAGAAAGTGATTTACCCGGGGAGAGTTCAGTGTGTCACAATGGAATCGGTCAGGATTTAGTAATTTACTGTTTGCCTGGCTGTGCCCCGGAGAAGAAGATAAAATTCTGCCTTTAGGAATTGCTTAGAGATAAATGAGATTTATTTTGTACTACAGATGATTTCTTAGCCGTAGTTGCTGAGGTATCTCGATCTTCAATTAATAATAAATAAGTACCTGGCTCACTGAGCCACAGCTCGGTCATTAAAAAAAAATATTCCTTATTATCGGGTTTGGCTGGAAATATTAATACATGGTTCACCAAGCCGACGTTCAAATAATTTAAAAAGATAATGAATTTAAAAATGTATTCATAAAACATACACCCTTTAAACGTAGGTACGTATTAATGCACTGAAAGACAGAAAAGTATGGCCTGTGGATATAACATAATTTATATTTCGTAATTTGATTTTATTTATTTATTTATAATATTTTGTATTTAAGGAAGTGCTGTCTGATGTAGTTGTTGATTTAATTTTTCTATTTTAAATTAAGAAAAAACTAATAAAGATGATTTTTCCCGAGACTGAAACCAATACAGATCGATTTTTCTTTATAAAAATTATTTATGTTCTGAATTTCAAAAAAATCCTTCCAGCGGTTTATTATTTCAAAAATACAAATATATATAACTACATACATATATATATATATATATATTTGCTAGTATAATAAGATAAGATAATGTAATATATTAAATTTATGTTAATTATATTTATATCATTCAAATTGATAAATTTTGATTTTTTTTTAATAACATTGAAACTTTTGAATATAGAAGAAAAACCCTAAGAATAAATTCATCTGTAATTTGCATGGTTGAAGATGATTCACCTTTCATGTAGTTAGTTAACAAAAAAAAATAAACTATATTTTAAAAGTATTTCAATAAATACTCCGGGAACCGACCTATTATTGCAGGTAAAAACAACTTCTTCGTCACAGCTTCGACCTCGTTATCACCATTCTCGTCGATGGCATTCCCTATTGGTCGTTAAGACCTGTCGACTGTATTTACTGATCGCCATAGTCATTTACAATCCGTTGACGGCATCCCATAATTGTAAACATTGTAAAACCTGTCAACTGCATCGCCAAGTGAATATCGTCATTTTAAGTGCTGCTGACTACATTTCATTTGTATTGTCATTTAGAGACTCACATTATTATCTAGTTGATTACGTCATTTTAAGTTCCGTTGACATTGTTCCCCTCTTTCTATTGTCATGATAAAACACCAGCATACTCTAATTGCTATTAGGGGGCTAAAAATAATATTATTCATTTTCATTAGATTACAATTTTTGAATTAATTATTTTATCCTTAAAAGTTTTCATAATAATTATAAAAATAATTTTATATAATATTTATTGGATTCTACTCCACTTGGATAAATTATATATAAACTGTTTTTCAAAAAAAAAAAAAAAAAAATGTTGGATTTATTTTTTATTGTGTTGTCATCGGGATTTTCAAATTCTAACTTGTTTTGTTGAAATTGGACAATTAAAATTGTTTATGACCAACATTTAGGATCAATTTAAAACAATGTTCTAACAGACAGAATTTCATTTCATCGCACTGGTCTTAAATTGTTACTATTATGGCCAAATATCGGGAAATAATTCATAAAATATAAAGTCTTATCGGTTTTAAAAAACTCACAGTCCGATTCTATATATTTACCAACTCTTAAAACATTCAAAGACGTGATTTTCCAAGATGACCTTATTTTGGCATTTATCTCCCCAACCGAGTTAGAAACATTTATACAAGAGCAGTCTCTAAATTTTTCGGAGCTAAATCTGTTGAATACGGTAGTTGTTAAACAATATAGGCAGTGTTTCGATAAATGTTGTCGAAATAAACAAAGTAGTGTGTTACACTGTATTATCGTAATTCAAATACCCATTCTTTAAATCTAACTTACACTCAAATAATATTCATTGTTAACACTCTGACGAAGGAAATTCATAATGCGCAGGAATGCGATAAATTTAAAAGAAAAATTTAGTTTATTTTTTTTATTCATTGTTATTTATTATTTATTTATTCATTATTTGCTCTTAATTAAATTTCAAATTAATATATTATTATTATATCGTTCAATAAATTAAGTAATTTTATTATATCTTTTCAGTAGTTTAAATAAATTAATCAATTAATTTAATAATTAAAAACGAATCTAATGAATTAAATATCCAATAGTAATTAGAAACTAAGCGTCTTTTTTCTACATATATTTATTTTATTTTATATTATCAAGTAAATTTCGATAATTAATGAAATATTTATTATATGAATTATAATAAAATATTAATAATAAATAATTAATTTATAATTTTTTTTTTTTATTATTAATAATACCTTAAAACTTTCACAATCCTTTTTTTTGTTTATAGTAAGTACTTGAATGTGTATTTTACACTTTACTTTTCTCCCTTGATAATAGGTCTAGCATCTGAGATTCGAATGGTAAAAAAAACATCCCCAATGGACACGAACGCATCCGTGCATTACCCGGAAATTGAAATCCGGACCAAGCATGACCGATGGACCGCAAGCAAAAAAAAAGTGCCGTCAACCAAATCGAACTTATTAGGACCCAACCAATGAACAAGATAAAGGATAAATTACTAAGGTAACATTTCTACGCTTTTTATACAACAGCTGGTGAAGAAATTGGTAAACTCGTCATGGTTGCTTTCGATAACGAAAAGAAATTTCCAATTGGAATAAACAACTTAGTCAAAAATCCAATCGAATCATTCTTTTGGAAATATTCTTCACTCAACAATATTTTTTTTTATTCTTATTAATATTCGTTACGTATATTTAATATTGGATTTATTTAAAAATAAAAGGATGATATCTTAGAAATTGAATCATTTATTATACGAAATGTGATGGACAAACTTTTTTGGAGGAGGTCCAAAATAAAAACACCAAATGTTACTAATCAATATTATATATTTACTTTAAAATATTACTATATTATATTTAATGTGATTTTTATTTTATTAACAATACATACATACAATTTTATTTTACTTTAGGTATGATATCTAGAATAGCTCAATATAAGAATAATTAATATATATAATAATATATTAATTAATATGCATATATACCAATATATACTTTTTTATGATTGACCACAAATTTCTGTGGAAATATACTTTATAAGAGTCTCTAAACACAAAACACTGGTAATATATTATAAAATAACTCTAAAACATAATGTAAAATATCTAAAATACGAGAGCAGGTCAATAAGTCCGTGACTTTTTGAATTTTCTGTTTCTTAAATGAAATAGTAACACTGCTCATGTCAGCACGAAACCATCAGCTGACTTCTGTCGAAATTTGAACCAGCTGGGTATTTTAGTTTTTGTTTGACATCCATTAATAACAGACTCCCTCGTGATTTGAGAAAAAATTGGAAAAAAGTAAATTTCGTGTGCTCATTAAGCATTATTTTTGGCGAAAAAAAAAATATCACTGAAACCGATTTTTTGCGCCGTGGATAAATATTTTTATTTTTTCTGTAGGTATTAATAATAATTGATCCCTCGGCCTCGAGTAGCTCAAGACATTTTTTGATTTCCATTATATTAATTAGAAGACGCCACGCAGTCTGGAAAGGGATTAATATATTTGACTTTCATCTGCGTGGTGCTGGGTTCAAGTCCCAGTCCTGACAAGGGAATTTCACTTTAATTCAAATCTCACTTTAGAGTCTAAGTGAACGAGGTTCACCTAGCCTACGTGATCAAAATTGGGAAGCTACTTGAAATAAAAAGTAGAGGCTTCCGATCAAGAAAATCATGATAAAGGTAGAGGGTCCGTTGTACTTATCATACATCTTTACCTTCCTTAGTGGCAAGCGACTTAATGTATACTGTTCTTTTAAAAGATGTATGAAAGTCAGAGGAATTTTTTTATTATTTTAATTAATTTGTTAATATTACAGATAAATTTTATATTTTGTTTCTCTTATTGTTTTATTTATTTATTATTTCATTTTTATTTGTATATCAAAATTTAGAAATCAATATAAATAAATATTGCTATCTATTCTATAGATTAAGAAAAACCATCTGGATTGTTAAGTGTAGGTATTTTAAAATATGATTTCATTGTCTTCTAGGTATACCTGAGACCTGTCATCTTGATAACTCACTACAATTTGTAACAGTGCACCCCCCAGGACGATGTCTCTAGCAATCAATTTTCGAGGTCGCGGGTCGTTCGCGATGACACACCACCGCGTAATGGGATCTGAAGAAAGCAGAGCCGCTTTGCTCTCTCGATGTTCAAACCTTTCAACAACGAAGCAGATCAAATTCCCCGATTAATGGAATCATCTTTGCGTGTTCTTTTTTTTTCTTTATTCATCTCCTCGAATATTTAAACCATGATCGATTCTGATCGTTCAAAGCGAGAGTTTTCAAATTCTCCCGATCCTTTTCAAAGTCGCTAGACATTAATATCACTGTCAAAGGATTTTGCCAAACTTTGTAATCATTTGTTTCCTATTGAAACGGTTTTCCGGTCAATCGGACTAAATTATTATGTTTTCAAAAGCGATCAAAATTTTTTACATATCTTAACTTATTATGCTATCAAAAATTGTATATATATTTTTGTGATATTAAAATGGAATAATGGATTTTTTTGAAATTCACATCATAGATAATATTTATAAAGAAAAATCGATCTGTATTGGTTTCAGCCTCGATAAAAATCAACTTTATTACTATTTTCTTAATTTAAAATATTAAAATTATATGACGTCACAAATTACGTCAGCTATATAAATTTGCCTATTGCCATTCTTTTTTAATTGATATTGTATTAATATTTTTTTATATTTAAAATTTTTTATTTAATTTCGAAATAAAATTAAAAATATTTATTTTAATAATATTTTAGAATCAAATTTCGAAATATATTTACCATTCCTCCACACAAAAAAAAAGTTAGCAAAATATTAAGGAAAAAATTCTAAATAAATTTTTGAATAAATTTGATTTAATAATCTTATATATAATATAATTGGTTATGTTTGTATGGATGGATGTCCAACGCGTTTCACATAAAATTTACTAAATGGATTTTATTGAAACTTTACAATAATATAGCTTATACATTAATGTTACACATAGGCTATAGCAGATTAATAGTTACTTAAATATTAATTATAAATTAATAAAAATAATATTTTTTTTCATTATAAACAAGTTAGTAACTATATGTTAGACAGTGTTTTTATTATATTTTTAATTTAATTTCGAAATAAAATCAAAAATAAAACAAGGTATTTAATTAATTTCGAAATAAAATTAAAAATAAAATATAAGGTATGTAGTATTATGTATATAATTCTATAGTTTTTAAGACATTTCCTTTATTTATGTTTCTTTAAAATATTTGAAATTTTTTAATTTATTATTTTTTTTCAATTTCTTTTTTTCGCTTCTTTTTGACATCGCTTTCATTTTCAACACAGAGTGCAAAAATGATTTCTTGGTTATAGAAAAATTAAATTATTATTTTTTAGACAAATGATATATACGAGATGTTTTAAATTTTTGTCTTTTTTAAATTGAGTATTTTTACTATCCTGCCAGAGATAGTATTGCGATCACGAAAATTTTCGATGTTGAGATTTTGATGTTTTTATACGTTTTGAAGGTTCCTGAATCATTTTCACTAAGGTTGAGAAAAATGTCTGTGTGTGTGTGTGTGTATGTGTGTGTGTGTGTGTATGTAGACAAGATTACGCAAAAACGGTTTGAGCTAGAATGATGCAATTTGGTACATGAGCATTATTCAAAATTCATAGTTTTCTATCAACTTTTGAGAAATGTAGCTCAACCGGAAGAGGGTCATTACATACAACGTTTTGATTTTTTTTCCTCTAAAGTGACCGTAAAAATAAAGATATATGTTTGATAATTTTTCACATGATTAATAATTGTATCAAACTGCTATATATAGAATTTCAGCTTGATTGAATCGCTGAAAGTACCAGAATTAATTTTTTAACACTGCAAATCTCACGCGCCAACACGTGCCATGTTGCCATCAATAAAAAACCAAACATGCGCTGGTTTAATATTTATTATTTAAAATTTATAATTAATTAAATTTAATTTAAATATAATATATTATGTTATTTAATCCAATTCTCAAATTGCGAGATAGTCGAGTGGAGACACTCCAGCTTATTTTTAAATTTGTTTTAAATCAAAACTATTGTATTCTATTCTAATTGTTTATTAATAGGTTTCTTTTTTTATTTTTAATTTTTAATAAATTTTCTTTTTTTGATATGATATTAATAAAAAATAATATTAAATTGTATATAAATTTAAAAATTAGAATATTTGAATTTGTTTAAATTTTAACACATGTAATCAATCATATGCATTAAAGAATGGAAAATATTGAAAAATGTAGTTTTATAACGTTAAAAAACCCATTTAACAGTGGTAACAATTAATTAAAAAATTGTCAAATTTTTAAAGTTTATAATAATAAATTGTATAAATTTTTATAATAGTATATATTGTAATTAAATAGGTTATTTAAAATAAAGAATGGTCTTATTTAAAATCAAATTCATTAGATTAACAAACAAAAAATTAATTAAATTAAAAATAAAAACCAATCCTTTTTGAAAATTTATATGACTTTCATGCGATTGGTGAAAGTTTTAACATTTGATATACAATCCTTAGTAACAATAAGATTTAAATTTGATAATCTTGGCCAAGACAAAAGGTTTGTGTGCTTATATAGGATGTTGGCTTTACTTAATTTTTTCTGGAGTGAGTGGATACTGTGTATGCGACAAGGCTTAAGGTCGTGTAAGGCTGGCTTGGAGCGTGAGGGCCGGTCAAAGACATGTCGCACAAATTATCTTGTTTATCAGGTAAACGGGGTTATACTTAATACAAAAATAAAAAAGAAAAAAGAAATAGAAAGGGGAAAATAAGAAAAAAGAAGATCAAATACCGTTAAGAAATCGATTCAATAATTGGCCATTTTGAAATCAAATTGCTTAAAAAAATTAAAGTTTTTATTTACTTTTTTATTGACTTGGATTTTTACTAAATATCTTAAAGTATGTTTTTCTAAATTTGAATGTTTAGTGTTAATTAAAAAGCTTGTGTATCCATTACCGTCATTTATAAGGAATATTATTGTAACATGTAACAAACCTAAAAAAATTAACATAAAAAACATGGTACTCCTGTTATTTCATTGGCTTAATAAGGAGACGCACTATCACCAATTTTATTTAATTTAGTACTATGTGATTAGACAAATTGGAGACAAATCAGACGCAATTCTATTAAACAAAAAAACTCAAGTATTAAGTTACGCAGACGACTTGAATATAATAGGAGATACGGCAATTGCAATTCAAGATCTATCTATCTCTGTGGCTCTACGGAACTCGAAAGTTCTTGGCCGCAGCAACCACACCCCTCCAAGTATTTCTATGCTGAGCCACAACACTCCAGTCCCTATCCTCTCCCATCTCTCTCACATCCTTTCCCACATTATCCACCCACCACGTCCTTGATCTTCCAAGTGGACGTTTCCCACTCGGTCTCCCTATCAATATATTTTTCGCCATTCTATCTTCTCCCATTCTAGCCAATTAAAGATAGCGGAGAAAAATTAATCGAAGTAGGAAAAGAGGTGGTACTTGAAATTAATAGTGTTAAGACAAAATATTTAGTAACAGAGAGGAACAGAATTAACACACAATTGTTAAATTATTATCAAAGGGGTTCAAAATTAAAATATATAAAACAATTATTTTGCTTATTGTGTAATATGGCTGTGAGGCGTGGTCTATGACCTTGGGGGACGAGAATAGATTAAAAGTATTTGAGAATAGGATTCTTCGCAGCATTTATGTTCCAAAGAAAGATGAAGTGAATGGTAGAGGAATTGCATGAGCTCTATGCATCTCCAGATATAGTTAGGGTTATAAAATCGAGAAGACTGCTTGGGGTAGGGCACGTGCTGCTGCTAAGATATTTTGAGTTTCGAAGAGCCACAGAGATAGATTGTAGATAGATATTGTAAAAAAATGTAAAATATATTCAATTGTTAAATGTATATAAATATATATATATATATATGAAGTAGGTATATATAATACTTTTATCAGAAATGTGATTGCTGCGGTCAAGAACTTTCGAGATACAAATTTTCAAATTTATTTGTTACTTTTTTATAATGGGATATTAAATTAAATTTAAGTAAATTTATATTTTTATAAATTTTAAGTATTTCCATCATTATATTTCTGAAAAATTAGACATGTGTTATATTTACATATATATTGGATTTAAAATGAAGTAATAATATCAAACGCATTTATTTTTTTTTATCATTGAAACTAGATTTATTCATTGGAGAAAGCATGGCACACACATGCTATGAGCGCCAACTGGAGGGGCCACAAAAAAGCATCTAAAGTAAAAATATTTATATAGATATAAATATGAGTATTAAAAAAACTACATAAGCAAAAAAGACGTATTATGAGAAATGGAAAAATGCAGAATGAAATATATTGTCCCCCCCCAAAAAAAAAAAAATAAGTTGACCTGTGGCCAGGTCCGAACCGACCGACGGTTTGAAGTAAATTAATTTCCAGCTACAGAAACAATTTCAAATAATTTTAATGTATCTATTAATGCAATAAAAACAGATATGTATAGAACATAAATATTTTTAATTTTATTATATTTATAATATATAAGTAGTAGCTGGCTGTGACGTCATGAAGGGCTGGGTGACGTCATATAATTTAAAATTAAGAAAAAACTAATAAAGATGATTTTTCCCGAGGATAAAACCAATACAAAATGCATGATTCGTGGAGATATGTAAAAATCTCCACATGTGAAATTTGATGTGAAAATAACCCTTCCCTTACTATCGTCGGTCGGTAAAAATTGAATAATATTGGGTTTATTCACAGATGATATTATTATTTATGTAAACCGAGACATTTTTATCTCCCGGAGAATTTTTGCTGGGACACTGGGACAGAAGACACATAAGAATTGGGATTTGTAAGTCAGCTAAAGAATAAGAATATTTGATCTATCAAAATTAAAAAAAATTTTAGGAGATCTAATTTTATTTATTTATATAAAATAAGATGTACCACATGTTTATAATTAACAAAAATTATACATTAAGTTAATTTTTTAAATAAGCTTAACTATATTTTATTTCTCTCCAAATATGATTTATCAGTACAATGATAAGAAAAACATTTGATAATTTATTAATATTAAATTATTATTGAGTATAGATATATTCGATTACAATATATTTATATATTCATATGAAATAAATTCGATAATAAAAAAAAATAAAATATTTTTATATTTGGTAAGTTAAAAAGAAATAATCAAGAAAAAGAGTTATATTTTTACAATATATATGATTTTTTTTTTTGATGTTTGCATTTTAATTTTAAATTGAGAAATTATAATAATAATTAATTCTACCTATTTAGTAAAATATTTAAAATATATCAAAGTTTAAATTATGAAATTGTATATTTCAAAATGAAAATAAAAAGTTAAAGAAAATAATCGCGATATTCAATTATTTTTTTATTATTAAATTAAATTAAAAAAAAACAATTGAATTCAATTATTTTTTTATTATTAAATTAAATTAAAAAAAAACAATTGAATATTTAATAGGGCCTCCTCCTTTCCCCATAAATTAGCCCTTCCAAGCCTCGCCTTCTGAAATTTAGAAAAAGTAATAATAAAGAAAGTTTGCCTTAAAAAAAGAGATTAAAAAATTAAGGCATTTGGTCTGTAGTCTCTTTGAATCAGCTGAGAGTGCCTTTGATTTTTTGGATTTCGAAATGAAATCGCGACATTCGGGGCAACCTGAAATAAAACCTACCTAGTAAGGGAGTGCATAGCCTCCATCAATAGGCATGGAAGGCCCATGCTAATCGAAAAAGCCCTGCGCTCAAAAGGTAACCAACAATTTGTTCCTGTTCAGGCTAATCCCATTTCGGAACTGTGCTGAATTACCTTCCCGAATTCCCGTTCATCCAATCCACCTCAAATACACTCTCAGTAATAGAAAATGGCACAATTCAGACCTGGAGTGCAATTCATGCAATCCATCCCTTAAGCATGGCATTTGTTTTATCCACCCATATTTTATTTATTTATTAATTCTAATCTAATCTATTAATTAGTATGATGAGAACATGCATGGATGTAGGAGGCAACCACCTGAAAATTCCTAACAACTATATATATATATATATATATATATATATATAAGTATGTTCAGGGATTCTGGTAACTAAATCGATTTCGTTCTCTGTAAAGAATTTTATTCAATATTAATTTTTTTTTACATTGATTATTTACAATATTAGAAATATAAATTACCTGTAAAGAAATCGATTCTAAAGTTGATTCTTCCAGATAATTCTTACAAATGCCAAATATAAATTATTAACTAATAATTCTAATTAAAAATTATCCTATTACAATTTATATTCGTCTTTAATCCATTCTAAAATTAGTTAGTTGATTCTTATAAATAATACAAACAATATCACTAACAGATGGCGGTGACTAAAGGGTACTATATAGCAGTGACTTTGTTACATCTCCCCCATCCTCACAAAAAAAAATTAATTAATTTTTTTTTTTTTTTTTTTTTTTTTTTTTTTTTTTTTTTACAATTTATAAGGTATTAACTTATTTACATGAATTAATGTGGAATCCTTTCCTTTTTTCTTACAGTCTATTTCATATATTGAGTTTGAAAATTGTCCTATCACATGAAATGGACCCATTCGTATTTGATCCAACTTTCTTCTGTTTATCTTATTTCCTGTTTCAATGTACACTAAATCACCTTTTTTAAATTTTAATTCCTTTCTCCTCTTGTCAATATTAATTTTATTTTTTTGAAAACTAACTAACTCAACTTTAGAATCGATTTATAAGTATGTTCAGGGATTCTGGTAACTAAATCGATTTCGTTCTCTGTAAAGAATTTTATTCAATATTAATTTTTTTTTACATTGATTATTTACAATATTAGAAATATAAATTACCTGTAAAGAAATCGATTCTAAAGTTGATTCTTCCAGATAATTCTTACAAATGCCAAATATAAATTATTAACTAATAATTCTAATTAAAAATTATCCTATTACAATTTATATTCGTCTTTAATCCATTCTAAAATTAGTTAGTTGATTCTTATAAATAATACAAACAATATCACTAACAGATGGCGGTGACTAAAGGGTACTATATAGCAGTGACTTTGTTACATATATATATCAAAAAATAGTCACCCTCCCAGTATAACGCATCGAAACCTACTAATTCTAAAAATACCTTTGTCTCTTCTGCCTCCTTTATCAATGCTTCTTCTTGAAATATGTACTCTGAAATTCCCTAATCTCACTAAATTCTGTCATATATAATTTAATATATTTCTCTATAACCTCCTAATGAATATTATCAAAAGCAAAAAATCATTGTAATTTAATTCTACTTTCTATATTATATTAAACTTTACTTTAAATATTATATTTACATTTTCTATTTTAAAGTGCGCCATGCTAAATAAATAACGATTATTACTTACATTTGGAGAGCTGTATTTAAATCATTTCATCGTCATGAAGGATGGAGAAGATAATCAAGAATTCAAATCAACATTCAGTAGCAGGAACGAAGATTGAAACATGAAATATAAGAAGAAAAATAGCTTATTAGTTTATAATCAATAAATTTAAATTGAATTAAAAATAAAATTAATAATAAATACTGACCTCGGAGTTAATAAAGGGTTGATAATTCTCGCAGATTAAACTCGAAGAACAGCTCGTAGACTTGAATTGATGTCCATCACTCTCGCCTCGATAAAGAAAAAAATAATTAAGATTAGATATTTATATTATAGACAGGAAATAAAAAAATAAGATATAAATAAATAATATTAATAGGATTAAAAAAGTGTATAGATTTTTAAAAATATTATCTTATTTCTGTAATATTAAAATACTAAAATTATTTTACATCCTCTATAGAACCATGATTAAAAATAGTTATAATACGCATTTAATAGACATATAATAAAAATATCTTAGAAAATATCAGAAAACTAATTATGATTATATTAAAAATTAATAAAATTAACATCTGATAAATTTAAATTTTTAATTGATTTCATTGAAATATGGGACATGTTGAAGTTTTTATTTTTGTAATTTCTAAATAATTTTTTAAATTCTTTATTTTATTAATTAATGTTTGAAGTAATTTTTCTTATTTTATAATTGAAATGTAAAAAAAAATATTTGAAAAATAATTGTTTAAAATTTTAAAAATGTATTTGTATCAGAAAATTATATTGATTTGAAAAGTAAAAGAATTTGCTTTATTATAATAATACCATTTTGAATCCTTTTAGAAAGAATAGAAATAGAAAAACAATTTTACAGCTTGAATGGAATTCACTACCACACCCACCATATTATCCAGATCTGGCGCTTTCTGATTATTATTAGTTTAGACCATTACAAAATGTTTTAGTCGGAAAAACTCTTACTTTAAATGAAGATGTCAAAAATCACCTGGATCAGTTTTTTGCTATCAAGGTCCAAAAATTTTATGAAATCATTCTGAAAGATAACTAAAGGTGTTGGACCAGATTGGCCAAAATAATTTAATAAAGTTTTTATTTATTACTCGAAAATGGTATTTCATTTTCATGAAAAAAAAACGAAATGACTTTCCGAACGACCCAATAGTTTGATTATAAAATAAAGAAAATGTCTATAAATTATTCTAAACTAAATATTATTATTGTTGTTGTTATTATTATATAAAGTTATTGTTTAAAAGATTTAGATTAGCATAAAGAGAGATTAGCATAAAAGGATAATAATAATTGGATCTTTCTTCGAATCATATAAATTTTCAAAATAAAAATTAATATGTTTTTGAATAAATTCAAGTATTATATATAAAAATAAAAGTACCTATTATATTTATAATATACCTAACCACTTCTTTAATATTATTATTAAGTATTCTCCTAACATCCTTTACGATCAAAGATTGGCTACGTATTCAATTTAAATTTTTCCCATTCATTCTTGCAACAATGAATGAACATTTAAAAATAATAATTTTTTTAATAGAAAAGAAACAAATATAAATTAAGAAAGTACTAATCAAAAATGCTTACTTGTTTATCTAACCATGATAAATTAAAATTTTTAAAATTTATTAATTGAATATGAAGTGTAAATTTAAATTAAATTTATCTTTTTAGTTTAAATTTACTTTTTTTTTATTTATTATGATTACTATTCCATTTTGGTCAATGAGCATGATTTTCATTTTTCATTTATCAATAACATATATTTTTTGTTTTATGATATTTCTACAACTGGATAAATTGTGTTCCCAAAATATTAAACAAATTATTATATTAATTCCTTTTAAAAATTAGCAATACATATAAATAGTTTAGTAAATTTAAATTTATAAAAAAAGTATTAACTTATTAGCACATATATAGGGACAATCCCAATTTGAAAATGATAAACATTTACGAGTATGATGTCGAGAGAGGACATTAATCATGTTCATACAAAAGGATTTAACATCCATGTTCATATATCACTAACAGAACATTAAAATAGATAAATAAAAATGCTTTAATGTTATCAAAAATTATTACTATATAATATCAACTAGGAGACGTGGCTAGAATGAGAGAGGAAAGAATAGCAAAAATATATTGGTGGGGAGACCGATTGGGGAACGTCTGTTTGGAAGACCAAGGACGCAGCGGGTGGACAAAGTAGGAAGGGACGTGAGAAAGATGGGAGAGGATAGGAGTTGGATGTTTGTGGCTCAGGATAGGGACATTTGGAGAAATGTGGTTGCTGCGACCAAGAACTTTAGAGTTCCGAAGAGTCACAGATTGATAAATAATATCAGCACTTAAAATTAATTCAATTTTTTAATTTATTTTATTTTATTTAAAGATAATCAGAGCTACACAATGAGCTACGGAATTTGAAGACAACGTTCAACAATAATTAAACATTATGTATATATTAAAATGGCGTAAATGAGTTTTATAATAGATCATAATAATAAAAAACAATTGATTTTTATAATTTTATATTTTTCACGAATATATTTATTAAAACTTTTGTGGCTTTTATAATTATTAAAGGAATTTTTATTAATACACCACATATTAGTATAATTTATTTATTTAGTTAAATAAATATACAACGTTTCGACTGCTTCTTCTGTAGTCGTCATTAAGTACCGTAGGCTTGCTCAAGCATTGTGAGTCAGTCTGCTTGAGTCGGGGCAAGCGTACGGTTCTTGATAACGACTACAGAATAAGCAGTCGAAACGTTGAACATTTATTTAACTAAATAAATAAATTATACAAATATGTGGTGTATTAATAAAAATCCCTTTTATTAATTAAATATTTATTAATTATTATTTTGTATTAGAATGAATTTACAATTATAGTGATAATAGTTACAAATTTCAAGAAGTTATTAAAATAAATTATTTAAATCATGAACAAGATGTAGTTATTTATGTATATATATATATATATATATATACTAGCTGCTCAGAGCGCCTTCGGCGCTCTTCACACCTAGACGGGGGCTCCGCCCCCTGTACCCCCGAGTGGTACATAGTATTTGGTGGTTGAAAGTAGTAAAAGGTTTTCATCCATTTTGTTTCAATCAGTATATTACATAAAACATTCATTTCTTTTTGTGTTCTTATTTAAAAAATATATTTTAATTTAATCACTATATTAATTATATATATTATTATTGTATATGTTATATCTATCTACCTATGTGGCTCAAAGATACTCGAAAGTTCTTAGCCGCAACAACCACATTTCTCCAAGTGTCCCTATCCTGAGCCCTTGTTCCATCTCTCTTACGTCCCTTCCTACGCGTCATTGGTTTTCCAAGCGGACGTTTTCCAATCGGTCTTCCCACCAATATCTTTTTTCTCTCCCATTCTAGCCACGTGCCCTGCCTATCGCAGCTTTTTCCCTTTTATAACCCTAACTATTTCTGAAGATGCAGAGAGACCATGCAATTTCTTGTTATGCTGTCTCCCCCATTCCCCGGTGACCTCATCTTTCTTTGGCCAATAAATGCAGGGAAGAATCCTATTCTCAAACACTCTGAATCTACTCTCATCTCCCAGGGTCATAGACCATGCCTCCCACCCATATAATGCAACAGGCAAAATAATTTTTTTATATATTCCCTTTGATAATAATTTTGAAGAGATAAGCCTCTTTATTGCAAGATAACAGGCGTTTCCCGATTGCAACCCCGATTTAAATTCTTCTCAAATATTATTATCCTTCGTGATTACATTCAATTTTTCTACATATTCAAATTCTACATTTTGTATCTTAAGATTTTGTATGTCAATACTCTTCCTCTTTGTTACTAAATATTTTTTCTTATCACTATTAATTTCAAACCTCCATTAATTTTTCCTCGCTATCTGCAATTGCAATTTCCTAATCTCCTATTATATTTAAGTCGTCTGGGTAACCTAACATTTTACAATTGATTTCTTCATCTTATTTTTTCTTTACTACCTTCAAGAGAAATTTGAAGATCAAAATTTGAAAAAGTTTATGCTGATCTATATTGAGTCATGTGTATGTTTTACTAAAGTCTACAAATAATTAGTGAACAGAAATATTGAATTCGCAGTTTTTTTCCTAATATCTGTCATAATGAAAATATCTTAATTAATGTTGATCGATTTGGCCTTAACCCGCAATGATATCTCCTAATATTTCCACCGCCTATGGTTCTTAAGTATTTTCTATGTTATTATAGTGAAATAGAGTATAATATTTCTTGATCATTACATTTTGATATTTTATTTTCATTGCTAGATTATTATTGAATATTTTTAATTATAATGAAACTTGGGAAAATGCAAAAATAGAGACTTGAGACAATTTATAAAAATTAACGGTATAAAACTATAGATAAATTACCAATATATACATTCATAAATAGTATTAATTTAAATTAATTGATTTATTTGTTTTTTTATTATTAAGTTCATTTATTAATTTTTTTAGATCATAGTTATTTTCCTCCCTTAAAATAAACTTATCTAATTCTGGTGGTGCTAGGGGATTTGAAAATTATTCGTCGCAATATGAAGATTTCGCTTACAGTTTCTGTCATGTCCGACCTCCATCCAACAGTTATTTTCTGTCAAGTTTTTTGCTTCTCTTAATCATGTGATCTATATATTTAATTTTTTTTGATTCATTATAATAAAATTTAAACAAATAAAAATTTTTACTTTGTTAATTTATATAAATTTCAATATAAACTGATTGTGAGTGATACGCTTAGCCAATACTCTGAATAATTTGTGTACAAAAATATTGAATGTTCTTAGCGAGATTTGATATAATGTTGTACGATTTGTCCTAAATCTGAATTAGAAGAAAATTATAAATTGCCTCCTTTTCCAGCTCAATTCATTTACCCACCCATGTTGCATATGGCATCTAAATTTCTTAAAACTCCGTTTTTTTAATTTAAAATAGAAGGAGAGAAAGAGTTTTAAATTATATTCGAATAGTCTATATATTCTATATATCAGTATTTTTTTTCTGAATTTAATAGCAAGTTGATTTTAAAAATTTTCCATTCTTAATGCATATGATTGATTACATGTGTTAAAATTTAAAAAAATTCAAATATTCTAATTTTTATATTTATATACAACTAGCTGCTCAGAGCGCCTTCGGCGCTCTTCACACCTAGACGGGGGCTCCGCCCCCTGTACCCCCGAGTTGTACATAGTATTTGGTGGTTGAAAGTATTAAAAGGTTTTCATCCATTTTGTTTCAATCAGTATATTACATAAAACATTCATTTCTTTTTGTGTTCTTATTTAAAAAATATATTTTAATTTAATCACTATATTAATTATATATATTATTATTGTATATGTTATATCTATCTACCTATGTGGCTCAAAGATACTCTAAAGTTCTTAGCCGCAACAACCACATTTCTCCAAGTGTCCCTATCCTGAGCCCTTATTCCATCTCTCTTACGTCCCTTCCTACGCGTCATTGGTTTTCCAAGCGGACGTTTTCCAATCGGTCTTCCCACCAATATCTTTTTCCTCTCCCATTCTTGCCACGTGCCCTGCCTATCGCAGCTTTTTCCCTTTTATAACCCTAACTATTTCTGAAGATGCAGAGAGGCCATGCAATTTCTTGTTATACAGTCTCCCTCATACCCGGTGACCTCATCTTTCTTTGGCCAATAAATGCAGGGAAGAATCCTATTCTCAAATACTCTGAATCTACTCTCATCTCCAAGGGTCATAGACCATGCCTCCCACCCATATAATGCAACAGGCAAAATAATCTTTTTATATATTCCCTTTGATAATAAATTTGAAGAGATAAGCCTCTTTATTGCAGATAACAGGCGTTTCCCGATTGCAACCCCGATTTAAATTCTTCTCAAATATTATTATCCTTCGTGATTACATTCAATTTTTCTACATATTCAAATTCTACATTTTGTATCTTAAGATTTTGTATGTTAATACTCTTCCTCTTTGTTACTAAATATTTTTTCTTATCACTATTAATTTCAAACCTCCATTAAATTTTCCTCGCTATCTGTAATTGCAATTGCCGAATCTCCTATTATATTTAAGTCGTCTGAGTAACCTAATATTTTACAATTGATTTCCGCATCTTATTCTTTCTTTACTACCTTCAAGAGAAATTTGAAGATTGAAAATTTGAAAAAGTTTATCCGGATCTATTGAGTTATGCGTATGTTTTACTAAAGTCTACAAATAATTAGTGAACAGAAATATTGAATTCGCGGTTTTGTTCCTAATATCTGTCATAATGAAAATATCTTAATTAATGTTGGTCGATTTGGCCTGAACCCGCAATGATATCTCCTAATATTTCCTCCGCCTATAGTTTATAAGTATTGTATATGTTATAATAGAGTATAATATTTCTTGATCATAACATTTTGGTATTTTATTTTCATTGCTAGATTATTATTGAATATTTTTAATTATAATGAAACTTGAGAAAATGCAAAAATAGAGACTTGAGACAATTTATAAAAATTAACGGTATAAAACTATAGATAAATGACCAATATATACATTCATTAATAGTATTAATTTAAATTAATTGATTTATTTGTTTTTTTTATTATTAAGTTCATTTATTAATTTTTTTAGATCATAGTTATTTTCCTTAAAAGAAACTTAAATTCTGTGGTGCTAGGGGATTTGAAAATTATTCGTCGCAATATGAAGATTTCGCTTACAGTTTCTGTCATGTCCGACCTCCATCCAACAGTTATTTTCTGTCAAGTTTTTTGCTTCTCTTAATCATGTGATCTATATATTTAATTTTTTTTGATTCATTATAATAAAATTTAAACAAATAAAAATTTTTACTTTGTTAATTTATATAAATTTCAATATAAACTGATTGTGAGTGATACGCTTAGCCAATACTCTGAATATTTTGTGTACAAAAATATTGAATGTTCTTAGCGAGATTTGATATAATGTTGTACGATTTGTCCTAAATCTGAATTAGAAGAAAATTATAAATTGCCTCCTCTTCCAGCCCAATTCATTTACCCACCCATGTTGCATATGGCATCTAAATTTCTTAAAACTCCGTTTTTTTAATTTAAAATAGAAGGAGAGAAAGAGTTTTAAATTATATTCGAATAGTCTATATATTCTATATATCAGTATTTTTTTTCTGAATTTAATAGCAAGTTGATTTTAAAAATTTTCCATTCTTAATGCATATGATTGATTACATGTGTTAAAATTTAAAAAAATTCAAATATTCTAATTTTTATATTTATATATACAATTTAATATTATTTTTTATTAATATCATATCAAAAAAAGAGAATTTATTAAAAATTAAAAATAAAAAAAGAAGCCTATTAATAAAAAATTGAATGGTGATTTAAATATTTTATTAAATTAATTAAAATGAGACCTTTTAGAATAAATTATTTAATTGAAATGATATTTAAATATAAGAATTTAAAAAAATATTATATTCTTTGTTTGGCAATTGTTATTTAATTATGTGCAACATGATTCGACTTGCACAGAGCATCGTTATTTTTTATTAATATCACATAATAAAAATGAATCTTTTAAACATAATAAATAAAAAAGACATTTTAATAAATTTAAAAAATATACCCAATTTAAAAATGTCAAAAATTTAAAACAACTTTATATCATCATATTTTAATTTTTATATAATATATATATATATATATATATAGTTAATTAATAATAGAGTAATTAAATTAAAATAAAAAACAAAGATAATATAATTCAGTCATTTTAATTCAGGTTAAATAATATTTTTTTTTATTATTCAATGATAAAATTTATATATTATTATATATATATTATAGAAAAGAAGAAATATTCAATTAAATAAAAAATAATTTAAGATAAAAATATGATCTAATAAATATTTTAATTAAATTGAGAACTTTTAGAATAAATTATTTAATTGAATTGATATTTGTATATTAGAATTTAAAATAAAAAGGGAAATATTATAATAATTCTTCGATTGGGAATCTCTATGATAATTCATTGTTTGAAATGATTCCGCTAGGCCGACAGTGAGCCGCGAGCTGCTCTTGAATGAACAACACGGAGAATTATATAAACTTTAAAAAATTAATTTCTGCGGTTATTGATAAGATATTAATAAAATTTATAGCCTATGTTACTCTAGAGGTATATAAGAATATTGTGATGTAATTTCAAAGAAATCGGTTCAGCCAATTCTGAGTCTATAAAATAGTAATTTTCCGGACAGACAGACAGACAGACAGACAGACAGACAGACAGACAGACAGACAGACAGACAGACAGACAGACAGACAGACAGACAGACAGACAGACAGACAGACGTGAAAAATTCTAAAGTCACTTTTGGATTCTAGAGGTCATGAAACGCGAAGATATGCAAAAATTTTTAAATTCTGAGCAATGTGCAGACAAAAACCTTTTTTTATATATATAGATTTAATATTATTTTTTATTAATATCATATCAAAAAAAGAGAATTTATTAAAATTAAAAATAAAAAAAGAAGCCTATTAATAAAAAATTGAATGGTGATTTAAATATTTTATTAAATTAATTAAAATGAGACCTTTTAGAATAAATTATTTAATTGAAATGATATTTAAATATAAGAATTTAAAAAAATATTATATTCTTTGTTTGGCAATTGTTATTTAATTATGTGCAACATGATTCGACTTGCACAGAGCATCGTTATTTTTTATTAATATCACATAATAAAAATGAATCTTTTAAACATAATAAATAAAAAAGACATTTTAATAAATTTAAAAAATATACCCAATTTAAAAATGTCAAAAAAACTTTATATCATCATATTTTAATTTTTATATAATATATATATATATTTAGTAATTAATAATAGAGTAATTAAATTAAAATAAAAAACAAAGATAATATAATTCAGTCATTTTAATTCAGGTTAAATAATATTTTTTTTTATTATTCAATGATAAAATTTATATATTATTATATATATATTATAGAAAAGAAGAAATATTCAATTAAATAAAAAATAATTTAAGATAAAAATATGATCTAATAAATATTTTAATTAAATTGAGAACTTTTAGAATAAATTATTTAATTGAATTGATATTTGTATATTAGAATTTAAAATAAAAAGGGAAATATTATAATAATTCTTCGATTGGGAATCTCTATGATAATTCATTGTTTGAAATGATTCCGCTAGGCCGACAGTGAGCCGCGAGCTGCTCTTGAATGAACAACACGGAGAATTATATAAACTTTAAAAAATTAATTTCTGCGGTTATTGATAAGATATTAATAAAATTTATAGCCTATGTTACTCTAGAGGTATATAAGAATATTGTGATGTAATTTCAAAGAAATCGGTTCAGCCAATTCTGAGTCTATAAAATAGTAATTTTCCGGACAGACAGACAGACAGACAGACAGACAGACAGACAGACGTGAAAAATTCTAAAGTCACTTTTGGATTCTAGAGGTCATGAAACGCGAAGATATGCAAAAATTTTTAAATTCTGAGCAATGTGCAGACAAAAACCTTTTTTTATATATATAGATATATATATATATATATATAGGTACCTGTTGTTTTGGGAAATATTATTTTATTTCTAATAGTTTTTTGTTTATTAATTTATTAATTTCTTTTTAAATTACTATTAATTATATGAAGACCTTAGAGCGAAACAGTGGTAAGCCACAAAATCAAAATGTTGAGATATTGCAGTTTATAGTGTAGAAAAAAGATAGAAAACATTGGGTTTACTGCATATATTTCAAATTTGCTCAATATGTAATATCAGTAAAGGGAAAAAGTCAGCAATTATTATTTCTTAGATATATATAATTAAGAATAAAACAATTTTCTACAAATGTGGCTTACCATTGTTTCGCTCTAAGGTCTTCATATATATCATGTCAAATAGTATAAATCAAATGATGCATTTTTTATGATAAAACTTTATTTAAATATTTGTTGTTGTGTTCTTTCTTCTCTTATTAATTTATGGATTTATTATTTTTAAATCAAATCTTTTAATTAATATAAATATTTCAAAGGTAAGTATATTCATAAACATGAAGGTAATTCAGCTGCAAATAATATTTAGTTGGCTCAGGTTCATTATGAAAGATTGCCTTAATTAGACATGCAGGTAAATTAATGATTATAATTTGTCTTGCAGTGTAAGGAGTTAAGCTCTTTACCATACCTTAAAAGGGATGCAGAGGAAACGATCCTCTTTAGCTCTGTGCAAGATGATGTTGAATTAGCAAGGGTGTCTAACACCTGGCAAAAGCCTCCCTTCCATCATTCTAAGTGAGTCAAATCTAAAAAATTAGTTAATTCAATTTTCCAAAAAGGATTTTATGGCTTTGAACATTAAAATCATTTTTCTTTTCTCTCTTTCTCTTCTGTTTAGTAACAGGTTAAGTCAATATGTGTAAAGAAAAAGGGAAAATGATTTATCAAAGCAAGTCGGTTAATTTTAACCGGTAATGTTAAAGCCAAAATTTCGATAACCTTTAACGAAAACAAATCATATGATAATACTAAATTTCATTTATAATAAATGAATAATTTTTTTTTTAAATACACGCTTTCTAATAAAAAATGTTCTAAAAAATAGAAAATAAAATATTAATTAAACCTTTTATATTATTATTAGGAAAAATTGTAAATTTCTAAAAGTATTTTTGATTTTGAAAGCATCAGAAAGGCATATTTATAAAATTAAATTATTATATGAGTTATTTATTATATAGCTAAAGAATTTATATCGAATGATCTTATATTTTCAGTAAAATTATTCATTTTTAATGAATTTTAATTAAAGTGCTAACCGAAAGTGCCACTTTAGATCATTGATTTTACATTTATTGAAATTTTCTCAAAAACCGACTTTGACTATACTCGTTACATCAATGTTAAATAAAATTATCTTTAATATCAAGAAGATTTTATCCACTTCGAAGTACTTTGAAGTTTTCTGAAAAGCTTAAATATTTCAAAATGATTACTTCTTCTAAAGTAGCTTTAATTTTTTTAAATGATTCTATCTAATATATTTTCAAATTTCTAAATTATATTTATTTAATATTGAAATGAGAAAGAGTGATTATAAAATGTCAAATGTGAACGGATCTTCTCCATTGCTGGTTATTAATATTCGAACGACTGTGAATTCAAATCGGATCTCTTAATTGAAGATTCTTCAAGCGGTAAGACAATATGTCTCCAAATGGGTTGTCTTTCGTAAAGTAAACCCCGAAATTAGAGAACGCAAACGACTGAATAAGAAAAGGGAGGGTGGCGCTTCAGGCAACGAAGGAGGAAAGATAAATTGGTAGTCATAAGACGAGCAAGTTCGAGAGGGGGTCGTGTGCACGTTTGCAGGCCCAAGAGCCTCTTTTGATCAAGATAGAGAGCCGAGATTCACGGACTCCACTCACGAGTCAGTCATCTTGGCTGGTCGTGAAAATCAAGCTAACAAGGCCAGGGACAATTGGCCACTTGTTCCACTGCCTCAACGGCTTGATCCGATCCTACTTCGATTACTCATTAATTACTTCACGCTAAGCCCCTTCCTCTACGCTTCGTTCAATTAAACTTCTTATATACATATTATATTATTTGGTTTTAATACAATATATATAATATATTTCAATTATTCAATATTTATTCGAAAGGGAGATATTTTTTCTCTTTATATTCTATTCTTATAAAAAAATGAGATGTGGCCAGGCAGAGAACAGACCGACGATTTAAAATAAATTAATTTCCAAACATTATCATATATATATATATATATATAAAGTATAAAAAACAAATATTTTTGAACTTGAATTAAAATGACTAAATTATATTATCTTGGTTTTTATTTTTAGTTTAATTACTCAATTATTAATTACTACTAAATTTTAAGTGAAATATTTTCCAACAATGAATATAAAATTAATACTTTGTAAACTCTACCACTTCCGGTTTCCGGATACACACCAAAAGTTGATTAATTAAAATCCGATGAGCCGTTTAAGCCATACACGTCTAAGGCACACTATGGACAGACATCATGCTAAAAATACGTTTTTCTCGGTAAAAATATACATATATTCAAATATATTAATTTATCTATATATATCAGTGATCCTCAACCTTTTTTTTAACGCGGCACACTTTTAACGGTTGGCGACACACAAAGAAAAGTGTAAAAGTTATTTACTTAATTACCATATTGAAAGAATTGAAAAAAAAGTCGGAAATGTTTAAGAGCCTCTTTACATTTGAAAAATTTGTCGGCCCATTTTTAAAACCTTATGACTTGATAATCTCGCGGCACATTTTAAAAATCTCGCGGCATACAAAAGTGCTGCGGCACATAGGTTGAGAAGAGAGAATCACTGATATATATATAAATACAATTCAATGAAGGACAATCATTAAAATTAATTTTAATTTAAACATACAATTTTTCTTAGTTTGTTTTATATGTATTTTAAAAATAATTAAATATTTTGATATTTTTTTAGAATAGATAAAAATTTATAAACCTTGTTCATTAAAATTTATAAAAAAAATTAATTAATACGATCATAGTTGAAATTAATATTATATAAATGAATATTTATTATTATTATTATTATTTGCGGATACACAGAGCTTTAAAGAGAAATTATTAATTATTGGATTTCCCTAGGTCCGAAGTCATCAGTCGTGCTAACCACTAAACCACTGAAATATATATATATGTTTTTATTTAATGAGAAAAATAAAAAGTTATTGAATCTATTCAAATCAAATCTTACATAACAATATTAATAGTAATAAAAAAGAATTATAAATTTAATATAATAAAAAAATAGAAAGCGAAAATCTAGCAAGTTGACAAAATTTCAGAGCTTATTGTGATTGGAAAGTGAAATATAAATTGGAAAGTTTAGATCTTTTGTAAAATAAAGTTGTTTTAGAATCAATCTTATTTATGGCCCCTCGTCATTTCACTTGCAAAGATTAACTTAGGATCGAATTAAAAGGTTTAGTAGGAATCGGATTCGTAAGAAAATAACAAAGAAAAAAAAATATTAATGAAAAGTAAGAACAGGAAAAACTCCATGTAAAACTTTTTGATCTTTTGAAATTCAATTACTC
This sequence comes from Labia minor, assembly GCA_963082975.1. NCBI lineage: Eukaryota > Metazoa > Arthropoda > Insecta > Dermaptera > Spongiphoridae > Labia > Labia minor. The sequence continues at coordinate 59,864,918 of OY720345.1, forward strand.
GAAGTAAGTCAGTCAGCCCCTCAACAAACTGGAGGGTTATGAAGAAATTCTCTTTAAAAGTTGCAGGAAAAAGAAACGGAAAAAACTTAAAAAAAAATTTTAGATATACATATATGGGTATTAAAAAAAACGGAGAGAATAATAATATTTTAAAATTAGGAGAATTTTATTAATGTTACACAAATGAGCATAACTTTTTTTCTTCTTTTGTTTGAAGAAATATTTCTTTAGAGATATTTCCCTACTTTTGAATAGGATACATTTAATTTAAATAAAATACACCATTATTAGACAAACAATTTTTAAAGTTGATATCTTAAAAATAATAATATAAATAAATATATTTATATTATAAGTAATATATTTATAAATGAAAATGATGAAAATAGGAGAAGGTAGGCAAGGGTAATCGCAGTGAAACAGTTAAGTTGTGAGATTCGGAATTGAAGTTGAGGATTCTAAACTCACCAAGTTGAAAAATTATAGATCAAATAAATTTATAATAAAATAAAATAGTATAACACATAAATTAATGGGCTAAGATTACAATAGACTTAAACAAATATTAATATACTAGGCGAACCCGTTGCAAACTGTGTTTGCAATTTAAGTTTAAACTGAATTTGTAACTAACTTCACAACGTTACAGACATCACATACCTAACTTCATAATGTTACAGACATCACATACATACGACAGAAATTATATATATTGATTTCATTAATATTGGCATAGAATAATTTAAAGAAACCCTGCTCTAATAAGGAATTTATTATATAAATTATAACAAATTTGAGTTGAACCCTGTTTAGATAGATTCACATAATAAACTTTGAGCCCCTCGTCATTATCAAAGAAAAGGTGTGGAGACTTGAAGGATGATAGATAGGGTCCTCAATCCTGATCCCTTGTCCTCATCTTATCGTGAAATTAAGGGGGGGATTGCAACCCCTTAGAGAAGAGTCTATCCTAGTGCACCCAAGTGACTCACAGAGGACTCCACCACCCCCAACCAACAGAACTAAGCGAAAATGAGTCTTCACCCTCGATCGGACCATTTCCTTGGGGTGAAATTCAATAAAGATGCAAATTTCTTTGGCTCTATCGATTTGCCGCATCGGAAGGCAAAGAAATGTTCCTTCATCTCCCTTTTTCTTCACCCCCGCGGTCCTGACGAAATAGAAGAAGGATATATAAAGGAAATTTGGTGTATGTGCCTTGGGCAAACAGTGTACAAGTTGAGTTAAGCATCCCCTTGTAATGTCTTACTTGAATTGAACAAGAATACTATTTTTACCTCCCTCTACTTTTCTAGAAAATTTACAATATGGGGTATCTTATCTGCTTATCTGATATTTTATGTTTTTTTTCTTATGCTTGTCTTGAAAAGGTATTTTGAAAAATATATAGCGCTGAGATAGAGGAAAAGGAGGCTGCTGGCAGGAAACGAGGACAGCAAGGTGAATTATACTCGGAAACACATGCCATGCTCTTCACTACACATAAAGTATAACGTATTCGGAGGGTCCAATGGACTTGATTTAAGAGAGCAGATTAGTTCAAAAGAATAATAAAAGATTGATTTCTGTCAAAGGAAATGAAGGCTCTATTAAAAGGCAACAACTAATATATTTTGCAATTCCTAAGTTTTAAGATACTACAATACTTTAGTTAGTGAGAGAAAATAGATGAACTTTTATCAAAATAACTTTTCTGATTAAATTTTATTTTTCCAATATTAGAATAGATATTATTTATATTTTTATAGGAATAATTATTATTTATTTTTCGCATGGCTTTATGGTTAAATTAAATTTTAAAGTCAATGAGGATTTTATTTCTTCGAACTTTTTTTTATAAGATGAATTTGTTTTATATGTTTACTATATGATCGCGTTGTAAAATAGGAAGTGGAAATAAATTGAAAATATTGAATGTTTGTTCCGAGCCCCCATAATAAATATTTATTAATAAATAATTATACAAGGGACATTCAATAAATAAAGAGACAAATCTAAATGGTTATTTGATTCTTACAAAATTCAGGCTATTTTTCAACATAATCACGTTCCCCCACCCCACCCCACAGTTATGGACTTGTCCCATCTTTCTTGCAGCTTCCTAATTCCCTTGGCGAAGAATTCTTTCGATTTACCCCGAATCCACTTTTTGAAGTGCTTTGTCATAAGATTTTAGTCGCAGAAGGAGTAAAACTAGTCAAATTTTTTCTAGAATGTTGATACAGTATGATAAATGTTGTATGAACCGTGCGAATTTTTACAAGTGAGTTTATCGGTATAAAAGTAGCCGAACAAGTGTAAGTGATGAACTCCGATATCGTCGGAAGCGGATGAAAAGTGTGGTGTATATTATATACCATATATTTGAATTTCGGAAATATTAAACCGCTCGAAGGATTTTTTTGAAATTCACACCATAGAGATAATTTTTATAAAGAAAAATCGATCTGTATCGGTTTCAGACTCGGGAAAAAATAATCTTTTTTAGTTTTTTTCTTAATTTAAATTAGAAATTTTAATAAAAAATGGCGCCGAGCAAGGCCGGACAGCGCTTCCTTAAATACATAATATTATAAATAAAATAAAATTAAAAATATTTATTTAAATAATATTTTGTAATCAAATTAATAAATATATATTATGTTACAGGCTATACTTTTCTGTCTTTTGGTGTATTAATACACACGTTAAAGGGCTGTATGTTTAATGACTATTTTTTTTTAAATTTATGTTCTTTTAAATTATTTGAAATGATTTCCTATATTTTGTCGTTTATTTATTTTAAATGATAATCTTAATCTTAAATATTCAAAGTTCATAAGGAATAATTTTTTTAAAGTACCGAGCGGAGGCTCGGTGAACCAGGTACTATATTATGTTACATTATTAATTTTTTTCAAATGCCCTAATCAAAACTTATTTTTGATCAACCAGTATTTTATTCTCGATATTCGCATTCTTAACTCTTCTTATGACTTTAATAAGATAGGATTAGTTAAATTTTTATATTTTTCTGTTTTTTTTTTTTTTTTTTTATAATCAAATTAAATTTTTTTTTCTTCTCTAAGAAATATGGTAATTAAATATTGTATAATGCATCCTATTGTACAAATAATTCCTTTTCTCGAGTAATAGAGGGTGAAATCAGATATGAATTTAATATAAATATTTATTAGTACATCAAGAGGCCCAACGCTTTCAGAGATGTCTATACACATTATTTAAGTCAATATTAACTCTTTTTTTTTTTCAAAGAATTTTTTCATTTGTGTAAATATTTTTGGTCTGGCAAACGTGGTCAAGTGGCGGTTCCATGTTCATCACTAATAGAGAGAGGGGGAGGCTGAGGGGAAAGGGTGAAGCGACGATGGAGGAGGATGCAAGGTTTCGGGAACCGAAGTATCGGTACCGGCGCGGTCCAATAGACCGGAAAAGAGTGCAATTACAGAGACTTGGGGGGCTCGGAACAAAGCAGAGCAGCTAATTGAGGCCCTCAAAGGCAAGGCTCGCTCTTGTCTTTTTCTTTCTTTCTTATATTTTTCTTAATTTAGAAGAATGAAATTTCAGTTGAATGAACGAGTGTCATCGAATTCATTCCAATGATCAAAAACAAATGCATTTGTCAATTGGTTGCTGATATAAAATAATATAATTTGTTCAAAAAGATTTCTTTTCTAATAATATAAAAAATTTCTTTTAATGATGACGACAAGATAAAATTAAAATAAATAAAATAATATAATGAAGAGTTCAATAATTATTTCAATTTTATTTTCATTTCAAGAAAAATTCTTATAGGCTTGACTTCTTGAAATTAAATAAAGACTATTATTTTATTATAAATTATATGAATTAAACCAGGGGTCAGCAAACTTTTTATTATCTCGTCAGATATAGTATTGTGATTACGACAATTTTCGATGTCGAGATTTTGATATTTTTATAAGTTTTGAAGGTCCCTGAGTCACATTCACTAAGGTTGAGAAAAATTTGTATATATGTGTGTATGTGTGTGTGTAGTCAAGATTACGCAAAAACGGTTTGAGCTAAAATAATTAAATTTGGTACATGGCATTATTCAAAATTCGTAGTTTTCCATCAACTTTTGAGAAATATAGCTCTTCCGGAAAAGGGTCATTACCTACCACGTTTTCATTTTTTTTCCTCTAAACTGACCGTAAAAATAAAGATATATGTTTGATAGTTTTTCACATGATTAAAAATTGTATAAAACTGCTATATATAGAATTTCATCTTGATTGAATCGCTGAAAGTACCGGAATTAATTTTTTAATACTGCAAATTGCGCGCCAGCAGGTGTGGAGTAATCAACAAATAGCCAAACACGCGCTGGTTTAATAAATATTATTTATTAATTTTAATTTATAATTTACAATTAATTAAATTTAATTTAAATATAATAAATGTTATTTAATTCAATTCAAATTGCGAGACACACCAGATTTTTTAGGAAAGGGTCAAGTATAAAAATTTTAAAGATCTGGGGGCCAGACATGTTAGAATATATATTTTACTGTCCTAACGAAGAATGTTATAAAATAATTGTATTACTATAAATTTTTTATTCGCAAAGTATTTGCAATTACAAAATATGTATTAATAATAACATATAAGTATAAAATATATATTTTTGTATCTATACTCATACAATGGTAACTATCAATTGCACAGTTTCATTAATTAATAAACATATTGCTAAAAGATTAAATTTTGCATTAATGTGATGAATGTAATTGTTTTTTGAGATATTATTTCATCATAATTGGGTACAAATTTAGTACTTCCTATAATTAAAGTTGTTTGCAAATGGTCATTTGTTAATAATGTAATAATGATCTGTATTGCGATTTTGAATACTTTATTTTCGAAAATGTCTTTTCACGTTTATATGAACTTCCAAATACAGAAATAAACCCTCGTGCATATGATTTTAATTGACCGTCTTCATTCTCGGAATGATATTCATAGAATAATGATAGATCCCTAACTTTGAACTTCGTTTTTAATGTGACATCATTTTGCAAACTTCCAACTGAAGTTCTGACGGTTCGTCAATCGAACACTCAAATAGATTTTGAAATATGGATATTTCTTTTGCATTTGTATCAAAAATACCAATAAAAATGGATGGCGGGCCGTCGTTTGAGGACCCCTGAATTAAACTAATAATTATATACTTAATTTAAACCTAATATATTATTATTAATTTACTTATTCATTTCCTAAATAATTAAATGACACATTTTTGTGTCGTTTTAAATATTTTATAAAATAATTAATAAAGAAAAATGTTAATTATTTTATTCTACTTTTTAAATATATAGTTTTCCAAAAACTTTTATGACAATATATAAAAATAAGATAAAAAAATAATATATAAATAAATATTAATCTCGAAATTGTAATAAATATACCTATGAATTATAAAAATTTAAAAATTATTTAACCTCTTTCATTAAAATAAATGGTTAGATGATTGATTTGATTGAATTTTTCAACATTAATTGTAGCTATAGATTTATGAAATAATATGATAAATTCTTTGTTTACTTTTTTTACTATTTTATAATATTTCGTTTTAAATTTTCTAATAATAATAATAATGAAATATTAATTTATTCATACATAAATTTGCGAATAATTCTTAAAATGGTTTCATAATAATAACCAGCAAATACTTTTTGTATGAGTGATCAAGCATCATAAGGGGGTTTTTGGTTGATTGGACAGATGAAGTTTTACTTACGTGAGGCTTCGGTTGCTGGATGATCGCACAATCACATTAAACTGAGCCCCGGCTCCTCCGGAGCGACACAATAAACCGGGAAAGAACTTCTCATAATAATAAAAACTTCACGTAAACCTAAACGAACATATGCAATGGAACCTCTGGTTAAGAGTACCCCGGAATATAAGTTTTTAGGGTTATGAACTGATTTTTCGGGTTACGAGTTCCATCAGCGTGCACAGACGAAGGTAAGGGGAAGAAAAAGTCATTATCAACTGTAGAGATTCAAGTTAATATGTAGTTCAATGAGGATACACCTAAAGTTTATTTTTTCCTTCAATTTTATTCAATAAAAAATAAATAAATTGTCAATTTGTATTTGTTTAATTTTATTTTGTCATTCACAAATAAATTTATCAAAATTTTCAAAATCTACTTTAGGATGAACTAAATGAAAAAATTATCATGTGTTATGAGTGTAGAACAAAATTCAAATTTTATATTTAATTTAAAAAAAAAATTTATGAAAACTTTTATAAATTTTTTTACCTTGGAACGTCATAAAAAAAAAATAGAAAAAATCTATATAAATATAATAATATAATAAGTGAATTGCATTAAACATTTCAGAAAATAAAATTGATAATTAATTAATTTAGTTTTAAATATTAATTCAGTTACGATTTTACTATTCTATTTAATCGTAAAAAGAATTTGCAATACAATTAATTAATATTAATAATTAATTAATAAGGTGTATAATAAAATAGATATTAATTACTTTCCAGCATTCATTCACACGCTTACTTGATAAGTCTTCTCCAAATCACTTTTCAATGTGAACTGACAGATATTATTTTTTTTTTTTTATTAATTATACATTTTTCCAAGAAATTAGGCTGAGTGGCTTATCGCTTTTCGAAAGAATTATATTTAAGCCAGACGAATTGTTCTAAAGAGACCCGTTCACTGTCTTTAGAAATTTAGAGTATAATTCACATTATTATAAATTATTTAAACCAAAATTGTTTATATTTTAATTTATATAAGATAATATGTTCATATAACTATCTATAATTAAATAATTTAAATTTAGAGTATTTTTTATTTAATTTTAATATTAAATTATATTATTAAGTAAAATAAATAAAAAGATTAAATAATATTTTATTATTATTATAACGTATATATATATACATATATATATATATATATATATGTATATATATTTGTGATATTATACTATATACTCCTGCCCCCCGATTTACACGGAAGATTGGTTCCGAACAAAACCGTGTAAATCGAAATCTTAAATTTTCTATATTAAAACCTTGTAAAATGAAAAACACTAAAATGTGAATAATTCAATCATATTTTAATTCTTTTATTATTTTATTAGATAGTATATGTAAGTACATAATACAGAATTTAATTCATTCTATATTAGGAACAAAAAAATATAAGAATATAAATGCGTGTATGCAGTCGAATATACATTTTTACCAGTTTTTACTATCTTGCCAGAGATAGTATTGCGATCACGAAAATTTACGATGTCGAGATTTTGATGTTTTTATACGTTTTGAAGCTCCCTGAGTCATTTTCACTAAGGTTGAGAAAAATTCTGTCTGTGTGTACGTATGTGTGTATGTAGACAAGATTACGCAAAAACAGTTTGAGCTAGAATAATGCAATTTGATATACGGGCATTATTCAAAATTCGTAGTTTTCTATCAACTTTTGAGAAATGTAGCTCATTCGAAAGAGGACCATTACCTACCACGTTTATATTTTATTTTTTTTTTGCTCTAAAGTGACCGTAAAAATAAATATATATGTTTGATAGTTTTTCACATGGTTAAAAATTGTATAAAACTGCTATATATAGAATTCCAGCTTGATTAAACCAAATACCTAAACACGAGCTGGTTTAATAAATATCATTTATTAATTTTAATTTATAATTTATAATTAATTAAATTTAATTTAAATATAATATATGTTATTTAATCCAATTCAAATTGCGAGATAGTCGAGTGGAGACACTCCAGCTTATTTGAAATTGATTTATAAACCGTGTAAAACGAGGTTAGGTGTACTTATATATATGTGTTAAAATATAAAAAAAAATTCCAAAGTATATATAATAATAGCAAAAATTTATTTACATATAAGCATTAGATAAAGAACAATGAAAAGTTTTTATAGATTTATTTATTTAAATTTCTCTCTCTCTATTTCTAGTTATATTATTATTTCTTTAAAACTTATGCATTATAATTGATCTAGTGTAAAGCCTAATAGCGTGGCATTCTAAGGTTTAAAAATTTGTTTATGGTATAACTTCGGACACAAGATATGCCAAGTTAAGTTTTATTTTATAAAAAAATATTTTATTTATTAACCGGTGTCTATTAATAGTCATTATTCTTCCTTTTAGAAACTTGTTAGGTTTAACAATAGCAAGGATTAGAAATTGAAATGGAGACGAGAATTAGAAAATATGATTTTCGAATACTTTTATCACTTTACTTCTAATTCCTTCTAATACTTTCTTTTTTTTTTAAAAAAAAAGCAACTTCAAGAATAGTATTATTCTTTTATAAATATTTTTAACTTTTATCATTTTCTTTTAAATTTCACAAGGTGGGCCATTAGGTAGTACTCCTTGGGACAATATACAAGTCTACTAAATATACTTTTTTTAATTTTTCTATAATAAATATAAGATTGAAAGTTATTTAATCATGTAGAGAAAAGTTCCATATATATATATACTAAGTAAGATTTTAATAATAATTTATCAATAAGAAAAAATTATGTAGATATGGGGATTTTCCATTTTTTTAAAATTAATCATACTAAACAACTCATTAACTGCTATATTATAAGTATTCAATACTTCTTATTAATTAATTATATAAATAATTTCTATGTATAAATGAAGGATGAACGCGGCCAGATTTATTTGTTGAAGATTCCACAAGGGGGCAACACTTACTTAGGATTAAGATTTTTCTCTGCCCTAAAAAATAAAATTAATATACAAAATATATTGTAATTTATGAATTAAAGAAAAACTATCATAAATTTCAACTTCAACTTTTCTTAAATCTTCATAATTAGTGTCAACATATAAAATTGTATAAATATAACAAATAAATAATATATATACTTATTATAAAATTATTTATAAACAAATTTTTTATTAGACAAATTTAGAAATTTTGCAAATTAGCTATAATATAAATAAATTTTCTTAATATATCTATTGTATATATTGGAGGTGGCTTGGCCGAGAGTGTAGCGTGGCAACCTTCTACACAAGAAGTCGGCGTTCGATTCTAACCAATAACGAATTTTTCTAATAAATTCAATTTAACACCAGCTGCCTCCGGCTCCAGGAACTGACAAGCCCTGGTTCTATACAACTCTGCACCAGCAGGACTACTTCAAAAACAAGCATCCATAAGCAACAATGGATCGTGATGAGAATATCTCCAGGTGGTACCAATCCAACCGTCACCTAGAGGATCCGGATCTTCACGAGAGGACAAAAAGAAGAATAAAGTTAACACCTAAAGAACATTCATATATGGGCACAGTTAACATCAATACCCTTGTATATGGGAACTTTGCGTGATCCTAGATGGTCCAAACGCAAATAATAATAATAATATTGTATATATTAGCGATATGATTTCGAGTTTTAGTAAAAATAATTTAAATACATAAATTTATTATTAGAATTAATTTTGATGATAAGCTAAAAATAATATTAATTAATTTTTTTAGCAATAATGCTTAAAAATAATTTTTAAAATTTAAATTTTTATAGATAATGAAACAGTGCTGCCCTAACCACAGGGCTAAATGGGCTATAGCCCCAGGGCGCAAGCCTTTTGAGGCGGCAATTTTTTATTTGCGATATAGTAAAAATTTATTTTTCATTTTATTAGTTTTTACTTATTTTTAAATTAAAACACTTCTTAAAATATTAAACTGATTTTTATTTCTTTCAAATGTGCTGAAAAACGATAGATAGAGAAGGGCAACGCGAAATAGGAGTAACACCCTACCGATCGTACTTTTGTTTCAGTCGCATTTGAACTGTTGGAGCTGTACTGGAGTTAATATAAGACCACCAATCATATAATAGTTCCGATCAAGTTCTAAGGATTAGACTAAAAACTGATCGGAACTGTCATTATATTGAGATAATCCCCTCAAATCTGGGTAAACATTTATACCCATCTTTTAAATAAGTGACTTTAAAGAAAAGTTACAATAAAGATAACAGTTTATTATAAAAGTAATAAATAGTTTTTTTCTAGTTCTGACACTTTTTTGTTTTGTATAATTTTTTCTCCCATTTGCCATTCTGTGTATTTTCTTAGGAAGAAGGGCGCATTATTTTTAGTAGCCCATGGGCGCCGAATTCCTTAAGACGGCCCTGTAATGAAATATATTTATAATTTTAAAAGCTGATTAATATAAACATATTAAATTTTGAATTTCAATAATTTATGCTGCCATCTTGGGTGAAATTTTAACATGTATTGCAGTTAACCATTATATGACAGACATTTTAGGACCATAGATTGGTTCATGTATTTGGCCTCTAGAGGGCAGCACCTACGCGAAATTGGAGGCATAATCAATTTAAATATATAAAATTAACTATATAATATATATATTTATATAGATTTATCCAAATCTATTTAAATTAATTAAAAATATCTATTTAAAATTATAAGAATTTAAGAAACAAATAAAAGTTAAATTCATAATAAATTCTATTCAACCCTTTCCCGAAAAATTGGAGAAATATTAATATAAAAATTAAAATATCACTTGTGAAAAAAATAATATTTACTTAATTTATTTTTTTTTTTTCAAGCATTTATTAAGAAGCAAGGGGTTTTTTATGTTATAATTAAATGAATAAATTAAAAATAAAATAAAATATACCAATTAAATAAAAAAAAATTATATATGCCAAAAATATTTATTTAAAAATCAATATATATATATATATTATTTTAGAAAAAAAAAATCATGTTCCTTCTGAAGTTACAATTAAGCTGGCCACTTAACGTGCTCTTCAATGATTCACGACCTGATTAACAAAAATTCATCTATAATTTTATTGAAACTATACTAAATAATAATAAAAATGTATTAAATAAAGAAGTATTTTTTTTACCGGTTTCAAACATATTTACGAGGTTGCACTCGGCCGACCTGATGTTTCTCCTGGAAAATCATCATTATCATCATCATCATATTCATCAACTTCATGAAAATCTTCATAAACTTCATCAAAATCTTCATAAACATCTTCATCATCATAATCATCAGCTTCATCAACTCCCGGATGGACAACTCTTGTACTAGGTGATGGGTACTACCTGATGATGTTCCGGGTTGAGCCTCATCAACGCCTTCAGGAGGATACATTTCTCCTTTCAAGGAGAAAAATTTTTCAATCCTCTCTAAGTAGGGATAGCGGCGTTTGAAGAGAAACTCAGATAAATAGCCTACATAATGTTTTTTTCTTAAGCCATATCTTGGGATTTTCCCATGAACATCTCTCCATGTTCGTTCGATGTTTTGAGTATGGGCACCTGTAATTAATGATTTTTAAAAAAAATTATTTAATTAATAATTGTTTTTTTTAATTAAAAATGGTTTTTAATAAAATTAATTTTTTTTTAATTTTGTAAAATAAAAAAAATCTTTCTCACCAGTGTCCGGATCTACAAAGTTATACGAATGATTGACTGTCAGATGATTAAATCCTTCTGCCGATAGACACTGATATGAACTCCAACAATCGGATATAATTGTGGTGCCCGGAAGAATCCAATTAGTAATACACTCAAGGAGTGTGTCTGAACTTCTATCATTTACGGGGCAAATAAATATCTTTTTAGATCCTCTCTCAAACCCTCCAAAGATCCATTGTCCTGTTAAATATCGCCCGCGGTTGTATTTACTTCTCCCAATTTTTGCCTCATCAATTTCTACAATTTTCCCTGGGCCTCCATTTTCTCACTGTTTTTTTCAGCCCAGTAGATGCAGACCTGTGAATTAAAAATATATATAATTATTTTTTTTTTTAATTTATATTATACTGTATTTTTTAATATTTAAATTCTAAAGAATGCTTACCTCACGACAAAAATTGAACCAATCCACAACCGTGGGCGTTGATCGTATATTCGTTTCTTCCATTGTGATTATTTGGCGAGGATGATTTTTAAGTAAAAACAATGCCACAAGTTGGCAATTTGTTACTATATCAATATGGCTTCTTTGGAACCATGTCTATTTTCTTGCCGACTGCTCAAAATTGCAATAAGTCCTTTTACGTTTTTGTTTGTTTCTACTTACGATCCAAGAATTTGTGCATCGGAAATATAGTTTTTCCTTATTTAATCCTAATTGTCTTTGACAAGACGGGCATTTTATAGTACTTGGTAGAACTCCATGTTCCAGAAATATTTAAATTACTATACAGCTTCTTCAGGAAGTCTGTGAAAATGACTTTCAAAGAGGTGACATCTAATGACATTTAGTCCAACTATATTATGAATGTTTTCTCCCTCTTCAGGGAAATAAACGAAATCCTATAAATCCAAAAATCATCGTATCATTTGTTGTCATTTATACCGGAATATATTATAGTAATTATAATATATTATAATTTAATTTTTTAAATCAATTAATATTAGTTTTGCTTAGTACATTAGTGTATAAATCTTAATAATAAATATGAGTTCTATTGGCACAGGTGTAAGTATTTAATTCTGAAACCATTTAAATTGTAATATTTTAACATGACTAAACATTTCTTTAATTTCACAAATTTATACTTATAATGTGTTTTATTTTCATATTTTTAATTTAAATTATCAGAAATTAATATATTTTAAATTTCTTTAACATTAATGTAAAAAGATTTGCTTTCTTTTAAATATCAAAATGTCAATTTATCCCCTAACCTAATATTTTTTTTAGTATGATCTATCGGCATCACAATTTTCACCTGATGGTCGAGTATTTCAGGTAGAATATGCCCAAAAAGCTGTGGAAAATAGTGGGTAAGTATAAAAAAAATATATAATATTTTCTAATAACTTTATTCTAATTTTATTTTTTCCTTATTAACCTTATAGAACAGTGATTGGTCTTCGAGGGAAGGATGGAATTGTTTTTGCTGTAGAAAAATTAGTTACGTCCAAACTATATGAACCTGGTGCAAATAAACGTATTTTCAATATTGATAGACATGTGGGAATGGTAATTATTAGTCATTTTCTTATAAATTTATATATATATTTTATATTTGTTTTTTTTAATATTCAAATTAAATTAATTGTCACGATTATGATTTTATAAATTATACATTTTATAAATTATACATTTGATCAGAACTCTGCTCAAAATTTTCTACTTTACTAGTTTTGGCTATCTCATCTAGTCATTCTGACGTTTATCCATGCACCTTATAATTATTAATATTAACAGTATTAACTTAAATATTATTCGTTAGTACTATCAATCATCTCCAAATAATATGTTTATACTTTTGCTACCTCTGTTTTTTGAATGAATCATTTTCAAATTTTTGTGTAATTTATTAATATTCTCTCGATACCTCTGAAAACGACTTTAAAAATTAAATAATTATGTTTAATAAAATCAACTTCAATATATATTAAAATAAATATGTCTCTTTAGTATTAAGATAAGTAAAACTTTAGTTGTTTAAGAATTAAATAAAAAAATATTACTTTTCAGGCCGTCTCAGGATTAATCTCTGACGCTAGACAAATTGTAGAAACTGCCAGATCAGAAGCAGCAAATTACAGAGCCCAATATGGAGTGAACATTCCTCTTAAATTCCTTAACAGTCGAGTCTCAATGTATATGCATGCTTACACTTTATACAGTGCTGTCAGACCATTTGGCTGTTCAATTATACTAGGAGCAGCAGACAATTCAGAAAAGCCCGTAATGTTTATGATTGATCCATCAGGTGTATCCTATGTAAGTAAACTTTTTATTTTACAACATAAATCAAAATAATATTTTTGTAATTTTTTTTTTATAAATTAGGGTTATTCTGGAATTGCAATTGGCAAAGCAAAACAAGCAGCAAAAACAGAAATTGAAAAATTAAATTTAACTGATATGACATGTAAGGAACTGGTTAAAGAAGCTGCAAGAATGTAAGTAAATATATATAATTTAACAAACTAACTTTATATTATGAATAACTATTAAATAAAATATTAATTCTCTTCAAAGGGATTATATTTTTAAGTATAAATATATTGTTGATGTTTCAATCAAGTGTAATCATAACTACACTGATGAGAGACCTATTTGGAAAATTTTGCAACTATCTGTTACAATATCTTTTTTGAATTGAGTAAAACGAATTAAAATATAAAGAAAATTGAATTATTTTTATAGTAATAATATATTTAAACTTTACTTTTTTGCTTATGGCTTTGATTAGGTGCGTTTTTTTTCATCAATAATTAATTCTTCTGTGATTTGGAGATAATTTTGAAGAATTTTCCATATTCTATATATATAAAATAATTATATTACTAAAAATACGTATAAATAAAAGAATACTTACAGAAACAGTACACATATTTTTGTCGTCTAAAAACTATTTGATTGTATCTGTCAATGTTTGTCATGTTTATGTTGTAATTAATAATATTCAATAGAGCTTCAATTTTTTATTGCTTTTTTTAAGGATTCTTTTAGGTCCAGATGTGTGTTTTGTTTAATTTGAAAGAATCTCTTGGTTATCTATTCATTTTTGGACTAGCATAATTTTTCAACATTCTTTAATTTTGTTTATCGAATATTTATAAAACTAAAATTCTGTAGTCACTCCTTGAAACATTTTAAAATATTATATTTATTAAAATAAAACTAAAATTTATATATAAATCTTAAAAAGAATCATTTTTTATTATTAAAGACACTCAATAAAGTTTTGAGTTTCAAGATTTATTTGCTTTCTACGCATTTCGGTACTTTATACGCATCATCAGTTGAGAAATTAAAAGTAATTTATATTTTTCTTAATTTTTGGATAGATTGCTCATCAAAGATGAATGAAAAAAATAAAGAATTGGAATGAACCCTTTAAATTCTTGTTCAGAAAAGATCAATAAGAGTTTATATGAATCTGTCCCTTTCCTTTCTACATATTTTTAATTTCTTGATTATCATCGTCAAATATGATCATACGATCATTTCTTCATATATTATTCTAGTATATCTATTATTCATATATTATGTAGTTGTTAAGTCAAAAGTAAACTTCAGCCTTAAAAGTGATAAAAATTTTACAATAAATGCTTGGTTTTTATTTCGAAACTTAAAAAACTTGAAAATGTTTATATACTATACGTGTTCAAAAGAAAAGGTGAATTTTGAATTATTTCGAAAAGTATTTATTTATTCATCAATATCCATTTTGTCCACTTCAAAGTAATTCCCCTAAAAAATAACGAATGCACTTATGCTAGCCCATCTTCCAATCGTCGAAGCACTTCTGAAATGCGCTTTTCGGTATAGCCATCAGCTCTTTACTAATTCAAAATGGCTTATAATGTCAACATATGAGAAACATGCGTACCAACATAATAAAAAAAAAAATTGATAATCGAATGTATACAGCCCGCGAAAATTCAAAATTCACCTTTTCTTTTGAACTACTATATATCACAAGTCCAAGAAAATGTGTGAGACATAATTTATAGTCCATGTATCGAAAAGTTAATCAATCTCTGTGCAATTGATTTCAAATTAAAAGATTTTTTATTGATGTTGGTGTGAAGAGTGACAAATATGTTAAAATTAGAAGTAATGCTAATCTTGTTATTAATTTTTTATTTAACATATGTTCTTCTTTTGCAGAATTTATTTGGTTCACGATGATTTGAAAGATAAGCAATTTGAATTAGAATTGAGTTGGGTAGGTGTACCTACAAATGGAGTTCATGAAAGAGTACCACAGGCCGTCTTCGAAGAAGCAGAAAAGTCAGCTAAAGCTGCTGTGGAAGAGGATAGCGACTCAGAATCAGAAGAAATGTAATTTTTATTTTGGGCTTTATATTGTATACAAAAAAAGAAAAATAAAAAAAAATATTTAATTTTTTTTTAATAAAATTTTTAAATAATCCTATATTAAAATAATTTTTTTATACAAAAAAAAATACAAAAGATTTGTATATAAAAAATATATAGATATAAATTAAAATGAGCAATAACACAAAAATGATAAAACAAATAAATATTTCGTTAAATAAATGATATGAAAAAAAATATTTAGTAATGTAATGATAAAATTGACGAAACTATTTTTGAGATTATACAATTGATTTATCTTCAATATCTTTTGCGCCGTTCAATATAACATTATTATTCTCATTTCGATATATATCTCCAATGATGCAGACGTGACTAGGCACTGGAGCTGGTGGTGAAGAAACGTCGGGTAACTCAGTTAAATAAAGTTTAGCAGCAAGTAGACTCAGGAGAAACATTTCAACAAGCATTAAAGAGTTGTAAATAACTGTAAAAAGAAGATATTTTCAATAAGCATTTAAATTTTGTTAGTGAAAGAATAAAAATTAAAAATATTTTTCAAATTATTTTAATTAACTTATACTATTGAATATTTTAAATCTAAAGATTTCAAAAAAAAAAAATTATAATAAACAAATATACATCTTTGATATATATCCACGGTGGCCAAACCAAACTCTTCGAGTTTATTTTGGCTCAATTAAAAAATTTAAAGTCGTGACCCAAAAAAAGGTAACACTTTCGATTTTTGAATATGGTTCTAGAAAAAAAGGTAAAATCTTTTTGCGATCAGGCTCTTAAACTTGTTCTATATTTTTTTCAATTTTTTCAATATGGCTCTTAAAAAAAAGTAAAATCTTTTTGTGATCAAGCTCTTAAAAATTTTCGATTTTTCAATATGGTTCTAAGTATTACCAAGAGTGGCCACCCCTGATATACATATATCAGTTTCTATATTAGAAAACACCACGTATAAAAAATATTTCAGTCACCGAATATTTTAATTATTTATAGGGATTTAAATTATTTATAGTAATTATTCTATATGCAAATTTAGTTTTTAATAAGATAAATTATTTTAAAAAGAATAAAAAATAATCAAATTTATCTATAGTAACACAACTAATTAATTATATTGATTTTCCTGTCTGTACTCTTAAGTTGAGTATAAATATACGTTAAACTATATAAATAAACAAGTAAAAATATTTTTTGGTCAATATAAATATTTTACCTAAAATCAAATTCCAATTTTTTTTTTCTTCATTATAATAAATAACAAATATTTATAATAATAATATAAGTAAATTTTTTTTGAATAAATTTAATATAATACTCACGATATGAATAAACTGTTGGGCTTAAATTTGGAGAGCAAGGAAGTGCGTCAAACCAAACTAGCATACGAGTGATAAGACCCTGAAGTTTAGACAACAATAGCACCATTTGTAAAACCATAAACTTTTCTTGCATTCGATAAGCTCTCAACTCATCCAGGAGCAATCGTAGAGTCATGCTCATAGACCAAATACCGAGCAATATAGATGCTATCACCACAGGTTGAGAATACATGTAATTTACTTTTAAAAGACTCTAAAACAAAAATACAATAAAATTTATAATCATATTTTCATAAAAAAAGTCAATTAAATTTCATTTTTAAAAATATATTAATACCCCATGTATGATTCATTAGTATTAGTAAATAAAATAAAAAAAAAATAATAATCCCTGACAGCGCAAATCAAGTTAATGGTATTGTATGATCAGTACAACGGATCCTTCAACCTTAGTTTTTGTTTTCTTGATTAGAGGCATCTATTTCTAATATTTTAAATAATTTCCCAATTTTAATTACGTAGGCTGGATCTTGTTCACATAGACACAAGAAAGAAAAAAAATTTCCTTGCTAGGCACAGAGTCTTTAATCTCGGTTATTAGAGAATGGCAAATAACAATAAGAGTAATTTCTAAAATTTACTCGGAAAATATTTTTTTATATTTAAATTGGCACACCCATTTAATCATTGTTCTCTTTTTTATTTCATTTTTTATTTTTATTAATTTTTTGTAAATTATCTTAACTGGATTATCTAAACAATATGCATAAACAATTTTAATTTGAAATTTACAGAAATTAAATCAAATTAATGAAATATTATTGTTTGTATATATATATATATATAAACCAAATTAAAATGTTTTTTTTTGTAAACATTAGCAATATTATTTGACTTTTGATAAAATTTAAATAATTATATAATTATTTTAATTATCCTTATTAAACAACAAAAATGGGTCAATTTTAATTAACTAATTCATTTAAACAATTTTTCTCATAAAAGCTATATAAATTATAATATTAATCATAAAAGTATAAAATAATAGTCATGATTGCTAAGATAATGAATCATAAATTTAAATTTTTTGAAATTCTGCTCAATTTTAAAATCTGCTTTATCACTAATTCAATATTTGTATACCTATATATTTTTATTGTATACAATAACATTATGGGAGATTTTAAATGGTACTTTAAAAAATAATACTTTTTAGTCGAGGATTCAAGTTTTTTTTTAATGTTTAATTAATATTATAATTATTTATTTAATTAATCAGGAAAAATTTGCAAAAATGACATTTTGAAAAAATGAATATTTAGTTATTAATAGTTTGGAGTAATTTGTAAATTAATGCAAATTGTCTCCCTTCAGATTTGCCACCTCAGAAAATGCCCTCAAAAGCGGGCCCTGGTCATTTAGAGCGTCAATCAAGCAAGAAACAAATGCAAATTATTTCACTAACTTAAATTTTGCTTCGAAATTTAAAATTATTTTATGATTCCTGTCATCTCAGTTATATATATATATATTATATTTTTATTTAATTTTATATTTCTTTCTAAAAATAATATTCTAATTTATAATATAATGTTATAAGAAGTTAATACTTTCAAAAAGCCAAATAATAAATAAATGGCAATGTTTTTGTATTATTTCTTCATAATGAAATAAATTAATAAAAGTATACTAAAACTATTGTACAATAAATTAACAAAATTTGCATTTATAAATATTTTATCTTATGCGTCCTTAAGTTTTTATATATATTCGAAACATTTCGAATAATAAATAGGAGATACTAAAATTAATTGATAAGTAATAGAATATTTTAATTATTTGTAAAAATGTATAAAAATAGAATAAAATAATTAAAATTATAAATATTTCATAAGATAATAGCAATTTCTGTTGTTTCTAATTTAATAGTTAATATCTTTAAAATATTTTATATGCATATATTAGGTACTTAATTTTAATTTCAAATTAAAAATATAATATTTTGTTTATATTAATAATTATTCACTATAAAATGTAAACTGGTAAAGATGTTGAAAAAAGTGTTCCTGCTCACATTAAAAAGAATCGTGTATTTGAAAATGATGAAATAAATTATTTTTATTTTATATTTATATATGATTAGATTTTTGTTATAATATTTCAGAATAATTTAAAATTACCTCTTCTTCCGCCCACATAACAAGAAGAGCCAGATAAATCAATCCTTGAACAACTGGAAGTTGCAAAACAAGAATTCGGAGAATTCGAATATTTGATCTGTAAAAAAATACAGCACTTAAAAAAAAGGAAAATTATATTTTAAATACATAATATTTTTTTTTCTTAGTTAAATTAATTAACGAGTTTAGTAAAAGAAGAAAAAGATCTATTCATTAATTTTTTTTTATTTATAAATAACTAACTACATGTTAATTTCTAAAATAATTTGGATATATCATAAACTTTATTTTTGAATCCTATGACAAATAAAATATACTTAACATTTCAAATAAAACAATTCGAAAACATATTGATAAATATTTAATGCTTATTTATAATTAAGTAAATTGTATTTATTATAAGGTTCATTTATTTTTTTTAATATCTTAATGTAAGTTCTAAAAATAATTATTGGTTATACTTCAGCAGTGGCTTAGCCTGGGATTTGCCGCCCGGAGTAGAAGTCAAATTTTCCACCCCTTATTAAGATATTGTTATATAAATTGAATACTCTCAAAAAACTAGAGTCGCTCAAAGGAACTTTTTATCAAAAATATTTTTTAATGTACAGGGTAATTTTGAGGAAACTTCTTAGTTTTCTGATGTAAAATATTTTGCACTTGAACATTATTATTCATAATTTAAGAAAAAGGCGAGATCTTTATTGAGATAGCAAAAATAAATTAGAAGAAAAATAATTCTAATAATAAAAAAAATTCTCTTTGAAGAGTAAATGGGATTAGAATCTTTGATAATCTTCTAAAAAAAATCATGAAATATATATTTACTTGGTAATTTCAATTGCCTTTGGTAGGCAACAACAGCATGGCCAGCAGCAACAAGGTGCTACTCTCGTACTAAAATAGTTTGGCTTCACTTTTCTTATAATTTCGGATTCGCCTCCTGCATAAGTAAGCATCAAACAGAAGAGTTGATACATACAACCCATGAACATAAATTTGCTCACGGCTTCGGCTAGTAATTGAGCTCGGGGTACCACAACCGAACAATACGTGGCCAAAGACACAACCTATAATGGAAGTGAAAATATCGATTTTATTTCTCATTTATTACTTTTCAATCTGTAAATTAATAAAAGTATGTGTATATAACTATAGGAAATAACACTATGGTAGGAAAGAACCAAGTAGGGTTATCAATTGGAAATTGATTTGTTTCTTGAAAAAATTTGGATTTTTTTCGAATTTCAAGGCATTTTCACCAAACAGTTGTTTAAAAATTTTAATATCAGTTTCATTTATTGAGAAAATTCATTGCTTCCTATCTCAGCAATTTTCCATTGCCACCATCCACCAAAAATATAAACAGTAATTTCTCCTATATTATTAAATAATAATAATAATATTAATAATATGGAATATATTTTTACTAAGAATAAATTTTTTTTAAACTAACTTTTATTATAATACAATTCAGTGGCGTACCTAGAACTTTTGCCGCCCGGGAAGATCTCCAGTTTACCACCCTTTCTATTATAAGTCAATCAAATAGTGGTTTTTATAAATTAATACACATAAATAAATTATTAAGTTATTTAATCAATATTAATTAATACACAGAGTAAATTTTTTTACACATATTTGTATGCACTCGAAAAAATTTTATATAATATTTACTCTTCTAGCTTTCATACTAGAAAAATCGTGTATCATGGTCTCAAAATTTATATTATTTGTAATTTCTTGTTCTATTGACAATATTGCAAAATTTTGTAGTCTTAATTGACTCATTGTAGAACAAAGATAATTTTGCCGAACAAAATCTTAAAGATGCGTTTACGAATTCAACGAATTCTAATGAATACAATAAAATAAAATTATTATCATGTTCTTGGAATTAGAATTCAAAATTTACACTAAAATGCATTTATATACACCGAGGAATAATATTCAAAATCATATAGTTGATCATAATTTATATAAATCAAATAGTAAACTTATAATAATCATTTATTATTCAAGAAAGAAAAAAAAATAAATATGAAATGTATAAGTTGCTTTTTACAACTATATCTAAATATAAAAAATGCCGCCCCTAGATAAGTGCCGCCCGGTGCGGACCGCACCCACCGCCCCCCTTAGGTACGCCACTGATACAATTAGTTCATAGATTCGACCTCTTTTAATAAAATTCACCTTCAGGAATATATATAAATATTGATTAATATATTGACAAAAGTTAAATATGTGATTTATTTTCTAAATAATTATAACCCTAAACCAAACAAAGTGAAAGTCATACCATAGAGTCGACAACCTCAATTAAATGTTTGCTTAAGGAAATCCGATAATAAATTCTTCGTTATTTAAAGGAAGGAAGAAATCCATGTGAACTGAGATTCTTCATCAAGATAGGCAATAAGAAAGTTGTTATGGATTGGATATTTTTTTTTCATAATTAAATCATCTTTTGATTTATTAATGGAGTTAAAGTAATTTTGAATAATAAAAAAAATATATCAATTTAAAGGAATTTAAATAATTTATTAATTACATAATCATTTTAATTTTAATAATTATCAACATGATCTATTATTATCTATTTCATAAATTACATCAGTATAATATATCAGTATATATATATATATATATATATATATATATATATAGTTAGATAGATAGATAGATACTAAAAGTATTAAGGAAAGATGAAAGTATACTCTATTTTTTTTAAATTATAATAAAAACGTTAGAAATGTAATCATTTTTTAAGAAATTTATTTTTAATTTTTTATGGGGGTAAATATTTTTTTTAAATCATCTATTCTGGGTTTAGGGGAAATTTTTTTAAAAATTTTGATGACCTTATTAGTTAGAATATTTGTACATTACTAGTAATAAGTAACAAAGAGATTACATAGTAGAGTTGTATCACTTTGCCAAACGCTTTCATCCATTAAAGAATATTCTACTTAACAATTGCAACAGATGAAGAAATTGATTAAGTAACATTTAAGATTGAAACATCTCTATAGCTTATCAATATTTATTTGCGATGGTTTTCAATTGCTTAAATTGATTTATCTATTCAAATCATGTCTCAAAATAACTAAAATATCCTTCATTTTTTTTGTTAGATTTTTAGTTTAAAATCTAATATATATATATATATAACAATTCATTAATTGGAAATTATATCATTTTTTTAATAATAAATTATAATTATAATAATTTTAATTTATAAAATGAAAGTTAGAAACTGCCTAAAATGAGAAAAATAATATTAATATATTTAATATGTATTATAATTATTTGTTTTTTTTTAAATATGTATATTAATATACTATTATATTTGTTATAAACTAATTGAATAAAAATCAACCTCTTAGGAAATCTTTAAAATTTATTGTCAAGTGTAGGGATTCAAATTAGAGTACTTAAACTTGGGGCTTAAGACTTGGGCTATCAATTACAAACACTAAACCAAGGTTATTAGAATTTTTAATTATTAAGATTTATGTTAATGAGAGAGTTTCATAAATCCTTGGCATTGGTTCAAATTAGTAAACTTTAGTCTTTCTTCCATTTGAAGTAGTTGCAAGTCTTGTTTAATGTGATTAAAATTATTAAAGTGTTTTTTTTTTGTTGTTTTTTTACATATAGTAATTAGGTAATTGTGATTAAAAAAAAATGTTTAAATTTAAAGGATATCTTAATTTTAAAATTAATTTGTTTTATTTTAAATATTTAGTTTAGTAATGTAGGTATAGTTAAGTTCTAGTTAGAATTTATTAAATTGTTTTCTTATGTTGAAACTAGTTCAATTTTGTAAAATCCATTTGGTAAAACTCTTTTACTTGTAGCTTTGTAAATTAGAAAATTTTTCAATAAATAAAAAAATAGATATACTCGTAATTATTTGGAGAGAAAGAGACAAAGTTCTTCGGCATTTGGAGAAAAATATTTTATTTAGGTATTAATTATTATTATTATTATTTGGTTTGGAATATGTAACAATATAATATTAACAAATTACGGGTAATTGGATATATGTATATATATAAAATCACATTCAATCAGTAAAGAGATAAATGGCTATAGATCAAAAACGGTTTATTTGATTCTTTCAAAATTGAGGCTGTTTTTCAACATAATTACCCCCACAGTTATGCACTTGTCTCATTTTTCTTGCATGTTTCTTCTTAAAATTATCATCCATATATACCATATATATATATTTAAAAAATTGCTATATTTCTTTCAGATAATAAGATAGAAATGAACTAGTATTTTTATAAGTAATTTTATTTTATTCTCTTTGTAAATAATGTAAATGTTTGTACCGAGCCCTCATAATACATATTTAGCATAAGTAAAATATAAATAATTAATAAATAATTGTACGAGGAACATTCAATAAATAAAGAGACAAATGGCTATTTGATTCTTACAATATTCAAGCTATTTTTCAACATAATCACCCCCTCCCCACAGTTATGCACTTCTCCCATCTTTCTTTTAGCTTCCTAATTCCCTTGGCGAAAAATTATTTCGATTACCTCGAAACCACTTTTCTACCGCTTCCTGTATATATATTTATATATATATATATATACTAAATTTTATAATAACTCACCCTCTCACAAATGGAATATAATCCTATTAATTAAAAATTATTTGAAGTATTACTTAGCTGATAGAATTAAATTTAATGTCCTAAGCAGTATAATAGAAATCATAATAAATAATAATGCATAATCATTAATAATTTATAGTAAATAGTAAATATTTTATATTTTCTTAATAAATTAAAGAATAAATGCATCGTAACTGATATATAAATAAAGTACTAATGGAATTATAATATTTACATTTTAGTTTGATTTCCCTGAAGGATACAAATCAAAACAAACTACCTATATGAAAAGTTTATAAAATTGCATCATCATATTTTACTTGAATAAATTATTTTGATCTTGTAAAATTGCAAACGATGAATAATATTTGTTTAAAGAAACTGACATTGAAAAAAAAACATACGCTGATGTTACAATCAACATAGATTGTAAAAATACAACCCTAAAATGGTTTATTTCTTAATTTTCTTCCCATTCTTTGATCAATTATTGGTGTACACCAATCTTATATTATTAAATATTTTTCTTTTAAATGACATTTGTTGAAAATGGTTATTTGAATTTAGCGAGATGAAAATTGAAATTTTTAAAAAAAAATTTATATACAAAATAGAATTTAGCAAGTAAATATATAGATCCTGAGGATCATGCAGAGCTTTTAAAAATTATTAATTATTGAATTTCTCTAGGAATGAACTCGAGTCTTCAGTGGGGTAGACTGACGTGCTAACCACAAAATCACTGAAGTGTCTGAGTTAGTATTATTATTAATATGAGTGATTTTTGTTATAATTTGTTTGCAAATATGAAAATCATTTTGCAAACTTATTATTGTTATGTTATGTTGTTATAATAAATTACTATAAATAAATTATTATAACATTTAAATAGAAAATATTTATTGTTTAATATAAATAACGTGAATAAATTAATGAAATAAAATTTTACAAGTCCGCCATTCATTACAGTAAGGACTTAGTTGCTCCCATTGAATGATAATCTGAGATTCTACAAATTGATTAATTATAAATACTTTAATTATTATTAAATACTTCAAATCTCTAATAAAAATTGACTTGTTTTGGTTGTGGTAGAACTTTATTTGTTAGTCCAGTAGTAATATCCCAAGAAGGACAGTAGTTATGTATGACAAGGTTCATCTTGAACAGTAAGTTTCACGGATAAACAAGATATTATAATCTAAATAATTGTCAAATAAATTGATTAAAATATTTCCATATATCTATGAATAAAAATATTTTTTGAAGGGAAAGGATTAAGGTCGCTACCTTCGGTCGTCGAAAGGTGGAGGTGATGACGAGTTAAAAAAACAACAGAGGGGCAAAAGACGCTATTATGATCATTCAAGGGAATCCTTGTCTAAAGATTTATAACATAACATTTGTTTCCGTGTTTTCATTGGTTTTGGCTATTTTAAGACTTATGAATATATAATTAAATGAAATAACACTTTACTTAATATTTTAGAAACTATTTCTTAGTTTAACTATTTAATATTTTTATTATTAAGGATCTTTGGACAAAATGTGAAATAAATTTATTTAATTTTAATAATGGTAGTTATTCAGGTAAACTCATTTTCGTGGATTTTACCACTTTACCAGTGGGTTCCTTTTGCAATTCCAAATAAACTTTTCTTATTAAATTTTTCCCGGCATCTTATAGTTTTCGAGATAAAAATTTTTAAAATAAAGATTTTTTAAGTTTGACAGATTAGTTATGAACGTCGAAATATGCCATTAAGTAATGTTTTATTGACTAATTCACTAATTATTCACTTATTCACTAATAAAAACCTTCACTTATAAAAACCGAAAATTAGTGAGCCATCTGGTAGCCAAACGGATAAAACATGCAAGCTAAATAAAATGTTAATGGATTTATATGTAAATTTTAATAATTTTTATCTCAAAAACTATAAGATACCGGAAAAAATTTCATAAGAAAATTTATTTGGGAATTGCAAAAGAAACCCACTAGTAAAGTATTATCCAAATCCACGAAAATAGGTTTACCTGAATAATAAATAAATAAATAAAATTAAATTAATTCTTAGATTAAATCGATGGTATTTTTAGTACTAACCGGATATACACTAATCACGAAAGCAGTTTGCCCTTTGAGACTTGGAGGTAGATTGCCTATCACATGCCTTAATGTCTGCCCGTAGACGACAAGGGTGGCAATCACAAGAGCTGCTCCCAGTGTGAATGCTGCAATTCCGCCACTATTAATTGCTAGAAAAAATAAAATAATAAGAGTTAGTTGTAATCTTTAAGTGTTGTTTTTTTTATTTTAAATAAAATATTTCTTACTTATTTGAATTTTTTTAGAATTCTATGTTTATACACAATCAATGTATATTTTTATAAAATTTAATTGCGATTTATAATTATTAAAAAATAAATAAATAAGTAGACATTTTGTTGAAGCATTCTAAAAATAATATATGAGAATAGTTAAGTCAATATTTTAAAAGGTATTTTTACTTAAAAGCATGATTATTATTTCATATGAAAAGATGATTTTTTTTCTTTTGAAAATATTGACAAAACCACTCCAAGATTTTGCTACTAGAATTTGACTTTATAACTCTTTTCAGTTATTTTTATTTTTTTTTATGATGATTCAGGTGTTTCGTTTGTTCAAATAAACTGGCTATAAAGGAAAATTAAAATATTATTTTCTCATATAATTTTCTTTTTAAATAATATAATTAAGTAAATAGAATTTACTGGAAAGAAAAACTAATATATTTATCTATATAAATATAAGATTATATATGATATCATAACTAAATACTATTACAATTAACAAATTATAAAATAATATTTTTGATTTAACCAAAAATAGATAGGTATTAGTGTTTTATATTATTTCATTTATATAATAAAAAAAGTCATAATATATTAATAAGTTATTTGAAATTAGATATTATTTTCAATAATAATTTATTTTAACTTAAATTTTCTTTTTTTTTTTAATTAATAATTATTTTTGAAAATGACATAATTAGTATATATTTTAATTTTATTTATACTTAAATTATTCACTTTTTATAATTAATAAAAGATTAAGATAATAATTGATAATCTCTTTAAATCCCCATCATATCGTTAATCAAATTCATTTAAATGTTTTTAGTCTTTTATTATCCATTATGCTTAATAAATCACATTAATATAATATAATTAAGATTGAAAAACTATTCATCTTAAATGATTGCTACCTATTTTGTTTAAATACTTTTACCATAATTTCGATTTTTATTAAAAAATGACAAATGATAGATGTGTTTTGAATAAATTAGGACTTTTAAAGAAATTTATTTTGTTTAATGATTAATAAGGTATGTATATTTTACATTTCTCCATTTAGACAAATTTTAAACTTTATAATATGAATTAAAACAATGGTGCCCAAACTGTGGCTCGCGAGCCACATATGGCTTTTTTGAGATTATTGTGGCTCAATTAAAAAATTTAAAGTTATCATAATTTAGAATTTACGTTTATATTAAGTTTATATTAAACTGGAAAAAGGCTAGGTCATGACACATATTTATTTACATATAATTATTTAAAGGAAATTTAAAATTTAGTTATTTCTGCAAATTTTAAACATTTTGTTGTAAAATGTATCCGTTCTATCTCAACTCTGTCTACTTTATTACAATAGCAACAGCAGAACGTGGCGTGCGACTTATTATTAATATAATTAGGTATTTTAATCGCTCAAGTAATTTTTGCTTCTGTGACTACGAACCCAAATCAAATGAAAACTGAAAGCGCCCAACGTTTTTAGTTGAATATGAAGCAATTCATCCATAAACTTAGTTAGGCTTATAGGCTTTTATTCTTTTTAGTCCATTGGAAAAGCATTATTTTATAAAAAATTTTAAACAGACATCATGCTAAAAATACTCTTTTCTGTTAAGAAAATGCATGATTCGTGGAAATATGTAAAAATCTCCACATGTGAAATTTGGTGTGGAAACAATACCTCCCTTACTATCATCGGTCGGTAAAAAAGGATCATTTCTCTACAAATTAATACATATGGATCTTTGTATCACATTATTATTATATATACTTATATATTATATAGTAATTGAAATATATATATTATATTGAAATAATAAATAAAATAAAGGAAGAGTCCCAAGTAGATGATATAATTTTCGAATATAATTTTTCAAAACAAAATATTTTAGTATTTCATTCAAAAATCGATTAAATATACAATGTGTGAATAAGTGGTTGCATCATTACTCCATATGAAAAAGTGAATTCGAATTTCACCCAAAAAATTACTAAAGGAAAAATACCTTCTTATAAATAATTACAAGTTTCTAAGGTCAAAATGCAGTTAAAACCCAATCTGAAGATTTGATTAATAATTAGAATATATTTAAGTAAATAGTGAAAAAAATTATATAACTATTCAGATGGACCCTGTCTATCGAGATGTTTAGAAGGACCCAGACGATGCACTTAGACCAATGTTTTCCAATCATCAAGATAATCAGAGAGAAATCTATACAAATAATATTCCTTTTTAACAGATTAAATGTACAGAAAACAATTAATAATTTACAAGACTATGATCATCGAAGTTTAGAAAATTTCCTGATAAACTATTATATATAGCTACTTATATATATATATTTAGAAATATATAAAATAACAAATATGGACAACATCAACATTTATATAAGAAAAATAAAGTGGAAGTGGGCCGGACATACAGTAAGAACACATGACGAAAGATGGTCTAAGAGAATTTTGGAATGGCATATACTGGAAGAAAAAAGGAAAAGAGGCAGACAAGTAAAAAGATGGTCGGATGAAATTCACGAAACAGCGGGAACGGATTGGCAGAGGATCGCAAGACGAAGAACCGCTTGGAGAATTTTGGGAGAGGCCTATGCCCGCAGGGGCCTGGTTCTGTCATAATAAATAAATCAATTAAATTTTTGTATATATATATAAATATATATTTATTTATTTATTTATTTATATATATACTTTTAACAATTAAATATACTTTACATTTTTTGTACAATATCTATCTATCTATATGTAAACTGAAGTTCTTGGCAGCAGCAACTACATTTCTCCAAGTGTCCCTGTCTTGAGCCATAACCATCCAACCCCTACCCTCACCCATCTCTCTCAGTGTCCACCCACCGCGCGCGTCCTTGTTCTTCCAAGTGGACGTTTCCCAATCAGTCTCCCCCCCCCCAATATATTTTTTATTATTCTTTCTTCTCCCATTCTAGCCACGTGCTCTGCCCATCGCAGTCTTCTCGATTTTATAGCCCTAACTATAACTGGAGATGCATAGAGTCATGTAATTATTCCTCGTTATGCAGTCTCCGCAATTTCCCGGTCACGTCATCTTTCTTTGGTTCAAAAATGCTGCGAAGAATCCTATTCTCAAATACTCTATTTTTTTACAATATAGAGTTAATAAATACATAAATTACTAGATACATTATCAAGATATCAAATAAAAATAAATAATTATATAGGAAAAAAAATTTTCTCTTTGGGGGAAAAGAAAGCTAATTTCAAAATCTAATCACATATATCTTTAATTTTATAATTTTGTTATTTTTTTTCTCATACACACATCAATGGATTGTATTTAAGAAGATGAGAAAGTACACTGAAAATATTAATATTCATTTGATTGAAGCCCCGATAAAATTATAGAATCATCATGAAAATTTAAATTATATTGTTTAAAAATCTAGAATAAAATGCTCTATCATTTGAAAAAGTGGATTTGGTTATTAATTATAAAGAAAAGAATGAATGAACTTAAATTTAGGTATAATAATAAATTTAAAATTGATTCATCTCATTAGGTGATTTTAAAGAAAATAGAATATGAAAAATTGATTAAAAGAAAAGAAAATTTTATTGAAATATTGTATTCAAACATTTTGATTTATATTTTAATGAAATTTATTTTAAAAAAAAATAATTAATTGATTAATTAAAATATGCAAACATTAATCAAATTGAGATATTGAAAATTGATTTAACTAAATAAACTAAATGAAAAAAAAAATAAATAGTGAAGATATTATTGAAAAAAAAAGAAATTTGAAAATAGAAATTGTCAATTGGTAATTTATTTAATTTTTAATTAACGGAATTATATTACCCAGAGAGGGGGTCAAGAGCTCCCCTTGTTGGTCTTAAGAACCATCTTCAGGCTTATAAACGACTCAAAAACTATTTATCTAAGTAAATAAAGAACATCAGTGGAAATAATTATACGTCTGATGAATATTTGTTTATTTGTCTACCAATTCTGTAGTAATATAGATAAGTCGTTAGAACTCTCACACTTGACTAAACATGATTTAAAAAATACTACAAAAATTTATTTAAAAGTTGTTAATATTTTTTATATTGAAGTGGGAGAATATATCTTAAATTGAGAATTTTATCTAAAAAATAAAATAATAAATTAATCATTTTATTTAATTGAATTTTTCTAAATGTTATTATTTTTTTGAAATATTAGATTTTTTTTCAAACCTACTTTGATGAAATTAAAATTAAGTATATTTAAAATTGAATTACTTATTTTTAATTGAAAATATTTTAGTAATATTATATAGAAAATTTATAAAAATATATAATAGTTCGAAATTTTATGAAGATACCAAAAGAAATTTGACTTTTATTTATTTATTAAAATAATTATATCAAATTTATATTTAAACTTATATTATAGATTGATTTAATCTAATTAAATAAGAATGATATATTATTTATCTAGGTGTTTTGATAAATTGAATTTACATTAAAAATAAATTAAAAATATTCTGTAAATATTTTAAAAATTGATTTAAAAATTTTGTTTAAAATTGGAAATTTAAGTATAAAATAAAAAAAAAATAACTGCAAATAAAATAAATGATTTTCATGTGATTTCTGAGGCAAATATGTTGGGATATCTGAGAACTAATCTACATACCTATGTAATGTTACTTAGGAGATGTTATCTTATTTAAGTGTTTTATAAAACATTGAGTGTTTTAATTATATATTTTTTCTGTTTATAAATATTCTAATTAAAAAATATCTACTCTAAATATTATACTCTCATTAAATCAGTAATCTTTTTTCAGATTATTAAATGTAGAAATAGGTAGATTTATTGTTTATTTATGAATCACCAATAAGCGAATAGACAAAGATTTAAGTTCAAGAACTATGAAAAGTATATGATAATTAAGATTTATTAACAATCTTATCAGATGATTAATTATAATGTTCGAGCGTGGATAATTTTTTTTTCTTCTAAGAATTAACTAAATTTTATCACACAATTATAATTCATTAACAAAATCAAATCAATCAAATAGAAAAAAAATTATGACAATAACTTACAATTGAAAAAAAAAATTATTATAACAAATTCTTAAAAATAATAAATATTTATTAATCGATATGCGATATATTTACTCTTAAGAGAAACTGAAACCCATTGATTATATTAAATTCAAAGATAATATAATTAGTTAAATTATTTATTATATATTATTATACAAACAAGAAAATGAATGAAATTTGTAAATTTATCAAAATTTGATTTACACCTATAGATCAATTAATAAATTAGAAAATTTATAATTAAATTCATTAAATTTTATTTATATGTTTTATTAATTTAATTTAAGGTTTTTTAAAAAAAAATGTTTTGAATCTCTTTATATTAATTTTAGGTAATGTTAAAAATTATTTATTTCCTCTATTTTAAAAATGTTATATTATCAACAGTTTCGAAAGCAATTGAGCATACTCATTTTGTAGGTTAAGTATATTTAGCTACATAACCTAACTTATTTGAGAGATGGTTCTTTTGAATTAAATAACTTGACGACTAAATATTTGTTTGTTTTTTTTATTAAGAAAATTAGAATAGACAAAGTTTTAGTTTCCAAATTAGTTTAAAAATTATTATTCAAAAACATCAATTTCCAAAGAAGAGATGATATATCAAGATGAACAACGTCATGGAATGTTGTATATAAAAAATACTACAACTAATATAATTTATATTTACACGTTGTTCAAATAATTATCATGCTTATATTGTTAAAATAAAATTTTATTTATTTATATTATTTAATTTTTCAAATAAATATTTTTATATGTGGTAACGATGTAATTTTATATGTTACTATCCAAATAATTACTTGATAAAATTTCTTAATTTATCTAGACTGAAAAAAATGTTTATTGAGCTATATTTATTATCAGTGATTATTATTGTTTAAAATAAAAATATTTATTAATTTTTTCTAAAGATATACTATTTTGAATAAAATTAAATTTGATTAGATCTAGAAAAAAATTAATTCAAATAATGATCTTGTTATTTTCAAATTTTTTTTTAAACTTTTTAAATTTGAAACCATGAAAAGATTTATTTTCAGATGATTGAAGAAGAATTTAATAATTATCTGAAAATTTTTTAGAAAATATTAAATTCTCTTTTAAAATTAAATTGTATTTAATGTTCGTAACTGTTGTTAATTTTTCTTTCATAGCAACTTTCTTTCAATTCCTTCTAACATCTTTAATCTTACGGCCCAAAGAGAAAGTGATTGCGAGAGTGCCGGAGGTTATGTCACGCACCTTCAGCCGATGCACTTCCCATTCCAGGAAGTAAGTGTCTATTCACAAGAGAATTCGCAATCTTTCAAAAATTTATTTAATCTTTGGATTTTGCAAATCAAACTTTTTATCGATATGCTATTAGTTAATGTTAATTTATAAATAAATAGTTTCATATACTTAAACAATTAATGTTGTAAATAGGTTTAAGTGTATAGGGGTATTATATAATAATAAGAGATAATTTATAATCTTTAATTTGGTAAAATATTGAAAATGAAATCATTTCTTTGATTAGACAAAAATTCATTGTTTTTTTTTATTTTAAAATAAATAATTTTAATTGTTGTATTTTTTAAAAAAATGAAAGTACTTGTAAAAGTATTTATATTAGAAAAATATTTTTTTACTATGAAATATCTACGAATTATTTTATACATATTCATCTTTATACTTTTTTTCCTATAGCATTTTTTAAAGACACAGAATATAGAAATGAAGCTCTGTGCCCCAGCGAAGATGGCTTGACAACCCCTGATGGAACTCTACTTGAATGGAAAAAAAACTCTAAATGCTGCATTGAATAATATTTGAACCTTGATGTTGCCTTTAAATCACCATTATTAATAATAATATAATTCTACATTTAAACTATTTTATTTAATATTATATTATCCTCTGAAAATTTTAATAATAATTTTAATTTTATTATATAATACAGAGGTTCTTAAACTGTGGTCCGCGGACCCCTGGGGGTCCGCGAAGACTTTACTGGGGGTCCGCAAAGCCATCGTACAGGTGCACGAGAAAATAATGAGTCAGTTAAAACTTTATTTAATATAAAAGGAGGTATGGCATGGCTTTATGAGGAAACAGAGATCAAATACCCAAATTCAACGAAATGTGCAAGAAAACTATTGCTACCGTTTCCATCTTCATATTTAGCTGAATTTTCTTTCTTCAATATTATAATTTCTAATAAAATGTGTTCTACAATATGCAAAAAAATCGTTATTCACCAATCCCTGTTAGAAATATTCAACATATATCCTTGTTCTTATGAGATCGTAAGCCAGAAATTATAACTAATAAAATGATGTAAAGTACCTAAAGTTGGGATGGGGTCCGTCAAAAAAAATTTCTCCAAGTGGGGGTCCGCGGAGTACATAAGTTTAAGAACCTCTGATATAATATATATGTATATATATAATTTTTACTTTTTATGCATACCTTTATGCGACGCTTGAAATTTCAATGCTGGTTATCAATAAAATTTTAATTATATAATTTAATAAATAAATAGAAATTCTCACCAAAAATGGGCTTAAATCTCCATGTTTAATAAAATAAATAAAAAACGATGACAACTATCACAAAAATTTATAAAAACCACTCATAAAGAGAAATATTAAAACCAATAAATTTTAAAATCCATTTAAACAAATAATTAATTTTTCATCATCATTACTATTTCATTATTGGGTATACTTCTTAGACCCAAAAATGTTATGTAAATTCATTAATCAGTTAAAAAAAATGTTTAAATAAAAATGAGGCAATATAAATACCATTATGCAAAAAACAAATACCTACCCATTTAGAGTATACTCTGTTCGTCATTTATTTCTAATTTTTAAATATTATACTCTTTTAAGAAATTTATCAATATTTTATTATCGATATATTTTCCTATCATATAATAAAATCTGACGTGAATAAAATATGATGTTAACAATATTTAAATTTATTGATAAAAGATGAAAGATTAAAATAATTATGTCATTCCATTATAATAAAAAAAATTGTAAATTTGATAATTGTTTAATCTTAAATTAACAAGATCTATCATGATACATTTTGATAGAGCAACAAAATGGTTTATAATTTTCTTGATTATGATGCGAGGGCAAGTCAATAAGTCCGTGATTTTTTGAACTTCCCGTCTCTTAAATGAAATGGCAACAGTGCCCCTGCCAGCAGGCAACTATCAGCTGACTCCTGCCGAAATTTGAACCAGCTGTGTCTTTTAGTTTTTGTTTGACATCCATTATCTAATAACAGACTATCTCGTGATTTGTAGAAAATGGGAAAAAGTGAATTTCCATGAAAATCAATGAAATGGAATACGAATTGCACCCTCATCCGTCCTATTCTCCGGATTTAACCCCGAGTGACTATTTCTTGGTTGCAAACCTGAAGAAATGGCTCGACGGAAAGAGATTTGATTTCAACGATGAAATCATCTTAAAAACAAATACCTATTTTGATGTCCTCGACAAATCTTATTTTTTGGAAGGGATATAAAAATTGGAGAAACGTTGGACGAAGTGTATAGAGCTCAAAGGAGACTACGTTGAAAAATAAAATAATTTTTTATCCAAAATCTTGTGTTTCATTCCAAAAGTCGCTGACTTATTGACATGACCTCGTATTTAAAAGAAATTAATTCAGCAAATTTTTCAATAGGTTTATTTAGAAGATTTGTAGAAAGTTTAATAATTTTTTTCTGTTCTTTATATAAATATTCTTATTTGCATTAATTTTTCGATTTTCTTTTAAATATACATACTAAAAAATAATTATTTATCATTTAATCTAAATATATACACTTAATAATCCATTTACTTTTTAAAGGTCAAAACACCTCGGTAGATAAATAAAAATAAATATAGATTAATTTATTCAAATTATTTATATTTTTCTATATTATTTAATTTTAAATAGCTAGTGCAAGGGAAACATTTTACTTTCATTTATGACATCAGATAATTAAGATTATAAACAAAATTATATAAATGAGTTGTTTACTCTTTTCTGTGAAAAATCAAATCACATTTAATCATTTACTTCTTAGTTAAGATTAAGCCCATTTTTTTTTTATAAATAGGTATTTTTAATATTAAATTAAAATTTAATTAAATTAATATATAAATAGAGTAAGCACAATAAACTACTTGTTAATCAAGTTTGTTTATTTAATTAAATTGTAATAAAAAATATAAATTAAATAATAATATAAAAAAGCTAATTAAAAAATATTTATCTTAAAATGGTGGTAGTATTGAAAGGTACATTTTAAATATTTATTTTATATAAACACATTTTTAATTTGAATAATATAGAAATATAAATTTGAATTTGATGAAATAGTAATAGCAATAGAATCCTTATTTGTTACATTCTGTCGTCATCATCTAAATCATCTTAAAATAATGAAATTATAGTTGGAAATGATAAAAAAAAACTATTTATAATCACTTGAATTTTCTAAGCATGTTATGAATTTTTTTTTATTTATTACAATTAGGGCAAAATTTAGTTTTATAATATTTTAAAAGATCATATTTTCTAAACAAATTTCATTATTCAAAACGAATATACAATCCAGAGATGGATTAAAAAAATTTTCATTAGGAGAGACCCTGAGTTACGTGATCCTCTGGTACGAGTTTATGCAACGATGGTAGGATTTATGAAATTTTCTGTTTGTTTCTTTTTTACTTTTCTAAAAAATGTAAAATCTAAAAGTTTTTTTCAAAGATTTTTTGAAAATGAAATTTATATATTCCAGGCTTGATTAAAATGAAAATACATACAATAGAACCGTTTTTAGATATACACCTATAAATGTTACGCATAAAACAAACAAATTTTTAACTTATTTGATTTTAAAAAATTAAATTAAATAGCAAATTGAATACTTTAATTAAAAAAAATTAAGTTCTCTTTAGAAATGATTTATTAGGAATTTAGTAAGAAAAATTTGCCCTATAAAAATATGGTACAGGATATATATTTATGCATATAATAGATTATATGTTTAGATTTATAATTATAAATTACTTTTATTGATTTGTATAATTTTCTATCTACCTCTAAAAGTGTATCTTTTAAATTATGCTTTCTTCGAGTCTGTGATCTGGTGATATTCTTTTTTTGTTGATATTTAAAATGGAGCAAAATTAATTAATAGGTTCACATATCGTTTTTTTAGCATCAGATAATTATAATGAAATAATTTTAGATAATTATCGATATATTTTTTCTAATAAATTTCTAATCATATAATTTTTAAAAATTTCTTTCAAAAATAAATCATCTCATTTTTTTTATTGAACATAGATAATTTTAAGTAATTTATTCATAGTTTCAAGTAGATATGAATTGTAACTGAATAATTATTCTTATTTTTTAGAAAAACTATGTATATATATATATTTATATATAAAAGTTTAAATTTTCTTTATGTGATCAATTAAATAAGTGCATAATTAAGTGTTAAAGTACTTACAATTAGTGAGACTATACATATTCATAAATAATCACATATATTATAAATATACCTATTTATATGATAATAAAATAATTGACAATTTCCAAAAACTTGATAATAATATTCAAATTCTTATAGAAATAAAAAAAAATTACTACAGCATTTAAAAATTGTTTAAGTATCTTCTTAATTCTTAACTAACTCGTAAGTCTAACTGATGAAATAAGAAATAGGTAAGTTTAATAGAGAAAGTTAACTTAAAATATTTATTTAAAAGACATAAATTCCTCATCTATAAATACAGCCTAATACGTAGAATCTCATATATTTTAGTATAATAATTATAAAATACTAATGAAAATATTTTTGAATAAGTATATAGATATTGAAGACTAGAACAAAATTTATTTTCCAGGTAACCTTATATAATATATCATTCTGATTAATTATATATAATAATTATAATTAATCATTTTAAATTAAATTTAAAAAACTAAAATATAAATTAATCATTTTAATTGTTGTAAAATATTACCAATTGTTAAAATTATTGTTGTCAACAGTGTAGAATTAATGTGAGATTTAAAAATTATTAATTTATAATAAAAAATGTATTAAAATGTTAAAATATTCTTTTAATAGATCATTTTCTTTTAAATTACCAATGATTTAATAAATAATATTTACAAAATAATAGAAAAACTTACCAGTATAATATTCTTGTATACTTGGAACATAGTCTACTTTACATAAGCTTGTCGCATTTAGTTCACTATCGAAGGAGGTGTGAAGAATGGATTTAAAGTCTATTTCAGTTTTTGGAATATATTCACCGGTAGGCCTTATATTTGAATATAATTCTTCATCTCCACGAAACAAATCATCAAAGTCCACATTAATTTCTTCTGAAAGTTCTTTAAAACTTGCCATTTTCTTAGAAATAATCTATCAACATGGATTGAAAGAAACAAATCACTCACTAATAATAATAAACCAAGTTTGCCATTAAAAAGACTGTTTGTCATTCACTTTCACCCTTGTGTCCTGACCGCAGCAACAAACTGATTGAACAGTAAGAAGGTGAAGTTCTTCTGTTAAGGATTCGTGATTACAAAATCGCTTACATGCGCGCGAGGAGAAAGTGTTGACCATCTATTAAGGTAGGTAGCTGGCAGACTCTTTTTGTAGTGAGAGAGGCGGAGGAAGGGGAACTACTCAACCACTCAGTTGTTCATGATGAGACATTGATTTGATATGTAAATAAAACATACAAAACAAATAAATAGAAAATGCTTTTAATGATACCTAGCCTAAATTTCAGTGACTAGGATTAAAAGTACAATCACCTGTTATAATTCATTGTTACAAAAAGATTTAAAAGATAAAAATTTAACCCATTTAGTAATTTTAGTTAAATAGAAAAATTATTTTATATTCTTCTTTTAAAATAGATAACAATTCATATTATAAAAAATTATTCTTCTATTTTCTTACAATGTTAATTTATTTTAATAATATTCAATAAGTATAGATATAGATATAGTATATACTCGTATATTTAGAATTATTGTTTTTTTTTTGAATTATATAAAATAAAAGATATCGAATCAGTCTTTTTTACAACAAAAATCAATTAATATTTAAATTTTTTTTTAAAAAAAGTAAAAATATATATTTTTTTAAAAAACAAATAATACAATCAATAAATATGACGACATATATCAATATATAACATTACAACCTAATTAACATATATTATAATTTTTTTTTTTGCGTATGGATCGTCTTGGATCGCGCAAAGCTCCCATTCTTTCTTTTTCTTTGCCTGCCAGATTTCTTTCATTTTTCATTTTTTCACTGTGGGCCTTTTTTCGTTTTCAGACCATTCCGTTCCCGTACATATATTATAGTATTATACAAGTAATAATTATTTTGATATATAACAGGTAGACAGAAAAGTTCGTAGGCTGAGACATACATGGCGCCACTAGTATCAAATCCATATTTTTTAGTTAGCCCTAACCCCTAACCTTCAAAAGACGCGTGAATAAATTTGACAGCTGTTGCACACTTAGTATCGGAGTTATAGAATTTTTTGTGAAAGAACTTTTGTTTCACCAAGACAATGCGCCGTGTCACAAATCAATGAAAACGATGGCGAAATTACAAGAATTGCGTTTCGAATTGCTTCCGCATCCACCGTATTCTCCAGATCTGGCCCCCAGCTACTTTTTTTGTTCTCAGGCCTTAAAAGGATGCTCAGTGGGCTGAAATTTTGCTCCGATGAAGAGGTGATCGCCGAAACTGAAGCCTTTTGAGGCCACTATAATCGCTGTATTGCCCTTGAAGGGAATTATATTTAATAATAAAAACAAATTATATCAAAAAAAAAAAATTATTCTATGCTAGCCTACAAACTTTTCAACCCACCTGTTATATATATTAATAATTCGATTCTAGAAAAGGATCACAGTAATTAGAATTAATGTATAAAAGAAAAATCAATCTGCCGAGGTCTCATTTTAATTTTCTTTATTAACTTAAATGAGAGAGAATATTACTTTGTAGTTTTCTATATTATTTAGTCTGATATGTAGCTGTGATGTTATTTATTTATTTTCTTCCTTTATAAAGAGTACAGTAAAATATTTTCTTCTAAGTGATATTAAGTTTGATATGTAGCTGTGATAAGTTTTCAATTATTTATAAATAATTCATTATTATTATTATTATAATTACATTAATTATAAAATAAATTATCTCGTAAATTGATTACACTTTAGTTCAAATTTTATAAATTTTATAAATATAAACATTTTTATCATATCTCCATACTCAAGAATATTATCATTGTTTTAAATACAAGTTTTTCAAGAAATATTAAAATGTCATATCTAAAGATCAGAAGAAGTTAGATTTTAAGATAAAAATTGTGATTTTAAAAGTATTATTTAAATATGTTTTTTTTTATTATTATATCATTTGATTATCAAAGAATAAAAAACTTTTAAAAATTTGGCATTTTCAAATTAGAATTATATCATTATTGTCAAATTAAATTATAAGAGTTTTTGAACGGAATATAATCCTAATTATCTATGTTAGTTCTGTATATTATCATATTCGTGTGACATACTAATCTTGAATATTAATAAATTAAAGTTAAAATAAAAAAAAACAATCGGGAGACAATTCATTTCCCTGGGGAACATACTTTCATTAATTAATAAAAACAATTTTAGAATTTTTACTATCTCGACGAAAATTTTCAATGTCGAGATTTTGATGTTTTTATACGTTTTAAAGGTCCCTGAGTCATTTTCACTAAGGTTGAGAAAAATGTCTATCTATGAGTATGTGTGTATGTAGACAAGATTACACGAAAACGGTTTGAGCTAGAATAATGAAATTTGGTACACGGGCATTATTCAAAATTCGTACTTTTTTAAAACTTTTGAGAAATGAGGCTCATCAGGAAGAGGGTCATTACCTACAACGTATTGATTTTTTCCTCTAAACTGACCGTAAAAAAAAAGATATATGTTTGATAGTTTTTCACATAATTAAAAATTATATAAAAGTGATATATATAGAATTTCAACTTGATTCAATCGCTAAAAGTACCGGTATCAATTTTTTAACACGTTGACTAGCAATCACGCTCCAGCACGTGACCTGGTGCCATCAACAAAGAGCCAAACAAGCGCTGGTTTAATAAATATGATTTATTAATTTTAATTTATAATTTAATTAATTGAATTTAATTTAAATATAATGTATATGTTGTTTAATCCAATTCAAATTGCGCCATCGTGGAGTGGAGGCACCCCAGATTTTTTAAAATGATTGATAAAAATAAAAGAGATCAATCTATATTGTAGCAATAAATAAATAAATAAACTTTATATAATTAAATTTTGTTACGACTTAATAATTTAGTAAATTAATTAAAATAAAATAATAAAGAAAATGACATGATGCTTAGTAACTAAAAGAAATTGATTCTGCAATTCGAATAAAATTTTAATTAGAAATAAGTTAGATATTTATAATACAACGAAATATTTATTACTTTCTTCATTTATATTTGAATCAAATGTTTTTCAAAAGAATTTGTGAATTTAAAATGAAGCGGTTGTGAGGAGAGAACGACAGGAGCGATCAAACTGTTGCACATGTTGAGCCAATTGGAGCTAATAAATATATGTCATCCATGCCAATGAATCCCATCCGATGATCATTTTTTTTTTTTAGGTTATGCCTTTTAAATTTTCTATTTATTAATTGATTAATATGAGTGGAAAAAAATCGAACAAAAATGGAAAACCAAAAACTATTTCAACAGAAGAAGATGATCTTAATGTTAAATTTAAAACCAATAACATGCCATCATGGTATACTTAATATTATGATTAAAAAAAATAAAATTTATATTAATATTACAATTAATTTTTTAGTACACAACAAAATACGAAACCTACC
This sequence comes from Labia minor, assembly GCA_963082975.1. Classification (NCBI taxonomy): domain Eukaryota; kingdom Metazoa; phylum Arthropoda; class Insecta; order Dermaptera; family Spongiphoridae; genus Labia; species Labia minor. Next base: position 59,906,388 of record OY720345.1, read on the forward strand.
CAGCATAAAGTCGAAATGCATACATTAGATTTAAGTCAAGAGTCAAAAAATGTAGTGCTAGAAACTTTGAAACATCTTCATGGAAGTGTAAGTTACATATAAAACATTGACTCTAATATTTATTAAACTTTATAAATAAATATCAAATATTCAAAGTAAAAAATATAGTATATGTTTTAAATAACACGATTGATGATTTATATAGAAAATTATTAATATTTGTAATTATAATAAATATTTATTTAATAAATGTTATTATATATTCAATGTGGCTTTTAAACAATTAAAAATTTTAGAAATTTTTTAAATTAAATCTTAGTATTTTTATAAATAAAAATATATATTATAAAAATTGCAATAAAAATGTATAAATAGAATTTCAAAATTATTTTAATTTTCTAACATTTACTTATTAAAGAGATTAACGAGATATTGTGCAATATTATACACAAGTACACTTAAATAAAAAAAAGATTATAACTCACTATAAAATAATTTGACCAGAGAATGAAAAAATGTTTTTGTTCAAGAGGATATGAATTCTTAAAATGCCTAAATATGCATCACATTATTTTTTTTACTTTTTAAATAAATTAAACAATTAAATGAGTATATTTTTAAAATTAATAAAAATTTTTTTACATTTTTACGTTCATTAAATTGGTTGTTAGTATGCTCCCTGCACTTTTTCAATTTCGATACTTAGATAGATGGGTCAAAATAATATTAATTGGTAACTAAATCTACAAGTTATAGTTATATTAATCATTTAATTCCGTTTAAATAAAATAAAATTAATCATTTTCTTTTATTTGATATATTCATTTTTATTTTAATTTATATTACTTGAATATTTATACATTTATTTTTTAGGATTTTCAATTGAAACATCAATCCAGTTATATCGATCAGGGTGGAAATCTTAGTAATCAATATTGGACCGATTCAGGAAATCTAATTGTTAAAGGAGGGATTGATTATTCAGCTCAAACTAAAAAATCAATGAATGCAGTGGATATTGTAAATATGTTTGCATTAAACAAGCTAGAAAAGTAAGTTTTTCTCAGTGGAAAAAAACATTAAATATATATTAGAATAATGTTAATGTATTTTTAATATTATAGTTATGGTTTTAATAAAGCGCATTGTGCTGAAGCATTACAATATAATAATGGAGATGTTGGATTAGCCTTAGAATTATTATTAGCAAAATATATGAATTTAAATTTAACTTTTCCACTCGAAACAAGAGAAATACCATCCGAAATTGAAATGGATATGATAATCGTTGAGAGAGAAGAGGAAAAATATGTTCTAGAATCTATATATGAAAAAGGATTTGAGGAAAAAATTGCAAACCGACTTTGGATGTTAACTTTAGAATTAGATTATATTATTGATGAATTTTCGGAAAAGAAATTTCAAAATACAATAAAAAACAAACCTAATAAAGAAATTTGTAAATACTATCTTAAAGGAAATTGTAAAATGGGGCTAAAATGTAAATTTGCTCATGATAATCCAGAGCCAAAAATTGAAGAAATCTGTGAAAAATACACCTTCCAATTAGAAATCCGATTTCATGAAGGTAGATATATGTTTTCAAAAATTATTGTCATTATTTAATTCATCTAATTAATTAAAAATATTTCTTTAATCAGGATCAAAATATCCAAAAGAACCTTGTCTGCCATATTTAACGACAAATTCTCCCAAATTTCCTTCTGAAGTTTTTCTTCGTTTGAATTCCCTTCTTGTAAAACACGCAATAAGTTTAGCAGAAAATGAAGAACCCGCGGTATATAGTTTAGTTCAATTTCTTATAGGACACCCTGATGAGGTTTTGAAAACAGCAACAGGTTTAGTATTTTATTTTCTTCCTTTTAATTAATATAAAAATGATGAAAATTTCATTATATTATATTATTTTTAGATACCTCATTAACATTTTTACCTCCTGAGCGGCCTTTATTTCCCAAAAATGTTGAGATTAAAGTAGAAATGGTTGATGAACCAATAATTCAATTTTTACCTAGAAAAGAAAGTAAAAAGCAAATATCGGAGCAAGAGGTATAACAAAGAAAAAAAAAATTTTAAAATATCTTCTTTTAACATCTATTTATAGAAAAATAATAACTTTTTTAGATTCGTAAAGAGGATTCTCATTTGGCTAATAAATTTAATTTGAAGATGAATAATAAACAATATAAATTGTTCCTGGATTCTAGGAAAAAATTACCAGCATGGAATTATATGGAACCAATTTTAAAGACAATATCGGAAAATCAAGTGGTCGTTATTAGTGGAGAGACTGGTTGTGGTAAAAGTACTCAGGTAAAATTAAATTCTTAAATCATTCATCCCTTTCAAATAAAAAAATAACTGTTAAATGATTTTTATAATTATCAAAATCATTTATATCTATTTCAGGTTCCTCAATTCATTTTAGATGAATGGCTTAAAAATGGTGCCAAAGATCATGTAGAAATTATTTGTACACAACCAAGGCGACTCTCCGCTATTGGTGTTGCAGAAAGAGTTTCTGAAGAACGTATTGAAAGAATTGGTCAAACAGTAGGTTATCAGGTGAGGAAAATTCTTAATGGAAAATATTTAATTCGCTAAACGGATGACCATTAATCCATTTTAAATAACATTAAGAAAATTCTAATAGAAAAGAATGTAAATATATTAAAAATTTTGTTTCTAGATTCGATTAGAAAGTAAAATGTCATTTTCCACTCGTCTTTTATTTTGTACGACTGGTATTTTACTTCGTCGACTTGAAGCGGATTCGGAATTAAAAGGAGTTACTCATATTATCGTAGATGAAGTGCATGAAAGAAGTGAAGAAAGTGATTTTCTCTTATTGATAATTAAAGATATTCTTAGGAAACGAAAAGATCTAAAAATTGTATTAATGTCAGCTACATTAAATGCAGATTTGTTTTCAAATTATTTTGGATCAGTTCCAGTAATTGAAATTCCAGGTAAACAATTATTTGATTTAAATAATGTTCATATAAATTTGTGTGAGTGAATCATTTTAAATCCAGATCTTCTAATCTAAGAAATTTCTTTTAGTATTAATTTAAAACTGTCACAAATGGATTCTTGTAATTTTAGATGACAATTTATTATTTAATATTAGGAATGATATCTGATTTATGAATAAAATTATTAAACTCATTTTAACAAATCTTGATTTATTCATTTAAATATATATTATGATTATTTTTATATTTGTTTTTTTTTTAAATTTTCATTCAATAATAATATTGTAATTCTTTAAAATTTGTTTGCAATTTCTATTGAATTCCGTTTGTGATGTAACTGCAAAAACAAAAAAAATCAATAAAATAACCGACCCTTTATCAATGTACATAGCTAATAATTTGTCATTAATTATAATTAATATAGATTTCTATTTCTAACTTTAGGACGGACGTTTCCAGTAGAACAATTATTTTTAGAAGATATTATTGAAGTTACCAATTATATCCTTGAAGAGAATAGTATATATGCCCGAAAAGTAAAAGCAGAACATTTAGAAGGGGAACTGGGATGTTTCGAAATGAGAGCAATCAGTTCAGAAACAAGCCCGTCACTTAAAGATGAGAATCTGAATTTAGCTCAATTTCGAAATCGTTATAAAGGTATATCCCAATTCTTATTAAAATTATAATTAGATCAATAATTATTCTTATTTTTTTAACAAAACACTTTCTGTACTTTTAGAATATACGACGTTGACATGTAAAACTTTATATATGATGGATCCTACTAAAATAAATTATGAATTAATAGAGCATGTAATCATGTATATAATATCAGGGGAGCATGATTATCCAAGAAAAGGATCTATTTTGGTAAAACTTAATTGTATATACTGGTATTATAATAAAATTATTCAAAAATTAATCTTAATTGAATGATTAGGTTTTCTTACCTGGTTTGGCGGAAATATCTCAACTTCACGATCAACTTTGTGATAATCCTATTTTAAATCCTCGTGCTGGAAAATATCTTCTTGTACCCCTTCATTCAACCCTTTCAAATGAAGAGCAAGCTCTTGTGTTTAGGTAATATTTTTGTTATCTATAAATTTATATATATTATATTAGACAAAAATTTAATTTCTATTATTTATTTTTAGTAAACCGAAAAATGGTGTACGCAAAATTGTATTATCTACAAATATTGCAGAAACTTCTGTTACAATTGATGATTGTGTATTTATAATCGATTCTGGAAGAATGAAAGAAAAAAGGTTTTATAAATAATTTATTATTTTGAATAAAATTTCCATTGTGAGTTTGATTTACTATTGAATATTTATTTTTTTCAGATTTGATCCTAATAAAAAAATGGAAAGCTTAGATACAGTTTGGGTGTCTCGAGCAAATGCATTACAAAGAAAAGGTCGTGCTGGACGTGTAATGCCTGGAGTGGCATTCCACCTTTACACCAATAATCGTTTTGCCCATCAAATTTTAGCTCAACCTGTTCCTGAACTTCATCGTGTTCCTCTTGAACAATTGCTATTACTAATTAAAACAATGGATTTATTTGTTAATCGAGATCCCCATTCTGTTCTTTCTTCCACTTTAGAGCCTCCCCCTGATGAAAGTGTTAATGCTGCTTTTGATCGACTCAAATATGTTGGAGCCCTTGATCAAAACAATGCCCTCACTCCTTTAGGAAAACATTTAGCTGCTTTACCAGTAGATGTTCGTATTGGAAAATTGATGTTATATGGTGCTATATTTTGTTGTGTCGATGCTGCGCTAACAATTGCCGCTTGTTTAAGTTATAAATCCCCTTTTGTTTCCCCATTTGCCAAAAAAGAATTAGCTGATAATCGCAGAAAAGAATTTTCAACCGGAAATAGTGATCATTTAACGGTATTAACAGCTTATCGTAAATGGTTAGAAATTACTACCAAAAGTAAAGCATCAGGAAAAGTATTTGCCAATGAAAATTTCTTGTCTTGGAAAACACTTGTCATGCTCGGGGATATTAAACAACAGTTCCTCGAACTTTTGGTCAGTATTGGCTTTGTTTGTGTTGATTTACCAAGACATCAAGCTGGAACGGACAGAGTGTTACAAATAACAGGCAAAGAGGTAAATATATTATAAAATAAAGAATATTTTGATTTTTAAATGATAATTTTTTTTATATTATTTTATTAAAGCTTAATTCAAATGGAGAAAATAATCGATTACTGGCTTCAATTTTATGTGCTGCTTTATATCCAAATGTTGTTAAAGTTATGACTCCAGCCAAGTCATTTGTTGCCAGTTCTGGAGGTGCAGTTCCAATCGGTATACGACCAGATGAAATCAAATTCAAAACCAAAGAAGATGGTTATGTGAGTATAAAATAACAATAACTTTTTAAAAATTATCATTTTATTTTATTTACTTTAGAATAATTTTTTCATAATTTAATTTTCTCTTATTAATATTATTACATCGTATAGATTAGAAAATATTTTAAAAACTATGTTTATAAATAAAAAATTTTGATTAATAATTTATAAAATTATTTAATTAGAAGAAAAAAAAATTAATTCCTTTTTAACTTTCATTTTCAAAAAAATAAACACTAAAAAGTATTTATTTTTAAGTTTAATATTTTTATAGTAGAGGTTCAATACAATCAACTTGAAATTATTGATTTTCTTTGATCACCCTTTTGTTCTTAATTCAATAATCTTGATCAAATTAATTAATACATTATGTTATATAAATGTATTTTAGTTTAATATAAAAATGTAAATCATTTTTGAAAATATCAGTTAATATATAATTGATTAAATTTTAAAGTTTCGGAAACTTATCGTTTCTTTGTGAGATATTTGAATTAATTTAGTGAAAGAGAATTTGATTTATTCAAAAATTTCAATACATACATTTTTTCAATAAATTAAATCAATAATAAAAATTCATAAATTTTATTAATATTTAATTTTTTTTTTTTTTATTTTTAAAAAACAAGAGAGAAAAATGGTTTATCATTCATTCATTATTCATTAATAATGGCAGCATTTTATTCATCTGGAAAAATCTCATGATTTTATAATATTTTAGGTACATATTCATCCTTCTTCTGTAAATTATACGGAAACAAAATATATGAGTCCATATATGGTGTATCAAGAAAAAGTAAAAACATCAAGAGTTTTCATTCGAGAGTGCACTGTAGTCCCTGTTCTTCCTCTAGTTTTATTTTCTTCTTCAAATCTTAAAGTAGAATTACATAATGGAATATTTGTTATTGCTCTAGAAGATGGATGGATAAAATTTTCAGTTCAATCACATCAGGTAAGATAGAATTTTATTTTAATATCATTTATAATTTTTATCAGCTTATAATAATTATTACAAAAAAAAAACAATTTTTTTTACAATCAATAGAATTAACTATTTCATACATACAAATTGTCTATTATAATTTTTGAATCAACGGGGAAATCTTTATTTTTCATTCATTCATTTCATTTCATTTATATTGTATATATGTATTCATTTTTTTTTAGATTGCTGAATTACTTCAAACAATACGAATAGAATTGGTGAACATTTTAGCAGATAAAATTAGAGATCCAAGTTTAAATTTACTTAATCACGATCGTGGTTGTAAAATTATATCAACTATTGTTCATTTAGTAACTAGAGGATGATTCTAGGCGTTTTTAGCTGAATTAGATAGTGTTTATATTATCTGCCTTGTAATTATTTGAAGAAATGTATAAATGTAAGATATTTCAAGAGATTGTAAAATAATTGGAAAATTTCAAGGATTGATCATATATTCTAAAAGGCATATTTGTATTTTTTTATATTTAACATTATAAAATAAATTTTACAATTTATTTTTAATAAAACAAATAAATTTTTTTATTTATTAAACATTTATTGAACAAAATTATAATATTTTATAAGCAATATAAAATAATAATAAAATATTGGCAAATATAATCTTTATAAATAAATTGGGGGGTCAAATTTTTAAAATTAAATAAAATAAAAAAATTATGCTTTAATGAACATAAAGAAGGCTATATTGTATAATAATTATATTCATATATGTATATATATATTTATATATATATATATATATTATATATACTTTATTTTTAATTTTTCCTGATTCTGGTTTATGGTTTCATTGAAACCTTCACCAAAATCTATTAGAGTTGAAATTATTTATTTTTTTTTACATCCATTAAGCATCATTAAAATATTTATTTAATTTATTTATTTAATCTGTTTTCTTTTATAATATTTATTTTTGTAAGCGCCACTTCATATTGCATTGGCATAAAAAAGCCAAGCGGTCAGTATTTACAAGATAACCGGCGACCAAGCCAAATAGGACCAACCAACCGGGCTTGAAACGCTAAGTAAAACAAGTCTAAGAGTAAAATTGCTCAAGCACAAAGAAATAGAAACTAATTTATCGATATATTAATTTAATTTTCTTATATAATTATCTGTATATTTTATTTTATTTTTTCTTTATTTATATTTTAACGCAACCTGAATTTGAATAAAAGAATATTCTGGTGCAAACTGCGATGGCGATTTAATTCAGAACAGCTTTATTTTTTTTGAAGTTAGCTAAGAATAAAAAAAAATTGCATTAGTAGTTAATATAAAAATTAAATAAGAATTCTTTAAAATGCAAAAATGATCCATTATTTATTAAATTGCTTATTTTTATTCAACTCTATTTTAAAATTATCTGATCAAAATTACTTATTTCTAATCAAAATTATTATTGAAAAATCTCATAAGAAACTTAATAAAATAATATTATAGAACAAATATCTTATTTCAGACTGAAATTTGAATTCTTACTTTTTCTTAAGCGTGAAGAATCCCTTTCGTTTGGATTCATCGCGCTTATCACTACCGGCAGGAAGTGTTTGAGAGCGAGATGGTTCTCCTGTTCCTTGTTGCTGTGCAGATAATCTATTTACCCATCCAAGCATTTCTTCATCATCCTTTGCTTGGAAAAGATATTCTGCCCCGGTAGCAAGCCTAAAAAAAAGAAAAATCTCGTTAATATAATTAAATTTAATAAGAAATTCTTTCACTTCTCTCCAATAATAATTAAAGAAATCTTACTTGAGTCGGAATACATGCTTCTTCTTGGTATAATCGGTGGCTACTGAGGTAGTTCCGCCTCGGATATCAATTGGATTCTCATTCTTAAAGTAACTAACTGGAGAAGATTTGAAACTTTTTTGATCTTTAAAGACGAGGAGAAGATTATTCTTCTGAACGACATACAATTTGTCCCAGGATCTAAAAAAATAAACATTTTTTTTTATTGAATTTTATTTTAATTTCATTTCGTAAATTCAAAATTAGAATAAACTAATTATTTACTAGCATTAATATATTTTTTTTATATAGATAATTTATTTTATTTCAGAAAAATAGTAAATTAATTTGTTCGTTCATTTAATGATTCAGAAAATATTTCATAATTTTTAATTCCTTTCTTTAATTTGAGGTCACCGGGGGAATGGCGAAGACTGCATAACAAGGAATTACATGACCTCTATGCATCTCCAGATATAGTTAGAATTATAAAATCGAGAAGGCTGCGATGGGCAGGGCACGTGGCTAGAATGGGAGAGGAAAGAATGGCGAGAAATTTATTGGTGAAGAGACCAAATGGGAAACGTCCGCTTGGATGCCAAGGATGCGGTCGGTGGATAATGTGGGAAGGGATGTGAGAAAGATGGGAGAGGGTAGGGACTGGAGGGTTCTGGCTCAGAATAGGGATGCTTGGAGAAGTGTGGTTGTTGCGGCCAAGAACTTTCGAGTTCCGTGAACAAATAAAAAAAAAATAAAATTTGTATTTTAAATTTAATATTATAAAAAAAATATAAAAAAACTTTTTAAAAACACGCTTTTATTTAAATGCACTAAAAAGGAGAAAATTTCTCCACACACACTACGATGTCCTTATAATTAATCATATCTAAATAAGTTGACCTGTGGCCAGGTCCGAACCGACCGACGGTTTGAAATAAATTAATTTCAAGCTACAGAAACAATTTCAAATAATTTTCATATATCTATTAATGTAATAAAAAACAGATATGGATACTTAAATAATAAATATAAACATTTTTAATTTTATTTTATTTATAATATATATGCAAGACCAGGCTGTGACGTCATGAATGGTTGGATGACGTCATATAATTTTAAATCAAGAAAAAACTAATAAATATGATTTTTCTCGAGGATAAAACCAATACAAAGTGCATGATTCGTGGTGATATATAAAAAAATCTCCTTTGGTGTGAAAATAACCCTTTCCTTCCTATCGTCGATCGCTAATACTACCACTTCCGGTTTCCGGAATTGCACCAAAAGTTGATCAATTCATCCCACTGATGCATTAAGTAAATATACCAAATTTCATCAAAATCGGTTGAGCCGTTCAGGCTGTACACATCTATACGGACGGACAGACGGACAGACGGACAGACATCATGCTAAAAATACTTTTTTCTGTTTAGAAAATGCATGATTCGTGGAGATATGTAAAAATCTCCACATGTGAAATTTGGTGTGAAAACAATACCTCCCTTACTATCGTCGGTCGGTAAAAATGAAAGCGTGGGCGCCAAACATACAGGGAAAGGAAAAGAATACGAAGGTAATTTCATTGTATATGCACAAACCTTTCTGTTTTTTTTTCCTTTTCCCCTAAAATTGATATCTATGCCTATCTGAAAATTTACGTTTTTCCCTGCATGTTTGGCGCCGACGCTTTCATTTTTTAGATAAGATTTATTATAAGGAGGATGTGTGGATAAATTATTTTCTCCTTTTTAGTGCATTTAAATAAAAGGGTGTTTTTAAAGTTTTTTTTTATATTTTTTTATTTCCTAATTTTTAGTCTTGATAGAAATTTCGCCCGGTTTGATTTCAGGTTATAATGTGAATGTTGAAAGAATCTAATTCAAGTCGATTCTCCACCTCAAAAAACTATATATCAAATCGGTGGAGGCTGATTATTATTATTATTATTAATTATTGGTTTATATATACATATATCTTTTCAAAAACAATATCGCCATTACTTTAATTGATATTCATTTAAATTAAAAAATAATGTACAAAATAATTAAACATGATTTAATTCAAATGAGTTACGAGGGGAGGTCAATAAGTCCATGACTATCTTTTTAAATAAAACCCTAGTTTTTGGATAAAAAATTAAATTAGCTCTTATTACTATATATAAAATTATTATTTTTCAATATTATGCAATATGTAACTACTAATTTATAAATATAATACCTCCTAGGTCACCTATAACCTAAGTTGAACCAGAATATTGCATTGTCATCGGAGTTACATATGTATGCAAAATTTCACCTCATTCGAACATTGGGAAGTGGGTCAAATTAATATTGCAATATTGACTACAGGACACGGATAGAAACTAAATAAAAGTGTGTAAAAACCTACCTATTTGAGGCTTTCTTTGTTGTCGATTCCCATTCATGTTTTCTTACAAGATTGCCCTCATATTCACCATCTTCAGCAGAGGTACTAGGCCCTTCTGAAAGAAATCCAATTCGATTAATTTTGGAATATTGATTATATCAAAATTCTAATGTATAATAAAATAAAATAAAATTAAAATGTAACTTAAAATTCTAGAAATATCATCTAATAGTAATAATAATATATAATAATAACAACAATCATACTAATAATAAAATAAACTAATTATATAAAAATATACTAGGTGGTATTTGTAGTTTTTCGTACTTGCTTTCTCTTCTAGTTTTTAACATCCATGCTGAATTTGTAAAAAATCTATAAAGAAAAGCTCAAAAATTATTTTTATAATAATGGAAAATACCTTCGTCCAAATTAGATTCAGTGTCACTTTGTGTAGTTGTGGTTGGATTCTTAGGGGTTTTCTTCCAACGAAAACTCCTGAAGGGGCTCTTGCTGCGTGAACGATCTTTCTTCCGGTCGAGAGACCCAGTGGTTAACTCACGAGGACTGGCACGGACTAAAGTGACATACAGGGTGGGATCAAGAACCAAATGGCTAGCAAGGCCAATCCACTATTATTTCAAACATGGTCCACCGAATTTTTATTAGAGGAAATGGTATTCAAACGAATTAAACATTTAAAAATTCCACTAAAGATGAATTAGTACACTGGTAATAAAATAAAACAATAACAATAGTCCCATGCAAAACCATAAAAAGTATTTTAATATTATAAGGGACGGAATCTAAAAAAAAATTTGTCTTACAAACATTGTAAGTTTATTTATGATATTTTAAAAACAATTTTTTAATCCGTTGTGTCCTTTAATTTTTTGTTAATTTTGTTTTTTTTTTAAATCTATTTTCGCGTTTATTTTTTAATAAATTACTAATTTTTAGTTATTTATTCATTGTTCTTTTATTAGTTAATTTTTAGATAGTTTTATAATTTTTAATATTTTTTCATTAAAATATTATTTGAATTTTATTAATATTATTTATTATTATTGAGAACCCCAAGTTCCATTCATTTTAATCAGATTGAAGCAATAATCATTGTAATAAATAATTAAAGAATTGTATATCAATATTTTTTAAAGGGTCGAGTGTTAGCTCGGTGTTCCAGGTACTAATTTAATATTTGAAATAATTAAAATTATGTTTAACTGATTTTAATAATGTGAGTGATATTTACATGTATCTGGAAAGGGATGAAATTAAATGGCTTGGAGTTAATAATTCCGACAAATATAAATTATAAATAATAAAATTTCTAAGTGAAATAATAAATAACCATATTTGATTTTGAAAAAATATTTATCTTATATTATTATAGAAATTTTTAAAAAGTTGAGAACATTAGAAGATTTGAATACCATTTTGACACAATATTAAGCAAAGGGTTGTTTATTAACTGGCCGTGCTAGAGGGGTTTGAAGGGTTTACTAACCATGAGCAGACGACAGGGGCTGAGGCGGAGGCTTCGCCACTGTAGCTGTCTTCATAGGGGGTGTGCCACGATCCACATGCAATTCTAGAGACATGCATTAAAACACCATTTCACCTTTTACCTATTCTGTCCAATGCCCAAAATATTGTTATAAAAATATAATTAAAAAAAATGATATTAAAATATAATAATTTTGAATTTTGTGTATTAAAAACGTTTTAAAACAATTTATTTAAAAAATATAAACTAAAATTTAGTATTAGTTATTGTTCTTGTTGTTATGTGAGTAATTGTACTAATCGGTGTTCTATGTTATACAATAATTAAAAGATAATATGTAGGATTTTTAGATCACATTGATCTGATGTTAATATGTATGTATATTAAGGTGCACAAAACTTTTAAGCTTTTTTAAGAAAGTTTTAGTTAAGTGATATTGTAAAAAATAATTCTATCAGTGTGTATATATAAAATGTGTCTTGATTTGAAAAGAAACCCAAGCAAGCTTACCTTAGAAGACAAATTGATTAAGCCAAAGAATGGAGTTCTTAAAAATTTTATTTTATAAATAAATTAACAGCAAGTATACATAAATTTAAACTTAAAAATTAAATAGTAGTAACAAATAGTGATTAACCGCTCTACTTCTGAAAAAACTGTAAAAATATTTACAAAGAGATTTTCCTTCACCAGTTATTAAAAATAAATATATGAAGCCTAGAAAGAAACAGTATAACAATCAAATCAAAATGCAACCAGAACCACAATAGAAAAAGCAATGTTAATCAATTAACATTTAAAATATATGAGTTGATTTTTTTCAATAAAAAAACAAACAAATAAATACTATTAATTATTTAGTTTAATAATTTTATATATCAATATATTATTCTAATAAAGCAAAATCAACAGAAATGTACTAATGTAATGGTGGGATATAATATACTACATAATATAAATAATTTAGAATGATTAGAAAAGCCTAGAAAAAAAATTCCTAAAATTTAAATCAATATGATGATAATTATCTCGATCTACTAGTCATTTTATTTATTAGCTTAATTTATTACATTAATTATTTAAATTCATATAAATATGTTATATTATCTTATTATTACTATTGTGATTAATTTAGAATCCGTGACGAATGTTTTAATTTAATATATTATACTATATAGTAGTTATTTAAAAAAAATAATCTATATATCTATTTATTTTGAGCTATAATAAGGATATTAAACTTAAAAAATCATTTATCTAATTAAAATGTATTCTTATATTCATATAAACAAGCTTACATTTTTAAATTCTCATTTCTATTTAAATAAAATAATCACGAGTGAAAATCTTTTTCACTCTGACCTTGGTTGAACCAATAAAATAATCAATAATGGGTGTATGAGCTTAGACATGAGCATATAATTACAATAGCTTAGAAGATACATTCTCTGATGTTATAAAATAATAATAATAATAATATTAAATAAATAAATTATGTAATTTCTTACAATTGTTAGAGTATCCAATTTTAAAAAGCATAAAAAAATCAACTCATCTATTTATATATTTATAAATAAATTCATAGAGCTTAAACAATAAAAGTAAAAAATAAGATATATATATATATAAATATTAAATTTATATTAAAAGTAACAAGTAATAAATAAAAAGAGATATGTGCATTTCTAATAAGGCAGCCCGAGCAAGGGTGGTAGGGTTGATGGGGAGTAGGCAGCGGGTGGCTAACTTACCTTCTCGAGGAGCGGCGGGTTTCTCCGAGGGGCTGGCCACCCGTGCGGACCCTTTGCGGCCCGCTGATTGAAAAACACACATAGCTCGAGGTTAGTCAAAGGGAAGGGAAAATCACTACCGGGGACTCGAACCCTCGGATTAAATGACAGATAATTAATAGTAATTAATGAGATTCAATTTCAAATCAAAAAGTTTCAGGACAAACTTCTACATTACATGAATGTCAAATAATAATACTTATTTAGGAGATAAAATACATGAGAGGGTTTATGATAGATAAAATATTTTTAATAAAAAACACAGGGGTGAAATCAAATTGTGATCAAAATTTCTAAACAAAATAACACAAACAAAACAAAATCCTAATATATTCCTAATTAATAAGAAAAGAAAATTATTTAAAAATATATTTTACTAATTTTTAAAATATATATTATATTATTATGTTATATAAAATATAAGAATATTTATAATTAAGTAATCAATTGAATTGAAAAATTAACAGTCATAAATATATGAAACGTGAAAGAATGGTAAATTTGTAAAATTTAAAGAGATTTTAGTTTAAAAATATTTTATATTTACTTAATCTGGGAACATAAATTGTTTATATATATACAATTAATAATAATAATATGTTGGTCTATTTTTAATGAAAAGTTTAAAATAATTTATATTCTTATTGATGATTTAAATTTTATCATCATTATTTCATTAAATATAATAAGCTTATATGTTCATTTTGGTTCTAAATTTTTTCTATTGAATTTCAAATTTATTGTTCCAACCAAATAATTTTTCTTTTTTTATATAATAGGTAATTATAAAGATGAATTTTTTGTTGATTTTTTCATTTATAAAAATAAACAAAAAATAATTTAGTTTAAAAAATATTAAGATTTTTTTCCACCATTATACTATATTTATTTATGAGAATTATTTTTCTTAATATTTAAATCAACGAAAATGAAATATTTATTGCGTGTAATGTCATATAAATGTAATGTTTGTGTTTTGCATGGAACACTTGACTATTCATGCATACGTGCTTAAAGAAAAAAAATAATAAAATCTCACCTTGAGCAGCGTCAGTTTCTTCGGCAGCCGTTTGTCGTTCAACTACGGGACTTGCTTCTTGTCTAAAATTATGTTAAATGCAATTAATATATAAATATATATGTATATTTCAAATAATATTAATATAATTAATTAAAATATGATATTTAAAATAAATAAATATAATAATTTACCTTTCAGGTGGTTCTTCAGGTGATGTTGGTTGTGGTGCTTGCTTAGCAGCTAATTCTTCTTGTCGTTTAATTTCTTCTTCTTGCCTCCTCTTCATTTCTTTTAATTCGAACTGTGAACCAATAAAATATATAATAAAATTAGGATAAAATTCAAAATTATTATTTTTTTAAAAAAACAAATAATATGTAAATTAGAAAAATAAAATACTAAATATATATATATATATGTAATCTTTAAATAGATTAAATTAATTAACTTAATTTATTTAAAGATTACAAAACATTGTTTTATATATATATATATTAGGTACATGCATAAATTAACTCACCTCCACCTCGAAATTAAGTCTACCATGCGTGCATGAATTATCATTATCGTCAATTATTAATGTTGGGTCATCCCATTGTGCATCCCAAAGAAAGGAGTGTAATCGTATTTTTTTTGGCTTTTGTGGCCAATTTGTTCGTAAGGGAGTTCCCGTGGATGTATACTTTCTTCTTGGCCCAGGAAGATTAGGTGAATAAAAGCGTTCTGATGTAAGAACGAGTATAGCCACCAAATCTCCTTGGGGGCGGGAATGGCGATGGGATATACGTTTAAGTGATGATGATGATGATGATGGACAAGATTCTAACACAGGCAGTGGATACTCAAAACATTCAAATGATGGATGAACATGCAATGGAGAATAAACTTCACACCATAACGGAAGATTTTTGTTTTCTAGCTATAAAAACAATAACCAACACCATAAAATCATCAACCATAATAATAAATTAAATAGTAAATAAATGGTTAATCCTAGAGCCAAGGACAGATAAATATTTTGCAAGCAAGAATATGTTAGTTTCATGCATAAAATGAAGAATTAAAGATGTACAAAGAAATATTTAATAATTTCATAAAATATACAAAAAAACATAGCAAAAGAGGTGATTTAATTATTAAAAGCAAATTAGCATCTTATAAATATATTAACCGTGGTAAGTCTTTCCAAAGCACTAAAACGTTCTTCTTGTGCAGCTGCAGACTTTTCAAAGGCTTCATGTTTCTTAATCAAAATTTCCACATCATCAATTGTGTGCTAAATAAAATAAAATTATCAAATTAATTTAGAAAAATTATTAAAAAAACCATTAATATAATAAAGATGAAATCATACCCCAAGTTCTTGGCTCATTAAATAAGGCTCTTGGGCAATCAACCATGCTTCCGCAACTGCAGCATCTCGAGCGAATTGATACACTTCAAGAACTAAAAATAATTTTGAAAAGTATTATTAATTTCTTCTTTAATATAAATAAATATAAAATGTAGTTATAGAAATAATTTCTTACTGAGTTGAAGATTTTCCCAACGTTCTTCCCAACGATGAAGTAAAGAATTACGTTGATTGCTTAATAATAAAAGTTTTTCTTTGATGTCATTTGACGCATAATGGTTTCGAGAGAGAAGTTCTCTACCAAGAGATATACATGCTGTGAAATTATCTTCTCTAGTGTCAATTTCGGCTTTTAAACTCTGATGATTGTTCATTAATAATTCTACACCGCTAACATCACGTGGTTTTTCTGAAGTATTCATTTGTCTAGCAACATCATCCATCCATAACATCAGTGTGCGTACCATATTAAAGAATTTAAATAGATCCCCAGTATCAAGTAATTTTTGTTTACGACCTTCGCACATGGCTTGAAGATTAGCCCAAGCAGAAACAACTTCTGCTTCTCGATTCGTAATTTCTTTAGCTTTATCTCCTGCATATGAAGCTTGTAATTTGGCAGATTCATCTTGAACTTGTTGAACTTGGGATTGTAAACTAAGAAGATCTTGTAAGAAATTCTGATGCTTCCGTTGGAGAGCTGATACAGATCCTGCATCTCTACCCAATTCATCCGACATAGAATGTTGTTTCTCCAATATTCGTCCAAGCACATCTTTACAATCATGAAAGTATTTATGTAATTCTCTTGAAGCAGCTAACATTTGTGTTCGTGTTTCAATTAACTCAAGTAAATCTTGCCAAGCTTCATTTAAGCCATCCTTCCATTCTGCTATTGTAGCAGAATCGGAGTGTCCAGCTGAAATTAATTGGTCAGCAATTCCATTAACAGCCGTCACACGTTCACTACCAATTGTATTCGTGTCACGCGCAAATTCTTTAAATCGTTCCCATAATAATGTTACATGGTCGTAATCTGTTCCGAGTTCCTGAGAACTAGCCACCATTTCTCGCTCATTAATCCATTGTTCAAGATCATCAACTTCACGATTAAGCATAAACAATTGTAATGCCTCATCAAGTTTAGCACGACGTTCACCTGCTAAATCTTTAAGGCCTGCATAAAGTTTGTCAACCTGACTTTGCTTAACAGCAATTTGGTCGCTGAAAATAATATATTAGGTTTGAATTTCAAGTTAAGTAAAAAAAAATTATAATAAATCTTATTATATAAAATTTTACCTTTCTGGATGTCCTTGGGATTGTAATTGTCTAGCTGTTTCACCCAATTGTCTAATAGTATCAGCATAATCTTCTACAGCCAATTCAAGGGTTTCATGTTTTTTCATAAGATTTTGTGCGCTGATTTCATCTTTTCCTCGATCTTCTACCATCATATAAAGTTCTTGCTCGCTCATCCATGCTTCTGCCTCTCCACAATCGAATAAATACTAAAAGATAATAAAGAATATTAGCAATTTTGACATAAATTACAATAAATATTAAAGCATATATATATATATATATAAGTCATATACCTGTTGAGCTTTTTCGCTTTGTCCAAGTTGTTCACGACGATGTTCAACAGCATCTTTAAGTTTTTGCCATTTATCAAGGAGTTGTTCGTTTAGTCGTGCAAATTCATCTGAATCTTCATGACCTTCGTCGATTAATTTTTGACCATTATTACAAACAGACACGATTCTAGGTTCATGATTTTCAATTTCATTATGCAAAGACTAAAAAAAACACATCATTTTATTTATTTGTTCTGGTAAAAATAAGATAATTTTATTTCTTTACTAATTAATTAATACCTGATTCTTTTTAGTTAGCATGTGAACGTTAAATAAGCTTGAACCATAATCGGTATTTGTAGCTTGAGGCATTTTTTCTGCAATCCAAAGTTTTTCATCTTCCACATCCCTTCTGAATTGGAACGCCTCCTTTTTCTTTTCAAGTTGTCTCTGACGTTCCAATAATGGAGCTTTAATTTGTTCAAATCTCTCTTCCACCATTTGTTTTTTGTTTTGAATGCCTTCCATTTTTTCAGGGGCTGTGCGTTGAAGGTATTCTGCCTGGGTTTCTAATTCAGTTACTTGTTTGGCTTTTACAGCCATCTGAGTCTCAATCATCTAGAAAAACAAGAAACATTTATGTAAATTATTTAGAAAAGAAATCATTCATTGAACAAAAATTCAAATGTCTTGATTAATTATTTTAATTGCATTTTCATATATTACCTGTTGTTTCTGCATGAGAATATTAACAGATGCAAGATCTGAACCGGTGTCTGTGGATTCGATCTGTTTTTCAAGATCATTCATCCAACTATCAATATCATCACACGTTTGATGTAATAAGGTTTCACGATTAGCATCAAACAGTCGCTCGCCCTTTTCTTTTGTTGCTGTTTCTAAATCTCCAAATTGCTGTCCAAGTTCATGAATCTTGGGTTCAATAAGTTCTGCCAATTCTGGTTTTTCCTACAATTATAAATAATATTTTAAATAATATATATTTTATTTTTATAAGAAATGTTATTTTTATAATTATTAATAATTTTATTTTTTTCAAATTTTAAATTAATAATAATCTAATACCTTAATAAGTTCATCTGCTGACTGTTGAATTTGATATAATCTATCTTTATTAGAACCAATTTCAGCTTCAAATGCTTGATGTCTGGTCCATTTGCTGTGAACAGTTTTCGCAGAACGATATGATTCGTCTTGGGCAGTCATATGCTTTTCTTGCACCCATTCACCCAATTCATCACAGTCTTGAAGGAATTGATGAAGTTGAAGTTGTTCTTTTAATCTTTCCATTTGTTTTAATGCTCGGACACGATTAGCCATTCGACGTTCATTTATAGAATCAGCTTTTTTACGGACCTTTAATAAAAAATTTGAATAAAATTATTCCATATTTTAAATAGTGTTTATTGGAATTGAAATAGTGAAATGTTTAGCTTATTCATACCTTATCGGCAGCAAAATGATCTTCATCTGCAAGTCGACTAGCAAAATTAACGACATTATTAATTTTGTCTTCGTTAGCTTCCAATGTAGTAAGGAAAGCTTCATGACGTTTGATTTGATTTTCGGCTTGTTCAAGATTAATCGGTGCTTCATCCTTACTAAGAACATGTTCTTGTTGATTAAGCAAAACTTCAGCCTGTTTAGCATCACGATTAAACATTTGCAAATTAAGAGATTGTGATAAAAGTTGTTGTCTATTCTCCCACATTTGATGCAATTCTTCCCATCCATCTTTAAGGGCCTTAAGCCGCTCTCTAAGGAACATATATTGTGGATCATCTTGTGTGGATGGTTCCTTAAAAAAATATTACCAAATCATTATATATAATAAAAAAATAAAACTGAATATCAGAATCTATAAGATAGGGCTTTTAAACTTACTGCAGTTATTCTTTCTCCATATTCCATCATCTTATTATAATCATCGGTATAATTATCAATCTCTTCTCGGATACTTTGGTGTTGGCTAAGAAGTTTTTCAGCATCAGCCAATGAACTTGGCGTGTCTTCTGATGCCACATCTGTTTGTGTCTTTGTAAGCCACGTTTGGAAGTGGTCCAAATCTCGCAAAAATCTGTGAAGATCGCCAGCTTCTTCGAGTTTGGAATCTCGCTCTTTCAACTATAAGAAAATGGATGAATAAATTTTAAATCTATAATAATATTACAAAATAATTAACTAACCATTTGTGTTAATTGTTCCCAGATTGATTGAATTTGAACAATTCGTTCCCGAATAACTTGAGCTTCTTCCGGATGATCTTTTCCAATAGTGTCAGCTTCTTGTTCAAGGGAATCAAGCTTAGCTTGGATTGCGGCTAAGTCACGCTCCATACCAGACAGGCGGCGCTATAAAAAAAATCATTAAAATTAATTAATTATTTATTTTTAATTTTATTTGGAGATTATGAAAAATAAATATACCTGTAGTGTCATTATGCCTGTAAGATCCATATTAAGATTATCTGTAGATTGGAGGATACGTTTCTTATCTTCAATCCAAGATACGGTTTCTCTACATTCAATGTGAAATGTTTGTACACCATGAGCAGAATTCAACTCTTCTCGTTTAGATTCTGCCTTTTCTCTAAGTTCAGCCCATTTATGGTTCAACTAAAAATATATTTATAATTGATTAGAATAAGGAGTGTCAAATAGTAAATATATTCTAATTAATTTTTAAAAAAATGAATTCCATTTCAATTATTATTTTTAATGAATAGAATTGAAAATACCTGATTCTGTCGAGCAACGATTTGTTCACTATTGGGATGTTCTACGTGTAATAACTGTCTAGCTAATTGATTGACAACTGCCACTCGAGAGGCATTTGCATTCATTTCTTTGTCAAAGCCGTCATATCTATGTTTCATAATTTCAACGTCTTCAATATCCTTAGCTGGCACCATAGTAGCCAACATTCTATCTTTTTCGCCTATCCATTGTTCAACGCCATCAGATTCACTAAGAAGTTTATAAAGGGATAATGCATCAAGAAGTCGTTGTTTACGAAGTTTGGCTAGTTCAAGTAATTCCTTATAACGATTATCAATACTTGTTAATCGTTCAACAACCTAAATATTCAAAAAACAAAAAACAAAATTAAATTTATATTATGAATATTATATTAAAAAATTTCATTGATTTAACATACCTCAGAAGATTCGCGATCATGATCACCGAGACCACTGCCTTGTTGTCGAAGACCTTCAATTGTTGTTGAATATGCTTTAAGTTCATCTGTAACTTCTTTGTGTTTTTTAAGAAGAGATTGTACATTAGCTTCATCTCGGCCAACATCTTCACTAGAGACAACACGCAGCGTATCCAACATCCAAATATCGACATCATCCGCATCGGCGAAAAACTATAAATTAATAATATATAGAAATTATTTGTCTTCTTTGAAAAAATTAAAATTAAACTAAAAAAACAAAAACCAAAAAAAATGATATTCTTACTTGATGAAAATCTACTGCTTCTTCTAGACGTTTCCGTCTGAAAGCAGCCAATTCTAACAGATGATTCCACATTCCTAAAATTTCTTCAAGTCGATCTTGAATTCGTTTGGCTCCAAAATGATTTTGTTTGACAAGTTCTTCACCAACTTGAACAACAGACATAAGTTGAGGTTCGTGGCTACCGATTTCATTTTCCAATGCTTTATGTTTGGACAATAACAAATTTATTGTTGTAAGATCATGACCGATATCGCCAGTAGATACAATTTGTTCTTTTTCTTTAATCCAATTTTCTTCATCAGCCATATCCCAATAAAATTGCCAAAGTTTGCGGGATTCTTCAAGGCGTGATCGCCTTTCAACAGCGAGTTTAACGAGTTCAGCATAAGCATCCTAAACAGAGAGATTTTGATATGTTATTGCAGATATTATGATTAATAATTGATAATAATTTATTTAAAAAAAGTAACTAACCTCTAATTGTTGGACGCGATCAAGTATAAGGGCTGGATCGCAAGGACGGTAATTTTCAGCCGTTTCTTGATCGAGGAATCGTTGAGATTGTTGTACAACTGCTTTGACTCTCTCTCCAAGAACATTAATGTCTGCTTCCACAAGAGAATGTTTTTGTAATAAATCTTCAACTCCCATTAAATGTTTTCCATAATCGTCCGATAATAATCGAGCCTTTAATTCTTCCATAGAATCCAAAATATAAAGCATTTCCTGGAAATTTTGTTGTAATTGAAGCGAAATTTCTAATCGCAATCTTCGTGCTCTCAAAAGTTCTAAAAGGTAATTCCAAAGTCGTAAAACATTATCTTTTCTAAAAAAGAAAAAAAAAGAGAGATTTTTTATTTAATATAATTATTAATTATTATTATATAAAAAATAATAATGTTAACATGAAGAATATCTACCTATTATTGATTCTATCAATATCATGATAAGTCTCTGCTTCTAGTTCTTGACTAACAGCAACGACAGCTTGAACACGTTCTTCATATGCAAAGATATCTGTCTCAATTGCTTCATGTTTTTTGGCGGCAGCCTCAACTGCTGCTAAATCAAAACCAAAATTATCTTGTGATACCAAACGTTGATTTTCACTGAGCCATGTTTCACGCATAGATGCTTTTCTATTAAATCGAGCTGCTAATTGTTCAAGTTTTTCTTGACGAATTAATTCTTCTCGAAGAGCTAATTCTCTAAAAAATTAAAGTAAAGTTTAAGCTAAGAAATAAATACAATTATGAGAAAAAGATGAAAAAGTTTAATTCATAAAATTAAATTATTATTTTAATTAACCAGCACAAATGAAAAATTAATTATCAAATGAAGTAATTGGTCAAATATTTAATTAATACAATACCTTTCGTGTTCTGCTTTCTCAAGACGTTCCCAAGCTTTATTAATGTCACTAATCATTTTTCCTTCTTTTGGTGTATAAGGTTTTTGATTATTTGCCCTCATTCTTGATTGAAGTGTAAAAAGAAGAACTTCTAAATTACCCTTTTCAACAAATTTTGGAGGCTTCTCTACAGTGCTGAAATAAAAAAAATAACAAAATATACATAAATGATATATTGTTAATAAAAGTTTATTATATCAATATTATTTTGTACCGATATGTGTTGAATTGTGCAAGTTGTTGCTGAACGCCAACCAAAGAATTAGCAAAATCTCGTTCCCCAAGAGAAGCAATCGTTCTTTCTATCCATTGGAGAAGTTCACTTGTTAGGGATTCATATTCATGGATCATTCTGTCATTCTCCATTGCTATTCCAACTACTTTGCCTATTCTTTTTCCTTGTACGGTCTCCTGCTTCATTTTACTGAAGTAATGATAATATGTAACAACATAAGTAATGATAGACTTTTCATCAGGGTGTTCAACAAAAATATCTAGAAAAAATAGATATAAAAATTAAATATTTTATTTTTATTTTTTATCTATATAAAAAATATATTTATTGTAAGGACCTTCAGCGTCAAGTAGTTTGGTTAATCCAAGTTTATCTTCCGCTACATTAAAAGCATTATTTAAATTATATAAGGCATTTGATTTGCTGAGTTTTTCAAATTGCACCAAGTCCGGCCGATGTTTATGAATAATAGCGTTAAATGCAAGACCATCTCGCCATGAAGTGGTGAAGTTGCGTACATTTACATTTTGATATCCGGCAGTTTTCATTTGACACCATAAAAGCAAAGCATCTTTAGCAGATTTTGTCTCTTGGTTATCAGTTTCTTCGATGGTAATGTCTTGGATCTATATTGTTCCGAACAAATATTTAAAATGTTAATAATCATTTTTCAAATTAATAGTATTAAAATATTTATTTCAATAAACCAAAAAATATTAAAGTTAATATTAAATGAAAAGATTTTATATTATTCCAAATTTATAAAATAAAATAGTAAATAATTTAAATATTTAATAGAATTTAATATTTATAAATATTTTAATAAAAAAAAACAGTTATATAGAATATATAAAATAATAAAAAAAATGATTATATTATTTAACAATTGATAATAAATGATAAATAAATCAACCAACCTGGAATCGGAGAATAATTGTCCAAATAAGACCAAGTGACAATCTAGGATTGCCATCGACAATATCATGTGAACCCATATTCTCCAGATGAACACGTTGTTCTCGAAGAAATTGCAGAGCTTTGTCTACATTTTCTAGGCAGTGAATTCGCATTTTTCCTTTGGTAGGTCTCGGCTATAATTTAATAAAATAAGATGTTTATTAATATTTAATTTAAATTTAAATTGATCAGGTGCATACAGAAAATAATAGTGAGCAAAAATCAAGAATTTTAGTTTATTATTTAAAAATAATTTGTGACAATATAAAAGTTGATTAAATTGGAGAAACTAGTATAATATTAATTATTAAATTTAATGATTGATTATTATGTTTAAAATTGTAGGTCACGTCACATTTAATTTTTTTTACTTTCCCGCATACTTCGTATAAGGGAAGTATTGGAATCGTCAAAAATTTCGACTTCGAGATTTCGATAGATCTTGACGTTTTAGACCTCCCTGAGTCGGAAAATACCATTTTTCGAATTATGTCTGTGTGTGTGTATGTATGTATGTATGTAATGTCTGTAAGCAAATTTACTCAAAAACTAATCAAGCTAGGACTTCGAAATTTGATACACCGATATTATTCACAGTTTGTAGATTTCTATCAAAATTTCGTCAAAATCGGTTAACCGGAAGTGGTACTTTACCTACACTGGTTGCGTTTACCTTTCAAGTAAAGTACCAGTTTGCTTCGAGATATTTGCTTCATATTTTGTATATAGATTTAAAAATATGAAAAAAATTGAGATACCAAATTTCATCATGATCTGACTACCGGAAGTGACATTTTACCTATACAAGTAGCGTTTCTTTTTTACCCACCGACCAAATTTCACCTATGGATATTTTTAGGTACATATCTCCACGAATCATGCATTTTCTTAACAGAAAAAAGTATTTTTAGCATCATGATGTCTGTCCGTCCGTCCGTATAGATGTGTACAGCCTGAACGGCTCAACGGATTTTGATGAAATTTGGTATATTTACTTAATACATCAGTAGGATGAATTGATCAACTTTTGGTGCAAATCCAGAAACCGGAAGTGCTAGTATTGCCGATCGAAGAGAGGAAGTGAAGGGTTATTTTCATATCAAATTTCACGTGAGGACATATCTCCACGTGTTATGCACTTTGTATTGGTTTTATCCTCGAGAAAAATCATCTTCATTAGTTTTTTCTTAATTTAAAATTATATGACGTCACCCAGCACTTCATGACGTCACAGCCAGCCCTTATATATTATAAATAAAATAAAATTAAAAATATTTATATTATATCCATATCTGTTTTTTTTACATTTAAAATATCAGTTAACCGGAAGTAGCACTTTATTCTATCTATATAAATGTTACCAAATATCAAATTTGACACCAATAAACTAATACGAACTGGCTCTTTATCAATACCAAGTTTACACATTCTAAATATTCATTCACAACTCTTTATACCTATTTATATGCGGGAAAGTCTAGGGGAGGACACTCCCGCTTATTTTTAAATAATAATAAATAAAAATAGTAAAAATATATAAAGATTTTTTGTAAACAATATGTGACATATTTGAGGATATTTATTTGAAAATTTAATAATTTAAATATAAATTATATATAGTAATTGTTTTGTTATTTTGAATATAGAAATATAAATTAAGATAAGACACACATTGAACATTGAACAATGGAATAAATAATGGAACAAAAACTATTTGATATATACAATATATATATCCATTCCAATTTTAATATTTTATAAAAAAAAACTATAAAAAAATTATATTTTATTCTGATTAAGATAATTTGAAAATAAAATTCTTCATAAGATTTATGTTCTGGGAAAACTATTCATGGATTGCAGGTGGAGATTGTATAACAAGGAATTATATGACCTCCAAGCTTATCCAGACATAGTAATAAGATCGAATAGGAGGGGCAAGTGGCTCAAATGGGTGAAGAAAGGTGTGTTTTTGAAGAAACCTACATAGATGATAGATCAATTTAATGAAGATAAAGAGAGAAATTTAAATGAATTCATAAATAATAATTACCAATCGTTCGCCACTGAGGACTTCCAAAAGTTTGAGTAGCATTTTTCCATCTCGAAGATCGACGTATAGGTCTCCAATGCGACATGAGACACGGACTAAATGGGAATTCACCCATTTTTGGAAGGTTTTTTTTTGAACACTCTCTCGTTCGTCTATAAAATGTAAAGAAAACAATATAATTAACAAATTTAATAATTAATTAAAAGAATAATATAAAAAAAATCAATCTGAATTTTAATATATGTATATATATACACCTATATATCAAATTTAACATTATTTAAATAATCTTATCTGTTTATCAATTTCAGATATCAGAACATATTTACTAATTAAATATAAGTTCAATAAACATTTCAATTAAATAATTTGTGAAGTATCTATCGATTAAAATTAATTTAACATTTTCAACTAAAATAAATTTTGTAAATTTTATTTATCTTTAAAGCTACTGAAAAAAGTCGTTATTTGATAATTTATCTAATATTTATAAAGAATTAAATATGAGCAACATATAATTTGTTATGAAAGGTTAATTAAGATATGGAGAATAGGATGAAACCAAGTTTTTCTTTTTGTCTTGTAGAGTTATCAAGGAATCTGAAGATAAGTCTATAAAAAGACGAACTTGAATTTTTAAGATGTTTACATAATAAGAGATCAATTCAAACTTTAAGGATCAAAACAAAAGAGATATTGTGCGATATTAATTAGGTTAAGAAACAGGTGAATAACATAAATTACATAATAATGATATATTTTTACTAGAAATATGACATAATTAATTTATGACTGGAAACAGTGGAATTATGTTTTTGGGTGTAAAGTTAACAGAATAAAAATGCCTATGAGAGGACGGATGATTCTATATATACAAAATCATATTTAGTAAAGTTTTAGAAAATAATAACATGTTATGATAAAAGAGTAAGTATTTAATGTAAAAGGGGGGTTATAATTTAAAAAAATAATTTTTATTATGAAACTTGAAAGATATCACACCATATTTTACTTGAATGATGGTTTTAAAATTGAAAAGTAAAAATATATATTAAAATGCGAATAAAAAAAAACGAAAAGAGAAACAATTGCTATATCCCTAATCAGGTCTACATTTTACACTTATTTATTTATAAAAAAAACATTTTTTTTGTGAAATAATATAATCTAGCTAATATGGATATTAAAATGAATTATGCATTTAGAATAAATTATTTATAAATTATTTATTCTAATATTAATTCAAGATAAGAAAAAATTTAAATATATAAATAAATAAATGAAAATATTTTGTTGTAAAAATAAGGTACAATAGATAGAAATCAATAATCTCGCTCCACAAAGATAAAGGTCGGTTGTTTGCTTTAGTCCCAACTCATAAAACGAAATTAGGTCAACTCTTTTAATAAAATCCCAAAATAATATTTTTTTTAAATATATTTATATAAAGAAGTATAAAAATTTTAAATATTTATAAATACAAAAAATGACCAGTGATGTGTTTTCACTAAGGATTTCGTATTCATTGATGTAAACCTTGTATTCTATTCATAGAATGCCACTTGACATCCACAAACTCCCGGGCTGTTTCTTTCCTTCTTCCTCCTTACACCCACCCTCTTTGGATTGTAAATATTTGCTCAGCCTTGATGCAACAAGCGAAAATTCAATTAACTCTCTAGAGACTAATTGAAAAAGTTTAAAAGATAAGAGCAGGAGCATATGTATTTAGAGAATATTCTGGATTAAGTCTACTATTAGATACAAATGAATTTTCATTCAATAATCCAAATCATTCATGATCATAATCATCATAGAATTATTCTTATATTTATAATAGATCTAAGAAATTAATCTCTTTCAACATCTTATATCTTATATATAAAATTCTCGTGTCACAAAACTTTCAATCATACTCCTCCGAAACGGCTGGACCGATTCTTATGAAATTTTTTATGCATATTCAGTAGGTCTCAGGGCATGTCAGACTTCTTTTATTAAACCGCTAATTGGTAAGGTGTGTCCAGGGGGTGCTAATTAATTAAAAATAGTTTAGTAACCATACTAGATCATAGAAGCGCTGGTGGCGAAAATTTGACATGTCTATATATTCTAATAGTAGACTTGCAAACAAAAGTGTATGGGTCAACGGTCTAAGGCGTTATCTTATTACTTTGCACTCTTAGTTCGAAACTCGCAAAGGTACATTTTTTTTTAAGTATTATATATTTTTTTTACAAATTTATTAATTTTTATTATTTTAATATTTTATTAAATAATTTTATTTTATTAAATTAATAATTATGTCAATTAATTTTTTCTGCATAAATAAACATATATAAAAAACTATAGAGATGGGACAGGGTAGGAGTTAGATGGTTATAGCTCAGAATAGGGACACTCGGGGGGTACAGGGGGCGGAGCCCCCGTCTAGGTGTGGAGAGCGCCGAAGGCGCTCGGAGCAGCTAGTATATATATAGGTATATATTACAGTAAAAGCATTAATTGCAGTGAGTGTATATAGAAACAGGTTGGTGCATGCTTTCACTTGTTTTAGTGAAAGTACATTATTTCAAATGATACATACTGTTAGTTAATGCATTATAAACTAGTGAGTGTATACGCATTACTGATAGTATTAGTTGAATGATTCTAACCTCAAAATTTTAAAAACTTAAAAAAAATATTCAAAATTTGTAAAGAAAAATGAAAGTTGGGTAATACATAATTTATTATAAATTCTCAATAGCAAAACCACCCTTCCACACAAGACACTATTGAATGACCGAAGATTAAAATATACTAATAAATTTAGGGGCTTGGCAGTAGATAATAAACAAACCTTTGAAATACTTTAATTAATCTACAGTAGAAAGTGTATACAATAAATAGTGGAAATATTTTTAACCAAAAATAATTTGCGTATACTTTCTCTGATTAGTTTAGTTGAAGTATTCTTTAGCTACTGCGTGCATACATTGACTAAGTGACTTATATAAATTAAAAAAAGGTTTTTATCGGCATATTTCTCAGAATTTAAAAATATTTGCATATCAATATATATCTGTAAATCTTGGTCAAATCGGTAAAAATAAAAATAAAAAATTATATATTCGTCGACTTTAATAAAATCTATAAATAAATAGATTTTTAATTTTTTTTTATAAATTTTAATGAGTATTCGATTTATTTATGACAATCTTTTTTTATATTTTATCTGTCAAAATTTCAATATATTCAAAATATTTCTCTTTAAATTAAATTATGACTAAAAACATTTTATTCAATTTTAATATTTTTAAAAGTATTTTTATTATACTAATTTATTTAGTTTTTTACGTTATATTTTTAGAAATTTTTAAAACTATTAAAATTTATTTCTAAAAATTTCTTTATTTTTTAATTACATTTTTATTTAATTTGATTTATCGATTCAACTTCTGTGATGACTTAATGAATAGATTCGGAAAATGTTTTTTTTAATTTTAATTTTAAGATTCTTTTTCTATGATTTAGATTAGTTTTGAGAGTAGTGGAGGTATCTTTGGGTAGGGACGGATGTAGAAATATAGTTGCAGGGGAAAGAGTGATGTTGATTTGATGCCAATCTCGATTCACGGAACCTGTATATTCATGTTCCAAATGAATATAAAAATATTAACTTCAACTATTCATGGACAAAATTATTAAATATCTATATGTATAGGTACGTGTTATACGTGGTTGTGGAATGAGTGTAGAAAGACAGCGGCAAACTTGGGTGTGGAGACCAATTGAGAAGTACCGGTTGGTAGACTAAACATTATAAGGAAGGAGTTTGGAGGGAATAGGAGTTGATCGGAGGTGGTTCTGGATAGTGATGGCTGAAGGAAAGAACAATCGAGGGTAATTGTTTAGTCCAACCGATGTATGATGAATTTTGATAAAGCTTTGCCAGTAGATTCCTTTTTGAATCAAAACAAATTTCCTTATGCAGTATGTGGTGGTCGCTTCTAGTTTACGAGATAAAAATTATTAAAGTTGGCATATAAATCCATTGATATTCTATTAAGCTACAATGTTTGATTATTTGACCACCAGGGGGCTCCACCGGTATTTATTTTTTATAATTATAAGTTTAATTATAAACTGGTAAAGTTTTATCCAAATCCATCATATATCAGTTAGACCAGCTATTCTCAAAGGGGTCCATGTGGACCCCCTGGTGGTCTATTGGACTTCATGGGGGGTCTATGATCACCAAGGTGTCTATGGATGTCTCTTTAGTAAAAAATAAATTAAAAGGGGAGATTTAAGAATAAAACTTAGTAATTTTAGACCAAACATAAAAGAAATTGCACAAAAACGTCAAGTCCATTCATCATACTAATATTATAATTTTGTAAAAAATTAATGTTTTTTTTATTATGTGTTAAATTTAATCATTAAAAATATAGATATAATTATTGATATTTCAGTTTCTTACTTCTATACAATTTCCCCTCATTTTCCTATTACTATGTGTTTTAAAATGAGTCGTCTGTGGTAGCTTTTGCACACACACAATTAGATGTGTATATATATATATATTCCTTAGGTAGGGGGTCTATGAAATAAATAAAATTCCTACAGGGGGTCTATGGAAGAAAAAGTTTGAGAACCCCTGAGTTAGACTAAACAATTACCCAATCGAGTTCTATAACACAACAGAGATAGATAAATATATTAAAAATGCCCATAAAACAAACAAAAGAACATTAAAATATACTCAAGTCTCTTACATTTCATTATATATTATTTGTCAAATTATAATAAAATAATAATAAATTAAATATAATAAATAATAAAATGAATGAATCTTAAGGAATAATGTATCCTATTAAAACATATAATTTATTAAATAAATTTAAAAAAATAAAGAAGAAAACAAACATAATGAAGTTTATAATAAATTGATTGAAATAAAATAAATATAAAGCTAATATATTAGAATTATTAACAGGTTTGTATCACTTTGGGAATTTAGGGGTCAAAGCTGAGAGCTTTATTAATTTTTTTCCCCTTTGGGATTTCATTTACTTGATTATCTAATATTAAAATATCAAGGAATGATTAAATTTAATTTTAATCATGTAATCAATTTTAAATTTATTTCAATTTTTCAAAAAATAAAGTCAGGAATTAAAATTTTTGTACTCAAATTTAAAAATAGTACCGGGACCCCGAGCCTCGGCTCGGTACTTAAGTTAAAAAAAATGATTCATTATTATTGGGTTTGGCTGGTAATATTAATACCTGGGATACCGAGCTGTCGCTCGAAAAAATGTTTAGACATTATTATAGACATTTTCATTCTGTAAATTAAATAATTTTATTTCATTTAAATAAATATCTATTTTTAAATAATTTTTCTCTCTACATTATTTATCTAATTCTGACAATATATTAAGATCACACCGGGATTAAGGTAATTAAGTTAAAAAAAAATAATTCATTATTATATTGGGTTTGGCTGGTAATATTAATACTTGGGACACCGAGCTGATATACAATTCTTTAATTATTGATTACAATTATTAAATGTTGCATCATTGCATCAATCTGATTAAAATGAATGGAACTTGGGGTCCTCAATAATACATAAATATGTATTATTAGATATGTTTCTAAGTGCATGAATATTTTTTTTTTATTGGAAGAATGATAAATATATATCGTAATTTATAATTATAAAATATTATTAAAATATATATTTTTAATTTTATTTCGAAATTAAATAAAAAATTTTAAAATATTTTAAATATAAAAAAAATATTAATACAATATCTTTTAAAAAAAAGGCTGGAGTCAAATTTCAATATGAGTGTCATTTGTCCATATATAAATTAATAATAAATAATATTAATAAATATTAAATTTAATAAAAGAACAATGAATAAATAAATATAAAATAGTAATTTATTAAAAAATAATAGATAAAAAAAAAAAAAAATTTTTATACATGTTAATACAATTGATTTAAAAAAAAGCGGGAGTCAACCATCCGTATTTTATTTTGTTGTTTAATAAATAGATTAATAAATATATATATATATATATATATATATTATTAAAAATAAATATTTTTAATTTTATTTCGAAATTTATTTTATTTTAAAATATTTTAAATATAAAAAAAATATTAATTGAAGTGAAATTGATGACGTCACACCCATATATAATTTTCAATTAAGAAATTAATAATGAAGCTGTAAGTTTCAAGAGATGTGATCAATAAAACTCAATTTTTCTTTATAAATACTATATCTAGTGTGAATTTGAAAAAAATCGTTAGAGCGGTTTTTGAGAACCAATGGTTATAGAAAGAAATATAGATATATATATACAATTTTAGCTAGCATAATAAGATAAGATATGATATTACTTATACATAATATTATATTATAATTAGAGCTAATAATTTTAAAATATTTAGTAAATATTTTATAAATATATATTTAGATTATTCTAAAATGTAAAGAAATGTGAATTAGATGAATCTGTTAGTTTGTTAATAATAGAAAAATTGAAATAATTTCTACATTGATATTGATATTGTATACCATAGTTACGTATATACTGATAAATTTTGAATATATGTTGAAATGGGTATATAATTAAAGAGTAATTGTGTGAGATCTTTTCATTAATAATAATGACATTATTTTTCATTAATTTAATTTAATGATTTTTTTTAAAATATAACATTCACAAAGATCATAATCATTATATAATTATATATCATATATAATAATCATATAAATAAATAAAATAATAGACTTAAATGAGTGACCTCTTCATCAAATCTCACTATTTGAATTCAATTAACTTTAAATCTATCAACTCCCATTTTTTAAGAAACTTTTATCAAATTTTGGAAAGGCTGGAGAATCTTTCATTGATGGCATATATAAATAATACAAGTAACCCTCCTCTACAAATACTAAAAATAATA
This sequence comes from Labia minor, assembly GCA_963082975.1. Taxonomy (NCBI): domain Eukaryota; kingdom Metazoa; phylum Arthropoda; class Insecta; order Dermaptera; family Spongiphoridae; genus Labia; species Labia minor. The sequence goes on from OY720345.1 coordinate 59,939,240, forward strand.
TATAACCAATTTATAAATTATTAATCGTCTTTATTTAGTTTCTGTTTGACAGCCATTAAATTAGATAACCTTGTGAACTTTGTAGAAAATAAAAAAAAGTGAATTTGGTTTATCTATCAAGTATTTGGCTACGACCTGCTACTCCATCCAGCATATTCTCCAGATTTAGCCTCTGTGACTATTTTATGTTTCAAAAATTGAAGAAATGGCACAATATAGTAAGAGATTTGATGAAGAGGTCTTATTAAACTATCCACGTATTTTTTATCGATAGAATGAAATCATTTTTATTATTTATAGCCTCTTGTTATCATATTTTACTACTATAGTAACAAGCTATTAAAAATTAATTTAAATCTTACACTATTTAATATTTATTTTATGTTAATTTATTAACTTGTCTTTTTTTCCTCTAAAATTGTATAAAAGTAATTCAAATCATCTTATGTCTTTCATGTATGATGTAATAAATTATATAATTTAAAATTTGATAAAGTGTCTGATAATTTATGTAAATGATGGTAAAGGTTGTGATTATATAAACATTTAATTCGCATACAAACCTCTGAGTAGGTGAAACCATAAGTCATACATATACTCAACGGGATCGGCTGAAGGCATTTTGAATGTTAAACAAACAAAAAAGAATTTCTAGAAAATATTTGCGTGCCCGATAAACAAACCAAGATAAGAATACAAACGAAACTATCGTTTGATGAATTTTAAAAGATTTTTTTTCTAGGATAGTAAAGAAAGGTGGAAATTTCAGGAAATGACTAGTTGGGAAAACATTAAAAAAAAATACTATTTTTTTTATAAATAAAAATTTAAAATTTTATATTGAACTGAAGTCAATTTATGAATAATACGAACCTATTCGCCTTCTCACATGAGCTTCGTAGAGTTGATACGGTTTAAGCCGCATGACTAAGGCAATGGCTTAGTGATTTGGCGAATAGTATTCATATGACGAAATTATTTAGCACTTGTCTAATAATTTTCCTAATTTTTATAAATAGTTTCAATTGATTGTATAGCATAACAATTATTAGAAAATAATAAATGAAGTGTATTTTTAATTTATTAATTCTTCTATCCAAAAAACAAAAAAATTTTTATAAAATGGTAATTGATAGAAACAAATGAAATGATAATATTGTTAATCGGGCACACAAAATTTTCAGTTTAATTTCATCAACCTGGTAATAATGATGCTATACATATCTCGAGTAGAGACAAATTAAGACTGCTAGAAAGGAAGTAGAAGCCAAATAATTGTTCTCAAGGTAGATAGATGATGCACTCAGTGATTTACACCTGCGCAAAGGCAATGGAAGTTTCTTAGGTACTTGATAAAACATGACAAGTAGCCGAGAGATAAAATTTTATTTCACTCTCTTATAAAGTCAAGGGACATGAACGCACTGACCAAACAAGGACTGAATGAAAATCCAATGGGAAAATATGAATAGATATATTGATACGATCATGTGGTATTGGTATTAACTTACAGGAACGCAACAAAAGGAATGGAAATCCGATGAGGGGATTAAAAAAAAATACATACCACAGAGAATTAGATTATTATTAACTTTTTACTTTTAGCCTTGAATTTATATTATTAAGAAAAATCAATGATAGTTAACAACAACCTCCCCTAACAAGATATACATTACCATATATAATGTAGTATTTAAATCTAGAAAATAATTTTGTTTTCATTGTGAGTATATCATATAATAATATACATTTTAAAATTTTGATCATTGATTATATGAGGATATTCAATATATTTTGGATATAGATAATTTTTTAAATAAAAGTTCTAGAAATTAAAAAATGTCCACTAAGAAAAATGATCTGATAATTTCACTTGAGAGAAATCTAACATGGAGGGGAAAATATTCTATAAAATTTTTTTATTTTCGTTTATTTTAATATATAAGTTATTTTTAACCCCTAACTCACTATAAAAAAATCCATAAAATTTATACAAAACACTTCTTTAAGGTTAAATTAAAATAAAAAAAATTTGAAATATAAATTGCAATTTGAAAAAGAAAGCAAAATAAGAAATAACAGAATCAAAATATGTAGTTAATCCATTAAAATCAAAAATAATATTATTACTTGATATTTATTACTGGTTTCTGTCTACAAACATTGAGAGGCAAAAGGGCAGCTGCCTACCTCTACCCCTCTACAAGTAAAAATAAAAATTAATTTATTATTATAATTATTATTAGAAATTAAGGGCATGTCAGCAATGCCATTTGCATTTCCTGGTCATCAGATCCTTCGATAAAAAAATTAAATAATTAAAAATAAATACTAAAACTATAGAAGAGACCACCCTGGATTAGACTCTAATAAATAAATTTAACATAATATTAATCATCGAAATCAGAAAAACAAACTGATCTAAAAACATTGATTGATGCATTGATCTTATCAATTAAACATTTATAAATATTAAGAAACTATTAGGGTGACTGTAAAGGAGTTACTCCAGACTAGAAGAATAAATAAATAAACTAAACCTGATTTTGACCAACTAGAGCAGTGATTACCAAAGTGGTCTATATCGACACCATGGGTCTATGTCTATGGCAAAATGCAAGGGGTCTACGTCAGCGAATAAAAAATTTGGGGGTCCTTGAAATGAAAATGGGGGACTATGATAGTGGATCTCAAGCCTATTTACTTACAATATACTATCTTATAATTCAATTTAGGGCTAAAAAAAAAGGTAAATTTTTTTTTTTAGAAAAAATCAATTTCAGGTTAAGAAGGGGGTATATACCCAAAACCGAAAAACATGGCAAGGAGTCTAGGACACAAAATAGTTTGGGAACCTAGGAACTAGACTAACAAAACAAAGTTGTCTTAACACCGATAAATAATTAAAAGGATATAAGGTGATGAAACAAAACAAAATTAAGTTGTAATGAATCATTAATTACAATTTTTTTTAGATTTTTTGTTCCTTTAGCCTTTTCTATGGTAAAATGTTATAACCCTCCCAATTTCGTTCCTGGACCCTTACCATCGAATTCGATTATAGGTGTAAAACAAAACTTTAATATTTATATATTCATAGCTATTCACTTGTATATGTTTATGTAAATGAGACGAGAGAGAGAGAAAGTAAATATGCCTATTAGCTTTTCGTGAAAAATTATTATTGGAGACCATAATTTATTTTAGTAAAGGAAGAAAAAAATTTAAAACAGTAGGAAAACAAATCCCTTTAGTTGGACTTTTGGTAGGTTGCAGTGGCATGGCCAAGGATAACTTAAGTTGGCAATTAAATCAAGAGTTTCTAAACATTTGAGAATATATACAAATATAATTTTTGTGAACAATTTAGTCAGGAATAAAAAGTATATTTGTTTACTGGGAATTAAATTGTTCCTATTTTGTAAAAATTTCTTCATCTAACAAGCTTTGAAAGAGTTTGCGATTGCGAGTACTTTATTTTACTTTTTAAGAAGTAGGTAGGAGAATGGAGTGAGGATGGATTTTTTTCTTTCTTTTTCTTTTATAAAAATAATGGCAAATTAATTTCTACCCGGTTAAACAAAGCAAAATGTCAAAAAGTATTCTCTTCTAATAAAATTCTAATTAAATATCTACCTGCAAGAGCCTTGATTCGAGATCGTTCGAACAGTCGAGAAGAACTATTACCCCCGTCGTATTCGTACTCATCGACGATCTCCTGTTGGAGCGTCGGGTCCCAGCGGACCAGAGAGATGTCGGTCGTCATGGCGACGAGCCGGGCGCCGCCACCGCCGCGCTACACTTGGCCGAATCTGACACTATAATCGCTGCAACAGGCAAACATCAACAATTAATAGGGCACTTTAATTGTAATTTCAATGACAACAAAAATAATATTTACTTGTAGAAAAATCATTACCATTGGTTTCTTGTGGAGGTTGTAAATTATTAAAATTTCTATATTTTTAAGATTGAAAAATAAAATAAAAAAAATATAATACTATTAAAGTTCTAGTGAAATTGAAAAGAAAGAGCTTAAATCATCTTATCCTTATGCCTATATATTTATATTTTGTAAAAATAAATACATTAATAAAATAAACATTAGTATTGGAAAAGATTCCAATTTATTTAACTTGTTTGCCTATATTAATAGATAAAAGATAAGCGTGAAAAAATGAGGATATACAAACTTGTAGACCTGTTGGAATATCCTTTAGGCTATTCATTCCAAAATAAACATTTTTAATAATGTTAATTTTTCAAGGCAATCATACGATTAAATATAATATATAACAACGAATCAAATATTGAAATTTGTTGCTGTATTTAATGAAATCTCTTTATATAATATTAAATAAAAAATAAATAAATTATATATATGTGTGAAAATTGTAAAATATGAAGTGAAGGAGTATAACCAATCAAATACGAGAAGTCTAAATTTGTTTAGACTGTTATATTAAAAATCCTGCTTTTTCAAATAAATAATTATTTTTCAAATTTTCAGATTTGTTAAAAATATTCAAAAAATTCATTAAACTGAAATTTAAGGCAATTTTAAGTCTACTAATAATTCTACATATAATGTTAAAATAAATAAATATAAGTTTAAAAATATAAGTACACAATATTTTTAAATATATTAAAAAATTTGATTTTATAATTAAATTCTTAATTTAAAATCTTAAAAAGTATTAATATTTTTTTTAAAAGAGATATATTACTAAAATTCTACATTTAATGTTAAAATAAATAAATAAGTTTAAAAATTTAACAATAAGTACAAAATATTTTTAAATAATTAAGAAAAATTAATCTATTCAATCTATTTTGATCCAATAAAAAATTAAATTCTTAATTTAAAATTTAAAAAGTATTAATATTTTTTTTTAAAAAAGAGATAAAATACATTAATAATATTTTCAAATCTCCTTATTTTCCAATTTCCTTAGTTTGAAACTATAATAAAAGAAAGTATTACGTGTATATATTTAAAAAGTCATTAAACAAAATAAAAAAACTAAAAAAGTTTGTGAGAAGATTTCTTCAATAAGAAATTGGTTCTTGTTGGGCTCGGACTTGTTTATAAAAGGAGAGTATTTCCAAACCACAGTGATAGTTCATTTCCAAACGTTTTTAATGCAAGGTGAGTCTTGATGTTTTTTTTACGTTGACGCTGCGCGTCGTTAACTTGCCTCTCTCTATTGTTTTGTTTTGCCTGAAGAAGGGTCAAGGAACTACAAGTCGGAGTTGGCAGCGCTGATCCGACACAGTAGAGTACACGGGACACAGCCAGACTCTCCACCTGGCCTTTCTTTTCATTCTCCAGTAAAATCTTTTTCATATTTAAAAAATGAATAATAATCTATTCGCGTTAGAAATGGACAGTCACGTCTTAAAACTGACATGTTTTACTTCCAATGTTATTGAATAAATCAAAAATAAAAATTGTATTTATAATTTTACAAAGTTTTATATTATTTAAGAAAAAGGATGTGTCATTATTTTATAGTATTATACATATATATATATTTATATATATTCTTATTAGTTTAATTCGTATTTAGTAACAGAGAGGAATAGTATTAACACACAAAGTCTTAATATACAAAATGTAGAATTCGAAAATGTAGAAAAATTTAAATACTTAGGATCTGTAATCGCAAAGGATAATAATATTCGAGAAGAGTTTAAAGCGAGGTTGTAATCGGGAAATGCCTGTTATCATGCGTAAAGGGGCTTATTATTATCAAAGGGGATAAAAATTAAAATATATAAAACAATTATTTTGCCGGTTGATTATATGTGTGTGAGGCATGGTCTATGACCTTAGGAGACGAGAGTAGATTTAGAGTATTTGAGAATAAGATTCTTCGCAGCATTTATGGGCCAAAGAAAGATGAGGTAACCGGTGAATGGCGGAGACTGCATAACGAGGAATTGCATGACCTCTATGCATGTCCAGATATAGTTAGAATTATAAAATCGAGAAGGCTGCGATGGGCAGGGCACGTGGCTAGAATGGGGGAGGAAAGAATGGCGAAAAATATATTGGTGGGGAGACCGAGTGAGAAACGTCCGCGTGGAAGACCAAGGATTCGGTGGGTGGACAATGTAGAAAGGGACGTGAGAGAGATGGGAGAGGGTAGGGATTGAAGGGTTGTGGCTCAGAATAGGGATGCTTGGAGAGATGTGGTTGCTGCGGCCAAGAGCTTTCGAGTTCCGTAGAGCCACAGGGATAGATAGATATTAGTTTAATTTAGGATTAAGATTAATAATTTAAACCCTAAGATGTGACTATTAAAATATCTTTTATTCCATTGAATTCGTTCACTGTTTAAATCCATTAATTCCTAATATTTTTTTAAAAATTTTATTGTTTCATTATTTATATTTAGAAATATTAATTACTTAATATATAACAATTATATATATATATATTGTTTATCATCGATTTCCCATAAGAAATAAAAGATTTTTTTTAGGTCAATGTATTTCATTAATACTAGATTTTATCAATTTTATGTGTTTGTTAAATATCAAATGGAAAAAAAAAATCATCGAAATGACTCCTGAAACGGTATATGGCACAATGCCATAAAATATATGATGATATATGCCAAGAAAGATAAACTTGAATTTATCTGGGATATTCAACTATATTATAGAATATAATTGCAAAAAAAAAATTAAATATTTTAATTAAGATTCTAATTTGGGTGGTACATGTTGAAAATTAGAAAAGAATCTTTATTCTTATAATTCTTAAGCTCTCATCCCAATCTTTCAACAAACAGAGATTAGCTTATAATCTCTTAATGTTAAAATAAATTTGATTCCAGTGTTCTCATTTGGGCAATTTCTTCCTATATTCCAAAATATTATTTTTGGTTTTTATTATCGACTATTAATTAGTCATCTTTATTTTAAATTTACCACGAAATCTTATTTTAATATTTTATTTTTTTCATAATCATAATTTAAAAATTTATGATTTATGTCCATTAATAGAAGGTATGTACTTTTTAATGTTATTATGATATTTAAAATATTTTTAAGTCAATTTATATCTCAAAGTTCAAGGTATTTTTTTTAGATTATAAATTTTAAAAATTTTGGGTTACATGTGGGAGAGTACAAATAAGAAGTTGGATGTTCCCCCAAATTCATTGAGACATGGGGGAATATATGATACTACCTAAAATTATACACTTTCAATAATTAATGATAAATATTAATTAAAGAAACTAAGAATTATAATATTTTATAAAAACAAGACTTTTATCGAATATTTTCACTTCTCTTTTTACAATTTTTTTTTTTAATTTATAATGAAAATTATCTATTTAACAAATATTTATTTGATTTAGTAAAGTAATAATAGATAATCATTTTATTCGCAATATTTGAAATCAATAGATAATGTGTGTGTGTATTTAAAACTTACATATTTAAAATTCAATTAAAAACTGAAGTATGAGTCAGAGTTTAAAAGTTACTACTACTCGCTTTGGGTTTCATTTGGACTATTGTAATCTTTTATTTTAAGGCATAATAAAACCGTTTCAGGAGTCGTTTAGTCAAAAAATATATACAATACTAAATACACCTTCGCTCTTTAAATATTAACTTTTCAAATTTCACAAAAATGACAAAAATTGATCTATTTTTTTTATTTATTTTAATTTAATTTGAAAAAATATATTCACATATTTAATAGTTTATTTTATTTATGGGAACATTGTGTCTGTTTTTATGTGAAATATAGGTAATTGAGTACTTTCATAAGTGAATTACGAAATCATTTTTTTTACACATAGTAGTAAGTCATAAAAGTAAATTATATGAAAATTATTATTGTATTATATTTATAAATTTATTTGCTATTGTTGACATGAATGAATGAATGAGTGAAAATAAGTATAAAGTACATAATTGAAAAAGAAAAGATTGCGTGTGTAATTTTAACAAATTATTAAAAGTATGTTTTGTTTTTTGTTAAATCAATTATTGTAATAATTATATTTACTACCTTCACAGCGAATCTTTCACAATTAAAATAAATCATAATAGACATAAACAAAATTAATTAAATACTAATTCAAAATTTTAAATGACCTTAAAATTACTGGATTTTAAAATATAAGATCCTTTCTAAAGAATATCTACAAATGAATTCAAAATAAACAAGGTCTATATCAGATTCAGTTTAAATATATACACAATGCATTTTTTTTACCGACCGACGATAGTAAGGGAGGTATTGTTTTCACATCAAATTTCACATGTGGAGATTTTTACGAATCATGCATTTTCTTAACAGAAAAAAGTATTTTTAGCATGTCTGTCCGTCCATATAGATGTGTACAGCCTGAACGGCTCAACCGATTTTGACCACAGGTCAACTTATATTTTATATTATATTTTCAAAATTATTCTTCAGTCTTTCTTAGGTTTCTTTAAAATATTTCTGAATTGGGAAAATTCTTTACGAATATATATTTTCACCGACATATATTTTTCATATAAGTTTCTCATTTCATGTCACTTAAATGAACTTAAGCATTGTGGTAAAAGTGTATATATCTATTATCTATTATTTATCTATATTATAATTGTATGATATAAATTATTATTTTTCATTTAATAAATTATTTAGAAAGAAAAATGTTGGATCATATTATACATTTAAAATTATACCATAAAAATGATTTTAAAAGAATATTAATGATTATTTGAAACATTACATTGATGCTGCAAAACAAGATTTCCTCTCTTCTTACAAATTATCAAATCGAAAAATTATAAATTTAAGATAAATATTGATTTAAAATGTTTATTTTAGGTGATAAAAATAGAGTCAGTAAGAAAGAGTATATGAAAATTAATATAATAAATTAGGTGAATAAAATAATTTTTTTAATATATATATTGGATGGGAATAAGATCTAATTTCCTTGGAGCAGACGTAGGCGTGTCTTCCTAGTCTTGACAGCTGCCGCTGCCGGCCGGCAGAAGTGAACGTTTGCCTGATGGCGTCATTCTATGACGTCATATTTCGAATAGATGTCCATGTCTGCTTCCGTTCCAGAATCATTCCACAAATGGCCTTTCTTTTTTGCTTAATTAAAATATTCATAATGAGAACATTCATTGAAAATGGATTTAAATATTGAACTAAATTTTTTTTTGGGAAGTTTGTTAAAAAAAAATGTGTCAAACTTTATTTTCAAAAGAAAATTGCTATATAAATATAGAAAGCTGGTTGGTATATTTTAATCTAATGATTAATTTAACCACACACTTGCTATTTGACTTTTTAATTTAATTAGAATAATTGAACTTAAGTACACGCCTTTGGGAAATTTATCTATTTATTACTAATATATGAAATATTGAAATAATCAAACACATTTGCTTTAACTAAAATTTACATTAGACCAAGACTAAAAAAACAAAATTTGTTAAACTAATATAAATAAACATAAAAAAAATAAAAATATCTGTATAAAGTTCAAAAAATATTTTTTCATTAAATATAATAATTATTTGATTTTAAGAATTTGTTATTTTTACTATCTCGCCAGAGATAGTATTGCGATCACGAAAATTTTCGATGTTGAGATTTTGATGTTTTTATACGTTTTGAAGGTTCCTGAATCATTTTCACTAAGGTTGAGAAAAATGTCTGTCTGTCTGTCTGTGTGTGTGTGTGTGTGTGTGTGTGTGTGTGTGTGTGTGTGTGTGTGTATGTATGTATGTATGTAGGCAAGATTACGCAAAAACGGTTTGAGCTAGAATGATGAAATTTGGTACATGGACATTATTCAAAATTCATAGTTTTCTATCAACTTTTGAGAAATGTAGCTCAACCGGAAGAGGGTCATTACCTACAACGTTTTGATTTTTTTTCCTCTAAAGTGACCGTAAAAATAAAGATATATGTTTGATAATTTTTCACATGATTAATAATTGTATAAAACTGCTATATATAGAATTTCAGCTTGATTGATTCGCTGAAATTACCAGAATTAATTTTTTAACACTGCAAATCTCATGCGCCAACACGTGACGTGGTGCCATCAACAAAAAACCAAACATGCGCTGGTTTAATATTTATTATTTAATATTTATAATTTATAATTAATTAAATTTAATTTAAATATAATATATTATGTTATTTAATCCAATTCAAATTGCGAGATAGTCGAGTGGAGACACTCCAGCTAATTTCATTAAAATTTCAACTTGCTTTTTATCCCTACTCTTACATTTTTCATTAATAAAAATAACGTATAATAATATATATATATAGATATAAAAATTTAGCATTCAATAAAAAAACAACAATAACCTCTTACATCCTATAAATAACTAATAAATTAGTTGCCGCCCAAGGGAGGTAGAGGTATTTTATGATCAATACAACGAATCATCAACCTTAATCTTGAATTTCTTGATTAGATGTTTTTTATTTAAAGAAACTTCAAACTTTTGATCTTGGTAAAAAAAATTCACTTTTCATTCCGGAGACTTGAACCCGGGTCGACAAGCTTGAAAGGCAAGCGTGTTTCCCTCCTCCACCCGACTGATGGGAGCGTGCATACAATACAAATAATAATTGTATAAATAAAATTTTAAAATTGAGAGTAGAGTTATTTATAAATAGAATAATTTAACTAGCAAGGAAATGATTAAATAATTTCTCTATAAATAGAAACCATTATTATAATTTAGAGGTAATCAACTTAGAGGAATATAATAAATAATATAATAATATAATATAATATAATTCAATTTCACTATCATGTATTATTATGAAAAATATTTTAATATTTAATTTAATAAAGTAAATGTTTTTTGATTAAATTATAACTCAATAGCATATTAAAAGAAAGATCAATGAATACTTATATTTAATTAAAATTAGATAATAATTAAAGTTAATTTTACATAAAATTTTACATAAATCAAATAAATACATAATATTGAAAATATGAATTCCAAATATCCACAAAGATTTAATTTTTTCAAGTTATATTAATTTTATTATTAATAAATCTAGAGTTTTATATAAGAGTAATAAAATGTGATTCATTTTATTCAAATCCATTCATTCAATAAGATGAAAAATCGTTTTTTCCTAAAGAAAAGTAAGAAGATTGCTTTTATCTTAAAATATGATAAAAAATTATAATAAATACAAATGATTGGTAAAGTAATAAAATGCAAAGTATTATAAGTATAAATAGATAAAAAAATAGCATATTAAAGTTGAAATATTTAGCTTGACTCCTCCACTATTGCTTTGGAAATAAAACCTATCCCAGGTGTATCCAAAATCCGTTCCAGACCAACCCAAATCGTGAACTTTTTTCAAAACGCTTTCAAATAATTACAATTAATATATTCAAATTATTGAATTATTTGGGGAAGGCCAATTTTCGGACGATGAAGTTAAGATTTGGAAAATTCAAAGAAAAATCTTTTAATTCTAATTTCTCTATAAATAGAAAACAAGACTATAATTTGCGATCACGAAAATTTTCGATGTAAAGATTTTGATGTTTTTATACGTTTTGAAGGTCCCGGAGTCATTTTCCCTAAGGTTGAGAAAAATGTTTGTGTGTATGTATGTAGATAAGATTACGCAAAAACAGTTTGAGCTAGAATTATGAAATTTGGTACACGGGCATTATTCAAAATTTGTAGTTTTCTATTAACTTTTGAGATATGTAACTCAATCTGAAGAGGGTCATTACCTACCTCGTTTTCATTTGTTTTTCCTCTCAACTGACCGTAAAAATAAAAATGTTTGAGAGTTTTTCACATAATTAAAAATTGTATAAAACTGCTAGATATAGAATTTCAGCTTGATTAAATGCTGAAAGTACTGGAAATATTTTTTTAAATTTTTTAACACGTTGACTGCTAATCACGCACCAGCAGGTGACGTGAAGTCATCAACAAAATGCCAAACACACGCTGGTTTAATAAATATTATTTATTAATTTTAATTTATAATTAATAATTTTAATTAAAATTAATTTAAATGTAATATATGTGTTAATTAATCCAAATCAAATTTGCGAGATAGTCGAGTGGAGACACTATAGATTTTTTAGATTTGATTTGATCTTATAAAAATGAGTAACTTTTCTTTAGTGTTTGAAAAATATAAATTTAATTCTATTTTGTGTTTATTTTATATGTAGACCAATCAAAATAAAATCAAATAATATATTGGGTTTAAGCAATATATATTGGTAAAATATATATTCTCATTAATCTTTATAGTTATGTTTATTTATATAGAGATATTTACTTACGAATTTATAATAATAAAAAAATAAACAATATATTGGCTTAAATCCTGTTTCCTGTTTCATTGCTTTAGGGTAGAAAATAAAATTATAATATGAGAAGGGAAGCAGAAGTTGGCTCTAAAATTGCTGAAGCGTATTTCCCTATAGAAAATATACAGTTTCAAATTTTTAACAAATAAAAGAAATAAAAAGGTCAAAAAATAAATAATTTAGTTATGGCACATTAACTGAGTTTCTATAAATAACAATTGTAGATCAAAATAAGCTTAGATAAGTTATTAGATATATTATTATAGTAAGAACACACTAAAAAGGGATTTTTATTAAAGACTTCATCCTTGAAATTTATATTTCAGATACCATTTTATTTAATTTGATATCTTTCCAATATTTTTCTCAATATTCAAAAATAAATATATATTTTTTGTTAAACATAAATTTATATTAAAAATACTTTAAAAATCATTAATGACTAGATTTTGAGAGATACTATGTATTTATTATTCGAAATTTAACCATTTAAATATATATAATCAAAAAGAAAAAAAATTTCATTGTCCAATCAATAAAATGAGATTGACATTTATTTCGAGAAATGTCTGAAAGTGTTGATATTTGTGAATATATTAAATTAGGTCAAGTGTTGTTCGTGAACCCATGAAAGCAAAAACCTGTCCAGACAGAGTGGCATTTCCTCTTAGTGAGTCATTTATTATAGCGATCGCTCTACCATATATTCTAAAGAATTTTGCAAAATCTATAAAAGAAATAAAATCATTTTCAAAAATACAAGGTATTAAAAGATAAGATAAAAACTGTATATTTATTTTTCAATTTTCAAAATTAATTAATATAAAATTTTCTTAAAATATTATCAATACACATTAATTTATATTTTTAACTTAAGAAACTACAAACAAAAATAGATATGAATTTTATTAATAATTTCATTATTATTATTATTTTGATTAATAATAAATTTTAAAATTAATAATTAGTATTCAATCAATATTATTTTTTATAATGGACACGGGTAAACAATTTAACATTTTTAATCAAATAACGAGCCTGATTGGTTGCATAACCATCATACGAGCTATTACCATTTGGGAGTGATTAAAACATGTATTTCTTATATGATAGTTGTTTGAATATTTGAATATAAAAAAAAACATCTAAAATATTTCAATATTGATTTTGAGGTCTCTAAGTTGAAATTGAGAATCTAAAGTACTAATAAAAAATAAAATTATAAATTAAACGTTGTTATTAGAAGGTTAGTTTATGGAAAAGAGATGCCCAAGATAAAAAAAAAATATTTACTTTCGATAAAATTCATGAGTTTAATCAATTCTCTTAGGTAATAAATTCTAGAAATAAATTACATAATGTCATTGGTATTTTTTACGATTTCTAATTACGATACACCTTTTTAGTAGTTTGCATGATCTAAGTAAATAACATAATAATATTGAAAAATTAATCTGAATATAGCATTGATTTTTTTATAATGTATTTGCTTCTATGTATCTATAAATTAACTTAATACTTTTTTCCTGTCTAAAATAATTAAGATAATTCTGGAATATATACTCAATATATTAACTACAAAGTGTCCACTATTTATTTAGATAAACAAGAAAAAAATGACAGAATGAGAAAGAAATGCAATTCACTATTGATTCCATTCCATTTGTATTAGTTGGTTTTACACTTATAATATGATAAAAAAGTACATGATGTCATCATTTAATAATATCTAAAAAAATGTTTAGCTAATACGATATCAAGCCATATTTAAGCTAGAAATTTTTTAAGTTGTCAATAGATTCGTCGATTATATATACACATATGGTATACATAAAAACAGTCAGCGAAATTAAATATTGATAATATTAATACAATAATTTGTCTGTCCTTGGTTCTATTTTTAAGGGATTTCCTATTTAATGTTTTTTTTTAAATTTCAACTTAGATAGATTTTTTAAACTCCAAGTAAATTTTACGAACCTAAATTTTCTTTACCTAGAATTGTAAGTATATTTTTTAAATAAATTATGTCACGGTTTTCATGCTGTTGAATTAGAAAATTTTTTAAAATTGATTTTGACGAGAATTCGGGGAAAAAATTAGATCAAATTTATCTTCTAACATAATTTAATTATAAAAATGAGAACATTGAGATATAGAAGACTCGAGGGCCAAAACTGGTAAATTGGAAAAAATTGGAAAACCAATTGATCAGAGTTTTAGGGGGGGGGGGGGTAGAATTGAGATTAGATTGTGTTGACAAGATCTGTGGCCAAAAACTTGCTACGAAGAAAGACACATAAATATAAGAACATACATTGCATACTAAAGAAATTATTATAATTATATATAACTATTATTATAATTATAAGCTCGTGCTATCTCACATAAGGTTTTTTTGAATTCAATAATTTTAGACAAGAAATAAAAATAATTTTTTTTTTAATTTTTACTGTCATTTAAATAAAAGATGAATAAGATCAATTATAATTTTATTCATTTTATAATCATTCCACAAGGAGAAAAAATGAATCATTATTTAATTAAAGTATCATGTTTCTTGTAATATAATATAATAAAAAAAGTAACAGAAAATTTTAATGATGTATAAAATAGTTGTACTGAGGAGTAATCGGATGAATGATTGCATTGATGAAAGCATCTTAAAAGTCAAGATTACAACCGAGTAACCATAGAAACAGCCTGCCTATCCCTTTTGAAAGTTGACTTACTCATGCCCGTATAAATCATTCACCACGAATAGAAAGTAAAATTCACTACACAGGGTTCGTTTGTGAAGGGCTGACTCTCTGTATACAGAATACTTATGAATGTAGAGGATACATGACATGGAAGGGTTAGTGTTTAGAATTTTTTATTTTAACTCATTTATAAAATATCTTACTCTTATTTATAGTATAATATTTAAAATTTAAAATATGATACATTGATAAATAAATTGATACAGTGCCTTTCGCATAATTTTCATTTATTATTTTAACCAATAATAAAAAAAATGAAAATGTTTTATTTTATTTATTAATCATTAAATTAACCGTTTGATACTCAGGTGAGTTTTTAATCATTGGACCTTCCTACGGTACGTGTGGTACGTGTTTGTTCAGTGATCACTGTAAAGATATGACAACAGCAATATCATATACCTATTTTACCTTTTCTTTCATTCTACGAGTTTCCATTTTAAAATTGACTTAAAAAACAATAATTATTATTTAATGAAATACAAAAATATATAATAAATAGATTTAAAGTTGTATTTAATAATATAAATAAAAATTAATATTTTTTTATAATTCTATAGGAAACTATATATAATTTTTAAGACAATCTAAATAATATAAATCGATTTCAAAACTATTTTGGTAATAGGTTTATTCAATTAACTCATTCCAACCTTATTGGATTATACAAATGATTAATTTATCTCATATTTTATTCATAACAGATTTTAAAAATGCATTAATGAATATATATTTATAATTATTGTTTACTTGATGCATACCTAACTTCTTGTTTATGATATAATATTATATTCACTAATAAAATGATAATGAATTCAAGAAAGTTTAGGGATGAAATTTTGGATTCCAGTGAAATTTTGGAAACAAATAAAGATAAGATTAGGTAATATGAAGAATGCAATAGGACAGAGGTGAAGAGATTGACGACGACCTTGTAACATTAAAATATCCTCAGATGATGTCATGATGACGTCATGGAGAGAGAATGGTGCTTTAGGACAATCTAATCTAATAGTTCGTTAATGGAATATAATCTGCCTTGTTTAGAATTTTAATAAATACCCTTGTAGATTAGATGCAATTTAATTAAATATTGGTTTATGAAAAAAAGAATTTATCAAGGGAAAGTTTAAATAATTAATTATGAACAAGTATTAAAAGAGAAGTAGAAAGTATTCACAACTTAAAAAGAATGGATTATATAGGATTATTGAGGATAGGGTTTTCATCAACTTCATTAATTAAATGACATTTAATATAATTTTTATTATACTATACTTTAATTTGCTCATTTTATTTTAAATGTAAGTTATATACATAATTTACATGTAGTATAATAAATTTTATAGGTATTAATTTTGAAGAAAAAAACCTTTTAGATGCACTAGGGAAATCAAGTATCATTGAATAATTAAAAATATTCCGTTTTTTTAATACATTTCAACACAAAAAAGAAACTAACAAATAAAAATAAATTATTAAAATAGGAGTATAAACTTGTTAAAAAAACAGTTATTAAAAACAGTTTCAGTTAGTAGTATTTATTTTGTTTAATGTTATAAACATACAAAGGTAGCCAAACCATTAATGTTGAATTTAGGTGTATTGACTTTTAATTTTATTTATAATTTCTAAATAAAGGTATTTAATTTAGATGTATTTTTAAAGAGAATCCTTACTAAGCATACACAAGTGAATAAGAGGAAGAGAAGGGAGGAGTTTTTGTAATAATATTTAATGTTCAGTAATTTCTAAATTTATTGTTCTTAATCTTATTATTATATTATTTTAATTAGTTTAGTTTATTGAACATTGGAATCCAACCCAAATTATTTATGTTAAAACTTTAAAAAAAATTATGAAAAATATTTTTTTTTCTATTACAATATATTGTATAATAAATAAATGAACACATTCATTTTGTAAAAATTGGGGGTAGGGAAGAATATATTTATTTTTTCCGATCCCTCAAAATCAAATTCCAATTTTGACTGAATTTATAAATTACCAGTCAAGAGGATCTCAAAAACTGACAAATGGTATGTAAGTCGTTATTTCAATACACTTAATTAAGGATAACACCTGCTAAAAAAAATTAAAATATAATTCCAATTAAATAACAAAATATTAAAAGAATATTATGTCTTATTATTTGTTTATTGTCTGAATTATATAAAAAAGAATTTAGTTTGCCTAGTATAATTTAAAAATATATAATTTTAGCTAGTGGTTGCAGATACCGATAAGAAAATCCCAAGGCCAGGGCGAGCCCGGGGTTCTGCAGTAAAGCAGATCGGTTACTTGCGCCCTTGCGCTCTGGCGTCCCTGCAGTCACGGGGTCGTTCTGGACGTCTGCCAAAGCAATGGGGGGTTTATATTCAACTTTAAATTGAACTCTGAACCTTACCCAACATAAAATGCCTTTTAGAGAGAGAAAATGCTTATCATATTTGATTTAATTAAAAAAAACAACAAAGGTTAACCTTTAAAATGATTATTATAATTTCAATCCTTTGATTTTTAAATTAACGAGTTGAAAAAAACCCATTTAATTTGAGGGAAAAAAAGAATAATTTAACTTAATTTTCTAAATTACAGATGTGTCTGAATTTATTATTTTTTGATCATTTGAATTTCCCCTACAATTTTTTAAATAAAGTTTAATAATCAAATTCATAAACAAATAAAATAACAATTTAAAGTTTGTTTTTTTTTATATAAATATGATTGTTTTTAATTAATATGTGAAAATGAGATTTGAATTAATATAGTAAAAAGAGAAAGCAAAATTATAATAAGAATGTTAAACATCTGCTGATGAATGCTAATGCTGATGTTAATGAAATGTATATATTTGAAACTTACCAATATAATCCAGAAATATATTATTTTTATAGCATTTTGAAACTAAATTAAATTGATATTCATTTTTAAAGTGGTAAAATGATGATTCAGTTCGCTGAAGTTGAGTCATAGTTTTATTATTATAAATGATCCAAACAAGAAAAATTATATATAATATATATTTACTATAAGATCACTAAATTAAAGATAGAAATTAAATTTAATTACAAATTAAAAAAAAATGCAATTCTAAAGTAAAAGAAATATTTTTTTAAGTCATTGACAGATATATTAATTTATTTTATTACTATTAAATATTTATTAATCTAGTGATATCCTATCTTAATATAAATAATCAAAACAAATAAAGATAAAAAAGAGAGATAAATAAAAGAAATTCTATGAGAGATGAGATTGAATTTAAAAAAAATGGGTTAAATTTTATATACTTCTGAATTTTCTAAAGATAAACTATATGCAAATTTGTAATTTATAAACATTTTCTTTTGATAAAATATAAACTGAGAGAAGTGACTCTCACTTATTCAATTCAAATGAACATTGATTTCGGTAATTTCTTCAAGATGGGAAAATATATTCATGATAATATTATTAATCCAATTGTGGTGATCCATAAAATTGAAATCTTAAGTGGATGAGATTTTTAACTTTTTAAATAAATATGAACAATGCTATTTTAATGGGACTCAATCTTACTTTCTAAACTCTTAATTCAAAAAGTGGCTACTTACGAACAAACGATAATTAAAATCTAGACACATTAAATCAATATAAATTTATGTAGTAACCTAACTATTAAATACGATGATTTTGATATTTCTCTACATAAAATAACTTTTCCATTTAGTATTATTGAGTTATAACGGTGTATAACGTTAATCCTAGAAAGCTCAAAATTGAATTTTCGAGATTCATTACTTTTGTTATTTGATTTGAAGAAATCTGCAGCCGAAGCCCATAGAAGACTTTTAGATACTTATGATGATACTGCTCCGTCATATCCCAATTGTTTTTGATGTCAATGACAAAGAACGGCCTGGAGGACCAAAAAAATTCATACACAATGAATTGTATAACTTATTGGACGAGAACCCAGCTAAAACTCAAAGAATATTCAGACAGCTTAGCTGTTGATGAAAACACTGTTTCGAGATGTTTACATGCAGAGGGAAAGATCAAAAAGGAGGGAAAATGGCTACCATACGAATTGACTGAAAATGCCATTTCGAACTGATTCAACATTGCGGTTTCATTGTTTGCCAGGCAAAAAAAAGAAGACTTCTGTGGCGTATTGTGATTGCCGATGAAAAGTGGAACTACTACGACAATCTTAAGAGCAAAAAGTTAGTCCAGGAAAGCCATCGAGATCGACACCGAAGCGGAAGATTTATGTCTATATATACAAAGTCTTTCTGTGTGGCTTCAGCAAGGTGTAGTGTATTACGTCCTGATAAAACCTAATGAAACTGAAACGACCGGAGCTCGAATGGGAAGTTCTGCCGCATCCAGAGTACTCACCAGTCATAACGACATATAGAAAATTAGGAAAACATTTTTATTAATATATATTGTACCAATTTTTCTGAATAAATGCCCTATTTAGTGAAAAAATGATCAGAATACATGCAAGCACCTAAAAAAATGAAATCAAACTAAATATGAATTTTAAGCAAGTTTAAAATGATAATAGTAAGCATTAATTATTTCAACATTAAATCAATTATCACATTTAAAATAAAATTATTAATTAAAAAGATCAATTTTAAAATAAATATAGGCAATTATAAAAGTTCAAGTTTTAACACAAGTACATTTTTAGATAATATATATAAAAATGAAGATTATTTTATTTATAATAGGTAATAAATAAGTTCGGTTATTTTATAAGAATATAAATTAATTATTTCAAAAGAGATATCAAATCTTAATGATATAATTAGAAGAATAAATAGATCTGTTTCAGCAAATTTAACTTGAAATTTTTAATATTAATTAATGTAAAAACAAAATAAAAGAATAAATGTTAAATAAGATTGATACTTAAGAATAGTCATATTTATTAATAGTTTAAATTTAATGAATTAAAAATTCAAAATATTTTGAACACATTATATGTAAGTATTAAAAGAGGAAGTAAACGCCTTCCTGTTTGTTTGAAATAACCGTTGAGGTTTAATTATAAATAATTTATATTATTTAATAGCCAACATGTTATTATTTTGTTTTTTAACAACTAAGATTCACTTTCAAATAAAAAATTGTGAATTTTACCTAAATATATACCATCTTAAAAATTATAATTCATATTTATTCGAATAATCTTTCGATCTTGACCTACTATTTTGTATTTTATAAATATTATCTAGATCGCGAAAGCTTAAACGAATAAAATAGAAATTTGTCCTAGCAAAATATATAATACGTGAAAATGACAACCAGTTTATATCTAAAAATCTTTAATACAATTTAAAGATATTTGTTCACTTTAGTTAAAATTTAGAAGTTTTTGTCAAGTTTAATTGAGACTATTGGATAAACAAAGATTGTCTTTTATATTGGTAAAAAATACAAAATATATTTTTTTTTAAATATGAATTGAAAACATTCAATTAATAAGTAGGTATAAATTAAGAAAGTTGTTTATGTATACTAATTGTATTAGTAAATTTATAACATGGTGTTAAAAATAAGATGTAAAAAAAACTATTTTTGTTTTTAAGATTTTTTGAATAGAGCTCATTCAAATTTCAATCGAACAATGTTTCAAAGAAAATAATGTTTATTTTATTATTTCCTAGTTCTACCAATATAAATAAAGCATACTTTGGCAATTGTTTGAAATATCTTATCTTATTATGCTAGCTAAAATTGTATATATCTATATATCTATATATCTATATATCTATTTATCTATAACCATTGGTTCTCAAAAACCGCTCTAACGATTTTTTTCAAATTCACACTAGATATAGTATTTATAAAGAAAAATTGAGTTTTATTGATCACATCTCTTGAAACTTACAGCTTCATTATTAATTTCTTAATTGAAAATTATATATGGGTGACGTAAATGGCATCCATTTTGAAATTTTACTCCCGCCTTTTTTTAATTTTGTATTAATATTTTTTTTATATTTAAAATATTTTAAAATTTATTATTTAATTTCGAAATAAAATTAAAAATATTTATTTTTAATAAAATATATATATATATTTATTAATCTCTCTCAAAAAAAAAATAACAACAAAATAAAAAATGGTTTTGAAATAATTTTTTTTTTTTTTTTAATCTATTATTTTTTAATAAATTACTATTTTATATTTATTTATTCATTGTTCTTTTATTAAATTTAATATTTATTAATATTATTTATTATTTATCGATGACATATGACATTCATATTGAAATTTTACTCCCGCTTTTTTTTTAAATGATATATTGTATTAACATTTTTTTATATTTAAAATATTTTAAAATTCATTATTTAATTTCGAAATAAAATTAAAAATATTTATTTTTAATAAAATATATATATATTTATTAATCTCTCTCAAAAAAAAACAACAAAACAAATAAATGTCTTTGAAAGATGGTAAAAATATCTTTGTAATTATCAAAATATCATAGACCAGCGGTAAGAACAGTTGTTTTTATTCCCCGAGTTCGAAGGATCGAAACTCGCCGCGTGCATTTTTTTTTTATCTATTTTCGTGATTTATTTATTCATTGTTCTTTTATTAATTAAGTTTTAGATAGTTTTATAATTTTTAATATTTTTTCAATAAAATATTATTTAATACATTTAATAATTGTAATAAATAATTAAAGAATTGTATATCAATATTTTTTAAAGGGTAGAGCGAGCTCGGTGTCCCAGGTATTAATATTACCAGCCAAATCCAATAATAATGAATCATTTTTTTTAACTTAAGTACCGAGCCGAGGCTCGGGGTCCCGGTATACATATTTATGTATTATTGAGGACCCCAAGTTCCATGCAATGATGCAACATTTAATAATTGTAATAAATAATTAAAGAATTGTATATCAGCTCGGTGTCCCAAGTATTAATATTACCAGCCAAACCCAATATAATAATGAATTATTTTTTTTTAACTTAATTACCTAGCCGAGGCTCGGGGTCCCGGTGTGATCTTAATATATTGTCAGAATTAGATAAATAATGTAGAGAAAAATTATTTAAAAATAGATATTTATTTAAATGAAATAAAATTATTTAATTTACAGAATGAAAATGTCTATAATAATGTCTAAACATTTTTTCGAGCGACAGCTCGGTATCCCAGGTATTAATATTACCAGCCAAACCCAATAATAATGAATCATTTTTTTTAACTTAAGTACCGAGCCGAGGCTCGGGGTCCCGGTACTTATCTTAGAATCTTGGAATATAAGAATAGAAAAGTGTCCAAATTTTATGATAAATAAAATAAATCCACAATTTATTAAGAGGATTGGGGATATCCTTGTTTTCAATATAAATCCAGTTATAAAAAATATTATAAATTTAAATTTCCAAACTTTATTTTCAAATAACATTTCACATAAAAATAAAAGTATAGGAGAGATAAAAATTAATTAATTAAAATCGTTTCTTAATTTTAATTTACAGATATAAAATTTGAATTAATAAAATGTTTAATATTAAGAAAAATTTTATTTTTATCGATACACTGAATTAATTTTAATTAATGGAAATAATATATATTTGAAACCAAATGTAAATTATGAATTAGAATAGGATTATATATAATTCTACTATATTGAAATAAAAAAAAAATTATAGATTTTCTTACATTCTAATTTAGAAATATATTATAAAAATAGAAACAATGGTATAAAATGAATGTCATTTTAAGTTGATCTTCGAATAGATTGTTTTTGAAATTAGTATGTTTATAAATTCAATTCTGGAAATAGAATCGAAGAAAAAAAACAACGGTTCAGGTGAATTTAGGAACCAACCAAGAAATGATATGTGTGCAGGAGGTGTACAAAAGAAGTTAACGGTAAAGGGAATAAGGAATGCACAATTATACAATAAAAGCCAAAAGGGAAAGATTATATGAATATAAATATATCAGAAATAATATATATACTTGCTTGTTTTTAATTTAAATTATTATTATTGTTTTTATAATCATTAAATAATTATAGAAAAATAAATAAAATAACTTTACTTATGAAATAATAAATGTGATTCAAACGTTCGCCATTTTAAAATTTGATTAAATATTAATTAGAAAAAAAAAATTATAAATTAAAATTCTAAGATTTAAAAAAAGGACTTCATATGTCAAATTGGTTTTAAGTAACAAAAACTTCGAATTTTTCTACTCGAAAAAGTATTAGGTTTATTAAAGGAAGAAAAGTGGCCGCAACAAGTACTTTTTACTTAATATTGGCCTTATTGCGGCCGTTTTGTGGCTAAGCATATTTCCAATCTACATAATTTTTCTCAATCGTTTTTTCATATATACAGCCAAGAAATACAGTAGCTCTTGTCTATAGTTATGTTTCATTGAATATTTTTAAGTATGTATATAATAAATAACTCTGTGATATTCGATTTAAAAATAACAATTTTACTCATAACTATTCGAATTGGATCTGATGAAGATTAAGATGAATTGACAAACCAGTTTCATTAAAGAAATTGCTGATGCTTTTAATAAATATCAAGTGGTCTGTCAGGTTTAAAAAACTAAATAATTCCTATCCTTCTATGATTGTATTTTATTTCAATTTATTATAAATAATTATATACAATTATATATATAGAAAATATCAAGAAAATAAAAAAAATTAAAATATATATAATTCTTTCAATGAAATAAATAAATTAGCAAAATTACTATAAAAATTTAAAATTTGTAAATATAATTAATTAATAAATTGAGTTAATTCTTTTAATTGTATTAATAATATCATGTTATATTATAAGATTAAAATCTGATTAAATATTCCTAACGTATTTTAATCGAGTAGTGAAGTAGTTGAAGGAGATCCGATTTAAAGGAAGTATTTTGTGCTGTGTAGCTGGTGTTAAGTTGGATGGTGGTGGGGCGACGACGGCGGGGCTGCCGTCCGCTTGCGATCAATAGCGTGAGTCCTGGTGAGCCGACGCCGACATCGCCAGCAAAGGCACAAACAGACACACACATATACACACAAACTAACCAATTTGACCTAAACTGGAGGAGCATTACAAGTCATTCTCTCCAATTCACTCCTACACATAACAACATTGGGATACCCTCGCACAATGACAGACCAACAGGAAAATTTCAATTCATTCCATGATGATATTGAATAGAAAGAGAATTAATTACATATAATCAATTAAATTTAGATTATTTGAATATTTTTCTTTTTTATAATATATATATATATATATACTTATATAACTTCTTAGATAATAATAGAGATAAATATTTAATAAAATATGATTTTTTTTTTTTTTTTTTTTGAGAAAATTTTTTGATATTTAAACTCAACACCTTTAAATACGTTACATTTTAATAAATAAAAATAATTTAATTATTTTAAATTTAAAATTCTTCATTAAAAAAATAAAAAAACAAATATTCGTTATAGAATTATTTATTATATATACACACCTTTTTATTTAATTGTATTATACATAATAATAATATAATAATAATATATTTAATTTCATAATCATTCATGGAAGATCTTTTTATTAAAGTTGGTAATGTTCTAAATTCAAATCTCGATGCCCCACCCGATTTAAAACTATTTATAAAAAAAAAAATGTTATCAATATTTTAAAAGATAAGCCTATCTATCCAAGTTGAATAAATATATTCATATCCATATATATATATATATTCAAGATAAGAAAATAAATTTTGAAAGAAAAAAAAAGTGAAGAGAAATTTTTTTTATTTGTGAAATTAGAAATAAAAAAAAATTAATTATCTTTTAATATTCACAAAAAAAAAAATATATTTGTTATATTTATTCAAAAGTAATTCCTATCTCTATAATTAAGTATTAAAGATTAAGAATAAAATTTAATTATAATTTTATTTGATTATCTTGTAGGTGTTATTATTCAAGGATAGTTTGATAGTTATGTATATGTTGTTATGTCACAATTGGGGATAGGCTTCGACCGGCCAGATAGAAGTTTATAATTTAAAAAAAAATAAAAAAAAAAGTGACAAAGTATATAAAAAAAATAAATAAATAAATGGAAGATTTATTTATATACTTTTTGGGTAAATTAAGTGTAAACGAGCGATAGGAGGTCAAGAATGATTCATCGGTTTGACCAGATAAACGGAGACGAGGAGCGCTGGATCCAGGCGCTCCAGGGCGGGTTCAATGTCCAGGCATCGATTTGAGACCCTCGTGGATTTGGAATCTCTTCTTGTCATCATTGAAATGAATTCATTTTAAAAAAAATAACTTTGAAAAAATAAATCGATGTGATCATCAGTTATTTTAGATCCTGATTTGTAGTGGGGGGGGAGTATGTTATATTTACTTTCAATTTAAATTTAAATTAATATAAATTAATACATCTAATATCGATATAAATATAATATATTAGTGTTCATTCAATAAGTCAAATAGAATATTTTAAGTTAAATTATATCTAATTTATAAATTCGATAAATAAATGTATCTTACGTGACTAGTGTAATGTAGACGTCTACTGTTGTAGGCGTCGTTTTAAACTTCCAGAATAGTTGTTTCACTTTATCCACTATAAGATAGATTTTGATTATTTCACTTCACTAACGTAACAACCCTGAAACAATCATATCGGCGTCCCGAGCTCGACTAGCCGCGGTAAAGAGGAATTAGATCGACGGTGGCGCCACGACGGATACCAATGAAACTCTCCCCACTACTTTAAACAAGGGAAGACAATTTATGGAATTCAAGGGTTGGCAAGTGACTTCAAAAAGAAAAAAAATATAAAAGCACATTATTTACAAGTATAAAATTGAAACATTCTATGTTCTAATAATCAATTTTATAATAATCTTATAAATATCTCTCAATGAATCTTAACAACTTCTTAGTTTAAATGAATAATATATATTTAGAATTTATTTTTTAAATTTATTAACTAATGCATTTAATAAATTTATATCTGATAAATATATACAAGTATAAATATATATATTGAGAGAGAGAGAGATTAGATTTATATATAAATTATGAATTGTTAAAAGATACTATTGTCCGCTTCGGACAGCAGAACTATTTGAAGGGATTAACTTCTTCAAAGAAACAAACATCTTTCATCATTAATAATAAAAATATATAGTAAAATTATAATTAAATACTATAATTCTATAAATTAACTGATAAATAGGATTAGCATCATTCCTATCAAATTGCTATTTTTAATTTATTAAAAAATATTATTAAAATAATTCAGATAAATTAAAAAATTAACAATTATTATTATATTATCTACACGATCAATTTATTATAGAATTTTATTTTATAATTACATTTAATGAAAATAATATATATAAATTGGATGTTTTTTAAAATGCTTTTACAAATAGAAATATATGTATAAATATGTTAAATTTTTTTCCTATAGAAAGTATAACCAGCGCCTGTTGAAATACGAAATCCGATTGGCTAATCCATTTGGGTCAGCCGGTTTGGCAGAAGGAATACAACCTTAAATGGTTTCAATTCAATTTTCATAATAATTCAGTAGAAATTATAAACTAGTCTTTTGAAAATTGTAATAATTTAAGAATAAATTAATATTAAACAGAATCATTATTCTTCATATCTGTATGAATCAAATATATATCTTTCTCTCTCTATTCTATATATTAATATATAATTATTGATTATTGTTTTTTATAAGAGGTATTAAATACGTCAGTGATATGTAAATGTAATTAAGAAATACAGCATAATTTATATAGTATATTAATTGAAAATTCAAATATTTTTTTTTATTATTATAAATAATAAATAATCTAAAGAAAAGGATGATCTATATATATTTGAAGTTTTAAAACAAATCTAATAAATTTTTAGAAAGGTATCTTTTTTATTTATACACATGTTAATATCTTCACTTTTGTTCTAAAAATATTAGACAATAATATTCTTTAAAGACTCATATACATGTGTATTTTACAATTATAGTGTGTCAAAATTTAAAAAATCTTTTAATGAATTTATAATTATATTGATTATAATGTTTGGATGTCAGTTAATTGTAACCCAATCTATTTAATCTATTTTAATTGGATGATTAAACAAAAATTTACTGTAAATTACATAATGTAGATCTTTATGAATGAATTCGAGAAACAAGATATCTTAAGGATAATTAATATGTCTTAAAGATCAACTTAATAATTGGAAAATGAAAAGGTGAAAAAGAGGGAGAGGAAATGAAGGAGGAATAAGAAAAATCGAGGAAGAGGATGGTTTAATTATGATGATAAATTTAAAGATAAATAATGAAAAAAGAATATTAAATAAAATGAACATATTTAAACCGCATAATATTTTAAATTTTGTTTTATAGAAGTATAATTCCGACATTTTTCTTTGATCGACCATGTGTATATCATATATTAATCTCCTTAATAGACTCTATTATACTTTCGAATTAATTTAATTTTTAGCATATTACACAAAGTTTTATTTTAAATGGATAACTGAGGTGTGTATATCAATTATTTTCTAATTTTTATAACCCGCTAAAGATCTTCAATGAAGAAGTACTGTATGAATTCATTATTAACCAGAAGTCGAAACCATGTTGGGAATTTATGATCTTGAACACAATGTAGAATAATAATAATAATAATTAATCATTCGATTTTTTTAGATCCATAAAAAATTTATCAATCGCATAAAATTTAATATTATTTCGTTGAAAATCCCTAATCTATTAATTTCAATCACATAAAAATATATAACTATATATATATAATTATAACTAATTATATAATTATTTAATTTGTTTCATTTTATTTAATTCTATAAGTTCAATTTATTAAATTAATCGTTTATTTGTAGAGACAAAAAATATCAACGGTTGAGCAACACAAAGATAAGATGTTAGGTGGCCAGTCAACATATTCATTCCATAATTTCAAATTATTATCTAATGAACGAATAAATATTAATAAAATTATATTAAATAGGATTTTAAGAAAAATAACAATTGCAATTAATATTTAATTTCAAAAACACTAAGAAAGGAAAAAGAGACGATTCCAATAATATTTTCTATGAATTGTTAAAATGATAAAATCTATTTAGAAAGATAATGTGCAACTTTATTAAAGTGTTTAAAAAAAAAGAATAGATAATAAAGTATTATATATAGGCATTGTATAAAATTTTCTTTTGAATGATGACATGAATTGATTTCAAAAAACACAAGTGATATAATATTCGAGTTTCATAATAAGAAACTTCTTTAATCAGAAACTGATAGGAAATAGAATAGTAAGTGATGTAGAATTGAGAGTATTTGTATAATCCTTATTAAATGCAAAATAGGGTAATGTTTCATTTATATGCTGATGAAACTATTTGATTCACGAATGACATGTATTTAATTTTGTTCCCTAAAGGAATTCTGTGACTCGCCCAGACACTTGATTGTCCTAAATGAAGTAGTAAATTAATGAGAGACAATTGTCTTAATCGGTCGATGACATAAATATATCAGGTCAAATGAACCTAAGAAACTAGTAAAAGGCAAGCATTTAAGATTTAATAATTCTGACATTCTTGCCCTTTATTCAACCTTTAAAAGGTTATATGTATATTTATTTATATATTGATGAAGCTAAAAATCTCAATATAGAAACGTTATAATTTCTAATAATACCAAGGATTCAAAAACCATTTAAATTAAGGGGAATTAATAGAAGTACAAGGTTCACCGAGCCGCTGCTCGGTCATTAAAAAAAAATATTCCTTATAATCGGGTTTGGCTGGTAATATTAATAACTGGTTCAAATAATTTAAAAGAAAATAAATTTAAAAATATAGTCATAAAACATACAGCCCTTAAATGTACGTAAGCACTGAATGACAGAAAAGTATGGCCTGTGGATATAATATAATATATATTTCGTAGTTTGATTTGATTTATATTTATAATATTTTGTATTTAAGGAAGCGCTGTCTGACGTAGTTGCTGACGTCATTTAAATTTCATATTTTAAATTAAAAAAAACCAAATAAACGTTCTGAAACAACTTCAAATAATTTAAAAGTACGTATTAATCCACTGAAAGACAATTATGGATATAACATAAATATTTTTAATTTTATCTTATTTATAATATTTTGTATTTAAAGAAGCGCTGTCTGACGAAGTTACTGATGTCATTTAAATTTCCTATTTTAATTTAAGAAAAAACTAATAAAGATGATATTTTCCGAGGCTGAAACCAATACATACGACATTTCTTTATAAAAATTATCTATGGTGTGAATTTCAAAAGAATCCTTCAAGTGGTTTCATATATATTTCAAAAATACAAATATACTACTGTGGGCAATAAATAGTAAGACTTTGTTCTTAATTTTAAAATTCTTTATTTATTCTTACAAATCTATTTTCCCCCCCTCAAAGTAATCCCCCCGTCCTCAATACACTTGCGCCAACGTTTTTTCCAATCCTCGAAACAGTTGTTAAAACCAATCTCCGGAATAGTCTTCAATGCGCGTAGCGATTGGCATTTAATATCTTCAATTAACTCAAAACGGTTTCCCCGGAGCGGTCGTTTGAGTTTGCTGAACAGCCAGAAGTCACAAGGAGCTAAATCAGGCGAATACGGTGGTTGTGGAACGATATTGGTTGAATTTTTGGCGAAAAACTGACGAAGAATCAATTGAGTGATTTTGGAACCAATCGTGATTTTACTTTTCTTAGGCCAAAATGATCTTTTAAAATAGTTTTCACTGATCCTTCCGATAACCCAACGATGTCAGTAAGGTCTCTGACTGTTAATCGCCGATTTTCGAGCACCAATTCCTTGATTTCATTGACGTATTGATTATCCGTTGATATTGATGGCCGTCCTGGACTGGTTCATTGTCAACGCGTTCTCGACGCTCTTTGAACAGTTTGTACCAATCAAAAACACTTGCTTGTGACATACTATTATCACCGAAGGCCTTTTGCAACATTCTGAACGTTTCGGCACCAGAAATTTGATTCCGCACACAAAATTTAATGGAACTTCTTTGTTGAATAATTTCACTCATTGTAAAAATCGCCGATGCACTTTTTGTACTTCAGAAAGACAAGCTTATACTAAACACAACGATTATTTTGATGTGACATTTGGCTCAGATGTCACTGACAGTCAAACCAACCTAGAATATATTTCGACAAATGGGTTTCCGCACGAAATTTAAATTAAAATGTCTTACTATTTATTGCCCACAGTAGTATAAACATATATTTATATATAATTTTTGCTAGTATAATAAGATAAGATAAGGGTATTTATTATTACTACCAATTTTTATAATCCATATTTGAT
Organism: Labia minor; assembly: GCA_963082975.1. Classification (NCBI taxonomy): domain Eukaryota; kingdom Metazoa; phylum Arthropoda; class Insecta; order Dermaptera; family Spongiphoridae; genus Labia; species Labia minor. Next base: position 59,969,781 of record OY720345.1, read on the forward strand.
AACATTTTAATTTTAAATTTCCTAGAGCTTAAAATAATGAGAAAATCAAAATGGCACATCTTAATAAATTTTAATTAATTTCTTAGTTTAAATTAAAAGAAAATATGGGTGTTAAATATATATGAAAATATAGATTCAGGTCTGTTGGTCCAATAATTGACCAATTTCTTGTTTAAGGCTGAATCTTCATTGGAATTACCCAACCCGACTTCTCATTCTTCTCGGCATGTCCACTCCGGACCTTGCTTTTTCATAACTGTTACTGCTCTTTTTTACAACTCCACATATCAAAGCCCGTACTACTCCGATGAAGAATTTGTACTTTGCTTGATGCCTCATGACATGACCAAAATACTGTAATTTTCTTTCCTTGATGTTTAGGAGTAGTTCTACCTCCTTTCCGACGCGGCGTAAAACATCATTGTTGATCATATGGTCCACCCAAGATATTTTAAATATTCGTCAGTAGATCTCAAATGCTTCATTTTTTTTTCTCAATTAGTCCGGTCAATGTCCAGGCCTCCATTCCATACATTAAAATAGTGAGTACATAACACTATTGTTCTAATTTTTATGGCGAAAGAAGATCTCTGCAGCATAGGAAGATTCTCATCTTGGAAAAGGTAGATCTTGCTATCTCTATTCTTGCTCTCATTTCTCGATCAGACTCTCACTTTAGGGTGCTGCCCAAATATACATATCTCTGCACTCTCTCGACCTCTTGAGAGCTTAATAGGAATCTTCCAGGAGCCGATGTTCTGCATAACATTTACCCAGCCCGACGCGAACGAAAAAAAAACAAATAAAAAGTTTGAAAGATTTTTTTAATGTAAAAAACTAAAATACTTTAATTAAAGTAATTAATGTTTCTAGTTAAGGGAATAAGGATGTAAGAGGAGACTTGATGACCCACTCAGTCCACTTAGAGGAAAAAATTTTTTTAAAATTTCTAAGAAAAAAATAAAATTCCTATGCCAAATAGATGATGTCATTTTAACCGATGTAGATGATAAGATGAGAAGAGGTTAGTCAAATCTTATCAACACCTTGAATCTGATAGTAAAATGCATGGCTAGGTTAAATAAAATTAATAAATATAAACTGAAAATAATAGAGATGTTGGAAATAGAAAATATTATGAAAAGTAAATTCAATTCTAAGATAGATTTTTAATAAAAACAAAATTGAAGAATTTATCCTTCAATTTTAAAAATAAAAAAATACTACAAAAGTGTTTTATCTTAGTCATGGAAGTTTAAATTAAATTTTTAATCCTAATTTTTTTTCGGTCGCAAGTGAAGGTAAGAAAAAAACTAAAAAAAAAGAATAAATGAATGGATATTTATTTAAACAATTTTGAAAGGTCAAACAAAAACCAACTTAAACAATTAATTAAATATTGATAGATTGTTCATATAGTTTAAAAAAAATGTATTTATTTATTTTACTAAATCCGCATGGAATTTCGCTATATTTGGTTAATTATTTACTAAACGGAAATCCCGATTAAAAGGGTGAGCCAGTGAGATAGGGGAGTTCAAAGGCATTTGCCCTAATGGCGGGCCGAACAGCTGAGACTGGCGCCAGTGACGTCATGCGCTCTAGCGCCATACTGCGGTAAACGACAAAACTCAGGGTGGGGGGTAACAGATTATAGGCTGATAAAAGTTACAACAAAAACAGACGAGTTCGCCAATAATTTTTAATAAAAATAGAGGAATTGAAATTCTAATATTATAAATTATCATATTTTTTTATTCAAGAATTTATAATGTGAATTCAGGGACGTCATTAGAAGAGGACAGGACGAGCTTCTAACCCCAACACTCGTCTAAAATTTTGAAAATAAATAAAACAAGATAAAAAAAGAAAATATTTATGTTATATAATAATATTTAATTCATTAATATTACAAAATAATCCATTTTAGTCGATATTCAGATTGTTTCAATAAATTCAATAAATATTGGAAATTTGGTGTAAATTTATTAAAATTTGTTTAATAAATTATTTTAAAACTAAATTTAATATAATAAAAAGAAAACAAAAATATTTAAATAATTTTTTTTATTTGGTATCTATAAAATTTATACATTTATAATAATTATACATTTCTGATGTTAATTTACATTTCAAATTTATAATAATAATAATTCTGCGATCATTATAATATAAAAAATAATTTATTAATTCATTTTATTTACATAATTAGCAAAAAAATGTTTATTAAGTTTTTGTAATCTAAACAATTCAAAGAAGTACATTCGGTTGCCTATATTTCTGGCGTTTTGGTCTTAGGTCTTTCTTTCTTTCAAAATTTTATTATAATTAAAAATATTCAACAAAAATCAAGCAATGAAATTAAATATCAAAATGAAATGATCAAGAAATATTATACTTTATTATAACCTATACAATACTTACGAACCATAGACGGAGGAAATATTAGGAGGATATCATTGAGGGTTCAGGCCAAATCGATCAACATTAATTAAGATATTTTCATTATGACAGATATTAGAAAAAAAACCGCGAAGTCAATATTTCTGTTCACCAATTATTTGTAGACTTTAGTAAAACATACGTATGACTCAATAGATCCGATAAACGTTTTCAAATTTTGATCTTCAAATTTGTCTTGAAGGTAGTAAAGAAAGAGTAAGATGCGGAAATCAATTGTAAAATATTAGATTACCCAGAGGGTTAGGGTGCATCGACAATTGCAATTACAGAGAGCGAGGAAAAATTAATGGAGATAGGAAAAGAGATGTGGTTTGAAATTAATAGTGATAAGAAAAAATATTTAGTAACAAAGAGGAACAGCATTAACATACAAAATCTTAATATACAAAATGTAGAATTTGAATATGTAGAAAAATTGAATGTAATCACGAAGGATAATAATATTTGAGAAGAATTTAAATCGAGGTTGCAATCGGGAAACGACTGTTATCATGCAGTAAAGAAGAAAATTATTATCGAAGGGAATCAAAATTAATATATATAAAACAATGACTTTCTCTGTTGTATTATATGGGTGTGAGGCATGGTCTATGACCCTGGGAGATGAGAGTAGATTCAGAGTATTTATAGAATAGGATTCTTCCCAGCATTTATGGGCCAAAGAAAGATAAGGACACCGGGGAATGGCAAAGACTGCATAATGAGGAATTGCATGACCTCAATGCATCTCCAGAAATAGTTAGGGTTATAAAATCGAGAAGACTGCGATAGGTAGGGCACATGGCTACAATAGGAGATGAAAAAGATATTGGTGGGGAGACCGATTGGAAAACGTCCGCTTGGAAGACTAAAGACGCGTAGGAAGGGACGTAAGCGAAGGCGCTCTGAGCAGCTAGTATACATATATATAAAAAGACAAATATGATACATTATTTTGTAAGCGATATTTGTAAAATGAGATAATCATTTAAATATAGATAAATAATTTATTTTAAAATTATAATCAATAAAGATTTAGTATAAGTTTTGCGTTTATAAAATATATACCCTATATTATCTTGTTTGTCTGTTTTTTATTTAAATATTTAAATTATATTATTTTAAAATTAAAGAGAATATACTATAAAAAAATTATTTGACTAATTATATAAAGAAAGTCCAAAAATATATTTTAATACTTGATGTTTTAATTAGTTGAATTATCCTTTTGCTCCTTGACTCATTATAAGTAATTTCGAAAATATCAAAATTTAATTAATCTCAAAATGAAAGTTTTTATGTTATTAGACACGAGATTAATATTGATTGAATACACTTAAATCTTTAACTTAGTTTGGATATAAAAAATAAATGTTATTTATTTAAGCACCTATAAAGATAATGAGATTCCTATAATTGAGATTTTATCGATGGTCTTAAAATTAAATGAAATCAGGTTGGCCAATATAATGATTTCATTAAAAAATGAAAATTCAAATTATTATTTGTATATAAATAAATAATTTATAGAGTAAAAGGATTATCATGACAGTTGTCTTGTATGGTATAGCGATGTGATCGATAACTCAGGTGAAGGAAGGTTTTTATAAATAAAATTTTATCGCTTATTTAATTGAAAAGAATTAGAATTATAAAAAAATATTGGAAGAAAGAAAAATTGATAAATGATGGATGATCCAGCCAAACGATGTAGAAAACGAATGATGGGTAAAACGAGAGCGCATTGAGAGTAAAAAACAGGCACAAATTGAAAATTAGAAAGGGTTGAGATTGAATTTGAAAATGTGCTAAAAAGTGTTCTTGTTTTGGCAAATAATTTACGAGTTAATAAGATTTAGCAAGTCCATTTCAGATGGTATTCGAGAATTATTTATAAAGAATCGAAAATGTCATTTCAATTGTATGAGAGGAAAGTTCTGCCAAGTATTTTGAAAACGACAAAAAATTGCCAATTTCAATCAACAATTTGGGAATAGAATTGAATAAAGAAGAAAGTAAAGAATAGAGTAAAATCTTGTAAAATTAATAAATACCTGGAACACCGAGCTATCGCTCGACCCCTTAAAAATATTGATATATAATTCTTTAATTATTTATTAAAATTATTAAATGTTACATAATTGCATCAATCTGATTAAAAGAATTGAACTTAGGGTCCTCAATAACAATAAATAATATTAATAAAATTTAAATAATATTTTAGTGAAAAAATATTAAAAATTATAAAACTATCTAAAAATTAATTAATAAAAGAACAATGAATAAATAAATATAAATTAGTAATTTAATAAAAATAAACACGAAAATAGAAAATATATAGAAATTATAAACTATAACTATATATATATATAAAACGTTATAATATATACAATTTTTGTTAGTATAATAAGATAAGATTAAATAAAAAATTAGCAAGTTTTTATAAAGAACAAAAAAAATTTCTTGTAATTTCTCTTATAATCTAAATATACATTTGAAATATAACCAAAGAGATATTATTAAATTATAGTAAAGAGATATTTGAACACTTTGAAATCTTTCTCACACAAATTAATCTAAGTTAAATTTAATTCCTTATAGTAAGGTGACCATATTTTGAAAACAGCAAATCGGGACATTTTACCATTTAAAGAACTGTGCCGCGAGATTATAAGGCTCTTAAACATTTCCGACTTTTTTCTAAATTTTTTCAATATGGTTCTAAAAAAAAAATGGTAAACTTTCTTTTACGCTTATTTTTTTCTTTGTGTGCCGCCAAATTTTAAAACCGTTACAAGTGTACCGTGGTAAAAAAAGGTTGAGCACAACTGCCCTAAGGAATGCTAGATAAACAAAACATTTACGGCATTTCCACTAAACCTGTTGTACAATTGTGTCTTAAAAATTTTAAAATCTGTCGAAGACATTGAGAGAATCCCTTTATCTCAACAATGTTCCATTGCCAACATCATGCGATTTTTCCTACCAAAATACCGTATGTAAATATAAACAGTGCTTTCTCCTATTAAATGCCGCTATTTTACATTTGAAATTTCTCTTCTCATGCTTCTCCTGTAACCATGAAACACTAAATCAATTAAATAGTTTAAATCCTTAAGAAGGCGAATGCTTTGCAACTTCATTCCTCTAGTCAAATATTTTCTAGGTGTTTTAATTTTTTTTCTTCGAATGTTTTTATTTGTGTTTCAAGGTTACAAGAAAATAAATTTCACTTATGAAATAGTGGCATTTTAGTTTAAGCCGTTTTATAGTGACCACGATTTTGTATGCAAGATTCCAAATAGTTTATGTTTAACATAGGTTTGGAATTTGTTTCTGCTTGTATTTAAACAATATATTAATAATCTATTGCAATTAATTAATTTGATTGTAATTTAAATTATGATTGAGAGCTTTTCATTATAAATTTATCATAACATTTATTTACTATAAGTAAGCAAATTAACTATTTTCTTAAATTTAATTTTTAAAATGTTATTATCAACATAGATATGTTTATTAAAATTAAAGAAATTAAAAAGCATTTCGAATAAAAATTGTATATCGGTTTCAATTAGATCGAAGTCCATGGATAATCCTGAGTCATCTTCAGTCGGTTTACGTTGAATTTCTCAAATTATCATATATTTTAAGATATGAATCACATAGAATTTATACTCTAATATAAAAGTATGATCTGAGACGAATATTCTTAAAAATGATCAGTAATATTTGAGTAGTTATGTCCAAGAGTTCTTTGTGTACTTTATTATAGAATACACACAATTAGCTAAATAGTGAACTTGTTCAAAATCCTTCAAAAATAGTATTTGGTATGCTGAGGCAATCATTCTTAATAAAAAAAAATTTAATGATGTTGTTATAATTGTATCAATAACACACAATCAAATAATATCGACCCAAAAAAGTGATTCTAGCAGGTTAGTCTGGTACAACTTTGCTATGGTGAGGTGGGTGTTAATGCGGATTTTCCTCTCTTCACACAAAAAAATATTCATTTTTTTAATTGATTATTTTAAATATTTTTAATTAAATTTTTCAAAATTATAAAAGTAATAATAATAATAATATTAATTATATTTATCAGAATAAGCTTTGTTTGCTCTTTACATTATATTTTCAAAGTTAGATGTGCATCATGAAGCAAAAAAAAAATTGAAGTGTTAAGATTTTGATACCCAATGATATTTATTGATACCAATTGATTAATTTTATTGCTTATTATCATTTAAGTAATTAAGAAAAATGATTTTACATTTTAATATATATATATATCATTTATTTCACGTATAATATCAATAGGGAGAGAGAGAGTGAGAGAAAGATGAAATTACAATTTTAATTTGTTATAAATAAATAATATATTAAATATTATTTATTTAGTATTAAATATATTGTATTGTAATATATAGGCATAAAAATGCCCTTTATTTGAGAAAAATAGTGAAAATAATATAAATTCACATTTATAACAGACATTGACATCCTTAAGTACTCACCCTCCATAAATTAAATTCATAAAACTAACAGAACAAAAAGACCGAAAAGGAAATTTTTCCATTAAAAAAATATTTCATGAATTCTTTTTTTTGAAAACTCATAAAGTACTTGACATCTGGTTATCAAGAGTAAGAATAATAATAAGAAGTGACCAAGAAACAGATGTCTTTGAGATGGGGTGAGTTAGTGGAATGTTACCAGAGGCATCATGGAGGGAAATAAATAATTTTCCCTATGTATGTAGCGAAAATTGGGTATCAGTTTTCATGTTGTCTTGGAGAGAGATGAAATCATCCCTAGGTGGATTTCTGGAGAGACATCGCGGCCACCCAGAATATAGCCAATAGAAGATGTCTCATGAAACATGAATAAGTAACTGTACACTAATGTCTATTATTCTCCAATTATTCATATATCAGCTAAGTGGTCGACCTTTATTAAAATTGCAATTGCTCATTAATTATAAATTTAATTTAATTTCTTATATTAAATCTTTAACTTTATTTTATAATCTATTATCTCTTCATAATTTCTATGATACCAATTGTTAAATTCTTTTATTATTAAATATTTAATTTTATCGTAATTTAATATCTGACTTTTCTTCTGAATGAATTCAATTTTACCGCTGGATTCACCAAATTATTTTCAATTCCAAATTAACCAGAGGGCCACCAAATTAAATTCAACATTTTAGGGATCTGAATGTCTTGAAACGTGAAGATCTGTTAAAAACAGTATATCGGTAGAAAATCGGGATTACAATATCTTTACTCTCAAAAAAACTTTTTTTTCGATTGAAAAGTAAAAATAAGTAAAAGTGTTAGAAATTATAGATTATAAATAATCTATTTTAAGACAAAAATGTTAATATCATCAATATTCCGATTTTAACATCAAAAATAATATATAACTAATGTTTCTATGTCATCTAAGTTAATATATGTATATTTTTTTTTATTGCAATATTAAAACTTAAATATATGTTATTTTAAATATTAATGATTTAACTGTAGTAATGAATGAATAGTTTGTAGGGTGGTTGTAGTTTGCGAATTTTCAGAGTCGATTCATTCAAATTCAAGTGAATGTATCCATGAATGGGGACTCACGTCCTGTTAATTATTAAACCTATTTACACTCAGTTCCTCGCGAAGGAAGCTGGGGCTTTCGTCTCCCACAATATACTGGAGTCCATCTATTTATAGCAACTGAGCAAACAGAATTCACTAAACGTGTTTTTCCTTCTCTTCATATTGAATAAAGTTTATACATACATATATATATGATGTATATTGCAGTTGTTACAAAACAAAAAAAAAATAAGTAATAATTTAATATTTGAATAAAATAATAAATAATTTAAAATTTGAATAAAAGAGATAATTATATAACTTATTATTGTTTAAAAACAGTAAAATAAATAGAAAAATGATAATTTCGAATGTCAAACTTGGAATTATTGGTAAATTAATTACTATTTAAAAAAAATAATAAATAAATAATACATCAATATTTCTTATATAAAATTCAAAATTCATATTAATTTTGAATCTAAATAAACTAGGGCCTCTTTTAGACAACACTAAAGACGTTTATGGCGTAAATGGCGGAATATAATTTAAATATTTAAGGAATTAAGAAACTTAATATTTATAGTGGGTTGATTGGCTTTAAAAACTATTCAATAACTGTATTTTTTGTTATTATTATTTAATTCAAAATCACAAGATGACATAAGTTTGGAAATTAAAAACTCGAATAAAAACAGGATTATTGTTAAGTAAACTAGAATTAAACTTAAATATATAAAATTTAATAAGAATATTTTTTAAATAAAAATAATATTTCAAATTAATTGATAAATTTGCTCTATGCGAATTTTATTGTTACGCCATCATCAGAAACTTTCTTCTTGCCAAGATATTAAAAATGTGTCAACTATTGCCTACTTTTAAACTATTAATTTATTTAGTATTATTACTAATTATGATCTCTAGATAAATTTGCCTAAATTAGTTTCATGTATATAAAAAGTGTGATAAATAATAAATATAGAAAGAATTAAAATATTAAATATATTAAAATAGAAATTATAACTTATAAATTAAAATTATATTTTTATTATAAATTAATTAAATCCTAATTTTATATTAAAAAATATTTATTTATTCAAATGTTCAATTATTTTATTACAAAAAATTTTCAACTAAAGATATCACTTTGTTTAGATTTAATGGTGCACTGAAAGTGATATGGAGCTTTGTTGCCAAATCGATCCAAGGTATGTGGGTGAGAGAGCATTCGAATATACCCATTTATCTCTTTGCAATTCCATTATTTAAAGAATTTTTTTTTAATTATTTATATACTTAACATGAAGGTAATTAATATATCTAAAGAGCATAATAATTACTAAATAATTTTAAAGAACCTTATTAATTTTTTCATAAAAATGATTTATAATTAATTATATATGAGAATTGAAAAAATGAATTATAGTATATAATGTTAATACATATAAAATGTTTATGTTATTTTGTGCGTGTGTAAATTTTTCTTGATAATGTTGTTATTTGTTTTGCCCCCTCCGCTTACTCAAAAATAATTTAATTATTATTAAGATGGTTTTGTAATAGTATTGACTGAATAAATTATAAATGCAAAATACTGAATTATATACATTTACATGAAAAATTACAGTTTAATAAAAGTCAATTAAATTTTCGAAAGTGTTTTTTTGAATATTAATTATTTTTATAAATTTTGAACTCAACTCGATACACTTTATAGTAAATTATTTAAATTTTAAATTTAAGAACTTTTTATAAATATCTAAGTAAATGATTAATTTGAACGGCTATTCAATTTTTTGTCAATAGAGAAATATATTTAAAATACAAATTTCATTAGATATCTGATAGTTACCTAAATAGAAGAGGGATCCAAACACTATATTGATAATAAAATTTAGGGGATCTTAAAAAATATTTGAAAAAATTACCACAAAAACTAAAATTTGTAAAATCTTTATCTGATCATTGTATTATATAAATCAAGTGGTCCATGTTAAGTCTCATGTCAGGGTATTGTTGATAAAATCTTTCAATAAAATTTTTTGTTCTAAAAATAGTAAAAATAAAAATTTGAATGAATCTACTCTAAAAAATTCAAAAAGTAAAATTGATCCTTAATATTAAGTAACTTAAATGATAGAACTGTTTCATAAAATGATTTTATATTGATAATTTGATATTTTTAAATGCAATAGTCCAGGTGTCTTATTCTAAAAATGAATAATAGATCAGTAATTTGTTTTTCCAATATGATAGATTGAATAAAAAAAATTAATTTACTAATCAACAATTGATGATATACGAATATTTACAAATTCATGATCAGATGAAATCTATTTATATTAATTAAAAAAAACATGATATTTGTGAACTTAAAAATAAAAATTTTAATTATATATTATAAATGTAAATTAAAACAACCTGAATAAATAAAATAAAATTTTTCAACCATTATTATTTCAATAAATTATACTTTGAAAAATGTAATTAGTAAAAATGATGCGTTTAATTTTTTTATAATAAAGGAAACTGACCATTTCTCATAAATTAATAGACATTTATAGCAGTTTAGAAAAGGAAACAACCAATTAATAAACTTGATAGTTCAAGAATGAAAAGTTTTCGTTTATTACTAAAAAAAATAAAAAATATAAAATTTATATAAACATCTCCACAATTCAGATAATAATTATATAAATATATTATTTGCTTTTTAAAATTGAATTTTGAGTTTTTACTAAATTTTTATGAAAATTGATACAAAAAATATAAACTTAATAAATACTTAATGAATAATAAAATTAACATAATATATTTTAAATAAATAAAGTTAAAATTTACAAATAGTGGTCAAAAATAGGTTGTTTAATAAAATTAATAAATAGGTTATGATGAATGAAAAAAATTCTTTAATTTCTTTTAAATCTTTAATTTAGTTCTTAAACAATTTTAGAAACTATGATAGATTTTATGTCAAAGGAAATTTCGTTTTTTTATTTAATTAATTAAACAATTTTCACACCGGGACTTTATAAGTATTTTTATTAAGTATTATGTATACAAATATATATATATATACTTACCAAAAGAAATAAAAAGATGTAAAAAATCTTGAAACAAGGTAAATGGAGAAGACAGAAAAATTATAAAAGTAAAAATGGAATTAATTTAGGATTTAAATGTCAAACAAATTGAAATATTAACTGGGAGAAGTCATACTGTTTTATCATTACAAGACGGTTAATATATATACTTTAAATTAAAAAAATCCCTTATTAAACAATATTTTTAAACTTAATAATAAACTTTTTAATAGAAAAATTAATAATATTACTATAGATTATATTAAAAATTACCACTTTTATTAGAATGCCGAAATTTAAAATTTAGGGCGTGGTGAGTTTAAACTATTTAAAATTAATAAAACAATTTTATATATTAAAAATTTTAATTATAAATTGTAAAATCATTTTATAATATATAAAATTTATAAATATGAATATTAAATATCTAAAATATTTGATTTTTTTAAGCGGGATTTTTAAAAGGAATATGTTTCAAGTAATCAATGTTTATCATATATTGATATTAGTTTGTTTAAAAAATAAAGAATCGCAAAACTTATAGTGAAAAAACTATAAATCTATTGTGTGTTTTTTAATTAAAGAATATAATATTGAAAATTGATTTAGGAAATTTAATTTATACTCACTATTAGTTTTCTCTCCCATCTTTTTAATAACTTATTCTATTAAATAAATTAAGGTTACATTTCTTGTCGACTACTTTATAAAATATCTCAACATGACACATAGTAAAATGGTCAAAGATTTATAGTCCCAAAATAAGATAATCTACAATTTATATAAAGCTTAATAATAGATAAAAAATAAAATAACAAACTATATAGAATTTTTTTATTTATTTGTGTATTTATTATATATATAAGTATATATAAGTATATATAAATTAAAAAGTTATCTTTAAATAAATTAAAAATATTTTATAAAAGCATGTCAATTATTTTTTTAGAAATATAAATATCATTAATTTTTTCGTTCTTGGCATGAATAATGTACAATTTCCCCATTAGGATATCTTGCAAAGGCACTGAAAAAATACATAGATTAAAATACATTATCTATAAAAAAAATATTTTTTTTAATTTACCTTTGGTTACCAAAGCGCTTTTTACAAACAGGACATACATTAAATTCAGTCATTAAAACATTTTGGGATTCATATTTTATTCTCATTTCTTGAACCTAATAACAAAAAATTACTTTTAAAATTCTAATTTATAAAAATATACATTAATTAACTAAATTTAAATATTTATTTGTATTACTTGTAAATGTTCTGCATATAAAAGTCCTTTGAGTATTTGATTATTTCTTCTTTCTTTAAGTTGATTATGAATACTTATTTCAAGAAAATGTTTTAACCTAATAAGTGGTACATCATCCGGAAGAACATTAATTACCTAAAATACAATTTATAATATAGTAATGTATATCTAAATTTAATATGATCAAATATAATTTAGTAAAAAATGAGTAAGTTATATATATGTGCCACTCAAAAGCCAAAGCGATTAACTCCATATTTAAAGAAACTGAAAAAATTAAGCCCAAAGTTGGGGTGTACTTACATTTACAGGATTAATTTTAGTTGCATGTTGTTCTAGAATTGATAAGGCAGTTTCTAAATCTGGCAATGGGATTGCTGGAGGTTTATTTGAATCTAAAATATAATTTTCGGATGGCGATAATAACATTTTCATTAAAGTTACATAAACATCTTGACTATCTGCTTTTTTAGAATTATAAACCTGTTAACATTTAAATATTATTATTTTACATGTATATTTAAATATACAAAACAAGAAGGAAAAAAATACTAACATTATCACAGTATTTAATAGCTCTATCAATATCTCCTAATACACTGATATAAATTGCTAAGGCTCGATCATGTTGGCCCAAATTTCCAAGAATAACAGCTCGTTCTTCAAAAAGACCTTAATGAACTTTGAAATTACTAAAAGATATCAATTTATGAAAAAATTAAAGGTATAATTAACTTACAATCATATGGAAAATGGACAACAACCATTTCAGGCACATAGTGTTTCGAAGTTTCTAAAAATGTCAATAATTTATGTCTAATTAATTTTCCTTCTTCTTTGGAAGAGTCTTCTAAAAACATTTCTTGAGCTTTTTCCCTATATTCATGAATTAAAACATTGTGAAATACTGGGTTTGTTTCTTTCCATACATGTATCACATGTTCCTAAAATATACAAATTCGAAATTATTCAAATATTATATTAAAGCATTAAATAAATAAGATATAACATCTTCTAAATATGAAAACAATTTGTTCAAATACATTGAAAATTCTCTATAAATTATTTATAAGATAATTATAAATAATATAGTTATGTTTTTTTCCGAACTCAATTTAAAATAATGTTAATTTCAAAATAGAAACTTACAAGATAAGGAATTACTAATTTCTTATGATTTTTTAATAAAAAATCTAACACAGTATGACGAGGTAATTGTTCTACTTCTTGAATATCTTCAATAAAAATTTTTAAACCTTCATCTGGTTGTTGTTCAAGTACCCAACTTCCAAATTCAAATATTAAATCAACATGTTCACGACCTAAATGTTGTAGGTATTGTAAAGTTCGTTCAAAACCAAATAATGGAGAATCGGGATCTTGGGATTGTTTTAGTAGTAATTGAAGAGCTTTTCTATGGTTTCCTCTAGTTTGATACATAATAATTAATTCACTATATTTATGATGTTTTTTAAGCATTTCTTCTGTTTCTCCCGGATGGCAATGATTTAAACGGAGAAGAGGAGCAACTAAAGCATCATTAGTCTAAAAATTAATGTATGAAATAACAATATAAAATGTAAAAGATTAATAGAATAATAAAAACAATCTATTATTGCATAATTTAATTTACTAACTTGTAAATAGCATTTCAGAAGAGTGGTGTCAATAATCTGTAATTGTGTTTGTGTCCTAGCATGATTAAGATTATTTTGCCCACTTCCAGATAATCGTATATCTTTGGCTAATATTTTGTGTCGTGTTTCTGTTAAAAATTCTATTAATGCTAGAAGACCTTTTTCTAATTCTCTAGGTTGCAATTTAAGGATAGAATCATTTTCTGAAGAGGCACCTTGAGCTCCCAAATCAGGGAATAATTTAATTACTTCGTAAGGATCTAAAATAATTAAAAATAAATAAATCATAAAAAATAATTATAAAAATAAAATAATTACCTGTTCCTAATTCAAGAAATTCTTTCATTGATTCATGAAATTTTTTATTATTGAAAAGATCAAAAGCATAAAGAGTTTGAATTTGAGAAATATTTTTCGATTTTTGATCTGGTGACTCGTCAGATATATTCTAAAAAATTTTAAAAAAGTTCTAATATTATTTTACTAATTAATTAAAAAAAATAAAATTAATAATTATATAATTTACAGTAAGCTTTAAAGCGAGTTGAAATTGTTTTTCTTCTAAAAGAACATGAATTTGTTTTGTAAGTGACACTGAATGTATCATCCATACATGGGTTGAAGAAGCAGCATACAGATTTCCTAAAATTAACAATAGAAAACAAAAGATAAAAAAAATTATTTAAAAAAATATGTTAATTATTTATATACCTTGTTTACATCGTGCTAATAATCTTGCTTTTCCGAGAGGTATTGTTTGAATATATAAACAAGGTTCAATAGTCCGTATTTCAAGACAATCAGCAAGTAATGTAAGCAAATATGGTTCATCGTGAGCTAAATTTACATTTAATAAAATTTAATGATTAAAGAATCTAATTTATATATATTTATTAATTAATAATTTACCAATTGCAAGAGGCATTTCTGTCCATTTTACAGAATAATTATATGTAGCTTTTCCTTTCGTATTTATAAAAATTGTTTGTGATTCTTTACCTTAAAATAAAAAAAAAAATAAAACTATTTTATTATTTTTAAACTTATATTCGATTTTCATAAGAATTTAGATCAGATTTTAATATATCTAAACCATACTAATTTTAATACTATATTGGTTTAAGAATTAATGAATGTGTAATTCAGAAAATTTAAGAAGATAAGTCTGTTTCTTTTGCAGAGAGAGAGAGATAATGTATAATAGAAGAATATTTATTATATATTTAATTTTTGTATTATATTACAATATACTTATTATATATACATGAATTTCTTTAATCTAGGCTTTTTAGGTTATTTTGATTAAACTATATTTAGATTAATTAAGTTTATAAATTTTTATAATGATGTTTTTAAAGAACTTTAGACAATTTCAAATTTCAGAATTTTAGAGAATGCGATATTTATTTATATAAACTTAAATTTCTTTATATATATTTATTATTAACGAAAAAGCCCTAGATTTTGTAAAATACTTTTAAAAATGTTATTATGTTCAAATCGTAATTATATACTATGTGGATTTTATAAAGAAAAAAATAAACCGAATCTTTTTATTTTAAGTAAAATTATAATTTTTTGGTTTCTGCAATTTCTTTATATATATCTATAAAAAAAAATTAAAATATTTACCAAGAGCAAAAGTTGAATCATTAAGTTTAATAACTGAAGGTTCTGGTGTCCTACCAACTGGAAAAAGATCTTGCATTTGAACATCATCCAAATGACAGAGAAAATAATCTCCTCGACACCCTACGCATATTGTTTCCTGGCACCAAGCTAAAGCACGAGCCTGATCAGGAATTTGAAGATCGTCTCGTAAGTCCAAAAAAGTGCCATTTTTTAGATAAAATAGTTGTAATCGTTTTTTAACTACTACACACATCCTTACAGTGATTGATGTTTCCCCAGTCAAAGTACGATGTCTCTAATAATAAAAAAATAATATTCTTAGTTTTTGTAAATTGATTTAATTGTTTAATATATGTAATAATAAACAAAAAAAGAGATGAAATTATTACCTTGATATCAAGACAAAAGAGGGTTGCACCTTTTGTTCTTTGAACTGTGGAAATTAAAGGAAAATTGATTGCTCCCAAATCATGTACACAAATTAGATTATCTGATAGGCAAATTAATAATTGGTATTCTGGAATAACTTCTATTTGTTGAATTGGCTTTTTACTGAATGTTTTACTATAACTAAGAAGTTGAACATCAGGTTTTGAATCGCTTAATTTAAAAGTAATACTGTACATAAAAAGGTGCCCTTGCTTTGTACCAACAAGTAAGTTATCATCTAAAAAAATTAAATGCACATTTAGTATATTAATCAAATTATTAAATCAATTTTAAATCATAACTAAAAAATCGGAATTTAAATCAAAAAATCATACAAAAAATAATCACTAACCATAAACAGCTATGGATTCAATTTGAAGATTTAATTTCAGGACTTGGGAAGCTTCATAGGCATCATGACCCATTTTGTAAAAACATGTATATTTTTAAAAAGTGTAATAGTTATTTACTTTAAATTGTCATAACCTGAAATCACTGAATCATAATTTTAAATGACATTGTGAATTTTGGACAATAACCAAAGTAAAGGTATAAATGTATATTTTAAATAGATAGAATAAAAATAAAGTACCACCTTCAGAATCGAAAAACAACTGTATCGCTGCAATACAGGAAGGCAACATGAGAAATTTGATATAGTCTGTGATATTCAGTAATGAAAAGATTACTAATATTGGATCAGATATGTTGAGATTATGCAAATAAAGATAAGGTCATTATGATCTTATGATTTAATTTATAATAAAATACATTAATGACATGTTAATATTTACCGATTACAGAGGAATTAATGCCTAGTTTGCAATAATTTACATTTTAAGTAAGAACATAATTAATCCTTAAACATATTTTGAATTATTTAAAGACCAGACATGCCCCAAATAGGTTTAAACATAAAAATAAGTTAAAAGATGAATAAAAAGAATTCTAAAAAAAATGAAAAGCGAGTTAATTCAACAAATAAAGGTCTTACAAAAATTTCTCCACAAAAAAGAAATGATATCAATCAATTAATTAATAAATTATTAAAAGGTATTTTAAATAACTTAAAATATACTAATATAAAATTAATTTAAAATTATCAAATTAACTTTCAGAAACAAGTGCATTACATCCATCTCCTAATTTGTCCAACGAATGGGATAGTCATTTAGAAATTGTTAAGATATTAAATAAAATAAAAGAAATAGAATCAGGTTTAATATTTTTTTCTTAAAGTCAATATGTGAGTTTTGTCATTTTCAAATAATGATCTGTTTTTATAGAGATGAAAGTACCTTTACCAGAACGAAGTGCTCACTTTGAAGATTTTTATAAATGGTTAACAACAAATGGTGCATTGTTTGATGGATTAAAAATAGCAAAATTTTCTGGTTATGATTATGGAGTAATTGCAGAGAAAGAATTTCGTGAAGGAGATCTTTTAATTGCAATTCCAAGAAAACTTATGTTAACTTCAGAGGGTGCAAAAACATCTTTGTTAGGTATTATACTTTTATAGAATGTTTAATAATTTTTTAAAATTTTGAAATAAAGATCAAAATTAGAAATTGAAATATCAAAATATCTCTGTTCTAATCCACCCTTGAACTAATATCAATTTTCTTTCAATTATTAAATTTTTTAAGCTTAGAATTTCTGAATAAAAATTACAAAATTACTGTTAGCCCTCAAATTAAACCGATATTTAATCACTTTACTTAAATTTTCTTAATTTTAATGAATATTAAGAATTTTGTCATGATATAATCTAATACATGTTAATTCACAAAGACTTGATGACTTGTAAATATTTCTCTGTTCTTTTGCTAATTTGAGTTTCATAAATAAACTCAATTTCATTATAGTTTTTACATATATTATTTTTCAAAAAATTAAAATAAAATAATAAACCAAAATTATCCATCAAAAATTTTCTTTAATTTTTATAGTTTTTATTCATAATAAAATAAAAAATATTTATTTGTTTCAGGCCCTTTGATAAGAAAAGATCCTTTACTTCAGCATATGCCAAATGTTGCACTGGCCCTATTTCTTTTAGTTGAAAAATATTCACCAAATTCATTTTGGAAACCTTACATAGATACTCTACCAGAAACTTATACCACTATTCTGTATTTTCAAACTTCTGATTTACAAGAATTAAAAGGATCTCCTTCTCTAGGTTGTTTTTCTTAGTTTAAACTTTTTATATGTAAATAAATATTAATTTTAAATATTTTTAATAGAATCTGGATTAAAACAATGTCGTTATATTGCACGCCAATATTCTTATTTCAATAATTTATTTCAGGTAAATATATAAATATTTTTTTAACTGCACACAAATTTGAATTTTTTCTTCATAATAATTATGAATATTTTAGGAAAACTCTGATCCAGCTTCCGATCTGTTAAGAGATATTTTCACTTATGAAGAATATTGGTAGGTTATTATTAGTCTTTTATTTAAAATTAAAAGTAAGCTTTTTGATATAAAGCATCTCTTCTCTGGACTAGTTATCTATTTCCTCTGGGTGAAATTTGACTGAATTAGATACTGTTTACGAAGACTAAAATAATGTAATAATTAAAATTAAATTAAAATTAGGAAAACTGATTGAATTTTCTATATATATATACTATTAAGGATTTACTTTAAATTTTTTACTTATTAAATTTTTTACTTATTAAATTTTTTATTAAAACATAATTACAGCTGGGCTGTATCAACTATAATGTCTCGGCAAAACTATGTCCCAGCTCAAGATGGATCTGAACCAGTTCATGCACTAATTCCAATGTGGGATATGTGCAATCACGAAGAAGGATTAATATCAACTGAATATAATTCTGAAACTGATAGAAGTGAATGTTTGGCTCCTCATATATACAATCCTTCTGAACAAGTTTTTATTTATTACGGACCAAGAAATAACTCAGAATTTATGGTACATAATGGATTTGTATACATGGATAATAAAAAAGATTTCACTAAATTTAAATTAGGTAATATTGAATTAATTATATAATTTTAATTTAAATATGCTTAAAAATAATTGTAAATTTTTTGATTTCTCTTCCCTTAATCCTCCATTTATTAAAGGTTTTTATTTTACTAACGGTTATAAAGTCTAACAATTCTAACAATACCTTAAAATTATTAATTAAAAGTTAAAAATAATAATACAACTTCTCCTTGTACTGATTTTATGTTATTAATTGTCTGTAGTTGATAAAATGTTTTTTAGATCCAAACAATATTATTTATCTATTTATTTTTACTTATTCTAAATAAACAATTTAAATTAGATATTTTAAAAGTAACAATCATAAATTTAAATTTTTTAAAAAAGTCAGAATCCAATTTTAAAATGAATGTTATTTTTTATAAAAAAAAACAACAATTACTCTTAAAAAGGAAAAGATATTAACAAGTCTCATTCTATACTTATCTATTTATTATAATTCTTGCATGCATGTATTTTGATCAGCGACATCTATTGGTTAGGAAGCAAAGGATCAATGCAAACAAACTAACTTAACTAGATACGATAATTTTGACATTTCTCTACATAAAATAACAGTCTTCCATTTAGTGTTATTGAGTTATTCAGTGTACAAAGATGCTAATCATGGAACGCTCAATTTTCGACATTCATTACTATTGTGGTTTGATTTGAAGAAATCTGCTGCCGAAGCTCATCAATGACTTTTAAAAACTTATGGTGATACTGCTCCGTCATATTCCAATTCTCGGTTTTGTTTTCAACAATTTAAAATTGGAGATTTGATGTCAATGACAAAGAACGATCTGGAGGACTAAAAAAGTTCAAAAACTTATTGGACGAGAACCCAGCTAAATCTCAAAGAATGTTCAGACAGCTTAGCAGTTGATGAATCAACTGATTCGAGATGTTTACATGCAGAAGGAAAGATCTAAAAGGAGGGAAAATGGCTACTACACGAATTGACTGAATGCCATTTCGAACTGATTCAGCCTCGGGGGTTTCATTGCTTGCCAGAAAAAAAAGAAGACTTTTCTGTAACGTATTGTGATTGGCGATGAAAAGTGGAACTACTACGACAATTTCAAGCGCAAAAAGTTAGTCCAGGAGAGCCATCCACATCGATACCGAAGCGGAATATTCATGTCCATAAGATCTTGTTGTACATATGATGAGATCATAATTTTGTCCCCTTCAAAGTAATTCCCCTCAGATATAATGCACTTATGCCAGCGCTTCTTCCAATGGTCGAAGCACTTCTGAAATGCGCTTTTCGGAATGGTCATCAGCTCCTTCTTCGATTCCGACTTTATCTTATAAATGTGGCAAAACGCTTTCCTTTCTTTGGTCTCTTCAGTTTTGGGTATATGAAAAAGTCTCAGGGAGCGAAATCTGGTGATTACTGTAGTTGAGGCAAGATTATGGTGTAGTTTTTGACCAAAAAATTACGAACAAGCAATGATGTATGAGCTGGTGCATTATCGTAATACAGAATCCATAATTTGTTTTTCCACAATTTCGATCGTTTGAGCCGAATTACTTCACACAAACGTAGCATAACTTCCTTATAGTATTCCTTATTTTATTTTATTTTTAATTATTTTAATTATTTATTATTTATTTTATTTTTAATTCGAAGAACACACAAAACGTCACTAACTTTTTAAGTTGTCAAAAACAAACTACTAATCCAAAATGGCTGATAATGTCAACATATGAGAAACATATGTGTACCAACATAACAAAAAAAATTCTATAATCGAATGTACACAATCTGAGAAAATTCAAAATTCACCTTTTCTTTTGAATAGGCCTCTCTGATATATTGTTCCAATTTTTCGGAATAAATGCCTTTTTAAACTGAAAAAATGATCAGAATACATGCAAGAACCTAATATATACCTATATATATAAGAACTTTTTTATGAGAATGTTTAATAATTACAATAATTTTCAGGTATTGGCAAATCTGATCCCCTAGCTTTGGATAAACAAAAGTTGCTTGCTCGATTAAGTTTGATGCCTTCTGACGAGTTTTCATTAAAATTAGGTTCAGATCCAATTGATGGAAGACTGATCTCATTTCTTCGGGTTTTTAATATGAACAAAGGTAATGATTAATTTATATTGATTATAATTATTTTTCATGTATTTATTTAAATTATTTTATATTACTAAAGAACAACTTGAATTTTGGCTGAGTTCTGAAGATGTATCGTCTTTAAAAGATTTAAAATATATATATGATTCAGAAGTTGAATCAAAAACTTGGTTATTTTTATTAATAAGAATTAAATTACTTATTTCTTCATATTCAACCAGTATTGAGGTAAATATATATATATATATATATATATATATATATATATGTATGGGAATTTGACTAATATTATATATTTTTAGGACGATGAAATACTCTTAGACGGCTCTAATTTGACAGGCTGTCGTAAATTAGCTATCATGTTGAGATTATCAGAAAAAAAGATATTACAAAATGGACTCGATTATATTAAAAATCAAACAAATAAGATTGATTAAAAAGCACTAAATCTAAATACTCATCAATTTTTAGCCTAAGATTTACTTACATCAACGCCGTTTAAATATACTCAATTTATAATTTCATATTTATTATCTTTTACTAATTAATGCATTATTAATTATTATTAACTATATTATTGGATATGGAATGGATTGTTTGAAATGTATTTCTTAAAAGATGCATTATATATTATCTTTATATTAAAATATATAACTATAAGATATATTTATAAATTTATATAATTATAATTATATTTGAAAATTTCTAGAAAAATTGTTTATTTTTCTAATATATAATTGGATTATTAAAAAAATAATAAAATATGCTTTTTTTAAGAATACAATTTTGAGTTTTATTCTTTTAATTAAGTTTAATTACAAAATATATTTATTCTAGATATTCAGGGTAGTGATAAGGTAGGTAGGACTCATCATATGGATTAAGATAAAAATTACATTTAAAAATGAATTTGAACAGTTATACATATAAATATATCCTACACTTTTTTATTTATTTTTATTTATAAAATATATTAATTATCAATCTAACTTAACATGTTACTCTATTTCCCATTATTATATCTCGTAATTTATTAATTCCATGTATTATATTTCTCTCATTTAAAATTTAATTTTTCTGTCATATTTTAATTTTTGTAAAAATTATAATTTCCAAAAAATATAATGAGAAATATATTAAACATATTAAGTTATATTAATAAGTAAAATTTTTGTAATATAATATTAAAAACATTCAAAAGTACAATAAAAAATATAATTGGAACCTCGGGTTACGAGCTCCCTTCTATCTCTGTTTCGAGCAAATTTTCGAATTACGAGTCGCATGAGCAATGTTCTTTCCGGGGGGGGATGAAGATAAGAGGGAGAAAAAGAAACACGACAGCAGAGATTCATGTTTCATGTGATTACAGCAAAAAAAATAGTAAAAGAAAATTATTCAAGTGAAGTTGCAGCTATTAGGACTATTAATTTATTTGATGTTGCGATAGTTCATTTCAACAAAATTTCGTCAAAATCAGGTTCCGATTACAAACTTATTAAAGAGAAAACCAAGGATAGTAATAATTATGAACCAATATCATCGAAAAAAGTCAAAGTTAGTGATAAAGAGAGTGAATCTTTTGTAAATTCTTCTGAAATACAGCAGATCGAAGTAAACAGCAGCAGTGACTAATCCTCCCTCCGACATGACACCACGAGGCCTTATATATAAAGTTCGATGAATAAACAATTGTTTTAATATTTTATACATATATTACGTTATTATGAACATAAAGAATATAGTATATTATTGAATATTCTTTTTTTTTCAGAGAAATATTTTGGGATCCGGGACGAATTTATTACATTTACATTACTTTTTATGGATTACTTTTTTGGGATTACAAGCATTTCGTTGTTTTATATGTTTAGGGCACCAACACTCTTCCTCTTCTTCCCCACCACCAATATTGAAATACGCTTCTAGTTATTCGAAAAATTTTTTCTGGTATTTTGGTTTGTTTGTGAAAATAACAACAATAAGCTATGTATAAGACAACATTAACATAATAAGGAAATATCTTGCCAAGAATTAAGATAATAACTAATCCTATAAAAAATAAAATATAAATACATATCACAGATATAACCAATTGACCAAATATGGGAATGGTTAACCATACTTTCTTAAAACGCTTTACAAAAGGGGGGTATAGCGGGGATCTTGTTGTGAAGTAGAATAAAAACTTCATATCTATGAAGTGAAGGTGTACTTCTCTGAGGGCAAAAATAAGAGATTAATCACTTCGAAAAACAGCTTGAAATATTGATGTTTTTTACTATCTTTTAATGTCGTTATAATTTCAATTTATTAAAAAAGAATGTTGCCAAGAGCCGAATAAATTCAATTTTCAGGAGAGAGTTGCTAAAATGCGAAATTCATGTGACGTAATAAATAACGTATATTGATTGCCAAAATATTATCCATTGTCACATTAATAAAATATACTTACATTATTTTTATATTATATTAAAACATAATTTCATTTCAACTAAATAATACATGAGATTTTAAATATAAATTCCAAAAAACATTGGATTTCAACGAGTCAAAACCTGACGCTGTGTTACTTTGATAAAAATGATGAGTATCAAAAATCAATAAATCAACATCTTAGAGAGGAAAATAACACACTGATTGTTTTAATATTTGTCATATATATGAATAGTTTAAAGATAACAATTTTGTAGAAATTTTTTGTCCTGAAAAATAAAATAATTTATACATTTTTTTTTATTTTTATTTTGTTATTTGTTAAAAATGAATGTTCTTGGTTAGAGATTATGAATTCTCCATCTCTTTTAGATTCATTGAAAATCTAATATCAATATAAATATATATATATATTGTAACAATATAATAATAGTGTATAACATTGTAAATTCACAAATTAAATTATTATTTAAAATACAATATTGATTTCAAATATATAAAGAAAGAAATGATATTATATTTATAAAAAATTATAAGAATGATAAATGTTAGTATATAATACATAAATTAAAATATTTAGAGTAAAAAAAGGAGAGAAATGGAAAATTCGTTTTTTGTTATATTATTTTCTTTATTATCATCTTTAAATATTTATTTATATTTTTGTTATATTTAGATTTTATCATTTTCTTTAACATTTTAAAAAAATTATTTAAAATAAATCAATAATTTGGAACCATTAAATATTCCAAGATAATTTTTATTAATCACATACAAATTCAAAACTTATTTATTAAATTCATTATATTTTGCTTTTGTTGATCAATTATGTTTATCTAAAAATTAATTTAAAATTTTTTATTAAATTGTAGCGAAAGTTAAGTGTTTGTCGTAGTGACCTAGAATTTTTGAGTTCAAAAGTGCCCTTAAATCTTGGATAATCGTAATATTATAACGATAAATACATAGAAAAAAAGAATAAAATTACATGCACTACGTGATTGTCAGCTATTTAATGTATAATATAAATTAAATATACTTTAATTCTTTAATAAATAAAATAATACAATAATAAATTTAGTATTAATTATTAATTAAATATAATTTATATTAGTTATATTATTTTCTTTATTATCGAATTATGTAAATGAGAATATAATGAGTATAGTACGTAAAATTCTATTTAAATTTAGTTTGTCAATCTTCGTGAAAATTCGTAATCCTTTCGGTGAACGTCGTCAGTCGATTTTCGACCCTACTATTACTTGTTTTCTTTATTCTTATTCTTGCTATGTTCTTGATACTCAAACGTTGATCAGCATAAATCACTCTTTTAAAATATACTATGTTGTCATATATATAATTCCTATAATTTAATAATGGATTCTATTCAGAAAAACGTTTTTCCTTTTTTATTATGTTTTACAATTTTATTTCATATAATTATATCACACAAACATGGATTACCTTCTACAAAACTTCATGTAACTCCTGAAGAAAATGATAGATTTCAAATTATTAATCATTTTGAAGGTAATGATTATGAAGAACCACATCATGAAAGGATAAAAAGAGAAGATCACGAAGACAGGAACATAACAACAAAGGTTTGTTTTTAATATTATATTTATTATTTTGTAAAAATATGTTATCAAAGAACTGCGTCAAAATGACAATTCATTTAATGAGATGAGTACTTATAAGATATAGACTTATATATAGATTGAACCTTTTGCTTTCATCAGTTATAAAATAATCTTAAATTAATAAAAAAAAAATATATTTTTTAAACTTGTACCTTTTATTACCTTTAAAAATTTACTTCCTAGTTATATTAATATTTTATTTAATCATCGAGTGATTTTCATTTATTATTATCTATTTATTGTCTTATTTATTATCTTGTTAATTCATTTATATATATGATTTTTCTAACAATACAAAGTTAAATGAAGCTTGAAAATGATTTTTATTTATCCTCTACTCATTGATGGGAATCCCTCAATTGCATATTCTTTATTCGTGATATATACATATATATATATATATATATATATATATATATATATTACATAAATTACGATACAATTAATTTATTCAAAGGAACATTTTATGAACGAATAATTTCACGTAATAGTCCTGTTAAATTGCCACTATTATCGTGAGTTCTAACACCACTGATTTATTTTCTTTACCCATTTCTTTGGTCCTTTATCTTTACCGATAAACTAGAGACAAATGAATACAAAGAATATATTCTAAGCGAAATATGGCCACAATTGTGGTTAAAAATCTGTTCAAATTTCAGATTGCGCAATCCACACTCCAGCCGCGGCGACCACATAGTCCGATTCAAACTTTAATGGCATAAAATCATTTTTTTTGTTTTTTTTTACAAAACATTTCAAATAAATAATTTTTATTTTCTTAATTAACCGATGAGTAATAACATTTTTAGAATTTTAGTGTGCCAAAATATTTCCAACAACATGTAACCTGACTTTATTTACCGAAAATCAAATCAAATATTTATTTTAATTATTATTTTTTTTAATCAGTATTTGAGCAACCTCTGGAACGCCAGAATATCCAAGAGAAAATATTATTTAAAAAAATTGATTAACTTAATCTAAGGCAAACACACATACAAATAGAAAATCTCTTGTTTTGACAGTTCGTTAAAAATAATTTAAAAATATAATTCAAAATATTAAATATATACATTATTGTTGTATATATTTTATTATATGCAAGGAGGGTGATGCAAACTATGATTGAAAAATGAGCCGCGGAAAGTTTCAGAACCGCTGCAGTGGATAGAACCAAACCCCGGCGTATACTGAAACATTTTATTTTCAATTAATTAAATTCCCAATTTACAGATAATAAAGATAATTTAAAAATAGTTATTTCAATTTTTAAATTAATTTACAAGTTTTTAATTTTAATCCTTATAACAATTGTCTTATCATTTAAGAATAAATTATCGATAACTTTTATCGATGAATGTTTAACATATGACGAACTTTCACAAGTGATTCGAAATTTTCCAGAGATAGGAACTATCCTAAGTCTTTTTGGGTGTCCCCGTTCCAAAACGGGACTTATCTTCCTCCTACTTATTATTTAAGTTATCTTCTTCTTAAGGTGCCGTCTCCCTTTCGGAGTTTGGCTATCATGACTAGGATAACCTTAGAAGCCCAGCCATGATGATTTTTTTTGGGAATTTAATGCGGTGGTTTCCCGTTGCCTTCCGCATTTAAGTTATATAAAGGATCAATTATCTTATAATTTATTACATTCTATTAACTTATATTATATTTCATTATATGGAATATGTGGAAATCACTCTAATAAAAGTAAATTCTATTTACCCATATTCCAGATTCCCTCTTCCTTGCATACATAAAATTAACCACATTTTTTGGGTCCTATTCAATCATTTTTATTCAAAATTTTCTTTATATTCGACAAAATGATATAATTACAATCATAATGTTGTGATTCAATTTATAAGGGTTAATATACATTTTAATTAAAATTTTATTTATACCAAAGCCATCTCGAAAAATATAGAAAATCTTGAGACATTAAATGGCTAAGAAACTCATGCGTCATTCGATTGCAATCATTAATTTCTGTGTTAAGTATACCCTCGAGTAATCAATTTGTAATTACTTCAATTGGTTTAATAGTAATTTGTTCAAATTTTTCTACAATTTTTGGATAATTTGCTGCAAATATTTTTTATTAATACTATATTTTAAAGATAACAACATGCTTGCCTCTTAACTTCGTGGTCTCGGGTTCAAGTCTCAGGAATGGCAAGGGAATTTCTCTCTAGCTGGGGTGTATGGGAAGAATTACACTCAATCTATGATCAAAATTTGAAATAAAAAGTAACGGCCTCCGATCAAAAAATCAAGATAAAGGTTGAAATGATTCGTTGTAGTGATCAAACAATACTCTACCCCGCTTGTTATAAGTGTTGTCCTTTATAGAATGTTCAAAAGGCAAAAGTTTTTTTTTACAAAGGTACAAAAGAAAATACTTAAAAATTGTAAGAAAAATCTAAAACAATCTTTTAAAGAGATGGTATCTTGATAAACCTAATTATTTTTCAATCATTATTTGATTTTTAATATATTTATCTGATATGTATTTTAATCATTTTTTAGATTTTTGAACTGGTTGACACTCATTTACAATTGATGGTCAACTGGGCTGGAGTAGGTTCTGATGTTATTATCTGTTTGGCCAAAAATCCGACACTTTATCCTCAAGACCCTGCTTCATTGGAAGATAATTCTCCTAGTGCTGTTTTTGTGTCATATGATTATGGAGATACTTTTGTAAATCGTACTGACAAATTTGCTTCAGCAAATCTTGATAAATTTTTTAATCATCACAAATTTAACAAATTCGTAAGTACTCAACTTGTTTATATCTGATTGTGTTGAAAAATAATATTAATATTAATATACAGACAGATATTTATTAATATACAGACAGATATTTATTAAATGCTGTATAAAATGGTCAAATTAAACCCCACTTTTTATTCATTAAAACCTGAAAATATTTAATTAAATTTAAATCAAATACAAATAAAAAAAATTTTCTTTTTTCATCTCGTATTTTAAAAAGGAATTTTCATACACATGTTTATGCTTAAGGCAAAACAAAACTTATTTATTTAATTCTCATAAATGACTAGATAATCAGATTAGACATGTGTGAAATAACTTTTTAAAAATAAATACTCGTTATATTTATATTTAAATTATTTAAACTAAAACATATGAATAAGGCTTCATGAATATCTCTGTAAACTCTACTTGAAGATTTTTCATAAATTGGGCATGGCATATGGTTGCCTTAACATTTTTCTATTCAGTAATACATTAGTTACCGAAAAAATATATTTATTTATTGACCTTTGTCTTTTTAACATATCATATTTATTTTTAATTGTTCTAAT
This sequence comes from Labia minor, assembly GCA_963082975.1. Classification (NCBI taxonomy): domain Eukaryota; kingdom Metazoa; phylum Arthropoda; class Insecta; order Dermaptera; family Spongiphoridae; genus Labia; species Labia minor. Next base: position 59,998,392 of record OY720345.1, read on the forward strand.
GTTTATATTTGAAATTTATTGTAAATATAGATCATTTCAGATAATCTCGTAATATTGAGAAATAACAAAGTAATATTATTACATGTTATTAAAATTTTTTTAACTATTTTTATTATTCCTTTTAATCAAAATTGAAATAGTTTCAAGAAGTGTCAATTTTTTAAGGGGAAAAAATCCCCTTTTAGTAAAATGTCAAATAATTATTTTGTTTTTCTAGAGAAAATTTTTATAACTGAAATCATAGTTAAACTTAATATTAAATTTCTAACTCTGATAAGAATTATATATCAAAGGTTTTTGATTGATTCTTATCTATTAATTTAAATATTTAAAAATAATATAATAAACAATCATTCTGGAAAATTCTTTCAAAATCTGGATTATTTACGAAAATTCAATAAATAAATTAGCGGATCAAAGGTTATAATACAAACATTTTTCTAAGCATTTTTTTCTGATTCATTAATATATGACTCATACGCAAATGAATTACTAGAAAGAACAGGAAAAAAGTCAACTGATTTGTTTGATGAGCATGACATTCTCCTATCTATATTTAGACAAATGAAATAAATAATATATATATATATATAATGAACAATAAAGAATTATATAAGTGTTATAGAAATATTTTATTTATTTTATTAAAATATTAAATAAATAAACTTATAAATAACGACACAATTTAATATTTTCCATTGTTTATTTTTATCTCAGATGTTTTTGGACTCTATTTACAAACTCATTTTATATTTATCACGTAGTTTGTTGAAACGAATTGTTTTCCATTATCTATATTTTTATTTCTATTTTTTGCAATTTATCCAAAAATAAATGGTTAAAAAATTATATTTATTCGATTAGCATACATTATATATGACCATATTAATAAAAATCATAGATCCAGGTGATTTAGATTCAACTTTGGAATAAAATTCATTTATGAAATTTTAATCAGATTGGACATCCATTATAAATAATAATAAGTAATAAAAGTAATTTATAAATATAAATTTTGAAAAACCACATTAATTAATTCTATATGGCTATTGATTCGACCCACTATTTTCATTCACTTCTGTTGAAAAGAATCAAACTTATAAAAAATAATATGAATCGGTTTGAATTAATATCAAGTATGATATAAAACACTCTCGTAAAATTAGATAAAATTAAAAAATAATTATTAGGTACATTTTGAGAAAATTTAATAAAAATTGAAAAAAAAATAAAATAAAAAATAATTTAATATTATCATTATTTATTACTATTTATTATTATTTATTACAAAATATTACAATTTAAAATTTACTAGTTGAGTGCATTTATGAGCAAATAATCGTATATTTGATAAATATTGAACCGACCCTAATGGAAATATACAGGAAATTGGGAAATATTTTAGGAGAATATTGCAAAACTCGTCATCCTTGATTATCAATTTTTTCTTATTAAAATGATATCATATATTTTATTAAAAATTAATATTATGAAGGGAAGAATCCAAGAGATTTGTTTTAAAAGATTGTAAATGATTCAATCTCACCACTATCTTTAGAAACAAATAAGATGGAGTGTCTCCACTCGACTATCTCGCAAATTTGAATTGGATTAATTAACATATATTATATTTAAATTAAATTTAATTAATTATAAATTAAAATTAATAAATAATATTTATTAAATCAGCACATGTTTGGCTCTTTGTTGATGGCATTACGTCACGTGTTGACGCGTGATTTGCAGTGTTAAAAAATTAATTCCGGTACTTTCAGCGATTCAATCAAGCTGAAATTCTATATATAGCAGTTTTATACAAATTTAATCATGCCAAAAACTATCAAACAAATCTTTATTTTTACGGTCACTTTAGAGGAAAAAAAATCAAAACGTTAGAGGTAATGACCCTCTTCCGGTTTAGCTACATTTCTCAAAAGTTGATAGAAAAAAACGAATTTCGAATAATGCCCATGTACCCAAATTTCATTATTCTAGCTCAAACCGTTTTTGCGTAATCTTGTCTACATACATACACACACACAGACATTTTTCTCAACCTTAGTGAAAATGATTTAGGAACCTTCAAAAGGTAAAAAAACATCAAAATCTCGACATCGAAAATTTTCGTTATCTCTGGCGAGATAGTAAAAAGGAAATAACATCAACAATTAAAGGAAATTTATATTTCCGGATATTTTTTGTATTAAAACATGTTACTTAGACTCCAAAACTAATCATAAAACTAGCATTGTGCTTGGATGTTAGTGAGATAATATAAAATGGTAGATTATCGATGATGAAGATTGTATGTAGATTATATATAATTTGCTAAAAGAAGCCAGGAAAAGACAAGTCAAGGAAAAACAATTAGAATTTTTCTTTTGTTCGAATGCTAGTCGTTTTTTTCTTCTAGATTATAAAACGTTTTATATGTTTGTGTGTGTGTAATACAAATTTTATACATTATATTCATTAGTATTTTTAAAAAATAATATTGGTAATAGTTATTTTTCGTTAGGTTAATTATAAAATGTAGGTTTTTCCTTTAGTAGTTCCAAACTTTTTCATTTTTAACATTAAAAAAAATTTGTCAATTAAAGACATTTTAGTATCAAGATTCATTCTTTTTATTACATGGATTTATTTTTAATATTATCTGTGTGTTAATAACTTAATTTAATTAATCAATTAAAACAATAATTAAATTATATATTTTATCACTGATAATTAATGAATCATTTTTTTATTACTTTTTTTAAAATAAATAATTTTATTAAATCGTTTTATTGCACGAATTTATTTTTAAAATTAATTGAATAACTTAATCTGATTAATAAATTAAAATAAAAATTAAATTGTATATTTTATCACTGATAATTAATGAGTTAATTGAATATCTTAATTGTATTTAAATTTTTTTTTATTAAATGTAATTTTCTGATTTCTTCTAATAACTTCAACCCCCTAGCCTAGACTATCAATTATACTTTGACTTAATTAGATACCCCGGATTTCATAAGATTTTTGCTGTTAAGCAACAGCGGGCGGATGTAGACATTCGACCCTTTCAATCCCACTCATGTCACTGTGTATCCCATTAGATTGGATGGAGAAAAGCTTCAAATAAATGGACTATTAATAATGTTAAGAAGATGTTAACCCTTGCTCTATGGATAAAATTTCTTAAACTAAATTCAAAATTCAACTCTTCCAAAAAAGCATTACAAGCTAATTAACATTAATATATAAAATTATATTAATTATTTTGACTTAATAATTATCTTTATTTTTAATTGCAAAGTTTGACACAGAATTTTGCTCAAAAATGAAATGTACAAATATCATTCATGTTTTTTACAACCAGAAGAAATAAAAAAATAATTTAAAACTCCTAAGGCATGTAAACTTCTTAAGATATCTTATTATTATCCCCATCCTAAACTAATTTTTAAAAAAATCGCAAATATAATACGTAATAATTTTATAGTGTATTAATAATTATAACAATTTGTACATTTATTTATAATTTGTGATGAAACATATTTTAGTAAACTTTGGATGGGACTACTTTTTCTATTTACTTGTGTCTAACATTTTAGATTATAGGGATGGTCATTTATATATTATTATACTTAGAAAAATTTCAGAACTAATATATTAGCTTTGTTGATTCGTTGTTTTATTTAAGCTAATGTATGAATCAGCGGCACAATAGAATGATCGAGGCTCCTTAATTGCTAGATCCAGCTTAAAGCTTTTATCCGAGGGCGTGAATATATTGAGCTATTATTCACTTAAGTGCACCCTATTCAAAAATTGAACAACAACTAGGTTTTTTCTTCACTTATTCTTATGATTAGAATTAATATTGGTTAATTCTTACAAGACCTCTTTGGAAAGATTTTTTATTCTATTTTATTATATCTTTATTTATATTTATAGGTTTATCTTCAATATTTAGAATAAAAGTAGAGACATTTATTTCATTATATCAAATTTTCACTTATTATCACTGTCTATTCTAAATTTCATCTAAATCTCTAGAAATATTTTTATTTATATAAATTTGAATTTTTCAAAGGTTCAATAATAAAATATCAATGAAGGAGACACATTGAATTTATTTTTCTAAACTAATACTTGTAAATTAATACAAAAAATTTAAAACTTGGTAATTTTTAATTAAAACACTGCGAAGTTTTCAGTTATCAATTATTTTGTTTAAAGTGAGTTATGTTGAAATAAAAGGCAGTGTATTTAAAAATCAAGATAGGAATTTATTCGTGTGTTTAGTTACAAATTAATCATAGAAGGGGCCGAAAAGAGAATGCAAAAATCATACTCCAGCTGACTACATCTTGTCTCTTTACATGTCTGAACTACCCACTCCTCTCTGCTGACTAAGTGACCGCTCTTTTTATCCCTAATAGAGGGGATGCGAGATGGTTCGATAATTATTAAAATTCTCAGTTCAGCATCGTCACCCACTGGATGTTCTCACGAATTTTATCTGTCGAAAGAAAATCTTATCATATTATTCGAAAGAAGATCTATCATCTTAACTCTTAAAAATTATTCTAAAGTTTTATTTTGGTTTTAAGTTTAATTTTTGTTTGGAAAAAAACTCAATTAATACCTCTACGGTTAAATCTAAAAATTCCATTTCTAAAAAACATAATTAAATTCTACTTTATTTAAATGTATGAAATCTTTTAGTTTTGATTTGTCAATTAAAAGAATTAAAAGAGGGAGCCTAGGATTTAAAAAAGTTATATAATTGTTTGAATATATTTCAATAATTATTAATTAATCTTTAAATTTAAAGAATTAAAAATTTGTCTATGAATAGCTAATTTTTCTATAAAATTAATTTATATTTTAAAAATTTGAAATATTTTATTAAATTAATAATAATATTCAATATTTTAATTTTATTTTATAGACAGTGTTTATTGATTCAACTAATTATCAAATATTCACCTCTTCTGATGATGTCAAAAATGTAACCCGGACTAAATTGCTTTTTTCTCCAAGCGACATTCTTTTCCATCCTGAAGATCCACATATTTTTCTTGTTTATGATAAAGTAGATCCCAAAAAAAAGGTAATTAATTTTTTTTCTTAAATTATTACTAAATATATGATATAATTAATATATAAGTTAAAGTTTCGTGGTCGACTTTAACGTTTTAAAAAACAATTTATTCGATTTATAGAAATACAATTTATTTAAAAGGATTACAATTTATTATAATTATTTATTATAATAATATGATTATATTTTCTTTTTAGCTCTGGGTGACACGGGATTTTGGACAAGGATTTAAATTAGTACAAGAAGCTGTTAAATCATATGCTTGGTTACCAACAAATAATAATCTGGATGAAGAAACCAAATTAAAAAATGAAAAAAAAATCTTATTAGTTGTTGAACGTATGGAACCTTATGGAACTAATACGATTATAGTATCCCGTTCATTCTTTCAAGATGATTTAAAAATTGTAGCCCGAAAAGTTTTAGATTTTCAAATCAAGGGTGACTTTATTTTTACTGTTAAAGAATCTAAAAATGTATGTTTTTATTTTTAAAATATGAAATTATGAAAGTATAAATCATTATTCTTGTTATATTTTTCTTTTAGAAAACGGGTGATCTCGATTTATTTGTTTCTTATAAGCAAGGTGCATTTCTAAGAGCACGATTTGACACAACTCTTCCACGTTTGGAATACCACATTGCAGATGTAACAGATAATCGAGTTTTTATATCAGTGCGTCATACTGACCAATTGTCTAATCTTTATGTTAGTGAAACAATCGACAATTTCCATTTATCTCTTGAAAGAATATTTTGTTTTTTCCCAAATTCAAGCTACAAAGAAATTTTCTCAAAGTAAATTTAGATATACTAATTAATTTATTTTATTAAAAAATATTTATTATTTTATATATATTTTTTTATTTTATTATTTCTAAAGATCTCCTGATGCTTTCACTGATCTTCATAAAGTTGAAGGAATGAATGGAATTTATATCGCAACTCATGTAGTATCTGTCCCAGAAAGCAATGTTTTACCAGAACATTTAGTAACTTTAATAACTTATGATAGAGGAGGTGAATGGCATTATCTTCAACCACCAACAAAAGATGATTCAGGACAACCTATTGATTGTGAAATGGTATTTTAATTTTTTAATATATCTATATTAATAAATAAATATTTATCTAAATTTATATTTCATATATATCAATTTAATTTTAATGCTTTCATTTTAATAAAAATTATTATTATATTTTAACTTTTAAATTAATTTTTTTTTTTTTTTTCAATTTTAGTCAAAAAATTGTTCACTGCATTTGACACAAAAATTCACTCAACTTTATCGAATGCAAAATTTTAAACCAATTCTTTCCACAAAGTCTGCACCTGGATTAATTATGGCTAATGGAGTTCTTGGTAAATCTGTAAAAGGACACCCTGGATTATTTTTATCAACTAATGCTGGTCTTACATGGAGACATATCATTAAGTCCTATTATGTATTTAATTTTGGAGACCACGGAGGTAATCTTTTTAACTTACATATATTTATTTAATTTGATTTAAATTAAATACTGGATAACTTATATGCTTTAATTTTTTTATTTAGGAGTTTTAGTAGCAGTTATGTTTGCAACAACTGGTAAAACAAAAGAAATTTTATATTCTACTGATTATGGCGAAAATTGGAAAACTTTGTCTTTCACAACTGGCAATTTACATATTTTTGGTTTAATGACCGAACCAGGAGAAAACACTACGATCTTTACTCTATTTGGATCTTCCAAAGCTCAACATGAATGGTTAATAATCAAAATAGATCTACGAAACGCTTTTGGTAAATTTAATTTAATTAATTTCCTTAATAACAAAATATTAAACATTTTATTTGTTTTATTAGATAGAGAATGTAATCAAGATGACTATAAACAATGGTCTCCTAGTGCTGAAAATGGACCTAGAATGCCATGTGTGTTAGGACGTAAAGAAACCTATGTCCGTCGTCTTGAAACCCATAATTGTTATGATAATCGAACTATAGATAAACCTATTAAAGTTGAAACATGCCAATGTGAAGAAGAAGATTTTGAATGGTATTACAAATTTCAAAAAATTAATATTTTCCATTATAAAAAATTTTATTTATTAATTCTAACTAAGGTATAAATAATAATTGAGTTATAATTTTGGATTAAATTTTTTAATAGCGATTTTGGATTTGAAAGAGATTCTACTTTTAAAAAAAGATGTCTTCTTAATCGAACTTTACAAGGTTTCGATCCTCATAAAATTCCCAATACATGTGTTGCTGGTGAGACTTATAATAGAACAAAAGGTTATGCAAAAATTATTGGTGATGAATGTACTGGTGGAAATGAAGATTTATATTTACCCGATATTCTTCCTTGTCCAATTAAGTAAGCATAATAAAATTAATTATTTTAATATAAAATGTAATATTATTTTACTAAAATATTTATTCATTCTATTTTATTTTTTAGAGAAATGAACGCATTTTTACTTGTAGCTTTAAGAGAAAAAATTGCTCGATTAGATTTAGAATCTCACAAAGAAATAGAAACTCTCCCGATTTTTAATCTTAAAAATATAATAGCTATAGAATTTGATATGAAATCCAATTGTGTGTACTGGGCAGATATTATAAATGATACAATAGGGGTATGTTTATTCATCTCTAATTTTAATTTAATATAATTATTATATTGATTTTTTTTAATAGCGTCAATGTTTGGATGGAAAAAAAGATCCTGAAATTCTTGTGGAATCTAATTTAGATTCTATAGAAGGTATGGCTTTGGATTGGATGTCAAATAATTTATATTTTGTTGATGGTATGCAAGCAAGTATACAATTAATTAGTACTGTTGCTCAACATGAGGGTAGAATGCGTAAAACCATTCTTGATTCCGATCATTTAAAAAAGCCAAGAGGTATCGCTCTCCATCCTAGAAAAGGGTAATTTATATTTTAAATCTCAATATTTTAAAACAATTATCAATTTACTATTAAAGATATTAAAATATATCTATTTTTATTAGATTAATGTTCTGGACTGATTGGGCACCTCAACATGCTAGTGTATCAAGAGCAAATTTAGATGGTACAGAAATTAAACAACTTTTTAAATCCCCTAATGTAGTTTGGCCCAATGGAATTACTATTGATTATATGGCTGAACGAATCTATTGGGCAGATGCTCGTGAGGATTATATTGCATCCTCTAATCTCGATGGCTCTAATATGGCTAAAATTATTTCACAGCATGTAAGTTATATATCTCTCTGTTAATTTTAATACAATATATTTAATTTTAAAAATGGAGAAAATAATTAAATTAAAATATTTAGTCATATAAAATATATTTATTATTTTTATCATTTATAACTAAAGTTGAAATTTGTCTTTTTAGTCGTCAGTATCACATCCATTTTCAGTTGCAATTTTTAAAGAGCAATTAATATGGGATGATTGGAAAGAAGATTCCATTTTTATTACAAACAAAAACAATGCCAATCCTATATTACGTTTAGTAAAAGAACAAGAAGGATTAATGGACTTAAAAGTATTAAGAATTTTTTACAAAATTTAAAAATTTTTCTGTAAATTTATTCTATAATTTTTTTAGGTATATTCTCATACAGTTCAAAAAGGAACTAATGCTTGTACTGATAAAAATCCATGCTCACATATTTGTGTAGGAAAAGGGGGTGATGAATATGTATGCCTTTGCCCGGATGGTATGGAGAAAGTAGGAAACGATTGCCTCTGTCCGAGTAAAACCAAACCTTTCAATAATGGAACATGCCCACCAGGTGTGAATGAGATTATATATATATATATAATTTTGGAATTATAAATAGTTATTTTTCGTAAAATAAATTTTATTTTCAGTTGCACATACTTGTAGTCCACAACAATTTCAATGTGCTTCTAATAATTATTCTTGCATGCCAATTACATGGAAATGTGATGGTGAAGAAGATTGTCCAGATGGATCTGATGAGGTTGGATGTCTCAAGACCACATGTCCTCCTACAAAATTTCGGTGTGATAATAATAAATGTATTCCAGCTTATTGGCATTGTGATATTGATACAGATTGCTCAGATGGTTCAGATGAATTGGGATGTGGTTAGTATTTAAAAATAATTGTTCATTATAATTTTTTTATTTCTTTGTATATTTATATTTTTATAAATAATTCAACATTTTAAAGATTATATATGCAGTAACGAACAGTTCAAATGTGCCAATGGTCGATGTATATCAAAATTGTGGCTTTGTGACCATGAAGATGATTGCCGCGACGGATCTGATGAACAAAACTGTACTAAAATTGCTACACGATCATGTCGAGGTAATTAAAATTTTACTTTTTAATATTCATTTTTTAAAAATACTTTTAAAAAAAATATTTTTTTTAAATTAAACTAATTATCAATAATTATCTTGTATTTCACATAAATCGTTATATAAATAAAATTATTAATTTCGATTATACAATAATTTATTTAATATATTTTTTATTCTCTTAAAAAATAATCAAATCAATTAAATTATCTTTTTTAGTCGGTGAATTTTCTTGTCATAACAATAATCAATGTATTCCAAGTTCTTGGCATTGTGATGGAGAACAAGATTGTTCTGATGGCTCAGATGAACAATTATGTGCAAATAATATTTGTCAAGATTGGCAGTTCTCTTGTGATAATAATCAATGTACTTACAAAGCTTGGGTGTGTGATGGTGAAAACGATTGTCGTGATGGTAGCGATGAAAGAAATTGCACAGGTCGTAAAGATGTGATAATTCCAACTCCAGCTTTTCATCCAACAAATGTAAATAATATTTTAACTTTTACTAATGTTTAATTATATTACTAAAGTTTAAATTTAGTAATTTTATTCTGTAAATAAATTTATATTTTTATCTTATATTATATTTTTTATAAAACAATTATTTGAAAAATTATTTTAATTAGGAAACAAAATGTAGTGGTTTGATGTTTCATTGCAATAATAATGAATGTATCCCATTTTGGTGGAAATGTGACAATGTGGATGATTGTGGAGATAATTCTGACGAAATGGGTTGTGGTTCAACAGAAGAATCTGAACCTATTATTCCAACAAAGCCAACAACAGTTACAACAAGTTGCCCTCCTGAAAAATTCCAATGTGCAGGTAAAACAATTAATTCCAATCCTTATTGGTTAGTATATTTATTTCAACATCATTATCATTACAGATGGTAAATGTATCCCTCAATCATTTGTTTGTGATAATATAACTGATTGTGATGATGAAGCTGACGAAAAACATTGTGATCACATTATTAAATGTGATCACAATCAATTTAAATGTAATGATGGTTCATGTCTTCCTTTACCAAAAGTCTGTGATGGAGCACTTGATTGCCCAGATGGATACGATGAAGCCCTCTGTGCTGGAACAATTACATCTCCTCCCGGTCCAATGTGTAATCCTGGAATGTTTGCTTGCGATACAATGAGATGCTTTCCTCTTCCTCTTAAATGTGATGGCCATCAAGACTGTTATGATGGAACGGATGAAGATAGCTGTGGTCCAAATACTGTTCGAGTTTACCAGGTAATTTACTATTTAGAAATTATTTAATGCTACGTTATTTTTAGATCATTTTCCTTATGAAATTAAAAAATTATGTTGATTGATTAATTTTTAAAATTAAATAAATTTTGTTTTAGGTTTTACATCTAGGAATCGAACCTCGCAGTATGAATTCCACTAACCTTGTTCTTTATTGGCTTGCTCTTAATCCTCAAGGTGTCGAATTTGAATATTTACCTTCAATCGCAGAACAAGGGCAATCTTGGAATAATGCTTCAAGTTGGACTACCGGAATCAATCATAGATTTACAGGCCTTCATCCATTTACATCATACAATATTACAGTTTATGTCCGTGTTAAAGGAAGTAATGTTGTTTCACCACCTTCGAAATACCTTATTGCAATGACTAGAGAAGGAGGTAAATTATTTTTATAATTTATTTTAAGAATATGTTACATAAAAAAAACTTAATAAATTGTATGAAAAAAAACACTTGGAGGAAAACAATTATTTGCCTTGTAGAAATAGTTAATTTTTAGAGATTTTTATTGGACTTTCACATTTACAGAATCACATTATTTTACTTTTTGAACTAATATTCTAAAAATTATAATAACGAATATAACTGTCTTTTGTTTTTTTTAAACAATAATTAATTTAACTTTATCTATATATATATGTAGTGATTTGGAAGGGGTTGGATCGTTGTCTAAGGGTAAATTAAATTCCCATGTGTATATTCTTTCAGACATTACAAGGGTTTGCGCTATTCCTCTACGCATCTTTTCCCAAATAGAACTAGTCGTAATTCGCTCAATTACGCCAATTCTGCCAACCCTTCTATTTCTTCGATAAATCTTTCAACAGGATAGCTAATTCCGTCGAATTTTTTAATTGAATCTTCTAAATCCCTTATACTAATCGATGAAGGATCCCTATACTGATTGAAATGATCGTTATCAAAAATTACTCGATGGGAAGAGTTCACTGACCTTTGTTGTGTCGATTGTGGATGATAGCCTCTGCGTTCGCAATCCTCGACGTCGGCTGGATTCCCGTCTGGCTCTCAGCTACCGTGCCGGCCAAGTCTTGAATCTCGTGCTCGTCGTTCATGGGCAAATTTCAGTATGCTAGCTCGTCCACTGCCTTCTCTTCAGACACTACCTCGTCTTGACTCTTCAAAACTTTTGTTTTTTGCGGCATCTTCAGTGCAAGAATAAAAATTGTATAGAAGATTTTGTTTCTATCTCGGCTCAGTCTCCAATTTGTAGTATTTTTTATTCAATCCCGGCTGAGCCTCCAATTTGTAATGATTTTGGAAAGGGTTGTGGATCGTTGTCTAGGGGTAACTTATCTTGATAGAGCAACAACACTTCTTGTTTGGGCTTTACTATAAAATGGTTTATTTACAAATAAATATACTTAGGCAAATACACCCACTCTGTCATCATCATAGCTAAGCAATCGAACAATCCAGCATTTAATTAGCATCCAAAACGAATCCCCTGCGGACGTTTTCGTTCCAATTTATATCTCAATCCCGCCCCTACTGAAGCGTCGGGAGAAGGGGGTGGGAGACTTTCTCCTGATCGTCACCCAAGTCCGAGTCAAGCATGATCAGGGTTGAGAGAGACTCGCGGCAAATTTCCGCTATTTTATAGTTGCATTTTACAACCAGGACAAGGAAGTGGAGTGAGGAGGTCGAAACACCCTTGTCGCCAACATCCCTTGACCTCAATTTCAACTCCCAGTTCTTAGAAATTTTGATACCTCATGCAATATGGATGGGTAAATGAAATGGGCTGTGAGAAGAGAAAATTTATAAGTTTTATTTAATCTTAGGATAATATCAATGCAGTCTAGGTGCGATATTTATTAATAATAATTATATTTTGAAAATTATTAAAAAATTATTTCTTTTTCAGAACCATCAGAACCTTGGAACGTGACTGCTAGACAAATAAGCGCTACAGAAGTATTAGTGAAATGGAATCGGCCTTTAAAACCTCAAGGGGTCATAACTTCATATAATATATTTATGACTCCACCAATACCTCCTATTTTTAAAACAACACGAACCAATGTTGATAATTACACATTTGAATATGATTACCAATTAAATGTCAATTATTCCTTTTGGGTAATTCTATTTAGATATTCTTTTTATTTATTTAATGAAATTATAAGAAAAGAAAATATATATATAAATTTTGATGTAATTTCAAGTCACTATTTATATCTAATTTCAAACTATTAATTTGGTCTTAAATCAGCTTCTTTTAAAGATATTCTTTAAAATATTTAGCCATATATGCATTTTATAACATTTTTCTATTAGAACAGAAATATAAAAAGAGTTTAAATTTATAAGCTTATATTTTTGAAATATATTTATATAAACTATTATACTAAATATTTTATATATACCTAAAAATTTATTTTAAAAGACCATCCAATTTTATTAAATTAATATTTCAAAAGTTTTTTTCTATTTATAATATTTTTTCTATTTTTAGATTATTGCAGAAAACAGTGAATATCAAAGTAATACCTCTAAGGTTGTGACTTTAATTCCTGATAAAAGTGCAGTTATTGATTCTATAAAAGATTTGCATGCAAAATCATCAGGAAATGGACGAATCATGCACCTTGAATGGACTCCTATTGAAAATATTACTGGATATTATCTACTACCCCATTTGGATTCAACTTATCCTAAACTTTCACCTATTTTGATTAAATCAAAAGATCCTTTTTATTATGTAAAAAATCTCGCACCTGGTGTTATGTATGAATTTGAATTACGAGGAGTTCGAAATGGTTTTAACGGCCCAGCATCTTATATTAAAGCACGTTTACCAGGTATGATTATTTAATAAATTCTGTTAATATATTAAAGAAAAACAAGAATATTCTTTTTACAGGAGACCCACTCCCAACCATCAATGATTTGAAAGCTAATCTAATACCTAATGAAGGAACATCAGTTAAATTGAGTTGGGGAGTACCTCAAGACAAACGAAAAAAAGAATGGCAATATGGAATATATCTTGCTTATAGAACAAGTGAATTCTCAGGTAAAAACAATTAGCATCTATTTATTTAATCGTTTAAAAGTAAAAAATGTTAAATTTGTATATTAAAATTTAAAATATCAAATAATAAAGATCAAATCAATGAAAATAAATTAAATATTTTATGGTGTATATTGTTTTTATAGTTCCTTATAAAGTCACAACTGATTTATCTGCTACCATCGAACATTTACATTCCTGTGAATCTTATATTTTTACTGTTGGAATTATGGGACCTATAGGGGTTGGACCAATTGGAAATATTAAAAATGTTGTAACACGATTTAATGCCTTGGCTCCTCCCAAAAATATTCAAATTTCATCTGACAAACATAATGATACAATTATGCATATTTCTTGGTTCCCGTCTTGTCAAATGAATTTAGATCAAGTTTCATATATGGTATGTACAAAATTTTAACACCTATTAAATATAAATAGCATTTAAATTAATTAGAGAATTAAATTTTTAGATAAATGTTCGTGAATTGAATTTAAACTTGAACATGTCAACAACATTAAAAGCAAGGCCTTTTATTGGTAAATACACTCACTGGTTTGAAATTCAAAAAGGTGGACACTATGCAGTTTCTATTTCAACGAATATGCCTGGAGCGAACAAATCTGAAGAAGTAATCTGGGCAGCTCCACCTCTTCCAGTCCCTGAAGAAGTAGAGTTATTACCTGAAATAAATGGAAGTCTCATTATTTACTGGAAAGAAATTAAACTTGAAATTAATAAAAAGTAAAAATGAAAAATATTTCATTGTTTATCATTAAATTTATTAATTTTTTAATAACTTTATTCTAGGTATGCTTATGTTATTGTAATTTCTGAAGGAAACGTTTTAAATGTATCCAATTCTAAAGAATTTATTACAAATTCTCCTCCCTTTATATTTAATGATGTTAAACCTGATATGACGTATTCCGTAGCAGTTGGTTTACGTACAGCAGATGGTTATCGGTCAGCTCTTTCTGGCGCAGAATCCCGTAGAATTGATAAAGGCACATATCTGTTTTATTATTATATTATTATTATTATTATTAATATTATCATTAAATTAACAATTTTTTTTACAGAAAATTGGCTAAGTGGAATAACTACCTCAAATCTTGTATCAGTCGCAGTTCCAGTGATCCTAGTCGTAATAGCATTAGCGGCTGCACTTGGATTCTTCGTTATAAGGCATAGAAGACTTCAACATAACTTTGCCTCATTTGCTAACAGTCATTATGATACAAGAAGTGGTGCTGCTACTTTTGGTGGCGGAGATGGCTTAGGTAATTATATCTTTCATAACTAAAAAATTTCAAAAAATGTTATTAACAATTAAACCAATAGCAAAATAATTAATTTATTTTATTACTTTTTATAATAATTAAAAAATACCAAGTTATAAAGATAAATGTTATTTTAAATGACTTTATAGACAAATATTTCTGCTCTATATAAGCAAATTTTATTTCTTAATGGTTTATTTTAAAATTTATATAACATTTTAAAATAATCTAATATTATTTTATCATCTAATCATTATTCTTTTCTTTTTAGAAGAAGAAGATTCTCCTGTAATTCGTGGTTTTAGTGATGATGAACCATTAGTTATAGCATAAGATGTAACGAGTCCTAAAACATATTTTTAAACACTGTGATAAATGTAATTCCGCACTCTTCAAAATATTTTTTTAATCTTAAATTCCTTGACCAAAAGTAATCTTAATATTTCTATCTAATTTATTTGTTCTCTTTTAATTTTATAGAATATAAATTAATAGTAAATTTATTCAAATATTTTTTTCTTGAGATTTAATTAATTTATGCGGAAATATGAATGGTATTCCAAAGAGTTAATGCTTTAAAAATAAACGAGAATGTACAGATAATTTAGTCGATTTCTTAATCCATTCTAGTTATTTTATTAGTCATATGTACATATATAAAAATAAATCTAAATATATCTATACTTGTCAAATTTTGACATCAAAATCATTTTTTTAATAATGATTATTCCTAAATAAAAGACAAAAATCTTTAGTTTATTTTTATTCAAATGAAAATAATTCTGGATGTTGAAATCGTCCACAACATGTATAATGTATACAAGGATTACTTGATTTTGGGCAATCAAGTAAACATTCTTTTAAATTTTCTTCTGCAAATTCGGAGTAGATTGAAGAGAATTCTGGTTGAACTGTAGTTAAGTGAATGCCTTCTTTCTCAAAGAAATGTTTTACCTGAAAAATGACGAACAAATATATTTGCGTGTTTATGTATTATTTCAATTTATTAAAATATTTATATAGAAATGAGTTTTTGTTTTTTGAAAAATGTGTTTGTTTAAAAGTGAAAATAAATTTAGTTTTAGATTAGAGCTTCTATTTCTTCTAAAGGTTGTAACAGATCTCAAATTTATTTTTTAATAAATCCTGTAAAAAATACCTTGAGTATCTGATAATATTAAACAGAATCGTATTATGAGTTTTTTTTATTTTAATATATTATTAATAATTTTTATTAAATAAAATTATTGATGAATTTTTCTTTTCTTTTTTTAATTATAATTTAATGTATAATAAAATGTTTAAAATAACTAAAAACCTTGTCTTTTATTCCAAGATAAATATCAAGACTTTCACAAAGTATATGAACCGTAGCAATTATTCGATTTCCAGCCAATTGCCAGATATGGAATTCGTGTATAGATTTGATTCCAGATATTTCTTTAACTAACCTTTCCTAAAAAAAACGAACTACTTGAATAAAGAAAGAAAATGAAAGTATCGATAAGATTATACCTTTAAATCATTAATTGCCAAATGTACTGGAACTGATTGAAGTAAGATATAAGCAGATTGTCTATAAATGGGCCACATTGTATAAAGTATAATAAAAATTAATAAAATTGCAAATAAAGGATCAATTAATTCACTGTACCTATTATCAAGTAATAAAATAAATATGCCCACCAAAACAACCATTAAAGATCCTATTGCATCTGAAACAATTACAAAAAATAATGATGTACACCCTTCGGTTATCGAACTATCATTATTATTATTATCAATTCCAGTTTCAACAGTGTTTATTTTGCAAGTTGGTAGCCACTGAGTAACATGATAATGAGAATGTCCTTCATGAGACAAAGTTTTATTTTTATTTAGTCCGTGGAATAATATTAATTCGAAAATATTGAAAATCAAACCCAATGTCCCAGCTCCCAGTAAAAGTACTGGACATTTTTTTGATGATCCCATTAGAATTTCGCGAATACAATGTAATATATTGGTAAAGCATGAGGCAGTAAAAAAAACACAATTTACAAATGTTCCCAGTGTTTCGGCACGAGCAAAACCGAAAGTACTTCTGGTCCACTTAAGTGTGGACATTCTATAAGAAATGGTTGCTACCCAGACTGCAGAGAGGTCACTGAGCATATGGAAGCTCTCAATAATCAAAGTTCTACTATTTGTATAATATCCAACAATTACTTCCATGATAACCATGAAACTCATACAAAAAATAAAAAATATAAGAGTTTTCTTGCCTGGGCTACAATCCATTTCCCTCCCCAAACCCACCCCCTCGAATTTTGAATATTATTTATTTTATGAAATTTATGTTATGTAAATAGTTTCTAAGGAACTTAAAAAATTGTAATAAACAATTTATATTTTTAGAAGTATATACTAAATGTTTGATTTGATTTATTATATATATACATATTATTACAATGTATTTCCGGGTTATTTTCACGTTTAACAATTTGTATGCATTTGTTTTAAATTAATAACTAATAGATTATTTTTATATCTTTTATAACAAAATAAAACAAAAAATTCTACCTATATTTAAAGTTTTTTTATTTAGCATTTTAAATATTTTCCTTCTTTACCCCAATTTATTTAATTTATTAAAAACTATAAAACTAGGTATATGAAAGCTTATATTCTATATAATTATCCTTATTATTCTATATATTAATTTTATATAATTAAGTCATTATACTAAATTTATATTTATCTCGTCTTTATTATGTTTGATAGAATTTAATTAGTCTTCCCCCTCTTCTCTCAGAGATATTGAATTTTATATTGTAGATATATTTGAAGTATATTCATTGTTTTAATTATATTCTTTGGAATAATTAAAATATGTTTATTGATTTTCCTTCAGTATTATTGCTAAATAATTTGTATATAATTTAATTAAGAAAATATACATTTTTTTCAACTTTATATTTATAATTATCTTTATTATATATCTATATAAAGAGAGATATAGAAAAAATTTTGAATATAGAATATTGAAATTTTATAATACGTTAATTAACTTTCAAATATAAATGAAATTATTTTTTTTATTTTCAAGCACCTTTATTTATATTATCTCTATCAACTGATTTAATAATTTCCAATTAAATGTAATGTTTTTTAGACTTATCTTTTGCTGATAAAATTAATGTTGAAATAAGATTATTTTTTTTTTTTTGCTTATTTTTTTAAATAAAAAAAAATAAATAATCTATATCACAACATATAATTAATTCATATATGATAATATAAAAGTTAAAAAATTTTAGTGTTAAAATTTCTCGAAAATTTTTTTTTCTAATCCTCTTATATTTCTATTTATATACATTGCTAAAATTAATTGCCATAAAGAAAGCGTCCTCTTGTGACTACGCGGTGGGGAGGGAAGAGAGAGTGCCGTCTTCATTTGTGAGTAGAGGCGAGAGCAGGCGAGAGGCTACGGATACGAGAGTTACCCACTCAGCCGTCTCTGCCGTCTCCTCCGCTTGAGATCTTCAAGATGGCAGACATCGAATTGAATGTTGATAGTCTTATTCAAAGACTTCTTGAAGGTATGCCATACCATTTATGTCATTTCAATGATATTCCTAAAATAACTTAACCCTATTTTTGACATTTGCCTAATTGATTCTACTTGTTATAAATTTCATTTTATAAATATGTGATTTGTCTGTTTGGCTGTCATTGAAAAATAAATTTTGCCATAAATATCTAGAAATACTAATACTATTTTTCTTTTAAAGTACGAGGATGTCGACCTGGAAAATCTGTACAAATGACTGAAGCTGAAGTAAGAGGTTTGTGTTTGAAGTCAAGAGAAATATTTTTACAACAACCAATCTTACTTGAACTTGAAGCACCATTAAAGATTTGTGGTAAGTGGCATGATTTATTTGTTTTTCAACTTTTAATTCTAACTATTATTTTTAACCCGTTTATATTTTCAGGTGACATTCATGGACAATATACAGATCTTTTAAGGCTTTTTGAATATGGAGGGTTTCCACCCGAAGCAAACTACCTATTTTTAGGAGATTATGTTGATAGAGGAAAACAATCATTGGAGACCATCTGCTTACTTCTTGCTTATAAGATCAAATATCCGGAAAATTTTTTCCTTCTCCGTGGCAATCATGAATGTGCTAGTATAAACAGAATATATGGATTTTATGACGAATGTAAGTTGAATAAATCATTAAATATATTAATTAATTTTGTTTAAAATTCAATAATAATTCATTAACAGTTTACTCTTATAAAAAACGAAATTTGTTAATATCTGCGCGTTATCATTTACGAGGTCATTTCATTTCAATTGACATATGAGACATCATTGTAATCTATATAGATGTTTAAAATCAACAATTAAATTGTCAAAACAAATGTCAACTTAACCAAATGCATTTATAAAAGAAGAAATTAAATTTCAATTTTTTTTATAAAAATATTTTTAAAATTTTAACAACTTTACCATATATTTAGATCATAAAACAGAAATATCTAAAAAAAAATGTGATTTTTTATTTATATCGGGTATTTTTAAATTTTTAATTACCACTTGTTTATTTATATGGGAGAAGGGAAGGAATTTTTGTTTTTAGCTTTACTCTATTTATATCATCATCCACTTTCAAAATGAAATCTTATCAACAATATAATATAAATCAATGATTTTTATTTCCTTTTAAGGTAAAAGAAGATTTAATATTAAACTATGGAAGACTTTTACTGATTGCTTTAATTGCCTGCCAATAGCAGCTATTATAGACGAGAAGATATTTTGCTGTCATGGAGGTTTAAGCCCTGACTTACAAGGAATGGAACAAATCAGACGCATAATGAGACCCACTGACGTTCCTGATACTGGTAAGAAACTATTTTTAACTCCATCTAAATAATTAAATAACTTAAGTCAATAAATAGCTATATTTACCTTTCTATTCTATTCACTTTAAGTAATTAATATCCTCATGTAAATTTAATATTTGTATATTAAAATAGAATATTTCCGATTTAAAATATCATTTTATTTTATTGTTGTTTTTAACAAAATAACATTAATGTTTAAACTCTTTTACACCAAAATATCAAAAATATTTTATCAAATTATTTTGGGATTGGTTAATTCTTTAAAGAATAAATGACATTAAATATATAAAACATGATTGCTATAATTTGAAACTAGTTTTGAACACTTTGCTAATTAACTATCATCATCAGTCTAAATAAGGATCTTAAAATAGACTAATAATAGGTTTTATTGATTGACAACCTTGGAATATTTTATTTTGTATACATGATCTTAATATTTTTGTTTATTTCAAAATGTAGTCTAAAGTTATCATAAAATACTAATCAAATATATATATTTTTAAAAAAAATACTAGAATAATGCTAAATTCTGAATTAAGGAAATTTATAATCTATTATTTCAATAAATACAACTAAATTTTTGTTGAAAGTTGAATAATATTTCATTTTTTGGAATAAATATTTATATTATCTTTTTACTTTTGTAAAATATTTGTTTATACTTCTATATTATTTATATTTATTTCTTATGAAAATATTCTACAACTAACTTGTTCATCGACTACATTCTCAACACTTAAGTCTATATATTTATTTTTATTTTTGTTTTTTTGTATAAAATGTTCTAGGACTTTTATGTGATTTACTCTGGTCAGATCCAGACAAGGATGTTCAAGGATGGGGTGAAAATGATCGTGGTGTGTCATTTACTTTCGGTGCTGATGTTGTAAGCAAGTTCCTAAATCGACACGACTTAGATCTTATTTGCAGAGCTCATCAGGTCTAAATAAATTTATTATATTATTAATTATATTATATATTATTTAATTAACTAATTATATTAGGTACATTCATTCATTATAATTTTTTATATTTCTTACTGGTAGCAGTAATAACAATTTCTGCAACTCTGATATCTGACACCTGAAAATAATTTTACCATTAACATTTGAAATTTAAATCTTTCAAGTATAATGTTATTTCTATATTACTATGTTATATTTGATTATTTTATAAGAATAATAAAGAAATATCATCAAAAATTTTTGTAAATATTAAGTACATTAGAACAAGGAAAAAATTTTCCCGAAAGTATTTTTATTCATTCAAAAAAGACATATTAGATTATACAAGTCTTTTTTTGGTTGAAAGTACATTTATTATGAATCAAAATAGTAAAACAACTTAAAGGAGGACAAATAATTGAAGATATTCACCTAATTTTATTAAATGTGAAAAAATTCATGAAAACAAAGAAGAAATTATAAAGATTTTATTAAAATAAAGATAAAAACTATATATATATATATATAGTTAAATTAAGATAATGATAAAGTATTATCAGATCATATTTGAGGAGATCTAAAAATACAAATTAACCTTTGCCTTAACTTACTAAGAATATGTTAGAAAAAAATATATTTATTTATATAAATATAAATTTAGGTTTTTATTGAAGTTGCCATTTATAATTTATATGAAAAACAATGTTTACATATATTAATACCATCTGCTTTAATGAAATATTTAATAGAGATATAATTTTGATGTGAAATCAACACAGAGAATTCTGATTTTTAGATCTTGGCCTTTAATTAATAATTACTTATTATCTTTAATTTTGTAAAAATGTAACTTAAAAATATTTTATGCTAATACCATTGCATAATATATTATATTTTAATTTAATATAATAAATCTTTCACTAAATGTTTAGGTAGTTGAGGATGGCTATGAGTTTTTTGCTAAACGGCAACTGGTCACATTATTCTCAGCACCAAATTATTGTGGAGAATTTGACAACGCTGGAGGGATGATGTCTGTAGACGAATCCTTGATGTGCTCCTTTCAGGTAAATATTATCATGAATCTAGATGTTTATTATAAATAACTATAATTCATTTCAAACTATTTCAGATTTTAAAACCTTCCGAAAAAAAAGCAAAATATCAATATGTAGGTATGAACTCTGGGCGACCCTCAACTCCGCAAAGAAATCCACCCAAGAAAAAATAGTCATTTTATCACCCAGGGGTATTTATTTCTAAATTAATAATATTTAAAATTATATATATTTATATATATATCTATATATAGATATAGATATATATAAATATATATAAAGAGCCTTCTCTATTTTCTATTGCCATATTTAATGTTAATAATATGTCCTAGCGTGAGACTACTAACTGCTGTAATTTTATTTTATTTTTTTGTTAAATCTGTTTTAAATTTTTTAATTGTGAAATGGCACTAAAATGACTGATTAAATTCATCAATTTTAAATTTGTTTATTTAAGTCTAGTGAGTGAAAGATTTACATGTTTTAAATATGTTCCCAAAATAAAAATTTAAAATACTTTCTAATTCCAAAAGCATTTATTTGTTTCTATTTCCTTTATTTTCATTTCTTCAATAAATTATAATATATATTTAGATGATAATAAACAATTTCATTCATTTCTTGTAAATAAATGTTATCATAAATATTCACTAGCACCTTGCTTATTTGCTAAGCCACCAAAAAACGAGCCATGACATGCGGATAATTATCTGTCTTTCTCATATCTCAGCATTAAAATTACTAAAATTTTCATAAAAATAAATATATTTATAAAGAATTAGACTGTTATTATTCTAAAATTTTAATTATTAACTTACAATTTTAACTTAAGTTTTATAACAATCTATTTGTGTTAAATAAATAATATATAGTATTCTATAAAATAAATTATTATTTTTCTCTTAGTAGAAGGTACTATATATTATTTATTTTATAAATGAATTATTTCCTGTACAATTTGATAAATATAATTTAATATTTAAATCATCATTTAAAGCGTATAATTGTTTCACGTTTTAATTTATTTTTATTCTTGAGGCAATGGTTTATTAGATGTAATCTAATTTTTTAAAACATTGTTTAAATAAAAAAAGTTATAATTTAAATTTATTGTTGAAAACTTGTTCTAAGATGTTCATGTTTATAGCTAGAGTAATTTGATTACAGATAAATAAATTATTATTCATATATTTTAAATATATTTTTCCCAATATTTATAAGAAAAGTTAAAAAGATATTTTTAAAATTTATAAATATATATATATTTATTCAATATTTCATTGATTGTAGTTATCCTCTAAGATGAACTTAAAAATATATCTGTAAAGATAATCATGTTTATTATTTATTCCCTTTCATTATCCTTTTTCAATTTAATTATTTCTTTTTCAGTGTTTACTTAATCAATATATTTATTTAATGAATAAATTATTCTTAAATAAATACAAAAATAAAATAATTATCTTGGGTTGTATTATTTAAACAAATGTTACATCGATATTTCTCAAATCCTTATTGAAACAAACTACAAATATTTTTAATATCCTTAAATTTAAACAATTTCTCTATATAAATAATTTTATATACATTTTAATATTCCATAAAGAAAAAAATATTCCTATCTTTTGATTTGAATTCATATCATTAAATTCTTTGAACAACTAAGTTCTAAATTATATCACGAGAGGGCGGTACATAAATTGCCATGACGGATGCACAAATAAAACATATTTGAATGCATTCATTGATGAAATTTATTAAAATATATAAAAACGGTTTATAATGATCGGACCAACTCTAATAGTAAGTATGCAAAGATGAAATTTTATCCTAATAATTAAATAAATTAAATATTCTAAATATCTTTGATTACAATAAATCAGATTCTTCTAAATAAAAAATTTAATTTATTGTTAAAAAAATTCTGGCATTGTGAAATAAAATATTTCTAATCTAAACTTGTTAATATATAATGAAAGAGATGGTAGTCCTAAGAGGGGAAGGGGTCTATGAATGAGCAATAACTTAATTTTTTGAGAATTTATGCAAAATTAAGACAACATTTAAATATGTGATTTCTTATATAATTTTGAATTGTTTAGGATTATTTAATTGAATTGCAATAAGGAACAATTTCAATTGTTTCTTTTAATTTGAATTAATATAGAAGATTGAATTTCTAAAATTTTAAATTTAATTTTAAGATTTATTTATTTTTTGAATAATTATTGTGATAATATATTAAGAATATGTATATAATTATAAAAATGCAATAAATACTTGTTGATTGATCGAGATAAATATTTAAATTTTAGATTTATATAAAATAAAATTGATTTTTAACTAATGATCGTTGTATATGTGAACAATCTAGAATTTATTTTTAAAATACATTTTTTTAAAAATAAATTTTAAATGTATTACTAATTATTGTAATGTCTCAAATGAAATTCGACCCCAACGGATTCTTTGATGAAAGAGACCTCAGTAGATCTGATATCACCACCCTATAATGAAATGTTTAATATCTTCCTTCACAATTGGAAAAGCAGAAAGAAAGATTTGAGAGAAATGTGTGTGTGCTTTCAAAAGGATAGTATATATATAATTCACAAGGCGTGAGCATCCATGGTAGTGATCAGACAAATGTTACAAAAATTTCTGGTCAAGACATTCCACGATGTTTCTTGGTTCACCCAATCTCATTTTTGTGAAAATATTTGAATTCAAAATTTTTTTCAATAATTTGAAAATTTTGATACTACTTCATTCAAAATATTATAATAAATTTCATAAATTTATTTATTTTATGAATTTATGAATAGAAGATCAAGTGCACAGAAATGTAATATTATATCATACCTTATATATTAATATATTGTCTTTCGAATCTTGAAAAGTATTCACATATAAAGTTTCAGCTTTATTTTGAGTTAAAGAATTAATTTGAATGGCGCTCATTTTTGAGCAAAATAATTTTAATTTGTTAAATAAATAATTAAAATGAATATTAGAGGGCTTAAATATAAAAAGATATCAATACCACAACATTAAAATGATTCAAAATAGCTTATTAATATGTCTTAAAAAACATTATCTATACATATATATTATTAAATAAATAATTATGATCTTTTAGACGACTCGTTGTACTGATCATACATCTCCTCCCCGCTTAGGAGGCAATCGACTTGATTGGCGCTTTGTAGAACGTCCAAAAGATAGAGGATTTTTTTAGATTATTTAATATTATTTAAATATTTAATTAATTTTAAATGATAATTAAAGAAATAGTATAAATATTATTTCTATTAAATTATATTTTTTATAAAAAAATCTAATAATTTAATTTAAATGATGATTGAAAGCATTTTTCAAACTGGAAGGCGCGACAAATTTAAGAGAAATATAATATTTTATTCATAATATAACATTAATAAATATAAATATATAAATTTATTTTTCAATTTTGATAATCGTTACATATAAATTAAAAAAATCTGGACTGTGTCTCCACTCTCTCTCAACTATCTCGCAAATTTGAATTGGATTAAATAACATATTATATTTAAATTAAATTAAATTAATTAAATTATAAATTAAAATTAATAAATAATATTTATTGAACCAGCGCGTGTTTGGCTCTTAGTTGATAGCACCACGTCACGTGCTGGCGCATGATTTGCAGTGTTAAAAAATTAATTCCGGTACTTTCAGAGATTCAATCAATCTGAAATTCTATATATAGCAGTTTTATACAATTTTTAATCCTGTGATAGTTTTTATCATATCTTTATTTCCACGGTCAGTTTAGAGGAAAAAAAATCAAAACGTGATATGTAATGACCCTCTTCCGAATGAGCTACATTTCTCAAAAGTTGATAGAAAACTACGAATTTTAGATAATGCCTTTATACCAAATTTCATTATTCTAGCTCAAACCTTTTTTACGTATTCTTGTTTACATACACACTCGTATATACTCACACACACATACATACATACATACACACAGACATTTTCCTCAACCTTATTGAAAATGACTCAGGAACCTTCAAAATGTATAAAAACACCAAAATTTCGATATCGAAAATTTTCGTGATCGCAATACTATCACTGGCGAGATTGTAAAAATGTATAGCCAACCATTTTCTCATTAATTTTTATTATATTAGAGGAGAGAGATCCTATATAGCAGGGGTCGGCAACCTTTTTCGGATGGCGGGCCATTTTCAAAATAATTTTTTTTATGCGGGCCGCACATTCAAATATAACTTACATAGTGCTTTTATATCATATACAAGTATAAATATTATTAAAAGATTATAGAAAAAAGTACTTTTTATTGACAAAATTTATCAATTCTTAAATAAAAACATACGATTCCAATTACATACTTATAAATATAATAAAATAATATAATAATGAAATAAATATTATAATAAAAGAACAAGAATGTTAGAAAACAAAAATAATACAGTTTGTAACAGGAAAAAGGAAAATACAATTTCAATTACAAAAATACATTATTATGTGAATATAAAATATCTTTCATTTTATTCATTCATTAAGGTTCAATGCGATGTTTGTTCTTGAATATTGTTGGATAATTCATTTACGTCCGGTTGTGTTTGGGATACTGAGATCCTCAACAAGTTTTGTAAATTTGTACTTCTGTTCGTATACATTATTGCCACCGGCCACATTTCGGCACGTTCTGTTGATTTTTTCAAAATTATATTAATGCTTTGGGGGGGCCGCACAAACAGGCGAAAAGGGCCGCATGCGGCCCGCGGGCCGCAGGTTGCCGACCCCTGCTATATAGTAGTGATTCTCAACCTGAGCGATCGACATCTTAAAGGGGGCGATTAATTGACTATCTTAGTTATTTTTGGGGGGTGATAAGTTATTTTTTTGGGGCGAAATCATTTTCAACTCTAAAAAAAGGTTAGATGATTTTGCGAACAGGCTTTTAAACATTTCCGCTTTTTTTCAATATGGTTCTAAAAAAAAAGATTTCGATTTTTCAATATGGCTCTAAGTATCACCAAGTGCCCCTACCTTATATTAGGGATTATCATGCAACTTTTATCTGTTAAAATTTATAGGGGGGCGAATAATGAAGCCGGCCTGACGAAGTGGGCGTTTGGTCCAAAAAGGTTGAGAACCACTTATATATAGGATTACGAGAGGTATAACATTAAGTTATCAAACCTCTGGGTATATGAAATTAAGTATAATAAAAATTATTTTTTTGGAATTTCTAGAATTAATTCTAAAAGGGGTATGGGTGGGTTTTCTGAATTTAAAGAGTCAACAGATAAACAGTACGGGTAGTTTCGAAATTTAAGGATGAAACGTCAACAAGCTAAAAATGTTTAAAAATAAAAATTAAACGTCCATTTAAGTTTTAAAGTTACGGACATTTTCGGATAATTTCAACCTTCTTTTAAATATACAGTTATTATTGATTTTTGTCACAATTTATTATTCTATTATCTATTATTCTATTATAATACTACCTAGAAAGTAACCAAGAGTTAAAAAATATTTTCGCGAGATTCAACTTTTAACTAATTTTGATTTTCTAACTTTGATTATCTTAATATTTAGAGAAATTTATAATAAACCAAAATGGCAAATTATAATTTTTTTATTTATTAAAGCTTTTGTGGTTATTTTGATAATTATTAAGAGAATTTTTATTAAAAGACCACATTATTTGTATAAAATTATTTATTAAATTAAAATAATTGTGTACAACGTTTCAACTGCTTATTCTGCAGTCGTTTTCAAGTAACCGTACGCTTGCTCCGATTCAAGCGGACTGATGCATGTTGGGACACGTCACCTCTTATATAGGCAGTGATATTGGCGCCAATTTTTGGCTCCAATTTTTGCCGCCAATTCTTAATCTCAACATGAAGTCAGCAGCAATTGTCAAAGCAAGCGTTTACAATCAGGAAGTATGATAGTGCATTATGTCTCTATAAAAAAGATAGTAAATTATTTCTATAATCAAGATATATACATAAATACACATTAGATTAATTATATTTCATTCAAATACATAAAATCAATTTTAGAAGATTAATATTTTTTTGTTTTATTCAATTTGCAAATTTTCGTATAACTTCATCTTTTCTATTTCTCTTGTTATATTAAATCAATTAATCAAATTAAAATTCCACTAAAAAGAATAAAATAATATAAATATAAAAAAAAATTTATAAAATAACGTTTTTCGAATGGACTAAAAAGAATAAAATAATTTTTCTATAAGCCTGACAAAGTTTATGGATGAATTGCTTCATATTCAACTGAGAAGATTTTAGTTTTCATTTGATTTCTATGCAATTAACTTCCTTTATAGAGCTATCATATATATATATAATATATTAATATATATATATATACCACACTAAAACACTTCATTAACTAACACTATTTTTTCAAATATAATCAACGATTTTGGATTTGATTGATAATATGTAAATGTAATAAAAATTCTTTTAAATTGTGATACATACTTTGATATAAGTATATTACAGTGATAAATAATAAAATATTAATTTCTTAGCTCTTAAACTATCAATTTTATTGCACGATAAAAAAAATTTGTCAGTTTTTGTGTTTAATAAAATTTTTATTATTACAAAAATTTGACTTGAATTTTCTTATAAATAAATAAAACCAAATGCGCCCAACGTTTTTCGTTGAATATGAAGCAATTCATCCATAAATTTTGTCAGGCTTATAGAAAAATTATTTTATTCTTTTTAGTCCATTGGAAAAACGTTATTTTATAACATTTTTACCGACCGACGATAGTAAGGGAGGTATTGTTTTCACACCAAATTTCACATGTGGAGATTTTTAGATATCTCCACGAATCATGCATTTTCTAAACAGAAAAAAGTATTTTTAGCATGATGTCTGTCCGTCCGTCCGTCCGTATAGATGTGTACAGCCTGAACGGCTCAACCGATTTTGATGAAATTTGGTATATTTACTTAATGCATCAGGGGGATGAATTGATCAACTTTTGGTGCAATTCCGGAAACCGGAAGTGGTAGTATTAGCGATCGACGATAGGAAGGAAAGGGTTATTTTCACACCAAAGGAGATTTTTTTATATATCACCACGAATCATGCACTTTGTATTGGTTTTATCCTCGAGAAAAATCATATTTATTAGTTTTTTCTTGATTTAAAATTATATGACGTCATCCAGCCATTCATGACGTCACAGCCTGGTCTTGCATATATATTATAAATAAAATGAAATTAAAAATGTTTATATTTATTATTTATGTATCCATATCTGTTTTTTATTACCTTAATAGATATATTAAAATTATTTGAAATTGTTTCTGTAGCTGGAAATTAATTTATTTCAAACAGTCGGTCGGTTCGGACCTGGCCACAGGTCAACTTATTTTATATTTATATTTTCCCAATCCAGTCACACGTGTAAATAATTAATCTTATCTTATCTTATCTTCTTATGAGAGTAAAAATTGTTTCTCTGTTTGTTTCTCTGTTTCTTTGTTCTCAAAAACCGCTCTAACGATTTTTTTGAAATTCACACCTGTGATAGTATTTATAAAGAAAAATTGAGTTTTATTGACCACATCTCACGAAACTTTATTAGTTCTTCTTAATTTAAATTTATAATATATGGATGACGTCACAACCACCGCATGTGAGATATATATATCTATTCTTAAAATAAAATTAAAAATATTTATATTATATTCATATATTTGATTTTTTAATTTCATTAATAGTTTTACATTTAAATTATTTGAAATTGTTTCACACAACGTTTAAAAGAAGATTTATCTTTATATTCGATTCGATATATAGTAGGAGAATTAAATGACGTTATCAATTTATTATACTCCGGTAAATATTATAAAATATTATTTACTAAATATTCAAACAATATCAAATATTCAATTAGATAAAACATTTATTTGTTTTTGTGTTCTTATTTAAAATACATTTTAATTTAATCAGTAAATTAATTATATATATTATTATTGTAAATGTTATATCTATCTATGTGTCCCTTCATACATTTTGAATTCACCCATAATATATCTTATATTCTTATATACTTACTTGAATATAATTTAAAAAGTTTTAAAAGTTTTTTTTTAATATTTTATGAATTCAAATCGTCAATTGAAAATGAAAAATCCAATTATGAGATCAATTATTCATATAATTTTAAATGTTTTCGTGTTTTATAAATAAAATATTAAAAAAATAAACTTATAAACAAAATATTCTTTGAATTATTTTGAAACATTTTAGGAAACAAATTTTTAATGGGTCATTTTTAGAAATTCCATTTAACAATTATAATAAATAATTAAAAAATTGTAAAATTTTTAAAGTATATAAAAATAAATTGTACCACTCGGGGGTACAGGGGGCGGAGCCCCCGTCCAGCTGTGAAGAGCGCCGAACGATTTTTTTGAAATTCACACCCGAGATAGTATTTATAAAGAAAAATTGAGTTTTATTGATCATATCTCACGAAACTACATTTTTATTAGTTTTGTTCTTCTAAATTTAAATGTATATATGTGACGTCACAACCACCGCCTGTGAGATATATATATCTATTCTTAAAATAAAATTAAAAATATTTATATTATATTCATATATTTGATTTTTTTTTTATTTCATTAATAGTTTTACATTTAAATTATTTGAAATTGTTTCACACAACGTTTTGAAGATTTATCTTTATATTCGATTCGATATATAGTAGGAGAATTAAATGACGTTATCAATTTATTATACTCCGGTAATTATTATAAAATATTTGTTTATGTTAGGAAAACATATCAAAAAAGAGAATTTACATTTTGTATGAAGGGACACAAATAATAATAATATATAATTAATTTACTGATTAAATTAAAAAATTGTAAAATTTTTAAAGTATATAAAAATAAATTGTATAAATTGGTTAAAGGGTCGAGTGATAGTTCGGTGTCACAGGTATATATTTTATATCAACACGCCTACTTTTCTGTTTGTATGTTATTATTTGAATGGCGATTCGGTGAATGGTTAATGGTTAATTAACGATCCATATAACATCATCGACTGGGCCGCTACCATAAGGAGTGAAAATAGTGTCGAATAGAAATAGACGATATTACTTGGATTAATCTTATTATACTAGCTAAAATTGTTTGTTTTATAACCACTTGGGGCGCTAAACAGTTTTTCAAAAAAACACTATAGAAAAAAAAATATATGTATATATTATATATTTATGTATTATTGAGGAGCACAAGTTCATTCATTTTACTCAGATTGATGCAAATGTGTAACATTTAATAATTGTAATAAATAATTAAAGAATTGTATATCAATATTTTTCAAAGGGTAGAGCGAATGCCGGTGTCCCAGGTATTAATATTACCAGCCAAATCCAATAATAATGAATCATTTTTTTAACTTAAGTACCAGTACTTTTAACCAAATACGATGTACCACTCGGGGGTACAGGGGGCGGAGCACCCGTTCAGCTGTGAAGAGCGCCGAAGGCGCTCTGACCAGCTGGTTATATATTTATGTATATATTGTGAGACATTTTATTATTACCCTAACAAAATTAATTAAAATATAAAAAAAAAAAATTTTCAATTTTTTTAATAGTTTAAACT
Organism: Labia minor; assembly: GCA_963082975.1. Taxonomy (NCBI): domain Eukaryota; kingdom Metazoa; phylum Arthropoda; class Insecta; order Dermaptera; family Spongiphoridae; genus Labia; species Labia minor. Next base: position 60,029,999 of record OY720345.1, read on the forward strand.
AATTGTATTTATATTCAATATCTAATAAATTATAAATTAAAATTATTAGATAATAATAATAATAATAATAATAGCCTTTATTAGTTCTTACATGTACAAAATCATATTAAATAGTAATATAAATACAATAATAATATTTACAAATTTATATACATTTTTTTTTTTTTTTTTTTTTTTTTTTTTTATTTTTTTTATTTTTGTATGGAACTAGGCCCTTTTAGGGCATAGGCCTCTCCCAGTCTTTTCCATTTTGGCCTATCTCTTGCAATCTTCATCCAGTCTATTCCGACTTCTCTAATGAACTCTTTAGACCATCTATTTGGCGGTCTTCCTCGATTTCTGGTTTTATCCAATGGACACCATTCGGTAGTGATTTTTGTCCACCTATCGTTGTTCATCCTCGCCACATGTCCTGCCCATCTCCATTTCAACTTCCTTACAGCTATGTTGATATTTTCCACCTTTGTTTTCTTGTAAATATCGGTTATTCGTTGCTTATCCATCCTTCTCACACCAAGTATACTTCTTATCATACTTCTCTGAGTGGTTTCCAATTTTGTCGATATTTTTTCTATCATCGTCCATGTTTGTGAGCCATAATTAAGTGTTGGTAAGATACACTTTTTAAAAACTTTTATTTTAGACGATATGTCTAGTTCTTTGTTTTTTAAGATAAATTTCAAGCCCCAAAACTTACCCCAAGATATTCCTATTCTTCTTGTTAATTCTTCATATGTTCTTGATTTATTAAAATTTAGTTTTTGACCCAGGTAAATTATTTCTTTTTTACATATGATGGGCGGTTCATTTTTTCCATAAGAAATATCTCTTTCGTCGCAATTTGTAATTATCACTGTTTTTTTGTTGTTGATTTTGAGGCCTATTTTTTTGCTTTCTTGATTTAATTCTCTAATCATACTTTTTATTTCCTTTTTTGAGGTCCCTATAACGACCACATCGTCAGCGAATCTTAGATTACTTAAATATCGTCCGTTCACTCTTAGGCCCCTCTTTTCCCATTTTAGTTGACGGAACACTTCTTCTAGAGCACAGTTAAATAACAATGGTGACAATGGATCCCCTTGTCTAACGCCTCTCTCTACAGTAAAGAAAGGTCCAGGATCATCAATAATAACTCTTGCCTGCGAATCCTCGTATATTTTTTTGATTAGGTTGGTATATCCAGTGTCCACACCTTGAGATATCATAGCGTGAAAGACACTCTCTTGATAAACCGAGTCGAAGGCTTTCTCGTAGTCTATGAACGCTAGGTAAATTTCTATTTTATATTCAATTGATTTTTCAATTATTTGATTTAATGTGTGCAGATGGTCGCATGTTGAATAGTTTTTTCTGAATCCGGCTTGTTCTACTGACTGCGAATTTGTAAGGATATTTTCCAATCGATTATTAATTAGTTTCATAAATATTTTTCCGATATTCGAAGTAATTGTTATCGGTCTGTAATTTTTAATATTCTTTGGATCACCTTTTTTAAATAAGATCATTATATTGGAAGTTTTCCATTGTTTTGGTATAATTTGACTTTTAATTATATTATTAAAAATAGATGTAAGTGGCTTTTTAATTAGTTTGATTGAGAGTCTCAATATTTCATTTTTTACACCGTCTATTCCTGGGGTTTTTCCTGATTTTAAATTATTAATAACGAATTCAATTTCACTTTCAATAAATAGAGGTATATTTATATTTTCATTTGGATGGATTAAGTTGTTGTTATGTTCCCTTAATATATTAGGATTACTGTATAGTTTTTTATAAAATTTGGTTGCTATAATTTTTATTTGGGTTCTATTAAATTTTTGATTTTTATTTTCATCATTGAGACTTGGAATTAATGTAATTCCCATGGATAGTTCTTTTTTTATTTTTTTAATAGAATTATATGGTTCTATATAATTTTTTATTATGTTATCATTATAATCTTTTAAATCTTTTTTTATGTGATATTTAACCAATTTACAAAGAATATTATGTTCGATTTTACCATTTATTGTGTTTCTTTTTATTTTTAATTCATTTCTTTGTTTTATTAGTTTTTTTGTATTTTCAGATAACTTGTGATTTTTTTTATATAATTCTTCGGATTTATCTTGCAACATTTTTATATTTTTTTCAAAAATATCGTATTGATCCTGTGTTTGTTGAATATTGAAGAAATTGATATTTTTAAGTTCATTTTCTACTTTTAAAATAATTTCTGTTGTTACATTTTGAATATTTATTATTTTCATGATTTGTTTATTGCATTTTGGATTTGGTCTTCCTAAAATTACACTCGAAGATAATTCTACCTTTATTAAACGATGGTCGGTGAAAAATGCAAATTTGTTATCAATTTCAAATTTACGTATCAAATTCATATGAGGAGATAGAATGTAGTCAATTTCGTTTTTATAAATTCCATTTGGAGCCATCCAAGTCCACTTTCTACCTGCTCTCTTCTTATAAAATGTATTTACAATTTTTAAATTGTTTGTTTGACAGAAGTGTACCAATCTAACTCCATTTCCATTTCTTTTTCCATAGCCATAAGGTCCGATGATCATCTTTTCTTCTTCTATTCTCTTTCCTACTTGGCTGTTGAAGTCTCCAATTAGAATTAATTTATTTTTAATATTATTACGGTATTCGTCTACAACATTGGCAAGCAAAATATAGAAGTCCTCGGTTGTTTGTTCATCAGCCTCCGCTGTTGGTGCATATACTTGTACGATTGTTATAGTACAATTGTTTTTATAGGCAAGTTTCAAAAGTGCTATTCTATCCGAAAAACCCCTAAACTCCACAATATATTTTTTCATGCTATTTTTTACCATGAAACCGACTCCCCGTCTTCCTCTTATCTGACCAATGTAATAAAAAATATAGCCAGATTTTCTTTGTAATATTTTTTCACCTATTCTCTTTACTTCTGACAGCCCCAAAATATCAATTTGAACACCCTCAAGAGCATTTTCAAGTTCGATTAATTTTTCCTCGTCTTTCAGGCTACGAACGTTTAATGTTGCTAGTATTATTTTTTCATATTTATTTTTATTATTTTTTTCCTTTGAATTATTTTTATTTAAGTTTCTATTTATATCTTTCTTTTTAAATGAAATCTTTTGTTTTAATTTATTATTTTCAGTATTATCATTAATTCTATTAAGGTTAGTATGGTCGAAAATATTATGAATTGGGAGGTTTTGGTCGGTTATGCCCGAGTTGACCAGACTTACTGGGCAGGAGTCGAGATTTTGAGTATTTTTTTCTTTCAGATGTTCTAAAGACCTAGCTCCTATGATCATTTCCTATTCATCGTCATCACTCTCGTCAGGCTTTTGGGACCCATCACATTTCTCTATTTTATTATAAAATGATGTTATTTTGCCTTCATTTAGTCTAATTCTTTTTTCTTTATTCTCTATTTTATCATTCAATTTATCATAAGTTGAACTATTTTTAGAATTTTCAGGAGAATTTCTTAATGCTCTTTTTTTAATATTTCTATTTTTATTCGATTCATTATCAAATTTTTCTATAATAAGTTGATCGTATTTTAATATGGCAAATTTGCCTTCCTTCCTTGCCTTTATTAATTTAGGAATTAATTCTTTCCTTCTAGCCAATACATCTTTGGGAAAATCATCAGTAATGTAATACTTCGAATTTTTAAATTTTTTATTATTTCTGAGGATAATTTTTTTATTTCTCAAAGACAGCATGGATATTAGAACTGGTCTTGTTTTATTTTCTGAGGGGCGTCCTATGCGCTTTATAATATTAATATGTTCAATATTAATCTCATTATTGGTTTTTTCTTTAACGATTGATATCACCTTATCCTCCAGTTCGCCAGGATGTTCCTCGTCTTCATCCAGCCCATGTAATATAATGTTTTTTAATTTATTTTCATGTTCCATTTTCCTCATTCTTTGTTCAAGTTCGACTAATCTTTTTTCAAACGTTTCGAATTTTTGTTCTACCAAAGAGAATAACTTAGTTTCAAGATGTTCATTATTCTTTTTTATTATATTTTTAATATCATCCTTCCACTCTCTTAAGAAATTCAATAATTCGGTTTTTTCCATTATTTTCCTCAAAATATTATATAAATGAGTCTCCTACCTGACAAAGTGAGAAAAGATAAGCAGATGTCCCCACTATAAGTTTCGGCAGCTCTCTCGAAATGCGTCCGTTCAGCTTGGACTCTCGCACTCGACTCAAAAAATCAAAGGGTAGAGCGAATGCCGGTGTCCCAGGTATTAATATTACCAGCCAAATCCAATAATAATGAATCATTTTTTTAACTTAAGTACCAGTACTTTTAACCAAATACGATGTACCACTCGGGGGTACAGGGGGCGGAGCACCCGTTCAGCTGTGAAGAGCGCCGAAGGCGCTCTGACCAGCTGGTTATATATTTATGTATATATTGTGAGACATTTTATTATTACCCTAACAAAATTAATTAAAATATAAAAAAAAAAAATTTTCAATTTTTTTAATAGTTTAAACTAATTGTATTTATATTCAATATCTAATAAATTATAAATTAAAATTATTAGATATCTGAGAGAAAATACTTCGACACAATGAACACAAGAATTTTCGAGTTCATTAGCACCTCTATATGTATATATATATATATAAATATTAAAGAACATAACTCATGTACATATATATACCATATATTTATAAATACCGATTGATTACTTAATGGAAAGAATTAAAAGATTAATAATTTTTCAGTTAATATTGAGATTAGATTAATCTTAATGCCGAGCTACCAGGTGATGGTCTATTCACCATTATTTAAGTTTACACGCCTTCCATGTAGTTTTGAACCCCTGGCTTTTGTCCGATCATAGTAGGCTGACCAGCAGAGCGCATAACCGCGCTTCTTTTGTACTCCACTCCCCAGTGACATTTGCTCAAGCCTCCGCCCCTAGGCCATTTACACTAAATACAAAGATATTGCGTCAAAACCTTAAGAAATTTTTATTTAAAAAGCGAGAAGTGACGGTATATACAATTTTCATTTTCTTTTCATTTTATACCAATACATATGTCGAAGATAATCGATGAATATCCTATATAAATAAAATTCTTTTTATCATTTTTGGGGCGGTGTGTCAGCCTTCCGGTGTAATGTCACAAGAAAATTGTCATCTTGCACGCGCGTGACAAAATTCTTTAGTCAAGGTTGACAGCCTTGGCCGCCTCCTCGATCGCAAATCAAAGCCTTTTTTGGGACACGAAGACAAATTGTTGCTTTGTTCGTGTTGATCGTACTCTGGTGTGTTTAGGGATCAAAGGGAGAGGCATTCGTTTTATACCTTTCTAAAAAACATATTCTATATTTTGGTTTCTTATATAATTGTGAGTGATCAATGAAGGAAAAAATAATAAATTCGCTAACAGACGAATTAATCTAGAAAAAATACATTTTTTAATCAAATACGAAAGTACATTTACGAGGCCAGCTCAATAAGTCCGTGAATTTTTGAATGAAACACAGGTTTTTGGATAAAAAAATATTTTATTTTTCAACTTATTGTTCGTCTCGTTTGAGCTCTATACACTTCGTCCAACGTTTCTCCAATTTTTTTATCTCTTCCAAAAAATAAGATTTGTCCAGGGCATTAAAATAGATTTGTTTGTGAGATGATTTCATCGTTGGAGTCACATCTCTTTCCACCGAGCCATTTTTTGAAGTTTGGAAAAAGTCACTCGGGGCTAAATCACGAGGTAGTCTGTTATTAATGGACGTTAAACAAAAACTAAAAGACCCAGCTGGTTCAAATTTCATCAGGAGTCAGCTGATAGTTGCCTGCTAACAGGATCAGTGTTTTAAAAAGTCACGGACTTATTGACCTGCCCTCGTCTAACTATCTACTAAAAATTTTTAACGGTTTGATTTTTCTCTTCAAATAATTAGCTGCTAAATATAACTAAAAATAAATTTTAAGCTTAAGCGGAATTATTTTTGATTTAATGAAAGAATTAATTTCTTAACAAAAAATACTTAATTATTAAAATATTAATTAAAATACTTAATTACTAACTACTTAAAATACTCAGTCATTATTTACAACATATTTATAATAATATAAATATAGTTAATAATTAGTAATTAATTTTCGAATCAAAACAAGGTTAGTCATTATTGTTATGAATTTAAATAATTAATTATTATTAACTTAGTATCAGAAGTTACAAAAGTTTTAAGTAATTAATTAAATAAATGTTTAGAAATAAATAATAATAATAATAATAATAATAAATACATAATATATATAAAAATTTTCGAAATTTTTTTACTTTTAATAATGTCGTTTTTGCGATTATTGTTGATAGATAGAAATACAAATCAACGCCAACCCAAGGGGTGAAGTAGGGAAGGGTGCTCGTTCTGTATGATTGAGATTCTTTGGTGGTGTCTTCCTGTCGATTGAGGTTCACTAAGTGGATATCAATGCTCGAATCGCCTCGGCACGTTTATTTCATATCCCCATCGTTCCAAGCATTATGATTGCTTTCAACCCCAATTCCTTTCCACTCCCCCAAGCGCAGGGCAAATTGACATATTTCCTACTTGCATTATCGTTTAAAGATATTAGAGACATGAAATCAGAGACAAATCATATACTATCATATCTAACGCAAAGAAATTCAATTCACTATATTTCTAATGAATGTGTATTCTTTGTTTTTAATTCTTATATGCATTTATTAATTTATATGTTTATCTTTTAAGATTATATTTTTATTATGAATTAATAAAATAAATTATTTTTTTTAACCAGTTCATAAAGTATATAATTATTATAATCGATATATATTTAAAAAATTAAATAAATTATTTTTTCTAATATTAAATATAATATAAATAATTCAATGATTAATTTCAAATTTATATTGTTTGGCGTTTGTTTACATTTTAAGTTAACTTTTTGATTGATTTTTTATGAATTTATTTTTAAAATATATTTTTTTTTAAGTGTATTTAATATTTAATATTTTTTTAAATGTTTATTCAATTACTGAATAATATTTTAAAAACCCCAAGACTTTTCAGATAAGATAATAAATTTATTTTTAAAAATTGTCAAAATTTCTAAGAATTTTAAATATGTATATATTATTTCTCACCTGTTGCCTATCATATATTAATTGAATGGTCTTCTTGTTTACTATCAGTTAGAGCACATTTTTTTATAAGGGCGGAGGCTTGTTAAGTCAACTCTATTATATTAACGTAAGTACATTCTAAATATTCTTTTATTCTTGAATGTCTTTAAACCTGAGGAATCTTTCATTTTTTGAATAGATAATATAAAAAACCTCTGACTTTTGTACATTCTACTCAATGACAACTCCTATCAAGTCGGTTATATTAATTAGATGTCCTCACAACTTTTACCTTGACTTTTTTTGATTGGAGGCGCAACGTTTTATCAAATAGCTTCCCAATTTTGATCCCGGAGGCTGGGTTGACTCCGTCCCATGGATCACGATAATGTGAACCAACGATGTTGCCTTTTACCCTGTGGCGCCTTCCATAGATAATAAAATAAATAAATATTTAAAATAATATTTAATAAATTTATTTTTAATAAGATGACAATATTAATTATCATTTTTATTAAGTTTCTGTATGGCATATTATTATCTATTATAGCGGGATCAAATTAACATTTTAAAATTAATCATTAAAAATTTATAATAAATTTAATCTCTTTCTAATCTTCAAAATAATCTTTAGGGAATGTAAATCGCTCTATTTTATCTCTGGCCACTCTTTAAATTTCATGAAAACAATGATTTATAAGTTTTAGTTGAAAAATTGTTTAAACGTGAGAATATTTATAATATAATATTATATAATTATGTTATATAATTAACATTTAGATATTTAATTTTCACCAATCTATTTTTGTGTTACTACTAGATTTAAAAATTCTAAAAACCACTTTACCACAACCATCATTATTCTTAACCACCTCCATCCAATTCGTATTTTCTTCTAAATTCTTCACTTTTAACTAAATATTGTCACACCAATCCTTAATTTAATAAATTAATATTATAAATATTATTTATTGTATATAGTGCCCATCTTTATTCATATTATAAAACAATTTATTTACATTTTTTTTTAAATTAAAAAAAAAAAAAAATAATAATCATATAATTTTCCCTTACCTTTGTCTTGTAATTATTTTATACTATTTTGATTGATTATTTGAGCAAATAATTGTGTTTTATGATAACGTTAGAATGAAGTTATCTAACTGTGAAAATGTCAAATTAAAGAGCCGAATTAAACACCTCTGACTTGGCAATACAGATCTGTTTTCTAAAGATTTATGGAAGGTAATTGCACTGATCCAGGTTTGCTTCCCCTCGACTACCTCTCTAAAGCAGTCCGTGAATATCACTGAGCTCCTTTGATATGAGCTGCCCAGTATATAAAGTCCCAACAGCCAGTTATATTTATTTTCCAAACAAGAAAACAGAAAAAATTTAATCTGTCTTTAAGACTAGACGTTTTTTCTCACCTGGCACAAAGCTATTTATTGTGAAAGAATTACGGACCGCCCTGTCGGTTCATCACTTAAATAACTCTGTTACTATTACTGAGCAATTTGTAGCAAACGGATCCGACTGTATGATGACAGGAGGTTAATCCTTCTTTTGAAATGTGAAGGTGTACGGAGGACGTCCAGGCCCTTTAATCCCAATGCAACCTTTGCCTTTTGTGCATTTGCTGAACTAGCCAGCCATTCAACAGCATATTGCATTTATTTCGATATATTTATTTCTTTTGCCTTTTACTATAAAAAAGAATTGAAGCCGGAAAAGAATATCTTTCACTTTTTCTATTTATTCTCACGAAAAAAAAAACAAGATTGGATTTTTCTATTTCATTTCACCTGAAATGAAATGATTAACAATATTATCCCTCTCTCTTTCTCTCTAATTCATTCAAAATTGGAGTTTCATTCACAAATTACTTATATATATATATATATATATATACATGTTTTTTTTATTATTTTTTAATTAATTATAAAATATCTTAATTTATAAATTTGATTTGAATGTTTATTACATTTATCAGTTAATGAAAAGTTTCTTTTACTTATAATAATGATTAATTAATTAATATATGTATAAATTCTACTGCATTCTACCTTTAATTTGAGGTTCCTCCCCTTTTGTTATCAACGAATCGTTACAACCCCTCAATTTTCATAGCAATCTAATATCATCAATATTCAATACTAAAATTTATTTAATCGGCTACAAAATAATCTACCAAATTATTTATAAATGTACATCAAAGTAATATTTTGTTCTTTAAACCTTTATAATTTATAATTATATTGCTTGATTACAAATTGTCTAATGGTTAAAGAGTCATTAAAATTACTGGAGGTAACTTTTATGCTTTTTCCAATTAATGTGTCGACGTTTCGGTCTTGTATCAAGACCCTCTTTCAGGATTTTGGCTTTGTTATTTTTCTCAAATAGAGTGTAGTAATGAATGATACATGTCCTTTATATAAAAATATATCTATATATAATCAGAGTGCTAAAAAAAATATTGATACATTTAAAAGCACCATTGTTATTGTTGTGGCTGACCGCTGTGACCTAACCCAATATATAATATCAAATTTTAAATGTATTATAAGCAAATGTTACTCAAATACCAAATTAATAATTTTTTCAATATTTTTTTTATGTTTATTAGTCTGATTTTTAAGTGTTAATAATTTCTCTTTTTGTACTAAAACTTTTTTACAATTATTTCTTCTTTTTCATTTTAAAAAATTAATATTTAAAAATATTTAGAAAAATGTATATAATTGTAATTTTTAAAAACATTAAGTTTACAATATGAAGGAATTTAAATAGAATTAGAATCATAGTTCATAAATAAGCTATGCTTTAAGATGGTTTAAGTAGCAATGCCACAGCAACACATTGCCATTTGATAACGAAACTATAAAACAAGTGTGCTAAAAATCTAGTTACTTAGTTAATTCAATTAAATATTGAGTACACAATTCTTTCCAAACAGATTGAATTTATTTAATTAAACTATGTAATAATAATAATAATAATAATAATAATAATAAGGGTACTTTTATTTCTTTTAGAAAATACTACTATTATTTATAATTAATAATATTTTATACTGATTCTTTAAAATTTTCATCTGTATAATGAATAGATTTTATTTACATGGTTTGAAACAATTCAATCTATATTTACAAAAAGTCTCCCAATTATTTATTTATAAAATATTAAATATATAAATAAATTTATTTTCTTGTCAGGCTCAAAAGCCACTTTACAGTCGCCCACTGGGATTCTTATTTATCTTAGTATTAATTAGTATTTAATCATAGTTATGTTTTTACTATCTCGCCAGAGATAGTATTGCGATCACGAAATTTTTCGATGTTGAGATTTTGATGTTTTTATACGTTTTGAAGGTTCCTGAATCATTTTCACTAAGGTTGAGAAAAATGTCTGTGTGTGTGTGTGCGTGTATGTATGTAACCAAGATTACGCACAAACGGTTTGAGCTAGAATGATGAAATTTGGTACATGTGCATTATTCAAAATTCATAGTTTTCTATCAACTTTTGAGAAATGTAGCTCAACCGGAAGAGGGTCATTACCTACAAAGTTTTGATTTTTTTCTTCTAAAGTGACCGTAAAATAAAAATATATGTTTGATAATTTTTCACATATTAATAATTGTTTAAAACTGCTATATATAGAATTTCAGCTTGATTGAATCGCTGAAAGTACCAGAATTAATTTTTTAACACTGCAAATCTCACGCGCCAACACGTGACGTGGTGCCATCAACAAAAAGCCAAACATGCGCTGGTTTAATAAATATTATTTATTAATTTTAATTTATAATTTAATTTAATTTAATTTAAATTAATATATGTTATTTAATCCAATTTAAATTTACGAGATAGTCGAGTGGAGAATAATATTATATATATTGTCGTATATTGGATATTCTGGTGAGGTATTTTATTAGAAAAATTGGGTTGAAAACAAGTTTAAATTAATTTGGTAGCACTCTGGATAAATTTAATTATAATAAATGGTTATTGAATCCGCGGCGGTAAATAGGTTCAGATTAAAAATGCATATTTAAATTATACTAAAAATTATGTATTTAATAAACTATAAGAATTTATATTACAAAAATAGATAATAATGAAATTAATATAAAATTGACTGGTACCTTTAGAAATAGAAATATAAATTAAATGGAATTTAATTTATATTTAGCAATTGCAAATTATTATTAATTACCAAGGGTCGACCACAGTTGGTATATTGTGTAGTTAAGGAATTGAGAATTCATTGGAGACTTGAGTCTTGAGTGTCGTCCTGCGGATTTATCTGGAACATCGAGTGGGCAGCAACATTTCTCAAAAATTGTGTATGGATGTCCTTCCTGCCAGGGAAAATGTTCGTGTCTCTTTCTCCAATTCTTGATCAAGACTGACTCTAATATGTCTAAAAGTGTAGAAGGTCATCATCCCCTCATCTGCCACTTGGCAAAAGTGTCCACCCCTCTCTCCCTCTTGGGTAACGAAGAGGTATATCATCTGGGTATTTCCCTGGGTTATTTTTAAAACAATAAATCTAGAAAGTTATCTTTTATATACTCTGCCATGTGCTCAAACAAATAACTTTCTATATTTCCATAATATATATAAAAATGCTATTTTTATGCTTATATATTACATCCTTTAGTTTATGGAAAAAAAAATTAAATGAAATGCATAATTTTTTTTTTTTATATATATAATTATTAAACACAATGTTTTTCACTTAAGTATCTTGCACAAAAATTATTATTTAATATCACTGCACTGAACACAAACACTTATATTTTCACATAACAATAACAGTAATTTAATTTATTTATTTATTTTTTATATATTACATCAAATGGTTTAATTTTCTTAGATAATTTTTCGAAATTCTATTTCTTATAAATTCAAGCAAATTGTTTTTATTTTTTTTTTTTTTTATTAATTTTTAAATCGAATTTATTCGGATCACCTTTGGGGTCGGTGGATTATCGAAAAGGAATTTATACAATTAATATAATTTTGCACTCTTTCTAATTACTAAGGTATATAAAGTATAAAGTATAAAAAAATTTTTTTTAAACTTGAATTAAAATGACTAAATTATATTATTTTGGTTTTTATTTTTATTTTTAGTTTAATTACTCAATTATTAATTATTACTATATTTTAAAGTGAAAAATTTCCGACAATGAATATATAATTAATACTTTGTAAAGTACCACTTCCGGTTTCCGGATATACACCACAAGTTGATGAATTCATGCTACTGGTACATTAAGTAAATATTTCAAAATTTATCAAAATCCGTTGAGCGGTTTAAGCTATATACGCCTATGCGGACATACAATGGACAAAAGGACGGACGGACAAACATCATGCTATAAATACTTTTTTCTGTTAATAAAATGCATGATTCGTGAAGATATGTAAAAATCTCCAGATGGTGTGAAAACAATACCCCTTCCCTTCCTATCGTGGTCGGTAAAAAGAAACAAATATTTTTTTAAATTTTTTTTTTTTTTTTTTTGCGTGAAACAAATAATTAAATTTGTTTATTAGTCATAAAATACTCATAAAAGTAAAAAAAAAAAAAAATGAAAAACTAGAAGGGCAAGCTTTCGTTTTGGTAATTAATTTCCGACGAGTTTGTTGTTGGAGCACTATACTTGGTTTGAATCCAACGATATCAATCTTGATGAGACGTTCCGGTGTGAATAAGTTGCCATTGATTGTTTACTTGTGATATTGTGTGAATGGAGGGTGGTTTGCGGGTGGCAGCCAACCGCGGAGGCACGCGGCCCCTAATTGACTTCCGCGGGGACACGCGCCACCGGAACTCACACGCCCCTCGATGACCTGTGACGCAATTCGCCCTTTGCCAATCCAATCTCCCAGCTTATTATCACGGGGCCACGATTGTTCATTCTCGAGGCCTCTTCACAGGTCAAATAACGATTTTCCTTTCATTCTTTTCATGAAAATATAGAATCGGTTGAATAGGATCACCATTTATTTTTTTTTCATTATTCATGAATTGAAAAGAAATCAGCTAATTATGAAAATAAAAAAAAACATCTAACCTAATCGTTTTTTAGGTTATTTTAATGAAAAACAAAAATGGAATAAAAATCATATAATGCATTCATAATTTATATAAGAACATATTTCTCTATTTTCAAAAAATCTTTTTGGAATAATGTCAGTTTAAAATTTTGTAAAAATAAAATAACTATGTTCTATAAATCATTGGTAGCCTATCTACTCTTTGGCTCCAATAACCATTCATACTTTCTTAGTCGTTGTAAACTGAAAATGAAAAAGATAAAAAGCAAAATTGTTAATAATATCTTTTCTAAAAGAAATTTATGTTTAAAACGTTTTACAAATTTTTTAAATTTTTTTCTTGATTATTAATTATTTTCATATAATAATTTATATTTAACTATTTATTACTATTTACATGGTTTAAGGTACTGGAAGATATTATTAAAATTAGAGTGTAAAACTATTCTGAAGGCTTGAAAACGTATATACCAGAGGTTCCCAAAAGTTTGCCCACAAAATCATCTTACCCAAAAATTTCAAGTATTAGAAAATCATGGCCCTCATGGCATTTTTCCGTCATTCATCTATAAAAATTTAATTCTGAGAATTAATTATTTTATATAAAACATACCAAAATAATATAAACTTCAAAAGTAAGAAAGAAGATTAATAATAATATTAATAAAAGTAATAATAAAAAAATCACAAAAAGAGGATGATTCTACAGAAAATCCTTCATGTGGTTAATATAATATCCCAGTTGAAGGAATTTGAAGAGAGTCTAGAATGGATGTAGATGAAATGGCAAAATATAATTTCAAATTTAAAAAAAATAAATAAATAATCAAATATTTTGAATTATTAAATTATTTTTAATTTAAAAAAAAAATAATATAATTAATAAAATATAACTACGAGTAATAAATAAATTAGAATATATATATATATGGTCAATGTTAAAGAAATAAAACTACTTATATAATAAAAAGACTACTATTAGTATTATTGCTAATAGTATTAGTAATATAAAAACTTTCCAAACTTGTCTAACAATATATAAACTGAAAATGGCATAACTATTCAAATAATATTTAGTAAGAACCCTAAAGGTGAAAAAATGTCAAAATTTAATCCTTGGTTTATCATGATTACAATACTTAAACAGTAATTGTAGTGTTTTGGGTTTGAGAAGAAAAAAAAATTATATATTATTGAAGGTATTAAAGGAATAATAGGTGCGCTGCTAGAAAGCAAGTCCATTTACTTAAACTCTTTATAGATAAATTATTTTCAGGCCTTTATTGAAAGCGTTTTTGTATTCTAGCCGAAGCGTTTCGTTTAATCCCAACCGCAATTTATTTGACGCCAATAAAATTTGATTTCCACCTTGTCCCGCGCGTTGCCTATCTGTTCAGGCGAAACGTGACAACGACTCTCTCATGGATCCCACTAAATCGGAGCTGGAAGGGGATGATATGATTTACGAGGGCCAGGTACGGACGTCTAATGGACCGGCGCCCGCCCTGATAACGCTTCTCGTTTCCCCAAAAGGGAGGGAGGGTGACCCGAGCTCCATTGGCCAGCACATTTGCCCACATCGTCCTCTATGATTGCTCGATGGGCCAGCAGAAATGTGACTCTATCTAAAGAACAGAAGAACATCATTGAATTATATACCAACCCAAGCAACAATATCCTACCGAGTTACAAAATAACCAACATTTATGAGTTGAGAAGAGCTTTAATAAGGACTGAAAAAAATAAATATTGTTATCTTTTTTGGTATTTAAAAAAATATAAAATTATTTCATTGCCTTTTTAAATATTTTTTTAACTAATATTTAGTTATAACTATATTTGTTTAAGTACTATATATATATATATATATATATATATATATATATATATATATATTAATGCGTATTTTAATATACAATGAAAATATATTTAATTTAGTATAAATTTAATTAACTATACAAGGTAAAAGTCGAATAAATAAAATTACAGAAAAAAATAATAAATATATTTTATATGTTTTTATACGATTTTTTATTATTTAATTTTTTTTGATTAGTTACAAATAAACTAATTTTCATACATGTATTATCATTTCGATTATTTTAGTTGAAGGTCCCTGAGTCATTTTCATTAAGGTTGGAAAAATATCTGTTTATGTATGTAGACAAGATTACGCAAAAACGGGTTGAGCTAGAATAATGAAATTAGGTACACGGGCATTATTCAAAATTCGTAGTTTTCTATCAACTTCTGAGAAATGTAGCTCTTCCGGAAGAGGGTCATTAGTTACCACGTTTTGATTTTTTTTCCTCTAAACTGATCGTAAAAATAAAGATATATGTTTGATAGTTTTTCACATCTTTAAAAATTGTATAAAATTGCTATATATAGAATTTCAGCTTGATTGAATCGCTGAAAGTACCGAAATTAATTTTTTAACACATTGACTGGCAATCACGCGCCAGCACGTTACGTATTACCATCAACAAAGAGCCAAACACGCGCTGGTTTAATAAATATTATTTTTTAATTTTAATTTATAATTAAGTAAATTTAATTTAAATATAATATATGTTAATTAATCCAATTCAAATTTGCGAGATACTCGAGTGAAGACACTCCAGATTTTTACTAATCAATTCAATTATCCCGAGTGGCTACATATTCTTTCTATATACTTCATCTTTTATCATAATTTAAATCAATTATTATTATTATTATTAATCCAATTATTTAATTTATAAGTTAAATTATAATAAATGATAAACAGTGTACTTTGAACGTCCTAATGAATTCACTTTATATGTAAATCAGATAATAATCTATAATTTTTATGTATTATCATTTTCTTGTATGTAGTTTTTGGCCCGTTCTTCCCGCCTCAATCTGGATAATATGAATGATTAAGTTTATCTTTAAATAAATTTAAAAAAACTGTAGTGTCTCCATTCGACATTTCACAAATTTGAATTGGATTATTTTAAGTCCTAATTTAAAAAAAATAATTCCGGTACTCTCAGCATTTCAGTCAAGCTGAATTTCTATTGAATAATGCCCGTGTACCAAATTTCATTATTCATTGCGTAATCTGATTTACATACACACACACACAGAGAGACATTTTTCTCAACCTTAATGAAAATGTCTCAGGAACCTTCAAAACGTATAAAAACATCAAAATATCGACATCGAAATAGTAAAAAGTTAAGAAAATAATATTTCAAAAATTCTAAGAAAAATTAGCATTATAAATTAAAATAAAATTCTTGACATGATTCTAACATCGCCCCCCTTCTCATTGCTACAAAGTCACTGTAGTGAAGTAGTGATTTCGACTTTTTGAAAGTTCAAAATCATTGTTTGGGAATTATTCATAAGCTTAATGTAAACGATTTCAAGTGGTTGAATCGAGAAATTAAAAGAAACGCCATATCAAATATGAACAGTAATTTCAAAATTATCGAGTTAACCTTCATATAAGTATTTACTTAATATTGATTGAATATTTTATTATATATTATTATGAATAGTTATAATATTTTTTAATATATATTATTAATAATTATTATAAAAATATTTTTCAATAAATTAACACAATATATGATATTATCATAAAAAAATTAAAATTAAAAGTAAATTACTTAAAATTCAAATATATAAAGAAATAGAAAACCTACAAATATTTTTTTTTAATATTAATTATTATACTTGCTTTTCATATATAATATTTTACAGTTAAATGATTGAATTTCCTTTTTGTAACTAAATTCTAATTTATTTAGTTTTTTGTGAATAAATAACAAAGAATTCATGAAGACATAAAATGTATGGTTCCTAAAATTTACTAATCTATTAAATTATATATATATATATATATATAATACATCAGTATTGAGTCATTATTTTTCTTTTGTCGGTATTGTTATCCTAAGCATCCCTAATCAATCATAAATATGTTTTTTTTTATTGAACACATTCAATAAATAAAAAAAAGCTTGGTGATGGACAAACAGCGGCATTAATGCATCTTCCTTCCAGTGTGACTAACAAACCATACACCGTCACGGCCGTGCTAATGAGTCAATTGTTGCGTCTGCCACGTGGCGCACGTGGCTCGAGGTGCACGCCAGGATGCATTAGGCTGACAGGCAACCTGCCAACCAACTAACTATCTCTTCATCAGCCAAAATTTATGGCTATCCTTGATATCATAGATTCAATTCATTAAAATGCATGACTTTCGCACGGAGATCAACTCATCAATGTAAAAGTTAAATGGATTTTATTCAATATTAATAAAGAAACATGATAAGTTGTATTCGTAGTCAGGTTTTGGAAATTTTTTTAAACTTAACCCCATACTAAATTAATTGGATTTCATTTTTATATACTTTAAATTAATTTGTGTATTTTATTTTATTTTTTAATTCAAAAGTTTATATTGGTCTTTGAAAGGTACTTAAATGAGTTTGGTTTGGAAAATCCGTTGGCATAAGTGTATTGTATCTGAGGGGGATTACTTTGAAGGGGACAACATAAATATTGATAAATAAATAAATATTTTTTCTTAAAAATACAAAGTCACCTTACTTTTCGAACACACCTACATAACGTACATAATCGCATATGTTTTTTTTAATCAAAAAACAAAATGCAATTTTTATTCAAATAGATTTCCAAAAGGTAAAATCATTTCATATACAACAATAATTATTAAAATAATATAATTTACCAAAATCAAAAAATAAACAGATCACTTAGAAATATAGGTGCCAAACACGAAATGGAAAATAACCATGATAACCTAAAAATCAATGTAGAACTAATTTAATTTAAAAATAAATAAATATGTGGCTAAAATTAACATACATTCAAGTGGGCACATTCTAAACAGTTTGTCGACGCCATGTTGTTGTAAGCTAAGAAATAGACTATATTAAATGTTTTTCATAAGCGATATGAAATATTAATATAATTATATAATATTTGATTTATATATTATTATTTATATTTTTGTGTTTTTACTATCTCGCCAGAGATAGTATTGTGATCACGAAAATTTCCGATGTCAAGATTTTAATGTTTTTATACGTTTTGAAGGTCCCTGAATCATATTCACTAAGGTTGAGAAAAATGTATCTGTGTGTGTGGGGGGGGGGGGGAATTACGCAAAAATTGTTTGAGCTAGAATAATGAAATTTGGTATACGGGCATTATTCAAAATTCGTAGTTTTCTATCAACTTTAGAGAAATGCAGCTCATCCGGAAGAGGGTTATTACCTACCACGTTTTCATTTTTTTTCCTCTAAACTGACCGTAAAAACATAGATATATGTTTGATAGTTTTTCACATGATTAAAATATATATAGAATTTCAGCTTGATTGAATCATTGGAAGTACCGGAATTAATTTTTTAACACCTCAAATCACGCGCCAGCACGTGACGTAGTGCCATCAACAAAGAGCCAAACACGCGCTGGTTTAATAAATATTATTTATTAACTTTAATTTATAATTTAATTTAAATATAATATATGTTAATTAATCCCAATCAAATTTGCGAGTGGTGTCATTCCAAATTTTTTATTTTGTAAATATTTTTTTACTTTTTGCCATGTTTTTCGGTTTTGGGTAGACCCCCTACTTAACCTGAAATTGATTTTTTGTCAATTTTTTTTTTTTTTTAGGGCCATGTTGAATTGAATTATAAGATAGTATAATGTAAGTAAATAGACTTGAAATCCACTATCGTACCCATTTTTATTTCATGGACCCCCAAATTTTTTATTCGCTGGCGTAGACCCCTTGCGGGTTCCCATAAATCCCTGGGGGTCGATATAGACCACTTTGGGAACCACTGCTTTAGAATAAGCGGACAGTCAGCAGGAAAAATCAAGGTTTAAAAATTAAACTTGCTAACTCCTTTGCATTTGTGGCATGGGCCTCTTCACTAAAAGAATGGATCATCAACACATTGATTGATCAGTTTCATTTCGAAACATTCAATTTTCCTTCTGACTGCCTAATAACTATTCCAATATTCATTTTCTAATCAGCCAATATCATTATAAATGAAATAATTAGGAATAAATCCAAATGTTCACTTGTAATAATAAACCCCCCCCCCCATATATTATTCATTTATTTAATCATGTAACTTGAATATATTATTATAGAAATTACGTTGCTGATAAAAGATTACAAATAAACTTTAGGGGTAGGTCGTGCTAAATGTACATTTCGGTTTACACACCATCATCAGAACCTCTTTATTCATCAATTGCTCAAATTTCTAATAAAAGTTTTAAAAATTTTATTCAATTCTAAAAATATTTAAATATTTTAAGATATAAAAATTATCTTATGATTTTTTATTTATTTTCAATTAAAATTTCATCATTATTTAGGATATATTTTAATTTCCAGAATTTTTTTCATTTCAAACTTATTCTTTTGTTGATTCCCGATTTTTTTTTTCAAACCCAGGTCAAAAATATTTATAAATGACATAAATGAAATGAATAATGAAAAAAGATGGAATTAAATCTTCATTAGAAGTTTCAGTAAAAATAGAAACGCATAGTGATTACCATTATAATATAGATTAGGGGTTGGCAAAAGACGGCCCGCGGGCCGGATCCGGCCCTTTTGCTTATTTTATCCGGCCCGCCGGCTCGTTAAAAAAGTTTGGTTCTTATTTCGATCTTTCATTCAATATGGCTCTAAAAAAAATAAGGTAAATTTTTTATTAAAATGTTCCTGTTTGGTGTTTTCGAAATACGGTCCTCCGGGCCGGGAGACATTTTGAATATTTCATTTTAGCCCGCACTTAAAAGTATTTGCCCACCCCTGATATAAACTATAAAAATTCTTACCTCTCTACTCAATATTTTCCATTTGGAAAATCGTTCAAATGAACAAATATGTGAATATCTAATTAAGTATTTATAAATTGACCCTAGCAACAGAAACATACTGATATTTTCCTTAAATCTTTTTTTTTATTGCTCAATTAAAATGATGGGGTGAGAACTTAGTGATTTTTTAAAAAATCAAAAAAAATTTTAATTATTTAAATGATAATATTGATTAATAAGATACTATATTTATTCTGGATCAATTATTATATTATTTGATAACATAAATAATTGTTTAATAAAAATATTTAAGATAACAGTAAATTACAAATGAATATAATTAAGAAATCAAAGTAGGAACATTTTTATAAAAATGATTTTGGTATTATCTACAAAATAATTTTACATAATATGGTAAAAATCAGTAAATTTATATAATTATATATTATATTTTTTTCTTCTTCCATCCTGCCTTATATTGCATATCTTCTTCCACAATCAGTATTATCATGGTTATTTTATTTGATAGATCAGTAAGTAAATAATTAATTTTGTCATTTGATTACTTATCAGATAATAAATATTATATAAATAATTTATTTAATAAAATTATATATTTTAATTCATTATTGAATTTTCTGAATTTAAAATAAAAAAAATTTTTTTGATAATATAAAAATTAGTATAAATTCTAAAATTTGTATATACCAATTTATTATATATTTATTTTATATTTATAAACTCATCGTACTATTTTTATAAGTAAAATATAGTTTTATCTATAAATTTGCAAAAAGGAATCGTAATAGATAAACATAAAACAATTAGATGAATTAATTATTATTTAGTTATTATTAATAAACTTCTGATTTTTATGGGTACATTGTTAGTTTTGGGCATATAAACTATAAAAATATTTAATCCAAAAACCAAGAAGAAATTCGAATAGAGATTTGAGGAGTGAATTTGGGCATAGCATTTATTTACCTAAACTTTATTATAACGTTTTTCTTAACTTCACTTGGCGTCTGGCTCTCTGTTTTTATTGAGATAGACTTTTGAAAATTTTTATAGATATTTCAATGGATCCCTAGAAGGTATAGAAGAAATATAATTGAATTATAATTAATTAATTGTAATTAATTAGCGATTAATTACTTTTAGTAACTAACTCCTTTTGTATTGCTCCGATTAATTTTTTTTCAACGGATTTTGAAACATAAATATTGATTTCAGAATAGATTTTCATTTTGAACATATTTAAAAATATTTCATAGCATTAAAATTAATGATGAATTCTTATTAATCAGTTGTATCGCCAATGAGGAGGGGTTTCTTCCCCTCAGATGGTATAGAGAAAATATCTTTTTTTTACACATTGTATAGAAAGGAAACAAAACAATAAAATAACCTTTTTTTATGAAGACAATATATATATATATTTCTAAAATATACATTTATATATATACTAGCTGCTCCGAGCGCCTTCGGCGCTCTCCACACCTAGACGGGGGCTCCGCCCCCTGTACCCCCCCCCCCCGAATGTCCCTATTCTGAGCTATAACCATCTAACTCCTACCCTGTCCCATCTCTATAGTTTTTTATATATGTTTATTTATGCAGAAAAAATTAATTGACATAATTATTAATTTAATAAAATCAAATTTAATAATAAAATTAATTTAATAAAATAAAATAATTTAATAAAATATTAAAATAAAAATTAATAAATTAGTAAAAAAAATATATAATACTTTAAAAAAAATTTGTGCCTTTGCGAGTTTCGAACCGAGAGTGCAATGTCATAAGATAACGCCTTAGACCGTTCACCCACGAACCACTTATATTGAAGACTCCTATCAGGATATATTTAAGATGTCAAATTTTCACCACCAGCGCCTCTATGATCTAGTATGGTAACTAAACTATTTTTAATTAATTAGCACCCCCTGGACACACCTTAGCAATTAGCGGTTTAATAAAAGAAGTCTGACATGCCCTGAGACCTACTGAATATGCATAAAAAATTTCATAAGAATCGGTCCAGCCGTTTCGGAGGAGTATCATTTCAAAGTTTTGTGACACGAGAATTTTATACATAAGATTAATGTATATATATATATATACATTTCTAAAATCTCATATTAATAAAAATTATTTATTTATAAATATAATATAATAATTATTATTCAATAATACCATTTACTTAACATAAATGAATAAAATCAATTTTGGAAGATTAATATATTTTTTTGTTTTATTCAATTTGTAAATTGTAAATTTGTAAACTTCGTCTTTTCTATTTCTCTTTTTATATTAAATAAATTTATCATATTAAAATTGCTCTAAAAACAATAAAATAATATAAATATAAAATTGTTTTATAAAATAACGTTTTTCCAATGGACTAAAAAGAATAAAATAATTTTTCTATAGACTTGACAATATTTATGGATAAATTGCTTCATATTCAACGAAAAACGTTGGGCGTATTTAGTTCTATGCAATTAACTCTTCCTAAAGCTATAATTCATATATATATTCCACATATATATTCATATATAGATACCAGATATATAGACACTTAATTAGCAAGTAACACTATTTCTCCAAATATAATCATCCATTTTGAATTTGATTGATAATATGTAAATTTAATAAATATTCTTTTAAATTTTTGATACATACTTTGATATAAGTATATTACAGTGATAAATAATAAAATATTAATTTCTTAGCTCTTAAACTATCAATTTTATTGCATGATAAAAAAAATTTGTCAGTTTATGTGTTTAATAAAATTTTTATTATGTAAGAATAATATTGGCGACAAATAATAAAATAAAAATAGATGAGGATTAAATATAAAATTATATTTAATTATTTACAATATATACAAGTACATAAGTGATAAAGAGACGCATAAACAACATAAAAAATTACATAAGGGTTTATCATAAGTTTTATTATCATAAAAAGCGTACGTAATTTTAATCATAACATACCATCTAAAAATAACGGGACAGCTTCAACTCGAAAGTTCGAGAATCTATCCCATCATTCCGTGCGCTTTCTCCCGCACGAATTCAAATGATATATTTTTTAAATTTTTTTATATTAACAAAAAAAAAGCTTACAATTATTACAAAAATTTGACTAGATTGTTCATATAAATAAATTAAACTAAATGAGTCCAACGTTTTTCGTTGAATATGAAGCAATTCATCCATAAACTTTGTCAAGCTTATAGAAAAACTATTTTATTCTTTTTAGTCCATTGGAAAAACATTATTTTATAAAAAAATGTTATATTTATATTATTTATTTGAATAGTGTTTCAAGGTTAGAGGTTATTTAACGCATGCGCAAGAAACGCAATTCAAATATGAAATAATGGCATATTAATTAACTTTTAGTGTGCAAGCATCCAAATGTTTTTTTGATTACTTAGCACAATCAATTTTGCTATTTGGATTTATTTTCTGTCATTGGATAATTGAACAAGAATACAAATTTAAAATAATTTCATAGATTTCTTTATAAGTGTTGTAAATTTAAATAAATTTATTATATTTACTAATCCATAAAAATAATACTAATTGACTATTATAGGCGCTATTTTGAGATCTATTATTTATTATTAATTAGTATATTATTAATAATATTATGAATTATGATTATCATTTTGTTTTTTTGTTCATATTACTTTTGCAATAATTCACCAGAAACTAGTTCGTTGAAATAAAACGTAAGTTGTCTCTAAAACAATTTTTTTCTCATAGATTTCATAATTCAACATTATTAATATATATGTATTAATAGAAAAAAATACCTTTCAATTTATCTAATATAAAGCAATCTTTAAATTATAATTAGTATATGAACGAATAATAAATACACTATCTATAGATTTTTTTTAATGATAAAATTTGAATATCATAATTAAAGTAATTTAAATAATCTGATATTTTATATCTGATTCATTCAACAGAAAACCAATTTATAAAATGTAGAATTAATTTATATGCTATAAGAAATAATTATAGATATTTTTAGTTAACTTGATATTATAGTGGGTTATAAGAAAATAAAATGAATTTTTCAAAAATTATTCATATTATTTTTTATTTTGTCATTTTTTATAAAGGCAGAATAGTAAACTAGAATTTATAAATTTATAATTAATATTACATAAATATTGAATATTTTAGTTAAATTTACAAACTAACTATTTAGAAAAATAAATAAACTATTTAAATTTTCAAATGTTAAACAATGTATTCAATATTTAATAAAGTTAAAAAAAAATCGATTAGTGTTGTTATTTTTCATTTAAAATCAATTCTTAATTAAAATTCATTCATTTCTGATTATGTATTTCTGTGTCGCTAGAGAAAATCAATATTTTTTAGTTAGAGGAACCTTATTCCTAAATCCAATCCTACCACTTTGGAATTATTCTCGTCTTCTAATTTCTTCACATCTACTTTTATATTATCGTTGTCGATCTTTTCCCATTTGGTTTTCCTGTAATCAAACTTGTCTACTCGACGCTGTCCTTTCATACCCATCAAACCAAATCCCAATTTGTAAATGCATAGAGGTTATGCAATCCCTCATTATTCAATCTTTGTCATTTTTGTGATTTCTTTTTTTTTATCTTTTTTCGAACAATAAATTCTATGCAGAAGTCTATTTTCAAAATCACTTCATCATGTTTCATTTCTGATTAATTTTGGAAAAATAATTAATAAATTAATAAATTTTATCTTAAAAAAATCTGGAGTGTCTCCACTCGACTCTCTCGCAATTTGAATTGAATAAAATGTCATATATTATATTTAAATTATAAATTAAAATTAATAAATAATATTTATTAAACCAGCGCGTGTTTGACTCTTTGTTGTTGGCACCACGTCACGTGCTGGCGCGTGATTGCGAGTCAACGTATTAAAAAATTAATTTAGATTCAGCGATTCAATCAAGCTGAAATTCTATATATATATCAGTTTTATCAGCTATCAAACATATATTTTTACCGACCGACGATAGTAAGGGAGGTATCGTTTTCACACCAAATTTCACAGGTGGAGATTTTTACATATCTCCACGAATCATGCATTTTCTTAAAAGAAAAATGTATTTTTAGCATGATGGCTGTCCGTCCGTATTGAACGGCTCAACGGATTTTGATGAAATTTGGTATATTTACTTAATGCATCAGTATGATGAATTGATCAACTTTTGGTGCAAATCCGGAAACCGGAAGTGGTAGTATTAGCGATCGACGATAGGAAGGGAAAGGTTATTTTCACACCAAATTTCACATGAGGAGATTTTTTTATATATCACCACGAATCATGCACTTTGTATTGATTTTATCCTCGGGAAAATCATATTTATAAGTTTTTTCTTGATTTAAAATTATATGTCATCCAGCCATTCATGACATCACAGCCTGGTCTTACATATATATATTATAAATAAAATAAAATTAAAAATGTTTATATTTATTATTTATGTATCCATATCTGTTTTTTATTACATTAATAGATATATTAAAATTATTTGAAATTGTTTCTGTAGCTGGAAATTAATTTACTTCAAACCGTCGGTCGGTTCGGACCTGGCCACAGGTCTACTTATTATTTTTACGGTGAGTTTAGAGGGAAAAAAATGAAAACGTGGTAGGTAATGACCCTCTTCCGGATCAGCTACATTTCTCAAAAGTTGATAGGAAACTATTAATTTTGAATAATGCCCGTATACCAAATTTCATTATTCTAGCTCAAACTGTTTTTGCGTAAACTTGTCTACATACACACACAGACTTTTTTCTCATCCTTAGTGAAAAAGGCTCAGGGACCTTCAAAACGTATAAAAACATCAAAATCTCGACATCGATTATTTTCGTGATCGCAATAGCAGAGATAATAAAAAATATATTCTTTAAGTATTTATATTCGAAATTAATATATTTATTTGAAAATAAATTTATAAGTTTGTACACAATTTATTATTTATATTTAGCTTAAAGTATAGTTAAAGATAGAATTAATGAGTTAATCTTTATAACATACTATCATTATGAAAATATAAATAATACTTCATGTTTTTGTTTGTTTTTTTTTTTTTATTTTGAATGGGCTTTTATCTTTACTACAACTTGATTTCCAAATAAATAGTTATAAAATATTAAAAGTGAAGATTCTAAGTTGTTGTGATGTTTGTTCATCTATTCAATTTAATTTCGTTGATAAGAATGTTGTTGAAAAGTTCATTCATAAAACTGAAATGAAGTCTTTGAAGTGGCCGTAAAAAAATGTAGTGAAGAATCAAGCGTTGTGTTGAAAAAGCCACTTGATGACAAACAAAGACTTGACACCAAACAGGAATTAAGGGATTGCCATTATCAGAAAAAGTTAATCTAACCGACTTGTATATATCCACTTCACTCGATTAACTATATCAATTCCTTCCCTCTTTCATTTTTTTTTCTATTTATATTATTATATCTCTGTTATAGATATATAATATATATATATATATAGATGATATTCATTTTTTCCAGATGACTTCTAATGACCGTGATGGTGTTAATGCCGACTTTCCATTCATCGGAAGTTTTATAGATAGATAGATAGAGGTCATCTGGATCGAAGTGGCGATGACAAGTGTCTTTTCGATGTTCAAGGGGGGTGGGGGGGGGGACACAGGCACCACTGGGCATGAAGGGGCAGCGGACGGGAAACGTCGAGATAAGGAAGGAAGCCGCTTTCTATTGGGGGTGAGGCACACGCTTCTCTTTTGACCCTCTCCCACCCCCTCCTTCTCTGCCTCCCTTTCGATTTCATATCCCGGAGGGGGTCTGCCTAAACTTTCCGGGCCATCTCACCCAGCTTCCCACCCACTCACAGTTTGGCAATTGAATTGAATTTGGAAGACTGGCGATAGATTAAAAAAAAATAGCTAAGGAAAAAAGTATTCTTCGATTGCTTCATCGTGGTCCAAGACTTGGAAATAAAAATAAATTACAAACAGCTTTTCATGACACTTCAAAATGAATTACTCTCATCTAGTATATGTATTTTTTTATAATTACTTACTATTTTTGATTATATTTTCCATTGACCCTTTCACCCTTTTATTATATTATTTCTCTTATATTATAAAGTATTGAAATTTAAAAAAAAAAGTGTCTCCACTCGAGTATGTCGCAAATTTTGATTGGATTAATTAACATATATTATATTTAAATTAAATTTAATTAATTATAAAATAAAATTAATAAATAATATTTATTAAACCAGCGCGTGTTTGACTCTTTGTTGATGGCACCACGTCACGTACTGACGCGTGATTTGCAATGTTAAAAAATTAATACCGGTACTTCCAGCGATTCAGTTTTATTCAATTTTTATACAATTTTTATTCTTGTGAAAAACTATCCCACATATATCTTTATTTTTACGGTCAGTTTAGAGGAAAAAAATGAAAATGTGGTAGGTAATGATCTTATTTCTACATTACATACATACACACATACACACACACATACACACACACATACATTTTTCTCAACATTAGTGAAAATGATTCAGGGACCTTCAAAATGTATAAAAACATCGAAAATTTTCGTGATCGCAATTCTATCTCTGGCGAGATTGTAAAAATATAAGAAATAAACAAATGAATAAATTTTTATAAATGATTGAAATTTGAAATTCGACAAGATTATTTGATGATAATTTTGGTTTGTTTTCCGATTTCTTTTACAATAAACAAGTATTGCTGTATTAATCAATCATTGTCCTGTCTTTTTCTCCTTTCATAATTAAAATTATATTTTGATTTGAAATTCTAATTGTTCATCTTTTTCAATTACTATTATTAAGAGTGCAGGTCAATAAGTCCGTGAATTTTTTGGATACAAAATTATTTTATTTTTCAACGAGCTCTATACACTTCGTCTATACGTTTCTCCAATTTTTTTTATTCCTTCTCAAAAATAAGATATGTCGAGGACATCAAAATAAGTATTTGTTTGTGAGATGATTGCATCGTTAAAGTCAAATCTCTTTCCACCGAGGCATTTTTTTGGAAACAAGAAATAGTCACTCGGGGCTATATCCGGAAAATAGGGCGGATGAGGAAGCCAATTGCCACATACTTCTTTAGGAAAGTTTGTTTTGAATCAAAAAAGGAATCTACTGGTAAAGTTTTATCCAAATCCATGATACATCAGTTTGACTAAACAATTACCAATACTTGTTTAAATGAAAAATTCACAAATATTTTATAAATAATATATTTTTAATGTTTTAATTCTTTTAATATTACTTATATGATTTTTTTTTATTTTCTGATTGATAGTTTTGATCAGGATTAGCCAACCCATACTTTGGAAGTGAATCATCATACTGCACCATATATCAAATTTTATTATATACGTAATCTATTATTTGAATACATTGGATTTTACTCTAATTTGGTATATAAATTAAATAAATATAATTTCTAAAAGTATGATGAATCTAGCGGGCCACAAAAATTGTTATCATGGGGCGCGGTTTGGCCACTTCTGGCTTTGATGGTACATATACTTTTCCACTTTTTTTGTCTTTATATATATTCTCTCTCTCTTTCTCTCTTCATATATAAATATATATATATATATATATATATATATCATTTAAATAAATGCAACCGATTAAGGAATTGATTTGTTTCTCCATTTCCTTTGTTGTTTTCTATTGATTTCTTTTTTATACATTTTATAAAATAGTGTGTTCATGCTTAACTCTTTTTAATAATTTACATCTCTTTTCCAAATCACTAAATAACTAGGCAACTCTATTTTCCTTTAGTTATTTTAATATTTAATTAATTGAATGGTTCGTTTAATATTAACAAATTGTTAAATTCATCAATGTTTCAATCAACAACTATTAGCTCCGTTTATATCCTGTTTCTCTAATTGCATCAAATATCAATATTTAATAGGTTAATAAAAATTACCAGAAGGAACTATTATTAGGTAAATAATAATTATCTATTTAAATATACAAAATAAATCCTATACATCTTAAATACAAGTTAAATAACCACATTTCATACATAATTAAATATATAAAAGCCAATGTTACTTTTATCGCTTTAATAATATAATATTAAAATGACTTATTGGTTTATTTTCTTAATGGAGATATTAAAAATAGTTAAATTATTTTAAAAAATTGTTTGAATATATAATTAATTAAGTCATTTATAATTATTATTATATTTATAGTATTATTAATTATTAAGATCCGATTCGCGATATCTTTTTATTCGATTTGCTGTTTGATTTATTTAATTATTCATTTAATAAGTAACAAAAACTTTATTTATTTTAAAATCTAAATGAACTTGGGGATATTCGATTGTGGACCAGAACTATAACCGCGGGACTAAAAAATTTAATTTGTTTCATTAGAAATTTAAAAGAAAAATTTTAGTAAAATTATATTATATAGATCAATTTCCAAAATCAAATTATATAGTCATTATACATAATCATTGATATTTTTAATTATGATTATTTATATATATTAAATTATGTCAATATATCAATATTCTAAATGTTGAATTGAAATCGTTACTCAAAATTTGGTTGTTTTCAATTTTAACAAGAATTAAAAAAGGTTACCCACCACTGGTCTAGGTAGAAATCTTGGTTAAGATAGAAAAAACTATTGTAATGTATTTCTTTTTGCGATTGAAGATATATTTGTTTTATTATCATTTTGAAGAAAATTTAAAAAAGCTAATATTTCATTCTAAAATACCTAATATGAAATATTGTTGAATTTAGTAGTTTAATATCTAATCTGTATTAATCAAATTTGTTTTTCAAAACTATTTCTTCTAAATTTAATATTCCTATGGATTTATTAACCATTATAAATTATTACTTAATATAAAATTATTCTAAATAAATTGATTATAATTCTAATAATAAAGTTAAAAAGCTGAGCTTTTGTCAGAAACAATAAAAACTTATAATAAATATATAGTATAATAATAGAATTATATTATATATATTATTAATAATAATAAAATATTATTAAATAAATAAAATATAATTTGTTTTTATTATAGAATTTAGATGCCATTCGTTGTTGTTTTATGAAAACAAAATAATTATATTTTTAATATGATTTGTTAATATTAAAAAAATATAATTGATTATATTATATACACTCAGATTACTTAATTCATTTAACATCTCATATTCCATAATTTCTATTTTCATTTGAATCAGGATTTAAATTCAAATAAATATCTATCTATCTTTGTGGCTTTACGGAACTAGAGAGTTCTTGGAAGCAGCAACCACATTTCTCTTCTGTGCCCTGCTCATCACAGCCTTCTCAATCTTATAACCCTAACTATGACTGGAGGTGCATAGAGGTCATGCAATTCCTCGTTTTTTTATTTTAATTTTGATCCCCTTTAATAATAGTTATAACGAGATATAAGCCCCATTACTGTATGATAACAGGCATTACTTCAATTTAATATTAAATAAATAAAGTAATTTCTTTTTTTTAAAAAAAAACAAATATAGAATTGAAATGATATTCGTATTTAATTTATGAAAATAATTATAATTTAATTTATCTATATATATAAAGGAGAGTGTTTGTATGTATGTATGTATGTATATATGTATATATGTATGTAATTTGTTTACTTTTTTGCTGTCATAGAAACAAACAAAAAAGAAATTTCCTACTTAACCGACACTTTACCGGTAATTTAGAATTATGAACATCAAAAAATAAGAAACGATTTCTATGAAATTACATCACAATATTCTTATATATCTCTATGGTAACATAGGCTATAGATTTTATTAATATCTAATTCTAATCAATAACCGCAGAATTTAATTTTTTAAAGTTTATATAGTTCTCCGTGTTGTTCATTCAAGAGCCAGGCGTGGCCCACTGACTGGCGGACTCATTTTACACAATGTATATAACTAGCAATCAAAGAATTATTATAAATTTTAACTTTTTATTTTAAATTCTAATATTCAAATATCATTTCAATTAAATAATTTATTCTAAAAGTTCTCATTTTAATTAATATAATAAAATATTTAAATCATATTTAACTTAAATTATTTTGTATTTATTCTTTCTATATTTGAATACTTCTTTTATTTTAAGGGAGGGAATTAACTATGATCTAAAAAAATTTATAAATGAACTTAATAATAAAAAATCAAATAAATCCATTAATTTAAATTAATACTATTAATGAATGTATATATTGTTAATTTATCTTTAGTTTTATCAATACTTTTATACCGTTAATTTTTATAAATTGTCTCAAGTCTCTAACTTTGCATTTTCTCAAATTTTATTATAATTAAAAATATTCAATAAAAATCAAGCAATGAAATTAAAATATCAAAATGAAATGATCAAGAAATATTATACTCTATTATACATATACAATACTTATAACTATAGGCGGAGAAAATATTAGACGATATCATTGCGGGCTCATGCCAAATCGATCAACATTAATTAAGATATTTTCATTATGACAGATATTAAAAAAACCGCGAATTCAATATCTCTGTTCACTAATTATTTGTAGACTTTAGTAAAACCTACGCATGACTCAATAGATCCGGATAAACTTTTTCAAATTTTGATCTTAAAATTTATCTTGAAGGTAGTAAAGAAAGAGTAAGATGCGGAAATCAATTGTAAAATATTAGGTGATTCAGACGACTTAAATATAATAGAAGATTTCGGCAATTGCAATTACAGATAGCGAGGAAAAATTAATCGAGGTAGGAAAAGAGATGAGGTTTGAAATTAATAATGATAAATAAATATATTTAGAAACAAACAGGAGCAGTATTAACATACAAAATGTAGAATTTGAATATGTAGAAAAATTGAATGTAATCACGAAGGATAATAATATTTGAGAAGAATTTAAATCGAAGTTGCAATCGGGAAACGCCTGTTATCATTCAGTAAAGAGGCTTATCTCATCAAAATTATTATAAAAGGGAATGAAAATTAAAATATATAAAACAATTATTTTGTCTGTTGTATTATATGAGTGTGAGACATGGTCTATGATCTTAGGAGATGAGAGTGGATTCAGAGTATTTGAGAATAGGATTCTTCCCAGCATTCATGGGCCAAAGATGAGGACACCAGGGAATGACGTAAGAAAGATGGAACAGAGGCTCAGGATAAGGACACTTGGAGAAATGTGGTTGTAGCTGCCAAGAACTTTCGAGTAGATAGTTATAACATATTCAATAAATATATATATAATTAATTTATTCATTAAATTAAAATATATTTTAAATAATCACACAATAAGAAATGAATGTTTTATGTTATACATTGATTGAAACAAAATGGATGAAAACCTTTTACTACTTTCAACCAAATACTATGTACCACTCGGGGGTACAGGGGGCGGAGCCCCCGTCTAGATGTGAAGAGCGACGAAGGAGCTCTGAGCAGCTAGTTTAATTTATAATTTTAATATGATTTGTTGAAATTCCATAACAAAAAATATAACTAATTGATTATTATTTAATATTTTTAGTACACTTAGATTACTTAATTCATTTAACACCTCATATTCCATAATTGCTATCTTCATTTGAATCAAGACTTAAATTCAAATAAATAACAAATATTAATAAGAAAAATAAATAATTTAAGATCACAGTCTTAGGATTAAAGAATGAAAAATCATATACACAATAAATTTTATAAAATATCCCCTCCTCTACCCAAAATAATAATAATATTTTTTTAATAAATACTATTTTCATTAATTTAGAATTACAATTTTCATTTCCTCTTGATGAAATGTTTATTTTATTTGTATTTTTTCGTATTACTAATCTAAATGGATTTTTATATTTTTATTCCATTTGTTTTGAAAAGAAACATGATAATCTATTTGTTTAATAAAATAGAAAAAAAAGAAGGGCAAAAATAATTTGATATTATTATCAGAGAGGCGGAATAAACTTGTTCGGTCAATAGATTTATCATGACAGCGAAACAGCGACTTTTACGGAAGTTGCAATAAAAAGAGGTTGGTTCTTGTTAGCTCTCCACCCTCCTTTCTCTTCTTGTTCCCCCTCTTCGATGCAATCCCCAATGTTATTATACTGTTTGCATGTCAGCACTTTGTAACTTGGCTATTGTCTGCAAGATTTTTTTTTTTTACTTCTTTTTTTGAAGAAATGCGACTCCAAATATCAAAAGCCTAGCCGTTCTTTTACTCAATGCATTTGGACCTTCTCTTTTTCTTCTTAAATATATAAGAAAAAAAAAATTATTATTTCATGCTTTAAAATAGAGAAGACATAATTTCTCTGTTCTATTTTACATTCACTATACCTATTAATATTAATAATATATTTCAACATCAATTTTTATTATCATTCAAATAATTTATTCAAATGGATGATATCAATTGGCCAGATAACAGGATTTTTTATTAAATAAAGTATAAATAGCTAAAAAAAAATATGAATGGATACTTCGTATATTAAATTAAAACAATAGATGCAATATTTTTTTTATAACATAATGAAGAAAATACAATTTCTATTAATGGATTTTATATTGATAAAATAATTTAATGATAAAAAATTATTGGATTTAGTCCAAGAATTTGTTTTTAAATCTATGTATCTTGTGATTCATCTTCAGATGAGATGGTAATATTGATTATGTCTTCTCAAATTTGCTGAACGAAGGAGGTAGATAAAAAATTTAAAAAATTCCTTGTTAATTGATTTTGAAAATTAAATTATGGTTCTCTAAAAGTACATATGTTAGGAATAACATAATATATATGCATATATGTATAATAAATTGTTGATAAAGTGGCGCGAATTGGTGAAGAAAAGTGGCGAAAAATTTATTTTGCAACAGAAAACACCTTTCAAAATACTAAAGAAATTTCTTTATTTAAATTCAATTGTAAGTTTAAAAAGACAAATCAAGAAATATATCTTGTTTGAATATTATTACTTCTAAAAATATCAAGATAAAAAATTATATATGGTTTTGCTTAAATTTAACGTACAGAAGATGCTTAAATTCATAAAATCATCATATGTCATAGCAAAAAAAAAACATGATTTAATTATCTAATAGAGATAGAAAAACAATAGTAAATTAACTATTATATGTTAAGTTGCGATTAACAATATCTCTAAAAAAAATTATCTCATCAGGAAAAAACTTAGGATATTACAGAAATATCTTAAAAGAAAAAAATACACTTGTATGTAGTTTAATTTAGTATTATATATGATAAACTATAAAAAATTAAATATTAACTATTTGTTAAAAATAAAATGTTTGATAATGAAAACTAATTATGTCTTACCAGTTTATAATTTTGCAGTGGCGTAACTAGAACTTTTGCCGCCCGGGGCGATCTCCAGTTTGCCGCCCTTTTTATTATAAGTCAAACAAATAGTTGTTTTTATAAATTAATACACATAAATAAATTATTAAGTTATTTAATCAATATTAATTAATGCACAGAGTAAATTTTTGTACACATATTTGTATGCACTCGTAAACATATTTATATAATATTTACTCTTCTAGCTTTCATACTAGAAAAATCGTGTATAATGCTCTCAAAATTTATATTTATATTTTTTCCGCCGGCCCTGCTTTTCAAAAGAAAAATCGATGATTTAAAAAAATATTGGTATATCACTTCAAAGTAAAGATGCGTTTACGAATTTAACGAATTTTAATGAATACAATAAAATAAAATTATTATCCTGTTCTTGGAATTAGAATTCAAAATTTACACTAAAATGCATTTATATACACCGAGGAATAATATTCGAAATCATATAGTTAATCATAATTTATATAAATCAAATAGTAAACTTATAATAATCATAATATTCAAGAAAGAAAAAAAAAATAAATATGAAATGAATAAGTTGCTTTTTACAACTATAACTAAATATAAAAAATGCCGCCCCAAGATAAGTGCCGCCCGGTGCGGACCGCACCCACAGCCTTCCCCACCCCCTAGGTACGCCACTGTAATTTTGTTAAAATTTAATCGTGTATATTTGTATACTTAAAATGTCCAACAGGCAAAAAATGTTTTGTTTTTAATTTTCAATAAAATCTATTATTAATTTATAATTTGATTAAAAAACTAATTGAAAATATTTTATTTAAATTTAATTTTGTAGATATTTTTTTATATAGAGTTTTATATAGTTTTTAATTCTTAACTAAGAAAAAAATATTATATTTATTTATTTATTTATTTTATTTACATCTAATGGTAGTTAGTCGTCACATCACTTGACATCTGTAACCGATTTCATTAATTTTTTTTTTTTTTCTAATACTCTCTACAAGTATCTTACAGAAAAAAAAATTTAAAAAATTGAGCAGATTATTGGAAAATTTCAGAAAACTTAATTACGACTATTTGAATTTCCCGTTTGTGACATCAATAATTGTTAGTAGGCTGACTCCACCTCCATTCCCCGTCCATATACATACATTGTTTATTTGTTTATCATTTATTTTTTTTGACTATAAATTTTAATCAATTATTTTTGATAAAATAGTTTGAAAAATAGTCTTAATAATTTTAAAAAACATTTATTTAATTTTTATGGCCTATTTGTTGATCGTTTATTTTTCATAACCAATTTTAGTTGACGTTTTTAAATGAATATTAGTGATGTATTGGTATAAAATAAGAAGTAAGGGAACGCATAGTGGGAGCAAAAAAGTCCTATTTTCAGCAAACTATTTTTTTCCATATAAGTTTTTATTTTTTCTTATTCTTACTATACAAAATATTAACGAACACAAAAAAACTAAATTCTAACAGTAGATTTAAGTGAGAGTTGTCTGGACATGAAAAAGTAGTGGAACGCTTTCCGGTTCTGAGAAAAGGTAAGGGAACGTCGTTCCCCCGCGTTCCCCTCCCAATACACCACTGATGAATATCATTTTTTTTTGGTGAACAAGTTATACACAAATGTGAATCAAATTTTAGCGAACTTAAAATAATTTAAATAAATAAATATATATATTTACTAGCTGCTCAGAGCTCCTTCGTCGCTCTTCACATCTAGACGGGGGCTCCGCCCCCTGTACCCCCGA
This sequence comes from Labia minor, assembly GCA_963082975.1. Classification (NCBI taxonomy): domain Eukaryota; kingdom Metazoa; phylum Arthropoda; class Insecta; order Dermaptera; family Spongiphoridae; genus Labia; species Labia minor. The sequence continues at coordinate 60,066,279 of OY720345.1, forward strand.
GTGGTACATAGTATTTGGTTGAAAGTAGTAAAAGGTTTTCATCCATTTTGTTTCAAACAATGTATAACATAAAACATTCATTTCTTATTGTGTGATTATTTAAAATATATTTTAATTTATTTAGTAAATTAATTATATATATTATTATTGAATATGTTATATCTATCTACTCGAAAGTTCTTGGCAGCTACAACCACATTTCTCCAAGTGTCCTTATCCTGAGCCTCTGTTCCATCTCTCGTACGTCATTCCCTGATGTACTCATCTTTCTTTGGCCCATAAATGCTGGGGAGAATCCTATTCTCTGAATCCACTCTCATCTCCAAAGATCATAGACCATGTCTAACACTCATATAATACAACAGACAAAATAATTGTTTTATATATTTTAATTTTCATTCCCTTTTATAATAATTTTGATGAGATAAGCCTCTTTACTGCATGATAACAGGCGTTTTCCGATTGCAACTTCGATTTCAATTCTTCTCAAATATTATTATCCTTCGTGATTACATTCAATTTTTCTACATATTCAAATTCTACATTTTGTATGTTAATACTGCTCCTGTTTGTTTCTAAATATATTTATTTATCATTATTAATTTCAAACCTCATCTCTTTTCCTACCTCGATTAATTTTTCCTCGCTATCTGTAATTGCAATTGCCGAATCTCCTATTATATTTAAGTCGTCTGGGTCACCTAATATTTTACAATTGATTTCCACATCTTACTCTTTCTTTACTACCTTCAAGATAAATTTTAAGATCAAAATTTGAAAAAGTTTATCCGGATCTATTGAGTCATGCGTAGGTTTTACTAAAGTCTACAAATAATTAGTGAACAGAGATATTGAATTCGCGGTTTTTTTAATATCTGTCATAATGAAAATATCTTAATTAATGTTGATCGATTTGGCATGAACCCGCAATGATATCTCCTAATATTTCCTCCGCCTATAGTTTATAAGTATTGTATATGTTATAATAGAGTATAATATTTCTTGATCATTTCATTTCGATATTTTAATTTCATTGTTTGATTTTTATTGAATATTTTTAATTATAATAAAATTAGAGAAAATGCAAAGTTAGAGACTTGAGACAATTTATAAAAATTAATTTATAAAAATTAACGGTATAAAAGTATTGATAAAACTAAAGATAAATTAACAATATATACATTCATTAATAGTATTAATTTAAATTAATGGATTTATTTGATTTTTTATTATTAAGTTCATTTATTAATTTTTTTAGATCATAGTTAATTCCCTCCCTTAAAATAAAAGAAGTACCTATTCAAATATGGAAAGAATAAATACAAAATAATTTAAGTTAAATATGATTTAAATATTTTATTAAATTAATTAAAATGAGAACTTTTAGAATAAATTATTTAATTGAAATGATATTTGAATATTAGAATTTAAAATAAAAAGTTAAAATTTATAATAATTCTTTGATTGCTAGTTATATACATTGTGTAAAATGAGTCCGCCAGTCAGTGGGCCACGCCTGGCTCTTGAATGAACAACACGGAGAACTATATATAAACTTTAAATCTCTCTCTGTCCCGCTCACACACACTCTCACCTCTCTCCTCATCCCCTCCACCTCTCATTTCTTAGTTATTTCAATTTCCACAAATTGTCTAATTTTTAAAATATTCACTAATTTACTTTCTATTTTTATTCTTTAATCCTTAAATAATATATTTTCTATTTTATGTTAAAATGTAAATAACTTACATTTTAACATATTAAACTATGACAGCAAAAAAGTAAACGAATTACATACATACATACAAACAGTCTCCTTTATATATATAGATTAAAATAAAAAGTTAAAATTTATAATAATTCTTTGATTGCTAGTTATATACATTGTGTAAAATGAGTCCGCCAGTCAGTGGGCCACGCCTGGCTCTTGAATGAACAACACGGAGAACTATATATAAACTTTAAATCTCTCTCTGTCCCGCTCACACACACTCTCACCTCTCTCCTCATCCCCTCCACCTCTCATTTCTTAGTTATTTCAATTTCCACAAATTGTCTAATTTTTAAAATATTCACTAATTTACTTTCTATTTTTATTCTTTAATCCTTAAATAATATATTTTCTATTTTATGTTAAAATGTAAATAACTTACATTTTAACATATTAAACTATGACAGCAAAAAAGTAAACGAATTACATACATACATACAAACAGTCTCCTTTATATATATAGATAGATAGATAGATTATTCATAGTTAAGACAGGACAAAGTCTGTCGGAGCAGCTAGTTATAATTCTACTTATTAATACGGTAAATTATAAATTTATGGAGGAGCTAAAACTGATTCATTTATTATTATTGTTTTGTTTTGGTTTTTAAATAAATTTTAAAAAATAAATATTTTCAATATGTTAGAATCTATATATATAAAGGAGACTGTTTGTATGTATGTATGTAATTCGTTTACTTTTTTGCTGTCATAGTGTAATATGTTAAAATGTAAATAACTTACATTTTAACATAAAATAGAAAATATATTATTTAAGGATTAAAGAATAAAAATAGAAAGTAAATTAGTGAATATTTTAAAAATAAGACAATTTGTGGAAATTGAAATAACTAAGAAATGAGAGGTGGAGGGGATGAGGAGAGAGGTGGGAGTGTGTGTGAGCGGGAGAGAGAGAGATTTAAAGTTTATATATAGTTCTCCGTGTTGTTCATTCAAGAGCCAGGCGTGGCCCACTGACTGGCGGACTCATTTTACACAATGTATATAACTCTAGGGATTCCCAATCAAAGAATTATTATAATATTTAACTTTTTATTTTAAATTCTAATATTCAAATATCATTTCAATTAAATAATTTATTCTAAAAGTTCTCATTTTAATTAATATAATAAAATATTTAAATCATATTTAACTTAAATTATTTTGTATTTATTCTTTCCATATTTGAATAGGTACTTCTTTTATTTTAAGGGAGGGAATTAACTATGATCTAAAAAAATTAATAAATGAACTTAATAATAAAAAATCAAATAAATCCATTAATTTAAATTAATACTATTAATGAATGTATATATTGTTAATTTATCTTTAGTTTTATCAATACTTTTATACCGTTAATTTTTATAAATTAATTTTTATAAATTGTCTCAAGTCTCTAACTTTGCATTTTCTCAAATTTTATTATAATTAAAAATATTCAATAAAAATCAAGCAATGAAATTAAAATATCGAAATGAAATGATCAAGAAATATACTCTATTATAACTTATACAATACTTATAAACTATAGGCGGAGGAAATATTAGACGATATCATTGCGGGTTCAGGCCAAATCGATCAACATTAATTAAGATATTTTCATTATGACAGATATTAAAAAAACCGCGAATTCAATAATTCTGTTCACTAATTATTTGTAGACTTTAGTAAAACCTACGCATGACTCAATAGATCCGGATAAACTTTTTCAAATTTTGATCTTAAAATTTATCTTGAAGGTAGTAAAGAAAGAGTAAAATGCGAAAATCAATTGTAAAATATTACGTGATTCAGACGACTTAAATATAATAGGAGATTCGGCAATTGCAATTACAGATAGCGAGGAAAAATTAATCGAGATAGGAAAAGAGATGAGGTTTGAAATTAATAATGATAAATAAATATATTTAGCAACAAACAGGAGCAGTATTAACATACAAAATGTAGAATTTGAATATGTAGAAAAATTGAATGTAATCACGAAGGATAATAATATTTGAGAAGAATTTAAATCGAAGTTGCAATCGGGAAACGCCTGTTATCATGCAGTAAAGAGGCTTATCTCATCAAAATTATTATAAAAGGGAATGAAAATTAAAATATATAAAACAATTATTTTGTCTGTTGTATTATATGAGTGTGAGACATGGTCTATGATCTTAGGAGATGAGAGTGGATTCAGAGTATTTGAGAATAGGATTCTCCCCAGCATTTATGGGCCAAAGAAAGATGAGTACATCAGGGAATGACGTACGAGAGATGGAACAGAGGCTCAGGATAAGGACACTTGGAGAAATGTGGTTGTAGCTGCCAAGAACTTTCGAGTACCGTTGAGCCACGCATGGTCTATGACCCTGGGAGATGAGAGTAGATTCAGATTATTCTTTCCAGCATTTATTGGCCAAAGAAAGATGAGGTCACCGGGGACACTTGGAGAAATGTGGTTGTAGCTGCCAAGAACTTTCGAGTAGATAGATATAACATATTCAATAATAATATATATAATTAATTTACTAAATAAATTAAAATATATTTTAAATAATCACACAATAAGAAATGAATGTTTTATGTTATACATTGTTTGAAACAAAATGGATGAAAACCTTTTACTACTTTCAACCAAATACTATGTACCACTCGGGGGGTACAGGGGGCGGAGCCCCCGTCTAGATGTGAAGAGCGACGAAGGAGCTCTGAGCAGCTAGTTAAATAATAAAAGATAGTAAAAAAAATATCTTGTCTATATTTTAATTTAAACTAATCAGTTTAAATATAGATCTGATTATTCTTTTTTATAAAAATTCACATTCTGAAACATCAATTAATCATCAAATTTAAATAAGTCCAAGTTAAATTTTAATTTATTTAATCTTATTTCATGATAAAAAGTGAAGGATCCTAAACCTTATTTTAAATATCGCTGGTAAAATCAATTCAAATTCCGACATTATTTATATTTTAGATTTTTTTTTTAATTTATTATTTTTCATTATAATTATAGCTACTAACTTCAACTCGTGTATAAATAATCAATTTTTTTTGCCCATTATACATTTTAACGATTTATTTTTCAATTCATCTTCTTTAATAGAAATCAAGAAAATAGCATTGTTTAAGAAACTAAATAAAAGTTATCTAATACGTTGTTATTTTTAACAATAGATTTTGGTTAAAAGGAAGAGGACCTCTTGAGGGTCATCCAACCCCAACTCTTCCCCCATGTTTCTCAATCAGCTCCCCTCAACGAAAAGTTGAGCTTGGTTAAAAAACTCACCAGCATTTGACGTCCTCGTTGCTTTTTGTGTCCCGTGACGCAATGGACTCATCCGGAAGTGAATCGCCAAGCTTGATTCACCGGAAACTGGGCCAGGAAACGACGTCACTCCACAATCCCCAGTCCCAGTTCGAAACTCCTTTCGTTTTCCCATCCCGATTTCACTTAACTCTCGCGATATAATTGATGGGGCTCAATCCCCTCCAGTAAACATGTCTCTGACTTTCTGAGGGGGTGCCTTCCGAGGGAACCTAATAACAGTATAAATACTTGTTAAAGACACCGTCTTCCCTCCCGCCTCATGCCTTCTTCTCGTTAGTTTCAAAGCCTAATTAAACGCATTCATTTCTACTCGTTAACACTAAAACACTTTATTCTACTTAATCTTTTTTTAAAAACGTCCTTTTGTTATTATTTTTTATTTTTAATGCATAAATTATACCCCCCTCCCCATTTAACAACAAGAAGGAACAATACCTCCCTTACTATCGTCGGTCGGTAAAAATTATAATTATTTCTTAAATGACATAATTATTTGATAAATGACAATTATTCAATAGTGCCACTCAGAAGACAAACCGATTAACTTCAATTTTTAAAATTTTGCTAGTAATGTAATGTAATCTGCATCATATGAAATGAATATTGATAATCTTAATATTGCAATGTAATATACATTTTTCTGTAATCAATAACCCTGAATTTAAAACAAACTGTGAACTTTGGGCTTCATTTTCTGTTTCTTTAAATGTGGAGTTAATCGCTTTGGCTTCTGACAAGCACAATTATTCATTAAAAATATTATTTTAGATTCTTCAAATAACTACTTCCATTTATTGTACATTATATATAATTACTCTAGTAACTAGAGTATCCATATAAAAATATAATTTATATTTAATGTGTCCGATTTTTCGAGATAATTATAATATAAGTATTATAAATAATAATATATATAATAATATTATAATATATATATTCTATATATTCAACATAATTTGTAATCAAATCCGTTGTCATTTCCCCAAGTTTGATCAGCAGGTTCTAAATTAACAAATTTATTAGAAGCAATTTTTTAATTGCTATACCTTTAAATAAAAATAATTGATGCCCTTATATAATAATATAATATTAATAGATATTTATTTTTACATTATTACATCTGATATCTAATTTATCAACATCTTTTTTTATTATCTTTATTTAAACTTAATTAAGGTAGCTTATACTAATATTATTAAAAGCAAAAATGAAGCGAGTTAAGATAAATAAATATAATTTTAGATAATATATATGTATATGATAAGATGCATTTAAAATGAAAAAGTTAACATTAATACATAAATAACTATGCTAGGATTTATTGATCTCTAATTCTATAAAACTGCTATATATAAAATTTCAACTTGATTGATTCGCTGAAAGTACCAGAATTTATTTTTTAACTCTGCATATCACGCACCAGCACGAGACGTGATGCCATCAACAAAGAGCCAAACACGCACTGGTTAAATAAATATTATGTATTTTAATTGATAATTTATAATGAATTAAATTTAATTTAAATATAATATGCTATTTAATCCAATTCAAATTGCGAGATAGTGGAGTGGATTTTTTATGTTCACATATAGTAAAACATGTTTAAAATATGAATTAATGTAAAAACTCATAAAAAAATATTAATTTAAAAATAATTTAGTTCAATAAGAAATATGTGCCCATAATTATGAAAGTCAATTCAAGCTTTCAAAACATTTTCATGTGTAATTCACACAAAATTTCATATTCATAATAAATTTCCATTAATCAAAACTAAGAATATTATAATTTAAAATGTCGCATAATATAAAAATATTTTTTTTAATTTCTTCAAATGCAAATCATTAGATATTTCGAAACAAGAAATATATGATTATAAGTTCCAAATACTATTAACGTATTAACTTATTCTTATTTCGTTTCCTTTAATCATTTGAGGTTTGTATTTTAGATACTTCATTTATATATTGAGATTAAAATTTATTTAAATAATAAATCAATGTTGAGTGAAATTAATTTAAAGATATACTAAATGGATTATATGAATTGAATTTGAAAATCGATTTATTAGTATATTGATATATATATTTATTTATTTGTGTATGTTGAGGGCATCAATTCTATCGCCTAATCATTTTTTTTATAACCTTTTATATTATTTAGTAATAAAAATAAAAATCTTAAACGAAGAGAAAAAATCACTGTTTATCTCACACTCGACCCACTCTCAAAGATAAAGTAACTATTGTATTGACACAATTTTAGATAATAACAAGATTGTATATACATATAAAGTCGAATAATAATAATTCAATTATTTTCTATAATAATGAATTACTGTATGTATGTTTTCTTAGGAAATAAATTTTAATAAAGGGCGCTTCCACAATTAGACAGCCAATCCGATATGTAATAGATCAGGGGTGGCCACACTTGGGGATACTTAGAGCTATATCGAAAATGTTTAAGAGCCAAATCGGGAAACAATTTTACTTTTTTTTTTTTTAAAGAGCCAAATCGGGAAACAATTTTACTTTTTTTTTTTTTAAAGAGCCATATTGAAAAATCGAAAATGTTTAAGAGCCAAATCGGAAAATTTGTTTTACCTTTTTTTTTTGGGGGGGAGGGGGGAATCTGGTAAATATATATGTGTCATGACTTTAAATTTTTTAATTGAGCCACAATAAACTCGAAAAAAGCCGCATGTGGTTTGACCACCGTTGTAATAGATTATGAAAGGCTAAGATTAGAGCCAAGAATATCTATGTAATTGACCACTCAACATTGGCTTATGCAGCCTGATGTATGGAATTCTGGTTGACACGGCTGGATATCTAATTTGCAAGCGCTCTAATTTGAAATAAAAAAAGAATATATTGTATTATTTTTTTAAATGTATTTCGAATTAATTGTAGTTAATTTCATTTAAATATCCTCGCTTTCTAGTAAATCATCTTCCTCAAATTCGGTATCATCTTCTACGGTGGCTTCTTGATATTGTTGATATTCAGATACCAAATCAGTTAAATTGGATTCCGCCTCAGTGAATTCCATCTCATCCATTCCCTCTCCTGTATACCAATGTAAGAATGCTTTTCGTCGGAACATCGCCGCAAATTGATCGGCTATTCTTTTGAACAACTCCTGAATACAGGTTGAGTTCCCAATAAAAGTGGCAGACATTTTTAATCCTCTTGGTGGTATATCACACACGGCTGTCTTGACATTATTAGGGATCCACTCAACAAAATAGCCGCTGTTTTTATTCTGAATGTTAAGCATTTGTTCATCGACTTCTTTCATCGACATTCTCCCACGGAATACAGCGGCAACTGTCAAATAACGTCCGTGGCGTGGATTGCAGGCGGCCATCATATTTTTAGCGTCAAACATTTGTTGGGTTAGTTCAGGTACAGTCATGGCACGGTATTGTTCACTTCCACGTGAGGTTAATGGAGCGAATCCAGGAATGAAGAAATGAAGCCGAGGAAACGGAACCATATTCACTGCGAGTTTCCGTAAATCAGCATTGAGTTGGCCTGGGAAGCGGAGACAAGTTGTCACTCCTGACATGGTCGCCGACACCAAATGGTTTAAGTCGGAATAGGTGGGGGTGGCCAGTTTCAATGTACGAAAACAAATGTCATAAAGAGCCTCGTTATCGATGCAATAGGTTTCGTCCGTATTTTCCACCAATTGATGAACAGAAAGAGTTGCATTATACGGCTCCACTACCGTATCTGAAACCTAGAAAAGAGATTTATTCTTTAGATAAAATCCATTAGAATTTTTAATTAATTAAAAATTAACATCAAACATAAAGCAATCTAAAATTCGGGTATAAAGGGGTATAAGATATATATTAAACATTACACTCAATCCCCCCCCCTCCATCCAAAAACATCTGAATCTAAATCATCTATTTTTTACCGACCGACGATAGTAAGGGAGGTATTGTTTTCACACCAAATTTCACATGTGGAGATTTTTACATATCTCCACGAATCATGCATTTTCTAAACAGAAAAAAGTATTTTTAGCATGATGTCTGTCCGTCCGTCTGTCCGTCCGTCTGTCCGTCCGTCTGTCCGTCCGTCTGTCCGTCCGTATAGATGTGTACAGCCTGAACGGCTCAACCGATTTTGATGAAATTTGGTATATTTACTTAATGCATCAGTGGGATGAATTGATCAACTTTTGGTGCAATTCCGGAAACCGGAAGTGGTAGTATTAGCGATCGACGATAGGAAGGAAAGGGTTATTTTCACACCAAAGGAGATTTTTTTATATATCACCACGAATCATGCACTTTGTATTGGTTTTATCCTCGAGAAAAATCATATTTATTAGTTTTTTCTTGATTTAAAATTATATGACGTCATCCAGCCATTCATGACGTCACAGCCTGGTCTTGCATATATATTATAAATAAAATAAAATTAAAAATGTTTATATTTATTATTTATGTATCCATATCTGTTTTTTATTACATTAATAGATATATGAAAATTATTTGAAATTGTTTCTGTAGCTGGAAATTAATTTATTTCAAACCGTCGGTCGGTTCGGACCTGGCCACAGGTCAACTTATTTTATGAATAATTTTAAAAATTACTTTTTATGTTGCTTGAGTGTTTTTTTTATTTACATTTTGTTTCAGAACCATATGTAAATATATTTCTTTTATATTCTTTTTTTACTGAAAATTGGACAGGATACAACATTTAACATACAAGTACATTCATTATTAATTTTAAAGGCCGAAAGTATAAAAATTGATATATATATATATAAATTAATAGAATTCCTAAAGGTAGACTAAACAATCAAAAACTATCAACAATTTATGACATCACATAAAATTGATTGAATAGGATTGGTTTCTTGCTAACAGCTGCCGCTCCACCATCCTCTCTTCTTCAGGTATAAAAGGGGAGAGTGATAAATAATTCCTATTTATATAGAGAGCATTTAAACATGAAAGAAAAAAAAAGAATAATATAATCATAAATAAAAAAAAAGAATGATTTTAACTGATATATGTACTCTAAATTAATTGAATTGAACACCTTTGTTTAAATTTACTACTCTTTTAACCCTAACAATAGAATTTTAAAAAACTTGTATTAATTTTTACCGACCGACGATAGTAAGGGAGGTATTGTTTTCACACCAAATTTCACATGTGGAGATTTTTACATATCTCCACGAATCATGCATTTTCTAAACAGAAAAAAGTATTTTTAGCATGATGTCTGTCCGTCTGTCCGTCTGTCCGTCTGTCCGTCCGTATAGATGTGTACAGCCTGAACGGCTGAACCGATTTTGATGAAATTTGGTATATTTACTTAATGCATCAGTGGGATGAATTGATCAACTTTTGGTGCAAATCCGTGAACCGGAAGTGGTAGTATTAGCGATCGACGATAGGAAGGGAAGGGTTATTTTCACACCAAATTTCACATGAGGAGATATTTTTATATATCACCACGAATCATGCACTTTGTATTGGTTTTATCCTCGGGAAAATCATATTTATTAGTTTTTTCTTGATTTAAAATTATATGACGTCATCCAGCCATTCATGACGTCACAGCCTGGTCTTACATATATATTATAAATAAAATAAAATTAAAAATATTTATGTTATATGCCTATATGTTTTTTATTACATTAATAGATATATTAAAATTATTTGAAATTGTTTCTTTAGCTGGAAATTAATTTACTTCAAACCGTCGGTCGGTTCGGACCTGGCCACTGGTCAACTTATTTATTTAACTAACACAATCTCTTTAAAAATCTAAAATACATTAGTCATAAAAATCTGAAAATTCTGATATTGTTTAATAAGAGGGTCATTTATAAGTAAAGAGACAAATAGCTATAGCTCAAAAAACGCTTTATTTAATTCTTACAAAATTCAGGCTATTTTTCAACATAATCACTTGTGACAGTTTTACACTTGTTCCATCTTTCTAGCAGCTTCCTAAGATTCAAAAATTGGGTTTTACCTCATCCTGCCTACAGTCCCGAACTAGCTCCATCTGATTTTTACCTGTTTGGATCACTCAATGACGCCCTACGTCGAAAAAGATTTCTTAGGAATGAAGAAGTTAAGGAAGCGGTGCATAAGAGGCTTTGAGTAAATCGAAAAAATTCTTCGCCAAGGGAATTAGGAAGCTGCAAGAAAGATGAGACAAGTGCATAACTGTGGGGGTGATTATGTTAGCTTGAATTTTGTAAGAATCACAATAAACCGTTTTTAAGCTATGGCCATTTGTCTCTTTACTTATTGAATGACCCTTGTATTAATTGCAGTAAATTTTTTGATAAAAAATTTTTTTGTTAAGTATTTTGATATCAAAAAGTATATTCAAAAATTTTAAATATTCTCAAGTCCTCTAATGCCATAAACTCATAAACCATCAACATTTTATATGTAAAATAGAAGTTTTGCGATATTTTTAGATTAGAAGAAATTGGTTGAATTCTAAATTATTAATTTATCTTAAAATTTTCAAAAATAAGCTTGCGAGAATTAACCATTTTCCAATATACATATACGGATATTCGTTTATGTTGTCTGATGATTTACAATACAATTTTCTGTTTATTAATCTGTTTATTTATTTATATGCATTTATGGATTTTATGAATAAACTTTTATATTCATTCAATTTTTTTTCTTTTTAGTCTTCAATCAAAATTTATAGAGATCTTGCAAAACCTTCTAGTAGAACCGGCAGCTCGCTCATTTGGCAAGTGAATTCATTGGAGTTCGGAGATTCTCCATTTGCCATTTCCCCTCAGTTCCTGTTATCATTTTCCCCAGAGGCTGTCGTCGTCTATCTTACGGTTCAATTCACACCCAATCATTTCTTCCCTTTGGAAGCGATTTCTTACCATTATTATTTCCTCAATCAATTATCATTCGTTTTCCACAATGTAAAAAAATTGTATATTAAAGTAACCTTATTGAAATTAATTTATTTTTCGAATATACCTTCTATTTATATACATGCCATTTATTTCATAATATATTGATTATTTTTTATATAAAAGTTATACTAATAAAAAACAATCATAAAATTTAGACAATGAGCGATACTTGTTGTTCAATTGGATAAGGAAAGCGTTTACAATTAAATAATCTAATGTAAGAGAGTTTTTCTAATATAAAAGTAGATAAAACGAAATTAAAAGAGTATAGGAATGGAATGGAATATTAAAAATAGACTTAATGCTCTTTTAATATTATTTAATATTATCATTTGAATTATGTAATCATTTTATTTTCTTAATCATTTCATTGAAAGAAAAAACATTTATAAGGTTTTGAAAATAAACTACAAATATATATGACTATTCAACATCATATGAAAGGATATCATCTATCAAATCGGTGGCCTCTTAGGTAGAGTAGATGTTTTTTATGATCAGTACAATGAATCACCTCAACCTTTACTTTGATTTATGTGATCTGGGGCAACTACTTTTTATTTTAAGTAGCTTCCAAATTTTGATCTCTTAGGTTGGGTGAATCTTATTTCCGGAGACCTCAGCTAAAGAGAAATTCCCTTGTCAGGTCTGGAACTTGAACCCAGGACATGAGAACCCAAGAAAAATTGTTTATTTGTAAGTTTTTATAAATTTGAAAATACTTACTCCTTAAATTACATATTATAATTCCTAAAATATTACCTTAGGACTTGGAACAACACTAAAAGTATTCATGATCCGATCGGGATATTCTTCGCGAATTTTCGAGATAAGTAATGTTCCCATTCCAGCTCCAGTTCCTCCACCCAAAGAGTGAGTCAATTGAAATCCTTGAAGACAATCGCAGCCCTCAGCTTCTTTTCGGACTACATCAAGTACTAAATCGACTAACTCGGCACCCTCCGTGTAATGACCCTTTGCCCAGTTATTTCCAGCACCGGACTGTCCGAAGACAAAATTATCCGGTCGAAAAATTGCCCCTAATGGTCCAGAACGTATTGCATCCATGGTCCCAGGTTCTAAATCCACAAGCACAGATCTTGGCACATATTTATTCTCTTCAGAAATAAAGAAAACAAAATATTTGTATATTAGTTTAAAAATCTATACTAGAAGATAAAATTAATATTTGTAAAGTTCAAGTGTTCTTCAAATATATTAAAATAAAATCATTTTAACATTTTAAGTGTTATCTTACAAAAAATATAAAATACTTGAATTTAATTAAAGGTATTCCTTGAAACATTTTAATATACTCGAATTATTATATAAAGTAAAATTAAACTTAAAAATATAAATCTTAATAAAAATATATTTTTTATAATCAAATTTCAAGTAAAATAATTTTGATAGAATTGTTTTATGAATATTATCATCAGACCTTTCAACTTCTCAAATCAGTATTCAATGTAAAATTTTTTTTTAAGATTTATATATTTAAGTTTATTTTTCATTTATATACAAAATTTTTTTCAAAATATCCCTTTAGGCATTACAAATCTTAGCACTAATTTAATTTATATAACTGACTCATCAGGGAGGAGGGGGATAATAATTTATATCATCTTCAAAATATACAATTTTGTCTCTAGAAGGAGTGAAAAGGAATATTTTGTTCAATATTATTTACAATCTAATTTGCACTCAGTTCATAATTAAAATTGTTTAATTATAATTATAAACCAAACAAATTTTGGATGAAACAACCATCTTTGGTAAAAGTGAAATAAATATGATTTTAGATTACTGTCGAATAATATTATAAGAAAAGTTACGTTAAATACCTGAGGCCACATTATAATAAACTGAAATGCGTTCTAATTGAAGGTCCGAATCACCATAATAAGAGCCAGTTGCATCAATGCCATGTTCATCAGAAATAATTTCCCAAAACTAAAAAACAAAATAATAATAATTATTATAATATATATATATATATATATATATATATATATATATATATATATTAATATAGTCAGTTAAATGACAATAAATAGAATTTGGTTATATTTCCAATATTAGTTTAATCGACTCGTAATATTAATAATAAATAACATTGGGAATACAACACCCCAGATATCACTGTTATAGTATAACATCAAGTACTATTTATTGACATCGCAGACCTAACTGATTATAACATTAATTGAAAACAATATGAAAATGTTTTAAAGTTCTGATTTGGTAAATGAAACTTGCATCAATTGCAAAAATTTGAAAAATCACTTAACGTCACTAAACATTTAACACTAACATTTACGTTTAAATGATAATAATAAAACAATTTTTTGTGATAAAGTATAAAGAGAATTATCAATGTTTAGTTAGGATAGAAAAAGTGATATACTATGGTATAATATGTAAAATTAAAAAAATGTTTCTAGAAAGGGCAAAATAATAAACAGGAGAAATTCAAAATTTAATATTTTTATAAAATAGAAAACAAATTTAAACAAATTTATTTGTGAAATGTATTTCAAATTTTAATTTTTTTTATTTACGTGTTATTGCGAATTCTGCTAATTGATTATAATACGAAGTAAGTAGGTGGCTAGAATAGGAGATGAATGATTGTCAAAAAATATATTTTTAGGTAGACCGTTTGCGAAACGTCCGGTTGGATTAGGCAAGAACGCGGTGGGTGGACAATGTAGGAAGGAACGTAAGATGAATGAAACCTCCGTAAATCTGACTAAGCCATAAGACTAAATAGGGTCCGCCCAATGTTTCAAAATATATGTAAAAAGTTTAGGAGAGCGTGATTACAAAATAACAAACAAAGGAAAGAGGAAGATATCTTCCAAAAGTAAGCAAAATCCCATTAGTATTCTAAAATGGTAATAAATAGATATATTTTCTTAAAATGATAATATATGTTGTTTTCATTCCCAAGTTCTTATTTGATCTCTACCATTCAAAAATACATACACATACGTACAAGAAGTAAACCTGGGGGGTAAAAATCCTTTTGGCAGGAGGAGGAGGATAGAGCTAAATATAAATTGATAATGATAGTGGACTTATTCAGAGACTTTGACCCCATTACAGGTGTATTGAATTTGTCCTTGAATTGGCTAAGAACAGGATTAGGGTTAATGTTAGTTCCTTTCAGATTCTGAATGACCCCCAGACAAAGTGCAACTTTGTAATATTTCTCCGCAAGTTGGGTTATCTGAAATGGCCTTCCCCTCCTTGATTTCGATTAACAGTGGTTTTCTTGTATATTTATATATATAGAAAATTTATATTTAAAACAATCTAATCAAATAATTCTTTTTTAATGGTTATTCACACAAGAAAACTTACCTTTGTCCCAATTTGATTCCCACACTGGCCAGCCTGAATATGAACAATTTCCCTCATGATGAATTTGGATTAAGGTTAAAAAACGAAATAGAATAGCTAAATAAATGTAAATTTTGAAGTTTGACCCCAAAAGGTTCCCCCCCTTGTAAAACCAAAATTCAAATACCAAACATAAATAAATATTATATAGTCTATTACGTCATTTTGTTTATAAACATGGATGATTTATATTTAATTTATAAAAAATAAATAAATAATGAATTAAAAAATATTATTAATGAGAAGATATGTGGATTTATTTAGAATCATTTTCTCATTAAATTGTATTATTATGTATATATAATAAAATCGGATTAAAACCAACGTGATTTGTTTTTGATCTGTCGACTTGCAAACGTCCGGAGCTTATTGGATCCTCTAATGCTATCAAATGCCTCGTTAAAAGGCACGAATTTAGGGTGCCAAGTTGTCTTTTAATAAAGTCGTCCCAGAGCGTAAATGGCTAAATGGATCAGGGGAGAAGGGCACCTATGAATATTTGACTACCACCCTTCGATTAAGCAGAGCTGGCTACTTAATAAATACGTCAATTTATCTTAATCAACGTTAGACTGCTGATTGAGGGTGGCTGCCACGGCAATACAGAAGGGAAAACCACATCGGATCTTCAGATGGTATTAATAAAAATGCATCCAGCTGGCAATAAATAAAGCATAAACAAATCAAACAGAAGCAAATTTATTAATGAATGTTTCTTTTGTTGGATTTTCCTCTATGACACGCGTCTTATTAAAAGGCATACCATAACCATTCTTTTTCTATTACAATTTATTAGATATGTTATTCAGATAAGATAAATAACTTATATTTATTATATACAATGGTTTTGTGGATAAAATTATAATCGAGACGATGTTCTACAACCCACTATTACCAAGTGAACACATTAAAAAATTAAAATTAAATTGATAAATTTAAATATAAAATATTTATAATATCAGACTACTTTTCTTTAATAAAAATCAATAATAAAGATAATTTTGAATAAATTCATTTAAATGATATATCTATAATTCAATTGAATAATAACTAGTTGAATATAAATGTGATATTTTGAAATATAGTTTTGAAAATATTCCTATATATACATACAAAAAAAAGCTCTCCAGTCGACTATCTCGCAATTTGTATTGGATTAAATAACATATATTATATTTAAATTAAATTTAATTAATTATAAATTAAAATTAATAAATAATATTTATTAAACCAGCGCGTGTCTGGCTATTTGTTGATGGCACCACATTACGTGCTGGCGCGTGATTTGGAGTCGTGTTAAAAAATTAATTCCGGTACTTTCAGCGATTCGATCAAGCTGAAATTCTATATATAGCAGTTTTATACAATTATTAATCATGTGAAAAATTATCAAACATATATCTTTATTTTTACGGTCACTTTAGAGGAAAAAAAATCAAAACGTTGTAGGTAATGACCCTCTTCCGGTTGAGCTACATTTCTCAAAAGTTGATAAAAAACTATGAATTTTGAATAATGTCCATGTACCAAATTTCATCATTCTAGCTCAAACCGTTTTTGCGTAATCTTGACCACATACATACACACTCACACTCATACACACATACACACACAGACATTTTGCTCAACCTTAGTGAAAATGAATGAGGAACCTTCAAAACATATAAAAACATCAAAATCTCGACATCGAAAATTTTCGTGATCGCAATACTATCTCTGGCGAGATAGTAAAAAGGAAACATTTTCGATTTTGCAATATGGCTCTAAGTATCACCAAGTGGTTTTTTGATATTTTATTTAATTTTTTATTTTTATGAAGTTTATTTAGTTATTATCAGTTATATCAGAGGTTTTCAAACTTTTTTGGTTTGCGGCTCCCTAAATAATCGCATTTTTCCGAGGTTCCCTTAATGCATCCGATTTTTATATAAATTTTTACTCTCTTGAAAAATTGGAAAACTTTTCTTCCCTCCATCAGAAATGTTTCAGAGCATCGCAAAATCTGACCTTTTTTTAGAACAATATTGAAAAAATTTTAAAAATAATCGAAAATGTTCAAAAGTTTCCCCACAAAACCATCTTACCTTTTTTTTAGAGCCAAATATGTGGTTTCCTTATGTCGGCATCGCGG
Organism: Labia minor; assembly: GCA_963082975.1. NCBI lineage: Eukaryota > Metazoa > Arthropoda > Insecta > Dermaptera > Spongiphoridae > Labia > Labia minor. The sequence goes on from OY720345.1 coordinate 60,083,844, forward strand.
CTCACAGTTTGCTAATCACTGAGTTATACCATTTGACAAGAATTCTTTTTCACAAAATTTGTGCCAGGCATACACACAGACACTCACACTCAGAGACAGACAGACAGAACTGAAAACTATTTATTTGGAATCAGAATGACTTGAAACGTGGAGATCTGTGAAAAACTGGATACCGATAATCAATCGATTACAATATCATTACTCTAAAATTTTTTTTTCGATTAAAAAATAAAAAAATAATTGTAATTAATATATATATACATATATTATGATAAATTTTTACCGGGTCTCAATGTTTCGGTGTCCATTTTGGCATCATTTTCAAGATAATAGGGAATTTTTTGGGGATTCTGAGTTTGAGTGGCCACTTTATTTATGTATAATGAGATATTTTCTAAAACTAAAATTATATACTTTCTACTATTCAAATTGAATTGAAAAGTTTTTGAAACATGATAGATTCTATAGACTATAACCAAATGATATGATGCATTTAGTAATGTTAAATACCCCTGCAAAGTTTTGAAAACAAAATTTTAAATATTAATAAAAAATAAAATATAAACGCTAAAATTTTAACAAAAATTCACAAAATACAACAATATTTTCTGAAATGAAACTTATCACTGTATGAGTTTCAGTGTTGCATTTTCACCTTCAAGAAATTGACTATTAGACCTCAATTTCCTAAATAACCAAGATAAATAATAATAGATCATTTCAATAAATATATATATTATTCGATGGAAACAAAAAATACAAATATAAGAAAAAACTATATATTTCAATATGTCCGCTTTGAAAAATAGTGATATGTCAAACCTGATAATATCTTGATTTATACTTGGCGAAAAGAAAAAAAACTACTGTCAAACGTTTAATAATGAGCGATTTTTTACATCAAATGTCAAAAATAAAAATGAATTTTATTTTTGACATTTAAAATTGTTATTATTAATTATTTTTACAATCAAATATATTTTGGTGATTTACAATAAGTAAGTTTATAATAAGATTTAATAATATTCTTAAAAATGGTTTCCCTAATCAATGTGTATTTTTTTTTTTTTTTTTTTTTTTTTTTTTTTAAGGAGGGGAAAATCCACGCGGACACCCCGCTGTAAGTTGGTGTTCCAACGGGGTAGTGCCGGACTCTAACCGGCTAAAAACCCCCCCTTTTTTTTGGACCTTTGCAGGCGCCCCCCTGGAACCACCGTAAGGTATTACTTCAGGGGGGAGGCCCATCTACCCTCGGGGACCTATCAGGATCCGCTTACACGCATCGGCGACCGCGCGCCAGTTTTCTGGGCTGCCCAGCATTAACCCTATCAGGTTTTCAGGCGACGGTTCCTCGCCTAGCTCCAATGCAAGTCGACTTCTCAGTCGACACCATCTTCCGCATTCAAACAGGAGGTGTTCGGCAGTCTCGGGTACCCGGCACAGACCACACCGACCGTCGGTCGTCTTCCCAATCCTCGTGAGGTACGCACCGAAGTCCCCATGGCCAGTGAGGATCTGAGTCAGATAAAAGTCCGTCTCTCCATGTACTCTCAAAAACCATAGTCCGACGTCCGGGACAAGCCGGTAAGTCCACCTCCCACCATCAGACTCGCGCCACCTTGACTGCCACCTATCCATTAGCCACCCTCTGTTCAGCGCCCGAGAGATGTTATCGGCTCCATGGTTATATGACCGCTCGAGCGCCAACAGATCAATAGGGGGGACCGACGCCACCACCTGGGCAGCAACGCACGACACCGTCCTATATGCGCAGCAGATCCTGATTAAGAACCTCCGTTGCGTCCTCAGGAGTCTGTCCCTGTTTCTCTTACATCGGAGGGCAGACGCCCACGCAGGAGCAGCGTACAGCAGGATCGAGTTTCCCACAGAGTAGAGAACTCTCCTCACGCTACCCGTCGGACCACCCACCCTAGGCATCAGCCTTTGAAGCATCATGGCTGTGCTATCGGCTTTTTTGGCCACCATGTTAATGTGCTCACCCCAGCTTAGCCTTTTGTCAAGTATAACTCCCAGGTATCTGATGGAGTCCTTTGTTACCACTCTTATACCGGCGACCCTTATACTGATTTCGCCCACTCTCTTTCGGCCGTTCATTGAGACCATCTCGGTCTTTTCAGGAGCGAGAACAAGCTCTCTGCTCTCCATCCAAGCAGCCACCATGCCGACCGCCACCTCGACTTTCTCGATGAGAGCGGGCTTAGTCTTATCTATAGCCACCAGCATGAGGTCATCGGCGAAACCTATTATCCTGCAGTCTCTAGGGATCTGCAGCCTCAAGACTCCATCATACAGGATGTTCCATAGTAAAGGGCCCAGGACAGACCCCTGAGGTACTCCGCACGTGATAACCTTTGTTCTGCCATCGATCATCAGACTTCTTTCCCTGAAATAACTCTTTATTATTTCCACCAGATAATCAGAGATCCCCCTTCTGGAGAGTTCTTCAACTATGTGCGCCCACTGCGCCATATTAAAAGCGTTCCTCACGTCCAGAGCGACGCCTACACAGAGCTCTCGGTCTCTGCCCCTGCCCTGTATCGCACTGCGTGCCACGCGCGCTACCTCCAACACGGCGTCCGTAGTCGATCTGCCCTCTCTGAAACCGTATTGATCATCTGAAAGACCTCCTCTCCTAGAAATCTCATCCGACAGTCTAGAAGCGATCACGCGTTCCAAAACCTTGGCCACAGTATCAATTAAGCAGATCGGCCTGAAAGCCGTGCCCGCCGGTCCTCCTGGCTTAGGGATCAGAACCAGCTTAGCAGATTTCCATTCCCTGGGGAAAGTTGCCTCTTTGAGCAACCCGTTAAACAGCTTTGTAAAGACCTCCGGGTGCTGACTGATCGCCAGCTTGGTCATTTCCGGTGGAATGCCATCGGGACCAGGCGCCTTGAGGTTTTTCAACCTGCCGGCCGCCTCTACCACCTCTCCAGTAGAAAGCAAAGGAAGATCAAAGGATTCTCTTCTCTCCCATCGGACCTCCTCTTTCTCTGGGAATCGGCTATTTTAATTTTGTCCTCTATTTCCATTCTGATATTGCGCTGCGCGCCCAGCCTTTTACATACAATTTTATAGCCGTTTCCCCATACATCTTTTTCTACAGAATCAACTAGGTCATTCCAGCATTTCTTTTTTGCATTCCTTATGCAGTTTTTTAGATTTTTCCTAGCTGTGCAGTATTCGTCGTAAATCGGATCGATATCAACATCTTGCATGCATCTCCTCTTAGCTCGAGTCCATTTTCTTCTCATTGCGATACAGATTTTGCGAGTATTTTTTATTTCTTGGTTCCACCAGTATACAGGTTTTTTCTTACCTCTTGCCGCTACCGGCAGTGAACCCTTGCAAGCCCACTGGATGGCCCTGATAAGATCAGCTGCGCATCCAATGCTTCGGGTCTTAAAAGCCTCATCACATTTGAGGCTCGCTCGTTCGTGTCTGTCAGCACAGTAGCGCCATCGCGGGCCCTCCCCTCCGACATTCAACTCAGGTAATCTATCAGTCTCCCTGAGGGTGAACCTGATCAGTCTATGGTCACTAAGCGATTCCTCATCAAGAACCCTCCAGTCAACCACCCTGCCGGCCAGGCTGGCAGACGTAAATGTAGCGTCTATCACGCTTTCCTGTCTTCTTCTAGAGAACGTGGGCGTGATGCCAACATTGGCCACGACCAGGTTGTGGGTGGCAAGCCAGTCAGCTAACCGAGTGCCCCTAGCATCTTCCGCCGCTGACCCCCATAAATGACTTTTTGCGTTGAAGTCACCTGCAATTACAAATTTTTTGTTTGGGTATCTGCGTATAATTTCCGCAATACCCTCAAGGAATAACTCATATTCTCTGATTGTGGTATTTGGTGACTTATAACATGACATGATTATAACTCCATTTAATTCGAGCCAAGCAACTCCCCTGCCGCATCCCGAGTCTGAAATGGGTTTGTTATATACCCTAACTGCAGCATCCCCAGCCTCATCAACAGTCCAGTTGTTATTGGTGCGTAGATGCTGCCTGTTAGGCTCGCTAACGATAAGGATATCGATGTGCATTTTGTTCCTCGTACTGTACAGCAGGTCCTGTGCTGCGCGGCTTCTATTTAGATTTACTTGTAAGATTCTGACCATTCAAAGGTTATGCTCTCTTTAGGATTACTTCCCTTATTTATCTTCCTAACAGCATTTTGGTATTCGGGACATTTTCCTGAACCGGCCCTATGTCCGGACTCTGCGCACACTGCACAGTATTCATCTTTCACACATGTGCTAGCTGTATGTCCTTTATTTCCGCATTTGTAGCATAGATCAGATCTATCCGGACCTTTGCATTGAGCCCTCACATGACCATAGGACCAACATTTGTAGCACTTGGTTATTAGGGATTTCCTCACGATTTCACATTTGACGTATCCTATCCTGAAATATTTACATTTTATTAGGGTTTCAGCATCTTTTTTGTTTAGGGTGATGGTGACTGCCTGAGTATTACTTCTACTGGAATGCAGCTCTCCCAATTTAAAGGCCAGCTGAGCACCAAACTTGTCCGCCAAAGCTCCAGCTACATCATCTCTGCAAGTTGTTGCGTCTATTCCCCTTATTAGGAGAGTTTCCGATTCGGATTCGGCTCCTATTCTTCTTACCTTGAGGATTGTTTCCCCCGAAGCAATCTTTTCTTGGATTGTTTCCAGCGCACTCAAGTTCTTTTCAGTGATAATGAGTAACTTTCCTTCTCTAGTACTTTTCAGTCGCGTGATGGATTTTCCTGCCTCGGTATTCTTGATACAGTCCTTTACGCTATTCAAGACTGTCTTGAACTCCTTGCCCTCTTGTTCTACCACAAGGGCAAAAGTCTTTCTTTTAGATTTATTCGGCTCCTTAGATTTGATTGGTTCATTTAACTCGTTCATCTTCCGTTTGGTGGTGTATATATCAATTTCCCTACCCTCGCCATGGAAGGTGCATTCTAGCATTTTCCTCCAGCTGTTAAGGGTCAGACCATTTACATGATGAATGGTTACGGATTCGCCGGGGCTGAGTTCACCCTTGACTGCTTGCATCTTGTTCCATAAATCTTCAGTTGTTCCCTTGAGGGATGCTCTAATAACCTTCCTGTTGACTGTTTTTATCACCCCTTTAGATCTTAACTTCGTCGCTTGTTCTATAACCTCAACTTCTTGTCTAGTGCCATCAAGTTCAGGAAATCTATTCATATATATTTTTTGAATGCTTTTTTGCATACCCGGGTCATCTGCTTCTACGAGAATTATTTTCGCTGTTTCATCGGGTGCATCTAGAGGATTTCCCACAATAAACTTAGTATTGCGGAATATCCTCATCCCACACCTGCTTCTCTGCCTGGATCCATTTTTCGAAAGTGTTAACTTCATCCAGGGAAGTTAATTTGTCTGCTGTTTTATTCCAAGCTATGGTTTACGTTGAGGCTTCGCAAGTTTTTATTATCTTTTTTTGAGTGTCGTTATCGCCTTTATGACCTGAAACCACGAAACTGTCTCGCTCCCATTTGTGATCTTCCAGCCACTCCTTGACCGTTACTCTATTAAATATTTCTCCCACCTTACTGAGCTTCTCTATCATAGATTTGATGTCCCTGCATTCACGCCTTTTTGCTATACCTATCGGACTACTTGAAGCTCTTCTTTTATTGCTAATTTCAGATCCAGAATAACTTCTTTGCGATCCACTTATCCTAAGAGGAATAGTCGATCCTGGAAGCTTTGCGTTCTTGGTTTCTGAGTTCTTCGTATTTCCTGCTGAGTTAGTATCAAGATTAATAAGATTGTTAGACTTACTCATAATGCTTTTTAGTCACCTCGTTGGCGGACCTGTCTCCGACGCAGGGTGCTCCGTGTGGGCGGGCCACCATCCTAACCAGCCCACTGCCCATGTGGACTGGGTTCAAGGGCCTTGTCTGGGAATTATCATCCGGACGTCCCTAGCGGACACACATCACGGCACCTAGTCCGCCAACTTCCCACAATACCATCGTAGAATGGCGAGGCTTTACCATGGGGTTCAGTGAAGGTCATCATCCAGGGGCTGTGCATACCCTGGCATGATTTGGGTCGAACACACTAGACACCACCTACCCCCATGGCAGTGGGGAGGAATAAGGATCTGGAAAGGATTTAGCATTTTTTGAGAGGATTTAGGGTGTTGACATGGTTCCTCGTGGGTTTGGGTTTAGTGAGGAATCCAAGGCTCGCGTGGGCAAGGCTGCTTCCTTGAGTCACCGGGATCGCAGGGACAGGTCCACCCGCTACCCATAACATCTCTCTACTAACTACTATCTATTAGATTTTTCTTATATATATATACAACTAAAAGATGTTTCTCTCTCTCTCTCTCTCTCTCTTCTCTTCTCTCTCTTCATCTCACTACTATCTAATATCTATTAGATTTTTCTTATATATATATACAACTAAAAGATGTCTCTCTCTCTCTCTCTCTCTCTCTCTCTCTTCTCTTCTCTTCTCTTCATCTCACTACTATCTAATATCTATTAGATTTTTCTTATATATATATACAACTAAAAGATGTGTCTCTCTCTCTCTCTCTCTCTCTTCTCTTCTCTTCTCTTCATCTCACTACTATCTAATATCTATTAGATTTTTCTTATATATATCTACAACTAGCTATACAAGTAAGAAAC